>OU343144.1:5000000-10000000 GCA_910594945.2 Amphipyra berbera | reverse complement strand
TTTAGCACCCCGAGTTAAATGACCGCGCGGCGAGCGATACCGCGCATTTCGCTCAGGGCGCTAAAATGCCCCACGTTAAGAACACATATTTCTTCTTGTCATTTTTTTATTGAATAGGTATAACTTCATCTCATGCAGAGTTAATCTATGTCAGCAGTACATCACGAGGTTTGAAGGAATTACATGATTTCCTTTACACTCTGTATAGTAATTTTTCTTCACAAAAACCAAAAGTGAGGAGAGGCTGGCCTATTCTTATCCGGGTCATCCAAGAACCGAACCGAACGGATAAAGATTTATAGTTTTTCACTTTTATGCTTACACTATTTTTGCCTCAACTCATTGTTTAATGGACGTCCCCAACTTACCCTACTCGGCTATTATTACTACGTCACAAACGCGTCACGCACACAATTTGGCCGGTATTAGGCGACCCATAAACATCTTGTAAGATCGATATCGGTGTAGAAAATAACGCGAAGCATTCACTATGAACATTAATTTTGTGGGCTATGAATAAAGAAATAATTTTGTTCTTACTGGGGCGTATTTTTTGCTAAGAACTGAGTTATGAATGAACAATTTAAAGTTAAGTGTTTTAAAAACTTGCTTTGACAGAGTGTTTTGATACTTGATAGTGAGATCGCTGCCAAATAAGTTTCTAATAGACGAATACTCAAACGCAAGTCAATTTTAAGTTGCCGTTAAGTCTCGTGCTGTCACTGTCATTTTAAGGCGGAATGACAGAGACAACATGAGATCTAACGATAATTTAAAATTGAGTAGCGTTTGAGTATTTGGCCAGAAGTCACCTGGAAGTGGTCTAGGTTTTTGATGAGTAAGTCAGTCAGTCAGTGGTAAAAATAGTGGTGTGGGGACATCTATCGCGCCACATGTGAACTACGCATTACAGCGACAATAATGACAACTCTCAAAAATGACGTCACAGAATCCTGTATCGCGCTATCAAGATTTGACACGCAGATAATACCACCATTGAGCTTGGCTGGAGACCCTTCAGATCTCGCCGCAGTTCGGAAGGACCATCTAAAAGCAGCAAAAAAGATAAAAAAGCCTTTGTGCTGTAGTCTGCCAGGCATAAGACCCGCCTGATTGGAAGATCCTTCCCTTTCGTTGGAGAAAAACCATACCTCACTCCTCCACTGATTTTCGGACGTCATGGTTCGTGTAATATAACACACGACCGGTGCGTTATCGTTTTATTTCCCGAACTTGGCTTGACACACTGCCGTGCGTCAAGATTGCTATGTATCTTTACACCTTAAGTTGGTGAAGTCTTTTATCACCTACATTGATGGTAGTAAGTGAGTACTGATATATTACAAAAACACAGAATTCACCGTACTATAATTTCGAATTTTAGAAGATCAAACCCGCTAAATATGAGTAGAGGGAGACCAAAAACAAGATGGATAGATTGTGTAAGGGAGAATATAAAAGATAAGGGAGTAAATGATAATGAGATGGCTGACAGGGAAGAATGGAAGATGAAAACATAGGTATTGCGCCAACCCCAAGTAACTTGGGACCAGGGTACGAAGAAGAAGAAGAAGAAACCCGTCGAATAGTTCGCTACCAACTCCGCATGAAAAAATTAGAAATCCATTGTTTTATGAGTGAATATAGTTAAAATGTTGACGTTTTGATTACCATACCTAAGTTACGTGGTTTATTTTGGAATAAGAATTGTAACATAAACATCACGCCTTATTATATTCCCCGAAGGGTTCGGCAGAGGTGTTTTTAGCACACCCTCGTGTCGCCAGTAATGTTAAAGCCCATATAATAGACTCCAGGCTGCTACTGAAAAATTCCTAATGGAAAAATCCAATAACAATATTACAGTAGAATATAATCTCTCCGTATAAAGTTAACTAAAGCGGAAACGGGTGTTGTTCGATAGGCTGGTTGTACATTTTTTATTACATAATTCTGCTATTTCTAACCAAAGCGTTGGTCACCCAGTTTTACGGGGAAATTAAATATTTTGTTGTACAGTTTTCGTTCTTCGAATTAAGGCTTACTCACACACATCAGTACCGTACAGCACGTGATGATAACTACCGTAGCGTTTAGTGTCAGTGAAGTTCCTCCGACGCCGTCCGTTACCTGACACGAATTTCTAGCTGAGAATATTTACACGGACGATTTTCTTCAAAAACGTGACTGCGATACTACAAGTAACAAAATAGCAGTGATAGCCTAGTGGTGTGACCGTCGGACTGCCGAGTCATAGGTCTCGAGTTCGATCCCAAGGCACGCACCTCTGACTTTTCGGATTATATAACTATCATATTCGTATAACTATCACTTCCTTAAAAACGATGAAAGACAACATCGTGAGGAAACCGGCATGCCTGAGAGATATTTCTCGCCCATGGGCGGCATAAACTCTGACACCAGGTTAGTCACTAACCACACGAAAAGAAGAAGAGTGTCAAAAATAACTAGCAATCACGGAACGCGTCGACGTCGTCACTGTAGAGTGCGAATAGCATGTCACGGTACTGAACGGTACAGCACTAATCATCACGTGTTGGCACTGATGTGTGCGGATAGACCTTTATAGTGGTTGTCGAAGAACATAAACGATTTTCTGAATTTTCGTGAGTGTTAAACATAAATATCTGCGTAGAATGAATTAATGTTTTGGTCATTTGTTGTACCAAACGTGATGATTTATCCTTAAGATCGTTTGTTTGTTAAGCCCCTATGGGTATGTCTAAATTATTTCTATTTTTAAGCTAGGTAATTTTAGATACCGACCCTGTTAACTCAACCTTCACGAAGCGGGGTTTAGCTTTGGGTCTGTATTGCATTAAATAATAACGATGATGAACGCAAAGGGTTTAAACCATGCATTAGTTATTAGAGGCTGCTAACCCAGCGTTTAGGTGCATTAGTTGTCTTTTATCCTTAGTTTACGGAGAAGGCTTTATTTTTACCTTTTTGGAGCCTTTCAGGTGTTCATGTTCTTTATGTTTTCCTTCACCGTTAACGCAAGTAATAATCAAATTTTAATCTGCACATGAATTGGAAAAGTTAGAGGTGCGGGCCGGGTTCTAACTCAGACCCTCCTGCATGGAAGGCAAGCGTTCAACCGCTAAGCTATCGTGGTTTTTGAACTGAATACGTTAAACACAAAGAGGTTACAGTCATTATCCTTAACTTCCAATGCTGAATATAGGCCAGAAGAGTCATTAGAAGAGCCTTGCCATAGTAAGACTTTTTAATTATTGGTATTTTTATTGTGTGGCGATGAAAGTAATGCATTGTTATTTATCTTTTGTTAACAAAGCTGAATGAATGAACGCCTTTGCCTTTGCTACGCAGGGTAAATACTTGAAGAAAGGATTTAAAAAAAATACAACTTGATTATTCAAGATACAAGATTTTCTATTTCAAACCGGCTCAGTAGATGCTCTTGAGAATTTAGTTGCATAGATCCAAAATATTACAGTGCGTTCAGTCCACGAAGATGCCACGCTTATTCATTTTTTTCCTCAAAAAGTAATAAGATTTTTTTAAATTTTATTCAATAAATAGACAAAATAAACAAAATCGATATTTAAATTTTTATTTTATTTTTTTGCTCTCATATTTCAACAGAAAAATACATTTCAATTTTAAAATTGATCAAATTCACCCCATTCTACCAGTACACAATAAATCACAATTTATTATTCAACCTAAACAAAAATCTATCGTAGCAAACCCAACATACATTCTTTTTTTGCCAACAGTTGCCAAATAACAACGACAATACTCACAAATCCTATAAACGAACAAAATCTCAATTTGCCTTTGTAGAAAATCCTCTTATTGCTTTCAAAGCGTATTTTATGTGCCGACTAGCTGAGTACGTATCATCGAATCTACCTACTTTATAAAAGGAAGATCATGTGTACAAATTGATTTTATCAGAGCGGCCTGTTGAGTGCGATTTTGTTTTTGTTTTCTGTACTAATATTAGGTCCCCACCTATGAAATCAGCGTTTTGTATGGAGAATTTTAAAGAAGTTGCATTTTTCATACTAACATTTTCTTAATTTATTTAACAACTATGAGCACTAATATTTTAAAACTTTTATGCACTAATGTTTAAAAACTAAGATAACGTATGCCACTTAGATTATGCGACAAAAATAAGTTTTGGCTAAGTTAAAACAAAAATAGTGGTCATTTCTGCTAACAAAAACAGGAGTCATTTTTAAGGTATTTTTTATGTTTAGAAAACTATAAGTAATAAGGTTTTTTTACTATTGGTAGCTGTCTATGATGGTCATTATTCGATATAATATCAAGCAATCCTTACTAATATTATAAATGCGAAAGTTTGTATGTATGGATGTGTGGATGTATGAATGTATGGATGTTTGTTACTCTTTCACGCAAAAACGGCTGAACGGATTTGAATGAGATTTGGCACACAGATAGACTATGCCCTGGATTAACACATAGGATAATTTTTATCCGGGTACATCAAGTGGTTCCCCTAGGATGCGGGTGAAACCGCGGGTAATAGTCTAAAATGCTTTGTCCTGAATGACTGACTGACGGATCAACGCACAGCCTAAACCGCTGATCGTAGAGACCTGAAAATTGGAGGGCGTGTTCTTTGTATGACGTAGGCATCCGATAAGAAAGGATTTTCCGAAATTCTACTCCTAAGGTGGTGAAAAAGGGGGGCAAAGTTTGTATGGGACAACGTGATTCCTTGGTCCAATCTACTTCAAATTTTGCATAAACCTTTTTTAACAGAATTGATGGAAGACGTGTTTCGTATTTTATTGAAATTCATCCTCTAATGGTATTAAAAAGGGGTAGAAAGTTATTTTGGCGGTGATTTGCTTCGAAGTTGATATCGATAGTTGGTAAGGATTAGAACATATTGGTTATAAATTATACGAATCATTCCATATTAAAAAAAAAATGTAAAATACAAATATAAAAGAATATTTAAATCGGATTAGAATTTGAAATTTCAATTTTATTTGTTCTTGGATATTTGAATGAAAAACTTACCTTATACCTTGATTTTCCTTCAAAAATTCCTTGGAAATCTCATAAATTACCTACTTAGCAAATATTTGCGATTGCTGTATAATTTGTTTGGAAGTTCATTTTCATTATTTCATTAGAATATTTTCAGTGTAGTTAATTTAATTTCTTTTCAATTTGTTGTTATAATAATTAAAAAGGATTCTTTGTGTTTGATTTGTTAGTGTATAATATAGGTTTTTAGTTTTAATAGTAAAAATATCTGTGTTTGATTTGTTGTGTATAATAATAGTTATAGTTTTCTTTTAGTTTGTTTTAGAAGTTTAATTTTGTGCGTATTGTTTTTCGCAATTTATTTACATTTATAAATTTGTCTGTGTCCATTTTAAAAATGGGTGCAGAGTTGGTTAACTTCAATGGGAAATTAATAAACCTTACTATTGTACCAATAGTGGGGGATGCCGCAAGCCTTTTCCGTACGCTTTCTTATTTGTTGTACGGCACACCAGAACGCTCAATGGATATTCATAAAAAAAGTGTGTGTCATGTGACAAACAATTGGGATGAATTTACTGTTATGTATCATGACCGTCATGGCAACAATCATAGGACAAAAGAAGAGTATACTTTAGATATGTTACAAAACTCTACATATGGCAGTTTTTGCGAGTTAGTTGCAGTCGGTCAAATATACCCATTTGTATTTGAAGTGTATTGAAATGACTACCTGTATGCCAAATTTGGTACAGAGGACCAACCTATCAAAAGGTTACGTTTTCCCCAAGATCTTTCTAATAGTCACTTTGATGCCTACGCTGATGCGGATAGTGATAATAACACTGATGAGCGTCCAATAGCCAAAAAACGGCGCATTGAAATGGCTGTATCTCCGACGTTTACTCAATCTTCACTAATTTCTAATGTTGTGCAAGACTTTCATTCGCCTACTTATACAATTATTGAATCTGAATGTGAGTCAGATTTAATTTCTTCTTTGTCCACTAATAATTGCATAGCATTTCCAACATTCACTACCCAAGAGTCAGTTCAAAATGAAATTAGATTGACAAATAATCATTAAAAAAAGCATTAGAGCAGTGGTGGCCCAGTGGTAACGGCCCCGACTTACGAGTTGTATGTCGTGGGTTCGAACCCCGCCAGGCGCATTACTTTGTGTAATTTATTTCATCACCACTGCTCTCAAAACGGTGAAGGAAAACATCGTGAGGAAACCGGCATGTCCTAGAACCAAACATTCGAAGACATGTGACATCTACCAAACCGCACTGGGCCCGCGTGGTGGATTACGGCCCATTCCCTCTCACAGAGAGGAGGCCTGTGTCCCAGCAGTGGGAACATTATAGGCTGCTGATGACGATGATGATTCAAATTATATGAGAGTGGGCGTTATTTGAGTAGTTCGGAGGCAGTTTGAAGGATTTTAGGGTTTCCCATACATGAAAGGTTTCCCGCAGTCATACATTTAGCTGTCCACCTTGAAAATGGCCAACGAGTCTATTTTAATTCCGACAACCTCGCCGACATAATTAATAGCCCACCAAAAACGACACTGTTAGCATTTTTTGATTTATGTCAAACAGATGATTTTGCTAAAACCCTTCTATATGCGGAAGTGCCTTCATATTTTGTAAGGCAAAAAAATAAATTTGTGAGAAGGAAAAGAGGAAAATCCGTAGATGGCTGGCCAGGAATAATGAAAGAACACGCTCTAGGTAGAGTGTACACGGTTCACCCGAATAACACCGAGTGTTACCATCTTTGTTTACTTTTGCACGAGGTTACCCCCTGGTTAGGGGTCCATCGTCCTTCGATGACTTGAAGACTGTCAACGGTGTCCTCCAACCAACTTTTCAATTAGATTGCATGAAACTTGGCTTGCTAGAGGACGACAAACATTGAGATTCTGCACTAGAGGAAGCAGCCCTATGCGAGTCGCCATTTAAAATGCGTGAATGCGTTTAAAGTGCGTGCGTGGCATTCTGTCAGATTACAGACGCACTAAGTCTTTGGGTAAAATACAGGGATAGCCTATCAGAAGACTACAAACGACAAGTGGAAAAGTTTTCTAGCATTATAGATGAACATCTAGCAGATGAAATCTACAATAAATGTCTGGTCACAATATGAGAAGCTGTATTAGCATTAGGAGGACAAAGCCTACAGCAGTACGGGTTGTCTCAGCCTCAAAGGTCTGAAGGCTTACACAATAACCGGGACTACCTGAAGGAAACAAGTAACGATGTCAATTCCTTAGCAGAAGTGGTGTCAAGTAGTGAAGGCTCTGTAACCAATGAACAAAGACGTATTTATTATAAAATACTTTCCAGTATCGATGCAGGTGTAGGTGATATCTTTTTTTGGATGCTCCTGGTGGAACAGGCAAGACTTTTCTATTAAATTAACTGTTGGCCAAAGTGAGAAGCAATCGTGATATCGCCTTAGCGGTCGCATCGTCCGGAATTGCTGCCACGCTGCTGGAAGGAGATAAAACTGCACACTCCGCATTTAAACTTCCTCTCGATTTGATACAACCCCAAACCCCACTCTGCAATATACCCAAACAAAGTAATATGGCAGAAGTACTCCGCAAAACGAAATTAATTGTTTGGGATGAGAGTAATATGGCTCATAAAGGGAGTTTCGAAGCCCTAAATAGTTATTTACAAGATGTTAGGAATAATAATTGTCAAATGGGAGGAGTTACTGTATCGTTAGCAGGCGATTTCCGGCAGACTTTACCCGTAGTGCCCAAAGGAACGCGAGCAGACGAAGTTAAAGTGTGCGTGAAGCGGTCTCATTTGTGTGTTGTTGTGGCCTTCAGTGACAAAACAGAGCCTTACCAAAAATATGAGAGTCCATCTGAGGGGAGATGTTACAGTTCTCAGATCTGTTGCTTAAAATAGGAAATGGTGATTTCCCGGAACTGGATAATAATATAATTCTACGCGGACGAAGTCGCGGGCAAAAGCTAGTTGATATATATTTTAAACCATAGAAGTGACCAGGTTCTCTATTTGTGAGAAAAAAACGCCAATTTCATAGGTAAGGACCTAATATTATAAAGAGGAAAGATTTGTATTTTTGTATGTAACCAATAAACTTAAAAACTACTTAACCGATTTCAAAAAATATTTTGCCGTTAGATAGCTACGTTATCACTGACTAACATAGGCTGTATTTATTACTGGAATAAAACTTCTTACGCGGGCGGAGCCGTGAGGACACAGGTAGTGGTATATATTTATATAAAAACTACTTTGTTGATTTAGTGGTTGCAAGCGCGACTGCTGATCTTGAGGTCCTGGGTACGATCATTCGGACAAAGAGTTATTGGGTTTTTCCGTGTGGAATTCCTCAGTAGCAGCCTGGAGTTTAGATTTGTGTCCGGTTGATGGCAATAGGCATGCTCCCTGTTACATAGGACTTAAACATAACGGCGGAATGAGGGAGTTACTATACAACTCTGCCTAATCCTTCGAGTAATACAAGCGTGATGTAATGCTATGTTATGTAATTAATTAAAGTGCATTTCAAGGATTATTACATGCTTTAATTTTTAAATGATTTTAATTAGTTTCACTTCGTATATTTGTTTGTATGTTCAAATCTTGTGACAGATTTTTCAACTACTTCTGGTTAATCGATTCTCCTGAAACTTCGCACACAAATTCAATTCCCATGACACTACAACATTGTAATAATTTCAACCTTCAATCCTCAAACCCTGACACTGCAGGGGTACTGCAAGATAAAACAGTTTCACTTAAAATAAATATTTAAGAGTTTATTAACTCATATTTTGACTTATTCCTTTACTATCGATTTTTAATAGATTATACGTTTGTATGCTGCAAACTGCCCTATATATTTTTCTTGACAATTCTTTCCATCCAAAGGTTGTCTAGAAGAAATTGCTTTAAGCGATAAGACCGCCATTTGTACTGTTCTTAATAATGTGTACTCCTTCTGTTTTATTTATTTTAGTGTACAATAAAGTATATCTATCTATCTATCTATCTGCCCCGGCTTCGCACGGGTGCAATGTAGGTACTAATGGGGTCATATAAATATAAACCTTCCTCTTGAATCGTTCTATCTATTGCTGAAAACTGCATTAAAATCCGTTGCGTAGTTTAAAAGATCTAAGCGTACAGACAGCGGGAGCGACTTTGTTTTATACTATGTAAAGATGTAAGTAGCTCCAAATTACTTCTGTTTTGAAGTGAGAACGTTTTTCTTCTGTTAGTAGTCGACCGATTCTGTTTGTATCTCGTTTTGTGTACGCTAGCTAGCTAGATAGCCGGGAAAAACCTGGGAGATAACCATTCAGTTTCATTTCACCCACTAATAAAAATATACACCATACATACAATCATGCCTGTTTACCATTGGGGTAGGCAGAGACTATAGATTTCCATTTGCTACGATCCTGACGCACCCTTTTCGCTTCATCTACATTCATTAACCTTCTTATGCATGCTCGTCGGTTTCGGGGGCTACCAACCTGGCCTTTTTTTGAGAACGTCCGCGATTTGTTCGTGGTACGTTCGCCGACCTCGGCCCCTTCCAACTGTTCCATCCACACTCGCCTTGTACACTTGCTTCGCTAATCTCCTTTCGTCCATCCTCTCTACATGACCAAACCATATTAATAGGAAATGCGGTCGCATTTAGTGCATACAAACGTATTCCTCAGTTTCCTCTTGGGATAATGTCACTAGAGCAAATATTTTTTACCATATGGTATATATCTACCACCACTATGTCCCTATGTTTTGTTTTTGTCAATAAATAAATTATTAAAAGAACTAGAAACGTTTAAACTTTATAAAATTCGACCGGTTTAACCACCGTTTTCAAACATCTGGCAAACAAATTTTACGAATATAAAAAAATAAATAAAAACATACAAACATAACCAAAGTCGTTCTTAAATTATTACAGAAAAAAATATTAAAATCGATCTAGATTTGAAGAAGGAAACAGGGAAATACGAAAGTACGATTTCGCTAATATTGCACAAAAGAAATCAGTCCGAGATGCAGGTGTCTCTTTCGCGCTCAATTGGGAAGGTTTGCGGGAGGGGTACTATTTAAATTATTAATATTTTGCAGCCCGCGTTTTCTCTTAACATACCTTTTTCAATCCTTCTCACTACATCTTCTTTCTCTCCACAACGATACACCAACCAGACGGTTATTAAATTAAGTTAGGTACTTAGTTTACGTAGACTTATAACTTGAACCTACAGAAGCAGTTTAGTTGAACTAAAAGCTCAGTTAGTCTCAAACCTTAAGGTTATTACGATAACGAACTTGCAGTCTAGGCTTCAAGGCTTTAAAGCCACTCAGAGCCGCAAAGGTCGGCTGCGGGTTACGGGCTTCGAGTTACCGGCTACTATGCGTAGTTAGTAAAGGATTTGGACTAATAAGGTTGTCGGGTGCGGAAATACGATGTCGCTGTTTGATGGAGTAGAATGATGGAATTTTGGGATTGGCTGGCGAAGTATATTACGCTGGTAAAATGATATGTAACATCTCGCCTGTATTACCCGAAGGGTTCAGCAGAGGTGTTTCTAATACACCCTCGTGTCGCGAGCTATGTTTAAGTCCCATGTAATAGGGAACGAGCCTATTGCCATCAATCGGGCACAAATCCAAACTCTGGGCTGCTACTGAGGATTTCCACACGGAAAAACCCAATAACACTTTGGCCGACCTGGGGATCGAACCCAAGACCTCATGATCAGCATCCCCTATTATATAGTAGTAAGAACAGTTTTACGCGTAATGTTAATCATTTTGATGCTTCTTTTTTTACACGATATTTTCTGTACCTACATGTCTGCTTATCTTCATTGAGAAAACAGTTGTTTAATACCAATGAATAAAAAAAAAAGTTTATAAACATAAATCCGATTTAAAGCCAAGGATAAAAATATAAAACGTGCAGCTAAAAAAACCCGACGATTTGCTACAACTACGTAGCTGGCGTAGCCGTGACGTCAGTGAATACGCTACGAACAGGTCCCGACAGCCACAGTGTCACGGCTAAGATACTCGTAGCTACTACGCTAAATAAATTCCAGTCTTATTATTAAAATTTTAACAGAAGGCATTTTATTTTTTTAACAGAAGGCATTTTATTTTTTTAACAGAAGGCATTTTATTTTTTGTACCAGAAGGAACGTTTTTATAGGTAATGGGTAGTTCAAACAGAAACTGTTTAAGCACCCGTTTTTATTTTGGTTAAGGCACCTGTATTTGTATGAGCGAGTTCACATACACGACAGTATTCCGAATCCAGTAAAAAATACTGGTCCGAATTTTATTTTCCGTTTTGTCATCAAAAACTGGATGTCGGAACAGTATAAAAAAAAACCCGGCCAAGTGCGAGTCGGTCTCGCGCACGAAGGGTTCCGTACCATTGTCTATGAAAACTGCAAAAAAAATCACGTTTGTTGTACGGGAGCCCCCCTTAAATATTTGTTTTATTTTAATTTAATTATTTATTGTAAAGTGAATATATAACTAAATATTCTATGAATATTTCAAGCGTCTTACTGGTGCCGTTATCAATATCGAGCAACATCGAGCAAAAAAATCACGTTTGTTGTATGGGAGCCCCCTTAAATATTTATATTATTCTGTATTTGTTGTTATAGCGACAACAGAAATACATCATCTGTGAAAATTTTAACTGTCTAACTATCACGGTTCATGAGATACAGCCTGGTGACAGACGGACGGACGGACGGACGGACGGACGGACGGACGGACGGACGGACGGACGGACAGCGGAGTCTTAGTAATAGGGTCCCGTTTTACCTTTTGGGTACGGAACCCTAAAAACGGATCCGTACATAAAGATGTATGGAGAAGTATGGGTGCCTTCACACACGATCCGTTATTTTTATCGTATTCTGCCTGCTAATCCCTTAGAAAAGCTTTTAAGTTCTATAGTTTTATCTTGCGTCTTTAGCATCAGACTGAGAATTGAAGATTGAAATTATTATAATGTATTGTCATGGGAATTGAACTAACCAAAATGGTATAGGACAGTTGTATTTTTAACCGACTTCCAAAAAGGAGGAGGTTCTCAATTCGACTGTATGTTTTTTTTTTGTATGTTTGTTTCGCGATATCTTTGCTAATTCTGAACCGATTTTAATGAATCTTTTTTTGTTTGAAAGAGTATTCTTTCGAAGTGGTCGCATTTAAATTTGGTGAAGATCTGATGAAGAACTTCGGAGATAGACAATTTGAAGTCGGTTTTTTTTGTTAACAAGTATAATTATCGATTCAAATTTGTCTCACATTAGCGATGCGTTTACGATACTATACGTCAAATATTCGTCCTAGGCCTTTACTGCTTCTGCCTCGCATTTGTTGTGACTAAGGCTTTAGCTTAGGTTCGAGACTTGGGTATCCGTCAGTGGATTTATGTGACTTTATAAAGCTACATAACATGACATCACGCCTATATTCCCCGAAGGGTTTGGCAGAGGTGTATAATAACACCCTCATTTCGACGTCATGTTTAAGTTCCATGTAATAGGGGGCGAGCCTATTGCCATCAACTGGACACAAATGCAGACTTCGATCTGCTACTGAGACATTCCTAATGGAAAAACCCAATAACATACTGCCTGACCGGGGGATCGAACTTAGGACCTCACGAGGACAACAAGGCAGTTTAATCAAAACATAACATCATCACGCCCGACATTCCCCGAAGGGTTCGGCAGAGGTGTTTTAAAACACCCTCGTTTCGCCAGTTATGTTTAGGTCCCATGTAATAGGGGGCGAGCTTATTGCCACTAATCGGCCACAAATGCAGACTCCGGGATGCTACTGAGAAATTCTTAATGGAAAACCCCAATAAAACTTTGCCCGACCTGGGGATCGAACTCAGGACCCCATGCTCAACCAGGCAGTTGAATCAAATTCTCTCATATTTATTTAACCCATCATATTTAAAGTTTCAATGAGTAGTAACATTTGGGTCGGTCTCCATTTGTTAACAAAGTAAATAAAAAGTAGTTCGTTTCCCTGTCCTATCGTTTACTGAAACACTTATTCAAAAGGTTTCAGAGTCAAATTGTTCTGGAGAATTTAGTTAAACTCTATTTTTAGATAATATAATTTTGTTTAACAAAATTACTATTACTTTTGTTTCAAAGGGGCTAAAAGGATTCAGGCCTACTGTGTATTTTTATGATAATTCCTGAAATTCATTACGAGCTTTAATTTATTCTTCTAATTGTTCAATTACAGCCCGTAGATACATTTCTAAAACTAGGGTTTGTTAGGAACTATAATATCGTCAGTGGAAAGGTAAAAAGACTAAAGCGTCAATATACCTACTTTACAGTAGAGAGATTCAAAGTTTTTTTTTTAAGAAAATAAACAAATAGTTATTTTTCTTAGAGTATACATATTAAATAGATAATTTCATTATATATTTAATATGTAAAGTAGGTATATTGGCGCTTTAGTCTTTTTACCTTTCCAATAACGATATGTTCGTTCTGCCTAAAATTTTCCCATGTTGAAGTCGGCTTCCAGTCTAACCAGATACGGCTGAATACCAGTATTTTACACGGAGCGTCTGCCATCAGACCTCCGCAAGCCAGTTACTGGGCAATGCCGATATCCTAAAGTTAGTATCTACTAACCTATGTACTATAATATGTATTTAACAAAAAAGGGTGTATTGAAAATCGTAAAAGTGTTTACAGACATCGTGAGGCATGCGCCGCTTATGGCTTGTTACGCATACCCTAGAGGTTTACTAGGCATGCTTTGGGCTGTGTAGACAGAGTAGCTCATTGCGAGCATCCTTTACGATTATTAAAACTGTAACGAGTTTTTAATCTACATTAAAACCTTTTTTATAATAGACCACTCTACAGGCCGCGTGGTTTAAATTTCGAAGGTGTTGTGTTTTGTTTTGTGGCCTTGTAAAAAAAGTTGTCTCCGAACATCAATCCTGTAAGATTACATAGAAATGTTATTAAATAATCTTGTTGAATATTGGTTTTCGTGGCGAATAACTCATTACAAAACACCCTTTTTTGTTAAATACATAGTACTTAACAAATCGTAGTTTTAGAAATGTACCTACCTACGAGCTATAATTAAACAATTAGAAGAATTAATTAAGAGTCGTAACGAATTCCAGGAACATTTAAATTTACCGTTTCCGTCTAAAGACTATAAGCCATCGAAAATTTAAACCTTGTCTAAAAAGGTTTACTCACATTCGCACGAATACGCGAACCCACTAGTGTGGGACTGACATTCGCAATGACTATGCGAACATTTTCCATACAAAACGGAAAACATTCGTACAATGTACGAATGTTTGCGCGCATTTGAGTGACCGGGGTTAGATAAACTACATACATGGGGAAATTTAAAAAACTCTTCTTTGTTTTACTACCCAAACTGTCAAAAGCACTTAAAAATACTTCTGCTTAGCCTTCTCCCAAGTATATAGGGGTCAGTTTCTAGTCTAACCAGATGCGGCTGAATACCAGTATTTTACACGGAGCGACTGCCATCGGACTTCCGCAACCCAGTTACTGGGCAATGCTGATATCCAGTTGTCAGACTTTCGGGCTTCTGAATTCCCGTAACGACTGTAATAGGTATTCGTATGACACCCGAGACCGACTGTTTAACGTGCTCTTAGAGACACGGAGGGGTCTCGATGTGTAACGAACGGTCACCCATATACAGACTGACCGCGGCAAGCGCAGTTTGACCTTGCAAATCAATGTGACCCGCGTGTTGTTAATTAACCACGAGCCCCTCAGTCTCCTCCTCTCTCGAGCTCTTTAAAATACCATAACATCACGCCTGTATTCCCCGAAGGGTTGGGCAGAGGTGTATAGTAACACCCTCATATCACCGTTATGTTTAAGTCTCATGTAATAGGGGGCGAGCCTATTGCCATCAACCGGCCACAAATCCAAACTCCGAGCTGCTACTGAGGAATTCCACACGGAAAAACCCAATAACACTTTGCCCGACCTGGGGATTGAATCCAGGAACTCCCAATCAGCAGTCACACTTGCCACTTCTATACCAACGAGGCAGAAAAATACTGTAGTAGGTACCTAAAAATCGTGAGAAACACGGACACAATTTTGACGCAACAAAATATTTCAATCTTTGACGCGAACGTCTGTGTAGTCCCTTAGGGCTAAAAGCAATGCAGGGAGCTGGCTTAGTGCCTAGTGAATTCCATTTACAGCAGTTTGGTAGCAAAAGCACCAAGCGTGCAGTACGGCCGGTCTCGTTTACAGGATATTTTTTTAAAGAATGCGGATAATTTGCATTGTTGTTCAGGCTGTTCCTTATCGCACCCACATTGTTAAAATTTACTTTAAAACAATATAAAAAAAATACTTTGTACGGGAGACTCGGAGAATGGGGAAGGTAACGCAAAACTAAAGCAGATGGCAGCACCTCCATACTTAGTTATTTGAACCAATCAGAACCATCATATTCATATTAGCAATAATGTCAAACACATTGCAACCAATAAGATTGCAGTGGAACAATCGAAAGTGGCGCCATTAGTTCCACAGTTGCCTACCCCATTATGTAGCGCACGCCATACAAAGGTTTAATTTTTATTATGTTCTAAAGTGAATTTTAACAATGTGGTTGCGATAAGGAATATTGTACTGAACCACTATGCAAAATATTTATTTATTTATACTTCTATGCACTATGGTGGTACATAAGGTGGACTTAATGCCGTAAGGCATTCTCTACCAGTCAACCTTAGGGTTAAAAAGAAAAGCATCGAAATAGGTACAGGAAAAAGATGAGTTGACAATTTTGGACTGAATATACTAGGAATTCAAAAGATAAATATACATTATCCGTACTCCTTAACAATTTATCATGTTTTGGTTCCGAAACTAGTCGGGCAATCCCGGAAAATGCACGTGAGTAAACCGTAAGTGTTTGGCCAGACTGGCAGCGCGGTGCGGGGAGCGGCGCGGGTGCGGGAACGCGCGCGATTTACCTGTCCGCAGTGGAGCGTGGCTTAGTTCTGAGCGTTGTAGTATCCAGTGTTTGTCAAAATATCATATGGATGAAGAAAACTTATTTTCACTGGAAAATTCTTACTAAAAAACGATGTTTCGACATCCACCGTGCAGATCGTGCTTGAATAGCACTTACCTATTAATTCTTCAACATTTAATTTTGAAGACACCATCACAACAACGCTCGTGGTCAGCTTGAACTAATTTGAGATCCCCTGCTCCCGCGCGGGTTGTCGCTTGCCGCCCGCGCTCTCACTGCGGCCACTTGTATGAACGACCTATGGCGTGAGCTACCCGCGCGCTCCCTGCGCCAAGTAGCCCGCGCCGCTTCCCACGCCCGCGCCGCTTCCCGCGCCCGCGTGCTCACTATGGACACTCAAATGAAGTTCTTCTGTTTGAACTCGCCGCACCGCGCCCGCCCCGCGCCCGCTCCGCGCCCGCGTTTGCAGTCTGGCCAAAGGCTAACTAATCATAAATATGAATGTGTCTCACGAAAGTTATAATACAAAAATGTACAACAACATTACGTTTCTTTTCTTGATGTGCGTCGTTGGTCTAGTGGTGACAAGCGCGACTGCTGATTGTGAGGTCCTGGGTTCGATCCTCAGGTAGGCAGTGTTATTGGGTCTTTCCATTAGGAATTTCTCAGTAGTAGCCCAGAGTCTGTATTTGTGCCCGGTTAACGGCAATAGACTCGCCCCCTATTGCATGAGATTTAGACATCACTGGCGAAACGAGGGTGCACTAAAACACCTCTGCCAATCCTTATGGGGAATACAAGGCGTGATGTTGTGCTATGTTTCTTTTCTTTTAGGCACCTCGCTAGAAACTAGGCCAGTGATACCCAAAGTGTCTATATCGACCCCCAGGGGTCGACGACGACCTACAAGGGGTCGTGGGATGTAAACGGGGGTCCACGATAATGGATCTCATTTAAGCAGGTTGTGACTTTCCATTAATGGAATAACCCACATATACGATGATTTGTTGCTTAGTTTTTACCTGAAACATAACAAACAGACCGACGACGATAGCACTATTGTAGGTATTTACTGTGTAAGTTTAATAAATTAATGTATAAAACATCACGGCTCCGCCCGTAGCCTATGTTACTCAGTGATAATGTAGCTTTCTAACGGCAAAAGAATTTTTGAAATCGGTCCATTAGTTTTTAAGTTTATTCGTTACATACAAAAATACTAATCTCTCCTCTTTATAATATTAGTATAGATAGTGTGTGTTTTTTTACTTGTTTTTTCGCTCTACACCTCACTACAGTTAGAAGTCAGTCAAAAACACATTTGAAGTCGATGAATTTGCAAAAATGCAATATTAGTTAAGCAGGGAGTCTACCCAAAACTGAAAAACGTGGCAAGTGGTCTACTAGACAAAAAAGTTTGGGGACCTCTGGACTAGGCGCTTAGTGAGATATCCAACAGTGTGTTTTTGCCCTTAGACTCTGTTTATGCAAACGACTGTCCAGTTGATTTGCATTTGCGTGGAGATGTTGACAGTTCTCATTGGTGCTATTCAAATATGGGTTATTTGAATAGGTAATGGGTTAAGTAGCATCAAAGACGATGGGTTGACTGAAGACGGATGCGGGTGATTGACATGGGCTAATGTTTGCCATTTAATGTGCGGTGGAATGTGGCTATTTTAGGAATACAAGGGTAAGCAGAAGGTCAGCGACACGTTTGAATTGGAATTATTATGTTATACTGGAAGCTTTAAATACGTAGACAAAAAACCGGCCAAGTGCGAGTCAGACTCGCGCACCGAGGGTCCCGTACAAACTTGTAGGTATGTAAAAAGTACGTCGATTTTTTTTTGTGTTCTGCAACTACAGTTTTATGGATTTCGGATTTTTCCCTTTACTTATGTTATAAGACCTTGCTACTTGCCAAATTCCATGATTCTAGGTCAACGGGAAGTACCCTATAGGTTTTGATTCCCTTGCGAGTATCAAAAAACTTTTTTTATTTTTTTTTTTTATTTTATAAAAACGTTGCCCCACACTTGGATTTCTCCTGTATCGTGGATGCGTTTACAGACACAAATCTTCACACACACAAACATCCAGACCCAGAACATCTATCTGTAGGCTGTACAAATATTTGTTCCGTGCGGGAATCGAACCCACAACCCGTAGCGCAGAAGCCGATCGCTCAGCCACTGCACCAAACGTGTCGTCAAACATATATGCAGCATAAACGGCCGTATCTTTAGATTGTGTTGACTTAGAAGTTTGATCGTTTCACAGCTCCAAGGGATTGCAGACTTCAGTATTTGATATTAATTTCAACTTGATATCTCCACGCGTTTCTGAGAAAACGGGTCTTGACAGACAGACATACAGACAGATGGACAACGAAGTGATCCTATAAGGGTTCCTTTTTTCCTTTTGAGTTACGGAACCCTAAAAATGATAATAAAGTAATTGTAGATAATGCAAAAAATAAAAAAAAACAATTCAGAAACGACTCATAACGACTGTGTTGTGAAAGGTATTATTACAAATCACTTCATTTCCCTAAAGGCATGAAACAGATTTTAGATTAGATTACAACGCACCTACAATACGATTATTAACGGCCGATTCCTATATTTTACGGAGTGTTATTAGTCGAAATTGAGACTGTTGTATCTTCACCTATCCATAGACTGATCGCGTCAAGCGCAGCTTAACTTCGCAAATCGGACGACCCGCGCGGTTGTTAATTAGCCACGCGCCCCACCCCTTATTATTTATAATTAAATACTTTACATAATTATTTAATCAAAAAACTTTGACGAAGTAATCGAAACGCCTACAGGAATGAATAAACCTACTGGGAACATTTTTTCGAACACAGACATTGAGAATAACATTTACTGAAAATCTTAGTTGTCGGCAATAAGATTGACAAGCATATCATTTTGGGACCCAGTATATAATTTATCAGCAATCACATTGGGTCACCCGGGCGACGGCGCTACTAGTATTCCCAAGGAGGGTTGATGTCAGGCAGGCGGCCGGTCATAAAACAATAAGCCAAAAATGGATTTATGAAATACATGTTGTGCCGATCCCACCTAGTGTGGGGTAAGGACAGCGAGATGATGAAGATTTACTACATATTCACTCTTTTTCAGCTTCACAATGAAAGATTTGGAAGTCTGCCTTGTAGGTCTAGTGGCCGCAAACGCGCCTGCTGAGGATGGGTTCCTGGGTTCAATCCCCAGATCAGGCAAAGTGTTATTGGGTTTTTCCATTAGGAATTTCTCAGTACCAGCCCGGAATCTGGATTTGTGCCCGGTTAATGACAATAGGCTCGCTGCCTATTACATGGAACTGTAACGGCGATACGAGGTTGTATTTAAACACCTCTGCCGAACCCTTCGGGGAATACAACGCGTGATGTTATGCTAATGAAAGATTTATTTCCAAAATTTTCTCGAACAACTTATTGAAATAAAACCGATTACATGGAATATTTGAAAATGTTTTGCAACTGTAGGTACGACTGTGACCACAGGGTTGAATATATGAATTAATTCGAAAAGTTTTCCAATGAATAGGACCCAATGCGGTCTGACTTTATATTTATATTATACAGTTCTGAAAGATTTCTTTCATACATTTTCCATAACGGTTCAGCTGGACGTTGTCGTTCAATCTTATTTGTGCAAGTTCCAATTTACACAAGAAACATGTTCGAAACGGTATACCGCACAAATGGCTTGCACAAACGCTCAATTTGCACAAGTAAGCATGGACGGCTATCATACCATTTGCGCAAACGTTTGCACAAGCCGTTTGCACATATAAGTCGCCTGTCGTGTGTACGCCGTACCATTCTTTTTGTGCAAAATTTTGCACAAATTGCAGGTTGCTACATGTAGCTGAACTCATTGACTAATCAAGCATCAGTAAGCATAGAATTGGAAAGTTTTAGACATATTTCTTAGTGTTTTTGGTTTATATAGGCTGCGGTAACCACCTTCCTTCGGGTGGATCTCGAATAGTTTAGTTGTGATTACCTTATCGTAATCAGCCCATTACTATCCTACTGCTGGGCACGAGCCTCTTCTCAGAATGAGAAGGCTTTAGGCTTTAGTCCACAATGCTAGCCTGGTGCGTGTTGGCAGACTACAGACCTACACACACCATCGACAACTTTATGGAGCCCTCTCAGGTGTGCAGGTTTCCTCACGATGTTTTTCCTTCACCGTTAACGGTAGTGATAACCAAATTCAGATCTGTACAAGAATTTGAAAAGTCAGAGGTACGAGCCGGGATTGAATTCAGACCCCTTGTTTCGCCAGTTATGTTTAAGTCCCAAATAATAGAGGGCGAGCCTATTGCGATTAACCGGGCACAAATCAAGACTCCAGGCTGCTACTGAGAAATTCCTAATGGAAAAACCCAATGTCACTTTGCCCGACCTGGGGATCGAACCCAGGACCCCATGCTCAGCAGTCGCGCTTGCGACTACTAGACTAACAACGCAGTCTACTAGACTAACCGATTACCTATATAAAAAAAAAACAATGAGTATCCAAAGATATTCAAGATTCTTCTATTATCAAGATATTCATACCTTTACGATGACATCTCTAAAAATATTCACCCGAATAGTGTCCTCACTTGAAACTTGGCTGACTAGTGTGAAGGTCAAGTTGTTCAAGGTTAAAGACAAAGCTCTCGTGACCCTCGTTTTGAATGTGAGAGTTATGACGTCATTCGATCAATCCATAGAATATGAACGCGCAGTAGGGTCACTCACAATGAAGACGCACAAAGGCTTCGGAATATACTAAGTGTGGATGACGTCTTTCTAACTAGCCTTTTCCCAACTATGTAGGGGTCAGCTTCCAGTCTAACCAGATGCGACTGAATACCAGTATTTAACACGGAACAACTGCCATCAGACCTCCGCAGCCAGTAACTAGGCAATGCTGATATCCTAAAGTTAGACCGGTTGCCAGACTTTCGGGCTTCTGACTACCCGTAACGACTGTCATGGGTATTCTTATGACACCCGGGACCGACGGTTTAACGTGCTCTCCGAGGCACGGAGGGATCTCGATGTGTGACGAACGATTCACGGACTTACCGCGGCAAGCGCAGCTTAACCTCGCAAATCGTATGATTGGCATGATTGTTAATTACCCATGAGCCCCTCAAAGTGGGGAATGATGATACCACGTATTCTTTAACGGTTTCTATAAAAAATCTGTTATTATTAAGCATGTTGTGACGGGTGGTGGCTGACTGGCGGGGGTCCGGGCCTATAAAAGGTCGGATACACAGCAGATCGGCCCTCTCGCGCCGCTGCAGTTGCTCAGTTAAGTGCCACACCTGCTGAACAAGACCCTGGACTCCTCGCATTGTACGAACCACGCCCTGTTGTTCTCTTTGTTATTCTTAATTAAATATAAAGTACCTGGATGACCGAGCTTTGCTCGGTTTTTTTCGGTAAATCATGTTTTTTGGAAAGAAAAAAAAGGAAAAAGGAAGATACTTAAAAGAAAAGGGGAAAAAATAATCACCTGGACTCGAACCCAGTCTTCTGATTTCGGGACTGCCCAATTTCCCACCTGAGCTATTTTAACCTTGTAGATCGCGGCGAAATGTATACTTTCACATTCTATTTTTATTGTAGCAGTTTTTCATTGCTTGAAAACACGGATAAAACAACGTTTTATAAAAATGAAACCTAGCTAGATCGATTTATCGCCCCCGAAACCCCCTGCATACTAAATTTCATGAAAATCGTTGGAGCCGTTTCCGAAATATATAAATATATACAAGAATTGCTCGTTTAAAGGTATTAGATAGATAGATAGATAGTGTACTGTTACAAGTATTATTCTTAATTGTCCCGTAAGTACATGCCTGCTAAATTTTATGTGCACATGCTAGTCGAGGGTTGACTCCTAAAGCCACCCTAAAGTGTTACATTGGCGCCCAATGTGGGGCCAAACTTTTATTTTATTTTATTTGGGCTAAGGTTTTATTTCCAAATTCCTCTAACTGAAAGGAAATCCCAGTGGAAACTTATGTCAGCTATATCTTCACTATACAAGTAAAAAAAAAAAATTTGGCTTGGTCACAGACTTGCATAACTGTGGTTGGAGATCTTGATATGTGTTAATTTCCTGTGACTAAACTATTGAATTTACTTGATTGATTTTGTGTACGATTGTAGAACGGAACATAGAATACGTGCATATACGTACGTCATTGCGTCATCCCAGTTTGTATTCGACTTTAAGCCTAGGCGCATGCGGAAGCGCAGGCCGCGCAGTCAACACAGTTCAGTCACAGTCTTACGGGGTGTCCTGCGTAAGCGACAAACGCGATGCGGTGCGACGCGACGTGACACGACGTGGAACAAATACCTGTTATGTCGCGTCTCGCTACATAGGCCGCTAGTAGGGTATGCCGTTGTCTTGATCGCGTTTGTCGCGTTCGTCGCTTACGCAGGACACCCGCAACACAACGCTTTGATATCAGGCGATGCCGCCGCGCCCGTGTAGGCGTTGTCCAACTGTATGGATTGTAAAACTGACCGAACTGTGTTGTCTGCTGCACCTACATACACGTCTAGGCTAAGCGAGTTTGATAGTCATGACCCGTATTCGCAGATTGCATGTTATTTTTATTCCGTTTGGCGTTTACACAACATCACACCTGTGATGCTATTATAGCTTATTTTACCTATGGTATGGTTGGGGCTACTATGCAAAGCTATGCTTTGCTTCATTAATGGTAAATATAAGAGTTTTAATTTTAACATAACACCACGCCTGTATTCTCTGAAGGGTAGGGCAGTGGCGTATAGTAACCCCCTCATTTCACTATTATGTTTAAGTCTTATGTAATAGGGGGCGAGCCTATTGCTTTGAACCGGGCACAAATCCAAATTCGGAGCTGTTGCTGAGGAATCCCACACGGAAATACCCTATAAAACTTTGCCCGACCTGGGCATCGTACCCAGGACCTCACGAGCAGCAGTCGTCCTTACCAACACTAAACCAACGAGGCAGTTAGAAATTCCAGAAATGACAATGCCAGAAATTCTATAGAGCTTTGCCCCACCCAGTAAAAGTGGGTATACAAGCATGCCAAAAGTAACATTTTATTGGGGATTTATTAATGATAACTAAAAATAATTATGTGTGTTCTCGTGCGCTTATTATGATACAGTGGAACTTCTGTATCGAAGTGTCTATGTAGTGATCGATCATTCTTGCAAAAACTTCGCGACAGAGGAATGTTTTTAGAGATCAAATGGGATTGTTTGTTTTATATAAATATGCGTGAGTTTTATCTCTTAAGGGATTAAAATTAGTTTTTTGTTGAGGCGTAGAATAAAATAATATTGCTTTATAATCTTCATCTTTTCGTGTGGTTAGTGACTAACCTGGTGTCAGAGTTTATGCTGCCGATGCACCTCTGACTTGGCTTCACATGCCGTCGAGAAATATCTCTCAGGCATGTCGGTTTCCTCGCGATGGTTTCCTTCACCGTTTTAACAAGTTCTTCTTTTCGTGTGGTTAGTGACTAACCTGGTGTCAGAGTTTATGCCGGCCATGGGCCTATGACTTGGCATCACATGCCTTAGAGAATTATCTCTCAGGCATGCCGGTTTCCTCACAATGTTTTCCTTCACCGTTTTTAAGCAAGTGATAATTATACAATACGCACATGAATCCGAAAAGTCAGAGGTGCGTGCCTTGCGTTCGAACTTGAGACCTATGACTTGGCAGTCCGACGGTCACACCACTAAGCTATCAGTGCTATTGTTTATGATCATATTTTGGTACTTTAACGGAGGTAATAGACCTAGGTAGAAAGACTGCCAGGCTCAAATGGCCAGGTCATGTCAGCCGCATGCAGAACGACCGCTGGGTCTTCACACAATGGGTGCCTGATGGACGGAAGGACATGGAGGAAGTCTATGGAGGGGCTCGTGGCTAATTGCCAACCCCACGGATTTTACGATTTGCGAGGTTAAGCTGCGCTTTTTGCAGTCAGTCTATGGGTGACCATTCGTTGCACATTGAGACCCCTCCGTGCCTTGGAGAGCACGTTAAACAGTCGGTTCCGGGTGTCATACGAATACCTATGACATTACGGGAGGTCAGAAGACCGAAAATCTGACAACCGGTCTAACCTTAGGATATCGGCATTGCCTAGTAACTGGGTTGCGGAGGTCTGATGGCAGTCGCTCCGTATAAAATACTGGTATTCAGCCGCATCTGGTTAGAGTGGAAGCTGACCACAACGTAGTTGAGAAAAGGCTAGGGAGAACGAACTTGGAGGAGGCCTTTGCCCAGCAGTGGGACAGTAAAAAAGT
The DNA here is from genome assembly GCA_910594945.2 of Amphipyra berbera. NCBI lineage: Eukaryota > Metazoa > Arthropoda > Insecta > Lepidoptera > Noctuidae > Amphipyra > Amphipyra berbera. The sequence continues at coordinate 9,975,544 of OU343144.1, read as the reverse complement.
CGTTGAAGATGTAATAAAATATTCAGTTGCAATAAGCAAGACTGAAGGTTTATTCCGACATACTTGGGACAACGACGGCTCACCTGATGGAAAGTAATGACGGTCGAAGGCAAGCGTTTAACCGCTAGCCCATCACTGTTAATACTTGGAAGAGTTCAATTAATCTGAATCTAATGGTCTTGAAAATGTTCAATTATAGAAAACCCAATTTTGTTGGCTTTGTAAAGTTTTCTGCTAAACTTGCGATTGCTACACAGGTAGAGATAAACTGCGATAACATGTCCCGCCCCTCCAAATTACTATTTCAATGTGTTTAGTCATCATCATCTTTACGAAAGAGTGTGTATGTAGTTGTAGTTTTTGTTTGACGGCTGTCTCAACACGCACACATGCGTTGGGAGTATTGGTGGTGCTTTATAAATACTTTCACAAATACATTGAAGCGTTTTGAATTTTGGAGGGGCGGGACATGTTATTGTAGTTTACCTCTAACCGTGCATTCACACAACGGATCCGCTAAAACGGATCGATAGTTTTGCCGGGTGTTCCCGGGATCGGGAACCCGGTAAAGAAACTCTAGAAGGCACCCATACTTCTCCATACATCTTCGTGTACGGATCCGTTTTATATACTGTTTCGACAATCAGTTTGTGTGTAAAAATGTCGGACCAGTATTTTTTACTGGATTCGGAATACTGTTCCGTTTTTTGTACTGTTCTGGCATCTAGTTTTTGATGACAAAATGGAACATGTAAAAATGTCGGACCAGTATTTTTTACTGGTCTGGTATAACTGGCGAAATGAGGATGTACTAAAAACCCCGCTGCCGAACCCTTCGGGGAATACAAGGCGCGTAGGCGTGATGTTATGTTTCAATACCATAAAATACTAATAACAAATAGAGAACTTTAAAAATATTTACCTCCTCCAAGCTTCAATAAACGCGAAAGCCTAGAAATAGCCGTTTACCGCTTCGCTCTAATAACGTCATTGAAAAAAACCCCGCTGCCGAACCCTTCGGGGAATACAAGGCGCGTAGGCGTGATGTTATGTTTCAATACCATAAAATACTAATAACAAATAGAGAACTTTAAAAATATTTACCTCCTCCAAGCTTCAATAAACGCGAAAGCCTAGAAATAGCCGTTTACCGCTTCGCTCTAATAACGTCATTGAAAACACCGCCTAGATAGATAAGTAATTCAAAGTAAACTCAATCTTGTTTCCTCAGTCATAAATTTTAAATTCCCTTGCCAACTTTAAAGAATTCAGTTCCATTACACAGCAAACGAGCGCCTATATCTTTGCGAACAAAGTTTAAAATCAGTTAAAATGATATCAAATAGTATGCCGTTTGAATTACAACTTTAAAATTGGGCATTAAAGTTCAGATTCATTATGTGATTCTGTCAACCCTTTATGTTCGTAGCATCTGCCGCTGCAGGGCTCTTAAAGCGTCTAATTACTGAAAATGATGGTACCTTGTGATATTTCATGGGGCTTATGGCGTTCATTTGTTATTTTGTACCAAGTCTCATGCAAGTGAGAGCAGTACATATTTACCAGGGACACACGGATGCGTGTGTACTGTACTCTAAAAAGTTGGTTCATAATAATAATAATTTGCGACTTGCTCCAAAATACAATTTTGTGGACGCAGAAGTACCATACTACAAGCATGTGCCCGACCTAGTTCTCGAGAATGGTCATGTCACATTGTACTGGGATCGATCTATCATCACTGACAGGACTATTGTTGCCAATAAGCCTGACATAGTGGTGATAGATCGATCATAGCGTCTCACAATGATTGTGGATATCACTGTTCCACATGACGAGAACCTTCTGAAAGCCGAGAGAAATAAAGAAGTAAGTATCAAGACTTGGTACTCAAGGTTGTCGGCATGTGGGAAGTTGACTCAGCAGTCGTTGTGCCGATAGTTGTTTCGGCTTAGTATCCAAAAGCCTCAAACAGTATCTGATGAGGCTCTCGTTGGGCGGCTGGATCAAGGGCCTGATACAGAAAGCGGTACTTCTGGACACGGTGCGTATTGTTAGGGGGTTCCTCTCTCTAAGGCCCTGACCACCGGTAGCTTGGACCATGTTCCCGATGCCGTGAGTTACCTTTTTTTTATTATTTAGAATTATTTATAAATGAAATTTATAAGCATATTTAATTAATAAAGGGAATTGAAATAATTTGCGCTTAAAGAGACTTCTTTGTATACTTGTAGACATTTTGTGTGTTTTTAATTATTATGTCAGTTAAATTACGTAGATAGTACATTATCATAATGAAAATGATAGTTGCAAAACTTTGCCAACTCCGGCTACATGCTGCGACTTGCATGCGCAAACGGTATTGACGGTATTAATGGCACTGCGCGGTAGATCATTTTACCGTGTATACATGCTTACAGCTAGTTCACACAGAAACTGTTTACAGGACGCGTTTTTATTTTGGTGATGGCGCCTGTAGTTGTATGAGTGAGTTCATATACACGATAATATTCCTAATCCAGTAAAAAATACTGGATCCGTTATTTTTATCGTATCCTGCCTGCCAGATGCAACGCAGCTGCCATTTGTTTGACTGATCCGTCGGTACAGATGTGCACAACACATCGAGTACCAACGGATTCGCTGTATGAACGGGCTCTTACTTGTGCAAATAAGATGGAGCGTGTAGCCTTGCAGGTTACTAGTATCTTAATTAGAATCCAGAATTATTAGTTACGGATGCACGATGTATATTCTTAACTAAAATAACGTTTTTTTTAAACAAGAAAAGTAAGAATAACGTTTGATAGATACATAAATATAATTAGCCTATTACTGCCCCACTGCTGGGCGCAGGCCTCTTCTCAGAGTGAGAAGGGCTTAGGCTTTAGTCCACCACGCTGGCCTGGTGCGGATTGGCAGACTACACACACCATCGAGAACTTTATGGAGCCCTCTTAAGTGTGCAGGTTTCGTCACGATGTTTTCCTTCACCGTTAACGCAAGTGATAATCAAATTCTGATCAGCACATGAACTCGAAAAGTCAGAGGTACGGGTCGGGATCTAATTCAGACCCACCTGCATGGAAGGCAAGCGTTAAATTTTTAGGTTATCACTGCTTATGATATAGGAAATGAAAATTTGACGTATTTATAGGTAGAAGTATCTTTTAACGTGACAGTCGCTATTCTTACACAAGAATCGGAGGGATGCCTCCCACGGATCTCTTAGCTTTTTATGACAAGAGTTAATAACTTACTACCTACGTAAGACTGAATAACTTGCTACAGAAATAAAACTACTTTTATGGACTACTCTCGAGTTTATTTAACTTTTTTCATCAAACTGTCGGGGAGGGTGAGGGAGTATCCAAATCTGTAGGTTATTACGAGATGGCTTCTATTTGCATTTTATATTTATCAGACAGCTCGCAAAAGGAGTTTTTAGTGTATATCAAGCAATTTTATTTTATTTGGGATCATGGCAGTGCGCTAGACAAGATTATTTATCATATAATTACTTGTCCTAACTGACTGATTGATTCATCAACGCAGAACCTAAGCCACTGAAGCTGGAAACATGAAATTTGGACAGTAGTTTCCTTTTGTGACGTAGGCATCCACTAAGAAAGGATTTTTGGAAATTCTACCACTAAGAGGGTAAAATAGGGAATGGAAGTTTGTATGAAAATTCACGCAGACGAAGTCGTGGGCCGTGGGTAGTATGTTTAGAATTTACTCGAATCACGGGGTTGTAATTTATTTATTTAGTAGACATTTACTAGTGAATATATAACGGCTTCGTCTAGCCTGCATTACAGTTATTATGTTTATATGCGATCATTGACTAATTTATCTAGGTGACAGTCATCGTTTTGCCCTTGGCCAGCAAAAGGGCCTATTATGGCCTGGTCTAAAAAAAAGAATCTTACCTCAAAAACTTCTCTGGTGGCGGAGAAAGGTAGCACGGCGACGCCGACCAAAAGGTCAGCCACCGCCAGCGACACAATGAACAGATTGGTGACGCTGCGCAGTTTGGACGAGCACAGCACTGCCGCTATCACTAGGCAGTTACCTGTAAAAGAAAGACGCTTTAGAAACTTTATATAAGGTGTAAATGGAAAAACTGAAAACCTCTTAAGAGCTCATTGTACATATCATTAAAAAAACTTTTACTATAGGACCAATCAAGAAATGGCGAAAAAGAAGCTGTTCCCTACATTTTGTCGAGTTATGCGAACATAAATGTATGATGCACCAGTTTTTTTTCGCGATTTCAGGGTTGGTCCTTATTTGATGTTGTTCATAATAATAAGTACAATGAGCCCTTAAGAGGTTTTCAGGTTTTCTTTTCTTTACTTTCTTAGCATTTACACCTTGTATAGGTAAGTATGTATGTTTTTTTCGCTAGGATTTCTCCTATATCGTGGATGTGTTTACATACACTTTCACATGCACACCCAAACTTAAAATTGTTTATAGTCAATACAAATATTTGTTTTGTGCGTAGATCGAACACCACTCAATGTCGAGTCGTCTTTTGTTGAACTTTGCTGTGTGCGCTGCCGTGCACTTATTTATTTCGGAGTCTTGTTGGTTTTGTTTTTGTAGTATATCATCGAATTGGTATCCAACGCGAACATTTACCGTGACTACTCAGCATGGGGTACTGGGTTCGATCCCCAAGTCGAGCAAAGTGTTACTGGGTTTTTCCATTAGGAATATCTCAGTAGCAGCCCGGAGTCTAGATTTGTGCCCAGTTTATGGCAATAGGCTCGCCCCCTATTACTTAAATGAGACTTAAACATAACTGGCAAAACGAGGGTGTTACTATAAAACCTCTGCCGAACCCTTTGGGAAGTACAAGGCGTGATGTTACGTTATATGTATGAAAAGATTTTTATGTCTTACACAAAATATCAAACATTCTACATACATTTTTTTTGGCCTTTATAGTTTGGAACTGTTTTCATCAAACGAATTCATAATTGCATACGTAAAGCTTTTAATACTAAAAGACTGAACTCAATGGTGAATTTCAGAAGAAGTGACAAATTAAAACATTGTAGAGTAAAAAACTTTCTGAAATGGCATATTAAATTCACTAACGAGGCGGGACTGAGGCGGGACCGAGGCGGGACCGAGGCTGGTCCGAGGCGGGACCGAGGCGGGACGGTGACGTGAAATGCCAAGTCTAAAAATTACTTGCATTTAAGGCTCCTTCAGATATTTCCAATTACTCCAGTGTGATTACTCCTTAAAGTAAGTGTCCTTGTAGATGAAGGTTGAGAGAGTGTTTGTGATTTTGAGATTTATAATTCGTAGGAAGTTTTATATAATTGTTTTGGTTGCAAAATGTGTTTTTTTTTTGTAACTTCCTTACGCATTTTTGTAATTCGGGTAGTTAGGCGGCAGTATTTTTTATTTAGGTACTCTAAGCGTCCATACGCACTAGCGGTTAATCGCTAGGGCGGCTAGACGCCGCGGTTGAATTATCTTTGCGGTTTATCTTCGTGGTTGCATATTCAAAACAACAAGCGACCAGCCGCGCGGTTTAACCGCCGTGGCAGCTAGCAGCTAGTGCGTTCGTCACTCTAATAAGTACTTACCGCAAAAAAAAAACAATAGAATACAATTATTAATAGCTTTGTTTTTTTTTTAAATTATAAATTTGTTTAAGTTTCTAATTACAACTCGAGGCTGCTTAATAACCGTGCGGATCAAAAGATTTGTGAGGTTAAACTACGCTTGCCGCGGTCAGTCCGTGGATGTGTGACCGTTCGTTACATATCGAGACCACTCCGTGCTTCGGAGAGCACGTTAAACTGTCCGTCCCGGGTGTCATACGAATACCTAGGACAGTCGTTACGGGAAGTCAGAAGCCCGAAATTCTGACAACTAGTCTAACCTTAGGATATCGGCATTGCCCAGTAACTGGGTTGCGAAGGTCTGATGGCAGTCGCTCCTTGTAAAATACTGGTATTCAGCCACATCTGGTTAGACTGGAAGCGGACGTCAAACCTAGTTGGAAAAAAAGGCTAAGAGGAACATGTACCGATTTGATGTTTCCCTAACATTTTCAAATCAAAATCAATGTAAAATCGAATCAAAAAGATTGCAACAACACACAGGGAGGCAATAAAAAAACTTGATCCATAAGGAGCTACTTAGTAAACTTCTAAAAATAGCATCATTATAAATTCTTGCAATGTAGCAAACGATAAATTATTACGAAAAGAAATCGCGGCACAACTCCCCTCAATAATTATTCAGCGTATAAATCGAAACGCAAAAGTTTCCATGAAGTTAGTTCGAAGTATCGAGTAGGTGAATTTAATCGATTACCCGAAAGAAAATTGTTTATTTTTTCTGACGTATCGTTACGAAAGTTTGGAGAAGTAGGCAGTTCTTGATCATATCAATTACTAGGACGGAATGGATACTGTAATATTATTAGGGATGTAACTTGTAATGTAATTTTGTCTGGCCCAGTTTGCTAGATATTCAATTGTCGATAAAAGCAAAATAGAATTAAGGATGATTTCCACCAAACGGATCGCATCGCATCGGATCGGAAAGGATACGAACGGATGTGGCGACAGCCGATCGCGTCCGGCAGGATGTCGACGCGTACGACCGGCTCCGTACCATCGCTTGCAAACGTATCCGTTTCTGCGCCTAGTCAAATACATAGTTTCATTCCTACCTTGTGGACAGCCGAAAGGATCCGATCGGATACGACGACAGGTGAACGGAGCCAATCGCGCGTCGCAGCATACTTTCAGCTACGATCTCGTGTCGCGGAAGACGCCCGCGGTCAAGCCGTTGTGCGCGGCTTGGTAATATAAACTTTAAATACTGTGTACACAATTTAATATCGTTCAAAGATTGTAAAACCCGTTCCGATCCGATGCGATGCGAGCCGTTTGATGGAAATCATCCATTAGGCGTCGTTTCGTTTCGCACATACTATTTAATTAAATTGAAAACTTTATTCATACAGGCCTACGTATGATACAAAATGTGCATGTTGCAAAAGAATATACCAAAATGTTATAAGGCAATTCTGTTGTATTTCCGATTAATAATATAACTTTTTAACAAACATAAAACCGACTTCAAATTGTCTATCTCCGTAGTTCTTCATCAAATCTTCACCAAATTTCAATGATGGAAGCATTTCGAATGAATACTCTTTCAAACAAAAAAATAATCATTAAAATCGGTTCACAATTAGCAAAGATATCGCGGAACAAACATACAAAAAAAAGAAAAAAAATACAGTCGAATTGAGAACCTCCTCCTTTTTTGGAAGTCGGTTAAAAATTCGCTTACGTGATATCATTCGTGCTAGGCCAACTGCTGTCGTTATTAGTAGGTATGTCACAAAGTATGTTTCTAGTTGAATCAAATGAAGTACTCATATGATCTCTTTATTTTTTTTATTAAATACAATTAACTATGTTATGTGTATGCACCTGACAAAGAGGACACGACTAGATGTTCGTCACAATGGATTTATGCACTTACGCCGAGGCTTCAATTAGTCGCCACGAGAACTGCCTCACATCAGCAATTAAAATAAAATTAAATGTAAGTATAGAAGGTAATATAGATGGTGAATGTGGCCTGATCCTGCTGGTGGATGGCGACTGTCTGGTGAGACCACCGATCGCGGCCGTAGTTGGTGAATGCAGCATACAGTCTTCTGGAAAACCTAAATCGCTGTCGTGTATAGTGTAGCCACAGACGTTAATATTAAAGTAAGAAAGAAAACAAATTTTATTCGTACAAGGATAAAAAGTCAGCGTTAAAAAAAAAGAAAAACATTTCATATTTTATGCTATCGAGTAAATTATTTTTATTTAATTTATTTTATTATTTAACTATCAAAATTTATTTTTCGTGTATTTTTTACATTGAGAAATTGTATATTATTTTATCGGTGAGTGCAGTGTGGGTAAATCCAATCCTAGCGTTCACAACGGGAGACTGCAATTCATCATTCCCAGCTACAATCGGAGTTGATTACAAATAGAAGCTTACGGTGCTATATTAGTTTACGACGTGTCAGTCCCTAGCAAAAATGAATGAGTGTAGAGGAACTTCAAGTATACTCCACCAAGAAGAACATAGTCTACTTAGTTGTCGTCAATAAGATTGACAAGTATATCAGTTTGGGACCCAGTGCATAATATCAGCAAGCAGATTGGGTCACCCGCACGACGGCGCCACGAATATTCCCAAGGAGGGTTGGTGTCAGGCAGGCTGCCGGTCATAAAACAATAAGCCAAAACCTCTAACAACATGTATTTATGAAATAGGTACATGTTGTGCCGACCCCACGTAGTGTGAGATAAGGGCAGGAAGAAGAAGAATTTTATGCTAACGAGCAGGCCCCTTTTTTTATCGGTGGAAAATCCTCATGGATGTCCCTCCCCCGGGGAAGGTGAGGGGGTCTGCCGGACTCTTACCGGCTAAAAACCAACGGTGTTCCTCCTCCTGACCGTTCGGCCGGGGTCACGGGTTCGCAAAAGCATGCACTGCAACCCCGGCAGGTCCCGGTCCGCCAACCCTCGGCGGACCTCTCCTCTGTGGGGCCTTGCCCCACGTCCTCCTGAAAAGCGCGCACGGAACACTGCGTGCCGCCTTCTCGGGCCTGTTACTGGTCGGGCGGCGGATATCGAGCATGCCCCTGCCTTAAGGGTCACTGACACAGCATACGCTGGGCGTCAAACATCCAACGCTGATTTTCAATTGGAATCCTTGCAGTGACTCACGGACGGAGGTAATTTTAATTATATAATTTATTATGAATGCTAGTTTAATCGTTTGTATGACGCAGTTTGCGTAGCAGCTAAGGGTATGTACGCTCAAACCAACGTATTCAGCTTGCGGCTGCGGTGGCATGCACAGTTGTGATCAGTTATTGCAATTGTACTTGTAACGACGTGTTCAACGACGTGTTCACGCATTGCGACGTGTTCAAATCAAACACAACACGTTTGGTTTGATCACGTCCCTACAAGTACAATTGCAATAACTGATCGCAGTTGTGCACGCTACCGCGGCCGCAAGCTGGAAACGTTGGTTTGAGCGTCCTTAAAGGCCTACGCAGACTTGGACGGCGGCATGGCAAGGGATTTAAATTTTTACTAATGGACATTCAAATGTATCGATATAGAAATACGACATAAATTGCTATGCTTTAAAATGATGCCGCGGCATCGCAAGGGATTTCCTTGCACGGCATTGAAAGACGCGCCACGGGCTCCCGCGGCGGGATGCCGTGGCGTACTGCGGTAGGCAACGGCATGCCAAGGACTCCGGCGCTCGTTGTGACATACCGCGGGGTGAGACGGGGGTAGAGAAGCGGGGAATGAAGACTAAAAGTGTATCGTGCAGCAGGAGCTGCCGAGGCGTGCTATGTCGTGGCGCGGCACGCCGTGGCATGCCGTGGCAAGGCGCTGGAATGCCGCAGTATCTAAGCGGCTAGTGTGCGCTGACTGACGGCAAAATCCCTTGCCATGCCGTCCCGGTCTGCGTAGGCCTTAAGTGTAGCGGTGGCCTTAAAAAACACTAAAATAGGTCGAATATAATTTTTTTGGTTATTACATAATCCGGTTATCACGGTATTCAAATACAAAGATATCATCACCAATCGAAGTCAATCCCTAACACACAGTACATTACTTTTCTCTTTACACGAAAAAAAAACATATAAGCACATAAAAAGACTAATATCGTGTGTGCCTAAAGTCGGAGCTTCTGGAAAAAGACGAGGGTTAAGATAAGTCGATATAAAAGATATACAATAAATATGTATGTCCTGTTCATCGGAAGGTAAACACGCACTGAGAATCACACGCTACACTAAGTAAGTAGTTTTTCCTTTATTTTTCTTCAGTTCTAGTTTTGATTTATGTATAAGTTGGGTAGTAACAACTTTTTTCAGGGTATACAGGGTGTAATCGAAATCATGTAATTCTTTTAAATCTCGTGATGTAAGAAGAAAGAAAGAAAAAGTATTTATTTTCCGCCCACGCGGACGCATACGGATCCTTAAAATTAAAAATATAATGTTACTTAAAAATTAACACTTATATTTAAACCTATTATATTAAACAACACGGCAACCCAAACACACAAAAAAAAAAAAAATCTATGGTTACATTTATTTAGTCTATGGTGCACGGGCTACCATAACCATAAATCCTCATGCATCATAAAACTAAGTGACAATAAGCAAATACAAACAATACAAACATATAAACATGTTGAATTTGTGCGTCGCATGGTGCGTGAAAATTTAGGTCATTGCTCAGCATTATGCTGAGGCTTCGGACGAACCTAATGCCAACAGCGCTGATTTTCAGCAACAACCTTCGTTCGAGTGACGTAATGAAAGCACCAGAGAGAACCAGTCGTACCGTGAGTATTTAACTATCTTAAAATAGGTACTAAGCGGTGTATAAAATCAAGTTAAAATACTGTGTAGTGTGTTGTGCCAAATATAAATACAAACATTGTTATTAAATATGTAACTAGAATTGCATTTCATAACAAGACATGACAGTCGCGTCAAAACAAAACAGAATTATGCAAGAAGGCGGGCGGCGGCCATTGTTGCGTAAGAGCATCATAGCTGTAAATGACGCCGACGCTCGCAATTGTCACGTGACTGTAATTAGTCCCGCTTGAAATGCAGTAACTAGCTGCGTATACCATTCGAAAAGTGTAATATAAGTAAATAAATTGTACATATTTTGTGTAATGAAGTTAGTGTCGGTGCTTTTTGAGTAACCCACTTAAAATTGTTTTAGTGCAAACTACATAGGTACAATTGAAACAGTTAAGTTAACAGAATGCCTGAGAGAACCAACGCCACCGAACATATTCCTGGAATTCCGCTCAAACTTGCCTCAAGGCCATGACCCCAGAGGTAATCATTTTCAAAGATCGAAAGAGAAAGAAAGAGAAAGTGAGGCATTTTAGCGCCTCGAGTTAAATGACCGCGCGACGAGTGATAGCTGCTTATTCGCTCGGGGCGCTAAAATGCCATGCATTAAGAACACATGTTTAGTTATTGTAATTATTTATTTTTTAATCCAAAAGTATCCCTTTCAGGGTTAATCTATGTCAGCAGTACATCACGAGGTTTAAAGGAATAACATGATTTCGTTTACACCCCGTATAAAACATATGAGTCGTAAATAAGAAAGTTTGGAACAACAATTTTTTTTCTATTTCCGAACGGAAGATTTACGGCAAAGGAATCCAAAGAAAAAATAGTGTTAATTTTATTTGAGTATTTTACACTCGGGAGCAATGACGAACAAATAATTTACTGAAACGTTTTACCTAGCTTTTTCCCAATTGTGTTGGGTTAGCTTCCAGTCTAACCAGATGCGAATGAATGTATTCAGTATTTTACATGGAGCGACTGCCACCAGACTTCCGCTACCCAGTTATTGGGCAATGCCGATATCCTAAAGTTAGACCAGTTGTCAGACTTTCGCGCTTCTGACTACCCGTAACGACTGTCATAGGTATTCGTATGACACCCGGGACAGTCGGTTGAACGTGTTCTTCTAAACACGGAAAGCTCTAAATGTGTAACAAATGGTCACCCATCCAAAGACTGACCGCGACAAGCGTTGCTTAACTTCGCAAATCGTATAATCCGCGCGATCGATACACCTAATAACAAAACCTAACAGAGTACACTATCAAAATTACAAGACAACATCGCACAAACTACAAAAGATCCACCGCCTTTGATGTTACCCTACAGTTTAGATCGCGCAGTCAATCTTTTACCAATTTTCCTTATACTCTATTAAACTAACTCAATAGAATCGCCATTTTCCTGTCATACGAAAAAGGAGCTTAAAGGTTCAGTGCTAAGTAAGGTGTATTCAGAAAATTTTCAACGTATCGATGAGTATGGCAATTTATTATCGCGTATTACTCCATTTCTTATAACAACAGACAAAAGTGGCCGAACAAGGCACGAATATCTTTTGAAGCATTTTTTCAAGTAGAGTTTCATCTCATCTTGATTGACCGTTAAGGTTCATAATAGAATAATACTGTGTTGAATCCCTGCTGGAAGCAAACATGTTGCTTATTTCTTATTAAATGAAGTATTTTTTTTCCAATATACTTCGGAAAACTTGATTATACTTGATATTGATATACTTGACTATTATACTTGTATTAACTATCTACACCTAATGTCAAATCTTGACAAATACAAGTTAATTTTATCTTTAACTAGCGAACCGCCCCGGCTTCGCACCGGTGCAATGTAGATACAAATGTGGGGCATATAAACCTTCCTCTTGAATCACTCTATCTATTGCTGAAAACTGTATTAAAATCCGTTGCGTAGTTTAAAATATCTAAACTTACAGACAGTGGGTGCGTTTTGTTTTATACTATGTAACTAGGGAACCGCTCCGGCTTCGCACGGGTGCAATGTAGATACTAATGTGTGGGATATGAACCTTTCTCTTGAATCACTTTATCTATTGCTGAAAATTGCATTAGAATCCATTGCCTAGTTTAAAAGATCTAAGCGTACAGACAGCGGGAACGACTTTGTTTTATACTATGTAAAGAAGATAAAATAATAATAATAAAGAAGATGAGCAGACACTTGTTATTTATTAATCAACTCTTTTATTAACAACAATACTGGCAGTCGCACTCATGAAAGTTAATGGGTCATTAACTAACGATTACTTAACAGTGGCCAGTATAATATCTATACTGGGAACACTTAAGCAAACATTAGTTAATATTTCATTAACGCGTTTGAGTGCGGAGCTTAGTCACTTTAATATTTTTGGCCATTAAAAATTACCCTATATGGCTATGGTTATGCTAACTTATGCCCGGTCCCTATAGAAAGAAACGAATCGTTTTGCTTATCAATGGTAGCAATTTTTATTGCCAAACTGGGCATTTATATAGACTCGTAAGCAAATTTTACCGGTAATAGCTGCTTTCCATATGGGAGGGTCTACTATATAAAGCTATGAGATCTTTGCTTAATTATTAGTAAAAATACAGGGGTCTCAAAAATTTAGAAGACATAATGAAGCAACTCTTCCCAAGGAGGGTTGATGTCACGCAGGCGGCCGGTCATAAAACAATAAGCCAAAACCTCTAACAACATGGATTTACGAAATACATATTGTACCGACCCCACCTAGTGTGGGATAAGGGCAGGAAGAAGAAGAAGATAATGAAGCAACTCTTATCTTGCATTAATATTTTCCCCCAAAACAAGCTGATTGCTTGTGTATTCCCCTTACAGCAACATCCTCGTCCTGAACAAACAATCTAAAAGGTTTCATGGATGGTGACTAAGGTATTATACCAGGATGGTACACCATCCACCTGTGTGTTAACACCGCCTTACGATTATCACCCTGCTGGTAGGATGGTAATAATGGCAGTTTGCCGCCAGGACCGATTGTTATGGGGGCCTATGGTTGGCGTATGTTCGGCAGACGATAATTTCCTGCTGATACGGTATTATCTTGGGGTGAACGGATTAAGTGCATACCTACATAATTATGTAGGCTTAGCACGAACATTTGAAGTATATTATCGTAAGTGATCGTAACTAATGTAAGCGAATTTGAATCGAAGATACAATTGTTCTACGAGGTTAGTCGGAAAGGGGGTACTAAGCCGCGGGCCACCTAAAGTATCACTGATGACTATTATAAAGCAAGAGTAAAAATTTCAAAATTTGATAATTTTTATTTGCATGTAAAATAATTTTTATTTTAGTTTTTTTTTTTAAATCATACCTGCTTTAGTTATGAATTCAGAAAATTAATTTTCCAATCCGTGACCCCAAATATGACCTAAATTGTAAAATTAGCTGATCATAGTTATGGACAGATAGATTTTAGCATATTTTTTTCGAAATCTTTGAAACGCTATTTCTCTTAATCTATCGAGTTTTGAGGGAAGTTGTAGAACAAAAGTTATCCCTTATTATAGGTACTTTAACACCCTTTTGGGCTTCTTTCCGACTAACCTTGTATGACATTTTCGTTTATTTTTTTGCGACATGCACAATTTGTATTATACATAGACATGAATAAAGTTTTCAATTTAATTAAATAGTATGTGAGAAACGAGTATTTTCGATTCAAAATTCACTTACATTAACGTTACGTTTTCGTTAGTAACAACATTCGTGCCAGGCATCAATTTCTGTACTTAAAACATAAGCTTGGTATGTAAGGATGGGAGTATGTAGCGTTATGTAGATCCTGTCTACCTCAATGAGGAAAGACGTACTGTTTTTTTTATCTATATAAATTACATATATAAAAATCAATTGCCGTGCGTTAGTTTCGCAAAAACTCGAAAATGGCCCGACCGATTTGAATGTATTTTTTGTTTTTTTTTGCCTCTATACTGTAGTGGTTTAGGAAAAACGAGAATTAGGAAAAATTAAAAACAAAAATTAGGTAGTACGAAGTTCACCGGGCAGATAACAAAAATTTAGAATAATAAAAATATAGAAGCCAGTCGACGACTTTTCTTTTATCTAATTGGTTGGCAAGCAAGCCGACGGCCCACTTGATGGAAAGTGGTTACCGCCGCCTATCCTACAACACTCAGAGGATTGCTGATTCGTTACCAACCTCAGAGACAAAGTTGTAAAATCTCATGTGCCTATAATTTCACCGGCACTCATACCCTTCAAAACGGAACACAGCAGTGCTGCTTGGCGGCAAAAATAGGTGTAGTGGTAGTACTTCCCTGCACGAAATCTTTCACAAAGAGCTGTACTATCTTTCTTTCTTTTCGTGTGGTTAGTGACTAACCTGGTGTCAGAGTTTGTCGCCCATGTGCCTCTGACTTGGCTTCACATGCCGTCGAGAAATATCTCTCAGGCATCTTTCCTTACGATGTTATCCTTCACCGTTTTTAAGCAAGTGATAATTATAAACGACGCACATGAATCTGAAAAGTCAGAGGTGCGTGCCTTGGGTTCGAACTCGAGACCTATGACTTGGCAGTCCGATGGTAATAGGCTATCACTGCTCTTAGTATGTGCCTATTACGTAAATATTATCGTCATCATTATTCAAGCAGTTAAATTAAATGGTCATTTACACACAGGTCCGAGTTATGCAAATCAGTACCGCTTACGTTACCGTCACGCTGAATCAGATATAGCCACTTCAACCCACAAGATTTCGGGTACCTATATACATACATACAATCACGCCTGTTTCCCATTGGGGTAGCCAGAGACTATAAACCACCTGCTACGATCCTGACGCACTCTTTTAGCTTCATCTACATTCATTATCCTATCTATCTCGTCGGTTTAGGGTGCTACCAACTTGGTATTTTTTGAGAACGTCCGCGATTTGTTCGAGGTCGGCCCCTTCCAACTGTTCCATCCACAATCGCTTTGTACACTTATTTCGTTAATCCACTTTCGTCCATCCTCTCCACATTACCAAACCATCTTAACATACCTTTCTCAATCCATCTCACTACATCTTCTTTTGCTCCACAACGTTTCCTTCGTTTGTTCGTTCGTTTTAGTACAATATTGAAAATAATGGAGTAGGTAGTACAGACTTCCACAGATTTGTGTCCAAATCTATCATCCATAGCAGTCATACCAAAATGTATACTGAAGAGACCCAACTCTAAACAATCTGTTGTTTCTTTTTTCATGAACTAATCGAAACAGAACAGATGCTGGTGACGAGAAAACGAAAAATATAGGAAAAGTTTTGAATAAATAAAGACTTGGCTGGGATGGGTATTTCCAGACCCTTGTTACTATCAAAAAGGTTATATTTGGCCTTTGTAGTTTGATACTGGGTGGTCGGACGGGGAGATAGGAGTTTTAAATTATGAACGACGTTGGCTTTCAGCGGCGAGTGTATTTACTGTGCGGGCTTTGATATGGAATGGCAAAGGTCTCTGATTGTTTTGAGTGTACCACTTAGGGACGCTTGAATCAATATTCAAAGTTTACGTTTGCCATCTATGTTGACCCTAAGTAATATAACAATGTGTACGTGCATTTCACGACGACGCGTCGAGTGACTTTGATGTTACTGAAGACATAACACCACGCTTCTATTTCCCGAAGGGTTGGGCAGAAGTGTATAGTAGCACCCTCATTTCGCCGTTATGTTTTAGTCCTATTTAAGGCGAGCTTATTGTCATAAACCGGGCACAAATCCAAGCTCTGGGCTGCTATTGAGGAATTCGACATGGAAAAACCCAAATAACACTTTGCCCGACCTGGATATCGAACCCAGGACCTCACGATCAGCAGTCCCGCTTGCCACCACTAGACCAACGAGGTAGATGACAATAAAAAAGGTTTAAATTGAAATGATTCGGCGTCATTTAGGTATATATTGATTTTAGGTATCTATGTTGAATTTTGGAGTTCAGCCAATGTCCCACAGTAACAAACATTAAACCGTAATGTTTGACCGGTCAGCAACGGTGTATTGTCACGCAACTACAGTTCGAAATAGCGGTTTTAATTGAAAATGTGGCGGAGCGAACTTTATGTTCATTTTCATTATTTTAGTTAATTCTTTATAGTTGTCAGATTGATAAGGAATTTTGAGTCGATAACATAAGAATTTAATAATTCTTTTTTGAATTCCTTCAATGCGGTCTATATATTTATCATAACAAGGATTCCATATCTGCGATGCGTACTCCAAATGGCTTCTTACGAATGAACAGTATAATATTTTAAACGTTTTAGCTCTTTTGAAGCACTTCGAGATTCGCATCACAAAACCTAACGCTCTCGAGGCTTTCGCTATTATTTGGTCAATGTGCACATCAAACATAAGTGTGGAATCAAGGTAGATCCCGAGATCGCGCACACTGACACATCTAGGTAGCAATTGCCCTTTAAGCTGATATGATGTCTGCAATGGGATTCGTTTTCGGCTAAAAGACATTACTGAACACTTGGTTGGATTGAGATCTAGTTTATTATTAACGCAGTATTCATCCAGACGATCCAAGTCAGATTTAAGTGTTAACGTATCATTTAACGAAGAGATGGTAGAGTATATCTTCATATCATCGGCAAAACAGAGTAAGTTTGAACTGTGGAAGCATGAGTCAATGTCGTTCACATACAGAATAAAAAGCAACGGGCCCAATAAGGATCCCTGAGGCACACCACCAGGTATGGAAACCCAACTAGAAATGTAGTTACTAACAACGACAGCCTGAGACCTATTCTCTAAATAGGACGAAAACCATCAGAGCAGATCCCATCGGATGCCGCTGCTATGTAACTTCATTTCTAGGATATCGTGACTGATTCTGTCAAATGCCTTACTATAGTCTGTGTAAAACTCACCGACCTGCGCCCCACCGTCCATGCCCCTCGACACAAAGTCATTTAATAAAATAATAAAATATTTAAATTATTGTTTGTTAACTGCCTTGATGGTCTAGTGGTTGGAAGCGCGACTGTAGAGGGTAGGGTCCTGGGTTCGATCCTCGGGTCGGACAAAGCGTTATTGGGTTTTTCCATTAAGAATTTCTCAGTAGCAGCCCGGAGTCTGGATTTGTGCCTGATTAATGGCAATAGGCTAGCCCGCTATTACACGGGACTTAAACATAACTAGTGAAACGAGGGTGTACTTAAAACACCTCTGCCGACCCCTTCGAGGAATACAAGGCGTGATGTTATGTTTGTTTTTGTTTAAAAAATTATGTTGTTTAATGAATGTTTTATGTAAATGTTTAATTTATTTTAAAAACGAAATGAATAAATGTTTCACAATCTAAAGTTTGTTTACCTTTTATACAAAATTTTAATGGTCGGTCTATAGATACGTTTCAATCCAAATGCCTTTTAGCAATAAACCATACTTTATTACATGCTAGTCACGCGAAACTATTTGGCAAACAGTTTTGTTTAAAACTAGCTATTGCACGCGGCTTTGCTTTTTTATTATTATATCGTAGTAAGTTAGAGTGCAGTCATTTTGAAATTAAATAAATATAGGTGCTTTGTAAACCATATTTTATTAATTATAATATAATGACGTTACCATCTCTGCACGTATTCGAAGTGGTCATGTTTGTCAAATGTAATCGGCAATTATTTCCACGCATGGCAGATAAAGTCAGTCGCGTTAGACGTGATAACACTATGCTTTGCTCACATGTTTCCAAAACAGCATTAATGCGGAAAAGTGTGTTCTGCATGGCGCCTTTAATATTTAATAAACTTCCAAAGGGATGGAGGGAACTAAGCGCACACATACTAAAAAAGCGACTGAAATTATATCTAGTTGGGAAAGCATACTACAGTATTTTAGATTTTTTAAATGACAAAGTGTAATATTAGGAAATTAACAAATATTTAATGGCATGTTATAATTTTGACATTTTATAATTAAAATGAAGAACAACTTAATTCAAATTTGTAATTTACTGTTTAAATTCAATTTTTAGTTTGTGTTACAATTTAATAATGTTTTAGCTTAGTTTAAATATCTAAACTTAAGTTACCTATATATTTGTATGCCATAAAGGCCGAACATGACAGATCTATTTTCTTTATAACAACCTGCATGCCTGATATGTATACTCATGTTTCTACAAATAAATGTCTTGAATCTTGAAGCTTTAGCTTACGCCTAGGATTTAAAGACTGGAGGTCGCCCGCGGCTTCCCCCGCGTGGATGTCGTTTATCGTGTAGTAAACCGGGTACAGACTATCTCTGTACCAAGTTTTATCAAAATCGTTTCAATCATTTAGTCGTGATGAGGTACCAAACAGACAGACAGAGGTACTTTCGCATTTATCTTCTTTTCTTGTGGTTAGTGACTAACCTGGTGTCAAAATTTATGCCGTCCACGGGCCTCTGACTTGGCTTCACATGCCGTCAAGAAATATTTCTCAAGCATGTCGGTTTCCTCACGATATTTTCCTTCACCGTTTTTAAGCAAGTGATAATTATACACTACGCACATGAATCGGAAAAGTCCGAAGTGCGTGCCTTGGGTTTGAACTCGAGACCAATGACTTGGCAGTCCCACGGTCACACTAGGTACTAGACTATCATTGCTGTAATTGTGAATATAATTCGCATTTATAATACCTAGTAAGGAATATGTTTATATGTAAAAAAATGAATGTTTTACGATCAAAAGTTTGTTTACATTTTATACAAAATTAAGATGGCCGGACTATACCAGACAGGCCTATCAACCCCTAATGTTTTATTATAGGTATTTATGTTTATAGGTTCAGGAATATTTGTGACCATAACCATTGTTGTTTATTGTTGATTTACGGACCCATTTAACGATGAATGAGGTCACATTATTCAGAATTAAAGCTCGACATATTGCTTCCACAAACATTTTGGTTAACAAAACATCTCAACAAGCCATTGTACTATTATTTATTGCAAACCCCTGCTTACTTTGAAAAAATCCTTATCGGAGGAATTGAAGTATGATATATGGATAGATAGCACCCTATTGTGTAGGTTGGAGTACCTATGATATTCATACAATGGGAGTGAAAGATAGAAGTCTAGATTTTTGTTAAAGGAGTACTTGATAAGCTTTTATGTGCTTTCTTGACTGGTTCCAAAATTCCATCTCCATAACATAAAATCACGCCTATATTCCCCGAAGGGTTGCGCAGAGGTGTATAGTAACACCCTCATTTTGCCGTTATGTTTAAGTCCCATGTAATAGTGGCGAGCCTTTCGCCATACCCGAGCACAAATCCAGACTCCGGTCTGCTACTGGGAAATTCCTAATGGAAAAACCCAATAACACTTTGCCCGACCTGGGGATCGAGCCCAGGATCCCATGCTCGGCAGTCGTGCTTGCGATCACTAGACCAACAAGGCAGTCAGTTTTATTAAAGAATTATTTGATTAGCTTTCATGTACTTTGTCGACTGGTTCGGCGCTGGTCAAATTCCAGATTCAATCTCCGCGGGGAACAAAATTTAGAAGACCTACTTTTATTTTGTTCCATGTCTGAGATTATAAAAAACACACAAGTACCCAAAGGTGTTAATCACGCCATAAGCCGAGGTCCGAGTCCAATTAGTGGTCGCCTTTAGTGCTGTTGTTCTTAGTAGTCATGATTTTGTGACGGGTGGTGCCTTACTGGCGGGGGTCCTGGCCTATAAAAGGTCGGGCACATTGCAGATCAGCCCTCTCGCGCCCCTGCAGTTGCCAAGCTAAGTGGCCACTTGTTCAAGAAGACCCTGGACTTCTCGCATTGTACGAACCACGCCCTGTTGTTCTCTTTGTAATTCTTAATTAAATATATATAGTGTACGGTTACAAGTGTTATTGTTTATCCTCCCGTAAGTACACGCCTGCTAAATTTTATGTGCACATGCTAGTTGAGGGTTGACTCATAAAGCCACCCTAAAGTGTTACAATGTTAGTAGTGGTAGTTAGCTTAGGTTAAGTATTTTACCCAATAACTGCCCGGTTACGTAGAAACAGACCGCAAGACCATCTACAAGCAGTCGAATAGCAAAAAGGTGTTGATCAAACTTACGATAAAAATTGTTCAAAAGAAGTCTAATCAAGATGCCAGAAGATTGGCTCAGTCTCTGCGAAGTCTGTGGTGAATACGGGCATTTTTAAGATCTTCTTCACTCGTCTCAGTACGAGCTGTTCCAGAATAGCTGTAGTGGAAATATAGTCCAGCTGGCAAGGTTGGCAGGGAGCACAGAATATTAGTTCTGTATTCACTGCTTCGTTAGTCTAGTGGTGGCAAGCGCGACTGCTGATCTTGAGGTCCTTTGTTCGATTCCTAAATCGGGCAAAGTGTTATTGGGTTTTTCCGTGTGAAATTCCTCGGTAGCAGCCTGGAGTTTGAATTTGTGCCCGGTTGATAGGCTCGCCCCCTATTACACGGGACTTAAACATAACGATGAAATGAGGGTGTTACTCAGTGGCGTGCATTGGTTTTCGTACTAGGTAGGTAAGCACTAGCGATGTCGCCTTTCAATTATACGCTTAAACCCAGTTCAATACGATTCTGATGAAAAGAAATCATAGCCATACACGCTTATTTTATTTATAGTAATAGTTAAAGATGGAGTAGTTAATTAAATCTTATGAGGTAGGCACTGCTTAATTGCCTTTACGCAATGGACGCCACTGGTGTTACTATACACCTCTGCCCAATCCTTCGGGGAGTGCAGACGTGTTGTGATGTTATGTTATGTTATAAAAAATAAATAATTTCTACTTCATTTTGTTTGACATTACTTTATCGTCCTCTCTATTGTTCAATAGATCATGCGTGTTTTCGTTCCAACTTCAACTATTCCATATGTCTGTATGCCGATCACTGATAAAATTTATCGGTACCCTATTCACAATACAATATAGGATTGTAGGGCCGTTATCCATCGCTCGATTGATTCCTTTAGATTTATATTTGGACAGCTTTTGTAAGGCACTGTCTTTTGTAGGCAGATATCATTATTTTTGTGAACCACATTTGTATTTGACGATAAAGAGTGATTTGTTTTGTGGTCGTTCGGTATTTTATGTGACCTGTATTCTTATTGTTTTGTGTGACCGTCGGACTGTTAATTCATAGGTCTCGAGTTCGATCCCAAGGCACACTCCTCTGACTTTTCGGATTCATGTGTGTATTGTATAATTAATTATCAGTTGCTTAAAAACGGTGAAGGAAAACATCGAGAGGAAACCAGCATGCCTGAGGGATATTTTTCAACGGCATGTGAAGCCAAGTCAGTGGCCTATGCGCGACATAAACTCTGACACCAGGTTAGTCACTAACCACACGAAAGGAAGAAGATTGTTTTGTTGTAATGTTTTATTGAAAGTTACTCGACTGTTTATATTGGTAAGTAAAATGAAAGAAAGGTTTATTTATATAAGATAGTGTTGGCAACATTATATAAACACTAGCTGCCCGGTGAACTATATAGAACCAATAATAAATAAATAATAAAACTTTAAAAGATGATGTAGTGACAAAAATTGAAAGGAGTATGCTTAGGTGGTTTGGCCATGTTGAGAGAATGAGTGAACGGCGATTAACAAAAGGAATTTATAAGGCGGATATTAATGGGAACGCCGGTAGAGGACGTCCTAGAAGGACTTACAACGATGTTATTGGTGATGTTCTTTACAAAGGTCAGGTGCGTAGTACTCTCAACCGGCGTGCGTGTATGACAAGATGTATGAATGTGGATGAAGCGAAAGGGGTATGTAAGAGTCGTAGCATGTGGCGTTCTATAGTTTCTGCCTACCCCCATGGGAAAAAGGCGTGAGTTTATGTATGTATGTATGTAATAAAACTATACCTTAATAGAACCTTTTTTTTATTGCTCATTGTTTTATTTAATCACCCCAGTATTGAGGCAAACAAAACAAAAAAAGAATATTCAAGTCGGTCGTGCCATTTTCGAGTTTTTGTGAGACTAAGGATGGTTTCCACCAAACGGCTCGCATCGCATCGGATCGGAAAGGATACGAAAGAATGTGGCGACAACCGATCGCGTCCAGCAGAATGTCGACGCATACGAACGGCTCCGTACCGTCGCTTGCGAACGTATCCGTTTCTGCGCCTAATCAAATAATTTCAATCCTACCGTGCTGACATGTTTAATGCGATCGGATACGACGACCGGTGAACGGAGCCGACCGTGCGTCGCAGCATACTTTCGGCTACTATCGCGTGTCGCGGAAGACGCCCGCGGTCAAGCTGCTGTGCGCGGCTTGGTAATATAGACTTTAAATACTGTGTACATGATTTAATATCGTTTAAAGATTGTAAAATCCGTTCTGATCCAAAGCGAGCAATTTTGTGGAAATCATCCTTAACGCACGACAATTGATTTTTATATTATATAGATGACAACCCAACAAATGGTTAATAATCTAATTATGACGTAATTTCCGTTCTTTCTACTTTATTCCTCAGCGGTGTACGCACGCTCTGTATCTATTTTCTCTCAATTATATTGAAAATAGCGACCTGGTGTTTCCTTCAAACATTCACATACAGTCCACGCTCTCCAAAGTGCCCTTCACATCATCAGGCAAGTTACCAACGCGACATGGTTCCCGGAAAATAATAGATAGCTTCATCTCGCCCCGTGGCGCAAAAGGCGATCTCCTATTGCGCTAACAACAACATATGGCAATCACGAATCCATACACCTGTGGGAATAGCCTATATTCAACAATGTTATACAGTTTGTTAGTTAACTCTCTAAACACAAATTTCACACTACAAAAACATGAACAAGAAATCCTTACACACAGTATATTAGTGTAACATTTTTAACAATGTAAACACTATACACCTGTTTACTTTGCGATTCAAACGTACGTTCCCGATGTAATCGCCTAATGGAGTCCTCTCGTCCGCGCGCTCACCTCACATACATAAATGCGGATAGAAGGACCACTTTGTACAATCACTTATAATACGGACATACAATATCTGACTGAGGGCTGCGGATAAAATTTAGCTTTAGATAATGAGTTACATGTGGTCCCGCACCGGTCGTTTGGCATCATTTTAATTGTAACCTTCTTAGAAATTCTTTCACATAATGGTTCAGTTACAGGGTCAATCTTATTTGCGCAAATTCTAATATGCACAAGAAAGCATGTACGTTAAGACGTCAAAATGGTGCACCGCGCAGTTCAGTTAACACCAGTGCGCAGTTTACGCAAACGTTGCAAGTCGCTGTTGTGTGGACGCCGAAAGATGTGCGCAATTTTTTGCGCAAACTGTTTGCGCATGTAAGTCACTGCGTGTAGCCAGACTATAAAGATGATATTTCCATATGAAACGGACTGACTCAGACTGATTTTGATACCAAACGAATCATATCGCACCGGTAAGTGTTATTCGCTAATGGCGCAGAATAGAACTAGTGGTGTGAGTTCGATAAGCAACGTTATTCTGCTCTAAGTGTCCGCGCCGCAGTAACTAATATCTCTTAAGTGTTTTTGTCTTTTATTTTGTTTTAAATTTGTTTTATAATAATTTTTATATTTGCTAGTTTAAGTTTCAATAATAAAAGTTTCCCTTAATAATAAATATTAGTTAAGTTGTGTAAATACTGTTGACAAGAATTAAATGATTTACGTGTAATTGAGGTGCGTTATTGAAAAGTTCCTGTGTGAGGTCCTGGGAATGAACGGGCCGGCACTTGTCCTACAAACAAGCGTCCGGTAAGATATTTGGGAGATCGTCCCGGGTCGTATCGAGAGGTGCGACCGAAACAGTGTGGTTATCCTATAATTTGAGGGTTTTCAGACCCTCACAGAGAAAATGGGAGAATATGATTATATCAGAACTGGAAACTTTATATCACGTTTACAACGTGCACCAATTAATTGTGTATTGTTGAGACTGTTCCATTTTTTACCTATACCGCGACTTCTTATTTCATAACATCACGCCTTGTATCTGCTTCCCAAAGGATTCGGCAGAGGTGTTATAATACACCCTCGTTTCGCCAGTTATGTTTAAGTCCCATGTAATAGGAAGTGAGCCCATTGGCATTAACCGGGCACAAATCCAGACTCCGGGCTGCTACTGAGAAATTCCTAATGGAAAAATTGAATAACAATTTGCCCGATCTGGGGATTGAATCCAGGACATGCCCACCAGTCGCGCTTGCGACTAATAGACCAACAAGGCAGTCACTTTTTGACTTTTTATTAGTAAATAAATTATTTTACGCGCGTTTTGGACCTTCTGTATTTTCTTGTTTGACGGTTCAGGTATAAATGAATGCTGTGTATATAAAGAACATGCTTTTATTCTGAAGCGTGGTGAAAATGTGAGAGATTTCAGATTTGTTTCGTGTTATAAATATTTGAAGTTTGAAGTCAGTCTTCGTTTGAGAGACAGAAATATATGGACTGCGAATGAAAAGGGATTATTCTGATAGATTTAGTATGCGGGCTTTTGGAAATAGTGAATTATAGGGATAAAATATTGGAATAAGTAAATGGCAATAATAAATTGACCTGTCATTGCGGAGTATTTGCTTCAGAAGTAATCGGTAAAATGGTAGAGATCGCCAAATTTTGCAACATTTTGCAACGTTATGATTTTTTTAATTTTATTAGGTAAAAGACTGCCTTGTTGGTCTAGTGGTCGCAAGCGCGACTGCTGAGCATGGGATCCTAGGTTCGATCCCCAGGTCAGGCAAAGTGTTATTGGGTTTTTCCATTAGGAATTTCTCAGTAGCAGCCTGGAGTCTAGATGTGTGCCCGGTTAATGGCAATAGGCTCGCCCCCTATTACATGGGACTTAAACATAACTGGCGAAACGAGGATGTTTTAAAAAAACACCTCTGCCGAACCGTTCAGGGAATGTAAGGCGTGATGTTATGTTATGAGTAAAATTTTAACTCCAGCCTCGAATTGAGAATTATTGAACAGATACAACAGCTCGTAACCTGTTTTTAGTCTATGTTATACACCCTGTAAGGTTATTTTTTTTCATTGTAGAGAATGATGAGCATAGTTCATGATTTTTGGTTGTAAACCGACTAACCTTACAGGCTGTATACAGTTTATTTTCGTTTTCTATATACGATACCTCATACCTTTTAATTACACTTCTTAAAAAAAAACAATTCCTTTTATAATACATTTTACACCGAACAAAAATCTTTTTGTAAAATCACTCAGTGTAGTGCATTTGCTACACATAAATCACGTAGCTACGTAGCATCGTAGCACGTGCTACGACGTAGAGCGTAGTGCTACAAAGGCGGGAATGGGATTAAACGGCAATGGTACAAATGCGTTAAGATGAAAGGGGTTGAAACGAAAGCGCTTGTCTGGCAAATTCAGGGGCCGTAATAATTAAAGTACTTAATTTGCTGTCTTGTTAGCGTTGTATTTCAATTAAGAATTACACGTTTGTATTTTGCTTTGTATGAACTTTATTTTGTTTAAAATAAGCATCATCTTGTGCGGTGTTTCAGAATATGCTTAGTTAAAAAATTTACTAAATTTTTTATGAGGATTTTTTTCGGAAAATCTAACAGATTTTGGACGGGCTCGTGGGTAATTAGCAACCGTGTGGATCATACGATTTGTGAGGTAAAGCTGCGCTTGCCACGGTCAATCCGTGGATGGGTCACCGATCGTTACACATCGAGACCCCTCCGTGCCTCGGAGAGCACGTTAAACTGTCGGTCTCCGGTATCACACAAATACCTTTGATAGTCGTTGCGGGTAGTCAGAAGTCTGAAAGTCTGACAACCGGTCTAACCTTAGGATATCGGCATTGTCCAGTAACTGGGTTACAGAGGTCTGAGTTGCTCCGTGTAAGATACTGGTATTCAGCCGCATCTAGTTAGACTGGAGGCTGACCTCAACATAGTTAGGAAAAGGCTTACGAGGAAGAGTAAGAGTTAAATTTTTTGGCGCATTATATCTACTAATGTGCTTAAGACACATTCGATCGCCATTTGCCATTTTATTATCACAGTGATCTTCTTTTCGTGTGGTTAGTAACTAACCTGGTGTCAGAGTTTATGCCACACATGGGCCTCTAACTTGGTTACACATGCCGTCGAGAAATATCTCTCAGATATGCCGGTTTCTTCACGATGTTATCCTTCGCCGTTTTTAAGCAAATGATAATTATACAATACGCACATGAATCCGAAAATTCTTCGTGCGTGCCTTGGGTTCGACCTCGAGTCCTATGACCTATTACAGTGATTATAACAGGACATTGCTCTGGTCCTTCATGAAAGGTTAAAATTCGAAGTCACCAGTCCAGTAAGCTGTGTTGAAGCATTTAGAGCTAGCTCTCTAGCTTCAGTGACGGTGACGTCACTAGAGAATTTTGATTAACAAGTTGCGTGGTTATCCTGCCACCTGTTGGTTGTTAGAGCTTCGAAACTCAGCTTTTGTGAGCTTACCTCTATCCCAAATAGCGACGAAAATGGAGTTTCTAAATCATATTGGATTCCGTTAACTTATTCAAACACGTTGCTTTGTTCAGTGCGATCACAATCACGTCAAAGAGCGCGATTGTGGCAAAGCTCCCTAGGCTGACGGGTTTGTCCCAGCAGACGTCTTATAGTAGCGCCTGGAAAGCTGTTTCGTTCAATGAGCGCATATTAGTGTGTCAATCTCACCTGCGATCATTAGCACGTCTCTTTTAACGCCTCCAAAACACAGGCGTGTCTTTTCACTGCGAAAATGAGTCGTTTCAATCAAACTCCTACTTTTCGAGGTGCATCTGTTCCTGTAACCGATAGGCTTGAGCTCTTAGGCATGGAGTTGACATCCAATCTCAACTTCGGCGCCACCATTGAGCACAAAGCCCAAACTGCGGCCAAAAAACTGGGCATCCTAAATAGAGTGAAGCGATACTTTACGCCTGGACAGCTTGTGACTCTTAAAAAGCGCAAGTCCAATCCTGCATGGAGTAGCAGCCACCTTTGGGATGGCTCAGCAAAATATCAACTTGCTGCACTTGACTCAGTGGAACGCAGAGCTAAGAGGCTCACTGGCGACGAAAAACTGGTGGATGCCAAGCTTCACAGCTTGGCTCACCGCCGCAAGGTTGCCTGCTTGTCGGTCTTCTATAGACTGTACTTCGGAGAGTGTGCTCAAGAACTCCACAACCTCATCCCACCGGCCCCCTTCTACCATCGGACATCTAGACGAAATGCAAGTTACCATCCTTACTTAGTTGCCATTCAACTAATTCGCGCTAAGCGCTTCCAAACATCCTTTATAATGCGCACGGCAAAAAAGTAGAACTCACTATCTGCATCTGTGTTCCCGAATGCATTCAACCTGAATCTCTTCAAAGTTAGAGTTTACCGGCTTCTTCTGGGTAAGCTCACTCCATCGTAGACTTTGTCTCTATCTCCTCTAACCTAGACTAGAGTCTAGAGCAAACCCATTTCAAATAAAAAAAACAAAAACGTCAATGAGCGCGAGTATGGCTAAGCTGACTAGGCTGATGGCTTCGTCCCAGCGGATTTCTTTGCCAACACTTGGCACGCTGCTCCGTTCAGAGAGCAAATATTCGTGTGTCAATCTCACCTGCGATCACTAGCACTTCAATAAGCGCGAGTATGGCTAAGCTCACTAGGATGACGGTCTCATCCCAGTGGACGTCTTTGAGCAGCGCCTGGCACGCTGTTTCATTCAATGAGCGCATATTAGTGTGTCAATTCAAGCATATAATTTTGGGACCCAGTGCATAATATCAGCAAGCACATTGGGTCACCCGCGCGATGGCGCAACGAGTATTCCCAAGGAGGGTTGATGTCAGGCAGGCGGCCGGTCATAAAACAAAAAGCCAAAACGTCTAACAACACGGATTTATGAAATACATGTTGTGCCGACCCCACCAAGTGTGGGATAAGGGCAGGAAGAAGAAGAATCTCACCTGCGATTACTAGCACGTCAATGAGCGCGAGTATGGCTAAGCTGACTAAGCTGACGGGCTCGTCCCAGCGGACGTCTTCGAGCAGCGCCTGGCACGCTGTTTCGTTCAGTGAGCGCATATTACGCGCGTCGCACCGCGCGCGCGAACCGCCGCGCGGCGCATCGCCCGCTCGCCTTCAGGTTGTCACTGGCATAGTGCTCGGGCCTGAAACAAAGATAAAAACAATTTTAGTTGAAACGCCCATATTGCTGCCCCATTGGTTGCAAAAGTGACTGCTGTGTGTGACGTCTGTTCGATAACCGCGCTGATAAAACCACCTTATGTACCACCAATTGTACATGAAGTTTAAATAAATAAATAAAAACTGAATTACAATTTGCTTAACTTGAGAATCGAATTCAAGATTTCACGCTCGGCAGCCATCTTGATAAACCCCGTGTGGGGACGGGTTAGAATATCAAACTTCCTCACCACATGCTGGGAACAGACACGTGTTGTAAGATTCAATAAAACCCATGGAATTTGTTGACTCTGCTGCAGCACGCTTGGTGGTAGGATCTATCTACTGTCAGGTTAAAGTCCGGCGCCAAGCAGTTCACTATGTTCCGTCGTGTGTATGTGAGAGCCAGAAGAGTATAAGGGAATCCCTGTATATCTCTGTTCATGGGATTCATGTGCTCCATCTTAGACCCTGACTGCGCTAACCTTCAGGTGAGATTAGGGCTAAACGCGACCAAGTCAAAAATAATAAAAAAAAGCCTAGTAAGATTCATCCTAAAAGACTCAATTATACAGATTCATAATGAACATCTTCTGCCTAATCTTTTCCCAACTATGTT
The DNA here is from genome assembly GCA_910594945.2 of Amphipyra berbera. Taxonomy (NCBI): domain Eukaryota; kingdom Metazoa; phylum Arthropoda; class Insecta; order Lepidoptera; family Noctuidae; genus Amphipyra; species Amphipyra berbera. Next base: position 9,946,238 of record OU343144.1, on the reverse strand, counting down.
GGGGTCAGCTTCTAGTCTAACCAGATGCGGCTGAATACCAGTATTTTACACGGAGCGACTGCCATCAGACCTTCGCAACCCAGTCACAGGGCAATGCCGATATCCTAAAGTTAGACCAGTTGTCAGACTTTCGCGCTTCTGACTACTCGTAACGACTGTCATAGGTATTCGTATGACACCCGGGACTGACTGTTTAACAAGCTCTCCGAGGCACGGAGGGGTCTTCACGTGTAAGGAATGGTCACCCATCCACAGATTGACCGCGGAAAGCGCAGCTTAATTCGCAAAGCGTATGATCCGCGCGGTTGGTCTGGCTGCGATCCCTCAGATTCATAATGAAGATATTAATCTAAATATTGCCTCGTTGGTCTAGTGGTGGCAAACGCGACTACTGATCTTGAGGTCCTGGGTTCGATCCCCAGGTCAAGTAAAGTGTTATTGGGTATTTCCGTGTGATATTCCTCAGTAGAAACCCGGAGTTTGGGTTTTGTGCCCGGTATGGCAATAGATTAACCCCCTATTACATGGGACTTAAACATAACAGCGAAATGAGGGTGTAACTATACACCTCTGCCCAACCCTTCGGGGAATATAGGCGTGATGTTATGTTAACTGAAATACGCATAAAAGATAACAAACAAAAATTCGACGTCAGTAATGAAAAATGCGTACGTTTATTTTTACAGCGTACATGTCGCCCCGAAGCCACGGATGACGCTGAAATAGAGGAGAGCCTATTTAACTACGTCATCGGACAGAACGTCAGTTTTTATCCGCTGGTAGGTTCGTTAGATAACCCAGTTGGATTATTTTTACCGATTTTATTTATAGAGACTGTATACGCTTTTTTATATAAATGTAAGAGTAAAAACAAAAATAAAACCAACGAATAAAAAAATAAAACCCATCAAGCTTAACCATATAAAAAAGGAAAATTTTATTAAAAAAAGCGCATTCGGTTACGTTGGGCTTCTACAGTATTCAATTTTTTTCAAAAACTAGAGTTATGTTTGATTAGAAATACATAACATAATTATTAAACAATACTAATGTAGGTCTAGTTTTATTTTGTTTTTTTTTTATGTACGGAAACAACGTTTTTTTTCCTAATCGACTCTTGTAGATGGTCTTGCGGACCTTTTCTACGTAACCGGTCTATTATTGGCGAGACCAGAAGGGTCTCCAAACCAATATCTAACTAACTAAGTAACTAACTACTCTAACTACTGTAACATCATGACTATTTAAGCAGCAACACCTCTAAGGGAGTCCCCTAGGGGGGACTCGAACCTCTTAGGGTGTTGAATGCGAGAGGACTGGGAGGGATACGACAGCTTGATGAGGGCTGTATTAACAACGGTGTGACTGCGGAGTCAGAAGGGACGACCGGCTCCGCGGCTGCGGCGGGTGAGCACGGTGGGTCGGGGGCGGCGGCGGTGGGACGTCGCGAGGGGCCTCGTCGGCGAGGGCGATACGCCGGTCGGCGGCGGCGGTGTATATGTATTGTACTAGTCGATTTATTCGCCTCCTGGAGGAGGGTGATATCTTCATCGGGCTCTAGTAGCGCATGCCTGGGACGGTGTACTAAACTGATTTGGGAGAGTTTATAATCGGACGCGGCGGTCACTAGAGGGTTCCGATGCCTCGGGGCTCTCCGCAAAACGCGGTTTTGAAGGATTTGAAATGACTTAAATCGGCACGGCTTAACGTGTGCGAACACGACGCTAGCGTAAGTTAGGATGGGGCGAATGCACGTCAAGTAAAGTCTCAACTTATTTCTAAGTGATAATTTACTGCACGCCCTAATCATGGGATGAAGCCGGCCCACAACGAAAGCGGCGCGAGCGTGCACCGCTTTGATGTGTTTCCGCAACGTAAGGTGGTAATCGAGGATAACCCCCAGGTACTTAACGCTCAGTTCCCAAGGGATCTCTTTTCCGAACATGACTACGTGGGGGATACGCGAGTGGTTATCGCCGTGCCTCTCGAAAAGAACGGCTGCTCTCTTTTCGGGATTCACTTCGATACGCCACTTCCGGAACCAAACGCCGAGGACGTTGGCTGCGGTCTGGAGGATGTGACAGATCGATTTTAGGTCACTACCCGTGTAGTAGATGGCCGTGTCGTCGGCGAAAAGAGCCAACTGGGCCTTGCCATGAGTGGGAATGTCGCTGGTGTGCAGCGTGAAAAGAAGGGGGGCTTGCACGGAGCCCTGAGGGACTCCGGCTCGGATAGGATGGGGAGACGAAAGCGTGCCGTCTAATCGGTAGCGAAAGGTGCGATCCGACAGAAAGTCTCGAATGATGAGCACAAGACGGTCTGGCACGTTGAATTGGTACAGTTTATATAATAAACCGTTGTGCCAGAGCTTGTCGAAGGCTTTCGCTACGTCGAAGAACAGCATGCCCGTCTTGTATGAAAACATAAAGCCGGAGCTTATGTGTTCGACGATACGGTGGAGTTGCCTAGTGCAGCAGTGGTTGGAACGAAAACCAAACTGCTGGTCGGGAATGAGGAGACATAACGTATGTTACAAAATGTATATATACCTAATATACGGTGTATGGCTTAATAATAGTATTATATGTTGCATGCATTTATATCTGCTGTATATTTTTTTTGCATGATTGCATATTGCACGTATGTATTTTGTTTCACATACTTATGTTACAATGTCTGTATGTGTACAGTATGCGCTTGTGCACGTATGTTTTATTGCACGTTAGAATGCTGCGCACGTATGTATTTGAAATAAAGAAAAGGAACGCGATATAATTCGTAAAGTATGTGGTTTAAGAAATTAAAAATTGCATTCTTGTTAAAAACATAACTACTAATTCAATTCAAACTAACATACAAATTAAAAAAAACAATGTCACATAATCTGAGAAATAAAAACAAACTGGAAGCTATCAGCGTGCGCACTAATTACGGTAAAAAAACCATATTGATTGAAGGAGTTCAGCTGTTCAATAGATTGCCGGACGATGTAAAAGAATGCGATAACGCGAATGCATTTAAAAATAAACTTAAAGAATATGTACGCACATTGTAATTTCTAATACTCTGGAGCTAACTTGTACTGTATTATTATTATACAATGTTTACTTTATATATCATTATAAGCGGACTGTAAGGTTCTTATGATAAATACATTTCTTTAAACCGAAAAACAAATATATTTGTGAGAAATCGAAACTTAATGAGTGAAAGAGATGAGCGATGAAAGGTAAACGAACTCAGATATTTAAATGAGTTTAAATTTAAAAGGGACAATGTTCTTTTATTAAACAAAATTACAACAATTTTGTTTTTGGAAATAAGCGATACGGAGTTGGACGGTCACGGTGATCAATTGCTTTTTATTAACCAACTTCCAAAAAAAGGAGGAGGTTCTCAATTCGTTTTCTTTTTTCTTCTTTTGTATATTTGTTCCGCTATATCTTTGCTAATTGTGAACCGATTTTAATGATTCTTTTCTTGTTTGAAAGAATATTCTTTCAAGGTGGTTCCATTTAAATTTGGTGAAGATCTGATGAAAATCTTTGGAGATAGACAATGGAACTCCTCAATGACGAACAGTACAGATAATGTGATTGCGTTACGGCAGCCACTAAGAAGATAAAAAAAAATAAACATTTTTACAAAAAAATATAATTAACTTCAAAAAAACACGCTGAATCAAATTGAAGGCACCGACTCCTGAAACTGTTAATTTTATAATATGGTAATTATTTTAATTATTATTTCCTTTTTTGAAGTCAGTAATATTTTTTGTATTTTTTTTTCTCTGAGCTAATCAGATTTCAACACGAAACTAGTAACTAATACAGTATACAATCACTTGTAACAATACTATCTTCATAATTTGTCAAGAAACATCTCGCACAGAAACTTATTAATATTAATACACAGTCCACACTTCGTTAAGATCCGCCATGTTTGTACACGTTACGTGCGTGCTTCAAAGGCCTGTAAGTGTGGTAATATAGAGATTCCCAATTAAACTAAACTGAGATTAACAAATAGGCTTTCGAACTATCAGGTTATGGAGAATGGTTGTGGTACAAATGGAAGACATTACTCATGTAGGTAAATTAACTGCCTCACAGCAGTGCTTAAAAACGGTGAAGGAAAACATCGTGAAGAAACCGGCATGCCTGAGAGATATTTTTCGACGGCATGTGAAGCCAAGTCAGAGGCCCATGGGCGGCATAAACTCTAACACCAGGTTAGTCACTAACTACATGAAAAGAAGAAGACAGCAGTGATAGCCTAGTGTTGTGACCGTCGGACTGCCAAGTCATAGGTCTTGTTCGAAGCCAAGGCACGCCCCTCTGAATTTTCGGATTCATAATATGCGTATTGTATAATTATCACTTGCTTAAAAACGGTGAAGGAGAACATCGCGAGGAAACCGGCCTAAGAGATATTTCTCGACAGCATGTAAAGCTAAGTCAGAGGCCCATGGGCGGCATAAATTCTGACACCAGGTTAGTCACTAACCACACGAAAAAGAAGATAGAAATTACTGCCTCGTTGGTCTAGTGGTGGCAAGCGCGACTGCTGATCGTGAAATCCTGGGTTCGATCCCCAGGTCAGGCAGTGTTATTGGGTTTTTCCGTGTGGAATTCCTTAGTAGCAACCCGATGTTTAGATTTGTGCCCGGTTGATGGCAATAGGCTCGCCCCCTATATAATATGGGACTTAAATATAACGGCGAAATGAGGGTGTTACTATACACCTCTGCCCAACCCTTCGGGGAATACCGGCGTGATGTTATGTTATGAGTACATCGTCCGTCTCTTTGATCTTTCATTTGAATGGTGTATTTGATGTGTCGGTATCATAGCATACTATTTGTATGATTTTTACAACATACGTACATTATATTCACGCCTGTAATCTCTGAAGCGGTAAGCAGAGGTGTTCTATTACAGGAATCTGTACACCTATGATTCGCCTCTTGTATTAAGTCCCATGTGATAGGGAGCGAGCCTATAGCCATTGTTCGGGCACAATTATGGTGCCCCGTTCGTCGCCTGTCACGACTCGCTTTCTACAAGATTTTATTCAACTTACAATATACGTCGAGATTGTATATTTGCTTTTTGAAATTACTACGCGAATTTTAACCTACTTCTTAGTATCCAACGAGCTGAGATTTACATACATTATTTAGGGTATTCATGGCTAATTACCAACCGCGCGGATCAGCCCGTGGTTGGGTGACCGTTCGTCACACATCGAAACCGCTCTGTGCTTCGGAGAGCACGGTCGCGAGTGTCATACAAATACTTATGACAGTCGTTATGGGTAGTCAGAAGCCCGAGAGTCTGACAACCGGTCTAACCTTAGGATATCGGCATTGCCCAGTAACTAAGTTGCGGAGGTCTGATGGCAGTTGCTCCGTGTAAAATACTGGTATTCAGCCGCATCTGGTTAGACTGGAAGCTGACCCCAATATAGTTGGGAAAAAGCTAGGCAGAAAATTTACATACTTTTTGTAGTAGCAACTGCTTCGTTGGTCTAGTGGTGGCAAGCGCGACTACTGATCGTGAGGTCCTGGGCTCGACCCCCAAATAGGCAAAGTGTTATTGGGTTTTACCGTGCAGAATTCCTCAGTAGCAGAGTTTGGATTTGTGCACGGTTGATGGCAATAGGCTCGCCCCCTATTACATGGGACTTAAACATAGAGCGAAATGAGGGTGTTACTATACACCTCTGCTTAACGCTTCGGGGAATACAGGTGTAAATTTATGTTATGTAGTTGCATTCCAGGTAAATGTTAGTAGATCGATCCCATGTTAACGATGCCATAGAGGCGTCAAGTGGATGCCGCTGCTCTTGACATAATCCATCGAGGTCTAAGTTCCATATTCTTGTACCACACGCCAGCGGGTCAAGTGAGCCAGTTCGCTAATTAACCCTCTCCCGTTCGGAGCCTTTGTTTGACTTTCTAATCGCTCCACAGAACTATGTTTTGGTCAGGCTATCGGTTTGGATTAACCCGCCTAATTGTAGGTATGCCCCATATTTAAATTAAGTCTGCAAATATTTTCGTTAACGATAAGGTATTAGTTTCAATGTTACAATTTTGTTTAATTATATTTTGTTTATTGTTGATGAATGTTTGTAATGAATCTTGTTTGGCCTATTTTGAGGTCTCATTCTCTTTTTTGGGTTTATAGTCGACATAAATAGTTTGAAAGTTCGCCTTTAATACAGTATGACAAAGAAAAACAGGTTTCTATAATTATAACAGAAATAAAACTATTGATACAGTCACTAGATAGATAACTAACTACAAAATAAATTGAATAGGACTTGGCTATATGAGATCTCAATACTTTTTACGGTGGAAATATTGCATAGAGAGACTTGGCATTTTTATACATTTAATGTTTTTGGTGGGATACCTACTGTCATCAACCGGGCACAAATCCAAACTTCGCGCTGCTACTGAGGAATCCACATGGGAAGACCCACTAACAACGACCGACCTGGAGATCGAACCCAGGACCTCACGATCAGCAGTCGCGTATGCCACCACTAGATCAACAAGGCCGTTTACCTTATTAGCAAGGGACTTAAACATAATACCTTCGGGGAATACAGGTGTGATGTTATGTTATGTACCTACCTACAGCAACGTAAAAAAAATGATAATAAAAAAAACTTATTTTACATAACTTATATTCATTTTAATTTGTTTCAGTTCAGGAGTATCCATCTGATATCACTAAAAGCCCTTCTGCTAACCAGAGATTACTTATCACTCACTGGCTCGGCGACACGTGTATCTTTACATAGTATAAAACAAAGTCGCCCCCGCTGTCTGTACGCTTAGATTTTTTAAACTACGCAACAGATTTTAATGCAGTTTTCAGCAATATATAGAGTGATTCAAGAGGAAGGTTTATATGCCCCATATTAGTATCTACATTGCACCCGTGCGAAGCCGGGGCGGGTCGCTAGTAACAGTCTTCCTCTTAGCCTTTTCCCAATTATCTTGGGGTCAGCTTTCAGTCTAACCAGATGCGGCTGAATACCAGTATTTTACACGGAGTGACTGCCATCAGACCTCCGCAACCCAGTAACTGGGTAATGCCGATATCCTAAGGATAAACCGTTTGTCAGACTTTCGGGCTTCTGACTACCCGTAACGACTGTCATAGGTATTCGTATGACACTCGGGACCGAATGCTTAACGTGCTCTCCAAGGCACGGAGGGGTCTCGATGTGTAACAAATGGTTACCCATCCACGGACTGACCACGGCAAGCGCAGCTTAACCTCGCAAATCGTACGATCGGCGCGGTTGTTATTTAGCCACGAGCCCCTCCGCTAGTAACAGTATAATATATTATGATACCATGCACGTTTGCAAGTGACGTATAGTAGTACGACATTTATTTATATCATTACTCTCAAGATATCTATAGCTTATTTTACAATGATTTTGTTTTAGCTAAGTTTTGATGACATTTCATTATGTCAATTGTTTTATAAAGTTTAGCTTCCTTTTCACTTTTGTAAATGTGAGAACTTTGTGGACCTACATCTATAAATTTGTAAATTACTGTTATTCATATTTAGTTCTTTTTTAATTTTATTTTTGTTTGTTAATTTTTGTACTACATTATTCATTGGTCTGTGGTTAGGACTCCATTGTTCTCTCACCATCCTAAATCATTGTACTGTATCCACTGAAATTGTTAAAGATATTATTTTTAAAAGAGTAACCATGGAGTTTCCTGCCGGCTCTTCTCCATAAGAAACGACTAATTGGAACCGTGCATCTAAATTCGACTTATAATCATAAACTGTCCTGTATTGGTTTATGTGAAATATTTTTTTTTTATTTGATTTGACACAACTAAAAAGCCGCAACGGCAAACTACCTAAAACCGATCACTTCCGAACTGTGTGCGACTTTAAGACCACAAATGTTTATTAGTAGTAAGTAAGGCCTGGTCAGACAGAGAGCGTGGCTGGGTGTGATATTCATGTCGCGTGACACCGACACAGAGACGAAGACGCCACACCAGGCCCGGACTGGCTATACGGGCAAATGCCTGATGGGTTGGTGTGGCCTGATGGGCCGGTCACACAGTCGGAGAAATGGAAAGAGTGAGCGGAACGTCAAAACAAAAAGGTCGGCCAACTATCGCCTATCGCTTGAAAAAGAAGCCGCAAATGCAACGCAAGTGTGTGTGTATGGTGTTTTATATATTTTATATTTTTTTTATATATATATATATATATATATTGTATGTTGTTAAATTTCTTAATTTTTTTGTTGTTTTATTTTATTTTATTTATATTATAATTTGTTTGTTTTGTAACTAGCTGAATGTCCGCACGTGTTTTAGGTGATCACTGAAAATCAGCGCTGTGTCTGTGGCCCACGCCATAGCACAGCTTTATGCTGAGTGGTCACCTTTTTGTCACAGTTGTCTTTTATTTTAATATTATTTATATACTATCATGTTTTGTGTTAAAGTGTATCTGTGACAAATAAATGTTTTTTCTTTCTTTCTTTCTTTCTTTCAAATTGTTTGTGTTTGTAAATGCACGCAAGATACAGGAGAAAGAGTGAGGGGAGCGTCTAAAAAAAAAAACGTCGTCTGTCTAATCGCTTGGGAATTTATTTTTTTGTGCCAGCACTTGCCGACCGTCTCTCAAATGCCCGGGCCGATTTCAGGTCCCAGTCCAGCCCTGCGCCACACATAGACTGCCTCGCAATCTGTGTGGCGTCTTCTATACATGTCATAGTAATTCGCACGCCAAGAGCACGCGATCAACACGCGACGTGAATATCACACCCAGCCACGTTCTCTGTCTGACCAGGCCTTTAGGTATACGGCAGTAAGCACTTTCCAGATGGGCCGTCGGATTGTTTGCCAAACTATTACATAAAAAACCGGCCAAGTGCGAGTCGGACTCGCGCACGAAGGGTTCCGTACCATTATCTATGTATAAAAACGGCAAAAAAATCATGTCTGTTGTATGGGAGCCCACCTTAAATATTTGTTTTATTTTAATTTAATTGTTTGTTTTTAAGTGAATATATAACTTAATATTCTGTGAATATTTCAAGCGTCTACCTGTTGCCGTTATCAATATCGAGCAAAAACGAGCAAAAAAATTACGTTTGTTGTATGGGAATCCCCTTAAATATTTATTTTATTGTTTTTTAGTATTTGTTGTTATAGCGGCAACAGAAATACATCATCTGTGAAAATTTCAACTGTCTATCTATCACGGTTCATGAGATACAGCCTGGTGACAAACGGACGGACGGACAGCGGAGTCTTAGTAATAGGATCCCGTTTTACCCTTTGGGTACGGAACTCTAAAAAGAAGTCAAATATAATATTTCGTGAAAAACGTTCTTCTAAATAACAGTAATCAATAACTTCTGTTTGCCTTTCAAACGGAGTTGTAGCATGCCACGATCTCCTTAATAATAAACCTTTGCTATTCATTCACGAAATTGATATTCTGAGGAAACATTATATTTTTATGGTGGAAGTAGTCGCAGTGCAGATGCTGATGCCGTGTATTGGGTTTTTAGAATAGAGACGCCTGTTACGTATGCCAGGGACTGAATTACCGAAAAATAACGGTACTTTTATGTAACCATATGACGTCATAACAATTTAAAACGGTTTACTGAATATTCCGGTATCGAAAATTTTGATAGGTAGGTACTTACCGGAATTAAATGTTATCAAATTATTATGATTAATCGAAATATAGTGGTTGAATAAAGGTATCGATATTTAACCGAAAAAAATCCGATTGCGGCAGATGCAGTAAATTTTTCAAGGGCGGAAAATACTATATTTTGTTGATGGTCAGACTTGCCGATAGATAACTCTCCTGCGCCCCGCGCAACACGCGCTGCCAGAAATTTGTGTTACAATGCTGCTGAAAGCCAGCCTGTGTGGTACTGAAATGAAATATGTGTTAACGGTATGGACGAAATGGGTTGAGAAAATAGTTTCGTTGAGCTGGTTAAATACTGAAATTTAGCAACGGTATTCAGTCTCTGCCTGCCAGTCTCCTGAATGACCAATGTAATGTAAATAAAAAATATTTTTATTTGATGTTGTTTAATTTTTTGCCCTTTGATTGTTTTATTTTTGATTTGTATTATAGTAGTTAAGATTTATATTGTATACTAGCTTTTGCCCGCAGCTTCGCTTGCGTGAAGTTTGAAATCCTCGTTAAGCCCATTTTAAAGTGACATTTTAAAATCCAAAACGTCCGTCTTTTATCACCCCCAGTGGTTTAGGTTGTGCGTTGCTAGATTAGTCAGCCAATCGGTCAGTTTCTCCCAATGCTTCTTACTTCAAAAGTACCAGATTTCTCATACAAACTTTCAACACTTATTTCACCCCTTTAAGGGTTGAATTTCCAAAAATGCTCAAACATGTGTACGTTTATTTATAACTAAAAACCTTAATATTTAATTTCAAGCTTCTTACTTCAAAAATGACGGACTTACATACAAACTTAAAAACCCTATTTCACCCCCTTTGGCGTTGAATTTCGAGAAATCCCTTCTTAGTGGATGTTTACGTCACAAAATGAACCTACTGTCAAAATTTCAAGTTTCTAACCCCAGCCGTTTAGGCTGTGCGTTGATAGATCAGTCAGTCAGTCAGTCAGTCAGCTTCTCCTTTTATAAGTATAGATAGATATTAGGATAATTCGATGTAAAAACTATATAATAGTAATAAAATGCTCTTAAATGAAATAAATACTTTTTTATTTGTAAATGTTTTTTTTTTCTTGTGTCACACGTATTGTACAATAGGGGAATGAAAAGGTTTCTCAGTTTTCAAATTCATTCTTATCCCACATCACGGGCACATGTTACTTTTTCAAACTGTTGAACGAAACAGACCAATGCATGGAAAATTATTTTAAATGATTTGGTAGCAAAGATCAAAATTGCCTTTTAGTTCCATGACGTAGTAGTGCCATGTGAGGTCTTAGATATGATTTAAGGATTTCTGTTGTGAAAACGATGACATAAATAAAAATGATGACTAAATAAATTGCCATTACTGGTATCTGTGGTCACCATGTCACCATTATAATAAAATTGAATTTAATATCCTCTCAAAAAACTTGTATTTCCATTTCTATAATGTTGGCAATAAGAAGTCGGTAAAATAGTTCGTTTCTTGCACTATGCAAGCAAAAATAGACCTTAAGATGCATAGCCTTTTCATTTCCCTACTGTACATAGAATGCGTTAAATATCGGGGACGTTATCGGATTTTTTTATGAATGAACTTAGTTATCATGAAATATTAAAAAGGCGCTGATACGGAAAACGACACGTGTATGAGTGGGCAGCGATATCCGCTTGTCTCTTTATGAGAATTAATTGCATCATTTTAGTTAACATTGAACAGCACGCTCATAAAGAATACGTGTGGGCATAAAACTACTAGAGAGAGTTAAATATAAATGTGGATGGATATATAAGTAGAGATAAAAACATAACATAACTAGCCCAGTACTGTCCCACTGCTGGGCACGTGAGAAGGGTGTAGACCTTAGTCTACCACGCTAGCCTGGTGCGGGTTGGCAGACTAAATACACCATCGAGAACTTTATGGAGCCCTCTCAGGTGTGCAAAGTCAAAGTCAAAGTCAAAGTTTTTTATTTCAAATAGACCAGATTTCAGGCACTTTTAAAACGTCACGACTAGGTGCACGGTTCCAAAAGGTAGGTTCTATGGAGAAGAGCCGGCAAGAAACTCCATGAATACTCTTTTTAAAATAGTAGTTCATTACAATTCCATTACAGTAGTGTGAGAAATAGAATGAGAATAATGCAGGTTAATGTAACAAATAAACTCACAGAGTAACAAATAGAAAAATATGCCTTCTATGATTGCCATAGCAGTTAAGAGCTGACCAGTCCCGACAGACGGCACCCGTTCACGAGCATGACGTGCACATCCGCATCGGTCAGCTCAACCATATTATAGGGAACTCAACGACCGGATAAACAACGCCACCATCAGCAAGACATTTAAGTGAGCATGACAGACTCATATTACCAGACAATAGGCAGTAATATGATATGATTATAAGCGTATCACTAATAGCTGCAGGTTACCTCACGATGTTTTTCCTTCACCGTTAATGCAAGTGATAATCAAATTCTGATCCGCACATGCATTCGAAAAGTCAGAGATACGGGCCGGGATCGAAATCAGACCCTTTTGCATGGAAGGCAAGCATTCAAACTCTAGGCTTTTGCTGCTTAAAGGTAGGCCAAAGAAAAGATGGATGGATTGTGTGAAGGATGATATGCGTAAGAAAGAAGTGAGTACTGAGATGACGGCTGATAGAGGAGAATGGAAGAGGACTGCTGTTATGCGGTTTGAATAGCGCTACTCATGGAGGCTCTTCTAATGCATCCCAAATTACAGAATAACAATCAGTGAACATATCTGTTCTATGCTGCCTAGCTTGTTCCCCAACTATGTTGAGGTCAGCTTCCAGTCTAAACAGATGCGGCTGAACACCAGTATTTTACACGGAGCGGCTGCCGTCAGACCTCCGCAATCCAGTTACAGGGCAATGATATCCTAAGGTTAGACCGGTTGTCAGACTTTCGGGCTTCTGACTTCCCGACTGTAATAGGTATTCATATATCGTTTAACGTGCTCTCCGAGATACGGAGGGGTCTCGATGTGTAACGAACGGTCACCCATCCACGGATTGACCGCGACACGCACAGCAATCATGGAGACTCAATCTACATAATAACAATCAGTAAATATATCTAATGTCACCTAAATGATTGAAAAAATCTAACTTTGACATTTAACACTAAAAAGACATCAATATTCCATTAGCTTTTATTGTTTCTTTACTTATTTGTATTTCTATATCCGTTCTAGCTATTTCAATGGATATACAGAGGTCAATTGTCATTAGCCTACAGTCTAGATGGAATTACGACTAGACTTATTTATGGTTCAAGTAACTAAGCTTTTAGATCTATGCCACTTAGACCATTTACTCTAAAACTAAACGTGAATGCTAAGCGTGTTTAATTATTTGATAGCAAAGATCAAAATTGCCTTTTACCTCCATATAACGTAGTAGTGCCATGTCTTTGATTTGATTTAAGAAGTTTTGTTGTTTATACTATGACATCAATCAATTCAATGATCAAATAAATTGACATTACTAATGTCTGTCACCATTATAATTTCTAATATCCTGTCAAAAAATACTTGTATTTTCATTTCTATAATGTTGGCAATACGTAGTCGGTAAAATAGTTTGTTTCTTGCACTGTGCAATCAAAAATAGAACTTAAGGTGTATAGTATTTTCATTCCCCGACTGTACTACTAGTAGAAAACTATCTTTATCAAAATCTAGAATTATACCAACCAACCCTTTGTAAGTTATATTAATTCTCCGGTATATCAACGAATGTAATTATCGAGTCGGGCTGTCATTTGCCTGCGTAACCGCGGCAACACAAAGCGATTGCGTAGGAGCGTAATTGAAAATGTGGGTGGTTGGGTAAATAGATGAAGATAATCATACAAGTCCTTTGCCTGCATAGCCGCGCAGTACAAAGTGACCGCGTAGGTTTTTCATATAACCAGCGATAAGCATATGCAGTGACACCCTAGCAGTAAAAGCTTGCCTTTCATGCAGGAGGGTCTGAGTTCGATCCAGTGACGTGCTGCTACTGAATTCCACACGGAAAAACCCCATAACACTTTGCCCGACCTGGGGTCGGACCCAGGACCTCACGATCAGCGGTCGCGCTTGCAACCACTGGACCAACGAGATAGTTATACTAATAATTAATTGTATTATCTTAAAAAATATGACAATAAGAAGCTATATTTACTTTTCCTAAACATATGTACGATACTGGTATTCAGCGGCATCTGGTTATATTGGAAGCTGATCCCAACATAATTGGGAAAAGGCTAGGCAGAACTTTCGGATTTTAAATATGCCTTTTTATTTGAATTAAATCTGGTTTCAATATTAGTGACTGTTACCGTCCGTTCACAGAGCCGCTCCGTCTTATTGGAACCGTCGGTACTGGATGTGTTGTTCATATCTGTATCGACGGATCAGTTAAAAAAATGGCAGCTGCGTCGCATCTGGCAAATAGGATACGATAAAAATAACGTCGTGTATGTGAACTCGCTCATTCGACTACCAGGCGCCATCACTAAAATAAAAACGGATCCTGTAAACAGTTTCTGTGTGGACTAGCTGTTAGCCTGTAATATCCCACTGCTGGGCAAATGCATCCCCTTGTTTTCCAGTTTCCACAGTTGTGCGCCAAAGATGGCCAGTCTGTATTGTTTATACATACACATACATACATAAACTCACGCCTTTTTCTCATGGGGGTAGGCAGAAACTATAGAACGCCACATGCTACGACCCTTACATACTCCTTTCGCTTCATCCACATTCATACATCTTGTCATACACGCACGCCGGTTGAGAGTACTACGCACCTGACCTTTGTGAAGAACATCACCAATAATATCGATGTATGTCCTTCTAGGACGTCCTCTACCGGCGTTCCCATTGACATCCGCCTTATAAATTCCTTTTGTTAATCGCCGTTCACTCATTCTCTCAACATGACCAAACCACCTAAGCATACTCCTTTAAATTTTTGTCACTACATCATCTTTTATGTCCACATATTAAGTAGGTATATACCTATCTAAAAATAATTATTAAACCCTTTCTATATTTTGGTTATACATGTATCTGTATACAGGGTGTAACCGAAATCATGTAATTCCTTCAAACCTCGTGATGTACTGCTGACATAGATTAACCTTGCAAAGGAATTAATAATAAAAAAATACGAGATGTAAACACGGTGTTCTTAACGTGAGCCATTTAGCGCCCCGAGCGAATTGCGCGGTATCGTTCGCCGCGCGGTCATATAACTCGGGGCGCTCAATGCCTCACGTTAAGAACACAGTCATTGTAATTATTTTTTATTGAATCCAAAAGTATCCCGTGCAGGGTTAATCTATATCGGCAATACATCACGAGGTTTGAATGAATTACATGATTTCATTTACACCCTGTATAATCAAAATCTTTCCATATTTCACATGATCGTAGCAAAAGAAAAACTAATTATAACCTAAGATCAGTTATAACAATTCTGACCCACGAAGTTAATTAAAAGTACTTATCTAGGTAACCTAATATAAAAAAATGATCAAAGTTTTTAAAATCTTATCTTGCCCTCCTTTTCTTTTATCGGTCTTGTTTTAGCTTCCACTAATATTTTTCTTCATTAAAAGCATAAAATTGTAGTCTTAGCTAACTAACCGTACGTAAAAGCGAGTCTCTTTAGAACCTTGTAACCTAAATATAGACATTCTATTCCAATTGTAGTAACCAAATTTTATACCCATATTCTAAAACTTTCCTCCAAAACTTACTCGACTCATACTCGACTCAGAACGGCCTCGAAAACACCTTCAAAATTGTATTGTTAGTCGCAATTTCGAGTGAACTTTGAGGTTCCTCGACGGAATCATTACGTCATAATTTGACTTGTCTGCATCGCGCAAATAACGCCGCGATATTAAATTGTAAGGATTATCGTACGCATATTCGACAAAGTCTTCAAAATTCATGTTTATTACATACGAACTTTGACACTTCCTTCCTTAAGTTAGGTTCCGAGGTACCTAACTTAAGGAAGGAAGAGAAATCTCGAGTCGAGGACGTTTATCACAACTACCGATGGTAGTGAGTCGAGGTGGAGTCGAGTCGAGTAAGTTTTGGTGGAACGTTTTAGAATATGGGTGATAGTATAAAGCGATCTTACGCTTCCAAACTAAACCCTAATAAAATTTGCTATTCACAATACAATACTGTATTATGTAGCATTGAGAACCTATATGAGAAACAATGAAATGGTATCGATACAATTTGGGTAGTATCGATATTCGATATTGAATGACATAAAAATGTTTTCAGCCGAAAATTGAGATGGTACCGAAATCGTCTGTGAATATCAGCGAATGTAATTGCATATTTCGTTTCATATAACAGTTTTAATCATACTCTTCATTTGAATTATAGATAGAACTATTTAAAACCCGACGTTGTTGCTAGAAATAGGATTACTAACGTAACTACAGTCAGCAAAAAAGGGTTAAGAAAACAGAAAATTTATTAGTTAGGACTTACGAAAATATCTATGTTTATACCTTTCTTAGTAGTTTCTATTTTGATATAAGTAGCACATACATACATGATCAGCCCATTACTGTCCCACTGCTGGGCACGGGCCTCTTCTCAGAGTGAGAAGGGTTTAGGCCTTAGTCCACTATGCTGGCCTGGTGCGGGTTGGCAGACTACGCACACCATCAAGAAGTTTATGGAGCCCTCTCAGGTGTGCAGGTTTCCTCACGATGTTTTTTCTTCACCATTAACGCAAGTGATAATCAAATTCTGATCCGCACATGAATTCGACAAGTCAGAGGTATGGGCCGGGATCGAACTCAGACTCTCCTGCATTGAATGCAAGCGCTCAACCGCTAAGCTATCACTGCTTAAGTAACACAGAGTATGGAAAAATCGTTGGTCTAAAAACTCAAATTAAACCTTCGTCAAATCAATGCGGTTGACTTTAACATGATTACATTGCAAAACGTGCTTCAGAGAGTCGGTTAGGGCTGTCACACGGACATCTACGTGACAGTCATTACGGACTATCAGAAGCTCGATCGTCTGACTAGGCTATTGGTTACTAAGTATCTATCGAGTCATTTGTAGATGTGGATGTTAAAACAGATTATAAACTGCGTCTGGTTAGGCTATGCAGTCAAGTAAAACGTAGGTGAAGAAATAGGCTAGGCTAGTATCCAAAGCAATTGGTATCCTCAAAGTACCTTTATAATCTTAACTAGCGGCCTGTCCCGGCTTCGCACGGGTAGACATTTTTCTCGTTTTTGCAACATTTTTCATTCCGCTCCTATTGGTCGAAGCGTAATGTTATATAGCATAGGCTAGAACCTTCTTCGATAAATGGACTATCCAACACAAAAATATTTTTTCAATTCCAACCAGAAGTTCCTGAGATTAGCGCGTTCAACCAAACCCACTATTTAGCTTTTTTATATTTTCTGAACACGAATCGTAATCCATTGCATTGCTCGTGCACGTATGTTTTATTGCACGTTAGGATTGTACACGTAGGTATCTATATCAACAATAATAAAATCGTAACAAAGCTAAAAGAGAACACAGATTTTTTTGAAAAAAAAATTGTTACTTGTACTGGGAACGACACTGATGCCGAAACAGAAGTTTTTAGAGTTTATGTCTGCTTGTATGTTTGAGCTTCACGCCAATACTAGTATACAGATTTCGTTGAAATTTGGCCAAATTGTCCGTTAAATAGCGGGTCAGGTTATTAGGTAAAAATGATAACGCTATAAGGTATAAGGTATAACGGGCTGGTGTCCGCAACTCCACGTCTGAGCACGTATTTTGCGTCACGGGTGGTAAGTATACTTACTCGATCCATCCTAACTCCTCGAAAAAGGCCAGCACACCCTTGATGTTGCTGACAATTTCTCGGAGAGTACCTGGGTTTCCGAAGTACTTGGCATGATAACGCTATTCTGTATTACTGGTGAGCAGTAGAACATTACGTGTAGATACATTGAGGTTATGTACTACAACAAATATTTATGAAACGAGATAAGTAACGGGTTCCTCATCAGTATCATTCTAAATCAAGAAACATCACGCTGGCTCCAGAATCTTTCATAAGAATACCATTTTTTTTTATTCTTGACTTGGTCGCGTTTGGCCCTAGTCTCACCTGATGGTAAGCGCAGAAAGGGTCTAAAATGGAGCACACGAATCCAAGGAACAGAGATGTAGAGGGATTCCCCTATACGCCTCTTGCTCTCACATACACACGATGGAACACAGTAAACTGCTTGGCGCCGGACTTTAATGTGAGGCAGGTAGTTAGCCAGGTGGACCGTATAGATCCTACCACGTCGCGTGCTGGGTTTTGTTGAATCTTACTACACGCGTCTATTCCCAGCGTGCGGTGAGGAAGTTTTATATTCTAGCCGGTCCCCACACGGGATACCTACATCACTTTCGGTTTTAATTGAGACTAAATGATGAACTGTCTCATTGGTCTAGTGGTGGCAAGCGCAACTGCTAATCGTGAGGTCCTGGGTTCGATCCCCAAGTCGGGCAAAGTGTTTTCCGTGTGGAATTCCTCAGAAGCAGCCCGGAGTTTGGATTTGTGCCCGGTTGATGGCAATAGGCTCGCCTCCTATAACATGGGACTTAAACATAACGGCGAAATCAGGGTGTTACTGTACACCTCTGCCCAACCCTTCGAGGAATACAGGCGTGATGTTATGATATGTGAAATGATGTATCAGGATATTTTTCACGTGAGTGAAGCCGTGAGCACAGCTTGTTTAAAATAAAGAGAGAGAACGCGATATAATCCGTAATGTTGTATGCATTAAATTTATACTCTTGTTCGAAATGATAACTTAATTGTCAGAAACATTTTTTTATTTCTTCTACTTAAAAAAACATGTTCATTTACTTTTGTTGCTAACTGTAGTTAATGAATATAAAAGTGCATTCTGACGTAAGTCAGTGAACGTGCGTCATTTATACATATCGATTAGTTTTTCTGAATTCACTTCACACTAACATAAGCATAGTATATCATGATCAACCCATAAAGCCGGATACAGACTTACGAAATGTAACATGCAATGTAACACGCAATGAAAGAATTTGCCGTCCACATTGTCGCAATGTATCATGCTTTGTAACAGAATTCCCAGTGTGGACGCCTTGCGCGCACGAACCGTGCTCACTACGCGTGCGTACTACGTACCTTTCATGTTACATTGCATGTTACGTTACAGCAGTCTGTACCCGCCTTTACTGTCCCACTGCTGGGCTGAGCTGGCCATATGATTTACTGACAGGTATGGTCACCGTCTGCTCTGCTGAGCCTTAAATACGATAGTAGGTTGTGCCCCAAGTTGCCCTTTAACGGTCCGTGAATTTCTACGTGGTATCTTCCGTTGAAAACCGACTGGTCCGTAAACCATCTGCTTCTTCATATTTTCAATTTGTGTGATCCTGAATAGTCATCCTGCAAATTTTGGGCTCAGCAAGTGGCCACAATCTGGAGTTTTGCCGAAAAATCCGAAAATTACGATTTTCGCTTTACATGAGATATAAAAGTGTGAGATAACAGGCCCGAAAGCACTTGCTGGGCCCAAAATTTGCAGGTTGACTTCTCAAGATCACACAAATCGAAAATACAAAGAAGCAGATGGTTTCCAGACTAGTCAATTCCCGACTGGTTTTCAAAACCCCCCCTGGGGGAAGATACCACGTAGAAATTCGCGGACCTTTACAGGGCGACTTGGGGCATTACCTACTATCGTATTTAAGGCTCAGCAGACGGTGACTATGGTCACCTGTCAGTAAATTATATGGCCAGCTCTCTAGCTAGAAGGGAAAGAGTTTAGGCCTTACAGATAGTGCCATCCACGAAGAGGCGCCCCACTCTTTGTCTAAATCACGTGTTCTCTCTCACTCTAAGATGAAAGGTGAGAGAGAACACGCGTATCTGTAGTTCACCACGCTGGCTTGATGCCGGTTGTTATACTACACACACTGTTCTGTCTAGCCTTTTCCCAACTATATTACGGTCAGCTTCCAGTCTAACCAGGTGCGGCTGAATACCAGTATTTTGCACGGAGCGACTGTCATCAGACCTCCGTAATCCAGTAACTGGGCAATGCCGATATCCAAAGATTAGATCGGTTGTCAGACTTTCGGGCTTCTGACTACACACACCATTGAAAACTTATTAGATTACTTAGAATAGGGTACATTCAAATAAAAAAATACCTAAGCTTTAGTTATTTAGACAAGATATCTAACTTACACAGTAGTGAGCACGTAGTAACGCAAAATTGACAGGCATCATTCGTAACATAGGAATCTATTTCACCCATTGTTTATTTTTCTAAGGCTTAGTCCAGACTAGCGTTATTTACGCCGCGCAAAGTGACTCGCGTAATTTCGGTGACGTTCAGTTTTGTACAATATTGTGATTTGTGCTACATTATGGCGCAAAACCATTCCTTTACCGACTCACGCGTGTAAGTACGAGCGCGCTCTGCGGTGCGGTGATGTGCGGTGCGATTTTTTCCCCGCAACGAATAAAATAAATACAAGTAAATCAGTATGCGGTGAATAATTCGCAGTGCGCGCTCTTCTTTGACACTCCATAGATACAGATTATACATTAATAAAACGCAAGGTAGTGCGCGCTAGTCTTTTTTTTATCGTTGGGAACGGTGTTCCTCCTCCTGACCGTTCGGCCGGGGTCGCGGGATTCGGAAAAGCATGCCGCGCAACCCCGGCAGGTCTCGGACCTCTCCTCTGTGAGGCCTTGCCCCACATCCTCCTGAGAAGCGTGCACGGAACACTGCGAGTGCGCGCTAGCCCTAACACAGTAAATGAATTTTGGCCGAACAGAACACAAGACTTTTTTTGTCTTGTACAGAGTGGTCGTACACAAAAAATGCACACTATTTTCAGTGAATCTGTTGCACTCTATAACAGAAATAACCCATTCAAACCTTAAAGCAAATGAAAAAAATGTGTCAGTCTGCCAATCCAACGTAAATCGATTCGGACTTTTACGTCGTTGTAATATATTACGCGACTCACTTTGCGTAGCGTAAATTACGCTCGTCTGTCCACAGCCTAATTGCTTTCCAGCAATTTGTGAGGGATCTCTTCACTTAAAAGTAAACAGTTTTAAGTTAAGAACGAATGGAGTGGGCTGTATTATACGAAATGTATTGAATCGTCGTCAACGCCTACAAGACGAAGGGAGGGAATGCTGAGACAATCGTGAATAATCATGTTAATCTTAAACGGTACTCTGAAAATCTGAAGTGTTTTGTTGTTATTTATCATCAAGCCTCGTTGGTCTAGTGGTGGCAAGCGTGACTGCTGATCGTGAGGTCCTGGGTTCGATCCCCAGGCCGGACAAAGTGTTATTGGGTTTTCTGCGTGGAACTCTCAGTAGCAGCCCGAAGTTTGGATTTGTGCCCGGTTGATGGCAATAGGCTCGCCCCCTATAACATGGGATCTAAACATAACGGCGAAATGAGGGTGTTACTATACACCTCTGCCCATCCTTTCGGCGAACACAGGCGTGATATTATGTTATCATCAAGCTTGTATTTTTCGAAGATTTTCGCTTTTGTACTACTAAACAGTTGTATTTTGACGCTGACGTTATCATTACCCAGAATTTTTATAAAGCGCTCTACTTGCAATTTAAATTGCACAAAATGACTTCTGCAATCGACTTTCAATGTGGAAACACCCGCAGCAAGTCTTTACCCCGTGTGGAGACGGGTTAAAATATAAAACTTCCTCACCGCACGCTGGGAATAGACGCGTGTTGTAAGATTCAACAAAACCCAACACGCTTGGTGGTAGGATCTATACTCCCCGCTTGGCTAGCTACCACCCTCACATTAAAGTCCAGGCACCAAGCAGTTTACTATGTTCCATCTTGTGTATGTGAGAGTCAGAGAGGTATAAGGGAATCCTTCTATATCTCTGTTCCTTGGATTCGTGTGCTCCATCTTAGACCGTTGTGACGGGTGGTGGCTGACTGGCGGGGTCTGGGCCTATAAAAGGTCAGGCACACTGCACAACGGCCCTCTCGCGCCGCTGAAGTTGCCCAATTAAATGCCATACCTGCTCAAGAAGACCCTGGACTCCTCGCATTGCTACGAACCACGCCCTGTTGATCTGTTTGTAATTCTGATTAAAATATATACCTATATAGTGTACGGTTACAAGTGTTATTCTTTATCCTCCCGTAAGTACACGCCTGCTAAATTTTATGTACATATGCTAGTTGAGGGTTGTCTCTTAAAACCACTCTAAAGTGTTACACCGTGTCTGTGCTTGCCATCAGGTGAGGCTAGGGCCAAACGCAACCAAGACAAGAATTTTAAAAAAGAAGTCGACGTCTGCAAGTTTTACCGACTTGCCTGACTTGCTATTAGCTACCCGTAAAGGTTATAACACAATTTGCTTTCAGTGTAAGCAAGTTAGGAAGCACTTGCTTCAGTAACTTGCGAGAGGGTTTAGCGCCTAAGTATATTGGATTCAGTTTCCAGTCTCACCAGATGCAGCTATTAGATAAGCATTTTACACGTAGTGATCTTCTTCTTTTCGTGTGTTTAGTGACTAACCTGGTGTCAGAGTTTATGTCGCCTCTGACTTGGCTTAATATGCCGTCGAGAAATATCTCTAAGGCATGCCGATTTTCTCACGATGTTTTTCTTCACTGTTTTAAAGTAAGTGATAATTATATAATACGCACATGAATCCGAAAAGTCAAAGGTGCATGCCTTGGGTTCGAACTTGACATATGACTAGGCAGTCCGACGGTCACACCACTAAATTATCACTGCTATACGCACATACAGCGATCAACTGTTATTTGACCCCTGCAATTGGCAAATACTGAGAATTCATTAATTAGGCACAATTTCAAATTCTGTGTTCAACATAAAATTTCTTCACAGAAAAGTTTTGCACTGAAAATGAGAACTCAATGAAAAATTTAAGACATTGCATGTACCGTAAATCCTAAAAAAGTTCACATTAATGAAGATAAAAGCCTTTTTCGAAGTTAAGAAATCGACCCAATAAAAAGTAGATGCTTACATTAATATAAATAGGTATGCGCCGTGCCTGTCGTCTTTATCGATAAGAAAGTTTAATTCGATAAGTTGTGACGCCAAGTTAGAGAGGAGGCCGATGAATTAATGTGTGTGTCGATAAGAACCGACATTTTAATTGATGCTATAAATTTGAAGTTCACCTTTGAATTGACTGTTGATTAACCAAGGTTCGGTTCCAGGTTAGATTGTTTGAAGTTTGTAATAAGGGTTTGTTTGCACGTCACTCACAGTCGTGAGAGTCGTTAGTGTTACAAATATCAATTAATAAACTTCATTAAATTGGGTTTTTCCGTGTGGAGTTCCTCAATAGCCGCCCAGGGTTTGGATTTGTGTATATAAATAAGTATTTTATTTCCAACCGAAGTCCATAGGGTTAGTAACAATTTTACTTAAATTCTAGTGTTAGTAAGTTACAGACACATAAAAATATACAATTAAATTTCAACTTGGAGCCGCATCCACCTCCGCAACATCGGTGAACCCACCGATCTGCAAATACACTGAGAATACTACGAACACGAGCCGCGAACACGAGTCATCAGGGATGCACATCTATTCCTAATAATGGCGGCGAAACCATTAATATGATTATCTGCAAACATCCCCGTCTCACTACTACTACACTACAATAGGCTCGCCCCCTATTACATGAGACTTAAACATAACGGTGAAATGAGGGTGTTACTATACATCTCTGTCCTTCCCTTAGGGGAATACAAGCGTGATGTTATGTTATTTCGTTAAAAAGGGTAATGCTGAATTAGTAAAACAAGTATTGCTGGTTTGTTTTAGTTATGGTTCCCAGTGGTACTTATACTTCGTAAGCCTGGATATAAAAACGAACAAAGTAGTGTTTATTTTTTCTGACAAGACATAAATTAAGGATACAAAATTCACAAAAACCAATTCAGTGTACCTACAATTAATTAAAATGGCAGTGATAACCTGCAGTGGTGTGGTCGTCGGACTGCCAAGTCATAGGTCCCGTTTTCGACCCCAAGGCACGTATCTCTGACTTTTCGGATTCATGTGCATATTGTATAATTATCACGCTTAAAAACCGGTGAACGAAAATATCGCCATACCTGAGAGATATTTCTCGGCGGCATGCGAAGCCAAGTCAGAGGCCCATGGGTGGCATAAGCTCTGACACCAGGTTAGTCACTAACCACACGAAAAGAAGAAGATTAAACAAAAAATTAAAAGAGGTATTTCAATTATTTATACAAAATCATTTTACTGTTATTTTAATATATAAAACTCTTCCCTTTAAACATGTATACAGCATGATTCTAAAACATCAAACAATATTTTTCATTTGTTGTCTGAATAATATTTTCGTTTGTGACAAAACAATCGGACGGGTCTCGGCGGATGAGTCCCCTTGCGGCTGGGTTTTCAATTAACTCAGCTGTTAATGGAAGAAACGCTTCGACGGGTACGGCCACTGGACGAGCTATCGATATGTCGACTTGTAATGCACAGCACTATGCATATTCTTCATAATAGAGTTGATGCTGTTACATCGATAAATTCAAACTAAGTATGAATATTTGTTTCAATTTCATGGCGTGATTGTTTAAGCGGTTTTCATGATACATATAGCACCTTCACATTAACACACTTCTGCACATAAAACAAAAATCTATTTGCTGATACTGGGAATTGCATTTTAAACCGCACGATCACCAATAAGAGCCCTTCACACAGCGGATCCGTTTTAACGGATCCGTCAATACTGGATGTGTTGTTAGTTAAATAAATGGCAGCTGCGTCGCATCTGGCAGGCTAGGTACGATAATAAATAACGGATGCAGTATTTTTTGCTGGATTCGGAATACTGTCGTGTATGTAACTCGCTCATACAACTACAGGCGCCATCACCAAAATAAAAACGGATCCGCTAAAACGGGTCCTGTAAACAGTTTCTGCGTGAACTAGCTGTCACTTGCATCCAATAAACTGAAACCGAGACTTTTAATATAAATTATGTCGACATAATTTTTCCTCTAGGTAGTTTTTAAAACATCGTCTTATTATTATTCTCCTAGATTTTAACTAAAAAAAGCTTTATTCAGCGAAGGTATTCATTATCTTGAATACATCCCCGGTCCCCTGTTTCAGTAAGTCTCAAAGATTTACTGGCAGACTGGCCTGTTGTCGTTGCCTGCTTAAGTAGTAAAAAAAAAAGAAATTCCAAAATTAATTGCTGTAAAATATGGTTTGAAATAAAATAGTGGTGGCAATTCGGTATCAAGGGTACCAATAATTATGTACCTATAAATAATTTATATGTCGGTCACCTTGACTTTTTGGGGTGTCTTATAAGTAATTATGGTGTTTTATTGGATGAATAAGTAAAAGAATTTACCAGTAGACAGATGATATAATAAGGCTAAAAAAATATTTTGTCATTGATTTCTTTTGTTCGTTATAAAGGCTAGTAGCAGTGCCTCTGAGAGCACGTTAAACAGTCGGTTCCAAGTGTCATACGAATACTAATGATTATGACAGTCGTTACGGGAAGTCAGAAGTCCGAAAGCCTGGCAACCAGTCTAACTTTAGGACATCGACATTGCCCAGTAACTGGGTTGCGGTGTTTTGATGACAGTCGCTTCGTGTAAAATACTGGTACTCAGCAGCATCTTGTTAAACTGGAAGCTGACCCCAATATACACTGGCCTGCAAAAATAAGTATCACACTTTTAAAATTTCAATTTTTTCTAAACTATAGAAGTTAGAGATTTAAAATAAAAAACGTTTTATAGCAATTTTTATCAGCTTTCTTTGAAACTATAGTAACAAAGTTAAACTCTTTTTGAGTCCTTTTTGTTTCGAAAATATATCTTGTGTACTTAAAAAGTTATTGCAATTTTAAAAGTGTGATACTTATTTTTGCAGGCCAGTATAGTTGGGAAAAAGCTAAACAAAACAATGAAGGCCAGAAGCAGTCGAATTGTGTAATTGTACTTTGTCATGATATCATGGATGCACAATGCACATAACACGATTGCCACGACAAGAAAATCGCGTGATGGACATCACGCCTTTTTCCAATAGGAATAGTCAAAACTACAGAACGCATCGTACTCCGATCCAAACAGAGTCAGGTGACCTTTTCGCAGTCGGTGTGGGTGTATTTCTAGGAAATCTACTCTCGGCATTTTTACTAACATTCACTCTACTAATTATAATAACACTGAATTAAGTTAGTTATCACCTCTCTCTTGTCGACAAAATCTTTACAATAATAGCTCCTGCCATGCTGAAAAGATTGGCCAGTCAGCAAGGTTGGTAGCGGGGCTGCTGGATGTAGGTACTTAAGTATCGTCACTGGTGGAGGCTTTTAATGCACCCCCATTACCGCACCCCTATTACGTAGTGTACTGTTGAGTAGAGCTACGATTCGGAGGCTCGGAGGAGATCGTGGCTAGTCTGCGAGGTTAAGCTGCACTTGTCGCGGTCAGTCCGTGGATGGGTGACCGTTCGTTACACATCGAGACCCCTCAGTGCCTCAGAGAGCACGTTAAACAGTCGGTCCCGGGTGTCGTACAAATACCTATGACAGTCGTTACTGGAAGTCAGAAGCCCGAAATGTCTGACAACTGGTCTAACCTTAGGATATCGGCATTGCTCAGTAACTGGGTTGTGGAGGTCTGATGGCAGTCGCTTCGTATAAAATACTAGTATTCAGCCGCATCTGGTTAGACTGGAAGATGACCCCAACATAGTTGGGAAAAGGCTAGGCAGAATAGAACTGTTGAGTAGATCTAAAAGTCGTTACATTAAATACCACCACCATTGTCGGTGTATTCGTCAGCCTTCTCCTTTGGGTATTACGTTATGCAATCACTTCTGTTTGGCTGACAGCCTATCTCAATATCCATCTATGACAGTATTCATCGCAAGTTTTGATATAGTTATAACTAGTTTGTAGCAAACTATGTATAATATCACGACTGTACTATCTGAAAGGGTACTTAGAACAAATTCTTGTAGATCAAAATTTTGACAATTCTGGTATTTGGTCCTATTAATATTAACAAAGGGCAAAGACAAGGCAAAGGACTTATTGACATTTTCCGAGCACAAATATAAACGCCAGGAATGTACTGTGATTTATTATTAACAATATTACTTTTGCTAAACATTGGAAAGGAACTTACACCTTCTAACCTTCTAAAAACTGAGGCAATTAACCATAAAAAAATATTTAATGAATATTACCATTCGTCCCATACAAATACAGAGTGTAAACGAAATCATGTAATTCCTTCAAATCTCGTGATGTACTGCTGACATAGATTAACATTGCACGGGATACTTTCGGATTCAATAAAAAAAAACAGTAAACATGTGTTCTTAACGTGAGGCATTTTAGGGCCCCGAGTTAAATGACCGCGCGGCGATCGATAGCCGTGCAATTTGCTCAGAGCGCTAAAATGTTAAGAACACGTATTTACTTCTGTATTTTTTTAAAGTTTTATTCAAAATTATCCCGTGCTGGGTTAATCTATGTCACCAGTACATCACGAGATTTGAAGGAATTACATGATTTCACTTGCACCCTGTATATCTCAGAAAAAAGCACGTACCAATTTCACTAATACCGATACCAAAACCAATTGTGAGTATCAACACACTTTCCCCACACTTGTAACAAAGTCAGCTAAGTGTAAACTAATTTATTTACGAGTAACGTAAAACTCAGTTGGTCGTCCTTACTTGGACTGCGTGATAATATTGCGGAACCAATGGTACGGGAATGCGATGGATTTTGAAATTTCGTATGTGACCACAAAATGTATAAAGAAGGTTACTTTGACGGCAAAGGTGTACTATCGTTCATTAATACTTAGGCCGCGTTCTCATTTTGTCGTGACGACAGATAATCGTGTAATTTCAAGTGACGTGGCTTATATATTTAAATGGAGGTGTTCACATATAAGACGACACGATTAACTGTCGTTCACGACTTTTTTTTGCAGTGACGACAGATTGTCAAGTCAATGGGAATGGCTTGCACGACAGTCGTAAAACGATAAGAAAACGTCATGACTTATCGTGACGGCAAATCATGTGTCGTTGTTGCGACTATCTATCACGGCCACGATAAAAATATCGTCTCGATCGATTGTAGAGTTGTAGCTTGCTACCGATGTGCAAACGACAAACCGACTGCCTTAAAACGATAAAATTTCGTTGCGATCCAATGGCAACAGCTAGATACGATAGTCGCTAAACGATAAAAAAAATTACGACAAACAGTCGTTATAATGGGAACCGCTAGAGACGATAGTCGTTCGACGACAAATTAACCGTTACGACATAGTGGGAACGCGCCCTTATTTATAATCATACAATATACAGCATGACAGTTTAGTCACTTTATATCCGAAAATCACGAAAAAATCAACTGTTCCATACAAAATAATCAATGTTGCCTAACAAAATGTATGGAACAGCTGATTTTTTTTCACGCATTGAGACTTTGTTCCATAGTAAAAAGTTGTAAAGAATAATGAGCAGAATTCATGGTTTTCGGATGTAAAACGACTAACCTGTCATGCTGCACAACATAATTTACCATTTATAAAATGGATTTTTTTTTATTTGCTGTAAACTACCAAACATAAATTTTGTCAGAAAAAAACCAAACCAAAGATTTCAAACATTGCAGCAGCAGTGACTGTGCACCTTTATTGTGGTAGCTCCGATGTTTTATGGTTTGGTAATAATTTACCAAGCTAGGTATTAATACAAATAAAAAAATCATCATGAAAATTTTTAAGGTTTCTTCCACAAAAAGTACATTCTGTGACTTGACCGTGACCGCTTGAATCGATTTTTTATTCACACGCGTAGGTACTAGGTGGAGATTTCAAAAAACAAGAAAATTTATGTAATTTGGACTATGTGACAACGTTGTTGTATTTTAAATAAGGCAAGCGATGATTAGCTAGTGTGTCTGTCGGACGATTTTATTTAGTACTAGCTGTGTCCTCACGGTTCCGCCCGCGTAAGAAGTTTTATTCCAGTAATAAATATAGCCTATGTTACTCAGTGATAATGTAGCTTTCTAACGGCATCAGAATTTTTGAAATCGGTCCATTAGTTTTTAAGTTTATTCGTTACATACGAAAATACAAATCTTTCAATTTTATAATATTAGTATAGATGAAAGCTAGACTAAGACAATATTATGTACTAATTAATAGGATTGACTGCTTTGTTGGTCTAGTGGTCGCAAGCACGACTGCTAATCGTGAGGTCCTAGGTTCGATGCCCAGGTCAGGCAGTGTTATTGGGTTTTTTCGTGTGGAACTCTTCAGTAGCAGCCCGGAGTTTGGATTTGTGCCCCGTTGATGGCAAAAGGCTCGCCCTCTATTACACGGGACTTAAATATAACGGCGAAATGAGGGTGTTACTATACACCTCTGCCCAACCCTTCAGGGAATACAGACGTGGTGTTATGTTATCTTCATTCTAACTATATATAGGTAATAATATATTCACTTCTACTGACCAGAGTAAAAATGATTATGGACTGAATTTGAAACCTGGATCTGAAAATGGAACCCAGAACCTGAAGGTCTACAGTTGTACTTGCTACTACTAGAGCCATAATTATGTTGCTAAGTAGACAAATTATACGATATTTTTTTAGATAAGTTTTGGCAATGATGAATGTTAACTAGATTTCAGACTATAGCTAGACATATCGCCTCTTCGCATTAAAAGTGTATAATCTCGAATATTTTGCAAAATCGAGTTAAGTATACAGAAACGATTAGTATCTCATACTGATCGTTTCTGTATACTTAACTTGATTTTGCAAAATTTTCGAGATTATACACAGAAGAATATAAGTCATCGAGGGTGTAAAAAAAATTCTGAAAGTTCTATTCTAAACTCAAATTGAAAGTCAACATAATGCAACTGAGCTTTGTCTCATACTTGAGATGTAAAGTTAAATAAAGCTCCAAGTATGGCTATGGGATGACTTTGAGCTTAGTTGTACTTTAGCCATAAGATTTCCCCTTAAATGTACAGAGATACTTAATTTGAAATGGTTTTACTGTTCCCAGAAGAGACAAAAAGCAAGATAAGCCACAGGGATATAATTTGGTCCCATAATATGATTAAAACTGTGTGGTTTCTGGTATAAAATACGCCATCTTTTTAAGTCTAAGGCGTGACGTCATTGACAACTAGGAAATTATTTAAAGAGTAAGCAGCATCATCCTACTTCTGTGCTGTTATACATGGAGCAACTGCCATCAGACCTAACCTAGTAACTGGATAATGGTGATATCCTAAGGTTGCACCGTTTGTCAGGCTTTCGAGCTCCAGAATACCAGTAATGACTGTCATAGGAATTCGTTTGATACCCGGGACCGATTGTTTAACGTGCACTCCGAGGGTCGGAGGGTTCTCGATGCGTAACGAACGGTCACCTCCTAGACAGACCGTGGCAAGTGCAGCAGATCGCAAGACCCGCGTGGTTATTAATTAGCCAAGAGCCCCTCTACGCTAATAACCACATTCTGCGATCACTAATCTGTGTGCCAAGCGTGGTGGAGGAACGATCTATAATATAGACTCACATTTACCTTGATTGATAGCCCATTTGATTGATGGCTATGTTTCAAGTCCGTTTTTTTTTATCGTTGGGAAATCTTCATGGATATCCCTCGCCCGGGGAAGCCGGACTCTTACCGGCTAAAAACCAACGATGTCCCTCCTTCTGACCTAAGGCTGGAGTCACGGGATTCGCTATTGCATGCACCGCAACCCCGGCAGGTCTCGGTCCACTAGCTTTTTCTGGTGGACCTCTCCAGTGGTGTGGTAATATCTCCCTTGCCCCACTTCCTTCTGAGAAGTTCGCGCGGAAAACGGCGTGCCATCCTCCCGGGCCTATTACTGGTCGGCCGACGGCTATTTTTCGAGTCTTAGTATACAAGGTTAGTCGTAAAGTGGATACTAGTCCATGAACCACTAAAACTATAACTGATGAATATTTTACAGCATACATAACAAAATTAGCCCATTACTGTACCACTGCTGGACACGTGCCTCTTATCAGAATGAGAAGAGTTTAGGCCTTAGTCCACCACGCTGCCCTTTTTTTTTTTTTTTTTCTTACGTGGGGAAATCCTCATGGACTATCCCCCGTCTGGGGAAGACGGGGGGGTGTGCCAGACTCTTACTGGCTAAAACCCCACGGTGTCCCTCCTTCTGACCTAAGGCCGGGGTCACGGGATTCGCTGTTGCATGCACCGCGACCCTGGCAGATCTCGGTCCACCAGCTTCTTCTGGTGGACCTCTCCTGTGGTGGGGCAGTTGCTCCCCTGCCCCACATCCATCCGAGAGGCGCGCGCAGGACATGACGCGCCATCCTCCCTGGACCACGCTGCCCTGGTGCGGGCTGACAGAGTACACACATCAGCGATAACTTTATGGAGCCCTCTCTGGTGTAGGTTTCATTGTGATGTTTTTCCTTAACCGTGAACGCAAGTACAAATAAAGTGACTCTGCAATGGATTAAAGGACACAGCAACTTGCTCGGAAACGACGCAGCGGACGACCTGGCCAAAATGGGGTCAAAAACAATAGTGTACGGACCGGAGCCGCTACTGCCCATACCCCAAGCCCAAATAAAAACATGGCTGCGCACAAAAACAGAAGAAACCCATTTATTAGAATGGACAAACAGCGAGTGCTGCAGGCAAACTAAAAATGCGATTCCGGTAGCATCAAAAAGATTGTCCCGCAACCTCATCAGATTTAAAAGGGGCGACATCCGGAAGATTATTGGAATCTTAACAGGACACTGTCCTCTAAACAAGCACCTATTCACCATAGGTGTAACAGATAGTCCCCTGTGCAGAGGATGCATGGAGACAGAAGAAACGCCGCTGCACGTGCTTATGGAATGCGGGAGCGTGGCCGAACAACGGGCACGGATTCTTCAATCACCAGCATCGCTCCCGGAGGCCTGTAGCAGCCTGAGAAGGCTGCTAACCTTCTGGGACGACCTAGGTTGGTTGGAGTAGGAAGGTAAGACGGAACACGCACAATGGCCCAATCAAGAGGCTAAGTGCGGATACAGCCCAGGTAAACTAAACTAAACTAAACCGTGAACGCAAGTGAAAAGTCGAAATCAGAAGTACGGGCTGGGATCAAACTCAGCATCATTGATTGTTTATTATTTTACAGCAAGTTACAAATTCGTTTATTTTGATACAAAAATAATATAATTATGTTTTTTATTCCAAAATACCGGCTACCCTGATTTACTTGCGAATTTAAAAAATGCTGCTACCGATCCGTGACTCCAAATATGATCTAAATATAAACGCAGCTGATGATACATATATAGCTACTTAAGCGTATTTTTTCGTGAAATCTTTGAACAGCAATTTCTATAACTATCTTTTCGAGAAAGTTGTAGAACAAAAGTTATTCATTAATATAGGTACTTTAATAACCCCCCTTGACCCCCCTTTTTAATTAGATTAGTACCCCCGTACCGATTAATATTGTATTACTAATATACCAAAATAATACGGCTAATCACAAAACAATGATTGTACAAAAATACCATAAACGATTAGTCCAGCGAGTAATGGTTAACATAAAAGCAAGCATGTATAATTTATAGGTATGGGTAGCATCCACCTGGTATCGGTATCGATTGCCGGCGACCTTGGTACGTCACTACTCACTGCCCGATTCCTCGGGTATTGTTCTTGCGCTGTAATTTCATGTTATTTTTAAACTGTGAAGGTTAAAGTTCTTAAGTTAGTTAAAGTTTAAACAGTTTACTGCAGTGTTGAAACTTTGAAATACATAGTCGTTGAACGATCATGTTGAATTTTATTTTTGTTATTAATAAGTACCTAAACTTAATATTTCCAAGTTCAAGGCACGAATGTTGTGACGATTGTATGAGTAAATTTTGAATCGGAAATACTCGTTTCGCATATTATACTATTTTAGCAAGGGAATTTGATTTATACATTACTAGCTGTGCCCTCACGGCTCCGCCCGCAGCCTATGTTACTGAGTGATAATGTAGCTTTCTAACGGCAAAAGAATTTTTGAAATCGGTCCAGTAGTTTTTAAGTTTATTCGTTACATACAAAAATCCAAAAATACAAATCTTTCCTCTTTATAATATTAGTATAGATATAAATTGACGACACGTTTGGTGCA
Source organism: Amphipyra berbera (assembly GCA_910594945.2). Lineage (NCBI taxonomy): Eukaryota > Metazoa > Arthropoda > Insecta > Lepidoptera > Noctuidae > Amphipyra > Amphipyra berbera. The sequence continues at coordinate 9,913,170 of OU343144.1, read as the reverse complement.
GTGGCTTCTGCGCTGCGGGTCGTGGGTTCGATTCCCGCACCGAACAAATATTTGTATGGCCTACAGATAGTTGCTCCGGGTCTGGGTGTTTGTGCATGTGAAGATTTGTGTCTGTAAACGCACCCACGATACAGGAGAAATCCAAGTGTGGAGTAACGTTTTTTTATTAAAATTAAAAATAAATGAACTTTAAAAATAATAGTTCCCACTTTAAAAGGCGCTCTAGCTTTAAAATTAATAGTTTGCACTTTAGTTTTAATAATTCAACTTTAAAAATAATTATTTGCACTATAATTTTAATGCTTTTATCTTCAAAGTCTATCCGCAATAAGAAATAAAATGACAGTTATATGCTGAAAGGTCAGTTCGGTTAGGTTAGAACTGTGACTATTCAACGCACGAGCTGAGCGAGCGAAGCGGCCGGTGAGTGACAGATATGATCAGGCTGAGCAAGCGAAGCGAGCGGTGCCGCGGCAGTGGCGGGCGAGTGCCAGAAATGGTCAGAAACGATTTGCCGATCACTTTCCACCATTATTTTAATGGGTGCATCCAGAAACAAGTGGTTTTTGATTGATTATAGTGCGAACCATTATTTTTAAAGTTAGAAGTAGGTATTAAAATTAAAGTGCAACTAATATTTTGTTGTGTTAAGAATTATTTTTGAAGTGTGCCTCAAAAATTTTTCGTTGTTATATTCATTAATTTTAAAGTGCTTTATATAGATCCCTTTAATTAAATTGAAATCTTTATTCATAATTATCCATGTATAATACAAATTGTGCATATCGCATAAAAATAAACCAAAATGTTATAGAACAGTTCTATTTTCGATTTAAAATTCGTTTACGATACTATACCTACGTCAAATGTTCGTGCTATGCAATACTGTATCTGTTGCCTATCGAAGTTATTTACGTCGTTATTTTATTGTAATGGTCGCGATAGGAATGACTGTTGCAACGCCATGATGTTTTTCTCACTACCTTTGAAATCAGCCACCATTATAATAATTTTAGTACATTGAAATAGCTTTATAATGACATACGTGTGGTCCTAAAAAGTCTTGAGGGTTACCATACATCATCATCTTCATCCTCCTGCCCTTATCCCAACTTATTTAGGGTCGGCGCAATATGTCTTCTTCTTCCATACTTACATCTATTAGCCGTCTTTTCAGTAGTCACCCCCTTTCTAGCCATATCATTTTTCACACTATCCATCCATCGTTTCTTTGGTCTTCCTCTACTCTTATAACCATCCACATTCATACTCAAAACTTCTCACATGTTCCTCATTCCTCCGCATCACATGCCCATACCATGACAACCGGTTTCCACACAACTTCTCAGTTATCGGCGTTACTTCAGACTTCCTCTTACATATTCATTTCTAATTCTATCCATTCTTGCCTATTCTCCTTTCTTCATTTATTATTCGTTCTCCGTGATCCATTCTCAGTGCGACGCTAATAAAATCTGCCACACAAATTGACCCAATTTAGGCAGAACAACTATAGTAAAATTAATTTGCCTTGTAAATCTTATTGTCATAACTGAGTTAAAGTCAGCAAAATGTCTCGTGTTGCCCGGTTACGGTTGATACTGGCCAGGCAGCGCGGATAACCCGTATCTCGGCGGTAATTAACTTAACAATTTTCTTGAAGCGTGGTTGGTGATTTCATCGCCGTCGGTCTCCTTAGTGACAATGAACTTGGGTCGCATGGATATGAAGAAATAGTGTGGCTCCTTTAAAATGAAATAATTTATCTATTCATTTATTTCGATTTTTGAAAGGCTGATCAACCCAATAACTTACTAAATAGCTATCAAATTTCGAGGGTCTGAGTTGGATGGCCCGTACCTCTGAATCTTCGAATTAATGTGTGCATCATTCGATTATCACTTGCGTTAACGGTGAAGGAAAACATCGTGAGGAAACCTGCACACCTGAGAGGGCTCCGTAAAGTTCTCGATAGTGTGTGTAGTGCGCCAACCGAACCAGGCCAGCGTGGTGGACTAAAGCCTAAACTTTTCTCATTCTGAGAAGAGGCCCGTGATCTGCAGTGAGAGAGTAATGGGCCGATTATGTTATGTTATTTATGTATCAAATTTCATGTCCAGTGATGTCTGGTTAATATTTTGGTTAACCAATCACAGCAGCAGATTTGACAACAGATTAAATTGAAGGCAGTAACTGCCTCATATAGTGGTGGCAAGCGCGACTGCTGATCGTGAGGTCCTGGGTTCGACCCCTAGGTCGGGCAGTGTTATTGGGTTTTTCCTTGTGGAAGTCCTCAGTAGTAGCCCGGAGTATGGATTTGAGCCCGGTTGATGGCAATAGTCTCGCCCCCTAGGACATGGGACTTAAACATAACAGCGAAATGAAGGTGTAACTATACACCTCCGCCCAACCCTTCGGGGAATACAGGCGTGATGTTATGTTATGTATGTTATGTTAAATTGAAGTTTTTGTACTCAAGTCTTTTAGTACTACATTACTCATTGGTCTGTGGTCAGGACTTCATTGTTCTCTCACTATCCTAAATCATTGTACTGTATCTACTGAAATTGTTAAAGATATTATTTTTAAAAGAGTAACCATGGAGTTTCTTTCCGGCTCTTCTCCATAGGAAACCACTAATTCGAACCGTGCATTTAAATTCGACTTTTCATAAGCACCTGTATTGGTCTATGCGAAATAAAAAAAAATGATTTGATTTAATTTGAAGGGTACCACAGGTATGAAATTTTGCTCAATCAGTTTCCATGAAGTTCTGACTTTGTAGTCTGGATTCCATAGACCCTCTGTCCAAGGAATATTTCTAAAAATCTAATAATAACTTGGTTTAAATTTAGGATGTCCGGTAGTAATTAGAACATGACTTATTTTTGTTGAACTCTTGGTAATATTGTTTTTTCTTTTAATATTTTTTGTTGCTGCCAACGCGACGCTCTTAAAAGCGCCAAGCGTAGGCGTTTGTCTATACCGCCCTCCGCCTACACCCAATGACGTCCTAGTAAAGTGTCTAAATTCAATGCTGAAGTTTTTTTATTAGTGTTCAATCTATAAATTATCTTAAATAAACTAAGTGCTTAGCATTAAGTAGAATTCCGAAGTAATAAACAGATGTATTTACAATAACAATCTGTGGCGTGTATTTTTAGGTATATAAATAAACATTGCAGTATGATAATAAAATATTTGCATTTATTAATTAGACTGACATATCGGTATATAATAACCTTATCAACACACTCGCTCGTAAAGTGGCTCTTATTGCACCGCTTTTAGGTTCGTAATATAGCTTATTACGAACTAGTCCGGCAAAATGTACCACAGATTAATGATATATGTATACGAATTTCACTTGGCATCTTTTTTATTTTAGCAAGTCGTTTTTAAGCCTAAAAATAGTAAACATTTTTATTATAATAATAGAATAAATAAACTGTGTTAATTAAAATATCATAAATAAACATTTAATTTCATTAAATTATTTATTTTCGTCAGCAAATTAACATTAATTAATGTAGGCGACGCATAAAATTATATTGTTTAATGTGTGACGAAGGGTGACCGTTGCGCCACCCCGCGGCGTTGTTGTCACGTTTGGTACCTACTGTCATATTTTATCAGTAATTTCTTTTTACACTCATATTTTCTTTCGCTTGCCTATTTTGTACCATTCATTGCATCCTGCTGTTTTCCTTGTTCCTCGCTTACAATTAATTTGTGATATAAACACAAAAATAATCAGTTCTTTTTTTAATATTAGGCTGTTTGCTCTGTGGTCTTTCACCTGCGCGCGCATAGCTAACTCAGCCACGGGCACCACAGATTAATTATATATGTTTACAAAGAATCCACGCGCCATTTTTCACAAATTCTTTTGTATTAAAGACTTCAAGTCTGTTGTTTTCCTCGCAAGTGTATTGAAAAACGTCGTATGAAACGCGTGTGCATTGATCATTGCACTCTCGGTTCACTTATAGCAACCGCCTGCGGCTCGCGCGCACATTACCATCTCGACCGTAATGACCAACATAGCATACTTATATCATAATGTACTATTATGTACAGACGTCTAACTTATCTGTGTTTTAAACCAAAGAATATAAGCTACGTGTGCATGTAATGTATGACGTATCAAGTGTGTCCCTTGTGTATGAACCTAACAAACCTAAGAAATATAAAAAAAATACATGAACTTATTTAAACAAATCTGTTGAATCTATACATTCTATCCCGTTTTTGTTCTCCTTCTCAGTGCACAGTTGAACATAACTATAATGCCTATGAACTGAACTCGGTAAGTATCTGACAGTAAAATAAAATGGCGGACAGCATTATAAGGCAGTAATGTTTTATACACCGCTGCTGACCCTAATTTAATTTTATTGCAAAGATTTGTTGATATTGCCTGTATCAACGGCGCGTTGACACTATAGAAATAAATTCAGAAGGCTCAATACTAAACAATGCATGTAATGTCAGAACGTCAATGTCTCAGATAAAACTGAACCGCTGTATTTAGCTGTGGCTACATTCACACTTAACGGGGGCTTAAAAAACTCCATAGGTGCATAATTGAGGGCTGGAAATTACAATGGTGCTGTGTACAAGAATTAAAAAAAAACTAAATCTAAAATCAGTGATGTTATGTAATATGTGAACAATTTTGTTTTCGTGTGATTAAAATAGCTGCATTCACAGTCCAAGAGAAAGTTAGTAAACAAAAAGGTTGTTCATAGTATTTTTTTCAAATTACATAACATGACATAGCATAACGCCTGTATTCCTCTTAGGGTTGGGCAGAGGTGTATAGTAACACCCTCATGTCGCCGTTATATTTAAGTCTCATGTAGTAGGTGTGAGCCTATTGCCATCAACCGGGCACAAATCCAAACTCTGGGCTGCTACTGAGGATTTTCACACGGAAAAACACAATAACACTGTCCGACCTGGGGGTCGAACCTAGGACCTCACGATCAGCAGTCGCGCTTGCCACCACTAGACCAGGTTTATCGAATTATCTTTGCTTTATTTGATAATCATCCAGCACCTTTGTAATTTCTAGCCCTCAATTATGGAATTTTTCGTCAAGTTTGATATCGGGGTTTGAATGGAGTGAGACTTCTGAGCCAACTTATTTGTATGGCAACATTGTGCATCTGTGTTAGGCAGTCGTTACATTTTATTTTAAGTGATAACCGCCTATGGAACTACTCCGGAAGTATTCGTCCAAATTGATAATTATTACCTATAGGATATTGTTTTAAAGAAGAGATACCACGATAATAAGGCTGGACATCCACCAGAGCTGTCCGAGGAAAATGTGCGGTGCGAAAATGTGTAACGAGGATGTGTAACGGTGTGACCCTTTCCACCAGAGCTGTGCGAGGAATGGGTAATGTGTAATGCGTAATGTGTTAATGTGTACAAATGAGCCGTGCGAGGTTAGGTAGCGGACTCTTTTCGAATAGGGTGGTGTGGCGGAAGCGGTACACATTCCTCGTAACACATTCCTAGCAACATATTCCTCGCAACACATTCCTCGCAACACATTTCTCGCTTGTTTTGTATGAACAAAAACCTCGCACTACTAGACCCATATCCACCAGAGCTGCGCAGAGCGAAGCTAGGTAAATGAAGTGATTCTATTGGTGCTTACAAAACACATTTCTCGCTACGCAGCTTAGCACAGCTCTGGTAGATGCTCAGCCTAAGTGTTTGTGGGTTCGCTATTTATTTTTCAGAGATTTTCCTGCCTCGTTGGTCTAGTGGTGGCAACCGCGACTGCTGATCGAGAGATCCTGGGTTCGATCCCAAAGTGTTATTGCGTTTTTCCGTGTGGAATTCTAGAGTAGCAGCCTAGAGTTTGGATTGTGCACGGTTGATGGCTCACTAGCCTAGGCTCGCCCCCTATCACATGGGACTTAAACATAACGGCGAAATTAGGGTGATACTATACCTACACCTCTGCCCAATCCTTCGGGAAATACAGGCATGATGTTATGTTTTATGTTTTCAGAGATTTTCTTTCGTAGTTATTTCGGTAAGAAGTAGACTTTAACCCTTCTTACAGATAATAATATCGTACGCGACGTTCTGCCTAGCTTTTTCCCAACTATATTGGGGTCAGTTTCCAGTCCAACCAGATGTGGATGAATACCCGTATTTTACACGGAGCGACTGCCATCAGACCTTTGCAACCCAATTACTGGGCAATGCCGATATCATAAGGTTAGACTGGTTGTCAGACTTTCGGGCTTCTGACTTTCCGTAAAGACTGTCATAGGCACATCGGTAATTCGCTTTTGCAACGACTACGAAAATTAAAGAAAAAACGAAATAATTCTAAAGAGGGTGAAATTAATAGCTTGTTACGAGCAACATGAAACAAATTACTGAGTAATGACGTAATCACGATTGCATTTTTCATTTTCATGGTACTAATGGAACTTTTTAGCTTCAGATGAAATCTTTAAAAAAAATCGTTGTAGCCTCCACGCTAGCTCCATCAGTGTAAGTAGAAATTCAAGTATGTTTCGAATGCCTGGGTTTGATCGATTGTTATTTCCAAAAATACTAAGTTTTGTTTACCAATGGTTTTTTTTGTAAACTGTGATGACCATAGCTGTAGTTTTTTAATTGAAAAAAAAAATGTAATAATTGTCATAAAAAAAAACCAGCGCATATTTTTTGGTGAAATAGTATTTTGACTTATTGGTTTCTGGGTTAATACTCTTGTTGACCAAAACAAGTTAATTTAATTTTTGACAAAGCTGGTTTACAAAGTAAGGCATTGAATAAAATATAAAAACATTATTTTTGTACAACAAGGATAATTTTTTAAATATTAAAATTCTCAAATCCAAATGAAATCAACCCACACAATAGGATCATTAAAATTAAGAATAAATGTACAATTTAAATTCAACCTCAGTACTATTACGTTTATAATTAAGCTTATCGTCCAGTGGGCGCTGCGCGACAATGCTAGCTCGAGTATCGCTAGGGGTACTTGTAGCACAAAGCGGGGCCACTTGTAGCACTTCAGGTCGCGGAGGTGTGTAGTTCTGTGGATTTAGGTGTCTTGATATTTTAGGTATCAGGCCAGTTTGTTTTTGTATGATTTTGGTACTATCCTAGTGGAGGGGCTCGTGGCTAATTACCAACCGCGCGGATCATACGTTAAGCTGCGCTTGCTGCGGTCAGTTCATGGATGGGTGACCGTTCGTTACACATCGAGACTTCGCCGTTCCTCGGAGAACACGTTAAACAGTCGGTCCCGGGTGTCATACGAATACCTATGACAATCGTTATGGAAAGTCAGAAGTCCGAACGTCTGACAACTGGTCTAGCCCTAGGATACCGGCATTGCCCTGAAATTGGGTTGCGAAGGTGTGATGGCAGTCGCTCCACGTAAAATACATTCAGCCGCATCTGGTCAGACAGGAATCTGACCCCAATAGAGTTGGGAAAAAGCTAGGCAGAACAAGGTACCATCCTAGTGAATTGCAATAAAAATTGGCATGTATGATGTGAACATTGTCATGTATACGTCATCGGAACCTTGGTCCATGGAAAACTGCACCGCTGTTTTAGGAAAGCTGGGCTTTGTACGTTTTCCCTTACAAATATATAGACATAGCGGCCCGTCCCAGCTTCGCACGGGTGGACATTTTCCCCGTTTTTGCGACATTTTTCATTTATGCTCCGCTCCTATTGGTCGTAGCGTGATGTTATATAGCCTATAACCTTCCTCGATAAATGGACTATCTAACAGAAAAATATTTTTTAAATTCCAACTAGTAGTTTCTGAGATTAGCGCGTTCAAACAAACTCTTCAGCTTTATAATATTAGTATAGATTATTTATTCAACTTACACGTGGCGTAGGGTTGCCACGCATCTTTACGGAAAGGTCGGAATTAACACGCAAATGAAAAGTAAATTGAAAATCGATGTTTGGAGAGGAATGCATTAATCTTACCTTTTAAGTGTTGTACCGTATACACGAATGAAAGGTGAGAACGGTGTTATTTAAGTAGTATGTTCATTCATTGATAATGACGTGAAGCTCTCAAACTGCCTCGTTAGCGTAGTGGTGGCAAGCGCGACTGCTGATCCTCAGGTCTGGCAAAGTGTTATTAAGTTTTTTCGTGTGGAATTCCTCAGTAGCAGCCCGGAGTTTGGTTTTGATTGGGTTGATGGCAATAGGCTCGCCCCCTGTTACATGGGACCTAAACATAACGGCGAAATGAGGGTGTTACTATACATCTCTGCCCGACCCTTCGGGGAATACAGGCGTGATGTTATGTTATGTAAAACGTTGTAGGTTTCTATGTATATTGCCAGTATGGATGTTGACGAAGTACTATATTGTTTTCCATAAAGTTGTTGCGGTTCAAAGGTTTCTACTGTAGAAAATTAACACAGAGCAACGCTACAGTAGTCTCACACCTGTGACTTTACTGAGACTACATATATATACATATTATAATTAGCCCATTACGGTCCTACTGCTGGGCACGAGCTTCTTCTCGGAATGAGAAGGGTTTAGGCCTTAGTCCACCACGCTGGCCTGATGCTGGTTGGCAAACTACACACACCATCGAGAACTTTATGGAGCCCTCTCAGGTGTGCAGGTTTCCTCACGATGTTTTTCCTTCACCGTTAACGCAAGTGATAATCTAATTCTGATCTACACAAGAATTCGAAAAGTCAGTGGAGCGGGCTGGGATCGTACTCAGATCCTTCTGCATGGAAGGCAAGCGTTCAACCGCTAGGCTGTCACTGCTACTGAAATAAACATAACTAAAATACAACAAATATATTTTATTCTGCTTCTTCTCTCTTGAACACAAGCTAAATGAGGATAACTCATGCTATGGTGAATAGATTAACCAATCAGCAAGGTTGGTAGCAGGGTCGACTGTCTTGGGTTGACTTGTTCGCTTTTGACCCTAGTCTCACTTGATGGTAAGCGCAGACAGGGTTTAAAATGGAACACACGAATCCATGGAACAGAGATATAGAGGGATTCCCTATACCCCTCTGGCTCTCACATACACACGACGGAACACAGTAAACTGATTGACTGACTTTAATGTGAGGGTGGTGGCTAGCTAGGCGGACCGTATAGATCCTACCACAAAGCGTGCTGGGTTTTGTTGAATATTACAACACGCGTCTATTCTCAGCGTGCGGTGAGGAAGTTTTATTTTCTAATCCGTTCCCACACGGGGTAAAATTTAGCTATCGTCACTCGTAAAGGCTTTTTTAATGCACAAATAATGATGTATATGGCAGAAAAATAACTGTTTGGTAGTGTAGGGACTGCATAAGTGTGAATATAATGACAGTAGTTTGTTGTGCGAAAGAGATGGATGTTAGACTCCGTCGCCAGTTACTGCGCACTGGTCGTCGCGTGTGAATGTGTTTAGGGATTTAGGAATTAATAAAGACAGAACATTAGCATATAATCTTTTATTTATATAGTGTGGGCAGTAACTCCGAGGGCGAACCCGTAGGAGAAGGCGTACCAACAGTAGGAATAAAAAAATACCTTTTCCTATCCCATAAATAAATCAACCATTTCATCACAAATATGTATGGATGAATTCATCGTTTCCCATCTTCCGCGTATCTAATATATTCATATGGAACCCGTTTTCATAACAAGCTGACAGCCCTATAGAACTTATTCATACGTGCGTCATGTATAGGGTGCTATCGTTTTAATAAAACTCGTTTTGTATTAATAAAGAGGGGCGTAGATGTATTAATTTTCGTGGTAAGTGATTAATTTATCTTGACTTGAGGAAGATTAGATTGAACTGGCAATTTCCTCAAATTTCGGATATTATAGCTGTGAAAAGATATGGTTGAGCATTTTTGTATCCGAAAAATAGCAGTTCTATTCGTCTTTTTTAGAAGCTAGATATGTAAATTATCTCTCGGTGCAACAGGTTAAAAATGAGTAGGTATTCAATAGAGACTTACATTAATCCCTATTGTAATCATAAAACTAAAAGTGTCAGCGTACATTATAAGAGTCTCCAAAGTTACCAGGGAGGTACCTAATCAATGCAGCCGTCTATACAACAAATAGCAAAATTGTATTATGGATCATTAGTTGTTATCTGATATCTATACTAATATTATAAAGAGGAAAGATTTGTATTTTTGTTTGTAACGAATAAACTTAAAAACTATTGGATCGATTTCAAAAATTCTTTTGCCGTTATAAAGCTACATTATCACTGAGTAACATAGGCTACGGGCGGAGCCGTGAGGACACAGCTAGTTACCAATAAATACAAACAAAAAAAATCACAAGTAAAGAGACAAAAATAAATATGTTCAGTATATTCTAATATCTACCACTGTAAACCTACCCTAACGTTACCAATAGCCATTACGAGCGGTTATTAAACGTAAAGAGCCCTTAAGAATATTTCATTTAAGGAGAAAGAAATTATTCAATATTCGAGTATTCGATGAAATGGCTCTGAATTATAATTTAAAGCAGCAATTTGTCTTCCATTCGATGATATTTAACGAGACATTTTTGATGGAAGATGTTATTATTACTTAGAAATTGACAATTGTTTATGTTAGGTCGCTTGTAATTACTGATTCTTCGTTTATTTATAACTAGCTGTGTCCTCACGGCTCCGCCCGTAGCCTATGTTACTCAGTGATACTGTAGCTTTCTAACAGCAAAAGAATTTTTGAAATTGGTCCAGTACTTTTTAAGTTTATTCGTTACATACAAAAATCCAAAAATACATCTTTCCTCTTTATAATATTAGTATAGAATAGCGACCCGCCCCGGCTTCGCACGGTTGCAATGTGGACACTAATGTGGGGCATACAAACCTTCCTCTTGAAACACTCTATCTATTAAAAAAACCGTATCAAAATCCGTTGCGTAGTTTTAAAGATCTAAGCATACATAGGGACAGACAGACAGCGGGAGTGACTTTGTTTTATACTATGTATGATTGTTTACAGTTTACTCACGTGCATTTTTCGGGATTGCCCGACTTCGACTGGCGACTTCGCCGCGTGTAAAGTGCGTTTCGTTTGAGTCTGAAAATAGTTAGGCAATCCCGAATAATTCAAGTGAGTGAACCGTAAACAGTTTAATAAATATGAGAGTGTCTCACGAATGTTACAAATACAAATATTCAAATATTCTTCGTCTAGGTCATAATCCTTCACATGTATAACTGATTATTTTAAACTAGCGGCCCGTCCCGGCTTCGCACGGGTGGACATTTTTCCCGTTTTTGCAACATTTTTCATTTATGCTTCGCTCCTATTGGTCGTAGCGTGATGTTATATAGCCTATAACCTTCCTTGATAAATGGACTATCCAACACAAAAAGTACTTTTCAATTCCAACCAGTAGTTTCTGAGATTAGCGCGTTCAAACAAACAAACTCTTCAGCTTTATAATATTAGTATAGATTGTTTACAGTTTACTCACGTGCATGTTTCGGGATTGCCTGACTTCAACTGGCGACTTTCGTTAGAGTCCGAAACTAGTTGGGTAATCCCGAAAAATTCAAATGAGTAAACCATAAACAGTTTAATAAATATGAGAGTGTCTCACGAATGTTATAATACAAATATTCTTCGTCTAGGTCAAAATCCTTAACATATATAACTGATTATTTTAAAGTAGGATGTAACCTGTATCATTACTCATTGGATGAGCTACTGGCTACTGTACAATTTTAATGTTTACGTGTTTATAAAAATTTGCTTACAGTTAATGTTTCTATTGCCCGGCTCCAAACCAAAAACTAGTACCTACCAATAGTATTAGTGTTTAGATTGCTTTTTATTTGTTTAAATGTGGTATTAAATACGTGTTAAGTACAGGTTAGTTAATCACATTTCTTTAGTTTGCAACCAATTGTAATGCCAATATTATCCCTACAAATTAGCCATTTTTACCTCATTACAAACTAGCGGCCCGTCCCGGCTTCGCAAAGGTGGAATTTTTTCCCGTTTTTGCAACATTTTTCATTTATGCTCCGCTCCTATTGGTTGTAGCGTAATGTTATATAGCCTATAACCATCCTCGATAAATGGACTATCCAACACAAAAATATTTTTTCAATTCCAACCAGTAGTTTCTGAGATTAGCGCGTTCAAACAAATAAACAAACTCTTCAGCTTTATGATATTAGTATAGATTTATTGGTAACAGATGCACGAGCCGTAAGTTCAACCAATGACGGTTGGTGAGATATAGGAACCCGGCCATTACAGTCAACAAATTCTGTCAACAGACCGAGATAACTAATAAGTAAAGAGCTTTATGAATTCACAACAGTAAGTGCTTCAAATCAATTTGGTATAATATGTACAGTATTTGTAGTACCTACTGTGTTAAATCAATCAAGATTGCGTGTATCTAATGTTGACGAGCGATATGAATCCACATCAGTTAATCACTGACACGAATGTTGTAGTGTGAATGGTCGGTTACACTCAGTTTTAACTGTAGTTAGAAATGGTACTGTACATTTTGTTGAAGAATCTATCAACTGACTTTGCTCTGCAATTCCACGGTTAAATTACACTAAACTTTAACCTTAAATAGTAAATCATATTTATTTATTGGACAACATTGATTCCGGGGATAAAAATCGGATCTGATCGGATCTAGCCAAGTAAACATGAATTCTTTTTTATATTCGTTTACAAAAATATATAATTGCTAGCTACCCGGTGAACTTCGTACCACTAAATTATTATTTTTTAAACCACACCGGTGTTGAGGCGAACCCAACAAAAAAAATATTATTCAAATCGGTCCAGCCATTCTCGAGTTTTAGCGAGACTAACGATCAGCAATTCATTTTTAGACATAGATTTACGGTTTAATGACGTGATTTTTTCAAAGATTGACTTTAATTTGATTTTGAGTACGACTCGCGACCATTAAGGGCTCTGTTTCGGTCCTAAACAACACAGTTGGGCAATACCGAAAAAATGCACATGAGTAAACTGTAAACAATCATAAACACGAATTTGTTTAACGAACGTTATAATTAAAAAAAATGTTTACATATATTATTGTTATTTTATCACATTACAATAAACATTTTTTAAATATATTTTTTAACTGCCTCATTGATCTAGTGGTGTCAAGCGCGACTGCTGAACGTGAGGTCTTGGGTTTGATCCCCAGGTCGGGTAAAGTTTTATTAGGTTTTTCTGTGTGGAATTCTTCAGTAGCAGCCCAGAGTTTGGAGTAATGCCCAGTTGATGACAATAGGCTCGCCCCCTATGAAATGAGGGTGTTACTATACATCTCTGCACAACCCTTCAGGGAATACAGGCGTGATGTTATGTATTTTTCGCACTATTTTGCCGTTGCCTTTATCTGCACTTGAAAGCTTCTAATCGATTACTTAACCTAATCGTAGTTAGTGCAATCAAGCAACGCTAAGTTCAGTCGGGTCTAGTGGCGTGCAAACTCGTTGATTGGCTGTCAATACCGTAATGAGTCACTGATCACTACCAATGTGCTTCTGTATGATTAGATATGTGCCTAGCAAATCTATATGATAGCCTTCATTAATTTGTTCTTTGATTGACTTGTAATTATATCGTGTGGATTGAGTGGTGTAGTGAGTTTTGATACTAACAAATATACGCTGAGGCTCAGTTGCACTACCTAACTGTAACTATTAACTTGCCATATTTATGTCAAAGTTGAACGGCAGGCTTGTATGGGAATTTCGTACAGCTAATAAAATTTCGTGTTGTGGGATATTTTTCGTTTTAATTGGTAATTAATATGATAGACAAGCCCTTTTTAAATTCTTACATTTTTGGAACTTGGGAAGTAAAAGTTATACACAGTCTGCTTAGTTGTCGGCAATAAGATTGACAAGCATATCATTTTGGGACCCAGTGCATAATATCAGCAAGCACATTGGGTCATCTGCGCGACGGCGCAACGAGTATTCCCAAGGAGGGTTGATGTCAGGCAGGCGGCCGGTCATAAAACAATAAGCCAAAACCTCTAACAACATGGATTTATCAAATAAATGTCGTGCCGACCCCACCTAGTGTGGGATAAGAGCAGGAAGAAGAAGGGGAGTAAAAGTTATAACCAGTTTTATATTTTAAGGTTATGTACCTACTAGTTTACCAATGTAGATTGTTACATCATACTGATTTAACAGAAATTTTGGTATGGTTACGATTATAATTAGTTGATGCAACTGACCCTTAGTTTTATTTTTTACTTATTGAACAAGCATATATACGACAACACGACTGGTGCAATGAGTGAGGGATTGGCTTCTGCACTACGGATCATGGGTTCGATTCCCGCACGGAACATATAATTGTATGCCCTACACATAGTTGTTCCGGGTCTGGGTGTTTGTGCATGTGAATAAACATCTTCTTCATCCTGCCCTTATCCCACACTAGATGGGGTCGGTACAACATGTATTTCGTAAATCCATGTTGTTAGAGGTTTTGGCTTATTGTATTATAACCGGCCGCCTGCCTGACATCAACCCTCCTTGTGAATACTCGTTGCGCCCGTCGTGCGGTTAACCCAATGTGCTTGCTGATATTATTCACTGGGTCCCAAAATGATATGCATGTCAATCTTATTGCCAACAACTAAACAGACTACGTTCTTCTTGGTTAATTAATGAATTTGTGTCTGTAAACGCACTCCGGATTAAGGAGAATGCAGAGAGGCAGTTTAAAAAAAAAGTGTCATAATATTAAATTATAAGAATATTGTTTCCTTCTTTTTAGGGTTCCGTACCCAAAGGGTAAAACGGGACCCTATTACTAAGACTCCGCTGTCCGGCCGTCCGTCCGTCCGTCCGTCTGTCGCCAGGCTGTATCTCATGAACCGTGATAGTTAGACAGTTGAAATTTTCACAGATGCTGTATTTCTGTTGCCGCTATAACAACAAATACTAAAAAACAGAATAAAATAAACATTTAAGGGGGCTCTCATACAACATACGTGATTTTTTTGCTCGTTTTTGCTCGATATTGATAACGGCAACAGGTGGGACGCTTGAAATATTCACAGAATATTTAGTTATGTATTCACTTTAAAAATAAATAATTAAATTAAAATAAAACAAATATTTAAGGGGGGCACCCATACAACAGACATGATTTTTTTTGCCGTTTTTTAGATAATGGTACGGAACCCTTCGTGCGCGAGTCCGACTCGCACTTGGCCGGTTTTTTTATTTATGTTTTTTTTCAGTTTTTAATTTTTTCAAGAACAATTCGAATCTAGTCCTATGTGCTGATATATTTTTAATAACACTAATAATGTCGACAGTACTGTCGAATCTAATGCCAGGGACCCTATTCTCTATGAGACATCAAAACAAAACACACAAATAACATAATTTCGCTATTATAGTGCTGGTATTTCTTTACACGTGCCAGTTCGAATCTGAATTCAACTCAGGTCAACGCAAATAACACCAAATTGAATCGGTTTTGATCGTACGTGATTTAAAACCTGTCTGCGAATTATGTAGGTACCTACTCGCATATAATATATCATCCAATTTACATGCGAACATGATATAACAGGACTCATGAGGCACGTAGGTCTAATTGTAACAAGTCTAGCAGATTTTTATAATCTATGCAACCGATCTACCTTAATAAACACATAACACGCCTGTATTCCCCGACAGACACCCTCATTTGGACGTTATAATTAAGTCCCATATAATAGGGGACGAGCCTTGCCATCAACCGGGTACAAATCCAAACTCCGGGCTGCTACTGACGAATTCCACATGAATAAACTCAGTAACACTTTGCCTGACGTCACAATCAGGTCCTCACGATCAGCAGTCGCACTTGCCATCACTTTACCACAGAGGCAGTTACCTACCTTCTACTGTAATAACCGCTACTATGACATTGGCATAATCACAATGCATAGTAGACAGATTGGTGATTGTATAGGCACATTCAGGACACCCTTGGGTGATGAAAAGGCGATTATGAGCTTTTTAAATAAATTTCTCGGTTGCGTATTTTTACCTGACGGTAAGTGCAGACAGAGTCTAAGCTGGAGCACACGAATTCAAGGAACAGAGATATTGAGGGATTCCTCTATAACCCTCTAGCTCTGACATACACACGACGGAACACAGTGAACTGCTTGGTTTGACTTTGATGTGATTTCTAAGATATTCAATCAATTAAATGAACAGCGACATTCTCGTGTAATGCTAGAGATAAACTACGATAACATGTCCCGCCCCTCCAAAATTCAAAACGCTTCAATGTATTTGTAAAAGTATTTATATAGCACCACCAATATTTCCAACGAATGTGTGCGTGTTGAGACAGCCGTCAAACAAAAAAAAACAACTACATACACACTCTTTCGTAAAGATGTGACTAACATACATACATACATACATAAACTCACGCCTTTTTCCCATGGGGGTAGGCAGAAACTATAGAACGCCACATGCTACGACTCTTACATACCCCTTTCGCTTCATCCACATTCATACATCTTGTCATACACGCACGCCGGTTGAGAGTACTACGCACCTGACCTTTGTGAAGAACATCACCAATAACATCGATGTATGTCCTTCTAGGACATACATAATGACTAAATACATTGAAATAGTAATTTGGAGGGGCGGGACATGTTATCGTAGTGTATCTCTACCAACAATGACCTTTAAGTGTAGTATTTAGGAGATTGATGAATGGTGATACGATATTATATTACGAACGAACTAGAGTTAGGGTTTGAGCCGGCCCTAGGCTAACATGTAGGCCCTCTACATAATTATGTTGAACGTAAGGGAACAGTGGGTATAGGGGGTGCAGTGATAGCCTAGCGGTTGAACTCTTGCCTTCCATGTAGGAGGGTCTCAGTTCGAACCCGGCCCGTACTTCTGACTTTTCGAATCCATGTGCGGATCGGAATTTGATTATCACTTTTGTCAACGGTGAAGGAAAACATCGTGATGAAACCTGCACACCTGAGAGAGTTCTATAAAGTTTTCGATGGTGTGTGTAGTCTGCCAACCCACACCAGGTCAGCGTGGTGGACTAAGAGCTACACCTTTCTCATTTAGAGAAGTGACCCGTGCCCAACAGTGGAACAGTAAAGGGCTAATTATGTTATTATTATTATAGATGAACTAAGGGTGTTCTTGGCACAGGGCGAATGTAGAACTTATTGTAAAATAGTAATACGATAACGATAACAAATAAGTTTCGTTCTTAGGGGCTTGCGATTAATAAAAACCCGCGCGTATCATATGATATGCAAGGTTAAGCAGCACTTGCCGCGGACAGTCCGTTGATGGGCGACCGTTCGTTACACATCATCCTCCATGCCTCGGGGAGCACGTTAAACCGTCGGTCCCGGGTGTCCTACGAATACCTATGACAGTCGTTACGGGTAGTCAGAAGCCTGAAAGTCTGATAACCGGTCTAACTTTAGGATGTCGGTATTGCCCAGTGGCTGGGTTGCGGAGGTCTGATGGCAGTCGCTCCGTGTAAAATACTGGTATTCAGCCGCGTCTGGTTAGACTGGAAGCTGACCACAAGATACTTTGGAAAAGGCTAAGAGGAAGAAATAAGTTTTAATCGCCAGTAACAGGCCCGAGAATGCGGCGCGCCGTGTTCCGTGCGCGCTTCTCAGGAGGACGTGGGGCAAGGCCCCACAGAGGAGAGGTCCGCCATGGGTTGGCGGACCGGGACCTGCCGGGGTTGGGGTGCATGCTTTTGCGAATCCCGCTACCCCGGCCGTACGGTCAGGAGAAGGAACACCGTCGGTTTTTAGCCGGTAAGAGTCCGGCAGACCCCCTCGCCTTCCCCGGGCGAGGGACATCCATGAGGATTTTCCAACGAGAAAAAAAAAAAAAAAAAAAAAAGGGGGTATACCTGAGTTTTTGCTACATGCAATTTCTATTTTTCGTCTGTCTCCTTTCTCGTCGTGCCCTCTAGGACCTTGCACCCCCAATTTTCAGCCTAGTACCCTATAGGGTAAATCATGCCCTGATTACGAGGTTACCCCCTTGCCTGTGCCTTTTTAACTGACTTCCAAAAAAGGAGGAGGTTCTCAATTCGTCTGTATGTTTTTTTGTTTTTTTTTTTAATGTTTGTTACCTCGTATCTCCGCCATTTATAAACCGATTAGATAAAAAAAAAATATTAACCGACTTTCAAAAAAGGAGGAGGTTCTCAATTCGATTGTATGTTTTTTTTTGTATGTTTGTTCCGCGATATCTTTGCCAATTGTGAACCGATTTTAATGATTCTTTTTTTGTTTGAACGAGTATTCTTTCGAAGTGGTCTCATTTAAATTTGGTGAAGATCTGATAAAGAACTTCGGAGATAGACAATTTGAAGTTGGTTTTATTTTTGTTAAAAAGTGATTATTTGAAAGGATATACTTCCAGATTGGTCCCATTTAAATTTGGTGAAGATCTGATGAAGAACTTCGGAGATAGACAATAGAACTCCTCAATGACGAACAGTACGCATAATGTGATTATGTTACGAGCAGCGTCTTTAGTAGGTCCAACTATATTTTAATTAAGGTCACTAAAACGAAAAGAATAAAAAACATTTTAACAAAAATAAAACCGACTTCAAAAAAACGATGAAAAGAATAAAATAATTACCATATTATAAAATTAACAGTTTTAAACGTCAGTGCTAATCCACGCTGAATCAAATTGAAGGCACCGACGTCTAAAACTGTTAAGTTTATAATATGGTTATTATTTTATTCTTTTCATCGTTTTTTTGAAGTCGGTTTTATGTGACTGCCTTGTTGGTTTAGTAGTCGCAAGCGCAACTGCTGAGCATGGGGTCCTGGGTTCGATCCCCAGGTCGGGAAAGTTTTATTGGGTTTTTCCATTAGGAATTTCTCAATAGCAGCCCGGAGTCTGGATTTGTGCCCGGTTAGTGACAACAGGCTCGCCCCCTATTACGTGGGGCTTAAACATAACTGGCGAAACGAGGGAGTACTAAAAACACCTCTGCCTAACCCTTTGGGGAACACAAGGCGTGATGTTATATTATGTCATTACGAGGTTAACTATCGTAACTTGGCGAAGAACCACCTTCATACTGAACCCTTTGCAGATTACAAACGTGATGATTAAGTTTGTGTGTTCATAAAACAAAAAATCCGAGCGTCCATTTTAAGGGTCTAAATACTTCCTGGACTTTGATAAATGAGGTGTTGTTTGATTTCTATCAGTCACGAAGGTAGCATATTTTTACGGCTGATATTGTATACTAGCTCGCACCTACAGCTTCGATTGCGTGATTTTTTTTCACCCCCTTAGAGCCCGTTTACACAGCGGATCCGTTTTAACAGATCTGTTGGTACTGGATGACTGTTGTTCACATCTGTACCGACGGATCAGTTAAACAAATCCGATATTTTTTACTGGATTCGGAATATTGTCATGTATGTGAACTTGCTTATACAACTACAGGCGCCATCACCAAAATAAAAACGGATCTGCAAAAATGGGTCCTGTAAACACGTTCTGTGTGAACTAGTTGTTAAGGAGTAATTTCGAAAAATCCTTCCTTAATGGATGCCTATTTTATACAAAGTACCTCTTCTTCTTCTCCCTGCCCTTATGCTACACTAGGTGGGGTCGGCACAACATGTAATTCATAAATCCATGTTGTTAAAGGTTTTGGCTTATTGTTTTATGACCGGCCGCCTGCCTGACATCAACCCTCCTTGGGAATACTCGCTGCGCCGTCGCGCGGGTGACCCAATGTGCTTGCTGATATTATGCACTGGGTCCCAAAATGATATGCTTGTCAATCTTATTGCCGACAACTAAGCAGACTATGTTCTTCTTGGTGGAGTATACTTGAAGTTCCTCGACTCACTCATAACTAACAGCATACGTAAGTATCGTGGTGATTGTGGTGATTTATACAAAGTACCTACTGTCAAAATTTCAAGTTTCTAACCCCAGTGGTTTAGGCTGTGCGTTGATAGATCAGTCAGTCGGTCAGTTTTTTTTTCTATCGGACTGCTTGTATATGATCTTGCGGACCGTTTTTACGTAACCGGGCAGTTATTGGCAAGACCTGAAGAGTCTCCAATCAGTGGGGACAAGAAAAATACTAAACCTAAGCTAACTACTATTACTACTACTAACATCATGACTACTAGCAACAATAGCACTAAGGGCGACCCCGAATGGGACTCGGACCTCGGCTTAGGGCGTTGCTGGCGGGAGGACTGGGAGAGAAACAGCTTGAATAGGGCTGAATTAACGGTGTGAAATGTAGGGCAACGTCTAGAATTTCCTTTTGAGGAAAGTACCTACCATAGCAGGTTCCAGTTGACCTGTCCCAACTGACGGCACGCATGCATCAGACATCGTGTAGCTGTACCTTATTTTAGGTTCTCAATGGTGTCAGAAGTTAGTGTGGGCCGGGATTGAATTTGGACCCTCCTGCATGGTGGGTAAGGGTTCAACCACTAAGCTTCAGTTAACGTCCTACTTCAAAGCCTTTGTTAATTACAGTCAGAGGAAGCTTCTGTATTCTAGTCTTTTCCAGGAATTAATTCTTGTTACAATTAACCTGAAACTCCTGAATTATTCGTTTTTATTACTATACAGGGTGTAAACGAAATCATAAAATTCCTTCAAATCCTCGTGATGTACTGCTGACATAGGTGCTGACAGCTGACATTTTGCATTCAATAAAAAAATATACAAGAAGTAAACATGTGTTCTTAACGTGAGGCATTTTAGTGCCCCGAGCTAAAGACCGTGCGGCGAGCAATACGGGCAGTTCGCTTGGGGCACTAAAATGCCTCACGTTAAGAACGCAATGTTTACTTCTTGTAATATCGTCAGTGGAAAGGTAAAAAGGTTAAAGCGCCAATATACCGACTTTACAGTAGAGTGATTCAAAGTATTTTTCAAAGTAAATAAACATAGTTATTTTTCTTAGAGTATACATATTAAATAGATAATTAAATTATCTCTACTATAAAGTAGGTATATTAGCGCTTTAGTCTTTTTACCTTTCCATTAACGATATGTTTTTTTATTGAATCCAAAAGTATCCCATGCAGGGTTAATCTATGTCAGCAGTACATCACGAGGTTTGAAGGAATTACATGATTTCGTTTACACCCTGTGTAGGCAGCTAAAATGACTACGTAGAAAATGAAATGAGTCTCTTTTTATTACTCTCTGTGCGTTGTGCAACATGTTGGCTTTGCGTTTTAAAACACAATGAGATTTAACATAAAGTAACATGAATTTTTTCATTCTGCTACAGTTATTAAACCAGTTTTCATGCCGCGTGTTTTTCCGTCTAGTGGGCTAATCTCTAAAAAAGTTTTTAAACCCGTATAAAATGTTCAGTTGTTTGGTTTTTTTTTTTCAGTGAAGGTTACTGTATGTGTCTGCCATGTTGTTCTAGTGGTCGCAAGCGTGAGCATGGGGTCCTGGGTTCGATTCCCAGGTCAAGCAAAGTGTTATTAGGTTTTTTTTTGCCCGGAGTCTGGATTTGTGCCCAGTTAATGGCAATAGGCTCGCTCCCTACATGGGACTTATAACTGGCGAAACGAGGGTGTACTAAAACACCTCTGCCGAACCCTTCGGGGAATACGAGGCGTGAGGTTATGTTATGTTTCGCGTGTGAAACCAAACATTAGAACGGTTTAATACTTTTGAATTAGTGAAAATAATATTAAACTATACTCGATATAATATAACACTAGCGGCCCATCCCGGCTTCACACGGGTGGACATTTTTCCCTATAACCATTTAACCTCCCATCCCTATAACCCTATAACCCATTTTAGCCTATAACTTTCCTCGATAAATGGACTATCCAACACAAAAATGTTTTTTCAATTTCAACCAGTAGTTCCTGAGATTAGCGCGTTCAAAAAAACAAACTCTTCAGCTTTATAATATTAGTATACCTATAGATTAGTTAAAAGTGGCCCGCAAAGCAACGGATATCTTTTGAACCATTTCTTCAAGTAGTGTTTCAGCTCAAGATGACCGTTAAGGTCCATAAAAGTATTATACTGTGTTGAATCTTTGTTGGAAGCAAACACGTTGTTTATTGCTATTAATGGCAAACTCAATGTACCCAGAGTCACTAATTACTATGGTGACAGAACCCTAAAGAAACGAATACCATATTTATTGAACGGTCTACCGGTCTCCCAGCTGACATAAGGAGTGATATGAACAAAAATAGTTTTAAAAGTAAATTACAAAAATATTATTTAGAAATGTGTTAAGGTGCTATCTCTAAATTATATAATTTTAAGTACTAAGTTTATTTAGTGTATAGACTCACCGACCCCACAGTCAAACCACTACTACGGTTTTATGGGACTTAGTTTATAAATTATAGTTACCTCATGTGAATATATATATAAAAATATATAATTTCTTTATTAAAGTGAGTTTTATTTGCCTAATGCTATAATTGAAGACCAATCGATCCTCGTATGAGGCATTTAACCAGAAGCTCCCCCTATAAAGCGTCCTTAATATCGTTCATTAAATCTCTTGTAATACCTACAAACTGTGAGATACAGACACAAGTATCTGAACTAAATTTACAAGGCTTTAACTTGACAATTTACTGTCGAACGAACGTTCAAACGGTACTCAACGACTCAGTCTTCAAACATACAATTCTTAGAACTGAGAAAATTCTTTCGATTGATATATACTGGCCTGCAAAAATAAGTATCACACTTTTAAAATTGCAGTAACTTTTTAGGTACACAAGATATATTTTCGAAACAAAAAGGACTCAAAAAAGAGTTTAACTTTGTTACTATAGTTTCAAAGAAAGCTGATAAAAATTGCTATAAAACGTTTTTTATTTTAAATCTCTAACTTCTATAGTTTAGAAAAAATTGAAATTTTAAAAGTGTGATACTTATTTTTGCAGGCCAGTGTATTTCCTTAAATGTTTAACACGTACGGAAATAATATTAAAAATTAAACATGTTTATTGACTAACGCGGGCTCCTGGCTAATTACAAACAGCGCAGATCATACGATTTGCGAGGTCAATCCGTGGATGGGTCACCGTTCGTTACACATTGAGACCCCTCCGTGCCCTGGAGAGCACGTTAAACTGTCGGTCCCGGGTTTCATACGAATACCTATGACAGTCGTTAGTCAGAAGCCCGAAAGTCTAACAACCAGTCTGACCTTAAGATATCGGCATTGCCCTGTAACTGGGTTGCGGAGGTCTGATGGCAGTCGCTCCGTATAAAATACTGGTATTCAGCCGCATCTGGTTAGACTGGAAGCTGACCGTAACATAGTTGGGAAATAGGTAGAACGATTAATATTGGATATTATTTTGATGAATGATAATTACAGTGAGTGGCATAATCTCTATGATTAACAGTTCGATAATTGCAGTGTGATTGGTGAATGGGTTTGTACCTACCTGTTTTAATTAATCTCGTACGCTTTCATTTTAATCAAATGTTGCAATAGGCTGATACGGTTTTGTCGCATAGCTAAACCGGATATGGGACGATAGTTGTATACGTTGCTATGCTTTGCATTTAGGGCGGAACTAGGATTTCAACATAAGGGGGAGGGTGGAGGGCCTCGTCTTAAGATTTTCAGAGGAGTTAGAGAGGAGATGAAAGTATTGAACAGGTGAATGAGTTTATTTATTTGGGAAGTATGTTTACAAGAGATCGTAAGATTGACGAAGATGTGGAAAGGAGAGCAAATGCTGGAAATAAAGTGAACGGTGCTATGCATGCGGTTGTGTCTAACCAGTCCATGTCCAAAACGGCACGGCTGGCTGTCCATAATGGTGTGCTGGTACCTACACTTATGTATGGAAGTGAATGTTGGTCGTGGTAGAAGAGGCTTAAAAGTAGAATAAATGCCGTGGAAATGCATTCCT
Organism: Amphipyra berbera; assembly: GCA_910594945.2. NCBI lineage: Eukaryota > Metazoa > Arthropoda > Insecta > Lepidoptera > Noctuidae > Amphipyra > Amphipyra berbera. The sequence goes on along the minus strand of OU343144.1, from coordinate 9,889,194 downwards.
TGCGAAATATGTGCGGTGTAACTTTGAATGATAGATTGAGAAATGATGTGTTTAGACAAAGTTGCGGTTTTAAAGATGATGTAGTGACAAAAATTGAAAGCAGTATGCTTAGGTGGTTTGGTCATGTTGAGAGAATGCGTAAACGGCGATTAACAAAAGGAGTTTATAAGGCGGATGTCAGTGGAAACGCCGGTAGAGGACGCCCTAGAGGGGACATACATCGATGTTATTGGTGATGTTCTTCACAAAGGACCGATGCGTAGTACTCTCAACCGGCGTGCGTGTATGACAAGATGTATGAATGTGGATGAAGCGAAAGGAGTATGTAAGGATTGTAGCATGTGGCGTTCTATAGTTTCTGCCTGCCCCCATGGGAAAATGGCGTGAGTTTATGTACGTATGTATGTTTAGAGTTTGAGACACAGGCAATACAATTTATTTACTTGCATCCCGCTGACGAAATTGCTAACATTCAAAGCACTTTTTCAGCGACCACAGAAACGATATCTGTGGCAGCGACACAATACAGGGTGTAAACGAAATCATGTAATTCCTTCAAACCTCGTGATGTACTGCTGACATAGATTAACACTGAACGAGATACTTTTGGATTCAATAAAAAAAAAAATACAAGAAGTAAACGTGTTCTTAACGTGAGGTATTTTAGCGCCTCGAGCGAATTGCGCGGTATCGATCGCCGCTTGGTCATTTACCTCAGGGCGCTAAAATGCCTCACGTTTAGAACACATGTTTATTTTTTGTAATTTATTTTTTATTGAATCCAAAATGATACCGTGCACAGGGTTAATCTATGTCAGCAGTACATCACGAGGTTTGATGGAATTACATGATTTCTTTTGCACCCTGTATACACGTCAGCAATTTATTCGTGTATAATGTAACCAGTCAGGCTTAAATGGCAATGGAAATACACCCGGACAGATGAGCAAAGATCGTCACTCACTGGACGTCTGAAGGAGGACATCGTCGTCGAGGTCAGCCGCGGCGTAGGTGGCGTGACGATCTAGACGTGTTTGCGGGACTGGCATGGTTAGAAATGGCACACAATAGAGAGGTTTGGAAGGCAAAAGGAGTGACCTTTGCTCAGCAGTGGGTAAATGTAGCCACACACGTGAATATTATAGATTTATTGCAATCACATATTCACATTTCGCATCACTGCTTTGTGTGACCTCATCCTAAGACACTACACGTGGAAAGAAAGGAGGTACCTTCTCCTTTTTGTGTGGTTAGTGATTGACTTGGGGTCAGAGTTTATGCCGCCCATGGGTCTCTGACTTGGCTTCACATCCCGTTGAGAAATATCTCTCAGGCATGCCGGTTTCCTCACGATGTTTTCCTTCACCGTTTTTAAGCAAGTGATAATTATACAATACGCACATGAATCCGAAAAGTCAGAGGTGCGTGCCTTGGGTTCGAACACAAGACCTATGACTTGGCAGTCCGACGGTCACACCACTAGGCTATCACTGCTATAAAATACCTTATTCGTATCAAAAGACCACAAAGAAAAGACATAATTATGCATTCTACAGGTAGGCAGCTTATGAATTTTATTAATCTCATTCACTTCTCGCAATTGACTCACGTAAAATATAAGCCAATAAGACGTCCCGCTTAATAATATTATCACGAAAACCTTTTTATCCTGATCAGGTCTTAATCTAAACTCGTAAAATGAGATAGACTTCAAATTTCACTTGGCATCTCTTTGAGTATAAATAAGACAACCTATACAAGGTTAGTCGGAAAGGGGGTACTAAGCCGAAAGGGTGTTAGAGTACCTATAATAATGGATAACTTTTGTTCTACAACATTCCCCAAAAGTCATTAGTTTCAAAGAAATGGCTGTTCAAAGATTGCATAAAAAATACGCTAAATTCTATCTATCCTCAGCTATGATCAGCTGTGTTTACATTTTAGGTCATATTTGGGGTCACGGATTAGAAGCTCCATTTTCTGAATTCGTAACTAGAGCAGGGATGAAGAATTTTTGAACAAACCAAAATAAAAATCATTTTGCATGAAAAAAATAATTATCTAATTTAAAATTTTTAACACTTTCTTTAAAACAGTCATCAGTGATACATTAAGTGGCCCGCAGCTTAGTACCCCCCTTTCCGACTAACCTTGTAGATTGCTTATACAGAAGAATGATCACAGAAGCGCGCATTGTTTTACTTTTGTAGTAGTAAACATGCCTGGAATCGCAACTGCTTGGATTTCATAATTACTGAATTACTATAAATAGTTTTTATTTCTGTAAATAAATCTGTTACAGACACTTTTACAAGTCAATGTAATGTTTTTTTTTAACTATTTGGCGCCGGCATTTCCTGTCTGACTAGCTCTGAGAAGAAAAGCCGAAACAAACTCAGAGATCAAGGTCTCTTTTAAAGTCTAGACATTGTGGTATAAAATCTATGCGAGTGTAACAATGTAGGGCAACGACTGGAATGGCCTTTTGAGGAAAGTGCCATAGCAGACATATAATTGTGATACTTGCCATAAATCTTCAACAGTATCTAATAAATTAATAATTAGTTAGTTATTACATTAGATTCATATCGTAGACACCTATTAGAAAAAAATATATAAAACAAACAAAATTAAATGTTTATAACACGATTTTTTACAAAACTTAAAAAAAACAAAAAGCCGCGTAGGTACGTTTTGCGTAAGGTACTGATCACATTAGCGCTATAGTTTATCTAATTCATACTCAAAGGAATATCGCTTAATTCGGGGTATTCCGATAATTCAAATCAGTTGGATGTTTTAAGTAAGGATCAACAGAGGCTTCTTTCTAAACGTAGACTGTCCTATTTATCTTCAACAAACTTTTAGCTTATTTTCAATTTTCCACCTTGGATAATATGCTGATAGATGGCGGAATCTGAGTTTAAAGATCCTTGGGAAAATATATTTAGTGTAAATATTTAATAATAAAAATGAAAAATGACGACACGTTTGGTGCAGTGGTTGAGGTATTGGCTTCTGTGCTACTCGTCGTGGGTCGTGGGTTCGATTCCAGCACCGAGCAAATATTTGTAAGGCCTACACATAATTCGACGGTCCCTACGTATACTATCGGAACTACAAAATCTCAGTTTTTATTTTATCTGCTTAAAATGTGTGAAATTATGTTATCTTAAAGGTTATAAAATAATAAATTTTTATGGGACCAAATGGCGACTATTCCGCATCAAACTAAAGAAGAATCACGTAAATCGGATCATAAATCTCAGCGTAATCGGTGTACATACATAATAAAATAAAAACTGTGATTTTGTAGTTTCGATAATATACGTAGGGACCGTCGAATTGTTCCGGATCTGGGCGTTTGTACATGTGAAGATTTGTGTCTGTAAACGTACCCACGATACAGGAGAAATACTAGAGAGGGGTTATCTATTTATATGTTTTTAAAAAAAGTGAAAAGTGATGTGTTTTCTAAAAATATTGCACAGAGCTTCAGCATTGATCAACAGACGAAGTGTTATAGAAAAAAAAGACATGAAAATTAATTTTTACTAAAGTTTGTATGTATGGATGTTTGTTACTGAATCACACATAAACGGCTGAACAGATTTAGATGAAATTTGGCACACCGATAGACCATGTCCTGGATTAATATATAGGATGCTTTTTATCCGGGTACATGAAGTAGTTCCCCTAGGATGTGAGTAGGACCGCGGGCAACAGCTAATAATTCATAATTAAAAAATACCAGTGATAGCCTAGCGGCTGAACGCTTGCCTTCCATGCAGGAGGGTCTGAGTACGACCCAGCCCGTACCTCTGACGTTTCGAATTCATTTGCGGATCATAATTTGATTATCGTTAAAGGTGAAGGAAAAACATCGTAAGAAAACCTGCACACCTGAAAGGACTCCATAAAGTTTTCGATGGTGTGTGTAGTCTACCAACCCGCACCAGGCCAGCGTGGTGGACTACGGCCTATACCCTTCTTATTCTGAGAAGAGGCCCATGCTCAACAGTGGGGCAGTAATGGGCAAATTATTATATTAATTAAAAAAGTACTCACTGTTTCGTTCATAATAAATTGAAGTCGTCATTTACCTGAAATAAATAAGATTAATGATGTTAATTTGGTCCCAGCTTAGAATAATCCATCCGTAAATAATAGAATAGAATAGAATATACTTTATTGTACACCAAAATTGTAACACAGCTCTTATACAATAACAAACATTAAAGGGTACAATGGCGGTCTTATCGCTGATAGCGATATCTACCAGACAACCTTTGGATGAACAGGAAGTCAATGAATAAGATAGAGGGGGTAGTCCATGGTGTACTGCTGCAAAATATATACTACACACCATACATAGACATAATACTTACATGTAGGTATATATATAGGTATACATTTATAAATATTGTAATATATATATATATGATATATAATTATGTGATAGGGAAAACAAGGTAGATTGATGATGAGGTACTAATTCATGAGGAATTAGAAACGTGTTGAGAGAAGAAATGATCTTTAACTATTTTTTTAAAATAATCCAGTGACTGAGCTAGTCTTACTGACATCGGCAACGCATTCCACAAGCGTACAGCTTGGACTGTGAACGATTTGTCATAGAATTTGGTAGAATGCGAGGGCATCGAAAGTGTCAAATTTTCCGATGATCTTAAGTCTCTAGTATGAGTGTCATGAGGGAACTTAAAACGTTCAACGTTTTTAATAATATGAAATACATAACATCACGCCTGTATTCCCCGAAGGGTTGGGTAGAGGTGTAAAGTAACTCCCTCATTTCGCCGTTATATTAAAGTCCCATGTAATAGGGGGCGAGCCTATTGCCATCAATAACAAATCCAAATTCCGGGCTGCTACTGAGAAATTCAATACTATTTAATTAACTTGAATTTATTCATATCTATGTATTAATACAAATTGTGTATGTCACAAAAAATAAACAAAAATGTTATAGGACAGTTGTATTTTCGATTCAAAATTCGCTTACATTACCGATACGTTTGCGATACTATACGACAAAACTTATTCTAGTAACAAAATTGGACGTAGTTTAGCAGAAAGGACTCAATCCACAAAATTATTGTCAAAAATGAGATCGGTATCAAAATGGTCTATAAGGTGGGGCCTTTCATTCAGCAAAAAAGACCCCAGAAATAAACAAAGGAAATACGTTTTTGTGACAGGGAACCAAACCACATATTAGGCAGGTATTTTCTTTTTTTTTTCTATAAAGACCCAACCTTCTTAAATTATCCAACTCTATATTTTCCTAAATAAGTTAAGAAATACACAATATAACCATCAACCAACTTATACAAGGTTAGTCGGAAAGGAGGTACTAAGCCGAAAGGGTGTTAAAGTACTCATAATAAGGGATAACTTTTGTTCTACAACTTTCCCCAAAACTCGATAGTTTAAGAGAAATAGCTTTTCAATGATTTAGTAAAAAATATGCTAAAATCTATCTGTCCATAGCTATGATCAGCTGTTTTTACAATTTAGGTCATATTTGGAGTCACGGATTAGAAAATTAATTTTCTGAATTCATAACTATAGCAGGTAGGTATGTTTTTTTTAAAAAAAAACTAAAATAAAAGTCTTTTTTCATGCAAATAACAATTATCGAATTTTGAAATTTTAACACTTGCTTTAAAATAGTCATCAGTGATACTTTAGGTGGCCCGCGGCTTAGTACCCCCTTTCCGACTAACCTTGTATATTTATAAAAAAATCTATTGATTTTACCAAGGATGTGTAATGACGTAACAAAATCTGAATACAGCATCACTGAAGAAAACCACTCTGAACGTAAAACGTCAACAACTAAAATGTGACTGTGTGTGGGTTGAGTCCTTTCTGCTTAACTACGTCCAATTGTCGTCAAAAACTGTAAACGGAACATAAGCCCTGATTCGCACGAACGCTTTTTCAACGCGCGTTAAAAAAGCGTTCTAATACAACAAATAGCAAGCCGTATAATATGTGTTCATATGATAGCCCCTTTTTAACGCAGTTTATCTATTGTACTCTCTTTAACGCACGCTAAGAAAGCATTCGTGCGAATCAGGCCTAGCGGTCAAAATTTAAGAAAATTAAAAAAATATTTGGTTTTATTCATGGAATTCTTAAGACACCAATGTAACTTACTTGGTTGTGTTGTTGTTGTTGTCAAACAATTTGACAGTTAAATGACTGAATTGTTATCGGTAACTGGTAACACTGGACAATGTTGACATACGAGGGTAATCGTCAAGATTAATCAACGTACCCGAAGTTATAAAAACAGTGGTCATTCGACTGAGCGGAGGATTCCATGTCGAACAGCTGAAGAAGTCTGACCTTTTATATCTGATTAGCTTGTCCTTATTTTCTGATCTTGTGTAAATTATTATGTTGTGATATATTGTGAACTAGCTTCTGTAACTAATCACTAACCCAATCAAAAGTACTCTCAGTGGTGGAGTCTATTTTGGTTTAATTTACTTTATTTACCATGCTCCTAATCCTGAAATACCAATATTAGCTATAACTGTAATAGTAGATTCACCCCTACAAGATCCTGTTCTATGTATTTTATAGAATGGAACGGTTCGACTTCGGTTCGGTTGCGATGGATCAACGTTTCTGTTTGTAGAATTGGTGCACGGTATCATTACGCATGTATTTGAGTACCGTTACACGGTAATGGATCGTAAAATGATTTCCATTTGATTGATTATTTTAATTATTTACCCAGAATTAATTAATGAAAAGTTTATCAGAATGTGTGAAAATATTATTATTTATAATTGTTCTGATTTTATTTATATTGGTTACGATAGAATAATGATAGTGTTAAAAAGTTTTAATTGTATGCACAATTGCACAGGTTTGTATGGATTAATATTTTTAATGTCGCAAAATACAGATGTGTAGTACTCTCAACCGTGCGTGTATGACAAGATGTATGAAATGTATGGATTGTAGCATGGGGCGTTTTATAGTTTCTGCCTACACCCATGGGAAAAAGTATACCAGTTAAAAAGAAGTATACCTACAGTTTGACATCAAGTATGGTGCAGTGGCTGAGCGATTGGCTTCTGTGCTAGGGGTCATGGGTTTGTTTCCCGCACGGATAAAATATTTGTATGGCCTACAGATAGTTGTTCCGGGTCTGGGTGTTTGTGCATGTGAAACGCATCCACGATACGGGAGAAATCTTAGTGTGGGACGTTTTTTTTTGTTTGAGAATAGTAAGCACTGTTAAATAAATTTTACCAATATTAAATTAAGTCCACACCAATTTTTGTACCATTCCATTCATCTAAAAGTACATTTCAAATATTACAAAATAATATTCAATGCACGCAAAATCATAAATTCTATTCAACTTACAAACCACACTTCACAATATTTACGCCAACCCCAAAAATCTAATAACATTTTATTAAAGTGTTACCTTCAAGAAAAATATTGTAAGCGAAAAAAGGTTTTAATAAAAATCCCGCCGGTTTCACCACTAGTATTAAACTCGACCCCAGGAACCTTTGTAATCTTAAATTGACGTTAGCAACTTCGAAATCGTAAAACTTTGGGTTGCAAATCATCCTTAGGACGGTCATGCGTAAACGGGGACCTTTTTCATCCCTAATTTTAACCCGTGACTTGCTCCACGTCGGGGCCAAATGCTTGCTGTGTGTAGGTTAGGAAGTGGTGCAAGGGATGAGTTTAGAGCGGGTTATAAGACGTTGGGTAAAGCGTTTATTGTCTTAAAATACTTTTTTTTTAAATCTTGCCTTGGTCGCGTTTGGCCCTAGTCTCACCTGATCGTAAGCGCAGACAGGGTCCATAGTGTCTAAAATGTAATAGGCCCGTTTTGACAGCTGTCAGATCAGTACATTTTATGTCGAAATTGACAAACGTGTTCTAATCTGACAGCTGTCAAAACGGGCTTATTAAATTTTAGCCACTATAAGATGGAGCATGGAGCACACGAATCCAAGGAACAGAGATATAGAGGGATTCCCCTATACCCCTCTGGCTCTTACAAGCACACAAAGGAATACAGTAAACTGCTTGGCGCCGACAGATTTTAATGTGAGGGTGGTATAATAGTTAGCCAGGCAGACCGTATAGATCCTACCACCAAGCGTGCTGTGTTTTGTTGAATCTTACAGCACGCGTCTATTCCCAGCGTGCGGTGAGGATTTTCATATACTAACCCATCCCCATACGGGGAAAGCTATCTTTGAGAGTCTCTTTCTCTCGTGTCGACACGTGCTATTTGAGAATAGCACAAGCTGTGCTGAATAGTTTAGCCAGTTAACGAGGTTGGTAGCAGGACTGACTGCCCAGGGTTCGCCCGCTGGTCGAACTTAAGTGACGTCACTCGTGGAAGCTCTTTTAATGCCTTAAATAAAAAGCTGTAGTGTGGATAAAGCAATTTTCTTTTAGATAATAAAGATTCCCAAATATGGGCCTAGAAATTATTACAGTTCAACCATGTCGAATACGAAATAATATTACTTTAGGCGTAGTATCTGATTTACAGGTACGACGCTATTGTTCAAGCACTTGGTTTAAATCAAAATCTTTGGTCTTCTTCTTTTAGTGTGCTTAGTCACTAACCTGGTGTCAAAGTTTACGCCGCCCATGGGCCTCTGACTTGGCTTCACATGCCGTCGAGAAATATCTTAGGCATGCCGGTTTCCTCAAGATGTTTTCCTTCACCGTTTTTAAGCAAGTGATAATTATACAATACGCACATGAATCCGAAAAGTCAGAGGTGCGTGCCTTGGGTTCGAACTCGAGAGCTATGACTTGACAGTCCAAAGGTCACATCACTGGACTATCACTGCTTTTGAAAATTCTTTGGTAATTTTATAACTCACTAGCTGTGTCCTCACGGCTCCGCCCGTAGCCTACGTTACTCAGTGATAATATATCCTTCTAACGGCAAAAGAAGTTTTGAAATCGGTCCAGTGGTTTTTAAGTTTCTTCGTTACATACAAAAATACAAATCTTTCCTCTTTATAATATTAGTATAGATAATTTTGAGTCCTTTAACTAGTGTTGTTTACTGAATTTACAAACATATTTCCAATTTCTGAGTACCCGACATCAGTTTCTCCCTTGCACCGTAAAGCTAAGGTGTACGGTCGGCATATTAAGGCGGCACGGAAATAAGCAACGTCCCCGTATCTCGGCCGGGCTCGTGCTTGACCCGATTCCAGATTATACCAGTTCGTTAACCAACACACAGCTGTGTCCCTTAATGAATTAATATGATACATTTATTTAATTAAACAATTTTGTCAGAACAAAACACGATGTTTTCGTTTTGATGCCTTTTTGGGACGCTGCCGCTGGTAAGGGGAGGGTTAATTTTATGGATATTTGTTTGGGATGTCGTGTCGTGTGAATTAATGTAAAAAATTTGATGAATTTCTCGGAACTTTTGGACTTTAATCACTCATGCCATTCGAGGAAGTATATTTTTTTTTTCTTCTGGACTATCGAATTGTTCTTGTACGTAGATTTTTATTCGGTCTACGAAAACAATGTAGGTATCGATAGTGCCATCCACGAAAACGCGCCCCACTCTTCTTCTAAATCGCGTGTTCTCTCTCACTCTAAGATGAAGAGCGAGAGAGAACACGCGATTTAGACAAAGAGTCGGCGCATCTTTTTTTTTTTTTTTTTTCCTATTCGACTATTGTAGATGGTCTTGCGGACCTCTTCTACGTAACCTGACTATTATTGGCGAGACCAGAAGGGTCTCCGAACCAATTCCTACTATTCTAACTACCTATCTAACTACAAAGCTAACTACTGTAACATCATGGCTATGACTATAGCAGCGACACCTCTAAGAGTGTCCCCAAGGGGGGACTCGAGCTCTTAGGGTGTCGAATGCAAGAGGACTGGGAGGGATACGACAGCTTGATGAGGGCTGTATTCTTGCGTCATGGTGACTGCGCGGAGTCAGAAGGGACGACCGGCTCCGCGGCTGCGGCGGGTGAGCAGGATGGATTGGGGGCGGCGGCGGTGGGACATCGCGAGGGGCCTCGTCGGCGAGGGCGATACGCCGGTCGGCGGCGGCGGTGTTTGTGTATAGTACTAGTGGATTTATTCGCCTCCTGGAGGAGGGTGATCTCATCATCGGGCTCTAGTAGCGCATGCCGGGGACGGCGTACTATGCTAATCTGGGAGGGTTTATAATCGGACGCGGCGGTCACGAGGGGGTTCCGATGCCTCGAGGCATGGTCGAAGTAACGCTTAGACGTGTGCGTCGGCGCATCTTCGTGGGTGGCACTATCTGTAGGTGATGGTTACCACCTAAAACCAGATAACTCATCGAGACTAATTATTATGAACATAAGCTGAAGGGGTTTCATTATTTGACTGTCGAGTTCCTATGACTAACTTCCCGTTCCATCATCAGACCAGCTTAATTGTACCATAATATTGTATTATCAACAGAACTACTGTGTCAGTAATATTTTTGCGTCAATGGATGTCGTTAAGTGGTTCTAAATTGACTTGCAAGTTTGAAGTATACATCATCACGAACTTACTCGTATACTAACACGGTGAGGTAAATAAAAGTTTTTAATAAAAACGTTGATTGCAAAATTATTATAATATTTTTTATTTTTTTTAATCTTATAATAAACGTTGGCCCATACTAGGATTTCTCCTGTATCATGGGTGCGTTTCCAGACACAAATCTTCACATACAGAAACGCCCAGATCCGGAACAACTATCTGTAGGCCATACAAATATTTGTTCCATGTGGGAATCAAACCCACGACCCGTAGCATAGAAACCAATCGCTCAGCCACTACACCAAACGTGTCGTCTATAAAGTTTTATTAGTACTATAAAGTACTATTTAACACTACTACCTACTATTTAATTTAAGAGGGTCTCGTGACTAATTAACTTCCTCGTGGATCATACGATTTGCGAAGTTAAGCTGTGCTTGCCGCGGTCAGTCTGAGGATGGGTGACCGATCCTTACACATCGAGACTCCTCCGTGCCTCGGAGAGCACATTAAACAGTCGGCCCGAGTGTCACAGGAATACCTACGACAGTCATTATGGGTAGTTAGAAGCCCGAAAGTCTGACAACCGGTCTAACCTTAAATATCTGCATTGCCCTATAAATAGGATGCGGAGGTCTGATGGCAGTCGCTCCGTGTAAAATACTGGTAAACCGCATCTGGTTAGACTGGAAGCTGATCCCAACATATTTGGGAAAAGGCTAGGCAGAACGAACCTGTTGCGGTGCATGCCATAGCGAATCCCGTGACCCTGGCCTTAGGTTCGAAGGAGGGATACCGTTGGTTTTTAACCGGCAAGAGTCCGGCAGACCCCCTCGCCTTCTCCGGGCGAGGGACATCCATGAGGGTTTTGCAACGATAAAAAAAGGCAGAACGAACCTACTATTCAATTTACCAGACGTAGTTAACGTATGAGTTTTCATATGAGTTTTACCGCATCATAATCCAGTTACAAGTATATTATTACTATCAGACAATGTATCAAAGAAAGAAAGAAAGAAAATTATTTATTTTGGACTCACACAGGCAGTTACAAAAACAAAAACAAGATTTACAAAAAAAAAGAAAAGATAAGAATTTATACTACCTGCACGAGGCCAAAAAGGGCTCCTATCTCAGCATAATGCTGCGACATTTAAAAAAAAAACAAAATGTCGCAACGCTGGTTTTCAGATAGGACCATAGTGATGCCACGGGCAATAACGACACAAATAAATAAATAAACATGTTACGTAAATATTAAATTAGAATACTACTAAATAAAAGCAATAAATAGTTTATTATAAACTTAGTGTTACGTGTAAAAAATATAAAACAAGTATATCAAAATATACTTTTTTTCTCCTTAAATAGACTTTCTTTCAACCCTTATAGCTCATAAAGCTATTGTCGTAAAAATGTGATAAAGTTTGCACTCCAGTGGATTGCGAGGCGATTAATATACTTAGCTATATTTCTATGCGAAGTATGTGCGGTGTAACTTTGAATGATAGATTGAGAAATGAAGAGATTAGACAAAGTTGCGGTTTAAAAGATGACGTAGTGACAAAAATTGAAAGGAGTATGCTTAGGTGGTTTGGTCATGTTGAGAGAATGAGTGAACGGCGATTAACAAAAGGAATTTATAAGGCGGATGTTAATGGGAACGCCGGTAGAGGACGTCCTAGAAGGACATACATCGATGTTATTGGTGATGTTCTTCACAAAGGTCAGGTGCGTAGTACTCTCAACCGGCGTGCGTGTATGACAAGATGTATGAATGTGGATGAAGCGAAAGGGGTATGTAAGGGTCGTAGCATGTGGCGTTCTATAGTTTCTGCCTACCCCCATGGGAAAAAGGCGTGAGTTTATGTATGTATTATGTATGTATATTTCTAACGTTTCACAATAATGGTCTCCAGTCTGACGGTAAAATAAAGGCATGTGACGTTTCGCCATTAATGACCGATTTCTATGACTTACGGAGCGTTGTTGGTAAAATTAAAATTGTTGTATAAATACCAAAAATAAAGCAAAGACCACTTAGCTTTGCATACCAGACCATGCTATACGTTAGTAACTATCACAGATAAATGAACTTACGAGTCTACTTCTAGTTTTGCAATACAAAAATGCTACCATTGGTAAGCAAAACGATTCGCATTATGATATGCCATTTGGGTGAATTCGCAAAAATACTGTTGTTTTTGTTATGCTCCAGTGTAGATTAGTTTAGGATATAATTATGTTGTTGTTTTTTTTTATATGTATTGATATTTTTAAATTGTATGGTAATTTTAAGACCACACTATCGCATTAGGTATATTACACCTATAATGATAGTTGTAAGGGAGATTATCTATACCAATATTATAAAGAGGAAAGATTACTAGTTCTACCTACCACAGGCACCAGCGATCCACAACCAAAAATCGTTGGCTACTGCCTGTGTGTAAATATTGAATGTATTTTTTGGCTTGTGGTGAGAAATAAACAATTTTTTTTTATTTTTTTTATTTGTATTTTTAGATTTTTGTATGTAACGAATAAACATAAAAACTACAGGACGGTTTTCAAAAATTCTTTTGGCATTAGAAAGCTACATTATCACTGAGTAACATAGGTTACGGGCGGAGCCGTGAGGACACAGCTAGTAATAAATAAATATATAAATATTTGGACGTAGGAACCGGGCATTAGTCGCTATCTGAGAAAATTCGTTTGAAAAGCTTCTAGGGTTGTCACGTTAGCGTTTTCTAGAAATTGCTCGGCGTTGCTCGTTCTAGGGCACTTTACTGTATGAACTTTCTCGCCTTTGTCTCCAAGTGCATTGCGAATAAATCACACCCACTATTACTACAGTAAGCTTAAAAGATTTATAGGTTACTAGAGCGATAACCATAAAAGATATTTTTTTCTGTTGAGTTCTGCCTAGCCTTTTCCCAACTGTGTTGGGGTAAGCTTTCAGTCTAACCAGATGCGGCTGAATACCAGTATTTTACACAGAACGACTGCAATCAGACATCCGCAACCCAGTCAACGGACAACGCCGATATCCTAAGGTTAGACCGGTTGACAGACTTTCGGGCTTCTGACTACCTTCTGATTAGCCTCGCAAATGGTACAACAAACGTGATTATAAGGTGTTATTAATACGTGTGTCGTCACATTTTCATACAAAAATTGCCCTTCTCAAAGTCGATTCATCGTCTACGAACACCACAAGAACCAATTAATTTTCCAAAAGTTTCAGAAGTCAATTATTTTTCTTTAGAGACCAAGCAACGTTTGTAACTTTGAAATATAAACCTTATTATTAACTTTTGGTTCAAAATATACATAAAACTTTATTAGGTATGAGCCGCTAAAAGCGATATTAAAATATTTTAATTACCAACATTTTTAAAACCAACTACGTTGAAATAAATAGATAGGTACGCTATCTCGTATAGACAACATGTGCCTAATGCATTGACGCAATAAGGTTCAAACTACCGCTAGACAGCTGTCAAGTTCTATGGCACTGTGGTTCCGGAACCACAAATCGTTAATACCATGTTGTTGCTATACGTAAGTACATATTATATCAATGTCTAAAATAAATATTTCTAAATTTGTCAAGAGTAATGTTACGTTTCAAAGATTAGACCATTCGAATAAGATGGGTTGCAGCATCCTCATGTGCTATAATAACAACACCTTGCGATCGTTAATCCGTTTGCCAAGTGGATTTTGGAAACCTCTCTCTATCTCTCTCTCTCTCTCTCTCTCGTGTACTCGCAATACAATTATAGCTCATGCCGTAGTGAGAAGATTAGCTAGTCAGTAAGGTTGGTAGCGGGGCTGGCTGCCCAGGGTGTGCCGGACGTACTTATATCGTCACTTATGGCGGCTCTTTTGGAGATAATTCTTCACAAATAGTCTCTGAGTAGGCCCATCATTAGTAGTGAACATTTACGGGATGATTATGATGATCATTGCAACTAAGAGAATAATCGTTTGTGGTTTTGTTCTTATAGCGGGTTCACACGGTTCGATTTTAGTTGATCAACAAAAGTTGAAAGGTTTTGTTCCTTCAAATTAATTCAATTTGATTGAACGTCTGTTCATACGGTTCAAATCGCATGCGATTTGGCAGTTGATCGACTAGAATCGAATCGTGTGATCCTGGTATTATTGATTGCTTACCTAACAATTTACAATAATCTAGATAATAAAAAATATTCTTAATTTTAACCGAAAAACGGTAGAAAACAAGAAAAAAGTTTGGTTAACATAACATAACATCACACCTGTATTCCCCGAAGGATTGGGCAGAGGTAGTGCCAACCTCATTTCGCCGTTATGTTTAAGTCCCATGTAATAGGGGGTGAGCCTATTGCCATCATCCGGGCACAAATCCAAACTCCGAGCTGCTACTGAGGAATTCGACACGGAATAACCCAATAACACTTTGCCCGACCTGGGGGTCGAAACCAGGACCTCACTATCAGCAGTCGCGCTTGCCTCCACTACACCAACGAGGCAGTCTATTGTAAATTTAGTTTTTTGTATCTATTTTATTTATCTTTACCATCGCTATCGCTTAGCTTATCTCTACAGCATATTCCTTATTTAAAGCCTGCTTATAAACGACGCGGTAGACTTTCTTGTCAGTTAATTAAACTAGAGCCTGTGTGAATGACTTCCATTATAACGTTCATATCTTCACAATAACACGAGATAGATTGGTTAGCAGGCTTGCCTCAACTACTTGGATTAATGGATATAGTGATGAAACTTTATCAGAGAAACTAGCGGCCCGTCCCGGCTTCGCGCGGGTGGACATTTTTCCCGTTTTTGCAACATTTTCCATTTATGCTCCGCTCCTATTGGTCGTAGCGTGATGTTATATAGCCTATAACCTTCCTCGATAAATGGACTATCCAACACAAAAATAATTTGTCAATTCCAACCAGTAGTTCCTGAGACAAGCGCGTTCAAACAAACAAACAAACTCTTCAGCTTTATAATATTAGTATAGATAAGATACCTTCGCTATTGTAAATTACTCTACAAGAAATCAGCTAGATTTATACATTTGTGATATGTTTAGGATTTCGTATTAAAAAGTTAAAGAAGGAAGATATTGGGATCAGCCCCTTGTCCACCCGTCTGTATAACGTACACACGTACGAAAGAACGTTCGTCATTTGTTAATTTGACCAAATTTTATTAACTAATCCGGTTTAATTTGGATGTTAGCTGTAACAATAACCGCAGAAAAATGATAGATCAAATTATGCTCTTCTAAATTGTTAATGAGCTGATCCATATGTGGAGGAACGAGGTGTGGTGTTCCTCCGACGAAAAGGGAGGATCCTCGAACCAGGCGGGTCTTATGCCTGGCAGCTACTGCCCAACGGTTAATGTAGGGAAGTTGTATATAGGTATATGCTAACTCCGTGTCAGATCTTGATACCGCGATGCAGGATTTGTGACATTTCATTTGACAGCTGTCATTGTTGTCGCTGTAGTCTGCTAGACACACGTCGTGCTGCGTGGTTCTCATGTGGGGTGATAGATGCCGCCACACATGTACCAGAACTTCTGGACGACATAAACATATCGGTCCCCCGTAGCAATCACCCCAGGTCTGTCTGTAAATGTGTTTGCGCCGTGTATATCTCGAACTCGAACCAACCTCGTGGGCTCAGCTCCATTGAACCGTTTGATGAGGCCGTACAATGATAGTCACACTCGCACCAATAGCAATGACATCTTCTCCAACACCCTGGCTCAATTTTGCAAACATATTTTACAACAACGTCTCAATCTTTACATAGTATAAAACAAAGTCGCTCCGGCTGTCTGTACGCTTAGATCTTTTAAACTACGCAACGGATTTTAATGCAGTTTTCAGCAATAGATAGAGTGATTCAAGAGGAAGGTTTATGTGCCCCACATTAGTATTTACTTTGCACCCGTGCGAAGCCGGGGCGGGTCGCTAGTTGTTAATATATAATTATTGTGATCTTTTTCTATACTAATATTATAAAGAGGAAAGATTTGTATTTTTGTATGTAACGAACAAAATTAAAAACTACTGGATCGATTTCAAAAATTCTTTTGCCGTTAGAAAGCTACATTATCACTGAGTAACATGGGCTACGGGCGGAGCCGTGAGGACACAGCTAGTTTTTTATATTTTTCTAGTATTTATTATTTTTAAATAACAAATAAGCAAACTATGTAAATGCTGAGCAGAGCACACCTTCAAGTTACAAGTTCGTTGTAGTACCTATAAATATTAAGATTTCTGTAAATGTTTTTGTGAAGGAGTGCCATAATAAATAAAATAAAATAAAGTAAAACAATCACCGTTCGTTGGCCTTGGTTGGCGTTTGTTGGCTCGTTGAGTACCTATGTACCATAACATAGTCTATTAACTCGACAATTTTGGAAATTTGACGACACGTTTGGTGCAGTGGCTAAGCGATTGGCTTCTGCGCTGCGGGTCGTGGGTTCGATTCCCGCACGGAACAAATATTTGTATGGCCTACAGATAGTTGTTCCGGGTCTGGGTGTTTGTGCATGTGAAGATTTGTGTCTGTAAACGCACCCACGATACAGGAGAAATCCTAGTGAGGGGCAACGTTTTTTTTAAAAAAAAAATAAAAAATAATTCAAAGCTTTCGATAAGATTTTTTCGTGAGGTTTCTGTACGTAGTTCTTTTTATAATCTGTGCCCGTAGTTTGAATCTGTGTCCAATATCAATAGGCTCACCCCTTATGTGTAGCGACACACCATGCCAAAATACCGCGACTAGATTTCGGCGTGATTACGCATGCAATATTTTTTTATATCTGCAAGACGCGACGTAATTTCAATTAACTAATTTTAAAAGCATTAAGTACAAGCATAATGATGCCGAAGTTGGGCCTCGTAATTTCAGCATTGTGTGTCGCTACACTATGGTACCAAATATCGTGATCTGGGAAATTTATATTTCTACAATAGTGTGTACATCTAACGGCCCGTCCACACAGCGGATCCGTTTTAACGGATCCGGCGGTACTGGATGTGTTGTTCACATCTGTATCGATGGATCGGTTAAAGAAATGGCAGCTGCGTTGCATCTGGCAGGCAGGATACGATAAAAATAACGGATCCAGTATTTTTTACTGGATTCGGAATACTTTCGTGTATGTGAAATTGCTCATACAACTACAGGCGCCATGACCAAAATAAAAACGGATCCGCTAAAACGGGTCCTGTAAACAGTTTCTGTGTGAACTAGCCGTTAGGCCTATGTTTTGTGGCCTCTTTTTCATGGGAATACTTTCAATAGCTCCTCGTTCGGTCTCTAGAGGAGAGGTTGGGGTATGAAAGAATTTTAATAAAAATCATCTCGGTGGCCATCTTGAGTACATCGATTATGGTCTATTTAACTATGATACAGGGTCTATAATATTTAGAATATGTTGTACACAGTTTTTTATACATGAGGCACAGTTTACGATCATGGTCGTCGTCTCATGGAGTGGTCGTACCGGGTGGGTTTACCCTTCGGGGAACAGCATGGCGTTATACATAATATACTTATTTCTTATTAAATTCACATAATATGTCATTGTTCACTATTCAATATCCAATCGCCAATCAATCGTGTCCATTCGTACCCCACAGCTAAACGTATTAATCTGTAGTCGTATTAGCGCGTCAGGGGGTATTAGTGACCCCACCGGTCAGTTATACCCCGACGATCAATTGAGCTAATTTGTGGCCACTTACACGGATTGGATTCCAAATTACCGCCCAGAGGTTGGCCTAGTCGTTAGTCTACATTATGATTCGAGGAGAATAGATTTGATCGTTTTTGTGGATGACCTTCTGATGTTATACTATTTTTTTTATGTCGGGGTTGTAATATCAGAATAATTTATTTTTAACTGCCTCGTTGGTCTAGTGGTGGCAAGCGCGACTGCTGATCGTGAGGTCCTGAGTCCGATCTCCAGATTGGGCAAAGTGCTAATGCAGCCTGGAGTTTGGATATTGTGTCCGGTTGATGGCAATAGGTTGGCCCCCTATTACATGGGACTTAAATATAATGGCGAAATAAGGGTGCTACTATACACCTCTGCGTAACCCTTTGTGGAATACAGGCGTCATGTTATGTTGATTTATAATTATATGTTATTTATAGGTACATTTTTATAAAAGAATCTAGGTAGTAATCTCAGTACAGAAGGCCACCTTCTCTGTTTAAGCATTTTCGTATGGACAAATATTAACAGACTGCGATCATTAATTTTCCAAGCGTGGTAATCATGACAATGCTACCACATGATCGGGCAATCCGTGCACTCTTAACAGTGCTCCCACACTGCCGTGCATTCCTGACAATGGTCCCACACGACCGTGGAATATGTGCATTCTTGACAATAATGTCACACGGCCATGCAATCCGTGCATTCTTGACCATGCTCCCACACAATTGTGCAATCCGTGCGTTCTTGACAATGCTTACACGATTGTGAAAAATCTTATTCTTGTTGTACATCCAGATAAAACGATGTATGCAACGTTTAATATTATTACAAAATATTTAAAGCAGAATTAATTAATACTAGGTACATAGGTAACATAGAATTATTGATAATTTGTCCAACCAAAACAAATATAATAAACTATTTTCGTTCTACTTTTAACAGTAGTCGAAAATTATTTAATTTAGATTCGATACTAATTACAATAAATTATTCATCACTCTTTTTAAGTGGTATCAATATGTTGTCTTTCATTTGACCTTTTACAGGACTGACCTCTAAAACAGACTCGACCTTTGATTCTAAAACGACTACTAAATTCAATAGTTGTACCGTAATCCATGATATGTATAAATACTTCTGAATTTCAGCCTTTCACTGAACTGTAAGGCCGGGACCGCACTGGTACGGGGACAGCGACGCGACGGCGATTTCGTGAAAACAAACTCATATAAACAATTATGTCCGTGGCCGCACTGCAGAAGCGACAAGCGAAATTTATTTGTTCACGAAATCGTCGTCGCGTCGCTGTCGCCGTACCAGTGCGGCCACGGTCTAATATTTTCATCATCCAGGACTCTGTCTGTATTATACAGTATGTTAAATAACAGAGTGCGTTTCTTTAAACTCGTTAATCTATACCTACCATAGATTAAAATAAAAATATCAGAATAGAAAAATAAGTATAAATTAAAATAAAATTAATTAATTAATAGTGACTTTGCTACTTTCACCTTGAACGACAAGTGCGCGTGTACAGTGTTTCTTTACGTATCAATTTAATATTTTTTGTGAATATTTTACTAATTAAAAAAAAAATTGGTTGTCTGTAAAGTCGGTTCACGGACGATAGTTTAACGTGACAACGTCAGAACAAAACATCGTGCCTCTCTATCGCTTGTTCTGCGCTCTCGCTCGCAAGCTCGCCTCAGACGGTACGTGGCAATGAGTCACGCTTTTTCGTGCAAGCTGCCCGGCGTTCTTCGTTTTATATATACAAGTAAGTAAGTTTTTTAAGTTGTATCCAAATGCATCCACGAATTACAGCGTGGTTTAGTAACATTCATTCAAACATCCAAACTGTCGCGTTATATAAATATTTATAAGATTACAAACTAAGTTAAGATTGCGTGACCTTCTCGCATAATTTTCATTTAATTACAAAACCGTGGAAGCTATTATATCCTGCAACCCCGTTGAATGGTTTGTGTACCTACCCATTCACGTGTGGTGTCAAGTGCGTTACGATAACGCTATGTTAATTTAATTTTAAAGGCAATCATTATCATAGCAATTAACGTAACCGTTTATGTAAAGGCCGGAATCCTCGAGATTTTCACTATCGACACTTTTGAAGCCTCTGAGATGATGTAGTGACAAAATTTGAAAGGAGTATACTTACGTGGTTTGGTCATGTTGAGAAAATGAGTGAACGGGGATTAACAAAAGGAATTTATAAGGCGGATATCAGTGGAAACGACGGCAAAGGACGAACATGGATCTTCTTCAGAAAGGACAGGTGCGTAGTACTCTCAACCGGCGTGCTAGTATGACAAGATGTATGAATTCGGATGCACCGAAAGAAGTATGTAAGGATCGTAGCATGTGGCGTTTTATAGTGTCTGCCTACCCCCATGAGAAAAAGGCGTGAGTTTATGTATGTATGTATACTGTAATTTGTCAGTCTAATCACATAGCTAAATACTATCATCCATGGATTGAGCCTTGTCTATGTCTCGGCTCGGGCCCGGCACAGTCGAAGACCTGGTCAGACAGAGAGCGTGGCTGGTCGTGATATTCACGTCGTGTGTTGATTGCATGCTCTTGGCGTGCGAGTTACTATGAAGCGCAGGCCACCCCGCCAGCAGACGAGCGGGAGAGCGAAGGGAGCGTTCCGTCTTTGTCACTCCCGCGCAGTTGCACAGCGCACGAACGAGCGAGCGAGCCGGACGAGCATCGTTTCACCTCTTTTCATACTTTGGTTCACACCGCGAACTACAGAGCTAAGCTACGCTAACGAGGTGAACGATAGAATCGCTGGCATCGTCAGATATTTCGTTTGCATCGTTTGTATTGCTGACGTAGCTTATCTCTGTAGTTCGCGGTGTAAACCGAAGTATGAAAAGAGGTGAAACGCGGCGCGCCCGGCTCGCTCGCCCGCCCGCCAACTGGCGGTGTGGCCTGGTCTTGACAATGTATGGAAGAGGCCACACAGAGACTGCCGTGTCGCGGCTTCTCTGTCTGAATAGGGCTTAATAAACCATCCGTCAATAAGACACTTTTTTGCTACTGAGATCTGGCTTGATCTATAACTCTATAATGTCTCGGTCCGAGACTGAAGAAGTTATAACTACCTACGGGAACCGAATCAAAACCACCGCCGTCGTATAGTTCGGATCTCAGAAACGGACTCTTAGAGCTCGATATCAATAGCGTCTACTGGTACTTACGAATTGTTCGTTGTAATTTGCACCTTCTTTGCCTCGTCCTAAGGCGGAATATTGGTCAGCATTTATGATCGTTTGATCAAAGCTTGGTTTTTAATTAAGCATTTTTTTCTGGTTTTCTGGCTCTCTGGTGTAATTATCGCAAACGTACCGACACTTCTATTCTACCAATTTGTATCAATAGGCCTAGTACGCATGCTTTTGAGTTACTAACATAACACGGTTAATGTAAGTGAATTTTGAATCAGAAATACTCGTTTCGCACATACTATTTAATTAAATTGAAAACTTTATTCATATCTATGTATGACATAGTAATGTGCCGGATCGTCAAAAATGTATATCCGCGGTCACGGATCCGGATACGGATATTTAGTGTCAAGATCTGCGGATACGGACACAGATACGGATTTTTATTTTCTCACTCAATCGGTGTCGGCGCGAGATCTCATAGTAATTACAAAAAAAATTAAGATTTAAGTTGTTTGTTTTTCCTTTTCCTAAATTTATAAAAGTAATGTCATAACTTTCTATGTGTAATAGTGATCTCACAAGGTAGTTGATTTAGTATCTTTGAGTTCAGTAGGTATATACTATTGGTATGGTAACTTTTTAGAATATATGTTTGCAATTAAAGGTGCCAAATAATTGATTTTAAGAAATAAAATATCCTCTGAATGGTTTTTTTTTAAATTACACAACTTAATCACATAATCTAAGTGATTACGCAGCATTTTATCCTGTCAATTGAATTTGAAAATCAATAAAAGATCCGCGAGAAAAGTGACGGATACGGATACGGACAAGGACCTCATTTCTTCTGCGGATATCCGCGGATACTGATACGGATATCCGGAACATCACTAGTATGATACACATGAGAGGGGCTCGTGGCTAATTACCAACCACGCGAATCATACGATTCGCGAGGTTAAGCCGCGCTTTCCGCAGTCAGTCCGTGGATCGGTGACCATTGGTTACACACGAGACTCGTCCGTGCCTCGGAGATCACGTTAAACAGTCGGTCCCGGGTATCATACGAATACCTATGACAGTCGTTACGGGAACTCAGAAGCCCGAAAGTCTCACAACTGGTCTAACGTTAGGATATCGGCATTGCACAGTAGCTGGGTTGCGGAGATCTAATGGCAGTCGCTTTGTGTAAAATACTGGTATTCAGCCGCATCTGGTTAAACTGGAAGCTGACCCCAACATAGTTGGGGAAAGGCTAGGCAGAACATCTATGTATGATATAAATTGTGCATGTCGCAAAAAATAAACCAAAATAGTATAGGATAGTGTTATTTTCGATTCAAAATACACTCACATTAGCGATACGGTTACGATACTATCATCCGTATTCTAAGACGTTCCTCCAAAACATACTCGACTCTATTCCACCTCGACTTGACATAAACGTCCTCGACTCGAGATTTTTCCTCAGTCGAGGTAAGGAATCATCTGTCAAACTCATGGTACATCGGAACCTACTTTAAGGAAGGAAGTGTCAAAGTTCGTATGTAATAAAAATTAATATTGAAGAGTTTATCGAATATGCTTACGATAATCCTTACAAGTATTTATCGCGGCGTTATTTGCGCGATGCAGATAATTCAAATTATGACGTAATGACTCCGTCGAGGAACCTCAAAGTTCACTCGAAATTGCGACTAAGAATACAATTTTGAAAGTGTTTTAGAGGCCGTTCTGAGTCGAGTATGAGTCGAATAAGTTTTGGAGGAACGTCTTAGAATATGGGTGTAAACGTCAAATGTTTATGCTGGGCCTACTGTACCTATATATACTTTCCTTATGTCTTACTTTCAGTGGCTCACACTTCAGTAATTGGAGAGACGTATTTCAGATTGTTTTTTCAACTTCTCTTTTCCCGAATACTACTCAGATTTCCCACGTCTTCAATTACATTACGCACTTATATTATATTTGTCTGTTTTTGGGGATTTTGTTTGAGGAAACCTGTAAAAGTAAATTACTTAATATTCTACTTACGTTACGCGTACGGTTCTTCAGAACCTGTTCATGGAAACAGTAAGTAGGTAATGATTTGGATTTTAAAAGGGTGAAGTAAGTGCTTATTGCCTTTTTGGTTTTTTGAAAGAATATTTTTATTTATGCTCATCATTATTTCCATTTTGCATCCCGGTACAGAATAGCCCTGTGGCGGCATCTATCACGCCACATGAGAACTACGCAGCATGACGATTGTCTAGCAAAACTACAGTGACAACAATGACAGCTCAGTGACAACAATGACAGCTGTCAGATGAAATGTCACAAATCCTGCATCGCGGTATCAAGATTTGACATGGAGTTAGTATATTTACAACTTCCCAACATCAACCGTTGGGCCCTGGCTGGGGGCCTCAATGCCCTGGCTGGGGGCCTTAAAGTAATTTTTGGCCACCACAGGATTGTCCGGTTAAGCAGTATAAACCTCAAGTGAGTTGCTGAACTGCGAGTGGTCCTTTCAAAAAAAAAAATAACCTTTGGGCGGGAGTGGTTGGAGACCCTTCAGGTCTCGCCAATAACTGCCCGGTTACGTAGAAACGGTCCACAAGACCATCTACAAGCAGTCGAATAGGAAAAAATAAATAAAAATAAAACAACCGTTGGGCAGTGGCCCGCCAGGCATAAGAACCGCCTGGTAGGAGGATCATCCCGTTTCGTTGGAGGAACACCATACCTCTCACCTCCACAGCCCTAACGGAGTCTGCCCATTACAACGTATCATACTAGGACCGTAATAGGAACGTGTCATGTACGGCAATAAACGCTCCGGTAATACTCACTTTACGACTGGTTCTCTTTGGTGCTTTCATTACGTCACTCGAACGAAGGTTGTTGCTGAAAATCAGCGCTGTTGGCATTAGGTTCGTCCAAAGTCTCAGCATAATGCTGAGCAACGACCTAAATTTTTACGCACCATGCGACGCACAAATTCAGCATGTTTAAATGTTTGTGTTGTTAGTAGGTTTAGGATGCCTAGGTAACCCATGCACCACAGACTATAAATTAGTAGCTCGAATTTTTTTTTTTAATATTTTGTGTTTGGGTTACCAGGTAATTATAATAATATGTTTAAATTTAAGTACACATTTTTGTTGTAGTTTTAAGTTTTTAATTTTAAGAATTTTTATATTTTTAAGCATACGTGTGCGTCCGCTTGGGCGAAAAATAAATACTTTTTCTTTCTTTCTTTCTTTCTCCGTTCGCTACTATGCCCACTGCAATAGATCAACCGCGTTTTATACGGATATCAACTGCAGTCTATACCCGTATGCGACGCATACTTAGGATGACCGTACCATCCCCGTTTAGTGCGAATAAATCGACTAGTACTATACACATACACCGCCGCCGCCGACCGGCGTATCGCCCTCGCCGACGAGGCCCCTCGCGACGTCCCACCGCCGCCGCCCCCGATCCACCGTGCTCACCCGCCGCAGCCGCGGAGCCGGTCGTCCCTTCTGACTCCGCGCAGTCACCATGACGCGAGAATACAGCCCTCATCAAGCTGTCGTATCCCTCCCAGTCCTCTTGCATTCGACACCCTAAGAGTTCGAGTCCCCCCTTGGGGACACTCTCAGAGGTGTCGCTGCTATAGTCATAGCCATGATGTTACAGTAGTTAGCTTTGCGTAGTTAGCTAGGTAGTTAGAATAGTAGGTATTGGTTCGGAGACCCTTCTGGTCTCGCCAATAATAGTCAGGTTACGTAGAAAAGGTCCGCAAGACCATCTACAATAGTCGAATAGGAAAAAAAAAAAAAAAACCGTTTAGTGCCTGTTCTATCGGTTGTTGTACATTTTCCTTAATTGTATACATATAGGTAATTGCATAAATTTTCGTATTTACGGAGGATTGGGCAGAGGTGTATAGTAACACCCTCATTTCACGGTTATGTTTAAGTTCCATGTAATAGGGAGCGAGCCTATTGCCATCAAACGGGCACAAATCCAAACTCCTGGCTGCTGCTGAGGAATTACACACGGAAAAATCCTATAACACTTCACCCGACCTGGGGATCGAACCCAGGACCTCACGATCAGCAGGCGCGCTTGCACCCACTAGACCAAAGAGGCAGTTATATTTAATTTAATTACCTATAATGTCTCTTCATAATATTTTATTGAGAATACTAACGTTCCTAGCTATTTATAAGTTTGAACTATGCCGAAAACAATGAGTCAAAATCGTTTCCAAGCATAAACATAGAATAATCAGCCTATTACTGTCCCAGGGCACGGGCTTCTTCTCTGAATGAGATGGATTAGGGCCTCAGTCCACAACGCTGCCGCTGGTCTGGTGAGGGTTGAAGGTTGGGGTCAGCTTCCAGTCTAACCAGATGCGGCTGAATACCAGTATTTTACACGGAGCGACCGCCATCAGACCACCGTAACCCAGTTACTGGGCAATGCCGATATCTGTAATACCTACTTAAGTTCTTTAAAATATAGGATAACTTTTCAAAATGTTTTTTTTTAAATATGAATGTCAGTTAAATTAAAATTAACGCCCAGACGTGGAACAGAATAAAACATTTAAATATATAACGAAGCTTTACATAAAAAATCATTTGCAATCAAATAATAAAATATTATCCAATAAAATCACGTTCCGATGACGCTCCTCCATTGGTCCGCACAAATTGTATTGAAAGCTGATTGGCTATGACGTCAATATTATTTCGCTGTCAGGCACTCGCGAAAGAAGACACGCAAAATGTCTTATCCTCTCGTTTCTAATGTTTTACGTCAGTTCCTTTTATTCTGCCGTCGTTTTTTTTATTTGCTTAGGACTAAGGTGATGGTAATTGAATCATGATCAGAACATCCATTGATTATGCGATTTTTTGGAGTTTTTTTGATGATATAACATTATATGCCAACAGTAGGCTTAGTACGAGCGTTTGGTGTT
Organism: Amphipyra berbera; assembly: GCA_910594945.2. Lineage (NCBI taxonomy): Eukaryota > Metazoa > Arthropoda > Insecta > Lepidoptera > Noctuidae > Amphipyra > Amphipyra berbera. The sequence continues at coordinate 9,862,722 of OU343144.1, read as the reverse complement.
TGGCCAGACTGGCAGCGCGGTGCGGGGAGCGGCGCGGGTGCGGGAACGCGCGCGATTTACATGTTCGCAGTCGAGCGCGCCTTCGTTCTGAGCGTTGTCGTGTCCAGTGTTTGTCAAAATATAATATGGATGAAGGAGACTTATTTTTACTGGAAAATTCTTACTAAAAAACGATGTTTCGACACCCACAGTGCAGATCGTGCTTAGCACTTGTTAATTCTTCAACATTTAATTTTGAAGACGCCATCACAACAACGCGCGTGGTCAGCTCGAAATAGTTTGAGATCCCCCGCTCCCGCGCGGGTTGTCGCTTGCCGCCCGCGCACTCACTGCGGCCACTTGTATGAACGACCTATGGCGTGAGTTACCCGCGCGCTCCCCGCGCTATGTAGCCCGCGCCGCTTCCCGCCCCCGCGTGCCCGCTATGGACACTCAAATGAAGTTCTTCTGTTTGAACTCGCCGCACCGCGCCCGCGTTTGCAGTCTGGCCAAGCAGTGAAGTATAGTATCGTAAACGTATCGCGAATGTAAGGGAATTTTGAATCGAAAATACCACTGCACATTTCGCTTTATTTGTGGCGACATGCACAATTTGTATCATACATAAATAACATAACATCACGCCTGTATTCCCCGAAGGGTTTGGCAGTGGTGTATAGTAACACCCTCACTTCGCCGTAATGTTTAAGTCCCATGTAATAGGCGGCGAGCCTAGTGCCATCAATCGGGCGCAAATCCAAACTCCGAGGTGCTACTGAGGAATTCCACACGGAAAACCCAATAACACTTTCTCCGACCTGGGGATCGAACCCAGGACCTCACGATCAGCAGTCGCGCTTACGAGGCAGTTAGATATGAATAAAGTTTTCAATTTAATGAAATATTTCTATACTAATATTATAAAGCTGAAGAGTTTGTTTGTTTGTACGCACTAATCTCAGGAACTACTGGTTGGAATTCAAAAATTTTTTTGTGTTCGATAGTCCATTTATCGAGGAAGGTTATAGGCTATATACCATCACGCTACAACCAATAGGAGCGGAGCATAAATGAAAAATGTTGCAAAAACGGGAAAAATGTCCACCCGTGCGCAGCTGGGAGGGGCCGCTAGTTTATACAATAGTACAAGTGTGAAACGACTATTTTCAATTCAAAATTCATTTACATTAAAGTCACCTATATTTAAGTTAGTAACTCGACAGCATTTGGGTTAGGCCTACTGTTTTTTTTTACTCCGTGTGAGGACAGGCTAAAATATAAAACTTCCTCACCACACGATGGGAATAGACACGTGTTGTAAGATTCAACAACACCCAGCACGCTTGGTGGTAGGATCTATATGGACCGCCTGGCTAGCTACCACCCTCACATTAAAGCCGCGCCAAGCAGTCCACTGTGTTCCATCGTGTGTATGTGAGAGCTCGAAGGGTATAGGGGAATCCCTCAATATCTCTGTTCCTTGGATTCGTGTGCTCCATCTTAGAGCCTGTCTGCGCTTACCATCAGGTGCGACTAGGATCAAATGGGACCGAGTTTAAGAATACGAAAAAAGTTAATGGACCTTTTTGTATACTTGTGAGGTGCTTGCTGCTTTTAGCCAGAATATGGAGTGTAACATAGTTGGTGAAAGTAAGACAGACCAAAACAATGTTGTCATTATCAAAATAAAATGGTTTTACCAAAACTGGAGCGCAACGTCATGCAAACTTAACCTTTTGGGTTCCTCATGAAATAAGATTTTTGGAAAAAAATATGCAATATAAGAGAATGGGCGTGAGATTTCGGAAAAGAAGAAGATTCAGAATAACAATGACTTATTAGACTAACTGCCTCGTTGGTCTAGTGGTGGCAAGCGCAACTGCTGATTGTCAGGTCCTGATTTTAATCCCCAGGTCGAGCAGTGTTATTGGGTTTTTCCGTGTAGAATTCAAGGCGTAAAATAGTTTGACATACCTTAAAAATTATTTCTTAACTATAGCCATCCTTTTCTCACGCTGTCTGTTGGTAAAAGATAGCAATTCTCTTATTTTATTTTAGTTAGTGAACAAGAGGATCGACACCATTGACTCTCAAGCCATAATTACAAAACCATCTAATTATCAACTCCTATTGCAACCAAATGAGCCGTAAAATCTTTTGTACAGAACCCTCCATTGTAAAGGGCGTTCACACTTGACCGCCCCTTGTTTGGTAGGCGCGCCTTTTGTATCATCAAGGATTTAAATAATGCCTCGTAATAATGTAAAAGGTAGCTTTTATTGCAAATGGACACAGTAGAAACATAACCCTACCTTTGGTGTTGCGCCTTCGGGTAAAGACTGTATAATGTCCCATGTGGACTATTGTACTCTTTATAATGACAGGGTTCGGTAAAGGGTAATGGTTTTGTGAATTATTCAAGTAGTAATTCATTTATTTACCAATTAGAGTCCTGCGAAAAATATTCGTATGACTAACTTCCGCATTCTAAGACGTTAATGTAACATTAACTAACGTTTGATTAAAAGTTCTCGTTAGTTAATGGTCCATTAACTTTCATGTGAGTGCGGCTGATAGAAGAATCTAAAACTAAGGTGTACTAATAAAAAAAAAACCTATTATTAATTCATAGCCACTTTAGAAATAAATATCTTTAATTTTACCAAAAATTATGTAGAATGATAAGTACTGCTTCTACCACTCTAACCTTTGGATATTGGTATTGCCCAGTTATTGGATTGCGGAGGTCTGATGGCAGTTGCTCCGTGTAAAATACTGGTATTCAGCAGCATCTGGTTAGACTGGAAGCAGACCCCAAGATATTTGGGAAAACGCTAGGAGGAAGAAAATAAGTACTGCTTCTAATAACACCATATGCACAGTATGATGTTTAATCATTATTGTCCCACTCCTGGGTACGGGCCTCATCTCAGAATTAGAAGGGCTTAGGCCTCAGTCCAACATGCTAGTCTGGTACTTAGCTTACTACACACACCAAAGAACATTTTTTTTGTAGCCCTTCCTAATTTCTGTCATGAGAGTTGTTAATAGCAGTGATAGCCTAGTGGTATGACCTTCAGACTGCCAAGTCATAGGCCTCGAGTTTGAGCCCAAAGCACGCACCTCTAACTTTGCGGATTCATGTGCGTATTGTATAATTATCACTTGCTTAAAAACAGTGAAGGTAAACATCGTGAGGAAACCGGCCTGAAAGATATTTCTCGACGCCATGGGAAGCCAAGTCAGAGGCCCATGGGCGGCATAAAATCTGACACCAGGTTAGTCACTAACTACACGAAAAGAAGAGAAAAGTTGTCGATTATAGAGCTCATGTTCAGTAGTGAACCTTTACCAACCGCATAAGATTTTTGAGTTGAATTTTGAATTTTTGCCCAAAATTTCCGTAAGTGCTATTCTTCTCTTGCAGCACGAGCTATACGAGAATAGCTGTTACTGTGGTGAAAAGATTACTCAGTCAGCAATGTTGATAGCGGGGCTGACTGCCCAGGGTGTTTTGGACGTGCTTAAGAGGGTGTATAAAGCCGTAAGAAATTCAAATTTCACCCCCGTTTCCCCACTTCCCCTATATGTATCGACGCATAAAGTGACACAATTACTCTTGACAGCTATATTCACAAACACAGTATAGTAAAATAATAAGGTAATATTTTGTTCAGAATAAAAATGTACTGTGCTGTGTCTAAATTAGATACTATATCTGCTTAGCCTTTTTCCAATTATGTTGGAGTCAGCTTCCAGTCTAAACAGATGCGGCTGCATGAGAGTTGGCTTTGCCATATCCATACCTGCTTACCTACCTCGGTAGAGTCATTCTGATTGGAATAATGACGACACTGCAAAGATCTTTACAGTAATTGTTAGCAATGTTGCCATAATTCCTTTGCAGAGTTAGCGTGGCCAGTCTCTACGTATTGTTATTACTAAAAGCGAATGTAGGCCTTTCTAGTTTTAGTATATCGCACAGAAACCGAGCATCAAGGCAGCTTTAATGTGACACCTAACGGACAATTGGGTTCTTGACCCCACTCCATATTTAGGATATATGAGACAGTGATAGCTCTGTGAAGTGTCGTGACGCAGATAATTGTGAGTTCAAATTCGGGCGTACCAATGTGACTTTCAAGTGTTTTGTATGTGTACTTGTGAGCGAAATCTCTTATTAGACTGCCTTTTGTTATTGCCAAGCCAATGACCGAAAGGAACGTTCGTTATTTGTTGTATTTTACTAAACTTTGAATAAAATCCGATTTCATTCTATCGAACCTTGTTTGGCGTTCTTTAACTTAGTGTGGACGCTCCATCATATGAGAAACTTAACACGTCGAAGGACAGTAACACCCATAGGCGTCAAGGTCGTTAAAACTGATACGGCAGTACGCCCGTCGACATTTGAGTTTTTACTTCTATAAAATCAGTACGCTAATCGACGATCGATTTTCCATACTTAACATACTTCCATACACACTTCCATACATAAATTCTAGAAATAAGTCATCGTGAGTGGGGTTCGTGGCTAATTAGGTACCAACCGCGCGGATCATACGATTTGCTAGGTTAAGCTGCGCTTGCCGCGGTCAGTGGATGGATGACCGTTCGTTACACATCGAGACCCCTCCGTGCCTCGGAGAGCATGTTAAACAGTCGGTTACGGGTGTCATACGAATACCTATGACAGTCGTTACGGGAAGTCAGAAGCCCGAAAGTCTGACAACCGGTCTAACCTTAGAATATCAGCATTTGCCCAGTAACTGGGTTGTGGAGGTCTGATGGCAGTCGCTCCGTATAAACCACTGGATTTCAGCTGCACCTAGTTAGACTGAAAGCAGACCCCAACATACTTGGGAAAAGGCTGGGCAGAACAGAACAAATAGGTAAGTCACCGTGACTGACATAGCTCACAAGATAAGCAAGCTGAACATATCCGTCGAAAGACCGAAGGCCGTTGTCAAACGAGTCCTTGGATGAGGACCTTAAAGACTGGATGTGGAAGGGGTCGCCCTTCCTCCTAAGCTGGCCCATTGTCGAATGGGTCAGCTTAGGAGGCACCTATATCAAACAATGGACTGCTATAGACTGAGTGAGTAGGAATGATGTTTTCAGGTTAAGGCTGAGGCCAGACGAGCGTTATTAACGCCGCGCTAAGTGAATCGGGCAAATTATTGAGATTCGTGTCACATGAGGACGCAAACAGTCCGTTAAATCCTTCCAATAAATTTCGCAGACTAATTTTGCGCGGCGAAAATTACGCTCGTCTGGCTTCTGCCTAAAATATGCAAAACACGCCGTTCACGAGCTTATATTCAAAATAATACAACCTGTATTATTCTAAATGCATCGCAATTCTATCAATCCGGCAATTTCAACTGTTGCAAGAATATTGCATTCCGTTACCGATTATTCAGAATTTAACCGTCGTCTACCCTCAGTTGTGGTTTGAATCACGCGATATTACGATTGCATCGAATGCAGTGATTGCTCAACGATGCTTATATTTTGCATAGAAATAGCTCCATTACAAACCAACATACAGAATGACACAACTAAAAAGTTGCATCAGCAAACTTGATCGAATAACCAATGGCAGTCGATCATATTCGCGCCACTCACACTTATTGTTATCCGTAGCTGGTAACACTAAATAATGTTGATAAAGAAGGGTAGTCGTCAAGATGAATCAACGTACCCGACGTTATAAAGGCGGTGGTCATTCGAAGGAGCGGGGCTTTTTGTGTCGATCAGCCGAAGAAGTCTGACCTTTTGTATCTGATTAGCTTGTCCTTATTTTCTGATCTTGTGTAAATGATTATATTGTGAACTACCTTACCACTAACCCAAATATAAGTCCTACTCTCAGTGGTGGAGAGTCTATGTTGGTTTCATTTACTTTATTTACCATGCTCGCAATCCTGACAGACCGATAATAGCTATAACGGTAATGATACATTCACCCCTACAAGATTCTCTTGCTGTTTTTTTACATTACGCCAGCTTTTCACTATGAGATATAATATATATTATAATTGTCACGAGATATAAATGAAGTCCCACAACTGGAATATAATATTGATATCTAAGTGTAAAGTGTGGTTCTATTAAAAATTACGGTGAGCAATATTAATTTATATCCCGGGATGTAATATATATCCCATAGTGAAAAGCCGGCTTTATTGTTTGTAGATCATATTTTACTGCAGTACTAATAAATATTCCTGGTTTTGAAGTCGCACTCAGTTCGGAAGTGATAGGATTTACGAATTTTAGTGTTGCGACTTCCTAGTTTTGTCGTGCTATAGCTGTGAGTAAGTAACTCCGATAGCAATTTCGTCGGGTCATCGTTGGGAGGCGAGAAAAAAAGCGACGGCCGTTTTGATGCAAACTGAGCCGTCGGCGTTGAAATAGGTGCATTTGAGAGTATTAATGGGAAAAAAAAATGCCTCGTTGGACTAGTGGTGGCAAGCGCGGCTGCTGATCGTGACGTCCTGGGTTCGAACGTAACGACGAAATGAGAGTGTTACTATACACTTCTGTTCAACCCTTCGGGGAATACAGGCGTAATGTTACGTTAATATTTTATACAGCTTAAATAATTTATTGAAATAATGCTGCCGAGCATGGCTATGTCGAATGAGTCACCAAGTCATGATGATAATGAAATGATGATGAATATTCTAGAAATGTCAGAGAATGAAGATATAATTGTACAATATACTTGTTAATTTTAAAACGAGACACAGATAAATAACAGTACAATAAATTACGAACATTAGTCTCCAAATTAACGCCTAGAACTTGATTAGACACAATTAATTGCCGCACAGGTTGTTCTCACAACTGATATAATATGTATGTACCAACCTTAATACATTTTCCACATGACATAGCACTATGAACCTTATTGTTGACAGCATACAGACACTTTCACATACCGGTCAATCTGGAACATCGATGGTGACATTTTGATAATACACCTTAGCCACCAGATAGGAAGAATGATTCAATACCCTATTTCTATAGTATCAACGTTTAATTTAGGTTGTTGTAATGGGGTAGTTGTTTGGAATGATAGAGTCAATTTGGCATACGGTAGCGAATAGTTGGCTATGGTACAAATTACGATACGAATTGTTTTAGTTAAAGTGCTATGCACACACGATGCGGGACGTTAGGTGGTAATGTTGTAATGTAGGAAGTGCATTAAGAGAAACTGTATAGAATTCAGTAACTTTTCCAGCAGAAAAGAACGTTATTATAGCTCAAACTAAAGGTTAGGCGAATGCAGATGGCATTTGTATTATCCATCCGCATCTGTCGAGACGCGTTGACGATCCAAACATACTAACCGATTACGTAAAAAACATATCACGTCTATATTCCCCGAAGGGTTGGGCAGAGGTGTATAGTAACACCCTCATTTCACCGTTGTGTATAAGTCCCATGTAATGGGGGGCGAGCCTATTGCCACCAACCGGGCACAAATTCAAACTCCGGGCTGCTATTGAAGAATACCACACGGACAAACCCAATAACACTTTGCCCGACCTGAACAGGACCTCACGATCAGCTGTCGCGCTTGCCATCACTAGACCAACGAAGCAGTACGTAAAGAATGAGATTAGAAATGTCAATGCTACTATTGTTGTAGTTACTTGCCTCTCACTCACACACTCTCTATGAGCGAAACTCACCATCGCTTCGGTAGCTCTATCAAAGCCTATAAATCTTTGCGTACCGTCCTATCATTTATCGAAGCCATAGCATAGTTTTTATACCACAATGTCTGGACTTTAAAAGATACCTTGATCTCTGAATTTGTTTCGGCTTTTCTTCTCAGAGCTAGTCAGATAGGAAATGGCGCCATCTAGTCTTAAACAAAAACATTACCTTTAATTGTAAAACTGTTCATTTATTATAGAGCAATGCGGCCATCAATGACGTCATCGTCGTGCTCTAAGATCGAAGCTTTTGTTTTGAGTAAATTCTTATGTACCATCTTCGCAATCCATATCTGTATTTTGTATCCCATGGGACAGGGGGTGAAATTCCAATCCCAAGCTATAATTGAGACAGAAAAATCCAATTATATTGTTTATCCATCCTTTAAATCGAACTAAGAACCACAGCCATATTTGTTACTCGACGGATTTTCTTTTAACTTTTCTTGGACATTTCTTTTGGAAATCATTGACCGTAACTTGAAAGGGACAAGATGGATAATAAACCTCCATATTACACAAAAAACTAAACATTACCACATAGCCCCTCTTTTTTCCTGGGTAGAGTGGAGTAATTTATTTATTTATACTTCTATGCACTATGGTGGTACATAAGGCGGACTTAATGCCATAAGGCATTCTCTACCAGTCAACCTTAGGGTTAAAAAGAAAAGCATCGAAATAGGTACAGGAAAAAGATGAGTTGACAATTTTGGGCTGAATATATTAGGAATACAAAAGATAAATATAAATTACATAAAACACATATATAGGTATACACATAATGAAATATCTAATACAATATATATATGTTACAGTCATAGTGATTAAATAGCTATGATACATAATGACTGGTCATTATATATAATGACTAAATTGTCTAGACAATGTGATAAATTAATCCCTTTATCCGGATATTATTCATAATAGCAGTTCAAAGTTAGTCAAAGTAATAAATACGGTTTTTTTCTGTTATGGCTAGTGAGCTTTCAATGTACTTTTTTAATTAATTTTAAATTATTATCTATGACAATGTTAATTATAATATTATACGATACAGATTTTTTTATTCACAAGGAAACCTAAAAATAAACCTAATCTACCATGAATGCTCGCTTTGCAAAAGAGGAAATCTGGCGCTCGGCGGCCGCTGCCGCGGCACGCTCGCTTCGCTCGCTCGCCTTCGCGTGTTGTGTGGTCGCACTTCTAACCTAACCTAACCTAGCCGTTTCGAATTTGACAAACTTTTTATTGTCTAAAGATCCGAAACCGTCATTCTATTCGTCGATAGAAAAATTATAATTATTACTATTTAAAATAACAGCATATTATTGCTACACATATGCTTAAGGCAAATTGAAATAAAACTTTGTAATCTTCACCAATACTTATTTTATTACTTTATCCATGTCTTCCAAGATATTATATAAAATAGCAAGTTAATGTGATTAATTCTGTGTCAATTATCACTTTGTCTGAATTGAATAGATATTATATAATATAATGGCTGGATAGTATATAGTATAATATCCGGATTAATTACTTTGGCTGTAACATATATTAATTACAAAACGTTATGAAAATCTTAATGCAATTATGACGAAGACTAAATTAGATGATTAGGAGTGCAGCGACTTCAAGTAGTAATCTTCATGTGTCGGTACGAGATATACGGCGTAAGTTTTCACCACGGCTCATGCCGTGGTGAAAACATTACCCAGTTAACGAGATTTGTAGCGGGGCTGACTGCCCAGGATGCGCTTGACGTACAAAAGTATCGTCAGTCATGGAGGTTCTTTTCATGCAGCCCAGAAGAGTAGCACTAGGGTTCGAGTAAGCTAGGAGAAGCTAATACAAGTGCGTAGATTCAGACTACGGTTAATGATGAAGAACATAAGGCACGCAACACCTTCACCCCACAAAGGGGACGGAGGTGTACTTACATTTGCCGTTTTTAGCGTTTATTAATCCTCAATTTTCTCTGCCCTGGGTAAGGTTGAGGGTTATGTCGGACTCTGACTAAAACCACCATGATGTTCCTTCGAGGACCTTATGGCCAATTCACCGCAACCCCGGCAGGGTACTTACATTTGCCTGCAGTTCACTGTAGAAAGTCCTGTCCAGCTGCAATAGAGGCAATCTTATCGCCATCTACCAAGCACAACACCCAAACTCTAGGATATTAAGCTTTCTCCTAGCTTTTCCCAAACTATATTGGTGTCAACTTCCAGTCTCACCAGATACGGCTGAATACCAGTATTTTACACGGAGCGACTGCCATCAAGTTTCTGGGCAATGCCGATCCTCCAGGATACTACTGTCTGAATTTTTTTTAAATATCTATGGAGTTTCTAGTTGGCGCTCTTCTCCACACGATCTACTATTTGGAATTATGCACTTAGGGGCGTATTAATAAACAACTATCATTTGAGAGATCTTCCAACACATAATATTATATTATAAAGAGGAAAGATTTGTATTTTTATATGTAACAAATAAACTTAAAAACTACTGCACCGATTTCAAAAATTCTTTTGCTGTTAGAAAGCTACATTATCACTGAGTAACAAAGGCTACGGGCGGAGCCGTGAGGATACAGCTAGTCTACCATAAAGTAGAATTCCATACATTTGACAACATATTATTTTTTAAATATATCTCAAATCATGTTAAAACTACACTTAAGATTGTAAAAAATTATGAATCAAGACACTAGTACATACAAGTGCAAATGAAATAGTGTAATTCCTTCAAACCTCGTGTTCTAGGGATTCTCGCGTTCTCGGTGAAACAGTTAGGTACCCACAATAAAATAAAAATAAAAAGTCGTTTGAGTCAGTTTGGTGTCCCGAGTTAACCGACTGCGTGGAGCGATTTCGCGCCAGTCATGCCCGCCAGCTGTGTCGCCGGGAGTCCATTCATTTATGCATGCATGTAGCATCGAAATGTCCTATAACATTTTTTTTGCATTTTTTTAGATTTTACACCTCAAGTGGTTAAGATCTTCATCTTATCGTGTGGTTAGTGACTAACTTTGTGTCGTCCGTGGGCCTTTGACTTGGCTTCACATGCCGTCAAGAAATATCTCTTAGGCATGCCGGTTTCCTCACGATGTTTTCCTTAATCGTTTTTAAGCAAGTGATAATTATACAATACGCACATGAATCCGAAAAGTCAGAGGTCTTGGGTTTGAACTCGAGACCAATGACTTGGCGGTCCGACGGTCACACCACTAGGCCTATCATTGCTTTTAGAGGTTTAGATGCGACGACCACTTACCACTGTCGCAAGACCAAAAAGCTTTTTATTTTTAATCAAGCTAAATCCCGTGCAGGGGTAATCTACCTATATACCAGTACGATCATGTTGTTTTACGGAATTTCACGAATTCGTTTACACCCTTTATACTAATAGCTAGTTAACCGATCTATCCAGCACGCTTGGCAGCCGCGTTTACAGCCAGTCACAGTTGCTTATCTAGACATAACTAATTCTTGAAGGTCACACGTCTACTTAAAGTCTCACGAAGATTTATTTCATCTGAGACAAGCGTAGGTACTCGTATAAAAAGATTTTGAATATTAGTCATTCTGACAGCATATAACGTCTTATCGTCGGGTGGCCACGCCTGAAATTCAGCGATTTCAAGATGGCTGGCTCACCGCCCGACATTTCTTGGCAGTTCGTATTTTTACTTAGCAGAACCGGACTATAGCGACTAGCTACGCTGTGTTTTGAATTTAGAATATATTATGGCCAAATATTCAAACGCTACTCAATTTTAAATTGCCGTTAATTTCGTGTTGTCTCTGTCATTTCGCCTTAAAGTGACAGTGACAGCACAGGACTTAACGGCAACTTAAAATTGAGTAGCGTTTTAGTATTTGGCCAATTGTTCTTTCTTTGAAGGTTAGATATGGTTGACTTTAAACAGAAATATTTTAAGAGATTTAATATGGTGGCAAAGTCGTGATTTAATAGCGATCTATTAGGTGCTAATCCGCTATCCCGCACTGGGCCAGTGCAGCGTTAATCTTTCTCATTTTGAAGGGGGCCGTGCCCAGCAGTGGGACGTAAGGGGCTGATTATGCAAGGATAGAACGCTCAATGTAAGCTTATTTCTAATTTGTAGTAAGTCCATATTTTTTTATTTATGTTATTATTTTCGGGAAGCATGTTTAAAGTTTAAAGAGTAATTCAGAACTATAGTCCGCGCGCAAGTGCTAGTCACCTCCTGAGGTATAGGAGCGGCAGGAGGAGGGTGCGCGCGGTAGACTGACTGACAAACTGATGAAGCGCGTCTATTGTTTCGGACCCCCCTCCTGCCGCTCTCATACCTCAGGCGATTACTAGCACTTGCACGCAGATTACAGTAACAACCGATATCTACTGGTACAGTAGGGGAATAAATAGGTTCGTCAGTCTTCAAATTCACTCCTTTCCCACATCGTGGGCACATGTTACCTTTTCAAACTGTTGAACGGAACAGACCAATGCATGGAAAATTATGTTTAATTATCTGGTAGCAAAGATAAAAATTGCCCTTTGCCTCCATGTGACGTAGTAATACATACCATATTATAATGTCTTTGAATTGATTTAATGATTTTTGTTTTAAAAACCATTGAATTAAATAAATTGACTTTATTAGTCGTTGTCATCATGTCACCATTATAATTTTTAATATCCTGTTAAAAAAATTCATTCATGTATTTTCATTTCTATAACGTTGGCAATACGTAGTCGGTAAAATAGGTTGTTTATTGCACTGTGCAAGAAAAAATAGATCTTAAGGTGTTTAACATTTTCTTTCCCCTACTGTACATATTAAACCTACATTTAACCTGAAATGTACAGTTGGATAAAAATCCTTCTACAATCATTTTACCTGTAGCCAAGTAAGTAACTAATATAGCAAAGGTTTCCAGAGTTACCAACTCATAATGGAAGTTTTTTAATATCACGTTACGTAAGCAAATGGATTTTCGTAGGCAAAATAATAATAAACGACATAATGCTTTGCTGCCGCGGTTTTGTAGCGCCTCCGGCATGTTTGCTGAGGCCAACGTAGACAGCTTTGCGACAATTATGCGCAAGCGTTGCACCTCCATCCTAACGCGCATGCGTGCTAGTTCCAACAGCATCTTGTGTGTGTTGACAGATCGATGGGATTCTCCGATGCTTGAGCGCTGGATACGACTGCATGCAGTCAAGTAAGCAGGGGACGGTACCCCTATCAGTGTGCCGTGTCGGTTTATCGGACAATCCAACATCAGTATGTTGGATTGTCCGAAAAATTGACATGGCACAATCAATGAATGTATGTATTTTTAATTTTTAATATGTATTTTCTTTACTAATCATAGTTTATAAGTGTCTTTGTGCTACTAACAACGATATGGATATGTTGAAATTCCGAAATAAAATGATTATTATTATATATATTATTATTATTATAATGATGTATTGTTTGAGTGAATATTTTATGATGAAGATTATTAGAAAATGTATGTATTTACATAGTACATTACATATCGCATAAATTCCTAGAGATTAGGTCTACTAGCAATAACTTAAGTACAGAGACGTTGACGACACGTTTGGTGCAGTGGCTAAGCGATTGGCTTTTGCGTTGCGGGTCGTGGGTTCGATTCCCGCACGGAACAAATACGTGTTTGTGCATGTGAAGATTTGTGTCTGTTAAAGCACCCACAATACAGGAGAAATCCTAGTGTGGGGCAAAGTTTTTTTTTTTTTTTAGAGACTCTCAGCGTCTGTAATATCAAAATAATCATCTTTTGCCGTTAAATAGAAAAGTTGTAAGATAATATATGGCCGTTATAATATTTCAGTCGCTGCAAATTGTGCGCAGCCTTTAAATTTATTATTAACTAGCTGCCCGGTCAGACTTCGTTCTGTCAAAAGTGATTGGCCTGTAGTGGGAAAAGAAAAGTGTTGATTTTACTATTTTCCACACAATTTTTATGTTTTTTCTCTCCATAAGAACCTTCTTTATGCCTTAAGGAATATATAAAAAAAAATATAGCCGAATTGGTCGAGCCGTTCTCAAGTTTTGCGCTCAGCAACACATTTGGCGATTCATTTTTATTTATATAGACTAGCGGCCCGTCCCGGCTTCGCACGGGTGGACATTTTTCCCGTTTTGCAACATTTTTCATTGGTCGTAGCGTGATGTTATATAGCCTATAACCTTCCTCCTTCCTCGATAAATGGACTATTCAACACAAAAATATTTTTTCAATTCCAACCACTAGTTCCTGAGATTAGCGCGTTCAAACAAACAAACAAACAAACAAACTCTTCAGCTTTATAATATTAGTATAGATGAGCATGACAACCATAATATTTGCACACCAGTCATCTGGTAGAGTATGGTGGAACTTATTTATATTACTTTGTCAACTTATTGTACTTGTATTCTTGCCAAGAAATATTTCTTATTCTTAAATTTTTGATACTGGCAGATGTATGTTAATCCTACTCGTCACATTTGAAGTGTCACGTGTGAAGAGTTATGCCTTAAGAAAAAAATCTTATTGTTTGGGTGGTATCTATACTAGTTATGAATCCAAGGGTTAAGTTTATAATGCCACTGTGGCGGCATCTATCACGCAAAATGCGAACTACGCAGCACGACGATGATCCAGCAGACTACAGCGGCAACAATGACAGCTGTCAAATGAAAAGTCACAAATCCTGCATCGCGATATCAAGATTTGACACGCAGATAGTATATATACAACTTCCCAACATTAACCGTTGGGCACACGCACCCACTGCGCATGTAGCTACTAGTCGACAGCTAGGCGCTGCAATGCGCGGCACATACAAGCCACCACTCTACATAACCTAAGTAGGATTGACACGCTGTTCGCGGCACGGGCGGGTGAGCGTACATACATAGCGTCTACATAGGGCAACGTACATACACCTCAAGTCACCCTACACACTCATAACGTCCTACGCATTGCAACGTAATCGGCTTGCTCTGAATGCGTTGTAATCGTAGGTCAATCAAAGGGCGCCAACCAAAGTCGCCACCCTGTTGCTAGTATCGACCTCCGTCGGGCCTCCCCCAGGAAACTGGGGGTCTCACCTGACTGGAGTCTGGTCGCACGGGTGTCGTGAAACACATAGGTCGCCCCTATAGAAACACCAAATTACAAAAACTCACCAGTTGCCGCGGACGTGGTCCGCGGCCTAGTATCTAATGGTCTAACAAATAACAAACCAGCCCCAACAACCGACCCGTATTAACGGGCCGCGACTGATACTACGGGAAGGTGGCCCACAAGCCCCGACCCCGTTTCCTCGCGCCCCTTGCGGGGCGCGCAGAAGACACAAGTATGTAACCGTTGGGCAGTAGCTGCCAGGCATAAGACCCGCCTGGTTAGAGGATCCTCCCTTGTCGTTGGAGGAAACACCATACCTCGTTCCTCCACACTACTAATGAATTGTAAAAATGCCTCAAATTCGAAATGCAATACAGATAATAATAATAAAACAACAAAACAAAAAACAAATCAAATATCTTGACTTAGCACACGAGGTTGTCAACATGTGGGATGTGGAATCGGCAACCATTGTGCCGATAGTCGTTACGGCGAATGGTATAATAGCCAACAGCCTCGATAAACACCTCATGAGGCTCTCGTTGGGTGGTTGGATCAAGGGCTTGAAACAGAGAGCAGTACTCCTTGACACGGCACGCATAGTGAGGAGGTTCCTTTCTCTGGAGCCCTGACTACCGGCAGTTTGGACCCTGTTCCCAATGCCGGTGGACTACTATTTTTAAATGTTTTTTGTGTTTTTATAGAAATATTTAAAAATGTAATTTATAAGTATTTTAAAATGAATAAAGGCAATAATAATACCTAAGTTAAACGTTGATTCAAGCACTTAATGCTCCAGCCAAACTCAATGTTAAATGAATGTAAACATACCCTGTTATCACTTCGACACCGGATATTTTGATAGGCGTAAGGGAAAATGAAATATTGAAATAGATTTCTGAACAGAATTTTAATTTGGTATCGGTTTGTCGCTACTTCCTTGTATTTAAATTGATATTGATCCACTTAGAATCATATAATACCTGTACACAGGGTAATTGAAAAAACACCCAAATCTTTTTTGTATTATGACACTAAAGAACGTTTGTTTTACAACTTCGAATAAAACTAAAGAGGTTAGCTAAAACATTTTTTTTCGTTTTATTTGATTTGTGTAAAATTTGCGTATACGTGCGCAAATTTTGCCGCTCGCTCCTTTTGTACTAGCCGCACAGCGATCACTCGTTGGCCGTCTCATTTAGAATATGCAAACTACAGAGTATTCTAATACTTCCGAAAGGAAAAAAAAAGATTCGAATTATGAAAAGTCGTAGAACAAAGGTTGTTCAGGGTCATAAAGTTAGTACTAAGAGGTTACCGGTGTTTCTTCAATTACCCTGTATAGTGACAGTTTATTTACATAAATTCCACATCGAGTTTGGTTGAACTATAGTTATGTACTCCATTGTGGTAGTGCAAGACAATTTAAAAGAACAATAGAATTTTTTACGACGCTCGTTTATTTTAATAACATGGCCATTGTGGGCATTTACATTTAAGTCCAATAATAAACACTAGCGATAGCCGGTAAACGTGCTTTAGATGAAATTGACTACTGCGGTTTTGTGGACAATGGACTGGAAATGTTTTGCTTGTACTGTGTAAATAGTATTTTTATTCTTTTGAATACAAATTTGATAAAGTAAAATTTTAAGAATATTTTGAATACCTTATCTGTTTTGTAAACCATGTGTACCTACTAAAATGGGTTTTATACATTGTACAAACCAAACATTTTGACAGTTTCGTGTGCAAAAACTGTCAAAATTTGTTTTTTGTTTTTTTGTGGTTTGGCTGTAATTTGTCAATAATTTTGTTGGTTTATTTTGTATTGCAGATATTTATTTATTTCTATTTTTTTTGTTTATATCGTGACAATAAATCCAGATGAGTTTTAAATAATGAAAAATAAATACCTGTGTATTATCAAAACTCCTATTCCTGTAGGTTGGTGTAAAACATAAACTGTGCTACACCATGAAATCACGGGTTCCTGAAACAAAAAAAAATACCATTGATATTTTGGTAATTCATACTATAACAATGTACATACAGGTCAAGCTTTTATACCTGAAGGGAAATACAGACGCTTAGGTTTTGTGGAATAGCCCATTAAAATTACCAATGACGTTAAAGAGAGCGAGCCTATCGCCATTTACCGGGCAAAGTCCATAGCCCAAAACTAAGAAGAATTTCCTAACATAAAAAGCTCAAAAACTTTTTTCTCTACTGGTTCGGTTCCCCGAATTGTATCCAGGTGTTCAATTTCAGCCTGCGTCTGATCAGTAGATCAATAAGGCGGTTTCATTCTATAGTAAACAGGGGATTGAAATAAAAATGGCTTATCTAAAAACGCGAACAATCCATAATGGTACCAAGTACAATTTTAGTGATTTCTAATCTTATCATTCATTGAGTACTTAGGTATCATTCATGTGTCTGTGGTATAAAAATCACAATAACATTATGCTAGAATTTTTATTTTATTTCTATATGTCGACTTTCACAAATTTAATTGTAGAATTAATTAAATGAGTAAATCTGGAGCGTTTTGTTACGTCGTCGTATGGTTTCAGTGGTTTTGGAACAAAAGTTGACCCATATGGACTGTCGCGATATTACTGTGACGATTTTTTTTTTGTAAAATGGCTTTAAATATCACCCGTCCATTTAACCGCATCGTACGTATTGGACGCACTTGTCGGCATAATGGACGGAACGCATGCGTTGGATCGTCGGCAATGCCGTACCTGCCAATGACGTCATTCGGTAATCCGAATGACAATGTATAAAATCCGATTGCTCATAATTATTGCGCATGCTCGCGTCGTTATTATGGAAGCTGCCAACGCAGTGGACGCACTACACATACGTATCATTTTGATGAGATCCAACTATGCGAGCGCTGCGAACAGGTAGACGAGTAGTTTTTTTTTAATCTTTATTAAATTAATTTGGGATTTTTATCCATACTGATATGTCAACCCATCATGCCTTATGCAATCTACGATAAACAAATACTTAGATCTAATCCTAAAAGGCAAATTTTAATTAATGAAGTATACTAACTGACAATCTTTTTGCAACATCGACCGCGTATCTTAAAATATTTGCCTATATTTTTATCTACCAACCAATAAGTATTCCATTCATTATATTTTACGTAGGTATAAACCCTCATTCTTTATTTCTATAATCATATACCACGTGTCCTTCGAAGCAGTAGCTAATTACGTCGATGACGTCATGAAATCAGTGAAGTATGACGTCAGATAGCGTGAGCCAGTGATCGGAGGATGTACAACATGGATAAATACAGAAGGTCACCCAATGCACGATAAAAAACTTCATACATAAAATTAATTTTTCGTAAAATATGTGCATTCTCTATTCCAGCCATTTTTTATTTAGAATTAACATGCTGCGAAATTAGAAACTTTAACTCCATTATGTATAGTTCAGTTTCTATTGCAATTTATTTATTGTTTTATGACCTTTTCCATAGTTTTTGTCATTCTGAAATAAACTTATTAAAATGCCTAAATTGATGCGCGCGGTTTGCCATAATTTAGCAATGACATTGAGAAAAACAAAATGTATATGAAAAATATAAATTAGATGAATCGATTCTACTCACAAATCTGAACAAACTACTTTAAAGTTTTGCGTAATTTTAATAATACGTTGTATAACTTGCATGGTTTTATTGTCATTAGGGTCGATTTCTAAAGGTCATCGTTGAAACCGCCTCAGCATCAGACCAGCACCGCCTCACCTCACAACTCAGTTAGTGAAAAACGGACTGTAAGCTGTGTGCCACACACTATACTTTAGATTTGTAAGTGAAAAAATAGTGGTAAACGCAGGGACAGCGCTCCGTCCCCTCTTGCTAGTTGAATCGTGTACTGGTCTCGTGCTGAGGCGTTTAAATTGATGACGAGCTTAAATTTTCAGATAATCTGAAGAATACATTAGAAAATTTGACACAATTTCGATACAAAACCTGTCAAAACGTCAAACTTATTGGTCAGATAAAAGTTATTTGACAATTGAAAAATCACCCCTAAATCGTTCGTCAGAGACTCCATTTCGCACTAAAGTACACGGTGTGCAGGTTTATTTCGATAAAGTTGCACGTTGTGTGCTCCCCCCTCCACTTTAACCCATAGCGACTATTTACGTGCGAGTTCCTTATCACTCCTTGTAAATGGGCCTTCTATATCTTCTTTATTATGTAATCGGAAGGCGCATTGACGCCGCCTTTATGTTGATATCGGGGTGATAATAACAGCACTGATTTAGGGTTGGAGCGGATAAGAAACGCTTGTACTTTTACGGTGGATTAAGAGTGTTTCTTCTTCATCTTCCTAGCCTTTTTCCCAATTATCTTGGGATCAGTTTCCATTCTAACAAGATGCGGCTGATACCAGTATATTACACAAAGCGACTGCCATTAGATCTCCGCAACCCAGTTACTGGGCAATACTGATATTCTAAGGTTAGACCGGTTGTTAGACTTTCGGGGTTCTGACTAGCCGTAACGACTGTCATAGGTATTCTTATGACACCCGGGACCGACGGTTTAACGTGCTCTCTGAGGCACTTAATTGAGAGGGTTTATTATCTATACTAATATTATAAAGTTGAAGAGTTTGTTTGTTTGAACGCGCTAATCTCAGGAGCTACTGGTTGGAATTGAAAAAATATTTTTGTGTTGGATAGTCCATTTATCGAGGAAGGTTATAAGCTATAACATCACGCTACGACTAATAGGAGCGGAGCATAAATGAAAAATGTTGCAAAAACAGGAAAAATGTCCACCCGTGCGAAGCCAATACGGGCTGCTAGTGTTGAATAAAAATGTATAGATAATGTGTTCATTTCCATCTTCAGTAGTGGACGGTTAACGACTGGTAGGATAATTAATTCAGACGAACGTAATTAACGTCGCGCAAAGAGAGTCACGTAATTTACTGGAAGGATAAAAAACTGGTACTTACATACTAAATAAGTTCTTTTGTTATAAATAAAAATGTGGTCTGTATATGTAAATGTACCTATGTGTGTTATTTGTTGTCCGAAAAAAAAAAATATGTTTATAAAGGATTGATTTTGCGTCGTAGTGCATACAGGATGTCCTGTAATTAATGGATAACCTTGAAATGGCGTATAACGGAAATAATGACCTTTCAAAAAAATTACAAAAATATTATTCCAAGTAGTACCCAAGATCTGTTTTTTTACCTTATTTTAAGTTCTTGTATGCCACAATTTCATCGGTCTTATGTTTTTTATAATAATTTACATTAACTGTGCCGATATGTATATGCAGTAAATAGTACAACTAGAAAATGGAAATTAAAAAAAAAACTTTAATTACTTTTTTAATGCAAAGTTTAAAAAATATTTTTTAACAGTTCTTGGGTATTTTTTTCTTTGTATCTTTTTTAAAGATCTTTAGTTCTGCTATACGCCATTTCAAGGTTATCCATTAATTACGGGACGCCCTGTATATTGCAATATTGATGAAACCGAACGTAACCGAAATTACGCGACACAATTGGCGCGGCATATATTACGCTGGTCTGGCCTCAGCCTTAGTGTTAGAAATATTAGTGTTTCTGCGTTTACTTTAGACGTTAGCTAATGCTTAGTATGTGTCGTACAAAATTAATGTGACAGACAGATGTAAGCACGTAGGCGTGATTTTAGTTACCAAGATAATTTTAGAACTGGTTTCAACATTTATGATTTATGAATATCATTGAAGACGTATCTCTCCTTTCGTCGCCTTGTAATTATACGCCTTGTAATTTACAAGGTACCATTTACATCGTCCGTGTTTGCTAATATGATTACGGGTTCCAAAAAGGTAGCCTTTTCCGAACTATGTTGGAGTCAGCTTCCAGTCTAACCAGATGCGGCTGAATACCAGTGTTTTACACGGAGCGACTGCCATCAGACCTCCGCAACCCAGTTATTGGGCAATGCCGATATTCTAATGTAAGACCGGTTGTCAGGTTTTCGGGCTTCTGACTAGTAACGACTGTCATGGGTATTCGACCTCCCGGGACCGACTATTAAACGTGCTCTCCGAGGCACGAAGGGGTCTCGATGTGTAACGAATGGTCACCTATCCACGGACTGACCGCGGCAAGCGAAGCTTAACCTCGCAAATCGTATAATCCGCACGATTGGAAAATACCAAGAGCCACTACTAAGTATGAAGGTAACACACGAAGCAAACCCACACACACATAGGTACATAAAAACAAATCGTCAAACAACTCCGTAACTTTTAAACGAGATACTAGGAATGTCAACTTACTAAAAGCAAACTACTAAATCAATAACAAGACTGTCTGCCAACACAAAAATCTTATTCCTCTTGGGTAATTTAATATATCCCTTGATCGAGTTAGGCGTCGCTTTTTGGCGCCCTCTGTTTTTCTTCCAGCGTATAAAAAAAAGTAAAGACAAGACTTGAGTGGAAATGTTTAAGAAAGCTCTCAGATAGTGTTTTGGGATTTGATTATGTTGACTTCGGGATTATGTTGTCAATTTGTATGGGTGAAATGTACAGGGTGTGAACGAATTTGTGTAATTCCTTAAAACCACATGATGTATTAGGTACTGGTCTTGATTACGTCAGCACGGAATTTTGTTGGATTAAAAATAAAGTATATTTTTTCTATTTTCGTCTGCGATAGTGATAAGTAAGTGATCGTCATCGTCGTAAATAAAAAAATAAAAACAAATTATAATTTTTTTTAAATTATTTTATTAAATAAATTGTGTGATAGAACAGTGAAGTGAGTATTGGGCCGTGAAGAAGATGGATGAAAGAAGATTACACGTAGCGGAGATGAGAATGTTGAGATGGATGTGTGGAGTGACGCGAATGGATAAAGTAAGAAATAAGTATATTAGAGGAAGTTTGAAAGTGGCACCAGTGACAGAAAAGTTGAAAGGAAAGCGTTTGTCTTGGTATGGGCATGTGCTGAGGAGGGATGAAACACATGTGACTAAGAGAGTGATGAATATGAATGTTGATGGATGGAGGGGGAGAGGGAGACCTAAGAAAAGATGGATGGATTGTGTGAGGGAAGATATGAAAGATAAGGGAGTAAATGATAATGAGATGGCTGACAGGGAAGAGTGGAAGAGAAAAACATATTGCGCCGACCCCAAGTAACTTGGGACCAGGGCAGGAAGATGATGTGTGATAGAACATTTCGATGCTACGCATACATGAATAGAAGCACGGCGACACAGCTGGCGGGCACGAATAGTGCGATATCGCTCGAACTCAGGGCGCTAAACTGACTCACGTTAACCCGGCGTCGTGGGGGTTGGGTCAAAATGACCCGGGACGTTTTTTTTAGCTTACAGATTCGTAACTACGCAAGCAACGTTACCGCTTCTCTCAGTAGCTGGAGTGTATTAGTTGCGCTAAGCGTTATTGACAAAGAAACAGTTGTACGGTGATCGTGCATGAAGCTACGTGAACCCAAAGTTAAAAAAAGGGTAAATATAACCCACCCCGTACTCGATGTAACAATTTTGCGCCATTTTCTCCATAGATGGTTTTTATGTTTTGTCATTACTTTTACTGCTATTTTTTTGTAATTTATGCTTGCATTATCGTTTCTTGTTATTAACGTATTTACATTTTGTCGGTAGATCGAAAAAAAATGGATCGCGAGGAAAGAAAACGACAGAGAAGATGATGAGTCTGATATTTTTTTTGTTTTTTTTTCTAAAGATGACTGTCTCACTTTTATAAACTTAACTAAGTTTATGAAAGTGCCATAAAAAATTAAATACTGTCAATTAATGCTAAGAAATATAATATTAGGCCAAAGAACGCCACTTTTGTTGGTTTTTACGTGTTTTTATTTTTATAGGTTCAAAGGTTTAATTAAAATGTTATGTAATACAAATTCTTGTTTCATTTAGTAA
The DNA here is from genome assembly GCA_910594945.2 of Amphipyra berbera. NCBI lineage: Eukaryota > Metazoa > Arthropoda > Insecta > Lepidoptera > Noctuidae > Amphipyra > Amphipyra berbera. Next base: position 9,839,915 of record OU343144.1, on the reverse strand, counting down.
ACCACAAAACAATAAAGCCATTACCTTAAAAAAATGAGTACATACATACATAAACTCACGCCTTTTTCCCATGGGGGAAGGCAGAAACTATAGAAATTAGTAATTTGTTTTAAAAAAATTTAAATATCTTAAGTCTAAATATCGGGTCATAATGACCCACCCCCACGTCCGTGTAACATTTTCCACCCCCGTGACGCCGGGTTAAGAGTAAAATGTTTTTTTCTTTTTGAAACTGAACAGATTCCATGCTGGCTCAGTCTATGTAACTAGTAGACCACGAGGTTTGAAATAATTACACGAAATTGGATACATCCTGTATATACGTTTTTTCTGTACTATAATAAATAGGTACTAACTGTGGCATCGCATAAAAACTTTTTCTCCATAATTAAACTTTACCCCTTTGGGGGTTAATTTAAAAAATCCTTTACCACTCTTTTTTATTGTTTTGTTTTTATTATTTGCTTGAGAGCTGTTGCCAATTTAACAGTTAACCTAACCATGTATTATTTAAAAACCGAGTACAGTCTAGTCCTCAGGTCTAGCCACTCCATAAAGTTAACCAACGCGTGGGCGCGACGTGCTGAGCCGACTTCAAAACAGTTCCAAGGTGTCTTTATAAACTGTCAATGTCAAATTCTCGTTCAATCACAGTATAGACATTTAAGTGAGGTAAATAAACTTTTGATCGTGAAACATTCATATTGATTTAAAAATCAAATAAAACCGTATTTTTTGTACAAAATTTTAATGTCTAGACTATTGATAGCTGTTATTTTGTGGTTATCTTCAGTCGACTAATGGCCGGTTTTTTAGTTGTCAGATAACATTTAACTAAAGAATAAATTTGACATTTTGACATATTTTCCATACAAAAGCTGTCAAAACGTCAAACTTATTGCTCAGTTAAAATTTATCTGACAATTGAAAAATTGGCCGTAAATGTGTTTACATGGAATTATTATTTAAAAAAGTAGATATTGGTTTTTAAATATTATACAGAATATCAGTGTAGTAAAATAAATTGACTGCGACGTGCTTTAATAATATTAGTTGAGGACCGATATTTGCAGACACACTATTTTTATTAATTAAAAAAATATCTGACAGATGTACTGCTGTTGTTGTGTCATAATTATTATGCAGAAAAACTGCCTCGTTTGTCTAGTGGTGGCAGGCGCGATTGCTGATCGTGAGGTCCTGGGTTCGATCCCCAGGTCGGGCAAAGTGTTATTGGTTTTTTTCGTGTGGAATTCCTCAGTAGCAGCCCGGATTTTGGATTTGTGCCCGGTTGATTGCAATAGGCTCGCCCCCTATTACATGGGACTTAAACATAACGGCGAAACGAAGTTGTTACTATACACCTCTGCTCTACCCTTCGGGGAATACGGGCGTGATGTTATTTATTATGCAGAAAAAATATGAGAATAATTAAAAAAATAATTATAGAATTCTTCTAGCAGGTTCCAGGCCGACCAATATCAATATTAATAAAAACATTTTTTACAAAAAAATTAAACCGACTTCAAAAAAGAATAAAATAATTACCATATAAAATTAACAGTTTCAGAAGTCGGTGCTGATCCACGCTGAACCAAATTGAAGGCATCGACTTCTGAAACTGTTAATTTTATATGGTAATTATTTTATTCATTTTTTCATTTTAGTGGCCTTAATTAAAACTTGGTTGGACCTACTAAAGACGCTGCTCGAGCCATAATCACATCATCACAATATGCGTACTGTTAGTCATTGAGGAGTTCCATCGTCTATCTCCGAAGTTCTTCACCAAATTTAAATGGGACCAATTTCAAAGTATACCCTATCCTTTAAAAAAAGAATCATCAAAATTTGTTCACAATTGGCGAAAATATCGATGAACATACACAAAAAAAAGAAAAAAAGAACATAGTAACTTCCTCCTTTTTGGAAGTCGGTTAATAATATCTCCATTCTTGTTTTTATTAAAGTAATATTTCTATAGGGGACACAATAAAAACACTAGGTTATCGATTTCATTCGAATCGACGTGTCGTTGACAATAAACAGTGAATCTGATACATTATTCAAAATTGCGGCGTTGTCAACTCACATTTTGCTCTACTATATTCGCTGGGCAACTAAGGTATCGATATCATCTGTATCGATTTAAATTTTTTGCCTACACCTGGTTTGGTTGGAAATCGTCTCTAACATAAGTTTTGATAAGATTAAGCAGATGAGTTTGAACGTTAGGTCTTCTTGTTAGAAGAAGAAGATTGTTAGGTTACCGACAAAGAAACAGATCATCCCTTCCATCCCACGGATGTCGTAGGAAGTATATAATGAACCCATTACTTGTTCCACTGCAGGGCACAGACCTCTTCCCAGAATGAGAAAGAAGGGTTTAGGCATAAGTCGCTCATAGATTGGAACCGTTTTTTGATCTCAATTGTGTGTGTAGGTAGTTTCCCAACCCGCACTAGACCACGTGGTGGACTAAGGTTTAAGCCCTTCACATTCTAAGAAGAGCCCCGTGCCCAGCAGTGGGACAGTAATGGGCTGAATAAGTTATTATGTTATGTTGGTGCTAACCCGTGTTCTGCTTAATAAGGGTGTTCCTGGATAATGTGCACAAAATGAATATGGGTGAAACTTGACCTGAATTTATCAACAAAAAAAAGGAAAAAAAATGTTATATCGAAGTTTTAGTTTTTTTATTAACTTTTATTCGTTCCATGTATTTTGTTTAAATAAAAACAATAATAATGGCAAAAAAACATTTTTACAAAAAATTTAAACCGACTTCAAAAAAGAATAAAATAATTACCATATAAAATTAACAGTTTTAGAAGTCGGTGCTGATCCACGCTGAACCAAATTGAAGGCACCGACTTCTGAAACTGTTAATTTTATATGGTAATTATTTTATTCTTTTTTATTTTTTGTAAAAAATGTTTTTATTTTTTTCATTTTAGTGGCCTTAATTAAAACTTGGTTTAACCTACTAAAGACGCTGCTCGTAACATAATCACATCATCACAATATGCGTACTGTTCGTCATTGAGGAGTTCCATTGTCTATCTCCGAAGTTCTTCATCAGATCTTCACCAAATTTAAATGGGACCAACTTCGAAGTATACCCTATCCATTAAAAAAAAGAATCATCAAAATCGGTTCACAATTGGCGAAAATATCGATGAACATACACAAAAAAAAAAAAAACATACAGACGAACATAGCAACCTCCTCCTTTTTGGATGTCGGTTAAAAAGTTGATGTTGCATAGCAAATAAAAAGTCTCATTTAAAAACCAGTCGTCAAATTAAAAAAACGCGCTAGTTTGAAGAAATTTTTGTGATTTTTTTAATACGATTATTACAAAAATGAAATACTTATGTTTTTATGTCTATTTCTTTTTTGTTGATAAATTGTGGTCTAGGTTCACCCATTTTCATTTGTGCACATTATCCAAGGACACACTGTATAGCTAAGTCATGCTTAAGACACAAAATAAAAGCGAAGTAAACACTTGATACATTGATAATACTGACTATTACGTAAAGTGCGCTAAGCTTCCCAAATACTGGCATATTCATTACGGATTACTGTACCAATCCAGATAGTAGTGACGTCATTCAGTTGTGGTCCAGATTACGCAGAATAGTTTCAGAGAAGTGCTTCAATTTACCTTATCATTTTATTTAGTTAGTTGGCTACTGTTCGTCCACTTGAACAGCGGTTTTGGTGTTGACCTTGGTTTAAATATGCTGTACTGATTGTGCAATGCCATGATTAATTTGTGAACAATGTTTCAGATACAATTTGACAAGTTTCAACGGTGTGCATTTTTGAGAAGGTCGGCCCTTCTCTGACACGCATAATCTGTGGATTTGTTAACAACTGTTGCTTTCTTTGGAAGGAGTTTGTGACGGGTGGTGGCTGACTGGCGGGGTCCGGGCCTATAAAAGGTAGGGCGCACTGCAGATTGCTCTCTCGCGCCGCTGCAGTTGCTCAGTTAAGTGCCACACCTGCTGAAGAAGACCTGGACTCTTCGCATTGTACGAACCACGCCCTGTTGTTCTCTTTGTACCCTTTGTAAATTCTTAATTAAATATATATAGTGTACTGTTACAAGTGTTATTCTTTATCCTCCCGTAAGTACACGCCTGCTAAATTTTATGTACACATGCTAGTCGAGGATTGACTCCTTAAGCCACCCTAAAGTGTTACAAGTTGATTGGGAGAGTCACTGATTCCTCTGTTGTGGGAATCCGTGCCGGTGGAATTGTGTTCCCTGATGTCGATATTATATTATTTTTAATGTATGTGATTTTTCATATTTAATGTTATTCTTAAGTACCTAATAAAATAGGACGTACATAATGAGGCTTGCATAGACAAGGAATAGAGAAAAAATGCGTCGAAAAAAAAGTTGACAACAATTTCTGAAACATGTTTCGGAGTTTTTATGATCAAAAACTTGTCAGTAGCGTTTCTTGCAACATGGAAAGAAAATAGGTTGCATAAAAAGAGCTTCTATGACTGACGATACTTAAGTACGCTCGGTGCACCCTGGGCAGTCTGCCCCGCTACCAACCTTGCTGACTGGCTAATCTTTTCACCAAGCATGAACTTCCTAATATCTTGTGCCGACACGAAAACCAACAAACCATCATCATCTTCCTGCCCTTATCCCAACTTATTTGGGGTCGGCGCAGTACATCTTCTTCTTCCAAACATCTCTATTAGCCATCATCTCAGTAGTCACCCCCTTTCTAGTCATATCATCTTTCACACTATCCATTCATCGTTTCTTTGGTCTTTCTCTACTCTTGTAACCATCCACATTCATACTCCAAACTTTCCACGACATGTTCTTCATTCCTCTGCATCACATGCCCATACAATAACAACCAGTTTCCATAGAGCTTCTCAGTCACGGTCGCCACTTTCAGACTTCCTCTTAAATACTCATTTCTAATTCTATCCATTCGCGTAATTAGTATCATCCCTCTTAGCATTCTCATCTCAGCTGCATGCAATTGCCTTTCATTCATCTCTTTTGTGGTCCAACATTCCGATCCATACAAGACAGGAGGTCTAACCATGGTTTTATATATCTTCCCCTTAAGTTTAAGGGGAATATGGAAACTGAAAAACCATCATCGTCATCATCTTCCTGCCCTGATCCCAAGTTACTTGGGATCGGCGCAATATGTTTTTCTCTTCCACTCTTCCCTGTCAGCCGTCTCTCAAACATATGAATAATTGTACACGTTAAACAAAGAATGCGAGTTCACACTGAAATCTTAATTTATGAAATATATATTTACTTAACAATTTACGTGCTTTTTTGCCAAAAGTAAGTTTAAATTTTTAACTTAATACTAAGTTTAAAAAGTTTAAAATAAAAATTAAATTTAAAATTTAATAAACCCCGACGCAAAAAACAACGAACTTTTAAAAAGTCCAAAATAATAGTATCGTTGAGCCATCAAATTCGATTGAGTAACACCTATATATTTTAATTACAGAAATTGATGGATGGCACGATAAGGTTTGCTCGTTGAAATGGCGATATACTATCACGTCGGGGTACCGCTAAGTAAATTAGCTAGCTAGTAAATTAATAGATGGTCAATTAAATGAAGGGTCTGACTTACTTTAGCGGTACCCCGACGCGATATTATATCGCCATTTCAACGAGCAAACCGTATCGTGCCATCCATCAATTTCTGTAATTAAAATATATAGGTGTTACTCAATCGAATTTGATGGCTCAACGATACTATTATTTTTGACTTTTTAAAAGTTAGTTTTTTTTGCGTCGGGGGTTTTTTAAATTTTAAATTTCATTTTTATTTAAAATTCAAGTTTGTGTAGAGAACACCCTTTCCTCTAAGTTGGTTTAACATGCATTACAATTGAGACCAAATTACTGGTTAATCTATTTTATTACCTACGTAGCTATTTACGAGTACTTACCTCACTGATATTATCGTAGGAAATGTTCGTTCAGTTTGAAATGTATTCTTAAGGTCATGACTCATTATAACAGCTCCGACACAGCAAATCACTTCCCATTCAAATTAGGGCTTTAAATTGTGTGTATTAAAGTAATTTTTTTAGTGGACTGTAGCGGGAAATGAGGGGCTCGTCACCAATTAATTATCAACTGCGTGGATCATACGATTTGTGAGGTTAGGCTGCGTTTGCCGCGGTCAGTTCATGGATGGGTGACCATTCGTTACACATCGCAACTCCTCCGTGCCTCGGAGAGCACGTTAAACCGTTGGTTCCGAGTGTTAGAAGAATACCTATGACAGTCGTAACAGGTAGTCAGAAGCCCGAAAGTCCGAGAATCGGTCTAACTTTAGGATATAGGCATTGCCCAGTAATTGGATGGCGGAGGTCTGATGGCCGTCGCTCCGTGTAAAATACTGGTATTCAGCTGCATCTGGTTAGACTCAAAGCTGACCCCTACATAGTTGGGAAAAAACTAGGCAGTACTGTGGCGGCAAGAACGCTTCCCGCAAGCCTTCAACTATCGCATCTTGTCATTATAAAATTATCTTTAGTGCACACGATTTAAAGCTCTAACTTGAATGGTAAGTTATTTGCTGTCACAGCAGTGCTGTGATAGTGAGTGATGGTCTTTAATGTGAACCGGTTTTGTTGATACATTGGTCTGAGTCGTTTTTTGTGTTCTCCAGTGTATCTAGAATAGTCCATTCTCTTGTCTCATAGATGTAAGAAACATCCTTCAAGGTGCAAATATCAACGTACTGGGATCGCAGATTCTTTTGCGAAGAGTGGTTATTATGGAAATTCCATATTAACCAGTATATTGGACACTTATAGGCCTACAAACTGAACCAGGGATAATAAAAGAAACTGTTGGATACTTGCAAAACGAATTCTTTGCCTATTTCAAAACAGCATCTGTTGTTCTACATTTTTTTTATCGTTGGAAAATCATTATGGATGTTTCTCGCCCGGGGAAGGCGGGGGAGGGGTCTGCCGGACTAAAAACCAACAGTGTTCCTCCTCCTGACCGTTCGGCCGGGGTCGCGGGATTCGCAAAAGCATGCACCACAACCCCGGCAGATCTGTTGTTCTACCTAGCCTTTTCCTATGCTGAGGTCAGCTTCCAATCTAACCAGATGCGACTGAATACCGGTATATTATACGGAGCGACTTCCATCAGACCTCCGCAACCCTGTTACTGCACAATGCCGATATCATAAAGTTAGACCGGTTGTCAGACTTTCGGACTTCTGACTTCCCGTAACGACTGTGATAGGTATTCGTATGACACCCGGGACCGACAGTTTCAAAACAGCGTCTAAAGTTTATAAAATAATATAATTTCATAATTATTGTTATTTTAAAATCTAATAACGTTTGTGAACGCTCTGCTAATATTATCTTATTACTTAACACGATAAAAAGTTTACAGATAATTTGAAAATGTTATAACACAAATCCCCTAATTTTGCTTAGAAAAAATCACTGTCTGCCTAATTAAAGCATTTTTGACAGTAATCTCATAAACTTGGACAAGTTATCCCCATTTAGTCCTGTCAACTTTGTCAAATAAAGTTAATTTTCCCGAGTATTATGAGATTGCTAATATTCTTTGCGTGTTATACCTACGAAAACATGTTTTTGTACCGAAAAATAAACCGTCCAGGTAGACTTGTTGTTATGCTAAACTTAGGAATATAGGCGTCACATAATCAGCCCAATACTGTCCCACTGCTGGACATGGGCCTCTTCACAAAATACCGCCTCAGCACAGACCTGCACCGCCTCGCCTCACAGTTCAGTTACTAGCAGTCTGACATTTATGCTGAACTGAACCTATTTTGCGCAGTCGCTAGACACACAGATACTATGTTTTTTGTTTATTTTTTCTTTTGTTTTCTCTCTTATGAATTTTTTGTCTGTGTCTCTGACTGCTTTCGTGCCAAATAAATTTCTTTCTTTCTCCCTTCTTTCTTTCTTTCTTACTAAAACATTGACTTTAAGATGTGTGGCACACACTATCTATACTAATATTATAAACCTGAAGAGTGTGTTTGTTTGAACGCGCTAATCTTAGGAACTACTGGTTGGAATTAAAAAAATCTGAAAAAAATGGTCAACGTGGGGACAGCGCGCCATCCACTCTTGCTAGTTGAATCGCGTGCTGGTATGGTACCGAGGCGTTTAAATAGACGACGGGTCTTACTCCACCGCTGGCCTGGTACGGGTTGGTGGACTACACACACCATCGAGAACTTTTTGAAGCCGTCTCAAGTGTGCAGGTTTCCTCTTCTATAGATCAAAAAATCTTCCGCATCCATATCATAAGTGAGATAATTATAATTTAGTAAGAAAAGTTTCAAGTACCTAAGCCCGTTCACACAGCGGATCCGTATTAACGGATCCGTCGGTACTGGATCCGATGTTCTCATCTGTACCGATGGATCAGTTAAACATATGGAAGCCGCGTCGCATCTGTTAGGCAGGATGCAATAAAAATAACGGATCCAGTATTTTTTACTGGATTCGGAATACTGTCATGTATGTGAATTCGCTCATTCAACTACAGGCGCCATCACCAAAATAAAAACGGATCCGCTAAAACGGGTCCTGTAAACAGTTTCTGTGTGAACTAGCTGTAACACTCCCACAATTCTCTATTCTCAAGGATGTCGCAGATAGCAGATACTACTTGTCGTCTCTGTGTCGAAGTAACTCAATTTACGCTTCAATTGTTTCAATTTCTCAAGCAACATTTTATAGCTGATACAATCTATCTTCACTGTATCGAACTACTGGAAAATACAATACAATTCCAGATCATAGGATCTTGCCAAAGAATACTTGATGTTGGTGGTGTAGGAAGCAACCAAGGATTTTATTAGGAAAATGTGTAGGAGCACATGCACTTGTGCAAATTCAATATTCTGCTATGACTCATCGTTAATGTTGCTTGCCGCGGTCAGTCTGTGGATGGGTGAACGTTCGTTACACATCGAGACCCCTCCGTGCCTCGGAGAGAACGTTAAACAGTCGATCCCGGGTGTCATACGAATAGGTATTGACACCCGGGACCGACAGTTTAACGTGCCTAGGGGCCTAACAGTTTTACGGGCTTTGTTGGAGTCCGGAACGTCGCCACATTATAAGAAACATTAGATGGTATCGTTTGTGGACCTTGTCTTACATATGATGCATATACCTATAGGTATATAGGTACATAACATCACGCCTGTATTCCCCGAAGGGTTGTGCAGAGGTGTATAGTAACACCCTCATTTCGGAGGCCCGGAAGAGTCTGTATGGGTAACGAACGGTCACCCATCCACAAACTGACCGCGGCAAGCGCAGCTTAACCTCGCAAATCGTATAATCCGCGCGATGGTAATTAACCACGAGCCCCACCATACCCGTACCAAAGCCACCATTACTGTATAATCACAAAACCACAAAACCCAGGTGGCTCCGTTATCCTGAAACAAGACCGGACTAGAGATGGTTATTCTTCTTCTTCTTTTATGAAGGCACGAGCTTAATGATAATAGCTCATGCTGTAGTTGAAAGATTAGCCAGTGAGCAAGGTTGGTAGCGGGAATGACTGCCTAGGGTGCGCTGGACGTTCTCAAGTACTCATAGAGGTTCTTTTATTGCACCCCTTATTATCTACGTATAGATTTAATAACTTCTATAATAATTTCTTCCTATCACTGTTTATATCGCCTTTTTTATTTTCTTCGTATGTGGACGGGTTACATTACATACATACATACATAAACTCACGCCTTTTTCCCATGGGGGTAGGCAGAAACTATAGAACGCCACGTGCTACGACTCTTACATACCCCTTTCGCTTCATCCACATTCATACATCTTGTCATACACGCACGCCGGTTGAGAGTACTACGCACCTGACCTTTGTGAAGAACATCACCAATAACATCGATGTATGTCCTTCTCGGACGTCCTCTACCGGCGTTCCCATTAACATCCGCCTTATAAATTTCTTTTGTTAATCGCCGTTCACTCATTCTCTCAACATGGCCAAACCACCTAAGCATACTCCTTTCAATTTTTGTCACTACATCATCTTTTAAACCGCAACTTTGTCTAATCTCTTCATTTCTCAATCTATCATTCAAAGTTACACCGCGCATACTTCGGTTACATTATTCTTATGCAATACATAATATAAAAATAACTAATATACTATACCTATATCCACAAACCTAATAATATACACCCAACTAAATACATCAAATAATTTATAATAAGTAATATTGAATGGCTTTAATTGCTACTTATCCCTCTTCCTCTCTCCTAATCTTGCTGTGCCCGACAGGGTCCATATTGATGGTTGCGGTGCATGCATTTGCGAATCCCGCGACCCCGGCCGTACGGTCAGGAGAAGGAACACCGTTGGTTTTTAGGCGGTAAGAGCCCGGCAGACCCCCTCGTCTTCCCCGGGCGAGGGACATCCATGAGCATTTACCAACGAGAAAAAAATAAAGTAAAAAAGGGTCCATATTGATCCTTTACTTATTATACCATCTATGTAGAAGAAGAAATAAAGAAGAAAGAAGAAATCGCCCAGTGCGATAAGACCGCCCATTGTACATCTCTATTTTTATAGTAATGTTTCTTGTTTGTTTTGTGTACAATAAAGAGTATTGTATGTATTGTATGTAATACATATGGAATGCAATAAAGAATTGAGTATTGAGGGCTAGAATATAAAAATTTCCTCACCTTACGCTGGGATAGACGCGTGTTGTAAGATTCATCAAAACCCAGCACGCTTGTTGGTAGGATCTATACGGTCCGCCTGGCTAGCTACCACCCTCACATTAAAGTTCGGCGCCAAGCAGTTTACTGTCTTCCGTCGTGTGTATGCGAGAGCCAGAGGGGTATAGGGGAATCCCTCTATATATCTGGTTTTTGGATTCGTGTGCTCCATCTAAGACCCTGTCTGCACTTACCATCTCGTGAGACTAGGGATAAATGCAACCACGCCAAGTCAAAGTCAAAGTCAAAGTTTTTTATTTCAAATAGACCAGATTTCAGGCACTTTTAAAACGTCACGACTAGGTGCACGGTTCCAAAAGGTAGGTTCTATGGAGAAGAGCCGGCAAGAAACTCCATGAATACTCTTTTTAAAATAGTAGTTCATTACAATTCCATTACAGTAGTGTGAGAAATAGAATGAGAATAATGCAGGTTAATGTAACAAATAAACTCACATAAGAGTAACAAATAGAAAAATATGCCTTCTATGATTGCCATAGCAGTTAAGAGCTGACCAGTCCCGACAGACGGCACCCGTTCACGAGCATGACGTGCACATCCGCATCGGTCAGCTCAACCATATTATAGGGAACTCAACGACCGGATAAACAACGCCACCATCAGCAAGACATTTAAGTGAGCATGACAGACTCATATTACCAGACAATAGGCAGTAATATGATATGATTATAAGCGTATCACTAATAGCTGCATGATGCTCATACTTTACAGTTTGGAATGAAGTATTGTAAAGCGATATTATTAAAATAATAACTATAATACAAAAACCTATATTGCCAGTCCAGACAATAGTCCAGATAAAGTCCAGACATTGTAGTATACAAACTATGCGAGTGAAACGATGTAGGGCAACGTTTGGAATGGTCTTTTGAGGAAAGTGCCATAGCAGTTTCGAGTTGACCTGTCCTAACTGACGGTACATCTGCTTCAATCATCGCGGAGCTCAAACCTTATTTTAGGGAGCTCAACAACCCGACCGCTGCACGACGCTATCAATCAGCTGGACATTTGTGTGGGTCACAAAAAAAAAACTCAAGAACCGCCAAACGTTTACAAAATTCGTGTATATAGCTACCCTACATGGTACTCACATTTACAATTTATTAAAAATGTAACGTAAAAAGAATAAAAAACAAATACCTATATTATATTTCTTAGTGAATGGTTTCTGGTATCGCTTCCAAATAATTCTCACTTTCCAGAGCCCTCCAGAATTGTTATGACACAAATAGAAGATAATTACCTTCGTAGCGAGTTGCAAGCCCTCCGATAATTAAGTTTCCCGTCTCCCTAAGGCGAATCACGCGAAATGGTAAGCTTTTGATACATATGAACCTTTTCCTTTCAGTTTTTCGTAAGCCTTATTTTGCTCTGATTTGAAGGTTATTGGGCTACCGGGCAGATCGATGAATCTGTGAGGTAAAGCCGCGCTCGTTGCGGTCGTGATTTAGATGGATGACCTCTTCGTACAAATATGAATAGTCAGGAGCCCGAAAGTCTGAAAAATGGACAACTCTAAGGTTTTTGATAACGATATAACAGTAATTTATTATGACAGCTTTTGTTTAGAAAATCTGTCAAAACGTTAATTTTATTCTTCGGATAAAAAATATCTAACGTTTTCTAAAGGTTAACCATACAGACAAATATAGCTTACCCCACAATATTCTTGACATAAACCCCCTTAATAATAATCGCTGTTATTGATTGTTGTCATAACATCTGATAAGGCTCTCGTTGGGTGGCTGGGTCAAGGGCCTGATACAGAAAGCGGTACTTCTGGACACGGCGCGTATTGTCAGGAAGTTCCTCCCTCTGAGGCCCTGACCATCGGTAGCTTGGACCCTGTTTCCAATGCCGGTGGGCTACTATTTTTTATATTTTTAAATGTTTTTTTATATTTTTTAAATAAATATTTTATAATGTAGGTATATTAAAATTAATAAAGGAAATTATAATCGTTGTGTAAAGTGGAAGAAAAGCTTATACATAAAAAAATAAGGTTAAACTGACGCTAGACAGCGTTATAACTTTACACAGCGATTATTAGTAGGTAAGGCAGAAAAGTTTTTTTTTTAAACTCATTATATTTCGTCGAAGCTAGACCAAAAAGTCTCAGCATTTCAATTTCAATAGTTTCACTCAAGGCAAAGAAACTCCGCCGTACAGCCTGCTTTGCGAACTTTCCATAATTACTTCCTTTGAAAGCAAAGATTACACGGAGCGTAAAGAATATTGATAGAATCATTACATACTAAAAGGTTTAGCAAATTTATTCACTAAAATATTTTAATTAATCAGAATAATTAATGAATATTATGTAAAGGGCGTAAAAAAAATGTTCTTGATAGTGGACTTAGGTCAAAACCCACACAGCATTGGAATCTTGCACGACCATGTGGACTCTGCCATCCAGCGCCAACGTGCGTCCTTGACATCCATTATGCATGGTGGTACGTAAGTCCAATGAGAGGCGAGACTAACATAGCTCCGTGAGGAGTAGCACCATAACGACTGTGAGAAAGCTTGACCCGCAGATATCAGGCCGCTTTCCCAGCGTGGATAGATCATATTTATATTTTGACATACTTAAGCCTTCGTCCAACAGTGAACTGATAATAACAAGTAGAAATTGCGGCTAGATTATAATATTTTCGTTCAAAAAATAACATAACACATTACATCACGCCTGTATTCCCCGAAGGGTTGGGCCGAGGTGTATTGTAACACCCTCATTTCGCCGTTATGTTTAAGTCCCATGTAATAGGGGGCAAGCCTATTCCCATCAACCGGGCACAAATCCAAACTGAGGGCTGCTACTGAGGAATTCCATACGGAAAAACCCAATAACACTTTGCCCGACCTGGGGATCGAACCAAAGACCTTACGATCAGTGGTAACCCTTGCCATTACTCGACCAACGAGGCAGCTAAAAAAAAACTTAAATGTTATTAAAAATGTTGTTAGGACATACATCGATGTTATTGGTGATGTTCTTCACAAAGGTCAGGTGCCTACGCACCTGACCTTTGTGAAGAACATCACCAATCACCATCTTGTCATACACGCACGCCGGTTGAGAGTACTACTACTCTCAACCGGCGTGCGTGTATGACAAGATGTATGAATGTGGATGAAGCGAAAGGGGTATGTAAGAGTCGTAGCATGTGGCGTTCTATGGTTTCTGCCTACCCCCATGGGAAAAAGGCGTGATTTTATGTATGTAGGTATGTTATTAAAAAATCTTTACTGTTCACATTCTCTCATATTACTAAAATGTGACTTCAAACAAAGCTGTAGAAACATCTAAAATAGCACCAAGTAAATACGTTAAAATATCGCAAGACGAAAATATTACCGTCGTGCAAAGCAATGTTTTTTAATTCTGTACCAGAACATTTTCACAAAATCTTATTTTTCTGGAAACGTTTTAACCCTTTTGTAGCCATAGGCTGGATGTTTTTCTTACGTCACTTTGCGTTTACCGCGTGAAAATCCATTTTCTATTAAGACCGAAAAAACATTCAGGCTTAACCTTGTCCAGATTAAAGAACGGAAATCGGCCACCTTGACGTCTGCACGCATCATTATCATCTCCCTGCCCCTATCCTACACTAGGTGAGGTCGGCACAACATGTATTTCGTGAATCCATGTTGTTAGAGGTTTTGGCTTATTGTTTTATGACCGGCCGCTTGCCTGACATCAACCCTCCTTGGGAATACTCGGTGCGCTGTCGCGCGGGTGACCCAATGTGCTTGCTGATATTATGCACTGGGTATCAAAATTCTATGCGTATTATATATTATTATGGCGTCTACAAGCAGTGGTAAGTAATTTATGCACGTGACGGTCACATTGCTACCAGCCTTCCTGATCGGGTGCGGTCAGAACCTGTGTAGCGATTCTTTACATATTGACACCTTATTTCTTAAACCAGACTGAAGGGGTTTGTGGCTAAATAAAAAGCCGCGCTGATCATACGATTTGCGAGGTTACGCTGCGCTTGCCGCGGCCAGTCCGTGGATGGGTCACCGTATGTTACACATTGAGACCCGTCTGTGCCTCGGAGAGCACGTTAAACAGTCGATCCCGGGTGCTAAACGAATATCTATGACAGTCGTTACGGTTAGTCAGAAGCCTGAAAGTCTGATACCGGTCTAACCTTAGGATATCGGTATTGCCTAGTTACTGGGTTGCGGTGGTCTGATGGCAGTCGCTCCGTGTAAAATACTGGTATTCAGCCGCATCTGTTTAGACTGGAAGCTGATCCCAACATAGTTGGGAAACGGCTAGGCAGGACATTTTTTAAACCGGACGGAATCAAATCTTAAGTAGGTACTAGTTTAATAAAAGAGAATAAAATATTACTGTTCTCCGTAGATTTGTATAATATACCTACCTAGCGGCCCGTCCCGACTTCGCACGGGTCGACATTTTTCCCGTTTTTGCAACATTTTTCATTTATGATCCGCTCCTATTGGTCGTAGCGTGGTGTTATATAGCCTATAACCTTCCTCGATAAATAGACTATCCAATACAAAAATAATTATTCAATTCCAACCATTAGTTCCTGAGATTAGCGCGTTCAAACAAACAAACAAACTCTTCAGCTTTATAATATTAGTATAGATTCGAAATTATAAAACAACATTTTTACTGTGGTCTATACCAATTTCCAGCCATTAGCAGAGAAAAATAAAAACAAAAGCATTGTAAGAAAATACGTTAAAAAGATTTCTGTATAATTTATAATCTTTTGTGGTAGATGAAATGCGAACGAATCTTTTTTATTTCGTCCCTCCGAATTAGAATAATAATGATTTTTAATAAAGATGAAGTAAAGTGGTGGCTTAATTAAAAGTGAACGAGGAAAGAATAAAAAAGGAGCCACGATCATAATAGCTTTAAATTACAAAACTTGCCTTGTTGGTCTAGTGGTGGCAAGCGCGACTGCTGGTCCTGAAGTCCGGGGTTAGATCCCCAGGTTGGGCAAAGTGTTATTCGGTTTTTCTATGTGGAATTCTTCAGTAGCAGCCTGGAGTTTGGATTTGTGTCCGGTTGATGGCAATAGACTAGCCATAGTTGGATTGGACTTAAACATAACGGCGAAATGAGGGTGTTACTATACACCTCTGCCCAACCCTTCGGGGAATACAGCGTGATGTTATGTTATGTGTATGAATTAACGCTGATAACTCCTGTATTTTATCCTCTTAAAGTTTATTCTAAAACTAACCAAATGTTTAGTAGGAAATAATGTTTATATCAGAATAGCGGCCCATCCCGGTTTCGCACGGGTGGACATTTGTCCCCTTTTTGCAACATTTTTCATCTATGTTCCGATCCTATTGGTCGTAGCGTGATGTTTTATAGCCTATAACCTTCCTCAATAAATGGACTATCCAACACAAAAATATTTTTTTCAATTGCAGCCAGTAGTTCCTGAAATTAGCGCGTTGAAACAAACAAACTCTTCAGCTTTATAATATTAGTATACCTATAGATTAACAAAAAAAATATTTTACGATGTCCTATCTCCAGTAGTATAAGTATTTATTGATGTATATCAACACATCGTTGTTCTCGATATTTGCAGTTTGATCTTCTTAGCCTTGAATAGGGTCTATTTTAAGGCGGTTTCAATTTAGACGATTGGTGTCGTATTGCAGCCATGCCACAGCGGTGCAGCTGAAGAGAGACAAACGGGCGGTTCTGTTTTTCATATAATTGACGCGACGAGAGAGCAGTGCGTCGTCCGTACTGCGCACGCACGGCGGCAGTACGGTAGACGCACTGCTCTCTCTTCGTGTCAACTGCATAAAAACAGAATTACCCGTCTGCAGCAAGACAGCCGTACGATATACGCACTGCTGCGTCACGGCTGCAGAATTACACCAACCGTTTAAATTGAAAGCGCCCTTAGGCTAAGTAGGAGATAACATGAAACACAAGTGAACAAACTAACATCCATTTTCAAAAATGTATCAACCGATGATTTGGTCTACTAAAGATAGAAAAAAATGTCAATCATAATCTCCATAGCGACGCTAGGCAGTGAAAACCTCATAAATAAAATCGCCTGTCCCTTTTAACAATCTAGGATCTGATTCTGCAAAACAGTAATTTTACAGGAGAGCGCGTCAAAGTTTAAATTGCTTATATTTTTTTTAAATATACAAATTAGGTTTACTAATAAAATACTATACAAGGTTAGTCGGAAAGGGGGTACTAAGCCGAAAGGGTGTTAAAGTACCCATAATAAGGGATAACTTTTGTTCTACAACTTTCCCCAAAACTCGATAGTTTAAGAGAAATAGCTTTTTAAAGATTTCGTATAAAATATGCTAAAATCTATCTGTCCATAGCTATGATCAGCTGTGTTTACAATTTAGGTCATATTTGGGGTCACAGATTAGAAAATTAATCTTCTGAATTCATAACTAAAGCAGGAATGTTTTTTTTTTAAACTAAAATAAAAATCTTTTTACATGTAAATAAAAATTATCGAATTTTGAATTTTTAATACTTGCTTTCAAATATCAGTGATACTTTAAGTGGGTCGCGGCTTAGTACCCCCTTTCCAACTAACCTTATATATTATACTAGCCTTTGCCCGCAGCTTCGCTTGCGTGAAGTTTGAAATCCTCGTTAAGCCCATTTTAAAGTGACATTTTAAAATCCAAAACGTCCGTCTTTTATCACCCCCCGCGATTTAGGCTGTGCGTTGCTAGATTAGTCAGCCAGTCGGTCAGTTTCTCCCCATGCTTCTTACTTCAAAAGTACCAGATTTCTCATACAAACTTTCAACACTTATTTCACCCCTTTAGAGGTTGAATTTCCAAATATGTGTACATTTATTCCTAACCAGAAACCTTAATATTTAATTTCATCTTTCTTACTTCAAAAACGACGGACTTACATACAAACTTAAAAACCCTATTTCACGCCCTTAGGGGTGGAATTTCGAGAAATCCCTTCTTAGTGGATGTTTACGTCACAAAATGAACCTACTGTCAAAATTTCAAGTTTCTAACCCCAGCCGTTTAGGCTGTGCGTTGATAGATCAGTCAGTCAGTCAGTCAGTCAGCTTCTCCTTTTATAAATATAGATAAGTTTAAAAGCTCATGTACATAGTAATGAAATATTATTTTTCCTTTTCTAATATCTAATAACCAAAATCAAGAAAATTGCATATCCGACCTTGTTAATAGGGACAGGCGAAATTTTCTTCAAAAGCGTTTTATTTGTTCTTTAGATTGATAAACTATACACATACTAGTTCAACAAACTTTCAATACAAATACTTCTAAGCTATCTATAACGTACGATGACACACTCGTATTAACATTTGATCGGCCATTTTTTTAGCGGCAGACAGTTATTTCTATCTCTTTAAAAAAAATGTATTTTACACATACGTGGTTTTCACTGCCGACTGACGATAGAAGTAATATCTAAGTTCTGTCTCTACTAGGGTAAACTGTCTATAGATAGATTATTGAAAACGATCGTAAGTGAGCGTGTCATCTTATACCAATCCGAAGCGCTAGCAGAACGCAATCAAAGCCAACTGAAAGCATTTTGAAGCGTGTGTAATTAGTACGAGCTAAGAAAACCGACAAAAGACTGTTGTTAAACATATTCAGGCCAAATCTTCATACGGATTCCTTAGACAAACTCTTGAAAAAACTGCTTAAAGTCGGCTTGAAGAATAAAAGTAATAATGTTGAACCCATCGGAGTTTCTTCAAGGAAAAAGAGCGATAAATTCCTTACCCCACTTGGTTACGCCAAGTAAAAGTTTCTTAGGGATTATAACCGCACCAAGTTTCTTAGAACACAGCTATTAGTAAGTATATAACAAAGCATTCACATCAAAGTCTTAACTCCACGAGTCCGTTGCGGTGGGGCCGAAGGAACTATTGTTTTATGTTGGTTCCCTCTTACCAGTTACAGGGTTGTCGACTGTGTTGGTCTGTTGTTTATTTATTACGGTAATGTTTTATGTTTTGCATACTATAGTGTTGGTTTTGCGATTCATTGTAATCTACACAGGGTGTACATGAATGTGGTGTACTGGTGGCACAGATTGACCCAGTATGGGAATTTTGAAGTTACTATGAAAAAAAAGCCGTTTGTTCTTAACAGTCAGTTTAGCGCCCTGAATTAGTCTTAAGAGTCAATTTAGCACGCTGAGTTAACTGACTGCGTTATGTTGATATTTTATAAAATTTATTTTTCGAGATTTTTTTTTTTTTGATTTCTTATTATAAATTATGATGTTGAATAGTAGTGTGTAGTATCGAGTACGAGAAGTTTCAAGTTTTCAAGACAAGCATATCATTTTGGGAGCCAGTGCATAATATCAGCAAGCACATTGGGTCATCCGCGCGACAGCGCAACGAGTATTCTCAAGGAGGGTTGATGTCAGGCAGGCGACCGGCTATAAAACAATAAGCCAAAACCTCTAACAACATGGATATATGAAATACATGTTGGGCCGACCCCACCTTGTGTGGGATAAGGGCAGGAAGAAGAAGAAGTTAACTGACTGCGCGGAGTGATATCGCGGTAGTCATGCCCGCCAGCTGTGTCACCGAGCTTCCATTCAATTATGCGTAGCATTGAAATGTTCTACAAAATGATTATTACTTTTATGCATTTTTTATTTTTTTATTTAAATCTTGTCAGGTTGTTTCAATACGACCACTTACCACTATCGCAAGAATAGAAAGATTTTTTGTTTGTAATTAAGAAAAATCTTGCAAAAGCTATCCTTGTTTTTAAACGACTTCCAAAAAAGGAGGAGGTTCTCAATTCATCTGTATGTTTTTTTTTTTTTTTAATGTTTGTTACCTCATAACTCCGCCATTTAAAAACCGATTTAGATAAAAATAAAGTTATTTGAAAGGATATACTTCCAGATTGGTCCCATTTAAATTTGGTGAAGATCTGATGAAGAACTTCGGAGATAGACAATGCAACTCATCAATGACGAACAGTACGCATAATGTGATGATGTGATTATGTTACGAGCAGCGTCTTTAGTAGGTCCAACCATATTTTAATTAAGGCCACTAAAATGAAAAAAATAAAAAACATTTTAACAAAAATAAAACCGACTTCAAAAAAAAAACGATGAAAAGAATAAAATAATTACCATATTATAAAATTAACAGTTTTAGAAGTCGGTGCCTTCAATTTGGTTCAGCGTGGATTAGCACCGACTTCTAAAACTGTTAATTTTATAATATGGTAATTATTTTATTCTTTTCATCGTTTTTTTTTTTGAAGTCGGTTTTATTTGTCTTGCGATAGTGGATAAATCTACACCAGAAATAGATCATGTAGTTTACACGAATACACGAATTTGGAAACCGGGTGTCATGGTATGGGCATGTGATGCCGAGGAACGAGGAACGTGTCGTGAGGAAAGTTAGGGTTCTTAGGGTTCAGTTGAAAACCAGCGTCAGGCACTAGCAGTCTGACATTTATGCTGAACTGAACCTATTTGGCGCAGCCGCTAGACACACAGCTACTTTTTATTTTATTTTGTTTTGTCTCCTATGATTTTTTTTGTCTGTGTCTGACTGCTTTCGTGCCAAATAAATTTCTTTCTTTCTTTCAAAGTATTGAGTATGAATGTGGAGAGTTATAAGAGTAGAGGAAGACCAAAGAAGCGATGTTGGATAGTGTGAAAGATGATATGACTAGAAAGGGGGTGACTACCGAAATGACGGCTAGTAGAGATGTATGGAAGAAGAAGATATTCTGCGCCGACCCCAAATAAGTTGGGATAAGGGCAGGAGGATGATGACACAAATACACGAATTTGTTTACACCCTGTATGTGTCGCTCGATTTAATAATCATCGATATTATTTCCTGCTTGGTTCCATCTCTAAAACTAAATTAGTCCTAAGTGTAGCTCCACACTATGCCGAAATTACGCGACCAAACTTTGGCGGCAATGTTTTGTATATCGACAAGATGCGACGTTATTTCAGCCTGGTGTGTCTCGGGTAATTTAAAAAGCATTACAGGAGTAACCGCGCCGGAATTGGGTCGCGTATTTTGGGAATAGTGTGGCGCTACATTAAGGTATTGTTATTTTTGCTTTTTGAAGTCTATTTCTTACGTGAACGTCTTAGTCAAAACGGGCTTATGATAATATGAGGTCAAATCTTAAATAATGAGAAGGCTAAATAGAATCTAATATCATTTAGAGGACAATATTATCTATAGAAATTAAAAAATCTTTTAAGTTAAGCGTTTTTATCTTGCAGTACCCCTGCAGCGTCAGGATTTGAGGATTGAAGGTTGAAATTATTATAATGTTGTATTGTCATGGGAATTGAATTTGTGTGTGAAGTTTCAGAAAAATCAGTTAAGCAGAAGTAGTTGAAAAATCTGTCGCAAGTTTTGACCCAAACAAATATACGTAGTGAAGCTATTTAAAACCATTTATTATAAAAACTAAATCCAAAATAGCTTTGCAATGAAAACAATGTTAAATATTCAGAAAGATGTACTCTTTGAGAAATTCTGTACTAATTCAGAGAACTTGTTATCGTAGAGACAAGAGGAATATCTTTAAACAAGATTCTATTTATATACTTCGAGCTAATCATCTGTCACATAAAGGCGGGATTAGATGGTTCGTTTTCGTTCACCCAGCAGAACATTCATTTGATTGAACGTTCATTTTCTTTCATTTCACGTTCACTTTCTTCATTTCTTTCATTTCAAAGAGGCCGAATGAAAAACGGAAATAAACGAAAAAATAATCATCTATTTATCCATTGTTGGTCTAGTGGTCGCAAGCGTGACTGCTGAGCATGGGGTCTCTGGATTCGATTCCCAGGTCGGGCAAAGTATTGAGTTTTCCATTAGGAATTTGTCAGCCCGGAGTCTGGATTTGTGCCCGGTTTATGGCTATAGGCTCGCCCCTATTACATGGGACTTAAACATAACTGGCGAAACGAGGGAGTACTAAAAACACCTCTGCCGAACCCTTCGGGGAAAACACGGCGTGATGTTATGTTATTAACCATCTAATTCTGCCTTTAACACGCTTTTCTAATCTTTAAACCGATTACGTGTAACATACTTTACAGAATCAACACACAGGTTGCGTAAGAAGCTTGGATTACTTCGCACAAAAAAAAACTCGTCTACCAAAATATATGTAGATGTAACGGTACATTTTCCCCCAATTCTAATACAAGAATACGCAACATCGACATAAGAATAAGATAGCTTTCAGAATAGCAAATGACTGGTACTCAATGGTTGTATTATCCAAAACTGAACCAAGAATAAAATTGTAATTGGACGGAGGATGGCTCAATACGTACATTGTCAATGTCGTATTGGAGTTTTTTTCCAATAATTTAGATACAAAAGTCATTGTCAGTTCGCTTTTTTATATTAAATAATACGACAACGACAATTGCCTTGTTGCTCTAGTCATGGCAAGCGCGACTGCTAATGGTGAGGTCTTGGGTTCCATCCCCAGGTCAGGCAAAGTGTTATTGGGTTTTTCCGTGTGGAATTCCTCAGTAGCGGCCCAGAGTTTGGATTTGTGCCCGGTTGTTGGCAATAGGTTCGACCCCTATTACATGGGACTTAAACATAACGACAAAATGAGTTTGTTACTATACATCTCTGCCCAACCTTTCGGGGAATACAAGCGTGATGTTATGTTATGTTAATACGACAGGACAAGAAATAACTTTAAGAACAGTTATGTTCTAAAAAATGCAATGAAATGGATATTAATTGACATAAGACAGTTTTTCATTGTTTTGCAGGCTTTTTCCCAACTATGTTGGGGTCAGCTTCATTTTACTCGGAGCAACTGCCATCAGACCTCCGCAACCCAGTGACTGGACAATGCCAATACCCTAAGGTTAGACCTGTTTCAGACTTTCGGGCTTCTGACTACCCGTAACGACTGTCATAGGTATTCGTATGACACCCGGGACCGACTGTTTAATGTGCTCTCCGGGGCACGGAGGGGTCTCGATGTGTAACGAACGGTCACCCATCTACGGACTGATCGTGACAAACGCTGCTTAGCTTCATAAATGGTATGATCCGTGCCGTAAATGGCCATTTTGTATGGAAATGCGTATGCATGCTTTCTCGGCCCTTCTTAGAGACGTATATTCTGTGAATTTGTGAGCGGGTGTTGCTTACTTTGATTCCTCTGCTGTGGCTGATGACAGTCGCCTCATGTAAAATACTGATATTCAGCTGCATCTGGTTAGACTGGAAGCTGACGCCAACATAGTCGGGAAAAAGGCTAAGCAGATCTTGATACAAAATGGCCATTTTCTATAAGTAAAAGACGAAGCTGATGTGTCAAGTCCTTTAAAAAATGTATGACCTTTCAGAAGCTTAATCTATTTGTCATGCAGATGCAGTACCCAAAGAATTTCTATTTTAGTGTCCGACTTCCTTTCGACAGTAATCAAATCAAGACCACAGAAATAAAGTTGAAGTTTCGCTCTGAATTTTAAGTCTTCACCAATGTAGGAGTGCTACGAATAAAAGAAACGTGTAAAACTTAACAGATGTTTATAGCCTTCAAACTTTGTCTACGCCCACTTTCTATAAGGAACTTCTATGAATATAAACCTAGATTATGCTCACGACTTCGTCCGCGTGGGTTTCGGATTTAAACTGAGAAATTGAAGTTGGTGTATGATTTGTTTTGACGAGTATATTACACTAGCTGTGTCCTCACGGCTCCGCCCGTAGCCTATGTTACTCAGTGTTAATGTAGGTTTCTAACGGCAAAAGAATTTTTGAAATCGGTCCAATAGTTTTTAAGTATATTCGTTACATACAAAATTACAAATCTTTCCTCTTTATAATATTAGTATAGATTATAGTAACGAAGTTTCATGTCGATAAACACATGGAATCCGATTTTCTGTGCCTCTTATTAGGGGTGGTCTAAAAAAAACAAAATTACGTGTTTTATTATTTATGTGGTATTTATATCAAGTTTCAAGTTCATACACGAATTTTTACACCCCATTTCACAACCTTAGGGATTAATTTTCGATAGTAAATAAAATTTGAGAGTTAAAATATCATTGTGAAAACCGCCAAACAGTGGAATGCGCTGCCCGAGTGGGTGTTCCCCGACAGTTACAATCTGGGTGTTTTCAAGTCACTAGTGAATCAGTTTCTTCTGGGCAAGCGTGCTTCATCGTAAATCGCATCATCGCTTAACATTAGGCGAGATGGCGGCCAAACACATGCCTAGGAACAAATAAAAAAATAAAACATATAAATATTTTCCGTTTTATCTTCGGCTGTTTAAGTTGTAGGTACCTTGTCTGTCGCGGAACTGTTTAAATATATATCTATTAGCAGTGATAGCCTAGTTGTGTGACCGTCGGACTGCCAAGTCAAAGGTCTCGAGTTTGAACGCAAGGCACCTCTGTCTTTTCGGATTCATGTGCGTATTGTGTAATTATCACTTGCATAAAAACGGTGAAGGAAAACATCGTGAGGAAACCGCCATGCCTAAGAGACATTTCTCGACGGCATGTGAAGCCAAGTCAGTGGCCTATAGATGGAATAAACTCTGAAACCAGGTTAGTCACTAACCACACGAAAATAAGATGATTATGTATCTAGAAATAATATTATATTATATTGACTGCCTTGTTGGTCTGTGGTCGCAAGCGTGACTGCTGTGCGTTAAGTCCTGGGTTCGATCCCCAGGTCGGGCTAAATGTTATTGACTTTTTCCATTAGGAATTTCTCAGTAGTAGCCCGGAGCCTGGATTTGTGCCGGGTTAATGGCAATAGGCTCGCCCTCTATCACATGGGACTTAAACATAACTGGCGAAACGAGGGTGTACTAAAAACACCTCTGCCGAACCCTTCGGGGAATACAAGGCGTGATGTTATCTATACTAATATTATAAAGCTGAAGAGTTTGTTTGTTTGAACGCGCTAATCTCAGAAACTACTGGTTGGAATTGAAAAATTATTTTTGTGTTGGATAGTCCATTTATCGAGGAAGGTTATAGGCTTTATAACATCACGCTACAACCAATAGGAGCGGAGCATAAATGAAAAATGTTGCAAAAACGGGAAAATTTTCCATCCGTGCGAAGCCGGGACGGGCCGCTAGTCTATACTATAATATTATAAAGAGGAAACATTTGTATTTTTGTAAGTTTGGATTATTGTATTTTTGTATGTAACGAATAAACTTAAAAACTACTGGACCGATTTCAAAAATTCTTTTGCCGTTAGAAAGCTACATTATCACTGACTAACATAGGCTACGGGCGCAGCCGTGAGGACACCGCTAGTGTTAAATAATATTATAGAAGATAGATTGCCGTTGGGTAGGTCATACGGGGCTTATAAATTACATTGTATAAGTTATGTTACGAACTTCTTAGTTGCATCATTTTGTTCAACAACAAGTTTTAATGTTGTTTTGTTCTCGCACCCTCCAGGGAAATAAACGTGTACTTAAACTTGTAAGTAGTCTAACGTTTGAAATAGTGTTCCTACTTATTAGCATGCTTGAACGGCTATGTTGTATAACTGATATTAGGTCTCCACCTATGAAATCAGCGTTTTGTATGGAACATTTTAAAGAAGTTGCATTTTTCATACTAACATTTTCTTAATTTATTTAACAACTATGAACACTAATGTTTTAAAACTTTTATGCACTAATGTTTAAAAACTAAGATAACGTATGCCACTTAGATTATGCGACAAAAATAAGTTTTGGCTAAGTTAAAACAATAATCACTTTTTAACAAAAATAAAACCGACTTCAAATGATATATCTCCGAAGTTCTTTATCAGATCTTCACCAAATTTAAATGGGACCACTTCGAAAGAATACTCTTTCAAACAAAAAAAGAATCATTAAAATCGGTTCACAATTAGCAAAGATATCGCGGAACAAACATACAAAAAAAAAACAATCGAATTGAGAACCTCCTTCTTTTTGGAAGTCGGTTAAAAATAGTGGTCATTTCTGCTAACAAAAAGAGGAGTCATTTTTAAGGTATTTTTTATCTTTAGAAAACTATAAGTAATAAGGTTTATTTACTATTGGTAGTTGTCTATGATGGTCATTATACGATATAATATCAAAAAATTGATAAATATTTTAAATCATAGAAGTGACGAGGTTCTCAATTTGTGAGGAAGAAACGCCAATTTCATAGGTGGGGACCTAATATAACTTAGGTAATACATACACACGTAGCTCATGTCTATATACTGCCTCATTGGTCTAGTGGTGGTAAGCGGAGACTGCTGATCGTGAGGTCTTGGGTTCGATGCCCAGGTCGGGCAAAGTGTTATTAGGCTTTTCCGTGTGGAATTCCTCAGTAGCAGCCCGGAGATTAGATTTGTGCCCGTTTGATGGCAATAAGCTCGCCCCCTATTACATGGGACATAAAAATAATAGCGTAATGAGGGTTTTACTATACACCTCTGCCCAACCCTTCGGGGAATACAGGCATGATATTATAGCTCATGCCTGTAGCCTCCTGGGGTAGGCAGAGGCAATGGCAGCATTGAATGGCGCTATTGTTATGTAGATCTATCAATGTCAAATACTCAATCAAAATGTCAATGTCTAATACATTAGCCAGTAATTGATAGTATGTTGTAAAGGTAATTACATTACAGTATACCTAATATTGTAATTTAATTGTGTTAATTCAGTGATATCTGTTGTTGACTGTACAAAACAAAGTTTTAACAGGTCTACATTCGCAGTGGCGCCGTCTGGTATCGATTGTAGAACTACTAAAAAAAAATGCCATTTACAGTTGCTACGAGCCTGACGTACCTACATTCCTTGTTTCTTCTGCATTCATTTCATTCATACACTGTCGTCAAATTTTCGAAACGTAAACATCCCCTTTAAAAAAATATCATTTGAGTACACTATTTGCGGTGTAGCATGGTGCGGGTCACATTAGACGAACTTTACAATCATGACTTAATATTTCAGTTGCACCCTATACATCACAGTCGTAAATTATGGAATCAGTTATAACTGTAGTAAATTAAATAATATTTGTTTTTTTATCTTTTTAAATTCCTCATGGATGTCCCTCGCCTGGTGAAGGCAAGGGGGTCTGCCGGCCTCTTACCGGCCAAAAACCAACGGTGTTCCTCCTCCTGACTGTTCAGCCGGGGTCACGAGATTCGCAAAAGCATGCACCGCAACTCCGGCAGGTCCCGGTCTGCCAAGCTTTGGCGGACCTCTCCTCTGTGGGGCCCCGCCCCACATTATCCTCAAAAACGCTTACGGAACACTGCGCGCCGCCTTATAGGACCTGTTACTGGTCGGGCGGTGTGTAAATAAATGTACCCTGCCAAAATTGTATAGTCTACAAATAAAATCAAATACTGACAGCTGTCACCCGCACCATGCCACACCGCAAATAGTGTAATTGATCTATGTATTGTTAAGATAATAACAGAAAACAAAGCAACACTATCCCCCGCTTTCTGTTAGACAGATCAATCTAATCTGTTGTCAAATCTCATTACAACTAATGTGATTGGTTGATTAGAATCCTAGTAACCAATTACATCATTTGCCATGAGATTTGACAGTTAACTGGTTTTGCGTTGATCCGTCTTCCATAAAAAGGGCGTAGATCAATGTTTACTCATGTCTTGTCTTCGAAAGACGCAAGAAAAGATAGGTCTTGAAGACACTGTACAGAACATCTGTCAAGATGTTAATTACGGTCAAAGGTGACCTTTATATAACGTCCAGAAATTAGATATTATTAAATTAATTATCATTTGCCCCGTGTGGGGACGGGTTAGAATATAAAACTTCCTCACCGCACGCTGGGAATAGACGCGTGTTGTAAGATTCAACAAAACCCAGCACGCTTGGTGGTAGGATCTATAC
The DNA here is from genome assembly GCA_910594945.2 of Amphipyra berbera. NCBI lineage: Eukaryota > Metazoa > Arthropoda > Insecta > Lepidoptera > Noctuidae > Amphipyra > Amphipyra berbera. The sequence continues at coordinate 9,812,168 of OU343144.1, read as the reverse complement.
GGTCCGCCTGGCTAGCTACCACCCTCACATTAAAGTCCCGGCCAAGCAGTTTACTGTGTTCCGTCGTGTGTATGCGATAGTCAAAGGGGTATAAGGGAATCCCTCTATATCTCAGTTCCTTGGATTTGTGTGCTCCATCTTAAACCCTGTCTGCGCTTACCATCAGGTGAGACTAGGGCCAAACGCGACCTAGTCAAGAATAAATAAAAATATAAAAAGGTCGTCCAAAAAAACGAAAAAAGAACAATTCCTTTTATCTTGTAAAAGAAAAAACCGTTCAAGATACGTACGGACACTTCCAGAAGTCCAGATCTAATCGTCCAAATCAATGCTGTCAGAATAAAACCGTGTTCCAGATCAATTCAGTTGAAGCGGCACAGATTTCTATCCAAGATTGAACATTTTAGTATCGTAAAAGTAGGTTGGAAGGCGACGTCGAATCTAAAAATGACAATCTGTCTCTAATGAACGAACGGAATCGAAAGACGGTCGTATTTGAGAATAGATTTGGCTCAAACAATAGAAGGTTTTGTGGAGTGATTCGATGCACCTGAAACCCGGATTGATAGTATTTGTTTGCATGTGAAATTGTAAACTCAAACTCAAAATATTTATTTGCACACTAAGGTAAAATAATACAGATCTTATTATATAGAGTAGGTACAGCTTAGCAACCTTTTCCAGGTGTTGCAATATTTGAGGGCTCTAATTAGATAAAAGTATATTTATAAATTTACTTATGTGTCTACTTGGTACATAGTGCCTAATTCTTGACTATTGTTATTCTTAATATATAATATTTTTAATTAAGGATACTAGAACCAAAACAACATAGTATAATATGAGTAATATGTTATCGAGTAAATAGGTATTGGTATACCTATAGGTGTATTATAAATTGTATGTTTTATGTATTTAGGTTTATTAGGTTAATTGTATTTGGCAATATCACGTTCCAAAATGAACGAATTATGACCAGTTGATGTTGTAAAGGTATTTTTTTAACTGGCACCATAATATGTGCCCGAAAAATGGCAATAGGTTCGCCACCTATTACATAGGAATTAATACAAGAGGCGAAACGAGGGTGTATTGACTCCTGTAATAGGAGAACACAATCTGCTTACCCTTGCAGGGATAGCGTGTGTATGTATGTAGTAGTGCCACTATTGTAGATGTCAACGCGCCACGGACGCCGCATCGTCGCGCCGCTTACGCAAAGAGCATCTGAATACACATAACGGTTGAATTTGCAACAAGCAAACATAGTAATTTGATGAATATGGTAACATTTTCCATGCATATTTATGTATACTAATGTATTGTATAACGTAAACTGAACTTTGAAATTCATAAATACATTTTTGTGAACAACACTGTCACGTCATTTGTATTAGGCCGGGCGGAAAAATCCGGTTTGACCCGTCTCTAGTTTTAGGAATTTAAACCATGCATTTTAGTTCGCTGTTTGCATTTCACCGGCTTTGAAATCTTCTATTATATCTTTACATAGTATAAAACAAAGTTGCTCCCGCTGTTTGTACGCTTAGTTCTTTTAAGCTACGCAACAGATTTTAATGCAGTTTTTAGCAATAGATAGAGTGATTCAAGAGGAAGGTTTATGTGCCCCACATTAGTATCTACATTGCACCCGGGCGAAGCCGGGGCGGGTCGCTAGTAATAATATAAAACAACTTCGTGACTGTCTGATTGACAGACAATCGTTTCTTAGAGAGTAAACTTAGAATGTATTTATCGAAAATCAACCCCTAAAGGCGAGATTTCATTAGGCAAGTTGCAAATTGCGTAGGTACAACTTGAACAAACCTGTATACAAGCTACAACTTGTATGAGGTAGTTTGAACTTGTACTTTTTTTATTCAAGTGACGTGTAAATTGAATGCGCAAACATTATTTATTTATTTCACAATATCCACAGCCCTTAAAATTTTTATTACGATACATATAAACTAATATTACAGCCAATTATGAATTTACAATTTAATAGCTATACATGCATCAGAAACACATAAAAAGTTAAGTGAAAACTGCTAGCACCATCTAAGAATTACAAAGTGTAAAGTGTAGGTGTGTATGAGGAGTTGCATAATATGGGTGTGCGAATATGTTATAGTGTTATTGTGTTGTGTTGTGTGGTGATTTACTGTATGTATGTCTACTATTTATTTAATTTAGGTTTATTTGTCAGTTCGTCACAAACTGACCTTGTTAATTAGTTTAGTTGGTTAGTTTTAAAAAAAACGTTGCCCCACACTAGGATTTCTCCTGTGTCGTGGGTGCGTTTACAGACACAAATCTTCACACGCACAAACATCCAGACCCGGAACAACTATCTGTAGGCCATACAAATATTTGTTCCGTGCGGGAATCGAACCCACGACCCGTAGCGCAGAAGCCGATCCGATCGAATTGTTTCCTGAATAAACCTTTTTTAGTATTAAATATATCGAGATGAGAGAATCGCTGTACAAATTATCGAAACACAGTGGCTGTTAGGTGGGGGCAAGAAAAAAAGCCAGCGCCGACCACAGCAGCACGTCTTCCACCCATGATGTCCTACTCAATTGTTGAATATCCCCACTTACAATACAATACTCTTTATTGTACACAAAACAAACAAGAAACATAACTATAAAAATAGAGATGTACAATGGGCGGTCTTATCGCACTAGGCGATTTCTTCCAGACAACCTTTGGATGGACATGAAGTGTAAGAAAAAAAAGAGAGAGGCAGTTCTCAGTGTAACAATTAATGAGGAGACATTAAATTATTACTTTAAATAAATATAAAAACACAAATAAATAAATATTATATACAATAAATATGAAATAAACCACTTGGATGTAAGTAAAACCTGCATGCCATTTCAACACTCCCGAAAACATGTTTCCAATGCAAGCGACTTGTACGCAAAAGTGACGTCATACTTGCATGCATGATTTGCCTAATAGAATCGCGCCTTAAGGGTGTGAAATGGGATGTAAACGTTCGTATGGAAAATCGCATAAACTCTACGTAGAATATATTTAGGGTATGCGAACATAACATTTGGTATAAATACTTACGTACAAATAATAAAACACGTATATTAGACTTTTAATCAAACCCTAATAAATGATAAATTATTTTTATTTCTGTAAAATACATCTGTTACAGACACTTTTACAAGTCAATGTAATGTTTTTTTTTAAGACTAGATGGCGCCGGCATTTCTTATCTGACTAGCTCTGAGAAGAAAAGCCGAAACATACTCAGAGGTCTCTTTTAAAGTCCAGACATTGTAGTACACAAACTATGCGAGTGAAACGATGTAGGGCAACGTCGGGAATGGCCTTTTGAGGAAAGTGCCATAGGAGGTTCGAGTTGACCTGTCCTAACTGACGGCACATCTGCATCAGTCATCGCGTAGCTCAAACCTTCTAGGGAGCTCAACAACCCGACCGCTGCACTATATTTTTACACACAATACATAATAAGGGGTGTCATTGGTTAATGAAGTTTGTATGGCAAAATCAGATACAATGTGTTTACACATGGAAACCCCTCCGTGCCTCGGAGAGCACGTGAAACAGTCGGTCCCGGGTGTCATTCAAAATACCTATGACAGTCGTTACGGGAAGTCAGAAGCCCGAAAGTATGACAACTGGTCTAACCTTAGGATATCGGTATTGCCCACTAACTGGGTTGCGGAGGTCTGATGGCAGTTGCTCCGTGTAAAATATTCAGCCGCATCTGGTTAGACTACAAGCTGACTCCAACATAGTTGGGAAAAGGCTAGGTAGAACGAACTTAAGTTGCCAAATCAGACAATGGTGTCGATACTGTTCCGCACTTTGACGGGACTAAACTAAATTAAGGGTGTTTGTCTCTTTCTGTTTCAATAGAAAAAGAAAGTGATAGTTGCGTTTGGTCTAATTTAGTAGTGTCAAAATGTGTAACAAAATCGATCACCATTGTTATGATACGTGCCCAAATTATAATTAAAACTGTCGATTTTAAAATCCTGTACACGTAGCGTTGTTCAATATTCGTTTAAATTGATATAAAACCGTTTTATAGTAATTCTGGTGTAAGTTACAAGCGAGGAGTGAGATCGGTAATAATGTATCTTTGAAATATACGCCTGTAATCCCCAAAGAGACTACAATTCATAATTCTCAGCTACAATCGGAGCTGACTACAAATGTAAAATCATGGACGTGAACGGTGTCAAAGTCAAGCATGGTATTTGGGATACAGCGGGACAGAAGCGATACAGAACATTGACATTATACTACACCAAGAAGTACATAGTCTGCTTAGTTGTCGGCTATAAGTCGATTGACAAGCATATCATTTACGGACCCAGTGCAGAATATCAACAAGCACATTGGGTCACCCGCGCGACGGCGCAAGAGTATTTCCAAGGAGGGTTGATGTCAGGCAGGCGGCCGGTCATACAACAATAAGCCAAAACCTCTAACAACATGAATTCACGAAATACATGTTTTGCCGACCCCACCTAGTGTGGGATAAGGGCAGGAAGAAGAAGAATCCCCAAAGGGGTAATCAGAGGTGTTCTTCTGTTACACGTAGCGTTACCCTACATTGTTACACTCGCATAGTTTTTATACTACAATGTCTGGACTTTAAAAGAGACCTTGTTCTCTGAGTTTGTTTCGGATTTTCTTCTCAGAGCTTGTCAGATAGGAAATGTTGGCGCTATCTCCGTCTTAAAAAATCATTACATTGACTTGTGAAAGTGTCTGACTGTATCAGATTTATTTACAGAAATAAAAATCATTTATCATTTGCAGGCGTCTGTACACCTATGTTTCGCGGCATTAAATCCCATGTAATGGTTGCAGGTGTGCCATCTTTTGGGAAAAAAAATATGTTACCAGGTTTAAAACCTCTTCTGACTCGCTTGCCTTAACTAAATAAAATGGCATTTCATATTTTTCCATGGATGTCGAAAAAATCCTACTACTGTAGTCACCTCCCCGGAGTAAACTATAATGATAACTAATGAAAAAATTTTGGTAATCATGGCTAGACAGCTATCGCGCAGATCGATCGGTTCGCGAGGTTAAGCCGCAAACTTGAGTGGTGACTGTTCTTTACACATCGATGCCTCTTCGTGCCTCGGACAGTCATAATAGTCAGTTAAAAGGCCTAGAGGACCGACAACGTTTTTTTATCTTGGTGAAGTCCTCATGGATGTCCCTCGCCCGGGGAATGCGAGGGGTACTGCCGGACTCTTATCGGCTAAAACCCCCGGTGTACCTCTTCCTGACCGTCGGTCGGGGTCGCAGAATTCACATAGGTATACACCGCAACCCCGGCAGGTCCCGGTCCGCCATCCCCTGTTGGAAGAGGTTTGACAACCTGTCTAACCTTATATCTTTCCGTAATTGGGTTGCAGGATCAGATGCCAGTCGCTCCCTGCATTTTGTTATCAACTTTTTTGTATACATATACTAGTCTATGGGTCGGCTTCTAGTCTAACCAGCCCACTGATTCAGAACGTTTCGATAAATCAGTTGTGAATCGATTCGGTTTCTTGTCTCGTTTTCTCTCGTTATGACAATAAAAGACAAAGCAGGATAATAAACTGTCTGACTGGTTACCGTAGAAGCCAACCCAAAAATAGTAGTTTTCTTGTTTGTTTTTTTTTTCTATTCTGTTTCTTGTAGATGGTCTTACGGACCGTTTCTACGTAACCGCACCGTTATTGGCGAGACCTGAAGAGTCTCTAACCAATGCGGGCGAGTAAAATACTTAACCTAAGCTAACTACTACTACTAACAACATGTCTACTAGCAACAACAGCACTAAAGGCGACCCCTAATGCCAAAATAGTTGATGAAAAAAGGCTAGGATTTTACCCAAAAAAATAAAAAAAACCTCATTCTAAATATGAAACCGCCCCAGTCTCCGCCACAGGCCACATCATGGCCGGCGCGCCGAGCGTAGAGATTTGTCATTATCGCCCCGAGACGCGGTATAAAAATCATTCGAGCGCGAAATAGGAGCTGAGATGGACGCGTCTGCGGCCACTAAGGTCACATGGAATTTTAGCCGACTGTGGCGATGAAAAAGACAAGTGTACTTGAATGTGGACGATATTTTTTCGAATGACGATGACTTTTTGAGTGGGTTAGAATTACTTGGAGAATTACTTGGAACAATGTAAACAATAGATCCGTTATTCTTGAGAAAAACATGCTTGGAACGTGAACGGTTTGCAATTATATTTTTGTAGATCACGGTGGCGCTGATTGCAAAGGCCTTTTGACAATAATTGTGTCAAATTCAGGACATAACATCACGCATGTATTTCCCGAAGGGTTGGGCAGAGGTGTATAGTGACACCCTCATTTCGCCGTTATGTTAAAAGTCCCATGTAATAGTTGGCGAGACTATTGCAACAACCGGGCACAAATCCAAACTCTGGGCTGCTACTGAGGAATCCACACGGAAAAACCCAAAAACACTTTGCCTGACCTGGGGATCGAACCCAGGACCTCACTATCAGCAGTCGCGCTTGCCACCACTAGACCAACGAGGCAGTTCAAATTCAGATCATAATTACCCAAGTGCCAAGGAAGGGCTATTTTTTTAATTATGTTATTTATTTATTTTTCGTATAGAATGTATAATCGAACTTTTTATTTCCATTTACACATTTATAAATTAGTACACAACTACATTAACACACACATGCACTACTCATAGACACACATGTTGGTTTAAGTGAACGGGCATGACCACTGACTGACATCCGTGGAGCACAAAGGTTCCAGACGAAAACCAGCGTCAAGTACTCATAGTGCTTGACATTAAGCTGATCTGGACACCTTTTTGGTCCAGCCGTGAGATACATACCCAAAACTTTTTCTTTTATATCACACTTATTATCTTTTGTGTCTCTTTGTACTGTGCCCAAATAAATGTTTCTTTATATTTCAAATGAATACCTTACTTTTCCGATGGAACAATTTCAGTCGTGAATTATTTGTATGAAGACGTACACAGTAGACTTACGAGTACGTGTCGCGTCCTACGCATCACGTCCTAGTGTGCACGCCTTCATACAAAATATATGAATACGAAAGCGTCAGATGCACCTACTGATGCGTCACGACATGGCACGTAGGTAAGTCTAGTGTGAATACGACATTACGATTGATGTATCGTAGAGAACAAGGTCCCTGATCGCTACACGTAATAGTATGCAATAGTTCCCATTCTACCTAACCTTTTCCCAACTATATTGGGGTCAGCTTCCAGTCTCACCAGATGCGGCTGAATACCAGTAATTTACATGGAGCGACTGCCATCAGATCTCCGCAACCCAGGCCAATGCCGATATCTTAAAGTTAGACCGGTTGTCAGACGGGCTTCTGACTACACATAACGATTGTCATAGGTATTCGTATTAAACCCGGGACCGACTGTATAACGTGCTCTCCGAAGCACGGAGGAGTCTCGTGTGTAACGTTCGGTCACCCATCCACAAACTGACCGCGGCAAGAATAAGAATAAGAATTATTTATTGCGTAACTGTGTACAATTAGATCTTATAATATAGCAGATTTTAGGATCAACAGTCAGAACCCATGTCGGATATGCAATACTTAACAAAGAAAAGCAAATTGATTATTTATTTCCAAGTGTTAATTACATACCTACTACATCATTTTTTGCCAAAGAACTCCTGCAAATTATAATAAACATTATTGAGTTAACATTCTTTTTAGTTTGGTTTTGAACTTGTTTCCATTTAATTGTCTTATAGCTTAAGCAAGCGCAGCTTAACCTAACAAAAACGATCTGCGTGGTTGGTAATGAGCCACGAACCCCACAATAGTATGCAATAGTGTTTTCTATTTAGGCAATGTATCCAAATCCATGTCGATAGTAAAAATAGTCATAAAAATGGAAATATCGTACTACTATTAATAGCTGCGTCTCTATAGTGCCTCGTTGTTCTAGAGGTGGCAAGTGCGACTGCTGATCATGAGGTCCTGGGTTCGATCCCCAGGTCGGGCTTGTTATTGGGTTTTTCCGCGTGGAATTCCTCATTAGCAGCTCGGAGTTTGGATTTGTACCCGGTTGATGGCAATCCCCTATTACATTTGACTTAAACATAAAGGCGAAATGAGGGTGCTACTATACACCTCTGCCCAACCCTTCGGGGAATACAGGCGTGATGTTATGTACTATTAATAGCATACCGTAATAGCGTGGTATGTTGTTTTCACACAAAAGAGGTTAAAGGTTATATGAAAAATGATGGTACGTGAATATTTTATTTTCTGTGTTGGCGTGGTAGGTATGCCGTATCTCCGTTGTGAATAGAGATTTTCTTTTTGTAGGTATTAAAAAGATGACTAATATTAGTTAATAATAGGAAATTTATAATAACTGCCTCGTTGGTCTAGTGATGGCAAGCGCGACTGGTGATCAGTGGGTCCTGGGTTCTATCCCCAGGTCGGGCAGTGTTATTGGCTTTTTCCGTGTGGGATTCCTCAGTAGCAGCCCGGAGTTTGGATTTGTGCCGGATTATTTGTAGCATAGAAACAGATCTGTAGACTTAGCACGAGTTACTAACGTAAACGTCACTTTAATGTAAGTGAATTTTGAATCGGAAATGCTCTTTTCGCACTAGTTATTTAAATTGAAAGTTTTATTCATATCTATTTATACTAATATTATAAAGCAGAAGAGTTTGTATGTTTGAACGCGCTAATCTCAGGAACTACTGGTTGGAATTGAAAAATCTTTTTGTGTTGGATAGTCCATTTATCGAGGAAGCTTATAGAATATATAACATCACGCTACAACTAATAGGAACGGAGCATAAATGAAAAAAAATGCAAAAACGGGGAAAAGGTCCACCCGTAGGAAGCCGGGACGGGCCGCTAGTGTATGATACAAATAGAGCATGCCGCAAAAAGGACAGTTGTATTTTGTATTCAAAATACGATGACATTAGCGATACGTTTATGATACTTACTGCAGGACGAAACAATAGTATGTATGACTTATGTACTGTGGCTCGTTCACGATCACCCATACCGCGCGCGAAGTCTAACCGCACTCAATGCTTCCCTGGACTCCAGACCGAATTTTGATGTGTTTGCTGATGAATGGAAGGTGATTTTATCGGAATGCCTGGAGTACTGCGAGAGGAATGTATCACGAACGTTTTGAATTCTCTTTTTAGTTATTTTATGTTATAAAAATAATTATAATTGTACGTGCGTAAATAAATAAATACATGTATGACTGAATTGTGATCTGTTTGCGGATGAATGGAAGAATAAATTGTCAGGTGCATTGTGAGGGCTGTGTGAAAGAGGTGTCTCATATTGTTATATATTTTTTTAAATCATTATTTTTCGTTCCATTGTTTTGTATCTATCTTCTTCCATTCCTGTTCTTTTTTCTATCTTTAATTATTGTAATTGGTCTAAGACCGTTTTAACTAAAGTAACATAAATAAATTACCTCGTCTCGGCACGAGATAATGCGACGACTGAATTATGTCGCGATTTTAGACCTGCTGAACGAAATATCGTGGAATCTTAGTATCGTAGAGGTAGAATATTTACTTATATTCATTAGACCTAGCACGAACGTTTGACGTATAATATCGTAAACATATCGCTAATGTAAGCGAATTTTGAATCGAAAAAACCAGTGTCCTGTAACATTTTGGTTTATTTTTTTTCGAAATGCACAATTTGTATCATACATAGATATGAATAAAGTTTTAAGTTTAATTAAATAGTACGTGCGAATCTAGTATTTTCAGAATCAGAATTAGAATATTTATTTATAAAACATAGGTATTTACATAAAGGTCTTAGGTTAACATATTAAGGCGCTACGTTTTGCCGTGAAGGCGTAAAAATATTAATTAAAATGTAAAAAAACTTAATAATGGAATAAAAACAAACAGTAAAAACAAAACCAAAAATAAACTGAAATAATATTAAAAAAATATCATTTATAAAATCTGGAACAGTATAATAACATTTTTCAATTAATAGCGAAATGAGAGCTTTCTTACATTTTTTTTAATTTTCGATTCATAATTCACTCACACTAATGTTATATTTACGTTAATAGCTCGACAGCATTTGTACTAGGCCTACTGAATGCATTTGGTATCACCACACATACTACAAACAATAAATTAAAACATTTGAAATCAAAACGCGTCAACCCATATATCATGGGCAGCGTGGGTCATGTCCCCCCCTATTTCCCGCCGCAAGACACGCACCATTGCTTTGCGATAACGCTCGAGTTGACCTACTGTGTGAAATAAGACAAACCGTGCCAGCAGTATAGATATAGAAGATAGGTAGATACTGTAGGCAAATTCAGGTATTTTTATGAAGCAGGACGTTTTCTTTAATAATACAAGCAACAATTTTAGTAGTAGTATGGATTTGTTCCCGGTGGATGGCAATAGGCTCGCCCCCTATTACATAGGACTTAAACATAACGGTGAAATGAGGGTGTTACTATACACCTGTGCCGTACCCTTCGGCGAATACAGGCGTGATGTTATCTATAGGTATTATAAGTATTAATATTATGAAGAGGAAAGATTTGTATTTTTGTATGTAATGAATAAACTTAAAAACTACTGGACCGATTTCAAAAATTCTTTTGCCGTTTGAAAGCTACATTATCACTGAGTAACATAGGCTACGGGCAGAACCGTGGGGACACAGCTAGTGTTATAATAAACAACAAGTACAAACTGTCAAATTGTTTGACAACAAAAACAAAACCAAACTTCTTGGCATAAATTACTACTTCTGCCCAGTTCCTATAAACAAAGACGAATCGTTATACTTACCAATAGTAGCAATTTTTATTGCTAAACTAATATATACAACTAATGTATATATACAAGGTTAGTCGGAAAAGGGGTACTAAGCCGCGAGCCACTTAAAGTATCACTGATGACTATTTTAAAGCAAGTGTTAAAATTTCAAAATTCGATAATTTTTATTTGACGAAAAAATATTTTTATTTTAGTTTTTTCAAAAAAAGACCATACCTGCTTTGGTCATGAATTCAGAAAATTACTTTTCTAATCCATGACCTCAAGTATGACCTAAATTGTAGACACAGCTGATCATAGCTATGGACAGATAGATTTTAGCATATTTTTTACGAAATCTTTGAAAAGCTATTTCTCTTAAACTATCGAGTTTTGGGGAAAGTTGCAGAACAAAAGTTAACCCTTATTATGGGTTCTTTAACACCCTTTCGGCTTAGTACCCCCTTTCCGACTAACCTTGTATAGGTAAATAAGCTAATTTTACCTGTGATAACTACTTCCATACTATGCAAAGCCATGAGATCTTTGCTTCATTATTGATATATACAAGAGTTTTAATTTTAACCATTAACACTTCGTAAATTATAGGAATGGTCACCCATCCATAGACTGACCGCGGTAAGCGCAGCTTAACCTCGCAAATCCACCACCACCACCACGAGCCCCTATTCAGTCTGTAACTTAAAAATTACTTATCTGTTGAACTGCAGGTCAGTGTATAATAAAACAGTTATTGTTCCAATGAATGTAAGATCACCTCGTTAATATGGACAATAATAGTTACAATAATGGGTTATTTATTTGTTGTTTATGTGCGATCACGTTTTACGATAAGTCGTAAAGAATTACGATTTAATTTTCGTACGAATCAGTGTCTTATATCCGGTTCATATTTATAACTAAAAACGTATTGTTTTGCTTATTACTGGTAGTACTAATTTTACTAGAGGTTGTGCGTTACGGATAAAATTATCTACCACGCTACGACACCAACACCGCTACAATTTTCAGACTATACTACGCCCTGGAGACTTGGCTACACTATGGAAACTACGCTATTTTACTGGAACTATATTACGCTACGCAGACTTCATTACGCTACGCACGCAGACTACGCTACGCAGAGTTCACTACGCAATGCAGACTATCACCCATATTCTAAGACGTTCCTCCAGAACTTACTCGACTCGACTCCACCTCGACTTGACATAAACGTCCTCAACTCGAGATTTTTCCTCAGTCGAGGTAAGGAATCATCTGTCAAACTCAAGGTACCCCGGAACCTACCTTAAGAAAGGAAGTGCCAAAGTTCGTATGCAACAAAAATGAATTTTGAAGACTTTATCGAATATGCTTACGATAATTCTTACAACTATTTATCGCGGCGTTATTTTCGCGATGCAGATAATCCAAATTATGACGTAATGACTCCGTCGAGGAACCTTAACGTTCATTCGAAATTGCGACTCAGAATACAATTTTGAAGGTGTTTTCGAGGCCATCCTGAGTCGAGTATGAGTCGAGTAAGTTTTGGAGGAACGTCTTAGAATATGGGTGTATGCTTCATTACAATGCAAAATATCCATGACGAACATTGTAGTACAAACTATTTTTCAATCTGTCTGAGACAATTAATCCGCAGCCGTTTTCATGACCATTGGCCCTGACGCGGTTTTATTCCAAAACCCGCATAGATTTAACATTAATTAATATAAAGTCCACTTCTTAACAAGGTGTATATTTAAGGCTCATTATTTTCTCCTTGACAGCTTAACGACCTACATGATATACCGGGCTGGTAATTTGTGCGAAAAAAAAACCGCTCGCAAAGTGATTTTTTTTTCCCCAATGAAAAGAAAACGTAGATAATTTAATTTTATCGCTATTTTTGTGCTATTCGAAAGTTGTGGAGTTTAATTATAAGGAATTATGAGTATGTTTTTCAGAATTATATATTCGGTCAGTTTTTTTACGGATTTAGAATATAAAAGTCTGTTAAGTACGATTTGGGAGAGATTATCAGAAGTTTTCTTTTTAATAGGAAAGTTTTACTTGTTTGATATTGATTTTTATAAAATCGGATTAATAGACTGATGATCATTACTGTTAAGAAGGTAGGGTGTGGTTCCCACCCGCCGCCCGACCAGTAACAGGCCCGAGAAGGCGGCGCGCTGTGTTCCGTGCGCGCTTCTCAGGAGGAGAGGTCCGCCGAGGGTTGGCGGAGCGGGACCTGCCAGGGTTGCGGTGCATGCTTTGCGAATCCCACGACCCTGGCCGAACGGTCAGGAGAAGGAGCACCGTTGGTTTTTAGCCGGTAAGAGTCCGGCAGACCCCCTCGCCTTCACCGGGCGAGGGACATCCATGAGGATTTTCCAACGAAAAAAAAAAAAAAAAAAAAAAAAGGGTGTGGTTCCCAATGGCCTCTCACAATCAGTAATCTGTTTACCAATATGAAGCCTGTGTTCAGCAAAAAAGCTAGTGTATGATACGCTTTTTAATAGGCCTGTGGCGATATCTATCACGTCACAAACAAATTACGCAGCAAAATGTGTAGCTGACCACAGCGACAATAATGACAACTCTCAAATATGATGTCACAGAATCCTGCATCGCGATATTAAGATTTGACACGCAGTTAGTATACATACAACTTCCCACCATCAACCATTGGGCAGTTGCCCGCCAGGCCCGCCTGGTGAGGATCCTCCCTTTTTGCCAACCCAATGTGGTAGATTATTTGAACAATGGCAGCTCTGACTGGTCGCGTGACGTATACTCTCTTTTTCGCGTTTGGCTGTCGTATTAATAGCGTTGTCCAACTCTAACATCTCGCACACATTGCCAAAAAGTACATTACGTTTTTAGAATTTGTTGTCATACGTTTTCTTTCATTATTAATCTATGTACAGTGCGCGACAGGTCGAAATAGCAATTTTCTAGTCATTTTCAATAAACAACTACCAGCAACAACGTGAGCGAGATCGAAATCAATAAACGCGGTCGATGCAGTCTCGTGCAACGCTAAGACTAAAGGATGATTTCCACCAAACGGCTCGCATCGCATCGGACCGGAACGGATTTTACAATCTTTAAACGATATTAAATCGTGTACACAGTACTTAAAGTCTATATTACCAAGCCGCGCACAGCAGGTTGACCGCAGGCATCTTCCGCGACACGCGATCGTAGCCGAAAGTATGCTGCGACGCGCGATCGGCTCCGTTCGCCTGTCGTCGTATCCGATCGGATCCTTTCGGCTGTCAACACGGTAGGAATGAAACTATTTGACTAGGTGCAGAAACGGATACATTCGCAAGCGACGGTACGGAGCCGATCACTCAGTTGGCGCGGGCGCTGTGCGGGTGTACGGCGCATCCCCCTCTCTTCGACTCACCTCATACCCGATTGCCATGTCGACCTGTCGCGGACTGTAGGTTAATAACCTTCGATAAACTCAACAGGTTGGAGTATCAACACAATATCTTTATTGGTATCGTTCGAAAATGTTCTCATGGTGTATCGAAAACCGCTCCGATATTTTTCACTATATACTTGTTGTTGTTGTTGTTTAATAGTCTAGCAGTTGAAAGCCTACCTTCTATGCAGGAGGTTTTGAGTTCGCTCCCGGCCCGTACCTCCTACTTTTCTAATTCATGTGCGTATCAGAATTAGATTATTACTTGCGCTAACGGTGAAGGAAAAACATCGTGAGGAAAACTGCACACCTGAGAGGGCTCCATACAGTTCTCGATTGTGTGTATAGTCTGCCAACCCGCACCAGGCTAGCGTAGCCTGAGAAGAGGCCCGTGCCCAGCAGTGGGACATTAATGGGCTAATTATGTTATGTATGTACGTTATACTTGTTTCAACTTTTCTCAGCTTTTTGGAATTCATTCCATTTAAAGAGATGATTGTGAGTTGTCAACATTGGAATAGTTCCTACAATCACAATTGTACTCAGAGCTGATTGGTTGACGAGTACAGCTGTGTATCCTCCAATTCTGCCTAGCTTCCCAATGATCTTGAGGTCGGCTTTCAGTCTAATCAGATGCGGTTTGCGATTATCACTTGCGTTAACGGTGAAAGAAAATATAGCGAGGAAACCTAAACACCTGAGAAGGCTCCAAAAAAAGTTCTCACAAGTTCAAATGGTGTGTGTAGTCCGCTAACCCGCACTATGCCAGCGTGATGCCTAAACTTCTCATTCTGAGAAGAATGCCCAGCAGTGGGACAGTAGTGGGCTAATTGTGTATGTTATTACCGTTAACTGCATAATTATACAGCATTTTATCTTCCTCCTAGCCTTTTCCCAACTATGTTGGAGGTCACCTTCCAGTCTAATCAGATGCGGCTGAATACCAGTACTTTGCACGGAGCGACTGCCATCAGACCTCCGCAGCCCAATTATTGGGAAATGCCGATATCCTAAGGTTACACCGGTTATCAGACTTTCGGGCTTCTAACTACTCGTAACGACTGTCATAGGTATTCGTATGACACCCGGAACCGACAGTTTAACGCGTTCTCCGAGTCTTGATGTGTAACGAACGGTCACCCATCCACGGACTGACCGCGTCAAGCGCAGCTTAACCTCACAAATCTTATGATCCACGTGGTTGTTAATTAGCCACGAGCCCCTCTAAATATAGCATTTTATAGTACAAAAAATAAGCGGCCAACCGTTGCGGGTTAATTTTCCGCATCGAAATAAAACTGTTTGGCTGACAGTTATTCGGAGTTTGAGTGGCCTCGACTTTGCCGAATGAAGCCAAAAATGCAGGCAATTTCCGGATGTGAGTTGAATGAGTGTTATATTGAGTTATTTCATTACTATACCGTCTATTTTCTTGAATGTTCATACTCCAGTTAATTTATGTAATTGGCCGGACTCATCGAAGTAATTATATGCCTATTCTAATCATCACCAAGGTCAAGGTCAGAGGTGTATAGGGGAATTTCACTTTTATCTCTGTTCCTTGGATTTGTGTTCTCTATCTAAGACCCTGTCTGTGTTTACCATCAGGTGAGACTAGGGCCAAACACAATCAAGACAAGAATATAAAAATTAAATTAAATAATCACTTTTTAATAAAAATAAAACCGACTTCAAATAACTACTTCGAAAGAATATTCTTTCAACAAAAAAATAATCATTAAAATCGATTCACAATTAGCAAAGATATCGCGGAACAAAAAAAAAAAAAACAGTCGAGTTGAGAACCTCCTCCTTTTTGGAAGTCGGTTAATTAACATAATATAACATCACACCTTACATTCCCCGAAGGGTTCGTCTAAGGTGTTTTTTGCCCTCGTTTCGGCAGCTATGTTTGTGTGGACGGGCCTATTGCCATTAACCGGGCTCAAATCCAGACTCCAGGCTGCTACTAAGAAATTTCTAATGGAAAATCCAATAACACTTTACTCGACCTGGGGATCGAACCCAGGACCCCATGCTCAGCAATCGCGCTTACGACCACTAGACCAAGAAATTAAAAAAGTACTTATATGTTACGCTTAAAAACGTGTCAAAAATATCAATAGCTATTGCGACATTACTAATGCCAATAGCCATCGTGCTAGGAGAGCTAGTTTTTGACCCCAAAAACATCGCTTCTTCTTCTTCTTGCATTTGTGACGCAGCTGCCCCGTACTGGCTTGGAGTATTCGAACTGGCAAGCTACAGATAGTGACATCTATGAAGACGCTCCCCACTCTTCGTCTAAAGCGCGTGTTCTCGCTCACTCTAAGATGAAGAGTGATAGAGAACACGTGATTTAAACTATCACCGTGGGAGTCTATCGCTCCATTTGAATGAAATAAGTCCAACAAAGAATTGAATATCCAGCAATGGATACTGAATTCCGACTAAAGTGGCAATGTAACAACATCACGCCTGTTGTTATACTTTAGGGTGGCTTTAGGAGTCAACCCTCGACTAGCATGTGCACATAAAATTTTGCAGGCGTGTACTTACGGGAGGATAAGGAATAACACTTATAACCGTACACTATATATATTTAATTAAGAATTTACAAAGAGAACAACAGGGCGTGGTTCGTACAATGCGAGGAGTCCAGGGTCTTCTTCAGCAGGTATGGCACTTAACTGAGCAACTGCAGCGGCGCGAGAGGGCCGATCTGCCGTGTGCTCCACCTTTTATAGGCCTGGACCCCCGCCAGTCAGCCACCACCCGTCACACTGTGTTCCCCGAAGGCAGAGGTATATAATAACACCCTCATTTTTCTGTTATGTTTAAGTCCCATGTAATAGGGGGCGAGCCTATTGCCATCAACCAGGCACAAATACAAACTCTGGGCTGCTACTGATTAATTCCGCACGTAAAAACCCAATAACACTAAATGCAATGCAAAGGATCCTCTAATACAATTAATAGTCTCTCATTCAGAAACTCTTCCCTACGAATGCTTAATCGCACGTCACAAGGAAAAGTAGAACAATAAAATGGCCCAGTCGATTCCCCGTTTGGCAGATTTATTGGTCGTATACTGGCGCGAACAATGGTCTATTTGGGGACAGTCGATTGGATGCGTTTTAAATACAATTGTATAATTATAAGAAACTATCGAGGTGTTAATGCGAGTTTATTCGTTTTTATAAGATGGATCAGCATGGATGGAACTCCTCTTGCTACGGTCAGTCTGTGGATGGGTGACTGTTCTTTACACACCGAGACTCCTCCGTGCCTCGGAGACCATGTTAAATAATCGGTCCAGGATGTCATATGAATACCTATAGCAGTCATTACGGGAAGTCAGAAGCCCAAAAGTCTGATAACCGATCTAACCTTAGGATATCGGCATTGCCTGGTAGAGGTCTGATGGCAGTCGCTTTGTGTAAAATACTGGTATTCAGCTGCATCTGGTTAGACTGGAAGCTTATCCCAACATAGTTGGGAAAAAGTCTAGGCAGAACATACTGGATCAGCAGTCTCGCGGAGTGATGTTCGCGATTATTGTTATAGGTGCAATCGAGATTAAGCTTTTTCTGTGCCGGACCAATTTCTTCAAGGCATTAACTCTTTTTAAACGGTTTTAATCAGCTCAACTTCGTATATTTGTTTGTTTCAAATCATGCGACAAATTTTTCAACTACTTCTACTTTAACCAATTCTCCTGAAACTTCGCAAACAAATTTAATTCCGATGACAATACAACATTAGTTTCAACTTTTAATCCTCAAATCCTGATGCTGTAGGGGTACTGCAAGATAAAACCGTTCAACTTAAGTTAAAAAGATTTTTTTTCTTTTAAATAAACCTCAATAGGTTTTCTCAGTATTTGTAAATGCTTTAACCTTTTCATCGCCACGGACTTCAATAGAAGCTTCATTTTAACTATGTTATAAAAATAAGTTTATCGCATTTAACTGGTCAGCAGCTCATCACCACTGTTTACTATATATTTCGTTATACATTTATAGCTTGGCGCTGGCGAGGCATCGCGTTCTGTGTACGTTGGCGGTGATAAGATTAATAACAGCATTTTGCAGGCCCAATCATCAGCTGTGTGTCTGCATTGCTCACAACGGGCCTCTTCGCAGAAATGGAAGTATTTAGCCCTTAATCCACCACGCTGGCATGGTGCGATTGCGTAGTTGGTGGACTACACACGCCATCGAGTACTTGTTGGAGCCCTCTCGGGTGTGCGAGTTTCCTCGCGCTGTTTTCCTTCACCATTAACACAAGTGATGGTAAAATTCTGATCCGCATGACTTCGAAATGTAGGAGGCCCGGGCCATGATACATAGACCCTTTTGCATGGAAGCCTAACGTTCAATCGCTCTGCATTCGAGGCTTGCCAACACTATTATAACAATGATGTACCACACGTGTTGGTCGCAAATGCATCTGAGTACTCTCATATATCTTCATGACAAGTAGATACCACTGAATTATTGCTTTAGCGTGGATTACCGCAGTTGGCTCTCAACCCATCATCACTTAGGCTCGCTCTTATGATTAGGGTCCATCTTAAGCGTAGTTTAGATTATTGAGATGCTTGTTTGATTAATATTGGACGGAATTACGATGACGTTTATATTTTGATGACTCTTCTCGAGATTTTGATTGTAAGAAGTTATACAATGTGTCCCAGTATGTAGTTATAAAACTTTAATCTACACTAATATTATTATAAAGAGGAAAGATTTGTATTTTTGTATATAACGAATAAACTTAAAAACTACTGGACCGATTTCAAAAATTCTTTTGCCGTTAGAAAGCTACATTATCACTGAGTAACATAGGCTACGGGCGGTGCCGTGAGGACACAGCTAGTGTAATATAACTTTAATAGACATGCAATTTTATAAACTAAAGCACCCGAAAACCCACTTACAAATTGTATAGTGTATACACATTGTATTGAGTGGGTGGTATAAAACACGCGGACGTGGAGTAAAAGTACTTTAAATATTAAACTAAGAAATATTACTTAAATAAAACATCATATTCTTTTTAAAAGTAAGAAATACTACATTCAAAGATTTTCAAAAAAGTCTCTTGCATGTGTCGGGAATCTGACGAAATTCGGAATAAAGAAATCTAGAAGAAACACTAATGACAGTCACATGGTTTTCCAGGCAACATTATTTCTATAAGCAACATGTGGATAAACGAAAGCATAAAGTAAACCTCATATATCATTGTGACAAGTGCGAGTGAATCATAGTGTTAGCACGGATTGGTGCAGACGTGACAGTCCTCTGCTCACTTAAGATAGATTTCAGACGACCGAAAATCGGTGGAAGATTTTTGTCTGTGAAAGTATCATATTACAGTCCACCAAACACTTGACCCACAATAAGCAAGTCCCGTAAAAAGTAAGTCCCACAGCAAGTAAGTCCCCTAAAAAGTTGGTCCTACAAAAAATCGGTGACATTCAGATTAAGATTCTCGGTGCAATGAAACATCAATAGAATTTGAAATTGAAATTTGTCGGTGACCGATTAATAGGTGAACGATTGTCGGATCTACAAAAAGTCTGTCATCTTATTAAAGTTTAAATTTTATTTTAAAACCGTAAGTGCCCGTTCACACAGCGGATCCGTTTAAACGGATCGATAGTTTTCCCAGGTATTCCCTGGATCGGGAACCCGGGAAAGAAACCCTAGAAGGTACACATATTTCTCCATATATCTTCATGTACGGATCCGTTTTTTATACTGTTCCGGCATCCGGTTTTTGATGACAAAACGGAACATGTAAAAATGTCGGACCAGTATTTTTTACTGAATTCAGAATACTGTCGTGTATGTGACCTCGCTCACGGGGTGTCCTGCGTAAGCGACAAACGCGACGCGATGCGATGCGGCGGATGCGATGAACGCGATCAAAACAACGGCATTCCCTACTGGCGGCCTATGTAGCGAGACGCGACGTAACGTGTATTTGTTCCGTGTCGCGTCGCATCGCATCGCGTCGCGTTTGTCGCTTATGCAGGACACCCCGTCACACAACTACAGGCGCCAGAACCACAATAAAATGGGTCCTGTAACCTTGCAGAAAAATAGCCCTTATTTACAACAAATACACGTCAAAATCACTGGTATCATCTGTTTTCTTTTAATTTTTCAAGGAAAACATTACGAACATAATTTTCCTTTTACATTAAAAAATGTACCTCGCTTCAACGAGAATTTTATCTTGTTCTCTTGTAAGTATGCCTACGTAGTATGCTCGGAACAAATGCCCTCAATTACAGGGGCTACAGCGGCCCTATGACCGTAATTGATACTAGTCATTTACCGTAATGATCGCGAAGCCTCTGAAGGTGTAAATGAAAGCCTTCGCAACTAGGCTGTTTGTGGTAAAAAGCTGTAAGTTAGAACGGAGTATTTTATGTGTTGTGTAATGAAGTGTATTAAGCTATGTATTCAGTAAATATTTGTTGGTATAAACACTGTTTCAGTAGGAAGAATTTATGTATGAAGATTTTTGGAACAAGTTAAGCCCGGCCTCGTTATTCTACCTAGCCTTTTTCTCAACTATGTTGGGGTCAGCTTCCAGTCTAACCAGATGCGGCTGAATACCAGTATTTTACACAGAGTGACTGCCATCAGACCTCCGCAACCAAGTTACAGGGCAATGCCGATATCCTAAGGTTAGACCGGTTGTCAGACTGTTATAGCTTCCCATAAGGACTGTCATAGAATTGTTTAACATGCTCTCCGAGGCCTCCAGGGGTCTCGATGTGTAACTAACGGTCACCCATCCACAGACTGACCGCAACAAGCGCAGCTTAACCTGGCAAATGGTATGATCGGCGTGGTTCGTAATTAGCCACGAGCCCCTGCGAATCAGACCCGGCCTCATTGATAAGTATATAACTACATAGGTACATTTGAAACCTTACCTTGAAGATTTGCAATCATTTAGTAAACGCTTCCGGAAATACCTCCTTAGGGGAAACCCATCAATCGGTTCAGTGGTTCTGGAGATTAGCGAACACACAGCCGCACTAACAAGCTGACAATTTCAGCAAGAACAAATTATCTAAATCCCGGGTTTCTAAATGAGTACTGCTTTCTATCAATTGTAAGAAATTCAGCGTAAACTCCGGCTTCGGAATGATCACTCGAGTTGTAATTCCTTTATTCATTTAATATACATGCTTCATTACACTTTTAATATTTCTATAAAAAAAAAAAAAAAAAAAAACTAGGTGTTCTCCCGCGGCTGTTCCCGCGTAAATAATTTGACTTCTGCACCACTTATCGGATTCCAGCATAGCTACGAACTATCGTCTCAATAAAACAAATATATTTTGTAAATATGACCTCAATCGGTAAAGTCCTTCTCAAGTTAAGGCGTGACCAAGAGAAATAGGGATTTATTATATATATATATGTTAGATAGTAGCCCACCGGCATCGGGAACAGGGTCCAAGCTACCAGTGGTCAGGGCCTAAGAGATAGAAACTTTCTAACAATACGCACCGTGTCACGAAGTACCGCTTTCTGTATCAGGCCTTTGACCCAGCCGCCCAACGAGAGCCACGTCAGATGCTGGTATGATGATGTATGAGCAGTGATAGCTTAGTGATGTGACTGTCGGAGTGCCAAGTCATAATTCTCGAGTTCGAACCAAAGGCACGTACATCTGACTTTTCAGATTCATGAGCGTATTGTATAATTATTACTTGCAACATCTTGAGGAAACCGGCATGCCTGAGAGATATTTCTCGACGGCATGGCGGCATGTCAAGCCAAGTCAGAGGTCGATGGGTGGCATATACTCTGACACCAGGTAAGTGACTAAGTAGACGAAAAAGAAGCAGAATAAAAAAATACATAACATCACGCCTTGTACTCCCCGAAGAGTTCGGCAGAGTTTTTAGTACATCCTCGTTGCGCCAGTTATGTTTAAGTCCCATGTAATACGGGGCGAGCCTATTGCCATTATCCAGGCACAAATTCAGACTACGTACTGAAATTTTTTTAATGGAAAAACCCAATAACACGTTGCCCGACCTGGGGATCAAACCCAGGACCCTATGCTCAGCAGTCGCACTTGCGACCAGTAGATCAACAAGGCAAATTATCCTTTGAATTAATAATCTGGAGTCGATATTTACCAGCCCTGACCTGTGGCAGGTTGTACTGACTATGTTACCTACATATCGCACTGCTAGATTACTAGTGTATCAACTCAAAATGAAGCTTTTTTCAGAAAAGACAGAAAACTGATTAATTACTTCCTGTTATAGATTAAAAATGAAGTGAATGAAATGAATTACGTGTGAAGATTTTTGTTTGTAAACGCACCGACGATACAGGAGAAATCCTAGTATGGGGAAACGTTTAAAAAAAAAAGAAAAGAGCTATCTCAAATTGATCAAATTTTGAGTTGAACAGTATTGATCTAGCAATGCGATATCGTCGCTTAGGTCACAATACCGCCTAAGTCGAAAATTTGTCATTTGACGTTTTATACGTCATTGGATAGATATTTAGGGCACGCATCGAATGATGTCAGAAAAAAAAATCCAATCACAGCGAGTTATTCAAAATTCAAACAGTTCTGGCACCGCGCAAGTCGTTTGTTGTGTAATATATTTTACTCAAAAATGCTTGTAATGTGGTCATTATTTTGACAACCTTCTTTGAGCAAAGTCGACGTTTCCGCGCTACTTGAATAGGCGCCAGCAAAGTTGTATGGAATTTCATTGCTGGTGAGTTTTAGCCACCAGCAATTTCCTTTGAAAATCCATTATTGTCGAGTTTTGTTTCAAAAATAGTCTGGTGCAAAAAGTTTTTATACAGAATTTGGCTGTATAGATACAGGCAGTACAATCATTAAAGACTAATTTAAAAAAAACTAAGGACCGGGGAGGAAACAAATCGTTACTTTAAATAAATTCTTACTATACTAATCTGGTTTTATTTAAATTACTCTCATTGTTTAAGTAAAGCACTATACAAGCCTTGGTCCGCAATGACTGCGCTGCTGGCCACGATACGATGGCCTCGAGCTTCTGATGATGGCCTGGAGCTGCGCTACGCTGCGCTCTCGGCCATCATCAGTGCTGCCAGCAACGCAGTCATTACAGACCGCGGCAGTAATGTACTATTTATATTTTAATACATTTTAAAGATAATAAAGGCTCATTTACACGGTGCAAGTTTCTTGAAGCAAGTCTCATGCTATCTTTGTCTTTCTCTCCGACAAAAACAGAGATAGCTTCAAGAAACTTGCACCGTGTAAATCAAGCATTAATCAATTTTTGTCTCTCCTGAAAACTTGTCAAATTTAACTTGACCGGTATTGTTACCTAAGCGACGATATATATTTATCAACCAGCAAATGTTAGCTATGTGGAGGATCGAGGTATGGTGTTCCTCCAACGAAAAGGGAGAATCCTCCAACCAGGCGAGTCTTATGTCTGGCGGGCTACTGCCCAACGGTTGATGTTGGGAAGTTGTATATTATATACTATTTCCGTGTCAAATCTTGATATCGCGATGCAGGATTTGTGATATTCCATTTGACAGCTGTCATTTTTGTCGCTGTAGTCTGCTAGACAATCGTCGTGCTGCGTAGTTCTCATGAGGCGTGATAGATGCCGCCACAGCTGCAATAGATCGAGTTGAAGAGTTGAGTGCCTAAAGGTGGATTAAAAGGGCGGTTGGATCCAGTGTCGCTAGATTCGAATGCTGGATTGGCACCGGACCTATAACGGTCCGTTCAGACGAGCGTCCAGTTCTTATGGTTCGGGTTTTTACTGGTGTATTCACACACAATAGTTTGAATCCGGTTTTGCATCCAGTATGCATGATAGACCTCGCAGACATTTATAAAATTCCTTGTTATCGGTAGCTGGTAACACTGGATAACGTTGACAAAGGAATCGTCAAGATGCATCATCGTACCCGAAGTTATAAAAATACTGGTCATTCGACGGAGCAAAGGGTTCCATGCCGAACAGCCGAAGAAGTCTGACCCTTTAAATCTGATTAGCTTATGTCCTTATTTTCTGATCTTGTGTAAATTATTATGTTGTGTTATGTTGTGAAATAGCGTCTATAACTAATCAGTAACCTAATTAAAAGTACTCTCAGTGGTGGACAGTCTATGTTGGTTTCATTTACTTTATTTACCATGCTCGCAATCCTGATATACCAATATTAGCTATAACTGTAATGGTAGATTCACCCCTACAAGATTCTGTTGTATCGGGGGGCACGGTAGTGCCCCCGCCAAGTCGAGCGCGAAGCAAACACTGCCGTACCATCCTTTACTGGAACCATTTCGCCGCATTTTCAGGCCCCTATTTGAGAACCTCTGGATAAGACCAGAACGCAGAAATTTTCGTCATCCAGTAAGCTATAATCACATACTTAAAATACAAAATTTCAAGTCTGTAGGTCATTTAGTTCCAAAGTTAAGGGAAAGCAAAGTTTCGCATTTATGACACTCACTCACTCACTCACTCACTCATGATCATCAGAATAGAACTAGTACTTCCCATAAACTCAGAGAGCTGAAATTTGGTACAGAGTTAGGGTTTAACGGCCACATAAAGGGAAAATCGAATATCTGGATAATCGAAGATCTGGAGTACCTGGTGACCCTGATTAGAAAACACAAGAGCCCAACCAAACTATTAGAGATCGACATACCGCCTTTACAAAAAATATTCAACTTGGTAGGCCGCTTCATTTGACGTCAAAAAAAAAAAAAAGACAATATGCCCCACGTTTCTACAAAAAGAAGTGAAATCCCACCAAAAACATTCTGTAAAAAACTAGCCAAGTCTCTATGGAGCTGCTTGTTTATCTCTAAAAAGTAATGAAATCTAGACAAAGTCGTGCCCAGTCTAAGGTTCCTTACTGCGATTTCTTTATTATTATAGTTAATGTTGTGTGACTTGGCCGTTGAACATTCTTTATGCGTTAGTGGGTACAAGTCAACGGGACAGGTACAGACGGACTTCTATCAATGATTAGATGTCCGTCTGTACTGGTTTTTTTTTATACTGTTCGTTTTAGGCTCGCCTACACATAAGTATTATTGAAATACGCAGCTTTATCAAGCCTACAATTGACTGGTTATTGAATCAACGCTTTCCGAGTGGCAATTTTCCATCGTCAATGGGTAGCGGTTCTGGCGACAGTTTGGTGCAATGGTGTCATGGAGCACCTGGTTTTGTACCCTTGTGTACCCTTCAACGGCCAAGTCACACAACATTAACTATAATAATAAAGAAATCACAGTAAGGAACCTTAGACTTGGCACGACTTTGTCTAGATTTCATTACTTTTTAGAGATAAACAAGCAGCTCCATCGAGACTTGGCTAGTTTTTTACAGAATGTTTTTGGTGGGATGTATTTTACATCTTCATCCAGCGAAAAACTGTATGGAGGACGATAGTGTGAACACTTGCATTGAAATATATGTGTTATTAAACAGGACCCTGTGTTTTACTGGACAGTGTCATTCAGTTTGCAGTGACAAAACCGAATTGCAAAATTCGACGGGATCGACTCTTTGCTGGATACCGCAAACAGGATGTCAGTGTGAACATTAGTATTGAAATATATCCGCTAAAAAACTTTACCTGGAAAAAGCGGGATGTTGCCATGTGAATGTACCATAATAGTATTCAAATAAAGCGCTGGATTCTGAACACTGGATTGAAACGTGTTGACACTGGTCCAATTCCAATACAGCGTTGCAATCCGACGACGCTGGATTCAGTTACTGGATCCAGTAAGTAAGTTCGCCCTAAAAGGGTAAATCTGTTCTCAGATTTTCTTACATTTTTTTTAACCGACTTCCAAAAAGGAGGAGGTTACTATGTTCGTCTGTATGTTTTTTTTTTTTTTTTTTGTGTATGTTCATCGATATTTTCGCCAACTGTGAACCGATTTTGATGATTTTTTTTTAATGGATAGGGTATACTTCGAAATTGATTCCATTTAAATTTGGTGAAGATCTGATGAAGAACTTCGGAGATAGACAATGGAACTCCTCAATGACGAACAGTACGCATATTGTGATGATGTGATCATGTTACGAGCAGCGTCTTTAGTAGGTCCAACCAAGTTTTAATTAAGGCCACTAATATGAAAAAAATAATAACATTTTTTACAAAAAATTTAAACCGACTTCAAAAAAAAAAATTACCATATAAAATTAACAGTTTCAAAAGTTGGTGCCTTCAATTTGGTTCAGCGTGGAACAGCACCGACTTCTGAAACTCTTAATTTTATATGGTAATTATTTTATACTATACAGTATTGACATAACAAAAAGGAAACCTTGAAACTGGTTGATCGGTAGGTAAAGTATAGCACAATCACTACAGAACCCATACGAAAACCAGCGCTGCTATACTTCGGTGTAGCAGCATTATGCTGAGATTTGCTCCTATTTTTTGTCTCGTGGAGGCATATAACTTTTTTATGTTGTTGATTTTTTATTTTATGTTTGTATGTCTGTAACGAGACTTAAATAAATCATTTTCTTTTCTTTTTTTTCAATCATACATTTTTATCACTAACCACGCTACACGCTGTTCACTTGTTTTTATTTTTCTCATTTGTAATAACCTCTTTCAGTTTTGTAGTCGGTTAACATATCATCTTACAAGATCAGCTGCACAATGTAAACAAGTAAGAAATCAACATTTTCTCATAATCCTGAATATCATAACTTGAACTATGCCCGCGTTTTCACACTGTGTGATAAATAGATGGTTAAAAAAGTTTACAATTGTATTTAATACACTTAACGTACCCATCAACCAGTAATAAGGTTTGCTCTTCGTTGTGTTGCGTATCTGCGCTTGCCGCGGTCTGCCTGTGGATGGGTGACCGTTCGTTACACATCGAGACCCCTCCGTACCCCGGAGAGCACGTTAAGCAGTCGGACCCGGGTGTCATACGAACACCTATGACAGCTGTTACGGGTAATCACAAGCCCGAAAGTCTGCCAACCGTTCTAACTTTAGGATATCGGCATTGCCCTGTAACTGGGTTGCGGAGGTTTGATCATAGTCACTCTGTGTAAAATATTGATATTCAGCCGCATCTGGTTGGACTGGAAGCTGACCCTAACATAGTTGGGCAAAAGGCTAGGCAGAATCTATACTAATATTATAAAGAGGAAAGATTTGCATTTTTGTATGTAACGAATAAACTTAAAAACTACTGGACCAATTTCAAAAATTCTTTTGCCGTTAGAAAGCTACCTACATTATCACTGAGTAACATAGTCTACGGGCGGAGCCGTGAGGACACAGCTAGTAGATTATACAAGGTTAGTCGGAAAGGGGTATTAAGCCGAAAGGTTGTTAAAGTTACCCATAATAAGAGATAACTTTTGTTCTACAACTTTCCCCAAAACTCGAAAGTTTAAGAGAAATAGCTTTTCAAAGATTTCATAAAAAATATGCTAAAATCTATTTGTCCATAGCTATGATCAGCTGTTTTTACAATTTAGATCACATTTGGGGTCACGGATTAGAAAATTAATTTTCTGAATTCATAACTAAAGCAGGTATGTTCTTTTTTTTGAAAAAACTAAAATAAATTTGCATGCAAATAAAAACTATCGAATTTTTAAATTTTAACACTTGCTTTAAAATAGTCATCAGTGATACTTTACGTGGCCCGCGGCTTAGTACCCCCTTTCCGACTAACCTTGTATAATTACATTTTAAAAACAAAATGATCACTAAAATATTACCCCACATGCTTGTGTTTCAAAAGGGTCACGTAAGATTGATATTTATTAGCATACAAGACTGTACAGCGAATATAAGTAAGAAACTGCGAAGCGTAAACGTGAGTGATTTGCATTGCAAATGGCGGCACGTCGCCCGTTGCATACGGGTTGCATCGCTACAGTAAGTGATTTTAGGACATTTGCAAAGTTCGTGTCAAGCTTAGCCTACTTATGGTGGAGTAGTTTGACTTCCGGCGTCTCGTTGTGTAGAATAAGGCTGTGTATTTTTAAGTTTCAGTGGTGTTTGTAAGTGGGTCATTTACGACTAGTATTCTAACCATCGTTTTATCGGAGGAACTAAATCGCGACTTGCAAGATTTTCTGTATAACGACGCTCGACAATGAAAACCTCGTGAATAAAATTTTCTTCAAAAGCGTTTTATTTGTTCTTTAGATTGATAAACTCGTCATACACGTATTAGTTCAACAAACTTTCAATTCAAATACTTCTAAGCTATCTATGATGCACGATGACAAACTTGTATTACAATACATTTTCAGGACACAGTTTTCTGTCTTTAAAAAAATTGTATTTTACACATACGTGGTTTTCACTGCCGACCGTCTATAAGAAAGATTATAGTTCTGGCTAGCTTTTTCCTATGTTGGAGTCAGCTTCCAGTGTAACCAGATACGGCTGAGTACCAGTATTTTATATGCAGCGACTGCCATCAGACCCCCGCAACCCAATTACAGGGCAAGGCCGATATCCTAAGATTAGACCGGTTGTCAAACTTTCGGGCTTCTGACTTCCCATAACGACTGTCATAGGTATTCGTATATCACCCGGGATCGACGGTTTAATGTGCTCTCCGAGACACTGAGTGATCTCGATGATTAACGAACGGGCACCCATCTACGGACTGACCGCGGCAAGGTCAGCTTAACCTCGCAAATCGTATAATCCGCGCGGTTGGTGATAAGCCACGAGCTCCTTGATTTAAAACTAAATCTAGAGCTATCGAAATGGAGAAATGCAGAATTTTTTGCACCAAGTTGATACAATACTTATTGTAGAAAAATTGAAAATTCTATAAAAGTTACAATTTATTCTCTCAGTTCTCTCTAACAGGATCCGAATGGAACCGTGCTATTTTAAATCACTTGCATTGCAAATGGCGGCACGTCACTCTTTGCATACGGGTTGCATCGCTACAGTAAGTGTGATTTTAGGATATTTTGAAAGTTTGTGTCAAGTTGAGTACTTATCGTGGTCCCGGAGTTTTTCTTTTTTTAGGATTAGATACATTTTTTGTGCAGTAATGTCTTCGAGATAATCAAAATTTGTCAATTTTTTTAATAGACATTTCCAAAAATATTATTTTATAACAACTGTAAAAGTAATTACGAAAAATAATAACCAGAAATAGAGTTTAGACAAGGAAATAGTGAATTGCCAGTAATGCTAGTTCGAGAAGCATAATAGAAATAGGAACGAAATTAAAAGGATGTTTTCAATTTTCTCATCTACTTCTTTACTATAAGTATGATAGTTATATTAACAAGACACATGCACAGTGCGACATAATTTTGTCGTCGCAATATCTCGTGTCGAGACGAGATCAGCCATACATTATCTCGCCTCGGCACGGGATAATGCGACGACAAAATTATGTCGTACTGCGTATGTTAAGCTTGAAGGTCTGATTTATAAGCCAGACACATTAAAAGTTAAACTCCTATCATTTTATCAATATGAAAACGTAATTGATTAAATACATTCCGATGTTCACTTTGTCCGAGAATCCATTGAAATCTAGTCACCGAAACCAGTCCCTCAATTCCAAAAGACAATTACAATCAAAGTGCAGACGCAGCACCCTTATAATTTGACCACACGGGTCTCCCAAACGCTCTAATACTCTAGAGACGTCACCAGAATAATCCTCTAGCGAGCACGCCACAGAGTAATGAGGAAATGAAGCTTTAACAAACCACCGCTCTGCGTGTCATAAGAGGCAACTGAGTTATGCCAAAAGGATATGTTACAAACTAACCCATTTGCAAGGTTTCATTACGACTATTGTCTATTGCGGCTATGGTCAACCCTTTATAAACTGCTACAAGAAGCAGTGGATATTTACGGGGTTCTTCTTTTGATATCGTGTCAGCACGAGCTATATTGGAATAGCTCATGCCGTAGTGAAACGTTTAGTCACTCAGCAAGTTTGATAGCGGGGCTGACTGCCCAGGGTGCGCTGGACATACTAAAGTACTGTCGCTCATAGAGGCTAAATTCACGGGCTTTAATAAATCTGATGTTGTTTTATATACACTGTATCCTCGCAATAACTGCCAATCAGAAATACGACCACCCCCGTGCGGGGACGGGTTAGAATATAAAACTTCCTCACCGCACGCTGAGGACAGACGCGTGTTATAAGATTCAAAAAACCTAGCACGCGCGGTGGTAGGATCTATACGGCCCGCCTGGCTAGCTACCTCCCTCACATTAAAGTCCGGCGCCAAGCAGTTTACTGTGTTCCATCATGAGTATGTGAGAGTCAGAGGGGCATAGGGGAATACCTCTATATCTTAGTTCCTGGGATTTGTGTGCTCCATCTTAGACCCTGTCTACGCTTACCATCAGGTGAGACTAGGGCCAAACCAAACTAAGTCAATAGTAAAAATAAAAAAGCGACTGCCAACTATCGTTCAATGAAAACGTTTCTTTCGCTAGCGCACCTCTTAAGGTAATTGAAGAATTAAAGTTATGAGCACTCCAGTTAATTCCTACTCTGTGGAGCAAGTTAAATCCGCTGCGCGTCCTACAGATAGTTTGCATTCTGAATAGAACGGACAATCGAATGATAAACAGATGGAAAGGATTAGTATGAGCGTGTGTTGTGATATAACATGATATCAATACAACGTGCATGAATATGAAGAAGAGCTGTATTGAAGTAGATTATTGTATTATGTGATTTTGATGTTAAAATAATAACAAGTATTTCAGTATCTCTAAAATACTTACCGTGCGTTCTCACAGCGGATCTGTTTTAATGGATCCGTGGGTACTGGATGTGTTGTTCACATCTGTACCGACGGATCAGTTAAACAAATGGCAGCTGCGTAGTATCTGGCAGGCAGGATACGATAAAAATAACGGATCCAGTATTTTTTACTGGATTCGGAATACTGTCGTGTATGAACTCGCTCATATAACTACAGGTGGCATCACGGATCCGCTAAAACGGGACCTGTAAACAGTTTCTGTGGGAACTAGCTGTTACACACTGGTTGTTTTGCTTGAACATTTTAGGTGGTACCTAAAACCCAATGTTATTGATAGTACCGACAGTTTTTTTTAAATTCAGATTTCCTAACCCCTCATTTACACCTAAAAACAAGTTGTAAACATAATTTGTGTAAAGGTCTTTTTAAACGAAATTACTTGGTCTTAACATTTAATGATCATGATGTGTAAAATTTTTCAAACAAGTGTTTTGAAGATTTGCATACATGTTTGCTACTTAAAATATGCATATTTGTAATAATTTTATTGAAAAAATAATCTGATACATTCACAAAGGACAGGTGCGTACTACTCTCAACCGGCGTGCATGTGTGACAAGATCTATGAATGTGGATGAAGCGAAAGGAGTATGTAAGGGTCGTAACATGTGGCGTTCTATAGTTTCTGCCTACCCCCATGAGAAAAAGGTGAGAGTTTATGTACGTATGTATGTATGTGTAAACGAGGGGTAACAAATGGAATACTTGAACACATCATTCACAAATTTAATAGTAACGTATCGTACTCGAAATTGAGTGGTATTGGTGTTTTCATCATGTGAACGTCCATTGAATGCGACCATGTGTATAGTGTGTATTGATAGCCAATAGTGAATCAATTTCAATTTGTGTCATTTAACTAACAATTCAACTAAGGAATACAAAAATTAATATTTAACGTACTCTACTGTTATCGGCAGCTGGTCTGGACAATTTTGATAAAGTCGTCAAGATGAATCAACGTACCCGACGTTATAAAAACAGTGGTCATTCGACGAAGCAGAGGATTCTATGTCGAAGTAAGTTAGTAAGAATTGTGTAAATTATTATATTGTGAACTAGCTTCTGTAACTAACCTCTAACCCAAATATAAGTACTATCAGTGATGGAGACTCCATGTTGGTTTTATTTTACTTTGTTTACCATGATCGCAATCTTGACAGACCGATATTAGCTATAACTATAATGATAGATTGACCCCTACAAGATTTTTTGTTTGACTTTAACAGTACGACATAAGTTATACGCTTCGGCTATCTTCGTGTTCCCGAATTTATACGAATTATGCGACCAATTCAGTTACCTATCCGGAATTGATCTAGAGAAGGCGAGACTCGAGTTTAACAATATTATAAAAACACACAAAGAGAGACTCGAAAGGGGCTCGTGGCTAATTACCAATCGCGCGGATCATACAATTTGCTAGGTTAAGCTGCACTTGCCGCGGTCAGTCTGTGGATGAGTGACCGTTTCTGACACATAGAGACCCCTCCGTATCACGGAGAACACGTTAAACAGTTGGTCCCGGGTGTCATACAAATACCTATGGCAGTTGTTACGGAAAGTCAGAAACCCGAAAATCTGACAACCAGTCTAACTTTAGGATATCGGCATTGCCCAGTAACTGGGTTGCGGAGGTCTGATGGCAGATGCTCCGTGTAAAATACTGGTATTCAGCCGCATCTGGTTAGACTGGAAGCTGACCCCAATATAGTTGGGGAAAAGGCTAGACAAAACTTGTTCTGTGTGTGTGTGTCTTGACACACAAAGATCGGTCACATATTTCGTAAAAATTCGGATTCCCGAAGATAGCCGAGGCACATGACTTACGTCATAGTACTGTATTTTTTCTGGCATTACACTTTATAGTTAGAAGAAAGCTTTACCTTGACTGCCAGACTCTGTCGGTCAAGGTTGAAGGCCTGCATTTAACCAGAGACCACATAGCGTGATTGGAATTGATTGTAGCTCATTAAGTTGTTTGAAGTAAAGAAGTTAGTTTGAAGCGTTTAAAAATAACTATAGGGGTCATGTTTAGTTTCCTGTTGAAGAAGTACTTTTCAGCCTTATACAATGTTTCGGATATATGTTGGCAACAGTTTCTAAAACATCACGTAAATGTTTGTAGAACCAATAATTCTGAGCATTTGCCGTCTACATCAGTCAGCTGTTATGGTATATAGAATAGTTCAAAAAGAAGTTGTCAAACTATCTCTATGTTTATAAATAAGTGAAACATATGTCCACACTCGTAAAAATATGTTGCAGCGTGCTTCCCAGGAGCACTGCACCAAACAGTGAAACAAAATGAAACACGTAGGTACTGCAACATATATCAACGTTTTAGAAACACGTAGATTCTTTTTAACCGACTTCCAAAAAGGAGGAGGTTACTATGATCGTCTGTATGTATTTTTTTTTGTATATGTTCATTGATATTTTCGAATTGTGAACTGATTTTGATGATTCTTTTTTTAATGGATAGGGTATACTTTGAAGTTGGTCCCATTTAAATTTGGTGAAGATCTGATGAAGAACTTCGGAGATAGACAATGGAACTCCTCAATGACGAACAGTACGCATATTGTGATGATGTAATTATGTTACGAGCAGCGTCTTTAGTAGGTCCAACCAAGTTTTAATTAAGGCCACTAAAATGAAAAAATAAAAACATTTTTTACAAAAAATTTAAACCGACTTCAAAAAAGAATAAAATAATTACCATATAAAATTAACAGTTTCAGAAGTCGGTGCCTTCAATTTGGTTTAGCGTGGATCAGCACCGACTTCTGAAACTGTTAATTTTATATGGTAATTATTTTATTATTTTTTGAAGTCGGTTTAAATTTTTTGTAAAAAATGTTTTTATTGAAACAGTGTTTATTAATGAAACATGGCTTTAGTTTCAAACTACAAAGATCAGTATTTCCTGCCTCTTGATGTCATAGGTATACATGAGTCATGTGTTGAAAGATTATTGTTCTTTTTCGGATCAAAGGAAGATTTTATTGGCTTTCCGGTTACCATCACTTATCGTGAGTGTTGCGAGACGTGATCAAGGGATTACTCCAAAACGATGAACAGCTGAAGAAACGACACATGCATGGAACGGTCTTCAAAAATCAAAGATTATTATTCCAAATACAAATGACAATACTGTAAGGTTGCCTGCTTGTCGGTCTTCTATAGACTGTACTTCGGAGAGTGTGCTCAAGAACTCCAAAACCTCATCCCACATCGGACATCTAGACGCACTGCAAGTTACCATCCGTACTTAGTTGCCATTCCACCAATTCGCACTAAGCGCTTCCAAACATCCTTCATAATGCGCACTGCAAAATAGTGGAACTCTCTACCTGTGTCTGTGTTCCCGAACGCATTCAACCTGAATCTCTTCAAAGTTAGAGTTAACAGGCTTCTTCAAGGTAAGCTCACTCAATCGTAGACTTTGTCTCTGTCTCCTCTGACCTAGACTAGAGTCAAGAGCAAATCCATTTAAAAAATAAAAAAAGTTATTTGAACCAAATCAAACGGCAATAATTGAGTCAATGGTGTAAATGAAATTCGTTTGGTTCCGTTTGGCTTAGCATCACTCATCACAATGCAATGAGTTTAATCCGATGCTGTGTTAATTTTAAAACGATATCTCTCGTCCGGGATATGACTGAGGAATTCAATATACGGATATGATAAAATGAGTTGTACCTACTTATTTAACTAGTACTTTACTATGTATTATGGTGGAGAAAAAACAGCCCGGCTTAAGAGGGAGTGGGCCGGTCATGTCGCTTGAATGCACCCGGACAGATGGGCAAAGATCGTCGGTCACTGGACGCCTGAAGGAGGATCGTATCGTCGTCGAGGTCAGCCGCGACGTAGATGGCGTGGCGATATAGACGTGTTTGCGGGGCTGGCATGGTTAGAAACGGCACAAAATAGATAGGTTTGGACGGCAAAAATGGAGGCTTTCGCTCAGGGACATTAAGAAAGGTACAAAAAGGAAAAAAGTTTATTATAGAAAAAATATATCGTTGACAGATTCCTGTATGCAGGTGTGCAGGTTTCCTCACAATGTTTTCCTTCACCATTAACAGTGATACCAGTGATAGCACAGTTGTGTGACCTTCGGACTGCCAAGTCATAGATCTCGAGTTCGAACCCAAGGCATGCACCTCTGACTTTTCGGATTCATGTGCGTATTGTAATAATCAATTGCTTAAAAACGGTGAAGAAAAACATCGTGAGGAAACCGGCATGCCTGAGAGATATTTCTCGACGGTACGTGAAGCCAAGTCAGAGGCCCATGGGCGGCATAAACTCTGACACCAGGTTAGTCACTAACCACACGAAAAGAAGAAGACCAATAACGCAAGTGATAATCAACAAGTATTCGAAAAGTCAGAGGAGCGGGCCAGATCTAACTCAGATCTTCTAGCATGTGAGGCAAGCATTCCGCCACTGCCTATAATATACGTACTTTAATATTATGTATTAGAGGTAGGTATGGGTAGGTATTCTCGTCGGTTAAGGTTATGGCTGAATAGTTGACGTGCAGTTCGATCGATCCAAGACATTGAGCTTTGCCATGGTCAAGACTTGGTTGGGAATCAAGTTTTTGTCGGTTTAAATACATATATAGAATTTACCTTTATCTAAAATCCAATCATCTAAAGCAACCTCTAACAACTAGCAACTGAGCTAGATATTCGCGTCCTCTCTTTTCAACTATAAGCAGTCCCGGCCGTGAGGAAGAGATGAAGCAAATATTGCATCCGTTGAGCTACGTATTTTTGGTTGGCGCCATATCCGTATCCGTAGACATCGACGTCTAAAACCCGATATCGACATCGGTGATAAATCTGATTATCAGACGAACAACCGTTGCCGTAAAAATTCGATATTACCCATCTCTATTGCAGACACGGTGTGTAGAATTTCTAATAATGTATGAGCAAGACCCAAATGTGTAACCAATCATTACACTTCCAATACAAATTAATCAAATGACTGCCTTGTTAGTCTAGTAGTCGCAAGCGCGACTGCCGAGCATGGGGTCCTGGGTTCGATCCCCACGTCAGACAAAGTGTTATTGGGTTTTTCAATTAGGAATTTCTCAGTAGCAGCCTGGAGTCTGGATTTGTGCCCGGTTAATGGCAATAGGCTCGCCCCATATTACAGAAGACTTAAACATAACTGGCGAAACGAGGGTGTATTTAAACATTTTAAACACCTCTGCCGTCCCCTTCGGGGAATGTAAGGCGTGATACTATGTTATGTTATTAATCAAATGACTCATATCAACTCTGTTTGACCCCTTTCGACCCCTAAGCATGACATTATTTCCGATGTAATCACTATGATCAGTAGTACAATGAATGACCCATATACGCACAGAATGTGCGACGTAACAACACGTCGCTGATAACCCTTCTAGTAAAAGCATGCACAATCATGCATTGTTATAGAAAATATAATATGAATGAACGTTTTATTGTGGCCTGAATAAAATAATCGATCAAATCCAATGAGCTCGTGTCATAAAACTAAAGGAAGAATAAAGAATAAAGGAAGACTTTCAATATAGTTACTAATGTTATATTAAAACATGATTCAAGCAACTTCTTCTTCTTCTTCCTGCCCTTAACCCACACGAGGTGGGGTCGGTACAACATGTATTTCATAAATCCATGTTGTTAGAGGTTTTGGCTTATTGTTTTATGACCGGCCGCCTGACTGACATCAATCCGCCTTGGGAATACTCGTCGCGCCGTCGCGCGGGTGACCCAATGTGCTTGCTGATATTATGCACTGGGTCCCAAAATGATATGCTTGTCAATCTTATTGCCGACAACCAAGCAGACTATGTACTTCTTGGTGGAGTATACTTGAAGTTCCTCGACTCATTGAGTTTTGCTAGGGACTTTGGTTCTGACACATCGTAAACTAATATAGCACCGTGAGCTTCTCTGTAAAAACTTGATGTCAATGATTCAAGCAACTAACACTAACTTTCAGCACTAACGGCCTCCTTGGTCTAGTGGTGGCAAGCACGACTGCTGATCATGAGGTTCTGGGTGCGATCCCCAGGTTAGGCAAAGTGTTATTGGGCTTTTCCGTGTGCAATTCCTCAGTAGCAGCCCGGAGTTGGATTTGTGTTTGGTTGATGCCAATAGGCTCGCCCCCTATTACATGGGACTTAAACATAACGGCGAAATGAGGGTGTGACTATACACTTGTGCCTAAGCCTTCGGGGAATACAGGCGTGATCTTATGATTATGATTCAAGCATTGTGACTTTGGGCGTCATACCTATGACAGACGTTACGGGTAGTCAGAAGCCCGAGTCTGGCAACCGGTAACCTTAGGATATCGGCATTGCCCAGTAACTGGGGTGCGGATGTCTGACGGCAGTTGCTCCGTGTAAAATTCTGGTATTCAACCGCATCTGATTAAATTAGTAGCTGACCCTATGCAACGTGTTACATAATTCCCCATTAAAAAGAAAATTAATCAAGTAGTTTTTTATGGTTTTTGTCATTCACCTTTCAGAGGAAATTAGGTAAGAATGTAAATAATTTTCTGGGTAGTCTACTCTTTAGTTTTATGTTTTCAGGGTTTCGTTTCTATGATGATTATTTTATGTTTTAACCAAATTTTTTTTTAGGTCATAACAACGGTTTTCAAGTTTTGCCAATAGACTCTTTATAAGGGACCTTTTAACCTCCTTTCGGCTTTAGGGGTATTTTTGTAACACGTTGTATAGTTGGGTAAAGGCCTAAAGGCTAGGCAGGTTAGAATTATGATTTTATAATCTGTTTGCATATGTTCCTGATAAACCGATCGCGGGGAGGCTTATGTCCAGCATTGGACGTTTACGGGCTGATAGAATAATGATGTGATGATAGAGATGATATATACATGGATGCTGCCAGCAAAAATCCCTTCATCACCTTCTGTAACACTGGTAGGATTTAATTAATTTGGTATATTCAAAACCTTTAGTTTTACATACATACAATCAGCTCATTACTGTCCCAATGCTGGGCCTGGTTAACAGAATGCTGGCTTTAAGTTTTACCCATCATATAATAGTAGATACCTACCTAATAGACATAGGTATAACCAGATTACTTGAAAAATGGGATCCAAAATGGCGGCGTTACTATTGTTGTTGTTATTTCGCTCTCGCTTACGCACGTTACCAGTAACCGAAAGGCAAATAGTGAGACCAGACTCGAACCAGACCAGCATGGAGAAGGCCTAAACCCTTCTCATTCTGAGAAGAGGCCCGTACCAGCAGTGGAATAGTAATGGGCCGATTATGCTTTAACAAACTACCTAAATTATCTTCTTCTTTTCGTGTGGTTAGTGACTAACCTGGCATCAGAGTTTATGCCGCCCATGGGCCTCTGACTTGGCTTCACATGCCGTCGAGAAATATCTCTCAGGCAGGTTTTCTCACGATGTCTTCCTTCACAGTTTTTAAGCAAGTGATAATTATACAATACGCACATGAATCCAAAAAGTCAGCGGTGCGTGCCTTGGGTTCGACCTCAAGACCTATGACTTGACAGTCCGACGGTCACACGACTAGGCTATCAATGTTATACCTACCTAAATTATGATTACACTTCACATTTTCCACTAAAAACCGGTCCATTTTCAGAGCAGGATAGCAGGTGTCCTGCTAATGACCTATAAAATGTTATCCACTCATAATAATCGTTGATAACGACTGTACGCGACGCTTTAGCACGGCATTACATCGGAAAATAATAAAGACACGTTTTTTTCGTAAAAATTCCCGAAATTTACGATCGCTGCTATCGGCCATTTTAAATTATGTGTGTTACAATCGCTTTTTGTTTTTTCTTTTTTATATTGAAGTGTTTCAGATCCAATTAAAATGTTCTTTGAATGAGCAAGAATAGCTTTATACTGCATGAATAACAATAATGCACTAGAGAATCATCATCATCATCTCTGTCCTTATCCCACACTAGGTGTGGTCGACACAACATGTATTTCTCTTTCATTCTCCTCTATCAGCCGTCATCTCAGTACTCACTACTTTCTTACCCATATCATCCTTCACACAATCCATCCATCTTTTGTTTGGCCTTTTTTTGTTGTGTTGGAAAATCCTCAAGGTTGTCCCTCGCCCGGGGATGGCAAGGGGGTCTGCCGGACTCTTACCGGCTAAAAACCAACGGTGTTCCTTCTCCTGACCGTACGGCTGGGGTCGCGGGATTCACGAAAGCGTGCACCGCAATCATCTTTTGTTTGGCCTACCTCTACTTATATATCCATCCATATTCATATTTAACATTCTTCTAACTAAATGACTTTCTTCCCTCCGAATAACATGCCTATACCACACTAACTTATTACCCCGCAACTTTTCAGTCAATGGCGCTACTTTCAAACTTCCTCTGATGTACTAATTCCTTATGCTTTTATCTGTCCTCTTGGTCGCCGAACACTTAGACCCATACAATACGACAGGTTTTATGATAGACTTGTAATTCCCCTTAAGAGGAAACGCAGGCTGCAAAATATTAATAATTTGAATAGGTTTTTGCGATCTATTTCCGTCCCACCCCTCTCGCAAACCTTACCAATTGAGCGAAAGAGACACCTGCATCTCGGACTGATTTCTCCTGTGCAATATTAGCGAAATCGTACTTTCGTATTTCCCTGTATCCTTCTTCAAATCTTCGATTTAAATAAAACAAATCGGTTGATGTTGGGAACTTGTATATATACTATCTGCGTGTCAAATCTTGATATCGCAATGCAGGGTTTGTGACATTTCGTATAAGAGTTGTCATTTGTTGTCGCTGTAGTCTGCTAGACATTCGTCATGCTGCGTAGTTCGCATGTGGCGTGATAGATGCCGCCACATCTCCATTCATTTCTGTTTCGTGCAAAATAAGACAGTATTTTCGATAACGGCTAATTTTGCACAAAACAGATATTTTTATTTTACGAAAGTGAGCTTCATGAATTGTGAATCTCACTTCGACATTTTACGAGTCTGGCGCTGGCGCAATGACGCCATTATTTGTGTCAAACAAAAGGACAAAAACAACAGCATATTTAAGCTTGGTATTCAAATACCTACTAAAACTGAATCTATGAACGTTTTCGTTCACAAATCGCCATATTTAATTCTTGTCTCAACCTCCCCACTCATTATTTATTCCAATTTCACGGCATCCGTGTGAACGAATAGACCTGCCCAATTAAGTTAGGTTATCAATCCAATCAATACCCAGACACCCTTCAGACTTGATATTTGGTAAATAAAAATATATTTTTCTACAACACCGTATAAAGTAATGAGTACATAACGAAAACTTTGACTAATTCTTATTAATTAGTAACTGGGTGAGACGAAGCCTTAAAATAATTAATTACAGCTAGTTCGCACAGAAACTGTTTACAGGATGCGTTTAATCGGATCCGTTTTTATTTTGGTGATGGCGCCTGTAGTTGTATGAGCGACGTTACATACACGACGGTATTCTGAATCCAGTAAAAAATACTGTATCCGTAATTTTTTTCGTTTCCTGCCTGCCAGGTGCGACGCAACTGCCATTTGTTTAACTGATCCGTCGGTACAGATGTGAACAACACATCCAGTACCGACGGATCTGTTAAAATGGATCCGCTGTGTGTACGGACGCTTACTGGTGGTACCTATCCTTTTCATTTTCTGAGGCTATCAAAGTATAGCGCCATGTCAAGCTGAAAATATGCGACGCAATATCGACGTGATTACCTACGCGCGCAATGCTTTTTAAAGTACCCGAGACACACCAGGCTGAAATCACGTCGTGTCTTGTCGATATAAAAATCTTAACATCGTTCAGTCGCGTAAATTCATCATGTGTACACAGAGATAGATCGGATGAGGAATTTTAATTAAGTACCTTTTGGAGAGCAATTGCCTCGTTGGTCTTGTAGTGGCAAGCGCGACTGCGGATCGTGAGGTCCTGGGTTCGATCCCCAGGTCAGGCAGTGTTATTGGGTTTTTCCGTGTGAAATTCCTCTGTAGTAGCTCGGAGTTTCGATTTGTGCCCGTTTGATGGCAATAGGCTCGCCCCCTATTACATGGGACTTTAAACATAACGGCGATATGAGGGTGTTACTATACACCTCAGCCCAACCCTTCAGGGAATACGGGCGTGATGTTATGTTATCTCTTGTGAACTGTTATTGATGAATCATCCTCCTATTTCATTAATTAAATTAATAATCCCTTAAAATACTTTTACATTAAAAGATTTTATTTTGCAGTACCCCTGCAGCATCAGGATTTGAGGATTGAAGGTTGAAATTATTACAATGTTGTATTGTCATGGGAATTGAATGGTGTGCAAAGTTTCACGACAATCTGTTAAGCAAAAGCAGTTGAAAAATCTGTTGCAAGATTTGAAATTTGAATCAAACAAATATACGAGTCCGCCAAGCCATTTCCCAACGATGTCGGGGTCAGTTTCCAGTCTAACCAGATGCGGCTGAATACCAGTATTTTACATGGAGCGACTGCCATCAGCCCTCTGCAACCCAGTTACTGGGCAATGCCAATATCCTAATGTTAGACCGGTTTTTAGAGTTTCGGGCTTCTGACTGCTCGTAAAGACTGTCAGTATTCGTATGACACTCGGGACCGACTGTTCAACGTACTATCCTCAAGTTTATACATAGGTAACATATGAAACGGACGATAAAATCGATCCCCACTTGT
This sequence comes from Amphipyra berbera, assembly GCA_910594945.2. NCBI lineage: Eukaryota > Metazoa > Arthropoda > Insecta > Lepidoptera > Noctuidae > Amphipyra > Amphipyra berbera. Next base: position 9,770,280 of record OU343144.1, on the reverse strand, counting down.
TCAAGTAACGATATAAGATACTTAGCAACTTCAAGTACTAGACAAGGACCGCGAACTTTGTGTGTTACTCGAAGAGAAAGTCGAGCCCAACTGTTTTGGAGTTATAAGTGCAAAATGCTCCTTTATATAGTTCGTAACGATCCCGACTCTTGTTCGCTTACAAGCTGTGAAATCTTTTAGTAACAAGCGGGCTACATACTTGAAAGATATCAAAGTGTTTGAGTTCATATCCTTTGCGTATGGATAGTGACTATCCTGGTGTCAGAGTTTGTGCCGCCAATGGGCCTCGGCCTCGGCTTCATGTGCCGTCGAGAAATATCTCTCAGACATGCCGGTTACCTCACGATGTTTTCCTTCACCGTTTTTAAGCAAGTGATAATTAAATACCCACATGAAGCCGAAAAGTCAGAGGCGTGGCTTCCTTGGGTTCGAATTCGAGACCTATGACTTGGCAAACCGACGGTCACACCACTAGGTTATCACTGCTGTGTCAAGAACCTTATGAAACGGGACAAAAGAACCTCAAGCAAGTATCTTAATGGTACCCGTACGAAGTCGGGGCCAGTCACTAGTCCCTGAATAATATTATTTAACCTCTGACCTCACTCAATGCTTTTATTCTCGTAAATATTATATCCGATGGAAGGACAATTATGGAACCTTATATAACAAGGCGGATATAGGATTTTTTCTGGAGGGGGCCAAGGGCCAGTCGGGCACGGAGTTTCCTCATAAATTACTAGAACAGGGATGTTGGTTGGGTACTTTATAATCAGCTTATTACTCTCCCACTGCAAAGGTCGAGGAACTTCAAGTACACTCCAACTTCTTCAAGTTCTAAGAAGAACATAGTCTGCTTAGTTGTCGGCAATAAGATTGACAAGCATATCATTTTGGGACCCAGTGCATAATATCAGCAAGCACATTGGGTCACCCGCGCGATGGCGCAACGAGTATTCCCAAGGAGGTTTGATGTCAGGCAGGCGGCCGGTCATAAAACAGTAAGCCAAAATCTCTAACAACATGGTTTGACGAAATACATGTTGTACCGACCCCATCTAGTGTGGGATAAGGGCAGGAAGAAGAAGAAGAAGACTATCCCACTGCAGGACACCGGCCTATTCTCAGAATGAAAAGGGTTTAGGCTTTAGTCCCCCACGCAGGCCTGGTGCGAGTTGGCGGACTACACACACCATCGAGAGCCTTATGGTCATAAGTCAGAGGTGCGGACCGGAATCGAACTCCGACTCTCCTGCATGGAAGGCAAGCGTTCAACATCTAGGACATCACTGCAGACTAATAAAAAAAAAGATTTTAATACCTATTATTTCAAAGAAGATATAGAACGGGACACGTAAGCTGTTAAAAAAAACAACAATCAAAAATGGAGGAAGTGACACGCTTTTGAATGGTTTCAAACGGGGCATCTGACCTTTTCCCGCGAAACGGACAGTGATGTGAAGTTAGTATGAAGTTCATAGGTTATGACGTCATAGCCTCGTGGTGCTATAGCTAGTGAACAATTTTAAATCACTTATAACTTGGGCCTTTTATTAAATACTAGCGGCCCGTCCCGGCTTCGCACGGGTGGACATTTTTCCTGTTTTTGCAACATTTTTCATTTATGCTCCGCTACTATTGGTCGTAGCGTGATGTTATATAGCCTATAACCTTCCTCGATAAATGGACTATCCAACACAAAAATAATTTTTCAGTTCCAACCAGTAGTTCCTGAGATTAGCGCGTTCAAATAAACAAACTCTTCAGCTTTATAATATTAGTATAAATTTCTTTCGATATTTTCACAGTGCTTTTCAAGTATCTATACTTAGATATCTAATAAAAAAAACAGTTACCCAATTCTACTGGGACCTTATCGCCCTTTGTACATGCGACGACAAATCAAGCTACATGTTTCCAATATAAGCTGACCTTACGTTGTAGCGACATTCCGTACAAATAGAGGTCAGTATAAACTGGACTTGTATAGCTTGATATTTCGTCGTCTGCCTCTTTGGTCTAGTGGTGGCAAACGCGTCTTCTGGTCATGAGGCCCAGGTTTCGATCCCCAGGTCGAAAATATTATTGTGGTTTTCCGTGTGTAATTTCTCAGTAGCAGCCCGGAGCTTGGATTTGAGCCCAGTTGATGACTATACGCTCTGAGAGTGTCACTATACACCTCTGCCCAACCCTTCGGGGAATACAGGCGTGATGTGTGTTATGTTATATGCTTAACGGGGGGGGAGGGGAAAGAGGAACGTAATAGGTTGGGATAACCCCGGATAAATAAGAAGACAGATAACCTACATAGATTGCAGTTATAGGCCAAAATCGTATGTCTCCATCATTAATTAATTAATTGCCACTTACCTATTAATCAACATGCTGTACTTAATCACAATAACAACATATGGTTTAATGTGGAAATTCAATTGTTTTTCCTTACGTCATTAGCGTAACCCCTGGATCAGCGGTCAGTAACCTTTTGATAGCTCGATGACTCATAGTATTAAAAATATTGAATGGTTTCATTGAAGAACAGTGAATCAACTTTTTATGGTACCAGACGTAGTAAAATGTTTAATTTTAGGAACTAAACGTTCTCTGATGAATATTAAGTGTTCGTATTGACCCCTGGAGCAATGAACGGTCGTGATCTGAAGCTGTAAAAGTCATCAGTAACACTTTAAATTGCCCGCGGGTAAGTCTTAGATCGATCCCGACCGGCATCTCTGACTTTCCGAATTCATATGCGAATCAGAATAATTATCATTATCAGCAGTGATAGCCTAGTGGTGTGACCGTCGGACTGCCAAGTCATAGGTCTCGAGTTCGAACCTAAGGCACGCACCACTGACTTTTCGGATTCATGAGCGTATTGTATAATTATCACTTGCTTAAAAACGGAGAAGGAAAACATCTTGAGGAAACCGGCATGCCTAAGAAATATTTTTCCACGGCATGTGAAGCCAAATCAGAGGCCCATGGGTGGCATAAATTCTGACACCAAGTTAGTCATTAACCACACGATAAGAAGAAGACTTAACGGTGGAGGAAGACATCGTGAGGAAAATGAACACCTGAGAAGGCTTCAAAAAGGTCTCAATGGTGTGTGTAGTCTGCCAACCTGCACCAGACCAGCGCAGGAGGCCTAAATCCTTCTCATTTTGAAAAGAGGCCCATGCCCAATAGTGGGACGGTAATCTGCTGATTATGTAAGTCCTTCCTTTCCGAGTAACCTTGTATAACTTAGATAGGATCACTTCGTTCTGCCTAGCTTTTTCCCAATTGTTCTGGAGTCAGCTTCCAGTCTAACCAGATGCGGCCGAATACCAATTTTTTACACGAGTCGACTGCCATCAGACCCCCGCAACCCAGTTACTGGGCAACGCCGTATCCTAAAGGTAGACCAGTTGTCAGACATTCAGGCTTCCGACTTCCCGTAACGACTGTCATAGGTATTCGTTGACACCCAGGACCGACTGTTTAACGTGCACTCCAAGGCACGGAGGGGTCTCGATGTGTACCAAATGGTCACCCATCCACGGACCGACCGCGACAAGCGTTGCTTAACCTCGCAAATTGTATGATTTGTGCGGTCGTTAATAAGCTACATGCCCCTTTCTAGATAGGACCACTATGACCATAAAATATCACTCTACTGACCAATTACCATAAAACATACATAACATCTCGCCTTGTATTCCCCGACGGGATCGGCAGAGGTGTTTTTTCGTACCCCTTCGTTTCACTAGTTATGTTTAAGTCCCATGTAAAAGGAAGCGAGCCTATTGCCATTAACCGGGCACAAACCCAGACTCCGAGCTACTACTGTGAAATTTCTAATGGAAAAACCCAATAACACTTTGCCCGACGTGGGGATCGAACCCAGGACCCCATGCTCAGCAGTCGCGCTTGCGACCACTAGACCAACAAGCCAATTACCGTGATAAGATTTGCCTAAATGAACTGATTGTACGCTCATTAGCAAGGGTACGTCTATATTACGGACGGGCGTACGGGAAAAAATAAATAACGTATTTTGTTAAGATTCCCGGATAAAAAAGTACCTTTTGTTCGTGTTCGGGTTTCAAGGCTACCTCTCTACTCATAATAATTGGTTAAGTAATGAAGACGTGAAGACATTTACAACAAACAGACAATTTCATGATGATTTCGATGATAAAATTTAATATTTTCTTATGATAAACAGTTCGTTCTGCCTAGCCTTTTCTCAACTATGTTGGGGTCAGCTTCCAGTCTAACCAGATGCGGCAGAATACCAGTATTTACACGGAGTGACTGCCATCATACCTCCGCAACCCAGTTACTGGGCAATGCCGATATCCTAAGGCTAGACCGGTTGTCAGACTTTCGGGCTTCTGACTTCCCATTACGACTGTCATAGATATTCGTATGACACCCGAGACCGACAGTTTAACGTGCTCAAACTCAAACTCAAACTCAAACTTTTATTTGCTTTCCACAATTGTATTAATAGATGGTGAGTAAATATATATAGTACATCGTGGACCCTGTTGGGCACGCAAAAATATTAGGAGAGAGGAAGGAATTGGTAAGTAATTTTTAACCGAATTCAAAAAAGAAGGAGGTTTCTCAATTCGACCGTATATATTTTTATTTATTTATTGAAGTATCTAGGTAGATTTTCGTATTCCTAATTCAATATTGATAGTAAGTATTGTTTTGACTATTTATATTTATTCGTTTTTAATTACCTATAATTATAATGTACTTATCTGTAGTTTTAGTTTTTACATATAAGTTTATGTGGGTATATATCTAGTTATGTAAATGTTTATTATTATTATAGATACAAATGTAGCATAGATAACATAGTGATATTTGCAAGCTTTATTAATGTTGTCTTACATTGTGGATATTAATTTACTTTTTTATTATATTAAGGTATTGAATTTACTAATTCTCCGTACATGCTCTCCGATGTACGGAGAAGTTTCGATGTGTAACAAGCGGTCACCCATCCATACACTGACTGCGGCAAGGGCAGTTTAACGTCGCATATCGTATGATCCGGGCGGTTGGTAGTTAGCCACAAGGCCCCGATTATGGTAAACAGTGTTTTTCTAAATAAGAAATGACGTAAACGTGTTTGGTTAAACCACGTATTCAGTTAGATAATAGTACCTGGATGATCGAGCCTTGCTCGGTTTTTTTTTTTGGTAAATCGTGTTTTTTGGAAAGAAAAAAAAGGGGAAATAGAAAAAGAAGGAACTTGAAAACAAAAAGGAAAAAATATAATCGTCTGGATTCGAACCGAGATTTTCTGGTTTCGGGACCGCCTATTTCCCACCTGAGCTATTATAACCTTGAAGGCGGTGGCGAAATTTACATTCATATTCTAATGATATTGTAGCAGTTTTTCATTGCCTGAAAACACGGATAAAACAACGTTTTCTAAAAATGAAACCTAGCTAAATCGATTTATCGCCCCCGAAACCCCCTGCATACTAAATTTCATGAAAATTGTTGGAGCCGTTTCCGAGATTCAGATTATATATATATATATATATACAAGAATTGCTCGTTTAAAGGTATAAGATACAAGATTAGTCGGAAAGGGGGTACTAAGCCGCAGGCCACTTAGACCAATATTCTAAGACGTTCCTCCAAAACTTACTCGACTCGACTCCTCCTCGACTTGACATAAACGTCCTCGACTCGAGATTTTTCCTCAGTCAAGGTAAGGAATCATTTATCAAACTTAAGGTACCTCGGAACCTATCTTAAGGAAGGAAGTGTCAAAGTTCGTATGTAACAACAATGAATTTTGAAGACTTTATCGAATACGCTTACGATAATCGTTACAAGTATTTATCGCGGCGTTATTTGTGCGATGCAGATAATTCAAATTATGATGTAATGACTCCGTTGAGGAAGCTCAAAGTTCACTCGAAATTGCGACTAAGAATACAATTTTGAAGGTGTTTTCGAGGCCGTTCTGAGTCGAGTATGAGTCGAGTAAGTTTTGGAGAAACGTCTTAGAATATGGGCGTTAATATAACACCGATGATTGTTTTAAAGAACGGGTTAAAATTTAAAAATTCGATAAAAAAAACATGAAAAGTGACTTTTAATTTTAGTTTTTTCAAAAATTCTTCATCCCTGCTTTAGTTATGAATTCAGGAAATGGAGTTTCTAATCCGTGACCCCAAATATTACGTAAAATGTAAACACGTCTGATCGTAGCTGAGGATAGAAATAGAATTTAGCGTATTTTTTATGAAATCTTTGAACACCTATTTCTCTCGAACTATTTACTTTTTGAGAAAGTTGTAGAACAAAAGTTATCCATTATTATGGGTACTTTAACACCCTTTTGGCTTAGTACCCCCTATCCGACTAACCTTGTATAGTTACTATACAAGGTTATAGATATAAGAATTTCAGAGATAATATAAGAATTTAATATAAGAATTTCAGAGATATTTTTATTATTGAGATATTTGAGATATTTTTTAATATAAGCATTTCAGAGATAGGTTGTATCAACCTACATACTGTATGTAGGTTGATACAACCTATCTCTGAAATTCTTCACAGCATCTAGGTAAGAAAATAGGTATCCTATCTTAAGCAAAGACTACAGAATCTATCCATTTGAAGTTATACATATAGAGACATTACTCTAAACTCCGCTTAATTGATTCCGAGCCCGTCAATGGACTAAAAACCCAGCTCTCGTGAATGGCATCGCATTTTGCATTCAAAGCTTTTCAAGTCTCTCTTTAGATTCCCATTTGGAGGCAAACATTACTTACTGCGTATTAATAGATTGAAGGTTCCTGAATGAACATAAATGCGAAAGCAATTAGCTTAATGAATTTAGTGATTTGCCGTGTGGTGGTGTGTGAGGGGCATCTACACTATTTGCAGTGTAGCATGGTGCGGGTGATATTAGACGAAATTTACAACATCATCATTATCATCCTCCTGCCCTTATCCCAACTTATTTGGGGTCGGCGCAGTATGTCTTCTTCTTCCATACATCTTTATTAGCTGTAATTTCAGTAGTCACTCCCTTTCTAGCCGTATCATCTTTCACACTATCCATCCATCGTTTCTTTGGTCTACCTCTACTCTTATAACCATCCACATTCATACTCAATACTTTTCTCACGACATGTTCCTCGTTCCTCTGCATCACATGCCCATACCATGTCAACCGGTTAATTAATCTTTAATTAGACGAACTTTACAATCATGACTTAATATTTCACTTGCACCCTAAATACATATCAGAGTCGTAAAATACGGAATCAGTTATAACTATAGTAAATTAAATAGGTTAGGTTCTACGTGAGGTTAGTTTTTTTATGTATTAATAGGTACATGATTAATACGTTTAAAATCCATTGTATTATCTGATAATCTTTACATAGTATAAAACAAAGTCGGTCCCGCTGTCTGTACGCTTAGATCTTTTAAACTACGCAACGGATTTTAATACAGTTTCAGCAATAGATAGAGTGATTCAAGAGTAAGGTTTATATTCCCCACATTAGTTTTTACATTGCACCCGTGCGAAGTCGGGGCGGGTCGCTAGTTACCATTAAAAAGCAATAAAAACACTAATATGAAGTTTTAATTAAATTGGCCATAATTTTTTCCCAGAGCGATTCGAGACTTTCCGTCATAGTAAAAGTAGTAGAATATAAAAAAACTTTTCAAACGACATATCGCTTAACGTTATCTATTATACAAGGTTAGTCGGAAAGGGGGGTACTAAGCCGCGGGTCACGTAAAGTATCACTGATGACTATTTTAAAGCAAGTGTTAAAATTTCAAAATTCGATTTTTTTTATTTGCATTCAAAAAGATTTTTATTTTAATTTTTTCAAAAAAAAATCAAACATACTTTAGTTATGAATTCAGAAAATTAATTTTCTAATCCGCGACCCCAAATATGACCTAAATTGTAAAAACAGCTTATCATAGCTATAGACAGATAGATTTTAGCATATTTTTTACGAAATCTTTGAAAAGCAATTTCTCTTAAACTATCGAGTTTTGGGGAAAGATGTAGAACAAAAGTTATCCCTTATTATGGGCACTTTAACACCCTTTCGGCTTAGTACCCCCTTTCCGACTAACCTTGTATATAAAAGGAGAAGCTGACTGACTGATCTATCAACGCACGCAACGCAAAAATAGACCCTACGGTGTATAACATTTTCGTTCTGTAAAAGACATACAACAGAATCGTGTAAGGGGGAATGTACCATTACAGTTATAGCTAATATCGGTATGTCAGGATTGCGAGCATGGTAAATAAAATAAATGAAACCAGCACAGACTCTGCACCACTGATAGTATTTAGGTTAGTGGTTAGTTACAGAACATAGTTCACAATATATAAAATATATTTATATAATATATATAGGTATATTTAAAATATGTAGGTATATACATACATACATACATAAACTCACGCATTTTTCCCATAGGGGTAGGCAGAAACTATAGAACGCCACATGCTACGACTCTTACATACCCCTTTCGCTTCATCCACATTCATACATCTTGTCATACACGCACGCCGGTTGAGAGTACTACGCACCTGACCTTTGTGAAGAACTTCACCAATAACATCGAGGGAAAAGGTTCACAGCAAGAGTGTAAAAACTACCGCGGCATTAGTCTTTTGAGTGTGGTCGGCAAACTATATGCGAAAGTTTTAATTAACAGAGTGATAAGAATGACAGATGAGAAAGTATGGGATGTTCAGGCAGGGTTCAGAGAGGGGATGGGCTTTATGGATCAGATCTTCTCCTTGAGGTGCATAGCCGAAAAACATCTGGCAAAGCACAAGAAAGTGTACTGCGCTTTCATTGATTTGGAGAAGGCCTATGATAGTGTGTGGAGGGAAGAATTGTGGTCGCTACTATCTTTGTACGGGGTGGACTGGCGCTTGATACGGGCACTGAAATCGCTGTACAGGGATTCCAGTGCTTGTATTAGGATAAATGGGGCGTTCACAGACTGGTTTGGCATCTCCAGAGGTGTTAGACAGGGTTGCGTAGCGTCTCCATGGCTGTTCAACCTATACATGGATAGTTGTTTGACAGTTTTAAAAGGGAGTGAGTGTGGATTGAAAATGAATGAGTTGCCTGTCAAATGTCTTCTCTACGCAGATGATCAAGTTTTGCTTGCATCGTCGGTGGAAGAGTTGCAAGACATGGTAACTATGATGAATGGAGCATATAATATGAAAGGGATGAAAATTAATGTAAGCAAGACGAAAGTTATGGTTTTTGAAAGAGATGCAGATGTATCTGAGTGTAAAGTAAAGATAGGAGATGAAAGTATTGAACAGGTGAATGAGTTTGTTTATTTGGGAAGTATGTTTACAAGAGATAGTAAGATTGACGAAGATGTGGAAAGGAGAGCAAATGCGGGAAATAAAGTAAATGGTGCTTTGCATGCGGTTGTGGCTAGCCGTTCGATGTCCAAAAAGGCACGACTGGCTGTCCATAATGGTGTGTTGGTACCTACGCTTATGTATGGAAGTGAATGTTGGTCGTGGCAGAAGAGGCATGAAAGTAGAATAAATGCCGTGGAAATGCGTTCCTTGCGAAGTATGTGCGGTGTAACTTTGAATGATAGATTGAGAAATGAAGAGATTAGACAAAGTTGCGGTTTAAAAGATGATGTAGTGACAAAAATTGAAAGGAGTATGCTTAGGTGGTTTGGTCATGTTGAGAGAATGAGTGAACGGCGATTAACAAAAGGAATTTATAAGGCGGATGTTAATGGGTACGCCGGTAGAGGACGTCCTAGAAGGACATACATCGATGTAGGTATATGTATTATATTTATTTTATTTATTAACTTATATTATTATTATAATATACTTAGTGATTTAGTTGATTGTTGATTTTTATTAGGTTATACGTTTGTATGCTGCAAACTGCCCTATATATTTTTCTTGACAATTCTTTCCATCCAAAGGTTGTCTGGAAGAAATTGCTTTAAGCGATAAGATCGCCATTTATACTGTTTTTAATAATGTGTACTCCTTCTGTTTTATTTCTTTTAGTGTACAATAAGTATATCTATCTATCTATCTATCTAATATAATAATTTACACAAGATCAGAAAATAAGGAAGAGCTAATCAGATATAATAGGTCAGACTTCTTCAGCTATTCGACATGGAAACCTCTGTTTCGTTTTTTTTTTATATAGCACCACTCATAATGCAACAACTCGCTTGAGATTGATACTGCTTAACCGGACAATCCCGTGCTGGCCAAAAATTACTTTACAGCCCCCAGCCAGGGCTTACAAACTAAGGATATAAATTAAATGAGCGCCTCTACTTCGTCGTAGTACAATACACATACACCGCCGTTGCCGACCGGCGTATCGCCCTCGCCGACGAGGACCCTCGCGACGTCCCACCGCCGCCGCCCCCGATCCACCGTGCTCACCCGCCGCAGCCGCGGAGCCGGTCGTCCCTATTCTGACTCCGCGCAGTCACACCGTTGTTAATGCAGCCCTCATCAAGCTGTCGTATCCCTCCCAGTCCTCTCGCATTCAACACCCTAAGAGGTTCGAGTCCCCCCTTGGGGACACCCTTAGATGTGTTGCTGCTATAATAGTCATGATGTTACAGTAGTTAGCGTAGTTAGCTAGGTAGTTAGTTTAGATATTGGTTCGGAGACCCTTCTGGTCTCGCCAATAATAGCCCGGTTACGTAGAAAAAGTCCGCAAGACCATCTACAAGAGTCGATTAGAAAAAAAAAATCTACTTCGTCGAATGACCAGTGTTTTTATAACTTCGGGTACGTTGATTAATCTTGACGATTACCCTCCTTTATTAACATTGTCCAGTGTTACCAGCTACTGATAAGTTCCCCTACTGTACTACCGCGAATTTACAAACGCGAAATTGGAGTAGGCTTTCTGTATGTATCTAAACTTTTGTGTTATACACGTGAAAGTCATTAGCCTAATGAAATCACGCGGCTAATTGACAAAGCCTAGTCCGTGATTTGTAAACTAAGCTGTCTTTTCACACCTTTTTAATTATTTAGTGACGCAAACTTATGTGTTGCGTGTGAATTTAGGTGGCCCTTTTGTTTATTCATTCCCTATGGTGAATAATAAATGTTGATACTCATCTTTAGGGGCCTTTTTCGGAGATGACGCCATTTTTTATAACGTTGGTCTTTTGTTTAAGTAAGAAAGAAAAAATATTTATTTGTCACACAGACGGAAAACGTTACTGTAAAAAATAATAATAATATTAAAATAAAAAAGTCAACTGCTACAAAAAGGCGACCACTCAGCATAATGCTGTGCTATGGCGTGAACCACAAAAACAGCGTCTGCCGGACTCTTACCGGCTAAAAACCAACGGTGTCCCTCCTTCTGACCCGAGCTCGGGGTCGCGGGATTCACAAAAGCATGCACCGCAACCCCGGCAGGTTCCGGTCCGCCAACCCTCGGCGTACCTCCCCTCTATTTGCCCCACGTCCTTCTGAGAAGCGCGCACGGAACACAGCGCGCCGCCTTCTCGAGCCTGTTACTGGTCGGGCGGCGGGTGGCCGTGTTTGACCTTAGCCGCACCTGATGGTAAGCACAGACAGGGTCTAAGATGGAGTACACGAATCCAAGTAGCAGAGGTATAGAGGGACTCTCCTATACCTCTCCGGCTCTCACAAACTCAGAATATGCTATAATAGTATAATAAATCAACTTCCTCATTGGTCTAGTGGCGGTAAACGCAACTGCCGATCGTAAGAACCTGGGTTTGATCCCCAAGTCGGGCAAAGTTTTATTGGGTTTTTCCGTGTGGAATTCCTCAGCAGCAACCCGAAGTTTGGACTTGTGCCCATTTGATGGCAGTAGGTTTTATTTTTTGTTTTTTTTTTTAAATAAAACGTTCCCCACACTAGTATTTCTCTTGTATCGTGGGTGCGTTTACAGACAAAAATCTTCACATACACAAACGCCCAGGCCCGGAACAACTATTTGTAGGTCATACAAATCCGTGCAGGAATCGAACTCACGACCGTAGCACAGAAACTAATCGCTGAGCTACTACATCAAACGTGTCGCCGCACAGATTTAACAGGTTCGCCTCCTATTACATGGGACTTAAACATACCGGCAAAATGAGGGTGTTACTACACCTCTGCCCAACCTTCGGGGCATACAGGCATGTTATTATGTTAGTATAAATCACTTGATTAATAGTGTAAGACTAATTATTTTATATCGTCTGTACTTTAGCACTTTTGATTATCACTTGCGTTAACGGTGAAGGAAAAACATCGTGAGGAAACCTGCACACCTGAGAGGACTCCATAAAGTTCTCGATGGTGTAGTCTATATTACCAGCAGCTTGACCGCGGGCGTCTTCCGCGACACGCGATCGTAGCCGAAAGTATGCTGCGACGCGCGTACGGCTCCGTTTGCCTGTCGTCGCATCCGTTCGTATCCTTTCCGATCCGATGCGATGCGAGCCGTTTGGTGGAAATCATCCCTAAGACCTAAACCCTTCTTATTCTGATACGAGGCCCGTGACCAGCAGTGGGACAGTAATGAGTTTTTTATGTACTTCAGCAGTGAGTCAAACATATAAATAGATGTCACGTCCAATTACCGTGATACCATGTCGCCCTACGTGTAAGTAGGTACATGCAATTAAATCGCCCAAGTATTGATTACGGGCCACAGCTTAAAATGGTCGCTAATGCTTCCATTATAATGTATCAGTACATCCATATTATAATAGAAACTAATGTATACTGTATTAATGATATCGGTTATGATTCAACGAAGCAATGATTATAATTCATATCTTTTGTATTGGGTTACATTTATTGTTATAATATTTATATTTATTTAGGCTAATGTATCCGATTTGCTTATAGAAACTTACAATAGATAGGTATGTGTTAAATAAAGAGTGGGTGTTTGCATTAGTCTGGTTCAACAGTTTGAAAAGGTAACATGTGTCCGCGATGTGGGAAAGGTATGAATTTGAAAACTGACGAACCTATTCATTCCCCTACGGTACCTATATGTTACAGTCAAAACTCATAACCAGTTTGCAGGGTGAATATTCGAATTTTTTTAACATTATTTTAACAAATCATTCTTCTCCCGGGTTGTTAACATTATAGTATTGTCATGATTTCCAAATAATAAAATGAATACGCCTTTTTCTGTATATTGTTCTTCTATATTTCTGATCTTCCACACTTACAGCAGTATACTTAATATAATTATAACAAACTATTTAACAACTCAATATTAACTACCGAAGACAACCTATCGGTTCCGTTGTTCAATTAGAACTAACTTAAAGACTAGGTAACCTCCTCGAACGCCATGATTCCCGTATCCTCCTTTTTTTGTATAAATCATTTACTTTAATGTTAACTATCAAAATAGATACTTTTTAAACCATCACAAAAATCACATAAGTCAAATCATATACTTTTAATTTAATATTTAATTTTTAAATGTCAACAAATTCATTTTAATATTTGGAAATCATGACATTATTGTCAGATTGTTTTTATTCTTGTCTTATTGCTTGACGGCAGCGGTATAGTTTCAGTTTTCATTATCATAATTATAGTATTAAACACCTGCATTCTTAACTTTGGGATGATGCTAATGACGTTCTCAATTTTTGTTAATATTTTTCGAATATTTTGCCTTCAACTAATTTTGACTGATTTAAGATTGACGTCACTGCCCCGCTCCGTGAATTTTGTGCTATTCTATTCGTTAACTCCACACCGCTCCGCTCCTCTCTGATCCAGTAGACAGGCAGCCTAAGGCATAAACCCTTCTCATCGCAAGAAGAGGCTTGTGCCCAACTTTGAAACAGTAATGAGCTGACTATGCTAATAACTATCAAATTTCGTATAACATAACATAAGATCACGCCGTATTCCCCGAAAGATTGGGCAGAGGCCAGTAACACCCTCGTGTCACCGTTATGGTTAAGTCCTATGTAGTAGGGGCGAGCCTATTACCATCAACCGGACAAAAATCCAAAGTCCGCGTTGCTACTGAGGAATTCCACACGAAAGAACCCAATAACACTTTGTCCGACCTGGAGATCGAACCCAGGACCTCACCATCAGTAGCCGCGCTTGCCACCACTAGACCGACGAGGCAGTATCAGATTTCAATCACTATAATACCATTTCAAATGAGTACTTATGGTTAAGCTATCACCTATAGCAACTAACTTTCATTGTCACGTACCAAGTCTAACTTAACAATTATAATTATTATTATTGGATTAGCAGTTAATGCCTATCGGTGTTACATATACATGACTTTACCCTTGAAAGTTTAAGATAAGTTATAATGTATACACTTATATGATGTTATTCGGAAAGGGGATACTAAACCGAAAGTACCCATAATAATGAATAATTTTTATTCTACAGTTTCTCCAAAAGTAAATTAGAATAGAATAGAAACATTTATTTGGACATAGCACAAAGAGACACAACAGATATAAAGTGTGATATAAAACAAAAACGTTTTGGGTATGTATCTCACGGCTGGACCAAAAAGTTGTCCAGATCAGCTTAATGTCAAGCACTATGAGTACTTGACGCTGGTTTTCGTCTGGAACCTTTGTGCTCCACGGATGTCAGTCAGTGGTCATGCCCGTTCACTTAAACCAACATGTGTGTGTATGTGACTAGTGCATGTGTGTGTTAATGTAGTTGTGTACTAGTTTAATTAGAAAAATACCTGTCTAAAGCTTTCATAAAAAATATGTTAAGACAACTATGGAGTGCTGCGACCATATTTTTGTAAGTGTTTTGTTACAAAGGTAGTATTTAAATAAAATCAAAATGATATCCAATTGTATTTTTAACCGACTTCCAAAAAGGAGGAGGTTACTATGTTCGTCTGTATGTATTTTTTTTAACCGACTTCCAAAAAGGAGGAGGTTACTATGTTCGTTTGTATGTATTTTTTTTTTTTGTGTATGTTCATCGATATTTTCGCCAATTGTGAACCGATTTTGATGATTATTTTTTTAATGGATGGGGTATACTTCGAAGTTGGTCCCATTTAAATTTGGTGAAGATCTGATGAAGAACTTCGGAGATAGACAATGGAACTCCTCAATGACGAACAGTACGCATATTGTGATGATGTGATTATGTTACGAGCAGCGTCTTTAGTAGGTCCAACCAAGTTTTAATTAAGGCCACTAAAAAGAAAAAAATAAAAACTTTTTTACAAAAAATTTAAACCGACTTCAAAAAGAATAAAATAATTACCATATAAAATTAACAGTTTCAGAAGTCGGTGTCTTCAATTTGGTTCAGCGTGGATCAGCACCGACTTCTGAAACTGTTAATTTTATATGGTAATTATTTTATTCTTTTTGAAGTCGCTTTAAATTTTTAGTAAAAAAGTTTTACGTTTGTAGTTTTTTCATTAAAACACTTGACTATTTTTAACTGCGTCGTTGGTCTAGTGATGGCAAGCGCGACTGCTGATCGTGAGGTCCTGCGTTCGATCCCAGGCCGGGCAAAGTGTTATTGAGTTTTTCCGTGTGGAATACCATTAGCCGCCCATAGTAGAGTTTAGATTTGTGCCTGGTTGATGGCAATAAGCTCGCCCCCTATTACATGGGACTTAAACATAACAATGAAATGAGGGTGTTACTATACACCTCTGCCTAACCTTTCAGGGAATACAGGCGTGATGTTATGTCATGTTATCTATACATATAAAATGCTTTGTCCTGAATGACTGACTGACGGATCAACGCACAGCCTAAGCCGCTGATCGTAGAGACCTGAAACTTGGAGAGTGTGTTCTTTGTATGACGTAGGCATCTGATAAGAAAGGATTTTCTGAAATTCTACCCCTAAGGGGGTGAAAAAGGGGGGCAAAGTTTGTATGGGACAACATGATTCCTTGGTCCAATCTACTTCAAATTTTGCATAATCCTTTTTTAACAGAATTGATGGAAGACGTGTTTCGTATTTTATTGAAATTCATCCCCTAACCGGGTTAAAAAGAGGAAGAAAGTTATTTCTCATAGTTTTCTTTTAGTTTGTCTTATAAGTTTAATTTAGTGTGTATTGTTTTTCACATTTTTTTACATTTATAAATTTGTATGTGTCTATTTTTTTAAATGGGAGCAGAGTTGGCTAACATCAATGGGAAATTAATAAACCTTAAATTTTGGCAGCGGGTACCTTTTATAACGTAGGCATCCACTAAGGAAGGATTTTTCAAAATTCCTCCCCTAAGCGGGTGAAAAAAAATCACACAAGCGAAGCTGTGGGCAAAAGCTAGTTATGTAAACACTTGACATATTTTTTTTATACAACCATAATGGTGTGTTTACCACTGCTCTGTTTAAAATTATGAAAAGCAACATATTTTTTTGAGAATGCAATTCAACCCTAACTATATTTGCGATAAGGCGATATCACTGTTAGGCATAAAATTAAGTCCGAAACCGAATCAGAACGGCCGTTTATCGCCAAACAGAACAGTAACATTATCCAAACCTCTTATTGTCATTTCAAGTACTATTTACTGAACATTAGAGGCCTCTTTATGTCCTTCCCAACACCGTCACGTATCTTCAATGGAATCCGAATCCGTTTTATTTGACATCCGAGATTTAGGCCCGTATTAATAAATGGCTCTCATTTGAGAGCTCCCAAATGGGGAGTTAAGAGTCGTTTTAATATAACTTGAGATAATACCTACATACATACATACATAATTAGTCCATTACCGTCCCACTGCTGGGCACGGGCCTCTTCTCAGAATGAGAAGGGTTTAGCCCCTAGTCCACCACGCTGGTCTGGTGCTGGTTGGCAGACTACACACACCATCGAGAATTTTATGAAACCCTCTCAGGTGTGCAGGTTTCCTCACAATGTTTTTCTTCATCGTTAACGCAAGTGATAATAAAATTCTGATCGGCACATGAATTCGGAAAGTCAGAGGTACTGGCCGGGATCGAACTTAAACCCTCCTGTACGGAAGGCAAGCGTTCAACCGCTAGGCTATCACTGGTCTACCACTATCTGAGATAACAACTAATATAAAAAAGAAATACAATTGTATGAAATTCAGACGTCAGTGGTAACGTTTTGGGACCCAGTGCATAACATCAGCAAGCACATTGGGTCACCCGCGCAACAGCGCAACGAGTATTCCCAAGGAGGGTTGACGTCAGGCAGGCGACCGGTCACAAAACAATAAGCCAAAACCTCTAACAACATGGATTTATGAAATACATGTTGTGCCGACCCCACCTAGTGTGGGATAAGGGCGGGAAGAAGAGTGGTCACGCGTGTCAGACCCCTCAGTATATCGAGCTGCGTACACGTGCAGAAATTAATTATGGGAACAGCTGTTGAGCAGTAAATTTGAGCTGTGAGTGTGGGTGTGCTTCTAATACGCTTTGTAGATGAGCCTTTGTACACCAGGCTGCATAGACATGCGAATCCCGCGACCCCGGCCGAAAGGTCAGGAGGAGAAACACCGTTGGTTTTTAGCCGGTAAAACTCCGGCAGACCCCCTCGCCTTCTCCAGGCAAGGGAAATCCATGAGGATCTTCCAACGATAAAAAAAAGGCTGCGTGGGCAGCACGATATAAACCGTGGGCCCGAAGTACTCGAAAGATTTTAACCACGCCTTTTTGATGATGTTATGAGTAAATAATGTTATATCAACATAAGTTAAATTCAGACAATTTACCTATTAGTTTTTTCTAAACAAAATATATCAATTAACTTTAAAGCAGTGGTAGCCTAGTTGTGTGACCGTTGGACTGCCAAGTCATAGGTCTTGAGTTCGAACCCAAAGCACGCACCTCTGACTTTTCGGATTCATGTGCGTATTGTATAATTATCACTTGCTTAAAAACGGTGAAGGAAAAGATCGTGAGGAGTAGCCTGAGAGATATTTCTCGACGGCATGTGAAGCCAAGTCAGAGGCCCAAGAAGAATTAACTCCAGTACTTCCTTGTAAACAATACCTTAAGTCGAGCTGGCAAGTTTTAAATTATCGTGTGAGTGGATAATAAAACTTCTCACTCCAAGGAAGAAATGATGACAAGGAATTAAATGGCCGCTAAGCTTGTAGTTTCCGCTTCCGCGTATAAGTCGCAATGTCGCGTTCATACGGTTTGTTACTCTAGAGATTTTTCGACTTATGCATAAACATCACGCCTGTATTCCCCAAAGGGTTGGGCAGAGGTGTATAGTAACACCTTCATTTTGCGGTTATGTTTAAGTCCCATGTAATAAATAGGGGGCGAGCCTATTGCCTCCAACCGGGCACAAATCCAAACTCCGGGCTGCTACTGAGGAATTCCACACGGAAAAACCCAATAACAGTTTGCCCTACCTGGGGATCGAACCCAGGACCTCACGATCAGCAGTCGCGCTTGCCACCACAAGACCAATGAAGCAGTCGACTTATGCATTTCCATAAATAATGAGTATCTCGAAAATAAAACTTTATTCAACAAACTACACTGGCCTGCAAAAATAAGTATCACACTTTTAAAATTTCAATTTTTTCTAAACTATAGAAGTTAGAGATTTAAAATAAAAAAAGTTTTATAGCAATTTTTATCAGCTTTCTTTGAAACTATAGTAACAAAGTTAAACTCTTTTTGAGTCCTTTTTGTTTCGAAAATATATCTTGTGTACCTAAAAAGTTATTGCAATTTTAAAAGTGTGATACTTATTTTTGCAGGCCAGTATATATCCAACTTTTTGCCTCCAATTAGTCATCGGAATCGATGGTTAAAATCTTTCGTGGATCTCTGAATCACGGTGTATTTTGAAGCGTCTATGGCGAGATACCTCTGTGGATAGTACGACTTATTAGGCGTTTTTCGAGACGCTTCCTTGTATAGTGGGTTTTATTAGCCGCTTTTTATGATACCCACAAATGTGTTGCAAAGACAGTTGTATGTCTGTTGAAGACTTACATCAGATACGTCACAATAGGTTCAGTTGAAAACCAGCGTCAGGCACTAGTAGTCTGACATTTATGCTGTACTGAACCTATTTGGCGCAACCGACAGACAGCTACTTTTTCTTAGTGTTTTTTTTTTTCTTATGAATTTAGTCTGTGTGTGACTGCTTTCGTGCCAAATAAATTTCTTTCTTTCTTTCTTTTCTATTCTTTGCTGGTTATCATACATAGAACATTTGCACTAAAAGTATCATAAATAATGTTTTTGCGGTTATTGTTGGATTTACAGTCGCTCGTGTGTACGCCTACTAACTCCACATATATCGGTACTAAAAATCTAGCTCAGAAATGGTTTTAATGCCTAGGACGTAGGACGTAGGAATACATAAAGGCCTGCTTATCTTTCAGTCGTTATGTTCGATTGGGACTTTTATAGGAAGATAGTGACGTCATTAGTCAGTATTATTGCCGTTTGTTCTTAGAATATCTTATTATTACTGGTCATGTTGAGAGAATGAGTGAACGGCGATTAACAAAAGGAATTTATAAGGCGGATGTCAGTGGACACGCCCTAGAATAGGGGTGGCCTACTTGATTCGACCCAAGATCTACTATTTACTGGGTAGACTCTGCGCGATCTACCAATTACATAATCAGTACCTATTCATTCAACTTATATTAAACTTATATTTTTCTTTGCCTTGCCATGATCGTCTGGATTAAGAGCCGCGATCGACCGGTCGATCGTGATCGACTGGTTGGCCACCCCTGCCCTAGAAGGACATACATCGATGCTATTGATGATGTTCTTCACAAAGGACATGTGCGTAGTACTCTCAACCGGCGTGCGTATATAACAAAATGTATGAATGTGGACGAAGCGAAAGCGGTAGGTATGTAAGAATCGTAGCATGTGGCGTTCTATAGTTTCTGCCTACCCCCATAGGAAAAAGGCGCGAGTTTATGTATGTACGTTTCATTCTAACTACAATTTTTCTGTTTTGAAATATTTGTTACCTACCTATACTCTACTTAATATAACCGATGATGGGTGACCGTTCGATACACATCGAGACCCCTCCATGCCTCGGAGAGCACATTACATCGTCGGTCCCGGGTGTCATATATTCATATATATATTTCATAGGTGTTCACCTATGACAGTCGTTACAGTTAGTCAGAACTCCGAAAGTCTGACAACTGGTCTAACTTTAGGATATCGGCATTGTAACTGGGTGGCTGAGGTCTGGTGGCAGTCGTACCGTGTAAAATACTGGTATTCAGCCGCATCTGGTTAGACTGGAAACTGACTCCAACATAGTTGGGAAAAAGCTAGGCAGAACTCTAATTAATATAACATAGATAAATAACACCCATTTAAGCAAGAAAATGTATAGAAATAAGCAACATATTTTCTTCCAGCAGGGATTCAACACAGTATTATGCTTTTATGAATGGTCAATTGAGACGAGCTGAAATTATAGGTATACTTGAAGAAATGGTTCAAAAGATATTTATACCTTGGGGGGCCACTTTTGTCTAATGTTATATGAAATGGAGTAGTGTTAGTAGATTAAGTATTGAAATACAACACCCGACCTTTTACACAGACTTGGACTTACATGAATCTATACTAATATTATAAAGCTGAAGAGTTTCTTTGTTTGAACGTGCTAATCTCAGGAACTACAGGTTGGTATTGAAAAAATATTTTTGTGTTGGATAGTTCATTATTCGGGGAAGGTTACAGGTTATATAACATCAAGCTACGACCAATAGAAGCGGAGCATAAATGAAAAATGTTGTAAAAACGGGAAACATGTCCACCCGTGCGAAGCCAGGACGGGCTGCTAGTAGGTATAATATACATATATACCAAAACTACACAACCACACCACCTATGGGAGGTAAAACCGTATTACATACTAATTACTGTTCTGATATTGATAAAGATTTTGTTGCAATAATCCCTTAAAAATAACTTTTAAGTTAAACAGTTTTATCTTGCAGTACCACTGCAGCATCAGGATTTGAGAAAGTATTACAATATTGTATTGTCATGGAAATTTAATTTGTATGCGAAAGTTCAGGAGAATACTTTTCCTTTTTTTAAAAAAAAAACGCTTCCCCACACTATGATTTCTCCTGTATCGTGGGTGCGTTTACAGACACAAATCTTCACATGTACAAACGCCCAGACCTTTAACAACCATTTGTAGGCCATACAAATATTTAATCCGTGCGGGAATCTAACCCACGACCAGTGGCGAAGTAGCCAATCGCTCAACCACTGCACCAAACGTGTCGTCTTCGTTTAAGCAGAAGTAGTTGATAAATCCGTCTTAATTTTTTTTTTCCTAATCGACTCTTGTAGATGGTCTTGTGGACCTTTTCTACGTAACCGGGCTATTATTGGCGAGACCAGAAGGGTCTCCGAACCAATATCTAAAACTAACTACCTAGCTAACTACTCTGGCTACTGTAACATCATGACTATTATAGCAGCAACACCTCTAAGGGCGTCCCCTAGGGGGGACTCGAACCTCTTAGGGTGTTGAATGCGAGAGGACTGGGAGGGATACGACAGCTTGATGAGGGCTGTATTAACAACGGTGTGACTGTGGAGTCAGAAGGGACGACCGGCTCCGCGGCTGCGGCGGGTGAGCACGGTGGATCGGGGGCAAAATCCGTCTTAAGATTGGAAACAAACAAATATACACAGTGAAGCTAATTAAAACCGTTTTATAATAATAAAAACAGCATCAGATGTGTCGAGAGTCACTTAACATGGTTTTCAGGGACAAATAATGTTTAAAAAAAAAGAATTGTTACTGTCATGTTAACACTTCATAAATCAACAAAAAGGAATGCTCCATTTTAAACCTTTTAGTAAGAAACCTCAAGAACATCACAAAAACGTTTTAAAACGTAAACGCGTTACCCGTTTATGGCCACAACAAATTCAACCGAATTCCGGCCACAGAATGTAAATCTGTGCCAAACGAAAATAAACCCTGTTCTGTTGCAATTAAAGTCGGTGTACAACGGAGAAATTAAAGCAATTTACATATTTGGAAGGTAAGGGCTGTCACTCACCACATTTACAAATCCTCCCCACAAAATGGAGACCTTCTGATTTGCGGAAAGTAAATTGGTCACTTTGAATAATTGTTGCTGGTGATAAAAACTTTTGGGACTTCTGGGCATAGAGAAAAGAACGACATTATGGTTGCTCGCATGAAGAGACCCTCGCCATTAAAATCGCCAAGCAGTTAACTGTGTTCCGTCGTGTGTATCTGAGAGCCAGAGGGGTATAGGGGAATCCCTCTATATCTTTATTACTTGGATTCGTGTGCTCCATCTAAGACCCTGTCTGCGCTTACCATCAGGCGAGACTAGGGTCAAACGTGACCAAGACTGTCTGCTACTGCTACCAAATATGTAGTCTTCTTCTTCTTCTTCTTCCTGCCCTTATCCCTCACTAGGTAGGGTCGGCACAACAAGTATTTCATAAATCCATGTTGTTATAGGTTTTGGTTTATTGTTTTATGACCGGCCGCCTGCCTGACATCAACCCTCCTTGGAAATACTCGTTGCGCATTCGCGCTTGTGAAAACTTAAAGTAGGCTATTGCCATCTTTGTCACTCCGATAGAATAAGAAAGTGACGGACGTAAATAAGGACTGTGGTAATAGATTCTATGTGATGGGGTGAGTTTATCGCCACTCGGCACCGAGCTTCTTGCTAACAGTTCTGTCTAGGCTTTACCCATCTACCTATATGTTGGGTTCAGCTTCCAATCTAATCAGATGCGGCTGAATACCAGTATTTTACACGGAGTGATTGCCATCAAACCTCCGCAATCCAGTTACAGGGTAATGCCGATATCTTAAAGTTAGACCGGTTGTCAGACTTTCGGGCTTCTGAATACCCACCCGTAACGACTGTCATAGGTATTCGTATGACACCCAGGACCAACGGTTTAACGTGCTCTACGAAGCGCGGAGGGTCTCGATGTGTAAAGAAAGTTTGGACTGGACTGACGGACTGCTCGCGGCAAGCCTTGCAAATCATATGATACGCGCGTTTGTTAATTATCCACAAGTTTGTTTCTTACTAAAAAACCTAATTACGACGTGGGAATCTAACCAGCAGTCGTGGGCGCTTACGGCCTCTAGACCAATGAAACCGCCGTAATTCATGCCATCTCATTCCATTTTCAAATAATATCAATGAAGAATTAAATCAAAATTATCTATAGCAAAAATGAAAAAAGCAGTTCCATCCGCGTTCGTTCAGAAATAAAATAATCTGTCGCGCGGTGACGAAGGCATTAAGCATGCAAATTGGAATTGGCTGCCGTTCGGAAACCCGCGAAGTGGCGTTCTACTGCCGAGTTTTTTTTTAATTGCCAATAGCTATCTGTTATTAATTTGTGATAATTGTCCAGTGCTGATAGAAATATAAGGTAAATAGAGCACCTATACGAGGTGTTAAATATTTATGTATGTAATTAACCAAAAAGTAGTTTGTTGAGAATCGATTTAGCAATTGATAAAGGGAGCAACTGCCTCATTGGTCTAGTGGTGGCAAGCGTGACTGCTGATCGTGAGGTCCTGGGTTGGATCCCCAGGTCAGGCAAAGTGTTATTGGTTGTTCCGTGTGGAATTCCTCAGTAGCAGCGCGGAGGTTGGATTTGTGCCCGGCTGATGGCAATAGGCTCGCCCCCTATAATGTATAAACGTATAAACATAACGGCGAAATGAGGGTGTTACTATACACCTCTGCACAACCCTTCGGGGAATACAGGCGTGATGTTATGTTATGTTAGAGGGAGCAATGTATTTTTGTATCTTTTAATCTGTCAGTCAATAGTGATAAATAAAATTAAGTCTTCAGTCAAGGCAGTTAGACTGAATTTTAAATGCGAATAGAAACGAAAAGTTAGTACTAATTTCTTATAAAAAAAGTTTATTACAATTAAATAACTATTGTAACGTGTCTGAAATTTCTGGTTATTTCTTTTACGAATTGTATAATAATATACTTAAACATTCACTTACGGGATAACTTCCGTGATTATAGACTAAGAAAGAGGGTAGACAGATTTGTCTGCTCTTAATAATAGGGTATGTGATTATAATTTTTATATTAGAAATTTCGAAACTATTACAAAAATGATAGGCAACAGTGAAAAAACTACTGAAATATTTAATAAAATGCTCAAGTTATAAACGATTGAAAATTGCTCACTAGACAGAGACAACATGACGCCACAATGACGTCATACCTTGCAAACTTCATAATTATTTGACACCACTCCGTACAATATCCGTTTCGCGCGACAAGGACAGAAAATACCCCCTCCACAAACTTCGCAAGCGTGTAGCTCCTCTATTTTTTCATCGATCTTATTTATTTTTTCACATATCAATTTGTATCTATACTTTCTTTAAAATAATACTAAATTGTTGTACATTTTTAATAGTAGTCAACTACCCTATTATTTTATTTTAAGTTTTCATCCACCCGCATTCCCTAATTTACCCGCGATCATGGCTCTTGCAACAGCGTCGAAATATCGGGAACTCAAATCAAACTATAATCACGGAAGTTATCCCGTAAGTGAATGTTTAAGTATATTTAAAAACCGTGAAAGTTTAAAACATTGTATAGTAATATTAATTGCTTTTCATTTAGAAGTGATCCACTGAAGGACTTAGCTTATAAGTCGCAACGATGTCGCAGTCTAGTTGACATCGGAAGCCCTCGGAGACCCGGAAAGCAGTCGGTCCCGGTAGTCTTATAAATACCTATTACTGTTTTCAAGGGTACTCAGAAATCTGAAAGTCTGACAACCGATTTAATTATACTAGAATATCAGAATCGATTAGACTGGAGGACCTGCAATGTCAGATGGCACACGCTTCATGTAAATGGTACTAATGTGATAGATATTTCTATCTCGTTGGTTAGACAGGAAACTGGCCCATCATAGCCGGAATAAGGGCTTAACTGATAATAAGTCTGTATTTTAATCGTATATCGTCACTGCGCCTACGCCTTATCGTCGCTACGCCTTTTTCCCATGGGGGTAGGCAGAAACTATAGAACGTCACATGCTACGACTCTTACATACCCCTTCCGCTTCATCCACATTCATACATCTTGTCATACACGCACGCCGGTTGAGAGTACTACGCACCTGACCTCTGTGAAGAACATCACCAATAACATCGATGTATGTCCTTCTAGGACGTCCTCTACCGGCGTTCCCATTAACATCCGCCTTATAAATTCCTTTTGTTAATCACCGTTCACTCATTCTCTCAACATGGCCAAACCACCTAAGCATACTCCTTTCAATTTTTGTCACTACATCATCTTTTAAACCGCAATTTTGTCTAATCTCTTCATTTCTCAATAAAATAATAATATTAATAACTTTATTCATCAAAAAACATTGTAGTACATGATGAAAATTTACAGAATCGTTTAGTATAAAGTGTACAGACTACAATAAAGTGGTGGGTGAGGTGCTGTATTCCTAGCTAGGTTAATATATAACCTGTGTTAAGGAGTACAGTGCCGGTCCCCAAGGAAAGAACAATAAAGTCGTACACAGTATACATTAAGTACATTATGATGTTATTACTACAAAACAGAATTTTAATGTTTAACTATATTTAAAAGTGGATAGGTAAAATATCAGTTAAAGCAATAGAATAATAGGGTAAGTATATAAACCAAAAGTAAATAATGTAACTAGTGGGTAGGTGAATATTATTCCTATTATTAATATAGTATTCCTTCGGTGTAGCAGCATTATGCTGAGATGGGCTCCTTTTTTTGTCTCGTAGAGGCATATAACTTGTGTATATTGTTGATTTTTTATTTTATGTTTGTATTTCTGTATGTCTGTAACGAGACTCAAATAAATTATTTTCTTTCTTTCTATATTGTGACCAAGTGTGAATGCCGTGCGAATTTAATAAGTAGTATTTCCGCTACAGGTTACGAGTCATAAACTGTAGCTATGTTTTTTTTTAAATCTGCTATGTTTTTTTTTTGAAAATCGATTTGTAACATATAGCAGCACGCCTTACATTCTCCGAAGGGTTCGGCAGAGGTGTTTTAAAACACCCTCGTTTCGCCAGCTATGTTTAAGTCCCATGTAATTGGGGGCGAGCCTATTGCCATTAACCAGGCACAATTCCAGACTCCAGGCTGCTACTGTGAAATTCCTAATGGAAAAACCCAATTACGCTTTGCCTGACATGGTGATCGAACCCAGGACCCTATGCTCAGCAGTCGCGCTTGCTACCACTAGACCAACAAGCAGTCAAAATCGGTGTGTGATCCTATTTTATAATACTTCTCAAGCCACGTGCGCCTGTAAAATCCTTTTTCCAATCATTTATTTGGTTAAGAAGTTACCAAAATCGGCTATGTAAGTTTTGGCCAAAAACAGACTTGAAAAATCCTCTATGTGTGCTAGTAGACACGTAACGTATTTTTGTTTCAATGCGCGCCTCTTAGAATTGCGCTTCGATATGACACAGCGGGTTTTGTTATTTTAAAATAGTTTGGTAAATCCGCTAAGTGTTCTAGGAAGACTAATGATACTAATCTAGTAGAAACATAAATCCGTCATGTGGCGAAAAGTCACATAGCGGTATTTACGACCCAAAAAAAATACGGTAAATGCCTGAATTCACTTAAAAATCCTAGCAACTGTTATATCGTAGTAAATAGCAAAAAAGTAATATTTATGGATGTCCCTACATAAAGTCTGATTTCTGCATACTAAGTTTTAAAATGTTGTTATCAGTTTGGGAAAAAAAAAGTTTTCTCATGTAAAGTCAGGTTTTTTCCCATAGCGGATTTTGCTGGCTCAGCAACGCTAATAAACCTTACCAAGTAACCATGGTATCTACCAGAGAGTTGATGATGCAATATTTTTAAAAGAATGAAATGATGTTGAGTTTTCGAAAGCCGCATTTTTGTATTTAAAATGATAATATAAAAACCCTTTTCCTTATAATAACATTCAAGCAATGTTATGTGTATAAAAATAATATAAATAAGTAGGGTGTACTGTAGATAAGATTAGGGTACGATGAGGCTCACATACTCTTCCTCCTAGCCTTGTCCCAATTATGTTGGGGTCGGGTCTAACCAGATGCGGCTGCTATCTATTTTACACGGAGCGACTGCTATCAGACCTCCGCAACCCAGTTACTTGGTAATGCCGATATCCTACGGTTAGACCAGTTGTCAGACTTTCGGGCTTCTAACTACCCGTGACGATTATCATAGGTATTCTTATGGCACCCGGGACCGACGGTTTAACGTACTTTTCGAGGCACGGAGCGTCTCGATGTGTAACGAAAGCTCACCCATCTACGGACTGGCCACGGCAAGCACAGCTTAACCTTCCAAATCGTAGGATCGGTGCGGTAGTTAATTAATAACGAGCCCCTCGATAACGCTGACATACAGTAAGAATAAAATAACTTTGCCTCTTTGAAGTGCGACACAGAGCGCCTAAGGCCCTGTTCATATGACCCGCCTCGCGCCGCACAAGACCCGCACGCGCCTGCTGATCCGCGTCGTACCCGCTTCGATTAGTGCTGTGCTAGTAGTTGCGTACAATACTAGCCGAAGCGTAGCCGCAACGAGTGGTCGTGGAGCGAGCGCGAGGGGAGCGTGTTGATGGAGCAAAACGGGTGCGAGGAGGTCGTTGTTACATCGACAAAATATAATTCGAGATTTATTGTGTCTTAAGACTAATTATAAGCAATGCATTTCACGGCGACTAAAGGTGGGTACAGTCTTCTGTAACGTAACATGCAATGTAACATGAAAGGTACTTAGTACGCACGCGTAGTGTGCACGGTTCGTGCGCGCAAGGCGTCCACACTATGGGAATTATGTTACATTGCATGATACATTGCGACAATGTGGACGGCAAATTCTTTCATAGCGTTTTACATTGCATGTTACATTTCGTAAGTCTGTACCCGGCTTAAGACGCGGGTGGAGACTCTCGTGGCGGGCGCTGAGCGGGCGCGGGTCGTCTGAACGCGCTCTTAAAGCCCGGTTTCAGAGCGTCAAGTTATTTTACGCGTTTTAAGCTTTGTGAGGTAAAAAACTAAAATAAAGGAGGATAGAAAAAGTACTTCAAACATTTCTAAATGTACCGACTGATCCCTTTATTGAACTTTGAACTTGATTGGACGCAGTTACGACAAAAACCCAATTAAACTTTCCAGTAGGTAGGTGGACCGATGGATTTAATCCGTCCTAGGTTGAGCTACAGGTAGCTGTGTAAACGGTAGGTATTGTTATTTGTAGCGGTTTTAAGTGGAATTCAATAGAACTTGGAATCAAGTGTTCTTGCAGCTAAATGTCAGGATGCAGTTTATTTATTAGTTTTGTCTGGTTGCTATATTGAAAAACGAATCGTTTTGCTTACCGCTCGTAGTTTAGCAGTAATTTGTACTGTTAGTA
The DNA here is from genome assembly GCA_910594945.2 of Amphipyra berbera. Classification (NCBI taxonomy): domain Eukaryota; kingdom Metazoa; phylum Arthropoda; class Insecta; order Lepidoptera; family Noctuidae; genus Amphipyra; species Amphipyra berbera. The sequence goes on along the minus strand of OU343144.1, from coordinate 9,741,769 downwards.
GTATCATTACCTAATGTAATTTTATAAATTATTTATGACATTGACTTCAATTTGAAACCATGAGCACCTAAATTCGAGTTTTCATAAACGCCTGTGGTTTATATGATTTTTTTTTTGAATTGTATTAAAAACTAAAAGTAACTAGGTACTTATAAAAAAAAAACAGACCAAGTGCGAGTCGGACTCGCGCACGAAGGGTTCCTTACCATTATCTATAAAAACGAGCAAAAAGAATCACGTTTGTTGAATGGGAGCCCCCTTAAATATTTTAGTATTTGTTGTTATAGCGGTAACAGAAATACATCATCTGTGAAAATTTCAACTGTCTAACTAATCACGGTTCATGAGATACAGCCTGGTGACAGACGGACGGACGGACAGCGGAGTCTAAGTAATAGGGTCCCGTTTTACCCTTTGAGTACGGAAACCTAAAAAATAAGTAATAATTGTTCGTACGATTACTAAAACAGTCAAGGTATGTAATTAAAAGTTTTTTTTTTTATATGTGACAGTTCGCAATGATAGCTTAGCGATTCAACGCTTGCCTTCCATGCAGGACGGTCAGAGTTCGATCCCGGCCCGCACCTCTGACTTTTCGAAATCATGTGCCTTTCATAATGTCTTTATCGCTAGCGTTAGCCTTTGGCCAGACTGCAAACGCGGGCGCGGGGCGGGCGCGGTGCGGCGAGTTCAAACAGAAGAACTTCATTTGAGTGTCCATAGTGGGCACGCGGGCGCGGGAAGCGGCGCGGGCTACTTGGCGCGGGGAGCGCGCGGGTAGCTCACGCCATAGCTCGTTCATACAAGTGGCCGCAGTGAGAGCGCGGGCGGCAAGCGACAACCCGCGCGGGAGCGGAGGATCTCAAACTAGTTCGAGCTCACCACGCGCGTTGTTGAGATGGCGTCTTCAAAATTAAATGTTGAAGAATTAATAAGTGCTATTCAAGCACGATCTGCACTGTGGATGTCGAAACATCGTTTTTTAGTAAGAATATTCCGGTAAAAATAAGTCTTCTTCATACATATTATATTTTGACAAACACTGGACACGACATCGCTCAGAACGAAGCCGCGCTCCACTGCGGACAGGAAAATCGCGCGCGTTCCCGCACCCGCGCCGCTACCCGCACTTCGCTGCCACTCTGGCCAAGCACTTAATGGTGAAGGAAAACATCGTGAGGAAACTGCACATCTGAGAGGGCTTCATAAAATTCTCAATGGTGTGTGTATTCCGCCAACCCACACCAGGCCAGCGTAGTGCACTAAAGGATGATTTCCACCAAACGGCTCGCATCGCATCGGATCGGAACGGATTTTACAATCTTTAAACAATATTAAATCGTGCACACAGTATTTAAAGTCTATATTACCAAGCCGCACACAGCAGCTTGACTGCGGGCGTCTTCCGCGACACGCGATCGTAGCCGAAAGTACCTATGCTGCGACGCGCGTACGGCTCCGTTTGCCTGTCGTCGCATCCGTTCGTATCCTTTCCGATCCGATGCGATGCGAGCTGTTTGGTGGAAATCATCCCTAGGACCTAATCCCTTCTCATTCTGAGAAGAGACCCGTGCCCAGCAGAGAGTAGGTAATGGGTTGATTATGCTATGTATGTGACATAGGTTGGTAGGCCTATCGACGCGGCCTACCTGATGGAAAGTGGTTACTACCGCTCATATTTGACGACACGTTTGGTGCACTGGCTGAGTGATCGGCTTCTGCGCTGCAGGTCGTGGTTCGATTCCCGCACCGATCAAATATTTGTATGGCCTACAGGTAGTTGTTCCCGGTCTGTATGTTTGTGCGTGTGAACATTTGTCTGTAAACGCATTTTTTTTTTCAAAGAAAAAATATTTATACATATATACAAGGTTAGTCAGAAAGGAGGTACTAAGCCGAAAGGGTATTAAAGTACCTATAGCAATTGATAACTTTTGTTCTACAACTTTCCCCGATAGTCATTAGATAAGAGAAATAGCTGTTCAAAGATTTCATAAAAAATACGCTAAATTCTATCTATCCTCAGCTATGATCAGCTGTGTTTACATTTTAGGTCATATTCGGGGTCACGGATTAGAAGCTCTATTATATGATTTCGTAACTAAAGCAGGAATGAAGATTTTTTTTTTAAACTAAAATAAAAATGTGTTTTTGTTTTTTTTCATCGAATTTTAAAATTTTTACCCTTTCTTTTAAACAATCATCAGTGATACATTAAGTGGCCCGCGGCTTAGTACCTCCTTTCCGACTAACCTTATCCATACTAATATTATAAATGCGAAAGTGTGTTTGTTTGTTTATTTGTCCTCCCTTCACGCCCTAACTAAGCAACCAATCGACTTGATTTTCGGCATAGAGTTAGTTGAAAGGATGGAAAGTAACATAGGCTACTTTTGGTCCTGGAAAAACATCATGTTAATTCCACGTGAGCGAAGCCGCGGGTAAAAACTAGTATAATATATATACGCTTACAACACAAGAGACAAAGTTGTAAAGTCTCATTATGTCTGTAAATCCACCGGCACCCATATCCTTTAGACTGGAAAACAGAAATGCTGCCAGGCAGCAGAAATATGTATGGAGGTAGTACCTACTTCCCTAAACGAACTATTACACATGAAGCTCTACTAGTACAATATTATTTACTAGCGGCCCGTCCCGGCTTCGCACGGGTGGAAATTTTCCCCGTTTTTGCAACATTTTTCATTTATGCTCCGCTCCTATTGGTCGTAGCGTGATGTTACATAGCCTATAACCTTCCTCGATAAATGGACTATTCAACACAGAAAGATTTTTTTAATTCCAACCAGTAGTTTCTGAGATTAGCGCGTTCAAAAAAACAACAAACTCTTCAGCTTTATAATATTAGTATAGATTAACACTAGGGTAACGAATAGAGTATTTCTGCCCATCATCGCACGTCCTGAAAGAGGAAATTGAAGGAAATGGGTCACTGAAAATCGTAGCCGCTGGCGAGAGACTACTGATTTCAGTATGGATATATCTAAGTATAGTATGGCCCGAGCCAATTTGAAAAAAGATGGTTTATGTTAATGTTAAAAACAAAGTTATATTTTTTAAGAATTTCTAAAGCGACAGGAGTATGTAAGGATCGTAGCATGTGGCGTTCTATAGTTTCTGCCAACCCTCTTGGAAAAAAGGCATGAGTTTATGTATGTATGTGCGTGTCGTTTTTAGGGTACCGTACCCAAAGGGTAAAACGGGACCCTATTACTAAGACTCCGCTCTCCGTCCGTCTGTCACCAGGCTGTATCTCATGAACCGTGATAGTTAGACAGTTGAAATTTTCACAGATGATGTATTTCTGTTGCCGCATTAACAGAAAATACAAGAAAATAATATATAACAAAATACCACAACAAATAAAAGACACAAATAGTTTCAACATATTTAAAATTAAATTAAAAAAATACTTATCTCAAAAATGTTATTATTGTCTGAAAGAGTTTTTTGAGGACAGAACTAAACAGTAACCGAATGTAAAATATGAATACAATACAATATAATATATGATAATAATATAATATAATAATTAAATAATATAGGGACATATAATAATAATATTTATAAATTTATAACATTAACATTTTCTAAACTAAAAAATAGTGTAAGTGATTGTAATCTTATTTTATTTCATAATTAATAATATAATAAAATTGTATTACTGCGCCCTAACAGGGTATCATGTATGAGCCTACAACTATAATTGTAACATCCTATGTACTCATGATTGCAATAAACATTTGAAGTTGAAGTTGAAAACAGAAAAAAATATTTAAGGAGGCTCCCATACAACAATCGTGATTTTTTTTGCTCGTTTCTGCTCGACACTGATAACGGCAACAGGTAGACGCTTGAAATATTAACAGAATATTTAGTTATATATTCACTTTAAAAATAAATAATTAAATTAAAATAAAACAAATATTTAAGGGGGCTGCCATACAACAGACATGATTTTTTGCCGTTTTTATAGATAATGGTACGGAACCCTACGTGCGCGATTCCGACTCGCACTTGGCCGGTTTTTTTTGTTAATCATGTGACTATAAACTGCCTCATTGGTCTAGTGGTGGCAGGCGCGACTGCTGATTGTAAGGTCCTGGGTTCGATCTCCAGGTCGGACAAAGTGTTATTAGATTTTTCCGTGTGGAATTCCTTAGTAGCAGCCCAGAGTTTAGATTTGTGTCCGGTTGATGGCAATAGGCTCGCCCCCTATTACATGGGACTTAAAAATAACGACAAAATGAGGGTGTAACTAAAAATATCTCTGCCCAACCCTTCGGGGAATACAGGCCTGATGTTGTGTTATTTATCAACTTTTTTTAAAATAAATCAACATAAGATTGTTTACCTTTTTTATTATTAAATTGATTTGGTCCAGACCACAGGAATCTAAATAATTATTATTTAGATTGGTGTAGACTAGACTAATGTTAGTCTTCCTCCTTCTAGCCTTTTCCAAACTATGTTGTGGTCAGCTTCCAGTCTAACCAGAAGCGGGTGAATACCAGTATTTTACATGGAGCGACTGCCATCAGACCTCCGCTACCCAGTAACTGAGCAATGCCGATATCTTAAGGTTAGATCGGTTGACAGACTTCCGGGCTTCTACGCGAAAATACTGTTATAGGTATTCTTATGACACCTGAGACCGACGGTTTAACGTGCTTCACAGTAACCAATGGTCACCCATCCAAGGAATGACCGTGGCAAGTGCAGCTTAACCTGAGCTCCTCGACGAAATTAATGTTAGTATACACAGTGAAACAGTACCGACATCAAAGTCATATTAGATAGTAATATAAATAAGGTGATTATTAATTATGTATTCCCTGACCTGTAATTAGGCGAATCAACACAGTGCCCTAATTAAATATAATTGTAAGGCCGTTTTGTAGTTGCTCATTATATTTTCATGACTTTTGTTCACATGGATGTTGTAATTTCAAGTACAAGGTATAGTAAGACATAACTAAGAAGTTGTATCGACAAACTTGATTAAACAACCAATGGTAGTCACTCATTTTTGGTAGAGTGAGGAGGATGGAGCGGGAGAGGGAGACCTAAGAAAAGATGGATGGATTGTGTGAGGGAGGATATGAAAGATAAGGGAGTAAATGATAATGAGACGGCTGACAGGGAAGAGTGGAAGAGAAAAACATATTGTGCCGACCCCAAGTAACTTGGGACCAGGGCAGGAAAATCGGTAGTCACTCATTTTTGCGTCACTCTCAGTTATCACGTCAGCGTAAAGATATTTTTTTAATGCAACCACGACACGATTATACAAGATTAGTCGGAAAAGGGGTACCTACTAAGCCTCGGGTAATTAAAAGTATCCCAGATTACTGTTTTACAGTAAAGGTTAAAAAAAAAAACATTTCCTTGCTTGATTTACGAATTCAGGAAATTGAAGGACTAATATGTGGCCCCAAATATGACCTAAAATGTAGACATAGCTGATGATAGAGGTATAGATATAAAATTATGTTCTAGCGTTTTTTTATATAATGTGTGAATAACAATTCAATTCTCTAACACCATCGACTTATTTAAGGAAAGTTGTAATTTTAAAAATCTCACTGAAAAATAATACACTTCCGGCCGATGATATTACTCGTAACATTAATTCATTGATATAAATTGACATCGTTAATTATTACTTACGTATTAAATAATGCAGCAATTTATTTCAATATTGTCACGGACGGAAGTTAATATTTCCGTTGACATCCACGTTATAATATTATTTATTCTTCCTCTGGCCTTTTTTCATATTATGCGACAATTCCCGATAAGAAAAAGGTCCCTTATTAAATAAATGCCCTAAAAATCTAAGATCAGGTGGGTGAGATTAATTGATATTTTATAAAATTTACGCAAATATTATCCATTGATGCATACTACTTTATGGATTATATCGCGTTCCTTTTCTTATTTTAAATACCTGCGTGCAGAATACTAACGTGCAATAGAACATACGTGCACAAGTGCATATAAAAGACATTACATTAAACATGCACGTAGATATTAAAAAAAAGAAAAAGAATGCGATCTAATCCGTAAAGTTGTTTGCATCATGACTACCTAATTACTTAATTATCATATAATTAAGATATTGTTCAGTAAATATTATGTTGTAGAAACAAGTTGATAAGACTGAGATTTAATTCATTACCGCGAGCGGTCTTCGTTTTAATAGTAAAATAGATAAGATAATAAGAGCAAAGAGAATATTACGCTTAAAAATACTCACCATTTGTTAAGTAATTTTCCGTTAATTGAGCAAAGTAGTAAAAAATGTCTCAACAATTAATTGTAAGTCTCTAAAATTACGACTCGCTTTAATTAGGTAAACACCACTTGTAGCTTTATAGTCGAAAGAGCGTCTAACTGGATTTTTCCAGTTAAAAGTCGTTTGTTTTTTTTAATAAAGTGCCAATTAATAAGCTAATTCTTTAAATGTTTTGTTAAAGTAATAAAAAGTATTTATATCAGTATCTTAAAGTTTATAGACTAAAAAAATATATTTAAATTTGGTACTTATCAACAAAATTATAAAAAAAGAATTACTTTTTCACTATGGTATAAATATAAAAAAGAAACAAAATTACTGACCTTTACGAAACTGCAAAAGAACGTCACTCAACAAACACTGCACTAAAAAAACAAATTTTCATAAAAAGAACACTTAAAAAAAACTGTATTCCACACTCACTAAAAAAATCGAGTTCGACTTTTGTAAAGCGTTTCGTTTTCTGTTACAAAAAAGTTTATTTGACCGCGATATTATTTCACTCAGTGATGCGACGCGCGCTATGCTCGACGCTCGCTTACCGCCACTGAACACCGCCGGTTTCTTTACGCGTGCGCAATAGGGGAACTGGCAGAATCGCCAAATGCTTTATTTTTAGTTTTTCGCTTTTACCTGCGCTTTCAATTACAAATACATTGTGACTTACTTTTTTTAATTATTATTTTCTTGGTTTTTTATTAGGTGGGTACTTTTATTTGAATATTGTCAGAGACTCTGGTACAGTGTCATTATTGTAGTACCTAATGTTTCTCGTTGTCAATTTCGTGGAAATTCAATTTTTCTTCGCAGTTGAAGTTATATGAATGGACAGCTTTTCCTTTGAAATAGAAATGCGAATGCTTGAAAAGGAGTGTTGTTTGTTACAAAAATGATTCTTTTTACAATTACCCGGGAAAGATAAAAATAAAAAATGGAATTGTGCCTTTTTTGAGAGTATTATTGATTATCCTATCTTATTAATACTAGGATAGCAGCAATGGAGTCCTATTGGCAATTAAGAGGCAATACAAGCGACGTTCATGACCTTTCGGATCGCCACTCACCCCCAGCTTTTCCAGCTGTTTGGTGCACCAACGATCGTTAATGCACAAGCCTATGTTGGTTGAAGGGATAACATACAATCACGCCTGTAGGGTTCCGTACCCAAAGGGTAAAACGGGACCCTATTATTAAGACCGCTGTCCGTCCGTCCGTCTGTCACCAGGCTGTATCTCATGAACCGTGATAGACAGTTGGAATTTTCACAGATGATGTATTTCTGTTGCCGCTATAACAAAAAATACTAAAAAACAGAATAAAATAAATATTTAAGGGGGCTCCCATACAACAAACGTGATTTTTATCTATCGGACCGACTGTTTAACGTGCTTTCCGAGGCACGGAGGGGTCTCGATGTGTAACGAACGGTCATCCATCCTTCCCTAAATCCTTCTCCTCTCCTCATCCTTCTCTTTTTTACCTACTACGTAAACATTAACAAGAAAAAAAACACTTCCTAAAAAGTTCAACATTTTACCTTGCTAACTACAAAAATTCTCGAGACTCGAATTTCGTATCGTCAGTTACAAACTTTTTATTTCTTGCAAGGTAAACAAGGTGGGTACCTAGTCACGGAATCCTCTCGACTCGATATACGAGTAGTCAGCAACAAAATTCAAGAACTGCAACTGTTGCAGGAAGTGACACTTGGTTTATCTTTTGCGGATTGACGTGTTATTACTTACTTTCTGGTAACTTTTTGATTGGTAGTTCGTGTTATCTTTTCGTATGTGTCAGTGTAGCTCATGGACGTAGCCAAGTTTTTGTCCAAATGGGGCAAACTCAGTCAGACAGTATACAAGGTTAGTCGGAAAGAGGGTACTAAGCCGCGGGCCACTTAATATATCACTGATGACTATTTTAAAGCAAGTGTTAAAATTTCATAATACGATAATTTTTATTTGCATACAAAAAGATTTTTATTTTAGTTTTTTCAAATAATAAATCATACCTGGTTTAGTTATGAATTCAGAAAATTAAGTTTCTAATCCGTGACCCCAAATATGACCTAAATTGTAAAAACAGCTGATCATAGCTATGGACAGATAGGTTTTAGCATATTTTTTACGATATCTTTGAAAAGCTATTCCAGTTGTGGGGAAAGTTGTAGAAAAAAAGTTATCCCTTATTATAGGTACTTTAACTAACCTTGTACATTTGTGTTTTCAATAAATTTATTATTTTATTTTTAAAAAAACGTTGCCCCACACCACGATTTCTCCTGTGTCCTGGGTGCGTTTACAAACACCATTCTTCACACGCACAAACATCCAGACCCGGAACAACTATCTGTAGGCCATACAAATATTTGTTCCGTGAGGTAATCGAACCCACGACCCTTAGCGCAGAAGCCGATCGCTCAGTCACTGCATCAAGCGTGTCGATAAACAAAATCTGGAAGTGCAGAATGGGATTGTGGGGTATAGATGGTGTCGGGCATTGGTCTGCCTATTTTGGGTAATTGTTCTGTGGACATGGGTGGCAAGTTGACTGAAACTTGTGACGGGTGGTGGCGGACTGGCGGGAGTCCGGGCCTATAAAGGGTCGGGCACGCTGCAGATCGGCCCTCTCGCGCCGCTGCAGTTGCCAAGTTAAGTGCTACACTTGCTCAAGAAGACCCTGGACTCCTCGCATTGCTACGAACCACGCCCTGTTCATCTATTTTTAATTCTTATTAAAATATATACAAGGTTAGTCGGAAAGGGGGTACTAAGCCGAAAGGGTGTTAAAGTACTCATAATAAGGGATAACTTTTGTTCTACAACTTTCCCCAAAACTCGATAGTTTAAGAGAAATATCTTTTCAAAGATTTCGTAAAAAATATGCTAAAATCTATCTGTCCATAGCTATGATCAGCTGTTTATACAATTTAGGTCATATTTGGGGTCACGGATTAGAAAATTTATTTTCTGAATTCATAACTAAAGCAGGTATGTTTTTTTTTTAAAAACTAAAACAAACATTTTTTGCATGCAAATGAAAAATTATCGAATTTTGAAATTTTAACACTTGCTTTAAAACATTCATCAGTGATACTTTAGGTGGCCCGCGGCTTAGTACCCCCTTTCCGACTAACCTTGTATAGTGTACGGTTACAAGTGTTATTCTTTATCCTCCCGTAAGAACACGCCTGCTAAATTTTATGTGCACATGTTAGTTGAGGGTTGTCTCTTAAAGCCACCCTAAAGTGTTACAATCTAGACCATTTACCTATTCTTTCCTATGCCAGGGTGGGGCTCCATCTGCCTCACCCTGAAAACGCCTATGGTGTAGCTTTTAGCTTTATTCGCCAGTATGGCCAGCGGTTGCCTTCCAGTAACCAAATATGGTTAAGAGTTGCTATAAAAAGACTGCCATCTGACCTTTGCAAACCAACTATAGTGCGGCCATTTCATTTTTGTATAAAAGGTAAACAAACTTTTAATCGTGAAACATTCATTTTTATTAGGGTTCCGTACCCAAAGGGTAAAACAGGACCCTATTACTAAGACTCCGCTGTCCGTCCGTCTGTCACCAGGCTGTATCTCATGAACTGTGATAGTTAGACAGTTGAAATTTTCACAGATGATGTATTTTTGTTGCCGCTAAAACAACAAATACTAAAAAAGAGAATAAAATAAACATTTAAGGGGGCTCCCATACAACAGACATGATTTTTTTTGCCATTTTTACAGATAATGGTACGGAACCCTTCGTGCGCGAGTCCGACTCGCACTTGGGCGGTTTTTTACCTTACAGTATCACGAACATTTGACATATAGTATCGTAAACGTATCGCTAATGTAAGCGAATTTTGAATCGAAAATACAACTGTCATACTTATAACATTTTAATTTATTTTTATGCGACATGCACAATTTGTATCATACATAGATATGAATAAAGTATTGAATTGAATTAAATAATGTATGCGAAACGAGTATTTTCAATTCAAAATTCACTTACATTAACGTTTTATTTACGTTAGTAATTGCCTACAGGTATCTAGTATTTTGCGACGTACGTCGAGTTACGTTTTTGAAGGAGAACAATTCGCAATAACAATTAATAAAATTATGTAATTCTTCCTTACAAATGAATTCGAACTAGGCTATTTGGAACTCAGTTTTCAGTACATTTAATTTGTATTATTTACGCTTAGATTTATCTGCGTAATTAGTGCAAGATAATTTATAATTAAAATTCTTTGGTCTAGTGGTTACCAGCAATACTTCCGAGTGCGAGGTCCTGGGTTAGAAGAGCAGTGTTATTGGGATTGTGGCTGATAAATGGTAATAGGCTCGCCCCGTATTACAAGGCTGTATTTTTTAAATTTATTTATTTGACAACCTCGTTGGTCTAGTGGTGGTGAGCGCGATCTGCTGATCGAGAGTTCCTGGGTTCGATCCACAAGTCAGGCAAAGTTTTATTGGGTTTTTCCGTGTGGAATTTCTCAGCAGCAGCCCGGTGTTTGGATTTGTGCCTGGTTGATTGCAATAGGCTCGCCCTCTATTACATTTGACTTAAACATAACGGCAAAATTATGGTGATACTATACACCTCGGCCGTACCCTTCGGAGAATACAGGCGTGATGTTATGTTATGTTATTTATTCAAATCGGGCATCTAGACCCATATTAGAAAATATAATAAAATAATCTTTACATAGTATAAAATAAAGTCTTTCCCGCGTCTGTACGCTTAGATCTTTTAAACTACGCAACGGATTTTAGAATAGAATATACTTTATTGTACACCAAAATTGTAACACAGCTCTTATACAATAACAAACATTAAAGGGTACAATGGCGGTCTTATCGCTGATACCGATATCTACCAGACAAGCTTTGGATGAACAGGAAGTCAATGAATAAGATAGAGGGGGTAGTCCATGGTGTACTGCTGTAAAATATATACTACACACCATACATAGACATAATACTTGGATTTTAATGCAGTTTTCAGCAATAGATAGAGTGATTCAAGAGAAATGTTTATATGCCACACATAAGTATCTACATTGCATCCGTGCGAAGGGGGCGGGTCGCTGGTACAATATAAAACTCATCGAAATCATCGAATTTCTTCATCGTGTGGGTGTACCATTCTCAGCAGACCTCTGCCTACACTCTCCAGAAATACAAATGTTAGTTCAAATTGGTACTCTAATATAATATTTGGGTCAAAAGAGCAAAACGTTCCCAATTCCAACCCATATTTAAATTTCCAACTTTTGAACGAGTTTCAAACATTCAACAGGTCCAAAGCTACTTCTGGACCGATTATAAAAATGGTGTTTCAATTCAACACAAACACCAATGATAGCCTAGCGGTGTGACCGTCGGACTGTCGAGTCATAGGTCTCGAGTTCGAACCCAAGGTAACGCACCTCTGACTTTTCAGATTCATGTGCGTATTGTATAATTATCTCTTGCTTAAAAACGGTGAAGGAAAACATCGTGAGGAAACCGGCATGCCTGAGAGATATCTCTCGACGGCATGTGAAGCCAAGTCAGAGGCCCGTGGGCGGCACTAATCACACGAAAAGAAGATAACCTACTGTCTTATGTGTAGCGTCCTACGCATTACGTCATAGTGTGCACGCCTTCATACAAAGTATATGAATACGATAGCGTCAGACGCACTTACTGATGCGTCACGATATGACACGTAATTCTAGTGTGAATCTGACATTAGTTTTACCAAACAAACATTTGAAAACGATACGCTCATCTAACTTCAATTAACATTTAATTAAATCTTAATGCATATTATTATAGACTCAAAATAAATAAGCTGGGTTGCGTTTGTCAAAAATCTATTAAAGTGTTATTGACAATATTAAGGTTTAATTTAGGTTTATATTTAGATTAGAATTAAAAAGTTTTAGATTAAAGACCTCTTGAGACAAAAATACTAGACATGGATTTATATTTTTCTGCAAATATTTTATATCAGGATAATATCGAAGGAGTTGTTGTGCTGCGGACGGGTGGTTGTGTTTTTTCATATCGTTGACGCGACGACAGAGAAGTGGGTTTCGTCCGTACAGCGGCCGTGCGTACGCAGCATGACAGCCGTACCGCTACGGCACGGCTGCAGTCCGACACAACCGTCTAAATCGAAAAAGTCTAAATCAGGTATGCACAGACCGCGATCCGAGGGCCGCATGCGGCCCGTCATCAATATACGTGCGGCACGCCCGCGAATTAAATTCTTACGCGTTCTTATGAAAATACTGCAATATTTTAACAAGGCGCCAAAAGATGTCGCTACCACGGTGACAGCCAGCTCGCCAAACAGCCGTGACATCACACCCCAGCCACCACTAATCACGCTATTTGATCTAAGTGGGGGTGTGACAGTCGCCGCCTAGCCAGCCAGCCATGATATAAAGAGTTCGCACTTGTGTATCGGTTTGACCATAATTTTGTAAATCGAAGTACCTAATAAAGGTGATTGATTGTGTTAATCAACTCCTATTTTATTATTCCCACGTTCGTCTTAGTGTTGCAAATATTTTAACAATAGAGGCCAACTTAAGGTCACTTAATAAATGATTATAATTATTTTTAAATGCTTTTTTTTAACTTCATTTCAACTTTTTTGGTTATTTTTAATTATATTGGCCCGCATTTAGTTCATAGTCTACCCGAGTAACTCCTAGTCCTAATAAGTTTGTGCATCCCTGGCCTAAATACTCATAGCTATCCTGCGTTGAACATAAAAGGCTACAACGAACATTTAAAGCTTTACTTTTCATTTGTTTTCATGCAACAAGTTGTTGCTCTGACTTCAAGTGGGACGCACTTACTGTTTCAAGAGTTTTGCTCACTTAGCTACCATTTTATGTAGGTAGGTACTTCAGGAAAAATTCGAGTTCCTTGTATATTTTAATGATTGATGTTCCATCATTTTTAAACGGTTTTATTAGCTTCACTTCGTATATTTGTTTGTTTGTTTATTTGATTCAAATCTTGCGACAGATTCTTCAACTACTTCTGTTTGACCGACTCTCCTGAAACTTCGTACACCAATTCAATTCCCATGACAATACAAAATTATAATAATTACAACCTAAGGGATGATTTCCACCAAACGGCTCGCATCGTATCGGATCGGAAAGGATAGGAACGGATGCGGTGACAGCCGATCGCGTCCGGCAGGATGTCGACGCATACGATCGGCTCCGTACCGTCGCTTGCGAACGTATCCATTTCTGCGCCTAGTCAAATAGTTTCATTCTTACCGTGTTTACGTGTTCTAATTTTTGAAGGGATCCGTTCGGATACGACGACAGGCGAACGGAGCCGATCGCGTGTCGCAGCATACTTTCGGCTACGACCGCGTGTCGCGGAAGACGCCCGCGGTCAAGCTGCTGTGCGCGGCTTGGTAATATAGACTTTAAATACTGAGTACACGCTTTAATGTCGTTTGAAGATTGTAAAATCTGTTCCGATCCGATGCGATGCGAGCCGTTTGGTGTAAATTATTCTTTAAAGTATGCAGCAACGCCCTCCCGCCCGCAAATATATGCAAATGCAGAAGGTGCGATTTATATACCTAATGCAACATACAACCCGAACTGATAGATACCGATTCCATTATTTATTTTAAATTTTAATTTGACATACTTACCTACTTACTACATAAAAATATCACTGATAAAAACATATAAATAAATTAAAGCATATTTCCTGTCCGAATTATGATTCACGCGTGGCGTTAGAACGCCGTCGAATATTAATTTAGGTATTTAGTTGTTTTAATAAATAAATAAATAAAACTTTATTTACAGACTACAGTCCATAATTTTGTATTTTAGTGTTAGTAACAATAGTGCCTAAGTAATTAGGTTAGTATTGTTAGTGTAATACAACCTAATTATTTATTTAGACTTATGACTATCCCCACTCAGTGTCTCTGCAAGGGGCAGTCTGATTTGGCAGCAATCATCTTCAAAATGTTGCTGTCACTACTATGCAGGCGCTGCAGTAAGGAGGTCGTTTTAAATACCTTAATGACATTTAATATTGTTTGTTAAAAGTAAAAACTAGCATGTTGATATCCATAAAAACAAAAGTACTGATACAAGGTTGAATTGTAAGTGCCACACTCAAACTCAAGAGGTTTAAGTGGTACTTTTTTGACTAGTAGGTAGTAGTAGGTACTTATGTTTTATTGGTATAATTTAATAAGTAATTAACTGCCTCGTTGGTCTAGTGGTGGCAAGCGCGACTGCTGCTCGTGAGGTCCTGGGTTCGATCCCCAGGTCAGGCAAAGTGTTATTAGGTTTTTCCGTGTGGAATTCCTCAGTAGCAACCCGGAGTTTGGATTCGTGCCCGGTTGATGTCAATAGGATCGCCCCTTATTATACGGGACTTAAACATAACGCGAAATGAGAGTGTTACCATACACCTCTGCTCAACCTTTCGGGGAATACAGGCGTGATGTTATGTTATAAATAAATAAAAAAGTTCTTGATTGAAGTCAATTAAGGTTTTTCAAAATTCTCACTCTGCAAACATTTCAAACACATACCGCAACTTGCTATTCAGACATTTGATATTTTTATACACGGAAAAAGAAATCGAAAAATGAGAGAATTTTCCTCATGATGCATGTCAACGATGCTAAAGAAATATTACGTTTGTACGTGAGAGGGAACATTATGACAGATGTTTCAGCTTTACGGTAAAAACAAAGAAAAATGTATGACATTCCCATTTTTTATGTATATTAGGAGAGCAATTTGTATAACATACCAGTAGCAGACAGGTGCAACGTTATTTAAAAAATCTTTTAATGCAAGCTTTTTTAAAGTAACTTAAAAAGTATTTGGTTCCATAAGCAAGATAACTCCAAATCGGTTCGCAAGCGTTCGTAAGCACAGCTTTGCATTTGTGTGTAGTGTAAAGTAAAGCACGGCTAGTGGCGCGGCGCATCCGCTCTTTTGATAACCAGCTTGATGCGGGGTGCATCCACGCTTTTGACAGCCAGCTTGATGCGCGGCGTATCCATGACTTTGACAACCAGCTTGATGCGTGGCGCATCCACGCTTGAGACAGCCAGCTTGATGCGTGGTGCTTCCGCGCTTTTAACAACCAGCTTGATGCGCGGCGCATCCGCGCTTTTGACATCCAGCTTGATGCGCGGATCATCCGCGCTTTTGACTACGAGCTTAAAACGCGGCGTAGGCTTGTAGGAACACGCGCCTCCGCATTTCATGATTCATCCATGATTGAGTGATCATGTGTGAGTCCCCATAAGCAGAACTGAGTTTACGGCTCACGAACCGTACTACAAAAATGTATCTAGGCTAAGCAACATCGTCACGGTCAAATCTTTGATGCTTGCCAATTTCCTAACCATCTAGATCTCTCTGTGCTTCATAGGTATATAAGGTTAAGCCAGAAATTTCACTTGGAAGGAAGCTAGTATGATGAAAAGTTAACATCAAAATCGAAATATTGGCCTAAGGCAATGAATTGATTAAGAGCTAGGGTCACAGGATGAAATGTAGCCTATTTCCTGGGCCCCATAGGCTATTTATCATTCTGACTAAGTACCTACTTTGTATACCTAATAATTTTAGGTAGAGAGTATTGAGGTTCAAGTTCAATAGATGTTTAAGGACTAGAACAATGAAAAAAGAAGTCTTTCTTTGATTATTAGCAATATTTTGACGTACAGTAGGCTTTTTTTATCTTTGGAAAATTCCTCATGGTGTTCCCTCGTCCGAGAAGGCGAGGGGGTCTGCCGGGCTCTTACCAGCTAAAAACCAACGGTGTTCCTCCTCCTGGCGGTTCGGCCAGGTTCGCGGGATTCGCAAAAGCATGCACCGCAACCCCGGCAGGTCGCGGTCCGCCAGCCACTGGTGGACCTCTCCTTTGTGGAGGACCTGGCACGAGTATTGTCACATTAGTAACGTAAATATAACGTTAATGTGAGTGAATTTTGAATTGGAAATACTCTTTTCGCACATACTATTTAATTAAATTGAAAACTTTATTCAAATCTATACTTATGACATAAATTGTGCATGTCGCAAAAAAATAAACCAACATTCTATAGGACAGTTGTATTTTCGATTCAAAATTCGCTTACATTACATACGTTTACGATACCATATGTACGTCAAATATACGTGCTGCCTATAGAAGCTGAGCAACATGTTAAAATAGAAAGGTAACAACACTCATAATTATGTCTAGTGGATAAATAATGTATAGATAGATAGATAGATATACTTTATTGCACACTAAAAGAAATAAAACAAGGAATACACATAATTACCAGTACAAATGGCGGTCTTATCGCTTAAAGCAATTTCTTCCAGACAACCATTGGATGGAAAGAATTGTTAAGAAAAATATAAAGGGCAGTTTGCAGCGTACAAATATGCAACCTACTAAAAATCGGGAATCAACTAAATAATAGGTATAAATACATACTATAACACAAATAATTATATAATAACATTATAATTACAATATATATTTTAAAAATATATACATATATATATACACACACACTCAAATGTATCAACAACACTTACAATCAGCATTTTACGCCACCCACGGAAATGCGATGGAAAAAGAAAAGAAGAAGAAAAGAACTCAAAGGAAAAAACGCGTCGTTTTTTTTTTTTTTTAACTTTGCCCCACACTAGAATTTCTTCTGTACCGTGGGTGCGTTTACAGACACAAAATCACATGCACAAACATCCAGATACGGAACAACTATTTGTAGGCCATACAAATATTTGCTCCGTGCGGGAATCGAACCCACGACCCGTAGTGCAGAAGCCGATCGCTCAGCCACTGCACCAAACGTGTCGTGTGTCGTTTTGTTTACCAATTGTAGAATTTCTATGGCCAAACTGGATAATTATATAAAAGGACTCTTAAACAAACTTTACCTGTGATACCTACGTATGTGACTGTTTGTGTACCTGTGTATGTGAGTGTCTACTATGTTAAGTTATGGGGTATTTGCTTTATTATTGGTCAAGATACAAGCATTTTATGACCGATTCCTATGACTCACCGAGCGTTATTGGTTATAAATGAACTTTTAATTTGACCAATAATGAAGCAAAGACCCCCATAGGTTTGCATAGTTGACCCTCCCATACGTAAGTAGCTATTACATGTCAAAATTAGCTTTTGAGTCCGTTTCTGTGCCAAGGTTTTTTTTTTATTGGCCATGGAAACCTGACATTAATTATTACCAACAACACTCGGTAAATTATAGGAATCCGCGCTTAGTTAATTATTTTCTTCGTATCTCCCTTTAGCCTTACTCTAACTTATCCAAATGGGTAGCTTGCAGTGGCGAACGCTCCACACAAGCCGATTTCTACCAGCTTCCCTTTTGAAAAGTCACATACTAGAGTGGGCTCGTGGCTACATAACAAACCACCTGGATCATATGATTTGGTTTAAGGTTAAGCTGCGCTTGCCGCGGTCAGTCTATGGATGGGTGACCATTCATAACACATCGAGACGATTCCGTGCTTTGGAGAGCACGTTAAACTGTCGATCCCAGGTGTCGTACGATTACCTAACATAGTCGTTACGGGTAGTCAAAAACCCGAAACTCTGACAACCGGTCTAGCCTTATGATATTGGCATTGCCCAGTTACTAGGTTGCGGAGGTCTGATGGCAGTCGATCCGTCTTAAATACTGGTATTCAGCTGCATCTGGTTAGACTGGAAGCTGACCCTAACATAGTTGGGAAAAGGCTAGACAGAACGAACTAGTGTCTAGATTAAGTTTTAAAGGTGTAAAGTGTGTTTATTTTAGCAACAAAACTTAGGATCTTATCCTCAAAATCGTGCGTCAATACATTAATATCAACCACTTCAAAATCAACAGTTACGATTCGATTTCACGAGATAAACTCTCATCCATTTGCGAGTGTAAATAGGGTGCTCTGATTACAATAAACATTCGCTTGATAATTCGTCGTTTAATCATTTTGAGTGGTTGTTCAGTAATCAATCGATTAAATAAGAGTGCTTGAATACTTTACGATACTTGGTGGGTTTATACATACATACATAAACTCACGCCTTTTTCCCATGGGGGTAGGCAGAAACTATAGAACGCCACATGCTACGACTCTTACATACCCCTTTCGCTTCATCCACATTCATACATCTTGTCATACTCGCACGCCGGTTGAGAGTACTACGCACCTGACCTTTGTGAAGAACATCACCAATAACATCGATGTATGTCCTTCTAGGACGTCCTCTACCGGCGTTCCCATTAACATCCGCCTTATAAATTCCTTTTGTTAATCGCCGTTCACTCATTCTCTCAACATGACCAAACCACCTAAGCATACTCCTTTCAATTTTTGTCACTACATCATCTTTTAAACCGCATTTTTGTCTAATCTGTCTGGTGGGTTTATGTTACATGTATTTTTTGTTTGATGATTTAAAAAAAGTTATGAGGCTTCCATAGTCATGTAAAGTGCACTAAATCCTCCAGAAAAGATTGATTCAATAAAAAGAATTTATTTTTTCTCCTACCCTTTTCCCAACTGTTTGGGTTGGTTTCCAGTCTAACCAGAGGCGGTTGAATACCAATATTTATTTATTACTAACCGATTTCCAAAAAAGAAGGAGTTTCTCAATTCGGTTGTATGTTTTTTTTTAATGTTTGTTACCTCATAACTCCGTCATTTATAGACCGATTTAGATAATATTTTTTCATTTGAAAGAATATACTTCCAGATTGGTCCCATTTAAATTTGGTGAAGATCTGATGAAGAACTTCGGAGATAGACAATAGAACTCCTCAATGACGAACAGTACGCATAATGTGATGATGTGATTATGTTACGAGCAGCGTCTTTAGTAGGTCCAACCATATTTTAATTAAGGCTACTAAAACGAAAAAAATTAAAAGTATTTTAACAAAAATAAAACCGATTTCAAAAAAAGGACGAAACGAATAAAATAATTACCATATTATAAAATTAACAGTTTCAGAAGTCGGTGCCTTCAGTTTGGTTCAGCGTGGATTAGCACCGACTTCTGAAACTGTTAATTTTATAATAGAGGAAAGTCATCAAATATGGAATAGTATCCAAATATGGAATTCCTTAATTTCTCCAAAAATATAAGTTTGAAACGCAACACACGATCATCTTCTATTTCATTGGGTCGCTTTACTACCGCACTCACACCATCGTGTCTGTTGCGCGAACGCTACACGATTGGCAGGCGTATTTTGTTTTGTTTTGTTGTCACGCAGAACATTTTAAAGGTATGTAATAAATGAGTACTACCATTTATTATGTATGAATACATAAGTGTTATACTATTGAGTGTATCGATATTATGTTTATCTTAACATTTTATGACCTTCTGTAATTAAAATATTGTGACTTGGAAAATATTAATACGAGTTTGAACTAGTATAAAAATCCAAATATGGACAATCGTTCGTTGAGGGACCAAGTACCTATCTCCTGACTCTGCTGATGCAGAATGGGTTCTGTTTAAGACTTTTTTCCATGGATAAAAGTGGAGAAAGTTGGATTAAGTGCATAATGTGTGGGGTCTGGGCACATTATGATTGTGCTGGTCTAGAGTTTGATACTTGGATCTGTGACTTTTGCAAGTGAACTAAGAAACTTCTTTCATTTATCACAATATTTTATTTTATTTTTATTTGATCTCATAGATATTTATGTCTATTTTGTCATTGATATGATGATTTATGCTTAGATTCCATATATGGGTACCTATTCCATATTTGGTTACTCATTTGTGATTTTTTTTTTTGTGTTAATAATTAATATTTGATAAAAGGCTATTAATTACTACGTATAAATAAATGTATGACTGATTAGTAACAACATTAAACTATTTTCATTTCTATGAAGTTTTTTTTATATCCCTAAAACAAAATGGTATTCCATATTTGGTGACTTTCCTCTATGGTAATTATTTTATTCTTTTCATCGTTTTTTTGAAGTCGGTTTTATTTTTGTTAATATGTTTTTAGTATCAGTATTAGGTGTGTATCAGACGTCTGCAATCCGAACAATAGGTAGAAAAGCGATACCATTTTTTCATAATAATACAAGACAAATAACATAACATAACGTAGGGCAGAGGTGAATAGTACCTAACACCCTCATTTCGCAAGTCCCATGTAATAGTGAGGAGATCGTAAGGTCCTGGTTTCGATCCCCAAGTCGGGCAATATGTTATTGGGTTTTTCCGTGTGGAAATCCTCAGTAGCAGGCCGGAGTTTGGATTTGTGCCCGGTTGATGGCAATAGGCTCGCCCCCCTATTACATGGGATTTAAACATAAAAGCGAAATGAGGCTGTTACTATACACCTCTGCCCAACCCTTCGGGGAATACAGGCGTGATGTTATGTTATGTAAGAATAAAAAACCGGTCAAGTGCGAGTCGGACTTGCGCACGAAGGGTTCCGTACCATTATCTATAAAAACGGCAAAAAAAATCACGTTTGTTGTATGGGAGCCCCCTTTAATATTTATTATATTCTGTGTTTTGTATTTGTTGTTATAGCGGTAACGAAAATACATCATCTGTGAAAATTTCAACAGTCTAACTATCACGGTTCATGAGATACAGCCTGGTGACAGACGGACAGATGAACGGACAGACGGACAGCGAAGTCTTAGTTATATGGTCCCGTTTTACCCTTTAGGTACGGAACCCTAAAAACCTCGTTAACTAGTTCCTACACATCATTCAGCGAATGCAGAACTTTTAAATACAATTGAATACTAAGAAACTTAAGCTGTATTATCATAGGTAACAGAGACGTAGCTTTCAAGAACTCAGTTAATTTAATTGGCCGTTCTAAGAACTCTCTCAGAGGAACAATGTTTATCTTCAGGGAGACTATTATTGAAACTGCTCGTTTGAATTTTAATTTCTAGCACTTTTTAAGTACAGTCATCGGCAAAAGTCGATGACTATTTGAATAATGAATAGTTATTTACGAATTTTGAGGGGCTCGTGGCTACCAACCACGCAGATCATAGGATTTGAGAGGTTAAGCTGCGCTTGCCTTGGCCAGTCCATGGACAGGTGACCGTTCGTTACACATCAAGACCCCTCTGGGCCTCGAAGAGCACGTTAAACAGTTGATCCCGGGTAGCGAGAAGCCCGAAAGTCTGACAACCGGTCTGACGGCAGTCGCTCCGTGTAAAATACTGGTATTCAGACGCATCTAGTTAGACTGGAAGCTGACCCCAACATAGTTGGGAAAAGGCTAGGCAGATATAAATAATGAATATTTAGGAATTTCTTAATTTTTGATGTTGGTTGTACCTAAGACAAGGTGATATAATCTCCCCCCCCGGTGGGTTCCCGCATTGTCGTTGCGGGGGGGCTTAGTAGCCGTGGCTTCGAGCCCCACGGTGAAGCGAAGAGGAACCCGAGGAGGGGCTGCTCGTCGGGGCTTGGGCCTGGAAGCCCTCGACGTAGCGGCCAAGTAAGTTGCGGTGTCGCCTGGGCGACATCGCAACTGAGGCGGGCAGCGATGTCTTATGGGAGGCATTGCGGCTGAAGGGTGGAGGCCGCAGCGGGAGAAGAGTGCTGGTATTACGGTGCGCCGTTCTCCTTACCTTCCGCGGCCTGACGGGGCCGCCACCGTCAGATGGCGGACGCGGTGGGGCCGCAGGGGAGAGGAGTGTCGGTGTTTAGTTGGCCGCTCTCCCTATCCTCTGCGGCCGAAAAGTGGTAGGCGGCGGGGCCACTAACCTGACCCGTCGCAGGGGGACCAGGGGTGCCCAGACACGGGGTAGTCTGGCGCCCATGTACTTGTTTGGTCCCCGGGGTGGTCACGGCGTACCATGTGTTCTGGTGCGCCGGTGATGTGGGGTGCCCCCCGCGCCTCTCAGGAGGTCGTGGGGTGGGGCCCTACAGTGGAGAGGTCCACCAGCAATTGGTGGACCAAGACCTGCCGGGGTTGCGGTGCATGCAATAGCGAATCCCGCGACCCCGGCCTTAGGTCAGAAGGAGGGACACCGTGGTGGTTTTAGCCGGTAAGAGTCCGGCACACCCCCCCGTCTTCCCCAGACGGGGGATAGCCCATGAGGATTTCCCTACGATAAAAAAAAAAAAAAAAAAAAGGTGATATAATCTAACAAGTATAATTGGTAAAGAAAAGAAGCATTGGTACCCAACCGGTTAAATGCTTGTCTTCAATGCAGGAGGGTGTCAGTTCCATGCCGGCCCTCACTTCTGACTTTTCATGAGTGGACCAGAATTTCATTATCACTTGCGTTAACGGTGAAGGAAACAGCGTGAGAACCCTGCACCCTGACATAACTGTGTGGTAATCAATAATATAATAAGCATGCATCATTTACTGTTTTAAATAGCTTCACTTCGTATACTTGTTTGATTCAAATCTTGCGACACGTTTTTAAACAGTTTCTCCTTAACCGATTCTCCTGAAACTTCGCACACAAATTCAATTCCCATGACAATACAACATTATAATAACATCAACCTCCAATTCTTAAATCCTGATGCTGCAGGGGTACTGCAAGATAAAACTGTTTAACTTAAAAGTTCTTTTAAGACATTTTTTATTTATTTTTGTACTTTTATAATTTAGTAGCGGCCCGCCCCGGCTTCGCACGGGTGGAAATTTTTCCCGTTTTTGCAACATTTTTCATTTATGCTCCGCTCCTATTGGTCGTAGCGTGATGTTATATAGCCTACAACCTTCCTCGATAAATGGTCTATCCAACTCAAAGATTTTTTCAATTCCAACCAGTAGTTCCTGAAATTAGCGCGTTCAAACAAACTAACAAACTCTTCAGCTTTATAATATTAGTATATATAACAAGCTTACACAATGAAGGGCAAAAGTTCTATCAATATTTCTTAAAAATGTATTTTGAATGAAAAATCTATCAAATATACTTTAAACCTGTCAACAAGACTATTTATTTTAATTTTTTCATAAAAATACATCTAGTGACGACGCAATACGACCTTTAAGAAACAAAATACGCATTCTGCCGAGCAAAAAGAAGAACCTCGAATAATGATTAATGACTTTTGAAAAATCAATACCTACCCTTCGTTGCCTTGTTTCTTTCTGTCCGACGGGAATTATTCAGGATTTCTGCTGCCCTGAAGATAATTAATAGTAATAGTAGAGCTTCTTGTGAATGAGCTCGTCCGGGAAAGTACTACCAACGACCATACCTATTCTTCTTCTTCTTCCTGTCCCTATCCCACACTAGGTGGGGTCGGCACAACATGTATTTCACAAATCCATGTGGTTAGAGGTTTTGGCTTATTGTTTTATGACCGGCCGCCTGCCTGACATCAACCCTCCTTGGGAATATTCGCTGCGCCGTGGCGCAGGTGACCCAATGTGCTTGCTGATATTATGTACTGGGTCCCAAAATGATATGCTTGTCAATCTTATTGCCGACAACTAAGCAGACTATGTTCTTCTTGGTGGAGTATACTTGAAGTTTCTCGACCCACTCATTAAGTTTTGCTAGGGACTTTGGTTCTGACACATCGTAAACTAATATAGCACCGTGAGCGTCTCTGTAAAAACTTGATGTCAATGTTCTGTATCGCTCCTGTCCCGCTGTATCCCAAATACCAACCACCATACCTATTGCCTAGGTATATATTATTCATGCCACTGTATGGCACCTACAGTTACTTCTCCCGTGATATAAAAATTAACTACATGCACAAAGTTTAAAACTTTGTAGCTGTTGTATAGTTAATTTGCAAGTAACCGTGCGTTCACACAGCGGATCCGTTTAAACGGATCCGTCGGTGCTGGATGTGTCGTTCACATGTGTAACGACGGATCAGTAAAAAAAATGGCAGCTGCGTCGCATCTGGCAGGCAGGAAACAATAAAAATAACGGGTCCAGTATTTTTTACTGGATTCAGAATACTGTCGTATATGTGAACTCGCTCATACAACAATAGGCGCCCTCATCAAAATAAAAAACCGGTCAAGAGCGAGTCGGACGCGCGCACGAAGGGTTCCGTACCATTATTTATAAAAACGGCAAAAAAAATCATGTCTCTTGTATGGGAGCCCCACTTAAATATTTGTTTTATTTTAATTTAATTATTTATTTTTAAAGTGAATATATAACTAAATATTCTGTGAATATTTCTTGCGTCTGCCTGTTGCCGTTATCAGTGTCGAGCAAAAACAAGCAAAAAAATCACGTTTGTTGTATGGGAGCCCCCTTAAATATTTATTTTATTCTGTTTTTTAGTATTTGTTGTTATATCGGCAATAGAAATACAGCATCTGTGAAAATTTCAACTGTCTAACTATCACGGTTCATGAGATACAGCCTGGTGACTGACGGACGGACAGCGGAGTCATAGTAATAGGGTCCCGTTTTACCCTTTGGGCACGGAACCCCTAAAAATGGATCCGCTAAAACGGGTCCTGTAAACTGTTTCTGTGTGTTCTAGCTGTAAGTCGAAAGTCGTGTCAGACTGGACGGGGTAATGACCTAAGTAATTCAGTTAAGTTTTGGGCAGCCTCTGGTCAAATGCATTTGCTGCGTATGAGTTAATTCAGGTTTTACAAATTCTGCAAAAAAAACATTGGTATTCCAACTACCTTGAAAAAAAAGTAAAAAAAAAACGTTATTTTGCTCTAGGTTATATTTTTTAATAGAACCTTGTTTGTTATACATTCAGGCTCTACATATGTAGGTGTTTTTGTATAGCGTGTAGAGCAAAAGGCTTTATTTACTTCTACAATAAAGTTTCATCTACAAAAGTAGATGGAAGAAAATGGAATATTTACTGAGGTATTTCATACAACAATGTCATTGCTAACCATTGTGTTATCGGTAGCTGGTAACACTGGACAATGTTGATAAAGGAGGGTAATCGTCAAGATTAATCAACGCACCCGAAGTTATAAAAACACTGGTCATTCGACGGAGCGAAGGATTCCATGTCAAACAGCTGAAGAAGTCTGACCTTTTATATCTGGTTTGCTTGTCCTCATATTCTGATCTTGTGTTAATTATTATATTGTGATATATTGTGAACTAGCTTCTGTAACTAATCACTAACCCAATTAAAAGTTCTCTCAGTGGTGGAGAGTCTATGTTGGTTTAATTTACTTTTATTTATTTACCATGCTCCCAATCCTGACAGACCGATATTAGCTATAACTGTAATGTTAGATTCACCCCTACATGATTATGTTGTATGTCTTTTATAATTGATATAAATTGTACTTACGTACTAGATGCGCTGTTTATAAAAACAACATGGTATCAAGGAGTTGTGGTTCCGGAACCACAGTGCCATAGAACTTGACTAGCGGTAGTTTGAACCTTATTGCGTCAATGCATTTGGTATATGTTGTTGCTAACATACACACTAAAATATTTATTTCCATCAACTCCTATCATAGTCCATATCCGGAGATAGGCCTCTCCCAAGTTCGGCCCCACACAAAGCTCGGTTCTCAATCATCATCATCAACCTATATCAATCCACTGCTGGACATGGCCTCACCCAAAGCACACCACTGAGCCCGATCTTAGGCTCTCCTTCTCCAGTCGCTGCCAGCTACCCCACGTATATCGTCGCTCCACCTAGTTACAGGACATCCTACACTACGTTTGCCGGTTCTCAATCATATTTTGTATACAACCGCGCCGCAGATCCATAAAAAAAATACCAACATCAAAAGTCCCACCCCGAACCGTCGTAAAACACCCAAAAACATTTCAATATGGCGTCTATAATTCTATAACCAGAGTAAACTAGATCACGTTGCAAATCGTCGTGAGTGCCTGTAAATTTCGTTACAGTCTCGTAAAGCCGAATTAGACCGAATCAATCCGAAGTCGGTCCCACGTGCCGCCAGTAAAAAGACCTGCGTTTTATTTGCGCCCGGGGGTTTTTATGAACCCGCTAGAAGAGGATATCTGATGAATATAAATAGGAAGTTATTGTTGCTGTCATCTGTTTGTTTTCGTTTTCGGAATACGTATTGTGTATTGGGATCTATTGTTTTTCAGGCTTGTGAATTTTTTGAGGTCTGTTTTGTTGGCTTTACGGCAAAAATATTCGGAAGTTTGATGTAGGTAGTCCTCTACTGCGTGTAGCTTCACCTTTTTATTACCGTTCTGCATAGCCTTTTCACCAACTATCTTGAGGTCAGTTTCTAATCTAACCAGATGCGACTGAATACCTGTATTTTACACGGAGCGACTGCCACCAGACCTCCGCAACCCAGTTACTAGGTAATGCCGGTATCGTAAAATTAGACCGTTAATCAAACTTTCGGGCTTCTGACTTCCCGTAATTCCCAACTGTGTTGGGATCAGTTTCCAGTCTAACCAGATGCGGCCGAATACCAGTATTTTACACGGAGCGCCCTGCCATCAGACCTCCGCAACCCAGTTAGTGGGCAAAGCCGATATCTTAAAGTCAGACCAGTTGTCAGACTTTTGGGTTTTTGACTACCCGTAACGACTGTCATAGGTATTCGTATGACACCCGGGACCGACTGTTTAACGTGCTCTTTGAAGCACAGAGGGTTCTCGATGTGTAACGAATGATCACCCATTCATGGAATGACCGCGGCAAGCGCAACTTAACTTCGCAAATCGTATGATCCACGCGGTCGTTAATAAGCCACGAGGCCCAATTTGTCTAATTACGAGATTTAAAATATTAGTATAGCAAACCTGGTTACTGAGGTTTGCCCTTCAGGCAACCTCGACAGACATTTAGATCCTATTAAAAGGTGGCAGATTTATTTTTTCATTTCCACATCTACATAGAAATATGAAAGTAAAAAATATGAAAGGTTACTTTATGTTAAATTATTTGGTAATATGGCCGACCCCTGCTTCAATTTGGGTAATACGGTCCATTTTATTATAAGCTAAATGTTAAGGTTAGGTCTTATATTACAAGGTGGCATGTTCGTTGCGATAGCATGGAGGTTATATTCAACGTTATATTATTATGATACTGGCCAGTATATATAATTATTACAGCTTTTGCCCGCAGTTTTGGGTGATATTTTTTCACTCTCTTAGCCTTTGACCAGACTGCAAACGCGGGCGCGGGGCGGGCGCGGTGCGGCGTGTTCAAACAGAAAAACTTCATTTGAGTGTCCATAGTGGGCACGCGGGCGCGGGAAGCGGCGCGGGCTACTTTGTGCGGGGAGCGCGCGGGTAGCTCACGCCATAGGTCGTTCATACAAGTGGCCGCAGTGAGAGCGCGGGCGGCAAGCGATAATCCGCGCGGGGGCGGGGGATCTCAAACTAGTTCGAGCTGACCACGCGCGTTGTTGTGATGGCGTCTTCAAAATTAAATGCTGAAGAATTAATAAGTGCTATTCAAGCACGATCTGCACTGAGATGTCGAAACATCGTTTTTAGTAAGAATTTTCCAGTAAAAATAAGTCTTCTTCATCCATATGATATTTTGACAAACACTGGACACGACAACGCTCAGAGCGAAGCCACGCTCCACTGCGGACAGGTAAATCGCGCGCGTTCCCGCACCCGCGTCGCTCTTCGCACCGCGCTGCCAGTCTGGCCGAACACTTAGGGAAGGAATTTTGAAAAATTCTTCCTTTGTGGATGCCTACGTTATAAAAGGTACATACTGTCAAAATTTCAAGTTTCTAACCGCAGCAGTTTAGGCTGTGCGTTGATAGATCAGTCAGTAAGTCAGTCAGTTCCTCCTTTTAATACTGATTGATAAAATTAAACTTAATTGTTTGCAAGGTAATGTCAGCCAAGTTGTCTTCCTATACATTTTTGGCCAAGCAAAAACTAGAAAGTAGGTATTAAAGAAAAAATATTACTATGGTTTGTTCATTTTATCTATAACCTGAAGAGTTTGTTTTTTTGTTTGTTTGAACGCGCTAATCTCAGGAACTACTGGTTGGAATTGAAAAAATCTTTTTGTGTTGGATAGTCTATTTATCGAGGAAGATTATAGGCTATATAACACCATGCTATGACCAATAGGAGCGGAGCATAAATGAAAAATGTTGCAAAAACGGGAAAAATGTCCACCCGTGCGAAGCCCGGACCGCTAGTGTTTGATAAAAGGAATTCACAGTAAAAAGTGATTTTTCAAGTTAAGTCTAGTTCTTTACTTATTTGATCAAAATAATAATTTAAAAGATTTACCTAATGAGATTTTTTCTCAGGAATTAAAGATAGCGCAGGGGGGCAATTCTTGGCGGACCGAGACCTGCCGGGGTTGCGGTGCATGCTTTTGCGAATCCCGCGACCCTGGCCGTACGGTCAGGAGAAGGAACACCGTTGGTTTTTAGCCGGTAAGAGTCCGGCAGACCCCCTCGCCTTCCCCGGGCGAGGGACATCCATGAGGATTTTACAACGATAAAAAAAAAAAAGGGGGGCAATTCTGTTAACAAAAACGTTGATCAATCGCAACTGAACCGAAACCGAACCGTTTATTACGAAAACTGTCAAACATTTTGACAACAATTTTGCGAAATGTATAGATGCAACTATACTCCCATAAAAATAAAAAATCATGTGAAAAAATGGTCGATTTTAAATAAATATTTTTAAGCTATTTCTGATAATATTATTTTCAAATTGAACCTCGCACTTTAAACACATAATAGACAGCCTAACATCAAGCGACGACGAAGCGATCAAAATGCTGACGGCGAGCTATAAAATCTTAACCGAGGCATTTAATTTACTCCATCTACCAAACAAATCTGATCTTTAGTTCCATATGATAAGGTTGAAAATTGTACAGCAGCTAATAAAAAAGACCATAAACTTTTTGTTAGCGGTAAATTAAAATAATCTTTCATCGTGAACACTTTACGAGTCTGAAGAATTTATTCAACATCAGGTATTAAATGGATTGGTCTATAAATTACCCATTGATACCATATAATCCCCTTTCTAAGGTTGTTAGTGTATAATCCCCTTTTTTGGGGTGTGTCACATTTTTAAGTGAAACTTTCTTGATTTAGTGGTTGCAAGCGGAGCTGCCGAGCTTACAGCAATCTCATGGTCTTGGCTTCGATTTTCACTTTAGTCAAAGTGTTATTGAGTATTTACGAAAAAGTTGCAGCTTGGATTTAGGAGTAGGCTCGCCTTCTACGAGACCTAAACATTTCACACACAGATTCTGGACCTATAACAATAAAATGATCAGTAATAATAATATAGAAACTCTGTCTACCCTTCAGAGTATACATAAGCGGCATGTTATGTAAATTAAGTTTTATAGAATATGGAAAACTAGACCCAGTGCATAATATCAGCAAGCGCATTGGGTCCCCCGCGCGACGACGCAACGAGTATTCCCAAGGAGGGTTGATGTCAGGCAGGCGGCCGGTCATAAAACAATAAGCCAAAACCTCTAACGACCTGGATTTATGAAATACACGTTGAGCCGACCCCACCTAGTGTGGGATAAGAGCAGGGAGAAGAAGAAGAAAATATGGAAAACTAGCAGTGATTGCATAGCGGTTCAACGCTTGCCTTTTGTGCAAGGTGCATGTAACAAGTAGCTTGCATAATTAAAACGGTAACTTGCCTGCAAGTTGACATTAAAAATACATTGAATTGCGGCCTACACACCAGTGTAACGTTGTGCAAGCTACTTTCGAAGTGGAACGTGGAAACGCGTCGTAAAGCTCAGAATATTGGTTTTGAAATTTCTATTAACGTGCTGTTCGTGGCAAGTCTTTCATCTGCAAGTAACACAAAACCGCGGTTTTCCTTCAGTAACCTATTACATTTTGTGGTCTCAAATCTAGTTATTCCTCGGCCAGTAAGCCTGTTCATGATATTATAGTTAATATTGGTTGTGCTGATTTAATATATTTTTTGTTTGTTGGCAAATATGATTGATTTTGTTGTTGCACTTCCTTATCCCGATCCTTTTCCCGCACACTACCTCTCGTATGCGTGCAAGCGAGATCGCTACACGCAGTGGCACCACCCCGCACATCTGCCGCCGTAACACATTCGAAGAACGTAATTACCGCGCTCGTAACAAGTGTCGCTCCGCGTAACTTCGAAAAACCTAAGGAAGAAGTGTTTTGTTGTGTGTTGAAACTTGATTGAAAGTGTTCTGTGTCATCGCTGCAGGCTACTACCTCGACAATAAAGGTATTGTGCTCCCTCCTTACACACAAACTGATTCTTTCACATATTTTCTCCTTGCAGTTTTTACTCGTCGTCCATTTTTGCAACAACCAATTTAACTCGATAACTTTGCTCTCGCGCTTCCAAATATAATTATAATCTATATCTATACTAATATTATAAAGAGGAAAGAGTTGTATTTTTGGATTTTTGTATGTAACGAATAAACTTAAAAACGACTAGACCGATTTCAAAAATTCTTTTGCCGTTAGAAAGCTACATTATCACTGAGTAACATAGGCTACGAGCGGAGCCGTGAGGACAAAGCTAGTCTATACTAATATTATAAAGAGGAAAGATTTGTATTTTTGTATGTAACGAATAAACTTAAAAACTACTGGACCGATTTGAAAAAATATTTTGCCATTAGAAAGCTACATTATCACTGAATAACATAGGCTACATTTATTACTGGAATAAAACTTCTTACTCGGGCGGAGCCGTGAGGACACATAGTTAATAAATCTAATTACAAAATATAATTTAAAAATAAAAGTTTGATTTCCTCCTTGAAGTTTTGACTAAGTAATTAAAGACAATTCAAGTCTACTTTCTCCTAGCCTTTTTCCAAACTATCTTGGGGTCAGCTTCCAGTCTAACCAGATACGGCGGAATATCAGTATTTTACACGAAGCGACTGTCATAAGACCCCCGCAACCCAGTTACTGGGCAATGCCGATACCGGTGGTCAGACTTTCGGGCTTCTGACTACCTGTAACGAGTGTCATAGGTATTCGTATGACACCCGGGCCCGACTGTTTAACGTGCTCTCTTAGGCAAGGAGGGGTTTCGATGTGTAACGAACGGTCACCCATCCACGGACTGACCGCGGCAAGCACAGTTTCACCTTGCAAATCGTATGTTCTGTTGTTAATTAGCGACGAGCCTTTAGACACGTACCCTAATTAAAGACAACATGTGTACTAAGCCTTTAGTTAATGTATTAAGTATTAATCACGCGTTAGGATTGTTTTGGGGACATTTACCACATCATACATAATTTTCAGTCCTTAAAAGCTGCTACTAATTCAGAATATTAATGAAACTGGTTTCTATTCATCATCATCGGTCTTGTTATATATGAAAATCTTCTTGGAAAGCAATAATTGTAACATAACATAATTAGCCCATTGTCACACTTTAGAGGTCAAGGGTGGCATTAGGTGTCAACCTTCAACAAGCATGTGCACATAACATTTAGCAGGCGTGTCCTTACGGGAGGATAATGAAAAACACTTTTAACCGCACACTATTATATTTTAATAATAATTACAATTAGGTCAGCAAGGCGTGGTTCGTGACAATGCGAGGAGTCCAGGGTCTTCTTATGCAGGTGTAGTACTCAACTTGGCAACTGCAGCGGCGCGGGACAGGGCGATCTGCAGCGTGCCCGACCTTTTATAAGCCCGGATTCCGCGAGTTGCCACCACCCGTCACAGCATTACTGTTTCACTGCTGGGCACGGGCCTCTTTTCAGAATGATAAGGGTTTAGGCCTTAGTCCACCACGCTGGCCTGGTGCGGGTTGGCAAACTATACACACCATCGAGAACTGTATAGAGCCCTCTCAGGTGTGCAGGTTTCTTTCAGTTTTAACTTCACCGTTAACGCAAGTGATAATCAAAATTATGATCCTCACATGAATTCGAGATGTCAGAAGTGCAGGTCGGGATCGCACTCAGACCCTCCTGCATGGAAGGCAAGCGTGCAACAGCTAGTCTATCACTTTCTGTAAGTGTACCATTATACAATAATCTAACCCTTACTACACCTCTGCCCAACTCTTCGGGTAATACAGGCGTAATGTTATGTTATGACAGACAAGAAAATACATACTCCAAATTTAGATTCGCCCCATCAAACGATTTTAAGAGAAGCTTTTGTCGTAGTCTTAAAACTGACGCTAAGAACTAAATTCCATAGTAAATAAATCTTCTTATTCAACCAAAAAAAGTCCAGTTGAACGAAATAACAAAAAATAAAATAAATTTAAAAGGAATTCTTTTAAGCCCCTTGGAGAGAACGCAGAGCAATTATAAGAGATTTTAGAACCACTTACAGAAGTACAGACCTCTAAGGTATCTGTTTCTGCGATATCAGTTTCTTTTTTACAATTTTGTAAGGTCACGTTTGGAATGGGGTCCGTGAAATAATGCTGCTCTATCTTATTCATGGATTTATTATTAAGAGTTAACCGTCAAGGCCGGAGTCAGGAATTTTGTTTGGGGGAATCTTGAACAAGAAAATCAATTACAATAACGAGTGTATTCATTTTAAAAGAAATTTAATTGTCTGAGGTTTTTTTTTTGGGGAGGAGGGGTTGAACCCCTAAACCCCTCTGGCTACGGCCTTGTTAACCGCGCTTGGCACTATTGTTCCGGATTTTAAATTGCTAGATGAAGCTAAATGTTGGAATAGATGAAATCTGGACTCCACGCCCAATTACTGAAAAATTGAGATTTCTAAAGATTAGACTGGGTGTCAGTATTTCGGGCATCCGTCTGCCCGTAACAGCTGTCATAGGTGTTGTTTGATAAAAATTTAAAAAACCCCCGACGAAAAAAAAACGAACTTTTAAAAAGTCAAAAATAATAGTATCGTTGAGCCATCAAATTCGATTGAGTAACACCTACGAGTATATATTTTAATTACAGAAATTGATGGATGGCACGATAAGGTTTGCTCGTTGAAATGGCGATATAATATCGCGTCGGGGTACCGCTAAAGTAAGTCAGACCCTTCATTTAATTGACCATCTATTAATTTACTAGCTAGCTAATTTACTTAGCGGTACCCTGGCGTGATATTATATCGCCATTTCAACGAGCAAACCTTATCGTGCCATCCATCAATTTCTGTAATTAAAATATATAGGTGTTACTCAATCGAATTTGATAGCTCAACGATACTATTATTTTTGACTTTTTAAAAGTTAGTTTTTTTGCGTCGGGGGTTTTTTAAATTTTAAATTTAATTTTTATTTTAAACTTTTTAAACTTAGTATTAAGAAAATTTAAACTTACTTTTGGCAAAAAAGCACGTAAATTGATAAGTAGATATATATTTCATAAATTAAGATTTCAGTGTGAACTCGCATTCTTTGTTTAACGTGTACAATTATTCATATGTTTATTGTTAACTTCTATGTATACATAACATAGTAATTTACTAATTATTTATTTTAAGTTGGGCTGTTACCGTTCACAAGATACAGGGGACGACAGTGGAAAAGGCTGTCGTATATTTAGGCAAAAACATTTTTGCAAAAGGCCAGGCCTATGTAGCTTTGAGTCGTGTGAAAAGTTTACAAGGTGTTACAGTTTGTGAATTGGATCAAAGAAAACTATTCAATTGTCCTCATGATAAATCAGCATTGGAAGAATTGCAAAGAATAAGAAATCAAAACGAAGCTTTATCTCAATAACATTTAGTTTTTGCCAGCATTGAATTGCATGTAGAATCAAATACTGATCAAAACGAATCCAAACACGACATATCTGCTATTATTTTTAACCCCTGACACAAAAAGAGGGGTGTTATAAGTTTGACCGCTATGTGTGTCTGTCTGTCTGTCTGTGTGTGTGTCTGTCTGTGGCACCGTAGCTCTTAAACGGGTGAACCGATTTGAGTGCGGTTTTTTTTATTTGAAAGCTGGTTTTCTAGCGAGTAATCTTAGACATGTTTTATTAAAATCGGTTCAGCCATTTCAAGGTTATCAGCTGTTTTGTTAGCTGCGGTAGGGTTCTTAGACGCATAATGTGTATTACTTTACTTTCAAACATACGTATGAAATAAAATTTGAAACACTCATGTATGCTATATAACTATGCAAGATTATGAAATTCTTGGTCTGACGCTGCAGCCAGGATAACCAGGTGAACTTTTTTCCATTCTCAGCATAATATGGTGAGGAAGTTTTATCTTCTAGCCCGTCCCAACTGACACGGGATAAAACAGATAAATTAGGTAATCTAAGCGATTGCGGTGTAGCCACGAGCACTTCTATGACATTTCATAGAACTTAAGTCTAAGGGACGATTTCCACTAAACGGCTCGCATCGCATCGGATCGGAAAAGATACGAACGGATGCAGTGACAGCCGATCGCGTCCGGTAGAATGTCGATGCATACGGTCGGCTCCGTACCTTCGCTTGCGAACGTGTCCGTTTCTGCGCCTAGTCAAATAGTTTCATTCCTACCGTGTTGACGTGTACTAATTTTTGAAAGGATCCCACCGGATACGACGACAGGCAAACGGAGCCGATCGCGCGTCGCAGCATACTTTCGGCTACAATCGCGTGTCGCGGAAGACGTCCGCGGTCAAGCTGCTGTGCGCGGCTTGGTAATATAGACTTTAAATACTGTGTACACGATTTAATATCGTTTAAAGATTGTAAAATCCATTCCGATCCGATGCGATGCCAACCGTTTGGTGGAAATCATCCTTAAATCCACCAAAATTCTCAGCTCGAACACTTTATTTTATTAGCTAATTTGTAAAACGGCTGGAGCATGTTCAAGGCACACTCTATACGACCCCTTAACTACAAATTTGCATTTAATCATGAAATGGTTCCATCTTCAGTTGTAAACGAATCTATTACGGCGAAAGTCGAAGTTGTTCGTACTATTTGTAGAGCATTTGCGTTTGATATTGATCGTGGTGCGTACTGTATAAATTGTCTATTCTGTGTCGGTTAGTAAGGAGGTGGAATTGTTCAGTTCTGTTTATTTATACAATACCTACTGCTCTGTACCTAAATAAGTTACGCGTACTTGACTAATCCCGACTTTTGTCTCGGATATCGTCTGGGGAGCTTTAAAAGAGCTTCCACGAGTGACGATACTTAAGTACGTCCGAGTCTCATACGAAATTTTATAGTATAGTAATGATCAGCAGAATCTATTTCTAGCCAAAAAAAGTAGGTACCCTTCAAAGTTCAAGTCTCTATGTCTGTGAAAGGCGATTTTCAGCCCACCGTGCGGCGCGCCCTGGGCAGTCAGCCCCGATATCAACCTTGCTAATCTTTACACCATGGCATGACCTACTCTTATATAACTCGTAAGCTAGTCTTCTAAAATTTCATTCCATAATCATATCGTATCGTTGGTCCAGTGGTAGCAAGTGCGACTGCTGATCGTGTGGTCCTGGTTTCGATCCCCAGTACGGGCAAAGTGTTATTGAGTTTTGCCGTGTGGGATTCCTCAGTAGCAGCCCGGAGTTTGCATTTATGCCCGGTTGATGGCAATAAGCTAAACATAACTGCGAAATGAGGGTGTTACTATACATCACTGCCCAACCCTTCAGGGAATACAGGCGTGATGTTATTTTATTTATTTATTTAAGGAAAAACAAACAGTAGCACAATAAGAATCAGCATGGCAACAATATTTTAAATATTACATTTTAGAACAATTGTGCTACCCACTACGTTTTCCACAGATTAAAAATAAAAGTATTTATAAAAACTAGCTAGTAACAACACTTAAATACAATACATATACAACGGTCATTGTCCTGGAACTAATATCTAGATTTTAAATGTATGTAATTATATAAAAGAAAAGTAAATTTGTGTGCATATATAACATTATGTTTCTAATTCTAATTATACAGTATTTTGCTGGTCCTTAAGGGTTGCTTGGATTTGCTTTCTAAATGCATTTTTACTTAGAAAAAGAATGTCGATTAAATGGAACTCATTGTTGTATGTCTCAACTAAACGATGAAGTGGTGAACGTGAGCCAGCGTTGTATTTACAGAGGCTAGTAGCAAATAGACGTGGAGTACGTATCTGACGTACATGAACAGTTCGAGAAACCAGGTAACACAAACTTCTAATCAAGTCCGGACAGTCAAAATGATTGCGGCACACATTGTAAAGAGTCATAACTTCCAGAAGTTTCCGTCTTGACTTTAAGGTCAGAAGGTCATACTTTTCAAGAAGTAAATGATATGACATTTTTTTCCGGTATCATCTAAAATTCATAGCACGAAGGTATTTACGTTGTACTAGTTCTAATCTTTCACTATATTTTATGTAAAAAGGGTTCCAAATAGGTACTGCAAACTCTAACTGCGGCCTAATTATTGATTTATATAAATGCAAAAAAGTAGAAGGTCGGCGAAAATCCTTGGATGATCTCATAACAAAACCAAACATTTGGTAGGCCTTGTTTACAATTTTTTCTATGTGAACATCCAGATGGAGCTTCGAATCTAGCAGAACACCAAGATCACGGAGAAAACTTACTTTACTAATTGGCGTATTAGCAAGACGATAGTCGAACTTAATATTTTTTTTTTTTTGATAAATGTTATAACATGACACTTTGGAAGACTAAGGTAAAGCTTATTGGAAGAGCAGTAGTTAGAGAAACGATCTAGGTCCTGCTGGAAGCTAAAACAATCGGCGTAATCAGAAATAATTTTATAGACCTTTAAATCGTCCGCGTAGAGAAGAAATTTTGAATTTAGAAAACAGTCTTTTATATCGTTAATGTATAAAATTAATAATAAAGGGCCTAAAATGGAACCTGGTACACCGGAGGTGACCTGAAAAGAGCCAGATTCAAAGCCATTAACAACTACCTTTTGTGTTCTGTTAGTTATATAAGATATAAACCACCGTAAAAGGTCCCCTCGGATTCCATTGTATGCAATTTTATTAAGTAGTAGTGTGTGATCAAGTTTATCGAAGGCCTTCTGAAAATCTGTGTAAACTGCATCAATTTGCTGTCTATTATCGAGACTATCAAATAGTTAAGACGTGAAAATGAGGAGATTGCTAATGCAAGATCTGTCTTTAACAAAACCATGCTGTTCTTTTATTAGAACACTGCGAATAGCCGGATATAATTTATTATGTACCAGCCTCTCAAATAGCTTAGAAAAAGCAGGTAGTATAGAAATAGGTCGATATTTCTCTACGTCATGTTTGGAACCACTCTTATGAACTGGTACAATATTTGCATGTTTCCAAACTTCAGGAAAAATACCACATGACAAACATTTATTATATAATATAAGTAGAGGATAGCATAATGTATCACAAGTATTCTTCAGAAAAATCGAAGGAATCCCATCAGGACCCGGACCCTTGGTTGAGTCAAGTGATTTTAGTTCTTTATGAATTTCATTAAGAGACAGTTGCAGTTTGCATAGGAAGACATCGTGGTCAGCATTACTGGGTGGTGGTTCCCAAGAGTTATAGTCAAATGTTGAGGGTTCATATGCAGACTGGAAAAATGTAGCAAACAAGTTGCAAGTAGTAATAGGATCATTGGATGAAATTTGATTGTAATTAACCATGGATGGGATTTTATTTGTAGTTTTACGGCTTGCAACGTACGTCCGAAACGCCTTAGTATTGGTAGCAACACTGTCTTCAATTGTATTAATATATTTACTATAGCAAATGTCAGCTTATGTTTATGTCTGCCCGTAAACGTTTGTTGCTGGACATGTAACTCCTGATCCTTTTCTTCGGGGACTTTTTGGTTATGCTACTCTCACGATGTTTGCTTTCACTGTGACAATGCAAGAAATCTGAAAAATATGATTCTACAATATTACACTTACATAACATAACATCACGCCTTGTATTCCCCGAAGGGTACGGCAGAGGTGATTTTTAGTACACCCTCGTTTCGCCAGTTATGTTTAAGGCCCATTTAATAGGGGGCGGACCTATTGCCATTAACCGGGCACAAATCCAGACGCCGGGCTGCTACTGAGGAATTCGACACTATTTCTATCAACCGGGCACAAATCCAAACTCTGGGCTACTACTGAGGAATCCCACACGGAAAATCCCAACAATATTTTGCCCGACCTGGAGATCGAAACCAGGACCTCACGATCAGCAGTCGCGCTTGCCACCGCTAGACCAACGATGCAGTTAAAGCATGCTTGGCATGATCTTCTATTATATAACTTGACCTTGTCTTCAAAAATGTCTTCCATTTCATTTCATCATCTTATTGTTCTCCAATGTTTGCTGCCGGACAAGTAACTCTTGATCCTTTTTTTGGAGAACTTTTGGTTGTGTTGCTCTCACGATGTTTGCCCTCGCCGGGACAGTGCAGTAAATCTGAAAAATATGATTCTACAATATTACACTTCTGCTTCATATATTCCAAATCACACGAGTTCCGATTATGCGATATTGTATAAAACATGATTGTTGTACGTGAGACTCTGTAGTCCTTACGTATTAAATCTCACAACAAAAAGGATACGACAAATAAGACTTTAATACTCGCGCGTACGTTCATGGATAAAGAAAATGTATTTCATTTGAATGCGAAAGAAAACGTGACGTATTTAAAATGAAGGATTGGTATTAATACATACATAAACTCACGCCTTTTGCCCATGGGGGTAGGCAGAAACTATAGAATCCCACATGCTACGAGCCTTACATACTCCATTCGCTTCATCCACATTCATAGATCTACGGTTGGTCTAGGTTGAGAGTACTACGTACCAGTTCTTTGTGAAGAACATCATCAATAACATCGGTGTATGGCCTTCTAGGGCGTCCTCCACCGGCGATTCCACTGACAAGTTCTATGGCAGTGTGGTTTCGGAGCTACAACTCGTTGATACCATGTTGTTCTTCTAAACAGCTCGACGCTCCCTACGTATAGGTACTATCGAAACTACAAAATGTCAGTTTTTATTTTATCTGCTTAAAATGTGTGAAATTATGTTATCTTAAAGGTTATAAAATAATAAAATATTTTATGGGACCAAATGGCAACTATTCCGCATCAAACTAAAGAAGAATCACGTAAATCGGATCATAAATCTCAGCGTAATCGGTGTACATACATAATAAAATAAAAACTGAGATTTTGTAATCTCGATAGTATACGTAGGGACCGTCGAGCTCATCTAGTACGTAAGTGCTTATATCAATAATTGGATATGTTTCTGTCAGAAAGAAATTCACTCATTAAAAATGGGCATTTTGTATGAATATGTGTACCTATACATTTCACATTTTACGAAGTTTTCCAGAAAATAATTATCACAATTTAATCTTACATCAATTCCAATTATCTCCAAATAAAAGTGCAAACCGAATTCCATCATTATAATTATTGCGTACTCACCGCCCGGAATTCACACCGAAAATGTTCACGTCAATCTCTCTTCACAACTGTTTCCACAAATCTGACTGTATTCTTTTTTTTTGTATTTAGGAAAAATCCTGTTAATCTGTTGTGAAGATTTCTGGAAACCATTAGACGAGCCTAATCCCTAATGTAGTGGAAGAAAACGTACTAACGTTTTATCTTTTGGAAAGGAATTTTTTATTCATTTTTAATCTTCAAAGCGCTGTGAGAAATCAGGAACCGATTTGAAACAACTGGATTTGTACAAACGGATTTTTTCTTTTTTTTTCTTTTATTGCTACTGGGTGCGGGTGAATTTTTATTTCACCTTTTGGTAGAGCGGTCTATATTTTCAGTTTCGTTTGAATGGTAGTTGGCGTATATACATATTGATTTGTAAGTGATTAACAATCACTTTCTGCCAAGCCTTTTTCCAACTATGTTGGGGTTAGCTTCCAGTCTAACCAGATGCGGCTGAATACCAGTATTTTACATGGAGCGACTGCGATCAGACCTCCACAACCCAGTAACAGGGCAACACCGATATTCTAAGGATAGACCGGTTGTCAGACTTTCGGGCTTCTGATTTCCCATCTGTCATAAGTATTCGTATGACACCTGGGAACGACTGTTTAACGCGTTCGCCGAGGCACAGAGGGGTGTCGATCTGTAAAGAACGGTCACCTATCTAATTAGCCACAAGCCCCTCAATAACAATCAATCAATCACTTCTCCTCTTACGAATTATTTATGGCGAAAAGGCAATTAGGAAAACCACTCTCAACATGGAGGTCTGAGAGCAGCATCCCAATGAAACGTCACTGAAATTTTATCCATTTAACAAAAAATATTTATTTTTATTCACCACGTGGTGTCATACGAATACCTATGGTTACGGGAGGTCAGAACCCCGAGAGTCTGAAAATAGGTCTAACCTTAGAATATCAGCATTGCCCAGTAACTGGGTTGCAAAAGTCTGATGGCAGTCGCTCCGTGTAAAATACTGGTATTCAGCCGCATCTAGTTAGACTGCAAGCTGACCCCAACTTAGTTGGGAAAAGGCTAAGCAGAACATTTACGAAATCAACCTCTCAAGTTATATTAAAACGATACTTAAGTCGCGGCTCTCAAATGAGAGCTATTCATTAATAGGGTCTTAAACTAGACCTCGCAACTAAACATTAATTAAGCATAACATAACACCACGCCTGTATTTCCCGAAGGATTGGGCAGAGGTGTATAGTTACACCCTCATTTCTCCATTATGTTTAAGTCCCATGTAATAGGGGGCAAACCTATTGCCATCAACCAGGCACA
Organism: Amphipyra berbera; assembly: GCA_910594945.2. Lineage (NCBI taxonomy): Eukaryota > Metazoa > Arthropoda > Insecta > Lepidoptera > Noctuidae > Amphipyra > Amphipyra berbera. Next base: position 9,700,767 of record OU343144.1, on the reverse strand, counting down.
AATCCAAACTTCGGGCTGCTACTAAGGAATTCCACACGGAAAAACCCAGTAACACTTTGCCCGACCTGGGGATCGAACCCAGGACCTCACGATCAGCAGTCGTGCTTGCCACCACTAGACCAACGAGGCGGTTAATTATAACTTAAACAAAAGCCCGCCACATAATTCAATTCATTTTCGCCGATGGTGCTCTTAAAATAAAAACAGAACGAAAATACTTTTAACAAAACTCGATTAAGAGAAAAGGTTCACTGAAATTAACACAATGAATTATGAAAGGTTTTATGCAAAAGCCCACAAAATTTACATTGGTATTATTATGATATCAATTTCACAACGACAATCATGGAACGTAATTATAATATGAAATGTATATCATTCGCTGTCATGAAGGTATAAGGTCAAAATGGAGACCACACTATAAACATCTACTGAAAGCTGAAACATTTTTAAATATCTGCCACGTTGGTCTAGTGGTGGCAAGCGCGACTGCTGATCGCGAGGTCCTGTTCGATCCCCAGGTCCGGCAGTGTTATTGGGTTTTTTCGTGTAGAATTCCTCACTAGTAGCCCGGAGTTTGGATTTGTGCCCGGTTGATGGCAATCGGCTTGCCCCCTATTACATGGGACTTAAACATAACGGCGAAATGAGGGTGTTACTATACACCTCTGCCCACCCTTCGAGAAATACAAACGTGTTATGTTTCAACTTTCAGTAGGTGTTCCTATTGTGGTCTCCATTTTAACTTATACATTAATGTTCACAATAAACAGCAAAATGCTTAATTCCGAATGAAAAGATACATTGAATGCGATTTCAAATAAAATTATGCGGCTCAAAATATTGTCTTGCAACCATTGCTTCTTTTACTCGTGTCGTTATTGTTGGAGACAAAACAAAACAGTCAATGTATTATAAATGAAGAAGGTAGGCGATATTGTTTTGTCATACGAGTATATGGGTTGGGGCAATTATGAAATAAGTCCTCTTTGCTATTTTTTTCTCGCAAGTTATGATTCACAGTAAAACACGCTGCATGTAAATTCCTTTCCTTCATCCTTCTCTCCTGTCGACAGAGCTATTTGAGAATAGCTCATGCCATGGTGAAAGTGAGTCAGCAAGGTTGGTAGCAAGGCTGACTGCCCAGGATACGCCGAACATACTTAAGTATTCACGGTGTGACGGGTGGTGGCTGACTGGCGGGGGTCCGGGCCTTTAACCTTTTGAACGCCAAAGCATAAACGCATCGGCGTACCCTCCACGCCAAGGTAACTAAAATCCCATCGTTTTTGTCACATATTTGTGACGTTGGCGTACAGGGCAAGCTTTCGTTTGTCACATATATGTGACAATGGCGTCCAAAAGGTTAAAAAGTCGGGCACGCTGCGAATCGGCCCTCTCGCGCCGCTGCAGTTACCAAGTTAAGTACTACACCTGCATAAGAACACCCTGGACTCTTCGCATTGTTATGAACCACGCCCTGTTGATCTAATTGTAATTCTTATTAAAATATATATAGGTATAGTGTACGGTTACAAGTGTTATTCATCATCCTCCCGTAAGTACACCCCTGCAAAATTGTATGTGCACATGCTTATTGAGGGTTGACTCTTAAAGCCACCCATAATTGCGACACTCTAGGTAAATGGCTATGCAGATGACGACATATGCAGCCCATTACTGTCCCATTCAGAGCCCTGCACCACGCTCTGGTCTGATGCGGGTTGGCGGACTTCACACACACACTTTGCCCATTCTATTGTGCACAGACTAAACTTAATTTAGACAATTGCCATCTTTTTCACTCTGATAAAATAAGAAAGAGACAGACGTAAACAAGAGCTGTCAAATTTAGTTGAGCTAAAATTTATACTAATATTATAAAGCTGAAGAGTTTGTTTGTTCGAACGCGCTAATCTCAGGAAGTACTGGTTGGAATTCAAAAATTCTTTTTGTGTTGGATAGTCCATTTATCGAGGAAGGTTATAGGCTATATAACATCACGCTACAACTAATAAGAGCGGAGCATAAATGAAGAATGGTGCAAAAACGGGGAAAATGTCCACCCGTGCGAAGCCGGGACGGGCCACTGGATTCCATATAAATTCAGAAGACACGGTGAAGTTCAAGGCGTAAACTAGTTTGACATCCCTTACTTAGTTCTTATCTATCACCGTCCTTTTCTCGCGCTGTCTGTTAATAAAAGATAGCAATTGTCTAACTTTAGTTCAGCTGGTGAACAAGAGAATCGACACCACTATCGCGTTTTTTTAACATTCTCAAATGTGCAAGTTTCCACACGATGTTTTCCTTCACCATTAACGCAAGTGATAATTAAATTCTAATTGCAACAACGGCATTATGTTATTAGGTTATTACCTATGAAATCAGCGTTTTGTATGGAGAATTTTAAAGAAGTTGCATTTTTCATACTAACATTTTCTTAATTTATTTAACAACTATGAACACTAATGTTTTAAAACTTTTATGCACTAATGTTTAAAAACTAAGATAACGTATGCCACTTAGATTATGCGACAAAAATAAGTTTTGGCAAAGTTAAAACAAAAATAGTGATCATTTCTACTAACAAAAAGAGGAGTCATTTTTAAGGTATTTTTTATGTTTAGAAAACTATAAGTAATAAGGTTTTTTTTACTATTGGTAGTTGTCTATGATGGTCATTATTCGATATAATATCAAGCAATTGATATATATTTTAAATCATAGAAGTGACGAGGTTTTCTATTTGTGAGAAAAAAACGCCAATTTCATAGGTGGGGACCCAATATTTCTATTTCTAATGAAGATTATGAAGTTTGTCTTGAAACTCATAACATTAGTGGATACTTACCTAATAGATTTTTCAAACAGTTGATGAGACTAAATATTTGATTGTTACTTCTTAACATACATTTTTCTCAGCAATGACTAGTGACGGCCAGGCGCATTAATACTCAAATAGTTCATACTCGTATAACAATAAAACGTCCTTAAATAAATGTTTGTTACTTTTTCACATTGTTGCTTAATTTATTTTTTCAATTTATTTTCGAGGTGTAATATCACATTTCCGCGACTATGCAAGCCGCATACGTATGTCCTATTATATAACTTAAAAATAATGTCGCACCCAATCAACCCTCTCCAAAGGAACCAACAGCTATTTTATTTACGAGTATTTACTTGACCATCAAGAACTCATTAATTCTACCAACAAAGTTTAAAAAACTATAAAGAACTTTCCCCTTATGTTACGAACTTGTTCAACCTTTGACCGCAGTACTGACACAGAAATAGATGTTTTCGCGTAAAGTAAATCGATTGAATGAATGGCAATTGATTGAATGAACGAACGAACAAGTAAATAATTTACTCACAGTCTGTGTAGGAATGGTTTTATGGGAGTGTAGTTTATTTGGATGAGGAGTGAGATTGTTGTAAGTACACTTTAAGTTTTAACATCATAATATCACGTCTATATTCCTCAAAGGGTTGTGCAGAGGTGTATAGTAACACTCTCATTTCGCCGTTGTTTAAGTCCCATGTAATAGGGGGCGAGCCTATTGCCATCAACCGGGCACAAATCCAAACTCCGGGCTGCTACTGAGGAATCCCACACGGAAAAACTCAATAACACTTTGCTCGACCTGGGGATCGAAGCCAGGGTCTCACGACCAGCAGTCGCGGTTGCCACCACTATACCTACGAGACAGTTTAAATGATAAAATTAATTAATTAATTAAGAGTTTTAATGTTTCCTTTAAACTGTTTTCACAGTAAGACCGCGTTCCCACTTTGTAGTGACGACAGATAGTCGTGTAGTTTTAAGTGTCGTGACTTATATATTTAAGTAGAGGTGTTCACATATAATGGTGCGTCCAGACCCGACGAACGCGCCGCGAATGCGCCGCTCGCGAACCGTTCGCGAGCCGCTCGCGAGCTGCGCGCGTGCATTTCATGTTCGTACAAAGCTCCGCGCGCAGCTCGCGAGCGGCGCGCGTGCGGCGCATTCGCGGCGCGTTCGTCAGGTCTGGACGCACCATAAGACGACACGATAAACTGTCGTTCACGACTTGTTTTTGCAGTGACGACAGATTGTCGAGTCAATGGAACGGCTAGCACGACAGCCGTCCAACGATGAATTTATCGTCACGACATCGTAATGTGTCGTTGTTACGACTATTTGTCGTGGCCACGATACAAATATCGACTCGTCGTAGCTTGCTACTGATTTGCAAACGACAAAGCGACTGTCGTGAAACGATAAAATATCGTCGCGATAAAGTAAAGTAAAGTAAACTAACATTTTATTTGTTTAAACATGGTGTACATGATACATTGCATGCAAGATAATAAAAGATACAGAAAAGTTCTAACATGTTCAGCCGCGTAACGTGGCGTACAAATTGGTAGGAAGAGATGGTGCATAAACCGTGATAATATTCATCAAAATTACATTATAGAAATTATGTAGGAATCATTATTCATTAAAGATTAGGTATCATTACAATTCAGCAAGCATATTTTTTAGATAAAATTAAATGTCAAAGTAGTCACTAAAATAAATTAGTCAATAAAAATATGTTTTACTGTCATTAAAATTTCAATTCCAAATTACAATTATTCCACAAAAATACAATAGATCACAATAACATGTCAATAAAAATACAACATCGTCATTTAAAAAACTAAGAAAAATTGTCCTCTTTCATAAACTCTGCTATACTGTAATATGCTCTTTCAGTTAGTAAACTCTTCAATTTACTTTTAAGAGCAGATATATTTAATGTTCTCCATGATTTGGGCAATTTATTAAAGATGGTCGGACCCATGCAAAAGATGCTGTTACGCATAAGAGCGGTTTTAGCGCCGTCAACACAGAGTTTGAAGTTGTCACGTCTATTCCTAGGGACAGCATCAGATAAAAGCTGAAATAAATGAGTATTCGATTTAATGAACGTTACCGTTTCCAGGATATAGATATAATGAGGGCAATGTCAATATCTTACGTTCTATAAAATAAGATTTACAGCTGTCCGTTGTTTGCAGTCTAAACATCGATCTAATGCACCTTTTCTGTGCCCGAAGCGCTATTTCATTATCCATGCTATTCCTCCAAAAGATGACTCCATATCTAAGAACTGATTCGGCTAAACCATAGTAAGCAGTAATTAGCGCATCTGTGTTGAGAACCACAGCAAGCTGTTTCAGAGCGTAGGCTGCACTACTTACTTTTTTACTAAGTGCCTCTATTTGAGGTTTCCAATTCAATCTAGAATCTATGCAATTAGCGATCCAATGGAAACAGCTAGACACGATAGTCGCTAAACGATAAAAAAAAATTACGACAAACAGTCGTTATAATGGGTACAACTAGAGACGACAGTCGTCCAACGATAAATTTATCGTCACGACATAGTGGGAACGCGCCCTATGGCTTGATTACCACAGTGGCTGAACGCTTTGCTTTCTGTGTTACGAGTGACAAGTTCGATTCCCGTATGGAACAAATATCAGTATACCCTACAGATAGTTGCTCCGGTGCATGTGAGATTTGCGTTTAGAAACGCACTTACGATACAAGAGAAACGTTATTTCCTAAACTGCAAAAAAATAACAAACTATTGCAGAAGTAAATCATTTAAAACTAATTAAAACAATAAAAAATGCTGTACAGTACAATCTACTAACGAAATACCTTATTCAATCATTAGATTTTACATAAAACCTCTGCAAGAAAGGTAATATTAAAAAGAGGAAGACAAAATTAAAAGAATAAAGTTAACAGTTCGCGAACCAATGGGAAGTAAGATTCAATGAAAGATTGAATGAAATAATGAATGAACGATAAACCCAAAGGAATATTAAAGTCGATTGCGTGTGAATAAGGCATGGAATTTAAAAAAAAAACCTTGTAAACCATACTAGAGATTTTTTCTAACTTCCTCCGTTTATTGATAAAGTGGAATTAGTTGAAAACAATGGAATAGAACGATTATTTTTATCTAGATTTTGTAACGGAAATACATAACGTGGAATTGAGCATGCAACTGACGGCTATGTAGAAATATTTCTTATCGCATAGCTTCACTGTGTGGTACAGTACGAGACAACTAACAGCTAGTTCACACAGGAACTGTTTACAGGACCCGTTTTAACGGATCCGTTTTTATTTTAGTGATATGATTTATTGGATAGTTGTATAAGCGAGTCCACGTACACGACAGTATTCCGAATCCAGTAAAAAATACTGGATCTGTTATTTTTATCGTATCCTGCCTTCGAGATTCGGCGCAGCTGCCATTTGTTTAACTGATCCGTTGTTACAGATGTGAATAACACATCCAGTACCGACGGATCCGCTGTGTGAACGGGCTGTAAGAAGTCGCAACATCGACAAACTTGATCGAATGATCAATGGCAGTCGATCATATTCGTGCCACTAACACTTATTGTGTCAATGTAAAGATATTTTTTACTGCAGTACTAATAAACATTCGCGGTCTTGAAGTCACACTCAGTTCGGAGGTGCTCGGTTTTACGAAGTTTGCCGATGCGCCTTCTTAGAGTCCGTTCACACAGCGGATCCGTTTTAACGGATCCGTCGGTACTGGATGTGTTGTTCACACCTGTGCCGACGGATCAGTTACACAAATGGCAGCTGCGTCGCAACTGGCAGGCAGGATACGATAAAAATAACGGTTCCATTATTTTTTACTGGATTCGGAATACAGGCGACATCACCAAAATAAAAACGGATCCGCTAAAACGGGTCCTGTAAACAGTTTCTGTGTGAACTAGCTATTATTTGTGTCGTACTATGCACAGGTTTTACAATTGAAAATAGTGTGTTACGAAATAGTGACAGAGCTAGAAATATTTTTCAAAGGGTTTTGTTTTTTATGTGGGAGTCGAATATAGATTCAAAAACCTATTTTCGTACTATTGTTAGTTTGTCATGCTAAGTTTTTGTTTTGTTACTACAGTCACAAAACAGATAGGTACAGAAGTCAATCTACATACAAGTGCGCTCGAGCAACGCACACATAGACACTGTACACTAGTAGTAGGCTAGTTATGTTTATTATGTAGGTATGTAAACTACTGCCGTTATAAACCTATTTTATATTTATTCACACACACAATAAATGAGTGGGTCGAGGGACTTCAAGTATATTTCACCAAGAAGAACATAGTCTGCTTAATTGTCGGCTATAAGATTGACAAGCATATCATTTTGGGACTCAGTACATAATTTCAGTAAGCACATTGGGTCACCCGTGCGACGGTGGCGGCGCAACGAGTATTTCCAAGGAGGGTTGATGTCAGGCAGGCGGCCGGTCATAAAACAATAAGCCACATGGATTTATGAAATCCTGTTGTGCCGACCTCACCTAGTGTGGGATAAGGGCAGGAAGAAGAAGAAGAACACACAAAACAAATCAAAATTCCTAGTCTACATCCAAAAATAAACTTTGTTCCACATCAATAGACAATTCCCGCTAGGAATAGTCCTGTTTGTTGTTTACGAGCACAGTAAGTATATTCATGAGGTAAACAAGTAAGTACAGCTACTAGTTAGAGCGATATATCACAAGTTATCGCCGCGCGGAAGTTTGCGCATCGGGTCCTCATGCGGGGTATGTGATGTGACTGACGAAATATTGTGTTTTCGTTGTTATGTTATGAACGTAATTTTAGTGGTGGTAGCCCGGAGTTTCGAATTGTGCCCGGTTGATGGCAATAGGCTCGCCCCCTGTTATATGGAACTTAAACATAACGGCAAAATGAAGATGTTACAATACACCTCTGCCCAACCCTCCGGGGAATATACAGGCGTGATGTTATGTTATACAATATTAAAAGGGCCATTGTTAACAGAAATCCCTAAAGTTGAAAGGGTTCTAAATAGTTTTGCTAACGAAGACCTCAAAAGGGAAAAACATCCTTGAAGTACCTTAACAAGAAACCAAGAGTCCAGAGAACATCATACATCTTAAATCATAAATCATCTTAAATGATTTATGGTCAAATACTCAAACCTTGATGCCTTGATGGTCTAGTGGTCGCAAGCGCGACTGCTGAGCATGAGGTCCTGGGTTCGATCCCAAGGTCGGGCAAAGTGTTATTGGGTTTTTCTATTCGGAATTTCTCAGTAGCAGCCCGGAGTCTAGATTTGTGCCCGGTTAATGGCAATAGGCTCGCCCCCTATTACATGGGACTTAAACATAACTGGCGAAACGAGGGTGTTACTTTAACACCTCTGCCAAACCCTTCGGGGAATACAAGTCCTGATGTTATGTTTTGGTAGGGATATTTAAATTTTAAGGGACGAGATTAGGGTTTTGTTTATTCGATTATTTTGTGGTAAAATGTTTTGTATTTTACATGGCTAACAAAAGTACTGCAAACATAATTTGAGACTCGTATCAATCAATGTTGTTGTCATAATATATGTTATCAATCATTAGCATGTGGGTGGAAGTCTATAAACTGGAAGATGACGTCATATTTATCTGTATAGTAGCGGCCCGTCTCGGCTTTGCACGGGTGGACATTTTTCCCGTTTTTGCAACATTTTTCATTTATACTCCACTCCTATTGGTCGTAGCGTGATGTTATATAGCCTATAACCTTCCTCGATAAATGGACTATCCAACGCAAAAATAATTTTTCAATTCCAACCAGTACTTCCTGAGATTAGCGCGTTCAGACAAACAAAAAAACTCTTCAGCTATATGTATAATATTAGTATAGATTAAAAGGGACAAATTGTTTACCAACGTATAGTAGAGGAATGAAAATGTTATACACCTTAAGGTCTAATTTTGCTTGCACAGAGCAAGAAACAACCTATTATACCGACTACGTATTGCGAAAATTAAAGAAATGTAAATACAAGTATTTTTTGAGAGGATATTAAAAATTATAATAGTGACATGATGTTAACCACTAGTAATGTCAATTTATTTAATCATCGAATTGATTGATGTAATGGTTTTTAACAACAAAACTCCTTAAATCAAATCAAAGAGATTATTATGGCACTTCTACGTCACATGGAGGCAAAAGGCAATTTTGATCTTTGCTATCAAATAATTAACCATAATTTTCAATGCATTGGTCTGTTTCCCTTCAACAGTTTGAAAAAGTAACATGTGCCCGCGATGTGGGAAAGGAATGAATTTGAAAACTAATGAACCTATATAGTCCCCTACTGTACATACATTTTGATGAGCATGATTTGGGCATCTGTTTGATAGATAGAGAATCTTGTGGAATTTTAAAGTTCTTTAAGTATATAAGCAGTGATAGCCTAGCGGTTGAACGCTTGCCTTCCATGCAGGAGGATCTGAGTTCCATCCCGGGCCGTACCTCAAACTTTTCAAATTCATGTGCGGATCAGAATTTGATAATCACTTGCGTTAACGGTGAAGGAAAATCGTCGTGAGGAAGCTTGCACACCTGAGAGGGCTTCATAAAGTACTCGATGGTGTGTGTAGTCTGCCGACCCACACCAGGCCAATCTCCGAGCTGCTACTGAGGAATTCCACACGGAAAAACCCAATAACACTTTACCCGACCTGGGGATCGAACTCAGGACCTCACGACCAACAGTCGCGCTTGCCACAACTGGAGCAACGAGGCAGTTCAATAGAAATAATGTCAAAAACCCACATGTATCTAGAGATTATGAATTGAGATCGATTATCGATATCCACCGCTACTCGGTGGCTCTAAAGCCGAAACTAACAACCGATACCTATGCAAACTCTTGTAATTGCTATAGGTTTTTACCCCATGTGGCTACGAGTTAGAATATAAATTTCCTCACCACACGCTGGAAATAGACGCGTGTTGTAAGATTTAACAGAACCCAGCACGCTTGGTGGTAGGATCTATGCGGTCCGGCTTGCTAGCTACACCGGCACTAAGCAGTTTACTGTTTTCCGTCGTGTGTATGTGAAAGCCAGAGTGGTATAGGGGAATCCGTCTATATCTCTGTTCCTTGGATTAGTGTGCTCCATCTTTGACCCAGTCTGCGCTTACCATCAGGTGAGACTAGGGCTAAACGAGAGGATATTAAGAAAAAAAAAAGATTTGACAAACAATAGAAGTAATTTCGAAAACCTACATGAATCGAGAGATTTTGGATATATATGGGTTATTGGTTACAGCCGCTACTCACAGGCTCATTCAGAAATCAGAACTGTCGACAGGTAAACAATTTATTAGTCATAGATTTTGTAATAATAAATCATAAGTAAATTATTATTTGTCACCGGCGACGCGGCTGCATACTAATATGGCGCCATCTATCATTTGTGGGGGAAACATTTATCATCAAGACTGATGCCTGAGAAGGTCCATTAACGACGCAAGGGACATACAGATTGGAGAATAAACTAAGATATCGGAAAAATTCATTCTGGTTTTTATCAATTAAGGGATGATTTCCACCAAATGGCTCGCATCGGATGGGATCGGAAAGGATACGAACGGATGCGGCGATAGCCGATCGTGTCCAGCAGGATGTCGACGCATACGATCGGCTCCGTACTGTCGCTTGCAAACGTATCCGATTCTGCGCCTAGTCAAATAGTTTCATTCCTACCGTGTTGACGTATTCTATTTTTTTTAAATAGTTGACGTAGTCTTATTGGCTATTGCATTAGAAGAAGAAGAAAATAATCATAAAACACAGAAGAATAAAAGAAAACCCAGCACGAACGCACGTGAGGACAGCTGAAAGGATCCGATCGGATATGACGCCAGGCGTGAGGAGCCGTTCGCTCGTCGCAGCATACTTTCGGCTGCGATCGCGTGTCGCGGACGAAGCCCGTGGTCAAGCTTCTGTGCACGGCTTGGTAATATAGACTTTAAATACTATGTACACGATTTAATATTGTTTAGAGATTGTAAAATCCGTTCCGATCCGATGCGTTGCGAGCCGTTTGGTGGAAATCATCCTTAGAGGCCGTTCCCGTTTCACAGCCGTCTCGCTCTAATTCTAAAATATTTAAAGAGATTTTAGGTGATATTGAAAATAGCCTGAAGTTTGGATTTGTGCCCGGTTGATGGCAATAGGCTCGCCCCTATTACATGGAACTTAAACATAACGGTAAAATCAGAGTGTTACTATACACCTTTGGGGAATATAAGCGTGATGTTATGTTAAGTATTATAAATACACGCACTTGAGATTACAACTCTGTCTCTAGGATTGGCAACGCATCAGCAATTATTTTGGTGTTGTAGGTGTATATTGGCGGCAGCAACCACTGGTGGTCAGACTGCTTATTTTCTGCCTGACAACATAAACATATCTTTGTATTTAATCTCCCTTAGGTCAAAACTATGTATTAGTATTAAGCCCAGGACGTCTTCAAGTAAATTGCTTGCGGATATAATGATAAAATCTGAGGTTCTAAGACCCCTGCGGTTAAGACGATGATTGGGATAATCTATTTGGGTCCCACACCAAGTAAAATGAAAACGATTTTCTTTATCCCCATTGCTATTTTTCTTTGAACGTTCTCTTTACGTTCCAAGAGTTTCCTTGTGCGAAAACCACGTAGGAAAGAACTTTAACTCAATATTTATGTGCTTGTGATGTTTCGGGACTTCCGTGTTCTGGGTGTAACACACTAAGTTAATTTGGACCGTAATCAACAGCTATTTTTTGAGCTTAAGTTCTTTGTCAAGACTGTTGTGGTTTCTGAGTTACAAGGTGGGGACGCTGGCTTGACGGCAAGCTAGCGTCCCCACCAATAGCTGCTTATAACTCGAAAACTATTGTATCACTAATTATTTCATTTTGGTCACTATTTGTCACTATTTAGGCTCAATTTTTTGGATTTAACAAAAATCCTGGAATCGTTGGTGGGGACGCTGGCTTGACGTCAACTTTTTTTTCAGGTATATCGAAATCGCCATTTTTGTTAAGACGAGCGGTGATTTCCAGCTGATAATGTATAGAAATTGCAGGACAGAACTGGTTTAACACACTGTTGGCATCACAGTTATCTAAGAATATAGACAGCTACACATTTTTGCTACATTTCTGCTAAATGAGAGGCTCTTCGCTAATTAACCATGACCATGATTTGCAAAGTTCAGCTGCACTTGCCGCTTTCAGTCCGTGGGTGAGTGACCATTCCTTACACATCGAGACCCCTTCGTGCTTAGGAAAGCACGTTAAACCGTCGGTCCCGAATGTCATACTAATACCTATGACAGTCATTATTGGTAGTCAGGAGCCCGAAAGTCTGATAACCGGTCTAACCTTAGGACATCGGCATTGCCCTGTAACTGGGTTGCGGACGTCTGATGGCAGTCGCTCCGTATAAAATACTGGTATTCAGCCACATCTGGTTAGACTGCAAGCTGACGTCAATGTATCATCATCATCTTCCTCCTGCCCTTATCCCAGATTAATTGGGGTCGGCACACTATGTCTTCTTCTTCCATACATCTCTATTAGCCGTCGTCTCAGTAGTCACCCCATTTCTAGCCATATCATCTTTCACGCTATCCATCCATCGCTTCTTTGGTCTTCCTCTACTCTTATAATCATCCACATTCATACTCAATACTTTCCTCACGACATGTTCCTCGTTCCTCCGCATCACATGCCCATACCATAACAACCGGTTTCCACACAACTTCTCAGTCACCGGCGCCACTTTCAGACTTCCTCTTACATACTTATTTCTAATTCTATCCATTCGCGTAATACCACACATCCCTCTTAGCTGACCTCAACGTGTGTAGTTGGGAAAAGGCTAAGCAGAACTCTGCTAAACGATATTTTATTCTACTCCACTGAGAGCAGCTTAAACAAGTTAAGAACAGTAGCAGTTCAGCTGTATGTAGTGCAATTTAATTTGCATTTAAACTCAATTCTCTTAGCTGCACCAATGTTGAAATACTTTCTGTGAACAATAAAACATAACATCACCCCTGTATTCCCCGAAGGGTTGGGCAGAGGTGTATATTAACACCCTCATTTCGCCGTTATATTTAAGTCCCATATAATAGGGGGCAAGCCTATTGCCATCAACCGGGCACAAATCCAAACTCCAGGCTGCTACTGAGGAATCCCACACGGAAAAACCCAATAACACTTTACCCAACCTGGGGATCGAACCCAGGGCCTGTCATCAGCAGTTACGCTTACCACCACTAGATCAACAAGGCATTTAATAAATGTACCTACAATATACGAAAACCTAGACTGTTCAGTGTCGAAATAAATTGTCCATTCTAGTAATGTCAAGGTTTACCCGTCGCCGGCAGACGAGACAGCTTAATCAGTGTTCCGTCATAAGCGTTTATGTTGAAGCCTCACTGTCGCACTAATTGGCAGCGACAACTGTGGCTTTTAGTTCTAGCGTCAGGATTTCTGTTACAATGTATAATTAAAATTTTGAAACATTTTCTATTTGTTTTTCTGCCTAGCCTTTTCCTAGCTATGTTGGGGTCAGCTTCCAGTCTAACCAGAAGCGGCTGAATACCAGTATTTTACACGGAGCGGCTGCCATCAGACCTCCGCAATCCACTTACTGGGAAATGCCGCTATTTTAGGGTTGGACCGGTTGTTAGACTTTTCGGGCTTCTGACTTCCCGTAACGACTGTCACGGGTATTCGTATGACACCCTGGGTGTTTAACTGTTTAACGTGCTCTCCAAGGCATGGAGGGGTCACGATGTGTAACGAACGGTCACCCATCCACGTACTGATCGCGACAAGCGCAGCATAACCTCTCAAATCGTATGATCCGCGCGGTTGGTAATTAGCCACGAGCTCCCTTCAAGAAACATTTTCTATTTATTTATTTATTTTTGTTGGATTGACTGCCTTGTTGGTCTAGTGGGGGCAAGCGCGACTGCTGATCGTGACGTTCAGGGTTCAATCCCCTGGTCGGGCGAAGTGTTACCTATAGGGTTTTTTCATAAAATCATGGTTATTCAAGATAATACAATGCAATCTACAGCTGTACAAAATTTCGTCCAAAAACGTTTAGCTGTTACGGTATGATCAAGGTGTTAACATACAAAAATTCGTTCATTTAAATTACCATCAATTCTGAAGGTACAGTTGGGGAATGAAACGGTTCATCAGTTTTCAAATTCCTTCCTTTCCCACATCGCGGGCACATGTTACCTTTTCAAACTGTTGAACGGAACAGACCAATGCATGGAAAATTATATTTAATTATTTGATAGCAAAGATCGAAATTCCCTTTTGCCTCCATTGTGATGTAGTAGTGCCATGTAGTGTCTTTGATTTGATTTAAGGAGTTTTGTTGTAAAAAGCATGACTTCAATCAAATCGATTATTAAATAAATTGACATTACTCGTCTGTCACCATATCACCATAACATCTTGTCATAAAATACTTGTATTTTCATTTCTATAATGTTGGTAATACGTAGTCGGTAATATAGTTAGTTTCTTGCACTGTGCAAGCAAAAATAGACCTTAAGATGTGTAGCATAAACATTCCGCCACTGTACATAAATAGCTAAAAATTTTGCATAGACAATGGCTATCTAATTAACTTTTCGGAAACGAAAGGAAACAAGCCACTAAGGTGGCTTCTGTTTTACGATAAACACGCAAACAGTTAACAGTTTGCAGCTGGTAACAGCAATATTTTATTATCTCAGTTCAACATTGAAACACAGGCGTCTTTTACCAGAATTAACTTAATTTTAAAACAGAAGAATAATAGCCAGCTAACATAACGTTACATAACATCACGCCTGTATTCCCCGAAGGGTTGGGCAGAGGTGTATATTAACATCCTCATTTCGCCGTTATGTTTAAGTCCCATGTAATTGGGGCGAGCCTATTACCATCAACCGGGCAAAACACCCCGGACTGCTACTGAGGAATTTCGCACATACTTTGCCTGACCTGGGGATCGAACCTAGTACTTCACGATCAGCAGACGCGCTAACTAGCTAGCTGTATATTTCGTGTTTATTTCCACACGAGAAAGTATTTACAAAATCGGATTACATTTTGCCTACACGTTTATTTTCTTTAGCTATAAATAGTATTTTCATGGCTTGTAATAACACGGACGTGCATCGTAAATCTGAAGGGGACGGGGGTGGGGGACCAAGTTAAATGTCCCGGAAGAATTGGGGACGGAGGCACTTGTGTCACTCTAGGTGAGTTCCAATATCAACTCATGTAGACGGACAGATTAGATTGAACGATTTTTTATCTATCAGTTTAGCCGGGAAAAGTTAATTTCGATGAAGATGGATTCCATGATCGTGACGATATCTCAAATATATAATTTCTATAATAGTGTCTTTTGGTTTGGAGGGGCTCGTGGCTAAATAACAACCGCGCCGATTGTAAGATTTGCGAGGTTAAGCTGCGCTTGCCGCGGTCAGTCCGTGGATGAGTGACCATTTGATACACATCGAGACCCCTCCGTGCCTCGGAGAGCACGTTAAGCCGTCGGTCCCGGGTGTCATACGAATACATATGACAGTCGTTACGGGTAGTCAGAATCCCGAAAGTCTGACAAACGGTTTAACCTTAGGATATCGGCATTGCCCAGTTACTGGGTTGCGGAGGTCTGATGGCAGTCGCTCCCTGTAAAATACTGGTATTCAGCCGCATCTGGTTAGACTGGAAGCTGACCCCAAGATAATTGGGAAAAGGCTAAGAGAGTGTCTTTTGGTTTGGTTGGTTAAATTCGTGAAACAGTGATGCTAAATACTCTAACGCTACTTAATTTTAAGTTGTCATTAAGGGCCTAGCCACATCTGACGGAAGATACGTCGCCGATCTTCCGCCGGTACACATAATTCCATACAAACATTTCATACCAAACATATTTGACCGAAGATGCGTTACTAAAATTCCTCGACTAAATTACGCGACAGAAGATCGGCGACGTATCTTCCGTCAGATATAGCTTGGCCCTTAGTCTCGTGCTATCACTGTCACTTTAAGGCGAAGTGACAGTAACAGCACGAAATTGAGTAGCGTTTGAGTATGTATGGCCATTAGAGTTGCACTGGGTTGTGATTCTAATTATATAACATAACATCACGCATTGTATGCCCCAAAGGGTTCGGCAGAGGTGTTTTTAGTACACCCTCGTTTCGCCAGTTATGTTTAAGTCCCATGTAATAGGGGGCGAGCCTATTGCCATTAACCGGGCACAAAGCCAGACACTGGCCTGCTACTGAGAAATTCCTAATGGAAAAACCCAATAACACTGTCCGACCTAGGGATCGAACCCAGGACCCCATGCTCAGCAGTTGCGCTTGCGACTACTAGACCATCAAGGCAGTCTAATTATATTTGGGTATTAAATCGGGGTAACCTACCCATTAGAATATTAGAAATAGCCATAATACTTTCAAAATTACTGTCAATACTAAAAGTTGATACACAATTCACGTTCCAAATAAATAGTATTTTTACAATAAGACACGATAAATGTTTTTTTTTAATGTAGGTAATTCCCACCTGATGGAATGTGGTTACCGCCGCCTATGTACACCTACAACACCAAGAGGATTTCTGATGCATAGCCAACCCTAGAGACAAAGTTGGAAAATCTCATTTGCCTGAAATTTCACCGGCACCCTACAAAATACACACTCGTTCCAAACTGAAAAAAAAAATGTTCAAAACCGGCTACAGCCTACATTTCTTCACCAATTTCCAATTTTTTTTTACATACTTTTGAGATAATTTATAACAATCGCTCTTTGCACGTTTTTCGATATCCTTCTCTAAAAATTAGCGACACAACCTCAAATGTAGAAAAATCATATTTTGTGCTCATAATACGATGATTATAAAAAAAACATTTTGACACTTTATTATCTAGGAATAACTTTTTCGGTCATTATTATTATCATTTAAAATATTTTCTTAAAAATTAATCAAAAAAATCATCGTATTATGAGCACAAATTATGACAAAATATGATTTTTCAATCATATTTTGTGCTCATAACACGATGATTTTTAGATTGAATTTTTTAAATTGTTGTAAAATATCTCTAGAGTACGCAAAAAAAAAGAAAATCGGTGAAGAAATGTAGGTTGTAGCCGGTTTTGAACATTTTTTTCAGTTTGGAACCAGTGTGCGCCGCTCGTCTACAATCCAAACATGCTTGAAGAGAAAGGTTTGAGCAACAACTATCATACTCAACGTCTTTTGAATACGTCAACGATTTCCGAGGGCCTGCTCGGGGCTCGGCCTTCTCGGATGAGTGCGTATGTAGGTACCCAGAAATATCAACTGCAACCTTCTACAGATTTCTGTGAATGATATGTAAGATGACCTTCTCTTTAGATGTAAAGCCTCAATTATTTAATGAAAAAAAGCTTGTTTGTTTAGACCACTCTTAAAATATAGTTAAATGGCCGTCATTTGAACGGTTAGCTAAATATTGAGATGTTGGACAGCGAAAATGTTTAATTGATTAGAGAAAATTTATAATTGATCTATATCGATATGATCAGCGTAGAAAACTGTGTTAGATTTTCAACAATAAGTTTTTCTTTGTCGCTATAAAGAAATAATAACACTTCTATCCTTTTTTTTCGTGGGAAAATCCTAATGGATTTTCCTCGCCTGGGGAAGGTGAGTGGGTCTACCGGACTCTTACCGGCTAAAAACCCGCGGTGTTCCTCTTCCTGACCGTCGGCTGAGGACGCAGGATTCGCATAAGCATGCACCGTAACCCCGGCAGAACCATACTTCGAACCTTTTTTTTTATCGTGGAGAAATGCTCGCGCATACTGCACTACCACGGGGAGATAGTGCAGTTATGTGGGACTCAAACCCACAAAAACACCACGGTGTCCTTCACTGCCGCTTATGGCGGGAAACACGGGCACGCGTAAGCACTCATCCGCGAACCCGCCGCAGCTGTCCGTTACCGGACCCTCCTCTGGGGAGTACTCCCCATCACCGGCGCACCAGAACACATGGCACACCGTGACCACCCCGGGGACCAAACAAGGATATGGGTGCCAGGCGACCCCGTATCCCCCTGTGATGGGCCAGGTTAGTGACACCGCCGCCTACCACTTTTCGGTCGCAGAGGATAGGGAGAGCGGCCAACGACATACCGACACCCCTCGGACACCGCGTCCGCTGAAAGTTAGGGAGAGTGGCGCATCGCAATACCGGCACTCCTCTCCCGCTGCGGCATCCTGCCCTCAGCCGCGATGCCTCCCATTCCGCGTCCGCTGAAAGTTAGGGAGAGTGGCGCATCGCAATACCGGCACTCCTCTCCCGCTGCGGCATCCTGTCCTCAGCCGCGATGCCTCCCATTCCGCGTCCGCTGAAAGTTAGGGAGAGTGGCGCATCGCAATACCGGCACTCCTCTCCCGCTGCGGCATCCTGCCCTCAGCTGCGATGCTTCCCATTAGACTTCGCGGCCCGCCTCAGTTGCGGTGTCGCCCAAGCAACCTGACATCAACCCTCGTTGGGAATACTCGTTGAGCCGTCGCGCGGGTGACCCGATGTGCTTGCTGATATTATGCACTGGGTTCCAAAATTATATGCTTGGCAATCTTATTGCCGACAACTAAGCAGATTATGTTCTTCTTGGTGGAGTATACTTAAGTTCCTGGAAAACTCCCTAGCAAAACTGAATGAGTGGGTCATTCAGTTTTGCTAGGGACTTTAGCTCTGACACATCGTAAACTAATATAGCACCGTGAGCTTCTCTATAAAAACTAACATCCTAACCTACACCAAATATAGTTATTCCAAGCCATTCACCTGTTGGAGACAGCTGTCACAGGACAGTCGGTCCACTTCGCGCATTGACGGGCTGCAGACCTTTTTGTTTGTCATGCACTGTCCCCTGCAAGCTTCGTCCGTCCCCTGTATCTCACCTGTTAAAATGACTTCAACATTTAATGGAAAACACTGAATAATTACATCTCTTACAGTTTGGAAATCGAACTTAGAATCGATTCTCAGACTTCCAGAATCAAACTCGTATGCGACTACAAGATCAATTCTACTGCGTGTAACCTTTCAAGGTTTTCTCATGTAAAAGACAGATACAAAATCTTGTAGGAGTGAATTTATCATTACAGTTATAGCTTATATCAGTCTGTCAGGATTGCGGGTATGGTAAATAAAGTAAATGTAACCAACATAGACTCTCCACCACTGATAGTACTTATATTTAGATTAGTGTTTAGTTACAGAAGCTAGTTCACAGAATATCACAATATAATAATTTACACAAGATTAGAAAATAAGGACAAGCTAATCAGATATAAAAGTTCAGACTTCTTCGGCTGTTCGACTTTATAGTCTTCTGCTCCGTCGAATGACCCGTGTTTTTTATAACGTCGGGTACGTTAATTCATCTTGACGACTACCCTCGTATGTCAACATTGTCTAGTGTTACCAGCTACCGATAACAACATATCTTTCTGTGGGGATTTCGGAAGCTGATGAACAGGTGATCGTCTAATTAATTGTGACGTAGGGGCGAAGTTTTATCAATATATGTCTGTAAAATAGTAGCTGGACATATCGATGGATTTTCGCGAATGAAAGGTAACCTGATTAGTGGTTGGAAGGTTCCAGGTCTCGATTTTTTGACTAACTCCGTTATTTTAATTACAATCGTATCGTTTACTACACTGATATTTTTTAATTTTATCAAACTGAAACTCCCTTCTTTATCAACATTGTCCAGTGTTACCAGCTACCGATAACACTCATAATATCAATGGCAAAGCAACTTAATATCTACCCACATACTTAGATTCACAAAATCTAATCACAATCCTCCTACCCAAATGTACGTCATTCCAAGCCACCTGTTCGAGACGGCTGTCCTGTCGGTCCACTACACGCATTAACGGGCCGCAGACCTTTTGTTTGTCTTGCACTGTCCCCTGCAAGCCTCGTCTGTCCCTTGTCTGTCCTCTGTGAGGTAACACAAAAGTAAACTGTGTGGTCGATGGAAAAGTTTGCTGTTTTTTTAGGCGAATAATTGTCCAGTTGGAAAAGGATTGAGATATACATACATACGTAAATTCACGCCTTTTTCCCATGAAGATAGGCAGAAACTATAGAACGCCACATGCTACGACTTTCTCTTCATTCACATTCATACATCTTGTCATACACGCACGCCGATTGAGAGTACTACGCACCTGACCTTTGTGAAGAACATCACCAATAACATCAATGTATGTTCTTCTACGACGTCCTTTACCGGCGTTTCTATTGACATCCGCCTTATAAATTCCTTTTGTTAATTGCCGTTCACTCATTCTCTCAACATGACCAAACCACTTAAGCATACTCCTTTCAATTTTTGTCACTACATCATCTTTTAAACCGCAACTTTGTTTAATCTCATCATTTCTCAATCTATCACTCAAAGATTGAGATATTTCTGAGATTTTTATTCAATAATTTGGTTTATAAAGGTAACTAAAAATAGTGTAAGAAAATTAACTCGTAGAAAGGAAAGTTTTGTAATAAATAGAGCTTTTTAACAATTTTTCATACTTTTCTCGAGTTTTTCTTACAGGAAATTCTCAGTATCAGGGGGTTTGAAAGTATACTTGGTGAATGACACCAGCAGGACAAGTGAAAAATATTGCCAATAGCCTCCCAGTAGGGGGTGATGTAATAATATGGGACTGACTGCCATTGACGAAATATGCGTTACTCTCTCTACCTTTTCGGGAAATAAGAGGCGTAATATATAAGACACCCTATATAATCTACGTATACCCAGATTCGTAGGCAGTTTAAGATTAATAAATGAGAAACAATGGAATCTCAATATTGATATTCTAAAGCTGCGTATTGACAAATGATGTCCCGCTACACGTATCGCCAGGGATGTGGTGACGTCGCGTGACACGTCTGGTGAGTAGTCATAGCATGAAAATGGCTCAGAGACTAACGAAACAGCGACGAACATCGAAATTATAAATATGCGACCAAAGAATTGTCAAATGATGAACTACCGTCATTGACTACTGACGTACTGTCTTATAGTAATGTCAACTACCATTTGGGAGTAGGGTGAACGAAATACAAAATGTCAAATCGCGATAATCGAATAGATCGTCGGATCCGAAACATTTTCGTGGTTGGAAAACGTGCGATACGTCAGCCAAAACTTCGACGTTCGATTTTCGGAGTAGGCCCCCAGATTTTGCCGCTCTCCCTATCCTCTGCGGCTGAAAAGTGGTAGGCGGCGGGGCCACTAACCTGACCCGTCGCAGGGGGACCAAGGGCGCCCAGACATGGGGTAGTCTGGCGCACATGTGCTTGTTTGGTCCCTGGGGTGGTCACGGCGTGCCATCTGTTCTGGTGCGCCGGTAATGTGGGGTGCTCCCCGCGCCTCTCAGGAGGTTGTGGGGTGGGGCTCCATAGTGGAGAGGTCTACCAGCAGTTGATGGACCAAGACCTGCCGGGGTTGCGGTGCATGCTTAGGCGAATCCCGCGACCCCGGCCGACGGTCAAAAGAAACACCGTGGGTTTTTAGCCGGTAAGAGTCCGGCAGACTTACCCCGGGCAAGGGATACCCATGAGGAATGTCCCACGATAAAAAAAATTGCCCCTAGATTTTTTTTTTTTTTTTTTAACGTTGCCCCACACTAGGATTTCTCCTGTGTCGTGGGTGCGTTTACAGACACAAATCTTCACACGCACAAACATCCAGACCCGGAACAATTATCTGTAGGCCATACAAATATTTGTTCCGTGCGGGAATCGAACCCACGACCCGTAGCGCAGAAGCCGATCGCTCAGCCACTGCACCAAACGTGTCGTCGTCGTCGTGTCGTGTTTGTACGTTGCGTTTCGTTTGTACAATATCAATTTTTGGGGTTCAGTTCCTTAAAAAAAAATGAAACTTTATAAGATCACTTTTTTGTCCGTCCTTTCACAGATGTTTTTTCGTATCGTCCGGTTTTGGCCAGTATCACATTACCACGTGCCAGCGATGGATTTTCTACTGGATATTATAACATAACATAAAATCACGCCTGTATTCCCTGATGGGTTGGGCAGAGGTGTATAGTAACATCCTCATTTCACCGTTATGTTTAAGTCCCATGTAATAGAAGGCAAGCCTATTGCCATCAACTGGGCACGAATCCAAACTCCAGGACTGCTACTGAGGAATTATACATGGATAAACCCAATAACACTTTATAATTTACTGTTTCTGTTACAGAGATTTTTGATCTTTATGAGTCAATACCCTATCGATTGATACTATAAAAGTACAGGGTGTTATTTTGTCGGATTTTAGCCGGTTCGATACCCGAATGAGCCAAGCGTATTTTCAAAAATATTTGAAAGCAGTTTTGCTTCTTTAAAAAAATAAAGGAATGTTTCCTTTGAGTAAAATTGCCTATCTCCGGAATTTAAAGAACTTTCCCTCCAGGTGCAGTTAAAAAATTCCACCCTGTATATTATAGTAGTTATGTATATTTGGTAAAGCGCCATGGTGTTAATATATTATCATAAAATTTACATTAAGCCATTATGAAAACACTAGTATTTGGTGCAGAGCCCGCTCATCGGTGACTTGTACCTAGATTCACGATAGATGCTCATAGATGGCGCTAGTATGCACTATCCGCAGCATTTATCTGCGTTACAATTGGTCGATGGCTCCGTCGCTCGTCGCATGTGATTGGCGCCCGCATTTACTGCCGTTGTCAGCTATACTGCCAAAAATAATGTAATACGTTTGGTGCGTCATTTCAAAAATTTCTCTATTAAAAACTAGTATTCTTTAACTAGTGTTTAAAATAATATCATAAGGCTGGAAATCCACCAGAGCTGTGCGAGGAAAATGTGCGGTGTAAAAATGTGTAGCGAGGATGTGAAACGGTGTGACCCTTCCACCTGAGCTGTGCGAGGAATGGGTAATGTGTAATGCGTAATGTGTTAATGTGCACAAATGAGCAGTGTTAGGAAAGGTAGTGGACTCTTTTCTGACTGGTAGGTGCATATTTTCAAATCCTTGCACACATTCCTAGCAACACATTCCTCGTAACACATTCTTCGCAACACATCCCTCGCTTGCATTTCTTGCTTGTTATGTATGAACAAAAGCCTCGCCCCGCTAAGCCACCAGAGCTGCGCAGAGCGAAGCTAGGTAAATGAAGTGATTCTATTGGTGCTTACAAAACACATTACTCGCTACGCAGCTTAGCACAGCACTGGTGGATATTCAGCCTAAAGGTCAACGAGTCATTGCTAGGACTCTTTTTCCGTACTATTTTCAACGTTGCACTGGTGATTGCAAGAGATTGCGTCCGCTTAACATTCGCCGGCTGGCACAGCGAAAAAATATCTGGATGATGGAGTTGAAAAGTGGGCTTGGCCGATGATCAGGTGAATGGGCAATTTCAACTCCTGCATCGCGTGAAATATTTTGTGTTTTCATAATTTATACTTACGTGAAAACTTATTAATCTGTCCACCTTTTCTTTTTCAATTTCATCAAAATTTGTTAGAACGCAAGTTCGCTTTGGCGCGGCTATTTACACGCCGTACCAATATTATAGTTTTTATGATATCGGTTATTGAAATTTGACTTATTGATAACTTACGATATTTGACTCATAACAGTTTTTAGTTACGTTTCAATATATCAGACTTTTGTCTAAATCATTGATTCTACCATCCCTCTGTGCTATAAGATTGTTAACTTGTCAGTATTCGCGATTACTTAATAAACGCAGCAAAGGCGATAAAACCCCTTTTTTTTCCAGAGATATCGAAGGCGAATACACTGGAATTCAAATGAGAGCACGTTTCACGTTATTTCAGACTGTTTGACGTGATCTCTGACGATTCACGATACCTACGGGCAATAAACAACCTTATTTTTGAGACGTAAAGTCTGTTTTTATTTTGTCTAAAATATTTATTTTAGGAGTTAAATTATCTTAGGGCAGTAATTCACAATCTTTCTCGGGGATAAGTTTGAATTTTGCAAATAAAAAAAGTTAAGGTTGGGGAGAATATTTCTTCTGGGCGGTGTAGTGTTGAATATTTTTGTTAGGTTGGTCGCTTACCGGGAGTATTCGCGCGTAATGTAACAATGCAGGATTCGATTTTGAGCATTACGTTACAATACTGCGCCACTTAGATTATATACCTCTAAATAGAGCCGTTTAGGTGGGAGTGAGCCGGTTATGTCGCTCGAATGCACCCGGAGAGGTGGACAAAAATCGTCACTCACTGGGCGCCTGAAGAAGGATGTCGTCGTCGAGGTCGACCGCGGCGTAGGTGGCGTGACGATCTAGACGTGTTTGACGGGCTAGCATGATTAGAAACGGCTCAAAATAGAGAGGTTTGGAAGGCAAAAGGGGAGGCCCTTGCTCAGCAGAGGGACATTCCATAGGCTATATAAAAAAACTTTAAAAACACGAATGCTCCCGGTGAGTAACCACCTTTAGGCGTATTTTTACTTTCGTCTGCTGGCATTTTTTCTTTTTTTTTGAGGATTAAGTTACTTTATTACGACTGCCTAATATACGTTGTGATTTGAAAATGAAAGGAAAATTACTGTTCTTTTTATCATTCTTCGTAAAAGAACATGTTCTGCCTAGCCTTTTCCCAACTATGTTGCAGTCAGTTTTCAGTCTAACCAGATGCGGCTGAATACCAGTACCTATTTTACACGGAGCAACTGCCATCAGACCTCCGCAACCCAATTACAGGGTAATGTCGATATCCCAGAGTTAGACCGTTTATCAGACTTCCGGTTTCTGACTACCTGTAACGACTGTCATGGGTATTCGTATGACACCCGGAATTGACGGTTTAAGGAGCTATCCGAGGCACGGAGGGATCTCGTTGTGAAACGAATGGTCACTCATCTACGAACAGACTGCGGCAAGCGCAGCTTAGTCTTGCAAATCATATGATCCGCGCGGTTTTTAATTAACACAAGCCCCTTCTAAAAGAACATATTTTAGTAATATTAGTTAGAAGTTTGTTGATATCTCTACCAGATACTATACCGTTGTACTATAACGTTGTTCCAAACTAGGAATAATCCTATAACGTGGATACGTTAAAATCTTCACACGCTCAAACACCTTAGGCCATACAAATACTGGTTTCGTGCGGGAATCGGTCCTGCTACCAGGTGCACATCAGCCAAGCGCTCAGCCACTATGTCAGTCGTGTTGCCAAATTCATTATACGTTTTACCAACTGGACTCTGAGGGTCGAAAGGTTGGAATCGCGCCACAACATCAACTTTAAGTCGTTTGTGGTACGGGTTCCAACCCACCATCTACAGACCTTCTTGAAAGAGGACTTTTGGCCGAAGGGTGTCGTATATCGACGTTTCCGAGGTCGGTTACGCGACACCATGCAGCGAAACACGACGCCGCCGACAACGTTACGTGTTTAGTTAATAAGGTTTTTGTTTTTAATATGTATTAGTTTATTTTTGTATAAGATTATTTTATGTATTTTTTTTCTATGGGCCTCAGTTGCCTGATAATAAAATGATTATTATTATTATTATTTATTCATGCCTAGCGATTTAATGGTTGCCTTCTATGCAGAAGGGTCTGAGTTCAAACTTGGCCCGCATCTCTGACTTTTCGAATTCATGTGCGGATCAGAATTTCTTTTTCATTTGCATTAACCGTAAAGGAAAACATCGTGAGGAAATCTGCACCTGAGAGGGCTCTAAAAGATTTCAATGATGTGTGTAGTGTACTAATAAACCCGCACCAAGCCAGCGTGTTGGACTAAGGCCTAAATCCTTCCCATTCTGAGAAGAGTTCTGTGCTCAGCAATGGGACAGTAATGGGCTATGCTATAATCTTGCGTTTCATTCGATTCACTAATGCCCGGTCCCTATAAACAAAAACGAATCGTTTTGCTTACCAATGGCAGCGTTTTGTATTGCCAAACTCTAATTAGACTCGGAAGTTAATTTTTAAGTTAGTTTTTACCTATGATAGCTACTTCCATTTGGGTCTAATATGCAAAACTATGAGGTATTTACTACATTATTGCCAAAGATACAAGTCTCAATTTTAACCAATAACGCCCCGTAAGTTATTGGAATCCGCCATAAATCGGATTTTCCATCCATTGATATTAAGTCTCCAGTGTCCAACAGCAGCGATAGCCTAGTGGTGTGACCGTCGGACTGCCAAGTCATAGGTCTCGAGTTCGAACCCAAGGCACGAACCTCTAACTTTTCGGATTCATGTGCGAATACTTGCTTAAAAACGGTGAAGGGATACATCGTAAGGAAACCAGCAAGCCTGAGAGACATTTCTCGACGGCATGTGAAGCCAAGTCAGAGGCCCATGGGCGGCATAAACTCTGACACCAGGTTAGTCACTAACTACACGAAAAGAAGAAGAAGTATCCAGTTTTCTGTAGTAATTTTTCCAGTAGTTGCTTATAACAATGACAACTATTTTGTTAATTAAAAGTTACTCGACCGGATCACGATGAAGGCGGTCGTGACCCTTTTCAGTACCCATAGACTCGCACTCTACTTTAAACTGAAGATATGTGATATAGTCTCAAATACCGTAAAAAGTTTTTTTCTTTTTGCTGAGATCTTTACGGCATATAATCGTAACTTTATGTTCGCATCCGATATCTAAGCTTTCTTATAATTATGAATGAGCCGTAGGCAATTTAAAATCATTGCCCATTATCATAGGATTTCTTCTGTATCGTGGGTGCGTTTACAGACACAAATCTTCACATGTACAAACACCCAAACACGGACCAACTATCTGTAGGCCATACAAATATTTGATCCGTGCGGGAATCGAACACTAAATGTGTTGTCAAATTACAGACACACACTCAACACACACTTATTATTACAGACTCGCGAAATCTATAACCAATGAGGAAGCGAACGCAAAACGAAAGCACATGGCGGCAACGGGAATAGACACGTGTTGTAAGAGTCAACAAAACCCAGCACGCTTGGTGGTAGGAGCTATACAATCCATCTGGCTAGCTACCACCCTCACATTAAAGTCAAGCCAAGCAGTTTACTGTGTTCCGTCGTATGTATGTGAGAGGCAGAGGGGTATAGGGGAATCCCTCGATATCTCTGTTCTTTGGATTCGCGTGCTCCATCTTAGATCCTGTCTGCGCTTATGATCAGGTGAGACAAAAAAGAAAAAGCTCACTACTCTAGTATTGTCAACATTCGCACGGACAAACATTCACATTTTATCGATAGATACTATTACTTTAAGGGCAATACAGAATGGTCTTATAAAAAAGTTTACGATCATCCGATCGCCGGTAAGTTTTACTGTTAGTAGTTTACGGGTATTGATGGTAGAGTTTTAAGGGTCTCTTAAAAGAACGGGCTATTATGGTAACTAATGGGGTTAGTGTTCTCCGATTTATAAGTCAAAACGAGCAGTATTGGTTTTTCTTTCGAGAGTTGGAAAGGAATGGACGAGAATCATTTTTGGATTCAATAACGCGACATCACGCCTCTATTTCCCGAAGGGTCTGGCAGAGATGTATAGTAACACCCTCATTTCGCTGTTATGTCTAAGTTCCATGTAATAAGGGGCGAGCCTTTTGCCATCAACCGGGTACAAATCCAAACTCCGAGCTGCTACTGAAGAATTCTAACCAAATGTCCCACTGCTCAGCAAAGGTCTCTCCTTTTGCCTTCCAAATCTATCTATTTTGAGCTCTTTCTATGTCAGTCCCGCAAACACGTCTTGTTCATCACGCTATCGACGTCGCGGCCAATCGATCGCAGTATCAATACTGTTACAGATTTTTTTTGTATTACTTTGGCTAACAAGCCGACGGCCCGTCTGATGGTAAATGTTTACCGTCGTCATTATCTACCTAAAACACTAAGAGGAATGCTGATGCGTTACCAACCTTAGAGACAAAGTTGGAAAATCTCATGTGCCTGTAATGTCACCGGCAATAGGTACTACCACCATATCTATAGGTATTTCTGCCGCCAAGCAGCGTTATTGTATTCCGGTTTAAGGTGGACGCACACTTATCAGAGCCGAAAGAAGCGAAGGAGCCGAAAGAATCGAATTTTAGAATTACTTGTATGAAATCCTATGAAACCTCGCACACTTATCCGCGTCGAATCGTCCGAATCGGGAAGAACCCCAGAAATCCTAGAAGAATTCGGATGACGTCATCATATTCGGCGCGGCTGATGCGATCGACTCGTCCGAAGCGCTCGCATTCTATCAGTTGCGTTAGAGGTGGGTTATAACAGGTCAAATAAGATAGTTTTCTGTTATCTCTGTTACTGTTACTACTTACTGTTACTCTGTGATGTAATAACAGTGCGGCAGGTGTAATGGAAGTAGGTAGAAACGATTTCTTCGGCGCGTTCCATTCTTTCGGCGCGGTCGATTCTTTCGGCGCAGTCGATTCTTTCGATGCGGATAGATGTGCGAGGCCTCCTTGACTTCGATTCGTTCGGCGCGTTCAGCTCTGATAAGTGTGCGTCCACCTTTAAAGGGTATGAGTGCCGATGAAATTACTGGCACA
The DNA here is from genome assembly GCA_910594945.2 of Amphipyra berbera. Lineage (NCBI taxonomy): Eukaryota > Metazoa > Arthropoda > Insecta > Lepidoptera > Noctuidae > Amphipyra > Amphipyra berbera. Next base: position 9,672,209 of record OU343144.1, on the reverse strand, counting down.
TGATATTTCACAACTTTTTTATCTAATTTTGGCAATACATCTTCTTGGAGTTGTAAGTGTTTACAAGCGGTATCTACTCACCGGGAGTGCCGTCGGACTGAGAGCCAACAGAGAACATAAAAAAAACCTCCGTCGCGGGATGCCTGGCAGATGTGAAACATCGAAATTAACATAACATCACGCCTTGTATTTCCCGAAGGGTTGGGCAGAGGTGTTTTTAGTACACCCTCGTTTCGCCAGTTATGTTTAAAGTCCCATGTAATAGGGGGCGAGCCTATTGCCATTAACCGGGCACAAATACAGACTCCGGGCTGCTACTGAGAAATTCCTAATGGAAAAACCCAATACCACTTTGTCCGACCTGGGGATCGAACCCAGGACCCCATGCTCAGCAGTCGCGCTTGCGACCACTAGACCAACAAGGCAGTCAAATCGAAAATAATTTTGTAAATAAAAAAAACTGGCCGAATTAAACCGAAGAGAGCCGACAAGTTACGAAGTTCTGCCATCGCCACGCAACAGTCGCCCTCACACCCGTACCGCAGATCCTTCACATCAAAAAACTCGACAACCCGAACTTCTTTTCTGATAAAATGGTTTTTAGAAAATCAAATCGGGTCGATGCTCAAATATTGGAACGTAAGTAACCTACGATTACACCAGAGAAATTCTATTGTCGTCTACAGCGCTCAGATTTAAACTTACTTTCGCTTTAATCTCAGTTGGGTTAGTACTCTACAACCAAGTGCAATTACACCTTTAAATCCATTTGTTGAGAACTTTAATCCACTTGTTACAGGGTAGTTGTTTCAAACTTATTTAAAAACATAGCGCGTGGCAACTGCTTCCCGCTCCGTTGAAAAACTTGAGTGAGCGAAGTGGGTCAACATGGCAGACAGGCGACTGACTTGCTACCTGTCATTACTAAAGTATTATAGTGTAACTAGCTACTAAAGTAAACCATTGCTTTTGCAATTGATAGATCTTTGACGTCTTCATAGGGTTGCCACGTGATACAAATAATAAATTTAAAATATCCCTGCTAATATAGTTTAAATATTTGTGAAAGTCAAAAATTAGGCTGAGAGGTAAGTCAAAATCTCCGTGACTCGGAGTGGTCTCCGTAAAACCTGTCGGTCCGGGTGTCACACGAATACCTACGACACAGTTTACGAGTAGTCAGAAGCCCGAAAGTCTGACAACCGTTCGAAACTCAGGAAATCGGCATTGCCCAGTAACTAGGTTGTGCAGTTAGTCGCACCGTATTAAGTAATAGCTGTGTCCTCACGGCTCCGCCCGTAGCCTATATTAATCAGTAATAATGTAGCTTTCTAACGGCAAAAGAATTTTTGAAATCGGTCCAGTAGTTTTTAAATTTATTCGCTACATACAAAAATACAAATCTTTCCTCTTTATATTAGTATAGATTAATATTCAGCTGCATCTGGTTGAACTGAAATCCGATACCAACATAGCTGGGAAAAATATAGGCGTAAGAAGACTGTATTTAAAAATCTGAAAAAGAACTTTAAAAACTTTTCCCGCGAACAGAGCCGTGGCCATAGTATGGATGTGACCTCCAAAGTATTAATCAGAGTTGTAGATACTGTTGCAAATCCACATTATGCCAGGAACCTTATATAGTCTATTGTAAATTTTCGGAAAGATCTGGTCTAATACAGTGGTATTAGACCAGATCTTTCCAGATCTTTCAGAAAGCTAGTGAGCTTTGCATGATTTATTTTCACTCCCATAAGGGAGGTATTTTGAAAAATCCTTCCGTAGTGGACACCTACATTACAAAAGGTACCTACTGTAAAAATATCAAGTTTCTAACCCCAGCAGTTTAGGTTGTGTAGATCAGTCAGTCAGTCAGTTTCTCCTTTTAAGCCCGCAACTTCGCTCGCGTGAATTTTCATACTTTCCATCCCCTATTTTACCCTCTTAGGGTTAGAATTTCCAAAAATCCTTTCTTAGTGGATGCCTACGTCACAAAAAAAACCTACTGTCCAAATTTCATGTTTCCAGCTTCAGTGGTTTAGGCTCTGCTTTGATGAATCTGTCAGTCAGTCAGGACAAGTAATTATATACAAGGTTAGTCGGAAAGGGGGTACTAAGCCACAGGCCACCTATAGTATCAGTGATGACTATTTTAAAGCAAGTGTAAAAATTTCAAAATTCGATAATTATTATTCGCATGCAAAAAGATTTTTATTTTAGTTTTTTCAAAAAAAGAAAATACCTGATTTAGTTATGAATTCAGAAAATTGAGTTTCTAATCCGTGACCCCAAATATGACCTAAATTGTAAACACAGCTGATCATAGCTATGGACAGATAGATTTTAGCATATTTTTTACGAAATATTTGAAAAGCTATTTCTCTTAAACTATCGAGTTTTGGGGAAAGTTGTAGAACAAAAGTTATCCCTTATTATGGGTACTTTAACACCTTTTCGGATTAGTACCCCCTTTCCGACTAACCTTGTATATATAGGTAATTATGTATAGATTGCAATTTTACAGAAAGAATTTTAAGGGTCTTATTCATACTATCAGCTCAACTTTTTCCAATGTTCAATTCGGTTTCCAGTTTAACTTATGCGGCTGAATGTCATCTGACCTCCATACTACCTGGGGACCGCTATGCCAAGGTTATGTCTTAACCAAATACAGTTGTAATTACACATCTGTAGATAAATCCAGCCAACCTAAACAAACTGGCCAGCCAATAATATAACGGAACGTGATGAAAGAAAAAAATATTAAGCAGAGAATATTTCCCTGAGGTGTACAATAAAACGTGTAACATTATCGTCAGGAGCTGAAGGTCTGTTTAGAATGGGCGAGTAGAAACAAACTGGTATACTTGAAAGAAGAACTTTTTAAAGTATAAAGGGGTTCGTGGCTAACAAAAAATCTAGCCGATCAAACGATTTGCGAGGTTGGTTACACATCGAGACCCCACCGTGCCTCGGAGAGCAAGTTAAACCGTTAATCCTGGGTGTCATACGAATACCTTAACAAACGGGTAGTCAGAAGCCCGAAAGTTTAAAAACCGTCTAACCTTAGGATATCGAGCCTTGTTATTGGGTTGCGGAGGTCTGATGGCAGTCGCTCTGTGGTAAAGACTGGTATTCAGCCGCATCGTGTTAGACTGGAAGCTGACCCCAACATAGTTTGGAAAAGGCTAGGAAAAAGAAGAAGAGGTATAATATGAAGGATGGAGATACAGACCTATTTATGTACGTCGTCTCTTACCGGCAGAGTACAAGTGTATTGTAAGAGGGCTTGCAATGAATACAATTGGTACGTATTCAAGTATAACGTAAGCAGAATTTTAGTAATTTTTGATCATCCCCTCCCCCTTGTCAGCACAAAGCAAGCAAAGCTCTTACCCCCCCATACTCCTATGCTTACGGAAACAGTGGTCTATATTTTAAAAAATAATAAGTTTTACAAGTGTAGAAAAATAAGTAAATAAATAAATATTGCTGACGTAATCACCATCCAGACCCTCCGTCTCCGCTGTCATCAAAAATAAGCTTACCAAAGACCCCCCCACCTACTTTGGTGCTTACGTAATAATTGAATGGCCCCTATGTAGACGAGATGTTACACTGAATACAGGATACGTGTAGGTATACAAACACAAAACGCGCTTTTGCACGTATTTGCAAAAGCGCGTTTCACGCCACACTGAATGCACACGTACTGCATTTGGTGCGACAGATCTATTACTACACCAAACCAAAGCTGAAATTCCATTGAAGCAAATAACATCCAGTTACTCGCCAACTCACCCATCCAAACACAGCACCGCAGATGGGTACAGAAACAGAAAACAGAATAACAAAGTACCATAAACCCTGAACCGTCCAACTTCAAAACTAGTAACGAGCAGAGTTGAAATAATATTATTTTTTTATTTGGACAAAATATCGCTCCATTGGGTGGGTTTTTGAATCATTATTGTTAGGGATACCTTTTGAGAGAACTGCGGAAGATACGGAAGTTGCAGATAATGCTGTAAGACGCGTTAATAGAATTTTGTGGAGATATAGTTTTCAAATCAAATCAAAATCATTTATTTACGTAAATAAGGTACAGAGGGATCTTAAAGATAAGGTATATGAATCTCTTATTCTGCCATTAATGTCGACGTGCAAATTTTACATAGTTATTTAATGTCAAAGAAAAATATATTATTTGAATCAAGCATGCAATTAGTAAATGGTATTAAATCGATTGAGATTGAGAGAATATTTGTAGATACAAGTCATCTACAGACATTACTTGCTGATTGACAAAGGCATATGTTCAGTAGTAGACTGTTGGTGTATTTTAGACTGTTTCCAAAGACATTCAATAGTAAAGAATAAAATAAACATCACGCCTTGTATTCCCCGAAGCGAATGGCAGAGATGTTTTTTACTACATCCTCGTTTCTCCAGTTATGTTTAAGTCCCATGTAAAGGGGGCGAGCCTATTGCAAGCTAAGTCGCAGAAAAGTGTTATTGGGACAAGTGTCAGACAAAGTGTTATTGGGCTTTAGCTATACAAGCTAAAACCCAATAACACTTTGTCCGACCTGGGGATCGAACCCAGGACCCCATGCTGAGTAGTCGAGCTTGCGACCACTAGACCAAAAGGCAGTCCTTCAACAATAGTAGTAACAATATATTTAATCTCTTTGGTTGTTGATGACAGGGAAACAACCAACAATAAACAAGGAAGCAATATCGATCACAAAACCTATTTTCGCGTACACGAATGACTGCATGCATGTAATCCTATTTCAGTTTCAACGAACAGTAAACAATGTTACTCCATTGGCAATCATATCAAACAATATTGATTTAGAAATCAAATGGGTCTTGACAATTCATGTTTCTATCACAAAACATCATTTGTAATATCAGTTCAACTGTTTCCAAACTACAAATATGTTGGAGTACGCTTCCAGTGTTACCAAATGCGGTTTTATATTTCAGTATTTAATACAAAGAGACTGACTACTTCAGTGGGGATATCCATTTTCGAAGGAAGATTAAACAATTGGTGAAATTTCGAGCTTCTTACTGAGGATAAGGATAAGGATTGTCAGACGTCTCGTTGGGTAAAGAATGGTTACCTATTTGAGTCATAAGCACAGCAAGTAGCCAATACGATAGGTACCCAGTCCACTAGATCTACATAGTTAGATCTCCAGCTTCTGACAGCTAGAACGACAGTTGATGGATTCGAATGACAGCCAGTACCGAACTCTGCGAAACACGTCGAAAGTATTGATTCCAAACGTAATTGGCCGTTGACAGCTCGTTTGCTCTCATCCTTCATTCACTATCCTAATTAATGGTAAAAGTTAAAGAATGAAAGACAAAGTTTATCCAGGCCGGCTTTTAAATGTGAAATCCCTTCGCTAGCATCGCATGAATTATTAATAGCAGTCCTCAATACACTTAGCCGACGATTGAATTAAATGGCGTCTTTTAAAATGGAAACGCTGAATGAGAATCGTATTTTATACTAAAAGATCAGGAGTGAGAATTTCTGAGGCTATTTGGGAACCAGGAAATGAATTTAGTTAGAGGCTTTAGGGGTCTGTTTAAATGGGGTGAAATATATCCAGTGGATATTAAGAGGAGACGCCCTAAAGGATATAAGATGAACTTATTGGCGATGACCTTGAAAAATGTCAGGTGCGTAGTGCTTGCAATCGACGCATGTATGTGAATGAGCAAAAGGAGTATTTGAGGATTGCAAAAGACTGTAGTTTTATAGAATCATAAAAAAAAAAGTAAAAGGTAAAAGGGGGGGGGGGGTAAAAGGGTTCATGTTAAGATATGAACGAGGATCCCAATTGAAGTGTCACGTTAAAATTAACAAGAATTTATACTATTTGTAATTGTGTACTTAATTTGATCGACAACATTGGTGACCAACTATTTGATAAAAAGTATGTTGGTTGCGATCCCATATTTTTTGTACTCAGTACTTATCAGATCAAATATATTTTTTAATATAATCTCAACGTGATCGTCACTACCTGTCCACAACTTTGTTAGTGGGTACGTAAGTAAGTATCCTATGAAATTTTGGGTGAAGTTTAAACAGGATTTCCTGTTAATTGGATAAGCCGGCTTAGTGTCAAACCGTAATATATAAACAAACGAAACTTTCCACTTAAACTAACGAAGTGTTCAGCCGAACTCAGAATTCAGGATCTGCCCCCTGGAGGAGAACTTTTTGATAAGTCGTCAAACGATTCAGTTTTACATCTCTGTTTCTCTCACTACGAGAATCGTGGACAAAACGAGATAGCAAATCGAATCGGTCGTCCACTGACTTATGGAAAAGTTCTGAATTTGGGAGATAGGAACTGCATCCATTAAGATGTGTTTGTAAAATATTGTTGGAGCGTGAATTCTAGAGTTTGTGGTACTTAGCAATGAATTACTATTCACTTCTATTCTCGTGGGTTTCACGCTGAAAGATTCAGAAACAAAAGCTGCGTGGCTATTATAAGAAAATACATGGTTGTTGAAAATAACAAAACTATAAAAAAGAGATTACTCGCTTTTCGAGTTTTCGGAAGGTATTTAATGTTCTTGTAACGCGAAAAGGTTATTGTATGGAATAAAGTCAAGTGCAAGGTACTACACGACTAAGGGTTTCATTCTTATTACTACGTACTAAAATAATATCTACATTTGTAATGCCCACAAAACATTTCTTTTTTAAACTTTGCCCCACACTAGGGTTTCTCCTGTATCGTGGGTTCGTTTACAAATCTTCACAAGCACAAACATCCAGACCCGGAACAACTATCTGCAGGCCATACAAATATTTGTTCCGTGCGGGAATCGAACCCACGACCCGTAGCTTAGCAGCCGATCGCTCAGCCACTGCACCACACGTGTCGTCAAGGCGAAGGTCACTGGCGAAGGGTGATCACATTTATAGTGATGTCTTCAATATTTATAATGTAAGCCGGTTACTAAGCTTCGACCTTGTTCTAAGTTTTCGTATGACACCTAGACTGAGGACTGAATTAGATCTCCGAAGCACGAAGAGGGCAATGCGTAACTCTCAAGTCGTATGATCTACACAGCTACCACGTACCTACTTCTTCATTAAACGTAGAAGTAATAACATTACTTCCCACCAACAAACAACACAACCTCCCCTTAACCCGGAGTCGCGAACTTAATTACTTAGAAGAAACCTTCCAGTACTTGAAGGTACACATATACATTTATACGAGTACCTATCTCTTGTTATTTAATGTATGGCCCTGCGGCGACTAGGGTTAGCGCTTCCAAACTATATAAATTAAACGTCAGTCCCTGGATGGTTAATGGGCTGGTTATCTTAACCGCGGCTTTATTCCCTGTATCACACGTGGGTGATATTGGGGAAAGTTTATCGTAGAAAGTTTTAAGCTTAGAGTTTTTGCTGTTTTTCTTTTGAAGTAGGTAGGAATCTGGTTTTCTTAACAATGTATTTGAAAAAGGAAGAACCAACTTCATAATTACTAAAAAGAATAAAATGTACCTATGCCTAAGCAGTGATAACCTAGCGGTTGAATGCTTGCTTTCCATGCAGGAGGGTCTGAGCTCGATCCCGGCCCGTACCTCAGACTTTTCGAATTCATGTACTGATCAGAATTTGATCATCACTTGCGCTAAAGGTGAAGGAAAACATCGTGAAGAAACCTGCACACCTGAGAGGGCTTCATAAAGTTCTCGATGGTATGTGTAGTCTGCCAACCCACATCAGGCCAGCGTGGTGGACTAAGGCCTAAACCCTTCTCACTCTGAGAAGAGGCCCGTGCCCAGCAGTGGGGCAAAAAAGGGCTAATTATGTATGTTATGTACCTACGATGCTTCCATAGTCACGCAAAGTGAACTAATCGAAAAAAAAAGAATAAAAAAAACACTCTGATGACATCATTATACTTATGAAGATTCGGGTTTCTGACTATAATGACTATCATTGATATTCGTATGATAAAAGGTTTAATCTGCTCTTCGAGGCTCAGGGTCATCTACGTGACCTGCCGGGGTTGCGATGCATGCTTTTGCGAATCCCGCGACCCTGGCCGTACGGTCAGGAGAAGGAACACCGTTGGTTTTTAGCCGGTAAGAGTCCGGCAGACCCCCTCGCCTTCCCCGGGCGAGGGACATCCATGAGGATTTTCCAACGAGAAAAAAAAAAAAAAAAAAGGGTCATCTACGTGTGTAATAAATTGTCAACCATCCGCGGACTGGCCGCGGCAAGCACAGCTTAACCATTTTTTAGCCACAATACCTCTCCCACAGTGCAAGTTTAGCTGAAACTTTTCACCATTTTACTCACACGACCAAAAGCACAAAATACAAATGAAAAATCACATTTCAAAATGTTTCAACCATTTTTAAGAAAACTTGTATGTAGCAGAATTTCCACAAAACACAAACTCTTAGTACGGTAATCCTATTTCGTTGCCAGTAAATATTGTGCATCTGAAAAATGAGTTTCAATACTGCTAGAAGTCGTGAAAAACTTTATCACATACTCTTTAGGTGTTGGTGTTTGTTGGCGACTGTACCGCGCAGATTTAGACGGAGCGTGTAGACGAACACTTTGTGCGACTGAACAACCTGTGTGGCCGACGGCACAGGTGAGCAGAAAAGTGTTTTACTATCTGACAGGTAAATTAAGAACTGGTAGATAATAGTTTCCAGCAAAGGTCTGAGGAAACGTGAGGACTTCTGGAATCGTAAAATGTGATTAAGGGATTTGTCAAGTGAATGGGCAGCCTCTTTCTCCTGTCTGCTAATGATATAGAGTTGCGATTACCAATCCATCTGCGAAGGTGAGTATGGTAAGCCCTTTGAACATTAATTGTAGCAGTTATTCAGAAGCCGAGGGTCAGCAGTGGACCGTTCTGGTCTGCTATGATAGTGATGATAATGATACCATTGTGGCGGCATCTATCACGCCACATGCGAACTATCCTGCATCGCGATATCAGAGTTTGACACGCAGATAGTATATATACAAGTTCCCAACATCAACCGTCGGGCAGTGGCCCGCCAGGCACAAGACTCCGCCTGGTAGGAGGATCCTCCTTTTCGTAGGCGGAACACAATATCTCGTTCCCCTACACCATCATTAAAAAAACAAGGCTTAGTGCAATATTTCGGGCTATCATTTAAATGGTTAGCTAAATATTGAGGTTATGGTAAGCGAAAATGTATAATAGATCAGCGAGGCACGATAAGCGTAGAAAACTGTGTCAGATTTTCAAGAATACTACCTTGTTGGTCTAGTGGTCGCAAGCGCGACTGCTGAGCATGGGGTCCTGGGTTCGATTCCCAAGTCGGGCAAAGGTTATTGGGTTTTCCCATTAGCAATTTCTGAGTAGCAGCCCAGAGTCTGGATATGTGCACGATTAATGGCAATAGGCTCGCCACTTATTTATTACATGGGACTTAAACATAACTGGCGAAACTAGGGAGCACTGAAACACCTCTGCCGAACCCTACGGGGAATATAAGGCGTGATGTTGTGTTATTTTCAACAATAAGCTTTTCTAAGTTGTTAAAAAGAAATAACTGCACTTCTAACCTAACCTAGTCGAGGTGCTCAGAATATTTAATAGCAGATTATTTTGCTGACCAAACATATATATCGCGAATCATTTAATTACCTACTTCTCCTCATTTTGTACCGGAAAACGTAAAAATATACAAACAAATTATTTCCGCACGTCGCTAAAAAGTTAGATGAAAAATAAAAAAACAAACAAAAAGTCGACAAAAGGAACAAAAATCATTCATTGAAATAAACAAATCACCCGTTTATTGTTATTAACCCCCTATCCCCCCCTCCATTGTTTATTTTCCCCTGAACAATTACTTCTGTTCGGCAAATTTAAGATCCTTTGCAAAACGTCAAATATTTACCTTTCCTTTTATGAATTCAGAGTCGGATGAACGCGGAAGAAAAACGCCTTTTTGTTTCAAGGGTAGGTAATTTATCTTATGATTCGATTGTAAATTTTGCGAGACAGCTGGAATATTGGCTGCGAAGATGATTATTTGTTCAATGCTGTTTAATGCCGACTGAGGGGCTCGTGGCTAAATAACAACCGCGCCGATCGTAAGATTTGCGAGGTTAAGCTGCGCTTGCCGCGGTCAGTCCGTGGATGGGTGACCATTTGTTACACATCGAGACCCCTCCGTGCCTCGGAGAGCACGATAAGCCGTCGGTCCCGGGTGTCTTACGAATACCTATGACAGTCGTTACGGGTAGTCAGAAGCCCGAAAGTCTGACAAACGGTTTAACCTTAGGATATCGGCATTGCCCAGTTACTGGGTTGCGGAGGTCTGATGGCAGTCGCTCCGTGTAAAATACTGGTATTCAGCCGCATCTGGTTAGACTGGAAGCTGACCCCAAGATAATTGGGAAAAGGCTAAGAGGAAGCTGTTTAATGCCGACTAAATAATTTTGATACTTAATATTTCTGTGATAACCTAGCGGTTGAACACTCTCCTTCCATGTAGGAGGAACAGAATTTGACTTTGACCCGTACCTCTAAGTTTTTGAATTCATGTATGAACCATCATTTAAATGATTATCACTTACGTTAACAGTGCTCAAAATCAAAAAAAAAAAACACATTAACCTATACAGGTGTTTATGAAAAGTCGAATTTAGATACACGGTTCCAATCAGTCGTTTCCTATGGAAAAGAGCCGGCAAGAAACTCCATGGTTACTCTTTTAAAAATAATATCTTTAACAATTTCAGTGGATACAGTATAATGATTTAGGATAGTGAGAGAACAACGGAGTCCTGACCACAGTCCAATGAGTAATGTAGTAATAAAAAACTTGAGTACAAAAATTAACAAACAAAAATATGAATAATAGTAATTTACAAATTTATAGATGCAGGACCACAAAGTTCTCGTCTCTCTCTGTTGAAAAACATCGTGAGGAAACCTGCACATCTGAGAGAACTCCAAAAAGTTCTCGATAGTATGTGAAGTACGCCAACTCACACCAGGTCAGCATGGTGGACTAAAGCTCAAAGTGTTTTCTTAAGACCTATTTTATCAACAACAAAAAGCTGTGAAAAGAACATTTACCTAGTATATATTTATACTGAAACAAATATAAACACATCTGAACACGACGATACATTTAAAAAGTTTACAAAAAGCAAACACTTCTGTCGTCGCATACCCAAGAGTTTGTATGTGAATGGTTATTCGCGTCGCATTGTGAGCCCAAGACTATTTCAACTCGTCTCCACTTTACAAAAGAATACCGAGACACACGCAAACACTGTGCACGCTTTCGCTATGAGATTTCTAAAGTTTGCAGAACACTACGTTTTAGTTGGAATACGGTGACAGTCAAACAATTGGGCGACGTGAATGCTGTGTTGGAAGACTGTTTTTATTTTATTGATATTTGTGTTTAGGCCAGGACTTTAGTATGTCAAGGATTATTATCATCTCCCTCATTTTTTTGTGGTCCCAACTGCGGCAGCCGACCGTCCGTGACTCGATTTCCAGGCCGAAATAGTCGTAAGCCGTGTTATTTAGTTTTCCTGTTCGGAAATTCGCAGTAGCTACCTGGAATTTTGAAATTGTGCCCGTTTGGAACAACGTAATATAACATCACGCCTGTTTTCCCCGAAGGGTTGGGCAGAGGTGTATAGTAACATCCTCATTTAGCCGTTATGTTTAAGTCCCATGTAATAAGGGGCGAGCCTACTGCCGTCAATTTGGTAGTTACAGGTCTTAAAATTAGAAATTCATAGTTCCATCATATTGTTGCATTGGATCACCCGCGCGACGGCGCAACGAGTATTCCCAAGGAGGGTTGATGTCAGGCAGGCGGCCGGTCATAAAACAATAAGCCAAAACCTCTAACAACATGGATTTATGAAATACATGTTGTGCCGACCCCACCTAGTGTGGGATAAGAGCAGGAAGAAGAAGAAGATAGTTCCATCATATTCTGCCTTTTGTGCCGTGCAAATTAACGAACAATTATATTAAAATTTAACAATAAATTGTGACATTATAATAAAGAACTATAAAATTATTAAGATATCCGAAATTGTTAATATTATTAATTATTAGTATAGAAACATATATTTCATATTTATTATACAATTATTAGATTAGGTAAATTTTATATTATATCTTAATAGATTATTGTCTTTTATTCATTAAATGAACATAAATAGTACATTCATTTTTAAATATGTCTAAAAAAATAAATTACAATATAAAAAAAATAGTAGCCCACCGGGCGGCATCGGGAACAGGGTCCAAGCTACCGCTAAGGGCCTCAGAGAAAGGAACCTCCTAACAATACGGGCCGTGTCCAGAAATATCCTTTTCTCTTGATCCAGCTGCCCAACGAGTAGATTATTATTATTAAAATTTGTGCTGGGTCGTGTCTGGTTTGAGGCGGTTTAATTATCCTAGGTATATTTTATATGGACTAGTTCTCATCATACCGAGTCGAGGTCACGTCTCGGATGAGTCAAGATCTTTGTGCTCGGTCGAATCGGAGTCGGGTCGTGCCCAGGCACACCGTGGAGCATATATTATCCTTATAACGGTAACTTCTGCCTAATATTTCCGTCTGGATGTGTTGTTCACATCTGTACCAACAGAATAGTTAAAAAAATGGCAGCTGCGTCGCATCTGGCAGGCAGGGTATGATAAAAATAACGGATCGTGTGTGAAGGCACCTGTACTTATTCTCCATACATTTTCATATACGGAGCAGTATTTTTTACTGGATTTGGAGTACTGTTTGTTTGTGAACTCGCTCATTTTTATTTTTTTTGTGTGTTTGGGTTACCGTGTTGTTTAATATAATAGGTTTAAATATAAGTGTTAATTTTTAAGAAACATATTTTTAATTTTAAGGATCCGTATGCGTCCGCGTGGGCGGAAAATAAATACTTTTTCTTTCTTTCTTTCTTCTCATACAACTACAGGCGCCATCACCAAAATAAAAACGAATCCGCTAAAACGGGTCCTGTAAACAGTTTCTGTGTGAACTAGCTGTAAAATCATATCGGAGTGAAACCACAAGTCATGCAGGTATAAGCAAAAAATCAGAAATATCGTTAGCTACCTTTAATATCAGTTGCAAAAGGGGACGCATTCAATTGGAAAGTCATACTAATAACTATAAAAATCTCTGAAGAGAACTCTACCTGTCTGTTTCTAAAATATTATGTAATCAGTAAAATATACTGAATAAGATGTTCTTACACCAAATACTCGTCGTTCTGATTAACCTTTTCGGGGTCAGCTTACAGTCTAACCAGATGCAGCTGAATACCAGTATTTTACACGGAGCGACTGCCATCAGACTTTTGACACCCAATTACTGGGCGATGCCGATATTCTAAGGTTAGACCGGTTGTCAGACTTTCAGGCTTCTGACTACCCGTAACGACGGTCATTGGTATTCCTATGACACCCAGGACTGACGGTCGATGTATGTATGAATGGTCACCCATCCCCGGACTGACCGCGGCAAGCGTAGCTTAACCTTGCAAATCATAATTTATGATCCGCGCGGTTGTTAATTACCCATGAGCCCCTCTTCTTATACCAGATAGTAAGAGAGTATTAATAATATAACATTCACATCTATGTAAGGTTCCAACAAGATGGTGGATGTTACATTTCGGAACATTGTCTTAAGGTTTTATTGATTAGATGTTGCGAGATAAAGTTGTGTCGTGATTTCCAAATATTAAAATGAATTTGTTGACATTTAAAAATTAAATATTAAATTAAAAGTATATCATTTGACTTATGTGATTTTTGTGATGAGTTTAAAAAGTAAATAATTTTAACAAAAATAAAACCGACTTCTAAAAAAAGGATGAAAAGAATAAAATAATTACCATATTATAAAATTAACAGTTTTAGAAGTCGGTGCTAATCCACGCTGAATCAAATTGAAGGCACCGACTTCTGAACCTGTTAATTTTATAATATGGTAATTATTTTATTATTTTCACCGTTTTTTTGAAGTCGGTTTTATTTTTGTTAAAATGTTTTTTTTTTTTCGTTTTAGTGACCTTAATTAAAATATGGTTGGACCTACTAAAGACGCTGCTCGTAACGTAATCACATCATCACATTATGCGTACTGTTCGTCATTGAGGAGCTCTATTGTCTATCTCAGAAGTTCTTCATCAGATCTTCACCAAATTTAAATGGGACCAATCTGGAAGTATATCCATCCAAATAAAAAAAAAAACATACAGACGAATTGAGAACCTCCTCCTTTTTCGGAAGTCGGTTAAAAAGTAAATGATTAATACAAAAAAAGGAGAATACTGGAATCATGACGTTCGAAGAGGTTGCCTAATTTTTAAGTTAGTTCTACTTGAACGACGGAACCGATAGGTTGTCTTCGGTAGTTAATATTGAGTGGATAAATAGTGTATTATAATTATATTAAGTTTACTGCTGTAAGTGTGGAAGATCAGAAATATAGAAGTACGAAATACAGAAAAAGGCGTATTCATTTCAGTCGTTTTCCGAATTCGACGTCAGCGAAGCCGCGGGCCAAACCTAGACTTGAATATATAAAGAATCGGTAAAAAATACGCCATCGAAATTGTTACCTGTTTACTTTGTGTCATGTTTCATTTCGCTTGATATGATACAAAAATGAGTGAGTACGTGTATTTAATTTTCCACTTCATTACTCAAGTTAAATAAACTATGTCAAGGGAAAACCTGATTTTCCTACCAAATGACTACAAAAAGGTTTTTTTCAAAGTCAGTCTATTATTATAATTCGAAGTACGATGGATGACTGAGCTTTGCTCGGTTTTTTTTTGGTAAATCGACGTTTTCTAAAAATGAAACCTAGCTAGATCGATTTATCGCCCCCGAAACCCTCTGCATACTAAATTTCTTGAAAATCGTTGGAGCCGTTTCCGAGATTCAAATTATATATATACATTTATTTATTTATTTATAATCACCCTTACAACTATCATAACAGGATTAACCTAATGCGATAGTGTGGTATTTATATATTAACAATATTAAATTAACCTAATAAGGAACTTCTATAATATACTAATCTCTAACATAACAGAACATAACAGAACAACTCTTATATAACATTTAGTTGATAGATAGATATACTTTATTGCACACTAAAAGAAATAAAACAAGGAATACACATAATTAACAGTACAAATGGCGGTCTTATCGCTTAAAGCAATTTCTTCCAGACAACCATTGGATGGAAATAATAGTTAAGAAAAAATATAAAGGGCAGTTTGCAGCGTACAAATATGCAACCTACTAAAAACCGGGAATCAACTAAATAATAGGTATAATCACAATACATATTTTAAATATATATGTATATATAGGTATATATATACACACACTCAAATAGGACACATACATAATTAATTATATATATATATATATAATTTTATTGATAGTGTGTATTGCTCGGGTTATAGGTGTTTTTGCCAGTAAGTAGGTCCTCGCTGGTGGTACCAGCAACAATAGCGGGCGCCGCCGCCGCCTCCACACGTAGCGGTCCGGTACACAAATACTAAACCGCTGTAGTACTCCCGGATTATTTTGTATTCCGCGGAGTAGTTTAATTATATATTCAGCAAGAGTGAATTCCCGTCGTACACTCAGCTGATTGTACCCTACCATACCCAATACGAATAGTGTAGGGTACATCAGCGGGTAGAAAGGTACTAAAGGTACTCCATATAATTTAAAATACACGTGTCTCAAGAATTTATTTTGAATCCGTTCCATCATGTCGCTATATTTCAATTCATGTGGAGCCCAAATGACTGCACTGTGCTCGAGGTGACTTCTTACCAGCGCATCATATAACACCTTTATAGTTGTTATATTTGTGAACCTCTGTGTTTGTCTTAGGACAAAACCTAAGTTTCTGTATGCCTTTTTGCATACTTTAACAATATGCTCGCGGAATGTTAGGTCCGGAGTTAGATGAACTCCTAAATCTCTTATCTGCGTCACTCGTTGCATTCGTGTCGTTCCTATTTTATACTCGTAGCACACTGGGTTACGCGAACGAGTGAACGTCATCACCGAGCATTTGGAGACATTTTTTTTTTAAAACGTTGCCCCACATTAGGATTTCTCCTGTATCGTGGATGCGTTTACAGACACAAATCTTCACATGCACAAACACCCAGACCCGAAACAACTATCTGTAGGCCATACAAATATTTGTTCCGTGCGGGAATCGAACCCACGACCCGTAGCGCAGAAGCCAATCGCTTAGCCACTGCACCAAACGTGTCGTCAAAAATACACAAAAATACATTGAAATATATTTACAAGAATTGCTCGTTTAAAAGTACTAGATAGATAGATAACTGATTATTGGGCTTAGATAATTTTTTAGGCAACCTGTTCATATATTAACGTTTTAAACGCCACACTAATGAGCATTTCCCTTCACGCCACGCCACAGATTCATTGTACTCTTTTGACGGCTTTTGACGTCATTGTTCCGAGGAAATTTTCGTTTGACGTCTATACCCGCTGCTGACGGCGTTCGAAAAGGTTAAGAATCAAGCTCACTGACCGAAATTGCAAAACAAAGATACGATCCAAATGCGGCATCACCGGTGTAGTGAACAAGTTTACAAAATTGGTGGACCACAAAATGCATCCATAACGGTGAGCTTACGATTCAGAATAAATTCACATTTTGTAAAATTATATTTTAACTTGCTGTGTCCTCACGGCTCCACCCGCGTAAGAAGTTTTATTCCAGTAATAAATATAGCTTATGTTACTCAGTGATAATGTAGCTTTCTGACGGTAAAAGAATTTTTGAAATCGGTCCAGTAGTTTTTATGTTTATTCGTTACATACAAAAATACAAAAAAACATTTTTTACAAAAAATTTAAACCAACTTCAAATAAGAATAAAATAATTACCATATAAAATTAACAGTTTCAGAAGTCGGTGCTGATCCACGCTGAACCAAATTGAAGACACCGATTTCTGAAACTGTTAATTTTATATGGTAATTATTTTATTCTTATTTGAAGTCGGTTTAAATTTTTTGTAAAAAATGTTTTTATTTTTTTCATTTTAGTGGCCTTAATTAAAACTTGGTTGGACCTACTAAAGACGCTGCTCGTAACATAATCACATCATCACAATATGCGTACTGTTCGTCATTGAGGAGTTGCACTGTCTATCTCCGAAGTTCTTCATCAAATCTTCACCAAATTTAAATGGGACCAACTTCGAAGTATACCCTATCCATTAAAAAAAGAATCATCAAAATCGGTTCACAATTGGCGAAAATATCGATGAACATACACGAAAAAAAAACATACATACAGACGAACATAGTAACCTCCTCCTTTTTGGAAGTCGGTTAAAAATACAAATCTTTCCTCTTTATAATATTAGTATAGATCGGGGGGCACGGCAGTGCCCCCGCCAAGTCGAGCGCGAAGCAAACACTGCGGTACCATCCTTTACTGGAACCATTTCGCCGCATTTTCAGGCCCCTATTTGAGAACCTCTGGATAAGACCAGAACGCAGAAATTTTCGTCATCCAGTAAGCTATAATCACATACTTAAAATACAAAATTTCAAGTCTGTAGGTCATTTAGTTCCAAAGTTAAGGGAAAGCAAAGTTTCGCATTTATGACACTCACTCACTCACTCACTCACTCACTCACTCACTCGCTCATGATCATCAGAATAGAACTAGTACTTCCCATAAACTCAGAGAGCTGAAATTTGGTACAGAGTTAGGGTTTAATGGCCACATAAAGGGAAAACTATAAAAACTAGGATAATCGAAGATCTGGAGTACCTGGTGACCCTGATTAGAAAACACAAGAGCCCAACCAAACTTAGAGATTGACATACCGCCTTTACAAAAAATCTTCAACTTGGTAGGCCGCTTTATTTGACATAAAAAAAAAAACAATACGCCCCACGTTTCTACAAAAAGAAGTGAAATCCCACCAAAAACATTCTGTAAAAAACTAGCCAAGTCTCTATGGAGCTGCTTGTTTATCTCTAAAAAGTAATGAAATCTAGACAAAGTCGTGCCCAGTCTAAGGTTCCTTACTGCGATTTCTTTATTATTATAGTTAATGTTGTGTGACTTGGCCGTTGAACATTCTTTATACGTTAGTGGGTACAAGTCAACGGGACAGGTACAGACGGACTTCTATCAATGATTAGAAGTCCGTCTGTAGTGGTTTTTTTTTATACTGTTTGTTTTAGGCTCGCCTACACATAAGTATTATTGAAATACGCAGCTTTATCAAGCCTACAATTGACTGGTTATTGAATCAACGCTTTCCGAGTGGCAATTTTCCATCGTCAATGGGTAGCGGTTCTGGCGACAGTTTGGTGCAATGGTGTCATGGAGCACCTGGTTTTGTACCCTTGTGTACCCTTCAACGGCCAAGTCACACAACATTAACTATAATAATAAAGAAATCGCAGTAAGGAACCTTAGACTGGGCACGACTTTGTCTAGATTTCATTACTTTTTAGAGACAAACAAGCAGCTCCATAGAGACTTGGCTAGTTTTTTACAGAATGTTTTTGGTGGGATATAGATATACAGTTCAAGCTAATGTTCAAAGCTTCGTATTTCAAACATGCATTTGAATTTAATGTACGTTATTGAATTATCTCCACGATTCCATATGGTCAACAACATTTCAACTGACAAAAGTATAAAGTTATAAAGGAGCCACAGATGCCCCAAAAAATAGATCTCATCTGGAAGTCTATCAGTAAATCAAGAAGACCTTTTCTTTTTTAAGCAAATAAGAACTTAAGTTCTCAGGACACAGCTCGATTTATCATTCTTAAATCTCAAACAACTGAACATCATTGAAGAATATCATATACTTACTCCATACATTGTACCTCCACTGGAATAACCTTTCAAAACAGGCCGCATAAAATCTTCAAAGTTTATGACTAGACTTACAAGACAAAGATAGCACTACACATTTTCTATAGCGCCATCCCTTTCACAACTGAACAAAGAAGGTTTTATTCTATTCACATCTAATACGTTGGTGTTCTTTAATACTGCATTCCTGCAAAGGTTAATCGTGGATATGACGTCACACGTTGGTAGAGACAGATGGATTACCTTTTCTATTGTTGTTGAAAGAAATTCTACTTGTGGGATAGGTCAGGAACTGATTGGGGTTATCTTTGTAAATGTCGGTTTTCTTTACACAATCTTCTTCTTCTTTTCGTGTGGTTAGTGACTAACCTGGTGCCAGAGTTTATGCCGCCCATGGGCCTTGGCTTCACATGCCGTCGAGAAATATCTCTCAGGCATGCCGGTTTCCTCACAATGTTTTCCTTCACCATTTTTAAGCAAGTGATAATTATACAATACGCACATGAATCCGAAAAGTCAGAGGTGAGTGCCTTGGGTTAGAAATCGATAACTATGATATGGCAGTCTGACGGTCACACCACTAGGCTATCACTGTTTCATCCACAGATTGACCGCGGCGAGCGCAGCTTAACCTCGCAAATCGTACGAACCATGAGCCCCTAAGAAGCTACCACAGGCTAAGAAAAATAACAAATCCACAACCGTAGTAAACAGCTCATATGAATTTAAAGGTAGCGAATAATTCAAATGTGGACTTATCGCAGTTGTAATGTATGTATGTAACACGAGGCTGTCGTCGCTTTCAGGACATCACATATGTCACATTTTTTATTATATGAATATGTAAACTTCTTCAGAGTGTCCCCATTCGCTGTTTGCATTTGAAATTTTTGACGTTAATTTTGTATCATGCAGTACTTTAAGAGGAAACTCGAGCTGCAAAATATTAATAACTAGCTGTGTCTTCACGGCTCCGCCCGTAGCCTATGTTACTCAGTGATAATGTAGCTTTGTAACGGCAAAAGAATTTTTGAAATCGGTCCAGTATTTTTTAAGTTTATTCGTTACATACAAAAATACAAATCTTTCCTCTTTATAATATTAGTATAGATTTGAATAGGTTTTTGCGATCTATTTCCATCTCACCCCTCCCGCAAACCTTCCCTCCTTCTCAGACTGATTTCTCCTGAGCAATATTAGCGAAATCGTACTTTCGTATTTCTCTGTTTGCTTCTTCAATACTGGACCGATTTTAATATTTTTTTTGTAATAATTAATAACTAAGAAAGAAAGACTGGTTATGTCTGGATGTTTTTCTTTTATTTTTTATATTCGTCAAATTTGTTTGCCAGATATTTGAAAAACCGGTCGATTTTTGTAAAATTTAAACGTTCCTAGTTCTTTTAATGATTAATTTATTGACAAAAACAAAACATAGGGACATAGTGGTGGTAGATATATAACATATGGCAAAAAATCTTTGCTCTAGTGATATTATCCAAGGAGGAAACTGAGGAATACGTTTGTATGGACTAAATGCCGACCGCATTTCCTCTAAGTCTTGAATTTACTAAAAGATTTTAACCGAACCGAAGACGAATATCATAACAGATTTAGTTTACAAAAAAAATTAAGCCGTCGCTGGACGCCTGGCAGATGAGAAAGGTCGAAACTCATTATATAAAAATTTAAAAAACTGGTCGAATCAAACCGAAGAGAGCCGACGAGTTACGAAGGTCTGCCGTCGCGTGTCTGCCATCGCGAGCATCGCCACGTAACAGCCGCTCTCGCATTCGTACCGCCGCATTAGATGTTTCGTATCAAAACTGTCAATCAAAACCAAAGATTTTGACAATTTTCGTAAACGGAAACTGGCTGATGGTTGTGGTTTATTTGCTGTTTGTTAACAATTTTGATAGTAAAATTAACCCCTAGATATGATTGAATACCTAGATTAACTTGTACAGTAGAAGAACGAAAATGTTATACACCTTAAGGTCTATTTTGGCGTGCACAGTGCAAGAAACGAAATATTTTACCGACTACGTATTGCTAACATTATAGAAATGAAAATACAAGTATTTTTTGACAGCATATTAAGAATTATAATGGTGACTGACAACCACTAGTTATGTCAATTCAATTAATTATCGAATTTATTGATGTAATGGTTTTTACAACAAAACTCCTTAAATCAAATCAAAGACATTATTAGACACTACTACGTCATATGGAGGCAAAAGGGTTTTTGGATCTTTGCTACCAAACAATTAAACATAATTTTCCATGCATTGATTGGTCTGTTCCGTTCAACAGTTTGAAAAGGTAACATGTGCCCGCGATGTGGGAAAGGAATGAATTTGAAAACTGACGGACATATTATTTCCCTATTGTACATTCATCATTTTATCTCTGTGTCCAAGACTCATTAATCTCCGTCTTACATCTAAATTAATAAAGTTGCACCATCGGGTCATCCGTTGACTCTGCGGGTGATGGTCAACATCCTACCCCGCTCAACGTCAGTAATTATCCTGTGAGATGTACATATACAAGCAAGTATATGCTATACGGATAATGTTCTCGTAACGTGAAGACATTATTAGAAAACAAAAAAAAATACGAATAGGGCAATGCCCGATCTACACACGCATTAGAGTATTCGAACATTTGAACGTGTTACGAGTTAAGTTGAGTACATCAACTAAATTCACAAAATCGGCAAATTAACTGTTCCGTTGGTCTAATGGTGGTAAGCGCGACTGCTGATCGTGAGATCTTGGGTTGAATCCCCAGGTCGGGCAAAGTGTTATTGGGTTTTTACCCGACTGCGCGACGCAAACGAGTGGTAATGTGTTTATCAGCCTATGTATGTATGTTTGTATGTTCCTTTGAAGCACTATACAGACCAAACGCCTGGGCCGATTTTTATGATTCACACGTCAATCGATTCCTCTCAGTCCGGCGAGTGTCACTAAAGACATGACGTTAGTGAAAATTCAATATGGCGACTACTGGACGCCATATTGTGAAAATGAAAAAAATAAAAGTCAACAAACTATGTCAAGTGGGGTATCGTTGAATAGGTATTTATAAAAATCAATTTTAGAAACAAAAAAAATATAAAATACAAAAAAAAGAAAAAATATAAAAAAAATAAAGAATACTAATAATGGAGCATATAACAACTGAACCGTCGGGATCAGTTGTTATTATTCGACAGCCAATCTAATTTTTCAATGAATCCCTACTGTTCAGTTGTTATGTTCCATTACCTATTAGAATATAATTTATTTTCTTCAATAGTATTAATTCAATAATATATTATAGAATTCTAGACCACCGGACATCTAAGTGCTTGTTTTTTTCTTATCAGTTTTTTTTATTATGTACGTAGTTTGGTTCACTTTTTACGCAGTCGAGTTATTTGATTTTTTAATTCTGTGTGGAATTCCTCAGTAGTAGCCAGGAGCTTGGATTTATGCCCGGTTAGTGGCAAAAGGCTCGCCTCCTAGCAGATGGGACTTAAAACATAACGTGCGAAACGAGGATGTATTAAAAATACCTCTGCTGAACCTTTTGGGGAATACAGACGTGATGTTATTCCATATTTGCTTATTTTTCCTCTAATAATCGATCTCAATCTAAAATCTCTGGATTGATATAGGTTTTGACATTACTTATATGTGTGTGACTTCTGGTCGATATTGATAATCGATTTATGGCCGATTCCTATAATTTACGGAGCGTTAATGGTTAAAATTTAGACTTTTGTATCTTTACCAATAGTGAAGCAAAGACCTCATGGCTTTGCATAGTAGACCCACCCATATGGAAATAGCTATCACAGGTAAAATTAGCTTACGAGTCTATTTATATGCCCGGTTTGGTAATACTAATACAGTTTGCTACCATTGGTAAGCAAAACGATGCAGCAGTGATAGCCTAGTAGTGTGACCGTCAGACTGCCAAGACATAGGTCTCGAGTTCGAACCCAAGCCACCCACCTCTGACTTTTCTAATTCTTAAAAACGGTGAAGAAAAACATCGTGAAGAAACCGGCATGCCTGAGAGAGGGCGGCATAAACTCTGACACCAGGTTAGTCACTAGCCACACGAAAAGTAGAAGAAGAAGCAAATCGATTCGTTTTTGTTATAGTAACCGATCTGGGTAGGTTTTCGACAGAAATTCAATAGAAGTGCAGTCAAAAACTTACATCAATCCAGATATTTAGGATTGATATTATTTATTTATACTTCTATGCACTATTGTGGTATATAAGGCGGACTTAATACCATAAGGCATTCTCTACCAGTCAACCTTAGGGTTAAAAAGAAAAGCATCAAAATACGTAGGTACAGGAAAAAGATGAGTTGACAATTTTGGACTGAATATATTAGGAATTCAAAAGTTAAATATAAATTACATAAAATACATATATACAAATAATAAAATATATAGATATTACAATATATATATTTATCAATTACAAAACGTTATGAAAATCTTAATGCAATTATGACGAAGACTAAATTAGATGATTAGGAGTGCAGCGATTCTAGTAGTGTTTCCTAACTTTGCGTTTGAACGAGAATTTACTAGGAGCTTTTTTAATATCAAAGGGGAGCACGTTCCAAACGTAACGTACAACGTATATACGTAACGTGTATGTGTATAGATATTATAGATATCGGCCGTAAGTGACTCAATCGAGTATCAGAGACTTACATAGCGTTGAGTACGAAGGGACTACCAAATAAAATTTGTATTCTTATTCAAATCTGTTTCTTTGTACTTATTCAAGAGCATTTTTAGCCAACACCTCTACTTGGGCCACGTCGCTACGCAAAATCGAGTCAGTTCTATATAATTTGATTGTGCCCCGGATCGGACGTGAGTTGATTCGTAAGGTGCCAAACGGTTCGCCCTTTTCGTCCGCAGAGCCTACGTGCCTCGGGCCTTGTAAATTGGGAGCGCACTTGGCAACGAAGATACCGACTGAGGTTCTTTAGAACATTTTGGTGTGTTAAGGTAATTGAAGTGTCCTGTGTGGACTTCGTTGAGGCAGAGAATTTGTAAAAGGTGAATTAAGGGATTGGCTTGGACTATCGCAGGCCTGGTGATAGGCCTCTTCGAAATTTCGCCGAACAATCTATTTTCAGGTCGTCAATTTCAGGATTCGGGGCGTTCTACGCTACGCTGCAAGAATCACAATTAACCTACGAACATTTTGATTTTCTTGGAGTTTCATGAATCATCAAAATTCATCAAATGATGAGTATATTGTATTCCCCGAAAGGTTGGGCAGAGTTGTATAATAACATCCTCATTTCGCCGTTACGTTTAAGTTCCCTGTAATAGGGGACGAGCCCATTGCCATCATCTCGGAAAAAATCCAAACTCCGGGCTGCTACTGAGGAATTCCACACGAAGAAACCCACTAACACTATGCCAGACCTGGGGATCGAACCCAGGACCTCACGATCATCAGTCGCGCTTGTATTGACAAGCGCGACTGATGATCGTGACTACATTGGTAGTAGACCAATGAGGCACTAATGAAGCCTTTGCTATATATGGATCGTAGAACCAACCAGCAAACGTAGCGCCTTTTTATAAGCAGGTAATTAATAGTACTAATATCATCATCTCCCTGATACCACACTAGGTGGGTACGGCACAATACTATTCCTCTTCCATTCTGCTTTATCAGCCGTCATTTCAGCACTCACTACTTTCTTACCCATATCATTCTTCACATAATCCATCCATCTTTTCTTCTACTTGTATATCCATCCATATTTAACATTCTTCCAAAGTCTTCTCTACCTACGGCACGATTTGTAACATTATTCTACCAGATTCTACCAAGGACATCAAAGTTTGACACCGTCAAGGCCTATTGGCTCATCTGTACCTATGATACTTCAGCCAGTCACATGATCTAGCTTCAAAGAGTAATACGCAGTAATTATTATTGTAACAAGCAACAAAACGACTTTTTTTCTAACTCTTCACATAAAAATTTGAGCAAATACAAATTCAATATGGCGGCGTTCGGTCATGTACATGTCTTATTTTATGTCAATCTGCTTTATCTTCGCACATTGAATGTCTTGAATAAAGCCCAAACGATCGAAATACATGTTTTACAAGGTATGCCCGTACATTATATACCTTTATGGTTATAGTCCATCGAATATTCTGGAGTCGTTTGAGCAGGCTAAGAACAGTGTTTGGATTCAAAACGTTTATTTTTTCTTTTCGACTGCTTGTAGATCATCTTGCGCACCGTTTTTATGTAACCGAGCAGCTATAGGCGAGACCTG
Organism: Amphipyra berbera; assembly: GCA_910594945.2. Classification (NCBI taxonomy): domain Eukaryota; kingdom Metazoa; phylum Arthropoda; class Insecta; order Lepidoptera; family Noctuidae; genus Amphipyra; species Amphipyra berbera. The sequence continues at coordinate 9,646,911 of OU343144.1, read as the reverse complement.
AAGGGTCTCCAACCAATGGGGACGAGAATAAAATACTTAACCTAAACTACTACTACTACTAACATCATGACTACTAGCAACGACAGCACCAAGGGCGACTCCTAATGGGACTCGGACCTCGGCTTAGGACGTTGCTGTCGGGAGGAAGATTTAAAATGTGTTACGTGCGTGCTATTTAACGCAATCAGTTGTCAAGTCTTTTGTCAAGTGATGTGATTGTTTGTTAGTATTTTGGTCGACCAATCACATTCGTTGGCTTAAGATTTGGCAAAAGATTAAGAGACTAGTGGCTATTTGACAACCGCGGGGATCATAATATTTGCTAGATTAAATTACGCTTGCCGCGGGCAGTCCGTGGATAGGTGACCGTTCGTTACATATCGAAACCCCTCTGTACCTTGGAGAGCACGTTTAACTGTAGAACCCGGGTGTCATTCAACTACCTATGACAGTCGTTACGGATATTTAGAAGCCCGAAAGTCTGACAACCGGTCTAACCTTAGGATATCGGCATTACCCTGTAACTGGGTTGTGGAGGTGTGATGGCAGTCGCTCCGTGTAAAATACTGGTATTAAACTGCATCTGGTGAGACTGGAAGCTGACCCCACCATAGTTGAGAAAAGGCTAGGAAGAACAATTAAAGTGATTCCGCTTTCAGAAACCGAAGATCAGGGGCGGCTACTGGATATTGACTTATCCCAAGTTGCTTAACATCACCTATTTCTCCAGATTCCACATCCAGACTGTGTCGGTTGTCTTCTCAAGGTCTTCTGTCTCTTTGGCAAGAAGGCACTAGCGTTTGTAGTTTATGTAGGCAGTGTTGTTCTTGGGAAAGAATTTTGGAAATAGGTGACCTTTCATAGCAGGAGTCTAAAATAGACTATGGAGGAACGAGGTGTTGTGTTCCTCTAATGAAAAGGGAGGATCCTCCTACCAGGCAGGTCTTATGCCTGGAGGGCCTCTTCCCAATGGTTGATGTTGGGAAGTTGTATACAAGGTTAATCGGAAAGGGGGTACTAAGCCGCGGGCCACGTAAAGTATCACTGATGACTATTTTAAAGCAAGTGTTAAAATTTCAAAATTCGATCATTTTTATTTGCATGTAAACAGATGTATATTTTAGTTTTTTCAAAAAAACAACATACCTGCTTTAGTTATGAATTCAGAAAATTAATTTTCTAATCCGTGACCCCAAATATGACCAAAATTGTAAAAACAGCTGATCATAGCTATGGACAGATAGATTTTGGCATATTTTTTACGAAATCTTTGAAAAGCTATTTCTCTTAAACTATCGAGTTTTAGGCGGGGAAAGTTGTAGAACAAAAGTGATCCCTTATTATGGGTACTTTAACACCTTTTCGGCTTAGTACCCCCTTTCCGATTAACCTTGTATATACTAACTCCGTATCAGATCTTGACATGGCGATGCAGGATTTGTGACATTTCATTTGACAGCTGTCACTGTTGTCGCTGTAGTCTGCTAGACATTCGTCAGGCTGCGTAGTTCTCATGTGGCGTCATAAATGCCGCCACAAGACTATGCTCAGCGGTGGACGTTTATAACCATCTTCTTATTGATATTGATATCTTGAGCTTCTTAAAGCTCATGACGACGTGGTGAAAATATTTACCAGTTAGCAGTTGGCAAGGAGGCTGACTGCCGACAATGCGCCGGAAGTATCGTCACTCGTAGAGGCTCTTTTAACCTTTAAGGCGCGTGGCTAAATATCAATTGCCGTGCCCCTAGCGCGCGACTACGAATCGATAAAATAATACCTACAATAAATAAATTAAGCTTTTTCAATACTTAGAGCTATGAAACAATTTTAAGTAATTGTTGTAAATCATATCTCTATTGAATAATAGTTTTAGTTGTACCACGCAGTTCATAGGATGAAAATAGAACAAAAAAACCATGCATGTTCTCTGTCGCAGAAATACGACACGCGCGGTAGGGGCACGGAAATATATGTCGCATAAATGTGACACACGCGCTTGAAGGGTTAATGTATGTAATAACATAATATCACGCCTGTATTCCCCGAAGGGTTGAACAGAGGTGCATAGTAACACCCTCATTTTGACGTTATGTTTAAGTGCCATGTAATAGGGGGCGAGCCTATTGCCATCAACCGGGCACAAATCCAAACTCCGGGCTGCTACTAAGAAATGTTTAATGGGAAAACCCAATAACACTTTGCCTGACCTGGGGATCGTACTCAGGACGTCACGATCAGCGCTTGCCACTACTAGACCAACGAGGCAAGATTTTTAATGTACTTCAATAATCAATATATTATTATAACATAAAACGGCAAAAGAGGCGCATTGAGGGACCTTAAACTCATTGCTCACAAGGAAAACGCCACTTCTATAATAGATAAAAGCTTTTTAACAAAAATAAAACCGACTTCAAATTATCTATGTCCGAAGTTCTTCATCAGATCTTCACCAAATTTAAATAGGACCACTTCGAAAGAATACTCTTTCAAAAAAAAAGAATCGTTAAAATCGGTTCAAAGATATCGCGGAACAAACATATAAAAAAAAACATACAGTCGAGTTGAGAACCTCCTCCTTTTTTTGGAAGTCGGTTAAAACATTACTGAGATCATAAGAGTAGTAACGATTGCACATAGGACGAGATCGCGCTACGAATATACATTATCAAATACCTTTGCAAAAGTCCGGACTTTACGGAATCAGTCTGCGAAAGACTGCTAGCGATCGTTTCATATATATTGTATGCATTGTTGCATATTACAAATGGAGCGAAGAGAAATAATATGAAGGAAATGTCCAAATAGCAAATTGCGATGTAGATCGTTTCACTAACAATTTTACCTACAAAACATCATTATACAATACAGTGGGTGACCACTTTAAAGAATAAGGAAGAATTTAATTTTATTACATCAAAAATGTAGAAAAGAAAACGATCGTTCAAAAAACAAATAAAATCAATCTAAAAATGGAGGAGATACATGTTTTTCAAGTTTTTGATTGACGCTTTTTCTGTCCATATCGCACGAAACGGACATAGTACGGAGTCAAATTACTATGGAGTTTTTGAACAATGACGTCATCGTTCAATATTGTGGTCTCTATCTGTTAACAATTTTGAATCGTTTATAACTAGGGCATTTTATTGTATTTTATGTTTCCAGTCAAACCAGATACGACTAAATTCCAGTATTTTACACGGAGTGGCTGCCATCAGACCTCCGCAACCCAGTTACTGGGCAATTGCGATATCCGAAGGTTAGACCAGTTGTAAAACTTTCGGGCTTCTGTAATGACTGTCATAGGTATCCGTATGACACCCGGGACCGACAGTTACAATTAAATAACTTTTGGAAACACTTAAGTATTTATAAACGTCTCGTCTTTTTAAGAAAAAGCAGATTCTTCAAGGAGACCATAATTTACACTTCAAAATTTTCCTAAACACTAAAGAGCATGGATGTAGATCAAACGTCGCCAAACATTTTTGTCTCGTAGACAGCTTGCTACGTTTTTCAGTTTTGGGTAGACCCCTTATTAGCTAATATTGCGTTTTTGCAAATTCTTTCTTTTTTTTATGTAATCATTGTCCCACACTAGGATTTCTCCTGTATCGTGGGTGCGTTTACAGACACAAATCTTCACAAGCACAAACGCCTAGACCCGGAAAAGGGGCATTCTTCGAAAAATTTTAACAAAAATTGAGAACGTCATTAGCATCATTTCAAAGTTAAGAATGCAGATGTTTAATACTATAATTATAATAATGAAAACTCAAACTATACCGCTGCCGTCAAGCAATAAGACAAGAATAAAAACAATCTGACAATACTATAACGTTAACAACCCGGGAGAAGAATGATTTGTTAAAATAATGTTAAAAAATTTCGAAGAATCACCCAAAAACTATCTGTAGGCCATACAAATATTTTTTTCGTGCGGGAATCGAACCCACAACCCGTAGCACAGAAGCCGTTCGCTCAGCCACTGTACCAAACGTGTCGTCACAGTAATTCACATTTCTAACTGTAGTAAGGTGTAAAGCGAAAAAACAATAAAAGACCATACGTTAAGTTTTATACATTTATTAAATAAATAGTACTATCGTCGTCGGTCTGTTTGTTACGTTTTCAGGTAAAAACAAAGCAACAAATCATCTGTGTATGTGGGTTATTCCATTAATGGAAAGTCAAAATTAAAGTCACAACCTGCTTAAATGAGTCCCACTATCCTGGACCGCCGTTTACATCTCACGGACCCCCAATTATTTCACCCACATGAACCCCTTGTAGGTTGTCGTCGACCCCTGGGGGTCGATATAGACTGGGTATCATACATACTGATGTAGATACTCGATTAGAATTTACATTTGAACAGATAAATAAGCAATTAGGCACAGATACACCATCTGTCACAATTTTCCTTAATACACAAAGTTTCATCAATAACGTAACAACGCTCGCCCTCGTAGATTTTTATTATAAGCAGATCCGGCCGCTTTAACTTTTTATTCTCCCAAGCTGCAGGTGTTTCGATAAGTTTAGCATTTCTGTATAATCTGGCTCCGCTATCGTCAGCTGGTGACTGAGCCATCTATGACAAGGTTAAGTATCTTTAAGAGTTAGTGTTGACCCAAATTGACCCTTGGAGACACTGTTTTGACTTAGTTTGCACTGATGTTGGATTTTGGTTTGAGTTATGGTGTTGTTTAATTTGTTATGAAAGATTTCTGTCTTTTTTAACCGACTTCCAAAAAAGGAGGAGGTTCTCAATTCGTCTGTATGCTTTTTCTTTTCTTTTTTTTTTAATGTTTGTTACCTCATAACTCCGCCATTTATAAACCGATTTAGATAATATTTTTTTTATTTAAAAGGGTATACTTCCAGATTGGTCTCATTTAAATTTGGTGAAGATCTGATGAAGAACTTCGGAGATAGACAATAGAACTCCTCAATGACGGACAGTACGCATAATGTGATGATGTGATTATGTTACGAGCAGCGTCTTAAGTAGGTCCAACCATATTTTAATTAAGGCCACTAAAACGAAAAAAAAATATTTAAAAAAAAACCGACTTCAATAAAACGATGAAAAAAATAAAATAATTACCATATTATAAAATTAACAGTTATAAAAGTCGGTGCTAATCCACGCTGAACCAAATTGAAGGCACCTACTTCTGAAACTGTTAATTTTATAATATGGTAATTATTTTATTCTTTTCATCGTTTTTTTCAAGACGGTTTTTTTTATTTAATATATTTTATTGTCTTTTAAATTGTGTGTTACAGTTAGTTGACACAGAAACTGTTTACAGGACCCGTTTTTATTTTGGTGATGGCGCTTTAGTTGTATGAGCACACATACGACAGTATTCCAAATCCAGTAAAAATACTGGATCCGTTATTTTTGTCGTATCCTGTCTGCCAGATGCGACGCAGCTGCCATTTGTTTAACTAATCCGTCGGTACAGATGTGAACAACACATCCAGTACCGACGGAACCGTTAAAATGGATCCGGTATGTGAACGGGCTCTTAGATTTTTAAAAGAGAAACCTGAATGGAATTTCAGATTTGGATCTGCGAACTTATTATATTGTTTTTTTAAATGGTAAACCTTTGCAGTTTTCTGGTCAATATATTTAATTGCAAAAGGTACTAAGTATGTCTTGCTATTAAGATTCGAAAATCATGCACCTAAGCATGGAAAGTGGCTGTTCAATTATTTTTAACGACGATAATTTAATTCTAATTAAAGCTTCTAACTAATCAACAACCGCGTGGATGTTACGATCTACACGGTTAAACTGCTCTTGGCGCGGTCAGTCCGTAGATGGGTGACCGTTAGCTACACATCTAGATCCCTCCGTAGGTACCGCGGAGAACGCGTAAACCGTTGCTCCCGGGTGTCATACGAATACCTATGATAGTCGTTACGGGTAGTCAGAATCGCGAAAGACTGACTACGGATCTATCTATATTATATATATCGGCGTTTCCCAGTAACTGGGCTGCGGAGATCTGATAGCAGTCGTTCTGTGTAAAATATTTTCAGCCGCATCTGATATGACTGGAAGTCGACTCCATAGTTGAAAAAAAAAGCTAGACGGACCGGACAGAGGCGGACCGGACATTTAAAAATTAATAACCATACGAACCGGACTTTTGTTAAGCAGGAAATAACGCCTACACGAATTTTAATTCCCAACCCACTTGTGACCTTTTGCTTAGGCCTTTATAAATGCCATAGAGAATTGCACAGCAAGCCCGATAACCGCTTTTACACCCATTATAGCCTGATTTATAAAAATGTCAGGCTAAAAGTCAGGTAAGTGTGTTAATGTTATTTAGTCTTTTTTGTTATTACATTTTCTTTCTGCTGTCATTTGGTGTAGAAAAGAAAAGTTATACCGCCTCGCTGTTCTAGTGGTAGCAAGCGCGACTGCTGTTCTTGAGGTCCTGGATTCAATTCCCAGGTCGGGCGAAATGTTATTGGGTTATCTGTGTGGAATTTCTCAGTACGAGCCCGGAGATTGGATTTGTGCCCGGTTAATGGTAATAGGCTCGCCCCCTATTACATGGGACTTAAAACATAATGGCGAAATGCGAGTGTGTGTTAGTATACACCTCTGCCCAACCCTTCAGGGAATACAGACGTGATGTTATGTTTAAATTGATTTTCTTCCTTTCTTTCTGTCTTCCTATACTTATTATGGTCAAAGCACACATATCAACTCGGAAAGGGATCGTAACCGTATCGCCTTTCGCCTCGCCGTCAAACAGGCGTCAACCTAACGTAAGCACGTAACCAAACCGGATCAGCAGCTCCGATACGTCGACTCGGCTACGGCTAGGCGACGCCGCGCTTACGGCTCGCAGTAACAGTAATGTGCTGCAGGCAGGCCGCGGGATGGGTGAGAGGGGCAAGGGTGGACGAAGAGACGTAAGCTCGGGTACGGAGAGACGTAAGCGCGGGGACGACGAGCCGTAAGCGCGGGAACCACGTTGACCACACACCGCACCGCGGTTCGTGAGCTTGTCCCGAGGCGAGGCGATTACGTTACGATTATGATTAGTGTGCGTTGCAGTAGGGAGTTTCATACAAAGAATACTGAACGGCTTAAGTTGATACGGTGACGATCCCTTTCCGATTTGATATGTGTGCTTTGACCTTTACAGTGAACTGCTGAATCGACGTTTAAAGTTACTACTTAAACTCTCAAACCTACTTTTTTATAAACTGTTGCCTCACTCTCGGATTTCTCTTGTATCGTGGCTGCGTACAGACACAAATCTTCACATAAAAAAACGCCCAGACCAGGAACAACTATTTGTAGGCCATAAAAATATTTGATCCGTGCGGGAATCGAACCCAATCGCTCAGCCACTGCATCAGACGACCTTAGGGAACGTAACCATACTACGTGACCCATTTTTTACAACTTTTTTTTGCTCAATGTGCGTTAATGTTGCCACCAGTTAGTTTAAAAAAACGCTAAACGCTGCGCGCCTTATTTGAATATAGCTCGAAAAAGCGCGAGATTTCCCTAGAGTATATTGACCACGTGACGAAAACCTAAGTCCCCTCCCCCCCGCCCCTGTGACCAAACGTGGTATTTTGAAGACCCCCCCTCCCCCCCCCCTGAACGGGTCATGTAGTATGGTTACGTTCCCTTACCTCATCTCCTTTTCGTATTTATATTTCCCTAACATCCAATCCGATCTTATTTTTACTTCAATCACTTTCCGAGTGTATCACGTCAATGTACATCATTTTGTCGGCTTCCTTCCGTCCCGTGTCGGATTTACCAAATTGTCAGCGAATGTTCCCCTCATTACCTCGAGCCCTTTGTATCAGTTCGGTTTCAGAGCTTACGACGCATATTTCGCATTTCAATTGTCATAAATATAAGCTCTTTTCGAATGTTCGGGAGAATATTTTATAAGGATTGTTCTAGAATTTGTGAGGATTCGTTGTATTGTATTTGAATAGAACTATTGTTGTTTTATGGTCCTTGTCTGTTATTGGTCTATTAAATATAATGATAACGATAATAGTCAAGTTTATAGAAATGAATAGATTTTTATTATTTACTAGCTGTTTCCTCATGGCTCCGCCCGCGTTAAAACTTTTATTCCAGTAATAAATATAGCCTATATTACTCAGTGATAATGTAGCTTTCTAACGGTAAAAGAGTTTTTGAAATCGGTCCAGTAGTTTTTAAGTTTATTCGTTACATACAAAAATACAAATGTTTCCTCTTTATAATATTTGTATAGATTTATAAGCAAGAATAATGAAGGGATTGTGACTAATTACCAACCGCGCGGATCATACAATTTGCGAGGTTAAGCTACTATTGCCGTAGTCAGTCTGTGGATGGGTGACCGTTCGATACACATCGAGACGCCTTCGTGCCTCGGAGAGCAAGTTAAACTGTCGGTCCCGGTTATCATACATACCTATGACAGTCGTCACGGGTAGTCAGAAGCCCGAAAGTGTGACAACCGGTCTAATCTTAGGATATCGACATTGCCCAGGGTTGCGGAGGTCTGATGGCAGTCACTCCGTGTAAAATACTGGTATTCAGCCGCATCTGGTTAGACTGGTAGCTGACCCTAACATAGTTGGGAAAAGGGTAGGCAGGACATGCAAGACTAATGATGATACTTAAAATTATAATCAAATGTAAATATTGTGGTTTTTATAAGATTGTAGATACAATATATTTTATATAACAATAAAAAATATATTGTAAATGACATAATATGCTAGAATTTATATACATATAATTATTAGAATGACATATTAGCTGCTATTTATATTGGAATTGTATCTTTGACTTTGCATACCGTAAGGTAGAATGTAGCAGAAACACTTAGTGATGTACCATCTTATACTTGTACCTACATTGTTGGCAAATAAATGAATCTGAATCTAAAGTATATATTTCAGATAAATAAAATAAATTAGTATATATATATATATAGTATTTATTTTTGTAGGTACACCACAGTAACCTACTTATAATAAATCTATTTATATTAAAATATCTATAATTCACAAGTTGAACGAACTCGTTAGAGACATCCGCGTATATTGCGCGAGTGACGACGTGTTGACGACGGCGACGTCACATCCGTCACTCAGATGTGACTGCGAAAATAAAATTGTTATAATTAGGGCTGTCAAAATTCTGACCCCCCTACCAATAATCGTTGTGTAAGGTTATGAGAAACTTATACATACAAAAAATTGGAATTGATCCGAAGAGAACAAAACTGAATAAAATAAATATTATAAAGACACACAAAGAAATATTTACCGTGTCGCATAAGGGATGATTCGGAGATCAACATCGCATACATTTTGTACCGAAGCAAGACCTCAGTCGCTCAGTGCTGGTTATTTAGCGTCAGGGGCCAGCCCGGAAGCGACGGAGCTCTTGCTTCGGTACAAAATGTATGCGATGGTGATCTCCGGCCCGGTCCCGGCTCGGAGCCGGCCCGCTCTAATGAGAATCATCCCTAATTCGTATAAATTCGGAAATCTGAAAACTGTCGAGGCGCATCACTTATACAAGGTTAGTCGGAAAGGGGGTACTAAGCCGAAAGGGTGTTAGAGTACCCATAATAATGGATAACTTTTGTTTTACAACTTTCCCCAAAAGTCATTATTTTAAAAGAAATAACTGATCAAAGATTGCATTAAAAATACGCTAAATTCTATCTATCCTCAACTATGATCAGCTGTGTTTACATTTTAGGTCATATTTGGGGTCACGGATTAGAAGCTCCATTTTCTAAATTCGTAACTAAAGCAGGGGTGAAGAGTTTTTGAAAAAACTAAAATAAAAATCATTTTGCGTGAAAAAAATAATTACCGATTTTTTAATTTCAACACTTTCTTTTTAAATAGTCATCAGTGATACATTAAGTGGCCCGCGGCTCAGTACCCCCTTTCCGACTAACCTTGTATAGCACTGCTTTAACGAGTTACTGCAGACATCGATATAGTGCCGTCCGTTAAGTTTTACTCTATAACCATTGACATCAAAACGTCACAGGCAGTCGCGCACCGTACACACTCGAATAAAATAATAAAAACAAGAATACTGAACACTGCAGTGCTTTTATTTTACTGCTTGTGTGTACTACAACAATGGTTGTGATTTTAGCGTCGAAAACCATTTAGGAATTTTATTTGAGAATGGGACTGCATTGAGTCTAAAGGCGGCGACTGACCTGTACCATATTCGTGTAAAGATGAGGATAGACTAGAGCATTTACTTGCAAAAAAAATCAAGCCGCTCTAATGTCTTTCACGAATCGAACAATGAGCACGACGCGAGCTTTTGCTTGTATCGTTGCATTACATGGAAATGCTCAAGAAAATGCTATAGTGTATATTCATCTTAATGTAACATGTTACAAAGCGAGCATTATGACAGTTAGTATAGTGAGCACAGAGTTGGAAATGAGCATTTTACGCAGATTTTATTACGCGGCGTAACGAAACAAAGTCTACTCCGAATGTAACATTACATCATTAAAATTAGGTCAGTCGCCACCTTAAGGATAACAAAGTTATATTGTTTGTTTGTTTGTTTGTCTGCTTGATTCAAATCTTGCGACAGATTTTTCAACTTGTTCTACTTAACCGATTCTCTTGAAACTTCGCACACAAATTCAAATCCTGATGCTGCAGGCGTAATGCAAGATAAAAAAGTTTGACTTAAAAGTTTTTTTAAGGGATTATTTACAAAAAAAGAGGTCCTTTATCTTCATTATTTTACCATTTTATCGAGATAGCCATTATTTGCTCGACGGATTTACTTGACTTGTCACGAATTAGCTTATACTTACAGTATAGCCACGAAAAGATTATGTATAAAGATACAATATTTGTTATGAAAAGGCCATTGATGGGTTTCATCGGCCCAGTCTATGACTAATAGTAGGTAACTTCATAATAGTTGCTGATAGTATAACAAATCATAATTATAACATCTACAATCTTTAAAAAAACAATAGATGCAGTTGTATATTTAACTGATAAAATAATTACAAAAAATAAGGAAGGAATATATGCAAATGGCAAATTTTATGTAGTTATTAATCCACAAAATATGCATATAAATAAAATAATTCATAGAACAACAGACATTAATTACTCAGCAAAAATCCTACATCTCTAAACAATCACAACGTATTTCATCTACCATCATCCATTCCCATTCCAAACGACACCCACGGGAAGCCATTTCAGCGCAGCCCTATTCACCCGGAACAAAGCTCGACAAAATAAATCCAGAAAGAAAAACACCGGAACACAGCTCACCTATTCCGTTATAAAGTTTTTCGAATTCGTCAACCCTAGTTGTGATTCAGGGCGTGCGCCCACAATGCGGCGTGTTTGCAATAAAAGAGCAGTACGGCGCACAGCGGCCGACACCACCGCGATATTTGGCACCGTCGGGCTATAGAATTGTTATGGGAATATAAGGGACATAAATACTAGACGTCACGTCAGGTTCAGTGGCTGAGCGATTGGCTTCTGCGCTACGGGTCATGTCGTTTCCCGCACGGATCAAATATTTGTATGGCCTACAAATAGTTGTTCCGGGTCTGAGCGTTTGTGCATGTGAAGATTTGTGTCTGTAAACGTACCCACGATACAGGAGAACTCTTAGTGCGGGGCAACTTTTTTATAAAAAAACTAACTGAGTCCTCTGAGTAATTAAGTATTAGTAAGTTATTCTAGTCTATACTTCTATACTAGATAATATTATGAAGAGGAAAGATTTGTATTTTGTATGTAACGAATAAACTTAAAAACTACTGGACCGATTTCAAAAAATCTTTTGACTTTTCAAAGCTACATTATCACTGAGTAACATAGGCTACGGGCGGAGCCGTGAGAACACAGCTAGTTATAAATATAGCGTATGTTACTCAATGATAATGAAGCTTTCTAACGGCATAAGAATTTTTAAAATCGGTTCTGTAGTTTTTGAGTTTATTCGTTACATACAAAAATACAAATCTTTCCTCTTTATACTATTAGTATAGATAGTGTAAATAAAAAAAATGGGTGCATGAAAAGAGCCTCCACGAATGCTGATACTTGAGTACGTCCGGCTCACCCTGGGCGGTCAGCCTCACTATCAAACTTGCTGGCTGGCTAATCTTTTAACCACGTCAAGAGCTACTCTCATATAGTTCGTCCCGACGAGAGACAAGAAGAAGAAGAATAATACTATTTTTTAAACTCATGGGCCCAATTCTTTAAACAAAAACGTTGATCAATTGCAACCGAATTGAAGCCAAAGAACAGTTTACGATTATGCAAACTGTACATTTTTTCAACAGCAAAAACAAAACGATACATTTTGATAGATCGCGTCTACGATAACTGACTGACGGTTGTGGCTCGTTTGTGATTTGGCCACAATTTTTTTAGTAGAATTGGTTTGCAGGTATTAGAAAGGAAGCAAGTTTTGTTCTAAAACACTGTTGATGGGATAGGTACCTCGGAGAGCACGTTAAACCGTCGGTCCCGGGTGTCATATAAATACTTATGGCAATGGTTACGGGTAGTCAGAAGCCCGAAAGTATGACAACCGATCTAACCTTAAGATATCGGCATTACCCAGTAACTGGGTTGCGGAGGTCTGATGGTACTTGCTCCGTGTAAAATACTGGTATTCAGCCGCATCTGGTTAGACTGGAAGCTGACCCCAACATGGTTGGGAAAAAGCTACGCAGAACTGAACTGTTGACGGTGATCCCTATGCTGTATTCAGTGCGTTTTGTTCAATGTAACAAGACCATCTGTCGGTGACCAGGAGGGCCTTGTTGAGTATTGTGTACCTATATCGTACTATCACGAGCTAGTGGCCGTCTAAGTTATTTCTCCAGCTGTCACGTTTACCTAGATCTTTCTTCGAAGTATCTTTGAGATTGCAAGAAGATTAAAAAGCTGTCATATAATATCATCTGAAAAACAGCAATCCTTAAAATATCTACTTCAGCAAAAAACGACGCAGTTTATTCGATTTTCTTCCCCCAGCAAGCCGATGGAATGTTTGGAATTCATTAGCCGCATATATTTCTGTCAGCCCTATTATGATTCAGGGTGTGCGCGGGTGCGGTGTTGGACAAGATTTCTGCGACGGGTATCTAGGGGGTTGCAGGAATTTTATGAATTTATTAGCCACGTGTTTTCCTGGAATCCGTATCATTTATAATTCATATCTATGGAGCTCCTGGCTAATTACCAACCGCGCGGATCATACCATTTGCAAGCTTAAGCTACGCTTGCCGCGGTCAGTCTGTGGATAAGTGACCGTTTGTTAATACCGTGACCCCTCCGTGCCTCGGAGAGCACGTTAAACAGTCGGTCCCGGGTGTCATAAGAATACCTATGACAGTCGTTACGGGAAGTCAGAAGCCCAAAACTCTGACAACCGGTCTAAACTTAGGATATCGATATTGCCCAGTAACAGGTTGCGGAGGTCTGATGGCAATCGTTTCGTGTAAAATACTGGTATTCAGCTGCATCGGGTTAGACTGGAAGCTGACCCCAACATAGTTGGGAAAAGGCTCGGAAGCAAATCTATGTCGTTTTACCAACGAGTGTTTGATGAAGCTTCAGAAGTCTTCATTTGTTCGTAATGGACTCTTGGTAACCAATAGTCGTCGTTAAGGCGACCGTAGGAGAGGTGGGGGGTGTTGGGGACCCAAAAATTCAGTTGCAGCTTAGCATTTATAGCATCATAGTGCGATACCAATTGGGTCAGCTTCCAATCAAACTTTAGGATGTCGGTATTGCCCAGCAACTGGGTTGCGGAGGTCTGATGACAGTCGCTCCGTGTAAAATACTGGTATTCAGCCGCGTCTGGTAAGACTAAAAGCTGACCCTAACATAGTCGGGACAAGGCTAGGAGAAAGATGATTTTACCACACAATTAAGGAACGGTACTATCCATTTGGTGATTGCCTATTGCAATATTTTCTTAATTACAAGTGGTGATGGTGATGATGTTTTTAAATTTTCCAACGCCAAGTCTAAAACGTTCCTACATCTATTTGCCAACGGTATTGAGACGAGAGATTGTTGCAATATTGAAAACTTTGCATTTGAACGGTAGCCGGTCCCGTGTTGGGTTTTTTGCCGAAAGCGAGTTCCCTTGTTCGTTTTCGTACTCATATTGGATTGCCTGAATGGGTCCATTTTCGTATAATATTTAAGCTTTCTCAGTGGAGCATATCGGATCAAGGAAGACAATTTAGTTGATAGTGAATTCAATCGGGGGGATAGTGAACATATCAATGGTCGAAACATTGCGCGAATAATCTATATTAATAAAAATGACTCGCCAAATGTGTTGCTAAGCGCAAAACTTGAGAACGGCTCGACCAATTTGGCAACTTTTTTCTTATACAGGGTTATTTGTAAAACACCGACAACCTATGTTAATAACAATCCAACCTACTATGTTAATAACATCATAATCAACAACTTTTGTTCTATGAATTTTAAAAAATTATCTTATCTTAGTTCATCAGATTTTCATAAAAAAATAAAAATATTTAAATTGAACGGTCTAAGGCTCAGTTGCACCAACTAACTATAACTGTTAACTTGCCATATTTATGTCAAATTTGTATTGATTTGACAGACATTTTGACATAAATATAATAAGGTTACGGTTATATTTAGTTGGTGCAACTGGGCCTAAATGTTGCGAAGTGTACGCGAAACAAATGAAAGCGATAGTAAAATAGCGAGGGGAGCGGGGTTAGGGCGGCGGGGGCGCTTTAGAGCGTTCAATTTGAATATTTTTATTTTTGTATGAAAATCTGATGAACTAAAAATGATGAATTTTTAAAAGTCATAGAACAAAGGTTGTTGATTATGATGTTAGTAACATATTCCTAAGAGGTTGTCGGTGTTTTACAAATAACCCTGTATATTCCTTAAGGCACAAGAAAGGTTCTTATGGAGAGAAAAACCATAAAAATTGCGTGGAAAATAGTAAAAACAACACTTTTCTTTTCCGGCTACAGGCGAATAACTTTTGATAGAACGAAGTCTGTCCGGGCAGCTACTGGTAAATAAATTCGTGTTAATTTCCGTTTTGTAGTAACTATATAGAAGAAGAAAAAGAAAGAAGAAGAAAGAAAAAGTATTTATTTTCCGCCCACGCGGACGCACACGGATACTTAAAATTAAAAATATAATTTTTCTTAAAAATTAACACTTAAATTTAAACCTAGTATATTAAACAACACGGTAACCCAAACACACAAAAAAAAATCTATGGTTACTATCATATTATAGCATGGCTGGTGAGTCGCTTTACATCTAAAAACGATGAACTCTGCTCATCATTCTGTAAAACTTTCCCTATGGGTCAAACTCGGAATTCGTGAAAAAAAAAAACAACTGTTCCATACATTTTTGTTAAGCAACATTGATTACTTTGCATGGAACAGCTGATTTTTTTCACGAATTTCGAGTTTGTCCCACATTAAAAGTTGTAGAGAATAATAAGCAGAGTTCATGGTTTTCGGATGTAAAGCGACTAACCAGTCGTGCTGTAGGTATTATCATATTTATCTTTTATCTTCTTCTTATATACTTATAAAAGGAGAAGCTGACTGACTGACTGACTGACTGATCTATCAACGCACAGCCTAAACGGCCGGGGTTAGAAACTTGAAATTTTGACAGTAGGTTCATTTTGTGACGTAAACATCCACTAAGAAGGGATTTCTCGAAATTCAACCCCTAAGGGGGTGAAATAGGGTTTTTAAGTTTGTATGTAAGTCCGTCATTTTTGAAGTAAGAAGCTTGAAATTAAATATTAAGGTTTTTGGTTATAAATAAACGTACACATGTTTCAGCATTTTTAGAAATTCAACCCTTAAAGGGGTGAAATAAGTGTTGAAAGTTTGTATGAGAAATCTGGTATTTTTGAAGTGAGAAACATGGATTAAATATTTAGGCTTTTGGAAAGAAATAAACGTATAGGTGTTTGAGGGTTTTTGGACATTCCACCCCTAAGAGGGTGAAATGGGGGGTTGAAGTTTGTATGTAAATCCGTCGTTTTTGAAGTAAGAAAGATGAAATTAAATATTAAGGTTTCTGGTTAGGAATAAACATACATACATACATACATACATAAACTCACGCCTTTTTCCCATGGGGGTAGGCAGAAACTATAGAACGCCACATGCTACGACCCTTACATACCCCTTTCGTTTCATCCACATTCCTACATCTTGTCATACACGCACGCCGGTTGAGAGTACTACGCACCTGACCTTTGTGAAAAACATCACCAATAACATCGATGTATGTCCTTCTAGGACGTCCTCTACCGGCGTTCCCATTGACATCCGCCTTATAAATTCCTTTTGTTAATCGCCGTTCACTCATTCTCTCAGTTGAGCTAGCTTGATTTGTCACCGTGAGTACAATAAAAATACACTAACATAGCATAACATCACGCCTTGTATTCCCCAAAGGGTAGAGCAGCGGTGTTTTTAGTACATCCTCGTTTTTCCAGTTATGTTTAAGTCCCATGTAATAGGGGCGAGCCTATTGCCATTAACCGGGCACAAATCCAAACTCCGGGCTGCTACTGAGAAATTCCTTATAGAAGGACCCAATAACACTTTCCCTGCTCCAGGACCTCACGATCAGCAGTCACGCTTGCCACCACTAGACCAATGACGCACATAATATCCATTTCGTTTTTATTTTTTGTTCCTATATAACGCACCTTTAAAGACAAACCGTTTCTAAACGAAAATATCAAATTTTACACAGGAGCAAAAAGAAAAAAAACCTTATCGCAATAAAATTTAAGTACATGATGCTCTGAGCCATTTTTGAGGTCATATGATGGATATTTATGTACACTATAACATACGATTACAGAAAAGTATTTTTATTAAATAGAACTTTGTTTATTGTGATTTTTTACTCCGTTTAAAAGTGGAGATTATTTTTTACGCCCTCTAAAAGTGGAGTTTTAAAAAAGTATCAAGTTCACCTTGTAGTTTACGTAATTTTATGAAAGATGGCATTAATAACTCAATTCATGAAAATTTTCGTTTAGTAACGGTTTGTCTTTAAAGGTGCGAATATATATGTAAAGAAATACCTATACAAACTATTTCTTAATTTGATTTTATTTTTTATCGTTATAATTTGAATTTGACAAGGACAGTTCAACTGTCAGTCAAATGAAAGATGAATTTTATGTTTGTAAAAATGTGGCGTAAAAACTAATTAATTAAAAGAGATTACTCGAATATTATTAAAGTGAAAATTCAAGAGAGAGGAAAGGACATAGATGTCGTTTCTTTTTTTGCAGGTAAATTTAGATAATAAGATAAACTCGAAATTATATTTGTATGTAGGACATAGAGTAGGTACCTAATGTAATTAAAACAAAATAAATCTTTCTTTGCAGAGCAACACATTTTGTTTATTTCCATAAAAGAAATACTTATTCATTATATGTATATATTTTGATATGTTCTAAACATCTATCATGTTCATATGTCATAAATCGACGGTCCCTACGTATACTATCGAAACTACAAAATCTCAGTTTTTATTTTATTATGTATGTACACCGATTACGCTGAGATTTATGATCCGATTTTCGTGATTCTTCTTTAGTTTGACGTGGAATAGTTGCCTTTTGGTCCCATAAAAAAATATTATTTTATAACCTTTAAGATAACATAATTTCACACATTTTAAGCAGATAAAATAAAAACTGAGATTTTGTAGTTTCGATAGTATACGTAGGGACCGTCGAAATGGTATCAAAATTATTATCACAAACCTACCTATTAATGTGGGATAATTTCAATAATTCATATCTTTATACAGTTTTATGTGGTAACTTTTTTAAATTGGACTCTTCATCTATTGTGCGACTACACCTCAGTCGAGAGCTATATTTACCTAGATATGCCCTAACATAGTATCTTCATAGCTTGTGTACTCAGTGTCCGTCTGGAGGCCACTAAATACGAGAATTGAACGACGGCATAATATTAGGTCTCCACCTATGAAATGGGCGTTTTTTTCTCACAAATATAGAACTTCGTCACTTCTATGATTTAAAATATTCATCAAATGCTTGATATTATATCGAATAATGACCATCATAGACAACTACCAATAGTAAAAAAACCTTATTACTTATAGTTTTCTAAACATAAAAAATACCTTAAAAATGACTCCTCTTTTTGTTAGCAGAAATGACCACTACTTTTGTTTTAACTTAGCCAAAACTTATTTTTGTCGCATAATCTAAGTGGCATACGTTATCTTAGTTTTTAAACATTAGTGCATAAAAGTTTTAAAATATTAGTGTTCATAGTTGTTAAATAAATTAAGAAAATGTTGCATTTAGGAGTTCGTATGCCGTGACAAAAAAAAAACATAAGTCGATAGATAATTTAGTAATATGTGTAGGTAAAGGAACAGTTAGCAAAGCGTCGGTACGCACAACCCTTCGTTTTAAGCAGCGTACACACCCAGCCTACGAACGTTCGTCATTTGTTGAATTTGACCAAAATTTATGTGGGATTAGCTCAGAGAAAATAAAAAGCAACTGATCACCGTGCCCGTCCAAATCTTATATCGTTTATTTTCCAAAAATAAAATTACAAGTCTTTAATAAAATAACATTATCTCTTCTTCATTTAAACTAGTTTAAATATATGTGTTCGTTCACTTTTCATCACTGATCTGTTTCACTCGTTATGTTTCATTATCCCACATTTACAACGTGTTACAAAAATACCCCTAAAGCCGAAAGGGGGCTAAAAGGTCCCATATAAAAAGTCTATTGGCAATATTTAAAAATTGGAGTATTACCCAAAACAAATATATTTGGGTAAAACATAAAATAATCATGATTGAAACTCAACCCTGAAAACATAAAACTAAAGAGTAGACTACTCAAAAAGTTATTTACATTCTTACCTAATTTCCTCTGAGAGGTAAATGACAACAACCATAAATAAAAGACTACTTGATTAAATTTACATGTTTCATGGGAAATTATGTAACACGTTGTATACAATATGTAACATAATTAACGCACATCCTGAAAGTAGCCTGTTCAGAATCGTTTACTGAATCGATTTCTATCATTTTTAATATAGGTAATTTTTAAATTCCGAAAATAATTAAAACTTCTACTACATTACCCCTGTACAGTCAAAACAAACTGAAATGGACCGTAAATAAAGGCAAAAAGACTTTTAAACGTGCATTTTTATTTGTATTAATACAAATTCCGTCATTCAATACAAAATAAAGAAAAATAAACCTTATTTCAAGAACGTTAATTTAGTAAATAACAATGCATATACATGTTAAACTAAAATTTCAGTGTATAGTATCTCCTGCCCTGGTCCCAAGTTACTTGGGGTCGGCGCAATATGTTTTTCTCTTCCACTCTTCCCTGTCAGCCGTCTCATTATCATTTACTCCCTTATCTTTCATATCCTCCCTCACACAATCCATCCATCTTTTCTTAGGTCTCCCTCTCCCCCTCCATCCATCAACATTCATATTCATCACTCTCTTAGTCACATGTATGTATTATGATTATAACATAATATTATAATTGGGGTGTTTGAGGGCGTGGGTGAATATTCGAAATTTTTTAACATTATTTTAACAAATCATTCTTCTCCCGGGTTGTTAACGTTATAGTATTGTCAGATTGTTCTTATTCTTGTCTTATTGCTTGACGGCAGCGGTATAGTTTGAGTTTTCATTATCATAATTATAGTATTAAACATCTGCATTCTTAACTTTGGGATGATGCTAATGACGTTCTCAATTTTTGTTAATATTTTTCGAAGAATAGTCCGCGTGCATTAATTACGTTACATGTTGTATATAAATCTAATCTCGTTTCATTCGGTTTTAAATGGTGTCGAGTCCCGTTCTAAGTCCCAGTTTGAATCCTGAGTCCGAATCCCGAGTCCGCCAAAAGGAATTAGATATAAAGGCCTGGTCAAACGTCACGTCACAGAGCGCGTTCTGTCGTGGCGTGAATACGTCACACGCTCTATTTGACAGTCATGTAGGTACTGTCATAGAACAACAGAACGCGGCGGTAACAACAGAACGCGGCGGTAATGCGTTATATGCGTTCTATTTGAACAGTAGGCCTAGGACAAATGATGTCACGTTAGTTACGTAATCGTAATGTTATAGCAACAATAGTCTACCAAGTCATAGGTCTCGAGTTCGAACCACAGACTTTTCGGATTCATGTGCGTATTGTATAATTATCACTTGCTTAAATACGGTGAAGGAAAACATCGTGAGGAAGCCGGCATGCCTGAGAAATATTTTTCGACGGTTTGTGAAGCCAAGTGAGAGACTTATGGGCGGCATAAACTCTGACACTAGGTTAGTCACTAACTACACGAAAAGAAGAAGAATGTGAGTGAATTTTGAAATAATATGATTAATTAAATTGGAAACTTTATTCATATCTACGTACGATACGAATTATTGCGCATGTCGCAAAAAAATAACCAAAATGTACAATTGTATTTTCGATTCAAAATTCGCTTATACCAAGTTCACACGATTCGATTCTAGTTGATCAACTGCCAAATCGCATGCGATTTGAACCGTCTGAACAGACTTTCAATCAAATTGGATCAATTTGAAGGAATAAAACGTTTCAACTTTTGTTGATCAACTAAAATCGTACCGTGTGAACCCGCTATTACATTAGCGATACGTTGACGATACTATACGTCAAAACGTTCGTACTTTGCCTAGAGGCCTTAGTATAAGTACATTAAAAGATAAGTTGGCTAAATCTTATCCTGAGCTACATAAGATACCAAGACGAAACAATTGCAGTACACTAATTAATTAAATTACAAAACCTATTCCCCGCTGTCTCCGTGGCCGCTTACCAACAAACTCGTGTTTGTTTGTCGTACTAACTCAATATAAATTGCATCGTACCTGCATACACAGAGCGACTGTAACTCTGTTATACTGTTAGTCTAGTGGTAGTAAACGCGACTGCTAAGGTCCTAGGTTCGATCCCCAGGTTGGGCAAAGTGTTATTGGGTTTTTCTGTGTGAAATTCCTCAGTCGAAGCCCGGAGTTTGGATTTGTATCCGATTGATGGCAATAGACTCGCCCTCTATTACTTCCTCTTAGCCTTTTCCCAATTATCTTGGGGTCAGCTTCCAGTCTAACCAGATGCGGCTGAATACCAGTATTTTACACGGAGCGACTGCCATCAGACCTCCTATTACACTCGCCCTCTATTACATGGGACTTAAATATAACGGCGAAATGGGGGTGTTATACACCTCTGGCCAACCTTTCGAGGAATACAGGCGTGATGTTATGTATGATTTTAGTAGTGACTTCTGCCCATCGTACCGTAAAACCTTACAACTTTGCCAATTTGATCTAACTTCGCCCAGCAGGGTATTTTTTACAAAAAATGAAACATGGAAATATTTTGTAGTTGTGTGTATAATTTAATCTGTGGTGTGCTGGCAACATATTCAAATTTCTGTAAAAAATACCCTGCTGGGCAAAGTTAGATCAAATTGGCAAAGTTGTAAGGTTTGACGGTAGTGTCTACACGAGTGACGATAGATAACTCTTTAAACGTCGTAAGTACCTAACGTGTGTACGCAAAATATTCGGGCGTTGCGTGTCGGGCGTACACGTGGGTGTACGTAAGAAACACGCTCCTATTGGTGATGGATGTTGTATTGTATGGCGTATATGTATTATAGGTATGTTAGCAGCTAATAAAGTTGAATTCCAAACATTAGACGACATTTCTTTTTTTAAATCCGTCAGTCATGCTAAAAACATGGCTGCGCACAAAAACTGAAGAAACCCATTTATTAGAATGGACAAACAGCGAGTGCTGCAGGCAAACTAAAAAAGCAAATCCGGTAGCATCAAAAAGATTGTCCCGCAACCTCATCAGATTTAAAAGGGGCGACATCCGGAAGATTATTGGAATCTTAACAGGACACTGCCCTCTAAACAAGCACCTATTCATCATAGGTGTAACAGATAGTCCCCTGTACAGAGGATGCATGGAGACAGAAGAAACGCCGCGGCACGTGCTTATGAAATGCAGGAGCGTGGCCGAACAACGGGCACAGATTCTTCAATCACCAGCATTGCTCCCGGAGGCCTGCAGCAGCCTGAGAAGGCTGCTAACCTTCTGGGACGACCTGGGTTGGTTGGAGTAGGAAGGTAACACGAAACACGCACAATGGCCCAATCAAGAGGCTAAGTGCGGACACAGCCCAGGTAGACTAAACTAAACTAATGTCATGCTAAAACTACACTTAGACAAGTATTAATAAACAGCTGTCATTTGAGAAAGTACCTAAAGTAAGATTATTAATTCCAGTCAGTAAAATGACATTTCCAGTGTTGCAGGTTTTTAGTCCCAAATAAATAGTGATGTGGTAGAATCAAGTTTTTACTATTAAAAGTTAGTCGAGATTACATTTTTTTATTCAATATCAAATTGCCTTGATATAAATAAAAATATGTAATTTACGGTAATTAAACAGAAGACATACACGGTAGGTAATTAAATATAACATTAAATACTGTTATATTATTTGTTTTTGGTTATTGGAAGCACTATGGTCATCACTTGTCACGCTATGGACGCCATTTTGTTTTTCATTCTGCTCCCGAATTCCGACGGTGACAGAAGTGTTTAGTGTCCTCTGTTTATTTCTTACTTGTTAAATTGTTATTTTTTTGTTGAGTTTTGTTACGTTCGTATTTGAGATGGATCCCCAGCCGTCCACCTCTACAGAGGGATGTCTCCCTCCAAAAAGAAAGCGTCGATCATTTGTTGTGAGTGAGAAACAAATGGTTCTCAATGCATATAATTATGTATGGAATCAAAATGCAGCAAAACCTTTTGATGTTCCAAAGAAAGATGAGTGTGTGAAGACAGTATCTGAAATTTTGGGAATTTCGACTAGATCTGTGTATCGGATACTGAAAGAACAAAAGGAGAACGTTCAGTTATCAAATCAGAAAAAATCTGGACCCAAACTGACATTCAAAGATAAAATTGATGATTTTGACTTTTCGGCGATACGTCGTAAAGTTCACCAATTCTTTTATGCGAAGGACCCTCCAACTATTGCCAAGGTATGTAAATTTATAAAATTATAATACAATACAAAATACATAATTGCACATCATACATAATAATAATTAACACACATTGTCATTGTCTCGCTGTAGTTTACAAAAATTAAATACTTGTAATATTTTACAGGTTCATCAGGTTGTAAATGATGACCCTGACCTACCAAATATGTCAAAGAGTACCATGCGAGCAGTTTTAAAACATTTAAAATTTAAATATGCCAGTCGCAAACGACGCAGCTGCTTGACAGACCGTCAAGACTTAATTCTGTGGCGTAGACGGTACTTGACGACAATCAAAGAATATCGGAGACAAGGAAAAGTAATTTATTATCAAGATGAGACCTGGATTAATGAAGGTAATTGAATATTTTTATTTACAACTGTATTTAGTGAATAGTTTTTCAGTTTCAAAATGTATTTGTGTCAGTATTATATTATTTATATGAATTTTGTATATTAACAGGTCATACAACTGGTAAAGTTTGGGTGGATACAACAATAGAATCTTCCAAACAAGCGTTTTCTAAAGGTTTGACTACAGGCCTAAAGGGCCCAACCGGCAAAGGTCGACGCCTAATAATTTCACATATAGGCAGTGATGAAGGTTTTGTAGAAGCCGGTTTACTTATTTTTGAATCGAAGAAAAATAGTATGGACTATCATGAAGAAATGAACTCGGAGTGTTTTGAGGAATGGCTTAAAAGCATTTTGCCAAATTTAAAGCCAAATGCAGTGCTGGTATTAGATAATGCACCGTACCATTCAAGAAAAGTCGAGCGTATCCCCACTTCAAACTGGCGGAAGGCTGATATTATTCAGTGGTTGGATGAAAAACAAATTCAATATCAACCTACAATGATAAAAGCTCAATTAATAGAAATAGTAAAATTACAAAAATCTAATTACGAACGCTATGCTGTGGAAGAGTTGGTCGCTGAATACGGTGTCACAATCCTGCGTCTGCCCCCTTATCACTGTGAGCTCAACCCAATAGAGTTAGTTTGGGCTCAAGCAAAGGGGTACGTCGCCAGGAACAATAAAACTTTTAAAATAAAAGATGTAAAAAAATTATTTGAAGAAGGCCTGAAGGAAGTGACGCCTGAAAATTGGAGACAGTGCATCAACCATGCCATAAAAGTCGAAGACAAAATGTGTCAACTCGACCACATCATAGATGAATATGTGGATTCATTCATTATAAATGTAACTGATTCCGATTCCGATTCTGAATATACCGATTCAGAATCGGAGTCGGAATCAATAGCAACCGTAATGAATAAAAACGTATAAAATTACTTGTATTTTCCTGACTTTCTAGTGTTAATTCCTCTGAATCTCTTTATACATTTTTTTCCCAGCTTTTGTAATAATGTTGTAGTGAGAAATTTTAATATGCTGGTAAGGTCCATATTTCTAAAATCGTATTATTTAATACGGTATGTATTAAATATTTACAATAAAAAAAACGCTGATACCTAATAAAATAAAGCATGACTAAATATCTAAGTCTATTGATTGCTGAACATCACTATTGTAGCGGGTCACCCTTTTTTGTATCAGTGACAGTTGCACTTGTCATTTTACTGACTGGAATTAAAAATCGTACTTTAGTATTAAAATGATAGATGTTTTAAAAAAAAATACGTTTTCGTACATACATAAACCCACGCCTTTTTCCCATGGAGGGAGGCAAAAACTATAGAACGCCACATGCTACGATCCTAACATACTCTTTTCGCTTCGTCCACATTCATACATCATGTCATACACAAACGCCGGTTGAGAGTACTACGCGTCTATCTGTATGTTTTAAAGTGTATGGAATTCTACTTTTATGGTAGCTGCTGTTAGAAGATTAACCTAGTCTAGTCTAATTTGAATAAATAAATAATTTTGACTTTGTGAATGTATCACACAATAATAAAAATAACATTAATTTGAAATCAGAATCCGTTTTTTTTAAACGTTGCCTCACACTGGGTATTCTCCTGTATCGTGGGTGCTTTTACAGACACAAATCTTCACATGCACAAACACCCAGACCCGGAACAACTATCTGTAGGCCATACAAATATTTTTTCCGTGCGGGAATCGAACCCACGACCCGCAGCGCAGAAGTCAATCGCTTAGCCACTGCACCAAGTGTGTCGTCAAATGAATTGAATGATTCATTCCACTAAAAAACACGGCGTTTTTATTAATTTAATACTACCAAACACCGAATTAAAATTAAAACTTCTGGATAAACAACTATTTGCGCTCGTAAAACAATTCTGTAGGTATGATCCCCGGGTCTAAATATATCTATGTCATGTTATCTCAGGAGCTGTGAAGCTGATTGTAATGCCACGCGTTCTCTCATCGTAAGCTTGAGAGGGATACGCTGTAGAAGTTACATAAGTCAATTAACAGGGTGCAGAGAATTTAAGGTTTGTGGTGCAAAAAATTGTGGACTAAAAATTGCATGAATAAGAAGCAATAAAATAATGTATTTTTGCTAATGTCTTTAATTTTAATTTGGTGGTAGTGGTGCTAAATGAATAACGTCTATATTTTTTTTGTGGGTGGAATCATTCAGGCGGTTTTCAAACTAATATAATATTAATTAACCACTAAGGCGATCGTGTCTAATTACCAACCGCGCGGATAATACGATTCGCGAGGTTAAACTGCGTTTGCCCTTGTCAGTCTGTGGATGGGTGACGGCTCGTTACCGGGTCACCAACATAAACCTTATTATCTCGGTAAACATTGTTTAACATTTTAACATTGTTTTGTTTAGTTGGTGACCCGGATTCATAACTCCTGAATGTACTTGATGCTTGGACGTAAGTAACGAGTATTCACAACCGATTCGGGTATTCGATTGTCACTTCTATATTGCGTCAAACTGGCCTTGTATTACCAGTTTACACCGTCAGGAGAATTAATTCGGGTGTAAAGTTTACCTTCTCCTATTTCGGTTTCCGTCTATTTAGGTTAGTTTTACTGTTTTATTTGTTCAGAAATGCGATATTGTCTGAATAGTTACTCTGTGTTGTGTGTTTATGTTTGTCTGACGACTGCAAATTTGTGTTTACTATGATTTCAGTGAGAGATGTGTGGGGATGTGGAATAACTTAGGCCGGTCTTGGGTTTTCCTTGAGTTTAGTGCGGTTGGCACTAAAGATACATGTATTAGATCATTCTTTAGATATTTGCCTTCTAAAAATTTGCGGTATAAGATCACCAATCTGTTATAAAATAAAACAAAATATATAAAATCAAATGCATTTATTTTAGACAACAATAACACCTATAGGTATTAAAAAACCAATTCAAACCATATTCCCAAGGAGGGTTGACGTCGGGCAGGCGGCCGGTCATAAAACAATAAGTCAAAACCTCTAACAACATGGATTTATGAAATACATGTTGTGCCGACCCCACCTAGTGTGGGATAAGGGCAGGAAGAAGAACACCCATATTAAAAACAAAAGAAATAAAAATTGGTCACTTAAGCCTAATTACTGCCGCAGCAATAGAATATTTGACTAACATTTTTTTTATTAGAAATTACGAAACGGTTACAAAAATGATAAGCAACAGTGAAAAACCAATGAAAATATTTAATAAAATACCGAGTTATAAATGATTGAAAATTGTTCACTAGACAGAGACAACTTATACCAAAATGACATCATACCTTACAAACTTCATAGTTATTTGACATCACTCCGTACAATATCCGTTTCGTGCAACAAGGACAGAAATGCCCCCTCCACAAACTTCACAAATATGTAGCTCTTCTATTTTTTCATCGATTTTATTTATTTTTTCACATATCAAATTCTATCTACAAGGTTAGTCGGTAAGGGGGCACCTAAAGTATCACTGATGACTATTTTAAAGCAAGTGTTAAAATTTCAAAATTCGATAAAATATTTTTGCTTGAAAAAAGATTTTTATTTTAGTTTATTCACAAAAAAATCATACCTGTTTTAGTTATGAATTCAGAAAATTAATTTTTAATCCGTGACCCCAAATATGACCTAAATTGTAAAAACAGCTGATCATAGCTATGGACAGATGCATATTTTTTACGAAATTTTTGAAAAGCTATTTCTCTTAAACTATCGAGTTTTAGGGAAAGTTGTAGAACAAAAGTTATCCCTTATTATGGGTACCTACTTTAACACCCTTTCGGCTTAGTACCCCCTTTCCGACTAACCTTGTATATACTTTCTTTAAAATAATACTAAATTGTTGTACATTTTTAATTGTAGTCAAATACCCTATTCCCGGTATAGCAGTCAAGTCGCCCCGCGATGATCTTCGAAGCGTAGCATGACCACCGAAGACATGCGTTTTGTCGACAGGATGACATATTGCCATAGTGTAATGTAATTTTGTCTATTCTTCTGTCGACAAAATCCTTGTTTACGGTGGTCATCTTTAAAATGCACATGGCTTTTTATCATTTTCTCCAATTATTTAGAAATAAGCAGTAGATACCTTTGTACTAAATATTAACAAACATAACATCACGCCTGTGTTCCTCGAAAGGGTTTGCCAGAGGTGTTTTAAAACACACTCGTTTCGCCAGTTATGTTTAAGTCCCATGTTATAGGAGGCGAGCCTATAGCCACTAACCGGGCACAAATCCAGACTCCGGGCTGCTACTAAGAAATTCCTAATGGAAAATCTCAATAACACTTCTCCAGGACTGGGGTTCGAACTCAAAACCCCGTGCTCGGCAATCGGGCTTACGATTACTAGACCGACAAGGCAGTCCATGCATCCTTACTAATATTATATACGCGAAACTTTGTATGTATGGATGTATGGATGTTTGTTACTCTTTCATCCATAAACGGCTGAACGGATTTGGATGAGATTTGGCACACAGATAGACCATGTCCTGGATTAACACATAAGACACCTTTTATCCGGGTACATAAAGTCTAAATTCCAGAATGCGAGTGAAACCGCGGGCAACAGCTAATCTATACTAATATTATCAAGAGGAAAGATTTGTGTTTTTGGATTTTCGTATGAAACTACTGGACCTTCCTCTTAGCCTTTTCCCAATTATCTTGGGGTCAGCTTCCAGTCTAACCAGATGCGGCTGAATACCAGTATTTTACACGGAGCGACTGCCATTAGACCTTCGCAACACAGTAACTGGGCAATGCCGATATCCTAAGGTTAAACCGTTTGTCAGACTTTCGGGCTTCTGACTACCCGTAACGACTGTCATAGGTATTCGTATGACACCCGGGACCGACGGCTTAACGTGCTCTCCTAGGCACGGAGGGGTCTCGATGTTTAACAAATGGTCACCCATCCCCGGACTGACCGCGGCAAGCGCAGCTTAACCTTGAAAATCGTACGATCGGCGCGGTTGTTATTTAGCCACGAGCCCCTCTAACTAAACTGAAACTACTGGACCGATTTCAAAAATTCTTTTGCCGTTAGAGCTACATTATCACTAAGTAACATAGGCTACGGGCGGAGCCGTGAGGACACAGCTATAAATAATAAATAAATAAATAGCCAATCCTTAAAAGTAATTCATCAATTATATTTTAGATACCTACCTCGGAAAGTCTAATTGTGTACACCTACCTACATTAAATATTCAGTATATTAGCGCCGTATTCGGTGACAGACAGCCGACCGCGGCTCAACAGGGCCCCGTAATTAGCGCTAATTGCCCTTGACTCGATTATTTCGTTCATTTTTAGTGCTTTATAAAACATTTCCGTAAAGCGCTCGGTTTTGGCCTTTTTAAGTCGATTTATTTTTATTCGGAATATATGTATACTTATGTATGTTTGTTTTGAAATAGAAGTGTAAAACGTCTTATTTAATATCAAAACACATTTTAGGGAGATTTTTTTTTATTCTTAAATTGCTAGCGTTTGGCTCTAGTCTCACCTGATGGTAAGCGCAGACAGGGTCTTAGAGGGAGCACACGTATTCAAGAAAAGAGATATGGAGGGATTCCGCTATACCCCTCTGGCTCTCACATATACACGTCGGAACACAGTAAACTGCTGGACTTCAAACTTTCTACCGCCACCGCCACCACTTGCTACCACTACCACCACCACTTGCTACCACTTGTTGCTAGTAACTTCTTTCGACCTGCAGACTTGGTGAACTTCATCTTTTCCATCTTAGCAATAATAAATTAGTCATTCAAGTTGTATAGTCCAGCCATTTACATTTTGTATAAAAGGTAAAAAAAAAAAAAACTGAAAAAAAACAGAAAAACTGTCAAACTGCCATATTTATCTCTCAGATAAGAGTTATCAGCAAGTTGTGAAACATGTGGTTGACAGTTTCTCTATAGAAAAACAGTCAAACTGCCATATTTATCTCTCAGTTAAGAGTTATCGGCAAGTGGTGAAACAGTCCCTTAGTGTTAAGGTTAAAAGAAAACTGAATGTTGTTTGACAAACTGAAAGTTTATTAACCACTAGCTTTTGCCCGCAGCTTCGCTTGCGTGAAGTTTGGAATCCTCATTAAGCCCATTTTAAAGTGACATTTTAAAATCCAAAACGTCTGTCTTATATCACCCCCAGCGGCTTAGGCTGTGCGTTGCTAGATTAGTCAGCCAGTCGGTCAGTTTCTCCCCATGCTTCTTACTTCAAAAGTACCAGATTTCTCATACAAATTTTCAACACTTATTTCACCCCCTTCGAGGTTGAATTTCCAAATATGTGTACATTTATTCCTAACCTAACCTTTCGGAGAGAGATGCATTCTGGGATAGAGGATACGCTTAAGAGGAAACGCGGGCTGTAAAATATTAATAATTTGAATAGGTTTTAACCGGTCTGTTTCCATCCCACCCCTCCCGCAAACCTTCCCAATTGAGCGCAAAAGAAACAAATGCATCTCGGACTGATTTCTCCTGTGCAATATTAGCGAAATCGTACTTTCGTATTTCCCTGTTTCCTACTTCAAATCTAAACCGATTTTAATATTTTTTTCTGTAATAATTTAAAAAAGACTTTGGTTAAGTTTGTATGTTTTTCTTTTATTTTTTTGTATTCGTCAAATTTGTTTGCCAGATGTTTGAAAACGGTGGTAAAACTGGTCGATTTTTGTAAAATTGAAATGTTTCTAGTTCTTTTAATTATTAATTTATTGACAAAAACAAAACATAAGGACATAGTGGTGGTAGATATATAGGTATATCATATGGTAAAAAATATTTGATCTAGTGACATTATCCAAGGAGGAAACTGAGGAATACGTTTGTATGGACTAATTCTTAAGAGGAAATGTGGTCGGCATGACCACATTTTCTCTTAAGAATTAACGCATGCGACAAAAAATCAATGGAAAATCATCTATATAAAATACACCTAAATAGATAATCGATTAAAATTCAGTCACCACGACTTTTAAATTGATTATAGGTACGATAAAAATCCAATCTTTTAAAATGCTAATTAAGTGAAACGTAATTCATATGAGGGCCCGTTTTTCTGGCATACAGTTCATGGTACGGAATATTTGTGGAAAATTTGTAGCCACTAAATGACATACGAACGTATGACAGTCATGATATATGAGTGTGGTTGCAACGTTTTTTTTATTAATTTATTTCACCACACTCGGTGCGAAATTGTTTAGATCATAAATTACGAAATATGTATTTTATACATCGTCGAAAATAAATGAGAGCAGAGTTTATCAACTGTTAATCTTTATACGCAAATTGGTAGAAAATTATTTTCCACGATAAGCTATGAAATAACATAACATCACGCCTTGTATTCCCCGAAGGGTTCGGCAGAGGTATATAGCAACACCATCATTTCGCCAATTTGTTTAAGTCCCATGTAATAGGGGGCGACTCTATTGCCATCAACCGGACACAAATGTAAGACAAGGAAAGAGTTAAAAATGAACAAAGATTGGTGCATCATATTTCCAGAATAAGTCTACTACTGAACAAAGTCCTCCCAATAGATTTTATTTTGAAAATGAAAAGATCTGGATGGAAGAAGATTTTACTTATAAAATCCACTGAAAAATATTTATTTATTTATCTTCTTACATCTACCATCACAAGATATAACCCAATGCAGTAAATGCGCTTATCCTAACTTAAATTATACTACAATCTATAACTTATTATAAATAATGAATTCCTTGTGAATTCACTCAGAGAACAACATAATAAGTCCGTCTCACTCGCTATGAGGTTGAGCGTGCAGAGTGCACGCCTAATTTAATTTAAATTAATTTCTAATCTAATTTTATTTAATTTTATTATAATTAGCCTGTACTGTCCCACTGCTGGGCAAAGGCCTCCCTCCATTTCTTCCATCTATCAAGATTCTGTGCAGCCTTATGCCAATTGTCATGAAAGGCATCCAAATGGTTTCGCCATCTTCTCTACGGTCTGCCGCGACCCCGTCTCGCTGTCTCGGGGCTCCAGTCTTGTGTTACACGGGCCCAAATTTACGGGTTAATTTAACAGAACCAGTCACGGTTATTTCTTCTCAAGTGCCGTAAACCATTCGTTTTGTTTATTGAAAAATATTTCTGTTAGTTCATTAAAAACGAATTTTAAGTTACGATTCGTCAGCATTGCTCGTAAAAAATACGACTCGTTTTAACTGCTGGCCGTTTTAGGGCGTGTAGTGGTCTTACATTTTTATTCCGTACTTTGAAAAATAAAGGGAAGGGCTCGTGGCTAAATAACAACCGCGCCGATCGTACGATTTGCGAGGTTAAGCCGCGCTTGCCGCGGTCAGTCCGTGGATGGGTGACCATTTGTTACACATCGAGACCCCTCCATGCCTCGGAGAGCACGTTAAGCCGTCGGTCCCGGGTGTCATACGAATACCTATGACAGTCGTTACGGGTAGTCAGAAGCCCGAAAGTCTGACAAACGGTTTAACCTTAGGATATCGGCATTGCCCAGTTACTGGGTTGCGGAGGTCTGATGGCAGTCGCTCGGTGTAAAATACTGGTATTCAGCCGCATCTGGTTAGACTGGAAGCTGACCCCAAGATAATTGGGAAAAGGCTAAGAGGAAGACTTTGAAAAATAAAGTTTTGATAGGATCTGTGACGTTAAAATTATTTATGATGTTCAATTTAGTTTTAATTTTAACGTAGTTGGTTTGTAAGGGTTAAAGGTGCTTACAGATTACCTAGATTTTTGATGATCATAATACCACGCCCTGTATTCCCCGAAGGGTTTGGCAGAGGTGTTAAAGTAACACCCTCGTTTCGCCAGTTATGTTTGAGCTCCATGTAATAGGAGGCGAGCCTATTGCCATTAATCGGGCACAAATCTAGACTCCGAGCTGCTATTGAGAAATTCGTAATGGAAAAACCTAATAACACTTTGCCCGACCTGGGGATTGAACCCAGAACCTCACGATCAGCAGTCGCGCTTGCCGCTACTTGACCAACGACGTAGTTGCAGTGTGTTATTAACATTTATCATAAGACAATCAGTAATAAAACTTAATATCAAGCACAATTTTTAGTATAACCACTCCAACCCCCGATAAATTTCTGCTATAAAATATCATCATTTCAATATCTCGCTATCAGTTATTGAAACAGTATAGCAAAGACACGGTGCCTCATAAATCCAAGTCGTCATAAAAGATTCTCCTCATACACTTCCAATTTTATCGAGAGGCCAATTTACTGACGTCGTAAAATATTTGAAATGCAGATAGTGCCTTATCTATATCGACAGTTTTATGCCGAAGATCTTTGATTGGCTCTGTTTGTGTATTTACTTGTGTTCACCAGTGATAGGCTAGAGGTTCAACGCTTGGCTTCCATGCAGGAGGGTCTGTGCTCGATCCCGGCCCGTACCTGTTCTTCTTCCTGCCCTTATCCCACACTAGGTGAGGTCGGCACAACATATATTTCATAAATCCATGTTGTTGGAGGTTTTGGCTTATTGTTTTATGACCGGCCGCCTGTCTGAAATCAACCCTCCTTGGGAATACTCGTTGCTCCGTCGCGCGGGTGACCCAATGTGCTTGCTGATATTATGCATTGGGTCACAAAATGATATGCTTGTCAATCTTATCTTATCCCGGCCTGTACCTCTAACTTTTCGAATTCATGTGCAGACCAGAATTTGATTATCACTTGCGTTAACGGTGAAGGAAAAACATCGTGAGGAAACCTGCACACCTGAGAGGGTTTCATAAAATTCTCGATTGTGTGTAATCTTACATCCCGCACCAGGCCGGGTGGTGGACTAAGGTCTAAACCCTTCTCATTCTGAGAAGAGGCCCGTACCTAGCAGTGGGACAGTAATGGGCTAATTATGTACTTCAGGAATATTCCTGCAATTATTACACTAGGCATGAGCTTGGGGCCAAATAACAACAGTGCTGATCGTACGATCTGCAAGGCTTGCCGCAATCAGTCCCTAGATTGGGGAGAGCACGTTAAGCCGTCGGTTCCGGTTGTCATACGAATAGCGTGCTTGATTGGCTAACTAAAAGTTTGATTTCAACTTATAACGATCTAGTCGTCATCAAAATTTTACTTTTAATAGAGTGGTTTAGTTTTTTTAGTAGTAGAGCACCTAGTAGAGGTACAGTTTGAAGGTGAGGTAAAATTACAGATACATAAAATTTACCACCATTGTCTCTAAGGTTGACCGCCAGCAATGCCCCTGACGTCCTTTTTCCATCAGGTGGGATATCGGTCTGCTTGCCAAAATATTTTCTAAAAAAATACTAAAAGATTGTTCCTGCTAACTCAGAATCTAATTTTGAAATATACTTACTTAAGTACATAACAATCATTTTATTTTAATTATCCCGGTATTAAAGGGAAAGCTAGGAAAATATTACAATGCCCAAGCATTCTCATTCTCATCATCCCCGGGTGGAACTTTACACAAATATTTTTCGAAACAAAAACATCAAAGAAAATTATATTAAGGTACTTTAATTTTGTTTTTTCCTCATTGTTATTGTAGTCGTTGATTCAGTAATCCCTCTTTAACGATACTTTTCTTGTTAAAGACGCATTTGAAGGACATATTTACTACATGTGCACGGTTTGTGCACACACACACACTCACGCATACGCACACGCATGCATGCACACACGCAAACACACGCACGCACAAACGGACACACACACACACGCGCGCAGGCACGCACACTCACACATACACACACACGCTCGCACGCTCTTTTTTCTCTGCGTATTGCTTCTGTAAAGCATCACAGTCCACACACGACAGCGGCTGACAAAAAAGCAGAACCAACAAACGCAGTAAAAAAAAAACGTTATTGTGCGTATAGCAAACTTTTAGTTATTTTCTGGTACATGTAAAGTGAAATATATTAGCTAACTATTGGTATTGTTTTTATTGATTAAAAGCCTGGAGTTGTTTCGAAATATGTACCGAATCTCACCAAATTTTTGTTATTCTCGTGAGAGGAAGCAACGGAAAATTGATATTATTGTATTGAAAACTAACAATAGTAAAAAAAAAATCTTTACCGTAGACAAATAATATATGTTTTTGTTATATATTATTTTATTTTTAAGTAATCGACTCTTGTAGATGGTCTTGCGGACCTTTTCTACGTAACCGGGCTATTATTGGCGAGACCAGAGGGGTCTCCGAACCAATAAATAATATATGTAAATCACATTTGACTTTTATAGAGACGCTCATGGTGCTACACTGGCCTGCAAAACTAAGTAACACACTTTTAAAATTGCACTAACTATACTAGCTAGTTTACAATGTGTCAGAACCAAAGTACCTAGCAAAACTGAATAAGTGGGTCGAGGAACTTCAAGTATACCCCACCAAGAAGAACATAGTCTACTTAGTTGTTGGCAATAAGATTGACAAGCATATCATTTTGGGACCCAGTGCATAATATCAGCAAGCACATTGGGTCACCCGCGCGAATGCTCAACGAGTATTCCCAAGGAGGGTTGATGTCAGGCAGGCGGCCGGTCATAAAACAATAAGCCAAAACCTCTAACAACATGGATTTATGAAATGCATGTTGTGTCGATCCCACCTAGTTTGGAATAAGGGCAGGAAGAAGAACATTTGACTTTTATTTTTTTTATTCACATTAGTCTTATATGTTGTAGGTATTGTATTGCTTTAGTAGGTGCATCTGATGCTATATAATTGATATATTTTGTATGAAGGCTTGCAAACTAGACTTACATACAAGGTTAGTCAGAAAGGGGTACTAAGCCGAAAGGGTGTTAAAGTACTCGTAATAAGGGATAACTTTTGTTCTACAACTTTCCCCAAAACTCGATAGTTTAAGAGAAATAGCTTTTCAAAGATTTCGTATAAAATATCCTAAAATCTATCTGCCCATAGCTATAATCAGCTGTGTTTACAATTTAGGTCATATTTGGGGTCACGGATTAGAAACTTAATTTCCTGAATTCATAACTAAAGCAAATATGTTGTTTTTTTTTAAAACTAAAATAAAAATCTTTATGCATGCAAAAAAAAAATCGAATTTTGAAATTTAAACACTTGCTTTAAAATAGTCATCAGTTATACTTTAAGTGGCCCGCGGCTTAGTACCCCCTTTCCGACTAACCTTGTATACATACTACGCTAAACTACGATAGCGTCTGATACATCAATTGCGCGTCACGATACGACACGTAAGTCTAGTCTGAATAAGTTTTACGAAATAATCGAAAAATGTACCTACCGAAGAACAACTTATTTTTAGAATTTTTTAAATACTTCTCTACATTTTTCTTTAACAAACTTCGAACGGCTAACTTAGAGAAATTCTTTAAAAAATATTTTTCACGTTCAAAAACTTTCATGAAACTGGAAATTTTCAATTCTTGTGAAACTTATGAAGTTGTGTTTTATTTTTCTTTTAGTTGTTGAGGTCAAATATATACCTATCCGAAAATGTATGCATCTTTAGAACGCATCGAATAAAAACTTCGGACAATACTTTAACTATTGGCCTGATGAGGGGGGTATGTGACGGGTGGTGGCTGACTGGCGGGGGTCCGGGCCTATAAAAGGTCGGGCACGCTGCAGATCGGCCCTCTCGCGCCCGTGCAGTTGCCAAGCTAAATGCTACACCTGCTCAAGAAGACCCTGGACTCCTCGCATTGCTACGAACCACGCCCTGTTTTAATTTTTATTAAAATATATATATAGTGTACGGTTACAAGTGTTATTCTTTATCCTCCCGTAAGTACACGCTTGCTAAATTTTATGTGCACATGCTAGTTGAGGGCTGACTCCTAAAGCCACCCTTAAGTGTTACCTACACTATGTTAATTTTAACTTCAATTATGTGCATTACAACGCACGCAAAGGCTCGTGGCTAAATACCAACCGTGCTGATCATACGATTTGCGAGGTTAAGCTGCGCTTACTGCAGTCTCCGTGCCTCGGAGAGCACGTTAAACAGTCGGTCCCGGGTGTCATACGAATGTCGTTACGGTAAGCCAGAAATCCGTAAAGTATTACAACTGGTCTAACCTTACGATATCGGCATTGCCCAGTGACTTGGTTGCGGAGGTCTGATGGCAGTCGGTCCGTGTAAAATACTGGTATTCAGCCGCATTTGGTTAGATTGGAAGCTGACCCCAACATAGATGGGAAAAAGCTAGGTAGAACTATGTGCGTTACAACATTATCCACCGAAGGGTCTATTAAGCTTTGAAGAATACAAGTATAGAAATATACCAGTGAGAGAGAGTGTGTGAGAGCCAGAGGGGTATACTTTGATTCGTGTGCTCCATCTTAGACCCTGTCTGCGCTTACCATCAGGTGAGACTAGGGCCAAACGTGACCAAGTAAAATATAAAAAAATAAAAACAACCGCCCCAAATCTTCTTCTTTTCGTGTGGTAAGTGACTAACCTGGTGTCAGAGTTTAAGCCACCCATGGGCCTCTGACATGGCTTCACATGCCGTCGAGAAATATCTCTTAGGCATACCGGTTTCCTCACAATGTTTCCTTCACCGTTTTCAAGCAAGTGATAATTGTACAACACGCACTAGAATCCAAAAAGTCAGAGGTGCGTGCCTTTGCTTCGAACTGGAGACCTATGACTTGGCAGTCCGTCGCCGCGTCGGTCACACCACTTGGCTATCACTGCTATTACCGTCCCAAATAATAACTTATGAATCCACTAGACATCTGAAATGATATATTGTAACCTACGCACAAAGGAGGCGTCGTTCCCACTGGTATAAAAAAATATATCTTCATGGTTTCAATAAACAATGGAATGTCATAAATCTAAGAGGCACAACGCTGCGTCAAACTTACACACAAGCTTGATTAATCTGTAACCCTCACAGTGTGTGGTGTCCTATGTAAAGGTCAGTACACACTGGGTGAAAATTAATCAAGTGCAGTAGGCGAAGCAAGAACGTTTGAGGTATAGTATCGTAAACCTATCGCTTATGTAAGCGAATTTTAAATCGAAAATGTCCTATAACATTTTAGTTTATTTTTTGCGACATGCACAATTTGTATCATAAATACATACTGTACATGGATAACTAACTCGTTGGTCTAGTGGTTGCAAGCGCGACTGCTGATCGTGAGGTTCTGAGTTTGATCCCCCGGTCGGACAAAGTGTTATTGGGTTTTTCCGTGTGGAATTCCTCAGTAGCACCCCCGAGTTAAGATGCCAATTAGGCGAGTTAAGTGAAAAACTCCATTTGGCGCGTTAAGTTCACTAAATCAGCAAATTAACATAACATCACGCCTTCATTCCCCAAAGGGTTGGGCAAAGGTGTATAGTAACACTCATTTCGCCGTTATGTTTAAGTCCCATGTAATAGGTGGCGAGCCTATTGCCATCAACCAGGCGCAAATCTAAACTCCGGGCTGCTACTGAGGAATTCTACACGAGAAAACCCAATAACACTTTGTCCGACCTGGGGATTGAACCCAGGACCTCACGATCAGCAGTCGCGCTTGTCACCACTAGACCAACGAGCCAGTAATCCATTACATACATAAACTCACGCCTTTTTCCCATGGCGATAGGCAGTAACTATAGAACGCCACATGCTACGACCCTTATACAAGGTTAGTCGGAAAGGGGGTACTAAGCCGAAAAGGTGTTAAAGTAGCCATAATAAAAGATAGCTTTTCTTTTACAACTTTCCCCAAAAGTCAATAGTTCAAGAGAAATAGCTGTTCAAAGATTTCATAAAAAATACGCTAATTTCTATCTATCTTCAGCTACAATCAGACGTGTTTACATTTTACGTCATATTTGGGGTCACGGTTTAGAAACTCCATTTTCTGAATTGATAACTAAAGCAGGGATGAAGAATATTTGAAAAAACTAGGTATAATAAAAATATTTTTTCATCGTAAATAAATGAATCGGATTTTTAAATTTTAATACTTTCTTTAAAACTATCATCAGTGATACATTAAGTGGCCTGCGGCTTAGTACCCCCTTTCCAACTAACCTTGTATACTCCTTTCGCTTCATCCACATTCATACATCTTATCATACACGCACGCTGGTTGAGAGTACGACGCACCTGTCCTTTGTGATCCATTAATCTTGATTGCTAAAAATAAACACGACAGAATATAAATGTTGTTATTTATTGACTGCAACCACAAGTTTATACTCAGGGTGATAGACGACGCCAAGAAACGGTAAATTTTATTTATAAACATAAATTACTGCTTGCATCTGTTTAAAAATTTGTAAACAACATAAAGTATAATATTTTTCTTTTGTGCGAATTGTAAACAAAGAGAATGATTCATTCAGAGTGCACATATTTTATTCGTTGTAAATAAACTCTTCGTTTCGAAGGTTTTGTTGCCTTGCAATAAAAAGATGCTAAATGTTTTACAACTACTGAACGAGAAATCAAGCTGTTTGTAAAGCGCCAGTTAAATATTCGCCGGCTGTTCTCGCTGTGTAAACATATATTTTAATTGGAAATAAGGTCTGAATGCTTTACAAAGAACTGTCTAGATCAGGGGTGGGCAAACTTTTCTCTTCAAGGACCAAAAACTACCGAGTCAGTCTTATGTGGGCCAGAAGTTTCATGACAAGGTAACTATGTAGTATTATTATTATTTTCTTGTGGTTAGTAACTAACGGGGTGTCCTGCGTAAGCAACGAACACGACTTGATGAACGCGACAAACGCGATCAAGACAACGGCATTCCCTACTAGCGGCCTATGTAGCGTGACGCGACGTAACGCGTATTTGTTCCACGTCGTGTCGCGTCGCGTCGCACCGCGTCACGTTTATCGCTTACGCAGGACACCCCGTAACCTGGTGTCAAAGTTTATGCCGCCTATCTATGGGCCTCTGACTTGGCTTCACATGCCGTCGAGAAATATCTGTCAGGCATGCCGGTTTCCTCACGATGTTTGCCTTCACCATTTTAAGCAAGTGATAATTATACAATTCGCACATGAATCCGAAAAGTCAGAGATGCGTGCCTTGGGTTCAAACTCGAGACCTATGACTTGGCAATCCGACCGTCACACCACTAGGCTATTTACACTAGGCTTTTTGATATGTAGTTATGTAATTTTTATAGTCATAATTGTTATAATAAAATTCATAGGCGTTTAACTCGTCCTCCCCCTACAGTGGGACATTGAAGGCTTATGATAATAAACAAAACTAAACGGAACTTGTAGTGTCGACACAAACAACGCAGGTATCTACATTTATTTTTGAGACTACTCAAAAGGTTCCTATGACTACAGTTGTCGGCGGGCCGGAGCAAAACGATTCGCGGGCCGAAGTTGACCAGCGGGCCGCACTTTGCGCATCACTGGTCTAAATAGAATAAATAATAAGAACAGGTGCAATAGATATTATTTTCTGCATACCTAATTGTATTCATGAATATTGAAAATTAATATTGTGCTCTTGGAAAAGAGAACTGTTACTGTTCATTTCATTTTTGATGTTGACTGAACGAGTAACTTAACTTTTATTAATCAGTACCTAATAAAAATAATGAAGCCATCGCTGGCAGATGTGAAACATCGAACTCATTTTATTAAAAAAAACTGGTTGAATCAAACCGAAGAGAGCCGACGAGTTCTAAAAGGTCTGCCATCTCGAACGTCGCCACACAACAGCCGCTCTCACTTCCGTACCGCCGCATTAGATGTTTCACATCGATAAATAATAAAAAATTGATTATCACTTGCGTTAACGGTAACGGAAAAACAACGTGAGGAAATCTGCGCACCTTTTTTAAATCCTCATGGATGGATGTCCCTCGCCCGGGGAAGGCGAAGGCGTCTGCCGGACTCTTACCGGCTAAAAACCAACGGTGTTCCTCCTCCTGATCGTTCGGCCGGGGTCGCGGGATTCACAAAAGCATGCACCGCTACCCCGGCAGAAACCAGCACACCTGAAGGGACTCCATATAGTTCTCAATGGTTGTTGTAGTTATTTTGCTTGTGTGTTGCATGTTATTAATCGCACCTTCTGCATTTGCATATATTTGCGGGCGGGAGGGGGGTGCTTCATACTGCATTCAGGCTTGATCAACTGTTTTTCGCGGAATTAACACTAAATATTTTTATTGTATATTTATAGGTCATGGATTTCCACAATGTAACGCCTGATTCAATCATTTTTCTCGATGGTGTGTGTAGTCTGCCAGCCCGCACCAGGCCAGCATGGTGGACTAAGGCCTAAACTAAATAAAAAAAATGACGACGAAAATATAATTCCAAAAAAAAAAAACATGGGGTAATTATTTGAATTCTTTCACAACCCAAAACTTACATTATCAGTTTCCTTCCAAGATTCTTTTGATCTCCCTTCCAAGATTCTTAACATCCCAAGTCTGTATCTACGTTTGCTCCTAGCCTTAATTTTATGCCACCTTTATTCAGTCCTAAGCTAATTGTATTAACATCTTTTTCGACCTTTTTAATTATTCAACAACTCAATTGTACCCTGGTGTACAAACACCTTAATTTTATTTGCCTGAAAACTTGTCTCTATTCAAACGTACGTGCCAAGTTTTCATGACGCATAACAATGAAAGTTTCAGCCTAGGGTCACATTAGATTTAATATAAATCTGAAGCCCGATTTATATATCTTCACTTTTTAGTAGAGTAGGTAGTTAGTTAAATTGACAGTCGTTACGGGTAGTCAGAAGCCTGAAAGTCTGACAACCGGTCTAACTTTAAGATATTGGCAATGCCCAGTAACTGGGTTGCAGAGGTCTGATGGCCTCCACTCCTTGTAAAATACTTGTATTCAGCCGCATCTGGTTAGACTGGAAGCTGACTTCAACATAAGAAAAAACTCTAACAATCATTAGTGAATATTGGTTATCAAGCCATACAATATTGTTTACTCACAGCTATTTCTCATAGAAACTGTTTACAGGATCCGTCTCAGCGACTCCGTTTTTATTCTGGTGATGGTTCCTGTTGTTGAATGAGCGAATTCACTTACGCGACAGTATTCCGAATCCAGTAAAAATACTGAATCCGTTATTTTTATCGTATCCTGTCTGCCAGATGCGACGCAGCCGCCAATTGTTTAACTGATCCGTCAGTACAGATGTGAACAACACATCCAATACCGACGGATCCGTTGATCCGCTGTGTGAACGGGCGCTTACCTGCTTTACCTAAATTACTGCATCTATTTTTAGAACATTCTTACTTAATTTTGATTACTCTAAAAACAATTAATCACAATATTGATGGACGGAATAATTTAACCGCCATACCTCAATAAATAATATTTCTACCAAAGAAAACAGATAAATCATTT
Source organism: Amphipyra berbera (assembly GCA_910594945.2). Classification (NCBI taxonomy): domain Eukaryota; kingdom Metazoa; phylum Arthropoda; class Insecta; order Lepidoptera; family Noctuidae; genus Amphipyra; species Amphipyra berbera. The sequence continues at coordinate 9,604,892 of OU343144.1, read as the reverse complement.
AGAAACCCAAACTTAAACAGCGGAACTTAAAATTAGATCAGAACAAATTCTGAAACTGCTCATTAGGAGCAAAAGTTTCCTTTTAATGTATAATTTCGCCCACACATTATTCTGGAAGCCGGTTCGAAGCATAGAGTAATATGCAAATGGAGTTATTAGGTTTGGGCACGCGATAGATGTTAGTCGAAACTGTTAAGTTCAAGCAATCAATGCGATAGGCATCCAAACACTATTGATACGCCAGACGTTAATTGGGCATAAAATTTTATGCCGTCACCCTGACGATTATCCAATGATAGATGATTACTTCGCTCTTCACAAATTTTGTGAAAGGGATTCGTTAAAGAATTAAAGTAAGAAAACAAAATTTTTGCACATGCCGAAGATCTGAATAAAAATATAAAAAAAATATCAGTCACAATAAAACTATTAATAAACAGCTATTCTGTAAAATGCTACTCCCTAAAGAGCCAGAAGCTAAATGGAGTGCTAAAGTAAAATGTTACTTGAAAATCGTTATGAGCGAATCTAACGCTGGTTTTAATGCAGTTGCACGCTATGGTCTTATTGACCAATAAATTAAACGTTTAAGTATTCCATTAAACTGCCTCGTTGGTCTAGTGGTGGCAAGCGCGACCTCTGATTGTTAGGTCCTGGTTTCGATCCTCATGTTGGAAAAGTGATATTGGGATTTTCCGTGTGGGATTCCTCAGTAGCATCCTAGAGTTTGGATTTTTGCCCGGTTGATGGCAATAAGCACGCCCCCTATTACGTGGGACTTAAACATATCGGTGAAATGAGTGTGTTACTATACACTTCTGCCCAACCATTCAGGGAATACAGGCATGATGTTATGTTATTCCATTTACTCACTACTCCTTGGTTAGAAGTGAAACAATACTTAAAGCATCTGCCGCATCGTGATCCTTGTTCGTGTTTCTTTAGCAATTGTGCTTATTATCACACTGACACATTTCCTTTAGTGACTCTGTTGGGCCGTGATGGATAAAAAAAACTCCTGAATTTGTAATTTTTTATAAGGATCTAAGATTATTGCTGTTATGGAGATATAGTGTTCCTCCAACGAAAGGGGAGGATTCTTCAATCAGGCGGGACTTATGCTTGGCGGGCTACTGTCCAACAATTGATGTTGGGAAGTTGTATTACTAGCTGCATGTCAAATCTTGAAATCGCGATGCAGAATTTTGTGACGTAATTTTTGTGAGTTGTCATTATTGTCGCTATAGTCTTCCAGACAATCGTCGTGCTGCTCAGTCTGCGTGTGGTGTGGAACATTCGATTTCGTATTTTTTTTGCATAGATATGTTTAGTTGAACTTACTGAACACTGTGTAAAAGTTGTACAGGCATTTTGGTTGGACCTTATATACAAGGAGAAACTGACTGACTGATCTATCAACGCACAGCCAAACCTGCTGAGGTTAGAAACTTGAAATTTTAACAGTAGGTACCTTTTATAACGGCACTACTTAACTAAGGAAGGATTTTTATAAATTTCTCCCCTAACCCTAAGGTGGTGAAAAAAAAATCACGCACGCGAAGATGCGGGCAAAAGCTAGTTTATGCGGTAAATGTTAAAGGCAAATCTGGTATTAATTCACTTCCTTCGTCATGAGTATAATCTACCTAGTTTCTCTCATCAAAGAAAATATTTTCTAGTTTCATACGGAATTATTCTGTTTGACGATTGCACCCTCGGAAAAAAACCAGAATTTTCATGTATAACGCTTTTAAAAAGATTTTTTATCAGCAGTGATAGCCTAGTGGTGTGACCGGGGTGACCGTCGGACTGCCAAGTCATAGGTCTCGAGTTCGAACCCAAGGCACGCATCTCTGATTTTTCGGATTCATGTGCGTATTGTATATTTATCACTTACTTAAAATCGGTGAAGGTAAACATCGTGAGGAAACCGGCATGCCTGAGAGATATTTCTCGACGGTATGTGAAGCCAAGTCAGAGACCCATGGGCGGCATAAATTCTGACACCAGGTTAGTCACTAATCACACGAAGAGAAGAAGAACAAAGATTTTAGCCAATAAGAATACGACTCATGACATTTTTTCCACCGTTAGATTTATTTAATAGTTACCTATCACATAACTCACCTCTTACTATTGTTCGGCCCAAAAACAACACATTAATAATTTCTTCCACAACGAAAAACATACGAGGCTTGGAAAAGGCACTCCAATGGAAAATAAGAGGAGGAAAAACTACTTACTAAAAGTAGGTAACAGAAGTAGAAATATGAATGCTTCATAGCACTTACGAGAAGTACTTTGGATAGGAAGAGGGGCACACAGAACTTCGATAACTTATTGTTATGTTACTTGAGAATATAGTGCGAAATATTTTTATTACTTCTGTATTGAGAGTTCGATAGATGTAAGGATGGGCCGACACTGGTGCCGATTCTGTTGTGCACAAACTAAACTAAATTTAGATTATTGGCATCTTTTTCACTCTGATGAAATAAGAAAGGGACGGACATAAATAAGAACCGTCAAATTTAGTTGAACTAAAATTTCCTTACATATTTTTAGACGATACGTCAAAACATGTCAAAAAATGGTGAAGTTCGGGGCGTAAACTAGTTTGACATCTCTAACTTAGTTCTTACCTATCACCGTCCTTTTCTCGTGCCGTCTGTTAGCAAAAGATAGCAATTCTTTAATTCTAGTTTAGTTGGTGAATAAGAGAATCGGCGCTAATGTGTTGTGAGGCGAGTTTTTGAAATGGAAGGAAAAAGTAAATAGTAGGTAGGTACAGTCCTATCTGATACCGAAGTCCTCCTCACCTGTGCCTTTACGGCTAATGGTCCGGCAAAATTCTCAATCTTTTTTGCGCAAGTTCTAATTTGCACAAATATGCACGTACGTTTAGATGGCAACACGACACACCGCGTATTGGCATTAATTCCGACAATATCGTGTTTGCGCAAAAGTTTGCACAAGCTGTTTGCGTATGCAAGTCACTGTTAAGGATGATTTCCACGGAACGGCACGCATCGCATCGGATCGGAATGAATTTTACAATCTTTAAACGATATTAAATCGTGTACACAGTATTTAAAGTCTATATTACCAAGCCGCGCAGCTTGACCACGGGCGTCTTCCGCGACACGCGATCGTAGCCGATAGTATGCTGCAACGCGTGTATGGCTCCGTATGGCTCCGTTCGCCTGTCGTCGTATCCGATCGGATCCTTTCCGCTGTCAATACTGTACGAATGAAACTATTTGATTAGGCGCAGAAACGGATACGTTCGCAATTGACGGTACGGAGCCGATCGTATGCGTCGACATCCTGTTGGATGCGATCGTCTGTCGCCGCATCCGTTCGGATCCTTTCCGATCCGATGCGATGCGAACCGTTTGGTGGAAATCAACCCTTTTTTGTTAAGAAAAAACGTTGCCCCATACTATGATTTTCTCCTGTATCGTGGGTGGCGTTTACAGATACAAATCTTCACATGCACAAACATCCAGACCCTGAACAACTATCTGTAGGCCATACAAATATTTGTTCCGTGCGGGAATCGAACCCACGACCCATAGCGCAGAAGCCGATCGCTCAGCCACTGCACCAAACGTGTCGTCAACCCTTATATGGACGCCGTACAGTGCACCGTATTTTTTTGCACAAACTGTTTGCGCATGCAGGTCGCTTCGTGAAGCCGGATCATTGACAATTTGTGCTTGAGAACGACGTATAAGGCGAAGAAACTTTATCAACAAATCAACATGTCCTACTGTAAACATCTGCTAAGTTCACTGCATCCAGTTCTCTTTTTTCCGTAGCGCATCCACCCAGCTACCTTCTTCAGTTCGTTGATTCAAGAAACTAGACATTATAATCAATATTTTATATTTTTGTGTTTCTATGAATTAAAATATGGTTGATGATATCATAACATAACATCACGTTTTATATTCCCCGAAGGGTTCGGCAGGGGTATTTTTAGTACACCCTCGTTTCGCCAGTTATGTTTAAGTCCCATGTAATAGGGGGCGAGCCCATTGCCATTAACTGGGCACAAATCCAGACTCCAGGCTGCGACTGATACATTCTTAATGGAAAAACCCAATAACCCAGGACCCCATGCTCGGTAGTCGCGATTACGACCACTAGACCAACAAGGCAGTCAAGATTGATGATATCATTATTAATAGGTATATAAGGATCAGTTTCCTCAAGTGAAATTGTTCCTGGCAAAGGGCCACAAAAGAAAATAATATTAGAAACGGTAGGCCTAAATCTACTAGACTAAAGGCTATGACTAAACGAACACTTTATTGGCTCGTTCACAAATCTCTCCCCCATTCCAAGGTTCCTGCTTTCGATCTTAGTATAGAAGTATAAGGAGCCAAGTTTACTTGTAACTATGCTGATAATATATTTGTCTACGCCTACAGTCGGCGCCGGCGCCGTGAAGTCTGATGACGGCCAGGGGAGACGCGTTTGCCAAATCTTATGGCGTTATCGACCACTGCGACTCGGGATATTGTACATAATTTGGTTATTAGAAATTACGAGGCAATAATTTTAACTTACAACCTTTGGATAAACACGAATTTCGTGAAACACGTAGGTTTTTGTCACTCCGCGATTTTAGTATGAAAACATTACGTATGTGTCTATTCCGGAGTTGAACACAAAAGACAACCGATCCGAATTTGAGTGCGTATTTGTCTTTATAGGATGAGTTCACAAAATAATAAATAAAACCCACACTCCCAAATCCTTCTTCCTCCTAGCGTTTTCCCAACTATGTTGGGGTCAGCTCCCAGTCTAACCAGATGCGGCTGAATACCAGTATTTTACACAGAGCGACTACCATTAGACATCCCCAACCCAGTAACTGGGTAATGCCGATATCCTAAGGTTAGACCGCTTGTCAGACTTTCGGGCTTCTGACTGCTCGTAACGACTGTCATAGGTATTCTTATGACAGCCGGGACCGACTGTATAACGTGCTCTCCGAGGCACGAAGGGGTCTCGATCTGTAACGAAAGGTCATCGCTGATCGTAAATCTTATGATCGTCGCGGTAGTTAATTAGCCACGAGCCCCTCAACTCCTTACCTCATTCCCAAACTAATGCATCAAATACCTAGAAAAATATGCTCCACGCATGCAAAATTGAACTTTAATGTCAGGCGAGAGCGCTCCTTTTCCGGTGTGCGTTCGCGCTCTTATTACATTTAAATTTGGTTACTCAGTAGCACTCGGTTTGGTTTTCTTTTGTGTTTCACTCCGGAGGTGAAGCGGCGCGTATGCATGTTTTTAACCGACTTCCAAAAAGGAGGAGGTTACTATGTTCGTCTGTATGTATGTATGTTTTTTTTTTTTTTTTTTTGTGTATGGTCATCGATATTTTCGCCAATTGTGAACCGATTTTGATGATTGATTCTTTTTTTAATGGATGGGGTATACTTTGAAGTTGGTCCCATTTAAATTTGGTGAAGATCTGATGAAGAACTTCGGAGATAGGCAATGGAACTCCTCAATAACGAACAGTACGCATATTGTGATGATGTGATTATGTTACGAGCAGCGTCTTTAGTAAGTCCAACCAAGTTTTAATTAAGGTTTCAGAGGTCGGTGCTGATCCACGCTGAACCAAATTGAAGGCACCGACTTCTGAAACTGTTAATTTTATATGGTAATTATTTTATTCTTTTTTGAAGTCGGTTTAAATTTTTTGTAAAAAAGTTTTTGTTATACCTAAAGAGCAAAGTGACAGAGGTCTGTCTAAGCTACGAATATGTTGATACTGTTTCAAGCCATACAGCGTGGAAGTGCAACTCTAATCACCCCACTGAAAATTTGAACTAAATTCCTTTGCTTATCCTGTAAAGAAAGCCTGAAAAGCAATGTCACAACATTATCTCAAGACCTGATAAAGGAAGACTTTGAAAAGGTCAAAGAAAGTAATTTTTCTTTTTATATTTTTTGTTAATTTCACGAAACTCAGGCACTTACATCAGTCACAATGTTAGCCCTGTGCCTGATAATATTCACAAGTCTTTTCAAATTAAATTTTGGTCTGACACAAGAATTCAACCGTTTTATGAATGAAGGGCTACTTTTGTTAATATTGGCAGCACTAGAATTAAACATTTTTATTTACATACACGATTTCCCATTCAAGTACATTCTATTACAATTTATCAGATTACACATACATATACATCGTACACATCCCTAAACAATAATTATCCTCTATTCGCTCACGTTGTCCACTCTATTTTGTGTATCAATTTTTAGTTTTATACTCTTACTTTTATTTTTGTTTTTCTGTGACAATGAAACTGCACTAACGCCCCTGCCGTCTCTCGTGAGAATAATTGTACCTTTGTGCGTTTACTTTTGTTGGAACACTGGTACTCATAACACAAGTTAGATCTTACTTTGAGTATCAGAGTTCAAAATACGCTAGTTGTATATTCTCCTGGTACCACTTAGCGCATAATAATTACTAGTCTTATTGTTTACTTTTTGCAAAATAAAGAATTTTTATTTTTTTATTTGTCAAATAATGGACAAGGTATCGTTTTCTTTTTCTATTCGACTGCTTGTAGATGGTCTTGTGGACCGTTTCCACGTAACCGGGCAGTTATTGGCGAGACCTGAAGGGTCTCCAACCAATGGGCATGAGTAAAATACTTAACCTAAGCTAACTACTACTACCAACATCATGACTTTTAGCAACAACAGCACTAAAGGCGACCCCTAACGAGGCGTTGCTGGTGGGAGGACTGGGAGGGAGACAGCTTGATGAGGACTGAATTATCGGTGAGACTGACAAGTCATTGTTGCGTAATCTGTGAATTTAAACATTATGCGAGGATATTTGAATATTCAAGGAGAAATGCAGAACTCATGAATTATTTCTGCTTTCGGGATTTAAACATCATTAAATTCTTTACTTGAGGTTATTTTATTATGTATACCTACATCAGCTTGTAACGTTAACCGTTGCGGTTTCAGGATCATTGGACCAAGAAGGGGTAAGCAGAGGTGTTCTCCTATTACCAGGAGTCTGTACACCCACGTTTTGCCTCTGGCATTAAGTCCCATGTAATATGTGGCGAGCTTATTGCTATATTTCGGGCATACCTACAGTGCCAGGTTCTTCGTCTCTTACGACTCACTTGCCCGGCGACGGAGGGCAATAATAATGTACATACAAAATTAAAAACAATAAAAAAAAAATACTAAAGTTAGTACCTAAGCCAAACAACGCAGTTTGCTTTTACAAGTAAGTATCTAAGGCTCAGTTGCACCAACTAACTATAACTGTAAACTTGCCATATTTATGTCAAATTTGTACTTATTTGACAGAAATTTTGGTATGGTCACGGTAATAGATAGTTGGTGCAACTGAGCCTAAGATTACAAGTATGGACACTAAACTAGCCCTTAAATGCTAATCTGAAACAGCTGACTAGTCAAAATAGCTCGTAAAACTTAGGTTCACAGTTTCAGCAGTGTGCCCGAGTCTCCGACCTTGTAGGCATGGTTCACATTGGAACTTTGCCCGAAGGCCCAAAATCTGCACACCGAATGTCTGAGTAATAAATCATACTTTATAGAGATGTGTCGTGACCTTCTAAGATATTGTTTTTGTCTGTATTCGCAGTCCTTATTAATATGGTAATAGCTACCCCGTCTGGTTGCCGAACGTAGAATAACTCAGCGAAATTGGTTCCGAGTTTGGCATGTTATTCGAGGCTCTGATTTGAATGGTATAATAATGGGGTAATATTTGGTGCTAATTTCGTGCATTTTGTTTGGATTTTGGGCCAGGTTCAAGGGAATCTGGCACTGAAATTTTTGGACACTGAAGACGTTCCAAAAATTCTCGTATTTAGCTGTCCAAGAGTGACATTGGAACGGGTCTCTGACATATTTTTATAAAAAGACGAACGATATGAAAAATTTGAAAGTCACTCCGTCTTTTGTCTAACGCACACCTTTTCTTAACGCGTGCCTCGTTCTTCTATGCCTACCTATGCCGTAAAGTACCTGTAAAATGTGAACAAAAAGATCTGTCATATGTCATAATCTGGTCTGGAAGACAGATAGTCGTTTGAAATGTATTAAAATATTGAAAACGATGTCTGGGAGGGTGACCAAAAAATTGCGTGGTTTAAAAGTATTTGAGACGCTTTTCAGCCATTATCACAATGTTCTGCTTAGCTTTTTCCCAACTATGTTGGGGTCAACTTCCTATCTAACCAGATGTGGCTGAACACCAGTATTTTACACAAAACGAGTACCATCATACCTCCGCAACCCAGTTACCGGGCAATGCCGATATACTACGGTTAGACCGGTTGTCACACTTTTCGGACTTCTGACTTCCCGTAACGACTGTCATAAGTATTCGTATGACACCCGGGACCGACTGTTTAATGTGTTCTCCGAGGCACGGAGGGACCCCGATATGTAACGAATGGTCACCCACCCACAGACTGACCGCAGTAAGCAACTTAACCTCGAGCCCCTCTCCGAATATTCTCTTTCAGATTAGTGCTACCGTTTTATATTTTTTTATGGAAAATCTCAGATCAACTTTGTGGTACAAACACGTATTATGTGCTATTTATAATGATAGTAACATTACCTGAGAGGGAAAATAGGCGTATGTCTATTTAGAAGGGAAAACATGGCTACATTTTGTGTAGTAATGTTCCCAGGCGCGGCGTACATCAACCAAATGGATTTGTGAATGCGAGATAGTGTCGTGGATATTGTCGTAACAGTGTTACTCTCAGCTTTTAGTGGAATAGATGGAGTTTACGATAGATGTGCTTTGATGCTATTCCGAATTACATTATTTTACTTTTGGTTAACCAAAGTGGAGTTTGGAGTCATTTTTAAATTGAATTACCGCTAATGACTGTGTAACACTTTAGGGTGGCTTTAGGAGTCAACACTCGACTAGCATGTGCACATAAAATTTAGCAAGCGTGTACTTACGGGAGGATAAAGAATAACACTTGTAACCGTACATTATATATATTTAATTAAGAATTTACAAAGAGGACAAAGAGAACAACAGGGCGTGGTTCGTACAATGCGAGGAGTCCAGGTCTTCTTCAGCAGGTGTGGCACTTAACTGGGTGACAGCAGCGGCGCGAGAGGGCGATCTGCAGTGTACCCGACCTTTTATAGACCCGGACCCCCGCCAGTCAGCCACCACCCGTCACAACTGTCATAGTTTTTTTTTTTAAATTCTTGTTTGAGTTTAGTCGCTGCTGGAGGTAAGTGCAGACAAGGTTTATGATGGAGCACACAATTCCAAGTAACAGAGATATAGAGGGATTCTACAAAACATCTCTAGCTATCAGATACACATGACGGAACACGGTAAACTGCTTGGCGCCCGAAAGCCGGGCAGACCGTATAGATAAATAGATTCTAGCACTAAAGTTGCTGGGTTTTACTGAATCTTACAACACAGGTATATTTCCAGCAGTATGGAAGTTTTTTATTCTAACATGTCCCCATATATCTTTCTTTCTTTTTCGTATAGTTAGTGACTAACCTGGTGTCAGAGTTTATGCCGCCCATGGGCCTCTGATTTGGCTTCACATGCCGCCGAGAAATATCTCTCAGGCATACCGGTTTCCTCACGATGTTTTCCTTCACCGTTTTTAAGCAAGTGATAATTATACGATACGCACATGAATCCGAAAAGTCAGAGGTGCGTGCCTTGGGTTCGAACTCGAGACCTATGACTCAGTAGTCTGACGGTCACACCACTAGGCTATCACTGCTATCAAATATACAAATCCCCGTATATACAAATAGGACACAATCTTTCAAAGGTACATATGCCCTAATGTTTTGTCCTTAATCCAACTGTCACGGGTATTTTACAACCCAGGACCAACGGTTTAATGTGCACTCAAAGTAACAAATGTTATAATTTGGATGCACAATAAAAAAAGTATGACTATACACTATGCGAAGAAAATGCTTCATTATTTCTACGTTGCCTTTATTTGCTCATGGAATGTCCATTTAGAGCAACAGAACTGAACAAATACGAATGTGTAATGACCGGTCGTTATCGCTTCAGCATCGTTATAACACACAGTATATATTATTAATGTATATTCAGACTACATTATACATTATATACTCAGTGTACCGACTAATTGCTCGAAATAAAACGCTTACATCCAGTTAATTAGTAGGTAGTTAAATAACTAAAATAAATACGCGTCATGAATGTATTCCCTAAGGGGTATGCAGAGATTAGATACTAGCAGACCAACATTTCGCAGGTGACAATATTTTTAGTCCCATAAGGAGCGAGCTTCTTACATAGTGTGCTTAATTGTCGGCAGTAAGATTGACAACCATATCACTTTGGGACCCAGTGCATAATATCAGCAAGCACATTGGGTCACCCGCGCGACGACGCAACGAGTATTCCCAAGGAGGGTTAATGTCAGACAGGCGGCCGGTCATAAAACAATAAGCCGAAACCTCTAACAACATGGATTTATGAAATACATGTTGTGCCGACCCCACCTAGTGTGGGATAAGGGCAGGAAGAAGAAGACGAAGGAGCGAGCATCGCAATGCACACAGAAAGGACAAGACTTGGACTGGACGTGTATTTGTATGAAATATCATAAAAAATACAAGCTTTGGACGTGTCCACGTCTCGTCCCCTCTGTGTGCATTGCGCCGAACACGTCGTTCTAAATGGCAGCCGTTCGCGCGATCATGCGATGCGGCGCGCGGCGCGGCGGTGTGAAAGCTCAATCGAATATCTCAATGTTTGACATAAAATGTTATTTTTACAATTTTGTTTAAAACAATTAACTGTAACCGTAACCTTATCAAAATTTCTGTTAAATCAGTACAAATTTGACATAAATATGGCAAGTTAACAATTATAGTTAGTTGGTGCAACTGAGCCTTAAAGTTCAATGAGTAGGTTTTTTTTGTCAACCTATTCTGTCCCACTGTTGACCAAAGGCGTCCCCCAATTTCTTCCATGTGTTATTTTCTTGGACCACCTCACGCTGGGTCATCTCGTGATTAAGATTACGATTATTATTACATAATATTAAGTTATTTCATCAAATTTTCATCAGTTAGTAGTCAATATTGAATTTGAAAAAAATAAAAATGTTTGTTTTTGTGCAAACGGTTTTTAATCGTTCTGTCAACATAACAATTCTTCAGACCCTTACATTGAGACTTTCATATATTATGTCAATGAGTGAAGAAACAATTGGACTTGGCAAACAATATAATAATACTTTTTGAAAATAACACATAACATCACGCCTTGTATTCCTCAAAGGGTTCGGCAGAGGTGTTTTATTACACCCTCGTTTCGCCAGTTATGTTTCAGTCCTATGTAATAGGGGGCGAGTCTATTGTCATTAACCGAACACAAATCCAGACTCCGAGCTGCTACTGAGGAATTCCTAATGGAAAAACCCAATTTCACTTTGCCCGACCCGGGGATCGAACCCAGGACCCTATGCTCAGCAGTCGTGCTTGCGACCACTAGATCAACAAGGCAGTCAAAAATAACATACCAAAAATAATAGAAAATAACATAATTATTATGTACTTAGTAACATACTCACGCATAGGTGTTCTCCTATTACAGGAGTCCGTACACCCACGCTTTGCCTCTGGGGTTAAGTCCCATCCAATTTTTTGGGCAAAAATATGGTGCTATGTTCGTCATTTCCTACGACTAATTTGGTCGACGGCGAAGGGAACCCCCCTCGGACGAAAAATAAAATAAACACAAAATAAACGAATACCTTACATTCTTTAATTGTGTGGTAAAATCATTTATTTATTTATTTATAATCATCCTTACAACTATCATAACAGGATTAACCTAATGCGACAGTGTGGTAAAAAAAATCATATAAATCTCTAACATAACAAAAACACAGAACAACTATTATATAACTTCTTAACATTTAGTACTCAATACTACACATTTATATACAATACAAAAACATATTTTGCCTAACCTATCACAACTTATGTGTAACATAGTATAAATAATAATAATAGTAATCATCTTCCTCCTAACCTTTTACCAGGTATATTGGGATCAGCTTCCAGTTTAACCAGATGCGGCTGAATACCAGTATTTTACACGGAGCGACTGTCATCAGACCTCCGCAATCCAGTAACTGAGTAATGCCGATATCCTAAGGTTAAACCGGTTTTCAGATTTTCAGACTTCTGACTACCAGTGACGACTGTCATAGGTATTCTTGTGATACCCCGGACCGATGATTTAACGTGCTCTCCAAGACACAGAATGAATGAATAAATAAATAAAGTGTCTGGGTCGGCTTCCAGTCAAACCACATGCGGCTGAAGTTCAGTATCTTGGCCGTTATAGGAGCTCAAAATGTTTGACACAGGTGAGTTATTGTTACTTACTTAGTTATAATGTCCTTTTTTTGGAAAATAGCACAATATATTTCCTTTTATAACACACGAGAGGAATATAAAAGAAAGTTTTAAGCTTGAAGATTGTAATGGTAGTTGGCTATCAAATTAGCATTTTGGAGCATTTAGGGAACCCAAGTTCTCCAAGTTCTCCAGCCGGCGTTACAAAACGTATGTGATATCATTTTCATTGGCTTTTGATCAAAAACAACCATAAAAAATATGTAGATATATATTATCGTTTTTTTCTAAAAGATATGTATAAAAATATAATTAACTAGCAGATGTATGAATGTGGATGAAGCGAAAGGGGTATGTAAGGGTCGTAGCATGTGGCGTTCTATAGTTTCTGCCTACCCCCATGGGGAAAAGGCGTGAGTTTATGTATGTAACTAGCAGACCCACGAGACGTCGTCCTGTTCGGAAAAGGAGCGCCACCTACCGGGCTCAATTGTGTTTTCAAACCATCCAGGAACCTATTGAAATATACACACAAAATTTCACCCAAATCGGTCCAGCCGTTTAGGTGACAAACACACGTACAGAAGAATTATATATATTAAGATATGTATTTGCGATGTATAAACGAATAAACTGCGATATATGTACACTCGAGAGCAATGAATCCAGGTCACCAACATAAACCTTAATATCTCGGGAAACATTGTTAAACATTGTTTAACATTATTTTGTTTATGTTGATGACCCGGATTCATTGCTCCCGAGTATAATTCAAACTCATTTCTAAAGGAAAATCCAGCATTTAAATCTTTTTTGCCACCTTTACATAATCTTCTTAAATCCTTGCAGCATTCCACTTTTCGGCTTTTTCTTTCGACTGTACGACAAACATGAAGATTTTTACGTCATCCGCCTTTGTCTGCGAGACGCGTTTAAATATATGTTTGTTTAGACTTATAATGTTAACAATGGATTTATTATAGTCTGAGTATACAATTTGATGTTTGTAGGTCTTCGTTGTCAAAAGGCAAAAAATAAATAAGGATTACCTAACGTGGTGAAATTTTCTCCGATAATTCATTTTAATAATAATAATAAATTTGTTTATTGACACAAAATACAGGTGTTACAACTTATTTGAAACCCTGGCTCCTGAGCTAGGTAGCAACCTGTGTTACAGGAGCCAGTGTCTTCGCCCATTAGTGGTACATTTCATAACATTTATGATGTGCAATGAACAAATAAAAAACAAAAACAGTAAAATAAAAAGAAATGAAAAATGCACGCATGCTCTTTAGTGTGCAATATCTATGCATGTGTGTGTTTGTGTGCGTGGGTGTTTGTATTTGGGTGTGTGTGTGGGAGGGTGTGGGAGGGTGTAGGTGTGTGTATGAGTGTATGTGTGTGGGAGGGTGGAGGTGTGTGCGTGTGTGGGTGTATGTATGGGTGTGTGTGGATGTATGTATGGGTGTGTATAAATTATTTTATGAGTACCTACTGATATTGTAATAGGTCTTCCGTCTGGTGATAATTTTACATTGTGTTACGTTAGTACCTACATCAAAATTTTAAATGAGGTCCCTTGATTTCTCTGTTGTCTATTATGAGTGAAGCACTACAAACGGCAAACAATTAGCACAATAATTAGCATTGTTCGTGGGCACGTTTGGTGCAGTGGCTGAGCGATCGGTACCTGCGCTACGGGTCGTGGGTTCGATTCCCGCACGGAACAAATATTTGTATGGCCTACAGATAGTTGTTCAGAGTCTGGATGTTTGTGCATGTGAAGATTTGTGTCTGTAAAAGCACCCACGATACAGGAAAAATCCTAGTATGGGGCAACGTTTTTAAAAAAAAAAGAAATAAAAAAGAAACATAACATCACGCCTCTATTTCCCGAAGGGTTGGGCAAAGGTGTTTAGTAACACCATTTCACCGTTATGTTTAAGTCTCATGAAATAGGGGGCGAGCCTATTGCCATCAATCGGGCAAAAATCCAAACTGGAGACTACTACTGAGAAATTTTACACGGAAAAACCCAATAACACTTTGCCGAACCAAAGCGGCAGTTAAACTTTTATCTAAGAAGTAGAAAATTGTTTGCCGTGCAGTAAATGCAACTAGCTTTCCTTTTTCCATGCAAAAGCGTGCTCAGGCTAGCTCTAAAACATTGTCCCAATGTAGGGCAAAATTTTCGGCTCAAGATTTCCATACAGCTGAAACAAAACATGGCGTAGGTAATTGTCGTCAAGTAGCACCCAGGGATAAAAAGAAAAGTTTGAGATTGTTCAAAGAAAATATTAAGAAATTTCGCTTTATGGGGAACGATGTTTTAATATGAAGAATGTTGTAAGCTTCTCGGATGTATTGGATAACAAGGTGCTTAGAGCAATCTGTTGTTTTTTTTAAATATTTTTACATGTTCAAACTTGGGGGATGGGGAGGGGGCGGGGGGTCTTAATTTGTTCGAGAGATTCGTGGCTAATTACCAAACGCGCGGATCATACGATTTGAGAAGCTAAGCTGCGCTTGTCACGGTCGGTCTGTGGATGGGTGACCATTCTTTACACGTCGAGACCCCCTCCTTGCCTCGGAGGGCACGTTAAACAGTAGATCCTGGGTGTCGTACGAATACCTATGATAGTCGTTACGGGTAAGCAGTCTCACAGCCGGTCTAATCTTAGGATATCGGCATTGCCCTGTGACTGGGTAGCGGTTGTGGAGGTCTGATGGTAGTCGCTCCATGTGAAATACTGGTAAACGGGGCTGTAACCGGGCATGTAAATAGCCTAGTAAGCTGATTTTACCTGTGATAGCTATTTCTATATGGGAGAGTCAATTGTGCAAAGCCATGAGGACTTCGCTTCATTATTGGTAAAGATAACCAATAACGTATAATTAGAATGATAGAAGATGTATGAATGTGGATGAAGCGAAAGGGGTATGTAAGAGTCGTAGCATGTGGCGTTCTATAGTTTCTGCCTACCCCCATGGGAAAAAGGCGTGAGTTTATGTATGTATGTATAACCAATAACGCTTACTTGTACAATAAACTAAGCTGGATCGCTAGTAGAAAGGAATGCGCAAGTAGACAGTGTTCGCAGCAACTCTCCACTCAATTGCACAAGACAGCTGCATTCAGGCGAAGTTTTAGATATGCCGCATCCAAATGCTGGAACAATATTCCCCGCCGATAAGGAATCTTAAATGTCTTGTTACCTTCAGAGTTCGACTGCGGCAGTTTCTTATCGCCTCGCAGAAAAAACTGGGTATGACTGTTTCGAACATGTCCATTATATAAGTATAACTGGCTGCTGTGTTCTTCCCGAGTCAATCTGACTATTTCTAGCATAACTCGTGATCGCAAACCTGTGGGCGGGAGAGTACTCTGTAAGTGAATAGTTGGTGGATAATAGTTGTAGGTAATACATACACATAATATTTATCTCTATCTATTTATTGTAAACATAATATTTTTTAGTTAAGCCAAATTGTTTATTTATTATTTTCTCATCTGCGCCACTATACTTATAATAAGATTGATATAATTTATACATTAATATATATACAAGGTTAGTCGGAAAGGGGGTACTAAGCCGCGGGCCACTTAAAGTATCACTGATGACTATTTTAAAGCAAGTGTAAAAATTTCAAAATTCGATAATTTTTATTTGCATGCAAAAAGATTTTCATTTTAGTTTTTTTCAAAAAAAAACATACCTGCTTTAGTTTTGAATTCAGAAAATTAAGTTTCTAATCCATGACCCCAAATATGACCTAAATAGTAAAAACAGCTGATCATAGCTATGCACAGATAGATTTTAGCATATTTTTAACGAAATCTTTGAAAAGTTATTTCTCTTAAACTATCGAGTTTTGGGGAAAGTTGTAGAACAAAAGGTATCCCTTATTATAGGTACTTTAACACCCTTTCGGCTTAGTACCCCCTTTCCGACTAACCTTGTATATTCTTATTTTTTTAAATAATCAAGCACCTACCTAAGTTCAAAACAATCAACACATTAACTACCTTTTATATCTGTATAATCTATGAAATTAACGCACAGGAAAGTTTCCCAATACAAAACTACTGTAGAATACATAATTTAAGTTGCGGGTATTTACATAATTTCACTCCACGCATAACACTTTATTACAGCACCAATTTATCTCGTCTGCTCGACGTCCGTATGTCACTGCAGGGATCCAGCAGAATATCAGCGTCAGGTATATTTGCCTGACACATGCTGAGCTGGACTCACATTTGGTGCAACCTTGAGACGCACACCGCACCTTGTTTTTTTTTGTGTATTGGCACCTTGTTTTTTATATGTATAGATTCGTGTATTTTTTTATCTAATAACAAATAACTAAATTGTGCTATTGTGTGATGTGCTATGTCTTTTGTGTGCACTGAATAAACGAATTACTTAGGTACTTACTAACTAGATAATTAACGCTGGTGAACACCAGCCTTAGTCAGATTTCGAGTTGTGTTTTTTACGTCTTTTGTCTGTCTATCTAAAAGACTTTTAGGCTGAGCCTCTCAATCCGGCCTATATCCGTCCGTACATTACCTTCTCAAAGCTGAAGGCATACATTCTCTTTACCTACCTTACTTTCATATTTACAATTCATGAGGCGCGTTGACAATGCTGATGGCGCGTTTCCACGTGAAAAATCAGCGGCGTCGATTCTCATATTATTTGGGAATGTTTAGATTTATTTGCATGCATAATTTATGTGTTTATTCGGTTGGAAAGGAGAAAAATGAGGTTTCTGAGACGTGGAAGATGTTATCATGATATCGACTACGGAAATCAAAATTAGCGTAAGGAACAAAAAATGTTGTGTCTGCTACACCAAATTTTTCGATGTCGATATTATGTTGCGTGGTTCTTCACTAATAACAGACACCACGACCTGTTTACTTGTAACTTAGTTTTGTAAAACCCTAGTTTCCATACAATTACTAAGGTCAGCAGTGATAGCCTAGTGGTGTGACCGTCGGACTGCCAAGTCATAAGTCTCGAGTTCGAACCCAAGGCACGCATACCTAACTTTTCGGATTCATGAGCGTATTGTATAATTATCACATACTTAAAATCGGTGAAGGAAAACATCGTGAGGAAACCGGTATGCCTGAGAGATATTTCTCGATGGCATGTGAAGCCAAGTCAGATGCCAAGAAACGAAAGAAGACTAAGGTCAGACAGTAGTCGTTCCACAAAACCAACGATAAACTTACCATAGGTATTGTTGCCACGGTTCAATGGAATTTTCTCAAGTTAGGTTTACCAATCAGTAGTTTAATCATCAGTCTACCTTGTTTTCCCTATCACATAATTATATATCATACACTGGCCTGCAAAAATAAGTATCACACTTTTAAAATTTTATTTTTTCTAAACTATAGAAGTTAGAGATTTAAAATAAAAAACGTTTTATAGCAATTTTTATCAGCTTTCTTTAAAACTATAGTAACAAAGTTAAACTCTTTTTTGAGTCCTTTTTGTTTCGAAAATATATCTTGTGTACCTAAAAAGTTATTGCAATTTTAAAAGTGTGATACTTATTTTTGCAGGCCAGTATATATATATATTACAATATATATATATATATATATATATGTGTAAGTATTATGTCTATGTATGGTGTGTAGTATATTTTTTTGCAGCAGTACACCATGGACTACCCCGCCTATCTTATTCATTGACTTCCTGTTCATCCAAAGGTTGTCTGGTAGATATCGCTATCAGCGATAAGACCGCCATTGTACCCTTTAATGTTTGTTATTTTATAAGAGCTGTGTTACAATTTTGGTGTACAATAAAGTATATTCTATTCTATTCTACCAGGAACTAAACGAGATTTATTTTGACGAAACACAAAAGAAATGCCAAGACCTCTATTTCTAATAGCGAGAAATTCCTTATAAGGACTGAAAATGTAGGTACAAAGTAATAACATAAAAATAATCAGCTTATTACAATCCCACTGCTGGGCATGGGCCTCTTCTCAGAATAAGAAGTCTTTAAGCCTTAGTCCACCACGCTGGCTGAATGCAAATTAGCAGACTACACACACCACTGAGAACTTTTTGAAGCTCTTTCAAGTAGGCGGTTTTTCTTCACCGTTAACGCAATTGACAATCAAATTCTGATCTACACATGAATTTGAAAAGTCTTGATCGAACTTGGACCCTCCTGGGTGAAAGGTAAGCGTTCAACCGCTAGTCTAACATCGCAAGTAACAAATAAATTATTAAAAAACACGGGTATATACTTTAGCGAACAAACTTCCAATTAAGAACCACCCTTCCGCTATGAATTATAAAAACATAGTTGTTTACCCTCACCAGCTTCTGTTAATTGCCTCATCAAGCAATCCTTTACTTGGTACATAATTAGCAGCTGTTTAACGAACCTCTACATTTTTTATACGCCACGTTTCAAAACAGACCACTAGCTGATGGAAAATTAAACCTCGCTCACGCAACTGAAAGCTTTTGTTACACGGAATTATAATAAAATGGAGTGCTCACTCTTTTCTCAAACCATACTTTTTCTTCATCTTGATTTGGTCGCATTTGGCCCTAGTCTCACGTGATGGTAAGTGCAGACAGGGTCTAAGATGGAGCATACGAATCCAAGGAACAGGGATATAGAGGGATTACTTTTTACCCCTCTGGTTCTCACATACACACGACGGAACACAGTAAACTGCTTGGCGATGGACTTTAATGTGAGCGTGGTAGCTAGCCAGGGGGACCGTGTAGATCCTACCACCAAGCGTGCTAGGTTTTGTTGAATCTTACAGCACATGTCTATTCCCAGCGTGCGGTGAGGAAGTTTTATATTCGAACCCGTCCTCTTTGGAGTTCCGTTGTATCTCCGTATCGTATGGTGCTTGTTTAGTGGTTGCTTTTGATATTAGCGACTGTCGCAGTAATTAACCATAACATAACATAATCAGCCTATTACTGTCATACTGCCGGGTACGGATCTTTTCTCAGAATGAGAAGGGTTTAGGCCTTAGTCCACTTCGCTGGCCTGCTGCGGGTTGGCAGACTACACACACCATCGAGAACTTTATGGAGCCCTCTCAGGTGTGCAGGTTTCCTCACGATGTGAATTTGATTATCACTTGCATTATCGGTGAACGAATAATTCGTTCACCGATAATGCAAGTGATAATCAAATTCTGATCCACACATGAATCCGAAAAAGTCAGAGAAACTCAGACCCTTCAATTTTACCTAATTGTTTTTTCGAATAACACGACGAAAGTAATTGATCAAGTACTTTTTTTATCTTTTTTTTTTATCTCGATGTTTTAATTCAATGGAGTATTTTTCATAGAAATCTTCTGCATGTTTGTGGACAGAGCGAAGTAACACGGCTATGTTTTATGGACCATCGCCAGCGTCGCGGCAATTTAACGCAGTGCTTGTACTTATAACTTCATTTGCTATCTACTCCGTGTATTATTACAAACAAAAAGCAATTTACTGGTAATTATATGACCCAAATATCAGGCGAATAACCCGAGATTGAGCTCTTTCAGCCCATCATTAAAAGCTCATTTTCATTCATTGAAGTGTTTCATAGTATGGAGACGTTTATAACGAGCTCTTTAATTGTAGGAGAGGATGCATTAAAGGGAGGTAATAAGTCACAAACCTCTTTGGTTTTATAGTAAGAAGATTCCAGACGTCCGAAAAAAAAACTGTGTTTTTGACCAGATTTGAAATATTGCGGTATAACTGACTTTACATCCATTTTTAAATTGAAACTTGTAAAGAGGCAACGACGAAAAGCAAATACCATTTCATTAAATTCTTTAATTTTTTAATAAAGAAATCTTACAGCAAAGATGATCGAAAAACAACTGCTAAATTTTCATTCAGGTGAGACAAACCACGGCACGTATTCCAAATTTAAACCACGCGACCTGTAGAGTTTAGTTTATTATAACATAGAGATTTAATGTACGTTACAAACTTGTAATGTCCATTAAGATATGCATAACATGGGTTCTGTCTTTTGTGTAGTTCACGTTCAAAGAGTACCTACTAAATTATTTAAGTCCACTATGCATGAACAAAATTTTCTACCATTGAAATACTCTGAATAACGAAATTTAACAACATTATACATATTAGTTCAGATTTTATTGCAATTGCACCAGTGTGTTAAGTTGACATTTCCGTTTTAGTTACAATCATTTATTATCAAAAGTGGTTTTTCAAAGTTACCAATTAAATTATTAACAAATTTTAGCTTAACTATTAACCCCTTAACCGCTTGAGTCGTATTTATGCGACTAATATTTCCATACCCCTACCGCGCGTGTCGTATTTCTGCGACAGAGAACATGCATGGTTTTCTCTTCTATTTTCGTCCAATGAACTGCGTGGTACAACTAAAACGATTATTCAATAGAGATATGATTTACAACAGTTATTTAAAATTGTTTCATAGCTCTAAGTATTGAAAAAGCTTAATATATTTATTGTAGGTATTATTTTATCGATTCGTAGTCGCGCGCTAGGGGCACGGCAATTGATATTTAGCCAAGCGCTTAAAATGTTTAATTAATAACAAATTATAGCTTAACTATTAAATGATTTACATATTAGCTTAACTATTAAATTATTAACAAATTATAGCTTAACTATTTAATGATTAACATATTAGCTTAATTTATTAAATGATTAACAAATAGCTTAGCTTTATTTTGGATTTTGTGTGACTCGTGTCAAACAAATCTCCAAACAATACGAGGTCGTTTACCACAACGTCACATTGTACAAAATTTGAATATTGCGGTCATTAATCATGATATTCTGCGGGAAACTGAGGGATGACAGCAAACCGACAAGTACAAACAGGGTTGCGGGTTGCGGGTTGCGGGAGTACATCAAATTAAATGTAATTGGAATATCGCACGTGCGTCTTCGCCATCTTGTTTTTATTAAATTTGTGGGTAATAAAAGAAATAACATAACATCACGTCTATATTCCCCGAAGGGTTGGGCACAGGTATAGTAACACCCTCATTTCCCCGTTATGTTTAAGTCCCATGTAATAGGAGGCAAGCCTACTGCCATCAACCGGGCACAAATCCAAACACTGGACTGCTGCTGAGGAATTCCGCAAGGAAACCCAATAACACTTTGCCTAACCTGGAGATTGAACCCAGGACCTCACGATTAGCAGTCGCGCTTACCACCACTAGACCAGCCAGGCAGTTTGTAAAAATTAGTGGATAATAAAAAGATTTTATAACAATGTTTTTATGTTACATCAAACCCCCTCCGTTTCCCTCGTTCCGTGTAAAATACTGATATCCAGCGGCATCTGGTTAGACTGGAAGCTGACCTCAACATAGTTGGGAAAAGGCTAGGCAAATATATATTAGGTACTTTATCGGCAGAACATTAAAAAATATCAAATTACTCGGAAATGGTTGACATTTGCATAGGGGTTATAAGGGGTCATTTGATTGCAAATGATCTCTCCTACATCCCCTTAACGGATTGCCGCCATATTACCAATAACCCTGTATATACAAGGTGTAAAAAGACCCTTCACGAAGCCGTCAACCATGCATTCAGTACCTACATCAAACTAAGTAACCCTACGCAAAAATTGTCGCTGGGAAACGACTTTTTTTTTGGGTGTAAAATTTCATTTTCCTGTAAAGCTAATTGTAACGCACTCAAAACACTGTGCTGATAGATGCAATAGTAGTAATCGGGTAATGGAGGTATTTCAAGTACATTTGCAACCTTCAAAACTAGTATTTTAGAAAAAAGTTGTGAAAAAGTTGGAACTTTGAACTCCAATATCTCCGTAACTAGAAGGTTCGCAGGCATAGTCCAGAACAAAAAAAAATGATCGCAATGACGTAGAGAATAAGTGCCTTTCGGCTTTGTTAAGGGTCTTTTTACAACGTTCATTTCGCAATTGCAATGCATAGGACTATTTTCCGAAACAAACCGTGTGATAGCATCAAAACGAGACACAAACAGTTTCGACTGATAAGTCCATCAAACAAACAAGACCTAATGGAAATCCCGGTTTGATACCCTGCAGCTTCCGGTCAATCAGTTGATTGGCGTATTTCGTATTGTATACGTGAAGCCGTCGGTTCCGGGTGTCATACGAATACCTATGACAGTCGTTACGGGTAGTCAGAAGCCCGAAAGTCTGACAAACGGTTTAACCTTAGGATATAGGCATTGCCCAGTTACTGGGTTGCGGAGGTCTGATGGCAGTCGCTCTGTGTAAAATACTGGTATTCAGCCGCATCTGGTTAGACTGGAAGCTGACCCCAAGATAATTGGGAAAAGGTTAAGAGAAAAAAAAAATACAGTTTTGGTACTCGGTATTTTTGTGTCAAATTTCTACAATTAAACAGAACATCTTGAGAATATTTCGTTTAGGTTATGCATTAACAAAGTTTTTTGAACTGACCAAAGTTGCCAAAAAAATTGATGCTCAAAGGACAATGAGCAAAACGTTCCCAGACTTGTAGCATTTCAATATTCATTCATTCAATCACTCATTAATTAGTGTTGTTTATCACATTTCGCCTTTTCGCATTATTCGATTTATTAATTATGTATTTTGCTAATCAAAGGAAATATTCAAAAAAAGTGCGATATCAAATAAAATATAAAATTAAAATATTTTACTCTCTTCTTCTTTTCGTGTGGTTAGTGACTAACCTGGTGTCAGAGTTTATGTCGCCTCTGATTTCGTATCACATGCCGTCGAGAAATATCTCTCAGGCAAGCCGGTTTCCTCACGATGTTTTCCTTCACCGTTTTCAAGCAAGTAATAATTATACAATACGCACATGAATCCGAAAAGGCAGAGGTGCGTGCTTTGTGTTTGAACTCGAGACCTATGACTTGGCAGTCCGACGGTCACCACACTAGGCTATCACTGCTGTTAATAAAATCACATCACTCATTAATTAGTGTTTATCACATTTATTAATTATGCGTTTTCCTAATCAATGGTAGAAATATTTTAAAAAAATCGATATCATAAAAAAATATAAAATCAAAATATTTTACTTCATTCAACCATTCTTTCATTCATTCACTTATTATTTAGTTACCGAAATATTTATGCATTCATTCACTTATGGCGCTACATCTCTGGGGACGGGGTCCATAAATTTTGCCCATTGTCCTTTTATTTATGAAATCGCAGTGTCTGAAGACGCTATGAGGAAAAAATAAGGAAAATAATAATAAATGGCCACCGAGATTATTGCGTCATAATATGACGATTATTAAAAGCACAAGCAAAGATATCCAGACGTAGGCTGACGACTTTTCACAAAATAACAACTGAATCAACATCCTACATGTCGACAACCTCGTGTGCCACGTATAACAACATTTTTTTTAACATTAATTTTTAATTTATTATAATTAGTTTTTTTCACATTTTTCGCTTCGCAGTTGAGGTAAAACACGGCGCGGAAGTAGTACTCGCCCCGGGCGGCGCGGCGGCGGCGGTCGATGCACAAAAAATGGATGAGTTTATTCTTAGAGTGTACAGGCAATTTAAAACGTTATTCTTTTTTGGTTAGAAAAAAAACACTAGGATCTCGTTTTTATTTGCATATATATGTTTAGTTAAACGCATTGAACACTGTGTAAGAGTTTGTACAGGTATTTTGGTTAGACCTCATACAAGGTTAGTCGGAAAGGGAGTACTAAGCCGAAAAGGTGTTAAAATACAAATTAAGTTAAAATAGTTGTAGAACAAAAGCTATCCCTTATTATGGAATAAGGGATAGCTTTCGTTCTACAACTTTCCCCAAAACTCGATAGTTTAAGAGAAATAGCTTTTCAAAGATTTCGTAAAAAATATACTAAAATCTATCTGTCCATAGCTATGATCAGCTGTTTTTACAATTTAGGCCATTTTGGGGTCGCGGATTAGAAAATTAATTTTCTGAATTCATAACTAAAGCAGGTATGATATTTTTTTTAAGAAAACTTAAATAAAAATCCTTTTGCATGCAAGTAAAAACTATCGAATTTTGAAATTTTAACACTTGCTTTAAAATAGTCATCAGTGATACTTTAGGTGGCCTGCGGCTTAGTAACCCCTTTCCGACTAACCTTGTATAATATCTGCCTAGCCTTTTCCCAACTACGTTGGGGTCAACTTCCGGTCTTACCAGATGCGGCTGAATACCAGTATTTTACACGGAGCGATTGCCATCAGACCTCCGCATCCCCGTTCTGGGCAATTAGCTTTCATATTATGTCCTATTCTTCTTCCTGCCCTTATCCCACACTAGGTGGGGTCGGCACAACATGCATTTCATAAATCCATGTTGTTAGATTTTTTGGCTTATTGTTTTATGACCGGCCGCCTGCCTGACATCAACCCTCCTTGGGAATACACGTTGCGCTGTCGCGCGGGTGACCCAATGTGCTGACTGATATTATACACTGGGTCCCAATATGATATGCTTGTCAATCTTATTGCCGACAACTAAGTAGACTATGTTCTTCTTGGTCGGGTATACTTGAAGTTCCTCGACCCACTCATTCAGTTTTGCTAGGCACTTTGGTTCTCACACATCGTAAACTATTATAGCACCGTGAGCGTCTCTGTAAAATCTTGAAACTTCTCGCACTCCGTATTCGACATCATTTAACAATAGAAATAAACGGATCAGAAAAAAAATTAAAAATACTCGAAAAATAAATTTTGTATACATCATATTGATATTCGGCTGCCACGGCGGCTTTCATATTATGTACAGTACATAAATAAATGCCCATTGGGATTATGCGTCATAGGACGATTAAAAGAGGAAGCAACGATAACCGGACCAAAAACAAACCTTTTGCCTCTTTGTGTTTTAGAGGTCAGATTCTATCGACTTAAATTAAACTCATGACCTTGAATTGAAAGTACACACTCTACTTCTCAACCATTCGTGTTCAGGTACGTTTGTTTGTAGAACAAGTGAGCAAATGGAATTCAAGGGCTCGAATTGTGTTTGCTCTATTATTTCTTTGGACGCTCGGCTTTCAGGCTGTCAGTTTTTATTTAATTAACATCACGCCTTGTATTCCCCCAGGGGTTCGGTAGAGGTGTTTTAGTACACCCTCGTTATGTTAAAGTTCTTTTCATTTTCTTCACACTATAACTATTATTCGCAAATAATATGAAAAGAACGTAGCGATACATACAGTATATGGAACAAAAATAGAAAAAATTGTGATAGTATGGATATAAACGATTTTTCACTTTGAATGTGTTATAGCTCTAAAAATACTAACAATTGACTTTAGCTGTGTTAGTACTAAATGTTTCACTTAATAAAACCTTTCTAATGACATACCACTCATTGCTAGAAGAGGAGTAGAGAAGAAATTGTGATATGTTACTACAAGGTTGTTGTTGTTAGGTTGCGATGTCGCCGAAGCGACACCGCAACCTACTTGGCCGCTACATCGAGGGCTCCCAGACCCAAGCCCCGACGAGCAGCCCCTCCTTGGGTTCCTCTTCGCTTCACCGTGGCACCGTAGGGGATCAATGCCACGGCTACTAAGCCCCCCCCGCAACGACAATACGGAACCCAACCGGGGGGGATGATATGAGACATACTGCGCCGACCCCAAATAAGTTGAGATAATGGCAAGGGGATGATGATGATGATGATACTTGTGTCAAGATCAAATTACATATTATATTCTTGTTTATTCAATATTCAGTTTCAAGATTTGTCCCACACACAGGTCAAGTTAAATAAAATCTTGTAAAAACATCAAGACTGGAAACTAATGTTGTTTTGTCGACTTCCTGCCTATACAAGCTTTCATAAATCCAACTTATGACCTTGAACTACACTAAAAAAATAACAGACACTAGCTTTTACGTCGGCTACATAAAACAAGAGGGCTAATAGAATCAGAGGGCTCTTGATTTTTGTTTGCTCTATCAACTCTATGGACTCTCGCAGTTCCAGGCTATCGGTTTTTATTTCATTGTCGTGCACAAGGTTTAGCTGCGTTGGGATTTTTATCTACCGTATCGAGATTGCTACATTGATTTTGTGAGGATATGTTTCAATAATCGATTGGTTATGTTTTGTTCTCGATTGCTTTTTAACTGACTTCAAAAAAATAAAAATAAAAATTTAAAAAACCCCCGACGCAAAAAAAAAACTAACTTTGAAAAAGTCAAAAATAATAGTATCGTTGAGCCATCTAATTCGATTGAGTAACACATATATATTTTAATTACAGAAATTGATGGACGGCACGATAAGGTTTGCTCGTTGAAATGGCGATATAATATCGCGTCGGGGTACCGCTAAAGTAAGTCAGACCCTTAATTTAATTGCCCATCTATTAATTTAATAGCTAGCTAATTTACTTAGCGGTACCCCGACGTGTTATTATATCGCCATTTCAACGAGCAAACCTTATCGTGCCATCCATCAATTTCTGTAATTAAAATATATAGGTGTTACTCAATCGAATTAGATGGCTCAACGATACTATTATTTTTGACTTTTTCAAAGTTAGTTTTTTTTGCGTCGGGGGTTTTTTAAATTTTTAATTAAATTTTTATTTTAAACTTTTTAAACTTAGTATTATTGCCACCATTGCATTGTATGTAGAATCAAATACTGATCAAAACGAATTCAAACACGACATATATCTGCTATTATTTTTTCAAGAGTGTACTAGTGTGCTGGATATCCTGGCTGCAGCATCAGCTCATCATGTCGCCACCATTGAATTGCATATAGAATCAAATACTGATCAAAACGAATCCAAACACGACATATCTGCTATTATTTTTTCAAGAGTGTACTAGTGCACTGGTTATCCTGGCTACAGCATCAGACCAAGAATTTCATAATTTTGCATAGTTATAGGTATAGCATACATGAGTGTTTCAAATTTTATTTCACACGTATGTTTGAAAGTAAAGTAATACACATTATGCGTCTAAGAACCCTACCGCAGCTAACAAAACAGCTGATAACCTTGAAATGGCTGAACCGATTTTAATAAAACATGTCTAAGATCACTCGATAGAAAACCAGATTTCAAATAAAAAAAACCGCACTCAAATCGGTTCACCCGTTTAAGAGCTACGGTGCCACAGACAGACACACACACAGACAGACAGACACACATAGCGGTCAAACTTATAACACCCCTCTTTTTGTGCCGGGGGTTAAAAAAGGAGGCGGTTCTCAATTCGACTGTATGTTTTTTTTTATTTCTTTTTATTTGTTCCTCGATATCTTTGCTATTATTGTGAACCGATTTTAATGATTCTTTTTTTGTTTGAAAGAGTATTCTTTCGAAATAGTCCCATTTAAATTTGGTGACGATCTGATGAAGCACTTCGGAGATAGACAATTTGAAGTCGGTTTTTTTTTTTGTTAAAAGTTTAATCTTGTAGTGTTGTTCTGCCTAGCCTTTTCGCAACTATGTTGCGGTCAACTTCACGTCTAATCAGATGCGGCTGAATACCAGTATTTTACACGGAGCGAATGCCATTAGACCTTCGCAACCCACTTATTGGGCAATACCGACATACTAAGGTTAGATCGATTGTCAGACTTTCGGGCTTCTGACTTCCCGTAACGATTGTCATAGGTGTTCCCATAACACCCAGTACCGACTGTTTAACGTGCTCTCCGAGGTACAGAGGGGTCTCGGTGTGTAACATACTGACCGTGGCAAACGCAGCATAATCTCGTAAAGCGTATGATCCGCGTGGTTGGTAATTAACCACGAGCCCCCTTCTCATGTTGTATTAACATCTAATAAGACATAAGGAGCAAGCTTTGCTTAATTAAGATGTAAATTTAATTGGGCCGTCAAAACAATCCTCAAACTTTAGCAAATAAGGCTTTACATAGATCACAGATCGTTAGTAATGCAGGATATTGAGAGAATGATATTATATTCATCATAATGAGGGGTTCGTCGCTTGCCGCGGTCAATATGTGGATGGGTGACCGTTCGTTACATATCGAGACCCCCTCCATACGTTGGATAGCACGTTAAACAGTTGGTCCCGGGTGTCATACGGATACCTATGACAGTCGTTACGGGAAGTCAGAAGTACGAAAGTCTGACAACCGTTCTAACCTAAGGATATCGGCATTGCCCAGTAACTGGGTTGCGGAGGTCTGATGGCAGTCGCTTCGTATAAAATACTAGTATTCAGCCGCATCAAGTTAGACTGGTAGCTGACCTGAACAGAGTTGAGAAAAGACTAGGCAGAACGATATTAATCATAATACATGAACCCTCACAAGTCTTTAGGCCATTATCTGTGGAACCTGAGATAATCTCAATAATAAGGCAATCCGTATCAATGAGATTACCCATTTGTATGTAATCCTGAATATGAAAATCATTTTCAATACAATGCTACGTCTGACATAAGCTATGATCACATGCGTATAAAAGAAAAAACCGCAATCAAGGGACCTACTCACATGAAAAAAATCTATAACGCGTAAGTTAATCGGCTTATACGAGTACGCCTAGTGACAAGTGAAATGGGGAGTATTTCTTACTTCCCTTACATTTTTCAAGTTGTAAGACAGTTTGCAAGTTAGCGAAGTTACGCCAGCCACGTATACTATGACACAACTAAGAAGTCGCATCGGCAAACTTCGTAAAACCGATCACTTCCAAACTGAGTGCGACTTCAGGACCACGAATGCTTATTAGTACTGCAGTAAAAATTATCTTTACGCTGACGTAATAAACTATTTAAACCACCATTTAAACCATTTCATTTAGTCACACATACACAAGTTACATAATATACATGCACCATTAAATGACCAGAATGTGTAACAAGGTCCATCTCAGTATTCACTGAGCTAGTGCACAGCACTGATTTTCAGCTGGCCCCTGACATTTAAAATAACATTTTGAATTAAACGCGCACGCGGTAATCAAAAAATAAATTAAATAAATAATCTAAAAAACTAAACATAATTAAATTAATATTCATTTAATAAAAAAAGAAAAAAAATACATACTTATTTGAAAGAATAAAAATAAAACAAAAAACAAAAAAAAACAACCTACAAATAAAATGGAATATGGCTGACACTATAAAAATCTGATACACTATACCAATCTGCTACAGTGACTTTTGTTAATAGTTCTCTAGACATAATTATGCTTTTTCAAGGTCACTTGGGACATACTATTACGCAGTGGCGGGGGTAAGTCGTTCCATATCTTGCTAGCAGAATATTTAAACCCTTCCTTATATTGAGCCGTTCTGTGCGCTGGTATTACTAATTTGTTTGCTTCTCTGATAACTGATGACTCTGACTTCTCTGATGACTGTTTCTTTGTTTCTTTTGATAAGTGTGAGTGGCGCGAAAATGAGCGATTGCCGTTGGTTGTTCGATCAAGTTTGACAATGCAACTTCTTAGTTCTGTCTTACTGTATTGAATAGAAGCACAGAAAATGTCAATAAGATTTACAAAATACACCGCGTGTTGAATAAAAAAAATGGCCGTTTGATCTTTGTGTTTCTCGCCATTGAATTATGTATGGTAATTTTTGTAACAAAATATGAAGAGTACATGAAATTTTGACATATAATGAATGTTAATGAACGGTACAAAATCAAGTTATCTCGAGATCAAACGAGAGCTTTTTCGAAATTGAAAAAGGCTCCATATCACGTTATAAGCAGTCTGGTGCTTCCAATCTTAGCAATATTGGAACACGTTAGAAAGAACTGCCTCGTTGGTCTCGTGGTGGCAAGCGCAATTGCTGAATATGAGGTCCTGGGTTCGATCTCCAGGTCGGGCAAAGTGTTATTTAGTTTTACCATTAAAAATTCCACACTATTAGCCCGAAGTCTGAAGTTTTGCCCGGTTAATGGCAATAGGCTCGCACCTTATTACATGGGACATAGCTGGCGAAACAAGGGTGTACTAAAAAAAGGAGCTCTGCTGTATCCTTCGAGGTAAACAAGGCGTGATGTTGTATTCATGCTAATAAATTGCAGGGAAAACGTTTTGCCAAACACAGTTTAGTTTTACTTGGTGGTAGGTCCGCCTCGCTAGCTACCACCCTCACATTAAAGTCCAGCGCCAAGCAGTTTACTGTGTTCTGTCGTGTGTATGTGAGAGCCATAGGGGTATAGGAGAATCCCTCTATATCTCGTTTTCTTGGATTCGTATGCTTCACGTAAGACCCTGTCTGCGCTTACCATGCCATCAGGTGAAACTGAACTGAACCAAATGCGACCAAATTAAGAAAAAAAAAGAAAAAAATTGCATTATTTTTCTCTTGCTCCTGGTTGAAATAATTAGAACTTCAGGTCTCTCCAATAACTGCCCGGTTACGTAGAAACGGTCCGCAAGATAATCTATAGTAAAACAAAAATAGATTAATGACAAACAATAAAAATGAAAAAAATTTTGTTGCACGAAGTGTACATGGTTACTCTCAGTACGCCAAAACCTTGCCATGTTACGTGCCGACGACTAGAAATGCAAACCAATATCTATGAAGGTATACCTTTATCCCCTACGACCAAATTCTTATCCCAAGCTCTTTCAATAACCTTCTAAAGCCTCAAAGATTACTCTAATACAGTGGTATTATTGTTCAAAATCATGAACCGAAACCGTAATAGGTTTAATTTAATACCCACATATCTCAATATTTTTATCCGTTACGGGTTAACAGTTCTAAGCGGGTTAAGCTCACCTTGGGACCCCTTCCCAGAATTAACCCTTGCAATTTATTATGGCATTTTAGGGGAACAGGTTAGAAGGCTTGAGGGTAAAAAGCCCAAGGCTTGCGTTATGTAAATTGTTACACCAAAGGCATCTTTAAACCCGAAATTGTATGACAGTACTTAGCTTTTTATGTATTTTCATTCATTCCCGTACTGTAAAATAGATTTCGTATATATGATTTTTGAATGTGTTACGTTGTAACACTTTAGGGTGGCTTTAGGAGTCAACCCTCAACTAGCATGTGCACATAAAATTTCAAATCAAATCAAATCATTTATTTTGTGAACATAAGTAAAAACTAGGGGGAAAAATATGTAAAATTCAGAGACTGTCTACGTTCCGCCGTTAAGCATACAAAATGTTAAAAAAAAAAAACATTAAAATCAACAATTCATTAAATTACATAACATCAACATGTCAGAAGAATAAAATGTCAGTACAAGTAAATTAAATCAAATGTGCGAATAGAAATAATTAATAAAAAAATAAATGTCAACATTATAATTTGTCACTTAAAAAATCGCTAACAGAATAATACACTTTGTCAGCCAATAATTGTTTAAGTCTGCTTTTAAATTCATTGAGGTTGCTACATTTTTTTGTTTTTTTTTGTCTTTATTTAGTAGACGTCTACTAAATAAAGACAAAAAAAAAACAAAAAAATACTTACGGGACTTACGTGAGGATAAAGAATAACACTTGTAACCGTACACTATATATCGACACCTCCCGCGCATTAGGTCGTATGTCCAAATTTGTGATTTTTCAGGAGAGAGATTCTTAACTTCATCTTTGTCTTGATCAGCCGCAAACGATAGTGTGGGATTAGTTTTAGAATATAGCAATGATTGAAGGTTAAAGGGGATAATGAGGCCTTTTGATTGAATTAAAAACCCATATTTTCGTAAAAATAGGCAAAAATAAAAACTTACGACCTTATTTTTGTTGTCGCAAAGTCGTATCTATTTGTTACGACCTTATACTATTAAAAAGCACAACGACTACAGCACGAATAAGGTCGTATGTCAGACATAAGACTTTGTGCTGCGTACAGATTTTTTAAATACGATAATATTGGCCTCGCATAAAATCGCAACTTTCATGTTTCGACGTTTTGCGTTGGACGTATTTCAAATTATTAACTTACGAAAATAGTGATGAAAATCATTATATACTTAAAAAAAAAATACTAACACGATTAGGATAAACATGCAAATCATGATAGTAAATTAAAGTAAGAAATAAATTTACCATTTTGTCAACGTTCATTAGCCGTTATTTTCACGTTCGAATCATTTTGGTTATTTAAAGCTAATTTTAAATCTTTGATGACCGTACATTACTCATAGTACTAGTATCTAATAAAAACAAAACAGTAAAGTACAAAACACACACAGTTTCTTGTTTTTTTAGATTTTCAAACTCCAAAGTAATATTTTGTATTGTTTACATCGGTACTGTGCCGGGTGTGTCGTGATTAGCCGGTGCGCGGTCCAATAGTTCAACGTAAATCGTCGCAACCGTTGGCACGACCATATGCGCGGGAATTTAAACATGATAAGACTATTACCGGGTAAGAATATTGGTATTTAATGTAAATATGAAAATATTGTTTTCAAGGATGTGTAGTATTTCTATAATAATGAACTGTAGTACTAAAATCTCATTTTACCAAAAAAACGTGTTACGACTTTTTGCGTGGGAGGTATCGATACATTGAATTAAGAATTACAATTAGATCAACAGGGCGTGGTTCGTAGCAATACGAGGAGTGCAGGGTCTTCTTGAGCAGGTGTAACACAGCTTGGCAACTGCAGCGGCGCGAGAGGGCCGATCTGCAGTGTGCCTGACCTTTTATAGGCCCGAACCCCCGCCAGTCAGCCACCACCCGTCACAACGTATGTATTATACTGTCTCGTTGGTCTAGTGGTGGCAAGCGCGACTGCTGATCATGAGGTCCTGGTTTCAATCCCCAGGTCGGGCATAGTGTTATTGGGTTTTTCCGTATGGAATTCCTCAGTAGCAGCCCGGAATTTGGATTTGTGCCCGGTTGGTGGCAATAGGCTCGCTCTCTATCACATGGGACAACAAATATAACTGGCAAAATGAGGGTGTTACTATACACCTCTGCCCAACCATTCTGGGAATACAGGCGTGATCTTGCGTTGTTGTATATATATCACATACACTTTAGTCTAGATATGAACACAATTCAGCAAAAAAAAACTCTCGCCGAAACACAAAAAAAAGTTCACAAAAAAAGTCCGTTCCACACAAACTTAGCACCGGGTCCCGACACTTGGCCTCTGTCTACACCGACCGGACTCTAGAACGTTCTACGTGATATGAATAGCAAGCCTTACAATCTTTGACGACTACCCTTTAAGAATATTCCTATTATTATCATGTAGGTATAGCTTAAGTTATTTGCTTTTCTTTTTTGAACAAACGGTGGATGAATATAGAAATTTAGAAATAGTTTTGACCTCAAAAGGAATTTTGAAACTTTTTTAAGTAGATTTCCAAGTAGTTTATGATGTTCCGCCTAGCCTTTTCCCAACTATGTTGGGTTCAGCTTCCAGTCTAACCGATGCGGCTGAATACCAGTATTTTACACGGAGCGACTGCCATCAGACGTCCGCAACCCAGTTACAAGGTAATGCCGATATCCTAATGTTAGACCAGTTGTCAGACTTTCGAGCTTCTGACTACTTTTAATGAGTATCGTATGACACCCGGGACCAACTGGTTAACGTGCTCTCCGAGGCACGGAGGGGTCTCAATGTGTAACAAATGGTTACCTATCCACGGCCTGACCGCGGCAACCGTAGCTTCCAAGCAGTTTATGGTCATCTATAAAAAGATAAACTGACTGGCTGATGGATCTATCAACGCACAGCCTAAACCACTGGTGTAAGAAACTTGAAATTTTGACAGTAGGTACCTTTTATAACGTAGGCAACAACTAAGGAAGGATATTTCAAAATTCATCCCAGAAGAGGTGAAAACAAATTACGCAAACAAAGCTTCGGGAAAAAGAGAGGCTCGTGGCTAATTACCAACCGCGCGGATCATACAATTTGCGAGGTTCAGCTGCGCTTGCCGCGGTCAGTCCGTGGATGGGTGACCGTTCGTTACACATCGAAACCCCTCCCTGCCTCGGAGATAACGTTAACGAGCCGGTCCTGGGTGTGATATGAATACCTACGACAGTCGTTACGGGAAGTTAGAAGCCCGAAAGTCTGACAACCGGTCTATCCTTAGAATATCGGCATTATCCAGTAACTGGGTTGCGGAGGTCTGATGGCAGTCGCTCCGTGTAAAATACTGGTCTTCAGCCGCATGTGGTTAGACTGGAAGCTGACCCCAACATGGTTGGGAAAAAATCTAGGCAGAATATAACCTTCGGGCAAAAGATAGTAATTAATAACGGCCTGGTACTGTCACCGCAGAGCAGCGACGTCTTCACAAAGAAGGAACGAGCATTGATCACTGTTCATAACATAACATCACGCATTGTATTCCCCGAAGGGTATGGCAGAAGTGTTATAGTACACCCTCGTTTCGCCAGTTATGTTTAAGTCCCATGTAATAAGAGGCGAGCCTATTGCCATTAACCGAGCACAAATCCAGACTCCGGGTTGCTACTGAGAGATTCCTAATTCAAAAACTCAATAACACTTTGCCCGATCTGGGGATCGAGCCCAGGATCGCACAGCAGTCGCACTTGCGACCACTAGATCAACAAGGTGGTCACTGTTCACTGCTGGACAAAAATAAACAAAGCTTAAGCTTTTCTAAATATCTAAGGCTACAGCTGGTTTACCGGAAAACGTACATGGTACCAGAAGTCAGAGAAACTTAATTAAAAAATACTGAAATTACAGGGTGCTTTAAAAGAGCCTCTACCAGGGTTCCCAGGCCCAAAAATAGAAAAGCCGGACACAGATTATAGGGTATAGAGTAATACCCTATATCGTGCGTCGATACCCTTGCGCCATCCCATCTTCCTAGCTCGGCAACCTGTGCTGGCGCTGCTGCTGCAGCCGCGGAGGCCCTCAAGCGGCGAAAATATAATAACTTAATTTGTAATTATATTTTCGAGCCGTTTGGGGTTGAAACACTCGGGTCGTGGGGTCCGAGTGCCCAACTTCTTTATAAAGATCTTTCAAGGTGGCTGGTCGACACATCGCGTGACCCGAAGGCTGGCCTCTACTTTGGTCAGAGGACTAGCATTGCCATACAACGTGGCAATGCTGCCAGCCTTCTGGGCACGTTACCAGTCGACAGCGATGCGGAGGAATATTTTGACGCCATATTTTAATTTATAGCTTTATTAGGATATATTTTTCTTTATTTTTACGTTGTATACTGTACTACCTGTACTTGTAATTATAGAGTAATTAAAAACGGTTCTATCAAGAAATGAATGTAATACTGTGAAATAGGTAATATTACCTATTGTTAACTAAGCTTAAATTTGATGACCGGGTCGGCGTGCGGCTACAGAGCGCATAGGTACGTATCAATCGGTAGCCGGCTCGCGTGTTACTGACAAGTATTTATGTGTCGCGCGAGGATTGCGGCACCCACTCGGGCGCTGATGCGGGCGGAGCGACGACTCGGTTGAGGGGGCTGAGGAGTGCAGGCTTGTGGCGAACGAATAACTTTTGGTAATCTACTACGCGCTACAAGATTCATGTTTTACCCAGAAAGACTGACAAATTGGTTTGTAAAAGAAAATAAATTTTGCTCACTCGCTTTCGTTCGGCATCTTTTGGCAGGACGTGGACAGGCTGGATTTGTATATATTTGGCCGGACACGACTGTAAAATATATTTGTAAAATATGTTTGTTGTTTATATATTTGGAACTGGTTTACATCAGTTACGTCACAATGGGTTCAGTTGAAAACCAGCGTCAGGCACTAGTAGTCTGACATTATGCTGAACTGAACCTATTTGGCGCAGCCGCTAGACACACAGATACTTTATTTTTTGTTTAGTTTTTCTTTTGTTTTGTCTCATGAATTTTTTGTCTGTGTGTCTGATTGCTTTCGTGCCAAATAAATTTCTTTCTTTTTTCTTTCTTTCTTTAAAAAGCCGGACACCTGGCAACCCAATCCACGAGTAAATCCGGCTCACCTTGGGCAGTCAGCCTCGCTATCAACCTTGCTGACTGGCTAATCTTTTACGGCATGAGCTTCTTCTTCTCGTGTGGTTAGTGACTAACCTGGTATCAGAGTTTATGCCGCCATGGGCCTCTGACTTGGCTTCACATGCCGTCGAGAAATATCTCTCTGGCACGTTTCTCACGATGTTTTCTTTCACTGTTTTTAAGCAAATGATAATTATACAATACGCACATGAATCCGCAAAGTCAGAGGTGTGTGCTTTGGGTTCGAACAAGACCTATGACTTGGCAGTGCGATAGTCACACCACTAGGTTATCACTGCGGCATGAGCTATTTTCGTATAATTCGTACCGACATGTGAGGAGAAGACTGAAATTAAATATTCAAGGAATTATTCTCGCGTCAACTCTCATGGAAAAATCTGCGACATTTATGAGAACCGTGTGTTCTGGATTACAGACATTATTCCGTGTCATTGCCTCCTTCCTGTCTTATTTTCAGACTAGCGGCCCGTCCCGGCTTAGCACGGGTGGACATTTTTTCCGTTTTTGCAACACTTTTTATTTATACTCCGCTCTTATTGGTCGTATCGTGATGTTATGTACTATACCCTTCCTCGATAAATGGACTAACCGATACAAAAATATTTTTTCAATTCCAACCCGTAGTTCCTGAGATTACCGCGTTCAAACAAACAAACTCTTCAGCTTTATAATATTAGTATAGATTGAAACCAGTCAGGTATGTAAAGGAATCCTGTTCACCAATCTAGGTCACTAATCAACCGATGAATATTTATACGATCTTTAACAAAATCCTTTTACTAAGCTCATTACATTAGAGCTCCTCGTGAAATAGCTCGTTTAGGGAAGTACTACCATCATACCTATTTCTGCCCCCCCAAACAGCATTGCTGTGTTGCGGTTTTGGATATGGATACTGGTCAAATTGTGCATGCCGCAACAAAATAAACCTAAATGTTAAACCGGTCTATCCCAAGGTTAGACCGGTTATCAGACCTTCGGGCTCCTGACTACCCGTAACGAGTGTCATAGGTATTCGTATGACACCAGAGTTTAACGTGCTCTCCGAAGTACAGAGGGGTCTCGATGTGTACCGAATGGTCACCCATTCACGGACTGATCGCGGTATAGGACTGTTGTAACTTAGATTCAAAATTCGCTCACATTAGCGATATTTTTACGATACTATTCGTCTAACGTTCGTGCTAGGCCTTTTGCTAGGTCTACAGGATCTTACCGGGTAGCACACGGAATTGCCAGGAAGTGCACGGAATACTACGTAAATATCATTATAAGAATTCCCACTCACTCACACGCAACGTAGAAAAATAGTCGCGTAGAGAAAATTATGAACAGCGTTGATTACGGTAATTTTCATGGGTCATTATGTGGAACGAGCGCGGCTCCCATCGAAATAAACACCATTAGCTAGATACGCTACACATTGTAAAGAACCACATTCAACATGCAATTTTTAATCGCACGTTTTTGTGAGGTATTTTTTCTGGTATAAATAAGCTACAACACTTTTGAAGCAGAATTTAAAACTTTTTGAAGCTTTTAAAAGTTGATTTATTTATTTCCAATTGAAACTACCCGAGCTTATAAATAAATCAAACCATTCGCCACACTATTGCGAAAGTTAAAAAACCGGCCAAGTGCGAGTCGGACTCACGCACGAAGGGTTCCGTACCATTATCTATAAAAACTGCAAAAAAATCATATCTGTTGTGTGGGAGCCCCTCTTAAACATTTGTTTTATTTTAATTTAATTATTTATTTTTAAAGTGAATATATAACTAAATATTCTGTGAATATTTCAAGTGTCTACCTGTTGCCGTTATCAATATCGAGCAAAAACGAGCAAAAAAAATCACGTTTGTTGTATGGGAGCCCCCTTAAATATTTATTTTTTAGTATTTGTTGTTATAGCGGCAATAGAAATACATCATTTGCGAAAATTTCAACCGTCTAACTATCACGGTGCATGGGATACAGCCTGGTGACAGACGAACGGACAGCGGAGTCTTAGTAATAGGGTCCCGTTTTACCCTTTGGGTACGGAACCCTAAAAACCTTATTTTTGATTACTTATAAAAAAATACCAAATAGTTTGTCATTTACTTTTCTTAAAACCTGCCCGATTAAGGGTATGGTCGCATCATGGATAGTAAGCTTTATATCATAAACTGGGTGTGATTGCCATCAAGATACACGCCATCGCCGGGTGAGCCACCTGTGTTTACCAACCCGCAAGCAACCCTATTTAGTGACGTCACTTTAGAGTGCTTATATGTCAGCTGTAATGCACTGCCACAGACTAAATTCTTCAGTTGGTCAACGTGAGAGTTTGATCATACGTCCCTTGCGGAGGAAACGTCCGGACGTACTTGAGTATAATTGCCGGTACTCAATTACGTCCGGCTATCAACCTTATTGACTTGTTTATATTTTACCATTTAACATTTAAAAATATAAAAAATAGTAGCCCACCAGCATCGGGAACAGGGTCCAAACTACCGGTAATCAGAGTCTCAGAGAGAGGAACTTCCTGGCAATACGTGTGTACGTATCCAGAAGTACCGCTTTCTGTATCAGGCCCTTGACCCAGCCGCCCAACGAGAGCCTCATCAGATGTTGGTCGAGGCTCTTGGCTATTAAGCCATTGGTCGTAACGACTATCGGCACAACAACTGCTGAGTCAACCTCCCACATGTCGACAACCCCGTGTGCCAAGTCTTGATATTATTAACAGTGCTTATGTCAGCTGTCATGCACTGCCACATTATATAATATTAAGTACATTAATTATTATCATAGTATCTTATTATTAAAGTCCCATGTAATAGGGGACGAGCCTATTGCCAT
This sequence comes from Amphipyra berbera, assembly GCA_910594945.2. Lineage (NCBI taxonomy): Eukaryota > Metazoa > Arthropoda > Insecta > Lepidoptera > Noctuidae > Amphipyra > Amphipyra berbera. Next base: position 9,565,625 of record OU343144.1, on the reverse strand, counting down.
CAACGGGGCACAAATCCAAACTCCGGGCTGCTATTGAAGAGTTCCACACGGAAATACCCAATAACACTTTGCCCGACCTGGGGATCGAACCCAGGATCGCATGATCAGCTTTCGCGCTTGCCACCACTAGATCAATCAAGCATTTGATAATATTTAAAATTATATGAAATCTAAAATCTAAAAGAAATCTCAATTCAATCATAATTTGTTACAAAAATTACATTAAAGTTTTTATTCATAAATCGCTGTTGAATCTTTGTACAATGATCACTTACTTTTGACGCTGACTGTACCGTACTGTTTACGCTACGTCAGACAAGTATTCAGCTTGATGTGTGTGTGACACAGTTGTTCACACAAAGGATATGCGGGCTGGGATTTTTAATCACTAGGAACGTATTATAAAAGCAAAGTTCTCGGCTTAGTCTGTCTGTATAAAAATGATGTTTAACTAATATAAAGTTTTAAATTAAACTAAAACTAAACTGTGCGGAGTTTCAACCTTTTAAGGGATTAAAATTCGCATTTTATTCGGTACCGTAGCGGCCCGTTCCGACTTCGCACGGATGGACATTTTCCCCGATTTTGCAACATTTTTCATTTATGCTCTGCTCCTATTGGTCGTAGCGTGATGTTATATAACCTATAACCTTCCTCGATAAATGGACTATCCAACACAAAAATATTTTTTCAATTCCAACCAGTAGTTCCTGAGATTAGCGCGTTCAAACAAACAAACTCTTCAGCTTTATAATATTAGTATAGATAATTCCTTAAAAAAACTTTTAAGTTAAACTGTTTTATCTTGCAGTACCCCTGCAGCATCAGGATTTGAGGATTGTAGATTGAAATTATTATTATGCTGTATTGTTATGGGTAAATCCTAGCGTTCACAACGAAAGACTACAATCCATCATTCTCAGCTACAATCGGAGTTGACTACAAATGCAAAGTCATGGACGTGAACGGTGGTAAAGTCAAGCTTGTTAGTTGTCGGCAATAAGACTGACAAGCATATAATTTTGGGACCCAGTGCATAATATCAGCATGCGCATTGGATCACCCGCGCGATGGCGCAACGAGTATTCCCAAAGAGGGTTTACGTTAGGCAGACCGGCCGGTCATAAAACAATAAGCCAAAACCTCTAACAACATGGATTTATGAAATACATGTTGTGCCGACTCCACCTAGTGTGGGCAGAAAGAAGAAGATTGTTATGGGAATTGAATTTATGTGCGAAGTTTCAGGAGAACCGGTAAAGCAGGTTCAGTTGAAAAATCTGCCACAAAATTTGATTCAAACAAAATTACGAAGTGAAGCTAGTTAAAACGGATTAAAAATGGGCATATTGTATGATCATGCTTGATCATGCTATCACCTTTTTGCGTGTGTCAGCAGCTTGCCTTTCATGCAGGAGGGTCAGAGATCGATCCCAGCACGCACCTCAGACTTTTCGAATTCATATGCGGATCAAAATTTGATTATCACTTGCGCTTACGGCGAAAGAAATCACGAGGTATAACATAACATATGAGGAGCTCAGGAACAAAGTGTCATTTACACTTTTGACTCGAAGTTTCTTTTTTTTCCCATTGGATTCAAAACTATGATTTCTGAAGAGATTTGGTTCAAAAAGTGCCACATTGAAGACAAAATAAGCATCTCGCAAGTCGCAATCTGATCAAAAAGTGACATTTGTAAGGCAAACAGACCTAATCGTGAAATAAAAATCTCGATTTATGAACAAAAATGAAAAGTGAACATGACACTTTTTGTTCCTGACCTCCTCATATGTAGCCCATTACTGTCTCACTGCTGGGCGTATGCCTCTTCACAGAATAAGAATAGTTTCGGCCTTAGTCCACCACGCTGGCTTGTTGCGGGTTGGCAGACTATACACACGATCGAAAACTTTATGGAGTTCTCTCAGAGTGCAGGTTTCCTCACGATGTTTTTCCTTCACCGTTAACGCAGGTGATAATCAAATTCTATTCAATACGAGTTAGTAACCAACGATACCTAATAAACAAAATGGCGATCTAAATATATCACCAAGGGAGACATATTAAGCGGAAAACATATGTAACAACATTATTTGTCAACGACCACAAACTTGCTAGTTCCGGCGGAATATTTGATGAAACGCCAAACTTATTCGTACTGAGATAGTTTGACGACCGTTTAGCTGTCGCTTCGTTTGCTTTTATTGACGTCTAGTCATTTATCTGTCTGTTGAAACGAAGTTACATTTAATGTGCATGATTTACTTCTCGTTTATGGAATGAGTAAACTCAAAATGTAGACGTATCATAGAGGTTAATTTCTGCAATTTCTATAGATTCGTGGCTAACTAAAAATCACGCCGATCATAAGATTTGCGAGGTTAAGCTACACTTGCCGCGGTCTGTCTGTGGATGGGTGGCCGTTCTTTACACATCGAGAGCCCTCCGTGCCTCGGAGAGCCCGTTAAACAGTCGGTTGCGGGTGTCATACGAATACTATAACAGTCTTTACTGGAAGTCAGAAGCCCGAAAGCCTGACAACCGGTCTAACCTTAGGATATCGGCATTGCCCTGTAGCTGGGCTGCGGAAGTCTGATGGCAGTCGCTCCGGGTAAAATCTGGTATTCTGCCGCATCTGGTTAGACTGAAAGCTGACCCCGACATAGTCGAGAAAAGGCTAAGAGGAACAGACAAAACAGTTTCAAAATTAAAAACATATTTACTAACATATTAACATATTTAATAGAAAAATGCTTCTACTCAATCAACGAATATTTTGAAAATAAATAAAGTTAAAAACACGCAATATAAGCAAAAATAACATAAACCTAAATAAATAAAACATACAATTAATAATACACCTATACCAATACCTGTTTACCTACTCAATAACATATCACTCGATATACTATGTTGTTTTGGTTCTAGTATCCTTAATTAAAAATATTGTGTATTAAGAATAACAATAGTCAAGAATTAGGCACTATGTACCAAGTAGACACATAAGTAAATTTATAAATATACTTTCATGTAATTAGAGCCCTCAAATATTGCAACACCTGGAAAAGGTTGCTAAGCTGTACCTACTCTATATAATAAGATCTGTATTATTTTACCTTAGTGTGCAAATAAATATTTTGAGTTTGAGTTTGATTTCACGGCAAATTAAAATTGTGTAGCGTTGAGGACGGTTTAGAATATAAAACTTCCTCACCGCACACTGGGAATAGACGTGTGTAGTAAGATTCAACATAACCCAGCACGCTTGATGGTAGGATCTATACGGTCCGCCTGGCTAGCTACCACCCTCGCATTAATGTCCGGCCAAGCAGTTTACTGTGTTCTGTCGACTGTATATGAGAGCCAGAGAGGTAAAGGAGAATCCCTCTACATCTCTGTTCCTTGGATTCGTGTGCTCCATTTTAGGCCCTATCTGCGCTTACCATCAGGTGAGACTAGGGCCAAACATGACCAAGTCAAGAATAAAAAAAAAGTTGCGTTTGAGTATTTGGTCATAACTCTTTTCAATACAATTATATAAACTAAAAATAAATATGAGTGAAAATAGTTATCTCTAAAATATTACCCGCGAACCTGTAGCCCAGAAAGCCAACCACTCAGTCACTGCAACAATGTATCATCCCCACTTATTCTGTAACAAATTATCTCCTTAAATCCGAAAGATGGTACTTTCAGCGCACAATTTCTCATTCGTTCACCTCATTCATTCGCCTAAACTCCTCCATACGAAAGTAGAGGCGTTAGACTAAATTAACTCAATGTGTGCGCTGTGGTCGTATTAACTGGAGTACCGTGAGTCGACTCGTGACGTCATTGCGCGACATTCTCCCACACTCACCGCATTAGCTGCTTTATTACTTGAATGTCGCTAGTCGTTTGTTTCAGAGAATGTTACGCAATGTTATTGTTTATTTTTGCGTATGGCGTACTTGATAACACAACATCATGGTTGTATTTCCCGAATGGTTGGGCTGAGTTGTATAGTAACACCCACATTTCGCTGTTATGTTTAAGTCCCACGTAATAGGGGGCGAGCCTATTCCCATCAACCAGGCACAAATCCAAACTCAGGGCTGCTATTGAGGAATTCCACACGGAAAAACCCAATAACACTTTGCCCGACCTGGGGCTCGAGCCCAGGTCACGATTAGCAGTCGCGCTTGGCCCCACTAGGCAATAGGCTCGACCCCTATTCCATGGGACTTAAAACATAACTCGCCTCTGCCCAACCCTTTGGGGAATACAGGCGTGATGTTATGTTATACGCAAGAGAGGCAATACGTCAACAGCTTTCAAATAATATCTATGCTAATATTATGAAGCTGAAGAGTTTGTTTGTTTGAACGCGCTAATCTCAGGAACTTCTGGTTGGAATTGAAAAATTCTCCTTGTGTTGGATAGCCCATTTATCGAAAAAGGTTATAGGCTATACAACATCACGCTACGACCAATAGGAACGGAGCATAAATGAAAAATGTTGCAAAAACGGGAAAATGTCCACCCGTGCGAAGCCGGGACGGGCCGCTAGTTTAGTTATAAAATTATGATCATATTTTATCGTTCCATATGTTCCATAGCCTATAATTCTCGAAAATTAAACGCAATAGGTACTTCATATGTAAAAGACATACAACAGAATCTTGTAGGGGTGAATCTATCATTACAGTTATAGCTAATATCGGTCTGTCAGGATTGCGGGTATAGTAAATAAGGTAAATGTAACCAACATAAACTCTCCACCACTGAGAGTACTTATATTTAGATTAGTGGCTAGTTTACAATATATCGCAATATTAGTGCATTATTGCCGCGATCTGTAATGACTGCGTTGCTGGCAGCGCTGATGATGGCCGAAACCGCAGTGTAGCGCAGCTCTAGGCCATCACAGCGCGGTCAGCATTGCAGCTCTTGATGGACAAGCTGGAAAGGTCGAGGCCTTTATAGTGCGGACAGCAAGGGCTGCAATGATGACCAAGCTTGTAAGCCGAGAGCGTAGTTAAATTAAGCTCGAGGCCATCATAGCGTGGCCAGCAGCGCAGTCATTGCGGACCAAGGCTTGTATAGTGCTTTACTCAAACAATGCGAGTAATTTAAATAAAACCGCTTAGTATAGTAAGAATTTATTTAAAGTAACGATTTGTTTCCTCCCCGGGCTTTAGTTTTTTTTTTAAATTAGTTTTAATGGTTGTTCTGCCTGTACCTAGCCAATTTCTGAATAAAAACTTTTTGCATCAGACTATTTTTGAAACAAAACTCGACAATAATGGATTTTCAAAGGAAATTGCTAGTGGCTAAAACTCGCCCTCAATGAAATACCATACAACTTTGCTGGCGTCTATTCCAGTAGCACGGAAAGGTGGACTTTGCTCAAAGAAGGTTTTCAAAATAATGACCACATTACAAGAATTTTTGAGTGATATAATTTATACAAGATCAGAAAATAAGGACAAGCAAATCAGATATAAAAGGTCAGACTTCTTCGGCTGTTCGACTTAGAATCCTCTGCTCCGTCGAATGACCACTGTTTTTATAACGTCGGATACGTTGATTCATCTTGACGACTACCATCCTTTATCAACACTGTCCAGTGATACCAGCTAAAGTCCAGTCGCGAAGCAGGAAGAATTTCGTACAATGACCTTTGTGCCTACAACCAATTGCAATCTATATTGACGGCGGTCACCGCATCTGTGCGAGCGCGACGGCAAGATATTTCTGCGCGAGCGACAGAGATAAGTAGTGACGTGACATTGTACGAAATCCGTCCTGCACCGCGACCGCACTTTACCGATAACACATATTGTGGTAGTTTCTAATATAACATTCACGAAAATAGTTTTCCGTTGAAAAGTTAGCAACTCACGCAAAATTTGATTTCCCGGAGGTGAAACCTTCAGACGAGGTTTTAATATTCGACCCTCCTATGTGACGTCAGATTTGCATAACACTAGTGGTGTGGGACACCGGCCCCATGCTTTAACGCAATTCACATGGACCCTATAAAGCCCCTGACGCGAAATTCTTAACCATGCAGAGTTAGCAATAAAACCGTTTTTAATAAAAATATACCGGTTATTTTACAAAAGAATAACCTAGTGACAGCCTAGTGGTGTGAACGTCGGAATGTCAAGTTCGAACCCAAGGCACGCACCTCTGAATTTTCGGATTCATGTGCGTATTGTATAATTATCACTTGCTTTAAAACGGTGAAGGAAAACATCGTGAGGAAACCGTCATGCCTGAGAGATATTTTTCGACGGCAGGTGAAGCCAAGTCTGAGGCTTATAGGCGGTATAAACTCTAACACCAGGTTAGTCACTAACCACACGAAAAGAAGAAGAAGAGAAGAGAAGAAGACATAAGAATGCACACTGACCTCCCTCTATAACCTACAATATTCAACAGGTTACTGCGATACACTAGCAATTCACCCGTGAAGGTTAAACGCTTATTTGATTCTAAGGTTGAACCTCTTATTCAAAAGGAAGCCATTTACCGGTCTCAAATCTAACCTCAAGACTGTTACTAAGAATTGACTCACAGGAAAACTGCGCAAAGAAAAAGAATTGAAAATCTTACATTTCTAAGACACGCTTGCTACATTATATGTTTTTAATCGACAAAACATAACATCACGTCTTGTATTCCCCGTAGGGTTCGGCAGAGACGTAATAACACCCTCATTTCGCCGTTATGTTTAAGTCCCATGTAGTAGGGGGCGAGCCTATTGCCACTAACCGGACACAAATTCAGAGTCCGGGCTGCAGCTTAGAAATACCTAATGGATGAACCCATTAACACTTCGCCCAACCTGGAGATCGAACCCAGGACCCCATGCTCAGCAGTCGAGATTGCGCCGACTAGACCAGCAAGACAGTTTTTAATCAAATTGTTGTTTATGCAAACTGTCTCCTACTGCCCAGATCCACTTTCTAAGTAAGTAAGTTTTCTTCAAGATAACTTTGGCGAGAGCGAATAATAAACTAGTTATTAACCATGAAAATATTATTATAAAAAAATAAATTTACCTACATTAGATTCCCAATAAAAAGTATACTCCTTATAGCCTTCTTCTTTTCGTGTGGTTAGTGACTAACCTGGTGTCAGAGTTTATACCGCCCATGGGCCTTTGACTTGGCTTCACATGCCGTCGATAAATATCTCTCAGGCATGCCGGTTTCCTCACGATGTTTTCCTTCACCGTTTTTAAGCAAGTGATAATTATAACGCAAATGAATCCTAAAAGTCAGAGGTGCGTGCCTTGGGTTCGAACTCGAGACCTATGACTTGGCAGTCCGACGGTCACACCACTAGGCTTTGCCATTACTCCTTAAAGTATCACTTCAGCATCATTGCTTCCGACATAACGAAGAATTTTTTAGAATAATAATTATAAAAATCTTAAGTAAATTAAAATGGCTTGCAAAAACGAAGGGAGCCTAAGTCTGACTTGTCACGACCAGGCAGTACGTGATCTCAGGAGTTGAAGTCAGGAATTTCAAATGAGAAAATTAAATGGAAGAAAATATATTTCAAGGTCGATGCTTAGTAAAAGAACTTATCCATTAATAGATTTCCTGATCTGAATTTAAATTGTATTATTATATTACTAAAACATCGAGGACAACCTTCAGGTTCTCGCGAATAAACCAACTCCTCAGACCTCGTGGCTGTCGCAGAAGAAAACTGTTAGCTACAATTCTCTTCCCTTACTTTTAAAAAACTGTTTTATTTAGTGTCACTTCTTATATTTGTGTGTTTGATTCAAAGCTTGCAACGGATTTTTCAAGAAAATTCGCACTCTATTACAATTCCCATAACAATACAACACTATAATAATTTCAACCTTCAATCCTCAAATCCTGATGCTGCAGGGGTATTGTAAGATAAGACCGTTTCACTTTTAAAGGGTTTTTTTCAAAATGCTTCATCTTCACGGCGTTTATCACTTCTATTTGTTATAAAAACAATATGACAGCTATCAGCGTCTTCCATTTTACAATATTTTGATTACTATGATATAATACATTTATTTATAAAGGGAAATAAGAGGAGAAAACAATTATTCATCCTATTACATGATAAAAAAAAACATTTTAACAAAAATAAAACCGACTTCAAAAAAACTAAAAAAAGAATAAAATGATTACCATATTATTATAAAATTAACAGTTTCAGAAGTCAGTGCTAATGCTAATCCACGCTGAACCAAATTGAAGGCACCGACTTCTTAAACTATTAATTTTGTAATATGATAATTATTTTATTTTATTTTTCGTTTTTTTTTGAAGTCGGTTTTATTTTTGTTTAAATTTTATGTAGATATGACTATGGCCAGTTAAATTCCGTGACTACCGTACATGTTTTGTTATCATGTCATCGATATTACTACGCGATGTGGATAGCTGATAGAGCATTGTGCGGTTGAGCGAACTGACCACTGAACCTCGTGGTAATCCGGCCACGACCGCTTAACGTTGTGGTGAGATGCCTACTGGCTGAAACTACGTATAATATATGGAGAACTAAAAGCCCGTTCACACAGCCGATCCATTTTAATAGATCCGTCGGTACTGGGTGTATTTTTTACATCTGTACTGATGAATCAGTAAGGCGAAACACACGGCGACGGAGCTACAACACTGCGCGTGAATGTGTTTTCTGTGTGTTGCACTACGCGTGTTTTCTATACAAACACAGATACTTGCAAACAACGTAAGAACACGCACTCCCGCGTTACGCTGCGTGATGCGGTGCAGTGTGCGAATCGCCTTCAACAAATGGCAACTCCGTCGCATCTGACAGGCAGGATACGACAAAAATAACGGATCCAGTATTTTTTATTGGATTCGTAATACTGTCGTATACGTGAACTCGCTTATGCAACTACAGGCGCCATCACTAAAATAAAAACGGATCCGCTAAAACGGGTTCTGTAAACAGTTTCTGTGTGAACTAGCTGTCAATCGTAAAGTAACACGTATTATTGCCAATTATTATAATTTACGGAGCCTTATTGGTTAAAATTGAGACTCTTATTACTTTACCAATAATGAAGCAAATACCTTATAGCTTTCTATAGTAGACTCTCCCATATGGAAGTAGCTATCACAGATAAAAATAGCTTACGAGTGTATTTATACGCCTCGTTTGGCAATAAAAAATGCTTACATTGGTAAAGAAAGAAAGAAAAAACCGTTTATTCACGTGAAAGTGACGCACATAACATAGTTTTTTTTTGTTTTTTTTACATAAGCCCAAAAAATCAAAAACTAAAAAGTATATAAAAATAAAATAAATGGCACGGAAATATATATTATGCGCCACTACTGCGCGAAACGAAAACTAAAAAAAAACGAAAACTTTGTGGTCTGGAAGTACATCTGTCTTCAAGTTGCGTCACAGTAGTTTAGGATTCTTACTTTGAGCATTTGAGATGTTTTTTGTAAAATATGGTGTCTTTTCCCTCAGTAAGTAAATAAATGGTAAGTAAAACGATTCGTTTTTGTTTATAGGAACCAAACAAAAATCAATCAAACTATACCATGCCGTTTAATTCTTGCAGACCATCGGTTTTCGTACGCGACTGAGGTCAGCGCTGCGGAAAATCCAGTTTTTATATCCTTAAGTAAATACCTATATAAACTTCTTCATCTTCTTCTTTTCGTGCGATTAGTGACTAACCTGGTGTCCGAGCTTATGCCACCTATGGTCTCTCTCTCTCGGTCACATGCCGTCGAGAAATATCTCACAGGCATCGTTTCCCTCGCGATGTTTTCCTTCACCATTATACAATACGCACATGAATCCAAAAAGTCAGAGGTGCGTGCCTTGGGTTCCAACTCGAGATTTATGAATTGGCAGTCATACCACTAGGCTATCACTGCTTAGACCTCCTCAACCTACACCTAGCTGTACAAATACTAAAAAGATAACACACGACACGTTTGGTGCAGTGGCTGAGCGATTGGCTTCTGTGCTACGGGTTGTAGGTTCGATTCCCGCACGGAACAAATATTTGTATGGCCTACAGATAGTTGTTCCGGATCTGGATGTTTGTGCGTGTGAAGATTTGTGTCTGTAAACGCATCCACAATACAGGAGAAATCCTAGTGTGGGGCAACGTTTTTTAAAAAAAGAAAAAGATAGTTGATAAAAAAAATTAAACCGACTTCAAAAAAGAATAAAATAATTACCATATAAAATTAACAGTTTCAGAAGTCGGTGCTGATCCACGCTGAACCAAATTGAAGGCACCGACTTCTGAAACTGTTAATTTTATATGGTAATTATTTTATTCTTTTTTGAAGTCGGTTCAAATTTTTTGTAAAAAAGTTTTTATTTTTTTCATTTTAGTGGCTTTAATTAAAACTTGGTTGGACCTACTAAAGACGCTGCCCGTAACATAATCACATCATCACAATATACGTACTGTTCGTCATTGAGGAGTTCCATTGTTTATCTCCGAAGTTCTTCATCAGATCTTCACCAAATTTAAATGGGACCAACTTCGAAGTATACCCTATCCATTAAAAAAGAATCATTAAAATCGGTTCACAACTGGCGAAAATATCGATGAATATACACAAAAAAAAAAAAAACATACATACAGACGAACATAGTAATCTCCTCCTTTTGGAAGTCGGTTAAAAACTCATTAAGCACTTCAAGCGAAAGAGCAAAAAGATACCCATAGCCATACCGGTATCATTGTCGGTATATGTCTCCTATATACCGATATGAATAACTCTGCAGTACTCCGTACTTTTATAAGAGGCGTGTAAGTAGCATTTTACATGCGGCGTCGCGCCGAACCACTGCTTTTCATTTAGACATACCCGAAAATACCAGAGCAGACTTACGGCAGGGATTTTTCTTGAATTTTGATGCTCGCGGCGCTTACTTGATACATACGGTTGAAAATTTATATGAGCACTTGGAAAAGATGATTAATATTTTTGTAAAGGAGTTTTAATTCCTTAAAAAAAAACATACATAACATAACATCACGCCTGTATTCCCCGAAGGGTTAGGCAGAGGTGTATAGTAACACCCTTTTCGCCGTTATGTTTAAATCCCATGTAATAGGGGGCGAGCCTTTTGCCAGCAATAGGTCACAAATCTCGACTCGGAAAAATCCAATACCACTTTGCCCGACCTGGGGATTTAACCAAGGACCTCAAGATCAGCAATCACGCTAGCCACCACTGGACCAACGAGGCAGAAATAAAAACAGTATAAATAATTCTACGATCGTCATGTATATTGTATTACTACTGGTCTCCTCCCTGATAATGGACGAATCAGGAGAATTTACCTAAGTCTTCTACTTTTACTTCCTAGCGTTATTCAGTGGGCTAATCCCCAACAGCTTCAAATTCTGAGTCAATCGAAATTGATTCTAATCAATTATTCGTTTTTCAAACTGAGTTTTTCTTTTATGATTTTTGTTGCTAAATGTATCTAACCGCCCGTTCACACAGCGGATCCGTTTTAACGGATCCATCGTTACGGGATGTGTTGTTCACAACTGTACCGACGGATCAGTTAAACAAATGGTAGCTGCGTCGCATCAGGCAGACAGGATAGGTTAATAATAACGCAACCAGTATTTTTTACTGGATTTGGAATACTGTCATGTATGTGAACTCACACATACAACTACAGGCGCCATCACCAAAATAAAAAAGGACCCTTTAAACAGTTTCTGTGTGAACTAGCTGTACAATGATGCTGGATTCTGCCAAAAACGGCATACTGTGAACCAGCCTCTGTCTCTCTCTTTCTTTCTGTGTGTGTATTCACATGACGGTAATTGCGTCAACGATGATAAACAATTTGGTCGTGCGATCTGTTTGCGCGAAAGTCACTCTTTCTTCCCGTGTGTCAAACCTACACACATTCGGAAAAGATGTTATAAAAATCCGTACTTCTGCGTATTATTCCACCAAATCTCTTTGACTGCGAATAACTTAAAAGATTTACAAAGTAAAAACGTAAAAACCTGTTTATTAAAATATTTTGTGTAGGTATTGTGCCGTTTTTGGAACATTTTTTAGGGTACCTTAGCGCTATTGCCTACGAAACTACGATTGATTAGTATTTATGAGGGAAAAAACAATTGAATTGAATGAGGTTGTTCTGCCTTTTTTTTTTTTTTTTTTTTTTACTTGGGTAAATCCTCATGGACTATCCCCCGTCTGGGGCAGACGGGGGGGTGTGCCGGACTTTTACCGGCTAAAACCACCACGGTGTCCCTCTTTCTGACCTAAGGCCGGGGTCGCGGGATTCGCTATTGCATGCACCGCAACCCCGTTAGGTCTTGGTCCACCAATTGCTGGTGGACCTCTCCACTGTAGGGCCCCACCCCACGACCTCCTGAGAGGCGCGGGGGGCACCCCACATCACCGGCGCACCAGAACACATGGTACGCCGTGACCACCCCGGGGACCAAACAAGTACATGGGTGCCAGACTACCCCGTGTCTGGGCACCCCTGGTCCCCCTGCGACGGGTCAGGTTAGTGGCCCCGCCGCCTACCACTTTTCGGCCGCAGAGGATAGAAAGGGCGGTCAGGTACACACCGCCACTCCTCTTCCCCTGCGGCCCCACCGCGTCCGCCATCTGACGGTGGCAGCCCCGTCAAGGCCGCGGAAGGTAGGGAGAACGGCGCACCGTAATACCGGCACTCCTCTCCCGCCGCGGCCTCCCGCACTCAGCCGCGATGCGTTCCAAACGACATCGCGGCCCGCCTCAGTTGCGATGTCGCCGAAGCGACACCGCAACCTACTTGGCCGCTACATCGAGGGCTACCAGACCCAAGCCCCGACGAGCGGCCCCTACTTGGGTTCCTCTTCGCTTCACCGTGGGGTTCAATGCCACGGCTACTAAGCCCCCCCGTAACGAAGGTTGTTCTGCCTTTTTTTTTTTTTTCTCTCACGTGGGGAAATCCTCGTGGACTATCCTCCGTCTGGGGAAGACGGGGGGGTATGCCAGACTCTTATTGGCTAAAACCCCACGGTGTCCCTCCTTCTGACCTAAGGCCGGGGTCACGGGATTCGCTGTTGCATGCACCGCGACCCCGACAGGTCTCGGTCCACCAGCTTCTTCTGGTGGACCCCTCCTGTGGTGGGGCAGTTGCTCCCCTGCCCCACATCCATCCGAGAGGCGCGCGCAGGACAAGACGCGCCATCCTCCCTGGGCCCGTTACTGGTCGGGCGACGGGTTCCCCAACCCGCCGCCCGCAGGCCACTCACTAGGGTGGCCGGAGATCATCACGTGCCCTCCGGCGCCCGGTGCGTCTAGCGCGAGAAGGGAGAGAAGAAGCGGCCTCCCTCTCCCTTTCCGCTACCTCCTTGGTCGCCATCACCCCCTCGCAAAAGGAGGCGATGGCTTCCCACGCAGTCTCGCTCCTGACCATGGACAGAACCACGGCCGGAAGCGAGAGGTCACCGCCGATCGCCGCGACTAGCTCGCGGCGCTGCGACCCCCATGCTGGACACGCCTGCAAAGTGTGCAGCGCCGTGTCCTCGGGGCAGTCGCAGTGGTGACAACCGGGCGTCTGCTCCCGGCCTATACGACACAGGTACTTCCCGAAACAGCCGTGTCCCGAGAGTACCTGCGTCAGCCGGAAGCTGAGGGCGCCGTGACGCCTCTCCAGCCACTCCTCCATCACGGGTCTTACCGCCGCTATCGCGGCGTGCCCCGCGCTGGGTTGCGCAAGTCGTTCCCTCCACTCGGCCACCAGGATCTGGCGGAGCTCGCTCCGCTCAGGCGCCTCCTCGCGCTGACGATATCTCAGCGCGAGGGCTCTCGCCTCCAAATCCCAGGGCGCTGATCCGGCCAAAAGACTCGCCGCCTCGAAGGAGATCGTACGGTACCCCCTTATCACCCTGACGGCCATCGCCCGCTGCGGTCTCCGCAGGATAGCGACGTTGCGGGCCGTCAGGGTGTCCGCCCAAATCGGCGATCCGTAGAGGGCCATGGATCGTACGATCCCCGAGTAGTAGAGTCTCCGGCAGGAGGCATTGGGCCCCCCCAAATTGGGCAGCAGCCGCGAAAGCGCAGCCGCTGCTCCCATTAGTTTGGGGGTCAACTGCCGAAAATGCGGCCCAAAGTCCCATCGGCTGTCGAGGACGAGTCCCAGGTACTTCATCGTCGACTCGACACCGATGCGGACGCCTCCCACGACAATGTGGGATCCCGAGGGTGGTCCCTTCCGGGGCCCGTGGAAACACAGGGCCTCGGACTTCCGCAGGGCCACCTCGAGACCCAATCGTCGGATCCTATCGACGACTTGCGCAACCCCAGCTGTGGCCAAAATGGCCGCCTGCCAGTGTGTCCCTCCCCGCGCTGTGACCAGCGTGTCGTCGGCGTAGCAGGTCACGCCGACAACGGAGAGAAACGCACCGCGCAGCACCCAGTCGTAACCGATGTTCCACAGGAGCGGCCCTAGGACCGAACCCTGTGGGACACCGCACGACATAGTCTTTCCCAACCTAACCTAATCTAACCAGATATGCGGCTGAATACCAATATTTTACACGGAGCGACTACCATCAGACCTCTGCAACCCGGTTACTGGGTAATGCCGATATCTTAAGGTTAGACCGGTTGTCAGACTTTAATTGAATGAGGTATGGTTCAATAATACCTTGTAATTATAATTTACATACTTTTATAGTTTTCTTTATTAGGTACAGAACATCCAAAGATTTAAAACGGTACCGGTTTCAGAAACTAACTTAACATCACACCTGTATTCCCCGAAGAATTGGGCAGAGGTGTATAGTAACACCCTCATTTCACCGTCATGTTCAAATCCCATGTAATAGGAGGCGAGCCTATTCCCATCAACCGGGCACAAATCCAAACTCCGGGCTGCTACTGAGGAATTCCACACGTTAAAACCCAGTAACACTTTGCCTGACCTGGGAATCGAACCCGGAACCTCATGATCAGCAGTCAAGCTTGCCACCACTAGACCAACGAGGCAGTTCAATTTCAGAAACTATTGTTACTTTACGAGTATACCGGTGGATCTACCACCTGTGATTATAATTAACACATCTTGCACCTCCCAAGGTCTACCTTGGAAGCCCCTCTCTCCTAACTCTTATTCTCTAACAATAATTTTCAGGGGTCTACGCAGTATTCAGTATAGGTAGACCAAGTATAAAACGACGAATGAACCGTACAATTCCGTTTTGGTTGGACACCGTTCAGGTCTCGCCAATAACTGCCCGGTTACGTAGAAACGGTCCGCAAGACCATCTGCAAGCAGTCCAAAAGACAGCAAAAAAAAAACGATTCTGTTTCATAACATAATTAGCCTATTACTATCCCACTTCTGGGCACGGGCCTCTTCGCAGACTGAGAAGGGTTTAGAGCTAAGTCCGTCACGCTGGCCTAGTGCAAATTGGCAGACTACCTACACACACCATCGAGAACTTTATAAAGCCCTCTCAGGTATGCAGGTTTCCTCACGATGTTTTTTGCGCTGTTAACGCAAATGATAATCAAATTTTGATTTGAAAAGTCAGAGTTACGGGCCGTTATTGAACTCAGACCGTCTTGCATGGTAGGAAAACATTCAACCGTTAGGCTATCACTGCTATTCTGTGACATAGATATACTAATTGAAAAACTCATTCATGTAATAACAACCTATGTAAAAATAGCTCCCCCTACTCTCATTAGTTGATACAAACCTATGATTATTTATATTCAGTGTTTTTCGCCCTTTCAAATAAACTCCAATATAATTACAGCAATCATCGCTAATGACAGCGGTTAACCTTTGACCCAAAAACCTGAAAGCCCTGAGAGACATAATAATATTGAAAGCTACACTAACTTTTCAAATCGTTCACCCGACACATTCCATAGTTTTTATTTACAAGTTAAAATACAGTCTATACCATTCATTTTAATTTTGCACCTTAAAACTGATGACAAAAAATTCATATAGCACTGTTCTAGTCATCTAGTACTTCTGAATCTAACAAATTCTCTCTATCATTTGGAACGTTATCTTTTATGCTATAAGGTTTGTTTTTGACTGCATTGATACTTAGCATTTCTGAAACTGGCCTCATGTTTGCTTTACAACTAGAACTTGGAACGATCGATGAGGCGTTCTCGGCTCAGATTTTCTATTTGAACTTGTACAACTTAATGTTTATATTGCTTCAAATTGCAGTACGATTCCGCTATTTGTTGATACAGATAATAATTACTGACTAAAGTTGTTTTAAGTCGGTTTATTGCCTTCGTTTAACTTTGGATAGCATTATGTTGAACA
This sequence comes from Amphipyra berbera, assembly GCA_910594945.2. NCBI lineage: Eukaryota > Metazoa > Arthropoda > Insecta > Lepidoptera > Noctuidae > Amphipyra > Amphipyra berbera. The sequence goes on along the minus strand of OU343144.1, from coordinate 9,549,299 downwards.
AGTTAGTTTAAACAACGTTTAAACAGGGGTTTTATCACGGTTTTAAGTCTAAAGGCAACTTATACATTGCCAATTTTGGGTTGAAATCCAAAATTCAGATTGCTGCTGCTGCAGTCAAGAATTGGTTGTGTGTTTGTCAGAATTTGTCCAAATTCATATCTTTTTTCGTCAATGACGACAACGTTAACTTCATAATTTCAACTCATATGCGCCTTTATCGATACTTAGAGAAAGTTTATGGTTTAGTAGCACTACATAAGGCTGCTATTAATGATGTTTAGTTGAAAATTATTAGACTTGACTCCAATCTATCTCTTGATCGTGAGGTCCTGTGTTCAATCCCCAAGGCCGGCAAAATGTTATTGGGTTTTTTCATGTAGAATTTCTTAGTAGCAGCTCGAAGTTTGGATTTGTGCCCGGTTGATGGCAATGGGCTCGTCTGCTATTACATGGGACTTAAACATAACGGCAAAATGAGGGTGTTACTATGTATAGTACAGTATGTATAGTGCAGAGGTGTACCTCTGCCAAACTCTTTGAAGAAAAAAAAGTAAAAACTGTTTTCTTTACTTTTTCATTTCTTTACCTTTTTGCCTTTTACCTAGTTGTACTGCCTTCTTTGTCTGTCTTTCAACACAAAGACATCTTATACGCCACTATCAAAATGCTGTACCTGCCGTCAGTACCCCAAAACTGTAAGTAAAACTTCTGGTGGAATTAACTGATTTATATTCACGACGCGAATCCTTCCCTCGTCTCACCTCTCCTTTAAGACACGTCCATGATTGTTGCTGCTCATGTAATGGGTGATTTGCCTGAATAGCTTCCTTCCAGTGATGAAATGTGCCATTTTGTGAGCGGTGCGGAATACGTAACGAAGTGTTCCATATTCAGTTTCGGAGTCCACGCGCAGGATTGTTATATGTCTGCCTACATAGATGCGGACGAATATTGTGTTCCAATGTTTTTTTGCAAAGAGTATGAAAATGCGATCGTTCCTTTGAATTTGTTTTTGGATTTGGAGTTGTATTGAGAGTTGTATTTATGAATTTGCACTATTTTTAACTGCCTCGTTGGTCTTCTTGTGGCAAGCGTGACTGCTGATCGTGAGGTCCTGGATTCGATCCCTTGGTTGGGCAAAGTGTAACCGGGTTTTTCCGTGTGGAATTCCTTAGTAGCAGCCCGGGGTTTGGATATGTGCCTAGCTGATGGTAAAAGGCTCGCCCTTATTATATGGAACTTAAAACATAACGGCGAAATAAGGGTGTTACCTATACGCCTCTGCCCAACCCTTCGGGAAATACAGGCGTGATATAATTATGTAATTTATGTTATGTTATTGTTATGTAATTTTTTTTACTGCTTGGCCTAACCGACTGCCACACCAAACGACCCCAGACAGATAATGGTCATAATGATCACAACTAATAGGCAAATTGTCTATCGAAGTATAATGTTATCGGTCTTTATGAGATAGTAGAAACGGAAGCAGATAAAACTGCTAGACTAGAATGAATATTAAATACAGAAGGAGGAAGGCGGTAGAACACTGAAATATATTATTATTTCCAATGCCCGCCGAAGATAGAAGAGAAATCGTATCGTATTAATCAAACGACAAAACACCTCTATATATTTCACAATACAAGAACAAAGCTGAAAACACATGCGTTCATAAATCTTATGAAACTGCAACTTGTGGGAACGCATCACAGATACGTAAAGTGATACATGGATACATTTTTCATTGCTGATACAAGCTTTGAACTGCGATGTTCGTTTATATTTTAGTGTTTGATGTCTAGGTTTGTTTTCAAATATTTTTGCGGTACTTCTCTGACAAAAAACTCGGCATCATTATTAGAAATCTTCTTCTTCCTGCCCTTATCCCACATTAGGTGGGGTCGGCACAACATGTTTTATGAAATCCATGTTGTTAGAGGTTTTGGCTTATTGTTTTATGACCGGCCGCCTGCCTGACATCAACCCTCCTTGGGAATACTCGTTGAGCGTACGCGCGGGTGACCCAATCATTATTAGAAATAACATACATAAACATAAAGATAACATCACGTCTGTATTCTCCGAAGGATTGAGCAGAGGGGTATAGAAACACCCTCATTTCGCCGTTATATTTAAGTTCCATGTAATAGGAAGCGAGCCTATTGTCATCAATTGGGCACAAATCCAAACCCCGGGCTGCTACTGAGGAATTCTACACGGATAAATCCAATAACACTTTGCCCGACCCAGGGATCGAACCCAGGAACTCACGATCAGCAGTCGCGCTTGCCACCGCTAGACCAACGAGGCAGTTTATTATAAATAATCCCTCAAAAAATCTTATAAAATAAGCGGTGTCATCTTGCAGTAGTACAGTATCAGGATTTGAGAATTGAAGGTTGAAATTATAACGTTGTATTGTCATGGGAATTGAATTTGTGTGCTCAGTTTCAGGAGAATCGGTTAAGCAGAAGAAGTTGAAAAATCTGTCGCGACATTAAAAACAAACAAACAAATATACGAAGTGAAGCTAATTACAACCATTTAAAAACAAAGAAAACATTGCCATGACGAGCTTATAAAAAAAGCAAGCAACATATTCATGGGGAACATAAATAAATACGCCATCCACTTTAGTAATTGCACTACGTAGCGGTGACAATGAGGTTCCCACTCAACATGATGCTGTGTTGTGTAACGTGAGTTGCAACTTAGCGCTAATTTTCAGTGGTAACCCCAAGCACTACAAGTATTATACTGTTCCAGAATCATTTATTCATGGATCTTGGTATATTTCTATGCATTACATGCTTAAACAGATTGTTGATGCTGGTATTATATTAGATGCTGTTATTCTTCCTCGTCCTCCTTGTCCTCGTCCTCGCACTTCTCCTCCACCTCTTCATCTTCCTTTGGTATCCGCCTTTTATAAATTCTACGCTAAGAAAGAAGGTAGATAATTTCTCCACAATACCTTTACCACATAACTTCGGCACACCTGCTTAATAATTTTCGCCAAAAAAAATCCCAAATGTAAGTATAGTTATTTGTTACGGGAAATTGTTTCTTTTGCACTATCCCGTGGGAAATAACCGCAGTTTGTCATACTATGGCATGTGCCAACAGGCTCCTACGCCCATATATCTACATACGTGCCCCAGGGAAATGACCGATTTCCAGAATACTGATACGTTTTACCAGGTTAGTTGACCGGGGTAATATTATTGGGATAGATATTTTTACAAGTAAATATTATGATAGAAATAAAAAAAAACAAATGGTTGATCGGGTGAAATGTGTTCTTTCTGACCAAGCCATACCTGAATGCATCCAATTTTATTTTCTGATGACGTCACCTACACAACAACAAACACAGACTCTATTCGTGATGGCGCTCAAAAAATCAAGTTGTTAGTTAGCAAAAGACGCGCATTTATGTCAATGCATGCATTTAGAAAAAAAACGGTATGTAAGAATTTTAGTACGATGATTTCTCTAATTTATACTATCGCCATGGGAATAAAGTTGTTACTTAATATATCGCTTAAATGTAAACATGTATTTTAATAACCTTTCATTTGGTAACACCAAGGCTGAAGACAAAGAAATCTTGTTATTAAATTATTTTTATTATAATAAAAATAAATACATAGACTTCTAAAAACTAATTTATCTTTAACGAACACTAACAATCTGCATAGCCCCTAGGTATTAGAAAAATAATTTACATTTTCTCTTTAATTTATAACATTAATTGTGTCTTCATTTTGAATTATACGATCTGAACGAATAATTATTATTCAACAAACGTTATAAACTATTGAGTGCCTAAAGTTACAAAATAAATCTATTGATTTGAATTCGCCTTTAAAAAAAGATCCAAATCCTAACAGTCTTGATCTAAGCTTCCGAAACACTCTCCACTTCTATGACGTGTCTATGCTTCTTCTTCTTATGTATTCCTTCGAACTCATTCTGGATCTCTTCCAAGGGCCGTCCTTTCGTCTCAGGAACGAAGAAATAGACAAATACTATCCCTACAATGCACGTTATCGAAAAGGCCCATAACGTCCAACCAGGCTTCACCGTGTCTACCAAATTCTGGTATAATTTCGTCACACCGAATGCCAAAAACCAATGGAAACCAGCAGTCAAGGCTGTCGCTCTTCTTGTCATGTGTGGAGGAAATATTTCTCGAAGCATCAACCAAGGTATTGGGCCAACACCAGAAGCATAGAAACTCACAAATAGACATAAAGTGAAGAGAGGCACCCACGTGCTACTTGGTGATAGGTTAGATGCCTTCAAATGGTAATAGATGCCTAGACAAGCTAAATTCACGGCCATAGCTGTAAATGAAACCATTAGTAGTACTCGTCTCCTTACAATCTTTAGCAGCATAGTGGAAAAGTAAGTGGATGAAACCAAACAGAAGCCTAATATGATAGCCGCACTAGGAGGATTGAGAGAAATAGAAAAAGTTTCAAAAATATTCTTAGCGTAGAAAAGGACGGGGAATATGCCGCTCATCTGTTGGAATACCATAAGACCGAAAGAGACAATAAGAGCCTTGACCGTGGACTTTGTGCCGAAAAGTTCTTTGAAAGTTACTTTGATCTTCGCAGAATTTCTGAGACGCTCCTTCAACGCTTTAATTTCTGAGTCAATGTCGTTATCGATGCCTCTGAAGTAGCGTAAGGCTGCCTTTGCTTCATGGAATTTTCCTTGAGACATTAGATAGGCTGGAGATTCTGGTAGGAAGATGAAGGCGATGAAAAAAGCTGTTGGTACACTGGCACAAAGTACTGTCAGCCAAGAAGTGTTTTCTACGAGACCTGAAAAGAAAGAAAACAGTAAAATTAGGTTTTATTCTGCCATTCTTGCAAAATTGTATATAGGTAATATATGTACGTTAGAAAAATTCTAGGTAGCATGCATTTTGTTTCTAACATATAGAATACTATTCTAACATTTTTGAATAGTATCTGTATATAATAATAACAGTGGCTCACATAGATATCACTGCTTATACATCGAATACAATTAAATCTCTTTCTTTCAATCTAGTGTTAATCCAGTATTATACTCTGAACGTACTTAATATTAAGTAAAATGATAAAGTTAGCACAATATTTACCAATAATATATCCAAACAGAACTCCGCAGCTGAAGTGGACGTGATAAAAGTTGGCAAGTGTTGGTAAAGTATGTTTTTCTGCTATGTCTTCAACGTAAGGTGGTATTCCAACACTGAAGGCCCCCAACGCCACTCCACCGACAAAACGTCCCACGTACAGACCATAAACATTTGGACTGAAAAGAGAAAATAAAATTAAGGAACTGTGGTGTAAGATAGTTGAATTTTGAAATAATTTAAAAAATCTGACTTTTTATAAAATCGATCAGTATGTCATATAAAGGATAGTGAAGTCAAAAACGTTTTATCTATCGCCTTGAGATTAATAAATTTGGAATCTTTAATTAAACAGACGCGTATCTACGTAAGATTTTTGTTTGTGACTGCACAGTGCAGCGAAACGATTACAGCAGGGAATGGTTTGATTAATAAAAATAACCATAAATGGATTTCGCTGTACCTATTAACGTTTTGCCAAAAAAAAATCCACATACCTAGATGCGACGAGTATCCAGGACACCACCAGAGGAAGCGCCAAGTAAAGCAGAGTCTTTTTCCTGCCAAAGTACTCAGAAATTAGACCAGCTGGTCCTGCGCCCCATAACGCTCCGAGACACAGAAGAGATGCTACCCATGATGCCTCTGATGCTGTTAGCTGAAAAACAAGAAAACCTTCGATTTTATCGTTCCATCATACTCAAAAATATATCCTTACCGCAGTCGGAATCAAAACCAAAATCTTCAGAGCCACTTAGGTACCTATATTTTCGCCCTTGTGCTGTTAAGCTAGAGATTGTATAAATATGAGCCCAAAGGTCAACTGAGGATAATAAATCGAGGGTAGGCTTTCATGGTGAGGTTGCGGTGTGGCACCCGGGTGCGGATGCGTAGTGCGATCTTATATCAAAATCCAAAACGCCAAAAGGTCTCGGGCTCCGATGAAAATCCAGTTTAAACAGAATTATTAATTTGATTTCGAAATATAAGCATAAAAGTTTATAACAAAATCGCGACACAAGACCAAGAAAACGTTAACCACAAAGTTTTTCCAAGAATAATATTATTAAATTACCGTGAGTTTCTGGGACTAACTTGGATGGTATAAAGAATTGAGTATACGAGCTCAAAGCTGCCAAAAAAACAAAGATGGATGTTGTCAAGAATGATGTGAGAACCAATGGACTGTCTGCAGACTATTGTAGATTTTGGAGATCAAATTCTGAAGAAGGTTGAGTTGGAACACCAACTCTTAAAATCCAAGCGAGAGAATTTCAGAACCTTACGGGAAAACCAAACCTGGTGAATCTGGGACTGGCACAGAAAACAGGAGAAGAGTTCTCTTGATATACTATATATTAAGCAAGACTTGGAAAACATTAACCAGAAACTTGTTTCAAGAATAATATAGTAACTTACCGTCAGTTTAGTGTGTGTAGGACTAAGTATGCTTGGTGTAGTGTTCTCCACAGCAATTACGTCTCGGGTCGGCGACGGCGGCTGTAACATACGTATATTTATTGACTTCATTAATCTCGGACAGAAATTATAACCAGGATTATGTTGCTCGTACTGCTGTTACAGTATAAGGTATTAATTATTGTTGTGTGTTAAAAGAATTCTGTTTATGTACTCCATAAATCAGACCTTTGTCAGGCTCTCTTTCTTTGGATATCATAAAATGTGAGGAAGGTATTATGTTAACAGGGTGGTCAGCAGTATCCTCTCATACGCTAATAATAGATTTTGACAAAATTCTCTCATGATCGACTCTAGTGCGAAGCCTATAAAAGAGAAAAATTGGTAAGAAAATAAAGCCACCTGGATAATTATTATAATTTTTCGTACAGCAACGACAAATCCTGATTGAGAACAATGCATCTACTGACTTTTTAATAAAACACCAAAGCTGACCCTAACCATATAAAAAAGTCTATCTGACAAACACCGAAAGAACTCACACTGTAACAAAAATAGTCATAAATTCAAAAAGTCGCAAAACCGACCATAAGTACAAGATATAGTGCTTACATATTCACTAATTGCTGCAGCATTCATATTATGCATAAAACATACAAATTGCCGACCAAGAATTCAGTACTCCATTTAAAATTCCCTTAAGTACGCAAACGTTTACGTAGAGGTATTTTATCTCGGCACAAACAATTTAGAGAAAACTGCACTTCTCTGTATCAAAATTACGGCACGTAAAACCGGCAAGTTCTTCGTTTCGGTATCATATATTCAAAAGTTAGTTCGCTTCCGAACTCGGGTGGCATTTACACTCCTGTCAACGGCAGTAAACTTTTCATGTTGATATACTCTCAAAGCTTGATTGCTGAGAAGTTGCTTGTATAGATGTTTCGTTTCGTGTCTAGACAACTAATGAAAATTGAAACTTTGAATTTTGAGGGAGTTTGAAAATTTCTTTGGTAGGAGTGCTTAGTTGCATCTGAAGATTTGATCAGGACTTTGCAAGTCACTATAAGTGGTGGTTCTTGAATAAGCAATTAAGCAGATTTGTCCTCAGATAAGATTAAACCATCCACCATGGGAGTCCTTAAAGGATTATTTTAAAGAGCATAGACTGATGTTACGATAATAATTAAGTGAAGAATATGCTCGAAATTTTCGAAACACTGAGAATCGGAAAGAGGTCCACATAAAATTGAAAACTAGCCACAAAAGCACTATCAGTTTACTTGTTGACGACTGACAGACTAATCATTAGATTATTTGTGACAGAACATAGTTTATTTGTGACATTCTGCCTAGTATTTTTATCTCTACTCTCTCAGTTCTTGTCTACGAGTATTGTCAACAAAGATACTAACAATTTAATGAATTTAAACAAGTTTGCCAAAGACCTAAGTATGTAAAGTCTGATACCATCAAAATTATTTGGCAATGCAGCGCTATCTGCTGAAATAAGTGTTCCGTTTTCCAACTAGATGGAAATGTTGTGGATAAAATCGCAAATTGTAGACTTTGGACAAACTACTCCGTGTGGGGACTGGTTAGAATATAAAACTTCCCCACCGCACGCTGGGAATAGACGCGTGTTGTAAGATTCAATAAAACCCAGCACGCTTGGACCGCTTGGTGGTAGGATCTATACGGTCCGCCTTGCTAGCTACCACCCTCACATTAAATTCCGGCGCCAAGTAATTTACTGTGTTCTGTCGTGTGTATGTGAGAGCCAGAGGGGTATAGGGGAATCCCTCTATATCTCTGTTCCTTGGATTCGTGTGGTCCATCTTAGAGCCTGTCTGCGCTTAGCATCAGGTGAGACTAGGGTCAAACGCGACCAAGTCAGGAATAAAAAAAAAACTAGATTCTTTCCTGTCGACATGTATTATATTTTGATTTGAGAAAGCAGATATTTTAAGTAGTTCTCGCTGGTTTCCTTCTCAAAGTCAGTCCACGTGCGAGAGGTCGAGAAAATGTGACAGGAAATGAAGTGTGACAATTTTGAAAAGAGGTTTTAAACACATGCTAACGAGAATTCGTGTGGCTTGTCCAACGATAATTCAATATTGGAACTGACTACTAAACGTTCGAGTCAACCCAATAATACATAAAAATAAGAAATAACAGCTGCATACACCAAATATAACTGCCTCACCTGCATTGCGCATTTTGAGGGTTAAAACAATAAACAAACATAAATCTACAGTTACGATAAGCAAACATCACCTTTATTACTATAGAAATAAAAGTTTTTGATACGCAAATAATGTTGTATAAAGTTGCAATAATATCATAACTTCATAAGTCATGGTTTCACCGCATGCGGCGCGCTGTCAGTCGCTCGGAAAACTTCGACAAAGTTCGGTAAAGTTCGGTAAAGTTAGTATACTTAAATTCTCGCTGCGTTTAGGCAAGTAACTAGGAACTAAGGGCAATCATTAGAGATTATTCAGGAATTTGATCACAGCACAAAGTTATAGAAAGCTTTAGTTGTAAACCAATTAGTGCTTGTCTGTCTAGGAATTAATTTGACAAGATGTTAACAGAGCTCAGTAATAATTAACCATTTGCGGATTTAGCATTCCACAATTTTGTGTTCTTATTAGTCTTTTTAAATGTATTCTTAATTACCACGTTGGTCTAGTGGTGGCAAGCGCGACTGCTGATCGTGAAGTCCTGGGTTCGATCCCCAGGTCGGGTTATTGGGTTTCTCCGTGTGAGATTTCTCAGTAGTTGCCCAGAGTTTGGATTTGTGCTCGGTTGATAGGCTCGCCCTCTATTACATGGGACTTAAACATAACGGCAAAATGAGGGTGTTACTATACACCTCTGCCCTACCCTTCGGTGAATACAAGCGTGATGTTTTGTTTATGTTATTAGTCTTTTTCTTGTCTTTGTATCTAGGTCGTTCTTTATTCGTATTTCTTAATTGGAGGGGCCCGTGGCCGATTGCCAACAGCGCGGGTCATATGATTTGCAAGGTGAAGCTGTGCTTGCCGCGGTCAGTCTGTCGATGGGTGATCATTCATTATACATCGAGACCCCTCGTAAATCGTCGGTCCCGGGTGTCATACGAATACCTATGACAGTCATTACGGGTAGTCAGTAACCCGAGAATCTGACAACCGGTCTAACCTTAGGATATCGTATTGCCCAGTAACTGGGTGGTGGAGGTCTTATGGCAGTCGCTTGGTGTAAAGTACTGGTATTCATCCGCATCTGGTTACACTGGAACCTGACCTCAACATAGTTGGGTAAGAACATTATTCTTAATTGATAAAATTTTAGTGTACCGCCTCGCTATTCCGAAATTAGGCGTCCAAACTTCGACGGCTGTTTCTTATATCGGCATGACGAGGCGCAATTTCAGCCTCTTGTGTCGCGGGTAGTTTAAAAAGTATTGCAGGCGTAATCATGCCGTTATATGTCACGTATTTTCGGCATAGATGGGCGGTAGTCTGTTTCAAGGGTGTACGAACGCGCGCCAATTACGCACGATGTTTTTACAGACCAACAACTTTGAGTTGCACCTTGCGTGACGTGTGCCATATTATATAAAAAACCGCGTTCATAATGATGAACGCGGTTTTTCATATAATTTTCTTCATAATTTCTGCGTTGTTAGTCTAGAGGTCGCAAGCGCGACTGCTGACCATGGGGTCCTGGGTTCTATCCCCAGGTCAGGTAAAGTGTTATTGGGTTTTTCCATTAGGAATTCCTCAGTAGCAGCCTGGATTTGTGCCCGGTTTATGCCAAAAGGCTCGCCCTCTATTACATGGAACTTAAACATAACTGGCGAAACGAAGGTGTACTAAAACACCTCTGCCGAACCCTTCGGGGAATACAAGGCGTGATGTTATGTATGTATGTATATCATTTCTGAGTTTGCGTTCAATTTTAAACCTAATATTTGGTCAAGCTCGTTCCATTAATTTTAAGCACCAAATAACGATTTTGTATGAAACTTATGAATTAAAATGGTACGACATAACTAAGATGTCGCATCGTCAAACTTCGTAAAACCGATCACTTCCGAACTGAGTGCGACTTCAAGACCTCGAATGTTTATTAGTACTGCAGTAATTAGTGGATTTAATTAAAACATGGTTGGACCTACTAAATCGCTGCTCGTAACATAATTACATCATCACATTATGCGTAGGTACTGTTCGTCATTGAGGAGTTCCATTGTCTATCTCCGAAGTTCTTCATGAGATCTTCACCAAATTTTAATGAGACCAACTTCGGAGTATACCCTATCCACTAAAAAAATTATCATCCAAATTGGTTTACACTGTAAAAAGTAATGCGTGGCCTAACATAAAAAAGTGTTGATTTGAGAACCCCCTCCGTTTTTTTCGTCTGTTAAAAAATGATCTGTACGCTGACGCAATAAGTTTGAATGGCACGATTACGAGCGCCTGCCATTGGTTATTCGATCAAGCTCGCCAATGCGACTTCCAAGTTGTGTGGTACTATACCGGGTGTGATAATTAATACCCTATCATCCCACTATCGTTTGAAGCCGCCGACAAAGCTATCGAATGAAAATTTCCCCGCATTTTAATTGATGACATTTCATTATTTTGATAGCGAGTGCTATCTTCTATAATAAATTGTCTGGGTGTTATCAATACCAGACTGCAGACAGGTCTCCAGTAATGAGGTCGATCAATGTACTACATATTATTATGCTCAAATGATTAATCCATATGTTTATATACACTACTAGCGGCCCGTCCCGATTTAGCACGGGTGGACATTTTTCCAGTTTTTGCAACATTGTTCATTTATGCTCCGCTTTTATTAGCCGTAGCGTGATGTTATATAGCCTATAACCTTCCTCGATAAATGGACTATCCAACACAAAAATATTTTTTTGAAGGCACCGACTTCTCAAACTGTTAATTGTTATAAATGTTTTTTATTTTTTTATTTTCGTGGCCTTAATTAAAACATTGTTGGACCTGCTAAAGACGCTGCTCGTAACATAATCACATCATCACATTATGCGTACTGTTCGTCATTGAGGAGTTCCATTGTTTATCTCCGAAGTTCTTTATCAGATCTTGACCAAATTTAAATGGGATCATTTCGAAAGAATACTCTTTCATACAAAAAAATGTTTTTTCAAATCGGTTCATAAATGAGGATGTAGTGATGTAACAAACGTGAAAAAAAATATACAGCCGAATTGAGAACCTCCTCCTTTTTTGGAAGTTGGTTAAAAATAAACCAAAATATTATACGACACTTGTATTTTCGATTTAAAATTCGCTTACATTAGTTTACGCTGTTTACGATACTATACGTCAAATGTTAGAGGTGTGCCTACAGAGCTCCGAAAAAAATCTTCCAATGTAAAAAGATTCTTGGTCCACAAGTTTTCCAGAAGCTCTCCAAGACAACAGAACTATCATATGAATTTAAAAAGTCAAGCTTAAAACGGTGAAGGAAAACATTGTGAGGAAACCGGCATGCTTGACAGATATTTCTCGACGGCAGGTGATGCCAAGTCAGAGGCCCATGGACGGCATAAACTTTGACACCAGGTTAGTCTAACCACACGAAAAGAAGAGAAGAGCTTAAAACTTTAAAGGGTTACTACCTTTTTACTATCATGGGTGTCGGTAGACGTTGAAATGCAATTTGTATGTCTTTTTTTTCATATCTTTTAGGGAGCGTTCCCACTATGTCGTGACGATTAATTTATCGTTGGACGACTGCCGTCTCTAGCTGTTCCCATTATAACGACTGTTTGTCGTCAATTTTTTTTATCGTTTAGCGACTATCGTATCCTGCTGTTCCCATTGGATCGCGACGACATTTTATCGTTTCACGGCAGTCGCTTTGTCGTTTGCACATCAGTAGCAAGCTATAAGACGAGACTATATTTTTATCGTGGCCACGACAGATAGTCGTAACAACGACACATGATTTGCAGTCACGATGTCGTGACGTTTTTTTATCATTTCACGACTGTCGTGCTAGCCGTTCCCATTGACTTGACAATCTGTCGCCACTGCAAAAACAATTCGTGAACGACAGTTAATCGTGTCGTCTTATATGTGAACACCTCTATCTTTATATACACACATCAAAAAAAGTTTGCGATCACTTTGAAAAATCGTTTTTTTTTTGTTACGGTAGATTATATTATGATTTCTTCTTCTTTTTAGATTCTTTATTTAAAAATATAGATTTAGAATATAAAACAATAAAACAGTTCAATTGTTTTTCCATATAAAAAGGCTTCCAGTCCTAGCTTTCGCTCATTCAGAAATCTGATTTAGTCAATTTTAACGGATTTAAAATAGATTTCGCGGAAAGTTGTGATTGAAAAATGCCAAGAGGATTATCAGAAATTTTACGAGCAAGAATAGTAACTTTGAGGGAAGAAGGATATACCACGAGAGAAATAGCATGCAGAGTTGTGCTATCCCAATCCTGTGTCGTGACCACGTTCAAGAGGTACCACGGGATGGGTAATTTAGCTGACCGACCCCGCAGTGGCCGCCCAACTGTTTTGACTGCTGCCCAAAAGCGCTATATTAGATTGCTGGCAGCCCGTGACCCAACAATCAACGCCACTAAAATAAAAGCAGAAGTTCGGGCCGCCTCTGGGCTTGAAGTTAACACTCAGATCATTCGGAATTGCTTGCACCAGGCTGGAGCTAGAACGCCTTTGATCCCGTATCGAGGCTTCATGACAGCAGACATGTACAGAGCAGTTGCTATTGATGGAATTGTCAGACCATTCCGGGTAAACCATGGGCACCAATTTGTACTGGTCGATGATAATGCGCCCGCCCATCGAGCTCAACGAGTCAATGCTGCTCTCCGAGAATACGACATCACAACGTTAGACTGGCCTGCTGGCTCGCCTGACTTAAACCCAATAGAGCACGCGTGGGATGCTCTTAAGCGAGCTGTTTGGAACCGTCAGCCACGTCCCCAGACAGTGACAGAGCTCAGGGAAGCCGCTATTCAAGAATGGGACAGGTTACCCCAAGAAATGCTGGATAACTTGATTCTCAGCATGCCCAAGAGGATCTTCGCATGTGTTCGAGCCAGGGGAGGAGTTATATTATATTGAATATAAACCTTTTATTAATAAATTGTTGTTTAAGTTTGGTTAAACAGTCTTTTTCTTTCTATCAAATTTCTGTTACAATTGCATTATGATTAATTACTCAATTTTTTTTTTATAAAAAATAAGAAATAGCTTTATTTTTTAATTTCAAACTGGGTATTTCTATTTAAAGAAAACACACAACAAAGAATTTTTCTTGATAAAGTTCAATTTAAAAAAAAAAAGCTTATACTAGTGATCGCAAACTTTTTTTGATGTGTGTATATAATTCGACTGTAGGTACGTGTGTGTGTCACTGAACTCCTCCTAAACGGCTGGACCGATTTGAATGTTTTTTTTTGTATGTGTTTGGGTGGCGCCCTGGATGGTTTAGATTCACAATTGGTCACGGTAGGTGGCGCTTCTGTCGGTATGTCACCAAATTCTCCGGGCAAGACGACGTCTGTTGGGTCCGCTAGTTTAAATATATATTAGCCACGACTCTTAAAACTACACGACTATCTGTCGTCACGATAAAGTGGGAACGCGACCTGAAACAGCTCTCACTTGAGAGATGTCTCTTAAGTGTAATTTTAACATGACTTTGTATTTAAAAATGTTGTCAAATGTATGAAATTCTACTCTATCGTATCTGCTGTTGGGAGATCTCTGAAAACAGAGCTGTTTATTAAAACGGGCTTTAATATCCTATTTTTAATTTTGTGTTTAGAAAAAAGAAATTGTCTACCCGAAATAAATTCAGTTAATAATAGTGCTTGGCTTTCATAAATAACATCAAAAGCATAATTTAAAATTTTGTTAATAACGAATCCTTTTTAAGCATATTTAAAATTCATAAACTCGTTTAGCCAAAAAGAACAATGTTAGAAGTAAAATTCGAACCGCGACGGTTTACAAAGAAAAAAGTCTATGAAATTTAATTTAACCTGCGGCACTCTACACGGTGGGTTAAGATTCATAAAGTTCCAAGTTTTGGGAATTACATTGAGCTAGTTTCGTGCGGGACGTACACGGGCGGTTCTTCTGGTGCAACTCTAATATCTATGGACAGGTCCGGACTGGCCATACGGACAAATCTGGCAAATGCCCAATGCGCCGGATGCCCGACGGGCCGGTGTGGCCTGATGGGCCGGTCATACAGTCGGAGAAATCGAAAGAGTGAGAGAAGTCCAAGTATTGCCTATCGCTTGAAAAAGAAGCCGCAAATTGTTTGTGGTTGTAAATGCACCCAAGATACAGGAGAAAGAGAGAGGGGAGGGTCTAAAAAAAAACGTCGTCCGTCTAATCGATTGGGAATGATTTTTTTTGCCAGCACTTGGCCGACCGTCTCTCAAATGCCCGGGCCGATTTCAGGTCCCAAGTTCGGTCCTGTCTATGGACGTCACACAAAAGTATTGTTGTTAGTAGTCATCATGTTAGTAGTAGTAGTTAGCTTAGGTTAAGTGTTTTACTAAAAGTGTTGTTGCTAGTAGTCACGATGTTAGTAGTAGTAGTAGTTAGCTTAGGTTAAGTATTTTACTCGTCCCCATTGGTTGGGACCCTTCAGGTCTCGCCAATAACTGCCCGGTTACGTAGAAACGGTCCGAAAGCCGATGTACAAAGAGTCGAACCGAAAAAAAAACGGGGTTGGCACGAATGATACCACGTTAGTGACGTTAGTTTGAGTGAATTTTGAATTAAAAATACTCGTTTAGCACATACTATTTTATTAAATTGAGACTTTATTCATATCTGTTATGTTTTTCCATTAGGAATTTCTCAGTGGCAGCCCGGAGTCTGAATTTATACCCGGTTAATGCCAATAGGCTCGCCCCCTATTACATTGAACTTAAACATAACTGGCACAATGAGGGTGCTACTAAAAACACCTCTGCCCTACCCTTCGGGGATGACAGGCGTGATGTTATGTTATGTATTGAATTCAACTTTATGCTAGCACCCCTTTCCCAGAGACATCTCAAATGAGAATTGTTAATACGGGCCTTTGTTTCCAAATAAAATCTTCATCAAAAATGGACAAGAATGAAAATTTCAAATTAGAATCGGAATTAGAAAAAATGTTTTGAAACAACAATCCAAAAAAATTTGGCTAGTTAATTGTTACTAAGAATTTTAATCAACAACAACTCGTTGACGATGATATAAACTAGATGCCAGTTTTTAGGCTCCTTGTCTTTGAATTTCAATTCGATCCAAACTTTTGTTCTTTGATTACAAGTTCCATGAAATCTGCATAATTGAGTTGACAGGGCTGTCGTCATCCAAATGAAGAAAAGATTTCGTTGCGTACGGAATACCGTCTTATTTTGACTTCTCCAACATTGCTTAACTAAGCCAATTACTCATTTGTATAAAATAAACCTGGTTTCAATGTTTTTATTTTATGCGAAAGATGATACCCTTTATATATATATATATATAGAGCAAAGTTAACCAAAATTACGAGTTTATCCCTACGACCGGTGATTATAGCGGTCATTGAGAGACCTATCTTCATCGGTGGGCGATTTTGGACTGATAATGGTTTAATGTGCCTCGTTGGTCTAGTGGTGGCAAGCGCAATTGCTGATCGTAAGGTCCTGGGTTCGATCCCCAGGTCGGGCAAAGTGTTATTGGATTTTTCCATATGGAATTCCTCTGTGGCAGCCGGGAGTTTCGATTTGTGCCTGGTTGATGGCAATAGGCTCGCCCCCTATTACATGGGACTTAAACATAACGGCGAAATGAGAGTGTTTACTATACACCTCTGCCCAACCCTCCGGGAATACAGGCGTGATGTTATGTTATGTAATATATAGTTTGCTGATCAAAATGATGAAACATTTTGCTGTAATAATACAGGACAATCACACAGCACAAATCTTTTCTACATCATATTTTTAGCTTGCTATAGATATTAAGCCCACTACACAAATATACTGGCCTACAAAAATAAGTATCACACTTTTAAAATTGCAATAACTTTTTAAGTACACAAGATATATTTTCGAAACAAAAAGGACTCAAAAAAGAGTTTATCTTTGTTACTATAGTTTCAAAGAAAGCTGATAAAAATTGCTATAAAACCTTTTTTATTTTAAATCTCTAACTTCTATAGTTAAGAAAAAATTGAAATTTTAAAAGTGTGATACTTATTTTTGCAGGCCAGTGTAGTACCTATAATTAGTAATTTAATAAACTGAGCAAGTAACACGACACTTGCGATGAAACGATACTTCTTCTTTTCGTATCGACGGTACTTTATTATCTATGACTTATAATGGTTGCGCCCAGTAGGTGGCCACATTAATTGGAGCTTCGGTGGCGCTCTTCAGATCATCGAAGGTGCAGGTGGACGGACATTTGGGACACTCCAGCAAGTGGGACATAGTCTGGACAGGAGCACCGCACACGCACTGGGTATTCGAATGATCGATTAAAAACGATAAACGATACTTAATGACAGAAAGGAAATGCGACAGCCGAAAGTAAAAAAAAACGAGGCACATGATCTGCGCCAAAAACGCGGCGTCAAAACCGCACGTGTATTTCAACACGCGGCGGTCGCGCCTAACCGCGGTTTAATTTATCGCTGGTCGCTAATGAAAACATTATTTATGATCTCTCCACGCCCCATCCACCACTTGGGTATAAATCTAGCCGGATAACCCTCTACACACGATCCCTAGGCTAAGGATACACGGAAGACGCTTGAAACTTTGTGAGAACTTGAGAGTTCTGCGCAAAATTAATTTGTAAGGGAAAAAGCTGTGTAAAGTCATGTTATTATGGTGTTTTAATAAAAATTGTGATGAAAAATCTTAAAGTTACGAGTTAAAAATGGTATTAAGTTGTTTTTCTCCGTTCTAAACCATCGGTTAAATCAGCTTAGTAGTAACTAAATATTGACAGGGACCAATAAAAGTCTGCTGGAAGTATATGCCTTCTGTTCTAATAACTGTGCGCTGATGTAGTTAGCCTAAATCATTGTTAACCTACCAACTCTGGCCCGGTTACCCATTTCTACTGTTTCATCGTACATAGTCTAATATAACTATCTACAACATATCACCATTTGGTATGTTCATGAATTTCGATTTAGCTAACTTACCTCTAAATGTCCATTTGTCAATAATGGCAGAGCTGATGATGACCAAGCGACACATACGCCAGCCGCAAATGCACCAAGATTCACTGCAAAGAGAAAAACATGAATATTAAAGAAGGCAGTAATCTCAATTATCTACAATGCCACGTGACCTAAGCTAAAAGCTTATAATAGGCCACACAATTAATTTAATTAAAACTGATACCAAACTTATCAATAACAAAGCAAATAAGAAACAAAATAATGCACATTCTCTCAATTCAGATTTGTGCAGTTATTAAATATGGCAGGATAAGAAGTCTAACCTATCCCAGTAGCAATGTACTGCGTTGTTATGCCCGAAGTATCTCGCTTGATGTCCGGAACTGTATCCATTCGTCGTAACATCTTCTGGTTTCCATTCCTGTTCTCTGGTTCTTCTGTGGGCTGCTCATTTCGAGACGCAGCTGCTTCCGCGTCCAACGTCGATGTGCTTTGCTCGTCCACTGCAAAAACAAAAATATGTTTAAAAAATTTCAAAACAGATTATCTCCTGGGTTTTGGGAAAAGGAAAATGGGATTTTTGGTATACCCCTCCTCTAGCAATGAGTGATCTATCAATAGAAAGCTTATTTTAAGTAGAACTTTTTTCATATTACAGCTACTGACAATTATTAGTATTTATGGAGTTAAAGCTCATTAAATGTTACCATTTAAAAACTATGTTAACGCTCAAATATTGTCACCTATTATCTTTTTTACACGTTTTGCCATAGAAGCTCTGTCATAACACCTAATTATATAAAATACCTACCTAAGTAACACACATAAAATGACGCCTGAATTTTCCGAAAGGGAAGGCAGAGGGGTATCGTAAACCTACGTTTCGTCAGTCCCATAACTATTATTTGAAAATAATATGATAAGAACGTAGCGATACTTTAGTATAAGTAAAAAAAAAGTAATAATAATTTTTCACTTTAAAGGTATTATAACTCTGAAAATACTAACAATTGACAGTAGTTGTTTAAGTATCAAATGTTTTACTTAAAAATATCTTTCTAATGGCATACCACTCATTGCTAGAGGAGGAGTGGAGAAGAAATTGTAATACTATGGATATAAACGATTCTTCACTTTAAAGGTGTTATAACCCTGAAAATACTAACAATTAAGTTTAGATGTGTAAGTATCAAATGTGTTACTTAAAAAGGCCTTTCTAATGACATATCACCTATTGCTAAAGGAGGAGTAGACCAACTTCTAAACATTTCACCCATTCTCCTTTGTTTTGAATTTTTGGAGCAAAATTCTCGGTATCAACTTGAAGAGTAAAATTGTGCCAGGTATTATATTGAGTCGGGTAAAGAGTTGACTATCGTCTTACCACAAGTAGGTGGCATGAAATATAGGCCTGGTAGATAGCGTGACCGTTTAAGTAAGTATCATATGTTCAAAGCAAGAAGAACTGATACAAAGATTCTTGAGTGGCTCCCACAGTTTCAAAGACGAAGTGTGACCCTAAATTAAATGGACAGACGACCTAGTTGAGGTCGGGAAGTACCGCTGAATGCAGGCGACCCAAGTAGGTTCCTTATTGAAATCTTTGGGAAAGACCTTCACGCAACAGAAGACATGTTTTAGATTGCAACAATGTACTTTGTTAAAGCCTATTAAAATAATGGAATGATTAAAAAAAACTATATAAAATATTTTCCCATAATGTCGAAGTTGCTTCATTGGCTACAATTTTATGTATGAAAGCAATAACACCTGTTGCAGTTTCATATTTCTGCACTATGTTTTGATGCGCAATATTCAATAAAATTAAAAATTAGTTCTACAGATTTTTTTTTTTTTTAAGGTAATTTTATTCTCATCCATCAAATGCCATTTCATCTTAACTAAAAATATGTGGCTCTGCAACAATTGTCAGGAAGGCTTCGTGTAAACTATTTGCAGTGGCTACACAAGACGCCGCAAATTGGAACTTGCTAGAACCACTGAACGTGGCGACACTGCAATTTAGTTAGGTTCAAGAACTTATAGAAATGGCTACTTAAAATGTGATGTAAATAAAAGCTAAATGGGGTAAAAAGAGAAAGAGTATGAGATGTAGAGGAAGACAGATAGATCAAAAAGGGTAAGATATCAGAATTAAAATTTAACCAGTTTTGTACTTTACACAGAAAAATTCTACTGACTGGAAGCTGAACGTAACGTAATGGGGAAAAGGCTAGGAGGAAAAACAAAAACATTTTTTTAGGATGCAGTATTTTTATGGAAAAGAATTTTCACGACGTATTTTGGAGGATTACATTCCAGGGGAGGGAAAAAATTACAACTGCACAGCAGCATTCATAGCATATAAATAAACAAAACCGAATATTTAATATTTGACTGCCTTGTTGGTCTAGTGGTCCCAAGCGCGACTGCGGACCATGGGGTCCTAGTTTCGATCCCCAGGTTAGGCAAAGTGTTATTGGGTATTTTCATTAGGAATTTCTTAGTAGCAGCCCGGAGTCTGGATTTATTACATGGGACTTAAAAATAACTGACGAAACGACGGTGTACTAAAACACTCTGCCGAACCCTGCGGGGAATACAAGGCGTGATGTTATGTTAAAACCGAATACAAATCTCACTATAGGTTTTTTTTACAACAACATTGTGTAATATTGTCAAACATCTGTTATATGCCTCAATATTATTTATAACCAAAACTAAGATAACTATAATTAAACCACAGTGTAACTAACCTACGCCATACAGTGGTACATCGAGAATTTGACATTGATAGACATTTTTGAAGGCAGTTCAAGAGTTGACGTCCCCGCGATGGACGACTGTATGGAATGGCTAGACTGTAATTATTAAACTATCGAACTAACTCTGGAAAATATTAAAAAGAAACAAAAACATAAGGAAAGAAAAGAAAAGAAAGAAAGAAAGAAAATTTATTTATTCAGCCAAGAACACTGACAGCATAAATAAAATAAACAAAGAAAGAACAATGCCGAAAAGGTTACCAACTCAGCATATGCTAGGCGTCAAAACACCCAGCGCTGATTTTCAGCTGGCACCCCCGCAGTGACACACGGATGGAGGTAGTTAATTTTAAATATATATTCTATTATACTTGAATGGATAAAAGTGTTTTATAATGTGTCAATAAACTACAAAAATATAATAAAAAATAAAAACTACTTTTAATATAATTTGTGACAGCTAATCAAAAATATGGCAATTGAAATAGCAGGCGGCGCGGTACGCACTTCCTGTTAAGATGAGGCGTTGACATAATTATATCCATTTTATGTCACTCTTTGCTCGACCACATCCCCGGTAACATGGGTCTCATAAAATGTAAGTTTGCACTTTTGGTTATTCAACATTACTATTCCAATATCCAAAAATGCATAATCTTAAATAATAATGTGAAACAAAAATAAACTCAGCGTAAGGGTTAAGCATATCGAACATGAAAGGAAGGAAAGCATTTGAGCACTCATTACTCCAAGATGCCTTACGAAGGACAAGTTTTTAAAAGTTAAAATAGCTGCTTAGCTGCTAGACTATATTCTAGATCGTAAAATGAAGATGTTTTTTTTATAAGACTTTGTTTCCGTGTTGACGGGGAATGAAGAGTGTGACTAAACATAACTTTTTCCTTATTTTGTCACTACTCAAAAGTTTACTAGTCTGATGGCCAAATACTGTTTTAAATTGCTGTTAAGTCTCGTGCTGTCACTATCACTTTAAAACGAAGTAATAGTGACAGCACGAACTTAACCACAACTTAAAATTGAGTAGCGTTTGCGTATTTGGCCATTACTTTAGTAATCTTTTAAGTAACGGTAGGCTGTAGTATTGACTGGTAACAAACGTGCCAATGTCATAAATTGGTTAGGAGTTTGACTGATGACGCTAGCATTACCTATCTGACTAGCTCTGAGCAGTAGGGTAGTTGACAATTTTTTTTTTCTCGAAACTTTTGCAAAGACATAATCAACAATGAAAATCCTAATGAAATATACAATAAAATGCCCAAGTTATAAGCGATTTAAAATTATTAACTAGTCGGAGACCGTACTATTGAAACTTTGTTTTTATACCTACGATGATTATCGTTGAAATTTCAACTTTATTATCATGCTAATAAGTTATATTCCTATTCGTCACATGAAAATCCCTTGCCGTGCCGTGCCGCCAGTAGGCGGTAGCCCTTATAGACAGTCAATAATTTCTGATGATATAAATACATCAGGATTAACGCGCACAAAAATGTTTTGTAAAATCAATTGAAGATTAATGAAATAAATCATATACCTACTTATATAATGAAATTGTTATTAATAATCTCAACGCTCGTGTCTGCAAAAGATAGCAAATGAACGAAGTATCAACAAAATATTTTAAACTTCACCTTTTATGCGTTATCTTAAGTAGGTATAGCAAAACATTTGTACCAAGTTGTTGGATAGTTTATTATGTAATATATAAGTATTGTTTTGCTCACTTTCCTTATAGACAAAATAACATTTCCAGAAAGGGCTCGCCTCTAGGTATCGCAAAAGAGGGCCTGGTGGCTATTATGACGTGCTAAAATCATAATAGGGTATTAGACTACTATTAAAAATGCACAAAAATGTAGTATTATTTTACAGAAAGTATAGATACAAATTGATATATGAAAAAAAAAATCGATGAAAAAATAGAGGAGCTACACGCTTGCGAAGTTTGTGGAGGAGGCATTTTCTGTCCTTGTCGCGCGAAATGGATATTGTACGGAGTGATGTCAAATAATTATGAAGTTTGCAAGGTATGACGTCATTGTGGCGTCATGTTGTCTCTGTCTAGTGAGCAATTTTCAATCGTTTATAACTTGGGCATTTTATTAAATATTTCAGTAGTTTTTTCACTGTTGCTTATTATTTTTGTAACAGTTTCGAGATTTCTAATAAAAAAAAAATAGTCAAATACACTATTGTTCGGTTGTGAGAATGAGACGGCGCTTTACGACCTGCATAGCTGCGTCACTTTCTCTCACTGGAACAGTGATGGTTTTAACACGTGAAGGGATCGGGGGAAGAACAACTTTTGTCACATTTTTATTTTTTTTCAACTGGCAATGCAGTCTGAATGGTTATACCTGTCACTATGGTCTGTCAATAACAACAGGGCAATAACATCCATAGTCTCCGAGCTTTCATGCAGCTTTTAAAATATCGATACAGGGAAAAAACATCCAATGTCAATCAATCAATCAATCAATCGATATCTTTATTGTGGATCATAGGTAGGTACATAATACAGGTCTTAAATAATTAAATTGAGCTCAGCTATGTCCCGCCCATAGGGCATACAATAGTCACTTACATGAAAGTTAAATGAAATACATTAAAAATACATTATTAAATTAAAGTTACAAATTATTTAAAATTTCATACAGAATTTATAGGGAAAAAATAAACAGTGTCCGAACCGTTCAGAAAAAAACAACCGTAAAATCATCAAGATCTTAGTAGAATAAACTATGTCGGGATTTACACCATGTACCTGTTTATTTTTGAGACTCCGATATTTCGGCGTAGTTGCATGCGCATGATGATCACAGAAGAACATGTTCTTCCGATTTAAAGGGGCTCGTGGTTTATTAACAACCGCGCGGATCTTATAATTTGCAAGGTTAAGCTGCACTTGCCGCAGTCAGTCCGTGGATGGGTGACCGTTCGTTACACATCGAAACCTTAAACTGTCAGGTGTCATACGAATACTTATGACAGTCGTTACGGGAAGTCAGAAGCCTGAAAGTTTGACAACCGGTCTAACCTTAAGATATACTGGTATTCAGCCGCATCTGGTTAGACTGGAAGCTGACCCCAACATAGTTGGAAAAGGGCCAGGCAGAAAGAAATTCGGATGTACTCGGTGAACTGCACCACTGATTTTTGGTACAAAATTTGGTACAAATTAATTTTATTAATATTAATCATCAGTAAATAAAAACAACAAAATCAATAAATAAAAACAACTGTAGACACACAAAAAGTCAGAAATAAAAGGTACAAATTCATTCTTTTCCTTACTCAGTTATTTGATTAGACGGGTCTATCGATATCATAACTCTGTGAGCCACCGACCTAGCGTTTCCTGTACTCTACAAGATTATATCGTATTGGAAAAGATTTTTAGTTTTTCAATTTATTTTTATAAGACTTACAGATCAAAATCACGAGACTTATAGACTACCATTGAACTCAATTTATTAGACCGAACAGAAAATATATTTATTAGCTTTAGCTTTATTTTTGGAAGACAACTGTGATCTAAATTAGGATAAGTCACTCTGCCTAGCTTTTTCCCAATTGTGTTGGCATCAGCTTCCAGTCTAACCAGATGCGGCTAACTACCAGTATTTTACACGAAGCGACTGCCATCAGAACTCCGCAACCCAGTTACTGGGCAATGCCGATATCCTAAGTTTAGACCGGTTGTCAGACTTTTGAGCTTCTAACTACTCGTAATGACTGTCATAGTTATGACTCCCGGGGCCGACGGTTTAACGCGCTCTCCGAGGCACGGAGAGGTCTCGATGTGTAACAAATAGTCACTCATCCAAGGACTGACCGCGACAGGAATTGCTTAACCTCGCAAATTGTATAATGCGCACGGCCGTTAATAAGCCACGAGCCTCTTGAAAAATATTTTTTAGAGTATAGGCATTGCCCAGTAACTGGGTTGCGGAGGTCTGATGGCAGTCGCTCAGTGTAAATTACTGGTATTCAGCCGCATCTGGTTAGACTGGAAGCTGACCTCAACATAGTTGGGAAAAGGCTAAGCGAATATAGATATATTAATTTTCAAGTACACGTATATAAAATACGGGTAATGTTCAATTTGAAAATAATTTTAATCACGAAGAAACTTGACATGTCTGTGACCCCCAATTCAAGATTTTGATTATGCCAATTTTAAAAGATATAAATGTAAATAATATGCGTAGTATATTTTTGTTTTGTTGATTAAACACGAACATCTAATAATACTTTTTTGGACGGAAAACTGACTTCTCGAGTTTATAATAGAAGTACTTACTTATTCCATTAAATCTCACTGACATTGTAAATTCCAAATGCTGATGTGGTAGTGATTGGGCGAACGTTTGTTATTCAATCATTTATTTATACGCGAAAAGTGGTATGACGTAGCCTAAATTTCACCACTAAGACCCGCTTGTACAACGTCTCGCTAAACACATTTAGTGCTAAACATAATTATGTCATTTTAAATGTGTTTAGCACTATCAATTTCAAACAATTGACTAAAATACAATGACAAATCTTAAATATATTTAGCACTAAACATCATTTTTTTAAAGAAATAAAAGTAAAAACATTGTATTTAAGTCAATTGTTTGAAGTTATTAGAGACAAATGACATTCAAAATATGTTTAGCACTAAATGTATTTAGCGAATCGTTGTGCAAGCGGGCCTTAAGCTTTTATCGCCAAAACTAAAAACTGTTCACGTAAACAAAGCTGCGGGCGCTTATAGTAGAATAATTGCATAAGTGCAAAAGAAATTTATTTCCCTGTCAGCTCTTTGTTCATGTATGCTTGTTTACAACATATAATTACTCGTATCTCCTCCACAGTTCAAATGACACTACACGTAGCATATTGACTATAGGTAGTTATATATCGTTAAGTGGTCTGATAACGTGATTAGGTTCCTCTTCGGTCACCCCTTACTACTTCCGTGGCAAAACAAGTTAATTGATACGCTCAAAGCCCGGAAACGGGCACATCACTTCTCATGGACCGTGCAGTGGTCCCATGGCTGACCGTTCATTTTAGTGATAATTTCGAGGTTCTGCACAGAATAATAAATAGTTTTACGTACAGAAATCTCACTCCCGAACTAATGCGATAAATGCCTAGAAAAATTTACTCCGTACATTCGACATTGAGCTTTAGCGTTAGGCGAAAGAGTTCTCATTCCGCTGTGCGTGCGCGCTTTTTTTATTTCGGTTTGGATACTCACTAACATTCGGTTTTCTTTTGATATATTTTCATACTTAAACCACAGAGTGATACAAGCCAGCAGTGTGATTCTCTAGTAGAAACACGTCGCTGTGGCAGCGCTGCGGTGCGGACTCGTCTATGAACACAGCGCTGCTGCAGCGGCGTGTTTTTACTGCCATGAATGTCATAGCAGGTTCATGTTCAGCAGTAGACAATTACGGGGATAATGATGACTCATTAGGAAGTGTGTTAAAATATTCAAATTAAAATATACTACGTTAGGAGGGGGCATTGGTTTTTAAATTATAAAGCGGTCCAAAAAACACAGGAAGAGGGATGATGTTATTAATATTAACACATTAGGTATGCTCTAATATCAACTGTACCCACTTAGTAGTAACTATTACTATACACGGAGCTTTTTTTCAAAGAGAATTTTTGAAGGTCAACATAGCTCTATTCACTCTATTAAACGATATTTTATATAAAGCTAGACAGATATAAATAACGTCAAAATACAAAAAATAAAAATCACCTACTTTGAAATCCAAAGTACACTCGCCGTCAACTGCACTAAGAGTTAATATAAAAAAGTCACAAATAGAAATTGTAATGTCAGTATTGTTGCATCGACGACTGAGAACTCAATAACATAATCTTGATAACAACGGACGTTGGATACGTCAAAAATAATAAAACAGGGATGAACAAACGCGGGTCGCTCGTAGTCATTGTTTTTGTATCTCTGGCTGACTGAATGAAAGGGGTGAACATTTTACTCGGATATGATTGTTTGCCAATGTAAAGAGTTTTTTTTATAGTGATTGAGAAAGGCATGAGTGACATTGCAAGCCTTATTTACATGTAATTCCTTCAAACCTCGTGATGACATAGATTAACCAGGCACGGGATACTTTTGGATTCAATAAAAAAAATCACCAAAGTAAACGTGTCTTCTTAACATGAGGCATTTTAGCGCCCCGAGTTAAATGACCACGCGGAGAGCGATAGCCGCCCAAATCGCTCGGGGCGCTAAAATGCCTCATGTTAAGAACACAGGATTACTTTTAGTGTTTTTTTTATTGACGACACGTTTGGTGCAGTGGCTAAACGATTGGCTTCTGCGCTACGGGTCGTGGGTTCGATTCCCGCACGGAACAAATATTTGTATGGCCTACAGATAGTTGTTCCGGGTCTGGGTGTTTGTGCATGTGAAGATTTGTGTCTGTAAACGCACCGACGATACAAGGGAAATCCTAGTGTGGGGCAACGTTTTTAAAAATAAAAGAAAGAAAATCCAAAAGTATCCCGTGCTGGGTTAATCTATGTCAGCAGTACATCACGAGGTTCGAAGGAATTACATGATTTCGTTTACATCCTGTATAATTTCTCCTGTATATCTTTATTTCGGACCATAACGCAATTAGAATGCTACAAAAAAGTATACTTCAAGTAATCTTTTAAAAAGGAAGATACGACTTAAATTGATCAACGCACTGTCGCGTCATTAATTTAAAAATCGTACATGTATGCTTCGACGACGTCATCACTCTCGCGAGGATTTATTTCTATCAGGATTTCATGACAACTACAGAACTAATAAAAAAAGAGACTAACTTTTATAGTATAAATCTCGAAACTATTGCAAGATAAATAAGCAACAGTGAAAACACTAAATATTTTTTTAAAAAAATGCCCAATCTACTATATACTAATCTTATAAAGCTGAAGAGTTTGTTTGTTTGTTTGAACGCGCTAATCTCAGGAACTACTGGTTGGAATTGAAAAAATATTTTTGTGTTGGATAGTCCATTTATCGAGGAAGGTTATAGGCTATATAACATCACGCTACAACCAATAGAAACGGAGCATAAATGAAAAATGTTGCAAAAACGGGAAAAATGTCCACCCGTGCGAAGCCGGGACGGTCCGCTAGTATAACATATTTCGTTTCATATTCCTAATCATAGGTAACTGCAAGTGGATTGCACACATCCAGTCGCCACTGCACACTATGCAGCTTCAGTGCAACGGCGTGACAACTGCCGACTTACAGCTATGATTAGGAATTGTTCTGCCTAGCCTTTTCCCAACTATGTTGGGGTCAGCTTCCAGTCTAAAGGGATGCGGATGAATACCAGTATTTTACACGGAGCAACTGCCATCAGACCTCCGCAACCCAGTTACTGGGCAACGCTGATATCGTAAGGTTAGACCAGTTTTCAGACTTTTCGGGCTTCTGACTTCCCGGAACGACTGTCATAGGTATTCGTATGACACCCGGGACTGACTGTTTAACGTGCTCTCCGAGGCACGAAGGGGTCTCAATGTGTAACGAACGGTCACCTACCGACGAACTGACCGCGACAAGCGCAGCATAACCTCACAAATAGTCACAAATATTCGCGCGGCTGGTTATTAGCCACAAACCCCTCATGTGAAGATTAGGAATATGAAACTAAAGTTGATTCACCAAATGTTTCGTCATTAGCCCCCCTGATAATGACAACCTACAGTAAACGTGAACAGGTCGATATAATAATCATGGTGATAAAAACCACTTCTTGCATTTCTTTCCTTGCAATTACAGAACATAAAATATCATCACGCCTGTATTCCCCGAATGGTTGGGCAGAAGTGTATAGTAACACCCCCATGTCGCCGTTATGTTTAAGTCCTATATAATAGGGGGCGAGCATATTGCCATCAACTGGGCACAAATGCAAACTTCGGGCTGTTGCTGAGGAATTCACATGGAAAAACCCAATAGTACTTCTACTTAGCCCGACCTGGGGATCAAACCCTCACAATCAGCAGTTAAACTTGCCACCATTAAACTAACGAGGCAGTTCCTTGAAACAACATGTCCTAATTTCATACCCCAATCCCAGTGATAGCCTAGTGGTGTGACCGTCGGACTGCCAAGTCATAGGTGTCGAGTTGAACCCAAGGCACGCACCTCTGACTTTTCGGATTCATGTACGCATTGTATAATTAACACTTGCTTAAAAACGATGAAGGAAAACCTCATGAAGCAACTGGCATGCCTGTGAGATATTTCTCGACGGCATGTGAACCCAAGTCAGAGACTCATAGGCGGCATAAACTGTGAGACCAGGTTAGTCACTAACCACACGAAAAGAAAGAAGAACCCCAACCCCAGTGATAGCCTAGTGGTGTGAACTTCGGAGTGCCAAGTCATAGGTTTCGAGTTCTAACCCAAGGAACGCGCCTCTGACTTTTCGAATTGATGTGCGTATTGTATAATTATCACATGCTTAAAAACGGTGAAGGAAAACATCGTGAGGAAACCAGAATGCCTGAGATATATTTCTTGATGGCATGTGAAGCCAAGTCAGGGGCCCATGGGCGGCATATACTCTGACACGAGGTTAGTCACTAACCAATCTAAAAGAAGAAGATACTTCAACCATAAGTGTACATCAACAGTATCGGTACATCTGTTTGTATGTGTAACAAAGTTTGCAGTTAGCGGCTTCGGAAACGCGATCAGATGCTTCCCCCATATTATCAATGTATATAAATAGCTTATTATGTATTAAAACCTTTTTGAAACCCCCAAGCAATTTACACAACAGGTGCAAAACACTAAAAATACACGAAAACAACGTGTAAAACCAACTGGGTTCTAATAATTTCCGAATTTTCTTACTTTGGCTTCGGTAACTTCGCTTTAATGAAAATTACAACAGTCTCGTTAATTAATTTATTAATTGACGGAGAAAGGTTGGGAAGTGGAACGACTGTGATCTTCGAACGATGGTTCTTGAGGTTCTATTTATAATAATTATAAATGTTTTGAACTAAATACTGTTGCTTCATCCGTCTGTTAGTGTTTGAGCATTTCGAACAACGAACGGGTTTGAAACCGGTTAAATCCGAATGAAACATGATACTTTCTATATAAAGTTTGGTTAAATTCAACAAATGACGAACGTTTGTTGGTTTTCGTTGGCTTAGTGTGAAATGGCGAATATTCGAAAAATTTTAACATTATTTTAACAAATCATTCTTCTCCCAGGTTGTTAACGTTATAGTATTGTCAGATTGTTTTTATTCTTGTCTTATTGGTTGACTGCAGCGGTATAGTTTGAGTTTTCATTATCATAATTATAATATTAAACATCTGCATTCTTAACTTTGGGATGATGCTAATGACGTTCTCAATTTTTGTTAATATTTTTCGAAGAATGGCCCGAAAGCTCCATTACGCACTCGCAGTCACAATAGTATTGATGTTGACCAGTCTACAATGTCTATAGCAACGTATGGATACGTTTGCGTTACGTATGGACTTTTTCACAACTATGTGCCACGCAATGAATATTGTTGTATCTTATACCTTTAAACGAGCAATTCTTGTATATATATAATCTGAATCTCGGAAACGGCTCCAACGATTTTAATGAAATTTAGTATGCAGGGGGTTTCGGGGGCGATACATCGATCTAGCTAGGTTTCATTTTTAGAAAACGTCGTTTTATCCGTGTTTTCAGACAATGAAAAACTGCTACAATATCATTAGAATATGAATTTAAATTTCGCCACCCTCTTCAAGGTTGTAATAGCTCAGGTGGGAAATAGGGCGGTCCCGAAACCTGAAAATCTCGGTTCGAATCCAGAAGATAATTTTTTCCCTTTTTGTTTTCAATTTTCTTTTTTTTCTATTTCCCCTTTTCTTTCTTTCCAAAAAACACGATTTATTAAAAAAAAAACCGAGCAAGGCTCGGTCATCCAGGTACTTGTCAAAATGAAAGCTATGGCTAAAGCTATTCCCAAGGAGGGTTGATGTCAGGCAGGTGGCGGGTCATAAAACAATAAGCCAATACCTCTAACAACATGAATTTATGAAATACATGTTGTGCAGACTCCACCTAGTGTGGGATAAGGGCAGGAAGAATAAGAAGGTCAAAATTAAAGCTATTGTGATTCAGAATCAGAATAATTTATTTTCAAATAATGTAGGTGAAAAATTAAGGTGTTATTGGCGTTAAATAACTTTATCCAGTGCATTCTACCGTATGGCATGCAAAGTTGTGAAGAGGCGACAAGAAACTCTATGGATATTCTCACAGAATGTTTAATACAAATAGAAAACAACCTTCGCAACCTTCGTGCTTCTGAAAATTTACTTCTCGAAATACCTTCCCATCGCACAGGTTTCATTTCTAACTCCTTCGCTGTCTCAGCAATTAAACTTTGGAACGTGCTCCCCCTTGATATTAAAAAAGCTCCTAGTAAATACTCCTTCAAACGCAAAGTTAGGAAACACTACTTGAAGTCGCTGCACTCCTAATCATCTATTTAGTCCTATTTAGTCTTTAGTCTTTTAGTCCTATTTAGTCCTATTTAGTCTTTAGTCTTTTAGTCCTATTTAGTCTCCTATTTAGTCTTCGTCATATATATATATTGTAATATCTATATATTTTATTATTTGTATATATGTATTTTATGTAATTTATATTTAACTTTTGATTTCCTGTTATATTCAGTCCAAAATTGTCAACTCATCTTTTTCCTGTACCTACGTATTTTGATGCTTTTCTTTTTAACCCTAAGGTTGACTGGTAGAGAATGCCTTATGGCATTAAGTCCGCCTTATGTACCACAATAGTGCATAGAAGTATAAATAAATAAAACAGTATAAATCATGGGCATCGCTTGCGTACCCCTGGCGCGATACCCCCGGGCCGTCCCGTAACCTCGCGCCTATCTGTCTTAACGCTAAACGCCCATAACACGCACAGATAAACTCCGCACTATCGGCGACGTGATTTTTATAAATAATAATTATGTTGTTATTAAAGTAACACGTAATTCTGCCTAGCCTTTTTCCCAACTATGTTGAGGTCAGCTTCCAGTCTAACCAGATGCGGCTGAATACCAGTATTTACACAGAGCGACTACCATCAGACCTCCGCAACTCAGTTACTGGGCAATGCCGATATCCTAGACCGGTTGTCCGACTTTCGGGCTTCTGAATTCCCGTAACGACTGTTATAGATATTCGTATGACACCCAAGACTGACCGTTTAACGTGCTCTCCGAGGCACGGAGGGGTCTCGATGTAACAAACGATCACCCATCCACAAACTGACCGCGGCAAGCGCAGCTTAACCTCACAAATCGTGTGATCTGCGCGGTTGGTAATTAGTCACGATTATTAAAGTAACATACCTACATTTATACTACAAATATCCCACGTATTTCCCTTGAAATTTCCTTATGTACACTTTTATTAAATATTGCCCCTACACTAGTATATAGATCTCCTGCCTTTGAGGTGCGTAGGCGCTGCATGGCTGGTGGCGCCGACGCGTCACGCCAACGCACACGCCCCCCGACGCTACTCAGCGCTGAGCAATCAGTATTACTAATAAACGCTCCATTACAATCTATACTAATATTATAAAGAGGATAGATTTGTATTTTTGTATGTAATGAATAAACTTAAAACTAATGGACCGATTTCAAAAATTCTTATGCCGTTAGAAAGCTACATTATCATTGAGTAACATAGGCTACGGACGAAGTCGTGAGGACATAGCTAGTAATGTATATTCACCGCAGTCAGCGCCGACGGCCAGCGTAACTGGAAATAACATAACATCACGCCTGTATTCCCCGGGAGATTTGGCAGAGGTGTATAGTAACACCCTCGTTTCGCCGTTATGTTTAAGTCCCTTGTAATAGGGGGCAAGAATGTTGCCATCAACGGTGCACAAATCCAAACTCTGGACTGCTACTGAGGAATTCCAGACGGAAAAACCTAATATCACTTTGCCCTACCTGGGGATCGAACCCAGGACCTCACGATCAGCAGTCGCGGTTGCTACCACTAGACCAATGAGGCAGTTACTGGAAATTCAGACACAAATCTCAGATGCACAAACTTCCAGACCAGAAACTGTCTGCACGGTACACAAATATTTGTTTCATCATATTCTTGACCCATTGGTTATACGAAAGCCAAGCCCTTTTCCACTTCTTCAGTGTTACCAAAATATTGTGATTCGAACCGTGTAAATAACCACTAAAACTAAGTATACTCTGTTGGATAAATGTGGAAAATACAAAGGACTTTGAGGTCCACTGCATAGGTAGCCACTCAAATAAAATAATAATTATAGTACGATCGATACCTCTTGATAATTGTTTCAAATGAATGAGACAAAACTTTAATATCTCCATCGAAGCGTTAATGCGCCCTTTTGTAATAGCATTTGTTCTACCTGTATATCGTTTTTTTTATATTAACACATGACGAGAATAATGAGGCTCATGACTAGTTACGAACCGCGCGGATCATACGATTTGCGAGGTTAAACAGCGCTTACCGTGGTGAGTCCGTGGATGGGTGACCGTTCGTTAGACATTGAGGCCCCTCCATGCCTCGGAGAGTGCGTTAAACAGTCAGTCCCGGCTGTCATACGAATCCTTATAACAGTTGTTACGGAAAGTCAGAAGCCCGAAGGTCTGACAACTGGTGCCGTATTATAACTTGTTAAAATCATAACTGTTCCGGTGATGGATCAATTATGATTTTAACCTGTCATAATACGCACCAGGTCTAACCTCAGGATATCAGCACTGCCCAGTAACTGGGTTGCGGAGGTCTGATGGCGGTCGCTTCGTGTAAAATACTGGTATTCAGCCGCATCTAGTTAGACTGAAAACTGACCCTAACATAGTTGGGAAAGAGATTAGCAAAAAAAGAGAATAATAATTTATTGTTCTTCAAGAACAAATAAAAAGTATCAATCATCTAGCATCACTCTATACACTTGTCATATTTGACAAACGGTGTTGCTAACCTGCGATTTTAAGCTTTCATTATCCAACCTCTAGGTAAACACATTTATTCGACAGACTTCTTTTACATAACATAACATCACGACACGCCTTGTATTCCCCGAAGGGTTCGGCACAGATGTTTTTAGTACACCCTTGTTTCGCCAGTTATGTTTAAGTCCCATGTAATATAGGGGGCGAGCCTATTGCTATTAACCGGGCACCGACTCCGGGTTGCTATTGACAAATTCCTAATGAAAAACCCAATAACACTTTGCCTGACCTGGGAATCGAACCTAGGACCCTATGCTCAGCAGTCGCGCTTGCGACCACTAGACCAATGAGGCAGTAAAGAGATTTTATATAAAACTAGCGGCCCGTCCCGGCTTCGCACGAGTGGACATTTTTCCCGTTTTTGCAACATTTTTCATTTATACTCCGCTCCTATTGGTCGTAGCGTGATGTTA
Organism: Amphipyra berbera; assembly: GCA_910594945.2. Taxonomy (NCBI): domain Eukaryota; kingdom Metazoa; phylum Arthropoda; class Insecta; order Lepidoptera; family Noctuidae; genus Amphipyra; species Amphipyra berbera. The sequence continues at coordinate 9,515,227 of OU343144.1, read as the reverse complement.
AATAGCCTATAACCTTTCTCGAAAAATGGACTATCCAACACAAAAATAATTTTTCAATTCCAACCAGTAGTTCCTGAGATTAGCGCGTTCAAACAAACTCTTCAGCTTTATAATATTAGTATAGATATTTAATATATTGTAAACAATTATTATTGAAGTTAAATAAAGGTAAAAATATTTTTAAGTTAAACGGTCTATTTTGCAGTACCTCTGCAGCATCAGAATTTGAGTATTGAAGGTTGAAATTATTATAATGTTGTATTGTCATGGGAATTGAATTTGTGTGCAAAGTTACAGAAGAATAGTTGAAAAATCTGCCGCATTTGAAACAAACAAACAAATATACGAAGTGAAGCTTATTAAAACCGTTTAAAAACGGGTCCTTTCAATCAATTCATACGATTGTAAATCGCCAAACAGAACCTAGCTTTAATGTTTCAACAGTTTTGTTTTATAATCTTACTACAAAAAAAATTGTTAACCGTGCTAGGGACAATTGAATCATGGATGACTGTACAATTTAAAAGACAAAACTAAATTCCTAATAACACTAAAAATGTGCTTCTACACATTTTTTAGAGATCAAAGCTTCCATAATTACCCCAGACAATTATAAAATCCACAAACAACATATTATAAAAACAAATCGCAGTCCTTCCAAAACTAAAACAAAACCAAATCAAACTAATTTTCCGGGAATTTTCACACGTTGTGCGTTACAATATTATATGTAGTAAGTACTGTTTTGTCGGTCCCGTGAGTCGTTTATACTTATCTAAGGTGACAGAGCCCGGCTAAAAGGGCCGCCCGCGCGGTTATCTCTGGGACAGACAAAAAGTTTTTATCTAACCCTGTAATAGACGCGATAAGCTGTTATATTTTTAAGTTTTTCTAGCAATGGAACAATGTACAGATAAGAGAGACTAATTTAAGTTTGCGAGTGGATGGTTAGTGATAATTGTGTGTATAGAAATAATACTTCTCTCGTGTTGACTAGAGTTATACGAGAGACTTGAAATTCGGGACTCGAAACTCGGTACTCGAAATTCGGGACTCGAAACTAGACACTCGAAATTCGGGACTCGAAACTAGAGACTCAAAACTTGGGACTCAAAACTCGGGACTCGAAACTCGAAAAAAACTGTTCTCGACGGTGTGTATAGTCCGCCAACCAGGCCAGCGTGGTGGACTAAGGCCTAAACTCTTCTCATTCTGAGAAGAGGCCCGTGCCCAGCAGTGGGACAGTAATGGGCTAAATGCTTATACGAGAATACTTTATGTCGCAAGTAGTGGTGAAAAGATTAGCCAGTCTACAAGGTTGACAGAAGGCTGACTGACCAGGCTGCAGACGTACTTAAGTATCATCACACTTGGATATGATTAAATTTTTGATAAAACATTGATTTCAGGATACACCACTAGATCTAATCAGAGGTGGGTTTTGACAATATGTATTCAAGGTTGCTAAAAGAGGTTTCTTGTTTGATTGATTAGCAAATGGACGAGAAGTAATTATCTGCCAAGCATTTTCCCAGCTATCTTGGGGTCAGCTTCCAGTCTAACAAGATGCAACTGAATACCAGTATTTTACACGGAGCGACTGCCATCAGACCTCCGCAACCCAGTTACTAGGCAACGCCGATATCCTAAGGTTAGACCGGTTGTCAGGCTTTCGGGCTTCTGACTACCCGTAACGACTGTCATAGGTATTCATATGACACCCGGGACCGAGTCGAGGCAAGGAGCGGTCTCGATGTGTAACGAACGGTCACCCATCCATGAACTGACCGCGGCAAGCGCAGCTTAACCTCGCAAATCGTATGATCCGAGTAGTTGGTAGTTAGCCGCGAGCCCCATGTAAGATAAGAACTTATGTATCATAATAATATATATCTATTAGGAACTTTCAATTCTCCTGGGAACGTATTCCTGTCAGTATATCTCCAAGAGAGTATTGTTTATCTAAGTGACTGATGCGAAATGGAACATCTTGAGTGATCATATTACAGGACGTTGGCTAGATGTTCTTACATGTCATTATTATTTTCTTCACATTAAACATTCGGTCCCAGGTGTTATACGAATACCTATGACAGTCGTTACGGGTAATCAGAAGCCCGAAAGTCTGACAACTGGTCTAGGATATCGGCATTGCCCAGTCGCTGAGTTGCGAAGGTCAGATGGCTGTCGCTTCGTGTAAAATGCTGGTATTCAGCCGCATCTGGTAAGACTGGAAGGTGACCCTAACATAGTTGGGAAAAAGCTAGGCAGAACGAACGACTTACATTATTAATTCATGTGCAATGGACATTCAGTGAGCATTCTTGAAGAATTGAATCCAGTGCAATCAGATTACCTGGTTATAGAATACGGCATTAAAAATGGCGGTGCTATTATTGCAGTTATTTTTTGCCTCTCGCTCAAATACGTTCTCTGTGAGCGAAACGCAAATAGTGGATCGGCCATTTTTAATGTTGTAGCTAAATATGTTTTGAATTCTTCACTTCTCTATGAGAAGTAATTAAATGTTTCGCTACATAAATGATTGGTTAGCAAAAAAAACAGCTTTGAAATAGTCTGAGCACCTCAACTAGGTTAGGTTGGTGCGCATCCCGTGACTCCGGCCGACTGTCAAGAGGAGGAACACCGTGGGTTTTTAGCCGGTAAGTGTCCGGCAGACACCCTCACCATCCCCGGGCGAGGGAAATCCCAGGAAAAATAAAGAAAATAAAAGATTAGAAGTGTGGTACTTTCTTTTTAACCACTCAGAAAAGTTTATTGTGGAAAATCTGACACAGTTTTCTCCGCTTATCGTGCATTACTGATCAATTATACATTTTCGCTGACCAAAACCTGAATATTTAACTAAACGTTTAAATGACAACCCTTCTCTATTAATCTTAACTTTTATAAGGTTCGCCATAAACGGTTTTTATTTGTAAATAGCTTGTAGTCGTTGCGACACTAGTTGTCAGATAATTTCATGTCCACGCAGCGAGCGTGTGCACCCCGCCTGCATGTGCGCACGTACGCCACCTACCCTTATCTTTTGCATACAATTCTGTTCATCCGTAGGTTGGCTGCAAGAGACTGCAATAAGACAAGACCTTTATACAGTATTTTTGAAAAGCTGGATTTTATTTTCTACTAGTGGCCCGTCCCGGCTTCGCACGGGTGGTCATTTTTCCCGTTTTTGCAACATTTTTCATTTATGCTCCGCTCCTATTGGTCGTAGCGTGATGTTATATAGCCTATAACCTTTCTCGATAAATGTACTATCCAACACAAAAATATTTTTTTCTATTCCCACCCGTAGTTCCTGAGATTAGCGCATTCAAACAAGCAAACAAACTCTTCAGCTTTATAATATTAGTATAGAGTATAGATAAGTTCGGTGTATAACAATGTGTATTGTATAATTTTAGGTACGCGATAGTAGAGATGCAACTCAACACAAACGCTGCCGTGAAACCCGCTTGAAATTACTTTGTAAACAGCTAAAGTACCTACTGTTAACATTCATTTAGTTTTCAGATAAGGAAATGAAGGGAAAACTTGAATAAACTCTACTTCTTGCCAGAATTTTCTATGATTACGAGTCAATGGTACTCCGTCATCTGTTAAGCCCTTGTTATAATTATTCCAACTTCATTGCACGTGGGGTCGTTTTGAGATACGCCCTGTAGAATGGACTGTTAGACTGAGCCGAGCTTAGAACAGGTCTCTGTGTTTTAGCCAGTAATTGTCCGGCAGTCCCCCTCGCCTTTCCCGGGCGAGGGACATCCATGAGAATTTTCCGAGGATTAATAAAAATAAAGAAGTCTGTGTCACTCCGTGGTTTTGGTATGAAAACACACCTCACGCGCTGTGTCACCTCCGGAGTGGACCACAAAACACAACCGAAGCGAATGTTACTAAGTGACCGAACTGAAATGTAATAAGAGCGCGGACGCACACCGGAATATGAGCGCTGTCACCACACACTAAAGTTTAATTTCACATGTGTTCACATGTGTGTTTCACATATTTTTCTAGGTATTTGATGCAATAGTTCGGGAGAGAGGTTTTTGTATGTATTACTATAATTATTATTCTGTGCTTGGAGTCATTAGCATGATATATTGTCGTACTTAATATACCTATATATTTTAGGGTGCGTCTTGACAAGTGCAAATTGCAATATTCTATATACATAAATATAAAAGGAGAAACTGACTGACTGATCTATCAACGCACAGCTCAAACCGCTGGGGTTGGAAACTTGAAATTTTGACAGTAGGTACCTTTTATAATGTAGGTATCCACTAAGGAAGGTTTTTCAAAGTTCCTCCTCTAAGGGGGTCTTCTTCTTCTTCTTTTCGTGTGGTTAGTAACTAACCTGGTGTCAGAGCTTATGTCGCCCATGGGCCTCTGACTTGGCTTCACATGCCGTCGAGAAATATCTCTCAGACATTTTCCACACGATGTTTTGCTTCACCGTTTTTAAGCAAGTCATAATTATACAATACGTACATGAATCCGAAAAGTCAGAGGTGCGTGCCTTGGGTTCGAACTCGAGACCTATGAGTTAGCAGTCCGACGACCACACCACTAGGCTATCGCTGCTATTAGGCTGGACATCCACCAGAGCTGTGCGAGGAAAATGTGCGGTGCGAAAATGTGTAGCGAGGATGTGTAACGGTGTGACCCTTTCCACCAGAGCTGTGCGAGGAATGGGTAATGTGTAATGCGTAATGTGTTAATGTGTACAAATGAGCCGTGCGAGGATAGGTAGCGGACTCTTTTCGAATAGGGTGGTGTGGCGGGAGCGGTACACATTCCTCGCAACACATTTCTTGCTTGTTTTGTATGAACAAAAATCTCGCACTGCTAGACCCATATCCACCAGAGCTGCGCAGAGCGAAGCTACGTAAATGAAGTGATTCTATTGGTGCTTACAAAACACATTCCTCGCTACGCAGCTTAGCACAGGTCTGGTGCATGCTCAGCCTAAAAATATAAGCTGCAACACAATGCAACCCCAACTTTCGGATTCTAGTAATCCATAATCGGATCGTGTAATGAAATTACATTGCAAGATCCACTAGTGTATACTCACCGTTATAAATGACATTGTTTTTATTGCAATAATCTTGTTTCCAATATCTCATGACTTTCTAATCTCCTTAACGACTGTTTAATACAAAGATAAAGATGTTTATTAAAACAAAAATTATATTTTAATTAAACAACGATAATTACATTGGGTTGCATTATTCAATTATCTTATTTTTATCAGCTTAGGTATACAATAATTATATTAAAAAGGCCTACTTGAAAATTAAAGTTTATCTTGTAAGAACAAAAAAATTACAAAAAAAATAATTAATTATAAGTAAATGAACGTACTTTTTACTGATTCTAGATTTTTTTTTATAAGATCATGACCTAGTTAGTTAATGTAACATAGTAATTATTGGGTAATCAGTTGTGGTTCATGCCTACATGTTCGAAAATATATCTTAAATCCGGTTCCTTTATCAGAAAACTAATCGTTTTGCTTACGAATGTTTTTGGTAGTGTCGTAAGACCATTTTTACGTGCAAACGGTCCATGATATCCACGCTATGGATAGGTACTACAGAAGCTGTATTTCTTTTTGACGTCATCCATTAATCACCTATACTGATATTGGTATACAAGGTTAGTCGGAAAGGGTGTACTAAGCCGCGGGCCACTTAATGTATCACTGATGATTGTTTTAAAGAAAGTGTTAAAATTTCAAATTTCGGCAAAAACAATTCAATGCAAAATTAAGTATATTTTTGTTTTTTCAAAAATTCTTGATTGACCCTGCTTTAGTTACGAATTCAGAAAATGGAGCTTCTAATCCGTGACTCCAAATATGACCTAAAATATAAACACCGCTCATCATAGCTGAGGATAGATAGAATTTAGCGTAGTTTTTATGAAATCTTTGAACAGCTATTCCTCAACTATTGACTTTTGGGGAAAGTTGTAGAACAGAAGTTATCCATTATTATGGGTACTTTAACACTCTTTCGGCTTAGTACCCCCTTTCCAACTAACCTTGTATACCTATATATTATCACCTTATAGTAAGTACACCTATGGGAAGAAATTCATTGCTCTTTCTCTGCCGGGTACAAAACGGCCATATTTTATTATACGTATAGAGTTACTTTAAAATAACTAGCCAAACTGCATAGGGCTACTTGGTATCATTAACTGAACACATTCGAATAAAATGTTACTTAAAGGACATGGCCGGAATTTGTATAGAGCTATGCCCTAATATAAAATATTCATGTACACATACATACAGTACGTCATATTAAAGCTTAAAGGTATGTCTTTACAGTACTTTAAGTTTTATGATCAGAGAAGAAGCGAGAGATACTATAAATAGGAAACAAAAAAAATGTGCCTAAACATTTTGAATAGCAATGATCAAAAATTCCGAGCTCGTTGTCTACAGATAATTCTGGATATTATAAAAAAAAAACTTTGCAAAAAAAATATACAATTGGATAGGCAATTATATTATCTGTTTAAATCAAACCCCCTTCACACATAAGTAGGTAGGTATAATAAAATGGTTGCGACTCACCGGATTTATCAACTTTTCTCGTTCTCACCATTGCAATCTCAATCTTCTAATCAAGTTTTTTGTCAGTCAGTCTACAGGGGAGTACACTAAGCAAAATATTTACATGTGAACTTAGACAATCATAATGTGGACTGGTTTTTTCTTGTTCCACTTCTGATGTAAAAGACATAGGTACAACAGAAACGTATAGGGGTCAATCTACCATTATATGTGTGGTGTCGCACTGAGTAACGCCTCCCCATAACAGAGCATCCACAGCCAACACACACCATTGGGTAGCCCAGTGCTCTGCTATGTGTACCTTCTTCCGAGCGTTGGTTTACAATACATAACATGCATTGCAAATCAGTCCATCTGAAGGAAGCTGAAAAACATGAAATATTGTACTCGGTAAACTAATACGTGATTGTTATATTGTGCCAACACTCATTCGGATTATGGAACTCAACTGTTTAAAATGGTAGATGAATTTTACCAACTTCGCCTACCATTTATTGCATATTTTACCAAAATGACAATGATTACAACGTGGGTACGTACCTCTTGTATGGCTAGCCATTCAGTCAATGTATTTTGTAACTGCGGTGTTAAAGCTGTTACAATATGCCTTCGCATTCGATTAGTAGCAACACTACAATTCAGGCACCTTGACATCGTAAGCGTTAGAATTCAAATCTCAAACAGACAAACAAGTCCAATATGCACAGAATATTAACATTAGAAGCGTAAGCGAAAGTCCGATAAATGATAGCGTGGGGTCAATATAAAATAGCCAACAGAGTAAAACGAAAAGAAAACACAATAATACGTGACGTGATCAATGCAAGACTGCACAGTATGACGCGCACAGCGCAGAAACGTCAAAATGACTAGGACGTTCGGATACACACTCCTGAATATATTGTCGTTGCATAATGTGTAACGTAACCGGCATCATGACACGGCAGCTAGAAAAATGGTGTCCGCGATAATTGTGTAATCGTTGACTTTTATAGGTAATTTACCTTAGCAATATACGATTGTGGCAGTCGTGGATGTTTTTATATTTTATTCTAACCTTCAGGCGGATTACAGATAGTGTTTGTCTTATGCGTGTATCCAAACGCAAATGTAGTTGTATATTGCATTGTCTAGAAATGTGTCGAAATTAAAAACCACACAAAAACAATTAACACACATATTTTTTTAGCATTTTTCCTCGCCTGTTCTAGAAAAATATAATTGTTGCGATTTATTTTAGTTTATTTTAGAATAAATTGTCGTACATTAATAATTACTGTACATTTATGTATTTTATAGGGCATGATCTGGCCATGTCATTTCAGTTAATAAGATAAAAATATACCAAACTAGCTGTGTCCTCACGGCTCCGCCCGCGTAAGAAGTTTTATTCCAATAATAAATATAGCCTATATTACTCAGTGATAATGTAGCATTCTAACGGCAAAAGAATTTTTGAAATCGGTTCAGTAGTTTTAAGTTTATTCGTTACATACAAAAATACAAATCTTTCCTCTTTATAATATTAGTATATAGGTAAATAGTATAGATATGTGCGTGCTCTTTACTATTGTATTTATTATTTTAGAAAATATGTTGGTTACCCATTTTTTTATTTTGATACTTATAAACTTCCTCGTTGGTCTAAAGATGGCAAGTGCGACTGCTGATCGTAAGGTCCTGGGTTCGATCCCTAGGTCGGGCAAAGTGTTATATGGTTTTTCCGTGTGGAATTCCTCAGTAGCAGCCCTGAGTTTTGATTCGTGCCCGGTTGATGGCAATACCCTCGGCCTCTATTACATGGAACTTAAACATAACGGCGAAATGTGTTACTATACACCTCTGCACAACCCTTCGGGGAATACAGGCGTGATGTTATATTAGATGACTTATATGTAATGTATTTTTTTATTTGAATGTGTTCTTTGTAGCAGTGATAGCCTAGCGGTTGAACGTTTGTCTTCCATGCAAGAAGGTCTCAGTTCGATCCCGGCCCGTACCTCTGACTTTCCGAATTCATGTGCGGATCAGAATTTGATTATCCCTTGCGTTAACAATGAAAGAAAGACATTGTGAGGAAACCTGCACAAGTGTGAGGGCTCCATAAAGATCTCGATGGTGTGTGTAGTATGCCAACTCTTTTTTTTTCTTTTATAAAAACGTTTCCCCACACTAGGATTTCTCCTGTATCGTGGGTGAGTTTACAGACACAAATCTTCACATGCACAAACGCCTAAACCCGGAACAACTATCTGTAGGCCATACAAATATTTGTGCGCAGAAGCTAATCGCTTAGCCACTGCACCTAACGTGTCGTCTCGCACCAGGCCAGCATGGTGGACTAAGGCTTAAACCCTTCTCATTTTGATAAGAGGCCCGTGCCCATTAGTGGGACTGCAAAGCCAGCTTTTCACTATGAGATATAATATATATTATTATATCACGAGATATAAATGAAATCCCACGACTGGAATATAATATGTTGTATCTAAGTGTAAAGGGTTCTATTAAAAATTACGGTGAGCGATATTAAGAGGAAATGCGATCGGCATTTAGTACATGCAAATGTATTCCTCAGTTTCCACCTTGGATAATGTCACTAGAGCAAACATTTTTTTTTTATCATATGATATATATCTATCACCACTAAGTCCCTATGTTATGTTTTTGTCAATAAATTAATTATTAAAAGAACTAGAAACGTTTAAATTATACACAAATCGACCGGTTTTACCACCGTTTTTAAACATCTGGCAAACAAATTTGACCAATATAAAAAATAAAAGAAAGACATACAGACATAACCAAAGTCTTTCTTAAATTATTACAGAAAAACGTATTAAAATCGGTCCAGATTTGAAGAAGGAAACAGGGAAATACGAAATTACGATTTCGCTAATATTGCACAGGAGAAATCAGTCCGAGATGCAGTTGTCTCTTTCGCGCTAAATTGGGAAAGTTTGCGTGAGGGGTGAGACGGAAATAGATCGCTTAAAAACCTATTCAAATTATTAATATTTTGCAGCCCGCGTTTCCTCTTAATGATACCTGGTAACCGTGCAGTTTCACTAGTTTATATGAATTTAAAAAAAAAGACAGTTACGACAGCAGAAAAACTACACTTTAAAAATAAAATGACCAAATCTAATAATAAAGTCAAAACAATGTGGAACATAATAAATGAGCGAACAAACAAGAAAATAGCAAGTGACAAAAACAACTTATCTCTACAAACAAATAATGGTGTAACTTCTGAGCCGAAGGTGGTAGCCAGCATCTTTAATAATTTCTTTGCTTCTATCGGGGAGGCTAAGACAAACCCAACTGGCGGCAAACTGCAAGCATCTCCTGCTATGTCCCCTATAGAGAACACAATCTTTCTCAGTCCAATAGACCCTTATGAGGTGAACTCATTGATAAAAAACTTAAAAAATAAAATGAGTCATGGTATTGACGAACTTCCACCTATTTTATTGAGACAGTGCGCGGACGAATTAACGCTACCCTTCTATAAATTGATAAACCAATCTTTTGAAGAAGGCACTTTTCCCAATCTCCTGAAAAAGGCCCTCATAAAACCGATTCATACGAAGAGTTCAAAAACAGACCCGAATAATTACCGTCCCATCGCTCTTTTACCGGCAGCCTCAAAAATATTTGAAAAGGCGATGTGCAACCGAGTTTATGAGTTTTGTGAAAAATACCATATATTTAACGACTGCCAGAATGGTTTCCGCAAAAATCGATCCACAATCTTAGCTATATATAAATTTATTCAAAAAGCCCTCGATATTATTAATAATAAACAATATGCTATAGGATTGCTTTTGGATATGACAAAAGCGTACGACAAAGTGCAATTTCAAATATTATTAAATAAATTATACAACATAGGACTCCGCGGCAAATGTTACGACTGGTTCGTATCTTATTTAAAAAATAGAGAACAATTAGTAGAAATAGAACATTACAACCATTACAATAAAGAAATTGAATTAGTCAGGTCAGATAGTAAATTAGTCACTGCTTCAATCCCACAAGGCAGCGTAATAGGTTGTTTCCTATTCCTTGTTTACATTAATGATCTTCCCAACAATATAAACGAGCCCTGTGTCCTATTTGCAGATGACGTATCGATACTAACCTCCTGCGAAAATAATACCAATATAAATGAAAAAATAAATTCTGTACTTAATTCTACAATAAATTGGATGACTGAACACAACCTAGAAATCAACTTTAATAAGACTAAATTAATAACCTTCCACCCCCGCCAAAAAATACCAATTAATATAAACTTTAGTTTTAAAAACATTAAATTAGAAGTAGTCAACAAATTTTCCCTATTAGGCCTAGACATTGATACACACATAAATTGGAAGTCTCATATCCAAAAATTAAAATCTAAGCTATCAAAATTTTCATACGCCCTCCGCGAGATCAAAAAAACTACAGACCTTAAAACTGCTCTGGTAACGTATTACGCGTATGCCTACGCATGGCTTAAATATGGTATCATCTTATGGGGAAACAGTACCGACGCGCCCACGCTATTCACTTTACAGAAAAAATTACTCAGGATTATAGTTAATATTGAAGAAATTGACAGTTGTAAGCCCCACTTTCAAGAAATGAAAGTTCTTTCCCTACCCTCTCTCTATGTATTTGAAATTTGTAAATTTGTTCGTAGATACCCAGAATTCTACACCAAAAGAGAAGACATTCAAACGAAAATTACACTTAGACATAAAAACAGGCTCAACCTACCAACTTCACGACTAAAAATGCACTCCACCAGTGCCTACGTCATGTCCATAAAAATATACAAATAGCTGCCAGAATCCATTAGAAATATAGATAGATATAACATTTTCATAAATAGACTAAAAAAACTCCTAATAAATAAAAGCTACTATAGTGTAAATGAATACTTTAATGACAAATTATAAATGCATAAAACATAATAAATAAAATATTGACATTATATAAATACGAATTAAGATAGAAGTCAACACTAAATGCCCTTGTCCTCTCTCCCATTGAGACACCATACACAGTTAGTCGTATAGATACATTCATATATACGTGGATAAATATTATAATATGATATATGTTTAATTGACTCACCAAAAATAAAAATATATAAATAAATAAAAAGCCCTGACCTAATAATGAAATAAATTAGCAATAATAATAAATTAAATAATATAGCAATAATATTACTGTTCATTATCTCCTAAAACAGGGCTTCCTCTCTCCTACCCTTTTGCTGTGCCCTACAGGGTCCATAATGATCTCAATTATATAGTTACCACCTAAGTATACATTATGGTAAAGCAATAAAGATATTGAGTATTGAGTATTAATTTATGAATCAACCACAGCCCCGCCTCAATGGTGGTGTGATCAAAGTACGTAGCGTCCCACTGATCTAGTTACGTAACCGTTCGTCTCAATGTTTAGTCTAAGGCGCCGACGAGCCTTGACCCTATATCAGTTGCAACACGCTATCTACATAAGGCGCCAGGAAATAAGGTACTTCATGTTATAGTTAATGCATTAGATTTATTTATGCATAAGAAAATATTTTAGAAAATGCTTCAAATTTTATGTTTTTTTTTAGATTCTCTGCATCACTAGCGCGCAGTAGTTTCAAAATATAACATAACATCACGCCTATATTTCCCGAAGGTGTGGGCAGAGGTATATATAGGTAATAACACCTTTATTTCCCGTGTAATAGGGGGCGACCCTATTGTCATCGACCGGACATAAATCCAAATTCCGGGCTGCTACTGTTGAACTCCACACGGAAAAACGCAGTAACATTTTGCCCGACTGGAGATACAACCCAGGACCTCACGATCAGCAGTCGCGCTTTTCACCACTAAACCAACAAGGCAGTCAAGAGTTAGAGGCAGTTAGTTTCATAATAGAGTTAAAATCTTTAAAAAAAGGGGTTCGTGGCTAATTACCAACCACGTGGATCACACTATTTGAGAGGTTAAGCTGCGCTTGCCGCGGCCAGTCCGTGGATGGGTGACCATTCGTTACACATCAAGACCCCTCCGTGCCTTGAAGAGCACGTTAAAACGTCGGTCCCGAGTGTCATACGAATACCTATGATAGTAGTTACGGGAAGTCAGAAGTTCGAAAGTCTGACAACCAGTCTAACCTTAGGATATCGGCATTGCCCAGTAATTGAGTTGCGGAGGTCTGATGGCAGTCGCTCCGTGTAAAATACTGGTTTTCAGCCGCATTTGGTTAGAGTAGTAGATTGTACATCGATAAACAAACGCAAAACGACTACTGGACAAGAGTCTCCACACGATGGACGCTTTAGTTACGAATTCAGAAAATGAAGCATCTAATCCGCGACCCCAATATGACCTAAAATGTAAACGCAGCCGATCATAGCTGAGGATAGATAGAATTAAACGTATTTTTTATGAAATCTTTGAACAGCTATTTCTCTTAAACTATTGACTTATGAGGAAAGTTGTAGAACAAAAGTCACCTATTATTATGGGTACTTTAACACCCTTTCGGCTTAGTACCCCCTTTCCGACAAAACTTGTATAAGGGTCGTAGCGTGTGGCATTCTATAGTTTCTGCCTACCCCAATTGGAAAAAGGCGTGAGTGTAATATATGTATGTATTTATGCGTTGTACCTATAGTTATAGTTCATTCATTCGTTCCAAATTCCTATCACACGACAACAGCTGCATGTGGATGCTCACTAACTCCCCAATAGACTTTGGAAATAGAATGAGTTTTCAAATGGAATCCAATTTGATTATGATCGTCATTTTTACTGACCTTTGCTAGGGTTTCCAACAAGTGTTTGTTTTAGTATTAGGTCCCCACCTATGAAATTGGTGTTTTTTTCTCACAAATAGAGAACCTCGTCACTTCTATGATTTAAAATATTCATCAATTGCTTGATATTATATCGAATAATGACCATCATAGACTACTACCAATAGTAAAAAAGCCTTATTTACTTATCGTTTTCTACACATAAAAATACCTTAAAAATGACTCCTTTTTTTGTTAGCAGAAATGACCACTATTTTTGTTTTAACTTAGCCAAAATTTATTTTTGTCGCATAATCTAAGTGGCATACGTTATCTTAGTTTTTAAACATTAGTGCATAAAAGTTTTAAAACATTAGTGTTCATAATTGTTAAATAAATTAAGAAAATGTTAGTACGAAAAATGCAACTTCTTTAAAATTCTCCATACAAAACGCTGATTTCATAGGTGGGGACCTAATATTAAGCTAGTAAGGTTAATTCCCCGGTGGAGTTCAGTAGACTACATTGAAGCGGAATTTGTACAGTATATTAATTCGTAACTACATTCTATGTACAACATTATCAACTCAATCATAGATTAGTATACACACATTAAAAAAAGTTTGCGATCACTTTGAAAAATCTATTTTTTTTTGTTACGGTAGATTATATTATGATTTCTTCTTCTTTTTAGATTCTTTATTTAAAAATATAGATTTAGAATATAAAAGAATAAAACAATTCAATTGTTTTTCCATATAAAAAGGCTTTCAGTCCTAGCTTACGCTCATTCAAAAATCTGATTTAGTCAATTTTCACGGATTTTAAATAGAATTCGCGGAAAGTTGTGATTGAAAAATGCCAAGAGGATTATCAGAAGTTTTACGAGCAAGAATAGTAACTTTGAGGGAAGAAGGATACACCACGAGAGAAATAGCACGCAGAGTTGCTATATCCTAATCCTGTGTCGTGACCACGTTGCAGAGGTACCACGGGATGGGTAATTTAGCTGACCGACCCCGCAGTGGTCGCCCAACTGTTTTGACTGCTGCCCAAAAGCGCTATATTAGATTGCTGGCAGCCCGTGACCCAACAATCAACGCCACTAAAATAAAAGCAGAAGTTCGGGCCGCCTCTGGGCTTGAAGTTAGCACTCAAACCATTCGGAATTGCTTGCACCAGGCTGGATTACGATCACGGAGGTCTTGGCGAGCTCCTCTAAATTCCCGGCAACGTCAACGACGGAGATTACAGTGGGCTAGGCTTCGGCAAAATTAAGAAGAAAACATTTGGCAAAACTGTCTCTTCGTTGACGAATCGCGAATCAGTACTCATCCAGGTAACCGACGTTTCCGTGTCTGGAGAAGACCAGGAGACCGTGAAAGGAAAAGAACTGCCACTGGAACAGTTCAGCAAGGCGGGAAATCGGTGTCCTTTTGGGGTGGTATTATGATTGGAGCTACAACGCCTTTGATCCCGTATCGAGGCTTCATGACAGCAGACATGTACAGAGCAGTTGCTATTGATGGAATTGTCAGACCATACCGAGTAAACCATGGGCACCAATTTGTACTGGTCGATGATAATAAATATGTAATATGTATGTAGGTAATATTATTGTTAATGTTCACTTATCTTTGTGTTTATTTTTAATATTGTATCACATGACACAGCTCTTTTTAGCGCATCTACCATGTTTTCTCTGCATCACCCTAAGGTCGACTGGTAGAAAATGCCTAAGGCATTAAGTCCGCCTCTGTATAAAAAAAAAATATTTTGTGCGAAAGTATAAATAAATAAATAATGCGCCCGCCCATCGAGCTCAACGAGTCAATGCTGCTCTCCGAGAATACGGCATCACAAGTTTAGACTGGCCTGCTGACTTGCTTGACTTAAACCCAATAGAGCACGCGTGGGATGCTCTTAAGCGAGCTGTTTGGAACCGTCAGCCACGTCCCCAGACAGTGCCAGAGCTCAGGGAAGCCGCTATTCAAGAATGGGACAGGTTACCCCAAGAAATGCTGGATAACTTGATTCTCAGCATGCCCAGGAGGATCTTCGCATGTATTCGAGCCAGGGGAGGAGTTAAATTATATTGAATATAAACCTTTTATTAATAAATTGTTGTTTAAGTTTGGTTAAACAGTCTTTTTCGTTCTATCAAATTTCTGTTACAATTACATTATGATTAATTACTCATTTTTTTTTATAAAAAATAAGAAATAGTTTTATTTTTTAATTTCAAACTGGGTATTTCTATTTAAAGAAAACACACAACAAAGAACTTTTCTTGATAAAGTTCAATTTAAAAAATTATATCAGCTTATCTAGTGATCGCAAACTTTTTTGATGTGTGTATGTATTTAGAAAAACTTAATCTACTGCCAGTCTAAGGATTATATTAGGGTCGTAGCATGTGGCGTTCTATAGTTTCTGCCTACCCCCATCGGAAAAAGGCGTAATTTTATGTATGTTGGTTTTTGACTTCTTACTGGTTAAGTAGTCGCAATCGCGACTGCTGAGCATGGGGTCCTGGGTTCGATCCCCAGGTCGGGCAAAGTGTTATTGGGTTTTTTCATTAGGAATTTCTTAGTAGCAGCCCGGGGTCTGGATTTGTGCCCGGTTAATGGCAATAGGATCGCTCCCTATTACATAGGACTTAAACATAACTGGCGAAACGAGCGTGTACTAAAAACACCTCTGCCGAACCCTTTGGGGAGGACAAAGCGTGAAGTTTAAGTTATGTTTATGTATGTATGTTAATCTATTGCATCACATTCTTGGACAGATCTCTGGCAACGTCTGGCAACGTCTGGCAACGTCTGGCAACGTCTGGCAACGTCTGGCAACGCCATCTGCATTCAACTCATCCGAGTTTCCTCATTTTGTATTAAGACATTAGACACGAAAATATTTCAAGATCAATCTGATTCTTTTTTGTTTTAACTGAATAGATAAATAAATCATTTCTTTGTTAATTCGATAGCAGCAAAGTAAAAGAAGACATCTACAAAATTGCAATTTTACAGGAGAGCACATTTAGTAAAAAAACAGAGGCCATTTCGCTGCGATGTTTCTTAGAAATCGAGTGTAGAATGTCTTCATTTACATGCCAGATTTTCTTTATTATTTTGAAATTTGAAATTATTTTAATACAGACTTGTAGATAGGGTTGATTTAAGCTAATTTTTGTAAAAAAAAAGCGTTTTGATAAAAATGTAGATGTCCGTATCTACTTTGCTGCCATCGAATTAACAGTACAGATTATTAAAAGCCAACAGCTTTGATTCTCAATGAAGTTATTACAGCACTTGATTCTAGCATACAACGTGACTTAGGGCAGGTTTAATTTACATGTAAACGATATCTTCAATACAAAAATATTGGTCAAGATCTGTTATTACTAATTGCCCTCACTAATTACATTCAATGAACGCAGATAATGATAACCTTTGTTTTGAAGTTACCCGACTTGGGCGCAACTATGTAGAGAACATCACCCAGCATCCAGCATCGCTTGTGTGAATTGATGATGTTGATGAACCCGCAAAGATTTCAGAGGGTATTTCTAACTGTGAATTTGGCGTCGTGTTTAAAAGAAAAAGATAGTTTTTAAATTCGTTTTATTTTTTAATACTACTAGGATGACAATCAATTTAAAATTTTCTTATACCTGTAAAGTGACTACCATTAAAACCTCACAAAGCCTTAAAAAATAATTCACTACACTTAAGTTCAAACAAAGACCCAAAACTAGTTTAGATAATAATATAAACATAATTAGCTCATCACTAGCCCACTGCTGGGCACGGGCCTCTTCTCAGAATAAGGGTTTAGGCCTCAGTTCACCACGCTGAGCTGGTGCGGGTTGGCAGACTACACACACCATCGAGAACTTTTATGGAGCCTTCTTAGGTGTGTAGGTTTCTTTACGATGTTTTTCCTTCATCTTTAACGCAAGTGATAATCAAATTCTGATCCGCACATGAATTTGAAAAGGCAGATCGAACTCAGACCCTCCTGCATGGAAGGCAAGCGATCAACCGCTAGGTTATCACTGCAACAGATTAGATAATAGCTTTTTCAATTCCTTCTACAGCAATAGGTATTAAAGATTAATTATTATTGAATACTGCTATAATGACAATACATTTTAAATTTTATTGCATCAACAAGTCACCCTTACAAATCCTTAAAAAAGGGATGAATCCGTTCAAATTCAAACAAAGACCTAAAACTAGTTTAGATAATAGCAGTGCTAAATTTCCAATTCCTTCTACAGCAATGGATCTTATAGATTAGGAACAGTTGAGAAAGGCAGTAGTAGGTCATGCCTTTCCTATCTTAATTACAGTTCTCGAAAGTTCTCCCCCTAATCTAATCACAGGCGCTAACGATACCCGTAAACAAGCCACGTAGAGACTTCCAAAAGTTTTGTAACTCATTAATGTATAAAAGTACGTTTCGGATAACCCTTTGGAAGGGTCTAAATAAATACTGGAGAACTTTGCCGGTTTGACGACCTAAGTGATTCGCTAAGTTGTTTTAATGTTCGTTGTACGGATCAGTAGAGAGCGAAGGTAGAACCTAACGCTATGCAGCCGAACGTGCAAAGACTAAGGAGGCTAATAACGACACATTTGGTGAATCAGAATTAAAGTAAAGGTCCAGATCGAAGGGCTGCGTCCCGACCGTAACTGCAATTGTCAAAATGCAATTTGAAGGCAGTTATGATGCAGTCAGTGCAACTGCGTGACGATTTCCGAATAGATGTGTGTACGAACCTCGTACATAAACAAAATATTTTATTTTTTGTCTGTGGACCGTAGCCATGGTGTGGTCACAACAATAATAATGTGTGATGCGATTCGCCCAGACACCTTTTTTACTATAAATTTTGTAAATAATAAATTAAGTACATTGTGCTAAATACTTACACTTATTTTATGTTTTGGCGTGTTTTATTGTGCCCGACCGATGAACAATATACAGTCCACTTGCAATTACGTTGCGGTGAATGAAAGAAATATGATTCACCAAATGTGATATTCTTAGCACCCCTCAGCAAAGTGGCTAGAGTAGACTGTACAAGGTGTAGATCTTATGGCCAAATACTAAAACGTTACTCAATTTTAAGTTGCCGTTAAGTCTCATGCTGTTAGTGTCACTTTAAGGCGAAGTGACAGTGACAGCACGAAATCAACGGTAGGTAACTCATAATTGAGTAAAGTTTGAGTATTTGGCCATGAATGTCTAATTATCTACTTTCTCCAATTTGCGTTATTTAATTTAGGCCCGGCTTTTGCTAGACTTCGCTTTTAGCCAATTCGATTTAGTACGATATGATATGAAAATTAAAATATGAGCATCACTATTTGAATTTTAATCAAAAGATGACGAGACCAGGTGGATTCAAATAGGTTTATCTGGTGCAAAATATACATAGTATCACCGTTGCCTAATCCTCTTGCAAACTTCGTTTTATTGCACCTTATATTCGAAACCAATGAAAACTTTCTATTTATTTAACGGTTTAAATTTAAATCTTAACTCGTTTTAGAAAATTTCCCAACTTTGCACCAAGTTTTAAGCGGGTCAAGTCCCTAGTCAACGGAGCTGCTGAGTGCTGCGATAATTTTGAGCCAAAATGCTATTCAAAATTATCAAATATTTTGTTTAAATTATGACTTGATGAGTCGTTGGAGATTGTTAATGAAGTATTCTTTTTGTAACCAAAAGTTTTATATTTAAATTAAGGACCACCTTCACTAGAAATCACAATTATTCAAAAACTTAATCAAATTCATTTTTCAAAAACAACTCTACCGGTCGCGTGGTTTGAATTTGGAATACGTGCCGAAGTTTGTGTGTTGTCTTCTGGTGAAAATTTTGTTGTTTTCCGATCATCATTGCTGTAAGATTCCTATAAATATTATTAAAGAATTTAATGAACTGGAATTGGATTTTCGATGAGAATAACTCTTTACATTGTCCATTTTCAGCAAAATTTTAACCTTGTTTTCATGACAATAATTTAACAGTATGTTTTTCAGCTTTTCCCTGAAAGAAAATCCATGTAAACCTCTTTTGACGTAAAATGATTTGGGTTTGGTTTAGTTGGCGATCCAAGAAAGTTACCCTTTAACGAGTTGCTCACTCCGATACTTAATCCGACGCCTTTAAATAGACTTACTGATACTCGCGACGAGCAATTCAATAAACTTAATCGCTACGATTTAAACGAAGTAGGTAGCGCCATCTGTTATGATAAGCGTAAACTACTGGCATGTTGAATTTGTTGTTACATCCAGTGACACGCAATCATAGATGTTGTCATACATAATTATACAATCTGATACAATATTTTCTCGTAAATGAGAGTAGAATTTTAACCTGCAAAAAGGTCCAGTAAGTTTTAATTTAAGTTATTATTTAATATCAATCAATCAACGTGAACGAGTTATTATGTGCGTTAGAATAACTTTTCTAGTCTGCCAGACATAATATTAACGTATAATTACTAATTAATTATACGACACTTTTGGTGCAGTGGCTGAACGACTGGTTCTGCGCTACGGGTCGTGGGTTCGATTCCCGCTCGGATCATATCCAGGATGTAAACGATATCATGTAATTCCTTCAAACCTCGTGATGTACTGCTGACATAGATAAACGATGCACGGGAAATTTTTGAATTGAAATCATTAAATAAAAAAAAAATAAACATGTGTTCTTAACGTGAGGCATTTGAGCGCCCCGAGTTAAATGACCGCGCGGCGAGGGAGAACCGCGCTATTCGCACGGAGCGCTAAAATGTCTCACGTTAAGAACACACGTTTACTATTTGTAAAAAAAAATCCCGTGCAGAGTTGAAGGAAATACATGATTTCATTTACACCCTGTATTTGTATGGCCTACAAATAGGTAGTAGTTCCGGGTCTGGGCGTTTGTATATGTGAAGATTTATGTCTGTATACACACTCACGATACAGGAGAAGTTCTAGAGTGTGACAACGTTTTTAAAAAAAAGAAAAGAATGATTTATTATAACTGCCTCGTTGGTCTAGTGGTGGCAAGCGCGACCACTGAGCGTGAGGTCCTGCGTTCGATCCACAGGTCGGGCAAAGTGTTATTGGGTTTTTCCGTATGGAATTCCTCAGTAGCAGCCCGGAGTTTATAATAGGCTCGCCCCCTATTACATGGGCCTTAACTTTTTAACCGCTTGAGTCGCATTTCTGCGACATTTATTTCCGTACCCCTACCGCGCGTGTCGTATTTCTGCGACAGAGAACATGCATGGATTTTTATTTTATTTTCGTCCTATGAACTGCGTGGTACAACTAAAACGATTATTCAATAGAGATAATTGATTTACAAAAAATAGTTAAAATTGTTTCATAGCTCTAAGTATTGAAAAAGTTTAATATATTTATTGTAGGTATTATTTTATCGATTCGTAGTCGCGCGGTAGGGGCACGGCAATTGATATTTAGCTACGCACTTAAAAGGACGGCGAAATGAGGGTGTTACTATACGCCTCTGCCCAACCCTTCGGGTAATACAGTCGTGATGTTATGTTATAATATTAAAGCCGCACACGTCCAAAAGCATTCCAAACTCAAACCCCTTGACAAGCATTTGCCAAACTTCAAAAACTTCTTTCGCATATCAAAATTCAAGAAAGAACTCGTCGAGTCGTATTCAACAAATTGCATTAGCTGACAACAAGAGAATGGGGGGTTTTTAAGAAATCGCTTTAACTCCACGGCGAAATATCAATTTAACTTATCTCCTCTGAAAAGAAAAACTTTCCATCCAGTCGTCTTCAAGTTGGTTTTCGATTACTTGTAAGGTTGCCACGCGTATTTTTAGCCGACTGTGTAATTTAAGTGGGTTGTGATGTTTCAAGCCACCGCAAGCCGTGCCGCAGTGATAGCATTGCTCTCTTTTTTTTCCTATTCGACTGCTTGTAGGTGGTCTTGTGGACCGTTTCTACGTAACCGGGCAGTTATTGGTGAGACCTGAAGGGTCTCCAACCAATCCCGACGGGAGTAAAATAATTAACCTAAGCTAACTACTATTACTACGCGTACTAACATCATGACTGACTAATTAGCAACAACACCTCTAAGGGCGTCCCTTAGAGGGGACTCGAACCTTGGCTTAGGGCGGGGTGGGCACGGTGGATCAGGGACGGCGGCTGATAGAATTGCGGTTGAACGCTTGCCTTTTATGCAAGAGGGGCTCAATTCAATCCCCACCTCTGACTTTTCATTCATGTGCGATTATCAGTTGCGAAGGAATACATCGTCAAGAAACCTGCACAATGCAGAATAGTGAGAGGGCTGGAAAAAAAAGAGCGTGTAGGTATATGTGTAGTCCGTCCATCCGCACCAGGCCAACGTGGTGAACTAAGGCCTAAACCCTTCTTATACTGAGAAGAGGCCCGTGCCTAGTAATGGGGCAGTATTCTTCTTTTCATGTGGTTAGTGACTAACCTGGTGTCAGACTTTATGCCGCCCATGGGCCTCTGACTTGGCTTCACATCCAGAAATACCTCTCAGGCATACCGGTTTCCTCACATTGTTTCCTTCGCCGTTTTTTAAGTAAGTGATAATTATACAATACGCACATGAATCCGAAGAGTCAGAGGTGCGTGCTCTGGGTTCGAACTCGAGACCTATGACTTGGCAGTCCGACGGTCACACCACTAGGCTATCACTGCTATATGGGACAGTAATGGGCTGATTACGTTTATCTCATCATCATCTCCCTGCCCTTATCCCACACTAGGTGGGGCCAGTAGAACATGTAATTCGTAAATCCATGTTGTTAAAGGTTTTGGCTTATTGTTTTATGACTTGTTGCGTTGTCGCGCGGGTGATCCAGTGTGCTTGCTGATATTATGCACGGGGTCCCAAAATGATAATAATAATTATGCTTGGCAATCTTATTGCAAATAACTAAGCAGACTATGTTCCTCTTGGTGGAGTATACTCGAAGAGTGTGTGTATTATGTTTATCTGATGTTTCGAAAGAAAATAGGTGTCCGTCTTATAATGTTGACGTACTGCTGGGACATTTGTTGCGCCGCGCTGATTCGTTTTCCCAGCAACAATACTAGAAAAATTAACTACTTCCTCCTAAACATTTTTGAGGTCTTTTGTTAATTGAAATTCAATAATCCCTTAAAAACTTTTAAGTTGAACGGTTTTATCTTGCAGAGGCAATATCAGGATTTGAGGATTGAAAGTTGAAATTATTATAAGTTGTATTGTCATGGGAATTGAATTTGTGTGCGAAGTTTCAGGAGAATCGGTTAAGCAGAAGTAGTTGAAAAATCTATCGCAAAATTTGAATCGAACAAACAAATATACGAAGTGAAACTTATTAGAACCGTTTTTAAAAATTATGAATTTTATTTTGATCGCGTTTGACCTGAATTTAGTTTCTTTGGTTTAATTGCTACCTATTAACTATGCATCATTAACATTCAAATTATTCTTTTCTCAGTATTATATTCGCATGATATAACGTAACGCTAAAACAATATTTTCAGTGAACAGAGACAGCCCTAATCACTCCACAAACCCGTCCGATTGCCGGGGCCTTAACTTCGTTGAATTAACACCCTGTATATTTGCTGAAAACACATTTTATTTGAGACTTTTTTAAGATAAACGTAGTTCAATTTAATTCTAACTTAATTACGGTAGTGTGAAGTCTGTGAATGGAAGAAAAATATAAAATGGAGTTACTTTTATTACTGAACAAGTTTTCTATGAGATTCCCTTCATCCTAGCTGGGTAGAGCAGTGCGTTGCATTGCGTCGCGAAAATAATAAGCGATATGCCTCGTTGGTCTAGTGGTCGCAAACCTGACTGCTGATCGTGAGATCCCGAGTACGATCCCCAGGTTGGGCAAAGTGTTATTAGGTTTTTCCAGTAGGAATTTTCAATAGCTACCCGAAGTCTGGATTTGTGCCCGGTGTATGGCAATAGGCTCGCCTCCTATTACGTGGGACTTAAATTATAGCGGTGAAATTAGGGTGTTACTATACACCTCTGCCCAACCCTTCGGGGAATACAGGGCGTGATGTTATGCATGTGATGATAGGACACGTCGACTCCGTCGTAACGACGCGCCGCACTACCCGACGCAACGCAATGCATCGCGCTGCCCACCTAGGACGAAGTCAGAAGTGCAATAGATAATTATTAGATAATTAATAATTCTTATCGTCATTATAATAAGATTGCATTGTTAATACAATTAACTCGAAAGGCATTTAGTGAAACGGGGGCACCTAATTGGACTTTCCTGCATCTTGCAAGTGACATCGTTCGACTCCCGCCGCTGCACTTGTTTATGGAGACTTACAGCTAGTTCACACAGAAACAGTTTACAGGATCCATTTTAGCATATCCGTTTTTATTTTGGTGATGGCGCCTGTAGTTGTCTGAGCGAGTTCACATACACGACAGTATTCCAAATCCAGTAAAAAATACCAGATCCGTTATTTTTATCGTATCCTATCTGCCAGATGCGACGCAGCTGCCATTTGTTTAACTGATCCGTCAGTACAGATGTGAACAACATATATCCAGTACCGACGGATCCGTTAAAACGGATCCGCTGTGTGAACCGGCCCTTAGGACTTGTTTAAGGATATGTTGAGCTTAGCTTGAAGCGGACAATTCAAACAATGCAGACGTTCTGTTCTGCCTAGCCTTTTCCCAACTATGTTGAGGTCAGCTTCCAGTCTAACCAGATGCGGCTGAATACCAGTATTTTACGCGGCGTGACTGCCATCAGACCTCCGCAAACCAGTTACTGGGCAATGCCGATATCCTTAGGTTAGACTGGCTGTCAGACTTTCAGAATTCTGACTAGCCGTAACGATTGTCATAGGTATTCGTATGACACCCGGAAATGACTATTTAACGTGCTCTCCGAGCACGCAGAGAGGAGTCTGCTCAGTTCTGCACAGAGGAGTCTTGATGTATAACGAACGGTCACCTATCCGCAGACTGACCGCGGCAAGCGCAGCTTAACCTCGCAAATTGTATAATCCGCGCGGTTGGTAATTAGCCCCGACAAACAATGGAGACGTATTAGAACGTTTATTGGGTCACGTTTTCCCACGCGTATTGTTTGTGTAGTACCTAGTCGTATGGATAATAGTAGATACGCGGCGGAAAACGCAGTGAAGTGCATGTTCTCGTGTTTCTATACAAGGTCTTATATAGTACGGTCAATACTACTCATAGGTAATTACAGATTGCCTAAGATAGATTACCTATATTTTCTTCGTTCTTCATGGGTAATGTGGAGGGGTTTATGGCTTATTAACAACCACGCGGATCATACGATAGTCCGTGGATGGGTGACTATTCGTTACACATCGAGACTCCTCCGTGCCTCGGAGAGCAAGTTAAACAGTCAGTCCCGGATATCATAAGAATATCTATGACAGTCGTTACGGGTAGTCAGAATCTCAAAAGACAACCAGTCTAATCTCAGGATATCGGGAAGCTGACCCCAACATAGTTGGGAAAAAGCTAGGCAGAACGACGTTCTTCATGGGTAATGTTTCATGATACATGATGCCGGAGATTATCTTCAAGCCCGTCTTCGTATTGAGTTTTAGAACACTTTATTCAATCAGTCGCCAGGTATTATGCTTCAAAAGTTCGAATAATGAAGTTAATGCTGCGATCAGAATTTATTCCAATTTTATTTTATAAATTTGGAATAAATTCTAGATATTGTGCGTGCAGGCAGTTGGATCAGAGTGTTGGGCCGTGAAGAAGACGGATGAAAGAAGATTACACGTAGCGGAGATGAGAATGTTGAGATGGATGTGTGGAGTGACGCGAATGGATTAAGTAAGAAATAAGTATATTAGAGGAAGTTTGAAAGTGGCACCAGTGACAGAAAAGTTGAAAGGAAAGCGTTTGTCTTGGTATGGGCATGTGCTGAGGAGGGATGAAACACATGTGACTAAGAGAGTGATGAATATGAATGTTGATGGATGGAGGGGGAGAGGGAGACCTAAGAAAAGATGGATGGATTGTGTGAGGGAGGATATGAAAGATAAGGGAGTAAATGATAATGAGACGGCTGACAGGGAAGAGTGGAAGAGAAAAACATATTGCGCCGACCCCAAGTAACTTGGGACCAGGGCAGGAAGATGATGTGCGTGCAGGCAGAAATTTTAATAAAATATGTTATCAAGAAGGAGATGGCGGTACGAACTAGACACTTATTGGAAGGACTGGCCGCAGAAAAACTTAAACCGAGAGGAGTGGAAAGAGGATAGGGAGGCCTTTACCCTGCAGTAGGATGACCAGGGCTGAAGAAAGAAAAGGAAACAGCGTGATTTGGATCTCGTTACTACTAGTATTAACTCAGCTAGAAGGTGTTTATTTTTCAAGTAAGCAAAGTTTATGCTTTATTTTTTTTTCTTATTGCTAACCTTTAATTTGCAAACTTCTAATTTTAGCAGTGTGTTCTTGTTTACTCCCATTCCAAATTCTAATCTGTTTAAACGTAAAGACTCGTTATTGGCTTTCCGTGTTTATGCTTTTGCTAATTCCGTTTTTTTCTGTAGCTGTAAGTCTTCCATATTCTATATAAATAAATTTAAAGAAATCTGGATCTTACGCTCGCGGTCAGATTAGCGAGGAGAAATTATGAAATTAACCCATTTTATGTAAACTGTTTGGCATAGTTATAAAGATTGCAAAACTTTAGCATATTTCAACAGCAAGAGTTCCGTAACAAAATTTTTGGGTATCAAGTTTTAGGAGTTTGCTAAATTTTAATAGTTTCAGTGCCCCAGGAGTCGTAATTAACTATCTTGGAGAGGCTTATTTAAATAACAATTTCCATCTACAGCTTTTAACTGCCTTGTTGGTCTGGTGGTGGCAAGCGCGACTGCTGATCGTGAGGTCCTGTGTTCGATCCCCAGGTCGGGCAAAGAGTAATTGGGGTTTTCCGTATGGAATTCCTCAGTAGCAGTCCGGAGTTTGGATTTGTGCCCGGTTGATGGCAATAGACTCACTCTCTATTACATGGGACTTAAACATAACGGCGAAATGAGGATGTTACTATACACCTCTGCGGCGTAATGTTATGTTATGTTACGTTTTCTACATAGCCACTATTGAGAGAGTTTGATTATCACTTGCGCTAACGGTGAAGGAAAACATCTTGAGGAAACCTGCACACCTGAGAGGGCTCCATAAAACTCTCGATGGTGTGTATAGTCTGCCAACCCGCACCAGACCAGTGTGATGGCCTAAACCCTTCTAATTCTGAGAAGAGGCCCGTGCCTAGTATATTAATGGGCTGATTAATTATTATTACATAGCCACTATGTACAGTAGAGGAATGAAAATGTTATACACCTTAAGGTCTACTTTTGCTTGCATAGTGCAAGAACCGAACTATTTTACCGACTACGCATTGCCAACATTATAGAAATGTAAATACAAGTATTTATATATATATAGTGCGCGCAAGATAAGTCTGCGCGCGGCCAAAATCGGAACTAATGATGTTCCGCTACAGTGTTGCCGTTTTATTAACTTCGTCACTAAATTACCTGATTTTAAGAATAAAAGAAAATATAATAATAAATAATGAAGTAGACCTCATCAGGCGATAATAATCATAATGCATTCTTATTTATTCACGGTACATTTATAAGTTTCGTTTTTTTCCTTTAAAAATTACGTAAAAATACTAATTAGTTTAATTGGTAGGTAGTAAATTATAACGTACTTACCTTAGCTCAATCAAAATATCGCACCCTTAGTAATGTAAGGGCACAACTCGAAAATATCAACTTTTGGGAAAACGTGTTTAAAGATTCAGTGAACCCTATGTTTTCATGGTATTTTGTACAGTATAATTACAGTATTTGCTTTAATATTGCCTTTATTCTCTTTCTGTGAAAGCCAAGTGGTAAAACAGTTGATATGTATGGTAGAACAGTTGAGATGGTCTCACATCTAACACAGAAACTCAAAATCTCGATATTTCGAGTTGTGCCCTTACATTACTAAGGGTGCGATATAATAAACTGCAAAAGAGGGCTGCCCGATTTTAATGCTCACGAATATATTACTTTTACTTAAAAAGTAGTAGTTTGAATTTTTGAGTTCCTGGCAACATTTAGAACGCCCTCCGTCGCGCGCAGACTTATCTTGCGCGCACTTTAACAGGATCTCAGAATAATGACTAAAGCATAGAAGGAAGGGTAAAAAAGTAGCTCTGTTACTGTCTTTATTCCCGTTCTATCTTATAGCACGAAACAGGATGTGGGAATGAGATAAATGATTTACTCTTAGTTTTACTTTTTTTTGTTTTGTCACAAGATGAACTGTCATTTTGTTCTATTTGATCTAATTCATATAGACTAGATCTAATTCAACCCGTACAAATTTAATAGTACTTTGTTTCAATGTCTGACAGTCCGTTCATTGAACTATTTAACTTGTTCGCGTGTTCATTGCTATGCGTTTGTCGTAGGGACGCTCGATCCAGGTGCTTTGTATCGATATTTTATATCACAATGGATCATATCTCACTGTATCGATCCGTGTATCAATCCATACAAATTCATACGATCCAGTGGATCGATACGGTATCGTATCAAGTTTTTTAAAGAAAAGAGGTTTCAGTATAATACACAATTTAAATAAAAAAAAAAAAATATATAAGACATAGCTTCTGATTACATTTGCCAATCCTTAAAATGTAAAGTGCGATGAAATAATAATTATACAACCGTGCTGCATCGAGCCGATTCCGACTTTCATCAATATTTTATTGGATCATCCTTTCGATCTAGTAGCGGTTCTGACAAATATTGTCGATAACATGCATGGAGGCCTTCCTGCGGTCTATTAGCGCCCACTTGCTGCACCATCTCATTATGTTTCCAAATATCATTAATTAATATCCAACGGGCGATCTGTTTGCGTATGGATGGACGAAGATTTTATTGGTATGTCAGAAGTACTGTGTGAGGAATTTATGAGAGTGTTGTTAACGGTCTCTTCTATTTTTATATTTATTTACTGTAATTGGTTGTTATGACAACCGTTGTAGTTAAATAAATAAATCTCTGATATCTCATTTATAGCTTCCGAGTCGGTTTTTAATAGGAGGTGAAGGCTTTGAGGGTCCTCATCGACGGAGGAAACTAATACATTAAGAACTGTAGGGAATGATGATGATGATGAATTATTTAGTTCATACTTATTAAAGTATCGGTTTATTTTGAACAAACTTAAAAAAACGATGAACATAGAACAGAGAATACATACATATATATATATATATATATATATAGGTATATATGTATGTATGTATGTATTCTCTCTTAAGTACCTATGCTTAATAATTTATATATTTTAGGTACGGTTATTATTTTTAGCGGTATAAGATATGATAAAATGCATGTCATTTTAAATTCTATCGACGTTGAAAATTAGTGGGTCACATCACTAGTCAGAATAAAACTCAAAGAGTATAGTAATATAATAAAACTAGTGACTACCTACGAAATTTCGAAACGTTTCTGTATACGTGTCCTTCTCTAACATCATAGCGGCTCCATAAGTCAAAATGATGCAAATATATGAGTTCAGTTGCTATTTTAGCGAGGTATCTATGCTTGTTATTAATCTGAGAACAGGATATTATGGTGACATGGTGACAGACACAAGTAATGTCAATGAATTTAATCATCGATTTCATTAATGTCATGGTTTTTACAACAAAACTCTTTAAATTAAATCAAAGACATTACATGGCACTACTACGTCATATGGAGGCAAAAGGCAATTTTGATGTTTGCTACCAAATAATTAAACAATTTTCTATGGTCTGTTCCGTTCAACAGTTTGAAAAAGTAACATGTGTCCGCGATGTGGGAAAGAAATGAATTTGAAAACTGACGATTCTTTTCATTCCCCTACTGTATGTTAAACAAATTGAACTGAAGTTTATCTTTGCTGTGTCATTTCTAATATGGATATTTTCTGTTTATTGAAGTAAATTTTTTTCAAAGTCCATTTTTTTGTAAAAGGATCTTATCGCTGGTTATTTCACGGTTTAGTTAACATTTTAACTTCTTCTAGCGTATCAAATATCTTTCGTTATAAAAGATTTTCTGTATAATAATCTCAGACCAAAAACTGTCGTACCTACTACGTAACTGTCGTCGTGGATACGGTTTACTTTTCCGAACGTATTATTTTCACGATTATAAAAACATTTCAACAAATTGTCTTATACCCGGTTCCTATAAACTAAAACGAATCGTTTTGCTTACGAATGGTAATATTTTTTATTGCCAAACTGGCCATATAAATAGACTCGTAAGTTAATTTTATCTGCGATAGCTACTTCCATACGGGAGGGTCTACTATGCAAAGCCATGAGGTATTTGCTTCATTATTGGTAAAGACACAAGGGTCTCAATTTTAACCAATAACGCTTCGTAAATTATAAATTATCAAACTACGAATATAATTTGAAATACATAAGCTAAATAGCATACAAAAGCATTAATAATAAAAAATAAATAAATTCCAAAAATAAAGTCATTATCTACCTTCATACCAAACAAAAACAATTTAAATTCATACTAAACTTTCTATTTCTTTTTAATTTTAACTTCAATACTCAATATTTATTTGCGTATTCCACAATGTTACTTGTGGACCCTGTTGAGCACAGCAAAGTAGGAGAGAGGAGGATCATTATTAAATTAGATATAATTTTAAAAATAAATAGTTTAGTAATAAGTTTAGTTATGTTTTTTTTTCGTTTGGTAAGTTGGTAGATAATACTTATATAGGTAATGATCCTCCTCTCTCCTCCTTTGCTGTGCCCAACAGGGTCCACAATTGTAACACAGTACATCATTTTCTATTACTACCACCTAAGTAACATAGTGGAATACGCAAATAAATATTCAGGAAATTCCTTTCAATATTAACAGTAAATGCCTTACAATTGAATGTCGAGCCCCACGTAACCACGGAACCATGGAAGGACTCTGGATCACTTATTGTGTCGGCCCTTGATTTTTATACCCCCAACCGCACCAATGGCCTCGTATAATTCTTTTATGACCTACGAAATTCGCTCTTTTCATTGAATACTGAGATCTTTCCGGGGTTTCCCAGTATTGTCCGGAGTTATTGGTTAATTCTTGGTCATAAAATATTGGAGCATGCTTGTGTATCTACGTGGTGAATTGTGGCGTAAGTATTTTATGGTTCTTACGAATTTTTTCGTGTGTAAGAGCCAATTTTATTCGGCGGATACCTTTTGTCTGAAGAATAAGTTAAGATTTTTTGACATCAGTTCTATTTTAACAACATCGGACAAGTTTCGTCTGAGGAATAAGTTAGGCTTGTCAACATAATTTCGTTACGTAACAGCTAGTTCACACATAAACTTTTTACAGGACCCGTTGGGTGAATATTCGAATTTTTTTAACATTATTTTAACAATCATTCTTCTCCTGGTTAACGTTATAGTATTGTCAGATTGTTTTTATTCTTGTCTTATTGCTTGACGGCAGCGATATAGTTTAAGTTTTCATTATCATAATTTTAGTATTAAACATCTGCATTCTTAACTTTGGGATGATGCTAATGACGTTCTCAATTTTTGTTAATATTTTTCGAGGAATGCCCCTTTAGCGGATCCGTTTTTATTTTGATGATGGCGCCTGTAGTTGTATGAGCGAGTTCACATAAACGACAGTATTCTGAATCCAGTAAAAAATACTGGATCCGTTATTTTTATCGTATCCTGCCTGCGAGATGCGACGTAGCTGTCATTTGTTTAGCTGATACGTCGGAACAGATGTGAATAACACATCCAGTACCGACGGATTCGTTAAAACGGATTCCCTGTGTCAACGGGCTCTAAGTCGTCAAAACGCTAACTTTATTCTTTAAATTAAAGTTATCCGACGTTGGTAAAATCGGCCCTAGGATGCCAAATAACTCGACAATATCTTACTTAAAAAAATGGATACTAGAAAACTCTATGTTTTATGTAGTTTTTGTGGAGTCAGTGTCTAAGAAAAAGTACTCTCAACCAATAATGATAATAACAACAAAGAAAACATAACATCACGCCTGTATTCCCTGAAGGGTTCGGCAGAGGTGTATAGTAACACCCTCATTTCGCCGTTATGTTTAAGTCTCATGTAATAGATGGCGAGACTATTGATATCAACCGGGCACAAAACAAAACTCCGGACTGCTAATGAGGAATTCCATACGGAAAAACCCAATAACAATTTGTCTGACCTGGGGATCGAACCCGATCGGCAGTCACGCTTGCCTCCACTAAACCAACGACGCAGTTAAAGCTTAATAAGTTATCAAAAGCAAAAAATATAAGCGAGGGCTGTTCAAGAAGATAATATGCAAATTCCGGGTCCCCTTGCCAGTCTGGAGTCCATCGGTCTCCCTCTCCGCTTACTTAGTAGCCCTAACGCGAATTTTATCCATTTTTAGTAGGTCCCGTTTCCATCAATCATACAGTGTAATTTTCGTCGGTACCGATAGATGAACGTGTATAGACTGGAAGAGACTTACAGCCTCCTTTCTGTATATGAAAATAATGATGAATGAAACTGCTCGTGAGGTCCTGGGTTCGATCCCCAGGTCGGACAAAGTGTTATTGGGTTTTTCCGTGTGGATTTCCTCAGTAGCAGCCCGGAATATGGATTTGTGCCCGGTTAATGGCAATAGACTCGCCCCCTATCACATGGGTCTTAAACATAACTGGCGAAACGAGGGTGTACAAAAAACACTTCTGCCGAACCCTTCGGGGAATACAAAGCGTGATATTATGTTATGTTATGTTAAGGGAACTTGGATTTGGATTGTATAGTTAAATGAAACACGCTGTAAAGGTACAGACGAACTATACAAGGTTAGTTGGAAAGGGGGTACTAATCCCAGATTAGAAGATTTTGCCCAGTGGATGGCAATAGGCTCGCTCTCTATTACATGGGACTTGAACCTAACGGCAAAAAGAGGATGTTACTATTCACCACTGCTCAACCCTTCGGGGAATATATGTGTGTTATGTTATGATTCGTCGGTGAAGAGCGCGTCGGATCTCGCGTCTCTTAACAAGGCCTTGAGATAGTGCAATCAATGTTCCTCGTAGGTAAATACAGATTGCATTAGACACATTATATTTAGTTCGTTCTTAATAAGTAATGTGGAGGGGCTCGTGGCTAATTACCACCCGCGCGGATCATACGATTTGCGAAGTTAAGCTGCGCTTGCCTCGATCAGTCCGTGGATTGGTGACCGTTCGTTACTCATCGAGACCCGTCCGTGCCTCGGAGAGCACATTAAACAGTCAGTCTTGGGTGTCATACGAATACCTATAATAATCGTTACGGGAAGTCAGAACCCAGAAAGTCTGACAACCTTAGGATATCGGCATTGCCCAGTAACTGGGTTGCAGAGGTCTGATGGCAGTCGCTCCGTGTAAAATACTAGTATTCAGCCGCATCTGGTTAGACTGAAGGCTGACCCCAATAGTATTGGGATAAAATTAGGCAGAACATTTACTGAATCGTCAAGGTTATCTCACGATGTTTTTCCTTCACAGTTAACGCAAGTGATAATAAAATTCTGATCCGCAGATCGAACTCAGACAAGGCTCCCAGCTCAAATAAATAAAATGCTACTACAAAACCATTGTCCACTTTTTCTTTTTTCGTGTGGTTATTGACTAACCTGGTGTCAGAGTTTATGCCGCCCAAGGGCCTCTGACTTGGCTTCACATGCCGTCGAGAAATATCTTTCAGGCATGCCGGTTTCCTCACGATGTTTTCCTTCACCGTTTTTAAGCAAGTGATAATTGTACAATACGCACATGAATCCGAAAAGTCAGAGGTGCGTGCCTTGGGTTTGAACTCGAGACCTATGACTTGATAGTCTGACGGGCACGCCAGGCTATCACTGCTAACCACTCACATTCACATCGTTGTATACTCACATT
This sequence comes from Amphipyra berbera, assembly GCA_910594945.2. Taxonomy (NCBI): domain Eukaryota; kingdom Metazoa; phylum Arthropoda; class Insecta; order Lepidoptera; family Noctuidae; genus Amphipyra; species Amphipyra berbera. The sequence continues at coordinate 9,481,754 of OU343144.1, read as the reverse complement.
TCAAAATCTAGTACTGTATCCGGAATCCGAAAGTTGGGATTGCATTGTGTTGCAGCTTATACTTTTACTCCGCACCACATCAAAGAAAGTGGTTGTATTGTGTTGGTCCGTAGTTTCCACCTGTGAGTTACTTGGTGAGGTAAAGTAATATATTGTGTTCGCAAAATCTGCTCCACCGTATTTCCGTAGCCTTTTAGGTTTAAAATGTGTTCTACACTAGTTTAGATAATAGCGACTTTATATCTCTTATAATTTGTATTCCCTTTATTCATTAAATATATAAATTACATTTTTAATTATTTCTATACAAGGTTAGTCAGAAAGGGGGTACTAAGCTGTTGGGGGTGTTAAAGTACCCATAATAAGAGATAACTTTTGTTCTACAACTTTCCCCAAAACTCGATAGTTTAAGAGAAATAGTTTTTCAAAGATTTCGTAAATAATATGCTAAAACCAATCTGCCCATAGCTATGATCAGCTGTTTTTACAATTTAGGTCACATTTAGGGTCACGGATTAGAAAATTTATTTTCTGAATTCATAACTAAAGCAGGTATGTTTTTTTTTTTGAAAATACCAAAATAAAAATCTTTTTGCATGCAAATAAAAAATATCGAATTTTGAAATTTTAATACCTGTTTTAAAATAGTCATCAGTGATACTTTAAGTGGCCCGCGGCTTAGTACCCCCTTTCCGACTAATCTTGTATATAAAAGTATATAAAAATATAAAAAAACACGCTTTTGGTAGAGTACTGAAAAGTAAAAACCATGAGAGGATCCAGTACCCACCTTCTGGCTCCATCGTGACGACTGTTCGATCATCATCATCGTCTTCCTGCACTGGTCCCAAGTTACTTGGGGTCGACGCAATATGTTTTCCTCTTCCATTCTTTCCTGTCAGCCGTCTCATGATCATTTACTCCCTTGTCTTCCAGTATTATCCTCCCTTACACAATCCATCCATCTTATCTTTGGTCTACCTCTCCCCCTCCATCCATCAACATGGTGCCATATTATTGTATGGCCATCAGTATTACATACATTTGCAAAGTTTCATATCGATGCGTCCGTTAGAAGTGGGTGAAAATCGAAATATAAGTTTTTTTATAAACAAACTAGATGACCCGGTGGACTTCGTACCACCAATTTTTTTTCCTTATTTTCCTTTTTCTTAAACCATTCCAATAATGAAGCGAACAAAACAAAAACAAAATCTAATCGGTCGAACTATTTTCGAGTTTTTGCGAGACTAGCGCACGGCAATTGATTTTTATATAATTATAATAATAAAATACAAGCGTATTTTAAGCATGTTAAAAATTATAAAATAAATAATCGGCCGCTCTCTTTGCCATAGATATTGGCAATAAAAAAAATGTAGTAAGGTAACAAAGAGATAAAAAAAACAATGCTACTAGATATGAACTCTAAAAAGTAAAACAAGACAAATGCGCTATCCAGTGACCCGTATAGGTCTCGGTTCGTCCCGAAACATCAATCACTTGCAGATAACACTGAACATGGTGCGATCGTAGTTAGCTACATTTACGTCCCGGCAAAACAACGCTTGTTAGAAGTTATTTGGTTTTTGTTGAGAAAGTATCGATTCGAGTAGGTTTTTAGGGTTCCACACACCTCAAATGGATAAACGGAACCCATACAGGACCACTTCGTTGTCCGTCTGTCTGTCAGTCAAGACATTTTTCTCAAGAACGCGTAGATGTATCAAGTTAAAATTAATATCAAATACTCAGATCTGCAATCCCTTGGAGCTGTGAAAAAAACAAACTTCTAAGTCAACGCAATCAATAGATATGACCATCGAAGTTTTCCAATCTAACCAGATGCGGCTGAATGGCAGTATTTTATACGGAGCGACTGCTATCAGACCTCCGCAACCCAGTTACTGGGCAATGCCAATATCATAAGGTTAGACCAGTTGTCAGACTTTCGGGCTTCTGACTACCCGTAACGACTGTCATAAGATTCCGTATGACTCCCGGGACCGACGATATAACGTGCCTTTTGAGGCACAGAAGGGTCTCGATGTGTAACGAATGGTCACCCATCCACAGACAGACCGCACCAAGCGCAGCTTAACCTTGCAAATCATATGATCTGAGCGGTGATTAATTAGCCACGAACCCCTTGAAATTGCAGAACTTATAACCGCATCGCCACTCTGTAGTACTGGCATGAAAGATAACGACAGTGAGAGAGTAGCTAAGCGTAACGTTTGGCGTAACAGCTAAGCGTAACGTTTGGCGTAGCGGCTAAGCGTAACGTTTGGCGTAGCAGCTAAGCGTAACGTTTGGCGTAGCAACCAACCGTAACGTTTGGCGTAGCAACTAAGCGTAACGTTTGGCGTAGCAGTTAAGCGATTGGCTTTCTACGCTACGGGTCGCGGTATGGATTCCCACATGGAACAAATACTTGTATGGCCTACAGATTGATGGCAGCAAAGTATAAGAAGACATCTAAAAAATCGCAACTTTACAGGAGAGCACATTTAGTAAAAAATAATGACCATTTTGTGAGCTATGGACCGATTAACATGAAATTTTCTATGAAGCATTAAAATAACCTTCTTCATTGATTTTATAACAGGTTTTAGCGCTAAATCGTTGTTTTACTGTACTATGTAGATGTATTTTTTTACTCTGAAAAAACTTCGACGTAGAAGAAAACATCTGCCTGATATCCGTTTATACGTTATCATAAAAAAGCGCCCATTCCATTTAAAATATCTAATAAACTAAGATAATCATTTCCAGTAATACTTTTAAGGATATTTAAAGAAAATCTATGCAACATGCAAACATTAGTTCCCTCTTTTTGGCCAAATTTTGTAGATGTCTTTATTTACTTTGCATTTAACATTTTAGACACATCATTAAATGAGTTATCTACCACTAAACTTCATCTATGTCTATCAGTTAAACTCTTTTATTTAGTTCCCATCCCACGCAAAATATATATTTTTAAATAGAAATACATTATATTACTATGTTTTATTTATTCACAATAGGTCTTTTTTAAAGAAAATAACTATGAAATGTAGTTTTTTTAAGTATTACACTAGATACCTATTATCAAAGAAAATAAAAAATATTATCGAAATAGAATTTAAAGGCACCATTGGCAAATATATACACATCAGATTGAAATAAAATGTAAAAAAAAGAAACATAATAAAAACAAAACAATACTTTAAACTTAACAAAATAATCAACCTGTTTTCTTACTACTTTTAATAGAAAAAGTTCAAATGTCCGTTTCTACTGCGATGTTTTTTTTTTAAATAGAGTGTAGATGTCTTCATTTACGTGCCAGATTTCCTTCATTATTTTGAAATTTGAAATAAATTTAGTACAGACTTGTAGATAGGGTTGATATAAGCCCATTTTTGTAAAAAAAAGCATTTTCGCAAAAATGTAGATGTCCGTAACTACTTTGCTGCCATCAAGATAGTTGTTCCGGGTCTGAATATGTTAAATTATGTTAAATATCTGTAAATTATGTTATGTGTCTGTAAGCGCACCCACTATGCAAGGGGTCGTGGCAAATTAACATCCACCCCGATCTTCGATATATGAAGTTAAGCTGCGCTTGCCGCGGTCAGTCCGTGAATGAGTGACCGCTCGTTACACATCGAGACTCTTCTGTGCCTAGGAAAGCACGTTAAGCAGTCGGTCCTGAGTGCCATACGAATACCTACGATAGTCAGTATAAGAAATAGGAAGCCTGACAGCCAGTCTAACCTTAGGATATCGGCATTTCCCTGTAACTGGGTTGCGGAGGTCTGATGGCAGTCGCTCCATGTAAAACGCTAGTATTCAGCTGCATCTAGTTAGACTGGTAGCTGATCCCAACGTAGTTGTGAAAAGTCTAGGAGGAAGAGAGAAAACAGTTTCTGTAAATCGTTTATAATTAACTAGCGACCCGCCCCGGCATCGCACGGGTGCAATGTAGATACTAATGCGGGGCATATAAACCTTCCTCTTGAATCACTCTATTCTCACTCAATCTATTACTTGAATACTCTACTCTTGACAAAAGGCAGGCAGAACGAAACGCAGCTAATTATAATAATAAGTCATAAGCAGCCGATTATGTAGGAGGAATTCAGGTGGGGAAACGTTTAAAAAAAAACGAAACTGTTTTTGGGTACATTGGGTAAGACGTTATTAAATTCCATAAAATAAATGATAAATAATTTAAATCAGTCGTAATTATTGTTTCTTAAAAAAGTAGGCTTAAAAATGCTAATGTTAGTACCACCGAGATCTAACTTCTCTTTGCCATTTAAACCTTTTTGTGCAAGTCTGTTGATAAATCACAGTGACTAGCGGCTGCTATTAATTTGAGTTATTGTAAGCCATCGCCTTAATAACACAATTAGAAACCCGCCCAGATTGTGGGTCGAGATGAAGGAGCAAAATCAAGCAGGCAATTCGCGAGATATATTTGCTTGCCTTTAATACAACCTGTTTTTGAAATACTCCTTTCTATATGGGTAGCCAGGATTTGATTTCAGAAAGATGTTACTTCAGAATAGCTGTTCTCCCGCGGCTGTGCCCGCGTAAATAATTTGTTTACAGCGCCACCTATCGGATCCCAGCATCGCTAAGAACTATCGTGTCGATAAAACAAATATGTTGTGTAAATATGACCTCAATCAGTAAAGTAGTTCTCAAGTACTGGCGTGACCAAGGGAAATAGGGATTCATTTTTTTATATTAGATATACCTATATAGATAATATTTTGGTTTTGGGGGCAAGATTTTAACTATTTATTTTACAGCAAAAGTATGGTATTTAAAATTATGGGAGTGTTTTGACCACAAAATCATTTCATCAAACTTTTAATTACAATTTATTCAAGAAAATAGTGCTGAGTTAAAAAAATACCAAATGATAATAACTTCTACCAAAGTTTACTCACGTACTCTCTAAACACAGTTATTAGTATCAATCGCAGTAGCACCAAATCGCATTTCACTCATGGTCAATTCTGTATGAACATGCGTACTCATGCCTTCACCATTTCGCATCAAAACAGCTGACGCATGCTGTAGAATGCTTTCGAAGCTGAAAGCACACGATTTCACAGTTTCAGTGATTCTAAAATCATCCAGGTTTTTGCGAATTGACGCTGATTAATTTACATTACATAACATCACGCCTTGTACTCCCCGAAGGGTTCGGCAGAGGCGTTTTTAGTACACACTCGCTTCGCCAGTTATGTTTAAGTCCCATGTAATAGAGGGCGAGCCTATTGCCATTTACCGGGAACAAATCCAGACCGACCGAGCTGCTACTGAGAAATTCCTAATGCGAAAACCCAATAACACTTTGCCGACCTGGAGACTGAAGCCGGACCCCATGCTCAACAGTTGCACTTGCGACCACTAAACCAACAAGGAAGTCACAATTCACATTAATCAGCACCAATACAGAATAAATTAATAGTATTTTTTTTTATTTTATAAACAAGCTTTTATTTAAATGCTCTAAAAAGAAGAAAATAAATTTTAAATTAAATCAAACCCATCAATTTATTACATTATACAATTAATTAATTTACATCAATCCTTAACGTGGCTCTGGACGACCGAGCTTGGTTACAAGCCACACTTCCCATTCGTTTGGGTGGTCTCGGCGTCCGCAAAATTTCTAGTATTAGTTTACCGGCGTTCTTGTCCTCGGTCCACGGTACGGAGAAATTAACCAGGAAAATCTTATCATCCTCACTGGTTGATTTTGAAGTACCGTGCTTGACCGATGCTGAGAACGCCTGGAAAATGGCTTGTCCCAATACGGTGTTGCCCGTCAATCCGTCTTCCCAGAGACAGTGGGACGAGCCGCTTTGCAGTTTGACACGGAAAAACCTTTTGAATACGTCTGTCAATACTGCCGAGCGTGCTCGTCTTTTGGCTGTGGGCGAATGGGAGTCGGGACTTTGGCTTCAGGCACTTCCGTCATCCAACGTAGGCACTATGTTGGATGACGTAAGTTTCCGTTTCGCCACTTGCCTGCGCTTGGGCGCTCCATGTGTTGCTCCTCATCGGTGTCATTGTGGTGAAGCAGTTGACAGCCTCGGACACCATGGTCTGTCTTGCTGCAGGAATGCAGGTCGCATAGCACGGCACGCCAATATTAACGACATTATCCGTCGTGCTCTTGCCACCGCCGGCGTGCCAACTAATGTTTGCATGTTGCATAGATTCTATGCAACATGCAAACATTAGTTCCCTCTTTTTGGCCAAATTTTGTAGATGTCTTTATTTACTTTGCATTTAACATTTTAGACACATCATTAAATGAGTTATCTACCACTAAACTTCATCTATGTCTATCAGTTAAACTCTTTTATTTAGTTCCCATCCCACGCAAAATATATATTTTTAAATAGAAATACATTATATTACTATGTTTTATTTATTCACAATAGGTCTTTTTTAAAGAAAATAACTATGAAATGTAGTTTTTTTAAGTATTACACTAGATACCTATTATCAAAGAAAATAAAAAATATTATCGAAATAGAATTTAAAGGCACCATTGGCAAATATATACACATCAGATTGAAATAAAATGTAAAAAAAAGAAACATAATAAAAACAAAACAATACTTTAAACTTAACAAAATAATCAACCTGTTTTCTTACTACTTTTAATAGAAAAAGTTCAAATGTCCGTTTCTACTGCGATGTTTTTTTTTTAAATAGAGTGTAGATGTCTTCATTTACGTGCCAGATTTCCTTCATTATTTTGAAATTTGAAATAAATTTAGTACAGACTTGTAGATAGGGTTGATATAAGCCCATTTTTGTAAAAAAAAGCATTTTCGCAAAAATGTAGATGTCCGTAACTACTTTGCTGCCATCAAGATAGTTGTTCCGGGTCTGAATATGTTAAATTATGTTAAATATCTGTAAATTATGTTATGTGTCTGTAAGCGCACCCACTATGCAAGGGGTCGTGGCAAATTAACATCCACCCCGATCTTCGATATATGAAGTTAAGCTGCGCTTGCCGCGGTCAGTCCGTGAATGAGTGACCGCTCGTTACACATCGAGACTCTTCTGTGCCTAGGAAAGCACGTTAAGCAGTCGGTCCTGAGTGCCATACGAATACCTACGATAGTCAGTATAAGAAATAGGAAGCCTGACAGCCAGTCTAACCTTAGGATATCGGCATTTCCCTGTAACTGGGTTGCGGAGGTCTGATGGCAGTCGCTCCATGTAAAACGCTAGTATTCAGCTGCATCTAGTTAGACTGGTAGCTGATCCCAACGTAGTTGTGAAAAGTCTAGGAGGAAGAGAGAAAACAGTTTCTGTAAATCGTTTATAATTAACTAGCGACCCGCCCCGGCATCGCACGGGTGCAATGTAGATACTAATGCGGGGCATATAAACCTTCCTCTTGAATCACTCTATTCTCACTCAATCTATTACTTGAATACTCTACTCTTGACAAAAGGCAGGCAGAACGAAACGCAGCTAATTATAATAATAAGTCATAAGCAGCCGATTATGTAGGAGGAATTCAGGTGGGGAAACGTTTAAAAAAAAACGAAACTGTTTTTGGGTACATTGGGTAAGACGTTATTAAATTCCATAAAATAAATGATAAATAATTTAAATCAGTCGTAATTATTGTTTCTTAAAAAAGTAGGCTTAAAAATGCTAATGTTAGTACCACCGAGATCTAACTTCTCTTTGCCATTTAAACCTTTTTGTGCAAGTCTGTTGATAAATCACAGTGACTAGCGGCTGCTATTAATTTGAGTTATTGTAAGCCATCGCCTTAATAACACAATTAGAAACCCGCCCAGATTGTGGGTCGAGATGAAGGAGCAAAATCAAGCAGGCAATTCGCGAGATATATTTGCTTGCCTTTAATACAACCTGTTTTTGAAATACTCCTTTCTATATGGGTAGCCAGGATTTGATTTCAGAAAGATGTTACTTCAGAATAGCTGTTCTCCCGCGGCTGTGCCCGCGTAAATAATTTGTTTACAGCGCCACCTATCGGATCCCAGCATCGCTAAGAACTATCGTGTCGATAAAACAAATATGTTGTGTAAATATGACCTCAATCAGTAAAGTAGTTCTCAAGTACTGGCGTGACCAAGGGAAATAGGGATTCATTTTTTTATATTAGATATACCTATATAGATAATATTTTGGTTTTGGGGGCAAGATTTTAACTATTTATTTTACAGCAAAAGTATGGTATTTAAAATTATGGGAGTGTTTTGACCACAAAATCATTTCATCAAACTTTTAATTACAATTTATTCAAGAAAATAGTGCTGAGTTAAAAAAATACCAAATGATAATAACTTCTACCAAAGTTTACTCACGTACTCTCTAAACACAGTTATTAGTATCAATCGCAGTAGCACCAAATCGCATTTCACTCATGGTCAATTCTGTATGAACATGCGTACTCATGCCTTCACCATTTCGCATCAAAACAGCTGACGCATGCTGTAGAATGCTTTCGAAGCTGAAAGCACACGATTTCACAGTTTCAGTGATTCTAAAATCATCCAGGTTTTTGCGAATTGACGCTGATTAATTTACATTACATAACATCACGCCTTGTACTCCCCGAAGGGTTCGGCAGAGGCGTTTTTAGTACACACTCGCTTCGCCAGTTATGTTTAAGTCCCATGTAATAGAGGGCGAGCCTATTGCCATTTACCGGGAACAAATCCAGACCGACCGAGCTGCTACTGAGAAATTCCTAATGCGAAAACCCAATAACACTTTGCCGACCTGGAGACTGAAGCCGGACCCCATGCTCAACAGTTGCACTTGCGACCACTAAACCAACAAGGAAGTCACAATTCACATTAATCAGCACCAATACAGAATAAATTAATAGTATTTTTTTTTATTTTATAAACAAGCTTTTATTTAAATGCTCTAAAAAGAAGAAAATAAATTTTAAATTAAATCAAACCCATCAATTTATTACATTATACAATTAATTAATTTACATCAATCCTTAACGTGGCTCTGGACGACCGAGCTTGGTTACAAGCCACACTTCCCATTCGTTTGGGTGGTCTCGGCGTCCGCAAAATTTCTAGTATTAGTTTACCGGCGTTCTTGTCCTCGGTCCACGGTACGGAGAAATTAACCAGGAAAATCTTATCATCCTCACTGGTTGATTTTGAAGTACCGTGCTTGACCGATGCTGAGAACGCCTGGAAAATGGCTTGTCCCAATACGGTGTTGCCCGTCAATCCGTCTTCCCAGAGACAGTGGGACGAGCCGCTTTGCAGTTTGACACGGAAAAACCTTTTGAATACGTCTGTCAATACTGCCGAGCGTGCTCGTCTTTTGGCTGTGGGCGAATGGGAGTCGGGACTTTGGCTTCAGGCACTTCCGTCATCCAACGTAGGCACTATGTTGGATGACGTAAGTTTCCGTTTCGCCACTTGCCTGCGCTTGGGCGCTCCATGTGTTGCTCCTCATCGGTGTCATTGTGGTGAAGCAGTTGACAGCCTCGGACACCATGGTCTGTCTTGCTGCAGGAATGCAGGTCGCATAGCACGGCACGCCAATATTAACGACATTATCCGTCGTGCTCTTGCCACCGCCGGCGTGCCAGCTGTACTAGAACCGAATGGTTTGGCACGCGACGACGGGAAGAGACCAGATGGCATGTCGCTATTGCCATGGAAGATGGGTAGGCCTTTGGTATGGGACGCAACTTGTGTCGACACCCTTGCTCCAACCCATCTTCCTAGCTCGGCGGGCTGTGCTGGCGCTGCCGCTGCGGCCGCGGAGGCCCTCAAGCGGCGCAAATATAGTAACCTCATTGGTTGCTATGACTTTGAGCCGTTTGGGGTCGAAACGCTCGGGCCATGGGGTCCGAGTACACATCTTTTGTTTAAAGAAATTGCCCAAAGGCTGGTCGACGCTTCGCGTGACCAGAGGGCTGGCTTATTCTTTGGCCAAAGAATAAGCGTTGCCATCCAGCGTGGTAACGCTGCCAGTCTTCTGGGCACGCTTCCGGATGACGGTGATGAGGAGGAATATTTTGACGCCTAAGTGATATTTTTGAATAATTTGTATTTTAATAATTTTGTATATAGGTAGTTAGTTTTGTCTTTAGATTTGTATGTTTTTAGTTTAGTTTTATATTGTATATATTAGGTTTAAATGTAGGTAAATGATATTTGTGTATAGATAAATAATTTAATTGTAAAATGTATGTAATAAATTTCGTTTTTTTATATTAATTAATTTAGATGATATAAAAGCTTGTCGCGGGATTTACAATTTTATGAAATACCTAATTTTTTTCTTAGAATTACTTGTGTCAAGATCAAGTGACATACTCGTATATTATTGTATACTTGTATTAGTATCTCGCGACAAGCTTTTATATCATATAAATAAATTAATTGTATAACGTAATAAATTGATGGGTTTGATTTAATTTAGAGTTTATTTTCTTCTTTTTAGAACATTTAAATAAAAGCTTGTTTTTAATTAAACATGTTTTTTTTACTATTTATTTATTTTTTATTATGTCATGGTGGAACTTAAAGCGGACTTTCACAATTGAATGCTTATACAACATTTCATTACTGTGCTGCTAACCATTGAGGAGTTCCCTACTCAGGACCCAACTCTGAGTATAGCAACCATGTCACAGTAAAACTTAAAACCGCTATCATTATAAAATACGTACACAAAATGTTGTGTCTGTGCTGTTGATCGTTGATGAGTTCCTTTATCTGGAGCTAATCCTGGATGTCGATTCAAGTCATGCCTATCATAAAAACGTATTGTCATTGGAACTGAACCAACATGTCAAATTTAAACTCCGTAGGATAAGAGGAAGTGGTTCAAAATTCAGTTGCAAGATTTCAACCGAACATACATACATGCAAACATTGCAAGTTAAGTAAAGGCTTGTAAAAAGCTGGTCCCCTTGTTGGACAAGCTCCTTATCTTAGTCGATGTTTTGTAATATTAGGGCTTCTTGTGAAAGAGCTCGTCCGGGAAGTACTACCACCATACCTACTTAAGCCGCCATTCAGGATTACTGTGTTCCGGTTTGAAGGGTATCAGTGTTGATAAAATTACAGGCACATGAGATTTTCCAATTTTGTCTCTAAGGCAGTGGCGTGCATTGGTTTTCGGACTAGTTAGACAGGTACTAGCGATGTCGCCTTTCAATTTTACACTTAAGCCCATTTCAATACGATTCTGACCAAAAGAAATCATAGCCATACACGCTTATTTTTAACCGACTTCCAAAAAGGAGGAGGTTACTATGTTCGTCTGTATGTATCTTTTTTTTTTTGTGTATGTTCATCGATATTTTCGCCAATTGTGAATCGATTTTCATGATTCTTTTTTTAATGGATAGGGTATACTTCGAAATTGGTCCCATTTAAATTTGGTGAAGATCTGATGAAGAACTTCGGAGATAGACAATGGAACTCATCAATGACGGACAGTACGCATAATTGTGATGATGTGATTATGTTACGAGCAGCGTCTTTAGTAGGTCCAACCAAGTTTTAAATAAGGCCTCTAAAATGAAAAAAATAAAAACATTTTTACAAAAAATGAAACCGACTTCAAAAAAGAATAAAATAATTACCATATAAAATTAACAGTTTCAGAAGTCGGTGCCTACAATTTGGTTCAGCGTGGATCAGCACCGACTTCTGAAACTGTTAATTTTATATGGTAATTATTTTATTCTTTTTTGAAGTCGGTTTAAATTTTTTGTAATAAATGATTTTATATTTCCATATATTTATAGTAATAGTTAAAGATGGAGTAGTTGATTAAATCTTATGAGGTAGGCACTGCTTAATTGCCTATATGCAATACACGCCACTGCAGTCAAGTTCAAGTTCAAGTTCTTTATTGCATTCATGTGTTACATTAGTGTTACATAGTAAATATAGTAAGATTCAACATGAGGCCCGGTAAGGGCACAGCAACATAATAATAAGTCAGATATATATCATCAGACTAAAATACTAGTAGGTAGGTACTTAAAATTATCTTTAACAATACATTTTGTAGTTTTGTTTATCATAATCTATGTAAATATAAACACATACATTAGGTACTTAAAAACATATTACAGAAACTTTACTTGTGATCTTTAAATATTGCACATTTGTTTACTAACTTATTATTAGGTATTTGGTTATTAAATTGCTAGGATTAGACTAGATATTTTGGGGTTATTGTATTTTTTATTTTTTAAATTAATTTAATTTATATTTTAAGATAGTTTATGAAATTGAGTTTACCATTTGAATTATACCTATTATTAATTAATTGTGCTGTAAATATTTATATTATTATATTTATTTTTTGTTTTCTATATTAAGCATCTTATACAAAAGAATCAATATTAAACATTGCCATATATTATTAATTAAATTCAGTAATTAAAGTAATTTATTTTCTAAATATTCTGATACGGAATAAAAGCATTTTTTTATTAAATAAGATTTTAGTTTTTTATTAAATAAAATAAATTTGGATTATTGTTTAATTTGTTGTGGAAGTTTATTGTAAATTTTTACTGCCATATAATAGGGGCTATGGTTGAGCATTTTTATTCGAGATTGGGGGAGATATAGTCTGTTTTTATGGCGTGTATTTAAATTATGGGTATCTTTGACTTTTGGAAAAATATTGATGTTTTTGAATACAAATATGCAAATGTCATGTATAGTCTAAGGTTGGCAACGCATAAGCAATCCTCTTGGTTTTGTAGGTGTCAACCAATTACATTAAAAAAACGTCTTGTTCAATTTGCTTGGTTTTTTTATTAATTTCCCCCATTTTATAAAACATTACTTTAAATATTATGTTCTTAATTCTAAACCAATATGATGTCCAGCCACTGGTTTCAACAATAGGTCACATTGCCATTGTAATTTGCTGATATCACTGGTAATGCGGTAACGCCGCATAATGTAGGCAAGAGTCGTCTTAACTGCCATCATGGCGTATAATCTACCTGTAAAATAATTAATAACAAGTCGTATACTTTATGGCGTACTCGTATCTCTATTTGCGCAGGTGCCCGAAGCAAATATACCGCGAACAGCATGCTCGCGTTTTGCTCGCCAATGGTTCACGATATATTGGCGTCATCCACGTGCGCAAATGGCGACACACCATATTAGCCGTCATAACAAAAAAAGTTCAAAATAACAGGTTCCGTCGAAATCATTTTTTTACCGTTACTTTAAATTTTTCGTCTACAAATGTATGAAAAGTGAATAATAAATATCCTTTAGCTGAAAGTAAAATTAGGTATAACCATAAGAATAAATTAAAAATATAAATAATAAATTAATAATGTTACTAATATTATGTAGTCGTTACGGCCAATGGCTTAATAGCCAAGAGCCTCGACCAACATTTGATGAGGCTCTCGTTGGGCAGCTGGGTCAAGGGCCTGATACAGAAAGCGGTACTTCTGGACACGGCACGTATTGTCAGGAACTTTCTCTCTCTGCGGCCCTGACGGTGACGGTTCCCGATGGCGGTGGGCTACTATTTTTTATATTTTTAAATGTATTTTTATAATTTTTATTGAAATATTTAAAAATGTAAAAAAAATATAGATAGGTAGAATGAATAAACAGAATTAATAATATAATATAATGAAATTCCTTTGTGCGTGCCTCGAACGCCGCTTCATAAGCACCTACTTCCCCAGTTAGCCCGCAACGCCCCGTTGTCGCCCACGGATACGGCACGGCTGGCACTTATTTATGGCTGTTGAACGTGTACGAGAGCGCCAGCGCGAGTCGGCGCACAGTGGGCTGGATTTCGAGTTACATAGAAATTCGTTTTTTTTCTTAAATCGAGTTTTTTGTACAAAAATGGATTCCTTGACTATTATTATGCTATATCATATGAGATGATTGTATTTATTGTATCTATTTTTAAAACACATAAGTAAAACAAAATGTATGGAACTAGCGTGAAATCACAAAATATCTCCGGAACGGTGATAATAACCGTAATATTCTTACACGCGGTGGTTCCTCCATTTATTTGATCAATTTTGACATTTTTCATATTTCCTGAAAAACTGGGGGTCATCTTGAATAATTTATTTTATTACTTTTGTCCATAACCAAGACTAGAATAACCCAATTTAGTTGTAACATACAGTCGGAAAGTACTACATAAAAAAAAACTCTCCCATTAAAACAAACGCAGTTGTTCGGGAAATATGAAAAATGCCAAAAATTATCGTATAAATAGAGGAACCATCTTGTGTAAGGATATTACGGTTATTAGTACCGTTCCGGAGTTATTTGATGTTTTCACGTTAGCTCCATTTTGTTTTCAATACTCAATACTTTATTGCATTCCATAATGTGTACATATAATAATAACAGTTGGTATGTTAAACATCAAATCAATTATGGACCCTGTCGGGCACAGCAAAGTTAATTTTTTAATAGGAGAGAGGATGAAGTCGATTTTTGTTAAGAAAAAGTTAAATATTGATTAAAATAGTAGTATTATTTGCTTTTATGGTATTTATATTTTATATAATTATTTATGTATTTGGATTTAAGTTCATGCACGATTTACATTATTAACACTATAAATTATAATAAACTAAATATTTAATTTTAATGAGTCTTGTAGAATGATAATATATTTAATTGTGTAATGATTAGTAAGTAAATTTAAATTTTATTGTATATTATTATTATTATTATATAATTTATATATTTTATTTGACATTTTGAATTGACAGTATTTTAAAATAATTTTATATTGAAAGTGATATTTAAAATGAAATGTAGGTATTATGTCAAAATGGTTTTTATTGTTGTTGAAATTTATCGCTAAAGTATTCGTCAATAGTGTGTGTGTGTGTGCTTTTGATTATTTGAAATTGTTTTAATTTATTGATGAAGATATTATATTTATTTAAATTTTTGATGTATTCCGGTAACTTGTTGTATATTTTAATAGACATAACAAATGCACTAGAAGAGTGCATTTTTAATCGTGAAGTGGGTAGGTTTAGGATAATTTTAAAACTATCATTATAATAACGTACCGATACAATTTCGCCTGCCAAGACTGAAGCTGGCAAACAAGCTAGGGTTCTGAGGTAAGGTGGCAGGGTCCAGCCACCGCTCCGGTCTGAACTGCTCCGCGTCTGCGCCCCACATCGGATGGCGGCTAAGGGCGTATATTGATATGAGGCAGGTACAACCACTTGGCAATGTGTAGTGCTCTGAAATTTATAATTTTATAATGGCTAAACCGAAGTGCTGAAGGTATTAAAACCAAAATAAAACTGTGTGCACAGTTGTAATCTTATTAACATTTAAGTTTAGGCTAGGGTTGACACAAGTTAAATAAAGAAAAAAAGATGACAAAAAAGACAAATGTGGACTCTCAGCGTTTAAAAATCTGATGCTATGGAAATTGAATATCGGCTATAATGGCACGGAGGAAACAGTGCGAGGAGAAAATTTGTACCAACAAATTATTCATCAAGGCATCGTAGGCTTTGAGTGGGTTCCTGCCCCCTGTGCAGTACCTGCGATATCCGCACCCCGCAACCCTGATACGTCCCGGGTACGTACTTTACTTATTTGATAAGCCTCATTATATACATACTTAGCTTAACATCGGAGCTTAAAGTTCTGGCAACCCTTGGTACGGGAGGCAACACTCTCAAACTCTCCTTTATCACTGCTTCCATATATTCGAGCTTTGGTAGATCGTAACTGTTCAAATTCCTGTCTTGATTATCGAGTACTTCTTGTAATCTGTCAATTCCCGAAAAAGTTTAGTGGAACATCAAATTATGAAGCAACAAAAGGTCTTCAGATTCGTAACACAGCTCATCACTGGACCAGCAGGGACACGGGTCTCCCCTCAGGATGAGAAGGGTATAGACCTTAGTTCACCACGCTGGTCCGATGTGGGTTGACGGACTACACATACCATCGCGATCGTTTTGGAGCCCTCTCAGGGTGGGGCAGGTTTCTTCACGATATTTTTCCTTCACCGTTAATGCATGTGATAATCAAATTCTGATCCGCACATGAATTCGAAGTCAGAGGTGTGGGCCGTGATCGAACTCGGACCCTCCTGCATGGAAGGCAAGCGTTCAACTTGTTAGCGAATCCCGCGACCCTGCCCATGATTCCTCGGAGGCACACCATGGTAGTTGTTTTAGTCGGTAAGAGTCCGAGATAATCCTCCGCCTTTCCCTAGGTGGAGGCAATCCATGAGGTCTTCCTGACTTTAACAAAAGGGTTGTCCTGCCCATTACCAATCGCGAACACCTCATCAGTTAAGAGGAGAGTGCACCGTCGGCAGAAATGGAGGATGTTGCGTGCAGCTTCTTCTGGATCCCTGAATATTACGTATTGATAGGTACTTACTCTTTGTAAATTCGTTCTTGCACATCCTGATGTGATCCAATCAGTAACAAGATGAATGTCATGGTTGTAGCTGTTGTGTCGTAAGCAGCTGCCACAATAGTGTCCAAGTGTTCCCTGATCTCATCGTCCGTGAAGGCATCTTGTTCATCAGCTAAATCCAGCATTTGATCTATTAGTAGTTTATACTTGTCTGAAATATGAAGGTTAATTTAATCTGAAAAATATATATCTACTAGCCAAATACTAGTCACGTATTGTCACTGTTACTTTTTAATTATGCAACAGAATAAAGGATCTTAAAATGGTAGACTGCTCAGTTTCATCAACAGCTTGATGTAGAGAATATGAGGTCAATTCTACTAAGAAAGTTGTTGCCAGACCGCAAACGGACCACAATAGTCAGTATGATTTTGATTTGATTTGATTTGATTTAAGTTTTCATTAACAAAAAATTGTCAAAATATTTGGTTTTGTTTTCGTTGTCATATAATTTCGGTTTCAGTTCAATTTTGGTTCGATTGCGACTGATCTACGTTTTTGTTACTAAAATTAGGCCCCAGTACTTCAGCACGACATGTATCGTGAGAGAGTACTCCAAGAGAATGCTGAAACATCATACATCTTTGAATAACTATATATTTAATTTATTTACAAACTTTTTGATTAGAGGGGTTCGTGGCTAAATAACAACCGCGCCGATCGTAAGATTTGCGAGGTTAAGCTGCGCTTGCCGCGGTCAGTCCGTGGATGGGTGACCATTTGTTACACATCGAGACCCCTCCGTGCCTCGGAGAGCACGTTAAGCCATCGGTCCCGGGTGTCATACGAATACCTATGACAGTCAGTTACGGGTTGTCAAAGCCCGAAAGTCTGACAAACGGTTTAACCTTAGGATATCGGCATTGCCCAGTTACTGGGTTGCGGAGGTCTGATGGCAGTCGCTCCGTGTAAAATACTGGTATTCAGCCGCATCTGGTTAGACTGGAAGCTGACCCTAAGATAATTGGGAAAAGGCTAAGAGGAAGACAAACTTTTTGATTAGTATAAATGTATTAACCTGGTGTATTATCACTGATTATATCCAAACTCTTTTTTTCTTTTAATTCTGACTTACGGTTAACGATTACCTGAAAAAAAAACCCGCATTGAAATTGGATAACCATGTTGCCCTGTACGGTTTCCAAGTTTAATCGTTGATCTAATCGTTCCTCAATTTAGCCGTATTGTACGTAATAGACCATCTCGCTCGACATTTCTTCTCAATTTTGTATAATACGGCAATCGAGGATTGTGGCAAGTGGATCAACGAGTAAAGCCCGTATCAATAAATAACTCTCATTATAGAGCTGCCTTGTATGTGTCGGTTTGATGTCACTCAAGATTACAATTTGATAATTTAAAAGAAATAATTCAAAATCTATGAAATTCCGATGACAGATGAGGTTTATATTTTGACAGCTCCACTTGTTTATTAATACGGCCACTGTACGTGGTAGAACAATATTAATTTCTTATTCTAAGTACATATGGGATTGTTCGGTTGGCAGCGAACATTTGAATCGAATATAAAAAAGGAAATATTAAAGTTACCAAGGTTAAAAATATTCTTGTTAAATGTCCGTCACTATCTGAACTGTCGACACGTGGATGCAAAGATTTACATAATCTATAAAACAAAAGCATTCACATACTTTTTTTCTAGAAAACAATTAAAAAAAATCTACGGGTCGGTAATTATACCAAACAATGAACAATTTCTTTGTCTCCGACGTCATAAGGCTTTTTTATTATACTTTTTAATTCTTCATGGTTTATTGATACAATTACCGCACTAATTAGAGAAAAAAGAAAACAATCATAATTACCGCCTTTGTTATGTCTACTATAACTTTCATGAATTGATCTCGCTTTTTTTTATATGAAGTCTTATTGAATATGTATGGTAAATGTAACCAGATTCTCTGTACTCTCACAAACCAAAGAGAAAATAAGCCTTCAGTTGCATGAGCGTACTTGTTGATGGTCACATTTTGCTCATCAATGTTTAGACCAAGAGACGTCCCTGTCAAAATAAAAAAAAACACAAAATCTTGCATCAAGGCTACAACAAATGTTATCCTAGTGATAAATCGAAACTTAATTTGTTTTAAAACTGAAAACGCCTTCTGCAAAATTTGTTTAAAACGTGAGTCTGCGCAATTAAGCTAAAGCAGTTAGAAAAATATTAATACATTCAAATGACTGCCCCAAGGCAGTATTCTGGGTCCACTTAATAATTGTTACAACTAGATAAGATTAAATTGAAATACTATTAGAGTACACATATTTTAAACCTAATAAACGAGCTGACTTGCTTTTTGTTTTTTTTTATATGCTGGTATATATTTTTTAATTTATATTTAATTGATTCTTTAAAGCAAGGCCTTTCAAATGATAGGTACCTCATATGTTATAAAAAAGAAAAAAAAATTTTGTTCGGCCTCTAGCATGTTGCGTATTTAATGTTAATAAAAAAACCATTAATCTTTTACCGCAAATAGGTACGTTTGCAAATGATTTCTGTAATCATGTCAAACAAGGATATAACAGTCACTGAGAAAATGGCTGTGATATATAGACAGACGGACGGACCGACGGACAGACACATACCGAAGTCTCACAATAAGGGTTCCGTTTTGTTCTTGTAGGTACGGAACCCAACAAAGTTACCGAACAATTTGTATTGTTTGCAGGAGAGAACCAACGTCGTATACCTAGATCATCTTCAACACTTAAATACACGACATAAAAATGTTTGCTTGCTTGCGTGCGGGAAGCAGTCTTGGCATAAAAAGTAATAAATGTTTATAATATAATTGTCTCGTTGGTTTAGCGGTGGCAAACACGACTGCCGATCGTGAGGTCCTGGGTTCCATCCCCGGGTTGGTCAAAGTGTTATTGGATTTTTCCGTGTGGAATTCTTCAGTAGCAGGACCGAGTTTGGATTTATGCCCGGTGGGTGGCAATCGACTCGCCTCCTATTACATGGGACTTAAACATAACGGCGAAATTAGCGTGTTACTATTAATACACCTCTGTCCAACCCTTCGGGGAATACAGGTGTGATTTTATGATGTTTGTGTAATTATTTTAATACTTACGGCATACAGTGCTCAGTACATTTTTGATCAAGTATGGTTGCACGTCAAACGGGTCTTTTCCTACTTCACAAGCCAGTTGAGAGACAAGACTTTTTGCCTGGTTGCTGTATTCTTCCACAAAGGCGTTTAGCATTTTCTGATTGAATGCCGGATTCAGCAGCCTTCGGTGAGGCTTCCATGTTGATACTTAAATTAAATAAAGGTAGAGAAAGGAGTGGTTATTTGAACGTGAATTTATTATAATTGTAAGCGAGGGATAAGAAAAACAGCAGGATGCAATGGATGGTAGAAAATATAGGGGCGAAAGAAAATATGCGTACAAAAGAAAAATTTGTGAAAAAATATGACAGTACCACAACAACAGTATGACAGCACCAGTCGCCCATCGTCACACATTAAACAATAGGTATAATTTTATGCGTCGCCTACATTAATAAATGTTAATTTGCTGACAATAATGAATAATTTAATGAAATGAAATGTTTATTTATGATATTTAAACTAACACAGTTTATTTATTCTATTTTTATAATACAAAAGTTTACTATTTTTTAGGCGTAAAAGCGATTTGGTAAAATGAAAAAAAAATGTAAAGTGAAATTCGTAGACATAATTATATCATTAATCTGTGGTACATTTTACCGGACTAGTCCGCAATAAGCTACATTATGAACCTTAAAGCGGTCCAATAAGAGCCACTTTATGAGCAAGTGTGTTGAAAATAATATTTTTTACCTGTGCCGGGATAGTTACGGTCTTAATATGGTACTGTGTAGTGGGCAGAGCCCTTTAGATTGATATTTTTTTCCTGTAAATGTTTAACTAATGCACGTATATTCGATGATGCCACCGAGTCAGCTTCTGCTAGCGTCGATTTCACTTACCATCCGCTGTAATAAGTCCTCTGTTATACACCTCCTTCATAAATTTGTATACGTACGCTTTCTCAAAACATGTATTTGCTATTATCAGACTGTCATCTGGGTCTGTTATCACTAAAACATATAAAGAAATTTACAATAATTTAGAATATAGCTACTATAGTCTTGACAACCCTAGTGCCTAGTTGTGCTATTCGAAAAAATAGATTTTACTTTAAAGTTGTATACATCTCTAAATAGAATAAAACAAAATCGCTCTTACTGTCTGTACGCTTAGATCTTTTAAACCACGCATTGAATTTTAATGCAGTTTTCAGCTTAATGTTCTCGAATTTGACGCGCAACATGTGTCACGGACTCAGTCCACGTGACATTGCAAAGTTGCGCGCAACATTGTGCGGCATTTCTATGTGACGCGGGACATGTTGCAAGCCGCGAAGCGGGCGCAGGTGTGTGCGAGCAAATTGTTCGGCGTCAATGTCCCCGGAACATTCACGTAGATGTCCCGCGGCATGTCCCATAATGAATCCAAGGCTTTATAAAAAAAAACATAATACACGTGTCATGCTTACCATAAAGAGAATGCAGACCAAGTCGAAAGTCAATGACTTCCTCTTTCTTTAAGCTGAAGTCGTATACCTTTTTCTCCAACTTCCACAAATCTGAAAATCCATTACATTTATAAAAAAAAGTATTAAATAAACCCGTTTTTTTTTAATCTGAGCATTTCTTTTAAATGTTCCTGTTACAAGATAAGTTGCTAATATCCTTTGCTAGCAGTTTTGTCTGCATAATTTTCCCACTTTCCTTCATTATTATTTCCAGAACTGATACAATTAAACCTTTATCATACATCCTTTACACAGCTCAAGATGTTGGTTTGTAAGTTAACATTAACTAATATTATAGCTCACTATAAGTAACAAACATAACATTACGCCTCTGTTCCCCGAAGGGATGGACAGAGGTGTATATTAACACCCTCATTTCGCCGTTATGTTTAAGTCCCAGGTAATAGGGGGCGAGCCTATTGCCATCAATCGGGCACAAATTCGAACTCCGGGCGGCTACTGAAGAATTTCACACGGAAAAACCCAATAAAACTTTGCCCGACCTGGGGATCGAACCCAGGACTTCACGGTCAGCAGTCGCGCTTGCCACCGCTACACCAACGAGACAGTTTAAAAAACATCTAAACACAATATTTCTTATTTTAGAACATTGGTAAAAAGATTCAAACAGTTTCAACTAAAGGCTTTGATCGGCTTTAGCGATCACATATTGCCCAATAACATTAACCAATTGACCGCCCCCAAAGATTTTGATTTTCAGATTTTCCAAATGTTTTGTACTTTATAGAACTTTTATAATTTATTTATTATGTTCATTTTGTAAAATGAGTTTTTTTATGATTATATTTTTTTTTTAACCTTTTTATTAAGTAAATATTTTTGGAATGTCATTACAACTTTATGTGTAGCAAAATGTATGCAAAATTTCAGCTAGTTCGTATAACAGGAACTGGCTCAAAATTGACTTACAGACAGACAGACGACAAAGAGAGCTAAATAAAAACTTAAAATACTCACGCTGAGCATCTCCAATCATCATATGTGCGTGTCCTATGAGTGGCAAAGCGCCAGGGTACATCGGAGGCGACAAGCGACGTGGCTTTATCCATGACCACAGTGCTAATACTAAACACCATATTACGATCAACACTACGGTCAACATCGTAAGGATACCACGGGAGAGTTTTGCAGTGAAATGATGAGTAATGTTGCAAAGGCTCATTTATATAGGACGATGGTCTCTAGGCACGTAATTGCAGTTACTTGAGTCGTGTGAGTTATAACTCGTTCACACAGAAACTGTTTAGAGGATCCGTTTTATGTGTGATGGCGCTTGTAGTTGAATGAGAGAGTTCAGATACACGACAGTATTCCGAATCCAGTAAAAAATACTGGATCCGTTATTTTTATCGTATCCTGCCTGCCAGGTGCTACGCAGCTGCCTTTTTTTAACTGATCCGTCGGTATACTGCCTAGCAGTCCCTAAAACGCAGTAACAGGCTTTTTTAAACTTTTTGGTTGAAAACCTTGACGGGCACATTATGATGAACACAGTGGTCTAACCGGTTTTTAGTTTGGATGTTTTAAACGGTCAAAAACGCAAATTTCTGAAAGCAGTACCTTAATTGTTCATGTCAAAATATAGTATAATCTATATAAAAAAAAAATTATCGCCAAATGTTGCGAACGGCTCGACCAATTCTTTTTTTTTTTTTTTTAATATATTCCTTAAGTCACAAGGAAGGTTCTTATGGAGAGAAAAAACATAAAAATGGCGTGGAAAATAGTAAAAACAACACTTTTCTTTTCCCACTACAGGCCACTAACTTTTGACAGAACGAAGTCTGCCCGGGCAGCTACTACTAACTAAAATACAATAATAGCAGTTACGTCTACAACGACGTGACACTTTACCAAGTTAAACGCAGTAAATATCTTGAATACGACAAAAAATCTGTATTCTGCACCCAAAAAAATATTGTGGCATATAAATTAAATCGCACTATGTAGTTTTTGTACCAACAGTGTCAATACTGCATGGTGAATCAATAATTTATTTCATATGAACTACAGAAAAAAAACTTTTTAACAAAAATAAAACCGACTTCAAAAAACCGAAAAAAGGAATAAAATAATTACCATATCACAAATTAACAGTTTCAGAAGTCGGTGCCTTCAATTTGGTTTAGCGTGGGTTAGCACCGACTTCTGAAACTGTTAATTTGTGATATGGTAATTATTTTATTCCTTTTTTCGGTTTTTTGAAGTCTGTTTTATTTTTGTTTAAAAGTTTTTTTTTTTTCATTTTAGTGGTCTTAATTGAAACGTGGTTGGACCTACTAAAGACGCTGCTCGTAACATAATCACATCATCACAATTATGCGTACTGTCCGTCATTGATGAGTTCCATTGTCTATCTCCGAAGTTCTTCATCAGATCTTACAATACAATACAATACTCTTTATTGTACACAAAACAAACAAGAAACATTAATATAAAAATAGAGATGTACAATGGGCGGTCTTATCGCACTAGGCGATTTCTTCCAGACAACCTTTGGATGGACATGAAGTGCAAGAAAAAAAAGAGAGAGGTAGTTCACAGTGTAACAATTAATTAGGAGGCATTAAATTATGTAAGTTAAATAAACCTAAAAACACAAATAAATAAATATTATAATTATACAATAAATATGAAATAAATATATATATATATAAATATATATAGTGTAATGTGTATGTAATACATAATTTAAACAGACAATAAATAACTATACATAAAGATGCAAAATTAACTATATTGATAGGTAGTGATCCTTGACGAGTCTTTTGAAAGTGACCAAGGATTGCGCACGTCTAACTGTAACTGGCAAAGCATTCCAAAGCCGAACAGCCTGAACTGTGAATGATTTACCAAAGAAGTTGGTAGAATGAATTGGTATTTTTAACGTCAGATTCTCTGATGACCTTAATGATCTCGCGTGTGTGTCATGGAGGAACTCGAAACGTTCTTTAAGGTAGGAGGGAGTAGAAGGATTGTACAAGATATTGTATAGAAGGTGAAGAATATGTGAATTCCGGCGATAGCGTATTGGAAGCCACTTGAGCTTCACCAAATTTAAATGGGACCATTTCGAAAGAATGTTTTTTCAAACAAAACAAGACTCGTTAAAATCGGTTCACAATTAGCAAAGATATTGCGGAACAAACATACAAAAGAAACATACAGACGAATTGAGAACCTCCTTCTTTTTTGGAAGTCGGTTAATTAAAATGCAGTAAATTACTTGAATGTGGTATTTTATTTAGTGTTATTCAAGTAGGTTCGTTAGTGAAAACCAACTAAAGTGCAGCAAAATTAAAACTTCGTTCTATTAATTTAAACGAAATATCACTCTTGAGTGTGTACGTTACTGATTAAATTGCAGTATGTTCATTATTTACTGCAGTATAGACGGTATGGTTCTAAAGGCGAAAATAACTTTTCCGGCGTAAAGCATTTCCGGCGTAATGCAATTCAGATCGGTTTTGGACTTTGAATGTGGACACAATCTCTTTTTAAGCACTTCCAAAAAAAGAGGAGGTTCTCAATTCGATTGTTTTTTTTTGTATGTTTGTTCCGCGATATCTTTGCTAATTGTTAACCGATTTTAATGATTATTTTTTGTTTGAAAGAGTATTCTTTCGAAGTGGTCCCATCTAAATTTGTTGAAGATCTGATGAAGAACTTCAGAGATAGACAATTAGAAGTCAGTTTTATTTTTGTTAAAAAGTTATTAATACTAAATTTTTCGGCATTGGTGTTTTTAGTACATACTCGTTTCGCCAGTTATGTTTAAGTCCCATGTAATATAGGGCGAGCCTATTGCCATTCCCAGATACAGCGACTGGACTTTTAAAAGACCCAAAAATTAATTAAATCTACCTCAATTTTCTGCACTATTTTAATAAATTGACGTAGATATTTATTCTGTCACGTGGCTCAGTACCTGTCAAAGTTTCATTTGATGCAGGTACATTTATGATTGGAGACACTTTTTTATATCATTTGGGTGTTTTTGAAGAACTTGGACTTTTTTATTTGCAATGGCTGCACTAAGGTAAGCTTTTATGATATTTAGATGCGGAATTTAAAGATAAAGATAATCTCACTTTGGTATTCCATTTTAGATATGTTAAACTAAAGAAATCCTCATTTCTTTGTTTCGAAACAAAAAATAAACATACTTTTTTTACATTTGAAATCGATGGCCTTATATAAGTTCCGTCGTAATATAGGGGTTCATCATACGATTATTTTCTTTATAGCATGCGCCCGGTGTAAGCACTCAACCTCAACGAAATTGTTGATGAGTTGGAGCGAGGTGATGAAGATGCTTTGTTACCGAACCAAATTACCATTTTCCCACCTGAGAATGCTAACGCGGATGTTACTGATGAAGGCTCCGGAGATGAAGAATTCATAACATAGCAAAATCTCCCAGGTAAAGTAATGGTGACAATAAAGGCGACAGTGGACTTATGGTGCCTGGTTTATATAATCACAACATGCATATTCTTTTGCTTTAGGCTCTCAACTAAGAGCTCCGGCAGAGGTAAAATTTTATGAGAGTTTTGATGAGGAAGATAACGAGCCTTTGTCAAGCTTGCCTAAAAGAAGACGAACGACTGACACAATCGCTGATGATAGCGAAGTAGCTGTACATTCCACGTCTATTTCCGTTTCACCAGACATATCAACCGTTTCTAGGTTTGTTCAGCCAACAGTTACGTGAAACCAAACTTATAGATGGAAAAATCGTCATATTCCAAACAACTACAGCCAATGGAATGGCGAACAAGGTCCAAAAAACTTACAAACACCTTTATATTATTTCAAATGTATGTTCAACTATAGTATAATTGAGTTACTGGTGAGATATACAAATTTGTATGCAGGACAGAGGAATAAACTGGGCACTGTAACAGCCTCTGAAATAAAATGTTTCTTGGGCATTCTCATGTTCAGCGGGTATATTGTTGTACCTCCCAAATTTATATATTGGGAGACATCTTCGGACGCTGATTTTAGCATTGTGCACAACGCTATGGCTAGAGATCGTTTTTCTTTTATTATGTCTAATATTCACTGCTGTAATAATACAATGCTTAGTGGCTTACCTGATAAGTTTGCCAAATTGAGACCTCTGTGGCATCATTAGAAGAAAATTACAGCATAGACGAGGCTGTGGTGCCCTATTATGGTGGTCACAGCTGGTAAACCAATTCGTTGGGGATACGAACTATGGCTTGGTAAAACAAGATTACGCTACGTGTTATGGTTTGATCCTTAACAAGGAAAATCATCAACTATTTCAGAAGCTTACAGTTTGTTTTAGGGTGAAGTGTGATTTTGGAATTTGCTGATATTCTGCAAGCTCGCCATGCGGCATTGTCATGTCATTTGTTTTTTGACTACTTTCTCTTCTATTCCCTTGTTTCCTGAACTTGATAACAGAGGCCTGAGAGCGACTGGCATTATTCGTGAAAATAGAACGTCTAAGTGTCCTCTCACGACCAACAAAGACTTCAAAAAGACTGATAGACCTGTATCAGTCTTTTACTAGATTTGTACTGAAATGTACCTACATTTCAGTACAAATCTAGTTTACCTTATCATATTCTAGTTTGCAAATGAAGTGACAACAGTGTCGTTACTGTTGACTCAAATGCTGATACTCTGGAGAGGTAAAGAAAGTAAAGGTAAAGAGGTTTTCACAAGAGCATAAGAGATATGTGCATATTGATCAACCAACAAGTAATAAAACACTATAATGAAAACATGGGAGGGCTAGATAGATCAGATCAGAACATATCATACGTTTGTATCGAGCGTCTATTCGTGGCAAGAAATGGTACTTTTCTCTTTTCTGTCACAGCCTAGATATGGCTGTACACAATGCGTGGCAGCTATACAAGCGGGACGGTGGAGAATACGATTACCTTGCTTTGATCATTAGCAAGAGGTTTCCTCGAATCCTACATAAAGGGCGACAAGAGAGGACCATGTCCTACATCTAAATATCATCAAGAATCGTCACGGTATGGTGGGGTTGATCACTTGGTCCAATATAATGCACCCCAACTGAGATGCAAAGTTTATAAAACTAAAAGGTTTTTCATTTGCCAAAAGTGCAAAATTCATTTACACCCCAAGAACTGTTTTGTTGAATATCACAGCCAAACTCGCTAATAAATGTAATGTGTAATTGTATGTGTTTTTCTTCAATTATTATCATAACTGTAATTGTGTTATTTTACGAGCTAAAATGATTAAAAACTGATTCCATAATACTTTGTTTCATTATTAAACTGCTATACTTGTAGACGACCATCATATTACGAAAGGCCTTTTAAAAGGCCACTTTTTCCTGGCCTTCCCAGAAAAGCTGGATTTTTTTCTAGTTATTATGAGTCATTTGAAGGAACATATCTAAAAATCACGATGATCGGAGATGTAAAACAGTTTCAGTAACATCTGGGTTACCGGGCACAAATCCAGACTCCGGGCTGCTACTAAGAAATTCCTAATGGGAAAACCCAATAACACTTTGCCCGACCTGGGGACCGAACCCAGGACCCCATGCTCAGCAGTTGCACTTGCGACCACTAAACCAACAAGGCGGTCACAATTCACATTAATCAGCACCAATTCACAAAAAGCTGGTCCCCTTGTTGGACAAGCTCCTTATCTTAGTCGATGTTTAGTAATATTAGGGATTCTTGTGAAAGAGCTCGTCCGGGAAGTACTACCACCATATCTATTTCTGCCGCCATACAGGATTGCTGTTCCGGTTTGAAGGGTTGATGTTGCAGAGTGTTGATGAAATTACAGGCACATGAGATTTTCCATTTTGTCTCTAATGGTGCGTCCAGACGAGCTGCGCGCAAGCGGCGCGCGGACGGCGCGCGAGCTTTTGTGTGAACATGAAATGCACGCGCGCAACTCGCGAGCGGCTCGCGATCAGCTCGCGAGCGGCGCATTCGCGGCGCGTTCGTCAGGTCTGGACGCACCATAAGGCCACTGCCTTAGAGACGCCACTGCGTGCATTGGGTTTCGGACTAGTTAGACAGGCACTAGCGATATCGCCTTTCAATTGCCCATTTCAATACGTTTCTGACCAAAAAAAATCATAGCCATACACGCTTATTTTATTTATAGCAATAGTTAAAGATGGAGTAGTTAATTAAATCTTATGAGATAGGCACTGCTTAATTGCCTATATGCAATGCACGCCACTGCAGTCTAGGGTTGGCAACGCATCAGCAATTCTCTTGGTTTTGTAGGTGTCAACCAATTACATAAAAAAATCGCCTTGTTCACTTTGCATGGTTTTTTTATTAATTTCTCCCCATTTTATAAAACATTACTTTAAATATTATGTTCTTAATTCTAAACCAATATAATGTCCAGCCACTGGTTTCAGCAATAGGTCACATTCCGTTTGTAATTTGCTGATATTGCTGGTAATGCGGTAACGCCGCATAATGTAGGCAAGAGTCGTCTTAACTGCCATCATGGCGTATAATCTACCTGTAAAATAATTAATAACAAGTTGTACACTTTATGGCCTACTCGTATCTCCATTTGCGCAGGTGCCCGAAGCAAATATAACGCGAACAGCATGCTCGCGTTTTGCACGCGAATGGTTCACGATATATTAGCGTCATCCACGTGCGCAAATGGGGACACGCCATATTAGCCGTCGTATTAAAAAAAAACAAAATAACAGGTTCCGTCGAAATATGTTTTTTTCAACACACTTGCTCATAAAGTGGCTCTTATAGGACTGCTTTTAGGTCCGTAATGTAGCTTCTTACGGACTAATCCGGTAAAATGTACCACAGATTAATAATATGTGTCTACGAATTTTACTTTACATTTTTTTCCAATCTTAGCAAAGCGTTTATATGCCTAAAAAATAGTAAACGTTTTAGTTAAAAAAAAAATAATAAACTGTGTTAATTAAAATATGATAATGAACATTTCATTTTATCAAATTATTCATAATTCACAATGAGTTATGTTATAAATACGAAAATATTCGCTGTATTATGTTTTTAATATTGGCTGTATGTCGATGATGTTCGTGCTCTTGCTCCAAAGAGCGCGCATTGCTGGCGCGACGCAAAAAGAAAAAGAAACTCAATAAACTGGCACGCCATTTTCCGTAAATATTTGTTAACGTTTTCGCTGTGTGGTTGATTATTATCAAAAATGTCGACTTTCAGTAGGGAAGAAGAACAATACATAGATTTGACGCCGCCGGAAATACTAATCGAGGCACGAAGCGCATGTGATTGCCTGTTGCCACCAAAATCTAGAGAGAAATACCTAGCGGTTTACGAAACTTTCATACAATGGAAAATCAGCAAAAATGCCCAGCTACTCGCTTTGGTGTATCTATTCCATGTCAAAAAGCACAGTTAAGACCAAAAATGATATGGATATACCAATACCATAACACAAACTGTAAAAATGCCAACAAAAGCTGTTTGGTATCATTTTGAGAATTGTACTTTCACTAATTGTTTCAATAATTAAAAGTTAATAACAATACAAGTCTGTATTTTTCCTTGCAAGTGTGTTGAAAAACGTCGTATGATACGCGTGTACATTGAACATTACAGTATCGGCTCACTTATCACACTCACCTGCGGCTCGCGCGCACAATACCGCCTCGACCGTAATGACCAACATAGCACGCTTAAATCATAATGTACTATTATCGTTACTTTCAGTTTTTCATCTACAAATGTATGAAAAGTGGATGGTATCCTTCAGCTTAAAGTAAAATTAGGTATAACCACAAGAATACATTAATAGTATAAATATGTAAATAATAAATTAATAATAATTATGAAATTCCTTTGTGCGTGCCTCGAATGCCGCTTCATAAGCACCTACTTCCCCAGTTAGCCCGCAACGCCCCGTTGTCGCCCACGGATACGGCACGGCTGGCACATATTTATGGCTGTTGACCGTGTACGAGAGTGCCAGCGCGAGCCGGCGCACAGTGGGCTGGATTTCGAGTTTCATAGAAGTTAGTTTTTATTTTTCTTAAATCGAGTTTTTTGTACAAAAATGGATTCATTGACCATTATCATGCTTTGCTATGTCGTATGAGATGATTGTATTCATTGAATCTATTTTTAAAACACATAAGTAAAAGAAGGATGGAGTTAGCGTGAAAACATCAAATATCTCCGGAACGGTTATAACAACAGTAATAGCTTACACACGGTGGTTCCTCTATTTATTTAAACAATTTTGACATTTTACAAAATTTGAAAACAATCGGAGAATAGTGTAAATCTTTCTGTAGAACTTTCCGACTGTAGTTTACGACTAATTTGGGTTATTCTAGTCCTAGAGTTATAGATAAAAATAATAATAGTACATTATGATATAAGTGTGCTATGTTGGTCATTACGGTCGAGGCGGTATAGAGCGCGCGAGCCGCAGGCGAGTGCGATAAGTGAGCCGAGAGTGTAATGAGCAATGGCACACGCGTTTCATACGACATTTTTCAACACACTTGCGAGGAAAATAACAGACTTTAAGTCTTTAATACAAAAGAATTTGTGAAAAGTGGCGTGTGGATTTCTTTGTGAACATATATAATTAATCTGTGATGCCCGTGGCCGAGTTAGCTAAGCGCGCGCAGGTGAAAGACCACAGGGCAAACAGCCTAATATTTTAAAAAAACTGATTATTTTTGTGCTTATAACACGAATTAATTGTAAGCGAGGGATAAAGAAAACAGCAGGATGCAATGAATGGTAGAAAATAGGCGAGCGAAGAAAACATGCGTGTAAAAAAAATTTACTGAAAAAATATGACAGTACCAAATGTGACGACAATACCGCGGGGTGGCACGACGGTCGCCCATCGTCACACATTAAACAATATAATTTTATGCGTCGCCTACATTAATTAATGTTAATTTGCTGACAAAAATAAATAATTTAATGAAATGAAATGTTTATTTATGATATACTATTTTTCGATTTGCTAAAAGAAAAAAAAAGAAATGTAAAGTGAAATTCGTAGACATTATCATTAATATGTGGTACATTTTACCGGACTAGTCCGCAATAAGCTACATTACGAACCTAAAAGCGGTCCAATAAGAGCCACTTTATGAGCAAGTGTGTTGAAAAATTAATTATTCAACATGGCCACCAGAAACAATACTTATCGTAACCTTGAACGCCTCTCGAGCGCAAGTTTCACTTTTATACAATTATTAGTTACTAGTTGTTGTCCGCGGTTTCACAGGCATCCTAGGGGAACTACTTCATGTACTCGGATAAAAGGTATTCTATGTGTTAATCCAGAATATGGTCTATCTGTGTGCCAAATTTCATCCAAATCCAATTAGTAATCTTTGCGTGAAAGAGTAACTAACATTCATACATACAAACTTTCGCGTTTATGATATTAGTAAGGATTCTTAAGGTATGGATCCATAATTTTAAAACTGTCATTATAATAACGTACCGATACAATTTCGCCTGCCAAGACTGAAGCTGGCAAACATGCTAGGGTTCTGAGGTAAGGTGGCAGGGTCTAGCCATCGCTCCGGTCTGAACTGCTCCGCGTCTGCGCCCCACATCGGATGGCGGTTAAGGGCGTATATTGATATGAGGCAGGTACAACCACTTGGCAATGTGTAGTGCTCTGAAATTTATAATTTTATAATGGCTAAACAGCTATATAAACGAAGTGCTGAAGATATTAAAATCAAAATAAAAATGTGGGCACAGTTGTAATTTAATTAAAATTTAAGTTTAGGTTAGTGTTGACACAAGTTAAAATAAAGAATAAAAGATGACAAACAAGACAAATGTGGACTCTCGGCGTTTAAAAATCTGGTGCTATTGTAATTGCATTTCGTTATAAATGGCACGGAGTAAACAGTGCGTGGAGATTACTAACAAATTATTCATCAAGGCATCGTAGGCTTTGAGCGGATACCTACCCCCTGTGCAGACCCCGCGATATCCAGACACCGCAACCCTGTTACGTCCCGGGTACGTACTTTACTTATTTGATGCCTTATTATACAAGGTTAGTCGGAAAGGGGGTACTAAGCCGATAGGGTGTTAAAGTACCTATAATAAGGCATAACTTTTGTTCTACAACTTTCCCCAAACCTCGATAGTTTTAGTGAAATAGCTTTTCAAAGATTTCTTCAAAAATATGCTAAAATCTATCTGTCCATAGCTATGATCAGCTGTGTTTACTATTTAGGTCATATTTGGGGTCACGGATTAGAAATTTAATTTTTTGAATTCATAACTAAAGCAGCATTGTACATTTTTTTTGAAAAAACTATGATAAAAATATTTTTGCAAGCATATAAAAATTATCGAATTTTGAAATTTTAACACTTGCTTTAAAATAGTCATCAGTAATACTTTAAGTGGCGCGCGGCTTAGTACCCCATATCCGACTAACCTTCTATACATACTTAGCTTAACATCGGAGCTTGAACTTCTGGCAACCCTTGGTACGGGAGGAAACACTCTCAAACTCTCCTTTATCACTGCTTCCATATATTCGAGCTTTAGTAAATCGTATCTGTTCAAATCCCTGTCTTGATTATCGAGTACTTCTTGTAATCTGTTAATTTCCGAAAAAGTTTAGTGGAACATCAAATTATGAAGCAACAAAAGGTCTTCAGATTCGTAACATAGCTCATTACTGGACCAGCAGGGACACGGGTCTCCCCTCAGGATGAAAAGGGTATAGACCTTAGTTTACCACGCTGGCCTGATGTGGGTTGACGGACTACACATACCATCGCGATCGTTTTGGAGCCCTCTCAGGGTGGGGCAGGTATCCTCACGATCTTTTTCCTTCACCGTTAATGCATGTGACAATCAAATTCTGATCCGCACATGAATTTGAAGTCAGAGGTGTGGGCCGTGATCGAACTCGGACCCTCCTGCATGGAAGGCAAGCGGTCAACTTGTTAGCGAATCCCGCGACCCCGCCCCCGTGGGCGGGAGCACGAGGATGGAGGCGATCGATGAGGACTTCCTCACGTTAAAATAATGGTTGTCCTGCCCATTGCCAATCTTGAACACCTCATCAGTTAGTAGCAGAGTGCACCATCGGCAGTAATAGAGGATGTTGTGTGCAGCTTCTTCTGAATCCCTGAATATTACGTATTGATAGGTACTTACTCCTTGTAAATTCGTTCTTGCACATCCTGATGTGATCCAATCAGTAACAAGGTGAATGTCATGGCTGTAGCTGTTGTGTCGTAAGCAGCTGCCACAATAGTGTCCAAGTGTTCCCTGATCTCATCGTCCGTGAAGGCATCTTGTTCATCAGCTAAATCCAGCATTTGATCTATTAGTAGTTTATACTTGTCTGAAATATGAAGGTTAATTTAATCTGAAAAATATATACCTACTAGCCAAAGACTAGTCACGTATTGTCACTGTTACTTTTTAATTATGCAACAGAATAAAGGATCTTAAAATGGTAGACTGCTCAGTTTCATCAACAGCTTGATGTAGAGAATATGAGGCCAATTCTACTAATAAAGTTGTTGCCAGACCGCAAACGGACCACAACAGTCAGTAAGTTTTCATTAACAAAAAATTGTCAAAATATTTGGTTTTGTTTTCGTTGTCACATAATTTCGGTTTCAGTTCAGTTTTGGTTCGATTGCGAGTGATCTATATTTCTGTTAGTAAAATTAGGCCCCAGTACTTACTTCAACACGACATGTATCGTGAGAGAGTACTCCAAGAGAACGCTGAAACATACATCTTTGAATAGCCTTTACATTTAATTTATTTACAAACTTTTTGACTAGTATAAATATAACTGTATTGACCTGATGTAGTATCACTGATTTTCCCCAAACTTTTATTTTCTTTTAATTCTGACTTACGGTTAACGATTACCTGAAAAAAAAACCAGCATTAAAATGGGATTACCAGGTTGCCCTGTACGGTTGCCACGTTTAATCGTTGATCCATTGGCCACTATCCTCAATTTAGCCGTATTGTACGTAATCGACCATCTCGCTCGACATTTCTTCCCGATTTTGTATAATACGGCAATCGGGGATTGTTGCAAGTGGATCAACGAGTAAGGCCAGTATCAATAAATAACTCTCATTTCAGAGCTGCCTTTTATGTGTCGGTTTGATGTCACTCAAGATTACAATTTGATAATTTAAAAGAAATAATTCAAAATCTATGAAATTCCGATGACAGATGAGGTTTATATTTTGACAGCTCCACTTGTTTATTAATACGGCCACTGTACGTGGTAGAACAATATTAATTTCTTATTCTAAGTACATATGGGATTGTTCGGTTGGCAGCGAACATTTGAATCGAATATAAAAAAGGAACTATTAAAGTTACCAAGGTTAAAAATATTCTTGTTAAATGTCCGTCACTATCTGAACTGTCGACACGTGGATGCAAAAATTAACATAATTAATGTATAAAAACAAAGCATTTACATAGTCTTTTTCTCTAGAAAACAATTTTAAATAAATCTACAAGTCAGTAATTATACCAAACAATGAACAATTTCTTTGTCTCTGACGTCATAAGGCTTTTTATTATACTTTTTAATTCTTCATGATTTATTGATACAATTACCGCACTAATTAGAGAAAAAAGAACACAATCATAATTACCGCCTTTGTTATGTCTATTATAACTTTCATTAATTGATCCCACTTTTTTTTATACGAACTCTTATTGAATATGTATGGCAAATGTAACCAGATTCTCCGTAATCTCGCAAAGCAAAGAGAAAATAAGGCTTCAGTTGCATGAGCGTAGTTGTTGACTGTCACATTTTGTTCATCAATGTTTAGACCAAGAGACGTCCCTGTCAAAATAAAAAAAAAACACAAAAACTTGCATCAGGGCTACAACAAATGTTATCCTAGTGATAAATCGAAACTTAATTTGTTTTAAAACTGAAAATGCCTTCTGCAAAATTTGTTTAAAACGTGAATCTGCGCAACTAAGCTAAAGCAGTTACAAAAAATATAATGCATTCAATTGAATGCCTCAAGGCAGTATTCTGGGTCCACTTAATAATTGTTACAACTAGATAAGATCTGTGAATTAAATTGAAATACTAATACACATATTTTTAAACCTAATATACGAGCTGACATGCTTTTTCTTTTTTTTTATATTCGGGTATATATTTTTTAATATATACAACGTGTTACATAATTCTCCACGAAAAATGTAAATAATCAAGTAGTCTTTATAGTTGTTGTCATTTACCTCTCAGAGGACATTAGGTAAAAATATAAATAACTTTCTGGCTAGTCTACTCTTTAGTTTTATGTTTTCAGGGTTGCGTTTCAATGTTGATTATTTTGTTTTATCCAAATTCTTTATTTTTGGGTCATATACGGTTTTCAAATATTGCCAATAGACTCTTTATAAGGGGCCTTTTAACCCCCTTTCGGCTTTAGGGGTATTTTTAACACAATATATATATTTGAATCTTTAAGGCAAGCCCTTTCAAATGTTACCTCACATGGAACACAAGAAATTGTTTTAAAAAAAAACACAAAAAAAAGTTAATAAAAAAACTAATAATCTTTTACCGCAAATGATTTCTGCAATCATGTCAAATTTCAAGTATATAGCAGTCACTGAGAAAACGGTTATGATTTACAGACAGACTGGCGGACCGACGGGCAGACAGACAGATACCGAAGTCTCACAATAAGGGTTCCGTTTTGTTCTTGTAGGTACGGAACCCAACAAAGTTACCGAACAATTTGTATTGTTTGCAGGAGAGAACCAACGTCTTATACCTAGATCATCTTCAGCACTTAAATACACGACATACAAATGTTTGCTTGCTTGCGTGCGGGAAGCAGTCTTGGCATAAAAAGTAATAAATGTTTATAATATAATTGTCTCGTTGGTTTAGCGGTGGCAAACACGACTGCCGATCGTGAGGTCCTGGGTTCCATCCCCGGGTTGGTCAAAGTGTTATTGGATTTTTCCGTGTGGAATTCTTCAGTAGCAGGACCGAGTTTGGATTTATGCCCGGTGGGTGGCAATCGACTCGCCTCCTATTACATGGGACTTAAACATAACGGCGAAATTAGCGTGTTACTATTAATACACCTCTGTCCAACCCTTCGGGGAATACAGGTGTGATTTTATGATGTTTGTGTAATTATTTTAATACTTACGGCACACAGTGCTCAGTACATTTTTGATCAAATATGGTTGCACGTCAAACGGGTCGTTTCCTACTTCACAAGCCAGTTGAGAGACAAGACTTTTTGCCTGGTTGCTGTATTCTTCCACAAAGGCGTTTAGCATTTTCTGATTGAATGCCGGATTCAACAGCCTTCGGTGAGGCTTCCATGTTGATACTAAAATTAAATAAAAGTAGAGAAAGGAGTGGTTATTTGAACGTGAATTTATTATTATATTCCCAGCAAAGAATAAGCCAGCCCTCTCTGAACGGGGAGAAGAATGATTATGCGAAGAAGATGACTGAAGATGGGCAGGAGTGTGGAGTATCCTCTCCCGTTCTAATATCAATTAACCAAAGGAGTCTGCCCATTACAACGTATACTAGGACCGTAATAGGAACGTGTCTTGTACGGCAAAAAATGCTACGTTCACTATTATGTCCACTGCAATGGATCAACCGCGTTCTATACCCGTTTACAACGTGTGATGACTATACCATCCCTGTTTAGTGTCCGTTCTATAGGTTGTTGTAAATTTTCTTAAATTATACAAGGTTAGTCGGAAAGGGGGTACTAAGCCGAAAGGATGTTAAAGTACCCATAATTATGGATAACTTTTGTTCTACAATTTTCCCCAAAAGTCAATAGTTCAAGAGAAATAGTTGTTCAAAGATTTCATAAAAAATACGCTTAATTCTATCTATCCTCAGCTATGATCAGATGTGTTTACATTTTACGTCATATTTGGGTTCACGGATTAGAAACTCCATTTTCTGAATTCATAACTAAAGCAGGGTTGAAGAATTTTTGATAAAACTAATTTAATAATTAACTTTTTAACAAAAAAAAACCGACTTCAAATTGTCTATCTCCGAAGTTCTTTATCAGATCATCACCAAATTTAAATGGGACCACTTCGAAAGAATACTCTTTCAGACAAAAAAAGAATAATTAAAATCGGTTCACAATTAGCAAAGATATCGCGGAACAAACATACAAAAAAAAAAAAAACATACATTCGAATTGAGAACCTCCTCCTTTTTGGAAGTCGGTTAAAAATCATTTTTCATGGAAAAAAAAATAACCGAATTTGTAAATTTTAACAGTTTCTTTATAACAATCATCAGTGGTACAATAAGTGGCTCGCGGCTTAGTACCCCCTTTCCGACTAATCTTGTATAAATATTCGTATTTACGATACAAACACAATCTAATAACGTCCTCCATTTTTTTTGCGCACGTGCCTGTTTTCTCCAACAAATAATTAATATATTGTATCAGACAGAGATTACAACGAGGAGCATACGCGGTATAAACGAGCTGCATACCCGTCGTCTATCAGGCATGGAGCGTTCCGTCACCTGCAAAATATTCTTGCAATGTTTTGCCGGTCTGTGCATGACACGCTACGGTAAGTAAGTAAGTAATAAGTTTATTCAATGCACACAAAAGACATAGCACATCACACAATAGCACAACCGTTATTAGATAATAAATTAACCATATAAAAAACAAGGTGCCAATACACAAAAAGAAAAAAAAAGAAGAAAAACACATTTATTGAATCGAGTGACACTATGACAAACTTTAAATGTCAATTCGAACAAGGTGCGGTGTGCGTCTCAAGGTTGCACCAAATGGGAGTCCAGCTCAGCATGTGTCAGGCAAATATACCTGACGCTGATATTCTGCTGGATCCCTGCAGTGACATACGGACGTCGAGCAGATGTGATAAATTGTTGTAATAAGTGATATGCGTGGAGTGAAATTATGTCAGTGTGTACGGTGTCGGTCGGCAATGGAATGGTCTAGTGGGCATTGTCTCATACTTATCCGTACAAAGAATATTTTTAAATGTTTTTTAGGGCTAATCGGGCAAAAGCCCGATGGGCCGGTCACACAGTCGGACAAATCTAAAGAGAGAGGGGAACGTAAAAAAAAAGGTCGTCCAACTATCGCCTATCGCTTGAAAAAGAAGCCGCAAATTGTTTGTGTTTGTAAATGCACCCAAGATACAGGAGAAAGATTGAGGTGAGCGTCAAGAAAAAAAAAAAGAAAAAAAAAATGTCGTCCGTCTAATCGCTTGGGAATTAATTTCTTTTTTTTTGCCAGCACTGGCCACCGTCACTCAAATGCCCGGGCCGATTTCAGGTCCCAGTCCGGCCCGGCCTGTACGTACGGTTACGGTCCTAGTGTGGTGTAGTGGGCAGATCTCTTTAGATTTGATATTTTTTTCCTGTAAATGTTTAACTAATGCACGTATATATTCGGTGGTGCCACCGAGTCAGCTTCTGCTAGCTTCGTCCGACTTTACTTACCATCCGCTGTAACAAGTCCTCTGTTATACATCTCCTTCATAAATTTGTATACGTACGATTTCTCCAAACATGTATTTGCTATTATCAGACTGTCATCTGGGTCTGTTATCACTAAAACAGATATAGAAATTTACAATAATTTTGAAATAGCGACTATAGTCTTATCAACCTTAGTGTCTGGATGTTCTGTTTGTTAAAATAGATTTTACTTTATAGTTGTATACATACATAATATTACAAGGTTAGTCGGAAAGGGAGCACTAATCTGCGGGGCACTTGAAGTATCACTGGTGACTTTTACAGCAAGTGTTATAATAAACAAACTTTTATTTATATTTCCATACAAAAAATATTTTTATTACTTTTTTCAAAATATCGACAACCCTAATTTATTTACGCATTCAGAAAATGGTTTCACTATTCCATGAGCCGAAATATGACCTAAAATGTAAACAAAGCTATAGATTGTAGCATGTCGCGTTCTATACTTTCTGCCTCCCCCATGGGAAAAAGGCGTGGGTTTACGTACGTTACGGGTAGTCGAAATCCGAAAATCTGACAACCGGTCTAATTTTAGGATATCGGTAATGCCCAGTAACTGGGTTGTGGAGGTCTGATGGCAGCAGCTCCGTGTAAAATACTGGTATTCAGTCGCATCTGGTTAGACTGGAAGCTGACCCTAATATACAAGGTTAGTCGGAAAGGGAGTACTAAGCAAAAAGGGTATTAAAGTACCCATAATAAGAGATAACTTTTGTTCTACAACTTTCCCCAAAACTGGATAGTTTAAGAGAAATAGCTTTCCAAAGATTTCGTAAAAAATATGCTAAAATCCATCTGTCCACAGCTATGATCAGCTGTTTTTACAATTTAGGTCATATTTGGGGTCACGAATTAGAAAACTAATTTTCTGAATTCGTAACTAAAGCAGGTATGATTTTATTTTGAAAAACTAAAATAAAAATCTCTGCCCCTAGCGAATCCAAGGTTTAATAAAAAACATAAGCAATACACGTGTCATGCTTACCATAAACAGAATGCAGGCCAATTCGGAATTCAATGACTTCCTCTTTCTTGAAACTGAAGTCGTTTAGCCTCTTTTCGAAATTCCACATATCTGAAAATCCATTACATTTATAATAAAAACTTTTTAACAAAAATTAAACCGATTTCAAATTGTCTATCTCCGAGGTTCTTCATCAGAGCTTCACCAAATTTAAATGGGACCACTTCAAAGGAATACTCTTTCAAACGAAAAAATAATCATTAAAATCGGTTCACAATTAGCAAAGATATCGCGGAACAAACATACAAAAAAAAACATACAGTCGAATTGAGAACCTCCTCCTTTTTAGAAGTCGGTTTAAAAAAAGTACTATCCGTTTTTTTCTATTCCAAGCATTTCTTTTAAATGTTCCTGTTACAAGATAAGTTGCTAATATCCTTTGCTAACAGTTTTGTCTGCATAATTTTCCCACTTTCCTTCATTAAACTTATTTCCAGAACTGATACAATTAAACCTTTATCATACATCCTTTACACAGCTTAAGATGTTGGTTTGTAAGTTAACATTAACTAATATTATAGCTCACTAGGTGGGATTCACAGCAAGGAAGAGAAGGATAGCATGAAAAATAGCATGTGTGCATCCAGCCGCCGCGGTATGATAAGTAACAAATATCTAAACACAATATTTCTTATTTTAGAACATTGATGAGAAGATTCAAACAGTTTCAACTAAAGGCTTTGATCGGCTTTAGCGGTCACATATTGCCCAATAACTTTAACCAATTGACCACCCCCAAAGATTTTGCATTTCAGATGTTCCAAATATTTTATACTTTTTGAACTTTTATAATTTATTTATTATGTTAAATTTGTAAAATATATTTTTTTGGGTTGGGCAATGGAGTATAGTAACACCTTCATTTCGCCGTTATGTTTAAGTCCCATATAATAGGGAGGGAGTCTATTGCCATCTACCGGGCACATTATATCCAAACTCCGGGCTACTAATGAGGAATTTCACACGAAAAACCCATAAAACTTTGCAGGACCTGGGGATCGCCACCACTAGACCAACGAGGCAGTTTTATAATTAAAATAAATTATTTTTACTTTTTATTAAGCAAATATTTTTGTAATGTCATTACAACTTTATGTGTAGCAAAATGTATGCAAAATTTCAGCTAGTTCGTATAACAGGAACTGGCTCAAAATTGACTAACAGACAGACTGACAACAATGCGAGCTAAATAAAAACTTTAAATACTCACGCTGAGAGTCTCCAATCATCATATGTGCGTGTCCTATGAGTGGCAAAGCGCCAGGGTACATCGGAGGCGACAAGCGACGTGGCTTCATCCATGACCACAGTGC
Organism: Amphipyra berbera; assembly: GCA_910594945.2. Classification (NCBI taxonomy): domain Eukaryota; kingdom Metazoa; phylum Arthropoda; class Insecta; order Lepidoptera; family Noctuidae; genus Amphipyra; species Amphipyra berbera. Next base: position 9,440,760 of record OU343144.1, on the reverse strand, counting down.
TAATACTAAACACCATATTACGATCAACACTACGGTCAACATCGTAAGGATACCACGGGAGAGTATTGCAGTGAAATGATGTGTAATGTTGCAAAGGCTCATTTATATAGGACGATGGTCTCTAGGCACGTAATTGCAGTTACTTTAGTCGTGTGAGTTATAGCTAGTTCACACAGAAACTGTTTACAGGATCCGTTTTAGTGAATTCGTTTTTTTTTTGTGGTGACGCCTGCCATTGTCTGAGCGAGTTCATATGCACGACAGTATTCTGGAACCAGTAAAAAATACTGGATCCGTTATTTTTATCGTATCCAGTCTGCCAGATGCGACGCAGCTGCCATTTGTTTAACTGATCCGTCGGTACAGATCCGGTAAAACGGATCCGCTGTGTGAACGGGAACTTAGTTGGTTCCATCTGTTTATCCGTCTGTACGCCTAGTGGCGCCAGATTCTAAGCCTGAATTATTTTCAAATATTGTTATTTTGAGAATAGACAGTTGTATCTATTCCTGATCAAGTTTCTAAAAGCAGGGACCAGCTGAAATTCCGTGTTGTGCATTAGGTACAGTAAATACTGAGCTGGGTCCCTTTCTACAGATATTTTTTTTTTTCTTTTTTCTTTTTTAAAAACGTTGCCCCACACTAGGATTTCTCCTGTGTCGTGGGTGCGTTTACAAACACAAATCTTCACACGCACAAACATCCAGACCCGGAACAACTATCTGTAGGCCATACAAATATTTGTTCCGTGCGGGAATCGAACCCACGACCCGTAGCGCAGAAGCCGATCGCTCAGCCACTGCACCAAACGTGTCGTCTATATCGTCGTATTGAATAGGACGTGTTATTTTTTATAAACAACTAGCGGACCCGGAAGGCGTCGTCCTTCCCGGGATAGCAGCGCCACCTACCGGTTCCAATTGTGAATCTAAACCATCCAGGGCGCCACCCAAATGCATACAAAAAAAAAATTCAAATCGGCCCAGGCGTTTAGGAGGAGTTCAGTGACATACACACATATAGTCGAATTATATATATCATAAGGATTAAATTAATTAAATGTAGCAATTTTTATGTTATGTGTACTAATTATATTATGTATGGCAAAATAAATAAATGGTTTAAAAAACTGCTTCAGTAAAAACAGTACAACAAGTAGTAGTATCTACTGCCCTGGTCCCAAGTTACTTGGGGTCGGCGCAATATGTTTTTCTCTTCCACTCTTCCCTGTCAGCCGTCTCATTATCATTTACTCCCTTAACTTTCATATCCTCCCTCACACAATCCATCCATCTTTTCTTAGGTCTCCCTCTCCCCCTCCATCCATCAACATTCATATTCATCACTCTCTTAGTCACATGTGTTTCATCCCTCCTCAGCACATGCCCATACCAAGACAAACGCTTTCCTTTCAACTTTTCTGTCACTGGTGCCACTTTCAAACTTCCTCTAATATACAAATGGAAAAAGAAAAACGATCCTTATACACCGTGATTTTTTAATTTCCCGACAATAACAGGCGTATTTAAACATTGCTTTACATTACATTTACGCCAAAAAATCTAAATTAATGGTATAGTAAAAAAACTCATACAATTTCTAATCAGCTGATTGTGCACTACGCAGGCCCATAACGCGCTGTTGTCATGTCTGTAAAGCCACCTAAAAAGTACTCGCTTTATCATCAGTGATACCATCAATGGTACCATGACATTGTATTGTCACCAGAACTGCATAATGTAAGCAAAAGTTCAGCTCGATTGGATGATAGCACTTGGGTTAAAAATTAAGTGCCGACCACTTTTGAAAAGGAAAGATAATTACCTATATGAACAAACATTGTAAGGTAAATAAAATAAAACAAAACATTAAAAACATCTTAATTTCTTAATTCTAAGCTAATTTGTTGGACAGTCGCAGGTCTTATCATAGTATAACTTTGTGTTATTATATTACTGATGTCGCCGGTAACGCGGTACTTACGCAAGACATGCGCAAAAGTCGTCTTTATTGCCACCATGGCGTAGTCTTCCCGTAACATAATCATAATCAATAATTTTCCATAGATACTTTCCTTTATTAATTTTTATACATATAAGGTACATTTTTAAATATTTCTATAAAAAAACTAATAACACTTAAAAATATAAAAAAATTGTAGCCCACCGGCATCGGGAACAGGGTCCAAGTTACCGATGGTCAGGGCCTCAGAGAGAGGAACTTCCTAACAATACGCGCCGTGTCCAGAAGTACCGGTTTCTGTATCAGGCCTTTGATCCAGCCACCCAGCCTCATCAGATGTTGTTCGAGGCTCTTGGCTGTTAAGCCATTGGCCATAACGACTATCGTCACAACGACTGCTGAGTCAACCTCCCACATATCGACAACCTCATGTGCCAAGTCTGAATACTTAATTTCTTTATCTTTCTCGGCTTTCACAAGGTTCTCGTCATGTGGAACAATGATATCAACAATCATTGTGAGACACTCTGATTGATCTATCACCACTATAGGCTTATTGGCAACAATACTCCTATTGGTGATGATAGATCGATCCCAGTACAATGTGACATGACCATTCTCGAGAACTGGGTCGGTCACATACTCGTAGAAGTACCATACTTCTGCGTCCACAAGGTTGTAATTTAGAGCAAGTTGCTGGTGGATAGTCCTAGCCACTAGGTTGTGCCTGTGCAAATACTCGCCGTTAGCAAGACGAGAACAACCAGAAATAATATGTCGAATGGACTTACCGGGACAGTGGCATGCCCGACAGGTGTCAACTATGCCGTCCTTCACAATTTATTTCCGGTAGTTGTTCGTCATCACAACTTCGTCTATAATTGCACAGACAATACTTTCGGTTTAGGGAAAAGAGGAAGAGGTCACCGAAACGTTTCCCTTATGTCATAAAGGAAAGGTTCTATACTCATAAGGCTAATGAGTGTAATTAATTCTCGTTTTGTAATAAATATAACCAAGCAACGCGTAAGTTTGAAAATTTTAAAAAAACAAACCCATGTGAAAAAGTTTATTTTAATATTAGACCAAAATATTTAAGTTCGCACGTTTACCGATGATCCTGTACCAACCGGAGACTATCGTCGTGACATTGTTAGACTCCGGTTGGTATCCATAAAATAAGCGCGATTGTACATTATAATCAATGTGCGCCACTGTGCGAGTGTGTTTTCAATATATATTAATTATGTTCTTAATTCCAAACTTATGTGATGTCCATTTACTGGTTTGATCATTGCATCACATCGAATCTTTACATTGCTGATATCGCCACTGACGCGGTAACGCCGCAAAATATGCGCCAAAGTTGTCTTCATGGTCATCATGGCGTATTGTTTACCTGAAATGAAGTAAAATAATAATTAAATTACATACAGTGTGTTGATGTATTCCTCACCACATATATTTGTAGAAAATATATTATGGGGCTGTAAATTTTATTTTTTTTGGTATTAATTTCAACGCGATACCTTTAGCCGTTCCCGAGAAAAAGGATCTTGACGGATAAACAGACAGATAGGTAACAAAGTGATCTTATATAACTAATAATATACTTTCATATAATTAGAGCCCTCAAATATTGCAACACCTGGAAAAGGTTGCTAAGCTGTACCTACTCTATATAATAAGATCTGTATTATTTTACCTTAGTGTGCAAATAAATATTTTGAGTTTGAGTTTTTATAAGGGTGCTGTTTCGTAATTTTTAGGTGCGGAACAATATCAAGATAAGGTTTTGCACTTTATGACAAACCGATTTGTAGGTAGGTACTATTAAAAATAAAAAAATAAGAAAATACAGGGTGAACACGAATTCGACGTTTTACCTTTAAGGCGTGATAGTGTGCCCTACAACTACAACAAATTAGCACCCTATTGTACTCTAGCCGGAAGTCAGTAGATTTTGAGAAATTTAATTTTTAATAGTTTTTTTAAAAATATCCAGAATTAGTAATTAAATGTTGTTTAACTTTGAAGTATCAAATTGAATGTCTTCGATTTCCATATTAACTTGTAGTTGATCACGATGAGATCATGATGAGTTTATCACGTATTCAAAAGTTTAAAAATATCAACCAGTTGAAAGTAATGATTAAATACACTGGCCTTCAAAACTAAGTACTACACTTTTAGTTATTGCAATTTTAAAAGTGTGGTACTTAGTTTTGCAGGCCAGAGTTTATTAGGAAATCATCCAGGTACACGTTAAACGATGACGATTATCTCAATATCCTACTATAAAACTGAGTGTAAAAAACACGAGAAAATCATCTATATTTCATCAGCTATCTAATGAGCCATAAATGTAAAAAAAAGTTTGTAATTCTTCTAAAATGTTTGAAAATACTGACAAACGTGGAATATGATAATTGGTAGGAATTGAAAAAACATAAAGGAATATGGAATTAAATAAATCTTTACCTAACAACACTTTTCTATTTGAGATTTTATTGTGGTTTTGCACCACTGCACCACGAGCCTTTATTCTGTATGATAGTACGCTTTTCGTAACTCTTTTATCTTCCTCAACACTTCTACTGAGGCCACCTGCACCATTGAGGCGGAGACTGTATTAAATGTGGCCCCAGACATAAAGGTCTGGTGGAACTTTTCTGGTCATTCTGATGGCCACGGCCCACTTTATAATAGGCATTCACTAACAAATCCAAAGAATGAGGAGACATGTGGCCAGTCATTGACGTACTGTCATTATGTAGTAGGCTGGATGTGCAGTGTGTAGTAGGAAGGTGAGCAGTGAACGATCAAAACGTCAAAGGAATTGTTCAAAATTATAACAGTTTGTAAATAGCCAGATTAGAAATTAGTCTTTAAACTTCAACTGCCGGACATGGAACTCTCAAAGTGACGTCAATGTAGTCAATGGCTGGCCACATGTCTCCTCAATTGTTGATGAGAGCCAGTACTAAGGCAAAGGAGGGCCAAGGCCATCAAAATAACCAGAAAGACTCCACCATACCTTTATGTCTGGGGCCACATTAAATACAGTCTACTCCACACTGGTGCAGGTTGCAGACTTTCAGCTAGGATACATGGGGTGCTAATTTGTAGCATATAGGACACACTATCATGCCTTAAAGGGAATTCGAGTTCATTCTGTATAATGTCTAAAAGTAAAACTCCATAATTTTTTAAATTTTAGTCTTATTTAGTAACGTACCGATACAATTTCGCTTCCCAATACTGAAGCTGGCAAACGCGTTGACGGGCAAGGTGGCAGGATCCAGCCAACGATCCGGTCTGAACTGCTCCGCGTCTGCGCCCCACACCGGGTGGCGGTTGATACCATACGTTGATATGAGGCAGATACAATTAGCTGGCAGTACATAGTGTTCTGGAAAATAGATATTATATTTTTATCGAGAAAGGAATTAAAGAAAGATAAAATGGCTAATAACTAATTTTGTACAGTTGGCGTCAAAACACTAAACCTATTATTACACTACTTTATTTTTTGTGCCCGGATAAAAGAGTGGGCGTGATCCTTAGTCAGGGAGCCATATTACACTAGCCGGTCTACCGAGCCCTCATACAAATTTCGTCAATCCGACGGCTCCGAATGTACTAGCTGCACCACCCGTTCAGAGCCCGGGCAGAGCGCACAGAGAGGGAGAGAGATCAGGATGACCAGTTCCGTCTAAGTCAGGGACCGGGCGCCCTAACTGCTTTTATACTACACTGAAAGAGAGTTAGGGACCCTAAAAATCGAGTATTGTAATAAGCCCTTAAGCACTTTTTACACGTGGTACAGAGAATGTGTCTATCACTCATGTCTATTAATAGTCGAGTACAAATCTTAAGTAATTACTTAAGATTATTTTTTTACATTTATCGATATAAATACGAGTCGTCGAGTATCGGTATAGATACGAGTGTTAGAGCGACGGTCTAAGGAAGTTCCAAATCTAAACTAGCGAAGTAATATTCAAAATTTTCATACTTAGCTTAACAGGTGAATGAGTAGTTCTCGCAAACCTAGGACCTGAGGGGTACAGTCGCAAACTCTCTTTTATGACCGCTTCCATATACACTAACTTTGGTAGATCGTATTTGTTTAAATCCCTGTCTTGATCTCCGAGTACTAGTTGTAGTCTGGAAATTGTAAACAAATGTTTTTTGTAGATATCTGTTATCGGAAATGTATATAATTAAGGAATTTTAAAACAAACAAAACAAAACAATTAGTATTTAATAAGTAGTATAATACTATACTACTTATTAAATACTAATTGTTTTGTTACAAGAAAATGTATGAAAAAGATAAACACAGGTATAACTCGAATCAATATTTCAATTGTCAAAAACTACGTGCTTTTATTAAAGTGGCATATTCCACTACCAAGAGCTCGTGACGTCACTGTTTGATCTAGCGTCGGATAAACATCCAAATTTTCTTTAAAAAGGCAACACCTTAAAGTATATATACCCCGCCAGTGCTGATATTATCGAATTTTGCTTACTTATGGACGATTCCTATAATTTACCGAGCGTTATTAGTGAGAATTAAGAATCTTGTATCCTAACCCATAAATTAAGCAAACCATAGCATTACATACTAATGTAATCTATGGTTAGAATGTAAACTAATGTAATCTCTGGTGTCTATGGTTAAAAAGAATCGTTTTGTTTAATAATAGTAGCTTTTTTTATTGCCAAACTGACCGTATAAATAGACTCATCAGCTAACTTTACCTGTGATCACGACAGTAAAAATGATACTATTATATTAAGCAAAACGATTCTTTTTAACCATAGAAACCGGGCATAAGTCGACGGGGCGCAGCTGAGCGGGAGTCTTATTTCTGCAACTCAAATGGCCGAGCATATCAATGGTAAGTTTTACGATCGCGCCACCACATTAATAAACCACACACAACCACAAAAAGAAACGTGTGTTGTAAAATAAATTTTGTCATTACCTGATGATTTTAGAAATTATACCGGTCAGTGTCAACAACTGGTAAGTGTCAACAACGTTAGCGCCGATACGAGTGAAGAAAATGACAAAGAAGTAAAATTACTTTTTTCAATATTATAGGTAGGTACCTATTTTGCTTCTTGATGACGTTAACGTTTCCTCTCTGTATTACCGTACAGCTGATCCGCCCATTTATTCCAAACTGGTGACAAGTAGGAGCATCATTAGTAAGGGCTGCCTGTTGACATGTACTTATTTACCTACCAGAAGGGTTGCCCCGGGCACGTTGCTTTTTCGGAAAAGCGTATGTCCACGTTCCAGCTGTGAACTTCAACGTAAGCTTTAAAGACTTACTTACTACTAGACTTACTCTTTGAAAATTCTTGCTTGAACATCTTGATGCGACCCAATCAATATCAAAATTAAAGTCATGGCAGTAGCTGTTGTATCATAAGCAGCTGCTACGATAGTGTCCAAATGTTCTCTAATTTCACCGTCAGTAAAAGCATCTTCTGTATCAGCTAAATTTAACATCTGATCCAATAGCGGCTTAAATTTATCTAAAATAAAATTATCATAGTAATTATACCTACTGACGATCACCACCAGGACGATGGGGAAGAGGCTGACCGCCGGCCAGCCTGGGACCTCGAAGCCTCCCAGCCTCTGACAGGGTCCCGCTTCCGGTGGAAGTGTGCAGCGTATGCGTTGGTGCAAACCATGAACGAGAATTGTATACGCGCATACTTTGGGACTACAGAACGGGGAACTAACCTGGCCGCGTACCGTGGTCGGATGCTCTCTCTGTTTCAGTTACTTGAGCCTGCTGTCAACGTCTCAGCGCAACGACTATCGGATCAGGTGCGAGTCATTCAACGTGATCATAGGTTGAATGACGCCGCACTTGATAGACTACGCTCTGAAGTACAGAGTAACCGTATAATTTCTCTCCAATCGCAGACTGCGGTCCAACTACAAGTTTAATTTATAGTTCCGCCGCGGCCCATCCACGCTGACGAGGAGAGCGATGATAGGGTTACAAATGTAAGTACCCAGTGTAGTGAACAACTGAGAAGCGCTTTGAAGATTGCGATTCGGGAGTACCGGTTTACTCCGCCTAACCTTAGACCACGCATACCCCGTTTGCCCATGAATATACAAAAAAGGGCGCTAATTTGTGCTCGGGATCCGCTGTTGTCAAGTTGTTTTGATAGCAGCGAAGACATCGAAGATACCCATTCAATTCTGTATTGCGCGGCTGTTGCGACATGTCGTATAGCACACGTCAAGTTTGATAATAATGACAGAGCTACACGACCAAAACCCGCTGTACCAGCCTGGCAGTGCAGGATTGAACGTCGTATTAACGATGCTAGAGCACTCATTGCTTAACTAATCTGCTTCAGGGAGGGCAATACTCGCCCTAGAGTGATGCGCTTTGTGAGGAGGGCGTTCTCGGGGACTGATATCAACCCTCGAGATTACATGTGCCGTGTCACAGAGCGCATCGACTTCCTGAAGCAGAAGGTTTATGCATGGGCAAACCGTATTCGGAGGTATAAGCGGCGAGTTGAGCGATATACCCAAAATCTCATGTTTCATAGCGATGAAAGGTGGGTATACAGAACCTGAGAGCGGCCTGATCAAGGTGTGAGTGACACACATCTACCGGATAATGATGTCATGAATACATTCTGGCGCAATCTTTTCGATCTGGTCGATGGCTGTTACTCACATTGCAGGTGACTGCATGCAGTAGGTCCAGCGAGTATGTGAACCGATTGGGGAAAATGGGGGATATAACTATTGTCCCCCAAAACGTAACCAGTGCAGTCCCTCCCCTGGCCCAGACGGACTGCACAGCTTTTGGCTAAAATGGTTACGCAGTTCACATGCTCGTTTGGCCTCACAATTCCAGTCGTCTTTGGAATCTGCGTCACTTCCGCAGTTTGTTACGACTGGAGTTACCCACCTCCTCCATAAATCAGGTAGTAGGTACTGCGGAACCCAAAAATTAAAGACCGATCACATATTTGCTGATGGTCTATAAACTTCTGACGTCTATTTTGAGATCCAAAATGAATACTCGGCAAAATTAGAAATGGCCATTTGCCAACGAGTTCGCCGATCTCAAAAGAATCAGTCGACATGTTGGATAGATTATAAGAAGGCCTACGGCTCGGTACCACGGTTCATGAGGGTGCTGGAGTTGTATAAAGTTAATACAACTCTATGCTCCTTCTGGACTTCATGTCCAGAAGGAGCATAGAGTTGGAGTCCTTCGATGGAGGACAGTCCTTCACTATCCAGGATTTCAGCAAATTCAAGGAAGAGGAGAACCAATAAGCATTGAGCGAGGTATATTCCAAGGCAATAGTCTGAGCCCGCTGTGGTTTTGTTAAGCCTTGAACCCTCTGAGCACATTGTTGGAGGGTTCAGGGTTAGGCTACCGGTTGAGAAGAGGTGGTCAGGTAAAATCCCACCTCCTTTACATGGACGATTTGAAACTATTTGCCCCCAACAATTTGCAACTGTTGGAGTTACTGAAGGTAACTAAAACCTTCAGTGATTCCATCAGGATGGAATTTTGTGTGGACAAATGTGCAGTCATGCATGTAAGGCGAGGAGGGATTATGTAATCCGTGGAAACCCAACTCTCAGATGCCATACACCTTACATCCCTCTCCTCAACCTAAACCTACAAATACTTGGGCATGTCGGAGGCGGTAGGCAACAATGAGGCAGACATGAAGCAATCGTTGCGGGAGCGCTTGTATGGCCGCCTGAAAAAAGTTTTTAAAAGTCTTTTATCAGGCGGAAATAAGGTGCACGTCTTTAACGGTTGGGTCATGCCGGTCTTGATGTACTCCTTCGGCATACTCAAGTGGACTCAGACTGAACTTAAGGCCTTGGATAGGAGGGTCCGTACGCTGCTGACTGCGTACCAAATGCATCACCCACGTTCATCGGTGATGAGGCTGTACATTCCGAGAAAGTGTGGGGGTCGAGGCTTTTTAGATGCTAAGATCCTCCACAACCGCGAGGTGTGCAGCCTCAGGGAGGACTTCTTCCAAGCCAACATGGGGATGCATCGAGATGTAATTGTGGACAAAGAATTCACCCAACTCTCCTTGGCTAAAGAGAACTGGCGCAAGCATGTAGTACTGGATACTAATGACCGCAGGGAGGTATGGCAGAGCAAGGAGTTTCACGGACGCTTTTACCGGGCCCTCCATGGGCCTGATGTAGATTTCCTAGCGTCCGTAGCCTGGCTACGTTTCGGTCATCTCTTTGGGGAAACTGAAGGTTTTGTCTGTGCAATTATGGACGAAGTTATGATGACGAACAGCTACCGGAAATATATTGTGAAGGACGGCACGGTTGACATTTTTCGAGCATGCCACTGTCCCAGTGAATCCATTTGACATATTATTTCTGGTTGTTCTCGTCTTGCTAACGGCGAGTATTTGCACAGACACAACCTAGTGGCTAGGATTAACCACCAGCAATTTGCTCGGAAATACAACCTTGTGGACGCAGAAGTACTGTACTACAAGTATGTGACCGACCCAGTTCTCGAAAATGTTCATGTGACATTGTACTGGGATCGATCTATCATCAGCGACAAGATTATGGTTGCCAATAAACCTGACTTAGTGGTGATAAATCGATCAGAGCGTCTCACAATGATTATTGATATCACTATCCCACATGACGAGAACCTTGTGAATGCAAAGAAATTAAGTATCAAGACAAAGAAATTAAGTATGAAGACTTGGCACACGAGGTTGTCGACATATGGGAGGTTGACTCAGCAGTCGTTGTGCCGATAGTCGTTACGCCCAATGGCTGAATAGCCAAGAGCCTCGACCAACATCTGATTAGGCTCTCGTAGGGCGGCTGGGTCAAGGTATTATTAGGAAGTTCCTCTCTCTGAGGCCCTGACCACCAGTAGCTTGGACCCTGTTCCCGGTGCCAGTGGGCTAATATTTTTAAATGTTTTTTTTTATTTTTTATAGAAATATTATCACAAATATTTACACAATAGTTTTATTCCCATACATGATTTATAAAAAAAAACTAACGACATACATTTTCTTTCTCTTTCTAGGCAACAAATCAAGATGAAAATATGTTTCAAATATAATTATAATGTTATTATCCTGAAGGATATTTACAGAATACATGTTTCAATATCGCCTAAAAACTGTAAATCTTTTAAAAAACCTTAATGTGAAACGGGAACGGCCCCTTAATTAAGGAAGTTAGTGTGAACCATTATTTTTAAAGTTATACAATGATAATAACTTCCAGTCAGAAATGAATTTGATCAGTCAAAATTGATTTTCATTAACACTCTTCATCAAAACCACTTCTAATCGATGTTTTTTAGTCAAAATCACGATTATATTATTCAGTCAAAACTATTTTTGAATCGTCTTCAGTCGAAACTAGTTTTGGCTAAAGACCACATGTGCGGTGCTTTTGTCGATAAAATTTGATGTCTCTATATACCGCCCTTAAAGTTTCATTACTTCAAACCTGGACACATTGTATAATAATATGTAATAGAGGTGTTATCTGTTCTTTTCTAAAACATGTAATGATTAACTACAACTAGGTATTTTTTAACGATGGTGATTATGAAGTCTCATACTTTTTTATGTACATACATACATAAACTCACGCCTTTTTCCCATGGGGGTAGGCAGAAACTATAGAACGCCACATGCTACGACTCTTACATACCCCTTTCGCTTCATCCACATTCATACATCTTGTCATATACGCACGCCGGTTGAGAGTACTACGCACCTGACCTTTGTGAAGAACATCACCAATAACATCGATGTATGTCCTTCTAGGACGTCCTCTACCGGCGTTCCCATTAACATCCGCCTTATAAATTTCTTTTGTTAATCGCCATTCACTCATTCTCTCAACATGGCCAAACCACCTAAGCATACTCCTTTCAATTTTTGTCACTACATCATCTTTTAAACCGCAACTTTGTCTAATCTCTTCATTTCTCAATCTATCATTCAAAGTTACACCGCACATACTTCGCATACTTTTTTATGTATTAAGAATAAAATGAACTTAGAATAATAGCAAACTGCGTGTGTTCGATTGAGTTGACTGACTAAAACAGATCAGTCAAAAACTCAATGACGGTAATATCATTATTAAATAAATTTCATTTCAAAATTATTATAATGATCTCTTTTAGTTATCATCATTATTATACAGGTTTTAAACGAAATTATGTAGTTCCTTCAAACCTCGTGGTGTACTGCTAACATAGATTAACCGTGCAAGGGATACTTTTGGATTCAATAAAAAAAAATAACAAGTAGTAAACATGACGTTCAAGGAATTACATGATTTCGTTCACACCCTGTATTTTAATGTCATCATCATAGTGTTTTCCTACTGATTATAAAATAATAATTAAAATAATTTTGTATGGACTTATGTTTTAATCTTACCTGTAGAAATAGCATTATTTTCATTACACGATCTATTATTTGCTTTTAATTCAGTTTTACGTTCAACTATGACCTGAAAACATTAAAGAGTACTGTGTCAACAGAATAGTGGGGGACTCTAATAGAGATACTTATTATTATGACAACATATTTATGACGTAAACTCTGCCCGTGTTTATCAATCCGTTTGTCTATCGTCGTTATCTAACGTCGTGATTATGATAATAATATCCTTCTCGTCCTTTCAGTGCAATATTCGATGAAAATGTTTTATGTCAGTTTTTTTTACATATATCTAGACACGCGGCAGCGTGTCAAGCCAAGTTCAAAGAAAAAGGAACTGGCGACGCAGCAGCCGTGTGTTATATTACACGAACTATTTGAAGCCACTTTTGAGCCCTTAATAACTCAAAATCTATCCAACATAAACACATGAAATTTGGTTTATTTATTGAAACCCCGGAGATTAACTATAATCCCAAATTTCATAAATACAGATCAAACGGTTATTGAGATATTAATGTCTGAAAATCGGCATTTTTAACACTGACTGACTTAAAAGATCAAAAACCTAACCCACTTCTAGATGACCTAGAAGGTTGAAATTTGGCGTCCAGCTGGGTAATTGTGTGCATACAAAGAAAAAAGTCAGAAAACAGTGAATTTTTACGATTTGAAATATTTTTCAAACAATCGATTTTTATTACTTAGCGCCTTTCGAAATTATAATAGCAACGAACTTTTTCTTTCGCAGGAGAATAGGTTCTATGATTCCATGATGAAAGGTCGCTTTTATCGTTTTATATACCAGATTATTTGATTCAAGTGGGAAATAAAAATATAACTAACAGGCAAATGATAAAAAGTTAAAGGGAGGACTTTCCATGTATTTGTAACGTTCAAGAAAATGTAGAAAATAGCATAAAAAATAAAACTACAGCGTAAACGTTTAACAGATCACTTTTGAATGATGAATAATAATAATTTCTATAAAAAAGTAACGATATCCCATCAAAAACATAAATGTGAAAACGGGAGCCAAGTTCAATAATAAGAATATGCGTGGTTGTCGACTTCGCGACAAGAGAATTGAGATCTAAATGGGTGCCAAGCTCTGTAGATAATCCTGAAATGTATTTACACAAAGCAAATATCATAGGATAAATTGAAGATCAAGATTTGACTTGGCTAGTTTTCACGTACAAGTTATCTTATATTTGGCTAATCAACTTATCTTCTTTATGTGATACGCAAGTTAATGTTTTTATACCTATTGTAAGGTCAACATCTTACTCTTCTAAAAATTTGGTTTGCTGGTAAAAACTAGCCAAGTCAAACTTGAGCTTTACTTTATCCCAAGATAGCTGCTTTGTATAAATAAATTTCAGGATTATCTACAGAACTTGGCACCCATTTAGATCTCAATTCTTTTGTCGGCGAAGTCGACAACCACGCATATTCTTATTATTGAACTTGGCTCCCGTTTCCACATTTATGTTTTTGATGGCATTATAATTACCGCATTCGTTATGTCTTGTATTATTTTGATATTTATATCTTGTTTTTTCTTCAAAGAGCTCATGTTGTATGTATACGGCAAATGTAACCAGAATTTTTGTAATCGGTCCCCAAATAGAGCAAAAAATTTTTGCATTGTATCAGTGTAGGTATTGACAATCTCATTGCGGTCATGTGATCTTATATCAAGCGAAGTACCTGTAAAAATAGCACAATTTTTTTATCGAAATTATGAATAATGGAATAATATATGTCACACTTGTGCTCAAGAGTGCTTTTGCATGGCGCCAATCATTTACAATAAACTCCCTAAGAGTTGGAAAGACTTTACAATTGCAGCGTTTAAAGCCAGGGTTAAATCGCTTTTGACTGATAAAGCATATTACTCGTATACTATCACTGACTTTCTAACGGACAAATTTACTTGATCAAAAACAAAAATCATGACTTTATAAGAATAATATTAAAATAATATTTTTATAATAATTTTAGTATAAAAATAATCTTTATGATAATTGTTATAAATGAATAATGTTATACGTAACTTGGAACGCTTAATTATTGGTGCCATAATTATTATTCTAACCTTAATACCTAAATATTTGCACGCCATTTCACATGGCAAACATGTCGGGATAAAAATATTTTATGTTAAAATCTTGCATGCAATTGTATGTACACACATGTTGAAGCAAATAAAGTTATTTTATCTTACAATGATAGACAAAAAATGGTACTGATGATACAATGAATAATTCGGTTTCCAAAAGATTCGTTAATAATAACTATGTATAAAGCCGCAGCAAAAACGTTTTTTTTTTAATAATTTAAAACTTTGAAATTTATTTGAACAGTTTATTTTGATAATTTAAAATCTTACTTATACAAACCGAATTTTTGATATTAAATGAGGCCAAGGCTGTGACAAATGGAAAAAGTCGTTAACTCCTATGACGACTTATCTCCATTTCTCAAAGATTTTAAAGTCCGATTCTGGACAAAAATAACGTTTGTTTTTTTTTTCTGCAAAAAATTACAATCAGTTCAGAAATCTTTAATGTTATTTAAAAATATAAAATATTTAAGTAAATGGCAATAATAAAAAATCTCACATTAATAATGGAGTATGTGTTAGGAAAAAAATCCTTCACAATATTGTGATAAGGCAAACCGACGAATGGTTGCGAACTAAATAAAGTAGCACTAAATAAAAAATGGTGCTTAAATATATCACAATTTACATTTAATGACTTACTGTACACAGATTTTAGGAAATGGTTTTGCATTAATGGGTGCACATCAAAGCCATCTTTCTCTACTTCAGAAGATAATTGAGAGACAAGATCTCTTGCATGGGTGTTAAAATGATGAACAAACGTATTCAACACTTGCTGATTGAATGCTGGGTTTAGTAGCTTACGGTGAGGCTTCCATGGTAATGCTAGAAGTAAGAAATAAAACTGAAATCACCCGTAATATAACATAGTCAATAAGGAACACCGCGTGGTTCTCGACAAAGAGTATGCCACCCTCTCTTCAACCGTGACTGTCATAGCATGTACAGCAGCATGCACAACAGTAAAAGACTTCAGAATACTACACAAAAGACTAGACAAAACAAAATCACTACACAACAAAATCACATAGACTAGACAAAATCAAACTGGTTGCTATTTTAATTGTATAATTTATTTTTTTTAAAGCCGTTTATTTTAGATTCTATGAGTAAGTACCTAAACTCATACACTGACCTATTACTTTTATTTTTTTGGGAAAACGTATACTTTTGCAATGTTTGTAAATATGTGAGCACCATGTGCCTATCACATAATTAATATGTCATTGTTTCATTTTTTATTTTTTTTTACCTTTTGTGGTATAGTAATTTTATTCTAGGTGCATCGTCTTCACATATAATTGTATAATTAATGTACCTATACAAAATATTGTAAGACATTTTAAAAGAGTAACGGTGGAGTTTCTTGCCCATTCTTCTCCATACGAAACTACCTTTTGGAAGGGGCAACTAGAATCAATTCTATTTTCTTTGTAACTTTAACGTTCAAAGGTGCCTTTTATGTGCCTAATTGAAATAAATACTTTGACTTTGACTTTGAAGATGTAAATTTTATTATATGACCATTATTTCACGCATTTAAATTTTTTTGAAGACGGTTCTATGTAGGTTTTATTATTTTTCGTTTTTAGTGGAGTAAAAAGTAACACAGCTATACGAAGAATGATTTGATTGTGACCTTTTTAATTCACAAACAACATACAAATTACAATAACTTAATCACGGTGTGTGTGCTGTTCGTCGTTGAAGAATTCCTTTCTCTAACTCCGAAGTGCTTCATCGTATCAGATACTGGTCGTTTCTGTATACTTAAATCGATTTTGCAAAATTTCCGAGATTATACACTTTTCATGCGAAGGAGCGAGATCATGATGCATAGATAGGAACACCGCAGGGGTATACTCTTTCAAACAAAAAAGAATCATCCAAAGTACATGTTTTTGACGGTTACACGGGAAAATACATTTTTTGAAGTCGGTTTAAAAACAGTTGGTCAACCAACTGCTTTTACTGATTACATTCGTTTTTACTTACCATTTGATGTGACCAGTCCGTTACCAAACATCTCCTTTAAAAATTTGTATATATATGGTTTATCAAGACAAGTATTAGCTACTACTAGACTGTCTTCCAAGTCTGTTATCACTGTAACATGAAAACAACAATGTGTATAAGTTCGAGTGAGGAGCACTGTAACATGACAAACAAACAAACACGTATATTTATAGTAAGATAGGTGTAGGTAAGACTGCTTCCTGTTTTGTCTGTGAGGTATCATTTTCGCCGCGGGTCGTAAGTTTTCTGTACTGAATCTTCCTCTTAGCCTTTTCCCAGTTATCTTGGGGTCAGCTTCCAGTCTAACCAGATGCGGCTGAATACCAGTATTTTACACGAAGCGACTGTCATCAGACCTCCGCAACCCAGTAACTGGGCAATGCCGATATCCTAAGGTTAAACCGTTTGTCAGACTTTCGGGCTTCTGACTACCCGTAACGACTGTCATAGGTATTCGTATGACACCCGGGACCGACGGCTTAACGTGCTCTCCGAGGCACGGAGGGGTCTCGATGTGTAACAAATGATCACCCATCCACGGACTGACCGCGGCAAGCGCAGCTTAACCTCGCAAATCTTACGATCGGCGCGGTTGTTATTTAGAATACTGAATAAATAGATAAAAACATTGGTGCCGATTCTCTTGTTCACTAACTAAACTCAAATTAGAGAAATGCTATGTTTTACTAACAAACAGCGCCAGAAAAGGACGGTGATAGATAAGAACTTAATTAGAGGTGACAAACTTTTGAACTCATTTATGCGAAACTTGTTTTATTAATACCAGTTTTAAAAGCAAACGGTAAATATAGCGCTTGGTTACGAGATGTCAAACTAGTTTACGCCTTGAATTTCACCTTGTTTTCAGTCGACACGTTCTGACGTATCGCCTTGTATGGAAATTTTGGTTCAAGTTCAGCTCTTATTTACGTCCGTCTCTTTCTTATGCTATAAGAGTGGAAAAGCTAGCAATAATCTAAATTAAGTTTAGTTTGTGCTCAATTGAATCAGGAAGCAGTTCCAAGTTCATATTATGCGTGAACAAAACGGATAGATTAACTAGAATCGTAATTTTGTTCAATTGCGTCGCAATAACCATTTTAAGTAACTTACCGTACATAATCTGTGGACCTATGGACATCTGAATGACTCCTCCGTTCTTTAAACAGTAGTGATACAGCTTCTTTTCAGAATTCCACAAATCTGAAATAGGTTAAATATTGAAACTATAATAGAAAAAAGAAAAGTGTTCAAATGAGTTGTGAGCTGGATTTTGAATTAAACTAAATCTGCAATGATTGTGGTATGGAAGAAAAACGTTCCTTACTAATACTAGGTACCTTATATTCTAGCTTTCCGCAAACGAACCAGAACCGTCAATTAGTTCCTTTATGTTTACGAAAACTGTCAAAATGTTTCGTTTTGTTTTTGTTGTCAAATAATTTGACAGTTTTTATTAACGAAAGCTGTCTGAATGAACGGTTCAGCTTCGGTTTGGTTGCGATTATGATTGATCAATGTGTCTGTTAGTAGAATTTGCTCACTGCTCCTGCGGACATATTTTGTTCTTCGGCTGAATTGGCCAGCCCATTTATTCTGGCAAGGTATGTCCGAGACTCCAATTCTTTTTCGGATAACCAAAATGTTTTAGTGTCTTAGCATGTAGTAATAAAACTTTCATACACAAATATACCCCAATCGTGGGGTCGATTCCCCACCCCCTCCAAGATAAAGCAATTTAAGTATTTGATTTACCTATTTCAAACCCTATATAATCAAACAACCACAATTTAAGATCTATGCCTCACAGAAACGTTCATTTAACATCGTTTGAAAGGCTACAGCATAGACGTGTAAAGAAATCAAACTACCATACATAAGTAAAGCAATTTTTGTAATGAGACATGGAAGTGAAATTTTCTAATATATTTACACATTAATTTGTTTCTTGCACTATGCAAACAAAAATAGCCCTTAAGGTGTATATATAACCTTTTCATTCCCCTGCTGTACATAGAGCTACGAGATGGGGCTTCATCACCAAACGCTAGGTAAGTCTTGGACAACACTCTTGTTGAATTAAACCACAGCGAAAATCGCAAAAAATCATACATCTGAAATTTCCTAGACTTAAATCCATCGTTAGGTAAACACGCAATTTTCACGGAAATACAAATGACAGACGTAAAAAATAAAATTTATTCTACAGCCAAATAGATATATAAACCATTTCAAAAATAGAAATTACTTTTTTAATATTTTTAACGCAAGTAGCCCCTATTCCAGAAACTTTCAGTATGGCCCACGTATCTATCAAATGAGAGCTGCGCTAGCCACGCTTCGTCTCAAAGTGACAGTGACAACATGAGACTTGGCAACTTAAAATTGAGTAGTGTTTAAGAATTCGGTCTGGGGAAAATGTGTAAGGAAGACTTACGTTCAGCATCTCCAAGAAACAGATGTGAATGTCCTATGAGGGGCAGCTTGCCAGGATACACTGGAGGCGACGGGTGACCCGGTTTTATCCACGACCACACAACAAACACTGCGCACCATATTAAAATCAACACTACTAGAAACATGGTCACAGTCAATATACATTTTTTTTTGTCAAAGCAATCCTTTTATAGGCATTCGTATTTTTCTTTAACTGTCTTCGATACCTACGTAGTAATCTAATTCATATAAAGCGGTTTTTCTTGTTTGGTTCCAGATGTTTCGAGTGAAAAACAAGTTAACTGTTTCAAAGTTTACGAGCATATCTAGACACGCGGCAGCGTGTCAAGCCAAGTTCAAAGAAAAAGGAACTGGCGACGCAGCAGCCGTGTGTTATATTACACGAACCATTTGAAGCCACTTTTGAGCCCTCAATAACTCAAAATCTATTCAACATAAACACATAAAATTTGGTTTATTTATTGGAATCCCCGAGATTAACTATAATCCTAAATTTCATATATACAGCTCAAACGGTTATTGAGATATTAACGTCTAAAAATCGGCATTTTTAACACTGACTGACTTAAAGATCAAAAACCTAACCCACTTCCAGATGACCTAGAAAGTTGAAATTTGGTGTCCACTTGTATGTGAAAACTAGCCAAGTCAAACTTGAGCTTCAATTTATCCTAAGTTATCTGCTTTGTGTAAATAAGTTTCAGGATTATCTACAGAACTTGGCACCCATTTAGATCTCAATTCTTTTGTCGGCGAAGTCGACAACCACGCATATTCTTATTATTGAACTTGGCTCCCATTTTCACATTTATGTTTTTGATGGGATCAATTATTCAAGGTTAGTTGGAAATGGGGTTTTAATCCACGGGCCACTTATGATGACTGTTTTAAGGCAAAATTTTCAATATGCGATATATTTTTTTTTTTCAATATTTCTGCATCCTTGCTTTACTTACCAATTCAGATAATGAAGCTTCTAATCTGTAACCCCAAATATGAGCTTAAATGTAAGCACAGCCGATCATAGCTCAGGATAGATAGATTTTAGCTATTTTTTATGAAATGTTTGAACAGCTATTTCTCTTAAACTATTGACTTTTGGGGAAAGTGTTCAAACAAAACTTTAACACCATTTCGGATTAGTACCCCCTTTCCAACTAACCTTGTATAGTTCGTCTGTACCTTTACAGCGTGTTTCATTTAACTATACAATCCAAATCCAAGTTCCCTTAACATAACATAACATAATATCACGCTTTGTATTCCCCGAAGGGTTCGGCAGAAGTGTTTTTTGTACACCCTCGTTTCGCCAGTTATGTTTAAGACCCATGTGATAGGGGGCGAGTCTATTCTCATCAACCGGGCACAAATCCATATTCCGGGCTGCTACTGAGGAATTCCACACGGAAAACCCCAACAACACTTTTCCCGACTTAGGGATCGAACCCAGGACCTCACGATCAACAGTCGCGCTTGCCACCACTAGACCAACGAGGCAGTTCTGCAGAAGCAGTAAGACTATATGTAGCACACAGTGTTCTGTAGTTTCTACCTCACTTCATGGAAAGTAAGAAAAACCATGTGGATAATATGTAAAAACCTTTTTCATGAACGGCAAGGGTTTTTTTTCTGATGGTCTTATGTAACCGGGTAGTTATTGGTGAGACCTGAAGGGTCTCCAGCCAAACAGCATAACATTTAATTTTAAATGTTATTGAGACTGGTTCTTCATCCCGGTCTTTCAGCGTCTTCGAAAACTACTTTATTTCATTGTATCATCTCCTCGACATCCAGCCAGTTTTTAGATATGCATGCTAATGCTATAATCACACATTTATTACGTTTCGAATTAAGAGTCTTGCCATGCATGACGTGTTATTAGTTTAAAATGGATAGGGGTTTAAATATGAATAATTAAATATTTCCACGCCGATTGTCGGTAGAATATGTGTGACAATCATAATTACGTACTCTAAGATCTCAATGTACCATGTGCTTGGAAATAAATAAGTAGGTTGTGTAAAATCTACCTAAACAGTTTGCTGTCGCAAAATTGTTTGCTGGTCTGGGTTTGACCGATATTAACAAAGTTAAGCACATTAATCCTTACAAGTTGAGGATAGAGGTATCAAACGAAGAGTATGCCAATAAATTATTTAACTGTCTACAGTACCAAGCCAGAGAATGGCGAGTTCAGAGTGCATTGGACGTAAACGTGTCATATGGCATCATACGAGATGTAGATCTGGAGCTGTCCGACGAAGAAGCACAAAATGCGGTCAAGTGTCCCAATGATATTGCGGTCATATCTATAAAACGATTGAAACGACGAGATGAGGATGGTAACTGGGTCTCTAGTGAGGTTGCTCGCGTGGCCTTCAGCGGCTTCTACCTTCCAGCCTTTGTATACGTGGACTGCTTACGCACTAAGGTGGAACCCTTTATTTTCCCGGTAACCCAATGTTCGAAATGTTGGAAATATGGACATTCTAAGACCAGGTGTACGTCAAAGAAAATTGTATGCCCCACGTGTACAGGAGCTCATGATAACTGCGAAGTTACAATTTTTAAATGTGTTAACTGCTAAAAAGATCATACGGCTTTAAATAGACTGTGTCCAGTTTATGCGAGGGAGAAACGATTGAGACAGCTTATGGCAGAATACAATTGCACATATCGCATTGCCTACAATATGTATGTTACACCCCAGTCAAAATCGGGCTCACGTGTAGTAAAGGAGGACGAAAAGCACAAGATCGACACCAGCAACATCTTTAGTGGTTTATCATTGGAAGAGTCAGAAAACCAGTATTAATACACACCTGTCCTATCAGAGTTCCCGGCCGTTGTTTACGTCGAAACGATCAAAATCACCGCAGGAAGTAATTAATAAAAACAAATGACCAAGTAGTGTACGCAAATCGGAGCGGGGACATCGTGAGCCACCGGACTGCATTCCAGAGCGATCAACTGATAACGATGTCGGTGATCACAGAAACAATAAGCGGCAGATACATTTTAATGAGTTACTAGCGAAATTAAAAGACATTATTTTTAAGAGAATGTTGGTCGTGGCAGAAGAGGCATGAAAGTAGAAGAAATGCCGTGGAAATGCGTTCCTTGCGAAGTATGTGCGGTGTAACTTTGAATGATAGATTGAGAAATGAAGAGATTAGACAAAGTTGCGGTTTAAAAGATGGTGTAGTGACAAACATTGAAAGGAGTATGCTTAGGTGGTTTGGCCATGTTGAGAGAATGAGTGAACGGCGATTAACAAAAGAAATTTATAAGGCGGATGTTAATGGGAACGCCGGTAGAGGACGTCCTAGAAGGACATACATCGATGTTATTGGTGATGTTCTTCACAAAGGTCAGGTGCGTAGTACTCTCAACCGGCGTGCGTGTATGACAAGATGTATGAATGTGGATGAAGCGAAAGGGGTATGTAAGAGTCGTAGCATGTGGCGTTCTATAGTTTCTGCCTACCCCCATGGGAAAAAGGCGTGAGTTTATGTATGTATGTATTTTTAAGAGAAATATGAGTATACAGGAAAGGTTTAAGGACTCAGTCAAATGTTGCATTGAGTGGCTAGTACTAGTTGTAGTGGATAATATGTCCGAGTGGCCTATTTTGGATAATATTTTAGAACTGTTTGGATTTAGTAATGGATCCTAATAAAAACAAAGTTGTTAACTTAAAGTTATTGCAGTGGAATGCGCAAAGTTTGAGGTCGAAAGTTGTAGCTTTGGAAAACATGTTATTAGTAGAAAAAAATCATAATTATATGCATTATTTCAGAACATGGCTTGAGCCAGATAGTTACTTAAAAATAGGATGTTATGACATCTGATTATACGATATGATTTTAACGGACGTCATACAAATTGGTCAGGAGCCTCCCGTTTTTCCGAAAAGATTTTGACAAAATTTCACTACCTAAACAAATTTTAGCAACCTTTTTTTATACCAATGCAATATTTGGAATGATTTTAGTACGCACTTTTACATTTGGTCAAATTTTTACTTGGCAGAATATTACCAAGAATAATGTCGTTATGGCATTTGGTCTTTAATCAAATGATTTATTACAGCAAACAACCTTTAGACAATAAACATTTAGTCAAATGATATTTTGTTATGACAAAAAACATAAAGACGCTTATATCTTTTTTAAATCGAAACAGCTAGGTTAGGTTAGGTTAGAACTGTGACCACACGACGGAAACATATGTTTGAATGTAAAACCAGAAACTACTAACTAATTTTATTTTGCGTGTAATATGTTATACCAAATGAAATATTTGACTACATTCAAATTGGTAAAAGTGCTAGTTGGTAAGAAGTTATTATTTAAACGTTCACTTGCCAAACGTTAGGTTTGCGTTACAATTACTTGTAAAGAGTTTATTTGCTAAGTAATAATTTGGCAAATGAAATTATGCGGAAAATTCAAAGTCAAAGTCAAAGTTTTTTATTTCAAATAGACCAGATTTCAGGCACTTTTAAAACGTCAAAACTAGGTGCACGGTTCCAAAAGGTAGGTTCTATGGAGAAGAGCCGGCAAGAAACTCCATGAATACTCTTTTCAAAATAGTAATATAGGACAATTCCATTACAGTAGTGTGAGAAATAGAATGAGAATAATGCAGGTTAATGTAACAAATAAACTAACTTAGGAGTAACAAATAGAAAAATATGCCTCCTAGGATTGCCATAGCAGTTAAGGGCTGACCAGTCGCGACAGACGGCACCCGTTCACGAGCATGACGTGCACATCCGCATCGGTCAGCTCAACCATATTGTAGGGAACCCAACGACCGGATAAACAACGCCACCATCAGCAAGACATTTAAGTGAGCATGACAGACTCATACTACCAGACAATAGGCAGTAATATGATATGATTTAGGTGTATCATCAATACCTGCATGATGCTCATACTTTACAGTTTGGAATGAAGTAAAGCTATATTATTAAAATAATAATTATATGACAAAAACCTGTTTTGCCAGAGTATTATACAATAAATAATAATTAAAATGCAAATTGAATAATTTGAATAATCAGTAAATTAATAATCAGTACCTAATTGTTTGGGAAATGTTAATTTGTCAAGAAACATAGGTAACCCAAATTGGTCACATAAAAATGATTATAGGGGTTTACGTATACATGATGCAGCTGCTGATGGGCATTATGTTTCACTAAATACTGAAGATTATACTACAATTAAGTTATTATTAAATCAGTTACAAAAAAGTTCACCTGACGTAACGTTTGCGACATCAGACATTGCACTTTATTTCAGTTGGAGTGTTTTAAATGAAAATTTGGCCAGTGATAATTGAATGGTTCTTATATCGACAGAAATTACATGTAATAACAACATGTTAAATACGAAACGTAACTTTCAAAATGCAGATTAGCAGAAATATAAGGAAATACTTATAAATAATATTAGTAATATTTGTTTAACAGGTAATGCCCAGCAAATGTATGATGTTATAATAGATTTAATTCATTTTGGTGCCGACAAATCGATCCATGTGTTAAAATTTGTGAAGATCCCACTAGTAAAATCCCAAAATCATATTGGTCCTCGAAATTATCTAAGGCGGTAGCGGAACGTAGATTGGCGTTAGCTCAGCTTAGGGAGAATCCCATACCCAATTTGACTCATTTTAAGCAGAAAGTTGCCACAGCACAGTGACTTATTCGTAAAGCTAGGGCTGAATCTTTTCATCAATTCTGTGACAGTATAGGTGAGACAGTTTCCAGTAGGGAACTGTGGGGCAAAATGAGATGGCTCAAGGGATATCATATTAGTAAAATTAGTTTGGATCCAGAGAGGGCTAGTGAGTTTTTAAGACAGTTAACGCCTGATTATGCTCTTCCACCACTTCTTGTCTTTAGTTCCAGTAATTTTCAGCTGGAAGCCCACATTTCGGAACAGGAAGTCATTAATACCTTGAAGAAGAAAGATACCGCGTCCGGAAAGGACGATATTTCGTACTCTATGATTTACCATTTTCCTGGCAAACGATTATTGGTGGATATGTTTAATATATGTTTGTCTGAAGGTGAGGTACCAACACAGTGGAGGAATGTTAAAGTAGTGCCTATACCGAAACCTGGGCGTGATCTTAGCAGTATTTCTTTATTGAGACATACGTCGCTCATATCTTGTCTTTGCAAAACTTTACATAACATTATAACAAGACGCCTTGAATGGTACTTTGAAAGCAAAGGTCTTTTTTCTAATAATAAAATGGGATTTAGAAGGTCTCAATTATGTTTAGACAATCTGGTACGACTGATATCGCAAATACAAATAGGGTTTACGACTGAACAAAAAACACTAGGATGTTTCGTTGACATAAATAATGCATATAACAATGTCAATATTTTGAAAGTAGTATCTAAGTTAGATGAGATGGGTGTGTGAGCTTCTATATGCAGATATGTATGGGAATTCCTGAAGGAGAGACGTTTAGCTGTATTACAAGCAGGTAGTAGTGTTTCGATTGTTAGATGGACATGCAAGGGTTGGCATGTTGGTGGACATTGGCTCAAGGCGACCCTGTCTCAATTTTGTTTAACATAGCAACAAGTGATATTTGTAAAGAAATTGTGAATGTGTATCTGAATATGCTGATGATTTTGTTCTTTATATTTCTGGAATAAATATAAGATTTATTACAATCACTCTTCAGGAAGCCATAGATAGACAGTTTGTCAAGATTACTAGGAGACTTGGGTCTTGAACTCTCACGTACTAAAAGCAAACTGTGTTTATTTTCTAGGGGAAGGTCATTACAACCGGTCAATATCAGCATTAACAATTTTTGTTTGGAAATCTTTCTGTAGTCAAATATTTGGGGCTTTGGCTGGATTTGTCTTTGAGATGGGGAAAACAGATTAATGAAACTTGTGAAAAAAGTAAGTAATATTTAAAAAAAATTAAAGTGCTAGCAGGATCGTCATGGGGAGTCACACACACACACACGCACGCACGCACACACACACACACACACACACGCAAGCACGCACACATATAAACACACACCAACAGACTAATGATAATACATAAAAATTATTAATTCATAAAGTTTTGTTTGGAAGTATGTTACACTAATTATAAGATATAAAAGAGCGGCGTCTCCTGGTCCTGGCACAGGCATCTACGAGTATATGCCTAAAAGGAGACGCCACCAACTGTATAATGTGCAACGTGTAATAATGCAATAAAACATTTTAGTTTTTTTTTGACGCTTGGTCAAGTATATTATGACTTCGCATCTGGGTGGTATAAATAACGAGCCCGCTATGATTATGGGGATCTGTACTTGTTTACAAAATTTATATTAACAGAAAATGAAGTAAAAAAATTCTGACCTAAAATTCCGTCAGTATTGCATGGTAAATTTTTAAATACATAAAACTTTTGACGAAAAAATACGCCATTATAAAAAACATAACTACAAGATTCTAAAGTAGGTACCTACCTCCTTTTCCTCGAATAGGTATATTTGTTTATTTTTTACCTTGACGTAAAAGAAACACATGTTTAATCACGCAAATCGAACCGGTATCTATTTAAAGTTTTGTAATCGAGCCATTTATTATACAATTTACATAATTAATCGTGTATATTGAAAATGGTTTCAACGAAAAATATTTTTTAAGGACTCTCTCATATCCTACGCCACTCGTTCTATCTCGGGCTGCTCCTTTCCTACCTGTCCTGCTCTTGCTCCTCATATGTAAATACTCTCCCCTGGCCACGACCACGACCAGAAGGGCATCGGCTATTTTGACGGCCTCTGAAATTACTATTTTGACCTCTTAAATTACCAAAAGATTATCAGTAGATTCCAGGTTCAAATCCTGGCAGGGTCGCCATGTAATGTGGTCAGGGCGTACTTGGAAAGGAAAGAAGGTCTTCCCAAAATAAAAACTTATTTGCATTTGCACCTAAGTATTTAAAATGTTATTGGTTTATACAACGTTGAATAGACGCATTTCAGCAATTGCATAATTTCATCGTAGTAATGGAAATAGAAAAAAAAAAGAACTGACCATCTTGTTAATAACGTCTTTTTAACATCATCATTATGATATTTTTATATAAAAATATAGATTTATGATATTAATTAAGTCCTTTCAACTTAGCAAGTTAGATATGAGCCTCGCGGCGTTCGTGCGAAAGAGCGCGACATATTCGAGCGAAGAGGTGCGACCACCCATTAACCGACGCGGCGACGCGACGTAGCGCTGTTTCGCTGGCTTCGCGCTTTTGCAATGCGGCCACCTAGTTTTTCGCGTCGCCACGCTGCCGCGTCGCTGTCGCCGTACCAGTGCGGCCCCGGCCTTATAGCTCGGGCAGACACGATAGAACAAAAAGTTCGTATTAAAAGATAAGAAAATAATTTTATCTATGACTGTACACGCGCACATACGCGAGATAATAATTAAGTGTACATTACCCACTATTGTTACTAACAATTATATGACTCAGTCGTACTAAGTTCAAGAAAAACGACTTTTTTTTTCTATCGTGTGGATTTCGTCACGCAAAAGCTAACAAACTTCAGTTTACTTTTTATTTTATTTTTGCCATCGACATGTTAATAAGAAGATAGGTGAATAGCTAAAACCGTAGGGAAATTTTGATAGCGGGCACTGACAGGTGGGGCCTCCGGCAAACGAACGTCGAAGTTTTGAATCGAAAACATCGAACTTATAAATGTACGATTAAAGGTCTATCCACATATATCAGGGCCGTGTCAGGGTCAGGACCGGGCCGGAGATCACCATCGCATACATTTTGTACCGAAGCAAGAGCTCCGTCGCTTCCGGGCTGGTCACTGACGCTAAAAGACCAGCACTGAGCGACTGAGGTCTTGCTTCGGTATAAAATGTATGCGATGTTGATCTCCGGCCCGGTGTCGGCCCTAATATGTGTGGGAGCTTAAAAAATTGTCAAACAACGAACTACTAGATGTCAATTAATATTTTGGGAGTAGGGTGAACGAAGGGCAAAATGAGAAATCGATGCGATCTTCGGATCCGAAACACTTTCATGGTTGGAATACGGCCGGATGATTTTGTAAAAATATTTAATGGGCTTCCTTTTGACCGCCATCTCACCTGATGTTAAGCGATGGTGCGGACTGCGAGGGTACACGCTTGCCCAACAAAAACCTGTTCACTCGAGACTTGTAGACCAACACTGAAGGACGTACTGATGTATCATCACTCGTACTGACTTTTTAATGCAGCCCCACGAAGTAATTGAAGGTAGTCTGTGTCACTAACGCATTGTCCAGTCTACCTCAGCAGCTTTTCTTGGATTTGAAAGTTATATCTTCTCCTAAATCAGTAAGGCATGAAGTGATATTCAAAAGAATGTAAGGTTTCATTTATTATCAAACAGTTTTTATGAGTATTAGTTGTTCATTTGACTATTTCGATTTTATACAAGGTTAGTCGGAAAGGGGGTACTAAGCGGAAAGGGTGTTAAAGTACCCATAATAACGGATAACTTTTGTTCTACAACTTCCCCAAAACTCGATAATTTAAGAGAAATAGCTTTTCAAAGATTTCGTAAAAAATATGCTAAAATCTTTCTGTCCATAGCAATGATCAGCTGTTTTTACAATTTAGGGCATATTTGGGGTCACTGATTAGAAAATTAATTTTCTGAATTCATAACTAAAGCAGGTATGTTTTTTTTAATTAAATTAAAAATCTTTTTGCATGCAAATAAAAATTATCGAATTTTGAAATTTTAAAACTTACTTTAAAACAATTATCAGTGATACTTTAGGTGGCCCGCGGCTTAGTACTCCCTTTCCGACTAACCTTGTATAGGTATATCGCATGATCTCAATCACGTGATGTGGAATATGTTGTTGCACATAGATGGGGTATGGAAGATCGAAAAAAAGATTTATGAACAGGGTTATTCTAGCGGGAACAGCCGAATTATTCGGACGATTCATTGGCTTATATAGTGAGTTTTTGATTATAGCTAAGTGTACAAATAAAAGTTTGTGATTAGTAGAAGTTAAGAAAAAGTAAATACATTGAGTAATCAAAAGTGTTGTTTTGAGTTTGATTTGGTGTTCTTATAGGTATTCTTATAAAAAAGAAAAAACATGGTTAAAATCAAAAAAAAATCACATAAACCAATACAGGTGCTTATGTGAAAAGTCGAATTTAGATGCACGGTTCCAATTAGTCGTTTCCGATGGAGCAGAGCCGGCAAGAAACTCCATGGTTACTCTTTTAAAAATAATATCTTTAACAATTCCAGTGGATACAGTACAATGATTTAGGATAGTGAGAGAACAATGAAGTCCTGACCACAGACCAATGAGTAATGTAGTACAAAAATTAACAAACAAAAATAAAATAAATAAAAAATATATGAATAACAATAATTTACAAATTTATAGATGCAGGTCCACAAAGCTCTCACATTTACAAAAGTGAAAAGGAAGCTAAACTATATAAAACAATTGACATAATTAAATGTCATCAAAACTAAGCTAAAAAATTATTGTAAAATAAGATAAAGATATCTTGAGAGTAAATGATACAAATAAAAATAAAAAAGATTATTATAATTATAAAGATCAGTCACTCAAACTAAAGGGTAACGAACGATCAACCCTACAAAACTACACCCCTTATAAAAACTAAACTTTTTTAATCTATCGTGTTCTGTCCAAAACCATTTCAATTTTGGATCGACACTGAACCTTGTCTTAATGCGTGTAAAGGTAAAATTCTATTGATCCTACTGTATACAAAACTTAGTACCTAACCAAAGTTAGGAACTTTTCGAATTCATCTGTCGTAATTTCAGGATGTCAGTTAAGGTATTGAAATTGGGTGACGTAGAATATACGGTAAGCCCTTTATTATACTTCTGAGAAATCTAAGCCTCCTCTATCTATCTCCTGGGGTGCTTGTGGCTAATTCACAACCGCATAAATCATATGATTTGCAAGGTTAAGCTGCGCTTGCCGCGGTCAGTCTGTGGATGGGTGACCATTTCTTACACATTGAGACCCCTCCGTACCTCAGAGAGCACATTAAACCATTACTCCTGAGTTTCATACGAATATTTATGACAATCGTTACGGGTAGTCAGAAGCCCGAATGTCTGGCAACCGGTCTAACCTTAGGATCTCGGGCTTGCCCAGTAACTAAGGTTAGAGAGGTTGCGGAGGTCTGATGGCAGTCGCTCCGTGTAAATTACTGCTATTCACGCATTACATACTATTCATGCATTCAGCCGCATCTGGTTAGACTGGAAGCTGACCCCAACATTGTTCGGAAAAGGCTAGGCAGAACAGAACTAAATCCGAATACGGATAACAATTTAGGCTGCTCGCACACGGGCTAGTAAATTGCTCCAGACATAGTTGATCGCTGTGTGACCGATCCAAATACGTAAATTAATATAAGGAATCAAATAAAAACCCATTATAACCTTTATAGAATAAAACTTTTTATTAATTATTATTTTATTTTTAATTTAAACCACAAAAAAATCGTTATAACAAAAATATAACTGACTTAAAAATAATAAAATAATTACCATATTATAAAATTAACAGTTTCAGAAGTCGGTGTTTATTCACGCTGAACCAAATTGAAGGCACCGACTTCTGAAACTGTTAATTTTATAATATGGTAATTATTTTATTATTTTTTTGGTTTTTTTGAAGTCGGTAGGTAATATTTTTGTTAAAATGTTTTATCTTTTTAGTAGTTTAAATTAAAACATGATTGGACCTACTAAAGACGCTGCTCGTAACCTAAACACATTATCACATTATGTTTACTATTCGTCATTGAGGAGTTCCATTGTCTATCTCCGAAGTTCTTCATCAGATCTTCACCTAATTTAAATGGGACCACCTCGAAAAAATACTCTATCAAACAAAAAAAAAAGAATTATCCAAATCGGTTTATAAATGACGGTGTTGTGAAGTAACTAACATTAACAAAAAATAGAAACATACAGCCGAATTGATAACTTCCTCCTTATTTTGGAAGTCGGTTAAAAATTGATTGAGTCTGTAACAATCTCCTACGCATCCGCTACGCGCCACTTGTGGCAAATGTGTAATAGTCTCTCTTCGGATATTAGGCGCCCACGTGGGGAGAAAACGCGAACACGACAGACTGATGATGACCGAATACCCAAACGTGTTATCAGTAGCTGGTAACACTGGACAATGTTGACATAGGAGGGTAACCGTCAAGATTAATCAACGTACCCGAAGTTATAAAAACAGTGGTCATTCGACGGAGCAGAGGATTCCATGTCGAACAGCTGAAGAAGTCTGACCTTTTATATCTGGTTTGCTTGTCCTCATTTTCTGATCTTGTGTTAGTTATTATATTGTGATACATATATTGTGAATAAGCTTCTGTAACTAATCACTAACCAAATTAAAAGTACTCGCAGTGGTGGAGAGTCTATGTTGGTTTCATTTACTTTATTTACCATGCCCCCAATCCTGACATACCGATATTAGCTAGGTATAACTGTTATAATAGATTGACCCCTACACGATTCTGTTGCGTGTGTTTTATAAACGCTTCTCAGTTTCAAGCTGCCGTTAAGTCTTGTGCGGTCACTGTTACTTTGCATAAAAATGACAGTGACATCGCATTTTCTCCCCATGTGGGCGCCTAAGATCCGAAGAGAGATTATTACACATTTGCTACAAGTGGCGCGTAGCGGATGCGTAGGAGATTGTTACAGTCAATCATTTGTGCTTGGTTCCGGTAAAATTACAGGCACATGAGACTTTCTTTGGGGTATCTTAAACAATGTTGACGTTGAAGAAGTATTAAGCTATTGGTTTATTTTGATGAATGATAATAAAGGAAATAAATCTTTCTTTACAAATTAAATGATAGCCGCTATGTTTATTGTAGCCACTAAGAGCTGAGGATATAAAAAAAACAATAAATAAATATACAAGGTTCCATAAAATATTCAAGATGTTCAAAATAAATATTCAGGATTCACCGGGACAGTGGTATGCCCGACAGATGTCAACTGTGCCGTCCTTCTCAATTTATTTCGGGTAGTTGTTCGTCATCACAACTTCGTCTATTGCACAGACAAAACTTTCGGTTTAGAGAAAAGAGGAAGAGGTCACCGAAACGTTCCCCTTATGTCATAAGGGGAAAGGCTTTATACTCATAAGGTTTATGAGTATAATTAATTCTCGTTTTGTAATAAATATAATCAAGCAACAAGTAAGTTTAAAATTATTAAAAAACAAACCCATGTGAAAACGTTTATTTTAATATTAGACCAAAATATTTAAGTTCGCACATTTACCGATGAACCTGGACCAACCGGGGACTATCCTCGTGACATTCTTAGACTCCGGTTGGTATCTATAAATTACGCACGATTGTACATTATAACAATGTGCGCCACTGTACGAGTGTGTTTTCAATATATATTTATGTTCTTAATTCTAAATTTATGTGATGTCCATTTACTGGTTTTATAAGTGCATCACATCGAATCTCTACGTTGCTGATATCACCACTGATGCGGTAACGCCTCAAAATATGCGCCAAAGTTGTCTTCATGGTCATCATGGCGTATTGTTTACCTGAAATAAAGTAAAATAATACTTAAATTACATACAGTGTGTTAATGTATTCCTCACCATAGATATTTGTGGAATATATTATTAATTTGATAGAAAAAAATAGATAAAATAATCTCAAAATAGATCTCTCCCAAGCTTATTTTCACGTTCGTGCGGCCCGCAGCCACAAAAGGTTCCTACGTCTTGTTTACACGAAAGAGCTATTGGAAATGACTTGTTTACCTTTTGGTCTGAGTACGGCGCCCAAGACCGTCGCATCAGTGACGAATTGGATTGCTCAAATGCTCAGAAAACAAGGAATTCAAATACTGGTATATTTGGATGACTTCGTGATTACTCATCAACACGAGGACAGCTTAAAGGAACATGTAAATATTGTCGTTCACACTCTAGAGACATTAAGCTGGATTATAAATTACGTAATGTATTTACTGATTCCGTCAAAAGCTCGTGTGTATCTGGGCGTCCAGTGGAACACCTGGACGAATCAGAAGCAACTCCCCAAAGAGAAGCTGACCTCTCCGATTTTCAAGCTGTCCCAAATGTTAGACAACGAACGTACAGACCTCATGATGATTTAGAGTTTGGTGGTACTTCTAAATTTTGCGAGCTTTGCTGTTCCAAAAGGTCGTATCAATTATCGAGCTTTGTTAGACCTAATCAACAAAATATTGAAATCCGACCAAAAGTGGCATTTCATTCCTATTGAATAGAATTTTGAATAGATAACAAAATTAAGATTGTGGAGTTTTTAGAATAAATAATATTTATTTAGTTTTGTATGGAAATAAAAATATGCGTATTTAGAAATTTTAACACCTGCAATAAAACAGTCATCAGTGATACTATAAGTGGTTTTCGGGTCAGTACCCCCTTTACGACTAACCTTGTATATCTCATAGTGAAAAGCCGGTTTTAGTGTAAAAAATACGAGAAATTCATCTTTATTTCATCAGCTATCTAATGAGCCATAAATGTAAAAAATATATTTAGTAATGCTTCTAAAGTGTTTGAAAATACTGACAACGGTGGAATACGATAATTTTTAGAAATTAAAAAAACATAAAAGATCATGGAATTAAATAAATTTTTACCTAATGACACTTTTCTATTTGAGATTTTAATGTTATTTTGCACCTCTGCACCCGTCACGAGCCTTAATTCTGTATGATAATACTTTTTTCGTAACTCTTTTATCTAGATATATCTTTCTAGAGATATCTTTTATCCATAGAAATCAAAATGAAACATCAGAAGGATTACAGTGCATATAAAATGTATGTTTCAAAACAGAAGTTGGACATCTTCCTTGATATCAACCTTTGGCCGGAAGGAATTTCATTTCGGCGTTTTGTCAGCTTTAGAAAAAGGGAGATAAAAGAGTCTAATGAATAGACCGAGTATGAAAAACATATATGCACACTTATGTTTGAGTTTTTATGTTTACGTATAATAATGGATTGCAACATAAATGGCAATGATAATTTAAAACTAGTAAGTTTTAACTGTCGATCTATTACACGCTCGATCGATTGTGTTAAATGTTTATGTCGAACAGCTGACATAATAGCATTACAAGAGACATGGCTATTGCCCCAGGATATACCGTTTCTAGGAAACATTGATCCGGATTTCGATTTTGTAGGGAAGTCGGCAATAGACACTACTGCAGGAATAATACGTGGCCGACCTTACGGAGGTGTTGCCTTACTCTGGCGTAAAAGTATATTTAAGTCTGTAACCATAGTGCAGTGTAAAAGTGTTAGGTTTACGGCAATTAAAGTAATATTAGCCGAGCGAACTTTACTTGTCTTCTCAGTATATATGCCAACGGACTTAGCGGAAAATCTTACAGAATTCACCGAACGTCTAGGTGAGGTGGCGGCAATTATTGACGAGTGTAAAATAGACTCAGTGTTTATTTTAGGTGATTTTAATGCACAGCCGGGTGCGCGGTTCGGTAATGAACTTATGTACTTCTGTGCTGAGCAAAGTTGGCGATGTGCGGACATTGAAGTACTGGGATCCTCATCAGATTCTTACACATATGTAAGTGACATTCATGGTTCTAGAAGTTGGTTAGATCATTGTCTCGTGTCAGAGTCAGCATGGCAGGCCGTTGTAGATGCTAAGATACATTATAACGTTTATTGGTCTGACCATCATCCTCTGGAAATATCGTGTAACATAAGTGTACTTAGAAGTAAAATAAGTTGTAATAATATACAGTGTAATACTATTAAATGGGGGGAAAGAAATTTACAACAAATTGTGAAATATCACGAATTTTGTAATAACAGGTTAAGAGAACTAGATTTCCCTATAGAATTGTCTCAATGTTGTGACAGTCTATGCACTAATATTGAACATAAACTCGTTATTGACAAAATGTATTCAAACATAGTGAATGTATTAAGGGAGGGAGCAAGTTTTAGCTATGGTGAAATAATTCCTATAAGAAAACGACATGTTATTGGATGGAACAAACATGTAAGACAAGCGCATGGGAGGGCGCGGCTTGGGTTTCAGGACTGGATTATAAATGGCAAACCTAGAACTGGGCCTATATATGATACGATGATTGAAAGTAGGAAATTATTTAAACAAAAAGTAAAATGGTGTCAAGACAATACTGAACAGATTAAAATGGACATACTAGCATCATATCATAAAAATAAAAACTTTGGGAAATTTTGGAAGCAGACCAGTAAACTGAATCCCAGGCCAAGCTTACCTGTGAGTGTAGAGGGTGTTAGCGAGCCCGCAAATATAGCAGAGCTTTTTAAAAATCATTTTAAAGTTGCATCGTCCTTAACCTCGTCAGAGGTGTTAACCACTCGAACAATTACAAATAAAGAGTCCTATATTAAATTCACTGCCAAGGAGGTCAATACAGTGGTGAAAGGCATGACTCGAGGAAAATCACCTGGACATGACTCACTTAGCATTGAACATCTGCAATATGCAGGTGTTCATCTGCCCAGA
Source organism: Amphipyra berbera (assembly GCA_910594945.2). Classification (NCBI taxonomy): domain Eukaryota; kingdom Metazoa; phylum Arthropoda; class Insecta; order Lepidoptera; family Noctuidae; genus Amphipyra; species Amphipyra berbera. The sequence continues at coordinate 9,405,062 of OU343144.1, read as the reverse complement.
GTACTTGCCATGTTTTTCACTTTCTGTGTTGGACACACATACTTACCTGACAATCTAATGAAGACAGTAGTGGTACCAGTTATTAAGAATCGCACGGGAGACGCCTCTGACGTTAATAACTACAGACCCATTTCATTGGCCACTATTGTAGCTAAGGTGTTGGACAGTGTGCTGGACAAACAGCTAGACAAACACATAACCCTAAATGACGCACAATTTGGTTTTAAAGCTGGACTGTCTACTGAGACAGCTGTTCTTTGTCTCAAGCACACTGTTCGGTACTACACGGACAGGAAAACACCCGTTTACGCGTGTTTTCTTGATCTGTCGAAGGCCTTTGATCTGGTGTCTTATAACGTCCTAATGAACAAATTATATGAGGACACAACTTTACCTGGTGAGCTTGTTGAAATATTTAAATACTGGTATGGCCACCAGAGCAATATGGTTAGATGAGCAGACTCGCTTTCCGATTCGTACAAGTTGGAATGTGGAGTAAGGCAGGGGGGGCTATCTTCACCCAGGCTGTTCAGCTTGTACGTAAATCGGCTGATTGAGGAGCTCAATGGCGCCATGATTGGCTGCTCCATAGATGGTAAGTTTGTAAATAATTTGAGTTACGCAGACGATATGGTGCTGTTGAGCCCGTCAATCAGCGCACTCAGGAAAATGCTTGTGATTTGTGAGCGCTATGCGGAGGCTCATGGCCTCAGGTATAATTCTAATAAAAGTGAGCTTTTAATATTTAAGGCGGGGACTAAGCACTACCCATCTGTGCCACCGCACACACTTAAAGGCATCCCGCTAAAAATAGTAACAGAATTTAAATACTTGGGGCTCTGGGTCACCGCGTCGCAGAAAGATGACGTGGACATAGAAAGAGAACGTAGGGCGCTAGCGGTAAGGTCTAATATGTTGATTCGTAGGTTTGCAAAATGTTCCAAAGATGTCAAAAAAACACTGTTCAAGGCATAATGCCAATAATTTTACACCTGCAGCCTATGGATCAACTTTACTCAAAAAGCCTATAGCGCCCTAAGAGTTCTTTAATTATGCGTACAGGGCGCTGATGGGGCTGCCGCGACACTGTAGTGCATCAGGAATGTTCGCGGAGGCGCAGATAAATGGATTCCATGCCATCATACGCAAGCGAGTTGCTTCACTGATGCAGCGGGTGCGCGGCAGCGCCAGCAGTCTCCTGACTACTGTAGCAGAGAGGGTCGATAGCCAGATCCTGAGACATTGGACAGTGATGCATGTGAGACCGCTCTTCAATGTCTCAAAATAGGTTTGAATTACAATTTCTATGCACCTAATAGTTATTAAGTCAAATATGGATGTATTCTGAAATAAATGATTTATTATTATTAGTTTATTCATCTATTTACATATTTGATACATTTTTAAATATTTCTATAAAAAATATAAAAAAAACATTTAAAAATATAAAAAATAGTAGCCCACCGGCATCGGGAACAGGGTCCAAGCTACCGGTGGTCAGGGCCTCAAAGAGAGGAACCTCCTAACAATACGTGCCGTGTCCAGAAGTACCGCTTTCTGTATCAGGCCCTTGACCCAGCTGCCCAACGCGAGCCTCGTCAGATGTTGGTCGAGGCTCTTGGCTATTAAGCCATTGGGCGTCACGACTATCGGCACAATGACTGCTGAGTCAACTTCCCACATGTCGACAACCTCGTGTGCCAAGTCTTGATACTTAATTTCTTTATCTTTCTCGGCTTTCACAAGGTTCTCGTCATGTGGGACAGTGATATCAACAATCATTGTGAGACGCTCTGATCGATCTATCACCACTATGTCAGGCTTATTGGCAACAATAGTCCTGTCGGTGATGATAGATCGGTCCCAGTACAATGTGATATGACCATTCTCGAGAACTGGGTCGGGCACATACTTGTAGTATGGTACTTCTGCGTCCACAAGGTTGTATTTCAGAGCAAGTTGCTGGTGGATAATCCTAGCCACTAGGTTGTGTCTGTGCAAATACTCGCCGTTAGCAAGACGAGAACAACCAGAAATAATATGTCGAATGGATTCACCGGGACAGTGGCATGCCCGACAGATGTCAACCGTGCCGTCCTTCACAATATATTTTATTATTATTATTTCTTAGGTATTTATTTTTCTTCTCTTTATGAGAAAGTTTAAGAAACCTCACATGCGGGCCGGAGCCAAGCTTGTGAGGTGAAATTTATATCGAGTATGTGGATGCTAGTGTAGAGGATGTCAGAAACTTACGGGTGATACGACAGGTGTTAAGTATAGTGGCTTTTTGCAGCATGTGGAGTGTGTAGGTAGGCATATGTAAGGTGTTTAGACTTTGTGTGAGGGACTTCGGTATGATACCGGTGGATGACAGGACTACAGGCACAATGTGAACAGTTTGTGCTTTCCACTGTGTTTTTATTTCTATGGCGAGATCTTGGTATTTACTAAGCTTGTCCGATATTGTGGTTTGGATGTTATGAGAGTTAGGTATGGCTATATCTATTAAGTAAACAGTTTTATTCGTTTTATCGTGTACTGTGATATCGGGCCTGTTGTAATGAATAGTTTTGTCAGTAATGATTGTTCTGTCCCAGTAGATTTTGTGATTTCTGTTTTCTAATATGGTTTCGGGTTTATATTTATAGTAAGGATTCATCTCGCTAATGAGTTTATTTTTATACGCTAAATTTTGGTGTATGATTGCGGCAACTTGGTCATGTCGATGTTTATAATCAGTTTGTGCTAGAGATTTACAAGCTCCTGTTATGTGCTGAATAGTTTCAGAGGCAGTGTTGCAATGTCTGCATAAGTCAGTAGGCTGATTGGGATCTTTAATAATGTACTTTCTGTAATTACGAGTTGCTATAATTTGGTCTTGGATCGCAAGCTTGAAACCTTCGGTCTCCGGGAACAGTTCCCCTCGTCTGAGCCATTCGTTCGATTTTTCTTTGTCGACATGTGATAGGCTCAGATAGGCTCAGATAGGCTCGGTGTCGTCCGTGTAAAGCTTTGTCAGCCCATGCAGTAATTTTTTGTTGTGTGCTTGTAATGTGTTCGTTTGTTTGCGTGTTTCTATCCTGTAGGTTTAGTGGTGTTAGTATTTTGTCTAAATTTGTTGTATGTTTGTCTAGTGGTGAATGTTCAGATTTGTCATGGAAGTAAGCTCTGAGTGAAAGTATTTGTTTGTTGTGCAAATTGTGTATATCTATCAATCCTCTGCCTCCTTCTTGGCGTGGTAGCGTGAGTCTCTGTATGCATGATTTAGGGTGGTGTTTCCTGTGTTTAGTAAAGTGTGTATTGATAGTGCGTTGTAGTTTTTTGATATCTGTTTTGGACCATTGTATGATTCCAAAAGAGTATGTGAGAATGGGTATTGCGAATGTATTGATTGCTTTAATTGTGTTTCTGGAGTTAAGGTGTGTTTTTAAAATCAGATTTAGGCGATATGAGAACTTTTTGAGCAGTTCTTGTTTTGTTATCTTTTGTTGTATCTGTCTAGACTGTTTAAAACCTAGGTATTTATACGTGCTTTGTTCATCCATAGGCTCAATCGATTCACCAGATCCGAGTGTGTAACTATTATTTTGGATTTTCCCTTTTGTAATTGACAAAATTTTGCATTTATCAACTCCAAACTGCATATGAATATCTTGAGAAAATTGTTGTGTTGTGTCTGCTAATTTGAATATTGAAGTTTTGTCAGCTGCGTAAAGCTTTATATCATCCATGTACATTAGGTGTGTTAAGGTGTATTGTGTGTCGTTATTTTTTAATGTAAATCCTACGTCCGTTTTATCTAATAGGTCTGAGAGAGGATTGAGTGCCAGACAGAACCACAAAGGGCTCAAAGCATCCCCTTGGAAAATTCCGCGTTGAATACTAATTGGTTCAGTAGTTAGTGTTGCTGATGCCTGATTTATTTTAAGTACAGTTTGCCAATTTTGCATGGAAGTGTGTAGGAACGATATGAGTGTTGGGTGAATTTTGTACAGATGTAGAACATGTAACAGCCAGCTATGCGGGACGGAATCAAAGGCTTTTTGATAATCAATAAACATTGTATGGATATCTTTTTTGTTTTTAACTGCGGTATTCATAACAATTGCATCAATAGTCAGTTGCTCTTTACATCCTTGACTATTCTTACGACATCCTTTTTGTTGTTCTGCTAATATGTTATGTTCGGTTAAATGTTTGTAGACTACTTCACTTATGCAAGCTGTTAGGATTTTATATAGAGTTTGTAAGCAAGTAATTGGTCGATACTTGGCTGGGTTTATGGTATCATTGATGTCCTTGGGTATCATGTATGTGATTCCATGTGTTATGTATGGTGGTAGTAAGTGTGGTGATCGAATGAATGTATTTATGTGATTGTGTATGTATGGGTGTATGCTAGTGAACTTTTTATACCAATAGTTGTGAATGTTGTCTGTGCCTGGTGATTTCCAATTGTGTGTGCGTTTGATGACGTCTATGAATGTGTCTATTGGTATTAATTCAAACTCCATTTCTGGGATTTGTGAAGATGTTTCGTTAATCCAGTCTGCATGAGTATTATGATGTACAGGGATTTCCCAAATGTTAGCCCAAAATTCTCGAAGTGATTCAGGAGAAGGTGTCTCTATGTTTTGATTGCTGCTGGCGTCCTTGTTCATAGATGTTAAATTTCTATAGAAGATCTTTTCATTATTGATAAATTTTGTGTTTTGTACTTTGCGGTCTGTGCACGTTTTATATCTTTTGAGTCTACTGGATGCTGCATTTAGTTTTTGTTTTAAAGTGTCCAAAAAATGATCGATTTGTGTGTTTGAGTTTTCATGTTGTGCGTGTAGTTGATATTTTATCTTTATTGCTTCTACTGCTGCTACTACTTTTCGATTTCTGTTGCCCCTGATAAATTGTGTTAGTCTGCCTATATTCGCTCTTAGATTTCCTATTTTCTTTTCTAATCTTATCTGCCAGTTTGGTTTCCTATGTGGTCGTGTTCGATGCTCACTTTGTGCAAGGTGTGATAATTTTGCTCCATTACATTTAGCTGCCGTCCAGGCTGCGCAGTAAATTGCGTTGTGCAGGGTATTGAAGTCGGTATCCACATTTACGTATTTGGGAAGAATGATAGTATTTATATATTTTACTGTGGCGGAAAACTTTCTGGACGTTTTTTGTTTAGGGATGTATGGCCTATTAGTGGGGTGTGTATCAGTAAAGTATTGTTGGGCTTGTTGAAAGGTGTCATCTATTTCTGGATTGGATTCTGGGGCAACATCAAGATTCGTTTGCGTGGGGTCAGTTTGTTCAATATATATGTTGTTCAAGAGATTCTCTTCACTTGTATTTTGGGGGTCCGTGAGTGTTTGAGTTATGAGGTCAGTATATGCGCTGTTGTTTAGGGGTACATCTGTTGTAAGAGTGTTTGTTAGTGTGTAAGAGTTTATTGTATTTATATGTAAAGTGCTTGGTGTATGACTGTATTCATCAGGATATTCTATGTTACTCTCTGGTTGTATGTTCAACGGTTCATTGTTTGTGTTTTCTGTCTGGGTGTTTGTATGCCGCAATTCCTCTGCGACCTGTTTTTTTTATTTCTGCTAATCTGTCGTTTTTAATATACTTATTATTTATAATTGCTCTTCTTTGATCAGCTAATCGTTGCTCTGTTATATGTGAAAGGTCGGGATATTGATTAATAAATTCTTCATATAAATATTTTCTATAAGCTGTTTTATTGGTTTCCAGTTGTGTTATCCTGTAATATATTCTGATTATAGATTCATTGCATTCGTTTGTCCATTTCATGCGTGTTCCTGATTGTGTGTTGACTGGTGTTGTATATTGTGTGGGGTGTTGTTGTATTTGAGTTTGTATGATTTGTAATTCTGATCTTACTTCGTCGTAAATTTGATCTATTGTCTTCTGTGGTAATAATTTCTTTTGAATTATCGCTCTACGCTGATCACCTACTCTCTGTCAGCTTACTTGCATATTAGGGTATTTTTCTAAAAATTTTGTGTGAAGCGGTGGAAGATATGCGTTGGTGTCTGTTTCCATATTGGTAAGATGAAGGTAAGTACGTAGGATGAATTTATTCATTTCAATACTCCATTTCCTACGAGCTGTTGCAGTACTAGTGGTGGGCACAGGTTCTATGACAGAGTTTGTCTCCTGTGCAACATCCGCTGACTGTATACTGGTTGATGGTGATTGTGATGGAGAGATGCAGAATGGTGGTGATGATGATGGAATAGATGGAAAAAGAGATTTCGTGGAGGATGACAAAGAAACTTGAGTAGTTTCATCATCAATATGTGGCAAATTTGCCTGAATAGTTTTTTTTATTTTGGATCTAGTAATCATTTTATTCCCACGAGTAGCTAGGGACCTAATAAGTCGACCACGGCAGAGCCCTGCGTTCACCGTGGCAAGGGTATATAAAACTGGAGGTCCCCCGTTGTCCAGAGTTCGCATACTATTGACTAAGCTCTCCCCTAGCCATGGAGCCCTGGCGTATGCTGTTCCACCTTGGCTTGGATTGTATCCCTCTTGGTTCGTCTCCTCAACTTAGACCATTCCGGCATGAATAGCCGGAATAGTCCTAAGAATCATTGGAGCACGCAAGCCCCATCACGACGTTAACGTAGGGATACGACGATGGGGTTATTATTATTATTATCTTCCTCAACACTTCTACTGAGGCCACCTGCACCATTGAGGCATAGACAGTGTTCAATGTGGCCTCAGACCTAGAGGTCTGGTGGAACTTTTCTGGTCATTCTGATGGCCATAATGGCCGTAATGTGATGGTTCACTTTATAGGCATTCACTAACAAATCCAACGATTGAGGAGACATTGTGATTATGTAGTAGGCTGGAGGTGCAGTGTGTAGTATGAAGGTGTGCAATAAACGATCAAAAGTCAAAGGAATTGTCCAAAATTATAACAGTTTGTAAATAGCCAGATTAGAAATTAGTCTTTAAACTTCAACTGCCGGACATGGAACTCTCAGAGTGACGTCAATGTAGTCAATGGCTGGCCACATGTCTCCTCAATTGTTCATGAGAGCCAGTACTAAGGCAAAGGAGGGCCAAGGCCATCAAAATGACCAGAAAGACTCCACCACACCTTTATTTTTTTACCATATTTTTTCATATTTTTATAAAAAATATGAAAAAATATTAAAAAAGACAGTTACGACAGCAAAAAAACTACACTTTAAAAATAAAATGACCAAATCTAATAATAAAGTCAAAACAATGTGGAACATAATAAATGAGCGAACAAACAAGTAAATAGCAAGTGACAAAAACAACATGTCTACAAACAAATAATGGTGTAATTTCTGAGCCGAAGGTGGTAGCCAGCATCTTTAATAATTTCTTTTCTTCTATCGGGGAGGCTAAGACAAACCCAACTGGCGGCAAACTGCAAGCATCTCCTGCTATGTCCCCTACAGAGAACACAATCTTTCTCAGTCCAATAGACCCTTATGAGGTGAACTCATAGATAAAAAACTTAAAAAATAAAATGAGTCATGGTATTGACGAACTTCCACCTATTTTATTGAGACAGTGCGCGGACGAATTAACGCTACCCTTCTATAAATTGATAAACCAATCTTTTGAAGAAGGCACTTTTCCCAATCTCCTGAAAAAGGCCCTCATAAAACCGATTCATAAGAAGAGTTCAAAAACAGACCCGAATAATTACCGTCCCATCGCTCTTTTACCGGCAGCCTCAAAAATATTTGAAAAGGCGATGTGCAACCGAGTTTATGAGTTTTGTGAAAAATACCATATATTTAACGACTGCCAGAATGGTTTCCGCAAAAATCGATCCACAATCTTAGCTATATATAAATTTATTCAAAAAGCCCTCGATATTATTAATAATAAACAATATGCTATAGGATTGCTTTTGGATATGACAAAAGCGTACGACAAAGTGCAATTTCAAATATTATTAAATAAATTATACAACATAGGACTCCGCGGCAAATGTTACGACTGGTTCGTATCTTATTTAAAAAATAGAGAACAATTAGTAGAAATAGAACATTACAACCATTACAATAATGAAATTGAATTAGTCAGGTCAGATAGTAAATTAGTCACTGCTTCAATCCCACAAGGCAGCGTAATAGGTTGTTTCCTATTCCTTGTTTACATTAATGATCTTCCCAACAATATAAACGAGCCCTGTGTCCTATTCGCAGATGACGTATCGATACTAACCTCCTGCGAAAATAATACCAATATAAATGAAAAAATAAATTCTGTACTTAATTCTACAATAAATTGGATGACTGAATACAACCTAGAAATCAACTTTAATAAGACTAAATTAATAACCTTCCACCCCCGCCAAAAAATACCAATTAATATAAACTTTAGTTTTAAAAACATTAAATTAGAAGTAGTCAACAAATTTTCCCTATTAGGCCTAGACATTGATACACACATAAATTGGAAGTCTCATATCCAAAAATTAAAATCTAAGCTATCAAAATTTTCATACGCCCTCCGCGAGACCAAAAAAACTACAGACCTTAAAACTGCTCTGGTAACGCATTACGCGTATGCCTACGCATGGCTTAAATATGGTATCATCTTATGGGGAAACAGTACCGACGCGCCCACGCTATTCACTTTACAGAAAAAATTACTCAGGATTATAGTTAATATTGAAGAAATTGACAGTTGTAAGCCCCACTTTCAAGAAATGAAAGTTCTTTCCCTACCCTCTCTCTATGTATTTGAAATTTGTAAATTTGTTCGTAGATACCCAGAATTCTACACCAAAAGAGAAGACATTCAAACGAAAATTACACCTAGACATAAAAACAGGCTCAACCTACCAACTTCACGACTAAAAATGCACTCCACCAGTGCCTACGTCATGTCCATAAAAATATACAACAAGCTGCCAGAATCCATTAGAAATATAGATAGATATAACATTTTCATAAATAGACTAAAAAAACTCCTAATAAATAAAAGCTACTATAGTGTAAATGAATACTTTAATGACAAATTATAAATGCATAAAACATAATAAATAAAATATTGACATTATATAAATACGAATTAAGATAGAAGTCAACACTAAATGCCCTTGTCCTCTCTCCCATTGAGACACCATACACAGTTAGTCGTATAGATACATTCATATATACATGGATAAATATTATAATATGATATATGTTTAATTGACTCACCAAAAATAAAAATATATAAATAAATAAAAAGCCCTGACCTAATAATGAAATAAATTAGCAATAATAATAAATTAAATAATTAAATAATATAGCAATAATATTACTGTTCATTATCTCCTAAAACAGGGCTTCCTCTCTCCTACCCTTTTGCTGTGCCCTACAGGGTCCATAATGATCTCAATTATATAGTTACCACCTAAGTATACATTATGGTAAAGCAATAAAGATATTGAGTATTGAGTATGTCTGGGGCCACATTAAATACAGTCTACTCCACACTGGTGCCGGTTGCAGGCTTTCAGCTAGGATACATGGGGTGCTAATTTGTTGCATATAGGACACACTATCACGACTTAAAGGGAATACGTCGAATTCCAATTTATTCTGTATAATGTCTAAAAGTAAAACTCCATATTTTTTAAAAGTTTTAGTCGTATTAAGTAACGTACCGATACAATTTCGCTTCCCAATACTGAAGCTGGCAAACGCGTTGACGGGCAAGGTGGCAGGATCAAGCCAGCGCTCCGGTCTGAACTGCTCCGCGTCTTCGCCCCACACCGGGTGGCGGTTGATACCATAGGCTGATATGAGGCAGATACAATTAGCTGGCACTACGTAGTGTTCTGGAATAAATATAATATTTTATCGCCAAAAGAATTAAAGAAAGATTACTTAACTAATTTTGTACAGTTGGCGCCAAAACACTAAACCGTGTATTACACTACTCAATTTTTTGTGCCCGGATAAAAGAGTGGGCGTGATCCTTAGTCAGGGAGCCATATTACACTAGCCGGTCTATCGAGCCCTCATACACATTTCGTCAATCTGACGGCGCCGAATGTACTAGCTGCACCGCCCGTTAGGCAGAGCGCGCAGAGAGGAACGAAGATCAGGACGACCAATTCTGTCTAAGTCAGGGACCGGGCGCCCTAACTGCTTTTATACTACTCTATAAAAGACTTAGGGACCCTAAAAATTGAGTCTTGTAATAAACCTTTAAACGCTTTTGTAGCGGAAACAGTTCAATTCTTAATTTGGCATTAAAGGCGAGGATCCACAGCTGCGCACGGCCACACTACGCACGTTTTTCAACTTCGCTTTGTATGAAAATGTAGGAGAGAGTATCCACTGCTGCGTAGGGCAGTAGGGCCACGCTACGTACGAATTCGTGGGTTTATGACGTCACAAACAAAAGCATGGCTAGATCGCCCACGTCACCCACGGACACGCGTAGCAGTTGATACTATACACACGTGGCCTCGATGAGGTGCGCGGGGTTTGGGGAAGAGTACCTGTGCATCGTAGTGTTGCCAACCGTACCTACCATTTAAGTTGTATTTATACAACGTACCTTGAAAAGTATACTAATTGAAGTTAATAGGTAATTCAAATTTTAATCACTATCCGAATCATATAACGTGTTCATTATAATTATTTTCATCTGCATTGTTTTAAAATTGAAATTTTCATTGTATACCATTTTTGCGCTAGAAATTCGGACAAAGTTCGTTCTTTTCGATTATCGGCTGATTTCGCTGTTTCAATTTACGCTACCTACCCAGTCGCTTACACATGGTAGAGAGAATGTGTCTAACACTCGTGTCTATAGTTAGGTAAAAGACTTAAGTAATTACTTAAGCATATTTTTTTTACATTTATTGATATAAATATTATGAGTCGTCGAGTATCGGTATAGATACGAGTGTTAGAGCGACGGTCTAAGGAAGTTCTAAATCTAAAGTAGCGAAGAAAGTAACATATAAAATTTTCATACTTAGTTTAACAGGTGAATGAGCAGTTCTCAAAAACCTAGGAACTGAAGGGTACAGTCGCAAACTCTCTTTTATGACTGCTTCCATATACACTAACTTTGGTAGATCGTATTTGTTTAAATCCCTTTCTTGATCTCCGAGTACTAGTTGTAGTCTGGAAATGGTAAAAAAATGTTTTTTCAGTATATCTGTTATCGGAAATGTAAATAATTGAGGAATTTTAAAAGTATTTATACTACTAATTAAATACTAATTGTTTTGTTACTAGAAAATGCATGAAAAAGGTAAACACAGGTACGAGAATCAATATTTCAATTGTCAAAAACTACATACTTATAATAAAGTGGCATATTCCACTACCCAGAATTCGTAACGTTACTCTCAGATCAGAATCTAGCGTCGGGTAAACATTCAAATGTTATTTAAAAAGGCAAAACCTTAATGTATGTATACCCCCGCCAGCGCATATATTTCGATATTATCGAATTTTGCTGACTTATGGACGATTCCTATAATTTACCATGCGTTATTAGTGAGAATTAAGACTATTGTATCCTAACCCATAAAGTAAGCAAACCATAGCATTGCATACATTAGTAGCGAACACAGATAAAGTTAGCTGACGAGTCTATTTATCCGGTCAGTTTGGCAATAAAAATGCTACTATTATCAAACAAAACGATTCTTTTTAACCATAGAAACCGGGCATAAGTCGACGGAGCGCAGCTAAGCGTATCTTATTTCTGCAACTCAAATGGCCGAGCACATCAATGGTACCTAAATTTTACGATCGCTACGCCACATTAACAAATCACACAAAACCACAATGTTATAAGAAACGTGTGTTATAAAATAATTTTTGTCATTACCTGATGATTTTAGAAATTATACCGGGTGGAAAATTTAAGTGTCAACAAAGTTAGCGCCGACACGAGTGAGGAAAATGAAGAAGTAAAATTACTTTTTTCAATATTATAATTAGGTACTTATTTTCCTTCTTGGTGGCGTTAGCTTTTCCTCCCTGTATTATCCTACAGCTGATCTGCCCATTTATTCCAAACTGGTGACAGATAGCAGCTTCATTAGTAAAGTCTGCCTGCTAACACGTAGTTATTTACCTACCCAAAGGGTTGGCTCGGGCACGTTGCTTTTTCGAAAAAGCGTATGTCCACGTTCCAGCTGTGAACTCCAACCTAAACTATAAAGACTGGTACTTACTCTTCGAAAATTCGTTCCTGGACGTCTTGATGCGACCCAATCAATATCAAAATTAAAGTCATGGAAGTAGCTGTTGTATCATAAGCAGCTGCTACGATAGTGTCCAAATGTTCTCTAATTTCACCGTCAGTGAAAGCATCTTCTGTATCGGCTAAATTTAACATTTGATCCAAAAGCGGCTTAAATTTTTCTAAAATAAAATTATCATAGTAATTGTACTGACGACCACCACCACGACGACGAGGAAGAGGCTGACCGCCAGCCAGCCTGGGACCACAAGGTTTTTTTTTTTTTTGCGTTGGAAAATCCTCATGGATGTCCCTCGCCCGGGAAAGGCGAGGGGGTCTGCCGGACTCTTACCGGCTAACACTAAAACCAACGGTGTTTCTCCTTCTGACCGTCGGCCGGGGTCGCGGGATTCGCCTAAGCATGCACCGCAACCCCGGCAGGTCTTGGTCCACCAATTGCTGGTGGACCTCTCCACTGTAGGACCCCACCCCACGACCTCCTGAGAGACGCGGGGGGCACCCCACATCACCGGCGCACCAGAGCACATGGTACGCCGTGACCACCCCGGGGACCAAACAAGTACATGGGCGCCAGACTACCCCGTGTCTGGGCACCCCTGTTCCCCCTGCGACGGGTCAGATTAGTGGCCCCGCCGCCTACCACTTTTCGGCCGCAGAGGATAAAAAGGGCGGCCAGGTACACACCGCCACTCCTCTTCCCCTGCGGCCCCACCGCGTCCGCCATCTGACGGTGGCGGCCCCGTCAAGGCCGCGGACGGTAGGGAGAACGGCGCACCGTAATACCGGCGCGGCCTCTCTCGCCGCGGCTCGCACACAGCCGCGATGCGTTCCAAACGACATCGCGGCCCGCCTCAGTTGCGATGTCGCCGAAGCGACACCGCAACCTACTTGGCCGCTACATCGAGGGCTACCAGACCCAAGCCCCGACGAGCGGCCCCTCCTTGGGTTCCTCTTCGCTTCACCGTGGCACCGTAGGGGATCAATGCCACGGCAACTAAGCCCCCCCGCAACGACAATGCGGGAACCCAACCGGGGGGCGGGGACCACAAGGCCTGGCGGCCTCTGACATGGTCCCGCTTCCGGTGGAAGTGTGCAGCGCATGCGTTGGACGCAAACCATGAACGAGAATTGCTTGCGCGCATACTTTGGGGCCACAGAGGGGGGAACTAACCTGTCCGCGTACCGTGGTCGGATGCTCTCTCTGTTTCAAGGACCTGAGCCTGCTGTTAACGTCTCGGCGAAACGACTATCGGATCAGGTGCGAGTCATTCAACGTTAAATGACGCCGCACTTGATAGACTACGCTCAAGTACAGAGTAACCGTATCATTTCTCTCCAATCGCAGACTGCGGTCCAACCACAAGTTTAATTTATGGTTCCACCGCGGCCCATCCACGCTGACTAGGAGAGCGATGATAGGGTTACAAATGTAAGTACCCAGTTTAGTGAATAACTGAGGAGCGCTTTGGAGCTTGTGATTCGAGAGTATCGGTTTACTCCGCCAAATCTTAGACCACGGGTACCCCGTTTGCCCATGAATAGACAAAATAGGGCGCTAATTTGTGCTCTGGATTCGCTGTTATCAAGTAATTTTGATAGCAGCGAAGATCTCGAAGATACCTATTCAATCTTGTATTGCGCGGCTGTTGCGGCATGTCATGTAGCTCACGTCAAGTTTGATAATAATGACAGAGCTACACGACCAAAACACGCTGCACCAGCCTGGCAGTGCAGGATTTAACGTCGTATTAACGAGGCTAGAGCACTCATTGGCAAACTAATCTGCTTCAGGGAGGGCAATACTCGCCCTAGAGTGATGCACTTTGTGAGGCGGGCGTTCTCGGGGACTGATATCAATCCTCGAGATTACATGTCCCGTGTCACAGAGCGCATGGACTTCCTGAAGCAGAAGGTTTATGTATGGGCAAACCGTATTCGGTGGTATAAGCAGAGAGTGGAGCGATATACCCAAAATTACATGTTTCATAGCGATGAAAGGTGGGTATACAGAATCAGCATGAATACATTTTCGTGCAATATCTGTTCGATGTCTGTTACTCACACTGAAGGTGACTGGATGCAGAAGGCCTAACGAGTATGTGAACCGATTTAGGAAATGGGGTACATAACTATTGTCCCCCAAGACGTAACCAATGCAGTCCATCCAATGTAAAATTGGAAATCCCCTGGCCCAGACGAACTGTACAACTTTTAGCTAAAATGGTTACGCAGTTCACATGCTCGTTTGGCTTCACAATTCCAGTCGTCTTTGGAAAAAGTAACCTCATAAACCCAACTTCTCCATAAATCAGGTAGTAGGTACTGCGGAACGCAAAAATTAAAGACCGATCACATGTTTGCCGACGGTCTATAAGTTTCTTACATCCATTTTGTGATCCAAAATTAATAGTCATATTGCAAATAAATATCTAATGTCTGCTTCTCAAAATGGATGTAAGAATGGGTCCCACAGTATTAAGAAGCTACTCCTCATTGATATGGCCTTTAGCCAACAAGTTCGCCGATCGTGAAAGAATCTGTCGACATGTTGAATAGACTACAAGAAAGCCTACGACTCGGTACCACATACATGGCTCATGAAGGTGCTGGAGTTAAGTAAACACAACTCTATGCGCCTTCTTGACATCATGTATGGGGCAATGGAGGACAGCCCTTCACTATACCGGATGTCGGCAAATTCAAGAAAGAGGAGAACCAATAATGATTGAACGAGGTATATTCCAGGGTGATAATCTGAGCCCGCTGTGGTTCTGTTTAGCCTTGAACCCTCTGAGCATATTGTTGGAGGGTTCAGGATTATGCTACCGATTGAAAAGAGGTGATCAGGTAATATTCCACCTCCTTTACATGGACGATCTGAAACTCTTTGCCCCCAACAATTTGCAACTCTTGGAGTTACTGAAGGTAACTGAAACCTTCGATAATTCCATCAGGATTAAATTTGGTGCGGACAAATGTAAGTCGTGCATGTAAGGCGAGGAGGGATTATGGAATCCGTGGGAACCCAACTCTCGGATTCCATACACCTTAGATCCCTCTCCTCAACCAAAACCTACAAATACTTAAACATGTCGGAGGCGGTAGGCATCAACGAGGCCGACATGAAGCAATCGTTACGGAAGCGCTTGTATGGCCGCCTGAAAAAAGTGCTTAAAAGTCTTTTGTCAGGCGGAAATAAGGTGCGCGCCTTTAACGGTTGGGTCTTAATGTTCTCCTTCGGCATACTTAAGTGGACTCATACTGAACTTGACAACCTGGATAGGTCCGTACGCTGCTGACTATTTATTTATTTATTTTACTTTAATTAAAACGGTCTTAGACCAATTACAATAATTAAAGATAGAAAAAAGAACAGGAATGGAAGAAGATGCAAACAAAACAATGGAACGAAAAATAATGATTTTTAAAAAATATATAACAATATGAGACACCTCTTTCACACAGCCCTCACAATGCACCTGGCAATTTATTCTTCCATTCATCCGCAAATAGATCACAATACAGTCATAAATGTATTTATTTATTTTTATAACATAAAATAACTAAAAAGAGAATTCAAAACGTTCATGATACATTCCTCTCGCAGTACTCCAGGCATTCCGATAAAATCACCTTCCATTCATCAGCAAACACATCAAAATTCGGTCTGGCGTCCAGGAGAGCATTGAGTGTGGTTATACTTCGCGGTATGGGTGATGGTGAACGAGCCACAGTACGACATATCGGAACAGCAAACAGTTAAGGGGGAATGTATGTACTACTACTATGTACCAAATGCATCACCCACGTTCATCGGTGATGAGGCTGTACATTCCGAGGAAGAGTAGGGGTCGAAGATTTTTAAATGTTAAGACCCTCCACAACCGCGAGGTGTGTAGCCTTAGGGAGTACTTCTTCCAAGCCGACATGGGGATGCATCGAGATGTAGTCGAGTGGACAAAGGATTCACCCAGCTCTCCTTGGTTAAAGAGAACTGGCGCAAGCCACTGGATACTAATGGCCGCAGGGAGGTATGGCAGAGCAAGGAGTTTCACAGACGCTTTTACTGGGCCCTCCATGGGCCTGATGTAGATTTCCTAACGTCCCTAGCCTGGCTACGTTTCGGTGATCTCTGTGGGAAAACTGAAGGTTTAGTCTGTGCAATTATGGACGAAGTTATGATGACGAACAACTACCGGAAATATATTGTGAAGGACGGCACGGTTGACATCTGTCGGGCATGTCACTGTTCCGATGAATTCATTCGACATATAATTTCTGGTTGTTCTCGTCTTGCTTAAAAACGGTGAAGGAAAACATTGTGAGGAAACCGGCATGCCTGAGAAATATTTCTCGACGGCATGTGACGCCAAGTCAGAGGCCCATGGGCAGCATAAACTCTGACACCAGGTTAGTCACTAACCACATGATAAGAAGATCACGAGGTTTGAAGGAATTACATGATTTCGGTTACACCCTGTATAATTATGTCATCATCATTGTGTTTTTCTACTGATTATAAAATAATAATTAAAATAATTTTGTAGGTAAACAAAATTATTTTAATCAGTTATGGACTTATGTTTTAATCTTACCTGTAGAAATAGCATCATTTTCATTATACGAACTATTATTTGCCTTTAATTCATTTTTACGTTCAACTATGACCTGAAAACATTAAAGAATACGGTGTCAATAGAATAGTGGGGGACTCTAATAGTGATGCTTATTATTATGACAACATATTTATGACGTAAACGCTGCCCGCGTTTATCAATCCGTTTGTCTAACGTGGTGATTATGATAATAATATCCCTCTCGACCTTTCAGTGCAATGTTCGAAGAAAACGTTGTATGTAAGTTTTTGTTTTACATATAATTACCGCATTCGTTATGTCTTTTATTATTTTGATATTTATATCTTGTTTTTTCTTCAAAGAACTCATGTTGTATGTATACGGCAAATGTAACCAGAATTTTCGTACGCGGTCCCCAAATAGAGCAAAAAAATTGTGCATTGCATCAGTGTAGGTCTTGACAATCTCATTGCGGTCATGTGATCTTATATCAAGCGAAGTACCTGTAAAAATAGCACAATTTTTTTATCGAAATTATGAATAATGGAATAATATATGTCACACTTGTGCTCAAGAGTGTTTTTTGCATGGCGCCAATCATTTACAATAAACTCCCTAAGAGTTGGAAAGACTTTACAATTGCAGCGTTTAAAGCCAGGGTTAAATCGCTTTTGACTGATAAAGCATATTACTCGTATACTATCACTGACTTTCTAACGGACAAATTTATCTGATCAAAAACAAAAAATCATGACTTTATAAGAATAATATTAAAATAATATTTTTATAATAATTTTACTATAAAAATAATCTTTATGATAATTGTTATAAATGAATAATGTTATACGTAACTTGGAACGCTTAATTATTGGTGCCATAATTATTATTCTAACCTTAATACCTAAATATTTGCACGCCATTTCACATGGCAAACATGTCGGGACAAAAATATTTTATGTTGAAATATTGCATGTACTATTATACGTATTATTGTACGTTTACACATGTTTAAGCAAATAAAGTTATCTTATCTAACAATGATAGATAAAAAATGGTAGTGATTACAAAATTTAAAAAAAATCCAGTATCAAAAAAAATCGTTAAGAATAAGTAAGTACGTATAACGCCGCAGTAAAAACGATTTTTATAAATAATATTGAACATTTTGTTATTTATTTGAACAGTTTGTTTTGATTAATTTAAAATCTTACTTATACAAACCGAATTTTTGATATTAAATGATGCCAAAGCTATGACAAATGAAAAAAGTGATTGACTCCTATGACGACTTTTCTCCATTTCATTTTGGCTTGTCGTGAACTACCTCACTATTATTTACTGTATTGTTAGCTGTAAGCCACCCAAATACAATAAAATGAAATAAATAAAATTTCTCAGTTTTTAGAGTCAGATTCTGGACAAACATAACGTTTGTTTTTTTCTGCAAAAAATACCAGATCGTTCAGCAATCTTTAATTTTGTTTAAAAATATTAAATATTTAAGTAAATGGCAATAATAAAAAAAATAACATTGTTAATGGAGTATGTGTTAGGAAAAAAATCCTTCACAATATTGTAATAAGGCAAAACGACTAATGGTTGCGAACTAAATAAAATAGTACTAAATAAAAAATGGTGCTTAAATATATCATAATTTACTTGACTTACTGTACACAGATTTTAGGAAATGGTTTTGCATGAATGGCTGCACATCAAAGCCTCTTTCGTTCTCTACTTCAGAAGATAGTTGAGAGACAAGATCTCTTGCATGGGTGTTAAAATGATGAACAAACGTATTCAACACTTGCTGATTGAATGCTGGACTTAGTAGCTTACGGTGAGGCTTCCATGGTAATGCTAGAAGTAAGAAATAAAACAGAAATCACCCGTAATATAACATAGTCAATAAGGAACACCGCGTGGTTCTCGACAAAGAGTATGCCACCCTCTCTTCAACCGTGACTGTCATAGCATGGACAGCAGCATGCACTGCACTAAAAGACTTCAGAAGATGTAAATATTATTATATGGCCATTATTTCACGCTTTTCAGTTTTTTGAAGTCAGTTCTATGTAGGTTTTATAATTTTTTTGTTTTTAGTGGAGTAAAAAGTAACACAGCTATACGAAAAATAATTTGATTGTGAACTTTAGTTCTGATACAAATTATAATAACTTAATCACGGTGCATGTGCTATTCGTTATTGAATAGTTCCTTTCTCTATCTCCGAATTGCTTCATCAGATCATGGTGCATATAATTATGGGAACACCGCAGGAGTATACTCTTTCAAACAAAAAAGAATCATCCAAAGTACATATTTGTGACGGTTACACGGGAAAATACATTTTTTGAAGTCGGTTTAAAAACAGTTGGTCAACCAACTGCTTTTACTAATTACATTCGTTTTTACTTACCATTTGATGTGACCAGTCCGTTACCAAACATCTCCTTTGTAAATTTGTATAAATATGGTTTATCAAGACAAGTATTAGCTACTACTAGACTGTCTTCCAAGTCTGCTATCACTGTAACATGACAAACAAACAGACACGTATATTTATAGTAAGATAGGTGTAGGTAAGACTGCTTCCTGTTTTGTCTGTGAGGTATCATTTTCGCCGCGGGTCATAAGTTTTCTGTACTGAATGAATAGATAAAAAACTTTGGGGCCGATTCTCTTGTTCACTAACCAAACTCAAATTAGAGAATTGCTATCCTTTAATAACAGACAACGCGCGAAAAGGACGGTTATAGATAAGAACTTAGAGATGACAAACTTTTGAACTCAGTTATTGTCCGGTCAAATTAGACCAAAAAATAGGAGTGAAGGTACAAAAATTCGCACCCAGCTCATAATTGGTAGGATTGTTCAAAACACTATCATAAATGAAATTTAAAAAATACTCATCGATCCGATACCTAGAAAAAAATGTACTCGGGGTCAAAGGTCACAAAAACGGGGGTTTCGCGATTTTCAGCAAAACATCGTGTGCATATTATGACGATTACAACTCTTCCAACATTTTGAATCGTTATATCTCAGAAACAGTAGCTCTTAGGAAAAAAAGTATCGAAACATTTTTTATAGATAATTATCTGATTTACAATTTTTGTCTGAACTAATTTTATGATAAAACTTACCGTTTTGCTGAAAATCGCGAAAAACCCGTTTTTGTGACCTTTGACCCAGAGTAATTTTTTTTCCAGGTATCGGATCGATGATGATTTTTTAGATTTCATTTATGATGGCGTTTTGAACAATCCTACCAACTTTGAGCTGGGTGCGAATTTTTATACCCTCGGATGACTAATTTGACCGGACTATTATGCGAAACTTAGTCTTATTAATGCCAGTTTTAAAAGCAAAAGGTCAAACTAGTTTATGCCTTGAATTTCACCTTGTTTTTAGTCGACACGATCTGACGTATCGTTATTTTATCACAGTGGAAAAGATAGCAATAGTCTAAATTACGTTTAGTTTGTGCATAATTAATTGAATCAGGAAGCAGTCCCAAGTTCATATTATGCGTGATCGAAATGGATAGGTTAACTAGAATCGTAATTTTGTTCAATCGCGTCCCAAAATCCATTTTAAGTAACTTACCAAAGAAAATCTGTGGGCCTAGCCAGGCCTTAATGACTCCTCCGTTCTTTAAACAGTAGTGATACAACTTCTTTTCAAAATTCCACGCATCTGAAATAGGTTATAAATCGCATTTATGATAAAAAAAAGTAAATGTTGAAATGAATTATGAGCTGGATTTTGAATTAACTAAATCTGCAATGATTGTGGTATGGAAGAAAAACGTTCCTTACTAATACTAGGTACCCTATATTCGTACTCTCCGCAAACGAACCAGGACCGTCAATTAGATCCTTTTCGTTTGCGAAAACTGTCAAAATGTTTGGTTTTGTTTTTATTGTCAAATAATTTGACAGTTTTTGTAAACGATAACTGACAAAATGTTTGGTTTTGTTTTAGTTGTCAAATAATTTGAGTTTTTGTAAACGATAACTGACAAAATGTTTGGTTTTGTTTTAGTTGTCGAATAATTTGACAGTTTTTGTAAACGATAACTGTCAAAATGTTTGGTTTGGTTTTTGTTGTCAAATAATTTGACAGTTTTTGTAAACGATAACTGACAAAATGTTTGGTTTTGTTTTTGTTGTCAAATAATTTGACAGTTTTTGTAAACGATAACTGACAAAATGTTTGGTTTTGTTTTAGCTGTCAAATAAGTTGACAGTTTTTGTAAACGATAACTGACAAAATGTTTGGTTTTGCTTTTGTTGTCAAATAATTTGACAGTTTTTGTAAACGATAACTGTCAAAATGTTTGGTTTTGTTTTTGTTGTCAAATAATTTGTCGTTCGGCTTCGGTTTGGTTGCGATTGTGATTAATCAACGTGTCTGTTAGTAGAATTTGCTCACTGCTCCTGCGGACATTTGTACTTCGGCTGAATTGGCCAGCCCACTTATTCTGGTAAGCTATGTCCGTGACTACAATTCTATTTTGGATAGCCAAAATGTTTTAGTTATACAATGTGTCCCAGTATGTAGTGATAAAACTTTCGGGTCGGTATATAAGGTCCAACCAAAGTACCTCGACAAACTTTTACACAGTGTTAAATACGTGTAAAACATAGGTAAAACATAGGTATCTATGCAAAAAAAAGTACTAAGTGTTATTATTCTAATCAAAAAATAATAACGTTTTAAATTGCCTGTATTCTCTAAGAATAAACTCATCCATTTTTTATGCATCGACCGCCGCCGGGGCGCGCGCTACTTCCGCGCCATGTTTTACCTAACCTACACAGTGAAAAATGTAAAAAAAATAATTAATTAAATAAATATTCATGTTGAAAAAAAAATAACAATTAATCTTGTTTTTTTGCATAGATATGTTTCGTTAAACGTATTGAACACTATAAAAGTTTATACAGGTATTTTGTTTGGACCTTATACAAGGTTAGTCGGAAAGGGGGTACTAAGTCGCGGGCCACTTAATGCATCACTGAAGATTGTTTTAAAGAAAGTGTTAAAATTTAAAATTTCGATAAAAAAAAATCCATGATGAAATATTTTTATTTTGGTTTTTTCAAAAATTCTTCATCCCTGCTTTAGTTATGAATTCAGAAAATAGAGTTTCTAATCCGTGACCCCAAATATGACGTAAAATGTAAACACGTCTGATCGTAGCTGAGGATAGATAGAATTTAGCGTTTTTTTAATTAAATCTTTGAACAGCAATTTCTCTTGAACTATTAACTTTTGGGGAAAGTTGTAGAACAAAAGTTAGTATTTTTAAAAGAGTAACCGTGGAGTTTCTTGCCGGCTCTTCTCCATAGGAAACGATTCATTGGAACCGTGCATCTAAATTCGACTTTTCATAAGCACCTGTATTGGTTTATGTGAAATAAAAAAAAAATGATTTGATTTGATCCATTATTCTATAGGTACTTTAACACCCTTTCGGCTTAGTACCCCCTTTCCGACTAACCTTTTATAAACGGTGTAAATAGACCCTTAACGAAGCCGAAAGGCACTTATTCTCCACGTCATTGCAATAAATTTTTTGTTCTGGACTATGCCTGGGAACCTTCTAGTTACGGAGATATGGAGGTCAAAGTTCCAACATTTTCACAACTTTTTTTTTAAATACTAGTTTTGAAGGTTGCAAATGTACTTGAAATACCTCCATTACCCATTTACTACTCATTGCATCTATCAGCACAGTTTTTTGAGTGCATTGCACTGAGCTTTACAGTAAAACGAAATTTTTCACCCAAAAAAAAGTCGTTTCACAGCGACAATTTTTGCGTAGGGTTACTTAGTTTGATGTACTGAATGCATGGCTGACGGCTTCGTGAATGGTCTTTTTACACCTTGTATACTCAATTTTATCAACAAAAATACCCCAATTGTGGGGTCGATTCCCACCCCCTCCGAGATAGAGCAATTTATGTTATTTGACTTACCTATTTCAAACTCTACATAATCAAACAACCACAATTTAAGGTCTATGCCTCACAGAAACGTTCATTTAACATCGTTTAATAGGCTACAGCATTGACGTGTTATGAAATCAAACTACCATACATAAAATCAATTTTTGTAACGAGACATGAAAGTGAAATTTTCTACATATGTATATTTACACATTTTGTGGAATACTACAAAAACTACAGGGTATAACACGCGTCTTCTTCTTCCTGCCCTTATCCCACACTAGATGGGGTCGGCACAACGTGTATTTATGAAATCCATGTTGTTAGAGGCTTTGGCTTATTGTTTTATGACCGGGCGCCTGCCTGACATCAACCCTCCTTGGGAATACTTGTTGCGCCGTCGCCGTCGTGCAGATCAGATGACCCAATGTGCTTGCTGATATTATGCACTAGGTCCCAAAATTAGTAACACGCGTCTATTATACAGTATGTAACGAAAACCCTGTTGTTCCTTCTAGGTACGTATACATATAGGCATACCACTAATGAAAAAATCTAGTTAAAAAAAATCAAGCAGTGGCCAGTTATTGTTCATGGTCAAGATAGCTTATAAAATTGACATAATAATAAAATGTTTCCAACATCTGAATTTACTGAATAAATAGGTAATTTTTCGGCACGTCTGGTGAACTGAAGGCATGCCGCCGCCTTGCGGGGAATTGGGGGTCCGTGCGGGGAATGAACAAAATCGGTGAATTGGCATATTTCAGGTTTTGCGTCCGCAAATGCTGCCAAGACATAAGAGCGCTAAAAAAAAAAAAAGGTCATCCGACTATGAAAGCTGGACAAAACGACAAAACGGTAAAGAAAGGGCGAAACATTTAGGGGAGCTCCTAAAAGTCGTCCGACTGTCGCCCACAGATGGAAAAGAAGAAGAGCGGGGGGAATTTCGGGGAATCGACAACACTGACGCGGGGAATCGCGAAATTTTTATTGGCAGCACTGGTAATAACCTACCCCTTTGACAAAGCCGCCCGGCCGCCCTTCACTTCTTACGTAAAAATGTCTTACTCTAATGTAGAATATTTTAATATGTTGATGTGTCTCGGAAGCTGTAACTGCAATTATGTTGAGGCGCGCAGACTTTATGAGGAGCTCTTTGCTATTCCTAGAAGCATTACATTGCCGTCGGCGATGGCATTTCAACGTCTTCACCTACGCATGTACAACACTGGCAGTGTACACGGCCGTGACCAACATCGTGCTAATGCAGGAAGGCCGAGAATGCACGATAATGACGTTGAGGAGCAAATCCTGGACGTGTTTGGCGAAGAACCTACGCGAAGCACGGGCTCGGTGAGACGCCAACTAAATGTGAACCACATGCGCGTATGGCGAGTTCTTAACGATGATGGCCAACACCCATTTCACCATCGTCGAGTTCAATCTCTTCTCCCCACCGACTACGAGCCCAGAATGGTGTACAGCAGATGGGTATTAGACAAAGTAGAAGAAGATAGTGAGTTCTTGAGCCGTGTTTTGTTTACTGACGAATGCTCCTTCGTGAGAATATGTGTGTTTAACGCTCACAATGAAACCGTCAAGTAGACGTTATCATAAATTAGTGATTTAGTACCTACTTACATAATAATTGGACGAAATTATACTTACTTTAAAAATTACAAGCAACTGTTCGCCAAAGACGTTATCATAAATTAGTGATTTAGTATCTACCTACATAAACTTACATAATAATTGGACGAATTTATACTTACTTTAAAAATTACAAGCAACCGTTCGCCAAAGTGTTAGACAGCAAACAGCTGAGTGATACACGTGTTAGTTCACGACCTTAGCGTAGGTACCTACTCAGCCGCTGCATGCGCGCGCGGCGCGTTTGATACAACTCGCACTCGCTCCTTGCAGAATTACAGAGGTGAGAAATCAGTTTTGACTTTACAAATAATAATGATTTAATATTTAATTTGATTATTTTTATTGAAGAATATTATCAAATGAGTCGATTTCTTATGTTTGAATATCGATTCTTATAACGCAACTCACAGGAACAACAGGGTTTTTGTTACATAGTGTATATATATCCCATCAAAAACATAAATGTGAAAATGGGAGCCAAGTTCAATAATAAGAATATGCGTGGTTGTCGACTTCACGGGCAAAAGAATTGAGATCTAAATGGGTGCCAAGTTCTGTAGATAATCCTGAAATGTATTTACACAAAGCAGATAACTTAGGATAAATTGAAGCTCAAGTTTGTCTTGGCTAGTTTTTACCAGCAAACCAAATTTTTAGAAGAGTAAGATGTTGACCTTACAATAGGTATAAAGACACTAACTTGCGTATAACATAAAGAAGATAAGTTGATTAGCCAAATATAAGATAACTTGTGTGAAAACTAGCCAAGTCAAATCTTGATCTTCAATTTATCCTAAGATATCTGCTTTGTGTAAATAAATATCAGGATTATCTACAGAACTTGGCACCCATTTAGATCTCAATTCTTTTGAATGAATGAATGAATCTTTATTTGCGATAAGTATTGGTACAGTTCGGTCTTAATTAAATACTTAGATCCAAAACACTTAATCATAGTGGTGACATGCAAATATTAAGTTGTACATAATTATATTTGTTATTCTTACTAAGCATACTGGTCATTATAAATGTTATAAAATAAGACTACACGCATTACTAGATTATAATTAGGCACTAACAAATTTAATATTAAAGAGTATTCGATAAAGTCAATTACATTTAATACACAAGTTTTTTACCGAATAAAAGATTTTTTCACTCAACCAGGCTTTCAATTTTTTAACAAATCTTTGGAAGGGTAGGTCCTTAATATCGCTAGGTAGAGCATTAAATACACGTCCGCAGATTACAAAGCTACTTTTGTTAAATAACGTTGTCTTTGGAATTTTTGGCAACACAATTCTATTACGATTCCTGATACTCCTCGGAAATGTATCAATAGCTTTTGTGAATAATTCTGAATGTTCTTTGACAAATTTAGCACATTCTAAGATGTACATACAGGGCAAAGACAAAATCTTATATTTTTTAAATAATGGTTTACAGGACTCCCAAGGTGGTATCCCAGCAATAGCACGGACACACTTTTTCTGTGCAATAAATGCCCTGTTGATGTCAGTTGAGTTGCCCCAAAGAATAAGACCATATCCCAGAACAGAAGCTACGTAACCGTAATATGCCGATAATACGGTTTCCAGAGCTGAGGTTTTGCTTAGTTTATGAAGTACATAGACAAATTTGTTTAACTTATTGCACACTTGATCAATATGGGCTTTCCAATTACAGTGTTTATCAAGAGTAAATCCCAAAAACACTGTTTCATCTACTTCTTTTAATTTATGCCCGTTGTACTGTATATCTAATGGTTTATATTTCCGTCCATAGATACCAAATTGAATATAATTCGTCTTTGTTAAGTTAACATATAGATTATTTTGATCTAGCCATTTTATTATAGAGTTAATTGTATTGTTAATGTCAGTTTTATATTTGATTATGTCAGTATTTTTATTCAATGTCAATTATAGATATGTCATCGGCAAACAGAAAACAAGAATTATTAGTAATTTCTGGAAGGTCATTTATATAAAGTATGAACAATAGGGGCCCGAGAACACTTCCCTGCGGAACACCGGAACCATTATATCTGAACTCTGATCTGTATGATTTTAGGATTTTATTGCAATCTATTTTTGTAACTTCGACACATTGCTTTCTATTGTATAAGTAGCCTTTTAACCATTCAAGGGCAGGACCGCGAATGCCACACTTCTCTAATTTATCTATTAATAAATCATGTGAGACGAAATCAAACGCCTTAGACATGTCAAAGAAAATGGCGGTCGTTAATGTTCCCGCATCTAAGTTGTCAATAATTGTATGCATTAAGTTAAAGCAGGCTAGTGTCGTGGACCTTCCCTTACGAAAACCGTATTGATCATTATTCAAAAATTTATGTTTTTCAATGAATGTAATAATACGTCTATGCATAGCAATCTCAAATATTTTATAAATCACAGGTATTAGCGTTTGTCGGTGAAGTCGACAACCACGCATATTCTTATTATTGAACTTGGCTCCCATTTTCACATTTATGTTTTTGATGGGATATCATTACTTTTTGTATAGAAATTATTATTATTCATCATTCAAAAGTGATCTGTAAAACGTTTACGCTGTAGTTTTCTGTTTTGTGCTATTACATTTTCTTGAACGTTAGAAATATATGGAAAGTCCTCCCTTTAACTTTTTTTATCATTTGCCTGTTAGTTATATTTTTATTTCCCACTTACATCAAATAATCTGGTATACATAACGATAAAACCGACCTTTCATCATGGAATCATGGAACCTATTGTCCAGCGAAAGAAAAAGTTTGTTGCTATTATAATTTCGAAAGGCGCTAGGTAATAAAAATCGATTGTTTGAAAAATATTTAAAATCGTAAAAATTCAGTGTTTTCTGACTTTTTTCTTTGTATACACACAATTACCCAGCTGGACGCCAAAGGACATGGCCAATTTCTGTATGGGCGTCGGCATAGTTATCGAATTTATTATACACCAATGATTTTTTGTGTTTTATATTCGTGAATATTGGCACATTAAATTGCTATAAATAAAACACTCATAGAACTTGTCATTACTACAGACTAGACGTAAATCGTTTCACTAAACCTTTAATCAGATTGCTGGCAATAAGTGTATAGAATTATAATGTAACATGTAATACATTTTTACAGGTTATCCTTATCTATATTTTTATAGTTTAATTACCAATTAACAAGGAAAACACAAAATAAAACACAGAGTAGGTATACATAATTATTTATTTATTAGAGAAAACAAATAAAAATATTTTGTTAGCTTTTAATTACCTAGACAACTCAATATACATTACAGCGATGCAGAGTTAGTCTTCTGTTCATATTATAATCATTAATAAACTGTCCAAGACGATTAGGCTCATCATAAATCAATCTGCAACCTTTGTATGGCTATTCCGCAGTTGATGCATGCACTTCATAATTATTCACAAAACAAATCCGAAACGCTATGCAAATCAGAGTCCAGTGTTAATAGCAAGGTAATTGAGTGGTAGAAGGTATCGGTCAGTAGATAAGCGGGGGTCAAATTAAGAAAATAATCGCAAAAATTCAAACAGTAACGCAATGAAGAATCCGCAATGAAATGACATATGATATTACATTGACATTTGACATAGACCAAAACACACTGTAAAACAAGTAAACGCGTTCCGTTTTAAGTTTTTTTTGTCTGAAATATTAAAAAGAAACTATCTTACGCATCAACATAAATTATGATAAGATAATTTTATTAAATGCAACAATTACCAGTGAAGATAGTTTCGTATGAGTAAAATGTTCCTAATAAGAGCATTTGCCATCCATATCACACATGTTTACAAGTAGTAAGCGTGGTTTGGAACGTCCATTATTATTTTTTATCTTTCTCTATGATCCATTATGGTGGACGTTGACAAACGGAACTTTGAATTCATCTTGCATTACGTATTATTTTGTAATAAAAACTGACAAGTTCAGAGAGGCTAAAAACTACGTATTAATTCATTTTTCTATTTCTATTTTACAATATTATTTACTATGTATAAGTATATAGAATCTACTTTTTTGTCCATGTCCTTTCAACTTTCTAGGTCATCTGGGAGTGGGTTTGGTTTTTGATCTATATGTCAGTCAGTGTTAAAAATGCCGATTTTTAGACGTTAATATCTCAATAACCATTTGAGCTGTATATATGAAATTTAGGATTATAGTTAATCTCGGGGATTCTAATAAATAAACCAAAATTCATGTGTTTATGTTGAATATATTTTGAGTTATTAAGGGCTCAAAAGTGGCTTCAAATGGTTCGTGTAATATGACACACGGCTGCTGCGTCACCAGTTCCTTTTTCGTTGAACTTGGCTTGACACACTACCGCGTGTCTAGATTATATTTTAGTTTTTGGGTTGCTCTACACACCTGTAATGGAATCCCGCCTCTATGAGACCTAGCACTTAAGTTGTGGGTGTTTGAATATGTTGAGGTCAAAATATCTGAGCCAAATACGATCTGTGTAATAAAGACTTACGTGCAGCGCCTCCAAGCAACAGATGTGCATGTCCTATGAGTGGCAGCGCGCCAGGCAACACTGGAGGCGAAGGGTGAACCGGTTTTATCCATGACCACACAACAAACACTGCGCACCATATTAAAATCAACACTACTAGTAACATGGTCACAGCCAAACTAGATTTCTTCTGTCGGAACTAATTCCTTTATAGACATTCGTATATCCTATTACCCACGTAGTAACCGAATTCATGTAAAGCGGTTTTTCTTGTTTGGTTCCAGATGTTTCAAGTGACAAACAAGTAAACTGTTTTAAAATATTCGAGCATGTCAATTATTCAAGGTTAGTCGGAAATAATAAAATCGGTTAATATAAAATAATAAAGCATACCTATGTATAACTGTATAATTAATAAAAATAATAATGTATGATATAGTATAAGGTAAAAATTAATAAATATCATTTTAATAAAAATAGAATTAAGATTGTTTTGTTGTGCCCTATAACAGGGTCTATAATTGTCACTAAACTAAATATTATATTTTACCATCTAATATTATACACATTATGGAAAGCAAATAAATGAATAAATGAAAGAGGGTTTTAATCCGCGGTATCTTATGATGTTTCTTTTAAAGCAAGTGGTAAAATTACGAAATTCGATAATTTTTATATCCATGCAAAATGTTTTTCAATTTAGGTTATTCAAAATTTCTACGTCCTTTTTTTACTTACGAATTCAGATAGTGAAGCTTCTTATCTGTGACCCCAAATATGACCTTAAATGTAAACACAGCCGATCATAGCTGTGGATAGATAGATTTTAGCAATTTTTTAAGAAATGTTTGAACAGCTATTTCTCTTAAAACGTTGAATTTTGGAGAAAGTGTTAGAACAAATCATAATACAAAACTTTAACATGATAATGTGAGTTAGATTCATATCATCTCAACATAACCCTCAAAAACCTCAATAATCTCGCAACCTTACTGTCATTTTTGTAAACGGGGCCTGCCTGTTCAGAACGGGCCCTCAGGAACAGGCTTTTCGGAACTACGATTGATTTTAGAAACCAACGAAGCAAATTAAATACGAAACGTATGTAAAATTAGAACACAACGCCAGCTACTGCGGACTTCAACAGCTACAGCCTGTACGAGTAAGTTCAATTAACATAACATTAGCATCACCCGCCTTGGATCTAGCCAACTCATTTGGCATCACCCGCCTGGGATTCTGCTTTATTATATCATGGCATTACCCGCCTTAGATCCAGCTATGTCATGGCATCACCCACCTTGTATCTAGCTTTATCATGGCATCACCCACCTGGGTTCCAGCCCTATAACAGTTGCTTCGTCATATTAGGCCGGCTGTACACCTGTAAGCTTTCCTCGCGTAAGTCCCTTACGTAATTAACCTACTACAATAAACTCAGTCTAATTAATTGTCATAAGTCACTTACATCAATTTTACAGAAGCAACCTACAAGTGCATTGGCGGCCTTATGATTTCAGTTTACTCCAGGCAATGCCATTGGCCAACCACGGTTGGTACCCCGGGCGATGCCTCTGGTCAAACCTGATTGCATATCACCACAAACTTTAACACGACTGCAACATCTTTACACAAATAAACACGGATACTCTCATATTCATTTTACACGAATAAATCATCATCATCATATTCCACGAATAAATACCATCTGATATTATAATTATCATTGTAATCCCAATCTTATAATCAAGTTATGTCAGGCAGTATACAAGGGAGTTTACTAAGCAAAATATTTACATGTAAACTTAAACAATCATAATGTGGACTGGTTTTTTCTTGTTCCACTTCTGATATAAAAGACAGGCAACAGAATCTTGTAGGGGTAAATCTAACATTACAGTTATAGCTAATATCGGTATGTCAGGATTTCAAGCATGGTAAATAAAGTAAATGAAACCAACATAGACTCTCCACCACAGAGAGTACTTTTAATTAGGTTAGTGATTAGTTATAGTAGCTAGTTCACAATATAATAATTAACACAAGATCAGAAAATGAGGACAAGCAAATCAGATATAAAAGGTTAGACTTCTTCAGCTGTTCGATATGAAATCCTTTGCTCCGTCGAATGACCAGTGTTTTTATAAATTCGGGTACGTTGATTCATCCGGACGATTATCCTCCTTTATCAACATTGTCCAGGGTTACCAGCTACCGATAACAATATGCAGTTTGCGTGGATACGGGCACAAATAATTAAAAATAAAGTAGATAGGTACTTAACCATTTCTTTTGGCCATACGCGAAAGCATACAGTAATAAGGTAGGTATTTATCATTAAAAATCCTGTGCATAAAATGGGCCTCGCAATGACCGCTAAAATGCATGATTATACGTTTCAAAAATAATTATGCTAAAACTTGATTAAGAGACCTTGAAAAACGAAACCTAGAAATCGAAAACAAAATCAATAAAAAATCTAGTATTACTACTATTATATATTACTGGTATCGCTTCTGGAAATTCCACCATAATTTTACCTGCCTACGGCCACGTTCCCACTTTGTCGTGACGATAGATATTCGTGTAGTTTTAAGTGTCGTTGCTTATATATTTAAATGGAGGTGTTCACATAATTATAAGACGACATGATTAACTGTTGTTCACGACTTGTTTTTGCAGTGACGACAGATTGTCAAGTCAATGGGAACGGCTAGCACGACAGTCGTAAAACGATAAGAAAACGTCACGACATCATGACGGCAAATCATGTGTCGTCGATACGACTACTGTCGTGGCCACGATAAAAATATTCGTCTTGTAGCTTGCTACTGATGTGCAAACGACAAAGCGACTGCCGTGAAACGATAAAATGTCGTCACGATCACAGAACATAATACTCAAAAGAAGAACGACAACTTCATACAATTATGAAGCTTACACGAGAGCACACTAGCGCGCCAGTTTATGCCATAGGCAACTTGTGAGGCGCGGGAATTACGAATAGATAAGTACATACCTACTATTTATATTTATTTATACCTATACTGCCGCGCGATTCATAAACGCAGTAAGTAACATTTTGGACAAAACTGAGTTAAATATAATATATTCGTATAATATATACTGCGTTTATGAATCGCGCGGCAGTATAACGAATTCTCATTTTGCAGTTTATTTAACGATTATGCATTACTTATTATAATACATATTCGTTTGACAAAAACTGCAAAATGAAAATTCGCTGTACTTAATAGAACTCAAAGAAAACAAAGTTTTTAAACATATTTCAATATATTTATTTTACATTTTATTGCTTGTTTGGAGGCTTCTTCAACAAACTTGTGGTTTTTTAATTTACAATACCGTTTTAGGCATACATATAGTAATTGTGCTAAGTACTTATAGTTTTTTAACATTTATGCTGTAAAGTTCTTCACACTTCTTCAGCCAATGCCATGGTCGGAAAACACAACACTAAAGCGCACAATATCGCACAAATAGGATGAGTCTATCTCGTAAATACAAAATCGACAATTTTGCACTGGAGTCTCTCTCTTAAGGTATTTGTTGGTTTCACAACACAACACGCACGCGTCATTTTCGCACTGTAGAGTCTATCTCGTAGTGGTTAAGGCAACAACTCTTCACACACACTGCAGAACCGGCAGAAAATACGATTTGGAAACAATCACAACAAAACAAATGTTAGATTTACAGAAAATTATACTCTCTTCGTCATGTCGTAAAAAACAATAAATAAACAAATCCGCCATACCACAAATGAGTGTGGCCATTTCATTAAAAAAAACAAAATAAATCATTATTTGATTTTTAAGTTTTTAATTCTAGTCAGTATTTTAAGACAAATGAAACACAAAATAAGGATTTTAAGTGGTTTAAATTATTGTTTTATATTATTTTAATGAACATTAAAATTATCACAGCTCATTATCTTTAATCTGCAGCTACCGAAATTATGGGTATCTATTCGATCGGGCATGTGACATCACTGATCGTCTTATCACTTTCTTTTGTATAGCGCTATCTCGTTTTTGCTTTTCATGCCACTGTTTGCATTGGCCGCTAAGAAAGCTAACTCCCCCTGGTCACGATCCAAAGGGAACAGCTAGATACGATAGTCGCTAAACAATAAAAATATTGACGACAAAAGTCGTCATAATGGGAACAGCTAGAGACGACAGTTGTCAAACGATAAATTAATCGTCACGACATAGTGGGAACGCGCCCTAAGGCAACATACACACTTTTTTGTGCACGTCTCTGGCTTCTTTTTATTTCGAACTCTGTAAGTTTGATTATACGGTGTTTTTTGTCGCGAGAACTTCGCACAAAAAGGATATTTAACTGGTTGTCAACTCGACCAACCTAACGGTGACGGATTTCAAATTATCGTTCCTCCACAAGCCTTATGAGTGTAAAGCCTTTCCCCTTATGACATGAGGAAAACGTTTCGGTGACATCTTCCTCTTTTCTCTAAACCGAAAGTTTTGTCTGTGCAATTATAGAAGAAGTTATGATGACTACCGGAAATGCACCGTTGACATCTGTCGGACATGCCACTGTCCCGGTGAATCCATTCGACATTATATCTGGTTGTTATCGTCTTGCTAACGGCGAATATTTACACTGGCACAACCTACTGGCTAGGATTATCCAGCAGCAACTTGCTCTGAAGTATAACCTTGTGGACGCAGAAGTACCATAGTACAAATATGTACCTGACCCAGTTCTCGAGAATGGTCATGTCACATTGAACTGGGAACGATCTATCATCACTGACAGGACTATTGTTGCCAATAAACCTGATATAGTGGTGATAGACCGATCAGAGCGCCGCGCAATGATTGTTGCTATCACTGTCTAACATGACGAGAAACTCGTGAAAGCCAAGAAGGATAAAGAATTACCTTGACTTGGTACACGAAGTTATCGACATGTGGGAAGTTGACTCGGCAGTTGTTGTGCCGATAGTCATTACGGACAACGGCTTAATAGCCAAGAGCCTCGCCCGACATCTGATGTGGCCCTCGTTGGGCGGCTGGGTCAAGGGCCTGATACAGAAAGCGGTACCTATTTCTGGACACGGCACGTATTGTTAGGAAGTTCCTCTCTCTGAGGCCCTGACCACCGGTAACTTGGATCCTGTTACCAATGACGGTGGGCTGCTATTAATGATAATTTGGTAAAAAATGGTTTTTTTTTGCATTATTTTTTATATCTAATTTGGTACCTATGTATATTTGAATGAATAAAGGAAATAGAATGTTTTTTTTTTTGAGAAACCCCATACAATGTTTTCTAACTCTTTTTTTAAAAGAACATTATTTACATGAATAGCTCAGTACTTTTTTTAAAATAATTATTCTATCATATCAGAGTTTAAAATCAACATAATAAAGACAATCTTTTCGTAATAATAATCAAAGACGCCGCGTCATTTCGGGGCGGTGCGGTGCGTCGACCGCACGTCAACTGATGATATGCTGGCTTTAGTCAGTAGGATGACTAGGTTACCGTACGATCTCCTTCGAGGCGGCGAGTCATCTGGCCGGATCAGTGCCCTGGGATCTGGAGACAAGAGCCCTCGCGCTGAGATATCATCAGCGCGAGGAGGCACCTGAGCGGAGCGAGCTCCGCCAGATCCTGGTAGCCGAGTGGAGGGAGCGACTTGCGCAACTCAGCGCGGCGCACGCTGCAATAGCGGCGGTAAGACCCGTGATGGAGGAGTGGCTGGCTCAGCTTCCGGCTGACGCAGGTACCCTCGGGACATGGCTGTTGCGGGAAGTACCTGTGTCGTACAGGCCGAGAGCAGACGCCCGATTGTCACCACTGCGACTGCCCCGAGGACACGGCGCTGCACACTTTGCTGGCGTGTCCAGCATGGGGGTCGCAACGCCGCGATGTAGTCGCGGCGATCGGCGGTGACCTCTCGTTTCCGGCCGTGGTTCTGTCCATGGTCGGGAGCGAGACTGCCTGGTGATGCTGAGGTGATGGCAAACAAGGAGGAAGCGGAGAGGGAGCGGGAGGTCACTTCCTCTCTCCCTTCTCGCACTAGACGCATCGGGCGCCGGAGGGCGCGAGACGAGCTCCGGCCACCGACCACATAGTGAGTGGCCTGCGGGCGGCGGGTTAGGGGACCCGTCGCCCGACCAGTAACGGGCCCAGGGAGGACGGCGCGCCGTGTTCCGCGCGCGCCGCTCGGAAGGAAGTGAGGCAGGGGAGCAATTGCCCCACCACAGGAGAGGTCCACCAGAAGAAGCAGGTGGACCGAGACCTGCCGGGGTTGCAGTGCATGCATTAGTGAATCCCGTGACCCCGGCCTTAGGTCAGAAGGAGGGACACCGTTGGTTTTTAGCCGGTAAGAGTCCGGCAGACCCCCTTCCCCGGGCGAGGGACATCCATGAGGATATACCAACGCAAAAAAATAAAATAAAAAAAGTTGTATGACTAGGTGACCTTAAAAATCTGTTTTAAGGTATACCTTAAGGTACACATTAATTTTGGTATTTTTTTATGAACACAAAAGTAATAAATACTTTTCTATTGTATTTCGTTGTAATACATAATTAAAGGATGGGCGAAATGTTTAGAATTTGGTCTACTCCTCCT
The DNA here is from genome assembly GCA_910594945.2 of Amphipyra berbera. Lineage (NCBI taxonomy): Eukaryota > Metazoa > Arthropoda > Insecta > Lepidoptera > Noctuidae > Amphipyra > Amphipyra berbera. The sequence continues at coordinate 9,369,509 of OU343144.1, read as the reverse complement.
CTAGTATGACTGATATGTCATTAGAAAGGTCTTTATAAGCAAAACATTTGGTACTAACACAACTAAGGTCAATTGTTAGTATTTTCGGCGTTATTACACCTTTAAAGTGAAAGATCGTTTATATCCATACTGTAACAATTTCTTCTCTACTCCTCCTCTAACAATGAGTTGTGTGTCATTATAAAGGTCTTTTTAAGTAAAACATTTGATACTAACACAGCTAAAGACTTAACATAACTGGCGAAACGTGGGTGCATTATACAGCTCTGCCTACCCCTTCAAGTAATTCAGGCGTCTTGTTATGTGTGTTAGGTAGGTATCTTAAATAGTTATTATGACAAAGCTCCTAATGGCAAAACGTGTAAAAAAAATAGCAATATTTGATTGTCAACATAGTTTTTAAATGGTTACGTTTAATGAGCTATAACCCCTTAAATACTAATAATTAACAGTAGCTGTAATACGAAAAAATGTTCTAAAATAACCTTATATCACTCTTTGCTAGAGGAGGGGTAGACGAAAAAACCCACTCTCCTTGCGGGTGCATTCCATTTAGTGCACCAATTCGAATCCCAGCAATTGTATTCCTATTGGTGTGATTGGAATAGGTGCTATTCACGTTGTGATAAATAGAATCCCTCAATTTGCACACTGTTTAAACATTTATCCTATATAGGTACTTGAGATAATTGTGATTATATTTTGATTACATCATCAACTTACTTAATTTGCGACCCGCACTTGAACTTTACTTAAGACTAATAAAGTTACGCAAATAAGAATAATAATTGTTTTAAGTATTAATACTAGTATTTCACTCTTGTTTGGCTTAGGTGTAATATGCTGACACACCTCTTCAACTACATAATAGGATAATCAGCCCATTGCTCTCCCACTGCTGGACACGGACCAGTTCTTAGGATGTCATGGGTTTAAGCCTTGTTAGGCCTTAGTCTACCACGCTGGCCTGGTGGCGAATTTCCGTTCCCTGTACCATTTCAAGCAAGAGATTACTGAGTGTGTGAACAAGTTAGGTTATATGCCGAAAAGGATAACCCACGTGAGTATATAGAATTGATGGTTGAAGGAAAATGGAGAATCAAACATTTCCACGAAGCAGATAGTGCTTTGAATAGGTACTATTGCGTTAAACCAAAGAAACAAATATTTTCTTATTATTTAGACCATCATCATCATCTTCCTGCCCTGGTCCCAAGTTACTTGGGGTCGACGCAATATGTTTTTCTCTTCCACTCTTCCCTGTCAGCCGTCTCATTATCATTTACTTCCTTATCTTTCATATCCTCCCTCACACAATCCATCCATCTTTTCTTAGGTCTCCCTCTAATATTATTTAGATACACTGGCCTGCAAAAATAATTATCACACTTTTAAAATTGCAATAACTTTTTAAGTACACAAGATATATTTTCGAAACAAAAAGGACTCAAAAAAGAGTTTAACTTTGTTACTATAGTTTCAAAGAAAGCTGATAAAAATGGCTATAAAACGTTTTTTATTTTAAATCTCTAACTTCTATAGTTTAGAAAAAAATGAAATTTTAAAAGTGTGATACTTATTTAAAAAAATATGTATTAAAATAAGTAATGCATAATCGTTAAATAAACTGCAAAATGAGAATTCGTTATACTGCCGCGCGATTCATAAACGCAGTAAGTAACATTTTGGACAAAAATGAGTTAAATATAATATATTCGTAATCACCATAGGATTGATTACGAATATATATTTAACTCATTTTTGCCCAAAATGTTACTTACTGCGTTTATGAATCGCGCGGCAGTATAACGAATTCTCATTTTGCAGTTTATTTAACGATTATGCATTACTTATGTCGCGCGATTCATAAACGCAGTAAGTAACATTTTGGGCAAAAATGAGTTAAATATATATTCGTAATCAATCCTATGGTGATTACGAATATATTATATTTAACTCATTTTTGTCCAAAATGTTACTTACTGCGTTTATGAATCGCGCGGCAGTATAGGTATAAATAAATATAAATAGTAGGTATGTACTTATCTATTCGTAATTCCCGCGCCTCACGAGTTGCCTATGGCATAAACTGGCGCGCTAGTGTGCTCTCGTGTAAGCTTCATAATTGTATGAAGTTGTCGTTCTTCTCTTGAGTATTATGTTCTGTGATCGTGACGACATTTTATCGTTTCACGGCAGTCGCTTTGTCGTTTGCACATCAGTAGCAAGCTACAAGACGAATATTTTTATCGTGGCCACGACAGTAGTCGTATCGACGACACATGATTTGCCGTCATGATGTCGTGACGTTTTCTTATCGTTTTACGACTGTCGTGCTAGCCGTTCCCATTGACTTGACAATCTGTCGTCACTGCAAAAACAAGTCGTGAACAACAGTTAATCATGTCGTCTTATAATTATGTGAACACCTCCATTTAAATATATAAGCAACGACACTTAAAACTACACGAATATCTATCGTCACGACAAAGTGGGAACGTGGCCGTAGGCAGGTAAAATTATGGTGGAATTTCCAGAAGCGATACCAGTAATATATAATAGTAGTAATACTAGATTTTTTTTATTGATTTTGTTTTCGATTTCTAGGTTTCGTTTTTCAAGGTCTCTTAATCAAGTTTTAGCATAATTATTTTTGAAACGTATAATCATGCATTTTAGCGGTCATTGCGAGGCCCATTTTATGCACAGGATTTTTAATGATAAATACCTACCTTATTACTGTATGCTTTCGCGTATGGCCAAAAGAAATGGTTAAGTACCTATCTACTTTATTTTTAATTATTTGTGCCCGTATCCACGCAAACTGCATATTGTTATCGGTAGCTGGTAACCCTGGACAATGTTGATAAAGGAGGATAATCGTCCGGATGAATCAACGTACCCGAATTTATAAAGACACTGGTCATTCGACGGAGCAAAGGATTTCATATCGAACAGCTGAAGAAGTCTAACCTTTTATATCTGATTTGCTTGTCCTCATTTTCTGATCTTGTGTTAATTATTATATTGTGAACTAGCTACTATAACTAATCACTAACCTAATTAAAAGTACTCTCTGTGGTGGAGAGTCTATGTTGGTTTCATTTACTTTATTTACCATGCTTGAAATCCTGACATACCGATATTAGCTATAACTGTAATGTATAACTGTAATTCACCCCTACAAGATTCTGTTGCCTGTCTTTTATATCAGAAGTGGAACAAGAAAAAACCAGTCCACATTATGATTGTTTAAGTTTACATGTAAATATTTTGCTTAGTAAACTCCCTTGTATACTGCCTGACATAACTTGATTATAAGATTGGGATTACAATGATAATTATAATATCAGATGGTATTTATTCGTGGAATATGATGATGATGATTTATTCGTGTAAAATGAATATGAGAGTATCCGTGTTTATTTGTGTAAAGATGTTGCAGTCGTGTTAAAGTTTGTGGTGATATGCAATCAGGTTTGACCAGAGGCATCGCCGGGGGTACCAACCGCGGTTGGCCAAAGGCATTGCCTGGAGTAAACTGAAATCATAAGGCCGCCAATGCACTTGTAGGTTGCTTCTGTAAAATTGATGTAAGTGACTTATGACAATTAATTAGACTGAGTTTATTGTAGTAGGTTAATTACGTAAGGGACTTACGCGAGGAAAGCTTACAGGTGTACAGCCGGCCTAATATGACGAAGCAACTGTTATAGGGCTGGAACCCAGGTGGGTGATGCCATGATAAAGCTAGATACAAGGTGGGTGATGCCATGACATAGCTGGATCTAAGGCGGGTAATGCCATGATATAATAAAGCAGAATCCCAGGCGGGTGATGCCAAATGAGTTGGCTAGATCCAAGGCGGGTGATGCTAATGTTATGTTAATTGAACTTACTCGTACAGGCTGTAGCTGTTGAAGTCCGCAGTAGCTGGCGTTGTGTTCTAATTTTACATACGTTTCGTATTTAATTTGCTTCGTTGGTTTCTAAAATCAATCGTAGTTCCGAAAAGCCTGTTCCTGAGGGCCCGTTCTGAACAGGCAGGCCCCGTTTACAAAAATGACAGTAAGGTTGCGAGATTATTGAGGTTTTTGAGGGTTATGTTGAGATGATATGAATCTAACTCACATTATCATGTTAAAGTTTTGTATTATGATTTGTTCTAACACTTTCTCCAAAATTCAACGTTTTAAGAGAAATAGCTGTTCAAACATTTCTTAAAAAATTGCTAAAATCTATCTATCCACAGCTATGATCGGCTGTGTTTACATTTAAGGTCATATTTGGGGTCACAGATAAGAAGCTTCACTATCTGAATTCGTAAGTAAAAAAAGGACGTAGAAATTTTGAATAACCTAAATTGAAAAACATTTTGCATGGATATAAAAATTATCGAATTTCGTAATTTTACCACTTGCTTTAAAAGAAACATCATAAGATACCGCGGATTAAAACCCTCTTTCATTCATTTGCTTTCCATAATGTGTATAATATTAGATGGTAAAATATAATATTTAGTTTAGTGACAATTATAGACCCTGTTATAGGGCACAACAAAACAATCTTAATTCTATTTTTATTAAAATGATATTTATTAATTTTTACCTTATACTATATCATACATTATTATTTTTATTAATTATACAGTTATACATAGGTATGCTTTATTATTTTATATTAACCGATTTTATGATTTCCGACTAACCTTGAATAATTGACATGCTCGAATATTTTAAAACAGTTTACTTGTTTGTCACTTGAAACATCTGGAACCAAACAAGAAAAACCGCTTTACATGAATTCGGTTACTACGTGGGTAATAGGATATACGAATGTATCTAGGAGGACCCAACACCTCCTGCCGGAGGCTCTACGCGGGGATCGTACGGTCCATGGCCCTTTACGGGTCGCCAATTTGGGCGGACACCCTGACGGCCCGTAACGCCGCTATCCTGCGGAGACCGCAACGGGCGATGGCCGTCAGGGTGATAAGGGGATACCGTACGATCTCCTTCGAGGCGGCGAGCCTCTTAGCCGGATCCGTACCCTGGGATCTGGAGGCAAGAGCCCTCGCGCTGAGATATCGTCAGCGCGAGGAGACGCCTGAGCGGAGCGAGCTCCGCCAGATCCTAGTGACTAAGTGGGGGGAACGACTTGCGCAACCCAGCGCAGGGCACGCCACAATAGCGGCGGTAAGACCCGTCATGGAGGAGTGGCTGGAGAGGCGGCATGGCGCCCTCAGCTTCCGGCTGACGCAGGTACTCTCGGGACACGGTTGTTTCGGGAAGTACCTGTGTCGTATAGGCCGGGAACAGACGCCCGGATGTCACCACTGCGACTGCCCCGAGGACACGGCACTGCACACGCTGCAGGCGTGTCCAGCTTGGGGATCGCAGCGCCGCGAACTAGTCGCGGTGGTCGGCGGTGACCTCTCGCTTCCGGCCGTGGTTGTGTCCATGGTCGGAAGCGAGAGTGCGTGGGAAGCCATCGCCTCCTTTTGCGAGGGGGTGATGGCGACTAAGGAGGAAGCGGAGAGGGAGAGGGAGCGGTGTGCTCTCCTCCCTTCCCGCGCCAGACGCACCGGGCGCCGGAGGGCGCGCGTACGCGACGATCTCCAGCCAGCCTAGTGTGTGGCCTGCGGGCGGTGGGTTAGGGGACCCGCCGCCCGACCAGTAACAGGCCCGAGAAGGCGGCGCGCTGTGTTCCGTGCGCGCTTCTCAGGAGAAGAGGTCCGCCGAGGGTTGGCGGACCGGGACCTGCCGGGGTTGCGGTGCATGCTTTGCGAATCCCGCGACCCTGGCCGAATGGTCAGGAGAAGGAGCACCGTTGGTTTTTAGCCGGTAAGAGTCCGGCAGACCCCCTCGCCTTCACCGGGCGAGGGACATCCATGAGGATTTTCCAATGAAAAAAAAAAAAAAAAAAAAAAGGGTATACGAATGTCTATAAAGGAATTAGTTCCGACAGAAGAAATCTAGTTTGGCTGTGACCATGTTACTAGTAGTGTTGATTTTCACCTTTCGCCTCCAGTGTTGCCTGGCGCGCTGCCACTCATAGGACATGCACATCTGTTGCTTGGAGGCGCTGCACATAAGTCTTTATTACACAGATCGTATTTGGCTCAGATATTTTGACCTCAACATATTCAAACACCCACAACTTAAGTGCTAGGTCTCATAGAGGCGGGATTCCATTACAGGTGTGTAGAGCAACCCAAAAACTAAAATATAATCTAGACACGCGGTAGCGTGTCAAGCCAAGTTCAACGAAAAAGGAACTGGTGACGCAGCAGCCGTGTGTCATATTACACGAACCATTTGAAGCCACTTTTGAGCCCTTAATAACTCAAAATCTATTCAACATAAACACATGAATTTTGGTTTATTTACTAGAATCCCCGAGATTAACTATAATCCTAAATTTCATATATACAGCTCAAACGGTTATTGAGATATTAACGTCTAAAAATCGGCATTTTTAACACTGACTGACATATAGATTAAAAACCTAACCCACTCCCAGATGACCTAGAAAGTTGAAATTTGGCGTCCAGCTGGGTAATTGTGTGTATACAAAGAAAAAAGTCAGAAAACACTGAATTTTTACGATTTTAAATATTTTTCAAACAATCGATTTTTATTATTCGAAATTATAATAGCAACAAACTTTTTCTTTCGCTGGACAATAGGTTCCATGATTCCATGATGAAAGGTCGGTTTTATCGTTTTGTATACCAGATTATTTGATGTAAGTGGGAAATAAAAATATAACTAACAGGCAAATGATAAAAAAAGTTAAAGGGAGGACTTTCCATATACACTGGCCTGCAAAAATAAGTATCACACTTTAAAAGTAAATATCATTAAAAGTGTAGTACTTATTTTTGCAGGCCAGTATATTTAACGCGATGAAAGAATATCAAACAGAAAAATAGCATCCATAGCTACAACTCTATATTAATATTACAAAGCTGAAGAGTTTTTGAAAAGAAAGAAAGAAAAGTTATTTATTCGCGCCAACATAACGCACAAAATAAAATAAAAGTAAACAAAACTGAAAAGAAACTTGGGGAAAAATATGTGTCACATCCGCGCAAAACGGCCATTTGTCTGTTTGTTTGAACGAGCTAATCTCAGGAATGACTGGTTGGGCTTGAAAAAATATTGTTGTGTTGGATAGTCCGTTTATCAAGGAAGCTTATAGGCTATATAACATCACGCTACGACCAACAGGAGCGGAGCATAAATGAAAAATGTTGCAAAAACGGGAAAAATGTCCACCCGTGCGAAGCCGGGACGGGCCACTAGTCTTAAAATAAAGGTCTTTTTTTCTCTTAAGACTTAAAGTATACACCGTGGATCCGAGGTAACCGAAAGATTTTTGCCATAGATTCCGATGCCTAATTGGAAAAGAAAAAGTAGCATAATAGTTTGTCGAATAAAACTTAATTTTCGAGATATTGATTACGTATTTATGGAAATTCACAAGTAGAAAAGTCTCTAGGGTAACAAACCCTATGTAAGCGACGTTGTAACTTATACGCGGACGCGGAAACTACAAGGTTACCGGCCAGTTAATTCCTTGTCATCTTTTCTTTCTTGAAGTGATAAATTTTCTTATCCACTCAAATGATAATTTCAACATTGTCAGCTAGACCTAAGGTATTGTTTACAAGGAAGTACTAAATTTAATTGATTTATTTTATTCCGAAATAGATAATAGTTTAATTGTCTGGATTGGACTTATGTTGCCTTATCATTATTGACTCATAATGCCATCGGGAAGGCATGGTTAAAATCTTACGGGTACCTCGGGCCCACGGTGTATAAAGTTCTTGTGCGTAACAGATCGAATGAACATAGAGTTGTTCTCGCTTATAAGGGAAAATAAGTAATTTTTAACACATATATGTAGTTTAAAGTTTCACATAAAGACAAGAAAAACAGTTGAGAGATTAATTTCTTGAGTTTTTTTTTATGGTAAGCCTTAATCTGGGCTACGTATGATGACGAGTATTGGACTTACCGACTATCAGCCAAAACCAATAACGCATCTGAATCCAAAATGTCTGGATTGGTCTAGGTTGTTCACAGAAATTCTGTATTATTCTATTCTTATTATTCTATTCCTACTCCAGAGATTTTGGATGGAGATGGTTTGTACAGCGTATAACAACGCGGTGGCCTTCCTCAACGTATAATTAAGTCGGCATTGGAATCTTTCTTAGAAATACTTACATCACTTTCAGTTTCCATTGTGAATAAAATTGTTCTTTTGCAGGACATATTTTCACACGAGTAAAACCGCGGGCGCAGCTAATGTTTTTATAAAAACGTTTCCCCACTAGGACTTCTCTTGTATCCGACATGCATAAAGCACATACTTCCAAGCCCGAAACAGTTATCTATGGGAGTCTTAGAAATATTTGTTGCAAAGCCAATCACGCAGCGGTCGAAAACGAAAGCAAAGGCAAAAATCTTAACCAAAACCATTCTGCGCTGACTAACAAACCGACATAGGGACACACTACAAACCTATACTTAAATGAAATCATCAAGCACCTATTGTGTTCATATAAATAAAGGCGTATCGATAAAATTTGCATATTATGTGGACGAGGTACCGTGTACCATGATTCTAACAGTGTTGATAATATTGTGCGCAGTGTTCGCTGTTTGGACGTGGATGAGACCGCGTCGTCCTTCGCCGCCGTTGTATCCTGGCGCATTACCACTTATAGGACATGCACATCTTATGATAGGGGATGCTATAGGTACGTAAGTCATTTTCATCCTTGTCTTTCCTTAGGTCTATGTTAACCTTTTAACCGCTTGTGTCGCATTTATGCGACAAATATTTCCGTGCCCCTACCGCCCGTGTCGTATTTCTGCGACAGAGAACATGCATGGTTTTTTATTCGACAAAACGATTGTACCTCCCTATTTATTGTAGGTATTATTTTATCGATTCGTAGTCGGGCGCTAGGGGCACGGCAATTGATATTTAGCTACGCGCTTAAAAGGTTAATAGCTCTCCTTTGAGTGCTGCATCTTAAGTTTCGTTTTGATGTCACTTGAGATTGAGATACTGATCCGATAAAAAAGTGTTCTAGAAGCTTTCAAATTCAGATGATATTTACATTTCGATAGTTCTACTCAGAATGCTGCTCTCAGGGCACCATGTTGAGAGTGTTTTACCAATTCCGGCCAGGTGAAATCGGCTACAACAGTAGGGTTACAAACAAAGTATCTTAATATATATAATTCTTCTGTACGTGTGTTTGTCACCTAACCCCTCCTAAACGGCTGGACCGATTTGGATAAAATTTTGTGTGTATATTTCAATGGGTTTCTGGGTGGTTTGAAAATGCAATTGGAGTCAATAGGTGGCGCTGCTTTTCCAAGCAGGATGACGTCTGCCGGGTCCGTTAGTATAATTATATTTTTATTTAGAATAAATATTTATTGAGTAGAAGAGTTTCTCGTGAAAAAGTTCTTTAGGAGAAGTACTACCATCATACCTATTTCTGCCGCCAAGCAGCATTGTTGTGTTCTGGTTTGAAGGGTACAGGTGCCCGTGAAATTAAAGGCACATGAGACTTTCCAACTTTGTTTACAGGCGGCGATTACCACTTTGCAACCGGTAGACAGGCGGCATATTTGCTAAAAAATCGAAAAAAGAAAGAACCACCTCTCTTCCTGTGGGTATCGTTAAATGTCTCATTCTGTAGTCACCAAATCTGTTTGTCCAGCTAAGTGTTTATTTCAGTGTTTATAGCAGTGATAGCCTAGTGGTGTGACCGTTGAACTGCTAAGTCAAGGCACGCACCTCTGGCTTTTCGGAGTATAATTATCACTCGTTTAAAATCGATGAAAGAAAACATCGTGAGGAAACCGGCATGCCTGAGAGATATTTCTCGACGGCGTGTGAAGCCAAGTTAGAGGCCCATGGGTGGCATAAACTCTGACACCAGGTTAGTTACTAACCACACGAAAAGAAAAAGAAGTGTTTATTTCTATGTCAATATTATTGTAAGGCACCTTTTTGTCATTGGACGTTTACGTACTATTCTAAAGTAAGACCAAAAGTGATTAATGAGCTGATTGGCGTAGTGGCTAAGCGTTTAGTTTTCTGTGCCAAAAATTGGGCCCGCGGCTTTGATGCCTGCGTGGAGTCAATTTTTTTTTATTTATATTTGATTTTCCCTTTTTTTTTTTAATTACGAGTTCCTATAATTTTGACATCTCTTTCAGATTGGTGGAATTTTCAAAAGAAAGTGTACAACTTTTGCTTAGAGAGTGGTGGCGTCGCGCAGATACGGTTCGGCCCAATTTCTGTGTATAGTAAGTTACTCAATACTATTAGCTCTTGGCATGGCAGCCTCACTTGCAAATCAAATGTCAACAATTCACACGGTTGGTGGTAAGATCTATACGGTCCGCCTGGCTAGCTATCACCCTCACATTAAACTCCGGCACCAAGCAGTTTACTGTGTTTCGTCGTGCGTATGTAAGAGCCAGAGGAGTTTAGGGGATTCCCTCTATATCTCTGTTCCTTGGAATTGTATGCTCCATCTTAGACCCTGTCTGCGCTCACCATCAGATGGTTAGCGCAGACAGGGTCTAAGATGGAGCACACAATTCCAAGGAACAGAGATACAGAGGGATTCCCCTATACCCCTCTGGCTCTCACATACACACGATGGAACACAGTAAACTGTTTGGCGCCGGACTTTATTGTGAAGGTGGTAGCTACCCAGGCGGACCGTATTGGTACCACCAAGCGTGCGGTAAGGAAGTTTTATATTCTATCCCGTTTCCACACAAAAATAAAAGTTTACTTTTTCCCAATGCTTCGCTCGTGTGGAGAATTAGATAGTCAATAGTCATCCCTTTGCAACAAGTCGTAGTAGAAGAACTCCGTGTAAAAATTTTCGTCCGGAAGCCATATCTAATTCAGCCGCTAAGCAGTATCAGTATTGCTGTGTTCCGGTGTGAAGGCTATGAGTGCTGGTGAAATTACAGAGACAAGGCTTTCCAACTTTGGCATGTAAGGCAGTTATTAATGAACAACTCTCATTTGAGAGCTGAGCTGCCTCCTAAGTGTATTTTCGATATGACTTGAGGGGCAGCTTAAGATGAGAATTGCTAATAAAATAAAAAAATTGTCAAATGTATGAAATTTTACTCTATGGGAGCGGCTTTTGAGAATCTGCTCCCAGCTCGCCATGTCGAGAGTGGTTAATTAAAACAGGCCTTAGTATAGCAACACATCAGCAATCGTCTTTGTGTTGTAGGTGTTCATGGGCGGCAGTATCCACTGTCCATCAGATGAACCGTCGGCCTCTTCGCCAACAATAACCAATTATGGATTCAGATTTATTGTTCAGGGAGATTATTTGATTTCAAGACATATATTAGCTTGTAATGGTAGTTATTTTTGGCAATTAGTGTTTTTTTTGTAATCCAGATAAAATAATATTTATTTTATCTTAATAATAATTATGAAATTCCTGTCGATTAATTTATAAATATAATTTCTATTTCAGTAATAACAGACCCGAATGAAGGTCTAATAATCGCCAACAAATGCCTGGAAAAACCGTATTACTACAATTTTGCGAAAGAAATGTTCAACAGGGGACTGGTCACAGCGAGTTGTAAGCAAACCAACAGTAGCTATAATAATAATACTGACGATAGTTTTATATGTAATTTAATCCTCACCAAACTTAAGTTGTAATTATTATAATTATTGGGAGACTCCGTCCGCCTGGCTAACTACCACCCAGACATTTAAATTGTACGGTTAGCAACATTACAGCGCCCAAGTACCCTTCCCCTACCCCCGCGCACCACAGCGAGACTACGGGTGTATAGTATCCACTGCTACGCGTGTCCGTGGGCGATGTGGGCGACCGAGCCATGCTTTTTGTTTGTGACGTCATAAACCCAAGCAATCGTGCGTAGCGTAGACCTACGCAGCAGTGAATACTCTCTCCTACATTTTCATACGAAGAAAAGTTGAAAAACGTGTGTAGCGTGGCCGTGCGCAGCTGTGGGTCCTCGGCTTTATAATCACCACAATTTCGTTTGTATTATTTCCTTCCAGTATCAACATGGAAGCCTCATCGGAGGCTACTAAATCCGGCATTCAATCAGCAAGTACTGAATACATTTATGGCTGAATTTAACTTGCAGACTCGAAATTTGGTGTCTCTATTAGCTTCTGAAGTTGGAAATGAACCGTTCAATGTACACCGATACTTAATGACCTATTTATTGAAAACTGTTTGTCGTAAGTATTCTAGATCATCTATATTATATATATTTATATATGTGTTGTAAAGTGTTGTTTTTACTATTTTCCACGCAATTTTTATGTTTTTCTCTCCATAAGAAACTTCCTTGTGCCTTAAGAAATATATATAAAAGAAAAATAGCCGATTTTTTTTCTTTATATATATTTCTTAAGGCACAAGGAAGTTTCTTATGGAGAGAAAAACATAAAAATTGCGTGGAAAATAGTAAAAACAACACTTTTCTTTTCCCACTACAGGCCAATAACTTTTGACAGAACGAAGTCTGTCCGGGCAGCTAGTTTTAAATAAAATTATGATCAGCATCCATCAATGAATCAATTATCTCTCAAGTAGCACAACAATACCTTCCGCTTTTTGCGTTTATAATTGTTACGTTGATTACCATAATGAAATCTTTACATAGTATAAAACAAAGTCGCTCCCGTTGTCTGTCTGTTCCTGTGCTTAGATCTTTAAAACTACGCAACGGATTTTGATGCAGTTTTTTTTAATAGATAGGGTGATTCAAGAGGAAGGTTTATATGCCCCACATTAGTAACTACTTTGCACCCGTGCGAAGCCGGGGCTGGTTGCTAGTAACGAAATAAACAAAAGCAGTAAAAAATAGTTCGTTGCTTTAAATCTGCGTTTTATTTTTACAGGTACATCGCTAGGTTTAAAACAACAAGATCAAAATATAATTGATAGAGATTACGTTTTTGCAACTGAAGATTTATTATCAATATTCGGAGAAAGATTTAAAAAAATATGGTTACATTTGTCTCATATATTCTATTGGAGTGCGTTGAAGAAAAAACAAGATAAGCTGCTGAAATGCAGGAAGGATATCATAAATGCGGTAACTACTATTTATCTATACAAGGTTAGTCGGAAGGGGGGTACTAAGCCACGGGCCGCCTAAAGTATCACTGATGACTATTATAAAGCAAGTGTTAAAATTTCAAAATTCGATAATTTTTATATGCATGCAAAAATTATTTATTTTTGTTATTTCAAAATAAAATCATATCTGCTATAGTTATGAATTCAGAAAATTAATTTTCTAAACCGTGACCCCAAATATGTCCAAAATTGTAAAAACAGCTGATCATAGCTAGCACAGATAGATTTTAGCATATTTTTTTACGAAATCTTCGAAAAGCTATTTCTCTAAAACTATCGAGTTTTGGGGAAAGTTGTAGAACAAAAGTTATCCCTTCTTATGTGTACTTTAACACACTTTCGGCTTAGTACCCACTTTCCGACTAACCTTGTATACAGGGTGTAAACGAAATCATGTGATTCCTTCAACCCCGTGATGTACTGCTGACATAGATTTGGTAACCCTGAACGGGGTAATTTTGGATTCAATAAAAAAAACGAGTAGTAAACGGTTAAATGCCCGTGCGGCGAGCGATACCGCGCAATTCGCTCGGGGCGCTAAAATGCCTCACGTTAAGAACACAACATGTTTACTTTTTTCTTTTTTTTTATTGAATCCAAAAGTATCCCTTGCACTCTTACACCCATATTCTAAGACGTTCCTCCAAAACTTACTCTACTCAGGAAGGCCTCGAAAACACCTTCAAAATAGTATTCTTAGTCACAATTTCGAGTGAACTTCGAGGTTCCTCGAGAAGTCATTATGTCATAATTTGAATTATCTGCATCGTGCAAATAACGCCGCGATAAATAGTTGTAAGGATTATCGTAAGCATATTCGATAAAGTCTTCAACATTCATTTTTGTTACATACGAACTTTGACACTTCCTTCCTTAAGGTAGGTTCCGAGGTACCTTGAGTTTGACAGATGATTCCTTACCTCGACTGAGGAAATATCTCGAATCGAGGACGTTTATGTCAACTCGAGGTGGAGTCGAGTCGAGTATGTTTTGGAGGAACGTCTTAGAATATGGGTGTTAACATTTTTAAACATCATGAGATTTGAAGGAATTACATGATTTCGTTTACACCCTGTATCTATACAGTGGAAACGATAATTAAGTTTCAACGGGCGATTAATATAACATAATATCACGCCTGTATACCCCAAATGGTTGGGCAGAGATGCATAGTAACAACCTCAATCCGCCGTTTTATTTAAGTTCCAAGTAATAGGGGACGAGCCTATTGCCATCAACCGAGCACAATTCCAATCTCCGGGCTTCTACTGAGGAATTCCACACGGAGAAACTCAATAACCTTTGCCCAACCTGGGGACTGAACCCAGGACATCACGATCAGCAGTCGCGCTTGCCACCGCTAAACCAACGACGCCATTATTTCATTATCTATACTAATATTATAAAGCTGAAGAGTTTGTTTGTTTGTTTGTTTGGACGCGCTAATCTCAGAAACTACTAGTTGGAATTGAAAAAATATTTTTGTGTTGGATAGTCCATTTATCGAGGAAGGTTATAGGCTATATAACATCATGCTACGACCAATAGGAGCGGGGCATAAATGAAAAATATTGCAAAAACGGGGAAATGTCCACCCGTGCGAAGCCGGGACGGGCCGCTAGTTTGTATATACAAGGTTAGTCGGAAAGCCGCGGGCCACTTAATGTATCGCTGATGATTGTTTTAAAGAAAATGTTAAAATTTCAAAATTCGGTAAGTAAAAAACCATGCTAAATGATTTTTATTTTAGTTTTTTCAAAAATTCTTCATCCCTGCTTTAGTTACAAATTCAGAAAATGAAGCTTCTAATCCGTGACCCCAAATATGACCTAAAATGTAAACACTGATCATAAGCTGAGGATAGATTGAATTTTAGCGTATTTTTTATGTAATCTTTGGACAGCAATTTCTCTTAAACGAAATGACTTTTGGGGAAAGCTGTAGAACAAAAGATATCCATTATTATGGGTACTTTAACACCCTTTCGGCTTAGTACCCCCTTTCCGAATAACCTTGTATATTGAAAAACTATTAACTAATATCAAAATAAGGTTACTTAAGAGGAAACGCGGGCTGCATAATATTGGAAGAATAGGTTTTTAAACGATCTATTTCCGTCCCACCCCTCCCGCAAACCTTCCCAATTGAGCGCAAAAGAGACAACTGCATCTCGGACTGATGTCTCCTGTGCATTATTAGCGAAATCTTACCCTCGTATTCCCCTGTTTCCTTCTTCAAATCTGGACCGATTTTAATATTTTTTTCTGCAATAAAGGACATTGCCAATCTATGCATGGAAGTTGGACCAAGTGCTGCCCAGAATGAACACATAGTGCATTTTGATCCTCAGGCCAATACTCATCAGTAAACCGAAGCGCTCCAAAATCTGTCCAAGGAGTCAAGAGAAAAAAGTGTTTTATTGTGAATTATTTATTTGCAAAAAAGACCCTAATAATTATTTTCAGTGTATCTGTGAGCACATTACACAACGCCCGCCGCCGCCCGGCATACAGTCCTGGCCGGCGTGGCCCGTCGCGACGTCCCACAGCTGCACAGTGGGAAAAAAATGACTTTTTTTGTTAAAAAATCTGCCTACACCACAATTTTTGACGTATCGCTGCCATTTTTTTTTATACACTCCTGACACTCCTGAGATAACACTTTGGCGTGTCACTGCCACTTTTCCTTAAAAGTCAATATAAACATCAATCTATGTTTGGAACACTTAAATTTATATTTTAGCATTGAAGTATTCCTAATGTAGGTTTTAACTACAAGGCCTAGCACGCATGCTGTCGAATTACTTATAGTAGGGGAGCCCAAGATGCTAAAAGAGTTACTAGAGCGTCGCGGGGACCTTTTGGATTGTGAAGATTAGATGCTAAAAAGAAAAAAAGGTTATATGATGTATGCCCTTTCAGTGGTGGGGGGAGTGTGTACAGGTTTTCAAAAATGTAAAAAAAAACAGTCACACTGACATACTCGAGCGCGTCAGATATTAATAATGTATGCACCCCATGTGTTTCTGATAACGGAGAAAGATTAATCTGCCGGTTTGCATGGTGGGGGTGACCGTACGAAGGGGTTGAAAATGGGATAAAAAATAATTTACTCGAGCTCGTCAGATATTCAGAGGGGATGTTAAGTAAACCCTAAAGGAACTCCTATTCAAAAGACTGACGATTTGGACGCGACCACAAGTCATGGCAGATTTTTGAAAATGCAAATAGAAATCGTAACATTGAAATACTCGAGCGCGTCAGATTAATATACAGACAGTTCAGCTTGAAAAAAAATTTAATCATATTTTTTATTTCTGAATATAACAAATACAATTATCAGAAAATAATATTAATATTTGTATATATTATATATACAGGGTGTTACAAAAATACCCCTAAAGCCGAAAGGGGGTTAAAAGGTCCCTTGTACAGAGTCTATTGGCAATATTTGAAAACCGTAGGATGACCCAAAAAAAAAAAAAGAATTTGGATAAAACATAAAATAATCATCATTGGCTTTTTCAATAAGCCATTTACATAAAGTTCGCTTAAAGCGTGTCATTGGTAACTCCCTCATATGCGGTGGAAGCTTATTATATATTTTAATGCACATTGGATAACAGCTGCGCTTGTACAATTCAGTCATCATTCTAGGGATAGTCAACTTATTCGGAAATCTAGTTGTAAAAGAGCAATTGTCACCAACTTTTTCGAAGAGATTTTGATGCAATATAGTGAATTTACAGACTTCTTCAATATACATTAATGTCAGAACTCTTAATTTTATAAATAATGGCTTACAGGACGTAAGTGAGTCAACATTACATACGAACACGAATGCGTTGTTGTGATCAGCTGTGATGGCATCATGCTGACGGAAAGTAGTATGGGAACGGTGCGAGAGAGTGAGAAATAGAGAAAGAATGAGAAGGGAAGAAAGGTGCGGAGTGGGAAATACATAGTTCTCAGCAGCTGCACGCACCACACTTTATTGATGATTTAACTACTTCGGCTTGTGGAAATCGGCAGATTATGTTATTCCCGTAATCCATGAATGATTTCCTACAAAATAAAAATAAAATTGACCGCGCTCGACAAAATCCAGGTGACGTTTTTTTTTTTTGCAACTTTGTGATTCTCCTTTTTCCTTAGGTCACGCGCAAATTGTCAGATTATTGAAATGTAGACTTTTCTGCATGTAATTAACCCACTTTACCTTAATCTGACGCGCTTGAGTATTTTTTATGATCGATTTTTTTTACTATTCTGATCGGCTGCCCTAAACGCGCGACCCTATATGAAGGGTTCATGTATGGTGGGGGTACTTAATAGGGTGCAAGGATTCCCCATATGTTATTCTGCCACGCTCGAGTAAATCCCGAAATCCCCGCATGGGCTCCCCTACTATAACGTAAACTTAATGTTAATGTAAGTGAATTTTGAATCGGAAATACTCTTTTTGCACATACTGTTTAATTAAATTGAAAACTTTATTCATATCTATGTGAGATACAAATTATGTATGTCGAAAAAAAAACATGTTATAGGACATTTGTATTTTCTCATGAGCCACAGTGCTCACCCGCCACCGCGGAGTCGGTCGGCACTACAGACTCCGCAGTCACACCGTTAATTCAGCCCTCATCAAGCTGTCTCCCTCCCAGTCTTCCCCCAGCAACGCCCTAAGCCGAGGTCCAAGTCCTATTAGAGGTCGCCCTTATTGCTGTTGTTGCTAGTAGTCATGATGTTGTCATGGTAGTAGTTAGCTTAGGATAAATATTTTACTTCGTCCCCATTGGCTGGAGACCCGTCAGGTCTCACCAATAACAATATAATAATAATATTATATTATTATATTATTTGAGCGCGACGCACCGTTTTTATTTTGCTCCGCAGTTTTTTTAATCGTTAAAATTATTAACGTTTGCTATTGTGTTCGTGAGTTATACCAGAATAAAGCATATACAATGGACTTCAACACACAGTTTATATCATCTGATAACTCCTTCCAGTTCGTGAGTAATTAGAATGTAATTGTTTAAAATTCTGCAAACAATAATTATTACTGACCTACGACAACTCGTAACGCTGCTACGTTCGCAGACGCACACTCACGGGTGCGGTCCGAAGTCCGAACGCCGGTGCACCGGCCGCTTAGAGCTTTGCAGGGAATACGCTTTATCAAAATAAAATATTATTTTACTAAGCAATAAAATCTCACACGCTGTTAACCTATCACCCAATTGAGATTATGATTTGCGCTGCCTGTAATAACGAGTTGCTGTCTGCAGATGCTTTTCTTGAATGTACTGTGGATGACAACCTTGTGGCAATTAAATTAGTTTATATGGCCTTGGTGAGAAGTAAGCTCGAGTCTGCGTCGATCATTTGGAATCCACATGAAAGTACTTACGCCTAACTATTGGAGAAAGTGCAAAAAGCATTTCTTAGATTTTTTTATAAAAAACAGTTTGGATACTGCCCTTTTCTCTACCCAGCAAAATTTTTACTGGGTATGTTAAAATTCAATTCTCTTGAAGTAAGGCGTAGTTGGGTGAATATTCGAAATTTTTTAACATTATTTTAACAAATCGTTCTTCTCCCGGGTTGTTAACGTTATAGTATTGTCAGATTGTTTTTGTTCTTGCCTTATTGCTTGACGGCAGCGGTATAATTTGAGTTTTCATTATCATAATTATAGTATTAAACATCTGCATTCTTAACTTTGGGATGATGCTAATGACGTTCTCAATTTTTGTTAATATTTTTCGAAGAATGCCCCAGTTACTGCTTGCTGACTTCTGCTTGTAAGATACTACAGGGTAAATCTGATTGTCCAGAACTAGTGTCTCAGGTAGTGCGTCTTTTTATCCCTTTTGTGCCTACATACCAGCTTACACCACGTAGCCAACCATTATTGGCTGTGCCAGAGTCACGCACTGTGTCGCATGCTAACTCCACTCGTTCGTGCTCTTACGATGCTAAATGCGCTCCTGACTTCGGCACCGGAGTGCGATTTGTTTGCGACCAGATGGATAGATGTGTGTCGTGAATGTTTAAGTTTTTGTGAGATGATGGATGACAGATAAATGTTATTATTTTATTCCTAAAGTTTTTATGTTTTTTTTTATATGTTTAATACTTTGTTTGGTGTATTTTTATTCTATTTTATAATTGTTTATATTTTATCTTTACAACACATTAGTGTTGACTGTAATGTTGTCCGTGTTATATATGAAATAAAATAAAAATAATTAAATGACTGCCCGGTTATGTAGAAACAGTAAGCATGGAACACATACAAGCAGTACTTAAAAAAAACAGAACAGTGTATTTTTGATTCAAAATTCGCTTATATTAGCGAACCTTTACAATACTATACGTCGAACGTTCGTGCTGCGCCTACTGAAGTCTTTATATTTGTACATATTTATTGTTTTAGTTTGTCGTAATTAGCTATTGCCCACCAACCCGCACCAGGCCAGCGCGGTGGACTAAGGCCTAAACCCTTTTCATTCTGAGAAGAGGCCCGTTCCCAGCATTGGGAGAGTAATAAAGTGATTATAATGTTTATAGAAAACGTTGACTCTGAAAATATAATTTTTCAGGTGATCACTAAACGAAAATTAGAAATGAAGGCGAATTATAATTTGGAAAAAAATGAGGAACCCGCATCAGGTTTATATTTTTAATTTTATCTTCTCTTTCTAAACCATAGTCTTCGTGTTGTAGCATGGCATGTGTCCGACGTATCAAATCACATCTAAAATCAGTTTCCATCACATCGGATGACATCGATTTGATGTTTACAGTCAACCATTTTCACCAAATCTAAACAACGACGAACAAATGTCGATTTCAGATTCACCAAACCAACCGAACAACTAAATCGTAATAAACAGATTTTATAGATTTACATAAATCTAAATTCCAACATCTAAAGCAACCTCCAGCGACTAACAAAAGATAGATATTCACTTACTCTCTTTTCATCTTTACATAGTCCCGGCTGTGAAAAAGAGATGAAGCGAATATTGCATCCGTTGGGCTATGAATGTTTGTTGGCGCCATATCAATATCGATAGACGTTGACATCGCTGAAAAATCTAAATATCAAATGGACAACCGATGCCGTAAAAATCAGATATTACTCATCTCTAGTTACATTACATCGCTCATAAATCGACCACAGTTATTCTCTCATGTTAGTCACAAGTTAAATCTTACAGTGGGAGTTCATCGAAACACTCCTATTTCAAGTTATATTGTGTTATGTCCAATACTACCTGTAAGAAGTGTTTTTGTACAACTTTTCTGAAAAATAAATTTATTATTATTAGTTATTGCTCTGAGGTTATTCCTCACTACTTTAGCTGTCATAATAGCTACACATTTGGTCGCCGGTCGTTCCGTACGACAATCATCGATATGAGAAAAAAATCACGAGTACGATCAATCTTTGTATATTATTGACAGATCTCATATTATATCTGTCTTGGGCTTGATAGTCTTTCATAAACATAGTCTATTGAGCGATGATTACGATAATAAAATTTGAGAAAATCTCTATGAACTTTTGGTTGAGATAAGTCAATGCTTTGGAAACAATCGTGTATTGGGCAATGTTGCAATTTATTTCAGACAAATTCAAACCATTATTGGATCAATTAATAGATTTAGCTGATAAACAAGATTCCTTCACTGACGACGAAATCAGAGAGCATTTGGATACTATAGTGGTAGCTGCTTATGATACTACTGCGACAGCAATAACTTATACTTTTTTATTCATTGGAACTTATCAAGAAACGCAAGAACGAATTTATGAAGAGTAAGAATCGCAATTTGAAAACTGCTTTATTATTAGATTAAAAGTGTTTCAACAACAAATTTATATGGAATTGATGTTATTGTATAGGTTACAAACAGTACTTGGACATGAAGACAGAGATTTGACTAAAGATGATCTACCAAAGTTAGTTTACCTGGACGCAGTAATAAAAGAGAGTTTGAGACTGTACCCTCCAGTCCCTGTAATTGCAAGGAGCATTCACTCGGATATTCAGCTAAGTACGTATTTACCTATGATTTAATTTTATGCGTACATGCGTATTGCAATCTTGCTTACTTCTTTCTGTTTCTTCTTTAAGTTAAGAGGAAATGCGGTCGGCATTTAGTCCACACAAACGTATTCCTCAGTTTCCTCCTTGGATAATGTCACAAGAGCAAATATGTTTTACCATATGATATATATCTACCACCACTATGTCCCTATGTCATGCTTTTGTCAATAAACTAATTATTAAAAAAAACTAGAAACGTTAAAATTTTACAAAACTCGACCGGTTTTACCACCGTTTTCGGAGATCTGGCAAACATATTTGACGAATATAAACAATAAAAGAAAAACATACAGACATAACCAAAGTTTTTTTTTAATTAGTACTGAAAAAAATATTAAAGTCGGTCCAGATTTGAAAAAGGAAACAGGGAAATACAATTTCGATAATATTGCACAAGAGAAATCAGTCCGAGATGCAAGTGTCTCTTTCGCGCTCAATTGGGAAGGTTTGTTGGAGGGGTGGGACTGAAATAGATCGCTTAAAAACCTATTCTTGTAATATTATGCAGCCCCCGTTTCCTCTTAAGAGAAGAAGGTTATCGTCGCGAAGTATAAAAAGATTCAAAAATACATTACCAATATTGAAAAGTAGAAAGAGCTGCATCAAAAAGAACGTATTCTTTTTGATGCAGCTCTTTCTACTTTTCAATATTGGTAATGTATTTTTGAATCTTTTTATACTTCGCGACGATAACCTTCGTCTTTATTCGTGTACCTCTGCTCTAGTCGACCACTGTCTCTTTCTCTGTCTATGATGTTTTTATAAGTGTTTGGCCTTGCTTTTCTACTACATCATAATATATTCCAGAGAACTACATACTACCAGCAGGGTCTAACTGCCTTATATCCATGTATGGTATCAACCACCACCCAATGTGGGGCGCAGATGTAGAGCAGTTTATACCGGAGCGATGGCTGGATCCCGCCATCTTGCCTGACAACCCTAACGCGTTTGCCAGCTTCAGCCTGGGCAAGCGAAACTGTCTTGGTAAAAATCAGATTACAAATAAGTAGACTATTTTCTGAAAATTAAAATCTTAAACGGAGAGGAATGGAAGGAGGGTGGCAGGTGTTTGCCCTGCAGTGGGATGATCATGATTGAATAATAAATAACGTTATAAAAAATTCTGATAGACAGGTAACTCTGTAGCTGATAGGATTATCTCATTCAGTTGCAAACAAAATCATAGGATTGGATAGCCAAACATGCAATAGCAAATACCTATCCTTTAGCCATGAAAAATGATTTGTATAGAAATGAAATGAATAAATGATGATAATAAATGGAAATACATGACGAGAGCCTTGTGGAAGCCGAGAAGGATAAAGAAATTAAATATCAAGACTTGTGGTTGTGGCACACGAGGTTGTCGATATGTGGGAGGTTGAGTCAACAGACGTTATGCCGATAGTCGTTAAGGGCAATGATTAATAGCCAAGTCGTTAAGCCTCTGCCAACATCTGATGAGGCTCTCGTTGAGTGGCTGGAACAAGGGCCTGATACAGAAAGCGGTACTTCTGGACACTGTGCGTATCATTAGGAAGTTCTCTCTCTGACCACCGGTAGCTTGGACCCTGTTCCCGATGCCGGTGGGCTACTATTTTTTATTATATTTTTAAATATCATTAGATTTTTATAGAAATATTTAAAAATGTAACTTATATGTATAAAAATTAATAAAGGAAAGTATCAATGGAAATAATGATTGAATGTAATTATGTTACAGGCAGACTCTACGCCATTATGGCAATAAAGACGACTCTTGTGCATGTTTTGCGTAAGTACCGCGTTACCGGCGACATCAGTAATATAATTACACAAAATGATATTATGATAAGACCTGCGACTGACCAACAAATTCGCTTGGAATTAAGAAATTGAGATTTTTTTAATGTTTTGTTTTACCTTACAATGTTTGTTCATATACAGTATAATCTCACTAATCCGGAACTATTAAAAAGCAGAGGGTGCCGGATTATTGGAATGTTCAGATTACTGGATTATAAAGAAAAATCATAATAAATAAAATAGCTTAGGCGTAGAGGGGCTAGGGATATGCGGGCGGCGCGGGCAGAGGCTGCCGTATTATTGGACGTATCGGTCGATTGAAGTGCCGGAATAGTGAGATTCTACTGTAGTTATCCTTCCTTTTCAAAAGTGGTAGGTACTTGATTTTTAACCCACGTGCTATCATCCAATCGAGCCGAACTTGCTGAGCATGTGGTGTTTACTTGTAATGATTGTGCAGTAAGATTTACTTTTAAGCTATGATGTAAACTATGTATGACTGTAACAATAGTTGGTAAACCTGAATAAATAAATAAAAATAAAAAACTTTTGTTAACATTATGTAATTCTGGTGACAATACAATGTCATGGTACCATTGATGGTATCCACTGATGATAGAGCGAGTACTTTTTAAGTAGTTTTATAGACGTGACAACAACGTGTTAGGCTGGACATCCACCAGAGCTGTGCGAGGAAAATGTGCGGTGCGAAAATATGTAGCTAGGATGTGAAACGGTGTGACCCTTTCCACCAGAGCTGTTTGAGGAATGTATAATGCGTAATGTGTTAATGTGTACACATCTACCTTTACAGAACACTATCTATTGACTGACTGGTAGGCGTATATTTTCAAATCCTCGCACACATTCCTAGCAACACATTCTTCGTAACACATTCCTCGCAACACATTCCTCGTAATACATTCCTCGCAACACATTCCTTGCAACACATTCCTCGCATAACATTCCTCGCAACACATCCCTCGCTCGCATTTCTTGCTTGTTTTGTATGAACAAAAACCTCGCGCAGCTAAGCCCATATCCACCAGAGCTGCGAAGAACGAAGCTATATCATTAATCTGTGGAGCGAACCTAGGTAAATGAAGTGATTCTATTGGTGCTTACAAAACACATTGCTCGCTACGCAGCTTAGCACAGCTCTCAGCTCTTACTTACCATCTATTGTAATATACCTACATTGACAAATAAACGATATTTGATTTGATTTGATTCAGCCTTATGGGCCTGCGCAGTGCACATCCAGCTGATTACCAATTTTATGAGATTTTTACTTGACTATTAATTTAGAATTTTGGCGTAAATGTATTATAAATCAATGTTTAAATACGCCTGTAAACATCGGGTAGTTAAAAAATCACGATGTATACGGATCGTCTTTTTTTAAATTTCACTGTCGTAAGTTACCTTCACTGTAGCAGTTCTTTAAACCATTTATTTATTTTGCCATACATAATATAATTAGTACACATAACATAAAATTGTTATATTTAACTAATTTAATCTACCTATACCTATATATGCGTATAAAAAAATGAATCCCTATTTACCTTGGTCACGCCATACTTTGAGAACGACTGGACCGATTGAGGTCATGTTTACACAATATAATTGTTTTGTCGAGACAATGGTTCGTAGCTATGCTGGGATCCGATATGTGGCGCTGTATTCAAATTATTTACGCAGGCATAGCCGCGGGATAACAATTAATTGATTATAAAATTTAACACGTCTCACTATAATATCTGTAGCAAGGGATCCAGCTCAGTATTTGCTGTGCCTAATGCACAACACTGATTTTCAGCTGGTCCCTGATTTTAGAGATTTTTATTAAGTCAGGGATAGAATACAACTGTCTACTCTCAAAATAACAATGTTTGAAAATAATTCCGGCTTAGAATCTGGCGCTACTAGGCGCACACACGGATAAACAGATGGAACCAACTAACTCACACGACTCAAGTAACTGCAATTATGTGCCCAGAGACCATCGACCTATATAAATGAGCCTTTGCAACATTATATATCATTTTACGTCAAAACTCTCCCGTGATATCCTTACGATGTTGACCGTAGTGTTGATCGTAATATGGTGTTTAGTATTAGCACTGTGGTCATGGATGAAGCCACGTCGCTTGTCGCCTCCGATGTACCCTGGCGCTTTGCCACTCATAGGACACGCACATATGATGATTGGAGACTCTCAGCGTGAGTATTTTAAGTTTTTATTTAAATCGCTTTGTTGCCTGTCTGTCTGTAAGGCAACTTTGGGCCAGTTCCTGTTATACGAATAAGCTGAAATTTTGCATGCCTACACATGAAGTTGTAATGACATTACATAAATAACTGCTTAATAACAAGTAAAAAAAGAACTCGTATTTACATAATAAAATAAAATATCTGAAAAGTTCTGAAAAGTATAAAATATTTGGAACATCTGAAAAACAAAATCGTCGAGGGCGGTCAATTGGTTAAAGATATTGGGCAACATGTGACCGCTAAGCCGATCAAAGCCTTTAGTTAAAACTGTTTGAATCTTCTCATCAATGTTCTATAAAAAATATTTTAACAAAAATAAAACCGATTTCAAAAAACGAGAAAAATAAATAAAATAATTACCATAATTATTATAAAATTAACAGTTTCAGAAGTCGGTGCTAGTCCACGCTGAACCAAATTGAAGGCACCAACTTCTGAAACTGTTAATTTTATAATACGGTAATTACTTTTCTTAATTTTTTCGTTTTTTAAAGTCGCTTTTATTTCTATTATAATGTTTTTTTTTTTTTTTTTGTGGTCTTAAGTACACCTGGTTGGACCTACTAAAGACGCTGCTCGTAACCCAATCACATTATGTACTGTTCATCATTAAGGACTTCTATTGTCTATCTCCGAAATTCTTCATCAGATCTTCACCAAATTTAAATGGAACCTCAAAAGAATACGCTTTCAAACAAAAAAATAATTTTCCAAATCGGTTTATAAATGACGGTGTTGTGAGGTAAAACCATAAAAAACCAGCGACTTGAGAACCTCCTCCTTTTTTGGAAGTCGGTTAAAAATAAGAAATATTGTGTTTAGATAATTATTTTTTACATATCATACCGCGGCGGCTGGATGCACACATGCTATTTTTCATGCTATCCTTTTCTTCCTTGCTGTGAATCCCACCTAGTGAGCTATAATATTAGTTAATGTTAACTTGCAAACCAACATCTTAAGCTGTGTAAATCATGTATGTTATAGGTTTAATTGTATCAGTTCTGGAAATAACTTTAATGAAGGAAAGTGGGAAGATTATGCAGACAAAACTGCCAGCAAAGGATATTAGCAACTTATCTATACTAATATTATGTAGAGGAAAGATTTGTATTTTTGTAAGTAACGAATAAACTTAAAAACTACTGGACCGATTTCATAAATTCTTTTGCCGTTAGAAAGCTACATTATCACTGAGTAACATAGGCTACGGGCGGAGTCGTGAGGACACAGCTAGTCTTCTATAAAAAAACGGTGTCTACGCCAACTAACTAAACAGCACATCACTAGCGGCGGCACATCACTAGCGGCGGCACATCACTATTAACAGCGCCGCCAACCGAGCGGAACTTGGGCCGGTATCCGCTAAAAATTCAAGAAACACTACGAACGAAGAAGCCATCTTAAACATCGATCTCAATACAAAATCATCTCAGTATATCGAATTTATATAAATGATTAATACCAAAAGTCAACAAGTCAACGCTAGCTGTATGTCATACCGAATAATTCAATAGAAATAAACATTGGATCAAGTTCGACGAGTTTCATTCTACATTTGGTGACCCCGACGTGATATATGGACAAGGCAACTGGATGGCGAGCTACCTGATCTGCTGAGGAGGTTCTACTCAACGGAAAACCGAGGGAAGTCGCCCAATCCTATCCATAATACCATCCATAGTAAATTTTGTTTCAATTTGTACTAATTACGTCGTCGACTTTGATCTCCATATTGAATTCATATTCGATAAATTCGATTTAAATTCACATATTTCTTTAATTGGCTATTAAAATACATCATCCATGCTCATAATTTCCCTATTTACAATAATAAAACCCCGTATTTTACAATACTTTTCGAAATATTAAACTTTTGATATTCTGCATCAATCTACCTACATAATTTTTATATTTCGAATCTCCCTTATTTCATATCGTCATTCAATGCCAAATCATCTTTGCATTATATAAAGCATATCGGCCGACTATTTCAGAGTACTCCGGGAACAAATCGGCGAGAATTACGAATTATCGGCGTTCGTGCGTTCGACACGGTGCATTCCAACAAGAGCAATGTGCCTCACCGTGTCGTGTCGTGTCGGGCTGAGCTTCACGGGGCTTCACCCGAGTTGGCAGCGGATGAATTGCGCGCCAAACTGTGAGCTGTCACATAGCGTACGGTTTGAGCGCGTTGGAGGTTGTATTCGTTGGATTTCTTTATAACTTAGTTACATCTTGTATTAATATACAATATTCATTGTTTGCGTCTAACAATTTATGACTATGGCTGACTTAAAGGAACTTATTAGACAAAGAGGTCACATTAGAACCCGCATAACTTTATTTGAAAAATATTTAACGCCTTTATTAGATTCCCTTCATAGCTCTTGTCAATCAAAGGAGTTAGCTCTAAGAGTAACTAAACTGCAAGAATTGTTACAAAATTTTGATGATGTTCAATCAAAAATTGAATACTTAACTTCTGATGAGGATGAACAAATGAAAGAGAGGGAAAATACTGAGAGTAAGTTCTATTCGTTAATTGCTAAGGGTCAAGACTTGTTGGATTCATTTCAAAATAAAATAAGTGATGAGTGTAGCACAACTTCAAAACATAACATTAAAGTTAAGTTACCACCACTGAAAATACCACCGTTTAATGGTGATTCTGGCAAATGGCTTGAATTTCGTGACACATATCTATCCTTAATTCACAACAATGATGATATTGAGGATGTCAATAAATTACATTATTTAAAATCTTATTTAGAAGGTTCCGCTAGGTCAGTCATAAGTTCAATTAATGTTTCTTCTGATAACTACAGCATAGCTTGGTCACTTCTATGTGATCGATACGATAGTAAACGTTTATTAGTTAATGAACACATTAAGTGTTTGTTCTCAATGGAGGCTTTGTTGAAGGAGTCCGACCGAGGCATACGTAACTTAATTGATACCGTTTCTAAAAACTTAAGTGCATTACAATCTTTAGGTGAACCTACTGATAATTGGGATTCCCTCATCATCTATATTGTAACAACTAGGTTGGACCCTGTAACAGTCAGGAAATGGGAAGAATTTCGGGGTGATTTAGAATCACCAAACTTAAAGGATTTATTTAATTTTTTAAGGCAACGTGCCACTGTCTTAGAGACAGTGCAAGCCAGTAAGGCAACTAAACCTGAAAAACGTGATAGCTTTATAAAATCAAAATCATTTGTTGTTTCTTCTTCATCTTCAACCGGATCTCCCATTCAACATAAGTGTTTGGCCTGTAATGAACAACACAAATTATATAATTGCATAAAATTCAAGTCTCTGCCAATCATGGAAAGAATTGCAAGGGTCTCTCAGTGGAAATTATGTAGCAATTGCCTTCGTAGTGGTCATGCATCTTATAAATGTAATATAGGTGGCTGTCGCATCTGTTATCGAAAGCATAACACACTATTACACAAACAATCATCATTACAACATTCACAGTCACATACAGAACCACATGCACAACAATCACATAGCCGTGAGGATACCACTACATCTTTAACTACTACAAACAATCATCAGGTTCCTCAAAACGACTTACCTCTTTCATCTTCTGGAAATTCATCTGGTGGTTCTTCTTCTATTATCAGTATGTCTGCTGTCACCTCCAACCATTCTCTTCTTGCTACGGCGTTGGTCGAGGTGTCAAACAATGGCAAAACTTATACATTAAGAGCTCTTCTTGACAGTGGTAGTCATTCTTCTTTTATAACAGAAGCAGCTCGATCTAAACTAAATCTAAATAATTGCAAGAGTGATTTCTCAAGCGTTACTGGTCTCAATAATGCCATGATCAACGTAACAGAACATTGCACCATACAAATGAAATCATCTTACACATCATATAGTGCATCAGTAAAATGTTACATTCTTCCATTAATTACTGATAAACTTCCTCAAATTGGGATAAGATTCCAAGACTTAGGCATTCCAAATAACATTAATTTAGCTGATCCTAACTTCTACAATCCCTCAGAAATTGATTTACTATTAGGTTCAGACATTTTCTGGGACGTCATTTGTTCAGCTAAAATTAAATTGGGACCTAACAAACCATTCCTGCATGAAACATTACTAGGTTGGGTAATTGCAGGCCCCATGGGGGGGAAACATATTAATCATATGCATCGTTCAGTTTGTAACTTTAGTCAACAGATACAACAACAACTGTCAAAATTTTGGGAACTCGAAGAAATACCCGCATACCAATCTAACAATATTGATAAGAATAACATCTGTGAAATTACATTTAGTGACACTACTTACCGTGATGCAGCAGGTAGATTTTGTGTACAGATTCCCTTAAAAGAATCACCCAATGTACTAGGCGGCTCAAAAGAGATTGTTTCATATGGAAAAAAAAATGAAAATTAATTCTTCTTTACGTCAAGAGTATAATAAGTTTATGCATGAATACGAGCGCCTCGGACATATGAATGAAGTACATATCCCATCGCAAGGCTGCTACTTACCGCATCACGCTGTCATTAAGGAAAATAGTGAAACCACAAAATTAAGGGCTGTTTTTGACGCCTCGGCCAAGACCTCTACTGGCATATCTCTCAATGAAATTCAGCATGTTGGTCCGGTCGTACAGGATGATTTGTTTTCGATTTTACTTCGGTTTAGACAACATCAGTTCGTGGTTTCGGCCGATATAGAAAAGATGTATCGACAAGTTTTGATACAACCTGAACAACGTCATCTTCAAACGATCTTATGGCGTGACAGCGACGACATGCCTATAAAGACTTTTCAGTTGAATACAGTAACATATGGCACGGCATCGGCGCCATTTCTTAGTACAAGGTGCCTATTAGAATTGTCCAATAAATGTTCTGATCCCAAGATATCTCAGTTAATAAGAGAAGATTTTTATATTGATGATTTTCTCTCGGGAAGCCATTCTGAGGAGGAATTAGGTCACATCATAAACAGCGTCACTCAATTGCTTCATTCAGCCTGTTTTCCGTTACATAAGTTTCGAACAAACGCACCATCTATTTTTAAGAAAAACCCTAGTGCACTCATTCCTAAGGACTTAGACTTAATGTCACAATCATATGCACTTGGACTTAAATGGGACCCAGTACAAGATGTTTTTAAGTTTCCCTCTGACATCAAATCTTCTTCATCTTCTGTAACATCCAAGCGACTTATATTGTCAAATGCATCTAGATTATTTGACCCTCTCGGGTTATTAAGTTTGTGTACCATTATACCCAAAATAATACTCCAAAAATTATGGCTCTCAAAATTAGATTGGGATGATCCTGTTCCAACTGACATTGAGAAAATGTGGTTTGATTTTATTTCAGGCCTCATGACTTTAGATTCCATTCAAATCCCAAGATTTGTTCTTAACAAGAATGCTAGTACCATTGAGATGCATTCGTTCAGTGACGCTTCTCAAGATGCATACGCAGCCTGCGTTTATTTACGGAGTGTTGATGAGTCTGGTAACATAGTCGTTCGTTTATTGTGTGCAAAAACCAGGGTTGCTCCTATAAAACCTCAAACCATTCCACGCCTCGAATTGTGCGGTGCCCTCTTATCAGCAAGATTAGTATCCAAGGTACTAAAAGCTTTGCGGCTTACAATTACAAGTATATTTTATTGGACTGATTCTTCTGTCGTTTTATGCTGGTTGTCTTCTCAGGCTCGTGATTTGAAGCCATTCGTGTGTAACCGTATCGCAGAGATCCAGCAGTTAACATCTTCTGGTTCTTGGAGACATGTACCAGGAACACAGAATCCTGCTGCGCCAGCCTCAAGAGGTTATGATCCTAAACATCTACATAAGGCCACATTATGGTGGGAGGGCCCATCTTTTTTATTAGAAGACGAGTCAAGTTGGCCTCAAATTATTCAGCCTACGAGTGAGGTACCTGAAAGGAAAGCTTATAAACTAAATTCCAAACCTAAAACATGCACCACAACTACACTAACTACACTACAACTACAAACAAATAATACATCTACTTCTTCCTTCAAGGTGGTAAATTTTGAGAGATATTCAAAGTTTACTACTTTGCAAAGGACTATGGCCTATGTATTAAGATTTAATTTTAATCTGAAACATGCAAATTCTAAGCGTGTAGGTCATTTAACTACCGATGAACTAGAATCTTCGTTACAATACTTAATAAAACAACATCAGAGAGAGTGTTTTGAATCTACTATTAAATTATTATCAAATAAAAAACACTTACCTTCTAAATCACATATAATCTCTTTAAATCCCTTCGTTGATGATCAGGGCATCTTAAGAGTAGGTGGACGTATCCAAAAGGCGTCTGAAACCTATAATAAAATACACCCAATCTTACTCGACTCTAATCACACCTTCACAAAATTACTGTTTGCTTTCGAACATAAAAAACTTCTTCATTGTGGTCCTCAACTTTTACTTACCAATGTGAGACAAAACTTCTGGCCAATAAGTGGACGTCGATTGGCTAGAAGCACAATAAATCAATGTAAAATATGCAAAATTATGAAGGCTCAAACAGTCAACCCCATCATGGGAAACTTACCCGCTTCGCGGGTGACTCCAAACTTCCCATTCCAAGTGACAGGTGTCGATTTCGCAGGTCCTTTTCTAATAAGAGACCGTAAGGGACGCGGTTGTAAACTCATTAAAAGTTACTTGTGCCTCTTCGTATGTTTTTCTACCCGGGCGCTTCACTTGGAGCTAGCGTCAAATCTCAGCACGGAAGTGTTCATACTATGCTTAAGACGGTTTATATCTCGTAGAGGAAAACCAAGCGATATATATTGCGATAACGGTAGAAATTTTGTGGGCGCAAACAATGACTTACGTCAATTCTTAGAGTCATGCAGTGAATCTATCTCTTCATCCGCTGCCAGCGAAGGAATAAAATTTAAATTCTCGCCGGCTTATTCCCCCCACTTCGGTGGGCTTTGGGAGGCAGGCGTAAAGTCTGCTAAACATCATCTAACAAGAATGTTAGGAAATACTCACCTTACTTTTGAGGAGCTTTTCACGTTATTTGTTCAAATTGAAGCAATTTTGAATTCACGGCCTTTGACACCCCTTTCTTCTGATCCATCTGATTTCGAACCTTTGACTCCCGGGCATTTCCTTATCGGGAAACCGTTAACTTCGCTACCGTCACGACCACTAATTGACATCAATATGAATAGACTCACCAAGTATCAACAGATTGAACAATTGAGACAGAATTTTTGGGAAAGATGGCGCAGCGAATTTCTCTGCGAACTGCAAACAAGATCCAAATGGCGAAGGAATCAAGAGGCTCTTCTTGTGGGGGACATGGTCATTCTAAAGGAGTCTAATCTACCTCCTCTCAAGTGGCGAATGGGTCGCATACACAAATTGTACCCTGGACCAGACGGTATCGCGCGTGTGGCAGACGTCGCGACTACTACTGGAATCATGCGTCGAGCGGTTGGAAACCTTTGCGCACTCCCGATTTCAAACTCATTTTCTCCTCGAAACCCCATATGTTTCGAGGGGGGGGAAGATGTCTACGCCAACTAACTAAACAGCACATCACTAGCGGCGGCACATCACTATTAACAGCGCCGCCAACCGAGCGGAACTTAGGCCGGTATCCGCTAAAAATTCAAGAAACACTACGAACGAAGAAGCCATCTTAAACATCGATCTCAATACAAAATCATCTCAGTATATCGAATTTATATAAATGATTAATACCAAAAGTCAACAAGTCAACGCTAGCTGTATGTCATACCGAATAATTCAATAGAAATAAACATTGGATCAAGTTCGACGAGTTTCATTCTACAAACGGGTTTGCTTAATACCTTTTTTATAAATGTAATGGATTTTCAGATATGTGGAAGTTCGAAAAAATGCTATACGACTTCAGTTTGAAGACAGAGGAAGTGGTTGACTTCCGACTTCCCCTGCATTCTGTTTATGGTAAGCATGACACGTGTATTGTGTTTTTTTTTATTAAGCCTTGGATTCACTAAGGGACAATGTCGCAGAACAATTTGCTCGCACACACCAGCACCCGCTCTCGAAGCGGCGGGCGGCTTGCAACATGTCCCGCGTCACGTAGAAATGCCGCACAATGTTGCGCGCAACTTTGCAATGTCACGTAAACTCAATGTTGCGCGTCATATATGGGAAAATTAAGTCCCCTGGTACATCCAAGGCTTAACTAAATATATCCGTGGGGGACGGATTGAGAAAACAATTCCCGTTCATCGCTGGGCATGCGAGTCGTAAGAGGCGACTAGTCTGGCACTATAATTATAATTGTGTCCGATAATGGCAATAGGCTCGCCATCTATTACATGAGACAGTAAAAAAAGTAAAACGGGGGTTTACAGACTTCTGTAATAGGAAAATATCTCTGCTTACTCATTCGGGGATGTAATGTAATGTTCTGCGTAGCCTTTTCCCAACTATGTTGGGGTCAGCTTCCAGTCTAACCAGTTACTACTGAATACCAGGATTTTACACGGAGCGACTGCCATCAGACCTCCGCAACACAGTTACTGGGCATTACCGGTATCCTAAAATTAGAACGGTTGTAAGAGTTTCGGGTTTTCGACAACCCGTAACGACTGTCGTAGATATTCGTATGACACCCGGGACCAATTGTTTGACATGCTCTCCGAGACACGGTGGGGTCTCTCGATGTATAACGAACGGTCATCCATCCACGAACTGACCGCGGCAAGCGCAGCTTAACCTCGCTAATCGTATGATCCGCGCGGTTGTTAATTAGCCACGAGCCCCTCGCGTGAGTAATGTAATGTATAAAAATTGAATAGTTCTATAAAAATCGCTGTTCGAAAGTTTCATACATACATAAGCTCACGCCTTTTTCCCATGGGGGTAAGCAGAAATTATAGAACGCCTCATGCTACATAGATATTTATAGCTTTGTTTTCATTTTAGGTCATATTTCGGCATATAGAATAGTGGATCCAGTTTCTGAATGCGTAACTAAGTCAGGGTTGTCGATGTTTTGAAAAAAGTAATAAAAATATGTTTTTGTATGGAAATACATTTTTTTTTATTGTAATTCTCGCTGTCAAATTCATCAGTACTTCAAGTAGTACCCCCTTTCCGACTAACCTTGCATTATTATGTATGTAGTACATAACACATCCAGGCACTAGGGTTGTCAAGACTATAGTCGCTACATTCTAAATTATTGTAAATTTCTATATCTGTTTTAGTGATAACAGACCCAGATGATAGTCTGATAATAGCAAATACATGTTTGGAGAAAGCGTACCTATACAAATTTATGAAGGCGATTTATAACAGAGGACTTGTTTCAGCGGATGGTAAGTAAAATCGAACGAAGGTAGCAGAACCTGACTATAGGTGCATTAGTTAAACATTTACAGTAATAAAATATCGATCTAAAGGGCTCTGCCCACTACACCATACTAGGACCGTAACCGTACCGGCACAGGTAAAAAAATATTCTTTGTATGGAATAGTATGAGACAATGCCCACTAGACTATTCCATCGCCGACCGACACCGTAGCGTGTCATGCACAGACCGGAAAAATTTCACCGTGAGAATATTTTGCAGGTGACGGAACGCTCTGTGCCTGATACGCGACGGGTATGCACCGCGTTTATACCGCGTATGCTCCCCGTTGTAATCCCTGTCTGATACAATATATTAATTATTTGCTGAAGAACGCAGGCACGTGCGCAAAAAAAAATGAAGGACGAAAATTAAATAGATTGTGTTCCTAAATACGAATATTTATACAATTATACAAGTACCTGGATGACCGAGCTTTGCTCGGTTTTTTTTGGTAAATCGTGTTTTTTGGAAAGAAAAAAAAAGAAAAAGAAGGAACTTGAAAAGAAAAGGGGAAAAAATAATCATCTGGAGTCGGTCCGGGGTTTTCTGGTTTCGGGATCGCCCGATTTCCCACCTGAGCTATTATAACCTTGTAGATGGTGGCAAAATTTACCTTCGTATTCTAATGATATTGGAGCAGTTTTTCATTGCCTGAAAACACGGATAAAACGACGTTTTCTAAAAATGTAACCTAGCTAGATCGATTTATCGCCCCCGAAACCCCCTGCATACTAATTTCATGAAAATCGTTGGAGCCGTTTCCGAGATTCAGATTAATATATACATATATACAAGAATTGCTCGTTTAAAGGTATAAGATTAAATAACATGTACAACAACTGATAGAACGGACACTAAACGGGGATGGTATAGTCATCACACGTTGTATACGGGTATAGAACGCGGTTGATCCATTGCAGCGGACATAATAGTGAACGCAGCATTTTTTGCCGTGCATGACACGTTCCTATTACGGTCCTAGTATGATACATTGTAATGGGCAGACGCCTTTAGTTAGTTGATATTAGAACGGGAGAGGACGCTCCATACTTCATTTTTTTTTGTCGTTGAATATTCTCTTGGATGTTTCTCGCCCAGGAAAGGCGAGGAGTCAGTTACCGCCTAAAAACCAACGGTGTTCCTCCTCCTGGCCGTTCGGCCGGGGTCACATGCACCGCAACCCCGGCAGGTTCCAGTCCGCCAGCCCTTGGCGAACGTCTACTCTGTGGGCCCTTGCCCCAAGTCCTAATGAGAGGCGCGCATAGAACACTGCGCGCCGCCTTCTCGGGCCTGTTACTGGTCGGGCGGCGGAACCCCTAACCCGCCGCCCGCAAGCCACACACTGGGGTGGCTGAAGGTCGTCGTGTGCGCGCACCCTCCGGCGCCCAGTGCTTCTGACGCGGAGAAGAGCATACAGCTCCCTCTCCCTCTCCGCTCCCTCATTGGTTGCCATCACCTCCTCGTAAAAGGTGGCGATGGCTTCCCACGCACCCTTGCTCCCGACCATGGACAGAAAAGAGAGGTCACCACCGACCGCCGCGACTAATTTGCGACGCTGCGTCCCCCAAGCAGATGCTCCATATTCCTGCCCATCTTCAGTCATCTTCTTCACGTAATAATTCTTCTCCACGTTCAGAGAGGGCTGGCATAATCTTTGCTTGGAATATAATAATAAATTCACGTTCAAATAACCACTCCTTTCTCTACTTTTATTTAATTTAGTATCAACATGGAAGCCTCACCGAAGGCTGCTGAATCCAGCATTCAATCAGAAAGTGCTACACGCTTTTGTGGAAGAATACAGCAACCAGGCAAAAAGTCTTGTCTCTCAACTGGCTTCTGAAGTAGGAAAAGGCCCGTTTGACGTGCAACCATACTTGATCAAAAATGTACTGAGCACTGTGTGCCGTAAGTATTAAAATAATTACATCAACATCACAACATCACGCCTGTATTATATTTATGTATACAGTAACACCCTCATTTGGCCGCTATGTTTAAGTTCCATGTAATAGGGGGTGAGCCTATTGCCATCAACCGGGCACAAGTCCAAACTCCAGGCTGCTACTTAGAAATTCCACACGGAGAAACCCAATAATACTTCGTCCAACCTGGGGATCGAACCCAGAACCTTATGATCAGCAGTCGCGCTTGCCACCACTGGACCAACGAGGCAGTTATCATCATCATCTTCCTGCCCTGGTCCCAAGTTACTTGGGGTCGGCGCAATATGTTTTTCTCTTCCACTCTTCCCTGTCAGCCGTCTCATTCTCATTTACTCCCTTATCTTTCATATCCTCCCTCACACAATCCATCCATCTTTTCTTAGGTCTCCCTCTCCCGCTCCATCCATCAACATTCATATTCATCACTCTCTTAGTCACATGTGTTTCATCCCTCCTCAGCACATGCCCATACCAAGACAAACGCTTTCCTTTCAACTTTTCTGTCACTGGTGCCACTTTCAAACTTCCTCTAATATTCTTATTTCTTACTTTATCCATTCGCGTCACTCCACACATCCATCTCAACATTCTCATCTCCGCTACGTGTAATCTTCTTTCATCCGTCTTCTTCACGGCCCAACACTGCAACACAGCACGACAGGTCTTATAATGGATTTGTAGATTTTGCCCTTCAGCTTGAGGGGCATCCGTTGGTCACAAGTTGTCCCTGTGACCTGTCGCCATTTCATCCAACCTGAGTTGATCCGATGCGTAACGTCTCGGTCAATTTCACCATCCCCTTGGACAAGTGACCCAAGGTACCGGAAGTCGGAGCAGACTGGTAAGGATATACACGCGAGAGTAATAGGCATAGGACTGGAGAGACCGCCGAAATCGCAAAACATATACTGCGTTTTGCTTCTGCTCATTTTCAAGCCAACACTCTCCAGTCTTTGCCACCATTCCCCCAATTTTCTCTGGACCTCTAGGCCACTCTCGGCAACCAGCACAATGTCATCGGCATACAGCATACACCAAGGAGCCTCTTCCTGGATTTCCGACGTAAGAGCGTCTATTATCACCAGAAAGAGGTAAGGGCTGAGAGTTGACCCTTGGTGCAAGCCTACAGCCACATTGAAACTGGCAGTCGTGCCCACTGCGGACCGGACTTGAGTACGGCATCTACCGTACATCGCTCGGATCAACTGCACATACTTTCCAGGCATACCTTTCTTCTTAAGGGCCCACCACAAAACCTCACGGGGTACCCGGTCGTATGCCTTCTCAAGATCAACGAAAACCATGTGCAGATTTTTGTGAGCACCTCTGTATTTTTCACAAAGTTGGCGAATAGCAAACATGGCATCCGTTGTTCCTCGACCAGGCATGAAACCGAACTGGTTTTGTGAAATTTCACTCTCCTCTCTCAGTCGTCGCTCAATAACTTTCTCCCAAACTTTCATACTATGTGAGGCAGTTATATTATAAACATTTATTAGAATAGAATAGAATAGATTTATTTGCAAAAAACATGGGTAAGGACAGTTTTATTTAAGTCACAAAAGTAGCCGCATATTTAACCATACAATGGTGTGCAAATTAAAAGGTTAATTTAATACAAAGTTATACGCAAGAACTTAGAATCCGATTACTTACATGGATATTTGAACAACAAATATGCAATAGTTTAAAAAAGAGTTAACAATTTTTTTTTAATAGTATGAACACAGCTCAAAATAATAAATTATTTTTTTACTTAGTGAAATTAATAGTGTATTCAATATAATATCTTAGAAAGTACGTGCATCTAAGAACTCTTTTACAGAATATAAACATTTTTTTACTAGCCACGAATATAGTTTACGTTTAAATATTTTTAATGGAAGATTTCTTATGGTCTCTGGTAGCTTATTATATACTCTGATAGTCATCGGATAACAATTATTATGGTAATAACGACTTTTTATTGCAGGTAATAGTAATCGTGTTGGATATCTCGTGTTAAATCTGCAATTCGCTCCATAAGTCTTAAATAAATGTGGGTGTTTCTTTACAAAGATACAACATTCAAATATATATAAAGATGGTACAGTAAGAAGTTTTAATTTAGGAAATAGTGTTCTGCACGATGTTAGCGGTGGAACATTGCAGAGTGCCCGAATACATTGCTTTTGAGATATGAATACCCTATTTATATGAACTGAATTACCCCAGAGCAGTATAGCATATCGTAATTGGGAGGCAATATACCCATGATAAGCTTGTAAGGCAATCTTTTGATTGCAGATTTTTGTGAGTCGCCATAGTGCATAAATAAATGTATTTATTTTGGTGCATACCTTATGAGTATGTAATTTCCATGAACATTGATTGTCCAGATTTAAACCGAGGAAAGTTATATCGTTGGCTTCAGTTAGAGTTTTACCTTTGTGTATTATTTTCAGCTGACTTTTGAACTTATGTCTGTTATAAAACTCTATATATTTGGTCTTTTCTATATTTGCTTTTAAATTATTGTTTTCCATCCATTCTATTGTTTTTGCTATAGTGTGGTTTATTTCATCATTATAATTAGTTTTAGGGTTTCGAGTAATTATTATTGATATATCATCAGCAAATAAGGTACATGGATATGTTATATGGTCAGGTAGGTCATTTATGTAGATTAGGAAGAGTAGAGGCCCTAAAATGCTTCCCTGGGGGACACCTACTCTGTTTTTAGCTAACGAAGACTTAATGGCTATTTCTTCATTTTCATTATTTATATCTTTTATTTCGACATATTGTTGTCTATCTTCAAGATAGCTCCGAAGCCAGTTTTCAGCTGTGCCACGGATACCATATGCAGAACATTTTTGCAGTAAGAGGTCATGAGCAACAAAGTCAAATGCCTTACTCATATCAAAAAAGACTCCTACTGTAGGTATACTTTTGTCAATATTTTCAGTTATTTCTGTAACAAGCTTAAATGCAGCAAGGGTGGTTGATTTGCCTTTTTGAAAACCGTGTTGCTCATTTTTAAGGATGCAAAATTTATTGAGAAAAGCTGTTATTCTTGTATGCATGATCTTTTCAAAAACCTTAGCAAGTACTGGTATTAGTGCTATAGGCCTATAGTTATCAAGTGCCTCTTTATTCCCTTTTTTGTAAATAGGTTTTATAATTGAAATTTTCATTCTATCCGGAAAAGTACCTTCAGAGAGAGATAAATTAACTAGGTGACATAGAATGGGAGTGATAGCAATGGCACATTGTTTAAGTATAGCTGTGGGGAATTCATCATATCCTACGGATGTCGTATTTTTGAGGGATTTTATTATTCTGAAGATTTCGTCACATGTAGTAGGAAACAAGAAGATAGTAGATTCGTTATGTTTGCAATTAATATTTGATTTCGTTGACAAGTTATTTTTGTTTGATTTATTTGCGAGGTTGATAAAGAAGTTATTGAAAGTATTTGACATAGTAGTTTTATCGAGGATGACTTTATTATTATGTATAATTTGTGTAATTTCTTTGTCGTTATTATTATTATTCTCTTCGTCTTTCTTGATTAAATGCCATGACGCACGACATATATTTTTTGCGTTTTTTAAGAATTGTTCATTTTTTATCTTTTGCGCTGTAAATATACATTTTTTTAATATTTTGCTATAAATACGGTATTCTTTTCTTATTAAATTATTTCGATGTTTTTCATATGTATATCTAAGTTTCCTTTTTTTAATACAAGACTTTTTTAACCCTGTCGATATCCATGTCGATTTCTTTTTATTTGTTCCATTAATTTTAATTTTCTTTAGTGGAAAACACAAATTAAAATAAAGTATAATATTATCATGGAATATGTTAAATGCAGAATTTAAATCGTTATGTTCATGTACATCAGACCAGGACAAGCATGACAAACAATCATTAAATTTATGAATGTACATTCTATCATAATCATGCTTAAATATAAAATACTGTTTACTGGGTTTTAGCTTATTTTTAATTGAAATCTGTAATGTTTGACCAGTTTCATGGTCTGATAATCCTAGTGGATGAACTTTACCTTTTGCTTTGGCAACATTACTGATGATTTGATCTAGGCAAGCATTTTTTCGTGTTGGTTCGTTTATGTGGATGTTGTAACGATAGTTCTGTATGATTCTTAAATAATCAGTATGTATTAGCGAGTCTTTGAGTAAATTAATATTGAAGTCGCCACAAATTATCACCTTTTTATTAAATTTAACACGAATTATCCCCATCAATGCTTCTAGTTTTTCCAAAAATGTATGTGGATTAGAATTAGGTGTTCTATAAACGCAGATAATTATCAATTTATAAAGTGGTATTTCTATGCCACAGCATTCAAATGTTAGTGCACTTGCATGGTTTTTGAGCCAAGGTATAGATTTGTAACTCATGTATTCTTTACATAGGATCCCAACTCCACCACGTCGTTGTTTACTTCTAGAAAAGAATGCTGCTAATTTTAGACCATTTATATTTAAATTTATTTCATCCCCTGATTTAAGAAATGTTTCCGTAAGACATAAAATATCAATATCAGTATTATTTTGAGCTAAGTCTAGTAAAGTTATATTAATTAGGTCCATTTTACTTAACACTCCTGCAATATTTTGATGTAATAATGTTAATTCGCTGTTGTTATTCGTGGGTGAGCTTACGAAAAAATGTTTTTTTACAATTCAATGTAGAGTTAGATAAGGATAAAGATAAAGTCTGCTTCCGGTCTAGCTTTTTGAAGTAGTCTAAGATTGTTTTTTGAATAGAAGTTTTATTGAGATTATTTATACGGGTTGAAGATATATTATTACAATCCGATACAGAGTTGGATGCTGTGTTTTGAACCAGTTCAGATACTAAAATATTTTTTTCGTGGCTAGTTACTACTCTGACATTTTTATTTTTGGCTGGCAGGTACTTGTTATCATAATCTACACTATCAATTACAATGTTAAGTTTATAACATAACAAATCTTGTTTAGTAGGTCTGTTTCTGTTAAAGTAATCCAAAAAGTGACAATTATTGAAGTTATTACAAATCAACTTAATTTTATTGTTTAACGCATACGTATTCAAGAATCTATTGTCTTCTATTTTTAATATATAGATAGTTCAATAAATATCTTCATCGGGTTGGAGTCATTTTCGCCAATGCCTAGTATAATCTTGTCATGAATGTTAAGATTCATATTTTCACAGCATTTTAAAATTTCCTCTGTCGTACCAAATGGTTTGGTAAATGCCATCACATTATATTTTTCATAAGTAGTGTTGCATCTTGTTTTTATTAAGTTAGATGCTAAATCAACACACTGTTGTCCTCCGAATATTAATATTTTTCTTCGATAAAAGTTTTGCTCATATTTTTTATGAGATATGGGGAGAGAAGGCGGTGTTAGCATATTCTCATTTGTATATAATGTAGATAAGACCTTTTCAGATTTTTCATCTTGTGGTTTCTGTGCGCAGTGAATACTCATTGTAAAATTGCTGTTGCTTTTTTCTCGTATTTGTTGTTTACTTTGCAAAATAGGAGACTTGGGTTCTAAGGAAAGATCAATATTTTTTTGATTGATACTTTTCCGTTGCAGTTTTTTTACATTTTTAACGTTGTAAGGAGAGCATATTTGCATTAATTTGTTGATCTTTGTGTCCTTTTCATTGACAACAGCCTGAAGACAAGTGTTTTTTAAAATTATTTTTTTTATTTCACTGTCAGCACTGTCCAGTTCAGCTCTTAAATCTGCAATTATGTCTTTTAGTTGGGCGATCTCGCTACAGCTTGTGGTAGATATATCAGGTAAGCTTTTTGCCATTATAGTCTCATTCGACAGTAGTGAACAGTATTGCTCTTCCATATCAGGCAGAGATTCGAATGACTTGTGTATTTTTCTACGACATGTAATGTTTTCATTCTCCATCGTTACAATATAGGTACTTAATAATATTCGCGGCCACCAAGAACACTGGTTTTTTTTTTAAATTATTTGTTTGATATTTTGTTTCATGTCAAATAATGTATTTAAACATTACAAAAAGACCCCGGTACCCCACCCCAGGATAGACCTTGGGACATAGAGCTCACAAGTCAATACCAATTGCGTGTAGCCAAATTGCATCTTGAACTACTAGTCGAAATTACTGTTCTAATTCTAGATTTTAAATAGTTTTTAACGTTAGAACACAATATTTGAATTTTTATATTTTGTTTACTAACCGACACAGTTTTTTATTACTTTTTTATGCCAAGATTTCAAAATTTGTATGTCGTGCAATTAAGTGGTTTTATGATCTAGGTATAAGACGTTGGTTCTCTCCTGCAAACAATACAAATTGTTCGGTAACTTTGTTGAGTTCCGTACCTACAAGAACAAAACGGAACCATTATTGTGAGACTTCGGTATCTGTCTGTCTGTCCGTTGGTCCGTCCGTCTGTCTGTATATCACGATCGTTTTGTCAGTGAGTACTACAGCTGTGAGTAATTACGATCATAGGAATATTCCGAATATTACGAATTACTATTAAATCAAGCAATATTTTTTGCTCTGGCAACATTACATTACACATTCTAGCATTATTACGTTGGCAGAGCAAAAAATATTGCCTGGTTTAGTAGAAATTCGTAGTTTTCGGAATATTCTTATGATTGTAATTACCCTAAAGCACTATACTTGGACATTATGGCAGAACATTGCTTGTACCTAGCTATTTGCAGTGAAAGTTTTGTTTTTACTATTATTAATATTAAATATGCAACATGTTAGAACTCGCTTTTTTTTGTTTTGTGTTATATAACGTGTGAGGTGTCATTTGAAAGGGCTTGCTTTAAATATTAAATTATTTATAAATAAAATATTCCTGAACATAATTATCTGAAAAAATTCAAAAAGCAAGTCAGCTCGTTAATTAGGTTTAAAAAATTTGATGTGTACTATATTAGTATTTCAATTTAATTCACAGATCTTATCTAGTTGTAACAATTATTAAGTGGACCCAGAATACTGCCTTGCGGTAGTCATTTGAATGTATTTTATTATTTGTCTAACTCACAGATATATATAGATATATGTGGTATGCTTTAGTTTAGTTGCGCAGATTCACGTTTTAAACAAATTTTGCAGATGGCATTTTCAGTTTTAAAACAAATTAAGTTTCGATTCATCACTAGGATAACATTTGTTGTAGCCCTGATGCAAGATTTTGTCTTTTTATTTTGACAGGGACGTCTCTTGGTCTAAACATTGATGAGCAAAATGTGACAGTCAACAACTACGCTCATGCAACTGAAGCCTTATTTTTAATTGGCCTTGACAGATTTCAGAGAATCTGGTTACATTTGTCATACATATTCAATAAGACTTCGTACAAAAAAAAGCAAGACCAACTCATTAAAGTAATAATAGACATAACAAAGGCGGTAATTATGATTGTTTTCTTTTTTTTCTAATTAGTGCGGTAATTGTACCAATATACCATGAAGAATTAAAAAGTATAATAAAAAAAGCCTTATGTCGTTGGAGACAAAGAAATTCTTCATTGTTTGGTATAATTACTGACTTGTAGAGAATGTTTTAATTGTTTGCTATTGAAAAAATAAGTATTTGCTACGTGTTAATCCCATTTCA
This sequence comes from Amphipyra berbera, assembly GCA_910594945.2. Classification (NCBI taxonomy): domain Eukaryota; kingdom Metazoa; phylum Arthropoda; class Insecta; order Lepidoptera; family Noctuidae; genus Amphipyra; species Amphipyra berbera. Next base: position 9,325,132 of record OU343144.1, on the reverse strand, counting down.
ATGCTGGTTTTTTTTTTCAGGTAATCGTTAACCGTAAGTCAGAATTGAAAGAAAAAAAAAGTTTGGATATAATCAGTGATACTACATCAGGTTAATACATTTATATTTATACTAAACAAAAAGTTTGTGAAAAAATTTAATGCAAAGTTATTCAAAGATGTATGATGTTTCAGCGTTCTCTTGGAGTACTCTCTCACGATACATGTCGTGTTGAAGTAGTGGGACCTAATTTTACTAACAAAAACGTAGATCGATCGCAATCGAACCAAAGCTAAACTAAAATCGAAATGATTTGACAACAAAAACAAAACCAAACATTTTGACAGTTTTTGTAAATGAAAACTGACAACATTTTGTTAGTAGAACTGGTTTCATATTCTCTACATCAAACCGTTGATGAAACTGAGCAGGCTACCATTTTAAGATCCTTTATTCTGTTGCATCTTTAAAAAGTAACAGTGACAGTACGTGACTAGTCTTTTGACAGTACGTGACTAGTATTTAGCTACTATATATTTTTCAGATTACATTAATCTTCATCTTTCAGACAAGTTCAAACCACTAATAGATCAAATGCTAGAATTAGCTGATGAACAAGATGCCTTCACGGACGATGAGATCAGGGAACACTTGGACACTATTGTGGCAGCTGCTTATGACACAACAGCTACATGCATGACATTCACCTTGTTACTGATTGGATCTCATCAGGATGTGCAAGAACGAATTTACAAAGAGTAAGTACCTATCAATACGTAATATTCAGGGATCTAGAAGAAGCTGCACACAACATCCTCCATTTCTGCCGACGGTGCACTCTGCTACTAACTGATGAGGTGTTCACGATTGGTTATTACCAATCGTGAACACCTCATGCCTATTGGCAGGACAACCCTTTTTTTAACGTGAGAAAGTCCTCATGGACCGCCACCAACCTTGGGAAGGGCGGAGGATTATGTCGGATTCTTACCGACTAAAATCGGTGTTCCCCCGAGGACCCATGGGCAGAGTCGCCGGATTCGCTACCAAGTTGAACGCTTGCCTTCCATGTAGGAGGGTCTGAGTTCGACCATGGCCCGCACTGCTGACTTTTCGAATTCATGTGTGGATCAAAATTTGATTATCACATGCGTTAACGGTGAAGGAAAAAGATTTTGAGGAAACCTGCCCACCCTGAGAGGGCTCCAAAACGATCTCGATGGTATTTTTAGTCCGTTAACCCACATTAGGCCAGCGTGGTGGAGTAAGCTGTAAACCTTTCTCATCCTGAGAAGAAACTCGTGTCCCTGCAGATACAGTAATGAGCTGATTATGCTATTTTTACTTAAAGTTAAGTACACTAGACTTTCTGATATTGCTCTCGTCTAGCAGCTAGTACATGCACATATGTCAGTGGAGGTGAGGATTGAGGGACCAGTTTTAACAATTGCTATCTTCAAATTGCGTCAATATTATTTTTCCATTTCTTTTTTACAAAATGTTTTAAGATTCTTACTAAAACTGTATGTAGAGAAAGAAAGATTTTATTTATTTCATTCGGTAATATTCACTAAAATATTTATCTTTCTTGTGTGGAATGAGGGACCACAGTTTAGTCGTTATATATTTTTAATCTTTGATGCTTTATGGTCTGTTATTCAGTAAATATCTTTACAAATTCTTTACTAAATGTCTGTAGTCACAATACCTTAATTTTTCAAATACTTTCCGAGATCTGGCTGATGGTCTGTGAGAACTGAGGGACCGCACATTAAGGATTGTAGTTTTTAATATATTTATTTACAAATTCTCATATTTGTTTTACAATTGTTCTAAGTCTACTACTAAATCCTACGATTTTTATTTTGCGAAATACGAGTATGGTCGCTCAGTTCACACGCACGTAATCTGAAGACCTTTTGTTGCTTCATAATTTGATACTCCACTAAACCTTTTCGGAAATTGACAGGTTACAAGAAGTACTCGATAATCAAAACAGGGATTTGAACAGATATGATCTACCAAAGCTCGAATATATGGAAGCAGTGATAAAGGAGAGTTTGAGAGTGTTGCCTCCCGTACCAAGGGTTGCCAGAAGCTCAAACTCCGATGTTAAGCTAAGTATGTATATAATAAGGCTTATCAAAAAATAAGTAAGGTACGTCACCCGGGACGTAATAAGGTTCGCTCAAAGCCTACGATGCCTTGATGTATAATTTGTTAGCACTCATTTTCTCCTCGCACTGTTTCCTCCGTGCCATTTTTGACGAAATTCAATTTCCATTGCATCAGATTGTTAAACGCTGAGAGTCCACATTTGTCTTGTTTGTCAACTTACTTCTGTATTTAACTTGTGTCAACCCTAACCTAAACTTAAATTTTAATTAGATTACAACTGTGCACACATTTCTATTATGGTTTTCATACCTTCAGCACTTCAGTTATATTATACCTGTTTAGCAATAATTTTATAATTATAAATTTCAGAGCACTACACATTGCCAAGTGGTTGTACCTGCGTCATATCAATATACGCCCTTAACCGCCATCCGATGTGGGGCGCAGACGCGGAGCAGTTCAGACCGGAGCGGTGGCTGGACCCTGCCACCTTACCTCAGAACCCTAGCATGTTTGCCAGCTTCAGTCTTGGCAGACGAAATTGTATCGGTACGTTATTATGATGACAGTTTTAAAATTATGGATCTGTACCATAAGAATAACTAATCTTTACATAGTATAAAACAAAGTCGCTCCCGCTGTCTGTCTGTCCCTATGTATGCTTAGTTTTAAAACTACACAACGGATTTTGATGCGCTTTTTTTTAGATAGAGTGATTCAAGAGGACTGGAAGGTTTATATGTCCCACATTAGTATCTACATTGCACCCGTGCGAAGCCGGGGCGGGCGGCTAGTAAATTGTATAAAAGCGAAACTTGCGCTCTAGACGCGTTCAAGGTTACGATAATAGCCTACCGTCTCGCGTTGGCTCAACCAACAAGTCAGCCAAGCCGCCCGCGCAGCCTTGCGCTCGTGCGCTTGTACGCCGCCGCGCCGCACAGTGGGCTGGATTTCGAGTTTCATAGAAGTTCAACTATTTTTACCTAAATCGAGTTTTTTGTCCAAAAATGGATTCATTGACCATTATTATGCTTTACTATATCATATGAGATGGTTGTATTCATTGAATTTATTTTAAAACATATAAGTAAGTAAAAAACAAGTATGGGGCCATTCAAGTACTACGTAAGCACCAAAGGGGGGTGGGGGATCTTTGATTAGCTTATTTTTGATGACATGGGGGACGGGGGGGTCTGGATGGTGATTACGTCAGCAATATTTATTTTTTTACTTATTTTTCTAGACTTGAAAACTACTGCTCTTGAATAACAATAAAGAAATCTGAACAGATTAAAAAATGACCTATGTGAACTTGGCAACTGAGTATATAATAATTAATTTTTATGATTTTCGTTCGATTGTACTACGTTTGTACCGGATTGTACCGCTTTTTAAATCGTTTGTACCCAAAGGGGGTAAGAGATATAGGGGTGAAAAAAAATTGTCACCCGGGTTTACAATAATTATGTTTTATGCCTTCCATTCGATTGTACTATGTTTGTAAAGGATTGTACCGCTTTTTATTTTATTTGTAACTTAAGGGGGTGAGAGACATAGGGGTGAAAAAAACTGGTTACACAATAATTGATTTCTATGACTTCCATTCGATTGTACTATGTTTGTACCGGATTGTACCGCCCTTTAAATCGTTTGTACCCTAAGGAGTTAAGAGATATAAGGGAGCGAAAATTTTGGTAACCGGGTATACAAAAAATATTTTTAATGACTTCCATTCGATTGTACTACGCTTCCATTCATTTGTACTATGTTTGTACCAGATTGTACCGCTTTTTAAATCGTTTGTACCTTAAGGGGGTAAGAAACATAAGGGTACAAAAAACTGGGTATACAATAATTAAATTCTATAACTTCTATTCGGTTGTACTATGTTAGAACAGGACTGTATTGATTCTGATCGGTGTTACTATCCGTAGAATCGCGGGTACAAACGATACAAACAAAACAGCAAGCGGTACAATAGGGTACAAACGATAAAATCCGAGTTTTATTCGTAAAATTTAAACATTTCCAGAAAAATCACTAAGTAGGAAAATACAATTCTTATCGATGTTACTATCCGTAGAATCACGGGTACAAACGATACAAACAAAACACCAAGCGGTACAATAGGGTACAAACGATAAAAACCGAGTTTTATTCGTAAAATTTAATCATCCCCAGAAAAATTAAATAAGTAGAAAATACTATTTTTATCGGTGTTACTATCCGTAGAATCCCGGGTACAAACGATAAAAACAAAACAGCAAGCGGTACAATAGGGTACAAACGATAAAATCCGAGTTTTACTCGTAAAATTTAAACATCCCCAGAAAAATCACTAAGTAGAAAAATACGATTCTTATCAATGTTACTATCCGTAGAATCACGGGTACAAACGATACAAACAAAACACCAAGCGGTACAATAGGGTACAAACGATAAAAACCGAGTATTATTCGTAAAATTGAATCATCCCCAGAAAAATGAAATAAGTAGAAAATACTATTTTTATCGATGTTACTATCCGTAAAATCACGGGTACAAACGATACAAATGAAACAGCAAGCGGTACAATAGGGTACAAACGATAAAAACCGAGTATTATTCGTAAAATTGAATCATCCCCAGAAAAGTCAAATCAGAAGAAAATACTATTTTTATCGGTGTTACTATCCGTAGAATCGCGGGAACAAACGATACAAATGAAACACCAAGGGGTACAATAGGGTACAAACGATAAAATCCGAGTTATATTCGTAAAATTTAAACATCCCCAGAAAAATCAAATGAGTAAAAATATACGATTCTTACCTGTGTTACTATGCGTAGAATCACAGGTACAAACGATACAAACAAAACAGCAAGCGGTACAATAGGCTACAAACGATAAAAACCGAGTTTTATTCGTAAAATTGATACACCCCCAGAAAATTCAAATAAATAGAAAAATACAATTCTTATCGGTGTTACTATCCGTAGAATCGCGGGTACAAACGATGCAAACAAAACACCATGCGGTATAACAGGGTAAAAACGATAAAAATCCGAGTTTATTTTCATAAAATTGAATCATCATAGTAACACCGATAAGAATTGTATTTTTCTACTTATTTGATTTTTCTGGGGATGATCTAGACACGCGACAGCGTGTCAAGCCAAGTTTTTGAACTTGGCATGACACGCTACCGCGTGTCTGGAAAAAGAAACTGGCGACGCCGCAGCCGTGTGTTATATTACACGAACCATTTGAAGCCACTTTTTTACGAATAAAACTCGGTTTTATCGTTTTTACCCTATTGTACACCTTGGTGTTTCGTTTGTATCGTTTGTACCCGCGATTCTACGCATAGTTACATCGATAAGAATCGTATTCTCCTACTTAGTGATTTTTCTGGGAATGTTTAAATTTTACGAATAAAACTCGGATTTTATCGTTTGTACCCTATTGTACCGCTTGTTGTTTTGTTTGTATCGTTTGTACCCGCGATTCTACGGATAGTAACATCGATAAGAATTGTATTTTCCTACTTAGTGATTTTTCTGGGAACGTTTAAATTTTACGAATAAAACTCGGTTTTTATCGTTTGTACCCTATTGTACCGCTTGTTGTTTTGTTTGTGTCGTTTGTACCCGTGATTCTACGGATAGTAACATCGATAAGAATCGTATTGTCGTACTTAGTGATTTTTCTGGGAATGTTTAAATTTTACGAATAAAACTCGGATTTTATCGTTTGTACCCTATTGTACCGCTTGCTGTTTTGTTTGTATCGTTTGTACCCATGATTCTACGGATAGTAACATCGATAAGAATCGTATTGTCGTACTTAGTGATTTTTCTGGGAATGTTTAAATTTTACGAATAAAACTCGGATTTTATCGTTTGTACCCTATTGTACCGCTTGCTGTTTTGTTTGTATCGTTTGTACCCGCGAGTCTACGGATAGTAACATCGATAAGAATTGTATTTTCCTACTTAGTGATTTTTCTGGGAATGTTTAAATTTTACGAATAAAACTCGGAATTTATCGTTTGTACCCTATTGTACCGCTTGCTGTTTTGTTTGTATCGTTTGTACCCGCGATTCTACGGATAGTTACATCGATAAGAATTGTATTTTCCTACTTAGTGATTTTTCTGGGAATGTTTATATTTTACGAATAAAACTCGGATTTTATCGTTTGTGCCCTATTGTACCGCTTGCTGTTTTGTTGGTATCGTTTGTACCCGCGATTCTACGGATAGTTACATCGATAAGAATTGTATTTTCTACTTATTTAATTTTTCTGGGGATGATTAAATTTTAAGAATAAAACTCGGTTTTTATCGTTTGTACCCTATTGTACCGCTTGGTGTTTTATTTGTATCGTTTGTACCCGTGATTTTACGGATAGTTACATCGATAAGAATTGTATTTTCCTACTTAGTGATTTTTCTGGGGATGTTTAAATTTTACGAATAAAACTCGGATTTTATCGTTTGTACCCTATTGTACCCCTTGGTGTATCATTTGTATTGTTTGTACCCGCAATTCTACGCATAGTAACACCGATAAAAATTGTATTTTCTACTGATTTGACTTTCCCGGGGATGATTCAATTTTACGAATAAAACTCGGTTTTTATCGTTTGTACCCTATTGTACCGCTTGCTGTTTTGTTTGTATCGTTTGTACCCGCGATTCTGCGGATAGTTACACCGATCAGAATCAATACAGTCCTGTTCTAACATAGTACAACCGAATAGAAGTTATAGAATTTAATTATTGTATACCCAGTTATTTGTACCCTTATGTTTCTTACCCCCTTAAGGTACAAATGATTTAAAAAGCGGTACAATCCGGTACAAACATAGTACAAACGAATGGAAGCGTAGTACAATCGAATGGAAGTCATTAAAAATATTTTTTGTATACCCGGTTACCAAAATTTTCTCTCCCTTATATCTCTTAACCCCTTAGGGTACAAACGATTTAAAGGGCGGTACAATCCGGTACAAACATAGTACAATCGAATGGAAGTCATAGAAATCAATTATTGTGTAACCAGTTTTTTTCACCCCTATGTCTCTCACCCCTTAAGTTACAAATAAAATAAAAAGCGGTACAATCCTTTACAAACATAGTACAATCGAATGGAAGGCATAAAACATAATTATTGTTAACCCGGGTGACAATTTTTTTTCACCCCTATATCTCTTACCCCCTTTGGGTACAAACGATTTAAAAAGCGGTACAATCCGGTACAAACGTAGTACAATCGAATGAAAATCATAAAAATTAATTATTATATACTCAGTTGCCAAGTTCACATAGGTTAAAAAATGTACATATCAATGTTTACGTAAGCATAGGAGGGGGGTAAGAGTTTTGCTTACGTTTGCTGACAAGGGGGAGGGGAGGGTCAAAAATTACCAAAATTCTGCTTACGTAATACTTGAATGGCCTTATGGAGCTAGCGTGAAAACATCAAATATCTCCAGAACAGTGATAATAACCGTAATATCCTTACACGCGGTGGTTCCTCTATTTATTTGAATAATTTTGACATTTTTCATATTTCCCGAACAACTGCAGTTATTTTTTTAATCGGATAATAGTATAAATCTTTATGTAGTACTTTCCGACTGTATGACTTTCCACTAATTTGGTTATTCTAGTCCTAGTTATGGATAAAAATAATAAAATAAATTATTTAACATGGCCACCAGCAAAAAGTACTTTTTATCGATAAGGGTGTGAAATAGGACATTTTTAGTTACGACTCTGTATGAGAAGACCTATTTGACTGTCTTCAGCTTAATACGAGAAAATAGCCGAGATAAATAATATCACAAAAAAAGACATCATTCTTTTTACATATTTTAGAGTCCATTGAAATTTGTAAAAATAAATAAAAATACGTACAAACTTTAAGTACTTGATGTTGCATAATATATAAAAATGAAAATAAATTTTCATTTTTTATTTAAACTTTGTGTGGTGAGTCACCATTTGCGCACGTGGACGACGCTAATACATATATCGTGAACTATTCGCGAGCACAACGCGAGCATGCTGTTCGCGGTATATTTGCTTCGGGCACCTGCGCAAATAGTGATATGAGTACGCCATAAAGTGTACGACTTGTTATTAATTATTTTACAGGTAGATTATACGCCATGATGGCAATTAAGACGACTCTTGCCTACATTATGCGGCGTTACCGCATTACCAGCGATATCAGCAAATTACAAACGCAATGTGACCTATTGTTGAAACCAGTGGCTGGACATCATATTGGTTTAGAATTAAGAACATAATATTTAAAGTACTGTTTTATAAAATGGGGGGAAATAAATAAAAAAACCGAGCAAAATGAATAAGTTTTTTTTTTAAATGTAACTGGTTGACCAGCCGCGCGGAACATACGATTTGCGAGGTTAAGCTGCACTTGCCGCGGTGAGTCTGTAGATGGGTGACCGTTCGCAACACATCGAGACCCCTCCGTGCCTCGGAGAGTACGTTAAACAGTCGGGCCGGGTGTCATACGAATAACTATGACAGACGTTACGGGAAGTCAAAAGCACGAAAGTCTGATAACCGGTCTAATAACCTTAGGATGTCGGCATTGCCCAGTAACTGAGTTCGTAAGAGCTCGTCCGGGAAGTACTACCACCATATCTATTTTTGCCTGAAGATTTTTGTTTGAAGGATATGAGTGGTGATGAAATTACAGGCACTGAGATTTTCTAATTTTGTCTCTAAGGTTGGCAACGCATAAGCAATCCTCTTGGTTTTATAGGTGCTCGTGGGTCGAAGGCTTGTTTGTCAACCGTTCTTTCTCCCTAGCCTTTTCCCAACTATGTTGGGGTCAGCTTCCAGTCTAACCAAATGCGGCTGAATACCAGTATTTTACACGGAGCGACTGCCATCAGACCTCCGCAACCCAGCTATTGGGCAATGCCGATATCCTAAGGTAAGACCGGTTGTCAGATGTTCGGGCTTCTAACTTCCCGTAACGACTGTCATAGGTATTTGTATAACATCCGGGACGATCTTTTTAACGTGCTCTCCGAGGCATGGAGGGGTTTCGATGAGTAACGGTGTAACACTTTAGGGTGGCTTTAGGAGTCAACCCTCGACTAGCATGTGCACATAAAATTTAGCAGGCGTGTACTTACGGGAAGATAAAGAATAAGACTTGTAACCGTACACTATATATATTTAATTATGAATTTACAAAGAGTACAAAGAGAACAACAGGGCGTGGTTCGTACAATGTGAGGAGTCCAGGTCTTCTACAGCAAGTGTGGCACTTAACTGGGTAACTGCAGCGGCGCGAGAGAGCCCGATCTGCAGTGCGCCCTACCTTTTATATCCCCGGACCCCCGCCAGTCAGCCACCACCCGTCACAACGGTCACCCATCCACGGACTGACCACGGCAAGTGCAGCTTAACTTCGCAAATCGTATGATCCACGCGTGTGGTAATTAGCCACGAATCCCTCCACATCCCCTATTAAGAACGAACAAAGTATAATGTGTCTAATGCAATCTGTATTTACTTACGAGGAACATTGATCGCACTATCTCAAGGCCTTGTTTAGAGACGCGGGATCCGACGCACACTTCACCGACGAATCATGCATCATAACATAACATCACGCCTGTATTCCCCGAAGAGTTCGGCAGAGATGTATAGTAACACTCTCAATTCGCCGTTATGTTTAAGTCCTATGTAATAGAGGGTGAGGCTATTGCCATCACCCGGGTACAAACCAAACTCCGGGTTGCTACTGAGTAATTCCACATGGAAAAGCCCAATAACACTTTGCCCGACCTGGGGATCGAACCCAGGATCTCACGATCAGCAGTCGCTCTTGCCACGACCAGACCAACGAGGCAATTAAAATTAAGCAACTTCCGTGTTTTCCCGCCTAATAACACACACAGAGCATGAACATTCTGTAGGTATAATGCTAGTTTATATTAGCAGGCGGTGAAATGAAAAATTTAAATAAAATGTACGGAATTTATCATAATAATTATTTGTATATTTAAGCAGAACGGGTTATTTAAATAAAATCCAACTAATTCATGTTCATATTTTTATGGATGGTCCCTGTCTAAAAAGAAAGAAAAAGTAATGTATAGGTACTTCTTGAACGTCGACATTCAATCGGAATTCTATTCGTTGATCCCAAAATTTCCCACTCTTCACTGCTACCTAAATGTTATTATAGTATTTTTGCGGACTTCAACATGCTACTGACTACCTCTGACAACATCGGTGTATAAAGCTACAGTACAATAGTAGTCTATGGTATAAAGTACCTACTAAATCATCGACATAACACCATTATAGCTCCGCTTTAAAAATTCGCATGAATAAATATACGCATAAATAAACGCGTTAGTTACGTCAGTGAAAAAAATACAGAGTTAGTGCACAGTGGTGCCGATTCTCTTGTTTTCCAACTAAACTAAAATAAGAGAATTGCTATCTTTTGCTAACAAACAGCGCGAGAAAAGGACGGTGATAGATAAGAACTATGTTAGAGATGTCAAATTAGTTTACGCCTTGAACTTCACCTTGTTTTAGTCGACACGTTGTGAATTGTTGTCTAAATGTGTATGGAAATATTAGTTCAACTAAAGACATCTCTTATTTAAGTCTGTCTCTCTTATTTTATCAGAGTGAAAAAGATGGCAATAGCCTAAAATAACTTTAGTTTGTGCAAAGCCGAAGCGGCGCCAATGTCTAATTCATCAGGATTTAAGTGGGAAACATCACAGCTAAACGGGTTGCGAAACAGGACTCCTGGGACTTCCAAAAACACCAAAAGTCAGTGGAATCGGAGCAGAACCCTTGGAGTTATAAGGGTCTCGAAGTAGCATAGGAACACGTGTTAACGCACCCGGTGACCTGGATAAGCTGGTTATCTAGTTAGCCCAGGCTTAAGACACGAGGCATGACGGGACGGGATTCAGGTACAACAGTGGTGTCATCAATACAGGAGGCTCAAAATCCACGACAGCGTTTCCCATGCGGTAGTGGCGATATCGAGACACACCATCAGTTTCGTCTACTACACCGACGACGCCGATGACGCCACAGGCAGCTTCGCAAGGCGAGCGATGATTGCGCTAACCAAAACAGTCTTGGACTGTAAGCTAAAGACGGCTATGCAGCATCGGGACGCAGCAGTCGTGGAAGCCCTACTAAAAGCAGCGAAATACCTGGTCAGAAAAACCTCCCAAATAATCACCCAGCAAAAACCCCCCACGGTGTCCCTCCTTCTGACCTAAGGCCGGGGTCACGGGATTCGCTGTTGCATGCACCGCGACCCCGACAGGTCTCGGTCCACCAGCTTCTTCTGGTGGACCCCTCCTGTGGTGGGGCAGTTGCTCCCCTGCCCCACATCCATCCGAGAGGCGCGCGCAGGACATGACGCGCCATCCTCCCTGGGTCCGTTACTGGTCGGGCGACGGGTTCCCCAACCCGCCGCCCGCAGGCCACTCACTAGGGTGGCCGGAGATCATCACGCGCCCTCCGGCGCCCGGTGCGTCTAGCGCGAGAAGGGAGAGAAGAAGCGGCCTCCCTCTCCCTCTCCACTACCTCCTTGGTCGCCATCACCCCCTCGCAAAAGGAGGCGATGGCTTCCCACGCAGTCTCGCTCCCGACCATGGACATAACCACGGCCGGAAGCGAGAGGTCACCGCCGATCGCCGCGACTAGCTCGCGGCGCTGCGACCCCCATGCTGGACACGCCTGCAAAGTGTGCAGCGCCGTGTCCTCGGGGCAGTCGCAGTGGTGACAACCGGGCGTCTGCTCCCGGCCTATACGACACAGGTACTTTCCGAAACAGCCGTGTCCCGAGAGCACCTGCGTCAGCCGGAAGCTGAGGGCGCCGTGACCTTACTTCCATCGCGCACCCAGTGAATAGAGCCTTATTTAATTATATTTCTAGCCTTAATAAATTAGATCGCAAAGATATTTCAGTTACGAAGACATCGTTACCTTCAGGTGATGTTTTTACGGCACACAGATAAAACGTAACTTTGACACAATGGCACGTAATGAGAATATTGTTCCATCGATTGTACCGTTACGGCTGATTAAAATTTTGTCCTAATTCTTTACTGTTAGGGTTGCTACCTGGAAGATTGTTTTTAGTAAATTAAATTTTTAACGACTCGGTTGGCGAATTGGGTGGGTCATGGGCTTTTATGTGCTACGAATAGTGGGTTCGATTCCCGCACGGGTAAAGTATTTGAACGATATAAAAATAATATAAGTATATGAAGTAAGAAGTGCTTAAGTTGTTGTAACCTTTAGTGGTTATAAGTACGGGATGAGCAGAATGGCAATCAAGTCGATTTATTTGTTAATTTCGTCTTATTGCTCTTACTTGATTCCTCTACAAAAAAAATCGAATCATATCCGAGGAGACGTATATTATCATAATTAAATGTAATTATATTGGATGTACTGGCTAATAATAACTGCCTCGTTGGTCTGGTGGTGGCAAGCGCGACTGCTGATCGTGAGGTCCTGGGTTCGATCCCCAGGTCAGGCAAAGTGTTATTGGGTTTTTCTGTATGGAATTCCTCAATAACAGCTCGGGCTTTGGATTTATCCCCGGTTGATGGCTATAGGCCCGCCCTCAATTGCTTGGGACTTAAACATAACGGCGAAACGAGGGTGTACTAAAAACACCTCTGCCTAACCCTTCGGGGAATACAGGCGTGATGTTATGTTATGTTATTTATCCAATATAACCAAAACCAACTTTATTAAAAACAGGTGCGTTATTAAAACTATGTATTACTTATCATAATCGATCAATTATGTTATGTGGGATATGAATACGCATATTACTCTACTTGATTCCTCTACAAAAATAAAATCGAATCATATCCGACTAGACGTATATTATCATAATTAAATGTAATTAAATTGGATGTACTAGCTAATAATTATACGGAAAATCTAAGCAAAAACTCAGAATGTCACTACCATAGGTACCTAAATGAATACAGTTAAGAATTATTAATTTACTCCAATTATAATTCTTAAAAACCGAACGATATCGCTGCCAACAAGCAATAATAATAATTTATTTCAGGTCCGTGACTCATATAAAATAAAAATAAACAAAAATACAAACACAAAATTATTGCACGGCTTGCTAAATCCTTAATGTCAGAGTTACATAAGAAATATTTTGAAATAAACAAGTCAAAAGTAAAATACATAATCGATTTAGAAAATTAATTAATTAATGTCAAATTAAGTTATCATAATATTAATTACAAAATGTGAACTTACAGGAACAAATGATTCAATTTCAGATTAACAGAAAAATTGCTATTGAACCTTAGTAACATGCCGGTTACAACAGCATATAGGGACCAATCAAGTCTCCCCGCAATCATAGCAAAATGAGACGAGAATCAAAATCAATTGGAAACTAAGTACTTATAAAGATAAAATCCAGCATTTATTTTACATTTTCAAATATTCACATTCGGATAAATTAATCATTTTGGAACTACGTGAACAAAAAAAAGGTGTAATTTTTTTTTTACTTTCTGTCAACCCTACGCTGTTCCGGCCGTTTCTAACAAAGACCTCTCTTCTAATTAGTAATTTAATACAGCCTTGTCTGTTGAAATTCCCCTGGTCCGTTCTACCGTCGCTAATGATAGCGCCTTTATGCGTTTTAATGTTCATTCTTTCTCTTTTGTCCATACAAATTAAATTGAGAAGGCAATTGGTCTTCGAAGAATTATTGTTTATGGGAATAATGATGACTGACTCCAAAGAGTCAGTGTGAGTGAGTCCCTTCAAAAAGGGAGGAGAATTATTGTTCCAATGGAAGTGAATTGTGGATTTAGGTTGGTCTCGGAATTTGCCGAGTAATCCGATTTGTTTTATTTAATAATTATACATTTTCTCAGTTGTATACAAGGTTAGTCAGAAAGGGGGTACTAAGCCGCGGGCCACTTAATGTATGATGATTGTTTTAAAGAAAGTGTTAAAATTATAAAATTCAATAAAAAAAATTTCAATTAAAATTTATTTTAATTTTTCAATATGTCTTCATCCCTGCTTTAGTTATGAATTCAGAAAATGGAGTTTCTGATCCGTGACCCCAAATATGACGTAAAATGTAAACAGTCTAATCATAGCTGAGGATAGATAGAATTTAGCGTATTTTTTATGAAATCTTTGAACAGCTATTTCTCTTGTACCTACTATTGACTTTTGGGGAAAGTCGTAGATCAAAAGTTATCCATTATTATGGGTCCTACTTTAACACCCTTTCGGCTCAGTACCCCCTTTCCGACTAACCTTGTATATCTTCTTATTCTATTTGGATGCACGTACCATACTTTGCAAAAATGGAGGTAATGTTTTCTAGTTTTAATCGGAAAATTTGTAAAACTTCAGAGATAGGTACTTACCTAGTTTCCACTGATTTTCAATTCAAAATTATAGGCTGAACCTACCCTTCATACGCAAATGATTTACCTTTCAAAACGTTAATTGAAATACCTTTTATTTCAAAATGTAAAGTGATAAAAATATTACAAATACTTCATTGAATTCTCCAAAGAAATTAAAAACTTACGAAAATAAAATCCACTTATTTTCAATTCAGAATAATGGGTAGAATTCGCTGTTTCAGTTTTAGGTACACCGTCTCTTACAACCAGTATAGGACCAACGTAAAATTATTCCCTACAGGCAAAGTAAGATGGGTGCGAACTTGTCTGTCCTCAGTAGATTGTAGAAGCTGCTGGTGGTGATAACCACCAGAGAATCTGATGATATTTTTGAGAAAATTTTATATACATTTTCAATACTTTAACTTATTAAAATAATCGGTAAACTGTACGTGTAGTGTAGTTTCTACTGATTAATCTTTGAGGGACAAAACTACAGACGCCATGGGTCCGTACGGCACCTTCGTTTGACCCAAAACAAAAACATGAAAACGTTCCGTTCTTCCTAGCCTTTTCCCAACTATGTTGAGGTCAGCTTCCAGTCTAACCAGATGCGGCTGAATACCAGTATTTTATAGGTACACAGAGCGACTGCCATCAGACCTCCGCAACCCAGTTACTAGGCAATGCCGATATTCTAAGGTTAGACCGGTTGTCAGACTTTCGAGCTTCTGACTACCCGTAACGACTATCATAGGTCCTATTCGTATGACAACCGGGACCGACGGTATAACGTGCTCTCCGAGGCGCGAAGGGGTTTCGATGTGTAACGAATAGTCACCCATCCACGGACTGACTGCGGCAAGCGCAGCTTAACTTAGTTGAAAACAAGGAACCATGTTATAATAACATGCTATGCCATATCACACCATGCAAGGAACTATCTAAAAACCATAAACACAAAATTCAGCATAGACATTTTTATATCGACCAGAAACAACCCGAATTCGGGCCTATTCAATTTCGGCATTGAATCGTATTCGTAAAAAACGCGCTCGTAGAACTGACGTTCCTTTTATATTATCTATTAGTCGTGTTACTCGGAGACTTGAATATGTGGGCGCTACTGTTTCTACTGTGTCAAAGAGTAAGTTACAGAAGAGATACGGCAGTACTTTTATTCATCATCATCATCATCAGCCTATAATGTTCCCATTGCTGGGACACAGGCCTCCTCTCAGTGAGAGGGAATGGGCCGTAATCCACCACGCGGGCCCATTGCGGGTTGGTAGATGTCACATGTCTTCGAATTTTTGGTTCTAGGACATGCCGGTTTCCCCACGACGTTCCCTTCACCGTTTTTGAGCCTACCTTACCTTACCGTACCTTTATTATACTTACAAAAATGCCTACACACTTGAGAGGGATCCAAAAAGTTCTCCATAGTGTGGTCCGCCAACCCGCACCAGACCAGCGTGGTAGATGAAGGCCCAAACCCTTCTCGTTCTGAAAAGAAGCTCATGCCCATGTGGGGATTATATTATGTTATTCTTATTGATAGCCCGGGAGACCAGTACTTTCATAAGGCAATGCCTGAACTCGAACGATACTTTTGTGACTAAAATCGGAGCAAATTAACCTTTAGAACGCCATCGACGCCTATAGACGTCAAAAAGTACTATGAATTTGTAGAGTGGCGTTCCAAAGGTTAACAGAACAGTGATGAGCCGAATAAGGGTTTTACCGAATACGAATAATTGGCCGAATGTTCGGTTAAAACTTTACCGAACCGAATATTCGGCAGGATTTAGCGCGCTTTACTGTGAACTGCAAGAATTCAAGTATGTGCTTGTCGAGCGCATTGAAGCTCGCGACCCTTCCTTTAGCGACAAAGCAACACAACACGTGCGTTTGTTTTTGTGCTTAAATCGTTAAAACTAAGTAAATTGCCAAAAAAGCAATCAGTGGAAGGAAGAGACACACTTGATTTCGATACTATTATGTAATTGTTCTAATTCATACAAGCATAAACGCAACTTTTTAATTCAAGATTATTCTGTAGAATGTTCGGCATTTTTGCCGAATAACTAGCCGAATACGAAGGTTCTGTAAACCTGCCGAATATGCCGAATACCCAACATAAAACGAATATTCGGCACATCCCAAAAACAGAATTGCTTTTAAAAAAAAAAATTCATTAATGTCACACGTCTGGATTCCTATTATTCTGTGATAGAGTAAGTCAGTACGCCAATTTCCAATAACCATTGATCTGGCCCTGGCCATTGGATAGGCTGTCGCGTTTTATACGGAGCCCGGGCAATAGGCAATTTCAACCCCACCGTTGATTTGTGACCCAATGTAAGAGGGCGACACGTGTTGCCGAACTATCTATCACCATTGGCATTAAGGACCATTTTCTTTGGTCCTTAGATTACCTTATGCGATGTCTGCTTCTAAACCAATAATGTGATTGTCTTATTGATATTGCATGTAGTTGGTTCCTGTCAGCTCAAAAGTATGGTATTTGTCAGCAATAACAATTCCGATGCCAAAAGGACCATTATTTTCTGGAATTTTGGAAGTTATCTTTCTTGCATCAATAACTGACTGACTTATTGATCTAGTGGTCGCAAACGCGACTGCTGAGTATGATGTTTTGGGTTCGATCCCCAGATCGGACAAAGTGTTATCGGGTTCATCCATTAGGATTCTCAGTAGCAGCCCAGTGTCTGGATTTGTCCCCGGTTAATGGCAATAGGCTTGCCTCTTATTACATGGGACTTAAACATAACTGGCGAGACGAGGGTGTACCTCTGCCGAACCCTTTGGGGAATATAAGGCGTGATGTTATGTTAAGTTATGAATCAATAAATAAAGATGTCTCTGGTGAGTTGTTCCGGTCCACAATGGCAGAAAAAACACGGCAATGATATGAAGCAAAAACTATTAAACTATTAGTTATTATTATTAGTTATTTATATTATATTTATATTTATATATTTGGTTATTATATTTATTAGTTATTAGCTATTAGGTATTTTTGTTTACAATAATATGTTACTACGGAATTATGACCGATAGATGGCACTAGGCTCGCCCCTTATTACATGGGAATGAATACCGGTCACCAGTGAAATGTGGTTGTCAGAAGGCCTCTGTCTACCTCTTCAGAAACACAGTCCATAATTCAGCCCTCATTAAGCTGTCTCCCTTCCAGTCCTCCCGCCAGCAACGCCCTAAGCCGAGGTCTGAGTCCCATTAGGGGTCGCCCTTAGTGCTATTGTTACTAGTAGTCATGATGTTAGAGTAGTAGTTAGCTTAGGTTAAGTATTTTACTTCGTCCCCATCGGTTGAAGACCCTTCAGGTCTCGCCAATAACTGTCCGGTTACGTAGAAGCGGTCCGCAAGATCATCTACAAGCAGCATAACAGAAAAAATACACAGGCGTGTTCTGTTTATATTTACACCCATATTCTAAGACGTTCCTCCAAAACTTACTCGACTCATACTCGACTCAGAACGGCCTCGAAAACAGCTTCAAAATTGTATTCTTAGTCGCAATTTCGAGTGAACTTTGAGGTTCCTCGACAGAGTCATTACGTCATAATTTCAATTATCTGCATCGCGCAAATAACGCCGCGATAAAAAATTGTAAGGATTAACGTAAGCATATTCGATAAAGTCTTCAAAGTAAATTTTTATAACATACGAACTTTGACACTTCCTTCCTTAAAGTAGGTTCCGAGGTACCATGAGTTTGACAGATGATTCCTTACCTCGACTGAGTTTACTTGACGTTTATGTCAAGTCGAGGTGGAGTCGAGTCGAGTAAGTTTTGAAGGAATGTCTTAGAATATGGGTGTTAGTATTTTAGCAGTAATAGCCTAGCTAGTTAACGCTTGCCCTCCATGCAAAGGGTCTGAGATAGATACCGGCCTGCATTTCTGACGTAAGGAATTAGTGTTAGGAAACCTGCAAACCTGAGAGGGCTCAAAGTTGTCGGTGGTGTGTGTAGTCTGCCAATCCGTACCAGGGTAACATGGTGGGCTAAGCCCTAAATCCATCTCAATTCTAAGAAGAGCCTCGGGCCCAGTAGTTTGACAATAATGGGTTAATTATGCTATATGCCATGCTACACTTGTCCAACGTCGTGCTGGTTAGTTACATAAATGATTTAATAAAAATAGTACCGTATGTAGTTATCTTTATTAAAATTACCGCTACTAAGTATTAAATTGTATCTAAAGGTCGGCAGGGTGAAAATCAGAACTCGTTTTTAATAATACTATTAATCTATGTAATCTGTGCGACTTCATTTGCTTCTAATTATTATAATGTCAAGAGTCTTCATCAGGTCAACTTTAGAGTATATAAATGAGACAGATCATAGAAGCAGGATATTGATAGCAAGTCGTATCTTAGTAGTAGTAAAGTTTTTTTTTATGTTAGATTTATTGAACATTAGTTTTTTCGTTATACCTCGAGCCGACCACTATTTTACTAGTAAAAATTATATTACCTAATAATTTTTACCAGTAATCATAATATTTTGTTCTTGTGTATAAGTTCATTTGCGGTCCTACCCTACGTTGTATATAAGGGTGCTATTTTTTCTAGATTAGTCTAAAAAAATATTCTTGAACTATCATGGTTGTAGTTTTCATTTGGTGTGTAGTTATGGTAATGTGGGCATGGATGACGGTGAACCATTTTTCGTCTCAAAGGAATCAGCGCTGCGTATCAAAGGACATGGCGTTGTGGTCCTGAGAGACTGGTCTAATGTAAGTACCAATTATAAAGCACAGGCTACATAATATATTTTTCAACACACTTGCTCATAAAGTGGCTCTTATTGGACCACTTTTAGGTTCGTAATGTAGCTTATTGCGGACTAGTCCGGTAAGATGTACTACAGATTAATAATATAATATGTCTACGAATTTTACTTTACATTTTTTTTACAATCTTGGCAAACTGTTTTTATGCCTAAAAAATAGCACTTAAACTTTTTTTTAAAAATAGAATAAATAAACTGTGTTAATTAAAATATGATAATAAATATTTAATTTTATCAAATGATTCATAATTCACAATAAGTTATGTTATTAATACGAAAATATTCGCTGTATTTTTTAAAATATTGGCTGTATGTCGATGTTGTTCGTGCCCTTACTCCAAACTGCGCGCGCATCGCTGGCGCGGCGCGAAAAGAAAAAGAAACTCAAGAAACTTGCACGCCACTTTCCATAAATATTTGTTAAAGTTTTCGCTGTGTGGTTGATTATTATCAAAAATGTCCACTTTAAGTAGGGAAGAAGAGCAATACGTAGATTTGACGCTGTTGGAAATACTAATCGAGGCACGAAGCGCATGTGATAGCCTGTTGCCACCAAAATCTAGAGAGAAATACCTAGCGGCTTACGAAACTTTCATACAATGGAAAATCAGCTAAAATGCAGTCATTTTCTGAGACCGTATTTTTGGCTTACTTCAATGAACTGGCAAATAAATACAAGCCCAGCTCGTATCTATTCCATGTTAAAAAGCACAGTTAAGACCAAAAATCATATGGATATACCAATACCATAACACAAACTGTAAAAATGCCAACAAAAGCTGTTTGGTAACACTTTGAGAATTGTACTTTCATTAATTGTTTCAATAATTAAACGTTAATAACAATACAAGTCAGTTTTTTTCCTCGCAAGTGTGTTGAAAAACGTCGTATGATACGCCGTCGTATCCTACGAATAAAGACACAATTACAAAATGCCAACTTTTCAGGAGGAACGTTTTTGTGTTTTATTTCAAAATTAAGAGTAATTTTTGCATTGTTTATATTTAAAACATAGCTTGACTGTTTTGGGGTTGTTATTAAATTGTTAATAAGACTTTTGATTCAGTATTTCTACTTTATTTGTCCCTTATGTCTTTATTCGCCGGTTTAAAATATGTTCTATTAGAAAGAAGTGACATTGTGGCTTTTTTCTTCGGAATATGCTCGGTCGTAAGAGCATTAAGGGCTTTTTATTGTTTTCATCTGAGAGCAATTTAAAAGAATGTGAAACACCAATGTGTAAAAAGAAGAAACATTGTATTGGAAGAAAAGAACTTTAATATTCTCAACCTCAGAGGAAAACAAAAATCATTTTTTATTTAAGTGGATCAAATTAAAAATCCCATCCTCGTTTTATTATTATTTCCTTTATTCATTTGCAATACATACTTAATTACATTTTAAAATATTTCAAAATACAAATAAAAACATTTAAAAATATAAAAAATAGTGGTCCACTGGCATCGGAAACGGGGTCCAAGCTACCAGTGGCCAGGGCCTCAGAGAGAGGAACTTCCTAACAATGCGCGCCATGTCCAGAAGTACTGCTTTCTGTATCAGGCCCCTGACCCAGCCGCCCAACGAGAGCCTCATCATATGGTGGTCGTGGCCCTTGGCTATTAAGCTTTTGGCCGTAACGACTGCTGAGTCAACCTGCCACATGTCGACGACCTCGTGTGCCTTTCTGTGTGGCTTTCACAAGGTTCACGTCATGCGGAACAGTGATATCAACAATCATTGTGAGACGCTCTGATCGATCTATCACCACTATGTCAGGCTTATTGGCAACAATAGTCCCGTTGGTTAAGATGGATCGATCTCAGCACAATGTGACATGACCAATCTCGAGAACTGGGTCGGGCACATAGTTGTAGTACGGTACTTCTGCGTCCACAAGGCTGTATTTCAGAGCACGTTGCTGGTGGATAATCCTAGCCACTTGGTTGTGTCTGTGTAAATACTCGCTGTTAGCAAGAAGAGAACAACCAGAAATAATATGTCGAATGGTTTCACCGGGACAGTGGCATTTCCGACAGATGTCAACCGTGCCATCCTGCACAATATATTTTCGGTAGTTGTTCGTCATGATAACTTCGTCAATAATTCTACAGACAAAACCTTCGGTTGCCCCGAAGAGGTCACCGAAACGTAGCCAGGCTACAGATGCTAGGAAATCTACATCGGGCCCATGAAGGGGCCGGTAGAAGCGTCCGTGAAGCTCTAAGAAATCACGAAGACATAATGTTAACAGTAATAATACATAGTGCCTCGAGGCAATGGGGGTAGTGGGGAGGGGCTTGTTGCTTATTAGTGACTGCGCGGATCATACGATTTGCGAGGTTAAGTACCGCTGGCGCGGTCAGTCCGTAGAAGGATGACCTTTCGTTACTCATAGAGTTCCCTCCATGATTCGGAGAGTATCTTAAACCGTCGGTCGCAGGTAAATACCTATGACAGTCGTTACGGGTAGTTAGAAGCCCAAATGTCTGTTAACTGGTCTAACTTTAGTATATCGGCATTGCCCAGTAACTGGGTTGGACTGATGTCAGTCGCTCCGTGTAAAATACTGGTATCTGGAAGCTAATTCCAACAGCTGGGAAAAAGCTAGGCAGAACGAATGCATAGTGCCCTGCACTCTTTGATTGCAGAAAAAATAAACAAGAATATAAGAAACCGGCCAAGTGCGAGTCGGACTTGTGTACGAAGGGTTCCGTACCACTGTCTATAAAAACGGCAAAAAAATCGTTTGTTGTATGGGAGCCCCCCTTAAATATTTGTTTTATTTTAATTTAATTGTTTATTTTTAAAGTGAATACATAACAAAATATTCTGTGAATATTTCAGCGCCTGCCTGTTGCCGTTATCAATATCGAGCAAAGACGAGCAAAAACTCACGTTTATTGTATGGGAGCCCCCTTAAATATTTATTTTATTCTGTTTTTTAGTATTTGTTGTTAAAGCGGCAACAGAAATACATCATCTGTGAAAATTTCAACTGTCTAACTATCACGGTTCATGAGATACAGCCTGGTGACAGACAGACAGATGGACGGACGGACAGTGGAGTCTTAGTAATAGGGTCCCGTTTTACCCTTTGGGTACGGAACCCTAAAAAACGTTAAAAAAAGCTAAAACACTTGATTCGATGATTCTTCTTTTAACACACACAATTAAATACTTCCATTTCTAATGTTAAAAAAGCCAGAACCACCATAAGGGCGCCTCTTACCAAATTTCTGATAACAAAGCCAAAAAATATGTAATAGCCTGTATTTTATTTTATTTTTTTATCGTAAATGAAAGGGAAGTCTATGAAACTAATAATTTCATACATACAAATTGTATAAAGTGTAAAAAAGCACTTAATAAAATTAGTACACAGAATAAGGACACAAATGCGATTAGGGCTAGCAACTCTTCATAATAGTACCATGAGCCAATTCCATGGAATAAAGCCACAAAGCTAATAGCGACTTTTTTCTACGGGGTTAAGCAAAATTGCAATAAAAAGGATGAATCAATTTATCAACATTTAAACCAGCTAAAAAAGGTTATCTAAACAACTAAAACTCTTAAAACGTTTCTATTTTGGCACATTATCATCATAGCACGTATAATAACACAATCATAAAATATTTTGGAGAAAAATAATTAACTCAAACGCCGGAATGTAAGCATTGTTTATAATTACTTTGTGTGTTTTCCTATGGTTTTTTAACACGATTCACTGCTAAATCTACCAGTTTATGTCCTCTACTTTTCATTGCAATTGTAATTAACGTTGTCTTCGTTGGTTCTTTGAAATTGTAATTAATTCACAATAGTTCGTGTGCATGGCGAGAGCCCGCGGAAAAATGGCATTGAGGCGAGTACGCCCCGCGGATTCCCGTGCTCTCGGGAAGAAAATAGCCACTGTGACTTTAGCCGTTTTCGTCGGGTGATTCGAGAGTTTGCAATTGTGCCTTTTTTTGAAAGCTTATTTTCTAGTCGATAAAATTAATTTTGCTGTGATTAATCGATTGTAGGTGATGTAAAAACGACAGGAGATTTAAAAAATGTAATAAAAAATAAAAAGCCATTACGGCCACAGCGCCCTTATTCGTAGGATACGACGACGCGTGTGCATTGATCATTACAGTCTCGGTTCACTTATCGCACTCGACTGCGGCTCGCGCGCACAATACCGCCTAGCCCGTAATGACCAACATAGCACACTTATATCATAATGTACTATTATAATTATATTTCTGTTTACTTCTAGAAAGGATTTCAATTAATTTTATGTTTAGATTTAAGTTTAATACGTACATGTTTTGGGTACCTACTTTAGTTTAAATTTTTATTTATCTTAGTGTGCGTCGGCACCTCTGATGACGTCGCGGCCGGCCCAGAAGGAGACGGTGGAACGAACTAGACACTTATTAGAAGTACTGGCCGGAGAAAACCTTAAACCGAGAGGAGTTGAAGGAGGGTAGGGAGGCTTGTGCCCTGCAGTGTGATGATCATGGCTGAATAACAAAATAATAATAATAAGTGTGCGTCGGCGACTACCGCTGTGTACCTACAGAAAAATATAAAAATATTTCGAGACGCAACACTGTTGTGCTTGGAATAATGTTCTGCAAAACTAATCATAAAAATTCATTGTCATTGGTGAATGTAAAATGTTGGACATGGAAATAAATTATTTTTTCTTTCTTTCATAATCTTGTTTTTTTTTTTTTAAAAGTCGCTCCACACTATGATTTCTCCTGTATCGTGGTGCGTTTACAGACACAAATCTTCACACGCACAAACATCCAGACCCATAACAACTATCTGTAGGCCATACAAATATTTGTTCCGTGCGGGAATCGAACCTACAACCCGTAGCGCAGAAGCCGATCGGACAGCCACCGCACCAAACGTGTTGTCAAATTATAATGTAACAACGTACACTTACAATTGCAGTTCTTGTGGTCCTTAATTAATTCAGCTTTTTGTTTAGAAGAGCCTCCACGAGTAACGATACAAAAGTACGGCGGACGCACCCTGGACAGTCAGCCCCGCTACCAACCTTGTTCCTAGCTAATCTTTTCACCACGACAGGATCTATTCTCATAAAGCCCGCGCCGACTCTTTAATAAATATTTATAATAACATACATAACATCACGCCTGTATACTCCGAAGGGTTAGGCAAAGGTGTATAGTAACACCCTCATTTCACCGTTATGTTTAAGTCCCATATAATAGGGTGCGAGCCTATTGCCATCAACCAAGCACACATCTAAACTCCAGGCTGCTACTGAGGAATTCCACACGGAGAAACCAAATAACACTTCTTTTTTTCGTGTGGTGACTAACCTGATGTCAGAGTTTATGCCACCCATGAGCCTCTGACTTGGCTTCACATGCCGTCGAGAAATATCTCTCACGCAGGCCGGTTTCCTCGCGATGTTTTCCTTTACCGTTTTTAAGCATGTGATAATTATACAATACGCACATGAATGCGAAAAGTCAGACGTAAGTGCCTTGGGTTCGAACTAGAGACCCATGACTTGGCATTCCGCTGACTGCTGATAAATAACACTAATAATTATTATTTAGAAATCTAAATAAATGCAATCACAAGATTTAATAGTACATTACTGCTGCGGTCTGTAATTACTGGATTGCTGGCAGCGCTGATGATGGCCGAAAGCGCAGATCCAAGCCAACACAGCGAGGTCAGCATTGCCCTTGATGGACAAGCTGGAATAAACGCCGAGATCGAAGGTCGAGGCCTTTATAGCGCGGACAGCAAGAACTGCAATGATGACCAAGCTTGAAGGCCGAGTGCGTAGCTAAGCTAAGCTCGAGGCCATCATAGCGTGGCTAGCAACGCAGTCATTATGGACCAAGGCTTGTATAGTGCTTTACTCAAACAATGCGAGTATTTTAAATAAAACCAGCTTAGTATAGTAACAATTTATTTACTGCCTGCACCTATACAGCAATTCTGAAAAAAATATTTTTGCACTTGTCTATTTTTGAAACAAAACTCGACAATAATGGATTTTCAAAGGAAACTGCTGGTGACTAAAAGTCACCAGCAATGCAATTCCATACAACTTTGCTGACGCCTATTCAAGTAGCGCGGAAACGTCGACTTTGCTCAAAGAAGGTTGTCAAAATAATGACCATATTACAAGCATTTTTGAGTAAAAATACTTTTTTATTATAAAACGAACAGAGTAAGCCACTTACCAACAATGTAATACTACCTAATATGTCTAGCTCACAACTCTTCCTTTGCTGTTATATTAGAAAGGACAGTAATCTCTCAAAGTATAGAAACCTTTGTAACAAATAAGCCACGCAAGCCACAAACATTTTACTGAAGATAATGATATTACTCTGCAACATAAGGACGGCCTTGTTGGTCTAGTGGTCGCAAGCGCGACTGCTAAACATAAGGTCCTGGGTTCGATCCCCAGGTCGAGCAAAGTGTTATTGGGTTTTCCATTACGAATTTCTGAGTAGCAGCCCGGGGTCTGGATTTGTGCCCGGTTTATGGCAATTGGCTCGCCCCCTATTATTTTATTTATGTTTTATTTTAAAAAATAACGTTGCCGCACGCTAGGATTTCTCCTGTATCGTGGGTGCGTTTACAAACACAAAGCTTCACACGCACAAACATCCAGACCCGGAACAACTATCTGTAGGCGATACAAATATTTGTTCCGTGCGGGAATCGAACCCACGAGCCGATCGCTCAGCCACTGCACCAAACGTGTCGTCAACATATTAGATGGGACTTAAACATAACTAGCGAAACGAGGGTGTACTAATAAGACCTCTGCCAAACCCGTCGGGTAGGTAATATAAGACGTGTTGTTATGTTTACATAAGGTTTCTGTATCTTACCGATCGTTTTTGGTTAAAATTACGACTCGTTAATCTGTTATAGTCGCTGGCACATAACTTGGCAAGGTTTTGGCGTAGTAGGGGTAAGTTTGAGCATGCACACAATGCAACAAAAAGATGGTCACTTTTATTGCTTGTCATTATTCTATGGTTACTGCCATAATTTATGTTTAAATATGTCTGTTTAGAAGAAAGAAAGAAAGCAGAGGAACTCTCTTCTCTCCTCTTGCCATCATCATCCTCCTGCCCTTATCCCAACTTATTTGGGGTCGGCGCAGTATGTCTTCTTCTTCCATACATCTCTATTAGCCGTCATTTCAGTAGTCACCCCCTTTCTAGCCATATCATCTTTCACACTATCCATCCATCGCTTCTTTGGTCTCCCTCTACTCTTATAACCATCCACATTCATACTCAATACTTTCCTCGAGACATGCTCCTCGTTCCTCCGCATCACATGCCCATACCATGACAACCGGTTTCTACACAACTTCTCAGTCACCGGCGCCACTTTCAGGCTTCCTCTTACATACTCAGTTCTAATTCTATCCATTCGCGTAATACCTCACATCCCTTTCTCTACTCTTGCCAAATTACTTTAATTTTCATTTGTCGTTTCACAAGGAACATTAAGAAAGATGTTATTTGGATCGGTTGGCAATAGGAATTCTTTCGGAACAAAATATAATCTTTATCCTCATTGCTAAGGAAACCCACAAATGGGATTGGATTGTGGGATTACCTCGGAATAAGTCAATTAGGTGCTACGGAGTTGTTAAACAGTCTTTCCCGGATGTCATATGAATACCTATGTCAGTCGTTACGGACAGTCAGAAGCCCGAAAGTCTGACAACCGGTCTAACCCTAGAATATCGACATTACTCAGTAACTGGGTTGCGGAGGTGTGATGGCAGTCGCTTCGTGTTAAATACTGGTTTTCCGCCGCATCTGTTTAGACTTGAAGCTGACCCCAACATAGTTGGGAAAAGGCTAGGAAGAACAGGTGATGATATTGGAAGGAGCCTATAATACTATCGTAGGGCGCTAAAATGCCTCACGTTAAGAGCACATGTTTACTTCTTGTATTTTTTTTTTATTGAATCCAAATTTTTCCCCTGCAGGGTTAATCTATGTCAGCAGTACATCACGAGGTTTAAGGAATTACATGATTTCGTTTACACCCTCTATATAATTTAGTTTGAAAAGTACGCCATCTATCACAAAAGAGTTGAACTCTTATACATAAAAATTCAGTGTCGGGGCTCGCAAACCATAAGTTGCCAAGCATTGTTGGACGATGTTCTCTGATGAAGTAACTTACGACATAACTTACAGATGGCGTTAAAAACACGGTAGAGTAAAGCTGAGAACAAACTATCGGACGCGGCTGACCGACGCGACTTAATAGGTATTTGGATAATGAATTCACATTAGATTGTTCAAGCTATCGGACGTCAGTTCCGGACGTAACCTTGGGCCGTCCTTAATTTATTTATTTATTTTATTTGGTTCACCAACAATTGTATACTGGTATAAGCAAATTAAACAGAAACAACAAATCAGAATAAAGCGTAACAATCACTTATAGGTAAACTCTGCATGCACACAAAACATTGTTGTAACTTACAAAAAAAAATAGAAATAAAAGACTATATTATAAAGTTGCACTGAACAGGACTCAATAAATTAATTAAACAAAATAAAAACAAACAAACTAAAACAAAACAAAACAAACCACAACAAACCAAAGTAAACGGGTGATTCTTCGAAAATTTTTAACATTATTTTAACAAATCATTCTTCTCCCGGGTTGTTAACGTTATAGTATTGTCAGATTGTTTTTATTCTTGTCTTATTGCTTGACGGCAGCGGTATAGTTTGAGTTTTCGTTATTATAATTATAGTATTAAACATCTGCATTCTTAACTTTGGGATGATGCTAATGACGTTCTCAATTTTTGTTAAAATTTTTCGAAGAATGCCCCCATAACTAGGTAATACAAAACCTAAGTAATAAGTATCCTATAAATTCACCCACCCAGTGAGATAATGCAGGGCTAAGAAACTCAATGTTCGGGGAGATACTTATAAAAATTGGCTCTTAATTTGCTTAAACTGTCAAAATGGAGGTCGGTCTTAAGCGTTTGGACGTCCGATAGCTCTGGCCAGCCGCGTCCCAAATGACTGTGTAGGTACACTTATAAGTCGCGGCTGTTAGCCGCGTCCGATAGTATGATTGCAGCTTAAATTGTGGTGAAATCAGAGCCTGTTATTATATCAGTACATGCATGTTGATGCACCGGACATTTAACAAAGGTTTTTATCGTTTTTTAAAACGTTGCCACACACTAGGTTTCTTCCTGTATCATGCATGCATTTACAGACACAAATCTTCACATGCATAAATACCCAGACCCCCGAACAACTATCTGTAGGCCATACAAATATTTGATCCGTGTGGGAATCGAACCGACGACCCGTGGCGCAGATGCCAATCGCTCAGCTACTGCAGCAAACGTTTTTATCTTCGGTTTTACGAAATAAGAGACCGGTATTTTCTTTTAACAACTTCTAATACAAATAATAACTATTCATGATCAGAGATCGGATAATCGGATGCATATTTACCTAAAGTTCAGGTGTTGGCAAATATGGAATGCACTTTTGTATCGATAAAATCACGCTATTCCGGGATCGTCAAAAGTGTTCTGTAGAATATAATCATATTTATCTAGAATTGAATACATATTTATTTATTGACATAACTAAAATTGTACCTTATTATTAACTAACACAAACATGCACTTTCTTACACCCTACATACACACATATTTGCATCAGGGGTTAAATATTTACTTCAAGTAATTGTATGCATTCAATTAGTTATCCAATCCCGGTGATACCGGGTAATTTTTTTTCTAATAAATTATTTTCATAAGCCTTTTCCATAATTTCGTAGCGATAAATTAACTTTAGGTAAATATGCATCCGATTATCCGATCTCTGTTCATGATACATGAGCGTGTTCGTCGTTGAGAAGTTCAATTCTCTATCTTCAAAATACGTCATCAGAACATAACAATATGGGACGACCTCGAGAGTATTCCCTTTGTAATGAAAAAAAAATCGTCATAAACGATTTCTAAACAACAAAATAGGTACCTAATGCGCGAATATACACCAGCAAAAAATATACAAAGGAATTAAGAACTTCGTCCTTTTTTGAAGTTGGTTTAAAACCTGACCGAAAGATTAAGTAGGTATGTATTTTTATTAATAATATAACAACATTTTTATACATAAATGAGGCTCTACAAAACCGTTTACACAATTTGTCTGTGAAAAAAGATTATTAAAAATTAAGTTAAGTGTATAAAGTAATGATAAATGGATTTTATTTCTATAAATAAATCTGTTACATGCACTTTTACAAGTCAATGTAATGTCTTTTTTAAGACTAGATGGCGCCGGCATTCTCTATCTGACTAGCTCTGAGAAGAAAAGCCGAAACAAACTCGGAGATCAAGGTATCTTTTAAAGTCCAGACATTGTGGTATAAAAACTATGCGAGTGTAACAATGTAGGGCAACTTCTGGAATGACCTTATAAAGAAAGTGCTATAGCAGGTTTGAGTTGACCTGTCCTTACTGACGGCACGCATGCATCAGCCATCGTGTGGCTCAAACTTATAGGGAGCTCAACAAACCGACGCACGACGGTACCAATCAGTCGGACATTTGCGTAGGTCACAAAAAAAACTCAGTAGTGCGGATATTAAATTAAAAATAATTATATTAATTACTAGCTTTACTCGGCTCGGCTTCACACGAGTAGCACTAAGAATCTACGGCGAACCTAGACAAATTCAACAAATCAAAGATCATAAAAATCGGTCCAGTCGTTCTTGAGTTAGAAATGGTGTAACTAACACGAATTTGTTTTATATAATAGTACCTGGATGACCGAGCTATGCTCGCCTTTTTTTTGATAAATCGAAATTTTCTAAAAATGAAACCTAGCTAGATCGATTTATCGCCCCCGAAACCCCCTGCATACTAAATTTCATGAAAATCGTTGAATCCGTTTCTGAGATTCAGATTATATACCTATATATAAGGTCCAACCAAAATACCTGGACAAACTTTTACACAGTGTTCAGTAAGTGTAACTGAACATATCTATGCAAAAAAAAACGAGATCCAAGTGTTTTTTTTTGTAACCAAAAATTTCATTTCAACTAATATTTTACTTTTATAATTTTTTTTAACATTTTTCACTTCGCTGTTTAAGTAAAACACGGCACGGAAGTAGCGCGCGCCCCAATGGCGATCAATGCATAAGAAATGGATGAGTTTATTCTTAGAGAGTACAGGCAATTTAAAACGTTATTATTTTTTGGTTAGAAAAAAAAAACACTGATCTCGTTTTTTTTACATAGATGTGATTAGTTAAACGTATTGAACACTGTGTAAAAGTTTGTCCAGGTATTTTGGTTGGACCTTATATACAAGAATTGCTCGTTTAAAGGTATTAGATAGATAGATTACACAATATGTAAAAAAAAACCTGTCCGATCCGGAAGGGGCAAAAATGGTACCTACCGCAATAACATTACTAAAAATATACACATTATTAATGAATATAAAAATGTTATTGTTATTTAAAATGCACGTTTTTAGTACCTACCCAAATTACCCCAATTTCCGTAAAATGTTTTTCTCATAATTTGACATCTTGTCGGCGACGATGCCTTTGAACGTGCGTTTTAAGGTTGTGTTGTTATTTAAAATGCCCGTGTTGAGTACACGTGCATTTTAAATAACAATAACATTTTTAATATTCATTAATAATGTTTTTTTATTTATTTTTAGTAATGTTATTCCAGTACCTTTGTGCCTCTTTCGGATCGGACAGGGTTTTTCTTTACAT
The DNA here is from genome assembly GCA_910594945.2 of Amphipyra berbera. Lineage (NCBI taxonomy): Eukaryota > Metazoa > Arthropoda > Insecta > Lepidoptera > Noctuidae > Amphipyra > Amphipyra berbera. The sequence goes on along the minus strand of OU343144.1, from coordinate 9,293,949 downwards.
ATTGTATACGAACATTTGTATAAAGTCTTAAAGTGTAATTGTTTTTCAGTCTTCATTTCTAACATCTGCAAGCAATCTGTTGAGAAGGTACAGTACGGGAATGAAAAAAATATGCACCTTAGGGTCTATTCTTTTTGCTTGCACAGTGCAAGAAATGAACTATTTTACCGACTACGTATTACCAACATGATAGAAACGATAATACAAGTATTTTTTGACAGGATATTAAATTATAATGGTGACACGATAACAGGTACTAAATATGTCAATTTATTTAAACATTGATTTGATTGATGTCGCGGTTAATACATCAAAATTCCTTAAATCAAATCAAAGACATTACATGGCACTACTGCGTCATATGGAGGCAAAAGACAATTTTGATATTTGCTACCAAATAATTAAACATAATTTTCCATGTATTGATGTGTTCCGTTCAACAGTTTGAAAAGATAACATGTGCCTGCAATGTAGGAAAGGAATGAATTTGAAAACTAACGAACCTTTCCATTCTTCTACTGCACCTACATAACTCGTTTATCAAACATTCTGTCACAAATGTAGTTACACTCCGGCTATATATATATTTTTATTTTTTAATGCTATCATTACTCTCAAGATATCTTTATCTTACTTTACAATGATTTTTTAGCTAAGTTTTGATGACATTTAATTATGTCAATTATTTTATATAGTTTAGCTTCCTTATCACTTATATTATTCCTTATATTTTTTTTTTTAATCATTATTTTTCGTTCCATTGTTTTGTATGTATCTTCTTCCATTCCTGTTCATTTTTCTATCTTTAATTATTGTAATTGGCCTAAGACCGTTTTAATTAAAGTAAAAATAAATAAATAAATAAATAAATCACTTTTGTAAATGTGAGAACTTTGTGGACCTGCCTCTATAAATTTGTAAATTACTGTTATTCATACAGTTTTTATTCTATTTTGTTTGTTAATTTTTGTTCTACATTACGCATTGGTCTGTGGTCAGGACTCCATTGTTCTCTCACTATCCTAAATCATTGTACTCTGAAATTGTTAAAGATATTATTTTTAAAAGAGTAACCATGGAGTTTGTTGCCGGCTCTTCTCCATAGGAAACGACCAATTGGAACCGTGCATCTAAATTCGACTTTTCATAAGCACCTGTATTGGTTTATGTGAAATAAAAACTTTTGATTTAATTTGATTTGCTAGTATAACTTGACACGCGGTGTAGTAGGGAACTAAATGAAAATGTATTGAATTTTATGTGTTATCACGTTTTGCCTTGGCAAGCAGCGCCGTACTGAAATGTCAAGTTATTGTGGTTATTCTGTACGTACTGTGGGTACGTTAAATTTCGGCATAGGTATGTCATAAAAAAACGTATAATAAGGCAATTAATCTTTATTACTAACAATCGGTAAATCCCGCGAGCAGGTGTTTCTCATATAAAACAGGTTATTCAAAATTACAATGAGAAGGTGTGTTCTGTAACTATTCATGTCGTCACTTGTTCATAAACTTGGTTACATCATGGTGTGTCTAAGAACTTAACATAACATCATTCATAATACGCCTGATTTGAATCAAACAAACAAACAAAATATGCAAAGTGAAGCTAATTAAAACCGTTTAAAAAATATAACATAACATCACGCCTGTATTCCCCTTAGGGTTTGACAGAGGTGTATAGTAACACCCTCATTTCGCAGTTATGTTTAAGTCCCATGTAATAAGGGACGAGCCTATTGCCATCAACCGGGCACAAATCCGCACTCCGGGCTGCTACTGAGAAATACCTAATGAAAAACCCCAATAACACTTTGCCCGACCTGGGGATTGAACCCAGGACCCCATGGTCAGCGGTCGCGCTTGCAGCCACTAGACCAACAAGGCAGTGAAACATTTATTTTTATTTAAAAATAAGTAGGTACCTATAGGTTAAATGTTTAAGGATATTTTTTTTAATATTTAATACCTAAGTATAGATTTTTTAATCTCTTTTTGACCCAATAAATAAATAAATGATAAATAAATGATTTTTATTTCTGTAAATAAATCTTTTAAGTACAGACACTTACGAGTCAATGTAATGATTTTTTTTTAATACTAAATGGCGCCGGCATTGCCTATCTGACTAGCTGACTACCTAGTACTAATATTTAATGGCACCAATCGAAAGGGTCAATAATAAGGCTCAAATATCTTAAATAAATAATAAACAATATCTTAAATTAAAGTAAGTCTATGAAATAAACCAAAACGACCAATAACATTCTTTTTTTTTTTAGTAAAACTTCAATGGTTACACCCATATTCTAAGACATTCCTCTCCAAAAGTTACTCGACTCAGGACAAGACGGCCTCGAAAACAGCTTCAAAATTGTATTCTTAGTCGCAATTTCGAGTGAACTTTGAGGTTCCTCGACTGAGGGGTCCTCAAATGAGTCGAGGTAGAGTGGACTCTTTACGTCAATTTGAATTATCTGCATCGCGCAAATAACGCCGTGATAAATAGTTGTAAGAATTATCGTAAGCATATTCGATAAAGTTTTCAAAATTCATTTTTGTTACATACGAACTTTCACACTTCTTTCCTTAAGGTAGGTTCCGAGGTACCTTGAGATTGACAGATGATTCCTTACGTCGACTGAGAAATAATCTCGAGTCGAGGACGTTTATGTCAACTATCACCCATATTCTAAGACGTTCCTCCAAAACTTACTCGACTCATACAAGACTCAGAGGCCTCGAAAACACCTTCAAAATTGTATTCTTAGTCGCAATTTCGAGTGAACTTTGAGATTCTTCGACGGAGTCATTACGTCATAATTTGAATTATCTGCATCGCGCAAATAACGCCGCGATAAATAGTTGTAAGGATTGTTGTAAACATGTACGATAAAGTCTTCAAAAATCATTTTTGTTACATACGAACTTTGACACTTCCTTGTAAGTAAGTATTAGAGGAACGTCTTAGAATATGGGTGTTCGTCTTCATGTAACTAAGCTATTGTTAGATTCCACGGTATTTCTTTAAGTTTATTAGAAAAAAATTGACTCTTATTGACTCGATTGAACAGCGGCATAATAATACGAGTTTTTTCGCATTTTTGGCGGTTCGATTCACGGCCGAAACAAGCGACTTTTCAAAATGTTTTGAAGACAATTTATCTTTATTTATTTTTTCTTTTTTTTCTTTTTTAAAAAAACGTTGCCCCACACTAGGATTTCTCCTGTATCGTGGGTGCGTTTACAAACACAAATCTTCACACGCACAAACATCCAGACCCGGAACAACTATCTGTAGGCCATACAAATATTTGTTCCGTGCGGGAATCGAACCCACGACCCGTAGCGCAGAAGCCGATCGCTCAGCCACTGCACTAAACGTGTCGTCAGAATTACTATTTAATTTTAAAATTAAATTAAAATGCGACATTTCCGTATACAAAATAAGAAGTTTTATATATTCAACTTTAAGTCCATAACATCTGCAATGCTAAATAAACCTGTTTCTCATTATTCAAGATCAAAATAATGCCAATGTCAAAACAACACCTACCTATTCATAAAATCAAAAATGCTTTATTAATTTAGTTTAAATCCTTAATAAACTGCACGGAAGTAGACACATTTAGGTTAAGAGATGTTGATTTTTTGTTGTTAAGTAATCTATACTAATATTATAAGAGGAAAGATTTGTATTTTTGTATGTAACGAATAAACTTAAAAACTACTGGACCGATTTCCAAAATTCTTTTGCCGTTAGAAAGCTACATTATCACTGAATAACATAGGCTACGGGCGGCGCCGTGAGGATACAACTAGTACCACATATTTTGATCACGACAGATTAAATTGATTAACCTTTTAGAAACCGAGCATGTCTCTCTTACATATTTTATACAACCAAAGGACCAATTTATAGTTTATTTTTTACGTGTAACATCACACCAGTATTCCCCAAAGGGTTAGGCAGAGGTGTATAGTAACACCCTCATTTCGCCGTTATGTTAAGTCCCATGTAATACGGGGCAAACCTATTGCCATCAACCGGGCACAAATCCAAACTCCGGGCTGCTATTGAGGAATCCACATGAAAAAACCCAATAACACTTTTACCCGACCTAGGGATCAAACCCAGGATTCATGACTAGCAGTTGCGCTTGCCACCACTGGACCAACTAGGCAGTCAATTCTTTACGTGTATTTGAGAAGTAATGCGAGGAAAGAAAAGATGTTGTGACTCGAAGCTCCGTTTTGTCCAGTATGGGGACGGGTTAGAATATAAACCTCTTCACCGCTTGGAATAGACGTGTGTTGTAAGATTCAACAAAACCCAGCACGCTTGGTAGAAAGATCAATTGCACGCCCGGCCTGGCTAGCTTAGCTACCATCTTCACAATCAATTCTGGCGCCAAGCAGTTTACTGTGTTACGTTGCACGGTGAGCCGAAAATCGAATTTCATAGACATAGGATTCGTTTTTCCAATACGTCGTTTCTTAAATTGGAATCGCTTAAAATAGCCTTTATCTTGATACACAAATAATACAGAGGACGATGCACTTTTGTTCTTTTTTTCGAACAACCTGTTTTTAGTTGATCATAAAATACCTGGGGCATTCTTCGAAAAATATTAACAAAAATTGAGAACGTCATTAGCATCATCCCAAAGTTAAGAATGCAGATGTTTAATACTTTAATTATGATAATGAAAACTGAAACTGTACCGCTGCCGTCAAGCAATTAGACAAGAATAAAAATAATCTGACAATACTATAACGTTAACAACCCGGGAGAAGAATGATTTGTTAAAATAATGTTAAAAAATTTCGAATATTCACCCACCTAATTAATATCTCGGCTATCGCATGAGTGCGCAAATATTTTCTTCCACACATTTATTATCCTATTTGTTTGTCATTTTTGATGTATTTCACTTCAATGGCGGAGATGTGATATAATATCAGAAAAAAAATCCATTATAAAGGACATTGCCAATCTATGTATGGAAGTTGGACCAAGTGCTGCCCAGAATGAACACATAGTGCATTTTGTTCCTCAGGCCAACACTAATCAGTAAACCGAAGCGCTCCAAAATCTGTCCAAGGAGTCAAGAGAAAAAAGTGTTTTATTGTGAATTATTTATTTGCAAAAAAGAACTTAATAATTATTTTCAGTGTATCTGTGAGCACATTACACAACGCCGGCCACCGCCTGGCATACAGTCCTCGCCGGCGAGGCCCGTCACGACGTCCGGTCCCACTGCCGCTGCCGTCCCTGATCCACCGTGCTCACCCGCCGCAGCCGCGTAGCCGGTCGTCTTTTCTGACTCCGCTGTCACACCGTTAATTCAGCCCTCATCAAGCCGTCTTCCACCCAGTCTTCTCGCCAGCAACGCCCTAAGCCGAGGTCCGAGTCCCCTTAGGGGTTGCCTTGCTGTTGTTGCTAGTAGTCATGATGTTAGTAGTAGTAGTAGTAGTAGTTAGCTTAGGTATTTTACTCTCGTCCCCATTGGTTAGAGACACTTCAGGTCTCGCCAATAACTGCCCGGTTACGTAGAAACGGTCCGCAAGACCATCTACAAGCAGTCGAATAGAAAAAAAAAACACGGGGTGCGGGATTCTATGTCGAACCGCCATAGAAGTATGACCTTTATTGTCTGACTAGCTAGTCCTTTTTATATTCTGATCTTGTGTGAATTATATTGTGACTTGACTCATGTTACTAACAACTAACCCAAATACAAGTACCTACTCTCAGTGGTGGAGAGTCTATGTTGCTTTATTTTCCAAATACCCGCTTTGCCTTGTGATAAGCAGGCATTAGTCTAAACTGTAATGCTATACTCATTTCTATCCAATTCTATAAACGGTGTGTCTATGACATATACAATAAGGCATGCTATGGGACAAGAATCTGTTAGATGTGGATTTATATATTTTGGAGAGAAAAACATCTCATAAACATGAATTAATGAAAAATAATTATTAACAACAAAACTTGTTTTTATTTGGTTTTCCTGGGGCCAAATTTTTTAAATAAATATTTTTAGTTTAAATTAATGCTACGATACCACTGGAGCTACATTCACTCCTGGGCAGCATTTGGTCCAGACCCTGTCAATATTCTTTTATTTCTTCTTATTAAAACGGTTATACATAGGTTTCTTTACTTATTTGAATAATATAACAGAGAAAAGAAAACACAGCACAATAACCTAGGCCGTCACCAGCGTTTTATTTTATAATCGATTTTAAAACTAGGATTTTAAGAAACTATGAAACTTGATTTTCGGCCCACTATGCGTTGTGTGCATGTGACAGTCAAAGGGGTATAGGGGAATCCCTTTATATCTCTGTTACTCGAATTTGTATACTCTATCTTATGGACCATTTACACGAGACCAATAAAGCCATTCCACTAAATCAAGACATTATTGGCATTGTGTAAATAATGGTCATTAATAAAGACATTGTATTAAATTAAAACGATTTCTAATTTTTCGGCAATGGCTTGGAGTAAATGGTCCATTAGAACCTGTCTGCGCTTATCATTAGGTGCGGCTAGGATCAAACGCGACTAATCAAAGATTAAAAATATAAACAAACGAGGTACCTAGGTAGCTGCTTAGGCACCTCATCAAGACCAACAAATAATATGTCTTGAACGACAAAAATACGTATTAAAATTTAAATACATTGACAAGACCATTTACATTTTTAAATGCGTCATTATAATGCGGAATACGCTTTTAAGTTCAAATCGTTATTAGTCCAAAGGTCAGAGGACTACGGAACTATGATAAAACCCATCATTGTGTAGTGTACGTTAAAAATCGATAGACTATCGATAGTCATTAACTATCGATACTATCGATTATTATTTTATGCTATCGATATTTTATTTTACTACTATTCCTCATCTCGAACGAAATTTTTCTACAGCCGCCTAGCCGGTCAGATCCTGACTGAACCCCGAAATAAGCTTAAAGCGAAAAAACTAAATATGTTATTGTTTTTAATACAATATTTTGATTGAAATGCATGTTTTAGTGCATTTTTTATCTATACAGGGTGTAAACGAAATCATGTAATTCCTTCAAACCTCGTGATGTACTGCTGACATAGATTAACTCTGCACAGGATATATTTGGATTCAATAAAAAAAAACTACAAGAAGTAAACATGTGTTCTTAACGTGAGACATTTTAACGCCCCAAGTTAAATGACCACGCGACAAGCGATAGCCGCGTAATTCTCTCGGGGCGCCTTACGCCTTACGCTTAAAATGTCTTACGTTAAGAACACACGGTTACAACTTACTTTTTTTATTTAATCCAGAAGTATCCCGTTCAGGGTTAATCTATGTCAGCAGTACATCAACCAATTTTTAGAAAACTTTCGATAGTATCGATACTATCGATAGTTTTTGGGCTGACTATCAAAAACTATCGGAAATCAAAACTATCGATGTTTAACGTACACTACCATCGTGTATGGATCGGAATGTGGGGCCACAACACAGATGAATGAAAGACAATTTAATGAATTGGATAACAGTGGCATAGTTTGCCCTAGACCTGTATCAAAATTTATCGGGGGGCCTTCTAACCGACTGCGGCGAAGTTTATTTTTTGTTTCTTTTTGTTTGAAATGGGTTTGCTCTTGACTCTAGTCTAGGTCAGAGGTGATAGTGACAAAGTCTACGATGTTGTGAGCTTACCCAGAAGAAGCCTGTTCACTCTAACTTTGAAGAGATTCGGGTTGTATTCGTTCGGAAACACAGACGCAGGTAGTGAGTCTTTTGCCGTGCGCGTTATGAAGGATGTTTGGAAGCGCTTAATGCGAATTGGTGGAATGTCATTGAGACAACCAAATCAAAAACCACGGTCTATAGTTGTATGGAGTGTGTGGGGTGTGCTGAGTGCGATTAAGAGTTTAGAGTTTGGGGTACGGCCTAAGAGCTTGAGTGAGATTATGAATAACATATTACGAATTTTTGCTTACACACGTCGGGGCCCCTATAGCCCGAGGGCCCCTTATCAGTGATACGACTGATACGGTGGTAGCTAAGGCGCTGTTGGATAGGATAAGAAATTAGTAGGTATGTAGGAAGGAGCTTGAAAGTAGCGTCGGTGACGGTTAGGCTGCATGGCTACCATTTGTATGAATGTGGAGGAATGAGGAGATGTTACAAGAAATGTTTCTAGTATGAATGTAGATGGCAAGTGCGTTTGTAGGATGATTCATCATACAAACGAACATACGAGAAGCGGTTGCTCTGACCACACCGACTACGCTTCGCCCTCGCTAGTCGCCGGTGGCTATCCAAGCGAAGTGCCGGTTTTTTCCTTTACAGTTTTTAGAACTGCCTCGTTGGTCTAGTGGTGGCAAGCGCAACTGCTGACCGTGAGGTCCTGGGTTCGATCCCCAGGTCGGGCAAAGTGTTATTGGGTTTTTCCGTTTGGGATTTCTCAGTAGCAGCCCGGAGTTTGGTGCAATGGCTGAGCGATTGGCTTCTGCGCTACGGGTCATGGGTTCGATTCCCGCACGGATCAAATATTTGTATGGCCTACAAATAGTTTTTCCGGGTCTGAGCGTTTGTGTATGTGAAGATTTGTGTCTGTAAACGTACCCACGATACAGGAGAAATCCTACGAGTATGTGGGGGACAACATTTTTTAAAAGGAAAAGAAAAAGTTTGGTTTTGTGCCGGGTTGATGGCAATATAACGGCGAAATGAGGGTGTTACTTTACACCTCTGCTGAACCCTTCGGAAAATACAGGTGTGTTGTTATGTTATGTTATTTACTTGATTGTAAGGTCAGGGACACTTTTTTTAGCAAATTAATAGGTACACTACGTAAGTTTTCCGTATTTATGTCGTAAGATAATCGGAATAGTCGGATTTTTGCGATAATCCTAGGACGATTTCAAAGGACCGGATAATTGAAATCTAAGACACATTTTCGTAATCATCCGAGCTATTTTCAGGAGTCGCAAATACTACTCACGTTTTGAGCGCTGATTAGCTGATATGATCGTTATCACTTTTCTATGTCTATAGGTATAGATCTTTGTGCAGAGTCATGTTGTAACCAACCAGAATAAAGATTATATAAATCGATTCTTAGATTAGCCAATCAGCGTTCATGTTTCCAATCCTCCTAAACAAACTGGGACTTTTGCAATGATCTTGACAATAGCCGAATGATTACAAAAATCTGTCTTACAGCCAGTTCACACAGAAACTGTTTACAGGATCTGTCTTAGCGGATTCGTTTTCATTTTGGTGATGGCGCCTGTAATTGTATGAGCGAGTAAACATACACGACAGTATTCCGAATCCAGTAAAAAATACTGGTCCGACATTTTCACATGTTCCTTTTTGTCATCAAAAACTGGATGCCGGAATAGTATAAAAAATGGATCCGAACATGAAGATGTATGGAGAAATATGGGTGCCTTTCCTGGGTTCCCGATCCCGGGAATACCCGAGAAAATTATCGATCCGTTTTAGCGGATCCGTTCGTGCAGATGTGAACAACACGTCCAGTACCGACGGTTCCGTATAAGCGGATCCGCTGTGTGAACGGACACTTAAATTCCAAATATCCGGTCCTTTGCAATCGTCATAAGATTATCGCAAAGATCCGATTTTTCCGATTATCCTACGATCTTTATATCCACTCCATACGAATACTAACGAATGTCAACTGTGATTTTAATATACGGACATTTAATATACATATACGACATAATACATTTAATATACGAACAGAGATGTAGAGGGATTCCCCTATATCCCTCTGGCTCTCACATAGACACGACGGAACACAGTAAACTGCTTGGCGCCGGACTTTAATGTGAGGGTGGTAGCTAGCCAGGTGGACTCTATAGATCCTACCACCAAGCGTGCTGGGTTTTATTGAATCTTAAAACACGTGTCTATTTCCAGCGTGCGGTGAGGAAGTTTTATCTAACCCGTCCCCACACGGGGTGAAACAGAGTGTAAACCGTAAAAGAAACAAAAAGATAATTTACATAATCGGTACCACCGATAACATCGTACGCGAAAAACTTGTTCCACAGAAGTTTGCAAATGTCAGACAAAAACCAAAAAATTTAGACACATTCCTGAATAAAAATACAGGTTCTGTGTTCCAATTAAAACGTTGATTTAGGAGATAAATTATGCGTATAGTATAATCAGCCCATTACTGTCCCACAGCTGGGCAACGTCCTCCAGGTCTTCAACCGCTAGATTATGTTTATCTATACTCTATACTAATATTATAAAGCTGAAGAGTTTGTTTGTTTGTTTGAACGCGCTAATCTCAAGAACTACTGGTTCGAATTGAAAAAATATTTTTGTGTTGCATAGTCCATTTATCGAGGAAGGTTATAGGCTATATAAGATCACGCTACGACCAATAAGAGCGGAGCATAACTGAAAAATTTTGCAAAAACGGGGAAAATGTCCACCCGTACGAAGCCGGGACGGGCCGCTAGTTAATGTAATAAAATGTATTGATTTTTTTATCTTAATCCATATTAATCACATCCTTCAGTCAAGCAACCAACATTTACTAAAAATATATGGATTTATCTAACTAAATGTGATCATTTTTCGTTACCTGTCAAACTTAGGTCAACTTAAATTGGTTTTTAATATACAATGTTGGCAAAAACCACATTATATTTACACGCGTTGACAAAAATAACAAATTGGCTATTTTTTGTGGTGAATACACGTAATATATTACAAGTATCCTATTATATTACAAGTCCTACTACTTTTTTTTTATTTACAGGTAATATATTATGATATGTATACAATGCCGAAACCAGTTATTAAATGTGTGAAATAATTTGTCAAAGGTTCTCTAATACATACATTGCCTAGGAAATGTAGGTATAAAAAACAATATTAATATTTGAAAATTGTTTCATTTGGTCACAGAACGGTCGTGACATTAATTATAATAGGTCGAATTTACTGTTAATCCGACCATGCACCCCGACTTCACAAAACAGATAGGTACAGAAGTCAATCACATGTATGTACTTCACTTTTCATACCTACGCTCGGCGGTCGCTCTATCTCTCTCAAGCGCATGGCACTCGCCCTCGCACTCATTCGCACTCTGGTCCCAAACGGTCCGAGATATCGTGTCCGTGAGCAGGGTCTATATGTGCGTCGCTCGAGCGCACTTGTATGTAGATTGACTTCTGTAGCTATCTGTTTTGTGCCGACTTCACGTGGTCGAACTGGGTTCTAATTCTATTTTTTTTTCTATTCGGCTGCTTGTAGATGATCTTGCAGACCTTTCTACGTAACCGGGCAGTTATTGGCGAGACCTGAGGGGTCTCCATCCAATCGGGACGAGAGTAAAATACTTAACCTAAGCTAACTACTGCTACTAACATCTGAATAAAGTTTTTTAAAAAAAAAAACGTTGCCCCACACTAGGATTTCTCCTATATCGTGGGTGCGTTTACAGACACATCTTCACATGCACAAACACCTAGATCCGGGACAACTATCTGTAAGCCATACAAATATTTGTTCCGTGCGGGAATCGAACCCACGACCTCCAGCGCAAAAGCCTATCGCTTAGCCACTGCACCAAACGTGTCGTCACACATACAGAAATGTCGAAAATTACTTTAAGGCGCCCAGCCAGGGCTTACAAAACTAAGGATTTTAGTTAAACGACCGATCACTAAGGGCACCCCCTGTGGGGTTCGAGCCTCGGCTTAGTGCATCATTGAGGGGGGCCAGCTAGGGTCGGGCTGGGTTGAATTATTTAGGGGCTGATTTAATGCTACAGGCTCAGCTTCGCGTGCTGGCTTGTCGAGCAAGGGTCGAGCTGTGATATTACAGGGGAGACGCGGTGGGCCTAGGCGGCGGGGCCGGAGTCGCGGTCGGTATTTGTTTGTTTTTCTACTAGTGCTGATTTCCCTACTACTCTCTTGAAGGAGGGTGATGGGGTCATCGGGTTCGAGGAGGGCGAGTCTGGGGCGTCTAATCTTTGATATTTTAGAAGGAACGTATCGGGCGCCCGATGAAATAAGGGGGTTGGGGTGTTTCTCGGCTGAGTCTATGAAACGCTTGGTAAGGCGTTAAATTGTATCAGGATTGCCTTTATGTACAAAATTCGACGCAAACATCAAGCGTTTCCTCGCGCACACCCGAGCCAATCTGATACATAATTTACGTCGTTGAAAATTTTCAGAAATTAATAGAACCTACCCAATCTGGGAATTGGACATTAGACCTCTAGTTAACCAATGAGACGATTCTAAAGGACGTCCTAGAAGGACATACATTGATGTTCTTCACAAAGGTCAGGTGCATAGCACTCTCAACCGGCGTGCGTGTATGTCAAGATGTATGAATGTGGATGAAGCGAAAGGGGTATGTAAAGGTCGTAACATGTGGCGTTCTATAGTTTCTGCTTACCCCCATGCGAAAAAGGCGTGAATTTATGTATGTATGTACGATTCAAAAGATTTTCTAACAAAATAGTGATTAATTTTATTTATAACTGATTTTCCTCTCAAACACTAGCCATCTAGCCATCAAAATTAAAATTATATCTTGTAACCAGTTTCATGTGAAGCTTTATTTAAATTTTAATCATATATTACAGCGTACACACCGAGGCAACGAAGACCAATAAACGTTCGTCATTTGTTGAATTTGACCAAACATTGTATAGAACGAGTCCGGTTTCAATAGATTTTTAGCGATACCGAGCTCTGTTCGTTCGCATTCGTATGCTAGGTGTGTACACAGCATATCACAAATACGTATACCACTTCTGGTACATAATTAACCAGTTTTTATTTGACATTGCACTCAAAATCATTCTTAAATAACCCTTCTTACCTAACGCTTGGCTTTAAAGTTCAGCAATCTTATTTTTAACAGACATTATTTTAATAATAAAATGTAAATTATTAGATATATTATTGCCATAAATTAAGGACAAATAATTGTGCATTATTAAATAAAAATCTAATTTTTAACAAAAAAGAAATAGTTTTTTTTTATTAAGCGCTAAATAGCGCATTTATTATTTCCAATTAGTGTTTATTTTTTATTGATACAATGTTGGCGTTAATTTTGTGTGCTGTGTCGTGTTTTCTGTATGCTTGGTGGCAATGGGCGATGAATTATCGTCGGTTGAAGAGTAATAAGCTACCCCCAATGTATCCTGGTCTCTTACCAATCATAGGCCACGCACATTTACTAATTGGGAACACTACACGTAAGTTTTCTATTAATATAAATTCATAACATAATAAGTTTTTATTTATTAATATTATTTCTTTATAGACTTTTATTTATTTTCTATACATATTATTTACATTTTTAAATATTTATATAAAAAATAAAGTACATTTTGATAACCACACCCGTGGTTGCGATCCACAGAAATTTAAATAATAAGACCATATTTTTGTGTTGCGGTCTCATTTATTATTACTTAACGTTTTAAAATACTTATTTAGAAAAAAAAATCACTTTTTATTATTACTATTTGTCAAATTGTAAGAGGGATATTCAAATGGCCTTTTTACATGTAATTAAAAATTGTCTTTTGTAAAAATTGATCGAATTTTTAAATTGTTCAATTACTTATTATTGTAATTAACTGTTTGACTGCGCTGGGCTGAGTTTATTAATTGATTGATTGAATCGAAGTATGTCTTTCGCAGTCCAAAACATAATGGAAATATTTTGGTGTTTGATTTTTATTTTTCTGTGTAAAATTTTCATTTCACAACATACATTTATGAAATACATGTTGTGCCGACCCCACCCAGTGTGGGATAAGGGCAGGAAGAAGAAGATATAAAAATTTCAATTCTTAGTTTATATTGAGTAATTACGATGCGCCGGACGTACTTAGGGCCCGATCTCACTGGCTTTAGCCGGGCGTGCGCGTTCCTCTAACGTTTGACCAGCGTCGACGTAGCGCACGCGGAGCTCGCGTCGCGTGCCTGCCGAACACCGAGCTCGCGTCGCGGAGACTCGGCGAGATCTCTTAAGTAGACAAAAGACGTCGCTCTAACGCGAGCTCTCCGCGACGCGAGCGCTCCGTGCTCGCAACGTTGACGCTGGTCAAACGTTAGAGGAACGCGCACGCCTGGCAGATGCCAATGGGATCGGGCCCTCAGGTATTTAGGTAACCTTGGAGCCTATTTTCATGCACTCCAGCTATAGCAATCTTAATATTTTCCACAGGGTTATGGACTATGGTGCAGAATTTCGCGAAAGAAGCTTTAGCCCAAGGCGGCGTTATCACCGGGTTCATTGGAAAGGATCTCTATTATAGTAAGTCTTTAAATTATTATAATTATATTACTGAATAGTAATAATATTAATATAATACCTATAATGAATTTGCTTCTTTTGATTTTATTTTTAAACTATTTTCTACACTTTGACGTATCTTCAAACACCGCGCCCGGGGGCCTACTCCGAAAAACGAATTTAGGTATTGACATTTCGGATCAAAGCGAATCAACGACAAACATCGAACTTTTTACAATTAAAGTATTGTCAAACAACGAACTAACTAGTGACAACTAAATTTGGGAGTAAAGTGAACGAAGCAAAAAATTTAAATCGCGAAAATCGAATTCGTCGTCGGATCCGAAAGACTTTCGCACGTTTTCAGCGCACTCCCGGATGACATCATGCCTTGCATTTTCCATGCCTGAAATTTTAAACGAGCCAACCTGTGGGCCTCCCTGGCGTGCTTATTCCATCCTAAAATTATCTCACCCTTCCTGACATTCTTCAAATCACGGCTTCTTACAGCTGCCTCTCGTATGACCAAACACCACTCAATTTTAAGTTGCCGTTAATTTCGTGCTGAGGCGAAGTGACAGTGACAGCACGAGACTTAACGGCAACATAAATTGAGTAGCGTTTGAGTATTTGGACATTAATGAGTTAATTATTCTGTTGTATGAATCACAAATAACTTCCTGGTGACTTTTGTCTGTATCGACCTTTTAAAATCACAGTATTCGATATTTTAAGCTAATGATCTAGTGAACTTAAACATTATTATGTTTAAGTTCACTAAATCATTATACAGGGTGTAAATGAAACCATATAATTCCTTCAAACCTCATGATGTACTGCTGACACAGATTAACCCTGCACGGCACACGTTAGGATTCAATAATAAAAAAATACAAGAAGTAAACATGTATTCTTATCGTGAGGCAATTTACCGCCCCGAGCGAATTGCGTGGCTATCGCTCGCCGCGTGGTTATTACGCGGGGCGCTAAAATGCCTCATGTTAAGGTCACATGTTTACTTCTTGTAATTTGTTTTACTTAATTTAAAAGTAACCCCTGCAGGATTAATCTATGTCAACAGTATATCACGAGGCTTAAAGGAATTACTTGGTTTCGTTTACAACCTGTATATTTCACTAGTTATAACATAACATCACGCCTGTATTCCCCAAAGGGTTGAGCAGAGGTGTATAGTAAAACCCTCATTTCGCCGTTATGTTTAAGTCCCATGTAATAGGGGGCGAGCCTATTGCCATCAACCGGGCTCAAATCCAAACTGCCGGCTGCTACTGAGGAAATTCACACGGAAAAACCCGATAAAGTTTTGCCCGACCTAGGGATCGAACCCAGGACCTCACGATCAGCAGTCGCGCTTGTCACGACTAGACTAACGAGGCAGTTGAACTAGACACATTAAACTGTCTCAAACCCCAGCTAGACCGGTACATGCATCGACTTTATTGAGTCAATGCATGTACCACCAGTAACAACGAAATAATGTAAATATGTATATTATAAGAAAAAAAAAAAAAAAACAATAATAATAATATTAAATAAGTAAACATATATATAATGAGAAGGCATACGACCGGGTACCCCGTGAGGTTTTGTGGTGGGCCCTTAAGAAGAAAGGTATGCCTGGAAAGTATGTGCAGTTGATCCGAGCGATGTACGGTAGATGCCGTACTCAAGTCCGGTCCACAGTGGGCACGACTGCCAGTTTCAATGTGGCTGTAGGTTTGCACCAAGGGTCAACTCTCAGCCCTTACCTCTTTCTGGTGATAATAGACGCTCTTACGTCGGAAATCCAGGAAGAGGCTCCTTGGTGTATGCTGTATGCCGATGACATTGTGCTGGTTGCCGAGAGTGGCCTAGAGGTCCAGAGAAAATTGGAGGAATGGTGGCAAAGACTGGAGAGTGTTGGCTTGAAAATGAGCAGAAGCAAAACGCAGTATATGTTTTGCGATTTCGGCGGTCTCTCCAGTCCTATGCCTATTACTCTCGCTGGTATATCCTTACCAGTCTGCTCCGACTTCCGGTACCTTGGGTCACTTGTCCAAGGGGATGGTGAAATTGACCGAGACGTTACGCATCGGATCAACTCAGATTGGATGAAATGGCGACAGGTCACAGGGACAACTTGTGACCAACGGATGCCCCTCAAGCTGAAGGGCAAAATCTACAAATCCATTATAAGACCTGTCGTGCTATACGGATCAGAGTGTTGGGCCGTGAAGAAGACGGATGAAAGAAGATTACACGTAGCGGAGATGAGAATGTTGAGATGGATGTGTGGAGTGACGCGAATGGATAAAGTAAGAAATAAGTATATTAGAGGAAGTTTGAAAGTGGCACCAGTGACAGAAAAGTTGAAAGGAAAGCGTTTGTCTTGGTATGGGCATGTGCTGAGGAGGGATGAAACACATGTGACTAAGAGAGTGATGAATATGAATGTTGATGGATGGAGGGGGAGAGGGAGACCTAAGAAAAGATGGATGGATTGTGTGAGGGAGGATATGAAAGATAAGGGAGTAAATGATAATGAGACGGCTGACAGGGAAGAGTGGAAGAGAAAAACATATTGCGCCGACCCCAAGTAACTTGGGACCAGGGCAGGAAGATATATATATAAGATATATATATATATAATATGATGGACTCGCATATCTTAAGTAGAATAAGTAATATAAATAATACATGTTGTATTTCCGATACAGGAGTATCAAATAAGTAAAATAAAATAAAGTAAACAATTAAATAACAGCAAAAAAGAGCGCGGACGAAATGTCTGCGGTGAATATACTCATTTAAAAAAAAACCCCAGCTAGAAGTATAATGTTGTTAATGGTCGACGTATACTAAGATTACTGTTAATCTAGTGGTCTGACTAGTACATGTCATGATGCACCAAAATGTGAAAAATACCGCTGACCGATAGCCACGATGACTCAGTAACCAAAAAGTAGTTGAACCACCTCGACCCCCGCATCACTAACGAAAGAAAAGTATCTGCGCTACAACCCAGTTTTCTTTTTCTTGGCTGTGTAGCGTTTTGCCCTAGTCTCACCTGAGTAAGCGCAGACAGGGTCTAAGATGGAGCACATAATCCAAGGAACAGAGATTAAGAGGGATTCTTCTATACTCCTCTGGCTCTCACAAACACACGACGGAACACAGTAAACTGCTTGGCGCCGGACTTTAATGTGAGGGTGGTAGCTAGTCAGGCGGATTGCATAGATCCTACCACCAAGCGTGCTGGGTTTTTTGAATCTTACAACACGCGTGTATTTCCAGCGTGCGGGGAGGAAGTTTTATATTCTTACCCGTCCCCACACGGGGTAAAATAGTTTCGTTACACCTAGTTCACACAGAAACTGTTTACAGGACCCGTTTTACTGAATCCGTTTTTATTTTGCTGATGGCGCCTATAGTTGTTTGAGCGAATTCACATACACGACAGTATTCCGAATCCAGTAAAAAATACTGGTCCGACATTTTTACATGTTCCGTTTTGTCGTCAAAAACTGGATACCGGAACAGTATAAAAAACGGATCCGTTCATAAAGATGTATAGAGAAGTATGGGTGCGTTCACACACGATCCGTTATTTTTATCATATCATGCCTGCCAGATGCGACGCAGCTGCCATTTGTTTAACGAATCCGTCAAAACAGGTGTGAACAACACAATATCCAGTAACGACGGATCCGTTACAAACGGATCCGCTGAGTGAACGGGTACTGACATCGGCGCATATCCATATCTGATTATCACAAAAATTCCCCAGCTCTCTCCCAAAAAAATCTCCGTGAGCATTAAAACCTCATAGCACATAAACTGATTCTACATTCTGAGTTTCTTTCAAAGCCGTAATCTCACTTATGGCCAAATACTCAAAAGCTACTCAATTTGGACGTAGTTTAGAAGAAAGGACTCAATCCACAAAATTGTCAAAAATGAGTTATTGGTACCAAAGTGGTCAATAAGTACTTCAAAAAAAAATGCAAGAAATAAACAAAGGAAATACGTTTTTTGTGACAGGGGATCCAAATTACATATTAGGCAGGTATTTTCTTTTCATTTACTTATAAAGGCCCAATCTGCTTAAATCATCCAACCCTATATTTTGCTAAATAAGTCCAGAAATACACAATATAACCATCAACTAACTTATAGATATAAAAATACAATTGATTTTACCAAGGATGTGTAATTACGTAACAAAATCTGAATACAGCATCACTGAAGAAAACCACTCTGAACTTAAAACGTCAATAACTCAAAAGTGACTCTGTGTGGGTTGAATCCTTTCTGCTTAACTACGTCCATTTTAAGTTGCCGTTAATTTCGTGCTGTCACTGTCATGTCGCCGTTAAGTGATAGTGACAGCACGAGACTTAACGGCAACTTAAAATTGAGTAGCGTTTGAGGAACTCACTGAAGTCCACTACATTTGTTATGGAGTCAATGGGTAAAACATTTTTATAAATTATTATTTATATCTTTTTCACAGTAATCGCAGACCCAGAAGACAGCGTTACGGCAGCTAACTCATGTTTACACAAACACTTCGCCTATGACTTCGGAAAACCATGGATGGGGGAAGGACTAGTTTTGGCATCAGGTAAATAAGTTTTTATTTTTTAATCTTTATTTTTAAACGGCTTTAGTAAGCTTCACTTCGTATATTTGCTTGTTTGATTTCAAATCTTGCGCCAGATTTTTCAGCTATCTACCTAACTTTACCGATTCTCCTGAAACGTCGCACACAAATTCAACTCCCATGACAATAAACATTGTAATAATTTCAACAATCAATCCTCAAATCCTGATGCTGCAAGATAAAACCGTTTAACTAAAAGTTTTTAAGGAATTATTAACTCTTCAACTTGATCGCGTTTGACCCTAATTGCACCTTATGGTAAGCGTACTGAGGGATTCCATACGGAAAAACCCAATAACGTTTTGCCCGACCTTGGGATCGAAACCAGGACGTCACGATCAGCAGTCGCACTTGCCACTATGAGAACAACAAGGTAGGTAGAAATGAAACTGATTCCAAAATAATAAAATTCAAGTATTTCTATATTCAGTCTGTATGTAAAGATAATACACTAAAAATAGATAATTATGTAAATGACTTTTGGGTGAGGCGTATTTGTCTATGATAGGTATTCGCGACATTTTATTATTATGTTTTTTTTTTATTTTAGTGAATCCAGTTTTTTGTACACAGTACAGTTACCAAAAATGCCAGTACCATTTCGCAATTTGAAATTAATTAACAAAAACTTATTATTAGTTTTTTACCTAATACTATAAACGGTGTAAAAAGACCCTTAACGAAGCCGAATGGCACTTATTCTCCACTTCATTGCGACGATTTTTTTGTTCTGGACTATGCCTGGGAACCTTCTAGTTACGGAGATATTGGAGCTCAAAGTTCCAACTTTTTCACAATTTTTTTAAAATACTAGTTTTGAAGGTTGCGAATGTACTTGAAATACCTCCATTACCCGTTTACTACTCATTGCATCTATCAGCACAGTGTTTTGAGTGCGTTACATTGAGCTTTACAGTAAAACGAAATTTTTCACCCAAAAAAAAGTCGTTTCCCAGCGATAATTTTTGCATAAGGTTACTTAGTTTGATGTACTGAATGCATGGTTGACGGCTTAGTGAAGGGTCTTTTTACACCTTGTATGTATAAGGTCCAACCAAAATACCTGGACAAACTTTTACAGAGTGTTCAATAAGTTTAACTAAACATATCTATGCAAAAAACGAGATCCAAGTGTTTTTTTTTCTAAACAATAAATAATAACGTTTTAAATTGCCTGTACTCTCTAAGAATAAACTCATCCATTTTTTATGCATCTACCGTCACCGGGGCGCGCGCTAATTTCACGTCGTATTTTACCTAAACAGCGATGGGGAAAATGTTAAAAAAATAATAAAATGAACGTAAGGATGAAAAAAAAAATTGTTTAGAAAAAAAACACTCGATGGATTGTTAGAATAAAAAGAGTCTATATTTAACATATAGAACCTTTTTGTTATATGCAAATTTATTTTTCTACAAAATTCTGTCAATGTGAAATAAAAGACGAACAATGAAAATATAAGTTTAATCTCAGCTTTTATTTAAATCGTTTTATTTTACCAGTGCTTCTATCTGCAAGCTAGTGGGACTTGAGCATGTAACACCCACTACTAATCTATGTCAACAGTACATCACGAGGTTTGAAGGAATTACATGATTTCATTTACACTCTGTATGTATATACAAATAACGTATACAAATAATTAAAAAGTGCACTCAGGCGTCAAAATATAATAACATTTACAATAATTTCTACTTTATCACAAATTCTCATCTACTACAACATTTTTCTTAGCAATGATCACTTCTGATGCTGACTGTACTTTAACTATACAACGTAATAAAAAATACTAACGTTGAAGGATTTAATTAAGTATATAGGTAACTAGAACCGGTAGGTAAGTGTTCTAATCGTTGTACAAACGAGTATTTAAATCGATTTTTTTTTAATATTTAAACCTGACGGTAAAGCACCTTTGCTTAGGTACCTACGTCATTTTTGTCTGTATGTATTTGAATAACTTCCCTATGACTGGCCTGACAGACATTAAAAATATTTATATGCTTCAAACACAACAACATATTATTTAGTTCTAATAACAATTGCTTTTGCGACTGCCTACACTGACTGCTGTGTTGGTAAAGTGGTGGCAAGCGCAACTGCTGATCGTGAGGCCCTAGGTTCGATCCTAAGGTCGAACAAAGTGATATTGGGTTTTTCCATTAGGAATATCCCAGTAGCAGCCCGGATTCTGGATTTGTGCCCGATTAATGGCAATAAGCTCGCCCCCTATTACATGGGACAAACATAATGGCGAGATGAGGGTGTTACTACCTATATACATCTCTGCTCAACCCTTCAGGGAATACATGCGCGATGTTATGTTATTATTACTAAAAATACTAAACTCAATTTTTTATGGGCCGCGTGCGGCCAGCCGCTACTAGATCATAACCGCCGCACAGTGGGTTGGAAATCGAGTTTCATAGACATTCGATATTTTTTCGTATAAGTCGTTTTTTTTTATTTGAATCGCATAAAATAAACTTGATACACAATGATATGGCGTCGTAGAACATAGTGGAAGAAACATTAGATTTTTTTCGAAAAACTTGTTTGGTGATCTTAAAATAACTAATATCTCGGGAAGTTCGTAGGTACTACGTAAGCCGGTGCTGACAAGGAACCGGTCTAACTCCTTGTCATCAGATATGTTGAAGCGTATAAGCAATCATATAATGGTAAAATATAATGTCAAATATGTCAACTAATATCTCACCTATCGCATGCGTGCGCAAATATTTTTAATATTTAATATTTTAATATTGTCGTTCATGTGAACGAAAATATTTGCGCACGCAAAATAGTTAAAAAAATAGGAGAATAACTATGTAGTTATTCTCCTATTTTTTTTAACTATTTTTGACGAATTTCACTTCAATAGCGGATATCAGAGAAAAAAAAACATTTATTTTATTTTATTTTTATACATTAAGATTTATTATATGTGAAAGAAAATCTTTGCGCATGCATGCTAATTTATGATCAACTTCAAACAAGTTTTTCGAAAAAATCAAACGTGTATCTTCCACTATGTTCTATGACGCCATATCAATTATGTACCAAAATCAAGGTTATATATTAAGCGATTCCAATTTCAAAAAAACGACGATTTCGAAAAAGTATTGTGTCTATGAAACTCTTTTTTCGGTTCACTTGGTCGCACCAGTGCACGTTCGCTCTTATGCTGCGGCCACACTACCGTGATATGGCAATAATTATGGCCATAATTGAAACAACAACTGTAGCCACGATTTATGACCATAATTTTACAATGTCAATCAATATGGCATATGACGGTAGGCAATAGCTCCGGTGGCGGTCTTTTTTCGCATATCAAAGACGATTACCGTGGTAATTTTTGCGTGAGTGGCCACACTACAGTTTGTTCAGTGTGCGACATGAGCTCAACGGAAACGCACGCGCCGCGCGCCGAGTTGCCGACCTGACATAGAGTGGTAGAATGAAAAGGTACTCGAGTTTTTGGAAGCATTCCAATCAGAACCAAGTCTAAAGTCAAAAGTCTAAGTTTTAAAACTGTAAAAGATTCATATAATAGTAATTCACACTCATAAAGTACAACAACGCCGCAGCTCCAACTTCCATCTTGAAAAAATGTTTTTTTTACCGCCTAGTTCATTGTCATATCTAGGTAAACATTAGTGTAACCACACCACTTATCGCGGTAATTTAGGCCGTAATTTAATGCCATAATTATTGCGGTAAACTGGCGGTAGACGGTAAGGTAGTGTGGCCGGGACATTAGGGCTAGCGCGCATTGCCTTTTTTTAACGTATAATCTGTGAAGTATGGAGTGTCATAGAAGAGCGCGCACTGCGAATTATTCACCGCATACTGATTTAGTTGTATTTATTTTATTCGTTGCGGTGAAAAAACGCACCGCAAGTCACCGCACTGCAGTGCGAGCTCGCACTTAGGCCATTTTTTCGCGGCACTACACGTCAAAATGTGGTGACGAATCCAAATGCCATATATTTCTAAAGCCTGATTTACACGAGGATAGTTTCTCGAAGCGACCTCGTTCTGTCTTTGTCTTTCTCTACGATGAAAACAGAGATAGCATAAGACTTGCTTCGAGAAACTGCCACCGTGTGAATCAGCCTTAAGTGTTGTGTCGTTTCGAGAGTTCAATAAATAAGAGACATCAATCCACAAACTATATGTATAGGGATATAATCAATCTTAAACAGTCTGTCTGTCCGTATGGTTGTCACACCTTCACGAGTAAATTGCCACACCGGTTTTGAATTTTGGCATTCAACTATGGAAAAGAGGAAGGATAATGTTTATTTACAAAAAAAATAAAGACACAGCTGAGAACTTTTCGAATGACGATAAAAGATGTTTCATCATCATAAAGATATTTTTTTTTCTTTTAACAGGTCCAGTATGGAAGCGTCATCGCAAACTGCTGAGTCCAGCGTTCAGTCTTCAAGTGCTTCACAGTTTTCTTGGAGTATTCAACCAGCAGGCGAGGCGTCAAGTCAGCCATTTTGACCCGGAAGTCGGCAGAGGAAAATTCGACCATCTCGCCTCGTTGAAGCATGTCGCTTTGGAGACAGTGTGCTGTAAGGATTCAGTATATCGTATTATTTGTCTGAAAACATTAACTGCTTAATGAGGGTCTGCTTCAATACAGGGTGCAAACAAAATCATGTAATTCCTTCAGATATCGTGACGTACTACTGACATAGATTAACCCTGCACGGGATACTTTTGGATTAAATAAAAAAATACAAGAATCACCATGACATGTGTTCTTAACGTGAGGCATTTTAGCGCCCCGAGTTAAATGACCGCGCGGTGGGTGATAGCCGCGCAATTCGCTCAGGGCGCTAAAATGCCTCGCGTTAAGAACACATGTTTACTTCCTGTAATTTCTTTTTTTATTGAATCCAAAAGTATCCCGTGCCGAGTTTATCTAAATATGTTTAACTTTACACCCTGTATATTGCAAGTTGACCTACTTTTCCTTTTTTGTTTTTTTATTCTTGACTTGGTTGCATTTGACCCTAGTTTCACCTGATGGTAAGCGCAGACAGGGTTTAAGATGAAGCACACGAATCCAAGGAACAGAGATATAAAGGGATTCCCCTATACCCCTCTAGCGCTCACATACATACGACGGAACACAGTAGCCTACTTGGCGCCGACTTTAATGTGAGGGTGGTAGCTAGCCAGGCGGACCGTATAGATCATACCACCAAGCGTGCTGGGTTTTGTTAAATCTTACAACACGGGTCTATTCCCAGCGTGCGGTGAGGAACTTTTATATTGTAACCCGTCCCCGCACGGGGTAAATGCATGCCTTTACATAAGAGTAATCCTCCTACTGATGGCACTGCTAATGCCCAGGTTTCTATAAACAAAAACGAATCGTTTTGCCAGTTTAACCTCGCAAATCATAATTATGATCGGCGCAGTTGTTATTTTATCAATATACCATTAAAAAAAATTGCCTCATTGGTCTAGTGGTGGCAAGAGCGACTGCTGATCATGAGGTCCTGGGTTCGATCCCCAGTTCGGGCAAAGAGTAATTGGGTTTTTCCGTGTGGAATTCCTCAATAGCAGCCCGGAGTTTGGATTTGTGCCTGGTTGATGGCAATAGGCTCGCCCCCTATTACATGGGTCTAAACATAACGGCGAAATGAGGGCGTTACTATACACCTCTGCCCTACCCTTCGGGGAATACAGGCGTGATATTATGAAAGAAAGTTATAAGTATTTCCATTTCCAGTGACTGCCTTCGGAATAACAGCTGATGAAGATAAGGACTTTAACAAACTGTACATGGCAGCAGTGGACCAGATCCTGAATATTATTGCGCTAAGGTTCTCAAACTTTTGGCTTCAGAGCGAACTGATCTACAGCTTCACAAACCTGAAGAAGAAGCAGGATGAAGTAGTAAAAGTTTTGAATGCTATGTCTAGCACTGTGAGTACACTTTTTTTTTTGTCAGTTGCCAAACAAGCCCGCCGCCTACCTGTTAGTACGTGGTTACCGCCACCTAGAACCCGAAGAGGATTGCTGAAGCGTTGCCAACCCTAGAGACAAAACTGAAAATTCTCATAAGCCTGTAATTTCACCCATACCTTTCATACGAATAATCAGCCGAATGTTCGGTTAAAAGTTTACCGAACGGACATTCGGCCGAATGTTCGGCAGGATTTGGCGCGCTTTCTTGTGCATTGCAAAAATTCAAGTTTGTACTTGTTCAATGCATTTAATTGCGCGATTTTTACGATCGCTGACGCCGCTACCCCTGGACTGTTATTGCGTCATCTAGTTAGCGACAAAACAGTGGCACGTGCATATGTTTTTGTGTACTATGCGTGCCAACTAAGGCTGAGCGCTGACTTGAGTCACGATAGTTTTAAGACAGACTACCTATTGCTTCACAAAAAATATGAAGCCGCGCAAACTTCAAACAAAAAAGTCTGTCTTAAAACTGTCGTGACTCAAGTCTGTGCTCAGCCTAAGAATAGGATCGCGCTTGCTATAGGTCAACCAGAATCGCATGGCATTAAAAATTAATAACAAATAGTGGTTTTCATATGGCAATGTCAACATGTCACTTGTCAAAACGCGTATGACTGTAGTTGATACATTTTCCAATTCTGATTATTGTTTTATTGTACAAACATTTTTAATAAACATACTTATTTTAACAAGGTTTCCTTTTCCATTACAATAAAATTGCAAAAAACCATATATCAGCATATCATTTTGGGACCCAGTGCATAATATCAGCAAGCACATTGGGTCACATAAAACAATAAGCCAAAACCTCTAACAACATGGATTTATGAAATACATGTTGTGCTGACCCCATCTAGTGCAGGAAATAAGGGCAGGAAGAAGATGAAGAAGAAATTAAAGAAAAAAATTACAAGTATCAAGACTTTTTATTCAAATTACACTTGTGTTACCCACAAAAAAGTTTCATTTCCCTATTTGCCATCAGATTCTGGTAGACCTATACAACTTCACACGATAGCTGTCAAATTAGTACTGACAGCAAAAAAAAAACAGTGAAAAAAATATCATTACTACATTAATAAACATTAACTTAATAACATTAACTTTAATAACATTTACGTAATTCTTCAGCTTCTTTTCGTGTGGTTAGTGACTAACCTAGTGTCAAGAATGTATGCCGCCCATGGGCCTCTGACTTGGTTTCACATGCCGTCAAGAAATGTCTCTCAGGCACGATGTTTTCCTTCACCGTGTTTAAGCAAGTGATAATTATACATTATACGCACATGAATCCAAAAAGACAAAGGTGCGTACCATGGGTTCGAACTCGAGACCTATGACTTGGCAGTCCGACGCGACGGTCAGTTATTTACGTAATCAATTAAGTTCTGCCTAGCCTTCTCCCAACTATATTGGGGTCAGGTTCCAGTCTAACCAGATGCGGCTGAATACCAGCATTTTACACGGAACGACTGTCATCAGACCTCCGCAACCCAGTTACTGGGAAAACGCCGATATCCTAAGGTTAGACCGGCCGTCAGACTTTCGTGCTTCTGAATTCCCGTAACGACTGTCATAGGTATTCGTATGACACCCGGGACCGACTATTTAACGTGCTCTCCGAGGCACGGAGGGGTCTCGATGTGTAACGAACGGTCACCCATCCCCAGACTGACCGCGGCAAGCACAGCTTAACCTCGCAAATCATATGATCCATGCGGTTGGCAATTAGCCATGAGTCCCTCCTTACGTAATCAATTAAATGAAAACTAATTAAATAAAACTCATATTATTCACATTACAGGTCATCCAAAGAAAGAAAGAAATGATGCAAAATATCCCAAGATCAGAATGGGAGGAGCAACGACAGCGCACAGGTAAATGAATGTACAGTCGCGGAATTATAATGTTATACACCTTAAGGTCTAATTTTGCTTGCACAGTGCAAGAAATTAACTATTTTACCGACTACGTATTGCCAACATTATAGAAAAGAAAATACTAGTATTTTTGACAAGATATTATGGTGACATGGTGACAGACAAGTAATGCCAATCTATTTAATCATCGATTTGATTGATGTAATGGTTTTTACAACAAAACTCCTTAAATGAAATCAAAGATATTACATGCCACTAATACGTCATAATGGAGGCAACAGGCAATTTTGATCTTTGCTACCCAATAATTAAACATAATTTTCCATGCATTGGTCTGTTCCGTTCAACAGTTTGAAAAGGTAACATGTGCCCGCGATGTGGGAAAGGAATGAATTTGACAACTGACGAACCTTATCATTCCCCTTTTTTTTTTCGTTGGAAAATCCTCATGGATGTCCCTCGCCTGGGGAAGGTGAGGGGGTCTGCCGGACTCTTACCGGCTAAAAACCAACGGTGTTCCTTCTCCTGACCGTACGGCCGGGGTCGCGGGATTCGCAAAGCATGCACCGCAACCCCGGCAGGTCCCGGTCCGCCAACCCAACCTCATCATTCCCCTACTATACCAATTTAAATAAGTAATTTTATAAAGCCTCTTTGGTCTACTGCAGGCGTAATAATTATGACCATTGTATAATGCGCCCAGTATAATTTGGCACGCGACCAAGTGGGGAACTAAATGAAAATTTATTGAATTTGACGTATTATTGCGTTTTGCCTAAACTCCGGGCTGCTACTGAGGAATTCCACACGGAAAAACCCAATAACAGTTTGCTCGACCTGGGAATCGAACCCAGGACCTCACTACCAGTAGTCGCGCTTGCCCCCACTAGACTAACGAGACAGTTATAGTATATCTATCTCTCTTCAGAATAGATAGATTTGGCTCTTTTCTCTTGATCCGTTTCGTTCAACTTATTAACCGACTTCCAAAAAAGGAGGAGGTTCTCAATTCGGTTCCTTTTTTTTTTTCTTTTTTTAAATCTTTTTCTCTCCAATTTCAGGCATAAGATGCAAAGCACTAATGGACCTTCTGCTCGAGCTGTCAGAAGAGAACGCTCTAACTGACAAGGAGATCAGAGAAGAAGTGGACACGGCCATCGTTGCGTCTTATGACACCACGTCTTGTTTGCTGGCGTATGTCATGATGATGCTTGGCACGTATCCTGAGGCTCAAGAGAAGATGTATCAAGAGTGAGTATATTACTAGAACCCCAAATTAGTAGCAGTGATAGCCTAGTGGTGTGACCGTCAGACTGCTAAGTCATAGGTCTCGAGTTCGAACACAAGGAACGAACCTCTGACTTTTCGGATTCTATGTGTGTATAATTATCACTTGCTTAAAAACGGTGAAGGAAAATATCGTGAGGAAACCGGCATGCCTGAGAGATATTTCTCAATGGCATATGAAGCCAAGTCAGAGGCCCATGGGCGGCATAAACTCTGACACCAGGTTAGTCACTAACCACACGAAAAGAAGAAGACCCCAAATTACTAAGTGAATATAATTAATACTGCCTCGTTGGTCTAGTGGTGGCAAGCGCGACTGCTGATCATGAGGCCCTGGGCTCGATCCCCAGGTCAGACAAGATGGTATTGAGTTGTTCCGTGTGGAATTCCTCAGTAGCAGCCCGGAGTTTGGATTTCAGCCCGGTTGATGGATTGCCATCAACCGGGCTAAATCGGTGCGAGCCTATTGAGGCTCGCCCCGTATTACATGTTACTTAAAGATAACAGCGAAATGAGGGTGTTACTATACACCTCTGCCAAACCCTTCGGGGAATACAGGCGTGACTTTTTGTTAATATAGTTAAATACATTGATAGCATTGGCATCGAACCTTGTAATATCAGCGCCTTAATTACGTAACGCACTCGCAATCGAAATCGCTTGAGTGTGATTATTCTGAGTATCAATAGAATTCATCTAGGCATTTTTTGGTATAAAACATAATCAGCCCATTATTGTCTCAATGCTGGGCACGGAACTCTTCTCAGAATGAGATGGGTTTAGGCCTTAGTTCACCACGTTGGTCAGGTGCAGGTTGGCAGACTATACACACCATCAAGAACTTTATGGAACCCTCTCAGGTGTGCAGGTATCCTCACGATGTTTTTCCTTCACTGTTAACGCAAGTGATAATGAAATTCTGATCCGCACATGAATTCGAAAAGTCAGAGGTACGGGCCGACGTCGAATTAAATCCCTCGTGCATGGAAGGCAAGCGTTCAACCTCTAGGTTATTACATGGTAATAACCATTGGTTAATAACCATTGCAGTCGGGATAGTGACTTACTAGTTACTAATAGGTATACTACCAGGTCGATGACAGCAGGTAAATATAATGTACCGAGAGTAAATAATTTCTATGGCGACAGAACCTTAATAAAACGTGTTCCCTATTTAATGAACACTTTGCCTGCTGACATCAGACAAGAAAATAATAAACAAAAATTCGGACGTAAACTTAAAAAACATTTATTGGAAACTATGTAAGTGGTATTAAGTTGCAAGTATATAGGTTATAGATGTACCTAATTATGTTTTACTATGTATGAGAGACTCAACGATCTCACAGTTAAACTGCGTAAGCAGTTTTGTGGGGCAATGTACTTAGCTCTAAGAAATTTTTAAGTGAATAAATCGTCATTAATTCAATTAATTAATTCAATTCAATCCGAGTAAAATCAGCGCACAGCCCCTTGCAAATACTATTTTCTATGGAGTCCAACATCTGGGAAAACTAAGCGTATATCGATACTCTAGTAAAACAGCACTAGTTGCATACAAGCAGTTCTAATTGCTGAAGTGGTACGCAATTAGGAGGTAGACATCGTCGATAAAGGAATTGATCGTGGCCTTCCTAAAGAGCACCTGATCAATTCATTTGAGCAAAGCAAAGCCTAAAAGCATTATAATCTCATCATAGATATGATGGCGAGAGAGCATGAGTGCTACTTCCAGGCAAACGTTCCTCCTCGTACATTAAGGCTAAGAACTCACGGAGCAATTTTGTACCGTGCCCGCCGCGGTGGTGGAACTGCGGTTTTATTTCTAAACTCACGAGACCGGTTATTTGCGCGGTTCCGCAGCCGTCGCAGTTGATATCATCGCCCGCAAACGTGGCGAACGATGATCGCAAGACGGGCGGTTGCAAGACGGGCAGTTATCGCACACCAGAAACGAGCTGTTGCTTTATACTTATCTACTTCACAGAAGAATTAAAAAAAGAGGACCCAAAAGGTTCTGGGTGCATCCACTGATTTAGGATAGAGATCGTTATGGATTATTTGTTACTCTTTGCCACTGCGGTCGCCCGCCACCCGATCGCAGAGCGCGCGGGTGCATCCCGCCGCGACTGCGGGTGACCGCGGCCCGCGCGATTCTACTAGTTGCCCGCCGGTGCAGCGGGTTCTGCAAACAACCGCGCACACCGCGGGCGTAAAACGCGTCGTGAGATGTGCTTTAATTTTTTACATACATATCTGCATTCTATAGAAGCTGCGGGCCCGCAACCGCGGCGGACGCGGGTGAAAAACGCTCCGTGAGTTCTTAGCCTAATATTCGCGGTAGAAAATGATGGATGGAGGTCGTGAGGTCTTCCGATCACCAACACACGTTTTCCGGCAGAGCAATGAATGACACCATCCCACTGACACTTGTCAAAAAATCTTCTTAATCTACGGCCTCCTTGCTGCGACAGATGTAATATTTTACTACGTAGTATTTCTACTTCCTCCTAACCTTTTCCCAACTGTTGGAATCAGTTTCCAGGCTAACCTGAGGTTAGACCGGTTGTCAAACTTTCGGACTTCTGAATACACGTAACGACTGTCATAGGTATTCGTATGACACTCGGGACCGATAGATTAACGTGCTCTCTGAGGCATGACGGAGTCTAGGATTTAATTAGGTACGTAGTAATAATACTTAAGCCTAATTATTATTGTAAAATATCACGTCAAAATGTTTTTTCGTTTTTTTTGAGTAGTAGGTACTTTCTGTCAGTACGTTTATGTTTTTCGAGTTTTTTTTTTAATTTTTCGATGTTGCGTGTTCATTCTTGTGGTCGGAGTGCTAGTCTTTCCAATAAAGTTTTTCTTTATTCTATTGTTAATTCAGAAAAATGAGGAACATGTGAGGTACATTTTGAGTATGAATGTGGATAGTTATAGGTAAGAGTAGAGGAAGACCAATGAAACGATGGATGGATAATGTGAAAGATTATATGGCTAGACAGGGGGTGACTACTGATATGACTGCTAATAGAGATGTTTGGAAGAAGAAGACATGCGCCGGCCCCTAATAAGTTGGAATAAGGATAAGAGGATAATGATGATGAATTCGGCTTACAGATTACAAAAAATATTCGGAGACACAGACAGAGACGTCACCAAGGACGACCTACCCATGATGGTGTATACTGATGCAGTCATCAAGGAGACACTACGGCTATACCCGACAGGACCTGTGGGACTGAGATACGTTGATAAAGATGTTCAGCTGAGTAAGTTAATTATTTTAAATAGCAAATTCTCGCTAAACAACGTCGCCGTAAGTAAATACTTAGGCGTTATGTATTGTACTAACTATTGCCCAAACCTTCACTTGCATGATTTTTTTCACCCCCTTGGGGGAGGAATTTTGAAAAATCCTTTCTAAGTGGAGTGCTTACGTTATAGGTAGCTGCTATCAAAATTTCAAGTTTCTAACCCCAGCGGTTTAGGCTGCGCGTTGATAGATCAGTCAGTGTCAGTCAGTTTCTCCTTTCATATAATCAGAAGGTCATGTTTTTTTTTTACCAGACATATTCTGTCTGTCTGTACAACACCATAAACAAACTTATGCATAGTATAGAGTACAAGTTTATTATTTGAACTTCTAATCGCATTCCCTTTTGCCTTTTCCAGAAAACTACATAATGCCTGCTGGCAGTCAATGCGCTCTCTTGATTTACGGCATCCACAACCATTCCAACTGGGGCCCTGACGTCAAAGAATTCAGGCCGGAACGATGGCTGGACCCCAACAACCTGCCCAACTCCAACATGTTCGCTGGCTTCAGCATAGGAAAGCGGTCTTGCATGGGTTTGTACATTTCATGTTTTTAGTTTAGCACAGTCAAAAATTATTTGCCAGATCTGCCTGGTCTATAGTAGTGGCAATATAATTTGGATGCAAGCGAATCAGAACCGGTAGTATACGGAACTATATGGCAAGATAGGAAGAAAGAAAATTAACAAAATCATCAACGGGCATAATATATGATATAGCCAAAATTCATTTTGACTGCGAGAATCAGTCAATACTAGTTTTGACTAAGGACAGCGGTCAAACCTTCGTACGACCCTACTAGTTATCGTAATAAACAGTTCATATTAAAACAATGAGTCTCAGAGTCTTCATCAGGACCCATCCGAAAACCAGCGCTGCTATACTTCGGTGTAGCAGCATTATGCTGAGATGGGCTCCTTTTTTAGTATCGTGGAGGCATATAACTTTTTACTTTGTTGTTTTTTTATTTTTTATTTAATGTGTTTGTATGTCTGTAACGAGACTTATATAAATAATTTTCTTTCTTTCTTTCTTTATCGTTTTTTGTTGTGTCGCGTCGTGAGCCGTGAAAAAAAGGCCTTAAAATTCTAATTGACGTAGGACTCCACAATACGAGGGGCTCGTAGCTCATTTACAACCACGCCGATCATACGATTTGCAATGTTAATCTGTGCTTGCCGCGGTTAGTCGGTAGATGGGTAACCGTTCATCACACATCGAGACCTCTCCGTGCCTCGGAGAGCACGTCATTCCCGGTCCCGGGTGTCATAAGAATACCTATGACAGTCGTTACGAGAAGTCAGAAGCTCGAAAGTCTAACAACTGGTTTAACAGTTACTGGGTTGCGGAAGTCTGATGGCAGTTGCTCCGTGTAAAATACTGGTATTCAGCCGCATCTGGTTAGACTGGAAACTGACCCCAACATAATTGGAAAAAGGCTAGATGGAAGAGACTTTACAACATCAGACGCTTGGTCAAAATTACTTTAATCAATTTTTCTTTACAGGTAGGACGTTCGCCACACTATCAATGAAGACCACCCTGACACATGTACTTCGACGGTACAAGATCACAGCAGACATCAGCGAACTGAAACTTAAAATAGATTTCTTACTAAAACCAGTCTCGGGATCCTTGGTCAGCCTTGAAATGAGGAATTAGTTTTTAAGATACAAGAACTATAAGATGTTGAAGTGGACTCAATAATTATTATGCATTTAAATTACTATTGGCCAAATTATTAAACGCTATTAAAATTTACGTTAGCGTCAAATCTCGTGCTGTCACTGTCACTTCGCCTTAAAGTGACAGCGACAGCACGTGATTTAACGGCAACTTAAAGCCGAGTACAGACTTACGAAATGTAACATGTAACATGCAATGAAAGAATTTGCTGTCCACATTGTCGCAATGCAATGTAACAGAATTCCCATAGTGTGGACGCCTTGCGCGCATGAACCGTGCACACGACGCGTGCGTACTACCTACCTGTCATGTTACATTAATGTTGAGTAGGACATACAAGAGGCAGTACATTTGTCCCGTACATGACGAAATAATGTAAGAGAGGTTCAAGATTTTGACATGTACTACTTCAAGTTTATTGTCGCAATACTCTTACTCTTTCATATGACGTGAACTGTAGGATGAGTAAGACAGAGTAGTAATCACATGCTTCACTTCAATAGCACGTCTTTTTAGGTACGTCATGACACTTGTGAGGTAGGACATTAGGATATACAGAGACAGCAACACTAACACTGTCATACTCGTTACTTCAAAATACTTCAAATGTACTGCAGACCTTCGCGACAACTCGCCTCATTTGAAGTGAGACATTGTACTGGCTCATTACAAAAAAGAGGCTACTCTTACAAACTCATTTTAAAACCGTGTCCTACCCAACACTATGTTACATTCCATGTTACGTTACAACTGTCTGTACCCGCCTTTAAATTGAGTAGCATTTGAGTATTTAGCCATACGGCGGGCCGTGTTATGCAATAATGTGTCAACCCACAAGAATATGAATTTTATGTTAACACCATCTAATTCTTAGAGTAGGTCTACTCAACGCTTGGAAAAATTCCCAGAATTGTAGTAAATTTAATAGAAAGCTGTCTACTAAAAAAAATCTTTATGCAGTTTGCATTTTTTCAAGCGTTGTGTAGACCTACAACAATGACTAGATGGTGTTAACACAGAAGTCATATTTTTGTGGGTTGACACATTATTGCATAACACAGCTCCTATGAGTCGGATTTTAACCAAGGTTCCTTTATGGTGCGTAAAGCGGACAATCCAAATACCTATTATGGCGATGTATTAGAGTATTTATAGAGACGTTTTTACTTAGGTACGTATTGTTTGAGTTGTACATAGTTGTATTTAATAACAGTATGCGGCGTATAAAGCTGCGGTCCCACGGCCCGTTAACTGACAGGCCGCACCAGACGTTGCTACGCCTGTCGAGGCCTGTCGCGACCCGTGTCGAGCAACTTTGAACTTACAGAGTACCAACGGATCGGACGGGCGACGACAGGTCACAGCAGGCCTCATCAGACACGACGTTCCCACGGCCTGTTGGCCTGGCTAGGCGCTGCCTGGCCTGTCTAGAAGACAGGCCGTGGGACCGCAGGTGAATGCGGCACAGTGCACGGCGGTTCCCGCGTCTTCATAAACGAGGCCTTAAGCTCCATTTACATGTCTCTAGTCGTTAGTAGAGTGCGTGATGATAATTATAATAATATTGACTCGAACCGTGTAAACCAATAAAGTAATTACGAGTAAGGCTGAAGCTAGATGAGCGTATCTTACGCCGCGCAGTTTTGGTTACGTTCGGTTTTGACGACGACTAAAAATGTTTCCATAAAATCCTTCAAACAAATTACGTGAGACAGCATATATTTCTCCCGTCTGGCCTCAGCCTTAGATAAGGGGGGTTTACTCGGTTCGCGTCACTTGATTTATATAATCGTGTAAATACGGCATAGAAAATATTAATGTAAACACCTTAGTTGCTTCCAATCATGTTTCTAGCCTTTTCCCAACTATGTTTGGGTCGGCTTCGACTTTGCCACTATGTGATACCAGGTTCACACGATTCGATTCTAGTTGCTCAACTGCTAAATCGCATACGTTTTGAACCGTCTGAACAGACTTTCAATCAAATTGAAGCAACAAAAACGTTATAACTAAACGTTATAACTTTTGTTGATCAAGTCATTTGTTGAAAGCGATTCGACCCGTCTGAACCTGTCTTGAGGCACCACTCATTTCTAGGCTATGATTAGGTGCGCCCCCCCCCCCCCCCCCATCCCCCTCCCTCTAGTTGTGATGCCTTAAAGCGCTAAGCAGTAATTCCTTACTTTACTTATTGGCTAATTGTATTATAGGTATTATTATATTATAGTAAAACACTTTAGCAATCCAATTGGTATATTTCTTTAAACTTATTTTATAGTCTTAATTATTATTTTAAGAATAACAAGGCTTATCAACGGTCTCTGGTCAAAACCACAGAGTACTTAGTAATAGTTCCACATACAAGGTTAGTCGGAAAAGGGGTACTAAGCCAAAAGGGTGTTAAAGTACCCATAGTAAGGGATAACTTTTGTTCTAGAACTTTCTCCAAAACTCGATAGTTTAAGAGAAATAGCTTTTCTAAGATTTCGTAAAAAATATGCTAAATTATATCTATCCTCACCTATGATCAGCTGTGTTTACTATTTAGGTCATATTTGGGGTCACGGATTAGAAACTTAGTGTTCTGCATTCATAACTAAAGCAGATAAGATTATTTTTGAAAAAACTAAAATAAAAATCTGTTTGCATGCAAATAAAAAAGATCGAATTTTGAAATTTTAACACTTGCTTTAAAATAGTCATCACTGTCATCAGTGATACTTTAAGTGGCCCGCGGCTTAGTACCCCCTTTCTGACTAACCTTGTATACTACACTAATCCCCAAAATAGATAGGTACAGAATCAATCTACATACAAGTGCGCTCGAGCAACGCACACAAAGACACTGCTCACGGACACGATATCTCGGACTGTTTGGGACTAGAGTGCGAGCGCGAGTGCCATGCGCTTGAGAGAGATAGATATATAGATAGAGCGACCGCCGAGCGTAGGTATGAAAAGTGAAGTACATACATGTGATTGACTTCTGTACCTATCTGTTTTGTGACTAATCTGTAGGCCTAGCACGAACGTTTGCCGTATAGTAAACGTATCGCTAATGTAAGCTAATTTTGAATCTAAAATACAACAGTCCGAATCGAGAATAGCTCATTGCTCGGTGAAAACCATGCATGACAATGTCATGACATGTCAGGCATGCATGACAATACATTGAAATTGATCGAGACGATTTTTTTTCCTTTTTTTTTTTTTTTTTATTTATTTAGATTTACCAACGTTTGTTTACACTATAGCATAACAAGAAAAACATAACATTTATAGAACTTAATGTAACAAACAGTTATAGGTAAATACAACATTAGCTAAAATATAACTAGGTGTAGTCTTAGTGCAGTTAAAGCTTAAATAACAAAAAGAGATCTGCAGCCATCTTATACTTGATTATCAACATAAAGTAAAACCAAAGTAAAAAGCAAAAACTTAAAATTAAAACTAAACAAACCTTTGTTGTTGTGTCTGATCCCAGTTTTTTTTTTATGACTTGGGAGGTAACAACACCAAAAAAGCAGGTTTCAAAAAAACCGTACATTACTAGTTTCTGTGAGAAAAGTAATTAGTAAGTGCAGATCGGAACCGGCCAAGTGAGTCCACATGTCCACACTACGAGATCACTACAATCATTCATGAGCCTACAAAGTCTAGGGAATGGTGAATTAGTTCCATATACGGTTCTTCGGCGCGGTGGATAAAAAGGGATGATACGATTGCGGGGGTATCTATTAGGTACCCTATAATTTACCATGCTTAAAAGCTTAGGGCAGTCTATGATATTATTCAAAACCTTGTACATAAACAAACAATCCGACAACTCTCTTCGACTAGACAAGGAAATCATTCTAAACATCATCAATTTGTCCATGTAAGATGCTTTTATCTTTGCTCTATTAGAACCACGTACCAAGTGCCACATAAATCGCTTTTGAATCCTTTCTAATCGAAGAGAATGAGTTGCATAATGTGGTCTCCATACCACACTACAGTAGTCCAAAATGCTTCTAACTAAACTATTATATAGCACTATCTTTGGCTTGCTATTGCGAAAGACTTTTACATTACGTATCACAAAACCCAGCATTCTAGACGCTTTTTTAATAGCAGTCTCAAGCTGAGGGAGAAAAGTGAGCTTATGATCAAAAACTACGCCTAGATCCCTTATTTGCTCCACAACTTGAACTTTATCATTGCCTATATGGTATTCACCATCTATCAATTTAGTTTTTCGTGAAAATTTCATGTGAAAGCACTTTTTGCCATTGAGATGCATATCGTTACTCTTACACCACTCAACCAATCTGTCAAGGTCATTCTGAAGACACACGGTATCATAAATTGAGTCTATCGTTCTACCAAATTTTAGGTCATCCGCATACATGAAATTTTCAGAGAAATAAAAACATGTTGGCAAGTCATTGTTGAAAACATTAAATAGCAACGGGCCCAAATGAGAGCCCTGCGGTACTCCAGATGTAATATTTCGCATGCCAGATTTAAAACCATTTACTACCACAAAGAAAGTGCGCTCACGAATATAAGACTGAAGCCAATCCAGTAAGGTGCCGGTGATGCCGTAGGCAGATAACTTATGCAAAAGTATTTTATGTGGAACTCGGTCGAAAGCCTTACTAAAGTCCGTATATATTACGTCATATTGTTTGCCGGAGTCCAAGGCCTCAGTGACAATCTCAGTGAAAGCAACCAAGTTGGTGCAGGTTGATCTTGACTTAACAAATCCATGCTGGCTATCACTAAGATATTTCCTGAGGTGATATTGAATGTAAGGGCACACTAATGACTCGAAGATTTTGGCAAAACAAGATAAGATTGAGATTCGCCTATAGTTACTCACAACAGCATCGTTTTCACACTTGTAAATGGGAACAACCTGAGCAACCTTCCACTCGAGCGGAAAAACTCCAGTCCTCAAAGACTCATTAAAAATTATTAAAAGAGGCTTAACTAAGTATTTAGCACAGGCACATATGAAAACTGGGGGAACCCCGTCAGACCCTGCACCCTTATTTCGATCCAGAGTCTTTAACTTTGTCAATAGTGTATCGTGTCCTATGGTAGGTGACGTTATGTTCAAACTATGGTTATCCAAGTTCGTTAAAAAATTAGAAATAACCATGTCAGGATTAACATTGTCTTTTTGAGTATATACCGATGAAAAATATGTAGAAAACATTTCACATATGTTTGACCCTATTGATGTTGTTGTAGTACCATCGGTCATTGATATTGGATATGACCCAAGACCCCCCCGTTTGGCTTTAACGTAAGACCAAAAAAGCTTAGGGTTTTTTGTAATTTTATCCTCCAAATTACGCACGTATTGATAATAACACAAATCAGCGGAGTTCGAACAGCGTTTACTCAGCAGTTTTAGTACAATTTCATCCATTGGATTTTTATACTTTTTTAATCGTACCCTAAGCTTATATTTTTCCTTTAACATTCTTATAAGATTCCGATCAAACCAGGGAGGATAACGATTTCGTTTATTAGTACGTTTTGGTACGAAAGCTTCGATGACTGTACGAATATGCTGATAAAAACGTTTAAGCATTTCGTTTACACTACTTAAACCATCGAAAATTTCGGTTCAGTCCAATTTTGAAAGATACTTGTGAATCCGATCATAATCTGCTTTATAAAAGTTGTATTTTACGGTGTTGGTGTTGTAAGAAAGTTTTGCCCCTTCGGTGACTATGATGTGAATTTCTAGAGGAGGATGAAAGTTGTCTATTGTACTAAGGGCACTAATAGCCTCTTTTACAATACAAGATGGTAGGTTCTTGCGAGCCAATCTATTTTTGTACCTACAACTTATGCTAATTATGAACTTTATAAATTAACTAGCGACCCGCCCCGGTTTCGCACGGGTATAATGTAGATAGGTACTAATGTGTGGCATAGAAACCTTCTTCTTGAATCACTGAAAACTGCATTAAAATCCGTTGCGTAGTTTAAAAGATCTAAGCGAACAGACAGCGGAAGCGATTTTGTTTTATACTATGCTATATATAGAAGATAATAAAAATATTTAAATCATAATGTACCTACCTTCAATTTTTATTTAATACCAGGTTCACACGATTCGATTCTAGTTGATCAACTGCCAAATCGAATGCAATTTGAACCGTGTGAATAGACTTTCAATCAAAGTGAATCAATTTGAAGGAACAAAACGTTTAAAATTTTGTCGTTCAACTTTTGTTGATCAACTAAAGGGAACCCGCTATAAAATAAATATCAAATTAATTATCCTTTTATTTAGCGGCCGTCGGGTTAAGCAGTAAATGGTTACAGGCTGACCTGGGCTGCACTGCCAGTGCTGGACTAAAAACTTCCACAAAACATGAAAAAGCTAATTAGGACAAATCCATTTTGGTGGGGAAATGTGGTCGGATTTAGGTAGGTAGTACCTTAACATGGCACACTACCTTCTGTGGCAACATCTACCACGCCACATACGAACTACGCATCACGACGATGATCTAGCAGTCTACAGCGACAATAATAACAACCCTCAAAAATGACCTCACAAATGTGGTCGGACGGATTGACGTTGTTCCTCCACGTGACACACTACCACCTGTGGTGACATCTACCACGCCACATACGAACTACGCAGCACGACGATGATCTAGCAGTCTACAGCGACAATAATAACAACTCTCAAAAATGTCACAAATGTGGTCGGATTTACGTTGTTCCTCCACGTGGCACACTACCTTCTGTGGCGACATCTACCACGCCACATACAACTACGCAGCACGACGATGATCTAGCAGTCTACAGCGACAATGGCGACAGGTCACAGGGACAACTTGTGACCAACGAATGCCCCTCAAGCTGAAGGACAAAATGTACAAATCCATCATAAGACCTGTCGTTCTGTACGGATCAGTGTTGGGCCGTGAAGAAGACGGATGAAAGAAGATTTGCGTACCTGAGATGAGAATGTTGAGATGGATGTGTGGAGTAACGCGAATGGATAAAGTAAGAAATAAGTATATTAGAGGGAGTTTGAAAGTGGCACCAGTGACAGAAAAGTTGAAGGGAAAGTGTTTGTTTTGGTATGGGCATGTGATGAGGAGGGATGAAACACATGTGACTAAGAGAGTGATGAATATGAATGTTGATGGATGGAGGGGGAGAGGGAGACCTAAGAAAAGATGGATGGATTGTGTGAGGGAGGATATGAAAGATAAGGGAGTAAATGATAATGAGACGGCTGACAGGGAAGAGTGGAAGAGAAAAACATATTGCGCCGACCCCAAGTAACTTGGGACCAGGGCAGGAAGATGAAGAAGATGATGATGGTTAGAGACCCTTCAGGTCTCGTCAATAACTGCCCGGTTATGTAGAAATGGTCCGCAAGAGCATCAACAAGAAGTCTAAGTAATAAGTGTGGTGTCGTGTTTTGTTTTTTTATTATTATTATATTTCGTTTATTCATCTATTTACATATTTGATACATTTTTAAATATTTCTATAAAAAATATAAAAAAAACATTTAAAAGTATAAAAAATAGTAGCCCACCGGCATCGGGAACAGGGTCCAAGCTACCGGTGGTAAGGGCCTCAAAGAGAGGAACTTCCTAACAATACGTGCCGTGTCCAGAAGTACCGCTTTCTGTATCAGGCCCTTGACCCAGCTGCCCAACGCGAGCCTCGTCAGATGTTGGTCGAGGCTCTTGGCTATTAAGCCATTGGCCGTCACGACTATCGGCACAATGACTGCTGAGTCAACTTCAACAGTCTTATTATTATTATTATTATTTATTTATTTCAGGCATCAAGGCCCATATAAACACATACAATACAATATTAAAATAACTTATAAATATTATAAATACATACACCATTATAATTATTAAAACTAACATACACGAAGTGTCTGCGCCGTGTTACGCTGACTGGTGTCATGTAGCTGGCCACGAAACCGGCGAAACACAACACCCTCGGGCCAGAACTCTTCCTTGAGGAACTTGTCGAGGTGACGTGTCGGGACACGCACCACGAACGACTTGAAGTTCGTGTTGAGACGCGACTCCAACTTCACTACCCTCAAAGTCCAGTTAGTCTTCACACGCACGTATTCCATGATCTCCTCAACCTTCGTGGAGTGGTGCAGTCTGGACACGTACAGCAGCGTTGACGGGATTGCTGGACGCAGCAGCATGTCGGGTCCTGCCTGCGCGGTGCCGCACTGGTTCCGACAAGGAGGCTTCTTCTTCTTCTTCTTTTCCACCTTGATGAAACCATCCTTGTCGCACGTGTGCTTCTCTGGACCCTGCCTTTTCAACACTTCGTTGGTTATCGACCGGCTCCGTTTACCCCTTTTGGGTTTTTCCGCTACTTTTACCCGCGAGTTTTGCGGCTCAACAGGCTTGTAAGCGGCTACTATTGCTGCGTAGGCTCTTTTGGCGATCGACGAACCTACACACGCCGTTGTCTCCACCTGAGTCGAGGCAGGGACGGCCACAGCACGCGTTGCAACGCATGCATTCTCAGCAGTTGATGACGCATTCGAGCCCGCCGACACGAAACTGCAGACGGAGGCGTTTTGTGCCCCGCGACGCGTATTCACATTTGCGGCGTCGGTAGGTGACTTACTTGCATAAATTTTGTTGTGCAAGAGCACTACTTCTGCCCGTAGATCACTGATGGTGTTGTTGGACACCTCCAGCTTACGCTGCATCTCGGTCTGGCTTTGCTTCAGGAATGTAATGTCCTTCAGCAGCCTGGTGACATCTACGTGGTCAAACGTGACGGGAGGCAGCTTGTGCAGATCCTTCACCACGAATTCAGGCACGTCGTTCGGGTCGGTCTCCTTCATCACCGTTATGATGTCCTGGACACTCTTTTCTGTACCGTCCCTACGACGAGACGGCATCTGGCTGACTTTGCCGAGCGTTGTGAACAGCAGCAACTTAGCACTGCTAATCTCTTCCTCCTTGAAGGATGACTTGCAGATCTGCAAGATGCTGATCTCGTCCATATAATCGATGGCATGTTTGATGAATGCCAACACTTCGTTGACTATGAGAGTTTGAGAACTCATTTCGTTTTATGATTGTCTGGTGAAAATTTAATGAGTTGTCTCCGAATTTCAATCCTGTAAGATTACTTGTAAATGTTATTAAAGAATGGTTACTGAATATTGGTTTTCATTGAGAATAACTCATTACAATATTTATTATTATATTTCTTTGTTAAATTAAGAAGTATATAATGTTTATTTTCTTTTGTAAATGCATGTTTCGATGTACGCTCCCGTCCGTGGTGGCACAATGGCTGTCTTTGGCCCTGCTATTTCGCAGACGATAATAAATCGTAGTGCGCGTAGGAATTATTGTCGTTTGCGATTTTATTCGCACTTTAAAAGTTGCAACGAATACATTTCGTAGTGCGCGCATACCCTTAAAGTCGCTACGTTCCGCATTAGAATTTCTTATTTGTTTTATGTGTGTATCGATCATGAAACTAATTCAATGGTGTAGTCATTCAATGTTACTTAACAGAATTCTAGACTACTGGACTTGTTTTTTTCTTTTCAGTTTTTATTAAAAGTTTTTGTTGAAAGAACAGCGTTTAGCAGAGTATTTACCAGTGTTTACAAACAAAATTGTGCATTAAAATAACTAAAGAACGCTTAAATCGAGTGTTAATTACTAATACCAACAATTTTATAGTTTAAATATAGTGGCAAAATTGCTTCAACGAAATAATAAGTAAAATTCTTTAATTTTCTGTACCGTTAACTTCATTTTAAAAGTGGTCTCGCAGGACGCTCATCTCTCGACCAATCAAAAGAAAGCTAAAAAACGTATTTCGTTTTATAAAATAAAATGCATAATACACTCACGTATTTCGCGATCTTACATCAAAACGGTATAGCTAAGCGCATACAACGTTGCTTAAAGTGCGCTACGCGTTACTTATTGCAAGTTCGACTCTGAGATTCGGCGTCGACTTTTTGGAATCTTTTGGAACTTTTATACAAAGTAACAATTATTTTGAACAATAATTACTACTTTGTTTATTACTTTTATGACATTTTAACTGCTTTATACGATTATTTGCAAATTTAAGAAAAAATTGATAAACATTCTCAGAAAAACATGGAGACCTGCAGTAACATTACTTTTAGGAAAAGCCGCATGCGTCGCTCTCTCTCTCGTTCCTCCAATGAATCCATTGACAGTTTGACATCAAACTTAAGCGTCAAAAGTATGATGGACCTATCTACACACCTAAAAAGTGATGAAACGTTACACTTAAAAAATACTATTGAAAATCTTAAGGAGCAGTTATGCAATGTGCGACTTGAAATTGAAACACTTTGCTTAGAAAATGCTTCATTAAAACGGCAATTAACCGACGAAAAGACCAAAACTGAGCATTTTAGGAAGATGTACATCACGAATACGAATGCCAAAAGTACTACCTCGTCATGCAATACAGGAATCTCCAAAAAATATTTTCAGAATAAAAGTAAACTATCAGCCAGGAAATTAGACTTAGACATCGACTTCCATACCCCAGAATCATGTTCCAGAAGTACTGTTACAGATATTCTTAGAGAAGAAAATGAAACTAAAGCTATTAATAAAGATTCCAGAGAAAAGGATTCCATTGCAATCACAGAGGATAACATACAAGAGCCAACTTTACACCAAGAACAACCTCAAACCAAAATAAGTACCAAATCTGGAAATGGAAACATACTTATTCTATCGGATGATCAAGGGAAAGGTATTGTTCAAGGGCTACTGGAGAAGGAAAAAGAAAATAAATTTACCATAAAGAAACACGCCATAACAGGAATTAGGAAACCAGGAGCGACTACAGAAGAAGTTTTGTTGAGTTGTCATAAATTAACTGAAAACTTTACAAAAAATGACAGTGTGATTATAATGACTGGTAGAAATGACTCGAACCCTATTAAATTTATGGCTGAAATGGCTACAGCAGTTAAGTTATTGAAAAACTGTAATATCTTTATTGTTAATGTTAAGTATAATGCATTCCTGAATGAGCGTAAACTTAATCATCAATTAAAATTGCTTTCGCAAAACTTCGACAACTGCAACTTTATTGAAGGAAATAGTTACAATAGCGTTATACAACAACTTGTTTATAAAATAAACAATGTACAATACTATAACAAGTACCTTTTTTATAACAATAATGTAGGAATATCGGTGTCTAAAGGCTCAAAACAAATTATACAACAAAATACAAAAACTTTGTCACGTCCGGTAGTCAGCACGTTGGAACCTGTAAAACGACCACGCAAAGGCACTATTCCATACTATTTTCCTAAGTTTGTTAATCCACAAATGTCACCTATAAACACTTCTACAGAGAACGTTGTGACAAGTAAAGAACCATTTTTTCGTAACTAATAAAAAACACATCAAAAGTAGTAATAAGAAATATAGTAGAAGTAGCTTTTCGATTATGCACCAAAATATTGCAGGGGTTTTAAACAAACTACAAGACATCGATTTAACTATTAATGAAATGCGTGATTCTGATATCAATATTGATGCTTTATGCCTGAGCGAACATTTTGTTATAAGAGGGGAAGAAAAATACCTTCAACTGAATAATTTCTATGTCGGTGCAATCTATTCACGACCTGATCAGCG
Source organism: Amphipyra berbera (assembly GCA_910594945.2). Classification (NCBI taxonomy): domain Eukaryota; kingdom Metazoa; phylum Arthropoda; class Insecta; order Lepidoptera; family Noctuidae; genus Amphipyra; species Amphipyra berbera. Next base: position 9,249,099 of record OU343144.1, on the reverse strand, counting down.
ACGAGGGGGAACATGCATACTATGCAAAAAGCATCTTCAAAGTACTGAATTAAAGGAAGTAACAGAATTTTGCATTGATAAACATTATGAGATTTGTGGCCTTGAAATTAAATCTGTACATGTAATAATTTTATGTATATACAGGACACCATCATCTGATTTGAATATATTTTTTGAAAATTTACACAAAACTTTGCTTAAATTACAAAATAAAAAAAGCAAAATAATAATAGCTGGAGATTTTAATATTAACCTTTTAAGCAATGACAATAATTGCAAAAAATTTAAAGAATTAATTTCAAATTATGGTATGCGGTGTCACATTCTAGAGGCCACCAGGTTGAACACATGTATAGATAATATTATCAGTAATATTCCAAACATAATAGGTAAAACTCACAATGTTTGCTTATCTGATCATAACACTGCACAGGTTGTGAATTTCGAATATAATCAAAAACCCATATCAGGCTATTACTTCATGACCGTAAATGACCTGAGTAAAGACAATGTCAACAAATTCGTTGAACATATAAGTAAATTGTCCTTTTCCGATATTTACAACATTTCGGACACGAACGATGCTTTTGCCTCCTTCCATGATACTATAACCTTATTCTATAAACTATGTTTTCCTCTCATTAAAGTCAAAAAACAGTACAAAGATATTAAATTAAAATGGATAACAAAAGGAGTTAAAATAAGTAGTAACACTAAAAGAACATTGAGATATAAATATTACCTTAACAAAACAAATGAAAATAGAACTAGATTTAAGGTGTACTCCAAAATGTTTAAGAAATGTATACACAATATGCAATCCTTATGTAATCTTAAGCACATTGCATATTCAAAAAATAAGGGTAAAGCTTCATGGGATATTGTTAAACGCTGTACAGGTAACGAACGGTCTCGCGAATATATTAATAGTTTAATAGACAATGGTGTTACTACTACATCAGGATCAGATATCGCAAACCTATTTAATAATTTTTTTATTGATATTGTTGAAAGCAGAGCAACTTTACAGAATAACACTTTTAACCAAGGTATTGAATGCAATGAAAATAGCATATTCCTAAATCCTACAAATCCTACTGAAATCTTTAGCATATTAAAAACATTAAATAACACAAAATCCACCGGTTATGATGACATCTCTACAGACCTATTGAAACAAATAGCCCCATTCATTGCAGAACCTCTTTCATATATTATGAATTTATCTCTAGAACAGGGTTGCTTCCCGAATAAACTCAAAATATCTATAATAAAACCATTGCATAAAAAAGGCTCTAAATCAGATAAAAACAACTACCGACCTATTGCTCTGATTCCAATTCTATCCAAGATCTTTGAAAGAGTAATGTACAATAGAATCCTTTCCTTCTTAGACAAATATAATATGCTTGCAAAAGAGCAATACGGTTTTAGGAAAAATAAGTCCACCTCACTAGCAGCCTATAACTTAGTAAAATCCATAATAAATAACATCAACTCTAAAAGTGTAACCTCAGCTCTGTTTTTAGACCTTAGTAAAGCCTTCGACTTCGTGAATCATTCCATTCTTATCAATAAATTATGTAAAATTGGCATTAGAGGCCCAGCACTGGAATGGTTCAAATCATATTTAACAAATAGAACACAAATCACGAGAATTACAAAATTTGATGACAAAGTGAACAATCTCATCAACTTCAACTCTCAGCCTCGACAAAATTACTTTGGAGTTCCACAGGGAAGCATTTTAGGGCCACTATTATTCCTGGTATACGTGAATGATCTTCCCCAAGCAATAGATGAAGATTGTGTTCTGTTTGCTGATGACACAACAGTTATCCTAGATGGTAAAAATAATGAATCACACGAGTTTAATATAAATGCCAGTTTAAATAAAATAATTACATGGTTGGATATAAACGCCTTGAAAGTAAACGTAGAAAAAACTAAAATATTAAATTTTAAAACACAAAAGAGTAAACACATCCATCTTAAAATAACACATAGGGATCAAATAGTTGAACAAATATATAAAACAAAATTTCTGGGTATAACACTTGATGAACATTTCACGTGGAGGTATCATATTGATGAAATATGCATGAAAATAAATAGATTTGTTTTTGCTCTAAAAAAGGTTAAAGACGAGACATCCCGACCAACTGCGCTAATGGTGTATCATGCCTATGTTTGCTCCGTCATCCGATATGGTATCATTGTCTGGGGAAACTCTCTCGAAGTTTCTAGAGTCCTACTAGCACAGAAAAAATGCATTCGCACAATCTTCAATATGGAGTGGACTGACTCTTGCAGACCAGCGTATAAATCACACAACCTTCTCACAGTTCCTTGTATTTATATATACGAAATCGCTAAATTTGTTAAAACCAATCCTTCACTATTTGAAATAAAAAACAATAATAATAAACGAAAAGTTACACACCACCAATTAAAAATGCCTGTACCTAAAATTGAATTATTTAGACGTAGTTGTGTATATATGGCCCCACTTATTTATAACTCGATACCAAATTTTATAGTTGATCTTCCTTACAGAAAGTTCTGCAAAGTCCTTAAAAAGTGGCTCATCTCACATAGTTTTTATTCTATAACCGAATTTCTTAAAAAAGGTTCTTGCCAATCCTATCATTACAGGAATGTGTTATAAATCGTTACCTATGTTAATATCTAACTGTTGCAGGACCCACTGCGTTTTGTGTTGTGACAAGTTTAATTTATATTTTATGTTGTTTGTCTCTAAATCTAAAGTATGTTATTTAATTTTATGGTTTAATTAAAACATTTAATTGTATTAATTTGTGTAGATTTTATATTGTTGTGAAACTTATATTTTAATATTTGCATGCCAATTTATGGCGAAATGTGTCATTGTACTAAAAATTTATTTATATACCATCTTTTGTTCCACATTTATTGCAAATAAATGGCTTTGACTTTGACTTTGACTACGCAGTCGGGTTTTTTGTTTACAACTTTCAACTTTTTTTTAGTTGGTAACATGTGAAGCTAATAAAAGCGTGTTAAAAAAAACCGGCCAAGTGCGAGTCGAACTCGCGCACGAAGGGTTCCGTACCATTATCTATAAAAACGACAAAAAAATCATGTCTCTTGTATGGGAGCCCCCATGATTAAAATTTAAATAAAGCTTCACATGAAACTGGTTACAAGATATAATTTTAATTTTGATGGCTAGATGGCTAGTGTTTGAGAGGAAAATCAGTTATAAATAAAATCAATCACTATTTTGTTAGAAAATCTTTTGAATCGTACATACATACATAAATTCACGCCTTTTTCGCATGGGGGTAAGCAGAAACTATAGAACGCCACATGTTACGACCTTTACATACCCCTTTCGCTTCATCCACATTCATACATCTTGACATACACGCACGCCGGTTGAGAGTGCTATGCACCTGACCTTTGTGAAGAACATCAATGTATGTCCTTCTAGGACGTCCTTTAGAATCGTCTCATTGGTTAACTAGAGGTCTAATTTCCAATTCCCAGATTGGGTAGGTTCTATTAATTTCTGAAAATTTTCAACGACGTAAATTATGTATCAGATTGGCTCGGGTGTGCGCGAGGAAACGCTTGATGTTTGCGTCGAATTTTGTACATAAAGGCAATCCTGATACAATTTAACGCCTTACCAAGCGTTTCATAGACTCAGCCGAGAAACACCCCAACCCCCTTATTTCATCGGGCGCCCGATACGTTCCTTCTAAAATATCAAAGATTAGACGCCCCAGACTCGCCCCCCTCGAACCCGATGACCCCATCACCCTCCTTCAAGAGAGTAGTAGGGAAACCAGCACTAGTAGAAAAAACAAACAAATACCGACCGCGACTCCGGCCCCGCCGCCTAGGCCCACCGCGTCTCCCCTGTAATATCACAGCCCGACCCTTGCTCGACGAGCCAGCACGCGAAGCTGAGCCTGTAGCGTTAAATCAGCCCCTAAATAATTCAACCCAGCCCGACCCTAGCTGCCCCCCCCCTCAATAACGCACTAAGCCGAGGCTCGAACCCCACAGGGGGTGCCCTTAGCGATCGGTCGTTTAACTAAAATCCTTAGTTTTGTAAGCCCTGGCTGGGCGCCTTAAAGTAATTTTCGACATTTCTGTATATGTGTGACGACACGTTTGGTGCAGTGGCTAAGCGATTGGCTTTTGCGCTGGAGGTCGTGGGTTCGATTCCCGCACGGAACAAATATTTGTATGGCTTACAGATAGTTGTCCCGGGTCTAGGTGTTTGTGCATGTGAAGATGTGTCTGTAAACGCACCCACGATACAGGAGAAATCCTAGTGTGGGGCAACGTTTTTTTAAAAAAAAAAACTTTATTCAGATGTTAGTAGCAGTAGTTAGCTTAGGTTAAGTATTTTACTCTCGTCCCGATTGGATGGAGACCCCTCAGGTCTCGCCAATAACTGCCCGGTTACGTAGAAAGGTCTGCAAGATCATCTACAAGCAGCCGAATAGAAAAAAAAATAGAAATAGAACCCAGTTCGACCACGTGAAGTCGGCACAAAACAGATAGCTACAGAAGTCAATCTACATACAAGTGCGCTCGAGCGACGCACATATAGACACTGCTCACGGACAAGATATCTCGGACCGTTTGGGACCAGAGTGTGAATGAGTGCGAGGGCGAGTGCCATGCGCTTGAGAGAGATAGATATATAGATAGAGCGACCGCCGAGCGTAGGTATGAAAAGTGAAGTACATACATGTGATTGACTTCTGTACCTATCTGTTTTGTGAAGTCGGGGTGCATGGTCGGATTAACAGTAAATTCGACCTATTATAATTAATGTCACGACCGTTCTGTGACCAAATGAAACAATTTTCAAATATTAATATTGTTTTTTATACCTACATTTCCTAGGCAATGTATGTATTAGAGAACCTTTGACAAATTATTTCACACATTTAATAACTGGTTTCGGCATTGTATACATATCATAATATATTACCTGTAAATAAAAAAAAAGTAGTAGGACTTGTAATATAATAGGATACTTCTAATATATTACGTGTATTCACCACAAAAAATAGCCAATTTGTTATTTTTGTCAACGCGTGTAAATATAATATGGTTTTTGCCAACATTGTATATTAAAAACCAATTTAAGTTGACCTAAGTTTGACAGGTAACGAAAAATGATCACATTTAGTTAGATAAATCCATATATTTTTAGTAAATGTTGGTTGCTTGACTGAAGGATGTGATTAATATGGATAAAGATAAAAAAATCAATACATTTTATTACATTAACTAACGGCCCGTCCCGGCTTCGTACGGGTGGACATTTTCCCCGTTTTTGCAAAATTTTTCAGTTATGCTCCGCTCTTATTGGTCGTAGCGTGATCTTATATAGCCTATAACCTTCCTCGATAAATGGACTATCCAACACAAAAATATTTTTTCAATTCGAACCAGTAGTTCTTGAGATTAGCGCGTTCAAACAAACAAACAAACTCTTCAGCTTTATAATATTAGTATAGAATATATTTATTCAGGAATGTGTCTAAATTTTCTGGTTTTTGTCTGATATTTGCAAACTTCTGTGGAACAAGTTTTTCGCGTACGATGTTATCGGTGGTACCGATTATGTAAATTATCTTTTTGTTTCTTTTACGGTTTACACTCTGTTTCACCCCGTGTGGGGACGGGTTAGATAAAACTTCCTCACCGCACGCTGGAAATAGACACGTGTTTTAAGATTCAATAAAACCCAGCACGCTTGGTGGTAGGATCTATAGAGTCCACCTGGCTAGCTACCACCCTCACATTAAAGTCCGGCGCCAAGCAGTTTACTGTGTTCCGTCGTGTCTATGTGAGAGCCAGAGGGATATAGGGGAATCCCTCTACATCTCTGTTCGTATATTAAATGTACGTATATTAAAATCACAGTTGACATTCGTTAGTATTCGTATGGAGTGGATATAAAGATCGTAGGATAATCGGAAAAATCGGATCTTTGCGATAATCTTATGACGATTGCAAAGGACCGGATATTTGGAATTTAAGTGTCCGTTCACACAGCGGAACCGTTTTAACAGATCCGTCGTTACTGGATATATTGTTCACATCTATACCGACGGATTTGTTAAAAACGGTCCGATCAAAACGGATCTGCGTTCACACAGCGGATCCGCTTATACGGAACCGTCGGTACTGGATGTGTTGTTCACATCTGCACCAACGGATCCGCTAAAACGGATCGATAATTTTCTCGGGTATTCCCGGGATTGGGAACCCAGGAAAGGCACCCATATTTCTCCATACATCTTCATGTTCGGATCCATTTTTTATACTGCTCCGGCATCCAGTTTTTGATGACAAAAAGGAACATGTGAAAATGTCGGACCAGTATTTTTTACTGGATTCGGAATACTGTCGTGTATGTTTACTCGCTCATACAATTACAGGCGCCATCACCAAAATGAAAAGGAATCCGCTAAGACAGATCCTGTAAACAGTTTCTGTGTGAACTGGCTGTAAGACAGATTTTTGTAATCATTCGGCTATTGTCAAGATCATTGCAAAAGTCCTAGTTTGTTTAGGAGGATTGGAAACATGAACGCTGATTGGCTAATCTAAGAATCGATTTATATAATCTTTATTCTGGTTGGTCAGAACATGACTCTTCACAAAGATCTATACCTATAGACATAGAAAAGTGATAACGATTATATCAGCTAATCAGCGCTCAAAACGTGAGTAGTATTCGCGACTCCTGAAAATAGCTCGGATGATTACGAAAATGTGTCTTAGATTTCAATTATCCGGTCCTTTGAAATCGTCCTAGGATTATCGCAAAAATCCGACTATTCCGATTATCTTACGACATAAATACGGAAAACTTACGTAGTGTACCTATTAATTTGCTAAAAAAAGTGTCCCTGACCTTACAATCAAGTAAATAACATAACATAACAACACACCTGTATTTTCCGAAGGGTTCAGCAGAGGTGTAAAGTAACACCCTCATTTCGCCGTTATATTGCCATCAACCCGGCACAAACCCAAACTTTTTCTTTTCCTTTTAAAAAATGCTGTCCCCCACATACTCGTAGGATTTCTCCTGTATCGTAGGTACGTTTACAGACACAAATCTTCACATACACAAACGCTCAGACCCGGAAAAATTATTTGTAGGCCATACAAATATTTGATCCGTGCGGAAATCGAACCCATGACCCGTATCAAACTCTGGGCTGCTACTGAGAAATCCCACACGGAAAAACCCAATAACACTTTGCCCGATCTGGGGATCGAACCCAGGACCTCACGGTCAGCAGTCGCGCTTGCCACCACTAGACCAACGAGGCAGTTCTAAAAACTGTAAAGGAAAAAACAGACACTTCGCTTGGATAGCCACCGGCGACTAGCGAGGGCGAAGCGTAGTCGGTGTGGTCAGAGCAACCGCTTCTCGTATGTTCGTTTGTATGATGAATCATCCTACAAACGCACTTGCCATCCACATTCATACTAGAAACATTTCTTGTAACATCTCCTCATTCCTCCACATTCATACAAATGATAGCCGTGCAGCCTATCCGCGTGCGTAGCTATGGTATCTTAGGGGTTAAATTTCGAGAAATCCCTTCTTAGTGGATGTTTACGTCACAAAATGAACCTACTGTCAAAATTTCAAGTTTCTAACCCCAGCCGTTTAGGCTGTGCGTTGATAGATCAGTCAGTCAGTCAGTCAGCTTCTCCTTTTATAAGTATAGATAGATAAGATAGAAGATAGAGTGATTCAAGAGGAAGGTTTATTTGCCCCACATTAGTATCTAAATTGCACCCGTGCGAAGCCGGGGCAGGTCGTGCTAGAATAAATATAAATACTAACTAAATGACAACGGATTCGCAGGAAAATAAGTTTTAAGTAATAAAATAAAATAATACTAATACCAGAAAAGCAGTGCTTTCTAACGGACGGACAACCATTTAGTTTTTATGTAAACATGCAAATCGCCAACGGCTATGCGGTATATAGTTTAAGTCTTACTTGAGGTCACGGTCAATACGCGACAGACATCAGCGCACATAGTCGACAGACATAGGCGGTGCTAAGATGATTGGTCTCATATTATTCAGTGTGTTGACATGCCTCAGCGCAGTTTGGGCATGGATAGTGTATATGAGTGTCGGGAAACATAAATTACCCCCAATGCTTCCTGGGATTTTACCACTCATTGGGCATATCCACTTGCTGGCTGGCGACGGTTTAAGTGAGTTATTTTTTATCGTATTTTTTTTTGCTTTGTTTACTTTGTGTACCGAGGGGCTGGTGGCGAAGCTGCGCTTGCCGCGGTCAGTCTGTAGATGGGTGACCGTTTGTTACACATCGAGACCCCTCCGTGCCTCGGATAGCACGTTAAATAGTCAATCCCGGGTGTTATACGAATACCTATGACAGTTGTTACGGGAAGACAGAAGCCCGAAAGTCTGACGACCGGTCTAACCTTAGAATATCGGCATTGCCCAGTAACTGATGGTCTGATGGCAGTCGCTCCATGTAAAATACTGGTATTCAGCCGCATCTGGTTAGACTGGAAGCTGACCCCAACATAGTTGGGAAAAGGCTAGGCAGGCCTACTTTGTGTAGGTACTAATTTCAAAAATGTAATTAATACTTTATTGGGAGCTATGGTGCCACAGACAGACATACAAAAGGTTCAAACTTATAACATGCTTTTTCTTGCGTCGGCGGTTAAAAATAATGTGTATGAAGTCTGAAAAGACCTAAAATTATTGAAAGTCGTCTGAATTACAGTACATAATATTTAAAATGTCAAACCGCATAGGCTCGACATCTACAGGATGTAAACGAAATCATGTAATTCCTTCAAACCTCGTAATGTACTGCTGATATAGATTAACCCTGAACGGGAAATTATTGGATTCAATAAAAAAAATACATTAAGTAAACATGATGTGTTCTTAACGTGAGGCATTTTAGCGCCTCTGGCGAATTGCGCGGGGCGCTAAAATGCCCTACGATAAGAACACATGTTTACTTCTTGTAATTTTTTTTTTATTGTATCCAAAAATATCCCTTGCATGTTTAATCTATGTCAGCAGTACATCATGAGGTTTGGAGGAATTACATGATTTCGTTCACAACCTGTATACCTACATAATATAATAAAAGTGTAGCTGATCGCTGTCTGTAGGTACATGGAAAATATTTGAGAAAAAATATTTTTGGGGGTCTTTATTAACGCAATAGAACCCAAAACAATGTTATTTTTAATTTTTTGTCTGTTTGTCTGTGCGTTTATACGAGCTAATCTCAGAAACAGCATAACCGATTTGGGTGCGGCAAGCTTCACTTAACATTTAGTGTTTGTTTTATTTCCATCGATTCATAAATAAGAAAGTTATTTGAATTGAAAGAATCACGTCAAACATTTACTGGAAAAATGGAAAAATTATACAATATTCCGATCATTTCTCCGGACATTCCTCTTTATAAGTATTTGGACAGTAGGTTCCTTATGTGACGTAGACGTCGACTAAAAATTTTTTTTAATTCTATCTATCCCTAAGGGGGTAGGTAAGGTGGTTGAAGTTAGTTACAATATTCACCCGGACAGTAATAGTCTAATGGTGTGACCATCGGACTGCCAAGTCATAGGTTTCGAGTTCGAACCCAAGGCACGCACTTCTGACTTTTCGGATTCATTTGCGTGTTGTCTAATTATCACTTGCTTAAAAACTGTGAAGGAAAACATCGTGAGGAAACCGGCATGCCTGAGAGATATTTCTCGACGGCATGTGAAGCCAAGTCAGAGGCCCATTGGCGGCATAAACTCTGACACCAAGTTAGTCACTAACCACACGGAAAGAAGAAGAAGACCCGGACGAAGTTGCGCGCAAAGTGCTAGTATAATATATAATTATGTAATTTTCATTTCTCTTACCATTGCCTTTTCAAATCACTCAGAAAGACGTCCAAGTACGCCAGCGTTTCCTCAGCCTACCGCGGCGGCGAAACTGTAATATATTTTTTAACGTCTAAAAAATCCGGAATGTTCTGATTCTAACATGTCCTCTCTGGTTATCGCTTTAAACCCTTCTCACAGAAAGCTACTCAACCGAAACCATTTACTTACTTACTTCCTCTTAGCCTTTTCCCAATTATCTTGGGGTCAGCTTCCAGTCTAACCAGATGCGGCTGAATACCAATATTTTACACGGAGCGACTGCCATCAGACCTCCGCAACCCAGTAACTGGGCAATGCCGATATCCTAAGGTTAAACCGTTTGTCAGACTTTCGGGCTTCTGATTACCCGTAACGACTGTCATAGGTATTCGTATGACACCCGGGACCGACGGCTTAACGTGCTCTCCGAGGCACGGAGGGGTCTCGATGTGTAACAAATGGTCACCCATCCACGGACTGACCGCGGCAAGCGCAGCTTAACCTCGCAAATCGTACGATCGGCGCGGTTGTTATTTAGCCACGAGCCCCTCTCAACCGAAACCATTTACTAACTCAAATTACTAATCACTTGCTACGTTGCTAGCACACAGTACCTAGCACTAGTATTTCAATCGTATACGGAACTTCTGAAAAAGGATCGAACCCAAACCTCACGCTTCGTAGCCACGTTTGCAACCATTCTCTGACCTAAGAGACACTTCCTAATGTATAAAATTAAGGGCCAAGCTACATCTGACTGAAGATATTACGTCGCCGATCTTCCGTCGAGAAATTTACTCGAAGAGTTTTAGTAACGCATATCCAGTCAAATGTGTACGGTGTGAGATGTTTATATGGAATTATGTGTACCGGCGGAACATCAGCGACGTATCTTTGGTTAGATGTAGCTTGGCCCTAAAAGCATTCAAGTACATGCAATTACGTGTTTCTTTGTGTATTTTTTCTTTACCAACAAAATACAATGCATTTCAATACATCATACTTACCTTGAAGTAATAACTTTAAGTAATAAGTATTTACAGACTATACATAAGCTATGACATGCAAGTAACAAATTATGACTACAATCATAATATCACGCCTATATTCCCCGAAGGATTGGGCAGAGGTGTATAGTAACACCCTCATTTCGCCGTTATGTTTAAGTCCCATGTAATAAGAGGCGAGCCTATTTCAACTAACCGGGCACAAATCCAAACTCCGGGCTGCTACTGAGAAATGCCACACGGAAAAACCCAATAACACTTTGCCCGACCTGAGGATCAAACCCAGGATCTCATGATCAGCAGTCGCGCTTGCCACCACTAGACCAATGAGGCAGTTACAATCATGTTTACAGTTAAGAAGAAATGCGGTCGGCATTTAGTCCATACAAACGTATTCCTCAGTTTCCCTCTTGAATAATGTCACTAGAACAAATATTTTTTACCATATTATGATATATATCTACCACCACTATGTTTTGTTTTTGTCAATAAATGAATTATTGAAAGAACTGGAAACGTTTAAATTTTACAAAAATCGACCGGTTTTACCACCGTTTACAAACATCGGGCAAACAAATTTGAGGAATATAAAAAAAATATAAGAAATACATACAAACATAACCAAAGTCTTTCTTAAATCATTACAGAAAAAATATTAAAATCGGTCTAAATTTGAAGAAGGAAACAGGGAAACACGAAAGTACGATTTCGCTAATACTGCACAGGAGAAATCAGTCCGAGATGCAGTTGTCTCTTTCGCGGTCAATTGGAAAGGTTTGCGGGAGGGGTGGGATGGAAATAGATCGCATAAAAACCTATTCTGGAAATATTTTGCAGCCTGTGTTTCCTCTTAAGTCATATTCAAGTTACATACTTTTTACAGAGTTATGGCGCACTGCGAAATCGATCGCCTCAGAAGCTATGAAACGAGGAGGTGTCACCACCATGTTATTCGGAACGAAAATATACTACAGTAAGTTAACAAATAATTTAATAAATCCAGCCAAGCCCTCCCCAAAGCATGTCAGAGCCTGTTCACACACCGGAACCGTTTAAACGGATCCGTCAGTACTGGATGTGGTGTTCTCTGTATCGACGGATCAGTTAAACAAATGGCAGCTGCGTCGCATCTGGCAGGCAGGTTACAATAAAAATTATTACGGGTATTTTAGTTTTTATTAATTATTACTGGTATTTCGTTATATTTCGTTAACATAATTGACCTACCAATTATTAGTAATTTTTTTTTTTTTTGTATATTTTTATGCTCAATAGAAATAAAGATTGTTATAACAATATTCAAAAATATTTCTTTCCTTATAACATAAAAACTCAAACCACGAATTTTCTTCGATTACAATTTTTTCTTCAAAGCATTAGCACAAAATATTTCGGAATATAATTTTTAAAATATTTATTCTTGTAACTGTAAATGTTGTGAATTTACAAAATCCCTATTTTATAATCAACTTTTATTTACAATAAACAAAAATATATATTTTACATTCTACAATGTATACATACAGATCGTTTTTTTAATTTCTCCATTTTTGGCTGTATTAGGTGTGGCAATATGATGCTATATTGGACCCGCCATCTTGAATTTCGTAATTCTGACAATGGATTCGTAATCAGCGACCCCAAAAACCCCCGAGTACAAGATTTCAGGTGGATGGTTAAAGTTTTCGAGTTTTGGGCGCAAAGTGCGGCCTTCGGCCGCACTGTGTGGCGGGGAGAAGGCTCGCACTGAGTCAGTTTAGACGAAACCCTACCCCTAGACACCTAACTATGCTAGAAGGACAACGAAAACTTTAAAGGCCCGCGAAGAAATACGACGAGCTAAGACAAGGAGTTGACAAAAGTTTTGTACAGATGTTGATGGAAGTGTGTCTTCTTCTGAAATGTGGAGCAGAATGAGATGGATCAAGGGCTACAGAAGAGATAAGTATTACGTTTCAATTGATAGGAAAGGGGAACTATTGCGTACTTTAGCCCCTGATTCAGTTCAGTCTTCCAAACCAGTATTTACATAAAATAATTTATTATTACAGTCCAAGTTTACCTACCAAGAGCTAGAATCGTGTATAAAGAAAAAAGATACAGCTCCTGGGGATGATGACATTACGTATTCCATGGTTTTTAACATTCCGATTGTAGCGAAAAAAAATGTAATTCGTATATACAACGTGTAACGGAAGGGGTATATCTATCCAAAAGGGGTGAAGAGTATATCAGGTATAGAATCTCTATGCAAAGTTTCAGCTCAAAATAAATTAAATAGTTTACTGACACCGATCAGCTGACTTAGTGCTAGTGATGTGTAAATTTCAATTTGAAATGTTTGGTTTCTTGGTATCATGTATTGAAATTTCTCATATGTTCCTAACATGTAGATATAGGATTTGAAAACCCTTGCCGTAGGTATATTTTGTTATCATCCAAAGAAGTCGTGCACTTGATATGTATATACCCCTTCCGTTACACGTTGTATAATGAAATATTTTACTCGAGTTATATTCCTATTGAATGGCGTAACATAAAAATCATTGCAATACCAAAACAAAGTAGTACTTCTAGTATAAATACCAAGTTAAGACCAATATCATTAATATCTTGTTTGTGCAAAATATTTCACTTGATGTTAAATAAAAGGTTGGAATGCTTTGTCGAACATAATAAGATCTTGTCTTCAACTACAACGGGTTTTCGAAGAGGGCGTTCATGTTTAGATACTCTCACTCAAAAGGTCACTAGTATACAGATTGCATTTACTAATATAATACCAACTTTAGCATGTTTTCTCGACATTGAGAATGCATATAATAACGTTTTAATTAATAGTGTTGTCCAAACATTAGACAAACTAAAGGTTGGAAGTATAATATGCAATTATCTTTGGGAGTTTTTATGTGAAAGACATTTAATTATAAGAGACGAATTAGGTCTGGAGAATGATATCGTTAGATGGACTAATGAGGGCTCGCACAGGGAGACCCGATGCCACCATTACTATTTAATGTTGTTACGTTTGAGATAGCAAAAAATAATAATGATAACATTGTACAAATATGTCAATATGCTGATGACTTTGCAATATTGATCAGCTATAAAAAACTAAATGATAGTGTTATTCACATGCAAACTGCCATAGAATTATTAAAATACTATTCAATATAGGCTTGGGATTATCAGCGTTTAAATCTCAATTATGTTTGTTTAGTAGGGGATATAGAAGACAAGAAGTTCATATACTAGTTAAAGATGAGCCATTAGAACGAGTTGATAATATCAAATACTTGGGTATGTGGTTAGACTCGTCACTCCGATGGGGCCGACACATTAATGAACTTAATGAAAGATGCCAGAAAATGTTAAATATTGTCAAAGTTTTGTCTGGACCTAGGTGGGGAGTACATCCCATACATTTAAGACGCTTATACATAGATTTGATAAGAAGTCGTATTGATTATGGATGTTTTCTATATGACAATAGTATTAAATCAAGAGTGTATAAAATAGATAAGGTCCAAAACACAGCTATGAGAACCATAGGTGGCTTTATTAATACGACTCCTATACATGTAATGGAAAGTGAATTATGTTTACCTCCATTACATGTAAGGCGGATGTATTTAGCATTTAAGTTTTGTTCTAAAGTTAAGTCTTGGGTCAATGATGTCACTAGTAGGGTACTGTATAGGTTTGATGCTCTTTCAACAAATAGATACTGGTTAAATAAGAAGAAACCTTTGTTAATGACTACCTTTAATTATATTCGTGAGGAAAAAAATTATTCAACTTGCCCTTTAGATATGTATAAGTTAGATATTTGTGTAGTTTCATTGCAATTAATAATATTATTAAAATTAACTTACAAAGTGTTGTAAAACCTAAAATTTATTATGAAATTAATTCGTTAAGAAATGATATTTTAATGGAACTAAGCGAAAAATATAGTCAATGGTATAAACTGTATACAGACGGCTCCAAAAGCACCGAGATAGGAGCGGCCTACTATGATCCAGTTGCTAAAAGAAGTGACGGTTTTAAAATTGTATCCCCGGTAGCTATTATGACGGCAGAAATGTTAGCGATTTTAGAAGCGTTGTCTTATGTTGAAACTTTACAACATACTACAAACATACCTAGTAATACTGACTGACAGCAAAAGTGCTCTTCAGCATTTGGCACGATGCGCCTCTGGGCACAGAGGTGTATCGATT
The DNA here is from genome assembly GCA_910594945.2 of Amphipyra berbera. Taxonomy (NCBI): domain Eukaryota; kingdom Metazoa; phylum Arthropoda; class Insecta; order Lepidoptera; family Noctuidae; genus Amphipyra; species Amphipyra berbera. Next base: position 9,233,907 of record OU343144.1, on the reverse strand, counting down.
GCCTATGCTGTGCTGAGAAAAATCCATTCACTCTCTTTAGGTAACATCAACATAGTGTTGCAGTGGATCCCGTCACATATTGGGCTGAGGGGAAATGTGGAAGCAGATAGGTTAGCTAAAATAGCGGCAAATTCGGGTTTTGTAATTTATATTTTTCCCATCAATTCGGAAATACTACAAAAATTTAAGGATTATTGCTATGATAAATGGAAAGATTATTTTAATGAGCAATCTAAACTAAAAGGAATTTGGTATAAAATTATACAAAATGAGCCTCCACGTCTTCCATGGTGTGATAGTAATGCCATCAGCCGTGGTAGGTACTGTTGTTACTGCTCATCGGGATCGTCCGGACACATGCCCCTGAGAGCTTTTGCGTCTATTGATATCTTATGAAAAAGGTAAACTCGCCCAACTGCGAGGTTTGCGGAAAAAGAGAAGATGTGCAACATCTCTTAGTGGAGTGTGTCAGGAACGAACCTGAGAGAAATAGAATAATTAGAGAATTAAATATAAATAGGTTAGAATTAGACATATTTCATAATTTACTGGCTCGGCCTATGTCCCGTGAGGCTAAAATGATGTATACTTTAGTTAATATTTAAAGCATTGTTTTTGTTTATGTTTTTCTTTGTAAGTTAGATTAAGATTAGGTTATGATGGGGCTTGCACGAACTATGTTTAAACGGCCCTAATAAAAATAAAGATAAAAAAAAACATGATGAGTACAATGACCCCTCTTCGGTTTTAGGGTAGGTATACAAAAACTAAAAGGTTTTTCCTCCTAGCGTTTTCCCTACTATATTTGGGGTCAGCTTCCAGATGCGGCTGAATACCAGTATTTTACACGGAGCGACTGCTTAGGTTGTATTGCCTAAATCGCGTATTATAAAAGTACGGTAGGTACAAATAAAATTGAAAACAAAACAAGCCGTTTACTAATAAATAGCTTTTGTTGCAGTGATAACAGACCCCGAAGATGCCCTAACAGCTGCAAACGCCTGTCTGCAAAAACATTACGCATATGATTACGCCAAACCATGGCTAGGTGAAGGATTGATTACATCTTCAGGTTAGTATAGTTTAACAAATAATGAAGAATCAGTTACTTAGGGCTTGTACACAAAACTGTGATGCGACGTCGCATCGTAGAAATATACAAGCTCGCACGACGCATCGCAAGAACTTACGAATTGATTCGCGTAATTGATTTTTCCTATACCTTCTTATCAGTAACAGCAGTGTGCAAATCTTTTTACGCAAATTTATTCTACCTAGTATAAAATACGTTCAATACGGTTGACGATCGTCGAGGGATTGGTCATCCGAACCTTGGAAGGAAGATGCATGGCAGCAATTTGCGTTGCGAATCCGCATCGCGCCGATTCACAGTTTTATGTACATACAAGCCCTTACATAGTGATCTTGCTGGATGCTTAGAAAATGTTTCTTTGATAACATAATATAAAAACTTAATTAGCCAATTACTGTCCCACATGGGTGATGGGTTTAGGCCTTAATCCTGATGATGGAACCGGAAGATAAAAACTTGTTTTTAAAAAGGTTTTTATTTGTCAGGGCGATTGTTTAATTTATCAATGATTTGGAATGGCACCCACAACACAGACTTGAAATAATTATTTCAGTTAATAGATTATTTTACAGTTTACTAGCGTTTTTGGCATTTATATGAATGAAAACGTATCATTCTTCTTCTTCTCCCTGCCCTTATCCCACACTAGGTGGGGTCGGCATAACATGTATTTCGTAAATCCATGGTTATGCACTAAGAAAAAATAACTTAATGTATACATACAAAATTACTTGTCCTGACTGACTGATTGACTGATTCATCAACGCACAGCCGAAGCAACATGAAATGAAACATGAAATTTGGACAGTAGGTTCTTTTTGTGGCGTAGGCATCCACTAACGGGGTGTCCTCCGTAAGCGTCAAACGCGACGCGGTGCGACGCGACGCGACACGACGTGGGTCAAGTACGCGTTACGTCGCGTCTCGCTACATAGGCCGCTAGTAGGGAATGCCGTTGTCTTGGTCGCGTTTGTCGCGTTCGTCGCTTACGCAGGACACCGCCGAAAGGATTTTTGTAAATTCTACCTCTGAGGGGATAAAATAGGAGATGGAACTTTGTATAAAAATTCACGCGGACGAAGTCGCGGGCTAAGTGTCTAACATAAATACATTCACCAAATAATGTTCAGGAGAAGTTTGGAAGCGTCACCGCAAGTTGCTGACTCCTGCATTCAGCCTACCAGTGATGCTCAACTTTCTGGAGGTGTTCAACAGCCAATCGAGACAACTGGTCCAGAATTTGAAAGCTGAAGTAGCCAGTGGACCCTTTGACCATACTGGATATTTGAGGACTATTGCTTTGGAGACATTTTGCTGTAAGTATAAAGTTTTCCTTTCATTAAATATACATATAAATGGCGATAGGGCAGAAGCTCCGTGATAAAACGGGTGACTCCCGCTCCAGCTCGTTCTTGGTGCAAAGGTTAGCCATTGCCATCCAACGTGGCAATGCAGCAAGCATTATGGGCACCTTTGCGCCGGGAACAGTTAGCGTTGGGTTATTTGACTAGTTGTGTCTATTATTATATAAAATGATTACATAGATAATATTAGTATGAATATATTGACGTTTTTATAATATACATATAAATTACATTATAAAATATTTCTAAAAAAAAAAAGAATTTAAAAATATAAAAAATAGTAGCCCATCGGTACCGGGAACAGGGTCCCAGCTACCGGTGGTCAGGGCCTCAGAGAGAAGAACTTCCTAACTAAAACTAAATCCCGCAAATTTTGTTATTTATCTATATCTATGTGAGGCCCTATTTTACTCACTAATTCATGTTTTCTTCTTATATCACAAATGGTACCTGGATGACCGAGCCTCGCTCGGTTAATTTTTTTTGTAAATTGTGTTTTTTGGAAAGAAAAAAAGGGAAAAGAAAAGAAGGAACTTGAAAATGAAAAGGGAAAACAATAATCCTCTGGACTCCAACCGGGGTTTTCTGGTTTCGGGACCGCCCTATTTCTCACCTGAGCTATTATAACCTTGAAGATGGTGGCGAAATTTACCTTCGTATTCTAATGATATTGTAGCAGTTATTCATTGCCTGAAAACACAGATAAAACGTAGTTTTCTAAAAATGAAACCTAGCTAGATCGATTTATCGCCCCCGAAATCCCCTGCATACTAAATTTTATGAAAATCGTTGAAGCCGTTTCTGAGATTCAGATTATATATATGTATATACAAGAATTGCTCGTTTAAAGGTATTAGATAGATAGATTAGATAGATGTAGGTACCTACTACTATTCCAGAATTATATTATGTTTTAAAAATCTGAAAATTACATCAATTAACGACACCAGCAATGAATACTAAGCTAACTTACAGAGAGAGAGAGTATAGGTACATAATAAATATGTATACTCTAAGAAAAATAACTATGTTTATTTTCTTAAAAAAAAACTTTGAATCTCTCTACTGTAAAGTAGGTATATTGGAGCTTTAACCTTTCCACTGACGATATTATAAACAAACACATATTAAAAACGAAAATTGCCCAAAATTCAAGTTAGCTTAGTATTAATTGCAGGTGTCGATTATAGAGAAACAGGCTGTTTTCTAATTATGCATGTTAACAGTTATAGATTATCTATTATTATGCATGTTAATAGTTTTGTAATCGATTAATGCGCGACCTTGAATAATAATTTGTCAATGATGAAACCTAATCTTCAAATTATACACGGTGCCGTCTGCGCTATAGATAATTATCTATAGCGACCGTGTATAATTTGATTATCCATGCAGTGCATAATTTAAAGCCTTCGATTATATTTTTGCAGATTTTAAATACAATTTATGACGTAGGTACATACGAACATTCGAAAAACAGGAACTTGATATCAGAAGATATTATACCTACTTTATTATTTTATTTTGTTTGTTACCTTTTATTAACTAAGTGTTTTATTGTTTTGTTTTGTTTCATGATATGGTCGCAAACGCAATGCAATTATACAGGGTGTAAACGAAATCATGTAATTCCTTCAAACCTTGTGATGTACTGCTGACATAGATTAACCCTGCAAGAGATACTTTTGGATTCAATAATAACAAAATTAAAATAAGTAAACATGTGTTCTTGACACAACGCATTTTAGCGCGCCGAGTTAAAAGACCGCGTGGCGAGCGTTACCCGTACATTTCGGTTGGGGCGCTAAAATGCCTCACGTTAAAAACACTTGTTTAGTTCATTGTAATTATTTTTTTTATTCAATCCAAAAGAATCCCGTTCAGGGTTTTATATCAGCAGTAAATCACGAGGTTTGAAGGAATTACATGATTTCGTTTACACCCTGTATTAGCTATAATTATACTGGGTGGCGCAAAAGTATTGGCACATTTGGCAGTATAGAAATTTCTTATTTTTTTTAAATGGCGTCTCCTTTTATCCTGATATTGAAAATTGTGTAGCTAGTAAACGAATGTAAAACACACCAAAAATAAAAACATAGACCGTTTTATTCCACTGGAACTCGAAATAATTGACAGTTTGCGACTTTTCCAAGCCGTCTTATCTCCCGTTTGGGTGATTTGTATTGGCTCGCAAAATCACCCGATCTGACCTTACCAGACTTCTTTCCTTGGGGTTATTTGAAATCTTTGGTCTATGTGAACAAGCCACAGACTCTCGCAACCCTGAAAGACAACATTCAACAAGATATAGCAAACATATCGTCGGAAGTGTTGCGAAAAGTTATGGAAAATATCTTAAATATGACTCAAACTGGAGGTCACCATTTAAAAGACATCATCTTCAAATCCTAATGGGATAAATTACAACAATTATCTGTAGGCCATACAAATATTTGTTCTGTGTGGGAATCGAACCCAGGATCCGTAGCGCAGAAGCCATTCGCTCAGCCACTGCACCAAACGTGTCGTAAAATTGGATAATTTAACAGACATTAATTACTGTTTGTTTATTTGGGAAGCATGTTTACAAGAGATGGTAAGATTGACGAAGATGTGGAAAGGAGAGCAAATGCGGGAAATAAAGTAAATGGTGCTTTACATGCGGTTGTGGCTAGCCGGTCGATGTCCAAAAAGGCACGACTGGCTGTCCATAATGGTGTGTTGGTACCTACGCTTATGTATGGAAGTGAATGTTGGTCGTGGCAGAAAAGGCATGAAAGTAGAATAAATGCCGTGGAAATGCGTTCCTTGCGAAGTATGTGCGGTGTAACTTTGAATGATAGATTGAGAAATGAAGAGATTAGACAAAGTTGCGGTCTAAAAGATGATCTAGTGACAAAAATTGAAAGGAGTATGCTTAGGTGGTTTGGCCATGTTGAGAGAATGAGTGAACGGCGATTAACAAAAGGAATTTATAAGGCGGATGTTAATGGGAACGCCGGTAGAGGACGTCCTAGAAGGACATACATCGATGTTATTGGTGATGTTCTTCACAAAGGTCAGGTGCGTAGTACTCTGAACCGGCGTGCGTGTATGACAAGATGTATGAATGTGGATGAAGCGAAAGGGGTATGTAAGACTCGTAGCATGTGGCGTTCTATAGTTTCTGCCTACCCCCATGGGAAAAAGGCTTGAGTTTATGTATGTATGTATTAATTACTGTATTTTATTTGTATGTTCACGTCTTGTTTTAGTAACTGCATTTGGAATAACTGGCTTCGAAGACACAAATTTCATTCAAATATATATGCACGCTGTTGACAAGATTCTGAGTATTGTGACCCAGAGGTTCCAAAACTTTTGGCTCCAGAGTGACGTCATATTCAAATTGTGTGGCCTCAAGAAACAACATGATGAACTGGTGAAGATTGTCAATGACATGTCAGATAAGGTGAACGACGATTTTCTGTTTTAATATTTCAAGTTTTACAGTTGTGTTATCGTCGCTGTGCCTGCAAAATCCGCTGTGTTTTATTTTGAAAATCTGTCTTTGATGCTATTTTATAATAGTTCTCAAGCCACGTGCACCTGTAAAATCAGTTTTTTAATAATTTATTTGGTTAAGAAGATAGTAAAATAAATGGTTAGAAATCATATTTTACAGGTGCACGTGGCTTGAGAACTAGGTATTACAAAAAACATTTAAAAAAAATAAAACCGACTTCAAAAAAACGATGAAAAGAATAAAATAATTACCATATTATAAAATTAACAGTTTTAGAAGTCGGTTTTTTTTTTTTAAATGTTTTTAATTTTTTTCGTTTTAGTGGCCTTAATTATAAAATATGGTTGGACCTACTAAAGACGCTGCTCGTAACATAATCACATCATCACATTATGCGTACTGTTCGTCATTGAGGAGTTCTATTGTCTATCTCCGAAGTTCTTCATCAGATCTTCACCAAATTTAAATGGGACCAATCTGAAAGTATATCCTTTCAAATACCTTTTTTTTATCTAAATCAGTTTATAAATGGCGGAGTTATGAGGTAACAAACATTAAAAAAAAAACAAAAAAAACATACAGACGAATTGAGAACCTCCTCCTTTTTTGGAAGTCGGTTAAAAATAGCATTAAAGAAAGATTTTCAAAAAAAAATACATAGCGGACTTTGCAGGTGCAGCGACGTTATATTAATTAATTGTTTTGCGCCATTTGCTGACATTGAACAGATTTTATTTTGTGTTTATCTATTCAAATGGCTTGGCCCTAAGACTGCGTCTTTGTCTTCGTAGTTGTTTAATCATTACTTTTTACTGTTTAGGTAATACAGAAAAAGAAAGCGGCGAGGATGAACGGCGATGGTTATGCTTCAGGTCCGTATATCTTTTATCTTTTGTATATTAACTGCCTCGTTGATCTAGTGGTGGCAAGCGCGGCTGCTGATCGTGAGGTCCTGGGTTCTATCCCCAGGTCGGGCAAAGTGTTATTGAGTTTTTCCGTGTTGAATTCCTCAGTAGCCCGGAGTTTGGATTTGTGCCCAGTTGATGGCAATAGGCTCGCCCCCTATTACATGGGACAAATATAACGAAACGAGGGTGTTACTATACACCTTTGCCCAACACTTCGGGAAATACAGGCATGATGTTATGTTATTAAGCACATAAATAGCATATAGAGGGATTCCACTTGATAGATCCTATCACGGAATTCAAAACGTACAAAATTCTAATTCCGTGGATCCTACCACGTCGCGTGCTAGGTTTTGTTGAATCTTACAACACGTGTCTATTCCCAGCGTGCGGTGAGGATTTTTTTTTATTCTTTTCCGTATCAGCCTTTCTTGTCGTCGTTTTAAACAATACTCGATTTACCGCTATCGTAAACTTTACGACTAAGGCCCCATTTAACCAACGTCGGATAACTCGATAACTCCTAGCTCTTGGGCGTTACTCTGACGTCGACCCTCAACTTTGGCTCCTATATTGAGTCCAAAGCTCAATTGGCTGCTAAAAAGCTAGGTGTTCTCTCGAAGGTGCGGCGGTACTTCACGTTGGAACAGTTGCTTCAACTGTACAAAGCCCAGGTTCTTTCGTGCATGGAGTAATGCTCGCACCTTTGGGGTGGCTCAGCCAAATACCAGCTTGAGGCGTTGGAGTCCATTGAGAAGCGTGCCAAGAAGCTCATCAGCAACGACTCCCTTGTTCAGACCAAGCTCCAAAGTCTTGAGCATCGGCGCAAAGTTGCTAGTCTATCGGTTTTTTATCGGACACATTTCGGAGAGTGTGCTTCAGATCTGCATGATCTAATACCCCCCTGCCCTTTTTTCTATCGGACGGCCAGAAGCACGAAAAAGCGCCATCGGGTCATGGTTGATATACCAAAAACCCGAACGAAGCGTTTTGATTCCACTTTCATTGTGAAAACCGCCAAACAGTGGAATGCGCTGCCCGAGTGGGTGTTCCCCGACAGTTACAATCTGGGTGTCTTCAAGTCACGAGTGAATCGGTTTCTTCTGGGCAAGCGTGCTCCATCGTAGACCGCATCATCGCTTAACATCAGGCGAGATGGCGGCCAAACGCAGGCCTAGTAACAAATAAAAAAAAAAAAAACTTTTATCATAGGAATAAGTTTGAAGATTTCACAGGTTCTATTAGAAAATAGATTCGTTACGATTTGACAACGTCTAGACGACGACGATTAGACGACGTTAGATTCGATACGTTCTATTAGATTATAGATTTTTCTTCCGTACTTATTTTTTATTATTATTGAGAGGTTCGTGGCTTATTAATAACCGCACGGATCATTGGATTTGCGAGGTTAAGCATCGCTTGCCGCGGTCAGTTCGCGATTAACGAATGGTCACCCATCCACGAACTGACCGTGGCAAGCGTTGCTTAACCTCGCAAATCCAATGATCCGTGCGGTTATTAATAAGCCACGAGCGACAAGCGTGTAACGACACGTCGAGATCCCTCCGTGCCGCGGAGAGCACGTTAATCCGTCGGTCTCGGATGTCATACCAATATCTATGACAGTCGCTACTGGTAAGCAGAACCCCGAAAGTCTGACAACTGGTCTAACTTTAGGATATTAGCATTGCCCAGTAACTGGGGCGCAGTGCTCTGATGGCAGTCGCTCCGTTTAAAATGTTGTTAATGTGTTTATTCAGCCACATCTGGTTAGACTGGAAGCTGACACAATTGGGAAAAACCTAGGCAGAACGATTTTTTCGTAATTTTTCATAAGATACTCACTTGTTTCTCCATTCCACATAGGTACAAAATATAAGCCCTTCCTGGATCTTCTTCTGGATCTGTCAGAAGACAACGCACTGACTGACAAGGAGATCAGGGAAGAAGTGGACACGGCCATCGTGACTGGCTTCGACACGTCATCCAGCTTGTTGAGCTACATCATGATACTGCTGGGAACACACCCTGAGGTCCAGGAAAAATTATATCAAGAGTAAGTATACAAAAAGTGACTATGGGGTAAGGAGGGACGCATGGATACAGGTTTTTTTTTTCAGGGGGAAAGTTTTAGAAAATTGATCATTTCATTTTTATATGCCACTAGCTGTGCCCTCGCGGCTCCACCCGCGTAAGTTTTTTTTTCATTTTTTTTTTTAATATTCTATCACCTATGTTCATCAGGGATAATGTAGGATTCTAACGGAGAAAGAATTTTTCAAATCAGTCCAGTAGTTTCAGATCATATTAGAAACAAACAATCAAATCGACGGTCCCTACGTATAATATCAAAATTACAAAATCTCAGTTTTAATTTTTTTATGTATGTACACATTTTACGCTGAGATTTATGATCCGATTTACGTAATTCTTCTTTAGTTTGATGCGGAATAGTTGCCATTTGGTCTGTATACGTAGGGACCGTCGAAATATCGACGGTCCCTACGTATACTATCGAAACTACAAAATCTGTTTTTATTTTGTCTGCTTAAAATGTATGAAATTATGTTATCTTAAAGGTTGTAAAATAATAATTTTTTATGGGACCAAATGGCAACTATTCCGCATCAAACTAAAGAAGAATCACGTAAATCGGATCATAAATCTCAGCGTAATCGGTGTACATACATAATAAAATAAAAACTGAGATTTTGTAGTTTCGGTAGTATACGTAGGGACCGTCGATATTTCCTCTTTATAATATTAGTTTAGACATAACATTCCTTTGCAGAATTTGTTCCTTATCAGCAACATTATCGATAGATGCAATATTAGATAAAGGCTGGTATATTTTTTTTTGCAATAACGTTGGTTACGATAACCTGCAACGGATTTTACAAAAATCAAAATTGTAGTTTTTGTTTTCTCCAAAATCGTGAAAACGATTCCTATGACGACTTTTCTATACTCAACAAATCCACAGATAATGCGTTTGTAAGGGCCGACCTTCTCAAAATCGATTAAAATCCATACTAATATAATATTATAAATGCGAAAGTGTGTTTGTTTGTTTGTCCTTCCTTCACGCCCTAACTAAGCAACCAATCGACTTGATTTTCGGCATAGAGTTAGTTGAAAGGATGGAGAGTAACATAGGCTACTTTTGGTCCTGGAAAAACATCATGTTAATTCCACGTGAGCGAAGCCGCGGGTAAAAGCTAGTGTATTATAAAAGAGAAACTTTTGTTTTGATTGTGTCACCTCACACGACACTTGTACATATCTTATTGGCTACCTCTAGCGCAAGACTCGCAACTCAAATAACAAAAATCAAAACCTATAAGCACTTAAATCCTACGTAACTATAGTTTTTTTTTAACAGGATCAACCAAGTCTTCGACACAGACAGAGACGTCGAGAAGGAAGACTTACAAAAGCTGGTATACACCGAGGCGGTGATCAAGGAGAGTCTGCGAATCTTCACCACTGGACCCGTTACGTTGAGATACGTCGACAGAGATGTTAAACTTAGTAAGTTTAAAGTTTCTACATAACATCACGCCGTGTATTCCCCTAAGGGTTCGGGTGAGGTGGTTTTAATACACCCTCGTTTCGCCAGTTATGTCTGTCCCATATAATAGGGAACGAGCCTATTGTCATTAACCGGGCACAAATCCAGACTCCGGACTGCTACTAAGAAACTCCTAATGAAAAAACCCAATAACACTTTGCCCGACCTGGGGATCGCACCCAGGTCTCCATGCTCAGCAGTCGCGGTTGCGACCGCTTGCTTGTAGCTTGTAGCAGCCCAGAGTGCGGATTTGTGCCCGGTTGATGATAATAGGCTCACCTCCTTTTACATGGGACCTAGGTGTTACTCACCTCTGCCCTACCCTTCGGGGAATACAGGCGTGATGTTATGTTGTATCATACTCCTAAAGCTACCTAGGTAGCTAACCAGAATATCGAACAACGAAAAATTTTTAATCCTTTTTTTTTCTAGAAAACTACACGATGCGCGCTGGCAGTCAGTGCGTGCTGCTTCTCTTTGGGGCCCATCGTGACCCCGTGTGGGGCAAAGATGTGGAACAGTTCAGACCAGAGAGATGGATGGACCCCGGCATGCCTGCCAACCCTTGCGCCTTCTTCGGCTTTAGTTTGGGAAAGCGATCGTGTTTGGGTAAGTTTATACCCGGTTTCTATGGCCAAAAACGAATCGTTTTACTTACGAATGGTAGCATTTTTATTGACAAAATTATTATAATTAGCCTGTACTGTCCCACTGCTGGGCAATGGCCTCCTTCCGTTCCTTCCATCTGTCACGATTCTGGGCAGCTTCATGCCAACTGTCAAAAGAGGTATCTTACCCCGCCGACCCCGAAAATGTCAACTGCTGAACAAACCAATGACCGCTACAATTAGCGGTCAGAGGGGTATATTTAGGGTTGCCAACTTTTTTTACAAGATATAAAGTATATTTAGGTCTGGGAAGGAAAATAAACGGTATTTTAGAAAAAATTACAGTATTTTAGAAAAATGAACAGTATTTAATTTTTTTTGTTTTTAAAACATATTTTTTAGTACTTCTCACACCACTTATCAATTTTGTATATTTTTAAATGCTTCAAAAAAAATACAGTGTTAGGCATTTTGGTGCTGAAAACAGTATTTTGTATACTTTATTTTTGTTCAACAGTAAAAAGTATAATGTAGTGAAAAACAGTATAATAGGTACTGTTTTTAACAGTATAGTTGGCAACCCTAGGTAGGTAGGCCTTAATTAGCGGTCAGAGGGGTAAAAAACGAACGAAATCATGTAATTCCTTCAAACCTCGTGATATACTGCTGACATAGATCAACCCTGCACGGGATATTTTTGTATAAAATAAAAATAAAATTACAAGATTTAAACATGTTTTCTTAACGTGGGGCATTTTAGCGCACCTTACGAATTGCACGGCTGTCGCTCGCCGCGCGGAGATTAAACTCGGGACGCTAAAATCCCTCACGTTTATAACACACTACTGGCCAGTCCCGGCTTCGCACGGGTGGACATTTTTCCCGTTTTTGCAACATTTTTTCATTTATGCTCCGCCTTTATTGATCGTAGCGTGATGTTATATAGCCTACAACCTTCCTCGATAAATAGACTATCCAACACAAAAATAATTTATCAATTCCAACCAGTAATTCCTGAGATTAGCGCGTTCAAACAAACAAACTCTTCAGCTTTATTAGTATAGATAGATGTTTACTTCTTATATGTTTTTATTGAATCCAAATATATCCTGTGCAGAGTTAATCTGTGTCAGCAGTACGTCACGAGGTTTGAAGGAATTACATGATTTCGTTTACACCCTGTATTGACTTAATCACCACGTTTGGCAGACTAATTTAAAATCACCATCAAGGAAAATAATGATGCCCATCTTTTTGACTCAACTCCCTTAGGATAGCATAATCAGCCCATTACTGTCACACTGCTGGACACGGGCTCATTTTCACAATGAAAATGGTATTGGCCTTAGTCCACCACACTGGCCATATGCGGATTGGCGGACTACACACACCATCGAGAACTTTTTGTAGCCCGCTACAAGTGTGCAGGTTTCGTCACGATGTTTTCCTTCACCGTTAACGCAAATGATAATCCAATTACACATGAATTCCTGCATGGAAGGCAAGCTTTTAACCACTAAGGCTAACAGCATACTTCTTTAGTTAACTTGATATCTACCTACGGGAAGAGAGTATGCTATTATTTTATCGAGAACCAACCAGGCTTGCCTCCGTACCTACTTACTCCTTACAAAAATCTGTATATACTTACAGTACCTACGTAACATAACGAAGAGCAAACCTTGTAACTGGTTGATGGGTAGGTTAAGTATAGCACAATCATATTCTTTTTGACACCATCAACGCATCCACGCTTATTTTATTTCCCTCAAATTTTCATAACATCTTTCTTTTTCTGTAGTCGTTTAACATAATTTTAAATTATTATAAATTATTAATTTACATTAAATTGATTATTTCTAACTTGTTTATATTGAGCAGCGGATCTGAAATTTATGTTATCCGACCACAAATAAGAAAGAGGTTATGTAATTTGAGAGAAATAGTTGAATAACGTTGATAGTGTTGAAAAGTATACTTAACCCATCAACCAGTTTGAAAATTTGCTCTTCGTTATGTTACGTACTCTATAAAAGGAGAAACTGACTGACTGACTGATCTATCAACGCACAGCCTAAACCACTGGGGTTACAAAACTTGAAATTTTGACAGTAGGTACCTACCTACCTTTTATAACGTAGACAATGTAGACATCCACTAAGGAAGGGTTTTTGAAAATTCTTCTCTTAAGGGGGTGAAAAAAAATCACGCAAACGAAGCTGCAGGCAAAAGGTAGTCTTATATAAATCCCTCTTTACAGGTAAAACTTACGCTATGATATCAATGAAGACCACTCTGGTGCATTTCCTAAGAAGATACAAAGTAACGGCGGATGACAGCAATCTGGAGCTTAGACTAGATTTCTTGTTAAAACCAGTTTCGGGACATGAAATCACTTTAGAAGAAAGAGTATCGATAAGTTATTAAATTGATAGACCTGCAAAAAATAGAGAATTTACAAAAAAAATGTGCAATAAATTCTAATGTCGTCGCTGCACTTGCAAAATCAACTGTTTTTTTTTTAATTTCGTTTTAGATGCTATTTTATAATACTTCTCAAGCTACGTGCGCCTGTGAAATCAGTTTTCTAATAATTTATTTGGTTAAGAAGACAAAAAGGAAAAGCAGCTATGTAATTTTGACCAAGAACGACTTGAAAATTCCTCTATGTATGCAAAGAGACACTTAACGTATTTTTATTTCAATACGCGCCTCTTAGAATTGTGCTTCAATATGACACATAGCGGGTTTGTTGTATTAAAATAGTGTGGAAAATCCACTAAGTGTTCTAGGAAGACCAACAATGAAAATTATCTAGTAGAAGCATAAATCCGTCATGTGGCGAAAATTTATATAGCGGTATTTACGGCCCAAAAAAAATCTGGTATGTGCCCAAATTCACTATAAAAAAAATCCTAGCACCTGTTATATCGTAAAAAAAAGCAAAACAAAAATTATTTATTGATGTCCCGACATAAAGTCTAATTTTCTACATAGGTACTAAGTTTAAAAATGTTGTTATCAGTTTGGGAAAAAAACTGTTTTTTGCTTCTCCTGTAAACTTGGGGTTTTTCCCATAGCGGATTTTGCAAGCGCAGCGACGATATATTATGCTCAACTTATTTTACTGTTAATATCGCCGGATCCGAAACACTTTCGTAGTTCAATTTTCGGAGTAAGCCCCTGGCGTCCCCTATGTGTTTAATTACCTATTAAGTTTTTACTTGAATTTTACTTGCTAATTCCCGTAGTTACATTACGGAATCATTGCATGAATAAATATTAAAAATAGGTAGGCAATTAAAATTATAATGCCTCAATTGTAAGTAATTTTTAAGTTAAATTATAATAAACTGACATGAATACGTACATAATATATTTAAGCAGCTGTAACTTTTATTTTAATAAAGATTTCTTATACATACCATTTTTTTCTGAATCTTCTTTTTCTAGAGTCCTTTTTTCACTTTGCGTGACCGTTGATTTTATATTAAAAAAAATAACATAACATCACGCCTGTACTCACCGAAGAGTTGGACAGAGGTGTATGTAACACCCTCATTTCGTCGTTATGTTTAAGTCCCATGTAATAGAGAGCGAGCCTATTGCCATCAACCGGGCACAAATCCAACCTCCGGGCTGCTACTGAGGACCACACGGAAAAAAACCCAATAACACTTTACCCGACCTGGAGATCGAACCCAGGACCTCGCATCAGCAGTCGAGCTTACCACCGCTAAACCAACGAGGCAATTTAAAAACTAGTTTTCTCAAAGTCAAGACATGACAGTCGTGATTACACACGTCCCTTTCCACTATCGTGTTATTGAGCAAGTTGACATCTGCAAACGACTTTTAACCGGCCACACCTGCAGCAAGAAGACTTCTGCAAGTTTTACGAACTATACAAGTACCTAGTTAATGCAATTTTCTTCTACTTTTCTTGTGGTTAGTGACTAACCTGGTGTCGGAGTTTATGCCGCCCATGGGCCTCTGACTTGGCTTCACATGCCGTCGAGAAATATCTGTCAGGCATGCCGGTTTCCTCACGATGTTTTCCTTCACCGTTTTTAAGCAAGTGATACGATACGCACATGAATCCGAAAAGTCAGAGGTGCGTGCCTTGGGTTCGAACTCGAGATCCATAATTGATCCAGAATAGTAACAACGTTAAGTAATTTAATTGGTAACTTTATTATATAGCTACTCTGGACTTCTATTAATATAAATACAGTAGGTACGTAATGAGAAACAAAGGGGTGAGATTTTGGCTTATTGTTTTATGACCGGCCGTCTGCCTGACATCAACCCTCCTTGGGAATAATCGTTGCGCTGTCGCGCGGGTGACCCAATGTGCTTGCTGATATTATGCACTGGGTCCCAAAATGATATGCTTGTCAATCTTATTGCTGACAATTAAGCAGACTATGTTCTTCTTGGTGGAGTATACTTGAAGTTCCTCGACCCACTCATTCAGTTTTGCTTGAGACTTTGGTTCTGACACATCGTAAACTAATATAGCACCATGAGCTTTTCTATAAAAACTTGATGTTCAATGTTCTGTTTCGCTCCTGTCCCGCTGTATCCCAAATACCAAGCTTGACTTTAACACCCTTCACGTCCATGACGATAAAATAACTATAAATATATAAATATCCCCTTTTTTGTGTACAGCCCTAAAGGCATGTTCAATTTAAAAATATTTGTAACAAAACCAACATCGTTTACGAAATAGCTGGCCGTCAGTAAAAGATAAAAAGAACATTTGAACATAATGGTGAGCTCAGAGAACAAATCAAGTGCAGAGTATTCAATATTGAACTCTTACATTTCCGCGCCGAACTTTTAGTTCTTGCGCACTGAATAGAATTTCTAATTGCTATACATATATTACTAGCTGTGTCCTCACGGCTCTGCCCGTAGCCTATGTTACTCAGTGACAATGTAGCTTTCTAACGGCAAAACAATTTTTGAAATCGGTCCAGTAGTTTTTAAGTTTATTCGTTACATACAAAAATACAAATCTTTCCTCTTTATAATATTAGTATAGATATACATAATATACAGGGTGTAAATGGAGAGGGGCTCGTGGCTAATTACCAACCACGCGGACCATCGATTTGCGAGGTTAAGCTGCACTTGCCGCGGTGAGTCTGTGAATGGGTGACGATTCGTTACACATCGAGACCCCTCCGTGCCTCGGAGAGCACGTTAAACAGTCGGTCCCGGGTGTCATACGAATACCTATGGCAGTCGTTACGGGAAATCTAATGTTAGGATTGACATTGCCTGGTAACTGGGTTGCGGAGGTCTGATCGCAGTCGCTTCGTGTAAAATACTGGTATTCAGCCGCATTTGGTTAGACTGGAAGCTGACCACAACACAATTGGGAAAAAGCTAGGCAGAACGAAATTTCAACCAGAGGGTTGTATGGGAATCCCTCTATATCACCGTTCCTTGGATTCGTGTGCTCCATCTTAGCACTTACCATAAATTGTCTGCGCTTACCATAAAAAAGAGTATGAAAAAAATCCGATAATATCAACTTTAAAAATGTGAGAACTAAATTGATTTCAGCGTGACAAAATCTATTAGAACAGATCAGATGGCTGAATGGGTATCAAAACAATGTTCAGTTGCAATGGAAATAAACCCGGCAACGACAGTCAGGCCCAGACTCCACCAAAGCGGAGACGAGACAGGCGGAGAGGAGATGGCGCAAGCCGCAGTTGCTGGTGGTGCCGAGTGCGCGCACTAACTTACTGGGGCGTGCACCGCTGACTCGTGCGCTGCGCACTCTCAACATGGTGGCGGATGCCATAGATATATTCACCTGTACACTGGGTGAGTTCACAAGGACCACGTACTGTGTAGCATGTAAGTTATAATTAAGTATATTTTAAGTTACTTTGTCGCATTCGATTTATTATCTGTAATGGCAAAGGAAAAATTCCATGTGATAAAAATAAATAAATAAATGTTTTTTAAACAACCGATAGAATTTCGTAATTCGTTATGAAAAACATCGAAACGTGTGAATAACGAAACTGTATTGGTTGTTTAAAAAACATCTCCTCTCCGCTTGTCTCGTCTCCGCTTTGGTGGACTCCGGGCCTCAATCTGACCGGCACTATGCTTCCAAAATCTTTAATTGTAACGGCACAGTTTACCCAACAGTTAGGGTTAACCAGAGAAATCATACTTAATTAGAGGATTGTACCGACTGCTAACGGTTCACGGAACGAGGACATTAGTTCTTGAAGTGCCCAGTGACCTCTTCGAACTTATAGCTCACATGGTATTAAAAAAATTGCCTAATTGAAGGTTATTTTGATTTATCGTAAGTATGTACAGTTAGACATAAAAGTTCTACATATAATTCTTTTGTGTTTAAACACACTTTGTAAACGTTCACAAGTACTTGACATTTTAAACGATGAATCAACTTTAAGTGTCTATTGAAATTGATTGAATAGCGCACATTTTAATAACATGGGCAATGAATGTAGAACACATAGTTGCAAAAACATGGTGTGAAGGAAAATTACAAGGTTGATAAAAAAGTCGATCAAGTGCGTATCGAACACGCGCTTCGGGTTCCGTTGTTAAAGATGGATTAGTACCTACTGAATAAAAATTGGAAGTTTAAAAATCAAATTTCTTATGGATTTTTATTATCTTTTGGCACTTAATGCACCTGTATTTATATGGTCGGAATAGGGTTGCCAACCCTTTTGGTTGGAGACCCTTCAGGTCTCCCCAATAAATGCCCGGTTACGTAGAATCGGTCCACCACGGACCATCTACAAGCAGCCGAAAAGAAAAAAAAAGTTGCCAACCCTACTGTATACCTAATATAGTATCCTACTGTAGGTATTAGAGGCCCGATACTATAATATATTTCTGAAAAAAGTATATAGTAGGCGAAACTACTATATTAGGCATCAAACCCACTAAGCAATAATATTCGTTTCAAATAATAGCTATGAAGCATTCCTTAAAAATAAAAATCTATACATATAATAAACCTGTAGACTTGGCGTGTCTGTACATAGCAAATATTTTGAAAAATCCTGGTTGGGGTGTTAAACGATAACCAATAGAACCCATTTTTTAACACTTTTGGAATTTTTGTCTGTTTGTATGTTTATCTGTTTGTTTGTGCAAGCATCACGTAAAAACAACTGATCCAATGTTGTTGACTTTTATAAACAAATATTGTGCTTATCTCCATGTAACCTATCGTTTTTGTTTCATCGCAATCGGTTCACGCAATCAAAAGATATGCGAATTTTAAGTTTTCTAGAAGAACTTAGCATGTGCATGTTTATACCATTTATTTTCAATAGATGGCGTTACGTGTATCAAATCACGTTGCGAGGAAATATATTACAACGAATAAATCCACAGATTACCTAATATTAAATTGGTACCTATTCTCAGTCTACGGAAGGTCTATTGAAATGCTATCTTTATGAAGAAGGTACTAAGCTTTTATCAAAAAAAATCAAAGATATTGTTATTTAGAATTTATTAGGTACCTATCTATATGAATGGTAGTGGAAGAGAAATACACTCAATTTCATAAGTGAGTGTATTCATAATTGTTAATTGTGCAAGGCAATACGATAGATTAATTTGAAATAATTATCCAGTCTAACCTTAGGATACCGGCATTGGCCAGTTACTAGGTTGCGGAGGTCTGATGGCAGTCGCTCCGTGTAAAATACTGGTATACAGCCGCATCTGGTTAGACCGGAAGCTGACCCCAACATAGTTGGGAAAAAGCTAGGATGAAGAAGAAGAATTTGAAATAATCATATATTTTATTAATATTATCATAAATCTGTGGACTTGCCGTGTTTGACAATGGGAAATACTTTATAAATAATAGTGGGAGTCGTTAAAAGATAAGAAAAAAAAACCATTTCGATCATTTTTGGAATTTTTGTCTGTTTGTCGGTTTGTTTGTTTCAGTTGATTGACTTTTATAGACAAATATTGAGCGTATCTCGGAGTAACATTTAGTTTCTGTTTCATCCTAATCGGTTCGCTGAATCTAAAGTTATTAGAATTTAAAGTCAATAAGAAAACAATTAGCATCATTTGTTGTAACATATTTGCTCAATAGATGGCGTTGCGTGTATACTAAATTACGTAATCTATTTTCCGTTCAGTTTTAAACGTGTACAGTTTCTGGTTAGCTTATGTTATGCTATGAAGCTGCTTCTCGCACGATTAGCTCTCTCCTGTATACCTAAGCAATCTAAGCTATCTATATGCACACATCCCTTTTTTATATCGTTGGAAAATCCTCATCGATGTACCTCGCCCAGGGAAGGCGAGGGGGTCTGCCGGAGTCTTACCGGCTAAATACCAACGGTGTCCCTCCTTCTGACCTAAGGCCGGGGTCACGGGATTCGCTATTGCATGCACCGCAACACCGGCAGGTCTTGGCCCAACAGCTTCTTCTGGTGGATCTCTCCAGTGGTGGGGCAATTTGATGAATAAAGTTGTAATGTCTTTTGATGAATAATGTTATTATTATAGGTTGTCACTAACAACACGAAAAAAAAACAAAAAATAATTGTCCCCTGCCCTGCAACTTCCTTCTGAGAGGCGCACGCGGAATCCTCCCGGGCCTGTTACTGGTCGGGCGACGGGTCCCCTAACCCGCCGCCCGCAGGCCAGTCACTAGGATTGGCCGGAGATCGTCACGTGCCCTCCGGCACCCGGGGTGTCTAGCCGGAGAAGGGAGGGAGGAAGACGCCTCCCTCTCCCTCTCCGCTACCTCCTTGGTGACCATCACCTGAAGCGAGAGGTCACCACCCACTGCCGCTACCAGGTGACGGCGCCGCGCTCCCCACGCAGCGCACACTTACAGCGTCTGCTGCGCCGTGTCCTCCTGGCAGTCCACACAGTGGTGACATCCGAGCGTCTGCTCCCGGTCTATACGACACAGGTACTTCCCGAAAGAGCCATGTCCCGAGAGTACCTGCGTCAGCCAGAAGCTGAGGGCGCCATGATGCCTCTCCAGCCACATGCACTCATCCCTGGTGTTTCTACTGCTAACATTGTTCACATGGAAACCTTATTATAATGGACCTGACTACTGATAGAAATACAACATATTTTGTATAGTAAAAATCCTAATTTTCAAATCTAACAAACTAAACATCTACTCAGCCTAAACCGTTGGTGAAAAAACATAGAACACCCGAAGCTGTGAGGTTTCCGTTTTTTGTGTATTTTTTCATAGTTGTTAGAATAAAGAAAGATTTTAAGAAACCCACCTAATCTATACCTAATAATAATTACATAATAATTTCAGTTAAGCAAGTAACGTTGTCCTATGACTTCTACGCATACGAAGTTGCGGGCACAGCTAGTGTATTAATAAAGGCTCTAAGTAGCAAAAAATATTCTTGTGAGAAATAAAGTAATCGTATTTTGAAACCTACTATATTTGTTTTTATTTTTATCTATCATATTTGTATGGGTAATCATTTTAAAACTACTATTTTTGACAGAAAAAGAGTTGGCAACCCTAGGTCGGAATTACAGATGAGTGCACATAACGAAACTGTTAGAGTATCGTTTTTTCCAGTCAGCTACGGAAGCTAAAATTGATATTATTTAAATAGGTATGTTACGAAAACACATGACTGAGTCATATAGTAGATTTTTTTAAATAAATAAATCCTCAAGTTTATGACTGTCCAATAATTTATTTAGTTTTACAGAAAGCTTACAGACTAATTAGACATTATATAACGTGAATGGATAGTGACATTTGCTATTAACAAACTTCCAATCTATACTAATATTATAAAGAGGAAATATTTGTATTTTTGTATGTAACGAATAAACTTAACAAATACTGGACCGACTTCAAAATTTTTTTGCCGTTAGGAAGCTACATTATCACTGAGTAACATAGGCTACATTTATATCACAAAATGTTTAAAAAAAAATGTCCACTCGTGCGAAGCCGGGACAGGCCGCTGGTGTAATATCGTGTATAGTGTAATAGCGATACTGGCAATAATTGTATTATGAAAATTAAGATCTTCGTTTCCAATGTTTGGGTTGGGAAGGCACAGAAATAAAGCAAATTTTGTAAAAGAACTCATTTACTGACAAAAAAAAACAGATAAAATCATTTATAAAACACTTTTTCTACACTATTTTCCCAGAAAATAATGTTCGCATTAAGACCCTCGATCTCCAAAACAATCTTCTTTTGTCGCAATAACCGAAGTTTCCTATGAATAGACATTGGGTATCGCGACATTAGTGTTAAGCAAAATTTACTCTTATACATAAATGCCATAGCGTTTAAACTAATAAATATGGAAGGCATTAGTTGATCTTTCGGAAGTAATCCTTGCTTCCTTGGGGACTGGGCTTGATTGTCTCAGCGTTGGTATCTGGGTTCCAGTTGGCTGGACAAACTGAAAAAAATAATAAGAAATATGATGTATTATGAAGTTTAAAAAAAAACTTGATGCAATCATCATCTCCCTGCCCTTATCCCACACTAGGTGGGGTCGGCACAACATGTAGGTAATTCGTAAATCCATGTTGTTAAAGGTTTTGGCTTATTGTTTTATGACCGGCCGCCTGCCTTACATCAACCCTCCTTGGGAATGCTCATTGCGCCGTCGCGCGGGTAACCCAATGTGCTTGCTGATATTATGCACTGGGTCCCAAAATATGTATTGCCGACAACTAAGCACTAACAAAAAAAACTTGATGCAATTCAATTTGTTTTTTCTGACCCTGCTGCAGTGTTAAGGCGATTACTCCAGTCGGTCAAAAAAAAAAATAGTTTTGTTAAATGATAAATTCCCGATTGCTAGTGGGTTGCGTAGTTAAGGGTCAGTTATATCGTAAGGCTTCGAGTTTGTTTGTAGGGGGACATTAATTTAAGTGAATGTTCATTTTTCTTTTATTTCACGTTCATCTATGTTTTATTTTGTGTTCAGACGTTTCATTGCGAGTGAAGGAGGACGAATGAAAGCAAAATGAATATAATCAGCACATTACTGTCCCACTGCTAGGCACGGGCCTCTTCTCAAAATAAGAAGGGTTTAGGCCTTAGTCCAACATGCTGGCCTGGTGCGGGTTGGCGGACTACACACACCATCCAGAACTATTTGGAGCCTCGGTTTCCTCACGATGTATTTCTTCACCGTTAAAGAAAGTGATAATCAAATTCTGATCCACACATGAATCCGAAAGTCAGAGGTGCGGGCCAGCATCGAACTGTTCCCTTCTGTATAGAAGACAATCATTCAACTGCTAATCTATCACTGCTTGCAAGCAAAAACAAAAACAGAAATAACCGCAAAATTAACCGTTAAAATCCGCCTTAACGAACTAAAGACAGGTGTGATCAGATGTTGTCATGAAGACCTTCAAGCTATAAATAACGCTTAATAGCATCTGCTGAAAATCTCCCACCTGGACATGAGTTGCCTTGACTAACCTGGAAGTCTTTAAACAGACTCCGGACCCAGGTTGATTGAAACAAGAAAAACCTGCTCAGGTGGAGATTCATAGATGATTCCAGCTTGGAGTGTAAATGTGGTGCTATTCCACAAACGATGGGACACCTGACATCATGCCTTGCGTGCCCTGATACCTGCACGTTACAGGAACTAATGGACGCTACTGATAACGCTAAACTCGTAGCTAAGTTCTGGGTCGACTCAATTTAGATTGCCATCGACACGCTAAGAAGAAGCAGAAGCTATAAAAACACGTTCATACCTTCGCCATGCTTATCAGCAAACTGGAAGGCTTTGACAAGCCTGAGCGTCTCGTCCACTGATCTGCCCACTGGCAGGTCGTTGACAGACATGTGCCTCAAGATGCCGTTCCTGTCGATGACGAACAGACCTGGAAAATATTGAAGTGATATTCATGCGATAAATAGAATAGGCTTCATTATACGCTATAATGGCGGGCACTCAATAACAGGGCGGCACAGCAAAGGATTTTTTAGGCTCAAACAATTTTAAACCTTATTTTAATACCTTTAGGAGTCTTATTTACTGTACCGCGGTACACTTGAGCAAATACGAGTGCTAAGGGATGATTTCCACCAAACGGCTCGCATCGCATCGGATCGGCGGATGATACAAACGGATGCGGCGACAGCCGAACGCGTCCGTCAGGATGTCGACGCATACGATCGGCTCCGTACAGTCGCTTGCGAACGTATCCGTTTCTGCGCGTGGTCAAATAGTTTCATTCCTGCCGTGTTGGCGTGTTCTAATTTTTGAAAGGTTCCGATTGGATACGACGACATGCGAACGGAGCCGTTCGCGCGTCGTGGAAGACGCCCGTAGTCAAGCTGCGCGGCTTGGTAATAGACTTTAAATACTGTGTACACGATTTAATATCGTTTAAAGATTGTAAAATCCGTTCCGATCCGATGCGATGCGAGCCGTTTGGTGGAAATCATCCTTAAGAGTATTAAAATAAAGTTTAAAATCATTTGAGCTTAAAAAATCCTTTGCCGTACCGTCCTGTAAGTGAGCGCCGACCATAAGAGTAGCATAAATGTGATCAATGTATAAATAAAGATTAAGGGTACAATGGTGCCGATTCTGTTGCACATTTTGACACTACTAAACTAGACTAAACGCAACTGTCACTTTATTTTTCTATTGAAACAGACAGAGGCAACCACCCTTAGTTTAGTTTAGTTCTGTCAAAGTGCGAACAGAATTGACACCAAAGGGGCCATTGAAGTATTACGTAAGCAGAATTTTAGTAATTTTTGACCCACTCATCCCCCTTGTCAGCAAAAGTAATCAAAGCTTTTACCCCCCTTCTATGCGTACGTAAACATTGGTATATAGTTTTTTTTAAACTGATCAGGCTTCTTTATTATTATTCATGAGCAACCGTTTTTAAGTCTAGAAAAATAAGTAAATAAATAAAAATTGACATTGAAATTGATTGATAGACTGCCTTGTTGGTCTAGTGGTCGCCAGCGCGACTGCTGAGCATGAGGTCCTGGGTTCGATCCCGAGTCAGGCAGTGTTATTGGGTTTTTCCATTAGGAATTTTTCAGTAGCAGCCTGGAGTCTGGATTTGTGCCCGGTTAATGGCAATAGGCTCGCCCCCTATTACATGGGACTTAAACATAACTGCCGGAACGAGGGTGTTTTAAAACACCTCTGCCGAACCCTTCAGGGAATGTAAGGCGTGATGTTATGTAAATAAAAATTGCTGATGTAATCATCATCTAGACACCCCCATCCCCATGTCATCAAAAATAAGCTAAGCAAAGACCCCCTCACCACCCTTTCGTGCTTACGTAATACTTGAATGGCCCCAAAGGCTGGCTTATTGGTAATAGCAATGTCTACCAGTCATCAATAACTCCCGGCTGAACAACGTAGAAATCAAGTAATCGGCTGTCAAATCTCATGTCGATAGCTGTAATATGGAATTAGTATTGTGGCCAACTAATCACATCACTGGACATCAGATTTGACAACAAGTTAAATTGATTAGGTTTTCAGAAACCGGGGGTTAGTAAAAACGTAAAATAAACCTATATTATTCCCGTGATAAAGTACTTTGTGGAAATCCATGACACACAAATATACAATAATAATATTTAGCGTATGGCTGCCTGTCCACTGAAGCGGAGAGGAGTGGAGCGGTGCGGGGTTAACGAATAGAATTGCACAAAATTCAGGGAGCGGAGCGGTGACGTGATTTTGGCAATAAATTTAATGAGTAAAAACGTAATACATTTGAGGAAGTAATTCAGTATTGAGTAGAACAAACATACAACAAAAATTATATCTATAGTCGTACCGTTAATTCGATGCAGTAACTTGACAGTTCAAAGCAAAATAATGATACCATACTAAAACTAATAGTGTAGGGTGGTGAACGATTTTACGAAAAGAATGAATATGAAAAATAGTTCAATTTAAACAAATCTCTACAAATTCTTTGTACCAACAAAAATGATATCTATAGTCGGACCGTTAATTCGATGCAGTAACTTGACAGTTCAAAGCAAAATAATGATACCATACTAAAACTAATAGTGTAGGGTGGTGAACGATTTTTCGAAAAGAATGAATACGAAAAATAGTTCAATTTAAACAAATCTCTACAAATTCTTTGTACCTCTTCACGATGCTATTCTCTTAGACCCAAATTGACTGATAGAGAATGCCTTATGACATTAAGTCCGCATTATGTACCACAATCGTGCATTGAAGTATTAAATAAATAAATAATTAACCTTATGTTCAGTTATTTGGCGCTTGAAAAATGTCATATCAGTAGTTACTTAGTGGTTACGGCTATTTTTAATAGTGATATATCGTGTTTTGATCCTCAAGTAATTAAATTCAACAAAAAGTATGCATATAAGTACATTATTAAATTCATTCGATTTCATACATTCTTTTTTTCACCTCACTACCTTTTTTTGTCATAAACTGGTATCCCTCTAACTGTCAAGTTACTGCATCGAATTAACGGTCCGACTATAATTCCAAAAAGTAATAAGCTACAGGGAGATATTATGAAGAATCAATTACCTCGGAGCGCGAAACCTGCGTCCAGAAGAACATCGTAGTCCTGTGAAATCTTCTTCTGGTAGTCAGCAAGAAGAGGAATTTCTAGTTTACCCAGACCACCATCCTGAAATAGAAAATAATTAATTACTGACACATATTAGTTAATCTACGAAAGATGATGTAGTGACAAAAATTTAAAGGAGTATGCTTAGGTGGTTTGGTCATGTTGAGAGAATGAGTGAACGGCGATTAACAAAAGGAATTTATAAGGCGGATGTTAATGAAAAAACCTCATCGTACTATGCCTGTTCTGCGTGACCAACCTCCTGATCCAAAACGTTTCGATCAGGGACCGAAAGCGATAGGATATGTTACGATACGTTACGATACCTTTGAAATATAAAGATACCGTTTTCTTATAAAGGTTAGGCCAGGGATGGCGAACCTTTACGTATCAATGTGCCATTTTTCTAAAGAAATGTTTAATGAGGTCATAGACGTGTCATCAAATAATTTTGAATTAGGGATCACCCGCGTTCACTCGTCATATAATACCTACTTCGCACTTTTTTTCGTAGTGCATAATGAATTTTGTGATCAGTGACGTGCCCAAAATATTGTGCAGCGTGCCATTGGTTCGCCATCCCTGGGTTAGGCTATACCTTTATTTGAGCTGTGTTATGCAATAATATATTATTAATCAATTTATTTCAGATAAAAAATCCATACAATTATAAAATAACATTCTTAAAATTACATCAAATAAATTTAATTACAATGTTTAGTGTTAGTAGAATCTTATAAACTATGTTAGTCAACACCCATCGCAATACGCATCCATTTGTGTTGGATTGGGCAATCCGCACGAGTAACAGTCATCTGCAGGATACCGTTACCACTACCTCTCACACGCTGTAATAAGGAGGCTACTTTCTTGCGAATAATCGCATGAAAGCCGTCCGTTCGAGCCTCTACAAACATCCCAGACGCACTACAATAGCCAGGCAGTCGCATCAGCATCCTGAAGATATTGTTGTATTGGATATATGGCAACCCACAAAATTTTTAATTCAGTGTTAACGCCATCTAGTCATTGTTTTAGGTCTATCCAACGCTTGAAAAAATACAAACTGCGTTAAGATTTTTTTGATAGCCGGCGCATGGCGCTCTTTTTAAATTTACTACAGTTCTGAGCATTTTTTCAAGCGTTGAGTAGACCTACCACAAGATCTAGATGACGTTAACAAAAAAATCATATTTTTGTGGGCTGACACATTATACCATAACACGGCCCATTTAACCTTCTAAAATTTCGGTACCGAAAACCATCGTGTGATGACTGAGTCATACTATTGAAACTTACACCCATACTCTAAGACGTTCCTCCAAAACTTAATCGACTCATACTCGAATCAGAACGGCCTCGAAACCACCTTCAAAATTGTATTCTTAGTCGCAATTTCTAGTGAACTTTGAGGTTCCTCGACGGAGTCATTACGTCATAATTTGAATTATCTGCATCGCGCAAATAACGCCGCGATAAATAATTGTAAGGATTACCGTAAGCATATTCGATAAAGTATTCAAAATTTATTTTTGTTACATACGAACTTTGACACTTCCTTCCTTAAGGTAGGTTCCGAGGAACCTTGAGTTTGACAGATGATTCCTTACCTCGACTGAGGAAAAATCTCAAGTCGAGGACGTTTATGGCAAGTCGAGGTGGATTCGAGTCGAGTAAGTTTTGGAGGAACGTCTTAGAATATGGGTGATAGATGCTATTTGGTGCCATATAGCGAAGGACAAGGTGGCCCGACGGTTCAATAAAGAAAACCCTTAGGTATTTATAAAGGTTTAGGTACCGATACCGTTTTGCATTATCAAAATTACTTTTCGGTACTGAAATATATTTGAGTAGCGAAATATTCCGGTTACCGGAATTTACGGGTATGACGTCATACCGTATTTTAATGGTATCTTGATTTTCGGGTTATTCAGCCCCTGGTTTCGATTAGTTAGTTCTCGATCGATTCGGTTTGTTCTCTCGTTTCAACTACGATTCTCGTAACGAGAGAAAAAGAGATAAAAAACCGAATCGTTCGACAACGGACTTATCAAAAAGTTCAGAATCAAGGGGAAGGATAGAAAATGGCTCCTCATATAACTTGAAAAGTAAGTATCTCCTCCAATTTTTCATCGCTTTTATAATTTTGACGTGACAACGTGTAATAAAACGATGAACCGGCGGCAGCAAGCACGAAAAAGCGTGACTCATTGTCACGTTCCGTCTGAGGCGAGCGTGCGAGCGAGAGCGCGGAACAACCGATAGAGAGGCACGATGTTTTGTTATAACGTTGTCACGTTAAACTATAGTCCGTAAACTGACTTTACAGACAACCAATTTTTTTTTCAACTATTGTGTCCTTTCTATACCGTCCTTGAAATAATAAGATAATAGTTTCTTCGACCATCCATACACACCTTTCTGGGAGTGTTGGTCCATGCAAGATGGCTGAACTCAGAATCTGTTGAGACACCAATAACTTGGCAGTCGATACTAGCAAAGTCCTTAGATCTATCACTGAATGCAATCAACTCAGTTGGGCATACAAATGTACTGAAAAAGAAAAGGTTTATTAATGTAAACATATTATAACATCACAACTGTATTCCCCAAAGGTTTGTGCAGAGGTGTGTAGTAACATCGTGATCGTGAGGTCCTGGGTTCGATCCCCAGGTCAGGCAGTGTTATTGGGTTTTTCCATGTGGAAGTCTTGAGTAGCAGCCCGGAGTTTGAATTTGCGACCGGTTGATGTCAATGGGCTCGCCCCCTATTACATGGGACTTAAATGAGAGTGTTATAGCGGTTAAATGAGAGTGTTACTATACACCTCTGCCCAACCCTTCAGGGAATACAGGCGTGATGTTATGTTATGATATAAATATTTTTTTGTTTTGTTCTTCTCAATACTGGGGCGGTTTAGGAAAGAAGAAAATTAGGAAAAAAATTAAAAATATATTAGGTGTTACGAAGTTCACCGGGTCATCTAGTGTTGTATTCTAATTTATTCCCAAGAACTATAATTAATCATACTCACAAATCTAATGGGTAGAACACTAGGACAACATATTTTCCATGATAGTCAGCCAGTTTCAGTTTATTGAATTCACCATTGACAACAGCAGTTGCTTCAAAATTCGGTGCTGGCTTCTGGACCTTCGGAATGAAAACCGCACTAGCTGAAAGCAACAAATGTGTTATGTAATTTCTAAAGAACATGGTGAGGGATTATGAAAGTTGGAGGTAACGGAAGAATTAAGGCCTATGCCCCAGATGAGTGGAACGGCATAGACTGATAATAATGAACATAACACAGTTCTTGTAGTTTATTGTATTCTAAATGGGATGTTGACATATCGGTGTAGTAAGAATTTGAATATAAATGTTCACATTTTGAACTATGTATACTTATAGCAGTATTAAATGCATTTTATTTTGGTTGCCTGACTAGTTACAATTACAGCTTTAAGCTTTAGATTTTCCAAATATTAAACCTCATGCTTGGCAATCATGCTTACAACTAAGTACCACCCTAATGTATGTGTACCTTTAGAACCATAACATAGGAAGTACCTACGAAAGAGTACAAAATCATTGAATTTGTCCAAATATTAACAACTATTTTATATAAAAAGAAAGTTGTTTGAAGTAGGTAGTTACAATGTATAACAGAAGTCGGTTAAAAATAATAATAAACCTGTGTTTTAAAGGTTATATAACAAACTATAATAGACAAAAATATGAAGAATTACTTACTGGTAGAAAAATTCAGGCTTTTCACCGATGACACTGCTGGTGTTAAGACCTTTGGAATTAGGAAATCAATATCAATTAGGTCATGCAGCATCTTAGAAATGATAAATTAGATAAAGTATGAATAAAAACTTACCCTTCGAGAGAGTTGTTTAACTAAGAACGACATATTGTTTTTTTGCTGTAATTTCAACAAAATTTAATAACTAACGCTGTTAAATGCAAGAAAAATTTCTATTACCGGCAGAATGATAATTAAGCGAGTCACTTTCGGTTCATCGGCCGTCAGTTTCGGATTGGTTGGTTACGTTAAAATTGTGATTGTGACAAGTGACAAGACAACAATCGATAGCAAACAGTCAAAAAACAGCTGACAGATGTCAGATAAGTAAAGCTGCACCAACTTATAATAGAATAGAATATCCCACCAAAAACATTCTGTAAAAAACTAGCCAAATCTCTATGGATCTGCTTGTTTATCTCTAAAAAGTAATGAAATCTAGACAAAGTCGTGCCCAGTCTAAGGTTCCTTACTGCGATTTCTTTATTATTATAGTTAATGTTGTGTGACTTGGCCGTTGAAGGGTACACAAAGGTACAAAACCAGGTGCTCCATGACACCATTGCACCAATCTGCCGCCAGAACCGCTACCCATTGACGATGGAAAATTGCCACTCGGAAAACGTTGATTCAATAACCAGTCAATTGTAGGCTTGATAAAGCTGCGTATTTCAATAATACTTATGTCTATGCGAGCCTAAAACAAACAGTATAAAAAAAACCAGTACAGACGGACTTCTAATCATTGATAGAAGTCCGTCTGTACCTGTCCCGTTGACTTGTACCCACTAACGTATAAAGAATGTTCAACGGCCAAGTCACACAACATTAACTATAATAATAAAGAAATCGCAGTAAGGAACCTTAGACTGGGCACGACTTTGTCTAGATTTCATTACTTTTTAGAGATAAACAAGCAGCTCTATAGAGACTTGGCTAGTTTTTTATAGAATGTTTTTGGTGGGATTTCACTTCTTTTTGTAGAAACGTGGGGCATATTGTTTTTTTTTTTTTGACGTCAAATGAAGCGGCCTACCAAGTTGAATATTTTTTGTAAAGGCGGTATGTCGATATCTAATAGTTTGGTTGGGCTCTTGTGTTTTCTAATCAGGGTCACCAGGTACTCCAGATCTTCGATTATCCTAGTTTTTATAGTTTTCCCTTTATGTGGCCATTAAACCCTAACTCTGTACCAAATTTCAGCTCTCTGAGTTTATGGGAAGTACTAGTTCTATTCTGATGATCATGAGTGAGTGAGTGAGTGAGTGTCATAAATGCGAAACTTTGCTTTCCCTTAACTTCGGAACTAAATGACCTACAGACTTGAAATTTTGTATTTTAAGTATGTGATTATAGCTTACTGGATGACGAAAATTTCTGCGTTCTGGTCTTATCCAGAGGTTCTCAAATAGGGGCCTGAAAAAGCGGCGAAATGGTTCCAGTAAAGGATGGTACGGCAGGATGTTTGCTTCGCGCTCGACTTGGCGGGGGCACTGCCGTGCAACCCGATACTTTATTGTACACCAAAATTGTAACTTAGCTGTGTAGTTGAACAAACTTGGAACTAAAGCCACCTCTTGGAAAGTCAATCCATTGTCACGCACATATCAACTAACTCTTCAACTATCATAGCTAGAAAAGAAAATACTATGAGGGAGAGTTGTCTCAGGGTATGGAAATTGGAAACCACTCATATGATTTGAATGGTTTATTGGATAGCACTGGTGGGTATACAGCCTAGATCTATAATACTTTAATCGCGTGATATTAGGGCTTGCGGCGGCGGCGGCGGGGTGGTTGGCGCGGTAAAAGAGAGGGCAC
This sequence comes from Amphipyra berbera, assembly GCA_910594945.2. Lineage (NCBI taxonomy): Eukaryota > Metazoa > Arthropoda > Insecta > Lepidoptera > Noctuidae > Amphipyra > Amphipyra berbera. Next base: position 9,202,595 of record OU343144.1, on the reverse strand, counting down.
GGGCGCACAGCATACGGTCGGCATCTGACGGTCGGTCTGGCGAGCCCGTGGAGCCGCGCGCGTCTACAGCCAACCGTTCCGTTAGCGGCAGAAAAAGGAGGTCACTACGTGAGTGACAGAGACGACGCATCGTCTAGGTAACGCGGCGGCATACGAGCGCGGGAGGCTCGCTTAAGGCGAGCGAATGTGTGGGTTGCTGTAATACTTAAATAAATAAAACAATAGAAAATAAATAAAGAACAAATGTCATGTCATCGTCAAGCCTGGATTTAAAAATTGCGCTTGTGCCAGTCACTCGCTCTAGTCGCCTTCACTTTCACAGCCACAGTCCACACCAAAGAGTATAGTAATAATATGGGAATAGAGAGCCCACTCACGAGATTTTTTGTCACCCGTAAAGAACAGTATCGCCGCCTGGTATCATATCCCTTGAACTAACCCATTATTATGCTATAGGTACCTACATATACGTAGGTGTATCTATACACCCTCGTATGCACCTATACATCTATTCATATATATTTTACTATAGCGTAGGTTTTATAATAATAAAAAAAACAGTTTTGAAAACATTTTGTATTTTGTTTTATTGCACTTCGTAGCTTTGTTCTTGATTTGAAATATTAAGATTTCCAAAAAACCAATACAATTAATGTTTACAAAACTGAAAATTTGATTATACAAGCACAAAATAAAAATGATTATATCTGTTTAATAATTCATTTATTTGTCTTGATAAGGCGGTGTTTAAAATACTGTTGTGCATACATTTTTATCTTATCATCACCATCAAAAGTAAGCTTTCCGGCAAAACAAAACACAAGATATGAAAGCGTCTATTTCGCGAAACACAACACCAAACCAAATGAAGTTCCAGGATGGAAAACGGCACAGGAAGACGGGAGGAGGAATACGCGCAACTCAACCGCACTTTCTGGAGCTTAATACAACCGTAAATTCACATAAAACACACAAAACGGAAGAAATTACAAACATTGCGCATACGCTGAGAGTAGGAGCCATTTTGTATAAAAATATTGAAATTATTGCCAAACTTAAAAAAATATATTAGGAAATCAAAGATTATTAAATAAATAAATTTTAAATAATTAGACGGTACATACATTACATATTTAAATAGTTAAAAATGTAGCATCACTATTTACTTAGTTTTTAATAAAATTAAAAAGGTGCACATTTTCGCATTTAATAAAATTGGCCAAAGCGCCATCTGTTTCGCTATTAAGTACTAGATGATAATAAGTTTACAGGGGTATAGTGCGAGATAGAGCTAGTGTCTCAGCGAAAAACGGTCGCCTATGTCAAGTATGACAGTGTCACCCCCCTGGTCCACACACATGATACACATTTAAAGCCTCAGAATAATAACTAAAGCATATGCTTATTAGTAATCTGAGTTTAGAGCTCATTTCTTTCGCTATTTCGCCCTCTTTCCAGCGAGGAATAAGAATTGGAAATAGGTATAAAGTCACGTAATAAGTAAAAATATCTATGTCCACGGATTTTCGTAAAGCGCGTGATTCTTTTTTTTTACAACTAGTTTCAACTTCTTTGATTATATTGATTACCTAGTTGGTCATAATAATTATATTTACTTCAACGACTCGATTCTTTTTCTGAACGAACCAGACGGATCAGAATTATTGGGTTTCGAACTTGGTTGGGCAGGCAGGGCAGGGCAGGCTTCAAACAAGCTACCAATGTCCAAACTCCAAAGAATAGGGGGCTACTGTTAAAATAATAGAGTAAAACAAGGAATATAGTACTCAAGAGGAGTAAAATACTCAAAGCTACTGACCGAGCTACTTACTGACTTGAGTGCATATTTTTCTGAACGAACCATCCCAACGTCAATTACGTCAAAAGATAAGAAGCGTAGCGAAAATTGCTGTCCTGTCTCCATAGACCATTGATTATTAAATAAAGGTCGATTTACATATATTCAGAACAGCCGGCATTCAATAGTCATCAGGACAATGAAAGGGTATTAAAATTACGCTCGATTTCATTTATTTACAGTCTATCCAGTTAGTCGCCAGCTAGGCAGGAATTATGAGTTGTTATAATTATGTATGACTTATTACATTTAGCAGGACAGGAGTCAGCAGGACAACCATCTATTTAGCCTAGTTTTCATTTTCAGATCTGAAAACCAGTTTGAAGATCTAATTTTCTATGATAAATGTTGAAATTCACGCTACATAATATGTATAAGCTTACATCACTGTAGCCATCAAAAACTGAAGAGCTAACAATATAATTATGGCTAATTTCCATATAATATTCAATGTTCTCTGTGTTAATTTGCCTACAACCGATCAAATGTAAGGTAACCTTAACAGTATAAATTACCTCACCGGCCTTGAAATCATGTAAACACTTCAAAACTAAAATTATATAATCTACCTACTTCTAATCTATTTTTTTACACAAACAATCATGAGTGCCATAAGGATAAGCGCGCGCGCGTTCATGAACGCTCATTTGCTGTCAAAAGCCCATAGACGTAACAATTTACAAATTGCAAGAACTTTTTCAGTAACATTTAACAGAAAAATGAAGTTTGTACAATTTACTTATAATAATTCTCCTCGTGATGTTCGTGTTGGATATCTGGAGGGAGATAATGTTGTTGACATAAATCGTGCTGATGGCTCGATGCCTAGTAATATGTTGGAAATATTGAAAAGTGGAATTTCTAATAAAATTTCCTCGTGAGTACCTATGCATAATTCTTTTTTACCATACTTAATTCTAGGCTGCTGTATTTACAGTCATGATAATAATTGCTAAAACAATAATATCATAATTTTTTAATAAATAAATCTAGATATTAAGAAAACTGGCCTAGTGCGTGTCAGATCTTGACAAGAATGAATGCCTTTTCCCAATTATGTTGGGGTCAGCTTCCTGTCTAACCAGATGCAGCTAAATACTATTTTACATAAGGATATCTGCATTGCCCAGTAACTGGGTTACAGAGGTCTGATGGCAGTCGCTCCGTTTAAAATACTGGTAAATGATAAAATGATTTTTATTTCTGCAAATAAATCTGTTAGACACTTTTACAAGTCAATGTAATGTTTTTTTTTTAAGACTAGATAGCGCTGGCATTTCCTATCTGACTAGCTCTGAGAAGAAAAGACGAAACAAACTCAGAGGTCAGTCTCTTTTAAAGTCCAGACATTGTAGTATACAAACTATGCGAGTGAAACGATGTAGGGCAACGTCGGGAATGGCCTTTTGAGGAAAGTGCCATAGCAGGTTCGAGTTGACTTGTCCTAACTGACGGCACATCTGCAACAGTCATCGCGGAGCTCAAACCTTATTTTAGGGAGCTCAACGACCCGACCGATGCACAACGAAATCAATCAGTTGGACATTTGTGTGGGTCACAACAAAAAATACTCAAGACTCAATATAAAAATACAAAAATACTCAATATAATGCTACCCTACATGGTACTCACATTCACAATTTATTAAAAAAGTAAAATAAAAAATAAGGCTATGATAAAATAATAATAATCATTGAAAAAATAAATTCTATTGTAAAATGTCAAAAGGATAAAAAATAATAATATCATGTTATAAATATACCATGTTACATCATGGTATTCAGCCGCATCTGGTTAGACTGGAAGTTAACCTTAACATAGTTGGGAAAAGACTATGCAGATATATGTAGCTATCATATTATCATTGTGTTTTTAAACATTTTGACCTATAGATATTGACAATAAGCCTGTCAATATAAAAGATATCAAGCTCAGTTTTTGTGATATCTTATCACCATATGCTCTCAAATTAAAAATAAAATTTACTGTACTTAATAACTGGTTATTATCGGGTGTGCCGACTTTTTTCGGACTCGACCAGTGCCCTTAATCATGAGTTGTTCAAGCGGCGATGTCGCAAACCGCAGCTGGTGGGGCAACCACTATAAAATGCATGTGTTATGCCATCCATAATCCTAAACAAAAATATAACATTACTGTCCCACTGCTGGGCACGGGCCACTTCTTACAATAAGAGGGTTTAGGCCTTAGTCCACCGCACTGGCCTGGTGCGGATTGGCAGACTACACACACCATCAAGAAGTTTATGGAGCCCTCTCAGGTGTGCAGGTTTCCTCACGATAATTTTCCTTCACTATTAGTGCAAGTGATAATTGATTCTGATCCGCACATGAATTTGAAAAGTCAGAGTTACAGGCCGGGATCAAACTCAGATGCTCCTGCCGAAAAGGCAAGTGTTCCACCGCTAGGTTATCACTGCAAATATACCTTACTCATAATCTTGAATGGTTTCTAGATTGCCATCTCGTTCTCCAGAATGTGTGTCTCTTTCGACGGTTACATTGGTGGCGCCTATATACGGCATGGACAAGGTCTTGTGCGTCGCCCTAAACTATGCTGACCACTGCAAAGAACAGAATTTGAAAGAACCCGAAATACCAATCATATTTAGCAAGTTCGCTAGCACTATTATTGGACAGAACGAGCCTCTGAAAATAAGGACTGAGATTTGTAAGGTCAGGTGATTCTATCTATGTTTTCCTTATCTTCTCTGCCTTGGCAATCACTCAAGTATTGAGCGGATCACGTCTAATGGTCTTTGCTTCGCGTCTAATGGTGCAGACCATGCATGGAGGAGGACGAGACGGCAGCCGACGTGCTACTAAACTGCCCTGAGGTCGCCACATACAGGGCCAAGTACTTCGGAAACCCAGGTACTCTCCGAGAGATCGTCAGCAACATCAAGGGTGTGCTGGCCTTTTTCGAGGAGTTAGGGTGGATCGAGTGACTACACTTACAACCTGTGACGCAAAATACACGCTCAGACGTGGAGTTGCGGACACCAGCCCGTTATACCTATACCTACCTATATGGTCTTTGCTGCAGCCATGATTGCTAACTCGCCTCTCCCGCAACAGGATCTCAGATGGGCTGCTAGATTTTCACATCGAGAACACTCCATACCTCCTAAGAGCATGTTAATAAGTATGTCCCAGTTGTTGTTGAACTACCTATGACAATTATTAGGGTCAGTCGTCTGAAAAATACTGGTATTCAACTGCATCTGGTTAGACTTGTAGATGACCTCAATATGGACTAATGAAGAGGAAGAGTTTTCTGAATAACTTCTTGTCACCTAATTACAAAACAAACAATACTTCAGTACTTACCTGCTAAAATGTCCAATTTTATTTTAAGGTACATACTTAACATGTATTTTGATTAGGTAGGTAGTCATTTTGTTTAAAATATGCTACATTTTCTACCTGTTTGTTCAAGAAGTTGTAGATATTAACATAATTATCCATTCAATCAAATACACGCTACTGTTATTTACCATAATTTGACTGTTTTTTTAAAGAGTGTGGTCAGATATTGTTAGCCTGAGGCCACATTGGCAAGATTCGACGCATGTTCGCGCTGTCGCGACATGTCTTACTCAGTTATTTTTGATTTCCAGGCGAAACTTCTTTTCTGATCATTTCATTATTCAAATCGTAAACACACAAAAACACATTCAAATTTTAATGATGAAAAAAAATATCCTAGACATGTCCATACATTACTTTATACCCGACTGCGCGACAGCAAAGGCAGGGTTATGTTTTTTCACTTAGATAATATTTTAATCAAACAGGAAAACTGAACAGAACCCTTTTTATTACAGAAAGTTGACTGGGAAGTAGAATTAGCGGTTGTAATAGGCAAGAAGGCTTCTTTCGTGAAAGCAGTTGATGCCAAAGATTACATTTTCGGATACACCATCGCTCAAGACATCAGTGGCAGGGACTGGCAAAAGGAGAAGAATGGAGGACAGTTCATACTTGGGAAGGTTTGTGTGCTACAAATTGCTCAAATACTTACTAGAGTTTGTTTACTCTTTCCGAACAAACTAGCCGACCAAGCTAAGTAGGCGAGCGGGTGGATTGCGGCCTCCCCGCCCGCGTACCGCCTCAGATACCGCGTTCGTCAGTTCATCGATTGTTGGTGGTGTTTAGTTTTAAAGTTGCGAGAGACATCACGTTTGACAGTCGTCTTGTTGGTTTGGTCGACAAGTATCTACCAGAAGCTCTCACAATGGATGATGTTTGAAGACTTAAAAATAATCGTGGGTTCGATCCCTAGGTCGGGCAAAGTGTTATTGGCTTTTTACGTGTGAAACTCCTCAGTAGGAACCCGGAGTTTGTAATTGTGCCCGGTTGATGGCAATAGGCTCGCCCCCTATTACATAGGACTTAAACATAACGGCGAAATGAGGGTGTTACTTTACACCTCTGCTCAACCCTTCGGGGAATACAGGCGAGATTTTATGTTACTAATCAGATACATAGTGTGAATTTTTCCAATACCATTTTAATGACAGTTACTTTGTATCTCTTTTTTCAGTCCCAAGACACGTTCTGCCCCATCGGTCCCTGCATAGTGACTTCAGACGAGATTGGTGACCCTCAAAATTTGAACATCAAGTGTTATGTGAACGGAGACCTGAAACAGAGCAGCAATACTGTCAATTTAATACATAGCATACCTAATATTGTTGAGAGATTGACCACGTAAGTATTGCATTTGGCCCACCATAGTCTATTGCTGAAGACAGGGAGGGGCCGAAGTTCAGGAGTGGCCTATAGGTAGATAATATTTGTTCCACGCCTAGTGAAGGAGTTAGTGAACGCAATACCGGCCGTCACGTATCTGCCAAACCGTGTTGATCTTGAGAAAGAAATATAATCCCACATGTCCTTACCAGGCAGTTTTGATTTGAAGAAACAATCAGTTTTATTTTTCTATTCTACCTATAAAGACGTTTTCAATAAGGGCGCTTTCAATTTAGCCGTTTCGTGTCGGACCGCTGCGGTGCCGAAGCGGTGCGTTTGTCGTAATGCGCACGGACGGTCGTTTGTTTTCATACACTTTGTACATTTTGTTTTCGTACTAATCCTGAGGAAGAAATATAATCCTACATGTTCTTGCCAAGCAGTCTTGATTTGAACAAGCGATCATTTTATTCTACCTATGAATACGTTTTCTATAAAATAATGATAATCATGAACTCGCAAACCTAGTGAAATCAAATTTTACAGTTATTCTTGTTGGATAGCCAAGTACGAAAAGGGTAGGTATGTTTTAAATATACAGGTGGACGAAAACATCACTGGTCTAGGTTATTTGAACCGGTAGGTTGGCCGGTTATCTCTACATATATAAGTGGTAAAGGCGCCTGCGCACTTCGATGGGCGCAAGTATTGGTCTCTGAGGTTGTGTGCTGGAAGCCCAAGCGCCCCTTTAGACAACAAGCATTTAATATTTCGAGAAGCTTGATGTTTTTTCACATGGATGTAATATAACCTCTCTTTCTTGCAGAGTAATGACGCTTCTGCCCGGTGACATCATTTTGACCGGCACCCCCGGCGGTGTTGGCGTGCACCGCCAACCCCCAGAGTTTCTTAAGCCTGGTGACGTAATTCGTAGTGAGATTCAGAAAATTGGAGAGTTCAGTGTTAACGTTGTGAAGTTTTAGTGAATGCGTAATGGTAAAAAGGTGATTATACAGGGTGAACCAACCGATTTTTTTTATGTAGTTGTTTCCCATTGTCTGTCGTAATAAAATTTAAGACAAACGGTTTGATTACACCCTAACTAAACAAAGTAAAACAAAAATACATTTTCTTTGACGTATACTGCTTTACCACCCTGTATATTTTGAATTAAGCGTAGTATACAAAGACTACAATGGTAGTATGATAATGGGGAAGGCAACCGAAAACGAAAGCAGATGGCAGCACCTCCATACTTAGTTATTTGAACCAATCAGAACCATCATATATTCATATTAGCAATAATGTCAAACATATTGCAACCAATAAGATGGCATAGGTACAATCGAAAGTGGCGCCATTAGTTCCACAGTTGCCTACCCCATTGATGGTACATTAATACCTATGTAATACGCCGCTTAATATCTATTAGCATCACTGTCGTTGATATAGATATTTATATAAAGTTTGTAAATAACGGAACATTATACATTACTGTCAAGAATAAAGTTATTGTTCCTTTTCAAAGATTGACTGGTTATTATACAAATATCCATAATATATTATATTTGTACAAACATTTTATCGATTTTTTTTATCACAGTTATAGGATACAATAAAAATCCTATACTATAACTATAAACATAAGTAATTAATATAGTCCACAAATGGAATAAACAATTATTATTGTATAAATGTGTTATTGGGATCTAAGATAAGAAAAAAAACATTTTATTTTGTATTTGTTAATTATTGTTATTGTTTTTATGTATTATGTTGACTTTTTTAAATACATTTAATTTTTGTTTAAACTTTCGTCGTTTTTTATAATTACTTTTAGTCTGTTTATAAATTCATAAACTTCCATTTGACGTGGGCTTGTAACAGTTGGGACCTCAATACTGGTTTTTACCTCAATCTGACTAGTGGTAATTTTTAGTCCCGTTTTTCCGACGGTGCGAAATGGTAGTAGTCCTTTGATTATATCAAACAAACCTTCACAGGTTGTTTTTTGAAAAATAACCTACCCATTGTTTTTACCGTGTCTATAAAATTCGATTTCAATTCATGAGCACTTTCGCTGTGCCAACCCGGTTATGATATTTCGAAGCACGATATCGGCAACTAAAAATAAATTTGGGCCGATAAAAAAATACATCTGTTATTTTTGAATACTCTGCAAAGTAACGAATCAAATCGGAACCTGAGGGACTATTCCTTGTGAGACCGCTTGTTAACGACAACGGACAACGGCCCGATATTTATAACGGGCGACGGGCCGACGCGCAGTGTTTAATAGGTTAGTGGGGGTGTTTGTTAACGCGACGTTGAGTTTCGTTGCAACAGGTATGTGCCCGTCGTCGTTAATAAGCGGTCTAAGTCTGAGGCTTCGAATACCGATATTGGTGTATTTCTTTTATTAAAGTAATTCAAACTTTTTACAAAAAAAAACCAAACATCTGTAAAAAAATCGTGTTATCAACCATACTATCAACTCGACTGACATCTTTGTTCTGTCATAGTCATGAAATTGTAAACTATTGAATACAATTGAAAATATAAATGTTAAAGATTGTGCTAAAGAACTGAAAACTTGTTTAAAGGCTTGAGTTTAAAATACAATTAACGATGAAATGTAATATAATTACTAATTAAAGAAACAAAGTGAAAATACAAAATAAAGTCAGATTTTTTTGTGTTGGTTCACCATCGACATCAGTCACAAAATTACCGGAAAGCTGCCTTCTAAGAGTTCTAAGTGAAATAATAAAATCGAGCAATATGTAAGTAAATGAGACACTAATATCCAAGAGCCTCGACCAACATCTGATAAGACTCGTTGGGCGGCTGGGTCAAGGGCCTGATACAGAAAGCGGTACTTCTGGACACGGCGCGTATTGTTAGGAAGTTCCTCTCTCTGAGGCTCTGACCATCGGTAGCTTGGACCCTGTTCCCGATTCCGGTGGGCTACTATTTTTTTATATTTTTAAATGTTTTTTATAGAAATACTAGAGACCCGCCCTGGCTTCGCACGGGTGCAATGTAGATACTAATGTGGGGCATATAAACCTGCCTCTTGAATCACTTTATCTATTAAAATCAAAATCCGTTGCGTAATTTTAAAGATGTAAGCATACATAGGGACAGACAGACAGCGGGAGCGACTTTGTTTTATACTATGTAAAGATTTAAAAATGTAGGCAAATAGTGTATATAGAAAATGAATAAACGAAAATCAAGCAATATCCTGAACTTGCATTCAAACCATTCGGTTCGGTTCCGAATTTGTGAAGACCACGCAAGTATAGACGAGGACAGGCAAGGTTCATTAGGTTAAATATCACGCCTGTATTCCCCGAAGGGTTGGGCAGTGGTGTATAGTAACACTGTAACACCCTCATTTCGTCGTTATGTTTAAATCTCATGTAATAGGGGGCGAGCCTATTGCCATCAACCGGGCACAAATCCAAACTCCGGCTTGCTACTGACAAATTCCACACGGAAAAAACCAGTAAACCTTTTGTCCGACCTCACGATCAGCAGTCGCGCTTGCCACCATTAGACCAATGAGGCATTTTAAAACTTTTCAGTAAAAAATAATAGAAACATGAAATACATACAATATAGTCCTAAAAACAAACCGGATGAGATTCGCGTCGGTTATTTGAGTGAAAATAATGTGATCGACATTGGTTGTCAAGACTGCTCAATGCCAAGGACCATGCTTGACATACTGAAGTTTGACGCTGCCGACAAAGTTAAATCGTAAGTTTGTTGATACAGTGAAATCCGTTTATTACGACATCGCTTATAAAAACCAGCCGCGTATAGCGACTTAAGAACACCCGTTAATTAGGTTTTCTTATCTGGTATTTACTGACGCTTATAACGACGTCCATTTAGTACAACCAAATATCGCCGTCCCTTTGTTGTCGTTTTATGCGGACTCCACTGTATTTCATTTGTTTGTTGTTTATTTGTTGGAGTGGCTCGTGGGTAATTACCAAAGACATTCAATACTATATAGACAGGACATCAATCAAAATTCGCGTTCCTTGTTAGAGGACAATAGGGCCTAGTTTAGCTTCCAATAATTCCCCGTGAGAGGTCGCACTGTCATTGCTCAAAAAAATGTTTTTGTGCCTTTATTATATAAAAAATGCTGACTTGCGTACTTAGGTACTGTAAATCTCGAACCAGTCTAGCAACGGAACGTGTCTGCAGCTTTTTTTCGTAGGTAATATGTTTATAATTACAATAAAATATTAATATGACGTTGAACATTCTGGAAAATGTCAATTTTGTAATGAAATATTCAACAACAGATGTCGTTGTTTTCAAACGAGGGCAGTTTGGGTACCTATTATAGAGATGTGTATCCTATCGATTAGTCCTATCGATTAGTACTATCGACAAAAAAAGAGGGAAATAATAAAGGAACACTGATAACAGTTATCTGAAAAGATGTTTTCAGGTTTTGGGTAGTTCTCACAGTCGCAACCTTCGTGGTTCTGAAAATTTGCTCCTTCAGATTCCTTCTCACCGTACGGGTTTAATTTCCAATTCCTTCGCTGTCTCAGCAATTAAACTTTGGAATGTGCTTCCCCTTGATATTAAAAAGGCTCTCAACAAATTTTTGTTTAAACGCAAAGTCCGTGAATACTATCTGAAATCGCTGCTTCCCTAGTTGACGTTTACAGTTTTCGTCATAATTATAATGAGTATTTATTAGATATACCTTCACATTGTTCTTACTTTTTTATTTATTGTTTTTGCTTATATACATATTATAGTAATATTTTATATATATATATATATGAATAACTAAACAACTATAAATATAGGACATAAGTTATAAATACATATATAAATATATAATAAATATATATATATATATATATATATTTATTATATATTTATATATGTATATATGTATGTAAAATAAATAAATATGGATATTTGCGACATAATTAACTATATGAATAACTAAACAACTATAAATATAGGACATAAGTTATAAATACATATATAAATATATAATAAATATATATATATACATATATAAATATATAATAAATATATATATATATATTTATTATATATTTATATATGTATTTATAACTTATGTCCTATATTTATAGTTGTTTAGTTATTCATATAGTTAATTATGTCGCAAATATCCATATTTATTTATTTTTTTGTGCCTCTCTTTTCAATGCTTTTCTCTTTGACCCAAAGGTTGACTGGTAGAGAATGCCTTGTGGCATTAAGTCCGCCTTATGTACCACCATTGTGCATTGAAGTATTAAATAAATAAATAATAAATAAACAGTCGAGTGCAAATATAATCATGTTTATTTAGCTATCAGTATAGCAATTTTTAATTGTTTTGTTTAAATTTGTATTTGTGATTTTAGGTTTCCGCTAATCAATATTCCAAGAGAAAAATAGATAAAATTCGTCCAGAATGAACGCAACGAAAAAAATTTTATCCATCCGCTGCGTTTCATAGATAATCTTACACATTATTTTCACTTTTTCTAGATAAATACAAAAACTGAAGAATATAACAAGCGTCTTTTATATGTTACTTTTTTGGTGTTTAAGTTGTTCTACACACCTGTAAAAGAATCACACCTCTGTGCGACGAGTGTTTGAATATGTAGAGGTCGAAATATCTGAGCTAAAGACTACTATTTCTCTATCCTTGGGGGGAGATTATTATTAAGTGGGTATTCAACCCCACATGTTGGGTGCTTCAGTCGATAAAATTGATTAAATATAGCTTTTAAAGTTAAATAGTCTGCTAACTAACGATATTATATTTATTCATTCAAACCCCTGAATTCTTCAAGAATGTGTGCCGAAAGTCACCCCATTTTCTTTATTTTCGTGGTAATAGTCAATTCTCCATCCCCTCAAAGATAGAACTATTTTGGTATCCGAGTTACCTATTTCGACCTGTACATATTACAATACTCATTACGTTTCACAGAGGCGTAAATTTAATGTCGTTTTAAAGGCTAAAACAAAGAAGACCTAAAGAAATATCAACCGGCCATTCATACATTTAAGCAACTTTTGTAATGAGACATAAAAGTGATATTTTATACACAATCTTACACATCATTTTCACTTTTACTAAAATAAAATAAAAAAAATATTTATTTTACTTTTACTTTTTTGGTGTTTGAGTAGAACAACTCAAACATAAAAAACACAACTGTAAAAGAATCACACCTCTATGCGACTAAAATATTTGAACCAAATACTATTTCCCTATCCTTGGGGTTATTATAAATGGGTATTCAACCATGTTGGGTGCTTTTGTCGATAAAATTGAGTAAAAATAGCGCCTTTAAAGTACTGTTACTACATACCCGGGCACATTGCATATCAACCTCTGAAACCCCCATCGATATCATTATCGATAAATGTTAAACATCCCTACAAAGTAAAAATAAATAGCACGCTACCTACCGTTCGAAAGATTGAAACGTCTTCTAACTATCAAAGTTACGTACTTTTGCTACTTAACACTAGATGGCTGTACTGTAGAATGGGAACAAATTTTTTCTATGAAAATGTCTCCCAATAGCCCCTCTATACCTATTAAATCTCTTTGGTAATTACCAACCGCGTGGATCACAAGATTTGCAAGGTTAAGCTGCACTTGCCGCGGTCAGTCTGTGGATGGGTGACCATTTCATTACACGTCGAGATCGTTCGTGCCTCGGAGAGCACGTTAAACAGTCGGTCCCGGGTGTCATATGAATACCTATGACAGTCGATACGAGTAGACGGAAGCCCGAAAGTCTGATAACTGGTCTAATCCTAGGATATCGGCATTGCCCAGTAACTGGGTTGCGGAGGTCTGGATGGCAGTCGCTCCGTGTAAAATATAGGTATTCAGCCGCATCTGGTCAGACTGGAAGCTGACCCCATCATAGTTGGGAAAAGGCTAGGCAGAATTGTTGTTTATTTGTTGTCATAACATAAGTAGCCCATTACTGTCCCACTGCTGGGCACGGGCCTTTTTTCAGAATGAGAAGGGTTTAGGCCTGAGTCTACCACGCTGGCCTGGTGCGGGTTGGCAGACTACACACACCATCTAGAACTTTATGGGAGCCCTCTCAGGTGTGCAGATTTCCTCAAGATGTTTTTCCTTCACCGTTAACGCAACGCAAGTGATAATCAAATTCTGATCCGCACATGAATTCGAAAAGTAAGGTACGGGCTGTGATCGAACTCAGACCCTCTTGAGTGGAAGGCAAGTGTTCAACCGTTAAAATATCATTTACTTTTAATACTAGTTTATTTTTATTCTTTAACTTAGATCGCAAGCAGTGATAGCCTAGTGGTTGAACGCTTGCCTTCCATACAGGAGCGTCTGAGTTCGAACCCAGCCCGTACCTCTGACTTTTCGAATTCATGTGCAGATCAGAATTTGATAATCACTTGCGTTAACGGTGAAGGAAAACATCGTGAGGAAACCTGCACACCTGAGAGGGCTGCATAAAGTTCTCAATGGTGTGTGTAGTCTGCCAACCCGCACCAGGCCAGCGTGGTGGACTAAGGCCTAAATCCTTGTCATTCTGAGAAGAGGCCCGAGCCCAGCAGTGGGACAGTAATGGGCTAGTTATGTTATGTTATGTTAACTTAGATTGCGTTTGACCTAATTCGCACCTGATTGTAAGCACAGACAATCTTATTTGGAGCACGCAGACAAATAAACACATAGGCAAAGATATTATTGTAGAGGGCCTCCCCTCCACCCCTCTGGCTCTCACATACACAGCCTACCTCCAAGCGTGCTGGGTTTTGTTGAATCTTACAACATGCGTCTATTCGCAGCGTGCGGTGAGTAAATTTTATAATCTAGCCTCGTCACCACACGGGATAAATATAGTAGATCTATATATTTCGTATAGTTCCCAGCAAAGAATAGAACGCCCCCATCCACCATGGGTGTTGTACCTAAAAGGTGACTAACAGCCGTCTATAATAATAAAAAAAAACAATAGTTTTCAATCGGACATACGACAGATTCGTTGTAACATAACATCACGCCTGTATTCCCCGAAAGGTTGGGCAGAGGTGTATAGTAACACCCTCAATTCGGCGTTACGTTTAAGTCCCATATAATAGGGGGCGAGCCTATTGCCATCAACTGGGGATAAATCCAAACTCTAAGCTACTACTGAGGAAACATCCAATAAAACTGCCCAACCTGGGGATCGAATCCAGGACCTCACGATCAGCAGTCGCTCTTGCCACCAATAGACTAACGAGGCAGTTGTCTACAAAATGTATTATCATCTCCTTTCTAGATTCAGACCTGATGAAAGAAAAACTGTACCACTCTCGTCGGTCACATTGGCGGCGCCAATCCATGGCGTGGACAAGATCTTGGGCGTCGCGCTGAACTATGCTGACTTATGCAAGGAACTGAACATAGCCAATCCTGATATACCGGTGGTGTTTAGCAAGTTCTCCAGCACCATCATTGGCCCAAACCAACCTTTAAGGATAAGGACTGATGTTTGTAAGGTCAGGTTCATGAATCTAGCCCAGGGGTCGGCAACCTGCGGCTCGCGAGCCGCATGCGGTTCTTTCGATGTAAAGTTGCGGCTCTCCAGTTCCATACGCAAAAAATAATTATTTTACTATCAAAACCCTTAAAATCGTGCAATCGATTCATAATTGAGTACTATAATATAGTATGACTGAAATATACTGACTATGACTGAGAGATAGATATAGTAACTATATCTAAATGTATTTTCGCTTTTTTTTAAGGTAATTATTTTTGCTAAACGTCATTTCAAGATTATCCATTAATTACAGGACACCCTGTATAAGCAAATACTAAAACGTGTTTTTTGTGGCTCTTTAAAAACTGTGAAATTTCGTATAATTGCAAGTTGTGGCTTTTCCATCAAAAAAGGTTGCCGACGTATGATCTAGCATTATTTCAAATAAGTTGGCTTCTGGCATTCTGCTTTACGGGGGTTCCGACAAGATAAAAGTCTCCGATCGCTTGACAATACAAACATTAATGAAATGTAGGTTCGTTCTGCCTAGCTTTTTCCAATTGTGGTGGGGTCAGCTTCCAGTCTAACCAGATGCGGCTGAATACCAGTATATTATACGGAGAGTTCTCGATGTGTTAACGAACAATGACGGCTCATACGATTTGCGACGTTAAGCTGCGATTGATGCGGTCAGTCTATGGATGGGTGACCGTTCGTTATACATCGAGACCCCTCCGTGCTTTGCAGAGCACGTTAAACAGTCGGTCCCGGGTGTCATACGAATATACGAATACCTATGACAGTCATGACGGGAAGTCAGAAGCCTGAAAGTCTGACAACTGGTCTAACTTTAGGACATCGACATTGCCTAGTAATTGGATAGCGGAGGTGTGATGGCTGTCACTCCGTGTAAAATGTTGTTATTCAGCCGCATCTGGTTAGACTGGAAGCTGACACCAACATAGTTGGGAAAAAGCTAGGCAGAACGAACGCTTCTCTTGCGATTTTCATATTGTCAGACCCTCAGATCTACCTATATATTTTTGCATAAGGTACCTACCGATATCAGCTGTAAAAATCCAAGGTTTCGTATCATTCCATTGCAAAATCTAGTAAAAGTAGATATTTATTGCAGCTTCTTGTATGTTGAATCTCGGAAGTGCAAAAATTGGTGTTTCCCTGAAGAAAACACTTCGTGGAGTACGTCAATGCTGCTTCATGTCTTGGTTTAACGACCTATCCTGGCAACTACCTACCTACGTATAGCAGACGAGGCCAAAAATTCGTAGTGAATCACAGAGGTCTGCTCTGACCTCAGCGCGACACAAATTGGGGTCAATTATTGAAGTAAATTGACGACGTAATTCATAGTGTGTAGGTGTAGCTAGCGTGATGAAATAATGTCACTAGTGTTTAGTACGTCTTCCGTTTATTCAAGCTGTTATGGGACTATTCATAAACATAGCATCACGTCTGTATTCCCCAATGGGTTGGGCAGAAGTGTATAGTAACACCCTCATTTCACCGTTATGTTTAAGTCCCAAGTAATAGGGGGCGAGCCTATTGCCATCAACCGGGCACAAATCCAAACTTCGGGCTGCTACTGAGGATTTCCAAATGGAAAAAACATAGACTACTATTCATTTCACGCATGTTCTGGCTCATAGCGGTCTATGGAAGTCTTATGCTCAGCAGTGCAAGAGCATAAGCTCTAAACGTATAAACGTTTGCAGGGCTGACACGATTAGAAACAGCACAAAATTGAGAGATTTGGAAGACAAAAGGGGAGGGGCCTTGGCTCAGCAGTGGAACATTCCATAGGCTACTAATAAAAAGGAAAGTACTACTGATAACGCTACCGTCCATTTTCTATAAGGTCGTTAATTGACATTTTGTCAAATTTGAGTTTTATATACTACTTGAAAGAGCAACTTTTTCTCTATTTATCAGTCTTGTTCATATTTTTCTATTCCCTGTCAATTACGAGATCCACGGACTACTTGTACGGCTAACTACATAATTTTTGGGATTGTACAGTTTTGAAATAGGTACGTTTAACTCACACAAAAACTAAAATTTTAAAAACAATAATATAAACTCGTAACTCATTAAAAATTATACTATGTAAGCTTAAAACTAGCCCAATAATTTTGTATAACAAAAACACCTGTATATCTTCAGAATTTCTAAGGACAACATTTTCCACGGTTTTGCTCATTACTCAAAATTATCTATACTCACTTCAAGTATACTCCACCAAGAAGAACATAGTCTGCTTAGTTGTCCGCAATAAGATTGACAAGCATATCATTTTGGGACCCAGTGCATAATACCAGCAAGCACATTGGGTCACCTGCGCGACGGCGCGGCGCAACGAATATTCCCAAGGAGGGTTGATGTCAGGCAGGCGGCCGGTCATAAAACAATAAGCCAAAACCTCTAACAACATGGATTTATGAAATACATGTTTTGCCGACCCCACCTAGTGTGGGATAAGGGCAGGAAGAAGAAGAAGAAGCTATACTCACTTAACGGTCTTTTAGAAATTGAACGGCAGCGTTATCAGTAGTAGGTACCTTCCTTTTTTATTAGTAGCTTATGGAATGTCCTACTGCTGAGCAAAGGCCCCTCCCCTTTGGCCTTTGAAATCTCTCAATTTGGTGCTGTTTCTATCCATGTCAGCCCTGCAAACACGTCTAGATCGTCACTATAGTGCCTACCTCTTAAAAATAATTCCGGTTTCAAAATAGTGCCTAGACACAATGAAAAAACAATATAACCATTTTGAATTCTAATTTTCATTGAATAAATTGTGCTGAAATGGTCAAAGATTTCCGATTATTTCAATACGTTTATTACAGAACGTAGACTACGAAGTGGAATTAGCAGTTGTAATAGGAAAGCCGGCGAGTTCTGTAAAAGCTAATGACGCTAAAAACTACATCTTCGGGTACACCATCGTTCAGGACATCTCTGAGAGGGTATGGCAGAAGGAGAAGAACGGAACACAGTTCTTACTTGGCAAGGTTTGTTACAATTCCCAGGCGTTTCCATTGCTGATCAAAGGCCTAGCCTAAAAATAGGTACCTACCTATACTCTTCTGCCATTTATATGAATGTTGATTCTTCGTCTATCGGCCATCAGAGCTTCGTTAGTCAGTTGCAGGAGGTACTGCGTCCAGCTAGGTAAAGAGATGGGCTTTCTCTTATCATCACATTAGCGTTTTTTCCAGTCACTGTTGGAGCTGAACGTAGGCATCCCCTATAAACTTTCATTTCGAGCGGTTTCGAGCCGCTCCCATCCAACGGCTCCCCGCGACCTTCACCAGGTCCCCGATTCATTACGAAAATCGTAGACGAAATGAGATAATAAACCGAATCGATCGACAAATGCTTATCGAAAAGATTCTGAATTGGTGGGCAGGTCGTCTGTACATCTAGTTGCGAGCTATGTTACGCTCTGCTTCCAAGTTCGTGGTCTCCATTCGAGGAACTTCCTTCCCCAACGATTGTTGGTCCTCGGAGCAATGTGACCTGCCCAATGCCATTTCAACTTGCTAATCCTAAGAGCTACGTCCAGGCTTTCAGCTTTTCGATCCCAATTAATAAGTAAATCTATTACTCCAGAGTCTAGACACATTCTGCCCCATCGGCCCCTGGATAGTGACTGACGACGAGATCGATGACCCTCATAGTCTGGCCCTCACTTGCAGTGTGAACGGAGTGGAGAAACAGAATAGCAATACTAGCAACATGATACACAGCATACCTTCTATTATTGAGAGGTTGACGACGTGAGTACCTGTTACATCATTGCTCAAAATTCAAAATGGACAGGTAGAAGAAACAAAGGACAATGCTCCTAATAGCTGATTCCTATAATTTACGGATCGTTATTGGTTAAAATTGAGACTCTTTTATCTTTACCAACAATGAAGCAAAGACCTCATAGCTTTGCATAGTAGTCCTTCGCATATGTAAGTAGCTATCACAGGCAAAATTAGCTTACGAGTCTATTTATATGGCCAGTTTGACAATAATAAATGCTACCCATTATCAGGGGACCAGGGCAGGAAGATGATGATGATCAGCTTGATCCGCGCGGTTGGTAATAAGCCGCGAGCCCCCCCTCCCTTGGAAGCTTGACACTGCCAGCTTATTGATTAAATTCTCGCTTCTTTCAGTGTAATGACACTCCTTCCCGGCGACCTTATACTGACAGGCACGCCCGCCGGTGTTGGCGCAACACGTCACCCCCCAGAGTTTCTCAAGCCGGGTGACGTCATCCGCAGCGATATCGAGAATATTGGCTTTTTTGAAACTAAGGTCGTGGACTTTTAGGATATAATTATGTGAAGTGGATAGTTGATAGTTGTTTTTATCCATTATATTCGGTTCAATAAAAGAAAAAAAAGCTGTCCTATCCCGTACTTGCTTACTTCTGTAAAGCAGTTATCCTTCATTTGCAAATAAAACAAGATAGACATGTAAGAATATTAGAGCTGTCAAATTAGATTGAACTACTCAAACAGGTTAAGCGTCGTTTTCAATAATCTATCTGAAGTGGCAATGAGGTAAGGGAAAGAAACTCTCCAAGGGAACTGATTTCTTATATAAATTTCCAATTACCACATTCCTTCTTATTATAAATAACGAACATCATATTTATTTTCCATTTGACATTTTACCATAGACATAGAACACACAGATAAGTCATAGACAAAAAACTTATCAGGGATTTCTCCTACTAGAGATAGAAATTTGACATTACTTCTAAGGAGCTTATGTCAAACTTCGATCTCTAGTAGTGCAAACCGACGATAGATAAGTTATTGAAAATGGCCGGTACACAACATCGCCTAAAAATATGGTGATGTTCAAGAAGTAAACTAGTTTATAAAAGATAGCAATATTTTTAGTTAAGTTTAGTTTGTGCTCAACAGAATCGGCTCGCAAACGCTCATTGAAGAATATGGGTGTGTACTGTGTTCTACCTAGCCTTTTCCTAACTATAGTGACCTCAGATTCCAGACTAACCAGATGCGGCTCAATACCAGTATTTTACACGGAGCGACTTCCATCAGACCTCCACAACCCAGTTAATGGGCAATGCCGATATCCTAAGGTTAGACCGGTTGTCAGACTTTCGTGCTTCTGACTTCCCGTAACGATTGTCATACGTATTCATATGACACTCGGAACCGACTGTTTAACGTGCTCTCCGAGACACGGAGGGTCTCGATGTGTAACGAACGGTCACCCATGCTCAGTCTGACCGCGGCAAGCGCAGCTTAACCTTGTAAATCGTATGATCAGCGTGGTTGGTCAACCACGAGTCCCTCCATTACAGAATATGGGTCTCCTAATGCTACCATGAACAGTTCATGAGGGAATATTCCTATACACTATGCTTGGCAAATGGATTACCGATCGCTGTTTGTTTTTATTAGCTCATGGGAGGATGACCTTCCTTTTGACATAATCACTTGTCTTGGGTTCTATCGGAATACTTGGGAATTTTGTCGAAAATATCAGAGTTACAGGAATTATCACATCATTACTCAGTCTTCAGACCTAGTGACCTGACAATGCTATACTAATAATGATCATTGAAACCCATACCCATATATTTATGCTAACTTTGAATATCTAAACTAGTGTCTATCTTAAATACCCATATTTTTGACCTGAACGCAAACAAACTTATGTAACCCGAAGATTTGCGACTACAACTACCAATTTTAAATTGGACAGGTTGACCTGCAAGCATATCAGGACGCTGATTGGTGAATGGGCCGCGCAATTGAGCCAATCGCCGTCTTCCGTTCGGTCACAGGAAGGACCATTTGCGCTCGCGCCGTTCCTTTTCATAGACTATTAAATTTAATGTCAGCCAAGGGGAGCTTTATTGAGTTAAGTGGTCTATACGGGTTGTCATGCCAGTATAAACTGACCTGCCGTTCTCCGACAGTGATTACTTAACAATAGATCAGGCTAAATTGGTATTATATGTTTTGACGCCCGCAGATTCTAAGCGCGTCTATTCGCGACGGATATTCATCGTTATGGATATTATTTCGAGCAATTTTGTTGTTGAGGGCTATTCTGTCGTTATTGGTTCCACTGTATGCAATTGTTGACGGTTATGCTCTTAGATGTATTTGTGCAGTGATACGTCCATAAGTGAAAAATGGTTCCTTGTCATATGGGTGCGTTGTAATATAATTTGCCTTTACTGTGTCAGTCGGGACTTCCTTGCAATTTTCAATTGTAGTCCTGTCTATACTAAAAAGATTGGATCCTCTCATATTATACTGTTATCACGTTGTTGAGTTAGTTCTTGTAATAGGTGATTGTTCAATTATTCAATCTGGCTTCATTGGTGCAGTGATTGGCACTCAGTTATCGGTTAAGGATAAAATGGATCCATAGCATATTATTTTGGTTCTCACCGAAATGTGATTGGTTCCAGTGTTGCAAAATCTTTTTTGTCAAGCAATTTTGCTCTTTGTAGGATTCTATTTCCTCGTGACGTCTGCAATTTTTCAATATTCATTCAATTAAGTTTTATTGATGCAGTGATTGGAAATTGGAAAACAGGTGTCGAAATTGCAAATTGCTATTTCCTTGTTAGTAGGCTAGTCCTGGGCGTAGCCAGGATTTTGTCCAGGGTGAGGCAAACTAGGTCAGATAGTAAATATTTGTCTTTTCAATAAATCTGGAAGTGCAGAATGGTATTATGGGGCAATTTTGCCCCATAATACCATTGTTAACCTTGTTTTGAGGTCCAAATAAGTATAGACGGAGTCGGGCATTGGTACCTAATTGTTCTGTGGACATGGGTGGCAAGTTGACTGAATCTAGACCATTTACTTATTCTTTCCTGTACCAGGGTGGGGCAAGCGCCCCATTTGCCCCACTCTGAATACGCCTATGAGGCTAGTGGAATCTATTAAATGCGATTTCCTCTTCATTCTAAGCAGTTTTGCTCTTCTCCATATTTATTGTCTTCAGGATCTCTCATACTGAATGTAGTTCTCATTGCCACGTTGAGTAAGGTTCTAAACTCTAAAGAATGTAATTCGTTAACGGATATTCAATTTATCTTTATTGGTGCAGTGATTGGAGAGCCCGCTGTATCACAGTCGTTAAGTGTTATTTCCTAGTAATTTGGCTAGTTAACTGCCTCGTTCGTCTAGTGATGGCAAGCGCGACTGCTGATTGTGAGGTCCTGGGTTCGATCCCCAGGTCGGGCAGTGTTTTTGGGTTTTCCGTGTATAAATCCTCAGTAGCAGGCCGGAGTTTGGATTTGTGCCCGGTTGATGGCAATACATTCGCCCCCTATTACATGGGACTTAAACGTAATAGCAAAATGAGGATGTTACTATACAGCTCTGCCTTACCCTTCGGAGAATACAGGCGTGATGTTATGCATGTTGGCTAGTTAGGACTATCGAATTCAATTTATTAAAGGCTGATTTACTACACGGTGCAAGTTTCTTGAAGCAAGAGTCGTTCTGCCTTTGTCTTTCTCTACGACAAAAACAGAGATAGCATGAGACTTGCTTCAAGTAACTTGTACCGTGTAAATGAGCCTTTATTCTTATACATTTTGCTCTCTTCAATATTTTTTATGTCTCCAGGATCTCTCATTCTACTCAAAGCTAAACAGTCCAGTCGGCAGTCATTCAGTGAAATGTCAGCCAGTCTAACAGGTACAGTATTTTTTGTAATTTCGAATGAATGTATATACTCGATCGCTACTGATAAACTAGTCAATAATAAAATCACCAGTTTAAATAGAAAAGTTATAATTATAATAATTATAAACACCATGTCTTCCCCTCGTGCACCCCGCTATGGTGTTGAAAGCTATTTCATCGAATGGATGTTATAGTTTAGGCTGAGTTACAAGAGGATAGTTTCTCGAAGCGAGACTCGTTCTGTCTTTGTCTTTCTCTACGATGAAAATAGAATGGCATGAGACTCGCTTCGAGAAACTATCTCCATGTAAGTGAGCCTTTATATTTGAAGTTGATATTTCCTTATTACGGGTAACTCTTTTAATTTTGATATTATATCAGTTACCTACCATATTAGAAATACAGGTGTCTGTCAAATAACGCAGTTTCCAAGTAATTTATTGTTAATCCCAGTTTTTTTGCAAGGCTCCACCTATTCAACACTGTTGACATATTTGTGTTTCAACATGATTGGTTCTTGGAATTGAGTAGTTGACAAATGTTTATTTATTGTCTTGAAACTTTTACAAAAAATCATAGGTAAAAAACCAATGAAATGCCCAAGTTATAAGCGATTTAAAACTGTTAATAGACAGACACCGCACGAACTATTGAACGATGACGTCATTGTTCAAAAATTTCATAGTACCTAATTTGACATTACTCCATACAATGTCGGTTGTACGGTTGCTTGATTACGTTTCCTGATTCAGAATTCCTAAATTCAGAACTAGAGTGAGACTAGTGCAGACATTAATTAGATTTTTTTGTATTAGGAAAATATATGAACGTGTGCGCCTCGTTGCACATTTTGTATGTAAGGCAAGCATCAAGGTTTCCGAATCTAGATTCCTAATCAGGAAACCGTACATCTGTGGACAGCCTTATAAGTAGGACATAGATTCCTATCACATGGCTGTCACAATTGTCAAGTGCAATTTCCTTGTCATAATGGGATTTGCAATTCGGAGGTTGTTATCCAATTTGTACTTTGTTAGTGCCCAGATAACTACTCAGGGCATCCTCTAAATAGGAAATCTTATTCAAAGAAAATCTTATTGAAAGTCCTATGCAATTTGGTCTCCATTATGCAACCACATCTGGGCCATTATTTTCTGATTAGAAGTTTTTTTTTTAATTAAAACTTTGCGTTTACAGACAAAAATCTCCACATGCACAAACGCCCAGACCCGAAAAAACTATTTGCAGGCCATACAAATATTTGATCCGTGCGGGAATCGAACCCACGACCCGTAGCGCAGAAGCCAATCGCTCAGCCACTGCACTAAACGTGTCGTCAATACTTCATCCAGTTCATCCTGATTGGTTTTTATGTCTGCAATTTGTCAATAGCTATGCTATTTGCATTTTAGCGATATGCCATTTCCTTATTAGTGCTTTTATTGTGAAAGTGCTTCGAACATTGTTCTATGGAAGCTGGCATAGTCACCCTACCCCATTTTGATTTTTTCAAAGTTGCGGTGCACGTATTACTGGTATTATGGGTAGAGAACATATAAACAAATAAAACATGTCAGCAATATGGTGCCCTAAAGTGTCACGTTGCCGAGATATTTGGAGGCAAAGATCGCCATATGAGAACAATGAAGATCATTCAAAATGAAGTAATTATCACCTAATTAGTTCATATCTAAGTGATTTTTAATTATTGTTTGTTTATGTGTACTCTACTCAAAAATACCAGATTCAATATGCGCCGGAACATTGAAAAAAAATCGGGGCACGATGGCTAGGTATGCCACAAAAGTTCTATCGGGGTTCAACTGTTGCTATGAAAAGCAGTAACCAATTTATGACTTGCCTTTGTAACCTTATGTAGTAGCCACATTTGTTGCAGTTCTTAAATTATTTCTAGTCACAGAAATCTAAATAATAAGTATTACAAAACTTATTTAGCTTCATATGCTTCTAGTGTATATAATTTCTATGAAACAACAAGCACTTTCATGGAACTCATAAATAGTTTTCCAATTAATCTTAGTTTCGTCACCTAATTGTAGGTAAACCACTTAGGTATAGGTTAACCACTTAGGTAAGCTTAGTAACAAAAGACCACAAATAGAAAAAAGAAAGCGACCCTGAGACATGACTTTTATTGTAACAACGAAGATTTCAGTGAACTGCCTTGGTGGTCTAGGGGTCGTAATCGCGACTGCTGAGCACGGGGTCCTGGGTTCGATTCCCTGCTCGGGCAACGTGTTATTGGGTTTTTCCATTAGGAATTTCTCAGTAGCAGCCCGGAGTCTGAATCTATGCCCGGTTAATGGCAATAGGCTCGCCTCCTATTACATGAGACTTGAACATAATTGGCGAAACAAGGGTGTACTAAAACACCTCTGCCGAACCCTTGGAGTGAGTTCTAGTGAATTATTATTAATTTATTGGCTAGAAACGTGCGTGTATGACAAGATGTATGAGTGTGGATGAAGCGAAAGGAGTATGTAAGGATAATAGCATGTGGCTTTCTATATTTTCTCCCTACCTCCATGTGAATCAGGCGTGAGTATATGTATGTATGGCAAGAAAGGGGGTGAATACGGAGATGGCGTCTAACTAAAAGAGATGTGAAGAAGACATACTGCGCCGACTCCAAATAAGTTGGGATAAGAGCAGGAGGCTGATGATGATGACGATGGTGTTAGTGAATAGAAATTGCTGAACCTTCATATGAAAAAACTGTATAGTTTAAAGTTATTTTATGTTATGGTCAGGACTCCATTGTTCTCTCACTATCCTAAAGCATTGTACCTACTGTATCCTCTTAAATTGTTAAAGATATTATTTTAAAAAAAGTACTATGCGTGCCAAATAAGAATAGCACTGTCAAGACGCCATTTTGTTCCGCAATACTCGTGAACTTCATTACCAAAGTGTAAGGTGTGCAAAAAAGTAAATAAAGAAATTATATTCACTTTAATTATTTTTGTTCACTTTTTTGGTATTTCTTATCAATTTTACGCGAAATTAATTACACAGTAATTATATTATTATTATGGCGACATATTAGGGTGACCAGTAGCATTTCGTGAAGTTAACTATATATATTGGTTTATTTCTTTAATGAATACTGTTTTCAAATATTATTAAATTATCCAAAATTATCTATTTATGGAATTCAATAAATAACTTTTTATAAAAATTAATGTAAATAATAATGAAATCTATGAATAAAAAAATATAACATTTTTTTTGTCATAGTTTTTTTTTGCTGGCAGTACCAATTTGACAGCTATCGTGTGAAGTTGTAGCAAGCGCGATCCTATTCTTATTTGGCACGCATAGTAAACATGGAGTTTCTTGCCGGCTCTTCTCCATAGGAAACGACTAATTGTAACTGTGCATCTAAATTCGACTTTTCATAAGCACCTGTATTGGTTTATGTGAACAGGCCCTGTAATACCAGGCATGTCTGGGTATTATTACTTGGATATTACCAGCTGCCAGTTGAATTTATAATATGAATACTTACCTACCATACACATTTGCCATGTTCATCGCATTCGGTTCTAATGCAAGCATATTGTCAATTATTATTTAATTTACTCTTATTGGTGCACTGATTGGTATCCTTGTTATTCAATAGAGAAGATGGATCCCTGTTATAACTTCATCGAAATTGATTTTAGATCAATCTTCTTCTTTTCGTGTGATTAGTGACTAACCTGGTGTCAGAGTTTATGCCGCCCATTGAACTCTGAATTGGCTTCATCACATGCCGTCAAGAAATATCTCTCAGGCATGCCGATTTCCTCACGATATTTTCTTTCACCGTTTTTAAGCAAGTGATAATTATACAATACGCACATAAATCTGAAAATTAGAGGTGCGTGCCTTGGGTTCGACCTCGAAACCTATGACTTGGCAGTCCAACGGTCACACCAGGCTATCACTGCTTTTAGATCAGATTAGTTAGACTTGGCTAGTGCATTGGTAGGTATCCACATGGCCGTCACAGTAGTGATGTGTAATTTCCTTATTGTAGCAATTTCTTCTTCTTCCTGCCCTTATCCCACACGAGGTGGGGTCGGCACAACATGAATTTCATAAATCCATGTTGTTAGAGGTTTTGGCTTATTGTTTTATGACCGGCCGCCTGCCTGACATCAACCCTCCTTGGGAATACTCGTTGCGCCGTCGCGCGGGTGACCCAATGTGCTTGCTGATATTATACACTGGGTCCCAAAATGATATGCTTGTCAATCTTATTGCCGACAACTAGGCAGACTATGTTCTTCTTGGTGGAGTATACTTGAAGTTGCTCGACCCAGTCATTCAGTTTTGCTAGGGACTTTGGTTCTGACACATCGTAAACTAAAATAGTACCGTGAGCTTCTCTGTAAAAACTTGATGTCAATATTCTGTATCGCTCCTGTCCCGCTGTATCCCAAATAGCAAGCTTGACTTTAACACCGTTCACGTCCATGACTTTATAGTCCAAGATCCCAGAGCCGCCAGAGCGATCAGACATAATTTATTTTCACATAGATGAAACCTGTTATTGTAGCAATTTGTCAATGGTTATCCAATTTAGCATAGTTAGTGCAGTGATTGATACTCTCGTTATCCATTAAGTGAAAAATTGATCTCTAAATGTGTCCCGCTGTTTTGAGGTTCTCTACCCTGTCACATGGATGCGTTGCTACAGCGAATATATAGGTACGTCATAGATATTGGATATTTTTAAAAGACTTCAAAAACTGCCTCGTTGGTCTGGTAACGGCAAGCTCGACTGCTGATCGTGAGGTCCTGAGTTCAATCCCCAGATTGAGCAAAGTTTTATTGGGTTCTTCCATCAGAAATTTCTGAGTAGCAGACCGGAGTGTAGATTTCTGCCCGGTGATAGCTATAGGCTCGCCCCCTATTACATGGGACTTAAACATAACGGGCGAAACGAGGTTTTACTAAAAACACCTCT
The DNA here is from genome assembly GCA_910594945.2 of Amphipyra berbera. Classification (NCBI taxonomy): domain Eukaryota; kingdom Metazoa; phylum Arthropoda; class Insecta; order Lepidoptera; family Noctuidae; genus Amphipyra; species Amphipyra berbera. Next base: position 9,174,810 of record OU343144.1, on the reverse strand, counting down.
GCCGAACCCTTCGGAGAAAACAAGGCGTAATGTTATGTTAGTAACAGACTTAAAAAAAACCGAAGCTTTTTTTGTATCTAAATTACTAGTACCTTATTTTTTTTATTTTTTTTTCTCGTTGGAAAATCCTCATGGATGTCCCTCGCCTGGGGGAGGCGAGGGGGTCTGCCGGACTCTTACCGGATAAAAACCAACGGTGTTCCTTCTCCTGACCGTACGGCCGGGAAATTACTAGTACCTACACCGATTACTTGGATATGTCGTAAACGCTAAGAAAAGATGCTACAATACGCATAAAATTACTTTGCCGATCTGAAACTAGGCTTTGGACGTTCTGTTCCTCACTTCAGAGGCATAAAGTTATTCTGTACGTATACAGGGTGTAAACGAAATCATGTAATTCCTTCAAACCTCGTGATGTACTGCTGACATAGATTAACCCTGCAAGTATTAGGTACCCTGTATTTGGATTCAATAATAAAAAAAATACAAAAAGTAAACGTGTATTCTTAACGTAAAGCATTTTAGCGCCCCGAGTTAAATGACCGTGTTGCGAGCGATAGCCACGCAATTCGCTCGGGGTGCTAAAATGCCTCTCGTTAAGAACACTCATGTTTATTTCTTGTAATTTTTTTTACTGAATCTAATGGTAACGCTTGCAGGGTTAATCTATGTCAGCAGTTCATCACGAGGTTTGAAGGAATTACATGATTTCGTTTACACCCTGTATGTGAAGACTATGAAGTGAAGATACTATGAATTTTCTAAAGAAAGACGTCATCGTCTTGATTTTTGTTTAATGAACAATTTAAAATCGCTTATATCTTGGAAATCTTATTAAATATTTAATTGGCTTTGTCACTGTTACAAACCATTACTGTCCCACTGCTGGGCACGGGCCTCTTCTCAGAATGAGAAGGGTTTAGGCCAAAGTCCACCACGCTGGCCTAGTGCGGGTTGAGAGACTACACACACCATCGAGAACTTTATGGAGCCTTCTCAGGTGTGCAGGTTTCCTCACGGTTTCCTTCACCGTTAACGCAAGTGATTATCTAATTCTGATCCGCACATGAATTCGAAAATTCTGAAGTGTGGACAGGGATCTAACTCAGACCTGTCACTCCCACACTTTTACCTATGTTTTTTGTAAAAGTGTTGTAATATATCATTTTTTTTTTCTAATTATTATTATGTATATCCAAGATCATCGGTGGACTTGTTTCCTTTGAAATCATATTCGTTTTGAGCGAGTATTTTGGTTGTAATGATGTGTTTTATTAACCTTTTGCCAATATTTGGACAGAGTAGTTTGAACTGTCTGTAGTTATTGTCTGCACACTCTATATTATTTCGCCTAATGTTTTTTAGTTTTTTGTAACGCTAGTCGGTAAGTGTCCGGCATAACCCCTCCACTTTTTGAGGTTAAAAATATAGGAATAAACTTGGAGGCTTGAGTCGAAACCCAAGAGGGAAGCTTATCAATTTTATGACCAAATACTTAAACGGTACTAAATTCTAAGTTGCTGTTAAGTGTCGTACTCTCACTGGACTGTCACTTTGAGGCGAAGTAACAGTGAGAGCACGAAATTAACGTCAACTTTAAATTGAATAGCGTTTGAGTTAGTGAGGCCATTAGTTAGACATTTGTTTATTTTTGAGGATGGTGGTTTTGCACTCGCAAATGTGTACCTACAGCGTACGACCCTTAAATAAAACTATTGTATTATATTTTATTTATATCTAATATTATTCTATCTTAGATTTAATTTAGTTCCCAAATATGCTAAATCTCAATTCAGCGCATATGTTTGTTTTATTTGTTCTACTCCGATTACTTGAAGATGCCTCAACCGATTGAAGAATAAATATAAATTGCGTTATAATTGGTCCCCGTTTTTGCCAAAATAATGCTCTTCTCCATAGAAAATGGCAAATTAGAACCGTACCCCTAAATTCGACTTTTCATAAGCGCCTGTATTGGTTTTATCCCGTATGGGGACGGGTTAGAATATAAAACTTCCTCACCACACCCTGGGAATAGACGCGTGTTATAAGATTCAACAAAAACCAGCACGTTTGGTGGTAGGATCTATACGGTCCGCATGGCTAGCTACCACTCTTACATTAAAGTCCGGCAAGCAGTTTATTGTGTTCCGTCGTGTGTATGTGATAGCCAGAGAGGTATTAGGGGAGTCTCTCTATATCTCTGTTACTTGAATTCGTGAGCTTCATCTTAGACCCTGTCTACGCTTACCATTAGGTGCGACTAAGGTCAAATTCGACCTAGTCAAATAATAAGACTTTTTTTGTTTGATTTGATTTTGCACAATTATTTGAAATCCATACAGTAATTATATTGTCACGAATTTGAATAGTATTATAGCCCCGTGTTTTGTGTTCATATCTCAAAACTTGTTTCGTCGCTAACCGCGGTTTAGTTCACAGACGACATGCTTCATCTCTGCAAATTGCTTAACTTCAAAAGCGTGCATGCTGCATGGTGCGTGATGATGGTTATGACAATAGTTGCTACGACGGTCCATTGCAATGGCGTGCATTGCATATAGACAATTAAGCAGTGCCTACCTCATAAGATTTAATTAACTACTCCATCTTTAATTATTACTATAAATAAAATAAGCGTGTATGGCTATGATTTCTTTTGGTCAGAATCGTAAATCGTATGAAATGGGCTTAAGCGTACAATTGAAAGGTGACATCCCTAGTGCCTGCCTCTTGTGGCGCCTCATGTTAAGCACGGACTAAAATGGGGATGACCCCTTATGTACAAACGGTTATCTGAGCTTGAGCAGAATATAGCGGAAGAATTCACACGACTCTGAGACGGTCGTGCACACGGCGTGCGCGGCCACGTCACGTGCGCTCTGCAGTACCATCAGTGGTCGCTTTACAAGCTTATTGGGACCTCGTGCGCGATCGATTGAAATCACGTAGTGACTTGTGTAGAGCAATCCGCGACGTGTACATAATACTGAGACTAGTCTAGCTAAGGCCTAACTACAGTCTATGTAGTCTACAATAGACAAAGTCTGAGGGCAACGTGTGTACGTAGAAATGCGGGAGAATATGTTAGACTTATCTGCAAGCCTAAGCTTTATCACTCTATTGTGGAAGAGGTACTTTACAACTTACGTGTAATAGTTTTTTTAACAGAAATGAGAATCAAAGCCTTTAAAGAGCAAAAAACAGTGTTTTTAAAACTATAATATTTTCATTTCTTCTCTTTCTGTGTGTTTAAATTGTGTGTCTGGAAGGACCAGGACCAAAGTCATGAAATCCGTAACAACTAGTTTAAAAAAAATCGTAATCAGCATTTAATCTTAGGTAAGTTTAACGACACGACACTTTTGTTGGAGTGGCTGAGCGATTGGCTTCTGCGCTACGGGTCGTGAGTTCGATTCCCACACATAACAAATATTTTTTTGGCCTACAGATGGTTGTTCCGGGTACGGGCGTTTGTGTATGTGAAGACTGGTGTCTGTAAACGCACCCACGATACGGGAGAAATCCTAGTGTGGGGCAAAGTTTAAAAAAAAAACAAAATCTCATATATATACGTTATAATTACAGAAACCTAAATACCTATATACTACGTTCAGTATAATTTGGCACGCGGCGAAGTAAGGAACTAAATGAAAATGCATTAAAATGCCACGTTATACTGGATGCACTGTAAGTTATAATAATTTATAGTCGCTAGAACGTAACTTGGCAAGAGTAGACAAGAGAATTCCTCTCCTTTCTTTCTTTCTTCTAAACAGACATGTTTTAAAATAAATTATGGCAATAACCATAGAATAATGACAAGCAATAAAAGTGACCAATTTTTGTTGCATTAAGTCTACATTTCAAACTTACTCCTACTGCGCCAAAACCTTGCCAACTTACGTGCCGGCGACTAAACGTGGGTAAACTTTAGGGCCTTCAATTCTTGAAAATCGGATTTCAGCTTGGTGGACGTGTACGGTCAATCATTCGCATTTCACCTATGGCCAGTATTCTGTCTAAGGTAAGAGAGCCAGTTATCATGCACCATTCAATGGTCCGATAGAAAAATCTGAGTTGCAGTTTGGGGTTGACTCCAAAGATCAACATAATATTTTGGCGGTTTAAGAATTAACGGTGTGATCGTCGGACTTGCTAAGTCATAGGTCTCGAGTTCGAACCCAAGGCACGCACCTCTGACTTTTCGGATTCATGTGCATATTTTATAATTATCGCTTGCTTAAAAACGGTGCAGGAAAAAATCGTGAGGAAACGGGCATGCATGCCTGAGAGATATTTCTCGACGGCATGTGAAGCCAAGTCAGAGGCCCATGGGCGGCATAAACTCTGATATCAGGTTAGTCACTAACTACACGAAAAGAAGAAGAAGAATTAAAACTTACTTTCAGTAGCCATGTTTGCTAATAATAAACCATGGATATGGTCTAAAAAATAAGTCTGGTATGAATCATCCTTCCAGTACTGAACAATTTTTTTGTTAGTATTTAATAAAGTTAAATGTATACTTATTTATTTTTAAGTCAAATATTGCATTCGTAAATATACTTTAAGTAAATGTAGATTGAATAGACAGGAATAGACGACATAGCTTTCAAGCAAAGTCATCAAAAGAGGTGCAAATATTAAAAAATTTCTTAAGAAAGCAATCTGTTATGGGACATGATAGATAAAAATATTCTAAGAAAGAAGTACATTAATAAGGCGACAATAAATCAACATATAATTAAATGATGGATGGAGGGGGAGAGGAAGACCTAAGAAAACGTGGATGGATGGTGTGAGGGAGGATATGAAAGATAAGGGAGTAAATGATAATGAGACGGCTGACAGGGAAGAGTGGAAGAGAAAAACATATTGCGCCGACCTCAAGTAACTTGGGACCAGGGCAGGAAGATGATGATGATGAATTAAACTTTAAGAACACAACACAAATACCAAACATTAGAAAACATAAAAGTATGGACAAACTACCTGTGCACACAAAATGGCCACTGCAAAGCAAATTCTGCATGTAATGGAAACAGGTTTTAGCTGATGCTTCAGGTGGCTGACGGGCGATGATGATTTATCTGCACAATAAGGCTAAATAAAATAATAAGGCCTCTTCTCGGAGTGAGAATGGTTTAGGCCTCAAAGCACCACGCTGGCCTGGTGTGGGTTGGGGGACACACACACCATCGAGAACTTTTTTTTATGGAGCCCATTTTGGTGTGCAGTTTTTCTTACAATATTTTCCTTCACCGTTAACGTAAGTGATAAAATCGAACTTCGCTCATGAATTCGATAAGTCAGAGGTGCCTCAGAACCCTTGAACTCAGACCCTCCTGCATGGAAGGCAACCGTAAGGCTGGACATCCACCAGAGCTGTGCGAGGAAAATGTGCGCTGCGAAAATGTGTAGCAAGGATGCGTAACGGTGTGACCCTTTCCACCAGAGCTGTGCGAGGAATGTGTAATGCGTAATGTGTTAATGTGTACAAATGAGCCGTGCGAGGATAGGTAGCGGACTCTTTTCGAATAGGGTGGTGTGGCGGGAGCGGTACACATTCCTCGTAACACATTCCTCGCAACACATTCCTCGCAACACATTCCTAGCAACACATTCCTCGCAACACATTTCTCGCTTGTTTTGTATGAACTAAAACCTCGCACTGCTAGACCCATATCCACCAGAGCTGCGCAGAGTGAAGCTAGGTAAATGAAGTGATTCTATTGGTGCTTACAAAACACATTCCTCGCTACGCAGCTTAGCACAGCTCTGGTGGATGCTCAGCCTAAAACCGCTAGGTTATCACTGCTGTTATTATGACATACTGCTAAATCTTTGAACAGCTATTTCTCTTAAACTAATGACTTTTGGGGAAAGTTGTAGAACAAAAGTTATCTATTATTATGGATATTTTAACACCCGTTCGGCTTAGCACCCCCTTTCGGACTAACCTTGTATAATATCACTGCTAATCATATTTTAGATAAGTACATCGAATAATATACTTAAATGAAAAACCAATAACAACAAAACAATATCAATACACACAGGATTTATAAAAAATATGAAAATGCAAAAAAACGTTTGATTTCACTAAAATTAATTAGTCCACAAAAACTAATTTTAAAATAAAATTGACGCTGCACGTCAATGTTTTGTTATAAGAACATCGATGCTACTTTTATGATTAAAAGCACAATTCATAAATCTTGCTAAAGTTAACACGAATAAAAAATGATATAAGACAAACAATTTTTAATTGAACAAGACTTGGAACAATTCGTAATAATAATACATAAAAGAAGCTTGATAGTTGTAACGGTCAATGGCTTAATAGCCAAGAGCCTCGACCAACATCTGATGAGGCTCTCGTTGGGCCGCTGGATCAAGGGCCTGATACAGAAAGCGGTACTTCTGGAAATAGCGCGTATTGTTAGGAGGTACCTCTCTCTGAGGCCCTGACCACCGGTAGCTTGTTCCCGATGCCGGTAGGCTACTTTGATATTTTCAAATGTTTTTAATTTTTTTATAGAAATATATCGGGCCGTGGGTTCGATTCCCACACCGAACAAATATTTGTATGGCCTACAGATAGTTGTTCCGGCTCTGGGCGTTTGTGCATGTGAAGATTTGTGTATGTAAACGCACCCATGATACAGGAGAAATCCTAGTGTGGGGCAAAGTTTAAAAAAAATTGTAATGAAGTATGTATAATTATTTAATGCATAAAGGAAACAATACATAGAAAAATAGTACACAGTAAACACGAATTAAAACATCTAGATTTTTCGCCATTTATGATTTTATTTATGTGTACTTAACACACAAATAAAATCATAAATGGCAAAGCAATCTTGCTATAGTAGTCTTCCATACAATTCTTCATAATCATCTGACGAGTTGTGTCACTAAATACTCATTGATAAGCACTGAAGCAGCAGGAGTAATGACAAACACTCCTGCGGCACTAGTACTTAGGAACAAGACTTAGTTTGCTTCTGTCTTCTCTTCTGACTTTGGGAACTTCTTTCTTCATTATTCTTTATTAAATGATGAGTCAGATCTATAAGTCCTAATATTAGGCCGGATTTATACCTGTAAGTTTTCCTCCCGTAAGTCCCTTATGTAATTAACTTAAGATAAATTTGCAAATATAAACTCTCTTCTAAGTAGCTTATCGACTGATTTGTAAAGTCGAATTAATTGTCTTATGTTACTTACATAAATTTTACGGGAGCAACTTACAAGTGTAATGGCAGCCTTACAGTACCAACATAAGCTGCAAAAAATAGTGTTCACCATTATACAAGGTTAGTCGGAAAGGGGGTACTAAGCTGAACGGGTGTTAAAGTACCCATAACAAGGGATTACTTTTGTTCTACAACTTTCCCCAATACTCGATAGTTTAAGAGAAATAGCTTTCAAAGATTTCGTAAAAAATATGCTAAAATCTATCTGTCCATAGCTATGATCAGCTGTGTTTACAATTTAGGTCATATTTGGGGTCACGAAGTAGAAGGTAAATTTTCTGAATTCATAACTAAAGCAGGTATGATTTTATGTTGAAAAAACTAAAATAAAAATCATCTTGCATGCAAATAAAAATTATCGAATTTTGAAATTTTAACACTTGCTTTAAAATAGTCATCAGTGATACTTTAGATGGCCCGCGGCTTAGTACCCCCTTTCCGATTAACCTTGTATAGTTAGTTAATTGAAATATTTTTAATAAATCGGAACCCTTTAATTCTATTAAATTACATGCAAAATTCACAATTAAATTCATAATTAATAACAATTAGGTATTTATTGACAGTATTTTTTTTACACCGTTTATAATAACGAAAAACAAGTTCATATTATTTTCCTCATGTTTACAGTAGAGTTAAATGAAAGTTAAAACAATTTGGTCCTTAGAGGCGGTAGCTTTAATAATATGTACTAATATTATAAAGAGGAAAGATTTGTATTTTTGTATGTAACGAATAAACTTAAAAACTACTCTACCGATTTCAAAAAATCTTTTGCCGTTAGAAAGCTACATTATCACTGAGTAACCTAAGATATATTTATTATTGGAATAAAACTTCTTACGCGGGCGGAGCCGTGAGGACACAGCTAGTAGGTAATAAAAAGTAAATGATGGTGACAAAGAAAATTCACATCAAGGAAAATTATAATTAGAATAGAATGGAATAAAAAATATATTATTTAAGTGACCAGGACTCAATAGGTTAGCGATACTTAAAATCTATGTTAGTAAGGTATATAAATTTTATACATGATCATGACTCACCGCTGCCTCTTCTCATGAGAAATAAAAATAGATATTTAAATATTAATTTACGTTGATGAGTCGAGGCCATGAGAGCCAGAGTGGCCTAACGGATTTTGTTTACTGTCGCAAATGATGAAAGTACTATGCGTGCCAAATAAGAATAGCACTGTCAAGACGCCATTTTGTTCCGCAATACTCGTGAACTTCATTACCAACGTGTAAGGTGTGCAAAAACAAAGAAAAACAAAGTAAATAAAGAAATTATATTCAGTTTAATTATTTTTGTTCACTTTTTTGGTATTTCTTATCAATTTTACGCCAAATTAATTACACAGTAATTATATTATTATTATGGCGGCATATTAGGGTGACCAGTAGTATTTCGTGAAGTCAACTATATATATTGGTTCATTTATTTAATGAATACTGTTTTCAAATATTATTAAATTATCCAAAATTATCTATTTATGGAATTCAATAAATAACATTTTATAAAAATGAATGTAAATAATAAATTCATCTATGAATAAAAAAATATAACTTTTTTTTTTCATAGTATTTTTTTGCTGGCAGTACCAATTTGTAAGTTGTAGCAAGCGCGATCCTATTCTTATTTGGCACGCATAGTACATAATAGAGCCACAATGGTCTAAAAGTGATTCTATAATTTTTCAATAGATGGCACCACTCTCAGGCACATTTAAGCCCTTGTGGCTCTATTACTTTCATCATAAACGACAAAAAAAAATTATCAACACAATTTTTAACAAAAACAGGCCACTCTGGCCCTCATGGCCTCAGTCATAACTTCACGAAAATCTATAATTTTGAGTAGGTAGTCCTTAAATACTTTGCACGTGAAAATAATATCGCTTTACTACATATTTCTAATTCTGCCTTTCTATACCAACGGAAACGACGTTATAAAACTCACAAAACGCTGCAAAGTTTAAACAGTAATAATGACAATTAAGACAATTAAACACCGTGGTGTGTTAAATACCTACATTCATCTGCTTCCCTATGATTCACTGACCGCAATGTATACTTTAAGTAGCAACTCATATAGAGAGCAATTTACAACAAAAACTAGTAACTTGACGCCTAAGGGAACGTACCCATACCTACTACGTGACCCATTTTTTACTATTTTTTATCCCCCTCCCCCCCTCGGTGACCACCCATAGTATATGCCAATACCCCCCCCCCCCTTCCCCTCTAGTTTTCACGTAGTAATATATAAAATGGTTTTAAATCATTTTTTCGAAAAACTCGAGATTTCCCTAGAGGATATTGACTACGTGACGAAAACCTAAGGCCCTCCCCCGCCCCTGTGACCAAGCGTGGTATTTTGAAGACCCAACCCCCGAACGCGTCACGTAGTATGGGTACGTTCCCTAATACGTAAGTAGGCACATGATTTCTAATTAGGTTTCATGACTTAGTAGGTAGGTATTGAATTTCTACATCAGTAACTCAGATGACATGTTGTAATAAATTGCGATGATATAAAAATAATCTATACAATTAAATAAAATTGAAGTGTTTGTTTGTAATGTCGAAATAACAGCTTTTTACTAAATTCATATGAAAGTACATATATACGGTATTTATAACAAAAAAACAATTTTTAAAAATGTTATCTGTCTGTCTGTTTGTGTCGACTAATCTCCGAAACGGCTAGACCGATTTTGACGGGACTTTCACTGGTGTTAACTCTGATGTTATAAAGAGTAATTTATACTAGGTACTTTTATTTTAGAAAAAGAATTAGGGTGCCGCGCAAAAAAATTAAACCCACCCGACTCCTACGCAGACGAAGTCGCGGACACAGTTAGTTATTAATAAATATAGATAATATCCGCAATTAATCGGGTTTTATTAAAAGTTGTTTATTAAATATTAAAGTTGTTTATTAAATATTGTTTATTAAAGTCGAAATCGACATACGAAGGAACAGCTTAAATTCAACCGTGTCTCTGTGTAGACTGAAAGCCGACCCCAAGCACAGATTAATGATATATGTCTAGGACAGATGGGACACTGAAGGGAATGAACGTGTTCCGTATCGAACTGTCAGTACACCCAAGACAACTGACAGCTGTCAAGTAAAACCTAGTGCCGTACTAATGACGTTCTTAAAATATCGATCATATCGATAAACTAGTGATGTTTCATTTATCGAAACAATATCGATATTACTGCTGGTTTCTATTAAAACTTTCGAATTAACTTATAAAAAAAACAAAATTTGCCAAGAAAATATTTATTTTATATTTAAATACCATACATGATAATTCAATATCTACCCAATCCAATTAATAACCTATATCCACTGAATTGCTGTTTTCTTCAATGCTTCATTCTGGCCATAATCAAGTCTCACACTGTGTTTTTCTGTGCAATGTTCGTACAGAATGCAAGTTGAATAATTTGCTTAATAGCTTGTAGCCCTTAAGACGTTGTTTAAGGATTGCAAAAGATAACATCTGTGTTCTTCAACAGTGAAACACCTGGCTTGCTTGTTAAATTTTCATAACTTCAGCTGCATTTCGATGAAGATTCTTTTAGAAGAATTCACACCTTCCAGAGCATTCTTGGTCAGTTATGGTACCAATTTTTACAATAGATGTGGTCATCACGTTTATCGGCCATATGGTCATCTGAAAAAATAAGTATGTAACAGTTGTAGGGATATTATATGGTTTGATTTGCAGCCACTTTAGCTCTTAACTGTTGGTAGAAGTTAAGATACTGTAGAAGCAAAGAAGTTTCATGTACAGTAGGTAGTATTTCTTTTACATTATGTATCTTACTTCCTTGAATATGAATTAGATACAACAGATGCGTGTAGGTTAAGGTGTGAATATAGGTGTATAAAAGGGGAATAAAGGAAATGATGTATACACTGTTTAGTTAGACAGTCAATAGCAAAAGCCAGAAAATAATGTCCTAAATTTAGTATAGCTGCATGTTACAGATAGGTAAGTATTTACATTAGTGTAAGTAGGTACCTATTAAACTTGTACATTCTATTCTTGTAAGAAAATCTGCTCATACCTTAATATTGTTCAATAAATGATTGAGTGGGAATGCCAGTCAAAATCTCTCCTTCTTCATCTTCTCTTCTTTAACGCGACTGGCCCACAGATATACTTCTTTTTGAAGTGGTTTTCACAGACATATAGGCAACGAGAATATCCTGGAGTTATGTCTGCTGAGGAGCAAAAAGCAACAAAAACATCCAGGTCCATGATAGTGATACCCGAAGAAATCGCTTGCCTTCAGTAACACACGTTGAAATCAAACAGGATTAGCATGGCAGTTTGCTACAAACGCTCACAAAAATGATTCAGTTTATTAATTGAACAAAAATGTTAATTTTTCAAAAATCTTTTCTGGTTAACGAATTGTTAGAAATCAAAGAGTTTATAGATTAGAATCAAAGAGACAGAACGCAGTAACTAGAAACTTTGTTCTCAATTACATTTTTAATTTTTTTGCTCATTTTTCCTTATTTTTTATTTATCTTGGCAATTTGTAACAGAAAACATACTCATGTAGACGTCAACTATCTTGGGTGAACTGACAGTTCTATGTGACCGGCCAATAGTAGGCGAGTGTCAGGGGCCTGACCCCAAGCAGTACTAGTGGGACAAACTCCATCTGGTTATTTTTTATTAACGACTAGCTGCCCGGACAGATTCCGTTCTGTCAAAAGTTATTGGCCTGTAATGGGAAAAGAAAAGGGTTGTTTTTACTATTTTCCACCCAATTTTTATGTTTTTTCTCTTTATAAGAACCTTCCTTGTGCCTTAAGGAATATATAAAAAAAATAGCCGAATTGGTCGCATCATATCATAATACGCGTATTATAATTTTATTAGAAGTTTCTTCTCATTAAAACACTATTATTGTACAAATTATGCACTGTTTAATCTTTAGCTCTCTAGTCAGAACATCGTAAAATCAAAATAGGATATATTATTTAAGCAAAAGAGTAATTATAATGTTTTCAAATTCCCCCTAATGTTTTTGGAAAAGACAGTATTGCGTTCTCTGTCAGTCCAAACAAACACTTAATTTAAAAATTCTAATAACGAATAATATAGCGTGCGTACACGCAGCCCGCGCGCCGCGACAAGCATCTGTACTAAATAATTGTGAATCCAGACGGAGTTAATTGGTCCTCGTGTCCATTCCAGCCATTTCCAGCCATGTTTGAATATTTTCGACAGTTCTTACGAATGTAATGAAAGACTGTTAAATAAAAGTCCATTACAGCATTACATTTTTAATGAACATAATTTATGAATGCAATCCTTTGTGTTGTGTTTTTTTTAATATTATGGTCATGTGTATCGGCACTGGCTTTTGGTGACCTTAAATTATTATTAATCTTAATTAGTTTATTTACCTTAAATTCTTAATCACACTTTCAAACAAATAATTATAACAAGTCATAATAAAAACAAAATCTTGAAGTCTAATAGGTCAAAATTTGTACGTCTATCATAAAGATTCTAAGAGATCTACTCGTAAACACAAGTCTGGTCAAAACTCAAATACCTACACTTGAACTTCAAAACATACTGCAAATGTTACAACTCACCACAAAATAAAAAATAAGCAAAACTCGAGCACATGCAAGCTTCAGTATACCGAGTAGCAGATCTTCACTTTATTGCTCAATTGGTCGCATCCGCGGTACGGTGACCGACGAATCTATTAGAACTGGCCTAACCCGCCTACGTGCAATCACTTTAACATTTAACTCCCGTTTAACTCGTGTTAATTCGTCTAATCCGATCAATTGTTCGACGAGAGATTTAAACGGTAACACCCACCCTTGTTGGTTGTAATTGCTCTATCTGTGACTATGTTAAATCAAAAATAATTATTTGTTTAACTACAAACTTTCTTAAGCGCTGATCTGAGAATATTTTGTGATTAAATGTGGAATACATAAACCGCTAATCATGCCACTCATGAGAATATTAACTATACCTATTGTGGGTTTTATCACACTACTGTATAATATTATTATACAAGGTTAGTCGGAAAGGAGGTACTAAGCCGAAAGGGTGTTATAGTACCCATAATAATGGATAACTTTTGTTCTACAACTTTCCCCAAAAGTCAATAGTTCAAGAGAAATAGCTGTTCAAAGATTTCATAAAAAATACGCTAAATTCTATCTATCCTCAGCTATGAGCAGACGTGTTTATACTTTACGTCATATTTGGGACCACGGATTAGAAACTCCATTTTCTGAATTCATAACTAAAGCAGGGATGAAGAATTTTTGAAAAAACTAAAATAAAAATATTTTTTCATGGCAAAAACATTAATGAATTTTTAAATTTTAACACTTCCATTAAAACAATCATCAGTGATACATTAAGTGGCCCGCGGCTTAGCACCCCCTTTCCGACTAACCTTGTATACGCAAAGACAAAAAAGAACTATGGAATACAATCAGCTGAAAATAATTCCAATAACACTCATTACTAAAATAATTTTATAAACCGCCTCGTTGGTCTAGTGGTGGCAAGCGCGACTGCTGATCGTTAGGTCCTGGGTTCGATCCCTGGTCGGGCAAGGTGTTGCTGGGTTTTTCCATGTGGAATTCCTCAGTAGCAGTCCGGCGTTTGGATTTGTGCCCGGTTGATGGCAATTAGCTCGCCCCCTATTACATGGGACTTAAATATAACGGTGAAATAAGGATGTTACTATACATCTCAGCCCTACCATTCGGGGAATACAGTCGTGATGTTATTTTATGTTTTAAAAACTCTTGACGTACAAATAGACTAAATTCGTGGGACTGCGCGAGTTTTCTCTCATTTTCCAACATTTCGAAAGTATAATGCTTATGCTCGCGGGGGTTATGATAAGTAGTACTAAAGGTTATCTAAGTATCGTCTGTCTCGAATATACTAGGTCTAGTCGCGTAGGACATCGTCGCCTTCGCCGAGGTCGGCCGCGGCGTAGGTGGCGTGACGATCTAGACGTATTTGCGGGACAGGCATGGTTAGAAATGACACAAAATAGAGTGGTTTGGAAGGTGTGGAGTGGTTGAGAGGCCTTTGCTCCGTCGTGGGACATTCCATAGGCTATTAAAAAAAAAGTCGTGCTGGTACAGCCTATAGGTAGGTCTCTTGGCATATGCTGATTAAAGTTCTATGTCGATCAAGAAGTCCGGATCTTTAAAATTCATTAATGAGGAAAAGATTCTCCAAAAATGATAATACTTTAGTACGTCCAGTGCACCCTGGGTAAACTAACTGATTAATCTTATATGCACGGCGTGAGCTATACTCAAATAGCTCGTGTCGATATGAGAGACAAAAAGATAGAAATATATTTAACTTACAGCTCCTTACTTACATTAATGAGGAAAAGATTCTCCAAAAATAACAATACTTTAGTACGTCCAGTGCACCCTGGGTAAACTAACTGGTTAATCTTATATGCACGGCGTGAGCTATACCTACTCAAATAGCTCGTGTCGATATGAGAGAGAAAAAGATAGAAATATATTTAACTTACAGCTCCTTACAGAAAATAGAGAAGTCCGCCAACCACTGGACCACACTCCATAAATATTAGTAATAATGAAAAAAAATGGAATAGATTAAGTAAAAAATATTTTTGTATTAGATTTTTTTATAACTAGACAACGATTTTATCAGTGGTAGGTACACAACACACAATTAAATTAAAACCAATTCCGTTAATTACAGCAATAATATTCATAGACACATTTTTGTGTAACAAATAAATATGCAAATAATGCACGTGGCCGTTCTAAACATTATGCCGACATGGCGGCAACGTGCGCTCCCATCTGGCCGCGGGATGAATGACCAGCGTTTTCGGTAGCGCGCCAACAGATCGCAATTAAAAAAAATGTTTAAAAAGTTTAATTGCTCGGCAGCGGTTATGTGTAGTGCGATAAAATGAGGCCGAATAAAGATTTTGTTATTTTGCGATAGTTTCTATTACCAGACTAGAATATTCTGGCGTAAAACCAATGACAAAGAAAGTTATATTTTAAATCTTTTTTTTTTTGTAATTTTGCTAAATGATTTTGTTTTCAGAATTTCACTTGGTTATAGCTAGTTGGTGATAGGTGATTAGTAATAGAATTAGAGATTCAATGAGCCGCTGGTAATAATAGGTGATTGGTGATAGTGGTCGGCGCGCTGTGTTCCGTGCGCGCTTCTCAGGAGGATGTGGGGCAAGGCCTCACAGAGGAGAGGACCGCCGAGGTTTGGCGGACCGGGACCTGCCGGGGTTGCGGTGCATGCTTTTGCGAATCCCGCGACCCCGACCGAACGTTCAAGAGAAGGAAAACCATTGGTTTTTAGCCGGTAAGAGTCCGGCAGACCCCCTTGCCTTCCCCGGGCGAGGGACATCCATGAGGATTTTCCAACGGTAAAAAAAAAGAAAAAAAAGGGTCGTGGCAATTGGTGACCGATGATGTGTTGTAGTGGTCGATGATATGTTGATTGGTAATCGGTGATAAGTGTTTGGCTATAGGTGATTTATATTTGGACAAACATAAATGAAAAGTGATACTTAGCGGTAATAATGAGCGTGTATGACCAGATGCATGAATATCGAAGAAGCAAAATGCCTATGCAAGAATCGTGGCTAGTGATGTTCTGAAGTTTCTATCTACCATCATGGGAATAAGAAAAAGTTCGTTCTGCCAAACCTTTTTTCCAACAATTTTGGGGTCGGCTTCCAGTCTAACCAGATCCGGCTGAATATCAGTATTTTACACTGATCGGCTGACATCAGACCTCCGCAACGCAGTTACTGGGCATTGCCTACATCCTAAAGTTTGATCAGTTGTCAGAATTTTGGTTAAATAAAGTATAATAAGTATTATTAAATCGTGATTGGTTAAATTAAACCAGAGATGTCCTACTTTACGGGAAAGTTATTTTAATTTTATTTCTTCGTGGTGCGAGAAATACTGTCATAATTATAAAGGCTTTTTCTGTTCTTATCACATTTTGATAACCTTGTTATATTTACGCTACTGAATTGGTAAGTATTTGTGAATGATAGTTTTTTTAGTTTATTAAAAACTAGCGACCCGCCCCAGCTTCGCACGGGTGCAATGTAGATACTAATGTGGGGCATATAAAAGTTCCTCTTGAACCACTCTATCTATTAAAAAAACCGCATCAAAATCCGTTGCGTGGTTTTAAAGATCTAAGCATACATAGGGACAGACAGCGGCAGTGACTTTGTTTTATACTATGTAAAAAAGAAGATACTATGTAAAGATTACTCACAGGAAGAAGAAGCATTGAGGGGACATTGGAGAGACAAGGAAATGAACTAAAGTTTAACGTGCTCTCCGAGGCACGGAGGGATCTCGACGTGTAATGAACGTTCACCCATCCACGGACTGGCCGCGGCAAGTGCAGCTTAACCTCGCAAGTCGTATGATTGGCGCGATTGTTAATTAGCCAAGAGCCCCAAGTGACAAGTGATATTTCTTTACTAATTCAGAACATAGATTTTAACAATAAAATTAAACATGTTTAATGCTGTACTTAGAGATTAATCATTAAATGCACATGAACGTATCTGTAAGTAGCTCTAAAATCGAAACTTTAAAAAAGTAGGATAAATATGTGAGAAAACTAACACAAACGAAATTGAATAGACTGTCCTTTTAAGGCGAAGTCTAAACAATGCCAGTCGTGAACTATAAATAAATAATAAAGTGCTGTTTACTTTGGCCGCAAGTTCATCACACTGTCGCGTTAGCGTTATCTACATAATGCTCATCTTTGACATTTGCCCCTACTATCTGCCGGTCGAGTTGCCACCCCGCTTTATCAAATAACGCCCTATAAACAGTCTTCAACTTATTTGTTCATTGACAGTTCGTTCACAATGGGCCAATTTATTTTTGAAAATAGAACACGCTTCATTCATGCTTTTTTTATGCAACTATAGTGGTCTATTGAAGGCAAAGATGCGACAATATTGTGCCAATAATGAGACCTCTGTGTGAAGAGTCAAGTTTCTCGCGTCGATAACATTAATAATAATGTTCCTGCATAATGCATTTATTGTGACTTTGTAGATTGCAATGGAGATACGAAAAAATATCCTGGGGAAAAAGGACCAGAAATATAGACTATAACAAATTGTCCTTATAGGTATTTTTATAAAATTAGAAGTAGCATCTTCGTCCAACGTCTGATTCTAAGCAGAATATTATAAGAAAAAGGGACGCTAATGACTGATTAGCTCTAGCTATTATAAACATTTGAAAAATAACGAACAAATTAGAAGTCTTCTTCACAGTGTTTCCTGGCCGAATGCCGATCCACTTTAATTGGTAATAGGCAAATTAACAAGTGAATGACTGGCTTCTTCAAACACGATAATGATTCTGAAGTCTACCCAGTTTTATAAGATATCTCTGTAACTTTTGGGACACCATGTTTTTGCAAGGACGCTGCTACTAATTCTCTTTTATACATGTGTGTCTATGCAGTTTTTTGGTACTATAAAAGTTCTGACAAGTTCTTCCCTCCTCATTCATTGCTCAGCTGCAAATTGAAGAAGTAAACGACACCTAAAGATGATTGATGAATGACTCACTGTTACAGTCGTTATAACGTTCTAAATAATGCGATCACGTCATACTCACTCCGAGCATTGTGGATCAAGTTGAATGGACACGGCCATTCCATTAATTTATCCTCAAAACATTTTTCCTTGTTCGTTGATGTTTTAGGAGAGTAACTCTGACGTCAGTGCTTGCTCACTGAAAATTTTATTGATTAGGATGGCGAATGGTGTAAGCTAAGATATTATACCAAAATTAAGATATATTTTAGAAGAATTTGAAAACGTAATTATTGTTCTAATATCACTTTCACATGTATCTAGACTACTACAACCACGTGTTGTAGGAAAAGGTAGCAAATACATCATCAACCAGCTTAACCCAATGCCGTTTGTTAACTTCTGGAGTCCTATATATATTTTGGTTTTTCCCAGTTTAGCTATTATAGGAATAATTTTATTTCTTTCAGTTAAATGTAAGTTTCGATTCTTGAATAAATCTACCGTTTTTTCGTGTCCAAAGAGGTGAAGTTGTATGTTATTTCCCGTCCATTCTATTTGTAGTATAGTTGTTATAGTGTCCCAGACCCCAGTATAACGTCATGAAATGTCTTTATCGTAAATTTTGACATTTACTGATGTTGCCAATGTTTGTTTTCTACTACTGTGACTGTGACGTATTGACCCCTTCACGTTAGACTACACTTATCGCAACGAATAATTATTATAGTACTTAACTACCTACACTCGTAGGAAAGTTCTCAAACGATATTCTAAAATAAAATCTCAAATTTCCCTTTGTTTACCGCTTTTGCTATCAACTTATGATTAAAATTAGTAAACACATGCATTTGGAGCCCAGAAATGTAAACATGAAGGAAAATTCCTGCAGTAAACTAATAAATAATCGTATTATGTACACTTGTAAATATGATAATAAATAAAGTTGTGTTAAGAGTTCATCCTCTTTTCTCAACAATAAGAATTAAAGTGTGATCAAACAATAACCAATACTGAAAACATTAATTAGTATATTGATCATAAAACATGCAGCAAAACTATGCTACTTCTACTTACTCAACGCTCCAAAAAAAGAAAGACGAAGCATAAAGAATATCCATTTCCAACTGTCACTGCTTAACGTCAAACTGAACACTTGGGTTTAGAACGACCGCCACGTTCGGTATTTGAAATAAAACTGCATGTTAGCCAATAACCAATATGGCCGCGCACGACGCGCGTCGTCTGCGCACAGTTGCTGACTACTCCTTAACTAAGTTTGATTAGCTTTAAATAGTGATGCCCACATTATCTACTTATTCCATTGAGCTGCCGCGGGGAGGTGTGGGACTCCCTTTACTCCGAGGATTGTTACTGCAGCAGTGTAAGTCGACTACTTGAGAATGATCCCTATAAATATGAGGCATAAATACCAGGAAATTGCAGATTTTGTTGTATTGAGGAAAATTTAATGCTAATTATGAATTTGTTTTGCTTAGTTATAAAAACCTTGTACACTTACAATTTTTCTGCTTGGTTTCCTGATGGGTAGTCCAGGATAGCTTACTGGCTAGCTTTCCGACAGTACCTGATGTGTAATAACAAGCAATAGATGTGTAAATTTTGAATAGTTTTGACCACGTGCTTTAGTTATTTCAACAGGCGCTTTAAACAATCAAGTACGATTTGTGATGTACTAACAGCAAAAAAAACCTTGGGATCCTTATAAGTTGCTGAAGAAACTGATCTTTCAATTTCTCACTTAAAACAGTCATGCAAAATTCAAAGGAATAAAACACTAGGGATCTTTGTGTATCCGATCTGTGTGTTGCTCATTCTAAACGTCAAACACATGATAAGAGAAAACAAATACCTAATTCTGTTCAATCTGCCAACTAAATCAATAATTGAATAAAAATATACGTTAAAAGTTTTATAAAATAACAATATAATATCATATTAGTCTACGCGCTTATCGTGTAGTGATAAACTTATATCATACAAAGCACCAGCGGATGATATTATTATCTCTATCAGATCGATGTCAAAGTTTGAGATACAGTGGCACCTAATATATTGGTTTAGTGATCTATTCATCAAAGGGAGAATTAAAATACTTTTGGTCCTTGATCCTAGTGATTTCATTAAGTGTTTGCATACTATCTGTTTTACGTACCGCAGTAACGGGTGATTGAGGATACTTTAGAAAAAAGGAAAAATAAATAATAATTATTCAGACTTAATAGATATTTAAAAAAAAACTATAATAACAAAAGTCATAAATGCATGGGAATGAAAATGGACTGAGATGCAGCTGAGATTCGCTCTACATACAGATTGCAAGAATTAACTGTAGTAATATTATGCACTCGTATCATAGCAGTAATATTACGTTATATATATATACCACGAGGACAATGATTCTGATGATCACAATTATACATGCAAGCTTACAATAATTTTCTGATACTTAAGGTAAGCTTAGATCTACGTGTATATTTACGTAAAATAATTAAAAGAAAAAATTACAGTTTTATAAAATTCAGTTTGTGCAACGCAGAATCGATTTTATTATTTAGGTCACGCCATATTTCGCATGGGCATTTTGCAATTGAAAATGACAAACTGCTTTCTATGAATTGAAAGATTGCTGTGCATAAAGGCCAGAGATGGAATAAGATTGGTGATAATCCCAGAATAAAGGGGTTTTTATTTGCCACAAAGAGAGGGAATCTGAAGTTGAAATGTATATTTAACACGCAATGAAATAAACATCAACGAGAGAACAAGATTACGCAAAGGCCTTCACATTTGTTGACTATAGTAAAAACCTATTATTTCGTGAAGGTGTTTTATAAACTAACTTTAACGACACTTTCCTACCATTGTGACTCCTGCGAGCCATATTCTACTATGACAAACTGTGGTCATTAACGAAAACATCAAGGAATAACGCTCGGTGTCCCCCAAGGAACTATCTTGGCCCACACTACAACATTAATCAGAAGCCTAGCCCAAGCAATTTTACGTATGTGCATGAATCATTACCTAAATTATTATTTAGGAGGGGCTCGTGGCTAATTACCAACCGCGCCGATCATACGATTTGCGAGGTTAAGCTGCGCTGGCTGTGGTCAGTCCATAGATGGCTAACTGGTCGTTACACATCTAGACCCCTCCGTGACTCGGAGAGCACGTTGAACAGTCGGTCCCGGATGTCATAAAAATACCTATGACAGTCGTTACGGGTAGTCAGAAGCCCGAAATTCTGACAACCGGTTTAACCTTCGGATAACGGCATTGCCCAGTTACTCAGTTCCGGAGGTCTGATGACAGTCGCTCCGTGGTAAATACTGGTATTCAGTTGCATCTAGTTAGACGGAAAGTGGACCCCAACATAGTTGGGAAAAGGTTAGGCAGAACAGGAGAAATTATTTTATTTTTTATGAAACAAACGTAGTGAAGTAGAGAAAGAGGCTAATGACTTTTCTTTTTTAACCCCAACAAAAACGAGGGGTGTTATAAGTTTAACGCGTGTATCTGTGTGTCTGTCTGAGGCATCGTAGTTTCCAAATGAATGGACCGATTTTAATGCGGTTTTTATGTTTAAAAGCTGATGTGATCGAAATGGTTCTTAGCTATAATTTATGGAGATCTGTTCAGGCGTTTGAAGATCATCAGCTCATTTTCTACTTGACAAAGGGTCTTAAAAACTTTCACAGATCCGATTGATTTGAGAAATGGTGTACTGTTACTTCAGTGGTATTTCCAAGATGTGGCAAATAGAGCTGATGCTGCAGCATCAAGTATTCGGCGGGATACCCAACACCTCAGCAAGTTACAGCAGATATAGTGTGTTTGGGGTCATAAGAATGGTCTCAATGAGTAGGTGTTAGATAGATGATGATTTCTACTAGTAGTTTAAAAAAAATTAAATTAAAATTAAATTAAAAAAATTAATAACTCCCAACATAAAAATACCTCTAAAAAGTAAAAAATAAAATGTGTTTGTTGACCCTTTATCATAAGTAGGAATATTTACGACCTAAGCGTCGTCGCGTCGGGGGTAGGTACTTATGATAAAGGGTCAACAACACATTTTATTTTTTACTTATTAGAGGTATTTTGTGTCGGGGGTTATTTAAATTTTTAATTTAATTCATTTATTATCCTTCCTGTCGTAGCTATGAAATATAGATATTATATACGAGTTTGTACAACAAATATATTTTTAATGTTATTAAAACGAAGCATCCTCCTTATATTCATTCATTCCTACTCATTTCCGCCGGAAGCTTCGCGCTTATTCTTACATAATTTAATTTGACTCAATTAACTTGGTCACTGTATACTTGTTACACGATTTAGTCTTGAGTGGATATGATGTACGTTTTATTTTACTTTAAATACGACGATTTAACTAGTTCAAAATTAGACGTGGTATTATGTAAGAAAAACGCACGGCATTCGTCTTCCCAAAAACAAACGGCATTCGTCTTCCTAAAAACGCACGGCATTCGTCTTCCCAAAAACACACGGCATTCGTCTTCCCAAAAACGCACGGCATTCGTCTTCCCAAAAACACACGGCATTCGTCTTCCTAAAAACGCACGGCATTCGTCTTCCCGAAATTCGGTAGTTGACTACCGTAAAACCTGGCAACTTTGCCCTTGAGGTATGACTTTGCCCAGCTGTGCATTTTTTTAAAAATTTGATGCATAGCAAATTTGTCTATAGTTAGGAGTATTCTTTTGCCTGTGGTAGAAAATTGATTATTTTTCTGACAATACCAAGTGACGTAATGTCACCTATGTTACTTCCGTTGGCTGTCAGGAACCTTTAAAAGTTGGTATTGTTTTTAGCGGGCAAAAACCAGTCAAAAAACTTTATCAAAAAGTGATAGTTGCAGATACAGTAGGTAATTAATTTTTTTGCCACCGTTAATATGTATGAAATGAATAATATAGACTGGTATTTCACACAAAACATCTCATAAAATTGTAAAATATATTGATGGGCAAAGTCACATGCATGTTTTTTGAGCATGGTTGACGACATTGCCCACCAATTTTTTTTCCGTAGGGTTGTCACCTGTAATTTTTAAATTTATTATAATTTTAAGAGGTACCTATGCACAAACTAATAGAACGCTAAAAGAGAAAAACTTGTAAATGTTTTGGTGGCTTCTGATGAATAAGGTTGTCCAATGACCAAGTTGGACTAAAAAACGCTAGTTTTTAGCAAATTGGAAGAAAAGAAACCTGATGTTACATATTTAATGAAACAATTCCCAGCAATACATGTGTAGAACTATTTATAAATAGGCATTCATCGAATTTGTTAGTTCGAACAGTATCTGCAACTGGTGACTGTCTTCCGACATATTGTGTAGATGTTTAGTCACATATTTTGTCTTTTGGCTACCTTAAAGTTAGTAATATATCGTAGCAATATAACTTAACTGGCAATATACCGTATATCTTCATTTTGTATCCATTACATACTTATTGAATTTATGATTATCTCAATAGAAATATTCCACATCAAAAACTTTATCATTAAGTATTTAAATGTAGCATTTATTCAATGATGACAGCCCTTAGACATTGACCATTATGGTAAGAAAAATGTACTAGGAGGCTTTTTGACTTTGCCCACTCAATTTTGAAGGACAACGAATATGTTCATTCATCTCATAATTTGATACTATACTTTATGGCCCTGTATTTATATTCAGCCATTTTTAAAATAATGATACGGTTTATAGTATCTGAAATATTACAAGTTGGCAAAGTTGCCAAAAACCTGTGATTCTTTGCCCAACAATTATAATTGTGTTTTTTACACACACAAATTCATTTTTCTGGATATTTTCAATAATAAATATTGAGATATGAACATATAGTATTGTGTGGTACAAAAATAATATGAAATACATTAACGTTTTCGGAAATAACTCAACTAATGCAAAAATACTCTGATTTTTTGGGCAAAGTTGCCAGGTTTTACGGTACTTTAAAAAGTTAGGAAGAATTAAATTAAATTTTTATTATATCAAAAAGAAGTACAAATCAAAACAATGTATGAAATTAATAAAATCAATCTAAAAATGGAGTAGATACACGTTTTTCAAGTTTTTGAATGGCGTATTTTCTCTGTCTCTGTCTTTTATTATATATTTCATTGGTTTTTTCTTTGTTGCCTAAGTTTGTTGTAAAAGTTTCAAGACAATTACTAAAAAAAAATTCGCATCTCCCCAATTGCACCAAGCTGAAGGCGTTACAATTGATCACGATCTTATAGGTACCTATTAAAATAGTAGCACTTAAAATCAATATTTTCATGAATAAAAAAAAAGAGTTTGTGTTTTTTTAATCAAGCAATGTGTATTTTTTAATTAATAAGAAATTCATCATATTGTGAAACCTACGAGTACACAACTGATATTCAGCATTCTGAATGATAATTTTTGCTAAAAAGTAATTTCGTTTGTACTTAATTAATTTTATTAATTTTTTTCATATCCCTATCATCTTCTTCTTTCACCGAGCGGAATTCTTAAAGAATAAAAAGGAAACAGAAAAAAATATAAGTTTATTTATTTTTTCGTCTTGAGTGAGTAAACAAATAACACAGCCAGACGCCAAATATTTTTTTTTTAAATAACGTTGCCCCACACTAGGATTTTTCCTGTATCGTGGGTGCGTTTACAGGCACAAATCTTCACATGCACGAACACCCAGACCCGGAACAACTATCTGTAGGCCATACAAATATTTGTTCCGTGTGGGAATCGAACCCACGACCCGCAGCGCAGAAGCCAATCGCTTAGCCACTGCACCAAACGTGTCGGAAAATTCGATTGTGATTTTCACTTTTCTGATAATAAATTACAATTAAATGACGATACGTAGG
Source organism: Amphipyra berbera (assembly GCA_910594945.2). Lineage (NCBI taxonomy): Eukaryota > Metazoa > Arthropoda > Insecta > Lepidoptera > Noctuidae > Amphipyra > Amphipyra berbera. The sequence continues at coordinate 9,149,996 of OU343144.1, read as the reverse complement.
TACTGCTTGTCGTTGAAGAGTTTCATTCTCTATCTATGAAGTGAAACAAAAAAGGGAAATGCCGGATATAGGAGGTAACAAACATTTGAGAACGCCATCCTTTTTGAAGACAGTTAAAAAAATACTATCGTTATTTAAAAATAGTAATATTTTACTTTTATTAATAAAAAAAGTACCATTAAACTTGTAACTCTAAATCCAGACACGGTGCTGCATAATACTGACTTTAATTATTGACCTTATTAGTGAAAGTGTCTTCTAATTTAGTTCAGGATGAGTTAAGATTGAAATCGAGACCCCTGACCTCTTTCATTTAAAAATGCATTGTCGTATTAAGTCGAGATATTTGAAGTAGATAGAATATTTTGGATTTGACTTATAACATAACATAACATCATGCCTTATATTCCCCGAAGGGTTCGGCAGAGGTGCTTTTAGAACACCCTCGTTTTGCCAGTTATGTTTATGTCCCATGTAATAGGGGGCCAGCCTATTTCCATTAACCGGGTAAAAATCCAGACTCCGGGCTGCTACTGAGAAATTTCTAATGGAAAAAACCCAATAACACTTCGCTCGACCTGGGGATCGAACCTAGGACCCAATGCTCAGTAGTCGCGTTTGCGACCACTAGAACAACAAGGCATTTGACTTATAATGGGTAGAAATAACAAATTTAGTGTTTATACAGCATTTTTTAATCCACCACGCTTGGGAAACGGAGTGATTGCAAGATCGAAAACCACTATTGCTGACTATATTTGCTTCTCGCTCAATCATGTTCTGTGTAAGCGAAAGGAAAATAGTGGATCTACCATTTCTAATACCATTCTTTAAGTAACCGGGTTGTAGTTACTGGCGCATGAGGATGCTACTGCGAATCCTTTCAACTTAATCCCTCAGTTACTACGAGGTGAGCAGGGAGAAAATGAGTGGCTTTTTTGCGGGAACGCATTATACAACGTGTTACATAATTCCCCATGAAAAATGTAAATAATCAAGTAGTCTTTTATGGTTGTTGCCATTTACCTCTCAAAGGAAATTAGGTAAGAATGTAAATAATTTTCTGGATAGTCTACTCTTTAGTTTTATGGTTTCAGGGTTGCGTTTCAATGATGATTATTTTATGTTTTATCCAAATTTTATTTTTGGGACTTGCTACGTTTTTCAAATATTGCCAATAGACTCTTTACAAGGGACTTTTTAACCCCCTTTCGGCTTTAGGGGTATTTTTGTAACAGGTTGTATAATTAATCAAAATTTTAAAGACCAAATCCACCACAACCCAAAAAAAGACATGAATAACATAACATCCACCGACCGATTCACACCGAGCGTCGATTTAAACCCATTAGGGTTGGTGCACACTAAGTGATGACTTCCTTATTGGGGACCGTCGCGGCCTTTGTGATTTGATGCAGTCGCACAATGTAGGCGGAATATTCTCGACAGAGATATATATAGATGTATTGCAATCTATATACTTGTATTTTTCCATGTAAACTCTCTGAAAGATACTAAGGCAAAGTTTAATTTTATTGCAAAGGAAAAAAGAATATGTAATACATAACATAACGTCACACCTGTATTCCCTGAAGGGTTGGGCAGAGCTGTATAGTAACACCCTCATTTCGCCGTTATGTTTAAGTCCCATTGCCATCAACCGGTGGCGAGCCTATGGCCATCAACCGGGTACAAATCCAAACTCCAGGCTACTACTAAGGTATTCCACACGGTAAAATCTAATAACACATTGCCCGACCTTGGGATCGAACCCAAAACCTCGCGATCAGCAGTCCCGCATGCCAATTAAATGTGAAAGATGCGAAAACTATTGTGATAACATCAGTAAGCAAAAGGTTTGCGGGAATCTGTTTCTACATTGAGCGAATTTTATCAAATCATTAAATGATCATTGGGCACAGAAATCTTAATGATAAGGTTATGGGGAACATGATATCAAGAACTGTTTTGGTCTAAATTGTTAATCTTATTTACGCGTCAACGAAGTCATATATGGATATTGCTACATTGTATGTACAAATTTTTTTTTTTTTTTACGTGGGGAAATCCTCATGGACTGTCTCCCGTCTGGGGAAGACAGGGGGGGTGTGCCGGACTTTTACCGGCTAAAACCCCACGGTGTCCCTCCTTCTGACCTAAGGCCGGGGTCGCGGGATTCGCTATTGCATGCACCGCGACCCCGGATTGTATGTACACCTATTACTGACCACTCTTATTAGCGAAACTTTCATTAACATTGACAGGCTAGATATTGCCACAATGGTTGCTGCAAAAAAGGAAATATATATTTTATAAAAATGAATCCCTATTTCACTTGGTCACGGCATAACTTGAGAACGACTTTATCGATTGAGGTTATATTTACACGATATATTTTTTTTGTCATGACGATGATTCGTAGCTATGCTAGGATCCGGTAGGTGGCGCTGTAGTCAAATTATTTACGCCGGTACAGCAGCGGGAGAACAGCTAGTCTTTATATATATAATTCGACTTTACGTGTGTATGTCACTGAAATCCTCCTAAACGGCTGGACCGATTTGAATGAATTTTTTTGTATGCGTTTGGGTGGTGCCCTGGATGGTTTAGATTCACAATTGGACCCGGTAGGTGACGCTGCTGTCGGTATGTCACCAAATTTTTAGGGCAGGACGACGTCTGCCAGGTCCGCTAGTATCTTATAAAACAAACATAATGTAACACTTCCTAGCCATCAATTAAAGTATGAAACGAAGGGCTATATTTCAGAAACAGCCGATCGAAACGTACTTAAAATTATTAGAAAGAAAGAAGAAAGAAAGAAAAATTATTTATTCAGCCAAGAACACTGACAGCATAAATAAAATAAACAAAGAAAGAACAATACAATAAGAATTAAACACAAATTTTATGCTGTCGAGCATGTCCATGCCGAAAAGGTTACCAACTCAGCATATGCTAGACGTCAAAACACCCAGCGCTGATTTACAGCTGGCACCCCCGCAGTGACACACGGATGGAGGTAGTTAATTTTAAATATATATTCTCTTATACTTGAATGGATAAAAGTGTTTTATAATGTGTCAATAAACTACAAAAATATAATAAAAAATAAAAACTACTTTTAATATAATTTGTGACAGCTAATCAAAAATATGGCAATTGAAATAGCAGGCGGCGCGGTACGCACTTCCTGTTAAGATGAGGCGTTGACATAATTATATCCATTTTAGTCACTCTTTGCTCGACCACAACCCCGGTAATATGGGTCTCATAAAATGTAAGTTTGCACTTTTGGTTATTCAAAATTACTATTCCAATATCCAAAAATGCATAATCTTAAATAATAATGTGAAACAAAAATAAACTCAGCGTAAGGGCTAGGCATATCGAACATGATCTACAATGCTGGGTTTACTTATTACTTACTTTTACTGATTACTTACTTCCAATTTAAGCAAAGGAAGAATAATGATGAATGTTAATGTTGGTGATATTTGACGAAGGCCTAAGTAGACTTTGTCGGGCTTTGATCACAAAAAAGCCAGACAATATCTACTTACGACCTCGACCAAATTAAACTCGTAGAATTCTGCGACATTTCGGCGATTCGCACACTGCACCGCATCACGCAGCGAAGCGCGGGAGTGCGTGTTCTTACGTTGTTTGCAAGTATCTCTGTTTGTATAGAAAACACGCGTAGTGCACACACAGAAAACGCATTCACGCGCAGTGTTGTGGCTTCGTCGCCACGCACACCGTATCGTAGCGCAGGGCAGTGTGTGTTTCGCCTTCTTGTTGATACGCAAAACAAATGAATTATGACGGCATGCATTTACATACCGATTGGAATGGGAAAGAAACAAACAATTGAAATTCAAAACCTGAAAAAATCATTCAAAAACATTTTCTTTATGACATGGCGTACTATTAAGCAGTTGATGGTGATTATAATAGGCTGAAGAAGATTTTATTCTTCACTAGCGGACTCGGCAGACGTCTTGCCCGGAAAAGTATACCGACAGCAGCGCCACCTACTGCGTCCAATTGTGTTTTCAAACCATCCAGGAACCCATTGATATATACACAATTACACACAAAATTACATACAAATCGGTCCAGCCGTTTAGGAGGAGTAAGCTGACAAATACACGTACAAAATAATTATATCGGGTGTAAAAATACCCTTAACGAAGCCAAGAGCCACGTATTCTTCCCATCATTACGAAGTTGTTTTAGTATTGAGCCATACCTGGGAACCGAATGGTTATGGAGATATTGAAAGTCAAAGTCACCATATTTTTGTACGTTTTTCAAGAATACTAAGTTTAAATGTTAGTACTAAACATTCTTCTATACAAACAATATCAACATTTTAGAAATAAAAAATAAAAACAAAAAATAAAAATCGTTTCCCAGTAATTATTTTTGCTGTATGTTACTTAGTTTTATGTACAGTATGCGTAGACTTCGGCTTCGTTAAGGCTATTATTACACCCTGTATATTAAGATATTTATCAGGTCGGCAATATTTAACGTAAGTGTAAATAGGATTTGTACGGCTTAAAAATGAAACTAGCCGGACGAAACCTACTTATGCATACATCAAAATTAATCCAATTCCTATCTTCTCGGACTTATTAGTAACGGACTGTGGAACAACATAAACATTATTCATATTAAAGACTAGCTGTGTCTCCGACTCCGTCTGCGTAGAAGTATAATATTATTAATAATAATATTATTAACTAATATTTCTTAGCAAAAAAGGCTTTTGAAATTACAAAACACAATAAATGTATAGAAGAATAAGATTATTTGTAGATTTGTAGACATTTCAGCAGACTGCAGATGTAGATAAAATATTGACGTAAATGTAAGCAGAATTTGCCGAGCTTTAATATTATAATAAAAGCTGGACATAATCTACTTATAGACACACCAATATAATTCAGCTGCATTTACTTGATTTAGTATAAAACAGTACATAACATAACATCACGCCTGTATTCCCCGAAGGGAAGGGCAGAGGTGAATAACACCCTCATTTCGCCGTTAAGTTTAAGTCCCATGTAATAGGGGGCGAGCCTATTGCCATCATGAATGAATCCAAATTCCGGGCTGCTACTGAGGAAAAACACACGAAAAAACCCAATAACACTTTTCCCGACCTGGGGATCGAATCCAGGACCTCACGACCAACAGTCGCGCTTGCCACCACTAGACCACTGAGGCAGCCATAAAATAGTATTTGCCTTTAAATCCATAATCCTTGTCGTGTTGTTTGTTCTGGACATTAAGTAGAGAATATTCGGGTTTGATAAGAAAAAATCCGAACAAAATCTACTTATATCCATAACAATATATTTGTGTGGTAAAAGTAATACCTATAATAATTAAAAGCAGAGATGTAAATACATTACATACTGGGTGTAAAAATAGCCTTAACGAAGCCGAAGTCTACGCATACTGTACATAAAACTAAGTAACATAGACCAAATATAATTGCTGGGAAACGACTTTTATTTTTTGGTATTAAAAAACAGCTTTAAATTCTAGCGCGCAATGGACGTGCGCGCGCAACAGACTACATTTCAAAAATGTTGATAATGTTTGTACAGAAGAATGTTTAGTAATAACATTAAAACTTAGTTTTCGTGAAAAACGTACAAAAATATGGTGACTTTGGCCTTCAATATCTCCGTAACCAGTCGGTTCCCAGGTATGGCCCAGTACTAAAAAATCTTCGTAATGATGGGAAAAATACGTGGCTCTCGGCTTCGTTAAGGGTATTTTTACACCCGATATAGCATGCAAAGACACAACTTTTTTGTGGATAATTTTTGTCGTAACTATGAGTAGGAATATTTCGGCTTAGATTTCGGGACAAGCCGGAAAAAACCTACTTAAAGTTACAACAAAATATTCATTGAAAAAGCTATAATTAAGAAAAATAATAGAGTACTTACATTTCTTTATACACGGTATATTTTGAAAGACGCCAGTGATTTTATGAATTAAACATAAGGAGGCTTTGAAGGACTTTAAAATGAAAACAAAGCCATACAAAACCTACTTAAATTCAATTCAAAACGTTTAAATGTATAAATGTCAAGTACATCAAAATCTTTTACATGTTGAGAGTTGTAATACCGCTTTTTTTAAAAAAAAAATTATCAATATGGGCACGATAATATATAATAAAATTCCTGACGTAATTAAAAATGACACGATACAACACTTCAAAAAGAAGCTAAAAATGTTATTAATTGAGAGATGTTATTATTCCGTTAACGATTTTTTGAACGATACCTTCTAATTTTATTTAATAATTATATTCAATCTAAAAATGCTAGCATATAATTAATTTTTATATTATAATATATTCTTACATATAGGTAATTAACTAATTCAAATAAATAATGTTCACAGATGTAGATATAAATTGATAATTTAAAGATAAAAGATATGTAATTATAGATTCACGCCCTTATTATTGTAATTTTTGCATGCCTAATTTAAGGTAGATTGTACAAGGATCACTATGTTTATCTTTAACAACTATTTTTTTATGTACCTACAATATATGCAAATAAAAAATTCTATTCTATTCTATCAAATAAGCACTCGTAAGTGGTGATTGTAACAGCTCGTTCACACAGCGGATCCGTTTTAACGGATCCGTCGGTACTGGATGTGTTGTTCACATCTGTACCGACGATCAGTTAAATAAATGACGGCTGCGTTGCATCTGGCAGGCAGGATACGATAAAAATAACGGATCTAGTAATAACTGGATTCAGAATTCTGTCATGTATGTGAACTCGCTTATACAACTACAGGCGCCATCACCAAAATAAAAACGGATCCGCTAAAACGGGTCCTGTAAACAGTTTCTGTGAGAACTAGCTGTTACTGATAATAAAAGCCAAACGACATCTCCTTAACATCACATCCAAATGAAGAGATAAAATAACATAACATCACGCCTGTATTTCCAGAAAGGTTAGGCAGAGGTGTCTAATAAAACCCTCATTACACCGTTATGTTTAAGTCTCATGTTATAGGGGGCGAGTCAATTGCCATCAACCGGGCACAAATGCAAACTCCGGGCTGCTACTGAGGAATTTCACACGGAAAAATCCTATAATACTTTGCCTGACCTGGGGATCGAATCCAGGACCTCACGATCAGCAGTGGCGCTTGCCACCACTAGACCAACGAGACAATTAATGAAGAGATACTGAAATAAAAAGATTAAAATGAACACAAGTAAAAATATCTAGCCTAGTACTGAAGATTGATCCTGGACCTTTCAATTGAACTTCCTTAAAGCTGACACAAAGCTGTTGGATAAGCAGTTCTCAAACTCACAAATATAGTATACAGGGTGTAAACGAAATCATGTAATTCCTTCAAACCTCGTGATGTAATGCTGACATAGATTAACGAAGCACGGGATACTTTTGGATTCCATAAAAAAATATCCCGTTCTGAGTTAATCTATGTCAGTTAATAATTTAATCACATACATACATAAACTCACGCTTTTTTCCCACCGGGGTAGGCAGAAACTATAGAACGCCACATGCTACGACTCTTAGATACCCCTTTCGCTTCAAACATTCAAACATCTTGTCATTTACGCACGCCGGTTGAGAGTACTACGCACCTGACCTTTGTGAAGAACATCACCAATAACATAGATGTATGTCCTTCTAAGACGTCCTCTACCGGTGTTTCCATTGACATCCGCCTTATAAATTCCTTCTGTTAATCGCCGTTCACTCATTCTTTCAACATGACCAAACCACCTAACGATACTCCTTTCAATTTTTATTACCTACTACATCATGTTTTAAACCGTATCTTTGTCTAATCTCATAATTTCTCAATCTATCGTTCAAAGTTACACTACACATACTTCGCAAGGAACGATTTCCACGGCATTTATTCTACTTTCATGCCTCTTCTGCCACGACCAACATTCACTTCCATACATAAGCGTAGGTACCAGCACACCATTATGGACAGCTAGCCGTTCCTCTTTGTTTTTTGCCTTTTTATTTAATCACATCACCGAAAATTCTGTTAATACTGTACACTACACCACTACAATCTCACTCAAGTAATTTTTCCAAAAGTTCAAGTACTATTTGAAGCACTGCGTTTTAACTTGAATCCAGAGGAGAATATCTTGAACTGATACATATTTCAATAAAACAGAAGTATTTATACTAAAACAAACATCATTAGTGGAAATGGTACTTAATTATTGTTTTGATTCTAATGTGATAAACACTATCCCTAATTCCCTAATTGATTTGTTATTGTCATTTAGTTTTAAGGTCATCATCTTCCTGCCCTGGTCCCAAGTTACTTGGGGTCGGCGCAATATGTTTTTCTCTTCCACTCTTCCCTGTCAGCCGTCTCATTATCATTTACTCCCTTATCTTTCATATCCTCCCTCACACAATCCATCCATCTTTTCTTAGGTCTCCCTCTCCCCCTCCATCCATCAACATTCATATTCATCACTCTCTTAGTCACACGTGTTTCATCCCTCCTCAGCACATGCCCATACCAAGACAAACGCTTTCCTAGTTTTAAGGTAAAAGATTCTTATCTCTAAGTAAATAAATACCTCATTAGCATTACTAATAAGTTTCTCAATTTTTTGCAAAATGTTGTTTACTGTTATTCTATGAATGTTAATTTCGAAAAATGAATGAAAATTTCGTACGTCCTATACGTGTACGTAAATAAATTGGCTGGTCCTTCGGTACGAAGTTTTTTTTTAAATAGTGAAAGATCGTTTGCATACAGTCAGTGGCGTTACTATACCATCAGAGGCCCGTGGCAAATTCATTGGATGGGGCCCCAGTAAAAATCGTCAGATTGTAATTTAATTTTAATAAATCACAAGTAGTTACCCAACTGAATTATAAATTTATAATTTTTACTTAATTTTGTTAAAAATGTTAGGTTACTTCTGAACTCTGCCGGGGTTGCGGTGCATGCTTTTGCGAATCCCGTGACCCCGGCCTTAGGTCAGAAGGACGGACACCGTTGGTTTTTAGTCGGTAAGAGTCCGGCAAACCCCCTCGCCTTCCCCGGGCGAGGGACATCCATGACGATTTTCCAACGAGAAAAAAAAAGGTTACTTCTGAGCTCACGGCCTCTTGGGCTGGGGGCCCCGTCGGGCCGGGGGCCCGTGGCATTTTGCCAGCCCTGCCACCCTATAGTTACGCCTGCATACAGTTTCACGAAAGGATGTGTGTATGAATACTAGATTTTAGAATATCTAGATCTAATTTATCTCTTACATGATTGTTTTATCATGATATCAAAAGAATGACCTACATTTTCATATTCATATTCAGTTGCTTCATTCAACAGATTTCTTCGATTAACGACTCAATATGGGGATCCTCCCATCCGGTTGTCGCCGTCACAGGTCAAATTAGTTTTCAAGGCCATCCATGTTACCCAGATTGGTAATTACAAAATTATTAGTTTTGGCCATATTCAAATCATTTATTTATTCAAATCATTTATTTGCAATAAATAGGGTTCATAGAATGGTGTTATATGAAAATACAACACAGATCAAGCCCATATAGCCATTATAAATAGCATGCAAATTTTACTTAAAAACTATTAGATTCATTAATCAGATAATTATGCTTAAACAGTTTTCAATAATGCCAGTATCGGGTATATTATACCAATGCAGTTATAACTGCCTCGTTGATCTAGTGGTGGCAAGCGCGATTGCTGATCGTGAGGTCTTGGATTCGATCCCCAGGTCGGCCACTATTATTGGGTTTTTTCCGTGTGGAATTCCTCAGTAGCAGCCCGGAGTTTGGATATGTGCCCGATTGATGGCAATAGGCTCGCCCCCTATAGGAGACTTAAACATAACGGCGAAATGAGGGTGTTACTATACACCTCTGCCCAACCCTTCGGGGAATACAGGCGTGGTGTTATGTTATGTTGCAGTTTTTGTACTTTAAGATTATGCAAAGAAAAACATCGTTTTAAATCTTCCAGCTTGAATATCAACTAACCAAAGTATTTGATTTTCACTGAATAGAGCAGTGATTGTTTTTCCATCGTCTGTCGAGACCTCTCCGAGAATACGTTAAACAGTTGGTACCGGGTGTCATACGAGTACCTATGACAGTTGTTATGGGAAGTCAGAAGCCCGAGAGTCTGTTCAACTGGTCTAACCTTAGGATATCGTCATTACCCAGTAAATGGGTTGCGGAGGTCTGATGGCATTCGCTCTGTGTAAAATACTGGTATTCAGCCGCATCTGATTAGACTGGAAGCTGACCCAAACATAGTTGGGAAAAGGCTAGGCAGAACGAACGTCCAAACAGAATTTCAGCCGACAATCATGCTTATCACATATATTACCACTCTTTGCATTTATGAGAGCGCCACACTCACACTCCACTCATTAGGCTCCGTGTTATACGTGCCGAGTGTTTTAGGCTTAGTATATCACCCTCTCTTTCTAACATTCTGCGATTATCAGTTCGTTTACTAAGCGTTTTTCGTTTATTATAATAATCCATATGGTATAGCCGCAGAGAAAAACTACCACATAGAGCCAAGAAGTCCGTGCTCAGCAAGAGATATTGAAATAAGTTATGCTCTTCTTAAGGAAGCCTATTTCTCGTGTGGTTCCCGCCAAACAAAAAGCCACCCGCTTTCCACCTGTCCGTGTCGTAAAAGGAAACTAAAGGATTATGTCAAGACGATAGACAGCAGCGCAACATTCCCTAGGAGGGTTGATGTCAGGCAGGCGGCCGGTCATAAAACAATAAGTCAAAACCTCTAACAACATGGATTTATGAAATACATGTTGTGCCGACCCCACCTCATGTGGGATAAGGGCAGGAAGAAGAAGAAGAAGATAGACAGCAGCGCCCTCCCGCTTATAGCAATATCTGATGATCACCAATCCATCTGACAAGCGTGGTTTTTATAGCAATATCCCTTCTGATCGTATAGGGAGGCCCATGTTCAGCTAGAAGATTTACGGGTTGATAAGCCCATGTTAGAGGACATCAAGCCTTTTCGAAATTACAGACAGAAGACATTTTTGTTTTTACGTGTCGTAATCCTCCTGGTTGTCTTCCACCCTGGGGAAGGCAAAGGGTAATGTAGGACTCTTCCGACTAGAACCCCGGCGCCGGGTTGCAGTGGATAGAAGCTCTAATATTAAAATGAATAAAATCGAGTCAATTCGTATAGAATTCTTGTAAGGTTTTATTTATTTATTTAATGAACCAACTTATATTAACAGACAGTTACTATACATATACCGCACATAATTTTCATTGCAGCTTGACCTTCAATAAAATTGAAAGAATTACATAGTTGACAAGATAAAATTTAAAATGAAAGGTATTTAATGTACTTATTTATAATAAATATTGTAAGCAAAGTAACTTGAAGGAAGTAACAACTGATTGCTTATTTTTCTCTACATTCAAATCATCATCATCTCCCTGCCCTTATCCCACATTATGTGGGGTCGGCACAACATGTATTTCGTAAATCCATGTTATTAGTGGTTTTCTCTACATTCAAATATTAGATCATAATTTACGCAAACAATAAGGAAACATTTTTTGGTCATTCATTTCATAGCACAAGTAATAAAATTCAGGTGTAGGTAAATTATTTAGCAATGACACACATGACAGGCAGTCGCGTGACATTTGCTAATTTTTAGTACTTAGATTTTATAAAGCGTTATCACCCTTTATAATCGCAAAGACAATGCTTTTGAGTGCCATCACTGAATAATTGACCTGTAATTATAATTTTTAATCTTCTGGTCCTTTCGTCCCAGCTTCCATTGATCCAGCAATCTTCTCAATGCTCACCAACCGTAGAATATAGTCAAGCGAGTTCATTTTGCGATCGTCAAAACGAGCAAATAGTTACATCACTGCCCGTTAGTGACGGTCACAAACCAACTTCGCTTAACAAATCATTGTGTTCTTCTGTCGTATCTTCATTATCAGTCTGTCGTGGTGAAACGTCTTCCTCGTCTTCCATATCACTTTCTACATTGATGTCTTTGTAGATATTTCATGTGTATGGAGAACTTCTAACGGTCCTATCAAAATGTTGGTCCTTTGTCTTCAGTTTTAGCAAGTGCAGCTCCCGCTTTGTGGTCTTGAGTCTTTGCTTTCTAGTTATTTTCTGTGGCCGTCATATAGGGCCTAAGGTATAAACTATGAAACATGAGCATCTACTGTATAAATACATTTTCTGTGAAAAGCATATAAAATTGCCACTCTAGGAGTATGAGAGCACTGTAAGAATTAAAATTGTGTATGTAAGATTTTTTTTATCGGGGAGGCAAATTTTCTACACTGCATACAGATACACTTTTTTACAATTATGCGTTCGTAGTTGACATTCCATCTACTTCCTTATTTCTCCACCTTTTGTTGCCTGCAAAATTTGACGTTTCTTTTCATATCTTAGCTGAAATAAATAGTACCATCTGTAAGTAAATCAAATAAAATTATACATTTATTATCAAGACCGGCATTATATTACAGATCTATTGTAGAATCAGATGTATTGTCCGATTTGCTTAAATACCTTGTAAGATATGTGGCGATTATGTGAAAATTATTAATTACTAGAGTTTAGCTAATAGTCTTATTCTTTAATCATCTATAACGGTATATACAGCATAATTAAGAGTCGTGTTTGTGTTGTGTACTGCTACCAATACTCTGACAAGACCAATGCACAGCCGGACATAGACATAGCCGGTACCCAAATACTGTAAATCAGTGATCGTAGACATAAGATCACACAAGTTATATTATAATTCTTATCTATGTAAGTGACGATGCAGTCCGCGACCAGCCTGGAGTATTTATGTTGGACAGTTGGATTGTAATCCCTCCATCTGTTGGACAATATCGTTCAGATAAGTGAGGCAAAGTGCATCTTGTTGCCCCATCCGTAAAATATCACACCATTTATGAAGTATATATAAAGCACAATAGAGCTAAAACTCATTGGGAATGCAGAGTTCCTATTTGTAGATTTGTATCTTTGATCAACCTTTTAAAGGAACCTGTTTTTGCTAAACTCTACTTCAATCTCTGAAGACACCTCGTGCATGCACCTGAAAATGTAAGAAGATAAAATTATTATCATATCTTTTTGGGAAATTTTCAAAGTTTTTTGTAAACAACTCCAGATAATGATTTCAATATTTACTTCCTAATCATGTTTGGTATTGTAAAGCTAATAGATACAAGAATACACAAATCGCCATCATTAGGGGATTGTGAACATTCGACAGTTAACATTGAGTTATTAGTAGATAAGAAAAATAATATTATGGCCTCTTTAAACAATTGGCGATATCCATTTGCTCGTATTTCTTTGCGAAAGTAGCTTTAAGATTAATCGTAATATGCGATTAGCGATTACAAAGATCCACATTTCTTATATCTGCTTTATTAAAAGAAAATTTTAGGGATTGGCTCCCCAGTAATAAAAGTGCGTGTTGTTTGGAATGACTGTAATCTTATAATGTTTCTAGGCGATTCTTCTTCTTCCTGCCCTTATCTCACACTAGGTGCGGTCGGCACAACATGTTATTCGTAAATCTATGTTGTTAGAGGTTTTGGCGTACTATTTTATGATCGGCCGCCTGCCTGACATCAACAATGAATTTAAAACAATAGGTATGGTTTACACAAATTCTATAGTTTAGAAGTTTTTTCAGATGATACAAAACTTAGATGACCAAGCATTGGTACAAATGTATTCATGAAGGTTGTAATTCTCTGTACACTACACTAACATCATCATCATCTTTTACATTAAAAGTTTTTTCTTCATCGCTCAATATTAATTACCTATTTGATTCAAACTACACCTGTTTTGTTAGACCCTTAAGAACGCTGCCAAGATTATTCCCTAAATCAAATACTGATTTAATAATTCGATAAACGATTATTATACAATTTGCACGAGTAGGTAACATTTAAAAAATAAATACTTTAATATCGGTGGCCACATTGGACTGGGTACACAACCAGCAGACGAGGTTACCAAACAATACGTGTCTGCAACACTTGAACAAATATTATCAGCCTTTAAGTTTGACTCATGTGTTCGATTTCATGTAATTTCACCTTGCGACGAATAAAAATCGTATAAAATATTTAAAAAAGTTTGCGAATAAATTGCTTTATGTAAGGAGGGTATGGGTACTCGGTACCGGAAACTGAACAACTTTCTTAGAATAACTTTTCAAAATTCGCGTATTTTTTTCACTACTTTCCATAAAAAAATTCATTTGTATTTTCCATTTCCGATAGGGAGTAACCCGACAAAATTCTTAGAGTTATTTGTTTAACAGCCTGTATGTGAATTCAATGTATCTAGAAGCATCTTAAGAACCGCTGATTATTGTTGACTTACCGCAGATAATTCATTTATCATCAATATCTATAGCTTGTTTCTCATTATTGAGACCTATTGAGACCTTTCTCATTACTGAGGCTAGGCTAGGACGCAATCAATCCTTTTCTAATGGAGATATCAATATCCTTATGAATAGGTGAAGTGTTTCTGCATTGAATTATTCTAATTGCAACATTTTTTAACACTGGCTCTCCCAAAAATTAAGTTAACACTCTCCTAGTTAAACATAAAACATAATCATCCCATTACTTCTGGGCGCGGGCCTCTTCCCAGAATGAGAAGGGTAGTAAAGCCTTAGTCCACCACTGGCCCGGGTTGGCGGATTACACACACCATCGAGAACTTTATGGAGCCCTCTCAGGTGTGCAGGTTTTCCTTCACCGTTGTCGCAATTGTTAATGAAATTCTGATCCTCATATAAATTCGAAAAGTCACTCCCATTCCCCCAGTCACAACAGCTATACTTTAATGCGGAATTCAGAAGTTTGAAATAGCGATGCACGTTATTGCTCTAGCAGGAGTACAACAAGTACCTACTGGAGTACAATTACGTTGGTTCGAAAGTATGATAAACAAATATATTTCATTTTGAATGCTAAAGACTGTCATTGTGGTCACAAATAATTACCAACCGCACGGATCATACGATTTCCGAGGATAAGCTGCATTCTCCGCAGTCAGTCTGTGAGTGGGTGACCATTCGTTAAACATCGACACCCCTCCGTGCCTTGGAAAGCATGTTAAACAGTCGGTCCCAGGTGTCATAGGAATACCTATGACAGTCGTTACGGGAAATCAGATGCCCGAAAGTCTAACAACCGGTCTAACCTTAGGATATCGGCATTGCCCAGTAACTGGGTTGCGGAGGTCTGATGGCAGTCGCTCCGTGTAAAATACGGGTATTCAGCCGCATCTGGTTAGAGTGGCAGGTAACCTCAACATCATCTTCCTGTCCTGGTCCCAAGTTACTTGGGGTCGGCGCAATATGTTTTTCTCTTCCACTCTTCCCTGTCAGCCGTCTCAATATCATTTACTCCCTTATCTTTCATATCCTCCTTCACACAATCCATCCATCTTTTCTTAGGTCTCCCTTTCCCCCTCCATCCATCAACATTCATATTCATCACTCTCTTAGTCACATGTGTTTCATCAACTATGTGGAAGGTAACCTCAACATAGTTGGGAAAAGGTTAGACAGAACATAGACTGTAATTGTGATTTAGGTACTTAAGATTAGCCTGAGGTCTGAGCACCTCGACTCGGTTAGATTAGGTTAGGTTTAACATGTCGCGGTACATGCTTTTGCAAATCTCGCGACCCCAGCCGGACGGTCAAGAGGAGGATCACCGTTGGTTTTTAGCCGGTAAGAGTCCGGCAGACCCTCTCGCCTTCGCCGGGCGCGGGACATCCATGAGGATTTACCAAAAAAAAAGACGAGAACTTAGGTTTACCGTACCTACATAATATCTTGTATAGCAATAACGGACATAGCTATTTCAAACTCCGAAATTCATTATTACAGAGTTACAGCTGGTTTAGTAAAGACAGCCTATTAATAGTTTAAATTTTATCATTGTGTAGACTATTTGGATGGCCAGTTTAATCTACTTGAAAAGTTAATCCAGTTACCCTAAAAATTGCGGAAGCCTGTCTGCAATAATTTATTAAATCCTTTAATTAGTTATTAATCAAGGAAGCGGAGCGAAGGACCAGATTTTCAGATTCAGCATACTTTAGCAATTAAGTAAGTAGGAGTAAACTTGGACCCAGAAGAGGTTCTTTACATAAAAATTACACTCGCACGTTGTATGTTTGTAGGTTATCAAAATGAAACATTATTAAAGAAAAATACCTATTGTTATTTTTATTCGTTCTATAAAAATAAATTAATTGATAATGCATTAACTCATGTTGTGAATAGGTATGTGTTATTACTTATTATCTGTTTAATAAAGTTTTGAGTTTTTTTTTATTCCATTGCATCATTTGCACCTTTAAAACTTAGTTTTATATGCCGCTTACGGCTTTGCACAAGTAAAATGATTTCTCCGAAACTATTTTGATGCCGTTTTAAATTATGTAAAAATTTAACTTTAATTTTATTATTAGGCACACGGCAGCAAGGCAAGTAATAAGATGCGCTTGAAAATCTTTTTATACATAATCTATGGTAAGGTAAAACTTGATACTCCATACTCAAACATATTAAGCTTTGGTTCTTAGCGTTATTGGCTTAAAATCTATAAACGTATTAAAAATTCAAATATTCTTACACAAAAAATGGTAGATAGACTTTAATAATTTTAACATAATTATATTGCACTATATTTTCAAAAATAAATTGTTCTTTCTTTCTTTCACACTTGCTCCCCATTAAAAAGTAAGCAAAGCGTGTCACTGAATTTACGAAAAAGATCAGAGTCAGGAAGAAAGCTAAGCGCGAGTGGCCTCCTCTGTGGCGATCTATCTTATTTTCTGTGACCCATTTCAGGCTGAAAGCCTCAATGAAACCATGTTCACCTCTCTTTGTGAAATACACTCAGTCGTGGGTAGGCCACGTGCATTAGTAATATACCGTATTGAATGTCTTGATCTTGATAATTGATTTTATTCTGTGTGGGGACGGGTTAGAGTATAAAATTCCTCACCGCACGCTGGGAATAGACTCGTGTTGTAAGATTCAAAAAAACTTAGCACGCTTGGTGGTTAGTTCTACGGTTCACCTAGCTAGCTACCAAGCAGTTTACTGTGTTCCGTCGTGTGTGAGAGCCAGAGGGGTATAGGGTAATCCCTCGTAGGTATATATCCTTGGATTCGTGTGCTCCATTTTAGACCCTGTCTGCGCTTACCATCAGGTGTGATTAGGGCCAAAGACGACCATGTTAAAGAGAATAAAGTGTAGAGCTACTTATTTGACGGTAACAGTGGCACTCATGACACCATTTAACAAAATAGATAACCGGAATTAATTCATAGGTAAAATCAACAGCCTCTCTTACTAGATCTTTAATGCAATTAACTTGTTAGTATTGCCTCGTTGGTCTAGTGGTGGCAAGCGCGACTGCTGATCGTGAGGTCTTGGGTTCGATCCCCAGGTCGGCCAATGTGTTATTGGGTTTTTCCGTGTGTAATTCCTCAGTAGCAGCCCGGAGTTTGAATTTGTGCACGATGGTGGCAATAGGCTCGCCCTCTATTTCATGGGACTTAAACATGACGACGCAATGAGGGTGTTACTATATACCTCTGACCAACCCTTCGGGGAATACAGGCGTGATGTTGTGTTATGTTACTTTTTAGAAGATATTAAAACGTGCTCCACACACGTAGCTTCACGAAAATATTACTAATGCCCATGTCAATTGACGAATCGTTATGAAAGCTGATCGTTTAAGATTTAAAGAAACATATTGTACCTGCGGAATCTGCGGATACTGCCAACGCATGCGTCTATTCGCAACGCTCTTGTATTTGTAACTCACCTACCAATCGTTATATTAACCAACAAGATTTGGTACAATATAGGAACCACCATGTGTGTCCCCAAAACTTCAAAACCACGTGTTTAAAAAAAATATATGAAACTAAATCATGATGGACGTAAAACCCCGATTTAAAGTATAAAGAAGGAAGAAAATCTTACCTATAATATGGGTTTCCATTTTCTTTTCAACATTTCCATCTTGTTTAATTATATTGATAACAATAAGAGATCCGTTTGAGAAGGTGATCGGGTATGGACTGAGTCGGATGTCGGTTGTGGTCCGACAATGTAGGTCTTGCAAGCTATACCATACAGCCTTCGGGGGGCAGGGCCGGAGTTGGGACATCGAACGATTGCAGAAATAGATCTGTTTCTATTTTTGTCTGTCTGAAGACGAATGCAGGGTAAAATGTGAGTATTGAATCGGATTTAGCTTGAAATTTTGCGAAACTCTCATCAAGTGTACAAGTTATAGCGATTTTCCAGCCACTTCTAAGTGTACCACACTATTTATAGCCAATGAAAAACAATAAATTGAACAACACCTATGATTAGGTTTTTGATTTAAGTATATGCCAAAAGTTGTCAAACGTTATCTATAAATAAAAAAGTCGCAGGGTCAGTCAGTCAGTCAGTCGCACAATACCTACAACTCTCTTTTATTTAAATTATTGTAGCTTTGCAAATTCTTATAGGTAATACCTACAATAGGTACAGATTCATAGTAGATATGCCTAATAATCACTTATCACCTTCGTGAACCATCCTCTTTAGTTTTAATCTTTTATAACCGTTATTTACCCTAATCTGACATTGGTGCCGATTCTTTTGTGCACAAAATAATCTTAATTTAGACGATTGCCATCTTTTTCACTCTGATAAAATAAAAAAGAGACGGACATAAATAAGAGCTGTAAAGTTTTGTTGAATTAAAATTTCCATACAAATTTAGACGACACGTCGAAACATGTCGACTAAATCACGATGAAGTTCAAGGTGTAAACTAGTTTGACATCTCTAACTTAGTTCTTAAGTATCTATCACCGTCCTTTTCTCAGGCCGTCTGTCAGTAAAAGAAAACAATTCTTTAATTTTAGTTTAGTTGGTGAATAAGAGAATGTCACTTTCTTTTTCTATTGAAACAGAAAGAGACAAACACCCTTAGTTTAGTTTAGTCCTGTCAAAGTGCGCAACAGAATCGGCGCCATTATCTGCAACATAAAGTAAGTCAATTATAAATAATTCTAATTAACACTTAGTTACTTTGAAAATAATTATAATGTTTGCTTGTTGACTGATTGGAACGTTCGGGTGTAATTTACTAATTATTTTGTTTGTCTAGATAAAAATAAATACAAAAATATTATCATAAAGATGGAGTAGTTTTGTTCTAGTAAGTAATAATTACCTATAATACGCCAGCAGCTAGGCATAAAAAATATTATGAGACCTACCCTGATTCAAAATTATGATTATACCAAAAGCAACCTACGTGAGTTGCAATGGTATAGTTTTTTTTTTGCCTGTTTGTATATTTTTGTCTGGCGTTGTTTTTTTTTCTAGGGTGTTATCAGTAGCTGGTAACACTGGACAATGTTGACATAGGAGGGTAACCGTCAAGATTAAACAACGTACCCGAAGTTATAATAAAAAAAACTACGTTTAAAAAAACCGACTTCAAAAACTAAAAAGTATAAAATAACTTAATAAAGATTTAATTTAATACACCTCTTATGCAAACCTAATACCTTTACAGTTTCAGAAGTCGCTGCTAATCCACGCTGAACCAAATTAAAGGCACCGACTTCTGAAACTGTAAAGGTATTAGGTTTGCAGGTATTAGGTAAGAGGTGTATTAAATTAAATCTTTGTTAAGTTATTTTATACTTTTAGTTTTTGAAGTCGGTTTTTTTAAACGTAGTTTTTTTTATTTTTTACTTTTTAGTGTCTGCAATAGGTTGTTCTGTAAACTAAAGTAGGATTATTCTAGATTACATCAGATAGAATAATTACATCGTCCACGTAAACTAAAATGTTCAGAAAAAAATAAAAATGTTCATAAAATAAAAACTACTGGGCCAATCTATGTAAAATTTTTATGGGACCAAATGGCTACTATTCCGCATCAAACTAAAGAAGAATCACGTAAATCGGATCATAAATCTCAGCGTAATCGGTGTACATACATAAAAAAAACCAATCGAATATAGAACCTACTCCTTTTTGAAGTCGGTTAAAAACAGTGGTCATTCGACGGAGCAGAGGATTCCATGTTGAACAGCCGAAGAAGTCTGACCTTTTATATCTAGTTTGCTTGTCCTCGTTTTGTGATCTTGTGTTAATTATTATATTGTGAACTAGCTTCTGTAACTAATCACTAATCTAATAATTAAAAGTACTCTCAGTGATGGAGAGTCTATGTTGGTTTAATTTACTTTATTTACCATGCTCCCAATCCTGACATACTGACATTAGCTATACCTAACTGTAATGATAGATTCACCCCTAGAAGATTCTGTTGTATGTATTTTATAAGGGTTTTTTCAATGTTCCAGACATAGTTTCTTACAATTTTAAACATTTTATGATTAAATGAATATTTAATTAATACTATTTCATTAAATGTATGGAGTACGGCCCTGCGCTCGTGTGGTTTCATGTGTGTTCAAGTGTCTCCTATATTTGTTCTAATTCCTGCGTAAGAGTAACTCGCACAACGTAACATAATTTCTATCTTCAGCAATGATATTACTAGTTTTCGATTTACTTACATCGTGCTCGTAATCTCTATAAGGGTAAGCAGAATAATACATGGCGCCAAAGTTATGGAGGTTACACACAAGTAAGATTGAACTGACTTTCTTTAAAGCGTGCGTTATACAAAAGAATTTCTTTCACCGCAATGTTGACACCATTTTTTCGTTGTTTCAAAACGATTCTCAATGGTGCCAACATAGCGAGAAATGGAATACTTTAGTGAAATTCACCCTACATAGCAAGCCAGCTCTACTTCAAAAGTTCTTATTAAAGACCTCCATTGGTAAAAATGTTCTTTCTGCCTAGCCTTTTCCCAACTATGTTGGGATCAGCTTCAAGTCTAACCAGATGCGGCTGAATACCAGTATTTTACGCGGAGTGACTGCTATCAGACCTCCACAACTCAGTTACTAGGCAATGCCGTTAGACCGGTTGTTAGACTTTCGAGCTTCTGATTATAATTACCCGTAACGACTGTCATGGGTAAAATTAGTTTACGAGTCTAATTTTATTCGCAATTTGGCAATAAAAATGCTACTATTGGTAAGCAAAACGATTCGTTTTTGTTTATAGGAACTGGGTTTAAAACATTGCAAGGAATAATTTGGAACTAATTACTTAATTGTTTTTGTTTAATGAAGGAATAGTATGGAACCACGTCGTAATAACAATTATGTACACTAGTGACCATTCAGGGCCAAACCAGATCTGACAGAAGATACGTCGCCGATCTTCCGCCAGTACCTACACGTAATTCCATACAAACATCTACGTACACATTTGACCGAAGCGTTACTAAAATTCCTTGAGTAAATTACGCGACAGAAGTTTGGCGACGTAACTTCCGTCAACTTGCATTCGAAGGGTTCGATCCCAGTCAACACCTCTGACTTTTTGAATTCATGTGCGGATCAGAATTTGATTATAGCTTGCGTTAACGGTGAAGGAAAACATCGTGAGGAAACCTGCACACCTGAGAGGGCTACGAAACGTTCTCGGTGGTGAGTGTAGTCCGCCAACCCGTACCAGGCTAGCGAATAGATAGATAGATATAGTTTATTGCACACTAAAAGAAATAAAACAGAAGGAATACACATATGTATGGAAGTGAATGTTGGTCGTGGCAGAAGAGGCATGAAAGTAGAATAAATGCCGTGGAAATGCGTTCCTTGCGAAGTATGTGCGGTGTAACTTTGAATGATAGATTGAGAAATGAAGAGATTAGACAAAGTTGCGGTTTAAAAGATGATGTAGTGACAAAAATTGAAAGGAGTATGCTTAGCTGGTTTGGCCATGTTGAGAGAATGAGTGAACGGCGATTAACAAAAGGAATTTATAAGGCGGATGTTAATGGGAACGCCGGTAGAGGACGTCCTAGAAGGACATACATCGATGTTATTGGTGATGTTCTTTACAAAGGTCAGGTGCGTAGTACTCTCAACCGGCGTGCGTGTATGACAAGATGTATGAATGTGGATGAAGCGAAAGGGGTATGTAAGAGTCGTAGCATGTGGCGTTCTATAGTTTCTGCCTACCCCCATGGGAAAAAGGCGTGAGTTTATGTATGTATGTATGTATGAATACACATAATTAGGAATAGTACAAATGGCGGTCTTTTCGCTTAAAGCAATTTCTTAACCATTGGATAGAAAGAATTGTTAAGAAACATATAAAGGGCAGTTTGCGTTTGTCTTAGCGGACTAAGGCCTAAATCCTTAAAGATGCCCGTGTTCAACTATGGGACATTAATGAGCTGCTTATTTTAAGTTATTACTGTAACTTGCACTCTACCAAAGTTTAGAGATTCTGTAAGAACAAGATTACAACCATCTTCTCTTAAATTGGCATCAAGTAAGATCTAGTACCAAAGGACCATTTAATAATTCATAATTCATTTAAATTTATTTTTAAATATAGCATATTAGGGCACATGTGTTTAAAAAATTGAGATGTCAAGACGATCTTGTCTTGATTGATTATGACCACAGTATCCTTCCCGTTGTCACAGTCCCTTGAGTGACTCTCGCCAACTACTACTACTGCGGCCAAATTAACCAACCACCATAATATTCAAAGTTTAAGAAAACAAAACGTCACTCACTGGCGCCTGAAGGAGGACATCTTCGTTGAGGTCGGCCGCGGCGTTGGTGGCGTGACGATCTAGACGTGTTTGTGGGGCTGTCATTGTTAGAAACGGCACAAAATAGAGAGGTCCGGAAGGCAAAACGGGAGGCCTTTGCTCAGCCGTAGAACATCTCACAGGCTACAAAGAAAGAACCGGCCTAGTGCGAGTCGGACTCGCGCATGAAGGGTTCTGTACCACTGTCAAAGTGAATATATAACTAAATATTCTGTGAATATTTCAAGCGTCTACCTGTTGCCGTTATCAACATCGAGCAAAAAAATCACGTTTGTTGTATGGGATGTATGGGAGCCCCCTTAAATATTTATTTTATTCTGTTTTTTAGTATTTGTTGTTATAGCGGCAACAGAAATACATCATCTGTAAAAATTTCAACTATCTAACTATCACGGTTCATGAGATAAAGCCTGGTAACAGACGGACGGACGGACAGCGGAGTCTTAGTAATAGGGTCCCGTTTTACCCTTTGGGTACGGAACTCTAAAAAACTAATGTAGTTTTTGTCTTTGAAAAGTTACTTTCATCGAACTTGATCTAACAAATACCAGTCTTATTAGACGGTACACTGCATTCGAAATAGAGACATATTACAAAGTATGCAGTGACATACCTAGATGCATATTTAGGTCACTCATTAGTGAAAATTCAAGCGATCGATTGTTTCTACACACTAAAAAAAATAAGAAGGCCAACTCTGAATAGGAAGTTGTCTCTTTCGTCACCACGATGCATGGACGCGCGAGTTGATTATAACCGGAGAGCGAGTGCCGCGCATAACGCCGACCGCATTTTGCCGACAAATTAGATGTTTAATTATATTATACCTAGGCAGCGGTCAGTTATGTTGGGACCACAAAGGCGGAATTCGACGAATGTTTGTGTTGCCGCGACAACACGCCACAACATGTGTGACAGTGTGTCCCGAGGGTAGCGACTGCATGATGCATGCACGGCCCTCAACACTTTTATTAAACATTTTTCATGTAAAACATCTAATGCAGCGGTACGATTGTAAGAGCAGCTGTTGGGTAGCAGACACATGACGGCAAACCTTCGTAACTCGTTGGCTCTCTTCGGTTTAATTCGGCCAGTATTTTACAAAATGATTTTCTATCCTATTTCACATCGGCCAGGCGCTTTGCGACGGTAAATTTTTTTTTGAGAAAATTTTTGACATTCGTTTTCCGTTCTTCATAAAGTAGATCTTCTGTAACTACTCTGTTATGTAGTTATAGCACCAATGTATGGCACATTTGTATAAATATTTCACTATGTTTGCATTTCACCTGTCCTCCTTTCCCTACCAAGGTTCGCTATTGTATTAATTAATTACAAATATAACTCCGAACAATAGTTTGTAATTTTTTATTGTTTTACCAATGTGATAGATTAGTGATAGGTAAATGTAGGTCCATTTTTAATTTGTAAAAAAAGTAAAAACTCTTTTTACCATGGATTGTCATAATTTAATGGTCTTTATACTTTTTTTGCCATAAATATTGCCATTTTCTAAGTTACCCTTTTGATTTCTTGCCAAGACGAGCTAAACAAACTGTACACTCGGGAGCAATGAATCCGGGTCACCAACATAAACCTTAATATCTCGGAAAACATTGTTTAACATTTTAACATTGTTTTGTTTATGTTGTGACCTGGATTCATTGCTCCAGACTCCCGAGATTTTTAAATGTACCTACCTACTTAGATACAAGTAGATAAATACAACAAGATTTTTTTAAGTGTACCTTGTTAGAGGTAACTAACTCTACTCAACGTATTGGCTTCATTGGATCTTAGTAATATGTCGCCTGGGTCTTATTGTAATTTCAAAAGACCCTGAAGAAGAAGAAGAATTTATTATTATAACTACACAACTGCCTCCAGCAGTTGATAGATTGGACTGCTTACAAAAGTTTGAAGAAAATCTTTTAGGGCCACTGCAGACACAATACAATTAGTATAGGCGGAGATTTGGGGGCTGCATAGCGTTTTGGTGATCCTCTACGTTCAATCGTGGCATCAGCGCTAACCCATGTTCCGAAGATTGCAAAGCATCGCTAATGCCCGGTTCCAATAACAAAAACGAGTCGTTTTGCTTAGAAATAGTAGCATTTTTAACCGACTTCCAAAAAGGAGGAGGTTCTCAATTCGACTGTATGTTTTTTTGTATTTTTTTTTGTATGTTTGTTCCGCGATATCTTTGCTAATTGTGAACTGATGTTAATGATTATTTTTTTGTTTGAAAGAGTATTCTTTCGAATTGGTCCCATTTAAATTTGGTGAAGATCTGGTGAATAACTTCGGAGATAGACCATTTGAAGTCGGTTTTATTTTTGTTAAAAAGTGATTATTTATTGCCAAACTGAGTTTAGATAGACTCGTAACCTTATTTTACCTGTGATATCTTCTTCGATATGGAAGTGTCTATACAAGATCTTTGCTTTATTGTTGGTAAAGATACAAGAGTCTCAATTTTAACCAATAACGCTTCGTAAATTGTAGGAAACGGCCATTAATCGCTGCGATTGGCGGTCGAATGTATACAGGGTGTAAACGAAATCATGTAATTCCTACAAACCTCGTGATGTACCACTGACATAGCTGATTAAGCCTGCACGGAATACTTTTGGATTCAATAAAAAAAAACAAGAAGTTAACATTGTGTTCTTAACGCGAGGCATTTTAGCGCCCCGGGTTAAATGACCGCGCGGCGAGCGATACTCACGCAATTCGCTTGGAGCGCTAAAATGTCTCACGTTAAGAACACACGTTTACTTCTTGTAATTTGTTTTTTTGTTGAATCCAAAGGTATACCGTGCAGGGTTAATCTATGTCAGCAATACATCATGAGGTTTGAAGGAATTACGTGATATCGTTTACACCCTGTAGTGAAGTGTTCTGCCACGGCCTTCAGCGACTGAAAAGCAATAAATAGCCGATCACTGATACTAAAAGTATAGTGTGCTAAGGCCTTTTAATAATTTCATATAGACATAAATGAGGGACTCATGGATAAGTAACGACCGTGCGGAACATATGATTTGCGAGTTTAAGTTGCGCTTGCCGCGGTCAGTCCGTGGATAGGTGACTGTCCGTTACACATCGAGACCTCTACATGCCTCGGAGAGCATGTTAAATCGTCGGTCCCGGGTGTCATACAAATAATTTGACAACTGGTCTAACCTCAATATATCGGCATTGCCCAGTAACTGGGTTGCGGAGGTCTGATGACAGTCGCTCCGTGTAAAATACTGGTATTCAGCCGCATCTGCTTGGACTGGAAGCTGACACCAAAATAGTTGGGAGAACATGTAGACAGAAATAAAATATTAATTAACAATATCAGTTGTTTGAGTTGCAAGTATATGCAGCCAACTGTATTCAGTTGGTGACTAAGTATTATGTAATTAAGCTTATGTACACATAGAAGTACATTATGTCTGCATTATTATTATACAGATACCTATTGCCTTTTATCTTTGTATTCTGGAAGGGGTTCAAACATTTTTCTATGGAAGCTGGGATAGCCACCATACCGTCATTTTTTCAAAGTTGAATCTGGTATTTATGGGTAGAGGACATTTAAATAAACAAAAAAACTCAGCAACGTGATGCCTTAAAGTGTCACATTGCCGAGACACTTCCCAAAAATTAACTAATTGCGCATATATACACGTAATTAGTTAATTTTTAATATTAGGTCCCCACCTATGAAATTGGCGTTTTTTTCTCACAAATAGAGAACCTCGTCATTTCTATGATATAAAATATTCATCAATTGCTTGATATTATATCGAATACTGACCATCATAGACAACTACCAATAGTAAAAAAACCTTATTACTTATAGTTTTCAAAACAT
This sequence comes from Amphipyra berbera, assembly GCA_910594945.2. NCBI lineage: Eukaryota > Metazoa > Arthropoda > Insecta > Lepidoptera > Noctuidae > Amphipyra > Amphipyra berbera. Next base: position 9,123,269 of record OU343144.1, on the reverse strand, counting down.
AAAAAATACCTTAAAAATGACTCCTTTTTTTGTTAGCAGAAATGACCACTATTTTTGTTTTAACTTAGCCAAAACTTATTTTTGTCGCATAATCTAAGTGGCATACGTTATCTTAGTTTTTAAACATTAGTGCATAAAAGTTTTAAAACATTAGTGTTCATAGTTGTTAAATAAATTAAGAAAATGTTAGTAGGTATGAAAAATGCAACTTCTTTAAAATTCTCCATACAAAACGCTGATTTCATAGGTGGGGACCTAATAATTGTCATTGTTCCTATATGGCGATTTTTGCCTTCAAATATCTCGGCAACGTGACACTTTAGGGTATATTGCTAACATTTATGTATTATGCAAATTTACATAGTGCTTGTGCTTTCACTACTACAATTTCAAGTGATTTTAAGATTATTTCAAGTTTTAAAGTAAGATTATTATAATCATCTTCTTCCGGCAAAAACGAATAGGTGCATGTTTTTTGCTGACCTACAGTTAAATTTTGTATGCCAATGAATTGAAATCATCGATATGATATGAAAGTAAATTAACATCATCATTCTCCTGCCCTTATCCCAACTTATTCGGGGTCGGCGCAGTATGTCTTCTTCTACCATACATCTCTATTAGCCGTCATCTCAGTAGTCACCCCCTTTCTAGCCATATCATCTTTCACACTATCCATCCATCGTTTCTTTAGTCTTCCTATACTCTTATAACCATCCACATTCATGCTCAAAACTTTCCTCACGACATGTCCCTCATTCCTCTGCATCACATGCCCATACCATGACAAAGTAAACAAACAAATCTTATCCAAATCTTCACTATTCTCATTATAACGATGTAGGTAGTATTTCTACTATTGTAATACTTATAACAAATTAGCACATGGCTACTTCTAGCGTTACGCGGTTTCACAGAGTGACCGCAACTGGATATAAATTACTGCCTAAGTAAGATAAAGGTACCATTGGATATTTATTATCTAATATCTTGAATATAAATATACAACGGGACAGAAGCGATACAGAACATTGACATCAAATTTTTACAGAGAAGCTCACGGTACTATATTAGTTGACGACGTGTCGAGGAACTTCAAGTAGGTATATTTCACCAAGAAGAACACAGTCTGCTTAGTTGTCGGCAATAAGATTGACAAGCATATCATTTTGGGACCCAGTGCATAATATCAGCAAGCACATTGAGTCACCCGCGCGACGGCGACGCAACGAATATTCCCAAGGAGGGTTGATGTCAGTCATAAAACAATAAGCCAAAACCTCTAACAATATGGATTTATGAAATAGGTACCTACACATGTTGTGCCGACCCCACCTAGTGTGTGATAAGGGCAGGAAGAAGAAGAAGAAGAAGATCTTGAATACAAATATACAATAACAATATTTTTTGTTAATTCCGCCAAACAGTTGATCAAGCCTGAATGCAGTATGCAGCAGGATGCCCCGTGGAAAGGCGAAACACATGTCGTATCGGTTTGATTTGTTTGTGTGTTGCATATTATTAATCGCACCTTCCGCATTTGCATATTTGCGGGCTAGGGCGGTGCTGCATACCTAGTGCATTCAGGCTTGATCAACTGTTTGGCGGAATTAACACAATACTTATTGTTATTTTATATTTGTATGTCATGGATTTCCGCAAAGTAACTCCTAATTCCATCATTTATAATACCTTGAACTATTTATTTTTAGTTCTTGCTGTGTGGTCTTCGTACAGTCCTTCTATCTACACATTTTTTTATTGTAGGTACTAATTGTAAGTACGTAATTCAAATCGAATAACCGAAATCAGGGCCTGATTTAGGTACTCTATAGACTAAAAATGCAGTGATAGCCTAGTGGTGGAATGATTGCCTTCCATGAAAAAGGATCTGAGTTCTACCCCGGCCTGCACCTCTGACTTTTCGGATTCATATGTGGATCAGAATTTGATTATCACTCGCGTTAACGGTGAAGGAATACATCGTAAGGAAACCTGCATACCTGAGAGGGATCTAAAAAGTTTTCAATGATGTGTGTAGGTAGTCCGCCAACCCGTACCAGGCCAGCGTGATGGATTAAGGCCTAAACCCTTCTCGTTCTGAGAACAGGCCCGTGTCCAGCAGTGGGACAGTAATAGGCTGATTAATGTTATGCTATTTATAGGCTAAATAGACAAAGCCTGGGGTCGTGACGAGAAAGAAAAATGACGAAAATACTTTGAAAGAAGAATTGCATAGATATTATCAAACTGCCTCCTCTCCACTCATCCTCCACTCCTGTGAAGTGGTGGCACGCGTGACTGCAGACCGTAAGGTCCAGGGTTCGATCCCCAGGTCGGGCAAAATGTTATTGGGTTTTTCCGTGTGGAATTATAATCGAATTTTAAGATTTGTACCTATGTGTTAAATGTGCATACATATAAAATGTCTGGTCCTTTGGTACGAAGGCTTTTTAAAATAGTGAAACAGCGTTTCAATACAGTTTCAGGAAAGGATGTGTGCATAAATACTAGATGTTAGAATATCCATAGTAATAACAGATCTAAATAATTGCGTCGTTGGCAAGCGCGACTGCTGGTCGTGAGGTTCTGGGCTCGATCCCCAGGTCGGGCGAAGTGTTATTGGGTTTTACCGTGTAGAATTTCTCAGTAGCAGCCTGGAGTTTGTATTTGTGACCGGTCGATGGCAATACGCTCGCCCCCTATTACATGGGACTTATACCTACATCACGGCGAAATGAGGGTGTTACAAAACACCTCTGCCCAATCCTTTGGGGAATACAGGCGTGATGTTATGTTGATGTATTGAAGCAAAAACCCAGCTTTAGCAGCAACTAACTTACTTGATATAATCACTATTCGTCCGATGGCCAAGAGCACCCCTCCCTGCCCACAGGTGGTCTAACACATGAAGAGGCTATTAGAGGTTATAATAGCCTAACCTAACCCTGAACGAAGCCCTGATCGAAATAAAAAAGCTGCTCTCCGAAGTATTAAAAGGGTCTCGATGACGTATCAAGAATGCATCACACGAACGTGGCAATTTTAGACCGTAGCCAATTAACTACGAACCCCGATAATAAAGTCTATTTACATCATCTTATAGCCCATGACGTCATTTTTTTGTTGTAAAATTTAACATACCTAGTTATTAGTACCTGTCTATTAATAAACATTACAAAAATGTTTGGGGAAACCCATGGGAAGTTAATGCAAACAATTAATTATAATAATTATAAGTAACTTGACAATTAAACAAACACGTTTCTCACTTCATTTGTATTTGCCGTGAGGTGTCGTACCTATAAGCTTAGAGAATTGGATCATTTTGTGGGGTCATAAAAAACAAGTGCAACATCTCATAAGCATTCATCGCTCTGTTTCTGTGAAACATGTTTTGCTTTATGTTCTGTATTGGCACTCAAATCTTAATCATAGCTTCATAGCTTTAGCTAGTATGATTTAGACACTGCTCGGTACCTATATTACTTCTTTATACTGTGCCTATATCTTGGTAGGTGATGAAATAGGGAAACGAAATCGCTGAATTAGAGATATTGTTGATATTTAACGTCGCATGCAGCCGCCAGCGCTACCATGAACTGCCAATATATACTGAGTAGACTGTATTTTAAAAATGTATTCAATAGGATCGTTCGTTTATTAATACAGTTGTTGAACGAAAACACTGCTGTCATTGTTTGTAGAAAATTATGTCAATGTCACCTGTCGTTGCTGACAAATGTCAAATTGACAATGCGAATAACGATGAGCGAAATGTCAGTGTTCAACAAGTAGTTTTGTGGAGTGGTGGTGTTATTGACCCTATAGTGCCCAATTACGTAGTTTTATGATACAAAAATGTACATTTACGAGCTGCCGTTTGAGATAAACAAGGAATTATGCAGGCTGCTCGATGTAGAGGACTATTGGAAGGAACTGGCAGGCAACTGGATGAAGTATTCGGCATTTGATGTAAACGTAAGTAAATCATTCATATTGCGAAGTTTGGGGATTTCCTCGCCGCGAAACATCTTTTTAATAAGCTTTCTTGGAATTCCCGATTATTTTTATGTTTTCGTACGTCATACAATGATAATGGAGATGACACAATCGGTCGTACCCACTATTTTTTTCTTTGGAGAAGATTAAATTAGGTTTTTGGCTAATTAAGTATGAGATAAATATCACATTATGATCGTAAGTAGAAGCAGCTGGTATTAATCTACTTCCAGATCAAGAATCACACCCAGTTTTGTATTAGGTACCTACTATTTCTCTTATGATATTATCATAAACATTACTTTCTTTAGGACATGGAACAAACAGCTCGCCGCCTGACTATGTCTCCAACAAACCAGTTATTCACAAGATGGGGACAACTAAACCATAGAGTAGAAGAACTTTTCATTTTATTGTACAAAATGAAGCACATGCCAGCACTGAACTGCCTAAAGCCAGTTGTTAATACTGACTTCCATAAGTTGTTAAGTAAACACAGAAACTCTAGCAATGGGAAGGAAAGAAATACTGCTGTTGTATATGGTAAGTATCTTCTGATCAGTACCACTAATAGTTAATAGATTTTTAAAATGTTACTTACCTATTTTTATCGACTGGCCAAATTCTGAAATATTTGAATAACAAGTAGAAAATATTCAGGTTATACTCACTTTTTACTATTCATGAACTTTGGATAACATAATATAAATATTATATTATGTTACTATAATAAGGTTCTTAGTCTCTACGGTACTAAAGATTTCATTTTAATTGATATCAACTATAATGGCACAAGTCCAAATAATAACTTGGTATTCTTTAATAACGTCAGCGCTACTAGTAATAAAACTAATAAAAACTCAATGCAAACACTCAGAAAATATTAACAGAAGTATTTTTTTGGCATTTTTGTGTACTGTAAAATATATTAAGATTTTGCCATACAATATAAAAAATATATCGTCCCCTATTATATGGGACTTAACTATAACTGGTGAAACAAATCCTTTGCAGAATACACAAAGTGATGTTATGTATAAAAATTATAACAACTTCTCACCAAGAATGTTTGCTTATTTATTTATTTATTTTATTCTTTATGCACAAAATTAGTACAGAGGCGGACTTAATGCCTTTAGGCATTTTCTACCAGTCGACCTTAGGGTGATGCAGAGACAAAACATGGTAGGTGCTTATTCTGTTTACCCACCCTAAAACAGTTACCCTGAGGTGTATACTCAGAAATGTGTCTTCGTATATCCACTCTAGATGGGGTAAATTATGTATAATAACATAGATTTTTATTACAGATAACTCATATAAGAGAAGTTCACAAAAGTCTGATGGCAACTTTGGCTCAATTCCTCTGCCTGTCATGTTGATTGAGAAGGTATGTATTTTTTTTAATAATTTCCCTACAAGTAACCAAGGTCAGTTTTACCATAAGACTTGTCATATGTCATAAACCTGTGTTATCAAGCAAAGAAAATGTAATTATGGAAAAGAAACATTGTGACCACTTGTTGTATAGTCTGGCCATTCAACGTTTGTATAAAATGTAAACAAATCATTTGATAGTATTTTTTTTAAGTCGTTAAAAATACGTATTTTTTAAAACAATATTACAAATTATAAACCAGTATTGAATAATAAGTGTTATTTGTTTATTTAATGGACTCTTAAAGCAAAATAAATGTTTCATGATCAAAGGTTTGTTCAAAGATTTATTGCATACTAAGTGTACATAATTGGTCTTTTTAGGTAGGTACTTACAACTCCTGCCGGGGTCGCGGTGCATGCAATAGCGAATCCCGTGACCCCGGCCTTAGGTCAGAAGGAGGGACACCGTGGTGGTTTTAGCCGGTAAGAGTCCGGCACACCCCCCCGTCTTCCCCAGACGGGGGATAGTCCATGAGGATTTCCCCACGCTAAAAAAAACAAAAAAAAAGGTACTTACAACTCCATCGCCTTTTTCAAGCATTGCAGTAGTGAGATCCAGGGGATGTTTTCCTTTTATACAGAATATAAATGGCTGGACTATACCTACATATACACAAACATAGACATTGTTACGTATTTTTAAATTTCATGGGTAGGTGTTTATTACTTTGTAGCGAAAACTACCTGAAACAGCCTATGATGATTAAAGGCGACTACTAAAACGAAGGTGCATCACTCTCATAGATTATCTACTTCTTTAAATTGATCTGAGTGTTTAATTTTTCGCCACATGACAAAAATTATCATTAATACGCTACTGAAAATACGAAACTGCCTCGTTGGTCAAGCGGTGGCAAGTGCGACTGCTGATCATGAGGTCCTAGGTTCGGTCCCCAGGTCGGGCAAAGTGTTATTGGGTTTTTCCGTTTGGAATTCCTCAATAGCAGCGCGGAGTTTAGGTTCGCCCCCTATTACACGGGACTTAAACATAACGGCGAAATGAGGGTGTTACTATACACCTCTGCCCAACCTTCGGGGAATACGGGCGTGATGTTATGTTATGAAAATACGAGTCACAACCAATCAGCAAAAATATATCAAAGTGGATCCAGCTTTAAGTTCGTAGGTCAATGCGCTCACACATGCGCAATGCTCGTGCGTCTGTAACGAAGCGTGTGTCATGCGTTTATACGGAATTTTAAAGGGAAGTATACATGTATTTCCTATTAAATTAGAATTTCGTGTAATGGACATTACAAATATAGGAATTCATATAAATGTTATCTGTGCCCTAATTACGTAAACTTTATAATTGTTTCATACAATTGGAAACACTGCGTGTGGTTTTTCCGAGTATCATAATAGCAACAGCATTTATAGGACGATTCACGAGATAATAACGGATACGTTTTACGAATACTGTATTCCGTTACCACCCCCTGTAGGCCTAGCACGAATACTGTCGAGTTACAAAAGTAAAGGTACCATGTAACGGGGTGAATAGGGATGCAGGGGTGAATCGGAACGAAATTTTAAAACTGGCTTTAACGTTGAAATAAAGTAGTTTGTTGCCAACAAGGACACTTAATCGTTAATTATAATACAGTAAACACATTGGAGTCCTTTTTGGCAACAAACTATAGTATTTAAATGTTAAAATCCATTTTAATGTTTCGTCCCGATTCACCCCTGCATAGGGATGAAATGTGGTGAATAGGGATTCACCCCATTTTACGGTAATGTAAGTGAATTTTGAATTGGAAATACTCGTTTCGCATATCGTCGCTGCGCTTACAAAATCCGCTATGGGAAATCCCCAACTTTACAGGAGAAGCAAAATACTGCTTTTTTCCCAAACTGATAACACTTTAAAACATAGTATGCAGAAAATTAGATTTTATGTTGGGGCATCAATAAATATTTTTTTTGCTATTTCTATGATATAACAGGTGCTAGGTTTTTTTATTTAAAGTGAATTAGGGCACATAGCGATTTTTTTTGGGTCGTTCTTCTTCTTCTTTTCGTGTGGTTAGTGACTAACATGGTGTCAGAGTTTATGGGTCTCTGACTTGGCTTCACATGCCGTCGAGAAATATCTCTCAGGCATGTTGGTTTCCTCACGATGTTTTCCTTCACCGTCTTTAAGCAAGTGATAATTATACAATACGCATATGAACCCGAAAAGTCAGAGGTGCGTGCCTTGGGTTAGAACTCGAGACCTATGACTCGGCAGTCCGACGGTCACACCACTAGGCTATCACTGCTTAATGGGTCGTTAATACCGCTATATAAATTTTCGCCACATGACGGATTTATGCTTCTACTAGATAATTTTCATTGTTGGTCGTCCTAGAAAACTTAGCGGATTTTCCACACTATTTTTCAATAATAAACCCGCTATGTGTCATACTGAAGCGCAATTCTAAAAGCCGCGCATTGAAATAAAAATGCGTTAAGTGTCTCTTTGCACACATAGAGGATTTTTCGAGCCGTTTTTGGCCAAAATTACATAGCTGATATTGCTATCTCCTTAACCAAACAAATTATTAGAAAACGGATTTCACAGGCCTACGTGGCTTGAGAAGTATTATAATATAGCATCAAAAACCGAAATTTAAAAAAAACAGCGGATTTTGCAAGCGCAGCGACGAATTATGTACTACTTAATTAATTACATAACAACATCACGCCTGTATTCCCCGAAAGGTTGAGAAGAGGTGTATTAACACCCTCATTTCGCCGCTAGGTTAAAGTCCCATGTAATAAGGGGCGAGCCTATTGCCATCAACTGGGCACAAATCAAAACTCCGGGAGGAATTCCACACGGAAAAACGCAATATCACTTTGCCCGACCTGAGGATCGAACACAGGACATCACCATCAGCAGTCGAGCTTGCCACCACTAGACCAACGAGGCAGTATTTGATTAATTTGAAAACTTTATTCATATCTAAACCAAAATGTTAACAGTACAGTTGTATTTTCGATTCAAAATTCGCTAATATTAGCGACTAGAGGCCCGTCCAGGCTTCGCACGGGTGGACATTTTTCCTGTTTTTGCAACATTTTTCATTTATGCTCCGCTCCTATTGGTCGTAGCGTGATTTTATAAAGCTATAACCTTCCTCGATAAATGGACTATCCAACTCGAAAATAATTTTTCAATTTCAACCAGTAGTTCCTGAGATTAGCGCGTTCAAACAAACAAACTCTTCAGCTTTATAATATTAGTATAGATATGTTAACGATACTATACGTTAAACTTCGTGCTAGTTCGTGCTAAAATATCTTTCTCGAATTACCTATATTCTATTGTGATAATGTGTATAGTATTGGTCATCAGTCATTGGGAGGTCTATATGTAGCAGTGGACGTTTACGGCCTGGTACAATAGTGATAGTACTAACATATTCAATACAGTGCGTACATATTTGCGTTTCATCATGATTCGTTCGTGGAATTGGGTAGTTGACAATATTTTTTTATTAAATGTCTTGAAAGTTTTACAAAAAAACAAAGTCAATAGTGAAAAAACCAATGAAATGCCCAAGTTATAAGTGATTTAAAATTGTTAATAGACAGAGACCGCACTATTGAATGGTGACGTCATTGTTCAAAAACTTCATAGTAACTTGATATTACTCCGTACAGTGTCCGTTTCGTGCGATAAGGACAGAAAATGCGCCATTCAAAAACTTGAAATACGTGTATCTTCTCCATTTTTAGATTGATTTTATTTATTTTTTAACGATCGTTTTCTGTCTATACCTTTTGCCCATTACTGTCCCACTGCTGGACACGGGCCTCTTCTCAGAATGAGATGGGTTTAAGTCTAAGTCCACCACGCTGCCGCTGGCCTGGTGCTGCTTGGCAGACTACACACACCATCGAGAATTTTATCGAACCCTGTCAGGCGTGCAGGTTTCCTCCCACTTTTGGCGCAGCCGCTAGACACACAGCTACTTTATTTTTATTTATATACTTTTATTTGTTTTGTCTCTCATGAATGTTTTGTGTGTGTCTAACTGCTTTTGTGCCAAATAAATTTCTTTCTTTCTTTCTCACGATGTTTTTCCTTCACCGTTAACCCAAGTAATAATCAGATTCTGATCCGCACATGAATTCCAAGCCAGAGGTACGGGTGGAATGCAAGCGTTCAACCGCTAAGGCTATCATTGCCTTTTTTTGCTTTGATGCTTATTTTTTACTTAATAAAAATTCAATTAAATATTATTTTTACGTTGTCAACCTCCGAATTGTTCACCCAGATCAATGAATGACTCGTAATCATCTTGTTTTGATCACTACGGAATTTGTCTTATATTTTTCCTGTTATGTTGTAGAAACTACTGACATGTTTTGCATTGGCTAATAGCCAATAGGCTGTTATTGTAACTATCAAATAATACATTTTCATTAGTGTTGCTTGATGAATCTTATTTTAATCTTTATAAACACGTTTTAAGGTTCAATTTTCTATCTCTGGGATTTTTCAAGAAATTTGATATTATGCTAACATGTTTTATCAATAAGGACGTATCATTGAATAACTGAAACACACTAAACAGTCCTACAAACAAGCAAAAACTACATTATTCTGTTCTATCTAGCTTTTTCCCAACTATGTTGGGGTCAGCTTCCAGTCTAACCAGATGCGGCTGAATACCAGTATTTTACACGGAACGACTGCCATCAGACCTCCGCAACCCAGTAACTGGGCAATGCCGATATCCTAAGGTTAGACCAGTTGTCAGACATTCGGGCTTCTGACTTCCCGTAACGACTGCCATAGGTATTCGTATGACACCCGGGACCGACTGTTTAACGTGCTCTCCGAGGCACGGAGGGGCTTGATATGTAACGAATGGTCAACATCTACGGACTGACCGCGGCAAGCGCAGCTTAACCTCACAAATCATATGATCCGCAGTGAATGGTACCTAATTAGCCACGAGCCCCTGCTGATAAACAACATGATTGCATATAGGTACTAAAGTTTAACCCAAAAAACCCAGAACAATAAAAATATTTTTAACAAAAGCAAAATTGATGTACCTAGGTATGTTTTTTGTATCCGAGTTCAGAATTAGATAACCTGATTCAAACATACAAGATGTATATAAACAAGCCCGATATAATTTAAAGTGGATACCATAGTATATAGCAGGGGTGGCCAACTTGATTCGACCCAAGATCTACTGTTTACTGAGTAGACTCTGTGCGATCTACCAGTTACATAATCAGTACCTCTTCATTCAACTTATATTAAACTTATATTTTTCTTTGCCTTACCATGATCGACTGGATTAAGAGCCGCGATCGACTGGTTGGCCACCCCTGGTATATAATTGGCAAGCATGACTGCTGATCGTGAGGTCCTGGGTTCGATCCCCAAGTCGGTCAAAGTGTTATTGGGTGTTTCTATTTGGAATTTCTCAGTAGCAGCTCGGAGTCGGGATTTGTGCCCGGTTAAAAGCAATAAATAGGCTTGCCCCTTATTACATGGGATTTAAACATAACTGGCGAAATGAGGGTGTTAGTAACGCGTGATGTTATTTTATGTTAGTAACAGAATAAAACCCCAGCATATTAAAAGTAGATAACTTATTGATAATGACATCCGAACGGGTACACGATTTACAAAGAGATAAGAAACAAATTCATTGAACAAACTGTTATTGCTCAAACATCCTTGTACGCGAATTTAGTGTAAGTTATATTCTACCGCGCGTTGTAAACATAATCACCAAAATATAAGCGTTTGGCTACCTATCTTTGTACTTAAACTGGTTCAGAAGTGCAGTTTACACGCGCAGGGAGTTACGTTGTTGGGATGGAGACGCGAAGTCCCGTTACTTCTCATTAAACTCGCCGAAAAATAGGATAGGAACTGTCTTGTTGTGTGTTGTCTAGAGTGGTCGCAAGCGCGACTGCTCGGCATGGGGTCCGGGGTTTGATCCCCAGGTCGGGCAAAGTGTTATTGCTTTTTTCCATTAGAAATATCTCAATAGCAGCTCGGTTTCTGGATTTGTGCCCGGTTGATGGCAATAGGCTCGCCCCCTATATAACATGGGACTTGAACATAACTGGCGAAATGGGGGTGTTACTATACACCTCTGACCAACCCTTTGGGGAGTGCAGGCGTGATGTTGTGTGTAAAATATAAGTACTTTTTTTGTTTTCAAAAAGACTTAACATTTTTTTTGTGTTGCAGGGTGTACATCTGCCTACCACGAGCAGGATACAAAATGGTAACTCGCCGTCGCCAAACTATGAATCAAGCACAGACATTAGTAAGGTGAGCCGACGTTTGTGGTCTCTGATTGTATGATATCATTGTACTATATGAATTATTTTACATGCAATTTTAATGATTCATTCAATTCAACATCGATGCGTATGGAGGACATATAAGTAGGTATTACCGGGGTAAAATATGACTCAATTTTTAACCGACTTCAAAAAGGAGGAGGTTCTATATTCGATTAGTTTTTTTTTTATGTATGTACACCGATTACGCTGAGATTTATGATCCGATTTACGTGATTATTCTTTAGTTTGATGCGGAATAGTTGCCCCTTGGTCCCATAAATTAACATAGTTTGGCCCAGTAGTTTTCATTTTATGAACATTTTTATTTTTTTATGAACATTTTAGTTTACATGGATGATGTAATTATTCTACCTGATGTAATCTAGAAAAATCCTAGTAGTTTACAGAACAACCTATTACAGACACTAAAAAGTAAAACAATAAAAAAACTACGTTTAAAAAAAACGACTTTAAAAAGTATAAAATAACTTAATAAAGATTTAATTTAATACACCTCTTATGCAAACCTAATAGGTACCTTTACAGTTTCAGAAGTCGGTGCTTACAATTTGGTTCAGCTTGGATTAGCACCGACTTCTGAAACTGTAAAGGTATTAATTAGGTTTGCATAAGAGGTGTATTAAATTAAATATTTATCAAGTTATTTTATACTTTTTAGTTTTTGAAGTCGGTTTTTTTATGTATTTTATCAATGGCTTTCGTCTCAAAAGATTTTATATTCGGCGTCAAATCCAACTACCTCGTTGATCTAAAGGTGGGAAGAGCTACTGCTGATCGTGAGGTCCTGGGTTCGATCCCCAGATCAGGCAGTGTTATTGGGTTTTTCCGTGTGGAATTACTCAGTAGCAGTCCGGGGTTTGGATTTGTTCCTATTTGGTAGCAATATTCTCGCCCCCTAGCAAATGTGAGTTAAACATAATGGCGAAATGAGGGTGTTACTATAGGTACACCTCTGCCTAACTCTTCGGGGAATACAGGCGTGGTGTTATGTTACATCAAATCCATTAGGAAAACAAATCGCGCAAGTTATTGCAGCAAGTACTCACTTAGTTCGTAAAACTTTCAGAAGTCGACTTGCTGCGGGGAAGTTGTAAGTCGAAGTCGGTTGTAGAAGACAACTTCAATTTAATTTCCTAGTGGTACAAAGTTTCCGACAATGCAAGAATCGGATGAGACAATGAATGAGTTATAATTTTAAAAATCGTTTAATTAGGGCCAGTTTCCACCAAGCGGAAAAATTCTCGCGCACTTTTTTAATGTCACTGAATAAAGAACTGTATAAGTATTGCCTTTAAATACAGAATTCGACACTTGGGTATACTCGACCATGCGCAAGGAAACGCTTGATGTGAACATTGAATTTTATACTTAACTAGCGACCCGCCCCTGTTTCGCACGGGTGCAATGTAGATACTAATGTGGGGCACATAAACCGCCCTCTTGAATCACTTTATCTATTAAAAGAAACCGCATCAAAATCCGTTGCGCAGTTTTAAAGATCTAAGCATACATAGGGACGGACAGACAGCGGGTGCGACATTGTTTTATATTATGTAAATAAGTCAATATTGGTACAGTACCTATCTTATTCAGTGAAATTTAAAAAGTGCTCTAGTATCCGCGAGGATTTTTCGTTTGGTGGAAACTGACCCTTATCCGATAAGGAGGACCTCTTGAATTGAATTACGTAATTGGTTAGGGGTTTATCCAATTTTTTATCAGCAATAAATTATAGATTGATTAGCGATGTGCGATTAGTGAACGGAAATAAAACTATCAACTCATTTTGTTGCTTATGGCACTTCTAACAACATATTCTTCTCATCCAAAGGTTGTCTGGTAGATATCGCTATCAGCGATAAGACCGCCATTGTACCGTTTAATGTTTGTTATTGTATAAGAGCTGTGTTACAATTTTGGTGTACAATAAAGTATATTCTATTCTATTCTTGGTCCTGGTATGATACATTCGGTGTATATTTGGTTGGACTCAATCTCGCATCGTTCTTTCGTCACATCGGTCTTGCGTCGCATCGTCAGCCAGACGAGTCGAAAAGCCGAAGTTTACCTCGTAAAAAAATAAAAACGGCAAAAAATTCACGTTTATTGTATGGGAGCCCCCTTAAATATTTATTTTATTCTGTTTTTTAGTATTTGTTGTTATAGCGGCAACAGAAATACATCATCTGTGAAAATTTTAACTGTCTAACTATCACGATTCATGAGATACAGCCTGGTGACAGACGGACGGACAGCGGAGTCTTAATAATAGGGTTTCGTTTTACCCTTTGGGTACGGAACCCTAAAAAGAGATAGATAATAGTTTTTACGTTGCTCGGTTCCTATATACAAAAACATAATGGTCTTGCTTACCGATCGTAGCTCATCGTTGAAAAGGCTGAAGGGAGTTTCATCTGTAATCTACTAAAGGATAAAAGAGTCGCTTATGCTAAACCTACATAGTAGAAGTATTATAATATCTTTGGCTAAGCCAAGAAGATTTCACTTTAACTTAGTTAGATAGTTATAACTAATAACGGTTCGTAAGATATATGTAGAAAACGGGCATTGAGGCTCGAATAATTTTGTTCCATTACTTCCATTATTAGTTCCGTTTCACTTAGTTTTTTTTTATATCCCTTTTTTCGCATCACCCACAGAGCTCAGCAACGCAAGGAGAGAAAGGCAACGAAGACGATGAGATCATGAGGAACGTGTCAGCTATTCCTAAGATGAGCTATGAGGAGCTGAAGGAGGCAACTGGCAACTGGGCTGATATCAATCTGTTGGGACGAGGAGGATTCGGACAAGTATTCAAAGGTACAGTATATTTTAAAGAATAACATGATCATCATCAGCCTATTTCTGTCCCACTACTGGGCAAAAGCCTCCTCTCAGAATGAGAAGGGTTAAAGCCTTAGTCCACCAAGCTGGACTAGTGCGGGTTGGTGGACTACACACACCAACGACAACATATTTTTTTATCCATATCTGTTGTGCAGGTTTTTTTCGGGACAAGTGTGTTTTTTTTTTAGTAAACACGTACGACAGAAACTATAAATGTCAGACGTGGGTAGATTAATTTAATATGAAATTAGTTTAAAATTAAGAATTTATATAGCGCATGTGGTTTATAAGATTTCCATAAAAAAAGAACAGTAGAGCCACTGTGAAAAGTCGAAACAGATTCGTCTCAATCTTTGGTCTAGGCGGACCTCCAATCTCTAAATGTCCTCCGATAAAAGCCGATTTTTTTTGTTCAGTAAGAGGCATTTAGCGTTGGAGATCCCCGTACGTAGGTATGCAAAATATAAACCTAGGTATGTACAGTACGCGCGCAAATTGAATGCAGGGCTAAGGAATGCGTGGGACTACATTTGAGGGCGAGTGAGGCGAGGCGTGTGGGGGGAGGGTGGGAGTGAATCTCAGGCCCCAACTGCATTCAACTCCCACGCATATTTTATCTTTTATTAGGGCATAGCAATGGCATGTGATAATTTTGGCAATATTGTTTGAGCAAAAAGGGGGCCCCAGCACTAGAGCTCGCCCTGGGCCTCCGACATAGTTAATCCCACTAAAGACACTTGCACCTCCCTCTGTATAACCAGGCCTCATATTCCACAGGCGAATGGAAACATCTCCCCGTAGCAGTGAAGCGCTTACGAGACAACAACGATAGAAACAAGGAACTTATCAGAGAAATGTGCCTCAACCAGTACCGACACGACAACATATTGCCATTGTATGGATACTCTTTGGGAGGTAAGATATCAAACATATAAAAGAGGTTATCTCAAAAAAGTATACAATATGTTCTGCCTAGCTTTTTCCCAACTATCTTGGGGTCAGCTTCCAGGCTAACCAGATGAGGCTGAATACCAGTATTTTATACGGAGTGACTGACATCAGACCTCCACAATCCAGTTCCTGGGTAATGCCAATATCCTAAGGTTACACCAGTTGTCAGACTTTCGGACTTCTGACTTCCCGTAACGACTGCCATAGGTATTCGTATGATACCCGGGACCGACTGTTTAACGTGCTCTCCGAGGCTCTGAGGGGTCTCGATGTGTAACGAACGGTCACCCATCCACGGGCTGACCGCGGCAAGCGCAGCTAGCCTCGCAAATCGTATGATCCGCGCGGTTGATAACTAGCCACGAGAACCTCTCAAAAAAAAGTATACAATAATGGACTCTATATAATAAGATTTTAAGTCCTAAATAAAAAAATACCAATACATATTATTATCTTCTTCGATTGCCCAGCCGCAGCTACCGAGCGACAGATTCTATTCAGAAAAATCTATTGAACTTTTCTTTCAGAATAGCTGAGTTGAAACATTTGTTTTTGCCCGAAATATTTATTTATTATAATCTCCCTTACAACTATCATTACAGGTGTATACCTAATGCGATAGTGTGGTCTTAAAATTACCATACAATTAAAAAATATCTATACATATAAAAATAAAATAAAAACAACAACCTAATTATATCCTACACTAATCTACACTGTAGCATAACAAAAACAACAGTATTTTTGCGAATTCACTCAAAGGGCATGTAAATACATCGATCTTCACGTGAAGATCGTTAATAACCCGAATTGCGCGGGTCAATGGTGTGTTGGCGAGAAGGTTGGTCCTGGCCGCTGGCACGGCCAGTAGTGGCGGGCGGCGCCGCCTCCACACATAGCGGTCAGGTACACATACACTTAGGCGCTGTAGTACTCCTGGGTTATGCTCAATGCCACGAAGTAACCTAACCACATACGCAACAAGCGTGAATTCCCGCCGTACCCTCAGTTGGTTGTACCCGACCATACCGAGCACAAACAGAGTGGGGTACATCAACGGGTAAAACGGATATACCCCATATAGTTTATTGTACAAGTGGCGCGTGAACTTGTTCTGTACCCGTTCCAACATTACCGAGTACTTGGCCTCATGCGGAGCCCATATGACAGCACTATGTTCAAGATGACTCCTGACAAGTGCGTCATACAGAACTCTGACAGTTGCGATGTTCTCGAAATGCCTTGTCTGTCTCAGAACAAACCCCAAGTTTCTAAACGCCCTTTTACAGATCCTCGTAATATGATCGCGAAACGATAATTTCGGAGTGACGGTAACCCCTAAATCCCGCACCTCAGAGACTCGTTGCATAGGCACTACACCCACCGCATACTCGTGCACTAGAGGGGCACGCGCGCGCGTAAAACTCATCACCGAGCACTTTGACACATTAAATAAAAGCTCGTTGTGCTGACTCCATTCCACTACCCTATCTATATCCTCCTGCAATCGTTCGCAATCGGATTCACTCTTAACCTCGAGCAGCAACTTGAGGTCATCCGCAAATAATAAACAGGAGCCATGTTTGACGACTTCCGGCAAATCGTTTATCATTATGATAAATTCGAGAGGTCCCAAATTGCTGCCTTGGCTCACACCTGACCAGGTGTAATATGGGTCGGATTCACACCCATTATAATCTACGTACTGCTGTCTATCTTAATCTTGTAATATGGGGATAGACTCACCTCACATCATTAACTGTTGATATGAAAAATCGATCACAAACTAAAATTGGTGCATTTTGACATTATGCCGCCAATATACTTGTAAGTTGCTTCCGTATTTATGTAAGTGGCTTATGACAATTAATTCGACTTGACAAATCAGTCGATAAGCTACTTACAAGAGAGTTTACATTTGCATATTTAATGTATGTTAATTAAGTAAGGGACTTACGTGAGGAAATCTTACAGGTGTAAAGCCGGCTTTGTATTGAGTTTCTGACAAAAACCTACATCAATCCATAGATTCTGGATTTATATCGGAAGTAAATCGATTCAATATCACTATCGGCGACCCATAAATGTACTTACACCCCTATCTCGTACTCTTCAGGGATCAGGGAGCCTACCATGAGCCTCATATGGCCAGTCAGTTAGTGTTTACACGCCGCCGTGGTAAACTAGATGTCGTCATTTTAAGCCCTCGGCTCGTAACATAACACCACGCCTTTGTTCCCCGAAGGGTTGGTCAGAGGTATATAGTAACACCCTCATTGCGTCGTCATGTTTAGGTCCCATGAAATAGAGGGCGAGCCTATTGCCACCATCGTGCACAAATTCAAACTCCGGGCTGCTACTGAGAAATTCCACACAGAAAACCTAATAACATTGCCCGACCTGGGGATCGAACCCAGAACTTCACGATCGGCGGTCGCGCTTGCCACCACTAGACTAACGAGGCAGTGATAGGCTTGTAACATTATAAGGGAACGTACCCATAATACGTGACACATTTTTTCAATTTTTGCCCCTCCCCCCCGTGGTATTTTGAAGACCCCCCTCCTGAACGGGTCACGTAGTATAGGTACGGTCCTTAATATATTTTTCTCTTTACAGGTCCAGAAGCATGCCTGGTATATCAACTGATGGGCGGAGGGTCTGTAGAACAGCGGCTGAGAGGGAAGACTCACCACCCACCGCTATCGTGGTCGCAGCGATATAATATAGTACATGGAGTTGCTAGGTTAGTCACTTGCTTAGAATTATTATATTCTGGAACTAGTGACCCACCCCGCCTTCGCACGGGTGCAATGTAGATGCTAATGTGGGGCATATAAACCTTCTTCTTGAATCAGTTTATCTATTGCTGAAAACTGCATTAAAATCCGTTGCGCAGTTTAAAAGATCTAAGCGTACAGACAGCGGAATCGACTTTGTTTTATACTATGTAAAGAAGTAAGGCAACGTTGCGTGATAGCGTAGCGGTTGAACGCTTCCCTTCTATAAAGGAAGCTCCGGATTAGATCCCAGTCCACACCTCTGTCTTTTCTAATTCATGTCCGGATCAGAACTTGATGTGTTTAAGATAGAATAGGTACTAAAAACGTTAAAAAATGCATTTTTTTCGAGATTTCTTGTATGGGGTCCCTCTTTGGGTTTAAACTTTATAATTTTAAATATTTGCTATGATAGAGACCATAGTAACACATATTCTGTGACAATTTCAACTACTTACCTATTACGGTTAAAAAGACACAGCCCCGTAATAGACTGGATGGACGGACGGCGTAGTCTTAGGGTCAAGGCAAACCGAAGCAGAGGCATATTGATCCCTATCTCCACAACGTAATGCACACATTTCTATGGAGATAAAAAAAGACGCGCGCATTTGGTCGAATCAATAATATATGCTATGTAAATTTTTAGATTGACGCTTTGCTTCTAGTCGACTCTGCGTCAGTGTGCCTTGACCCTTAGGGTCGTTGGTAACTTTTGGATATGGACTCCAAAAAAAACGTGATTTCTTTATTAAAATTTGGAGAATTTTCCCAGAGGTCTTCAATTCCTTCACACAATGGCGGGTACCCCACTTATCCACGGTGATATAAAGCCAGCCAACATTCTTCTGGACACGTGCCTCATGCCGAAGATTGGAGACTTCGGCCTCGCCAGGAAGGGACCTTACGGCGAAGACAGGACTCATGTTAAAGTTTCAAGGTATGTACAGATAAAGTAACATTTTAACTTAAATATGTTGGAGTCGGCTTTTAGCCTCACCAATACAGCTGACTAGCGGCCCGTCCCGGCTTCGCACGGGTGGACATTTTCCCCGTTTTTGCAACATTTTTCATGTATGCTCCGCTCCTATTGGTCGTAGTGTGATGTTATATAGCCTATAACCTTCTTCGATAAATGGACTATCCAACACAAAAATAAATTGTTCAATTCCAACCAGTAGTTCCTGAGATTAGCACGTTCAAACAAACAAACTCTTCAGCTTTATAATATTAGTATAGATTCATATTGGATTGTCACAGAGTGACTGTCATTAACTAATTTCTAATTCGTCTGTCAGTACATGCATGGGTGACCATTCGTTGCTCATCGAAAGTCCTCCGTGTCTCGAACAGCACGTTAAACCGTCGGTCCTGTGTGTCATACGAATACCTATGACAGTCGTTACGGGTAGTCGGAAGCCTGAAAGTCTAACAACTGGTTCAACCAAGATATCGGCATTGCCTATTAACTGGGTTGCGGAGGTCTGATGGCAGTCGTTCCGTGTAAAATACTGGTATTCAGCTGCATCTGGTTAGACTGGAAGCTGACCCCAACATAGTTTTGAAAAGGCTAGGCAGAACGAACGAACTGAGCGACTGTCATCTCAAGGTTGAATGATCGTGACTATCTATACTAACACGCGAATCAGTCGAACTGCGAAAGGTGTGCTTGCGCAGTCAGTCCTTGCGTGATCATTCTTTACCAATCGAGACCCTTCCGTGTTTTAGTAAGCACATCAAACAGTCGGTCTTGGTTGTCATGCCTATAGCAGAATACCTATAGCAGTCGCTATGCGGAGCTTAAGAGTCAGAAAATCTGCCAAATCTTAAGATTTTATACAGTTGTTTTATGTCTCTGGAAGCCTACCCCATAGTTACACATGACAGTTCCATAGTTGAGAACAAAGGTTCGCTGGTAGAGATAAACTACGATAACATGTCCCGCCCCTCCAAAATTCAAAAGGCTTCAATGTATTTGTGAAAGTATTTATAAAGCACCACCAATGCTCCCAACGCATGTGTGCTGCCGGGCTGCTACTGACGATGAATGCTTACAACTACATACACACTCTTTCGTAAAGATGTGACTAAACACATTGAAATAGTACTTTGGAGGGGAGAGTTATAGTAGTTTATCTCTAGGAGTTGCTTGTCTTGGATTAGCTGGAACGCCATCGAATCGTTTTTCCCAAATCGATCACTCCAGCCTTAAATAATATTTCTACTTTTCCCACTTCAGAGTATATGGTACAAAACCTTACCTCCCGGACGAGTACCTCCGGTCCCGCTGCCTGTCCCCAGCAGTGGACGTGTACAGTTACGGCGTGGTCATGGTGGAGATGGCCACGGCCCTCGCACCAGCGGACAAGACCCGGCCGGAGCAGCTGCTTAGCATGTATATACTTGAGCAGTTCAATCATGGGGTTGATATGGGTAAGCTTACAATATCTTCTTTGCATTTTTCATAATAAAGTAATTTGTGTTGTTCAGTATAATCTAATTAGATAACAACATAACATCACGCCTTATATTCCCCGAAGGGTTGGGCAGAGGTGTATAATAACACCCTCATTTCGCTAGTTATGTTTCAGTCCCATGTAATAGGGGGTGAGCCTATTGCCATCAACCGGGCACAAATCCAGACTCCGGGCTGCTACTGAGAAATTCCTAAAAGAAAAACCCAATAACACTTTGCCCGACCTGGGGATCGAACCCAGGACCCCATGGTCAGCAGTCGCGTTTGCGACCACTAGACCAACGAGGCAGTCAATCTAATTATCACTTGCGAAAGCATCGTGAGGAGACCTACACATCTGAGAGGGCTCTAAAAATTTCTCGATGGTGTGTGTAGTCCGCCAACCCGCACCAGGCCAGCGTGGTGGACTAAGGGCTAACTAAACCCGTCTGAGAAGAGGCGTACCCTGCAGTGGGACAGTAATGGGCTGATTATGTAATATTGTGTACTAGCGACCCGCCCCGGCTTCGCACGGTTGCAATGTAGATACTAATATGGGGCATATAAACCTTCCTCTTGAATCACGCTATCTATTGCTGGAAACTGTATTAAAATCCGTTGCGTAGTTTAAAAGATCTAAGCGTACAGACAGCGGGAGCGACTTTGTTTTATACTATGTAAAGATTTTAACTGCCTCGTTGGTCTAGTTGTGACAACCGCGACCATTACTAATCATCCACGCTATTCACCAATTTTAATTTTTCTCATTTTTCCGAACCTTTTTCAGTTTTGTAGTCGGTTAACATAACTAACATCATTCTACAATATCAGCTGCACAATGTAAACAAATATAATATCAACAATTTCTCAAAATCCTGAATATCATAGCTTTAACTATGCCCGCGTTTTCACGCTGTGTGAAGTGGATAGCGTGGATAGTGACAAAAAGTATACGATTATAATACACTTTACCTATCTATCAACCAGTTACAAGGTTTGCTCTTCGTTGGGTTACGTACTGTATAAAAAAAACCAAAGCAAAACGGCCAAATTAACCAGACATTTCGTATATTACAGGAACGTTAGAAGACCCAGTTCTGCGCGGAACACCTCATTCAAACCCTGCCATGTGCCGTGCGTTCGTCGCCATAGGCCTTCACTGTACAAAATTCTTAAGACACCAACGACCCACAATGTTAGATGTTTACAAGAAACTAAATGACATGGAAGTACCTGGGAAATGTACTTGATGAAGTGACTGGCATGGAATAGTGGACATGGAGTGTTGGTATGCATATCTAGAAACAAAACTGTTGGGAGGTACGGAACTAGTCTTTAGATGATCGTCGCGTCCCTAAAGTCAGAATTAGAGAATGCAACCTCGAGGCGAATTCGCCAATTCGAGATCTCGTTGGATTAGAAATGTCAGTCTCGTGAGATCTCGGGTATTTCGAGATCCCCTTGTTTTATTATACAATATGTACGCCCCTCCCGGACTCTGAAAGGTTGAAACTAGTCTTTAGATGATCGTCGCGTCCCTAAAGTCAGAACTAGAGAATGCAACCTCGAGGCGAATTCGCCAATTCGAGATCTCGTTGGATTAGAAATGTCAGTCTCGTGAGATCTCGGGTATTTCGAGATCTCCTTGTTTTATTATACAATATGAACGCCCCTCCCAGTTTCTGAAAGGTTGACCAACGGAAAAAATTACATTAGTACAGCTGATTACAGCTGTCAAATCGTTTGTCAAGTACTGTGATTGGTTGTTAATGTTCTATCAACTCTTCTGTGAAATGGCAAATTGACGAAACTTATGACGTTGACAGTTTAATTCAGTTGTTAGGATGACAAATATCTTTTCCATGCATTGGTCGACCAATCACATTCATTGACATGCGATTTTAAAACAGATTATAATAGTCTTTCAGAAACCGAGAGTAAGTGCTTATTGGTGAGTGCCTTACTTTTGTCACAAAATATTTTAGAAAAATATTTTTGTATACCATACTTCTTTGTATTGCATGGGCATTTAAAATACGAATATTTAAATTGTTAAACACTGTTTTATGTACTTACACTAACTTATTATAGTCAATGAAATATTTTATATTTAATTTTGTAATTTAAGATAAGAAATATTTTTTTTGACAAATCCTTTAATTATTAAGGAATCGAATGAAAATGACTGAAACTATTGTAAATAAGGGTATTTGTAACTTTGATTAAAAATATAAAATGAATATTAGTTGTATTTAAACTTGAAACAGCTGTCTTAAACAGTATTTTTTAGCAAAAACAAATAAATATTATTATTTATAATTTATATTTATATTATTATAATTTATACTATCTGCTAGCTTTTGCCCGCGACTTGGTTCGCGTGGATTTCGGATATAAATTTTGAATAAATTAATGTCATTTAATTTAAATTGTATTTATATGAAGTTTCAAGTCGATACCGCAAGGAATACGACTTATACAAACTTTTACACCCCATTTCACACGCTTAGGGGTTGATTTTCGAATAATCCTTCCTTTGCACTTCTGCACCCTCTGAGAAACAAATGTCTTCTAAATTTCGTGTGTCTGTCTATAGTGATTAAAGCTGTGCTGTTCGTTGTCTGTTGGTTAATCATTCCCAGAACTTTCTAAATATAATAATTGGCAAAGCTGTATCAAATACATTTTTAAAACAATTAAAATCTTCATTTTATAACACGAAATAATAGCAACTTTCTTTAAATTAAACCTATTTTTGATATCGGACATCTTTTATTTAATGAACAATATTAGAATACGATTTCTTCAAGCTTGGTTTGGTCGGTAAGGTCTAAGGTCCTCTTGGCTAGCAGATTCCTGTACCATAAACCTGAGGATCTTGCTCTGCGAGTCTTCTTGTCATCTTCGAAGTCGACTTCGAAAAGACCAAACTTGGCACTGAAAATAACGTAGAATTAAGTAAAGTTATTTTTGTCTATGTGAGAGTGGAACTCGAACATGCGACTCGTCCAAAATAAATTAAAATTACGTTGAGTGACCCATAGAGCAATATAGGACGTGTACAGTCAACGACAGGTCGACATGGCGATTTTCTAGTCATTTTCAATACACAACTACAAGCAACAACGTGAGCGAGATCGAAATCGATAAACGCGATCGATACGGACTCGTGCAGCGCGAAGACTAAGATGGCGCGGGCGCTGTGCGGTTATGCGGGGCGTCACCCCCTCCACAACTCACCTCATAATAATAATCATTTATTTGACACAAACACAGGTAAATATAAAGGTGTTATAATAATGGTGATAGTCCACTATGTTTTGCTCTTACGAGCGTACAAACACTTACGTGAAGTTAGGAACAACATACTATTTTTTACAAAGCACTTATGTCAAGATAGTGTCAGTTTACAATTTGTATTCAAAGAAATCGTGGATGCTATAAAAACATTTCTCAGCAAGCCACCGTGTTACCTCTTTTTTAAATTTAGAAAATGTCATTGATTTAAAATTATTAGGAATTTTATTGAATATTTTAATACACATTATATAACTATTATTAGCTATTATTAGATGTCAAATGATGATACCCGATTGATATGTCGACCTGTCGTTGACTGTACGTAGTACCGATACTAGCCTAGCTAGGTCATGACTATAGTCTACAAAAGCCACGCTCGGAGGGCGACATGGACACAATTTCTATGTGTACGTAGAAATGCTATAGAATATATTAGACTAATCTCCAAGACTAGAGGTCTTCTTCCTCTATTGCTCTATCATGGACGAGAAGCAAAACACAAACGGTTTTTTTAGTCACTGGTGCCGATTCTGTTGTGCAAAAACTAACCTTAATTTAGACTATTGCCATCTCTTTCACTCTGATCAAATAAGAAAGAGACAAACGTAAATAAGAGCTGTTTAATTTAGTTGAACTACAATCAAATATAGAAGACAACGCGTAAAACTAGTTCGACATCTCTAACTTAGTTCTTATCTATCTTCGGTCTTTTCTCGCGCCGTCTGTTAGTAAGAGATAGCAATTCTTTAGTTTATTAGGTGACGCAGAGAATCGATGCCGAAATTAACCGATTCTCAGATCGACAAATTAGTAAGCTATAATAAGATCGTCAGACGAAATAAAGACGGCTGTCGGTGGCTACATGTACTATGCGTGCCAAATAAGAATAGTACTGTCAAGACGCCATTTTGTTCCGCAATACTCTTGAACTTCATTACCAAAGCGTGTGCAAAAAAATAAATAAAGAAATTATACTCAGTTTAATTATTTTTAGTTCACTTTTTGGTATTTCTAGTCAATTTACGCCAAATTAATTATACAATAATTATATTATTATTATGGCGACATATTAGGGTGACCAGTAGCATTTCGTGATGTTAACTATATATATATATTGGTTCATTTCTTTAATGAATACTGTTTCCAAATATTACCTATTAATTTATCCAAAATTATCTATTTATGGAATTCAAGAAATAACATTTTATAAAAATGAATATAAATAATAATTAAATCTATGAATAAAAAAATATAACATTTTTCTTTTCACAGTTTTTTTGCTGTCCGTACTAATTTGACAGCTATCGTGTGAAGTTGTAGCAAGCGCGATCCTATTCTTATTTGGCACGCATAGTACAGCCAACATCAACAGTAAGTGATTTATTTTATAAATTTAACCATCTTATTAATATTATTTTATTAAAACATATTGATGATAGACGTAGTACGTATTTAAAACTTTCAAGATTGATTTTATAAGAATTAAAAAAAAAATCTTAAGTAGGTACGATTTACACCAGTTGGCGAAGCGCATCGGAGCGGATGGAAGCGCTCCGACACGCTTCATTAGGTGTGAATCACTGTTAAGACAATAAAATAATACCAAACCAACTGCATCGTTGGTCTACCGGTGGCAAGCGCGACTGCTGATCGTGAGGTCCTGGGTTCGATCCCCAGGTCGAACAAAGTGTTATTAGATTTTTCCGTGTGGAATTACTCAGTAGCAGCCCGGTGTTTGGATTTGTGCCCGGTTGATGGCAATAGGCTCGCCCCCAATTACATGGTACTTAAACATAACGGCGAAATGAGGGTGTTACTATACACCTCTGCCTAACCCTCCGGGGAATACAGGCTCGATGTTATGTTTAAGTGTAAATAATACCAAAATATTCATCGACTTTTGCTGTTACCAAACTATGCGTCCCACACCACTGACAGATGACTACCATAGCTTGGAAACGCTTTTTATATAATCACGACCCACAGTATCAGAAAACGGATGAAGAAGAAAAAAGATAATTACTTCAGTCCAGAATCCCACTCGAAGTTATCCATGAGACTCCACGCAGTATAAGCTGCTACGTCACATCCGTCGACTTCAATAGCGTCCAATATGGCGTCGATGTATTCCTTGTAGTAATTAATTCGATCAGTGTCGTCGATCCCGCTAAGTGTGCCGTATCCATTCTCCGTGATCAAGACCCGTGGATTATTGTAACTATTTTTTACCCAGTTTAGAGCTTTTCGTATTCCATTTGGTATTTTCTGGAAGGTCAAAGGTTATTTTTTAGTAGCCTCTGATTTTTTTTCGGCACTTTCTCCGATCTAGTCGGATGGGAAATGCAAGTATGGCGAAAATTGGATTAAAAAAAACGTAAATAATAGTTCATGCTATAAAAATACTAATTCGGGTTTAATCGCGTAGAAAATTTATAAGGCAGAAAAATACCTTATTTATCCCGACGTTTCGACCGAATTTCACCGGCCGTGGTCTACCCGTGACGGCCGGTGAAATTCGGTCGAAACGTATTATTTTTGTAATGTGTACAAATCGCGAAAGTTTGAAAACATTTTATAGTTCATGTTGACAAAAGGAAAGAAGCATTCGCTTGACCGGAATGGGCTTTTGCTATGTCGAGGCAAGCACATACCTAGGTACAACGTTGTGAACGTTGACCGGGTACCTACGTCCTATCATTTATCTGAAAAACTTTTTATTTTCTATTTTTTTTGCGAAATATAATTGCACCAATTAATTCGAATTTTGATTGGCTCGATCAGCGAAATACAATAAATGATCAGCGAAAAACATTAACTGATGATCAGCGACGTATGATCAGCTGAGATATTTACGACTATCTGGGCGTTTTTTTTTACCACGACTGCGCTTCCTACTAACCTACTGCTCGTCCAAGCTAAGTTTGCACCTCGCGTCGATTACGTCACACTGACGCTTAGGTACGGACTGCAAAAAAAGGATTCGCTATGACTTTAAAAAAGTAAACAAAAAGTAAGATGCTAACCGTACTGACGCGACAGGGCGATCGCAGGGAGGTGAGCGGGGAAGCGGGCGGGGCGCCGCATTCCAGTGAAGTGCAAACTTAGCTTGGTCGAATTGTACTTACCTAACCTAACTGAGCCGGATTCTGATTTTTGTCGCTGACCACATATCGATTCCGCTGACTGAATATTAATTTCATTGATCAATTAATTAGTTCCTTTATTTAAACTTACAGTTGTATGAATTACGTCTGATTGTTCATAATCCCCGTAGTTACCCACAGCTCCGATGTCATCTTCGTATGAAGGCACCGCGAACATACCGGTCTTGTAAGTATCCCTCGTGTAGAATTTTGTAGAATAGTGGTTGAAACCGTAGAAGTCACTTGTGCCTGAAATATAAGAGATAGTTTAGATAGCTGGGAGTTACCTAAATATCTATAAGTACTAATATTATAAAGCTAAAGAGTTTGTTTGTTTGAACGCGCTAATCTCAAGAACTACTGGTTGGAATTGAAAAATTATATTTGTGTTGAATAGTCCATTTATCGAGGAAGGCTAAAGGCTATATAACATCACGCTACGACCAATAGGAGCGGAGCATAAATGAAAAATGTTGCAAAAATGGGAAAAATGTCCACCCGTGTGAAGCCAGGACGGGCCGCTAGTTAAAAAATATATTTATTCAGCAGCTTCGTGATTCTATGATGAGTCGAACATCTATTTGCGTGACAATTTGGTCCTTTTTCTGTTTAAGTTCTTCTCCGAAAATGTAGGCATAGAAATGTATCGGGACTGTTTCAAATTCCTGGTTAAAATTGCCTACCAAATCCAGTGTTTGGTACGTAGGTACAGTCCGCGACAGACCGAGATGCCAATCTTCTAGTCATTTTCAATACACAACTACAAGCAACAACGTCGGCGTGACCGAAATCGATTAACGTGGTTGATGCAGACTCGTGCAGCGCTAAAACTAAGATGAAGATGGCGCGGGCGCTGTGCGGGTGTGCGGGGCGTCCCCCCCTCCACGTCTCACCTCATACCCGATTGCCATGTCGACCTGTCGCGGGCTGTAAGTACCTACGATTTCCAGTCATTGTATCAGCCATAGAATGGTCCCTTTATTTGGATAGTTTTTTTCGAAAGGGGCCATTCAAGTATTACGTAAGCACGAAAGGGGGGTGAGGGAGTCTTTGCTTAGCTTATTGTTGATGACATGGGAGACGGGGGTGTCTAGATGATGGATTACGTCAGCAATTTTTATTTATTTACTTATTTTTCTAGACTTAAAAACTGCTGCTCATGAATAACAATAAAGAAACCTGCTCAGTTTAAAAAAAAAATATACCAATGTTTACGTAAGCATAGGAGGGGGATAAAAGCTTTGCTTACTTTTGCTGACAAGGGGGAGGGGTGGGTCAAAAATTACTAAAATTCTGCTTACGTAATACTTGAATGGCCCCAAAGGTACTCTACCTACTTGGTACCTATGTAAAAACAACTGATAGTACAGAACACTCATTGCCAGAGTCCCAACAGCACTCGGCCCGTTTTTATTTGGCTCGGAAGACCCACCTTTTATGAACTCAATTTCCTCCTGCGATAATTCCGGCAGCCTACTTCTGCGGAAGCCTTGTTCAGCACTCTTTTCTGCGACGCGTTTCACCATCCTCTCTGGAAATCCACCAGTGGTCGAGAATATTGGGTGACTATAGAAACCGACTTCGAAGTCTAACGCCAGTTGGCCTGCTTCGATATCCTCGAGAGAATCGGTCGCGCCTTCTCGGAAGTCTGTCGCTATTGTTATACCGCAAATGCCTGCAAACCAAAAAAAAAACAATTTTAAAAACTCCAGATCGTTCACTCCAGTTGTACGTATGATGTCCTCAGTGAAGGTTAAGGATGATTTCTGTGGTCTTAAATATGTCGGCGATTAACAAAAGGAATTTATAAGGCGGATGTCAGTGGAAACGCAGGTAAAGGACGCCCTAGAAGGACATAATATCGATGTTATTGGTGATGTTTTTCATAAAGGACAGGTGCGTAGTACCTACTCTTAACCGGTGTGCGTGTATGACAAGATGTATGAATGTGGATGAAGCGAAAGGAGTATGTAAGGATCGTACCATGTTGCGTTCTACAGTTTCTACCTACCCCTATGCCAAAAAGGCGTGAGTTTATTTATGTATGTTAACTATATTCAGATAAAATTAGTTAATTAAGTCGCAAATATCCATAATTTATTTTTATTTTTGTACCTCTCTTTTCGATGCTGTTCTCTTTGACCCAAAGGTTGACTGGTAGAGAATGCCTTGTGGCATTAAGTCCGCCTTATGTACCACCATTGTGCATTGAAGTATTAAATAAATAATAAATAAAAAACTTGCCTTTTTGCGTTTCCCTGTATTTCTTATCGTACAGGTGCCATGCCCTAGCATGGGCCAGTAGCGAGTTCTTCACAGCTATGTAGTCACCAAGTCCAGGTGAAACTATATTTGGAGCGAACCTTGTCATTCCATATCCATATATTATATACTGTTTCGGCTCATTCAAAGTTATCCAAGTTTTCACTCGGTCGCCCAACGCGTCATACAATACCCGAGCATAGTCTTCAAACCAGTCCACAATAAGAGGATTGGCCCACCCTCCCAAATCTTGCAAACTTTGTGGCAAGTCCCAATGATATATTGTGACGATTGGCTCGATACCATTGGCCAATAGTTCATCAACTAATCTGCTGTAGTACCCAATGCCATCTTCGCTAATTTTGTTAGCAAATCCAGTTGGCAGAACTCTTGGCCATGAGATCGAAAATCTATAGAAATCTACCCCAAGGAACTTGAGCATTTGTATGTCTCTTTGGTAAAACTCATAGGAATTGCAAGTGTCATTCCCATCTGTGCCGTCTTTTATAGCCCCTGGTATTTGACAGTAGGTGTCCCAAATGCTTGGAGATTTGTCTGAAAATAATAAACGTGTATGTAGTTTAAAATCAGTGATAGCCTGACGGTTGAACGTTTGCCTTCCATGCGGGAGGGCCTCAACTCGATCCCGGCCGTACCTCTGAATTTTCGTATTCATGTGTGGATCAGAATTTGATTATCACTTGCATTAACGGTGAAGGAAAAACATCGTGAGTAAACCTGCACACCTGACAGGGCTCCATAAAGTTCTCGATGGTAGGTATATGTAGTTTGCCAATCCGCACCAGGCCAGCGTGGTGGACTAAGGCCTAAACCATCATTCTGAGAAGAGGCCCGTGGCCAGCAGTGCGGCAGTAATGGGCTGATTATATTTTATGTGTGTAGTTTAAACAGTTACAAGTCATCGGCACGCAACAGGGAAATATTGAGAAAAATACTATAAGACACTCGAGCGCGTTACACAAAACGATTTTTAGAGACCCTACTGTTATTCTGTGTAGTATAATAACAGTTATGGCGTCCGGTCTCTTTAGTCTTCGGTCGGGACTCTTTCTACCGGACCTTGAAATCGGGTAATGTAATAAATGCCAATCACTAGAGTATTTACGCTCGAATTGAAACATCTATCAAATAAAAATATTGCACTTAATATTTTTGATAGGTACTTCCTAAGGCGAAACACACACTGCCCCGCGCTACGCTGCGGTGTGCGTGGCGACGGAGCCACAACACTGCGCGTGAATGCGTTTTCTGTGTGTTGCACTACGCTAGTTTTCTATACAAACAGAGATTGTTACATGCAAACAACGTCAGAACACGCACTCCCGCGCTACGCTGCGTGATGCGGTGCAGTGTGCGAATCGCCTAAATGCCAAAGTTTCCTATTCCAATTTCAGTAGGCTTAGCACGAATGTTTGACGTAGGTATAGTATCGTAAACGTATCGCTAATGTAAGCGAATTTTGAATCGTAAATACAACAGTCCTAACATTTTCGTTTATTTTTTTGCGACATGCACAATTTGTATCACACATAAATATATGAATAAAGTTTTCAATTTAATTAAATACCTAGTATCTGCGAAATAAGTATCTCCGATTCAAAATTCACTTACATTATAACGTTACTTTTACGTTAGCAATTGACAGCATTTTAATTCAAATTTCGAAACTTAAAGAATAGAGTACGTACCTGCTGCGTTCCAACCACCTTCGATTTGGAATGCGGCGGTCGCCACACCCATTTTCAAACCTTCCGGTAATTTTCTCATATCGGTTTTCACATTACCGTCTGGATTCTCAGCGGTCACTCTCACTACTGATACTGCAAATACTGCAGCTAAAAGCTGATATAAAGTTCTGCAAATCACGAAAACGTAATACGAGACTGTAGTTGGTTCGATCAACACCCTATTGAATGTTTAACAAATATTGTTAAAGCCATGTATCCACTTTATCAAAGTAGGTAATATGCTTATTTCACGTTGTTATAACTAATATTGATTTAGGAGTAGATAGTAGATGATTAGATATGCAATGTATATGTTCCATTTACTTAATACCTTTGTTGTTTATTAATATTAGATGTTATGTATAAAGTATATATTTACTTTAGCAATACTTAGAACCCTTTTTATCAATATTTTAACGACTAGAGAAAATACGTAGGTAGGATTCTAATAAAATAAAGACTCCAATAAGCCAAAACCTCTAACAACATGTATTTATGAAATACATGTGCTGACCCCACCTAGTGTGGGATAAGGGCAGGAAGATGATGAAAGACTCCAAGGGTAGGGCTGCCGTCACTTAAACTGCCGACACCGATAACAATTTCAAAAACCTCGGACATTTGGTCGAAATCGTGATTTTTTCCCAGACACCCTTGAAAATATTAAAAAATATGAAAATTTGATCTTTTATGTATTAACATAGCCAGAATATAAATGTTCGTACCCAAGTCATATACGTGTATGTACTGCGTCAATCTAATTACTGAAATAGAAAATGAACGAAACTGCCAACGCGACGAACGTCCGGGCTTCAGTCCGAAACTTTTTGGGAACACCCTCGGACGTCCCGAACTACGGCAAATCCGGGGAAATCCAGACGTTTTGCGGCCCTACTCCAAGGGACACGTGGGTCTACATATTATTTACTAGCGACCCGCCCCGGCTTCGCATGGGTGCAATGTAGATACTAATGTGGGGCATAGAAACCTTCCTCTTGAATCACTCTATCTATTGCTGAAAACTGCATTAATATCCGTTGCGTAGTTAAAAGATCTAAGCGTACAGACAGCGGGAGCGACTTTGTTTTATACTATGTAAAGATAAAGATTTCTCAAAATATATATTTGCAGCTGTTATACAACGCTAGTCTTAGTAGGTATACGCAAAAGCCGAACACCTCAAAGCTGCGTGAGTATATAATATAACGTAGGTATATATTTTTTGAAAAAATCTCCCTTGCTACTTACAAGGTTAGTCGAAAAGAGGGTACTGAGCCGCGGGCCACTTAATGTATCCCTGATGATAGTTTTTAAGAAGGTGTTAAAATTTCAAAACTCAATAAAAAATAATTCCATGCAAAATGATTTTTATTTTAGTTCTTTCAAAAGTTCTTCATCGCTGCTTTAGTTACGAATTCAAGAAATGGAGCTTCTAATCCATGACCCCAAACATGACCTAATATGTAAACAGAGCTGATCATAGCTGAAGATAGACAGAATTTAGCATATTTTTTATGAAATCTTTGAACAGATATTTCTCTTAAACTAATGAGTTTTGGGGAAAGTAGTAGAACAAAAGTTATCCCTTATTATGGGTAGGTACTTTAACACCCTTTCGGGTATCACTGATAATTCTTTTAAAGAAAGTGTTAACATTTCAAAATTCGATAAAAAAGAAACTGCAAAATGATTTTTATTTTAGTTTTTTCAAAAATTCTTCATCCCTGCTTTCGTTACGAATTCAGAAAATGGAGCTTCAAATCCATGACCCCAAATATGACCTAAAATTTAAACACAGCTGATTATATCTGAGGATAGATAGAATTTTGCGTAGGTATTTTTTATAATATTTTGGAACAGCTATTTCTCGTGAACTATTGACTTTTGGGGTTAGTTGTAGAACAAAAGTTATCCATTATTATGGGTACTTTAACACCCTTTCGGCTTAGTACCCCCTTTCCGACTAACCTTGTATAGCTGAGCTGGTATCGACTTGCCCACGTATATACAATAGCGGTCTTTACCTGTTCACGTAACACATATATTTTATTTTTAACGCATATTCCTAATAACTAGCAAAATGATGTATTATCGTCACGCTATCACTGAAAGGACTTCTTTGTATACAGGGTGTAAACGAAATCATGTAATTCCTTCAAACCTCGTGTTGTACTACTGACATAGATTAACCCTGAACGGGATACATTTAGAATTTAGATTCAATAAAAAAATAATTTAATATTTTTCTTATTGAATCTTAATGTATCCCGTTCAGGGTTAATCTATGTCAGCAGTACATCAGGGGGTTTGAAGGCATTACATGATTTCGTTTACACCCTGTATAGGTAGGAAATAGAAAAGGTAGACCCAACTGCTTTACATTAATTTAGTTAATAAATAATTAATTATATACTTAGTGTGTGTACTCTGCTTACCCTTTCCGGGATAACAGGCGTGTGCGTGTATTTAATTAAAATCGAGTTAAAATATTATTATGTGAGAACTTACCTCATGGCGAATTGGTTTATTTATGTGGAAGTATCGACTTTTAATGTTTCGTAATATTATGTAAATGCTGTATCTATTCCACGCTGTGCGAAATACTTTTGCGGTTTATCACGATTGATATACCGCCCACATAGATACCTATATCTATTGGAATAAAAATGACATGTTACACCTAATGGTAAAGATTTAGGCAGAGTGAGAATTACCTATTGTTTTCTGTACCCTAGGCGGTACCTAGGTATATGCCTGCGTAGTAGCAAATTTTAAGTGGGAGTCCACAGGGGCCGGGCCCTGGGTAGGACTAAATTCAGAATGGCTATAATTTAATGCCTGGGCTAAGTATAACCACACTGTTGTACAAGGTTGTAAAACTGTGGTACTTGTAACTTCGATTGTTAGTTTAATGTGTGCATTAATGAAGTAACTAACTCATCTAGAATGAGTTAAAGCTCGGCTCCTTAGTTCTATAATTATTCCACTGCTGCGTCCAAGTTATTTTCACCTACCTTCTTTTTTTTTTTTTTTTGTCGTTGGAAAATCCTCATGGATGTCCCTCGCCTGGGGAAGGCGAGGGGGTCTGCCGGACTCTTACCGGCTAAAAACCAACGGTGTTCCTTCTCCTGACCGTACGGCCAGGGTCGCGGGATTCGCAAAAGCATGCACCGCAACCCCGGCAGGTCCCGGTCCGCCAACCCATCTTCACCTACCTACAAGTAATACTGTGGTTACATCGTCTTTGATGTGTTAACCTAATCCTACAATATATCTTCACCTACCTACAAGTACCTACATATTGTAGGATTAGGTTAACACATCAAAGACGATGTAACCACAGTATTAATTTATTGTATGATGTTACCCTTCAAAGTCCATAGTTCCCAAACTAGATGAAGTACTAATAAATCGATTTCAGACTTTATCTAGAACACAAACATCTACCTATTTATAAACAGCTACATATCTTCATTATCTTAGTTTGTTACTTACGTTATTATTTATTATGACAGTTAGATTTCAACGAATTATAGATAATGTCAAGTTTAGATAATCTCGTAAAATACCTCCCGCGGTAGGTACCTACATCTGTTATCTCCCAAGAATTTCCAATATAGATGGGAATCGCTTTCCGCGACACTCTCAAGTAGCTTAGAGCAGCACGTAACCTTGCTATGTCCTTAGTCTTTAACACCAGGTTCACACGGTTCGATTCTAGTTGATCAACTGCTAAATGGCATACGATTTAAACCGTCTGAACAGACTTTCAAACAAATTGAAGCAACAAAAACGTTTTGAATTTTATTGATCAAGTCATTTGATCAACTAGAATTGAATCGTGTGAACCTGGTATAATGGACGCTCTGACCTACCGCAACGACAAGCATATAGCCAAAGAGGTTAGGCTGCAACTGCCACGGTAATCCCGCTGAGCGGCCTCCTTCTGGACCATGAAGATCTCTCAGGAGGAGGGCACTGCCCTACATACCGAAAGCTTCGTCTATACAGGGTGTAAACGAATAAAACTCGAGATGTACTGCCTACATAGATTAAACCTGGGAGGGATGTCTTCCGGATTCAATTAAAAAAAAATACAAAAAGTAAACATGTGTTCTTAACGTAAGGTATTTTAGCGCCTCGAGCGATTTGCTCGGCTATCGCTCGCCGCGCAGTCATTTAACTCGGGGCGCTAAAATGCTTCACGTTAAGAACACATGTTTACTTCTTGTAAAAAAAAATATTGGTTCCAAATGTATCCCGTTCAGAGTTAATCTATTTATGTCAGCAGTACATCACGAGGTTTGAAGGAATTACATGATTTCGTTTACACTCTGTATAACCGGCCAGCTGGTCGATACAGATCTTGCCTAATCCGATCGAGCACGAGGCCTACTCCGAAAATCAAACTATGAAGTTTCGGCTGACAGATCGCAAGTTTTCCAGCCCCGAAAGTGTTTCGGATCCGACAATCGGTTCAATTTTTGCGATTTGACATTTTGTCTTTCGTTCATCTTACTTCCAAATGTTAATTGACATCTAGTAGTTCGTTGTTTGACAATACTTTGATCGTAAACTTATTTATAAGTTCGATGTTCGTTTCGATCCGAAAATTCGACATTTGTTTTTCGGAGCCAAGACCCGCCAAGCGGCGTCCGCCATTATCTCAGCGTGGGCTGTATTGAAACCAAAACAAAAATGGTGGCCATGTGAATCTTCAAGATATTTTTCACGGGTAGGTAGGTATTTAAGTAGAAAGTATTCATAAAGTGTCCCTAGGTATTTTTATCATTTTTGGGGGAGAAATTAAAATATTATTAGAGAGACGCCGGGATATGATGGCTGAAGCGTCTTTTAAGCGCAGCCACACCGCGAGCTAGCGGGTGGGCGAGCTGGTTTTTTCATACTTCGGTTCTCATCGTTTGAGTCGCTGAAGTAGTTAGCCTCGGTGAAACGTCGCCGCGTCGCTCGCCCGCCCGCCCGCCAGCTAGCGGTGTGGCCTGCGCTTTACCCTGTGTTCAATGTACCTACCTCTGTGTGGCTGTTTACCTTTTACAAAAGTTCATGCGTGGCTTTTGTTTTTGGCGTGTTGTGTGAGCAGGGTAAAATTAAAGCGAGACAGACTTCGCGGACTCGAATTCCTCACCCATGAGATGGACTGATTCAAGGCTAGATGATTTCCCATGCGGGTGGACCAGGTAGTTATAAAAATTCCCGTAGCAGACGGATTGGTGGTCGCATTATGTTGGTACTAGCGCACAAGGAAGATAATGGTGCTGATTCTGTTGTAGACAAACTTAATTTAGACTATTGCCATCTTTTTTACTCTTATAAAATAAGAAAAAGACGGACATAAATATGAACTGTCAAATTTAGTTGAACTAAAATTTCTATACAAATATAGACGGAACGTGTCGACTAAAGACACGGTGAAGCTCAAGGCGTAAACTAGTTTGATATCTCTAACTTAGTTCTTATCTATTACCGTCCCTTTCTCGCGCTATTTGTTAGTAAAATATAGCAATTCTTTAATTTTAGTTTAGTTGTGAACAAGAGAATCGGCGCCAATGCTGCTCATTCTCATAAGAGACTCCTTTAACGAAACAACCCGCCGAAGTTTTCTTTTTAACTTTGTTCCATACATTATTCCCGTATACCTATAACCGCTGTTAAAACCTTGCGGATCATATGATTTGCAAGATTAAGCTGCGCTTGCAGCGGTCAGACCGTGGATGGCTGACCTTTCGTTACACATCGAGACCCCTCCGTGCCTCGGAGCACGTTAAACCGTCGATCCCGGGTGTCATACGAATACCTATGACAGTCGTTACGGGTAGTCAGAAACCTGAAAGTCTGACAACCGCTTACCTGAGGATATCGGCATTGCCCAGTAACGGGGTTGCGGAAGTCTGATGGCAGTCGCTCCGTGTAAAATACTGGTATTCAGCCGCATCTTGGTAGGCTGGAAGCTGACCCCAACATAGTAGGGAAAAGGCTAGACACAACGAACGATTATTCTTGTATGGTAGATGCATCAACAGACACAAATCTCATGTGCACGTGCAGAAACACCGAATGCGAAGCAACTACTTTTCTTTAAACCATGGGCATAGCCACTGTGGGGCGGATCGGGGTGATTGCCCCACCCTGGCACAGGGAAGAATACGTAAATAGTCTAAATTCAGTCGACTTGATACCCGTGTCTAATAAAATAGGCAGACCAATGCCTAACTTTTCCTCCTAGCCTTTTCCCAATTATCTTGAGGTAGTCTTCCAGTTTAAGGAGGCACGGATGGAGGCTCGCTGTTTATGAGCGTTCAAGTATTACGCAACGAATTTTGGGGGGGGGGTTTCTCACACATTTTTTAAAACTTTTTTTTTCTCAATATTTCAAATGGAATGACCACTTGAAATTTTTTTACCTTCACAAAATTTCATGCTTGCTTTACAGGATACGCCACATAATTGTGACTTTCAGGTAAAAATGGTCACTTGCTGGTGGTTACGTAACGTTTTACTAGGGGGGAGGGGGTCGCACCGGGCGCCGGAGGGCGCGTGGCGATCTCCGGCCACCCTAGTGAGTGGCCTGCGGGCGGCGGGTTGGGGAACCCGTCGCCCGACCAGTAACGGGCCCAGGGAGGATGGCGCGCCGTGTTCCGCGCGCGCCTCTCGGAAGGATGTGGGGCAGGGGAGCAACTGCCCCACCACAGGAGAGGTCCACCAGAAGAAGCTGGTGGACCGAGACCTGCCGGGGTCGCGGTATACGCAATAGCGAATCCCGTGACCCCGGCCTTAAGTCAGAAGGAGGGACACCGTGGTGGTTTTAGCCGGTAAGAGTCCGGCACACCCCCCCGTCTTTCCCAGACGGGTGATGGTCCATGAGGACTTCCCCACGCAAAAAAAAAAAGAAAAAAGGGGGTATGGTAAAGAAAAACGTTACGGCGCGTTACATGGGAAGGAGGGGGGTCAAAAATCTCCAAAAATTGCGTTACGTATCTAATACTTGAACACTCCCTAACGAACGGTCACCTATCCACGGACTAACCGCGATAAGCACAGCTTAACCTCTCAAATCGTATAGTCGTCGTGATTATTAATTAGCTAAGAACCTCTCAGACCAATGCGTAACTATACATGTACTTATTTGAGCGTTAAAAAGATGCGCATGAGCATTGCTCTTATCTGCTATGTAGAACCGAATCTACAACCCATACTGCAGTAGAAGCCAAAAAATCAGCCACTGCGCCCATCGTGTCGTTATGGTTTATTCTTTATCCGAAGAGTATTAAGGTGTTCCGTGTTTCATGACCCAGGCATTGTGTATGGCTAATGCTGGACCTACTGAAGTGAAAACAAATGAGGGCATCCAGGATTTTTTCTGCCACCAGGGCGGCGCCACTGAAAACCGAGGTAAAAAAATGACAAAACACTCAATTTTTTTGCGATTTGGCGTCATGATTATAACAATGTCATAAATAATTTAATTTCAAATCAATTCTACAGTCCAAATATCTGTTTTAATACTGGTTCTATAATTTTCTATTCAGTCTACAGTGGCGCCGTCTAGCGGATTTTCAGCGTCAAATTGGCCCCATGGAGTTAAGCTGGGTTGGAACCGAAGCTTAAAGTACCTATAATCATAATCGGCTCATTACTACCACACTGCTGGGCATCGGCCTCTTCTCAGAATGAGAAAGGTTAAGACCTTAGTATACCATGCTGGCCTTTATGGAGCCTGCTCAAGTATGCAGGTTTTCTCACAATATGTTCCTTCACCGTTAAAGTAAGATATAATCAAATTCAGATCTGCACATGAATTTGAAAAGTCCGAAGTGCAGGCCGGGTTTAAACTTGGACCTTCCGGAATGGAAGGCAAGTGTTCAACCTCGAGGCTATCACTGCTTCTAATTATAACTGCAAGTATGGTTACAGAAAAAATCACAGCTAATATTGAACTATGTACATCTATTTATTTTATTCTGTTATAAAGTATGATCAGATAGGCTTCTACGAACCTACTTGAAGCAACTATTATCTTTTAGCCATTCATTCACAGAATAAATGAACTAAAAAAATATTTTGCATTTTAAATAATATTTATTCTAGTTTTGTAACAACACTATTATTTAACAAAAGCTTTCTTTCTTGTGATGTTGAACTCATCTCTAGTATGGTATGGTGCATAAGGATCTTCAACATAATGTTTGGGCTTCTTCCAGAATTTGGTGACCATTTTATCTAACATCGTGCTTTGAGTAGCGGTACAGAAGACGTGTTGTCGCAGACGCCTTTTCTGCGCTGAAGATTTTTTCCACATTTTCTTTTGCCTGCCAACCTTTGTTCTTATCCAACCACCCCAATGTAATCTAAAAAATCTTCGGACGGCTGCCTTCACGGTCTTCCTTTTGCCTCTTTTCAAGCTGAATTTTGTCACTGTTCTAACAGGCACATCACCTATGTTGTTTGATATAGCCAAGATCTGTTTATTATTCAACAAAGAATTCTGTTTGAAGCCCACATTGGAAGAAATGCATACATTTTTTAGAGTCCCATAGTTCTTAGAGTTGTTGCAAATAATCTTGGCAGCATTGAAATATGGAACTGAAAGAGGCCGTATACTGCGAATAGCTGAAAAAGAAAATTATAACCTCAAAACAAGCCGTCACAAACAAGTTGGTAAAATTGTTACACAACAAAATAGGCAATAAATTGTATAAAATAAATAGTAATAGTTAATACTGATTGAGAGTAATTAAGGTTCATTCAATATAAAAATATTATTTACCAGAAATCGTGAAACGGAACATTTTTAGGAAAACAGAACCACCGACCAACAGATTTTATTTTTGGTGACGATGAGTGATGTTATTTTCTATTTCTTACACTTGTCAAATTGACAGCTTTTGCATGGACGGAATGGAATAATCATGGAAATTCATATTTTTTAGTGTTTCAAAAACTAATTAAAGATTTTTAGGATTGAATATAATTTTACTATAATGATAAAGTTTTTTTTTTCAGGTAAATCGACTAGTGTGGCAAAATTAGTAGAAATAAATACATAAAATATAATTATGAAACGGACCTACGAAAAACAGTCTATTCTCCGTGGTTGGTGTTCTGTGGACTGTGTTAGTCTCTGAATTTTGACAGCCCAAGTGGAAAGAGATTCGTGCCGAAAAATGTATAAATTTACGAACCATTTAACTAATGGAAGATTAGTTTTGGTATGTATAAGTGTAGATTTTATATGGCAATCGAAACTATCCAATCTTTCACCTTATTTTTTGTTTTACAAGTTTTTCATCAGCCTGAGTAGACACCATTTCTCTAATGTTTTGATTATGTTATTCAGTGTTTTGTAACATTTACATGGTTTAATATCACTAATTCTTCTGTTATTATTCGAGTTTAGTTCTGTTATCAAAAACATAAACACAGACCTTGATATTGTTGTCCCTTACATAACAATCTTTGGACGTCATTTTCATAAATAACCTACAAATTGTTGCTAAGGCTGTGTTCAGACTTACCATCTAGGATTCAGAACGGGGCCTCTTTTTCTGTTATCAACATGTTTTATTGAATTTTTATAGCTATGGTCTTTTTGCGCTAGTATGACGTTTATATTATCTAGTAATCAACAGACACTTTCTGTTCTATGGTGTGTCACATAGGTAATTAGATTAACTACCTCACTGGTTCAGTGTTACCAAGTGGGGCTGCCAATCTTAGGACCTTAGGTTCAATTCCCAGGTCGAGAATATTGTTTTTGAGTTTGTTCTTAGGAAATTTTCAATTAGAATTTTGCCTTATAAATACCAATAGGCTATGCCCCTATTCCTTGAGACTTAAAAATGAATGAGCAAAATCAGGATGGCTATTTCACACAGAAGCTATAATTAATAGCATGTGTTAGGATCTATCTAATCTATCTTCTATCTATCCGTGTACTATAATTAAATGATGGGGCAAAGAGTTTGGAATTGGAAATATTTTCCACAAACACTGGTTGGGGGCGATAGACATAAAATAAACAATAAAATGCAATTTTTTTACATTACATCATGTATTTCCCAAAGGGTTCGACAGAGGTGTTTTTCGTACACTCTTGTTTCACCAGTTATGTTTTAAGTCCCATGTAATAGGTGGCGAGCCTATTGCCATGAACCGGGAATAAATCCATATTGCTTGCTACTGAGAAATTCCTCATAGAAAAACCCAATAACACTGCCCGACCTGAGGATCGAACCTAGGACCTCACAATCTGCAGTCGCGCTTGCCACCACTAGATCAAGGAGGCATTTGTTTTTTACGGTATTATCTCTTGCTTCACCCGTCTGTCGGGTTCAATATAACATTTACTGTTGCAGAGTTTATAGCCTAGCTTAAAAACAGAGGTGTGTTTTATCTAGATTGGTTGAATAGGTCCTGAGATATGGCTTGAGCTTTCTATTGTGTCCAGACTCATACAAGATGAAGATGATGATTGAATGCTTTATACAAAATTGTATTTTTCCTTCTCAGGTAAGGCGGCATGTGGGCGATAGTTCCTGTGCCGCCTTAATAGTAATGCGAACATCACACCGACGATATGCAACACTGGAACCCAAAGACAAATGCGAGGCCAAAACACCACCACCCAAAAGTACCAAGCTGTTCTGGGGAGTTGTTGGTGCCACGGTACTGACGGGCGCTGCTGTTGTTTATGCCAAGTAAGTATTAAAATGAATGAGATCAAGCTGCTAGGTTCCGTGATGAACAATATTGTTATACAACAATTTGGGCTGCTAAAGTAAAGTAAAAGTAAATAAAGTAAAATTCACACGTAAACTTAAAAAAACATTTATTAGAAACAAGGTAAGTGTAGGTATTAAGTTACATATAGGGTACCTGATTATGTTTACTGCAAGAGAGACTCAAGATCTAAACTGCGTAAGCAGTTTTGTGGGGCAATGTACCTAGCTTTAAGAAATTTTAAGTGAATAAATCTTTTTTTTTTTTTTTTTTTTAATAGTAATAATAATGCTTTATTGGTACTCACAGTATAAAACTTAAGATTACAAAATACAGTTTACACGATATATGGTCACAGTACGGATACGGGTCGCAACTGGCATCTTAGCTAGATTACATAGTAACCTGTGTTAAAGACACCAGTTCCATTACCCAAAAAGTATACAATTTAAATTCAATTGAAGTTTTTTTTTGGTAATCAAAATGATTCCGAGATTTGTTAAACAAAGCGAGGGATAAAGTGACAAATTAAGATGGAATAAGAACATATAAAGTATAGAGTTAAGAAAACTTTCCTTATGCATGGGTTTGTGAGTGTGTGAGTGAGTGAGTGAGTGATGGTGTGTGTTTGGAAGATCATTAATTCATTCATTCATTCATTCAACATCTTCACCTAATACATAATCACTTCGACCTAGTTTACCATTATTATAAGCTGTAGCGACATTTTTGCAATGATCCTGACAATAGCTCCTATGATTACAAAAAATCTGTCTTAGATTTCTAATATCTTGTCCTTTGCAATCATTGTAGGATTATCGCAAAGATTAGATTTTTTCCGATTATCCTACGATATATACAACCTCCCAACATCAACCATTGGGCAGTAGCCCGCCAGACATAAGACCCGCCTGGTTGGAGGATACTCCCTTATCGTTGGAGGAACACCATATCTCATCCCCCCACAGCAATAATTTTTTTTCAGAAGAATATATTCCCTTTGTTATGCTTGGTTTTGATTTTGGATGGTGTCTGTTTAACAGGAGCTAAGTTACAGGGATGGTTTTTTTAAATTAAAAAAACAGTTCTTCTTTTCGTGTGGTTAGTGATTAACCTGGTGTCAGAGTTTATGCCGCCCATGGGCCTCTGACTTGACTTCACATGCCGTTGAGAAACATAGAAAGAAAGAAATTTATTTGGCACGAAAGCAGTCACACACAGACAATAAATTCATAAGAGACAAAATAAAAGAAAAAATAAACAAAAAATAAAGTATCTGTGTGTAGCGGCTGCGCCAAATAGGTTCAGTTCAGTATAAATGTCAGACTACTAGTGCCTGACACTGGTTTTCAACTGAACCCATTGGAACATCTCACAGGCATGCTGGTTTCCTCACGATGTTTTCCTTCACCGTTTTTAAGCAAGTGATAATTATAGAATATGCACATGAATCCGAAAAGGTGCGTGCCTTGGGTTCGAACTCGATACTTATGACTTGGCAGTACGATGGTCACATCACTATGCTATCACTGCGAAAAAAACCGTTAAAAATATTTTAGACATCAGTCTGTACCTATATTTTAAATCAATATTATACACGTTAAGTTTGAACATCTGTTTTGAAGAATTTCAAACTTCAACATCATCCTCTTTTTTTTTTTTTTTTTTTTTCTCGTTGGATAATCAAACGGTGTTCCTTCTCCTGACCGTACGGCCAGGGTCGCGGGATTCGCAAAAGCATGCACCGCAACCCCGGCAGGTCCCGGTCCGCCAACCCATCATCATCCTCCTGCCCTTATCCCAACCTATTTGGAGTCGGCGCAGTATGTCTTCTCCTTCCATACATCTCTATTAGCCGTCATTTCAGTAGTCACCCCCTTTCTAGCCATATCATCTTTCACACTATCCATCCATCGCTGCTTTGGTCTTCCTCTACTCTTATAACCATCCACATTCATACTTAATACTTTCCTCACGACGTGTTCCTCGTTCCTCCGCATCACACGCCCATACCATGACAACCGGTTTCCAACAATTTGAAACATGTGTTGAATTTAGAGACAAATTTTTATTTTAGACAAAGTTGCGGTTTAAAAGATGATGTAGTGACAAAAATTGAAAGGAGTATGCTTAGGTGGTTTGGCCATGTTGAGAGAATGAGTGAACGGCGATTAACAAAAGGAATTTATAAGGCGGATGTTAATGGGAACGCCGGTAGAGGACGTCCTAGAAGGACATACATCGATGTTATTGGTGATGTTCTTCACAAAGGTCAGGTGCGTAGTACTCTCAACCGGCGTGCGTGTATGACAAGATGTATGAATGTGGATGAAGCGAAAGGGGTATGTAAGAGTCGTAGCATGTGGCGCTCTATAGTTTCTGCCTACCCCCATGGGAAAAAGGCGTGAGTTTATGTGTGTATGTATGTATTTTTATTTTCGAGTAATAGAAAAAACAAATTAATAGATCTCACCTATGTTCTGCCTACTTGTAAATTACGGGAATAACCTTATAACAAATCAAACTGTCTCTCTATTCAGATGATTTCCTTAATGTTATGCAAGAAAGAGATAAGGATGTCTGCAGTTTGTCATTTTCTATTTTATCACCAAAAATGAGGATTAAGTATAATAAATTGTAAATACTTGCTGTAAAATTATTTGTTTTTATGCCCCTAATTAATTGTGTTCTCTGCTTGCACATCACATAAAAAACTGCCTAATATAAATTACTCTAAGTACAATAGGGGAATGAAAAGGTTCATCAGTTTTCAAATTCATTCCTT
Organism: Amphipyra berbera; assembly: GCA_910594945.2. Lineage (NCBI taxonomy): Eukaryota > Metazoa > Arthropoda > Insecta > Lepidoptera > Noctuidae > Amphipyra > Amphipyra berbera. The sequence goes on along the minus strand of OU343144.1, from coordinate 9,078,486 downwards.
TCCCACATCACGGGCACATGTTACCTATTGACACTGATGAAAACGGAACAGACCAATGCGTGGAAAATTATGTTTAATCATTTGCTAGCAAAGATCAAAATTGCCTTTTGCCTCCATATGACGTAGTAGTGCCATGTAAAGTCTTTGATGATTTGATTTAAGGAGCTTTGTTGTAAAAACCGTGACATCAATCAAATTGGTGATTAAATAAATTGACATTACAAGTGTCTCACCATGTCACCATTTAATAACCCGTCAAAAAATAGTTGAATTTTCATTTCTATGATGTTGGCAATACGTAGTCGGTAAAATAATACGTTTTTAACCGACTTCCAAAAAAAGGAGGAGGTTCTCAATTCGACTGTATGTTTTTTTTTTGTATGTATGTTTGGTCCCCGATATCTATGCTAATTGTGAACCGATTTTAACGATTCTTTTTTTGTTTGAAAGAATATTCTTTCGCAGTGGTCCCATTTCAATTTGGTGAAGATCTGATGAAGAACTTTGGAGATAGACAACTTGAAGTCGATTTAATTTTTGTTAAAAAGATTTTATAAAAATGTGAATTTTAGCATTCATCGAATTTAATAACTACAATTCTTCATACTGTTATACATTCATTGTATTTTTCATTCGCTCTTTCTATTTGTCCTCAGGAACAGTCCAGATGCCCGCAACTGGCTAGAGTCAAACGTTCCTTGGGCTAACAACTTCGTGGCTCTAGTGTACCAGGAGAACACGACGTACTTCAAGGCTGCCGTCAACCAGTTCAACAGGACCACCACCACTCTCAGCCACTTCATATTTGGAAAGGCAAGTTTTGTAATTTTTGCCATTCCCTAGACCAGGGATCGGCAACGCTGTGACCGCGGGCGCACGTGCGCTCGCGACGGCTTTGAATAAAATAAACCGACTTTCGGCTTTCAGCACAAGTCGGCAAGTCCTTTGTGACAAACTACCTGATGGGCGAGCGGGGGCGCGGCAGGGGAAGCCCCCCTATTTTATTTGCGTCAACCATTCATGCGCCCTTCAGGAGTAAATTATTTTAGAATGAGCACTTAGGCTGGATAAGGATATCGACTCCTACTGTAGATCTTGACGGACTGCAACTCATTGAGTGCGATACCTGGATTTACATCATACCATCTTACCATCCCACTTGTTCTTTAAGACGAGAACAAGCATTAGGCTGTTTTTTAGAGGAGTCTGTTCAGCCGTGGGCTGTGATAACTGTCTGTAAGGCCCGGTATCCACCAAAGCGAAGAGGAGACGAGATGTCTCGTAAACAACCAATAGGATTTCATTTTGAGTTGAAGCTAAGCGGTGAGATGTGAAAATAACTCGATCCTATTGGTTATTTGAGACATCTCCACTCCGCTTCGGTGGATACTGGGCCTAACGGTGGCAACGTATTTTTCGGATTCGCTTTGTTAACAAGTTTTGACAGTCCGGTCGACGGAAGTTACGGAGTCGTCAAGTTATTTAGTACTCCCCTTCCGTACTCCCCACTCATCGTGTGAAACACAGATACACAACGTTGCTGCTTTATGTCGTATTTAGCGTAGTACTTCCTCACTTTAGACAGTCCTTTTACGCGAACTGTAGTCAGGTTGACTGCTTTGTTGGTCTAGTGGTCGCAAGCGCGACTGCTGAGCATGGGGTCCTGGGTTCGATCCCCAGGTCGGGTAAAGTGTTATTGGGTTTTTCCATTATGAATTTCTCAGTAGCAGCACGGAGTCTGGAATTATGCCCGGTTAATGGCAATAGGCTCGCCCCCTATTACATGGGACTTAAACATAACTGGCGAAACGAGTGTTACTAAAACACTTCTGCCGAACCCTCTGGGGAATACAAGGCGTGATGTTATGTTATGTAGTCAAGTTACAGCTGGGCTTTATCACGATCAAGGAAGATGTAAGTTAAACACCGTCATATGTTACAGGAGGGTGTGACACCACCAGACTGCGCGGCCAGAGCGGAGCAGGATATTGAGAAAGATGCTCAGAAAATCTTCGCAAAGAAGGACTATCAGCGTGAGTCACATTATTATATGTAATAAAGACAGTTTCTTTGTGAAGTTAACAATAATTGTCTGGATTGTAGGGTCATTTAAAAATTAATCTCTTACACAATGACGTCACTTTACTAACGTGTTAGAAGCAGTGTTCTGAACAGAGAATGCAGAGAACTCATGTAGTTACGGTGGTGACACACTGCACCACAACTAAGTAATTCAATTTCGAATTAACTATAACTTTAAATCTTAATCTAACCATTGTTGTTTAATAATGTTTTTGTTTCCGGGCATTTATATAACAGCTCTGGTATCCCATCCATTTTAAAAATCAAAACACTGTGTTTAAATAGGTAACTAATTGACGACCATAGTAATAATTCATTTCACGTTAATTCATTAACTTAATTTGGAACTTTGAATCGTTTTAATTTGTAGAGATGTCTAGTAGAATAAGTGAACAAAGCAACACAAATTCTAAAAATTAGTTTTTGGTCACTGCCGATGAAGGTGCCACAGAACTAAGAAGTCGCATTGACAAACTTGATCAAATAACCAATGGCAGTCACTAATTTTTGCGCGACTCTCACTTATCGTGTCAGCGTAAATATCATTTTTTACTGCAGTACTAATATCATGATCTTGAAGTCGCACAGAGTTCGGAAGTCATCGGTTTTACGAAGTTTGCCGACGCGACTTTTTAGTTGTCGTACTACACCGGGTTGTCATAATACATATCGTCAGTGGAAAGGTAAAAAGACTAAATCGCCAATATACCTACTTTACAGGAGAGAGATTTTTTATAAATATATTTTTTGGAGAAAGTATTTTTTAAAGAAAATAAACATAATTAAATAGATAACTAATAGATATAGATAGATAATTTAATTATCTATTTAATCTGTATATTCTAAGAAAAATAACTATGTTTATTTTCTTAAAAAAATACTTTGAATCTCTGTCCTGTAAAGTAGGTATATTGGTGCTAGAGGAGAGGTCTGCGATGGGTTGGCGGACCGGGACCTGCCGGGGTAGCGGTGCATGCTTTTGCGAATCCCGCGACCCCGGTCGTAAGGTCAGGAGAAGGAACACCGTTGGTTTTTAGCCGGTAAGAGTCCGGCAGACCCCCTCGCCTTCCCCGGGCGAGGGACATCCATGAGGATTTTCCAACGAGAAAAAAAAGGTATATTGGCGCTTTAGTCTTTTTACCTTTCCACTGACGATATAGTTTTGCATGTTTGTGAAACTTTTTTGTTAGATACCTGCACTATGACACAGATTATAACTAATATACTACTAACCTAATATTTAGACGTGTGTTTACGTAACAGTGCCGCCACCGTTGTTAGAACCTTTGTACGTCGAAGAAAAAGTTTTGCAGAAGGCACCAGAAGTTGAGAAAGGTAAGTTTTCATGACCATTTCTTAAAACAGGGTTGTGGTTAACGTTAAATTCTCTGTTGTTCTTCTTCCTGCCCTTATCCCACACTAGGTGGGGTCGGCACAACATTTATTTCATAGATCCATGTTGTTAGAGGTTTTGGCTTATTGTTTTATGACCGGCCGCCTGCCTGACGTCAACCCTTCTTGGGAATACTCGTTGCGCCGTCGCGTGGGTGATCCAATGTGCTTGCTGATATTATGCACTGGGTCAGTTCCACGTCCCACTCGTTCAGTTTTGCTAGGGACTTTGGTTCACCGTTCACGTCCATGACTTTCCATTTGTGAGAATGATGGATTATAGTCTCCCGTTGTGAACGCTAGTATTTACCCACACCGCACTCACCGATAAAATAATTCACAAATTATATCAATATAAAAAGCGAAAAATAAATTTTATAAAATGTCAAATGTTTGTCATGATTAAAATATCAATGTAAATTAAATTGTGCGTTAAATTCACTAGTACCTTAAATTGTGTAAGTTATTGAAGCAACTGTTTGCTTGGTCGGTAATACTTCCAAAGTCTACTTACTCATTTATTTATTTAGGGACAGCAAACAGCAGTGTAATAATAAGTAAACATAGGTTATTGTGAAAGCCGAGAAAGATAAAGAAATTAAGTATCAAGACTTGGCACACGAGGTTGTCGACATGTGGGAGGTTGACTCAGCAGTCATTGTGCCGATAGTCGTTACGGCCAATGGCTTAATAGCCAAGAGCCTCGACCAACACCTGATGAGGCTCTCGTTGAGCAGCTGGGTCAAGGGCCTGATACAGAAAGCGGTACTTCTGGACACGGCGCGTATTGTCAGGAAGTTCCTCTCTCTGAGGCCCTGACCACCGGTAGCTTGGACCCTGTTCCCGATGCCGGTGGGCTACTATTTTTTATATTTTTAAATGTTTTTTTTATATGTTTTATAGAAATATTTAAAAATGTAAATCATATGTGTATATAAATAAATAAACGGATAGTAAACATAGGTTAGAACTTAATAATAGAGGTAACAATACACTACTCACAACGTTATCCACATATTACTAAACAGATCTACTAGTTGTTAGAAAGAACAATATAAAAAAAAAACTGAATAAAAGTAAACATTACTTAATTATTAGGATTCTGATCACTTAAAATAGAAACAATTTTTTTTTGAGCGTACGTCTGAGTTGGATCTACTGCGGGTGTGTCTGGATATACAGCCATTAAATCAAACGAATAAAGCACACTGCCTCGTTGGTCAAGTGGCGGCAAGCGCGACTGCTGATCGTGAGGTCCTGGGTTCGATCCCCAGGTCGGGCAGTGTTATTGGGTTTTTCCTTGTGGAATTCCTCAGGAGCGGCCCGGAGTTTGGATTTATGCCCGGTTGATAGCAATAGGCTCGCCCCCTATTACGTGGGACTTAAACATGACGGCGAAACGAGGGTGTTACTATACACCTCTGCCCCTACCCTTTGGGGGAATACAGGCGTGATGTTATGAATAAAGTATCAATATAACAACTGATCGTTCAAAGGTAGAAATCTTGCTATAACGAAAGGCACTTGGCAAATGATCTCAAAAAGCTGTTACTAGCACACATAAGATTACAACAGCCCATTTTGACATACCTCTTTACTCGCCTATCAACAACACCCACGTGAAAAGTGGGGATGGCGTACTCTTTACGGAGAATAACGCTGTCCTTTACTTACAAGCCCTGTATTAATAAACAGCTTTCATTTGAGTGATAGCAAAGTGGCGTTTTGAAAAAAATAAAGACGAATTTAAAAAAAAAAAGTACAATTACCTGGAGTTCTTTTTTCTGGTAGGTCCTCTTAGGAGATCTCTCAAATGAGAGCTGTTTATTAGTACCAGCCTAAAAAGCCTAAGGGAGGGGGATCCGATTCAAACACTAATTTCCCTTAACTATTGGAAAAACTAAAATTTTATCAGCTTGGGCTTACGAAGAATAGTCAAATGTTTAATATAATAATAATTCACTTATTTCAGATAACATAAGTAATACAATGTCCAATGTCCATATAGTAATAAAAAAAAAATTAACCAAATATAAATTGAAGACAAGTTCTATTATTAAATTATTCCCCATGCCTAACTCACAGGTACGTGGAAGGCCTGCCAATGCCCCAAGAACGGCCCGTCCAACCTCTCTGCGACGACTGCAAGAAGGGTCCGAACTTAACTTCGAGAGTCATAATTGTTCGATTAATGGAAAGTCGACTGAACGATTGATCGAATGGAATTTATTGCGAAACAACCTTTTATCGCCAAACGCTACTTCGACTGAACGATTCATCGAATATTTATTAATCGATGGACTACTCTTTCGAATGAGTTTTAGTTATCATATAGTTTAATAATTTAAATAAAATTACAAAAAAAAAAGATATTTCGTCACATATTATTTCATACATAATCGAGGAAATCAAACACTATCACAGGATATCGTACGTTCTTTCAGCAGATTTAGAAACATGCAATTTGGTAATAACACTTTTATCCTACTAACTAAACATTATTATAGAAGTGGAACCTATTTAAAACCATAAAAGAAATGGAAAAAGAACAAAGAAATAATGAGTTATATTCGATGAATCGTTCAGTCGTAGTAGCGTTTGGCGATAAAAGGTTGTTTCGCAATAAATCCCGTTCGATCAATCGTTCAGTCGACTTTCCGTTAATCGAACATATGACTCTAGAAGTTAAGTGACGGACCCCTGCAAGAAGGCTGTTAATTATGAAATATAAAAATATTTCTACAACTTTTTTAATTTGTTTAGGTTTTTTGTTATACAACGTGTCCCTGTATGTAGCAATAAAACTTGTAAGGGCGGTATATACACTCAATTTTATCGACATCGCGTCGCGTTTGTCGCTTGCACAGGAAACGACGTTATGTATTAACTTACTACTTAAAATTTCAGCGACACTAGTCCAGACGGAGAAGTGCGAGCCTGAGGCTCCTGTGAAGGTTTTGATCACCAAAGACATGGTGGAGATAGAACACGACATGCACGAGAACACAAAAATCGCCATAGACAACTATAAAATAGCGACGGATCTCTTAAAAGAGTACAATAAGGCTTTATTCAAGGTAAGGATATTTTTTATTTTTTTATGATTGTATCACAGGATAATTTTAAAAGCACTGATAGCCTAGTGGTATGTCCGTCGGACTGCCGAGTTTCAACCCAAGGCACACACCTCTAACTTTTCGGATTCTTTTCTTCTTTTTTAAAAAAAAGTTGCCCCACACTAGGATTTATCCTGTATCGTGGGTGCGTTTACAGACACAAATCTTCACATGCACAAACACCCAGACCCGGAACAACTATCTGTAGGCCATACAAATATTTGTTCCGTGCGGGAATCGAACCCACGACCCTCAGCGCAGAAGCCAATCGCTTAGCCACTGCACCAAACGTGTCGTCAATTCATATGCGTATTGTATAATTATCATTTGCTTAAAAACGGCGAAGGAAAACATGTGAGGAAACCGGCATGTCTGAGACATATTTCTCGACGGCATGTGAAGCCAAGTCAGAGGCCCATGGGCGGCATAAACTCTGATACCAGTTTAGTCATTAACCACACAAAAAGAAGAAGACAGGATAATTGATTTGACTGATATTGATTTGAATCACCTGGGCGTCGCACGGCATACTGCCTAGCCGCTAGCCTATTCTGAACTTTGTTAGGGTCGGCTTCATCCCGGCGCGCCGTGTTCCGTGCGCGCTTCTCAGGAGGACGTGGGGCAAGGCCCCACAGAGGAGAGGTCCGCCATGGGTTGGCGGACCGGGACCTGCCGGGGTTGCGGTGCATGCTTTTGCGAATCCCGCGACCCCGGCCGTACGGTCAGGAGAAGGAACACCGTTGGTTTTTAGCCGGTAAGAGTCCGGCAGACCCCCTCGCCTTCCCCGGGCGAGGGACATCCATGAGGATTTTCCAAAGAGAAAAAAAAAAAAAAAAGGTCGGCTTCATCCGGTTGAATGTACTATACAAGGTTAGTCGAAAAGGGGGTACTAAGCCGCGGGCCACTATCACTGATGATTATTTTAAAGCAAGTGTTAAAATTTCAAAATTCGATAATTTTTATTTACACGCAAAAAGATTTTTATTTTAGTTTTTTCAAAAAAAAAACTCCATTTGGTATAAACTTCCTTACTATAATTTCAGATCGTAGAAGCATCTATTGATGATTTGGAAAGGAAATACTATACAACACTGCAAGGAACGCAATTGCAGAAAGACGTTGCCTACAAGAAAGCTAAAGCAGCTTCAACTAAAGCCAAATGTGCTATTGGTATGTACAGTCTATCACAAACCGTTCTGCCTAGCTTTTTCCAACTATGTTGGGGTCAGCTTCCAGTCTAACCAGATGCGGCTGAATACCAGTATTTTACACGAAGCGACTGCCATCAGATCTCCGCAACCCAGTTACTGGGCAATGCCGATATCCTAAAGTTAGACCGGTTGTCAGACTTTCGGGCTTCTGACTACCCGTAACGACTGTCATAGGTATTCGTATGACACCCAGGACCGACGGTTTAACGTGCTCTCCGAGGTATGGAGGGGACTCGATGTGTAACGAAAGGTCACCCATCCACGAACTGACCGCGGTTAATCGTTGCTTAACCTCGCAAATCGTATGATCCGCTCGGTCGCTAATAAGACACTAGCCCTTCCAGTCTAGCATAAACCAATTCGATAAAAAATAAACAATCTTCTGATGATTTATGTAAAAAGAAAGTATTCAAAAATAGTCACTAGCTTTAACAAAGAAACACTATAAACCTAGAATACAATTGAAAATAAATTTGATTTGTTCTACTTGGCCTTTTTACAAATATGTTGGGATCAGCTTCCAGTCTAACCAGTTGCGGCTGAATAGCAGTATTTTACATAGAACGACTGCCATCAGACCTCCACAACCGACCTGTAGTGAGGTCGACTTCCCACCCCCCAAAGATAGGTACCTATTTCGACTTCTACATAATCACCCACAACTTAAGACCAAGGCCTCATAGAGGCGTAAATTTAACGTTTTTGTGTTCTTTCTTTTTCTTTAATATACATATAAAACTTTTGTTTTGTCTTTAACTTCAATCGTTGTGTCCCCTCCAGAGACCCTTGACCGCATGATCAAGGCGGGCGTGCAGGCGCCGCCGGAGGTCTTGACCACTACCAAGCGGTACATCAAGCAATTCCGCGAGGACCTCACAGCCGCAGAGATAAACTACCACACAGAGGTCGAGAAGTCCGAGCTTAGCAAGATATATTGGAATAAGGTATGCTCTTAATACTATAAAAACAACTAATTTCGACGGTCCCTACGTCAGTTTTTATTTTATCTGCTTAAAATGTGTGAAATTATGTTATCTTAAAGGTTATAAAATAATATTTTTTTATGGGACCAAATGGCAACTATTCCGCATCAAACTAAAGAGGAATCACGTAAATCGGATCATAAATCTCAGCGTAATCGGTGTACATACATAATAAAATAAAAACTGAGATTTTGTAGTTTCGATAGTATACGTAGGGACAGTCGATTTATCAGTAAACATTAGATTTTAGAGCTGGCTAGTTACTTTTGATCAGCCTTTCAGATGCCTTGGATAATAGGGTATTTGACTACTAATAAAAATGTACAACATTTTAGTATTATTTTAAAGAAAGTATAGATACAAATTGATTTGTTAAAAAATAAATAAAAACGGCGAAAAAATAGAGGAGCTACACACTTGCGAAGTTTGTGGAGGAGGCATTTCTGTCCTTGTCGCGCGAAACGGATATTGTACGGAGTGATGTCAAATAATTATGAAGTTTGCAAGGTATGACGTCATTGTGGCGTCATGTTGTCTCTGTCTAGTGTTTATAACTTGGGCATTTTTTTAAATACTAGCTGTTTTCTCTTCAATAATGTTGTTTTATGTTTTGTTTATGGCTACATTAATTTCAAATAAAAACATATCGCACACTTAGATCTAATATAGCACAACTCAAAAAAGTTAATTTTTCAGGGGACGAAAAAAAAGTATATCTGCAAATTTTGTTAGGGAAGTTATACAATTTAATTTGATTCTAGATTTTCGTGTTGTCTCAGTTTAGATCTAGGTGTATGATATATTCGCCACTTCACTTCCAGAGTAAATGACCGAATATAAAGCACAGAAAAGATAGTGAGTGGCCGAACACCGGCTTGATCGCGCTAAACTGTTTCTAGATAAATAATTTGCCATTATTCCCTACACAGGTTGAGGCAGCCCGCAATATGTTCAAAGAGGAGCTTCAAGCGTTATTCCCCGGGATTGATCTGCGCGCGCGCAAACTAGACATCAAAACAGACATGGACCTATTGTTGGTGTACACACTCAATCGGGTAAGCGGTTCAAAGACGTTTTGAGAAAGTGCACATACAGTTTATAGTTTTCACAGCTTTTTGCCGCCATGCAGCAAGTGTTGTGTTCCAGTATGAAGAGTATGAGTGAAATTACAGGCACATGAGACTTAACAAATGGTGATAGGCACAATGCAATAACACCTAGGGCACTTCCGAGGTAAATCAGATCAGAGCTGCTAGTTTCTTTATAAGTAAACTAGCGGCCCGTCCCGGCTTTGCACTGGTGGAAATATTTCTTGTTTTTGCAACATTTTTATTTATGCTCCGCTCCTATTCGTCGTAGCGTGATGCTAAATAGCCTATAACCTTCCTCGACAAATGGATTATCCAACACAAAAATATTTTTTCAATTCCAACCAGTAGTTCCTGGGATTAGCGCGTTCAAACAAACAAACTCTTCAGCTTTATAATATTAGTATAGATTAAATCATCAACCTCACCTGCAAGCGGTGCACTGCGCGGCTTGGACGAGGCTCTGACGACAAACACCGCAGGTTGCAAGTGGCAGCGGTGTTACAAGTGCGAGCTGCGAGCCTGTGGTCACTAACACGCTTGACAAACTCGTTGACTGGGCTTTTACCTCTCTGTTTGGGAAAACCTATTCAGCATTTAACTCACTGATTAATTAAAACTAGTTATCTAGGAAAGAGCTGAAAATGACGAAGTTAGTCCATTAGATTATGCTTTGAGCTAAGCACCATCTAGCTGATATGATAGTTCTTGTATTTTATTATAGGATGTATTTTAAAGCACTGTAAAATTAATCAAAATAACTAAAAAAAAAATAAGGCAATATAAAAAATTATACAATTATAAATAAAATGTTACGATTTCAATAAACTTAAACCATATAAATAATATATTTTCTCTTTAAAATACTTACTTATAACACTTTAAAAAGACTGCTTTCTACAACACAATTAATGGTTCGCACTATAATCATTCAAAAACCATTTGTTTCTGAACGCGGCCATTAAACGAATGGTGGAAAATGAAGGCGAATCGTTGAGTGGTCACAGTTCTAACATAACCTAACTTACCTTTCACCTATCTACAGTACCGGGCAGTAAATATTGCACATCGAGCCTTAGAAAGAGATATTGGCTAGCTTCAGCTTCGTAGAGCGTCATCTCTTTCACTCATACTTATGTGACGTTTTGTCGCTTAGTGCGACAGAGATGACGCTCTATAAAGCAGAAGTTAGCCAATATCTCTTCCCAATGCTCGATGTGCAATATTTACTACCAGGTATTGTATTTGCCATTTTATTTCTTACTAGCTGTCCCTCACCGAAATGACAAATCTATCCCTTTTTATTTTATTTCTTACTAGCTGTCCCTCACCGAAATGACAAATCTATCCCTTTTTATTTTATTTCTTACTAGCTGTCCCTCACCGAAATGACAAATCTATCCCTTTTTATTTTATTTCTTTCTAGCTGTCCCTCACCGAAATGACAAATCTATCCCTTTTTATTTTATTTCTTACTAGCTGTCCCTCACCGAAATGACAAATCTATCCCTTTTTATTTCTTACTAGCTGTCCCTCACCGAAATGACAAATCTATCCCTTTTTATTTCTTACTAGCTGTCCCTCACCGAAATGACAAATCTATCCCTTTTCATTTCTTACTAGCTGTCCCTCACCGAAATGACAAATCTATCCCTTTTTATTTCTTACTAGCTGTCCCTCACCGAAATGACAAATCTATCCCTTTTTATATTTCTTACTAGCTGTCCCTCACCGAAATGACAAATCTATCCCTTTTTATTGTTCTCAGATACAATGTCTGCAAAACCACATAGCCGAGTTACAGACAGTGCGAGAGCTCAAGATCAACAGGGCTATTGAATGTAAGATATCACATTTAAATTATACAGGGTGTAAACGAAATCATGTAATTCCTTTAAACCTCGTGATGTACTGCTGAAACAGATTAAACCAGCATGGGATAATTTTGGATTCAATAAAAAAAATTACATGAAGTAAACATGTGTTCTTAACGTGAGGCATTTTAGCGCCTCGAGCGAATTGCTCGGAGAGCGACAACCGCGCGGTCATTTAACTTTTTATTTATTCCAAATTTATCTCGTGCAGTAATCTATGTCAGCAGTACATCACGAGGTTTGAAGGAATTACATAATATATATATATAAAAATACTTAATTTTCTCCATTGTTGAATGAATAGGCTACCTATCTGATTACATTCGCTCTGGCAACCTGAGCGGTTTATAATATCAACCATGCAGGGCTTATGGGGGGGGGGGGGGGAACAGGCTTATGTCTCTAAGTACAGTACCCGGAAGTAAATATTGCACATCGAGATTTATATAGCGTCATCTCTGTCGCATGAAGCGACAAAATGTCACATAGGTATGAGTGACAGAGACGACGCTCTACGAAGCTGAAGCTAGCCTATTATCTCATTCTAAAGCTCGATGTGTAATATTTAGTGCAGGGTGCTGTTATGTACCATACTGTAGTTCAGGACATGACATTCGGACTGTCCGGGCTGGAAGTCAGTAGTTTCAATCAAGGCCGTATCCAGGAATTTTGTTCGGGGAGGTTGAACCCTGCACAAGAAAATCAATTACAATAACGTGTGTATACATTTTAAAAGTAATTTAACTGTCTGAGGTTTCGGGTTTGGACTCCCTAACCTGGCTACGGTCTTGGTTTCACTGAAGGTAGTGGCAATATGTATTTTGATATGTTTTCCCTGCCTAAAGATCCAACCTTGCTTCAGAAATGCAGTCTATTTTGCCAAAGATGCGACTAACATTAACATTTCATAATAAAGTGTTGTTATTACAGGCCACGACGAAAAAGCAATCATAGAAGCTAAAGCGGAGGACATTGTATATAATGAGAAAATTGCGAGAGAGGCAGAGTTTATGAAGAAGGTAGGACTTGTTCTCTTATTAATAATACAGGGTACACATGACCAGAACCTTGTGAAAGCCCAGAAAGATAAAGAAATTAAGTATCAAGACTTGACACACGAAGTTGTCGACATGTGGGAGGTTGACTCAGCAGTCATTGTGCCGATAGTCGTTACGGCCAATGGCTTAATAGCCAAGAGCCTCGACCAACATCTGACGAGGCTCTCGTTGGGCAGCTGGATCAAGGGCCTGATACAGTAAGCGGTACTTCTAGACACGGCACGTATTGTCAGGAAGTTCCTCTCTCTGAGGCCCTGACCACCGGCAGCTTGGACCCTGTTCCCGATGCCGGTGGGCTACTATATTTTATATTTATAAATGTTTTTTTTTATATTTTTTATAGAAATATTTAAAAATGTAAATTATATGTATAAATAATGAATAAACGAATAATATAGGGTACAGTCTCATCCCAAAAACACATTCTGTATTCTATACTAAAATGTACGAATATATATCTTTTCTCAATACTTTTTTTTTTAATTCGCGGAATATTGGTGTAATTCATGATAAAAAAGTTATCTCATTAGCCGGAGGACAAAACAAACGACAATATTACACACTAACTACAGCCGAAGACTACACAATAATTAATTTATTTTAAACTTGTTCCCAGAGCTTAATAATCCAGGCGGAAGCTAACAGGAACACAAGGCAAGAACTCAAGAAGCAGTGTGAGATACAACAAGAGGTGCTGCATGACAGACTCGCCAAGAAAGAGAAGGAGGTATGTATGTGCACATAAAACAAATGATAAATTCTAATGCGGAACATAGCGACTTTAACATTAATTACATTACATTATTAGGAAGATTTGTGCCGATTTAATGGGTCCTGGACTGTTAAAAGTCGCTATGTTCCGCATAAAGGCTCATTTACACGGAGCAAGTTTCTTGAAGTAAGTTTCATGCTATTTTTGTCTTTCTCTCCGACAAAAACAGAGATAGCATGAGACTTGCTTCAAAAAACTTTAGAATCTATTATTTGTTTTATGTGTGTATCGATCATAAAACTAATTCAATGGTGTTGTTATTCAATATTACTTAACAGAATTGTAGGCTAGAGGACTTTTTTATTCCAGTTTTTATTTAAAGTTAATTTTTTACGCAGTTTGGTTTTTTGATTTTTTATAAAACTCGGGTTTTTTGATTTTTTCAATTTACTTTTTTATTGTATGCTTTCTTACAGAAGGCCTAGAAAGGTCAAATGAAATTCATTCATAAAATCGCTCATAACTTTATGAATAGTAGGGTTTTTAATCTGTATAATTGTGTGAGTTTTTCGAAAGAAAACCAGAAAATGGCGTTGTGTTAAAAAAATTAGGCAAGGCCAATTCAAACCCTTTATCCAGGATGTTTCAATATATCAGTTGTCGAAAGATTCAGTTTTTATCTCGTTTACTCTCGTTACGAAAATCGTAGACAAAATGAGATAATAAACCGAATTGGTCGCCAACTGGCTGATCGAAATGTTCTGGATCAGGGGGCAGGTCATGGATTGAGATTTTCCCACCGAAGTGGCAGCGGTCGGCAGCGCAGCCGGCAACGCCTAAGTTCGGCAAGCGCGGGTGACGTCAAGACAAGGCACGCGACCGCTCGCGGTGCCGCACGACTTATACAATTCTTTCAACTGCTACTATGCATTTTAGTGATAGAAACAAAGTCGGAAATGGTTTGGCAGTAAAACTGCCAGCCGCTGCTCTGCCAGCCGCTGCCACTTCGGTGTGAATTGAGCCTAACTGACCAAATGTCTCTTTTTAACAAGGGTAGTAACTACACGGCAGGCCTTGTGCTGTAGAGATAGGTTCTTGACGTCAGGTTTTCGCTAAGACTACTTTTTTTTTTTTTTTCTCTAATATCAAGCACAGTGGTTAGTTAACAGCCCAAAAGTCTGACAATCGGTCAACCTTAAAGCTCATTTACACGGTGCAAGTTTCTTGAAGCAAGTCTCATGCTATCTTTGTCTTTCTCTCCGACAAAAACAGAGATAGCATGAGACTTGCTTCAAGAAACTTGCACCGTGTAAATCAGCCTTTAAGTGCTAAATTCACTAGCAAGCTTAATTGCGCGCAACCGAATTTCGCAATTTTTTTCAAACGAATTGTTCATCGTATTATGTATTCATCGTCTTTTGCGAAACTCGATAAGGAAGGAAATGGCCAATTCTAAGCAGCGTATTTAGAGATAATCACAACAATATTGACCTTTGTGTATTTACAGCTTATGGAAAAGTTCAACCGCATCGTGTCCGAGCAAGTAGAGGCCGAGCGATGCGAGTTCAAGAAGGAATTAGCTGGTATGGCCGGCAAGCTGAAGGCCATCGAGCAGACATTGAAAGGTAAGCTGTTTATTGGACATTGGTCAGATGATCGCCCGAGGCGAGGGCGTCGACGTACCGCGGCGCCGCTCAGCTGTTAGTGCGAGCGGGCACTACGGTGCTGTGACTTCCGCAACGAATGAAATAAATACAAGTAAATCAGTATGCGGTGAATAAAACGCAGTGCGCGCTCTTCTATGACACCCCATACTTTACATATTATACGTTAAAAAATGCAAGGCAGTGCTCGCTAGCCGTTATACATGAACAATGACATCGAACGTTGTTAATTTTATTTGATTCAATTTGACAACAATATGTCCAATGGTTAGTGTAGGCAACTTATTGTATTTATTAGTTTATTTATCTTTATATATTAAATACTCAACCTAAATACATTATAATAAATTTAGATAATACTTATTTACATTTAGTATATTACACAGTCACTCACATAAATCATACTTTCATTCATTCACAACCAAAAACAAATTGAAACTAATTTAATTAAATACACAAGCATCGCCGGATGACACTCGGTAGTATGCGGCGGCCGGCCGATTCTCATTACCGCATACGCATAGCTATGTACCGCCGAGCGCACCGGTAGATGCGCCTGCGCCGCCTGGTAGTCCAGATTGATACATCGGCCGCGGAGCCCGTGTTGCTTGTGCGCTCTTTCGCTTCCGCTAATTACTTCCGTATAGTTTCCGGTTCCTATCTATTGCTATTGTTTACTGTGCTCAATCTTGTGCTTATAATTTCTCCTTCTGCCTTATTTACTGACTGTAATAAATACATTGCTACAACTATTTAAAGTGGTTGTTTATTACCTGCCTAATCACCCAATAACAACTACAGTTAGTAAACAACGTATGTGCTAAGGGTTATCAGTTTTAACTTAACAACTAATCCCTGCCGTACGAGCAACAGCACAAAGTGCCATAACACTGGTGCAACATGCTTTTCGGCAAGGAGTCTCACAATACATAAGTGTCTTTACTGAAAACGTGCATGTTAGATTCACATCTAGTAGGTGTCAATTAGACGCATGTTCTATGTTTTACCTTTTATTTTTATTGTATGTGAGATTGTACATCAGTTTTGAGAATAAAATATATATATATATATATATATACTGTTGGACCTGGACCTGTATTTACCCCGGGATGCTAAGCACATATGAGTGTTAATGGTATTAATATAAGGTTTAAAATTCTTCTTCTTGCCCTTATCCCACACTAGGTTTTGACTTATTGTTTTATGACCGGTCGCCTGCCCGACATCAACCCTCCTTGGGAGGTTTAAAATTATTTAAGCTTAAAAATCCTTTGCCATCCCGTGCCGCTTGTGGGCGCAGGTCCTTAGTAGTAGCACGGTATGGCTTGAACCAGATTTACATTGGATGTCCGTATTTTCAAGGTTGCGTCTGCGCCTTATTACTGCATACCTAAGCTTGCACATGTAGATGTAATAACACCAACCAGATAAATCGTCGGTCGCGAATGCTCGACGCGTCCGTTAGTAGCGTTCGATAGTTTGTTTTGAGCTTAAACTTACATGAACATGAGTATTTAACACCTAGAAATTGCACCTATTTTCTATAACTCGATCAAGTGGGAGAAACCGGTGGTAGTCTATGATTATAGCATTTGGCGTATCCCACTTATGCGTATGACGCCTCTGTCGACGAATTGTAAGATTTCAATGTAAATAACAGTCTACAATATTGAGGTATATCGTTGAGCGAGTGACTTGTGATTTTGCTACTAAGTCACTATCTACCTATATACTAATATTATAAAGAGGAAAGATTTGTATTTTTGTATGTAACGAATAAACTTAAAAACTACTGGACCAATTTCAAAAATTCTTTTGCCGTTATAAAGCTACATTATCACTAAGTAACATAGGCTATATTTATTACTGGAATAAAACTTGTTACGCGGGCGTGAGGGCCGTGAGGACACAGCTAGTCATGAATATAAATGTTTGTGTCCAGAACGTGCGGCCGCGGAAGCAGAAGCGCGTCGCTCGCAGTCTCTGTGGGCCGCCGCCGAGGCGCTGCTGGCCGCCACTCGCCGCGGGAACTACGACACTAAGGTGGACAACGAGCTGTGCGCGCTCGAGAAAGCTGGTGAGTCACAACAATTTCGTCCAAAATTACATCTATATCGAACTAATCGTGCTCTATTTTGGCCAAACTTGAATCCACTCTAATAATTAGTAATGGTATTGTTTTTATTTATTAGATTGCTAAAGTTGTGAAATGTACACTTAAACCCATATTCTAAGACGTACCTCCAAAACTTACTCGACTTGACATAAACGTCCTCGACTCGAGATTTTTCTTCAGTCGAGGTAAGGAATCATCAGTCAAACTCAAGGTACCTCGGAACCTACCTTAAGGAAGGAAGTGTCAAAGTTCGTATGTAATAAAAATTAATTTTGAAGACTATCAAATATGCTTACGATAATCCTTACAATTTTTTATCACGGCATTATTTGCGCGATGCAGGTAATTCAAATTATGACGTAATGACTCCGTCGAGGAACCTCAAAGTTCACTCGAAATTGCGTCTAAGAATACAATTTTGAAGGTGTTTTCGAGGCCGTCCTGAGTCGAGTATGAGTCGAGTAAGTTTTGGAGGAACGTCTTAGAATATGGGTGTTAAACTCACCCATTTTCGCTATTACCCGGAGGCGGAGGAAGATACGGAAATTTTATAAAACATATTTGTAAAAATACGTCTTGAAGGGATCCGTAAAAAGTTACGTCTACCGTTAAACCGGCGATCCGTAAACATCAGGTTTACTTTTCAGGCAAGGACGACAAGCTGGTCGAAACAATACTGAAGGGCATACCACCAGAAGTGCGCGAGAAGGGCATTGCCACTGAGAAATCGCTGCGAGACAGGTTCGAAAAGGTATCCCAGTTATTTCCTTACTAATTTGAACCATTGGTTGCTAGTGGCAAAATGCCAATTTTATGGAGTCTCATCTCAGGGAACGTACACATACTACGTGACCCATTTTTTACTATTTTTTACCCCCTCCCCCCCCTCGGTGACCACCCGTAGTATATGCCAATACCCCCCCTTCCCCTCTAGTTTTCACGTTGTAATATTTAAATATGATTTAGAAAAATTTACTCATATGTGCGAGTGTTGCCACCTACGAGTTCAAAAAGGACTGAACTCTGCGTTATTTGAATATAGCTCGAAAAACTCGAGATTTCTCTAGAGGATATTGACTACGTGACGAAAACCTAAGCCCCCCCCCGCCACTGTCACCAAGCGTGGTATTTTAAAGACCCCCTCCCCCCTGGACGGGTCACGTAGTATGGGTACGTTCCCTCATCAGATTACGAGAGCCAAAGACACTAGATTAACAGCCATTTGATTGTTGATCGTCCGCCAACGGAATTCACAACGTAAAGCACTCCCCGCGTGCGGCCCTTCGCTTGCCACTAAAATGCAGTATAGGAAAAAAGGTTTCGGGCTAACTGTGTGCGGACAGAAACTGCACCTGCATCCATATACGACAGGAAACGTCCACATGCTGATATTAATAAACAGCTCTGATTTGAGAACTCCCTCAATTTCACTTTGATATTACTTGAGCGGTTGTTGGACAAATTACACAAAATCACGCCTGTATTCCCCGAAGGGTTGGGCAGGGATGTATAGTAACACCCTCATTTCGCCGTTATGTTTAAGTCCTATGTAATAGGGGGCGAGCCTATTGCCATCAACCGGGCACAATTCCAAACTCTGGGCTGCTACTGAGGAATACCACACGGAAAAACCCAATAACAGTGCCCGACCTGGGGATCGAACTCAGGACCTCACGATCAGCAGTCGCGCTTGCCACCACTAGACCAACGAGGCAGTCACAAATTGATAATAAAAAACACAAATATATGACATTCTCTGATGCTGCTCTGATGCGAAAATAGCACATGCCTTAAATAAAAGACTGGTCAGTCAGCAGGGTTAGTATTGGAACTGACTGCCTAGGCTGCGCCGGAACCTGCGTGCTCTATTTTTCGTTCGTCGGGGCGTATTCTTGTTGTTTGAATACTAATAATGGTCTGACGATCTTTGTAACATTTCAGATGGAGAAGACAGCGGTGAAGGTGGCGCTGATAGGTCGCGAGGGCGCCTCGTTGCCCGTCTACTTCTTGTCGTGGCTGCAGTCTGCTCTCATGTTCACGAAAGTGAGTACTTATATCATAGACTAGTTTTTTTATGTGAAACATCTAATGCGGCGGTACGAGTGTGAAAGCGAAATTTGATCGATGCCACGGAATAAGACTGAAATTGTTACAACTTGAACTCGCCGTGTGAGAACATCGGTTACATCACAGTTGGCAACGCTTGAAAAGATGGATGGATTGTGTGAAGGATGATATGGGTAAGAAAGGAGTGAGTACTGAGATGACGGCTGATGGAGAAGAATGGAAGAGAGAGAGTGCCTCGGAGAGCAAGTTAATCCGTCGGTCCCTGGTGTCATATCGAATACCTATGACAGTCGTTACGGGTAGTCAGAAGCCCGAAAGTCTGACAATTGGTCTAACCTTAGGATATCGGCATTGCCCAGTTACTGGGTTGCGAAGGTCTGATGGCAATCGCTCCGTGTAAAATATTGGTATTCAGCTGAATCTGGTTAGACTGGCAGCTGACCCCAAGGTAATAGGGAAAAAGGATAATAAGGGGGAATAACGTTGAAGAGGCAACGTTTGTCACCGTTGCCTGGTTGGTTTATACTGTATTGCCGTCAGCGCTTGTGAGAAGGGTCATAATTCTATTTCCAGCGCTCATCCCATTCATATTATCTAGAATCCGTAATCACTATTATATTTTTTGTTTCCAGTTCTCTGAAATCCCCAAGGACGAATTAGACAACAAACCTACGGACTTCACTCAGTTAGATACATTTGACATCATGCATAGGGCAAGGTACGTATTGCATAATTTTATAAGTCATCTATTAACAGATTATTTATTATTTTAGTCTTTGTTTCTTATGGCCCATATTACACTATCATTGAAATATTATCATAGATATATGAGTCATTTTTATATGAAGAACCTATGACGGTGTAATAACTACATATGATTCATATATCTATGATCATAGTTATGGGATCCTATTTGACAGCAAGCGTACAAATATGATCATATACCTATCCGTCGAATCTCAAAAATGGCGTCAAAATGCAAGAATTTCGACTGGAATATCGAAACGACAAAAACATTAATTAATATTATTATACTTCGAGTAAGGTGTTATGGACCCCTCTCTTAGATCGCCTTGCTACCCATGATCTAACCCAAATACGTCCGTTTATTTTTTGTTTTTTTCTTAACCGTTTTATCTTCTTTTTTAATGCAATTAATAAAATTGCACTCATAGCAACGGAAAACAGGCTAAATCGTTATCCATCTTGATTAAGTATGACGTTTATATGATCATAAGTGTAATATGTAGATATGAAGAACAGCATCATTATAACTATGATCATAGAATTTGACAGATATGACATCATATTTATATGATGAATATATGATAGTGTAATATGGGCCTATGACTGAAGAAATGCCGTAGTTTCTTATTTATAGGTACACGATATTTTATGAATCTACTGTTCTTTTTTTTTTTTTTTTTTTTTTTTTTTTATTATGAAGGACCACTCGTAGTGTAAAGCGCGCGAGGGCTTTGTTTGTTTAACCGGACTATCCTGTGGTGGCCAAAAATTACTTTAGGCCCCCAGCCAGGGCTTACTAACTATGGATATTTCAATTAAGTGACGCGGCACTAAGGGCACGGGCCTCGGCTTAGTGGGTCACTGAGGGGTGGGCAATCAATATCGGGCTGGTCTACTGTTCTGCATATTGTTCGATCGTTATAGGACAAAAAAAATCTGTTTCCTGCCAGAAATTCAAATGTCCTATAACTATTGTGTGTTTTAACTAAGGGCCGATTTTTTTTATCCATAGTTAAGCCAACTAATGGTAAAAAATTATACAATTTTTAATTATTGTTTAAAAATTCATACTGTTTTTTACAATTTTTAACCATTGGTTGACTTAACTAGGGATCAAAAAACCGAGCAAAAAAAGCAACTTTTTAGTTATCTGATGACTGATTTCTTAGTATATTAACCCAGCGTCATGGGGGTGGAAAATGTTACGCGGACGTGGGGGTGGGTCATTATGACCCGATATTTAGATTTAAGATATTTCATTTTTTTTTTTAATAAATTACTATTTTTTTTAAGGTAACGGCTTTATTGTTTTATGGTTTACTAAATGAAACAAGAATTTGTATTACATAACATTTTAATTAAACCTTTAAACCTATAAAAATAAAAACACGTAAAAACCAACAAAAGTGGCGTTCTTTAGCCTAATATCACATTTCTTAGCATTAATTGACCATATTTATTTTTTATGGCACTTTTATAAACTTAGTTAAGTTTATAAAAGTGAGACAGACATCTTTAGAAAAAAAAAACAAAAAAATATCAGACTCATCATCTTCTCTGTCGTTCTCTTTCCTCTATACTTTGACCATTAATTCGATGCAGTAACTTGACAGTTAGAGGGATACCAGTTTTTGACAAAAAAAAAGGTAGTGAGGTGAAAAAAAGAATGAATGAAATTGAATGAACTTAATAATGTACTTATATGCATACATTTTATTGAATTTTATAATTTGAGGATCAAAACACGATATATCATATATATATCATATGTATATTGGCGGTTTAGTCTAGAATAGAAATTAATAAGTTAATTTATTTATTTATTTAAAGTGTTTAAAGCTTACGTAATAAAAAACCTTAACAATAAACACTAACATATTACGTAAACATCACCAAGCACAATAAATTTGGGAATTCGGCTTTGGATTAAATCATCTTATACCAACACATAATATAAATACTCGTTAGTTATTTCATTTTTTATTCTTATATTGCAAACGAATTTGTAGATTTGTTTAAATTGAACTATTTTTCGTATTCGTTCTTTTCGTAAAATCGCTCACTACCCCAACACTATTTGTTTTAGTATGGTATCATTATTTTGCTTTGAACTATCAAGTTACTGCATCGAATTAATGGTCAGAGTATAGATCTATTTTTTCGATCTACCGACAAAATGTAAATACGTTAATAACAAGAAACGATAATTCAATCATAAATTACAAAAAATAGCACCAATAGTAATGACAAAACATAAAAACCATCTATGGAGAATATGGCGCAAAATTGTTACATCGAGTACGGGGTGGGTCATATTTACCCTTTTTTTACTTTGGGCACACGTAGCTCCATGCACGATCGCCGTACAACTGTTTCTTTGTCAATAACGCTTAGCGCAACTCATAAACTCCAGCTACTGAGAGAAGCGGTAACGTCGCTTGCGTAGTTACGAATCCGTAAGCTAACAAAAACGTCCCGGGTCATTTTGACTCAACCCCCATGACGCCGGGTTAAATAATTATCATCACTGATACAGTATTCAGTTTAAAATATGAAGATAATAACTTCGTAATCAAATAGGCCTACTAAGGGCCTGATTTACGAGTTAAGTCGTATGAAAAATATGGCGGCTTGACAGTTTCGCTGTGGCAAATCTGGCAAAGGTTAGTGAGCGTCATGGTTGGCAGGTACCACATGGACCACGGCAACCTGCCGGCGGCGCTGCGCTACGTGAACCTGCTGCAGGGCGCGGCGCGCGCGGCGGCGCGGCCGTGGGCCGACGCGGCGCGCCGCCACCTGGAGATCCGCCAGGCTGCCGAGGCCGTCATGGCGCACGCCTCCGTGGCCGGCCTGCTCTACCTCTAACTGCACACAACCGTACTACTACATACTACATACTACATACTGTAGCTACTACTTAAACACGTCACTGAATTTTATTCCAAATGGATAACGACTATTCGAAAACGAACACCTTTATTTTGCGGTTGGGTAGAAAAAACTGAGATTAGATCTATGAAATTAAAGGGTTATGATGTCGGTTAATCTTCAGGTTCCGCTCTTGAGGATTGAACAAACTAAAGCTTCTCGTCCACAATAGAGAAGTAGAACTAGGGGTGGAGATTAGTCTAATACAGTGATCTCATTTCTACGTACACGTAGAGATTATGAAGGCGCCATATCAGGTTTTTGTCCTGTATATTTTTGACGTTACTTAGAACAATAAGCCAAAACCCCTAACAACACAACAATAAGGGCAGAAAGAAGCAGAAGATTTTCAACGTTACTTCTATTAAATTTGTGTCAAAAATCTACATCAATCCTGAGATTTTAAATTGAGATCGATCGGTTATTAATACCAACCTTAAGTCTACCGTAGAGAAATCTCGGCCTACGTACAGTACGCGCGCGAACTGAATGCAGAGCTGAGGAACGTGTGGGTACGCGCTAGTGTTGTAAGTAGACAAGGACAGCACTACATTTCTGAGCGCGCGGGAAAGGGAAGCGAACCTCCAGCCCCAAATGCATTCAGTTCGCGCGCGTACTATACACAAAAGCGTCTTGTAGAGTGGATTTTAAATATATTGATTCCCAGTTGAGAATATGTGGTTGGTTGCCGCTGTTGATGCTTTATTATTAAAAAAATTAAAAGAAAAGGTTCCAACGGTTGTACTAAAAGCTTATCCAATCATTTTTCTTGTTGCGATGTTTATATTCCATTATTCTGGAAAGCCCTATCATATCTATTATTGCAATGAGCTCGTCTCTGAAATGGAAGTTTTTATGAAAATCAATAACGTTTAAAACGTTACATTCCTAATAAAAACGATATTTAAATAAATTACGAAGTTATAGACATTTAAAGTGAGCACTTCTTACCTACTGCCTGCGCGCTTTATGATATAATGGAGATGTTGATGTCGACGTTTGCTCTAGATATGGCGCTTTCAAAAATATAATTTGCTTATAACTTCAGTAACAATAGGATATTTCAAAAATTCAAAGTGTAATACTCAGTTTAACTGAATAGTAACTACAAAACGTTAACTGACCTTTTGCTAAAGGATACGAGCTCATTGCCCGTTCCTCTGATCATATTTTTTCAAGTAATCAATGCAAAATAACAAAACAAGTGCAACACAAAACATCTACGCCCTTCATTGCACTGGCTAGACTGATCAAGACGCATATATGCTTCGAGAGACATCTACACAGTGGTCTCGCTCTCGTTCCTGCGTTCACGTTGCCCTCCGACCATGTCTATTGTAGACTACATAGACTGTAGTAATGCCCTAGCTAGAGCAGTCTCAGTACTATGTACACGTCGTACATGGGGGTTATTCCTTTTCATCCCCAGTCCTTCGTCCCCACTGGGGGAGAACACTGTTTTTTTTTCCTGTTGTCCCCCACTACAATTTATTGGGGGTGAACGTTGTAGTGGGGGACAACAGGAAAAAAAATCCTATTCGCCCCAATAAATTGTAGTGGGGGACAACAGGAAAAAAAATCCTGTTCGCTCCCATTGGGGACGAAAACTGGGGGTCAAAAGGAATAATCCGTACATTGCTCAGCGAGAGTCACCCTACGTGATTGTAATTTATCGTGGACGAGTAACTTTACGAAACTGTTAGTAGTATATCTATCCTAGTAAGAAAAGATCAATAGCTTCGTATTATTTTATTTGGAATACTTCGCAATTGACGTGTTTGTAACGGGAGTCGTGCACGTCAAATATTGTTGGCGTGAAGTAATAGTTGCAGTGAAAATATAAGTTTACTGGCCCCGATTCTGTTAAGCGCCGACTAAACTTAACTAAATATAGTGCTATCCGTTACTTGCAAATGAAACGAAAGAGATAGAAGAATATTAGGGCTGTCAGATTAGGTTGAATTAAAATTTCCAAACAGATTTAGACGATATGTCGCCTAAAAACATGATGTTCAATAAGTAGACTAAGTTGACAGCTCTAAAAATGTTCCGTCTCTTTCTAGTTTTGCCTGTTAACAAAAGATGGCAATATATTTTTGCTAAGTTTATTTGGTGCGTAACAGAATTGGCGCCATTGTCGTATTTATTCAGACGTCCGTTACATATTATGTTTATGGCTTGAAAGAAAACTGTCAAGCAAAATTCACTTAAGGCGGGTACAGACTGCTGTAACGTAATATGCAATGTAACATGAAAGGTACGCACGCGTAGTGTGTACACTATGGTAATTCTGTTACATTGCATGATACATTGCGACAATGTGGACGGCAAATTCTTTCGTTGCGTGTTACATTGCATGCTACATTTTGTAAGTCTGTACCCGGCTTTACGAATTCATTCGATAACATCCCGTGTAGTCGATTAATTATAGACCAGGATTTTTAGATCTTTAGCACATATTTTTTTCTGAATTACCGACTAATGCAAAAAAAAATTACAACCTATTATAGTCATTATAGGAAAATTCTTGCATTAGACACAATTTACAACAGCACAATTTTGTGTGTATGTGTGCTAAAGATGTAAAAATTAAATTGCTAACTATCGCAAGTTTGTTAGGTACTCTAGTATATACAGCCTGTTGATTTATTAATAAGAACTTTAGTCCTATAAACAGTCAACTTACGAATTAGATAGTAGGTAATAACGTCGCAACTATAACGCCTTGGCCAACTGGCCAATACTTGAACAAGTTACGTCGAAGTAAATTATCTAAAATAATCTAACTTCATGATTTCAGTTGTCAGAGTTCAGAATTTTAACAGCAAACTGCCTTTGTAGTATAGACAGAATTGTGCGCTATTGTGGCATATAACCTACAAAACACTTTTTTTTACTATGTTTTTCGTTTATTTATTTCATTCAATTTGTAGATTTTACTTGCACCTGTTTTGAGGAAAGTGTTTTTTTTAACAATGAAGGTACCTAAAAATTGTAAAACAAGATGTTAAAATATTAGGACCCAAAAGTGAAAAGTTTCTTCAAAACAGTAGAATTTGTTTTGTTAGCACAAAAGTGTCTGCATTTATTCCATACAGATCAGAATGTTTTGATTCAGTAAATTACGGTGCCAGTGAAGTGAATATATGGAGGTTTTCTTTAATTTTAGTAATTTATGTAAATATAAAAATATTGTATGTAATAAATTAAAAGATGATTTTTATGTCAGTTTGTTGTTTTTTTTTTTTTTGGGAAGTTTATAACCTTTTAATCGTAAGCTTGCAATGTGTGGTCTAACGGCGCGATCCCACTGGCGTCTGTCGGGTGTGCCTGTTTCTCTAACGTTTGACCAGCGTCGAAATTGCGCGCACGCGGCGCTCGCGTTGCGTATACGCGGCTTGAGAGCGGCGATTTATTTCTACTCGAGAGGTCTCCGTGACGCGAGCGTGGCATTCAGCAACGTCGACGCTGGTCAAACGTTAGAGGAATGTAAGAGGTCTGTAAGAGCCCTTACACGGAAGCACTACAGTACCTACACTCGAAATAACTTTGTCTCGCTGGACATAGTCTCTTCGAACAACTTTTGCGCGTGGATACTCAGAACTACTCCGAAATAATTGTACTGAGGTAAAAACACCTAGTTTGTACGGCAGTTTGAATAGTACAGGCCGGCCAACATACTTCGGCCGTACAGTAAGAAAAATCTTTGGGCACTTTTTTGATGTCATTCAATAAAGGACTGTTCGACCAACTCTTCTGTGAAATGGTTAATTGACGAAACTTTTGTCATTGACAGTTTAATTCAGTTGCCAGGATGACAAATATCTTTTCCATGCATTTATTAAATATTTAATAGGGAATTTGTGCCTTGACAATGAAATTCGAAAACGATATCTCGATAGTCTGAAAAAAAATTGGCTCCAAAGTGTGTAGTTGACCATATCGGCTGTCGTGTCAAGTCAAAACGTCCCGTATCAGGCAATAAACGATGATTTTGTTACGACTTGCTAGTGCAGTATACGAAAAGAGCTATTAGAATTACCAGGTCATCTGTAAAGTGGCAGAAAATAAGACAATGGTGTCGATTCTGTTACACATGTTGACAGTACTAAACTAGACTAAACGCAACTGTCACTTTCTTTTTCTATTGAAACAGAAAGAGACAAGCACCCTTAGTTTAGTTTAGTCCTGACAAAGTGCGCTACAGAATCGACTCCAATAAAAAGTATGTGTCATGTCGGATGAGATAACCTTCATAATTGATCATTATTTATAGAATGGCAACACAGGAGTGAACAGAGCGACGCTCTTTAATTCACAGATAATATCAGTATTGCCTTTAAGCATAAAATGCGACGCTCAGGTATGCTCGGGCATGCGCAAGGAAACGCTTGATATCTGCGTCGAATTTTATACTTAAAGTGAATACTGATACAGTTCTTTATTCAGTGACATCAAGAAAGTGCGCGAGGATTTTTCCGTTCGGTGGGAACTGAGCTTAATAGAATGCTTAAACGGAGCCGAACGTAAACTGTGGAAACTAGAAACTATTTATGACTTAGAGGTAGTCATCATAAGGTGTAATTTAGTGTGGCTCTTATTTTTATAACTTTTCATCGCCAAGATTGGTAAAATCGCCCGATGAGCGCCGCGCCGCATCTACTCTAGACAATAAATAAAAAAGAGGTTTCATTTCTATCCATCATCAGACAAAGAGAATATTATAAATCATAAAATGAGCCAGAACGATAACTGTCAACAGGAATAAAAATACAGCATCAATACAGCTATTTAGAAAGAAAACAAACTGAACATTTCTTTCGACTTCAAAACTTTACATTTACCTGGAAAAATAATGTTTAGAGCCACGTCCTACGTAACATCAGTAAGGACACTACTTGTAAGTACTTGAGAATTTCGTAGTATGAGTTTGACCTCCAGTTTACAATCTAATTATGCTATGATGGCTTTTACATTAAACATTTTTTTTAATTATTGATTCGTTTTTTCGCTATAGTATATACAATGTGACCGGGTATGTAGTAATAAAACTTTAAGAGCGGTATATATATACATTCAATTCTATCAGTAAAAGCACCCGACATGTGGGGTCGATTACCCATCTAAATAACCCCCCATAATAGTATTTGACTCGGACATTTCGACCTCTACGTATTCAAACACTCACAACTTAAGACCTAGGTCTCATGTAATGTTCTGCCTAGCTTTTTCTAAACTATGTTGGGGTCAGCGTTCAGTCTAACTAAATGCGGCTGAATACCAGTATTTTGCACGAAACGACTGCCATCAGACCTACGCAACTCAGTTACTGGGCAATGCCGATTTCCTAAGGATAGAGGTCCATATCCTAGGTCTCGTGTAATATTAAAGTATATTCCAGTCGTGAGATATAATTTATATCTCAAGCCGGCTTAAGATAATTTCGAACGACCGTCATTTTTATAAGAAATAAATTGTTTCACGCGCTATAAAGCGACTGTGTAAAACGCGCTATTACTACAATTATTATTGTCTAATATGATTGCGTTGAAACGGGGGTGTATGTGCGAGCGGGGCGCCGGTTATCTGCTCTGCCACCCACTGTCTCACTTCGCACGCTTGGATCGCCGAAGAATTGCTTATCCGTCGGTCTAAACTGTTGCGGTACAGTCTATCTATATCTTTTTCCATATAGTGTGTTAAGGTAAGCGAATTAGGTAAGGGGCGAAATTGGGACTACAACTATAGTACCAGTATTACGTCTCGGACAGGGTGTGAGCCTCACGATTACACCAAAAACTAAACAACCATTATTGCGAACCCGGAAAAACTTGCAACCACTAGAACCAGGGCCGCCGTAAGCGGGCATGCAACGCGTGCACCGCACGCGGGCGGCACACCCAGGGGGCGGCAAATCGAGCGACTCGTCTAATTGAGACCAATTTCAATTTTTTCGGTTTGGTGTCACTCAAGATACAAGAGTAATCGAAAGCGTCTAAAAAAAAGCTCGCACGCGGGCGGCGTCACAGCTAGCGGCGGGCCTGACTAGAACCAGTTGTGTGTCATTACTGTCCCACTGCTGGGCACCGGCCTCTTCTCAGAATGAGAAGGGTTTAGGCCTTAGTCCACCACGCTGGCCTGGTGCGGGTTGGTAGACTACACACACCATTGAGAACTTTATGGAGCCCTCTCGGGTGTGTAGGTTTCCTCACGATGTCTTTCTTTCACCGTCATCGTGTTCTGATTCGCACATGAATTCGAAAAGTCAGAGGTAAGGGCCGGGGTCGAGCTCAGACTCTCCTGCATGGAAGGCAAGCGTTCCCGAGCCCCATTATCGTAAGTATTGCTCCGTTCTATCGAAGTGGATCATAAAACTGTTGCTAACCACTCGTGTCTTTTCAGTACCGCCAGCACGCAGCAAACTTCCAAATTGCGACCATCTCCCGTTTCAGTCCAAACTACAAGTATCCGAGAAAAATAAAAGAACGTGAGCCATGCCCCACCCCACCACCTCCATCACCACCGCCGCCTAAAGACGACAAGCTATTATGGGGAACAATTACCTTGCTATTCTTAGCTGGAGGTTTTGTAGTGTATGCAAAGTAAGTGGCTCGGAATCCTAATATTCTGTTTTATTTAACCTTTGGAAGGACTTTGGTATCATCTGAATATATCGCCTAATAATGTCATCCGCACCCGCACCATGCTAGCTACACCGCAAATAGTGTAACTTATCCCATTTTCGTTATTTTCGTGGGAGGATAAGGTGTAAAAATATTTTCTTGTCCTTTTACACAAAACAGTAGGTAGGTACTTAATCTATCCGTAGCAATCCAAAATATGGCTAAGTTTCACGGATTTATCGGAAAATTTACCGACAAGCAGTTTAGTTATAGTAGATTTGTAAATACGGTCGTATTCTTTACCGCGAAAGGTTGCTTGTTCACTGTCCCAGTTTCGTGATCACGGACGGCCCACAAGTGGTCATTCATAGGCACAATCCTACAATACAAAACTCATTTACAGGAGTTCACCAGAAATTCGCGATTGGTTAACACTAAACGCACCAATCTTGGACGATATCATAGCTATATTGTATGAGGAGAACATGACGTACAAAGAGTTCGCCACTGCATGCATCGAGGACTTGAGGAAATACATCGCGAGTTACTCGGACGAGAAATTGAAGGAGTGCTCGCTCGATGGCAAAGCTGTGGTTAATTATGGTAAGTTAATTTATCATTATTATCTACATAGAATAGGGTGACACTTCCCCTCTCAAAAGACGACTCCAGTATTTTAAACGACTCTCATTTGAGACCTTCCTTTAAGTGTCGTTGAGAGACAGGTAAAAAAAGTTATCACAAAGGTACATCCACTCAAGCACCACCGGGTACCACGGCACCCGAAACAAAAAAGCAGTTGTCCGCCACGGGTACTATGGTACCCCGCACGAAACAGTTTAAAAAACCCTTATAAAATCGACTACCGCGTTTTGTCTACGAAAAAACGTTTAGTAGAGTCGTTCTCTATGAAATTATACAACGAAATAATCACGATATGTATGAAATTCTATTTTATGGCAGCGCCTTTTGGGAGCCAGCTCCCAGGCCGTCATGTTGAAAGTTATTTATTAATACGGATCTAAGGCTCAGTTGCACCAACTAACTATAATTGTTATAGGTCTACCAGAATCTGATGGCAAAAGGGAAATTAAACTTTTTTGTGGGTAACACAAGGGTAATTTGAATAAAAAGTCTTGATACTTGTAATTTTTTTCTTTAATTTCTTCTTCATCTTCTTCCTGCCCTTATCCCATAACATGTATTTCATAAATCCATGTTGTTAGAGGTTTTGGCTTATTGTTTTATGTGACCCAATGTGCTTGCTGACATTATGCACTGGGTCCCAAAATGATATGCTGATATATGGTTTTTTGCAATTTTATTGTAATGGAAAAGGAAACCTTGTTAAAATAAGTATGTTTTTTAAAAATGTTTGAACAATAAAACATTAATCAGAACTGGAAAATGTACCGACTACAGTCATACTCGTTTTGACAAGTGACATGTTGACATAGCCATATGAAAACCACTATTTGTTATTAATTTTTAATGCTATGAGATTCTGGTTGACCTATAGCTTGCCGTATTTATGTCAAATTTGTACTGATTTGACAGAAATTTTGGTATGGTTACGGTTATAGTTGGTGCAACTCAGCCTAAGCGTGATTCACATAAATTAACTCGTGCGGTCGCGACGTTGTACGTGAAAAAGTAATTAGGGATTACGTCAAGAGGACTGACGGCCTCCGCCATTTTTGTATTTTTTTGTTGCTTAATCCTCATGCATGTCCCTCGCCCGAGGAAGGCGAGGAGGTCTGACGGACTCTTACCGGCTAAAAACCCACTGTGTTCGTCCTTCTAACCTATGGCCGGGGTCACGGGATTTGCCACTGCATGCACCGCAACCCCGGCACGGGCAGCCTTCTCAAGTCTGCTAATAACAACAGACTGAGATCACAAGTTCGTCTGCCAAGTGTGGTATTATGGCAATATACCCTTTTTACTGTTTATCGTAGCTATCCCGGTCTATGATCAGTAGTGGGTGTTTATAATAACTATTATTATGATGATGATGATGAGCATATTTTTGGTCCATCCACTGACGGGTATAAGCAAAGCCCCCTTTCTTCTATCTCTTTTTTTTCACGGTGAGAAACCCTCATGGATACCCTGCTCCCGAAGGTGAAGGGTTATGCCGAACTCTCACTGGCTAAAAACCCATGGTGTTTCTCCACCTGACCTGTCGCCGGGGTCGCGGGATTCGGTACCTACTACATGCGCCGCAACCAGGTGTCGGTCTGGCGGACCTCTCCTTCTGTGAGGCTTCGCCCCACGTCTTCCTGAAAGGCGCGCCGCCTTCTCAGGCATGTTACTGGGAGGGCGACGGGTCCCCTAACCTGCCGTCCGCAGGCCACACACTAGCGTGCCCGATGTATTTGGAGCGGGAAGGGAGAGGTAGTCGCCTCTTCCTCTCCGCTGCCTCGTTGGTCGTCATCACCCCTCTTCCAAAAGGAGGTGACAGCTTACCAGATGGTCTCGCTCCTGCGGTTGGAAGCAAGAGGTCACCACCGACTGCCGCGACTAGTTCATGGCGTGACGTTGTGTCGCCCACGCAGGGCACTCCTGCAGCGTGTGCAGCACCGTGTCCTCAGGGCAGTTGAGACCCTCTGCTAACTTGAAATGTCCTGTGCTTTATAATATACATGTGCTTAATAATTCTACTTACCGAAAAACTTTTAAGTTAAATGGTTCTGTCTTGCTGTTCTGTGTAGCTTCAGGATTTGAGGATTGAAGGTTGAAATTATGTATTATAATATTTGTCATAGGAATTGAATTTGTGTGCGAAGTTTCAGGAGAATCGGTTCTGGAAATCTGTGGAAAGATTTGAATCAAACAAACAAAAATAGAGATAAACTACGATAACATGGCCCGCCCCTCCAAATTACTATTTCAATATGTTTAGTCACATCTTTACGAAAGACTTGTGTAGTAGTAGTATGTAGTTGTAGTTTTTGTTTGACGGCTGTCTCAACACGCACACATGCGTTGGGTTTATTTTTTTCCTATTCGACTGCTTGTAGATGGTCTTGCGGACCGTTTCTACGTAACCGGGCAGTTATTGGTGAGACCTGAAGGGTCTCCAACCAACACATGCGTTGGGAGTATTGGTGGTGCTTTATAAATACTTTCACAAATAAATTGAAGCGTTTTGATTTTTGGAGGGGCGGGACATGTTATCGTAGTTTATCTCTACGAAGTCAAGCTAAATAAAACCATTTAAAAATAAATCTGTTATTTTATTCCTTTTCTTCAGATGTTCCTAACAAGGATGAATCAGATGGTAAGGAGAAAAGATTTTTTATATACTTACAAGCTTTATTATACGCCATCTTTGGCGGCAGCTTACAATAACTGAACCATAATGTAAGTCTGAACTATAACTATATACAAGTGTTATTTAAATAACGCCTAACCTTAGACACCCCAACCGATTTTTTTCTAATCAATAGATCCAGCTAAGTATATATTAATAATTATTTTCATAAATTAAATTATTGTAGAAGATATTTGTATTCTTTTATGGCCGGAATATTTTATTCGAATGGTCTTATAGATAAACGAGGTATGGTGTTCCTCCAACGAAAAGAGATGATCCTCCAACCAGGCGAGTCTTATGCCTGGCGGGCTACTGCCCAACGGTTGATGTTGAGAAGTTGGTATAGGTACTATTTGCGTGTCAAATCTTGATATCGCGATGCAGGATTCTGTGACGTCGTCATTTTTGAGAGTTGTTATTATTGTCGCTGTAGTCTGCTAGTGGCGTGGTAGATGTCGCCACAATTTCATAAACTTGGATACAAACTATAATTTTAAATTCAATTCGGTTATTATTTTTGAATCGCGAAGCATACAGGAATCAACCAGTAAATGCTTCTATGTGTATGCGTCCACATGCACATCTTCCATGAGCATGAGCCCGTGAATACATTGAAATATTTACTGTGAGCATTTAACGATGCGGGCTACTTTTTCAAAAGACAAGCAGATCTGCGAGCCGGAGCCCCCTCCGGTTGTGACGCAGAACATCTGTGACATCGAGAAATGCATAAGGGAGCTCAGTGAAAGCGCGCTTAACAACTACTGTACTGCGAAGCAGGCCTGCACTGTTTATAACTCGGTAATTAAGCAATATTCTTAAATGATTAATACTTACATACTTACATACATACATAAATCGCACCTTCGGTGGAACAAAGTCACAATAGCACATTTTGTAATTTTACAGGAGAGGACTTTTAAAATGTTTTTCGCATTTATTTCCATATTACTGGATTACTATCAGTAGTAGGTTAAAAATATTTAGATAGTAATCCAGTAATATGGAAATAAATGCGAAAAACATTTTAAAAGTCCTCTCCTGTAAAATTACAAAATGTGCTATTGTGACTTTGTTCCACCGAAGGTGCAAAATATAAATTAGTACACAACTACATTAACACACACATGCACTAGTCACATACACACACATGTTGGTTTAAGTGAACGGGCATGACCATTGACTGACATCCGTGGAGCACAAAGGTTCCAGACGAAAACCAGCGTCAAGTACTCATAGTGCTTGACATTAAGCTGATCTGGACACCTTTTTGGTCCAGCTGTGAGATACATACCCAAAACGTTTTTGTTTTATATCACACTTTATATCTGTTGTGTCTCTTTGTGCTGTGTCCAAATAAATGTTTCTTTATCTTTTTTATCTTTGCATACATAAAGTCACGCCTTTTTCCCATGGGGGTAAGCAGAAACTATAGAACGCCACATGCTACGATCTTTACATACTCCTTTCGCTTCATCCAAATTCATACATCTTCTTATAGGTACACGCAGTTGAGAGTACTATGCACCTGTCCTTTGTGAAGAACATCATTAATAACATCGATGTATGTCTTTCTAGGGTGTCCTCTAGCGGCGTTTCCGTTTTTGATTTTTACTTCTGTAAATAAATCTGTTACCTACATACACTTTTACAAGTCAATGTAATGTTTTTTTAAGACTAGATGGCGCCGGCCTTGCCTATCTGACTAGCTCTGAGAAGAAAAGCCGAAATAAATTCAGAGAGATATAAATTCAAGGTCTCGTTTAGTCCAGACATTGTGGTATAAAAACTCTAACTAACATCACGCCTGCATTCCCCGAAGGGTTGTGCAGAGATGTTTTAGTAACATCCTCATTTCGCCGTTATGTTTAAGTACCATGTAATTGGGGGCGAGCCTATTGCCATCAAACGGGCACAAATCCAAACTCCGGGCTGCTTCTGAGGAATTCCACACGGAAAAACCCAATAACATTTTGCCCGACCTGGGGAGTGAACCCAGGACCTCAAGATAAGCTGTCGCGCTTCCCAACACTAGACCAACGTGGCAGTTTGAGAATACATATCTATATAAATAAAAATGAATCGCCAAATGTGTTGCTAAGAGCAAAACTTGAGAACGGCTCGACCAATTCGGCTATTCTTTTTTTTTTATATATTTTTAAGGCATAAGGAAGGTTCTTATGGAGAGAAAAAACAAAAATTGCATGAAAAATGCATGAAAAATAGTAAAAACAACACTTTTCTTTTCCCACTACAGGCCAATAACTTTTGACAGAACGAAAGGGCAGTTAGTTAGTAATAATTATACTTACTGTGATACTGTTGGACAGATGATTCTTCCAAAGAAAGGAGATTTTGTGACCATAAAGTCCTCTTATTCCCCTTTTTGACGACACGTTTGGTGCAGTGGCTGAGCGATTGGCTTCTGCGCTACGGGTCGTGGATCCAATATTTGTATGGCCTACAAATAGTTGTTCCGGGTCTGAGCGTTTGTGAAGATTTGTGTCTGTAAACGCTTTCACGATACGGGAGAAATCCAAGTGTAGGGCAACATTATTACAAAAAAATAAAAAAGTTTATGGACACGGGGATCTTACCGCGGCGCTTAATGCTGTAACACTCTAGGGTGGCTTTAGGAGTCAACCCTCAACAAGCATGTGCACATAGAATTTAGCAGGCGTGTACTTACGGGAGGATAAAGAATAACACTTGTAACCGTACACTATATATAAGGTCCAACCAAAATACCTGGACAAACTTTTACACAGTGTTCAGTAAGTGTAACTGAATATATCTATGCAAAAAAAACGAGATCCAAGTGTTTTTTTTTCTAACCAATTTTTTTTTTTTTTAACTTTAATTTTACTTTAATTTTTTTTTTTACATTTTTCACTTGGCTGTGTAGGTAAAACGCGCCACAGAATTAGCACGCACCCCAATGGCGGTCGATGCATAAGAAATGGATAAGTTTATTCTTAGAGAGTACAGGCAATTTAAAACATTATTATTTTTTTGTTAGAAAAAAACACTTGGATCTCGTTTTTTTTTTTACATAGATGTGATTAGTTAAACGTATTGAACATTGTGTAAAAGTTTGTCCAGGTATTTTGGTTAGACCTTATATATTTTAATAAGAATTACAAATAGATCAACAGGGCGTGGTTCGTACAATGCGAGGAGTCCAGGGTCTTCTTGAGCAGGTGTGGCACTTAACTTGGCAACTGCAGCTTCGCGAGAGGGGCCGATGTGCAGTGTGCCCGACCCTTTATAGGCCCGGATCCCCGCCAGTCCGCCACCACCCGTCACAATGCGATTATTTGTGTTCCAGCTGGTAGAAGATACAATGACGACGTTTAGCTACCCAGAGATGAAGGATCTGCGGCAAGCCATGGAGGAGCGAATAGCGCTTGTTAAGACTTCACTTGACAATGCTGGTCTCTGCGTTCACAGACTCGGTAAGTAGGTATAATCTACAACAACACAATGATATGTCA
This sequence comes from Amphipyra berbera, assembly GCA_910594945.2. Lineage (NCBI taxonomy): Eukaryota > Metazoa > Arthropoda > Insecta > Lepidoptera > Noctuidae > Amphipyra > Amphipyra berbera. The sequence goes on along the minus strand of OU343144.1, from coordinate 9,042,012 downwards.
GTAAAGCTTATCATTTATATAATCAGCCCATTACTGTCCCACTGCTGGGCAAAGGCCTCTTCTCAGAATGAGAAAGGTTTAGGCTTTAGTTCACTACGCTGGCCTGGTGCGGGTTGGCGGGCTACACACACTATCGAAAACTTTATGGAGCCCTCTCAGGTGTACAGGTTTCCTCACGATATTTTGCTTCACCGTTAACGAAAGTGATAATCAAATTCTAATCCGCACGTGAGTTCGAAAAGTCAGAGGTACGGGCCGGGATCGAACTCAGACCCTCCTGCATGGAAGGTAAGCGTTCAACCACTAGGCTATCACTGCGTGGTTGCGGTGCATGCTTTTGCGAATCCCGCGACCCCGGCCGAACGGTCAGGAGAAGGAACTCCGTTGGTTTTTAGCCGGTAAGAGTCCGGCAGACCCCTTTCCTTCTCCGGGCGAGGGACATCCATGAGGATTTTCCAACGATCAGTGCTTTTAAATGTATACACTTTAAATAGATGAGCTGGTACGCTACCTCGACTGCGGGGTCCAAGCCACACATGAACAGATCAAGAACTCGAAGAAAATGCACCGAGACTACCAAACCAGATTCAAAGGCGCTTTCATACAGTATCAGTGGGAGAATGATAAGGCAGTAGCGCTGGACAGGCAATGGCAGATGGTGAGGATACCTTCGTGCCTTAGATGCTTGTTGCTAAAATCCTTCCTTTTCGCAACTATGTTGGGGTCAGCTTCCAGTCTAACCAGATGTGGCTGAATATTACGCGGAGCGACTGCGATCAGAGCTCCGCAATCCAGTTACAGGGCATTGCCAATATCCTAACGTGTAACGAACGGTCACCCATCCACAGGCTGACCGCGGCAAGCACAGCATAACCTCGCAGATCGTATGATCCGCTCGGTTGGAAATTAGTGGCGAGCCTCAACTTACTAAAATCGCAACTTACCTAAATATTATAAACTAGCGGCCTGTCCCGGCTTCGCACGGGTGGACATTTTTCCCGTTATTGCAACATTTTTCATTTATGCTCCTCTCCTATTGGTCGTAGCATGATGTTATATAGCCTATAACCTTTCTCGACAAATGGACTATCCAACACAAAAGGAATTTTTCAATTCTAACTAGTAGTTCCTGAGATTAGCGCGTTCAAACAAACAAACAAACAAACTCTTCAGCTTTATAATATTAGTAATGAAAAATCTAACAAAACATGTTTAGTGAACACTCGGACCAATCACAACACAGTAAACAGGGCACTCCCCAATTTTGTAAGAAACACATGTTAGGGGTTATTTCTAATAAAAAGACCCTTAAGTTTACTCACAGGCTTTTTTAGGGTTTGCCCAACTATGTAGTTGAGAGAAAATGTTTTCCGGTTTGCCACAATATGAACATTTATTCACAGGTGGAAGAGTTATTGGACATTTACACCAATGAGAACAAATGCCTTTACCCTGAGCTGAACTATATGGCTGAGAACCCAATCATCACCGGAGATACAGACATGATGCTCTACAACAGCTATAGATACGTGAGTATTCTTTTTTATTTTATTCAGCCATGATGATCATCCCACTGCAGGGCAAAGGCCTCCCTACCCTTCTTCCATTCCTCTCGGTTTAAGGTTCTCTGCAGCCAATCCTTCCAATAAGTGTCTAGCTCGTCCCGCCATCTCCTTCTGGGCCTGCCGCGACGTCGTCTGACGTTGTGTGGGCTCCACTCAGTGATGAGTTTTGCCCACTGCTCGTCCGGCATGCGGAAGACGTGACCAGCCCAGTTCCATTTTAAGCTTGCGGCTTTCTAACCAACGTCGGCGAAATAAATAAATAAATAACAAGTTAAATTAATCATTCCTGCTGTCGCTGAAAACCAGCGCTGTGGCTCGGTTTCGCACGTGAGACACAGCATTATGCTGAGCGATGGCCGATTACACGGATGTGACGCATATTTTTCCCAACAGTTTCTTTTTGATTTTGTTTTATACTTGACGGAGAATAAATCATTTAAAAAATAAAGGAGGGTAGTCGTCAAGATGAATCAACGTATCCGACGTTATAAAAACGGTTGTCATTCGACGGAGCGGGGGATTCCATATCGAACAACCGAAGAAGTCTGACCTTTTATATCTGACTAGCTTGTTCTTATTTTCTGATCTTGTGTAAATTGTTATATTGTGAACTAGCTTCTGTAACTAACCACTAACCCAAATACAAGTACTCTCAGTGGTGGAGAGTCTATGTTGGTTTTATTTACGAAATACCCGCTTTACCTTCTGATAAGCAGACACTGGGCTAAACTGTAATGCTATACTCAATTCTATCAAACTCTATAAACGGTGTGTGTCTGCGACATACTTTATTTTATTTTTGTGCGTCATGTTGGCGCCAATAAACAACTTTTCTTTCTTTCTTCTTTCTTTTTCTTCTTCTTTTCGTATCGTCGGTAATACATCATCTATGAATTACAATGCTTGCGCCCAGTAGGTGGCCGCATCAATTGCAGCTTCGGTGGTGCTGTTCAGATCATCTAAGGTGCAGGTGGACGGACATTTGGGACACTCCAGCAAGTGGGACATAGTCTGGACAGGAGCACCGCACTCGCACTGGGTGTTGGATGGATCGATGATCTCCCAATTCGCCAAATTGTGTTTGCAGCGGCCTACTTGGACACTCAATCGATTGAGTGCTTTCCATACAGGCCACTGCAGTTCACGTCCTTTAAAATAATAACTTAAATGCTTTAGGATTTGAAACCCTAACTCCATTAAACATAGTTCAGTTTCCATTGTAACTAAAATTAATTAATGACCTTTTAAACAGTTTAGTAATTCTGAAAAATCTACTAGCAAAAACATAACATAACAACACGCCCGTATTCCCCGAAGGGTTCGGCAGAGGTGTATATTAAAACCCCCATTTCGCCGTTACGTTTAAGTCCCATATAATAGGGGACGAGCCTATTGCCATCAACCGGGGATAAATCCAAACTCCGGGCTGCTACTGAGGAATTCCACACCGAAAAACCCAAAAACACTTTGCCCGACCTGGGGATCGAACCCAGGACCTCACAATCAGTAGTCGCGCTTGCCACCACTAGACCAACGAGGCAGTTAAAAAATATATTCGGATCTTTTTTTTTTTATTCTTTGTACTGTTCGCGTTTAACCCTAGTCGCGCCCGATAGTAAGCGCAGACAGGGTCAATTCGGAGGACACGACCCACTAACAAAAGATATATACATAGATAGAGGTATTCCTCTATACCTACCCCTCTGGCTCTCACATACACACGACGGAACACAGTAAACTGCTTGGCGCTGGACTTTAATGTGAGGGTGGTAGCTAGGCGGACCGTATACCTACAGAATGTTAACGAAATCATGTAATTCCTTCAAACCTTGTGTTGTAGGTACTGCTGACAGATTAACCATGAACGAGACACTTATGGATTCAATAAAAAAATAATTACAAGAAGTAAACATGTGACCTTAAAGTGAGGCATTTTAGCGCCCCGAGCGAATTGCGCGACTATAGCTCGCCGCGCGGTCATTTAACTCGGGGCGCTAAAATGCCTCACGTTAACAACACATGTTTATTTCTTGTATTTTTTTTACTGAATCCAAATGTAGGTATCCCGTTCAGGGTTAATCTATGTCAGCAGTACAACACGAGGATTGAAGTAATTACATGTTTCGTTAACATCCTGTAGATCCTACCACCATACGTGTTGGAACTTTACGAACCAATGTCCTATTTCAAGATTATATTTGAATTGTGCTTACATTTTTGTAGATGAACAAGTTAAAAAGTGAACTGAAGGATGTCTCCGAAGCAATGACTGAGAGAGTCAATCGTGCAATGGATAGTAAGTTATATTAATTGCAATTTACCCACAACTGTACCTTCGTAAAATATGACTGTTAAAGACAAAGAAAAATATATATAAAAAACAACATCACGCCTATATTCCCCGTAGGGTTAGGTAGAGGTGTACAGTCACGTGTAATAATAATATTAGTGCGCTTATTATGACTAGTGAAGGTCAACTCACAATAGACTTGTTTAGGTGGGAGGGGGAGGCAGACGTTGTTTCATCAAAATAATGTTAACGCCATCTAGCAATTAATTTTATAAGTATTTATTGAACCTGTTATGTTGGATAGCTGCGTATGATCACCGAGCATTCGAATACAAGTATAACTCAAAATTAACGATTTTTGAGTTGTTTCAGTTTAGATCTAGGTGTGCGATATGTATACACGTAGCGATCTTAAAAAGCGAATTTGTTTTAGGGAATAAAGTGTAAGTAATTAAGAAATATTAGAAACGGTAATTCGTGTGTAATTGTAAAAACTGTGTAGAATATATCATAATTCTAATAGATATTTTGGAAGGAAATTGCTTTTTAATTTCGCTATGTATAAACATATTATTACATGTGATTTTACAGTAACACCTTCGTTTCGCCGTTATATTATGTAAGTCCCATGTAATAAGGAGCGAGCCTATTGCCTATTTAAAAAAAAAAGATAATAATATTATAAAATAATAAGTAATATACTTACTTCTTCAAAAAGTAGGGGTTCTTTGCGAAGGTAACGATCGTAGCATGTGGCGTTCTATAGTTTCTGCTTACCGCCATGGAAAAAAGGCATGAGTTTATGTATGTCATGTAATCATGTATGTATATGATTCGCCAAATGTGACGTTTTTAGCCCCCCCTGGTAATCCCCTGGGCATAATTAGGCGTAGTTACCTTATATGTCTTTCACTGCCGAAAAAGGCGTGGACTATTCTAGACAGGGAACCTCATGGTATAGTCACGATGATAATATTAACCAATGTTACAGATCTACCGCAATGTGAGGAAAAGGTGAAAGCAAGAGCTGCTAAATTAGAAGCCGCCGTGAAAAATAAGCGAGCTGAAGTTGAAAAGGAGATTAAGAGAAGGGTAAGGACTGTTCAAGAAGTAGCAAGCAAATGGAGTCTCTCTTCTCGTGTCTGCATGAGTCATACGAGAATAGCTAATGCAGTGGTGAAGATTAGTCAGTCCGCAGGGTCTGTAGCGTGGCTGACTTCCAGGGCTGCCGTTCAATTTCTAAAATACTGTTAAATGAGTAATTTTGAGTAATCTATACTTAATATTATAAAGCTGAAGAGTTTGTTTGTTTGAACGCGCTAATCTCAGGAACTACTGGTTGGAATTGAAAAAATATTTTTGTGTTGGATAGTCCATTTATCGAGGAAGGTTATAGGCTATATAACATCGCGCTACGACCAATAGAAGAGGAGCGTAAATGAAAAATGTTGCAAAAACGGGATAAAATGTCCACCCGTGCGAAGTCGGAACGGGCCGGTAGTCAGCAAATATGTGGAAAATGTTGTCCTTACAAATTCTGAAGACATACAGGTGTTATTGTTATTTGTCGAATTTTGTGATTTCTCCTGTATCGTGGGTGCGTTTACAGACACAAATCTTCACATGCACAAACGTCCAGACCCGGAACAACTATCTGTAGGCCATACAAATACTACCTATCTAAAATACAGGGTGTAATCAAAATCATGTAGGTACCTAATTCCTTCAAACCTCGTGATGTACAGCTGACATGGATTAATCCTGCACGGGGTACTTTTGGATTCAATTAAAAAGAAATACAGGAAGTAAAAACGTGTTCTTAACGTGAGGCATTTTAGCGCCCCGAGCGAATTGCGCGGTATCGTTCGCCGCGCCGTCATTTAATTCGGGGCTCTAAAATACGTATACGACTACGTAATACGACCTTAAGAACATATTATTATGTTTACTTTATGTAAAAAAAAATATTGAATCCAAAAGTATCCCGTGCAGGGTTAATCTATGTCAGCAGTACATCACGAGGTTTGAAGGAATTACGTGATTTCGCTTACACCCTGTATATAAAATAAATGTTTTTATTATGTAGGAGGACGAGCAAAAAGCTAGGAACGAAAAAAAGTTGAAGGATAGATGTAAACAACAACTCGACCGGCATGAAGAGAGTATGGCATTACAAGTGGCAAACAAGGAAGCTGAGGTTTGTGCAAACTACTTCTAACACATATCATAACATCACGCCTGTACTCCCCGAAGGGTTGGGCAGAGGTGTACCTATAGCAAGGCCGCGTTCCCACTTTGTCGTGACGACAGATAGTCGTGTAGTTTTAAGTGTCGTGGCTTATATATTTAAATGGACGTGTTCACATATAAGACGACACGATTAACTGTCGTTCATCACTTGTTTTTGCAGTGACGACAGATTGTCACGTCAATGGGAACGGCTAGCACGACAGTCGTCCAACGATAAATTTATCGTCACGATATCGTAATGTGTCGTTGTTGCGACTATCTGTCGTGGCCACGATAAAAATATCGTCTCGTCTTCTAGCTTGCTACTGATGTGCAAACGAAAAAGCGACTGTCGTGAAACGATAATATGTCGTCGCGATCCAATGGGAATCGCTAGATACGATAGTCGCTAAACGATAAAAAATTGTGACGACAAACTGTCGTTATAATGGGAACAGCTAGAGACGACAGTCGTCCAACTATAAATTTATCGTCACGACATAGTGGGAACGCGTCCTAACACCCTCGTTTCGCCATAATGTTTAAGTCCCATTGTAATAGTGGGCGAGCCTATTACCATCAACCGGGCACAAATCCAAACTCCGGGCTGCTACTGAGGAATTCCACACGGAATAACCCAATAACATTTTGCTCGAGCATGCGCGCTTGTCACCAATACTGCCGTACAGAGCCTAAAATGCAGTTTTTTTTTTCTTTACATAGAATATTGAACCTTGTGCGCCTATACTGTGGTTCAATATTTTATATTCAAAAATTACACTTACTGCATTCTAGGCTATGTACGGCATAATAGACCACCAAGGCAGTTAACTATTTCTCTGTGTTTAATATCACCAATAAACCTTTACTGTTTTTTTTGTGGTTGAATACAAGACCATTCACCCCGGGGTCTAACATAACATCACGCCTTGTATTCCCCGGAGGGTTAGGCAGAGGTGTTTTAGTAACACCCTCGTTTCGCCAGTTATGTTTAAGTCCCATGTAATAGGGGATGAGCCTATTGCCATTAACCGGGCACAAATCCAGACTGCGGGCTGCTACTGAGGAATTCCACACGGAAAAACCCAATAACATTTTGCTCGACCTGGGGATCGAACCCAGGACCTCACGATCGGCATTCGCGCTTGCCACCACTAGAACAAGGAGGCAGTTAAATATTTCTCTGTGTTTAATATCACCAATAACCTTTTTTGTTTTTTTTTGTGGTTGGGTACAAGACTATCCACCCCGCGGTCTAGTAACGTCATATTTGGTGAACTGCCTCGTTATTCTACTGGTGGTTAGTGCGACAGCTGATCGTGAGGTCCTGGGTCCGATGCCCAGGTCGGGTAAAGTGTTATTGGACTTTTCTGTGTTGAATTCCACAGTAGCAGCTCAGTTTGGATTTGTGCCCAGTTGGTAGCAATAGGCTCGCTCCCTATTACATGGAACTTGTAAATGAAATGAGGGTGTTAGTATACACCTCTGCACAACCCTTTGGCTAATACAGGCGTGAAATTATGTTTGTCGTTGTAAGATAATCTGTAGCTTAGATTATTAATTCTAAAGGGGTGTCCTGCGTAAGCGACGAACGCGGCAAACGCGATCAAGACAACAGCTGACCCTTCTAGCGGCCTATGTAGCGGGACGCGACGTAACGCGTGTTTGTTCCAAGTCATGTCGTGTCGCGTCGCACCGCGTCTCGTTTGTCGCTTACGCAGGACACCCCGTAAGCTTTACACCCATATTCTAAGACGTTTCTCCAAAGTTACTCGATTCAGGACGGCCTCGAAAACACCTTCATAATTGTATTCTTAGTCGCAATTTCGAGTGAACTTTGAGGTTCCTCGACGGAGTCATTACGTGATAATTTGAATTATCTGCATCGCGCAAATAACGCCGCGATAAATAATTGTAAGGATTATCTTAAGCATATTCGATAAAATTAATTTTTAATACATACGAACTTTGACACTACCTTCCTTAAGGTAGGTTCCGAGGTACCTTGAGTTTGACAGATGATTCCTTACCTCGACTGAGGAAAAATCTCGAGTCAAGGACGTTTATGTCAACTATAACTACCGATAGAGTAAGTCGAGGTGGAGTCGAGTCGAGTAAGTTTTGTAGGAACGTCTTAGAATATGGGTGTTAGACTTCAAAGTCAAAGATATTTATTTATTTGTACCATTTCAGATCTTGGCAAAATTCGACAGTTTGGTTAAAGAGAAAGTCGCTAGGGAGAAGAGGTTATTCACTAATCAACTTGATGATATGGCTGCACAACTTAAAGTCGTTGAAACTAAGCTCAACGGTAATCATGTAACGTACCCGGCAATAAATATTACACATCGAGCATTAGGAAAAGATAATCGGCTAGCTTCGGCTTCGTAGAGCGTCGTCTCCGTCACTCATACCTATGGGCTTGTACACAAAACTGCGAATCGGCGCGATGCGAATTCGCAACGCAGAAAACTGCGACGCAAATTGCTGCGATGCGATTTCGTGCGGCAAGGTGTCTTCCTTCCAAGGTTCGGGTGACCAATCCCTCGACGATCGTCAACCGTATTGAACGTATTTTATATTAGTTAGAATAAATTTGCGTAAAAAGATTTGCGCACTGCTGTTACTGGTAAGAAGATATAGGAAGAATCAATTCGTAAGTTCTTGCGATACGTCGTGCGAGCTCGTATATTTCTACGATGCGACGTCGCATCGCAGTTTTGTGTACGGACCCTATGTGACGTTCTGCCGCTTCGTGCGACAGAGATGACGCTTTATAAAGCCAAAACTAGCCAATATCTCCTTCTAAAACCCGATGTGTAATATTAACTGCCAGGTACTGTACTCACGCTTTTTCTTATTTCTTCCAAGTTTCGTTAGATCTGACGTAAGGTCATCGCTCTGATGCCTCTACAGCGGATTAGTATCACCTCAACTGCAACTTTTTGCTTAGCGGAGGCAGTGGCGGTCCGAGGAGGGGGGGTCGTAGGGGGTCATAACCCCCCCCCCCCCCCCCCCAAGATCGTACACGCCAAATTGACAAACCTTTTTTTTATTTTATTTTTTTATTCATTAATTATTTAGGGGTTTTTATCCTTAAATGGAAATGTTAACCCTATTGTGCCTATCAATATTATTTTCCACAAAATGGGAATCATTGCGCCAGTGTAGCTATATAACATTTTTGCGATATCTATAGACTGGTTTGATAATGGTCCAATTATGCCGGCGAATTCCATCGTTTATCTACATAACATAACATCACGCCAGTATTCCCCGAAGGGTTGGGCAGAGGTGAATAGTAACACCCTCATTTCGCCGTTAGGTTTCAGTCCCATGTAATAGGGGGCGAGCCTATTGCCATCAACCGGGCACAAATCTAAACTCTGGATTGCTACTTAGGAATTTCACATGGAAATACCCAATAACACTTTGCTCGACCTGGGGATCGAACCCAGGACCCCAGGATCAGTAGTCGCGCTTGCCACCACTAGACTAACGAGGCACCGACAACCGACGATCTTCTATGTCGCTTTTGACAACAATCACGGGAGGGGGAGGGGTAACCTGTTTTTGGCAAAAACCATCTAAACTATCTAATCTTATTTATCTTCTCTAGCTCGTTTGAAGGCGGAACGTGAGACCCGTCGTTCCCAGGAGCTGTGGGCCGCCGGCGCGTCCCTCCTCGAGGCCACCAAGAAAGGAGATCCGAAAGTCCGCGTGAATAAAGAGCTGAAAGCTATCGAGAAAGCTTCCGGTTTGTACTGACTTTCCGATTAGATCGGACCTTTTGGAACTGAGTAGCTCTTCGGTGATTCATTGGTAGGCGACAAGGCCGTAGTCAGGAATTTAGAAGGGGCGTAGTTCGGGGGGGGGGGGGGGGGGGGGCTTGAACCCTAAACTAGAAACTCAATTACAATAACGAGTGTATACATTTTAAAAGTCACTTAATTGCCTGAGGTTTTTGGGGGGTTGAACTCCCAACTCCCCCCTCTGGCTTTGGCCTTGGTAGGCGAAACAGAATACCAATACTCGTATGGTACACAAATTTCACACTGCGATCTCTCTATAGATTTAAACACTTTCTCCCGTCTAGTATTAAATTACTTCTGGTCCAGTCTCTTGTGCTTCCCATTATTGATTATGCTGATGTTTGTTACTCTGATGTATCTCAAGAACTTCTAAACAAATTGGATCGACTTCTCAACAATTGCATTCGCTTTATTTACGGTCTTCGTAAATATGACCACATTTCCTTTCACCGTTCTCAGCTTAAATGGCTGCCCATTCGTCAGAGAAGATCCCTCAGATCTCTCTGTTTTCTCTTCTCCATTTTAAACGATCCCTGTGCCCCTGGTTATCTGAAAAGCTGTTTTCAGGCTTTGGGTAGTTCTCACAGTCGCAACCTTCGTGCTTCTGAAAATTTGCTCCTTCAGATTCCTTCTCACCGTACGGGTTTCATTTCCAATTCCTTCACTGTCTCAGCAATTAAACTCTGGAATGTGCTTCCCCTTGATATTAAAAAGGCTCCCAACAAATTTTTGTTTAAACGCAAAGTCCGTGAATACTATCTGAAATCGCTACTTCCCTAGTTGACGTTTACAGTTTTAATATAATAATAATTAATATATAATAATTATAATGAGTATTTATTAGATATATACATTGTTCTTATTTTTTATTTATTTTGTGCTTATATACATATTATAGTAATATTATATATACAACGTGTAACGGAAGGGGTATATACATATCAAGTGCACGGCTTCTTTGGATGATAACAAAATATACGGCAAGGGTTTTCAAATCCTATATCTACATGTTAGGAACATATGAGAAATTTCAATACATGATATCAAGAAACCAAACATTTCAAATTGAAATTTACACATCACTAGCACTAAGTCAGCTGATCGGTGTCAGTAAACTATTTAATTTATTTTGAGCTGAAACTTTGCATAGAGATTCTATACCTGATATACTCTTCACCCCTTTTGGATAGATATACCCCTTCCGTTACACGTTGTATATGTACCTATTATATATTTATAAATGTATTTGTAACCTATGTCCTATATTTATAGTTGTTTAGTTATCCATATAGTTGATTAAGTCGCAAATATTCATAATTTTTTTTTTTGTACCTCTCTTTTCGATGCTGTTCTCTTTGACCCAAAGGTTGACTGGTAGAGAATGCCTTGAGGCATTAAGTCCACCTTAGGTACCACCATTGTGAATTGAAGTATTAAATAAATAAATATTTATTAAGATTACTAGATTTCCTCCTTCGCTTTCTTCGCTTCAGTTCCTCCTTCGCTTTCTTCGCTTCAGCTATCCTCGTATAGCTCATGCCGTAGTGAAAAGATTAGCCAGTCAGTGAGGGTAACTGATAGCCTCTTTCATGAAAGGCAAGCGTTCTACCGGTAGGCAATCACTGCTTTTTATTTATTTACAAAAATATTGTAGGTGAAAACGACAAATTGGTTGCGACTGTCCTCGACTCGATTTCGCAGAGTGTGCGCGACAACGGCATTGTTCCTGAAAGTGTGCTGCGAGATGGGTTCCACGCAGTAAGTATATTTATACTGAGTACTAGCTGTGCCCGCGACTTCGTTTGCGTAGAAGTTGGATAGGTTTTAATTTTTTTGCGCGGATCCCTAATTCTTTTTCTTTATGTAAAATAAAAGTAGCCTATGTTACTCCTTATAACATCAACTATCTAACAGTGAAAGTCCTGTCAAAATGGGTCCAACTGTTTCGGAGATTAGCTGGAACAGACAGAAAGATAGAAAGAAAAAAAAAAAGTTGTTTTGTTATATGCTTCCGTCATTTAGTAAAAAGGTGTTATTTTGACATTACCAACAGACATTTATATTATATTTATTTGTAAAGAAGATAATTAATGTTTAGATTGATAGGTACCTAGTTTATAGTTTTAGGAATTGAATCGAGTAGGTACAGATAAATTTTGTATGAGATTTTTTATTTCCAAATTAGATGACCCGGTGAACTTGTACCATAATTTTTCCTAATTTTCTTTTTTCCTAAACCATCCCAGTATAGAGGCGAACAAAACGAAATAAAACTTTTTTCGAGTTTTTGCGAGACTATTAGGTATACATATACCGTAAAACCTGGCAACTTTGCCCAAAAAATCAGAGTATTTTTGCATTAGTTGAGTTATTTCCGAAAACGTTAATGTATTTCATATTATTTTTGTACCACACAATACTATATGTTCATATCTCGATATTTATTATTGAAAATATCCAGAAAAATGAATTTGTGTATGTAAAAAACACAATTATAATTGTTGGGCAAAGAATAACAGGTTTTTGGCAACTTTGCAAACTTGTAATATTTCAGATACTATAAACCGTATCATTATTTTAAAAATGGCTGAATATAAATACAGGGCCATAAAGTATAGTATCAAATTATGAGATGAATGAACATATTCGTTGTCCTTCAAAATTGAGTGGGCAAAGTCAAAAAGCCTCCTAGTACATTTTTCTTACCATAATTGTCAATGTCTAAGGGCTGTCATCATTGAATAAATGCTACATTTAAATACTTAATGAAAAAGTTTTTGATGTGGAATATTTCTATTGAGATAATCATAAATTCAATAAGTATATAATGGATACAAAATGAAGATATACGGTATATTGCCAGTTAAGTTATATTGCTACGATATATTACTAACTTTAAGGTAGCCAAAAGACAAAATATGTGACTAAACATCTACACAATATGTCGGAAGACAGTCACCAGTTGCAGATACTGTTCGAACTAACAAATTCGATGAATGCCTATTTATAAATAGTTCTACACATGTATTGCTGGGAATTGTTCCATTAAATATGTAACAGCAGGTTTATTTTCTTCCAATTTGTTAAAAACTAGCGTTTTCTAGTCCAACTTGGTCATTGGACAACCTTATTCATCAGAAGGCACCAAAACATTTACAAGTTTTTCTCTTTTAGCGTTCTGTTAGTTTGTGCATAGGTACCTCTTAAAATTATAATAAATTTAAAAATTACAGGTGACAACCCTACGGGAAAAAAATTGGTGGGCAATGTCGTCAACCATGCTCAAAAAACATGCATGTGACTTTGCCCATCAATATATTTTACAATTTTATGAGATGTTTTGTGTGAAATACCAGTCTATATTATTCATTTCATACATATTAACGGTGGTAAAAAAATTAATTAGCTACTGTATCTGCAACTATCACTTTTTGGTAAAGTTTTTTGACTGGTTTTTGCCCGCTAAAAACAATACCAACTTTTAAAGGTTCCTGACAGCCAACGGAAGTAACATAGGTGACATTACGTCACTTGGTATTGTCAGAAAAATAATCAATTTTCTACCACAGGCAAAAGAATACTCCTAACTATAGACAAATTTGCTATGCATCAAATTTTTTAAAAAATACACAGCTGGGCAAAGTCATACCTCAAGGGCAAAGTTGCCAGGTTTTACGGTATATATTTTATTAAAACATAGATTTGTATCGGTTTGGATTGTTTGTTTATTGCATTTTATTAATCGCACCTTCTTCAGTTGCATATACAAGGTTAGTCGGAAAGGGTGTATACTAAACCGCGGGCCACTTAAAGTATCACTGATGACTATTTTAAAGCAAGTGTTAAAATGTCAAAATTCCATTATTTTTATTTGCATGCAAAAAGATTTTTATTTTAGTTTAATAAAAAAAAACATACCTGCTTTAGTTATGAATTCAGTAAATTAAGTTTCTAATTCGTGACCCCAAATATGACCTAAATAGTAAACACAGCTGATCATAGCTATGGACTGTGATAGATTTTAGCATATTTTTTACGAAATCTTTTAAAAGCTAATTCTCTTAAATTATCGAGTTTTGGGGAAAGTTGTAGAACAAAAGTTATCCCTTATTATAGGTACTTTAACACTATTTCGGCTTAGTACCCCCCTTTCCGACTAACCTTGTAGTTGCGGGCGGGAAGACGGTGCTGCATACTGCATCCAAGCTTGATCAACTGTTTGGCGGAATTAACAATTTTGTATGTATGGATGGATTTCCGCAAAGTAACTCCTGTTTCCAGTATTTAACTATTGTATAAGTTGCAATGGTTATATTTTCTATTCATTTTAGTTTAATTAGTTGCGTTGCGTTGCGTTGCGTCGTTTTCCATATATTTTAAATGACATGCCACATTAAAGCGTTTCGTCGTCGCACGCGACGTTTCAACGGATCGGCGGACGAAAGACGAAGCGGGGGGGGAGAGTAATGCGCTGCACTGTCGGTGCTCCGGTGCGACGACGGACACTGTTCCACTGCTAGAAGTATGTGCATCGTCCTCTTGCGCAGCGACGTCGTGCGTCGTCGCAACGCAGGTGTGGCATACAATGCGTCGATCCGTTGCGACGACGCAACGCAACGCACTAATGAGGCATCGACCTTATATGTAACAAAGTTCTCGTTTAGAACCGACACGTAACGATATTAAAAGTTAACGTGTTTCTTTGTAGATGGAGAGGACGGCACGAAATGTTGCTCTGATCGAGCAGGACGGCTCCGCGATGCACGTGTACATTATGTCCTGGCTACAGGCTTTGCTGCTCTTTATGAGGGTACATACAAGGTGTAAAAAGGCCCTTCACGAAGCCGTCAACCATGCATTCAGTACATCAAACTAAGTAACCCTACGCAAAAATTGTCGCTGGGAAACGACTTTTTTTTTGGGTGAATAATTTCGTTTTAAAGCTCAATGTAACGCACTCAAAACACTGTGCTGATAGATGCAGTAAGTAGTAAACGGGTAATGGACGTATTTCAAGTACATTCGCAACCTTCAAAACTAGTATTTTTTTTTTTTAAATTGTGAAATAGTTGGAACTTTGACCTCCAATATCTCCGTAACTAGAAGGCTCCCAGGCATAGTCAAAACAAAAAAAATATCACAATGACGTGGAGAATAAGTGCCTTTCGGCTTCGTTAAGGGTCTATTTACACCGTTTATATTATGGGCTTTGTTTTACATTTGTGGTAGCTTGTAGTTAAGGCGCCAGGTACAGTCAGCATCAAAAGTATGTTAACACTTCAGTTTTTTAAATCATAACTGAACACAATAATATTCTAATTTAATTGGAACACATGTAACAATAAAATAACACTAACTCTTGACTATTACATGAAATGCTGAAAAGCAGTGTAATTAATAATTTTGGGTCAATTTAGATGTTATGTAAAAATAACAGTGTTAAGCAACTTTCGATGCTGACCGTACCACAAAGAACGTCGGCCACGGTCCATACATGCTATGACCTGACTATAAAGTATCGCGACCTTGGATGGGATATGGTTTCAATTGGTTCACCTACTTATAATAATCCATGCTTTAAAGATAATATTTTTTTAAGAAGCGGATGAAAATATTTATTTGTTCTTATGGAGGTTGGAATTTGACAACTCGGAAACTAGACAACCACAACTACAATCATGCTAATCATTGTTAGTTACGTGTTCTGTGTCACCCACAGTCTCACTTCTGTGCGAAAATAATAAACATTGACAGTTTTTCTTGATGAAAAGAATTATTTCAGACTTAGTGTTTGGCCATACCTATTCAATTTACTGCGCGGGAGAAGCTTTGATAGCTTCCGGGATGTCAATATGTCATACGTTTCGTTCCATCTATTGGAAGCATTAAATGTATTTGATAATTTGGCCCAGTAATTGATCTATTTGTTATTAACCATTAAATAACAACATTGTAAGAATAAAAACGACACAATCAACATAGTCTATAATGTTTATAAAAAAAACTGGTATTTTAAAAATCGTAAACGCTTGAATGCTGGTGCTAAAACTAAACGTGTACCCAGTACACGATGAAACGTATTAAGGTGCGTTCAAAATTAGTAAAAATGTCGTAAAAATGTAAGGTTTTTTAAAAATATCAATATTTTATTCCGGCTTTTAATAAATAATTGAATAGTTGTAAAATAATGCTCCTTTAATTGACTATTTTTTGACGTATAACTCGTTACGGGTGTTATGCAAATTTGGTCAGGTCAATTATGGCCGTTGTTCTTTAGTTTCTTCGTATTGATCATTATCGTTAAGAGACCTTTCCTGTTTCACAGCCGCTTCGCTCTAACTTTAAGCCTTTTTTAAAGATTTAAAGAGATTTTAATTAATATTGAAAAATATAATCTATATATAGAAGTTCAGTGTATTCACCTTCTGAGTATCATCATAAATATTTAAACAATGGTTTTATTTCCACACATGATTTATACAAGGTTAGTCGGAAAGGGGGTACTAAGCCGCGGGCCACCTAAAGTATCACTGATGACTATTTTAAAACAAGTGTTAAAATTTCAAAATTCGATTATTTTTATTTGCATGTAAAAAGATTTTTATTTTAGTTTTTTCAAAAAATACATACCTGCTTTAGTTATGAATTCAGAAAAAATATTTTATAATCCGTGACCCCAAATATGACCTAAATTTTAAAAACAGCTGATCATAGCTTGGCAGCTGGACAGATAGATTTTTGCATATTTTTTACGAAATCTTTGAAAGTTGTAGAACAAAAGTTATCCCTTTTTATGGGTACTTTAACACCCTTTCGGCTCAGTACCCCCTTTCCGACTAACCTTGTATAGAAAAAAAACAAAAGACATAAATTTTGTTTCTCCTCTTACCAGGCGACAAACCAAGACGAAAATATTTCAAATATGTATTTGTTTTCTGTTCAGATATCAGGAATTCCACAGGCCGAGTATGAAAATCCACCACTAGAACCTCCTCACGATTTAGATACGTTTGATTTGTTACAGAGAGCCAGGTGAGTGTTCTTATATTATACTTATCTTTAAATAGTATAAAACAAAGTCGCTCCTGCTGTCTGTCTGTCCATATATATGCTTAGATCTTTAAAACTACGCAAGAGATTTGGATGCGGTTTTTTTTAATAGATAGATTGATTCAAGAGGAAGGTTTATATGCTTCCCATTAGTATCTACATTGCACCCGTGCCAAGCCGGGGCGGGTCGCTAGTATGTAATAAGCAGGTAAATGTGGTACTAATTACGAGAAAGGTCCTGACTGACGGACAGGCTGATTCATCAACGCAGAGCCTAAACCACTGAAGCTGGAAACATGAAATTTGGACAGTAGGTTCCTTTTATGACGTAGGCATCCACTAAGAAAGGATATTTGGAAATTCTACCACTAAGGGGGCAATATACGGGATGGAAGATTGCATGAAAATTCACGCGGACGACCTCGCGTGCAAAATGGCAGTTATTTTATAATAAATGTTGACCCGTTGTCTATGTGGTTGTGTTGTGGCTTCGAGCAATAAATATGGTAACTCTTCTTTTCCATTTGTTGACTAAATCTATGGTTTTCTAAGGGTGCATTCCCACTATGTCGTGACGATTAATTTATCGTTGGACAACTGTCGTCTCTAGCTGTTCCCATTATAACGACTGTTTGCCGTCAATTTTTTTATTGTTTAGCGACTATCGTATCCTGCTGTTTCCATTGGATCGCGACGACATTTTATCGTTTAACGGCAGTCGCTTTGTCGTTTGCACATCAGTAGGCTACGACGAGACGATATTTTTATCGTGGCCACGACAGATAGTCGTAACAACGACACATTACGATGTCGTGACGATAAATTTATCGTTGGACGACTGTCGTGCTAGCCGTTCCCATTGACTCTACAATCTGTCGTCACTGCAAAAACAAGTCCTGAACGACAGTTAATCGTGTCGTCTTATATGTGAACACCTCCATTTAAACATACAAGCCACGACACTTAAAACTACACGACTATTTGTCGTCACGACAAAGTGGGAACGCGGCCTAAGACAGTGTCCATTATAGTTTAACAGTTGACGAACAAAATGGTCAGTTAATTTTATCGTCAATGAAACATTTGTGGCATTGTGGAGAGGCTCTTAGCTAATAAACAACCTTGCGGGTCATATGATTTGCAAGGTTAAGCTGCGCTTGCCGCAGTCAGTTCGTGCATGGGTAACCGTTCGTTATACATCGAGACTGTCGGTCCCGGATGTCATACGAATACCTATTACAGTCGTTACCGTTATTCAGAAGCCCGAAAGTCTGACAACCGGTCTAACCTCACGATATCGGCATTGCCCGGTAACTGGGTTGCGAAGGTCTGATGGCAGTCACTCCGTGTAAAATACTGGTATTCAGCCGCACCTGGTTAGACTGGAAGCTGACCCCAACATAGTTGGGAAAAGCCTAGGGAGAACAAAAATATTTGCGACTTACCATATTTTGGACATTTTTAATTACGAGAAATGGCTCTCAGGTAAACAAAAGCGCACTCCAGCTGCGTTGGTATTTTGGTACCTATCATCACAAATATCGAAGCTTTCTCATTTGAAGACCGTTTTGCCAGATTCTGGATGGAACAGGGTAACTTAGCCGCAGCGGTTCGCTACGTCGGCTGGCTTAAGGGCGCATCGCGCGCAGCCGCCGCCAAATGGTACGATGCTGCGCGTTCGCATCTAGAAGTGAGGCAGGCGGCGGAGGCAGTACTCGCGCACGCCGCTGCCATGGGGTTGCGGTACATCTGAATTACGTAAGTACCTTATATGGCAAAGAAAAGGCTCTCTCCAGCCGTGGGTACCTATCGTGAAAGTTGACTACATTGTGTGAAGAGAGTAACCAGAAATTTTGTTTGGGGGGGACAAGAAAATCAATTACAATAATGAGGGTATATATTTTAAAAGTAATATAATTTGGGGGGAGGGGGGGGTAGGGGTGAACCGCAGACCCCCTTCCTGGCTACGGCCTCGGTCAAGAGGATGGGCAGCAACGTCCTTCAAACCTGGTGATTACGGCAAAAATACCTATGACAATTCATTGAAAAATGTGATCATGATCATGTCCGGGACTGGACGTGTAGGTACTGGCTTATATGATGCTATTTTGTAAGCGTGGCAAACCTAGACAGACAGTTTGTAGTGTGTTAGGCATTAAACAAGCCTCCACTAGTGAGGATTCTTAACCAAGGCCGTAGCCAGGGGGTAGGGTTGGGGGTTCAAACCCCCCCGAAAACATAGACGATTAAATTTCTTTTAAAATGTATACACTCGATATTGCATTACATTTTCTAGTTCAGGGTTCAACATCCCCCGAACAAAATTCCTGGCCACGGCCTCCCGTCCATCCTGGGCAGTCTTACGCAAACAACAGAAAAGAATTAGGGAACATTTCCTGTCTACATGACCTGTATGTATGTAGTATTTTATATATTATATTGTATGTATTACGTTTATGTATTGTGTGCTATACACATATTTGTTTAGTTTATGTAGATGTGTATATTTATTGTGTATTTAATTTGTAATTTTATATAACTTGTACACTTAGGTAATTGTTCTCCTCAACATCAAATCTCTCTATCGCTCTAAGGTTTGCTGTCAGAAAACTCATTTGTGAGTTAAGCTCGCCTTTGTACATGAATTTACCAACGGAACTGTATTATATATTATTATTTTGTGTACAATAAAGAATAAGAATAAGAGACAGTCCTTGGTAACTGCCTAATCTTTTCACATGGCATGAGTTTAGTTTCATTGTAGCTCGTTATAATTGTATTATTATAATTAAATTATATAATTAAAAATAATATCCTCGTGTCGTGAGATAAGAAACGCGCAGTAGGTACAATAGAGCGTTCACACTGAGAGTACATGGTAAACGACAAATTTGGTTTCATTTACCGAAGGCCTTGCCAAGGAGCTGCTTGGTTGGTCTAGTCGTGGCGATCGTGAGGTCCTGGGTTCGATCCCCAGCTCGGGCAGTGTTTTTGGATTTTTCCATGTGGAATTCCTCAGTAGCAGCCCGGAGTTGGGATTTGTGCCCGGTTGATGGTAATAGGCTCGCCCCCTATTACTCGGGACAAACATAACGGCGAAGTGAGAGTGATAATATACATCTCTGTCCACTCTTCGGGGAATATAGGCGTGATGTTATATTATTACCGAAGGCTGTTCGTGTGATTACATACTGCCACATATTATAGTCAGCCGATGGCTCAGTCTAAAGATAAACTACGATAACATGTCCCGCCCCTCCAAAATTCAAAACGCTTCAAAGTATTTGTGAAAGTATTTATAAAGCACCACCAATACTCCCAACGCATGTGTGCGTGTTGAGACAGTCGTCAAACAAAAACTACAACTACATACACACTCTTTCGTAAAGATGTGACTAAACACATTGAAATAGTACTTTGGAGGGGCGGGACATGTTATCGTAGTTTATCTCTACCAGCAAACAGTTGGTCGCGAACAATTTGCCTAGCGACCCTTATTATCCAATGTTTCAACTTTCAGTTGAGAAGTTTTCACAGAAACGTGTATGTTGCAGTCAAGAGGATTTTTTTAACCTTATTTTTGTAACCTTATTCTTTGTATATTTCATTATGTTTTTTTTTAATTGAAATTGTTATGGTATATTTAAAAAAAATAGTAAACAGGCCCAGTGTTTTATTTTCCGTTTAAAAAAAATCTCCTGTATCGTGTGTGCGTTTACAGACACAAATCTTCACATACACAAACGCCCAGACCCGGAACAACTATCTGTAGGCCATACAAATATTTGTCCCGTGTGGGAATCGAACCCACGACCCGTAGCGCAGAAGCCAATCGCTCAGTCACTACACCAAACGTGTCGTCTTCGCCGGTTAGGGAGAGGCCACGCCAGGTCTGTCGTAGCTGGTAAGTGCCATGCAACTCGACGCCCGCCGTTTTTGTGCAAAAATGGGCTAAGAGCCGCTGCGGGTGCGGTGTGGCCTCTTCCTAAACATGCATTCACAAAAAAAGAAGGATGTGTATAATAAAATGGCTCTGATGTGATACTACCTCGTCATGCCACAATCTGTCAGACCTCGTGATGTCGAATTATGTCCTCAGATTCTGTCTTTCAACTTTTTTCAATGTATTTACGACCTATACAAGGTTAGTCGGAAAGGGAGTACTTATCCGCGGCCCACTTGAAGTATCACTGATGATGACTGTTCAAAGAAAGTGTTAAAATTTCAATCTTCGATTATTTTTATTTACATGCAAAACATGTTTTTATTTTAGTTTCTTCAAAAATTCTTCGTCCCTGCTTTAGTTACGAATTCAGAAAGTGGAGCTTCTAATCCTAGACCCCAAATACGACCTAAAATGTAAACACAGCTGATCATAGCTCAGGATAGATAGCTTTTAGCATATTTTTTATAAAATCTTTGAACAGTTATTTCTCTTAAACTAGGTATTGAATTTTGAGGAAGTTGTAGAACAAAAGTTATTCATTATTAATAATAATAAATCATTTATTTAAACATAAACATGGTATAAAATGGTTAAGTAAAAATTAAAATGGTACAGACAGGTTTTGCTAGGATAAAACATACCATGCAAAAATTTCAAGGTGTTAATTTTTTGTATAATTTAATTATAAATAATCGTATATTTAATATTTTTTAATGGCTTGGTATCTTAATATCATCATATTATCCTATTATACCTTACCTTGTTACCTTAACAACCTTTCGCATTAGTACCCCTTTTCCGACTAAGGACGCGTTCCCACTATGTCGTGACGATAAATTTATCGTTGGACGACTGTCGTCTCTAGCTGTTCCCATTATAACGACTGTTTGTCGTCAATTTTTTTTTATCGTTTAGCGACTATCGTATCTAGCTGTTCCCATTGGATCGCGACGACATTTTATCGTTTCACGACAGTCGCTTTGTCGTTTGCAAATCAGTAGCAAGCTACGACGAGACGATATTTTTATCGTGGCCACGACAGATAGTCGTAACAACGACACATTACGATGTCGTGACGATAAATTTATCGTTGGACGACTGTCGTGCTAGCCGTTCCCATTGACTCGACAATCTGTCGTCACTGCAAAAACAAGTCGTGAACGACAGTTTATCGTGTCGTCTGATATGTGAACACCTGCATTTAAATATATAAGCCATGACACTTACAACTACATGACTATCTGTCGTCACGACAAAGTGGGAACGCGACCTAACCTTGTACATATACTGACAAGATACCCTGTTATCCGATTCAGTATTTTATTAATTGTATCACCTAACAAATCAATTCTAATTAGGAACTAAACACAACCATATGTAAGTAGGTACTTATAATTTCAGCGTTTCCCAAACTTGGCGATGATAACACCGTATTCAATCGACCTCTAGTTTTTTGAAGGAACCGGCTAGAAACTCTTCCGAGATTTTATCTCGCGGTCTCAAGCTCTCATCTGATATCATCCTGGTGCACATCAATAAGTATTCTATTGTTTTCGGTTTTCGAAATTCGGATTCTGTGATTTCTGAAACAAAAAGGCTCATTAAATTAATGCGCAAAGGCTATAAGTATACAAGGTTAGTCGGAAAGGGGGTACTAAGCCGAAAGGGTGTTAAAGTACCCATAATAATGGATAACTTTTCTTCTACATCTTTCTCCATAACTCGATAGTTTAAGAGAAATAGCTTTTCAAAGATTTCGTAAAAAATATGCTAAAATCTATCTGTCCATAGCTATGATCAGCTGTGTTTACTATTTAGGTCATATTTGGGGTCACGGATTAGAAACTAAAGCAGGTACTTATGTTTTCTTTTTTCGAAAAAACTGAAATAAAAATATTTTTGCATGTAAATAAAAATATCGAATTTTGAAATTTTAACAGTTGCTTTAAAATAGTCATCAGTGATACTTTAAGTGGGCCGCGGTTTAGTACCCCCTTTCCAACTAGCCTTGTATAACTATAAAGGGATTCAAAAATTTTTCGGTGGATGCTGGCATAGCCATTGCCGCCAAAAGATCGCCATATGAGAACAATTACAATCATTAAAAAATTAACTAATTACGTGTTTACATAATTTGCGAATATTTATATATCTTGGCAACGTGACACTTTAGGGCGCCATATTGCTGGCATTTTTTGTTAAGTGTTCTCACCCGTAAACGAAATCATATTCCTTCAAACCTCGTGATGTACTGCTGACATATATTAAGGCTGAATGTGATACTTTTAGATTCAATAAAAAAATTATTACAAGAAGTAAACATGTGTTAACGTGACGCATTTTAGCGCCCCGATTGAATTGCGCAGCTATCGCTCGCCACGCGGTCATTTAACTTGGGGCGCTAAGGTTCGACGTTTGAAGGAATTATATGATGTCGTTTACACCTGGTATACCAGTGACAATGTGAGCTGCAACTTTTAAATAAAAATGGCGGCTGGGTGACTATTATGCCACAAAGATTCTATTCCCTTTTAATACTTCTTAAAGTGCCTTCGGTATAATGTTCAGAAGTATGGCTTCTGAGCGTGAGCTGGTACAAAATTCATAGTAGCGTCCCTTAGTTTTAGACCAGGGAAACAGCATAAACGGAAAAAGGCCACATATGCCCAGCAGTGGACTGAACAACGCTGTCAATGATAAAGAGGATGATCCCGAAGTTTGAATTATTGTGCTCGATAAATACCGTCAGATGGGACACTAATGGCCAAATACTCAAACGCTAGGTACCTACTAAATTTTAAGTTTCCGTTAAGTCTTGTTGTGTCACTGTCACTTTAAGGCGAAGTTACAATGACAGCACGAAATTAGCGTCAGTTTAAAGTTGAGTAGCGTTTGAGTATTTGGCTATTAGGCCCATATTATAATAAAAAACTCTCATTGAGAGATCTCTCTTAAGAGGAAATGCGGTCGGCGTTTACGGTTTACGGTTTAAATCACTTTATTTCTCAAGATTACAATCACTTCGAGGAGAAATAAACAAACAATATACATCAGTTACAATTCACAGAGTGCGTACACAAATAGACGGGTATACAAAAATATAAAACAAAATATTTCCGATTAAGTAAGATTGTAGGTAGATTTAAATAAGTTTGGTTTGTCGATTTATAATATTAATTACGTAGTTGAGCAGATGTAAGGGACGGTTTACATGACGACAAAATTTTTAAATAGTATAATTATTTTATAGTAATGCCTTTGAAGATGTGCTCTTTTAATAATCTTTTATAAATTGTTATTGTTTTTGCGTCTTTTATATAATTTGGTAATGAGTTGTAGATCCGTGGTCCTTGATATAGAATACACTTTTTTCCGTAATTAGTTCTAGGTTTGTACAGTTGGATATTATGTGCCCGTCTTGAGCTGCGTGTGTGTAGGTAAGTACCTGTATGTGTTTTGTAAATTTTATTTGTGTATGTATGTTATTGACTTATTGTTTTAAAAAATTTCTTATCAGAATAGATGTGTTGTATTGGTAGATTTGTGTTATATTAAATAATTTAGTCTCATTGTAAATTATATTGGTTGGTGTTAGATATTTGTACCTAAATAGAACTTTTATTAAATTATTTTGTGTTCTTTGTAAAGTGTCAAGGTGTGTTCTTGCAGCTGAGTTTTTGTTTTTGTTGCAGTTTAGTCCATACAAACGTATTCCTCAGTTTCCTCCTTGGATAATGTCACTAGAGCAAATATTTTTTACCATATGATATATAATTATTTACCACCACTATGTCCCTATGTTTTGTTTTTGTCAATAAATTAATTATTAAAAGAACTAGAAACGTTTAAATTTTACAAAAATCTACCGGTTTTACCACCGTTTACAGACATCTGGCAATCAAATTTGCCGAATATAGAAAATAAAAGAAAAGCGTACAGACGTAACCAAAGTCTTTCTTAAATTATTACAGAAAAAATATTAAAATCGGTCCAGATTTGAAGAAGGAAACATTGAAATACGAAAGTACGATTTCGCTAATATTGCACAGGAGAAATCAGTCCGAGGTGCAGTTGTTTCTTTCGCGCTAAATTGGGAAAGTTTGTGGGATCAGTGGGACGGAAATAGATCGCTTTCTTGTAATATTATGCAGCCCGCGTTTCCTCTTAAGTGTAGTTTTAACATGGCGTGAGAGGTATTTATTTTGGCTTGGTGGTAGGATCTATACGGTCCGCCTGGCTAGCTATCACCCTCACATTAAAGTCGCCAAGCAGTTTACTGTGTTCCGTCGTGTGTATGTGAGAGACAGAGCGGTATAGGGGAATACCTCTTATATATCTGTTCCCTGGATTCGTGTGCTCCATCTTAGACACTGTCTGCGCTTACAATCAGGTGAGATCTGGGGCCAAAGGCGACCAAGTTAAGAATAAAAAAGTCTTGTATTATTCTACGTTATGGTAGCTGGAATGTTGAAAGATCTCTCAAATCAGAGCTGTTTATAAGATCGCCATTCTGTTTTTAGCTGCAGTATTCGTTTGGTGTATGCAGCCAACGTCTGATCGCTTGTGCGACGAACCTTATTTTTTTACCACCACGGTCCTTCTGACCTAAGGCCGGGGTCACGGGATTCGCTATTGCATGCACCGCGACCCCGGCAGGTCTCGGTCCACCAACTTCTTCTGGTGGACCTCTCCTGTGGTGGGGCAATTTCTCCCCTGCCCCACTTCCTTCCGAGAGGCGCGCGCGGAACACGGCGCGCCATCTTGTGCGACGAACCTGTGGCTTGAAACTGTGTCTCAAGGCATCTCTTCCTTATTGACTGACTGATTCGAATATTATGAAATTAGTAATTTTTGCGATTAGTTATTAAACTGTGGAAGAACGAGGTATGGTGTTTCTCCAACGAAAAGGGAGGATCCTCCTACCAGGCGGGTCTTATGCCTGGAGGGCCTCTTCCCAACGGTTGATGTTGGGAACTTGTATACAAGGTTAGTCGGAAAGGGGGTACTAAGCCGCAAGGGTGTTAAAGTACCCATAATAAGGTATAACTTTTATTCTAAAACTTTCCCCAAAACTCAATAGTTTAAAAGAAATAGCTTTTCAAAGATTTCGTAAAAAATATGCTACAATCTATCTGTCCATAGCTATGATCAGCTCTGTTTGCAATATTTAGGTCATATTTGGGGTCACTGATTAGAAACTTAATTTTCTGAATTCATAACTAATGCAGGTACGTTTTTTTTTTAAATAACTAAAATAAAAAAAAATATAGAGGCAAATAAAAATTAACGAATTTTGAAATTTTAACACTTTCTTTAAAATAGTTATCAGTGACACTTTAAGTGGCCCGCGGCTTAGTACCCCCTTTCTGACTAACCTTGTATATACTATCTGCGTGTGAAATCTTTATATCGCGATGTAGGATTTGTGACGTTTCATTTGACAGCTGTCATTGTTGTCGCTGTAGTCTGCTAGACAATCGTCATGCTGCGTAGTACTATGTGGCGTGATAGATGCCGCCACAAAACCAAAGTACGAAATAATGAAAGCTAAAAGGCCTTGAACAATTCTAATTAATATCATGCCTAATATTATTAATAACAATGCTAAAACAACCTTGTAAGTTAACATTAAGTATACATTAAGTAATTATGCAAATGATTTTTTTATGTAAGTAGGTAAATGACGATAATGACACATTGATATGATGGAAGTACCTACGTCTTATTTAATTAGTAACATCATTTTCAAGCAATCAGTCTGTGTGTAATTATAATTATGCTCATTGTTTTCTTAAGGCGGGTTAATCCGTTCACATTCACATAGCCAATCAAATTTTGAACAAAAGGTATTTAAACAAACCTTTAACCGTGAAACATTAATTTTATTATAAGAATAAATAAATAAATTTTAAAAAAGAAGCCGTTGCGGTTACCTGATGGAAAAAATCAAAAGTCCGGCGAAAAGGCCTGATTTCCATTGAAAAATCCTGAGCTTTTTTACAGTTTGAGAATTTTCTCTAAAACGTAACTTAACAATCTAAAAAAGTCGTAATATTGTCGTTTTTATACGTATATTTTGTAAGCTGTATTTTATTGAAAATTCAAAAAATCCTGAGATTTCATGAGATTTGCAAAATCCAGCCGCAATCCTGAGAAGAGTCCAAAAATCCTGAAATCTCAGGACAAATTCTGAGATATGGTAACCCTAGTCGCGGGCGTCTGGTAAATGTGAAACATCCAAACGTATTACGTGAAAAAAAAAGAAACTGGCCGAATCAAACCGAAGAGAGCCGACGATTTACGAAGGTCTGCCATCGTGTGTCTGCCATCGCGAGCGTCGTCACGCAACACCCTTTCTCACACCCGTACGGCCGTATACGATATATCACATTAAGAAAATGACATACAACAATGTTACATTAACCTGACCCACTCGTTCGTACGCTTACGATGCTAAATGCGCTCCTAACGTCGACACCGGAGTGCGATTTGTTTGCGATGGGATGGATAGATGTGTGTCGTGGATGTTTAAGTTTTTGTGAGATGATAGATTAACCCTGCACGATATACCTATACCTACTATTAGATTCAATAAAAAATTACATAAAGTAAACATGTGTTCTTAACGTGAGGCATTTTAGCGCCCCGAGTTAAATGACTGCGCGGCGAGAGATAGCCACGCAATTCGCTCGGGACGCTAAAACGCCTCACGTTAAGAACACATGTTTACTTTATGTATTTTTTTTATTGATTCTAATAGTAGGTATAGGTATATCGTGCAGGGTTAATCTATGTCAGCAGTACATCACGAAGATTAAAGGAATTAAATGATTTCGTTTACACCCTGTATATTATGTATATAATATAATATGTATGTAAAAATACAGGATTTTTAACCGACTTCCAAAAAAGGAGGAGGTTCTCAATTCGACTGTATGTTTGTTCCGCGATATCTTTGCTAATTGTGAACCGATTTTAATGATTCTTTTTTTGTTTGAAAGAGTATTCTTTCGAAGAGGTCCCATTTAAATTTGGTGAAGATCTGATGAAGAACCTCGGAGATAGACAATTTGAAGTCGGTTTTATTTTAGTTAAAAGGTTTTTTAATACTTTGTTTCGTATATTCTTATTCTATTTTTTATTGTTTATCTTTTATCCGTACAACGCGTTAGTTTTAACTGTAATGTTGTCCATGTTATACTTGAAATAAATAAAGTAATTAATTAACACTTTGAAGCCCTGACTCCTGAGCTAAGTTGTAGCCAGAGTTACAGGAGTGAGTGTCTTCTCCCATTTTTGTTACATTAACCTTTATTCAATAAAAATATAAACAATTGCTTATAACTGCCTCGTTGGTCTAGTTGTGGCAACCGCGACTGCTGTGCATGGGGTCCTGGATTCGATCCCCAAGTCGGGCAAAGTGTTATTGGGTTTTTCCGTGTGGAATTCCTCAGTAGCAGCCCGGAGTTTGGATTAGTGCCCGGTTGACGGCAATAGGCTCGCCCCTATTAGATAATGGGACTTATGGCGAAACGAGGGTGTACTAAAAAACACCTCTGCCGAACCCTTCGGGGAATACAACGCGTGATGTTATGTTAAATGTACATTATGTGCGCACCTTAGATTAATTGCTGCGCCGCGCCGCAGCGGAAACCAATCATTAATTTAAGGTACCTACGTACAAATTATCATGTCCTTGAACATGTCACTCGTTTAATTAGTCAACAACGCTCGGCAGTGAAAACCTCGTAAATAATATTTTCTTCAAAAGCGTTTTATTTGTTCTTTAGATTGATAAACTCGTCATAGGCGGGGGGGCGTACACAGTCAATCTCGATCGCGATCCGCAATCAAAATCAATGATCGCGATCCAGATTTTTTTGTGATCAGATGCATCAATCCGTCAATCTAATTCGTACATTATCAATCTGGATCGCGATAATTGATATTGATCGCGGATCGCGATCGAGATTGACTGTGTACGGGGCGCCATACACGTACTAGTTCAACAAACTTTCAATTCAAATACTTCTAAGATATTTATGATGTACGATGACAAACTTGTATTAACACTTGTTCGGCCATTTTTTTGCAGGAGACAGTTATTTCTATCTCTTTTAAAAAATTGTATTTTACACATACGTGGTTTTCACTGTCGACCGACGATATATATAGCAGTTACCTAATTCTTTTCTCGTTTACAAAAACTGTACTCACTAAGGCATGGTTAGGTACTTTAAAAAAAAAACGAATCGTTTTGCTTATCAATTGTAGCATTTTAGACGCCCTAGAACAGGGGTCGGCAACCTGCGGCTCGCGAGCCATATGTGGCTCTTTCGATGTAAAGTGGCGGCTCTCCAGTTCCAAACGCAAAAAATAATTATGTTACTATGAAAACCCTTAAAATCGTGCAATCGATCCATGATGGAGTAATATAATATAATATGACTGAGATATACTGTCTATGACAGCCATAAATATAGTAACTACATATATCTAAATCTATTTTTTTGTTTCTTTTATTTGAAATGTAGTTAGTTCTGCTAAACGCCATTTCAAGATGATCCATTCATTACAGAACATCCTGTATAAACAAATACTATAATATTGAAATTAAATTTTTTAGTAGCTCTTTAAAAACTGCAATTTGGTAAATTGCAACTTTTGGCTCCTGCATCTCAAAAGGTTTCCGACCCCTGCCCTAGAAGGACATACATCGATGTTATTGATGATGTTCTTCACAAAGGGCAGGCGCGTAGTACTCTCAACCGGCGTGCGTGTATGGCTAGATGTATGAATATGGATGAAGCGAAAGGAGTATGTAAGGATCGTAGCATTTGGCGTTCTATAGTTTCTGCCTACACCCACGGGAAAAAGACATGAGTTTATTTATATATGTAGTAGCATCTTTTTTGCCAAACTGGTAGCGTATTATCACGTGTTAAAATCATAATTGTTCCGTTGTGAGAATGTGACGGCGCTTTATGACCTTCATACCCGCCTCACTTTCTCTCACCTGAACAGTGATGGCTTTAACTCGTCGTAATACAGCCCCTGAGCATTTTAAATAGATCCGTAAGCTAATTTTACCTATGATAAGTAGGGTCTACTGTGCAAAGCTATGAGATCTTTGCTTTAAAACCGACTTCCAAAAAAAAGAGGAGGTTCCCAATTCGACTGTATGTTTTTTTTTTGTATGTTTGTTCCGCGATATCTTTGCTAATTGTGAACCGATTTTAATGATTATTTTTTTGTTTGAAAGAAAGTTTTTTCAAAGTGGTCCCTTTGAAATTTGGTGAAGATGTGATGAAGAACAGCGGAGATAGAGAATTTGAAGTCGGTTTTTTTTTAAAGTTTTTATTATTGGTAAAGATACAAGAGTTTAAATTTTTACCAATAACGCTCTGTAACTTATAGGAATCGGCTATTAAACTTGTAGATGTTGAATACCCTTATTTTTCTTTTTTTTATCGTTGGAAAATCCTCATGGATGTCCCTCGCCCGGGGAAGGCGAGGGGGTCTGCCGGACTCTTACCGGCTAAAAGCCAACGGTGTTCCTCCTCCTGACCGTTCGGCCGGGGTCGCGGGATTCGCAAAAGCATGCACCGCAACCCCGGCAGGTCTCGGTCCACCAACTAGATGTTGGACACCCTGATAACCTAAGCAATTAAGTACATCTACCTTGTCAAGATCTTTGACCCTCCATTTTCCTTAAACAATGAGATTAATTTAATTATTTATGTAGGTACCTACTTAATTGTTTTTTTTTTCGCAATATCCTATGTAGGTAGCTGTGAGATTCATTTGTTCAGAGTTCCTACTAGGGTTGCCAGCTCTGTAAAAGGACATTCTATCGGTCTGTTGGTTGTGAGGTGAATAGGCGCCATTTGTTGACCGAAATCCTTTCGCCGGTATCACCAACATTGCGATAAAAATTCCAGAAGATTGAGTCGGGGAGCTGGAAGACTTTCAAAATATGGCGGCAGATTCCGGGAGAATCCCGGATTTTCGGTAGGGTTGGCAACCCTAGTTCCCACCATAAAGCAGCGCGGCCACCGATAGACCGAGTTGTCAGCCACCTTGCTCTAAGGTTCGCCAGACAAACTGTGAAAACGGTTTTGGGAGACCTTTATGATTTTACTGTCCTACTGACCCACTTTTCACGGAATAACAAGGATTTCGGTCTTAATACTACCCCAGGAACCTTCTTTTCACAAGGGTTTAGGTCTTATTCCGCAAAATCAGCCTGGTGCGAGTTGGCAGGCTACATTCACCATCGAAAACTCATTTTTCTTTTTTTTTGTCCTCTCATTTGCGCTGGTTTCCTTTCACCGTTAACGCAAGTGATAATCAAATTCTAATCAAAGATACATAGGTAACATAACATCACGTCTGTATTCTCCGGAGGGTTGGGCAGTGGAGCATAATAATACTCTCATTTCGTCGTTAAGTCCCATGTAATAGGGGGCGAACCTATTGCCATCAACCGGGCACAAATCCAAACTCCGGGTTGCAACTGAGGAATTCCACACGGAAAACCCCAATAACACCTTGTCTGACCTGGGGATCGAACCCAAAATCTCACGATCAGCAGTCGCGCTTGTCACCATAAGACCAACGAGGCAGTTCAAAGAGACCTACATATTAATAAATTAATTATCTTATCTTACGTGAGCGAGTTTATTTATATCTTTTTACTTGCTGCACCAGTGGACGTCATCATGTCAACGCCAACTGTCGCTGAAAACCAGCGCTGTGGCTCTGTCTCGCACGTGAGACACAGCATTATGCTGAGCGATGGCCGTTTTGCGCGGATGTGACGCACATTTTTCCCCAAGTTTCTTTTCAGTTTTGTTTACTTTTATTTTATTTTGTGCATCATGTTGGCGCGAATAAATAACTTTTCTTTCTTTATTTTCTTCTTACCTGTGAGTTTCTGCATACTCGGTTCGTTGCCGCCGTAGTCTTCCGGCAGACATTCTTTCGGTACACACTTGTACAAGTCCTCCAGGCTGTCGTGGACGACGAGTCTTTTCATGAGGTGGGAACTGATGAAGTGATTGAAGAAATCGAGCAACCGCTGAATGATGGCCGCAGAAGCTGCCATATTTATCACATGGATGCCGTACATCCTCCAGTTGAAGGCTTTCTGGAATTTTTTATTGTAACTAAGCACCACAACAGCAAAACACACTATACAAGGTTATTCGGAAAGGGGGTACTAAGCCGAAAGGGTGTTAAAGTACCCATAATAAGGGATAACTTTTGTTCTACAACTTCCCCAAAACTCGAT
This sequence comes from Amphipyra berbera, assembly GCA_910594945.2. Taxonomy (NCBI): domain Eukaryota; kingdom Metazoa; phylum Arthropoda; class Insecta; order Lepidoptera; family Noctuidae; genus Amphipyra; species Amphipyra berbera. The sequence continues at coordinate 9,009,827 of OU343144.1, read as the reverse complement.
AGTTTAAGAGAAATAACTTTTCAAAGATTTCGTAAAAAATATGCTAAAATCTATCTGTCCATAGCTATGATCAGCTGTTTTTACAATTCAGGTCATATTTGGGGTCACGGATTTGAAAATTAATTTTCTGAATTCATAACTAAAGTAGGTAGGTATGTTTTTTTTTTAAACTTAAAAATAAATCTTTTTACGTGCAAAAAAATTTATCGAATTTTGAAATTTTAACACTTGCTTTAAAATAGTCATCAGTGATACTTTAAGTGGCCCGCGGCTTAGTACCCCCTTTCCGACTTACCTTGTAAAGTGGTAGTGGCAGGCCTAGAAGAATATCGCGAAGAGCTGGCCATCTGACGGAAGATACGTCGCCGATTTTCCGTCGCGCAATTTACTCAAGAAATTTTAGTAACGCATCTTCGGCCAAATGTGTACGGTATGAGATGTTTATATGGAATTATGTGTACCGGCGGAATATCGGCGACGTATCTTCCGTCAGATGTGGCTTGGCCCTTAATGTTTTATTTACCGTGAACAGTTGGGCCATTTTCTTGATTACCATTGGATTTTGACTGAGGATCTGCGTCCAGCCCACGTGCACCATGTCCATGATCCATATATCACCCACCATGTAGTCGTATTTCAATCGTAAATCTAAAAGCTGAACAAAACTTAACTTTATCGTTAGGTGCGGTAGGTACAATATAAAGAAATACTATGTGTAATATAGGTACCTACCTATCTGCCAAATGTCAAGTGTTTTAAATTTGCAATTATATGAAAGATAATATAAAATTAATGTGTTATTTAAAAAACATAACATAACTTCACGCCTGTATTCCCCAAAGGTTTAGGCAGAGGTGTATAGTTACAGACTCGTTTCGCCAGGTAACAGGGGGCGAGCCTATTGCCATCAACCGGGCACAAATCCAAACTCCGGGCTGCTACTGAAGAATTCCATACGGAAAAACCCAATAACACTTTGCCTGTCCTGGGGATCGAACCCAGGACCTCACGATTAGCAGTCGCGCTTGCGACCACTAGACCAACGAGGCAATTACACTTAATATATTTCTGGTTTATATTTTTTTATGTGGTTGTTTTCGTATATTGTTTTAACTTAGAGATAATAACTTACCATATTGATCCTTCTGAAAAACTCTACAAGATCAAACTTGCTCCCTTCTGGTCCAAATTTCAAAATGAAAACCCTTCTGTTGTCTTGTAGATTCGGCATTGGCACTATTGAGCTAAAATGGGCAACATATTAATTAATATAAGTAGGAAGAATTCATAAATTTACGCACTTCATTATTTTATCGAAATCTAAAATAAAGAGTTATTTATTGGGCCGATTTTTCGACTGTCAGATATCTTTTAACCGTGGAATAAATTCGACGTTTTGACAGATTTCTTTTATAAAAGCTGTCAAAACGTCGAGTTTATTCCTCAGATAAAAGTTATCTAAGAATGGAAAAATCGGCCCTTAACAAATAAAGTAATGCATACAATCAAATGGGAGGTTCCACGGAATATAGGAAACTCCTCTGATAACACAATGTTTTTTTTGTGATTGAATTTTTTTATCTTTATCCTTTACTTATTTGTGTTTGTATTTGTATTTTTGTATATTTTTGTTTTTTTTAGTGTAAGCTTTTAGAGTTATATAAATAAATAACGATAAATTCCTTGTTTTAATTGGCGATAAAACGTTTAATTTAGAATAATGTTTTCTGAAATTTGCAACACCTTTCCAATTTAATTGAATCCATCTGTCAAGTTAGCCGCCGTCTTGTATTGTAAGCCGCGAGCTGGGGAAATGTCAGGTAGTAAGCAGGAGGAGGAGGAGCTTCGATCAATAGTACTATTATTGATCGAAGAGGAGGAGATAAAACCCTTGTGGCATAGCCACCCTGCCGCCACTTAGAATTTTTTTCAAAGTTGCGGCGCTCTTTGGAACTGGTAAAATGTCCTCTACCCTTATACCAGTATTAATGGGCGCCGCAACTTTGAACTGGCTATGCCAACTTCCAGCTAGTTCACACAGAAACTGTTATCAGGACCCGTTTTAGCGGATCCGTTTTTATTTTGGAGATGGCGTCTATAGTTGTATGAGCTAGTTCACATACACGACAGTATTCCGAATCCAGTAAAAAATACTGGACCTGTTATTTTTATCGTATCCTGCCTGCTAGATGCGACGCAGCTGCTATTTGTTTAACTGATCCGTCGGTACAGATGTGAGCAACACATCCAGTACCGACGGATCCGCTGTGTGAACGGGCTCTTCCATAGAAAAATGTTCGAACCCCTTTAGAAATCGGGTACTTACCTCTCGAGTAGCTGTGGTATTCCTGTACTGACTGTCTTAAACAACCATTGTTAAATAATATCTCAATTGTAACCGTTTTTTTATGACTAACACAGGTAAGTATTTAATGAAAAATAATAACTTAATAACATAATTTGCGTAAGCGTTTTTCTTATTTTCAACCTTGTGATGCTCTTCGCAGATACCACCTTAGGACTCATCTTAGGCATGCCGTGTCGTGGAAAGATTAGCTAATGATAATGATGTGTTGCCTAGCTTTTTCTTAACTATATTGGGGTCAGCTTCCAGTCCAACCAGATGCGACTGAATACCAGTATTTTACCTCCGCAGCCCAGTTACTGGGAAATACCGATATTCTAAGGTTAGACCGGTTGTCAGACTTCCGGGCTTCTGACTTCCCGTAACGACTATCATAGGTATTCGTATGACATCCGGGACCGACTGTTTAACGTGCTCTCCGAGGCACAGAGGGGTCTCGATGTGTAACGAACGGTCACCCATCCACGGACTGACCGCGGCAAGCGCAGCTTAACCTCGCAAATCGTATGACCCGCGCTCCCTGATGATAATGATGTTGATAAAATATTATTATGAAATGTTATACAAAATTGTTACTTACTACAGTTCCCATATTTTATTAGAGCTGTATAGAATTTCTTCTCTATTCTGCATAAGTTCGGGCATATAGAACTTGCACTTGTAGTAATTATCTATCTTCTCTTTCGCTCTTTCTATGGATCCTTTTGCTATTATTATCATCAACTCCGCAAAAACCCTGTCTGACGAAAAAAAAGATCATTAGTGGGGCTGACTGCCCAGGGTTCGCTGGACGTACTTACCTACTTTACTTAAGTATGGTTTATAGGTTATAATTCTACTTAAAAAAATATTAAAAAAGGAAATGGAATCGCAGCTCAACTTTTTTTCTTATAAAGATAACGGTCAAACGGCCGTGGTTGAGCGGCAGTTGGATTGAGGTTTCAAACAATCTTATCAATAATAGCGATCTGCCCGGACTTCGTACGGGTGCAATGTAGATACTAATGTGAAACCTTCCTCTTCAATCACTCTATCTATTAAAAAAAACCGCATCAAAATCCGTTGTGTAGTTTAAAAGATCTAAGCATACATAGGTACAGACAGACAGCGGGAGCAACTTTGTTTTATACTACCTATGTAAAGAAGAAGATATTGGCCTCCAACGGTTGTGTAAGCTCTTTTAATTTACCCCTAATCTACAGCGCTAATAAGACCATAACAGACCTATTACTAGGTCACGCCTAGCGTAGCGCCAAGCTCTTTAAACGTCGTACGTACGCACGGGTGTCCGCTAAAATATTAGGGCGGTGCGTGTCGGGCGTAATGGGTGTAGGTAGAGGTACCTATGTAAGAAACGCGCTCCTATTGGTGATGGATATTGTATTGTATGGCGAATATTGTATGTTCCCGACAAATGCGTCGTTTTTAGGTAATCGAAAGGGGAGCGTGTCACGAGCTGGTGTCTAGTGACTTCCATTTACTCGTACAATAGCTTGGTAGTGAGTAGCGAGGGCGCCAAGCGCGCACTGCGGCCGGAACCGTATATTTACATAAGTACTATGCGTAGCAAATAAGAATAGGATCGCGCTTGCTACAACTTCACACGATAGCTGTCAAATTAGTACCGCCAGCAAAAAAATACTATGAAAAAATAAATGTTATATTTTTTTATTCATAGATTTCATTATTATTTACATTCATTTTTATAAAATGGTATTTATTGAATTCCATAAATAGATAATTTTGGATAACTTAATAATATTTGAAAACAGTATTCATTAAAGAAATGAACCAATATATAGGTAGTTAACTTAACAAAATGCTACTGGTCAGCCTAATATGTCGCCATATCTGTGTAATTAATTTGACGTTAATTGATTAGACATCAATACATACATTAATTTAAAAACTATAGAACGCCACATGCTACGACTCTTACATACCCCTTTCCCTAATTGATTAGAAATACCAAAAAAGTGAACTAAAAATAATTAAACTGAGTATAATTTCTTTATTTATTTTTTTGCACACCTTACACTTTGGTAATGAAGTTGCGGAACAAAATGGCGTCTTGACAGAGCTATCCTTATTTGGCACGCATAGTAATATGTTTCATTTCCACTAGACACTAGGCGCTAAGCGAGGCATCCGCTAGTATGGACGAGGCCTTAGAGTTACGGTGGGTATATACAGGATGTAAACGAAATCATGTAATTCCTTCAAACCTCGTGATGTGCTGCCGACATAGATTAACCATGCAAGGGATACATTTGATTCAACAAAACATTTTTACCAAATGGTAAACATGTTTTATTAACGTGCGGCATTTTAGCGCCCTGAGTTAAATGACCGCGCGGCGAGCGATAGCCGCACAATTCGCTCGGAGCGTTAAAATGCCTCACGTTAAGAACACATGTTTACTTCTTGTAAATTTTTTTTATTGAATCCAAACGTATCCCGTGCAGGGTTAATTTATGTCAGCAGTACATTACGAGGTTTGAAGGAATTACATGATTTCGTTTACACCCTGTATAGGCTTTTAGGCAGATTACTTACTGAATTCAGCTCGTGCTAAATGAGGTTGTTTGTCGAACCATTCAGTGATTGAGTCCACTCCTTCTCTTATACTGTTCTCAGTCAAACCGAAGGCTTTCCGCACTTCAGCTATTTCATCTTTTGTACTGATGAACAAAACACTTTGTTCGTCCGCACTCATGGTTACTTTTAATCCTGAAAAAAGGTAATGTATATGTGTAATTTGCCAGTATAAGCTGACCGCTCATCGTATGGAAATTCCGTACAATCAGAGGTCAGGTTATACTGAGAATTGAAATATATATATATATATATATATATTGTACCTATTGTTTTTTGTTGTATAGCTTGATTTGTCGTCGTGTGTACCTACCTATTATCGTGTGATTTTCGGAAAATAATAGGCAAAGCTCTATTTGCGTAGGTGTCATTAAAAGTAGCTAAGGGATTATACGACCGTCACAAAGATTTTTTTTTAATAAACGTTGCCCGCACTATAATTTCTCCTGTATCGTGGGTGCGTTTACAGACACAAACGCCCAGACCCGGAAAAACTGTTTGTAGGCCATACAGATATTTGATCCGTGCGGGAATCGAACCCACGACCCGTAGCGCAGAAGCCAATCGCTCAGCCACTGCACCAAACGTGTCGACAAAGATGATCCGAGGCGTCACCATGCGTAGCTAGTGATTATGACAACATACGCGGACAGCACGTTGAACAGTCGATCCCGGGTATCATACGAATACCTATGACAGTCGTTACGGGTAGACAGAAGCCCGAAAGTCTGACAACCGATCTAACTTTAGAGTATCGGCATTGCTCAGTGACTGGGTTGCGGAGGTCTGATGGCAGTCGCTCCGTGTAAAATACTGGTATTCAGCCGCATCTGGTTAGATTGAAAGCTGACCCCAACATAGTTGGGAAAAGGCTAGGCAGATATCGTCACTGGGCAGTCAAAACCTCGTAAAGCACAAATTCATTTTTATTTTTTGTTATTTACTTGTTGGGTTAAAAACCTTGTAATGCATATTTAGAACGTGCTCAGCTCTAAGATGAAATAGATTGATGAATAGATAATAAAACAGAAGAACCTTATATCTACAGTTCATACTTTTTTTAATAGGCTGTTATTACCTCCTCCTGTAAAATTACGTTCATTGCAATTACGAGGTTTTCACTGCGCACGCGCAGCGACGATATACCTACTATTATAAAACTGTAGATAGTAAAAAAAACATTTATTTCCATCATGAAATAACACATTACCAACAAATAATAAGTAGATATATAAAGTCTAGACTTTTTATTTATGAATTACAAGAAGTAGGTATAAGTACTTCATAATTTTTACATACCTTTTTAACAATACACACACTGATTATACTTTATTACAAAGTTTAAAATATCCTCTCCAAAAACGAAGTCTTTTTTTTTGTTCGTAAACACGACCAGCTCTCGCGATTTTTACGAATCTTGTGATGAAGCTGATTTCCATTACCTACGTACATAGCATTTATTTTTCAGGGGTCCGTAACAAAAAGGTTCATCTTGTTCTGCTTAGCCTTCTATAAAATCTACTCATACGACATTATGGGGGTGGCAGCCGCCATTTTGTATTTCTTGACAGTTCATAATATCCAATGTCATCTAGCTAAGAGGGAATAAAGAATCTCACATAATATATCTGACATATCGTACCGTGAAACTATCCAACATTGCCCGATTTTTTATTAAAATAGAATATATTTCAAGTTTTTTCTATACGAACTTAAGTATATTTTTCCATTTGCTACAACTATGCACGCGTTTGCTATGTAAATTTTGTAATGATTTGAATTTTAAACCAAATTTTGTTCGATTTTGATGGCGGGCAAAATAATCTGCAGTTTAAGCCAATATTGCCCATGTCGATTTTTGAAGCAAATAACTCATATAAATACGTAAAAAATACCACGACTAGAATTTAAGGGAATCTTGGCCTGTGTTTGGTACTCGTACATAAATACGCCCGAAAAACATAATAAGTCTCATACCCCCCTGCCTTTGCTGTCGTGCAGTCGGTAATAAAGGACATCATTCTATGTATAATGTGCCCCAGTAGGTACTTACTAATACAATTAGGATGGCACATACACAATTTTATACATACATTAGCGGCCCGTCACGGCTTCGCACGGGTGGACATTTTTCCCGTTTTTGCAACATTTTTCATTTATGCTCCGCTCCTATTGGTCGTAGCGTGATTTTATATAACCTATAACCTTCCTCGATAAATGGACTATCCAACACAAAAATATTTTTTCAATTCCAACTAGTACTTCCTGAGATTAGCGCGTTCAAACCAACAAACTCTTCAGCTTTATAATATTAGTATAGAATTATAGATACAATTCAAGTGGCCACATAGGTACACACACAATTTTATACATACCTACACACAACTTAAGACCTAGGTCTCACAGAGGCGTTGTTTTTTTCTGTAGAACAATTCAAAGACTAATAAAAAAACCATAAAATACACCTGTAGCTTTTGTAGTATATTAGAAAATGTGAAAATAATGCGTAAATTTCTGTATAAAATTTAACTTTCATGTCTCGTTACGAAAATTGCCTAACTAATGTACAGCATTATGGCAGTTAGATACTTCTTTAGGTTGTCTATGATGTAGCTTTTCAAATGACATTAAATTTACGTCTCTGTGAGGCCTAGGTCTTAAGTTGTGGGTGTTTGAGTGTGTAGAGGTCGAAAGTAAGTTAAATACTACTACTATTACTACTACTACTACTCATACTCTAATACTAGGTATTATTCTATAAATACTACTACTCTAATACTAGGTATTGCTCTATCTTTGGGGGGTGCGGAATCGATCCCACAAGTGGGGTGTTTTTGTCAATAAAATTGAGTGTATATACCGCCCTTAAAGTTTTATTACTATGTAATTCTGGGACTTGTTGTAGTTACTTATATCCCGACAGAACGTTTATTTTCAGCATTTTTAGTGTTCCTTAGTCAAACTAGGAACCCTTATAATTTCTTAACTTTGCAGGTAGGGATGCTTCTGTAAACCGTCATATAGGAGTGTAGTAAAATTATGAAAAAAATAATTTAGACTTTGGTAGCCATACATGAACCTGAAGATATAAAAAAAAACACATCTCGTCGTGTAGGTACGGTATCGTTAGATAGGTAATAACATAACATAATATCACGCCTGTGTTCCCCGAAGGGTTGGGCAGAGGTGTTTAGTAACACCCTTATTTCACCGCCATGTTTAAGTTCCATGTAATAGGGGGCGAGCCTATTGCCATCAACCGGGCACAAATCCATACTCCGGGCTGCTACTGAGGAATTCGACACTGCTCTACCTGGGGATAGAACCCAATCTTAAATAACCCAGTCAATAATAAGTACTGTTTAATACCCAGTCTTTAAAAATCCCTTATTAAAAAATCTTTTAAGTTAAGCGGTTTTATCTTCCAGTTCCCCTGCAGCATCAGGATTTGAGGACTGAAGCTTGAAATTATTATAATGTTGTATTGTCATGGGAATTGAATTTGTGTGCAAAGTTTCAGGAGAGTTGGTTTAGTAGAAGTAGTCGAATAATCTGTCGCAAGATTTGAAACAAACAGAAATATACGAAGTGAAGTTAATTACAACTGGTTAATAAAAATGATATGAAGGGTCCTTATTGACCCATCCGAAAACCAGCGCTGCTATACTTCGGTGTAGCAGCATTATGCTGACATGGGCTCCTTTTTTTGTCTCATAGAGGCATTTAACTTGTGTATATTGTTGATTTTTTATTTTATGTTTGTATGTCTGTATGTCTGTAACGAGACTCAAATAAATTATTTTCTTTCTTTCTTTCTTTATGTCCGTGAGCAGTGTTTCTTTATGTGTGCGTTGCTCGAGCGCACTTGTATGTAGATTGACTTCTGTACCTATCTATTATGTGGCTGAGTCTACTCGACTATTTGTTCATATGCGGGACCCACTGTAACTTTTTATCTAAAATATAGTTAGGTCAATCCACGAAGACGCGCTCCACTCTTCGTAGATTGCTACTATAACACCGGAAATCCTTGATATTTACAAGGTCTAACTAATTAATTAATTATTACGTAGAAACACTGGTTTCGTATGAAAACCTGTACACATCACGCCTCGTTTGGCCAAAAATTAATTAAATAACACAATTTTTTCTAACCGCAGCACTTTTTCTTTATTTAGGACTCTTATAGTCAAATTGATTATTATTATGCAAAAATGCACTATAATTTGATGAGCTTTCGTCTATTTCCTGTGTCCTTCCCTTTCCCTCACATTTCCTTGACCCCTATGGCAGAGAGAGAAAGAAAATGGACTTCGGCTGTCATCACAAGTGGCGCCATATACGCTTGCGGAAGAAAATTTCAACACAACTTAATAATTTTTACGCGCGTTTGAGCCGGCTCCCGCAAAACTTTTATAAAACCGCAAAATTATTATTCCCCGCTTATAATCAAAGTGAGTGCAGTTTTTATAGACATCAGTGAAGTGTATCACACACCAGGAACACCCACAACACTTGACTAGGTTATTCAAACTTAATAACTACGTACGCTGCCGAAGAAGGACTAGGGGAGTCATATTTATAACCTTTCCTACTCCTACGGCGATTGCTCATCAATTTGTAAGTAGGTAGTGTAAGTAAACACCGCTCTTAAACGGCTCGAAAGCATCCGCTCCGCAGTTCAGGTCTCCTACGAAAGTTATGCGAAAAACCCTCCACCTCGTATTCCCCAAAGGGTTCGGCAGACGTGTTTTTGGTACACCCTCGTTTCGCCAAATATGTTTAAGTCCCATGTAATAGCCGGCGAGCCTATTGTCATCAACCGGGCACAAATCCAGACTCCGAGCTGCTACTGAGAAATTCCTAATGGAAAAACCAATAACACTTTGCCCGACCTGGGGATCGAACCCAGGACCCCAAGCTCAGCAGTCGCGCTTGCGACTACTAAACTAACAAGGATAAAACCTGTCTATTTTTTAAAAATCTTAATTCTAATAAAAACAATTTATTTAGAATAATACTTAATGAAGAAACTAGATTTAAATGTAGTTTTATTTATGTATGTATTTAGATGGGCTAATCGCTAATTAAAAACCCCGCGGATTATAAGATTTGGCAAGGTTAAGCAGCGTTTGCCGCGGTCAGTCTGTGGATAGGTGATTGTTTTGTTACACATCGAGACCCTCCGTGCCTTGGAGAGCACGTTAAACAGTAGGTCCCGGGTGTCATACGAATACCTATGACAGTCGAAACGGGTAGTCAGAACCCCGAAAGTCTGATAACTGATCTAACCCTACGACATCGGCATTACCCAGTAACTGAGTTGCGGAGGTCTGATGGCAGTCGCACCATATAAAATGCTGGTATTCAGCCGCATCTGGTTAGACTGGAAGCTGACCCCAACATAGTTAACGTATAACACCTGGGACCGAGTGTTTAACGTGCTCTCCGAGGCACGGAGGGACTGTACGTGTACCAAATGGTCACTCATCCAGGGACTGATCGCGGCATGTCCAACTTTATCATCATCATCAGCCTGAAGCCATCCACTGCTGAACGTGGACTGCCTCCCCCTTAGACCGCCACATCGAACGACAATCCACCATTTGCATCCATCGGTTGCCCGCGACTTTCACAATGTCGTCGGTCCACCTAGTGGGAAGCCTACCTACGCTGCGCTTTCCGATTCGTGGTCGCCACTCATGAACCTTTCTTCCCCATCGGTTATCGGTCCCTCGTGCCATGTGGCCTGCCCATTGCCACTTCAGCTTTCAAACCCTGACAGCTATGTCCGTGACTTTGGTTCTTCGGCGAATATCCTCGTTCCGCAACTTAACCTCGCTAATCGCATGATCCGGGCGGTCATAATTAAAATAAAACAAATCTTTTTAGGTTTATTTGTTTAATATCATGTTCTATGTCCTCAGTTCCACCGTGATGTCATGGCCGGAGTTCGGCCGTAGTAACGAGTCCATCTTCAATGTCAGCTTGCTAATATCTGCAGTCACTCTGTACCTCCGCAGTAGGTACACTAAGGTGACTTTCATAGACATGATCGCGTAGGGTTTACCTGTGGAACAAAATGGACCCGTAAAAGAAACTGTATTAATGGTCGATTCCTATAATGTACGGTGCGTTATTAATTCCTTTTTTTTAACCGTTGCCCCACTCTAGGATTTCTCTTGTATCGTGGGTGCGTTTAAAGACACAAATTTTCACATGCACAAACGCCTAGACCCGGAGCAACTATCTGTAGGCCATACAAATATTTGTTCGGTGCGGGAATCGAACCCACGACCCGTAGCGCAGAAGTCAATCGCTCAGCCACGGCACCAAACGTGTCGTCTAAAATTGAGACTAATGTATATTAACCAATGATGAAGCAAAGATCTCGTATCTTTGCATAGTAAACCCTACCATACGGAAGTAGCTATAAAGGTGCGTCCAGACCTGACGAACGCGCCGCGAATGCGCCGCTCGCGAGCTGCGCGCGTGCTTTTCATGTTCGTACAAAGCTCTGCGCGCGAGCGGCGCATTCGCGGCGCGTTCGTCAGGTCTGGACGCACCATTATAGCTACTTCCGTATGGTAGGGTTTACTATGCAAAGATATGAGATCTTTGCTTCATCATTGGTTAATATACATTAGTCTCAATTTTAGACGACATTTAAAATTAGCTTACGAGTCTATTTACCCAGTTTGGCAATAAAAAATGCTACCATGGGTAAGCAAAACGATTCGTTTTCGTTTATAGAAACCGAGCATAAGACAGCCCATTACATTATCTATAATAAAACAAAGTCCCCCGTCGCGTTTGTCTGTCTGTCTGTGCACGATTTTCTCCGTTACTACAGAACGGATTTTGTTCCGGTTTTCACGATTAGATAGCTTGATTCTTAGGGAAGGTTTATAATGGAAGTATTATTTATACTTAAACGTGTTGTTTATATTAACGGTGAAGGAAAAACATCGTGAGGAAACCTGCACACCTGAGAGGGTTCCATAAAGTTCTCGATGGTGTGTGTAGACTGCCAACCCGCACCAGGTCAGCGTGGTGGACTAAGGCCTAAACCCTTCTAATTCTGAGAAGAGGCCCATGCCCAGTGGTGAGACAGTAATGGGCTACTTATGTTATGTTTATTTTAACTGAGCTATCACGATTTTTGCCAAGTAAGTCAAAAAAATCAAAAGTTTGATGAAAATTGATAAAAAATCTCAAGCAAGTAACTTATGGTACCCTTGCCCCATATTCTTGAACTCCTTACCAATACAATTCCGTCTCCCCACACCGAAGGCACCGAATACTTTGTGGACGTCAGGTAAGGAGTCTGGTTCTTGCCATCTTTCGGGCCTGAATTCCTCAGCATCAAGGCCCCATATGGAATGCCTGTGGACACTCCAGGCATCGATCAGACATGGGTCGATTTCAAATTTGGGGCCAAAAAAGTGTGAATTGCATGATATTTGAAAAACGTTAAAAATTTTAATGTCTAAATATCTAGGTGCATTCATTAGTTAAAAAAACACATGCTAATCAAACAAACCTTTAATTTCTTCCAATAACAGGGAAAATACAAATTTTTGAGTGACACGAATGAGCAACATAATTTCTCTAATGATATTTTGTGATTTACTAATGAGATCTCTGGTTACACTAATGAAAGTATATATTTTTTTTATTTTTTTACGTTACTAAATAATCAACAAAACATAAAATATTTGTCATTAACATTATTTGTAGCAGGTGCAGTGGCCAGCGCATCAATCTACCCTCAACCTACTGTCAAATTTCTTTGAATGATTTTCAATTTAATGCAACAGCGTAAAAAGTGTCAAGTTCCATTAGGAAACCTTGATAGATTGGATTAGGTTAATGTGCTAACCACCGTACTACAGATATTAATTATTTTAAACTTAATTCCAAAACAAAACAAAACAATAACTTAATCAACTAAGCTAAACAATGGTAAACATTTCTGATTTCAGTCTTCAAAATTCGTTAACGCTAATCGTTTTTTATTGCGGATACAATAACATATCCATATTATTAATACCTACTTATTTAATCAATATGATAAGGGATTATCATCATCATCTTCACATTTCTTTAAAAATTCAAGGAATTCTTTTTCATGACCTGTCGCTTTTGTATGATTATTTATAAAAGATTTGTTGGTCCAGGAGTGTCGAACACTGCGGAGACTTGAAGTTGATGGCGCGCTGTCATGTAACATTGGATCGGTATTGGCATAGCGAATGGTAACATCATTAAGTACCTTAATTCTTTTGTTTTCCGGAATGACCTTTACATTTTCCATTGTAGATTCAATGGAAGTATTATATATTTTAAAAAATCTCATATGTTTGCCATGTTTACAAGCAACATTTAAACATTCGAAACAGCTCTGTTTTCTAAATTCTAGATAAGCAGAATCGGCAGCCCAAACGACCTGAAAGAAAAAAAAAAAGTATTATTATTACATTTTGTATGGTAACGTCAGTATATTTTTTAATTTTTTGTATAAAAATATACCTGATGAACTGTCATAGTCCCCTTGAAAGTAGCAATATCTTTAGGCAACATTAATTCCTTTAATTTGATTTCGTGCTCCTGAATAATACCCATTTCTACGTTTTTTATATTTCTTCGAATGATGTTAACAAAGGCATCAAAGTCTCCGACATCCTGATGACACCTTAATTCATAATCCGCAGTCCTTTTGATCACTGCTCCAATGCCATCAGGAGCACCCTTGCCGTGCCCAGCTTCTTGGTAATTCCATGTGACAAGATTTAATTCTGGGAAGTCATTCCTTAATTGGGTTAAAATATAAAATATATATTTATTTCTATACTGGCTAGAGGGACTATCTGTTAAAATGTGAATGCGATTAATTTGCGATGATCTGTTAAACAAAAATTTAATTAAATAATTTAGATGAGCCCACACTGCCGCTGCATCATGACGGGTGCATTCACTGGCTGTGCAAATAGAGTAGGCTTGAGTAGCATTGGAATCATTTTTTAAATAAACCACTGCTGTATGAAGTGAGACTTGACCACGGCTGCCACCAAAGTGCATGCTTTGTACTTCCTCCGCATATTTATAAGAATAGTTTTCAGAAAAATCCATATGGATCAAGGCTTCATTGATAGTTAGAGCTTCTTTCAAACATTTAATAGTAGCGTACTGGTTGACAATGTTACTCGTGTGTGATAAAAATTTTGGCAGCATATTTTCCAGTTCAATTATCAGGTTACGTGGATCAGATCTCTTTGCTTTCTTCTTGATTATTTTTATTTCTTTAGTATCTACTCTCTTTGTATCTCTTTCCCATACCATGTACTGTATTTCTTTATCATTTCGGAATTCTTTATATGGTACTGTTTTATCCTTACATGAAGCGCATTTTCGATTAAGACAATCTAGGCTATATTTATCACAACAGATTTCCTTTGTCAAATTCTGACTATCTTTTACATGAAGAATATCATTCTTGTTAAGAGCCGCTATTAATAAGTTAAAATTTGTGTGCAACAAGCAGGCACACGTATCACGGTCGTCAGTTGGAAGAGAGACCCAAAATGGTCTGAGTCTTGTAAAAGTCGTGTAACTAATTTTAATGTTGGTATTTTCTGCCAAAAATTTCTTGTGTAAATTTTTCATAGAATCTAAAAGATATCTGACTTGTTTAACGGTTCCATGTTTCTTCTTATATTGTTTCTTGCCTGGAGTAATGCGACTGTTAATGTCGTCTTCATAAAACTTTTCCACTAATTGTTGAACGTTGATGGTGTTTCGTGCATTTTTCTTAAATCGTTCTCGGAGATGAACTTTGCGTAGGTCAGTAGCAACCTTACATTTTTTAAACTTCTCCTTATCAATTAAGTTAGTGATAACGCGTTTGTCTTTCCTGTTTCTAGTTGTTGTAAATTTCCGTGTTATTTCAGCACTTATAAGTCTATCAAATAATTGTTTCTTGTCTTCATTTTTTGTATTTTCTGATTCATTACTTATTTCACTTGTTAGTGTAGATATTTTTCTTTTTAAATAATTTACCCTGAACCTGTATCTGTTTAATAATAATATATAGTTTCGTTTCTCTTTTTCGTGCTGCATTTTCATTGTTTTGATTTTTTTAATTAGTTTTTGTTCACGCGTACTTAGTTTCGATTTTATTTCTTGTTTTTCTATGTTTAAGGGATCTGTATTTAAGTTAACATTTTCAATATCACAACTTTCTTCAGTTACTGCAACGTTTTCTATCATTCTTTGACTTACTTTCTTTCTATAAAACTTTTTGGCACTCTCTTTCCATTTTCGTCTTTGAATTCTTTGCTCGCGTGGACTCATTTCGTTAATACTTTTAATTTTTTTATTTTCCTTCGCTTTTAAGTAATATTGTCTTTTTTTTTCTTGCTCAGCAGCATATAACTCAGGATTTTTTTTAACAGTTTGATATTTTTGTCTTCTAGCTATTCTACGTCTCTCTAATTCTTCCTCACTTTTTTGTTTTTTTGGTTTCGCCATTATTTAATGTTAAAACTAAAAGTAAAAAAAAAATATCATTAGTGTGACTTTCAATATAATTCGTGTGACTCGTGAATCGACACAAATGAGAGTGACACGAATGAGATTTTTGGTAGTAATTCGAATTTATTTCGTAAATGAAACGTTCTAGAATATACCGTACATTAGAAACTAAATATGCTCTCAATGGTTTATTAGGCAGCCAAATCAAAAACAAAAAACACATTTAACTAAGCACGATATGTGACAAAACACTAATGATATAAATTTGTTACAAAAGTCAAAATCTTACCTGAAATTTGGAATTTCTCTTAAAATAACGACACACACAACTGTCGACCACGCGCGTTCGACCACGACTGAGCACACGGAATGCGCGCGGGGTAAAGGGCAGGGTAAATCAGTGACAAATTCTGTTTACTGGTGCATTTGGAAACGGTCTACAAATGATAATTTAAAAACAAATAGTTTTAAAAAGCTAAAAAACCTATTTTTTATATACCCCACATTGGTTTTAATATCTAATTATTCATCTTTAAAGTGATTACAAAACAGTAATACGATAAAATTTGAATTTCCTCGACGCGTTTTCGTTTTTTAGAGAAATTAAGAAAAAAATAAAACTTTGGAGCATTAACACTAATGAGAAATAGGTACTAGTTTTAGATCTATCTTTTTAATTTACAATCATAAAAGATTCGTTCTAACTGGCGTTTGGGCGTCTCATAAGACTACATGATTTAAAATAATTTTAGTTACGATAAATTCTACACCATGAGAAATAAATGAAAATATATGCTTTTGGCCCCAAATTTGAAATCGACCCACATGTACTCCCGGCTGGCAATGTGTAGTGCTCTGAAATATATTCAAAGATAGGTATGGGGCCATTCAAGTATTACGTGAGCAGAATTTTAGTAATTTTTGCCCACCCCTCCCCCTTGTCAACAAAAGTACAATACGGCCGACGTATCTTGGCGAGTCTGAAGTCGGCGCCAAATGGCTACGCAGCCAATAATAACTGGTTTATTCATGATTTGTGTAGTATTATTGGCTGCGCAGTCATTTGGCGCTCACTTCAGACTCGCCAAGATACGTCGGCCGTATTGTAAGCAAAGCTTTTACCCCCCCCCTCCTATGCTTATGTAAACATTGGAATATATATTTTTAAAACTGATCAGGTTTCTTTATTGTTATTCATGAGCAGCAGTTTTTAAATCTAGAAAAATAATCATCATCTAGACACCCCCATCCCCCATGTCATCAAAAATAAGCTAAGCAAAGACCACCTTACCCCCCTTTCGTGCTTACGTTGAATGAACGCTTGAATGGCCCCTATGGTGGAGTTCCTTGATAAAAGTTAAGAGCAAACTTCAAACTCGTAGCACACAGAAGGACGGTGATGTATCGACTTGACTTGATCAAGGTGGAGATGGGGGTGGCCAGGGCCCTATCTAATAAATGTTACAATTTACAATTTGTAATTAAAATTTACATTTCTACATATTGGGTATTGCTGCTCTATATAAATAAATAAATTACAATATTGTCATGGTAGAAAATTTACAAAATTTTAACTTATTTCTGTTCAATAAAGATATTCACTCAAGGAATTTTGTTCGGGGGGGGGGGGAGGTCGAACCCTGAACAAGAAAATCAATTACAATAACGAGTGTATACATTTTAAAAGTAAGTCAAGTCAGAGGCCCATTGACTACATAAACTCTGACACCAGGTTCGTCACTAACCACACGAAAGGAAAGAAGAAGATTTTAAAAGTAATTTAATTTTGTGAGGTTTCAGGGGGGTTTGATCCCCGAAATCCCTGGCTACGGCCTTGTTTTCACTCGACAGGCAAAATGTATAAATTTGTCACAAATGGTAGTTACAAGTTTACATAATTGTAGAATTGTAATATAATTCTGACAGGTGACCTCACCCTGTGTGAAAACGGTTGAAAATTATTAACTATTGTTAAAAAAATACTTTTCGACTGATATGGCGCTCACGTCTAATAGTGAGAGCAGTGACGAGGAACATTCGACAGTTATTGTGCGATGAAGCCGAATATTTCGAAAAAGAATAACGTAGCGTTTGTAGCGTACTTAATTTCATGTTTGTGGTCGCAACTCTTGGAAAAAGTGGTGCGATGGGGTACAAGCGTAAACTTTCCTTTATTACATATTCTAAGTACATCAGCTTCGGTAGGTCTTCCTTTTCCACATCCCTGTGCGAATCACCCATTACTTCTGTTATCCTGGAATCAAAAAGATACGTAATTCATCATCATCATCTTCCTGCCCTGGTCCTAAGTTACTTGGGGTTGGCGCAAATGTTTTCCTCTTCCATTCGTCACTATCAACCGTCTTATTACCATTTACTCCCTTTTCCTTCATATCTTCCCTCACACAATCCATCCATCTTTTCTTTGGTCTCATTCTCCCCCCATCCATCAACATTCATATTCATCACTCTCTTATGCCCGGTACCTATGATCCAAAACGAATCGTTTTCCTTACCAATAGTAGCATTCTTCATTGCTAAACTTGGTATACAGGGTGTAAACGAAATTGTGCAATTCCTTCAAACCTTGTGATGTACTGCTGACATAGATTAACCCTGCACGGGATACTTTTGGATTCAACTTGTTTTTTTTACATAGATTAAACAATTGTGTTCTTAATGTGAGGCATTTTAACGCTCCGAGCGAATTGCGCGGCTAGCCGCGCAATTCGCCGCGCGGTCATTTAACTCGGGGCGCTAAAATGCCTCACGTTAAGAACACAGGTTTACTTTTTGTAATTTTTTTTATTGAATCCAAAAGTATTCCGTTCAGGGTTGATCTATGTCAGCAGTACATCACGAGGTTTGAAGGAATTACATTATTTCGTTTACACCCTGTATAAATATATATGTAAGCTAATTTCAAGTGCGATAGCTACTAATGTATGGGTAGGCCTTCTATGCAAAGCAATAGGGCCTTTGCTACATTATTGTTAAAGATGCAAGAGATAATTTAACTATTAACGCTCGGTGAATCATATGAATCAGGCATTAGTCAAATGCTTTTCATCTCTCCTCATCACATGCCCATAACAAGTGTAGATCAAAGATCCCTCTTAAGAGGAAACGCGGGCTGCAAAATATTGGAAGATTGGGTTTTTAAGCGATCTATTTCCGTCCCACCCCTCCCGCAAACCTTCCCAATTGAGCGCGAAAGAGACTGCATCTCGGACTGATTTCTCCTGTGCAATATTAGCGAAGTCGTACTTTCGTATTCCCATGTTTCCTTCTTCAAATCTGGACCGATTTTATAATATTTTTTTCCGTAATAATTTAAGAAAGACTTTGGTTATGTCTGTATGTTTTTCTTTTATTTTTTATATTCGTCAAATTTGTTTGCCAGATTTCTGAAAACGGTAGTAAAACAGGTCGATTTCTGTAAAATTTAAACGTTTCTAGTTCTTTTAATAATTAATTTATTGACAAAAACAAAACATAGGGACATAGTGGTGGTAGATATATATATCTTATAGTAAAAAATATTTGCTCTAGTGACATTATCGAAGGAAGAAACTGAGGAATACGTTTGTATGGACTAAATGCCGACCGCATTTCCTCTTAAGTGTACTTTTAAAATGACATGGGACATTTAAAAAGAGAACATGTTGTCAAATGTATGGTACCTAGGTGCTGTTGGAAGATCTCCCAAATGAGAGCTATTTATTAATACGGACCTAAGTGTTCGTATCGCTACCGAGACAATACAGTAAGGCAAGATATAGGTATGCATAACATCACGCCGGTATTCCCCGAAGGGTTGGGCAGAGGTGTATATCCCACACGGAAAATCCCAATAACACTTTGCCCGACCTGGGGATCGAACCCAGGACCTCACGATTAGCAGTCGCACTTGCCACTACTAGACCAACTAGGCAGGTAGGTATGTATTAACTAATATTGGTATATTTTTCGATTAACCGGGATATCTTAGGATTTTCCATTCTTCTTCTTTTCGAGTGGTTAGTGACTAACCTGGTGTCAGAGTTTATGCTGCCCATCGGCCTCTGACTTGGCTTCACATGCCGTCGAGAAATCTCTCTCAGGCATGTCGGTTTCCTCACGATATTTTCCTTCCACGTTTTTAAGCAAGTGGTAGTTATACAATACGCACATGAATCCGAAAATTCAGAGGTGCGTGCCTCGGGTTCGTACTCGAGACCTATGACTTGGCAGACTGACGGTCACACAGAAACCACTAGGCTACAGGCCCGGATTGGCCATACGGGCAAATGCCCGTTGGGCCGGTCACACAGTCGGAGAAATCTAAAGAGTGAAGGGAACGTCAAAAAAAAACGTCGTCCAACTATCGCCTATCGCCTTGAAAAAGAAGCCGCAAAATTGTTTGGTTGTAAATGCACCCACGATACAGGAGAAAGAGAGTGGGGAGCGTCTAAAAAAAATAAACGTTGTCCGTCTAATAATCGCTTGGGAATTAATTTTTTTTTTGTCAGCCTTGGGCCGAGCGTCTCTTAAATGCCCTGGCCGATTTCAGGTCCCAGTCGGGCCCTACTAGGCTATCACTGCTATTTGCCGTTAATTGGACTATTTTTTATGATACACCGTATTTTCAGCATGAACTGATATCTTCTACTCACTCCTTGAATAACTTTTCTTGCCTCTTCTGGTCGGAGCCTAGTAAGACCAAGGTGTACGTCAATGTAGTCGCTGAAGTATCATGGCCGCCAAATATTATGGTGTCTAGATGTTCTCTCACTTGTCTGTCGGTCAACAAACCTTTGTCGACCGATTCTAGAATTGTGTCCATCAGTGGTCTGAAGTGATCTGTAATAAACGTTAATAGTACAGGAGCCCAGTATAGAACGACCTTCACCGAGCTGGTTATTGGATGAAAAGTATTTTATATGAAGGTATAAATGCTGTGTTTATACCTGCCTACCCAAGAGTTGTGACGGGAAAAAAGTAGTTAACCTAACGTTTGCATATTCTATAGGCTTCATACTTTCGATTGGTATGGAATTTGTCTATTAACCAAACCAGTGAAATGTTTAAAAAAGAAAATATATTCTGGACTGAAATTTTTTAGTCAACCCATTTGCAATATATTTATTGACATATTAATTTCATATAAAATACTTTTCATCCATTAACCAGCTCGGTGAAGGTCGTTCTATACTGGGATCTTAAACTAAAATATTCTAGATTCTGAGTTCTTCCGCGTGTAACAAGCAACCTATTTATTAAAGAATCAGGCTTTCCTGCACTGGGACAGAGCTCTATGTCAAGTTTAGCTAAACCAATTGAGAAATATTCCACAGAAACAGTCTTAAAGTCAAGTGATAAGCTATACAATAGTGAAAGCCCGTCGAATTCGATCTAGCCGTTGCCAAGAGAAGCCCAAAAAAAGTCATAAACACAAATATAGTTAGCCCATTACTGTCCCACTGCTGGGCACGGGTCTCTTCTCAGAATGAGAAAGGTTTAGGCCTTAGTCCACCACGCTGGCTTGGTGTGGGTTGGCAGGCTACACACACCATTGATAACTTTATGGAACCCTCTCAGGTGTGCAGGTTTCCTCACGGTGTTTTTCCTTCACCGTTAACGCAAGTGATAATCAAATTCTGATCCGTCAGAGATACGGGCCGGGATCGAAATGATACCCTCTT
This sequence comes from Amphipyra berbera, assembly GCA_910594945.2. NCBI lineage: Eukaryota > Metazoa > Arthropoda > Insecta > Lepidoptera > Noctuidae > Amphipyra > Amphipyra berbera. Next base: position 8,988,650 of record OU343144.1, on the reverse strand, counting down.
GCATGGTAAGCAAGGGATCAACCGCTAGGCTATCACTGCTTCACATTGCTTTATTTATATATTCATTTATATTATGTATCTTTATTGAATTCATTAGTGTTACCTGTTAAGGGCAGTTGTCCCTTTGACGCTATTATTTCAGTTTTCCTCTTTTGGAGAATCTGAAAGAATCATTATCTTCGTATATATTGAGGCTACCAATGCAACACTTCGATGTAACTTAGTAAATGTAATTTCTTCTCGTCGTTATTATAACATAATATTACGCCTGTATTGATCCCCGAAGGTTTGGGCAGAGGTGTATAGTAGTACCTACCCTCATTTTGCCATTATGTTTAAGTCCCATGTAATAGGGGGCGAGCCTATTGCCATCAACCGGGCACGAATCCAACCTCCGGACTGCTACTGAGGAATTCCACACGGACAAACCCAATTATCAATCAGTGATCAGCGTGCGTAATGAGGGTTATTATGACTCCGACTACGCATAAGCAGGTATCATATTATCGATATTTCACAGGTAGTTGGCTGCCTCGTTGGTCTAGTGGTGGCAAGCGCGACTCTGATCGTGAGGTCCTGGGTTCGATTCCCAGAACGGGCAAAGTGTTATTGGGTTTGTCCGTGTGGAATTCCTCAGTAGCAGTCCGGAGGTTTGATTCGTGCCCGGTTGATGGCAATAGGCTCACCCCCTTTTATATGGTACTTAAACATAATGGCGAAATAAGGGTGTTACTATACACCTCTGCCCAACCCTTCGGAGAATACAGGCGTGATGTTATGTTTTGGCACATTACTATTGTTGCTGACGTTTATGACCCGACTACTCAGTTCAAAACGGCCCAACTATGGTCATACTAATAGAAATTACCGTATCTGAAAGCTTATGCAATCCTTTTAAAATTTTATCCTGTCGTCTTTTAAGGCTAGAAAAGTAATATATAAAGTCGCTATGAAGCCAATACTTTAGGAATCGTTCGAACATGACTGCGAATATTGCTCTCGTGGAGTTGACGTATTCGTCGAATATTTCCTTATGTTCAATAGTATCCACAGCGAGTGACGTTTCTAAAAAAAAAAAAACATATTTTTAGTTCCATAAAATTATTTTGTGCAATTCTGCTTTGTCACCGGGCAAGCGAGTCGTAAGCGGCGACGAACCTGGCACCATAATAATGATTGTGCCCGATTGGCTCGGTCCGCCACCTATTAGGTACATGGGACTTGTTCCGGCCAAACCTGAGCGATCAAAGCGACTGCGAAGCGGGAGCGTCAGCCGCGCGGCGGACGCTACCCATGATATCTTATGGCGCCATGCATAACTACGCGACCACAACACGGGACCACAAAATAGATAGGTACAGAAGTCAATCTACATACAAGTGCGCTAGAGCAACGCACACATAGACACTGCTCACGGACACGATATCTCGGACCGTTTGGGACCAGAGAGCGAGTGAGTGCGAGCGCGAGTGCCATGCGCTTGAGATAGATAGATATACCTATATAGATAGAGCGACCGGCGAGCGTAGGTATGAAAAGTGAAGTACGTACATGTGATTGACTTCTGTACCTTTCTGTTTTGTGACGGGACGACAGCGTCATCAGAGCGGGACGCACGCATCTAGTGTCAAATAAAGTTCGCGATTCGCGCCGTAGTCGTGCAGATGTGCACGGCTAGTTTCGCGTTGTAGACGCTCCCGCGCCGCTTCCGCCTCGCAGACGCATCACGCATCGCTGACGCGTAGGTTTGGCCAGAGCTTTAATACAAGAGGCGAAACATGGGTGTACAGACCCTTGTATTATAACACCTCTGTTTATCCTTTCAGGGATTACAGGCGTGATTATAATTATGTATGTATGTAAAATTATTTTAGTACCAAGAGAGAATAATGGAAAATCACTTTATACGCATAACAAGGTTCTTCAAACAAATGACGGGACTCTCTTGAGCAATTATAATCTCTAGGAATTGTTTTTGTTCTTTGACTAGCTCTGAGAAGAAAAACCGAAACAAACTCAGAGATCAAGGTCTCTTTTAAAGTCCAGACATTGGTGCCGATTCTATTGTGCACAAATTAAACTTAATTTAGACTGTTGCCATCAGTATTACTCTGATAAAATAAGAAAGAGATGGACTTAAATAAGAGCTGTCAAATTTAGTTTGAACTAAACTTTCCATACAAATTTAGCCGACATGTAGGAACGTGTCGACTAAAAACACGGTGAAGTTCAAGGCGTAAAGTAGTTTGACATTTCTAACTTAGTTTTTATCTATCACCGTCCTTTTCTCGCGCCGTCTGTTAGTAAAAGATAGCAATTTTTTAATTATAGTTTAGTTGGGGAATAAGGGCCCTGTTTCATTAGGACACCATGGAGGCATGACCGGTCGCGCCACCGTGGTGTCTAGAGCTACCAAGCGAGAAACACCGAAACAAACACTATGATTGTCAGTTTCAAAATGGTCTTCAAAGAATTGACAGTTCTTTTGCTATACCTACGACGTAAAAGAAAGTTAAATAATAGTGTATGCGATCAAAAAAACAATCAATAAACATTGTACACGTGCGGTGCGAATGACGTCGTAGACGCACAGTGTTGATTCGAGTGGGAGGGAGGGGCATCCCTGGTAGCGCAACTGGTGGCAGAGTGAGTGGGATGCCAAATAGCTTGATACATATTAATGGTTGCGCCATCAGCGGGTGATTAGGTCGCTGGCAACAACTTGGTTACGCCACCAAGTTGATACCAGGTGAGATACCCTCCATAAAACTGTATACATTTTGTGGGTGGCGTGACCGGTGGTGCCACCATGGTGTTCTAATGAAATAGGGCCCTAAGAGAATCGGCGCCATTGTGGTATAAAAACTATGCGAGTGTAACAATGTAGGGCAACTTCTGGAATGGCATTTTGAGGAAAGTGACATAACAACGCCATAGCCTAAATACACAACTCACTGCAAATTGTTGTCAAATTATTGGTCAATAGTACAGGCTCGGGGTTGAATGTTTGTCCAATGTTTTCGTCAAAGGGCTGCAGGAGCTGACGTGATTGGCTGTTGAATACACACAGGAGTCCGTTCAGCACCTGCTGTGTGAACGCTAAGTTTATTATCTTCCGGTGAGCCTTCCACGTTGGCACTGAAACAGGTTAAGTACTTTAGAACAATGGTCAAAGCACAGCCACATATCGACTCGGAACGGGATCAACCTTTTGCGTTGATCAGCCTTTCGAGAAGAGGAGGTCGTGGCTAAATAACAACCTCGCTGATTATACAATTTGCGAGTTTAAGCTGCGCTTGCCGCAGTCAGTCCGTGGATGGGTGACCGTTCGTCACACGTCGAGACCCCTCCGTGCCTCGGAGAGCACGTTAAATCGTCGGTCCCGGGTGTCATACGAATACCTATGACAGTCGTTACGGGTAGTCAGAAGTCCGAAAGTCTGAACACCGGTCTAACCTAAGGATATCGACGGCAGTCGCTCCGTGTAAAATACTAGTAAGTAATACTAGTCCACTAAATTAAAAAACTAAGAGAAATACGTACCGTCCGCCGTGATTAGCCCGCCACCAAGCCAAGGTTTTGCGATATCGTAAGTATAATGTTTTTCCAAGCAGGCGTGCGCTGCTGTGAAGGCATCTTCAGGATCTGATATGACTGGAATTCGTGAAGTGTATTTATTCATTAGATACATATAAATAGCTCTCTTAAACTTAGTTGCCTTTTTCAGGCGTTGCAAAAGGATTCTTACTTTTTTATAAAATAAGGTCGCTGGCACGTAACTTGGCAAGAGTAGAGAAGAGAATTCCTCTCCTTTCTGTCTTTCTTCTAAACGGACATGTTTAAAAATAAATTACTTATGGCAATAACCATAGAATAATGACAAGCAATAAAAGTGGCCATTTTTTTGTTGCACTAAGTTTACATGCGCAAACTTACTCCCACTACGGCAAAACCTTGCCAAGTTACGAGCCGGCGACTTATAACAGCTGTTCTTTCTTAAAAACATTTAAATATAAAATTAGAAATTACTGTAGATCGCCGTATTAACTTTCATAGGTACCTAATTTGTTTATTTAGTAATCTGAATCAAAACAACAAATACAATATAATATTTGGTGGTAAAATTGTTTTTCCATCTCATTTTTATTGTCTATCTATTAAGTATTAGACATTTCACCGATGCGTTTAAGCGTAGATCCCGGAACTTCTCGGAATATTATGCTATAGACGACTTTTTTGTGATGTAGAAATGTCGTAAACCCCGGCCCGGGCCCCGGGAGTCGAGGGCCCGAACGGTTTTCTCCTTGAAATAGTAGATATCAGCTGTACGTTTTCGTTTTCTAAGGTGACATCCTCGTACCTACATTACTATTCAAGACTCAATATTTTAAATGGTCCGCCGCGTATCTCAAACCCTATCCTAGACTTTATATAATGTACATAATAAGTACACCGGTAAGCGATAAAAGGAACACAGATTTACACAATATGTACAATGGGCGGTCTTATCGACAAGGCGATCTCTTCCAGACAACCTTAGGATGGACTGGAAGAACGGAAATAGATATCGGGCAGTCTTGGTCTTTATTGTCGATCTGTCCAACAAGAATCTTTTTCTCAGAAATGGCTAAAGGTATCAAGTTGAAATTATTACCAAATACTAAAGTCTACAGCCTTGTAGGTACTGCCGCCCGATTTCTATAAGACATTTTGTCAAATTTGAGTTTTATATACTTCGTAAAAGCGCAACTTTGTCATTGTTCTCATAGGGCGATCTTTACTTTTAAATATCTCGGCAACATGACACTTTAGGACACCATATTGCTGACATTTTTTGTTTGTTTAAGTGTCCACTGTCCACTATATACCAGTTAAAACGTGCGCCGCAACTTAGAAAACACAAACAAAATGGCGGTAGAATGGCCATGCCAGCTCCCATAGAAAAATGTTCGAACCCCTTTATAATGTTGAGAAAGTTATGTGAGAACAATGTAGTTTGCTGAATAAATGGTTATGTATTTGCATGACGATTTTTACTGAATATGTTCCTGAAAAAATGGTATGGCAATACATTGGGTGTCAGAATACTCACAGTATCTATCATCTGGCCCCATCGAGAATGTGATGACTCCTCCTTTTTTCTTACTCTCCTGTGCTAATTTCTTGTAAAAACTCCACATCCCTGCATTTATGAATCAACACAATTACAGTATAGTCTGGGTATTTAAATCAAATATTATTTCTGTTCTGGAACTCTTTCATGTGCGCCACGAACGAAATCGGTAGTGATACCCGCACATACGACAAAAAATTTGGTAGGTACCTACATACTATTTGTAGGTACCTACATACTATTTGTAGGTACCTACATACTATTTGTAGGTAAGTAAAACTGTGTCTTTTTTTTCCATAAATTTAAAAGGTGCCTAAACAATGTTTCATTTGGCTAGAGACCCTTCAGGTGTCGCCAATAACTGCCCGGTTACGTAGAAACGGTCCGCAAGTACCATCTACAAGAGCAGTCCAATAGAAAAGAAAAAAGAAAAGATAATAATTTTCAACTCCAAACTACTGATAAATGCAATTTTGTTGTAAAACGAGACCGTTTTAACTCTGTCTAGAACAAAAAATACTAGTTAGGTACTTACTAGCCGGATCGAATCCGATTATTAAATGCAGATGACCGATTATTGGAAGCCAACCGGTGTAAGTTGGTGGGGCTTTGTACGAATGGGTAAACCCCACACGACGAACCACCCAGCCCAAGACACATATTGTACATAAAAATAACAAAAACATTAAAAATAACTTCTAAGTATACAGCAAATGCGAAACAGTTAAGTGTTATATCTATAATAGAATAAAAGTTACGTAAAACGTCCCTTTATACGTCGGAAGTCACATAAAATTAAGTCACACTAGAAAAGCCTACGACTCCGCTTGCGACAAAAGATTTTCGTTTTCTGAAAAAGAAACATATGGCGGCATCTATCACGCCACATGAGAATTACGTACCATGACGAATGTCTAGCAGACTACAACGACAACAATGACAGCTGTCAAAGGAAATGTCACAAATCCTGCATCGCGATATCAAGATCTGACACGGAGTTAGTATATATGGTGCAGTCAAAACTCTTAAACAGTCAAAAGTACTATTGACTAGCAAAATCAGTCAAAAGTACTTTTGACCGTATGCTTTAGTCAATAATACTTTTGACTAAAATAACAGTTAAAAGTACTTTTGCCCAATGGAGCTGGTTAAAAGTACTTTTGAATAAGTGATTCCGTCAAAAGTGGTTTTGACTGGTCGTATCAGTCAAAACTCTTAAAAAGTTAAGGTGGTCGATAAAAATAACGACAAACGCACATAATTATAAACTTTTATATTACTCATTTTAGTGGAGAACGTGCTGATATTAGAACAAAAATGAGTGACTAGTGTAAAATAGTGCTTTTGACTGATGCTTTATTGCAGTTAAAACTACTTTTGACGAAGAGCGTCAGTCAAAAGTACTTTTAACCGCAAATTTGCAGTCAAAAGTACTAATAACGAATAATTTTCAGTCAAAACCACCTTTGACCAATCTATTCAGTCAAAAGTACTTTTGACTGATTTTGCTAGTCAATAGTACTTTTGACTAGTTAAGAGTTTTGACTGCCACATATATACAACTTCCCAACATCAACCGTTGAGCACCCAGCCCGACACTAGTTGCCCACCCCTCAGTGACCCACTAAGCCGAGGCCCGAACCCCACAGGGGGTGCCCTTAGTGCCGCGTCACTTAATTTACATCCATAGTTTGTAAGCCCGGGCTGGGGGCTTTAAAGCAATTTTTGGCCACCACAGGATAGTCCGGTTAAGCAGTAAAAAAGCCTTAGTGAGCTTTAAACTGCAAGTGGTCCTACCTAAAAAAAAAAAACAACCGTTGAGCAGTGGCCCGCCAGGCATAAGACCCGCCCGGTAGGAGGATCCTCCCTTTTCGTAGGAGGAACACCATACCTCGTTCCCCTACAAACGTTCTGCGGCTCTCTACAAAGTTTCATTTAAAGGAGATGTTTCATTTTCGGCCATAAGATGTACATTTATCGAAAAAGGGGAAAAAAATCCAAGAATTGAGGAAAAATATTCTTTCGTGAATTTAAACCTGATTTGATGTGCACAAAATATAATAAGTTTTCAATTATTGCCATATTCTATTCAACATGGCGTCCTATAGTTTGCATAGCCTGCTTTCGTTCTGAAATCATGTCAAATCAAAACATAATTCACGTAGACGTTAAATATGAAAGGTATGTGTTCTTGTACAATTAATAATAATTATTATTCTCTTAGCCATCTTTTTCGACTAATTCTAAGCTAGAGTGACGATTTCATCGTTAGAAATATATTTATTCTTCTTTTTTGACGTGTACTTCTGAACGAAAAATTCAAAATGTCAGGTCACAGTCAGTCAGTACTTAACAAATATCAATTTCTAGGTTAGGTAAACGTCATCTTTACAACCTCTCACGGCTGTCATAACTCTCACGACAAACGTCAAACATTTTTAACTTTTATTTTGTGCATAAAAAACATTTGATATTATGAAAAAAAATGTTACTGTAAGCTATTCAGGGTTTAGTTTCCCAGCTTTTCTAAAAGGTACACGTTATGGCCGGAGTCCCATACAAAAATGAAACATCTCCTTTGTTCAGCCGTTACGATGTAAGAAACATAATTATATTTCGTGCGTCAAACAAACTTACAAACATGTTTCAAACTCTTGTTGATAGTGTGAATGACGTAATAACATCTAAATTGACATCGTCGGATTTTCCTTGCCTATGAATAAAAATGGCTGCCTGTCTGTCGGTTTAGATTTTCAATATTCGTTTGCTTGTAAATTAACATTTTATTATGTATAGGCAGGATTTCCGCCCAAGTAATCAATATAGATGCATATATTCTGGACACAAAAATGGACGATAAAATTGAATGAAATCCAAATCAACTCACATTAGCTTTACGAACAAAAATTGTGATTACCTAGCACCCGATTTTTATAAATAGCCTACAAGTGCCATATGCAAACACAAATTTGGTATAATACTTGATGCAAAGCTGAGTTGGAAAACCCACGTCAAAAAAAAAGCCACGAACAATACGTCCGATACATAAACTAAGCAATGGATAACTAGACTTTACTATACATCTTATAAGTCGCTTATACGGGCCAAGTTTGGCTCACTCACGTATACAGGCTAAGAGTAGCTCACTCGCGTATACAAGCCACGTTAGGATTAGCGCGTATACAAGGCAAGATTGGCTCACGCACGTATATAGGCCAACTTAGGCTTACTCACGTATACAGGTCAAAAATGGCTCACTCGCGTATACAGATCGATTGGACCACTCGTGTATACAGGCCAAATTAGGCTCACTCGCATATATAGGCCATGTTTGGCTCATTCACAGACAAAGCGCCTTTTCAAAGACTGTCAACAATAAAAGAGAACGAAGGATTACTCAAAGACAAATGTATACCTACGCAAAATGCGTACCAAGTCATATTACTATAAAACATGCGCACGGCCCACACACACTTCAATAGAGCCCGGTTACGTCGAAACGGTCCGCAAGACCATCTACAAGAGTCGATTAGGAAAAAAAAACACACACTTCATTGGTTGTAGAACCTTGTCTCGCCAATAACTGCCCGGTTACATAGAAACAGTCCGCAAGACCATCTACAAGCAGTCGGATAAAAAAAAACAAGAAAAAGTACACACTTCGTAAGCGTAGAGAGATTTATTTCATTGCTTATTGTGTCAATTTTGCCAAGTGGCACAATATTCACCAAGGATAGCGGCCGATCAAAAAAAATCCCACGTAAAAGGGAAAAAATACCTATGAAAATAGTAAAAAAAAAACATTTAATCTCTTTGTTGCTTGAATGAATAAATGAATGAATTAATTATTTATTCACTTAAAAATTCTTAAAGCTAGGTACATTGCCCCACAAAACTGTTTACGCAGTTTAACTGTGAGAGCCTCGAGTCTCTCTTACAGTAAACATAATCGGGTACATCTATAACCTATATACAACTTAATACCTACACTTACATAGTTTCTAATAAATTATTTTTAAGTTTACGTGCGAATTTAACTTTATTATCTTCTTGTCTGATGTCAACAGGCAAAGTGTTCATTAAATAGGGAACGCGTTTTATTAAGGTTCTGTCGCCATAGTAATTATTAACTCTCGGTAGATCATATTTACCTGCTGTCATCGACCTGTAGATTTTTTATACTAGAGCGGTCAAAATGTCAAACTTATTCCTCAGATAAGAGTTATTCGACGAATTTGAAACATGCCATTAGATTATATAACACCCAAGAAAACCCGCTGGTAAAAGTTAGTGCCACACAACAACAGTCATTCGGAAAGGAAACGGTCAACGATTTAAAATCCATTATTATTGTCAATAAAAAATTTAGTAACTACTATTATAAAAAATAAGAAAAAAACGTGTCAACGGCAAGTCGACCTTTCACGAATTAGTGTTCCGTAACAAGAATTTCATACGAATACCTGTGACAGTCGTTACGGGAAGTCAGAAGCCCGAAAGTCTGACAACCAGTCTAACCGTAGGATATCTGCATTGCCCAGTAATTGGGTTGCGGAGGTCTGATGGCAGTTGCTCCGTGTAAAATACTGGTATTCAGCTGCATCTGGTTAGACTGAAAGCTGATATCAACATAGTTGGGAAAAGGCTGGGTTATGAAGGGATAGAACACATTATGCGTAATTAATTGCAGTCGCCTAGTCGAAATCATTTTCATTATATTTACACTATACAGGGTGTAAACGAAATCATGTAATTTCTACAAACCTCGTGATGTACCTACTGCTGATATAGATTAACCCTGAACGGGATAGTTTTGGATTCCATATACAAAACTACAAGAAGTAAACATGTGCTGTTAATGTGAGGCATTTTAGCGCCCTGGGTTAAATGACTGCGCGGCGAGCGATAGCCGTGCAATTCGCTCGGGGCGTTAAAATGCCTCACGTTAAGAACACAACATGTTTACTTCTTGTATTTTTTTTTATTGAATCCAAAAGTATCCCGTGCTGGGCTAATCTATATCAGCAGTAGATCGAGTTTGAAGGAATTACATGATTTTACCTATATTTACAACCTGTATAAATATTGTTATGTTCTGTTTGAGAGGCAGCGAATCTAAGCGATTAAAAAAACACGACTGTTCCTGCCTTCATTTTGGTTCAGCGTGGATTAGCACCGACTTCAGAAACTGTTAATTTTATAAAGACGTCACGCCTTGTATTTCTCGGAGGGTTCGGCAGAGATGTTTTAGTACATCCTCGTTCCGCCAATTATATTTAAGTCCCATGTAATAGGTGGCGAGCCTATTCCCATTTACTCGGGTACAAATCCAGACTCAGCCCTGCTACTGAGATATTCCTAATGGAAAAACCCAATAAAACTAACTAAATTTTATAATAATATGTTACCTAATTATTTTATTCGTTATTTTTGTAGTCAGTTTTATTTTTTGTTAAAATATATTTTTTATGTTGTACGGAACACTAATAACGATTGTTTATTTTTTTACATATTCAAGCAGCGCAGTTATCTCTTGGACCTTTTTCCATTGTCATCGTGCCTATAATTAGATAACCCTTAGGCCGTGACTCCACTAGCCTAGCAGTTTGCCGCGAACTTTGAGCTATGTCTACGGCTGATCGTAAATTAATAACTTTGTGGCGGCATCTATCACGCCACATGCGTACTGCGCAGCATGACGAATGTCTAGCAGACTACATCGACAACAAATGAGAACTCTCAAAAATGTCACAAATCCTGCATCGCGATATCAAGATTTGACACACAGATAGTATATCATCACCGGAAAGCCAATACTACTTAAGCGGCATTTTGGCTAAAATGAGTTACCTATATATTATATCGTTGGATTGGATTTTTTTTCTGCGTCGTTTAGTTGGGATTTGGTAAGATAATAGAATAAAATACGAAATCCCAAGGTCGGAGAATCATACTAATGCCATCTGGGGCTTCATAGCTAAGAACAGGCTGGCGTGGCGCGGCAGTTCATCGATGAAAACCGTTATTTATAAAGGTAGGTACCGAAATATATTTATGTATCGTAATAAGTAGGTTTCCAAAATTTAGGAGTATGACGTCATATCGTATTTTAAAGGTACCTATCTTCATTTTCGGGTTATTCAGTCCCTGGTTAACGGTACATTACAACATTTACAAGTACCTACGTGATATCTACAAAGTATTTCTGGGAAATAAACTACCAATGTGGTGTAGATATTGGATTCTCCATGTGGTAACAATCCATACACGCATTTTTTAGATGCAACAAACATTAAACATGAAGAGTACCGGAATAAACAAGATCAAACAAAAGAAAATTGTGTTGCCACTTTAAATATCCAAACCTCGCATTAAAAATATACAAGGTTAGTCGAAAAGGGGGTACTAAGCCGAAAGGGTGTTAAAGTACCCATAATAAGGGATAACTTTTGTTCTACAACTTTCCCCAAAACTCGACAGTTTAAGAGAAATAGCTTTTAAAAGATTTCGTAGAAAATATGCTAAAATCTTATAGATAGATTTTTTGTTTTATTTTCTTTTTTTTTTTTTTTAGATCATAGCTACGGAGTAGAAAATTAATTTTCTGAATTCGAAACTAAAGCAGGTATCTATGTTTTTTTTTTCCAAAAACTAAAATAAAACTCTTTATGCATGCAAATAAAAATTATCGAATTTTGAAATTTTAACACCTGCTTTAAAATAGTCATCAGTGATAGTTTAGGTGGCCCGCGGTTTAGTACCCCTTTTCCGACTAACCTTGTATAACCAACTAAATTCAATGCCCAGTTTCTATGGTCAAAAACGATTCGTTTTGCTAATCAGTGGTAGCATTTTCATGTAATTTAATAATTACGTATGGATTTTTTTGTTAATAACTGCCTCGTTGGTCTAGTGGTGGCAAGCGCGACTGCTGGTCGTGAGGTCCTGAGACCGATTCCTAGGTCGGGCAGTGTTATTGGGTTTTTCCGTGTGGAATTCCTCAGTAGAAGCCCGGAGTTTGGATTTGTGTCCGGTTGATGGTAATAGGCTCGCCTTTATTACATGGGACTTAAACATAACGTCAAAATGAGGGTGTTACTATACCTCTGCCCAATCCTTCGGGGAAAACAGGCGTTATGTTGTGTAATTTTATTTACCCGACTTGGGTAGTTTGTAATGATGATGGCAACACAAATTCTTACATAATGCTAATAAAAGAGATTGTAATACCATCCTATCTTTGTAGTGCATCCCTTTAGCTTGTGCCCGTGCTCTTGTCTGGTTTCAAACAATGTTTGTACTTTAATATAACACACAGATTGGTGTCTAACATCAAGATGCGCCTTTGGTGGTACGTATCATCTTGTTCTTCTTCCTGCCCTTATCCCACACTAGGTGGGGTCGGCACAACATGTATTTCATAAATCCATGTTGTTAGAGGTTTTGGCTTATTGTTTTACGACCGACCACCTGCCTGACATCAACCCTCCTTGGGAATACTCGTACGCCGTCGCGCGGGTGATCCAATGTGCTTGCTGATATTATGCACTGGATCCCAAAATGATATGCTTGTCAGTCTTATTGCCGCCAACTAAATAGACTGTTCTTCTCGATGGGCATACTTGAAGTTCCTCGACCCACTCATTCAGTTTTGCTAGGGACTTTGGTACTATCATCATCCCAAACATTTAAGAGAGGACGGGAGACTTTGCCAGTGGCATAGCGTGTATTTCTTCTACTCGGGACCAACCCTAAATTTGCCGCCCCCCAGCCCTAATTTCGCAACTAAGCAAAAAAGGTAGTGAAAATTCTGTTATACCCTGTTGCTATGTTGATTGCAAAAGGATTCAAAATAAAATTTGACTTGAAGTTTTGCGTAAATTTTATTTTATTTTACTTTATTGGGATATTTAACAGTTACACATTACACAAGGTATGATAGAATAAGTTTTAAACTAAATAAACGTGTAACCCACACCAATATCCGCAAAATAATGATTAAAGAATAGTTAAATGCGTGCATTAATATTACTGAAAATAAGTTAAGTACTCAAGTGTGATTTAGAGATAATAGGTAGATAGCTACTTTAAAGATTCAATAGCCATCCTTTTGAACTTAAATTGTGTAAGCGCGAAAATATCAAGTTCGATAAAGTGTGTGTTATACGTATCTACAATGCGTCGAAGAGGCGCCCTTGCGCCAGCGTGAGTTCTACACCTTGCAGTGTGGAACAGCCGGGGCACGCGCGCCCCTCGGCGCATCACAGTTCTAGGTACAATGTAACATAGGTTATTAGTCATATCAGGACAATCAAATCTGTTGTTACATAGACTATGCAGCATCAAATAAGTACCTAAGTACCTATGTCAGTGGCGTAACTGTAAAGTGGCAGGGCTGGCAAAATGCCACGGGCCCCTGGCTCGACGGGGCCCCCAGCCCGACGGGGCCCCCGGCCCAAGAGGCCGCGAGCTCAGAAGTAACCTAACATTTTTAACATAATTAAGTATAAATTATAAATTTGTAATTCTGTTGAGTAACTACTTCAGTGATTTATTAAAATTAAATTACAACGTGACGATTTTTACTGGGGCCCCATCCAATGAATTTGCCACGGGCCTCTGATGGTATATTACGCCACTGACCTATGTAGTCCCGATGACAATAAAGTTATCTGATCTGATGACTATGATCTGATGCTACAGCTTGCTGCCCCCTACATCTGCGCCGCCCGGGGCCATGGCCCTTTTGCCGAGTGGAATTCCTCAGTAGCAACCCTTAGTTTGGATTTGTGCCCGGTTGAAGGCAATCGGCTCGCCCCCTATTACATGGGACTTAAACATAACAGCGAAATGAGGGTGTTACTATACACCTCTGCCCAACCTTCGGGGAATACGGGCGTGATGTTATGTGTTATGTTTACTCACTTCACGGTTTTTTAGTAATCGGACGGCAGAATATATAACTCTGCCTGGTATTCTCTTCCCGTGGATTCTTCTTTTACGTCACGAGTTGTGATATTATCCTACCAATAACAGCAAAGTTTGACAACAAAAGCCGAAGTTTATTGGTTTAAATTGGTGTAAACATAATTCCAAATCTTACCTTACCTTAACAAAACCAATTTATAGTAGCTTATCAGCTTACGTTTTTGAGTGCGCTGTGCAGTGGCGTAGCGTGGGAGTCCGCTGCTCGAGCGGAAGAAAATTTTGCCGCCCTCTTAATTAGGTATTTCAATTTAATGAATACTATACATTACATACATTAATTATAGAGAACTTTTCGGCAAGAACAGTCATCATTATTTTGCATTGTACAAGTTAGATTTTGAATAAAAACGTTTTTTATTATTTATTGTTAAACTTTGCCGCCCCCTAAAAAGTGCCGCCCGGGGCGGGCCGCCCCTGCCGCCCCCACTACGCTACGCCACTGGCGCTGTGCTAAAACATAGGTAACATCTAAGAAAGGAAGAAAATATTTTTTATTTAATCCAGAGCATATTTCATTTATTCTAAGCAGCTAGTAGTATTGAATATCTTTGATTCTAAGTCAGATAAATATTTTCCTTTCTTATTCATGCCTGTATTTATTTATTTACTTTTTTACATTCATTTCAGGTCAACGTTGATTTTATTATACCAAACAAGACTTTCGTCGACTACCAATACACCATGGTTAGAAAAATACCATTACCCGGGTTTTTACACTACACCAATGACAATTTATGTCAATTACACAGACACAGAAATTGTCAGTACAGTACAAACACCTGATTACCGTGTTGAAGAAAAATTGTATGTTGTACATACGACATTTTATAACGAAGAAGAAAGGCCGTACAGATTATCACCACATTTTAAGCAAACCTATATGCATCCTGCTAATGTAAGAATTACCTATATAAATTCACTATCGTCATCGTACCTACCTATCAACCTTACACTGCAAAATACGGGTAAAGCCTCCCGATGACTACTACAATAAACGGGGCTTCGCCACACCAAACGCGGGGCGCGAGCGTGCCGACGCGGGACGCGAGCGAGTCGTGAGCGGGGCGTGATGTCAGGTAGCCCGCGTTATAAGTATTCAAGAGATTACTATGATACATCAATAGCGACCGCGGGACGCGAGCATGTCGAGAGCGGGGCGTGTCGTCGGCGGGCACGGGTTTGTAGTACCTATTCAAAGGATTACTATGAAGCGTGTCTCACCAAATAAGAGCGAGGGCCGCCGTTGACAGGACCCGCTCGTGCCCCGCGCTTTGTGTGGCACTACGTTAATGGCTCGTTTTCATTGGTCGATAACCCGGGCGATACACAGCATGCTAGGACTCCCCGTAGGCAGAATACCGCCTAGTGAAATAATTGTTTTTAGTACCTATCACACTCTCAAGCAACTGGCAAATATGATTTGCGGGATCTCGCACAATTCGGGCATGCGTATTAGTAATTTTCCGCACCCTGAATGCGTTCTTTATGCGGCCAATGAAAATTAGTTATAAGTACCTACCATAATCCCTACGCTTGGCATACGCACACCGATAATTCAGTCCTTATCAAGCTGTCTCCCTCCCAGTCCACCCGTCAGCAACGCCCTAAGCCGAGGCCCGAGTCCCGTTAGGGGTCACCCTTATTGCTGTTGTTGCTAGTAGTTATGATGTTATTATTAGTAGTTAGCTTAGGTTAAGTATTTTACTCGTCCCCATTCGTTGAAGACCCTTCAGGTATCGCCAATAACTGCCCGGTTACGTAGAAACGGTCCGCAAGACCATCTACAAGCAGTAAAATAGAAAAAAATCGAATCGAATTGATCGAATTTCCTTCTTGACGTAATCATCTGTTCTTTTTCATAGGAATAGGTACTTACTGAAAGATTTCAAAATAAACCATGTAATCCTACCGTAAAAGTAATAATTTACGATGATATAAATTAAGATGTACAACCCGTTCGACTTAACTGTGCACTTCGCTGGAATGCGACCTCTCTCCCGCGTACCCGCGCGGCACACCGCGCTCGCCTCGTGCGTTCAGCAACGTTAGCATTACGTCACAGGTACGTCATAGCACCAGGTGCACAGTTACCAGTGCTGCCAATTGCGGGGAAAATCTCTGATTTGCGGGGAATTGGGGGGAAAAGAGCGGGGAATGAAGAAAATTGGGGAATTGGGAGCAGTTCTAATATTTTACACCCAAGACACAAGAGAGCGCTAAAAAAAAAGCTCGTCCAACTATCGCTGGAGGAAAAAGAAATGGTAAAATCGTGTTCGTACCTGCACCAAAGAAATGAGGAGAGCGTCCAAAAAAAAAGGTCGTCCGGCTATCTATCACTCAGGGATGAAAAAAGAAAAGAAGCGGGGAATTTCGGGGAATCGACAACACTGACGCGGGGTATCGAGATTTTTTTATTGGCAGCACTGACAGTTACGTCGGACGGGTTGTATGCGCGGGAGTAAAGTTGCACGTCGAAACCATTGATAACTTTTTACATATTTTATTTTCAATAGCAATATGCAAAAAAATGGGGCTGTTACTGTTGTACAACGTACAGAAGGTCTACATTGCTCGCTGGTTGTGCCGTAATAACCACTCGGCACGTCATCACGACTGCAACCCCCACTGACCTAATACTAAGGTCTTACAGACACGAGTTAAATTTGGAAGGCATTCTCGGTGGCTGGTATGATGTCGATAGCAATGTTTTCAACAGCTCTATGTATTTCACACCTGCGAGAATACATATTCACCCAATGGTACGAATACCTTTATTTATTAACTGAAATTTAAACTTTTACATACCTAAGTACACATTGTGTAATGCAATAAATTATTGAGTACCTATTGAGTAATAATTATGTATGGAAATTCTACATAATAACCACCTAGTTGGTCTAGCGATGGTAACCGCGACTGCAGATCGTGAGGTCCTGGGTTCGATCCCCAGGTCGGCCAGTGTTATTGGGTTTTTCCGTGTGGAATTCCTCAGTAGCAGCCCGGAGTTTGGATTTGAGCCCGGTTGGTGGCAATAGGCTCGCCCCCTATTACGTGGGACTTAAACATAACTGGGAAATGAGGGTGTTACTATACACCTCTGCCCAACCCTTCGGAGAATACAGGCGTGATGTTATGTTATTTTAATTTTGACAGTTCTTATTTACGTCCGTCTCTCTCTTATTTTATCAGAGTGAAGAAGATGGCAATAGCCTAAATTAAGTTTAGTTTGTGCACAACAGAGTCGGCAGCAACTCAAACCGTTAATTCAGCCCTCATCAAGCTGTCTCCCTCCCAGTCCTCTAGCAAGCAACGCCCTAAGCCAAGGTTTGAGTCCCCCCTAGGGGACGCCCTTAGTGGTGTTGCTGCTTACTAGTCATGATGTTAGTAGTAGTAATAGTAGTTAGCTTAGGTTAAGTATTTTACTCTTGTCGGGATTGGTTGGAGACCCTTCAGGTCTCACCAATAACTGCCCGGTTACGTAGAAACGGTCCGCGAGACAATATACAAGCAGTCGAATAGGAAAAAAAAATCGGTACCAATGTCGGTCTGCGAGCACACGGTCACGTGGACGTATCTTTGTTCTTACATTTATCACGTAAAACAATGGAAAAATAATATTATTATGTGGACGTAGTTAAGCAGAAAGGACTCAACCCACACAGAGTCACTTTTGAGTTATTGACGTTTTAAGTTCAGAGTGGTTTTCTTCAGTGATGCTGTATTCAGATTTTGTTACGTCATTACACATCCTTGGTAAAATCGGTAGTAGATGGTTATATTGTGTATTTCTGAGCTTATTTAGGAAAATATAGGGTTGGATGATTTAAGCAGGTTGGGGTCTTTATAGGTAATAAAAAGAAAATACCTGCCTAATATGTGGTTTGGTTCCCTGCCACAAAAACTTATTTCCTTTGTTTATTTCTTGGATCTTTTTTGCTGAATGAAAGGCCCTACCTTATAGATCATTTTGGTACCAATAACTCATTTTTGACAATTTTGTGGATTGAGCCCTTTCTGCCAAACTACGTCCATGTTATTTGTAATTTATTGTACTGTGTTTAAGAGTTAAGTGGAAAGAGTGAAGGTAAACCTAGGACCTGGAGGTGGCCAGTATTTTTTGGTGTGAGGTGTCAAATCGATGGCAGCAAAGTAAAAGAAGACATCTACAAAATCGCAATTTTACAGGAGAGCACATTTAGTATAAAACAGCGGCGATTTAGCTGCGATGTTTTTTATAAATCGAGTGTAGATGCGATGCATTTACGTGCGAGATATTCTTCATTATTTAGAAATTTGAAATAATTATAATACAGACTTGTAGATAGGGTTGATATAGGCTCATTTTTGTAAAAAAAGCATTTTCGCAAAAATGTAGATGTCCGTATCTACTTTGCTGCCATCGAAATGAAAGCTTCGAATTCAGCAGCACGAATTCAAAAATGTATATAACTCGTTGCTTTATGTTGTATGTTTTAACAGTTTTCTATCGCTTTTTTTTCAGTATAGGTATGATTATGAATTAAATGTTTCCCACCCCATACCGTGTATGTACGACCTGTCTATTTGGGCATCAACATACCGCTTCTATGGAACTGCTTTCTCGTTAACGGGAGCTGTTCTTTGCTATCGGGCGGCATCTGGCTGGTAAGTTATTTAATCGTTATTCACAATACATAGGATAATACCAATAGGATAATAACGATTGTTTATTTGTACGCCTTTCTTACTTTTGCGCCTTTTTTACTTTTGCGCCTTTTTAACTATTGCGCTACTTTTACGTCACTGTTGCAAGACCGCAGTTGCCCAATTACTGCGTCACTATACTGCGATACCAAAACAAGGTCGTGGTACACCAGTTTCAAAAGGATTGCAGTCCTTTTATGCATTTTGTATTTTTGTTTTTTTAAATTATTTTGCAAGTAGGTACTCGCAGTTTTGTAAATTACTTACTTTCATAAAATACAAGTTTATTGATCTAGATCTAGAATTTTAATTTTAATCTCGATAAGTAGTTATTTATTGTGTTAAGTATTGGTTTTATTACACAATGAAAATTATATTTACGTTTAATTTATCTATCCTTTAAACAAATCTTCAAAGTACTTATTTAAAGAAATACTTTAATTAGACTTATTTTTGTTTCACAGGCTCGGTATACTCCAACCTTTATACTTTTGCACTAGGTACTATTTTACGTAACTTTTACGACACCGTGGTTAAAATGATTGCGTAAACGTTTACGTCACTTCTGCATCATTTGTGCCAAAATTCATGGCCTCACCCTTGTACAGCTCCAGAACCCCATGAGCCTGTCGTACCGAGCCATAGGCTTGCTTCCACCACGTCAACAGATTCTTTCAGGAGCAACCAATCTCTTGGTTGAGCAGTAATTTTGGCTCTTAAAATGTCCCTTAACATGAATTTGTTTGGCCTTAATTCTTGGGATCCGCAGTAGGGGAAGATGGCGCAGTCGGCGGGCAATGCCGGTCACGTCAAAATCTAAGACTTCCAAAAACATTCTGCTATCGCTACTAGTGTCGCCATTTAGTATGCGGCCGAGTAAACTTATTTACCAAGCGGCGCCATTTTCCTTCGCGCGCAGTGAGTTTGACAGCTGTGTAAAAGTTCGGGTGTGTTTTGTTGTAATAAAATCGAAAATTCGGTGAAAGGTAAGTTTAAAGTGATTTATACCAATCAATATCTTTCTTAAAGTGAATTACTAAACATTTATATGTCGTTTTATTTTGTTTTGGTATATTTTAGAAGCAACCCTGTGTTCATTTTGAATGGCCGGTAATACAATACGCCAACAGTATGCCGCCATTACCCGCACCCGCGTGTAATAGCGGTCAACGAAGGGTTTTACAAAATGATTAAAAAATAAGAAACCCGTAATAGATTGATAGTGTGCCCCATATATATATCTATAGCCCACTATATAAGCTATGTAAAAAGTCAGTTACCTATACCGTTAAGTCCCAGAAATAAAATAAAAAAGGGCTTACTGCTTAAGCGACCGCCATTCCCCCATCTTCCCCTACTACCAGATTTATGGAGGAGATGGGTAACTCCTGTCGTAAGGAACTTCCGAAGAGACCCATACTCTAAGGATGACTGGAACTGACAAAGCAAGCGTGTGAACTGCGCTGCCATATTATCGAAAAGCTTGCCTTTGCAGCCCATCCGGCCCCGGTGATTTACGGTTAGGCAACAGTCGGATAGCACGGGCTACATCTTAGGGGCTAATAACAATTGTCCCCATTTCTGGTATTAGTTCACACGCTCGCCTAATATCCCACGTCCGAACATTTTTATTTCGCAGACCTACTATTTACATATTTTCCTTAGTTAGTTTAAATGGACGCTAACTAATGTGTCATACCAAAAAATCTTCGTTTCTTATAACTCTATCTTTTTCTATTAGCATAATGTACTTCATCTAGAAAAATATTCGCTATGGTTTTTTTCGCACACACATTACCCTTTTTTTATCGTTGAAAATTCCTCATGGATGTCCCTCGCCCGGGGAGGGGGTCTGCCGGACTCTTACCGGCTAAAAACCAACGGTGTTCCTTCTAACCGTTCGGTCGGGGTCGCGGGATTCGCCAAAGCATGCACCGCAATCACGGCAGGACACACATTACCCTACCTTATAGCTTTAACAGAGAGTGCACAGGCATGCAAGCATGCATGCAAACAAGCAAGCAAGAGTTTCTGAGTGTGCTCCGTTAGAAGACTCGCTTTGTCGCCCCTTCGCTTCGCTCGCACACTCGACCAGGCGCTACGCTTCAGCCTCGTGCACTTGTTCTACTAAGGACCTCCTTCGCGAGCTCCTGGCTCAACGTTTTTAAATAACATTCTAGGGGTAGGACAGAGTCTCACCACGTGTAATCGGGTTGCCCCGAGTCGGATTTACATTAAATTCGACTTATTTTAACTAATGTCGTGGTAAAAGAATGGTTTTATAGCTCATTCATTTACATGTACTTATCTTCTTCTTCTTCTTCCTGCCCTTATCCTACACGAGATGGGGTCGGCACAACATGTATTTCATAAATCCATGTTGTTAGAGATTTTGGCTTATTGTTTTATGACCGGCCGCCTGCCTGACATCAACCCTTCTTGGGAATACTCGTTGCGCCGTCGCGCGGGTGACCCAATGTGCTTGCTGATATTATGCACTGGGTCCCAAAATGATAAGCTTGTCAATCTTATTGCCGACACTAAGCAGACTATTTACATCTTGGTGGAGTATACTTGAAGTTCCTCGACCCACTCATTCAGTTTTGCTAGGGACTTTGGTACATGTATACATGACACATACTTATATTGTGTAATATTTATGTCGACAAATTGAAAATTCAATTCATTAATGTTTGTTAATTTATCAATCTTTCATTTCAAATTAATACGTCGATCAAGTTAGATATAATCGAATAAACAAAATTCTACGAAAAGGTTTTCTAGTTACCAAGTTTAAGTCTAATGAATAAGTTTTCAAACAAAAGTAATAAAAGTATTTCAATTGAAGTGTCTGCAAATTGTTGTGTACCTACTTACGAAATGATATTCGATCAAAAGTTTGTCTAAAAAACAAAGCAGGATCCCACTTATACATAATTGTACCAATAAGGTCCTGACAAAATAATATACAAGGTTAGTCGGAAAGGGGGTACTAAGCGGAAAGGGTGTTAAAGTACCCATAATGATGGATAACTTTTGTTCTACAACTTTCCCCAAAAGTCATTAATTTAAGAGAAATAGCTGTTCAAAGATTTCATAAAAATACGCTAAATTCTATCTATCCTCAGCTATGATCAGCTGTGTTTACATTTTAGGTCATATTTTGGGGTCACGGATTAGAAGCTCCATTTTCTGAATTCGTAACTAAAGCAGGGATGAAGAATTTTTGAAAAAACTAAAATAAAAATTATTTTGCATGGATGTTTTTTAAGTCGAATTTTGAAATTTTTATACTTTCTTTAAAACAACCATCAGTGATACATTAAGTGGCCCGCGACTTAGTAGGTACCCCCTTTCCGACTAACCTTGTATAGGTAATATGTTTTTTTTATAGGTTTGAATATACTTCATCTATACCTCGAGAAACTGATCTCAGTATAGTGATTGGATTTCAATTTATGAAAGCATATAGACGCCGACCACTGCCGTGGTATAAATATGGTGTAAAAACAAAAGCATACGTGTGGCCTTGTCCGAAGGTATCAGATTTTCTCTTTTTACACGCTTTTTAGCTTCACTTCTAACAATGTGATAAAATCTTGGAAGTCAATTTTAACCTACTTCTAATTGTCGTATCGAAATGTTTATGTAGTTCGGATAACAATACTATAATTTGGTATCTTGGAGCTGATCTGATGATGGAGCCAAGAGGTGGATAGTGGAACTCTTCAGTTATATTTTTAATGCATGATAAAAGCGTGTTTTTTAGTTTTTTAAACTGCACTTTTATATCGGATTAGCTTGTCCTTATTTTCTTGTATAAGTTATTATATTGTGATATATTGTGAACTAGCTAGTGTAAATAACCACTAACCTAAATATAAATACTCTCAGTGGTGGAGAGTGTATGTTGGTTTCATTTACTTTATTTTCTGTAGACACTGTGAATACACCGTGCCGTTATTATGCGGCCGAACACATTGCAGATGTAATCGTGCCTAAGTTCGGCTGCGTAATTTCGGCATTATATGTCACTATAGCTACGAATCTACGACACACTGCGACCGCACACCGATAATTCAGCCCTCACCACGCTGTCTCCCTCCCAGTCCTCCCGCCAGCAACTCCCTAAGCCGAGGTCCAAGTCCCATCTGTTGTTGCTAGTACCTAGTAGTTAGTTTAGGTTAGATATTTTACTTCGTTTTGTGTTTAAGTATAAGTAATTATCTATAAAATGATTATTGTGCATAATGAAGACCAGTGCATCAAAGTTTGAAATGTTAGTTAACTTCATGGAACAGTAAGAATACTTGAACTTAATAATAATATTCAATATAACCACGTCTCTAGTTGTGCATCTACGTACTTATTTCAAATAAAAAAAAACTGTTATTTTACATACACTGAGACATACCTACATAAACCTACCATGCACGCAAAAGGTAGAATACAGCATAGCCTACTATTGTACTGGAATACAGACGATCCAAGGTTTGGAACGCTAAACAAATTTATTAAATAGTGATCATACCTACTAGGGAAACTATGAATACACAGAAATGGAAGAAGGTATGTGTAGCACATAGGTATCAATGTTATACTAATTTTAGTATTTAATTTTGGTTTGATGTGTGTAACTTAATAAACAATTTATGTAATAAGCAGTATAATACAAATAAAAACAATTACCTATTGTAACTTTTCGTAGAATGTAAATAATATGTGTATTTAATAAATAAAGTATGTTTTATTTACCAAATAACATTTCTATTTGACATAATATGTTTTAGTGTAATGGTTTTAATGTGATATATGTTAATGGAATAAGAAATAAAAAAAATATAGTTTTTGATACACATAGGTAGAATTAAACAAAGGGTTAGTAAAAATATATGTACCTATTCAAAAATATATAGCGTACAGTGGCTTGTGATTAAAAAAATTACGTGCCGTCATAATAAAACACAATTCACCACAATATTACACGCAAATAATACGAACGTAACTAATGTAAACAACATTTCACCTGCCCAACACCAAGTGAGTTACTTTACTACAAAGTTTGTGTGTAGAAACGCTTGGAAACGTCACATTCTAACTCGCGCTCGCAAAAACCCGCAAAAAGTTCTCCGAAACGGTACTTTGTGTGACAAGTTTGAAATACCCAACTATTGTAGTATCGTTAAAAATCTTACACTAGCTGTTTCAGTTTACAATACTTTCCGCCAGGGGCGCTTTTTACGTTTTCATACATTTAACACTCGATACACAAACGTGGTAGTAGCGTTTCCTTTATGAAAAAACTCACACTCGGGGTACGGGTCTCGCCATTAACTGCCCAGTTACGTAGAAACGGTCCGCAAGAACATCTACAAGCAGTCGAATAGAAAAACAAAAAACCTGCTAGGCTGTCCATCCTCTTAAGGAAATCCATCCGATAAACATAACATCACGCCTGTATTCCCCGAAGGGATGTACAGCGATACCTTCATTTCGCCGTTATATTTAAGTCCCATATAATAGGAGGCGAGCCTATTGCCATCAACCGGACACAAATCCAAACTCCGGGCTGCTACTAAGGAATTCCACACGGAAAAACCCAATAACACTTTGCCCAACCTTTTTTTTTCTCGTTGGTATATCCTCATGGATGTCCCTCGCCCAGGGAAGGGTTCTGCCGGACTCTTACTGGCTAAAAACCAACGGTGTCTCTCCTTCTGACCTAAGGCCGGGGTCACGGGATTCGCAAAAGCATGCACCGCAACCCCCGCAGGTCCCGGTCCGCCAACCCAGGACCTCTCCTCTGTGGGGCCTTGCCCCACGTCCTCCTGAGAAGCGAGCACGGAACACTGCGCGCCGCCTTCTTGGGCCTGTTACTGGTCGGGCGGCGGGTCCCCTAACTCGCCGCCCGCAGGGACCTGGGGATCGACCCCGGATCAGCAGACGCTCTTGCCACCACTGGACTAACGAGGCAGTTAATCCCTTATTGGCGTTTTACGTCTCCTACGGCCTACCAAGGTCTCAGTTCGTTTGTTTTGTTAAACTGACGTAACCCAGGAATTCGTTAGACCGTTTCAGGTGCCGTTACAGGGACTGAAACCAAGGTGTCTTTTTTATTTGAGATGGGTTTGCTGAAGGATGTTTGGAAGCGGTTAGTGCGAATTGGTGGAGTGGCCGAGAACTGATGGCCTTTGTTATGGCACTCTCATGGTTTTGCCCAGCATCCACGCTGGGCAAAGGTCGACCGAGTTTGGGCACCGCTGACGCTACTGCCTGTCACCAGTTCGAAGTATTTTAACTACAGATTTGTTTATTGTATGATTCCGAATGTGAAGAATCGACACATGACTTCGCGTCTTACTTAAATGACTGTAGAACAATTTGTATGAAAAACTTATCACCAGATTTGACCAACGTCGGCTGGTCGGTTTTTTTTAAAATGAAACAGTCGATTAGACTAGGTACTTAACAAAAAAATATTGCCAAATTTACCTATTATTTTCTATGACATGTTCACGCTTGACCAAAAAACTTTATGCTAATAAATGTTTAATAAAAAAATTGAAAAAAAATGAATGTTTTTCTGTAGCTTAGGATAAAAATTTCTTCACACCCCGCACCGTTCCAGTTAAATAAAACAGTCTAAGTACAGTCAGCGACAAAAGTAGCTGAACATTTCCTTTTTTAAACTTGGTATAACGCGTTTAGCTTGCGGCCGCGGTGGCGTGCACGGTTGTGATCAGCCATAACAATTGTACTTATAGCGACGTGTCCAAACCAAACGTGTCCTGTTGATTAGAGTAGGTATACCCTAATAATTCGAAAACTAGATGATATAAAATAAAAATGTTAATGTATAGTCAGAGTTGTATCTAGACTTTTTACAATTTTAAACTATAAAATTATTATACTTTTTCGGAAAATTCATTTAAGTAGCTATAATTAAATTGTCTCTAGGTATCTACTTGTTTATCAACTTTTGTTACTGACTGTACCTACATACCTAAGTACTTGCCTAACAAGATTATTTTATTTCCAGAGCGATTGGCATTGGTTCCATTGCATAAGGGGAGAATATTGGGGCAGATTCGGCTTCGATTCAGGGGGTGCTATGCATTTGATGATGTTAGGGGAGTCTAGACGTACTGATGGATTTGCTGGCATGTGTTCGTTCTCTCTTAAGCTTAGGTCATTCCAAACGACTCATTATTTTACGGTTATCGACACTCACCCTGTGTTGGATTTCATGTATAATTCATATATGGGATTGATACCAAATGTTTATCTGGACGACAGATTCGAAGACACGAAATGGGCAGCCCCGATGGCCTATTGGGGGGAATATGTCCCGCACATTTATATATTCGGTTGGGAATATTATAATTTTTATCCAGTTCCATATTATCGCCGTTGAACTAAAGGCCTACGCAGACCAGGACGACATGGCAAGCGATTTTGCCGTCAGTCAGCGCACACTAGCCGCTTAGATACCACGGCATTCCAGCGCCTTGCCACGGCGTGCCGCGGCGTGCTGCGGCACGACAAAGCACGCCTCGGCAGCTCCTGCTGCCCGATACACTTTTAGGCGCTCCACCCACTGCAGCCCGCCCCGTCACGTAGCGCGGGATGGCAGGTTTTACCATTGTATGCAAGTATCTCAATTTACGACGCGGAAATGCGCGGGAAGACGCCCCGCGCGCAGGTTGCCATCCCGCGCTACGCGACGGGGCGCGGTGCAGTGGGTGGAGCGCCTTAGTCTTCATTCCCCGCTTCTCTACCCCCGCGGTGTGTCACAACGAGCGCCGGAGTCCTTGGCATGCCGTTGCCTACCGCAGTACGCCACGGCATCCCGCCGAGAACGTGGCGCGTCTTTCAATGCCGTGCAATAAAATCCCAATTTATGTCGTATTTTTATATCGATACATTTGAATGTCCAATAGTAAACATTTAAATCCCTTGCCATGCCGTCCCGGTCTGACTAAGCCTTAATACGTAATTTTTTGTATACCCACCTACACGAAAGAAGAGACACCTCAATAAGATTTTCATCAGAACTACTTGCCTAACTGAATAGTTTTTTTTTTATAAATCTCCAAGTTAAAGGAGAAGAGGGTTATGGGGGTCATGTAAGCAAGAATCAATAAAAAACAAGTTATTTAGTAGGTATCTAAGCTTTATTAAAATAATTGATTTTCTTCACGTATGTAATACCTACCTACTCAATTATTTTTGATGTTAAGACCTCGATGTTAAAGTCAATAAAATTTATAAATGTTTATAAGTCTACAGTATTTTATTTATCTGTCTTAGTAACTACCTACTATGTCCTCCCTAGCTTTTTCCCAATTGTGTTGGAGGCAGCTTCCAGTTTAACCAGATACGGTTGAATACCAGTATTTTACACGGAGCGACTACCATCAGACCTCCGCAACCCACTTACTGGGCAATGTCGACATCGTAAAGTTAAACCAGATGTCAGACTTTCGGGCTTCTGACTACCCGTAAAGACTGTTATAGGTATTCGTATGACACCCAGGACCGACTGCTTAATGTGCTCTCCGAAGCACGGAGGGGTCTCGATGTGTAATGGTGCGTCCAGACCTGACGAACGCGCCGCGAATGCGCCGCTCGCGAGGTGCGCGCGTGCATTTTATGTTCGTACGAAGCTCGCGCGCCGTCCGCGCGCCGTACGCGAGCGGTGAAGGTGGTGCGCGCGTGCGGCTCGTGGAACCTGCCACCAACGTCTTCTGTTTTTCCTTTTAGTTTTTGTCAGTAATAAAATAACCGATGCTGCAGCAATGGGGTAGCACACTGGGTAACTAATGGCGCCACCATCACTGGTACTAACGCAATTTCATTGGTTAAAGTTTGTTTGACATTATTGCCAATGTTAATTTAACCCGTTCCGATTGGTTGTAATTGGTACCAGCGAGGGTGGCGCCATCTGAAATTAGCTTTGCCTATTCCTCCCCATTATGCTAACGGCAGTCGTATGGTCCGACATCTTCGGAAGCAAATTCACAACTGAGGCTCATAAGTTCAAACGCGAAAGAAGCTATGTGCGCACAAGCGGCGCACCAAACGTACGCTGTAACTGCACGCGAGCAGCACGCGCGCAGTTCGCAAGCGGCTCGCGAGCGGCGCATTCCGCAGGTCTGGACGCAGCATAACGAATGGTCTGGTCACCCATCAACGGACTGACCGCAGTAAACGTTGCTTAACCTCGCAAATCGTATGATCCGCGCGGTCGTTAATATTTAAGCTACGAGCCTACCTACCTACTTATATGTAATACAAAAAACTGTAGAGGAAAACATCTTCGTCAGAAATATCTAAGCAACATAACAAGAACTTCCCACTTTCCTGCCTAGCAAGGCCACAGCCAGAAATTTTTGACGGGGTGGGTTGAACCCTAAACAAGAAAATCAATTACAATAACGAGTGTATGTATACATTTTAAAAGTAATTTGTTAGAGGTTTCGGGGGGATTGAACTCCCGCCCGGCTACGCTCTTGCTGCCTAGTAAAAATTAAGTACCTTTTCAAAAAATCATGGTATAACAGAATATCAGCAGAGATTTTTATGAAAATCTTTCAATTTTTTTCTTAGTTTTAAAAATAAAATAAAATTACTCTTTTTAATATTTATAGTAGTTTTACTCCATGATCATATATTTTGGGATATTAATGTAAGTAATGATTTTACATTCTGTAACTATCATAGGTATCATGCTTTAGTGTAATTACAAACATGGGAATATTCCGAAAATTACGAATTTCTACTAAACCAGGCAATACTTTTTGCTCTGGCAACGTAATAATGATAGAATCTATACTAATATTATAAAGCTGAAGAGTTTGTTTGTTTGAACGCGCTAATCTCAGGAACTACTGGTTGGAATTGAAAAAATATTTTTGTGTTGGATAGTCCATTTATCGAGGAAGGTTATAGGCCTATATAACATCACGCTACGACCAATAGGAGCGGAGCGTAAATAAAAAATGTTGCAAAAACGGGAAAAGTGTCCACCCGTGCGAAGCCGGGACGGGCCGCTAGTGTGTAATGTAATGTTGCGAGAGCAAAAAATATTGCCGGTTTTAGTAGTAATTCGCAATTTTCGCAATATTCCCATGTTCGTAATTAAAACACTGTAAACAAAATAATGCTGAACCACTTATGTTAAATAAATTGTCTTTCACTATACACACTATTTTAAAAGTGTTTGGCTTATTAAACAGTTCAGTTCCTTAACAATTCCATACACCACGCCAGAAGTATTGCTGCATTAATTGCTTATCTTGCGTTATCAGTCTTCACAACAGACCATTCACAAGCATTTACTGGTCAACTCGTAGGAGCCATGTAGCTGTCAGGATGGGTCATCATCAGAGTCAAGCTCATCTGAAGAATCATCAGAGGAATCACTGTTATCTGATGAATCCGATTCATCATCACTCTCTTCGTCAATGTAGACTGGATTTGTTCTATGTAAACCTGTTAGCAATGACATTGAAGCCATTTGAACGGCCATTTCGTTCTCCATTACACTATCTACCTCTTCTTGTTTGACTAGTTCTGCAGCTGCCTCTAATTCCTCAATATCCAATTCTAAATCTTTCTTTGTTATTTCAATATTTGCGATATTGTTATAGAGCTCATCCAGTTCCTCATTCCTACATTTTTGTAGAAATACTAAATAATCTTTTATGTACAACTGATTCAAAATATACCTTGCATCGTTACTTGCATTGAACATTTGATGTATTTCGATCATACATTTCACTACAAATTTCTTGCCTTTTCTGAATAGACATACAAGATCATTTTTTACTTTATTGCATAATTCAAAGTTCCTGAATATTGGATAAATCAATGCTCGTCTATAGCAAGCAACTAGAACTTGCCGCATATCATTAAACGTACAGAACCAACTCAATGATGATGACAGCTTATTAATAGTCCAGCCTGATTCCACATTGCTTTCATTCAAAGTTGTCCGCTTATCATAGCAATATCCGTAAAGGATATCAACCAATCCATATAAGACCTGTTTGTATTCAGTCTTACTAAGCAAATAGTGTTTGTTTGGTAATTCTTTTAGTACGCCTACTTCTTCTTCAGAAAATTCGATCTCTTTATTTAAATTTGGATTAGCCCAGGTAGCTACAGCCGTTACAAATGGTTCAAGAAGTTCATCATCATAAAAATCGGCTAGGTAGTGGTCCGTTGAAAATTTATCATCTTCATGCTGTATTCTCTTAGCTTGCCGGTCTTCAATAGGCACATTTTCAGGGACTCTCAATTCAAAAATTTGCGGGAATTCAACACCAATATTGCTAAACTCAGTCGTCAATTTATTCGCAAATCCATATGAATACTTATTACTATAATCTTCATTGTCATTATTTTCATTTTCTAAAGTAATTCCATCTTCTTCTAACATTTCGACTAGATTAGGATTTATGTCAGGTATGTCTCTTGGTGCCAGTAAACTTGTGATCATATCTAGATTATCAAAATGTTCGCCTGGGACCTCCTTATCGAAGGTTAAATTGAAGTCTCCTGAATCGCATGTGTACGAACCTTTAGAGCTGTCATTATCGACGATTCTGCCCGGCAGTCGCAGTCGTAGGAAATACGGACTAGACACAAATAGAAAATTTTCACCATCTACGTCTATTTCAGTATCACCAATGTTTGTGTATGGCGCGTGCACATTTATATAAACATGGTTATCGTCCTGAGTTAACTTGAACCGTGGAGTTAACATTTTGCTTTCACATTAACATTAATTTAATCGTTAGAACACAAACATGTACTTTAACAAATATTTTCAAGTCTTCGATTCGACAATTTAATAGCAAAATCAAGCGAGACTTTTATGGCTATCAATAACCACGTTATATCCTTCGGTAGTTCGGTTTAATTATTATTAATTTGATTTGACTTTATTTTGACTTGACAGATTTTGACAACTATCATGTATAGTAGAGTGCGCGCAAGATAAGTCTGCGCGCGGCCAAAATCGGAACTAATCGTGGTCCTTTTTCCTTTAGATGGTCTTGCGGACCTTTTCTACGTAACCGGGTAGTTATTGGTGAGACCTGAAGGGTCTCCAACCAAAAACCGTGGTCCATCACAATGTTCCCTTTTTATAAAGTCAGTAGATCTACCTATGCCAAGTTATACTATACTGGGTACACTGTAGTAGAGTAGATTGTAGTATTGCCAACAATGACCAAAAATTCTTTGGTCATTGATTATTACGGCAGCAATTTTTTTTTATATGGATTTATTTAGACTAAACCAAGGAGGTGTTATAGGTACACGAATATCGGGCGTTCGTTTTGCAACTTTATGTTCGTTTAACGAATATGATGTGTTTGAGGGGCGACACTTACGGAAGCGTGGGACCTGGGACGCAAAAGGCTAGTATTATAATAGTAGTTATGCAAAAGGCCAAGTTGAACGTACGTAGATTATACACATGGGACTATTATTAATGTTATCATATAACATATTGTAAGCTCCTTGAAAAAATATTTTAATATACAATGCAATATCAAAATCTATAGTTTCTAACATTGCACTTTATTTTTCTTAACTTAGTAGGTTATGAAAGTCTGAAAAGTCGATTTAAGCGCAATCGGTGATGTTGCTGCCGGTCGGTAGCTACCGCAAGCCGCCTAACCCAAGCCCCAGCTTCCACTAAACTTCTTCTGACTTCACTATTTAAGTGCTAATGCTAATAATAAAAAGCCTTGGTCGTCTGACGAAGAATCCATGATAAAAACTGAACACATGCCCCTCGTGCAATGTCAAAAAGTACCTACAACTAAGCACAGGTCGTTTTTCCTATTTTTGCTTGTAAATGGTCCTTGCGGACGCTTCTACATAACAGAGCAGTCTATTGGTGAGACCTGGTGGGTATCCAGCCAATGAGCACAGATCGGACCGCTTCTGCAATTTAAACTCTTACAATGTACGCAAAAAGTCGCGTCTGTTTGACGCTTTGTGGCAATTTTTGTTGTCAATAATGACATGACACATTGACACAAGGTTGCAATGTAATTTTCTATTTATCAAAATAATATCATTTTTAAAAGTTTTACTCAAAGGCAAAAATGTTAGTATTACAGAGAAGGTAGCCACTAAGTAAAAATTTTAATGAAAAAAAAAATGAAGCCGTCGCGGTACATCTGGCAGATGTGAAACATCGAAACTTATTTTGTAAAAATAATTGTAAATACTGCCTCCAAATTCGAAATTAATTTTAACATTCTAGTGGCGACTTGGCCTAAGCAACGGCTTGAACGACATTGTGCACGGAGTGTCTCAAGCTCGCGTCCGACAGCTCTATAGTCTTTTTATAATTTCTTAACATGTAGGAAAAAAATAACTAAAAAATAATGGCTAACAACGACTGTGCAACAACACAACCAGTATGAATACAATTAATAGCAATGAATACCTGCAGAGCTCCATTTGTAAATTATGGTACGACCTGCTTTGTTCCAATGTATGACAAGCAATTTAAATCAATGAATATACCACAAAAAAAACTGGCTGAATCAAACTGAAGAGAGCCAACGAGTTACTAAGGCCTGGCGTCGTGTGTTTGCCATCGCGAGCATCGCCACGCAACAGCCGCTCTCGCACCCGTACCGCTACATTAGATGTTTCACATCAAACATTTTTTTGTATGATGTAGAGTAACGACGTGTGGCATAAAAAAGGTCAATGTACACTTTTGTTATTCTTTTTCTAATGAAATAAAACAGTCTAAAATTATAGTAGTAGCAAGTCTAATACCTACATATCGCTGTCCCCGGAGAATATAATGGCATTCGCAAAAACACAACCTTTCAGTTTTGACGACTGCTTGCGAAACGAAAAAGCT
The DNA here is from genome assembly GCA_910594945.2 of Amphipyra berbera. NCBI lineage: Eukaryota > Metazoa > Arthropoda > Insecta > Lepidoptera > Noctuidae > Amphipyra > Amphipyra berbera. The sequence goes on along the minus strand of OU343144.1, from coordinate 8,955,966 downwards.
CAAATAATTCATTTGAGCTTTTTCGTTTCTACATAGGTTTAGTAACTGGCAAGCAGTTGTCAAAAATCGGTTTTTATTGTGTTCTGAAAAGTTGTGTTTTTGCGAATGCTGTTATATTCTCCGGGGGCGGCGATATATTTTATTAGTAGTAGCAAGTCTAATACTTACATTAGATTTATTTCGAAAAAATGCACTATATTAAGGACTTATGTACATTTAATTGCTAAAAAATATGACCTACCTATAATATTTTTTCTCCAAAACATTTCATTTCTCCATTTTTTTTCAGTCACCTAATTTTTACCCAGAATTGCGAAAAAATCCTTCAATCTGGCAACGTTGCATGCATGAACAGAATTGACAAATTTGACAATCCGGTGAAGTAAAAGAAAAAAAAAAACAGCAAATGATTGTGAATTCGTGTCTATGTAAATTGTAAATAATCAAAACAAAAAGTCGATGTTTGTGTGGTCGCTATTAGATATTATAATTATTTTCTTACCATTTTACCGTCTTTAAAAATATTTTATGAACGGATACCAGTTTTAAATTCTGTAAGTTATGCCAGTCGGTCGGAAACGTTGGAATCTACATGGTAAGTATAGATGTAAAATATAAGGTAGCTATCTATAATAATTAAGTGCTTATTGTATTGTCGTCAATTCAGAATTCTGTTTAAAACTTATAAGTCTATGTTCCTTTCTGTTGGAACTACCTACATGGTTTTCTACACGGTTGGCTTGACCTTGGCTTTTGACTTCATTCTAAACAGATTTTGATCGATTTTTATTATATTTATCGCCGAAGTCAATAGGTACATGCTAATAAAATAGCTTCCGACCATAGGTAGTCGGCGTTTGCCTGATATCGTTAATCATCGATGGATGTAAAACATTTGATGTGGTCTTGATGGAATACAATTTGTTTGGTAGGTATCTACTTACAATTACCACTTAATATTATTAAAATGTAAGTACTGATGGGCTACTTTTACGTTTTTAATCCATAAACCCTACATTAAGATATAAACTAAGTCAAATAACATTTTGCTCTGAATATAAAATAAAAAGGATAAAACAGTTAGCAGGTGTGATTCGGTAAATAACAAACTAATATTAAAATTCTAGCATAAATAGTTATTAATTTTTTTAAATTAAAATCACGGTTTAAGGAAACAACAAAGTGGCGGTAATATTCTTTAATTAAGTATACCATTAATAAAATTTGCAAAAACAAAATATGTTGAGAAACACCCTAAAATCGCAGTGATATTCTTTAATTATTTTTAGCAAAATATTCAAAAGTAAAATACAAAACAAAATTTATAATAAAGGAAAAGAACCAAACGTCACTCCTATCCTATATCTGTCTGCCTCTTTTTCTTCTGCTGTCTTTGGTTGGCAGATTGAAGGAGTCTATTCAAAGGAGTCTTCGTTACAAATATAAATTACTAGAGGAAAAAAACACAACATTACTGCCATGTCTGTTACACTCGCTTGCTGTGTTTGGCTGGGATATTGTAGGAGTTGACTCCAAAGAGTCTTTTCGTTACACAGTTTAAATTAACTTGGCCAAAATATTTTAAAATTTGATTGCCCATTCCATAGTAAAGACAGGCAAACGGACAGACTCACTCTTTCACATTTATACAGATAGCTGGGAATTTCCACCATTTTGAAAATTTTTGATGCTATAGTATAGTATACTTTCTAAGGTATCTCTTGCTCCAGATGGACCACAAGGCTCTTTGAAGAGATTGCGCAACCAACTGGCTGAGGATGGGTGTGCTGAGTCGCAGGTGGTTCTTGCCAAACAACTTTTGGATGAGAAATGTGGTAAGTTTTAGGTAATTTTTTGTTGAGTAACTGGTTGCCAACCCAGCAATTATTAAGCTGGATCATGTTTAATCGCTAATTTTGGCAGCCACTCTTCTTGTTAGCTTGTCAAAGTCAGTTTCCACCAAACGGAAAAATCCTCATGAATGCTTGAGCAGTTTTTAAATTTCACTGAATAAGTAACTGTGTCAGTATTGACTTTAAGTATAAAATTTGACGTAGATATCAAGCATTTCCTTATGCAAACCCGAGCATACTCCTGTCGAATTTTATATTTAAAGGCTATACTGATATATATCTGCCTAGCCTTTTCCCAACTATGTTGGGGTCAGCTTCCAGTCTAATCAGATGTGGCTGAATACCAGTATTTTACACAGAGCGACTGCCATCAGACCTCTGCACCCTATTTACTGGGCAATGCCGATATCCTAAGGTTAGACTGGTTGTCAGGCTTTCGGGCTTTTAACTCCCTGTAACAACTGTCATAGGTATTTGTATGACACCCGGGACTGACGGTTTAACAAGCTCTCCGAGGCACGGAGGGGTCTTGATGTGTAAGGAATCCCACCATGATGATTGGGTTCCCATAAGGAACCCATCCATGGATTGACCATGGCAAGCATAGCTTAACATTGCAACTCATATGATCCGCAGGATTGTTAATAAGCCACGAGCCCCTCTTAAAGGCCATACTGATACAGTTCTTTATTCTGTGATATTAAAAAAGTGTGCGAGGATTTTTCCGTTTGGTGGAAACTGAACCCTAATGTCCACTGCTATTGAACAACAATCATGGGCTCCCGGCAACCACTACCAGATCTTTATACACTAAACACAAAAAGTGTTTACAGTTAGTCAATCCAAAATATGCATCATCAGGTCAGCCAGTAAACTAAAATTGAATATGGGTCTCTGAACAGACCAGACTGCCTCGTTGGTTTAGTGGTCGCAAGCCAGACTGCTGATTGTGAGGTCATGGGTTCGATCCCCAGGTCGGGCAGTGTCATTGGGTTTTGCCGTGTGGAATTCCTCAGTAGCTGCCCGGAGTTTGGATTTGTGCCCCGTTTGTGCCAATAGGCTCGCCCCCTATTACATGGGACTTGAACATAACTGGCGAAACGAGGGTGTTACTATACACCTCTGCCTAGCCCTTTGGAACAGGCGTGATGTTATGTAGGTTATGTTTAATCTTAAAAAGAGTAAAATAAAATAATTGTTTTTCTGCTTGGCAACAATCTACATTTGGTTAACCTCTCCAAAATTTGTTCCGTGTGTCCAATTTATTGTAATGAATAATAAAATTATGATAATGCAAAATTTCAACAAGTGTCCTGTAATGTAATTATTTGCTGCAGACTTAAAGATACACAGTTTGAACAGGTGTTTATTATACACTTAATTCAGGTTAAATATATACATAAACTCACGCCTTTTTCCCATGGAGGTGGGTAGGCAGAAACTATAGAACGCCACATGCTACGATTCTTACGTACCTACTCCTTTCGCTTCATCCACATTCATACATCGTGTCATACACGTACGCCGGTTTAGAGTACTACGCACCTGTCCTTTGTGAGGAACATCATGAATATCATCAATGTATGGCCTTCTAGGGCGTCTTGTACCGGCGTTTCCACTGACATCCGCCTTATCAATTCCTTTTGTTAAGCGCCGTTCACTCATTCAGATTACATTTTTAAATGAAGTAAAAGATAATTATTGTAGTATAATATATGTATTTAGACTGTCTGCATTAAAATAATGTGTCCTATTTTATATTACTTTTAAATCTGTAAATTACAAGGGGGTTCGTACATTTTACTATGGATCCTAGCATAGCTACAAGACTACCATTTTGAAAAAATCACGAAATTGCAGTCGCTATTCAAACCTTAACGAATCGATAGAGGATTTCAATACAAACAAAAAATGTTAATAACACCTAGTACCTATCCTAAGGTGTCGGGTTTCTGCGATATTGGAGCTCAATGATAGCGTTAGGACATACATAAACCTAGATCTTTCCAAGTCATAATATCTAGTAGGTAGGTACTCCAAATTATTTCTATTCTATCTATTCTTCTTCTTTTCGTGTGGTGAGTGACTAACCTGGTGTCAGAGTTCATGCCGCTCAGGGGTCTCTGACTTGGCTTCACATGCCGTCGAGAAATATCTTTCAGGCATACTCACGATATTTTCCTTCACCGTTTTTAAACAAGTGATAATTACATAATACGCACATGAATCCGAAAAGGCAGAGGTGCGTGCCTTGGGTTCCAACTCGAGGCCTATGACTTGGCAGGTCGACGGTCACACCACTAGGCTATCACTGCTAACTATGTGACAAAACAGTGTCATGGTTCATAGTGGTCCCATAGTTTCATACTGCTTGCTTAAGTAATTTAACATTTTGATCTCACCTTACAATAGAAGTTGTTTGTTTTCATGAGTAGAAACAATGGTTTGCAATATACTTATACCTGCCTATTTTATTCCACTACTTACACTGTTTTATTCGTGGTTTTATTTAAAGCTGCTAAACATTTGAAGTAGGTACTATTATTCAATGTCTGACTAAATATTATAACTTGGAAAGATCTAGGTTGATGTACGTTACGTCATTATGCTATCTTTGAACTCCAATGTCTCAGAAATACGATACTAGGATATCTAGTGTATTATTAACATTTTTTGTTTATATTGAAGTCCTCTATCGATTTATTAAGGTTTAAAAAGCGGCTGTTATTTCGCGATTTAATCAAAATGGCGGACTTGTAGGTATGCCACAAAGGTGTGAACCTCTTTGCATTTTTTTTATCATATCGGTACATACATACCAACATAAATTATGCTCACGCCTGTAATTCCCGAAGGGGCAAGCAGATGTGTTCTCCTATTACAGGAGTATCTATACACCCACGTTTCGCCCCTAGTGTTAAGTCCCATGCAGTAGGTGGCGAGCCCATACAATTATTATGGTGCCAGGTTTATCGCCTCTTACGAATCGCTTATCTGGCGACGGAGGAAATGTAGGTATTCTTAATCCGTCTCCCCATGGACTTTAATTCGGATTTGTAATAATCGGTTCTCTTTTGGAAGATTGAAATATGTTTAGCCGATTTGTATCTGGTCGAAAATCTTTCGCCGCTTTTCATTTCGCCGAACGATTAAATTCCCTAATTTTATTTTGTAACTGTTTCTTACGCCGAGTAAATCTGCTGGCTATTGTTTCTTTAGTCAACTGAATTATTGGCCACTTTACACTTGTTAGGGTCAACTCATAGTCTCATACTAGAGCAGAAACGAAGCGCATCGAAGCGTCATCGTCAATCTGAAACTTAACATACATCACATTCCACAGTTCGCGCGTCGGAGCGCAACCAACGCTGATTGGTTATTCACTTTACTTGTGAAGAATTTGACGCTTCGATGCGCTTCGAATCTGCTCTAGTATGAATTGAAACTTAGATGGCTCATTTTTCGTAACATACATTGGCGTCCCTTCACTACTGAATTAATATCACAGCATCATGCTAGCAAGCATGCAAGTGTTTTCGAGTGTGCTCCGCCAGAAGACACGCTTTTTCGACCCTACGCTTTACTCGTACACTGTACCAGCGCTACGCTCGAGAACTACGCTCGCAACCTCCCCCACTCTCAGCGCTTCGGCCTCCTGCACTCGTTCCACTCAAGAACTACTTTGCGAGTTTCTGGCTCCATGCTTTAAAATAACACTCTAGGGGTAGGACAAAGACTGACGACGTGAGGTCGGGGTGCATGGTAGGATTAACAGTAAATTCGACCTATTTAATTAATTATAATTAATGTCGCGATCGTTGTGTAACCAAATGAAACAATTGTCAAATAAGTATTTGACTAAAACAAAATTTGCGATTGAATTTTTGGCCAACAAATCATTCGGGGAAATCAAATTCGGGAAAATGTTGCTTCGGCAAACGTTACTTCGGCGAACCGTTGTCGGCGTAATGAAATTCGGTACTACGGGAACCCGTAATAATCAGTTGTCAGTCATCAAAACAGAAATAACTTACTGCTATAACATTATTTTGCCAAAAAGTATGATTGTATGTAACTTAGTGTAGCGCCACACCATGCTCTGAGATTACGATTACAATTTCAGACAAGACCTGGCGCGGTCGCAACCAAAGACTTGGGGGGGGGTGGTCTTATTAACAGTAAAATAAGTTGAGCATATTAGAATTTATGGCACAAAAAGAATTGTAGTCATCTATTTTTAGGCGGTTTTTCAATTTAACGGGTACGATTTGGGGTTCATGACCCCTACGACCCCCCCCCCCCCCCACTCTCGAACCACCAATGGACAAGACGTAATTTTTAAAGCAATACTGGCGTAATCACGCCTACATTCGGTTGCGAATTTTCCGTATGTTCTACAACAGATGTGATAGTTTTTTTGTGTTCATGTTCATATTTTTTGCAGAGTTAGAAGCTGACAAAATATCTAACTTCAAACAAGCCTTGGAATGGTTGATTTGTGCGACTGAACAAGCGCATCCAGAAGCTAGAAGAATGTTAAGGAGGTATGTACAATAGCCTAGACTTTTCCCAACTATATTGGAGTCAGTTTTCAGTCTGACTAGGTGCCTGAATATCAGTATTTTACACGGAACTATTTTACACAGCAGTGATAGCCTAGGGGTGTGACCGTCGGCCTGCTAAGTCATAGGTCTCGATTTCGAACCCAAGGCGCGCACCTCTGACTTTTCGGATTTTTGTGTGTATTGTATAAAAAGAAGAAAAAAAACTTGCTTAAAAAACGTGAAGTAAAACATCGTGAGGAAACCGACATGCCTGAGAGATATTTCTCGACGGCATTTGAAGCCAAGTCAGAGGGCCATGGGCGGTATAAACTCTGATACCAGGTTAGTCACTAACCACACGAAAAGAAGAAGACGGAACTGCTCCGAACTCAATAATCCAATAACTAAGATATTCTGATATCCTATGATAACCTTGTCACACTTTGGGACTTCTGACTGCCCATTACAACCGTCGTAGGTATTCGTTTGATAATCAGGATCGACGGACAATATCTCAATTACATACTTGTTGGCCTACTTTGGAATCAAATCTTAGACCACCATCATCATCATCTCCCTGCCCTTATCCCACACTAGGTGGGGTCGGCACAATATGTAATTCGTAAATCCATGTTGTTAAAGGCTTATTGTTTTATGACCGGCCGCCTGCCTGACATCAACCCTCCTTGGGAATACTCGTTGCGCCGTCGCGCGGGTGATCCAATGTGCTTGCTGATATTATGCACTGGGTCCCAAAATGAAATGCATGTCAATCTTATTGCCGACAACTAAACAGACTGATTTTCTTGGTGGAGTATACTTGAAGTTCCTCGACCCACTCGTCACTTGGAATCAATTCTTAGACCATGATTCATAAAGGGGAATGCCAAGACCCTGCTAGTATCAAGTAGTTCCGCCAGACATACTGTAATTTTGATAATTCGTGTTTGTTTTTTGTAAGATTTATGCGATATAAAAATAGTATTTTAATGTCGTAGTAAGTTTCAACATGACATCAATCGTTTTAACGCTTTTGTTTATCTACAATTACAATTAGAAATATTGTTAGTATAAAAATAAAAACATCGATTATAAAATTACACTTGCAAATCGATTACAAGTCTCAAACAATGTGATATTTATGTAAACATAAATAACTAATCATAATATCAAATCATGTCATTTATTTATTAAACAAGTCCCTATTTATTTATTTTTTCACGTTTTCTTCATTGAGAAATGTGTAGGTACCTATATTCAAAATGTTTTTAAACATACTGCTCTCTTCCCATAATTCAGCTTATAGTGCTGTAAGGCGCCCCGTACACAGTCAATCTCGATAGCGATCCGCGATCAAAATCAATGATCGCGATCCAGATTGATAATGTACGAATTAGATTGACGGATTGATGCATCTGATCACAAAACAATCTGGATCGCGATCATTGATTTTGATTGCGGATCGCGATCGAGATTGACTGTGTACGGGGCGCCTAATACGCTGTTAACTGGTCGCATAAACAAGCGGGTTTCCGGTACAGACAAGTCGGTACGGGTCGGTACCGATCGGTGCGGGTAAAGTAGTCCCGTGGTATCTTATGCGGTTACACAAAACAGGTTGAAATTTGTCGGCACCGATTACCTACCTATGAAGTGTAGAATATTAATGATAGCACGAGAGGAATGGCATTATACACTTTAAAAAGGTGGGTTTGCATTTTAACATTTCTATGCACCGAACTTCGTGACAGTGTCCCGATAGGTACTTGTTTGGAATCTACGACAACTCGAACCCGAAACAATTCTACAACTCGGGTCGAGTTGTCGGAGTCGATTTATAGGGGTAAAGTTGTCGGGTTCGAGTTGCCTGGATCGAGTTGTCGGGTTTGAGTTGTCAGGATCCAGTTGTCTCGGGGTCATGTTGTCGTATGCAGATTCCAAACAAGTAGGTACCTACCATGACACCGTCATGGAATTACGGTGCGTCGAAATGTTATTTTCTAGGGTTCCGTACCCAAAGGGTAAAACGGGACCCTACGCACTAAGACTCCGCTGTCCGTCCGTCCGTCTGTCACCAGACTGTATCTCATGAACCGTGATGGATAGACAGTTGAAATTTTCACAGATGATGTATTTCTGTTGCCGCTATAACAACAAATACTAAAAAACAGAATAAAATAAATATTTAAGGGGGCTCCCATACAACGAACGTAATCATTTTGCTCGTTTTTGCTTGATATTGATAACGGCAACAGGTAGACGCTTGAAATATTCACAGAATATTTAGTTATACAAGTTTAGTCGGAAAGGGGGTACTAAGCCGCGGGCCACCTAAAGTATCACTGATGACTATTATAAAGCAATTGTTAAAATTTCAAAATTCGATATTTATTATATATATATATATATATATATATATATATATATATATATTTATTTTGTTTATTTATTAAGAGTTGCAAGACATGGTAACTATGATGAATGGAGCATATAATATGAAAGGGATGAAAATTAATGTAAGCAAGACGAAAGTAATGGTTTTTGAAAGAGATGCAGATGTATCTGAGTGTAAAGTAAAGATAGGAGATGAAAGTATTGAACAGGTGAATGAGTTTGTTTATTTGGGAAGCATGTTTACAAGAGATGGTAAGATTGACGAAGATGTGGAAAGGAGAGCAAATGCGGGAAATAAAGTAAATGGTGCTTTGCATGCGGTTGTGGCTAGCCGGTCGATGTCCAAAAAGGCACGACTGGCTGTCCGTAATGGTGTGTTGGTACCTACGCTTATGTATGGAAGTGAATGTTGGTCGTGGCAGAAGAGGCATGAAAGTAGAATAAATGCCGTGGAAATGCGTTCCTTGCGAAGTATGTGCGGTGTAACTTTGAATGATAGATTGAGAAATGAAGAGAGTAGACAAAGTTGCGGTTTAAAAGATGATGTAGTGACAAAAATTGAAAGGAGTATGCTTAGGTGGTTTGGCCATGTTGAGAGAATGAGTGAACGGCGATTAACAAAAGAAATTTATAAGGCGGATGTTAATGGGAACGCCGGTAGAGGACGTCCTAGAAGGACATACATCGATGTTATTGGTGATGTTCTTCACAAAGGTTAGGTGCGTAGTACTCTCAACCGGCGTGCGTGTATGACAAGATGTATGAATGTGGATGAAGCGAAAGGGGTATGTAAGAGTCGTAGCATGTGGCGTTCTATAGTTTCTGCCTACCTCCATGGGAAAAAGGCGTGAGTTTATGTATGTATGTATTATTTTATTTATTTTTTTATTTATTATTAATTATATTTATTTGTATGAAAAAAGATTTTTATTTTACTTTTTTTTTTAGTTATCCGTTACCCCAAATATGACCTAAATTGTAAAAATCGCTGATCATAGCTATGGACAGATAGATTTTAGCATATTTTTTAGGAAATCTTTGAAAAGCTATTTCTCTTAAACTGTCGAGTTTTGGGGAAAGTTGTAGAACAAAAGTTGTCCCTTATTATGGGTACTTTAACACCCTTTCGGCTTAGTACCCCTTTTCCGACTAACCTTGTATAATCACTTTAAAAATAAATAATTAAATTAAAATAAAACAAATATTTAAGGGGGGCTCCCATATAGCAAACGTGTTTTTTTTTTTGCCGTTTTTATACATAATGTTACGGAACCCTTCGTGCGCGAGTCCGACTCGCACTTGGCCGGTTTTTTTTTAATTTGTGGACATAATACATGACTTTTCTTATACGTGGGAGAGTCATAGCCAGATCTATTTTTGAAAAAATATAAGTAATCGTATTTTCTATAATATTTATTTATTATTCGGATAAAAAAATGGTTTTATTTTGTTATTCACTTCATTAAATATACACAACACACACTGTTAATGTTCCTATTGACAGCGAACAGGTTGTCTGCTTCGTATTTGTTTCTAGAAATTTAACAGGACAGTAAACATAGAGCACTCGACCGCTTTTTGTGTGGGCTTTGGAGAGTTGGATGTTTTTTTTTTGTTCACTCGTTTGGTGTAAAATATCCGGCCATCGGCTCTTGGCGGTGCGGTTCTCGACAAAAATAGAACACCCCCATCCTTTCCGTCAAGGATATATATTTTAGGAGCCTTCTCGAATAAAAATACTGAATTTTTTGAACGCCACACTATAGACGTATGAGCACGCCACGCTACAAATTAATCGTACGTTTTGACGGCTATTGACGTCGTTCGCGGCCCTAGCACATTTTTGTTTGACGGCTATAGCCGTCGATATCGTTCATAAGGTTAATAGTGAACTTTGAGGTTCCTCGACGGAGTCATTACGCCATAATTTGAATTATCTGCATCGCGCAAATAACGCCGCGATAAATAGTTGTAAGGATTATCGTAAGCATATTGTATAAAGTCTTCAAAATTCATTTTTGTTACATACGAACTTTGACACTTCCTTCCTTAAGGTAGGTTCCGAGGTACCTTGAGTTTGACAGATGATTCCTTACCTCGACTGAGGGAAAAATTCGAGTCGAGGACGTTATGTCAACTATAACTACCGATGGTAGTGAAAAAGGCTGAGTCGAGGTGGAGTCGAGTCGAGTAAGTTATGGAGGATCGTCTTAGAATATGGGTGTAAGTAGTACGTCCGGCGCGCTCTGGACAGTCAGCCCCGCCGCTATCAACCTTGCTGAATGGCTATCTTTTCACCACGGCATAAGCTATTTTTGTGTATCTCGTGCCGGCGAGTCTTTTAGGGGGTTTATGTGCAGAGGATATTTAAGGGTTGGTAGTTATGTGGAACGGAGCGATTGCGCTCTGACTTTTGCAAGCCGAGTATTGGGAATTAATGGTATACATGATGAGTACCTACAGTTATTTGCCGCTGACTATCGAGTCTGTGTCGTCAAACCCAAAATAATTTATTTATTTATTTATATACTCTTTATTGTACATACACCAGGTTAACACAACAGGACAAACTATTATGACCACATAATAAAATAACCTTTTTTGAAGTCGGTGCTAAGCTAGGCTGTAACGAAGAATTGAAACCTAGTGTAATCCCGGTAATCACATGCGCCCAAACATTCGTATATTGTACGAATGTTATTCGTATATTGTACGAATGCTATTCGTATATTGTACGAATGTTATTCGTATATTGTACGAATGCTATTCGTATATTGTACGAATGTTATTCGTATATTGTACGAATGTTTTCCGTTTTGTATGGAAAATGTTCGCATAGTCATTGCGAATGTCAGTCCCACACTTGTGGGTTCGCGTATTCGTGCGAATGTGAGTGACCGGGGTAATAGAAGGCGTAGGTAATAGAAAGGCCAATGATCATAATTGGTACCTTTATTTGAAAAATATATGGAAATCAATCATAATACATACATACATAAACTCACGCCTTTTTCCCATGGGGGTAGGCAGAAACTATAGAACGCCACATGCTACGACTCTTACATACCCCTTTCGCTTCATCCACATTCATACATCTTGTCATACAAGCACGCCGGTTGAGAGTACTACGCACCTGACCTTTGTGAAGAACATCACCAATAACATCGATGTATGTCCTTCTAGGACGTCCTCTACCGGCGTTCCCATTAACATCCGCCTTACATTTTATTATGAATTATGAAATAATACTTCTGCGGATTCAGTTCGAGCCGAAATTATATGTTTTAAGGAGTCTGCCCATTATAACGTATCATACTAGGACCGTGATATGAACGTGTTATGCACGGCAATAAACGCTCCGTTCATTACCTATGCCTACTGCAACGGATCAACCGCGTTCTAGTTCTATATATGGGTAGCAATCGCGGACTAAATCCATGTACAACGCGTATGATGACCGTTGCATCCAATGATATTATAAGTAAAAAGGTGTAGATAGGTTATAAGAGCTCAGCAAGCGACACGTTAAAATGTGGCTAATTAGCCAGACTTGACGTCAGTGTCACGTTGCCAGCGTCAACGGGTGCACTTCACGTACCGAGTGCATTAAGTGACCCTAAACTTCCGAAAATGCCGTCGTGTGTTATGAGATATTGCACATATTATACAAGCAAAACTTGTAAAAGTCAAGGAATCACATATCATTCGTAAAATCCTATTTATCTTAATATTTTAAAAAATCAAACATTATATTCCTAAAACGTCATTACCGATCATAGAGTAAAATGATGCCTAAGAAACAGACAAGTCAGTTGCCTGACAGTAGGTACAAATCGTGGGTTAAGAACTAGAGTAGCGTAAGGGCAAAATGACAACTTCACTGGAGAGCCGAAAAACAACTCAAATTTACCTACCGTTATCTTATAGCTCTTTTATGGCAAAATCTATAGTAGTTAGATAACTGATTTTTACTAATAATAAAGCTTTATTCATCGGCGACTGAATAGTGTAACTTTTTGGTCAATCAAAAAACGTTTTTATTTTAATAAAGTTTATTTTTCAAAAAATGGTTGACATACGTCATTTTGGCTGATAAATAAATTTAATAATGTATGGAATACAACGGAACTTCCGCTAAAATGGCATTAAAAATAATAACAAAAATCTTCTAAAATTAATAACCCCTCGTGGCTACTTTAAAAATGTAATTAAAAATAATTATTCGTGGTCGACCTGTAAATGGCTGTAAAAATCACGAAAAACTTAAAACATGTAAACTTACATACATGGTAGGTAACCGAAACCTGCGTATTAAGTAATGAATAGGTATATCTAAGAAGGTAGGTACCTACTTAGTTAATACAGATTTACTTACTTACATACTTACATTACAGATTTACTTACATCAAATAAATAAATGTATAAACTTTAATAGGTATGCACTTAATTATTTGAAACTGTTAAAAAGTATAAGCGAGCTCACTTTTATTACGTACCTAGTACCTTTTGAATGTCGAAATCCGTATCTGCATGGTGATTTAGCGATTTTAAAATCTTCCAAGTTCTTGTATTTTTATTCATCTTCACTGTTTTTGGCACTATAACTTATCAAATTTTAGATTAGGTAACGGTTTTTCGAAAAAAAATGCGTAGAGTCTAGGTATTAAACAATCGCGAGGGGCGCCCCGCGTCGTGTTTTCATACGCAACCGGCTGGGCCAACCTAAACTTTTTGGTGTCAAATTAACGTACAGTAGTATTAGACGCGAAAGTGCATCAGACCAACATATATTTATTACGTGCTAAAAGAACATATATAGCTTTTTCACTATTATTGACATAAAAACTGATTGCATTACTTTAATTATTTAGTGCCATAGTAGCGTATCACACCCTTACGTTTTTTTGGCAGGGAGAAAAATGACGGAAGCCCACCAAACAAGGTCCCATAAGCAGTAACCGTACTTTACGCTTATTTGGCACGAAACAAACTTCGGCTACATAATCAAGCTTTCTGCGTTAAAAACGTATGACAAGATACGTTATTTGAGCGAATACTTTAAAGGCATATTCAGTATCCTATTCGCTCTGTAAATCGAGTTTCGATCGTTGTGCTCGTAACTTTTTTAACAAAATAATGTCAAGATTATTGTAAGTAGAAACACTTCATTTTGGCAGTAATCAAATATCTTTTTTTTGATACGTCATTTTTGTACTAAGCAAATCTACACACTACATCGCTCCAGTTTTTTGGCACATAAAAATATGGGGATTAAAAAAGCGAATGGTGAAAAAAACTCCAGGTTGAGGTGCATCCAGTGGGTGGATATAGTCCGCAAACAGAGAAATGAAGAATTTTGGCAACCGAATAAATCGAATAAAATATGCTCCATTCATTTTAAAGTCGAAGACAAGTACATGTCTGGCAAGGGATACACTTTATTAAACAAATCTGCGTTTCCTGTTTTGGATGTAATTTGTTTACGGTTTTGTTAATGTTGCATTTTTATAGCGACTTCGTCTACTTGAATATTATTATTACTTATTAACTCATCAGTGAATCGCATTTTAGGCATAAATCACGGTGTAAGGTAAAATGTCATATCTGATTAATTTATTCTACATCGTTTCTACTACACTAGACGACTCACTCACGGAATTACATTTGTCTCTTTCGTTCGCGATAATCGAATCGTGCCATCCTGTCTTGACGTCTAATCGTAATGAAGTGTGCTATTGCAATATTTAGTTATTTATGTGTGTGTTAGTGTGCCGTTTTTGAAGATCGAATGTTGTGTAGGTAACCTATCTACACCTTTTTACTTATAATATCATTGGTTGCATCCTTGTTTAGTGCCCGTTCTATCGGCTTTTGTACTTTTTCTTTAATTGTATACAATGAGGGTTTTCTGAAAAATGTTCTACGTGAGATGGCAGCACTGTAGCGTCAGGTCAAAACACATACACGATTTGTATTTTTCGATCACTTTTTGGTTTATTTATTCTTAAAAACTTTACAAAAGGAATATTGTTTTCTAAAATGCCACAGTGTTGTGCAGTGCCTATGTGTGCATATAAAACTGGAGGGTGACTTTTGCACCTCTCTTTTTGAGCTCAATCTTCAGTTCGGCAACCTTTCTCTGGCCGTAATCCATAATAAAATCAATAACACTTCCAGATCGTAATTCGATCGTAATTCGAATTTCACAAAAAAATTATACGTTCGGTAAGAATCTGTGCTATCTGACAGCTGTTTGGACCTGACGCATACGAAGCGCCGTCTGGTGGCAGAAAAAGTATCGAAAACCCTCATTGTATAAATATTTGTATTTATTAGCACAGTCTATTTTAATTTCTGTCGTCCATTTTTTTGGTGCACGTGCTTTCGTTCAAAAGCCAGCAAATAATTCGTCGGTCCCTACGTATACTATCGAAACTACAAAATCTCAGTTTTTGTTTTATTATGTATGTACACCGATTACGCTGAGATTTATGATCCGATTTACGTGATTCTTCTTTGGTTTGATGCGGAATAGTTGCCATTTGGTCCCATAAAAATTTATTATTTTATAACCTTTAAGATAACATAATTTCACACATTTTAAGCAGATAAAAAAAACAGATTTTGTAGTTTCGATAGTAGGTATACGTAGGGACCGTTGAATTAATCTTCTGTATCAGACAGGAATTACAACGCGGTGCATACCCGTAGCATACGCATATCAGACACGGAGCGTTCCGTCACGTCACCTGCAAAATATTCTTGTGATGAAATTTTGTGCATGACACGCTTCGGTGTCAGTCGGTGACGGAACAGTCTAGTAGAAATTGTCTCATACTAATCCATACAAAGAATATTTTTTTGCCCGCACGGTACTTTGTAGTGGGCGGAACCCATTATGGCGAAATAAGTTTAGTAATGATGTCATCTACTTATAACCAACGCTAAATATGTTTTGTCTTCAAAATACAAAATGTTCTGAACTTCTGACTAGTCTTTTCTCAATTTGGGTCAGCTTCCAGTCTAACCAGATGTGGCAGAATAGCAGTATTTTACATGGAGCGACTGCCATCAGAACTCCGCAACCCATTTACTGGACAATGCTGATATCCTAAGGTTAGACTGGGTGGCAGACTTTCGAGCTTCTGACTACCCGTAACGACAGTCATAGGTATGACCCAGGACCCAGGACCAACAATTTAACGTCCACGATTTAACCTCTTCAAGGCAGGGAGGGGTTTCGATGTGTAACGAAGCGGCAAGCGGAGCTTAACCTCGCAAAACTCACTAAAATATAACAATTAATATAAAATAAAAACTTGTATGTTACGACTAAAAGCCGAATTGCGGTTACCTAGGTTTAGCCGGCTTACAGCTAGATGCGGCCCGTTGCAGATGGTTGGAACTGAAAACTAGATGTATCCTATTTATTGAAAGAGGGTCAAAAGTTGAAATCGGTTCATCCGTTTGTGCACTACGACGCCACAGACAGACAGACAGACAGACTGCCTCTTCAGTCTATACGGAAATTCAGATTGTACCTAACTGATCCACCAACCTTCTTCATATAGTACCTCCATGCCAATTTTAAAAGAAAAAAGATCACACATGCCATAGATATTTTTATTGTCATTATGACAGTATTATAACAAAATTTGTGTGTAATATAATCGTCCCGATATCTAAACAATTTTATTATTGTTCCATTCTACTAATATTCCGCGAAAGGCTATAGCATCACATTCCCGATTATGCTATGAGGTAATACACTATTGTGATGAATTACTGACATACCCGTGTCAACGTAAATATAAACACATGCATAATCTGACCTGCATTATGTCGGAGAACGCTCAGAGCGACAGTTTTTTGCGATTTGCGGTTTTTTTAAATAAATATAAATGTAAACGTGTATCAATGAATGGGAATTTAAATGATTTCGCCCTTTGGAAGATCAAATGGGATAGAGTTCGCGATGAGTTGCGCCATTCTATGTAAGGGAGGTTTTTCTTATTGTGAATCTATTTATGTATTTATACAGTGTACATAGATTTAGATAGTGGAATTTGAATATCGTGTATAAGTTTTAGAACTCGAGGTACTAGATATCCCTTCCCGTCCAAGGCTGTGCTGTCGCGACCACGGTAACTCTTGCATCGTGTTGTGTGGAAAGTGTGGGAGCAGGATCACCTCGTTTTGTACAGCAGTTTTACGAGTTAAAAGGTATTCATGGATCGGTTAATATATAAGGTCCAACCAGGGCGTAAGCGAGCGTGCAAAGCGTGCACCGCACACGGGCGGCACGCCCAGGGGGCGGCAAATCGAGCGACTCATCTAATTGAGACCAATTTCAATTTTTCGGTTTTGTGTCACTCAAGGTACAGGAGTAATCGAAGTGAGGGGAACGTCCAAAAAAAAGCTCGTCCAAGTATCGCTTGGGAATTAATCAAAAAGAAGCGGGGAATTTCGGGGAATTTTTATTGGCAGCACTGCTCATCACGTTTTTTTTTTTCATTCGGTATTGCACGCGGGCGACCAAACAGCTAGCGGCGGGCCTGGGTCCAACCAAAATATCTGGACAAACTTTTACAGTGTTCAGTACCTAACCAAAAATAATGACGTTTTAAATTGCCTGTACTCTCTAAGAATAAAATTATCCATTTTTTATGCATTTCGAACGTGTTTACCAGAACTGCGATGTGGAAAATATATAAAAAAAAAGTTGAAAACTAAATTTTTGTTAAAAAAAAGCGCCTGAAAATAGTTTTTTTTTTTGCATAGATATGTTCTGTTAAACGTACTGAACACTGTGTAAACGTTTGTCCAGGTATTTTGGTTGGACCTTAATATTATTACCATCTCGATAATGTGATAAGTCGGTGTCAAAGTGGTTTGTGCTAAGAGATCATGCTATCGTTAGGAGTACGTCTCTTTTAAAGTGTGTGTCGCGAGCCCAGGGCGTTCACGATGCTTCAAAGCGAACGCCCTGTACTCCTGGCATCATTAGTTAAATCTAATTAGCTAGACAAGCCATATTATGAGGATCTAACCATTAAAGGCTTAGCTGATAGACCCAATAGACGGGGGAAAACGCTACAAAGAGAAAATCTCTTTGGTTTCTGTATTTCGGTATCACGTCATTCTAACGTGGCAATTCAAAATATTACTGTAGGTACTCTTCGACCAACTTTTCTGTGAAATGGCAAATTGACGAACCTTGTGACATTGACAGTTTAATTCAGTTGCCAGGATGACAAAAATCTTTTCCATGCATTTATTAAATATTTAATAAGGAATTTGTGCCTTTACAATAATGCTCGAAAATGATTATATTCCAATAATCGGGAAAACATTTGGCTCCAATGTGTGTAGTCGGCTTTATCAATACCTGTCGTGTCAAAACGTCCGCTATCTGACAACAAACGATGATTTTGTTACAACTTGCTAGTTCAGTGTACGGAAAGAGCTATCAGAACTATCAAGTCATCCGTAAACTGGCAGAAAATGGGACGTAATAAAATATGTGTCATATCAGATTAGATATCACTCATAATGGATCATAAAATGGCAACACAGGAGCGAATGGATCATAGAATGGCAACACAGGAGCGAGCAGAGCGACGCTCTTTAATTCACAGATAACTTCGATGGCAGCAAAGTAGATACGGACATCTACATTTTTGCGAAAATGCTTTTATTACAAAAATGAGCTTATATCAACTCCATCTACAAGTCTGTATTAAAATTATTTCAAATATCAAAATAATTAACAAAATCTCGCACGTAAATGAAGACAATCATCTACACTCGATTTTAAGAAACATCGCAGCTAAATAGCTTTAATTTTTTACTAAAAGTGTTCTCTTGTAAAATTGCGATTTTGTAGATGTCTTCTTTTACTTTGCTGCCATCGACTTGTTCAAGTGTACGTAATACATTCTAACAACCGTGTCATAAAGATTATTGAGCTAAATGAGTAATGAGACATCGTAGGCGGTGTTATAGCTGCGTGGATTATTGACGTCAAAAAAAAGTGCCCGCGGCATTTATCCGAATAATAGAACTTGCATTTTACGTAACTATAATCGTATTTTCGTCTCTGAGATTTCACAAACTCTTCATTACGTCTGGTTTTGCCTTGTCTCCAATGAATTACTGGCTGTGCCTGCAGTTCCTAAACTTCGTTCTCGAGTCACTTTTAGAGCCTATGCACACGACGTCTTTTCAACGCGCAGACGACGCGCGTTTACTTCAAACTCCATACATAAAAATCTTTAAACTTGTTTTTTAAGTATGAAGTTTGACGTTGTCGCGCGTCGTCTGCGCGTAGGAAAGACGTCGTGTGCGTAGGCCTTTATTCAGCTCTGGTTCCTGGTTCTGGTCCGTTCTGTTTCTGCTCTCTACCGATCTGCCTTATAGCTACTTCTCACCTTTGTCACCATCTCAATAGCGGCACTCCTATGTGCTTAAGGTCCTACCAAACTCTTAAATAGTAGAACAATAATCTGGTCATGTTTTTTCCAGTCCTTATTGACTGACCTTGTAATTGGTAAATGTGTCATTTAGGACGCATGAGACAAGGCAGTTAATAAATCGTTAGTTTATTTATTTTCTACTCAAGGTAGTGGGTGTCTTTTATCGCGTAAAAGTAGCCTATGTCTTCTGGTTTCCAGACTATCTCTGTACCAAGTTTCATCAAGATCGGTTCAGTAGTTATCGTGAAGAAGTAACAAACAGACAGACCGATGGAGTGCATTTCGCATTTATAATTGTAGGAATACCACCTTTTTTGAAGCAAAGTTGTTTAAGACTGATTTAGGGTTGACCCACATCTATCAGCACGGAATTACGTTTTTTCATGCTCTATCCTTTTCTGTCGCTCAGAAAAGTCTCTTAATAGAGCGAGAAAGACCGCGTAAGTGCTATCGCTTGTGGTCTCACGCTGTCGTTCTCGCTCTATTAAAAGATTTTCCTGAACGACAGAAAAGGATAGAGCATGAAAAAACGCGATTCCGTGCTGATAGATGCGGGTCAACATTTCTATAAATCGAGGGGTGCGAGGTGAAACCCAATAAGTACCAAAAAGTTACTATTGAGTATTTAACTGTTAAATTATTAAGAATTTGCATCTAATTTAACATAATGACACTTACTTTCACGTCATCAAAATTTCAAACTCAATTTTCTCAATAGTAACTTTTTGGTACTTATTGAGTTTTACCTCGCACCCCTCGAAATGATGGAGAAGGCATGTCTGCTACTG
Source organism: Amphipyra berbera (assembly GCA_910594945.2). Taxonomy (NCBI): domain Eukaryota; kingdom Metazoa; phylum Arthropoda; class Insecta; order Lepidoptera; family Noctuidae; genus Amphipyra; species Amphipyra berbera. The sequence continues at coordinate 8,935,912 of OU343144.1, read as the reverse complement.
ACAATACAGACTAATGACCAGGTGAAGTCTCTATTGGTGACCTTTTTGGCAGACGCTTGCACTGTGATAAGCTAAAGACTTTTTTGAGCAATGATTTGTTAAACAATTGGCCAAATACTTAATACGTTAATTAATTTTAAGTTGCCGATAAGTCTCGTGCTGTCACTGTCACTTCGCCTTAAAGTGACAGTGGCAGCATGAAATTAACGAAAATTAACTAAAATATTTTTCCGTCTTTATCAGGTGTATTCGGAGCGGTGTGATAGACGAGGACAGTGCAGCTATTGTTCGTGCGAAGTCCTGCCTCGCCGCCAGTCGCCAGGAGACGGTTGCTAGGAAAGCTGCCAGAGATCTATTTGCCAGGTGAGATTTTATAACTTGTTTGGTGAAACTTCTTAAAGTAGTTTTGCTTAGACTTTTTCCAACCATGTTGGGGGTCAGTTTCCAGTCTAACCAGATGCGGCTCAATACCAGTATTTTACTCGGAGCGACTGCCATCAGACCTCCGCAACAGAGTTACAGGGTAATGCCGATATCCTAAGATTAGACCGGTTGTCCGACTTTTGGGCTTCTGTCTTCCCGTAACGACTGTCATAGGTATTCATATGACACCCGGGACCGACTGTTTAACGTGCTCTCTGAGGCATGGAGGGGTCTCGGTGTAACGAACGGTCACCCATCCACTGACAGACCGCGGCAAGCGCAGCTTAATTTCGAAATCTGTACGATCCGCGCGGTTGGTAATGATTCACGAGCCCACGTGGTGAAACTAATATTGAAAAGTGAAAGTTTGTGAAGAAGAAGGTGGATGTTTGTTACTTAATCTTTATCACTCAATGAAATTTGACACACAGAAAGACAATGCCCTGGATTACCTCATATGATAAAAAAAACTGGGTACATTAAGTAGTTCCCCTAGGCTACAGTGAAACCGCGGACAACAGGTATTAGTGACTAATTATTTATGCACTAGCGGCCCGTCCCGGCTTCGCACGGGTGGAATTTTTTCCCGTTTTTGCAACATTTTTCATTTATGCTCCGCTCCTATTGGTCGTAGCGTGATGTTATATAGCCTATAACCTTCCTCGATAAATGGACTATCCAACACAAAAATATTTTTTCAATTCCAACCAGTAGTTCCTGAGATTAGCGCGTTCAAACAAACTTATACTTAAACTTTATAATATTAGTATAGATGTATCAGCAGTTATTATATTCTAAATATTACTAGTAGGAAATTGGGTTAAAAATAAAGAAGTATCATTCGTATAATGTTCAATCAAGTTTCGATCTAGGGTAATCTCGCCATGCCACCTTCAGACGCACTTTCGTTCCTTGCATTTGTGATAGATAGATAATGGCCTAATTTCATGTTAGGGACATACACCAGCGTTCGTCCAGGGTCGGCTAAGTTGAAGCGTGAAAGCAGCGCGGAGGGCGTGCTAATGTATTTGCGAAATTACATCGTTTGACTAGCATACTGTACATACGCAGCGTTTGGCACGTACACGGCGCACGCGCCGTATGCTGAGTACCTATAAAAACCTTTCGGAAATAATCGCGACCCTGTCAAATACAAAACGTGGACCAGGGTAGGAAGATGAATCATACATTAAAAACATTTCAGCGCAGTCCGCATCTGCTAGTATCTACTTCTAACGGGTTGTGAAAGCTGATATAGACGCCTCCACGTAATTTGGCTAGGTTTTGGAGTAGTGGGAGTAAGATTGCGCATGTAAACTTAGTACAACAAAAAATGGTCAGGTCACTTTTATTGCCTGTAATTATTCGTTGGTTAAAGCTGATTTACACGAGGATAGTTTCTCGAAGCAAGACTCGTTCTGTCTTTGTCTTTCTTTACGACAAAAACAGAGATAACATGAGACTTGCTTCAAGAAACTTGCTCCGTGTAAATGAGCCTTTATTGCCATAATTTATTTTTAAACATGTCTGTTTAGAACAGAGAAAGAAAAGATAATTGCATTAAGTTTTTCATAACGTTTTGTAATTGATATATATATATATTATAATATATTTGTATATATGTATTTTATGTAATTTATATTTAACTTTTGATTTCCTGATATATTCAGTCCAAAATTGTCAACTCATCTTTTTCCTGTACCTACGTATTTTGATGCTTTTCTTTTTAACCCTAAGGTTGACTGGTAGAGAATGCCTTATGGCATTAAGTCCGCCTTATGTACCACAATAGTGCATAGAAGTATAAATAAATAAATAAAAGAGAGGAATTCTCTTCTCTATTCTTGCCAAGTTACGTGCCGGTGACTGTAACACCTTATTTGACCACTTGCAGCCTGTCCAACGGCGAGCAGTACATAACTACGGCGCAGTTGGAGCGGCGCATCCGTGAGATATGTAGCACCACGCTCAGGAAGCAGCCGGACGACAGCGACTCGCCCGACGATGACTCTCCAGGTAAACACCAGTTCACGGCGGTTCACTATCAATTCGCATAAAATTGATTTGCATGGTATAATTTATCATGGCATACTTTTACTTATCCTAATAATCGTTACGCATAATATTAATTCTGCATTAATGTATTAACATCATTTTTTTTTACCGTAATAACCTAACCTAATCTACAAAATTACACCGAAAAAAATATAGACAAATGATAATTATGTATATCTAAACAGTAGGTCAAGAAATATTAACACCCATATTCTAAGACGTTCCTCCAAAACTTACTCGATTCAGAACGGCCTCGAAAACACCTTCAAAATTGTATTCTTAGTCGCAATTTTGAGTGAACTTTGAGGTTCCTCGACGGAGTCATTACGTCATAATTTGAATTATCTGCATCGCGCAAATAACGCCGCGATAAATAGTTGTAAGGATAATCGTAAGCATATTCGATGAAGTCTTCAAAATTATTTTTTATTACATACGAACTTTGACACTTCCTTCCTTACGGTAGATTCCGGGGTACCTTGAGTTTGACAGATGATTCCTTACCTCAACTGAGGAAAAATTTCGGTCGAGGACGTTTATATCAAGTCGAGGTGGAGTCAATTCGAGTAAGTTTTGGAGGAACGTCTTAGAATATGGGTGTATGTCAAAGTATTATTATGCCATTAAAAGTTATGCCTAACTCGTTCTTGCCTAAATTCATTCCTGCCTCATGAATGCCTAAAGCATTATTAGGTGTACCTTATTTTTTGTTATAAAGTGCTTTTAAATATATTACTATATCAATAGTGCTTACTGCTTCCAAGATCGTTATTCAACTGCATACTTAACTCTTATGCTGTGAGTACAACAACACACCTATGCTTAGTGACTTCAGGAGTGATGATGCTATACTTACATTCTTATTTTATAGAAGATGCGCGTGCCCTAGACGACGGACACGCCCTGGAGCCATCAAACTTTCAGGCAGGTGACCAGATACACAGCAATGGCACCATACGGACTGCTGACACGCCTGATCATGGTAAGTCTCAAACAGTTGTTAATTGCCTCGTTGGTCTAGTGGTAGCAAGCGCGACTGCTGAACATGAGTGAACATGAAGTTCGATCCCCAGGTCGGGCAAAAGTGTTATTGGATTTTTCCGTGTGGAATTTCTCACTGACATCCCGGTGTTTGGATTTGTGCCCGGTTGATGGCGATAGGCTCGCCCCCTATTACATGGGACTTAAACATAACGACGAAATGAGGGTGTTACTATACACCTCTGCCCAACCCTTCGGGGAATACAGGTGTGATGTTATATGGTTGTTAATTGTAGTAGTTTGTTAATGAAGCACCGGATCATGCTTCTTTTTCTCTAGACACTAGCGGCCCGTCCCGGCTTCGCACGGGTGGACATTTTTTCCGTTTTTGCAACATTTTTCATTTATGCTCCGCTCCTACTGGTCGTAGCGTGATGTAATATAGCCTATAATATGATAAATGGACTATCCAACACAGAAATAATTTTTCAATTCCAACCAGTTGTTCTTGAGATTGGCGCGTTCAAACAAACAAACTCTTTAGCTTTATAATATTAGTATAGATTACCGCATCGTCGCCTTTTACGTCATACACTGGGAGAAAGAACAATGGCTTGCCAAATAAGCTATAATAAACAAGCCATTTTGAACTGCCCACATCTCTCGCTTGAATACTGCTAAAGAATTGAAATTAATAATATAAATAGAACAACAAATAACATCACGCCTTTTATTCCCCGAAGGGTTCAGCAGAGGTGTTTTAGTTCACCCTCGTTTCGCCGTTATGTTTAAGTCTAATGGAACAGGGGGCGAGTTTATTGCCATTAACTGGGCACAAATCCAGACTCCGGGTTGCTACTTAGAAATTTCTAATGGAAAAGTTTAATAACACTTTGCCCAACCCGGGGATCGAATCCAAGCGCTTGCGCTTGCAACTTAGTCTAGTACCAACAAGGCAGTCAAATAACATAAATATAGTTTGAAAAACGAAAAATCACGCTTTTGTTAAGCTACTACGCTAGGCGAGCCGAGCACGAGGGGAGCACAAGCGGAGCACGAATTTGCATAGCGTAGACGGCTCCCAAGTCCATCCACGTTACGCGAATTCGTGCTCCGCTTGTGCTCGGCTTGCCTATCGTAGACCCCGCTTTAGTTTACTGAAAAGTAAAAGCCATAAGGGGTTCCAGTACCCACCTTCTGACTCCATCGTGACGACAGCTCGTCTCGATGGTATCATATTATTGTATAGTCTTCAGAATTACATTTGCAAAGTTTCACATCGATGTGTCAGTTAGAAATGAGTGAAAATCGAATTCTAAGTTTATTTTTACAATTTTTATAAAAAAACTTTAGTTACAGATAGTGCCGTCCATGAAGACGCGCCCGACTCTTCATCTAAATCGCGTGTTCTCTCTCACTCTAACATGAAGAGCGAGATAGAACACGCGATTTAGACGAAGATTGGGGCGCAACTTCATGGGTGGTACTATCTGTAAAGGTGAAGCTAATATAAGCGTGTTAATTAAAGCAATAGTGAACATCGAAATACCCACGTATAATATTTTTCTTCCACAGAATACCCAGAGAGATGTGGTCCAAGCGACGAAATACGGAACCTAACCGTCGATAACTTAGTGTCGGCCGCAGTCGACTACTGCCAAGGGGAATTGCCCCTAGTCAGCTTCGAATTGACCCTGACAGACCCTAGTGTTAAAGCCCTAGACCATGTACCCTTATTACACCAAGCTTTCTTACATCCCATCGTTTTCCTACAAGTATTATATCTAAAATTACTATATTATTTTGGTACTTTTACCTTTCGACTGTCAAATTTAGAGCTGTCGTTGCTCCTCATAGCATATTTGTCGGTCAGCGCGGATAGTTTGTATCATATAGTACCTCTAGCGATGTATTACGCGAGTTTCATCGCAATGGTTATTTGTACGTTTAAGATGTTGCATGCTAAAAGACAGTTCATAGATTTTAGGAAGTGGTCCGGTTTGTTTCTGCGATATAGTGATGGGAATTTACAGCCAGATGAGTCCGAGAATCTGTTCGTTCGAAACAATCTCGGTCCGTTCGTCCAGTTTTTTTCGGCTCTCTTTATAAATCTATTTTTGTATCCTTTCATAGCGACTCAATGGGTTCCCTTTTCCGAATTCTGTGTCTTATCATTCTTTTTAATGTTTTTAACATTGCTCTCGTTTGGAACAAACGGGAATCCGTACCCTGATCTACTTGCTCTCTTGTCGTTCGGAATAAACGTGTTAGCTAAGTACCCTTATGAGAAGGATACAGTCGTGCACCAAGGCTGGAGATTTCTCGACTTACAAGTATCGAATTATCCGTCTTATATTCTAGGAAATAGCATCGAATTTTGTTTAAACGCTCGCGTGTTTTTTTCTTTACTAATCCCTGTTATATTGATGGCAATGGCTAGACGGAGTTGTTGGCAAGGTTTCTTCAAGTTTGCTTTGCCTCACTGCGTGACCTTGAGTTGGTTGCAGATGTTTATAACTTGTTCTCATGGGTGTACAACTTACGGGTTGATAAGAGGCACATTGGCTCTAGTCTGTTCTTTCCTCTTCCTGCCTCTAATAGGCGTGGTGACAGTGACGCTGCCTATTTTCGCGTTCCTCCAATATATTACGATGTCTCGGGTTTTCTACACTGTGTCTGTTGTGGTTGGGTTCGGGCTGAGTTTGGGCGTTACCTGCATTTTGGCAAAGTCGGAGGCTACCAAGAAGTTTGTTACTCCATTTCAGGTTAGCGATAAATTACTTTTGTCCATATACAATATGTAACATAAGTAATCCACATCCTGAAAGTAGTTTGTTCAGAATCGTTTACTGAATCGACTTCAGCCATTTCTATTGTGCATTTTTTTTTATAAACGTTTTTTTTTACTAATTAGTCTTTTAATTGGCACAACGAAAATTGAGCCTTATGTCAAGGACATAAGACTGAATTTTAAATGAAGGTAACAATGAAAAACTAATACTATTTTCTTGAATAAACAATATTTAAACACATAAAAATAAAATTTTAGTGTATGTATTATGATTATTACATAATATTCTAATTGGGGTGTTTGAGGGTGTGCGTTAATTATGTTACATGTTGTATATGGTTTTTAATTACTTAATATCTATAAATTGTTATTTTTTAACTGCAACATTCTCAATAATTCTAAATTGTTGATGTCAAGAGCATCATTATTCAAAAGCTAAAATAACATCTTCTTTTTCACAGCTCGCAGTCGGCTTAATAACACTAGTCTACTTAGGAAACCAGTTCGTAATAAACCTACAAGACGACGGCCTTCCTTCTGGTCTCATTGAACTGATAGGCGAAGAGAAATCCAGCATCAAGAACTTACTCAAAAACGAATTCATTACTGACTATGAAGACAACACCTACCATATCAACTGGGATGATTACTACAACCAATGTAACTCACCTTCTTGGTCGGATTACAACATGGCTGCCACTCAAATTAAATGCTCCATACTTGATGGCGCCAATGTAAACTGGGAGGGTTATGTTAAAGATGTTCAACTTAAAAACGTTAGAAATAGATGGAGGGACTTCGTAGCCTGGCTACCCGGATTCGTTCAAGAATACTTTAGGTGCTACTACGGTCAAGAATATTCAACCTTATGTCAAGGAGAGGAGAGTCTACAGTCGGTTAAAGAATGCGAGTTTGTTAGAAGCGTCGCGCGCCAAAGTGGGAAGAGCTGCCATTTAAATAATTTGAATGAGTAAGTGTTGATTCATTTTATAGTTAGTACTGCTTCTATGCATATGAGCTGGATGTGATATTAAAACATTTGTGAGGTAATTAAATGCTTATTACAAGAGCTTACTGACCGATGTTCTGCCTAGCCGTTACCCTACTATGTTGGGGTCAGCTTCCAGTCTAACCAGATGCGGGCGTACATACAAGTGGGGTGTTTTTGTCGATAAAATTGAGTGTATATACTGCTCTTAAAGTTTTATTACTACTTACCCGGACACTTCTGTCTCGTTGGTGTAGTGGTCGCAAGCGCGACTGCTGGTGAGGTCCTGGGTTCGAGCCCCAGGTCGAGCAAAGTGTTATTGAGTTTTTCCGTGTGGAATTCCTCAGTAGCAGCCTGTAGTTTGGATTTGTGCACGGTTGATGGTAATAGGCTCGCCCCGTATTACATGGGACTTAAACATAACTGCGAAATGAGGGTATTACTCTGCTCAACTCAACTCTTCGGGGAATACAGTCCTGATGTTATGTTAAGTTACCCGGATACGGTGTATATTCACAAACTAAGCTCCTACTATATTTACAATAATTGGGGTAGAAGTTGTGTTGGTTGTACTTTATAGAAACATTAATTACGAAATAAATATTGCTGCGAACTACGTCATAGCCGGCACGCATTTCTTGCGCGTATATAAAAACACCACGCAGCGCCGGAGCCGCCTTGGGTACCCTTCAAGTCTCGCTAATAACTGTCCGGTTATGTAGAAGCGGTCCACAAGGATCATCTACAAGAATAGCCCAGTCACCAGATAGTTTTAGTTTGCAAAAGGTTCGGTAGTCCGGAATTTTGGTTATGTATTGTATTTAGGTGAAAATTCCAAATTTTCGACCTTGAGTGAACTCCGTGCGCTCCGCCATCTTAGATTAAAGATCCCAAATAATGAGTTTTTATTAAATAACTAATCTATGGTTCTTACGCCAAAAATTGCTCCGCATATTTTTGTAGAGGATTAAATTCCCTACAATTCTTGTCTTATTTTTTTTGCACTTTAAGTAGACAAAGTTCACAATTATTAAACACTTCTTGTTTTTAACTTCTGTCGCAAAAATAGGGGTGTTTTTAAGTTTGAAGCCTGTCTGTCAACAAAGCTAAATATTATAATAGCTTAATATTTCGTTTTTTAGATACACATATGAAATAAAACTAGTAATGGAAGCGAGCGGTGGACTACTAAAGCGTCAGTCAGAAATATCCATCATCTTCGACCACTGCTTCAGCAATTTCACACGGTTGCTACGCGCCGATGACAAGATCCGATTTAAAGGCGTGCTGTCAAACGAAAATGTACCTTTTAACATTGGCACTAAAGACCTAAATATTAAAGGATATGAAATTAACTGCCTTGAATGCAAGGAGGCCCGAGGTACGGTGAGGTCGAAAGCGCCATCTGTGTCGAAATTCTCGGAACTTTGTAAAACTATAGTTAATGATTGTGTTGTGTCTACAAAGTATATTTTAAATTTCCTGTTGAATCCAGTGGTTGTTTTTAAATAAATGATTTATGTCTGTTTCAATGATCTTTAAGTTTGTCGTTTGAGTGTTAAATGTTTCCTATGCATTGTAGTAAAATGACATACAGTGGAAACTCGATTAACCGGACTAATTGTTGTCGTTAGGCATTCGGATAATCGAATGTATGAAGAAAAGCGGGTTTTGTGCATATTATTATGTAGTACCAACAATACAAAGCATCTTCTAAAAATTCATTTTTCGGTTTCTTCATCATTTTCCGATGTTTACTCCCGTCTTCACTATCTAATTTGCAGGTGTACAACAAAATTGAATCGGTATTCTTCTTAATATCACGCAGACGAGGGACAATGGCGGACTAAAAGTCCGCGGTGCGCTCTTATTAGTATTGCAATAAGGTTGCACTTTGTACGCGCCAATACCTCATGTCGTTATGAGGTATGCCGTCCGTGAGGTAGTCCGGATAATCGCGAATCCGTATAACTGAGGGCCGGATAATCGAGTTTCTACTGTAATTATATTTTTGCAACTACAACTTTTAGAAAGTAAAGATCTAGGTCTATAAAATCTCATTTTCCGATATCAAAGGCAAAAATTTATTTTAATACTAATATTTCCGAGGGTCTGCATGAAAGGACCGACTTTTATTAACTTTAAAATATTTTAAAAGTAAATTGTATTTGAATAGATAGTAAAAAGTTATTTGTATACTTGCATATTGAAGTATATTGGGTTCTGTACTTTCGAATAATAAGATATTACAGTCATGAACAAAACATACAGTACCCAGATTTTGATATGGAACGTCAGGGACAAGGGTAAGACGATAGGCTGTGATCAGCTAGCTTCGATTTCGTAGAGAAATTTCTTTGTCGTTCGTTGCACTGCCAGCCTAATATCTATGTAGAGTTGTTAAAACTATTTGTGTTCATAGATATCTGACTGACAGTGCAACTTCGACAGAAAAAAAACGCTTTACAAAACTAAACCTGGCTAATCATAGCTGAACATTGGACTTTTGCTATATACCCCAACGTGCCATATCAAAACCTGGGTATTATGAATTTATAATACACAAAACACAATTGCAATAGAGAAAAAAAGTAAACTATGTACAGACAGCTACGTTAATTGGGTACACCCCTGGTTAATTTGGAGGTTCTCGTAATGTAAGCTAACACTTGTACTTTAATGAATATAAAAGGGGTTAGCACAAGCCAGGGACCCACGTTGTAAGTTCACTCTAGCGCGTGTATAATGTTGAGGACCCCGCTAGCGGGTTCACTCTTCGACCAACAATAGTACTATATTTTCGATGAGCGCATCAAAACGGAAAAATAAGACCAAAAATAATGTTGTGGTCTTATTTTGCAACATAGTTTTTTAAACCGTATTGCTTAGAAATTGTCTTATATTGCCATAAATATTATTGTTCTTATTTTGAAAATACGTTTACTTTTCAATCGAAGTAGTAAATATATTGCAAACGATAATAAACTTTATGTTTGAGTGTTAAGGTTTATAATCAACTTGTATGCAATCGCGGCCACTTGAGCGATGTGTTTTTGTTCCTAATCCTTAATCTAGTGCTAGTTAATCGAAGGGTTCATTTGTAAAATGTATAACGGCATGGCGAATGAGCGACATGAAAAGTTCGAAGGAAGCGAATGTGTATGCGAGGCCTCTATTCATGAATACCTACACAAAAATTGTATCTACTAGAAGTACTAAGGAACATTAAAAGAGCTTCCACAAGTTACCCTGGGTACCATTTTTCACCCAATTGTTGCAACTGGCTGTACACGCGGCAAAAGAGTTTCGTATGCAGGCAACTAACGAAGATCTTAGCAACTGACAATGTTATTCTGTGCCAACTTTCCTCACCCAGAGGCATCAAGGGTCGCATTTCGTCTAGGTAGCGACCCCAGACGAAACGTTAAAGACTGCCAATCAAAACGCACCCAATTTCTATGTAAAAGGTGATGTCGCTAGTTGCCTGTAAATTTATCTACTTTACCCTTTGTAATAAGGCAGGCAATTTATAGTTTATAGTGTTATAATTGCAATAGAAATTACAAAAAAATATAACTAAAAATTATTCAGAATCGGTGAAATATTAAATTAGTTTGTGTGACACTAGTCGCGTTATTAAAACGACGATACAAGTGTCGATTCTGTTGGGCTAAACTTGACTAAAACTAGTCTGCCATCTTCAGTCTATTTTCCGAGTATTTAAAAAAAAAAGATTTTGTAGTATAAATCGCCGTTTATTTCTTTTGTAAACGATGTCGAATACGGAGCACCAAAAGTTTCAAGTTTTACAGAGACGCTCACGGTGCTACATTAGTTTACGATGTGTCAGAACCAAAGTCCCTAGCAAAATTGTATGAGTGGGTCGAGGAACTTCAAGTATACTCCACCATGAAGAACATAGCCTGCTTAGTTGTCGGCAATAAGATTGACAAGCATATCATTTTGGGACTCCGTGCATAATATCAGCAAGCACATTGGATCACCCGCGCGAACGCTCAACAAGTATTCCCAAGGAGGGTTGATGTCAGGCAGGCGGCCGGTCATAAAACAATAAGCCAAAACCTCTAACAACATGGATTTATGAAATACATGTTGTGCCGACCCCACCCAGTGTGGGAAAAGGGCAGGAAGAACAAGAAGTCTGCCATCTCGGGCTGTCCGCCATATTGGATTTAGAATGACGTCACTTAGCTAACCATGCATTGTCACCTAAACTAAATGTGTATGCAAAATTTCATCTCAGTCGGTTGAGGATAACTGCTTTCAAATTTAGTTGCAAGATTTGACCCGAACATACAAACATTGCAAGTTAAAATAAAAGATTCTAATATGTCTGTTTCTTGAATAGGCAGTACAAGTAGGAGACTGATATTTTTTAGAACTGTCATGCTAGAGTACCTACATGTTATGAATTTACGCGATCTGAGTTGTCGTCTAAATCTGTTTGGAAATTTTAGATCAACCTTATTTATTGGCGCAAATTTTTTTAATGTCTTATTTTTTCTGCTATTAAAATATAGCAATACTTTCAGAATCTGTCGAATCGGTGCCATTTTACGATATCAAGGCCTTAATAGTGCCGATTATGGTGCGCACCAACGAAACTTAACTAGAAATATTGCTATCTTTTATTATCGGGCAACACATGAAAGAGATAGAACATTTTTAGAGGTGTCATATTAGATTTATCTAAAACAGAAAGATTTAGACGACACCTCAGCATATGACGCCCTATAACGCGGTGATGTTCAATAAGTGAACTATTTTGACAGCTCTAAGGTTCGTATTACAGAACGAAACTCGAGCATTTTTCTCTGTTTAAAACTAGTTTTGAGTCGACTTTTAATTTTAGAACGTTCCTCAAGCATAGATTCATAGTTCAGCTGAGTTTGGCTCTATTCTAGATCGTTATTCAGTTCGTAGATTCGACCCCAAGCAGTGATTTGATCTGTAATCAACCAATCGATCGGCTCGATTTGTCTCGTTTCATCTGAGTATAGATTGATTGCCGTTCTGGAATAAGACCGTTTCTCAAGTACTGATTCTATACTTAAACAGTGATCAACTGATTTAAGATCAAACTGGAAATGAGGAATGTTCTGTAATACGGACCTCAAAATGTTACGTCTCTTTCTTGTTTTGCCTATTAATAAAAGATAGCAATATTTTAGTTAGTTCGCAACAGAATCCGCACCATTGTTAGTTTCTAAGACTAAATTATAGTAATCGTGTGTTTGGTTTTTTTTATGTATTTGAAGATTATATTTTATGTACCGAATGTATTGAACGAAGATGAAGTGTATTGTTATTATAAAAAGTATTTTAATGAATGAATTAAAAGAGATTATTGTATTAGTGTAGTTATATATTAGGTTCAAGATGTGTTGTGTGACAATAGTCTATATTTGGAATGCCTGTGTTGTTAATAAAAAGAAATAAATTACTACCTATCTCAATTTAATTTACTCCTATATACCGTATTCAGGGAAACAAAAGACACTTTTTAAGTAGAAAAATTCATGAAAATTACAATATTATTGCAATTTACACAAATATGAACTTAACAAACTAATGGACTAAGTTGATTTTACAAATACATAGAAAAGGAAAAGGTCATAAAACAATTTTAGTTACAATAGAAATTCAACTATGAGCAATGGAATTATGGCTCTAATTTACTAAGCATGTTAATTCTTTAATTGGATGGTTTTTTTTTTCTTTTTTATTTATAGTAAATGTAGCACGCACAGACAATGGGGTATAGTCCGCGGGCAAGCGTTAGTCACCTCCTGAGGCATGAGAGCGGCAGGACGAGGTTGCACTCGGTAGACAAGACGAAGTAAACTGACAGTACAGTCACGTGTAATACTATGTATACACATGGCGAAACTAAAAAGCGATTTCCTTCTAAAATATATATTAGAATTATGATATATTCCGCACATAGTTTCTATAATTACATATGAATTACCGTTTCAAATATTTCTAAATTAAACTTTGTTCTCTAAAAGAAATTCGCTTTTTAAGTACGCTATGTGTATACATCTTATTACACGTGACTGTACGTCTATTGTTTCGCACCCCCCTCCTGCCTCTCATACCTCAGGCCACCGGTTAGTGCTAGACACCACTACTAGCACTTGCGCGTAGACTATAGTTAACAATTTTTTTTTTTTTATTCATTTTCTCGGAACTTTTACATAGGCAACAATGGAAAAAAAATGAAATATATAATAAAATGCCCAAGTTATAACCGATTTAAAATTATTAATAGCCAGAGACCGCACCATTGAACGATGACGTTATTCTTCATAGTAGGTATAATATACCTGGGGCACGCCGCGACAGCGGCGGTAAGACCCGTGATGGAGGAGTGGCTGGAGAGGCGTCACGGCGCCCTCAGCTTCCGGCTGACGCAGGTATTCTCGGGACACGGCTGTTTCGGGAAGTACCTGTGTCGTATAGGCCGGGAGCAGACGCCCGGTTGTCACCACTGCGACTGCCCCGAGGACACGGCGCTGCACACTTTGCAGGCGTGTCCAGAATGGGAGTCGCAGCGCCGCGATCTAGTCGCGGCGATCGGCGGTGACCTCTCGCTTCCGGCCGTGGTTCTGTCCATGGTCGGGACTGCGTGGGAAGCTATCGCCTCTTTTTGCGAGGAGGTGATGGCGACCAAGGAGGTAGCGGAGAGGGAGAGGGAGGCCGCTTCTTCTCTCCCTTCTCGCGCTAGACGCACCGGGCGCCGGAGAGCGCGTGACGATCTCCGGCCACCCTAGTGAGTGGCCTGCGGGCGGCGGGTTGGGGAACCCGTCGCCCGACCAGTAACGGGCCCAGGGAGGATGGCGCGTCGTGTCCTGCGCGCGCCTCTCGGAAGGATGTGGGGCAGGGGAGCAACGGCCCCACCACAGGAGAGGTCCACCAGAAGAAGCTGGTGGACCGAGACCTGCCGGGGTCGCGGTGCATGCAACAGCGAATCCCGTGACCCCGGCCGTAGGTCAGAAGGAGGGACACCGTGGTGGTTTTAGCCAGTAAGAGTCTGGCACACCCCCCCGTCTTCCCCGGACGGGGGATAGTCCATGAGGATTTCCTATACCTAGTCTGGCCATAAATACTGTTATAATTAAAAATAAGAAAGATATTACATTTGAATTTGGAATCTGTCATTTTTATACGATTGTTCATTGAGTTTTCTAATTTTGGCGCAAATACATTGTACAATATTTTGCGATATTAAAATGGAGTGGGGTGATAAAGAGAACCGAATCGCTGTGATTGCATTACATAAAGTTGGTATGGAGCCAAATGCAATTTTTAAAACTCTCCATACCTACGCTTGGTATTAGTCAAATGTTTGTGTACCGGGCTATTAATAGGTACAATGAGACCTCCTCTGTTTGTGACAGAAAAAGATCTAGCCGTCCAAGTAGTGTTCGTACGAAAAAGGTGCTCAAAGCAGTAAGGGAAAGAATTCGAAGAAATCCTGTCCGAAAGCAAAAGATTTTATCTCGGAAGATGAAGATAGCACCCAGAACCATGTCGCGTATTTTAAAAGATGACTTAGGACTTGCAGCCTATAAGAGACGCACTGGTCATTTTTTAACTGATAATTTAAAAAAGAATAGGGTGGTAAAATCGAAACAACTACTGAAGCGGTACGCAAATGGAGGTCACAGAAAAATCTTGGTTACGGATGAGAAAATCTTTACAATTGAGCAACATTTTAACAAACAAAATGACCGTATTTATGCTCAAAGCTCTAATGAAGCTTCCCAATTAGTCGACAGAGTGCAACGTGGGCATTATCCGACTTCAGTGATGGTTTGCTAACACCCCACGCGTTAGCTACGAAGGAGTGACTGAGCCATATTTTTGTGAAAAAGGTATCAAAACATCGGCACAAGTGTATCAAGATACCGTTCTTGAGAAGGTAGTTAAGCCCCTTAACAACAACATGTTTAATAACCAAGTATGGTCCTTCCAGCAAGACTCGCCGCCGGGTCATAAAGCTCGGTCCACGCAGTCTTGGTTGGAAGTGAACGTTTCGGACTTCATTAGAGCTGAAGACCCGATCTTAATCCGCTGGATTATGATTTATGGTCAGTTTTAGAGAGTACGGCTTGCTCTAAACGCCATGATAATTTGGAGTCTCTAAAACAATCCATACGATTGGCAGTGAAGAATTTTCCCATGGAAAGAGTGCGTGCTTCTATTGATAACTGGCCTCAACGTTTAAAGGACTGTATTGCAGCCCATGGAGACCACTTCGAATAAGCTTTTATATTTTAAATTGTTTTATATTTAAGTATTAAACTAACACACTGTAAAAGTACCTAATAAATATTATTTGCAATAAAAAAAAAATCTCTTCTTGACAATATTTATGGCAAGACTAGGTAGGTAAAACGAGTAAGTAGGAGTAAGTAGTACCTATAATATAAATATTATAGGTAAAAACAATTAAATTCTTCCTAATTTTTAATAGAAGTCCACTACCGAGTTCTATAGTTCCCGATTACCTCTATTGTCGATTATAAAACTTAGTATCTACCAATCTAAAAATCGGTAGTATACCTACTTATACTAATACCGATCGATATACCGACCGGATTTTTTTGTCCTAGGTAATTTAAATGTAATTATAATTACTTGGCTACCGAACTTCTGATATCACATGCAAAATACCTGCTGAAAGATACCAATTTATGGCAATCTAGGTCTTTTCTAGGTTTCTCATTAGTCCTGGCTAAATGAAAAAGATACAAGGTAAGTAAATAATACCAGGAGGATTACCTACATCTAAAAATACAGGACAGACCTACAGTAAATCCCAAGAAAATTAGATACCGTCTCGTCCAACGAATAATTGAACCAAAAAGGATTTGCCAAATACGACAGACCGCGCTGATTTTCAGTCACCCTTCGTTACCGGGGCCTTAGAAAACTTGTTTCAGGACAAAATTGTAAGTTACGACAGTGAATAGATAAAACTAATTTTAGTGAACTTGTAACTTTGTTTAGTGTGATTCCTGGCAATGAAAAGGCTACCCTGTTACCCATCTGCGGGTGGCGTAATAGACCACCCTTCAACCCACCTGCGGGTATCGTAGAAGGCCACCCTTCCACCCACCTGCTTGTGTCGTTAGAGGCCACCCTTCCATCCACCTGCGGGTACCGTAAAAGGCCCCTCTTCGACCTACCTATGGGTGTCGTAAAAGGCTACCCTTCCACCCACCTGCGGGTGTCGTAATAGGCCACCCTTCCATCCACCTGCGGGTGTCGTAATAGGTCACCCTTCCACTCACCTGCGGGTGTTGTAAAAGGCCACCCTTCCACCCACCTGCGGGTGTTGTAAAAAGCCACCCTTCCACCCACCTCCGGGTGTAAAAGGCCAATGTTAGGATGTGTCGAGAGGATGATCAGTAGCTTTATCTACCTTGCTATAATAACATACTGTAATCACCAATTCATCTGGCAAGTGTTGGGCCCGCCGCACATGCCCACACTCGCACTCGTTCACGACACTGCGCCAATGTCGCATTGACATTGGTGGACACGTGTGTGTCCGCAATTGCTTTCACGAGTCATACATCAGTCAGTGTCTTCAATGAGTTCCTCCATTTTGCAAACACTCGCGCCACTGCCACTCGAAAACAATGTCTCGGTCACCTAGCTGACACGCGCGTACACGCTCATGTACGTGCCTGTGTCGACTCGTGAGAGCAAATCAAGGAACATAAATGGAGCAAATGCGGAGTTTGGTACTGCGCCATAGGTTTTAAATACTGCCACTCGCACGCGGCTCGCGACGGCCAATGTGAGTGTTCGGCGGGGCTTGTGATTGGATCTTCTCTGCCAATGACTGCTCAATGCAGAATATGCTGTCTTGGAATGGTCCGTCTTTTGCCGGGCGCTTCTCTCGTATCTACATGAGCTAATCGTCTCTACGCTTGCAAAATCCGCTGTTTTTTTTTTAATCTGTTTTTGATGCAATTTTTTTTTCAATTCACGTGCTCCTGTTATTTTCGTTTTCTAATAATTTATTTGGTTAAGGAGATAGCAAAATCAGCTTTGTAATTTTGGCCAAAAACGGCTTAAAAAATCCTCTATGTGTGCAAAGATTGCGTGCAGAATTGCGCTTCAATATGACAGCGGGTTTATTATTTTAAAATATTGTGGAAAATCCGCTAAGTGTTCTAGGAAGACCAACAATGAAAATTGTCTAGTAGAAGCATAAATCCGTCATGTGGCGAAAATTTATATAGCGGTAATCACGACACAAAAAAAAACAGATAAGTGCCCAAATTCACTTAAAACAAATTCTAGCACCTGTTATATCATAGAAAAAAGCAAAAAAAATAAATAAATTGATGTCCCGACATAAAGTCTAATTTCTGCATAAGTAGGTACTAAGTTTTAAAATGTTGTTATCAGTTTGGAAAAAAGAACAGTTTTTTGCTTCTCCTGTAAAGTTGGGGTTTTCCCCTAGCGGATTTTACAAGCGCAGCGACGAATATAAGGCGCTCCACCTACTGCACCGCGCCCCGTCGCGTAGCGCGGGATGGCAGGTTTTACCATTGTATGCAAGTATCTCAATTTATATAGAAATCACTCCTAGCACAACACACTCCCGACGCGGAAATGCGCGGGAAGGCGCCCCGCGCGCAGTTTGCCATCCCGCGCTACGCGACGGGGCGCGGTGCAGTGGGTGGAGCGCCTTACAGCTCGTGCCGAGGGTGGCGAAAAAATTCGCCACTCGGCAAGTTTGGACTCGCAGCTGACTGCCCAGGGTGCGCCGGATGGTTGTGGTGCATGCTTTTGCGAATCCCGCGATCCTGGCCGAACCTGATCGTTCGGCAGAAGGAACACCGTTGGTTTTTAGCCGGTAAGAGTCCGGCAGATCCCCCGCCTTCCCCGGGCGAGGGACATCCATGAGGATTTTACAACGAAAAAAAAAGGGTGCGCCGGATATGTCGCCTCTTTGTTTCAATAACGTGACAAGTCCAAACGATCCATATTTTTGTTTTATTTGATAGGTAATTAAAACCGCCGTGTTCGATTGATTTTTTTCAAAAAACGTAGAACACTACGCTCTTTATTAGAGAAAAAGATACCACGTTTTTAGGAAAAAAAAACGGGCACGGAGGTTTTAATTATCAAATAAAACAAGGATCGTTTGTCACGCTATTGAGGTGAATTGTGTGTGAGGATTGATACTAACGTAATTTCCAATTACCTACCGACACTGTTATAGTGCCTCCATTAGGCAATTAACTGAACAACGTTGTTTTGTCGTTATCGTGCCTTGAAAGCACTCGGGAAGTTGGTAGGTAGATAGGTAGGTATTTCATGTTTTCGGCAAAACGACGTCTTTATTGCAAATCAGATTTATGTGGTTCAACGTAATGGACAACGTTTGTATTGCGGTCTCTGTCCACAAATAAAAGTCGTTTACCCACAGTAGTCTTATTTATGGTTTTCTGGAAATAGAATAATGGTTGTTCCAATACCTAAGGGTCATAAAGGTCAGCGCAGGTGTTACAGGTAAAATAAGCTCAGTATTATTTATGGGGTCATCTGTAAAGTGGCAGAAAATGGGATATAATATAAAATGTGTGTCATGTTAGATTAGACATCCGTCATAATGGATCATTATGAAGCATAGAATGGCAACACAGGAGTGAACAGAGCGACGTTCTTCAATGAATTGACAGATAACTTGGTCCTTCTTGTTCTCCCTGCCCTTATCCCACACTAGCTGGGTCGGCGCAACATGTAATTCGTAAATCCGTTGTTAAAGGTTTTGGCTTATTGTTTTATAACCGGGCGCCTGCCTGACATCAACCATCCTTGGGAATATTCGTTGCGCCGTCTCGCGCGGGTGACCCAATATGCTTGCTGATATTATGTACTGGGTCCCAAAATGATATGCTTGTCAATTTGATTGCCGACAACTAAGCAGACTATGCTCTTCTTGGTGGAGTATACTTGAAGTTCCTCGATCCACTCATTCAGTTTTGCTAGGGTCCTTGGTTTTGAAACATCGCATACTAATATAGCAGCGTGAGCTTCTCTGTAAAAACTTGATGTCAATGTTCTGTAACCTGTTTAGTACTTATCGAGTAAAAAGATACGGAATGGAATATAATAGAATATGTTTTTATTTGCAAATATAGGTAATACAAAAAATAAGATGTTACATTTGTGATTATAGCTCAGCCATATTTCACCCAATGGTGAAATATGGCCGAGTCGGCTTGCCTAAGTCAAATAAAAATATAATCCCTATTTAACATCAGGAAATAAACAGATTTCCATAATACTAAATGCATAAGTGTTATAGACACAAGGACTCACTAGAAGCTTTTAAAAATTCACTGAAAATATTTTTCAATTTTGTTCAGCGAATGGGACGGGACGTACTAAAGCTTGTGGCGAGATACCGTCAAGATAAAAATTTAATATTGACTTTCAGCTTTTGCATTCTTAAATAGCGTAAAATACAAGAAAGTTAGGAAATATGGAATAGTATTCCTTAATATGGAATAACAATTTATTTAATTAAGATAACATCACGCTTGTATTTCCCGAAGGTTTGGTCAGAGGTGTATAATAACACCCTCTTTTCGCCGTTATGTTTTAGTTCCATTAAATAGAGGGCGACATAGGCGCAGTCAGGGTGGGGCAGGTGGGGCGCTTGCCTCACCCTGGTACAGGAAAGAATAGGTAAATGGTCTAGATTCAGTCAACTCGATGACCAAAGAACAATAACTCAAAATAGGAAAACCAATGCCCGTCTCCGTTTATACTTATTTAGGCCTCAAAAATAAGGTTATGGGGAAAATTATCCCATAATCCCATCCTGCAATTCCAGATTTATTAAAAAGACAAATACTATCTGACTGAGTATGCCCCACCCTGGACGAAATCCTGGCTACGCCCATGCTGAGGGCGAGCCTATTGCGCCCCGTACACAGTCAATCTCGATCGCGATCCGCAATCAAAATCAATGATCGCGATCCAGATTGTTTTGTGATCAGATGCATCAATCCGTCAATCTAATTCGTACATTATCAATCTGGATCGCGATCATTGATTTTGATCGTGGATCGCGATCGAGATTGACTGTGTACGGGGCGCCTATTGTCATCAACCGGGCAAAAACCCAAAAACCGGGCTGCTACTGAGAACCTCCATACGGAAAACCCAATAACACTTTAATAATATAATATTTATTTATTTCTTAGTATACGGTACATTGAGATCTTAATATTATAACAGTTTCACTTATACTACCGTTGCCGGTGTAGAAATATTAAAATTGGAGTAGGTACAATAAATTTATTAGTATTATTATTCCGTTTATTTATTTATATACACATATGATTTACATTTTTAAATATTTCTATAAAAAATATAAAAAAACATTTAAAAATATAAAAAATAGTAGCCCACCGGCATCGGGAACAGGGTCCAAGCTACCGGTGGTCAGGGCCTCAGAGAGAGGAACTTCCTGACAATACGTGCCGTGTCCAGAAGTACCGCTTTCTGTATCAGGCCCTTGATCCAGCTGCCCAACGCGAGCCTCGTCAGATGTTGGTCGAGGCTCTTGGCTATTAAGCCATTGGCCGTCACGACTATCGGCACAATGACTGCAGAGTCAACCTCCCACATGTCGACAACCTCGTGTGCCAAGTCTTGATTAGTATTATTTTCGTTTATTCATTTATATTTACATATTATTTACATTTTTAAATATTTCTATAAAAAATATAAAAAAACATTTAAAAATATAACAAATAGTAGCCCACCGGCATCGGGAACAGAGTCCAAGCTACCGGTGGTCAGGGCCTCAGAGAGAGGAACTTCCTGACAATACGTGCCGTGTCCAGAAGTACCGCTTTCTGTATCAGGCCTTTGACCCAGCTGCCCAACGAGAGCCTCGTCAGATGGTGGTCGAGGCTCTTGGCTATTAAGCCATTGGCCGTAACGACTATCGGCACAATGACTGCTGAGTCAACCTCCCACATGTCGACAACCTCGTGTGCCAAGTCTTGATACTTAATTTCCTTATCTTTCTCGGCTTTCACAAGGTTCTCGTCATGTGGGACAGTGATATCAACAATCATTAGTATTATTATTATTATTATTTTAATAATATCGCTTTACAATACTTCATTCCAAACTGTAAAGTATGAGTATCATGCAGCTATTAGTGATACGCTTATAATCATATCATATTACTGCCTATTGTCTGGTAATATGAGTCTGTCATGCTCACTTAAATGTCTTGCTGATGGTGGCGTTGTTTATCCGGTCGTTGAGTTCCCTATAATATGGTTGAGCTGACCGATGCGGATGTGCACGTCATGCTCGTGAACGGGTGCCGTCTGTCGGGACTGGTCAGCTCTTAACTGCTATGGCAATCATAGAAGGCATATTTTTCTATTTGTTACTCTTATGTGAGTTTATTTGTTACATTAACCTGCATTATTCTCATTCTATTTCTCACACTACTGTAATGGAATTGTAATGAACTACTATTTTAAAAAGAGTATTCATGGAGTTTCTTGCCGGCTCTTCTCCATAGAACCTACCTTTTGGAACCGTGCACCTAGTCGTGACGTTTTAAAAGTGCCTGAAATCTGGTCTATTTGAAATAAAAAACTTTGACTTTGACTTTGACTTTGACTTTGAATTATTTTGAAATATAAATAGGTAATTTTTGTGCCAACAATATCAAGTTCAAATTTCAAGAATCAAGAACTTTGCCCAACCTGGGTATCGAACCCAGGACCTCACGATCAGCAGTCGCGCTTGCCACCACTAGACCAACGAAGCAATTATTTTAATTGTTATTTTATTATTACTTTTTGTATCTTGTGGTTCCTGGAAAATAATTTCGGAACTCCACTCCACCAGTGAGTGTCACAAAAAGCAACAACATTTGTAAAAAAAAAACACAACGTGTGTTGCTAACCGTCCATTAAATATTACATGTGTGGAACCTTCCCAGAGGAACTAAGATATATTTGCTGTTTAACCGAACAAGTTATTGTGGCTAAAATAAATGGCCCAGCATTAGTTAAAACGACTCTTTGCTCCCCACGATTTAGTGACCTTAAAGTGAGGCTAAGTTTGAAACATTTGGAAGAAAATGTATGTGGATGGGTGGGGCCTGTTATAAGTGAAAGGAATTTAGATTGATAGAGTTCTTTATCGGGCTCGTGGGGACGAAATTGTTGCCTCCATTGATCGATCATTTCATTTCATTTATTCAATAACAATTCACATTGTGTCTGAATATTTTACAAATCTACCTACGCAATCATTCAAATAATATAAGTTAAACACAGAATTTAAAGTCAGCTCAACACATTACACATACACATACATCAATATTATTAAAATCAATAAAAATTAACAAAATGTCAACAAAAAAATAAATACATGCCATGCCAAGAAAAAAATAATTAACAATGTCCAGTATCCAAGCATAAATACAGGGTGTAAACGAAATCATGTAATTCCTTCAAACCTCGTGATGTACTGCTGACTTAGATTAACACAGAAAGAAATAATTTTGGATTCAATAAAAAAATTGGAAGTAGTAATATAATATATTGTGTTCTTAACTTGAGGCATTTTAGCGCCCTGAGTTAGATGACCGCGCGGCAAGCGATAGCCGCGCAATTCGCTCGGGGCGCTAAAATGCCTCAAGTTAAGAACACATATTTACTGCTTGTAATTTTTTTTGTATTAAATGCAAAAGTGTACCTTGCAGGATTCATCTATGTCAGCAGTACATCACGATGTTTGAAGGAATTACATGATTTTTTACACCCTGTATAAATAAGCAAATAAAATATAAGTTCATCTCCATAACATTAAAATCCAGTATTAAATGTCACAATTGAATCCACGAAGTTTAACCAAGTTGCTGTTATCAAGTCTTCGATGGGTGACCGTTCATACAGGGGGTAAACGAAATCATGTAATTCCTTCAAACCTCGTAATGTACTGCTGACATAGATTAATCCCGCACGGGAGACTTTTGGATTAAATAAAGAAAAAAACTGGATTCGAAATACAGTCGTGTATGTGAACTCGCTCATACAACTACAGGCGCCATCACCAAAATAATAACGGATCCGCTAATACGGATCCTGTAAACAGTTTCTGTGTGAACTAGCTGTAACACAGACATGCATCCCTCTCTTTCTTAAACCCTACATACACACATTAGGAGTTAAAAATTAACTTCAAGTAATTATATGCATTCGATTAGTTATGCGATCCCGTCATACCTGGTTTTTCTAATAAATTGTTAACAAAAGCCGTTTCCATACTTTCGCAGTGAAAAAATAACTTTTGGTAAATATGCATCCGATTATCTGATCTCTGGTTATATTCTATTGTCCGACCGGATACAGGGACGCGGGGGATGAAGATAAAGGGAATTGCGCGGGGAACGGGCGGCAGGCGCAATTTTGGCTTAGCTCAGTTCAGTCGCAATTCGTTAGCCACGCGGCTAGCAGTCACAAGTTTTGACAGGTTACGATCACTTTGAGACATACACACGAGATCATATTCCCGAGATGAGTCAACCCATCTTCA
Organism: Amphipyra berbera; assembly: GCA_910594945.2. Taxonomy (NCBI): domain Eukaryota; kingdom Metazoa; phylum Arthropoda; class Insecta; order Lepidoptera; family Noctuidae; genus Amphipyra; species Amphipyra berbera. The sequence goes on along the minus strand of OU343144.1, from coordinate 8,912,039 downwards.
GACACAAAATTGGTAGTTAGGCCAAGCAAATCCCATTTAACGTGTACGAATATTTTAATAATACAACATTGGACCTAATTCGGTTAAATATCAACAAGTTAATACTTTAAACGAAACCGTAGCAGATGACCAAGTGCAAGTCATATTGATATGGACAATAGCAATTGATTTCCTTTGATTTAATTCAATTTCATAAAATAAGTTGATTCTTTTATTAGGTACCTACTATTCTTTGTAGGTACTTACCTCTTTTTTTGTTGACTCTAATATCGATGGCCGCATCGAATAAACGTGCAAGTGACAAACATCAACTTTACAGGAGAAAATAAAAACGTTTAGTCCTTAATATAGCGGATTTCTTTGTAAGCAGGTCTATACTATGTATAATGAAATTGAAGGCAAAAAATATCTTTAGAGTGTTATAATTAATTACTTTTAAGAAATCGTCATTCATTTTGTCTTGTGACAAAAAATATATTATTTCCGTGGAAAAAAGGAATCAAGTACGATTGCAGACGTATTTATGGACCGAAATTAATTTAAAAAATTATGGGGTAGGAGGATGGACTAAGGAAACGAAAAAACGAAAAAGAATTGTGCAAGTGACTCTTGCACGTTTATTCGATGCGGCCATCGATATTATTTTATAAAGTATAATAATTAAGTATAAACTTTAAATAGAAATGTATTAGCACACGACAACAACCCCGGCAGTTCCCGGTCCGCAAGGGGCTGGCGGACCTCTCCTCTGTGGGGCCTTGCCCCACGTCCTCCTGAGAGGCGCACGTGAAACACTGCGCGGCGCCTTCTCGGGCCTGTTTCTGGTCAGGCGGCGGGTTCCCTAATCCACCGCTGGAAATCGTCGTCGCGCGCTCTCCAGCGCCCGGTACATCTGGCGCGGGAAGGGTGAAGAGCAGATAGCTCCTTCTCCCTCTCCGCTCCCTCCTTCGTCACCATTACCTCCTCGCAAAAGGAGGCGATGGCTTCCCACGCAGCCTCGCTCTCAAACATGGACAGAACCACGGCCGGAAGCGAGAAGCCACGAGCGCCTCTTGTTTAATTTCTAACAGTGTTTTAATCAAATACAGCAGTGATAGCCTAGTGGTGTGACCGTCTGACTGCCAAGTCATAGGTCTCGAGTTCGAACCTCTGACTTTTCAGATTCATGTGCGTATTGTATAATTAACACTTGCTTAAAAACGGTGAAGGAAAACATCGTGAGGAAACCGGCATGCCTGAGAGATATTTTTCGACGGCATGTGAAGCCAAGTCAGAGGCCCATGGGCGGCATAAACTCTGACACCAGGCTAGTCACTAACCACGCGAAAAGAAAGAAAGATCAAATACAACCTTTATTTTCCATCAGTCCCGTTAAAAAAACGCTACGGAAATAATGGAAATGGTAAAAGAATGAAAAGCTCTGCAGTGTTTTCAGTTTTTTCATGTTTCTTGTCGAGTTTTTCTTTGAAAAAAATTCGATGAATCGTTCCCAGGATCGTTTAAGTCTATTGTGGTTTTAGTGGTTGAATTGATTGAGTTTTACTTTGAAACGAAGGAATCCAACGTTTTTTGTTCGTAAACTATTCTCTATTGTACAGCATTGAAGGCTAATTAAGAGGGCTCATGGCTAATTAATAACTGCGCGGGTCATACAATTTTTTTTTTATTTTTTTTTTCTTTTTAAAAAAAAAACGTTGCCCCACACTAGGATTTCTCCTGTATCGTGGGTGCGTTTACAGACACAAATCTTCACATGCACAAACACCCAGACCCGGAACAACTATCTGTAGGCCATACAAATATTTGTTCCGTGCGGGAATCGAACCCACGACCCGCAGCGCAGAAGCCAATCGCTTAGCCACTGCACCAAACGTGTCGTCATTAACGAGGTCATTTGCGAGGTTAAGCTGCGCTTGCCGCAGTCAGTCCGTGGGTGGGTGACCGTTGGTTACACATCGGTTGGTAACGAGCCACGCGTAAATATGAAGCATATTAAGAACATGAAAATATTTTTTTTTGTTTGTTTAATATACTGTGTAAGATATTATGATATCACTAGCGGCCCGTCCCGGCTTCGCACGGGTGAACATTTTTCCATTTTTGCAACATTTTTCCATTCCATTTTTCATTTTTCTCCTATTGGTTGTAGCGTGATGTTATATAGCCTATATATAACCTTCCTCGATAAATGGACAATTCAACACAAAAATATTTTTTCAATTCCAACCAGTAGTTCTAGAGATTAGTGCGTTCAAACAAACAAACAAACTCTTCAGCTTTATAATATTAGTATAGATTTTAAAGGGCTTTGACTGCCTCGTTGGTCCAGTCGTGGCAAGCGCGACTGCTGATCGTTAGGTCCTGGGTTCGATCCCCAGATCGGGCAAAGTGTTATTGGGTTTTACCGTGTGGAATTCCTCAGTAGCAGCCCGGAGTTCGGATTTGTGCCCGGTTGATGGTAATAGGTTTACCTCCTATTACATGGGGCTTACATAACGGCGAAATGAGGGTGTTACTACATCTTTGCCCAACCCTTCGGGGAATACTGGCATGATTTTATGTTGAAAATCACAAAAATGTTGGATGATATAGACATATTTATCGGCATCACCTGCGAAATCGTGTCCTTTTAGCTGCGAACGAAAACAACTAATTCCCATAATCAGGCCATTAAAGGCCTGTCATGGAAGGGTATAAGCGAAAAGTTTTATGAAATAACCGTCAAAACTTAGCCGCGAGCATCAGCGTTGGCCACGGGCAAGCTATTTAATAACTGTAACATTAAACGCAGAAGGCTATTGTTTCAAAACTTTGTTTATTTATTAGCGGCCAGTGGAAATTTTTCCCGTTTTTGCAACATTTTTCATTTATACTCCGCTCCTATTGGTCGTAGCGTGATGTTATATAGCCTATAACCTTAAACAAAAAATATTTATTCAATTTCAACCAGTAGTTCCTGAGATTAGCGCGTTCAAACAAACAAACACACTACACAGTATTTTAACTTGATTTTATACACCGCTTAGTACCTAATTTAAGATAGTTAAATACTCACGTTACGACTGGTTCTCTCTGGTGCTTTCGTTACGTCGCTCGAACTAAGGTTGTTGCTGAAAATCAGTGCTGTTGGCGTTAGGTTCGTCCGAAGCCTCAGCATAATGCTGAGCAATGACCTAAATTTTCACGCACCATGCGACGCACAAATTCAACACGTTTAAATGTCTGTATTGTTTGTATTTGTATAGTGTCACTTAGTTTTATGATGCATGAGGATTTAAGGTTATGGTAGCCCGTGCACCATAGACCAAATAATAGTAACCATAGTTTTTTTTTTTTTTTTTTGTGTGTTTGGGTTACCGTGTTGTTCAATATACTAGGTTTAAATTTAAGTGTTAATTTTTAAGAAACATTCTATTTTTAATTTTAGAAAGAAAGAAAATTATTTATTTTGGACTCACACAGGCAGTTACAGAACAAAAACAGTATTAAGTATCCGTATGCGTCCGCGTGGGCGGAAAATAAATACTTTTTCTTTCTTTCTTTCTTTCAAACAAACTCTTAAGCTTTATAATATTAGTATAGATTTATTTCACAACATACAATTATTGTTATTACAGGTTTTTACCCAATTCAACAATTCAGTTATATAGAAGACAAATAATTAAGCGTTACCCTCTCGAATTCCGCCAAAGAGCAAGTAAAAATATCAAGCCGTTGCGAGATGGAACTAAGTACTTACTCGTGTTATGGGCTACCGGGACCGTACGTCGTATGGGCTACCGGGACCTCAAACAGCCTCCCCCCCGGCCCCTTTTTTTTTTTTTTTTTTTTTTTTTTTTTCGTTGGAAAATCCTCATGGATGTCCCTCGCCCGGTGAAGGCGAGGGGGTCTGCCGGACTCTTACCGGCTAAAAACCAACGGTGCTCCTTCTCCTGACCGTTCGGCCAGGGTCGCGGGATTCGCAAAGCATGCACCGCAACCCCGGCAGGTCCCGGTCCGCCAACCCTCGGCGGACCTCTCCTCCTGAGAAGCGCGCACGGAACACAGCGCGCCGCCTTCTCGGGCCTGTTACTGGTCGGGCGGCGGGTAACCGGCCCCTGACCAACCAACTTACTCATAAGTCTTCATTATTCTAGCCTTTTCTTCACTACGTTAAAGTTTCGAGTCTGACTAAATAACATAACATCACGCCTATATTCCCCGTAAGGTTGGGCAGATGTGTATAGTAACACCCTCATTTCGCCGTTATGTTTAAGCCCCATGTGGAGGTGAGCCTATTGCCATCAACCGGGCGCAAATCCAACCTCCGTGCTGCTACTGAGGAATTCCACACGGAAAAACCCAATAACACTTTGCCTGACCTGGGGATTGAACCCAGGACCTCACGATCAGCAATCGCGCTTGCTACCACTTGCCAACGAGGCATTTTCTAAGTTTTAAACCGATTTGAAAATAGGAGGTGGCCAGTTTGCTTTGATGTTTGTGTGTAGGTATGTAAGTAGGTAAGATATCACGAGAACTGTAGGACTTATTTCGAATAAAATAAGGTACTCCCAAGGAAGTTTCTGACATGAAATTTATCAAAAAATTTCATTTTTATTATAACGTTCGTCAGTTACATTCATCTTTACATAGTATAAAACAAAGTCGCTCTCGCTGTCTGTACGCTTAGATCTTTTAAACTACGCTACGGATTTTATTGCAGTTTTCAGCAATAGATAGTGATTCAAGAGGAAGGTTTATATGCCCCATATTAGTATCTACATTGCACCCGTGCGAAGCCGGGCGGGTCGCTAGTTTATGATAAATTACAGTTTACATATGTACATTTTGTCGGGATTGGCAGTTTTTTAGGCTATAGAAGAATATTGGCCTGTCGCTAAACAGGAAGAAATGCCAGAGAGAGAGACTTTATGCCGAATTTAAGCTCACCATTTATATGAGTTATTCTATCGGTCACAGCCTCTATGCACAGCACGGTGCACCTCCTTCAGGTGTAGGCGATATTTTTGTGTTCGACATCTATGCATTTTATTATCAGGTATTGTATGTAGTGTACCTTTTGAGAAGCTCGTAGTTAATAAACAACCGCGTAGATCATTCGATTTGTGAGGTTGAGCTGCGCTTGCCGCGGTCAGTCCGTGGATAGGTGACCGTTCGTTACACATCGATGTCCCGGGTGTCATACGAATACCTATGACAGTCGTTATGGTAAGTCAGAAGCCTGAAAGTCTGACAACAGGTCTAATCTTAGGATATCGGCATTTCCCCGTAACTGTGATGCGGAGGTCTGATGGCAGTTGCTCCCTGTAAAATACTGGTATTCAGCCGCGTCTGGTTAGACTGGAAGCTGACCCCAACATAGTTGGGAAAAGGCTAGGAGGAAGAGGGAAGAGAGTAGGTACCTATGGAGTGTACCTTTTATACTTATCTGTTTTGTGGCACAACTTACAACCGTGAGGTATGTACATAAAGTTCAACAAAAGTTTTACCTGAATGAGAGTAACGGTTCCTTTTGGGGAATTAGTCAATAAAGTTGAAGCGTATTTCTGATTAGATTCATTCTGGTTTGTGACTAGTAATTTCCGTTCTAGCTCTATAGCTATTTACAACTTGTAGCTCTGTAAATATTTACAACTTATAACATTACTAGCGATCCGCCCCGGCTTCGCACGAGTGCAATGTAGATACTAATGTGGGGCATATAAACCTTTCTTTTGAATCACTCTAGGTATCTATTGCTGAAAACTGCTTTAAAATCCGTTGCGTAGTTTAAAAGATCTAAGCGTACAGACAGCGGGAGCGACTTTGTGTTTTACTATGTCTTCTTCTTCTTCCTGCCCTTATCCCACACTAGGTGGGGTCGGCATAACATGTATTTCATAAATCCATGTTGTTAGAGGTTTTGGCTTATTGTTTTATGACCGGCCGGCTGCCTGACATCAACCCTCCTTGGGAATACTCGTTGCACTGTCGCGCGGGTGACCCAATGTGCTTGGTGATATTATGCACTGGATCTCGAAATGATATGCTTGTCAATCTTATTGCCGACAACTAAGAAAACTATGTTCTTCTTTGTGGTTGTACTTGGAGTTCCTCGACCCACTCATTCAGTTTTGCTAGGGAGTTCGGTTCTGATATATCGTAAACTAATATGGCATCGTGAGCGTCTCTGTAAAAACTTGATTAGTTTGTTATTTTGTTTTCTTTGTTTCATACTATGTAAAGAAGACAATTGTTACTAGGTATATCAATACAGGAGTTAAACATTCCTCTAATGTTTTGCCTAGCCTGTTCCCAACTATGTTGGGGTCAGCGTCCAGTCTAAGCAGATGCGACTGAATACCAGTATTTTACACGGAACGACTGCCCTCAGACCTCCGCAACCTAGTTACTGGGCAATTCCGATATCCTGAGGTTAGACCTTTGTTACTGACTTCCCGTAACAACTGTTATAGGTTTTCGTATGACACCCGGGACCGACTGTTTATAATGAATACAGGCGTAATGTTATGTTTTATGTAAATAAATTAATTAGGTAAGGGAACGTACCCATACTACGTGACCCATTTTTACCCCCCTCCTCCCCCTCGGTGACCACCCGTAGTACATGCCAATACCGCCCCCCCTCCCCGTCTAATTTTCACGTAGTAATATAAAAAATATGGTGTTAAATTATTTCTTGCAAACAGAAAGTCAAAAAAAAAAATTACTCATATGTGCGACAGTGTTGCCACCTGTGAGTTCAAAAAGCGCTAAACTCTGCGCGCCATATTTGAATATAGCTCGAAAAAACTCGAGATTTCCCTAGAGGATATTGACTACGTGACGATGACCTAAGAGCCCCCCCGCCCCTGTGACCAAGCGTGGTATTTTGAAGACCCCCCTCCCCCTCTGAACAGGTCACGTATTATGGGTACGTTCCCTAACCACCATAAGAGCAGCTGCAACATAGGTTTATTTGACACCAATTTCTCTCTGCCCCGGCTATTTTCTTATTGTAAGGGTATTTAGTTAAGTAATCTTATTGACTGAGTTGTCCCCAAACCTTCTCAAAGTCGGCCCTTTTAAGGGATTAGAACCGAAGTTAAAGGTTGGCAGTTAAATTAACTGCTTGTATTGTTTCTTATTAGGTCTAAAGTTCGTAACTACACGAGTTGTATCTATGAGGATTGCACATTAACCTTTTGACGCTATAGATGTATAAGCACTTCCTTTCGCTCCACGCTACAAATTCACTGTAATTTTTTCCTTCAAATTCAAATTCTTTTTAACCGACTTCCAAAAAAGGAGGAGGTTCTCAATTCGTTTGTATGTTTTTTTTTTAATCTTTTTTAAATGTTTGTTACCTGATAACTCCGTCATTTATAAACCGATTTATATAATGTTTTTTTTTATTTGAAAGGATATACTTCCAGATTCGTCCCATTTAAATTTGGTGAGGATTTGATGAAGAACTTCGGAGATAGACAATAGAACTCCTCAATGACGAACAGTACCTACGCATAATGTGATGATGTGATTATGTTACGAGCAGCGTCTTTAGTAGGTCCAACCATATTTTACTTAAGGCCACTAAAACAAAAAAAAAAACATATTAACAAAAATAAAACCGAATTCAAAAAAACAATGAAAATAATAAAAATAATTACCATATTATAAAATTAACAGTTTCAGAAGTCGGTGCTAATCCACACTACACCAAATTGAAGGCACCGACTTCTGAAACAGTTAATTTTATAATATGGTAGTTATTTTATTCTTTTCATCGTTTTTTTGAAGTCGGTTTTATTTTTGTTCATTTTTTTTTATTTGTATTAATGTGGTTACATAGGTCTTACGGAAAGAATTTTGTCCAGCACATTAGTCATATAATTTTTATGACATACAAATTTTAAATACAATAAATTTTAAATGTCAGATCGTCGATGACGTTGTGGCGGCACCTAATGCGCCACATGCGAACTACGCAGCACGACGATTGTGTAGCAGACTACAGCGACAATAATGACAACTGCCAAATATGACGTCACATAATCCTGCATCGCGATATCAAGATTTGACATGCATATACAACTTCTCAACATCAACCGTTGGGCAGTAGCCCGCCAGGCATAAGACTCGCCTGGTTGGTGGATCTTCCCCTTTCCTGGAGGGACACCATTACTCGTTCCTCCACAACATCATTCGGATTACCGAAATGACAATGTCAAAAATCTGATTGCTTATTTCGGACGCAGCGCAAACATCGGATCGTCGGCAACACCGCACGTGCCGTCTGTATGTCGATTCAAAAATTCAATTGCACATCTAGCGTATGCTTGGCGCTCGCATTGGCATTCCGAGTGCTGCGAACGCAGTGCACGCACTACACTTTACGGATCCGTTCGATTCGAACTGTCCGATGCGTGCGCTGCGTAAAGGTCGACGCTTACCTGTATTTCCGTTAGTCATCCTTACTTTACTAATATTATAAACGCGAAAGTTTGTATGTATGGATGTTTGTTACTCTTTCATGCATAACAGCTGAACGGATCTATATGAAATTTGGTACACAGATAGACCATGTCCTGGATTAAAACATAGGATACTTTTTATCCGGGTATATTGGAGTAGTTACTTAGAAAACGATTGAAACCGCGGGCAACAGCTAGTTTCAAATAAATTTGCGGAGTGGGGTTCAAATGTCTTTTTACGACCAGACCGGCCATTCACCTAATCCTACTGTACTTGAACCGACTTGTACTCTCCCCTTATGAGGTGAAAGGTTGCTCAAGTGGGCAACTTATTGGCCCAGGCGGCAAGCACTATAACAGTGACAAAACTTGTCATGAATTCTGTCGAATCTCTCTCATTTAAATCTGTGTTACATGCAGGGTTGTCAGTCCCAAAAATAGAAAAGCCGGACACAGATTCATATTTAGCCGGACATTTTGTCTGAAAGCCTGACAGTGGTTTTTAAAAGAAAGAACAATTTTGATACTTTTATTTGTTTATTTATTACTGTTATTCATTTGAGACTTACTTTACTCCTAAATACAATATGTTACATAATTAACGCACATCCTGAAAGTAGTTTGTTCAGAATCGTTTACTGAATCGATTTCTATATTCTATACTAATATTATAAAGCTGAAGAGTTTGTTTGTTTGTTTGAACGCGCTAATCTCAGGAACTACTGAAAAAATATTTTTGTGTTGGATAGTCCATTTATCAAGGAAGGTTATAGGCTATATAACATCATGCTACGACCAATAGAAGTGGAGCATAAATGAAAAATGTTGCAAAAACGGGAAAAATGTCCACTCGTGCGAAGACGGGACGGGCCGCTAGTTTTTAATATAGGTAATTTTTTATCCCAAAAATAATTAAAACTACGAAAATTAGTCACATTACCCCTGTACAGTCAAAACAAACTGAAATGGACCGTAAATCAAGGCAAAAAGACTTTAAAAAGTGCATTTTTATTTGTATTAATACAAATTCCGTCATTCAATGCAAAATAAAGAAAAATAAATCTTATTTCAAGAACGTTAATTTAGTAAATAACAATGCATATACATGTTAAACAAAAACTTCAGTGTATGTATTATGATTATAACATAATATTCTAATCGGGGTGTTTGAGGGTGTGCGTTAACTAGTTACATGTTGTATTATGTGTGATAATGCGTGAGTAGCTCGCGCGTTTTCGTTCAGCTTCTTTTGGCGGGACGGGGTTGACCAAAAGCCTAACAATAGCCGGACGGGCCGGTGTTGTATATATTTGGCCGGACACGACTGTAAAAAGCCGGACACCTAGCAACCCTAGTCACATGTCACTGTAGTGTTAACCTGCAAGGTGGCTTATTATCTTGTAAGGTGCATAATTATCTCCTGGTTTCCTTGTCAAAGGACTTATGACCGCCATCTCATTAAACTCAGGCAAGACTGTCTTTGATATTTAAATAAAGAAGCAACAAGCTATCTAAATTCAGGACCAGTGTTATAAAATTTATTTATTTAAACATCTTTTTAAAGTAGTTTAGATGTCTCGTTTGCAAACATTTCTCGGAGTACAACAAGATAAAGCACGTTTTTAATTTGAATAAAAACTTTTTTGTCAAACATTGTTAGGCATATAAATAAATTAAGCAAATTTCATTAGCAATGACTATTAAGTTCCTGACTAGGTATATTTACGAGTATGTATAAGAAATTAGTCACTAAAATAGAAAGATAGTCTTTTAAGTCTTTTTGGGTGGGTATCCACATGGCCGCATCATATATGTATCGCATTAGCGGATTTTAGTACGATTTGTATGGCTAGTTCATACAAGTGCGTTCGCTTATCGGCAACAGACGAAACGCACGCATCGGATTGTCGATGACGTCATTCAAATTACCGAATGACAGAATCAAAAAGCCGGTTGCTTAAATCGCGCGTGCTCGCGTCAGGATTCCGAATGTTGCGAACGCAGTGGACGCACTATACTACGTATAATCACAAATGTAACATCTTATTTATTGTATTACCTATATTTGCAAATAAAAACATATTCTATTCTATATTCTACACTTTACGGATCCGTTTGATGCGATCTGTCCGATGTCTACGTTGCGGATAGGTGGACGTCTGTCCTTACCTTTAGTGTTACTTAACGTCGTTTCTGTTATCGGTGGCTGGTAACACTGGACAATGTTGATAAAAGAGGGTAGTCGTCAAGATGAATCAACGTACCCGAGGTTATAAAAACAGTGGTCATTCCACAGTGCTGAGGATTCCATGTCGAACCAGGGGGAGTCAGCTTTCTTAGCGGCCAATGCAAACAGTGGCATAATTTGCAAAAACGAGATAGCGCTATACAAAAGAAAGTAATAACACGATCAGTGATGTCACATGCCCGATTGAATAGATACCCATAATTTAGGTAGCTGCAGATTAAAGATAATGGGCTGTGATGATTTTAATGTTCATTAAAATAATATAAAACAATCATTTATACCACTTAAAATCCTTATTTTGTGTTTCAATTGTCTTAAAATGCTGACTAGAATTAAAAACTAAAAAATCAAATAATGATTTATGGTGATTTTTTTTTATGAAATGGCCACACTCATTTGTGGTATGGCGGATTTGTTTATTGTTTTTTACGACAATCTGACGAAGAGAGTATAATTTTCTCTAAATCTAACATTTGTTTTGTTGTGATTGTTTCCAAATTGTATTTTCTGCCGGTTCTGCAGTGTGTGTGAAGAATTGTTGCCTTAACCACTACGAGATGGACTCTACAGTGCGAAATTGACGCGTTCTGTGTTGTGAAACCAACAAATACCTTAAGAGATAGAGACTCCAGTGCAAAATTGACGATTTTGTATTTAAGAGATAGAGACTCATCCTATTTGTGCGATATTGACGCTTTAGTGTTGTGTTTTCCAACCATGGCATTGGCTGAAGAAGTGTGAAGAACGTTACAGCATAAATGTTAAAAAACTATAAGTATTTAGCACAATTACTGTATGCCTGAAACGGTTTTGTAAATTAAAAAACCACAAGTTTGTTGAAGGAGCCTCCAAACAAGCAATAAAAACATGTTTAAAAACTTTGTTTTATTTGTTTTCTTTCTATTAAGTACAGCGAATCTTCATTTTGCAGTTTTTGCCAAACGAATATGTATTATAAGTAATGCATAATCTTTAAATAAACTGCAAAATGAGAATTCGTTATAGGTATAAATTAACCCAAAAATAAATAGTAGGTATGTAACTATCTGTTCATAATTACCGCGCCTCACGAGTTTCTTATGGCATAAACTGGAGCGCTAGTGTGCTCTCGTGTTGGCTTTGAAATTGTATGAAGTTGTCGTTCTTCTCTTGAGTATTATGTTCTGTGTATCGAACAGCCGAAGAAGTCTGACCTTTTATATCTGATTAGCTTGTCCTTATTTTCTGATCTTATGTAAATTATTATATTATTATATTATTGTGTAACTAACCACCAACCCTAATAAAAATAGTGTAGAGTGGAGAGTCTATGTTAGTTTCATTTACTTTATTTACCATGCTCGCAATCCTGACATATTAGCTATAACTGTGATGATAGATTCACCCCTACAAGATTTTGTTGCTGTTCTTTTACATTTCCAAGCAATTGTTTTAGTAAAAAATAAAAATTACTTATTTTTGACTCGCATAGATAGTTACAGAAGTTGACAATATACAAAAAAAGACAAAAAAATGAAATCAACCTGCACGAGGTCAAATAAGAGTTTTACAAATTGCAGCCACGCTACAATTGCATTTACCTACTCAATGTTACTTAGTTTGATGTACTTACAGAAGGCGTAAACTTCGGCTTCGTTAAGGCTCTTTTTACACCTTCTATTATACACACTCTTCTTACGAAAATCCTTGGCAATTTAAAAAAGATAACATTCCCTTAACATTCCCCAGTAGGATTGAACATCCCAAATCTTTGTAATCCTAATGTAGGTATGTTGTAACTATACGGCTCGTAAGATGTTTCTGTTCGAGAAAATGGTGTCAATTCTGTTGTGCACAAAATAAACTTAACTTAAGTATTTGCCATCTTTTTCACTCTGATAAAATAAGAGAGAGACGGATGTAAATAAGAGCTGTCAACTAGAATTTCCATACAGATTTAGACGACACGTCAGTACGTGTCGACTAAAAACTAAAAACACGGTGAAGTTCAAGGCTACTTACCTACTAGTTTGACATCTCTAACTTAGTTCTTATCTATCACCGCCCTTTTCTCGCGCTTTCTGTTAGTAAAAGATAGCAATTCTCTAATTTCAGTTTAGTTTGTGAACAAGAAAATCGGCGCCAATGTAACTATAAGCCGTATTTCAGAGAGGAGGCGGGCGCGGGTGCGAGCGCGGGCGCGTGTAAATCAAATGTATGTAGACGCCATCGCCATGCCAGTTGCATTCACAGTGCTCCCGCGAGCTGCGCGTCTGCATGAAGCGGGCGCGGGCGCTGGTGGCGAGGGTGTTTCTGATGGCTCAGTCCGCTCGTCCACTCGTATCGTTCACAGTAATGCAGCGTCTGTTAGGTGACATCGCGAGTGGTTCTAAACCATTTTGATACACCCGCCAAAGCGTCGTCATAGATATCAATACGGAAGAATTTATATCTTTGAATTAATTTAGAATTTATATAAATCGTGTGTACCAAACTTCATATATTGCAATTTTCAAAGTCAAAGTCAAAGTTTTTTATTTCAAATAGACCAGATTTCAGGCACTTTTAAAACGTCAAAACTAGGTGCACGGTTCCAAAAGGTAGGTTCTATGGAGAAGAGCCGGCAAGAAACTCCATGAATACTCTTTTCAAAATAGTAGTTCATTACAATTCCATTACAGTAGTGTGAGAAATAGAATGAGAATAATGCAGGTTAATGTAACAAATAAACTCACATAAGAGTAACAAATAGAAAAATATGCCTTCTAAGATTGCCATAGCAGTTAAGGGCTGACCAGTCTCGACAGACGGCACCCGTTCACGAGCATGACGTGCACATCCGCATCGGTCAGCTCAACCATATTATAGGGAACTCAACGACCGGATAAACAACGCCACCATCAGCAAGACAACTACCAGACAATAGGCAGTAATATGATATGATTATAAGCGTATCACTAATAGCTGCATGATGCATGATGATTTCATTTCAAGTACGAATTTTCCATTAATAAAATCAAATCGTCATCCATGTCTTCTAACTACGCAGCAAAGTTTGAGAACGACCAAACACGCACGCTAAGATAGCTCGTTCGGCACTACCGTGAACACGCAGACGCTAAGACCCGAGCGCCCGCTCCCGCCCCCGCACCCGCTAGTGCACTCTGATTGACCACTAATGAACAGGTTTAATGGTGGCACTCCACCAGGCACGGTCGCAGCCAAAGACTTTAGGGGGGGGGGGGGGTGTCACATTAACAGTAAAATAAGTTGAGCATATTAGAATTCATTGCACAATTTTTTTTGTATATTATCTATTTTTAGGAGTTTTGTCAATTTGACGTGTACAATGGGGGGGGGGGGGGGGGTGACCTCTACGACCCCCCTTGGACCACCACTGCACTCCACATGGCTATTTTTATTCGCTACTATATGTTGTACATATTTGGCAAAATATTTGATTTATAAGTAAACATACAGATACAGGCAAACACAACCGTCCGTCCACACATGGAGCGAAATATCAAACATACAAACATTTTGCAAGCAGAGGCAATATGTTCACAAACACTATATACGTGTTTATATTTGCAGTAGGATTTTATTATTTGAATTCATGATACTTTTTCAAGGAACTAAGGAACAAAATACGTATGTATCTACAGGTTGTCGGCGCGCGCGCTTCTGCCTGAATATGACCATTATGCGGACTGTTTACTTGCGTATTTGCCTATCTGAGCGTTCGGTCTGCCGAGCCTTTTCCCAACTACATTGGAGTCAACTTCCAGCCTAACCAGACGCGGCTGAATATCAGTATTTTACATGGAGTGACTGCCATCAGATCTCCGCAACCCAGTTACTGGGCAATGCTGATATTCTAAGGTTAGACCGGTTGTCAGACTTTTGGGCTTCTGACTTCCCGTAACGACTGTCATAGGTATTCGTATGACCCGGGAACGACGGTTAACGTGCTCTTCGAGGCACGGAGGGGTCTCGATGAGTAACGAATGGTCACCCACCCAAGTAGCAAAATGTGGTCCTGTAAGTATTCTAGGAGCATGTATTTTTTAGTCCTATAGAAATCCTATAGGTATACGTTTATACAGCTGGATTTGGGCGCACTTTATAGGACTATTACGCCATATAGTCGTTTTGTTACAGTCCGGTAACATGCGATTCGATTTTATAATTATCTTATTAGGTGCGTTTACAAGATAAATTATTCTATAAAGATCTGATAAACGCACTGAATAAGCGCGATTTATCCTCTAACGACATGACGTGTGCCGCTACTGGTGTAATTAGTCCTGTAACGATTAACGGCGTGTCGCTACTGGCACAATTGATCCAAAAGTGATCATCGTGATGCCATTACTAGAGCATTAGTTTTTCGTTCTTTATGTCACGTTGTCCTAGCCTTAAAAATAAAATATAATATTTTCAAAAGTTAAATAATCCACATTAATATCTATTAGCATAACATAGGTATCTTTTGTCTTTTCAGTATTGTGTAAAGAATGCCTACTCAACTTGCGAAATTAATTTTATTGATTAAGTGTTCGATGGTAATAAATATATCTTCATGCCCCTTCAAAATGAAACATAATTGTTATTGTTTATTCGATAATAAATAACAAAATATACTTAGCCGCCATAAAATCGGATCACGTGCATTTATCAGGATTTTTACAATACTATTTAGTCAAAGTTAAGACTATTACAGGACATACCTACTTCGCCACCATATTTAAGTTTTAGGGTTCTTTTAGAGAAATACAACAGAAATAACCGTACATGCCAATACATGTAGGGTTATTTTTTAATGAGTTTAAAACATATTTAACATTTCTCTTTAAAATTGATTCCGATATAGATCCATTTTTATTTTATTGTGCTTTCTCTAATAAATCTCAAAATGGCCGATTACTCTAGTAATAGCAAATATAAGACACATATAAATATAATCTTACCTATAAAAATCGGAGGCCATGCTAGTTTGGTGCATTAGAAGTCATGACTTAGACAAATGAATCCTATCATATCCTTGACCTGTAGCCGCTATATCTGAGACGTTTATAGAAGTGCATGTCTTATAGAAGAATGAACAAGACGTTAACAAAGTAAACAATCTTATTAAATGCGTTGATAGGATCAAAAGCGACACTTTGCTAATTAGTTTTATAACATGCGCATATAATAATGCAGGTTCTAGTAAAAATCGTAGAAAGTAATCCTGTTAACGTGTGTAAAACTACGTAATAGTATCGAAAATACTTGTAGCGCAAATCGGCTTAGACGATGCTGTTGTAAGATAAGTGATCTTGTCAAAACGTCTATTAGAATCCTATAAGACGTTTAGTCCTATAAGTTGATGACTATAGGACTATTTTGCTACTTGGGCATCCACGGACTAACTGCGACAAGCGTAGCTTAACCTTACAAATCCAGCGCAGTTGTTAATTAGCGCTTCTCTTGCCTATTTGTGCCCGAATACTTTGTCACACGTCATACTACCCACATATCATGGTGATGTTTTGCCAAATATACCAAATATACGAATACAAATAGCCATGGGAAGAGCCACCATAAAACAAAACGTTCGCATGTCGCTACCTATTACGGCACGCGGTAAACATTCGAATACCTTGGACAATGTGGACGGAATTTAGGCCACGTTAAGTGCCTTTGAACCTTACAACCCTTTTTATACCCGCAAAGAATTTAACCTAGTAATTATAGTTTAGGTACTGTGTAGATTTTTACACGTGTTCGTGGGTATTTTTAGGGTTTCGAACGTCAAAATGACAAAATGGAACTCTTACTCTCTTAGAAACACTTTGTTGTCCGTCTGTGTCCATTAAGACCCTTTTTTTCAGGAACGGCTAAAGAGATTGAGTTGAAATTAATACCAAATGCTACGCTTCGGCCTCATAGTTTCCTGTCAAAAATTCAAGTGTCTAAACAGTTTGATTCTCCAATCCGACACACGAGTGTATCAGTTTTTATCGATATAAAAGTATTACCATATTATTACCTATTAGAAATACTTTTCTGCCTAGTCTTTTCCCAAAATTATCTTGGGGTCAGCTTCCAGTCTAACCAAATGCGGTTGAATACAAGTATTTTACACGAAACTAAAGTCGTCAGACCTCCGCAACCTAGTTACTGGACAAAGCCGATATCCTAACGTTATACCGGTTGTCAGACTTTCGGGCTTCTGACTTCCCGTAACGATTGTCATAGGTATTCGTTTGACACCCGAGACTTTTAACGTGCTCTCCGAGGCACGGAGGGGTCTCGATGTGTAACGAACGGCCACCTATCCACGGACTGACCGCGGCAAATGCAGCTTCGTATATCGTATGATCCTCGTGGTTGGTGGCCACGAGCCCCTTAGCCTCTCGTATTAAAAATCCTTATCCTTACTAATATTATAAACGCGAACGTTTGTATGTATGGATATATGGATGTTTGTTACTCTTTCACGCAAAAACGGCTAAACGGATTTGGATGAGATTTGGCACACAGATAGACTATGCCCTGGATTAGCACATAGGATACTTTTTATCCGGGTACATCAAGTAGTTCCCCTAGGATGCAGGTGAAACCGCGGGTAATAGTCTAGTACGTTTAATAAAAATTAAATATATTTTCAACAAAATACACGAACATTTTAAAGAAGCCCGATGTCCATTGATGTTATAATAATAATAATACGTCATGGCGGGCAGGGGTTGCGTGCAGCTAAATATAGTGGCGATGCCCGCCGCGGCTTAACCGGTTGACTGGGCAACCGGGTCGGGGGTTCTGTGCCCGTGCAGTGTAGTTTAACAGTATTCATATATACCTACGATGTGTATAAAATGTTGTGAATTTGTTTGTGTGGGTTTGCAATTTAGGATAATTTATATATGGGGTTTAATAGTGCCTATACTGGGCACATTTCCAAACTCCGAGCTGATCTCAATCAAGTTTGATTTTAGTGCTATAGATAGTTCAAGACCAAGACGGAATAAGAAATACCTAAGTTACAAGTTTTAAGTATATACCGTAAATAAAGTAAACTTCGTCATTCAATACAAAATAAAGAAAAATAAACCTTATTTCAAGAACATTAATTTAATAAATAACAATGCATATGCATTTTAAACTAAAATTTCAGTGTATGTATTATGATTATACATAATATTCTAATTGGGGTGTTTGAGAGTGTGCATTAATTACGTTACATGTTGTATACAAGGTTAGTCGGAAAGGGGGTACTAAGCCGCGGGCCACTTAATGTATCACTGATGACTATTTTAAAGCAAGTGTTAAAATATCAAAATTCGATAAAAAAAAATCCATCAAAAATATTTTTTATTTTAGTTTTTTCGAAAATTCTTTATCCCTGCTTTAGTTGTGAATTCAGAAAATGGGGTTTCTAATCCGTGACCCAAATATGACCCAAAACGTAAACACAGCTGATCATAGCTGAGTATAGATAGAATTTAGCGTATTTTTTAGGAAATCTTTGAACAGCTATTTCTCTTAAACTATCGAGTTTTCGGGAAAGTTGTAGAACAAAAGTTATCCCTTATTATGGGTACTTTAACACCCTTTCGGCTTAGTACCCCCTTTCCGACTAACCTTGTATATTATGCATTAGTAGATACTTGCCAGATAAGTCACTGATTTATCTATTCTGGTGTTTATTATTCTCTGTGACAAGATTAAAACATATGTACATAAGTAAACAATGTATCTTTGTTTGTAATTAAAGAATTAATTGGACTAATAAGGGATTTCTATTTAATTATCGCAGGGGCCGAACAAAGCGGGTCCCGGCCGGATTATCTCTTGTAAGATGTCGAATAGATCCTAACAATTCCGCCCTCTGTGACATCTAGATAAATTAATTGTTTGTTAAGAAGATGACGTCACAATCCGTCAGATCCTTGGAGAAAAGATGGATTTGGATAACGAATAAAAGCGTCTGCAACCAGAAATTGGATTTGGGTCTGATTTCAGTGAAGTGTATTTTGTAGAATTAAATGCTAAAACTGGCTGCCGTATTGGTCTAGTGGTCAGGACTTCATTGTTCTCTCACTATCCTAAATCATAGTACTGTATCCACTGAAATTGTTAAAGATATTATTTTTAAAAGAGTAACCATGGAGTTTCTTACCAGCCCTTCTCCATAGGTAACAACTAATTGGAACCGTGCATCTAAATTCGACTTTTCATAAGCACCTGTATTGGTATATGTGTTTTTTTTATTTGATTTTATTTGGTCGCAAGCGCGACTGCTGAGCATGGGGTCTTGGGTTCGATCCCCAGGTCGGGCAAAGTGTTATTGGGTTTTTCCATTAGACATTTCTTAGTAGCAGCCCGAAGTCTGGAGATGTGCCCCGTTAATGGCAATAGGTTCGCCCCTATTACATGGGACTTAAAACATAACTGATGAAACGAGGGTGGACTAAAAAAATCACCTCTGCTGAACCCTTCGGGGAATACAAAGCGTGATGTTATATTATGTTACAGTGGAGTCCGCTTATAACGACAACAAAGGGACGGCAATATTTGGTCGTACTAAACGGCCGTCGTTATAAGCGTCAGTAAATACCAGATAAGAAAACCTAACTAAAGGGTGTTCTTAAGTCGCTATAAGCGGCTGGTCTTTATAAGCGAAGTCGTATTAAACGGATTCCACTGTATATACTAAAATAGTGTGCTTAGTAAGAAATACATCGCATGGAAACCTGTAAAACTGAGAGGGTTCCATAAAAAGTTCTAGATGGTGTGTGTAATCCGCCAACCTGTAGCAGGCCAGCGTGGTATGTTTTTTCTTATTCAACTGCTTGTAGATGGTCTTGTGGACCGTTTCTACGTAACCGGGCAGTTATTGGCGAGACCTGAAGGGTCTCCAACTAATGGGGACGAGAGTAAAATACTTAACTTATGCTACCTACTACTATTACTAACATCATGACTAGCTAGCAACAACAGCACTAAGGGCGACCCCTTATGGGACTTGGACCTCGGCTTAGGGCGTAAGGTCAGCGTGGTAAAATATTCAATATATAAGGTCCAACCAAAATACCTGGACAAACTTTTACACAGTGTTCAGTAAGTGTAACTGAATATATCTATGCAAAAAAAACGAGATCCAAGTGTTTTTTTTTTCTAACCAAATTTTTTTTTTCAACTTTAATTTTACTTTAATTTTTTTTTTACATTTTTCACTTTGCTGTGTAGGTAAAACGCGGCACGGAATTAGCACGCACCCCAATGGCGGTCGATGCATAAGCAATGGATGAGTTTATTCTTAGAGAGTACAGGCAATTTAAAACATTATTATTTTTTTGTTAGAATAAAACACTTGGATCTCGTTTTTTTTTTACATAAATGTGATTAGTTAAACGTATTGAACACTGTGTAAAAGTTTGTCCAGGTATTTTGGTTAGATCTTTATATAAAAAATATTCCATTAAACACAAAAAGGGCCTGTCGCTGAACCCGATCATAATAGGTTATTTACTTATTAATAATAATATTTTACTCTCAGGTTAGTCACCGTCTATTCATATCTGACTTATACACAATTAGAATAAAATTTTAAATGTTCTGTACCTCTGATGCATTGTATAAATCTCTACGAAACTTTTTCACAAAGCCGCAAGCTACCGGACTGCAAATCCTCTGCTTCAGGGCTGGCAAACCTTTGGCACGCGTGACAGTATGAAATATTTATCGACATTGGAATCAGAATTAATATTCCAGGAAATAATAACGAAATTTATATTATTCTGCAGAAAACTGAATGTTATTGAAAAATTCCACTGCGAATCGACATTATATTTAATTCATGATTCATGTATATGTATCTATATTATTATTCACTTTAACATAATATAACAATGCTTGTATTCTCCGAAGGGTTGGGCAGAGGTGTATAGTAATACCCTCATTTCGTCGTTATGTTTCAGTCCCGTGTAATAGAGGGCGAGTCTATTGCCATCAACCGGGTACAAATCGAAACTCCGAGCTGCTACTGAAGAATTCCACACGGAAAAACCTAATAACACTTTGCCCGACCTGGGGATTGAACCCAGGTCCTCAAGCTCAGCAGTCGCGTTTGCCACCACTAGACCCACGAGGCAGTCTTACAGATTTACTACCTACTTAAAATATATAAAAAAAAAACTAATATAATTACAAATATGGATATGAGTAGTCTTTGCATCTGTTGTATTCTGGGTTATACTTACAATGCCGACTTTGTAAAGAAGGTAAAGCCAAGCCGGCACGTACTTACTTGGCAAGAGTAGAGACGAGAATTCCGCTCCTTTCTTCCTTTCTTCTAAACGGACAATTTTAAAAATAAATTATGGCAATAACCATACCCGGGTCACTCTCATGCGCGCAAACATTTGTACATTGTACGAATGTTTTCCGTTTTGTATGGAAAATGTTCGCATAGTCATTGCGAATGTCAGTCCCACACTTGTGGGTTCACATATTCGTGCGAAAAGAAAAGCAAAGCTCCTAGTAAATTCTCGTTCAAACGCAAAGTTAGGAAACACTACTTGTAGTCGCTGCGCTCCTAATCATCTAATTTAGTCTACGTCATAATTGCATTAAGATTTTCATAACGTTTTGTAATTAATATATATATATATTGTAATATCTATATATTTTATTATTTGTATATATGTATTTTATGTAATTTATATTTAACTTTCGAATTCCTAATATTTTCAGTCCATAATTGTCAACTCATCTTTTTCCTGTACCTACGTATTTTGATGCTTTTCTTTTTAACCCTAAGGTTGACTGGTAGAGAATGCCTTATGGCATTAAGTCCGCCTTATGTACCACAATAGTGCATAGAAGTATAAATAAATAAATAAATGTGAGTGACCCGTAATAGAATAACGACAAGCAATAAAAGTGACCATGTTTTTGTTGCACTAATTGTACACGCGCAAACTTACTCCCACTATGACAAACCCTGCCACGTTACGTGCGACTATACCTAACTTTTAATCCGGTTTTTTTTTGTTTCACCTAAACAAACCCATAGCAACCCTTAAGGATCAGCAAAATACTGTATAATTAGATTTTATATTATGTTATATACGCACACAAATTTACTTTTTCTTTTATATAATTACATACATTTAAAATCTAGATATTAGTTCCAGAACAATGACCGTTGTGTATGTATTGTATTTAAGTGTTGTTACTAGCTAGTTTTTATAAATACTTTTATTTTTAATCTGTGGAAAACGTAGTGGGTAGCACAATTGTTCTAAAATGTAATATTTAAAATATTGTTGCCATGCTGATTTTTATTGTGCTACTGTTTATTTTTTCTTAAATAAATAAATCAAGTAAAACAACCTTACTTCACCACCCCTGCTACCTGTCCAGATATATTTTTAGAGCACTGTTCTATGCATTAATTAAAAGCAGACAATTCCCGTGTTAGTACCGCGGACCGCGGGATACATCAAAATATTAAACAAACTTTAACGAGTTATATCTAAAGAGAATAATCCGTCTGTTATTTTGTTTAACTACTGAGGTTTTCAACAACGATTTAATATAGATACCGTCGCTGCGCCTGCAAAATCCGCTGTGTGTTTTTTTTTTAAATCTGTCTTTGATGTTATTTTATAATAGTTCTCAAGCCACGTGCACCTGTAAAATCTGGTTTTTAATCATTTATTTGGTTAAGAAGATAGCAAAATAAATTATTAGAAATCGTATTTTACAGTTGCACGTAGCTTGAGAACTATTATAAAATACCATCAAAGACAGATTAAAAAAAAAAACACATAGGGGGTTTTGCAGGCGCAGCGACGACACATGAAGGTATAAGTAAAGATGGAGCCCACACTACGAACATCTACTGAAAATTGAAACATTTGGTCTTGAATATTTATTTTTGGAATTCTGTCTCTTTCTAAATACACTATTTAGAAAGAGATAGATCGAAGGTCCCTACGTATACTACTTATCGAAACTAAAAAATCTCAGTTTTTATTTTATCTGCTTAAAATGTGTGAAATTATGTTATCTTAAAGGTTATAAAATAATATTTTTTTATGGGACTAACTGGCAACTATTCCGCATCAAACTAAAGAAGAATCACGTAAATCGGATCATAAATCTCAGCGTAATTGGTGTACATACATAATAAAATAAAAACGGAGATTTTCTAGTTTCTATAGTATACGCAGGGACCGTCGTGATATCCAAACTAAATATTCAATTTTTTTCCAAGTAGGATAATTTAGAAAGAGACAGAATTCCAAAGTAAATATTCAAATGTGTGTAATTCGTCATTATATAGAATTCCTATTAAATGTATGTGTTAAAACCTATGACAAATTATTTTACACATTTACTACATTGGCTCGGCATTAGTGTCGATTCTGTTGCGCACTTTGACAGAACTAAACTAAACTAAACTAAACTAGTATTTGTCTCTTTCTGTTTCAATTCAATTCAATTCAAATTTAATTTTTATGGCTCCATCGTTATTCGATGATTCTGCCAACGTCAAGGTTGAAAAAGACACTGCGATAAGTACGTAAAGTATTACACTAAACAGGAACCCGGTGTTTGTAGCGTTGAAATCAGATGAGCATGCTGAAAAAGGACATTACAATATGTTAATAAACAATCACAAGACAACACAAATTACATTTAGAGTTAAAAGGAGAAAAAGGGAAGATAAATGATTGGGTTTGAGAGAAGGAATATTAATAAAGGGGAGTTATATTATAATCGTATATTATTAGTCCTAATAAATTTATATAGTATTTTAATTAAGGGGGAATGAGTTAAGGCTAACATATACGAAATATTAATAGGACGGGGAATATGAACAGACAGTAAATCATATAGGGGGACAGATCATTTAGGACAATAGAAAAACAAGTGCTCCAGAGTACCCTCTTCTAGACCACACTCGCATAAATAATGATCTTTTATTCGGATTTTAGCTAAAAAGACACGAACATACAAACATACAAAACCGAGCCGCAGTCGGATAATAACAGAGGTGGCCCATTTGTTAAAATATTTATGAGAACTAAACCAACTTTTAGATGGAATTGAGGGTTGAATGGAACCAAAAAAAATTCCTTTGATTAGATGCGATTTTTGCCATAAGGTATTCCAGCTTTCTGTCATATAAGGTTTTGCAAGACAGCGTAGGTCACGAGGAAAGCAAGACTTATAGGAGTCAGTACCACTGTGGGTAGCTGCCTTAGCAAGTGAGTCTGCATGTTCATTCCCCACAATTCCAGAGTGGCCAGGAATCCAAGCCAATACAACATGAATACCCGAGCAGTGGCACCTATATAGAATTTGTTTAATTTTCAAAGTTAGAATAAAATTGGATCGAGACCGAAAAGGAGTTTTTAAGATGTCTTGTAAGCAACTAAGAGAATCTGTTAAAATTAGAGATTTATTCAAATGGTGCGATTCAACATAAGAAACCGCTTCCAAGATGGCTATCGCTTCCCCAGTGTAAGTTGAGCAAGATGAAGAACAGCGAAAGTTTAGTATAATTTTAAATTTTGGTATCCATACAGCAGCTCCGACATTGCCATCTTCTGATAGCTTAGAGGCGTCAGTGAAGATGGTTAACCAATCACACCAGTCCTTACCTAGGATATTAAAAAAATTTCTGTTGGCTCCAGGGTCATGCTTAGAGATTCCTATATTAAGAATAATTTTTGGTTGAACTCTTTCTGTTTCAATAGAAAAAGAAAGTGACAGGTGCGTTTAGTCTAGTTTAGTACTGTCAAAATGTGCTACAGAATCAACACCATTGTATACATTTCATTGTACAGTAGGGGAATGAAGATGTTCGTCAGTTTTCAAATTCATTTCTTTCTCACATCGCGGGCACATGTTACCTTTTCACACTATTGAACGGAACAGACCAATGCATGGAAGTTTATGTTTAATTATTTGGTAGCAAAGATCAAAATTGGCTTTTGCCTCCATATGACGTAGTAGTGCCATTTGATTTAACGAGTTTTCTTGTAAAATCCACGAAATCAATCAAATCGTTGATTAAATAAATTGACATTGCTTGTGTCTTTCACTATGTCATCATAATAACCTGTTAAAAAATACTGTACTTTCATTTCAATAATATTGGCAATACGTAGTCGGTAAAATAGTTCGTTTCTTGCACTGTGCAAGTAAAAATAAACCATAAGGTGCATAACATTTTCATTCCCCTACTGTACGGTCAGCAACAAAAGTCGGTTAACACTGTTCCTTTTAGATAACATTTAAAAGGCACAAAATGATTCAATACACTGATTTTCAGAACTTCATATAATAGTCGAGAGTTTGTGTTATTTTACTGTTACATGTGTTCTGATTTTTGAATATTATTGTGTTCAGTTATGATTTAAAAAACTGAAGTGTTAACATACTTTTGTTGCTGACTGTACATACATTTTCGGCACCATGTATACCGCTCTTAAAGTTTTATTACTACGAGTAC
The DNA here is from genome assembly GCA_910594945.2 of Amphipyra berbera. Classification (NCBI taxonomy): domain Eukaryota; kingdom Metazoa; phylum Arthropoda; class Insecta; order Lepidoptera; family Noctuidae; genus Amphipyra; species Amphipyra berbera. The sequence goes on along the minus strand of OU343144.1, from coordinate 8,886,838 downwards.
ATACCCCGATACACTGTATATAAAGATAAACAAATAACAACAGCATGTTCACCTTTCAAAAGGTTTTCATTGTGGTACCTATGAGGCTTCTATAGTCACGCAAAGTGAAAAAGCAACGAAAAAAATTTGAAAAAAATAAATATTGGTAAGTATAATATAATATCAGCCCTTAAGCGTCCCACTGCTGTGCAACTTTTCACGGAAGTAACGGTAAACGTAAAAAAATATATATTCAATTTAATCATCGATTGCTCCTATAATCGGAAATGTAGAGAGCCCAGAGAAGGCGGAAATTAATTCAATAAACGTGGTCCTGCATTTCGTAGTATTTATCACTGAAAACTGATAAACAAAATTCAACCTTTAAAACTTTAGAAATAAAGTACAAAATTATATAACACCACTTAAGAGTAGCCAAAGCAAATGTCCTATCGATAATTTGATGCTGCCAAATTCCGACGCAGCACGCATTGAATTTTAATTTAATTCCTAGGGATTACGGTTGAGATTTGCGTGATGCTATGTTAGATTTCCTTCTACATTTTTTTCGATTAAAACTTCAGTGCAACGGGGTCGGAAAACAAATTAGGTGTTAAATTTGTAAAAGATTGGAAAGAGCTCGATTTTCGATTATGTTAGAAGTAAGCAAACGTTTTTTTAGTCAATTTCTATAGCTTTGATTTCGTCGAAGCTTTAAAATATCAGTTTCAGCAGTACCTACCTATGTTTGAGAGTACTGTATGTCAATTCGATTCTTGTTTTATGCAAGCTTTTTTCAACTATGAATGCATACAAATATCGGTATCGGTTTGGGTTGTTTGTTTGTTGCATTTTATTAATCGCACCTTCTGCATTTAAATATATTTGCGGGCGGGAGGGCGGTGCTGCATACTGCATACAAGCTTGATCGACTGTTTGGCGGAATTAAGAGGAAACGCGGGCTGCAAAATATTAATAATTTGAATAGGTTTTTGAGATCTATTTCCGTCCCTCCCCTCCGGCAAACCTTCCCAAATGAGCGCGAAAGAGACACCTGCATCTCGGACTGATTTCTCCTGTGCAATATTACCGAAATCGTACTTTCGTATTTCCCTGTTTCCTTCTTCAAATCTGGACCGAATTTAATTTATTTTTCAGTGATAATTTAAGAAAGACTTTGGTTATGTCTGTGTTTTTCTTTTATTTTTTATATTGGTCAAATTTGTTTGCCAGATGTTTGCCGACTTATGACAGTCGTTATGGGAAGTCAGAAGCCCGAAAGTCTGACAACCGGTCTAACCTTAGGATATCGGCATTACCCAGTAACCGGATTGCGGAGGTCTGATGGCAGTTGTTCCGTGTAATATACTAGTATTCAGCTGCATCGGGTTAGACTGGAAGTTGACTCCAACATAGTTGGGAAAAGGCTAGGCAGAACGAACGACTGATGTGTGGTGGTCCATTAACGACGGAAACCAATTACCTGAGACTGCCTCGTTGGTTTAGTGGTGGCAAGCGCGACTGCTGATCGTGAGGTTCTGGGTTCGATTCCCAGGTCGGGCAAAGTATTATTGGATTTTCCGTGTGGAATTCCTCAGTAGCAGCCCGGAGTGTGGATTTGTGCCCGGTTGATGGCAATAGGTTCGCCCTCTATTATATGGGATATAAGCATAACGGTGAAATGAGGGTGTTACTATACACCTCTGCCCAATCCTTCGGGGAATACAGGCACGATGTTATGTTATGTACCAATAACATACCTCAATCTAAATTCTCCAGATTGACTTAGGGGTTTGACATTATTTTTATTGAATTTCTGTCAAAAACATAAGTACATTTTTTTTTTTAAAACGTTGCCCCACACTAGGATTTCTCCTGTATCGTGGGTGCGTTTACAAACACAAATCTTCACACGCACAAACATCCAGACCCGGAACAACTATCTGTAGGCCATACAAATATTTGTTCCGAGCGGGAATCGAACCCACGACCCGTAGCGCAGAAGCCGATCGCTCAGCCACTGCACCAAACGTGTCGTCAAATTAATCCAGATTGAGATCGATTTATTGGTTTCTGCCGTAAGAAGCCCATGTTCAGCAGAGGACGTTTACAGGCTGGTAGTCTACTTCATCATCCATCCTGTACGGGTGTGACGGGTGGTGGCGGACTGGCGGGGGTCCGGGCCTATAAAAGGTCGGGCACTTTGCCGATCGCTCTCTCGTACCGCTGCAGTTGGCAAGTTGAGTACTACACTTGTATAAGAACACCCTGAACTCCTCGCATTGTTACGAACCACGCCCTGTTGATCTAATCGTAATTATTATTAAAATATGTAATATAGTGTACGGTTACAAGTGTTATTCTTTATCCTCCCGTAAGTACACGCCTGCTAAATTTTATGTGCACATGTTTGTTGAGGGTTGTCTTTGGCCAGACTGCAAACGCGGGCGCGGGGCGGGCGCCGTGTGGCGAGTTCAAACAGAAGAACTTCATTTGAGAGTCCATAGTGGGCACGCGGGCGCGGGAAGCGACGCGGGCTACTTGGCGCGGGGAGCGCGCGGGTAGCTCACGCCATAGCTCGTTCATACAAGTGGCCGCAGTGAGAGCGCGGGCGGCAAGCGATAACCCGCGCGGGAGCGGGGGATCTCAAACTAGTTCGAGCTGACCACGCGCGTTGTTGTGAGAGCGTCTTCAAAATTAAATGTTGAAGAATTAATAAGTGCTATTCAAGCACGATCTGCACTGTGGATGACTAAACATCGTTTTTTAGTAAGAATTTTCCAGTAAAAAAAAGTTTTCTTCATCCATATGATATTTTGACAAACACTGGACACTGCAACGCTCAGAACGAAGCCACGCTCCACCGCGGACAGGTAAATCGCGCGCGTTCCCGCACCCGCGCCGCTCCCCGCACCGCGCTGCCAGTCTGGCCAAACACTTAAAGCACCTTTCTAGTGCGACACGGGTGGTACGTTTAAAAGACAAAACTGTTTTTTTTCCCCCGAATTTGGAGTTTGTCCCATAGAAAAAGTTGTACAAAACGATGAGCAGAGTTCATGGTTTTCGGATGTAAAGCGACTAACCAGCCATGCTGTATATTGTGTGTTACTTTGCTGCGCGTAGATATAAGCTTACAATCAGTAGGGTGGCAGGGCTGGCAATATGCCACGGGCCCCCGGCCCGACGGGGCCCCCAGCCTGACAGGGCCCCAGCCCCAAGCGGCCGCGGACTCGGAAGTAACTTAACATTTTTAACAAAATTAAGTAAAAATTATAAATTTGTAATTCTGTTGAGTACCTAACTACTTAAGTGATTTATTAAAATTACATTAGAACGTGACGATTTTTACTGGTGCCCCATTCAATGAATTTGCCACGGGCCTCTGATGGTAGGTATAGTTACGCCACTGCATACAATTAAAGCTATTGATATGTACGGGTTGCTCGTACACATCCCTTGAGTTGTTGTATTCTTTCCTTTAGTGAATACGAACAATTTCTTAATTCATGATCCCAAGATAGCGCAGGGGGATCAAGGGCGCCCAGACATGGGGTAGTCTGGCGCCCATGTGCTTGTTTGGTCCCCGGGGTGGTCATGGCGTGCCATGTGTTCTGGTGCGCCGGTGATGTGGGGTGCTCCCCGCGCCTCTCAGGAGGTCGTGGGGTAGGGCCCCACAGAGGAGAGGTCCACCAGCAGTTTGTGGACCAAGACCTGTCGGGGTTGCGGTGCATGCTTAGGCGAATTCGGCGACCCTGGCCGACGGTCACAAGGAGGAACACCATGCGTTTTTAGCCGGTAAGACTCCGGCAGACACCGGCGGTCGCCTACCCCGGGCGAGGGACATCCATGAGGATTTTGCCAAGATGAAAAAAAAGGTATTTATTTACTTAATTCAATTACTAAGGCTTCAAAATCCCCGTTGTAAGCAATTAATGCCTAATAATTTTAAATCAGCCTTAAGTACTTTTGATTACACGTAATTAATTTCATGCCAAGAGCATTATGAAACATGTCTGTAAAGTCTCGTAAACAATCCAACGCCTTTATAACACTTGAGTTGGTGTGTGACGTTGTTGATTTATCTATACTAATATTATAATGCTGAAGAGTTTGTTTGTTTGAACGTGCTAATCTCAGGTTGGAATTGAAAAATTATTTTTGTGTTGGATAGTCCATTTATCGAGTAAGGTTATAGGCTATATAACACCACGCTACGACCAATAGGAGCGGAGCATAAATTAAAAATGTTGCAAAACGGGAAAAATGTCCACCCGTGCGAAGCCGGGACGGGCCGCTAGTTTATTTATATAAACGTCACGCCTGTATTCCCCGTAGGGTTGGGCAGAGGTGTATAGTAACACCCTCATTTCGCCGTTATGTTTTAAGTCCCATGTAATCGAGGGCTTATTGTTTTATTACCGGCCGCCTGCCTGACATCAACCCTCCTTGGGAATACTCTTCTTCACTTTCATCCATGGTCATTAACCATTTTTATTTATTTATATCAGGCATCAAGGCCCATATTATAACAACCATAACTATACTACGAATACCGTTGTATCGAGGCCTGCCCCTCAGAGATAGACGCACAATGACGCATTGTTCGCGCCGTGTCTATTGTGACGAGAAAATAACTTTGAACGGGCGAACGTGCGCGATTTGTCGGTGCGATTTGTCGGGTGTTCGGAGCTGTCGGTAAGTATTATTAATGATAGTACTGTTCGATTTTTTTTTATAATTTGCGTAAAAGGAAAGATGAAGTACGGTTGAACATTTATATTATCTTCAGACTATTACAAATAATAAACATAATATCACGCCGTGTATTCCCCAAAGGGTACAACAGAGGTGATTTTTTTAGTATTAGTACACCCTCGTTTTGCCATTTATGTTTAAGTCCCATGTAATAGGGGGCGAGCCTATTGCCATTAACCGGGCAAAAATAAAGACTCCGGGCTGCTACTGAGAAATTTTTAATGGAAAAACTCAATAACACTTTGCCCGACCCGGGGATCGAACCCAGGACCTCACGATCAGCAGTCGCGCTTGCCACCACTAGACCAACGAGGCAGTCAGTGTTACAAATAATGTTTTTGGAAATTAACTATGTGTATCATAATAGACAGTGGGATAGATGGTCTAGTGATATAAGATTTCATGATTTATAAATCTGGTGGAATTCTTCTAACGCTTCTTTCCAAACTGCTAGAAAAAAGTTAAGTAACTTCCTCCTAGCCTTTTCCCAACTATGTTGGGGTCAGCTTACAGTCTAACCAGATGCGGCTGAATACCAGTATTTTACAGGAAGCGACTGCCATCAGACCTCCGCAACCCAGTTACTGGGACATGTCGACATCTATACAACGTGTTACATAATTCCCCATGAAAAATGTAAATAATCAAGTAGTCTTTTATGGTTGTTGTCATTTACCTCTCAGAGGAAATTAGGTAAGAATGTAAATAACTTTCTGGATAGTCTACTCTTTAGTTTTATGTTTTCAAGGTTGCGTTTCAATGATGATTATTTTATGTTTTACCCAAAAAATGTTTGGGTCATACTACGATGTCTAATATTGCCTATAGACTCTTTACAAAGGACATTTTAACCCCCTTTCGGCTTTAGGGGTATTTTAGTAACACATACCTATGTTAAAAAAAATAGTATTTTATAAGAAAACAATGTGGTTGTATCTTTGAGACTCATTGCTGTTATGGGTTCATACTGAACAAACGTTGATCGTTCTACGGGCCGTTTGCTTTTCACATCTTAAATGATATACGATGGGATATTAAATTAACTTTAAAACTAATAGGTCTCACTTAAAAAGGCTCTAGCTTATAAATTAATAGTTCGTACTTTAATTTTAATACTTCAACTATAAAATAATTGGTTGCACTAACTTCAAAGTTCCCCGCAATCTTTACATAGTATAAAACAAAGTCGCTCCCGCTGTCTGTACGCTTAGATCTGTTCACGCTATGTGAACCACGCGCGCAGTGAAGGTGCAGCGCGCCGGCGACGACGCGCGCCCGCGCTCGAGCGACGACAGAGCCATCATCGCCACGGGACCGTGCGTACGCGTCACGCCGCACGCGACACACGGCTAGCCCTCCAGTGCCGATCTTGTTTTATTTTATATTCGCCAGAATAAGCCAGTCATGGTAATAATTAAACTTAAGATCATATAAAAACCCGTGGTTGTTATTGGTGACTCTCACTACATCCAACAGATCTTTTAAACTACGGATTTTAATGCGGTTTTCAGCAATAGATAGAGTGATTTAAGAGGAAGGTTTATATGCCCCACATTAGTTGCACCCGTGCGAAGCCGGGGCGGGTCGCTAGTAAGAAATAAATGAAAACAGATCGCTGAAAGGTAGGTTAGCCGGTCGTCCCTTCTGACTCCGCGCAGTCACCATGACGCGAGAATACAGCCCTCATCAAGCTGTCGTATCCCTCCCAGTCCTCTTGCATTCGACACCCTAAGAGTTCGAGTCCCCCCTTGGGGGCACTCTCAGAGGTGTCGCTGCTATAGTCATAGCCATGATGTTACAGTAGTTAGCTTTGCGTAGTTAGCTAGGTAGTTAGAATAGTAGGTATTGGTTCGGAGACCCTTCTGGTCTCGCCAATAATAGTCAGGTTACGTAGAAAAGGTCCGCAAGACCATCTACAATAGTCGAATAGGAAAAAAAAAAAAAAAAAGAAAGGTAGGTTAGGTTAGGTTAGAACTGTGACCACTGAACGTCGATTACTTTGCCCCGTTACTTTAATGGGTGCATTCAGAAACAAGTGGTTTTTGATAGATTATAGTGCAAACCATTATTTTTGAAGTATTATAATTATAGTGCAACTATTATTTTGTTCTTATTTTCATTAATTTTAAAGTGCTTTTAAATACATCCCATAGACAATCAAGACGCACGACTTATAATGCAGTCGCGCCTACTTAGTCGATAGCCTGCGGCCCCCCTTATAACAATAACGGGGAGCTGTTAATAAATATTTTGGTGATGAATAATGAATAAAATGCGGCTCAACTTTATCTTTTCTTTCATAAGCTCGGGAAGGCAACTTTGTTTGATATAAGACGTTTTTTGGTGTTATTTCTGGGTAACGCTGTAATAACATTAATGTTAGTGCCGAATGTTTAGTTTAAGTGGCGATATTATTAAGTTTAGTGGTTCTTAATCTTCTTTATCTTTACATAGTATAAAACAAAGTCGCTCCTGCTGTCTGTCTGTCCCTATGTATGCTTAGATCTTTAAAACTACGCAACGGATTTTGATGCGGTTTTTTTTAATAGATAGAGTGATTCAAGAGGAATTTTTATATGCCCCACAATAGTAGGTATCTACACTGCACCCGTGCGAAGCCGGAGCGGGTCGCTAGTGTGATTATAAGAATTAAATTGACTATCATTATTATAGTGGAATGAATGATTATGATATTACAGCAGTGATAGCCTAGCGGTTGAACGCTTGCCTTCCATGCAGGAGGGTCTGAGTTCGATCCCGGCCCATACCTCCTCTGACTTTTCGAATTCATGTGCGGATCAGAATTTGATTATCACTTGCGTTAACGGGAAGGAAAAACATTGTGAGGAAACCTGCACATCTGGGAGAGTTCTCGATGGTGTGTGTAGTCTGCCAACCTGCACCAGACCAGCGTGGTGGACTAAGGCCTAAAACCCTTCTCATTCTGAGAAGAGGCCCGTGCACAGTAGTGGAATAGTAATGGGCTAATTGTGTTTATTATGTTATGTTATGAATGATTATGTCAGAGTGATTAAACGTATCTCTGTGATTATGAAAATGTCAACAGAACTGTGTTTGTGTCCACAGAAATGTTTAGGTATAGGGCACAACTTCTGCCTAAACTTCTCCTAACTATATTGGGGTTAGCTTCCAGTCTAATCAGATGCCGCTGAATACCAGTATTTTACACGGAGCGACTGCCATCAGACCTCTGCAACCCAGTTACTGGGCAATGCCGATATCCTAAGGTTAGACCAGTTATCAGACTTTCGGACTTCTGACTACCTGTAACGACTCTCATAGGTATTCGTATGACACCTGAGTCCGACTGTTACACGTGGTCTCCGAGGCACGGAGGGGTCTCGATGTGTAACGAACGGTCACCCATCTACGGATTGACCGCGACAAACACAGCTTAACCTCGCAAACCATGTGGTAATTAGCCACGAGCGCCTCCTTTTGAAGCTTTTAGGGTACATAAATACATATTTATACTCACTTCTGTTTTCCCCAAAGGGGTAAGCAGAGGTGTTCTCCTATTACAGAAGTCTGTACACCCACGTACCGCATATGGTATTAAGTCCTATGTAGGTAAGTGGTGAACGTATTGCCATTTCCTGGGCACAATAAGGGGACGAAAAGGAATAATTATAACGTTAGAATGACAATAAAATTGAAATTTCTTGCCATGCCGTGTCGGTCGTGGGGGCAGGCCCTTATGATGCTAAAGAAAAGAAAGAAAAAGAAAGAAGGAAATTTATTTGGCACGAAAGCAGTCAGACACACAGACAAAAAAAAAATCATAGGAGACAAAAAATAAAAAAAAATAAAGTACCTGTGTGTCTAGCGGCTGCGCCAAATAGGTTCAGTTCAGCATAAATGTCAGACCACTAGTGCCTGACGCTGGTTTTCAACTGAACCCTTTGTGACGTAACTGATGTAAACCAGTTCCAAATAGATAAATAGCGTGCTTAAATAAATAAAAAATAAATACTGTTGACCCGTAATTACGGATGCTATTGCTAGGTCCGTCGCCTCTAATGAATCGCTTGCTCGGCGACGGATGGGAATTATATTCTTAACCCGTCCCCCACGGATCATATCTATATTCAACGACAGGTCGACTTGGCAATTTTCTAGTCATTTTCAATACACAACTACAAGCAACAACGTGAGCGAGATCGAAATCAATAAACGCGGTCGATGCGGACTCGTGCGCCGCTAAGACTAAGATGGCGCGGGCGCTTTGCACCCCTGACACGACGACCGTCATACCCGTTTGCCATGTCGACCTGTCGTTGACTGTAGATATATACCTAGAGCAGCAAATCCACTAAAGGATGATTTCTATCAAACGGCTCCCATCGCATCGGATCGGAACGGATTTTACAATCTTTAAACGATATTCAATCGTGTACACACTATTTAAAGTCTATATTACCAAGCCGCGCACAGCAGCATGACCACGGGCGTCTACCGCGACACGCGATCGTAGCTGAAAGTATGCTGTGACATGCGTACGACACGTACGGCTCAGTTCGCCTGTCGTCGTATCCGATCGGATCCTTTTGGCTGTCAACACGGTAGGAAGGAAACTATTTGACTAGGCGCAGAAACGGATACGTTCGCGAGTGACGGTACGGAGCCGATCGTATGCGTCGACATCCTGCCGAGCGCGTACGGCTCTCGCCACATCCGTTTGTATCCTTTCCAATCCGATGCGATGCGAGCCGTTTGGTGGAAATCATCCCTAACAAGTTTTATTGCAATAGTGGCGAGCAGTGGTGGCCCAGTGGTAACGACCCCGATTTACGAGTTGTATGTCGTGGGTTCGAACCCAGCCAGGCGCATTACTTTGTGTAATTTATTTCTTCACCACTGCTCTCAAAACGGTGAAGGACAACATCGTGAGGAAACCGGCATGTCCTAGAACCAAAAATTCGAAGACATGTGACATCTACCAACCCGCATTGGGCCCGCGTGGTGGATTACGGCCCATTCCCTCTCACAGAGAGGAGGCCTGTGTCCCAGCAGTGGGAACAGGCTGATGATGATAATGATGAGGTTTTATTGTGCAAGTTATTGCTCACCATTGCTCGCTTAGTACGTAAAACTTGCAAAAGTCGACTTGCAGCGCTGCCGTCCGATTTCTAAAAGACCGTTAAGTGAGTAAGTAAACATAATTTTGAGTAATGAGCAAACACGTGGAAAATGTTGTCTTTAGAAATTCTGAAGAGGTACAGGTGCTTTTGTTACACCAAATTATTGGGCTACTTTTAAGGTTCCATTGTATAATTTTTAATGAGTTACCTACCAGACTAATATTGTTTTTATAATTTCAGCTTTAATGTGAGTAATGGTCAAAGCACACATATCAACACGGAAAGGGACCGTCACCGTGTCGCCTTTCGCCTCGCCGTCAAACAGGCGTCAACCTAACGTAAGCACGTAACCAAAGCGGATCAGCAGCTCCGATACGTCGACTCGGCTACGGCTAGGCGACGCCGCGCTTACGGCTCGTAGTAACAATAGTGTGCTGCAGGCAGGCCGCGGGAGGCGTGAGAGTGGCAAGAGTGGACGAAGAGACTTCAGCTTGGGTACGGAGAGACGTAAGCGCGGGGACGACGAGCCGTAAGCGCGGGAACCAAGTTGACCACGCACCGTACCGCGGTTCGTGAGCTTGTCCCGAGGCGAGGCGATTATGTTACGATTCCGATTAGTGTGCGTTGCAGTAGGGAGTTCCATACAAAGAATACTGAACGGCTCGAGTTGATACGGTGACGATCCCTTTCCGAGTGGATATGTGTGCTTTGACTTTATCTCAGGATTGAACAATCCCAAAAATGATGTACTTAGCCGCTAAGTAGTACCTGGATCTCGTAACTGTGAAGGGATAGAAAAATATGAACCAGACTGATCGATAGAGAAAAAGTTGCACTTTTATATAACGTAACATCACGCTTGTATTCCCTGAAGGGTACGGCAGAGGTGTTTTAGTAACACCCTCGTTTCGCCACTAATTTTGAAGTCTCATGTAATAGGGTCGAGCCTATTGCCGTCAACCAGGCACAGATCCAAACTTCGGGCTGCTACTGAGAAATTCCAGACGGAAAAACCCAATAATTGTTTGCTCAACCTGGGGATCGAGCTCAGGACCTCACGCTCAGCAGTCGCGCTTGCGACCACTAGACCAATGAGGTAGTTACTCGAGGCTTTGACGTAGTATACAACGTGTTACAAAAATACCCCTAAAGCCGAAAGGGTTAAAAGGTCCCTTGTAAAGAGTCTATTGGCAATCATTGAAAACCGTAGTATGACCCAAAAAAATAATTGGATAAAACATAAAATAATCATCATTGAAACGCAACCCTGAAAACTTAAAAGTAAAGAGTAGACTACTCAGAAAGTTAGTTACATTCTTACCTAATTTCCTCTGAGAGGTAAATGACAACAACCATAAAAGACTCCTTGATTACATTTTTCACGGGGAATTGTGTTACATGTTGTATAAAACTCAAATTTAAAAGAATGTCACTTAACAACCTTTAAGAAAACGGACGGCAGAGCGGGTGTGGCCACAGCTTAAAACTTAGATACAGAAGCGAACTTGCACATTGAAAGGACATGTTATATTTTTGTATGGAAGCTGGGCTTTGGCTGTGAACAGAGAAGATATATTTTTTTATGAAAGTACATAAAATATGGAGCTTTCGTATATATTTTTAATTTTTTTAAAAGCACCCTTCTATTGTTTTTTTAAAATTTAAATAATTAGAATTAAAAAATAAAGTGCAACCCACAGTTGTTAACCCATAATTATTAATTCTGGCAACACTTCTATTGGATGACATTTATTGTCATTGTCAACGTCAGTCATAGTCAAAAAGTCAAATTCAATTCAACTTATTCAACTGTTGTCTGTTATTGTGACTGTGGTTCCTGTGTTTTTGACTATGTACCATTGTTTTGAGCTTTTTTTTATTTCATCTGGCTATTAACAACAATAGATAGCGATTTTGTGTGACAACTTTGACATGATTAGACATTGATGACATTACTGACAATGACAAGTGACAACCTTGCTGACATACAGTAAATATTTTCTTTTATTCTATTGAGACAAGGGAATCAATGCCATACATCCAAACCATTAAGTTAATTCATTAATTTTATTTTAATTTAAGCCGTTTAATATTATTTTAATATTAGGATAAATATTATGCTTTCAAAAATGATATATATCATTTTTATTTCTAAGTTTTTTTATCAGTTTATTAGTTTTTTAACAAAAAAAATATCTGGATTTTAAATGTTTTATAATTAAATAATGGTGCTTTTTAAAATAAAATGTTTTTGTAAGCACGTTCTAGACAGTTTTCCCTATCAGAAAAACCACACATGTAAGCGGTTCAGAAATAAAAATATTTTAAGCCCATTTCATAACATGTCCTTTACTAGAGTATTTGGAAATTAATACTAAAACATGACGAGCTCGTTATTGATCGTTGACTTAGCAATTTCTTATAAATTACCACAATAAAAGCGAGTGGGTCTAAAAGTTAAATTAGGACCCTGATGTGATTTCCCCGGCATTCGTTATTTTGATTTAGAAGTTTGGAAAAATTTCTACTTGGGATTTTTTGGTCCTTTTTTCCGAAGTCACTCGTAATTGATCCAGAATAGTAACAACGTTAAGTAATTTAATTGGTAACTTTATTATATAGCTACTCGGGACTTCCTTACTTCCTTACTAATATTATAAATGCGAAAGTTTGTATGTATGGATGTGTGGATGTATGAATGTATGGATGTTTGTTACTCTTTCACGCAAAAACGGCTGAACGGATTTGAATGAGATTTGGCACACAGATAGACTATGCCCTGGATTAACACATAGGATAATTTTTATCTGGGTACATCAAGTGGTTCCCCTAGGATGCGGGTGAAACCGCGGGTAATAGTCTAAAATGCTTTGTCCTGAATGACTGACTGACGGATCAACGCACAGCCTAAACCGCTGATCGTAGAGACCTGAAACTTGGAGGGCGTGTTCTTTGTATGACGTAGGCATCCGATAAGAAAGGATTTTCCGAAATTCTACTCCTAAGGTGGTGAAAAAGGGGGGCAAAGTTTGTATGGGACAACGTGATTCCTTGGTCCAATCTACTTCAAATTTTGCATAAACCTTTTTTAACAGAATTGATGGAAGACGTGTTTCGTATTTTATTGAAATTCATCCTCTAATGGTATTAAAAAGGGGTAGAAATTTATTTTGGCGGTGATTTGCTTCGAAGTTGATATCGATAGTTGGTAAGGATTAGAACATATTGGTTATAAATTATACGAATCATTCCATATTAAAAAAAAAATGTAAAATACAAATATAAAAGAATATTTAAATCGGATTAGAATTTGAAATTTCAATTTTATTTGTTCTTGGATATTTGAATGAAAAACTTACCTTATACCTTGATTTTCCTTCAAAAATTCCTTGGAAATCTCATAAATTACCTACTTAGCAAATATTTGCGATTGCTGTATAATTTGTTTGGAAGTTCATTTTCATTATTTCATTAGAATATTTTCAGTGTAGTTAATTTAATTTCTTTTCAATTTGTTGTTATAATAATTAAAAAGGATTCTTTGTGTTTGATTTGTTAGTGTATAATATAGGTTTTTAGTTTTAATAGTAAAAATATCTGTGTTTGATTTGTTGTGTATAATAATAGTTATAGTTTTCTTTTAGTTTGTTTTAGAAGTTTAATTTTGTGCGTATTGTTTTTCGCAATTTATTTACATTTATAAATTTGTCTGTGTCCATTTTAAAAATGGGTGCAGAGTTGGTTAACTTCAATGGGAAATTAATAAACCTTACTATTGTACCAATAGTGGGGGATGCCGCAAGCCTTTTCCGTACGCTTTCTTATTTGTTGTACGGCACACCAGAACGCTCAATGGATATTCATAAAAAAAGTGTGTGTCATGTGACAAACAATTGGGATGAATTTACTGTTATGTATCATGACCGTCATGGCAACAATCATAGGACAAAAGAAGAGTATACTTTAGATATGTTACAAAACTCTACATATGGCAGTTTTTGCGAGTTAGTTGCAGTCGGTCAAATATACCCATTTGTATTTGAAGTGTATTGAAATGACAACCTGTATGCCAAATTTGGTACAGAGGACCAACCTATCAAAAGGTTACGTTTTCCCCAAGATCTTTCTAATAGTCACTTTGATGCCTACGCTGATGCGGATAGTGATAATAACACTGATGAGCGTCCAATAGCCAAAAAACGGCGCATTGAAATGGCTGTATCTCCGACGTTTACTCAATCTTCACTAATTTCTAATGTTGTGCAAGACTTTCATTCGCCTACTTATACAATTATTGAATCTGAATGTGAGTCAGATTTAATTTCTTCTTTGTCCACTAATAATTGCATAGCATTTCCAACATTCACTACCCAAGAGTCAGTTCAAAATGAAATTAGATTGACAAATAATCATTAAAAAAAGCATTAGAGCAGTGGTGGCCCAGTGGTAACGGCCCCGACTTACGAGTTGTATGTCGTGGGTTCGAACCCCGCCAGGCGCATTACTTTGTGTAATTTATTTCATCACCACTGCTCTCAAAACGGTGAAGGAAAACATCGTGAGGAAACCGGCATGTCCTAGAACCAAACATTCGAAGACATGTGACATCTACCAAACCGCACTGGGCCCGCGTGGTGGATTACGGCCCATTCCCTCTCACAGAGAGGAGGCCTGTGTCCCAGCAGTGGGAACATTATAGGCTGCTGATGACGATGATGATTCAAATTATATGAGAGTGGGCGTTATTTGAGTAGTTCGGAGGCAGTTTGAAGGATTTTAGGGTTTCCCATACATGAAAGGTTTCCCGCAGTCATACATTTAGCTGTCCACCTTGAAAATGGCCAACGAGTCTATTTTAATTCCGACAACCTCGCCGACATAATTAATAGCCCACCAAAAACGACACTGTTAGCATTTTTTGATTTATGTCAAACAGATGATTTTGCTAAAACCCTTCTATATGCGGAAGTGCCTTCATATTTTGTAAGGCAAAAAAATAAATTTGTGAGAAGGAAAAGAGGAAAATCCGTAGATGGCTGGCCAGGAATAATGAAAGAACACGCTCTAGGTAGAGTGTACACGGTTCACCCGAATAACACCGAGGGTTACCATCTTCGTTTACTTTTGCACGAGGTTACCCCCTGGTTAGGGGTCCATCGTCCTTCGATGACTTGAAGACTGTCAACGGTGTCCTCCAACCAACTTTTCAATTAGATTGCATGAAACTTGGCTTGCTAGAGGACGACAAACATTGAGATTCTGCCCTAGAGGAAGCAGCCCTATGCGAGTCGCCATTTAAAATGCGTGAATGCGTTTAAAGTGCGTGCGTGGCATTCTGTCAGATTACAGACGCACTAAGTCTTTGGGTAAAATACAGGGATAGCCTATCAGAAGACTACAAACGACAAGTGGAAAAGTTTTCTAGCATTATAGATGAACATCTAGCAGATGAAATCTACAATAAATGTCTGGTCACAATATGAGAAGCTGTATTAGCATTAGGAGGACAAAGCCTACAGCAGTACGGGTTGTCTCAGCCTCAAAGGTCTGAAGGCTTACACAATAACCGGTACTACCTGAAGGAAACAAGTAACGATGTCAATTCCTTAGCAGAAGTGGTGTCAAGTAGTGAAGGCTCTGTAACCAATGAACAAAGACGTATTTATTATAAAATACTTTCCAGTATCGATGCAGGTGTAGGTGATATCTTTTTTTGGATGCTCCTGGTGGAACAGGCAAGACTTTTCTATTAAATTAACTGTTGGCCAAAGTGAGAAGCAATCGTGATATCGCCTTAGCGGTCGCATCGTCCGGAATTGCTGCCACGCTGCTGGAAGGAGATAAAACTGCACACTCCGCGTTTAAACTTCCTCTCGATTTGATACAACCCCAAACCCCACTCTGCAATATACCCAAACAAAGTAATATGGCAGAAGTACTCCGCAAAACGAAATTAATTGTTTGGGATGAGAGTAATATGGCTCATAAAGGGAGTTTCGAAGCCCTAAATAGTTATTTACAAGATGTTAGGAATAATAATTGTCAAATGGGAGGAGTTACTGTATCGTTAGCAGGCGATTTCCGGCAGACTTTACCCGTAGTGCCCAAAGGAACGCGAGCAGACGAAGTTAAAGTGTGCGTGAAGCGGTCTCATTTGTGTGTTGTTGTGGCCTTCAGTGACAAAACAGAGCCTTACCAAAAATATGAGAGTCCATCTGAGGGGAGATGTTACAGTTCTCAGATCTGTTGCTTAAAATAGGAAATGGTGATTTCCCGGAACTGGATAATAATATAATTCTACGCGGACGAAGTCGCGGGCAAAAGCTAGTCTATTAATATAAATACAGTAGGTACGTAATGAGAAACAAAGGGGTGAGATTTTGGCTTATTGTTTTATGACCGGCCGTCTTACTGACATCAACCCTCCTTGGGAATACTCGTTGCGCTGTCGCGCGGGTGACCCAATGTGCTTGCTGATATTATGCACTGGGTCCCAAAACGATATGCTTGTCAATCTTATTGCTGACAATTAAGCAGACTATGTTCTTCTTGGTGGAGTATACATGAAGATCCTCTACCCACTCATTGAGTCTTGCTAGAGACTTTGGTTCTGACACATCGTAAACTAATATAACACCATGAGCTTCTCTATAAAAACTTGATGTTCCATGTTCTGTTTCGCTCCTGTCCCGCTGTATCCCAAATACCAAGCTTGACTTTAACACCGTTCACGTCCATGACGATAAAATAACTATAAATATATAAATATCCCCTTTTATGTGTACAGCCCTAAGGCATGTTCAATTTAAAAATATTTGTAACAAAACCAACATCATTTACGAAATAGCTGGCCGTCAGTAAAAGATAAAAAGAACATTTGAACATATTGGTGAGCTCAGAGAACAAATCAAGTGCAGAGTATTCAATATTGAACTCTTACATTTCCGCGCCGAACTTTTAGTTCTTGCGCACTGAATAGAATTTCAAATTGCTATACATATATTACTAGCTGTGTCCTCACGGCTCTGCCCGTAGCCTATGTTACTCAGTGATAATGTAGCTTTCTAAAGGCAAAACAATTTTTTTCAATTTTTGAAATCGGTTCAGTAGTTTTTAAGTTTATTCGTTACCTACATACAAAAATACAAATCTTTCCTCTTTATAATATTAGTATAGATACACATAATATACAGGGTGTAAATGGAGAGGAGCTCGTGGCTAATTACCAACCACGCGGATCATACGTTTTGCGAGGTTAAGCTGCACTTGCCGCGGTCAGTCTGTGGATGGGTGACCATTCGTTACACATCGAGACCCCTCCGTGCCTCGGAGAGCACGTTAAACAGTCGGTCCCGGGTGTCATACGAATACCTATGGCAGACGTTACTGTTACAGTCGTAATGTTAGGATTGACATTGCCTAGTAACTAGGTTGCGGAGGTCTGATCGCAGTCGCTTCGTGTAAAATACTGGTATTCAGCCGCATCTGTTTAGACTGGAAGCTGACTCCAACATAGTTGGGAAAAGGCTAGGCAGAACGAACAGGGTGTAAATGAAATCATGTAATTCCTTCAAACCTCGTGATGTACTGCTGACATAGATTAACCCTGAAAGGGATATTTTTGGAATTAATAAAAAAATATATTAAGAAGTAAACATTGTTTTTTTAACGTGAGGCATTTTAGCGCCCTGAGTTAAATGACCGCGTGGCGAGCGATAGCCGCGCAATTTGTTCGGGGCGCTAAAATGCCTCACGTTAAAAACACATGTTTACTTCTTGTAATTTTTTTTAGGATTCTACTTGGTTTCAACCAATTACATGATTTCGTTTTTACCCTGTATAAACATAATATACAAGGTTAGTCGGAAAGGGGGTAATAAGCCGAAAGAGTGTTAAAGTACCCATAACAATGGATAACTTTTGTTCTACAACTTTCCCCAAAACTCAATAGTTTAAGAGAAATAGCTGTTCAAAGATTTCATAAAAAATACGCTAAATTCTATCTATCCTCAGCTATGATCAGCTGTGTTTACATTTTAGGTCACATTTGGGGTCACGGATTAGAAACCCCATTTTCTGAATTCATAACTAAAGCAGGAATGAAGAATTTTCGAAAAAACTAAAATAAAAAATATTTTTCATGGAATTTTTTTTTTGTCGAATTTTGAAATTTTAACACTTGCTTTAAAATAGTCATCAGTGATACTTTAGGTGGTCCGCGGCTTAGTACCCCCTTTCAGACTAACCTTGTATAGGTACAGTACACAACACAACGAAGTGCAAACCTTGTGTCTGGTTGATGGGTAGGTTAAATTTTAATGCAATACAATCGTACACTTTTTGGCACTATACACGCTATCCATTTACCACATTGTGAAAATGCGGGCATGGTTCAAGTTATGATATTCAGGATTTTGAGGAATTGATGATTTCTAATTTGTTTACATTGTACAGTTCATCTTGTAGGATGATATTAGTTATGTTAACCGACGACAAAACTGAAAGAGGTTATAAAAACCGGCCAAGTGCGAGTCGGACTCGCGCACGAAAGGTTCCGTACCATTAACTATAAAAACGGCAAAAAAATCACGTTTTTGTATGGGAGCCGCCTTAAATATTTATTTTATTCTGTTTTTTAATATTTGTTGTTATAGCGGCAACAGAAAGACAATCTAACTATCACGGTTCATGAGATACAGCCTGGTGACAGACGGACGGATGGACGGTCGGACGGACAGCGGAGTCTTAGTAATAGGGTCCCGTTTTACCCTTTGAGTACAGAACCCTAAATATGAGGAAAATAAAAAATGATCAATAGCATGGACAGTGACAAAAAGTGTATGATTGTGTTATACTTTACCTACTCATCAACCAGTTACAAGGTTTGCTCTACGTTGTGTTACGTACTGTATATATACCTATAGGTATTTTAAATAACGTAAAAGAATAAAGAGGAGAAAAAGAATATAAACGGAAAGTTATAAAAAATAGGTAATAAGTCTATAATGCAATCGCCTGCACGATGTTCATAGCGACCAACATAAATTGGCCGTTTTTATAGGTACATATTATTATTGTACCTATTTCTATCTCCTTTCCTCTCTTACAGAGTGGAAAAAAATATTGCAAAAAATAATTAATCAAAAACTAAAAATTCTAAATTAAATTTTATTTTATAACAATGCTAATTCGGGTCTAATTGCGTAGAAAATTTATAAAGCAGAAAAATACCTTATTTATCCCGACGTTTCGACCAAATTTCACCGGCCGTGGTCACGGGTAGTTTTCTACGCGATTATACCCGAAATAGTATTTTTATAATGTGTACAAATCGCGAAAGTTTGAAAACATTTACATTTTATTTTACAGTATTTTTTTCTATTTTTTCGAAACTTAAACCAAACAAGCCCGTATAAACTCAAACTCTGAACCACCTTGCAGGGCTAATGAACCGTTGAGTTCAGTTCGACATAGAACACTTGGCACACTTCCGCGACGAAAAACTTTGGCCAACGAGTCGGAACGTTCGGCTGAAAATTGTTTCAGCTATCAAAAGCCGATTAGAAGTTCTCCTAAGAATTAGAAATTACTTGCAAGTTTGTTCCTATTACACGGATCAATTAGAGTGAAGGAGTTACTTGCAAGCAATTATTTGTGTCACGGAATTGGGTTAAAGTGTCGAACGTTTGAATGTACCTTTCCTTGGAGTTGGGTGGTACATTTTGTTTTAATTGTTCAAACGTATCTTATACAAGGTTAGTCGGAAAGGGTGTACTAAGCCCGGGCCACGTAAAGTATCACTGATGACTATTTTAAAGCAAGTGTTAAAATTTCTAAATTCGATAATTTTTATTTTCATGCAAAATGATTTTTATTTTAGTTTTTCAAAAAATAATCATACCTGCGTTAGTTATGAATTCAGAAAACTAATTTTCTAATCCGTGACCCCAAATATGACCTAAATTGTAAAAACAGCCGATCATTGCTATGGACAGATAGATTTTATCATACTTTTTAAGAAATCTTTGAAAAGCTATTTCTCATAAACTATTGAGTTTTGGGGAAAGTTGTAGAACAAGAGTTATCTCTTATTATGGGTACTTTAACACCCTTTCGGCTTAGTACCCCCTTTCCGACTAACCTTGTATGTATATCAGGTGTAAAAATACCCTTAACGAAGCCGTGAGCCACGTATTCTTCCCATCATTACGAAGATTTTTTGGTATTGAGCCATACCTGGGAACAGACTGGTTATGGAGATATTGAAGGTCAAAGTCACCATATTTTTGTTCCATTTTCACGAAAACTAAGTTTAAATGTTATTACTAAACATTCTTCTATACAAACATTATCAACATTTTTTAAATGTAGGCACAGTCTGCTGCGCGCGCGCTTCTATTGTCCCGCTGCAGTTAAACGTTGTTTTTTAATACCAAAAAATAAAATTCGTTTCCCAGCAATTATTTTTGCTCAATGTTACTTAGTTTTATGTACAGTATGCGTAGACTTCGGCTTCGTTAAGGCTATTTTTACACCCTGTAGCCAGGATTGTCCAGGGTGGGGCAAACTCAGTCAGACAGTAAATATTTGTCTTTTCAATAAATAAATTATGGAAGTGCAGAATGGGATTAACCTTATTTTTGAGGTCCAAATAAGTATAGACGGAGTCGGGCATGGGTCTGCCTATTTTGGGTTATTGTTCTGTGGAGATGGGTGGCCAGTTGACTGAATCTAGACCATTTATCTATCCTTTCCTGTGCCAGGGTGGAGCAAGCGCCCCATCTGCCCCACCCTGAATACGCCTATGTTTTATATTGTATGCTGGTAACAGCTTACTATTTTTTTTTTAAAAAAAACGTTGCCCCACACTAGGATTTCTCCTGTATCGTGGGTGCGTTTACAGACACAAATCTTCACATGCACAAACACCCAGACCCGGAACAACTATCTGTAGGCCATACAAATATTTGTTCCGTGCGGGAATCGAACCCACGACCCGTAGCGCAGAAGACAATCGCTTAGCCACTGCACCAAACGTGTCGTCAAAACTACTAGGTACTATACACCATTGCCTTGCTAATTGCCATACGGGAAGTTACGGGAAGTCAGAAACCCGAAAGTCTGACAACCGGCCTAACCTTAGGATATCGGCATTGCCCTGTAACTGGGTTGCGGAGGTCTGATGGCTATCGCACCGTGTAATATACTGGTATTCAGCCGCGCAAATACGAGTACATCAGCGCACCCTAAGCAATCACCCCCGCTACCAACCTTGCTGACTGGCAAATCTTATCAGAGAAGAAGAAGAAGAAGTAATGATATTCATGAGCGTGACTGGTGTACTTATTGTTTGAAGCTCACATTTCATGTTTGCCCACCACCACCGACACCTTGATTAATGGATGAATCACGCGTTGTAGGTAACTTGTGATTGAGGTGTGGTGCCTATAATGGCGGAATGAAAGAAAGAAATTATTTATTGGCCATAAACTACGGACACAACAGGAACACAAAAATAAATACAGATTTATGAGACATTGTGTGCCAAATGGGTCCAGTTCAGCATATGTCAGGTAACTTGTACCTGACGCTGGTTTTCAACTGAATGCGATTGCGATTAAACTAATCGCGTATCACCTTAAAGGAGGACCGGCAATTTAGCCTATATGAGCACTAACGTTAAGCGATATGTCGTTTGAAAGGCTTTTTATTTTCTACAACTTTTACCATGGCGGCAAGTCTCAAATCACTGAGGGAAAAGTGTTAGGTTAGGTTCAAGGTTAGCTTAGGTTATGTTCAAGGTTAGGTTCAGTGGGCTCGCCCCGTATTACACGGAACTTTAACATAACGGCGAAGTGAGGGTGTTACTATAAACCTCTGCTCAACCCTTCGGCGAATACTAACGTGATGTTATGTGATGTTTATCCCTGCTGCATTGCTACATAATTTGATATGGGATAGCCATTTAATTCTATATACCTACTCGAAATAGGATACGCATAATACACCATTTCCCATGGGTATGAAAAGTAAAATCAATGACCTTAGTTACTGAGTGGTGAATTTGTGGTGACGTCAATATCATCTATGTCCTAGAACAATGATGTTTAGTTGTGGTTGTCATTGGCTGTTTGTCATAAACGCCATAGGCCTGATTTTACTAACGTTGGATAACTTTTATCCGAGGAATAAATATGACATTTTGACAGCTTTTGTATTAAAATTCTGTCAAAAGGTTTCACTTATTCCTCGGATAAAAGTTATTCGACATTGGTAAAGTTGGCCCTTAGGCGTCAATCGAGAGAGAGCGGTTAGTGTTTCAGCACCGCTATAATATGACATTTTGACAGCTTTTGTATTAAAATTCTGTCAAAAGGTTTCACTTATTCCTCGGATAAAAGTTATTCGACATTGGTAAAGTTGGCCCTTAGGCGTCAATCGAGAGAGAGCGGTTAGTGTTGCAGCACCGCTATAATATGACATTTTGACAGCTTTTGTATTAAAATTCTGTCAAAAGGTTTCACTTATTCCTCGGATAAAAGTTATTTGACATTGGTAAAGTTGGCCCTTAGGCGTCAATCGAGAGAGAGCGGTTAGTGTTGCAGCACCGCTATAATATGACATTTTGACAGCTTTTGTATTAAAATTCTGTCAAAAGGTTTCACTTATTCCTCGGATAAAAGTTATTCGACATTGGTAAAGTCGGCCCTTAGGCGTCAATCGAGAGAGAGCGGTTAGTGTTGCAGCACCGCTATAATATGACATTTTGACAGCTTTTGTATTAAAATTCTGTCAAAAGGTTTCACTTATTCCTCGGATAAAAGTTATTCGACATTGGTAAAGTCGGCCCTTAGGCGTCAATCGAGAGAGAGCGGTTAGTGTTGCAGCACCGCTATAATATGACATTTTGACAGCTTTTGTATTAAAATTCTGTCAAAAGGTTTCACTTATTCCTCGGATAAAAGTTATTCGACATTGGTAAAGTCGGCCCTTAGGCGTCAATCGAGAGAGAGCGGTTAGTGTTGCAGCACCGCTATAATCGAATAGATATAGTATCGATACTCTAATCGCTTTCACTGCAACCATACCACTTTAACGATTAATAACGCGTTTTCTGACTGTTCATTTGGGAAATGCGCGCGTTTTAAATGTTGTGCGGGCCTATTATTAGAGCAAGCTTGATGAAATAATGAGAAATTAACTTCACACGTTGGAACCTAGCGTAGAAAATCAAGTACCTACGTGGGTTGTTTTGTTGTATTAGGCTAGACATCTTTTTAGAGCTAGTTCACAAAGAAACTGTTTACAAAACCCGTTTTAGCGGATCCGTTTTTATTTTGGTGATGGCGCCTGTACTTTTATGAGCGAGTTCACATACATGACAGTATTCCGAATCCAGTAATAAATACTGGAGCCGTTATTTTTATCGTATCCTGCCTGCCAGATGCAACGCAGCCTGTCGGTACAGATGCGAACAACACATCCAGTACCGACGGATCCCTTAAAACGGATCCGCTGTGTGAACGGGCTCTTACTTCTGATGTAATCAAAATAGACTCACGGATTTTATTTATAGCTGAAATATTCGATTCACCTTTCGTTTTAATCATTTCCACAAACCACAACATTCTTTATAGGCAATCCGGTTCTGATGATATTAAAACAATTTTAAATACATTACGCAAATGGCATCGGATTTCAGTTAATATATACGGGGTGTAAAAATAGCCTTAACGAAGCCGAAGTCTACGCACACTGTACATAAAAATAAGTAATATATAGCAAAAATAATTGCTGGGAAACGACTTTTATTTTTTGGTATTAAAAAACAGCTTTTAAATTTAGCGCGCAATGGAAGCGCGCGCGGTAACTGTGCCTACATTTAAAAAATGTTGATAATGTTTGTATAGAATAATGTTTAGTAATAACATTTAAACTTAGTTATCGTGAAAATCGTTCAAAAATATGGTGATTTTGACCTTCAACATCTCCATAATAACCATATAACCAATCGGTGCCCAGGTATGGCCCAATACCAAAAAATCTTCGTAATGATGGGACGAATACCTGGCTCTTGGCTTCGTTAAGGGTATTTTTACACCCGATATACCGTGTGCCCGAGAAATCTGAAAGATTTTAACCATACCTTTCTGATGGTACTATGAGTCAATAATGTTATAGCATCAGAAGTCCATCCAGTCAATTTAACTATTTTATTTTTGGGAACAAAATGTATAAATTAACTTTAGTATTTCATTGTAAACAATACCGTAGGTCGAGTTGGCAATGTTTAAAATATCGTGTGAGTGGATAAGAAAACTTCTCACTTCAAGGAAGAAAATATGACATGAAACTAACTGGCCAGTAAGCTTGTAGTTTCTACTTTCGCGAATAAGTCGCAACGTCGCCTTCATAGGGTTTGTTACCTTCGAGATTTATAGACTTGTGAATTTTCATAAATAATGAATATCTCGAAAATTAAGCTTTATTCGACAAATTATATGATACTTTTTCCCTCTACTTTTTCTTTTTTTTTTGACTGCCTTGTTGGTCTAGTGGTCGCAAGCGCGACTGCTGAGCATAGATATGGTCCTGGGTTCGATCCCCGGGTCGGGCAAAGTGACACTGGGATTTTCCATTAGGAATTTCTCAGTAGCAGCCCGGAGTCTGGATTTGTTAATGGTAATAGGCTTTCCCCCTATCACGTGGGACTTAAACTGGCGAAACGAGGGTGTTACTAAAACACCTCTGCTGTACCCTTCGGGGAATACAACGCGTGATGTTATGTTATGTTTTTCTCCCCAATTAGGCATCGGAATTGATGATTAAAATCTCAGGTACCTGGAACCCACGGTGTATTTACCTTGCTTCTTTTTAGTAGAGCAGTTGATAAATATTACTTTTATAAAATCATTTTTTACAAAAAATTTAAACCGACTTCAAAAAAGAATAAAATAATTACCATATAAAATTAACAGTTTCAGAAGTCGGTGCTGATCCACTCTGAACCAAATTGAAGGCACCGACTTCTGAAACTGTTAATTTTATATGGTAATTATTTTATTGTTTTTTGAAGTCGGTTTAAATTTTTTGTAAAAAATGATTTTATTTTTTTCATTTTAGTGGCCTTAATTAAAACTTGGTTGGATCTACTACTAAAGACGCTGCTGGAGCCATAATCACATCATCACAATATGCGTACTGTTCGTCATTGAGGAGTTCCATCGTCTATCTCCGAAGTTCTTCATCAGATCTTCACCAAATTTAAATGGGACCAATTTCAAAGTATACCCTGTCCTTTAAAAAAAGAATCATCAAAATCGGTTCACAATTGGCGAAAATATCGATGAACATTCACAAAAAAAAAAAAAACAAAAAAAAAATACATACAGACGAACATAGTAACTCCTCCTCCTTTTTGGAAGTCGGTTAAAAATATACCTAAGCCATGTTAAATATAATTAAATAAAAATTATTATTTTTTCTAGCAATTGTTTTGAGAATTCTAACGACTTCTTTGAATATTAAATCTTTTCAGTAATAAATCATGATTAATTTGATTGTTGAAGCATTTAATTTTTGTTCTAGCCCTAATTGGACGTCAAATGCTTTCAATTCTTTAATCAAAATTAATTTTCAAAACTTTAAATCTTTCTCATTCTAAGAAGTGGCCCGTGCCCAACAATAGGACTGATTATGCTTATGTTTATATATTTGTTTACTAATTAAGGGGCTCGTGGCTAATTAACAACCACGCGGTCAGTCTGCTTGCCGCTGTCAGTTCGTGGATGGGTGACCATTCGTTACACCGTCCGTGCCTCGGAGACTACGTTAAACTGTCGGTCCCGGGTGTCATACGAATACCTATGACAGTCATTACGGGTAGTCAGAAGCCCGAAAGCATGACAACCGGTCTAACCTTAGGATATCGTCATTGCCCACTAACTGGGTTGCGGAAGACTGATGGCAGTCTCTCCGTGTAAAATACTGGTATTCAGCCGCATCTGGTTACACTGGAAGCTGACCTCAACATAGTTGGGAAAAGGCTAGGCAGAACGAACGATTTGGCTGCCGTACTAAAGTTTCAAATGTAAACAAAATGCATTTCACGTCTCATATTACATCTTTTGTGCGTTCCCGACCACATGATTAAATGTACGGAGACAGCAGTCTTAAGGTTTCCTTCATCTGGTGCAGAGATCAGTGCACTGTATCATGTTACCTAGCTACATGAAAATATAGACAGAAGTTCTACTGTACTCCAGCCGAACTCGGTGTTATATTTTCTAATGGATCAATATTTTTATATATTATACTTATAAAAGGAGAAGCTGACTGACTGACTGACTGATCTATCAACGCACAGCCTAAACGGCTGGGGTTAGAAACTTGAAATTTTGACAGTAGGTTCATTTTGTGACGTAAACATCCACTAAGAAGGGATTTCTCGAAATTCAACCCCTAAAGGGGTGAAATAGGGTTTTTAAGTTTGTATGTAAGTCCGTCATTTTTGAAGTAAGAAGCTTGAATTTAAATATTAAGGTTTTTGGTTATAAATAAACGTACACACGTTTGAGAATTTTTGGAAATTCAACCCTTAAAGGGGTGAAATAAGTGTTGAAAGTTTGTATGAGAAATCTGGTATTTTTGAAGTGAGAAACATTGAATTAAATATTTAGGCTTTTGGAAAGAAATAAACGTATAGGGGTTTGAGGGTTTTTGGAGATTCCACCCCTAAGGGGGTGAAATGGGGGGTTGAAGTTTGTATGTAAGTCCGTCGTTTTTGAAGTAAGAAAGATGAAATTAAATATTAAGGTTTCTGGTTAGGAATAAATGTACACATATTTGGAAATTAAACCTCTAAGGGGGTGAAATAAGTGTTGAAAGTTTGTATGAGAAATCTGGTACTTTTGAAGTAAGAAGCATGGGGAGAAACTGACCGACTGGCTGACTAATCTAGCAACGCACAGCCTAAACCGCTGGGGGTGATATAAGACGGACATTTTGGATTTCAAAATGTCACTTTAAAATGGGCTTAACGAGGATTTCAAACTTCACGCAAGCGAAGCTGCGGGCAAAAGCTAGTTATCTATATATATAAAAAGAGAAGCTGACTGACTGACTGATCTATCAACGCACAGCCTAAACGGTTGGGGTTAGAAACTTGAAATTTTGACAGTAGGTTCATTTTGTGACGTAAACATCCACTAAGAAGGGATTTCTCGAAATTCAACCCCTAAGGGGGTGAAAAAAAATCACGCAAGCGAAGCTGCGGGCAAAAGCTAGTAAAATTATATGTTGTACCGTAGATTTGCGCGGTGCACAGACCAAGTAAAAGTAACACTTTTCAAGGCTTATTGCCAAAGTTTGTACACGGGCTGTTGAGTCATCCTAATCAACACCACGACCGACGCGCGCTACTAGTGGAACGGGGCGTGCGCGACGGCTCAAAGGTCAACCCGTCAGCGCGAATACACTCACAACCAGTCAGCTGTTACATGCGTTAACGTACAGCCGCGCTCGCGCATCTTACAAATTTATTGTATTTACATACCGTAACCATTGTACATATTATTTATAGTTTACATTATATATTTTTATACAGTCCACTAGCGTTTGTTATTGCTATAACCAAGAGTTATCGTAGCCCTATCACGGGCGGTCTATGGGTCAATTGTACTAAGAGATCGCTGGATGTCCCGCGCGTCCAATATAACAACGCTTTCAGGATGTTGTTGAGGCTGCCTCGTTACTGTAGCGTGTCGGAAACGTTTGCGGAAGCCCGCACTGACGGCTTCTATGCAATAATACGCAAAAAAACTGCGTCACTACTGAGGAGAGTGAGGGGCAGTCAAAATAGCATTCTGAAAACTGTAGCCGAGGGCCTCGGCTCTCCGATTGTACAGCAGTTTGTGCGGAGGTTGATTTTTACTAACACTAGACAATAAGTTATTTTTTGTATGTTACTAACACTATATGGATATTTGTATCCGAAATAAAGCTATTCTATTCTAATATCAATTTAAGTACAAGGACATGACAACAAACTCAATTGAAAAATCTGCTGTCATAATATAACATCACGCCTATATACCCCAAAGAGTTGAGCAGAGCATTATAGTAAAACCTTCATTTTGCCGTTATGTTTAAGTCCCATGTAATAGGGGGCAAACTCCGTGCTGCTACTGAGAAATTTCACACGGAAAAACCCAATATCACTTTGCCCGACCTGGGGATCGAACCCTCACGACCAGCAGTTGCGCTTGTCACCACTAGACCAACGAGGCAGTTATTTACACGCAAGGTATTAGTGTAAGTAACAAGTACTAAGAATTCGTTCCTTAGCTCGTGTAAACATATCTATAAAGCAATTATAATATCAATTATATTTGCGAGTTCATAGTTCTGCCTAGCCTTTTACCCAACTATCTTGGGGTCAGCTTCCAGTCTAACCAGATGCAGCTGAATACAAATATTTTACACGGGGCGACTGCCATCAGACCTCCGCAACCCAGTTACTGGGCAATGCCAATATCCTAAGTTTAGACCGGTTGTCAGACTTGCGGACTATCCGTAACGACTGTCATAGGTATTCGTATGACACCCGAGACCGACTGTCTGACGTGCTCTCCGAGGCACGGAGGGGTCTTGTTGTGTAACGAACGGTCGTACTTTATTAGAACTGAATCTTCTGTTGCTTATTATTTAGTGGCTACAACTTATATCGCCAGTGTCTTTATTGTACTTACTCTTAATGTATGGTAGACTGAACCGAATTGAACGTACAACTAAGGATACAGTACGTAACACAACGAAGAGCAAACCTTGTAACTGGTTGATGGGTAGGTTAAGTGTAATACAATCGTACACTTTTTGTCACTATACACGCTATCCACTTATCACACAGTGTCAAAACGCGGGCATAGTTCAAGCTATGATATTTAGAATTTTAAGAAATTGTTGATTTCGTACTTGTTTATATTGTGCAGCTGATCTTGTAGGATGATGCT
Source organism: Amphipyra berbera (assembly GCA_910594945.2). NCBI lineage: Eukaryota > Metazoa > Arthropoda > Insecta > Lepidoptera > Noctuidae > Amphipyra > Amphipyra berbera. The sequence goes on along the minus strand of OU343144.1, from coordinate 8,857,992 downwards.
AGTTATCGTCCCTCGGCAGGGAAAACCACGTATGTTTAAAATACAAATTATTAAAAGAGATACTGAACTGAGAACTGTCTCCTGCAAAAAAAATGGCCGATCAAATGTTAATACAAGTTTGTTATCGTACGTCATAGATAGCTTAGAAGTATTTGAATTGAAAGTTTGTTGAACAAGTACGTGTATGACGAGTTTATCAATCTAAAGAACAAATAAAACGCTTTTGAAGAAAATTTTATTTACGAGGTTTTCACTGCCGAGCGTCGTTATGCTAACAGACTCAGACTGTCATAGGTATTCGTATGAAACCCGGGACCGACTTTTTAACGTGCTCTCCGAGGCACGGACGGGTCTCGATGTGTAACGAACGGTCACCCATTCACGGACTGACCGCGGCAAGCGCAGCTTCTGCGTGGTTAGTAGGTAATTAGCCACGAGCCTCGAGAAGAAGAATAATAATTAGCATAACATAACATCACGCCTTATATTTCCCGCGTGATTCAGCAGAGGTGTTTTTAGTACACCCTCGTTTTGCCAGTTATGTTTAAGTCCCATCTAATAGGTGGCGAGCCTATTGCCATCAACTGGGCACAAAGACAAACTCCGGGCTACTACTGAGGAATTCTACACGGAAAACCCAATAACACTTTGCCCGACCTGGGGATAGAACCCAGGACCCCATGCTCAGCAGTCGCGAGGCAATCTATACTAATATTATTAAGAGGAAAGATTTGTATTTTTGTATGTAACGAATAAACATAAAAACAACTGGACCGATTTCAAAAAATATTTTGCCGTTAGATAGAATAGAATAGAATATACTTTATTGTACACCAAAATTGTAACACAGCTCTTATACAATAACAAACATTAAAGGGTACAATGGCGGTCTTATCGCTGATAGCGATATCTACCAGATAACCTTTGGATGAACAGGAAGTCAATGAATAAGATAGAGGGGGTAGTCCATGGTGTACTGCTGCAAAATATATACTACACACCATACATAGACATAATACTACATTATCACTGAGTAACATAGGCTATATTTATTACTGGAATACAACTTCTTACGCGGGCGGAGCCGTGAGGACACAGCTAGTAATTAATAAAGAATATTGTGAAAAATTTGAATATTTAACAATTATGAGCAGTAAAAAAATTGTTGCAGGAAAACTCGCCTGACGGAATCAGCTTCAACATTAAAAATAGCTCGTGCATGTTCGAGTATGCGGTGTGTTGCGTTTAGAGATAAATCACACGCGATTAATCGTAGCGTGTGGGCTTAACGCCGCGCGTCGCGTTGGTAAACTTTGGACATTTTTTACGTGCCAGAGTTTGTTTTTAGCATACAATCGTTCGTCAACCGTTGATGTGTTAGTTTTAACTGTAAATATTTTTATTATTTACTAGCGACCCGCCCCGACTTCGCACGGGTGCAATTTAGATACTAATGTGGAGCTTATAAACCTTCCTCTTGAATCACTCTATCTGTTGCTGAAATCTGTATTAAAATCCGTTGCGTAGTTTAAAAGATCTAAGCGTACAGACAGCGGGAGCGACTTTTGTTTATACTATGTAAAGATTTTATTTTTAAAAAAGGGCTGTAGCGGCATCTACCAACGCCACATGCGAACTACGCAAGCACGACGATTGACTAGTAGACTACAGCGACAATAAAGACAACTTCAAAAATGACGTCACAAATCCTGCATCGCGATATCAAGATTTGACACGCAGATAGTATTTATTTATACAACTTCCCAACATCAACTGTTGGGCAGTGCCCGCCAGGCATAAGACTCGCCTGGTTGGAGAATCCTCTCTTTTCGTTGGTGGTACACCATACCTTCTTTCCGCCACAGGTCTTTCATTAGCATAAACATAATAAACATAATTAACCCATTACTGCCCCACTGCTGACGTAGTGCGGGTTGGCAGACTACACACACCATCGAGAACTTTATGGAGCCCTCTCAGATTTCCTTACGTTTTTCCTTCACCGTTAAAGCAAGTGATAATCAAATTCTGATCCGCACATGAATTCGAAAAGTCTGAATCACTTGCTTAAAAACTGTGAAGGAAAACATTGTGAGGAAACCGGCATGCCTGAGAGATATTTCTCGACGGTATGTGAAGCCAAGTCAGAGGCCCATGGGCGGCATAAACTCTGACATCAGGTTAGTCACTAACCACACGGAAAGAAGAAGATTACATGGGATTTAAACATAACGGCGGAATGAGGGTGTTACTTATACACCTCTGCCCAACCCTTCGGGGAATACAGGCGTGATGTTATGTGTTTATAGTGTCGGATTTGGTAATGAGGTATACCAAAACCATAGCTCAGCATCGCGTGGCATGTTGCGGCTTGCGGCCGCTCAGTGACGGCTTGCGTCGACAGATTGTGGTTGCACCCTTATGTTAACGTTTGTGTTGTCGGCAGTGGTGGTCCGAGAGGGGCTCGTAGGGGTCATGACCCTCCCCCAAAATCGTACACGTCAAATTGATAAACTGCTTAAAAACATTATGTACAAAAAAAATGTGCAGTATAGGTACAGGTTGTAAACTAAATTATGTAATTCCTTCAAACCTCGTGATGTACTGCTGACATAGATTAACCATGCATGGGATACTTTTGGATTCAATAAAAAACAAATAGAAAATGTAAACTTGTGTTCTTAACGTGAGGCATTTCAGCGCCCCAAGTTAAATGACCGCGCGGCGAGCGATACTGCGCAATTCGCTCGGGGCGCTAAAATGCCTCACGTTAAGAACACATGTTTAGTTCTTCAAATTTTTTTTAGTGAATCCAAAAGTATCCCGTGCATGGTTAATCTATGTCAGCACTATATCACGAGGTTTGAAGGGATTACACGATTTCGTTTACACCCTGTAGTCTAATGTGCTCAACTTATTTTATTATTAACTAGCGATCCGGCCCGGCTTCGCACGGTTGCAATGTAGATACTAATGTGGGGCATATAAACCTTTCTTTTGAATCACTCTATCTATTGCTGAAAACTGCATTAAAATCCGTTGCGTAGTTTATAAGATCTAAGCGTACAGATAGCGGGAGCGACTTTGCTTTATACTATGTAAAGATGATATGAGCTGTGTTATGCGGTAATGTGTCAACTCACAAAAATATTAATTTTGTGTTAACGTCGTCTAGTTCTTGTGGTAGGTCTACTCAACGCTTGAAAAAATTCCCAGAACTGTAGCAAATTTAATAGAGCGTCTATCAAAAAAATCTTAATGCAGTTTCCATTTTTTCCAGCGTTGAGTAGACCTACCACAATAATTAGATGGTGTTAACACAGAACTAATATTTTTGTGGGTTGACACATTATTGCATAACACGGCCCATATGACCCCCCCCTAAGTCTTTGGCAGTGATCGCGCCTGGTTGTCGGCTGCTATTGCACTGGCGTTTCCCAGGAATGCGCGCCTTTCGTACTAGCATACCGTTGATGAAACGTAATAGTCGCGTTAATGCCGCCTGTTAAGACTTACACAGTCTTTCACTGACAGCTTTCTTCCTCCTAGCCTTTTCCCAACTATGTTGGGGTCAGCTTCCAATCTAACCAGACGCGGCTGAGTACCAGTATTTTACACGGAGCGACTGCCATCAGTCCTCCGCAACCGTGTTACTGAGCAATGCCGATATCCTAAGGTTAGACCGGTTGTTAGACTTTCGGGCTTCTGACTATCTGTAACAACTGTCATAGGTATTTTTATGACGCCCGGGTCGACAGTTTAACGTGCTCTCCGGTGCACAGAGAGCATGTTAAATGGGAGGGGGTTTTAGTGTGTAACGAACGGTCACCCACCCACGGACTGATCGCGGTAAGCGCAGCTTAACCTCGCAAATCGACTTTGTGTTACTGAATTAAACTAATAATTAATGTAAACAATAATTAATGTAAAAATAATTAATGTAAACATAACATCACGCCTGTATTCGCCGAAGAGTTGTGCAGAGTTGTATACTTAGTAACACCCTAATTTCGCCGTTACGTTTAAGTACCATGTAATAGGGGGCGAGCATATTGCCATCAACGGGGCATATATCCAAACTTCGGGATTGAGGAATTTCACACGGAAAAACCTTATAACACTTTGCCCGACTTGGGGATCGAACCTTGGACCTCACAATCAGCAGTCGTGCTTAACACCACCAGACCAATGAGTTCACTTAGTCCAACCTTATAATATAGGACTGTATGAAAACACTTAACAGAGACGAGTGGAACATTATTCCTAACGAAGCCGATCTAATAAGTTTGTTAAAGTTAGAAGCTTTGGGGTACCCGTACAATATACCTACGTACTCGTACATACATAACGATACATCCACGCCCGAAATCCCTGAAGAGATAAGCAGAAGTCTTCTCCTATTACAGAAGTCTGCACACCCAAGATTCGCCTCTGAGTCCCAAGTAGCTAGTCTATTACCATTTTACGTTTACAATTATGATGCCAGATTTTTTACCTCAAGCCACTCGCCCGGCGACGAAGGGGAACATAACATCACGCCTGTATTCTCCAAAGGGTTAGGCAGAGGTGTATAATAACACCCTTATTTTGACATTATATTTATGTCCCATGTAATAGGGGACGAGCCTATTGCCAACAAACGGGCACAAATCGAAATTCTGGGCTGTTACTGAGGAATTCCGCACGGAAAAACCTAATGAAACTTTGCCCGACCTGGGCATAGCCCCTAGGACCTCATGATCAGCAGTCGCGCTTGCCACCACTAGACGAATGATGCATTTATCCTAAATCCGTCCCCAAATACATCATAAAAAATATGAAAATGTACCTACACTCATTTGGTCTTTGGTCTTTGATGTCGCTCGTGGACTATGTCCTTACTTTTGTTAAAAGCTTATCTTAATAATTTTCTATACGTTAAATAAATGTCAATACACTTGGGAGCAATGAATTCGGGTCACCAACATAAACAAAACAATGTTAAAATGTTAAACAATGTTTTCCGAGATATTAAAGTTTATGTTGGTGACCCGGATTCATTGCTTCCGAGTGTACTATTTTGTGGTAATGGGCTGGTGGCTAATTAACAACCACGTGGATCAAATGATTTGCAAAGTTAAGCTGCGCTTACCGCGGTCAGTCCGTGGATTGGTGACCGTTCGTTACACATCGAGACCCCTCCGGTCCGGGTGTCATAAAAATACCTATGATAATGGTTACGGGCAGTCAGAAGCCGGAAAGTCTGACAACCGGTCTAACCTTAGGATATCGGCATTGCCTAGTAACTGGGTTCCGGAGATCTGATGACATTCGCTCCGTGTAAAATACTGGTATGCAGCAGCATCTGGTTAGACTGGAAGCTGACCCTAACATAGTTGGAAAAAGGCTAGGCAGAATGAACTATTATGTGGGAGGACAGATTGTACGAGTATAAACTTTTTTGTGTAACGTAAAATAAAGTTCCTAAAATTTTGAATGCATCAAAAGTAAATTGTAAAGAAAATCAAATCTGCATTCTCAAAATGCTCAATACCGCAAAGTGGAATTTCAATATGTACCCTCTGAAGGTTTGCATTAAATTTTATTGAATACAAATCACGTATTATGGCACAGAATACAATAACATATTGGTATGGCGCTTGTTGCGGTCGGCGGCGGTCGCTGCTGACAGGATGACGTCGACGTTTGTGGCTGTGGATGTAGATTGTGAATTATTTTAAATACTTGGATTAAATATACCAGGATACCTTTTTTATTATCGTTGGAAAATCCTCATGGATGTCCCTCGCCCGGGGAAGGCGAGGGGGTCTGCCGGACTCTTACCGGCTAAAAACTAACGGTGTTCCTCTTACTGACCGTTCGATTCGCAAAAGCATGCACCGCAATCCCGGATACCTGGATACCTGGAAAAATTTGGATTAAAATGGTTATTATTATTCGTACCCCATGTATGATTTTTTATAATATTTGGGTCCGTACAAAAGTTCATGTTTTTAAATATTTTTGCTGGCAAAATTTGCGATACAATACCTAGTGTAGATATAACGCTGTTGTGTCGCAATTGTTCTAATTCAAGGTGATCTCTTCGTAGATCAACCTGTGTAAGGGATTTATTGTATCGGTAGGTACAGTAGCTACTTAACTACCGTATTTTTTGATATAAAACATCTAAGGCGTCGTCCTAATTGGCCAAGATCGTACGACCACAATCGTGCGATGAAATAATTTAACGTAATCGTAATCAAACACAGTTGATACAATACGTTAAATTATTTCATCGCACGATCGTGGTCGTACGATGTTGGCCAATTAGGACGACGCCTAATGCAGTGGTACGCGAGTGAGAGCGGCTGTTGCGTGGCGATGGTCGCCATGGCAGACACGACGGCAGACTTTCGTAACTCATCGGCCCTCTTCGGTTTGATTCGGCCAGATTTTTCTTTTTACACAATGTTTTGATGTTTCAAATCTGCTAGGTGTCCCGCGACGGCTATATTTTTTTTTGTTATTACAGTAGGTACCTAATTATCTTTTTACTATTTATTAACTACAGTTCTCCTTTAAAGTCATTTCCAAAAGGAGAGCCATTTTTTAATAGTCACAAAGCACTTAAAATGTATCTTTTTTATCCATTAGAAAAGCTATCTGATGTAAAATCTAAAGTAGTTTTAATCCAATGTTCTGCCATCATCTTCGATATATCGATCGCTACCGACGACAGACTCTTAATTGCTTGTAAGTCACGTAACTGCAGGGGACTGATGTTCATTAAACTAGTTAATTGAGTCTGATACACCTTGGAGACAGATCGGAACTAAAGGGCATTCGCAATTAACGATGTCCTTCAAATGGAAGTACGATGACTTTGTTTGTTGCTTAGAATATTTCTGTAGAATTCTAGAAGAATTTGTTTAGACAATACAGGATGTAATGCATAGACTTATGATGACTATCACCCATATTCTAAGACGTTCCTCCAAAACTTACTCGACTCAAACTCGACTGAGAACGGCCTTGAAAACACCTTCAAAATTGTATTCTTATTCGCAATTTCGAGTGAACTTTGAGGTTCCTCGACGGAGTCATTGCGTCATAATTTGAATTATCTGCATCGCGCAAATAAGGCCGCGATAAATACTTGTAAGGATTATGGTAAACATATTCGATAAAGTCTTCAATATTCATTTTTGTTACATACGAACTTTGACACTTCCTTCCTTAAGGTAGGTTCCGAGGTACCTTGAGTTTGAGAGATGATTCCTTACCTCGACTGAGGAAAAATCTCGAGTCGAGGACGCTTATGTCAAGTCGAGGTGGAGTCGAGTCGAGTAAGTTTTGGGGGAACGTCTTAGGATACGGGTGTAAGGGTAACTCGAGCAGATTATCAGCAAAAAACGGTCCACCGCAATTAAAAACAACCAAAAAAGTTGTAATAAAGTTTACTGAAAAAGAAAATATAATTTGGTATTTATTTAAAAAAAAAATTAAGTATTCAGACATCTAAAGCTGCCGCTATTGTTAAAATATTGCATTATTGTCATACAAACGCATAAAAGAATTTAATTCGCCGGCGGGCCTCACGTATATTGACGAAGGGCCGCATGTGGCCTGCGGGCCGCGGTCTGTGCATCCCTGGTGTAAACGAATTCGTGTAAAGGATGATTTTCACCAAACGGCTCACATCGCATCGGATCGGAACGGATTTTACAATCTTTAAATGATATTAAATCGTGTACACAGTATTTAAAGTTTATTACCAAGCCGCGCACAGCAGCTTGACCGCGGATGTCTTCCGCGATACGCGATCGTAGCCGAAAGAATGCTGCGACGCGCGTACGGCTCCGTTCGCCTGTCGTCGTATCCGGTCGGCTCCTTTCGGCTGTCAACACGGTAGGAATGAAACTATTTGACGAGGCGCAGAAACGGATACGTTCGCAAGTGACGGTACGGATCCGATCGTATGCGCCGACATTCTGCCGGACACGATCGGCTGTCGCCGCATCCGTACGTATCCTTTCCGATCCGATGCGATGCGAACCGTTTGGTGGAAATCATCCCTAATTCTTTAAAACCACATGATCTACAAGGGCCTGCAGTCTCGATATAGATAACGATCGTAAAGTCATAACGATAAAGTTTTAAGACGCGAAAAGACGGATTTGATCTCTTAAATTGATCATTATGACATGCTTTTTCATCATTCTTAAATAATGTAGTACGACAATAAAAGTTAATTATTATGACTTCATGACCAAAATCGGTCGTAAAGTAATCACTATCTATGTCGAGATAGCAGGCCCTAGTATATATACAAGGTTAGTTGGAAAGGGTCTAAGCCGAAGGGTGTTAAAGTACCCATAATAATGAATAACTTTTGTTCTACAACTTTTCCCAAAAGTCAATAAATTTCGAGAAATAGGTGTTCAAAGATTTCATTAAAAATACGCTACGGCAACCCTATCATCAGCTGTGTTTACATCTTAGGTCATATTTTAGGTCACCGGTTATACGTATAGTCCGGTCATTAAAATGTTGTATAAAAGGTAAACAAACTTTTGATCGTAAAACATTATTTTTCTTTAAAAAAAACATGTACCTAGTGTTTTAGGGTAATTACGGACATGGGAATATTCCGAAAATTACGAATTACTACTAAACTAGGCAATATTTTTTGCTCTATCAACATTACATTACATTGCATTACACATTCTAGCATTATTACGTTGAAAGCGCTATTAAAGCACTATACACATTTTTAGAAAATCTTAACCCTTAAGGATGATTTCCACCAAACGGCTCGCATCGCATCGGATCGGAACGGATTTTACAATCTTTAAACGATATTAAATCGTGTACACAGTATTTATAGTCTATATTACCAAGCCGCGCACAGCAGCTTGACCGCGGACGTCTTCCGCGACCCGCGCTCGTAGCCGAAAGTATGCTGCGACGCGCGTACGGCTCCGTACGGCTCCGTTCGCCTGTCGTCGCATCCGTTCGTATCATTTCCGATCCGATGCGATGCGAGCCGTTTGGTGGAAATCATCCCTTATTCTTCAATGACTTGTAAAAACATAGTTGACTTTAATGTGAGCGCTTTACTTCAGCGTGTCGGCGAGGAAGTTTTATATTTTAGTCCGTCCCCACACGGGGTGACTTTCCAACAAAATTGGAACTTATTACAACATAACATAACATCACGCCTGTATTCCCCGAAGGGTGGGCAGAGGTGTATAGACACCTTCATTTCGCCGTTATGTTTAAGTCCCATGTGGACGAGCCTATTGCCATCAACCGGGCACAAATCCAAACTCCGAGTTGCTACTAAGGAATTCCACATGGAAAAACCCAATAGGTAACACTTTGCCGGACCCGGGGATCGAACCCACCAGACCAACGAGGCAGCGAGACGAGGAACTTATTACAACTTGTAAATATTGTAACAACAGTAGCTAAGCTTCATAATTAAATGATGTTTTACTAAGCCTGCAATGTCGTCCTGCTAACTCATTTATCTTAGCATCGTTTTCAGCGGAATGCCATTAATATTGATTTGACGCCGTCTCCCTCGCGTTGTGACGGAGGTCTCAAAAATGATTTATATGAATAGGTTCGTTTGGATGCGGTATATCTATGAGCTTGACGATTTTTATTGGTTAAGGAGAATTTGAGTTATAGGTGAAATTGAGAATGAATATAAAAAGGTAAAAACTGCCTCGTTGGTCTAATAGTGACAAGCGTGACTGCCGATCGTGAGGTCCTGGTTTCGATCCCCAGGTCGGGCAAAGTGTTATTGGGTTTTCCCGAGTGGAATTCCTCAGCCCGGAGTTTGGATTTGTGCCCGGTCGATGGCAATAGGCTCGCCTTCTATTACATGGATCTTAAACATAACGGCGAAACGAGGGAGTTACTATACACCTCTGCCCAACCCTTCGGGGCATACAGGAGTGATGTTATGTTATAAAAGGGCGTGTTCGCATTTACGTGTTCGTACCGCTAATTCAGCCCTCACTAAGCTGTCTTCCTCCCAGTCCTCCCGCCACCAACGCTGTAAGCCGAGGTCCGAGTCCCATTACGGTCACTTTCAGTGCTGTTGTTGCTAGTAGTCATGATGTTAGAGTACCTAGTAGTTAGCTTAGGTTAAGCACTTCACTTCGTTCCCATTGGCTGGAGACCCTTCAAATCTCGCCAATAACTGCCCGTTTATGTAGAAACGGCCCGCAAGGTTTATCTACAAGCAGTGTAAGAGAGAAAAAAAGGAATAGCATTTATGCAATCGCGTCATCGGAGCATTTATTGGCGAGTGATCCAAATGGTGAATTTTCAACATGCTTGCAATGCACAAAAGTGGCGCATTCCGAGAGGTGTACTTACCTACTTATCTTTTTGAAATGTATATTTAATCTTTATAAACTGCTTGTACATAACTTTTTGTCATGTTAGTGAAGCAGCGGCGGATCAGCTCGTCTGCTTTTTAGTAGAATAGGATGTTCAGCCTAGGCTTTTCCCAACTATGTTAAGGTCAGCTTCCAGTCTAACCAGATGCGGCTGAATACCGTATTTTACACGGAACGACTGCCATCAGAGCTCCGCAACCCAGTTACTGGGCAATCCCAATAGCCTAAGGTTAGACCGGTTGTCAAACTTTCGATGTTCTGACTTCCAGTAACGACTGTCATAGGCATTCGTATGACATCCGTGACCGACTGTTTAACGTGCTCTCCGAGGCACGGAGTAGGTTCTATTGGTAATAAACAGTCATCCATCCACAGACTGGCCACGACAAGCGCAGCTTAACCTCGCAAGTCAGTATGATCCGCGCGGTTGGTAATTAACTACGCGCCTCTCAAGCCCTCGAGCCCTATTTTAGTTTAATAGATAGTTTATTTTTTGAGCTTAAGACCTTATTTGTCAAGACTGTCGTAATTTCTGAGTTACAAGGTGGGGACGCTGGATTGACGTCAAGCTAACGTCCCCACTAATAATTGCTTATAACTCAAAAATTGCTGAGTCACTTATTATTTCGTTTTGGTCACTATTTAGGAACTATTTTTTGGATATTATAACAAAAGTCCTGGAATCATTGGTGGGGACGCTGGCTTGATGCCAACAATAGAATAATTATATTTAGAAGATGTGATCCTTAATAAAATCTGCACAAATTAGAGTAATCCTTCCTCCATGCTTACTAATTAAACCACTTCTAAAATCTTTCTAAAATACTGGAGGATAACGAAATTATTCCAGTAGATCCACTTTTAATTTTCCTACCTCGTTGTACAAAGTATGTGCCTGATGAAAATTAAATTATCTGTTGGGTAAGGGAGTTATTACGAAGCCAGGACAATGCAGGGCGTATGAATTTAAATTAGGGACCTAGTACTGTTTGTACCGCGGCTTTATAGACGTTTTCGTACCATTATGGTGTTAATTCTCGCTTCCTACAGGGCTGCCATACGTGACATGAGATACGAAGTCTTGATAAAATAATGCAAAACAATTTTTGCCGTGACAACGTCTATTAAAACGATGAACGCCGGCAGCATACACGAAAAAGCGTGACTCATTGTCACGTTCCATCTGAGGCGAGCGTGCGAGCGAGAGCGCGGAACTAGCGATAGAGAGGCACGATGTTTTGTTATGACGTTGTCACGTTAAACTATCGTCTGTAAACCGACTTTACAGACAACCATTTTTTTTTAACAAAAGTTTGATTCGTAATATTGTTTGTTTGATTCAAATCTTGCGACAGATTTTTCAACAACTTTTGCTTTACCGATTCTCCTGAAATTTCGCACACCAATTCAATTCCCATGACAATACAACATTATAATAATTTCAACCTTCAATACTCAAATCCCGATGTTGCAGGGGTACTGCAAGATAAAATGGTTTAACTTAAAAGGTTTTTTTAAAAGAATATTTTTGTATATGATTACAATCTAAATTCTTTTCATCTCAAACTTTAAATAATACTTACAATTTTATTCTCATTAAAAAATCTCTTAAAATATACCAATTTTCATCTACAGCACCGAGTTTTCTGAACAACTTACAGTGTAAATTAAAATAATGACCATGTTCTAATTAGATAGATGCAAGAGACTACATAATTAAGTAGATTAAAACTGATATATATCTTAGACAAATTTCTGTACATTGCCTCATTAATTACATTGTTTTATCTCTTAATTATCAATATAGTCAAGCGTTATATTCCACAGTAAAACTTAGTTGGTATAAAAATTTAAGATATTTAAATTGTAACTGCCTCGTTGTTCTAGTGGTGTCAAGCATGACTGCTGATCGTGAGGTTCTGGGTTCGATCCCTAGGTAGGGCAAAGTGTTATTGGGTTTTTCTGTGTAGCATACCTCAGTAGCAGCACGGAGTTTGGATTTGTGTCTGGTTGATGGCAATAGACTCGCCCCCTGTTACATGGGACGTAAACATAATGGTGGCATGAGGGTGTTAATATACACCTCTGCCCAACGATTCGGGGAATACAGTTGTATTGCTATCCTAAAGTGTCACGTTGCCGACATGAGAACAATGACAATCATTTAAAATTAACTTATTACGCATATAAACACGTAATTAGTTCATTTTTTGTTTAAGTGTCCTATACCCACACAATATAACAGTAACAAGGAGGGCCGCAACTTTGAAAACAAAATGGTGGTATGGTTACTATGCCAGCGTCCATAGAAAAAAGAGGGAACCCGTTTAAAAAAAAACTAAGTTAATATTTTAGTCATGCGTGCCAACCCTATGCATTTAGAGGCATGGTCTGTTGTACCTGTCTGTAATCGTATTTACTGTGCCGATTTTTTCCCGCTCTTCTCTAATATTCGTATAATGATGGATGAAGATACATTATTTATGTTATAAACATCACGCCTGTATTCCCCGAAGGGTTTCGTAGAGGTGTATAGTAACATCCTCATTTCGCCGTTGTTTAAATCCTATGTAATATAGGGCTAGCCTATTGCCATCAACCGGACACAAATCCAAACTCTGGGCTGCTACTGAGGAATTCCACACGGAAAAACCCAATAGCATTTTGCCCGACCTCGGAATTGAATCCAGGACCTCACGATCAGCAGTCGCACTTGCCAGCACTAAACCAACGAGGCAAGCAATTTATAAAAGGTTACTGGAGAAGTACAGTCTTACGGTGGTTGTAAATATGACGAAATATAAATATTAAATTTAAAGAGATAAGATGGCGATGTTATTTCTTAAAATTAAACTGGCTGAGCTTACCCTTAGCCTTAAGCTTAATTGTTATAAGTACAAGAAAGCTGTAAACACTGAATGTCCTAGGACATGGGTTCTAGGAAATCAGTTTCTAGAAATAATTATATTATTCAGTAATATAATACAAGGTTAGTCGGAAAAGGGGTACTAAGCCGCGGGCCACTTAAAGTATCACTGATGACTATGTTAAAGCAAGTGTTAAAATGTCAAAATTTGATAATTTTTATTTGCATACAAAAAGATCTTTATTTTAGTTTTTTTCAAAAAAAAACATACCTGCTTTAGTTATAAATTCAGAAAATTAAGTTTCTAATCCGTGACCCCAAATATGACCTAAATAGTAAACACAGCTGATCATAGCTATGGACAGATGGATTTTAGCATATTTTTTACGAAATCTTTGAAAAGCTATTTCTCTTAAACTACCTATCGAGTTTTGGGGAAAGTTGTAGAACAAAAGTTATCCCTTATTATAGGTACTTTAACACCCTTTCGGCTTAGTAACCCCTTTCCGACTAACCTTGTATAATAATAAGAGATGTGTGCATATGCACCACGCGGCTACCTCTCACAAAAAGGAGCGGGACGCGCCTTCGTGGATTGAACGCACTATAGCTCGCGTAATGGAAAGTTGACATTAAAATAATACATAAAACATAAACATAATTAGCCCATTACTGTCCCACTGCTGGGCACGGGCCTCTTCACAGAATGAGAAGGGTTTAGCGCTTAGTCCACCACGCTGGCCTGGTACGGGTTGGCAGACTACACAAACCATCAAGAACTTTATGGAGCCCTTTCAGGTGTCCTTCCAATGTTTTTCCTTCACCGTTAACGCACGTGATAATCAAATTCTGATCCGCACATGAATTCGAAAAGTCAGAGGTACGGGTCTGGATCGAACTCACACCCTCCTGTATGGAAGGCACGCGTTCAACCGCTGTGCTACAACTGCTTGTTTCAATAGCGACATACTTTATTATAATAAGGTGTTTATAGTGTCGGATTTGGTAATGAGCAATACCAAAACCATAGTTCAGCATCGCGAGGCATGTTGCGGCTTGCGGTCGCTCGCTGACGGCTTGCGTCGACAGATTGTGGTTGCACCCTTATGCTAACGTTTGTATCGTCGGCTGCTATTGCACTGTGTTTCCCAGCATTTGTAGCTTATAGCTAGGCTATCATAACATAACATCACGCCTTACATTCCCCGAAGGGTTCGGCAGAGGTGTTTTAGTACACCCTCGTTTCGCAAGTTATGTTTAAGTCCCATGTAATAGGGGGCGAGCCTCTTGCCATTAACCGGGCACAAATTCAGACTCCAGGCTGCTACTGAGAAATTCCTATTGGAAAAGCCCAATAACAGTTTGCCCGACCTGGGGATCGAACCCGGGACCCCATGCTCAGCAGTCGCACTTGCGACCACTAGACCAACAAGGCAGTCAACTAGTCTAGGCTATCACTGGCTTAAAAATATTACATTGATTTTATTATACAGGGTGTAAACGAAATGATGTAATTCCTTGAAGCCTCATGATGTACTGCTGACATAGATTAACCCTGAACAGAATACTTATGGATACAATAAAAACAAAACTAGAAGTAAACTTGACGTGTACTTAACGTGAGGCATTTTAGTGTCCCAAGTTAAATGATCGCGCGGCGAGCGATAGCCGCGCACTCCGCTTGGAGTGCTAAAATGCCTCACGTTAATAACACATGTTTACTTCTTGTAATTTTTTTTATGACTCCAAAAGTGTCTCGTTCAGGGTTAATCTATGTCAGCAGTACATCACGAGGTTTGAAGGAATTAAATGATTTTTTTTACACCCTTCATTTAATTACACGCAGGTGTATCATATGTACGTGCACTCTCAAGGCGCGTTTTCACTGTAAGGGGCCATTCAAGTATTACCTACGTAAGCACAAAAGGGGGGTGAGAGGGTCTTTGCTTAGCTTATTTTTGATGACATGGGGGGCGGGGATGTCTAGATGATGATTACGTCAGCAATTTTTATTTATTTACTTATTTTTTTAGACTTAAAAACTGCTGCTGCTTACGAATAACAATAAAGAAACCTGATCAGTTTACAAAAATATATACCAATGTTTCCGTAAGCAATGGAGGGGGGGTAAAAGCTTTGCTTACTTTTGCTGACAAGGGGGAGGGGTGGGTCAAAATTACTAAAATTCTGCTTACGTAATACTTAAATGGCCCCTAAGAGGGACAAAATAAAATACTTCACTTTTAGACCACTCCTAAAATATTCATCACCTGACTTTATCGCATAGTAAAATGCCTAATAAAAATTGATTCCCCGTCGTATTTCAGGCTAGCAAACAAACTACATCAATCACCTAGATAAATGATCGGTTCACCACGTGTTATCAACGATCGCCCTTGACCTTACGCGTAGACTGTCATCATGATAGTGCAACCACATTTATTCTCATCAGGTGAAAGAAAATAAAAGACTAGAGGGGGGAGGTTAAGCTGCGCTTGCCGCGGTCAATCCGTGGATTGACCGTTCGTTACACATCGAGACCTCTCCGTGCTTCGGAGAGCACGTTAAACAGTCGGTCCCGGATGTCATACGAATATCTATGACAGCCGTTATGGGTAGTCAGAAGCCCGAAAGTCTGACAACCGTTCTAATCACAGGATACCGGCAATGCCCAGTAACTGGGTTGCGGAGTTCTGATGGCAGTAAAATATGTAAAATGTAAAATACTGGTATGCAGCCGCATCCGGTTAAAACGGAAGCTGACCCCAACGTAAATGGGAAAATTTAGAACTGTGTAACTGAAATTATTGGGCCATGCTGATTGATTGATGTACTCTAAGGTTAGACCAGTTGTCAGACTTTCGGTCATCTGATTTCCCGTAACGACTGTCATAGGTATTCGTATGACACTCGGGACCGACTGATTAACATGCTCACCGAGACACGAAAGCGTCATTTGTGTAACGTACGGTCACCCATAAACGGAATGTACGCGGGAAGCGCATCATCGTATGATCCACGCGGTAGGTATATGGCCACGAGCCCCTCATAGTGAAGTATATGACAGTAAAAGAAATGCATTCAATAATTGCATTTCATTACACTATCGCTAAGTATCTTTATATAGTATAAAACAAAGTCGCTCCCGCAGTCTGTCTGTCCCTATGTATGCTTAGATCTTTAAAACTACACAACGGATTTTGATGCGGTTTTTTTTAATAGATAGAGTGATTCAAGAGGAAGGTTTATATGCCCCACATTAGTATCTATACACGGCTTTGCACCCGTGCGAAGCCGGGGCTGGTCGCTAGTAAAGTATAAAATAATTCGATGCATTTCACCAAAATTATTCATTTTGCTAAACTCTGTTCCTCGGCGTCACGAAGTTTGGACTACGCTAACTTGGAAAATTAAATTTTCACACAGTGATATTGTTGGTTGTCCAGTGGTCAGGCAAATATGCTGCCGTTGGCTGTCCTTTATGTTAAAACTTGTTACAGCTATATTATATCAAGTTGGAAGGTGAAACGACGAACGATTTTGACGACATGTTTGGCGCAGTGGTTTATGCCCGGTTTCTGTAAATAAAAAGGAATCGTTTTGCTTACCAATGGTAGCAGTTTTTATTGCCAAACTATTTATATAATAGATTCAGACCCTAATTTTATCTATGATAGCTACTTCCATATGTAAGGGTCTACTATGCAAAGAATGATTGACGAAGATGTGGAAAGGAGAGCAAATGCGGGATATAAAGTAAATGGTGCTTTGCATGCGGTTGTGGCTAGCCGGTCGATGTCCAAAAAGGCACGACTGGCTGTCCATAATGGTGTGTTGGTACCTACGCTTATGTATGGAAGTGAATGTTGGTCGTGGCAGAAGAGGCATGAAAGTAGAATAAATGCCGTGGAAATGCGTTCCTTGCGAAGTATGTGCGGTGTAACTTTGAATGATAGATTGAGAAATGAAGAGATTAGACAAAGTTGCGGTTTAAAAGATGATGTAGTGACAAAAATTGAAAGGAGTATGCTTAGGTGGTTTGGCCATGTTGAGAGAATGAGTGAACGGCGATTAACAAAAGAAATTTATAAGGCGGATGTTAATGGGAACGCCGGTAGAGGACGTCCTAGAAGGACATACATCGATGTTATTGATGATGTTCTTCACAAAGGTCAGGTGCGTAGTACTCTCAACCGGCGTGCGTGTATGACAAGATGTATGAATGTGGATGAAGCGAAAGGGGTATGTAAGAGTCGTAGCATGTGGCGTTCTATAGTTTCTGCCTACCCCCATGGGAAAAAGGCGTGAGTTTATGTATGTATGTATGTATGTACTATGCAAAGCTATGAAGTCTTTGTTTCATTATTGGTAAAGATACAAGACTCTCAATTTTAACCAATAACACTTCGTAAATTATAGGAATCGGCCATAAGTGATTGGCTTCAGCGCTGCGGGTGATGGGTTGGATTCCCGTACGGAACAAATACTTTTATGGTCTACCGATTGTTGTTTCCGGTCTGGGTGTTTGTATATGTGAAGATTTGTGTCTGTAAACGCAAAGTTTAAAAAAAGAAACACTAAAAACCATCACAAATCACCCATTAAAAAGCCTACGTCACCTCAGGTCTCGTTAATAAATGCTCTGTTACGTAGAAACGGTCTGCAAAACCATCTAAAGGCAGTCGAATGGAAAAAAAAAGATTTTTTCTATTCGACTGCCTCAATTTATGTAAGAAACCATATTTTTGAGACACAATAATAATTTTTTTATCACCGAAAAAAAACTAAGTCTCATAATAAGGTAAATACGAACGCCCCAAACTTCGCAAACTAAAACATTTTAGTCTACATTACGTGTTAAAAGAAACACTTATTTTTCCCAAAATTTCACGACGTAACGGCGATAAAAGTATTTGAACACGACGGCAAATAACAAAAAATTATTGCCACGTTTTAACGTTCATTTAATACAAATTAGAGGACTATTACGTAATTGGATTTTTATTTGACGTTATCGGTTCTCCTCCAGATGTTGGAGAAATATTGGAGTCCAATATTCATTATGTTCATTAAACGACTTACCGTAATTTCAATAAAATGTAATTGGAAAAGATTCTTTTATTTTATTTCTTTACACACGGGAGCAATGAATCCGGGTCACCAACATAAAACCTCGGAAAACATTGTTGAACATTGTCTAACATTTTACCATTATTTTGTTTATGTTGGTATTATTTATAAACATAACATCACGCCTGTATTCCCCGAAGGGTTAGGCAGAGGTGTATAGCAACACCCTCATTTCGCCTTTATGTTTAAGTCCCATGTAATTGGGGGTGAGCCTAATGCCATCAACCGGGCACAAATCCTAACTCCGAGCTGTTACTGAGGAATTCCACACGGATAAGCCCAATAACACTTTGCCCGACCTGGCTGTCGAACCCAAGAACTCACGATCAGCAGTCGCGTTTGCTACTACTAGACCAACGAGGCAGTGTAAGTTTTACGTAAACACAATATCGCTAAGGGCCTATTTTACCAATGTCGGATAACTTTTATCTGAGGAATAAGCTAGATATTTAAACAGGATTTCTATACAAAAGCTGACAAAATGTCCAGTTTACTCCTCTTCCTTTCAGAAACCGCCTTAGTGTAGTAATTCGCAACACACAGTGCTGAAATAACGTGGCCGAAATTCATCGTGATTACTCTTATAACGCTTTTTAAATTACCCACAATACGTCAGGTTGAATTTACGTCGTTTATTGCCGATATAAAAAATTGCATGCGTAATTACGCCGCAGTTCGGCTGCGTAATTTTGGCATGATGTGTCAATACATTCTTGTGACTATAGGAAGCGTGTGAGCGTTTGAAGGCGCTATTGTGGAAGCTATACTTATAGAAATACGATTATTTTTCTGCCTAGCTTTTTCCCAACTATGTTTGGGTCAGCTTCCAGTCTAAACAGATGCTGCTGAATACCAGTGTTTTACACGGAGCGACTGCCATCAGACCTCTGCAACCCAGTTACTGGGTAATGCTGATATCCTAAGGTTAGACCGGTCGTCAGACTTTCAGGCCTCTGACTTCCCGTAACGACTGTCATAGGTTTTCATATGACACCCGGGACCGACGGTTTAACGTGCTCTCTGAGGCACGGGGGGTCTCGATGTTTAACGAACGGTCAAACATTCAAGGATTGATCGTGGCAAGCGCAGCTTAACCTCGCAAATCGGATGAACCGCGCGGCTGGTAATTATTCACGAGCTCCCCGTCTCGAAATACGCCGTTTCTTACCGATATAAAAAAATGTATGCGTAATTACGCCGCAGTTCGACTGCGTAATTTTGGTATGATGTGTCGATACACTATAATGAGTACAGCAGGCATGTGGGCGTTTGCGGGCGCTCTTGTGCTATACTTACTTATATAAATATGATTAGTATTCTATAAAGTTGCTCTCAGTTAATAATAATAGGTTATTAACAGGCACTTACTGCCTACTTACTAATGCAACAGCGTAGCTCGAATTTTTCTCTATAAAGCTTTTTGCATGTTGGCAGGATTTATACGGTCCGCCTGGCTCACTAACACTCTCAAATTAAAGTCCGGCGCCAAGCAGTTTACTGTGTTGCGTCGTGTGTATGTAACATTTTGTTTCTTAAAAAAATCTAGGAATAGTAAAGTAATTACAGTTTTTATCTCTTTCTTAAGAATAGTTCCGGAACATACTAGAATGCCAAACTTCCTCACCCCACGCGCGTTGTAAGATTCAACAAAATCCGTGAAAATTTGGTGCTAGAATTTATACGATCCGATTGACTAGCTACCAGTCTCAAATTAGTGTCGCGCCAAGCAGTTTACTGTGTTCCATCGTGTGTATGTAACATTTTGTTTCTTACTAAAATCTAGGAACAGAAAAGTAATTATAGCTCTTTATCTCTAAGAATAGTTCCCGTGTAGGGACATTATAGAATACCAAACTTCTTCACTCTACGCGTGTTGTAAGATTCAATAAAACTCTGCACGATCGGTGATAGGAACTATACGATCGGATTGACTAGCTACCACCCTCACATTAAAGTCCATGCAGTTTACTGTGTTCCATCGTGTGTATGTGAGAGCCAGAGGGGTATAGGAGAATTCCTCTATATCTCTGTTTCTTGGATTCGTGTGCTTCATCTAAGACCTTGCCTACGGTTACCTTCAGGTGCGACTAGGGCTAAAAATAACATTTCTGTATCGTCAAAACAGCGTGGTACATTATTTACATGAGATTCGGTTACCTACATAGACAATGACACGCAAAAAATTACTCGTCTCTGCATATAATTTATAAGTAAAGATTAAAGACTTATAAAGGAGAAGAAAATCTCCTAAAAGCAGCCTAAAGGCGTACCTTTTATATTTCCTTCTCTATTACCCGTAGGTAATATTATGCGTGAAAACTCTTTATATTTTCATGTATGTACCGTGAACAAATTCACGTCATCAACTCTTTGTTACGAGCTTGTCTGAGACGGCTTAACATTATTAATATAGCTTTTATGAATTCATCGAGTATATTCATGTTTGAATTTCTGGTTCGTGTCTTTGGTAAAAAAATACGTTGAACCATTTTTCTTATTTTCATCAAATTCAGCGGATAGCCAGAAAAGTCCTCCAGTCGACATCTGTTTAGGAACTGTTAAGGATTGTTGTCTTGAAACTACCTCGTTGATCTAGTGGTGGCAAGCACGACTGCTGATAGTGAGGTCTTGGATTCAATCCCAAGGTCGGGCAAAGTGTTATTGGGTTTTTCCGTGTGTAATTCCTCAGCAGCAGCTAGGAGTTTTGATCTGTGCCCCGTTGATGGCCATAAGCTCGTCCTCTACTACATGGGACTTAAACATAACGGCGAAATGAGGATGTACTATACATCTATAACCCATCCCTTCAGAATATTAAAAAAAAAACAAATTTCAGGATAATATTTAAAAAAAATGTGTCTCCTTTTTCAGGAGGTTAAGCACCGTCACTTATGGAGGTGAGCATGATACTGGCTGTTATGTTTTTCATTTACCTATATGAATTTCTTATAGAATGAGAGAAGTACTCCGCAATTTTACGGCGGGAATAAAAATCTCGTAAAGACAAATTCTCAACCGTGGGATGACACATGTAAGAAGTGCCATGGCGGTAAAAGCAGCAGTATTTTCTCGAAGATATGGGGCTTACGTCATCTTGGGGACATCAGGTACACTTTTGAACGTTATTCAGTTATGTTACGTCATTGAGTTCTGAGTTGCCAGTTACCATACGTATTTAGGGTTACGTCAAGCCAGTGTCCCTACCAACAGGAAGGTGTAATACGACTGTGTTTCGTATTCATCATGAATCTGACTTATAAGCGCATTTATTTGGCTAAAGAACGGCTAAAGTTAGTACACTCGGAAGCTCTGAATCCGGGTCACCGACATAAAAATTAATATTTCGGAAAATATCGTTTAATATTTTTGGTGATCCGGATTCATTGCTCCCGAGTGTAAAGAAGTGAAGCTTTAAAAGCATTTCATATGCCCATATCTACATATACAAGGTTAGTCGGAAAGGGGGTACTAAGCCGCGGGCCACTTAAGGTATCACTGATAACTATTTTAAAGCAAGTGTTAAAATTTCAAAATTCGATTATTTTTATTTGCATGCAAAAAGATTTTTATTTTAGTTTAAAAACATACAGGCTTTAGTTATGAATTCAGAAAATTAAGTTTCTAATCCGTGACCCTAAATATGACCTCAATAGTAAATACAGCTGATCATAGCTATGGACAGATAGATTATAGCATATTTTTTACGAAATGTTTGAAAGCTATTTCTCTTAAACTGTCGAGTTTTGGGGTAAGTTGTAGAACAAAAGTTATCTCTTATTATAGGTACTTTAACACCCTTTCGGCTTAGTACTCCCTTTTCGACTAACCTTGTATATAATTATATGTATATCATAGCAACCCTTTACATAACTCAGATATTATTATGTCATTTTGTGTACTACAGGTATCTACTCATACTCATATGAAGCAATGTAAGGGGTTCCACAAATTGCACATTTTGCGGCGAGTACCAGTTTATGGGCAGTTTTGACGTGAATGTCTAACGTCCAACATTGTAGGTTTATTCATGGTAATGTCAGCAAAGTTGGGAAGGTACTTGGGTGTAACAGTAAAACTTTGAGTGGAAGTATTGATATCTGGTTGAATATAAAAGAGTTCGTTCTGCCTAGACTTTTCCCAACTACGTTGGGGTCAGCTTCCTGTCTAACCAGATGCGGCTGAATACCAGTATTTTACACGGAGAGACTGCCATCAGACCTCCACAACCCAGTTACTGGGCAATGCCGATATCCTAAGGTTAGTTACTGTAAACCATACAGCAACTACTATTATTTTCGTGAACCATACAGCAACTTTTTTTTACCGTAAACCATTCCGCAACTACTATTCTGGTGCGCGATTCATAAACGCAGTAAGTAACATTTTTGACAAAATGTGCGTTTATGAATCGCGCAGCAGTATTATTGTCGTGAACCATACAGCAACAATTTTGTACCGTAAACCATACAGAAATTATTATTATTGTCGTGAATCATACACCAACTACTATTATTGTCGTGAATAATAAAGCAACTTATTTTTACCGTAAACTGGCGTAAACCATAGGTCGTAAACCTTACAGCAACATCTATTATTGTCGTGAACCATTACTGCAACAATTTTTCTTAAAATTAAAACTATTTTTCACACTCAATTGGCTGGAATTGGCAATGCAAAGAGAACTCAAGGGAGCAAGGATAT
The DNA here is from genome assembly GCA_910594945.2 of Amphipyra berbera. Classification (NCBI taxonomy): domain Eukaryota; kingdom Metazoa; phylum Arthropoda; class Insecta; order Lepidoptera; family Noctuidae; genus Amphipyra; species Amphipyra berbera. The sequence goes on along the minus strand of OU343144.1, from coordinate 8,834,898 downwards.
CTAGGTGATCTTTGCCCAGCAGTGGCACAATACAATTAGCAGTTGTAACACATTACTTTACACTGTAATATATACAGTGTGTTATGAAACTTGGTCTTAGTGTAATTGCAGTGCATTTCTGCGTCCGTAAACACAGTTTAAATATTGTGAGCTCATAACTGCAGGCTGCATACGAGTCGGTTTCTCTCTTAGAAATTAGTTTATACAGGGTGTAAATGAAATTATGTAATTACTTCAAACCTCGTGATGTACTGCTGACATAGATTAACCCTGCACGGAAAAGTTCTGGATTCAATAAAAGAAATTATAAGAAGTAAACATGTGTTCTTAACGTGAGGGATTTTAGTGCTCGAGTTAAAAGACCGCGCGGCAAGCGGTAGTCGAGCATGTTAAGAACACATGTTTACTTCTTGTATTTTTTTTATTGATTCCAAAAGTATCCCATGCAGGGTTAGTCTATGTCAGCAGTACATCACGAGGTTTGAAGGAATTACATGATTTCGTTTACACACTGTATACAAGACGTATTTTGATATTATTATCATTTAATAATTTATGTCTAGCCTATTTTTTTTTTCTCTTTGGAAAATCCTCATGGATATCCTTCGCCCGGGGAAGGCGAGGGGTTCTGCCGGAGGGGTTCTCCTCCTGACCGTTTGGCCGGGGTCGCGGGATTCGCAAAAGCATGTACCGCTACCCCGGTAATGTATGTCTAGCCTAGCAGTGCAATGCTTGCCTTCCATGGAGGGGGGTGTGAGTTCAAACCAGATCTGCACCTCTAATTGAAAAGTCATGTGCGGATCAGAATTGTATAATCACTTGCGTTAACGGTCAAGGAAAACATCGTGAGGAAACCCTAAGAGGGCTTCAAAATGTTCTCGATGGAGTGTGTAGTTCACCAACCTACACCAGGCCAGGGTAGTGGACTAAGGCGTAAACTCTTCTCATTATGAGAAGAGGTCCATGCCCAGCAATAGTAATGGACTGATTATGCTAATACCCAATAGTATGTGGCCACCTGAAAATCAAACTCAGGACCTTGTGCTCAGAAGCCTTACCATCTTGCAGTCACTACGAGGCAGTCAACTACAAACATACCATATACAAGGTGTAAATGCAAAAATTGAAAATCTGTTAAGAGGAAACGCGGGCTGGAAAATATTAATAATTTGAATAGGTTTTTGCGATCTACACTGGCCTGCAAAAATAAGTATCACACTTTTAAAATTTCAATTTTTTCTAAACTATAGAAGTTAGAGATTTAAAATAAAAAACGTTTTATAGCTATTTTTATCAGCTTTCTTTGAAACCATAGTAACAAAGTTAAACTCTTTTTTGAGTCCTTTTTGTTTTGAAAATATATCTTGTGTACCTAAAAAGTTATTACAATTTTAAAAGTGTGATACTTATTTTTGCAGGCCAGTATATTTCCGTCCCACCCCTCCCGCAAACCTTTCCAATTGAGCGCGAAAGAGACACTTGCATCTCGGACTGATTTCTCCTGTGCAATATTAGTGATATCGTTCTTTCGTATTTCCTTGTTTCCTTCTTGAAATCTGAACCGATTTTAATATTTTTTTGTGTAATTATTTAAGAAAGACTTTAGTTATGATTGCATGTTTTTCTTTTATTTTTTATATTCGTCAAATTTGTTTGCCAGATGTTTGAAAACGGTGGTAAAACCGGTCGATTTTTGTAAAGTTTAAACGTTTCTAGTTCTTTTAATAATTTATTTATTGACAATAACAAAACATAGGGACATAATGGTGATAGATATGGTAAAAAAAACATTTGCTTTAGTGACATTATCCAAGGAGGAAACTGAGGAATACGTTTGTATGGACTAAATGCCGACCGCATTTCCTCTTAAGAACTCATTGTAAATATCATTATGAACAACTTTTACTATGGGACCAATCAAGAAATCGCGAAAAAAAATCAAAACACAAAACATTTTATCGAGTTATGCGAATATAAATGTATGGAGCAGCAGATTATTTTTTCGCGATTTCAGCTTTTGTCCCCAGTAGAAGTTGTCCTTAAGAAGTTTTCAGTTTTTGCATTTACACCTTGTATAGGTACAAGGTTAGTCGGAAAGGGGGTACTAAGCCGCGGGCCACTTAATGTATCTGTCCGAGTCATATAAGCATTTGTAATGACATCGCTAGTTAGTCTTAATAAAATCAGCGTAAAGAAAGGACGTTTGTTTTTTATACTACACACCGTTCCATCGTCGCAATTAGAAAGTGAACCTAAACACCATAAACATATGGTCCTTCGAGCCGGATTGATGAATGGAGCGGCTAGCAGAGTCGGTGCGCGAATACAATAGGAACCCGCATTCCTTAGATAAGGATTCGACGACTGGTGGACACCTCATTAGTGCAAACTTAGTAACAAAGTTATAAAACTTATTAAATAAAATAATAGTGATTGAAGACATTGGATTGATTTCGTTTGTGTACACGATTTAAAACTATTTGATTTATAAAAATGACGTCACCAACTTCGGAACAATCTAGATATCTAGCTTCATTAGAAGATGTGGCTAGTATGATACGGAAAGCGCAAGTTAACATTAAAAAGTGCCCGAAACAGCGACTAACAGAAGGTTACGTGAAGGCGAGATTGAAATCCATTGAAGAATATTGGGATACATTTAAACAAACTCATGGCAGTCTTATGAAGTGTACACCACGAGAACAGCGGGGTGTATTGCCGTATTTTCTTAACGAGGAGTTTTACACGTACGAAGATATGTATCTCTGTTTACAAGGTGATTTAACCGATCTCCTATCAAGCTTGGCGTCACAACAGAGATTGGCAGAAGCTTCTAACATGTCAACTTCGTCACACAATGGCCAGTCACCGTTTGCTAAGCTACCAAGAATACAGTTACCTATGTTCTCAGGGAGATATGAAGAATGGCCCACATATCAAGATTTGTTTATAGCGCTTGTCCACAACACTTCTATAAGCGATGTGCAAAAGTTGCATTATTTAAAAACTAGTGTCTCGGGAGAAGCGGAGATGTTATTACGACATATTCAAATAACAGAAAGTAATTATACACAGGCATGGGAACTACTTAAAGGACGTTTTGGTAACAAGAAAATGATTGTATCTTCTCTTCTAAAAAGATTGTTCAGTCAGAAAAAAGTGACCAACCAATCGGCTAGTCAAATTAAAGCTTTGCTCGACACAACCATGGAATGTATCAACAGTTTAAACAATTTGAACATAAGCACCGACTCTTGGGATCCTGTAATAGTATTTCTGGTCGGGCAGAAATTGGACTCGGAGTCGTTAAAGGATTGGGAAGAGCAGGCTTATAAGGAGAATAGCGACGAATTGTCTTCATGGGAGGAATTAAAGAAGTTTCTGGAATCTAAGTTCCGTACTCTTGAACTAGTAGCTCCGATTGTCAATATTACTACGAGAGAAAAATCACAAAGTCACAAATCGTTTCATGTCGTGGCCAAACATGAGGAAGACAATGTATTTCAATCATCACACGCAAGTATGAGTTCACAACCTTCTTGTACTTATTGTAAGGGAGGACATTACATCTTCAATTGTAAAGATTTTGGAAAACAGTCTGTGGAAGAGAGACATGATTTCGTGAAGAGAAATAATTTATGTTTTAACTGCCTTATACCGAATCACAATGTATACAGATGTAAACAAAGAACAACGTGCCGAGTCTGCAGAAGGAGACATCATTCTCTTTTACACCGAGTAAAAGAAACAAGTCAGGTCCGTGACAAACAACCACAACCAGAACAAAAAGTAACAACCGCACACTTCTCTAAAGAACAACCGGGTCATCAAGTGTTACTAGCAACAGCACAAGTAGAGGTTAAGTCAAGCGATGGTGATACACACATACTTCGTGCTTTAATTGACCAGGGTTCAGAGGCTTCATTCGTGTCTGCAAGAGTAGTTGAACTCTTGGGGCTAAGGAAAACCAGTATCAACGGTGTCGTCTCTGGAATGGGAGAAGGAACACAAATACCTATTAAACATTTAGTCGATCTGTCAATAACATCGCGATTAAATAAAAATGAAGTAATTCGAGTGAAGGCTTATGTTTTGAAGACATTAATAACAAGATTACCCTCGAAACACATCACGATGAACTGGCCAGGACTCCAAACGTTACAATTGGCTGACCCTACGTTTAACACGCCGTGTAAAGTCGATATATTACTCGGTGCCGACGTCTTTTGTACAATTATAGAAGAAGGATTAATTAAAATGCCTGATGGCATAGTGGCTCAGAAAACACGTTTGGGTTGGATATTGTCGGGTCAAAAAGAAGACAAATTACAAAGTGATGAACACAAAGTTATTACATTACATGTTACAAGAATGGTATCAGAAGATAATGATATGTTAAGGAAGTTCTGGGAAATAGAAACAGATTTATACAAGAAAAGGAAATTACTGACAAAAGAAGAAGAAAGGTGTGAAGAGATATACAAAAACACAACTAAAAGAATTAATGGAAGATACACAGTACATTTACCTTTAAAGCAGAGTATTGAAGAGACATTAAAGTTATGCGGAGATACAAAACAACAAGCTATAATTAGATTTAAACAATTAGAGAAGAAATTTCAAAAATCACTTAAATTACAAACAGAGTATTCCAACGTCATCCACGAGTATAAAGAGATGGGTCATTTGAAAAAGTCAGAGACAGCAGATGACAAATCTATTTTTCTTCCTCACCACGCTGTAATACGCGAAGATAAAGACACGACTAAGATTCGAGTGGTTTACGACGCGTCTGCAAAAGGATCTAATGGTCATTCATTAAACGATATTATGATGATTGGACCTGTCTTACAGCCTGATCTTAGAAGCCTAATTATAACTTGGCGAATGCATAGAATATGTGTAGTTGGAGACATTGTTAAAATGTATAGAATGATAGACATGACAGAAGAACATACGAAGTTACAAAGTATCATCTGGCGTGATAGCCCTGAAGAAAAATTAGAAAGCTACAACTTAACAACTGTTACATTCGGTACAGCGGCTGCTCCATATTTAGCTGTACGAACATTAAATCAACTAGCTGATGAAGAAGCACTGGAGTATCCTGATACAGCCCCTGTAATAAAGAAGTCATTTTATATGGATGATTTGATGATAGGAAATGAAAATATACAGAACACTAAGAAAATGTGCGAAGAAATTAGAACGATATTGAAGAAAGGAGGCTTTGAAATGCAGAAGTGGTCTAGTAATTCTGAAGAAATTTTAAGTTATTTACAAGAAGGACAGAACAGTACAAAAGATAAAATAGACATTAAACTGGATAAAATTATTAAAATTCTTGGATTGACATGGGACAGAAAAGATGACACTTTTAAAATAACAGTAAACTTACCTGAAATGAGACGTCCAGTAACGAAGAGATCCATTCTTTCTGATGTCGCTCGTCTGTTTGACCCATTTGGATGGTTGGCGCCGGTTATCATTATAGCCAAAGTCATGATACAAAAATTGTGGCTATGCAGTTTAGGGTGGGATGATGAATTGCCATCAGATTTGACCGAAGAGTGGATGGTGTATAGAGCAGAGCTAATACATTTGCAAAACGTTAAGTTACCACGTTGGTTAAAAACTACACCGAACAATTGTAAGGACTTGGAATTACACGGTTTTGCAGATGCATCTACTCATGCGTATGCTGCCGTTACTTACCTTAAGATAATTGAGAAGGACGCAGTACATGTAACGATGATTGCATCCAAATCCAAAGTTGCACCGTTGAAACAATTATCAGTTCCTAAACTAGAGTTATGCGCGGCAGCATTACTAGCAGAACTAATAAGCGACCTTACAGAACTATTGAATATTCCTAAAAATAAAATCTATGCCTGGACTGATTCAATGGTCGTAATGTCATGGCTGCAATCTCAACCTAGTCGTTGGCGTACATTTGTTGCGAACAGAGTAGCAGACATTACACGAGTACTAGACAACGACCGCTGGAGACACGTTCAGTCAGCCGATAACCCAGCTGATATCGCAACAAGAGGCATTAAAGCAAGCGATCTAGCTTCTCAAGACTTGTGGTGGGCTGGGCCTGTGTGGTTGAAACGAGACAAAGTTGAGTTTGATAGATGTGACATTCCGCAAACCAAATTAGAATTGAAGGCTTTATTTCATCAACCATTAGAAGATAAACCAATTTGGGAAAGGTTTTCCACAATTTCAAGGATGAAAAGGGTATTAGCATACTGTCGAAGATTATTAAAGAAAAAAAATTCTGATAATTACGAAAAATATTTAACGGTGAGTGAACTAGACAAAGTATTGGAAGAATGCGTTAGATATTATCAAAATACAGTTTATGAAAGGGAAGTTGAAGAATTAAAGAAACACGGAAGAGTTAAGAAAAGAAGTTCTCTTATCACGCTCTCACCGTTCATAGACAAAAAAGGGTTGATAAGAGTGGGAGGAAGATTACAAAACGCATCTATACCTGAGGTCACTAAGCACCCTATTATAATACCTAGTAATCAGCACATAACTAAATTGTTAGTCAATGAAGCCCATATTAAAACACTGCATGGTGGTATACAAATTATGATGGCTTTCGTAAGAAGTAAGTATTGGGTTATAGGCCTGAAATCCGCTGTGAAGAAATGCATCCACAATTGCAAGATCTGTATTGTTGATAAGGCCAGCGTAAAGAACCAGTTTATGGGTCAGTTGCCAGCTGTGAGAGTTAATCAGCACCGAGCATTTATTAATAGTGGTGTTGACTATGCTGGACCTGTTTTCATAAGAACATCCAAAGGCCGTGGACACCAGGCTATCAAAGGCTACATTTGCCTATTCGTGTGCATGGCCACTCGTGCTATACACCTGGAAGCAGTTACCGATCTTACTTCACAAGCATTTATAGCGGCATTTCGAAGATTTGTGGGGCGTAGAGGGCATTGTTCACATTTATGGAGTGACAATGGCACTAACTTTGTCGGCGCTGCCAAAGAATTAAAGGGAATGTTGTTGAAAGGCAAGGATAATTTATCAATAGAAGCAGCAGAACTTCTAGCTAACGATGGGACAACGTGGCACTTTATACCACCTAGGATGCCAACATGTGGAGGCCTGTGGGAAGCAGGCGTCCAGTCCGCCAAAAGACACTTAGCTAGGATAAATAAAGACACAAAGCTAACCTACGAGGAGATGACTACCCTTCTGGCACAAATTGAGGCTTGTCTGAATTCTCGCCCATTGTGTCAAATAGATAACAGTACAGAAACACCACTGACACCAGGGCATTTCTTAGTAGGCGAGCCACTGATTACTGTTCCCGATATAAGTTATGATCACAAGGGTGTCAGTCTTCTAAGTAGATGGCAATTAATTCAGAAGATGACACAAGATTTCTGGCATCAATGGCAAACAGAATATCTCAACACACTACAACAGAGATATAAATGGCAGGTACAAGTTCCATCGCCCGCTGTTGGAGATATTGTTATTGTAAAGGAGGAAAATCTGCCCCCAACAAAATGGTTACTAGGAAAAATAAAACGTCTACATCCCGGAACAGATAACCTTGTAAGAGTAGTGACGGTACAAACCATGGGAAACCATGAGCTAAAAAGACCTCTGTACAAGTTGATACCGCTCCCGAAAGATACAAAGAATGAGTGAGTTACGGTGGGCGGTTAAAAGAATCGAATGTGTTGTTGTGTGTAATTGTGTAATGAGTAAATTAATTTTTTGATGTATATTATGCATGAGTTACTTCATTTTTGATTTTGATAAAAAATGTTAATTAGTAATCAATAGTTAGATACAGTCCACTGTTAGATTTGATAATATTACATACAAAATTGCAATGTCATTAATTGAACGAATTTTACAAAATTATAATAAAAACATGTTTTTGGTGGGCGGTATGTCCGAGTCATATAAGCATTTGTAATGACATCGCTAGTTAGTCTTAATAAAATCAGCGTAAAGAAAGGACGTTTGTTTTTTATACTACACACCGTTCCATCGTCGCAATTAGAAAGTGAACCTAAACACCATAAACAGTATCACTAATGATTGTTTTAAAGAAACTGTTTAATTTTGTGTAATTTTTTTTCCATGAACATTATTTTTATTATAGTTTTTTTCAAAAATTCTTCAACCCTGGTTTAGTTATGAATTCAGAAAATGGAGTTTTTAATCCGTGACCCCAAATATGTCGTAAAATGTAAACACGTGTGATCATAACTGAGGATAGATAAAATATAGCGTATTTTTTGTGAAGTCTTTGAACAGCTGTTTCTCTTGAACTATTAACTTTAGGGGAAGTTGTAGAACAAAAGTTATCCATTATTATAGGTACTTTAACACCTTTTCGGCTTAGTACCCCCTTTCCAACTAACCTTGTATAACCTAACCCTAAAATACTCACACGACTTATGGTATTGTTATACTATAGAACTTAGTTTCTCGAAGTACCCCCTGTCGTCATAAAATCCTCCCGTTCAAGTAACACTTGAGCCGGTTTTTTATTGCCATCAATGTAACCGTACTATTTCTAAGAGTGCACTGTTGGGACTATTCGACCCTCGAGTTGCTGACGGGTTAGTTATTGATTTTTGGATGTCGGTCAGTGTTATGCGTGAGTACTACGCATGGTTATATAATAATGTCCTTTGTGTTGATGTTCTAGTCTGATAAAAAGGGAGTATTGGAAAAAAATATACAAGGTTAGTCGGAAAGGGGGTACTAAGCCGAAAGGGTGTTAAAGTACCCCTTATAAGGGATAACTTTTGTTCTATAACTTTCCCCAAAACTCGATAGTTTAAGAGAAATAGCTTTTCAAAGATTTCGTAAAAAATATGCTAAAATCTAACTGTCCATAGCTATGATCAGCTGTTTTTACAATTTAGGTCATATTTGGGGTCACGAATAAGAAAATTTATTTTTCTGAATTCATAACTAAAGCAGGTATGATTTTTATCCGAAAAAACTAAAATAAAAATCTTTTTGCAAGCAAATAAAAATTATCGAATTTTGAAATTTTAACACTTGCTTTAAAGTAGTCATCAGTGATACTTTACGTGGCCCGCGGCTTAGTACCCCCTTTCCGACTAACCTTGTGTAAATGATCGTAGATTTGCTAGTAGACAATCTGTTACCAACGAAACTTAGATAATTTGGTCACATAGCTCGTTGGCTAATTACCAATAGCGCGGACCATACGATTTGCGAGGTTAAGTTGCGGTTGCCGCGGTCAGTCAGTAGATGGGTGACTGTTCGGTGCACATCGAGACCTCTGCGTGCCTCGGAGAGCACGTTAAATAGTCGGTCCCGGGTGTCATACGAATGCCTATGACAGTCATTATGGCAACTCAGAAGCCCAAAAGTTTGACAACGGTCTAACCTTAAGATATCGGCATTACCCATTAACTGGATTGCAGAGTTGTAGTAAATTAATGGTCCCGTTACATTCACATAACATAACATTATTAGCCCATTACTGTCCCACTGCTGGGCACGGGCCTCTTCTCAGAATGATAAGGGTTTATTCCTAAGTCCTCTTTATTGGCCTGGTGCGGGGTGGCAGACTACACACACCATCGAGAACATTATGGAGCCCTCTCAAGTGTGCAAATTTCCTCACGATAGTTTTCCTTCACCATTCCTTGTTAAATGATAATTAAATTCTGATTCGCACATAAATTCGAAAAGCCAGAGGTATGGGCCGGGATCGAACTCAGACCCTCCTGCATGGAAGGCAAGCGATCAACCGCTAGGCTATCACTGCTGTACCTTATTCGCAAAAAAACCTAATTTGCACAAGTAAGCGGCTACACAGAGCGACTTGCATGCACAAACGGTTTGTGCAAACGGTATTCTTCTATACCTTCCTATTTCATATTTTTTTATATTTCTACGGATATCAGTTCCTACCTCTCTTAGTAAAATGGTCCATTATTAATTCCTGGATCTTGAAAACGATGCCCAGGAGATTTGTTTTCCATCTTAATCCTTTTAGCTTAGATATTAGAATTTTATTAATTCATAATAATTTTACCCGTTGGCTGAGATCCACGTTTTAGTAACTCTTTTATTTATGTTACATGCACAACATCGTTTTGCCGAGGGCTACAGTGATAGCCCAGGGAAGTTTGTATGACTGTGACAGGGATTTATTTCGATAGCCCTGAGCTAAAGATGTTGGGTGAGTCGGCCTTAACTTATTAAAATAAATATACTTAAAAAAAAGTAAAAACCGACGTTAAAAAGGAACTGAATAGAGTAATAATTTAATTATTATCAAATTACCAGTTTTTGATGTTGGTGCTAATCCTAGCTGAACCAAATTGTCAGAAACTTTTGTTCTGTCTAGCCTTTTCCCAACTATCTTGGGGTCAGCTTCCAGTCTAACCAGATGCGGCTGAATACCAGTATTTTGCACGGAGTGACTGCCATCAGTCCTCCGCAACCCAGTTACTGGGTAATGCCGATATCCTAAGGTTAGACCGGTTGTGAGGCTTTTGGGCTTCTTACTTCTCGTAACGACTATCATAGGTAGGAATTCGTATGACACCTGGGGCTGTATAACATGCTCTCCAACGGAGGGGTCTTAAAGACACCACCAGAAACTTTTAATTTTATAATTTATGATAACTATTTTTTTAATCTGAAGTCTGAGCCTGACTCGGTTAGATTAGGTTAGAAGAGGAAATTGATCGCGATCATTTTCGAGAAAATCTTATTATTGAAAAATATACACATTCTTTAAAATTTAAACGTATTTCAATAAATTATGTTATACTTAATTCGAACCTCCTTGAAGTTTTTTTTAATTCTACTGCTTCTAAATGAGTAGTTATTGGCGAGATCTGAAGGGTCTCCAACAAATTCCTTCATGCGACCGCACTTATTTGTCCCCGGTTAAAACCAGGTTAACTTACATTGGTATTGGTAGTTACTTTAATTAGTGCCTACAGTGAAATGTAGACTCATGATCCTTAATGATTAATTCTCTTTACTAACACCAATAATACTAGTCACTTTAGCTACCAAAACTTAAACTTTAATTATAAAAGCCAAGACTAGGTCATCGTTGAAGAGTTAGCAAGTTAGAAATTAAGTAAAAGTACTTAGACTGAAATGAAAACCTTTTGAAAATGTCTTATAAGTCATAGATTGATTAATTACGCTGACAGTCAAACTTATCTTAAAAATCTTTAGATTTTACTACAAGGTAATAAACCCAGAACTCGCGTTTCACTTAATTTAAAACTATAGTCGGACAGTTTATTCGATGCAGTAACTTGACAGTTAGAGGGATACCAGATGACAGAAAAAACGTAGTGAGGTGAAATAAAGAATGAATGAAATCGAATGAACTTAATAATGTACTTATATGCATACTTTTTATTGAATTTAATAACTAGAGGATCAAAACACGATATATCACTATTAAAAATAGCCGTAACCACTAGTAACTACTGATATGACGTTTTTGAAGCGTGAAATAACTGAACATAAGGTTAATTATTTTTTTATTTAATACTTCAATGCACAATTGTGGTACATAATGCGGACTTAATGTTATAAGGCATTCTCTATCAGTCAATTTGGGTCTAAGAGAACAGCATCGTGAAGAGGTACAAAGAATTTATAGAGATTTGTTTAAATTGAACTATTTTTCGTAATATCGTTCACTACCCAACACTATTAGTTTTACTATGGTATCATTATTTTGTTTTGAACTGTTAAGTTACTGCATCTAATTAACGGTCTAGCTATAATAGATGTGGTCGCGCCTCGGTCTGCGTGTATAAAAACGATTTAAGCTCGTCATCCATTTAAACGCATCAGCACCAGATCAGCACACGATTCAACTATCAAGAGTGGACGGCGCGCTGTCCCTGCGTTGACCATTATTTTCACTTACAAATCTAAACATAGTGTGTGCCACACAGCTTAAAGACAGTTTTTCAGTAACTGAGTTGTGAGGCGAGGCGTTGCTGGTATGGTGCTGAGGCGGTTAATGGACGACGATCTGTAGGCTGTAGGTTCACCAAAATTAATTCACTGCTGAAACAACCATCATCAGCCTCCTGTCCTTATCCCAACTTATTTGGGGTCGACGCAGTATGTCTTCTTCTTCCATAAATCTCTATTAGCCGTCATCTCAGTAGTCACCCCCTTTCTAGCCATATCATCTTTCACACTATCCGTTCATGGTTTCTTTGGTCTTCCTCTACTCTTATAACCATCCACATTCACACACAAAACTTTGCTCACGACATGTTATTCATTCCTTCGCATCAAACGCCCATACCATGACAACCGGTTTCCACACAACTTCTCAGTCACTGGCGCCACTTTCAGAGTTAGGTACTCTTACATACTAGTTTCTAATTCTATCCATTCGCGTAACACCACACATTCCTCTTAGCATTCTCATCTCAGCTGCATGCAATTGCCTTTCTTTCGTTCCTTTTGTGGCCCAACATTCCTATCCATACAAGACAGCAGGTCTAACCATTGTTTTTCTTTGTTCATCAATGAAACAACCGTTTATTAAAAACTCTAATGCATTTGTCGAGTAAATCATTGTTTAACCAGAGGATTAAGTAATGTTGGTGAACACCACCCTTAGTAGCTTAGTCGATAAAAAGTATTGATAATACAGACAGTTTCACATTCGTATTTATAACATAACATCACGCCTGTATTCCCCGAAGGGTTGTGCAGTGGTGTATAGTAACACCCTCATTTCGCCATTATGTTTAAGTCCTATGTAATAGGTGGCGAGCCTATTGCTATCAATCGAGCACAAATTCAAACCCCGGGCTGCTACTGAGGAATTCCACACGGAAAAATCCAATAACACTTTGCCCGACCTGGAGATCGAACCCAGGATCTCACGATCAGCATTCGCCATTGTCATCACTTGACCAATGAGACAGTTATCGTATTTATGAATGAATTTCTTTTTTTTGTATCTACATTATATTCATTTTTCTACGGGGTTTTATCTGTTTATTTGTACAGACACAGTGGCTATGTGTGTGTGTGTAGAAAAACGGTTGTCTCTTAAAGGAACATTGCATATTGACAAGCTCACGCACACATTAGCATCGCGAGCACGAGTGATCTAAATATATCTATAATACCTACAAATTTTTACGGTAGAAATGATTGATTGATGGCGACCCTCGGAGGTTTAGGCAGGGGTGTTTTGTTGTACTCACGGTTCGTGATGATAATACACATGACGGTTTAAATCTCATGTGTGAAACTTTATCGGCAATGGCGTTGCGTCGTCGATTTTCCATACTGCTACGCACATTCTATTAAACCTCTATGTTGTAATAAACCTTCGCGCGCCGCGTAGTTGAAATTAAGAATGGGTGCCGTTGTTAGGGCCCCCGCTGATTGCGAATTTTTGCCACCGTGACTTCTTGTCACCAAGTCGAGTGCTATGAAGATAGTGAGAGTGCGCTCACTGTGGTGACCTGGCAATACAGTGATAAATAGTTCCAGTGGCCGGCGACACCAGGGTGACGTGACTGTCACTCGCTCTTTACATTGCTATGGGAATGAGCTCAATGCGCGACTTTTTGTCACTAGGCGACACGTTCTGAATAGACATGTGTTGTTTTTTTCAACGATAGCGTCTTGTCCCAAAGTGGAAGACATTAACAGTGAATTGTTAATAGAGGAGTTAGAGAAGAGGCCAGCATTATATACAAAAACATTGAAAGAATACTTCGACATACATTTAAAAAGAAGATTATGGGATAGGCCAATTACATTTCGACTGTGATTTTTGCGTTATATGGCCAACTTTGGCGTTCTTATTCTGAGAAACTGAAAGACTTCGACAACTTTGACTTATTGAGTGGTGGAGAATAGTAATTAGTATAGCGGCCTCGCTTTTGGAAATTTTTACCATCGCATAGGATGCACCCGGTAGCGTTCTTTCGTTTCATTTTTCTTCTGCGTATTTCAAGAGCAAAAGTCACAAAAACGTCTTTGAAATTCATTCTGAATATGAGCACGTTTTGTCGCCTAATGACAGTTTACACTATTTACAGTGAGCGCTTCGTAGGTAACAGAGACAAAAAGTCAATGTAACAAAAAATCACAGTCAGCAGAGGCTCCTAGCGTCCTAAAAAAATTAAAAATCTGTTTTTTCCGATGTTTGTTTTAACATTATTATAATTTAATAATTTACAATTAAAGTTTTCGTTAAAATTGTAATTGTTTTCGTTGAGTCCAACTCATTACAATACTAATTAATGGAGCGCGCAGCAGGCGATTACCTTATTTTTTTAATTAGGTATACGTTCTGGAAGTCAAGTTTGTAAAATAAGTAGTACTTAAATAATGGGATTAGAAACGGTTGCTCTGTTTTTGTTATCATTATTAAAATACCTCACGTTAAGAACACAATATATATATATATACTTCTTGTATTTTTTTTATTAATTTCAAATTTATCCCGTTCAGTGTTAATCTATGTCAGCAGTACATCACGAGGTTCGGCTTTAAGAATTTTATTTCCCAAAGAACATTACATAGTTCACTTTCTAATATGAGAAACTTAACTAAATTAAAATTAATTTGAGTACAAAACATGAGTTCGATCTGTCATAGTTACAACTTTTTTTAAAACATTAACAGATACAGTCTTTTACATTTTTTGGTAATTTGTTATATAGCTGAGCTCACTCATACTGTATATTTTTCTTGCCATATATATGTAGTTCTAATCATAGGTAGTTCTATATGATCCCATCGGCCCCCTTCTACCATCGGACATCTAGACGCACTGCAAGTTACCATCCATACTTAGTTGCCATTCCACCAATTCGCACTAAGCGCTTCCAAACATCCTTCATAATGCGCACGGCAAAAGAGTGGAACTCACTACCTGCGTCTGTGTTCGCGAACGCATTCAACCTGAATCTCTTCAAAGTTAGAGTTAACAGGCTTCTTCTGGGTAAGCTTACTTCATCGTAGACTTTGTCTCTGTCTCCTCTGACCTAGACTAGAGTCAAGACCAAACCCATTTCAAATAAAAAAAAGTAGTTCTATATTATCTCTGTTTCTAGTATAGTAACGACGTGTTTTGTGTGTAAATGTGATTTGAGAGAGGTTTGAAGATAATTTCGTTTACACCCTGTATAGTATTGATGATAATTCATATTTCATTTTCAAAAGCACACCTAAAAAAATTTCACATGAGAAGCCAAAGTGAAGAAAAGAAATTCACATGTGAAGAAACTGTGAAAAAAAATATTTCGTCAAATGAAAATGAATTAAAAGTAGCAATCATTTCCATACCTACTTACGAGTCTGTTTACATGCCCAGTTTGCCAACAAAAAATGCTAGTAAACAAAACGATTAGGTTTTGGCTATACGAACCAGGTGTAAGAAAGCAAAATCCTTTCTCCGTGAAACATTTTCATTGCTCGTAAAGATTTGTAAAGCAGTAGGTTTAACAAAATGCTGCCTCGCCTTGTACGTAGAAGAATGCGGAACAGCGGTGTTACTCGCTGAAACACTTACTAGTCGTAAAAATTCCTAAAGAAACGATTTATGCAGGAATTTTCTTTCATAGATCGATAGCTTTTCAAGACTTTAGTTCAAGTTTTCGATTTTTAAATTTTAAGAGTGAGGGTTATCGAAAGAAATGTTATTGGTATGTTATGGTTTTACGACCTGGGAATGTTTTGTTTTTTTCTTCTTTTCGTTGGCGACCGGGGATTGCGAGTGGGTCTTCCGGACTCTTACTGGCTAAAAACCAACGTGTTCCTCCTTCTGACCGTTCGGCCGGGGTCGCGGGATTCACAAAAGCATGTATCGCAACCCCGGAAGGTCCCGGTCCGCCACCCCGTGGCGAACCTCTCCTCTGTGGGGCCTTGCCCCACATCTTCCTGAGAAGCGCGCACGGAACACAGCGCACTGCCTTCTCGGGCCTGTTACTGGTCGGGCGGCGGGTCCCCTAGCCCGTCGCCTACAGGCCACACACCAGGGTGGCTGGAGGTCGCCCGGCACTCGGTGCATCTGGCGCCCTGTGCGTCTGGCGCGGGAAGTGAGAAGAGCAGACAGAAGACCTGGGTACCTACTTATGTTATGGATTAAGACCTATTCAAACTATTGGGTTACTTCGAATGAACTCGTTACTATGTATTATTAATAAAAAACATTCAATTAAAGAATACCTAAATTTTAGCTTTCAGAGTGAGAAGGGTTAAAGAGTTAGTTCACTACGCTGGCCTGCTGCGGGTTGGTGGACTACACACACCATCGAGAACTTTATAGAGTCCACTCAGGTGTGCAGCTTTCCTAATATTTTCTTTTACTGTTTTCGTTCAAGGCCAGTGATAATCAAACTCTAAATCCACACATCAATTTGAAAAGTCTGTGGTCGGTACCACGGTAAGCCGGTGCTTGGTTTGAACTTGGACCCTCCTGCATGGATGGCAATCCTTCTACCGCTCGGCTATCAGTATTCTTTTATTTTCGTTTATCCTCCTTTATTATTATTGAATGTAGTTCATAAAAAAAACGAATGGTACCAGTAAATCAAATTGTAAACCACATTTTATATGTCGTAGGATAATTGGAAGAATCGGATCATTGCGATAATCCTAGGACTATTGCAATGGACCGGATATTTGGAATCAAAGGCAGATTTTCGTAATCGTCCGAGTTATTTTCAGGATCATTGCAAAAATCCGGCTTATCTTAGGTAGGTAAGTCGCGAATACTGCTCACGTTATGAGCGCTCATTGGCTGATATGATTTATGATTTTACTATGTCTATAAATCTTAGTGAAGACCCATGTTCTGACCAACCAGAATAAAGATGAAATAAATCGACTCTTAGATTAGCCAATCAGCGTTCATGTTTCCAATCCTCCTAAATAAACTAGGATTTTTACAATGAACCTGAAAATAGCGCGAATGATTACAGAAATCTGTCTTAGATTCCAAATATACGGTCCTTTGCAACCTCCTAGGATTATCATAAAAATTCGATTTTTCCAATTATCCTACAACATGTACAATGATCAAAAAGGAATGAATAAAAGAAATTTATAAGGCGGATGTTAATGGGAACGCCGGTAGAGGACGTCCTAGAAGGACATACATCGATGTTATTGGTGATGTTCTTCACAAAGGTCAGGTGCGTAGTACTCTCAACCGGCGTGCGTGTATGACAAGATGTATGAATGTGGATGAAGCGAAAGGGGTATGTAAGAGTTGTAGCATGTGGCGTTCTATAGTTTCTGCCTACCCCCATGGGAAAAAGGCGTGAGTTTATGTATGTATGTATGTAAAAGAAAAATACCGAAATAAAAGAGACAAATAAAATATTTTTATTTGATTTGATTTCATTCACAAGTTGCCCTCTGCCGAAATACTCTTGTACCCTCTTATAAAACTCTTATAGAAATAAAAGCGAACATTTTTTCAGCTGTTAACGTAAAAACAGACAAAGAAAACTATACAAAGTGTTCTTATTATTATTATTGAGAGTTTTTCACATCTTGTCGATTTTAAGGGTTCCATATTGAAAAGATTATTTTTTTCTATTGAACTGCTTGCAGATGGTCTTTATGGACCGTTTCTACGTAACTGGGCAGTTATTGGTGAGACCTGAAGGGTCTCAAGCGAATATTTAAAAGGTCTAAATGGAACCTTTATGGTGAAACTTCGGTGCCTGTCTGTCCGTCTTTTTATTAAATTTTTAACCGCCTAAATTTTTCACTTATACTTACCCGAAAAGTGCAAAAATGCCTTATCTCCGAAGTTTCCAGGCCTGAAATAATTTGTGATCATAGAAGATCTGATATACTGTACTATATATTACAGAAAAACTAAAAAGAAGTATTATGCACTTAACAAAGAAAATAAATAAAATCTTTAACATATTTGTACGGAACCTTCGGTGCGAGAGTGCGACTCGTACTAGACCCCATTTTTTTCCTTGTGCTGGCTTTAGTGCTGATTTGTTCAAGAAAAATGTTAATAATAGTAAATGTAGGTAAGTTCTTATGGTACTGGATAAAAAATATGTTATTATTTATTACAAAATCCTTTTCTAATAGAACTTACTACATATCTTCGATATTACTTCTACTTAAACTCATAACCACGTTACACTACGTTTTTTCTTTGTAAACCACAGCAGCTGAATGATTAAGTAGCATGCCTTTGCAGCTGGCTTGCATGCCTTTGTAGCCGGCTTGCATGCCTTTGTAGCCGGCTTGCATACTTTTGTAGCTGGCTTGCATGCCTTTGCAGCCAGCTTGCATACCTCTGCAGCGGGCTTGCATGCCTTTGCAGCCGGCTTGCATGCCTTTGCAGCTTGCTTGCATACCTTTGCTGCTTGCTTGCGTACCTTTTCAACCGGCTTGCATACCTTTGCTGCTGGACGACAGTCCAAATGCAGAATGTCATTTCAAATTCGTTCATTCTAAGCGAATACTGATTATGGATTAATATAATATAACATCACGCCTGTATTCCCCGAAGGGTTGGGCAGAGGTGTATAGTAACATCCTCATTTCGCCGTTATGTTAATTAGGGGCGATGCTATTGTCATCAACCGGGAACAAATCCAAACTCCGGGTTGCTACAAAGGAATTTCACATGGAAAAACTCAATAACACTTTTCCAGACCTGGGGATCGAACCCAGGACCTTACGATCAACAGCCGCGCTTGTAAAATTTCTAAACCATCTAGTCTGTAAAGGCATCAACACAACCAAATAACAAAAGTCCTATCATTTCACACGCAATTTTACCGCCATACACTTATCTACAGAAATCTCCTTATTGTGCCATCGTGACGCTTCCCGAATTTCGATCACATTCCTCTATTGGTATGTCACGAATAATTATTTGCAGTCGGATAACTATTTACCATTTCCTTTAGAGCGGGCGTCGAGGCTTCTTAAATGCTAAGACCCTCCACAACCGCGAGGTGTGCAGTCTCAGGGAGTACTTCTTCCAAGCCGAACGTGGGGATGCATCGAGATGTAGTCGCAGTGGACAAAGGATTCACCCCTCTCTCTTTGGCTAAAAAGAACTGGCACAAGCCTGTAGTACTGGATACTAATGACCGCAGGAGGTATGGCAGAGTAAGGAGCTTCACGGACGCGTTTACTGGGCCCTTTGTGGGCCCGATGCAGATTTCCTAACGTCCTTGGCCTGGCTTTGTTTTTGGTGATCTCTTTGGGGA
The DNA here is from genome assembly GCA_910594945.2 of Amphipyra berbera. NCBI lineage: Eukaryota > Metazoa > Arthropoda > Insecta > Lepidoptera > Noctuidae > Amphipyra > Amphipyra berbera. Next base: position 8,815,645 of record OU343144.1, on the reverse strand, counting down.
AACTGAAGGTTTTTTCTGTGCAATTATGGACGAAGTTATGATGAGGAACAACTACCGGAAATATTTACATATACAAGGTTAGTCGGAAAGGGGGTACTAAGCCGAAAGGGTCTTAAAGTACCCATAATAATGGATAACTTTTGTTCTACAACTTTCCTCAAAACTCAATAGTTCAAGAGAAATAGCTGTTCACAAGATTTCATAAAAAATACGCTAACTTCTATCTATCCTCGGCTATGATCAGACGTGTTTACATTTTACGTCATATTTGGGGTCTCGGATTAGAAACTCCATTTTCTGCATTCATAACTAAATCAGGGATGAAGAATTTTTGAAAAAACTAAATTAATAATTTAATTAATAATTTTTCATGGAAAAAATATTAATCGAATTTTTAAATTTTAACACTTTCTTTAAAGCAATCATCAGTGATACATTAAGTAGCCCGCGGCTTAGTACCCCCTTTCCGACTAACCTTGTATATACCATTTCTAAACTAAAAAAAAAAAAAGGCATAATAAGGTTGTAAAGGCATCAACACAACCAAATAACAAAGGTCCTATCATTTCACACACAATTTTACCCCCATACACTTATCTACAGAAATCCCCTTATTGTGCCATCGTGACGCTTCCCGAATTTCGATCACATTCCTGTATTGGTATGCGACGAGTATTTGCAGTCGGATAACTATTTACCATTATTATTAAGGCAAGGCTCTACGGGGGTATATATCGACAATGATATAATGTGGTAAGCCGAGGGGAATTATCCGAGGTCCGTAAACCGGTTATTAAGGTCTCAGTTACATAGTGAAGTTCCAAATGTGGTTAGTTAGAACTTGATGTTATTAGGTAATCTTCTTGGCTGTTTTGGGGTGAGTAGTAAGTATTTTGGAAACGCCGATAAAGGCCACCGCAGAAGGATATACTTCGATGTTATTGGTGATGTTCTTCACAAACGACAGGTGCGTAGTACTCTCAACTGGCGTGCGTGTATGACAAGATGTATAAATGTGGATGAAGCGAAAGGAGTATGTAAGAGTCGTAGCATGTGATTTCTATAGTTGCTGCCTGCCTATCCGCCTGGGGAAAAAGGTGTGAGTTTATATATGTAATAGGTACTCCAAGCAGCCTGAATCCGAGCATTTATATGGTTTAAGAATTTTTATTTCTCAAAAAGAATACATATTATTCACTTCTATGAGAAAACAAAAGAAAGCATAATTCGGTGAACGACGCGACAGTTTCGCTATGGTAAGTAAAAATTAAACAAAAGAAAAGAAAAAACACAACAAAGCAAACAGTTGACATCTTAAAATCAGGTAAATTGGTCCAAGATATGGTGCTTTAGTAACCTTTTAAAAGTTGAAAGTGATTTAGATTCTTTAATCGCTTTAGGTAATCGGTTATAGAGTTGAGCTCCTTCATAAACGATAGTTCTTTTACCATACTCAGTTCTTGGTGCTATTAAAACTATATTGTTCGCTTGCCTGGTCATTCGCTTTTGCACTTGTAGTTTTTTTGTATATGTTATGTGTGTGTGTATGTCTCTATTAATTATTTTACGTACAAGTATACAGGTGTAATATTTATAGATTTGATTAATATTCATTAACTTAGTTTCTTTGTAAACCTTTTGGGATGATGTCAAAAAATGATACATTATCATTAGGATGAGTCAGTTGTCGAACGATTCGATTTGTTATCTTATTTTCTCTAATAACACGACACGTATGGTGCAGTGGTGAGCGATTGACTTCTGCGCTTAGGATCGTGGTTGCGATTCATGCACGGATGAAATATTTATATGGCCTGCATAACTTCATGTTTTCATCAAACAATAGCTTACACGATCAAACAAAGGAGGACCGGGAAAAATGTGTGGACCCCAGCCTATATGAGCAATAACGTTAGGCGGTATGTCGTTTGAAAGGTTTTTTTTTATTCTACAACTTTTACTATGACTCGTATCACTGTGGGAAAAAGTTTCGGCAAATAAAATGAAACTTCATATTAACTCTTTTTATGGTTTTTAATGATTATTATCAGATATTACAATGGATTTTAGACATATTAATTATGTACCTATTAATACATAAAAAACTAACCCAAACTAACCTTTTTTTTATAGGGGCCACAAACACGTTTCAGTCATGGTGTCGAGGGCCGCAAGAAAAAAAATGTAGGTCTTAATTAAAACGTAATTCCAAGTTAACGATGTAGTTACTTTATTAATGGTTTACAATACATTTGTAACTTCAGAGGGGCCAATAACAAAGGCCCGGCGGGCTGCAGGTTGAGTATAGCTGCTCTAGGTCCTACCGGACTCTTACCTGCTAAAAACCCACCGTGTTCTTTCTCCTGATTGTCGGCCGGGGTCGCGGGATTCGCATAAGCATGTACCGCAACCCCGGCAGGATCCCTCCTCTTCCCAGTCTTGAACCTAAACCAAATCTAACCTAACCTTGAAACTAACCTAACCTAACACTTTTTTCCGACAGCGATTCGAGACATGCCACTATAGTGAAAGATATAGAATGTAAAAAAATCTTTCAAACGACATATCGTTTAACGTTATTGTTCATAATAGGCTAAATTATCGGTCCTCCTTTGTCAAACTTGCCCGTAGTTTCCATTTTCTCCTTATCGTGACGTTATCGTAGTATCCTCAATGATGCCAATGCGACGACTGAGATCTTGTTTGACAAAAACCGCCGCTCACCTTCAAACTTGTTTGTCTAACACGCCGTCAATCAAGATTTCCATCAAACGCGTGAAACACGTAGACAGTTTGACAAACGCGTCAAACAAAGCTGTAAACTATCAAATAATTTGACAAACACGTAAAGTTTGACAAACAATTTGATCGTTTACAGGATGCTTTAGAGTTATGGGGTACATACTTGTGCAACAAGTATAATGTAATCAGCCGTCCAAATGAGCGGGAAAATCTGAACACGAGAATGTAAATGGTATATTCGTGTACCTACCCATACTCGGTAGGTACTCGTCTAGAATATTCGGCGGTGCTCGACTCTATGTCGGTTTTGCGCACAGATCAAAGGATGCTCGTGTCGTGCTCGAGTGCCGTGTTTACACATTCGTATGTATCTCGTTCTATTATGATAGATTGCAGTCATCCATCATCGTCTTACTTTTTTATTTTATTTTACTTTTATTAATTGCAGTGAACTGCCTCGGTAGTCTAGTGGTGGCAAGCGCTACTGCTGATCGTGAGGTCCTGGGTCCGAACTCCAGGTCGGGCAAAGTGTTATTGGGTTTTTCCGTTTGGAATTCCTCAGTAGTAGTCCGGAGTTTGGATTTATGCCCGGTTGATGGGAATATGCTCGCCCCCTGTTACATGGGGCTTAAAAATAACGGCGAAATGAGGGTGTTACTATACACCTCTGCCACACCCTTCGGGGAATATAGGCGTGAAGTTATGGTAATTACAGTGAGTCTATTTATTCGCCAAACACAGCGCTGAAGCAGCCAGCTGATATAGATTACAATGTCAATGCTGACTGAATAAAAGAAGTATACACTGTTCGCGGCAGTAAACGCGCACGAAAAATTCTACGAAAAAGGCGACAAATTTGGCGACAGTCTAACCGAGGCATTACATGCTGAAACCTTACAAGTTGTATCTGCTTACACGCAACCTGCTTTTCATTGATAGAAACATAACAGATTAATGATATATGTCTACGAAATACAAAAACACTAAAATCAGAGTTTATAGATCAAAATCAAAGAGACAGGACGCAGTAACTAGAAACTCTGTTCTCAATTAAATTGTAATTTTTTTTTGGTCATTTTTCATTATGTTTTATTTATCTTGGCGATTTGTAACAGAAAACATTATTATGTAGATGTCAACTATCTTGGGTAGAACTGACAGTTTTATGCTCAGATTAATATAGTCATTATTCTGAGGTTCTACGCGACCGGTCAATAGTAGGCGAGTGTCAGGGGCCTGGTTATAAGCCTTAGGCTATATAAATTCTGTAAATATATAAATGTTACGTGGAATGACAGTAGTAAATTGAAAAATAAATTGAATTTGTGTGACATGACTGCAAAAATTTTCGAATGAACAACTGCAATTTTTATTGTTTTAAAGTAATTGGAACATTTGACGAGATAAATAAAGTTTCAGCTGTTATTATATTAATATTTATGTTTATTTATTTTACATTACACAGTCAATATTGCTTAAATGTTTACTTAGTATCTGCTCCCGAAATATGGAAATGAAATAATAAGTTATGTGACGGGTGGTGGCTGACTGGCGGGGGTCCAGGCCTATAAAAGGTCGGGCACACTGCAGATCGGCCCTCTCGCGCCGCTGCAGTTGCTCAGTTAAGTTTAAACCTGCTCAAGAACTCCTCGGTTCCTCCTGGACTCCTCGCATTGTACGAACCACGCCCTGTTGTTCTCTTTGTAATTCTTAATTAAATATATATATATATAGTGTACTGTTACAAGTGTTATTCTTTATCCTCCCGTAAGTAGGGGAGACCGGGGACAATAGTTACATTTTTTACTTCTACTTCATTTGCGGAGACACTATTTATATTTAAGAAATCTTGCATTTTAATTAAGAAACATAGTTTAATAACCTATAGGATTTTATTGTTAAATTGTACTTAAACCGTATAGAACATGGTGTAATTTGCTTTTGAAGTGGGACGGACGAGTATTACAATTAACCCCATACCCAGGATCAATTGTACCAGATTTATTAATCAAAATAAAACGCAAAATAATTAATGAATCAGTCTTCTTTATTTACTATCAAGTAGTTTGAACCTTTATAATCAGTCTTCTTTATAAGGCACTGGAATATTATGAATAATTTTCATAAAATTAACACATAAACACAAAGTTGCGTTTTCTCATTATAAACTAAAAATTTAACACAATTCTTATAGAACTATAATCACTTTGGTGTCCCTATCACAATAGCATTCAAATTAAACAAAATCCTTATGCCTTACATAACATAATCAACAACATAAGTTTGCCTGCAAATGTAGCATGTTACTATTGACACGTGGTACAATTACTCCCAAGGACCAATTTTTAACAGACTTCCAAAAAAAAGGAGGTTCTCAATTCGGCTGTGTTTTGTTTTAACTTTTTTTAAAATGTTTGCTACCTCACTACACCCTCATTTATGAACCGATTTGAATATTTTTTTTGTTTGAATGAGTATTCTTTCGAAATGGTCCCATTTAAATTTGGTGAAGATCAGATGAAGAACTTCGGAGATAGACAATGGATCTCCTTAATGACGAACAGTACGCATAATGTGACGATGTGATTATGTTACGAGCAGCGTCTTTAGTAGGTCTAACCATGTTTTAATTAAGGCCTCTAAAATGAAAAAAATAAAAAAAACATTTTAACAAAAATAAAACCGACTTCAAAAAAACGAAGAAAAGAATAAAATAATATTATAAAATTAACAGTTTCAGAAGTCGGTGCTTCAATTTGGTTCAGCGTGGATTAGCACCGACTTCTGAAACTGCAAATTTTATAATATGGTAATTATTTTATTCTATTCTTCGTTTTTTAAGTCGGTTTTATTTTTGTTAAAATGTTTTTTATAATTTATATATTTCTCAGTCAGTTCTCAGTCTCAGTCGTTTTCTTGGCATCTGTGGAAAAAATATTTTTTAGTTTTTCTAGGATTTAACATATAAAACATTGGGGTCAATTGTATCGTAACAACCAACCCCGTCGACATTGTTACAATTTGTCCTTCGCGGCTATTTTGGGGAAAATATAAAAATACTACGATAAAAACAAGAATAATACACAAATGATCTCGTATGGCATTCTTTAGTTCCTGTAGTAACGAATGGTACTAATATCTGCGTATAGCATGCATTAATTTAGAAATTACAACGCAATTAAATGATGGATAATACTTACAGCGACCACCCAAAAACTTCACAGCGACTTTGTACATATTCACTGTACACTGCCGTTGCGGCTGACTAGCGAGCAGGTCCGGACACGTACTGGCCATCGCCTCTGCGCACTCACACATCCTTACGTTGCGTAGTTACCGAAATATTCTTAAAGTTACTATTGCCCCGCGTTACTATTGTCCCCGGTCTCCCCTACACGCCTGCTAAATTTTACGTACACATGCTAGTTGAGGGTTGACTAAGCCGAAAGGGTGTTAAAGTACCTATAATAGGGGTTAACTTTTGTTCTACAACTTTCCCCAAAATTCGATAGTTAAAGAGGAATAGCTTTTCAAAGATTTCGTAAAAAATATGCTAAAATCTCTCTGTCCATAGCTATGATCGGCTGTTTTTACAATTTAGGTCATATTTGGGGTCACGGAATAGAAAATTAATTGTCTGAATTCATAACTAAAGCAGGTATGTTTTTATTTTTGAAAAAAACTAAAATAAAAATAGTTTTGCATGCAAATAAAAATTATCGAATTTTGTTTTAACACTTGCTTTAAAATAGTCATCAGTGATACTTTAGGTGGCCCGCGGCTTAATACCCCCTTTCCGACTAACCTTGTATATTGATGAAAACACAAAAGTTTTTATTCATTGAGTAGGTAGATACATTTAAGTTCAGCATTAATAACTTTATACTAACTTACAACACGCATACACCTTCTAACTACATTATTTCACCAATAGGCCACGAAATAATTGTTAGTTTCCCCTAACCTTTGACCTTTTAGTTGCGTGTCACCATCACCTACACTAAGTAAACAACAAAGAAAGTTTAAAGGCTTACTTAATAAATTAGAGGGCATTGTTCGGGCATAGACCTTAACGTGGAATTGACCTGCTGATTAATGTTTATCTTGGTTTTAAGTTAATGTAAGAAGTGGTGCGGCGCGGCGTGTGGACAGGATATATTGATATAAACTTTGTTTCTAGCAACTTTATCGTTCCTCATCAACAATGTTGATCAATTTTTCCTCAACAAAAGTTTACCATGAATGGATACGGGGCTTAAGTTGCGGGTGTGTGTAAGAGAGAATTGTCGTTTCCGTAATTTTTAAACTCATACAGCATCATCATCATCATCAGCCTGAAGACGTCCACTGCTGAACAAAGGCCTCCCCATTAGACCGCCACATCGAACGACAATCCGCCATTTGCATCCATCGGTTGTCCGCGACTTTCACAATGTCGTCGATCCACCTAGTGCGAGGCCTACCTACGCTGCGCTTTCCGATTCGTGGTCGCCACTCAAGAACCTTTCTTCCCCATCGGTTATCGGTCCCTCGAGCGATGTGGCCTGCCCATTGCCACTTCAGCTTGCAAACCCTGACAGCTATGTCGGTGACTTTGGTTCTTCAGCGAATATCCTCGTTCCGGATTTTATCGCGCAAAGAAACTCCGAGCATAGCTCTCTCCATTGCCCGCTGGGTGACTCTGAGTTTCTCCAAAAGGCAAGGACCACGTCTCAGATCCATATGTCATCACTGGCAACACACACTGGTTGAAGACCCTTGTCTTTTACTGGTACAGGGTACAACACCATTTCGGTAATCAGTTGTTGACTAATTTGGTTTATTATCTCATTTTTCAAGTACATTTTTGAGTCGTAATCGACTCTGTTGACAACGCATATCGAAAGGGTTTTGAATCGGGGCTGCATTGAATTCTTCCTTCCTCTTACCCTTTTCCCAACTATGTTGGGGTCAGTTTCCAGTCTAAACAGATGCGGCTGAAAACTAGTATTTTGCACGGAGCGACTGCCATCAAACCTCCGTAGCCCAGTTACGGGGTAATGCCGATATCCTGACGTTAGAGCGATTGTCAGTCTTTCGGGCTTCTGACTACCCGTAACGACTGTCATAGGTATTCCTATGACACCCGGGACCGACGTTTTAACGTGGTCTAGGGATTATGAGTTGCAAAAAAACTCCGGTGGAATCTATCAAAATTCAATTAATTTTACTCATTTAATGTTTCCTACGGGAAGTACTTGACAGCTTTGATCTTTCTACTAGACTGTTAATTTTGTTCCTCTATAAGCTTTCCAAGCAAGTCGCTGATAAGGAAATACAAGGAAAGTTAGGCATTTTATCACTCGACACCCGACACGGTCACTGTAATCCTCTCAGATAATTTACTTTATGCTTATAAAAACTTAGGCTGAACAGTGATAAAAGAAAGAAACCAGAAATACAAGAATAAATACCACAATTATTTATTTCAGACCTGTTTAGACAACAAGTTTAGTTATTTAATTGTTGTTGAAATAATAACTAAGTATCCAAAAAGTATTCCCATACGACTTACAATTCAACATAGATATTAATTATTTGTGTATTTCAAAAATAAATAAAATCAAATATGAATAAATTATTTTTTTCATTTTCTATTTATGACAGTTTACATTTTATGTTCATTTATTTTAAGAGATCCCTCTGGATATTTCTAAAATATAATATGTACCTCAATATTTCAATTAAAATGTCTATTCGAAATTCAAAAGCTAGTTTTTAGAAAATGTTTGGTACAATTTATTTTATTCGAAACATTTCGACGTGCTCCACATTCCCGATATTCACTTTTGTTTTTGCAATCGAAACGTATTTCGATTATATTTTCAATATTTTAGAATACAACATTTTAACTATTTCTAGAGTACATAAGATTACTTTTGATAATAATATTTTAAATGATTGGAAACGGTATCCGAGTTAGTTAGTATTTCTTATTCCTCATAAAATTGTAACAATAATAAATGATAATAAAAATTAGAGCATAAAATAAAACTACGCAAATATTTTTAATATAATTTATTTTCTGACTAGAAATCCTTAATTATACCAAATACCAGCTTTGGCTCGTATCCCTTCAAGGGCGCCCTTAACAAGCCGTCAGAAACATTAAGATCATAGAAAATATTATTTACAATAATGGATGAAAACTAACATTGCTTGTCTTATCTTAAATATTAACTATTTGAATTTACATTACAGATATTATTTTGATAAGCTCTTATATTGAGTAGAAGTCGTCATTTAAAATAATGTTCAGTAGGACTAGCACGAATGCTGTCACGTTAGTAGCGTAAACGTGAAGTTAATGTGAGTGAATTTTGAATTGGAAATACTCGTTTCGCACATATTATTTAATTAAATTGAAAACTTTATTCACATCTATGTATGATATAAATTACGCATGTCGCAAAAAAATAAACTAAAATGTTATAGGACAGTTTTATTTTCGATTCAAAATTCGCTTACATTAGCGATACGTTTACGATACTATACGTCAAACGTTTGTGCTAGGCCTACAGTACGTAAATTATCTTCGTACGTACCTACGATTTATTTTTACAAACATTGGCCCAAATTCTCAATGTTTGTACAAACATGCAATCACCATAAACGTGATTATATTTAGTCAACCGGTTAACGTTAGCATGCAGGGTCAAATAAAAACTAAACATTTTTAGCCTTAATTTAAAATATCTAATACATACTTCTATTTTCGAATGACTGAGTAACCTTTAAGATAATGGCTATACATAATATATTAATAATTGCGTCATCAACCAAAATCAAATATTTAATTTAATGTGTCTTCTAACATTATTATTTTGTTAACATTATCTACAAGTTTGTGACAAAAATGATTGAACATCGGTAAATCCAGTTAGAATATTATATTACCACTAATTAATACTCTTATACATTTTTATTTTTACAGTTAACTAATAACGATGAAATTGAGTAGGTAACTATTCTATTTTGCAATGAGATTATAATGCAGATTTCGTTATTTTCACATTTATCTAAAATTAATATCTAGTTTCTGCTGTACAAAACACTGCGTGTTACCAGCAAAGCTAATTATTATAATTTATTAGCACATTATTCTTGATAACTTAGCAACTACTAAACTTTATAATAATGAAACGACGGACAGTTTTTAAAGAATGCAGAAATATATTTTGTGTATTTAATTTTATATTTGAAAAAAAAATATAGATCCTATTTTTTTAAATAATGAATACTCCATTGACTTTATTTATTTTTACAAAATAATATTCATTTCGAATTATTCTGCATTCTTTAAAATGTCCGCCACTGTTTAAGACCCTATTAATAAACAGTTCTTAAGGGTAGTTCTAACATACTAGAGAGAAAAAGTAAATACGTTGTCAAATATATGGCATTCTAATTAACGGTAGCTGCTTTTGGAACATCTCTCAAATAGGAGCTGTTTATTAATACGGGCCCAATGGCCAAATACTCAAACACTACTCAATTTTAAGTTCCCGTTAATTTCGTGCTGTTGCTGTCTTTTCACCTTTAAGTGACAGTGACAGCACGAGACTTAACGGCAACTTAAAATTAAATAGCGTTTGAGTATTTGGCCATAAGAACACAACTGTAATAGTACATCATTGAATCGTATTTGAAATATATTCTGCTTTCTAACCACCTTAGTACTATGAACGACATCGATTTTTACACAAAATTATGTACCTATGTACAACAAATTCATTTTACGTGATATGTTCTAAGATTGAATACTGCTATTCATGACTATAATATATATACATTTATAATTAACTAATAAAGTTCATTAGCGCTTTTCCCCATTAATATAATCTTAAATATCATAACACTGTGCCTAAACGTACTATTTGTTTCAGTGGAAGGGAAAATACGAAATACACGGTCGACGTTGATTGACGTTTTCGGGTTTTTCAATCACGCTTTTATTAATAGAATATTTTAGGATATTTTCGGACGAAATGTTTTCAGTTGAGTGACTGTTATGAAAAAGCTATTTGGTATTTGAAAGACCTATATTTTAACGCATGTTTAACTAGCAGAACGGGTATGAGTTCAAAGAGTATTGATGTTACGATGACTTTGTTCAAATTTTAGCTCTGAAAGCGTGGTGATTAAATATAAAATCGAGGTTTCGGTAATTTCTAGATATAATACATATCGTAGAGTTGTCGTTAGCTTGTTAAATATTGACTTAGGTTGCAATTGATTCTGTTTCCTACTACTTATAGGTTATGAAAAATCGCGATTACTATGTTCGCCTCAATCTTTTGCATTATGGCTTAAGTTGACCGGGATTCAGAGCGATAGTTCTGCCTAGCCTTTTTTCCACCTATGTTGGGGTCGGCTTCCAGTCTAACCAGATGCGGCTGAATACCAATATTTTACATGAAACGCCTGCCACCAGACCTACGCAACCCAGTTACTAGGCAATGCCGATATCCTTAAGGTAGATCGGTTGTCAGACTTTCGGGCTTTTGACTACCCGTAACGACTCTCGTAGGTATTCATATGATACCCGGGACCGACGGTTTAACTTACTCTCCGAGGCACGGAGGAGGGGCAAATCGTATGATCCGCGTGGTCTTTAATAAACCACAAGCCCCTCATTTTAATCTTTATTTGATATCGGTTTGTCCCAAAAACGCGTTCTTTTCAAGCCGGCCGACAAGTGGATATTAAAAAATATAACAATGAGACCATCGAATGTGGTCACAAAATGACACAAAAGGTTCTGTATATACCAGATTTTCTTCATTTATATTAAATATTTTCCGGACTATTTTGAAATTTATTGCTATTCTTTCGATGTTCTAATTTATCTTGAGAACAATATAATTTCCATTTTATATCAATACCTATAATCTTTTATGAAATAGAATTACTTTGAACAAACAAAACGAAATGATGACACATAATATTGTTGAAATCAGTTTTAATTTTAAAACTTGTGTTGCAGGACTTGCATGATATTTTGAGTAAGAGCTTTGCCTATCTTCTTCTTCTTCCTACCCTTATCCCACACTAGGTGGGGTCGGCACAACATGTATTTAGTAAATCCATGTTGTTAGAGGTTTTGGCTTATTGTTTTTAACCGGCCGCCTGCCTGACATCAACCCTCGAGCTTTGCTTATATTGTAAATATAAAATTACATATAGAATGAAGTAAATCTTAATAACTTATCTCCAAGTGAAACGTTGCAAACGTCACATACGATGAAATTAATATCCGGGAATCAGGCAATTTCAGCGATGTACGAGAAATCCTCTCATTTCAATTTGTAAACGTTTGAAGCTTATCCAATGATTTTATACGTAAACTATAAAACATTAAAAAAAACATTCCTTTTATTCAAAATGATCGATTTCTTTCGTTTAAAAGGTAATTCATTTATTTTATTTAAAAATACTGATTCGTTGAAAAATAAAATGAATTTGTTTCTTGAAAATAATGAAGGATCCGATTTTTAAAATACTGTGGCCTCATTGATATATTTTATAATATTTATTTGCATTGAAGTTTAAGAATGTTTGGTGCCTATATTTACAAAGCAAGTTAGTGCAGGTTGATTTTGTAAAAACTGATAATGTAAAGTGCTGAAAAATATAACTTTTTAAAAGAACCTACCTAAATCTACTTAAGTTATCTAGATAGTTAAGCTGTGATAATAACAATTTCTATTATAATACATGGTGTATATTTTAATATATTTTTGAATTCATTAACTTATTTTTACAAAAATCTTTAGATTGTGTAATAAATAAATTTTCAATTCCCGTTATAATGTAAGTATGAATGATGTATGTACATAATTATACAAGATAATATTATCTAAATAATTATAGTTATTTATACACTTAAAAAAACGGTGAACGATATATTGGCTAATTGCAAGAAATTGCTTACTTACAGCAACTGGGCAATAATAATAAATATCGAGCAATATTGGCAGCCAATTTAAAAGTTATAAACTATAATATACTAAATTTTCTTTTCAAATGTACAAACCTATCACTCTGGAAATAATTGACAACTCAGTTATAAAATTAAATTTGTTAAACATTCACAGAGTAAAAAGAAAAAAAAAATTAAGTGAACCCGTTTTAATCTTTACATTGAAAACTGTAAAAAAACTATAAGATACTAAAAATAAATGTAAGTTTATTTTTTATTGAAGATTTGTTTATTTTAAATTGGATTTGTAAAACCAATACTTCAATTATAATTTACGTTTATTATACTAGTATTTTATACTTTCCTAACGATATTTACAGAGCATTTTACACTAAATGTTATTTACAGAAGTATCACAGGAATTTTAAATGAATAAATTTAAATGTAACCGGTTAGTTGACTGTAGTTGACTAGAGAATTAGTCGAATAAAAAATATTCGTCAGTTTAAATTATTATAAGTAAGGAATATTCAGTACTTTCTTTATTTTAAGTGATTTAAAAAGAAACAAATGATAGATAATACAGATATAATATAAAAAAAATAAAAATATAGGATTGATTTAAATGAATGAGTAATATAGATTTTTTTGTAATGTAATCGTACAAAAAACATAAAATCTAATTTTTATGCGAATAATCATGTTGTGTCAAACTATAGTCAGACTTTTAATTACATGCAGTATCTTGACAGAGGGATACCAGTTTTTGAAAAAAAAAGTAGTGATACGAAAAAAAAAATGAACGAAATCGAATGAACTTAATAATGTATTTATATGCAGACGTTTTATTGAATTTATTAACTTTACGAATAAAACAAATAATATAAATTATTTTATTTTATAATTTTTAACACAAATATCCTCTTCGTTCTTTATTCTTATATTGCAAACGAATTTGTAGAGATTTATTTAAATTCACCTATTTTTCTCATTCGATCTTTTCGTAAAGTCGTTCACTGCCCCAACACTATTAGTTTTAGTACCTATACAGTGTAGGAAGAGTATCTTAGCATTGCAGAGCGGTGTTGCTTGCGAAGGATAAACGCGATAATACGTCAATAACTCAATACATTTTCCTTTGGTTTCCTACTTCGCCGCGTGCTAAGTTATACTGGGCGGAGTATAGTACCATTATTTGAATTTGAACTGTCAAGTTACTGCATCGAATTAAAAGTCCGATTATAGTGCGAAAGCACTCATAACGAAGGTTTCTGAAAAGTTGATCAATTTAATCAGTTCTCAAATCTCATGTCAACGAATGTGATTGGTCGCCTAAAATACTAAAAACCAACCACATGAAGTTAGACAGCTAATTAGTTGATTTTTTTGTTGATCAATTTTCCAGAAACCGGGGGAAAAATTACAACAAACATGGCAGGTTAAAAGTATCTCATTATGGAGTGGCAGATTATCAACCATTTGCTCACCATGTTAATTCATTTCACCGGTGAATTAAATGACCCGGGGAGAATAAATCTGTTGATTTTGGATTCACTTGGGCACATAATGTTGCGCAACATTCAGTCTACATCACGCAGCAACGTTGCGCGCAATATTGTGCGGTATTCTACGAAACGTGGGAAATGTTGCAAGCCGCCGTTTCGAGAGCGGGCGCAGGTGTGTTCGAGCGAATTGTTCCACGACATCGTACCCGGGACATTCACGTAGATGTCCCGCGTCAAGTTCGACGGCATATTGCTCTATTGGTCCTTTAGTGAATCCAGGACTTTAACTTTGCTCCCACAAAAGAAAAACATGGTCGAAAGAAAATAAACTAGGTACTCTGATTTAATTATTCAAATGTATTTTTCTTATTCCAACTTAGTTAAACTCTAGGCTGTAGCGAATATATTTATAGCGTTGAAAATAATTAAGAATACAATGAGAAAGTTCTTTGTAAGATAATCTTATTGCTTGTCGAGTTACTTTTAAATGTAGGTACATGTGGTTTCATTAAGGAAAAATCTACAAAGGAAATAAATAATTATATTTTGAACATTTATCTATCTTGTAGAATATTGTTATTTCTTACGAGAATCTGAATACTCTTGCTATTAGTTATATTAATATAATTTATTTTACAATTGCTTATGTAAATATTCACTTTAATGACAATGATATGAAGGAATTTGAACTTATGTAAGTATCGATGGAATGATAAAAATAATTGCTATGACACAATAATTGCTTGGGATTCAAGCAAAAGCACTAAGCCTTCGTAAGGCAAATTTTTATGTTTACTCTCTATTCCTAATATCACAATTCACACAAAAGACGGCGCATATAGTATTTTTTTTCTAAATATTAAGTAATCAAAGACTTTAACACGTCTTTTTATAATGAGCTGCATTGCTGGACTGACCAAGTCTGCTTGCTTTGTTCCCCTATCGTGCAAAATAACTTGATCGTCAAGCGCGTCGCTTACTTCGTTCGTACTGCGACTACTGTCTTTTGTATGCATTGTGTAAATACTGATTGTATCCCATACCAGTCTTCGGGCGTTCAAACCACGTCACTCTTGTCAAGCAGCCCGTTGTCGCTGTTATCGTCGTCTTGTCATATATGGTACTCTCGGAGCGGCCGCACTGACTCGGCAGATGACCTTGGAGTGGGGTCCACTCCCGAAAGGCCAAGAGACCCGCTTCGACGCACCACCAAGGTTTTAGTTCCGTAGTCTGTGACGAAGTTGTCGTTCCGTGTTGGGGTATTAGCTCTGACACTTTGGTATCCACAGCAAAGAGGATATCTGGACGTCAGAATTTTTTTGAATGCTTCTCGGAACTCTGTGTTGAATATTGAGTATATAATAGGGTTGAATGCCGAGTTGGAGTATCCAAGCCACGTCAGGATTTTGAAAGCCAAATCTGTAACAAATTGTTAAATTAGAATACTTAAACTTTTGCATTATGTTAAGTATGAACACGTTACAAAGAGAGCTTTCAAGTGATATTTCGATGTAAATTTTAAATGTTTCACAAAGTCTATTAAAGTTTTGTATAATATTTGTTTTGATGTCTCTTAAATTGCTATCGAAAAAGTCAAGAGTATAACGCCGCAGTAGAAGTTTTAAAAGGGTTCTAGAAATTTCTATATGACGACGTAAATTGGTATTGAACTTCGTTAAATTGATTTAAGGACTTGGGCTCAGAATATTATATTTCGGTTAGCGTGATTTGCAAATGTTGGTATAAGCAATATGTACCTAAAGTTATTAATTTAATTTTGATGTATTGCTAAAACAAACAGAATGTTTAATTTATAGTATTATTATCATCATTTAAACTACACAAGTTAGAATACATACCTACGTAGAATTTGAAATTAAGTTTTAGTTAAATTATTTCAAAACATGTTCATCAACTTTTGACATTTGTTTTTCGATATTTGATAGAATATTAAATTATGTTTATCAACAATTTAATATTCTATCAAATGTCGAATTCATTAATTAAAAACAATTATAATAGGTATATTTTATTATTATTAACAACTAAAGAGGTTATAATTCCAGCCTCTAAGCGTCCCCCCTGCTGCCATGATAAGGTCTCCATATATTCAATATTCTCTGTGGGCAAAGGCCTCTTCTCATGTAGAGAACCTAAGGTGGCGATTTTAGACCAATAAACTAAGTTCTGTTCTGCCTAGCCTTTTCCTAACTATGTTCGGGGTCAGCTTCCAGTCTAACTAAATGCGGCTGAATACCAGTATTTAACATGGAGCGACTGCCATCAGACCTCCGCAACCCAGTTACTCGGCAATGCCGATATTCTAAAGTTAGACCAGTTGTCAGACTTTCGAGCTTCTGACTACCCATAACGACTGTCATAGTTATTCTTATGACACCCAGACCGATGGTTTAACATGCTTACCGAGGCACGGAGGGGTCTCGATGTGCAACGAACAGTCACCCATGCAAGCGTGGCAAGCGTTGCTTAACCTCGTAAATCACATGATCCGCGCGGTCGTTAATAAGCCACAACCCCGTTATATTATAGGTATTGTTTGAAAATAATAAAGAAATAATGATTCAAATAAAAATAAACACTGCTAAAATGAATGAGATTCAAGTTCTTTAAATATTATTACGACGTAAAACTTATTTTTACGGTGACCAAACAATTTTTTTAATGAGATAAATAAAGTTATCTAGACTCATTAGCCACTTAATTAATACAGTAATGAGTTGAATAAAGTTTTAACTAGATATACACAGTGAAGAGATATTTATAACAAAATTAGAGCTACAAGGTGAATTTTAGTTTTCATTGTGTAAAACTGGGAACATTTTCATTAACGCTCTACAAACAACAGGGATGTTATAAGTTTGAAGTCTATCACCCATATTCTAAGACGTTCCTCCAAAACTTACTCGACTCGACTCCACCTTGACTCAGCCTTTCTCACTACCATCGGTAGTTTTAGTTGACATAAACGTCCTCGACTCGAGATTTTTCCTCAGTCGAGGTAAGGAATCATCTGTCAAACTCAAAGTACCTCGGAACCTACCTTAAGGAAGGAAGTGTCAAAAGGCGTATGTAACAAAAATGAATTTTGAAGACTTTATCGAATATGCTTACAATAATCCTTACAACTATTTATTGCGGCGTTATTTGCGTGATGCAGCTAAACAAAAAGCCTCGAAATTATGACGTAATAACTCCACTCTACCTCGAGTCATCTAAGGATCCTTCGGTCGAGGAACCTCAAACTTCACTCGAAATTGCGACTAAGAATATAATTTTCTGTCCTGATTCGAGTATGAGTCGAGTAAGTTTTGGAGGAACGTCTTAGAATATGGGTGTAAATCTGTCTGTGGCGTCGTATCGCTCAAAAGGATGAACCGATTTCAATGCAGTTTTTTTTTGTTTGAAAACTAGTATAATCGATATGGTTATAGACTATGTTTGATGGAAAGCGGATCAGGTTCCAGTCTAACCAGATGCGGCTAAAGAGCAGTATTTTACACGGAGCGATTGCCATCAGACCTCCGCGACCCATTAACTGGGCAATACCGATATCCTAAGTTTAGACCGGTTGTCATACTTTCGGGCTTCTGACTACCCGTATCGACTGTCATAGGTATTCGTATGACACCCGGGACCGACTGTTTACCACGCTCTCCGAGGCAGGGGTCTCGATGTGTAATGAGACGGTCACCCATCCACAGACGGACCGCGGCAAGCGCAGCTTAACCTTGCGAACCGTATGATCCGCGCAGTTGGTAATTAGCCATGAGCCCCTCCAGAAGAGAGCCCCCTAAAGATCTAAATCTGGATGTGCTATTATGAGGAACAAAATGAGGAAAAAAACAATAAAGGAATCAACATTTTTAGTTCTCTACATTATTTTATTAACCTGAACTCCATTTAATAGAGTCGTATTATGAGATTTTTAAAATGGAGTCGGAGATGGCTTGTTCTGCGTTCAGGGAATTAATATAAAAATGCGCGAAGAAATGCGAGTGCTCCCGCTCTATTCACGTAAATATTTTTATTAGCTGCTCTATGGACTTTAATATAATGCTGTCTCGTTTTAAAAATAGTCTTTACCTTAATATTAATAAAGATTACCGCGACGAACAAGCTTTTGTAATGGTTATTTAGACGTCGTATCACGCTCGCAGTTGAGCGTGATATAACGCGACATAACATACATAGTTTGGACATACATCGATGTTATTGGTGATGTTCTTCATAAAGCACAGGTGCGTAGTACTCTCAACCGGCGTGCGTGTATGATAAGATGTATGAATGTAGATGAAGCGAAAGGAGTATGTCGTCACTGCGCTTGCAAATTCCGCTATGGGAACAAACTCAATTTTACAGGAGAAGCAAAAATATTTTTTTTTTTGCTTTTTTATACGATATAACAGATGCTAGGTTTTTTTTTAAGTTAATTCGGTCACATAGCGAATTTTTTTGGGTCGTAAATACCGCTGTTTTCACCACAGGACAGATTTATGTTTCTACTAGAAAATTTTCAATGTTGGTCTCCCTAGAACACTTAGCGGATTTTCCACATTATTTTAAAATAATAA
The DNA here is from genome assembly GCA_910594945.2 of Amphipyra berbera. Lineage (NCBI taxonomy): Eukaryota > Metazoa > Arthropoda > Insecta > Lepidoptera > Noctuidae > Amphipyra > Amphipyra berbera. The sequence goes on along the minus strand of OU343144.1, from coordinate 8,796,845 downwards.
ACCCGCTATGTGTCATATTGAAGCGCAATTCTAAGAAGCGCGCATTGAAATAAAAATACGTTAAGTGTCTCGTTGAACACATAGAGGGTTTTTCAATCCTTTTTGGCCAATATTAGATAGCTGATAATGCTATCTCCTTAAACAAATAAATTATTAGAATAAGAATTTCACAGGCCTACGTGGTTTGAGAAGTGTTATAAAATAGCATCAAAAACCAACCTCTTAGCCTTTTCCCAATTATCTTGGGGTCAGCTTCCAGTCTAATCAGATGCGGCTGAATACCAGTATTTTACACGGAGCGACTGCCATCAGACCTCCGCAACCCAGTAACTGGGCAATGCCGATATCCTAAGGTTAAACCGTTTGTCAGACTTTCGGGCTTCTGACTACCCGTAACGACTGTCATAGGTATTCGTATGACACCCGGGACCGACGGCTTTAGTTTAGTTTAGTTTACCTGGGCTGTATCCGCACTTAGCCTCTTGATTGGGCCATTGTGCGTGTTCCGTCTTACCTTCCTACTCCAACCAACCTAGGTCGTCCCAGAAGGTTAGCAGCCTTTTCAGGCTGCTACAGGCCTCCGGGAGCGATGCTGGTGATTGAAGAATCCGTGCCCGTTGTTCGGCCACGCTCCTGCATTCCATAAGCACGTGCAGCGGCGTTTCTTCTGTCTCCATGCATCCTCTGCACAGGGGACTATCTGTTACACCTATGGTGAATAGGTGCTTGTTTAGAGGGCAGTGTCCTGTTAAGATTCCAATAATCTTCCGGATGTCGCCCCTTTTAAATCTGATGAGGTTGCGGGACAATCTTTTTGATGCTACCGGAATCGCATTTTTAGTTTGCCTGCAGCCCTCGCTGTTTGTCCATTCTAATAAATGGGTTTCTTCTGTTTTTGTGCGCAGCCATGTTTTTATTTGGGCCTGGGGTATGGGCAGTAGCGGCTCCGGTCCGTACGCTATTGTTTTTGACCCCATTTTGGCCAGGTCGTCCGCTGCGTCGTTTCCGAGCGAGTTGCTGTGTCCTTTAATCCATTGCAGAGTCACTTTATTTGTACTTGCGATGGACTGGAGACTGTTGTGACATTCCAGTATAAGGACAGAAGTTATGGTATTGTTTTGTAGGGCCTGAAGTACGGATGCACTGTCTGAGATGATTTTAATTTTTTGGTCTCTGACGTCTCTGGCTGCAACCGCCTGTGCCGCTCTGGTGATGCCAATACATTCCGCTTGGAATATTGTGTTTAATCTGTCTAGGGTGGTTGATATTTTGATATTTAAGTCATTCGAGAAGACGCCTGCCCCGGTACCGTGTAAGGTTTTGGAGCCGTCTGTGTATATCCTAACTTCGCGACTGCCAGAGCTGTCTTTTATTTCTGCGTTGAGTTGGATATTGTATCTTCGATCGAAGACGTGGTGACATGGTGTTCTGTCCATGGGCGCCTCAAGAAGAGGAAATTCTTTCAAGACCCCTTGCAGAACTTTGGAGTGAGCTGTTTCTATGTTTACTTTCCATAAGCCGTTTGCTCTAAGTCTTAGGGCGGCTGCCCTCGCTTCCTCTTGTATGACCAGATCTAATGGTCTCAGGTTGAGGAGGTACTCGATTGCGGCTGATGGGGTGGTTCTCATACATCCAGTAGCAGCTACACTCGCTAGGCGTTGTAGGCTCTGGAGTTTTGTTTTTATCGTGGTCAATTGTGTTCTGGACCGACGGCTTAACGTGCTCTCCGAGGCACGGAGGGGTCTCGATGTGTAACAAATGGTCACCCATCCACGGACTGACCGCGGCAAGCGCAGCTTAACCTCGCAAATATCATCAAATTACCATTAAAATAGCATCAAAAACCGAAATTCAAAAAAAAATACCTCGCGGATTTTGTAAGCGCAGCGACGATGTAAGGAACGTAACATGTGGCGTTCTATATATACAAGGTTAGTCGGAAAGGGGGTACTAAGCCGCGGGCCACCTAAAGTATCACTGATGACTATTTTAAAGCAAGTGTTAAAATTTCAAAATTTGATAATTTTTATTTGCATGCAAAATGATTTTTATTTTAGTTTTTTCAAAAAAATGTCATACCTGCTTTAGTTATGAATTCAGAAAATTATTTTTCTGATCCGTGACCCCAAATATGACCTAAATTGTAAAAACAGTTGATCATAACTATGGACAGTTAGATTTTAGCATATTTTTTACGAAATCTTTGAAAAGCTATTTCTCTTAAACTATCGAGTTTTAGGGAAAGTTGTAGAACAAAAGCTATCCCTTATTATGGGTACTTTAACACCCTTTCGGCTTAGTACCCCCTTTCCGACTAACCTTGTATAGTTCTATAGTTTTAGCCTAAAAAGGTGCGAGTTTATGTATGTATCATTATGTCGTAGTTTGGCAAAGAAGCAGTTGGCCCACACAGTCAGAAGTCTCATATGCCAGACAGCAATCCCGCGATACGGCAAAAAATGGTGGTTAGTACCTACGCACGACGGCTAATGGAGCTATAATTTCCAGTTTATGTAGACCTCTCATTGTAAAGAATTTCTATACAATGACAGGTCAACTTATACTGGACATATAGTTTGATTTCTCGCCGTGTGTACGTCCCCGGACGAGTTTATTCACATGGAGCACTACTACTACTAAAATTCTTGCTCTGCCTAGCTTTTTCCCAAATGTGTAGTCGTCAGCTTCCAGTCTAACCAGATGCAGATGAATACCATTATTTTACACGGAGCGACTGCCATCAGACTTCCGCAACCCAGTCACTGGGCAATGCTGATATCCTAAGTTTAGACCAGGTGTCAGGCTTTCGGGCTTCTGACTTCCCGTCACGACTGTCATAGGTATTCGTATGACACCCGGTACCGACAGTTTAACGTGCTCTCCGAGACTCGGAGGCATCTCGATGTGTAACGAATGGTCACCCATCCACGGACTGATCGCGACAAGCGATGCTTAACCTCGCAAATTGTATGAAAAGTTAGATCTTACTTTGAGTACCAGAGTTTAAAATACGCTAGTTTTATATATTCTTGGTACCACTTAGCGCATAATAATTACTAGTCTTATAATTATTACTCTAGTCTTGTTCACTTTTTGCAAAATAAAGAATTTTTAATTTTAATTTAATGATCCGCGCGGTCGTTAAAAAGCCACGAGCTCCTCTTACTACTACTACTACTACTACTACTACTACTACTACTACAACTACTTAAATTGTATTATTACTAAAATCACTTACCCGGTATACATGTTTTACAAAACGCAGCGACGATGTTGACACAGAAGAATGGCACCCAACACAAGAGGAAGACGCCCATGATGATACCCACAGTAATGGCCGCCTTGTGGTCGGACACGTGGTACGGCGACGAGTGCACGTGCGTGTGCACGCGTGTCCGGACGGACTTCGTCCGGTTGTCCGGCATCTGCACCGTACGGGTGACGGCCCGGATGGACTTCACGTGTTTCTGCGCGTAGCAGTATAGTCTGTGGAAGAATTTTGTTGTTAGTAGGTATTGTTAGAGGGGACCAATTGCCTCGTTGGTCTAGTGGTGGCCAGCGCGGCTGCTGATCGTGAGGTATGGTTCGATCTCCAGGCCGGGCACTGTTATTGGGATTTTCCCATAATTTGCCCATAGTTTGGATTTGTGCCCGGTTGATGGCAATAATCTCGCCCCCTTTTACATGGGACTTAAAACATAATGGCGAAATGAGGGTGTTACTATACACCTCTGCCCAACCCTTCGGGGAATACAGGCGTGATGTTATGTGTTATGTTGTTAGAGGGGCGTATAGGGTAAGCGTATCTAGATTTGTCAAACGTCAAATTCACTTGTGCGTGATGTAGGTACCTATTTTGCTATTAATCGACAAGGTTCTATGACTCTTTGGTGGAAGAACAATCCAACTTGCCAGTTTAGGCCTTTCCATTGTATTGTAGAGTGGCCCAGCCTGGTGATTTCGGGCCGATTTCATCAGCGATAGACAATTTTTTTATCCAAGGTACATATCGTCGGTCGGCAGTGCAAACCACGAATGTGTAAAATAGTTTTTTTAAAAGAGATAGAAATAACTGTCTCATGCAAAAAAATAATATGATGTTGCACTGTTGCCGATCAAATGTTGATACAAGTTTGTCATCGTACGTCATAGATACCTTAGAAGTATTTGAATTGAAAGTTTGTTGAACTAATACTTGTATGACGAGTTTTACAATCTAAAGAAAAAATAAAACGCTTTTGAAGAAAATTTTATTTACTTGGTTTTCACTACCGAGCGTCGATATTTGAAAATAGTAGAGTATGAACAACGACGTTGTAATAAATAAACACGCTATCTCGTATAGGCAACATGTGCCAAATGCATTGACGCTATAAGGTTCTTACTACCGCTAGACAGCTGTCAAGTTCAATGGCACTGTGGTTCCGGAACCACAACTCGTTGATACCATGTTGTTCTTCTAAACAGCGCATCTTGTCCGAACTACATGTTATATCAAATAGTAAGAATGTGTTCTTTTGTTGTTTGTGCTAATATATACTTTTCTTTTTCTATTTCATGTGTTTGATACACATGAAAAGAAAAAGAACGAGTAATAAAATGAAAAATATTTTTTATTTTTATGCCCATCTTATAATATTTTACAAGTAAGTAAAGAAAGAAAGAAAGAAAATTATTTATTTAAGTCTCGTAACAGACATACAAACACATTAAAAGACAAATAAAAAAAACAACAAAATAAAAAAGTTATATGCCTCCACGAGACTAAAAAAGGAGCTCATCTCAGCATAATGCTGCTACACCGAAGTATAGCAGCGCTGGTTTTCGGATGGGTCCTGATAGTGAGGCCACGGGCAGCCACGTGCAAATACATACATTAATTACATTAAAAAATATATATATACTCTGATATTTGTATATAAATAAATAATATTTATAGTGTGCCTACGTGTGCCTACGTGTGCATCCGCATTGACGTTTGACGTTCCACATAAAGGTGTCAGTGTCAACTCTGTCAATAAACAGAACGAGCAAATGAACAGCATAAACTGGAATTGTACAGCTTCATTTGTCATCCTGTGTAATAATAACTTGTTTTCATAGTTGTCTCTTATTGTCCAGACAAGTTTATAACTCCCCAGACGAAGATATAAGCGTAATAAATACTCTAAAAACATATTAAATACAAACAAGACTATTCGTTTTGTTTCAATGAATAAAATATCAATATAGCAATATATACTGTATTGTTTTTATTTTTACTGTATTTATAAAGGGGCTGGTATACGATCAATATTTTACGGCAATGTGTAGCCGGCAATGTGGTCGTATTTACCGACAATATTGAGGGAGTATTGTCGGGAAATGACAAGACTTTACAAATTATCAGTCTAGAAGCAAACTACGTTAAAACTTTTATTAAGTACTTGTAAAAAAAAATAGAAGTATGTACACACACATACATATAGATATTATGGATAATGAAATCATAACATCACGCCTGTACTTCCCGAAGGGGTAGACAGAGGTGTACAGAGTTAAGGCTCATTAACACGGTGCAAGTTTCTTGAAGCAAGTCTCATGCTATCTCGGTTTTTTGTCGGAGAGAAAGACAAAGATAGCATGAGACTTGCTTCAAGAAACTTGCACCGTGTAAATGAGCCTTAGCACCTTCATTTCGCCGTTATGGTTTAGTCCCATATAATAGAGAGCAATCATATTGCCATCAACCGGGCACAAATTCAAACTCCGGGCTGCTACTGAGGGCATCCACACGGAAATCCCAATAACACTTTTGCCCGACCTGGGGATCGAACCCAGGACCTCACGATCAGCAGTCACGCTTGCCACCACTAGACCAACGAAGCAGTTATGGGTTATATATTTATTTAACCTGTTATTTGCCATGAAAATAATATCTATTATAAGCACTAACGATATTCTCCACACAGAAATTTATTACTATTAATAATCGCTAGCAAGACTTAATATTAACTAGAATTTTGATTTAATTGCGCCAGAATCTGTAAGCTCAGTATGTACAGTCGGGGAACAAAAATTTAATACATCTTAAGGTCTATATTTGCTACAGTGCAAGAAATAACCTATTTTACCGACTACATATTGTCAACATTATAGAAATGAAAATACAAGTAGTTTGACAGAATATTAAAAAATCGTAATGGTGACATGATGACAACCACAAATTAGTAATGTAATTTTATTTAATTGATTGATGTTATGGTTTAAACAACAAACTCCTTAAATCAAATCAAAGACATTAAATCGCACAACTGCGTCATATAGAGGCAAAGGGCAATTTTGATCTTCGGTACAAAATAATTAAACATAATTTTCCATGCATCGGTCTGTTCCGTTCAACAGTTTGAAAAGGTAGCATGTGTCCGCGACGTGGTAAAGGAATGAATTTGAAAACTGACGAACCGATTTATTCCCCTACTGTACCTTTAACCCTCTCTAGTTGGTTTAGAATACATGCTCGAAATAAGCTCGCCCTAGACATTCTACAATTAATCCTGTAATGGAATGTAGTTGTTAATAGCAGCAAATAGTTGCGGTGTTCCAAACACACTTTAATAAGGGCTTAGGTCTCTGTAAGGCCCCGTTCACATGGCATTTAGATCGCACGTTTTTTGCAGGATAAATCTTATCGAATACATATACATTGAGTATACAACCGTTCACATGTTGTTCATACTGCAAAAAAACGTTAACAGCAGAGCTTTATACATAATATGACGCCTGTATTCCCCGAAGGTAATAGGGGGCGAGTCTATTGCCATCAACCAAGCACAAATTCAATCTCCGGGCTGCTACTGAGGAATTCCTCACGGAAAAAACCAAATAACACTTTGCCCGACCTGGGGATCGAACCCAGGACCTCACGATCAGCAGTCGCGCTTGCCACCATTAGACTAACGAGGCAGCTTCATACGTTTAACGAATACTTGGGAGTTGTCAAGCAAACCGAATTAACTTTTTAAGTACGTATTTAAATTGCTTTGCAGTGGCTTATAGTAGTATAACACCATCTCTTTCCACGACAGCGTTTCCCATGCGGTAGTGGCGATATCGAGACACACAGTCAGCTGCGTCTATTACACCGACGACGCCGATGACGCCACAGGCCGTTTCGCAAAACGAGCAATGGGTGCACCAACCAAAACGGTCGTCGACTACAACCTAAAGACGGCCATGCAGCACCGAGACGCAGCAGTCGTGGAAGCTCTGCTCAAAGCCGCGAAATCCCTGGCTGGCAAATCCAAAAATCCCTAACCAACACCTTGTAATAAAAATGCCTAAATACCAACTCCAACAACCTAAATGTGCAAAAATAAAATAAAAATAAAATTTGTAATAAATGTAATAATGCCCTCAGCATCCCGGTATCTCCATGAGAGATACCAAGAAATCAAACAAACCATAACATAATTATGTTGATGATGCATTCTGCGTTATTAACTATAGCATGTAAAATTAAAATCATTAAATAATATTTATAGTAGTAATATAGTCTTAAGTGTGTGTGCTGATGCAGGCATCGACTCTATTGAGTCGGCGCATGCATCAGCGCATAGCTAAGTTATACCTGCATGTCAAAATGATGCCTGCCGGTACATGCATCGACTTTATTGAGTCAATGCATGTACCACCAGTAACCACGAAATAATGTAAATGTGTATATTATAAGAAAAAAAAAAAAACAATAATAATAATATTAAATAAGTAAACATATATATAATGTGATGGACTCGCATAGCTTAAGTAGAATAAGTAATATTTATAGTAATATAAATAATACATGTTGTATTTCCGATACAGGAGTATCAAATAAGTAAAATAAAATAAAAAGTAAACAATTAAATAACAGCAAAAAAGAGCGCGGACGAAATGTCTGCGGTGAATAAACTCATTTAAAAAAAAAAAAACACCATCTCTTTCACACGATGCCACACATTTTTTACCGAATAGCAACCGAACGACCGTATCGTGTGAACATCCCGCAGTTTCTACGGTTAGAAGGGGATAGAATCTGCGGCAGAGCCACCCTGTCGCCATTTTGATTTTTATGTCAAAGTTGCGCCGCACTTAGAAACTGGTGGCGTATTATAACGTGTTAAAATCATATTTGTTCCGTTGTGAGAATGTGATGGCGCTTTACGACCTGCATAGCCGCGTCACTTTCTCTCACCGGAACAGTGGTGGTTTTAACTCGTCATAACATGGCCCCCATTTTTTTTTTCTTTTGTCGTCGGGAAATGCACACGTGTACTGCACTACCATCGGGAGATAGTGCAGTTATTTGGGACTCAAACCCACTAAAACTCCACGGTGTCCTCCTCGGCCACATGGCGGGAACACGGGCACGCGTAAGCACTCATCCGCGAACCCGCCGATAATACGGCCCCTGGTAACGCGTATAAACATAATTTAAATACGTAATTAGTTCATTTTTAATGATTGTCATTGTTCTGATATGGCGATCTTTACCTCCAAATATCTCGGCAACGTGACACTTTAGGGCACTGTGTAGCTACCAATTTTCGTCTGTTCAATTGTCCACTACTCCTATATACCAGTAAACAAGTGCACAGCAACTTTGGAAAAAAAGTGGCGGGAGGCTTTGCCAGCTCCATAGAAAAATGATCGAATTCCTTTAATACTACAAAAACGTGCGGTGTATTGTCGTCTGAACGTGGCCTTATTCTGTTTGTGTTTTGATGTACCTACATGGACCTAATTTTACTTCAAAAGCCTGTAGACAAAGCACTAGACAGAAACTTTTTGCCCGGATTTCATGACAAGCTCAACTGCCTCGTTGGTCTAGTGGTGGCAAGCGCGACTGCTGATAGTGAGGCCCTGGGTTCAATCCCCAGGTCGGGCAGTGTTATTGGGTTTTTTCTTGTGGAATACCTCATTAGCAGTCCGGTGTTTGGATTTGTGTATGGTTGATGGCAATAGGCTTGCCCCCTCTTACATGGGACTTCATAACGGCGAAACGAGGGTGTTACTATACACCACTGCCCTACCTCTCGGGGAATACATGCTTGATGTTATATTTATAAAAAAATCTTAACGATGCTAAAACTATACATTAAATATGTTTAGAAAAAAATAAGTACAACGCATCCTAGGAAAGACACAGATGCGGTCAGATGCCAACAAACTTCGTTTTTAGAATTTTTGTCTGTTTGTAAGTTTCAGCTTCACGCCAGTACTACTCGACAGATCCAGTTGAAATTTGGCAGCCACATCCGCTAAAGAGCGGGTCAGGTTATAGGATACAAATTATCACGCTATTAAGTGTGGGTGATGAGCAGTAACCTCATATTTTCATAGACAGCCGCGAACATTAGTCTATGTGTTCACAAACATCATTAATCCGCCTTACTACTTTGGTTGATTAATTGTAAGCATTATGTGTAAGCGTTTTAGCCTGCTTAAGTTTGTCTAGAAACTGATTTCCTAAAACCGATGTTCTAGGAAATTCAGTGTTTACCAGCTTTCTTGTACTTATAACAATTAAGCTTAAGGCTAAAGGGTAAAGCTCAGCCAGTTTAATTCCAAGAAATAACACAGCCTTCCTGTCTCTTTAAATAAATATTTATATTTCGTCATATTTACGACCACCATAAGACTGTACTTCCTTCAGTAAACTTTTATAAATTGCTTGCCTCGTTGGTCTAGTGGTGGCAAGCTGGACTGCTGATCGTCAGGTCCTGGGTTCAATCCCCAGGTCGGGCAAAGTGTTATTGTGCATATATTTCATACTTATTTTCTTCGTATAGTAATTAGTTTAGATTTATATGAAGTGTTGGTTGTTTGTATAATATTAACAAATATTCATTGATTGCTAACGGGTATTCAGCCGCATCTGGTTAGACTGGAAGCTGACTCCCACATTTATCCCCTATGGGGACGTGTTAGAACATAAAACTTCTTCACCGCACGCTGGGAATAGACGCCTGTTGTAAGATTCAACAAAAACAAACACGCTGGTGGCAGGATCTGTACGGTCCGCCTGGCTAGCTACCACCCTTATCACAGGAAATAATTTAAGTCTGCTTCTAAAGAACAGAAATACAAGAAATAAACTAATAGAATACATGGTAGAAATAGTTAAATCCGAAAATAAAAAGAATAAATAGAAACCAAGACAGAAATAAAAGAAAGAAATGTATAGACAAACATAGACACGAAAATAGACATAACATACCAAATTTGGAAATAAAAATAGATATTATTAATATAGATAAAATTGTATAGCAGTAAATTATTATAAAGGAAAAAGAAAAATACGCAGCCCATTGCAAAACCCCTGCGAAACAAGTGTGGCAGGGGCTCACGCCGAGGCAGGAGTGTGGTTTTAGCCGGTAAGAGTCCGGCACTGCCCAGACTGGCTCGTAAACGAGCTAGTGTAGGCGTCCATGAGGATTTCCCACTCCTGCCCAAAAAAAAAGCTACCACCCTTACATTAAAGTCCCGCACCATGAAGTTTACTGTGTTCCATCGTGTGTATGTGAGAGCCAAAGGGTTATAAGAAAATCCGTCTATATCTTTGTTACTTAATTTCGAGTGCTCCATCTTAGACCCTGTCTGCGCTTACCATCACTACGCGACCAAGTCAAAGGATAAAAAGAAACTTGTAAATTGATGATAGATTGTATAAACTTGTTTCAGTCTGTTTAGTCTCGTCTCCAATGGAATACTACTTTGATTGATGAGTTCTTGTTCTTTCAATACCTTTACAAGAACTGGGTCAACAATATTTGAATACGAAAATTGTTTTGTCATGTTTTCTTCAACATTCAGCTGGTTTAAGCCTGACAGCTGTTTTAAGTCTTTATTTTTGTATTGATGCTCGAATTTTAAGGCTTTTATAATTTTTACGCTCCTTTCAGTATTTCTTTTAGTTTTTATTTTTAATAATAGCATTGCTGTTTCTGACGCAAAGTCATACGCAAAATTGAGTTTTATAATAGAATGAAAATGTTCTGAATTTTAGAGCGTAAAGTAATTATTAATAGAAACACAATCATGATTTCACGCAATAACTAAAGAATATTTTCTTTTTTTATACTAAGCAAACACCCCTATAAGATAATTTTAATACATAACGTCACGCCTGTATTCCCCGAAGGATTGGGCAGAGGTGTATAGTAACACCCTCATTTCGCCGTTAATGTTTTAAGTTCCATGTAATAGAGGCCGAGCCTATTGCCATCAACCGGGCATAAATCCAAACTCGGGCTGCTACTGTGGAATTCTACACGGAAAAACCCAATAACATTTTGCCGACCTGGGGATCGAACCCAAGACCTCACCATCAGCAGTCGCGCTTGCCACCACTAGACCAACGAAGCAGTTATATAATTTAAACTAGCTGCCCGAACAGACTTCGTTCTGTCAAAAGTTATTGGCCTGTAGTGGGAAAAGAAAAGTGTTGCTTTTTACTATTTTCCACGCAATTTTTATGTTTTTTCTCTCCATAAGAAAGAACCTTCAGTTTGCAGAATTCCTTAAGTTTTGCGCTTAGCAGCACATTTGGCGATTCATTTTTATTTATATAGATAGATAGAAGATATATTGTTCAAATTCAAATTGATTTAAGTTATAAAAGCAGATGGTCTTTGAATTTACATTCAACTATTGTGGTAACATCGCAATAGTCTATAAATCTATGTCTATTATAAACATGATAGCTACGACTGAGTTGTGGGTTTCACAATACCAATTGTTTCTTCATAGAATAAATCGATGGCAGCAAAGTAAAAGAATACATCTACAAAATCGCAATTTTACAGGAGAGCACATTTAGTAAAAAAACAGAGGCCATTTTGCTGCGATGTTTCTTAGAAATCGAGTGTATTCATTTACATGCCAGATTTTCTTCATTATTTTTAAATTTGAAATTATTTTAATACAGACTTGTAGATAGGGTTGATTTAAGCTCATTTATGTAAAAAAAGCATTTTGGTAAAAATGTAGATGTCCGTATCTACTTAGCTGCCATCAAAATATAGATATAATTTCTTCGATGGATGTTTTGTAGTATATCTTTTGTTACTGATCTATATTGTCATAGACTTGCGAGGTTAAGCTGCGCTTGCCGCGGTCAGTTCGCGGATGTGTGGTACCGTTCGTTACACCTCTAGACCCCGCCGTGCGACGGAGAGCACGTTAAATAGTCGGTCCCGGGTGTCATACGAATACCTATGAGAGTCGTTACGGGAAGTCAGCAGCCCGAAATCTGACAACTGGTTTAACCTTAGGATACCGGCATTGCCCAGTAACTGGGTTGCGAAGGTCTGATGACTGTCGCTCCGTGTAAAATACTGGTATTTAGCCGCATCTGATTAGAATGGAAGCTGACTCCAACATATTTGGGAAAACGGTAGGCAGAACGCTATGCCTTATAAAAAGTTAGCTAAACATACTTGTGTTTACTAAAAAAAACATAAATATGATGATTTTTGTTAGAGTTATGAATATTATCGTTGAGCTCACCTCAACGATTATTACTGAGGATGGGTTTTATGGATGGAGTCATATTCATAAAGACTATAAAAAATTACGAGCGAACCGTATCTCTCAGAATAACATAACATAATTAGCCAATTACTGTTCCACTGGTGAGCACGGGCTTCTTCTCAGAATGAGAAGGGTTTAGGCCTTAGTCCACCATGCTGGCCTGGTGCGGGTTGGCAGACTACACACACCATCGAGAACTTTATGGAGCCCTCTCAGGTTTCCTTACGATGTTTTTCCTTCACCGTTAACGCAAGTGATAATCAAATTATAATCCTGCTCTCACAGAATACTTTAAAAAATTAATTAAATTACTACCATACTACATTGCTTTAAATTGTCAAAGAAGAACGTAATTAAATGAAATTCTCGTTTATTTCGATGAAAATATATTTCGCTATCTCGATGAAACGACTTGAGAAGATTTTCTATTTCCTGTCTATTATTTATTTGAACAAAAGAAGATGCTTGTGGTTTATAATAATAAATAAATATAAGTCCATTTAGAGTTCAAGTAAAAGCATTTAATATTTGCGTTGTTTTTCAATAAATGAAGATACTGACTAATGGCGGATTCCAATAAGTAACGGAGCGTTATTGGATTTTTTTTATTTTTAAAAATGTTGCCCCTCACTAGGGTTGCTCCTGTATCGTGGGTGCATTTACAGACACAAATCTTCACATGCACAAACACCCAGACCCGGAACAACTATCTGTAGGCCATACAAATATTTGTTCCGTGCGGGAATCGAAACCACGACCCGTAGCGCAGAAGCCAACCGCTTAGCCACTGCACCAAACGTGTCGTTAAAATTGAGACTGTTGTATCTTATTTATTTTATTTATTTATTTACTGGATCGCCAACAGAGGCCACACAATTACATGCATGTTAACATGAACACGAACAATACAAATGTGCGCTTCCAATTATAGGCGACCACATCATCCACTTAATAGGTAGGTACAACAAGCTTGACAAGACAGAAATTAAAATTAATCAAAATACAATATACGAAAATCATAGAAAGAGAATCAAAATGAAAAACAAAGCAATAATCTAAATCTAAAAATTTTTACCAATAATGAAGCGAAGACCATAGCTTTGCATAGTAGACTCTCCCATACGGAAGTAGCCATAACTGGTAAAATTAGCTTACGGGTCTATTTACATGCACAGTTTGGCAAAAAAATGCTACTATTGGTAAGCAAAACGATTCGTTGTTGTTTATAGGAACCGGGCATAAGTAGTTTTCTCTTCGTTTTGTAAATGTATACTGCATTTGTTTTTTAGTTGGATTATAACATAAATTAGCGTAAGCCCGTTACTATCCCACTGCTGGGCACGGGCCTCTTTACAGAATGAGAAGGGTTGAGTCCACCACGCTGGCCTGGTGCGGGTTGGCAGACTACACACACCATTGAGAACTTTGTGGAGTTCTTTTAGGTGTGCAAGTTTTCAAATTCTGATTCACACATGAATTCAGAAAGTCAGACAGGTCAGGATCGTTATCGGATCCGCCTGCATAGAAGGTAAGCCGACTGCGTTCAACCGCTAGGCTATCACTATTTAAGCTAACCTAAATTATTTATGAAATTTTCTTTAAATAATACTCTTAAAATAATATTTCTTTAAATAATATTTCTTTATAATAATATTTTGACTGTCTCATTGGTCTAGTGGCATGTGTGACTGCTGACTGTGACGTCCTGGATTCGATCCCCAGGTCGGACAAAGTGTTTACAGGGTTTTACCGTGTGGAATTTGCAGCCCGTTGTTTGGATTTGTACCCGGTAGACGGCAATAGGCTCGCCCCCTATTATATGGGACTTAAATATTACGGCGACTTGAGGGTTCCTAGACACCACTGCCCAACCCTTCGGGAAATGCAAGCGTAATATTATGTTATGTTAAAATTATATCAACTCACCTGCAGTATATACTTATCATCACAATACATGGTAGTATGAAGGATATACAACTGGAGACGACCGCGTATGTCGGCGTCAAGACCAGCGCGCAAGTGGGGTATCTTGGCGGCTTCTGCGTGGCTAGTGCCTCTTCGTCAGGCCTGTGAAGACCCAGTGATATGGGCAGGAAGCTGACGAGGCCGGCAAGCAGCCAGATCATGGCTATTGTAGAGACTGCTACCTTACGGGTCACCCAGCGACCGTACCTGCGGAATGAAATTTTCATTAATATTTAGGAAAATTTGCTGAAAATGAAATGGATTCTATTTTTTTTAAATTTGAGATGGTTTTGCTCTTGACTCTAGTCTAAGGCAGAGCGACAGAGACAAAGTCTACGATGGAGTGAGCTTACCCAGAAGAAGCCTGTTCACTCGACCTTTGAAGAGATTCGGGTTGTATGCGTTCGGGAACACAGACGCAGGTAGTGAGTTCCACTCTTTTGCCGTGCGCATTATGAAGGATGTTTGGAAGCGCTTAGTGCGAATTGGTGGAATGGCAACTAGGTATGGATGGTATATTGGATCCCCCCCGGTTTGGGATCCCGCATTGTCGTTGCGGGGGGGCTTAGTAGTCGTGGCATTGAACCCCACGGTGAAGCGAAGAGGAACCCAAGGAGGGGCCGCTCGTCGGGGCCGCCACCGTCAGATGGCGGACGCGGTGGGGCCGCAGGGGAAGAGGAGTGGCGGTGTGTACCTGGCCGCCCTTTCTATCCTCTGCGGCCGAAAAGTGGTAGGCGGCGGGGCCACTAATCTGACCCGTCGCAGGGGGACCAGGGGTGCCCAGACACGGGGTAGTCTGGCACCCATGTACTTGTTTGGTCCCCGGGGTGGTCACGGCGTACCATGTGTTCTAGTGCGCCGGTGATGTGGGGTGCCCCCCGCGCCTCTCAGGAGGTCGTGGGGTCCCCACCCTACAGTGGAGAGGTCCACCAGCAATTGGTGGACCAAGACCTGCCGGGGTTGCGGTGCATGCAATAGCGAATTCCGCGACCCCGGCCTTAGGTCAGAAGGAGGGACACCGTGGTGGTTTTAGCCGGTAAAAGTCCGGCACACCCCCCCGTCTGCCCCAGACGGGGGATAGTCCATGAGGAAAAAAAAGGTATGGATGGTAACTTGCAGTGTGTCTAGATGTCCGATGGTAGAAGGGTTTATCGTTTTCTAATCGCGTATTGGATAAAACGTTTGTATTGTTTTATATACGTTTTAAGTACGCTCACCGCTGCATCGATTAGTTGACACCTACAATAGGCAGCTTAGCTCAACTGATATTATGTTTTTCAGCAAGGCTATATTTAAAAAAGAAATTGTTACTATTTTAAGTGATCAGAACCCTAACAATTAAGTAATGTTTGCTTTTATTCGGTTTATTTTAATATTGTTCTTTCTAACAACTAGGTAGTAGATCTGTTTAGTAATACCTATGGGGATAACGTTGTTAGTAGAGTATTTGTTACCTCTATTATTAAGTTCTAACCTATGTTTATTTATTATTACACTGCTGTTTGTTGTCCCTAAATAAATAAATAAATATTTTGTTTAGAGTTTGGATAAGTGTTTTTTCTGCACGTTTATGAACACAGTGTGAGATATCTATTGTAGAAAAAGAAGATTGGATATTTTTGTATGCGCCTTGGTCCAAGTAATTGAAGATGACGCGCATAACCAGCGCAAACTTCGCTTCTTCAGAAGTAGCGATTTGCACTGGTTATGCACGTGAATTTCATTTTCGAAATACCACGTATTTGAACTGGTCTGACTCAGTCGCGGGCAAATGAATATTATAATATAAAAATTGGCTTTATGTATACAAATATTTGAATATTCATAATATTTCATTATTTTACTTTAGCGAATAATTTTTTCTTCATGGATAATTTATTAGCACCCGTAGAAAAAGTATCCCTTTATAATGAGCTTTACATTAAAATAAACCTCATTATCGGACGTCACTTGGACCCCCTTCGATCTCCTTTGCTATAGGGATTTCAATACTTTTTTGTCAAGGATATTTTTTATAAATATCTTTAGGTAAATCAGCAATGGGAATTTTGGAATCTCCGCCAGGATTCCGGAATACTTTCAATTAATTCATAATAATGAGGAAAAAGATTGTTTTCACGATACATAATTACTTTCTGAGATATTAAAAATGGGGGCCCGTTCATTCATTTTCATTTTATTGGCTGCCTGGCTATCCTTTACTGTATTTATATAAGAAATTAAAGACAAAGATAAAATGAGATTTTTACATTCGGGAGCAATGAATCCGGGTCGCCGACATAATCGTTAACATAACATAACATCACGCCTGTATTCCCCGAAAGGTTGAGCAGAGGCATATAGTAACACCATCATTTCGCCGTCATGTTTAAGTCCCATGTAACAGCGGCGAGCCTATTGCCATCAACCGGGCACAAATCCAAACTCCGAGCTACTCCTGAGAAATTCCCCACGGAAAACCCCAATAACACTTTGCCCGATCTGGGGACTGAACCCAAGACCTCATGATCAGCAGTCGCGCTTGCTACCACTAGACCAACGGGGCAGTTTCTCATAGGTATAATCATGTGTATAATCACGTATTCACATGTGTAATCCTTAATATCTCGGAAAATATTGTTAAACATTGTTTAACATTTTAACATTGTTTTGTTGATGTTGGTGACCCGGATTCATTGCTCCCGTGTGTATGATTTCAATCTCAAAACTCAAGGGTTACTTACACTTGTTGTTAGCAATAAAAATAAGTCATTATATTGTGAACCACAAATGGTAAATAAATATGATGAAACAACAAATAAAACACGATCAGTTTCTCAAAGATAAAAATAATAAAACTAAAAACAATTGGTAATATTTCGCGACGTAAAAACATTTCTACAATACTTAAGACAATATTTGAATTGTGTACGCATGTATAGCCACAGACACAAAAGAATTTATATTATAACGTCGAGCAAAACGTTCACACGAACTTCATTCTTGATCCTTTGAAATAAAGGACAAAGTTGCAAGAAAATGTTTGACGAAAATTACAGCACTGTTGCTGTAAGCTTGACAAAACCGGTGGAGATGGATAAGAAATAACAAAAGGTCTGCAGTATCACTTTCACGTTGTTCCAAGAAGTTATTAAATACAAGTATTATTAAGCTCAAGTTGGTAATATTATTTCAGTCTTACAAGAAAGTGCTATTTAATTAAGATACATACATACATAAACTCACGCCTTTTCCCCATGGGGGTAGGCAGAAACTATAGAACGCCACATGCTAGGACCCTTACATACCCCTTTCGCTTCATCCACATTCATACATCTTGTCATACACGTACGCCGGTTGAGAGTACTACGCACCTGACCTTTGTGAAGAACATCATCAATAACATCGATGTATGTCCTTCTAGGACGTCCTCTACCGGCGTTACCATTGACATTCGCCTTATAAATTAATTTTGTTAATCGCCGTTCACTCATTCTCTCAACATGACCAAACCACCTAAGCAAACTCCTTTCAATTTTTGTCACTACATCATCTTTTAAACCGCAACTTTGTCTAATCTCTTCATTTCTCAATCTATCATTCAAAGTTACACCGCACATACATCGCAAAGAACGCATTAATCAATATAAATGCGTTATTAATTAAGATCTCTTCTTAATTTCAGGATGCTGAAAATAGGCTTCTTTTCACCTATTTAATTAGCCCTCGAGTGTACCTTCTCTAGCTTCGCAAGTGGCTACTCAGCTTGTGTAAATATCCATCTAGTATAACGCGGGATTAAGAGGCTGAAAACTTATTTCGGAGGAAAGTATTTCCCGGGAATTAATAAGAAAGCGAAGGCCTAGAGGAAGTGGAATAAAAATATGTCATACTGTATACGTTTCAAATAATATGTCAAAACTTTTTGATTTGCATATTATAAAGTTGAATTTTTCAAGCCTGAAAATTGAGAGCACCCTTTTCTTTGAAAAACAAACAATAGCCACGTGGTTCTGAAAATCTAGGGTTATTATCTTCTTTTATATCTTTACATAGTATAAAACAAAGTCGCTTCTGCTGTCTGTACGCTTAGATCTTTTAAACTACGCAACGGATTTTAATGCAGTTTTCAGCAATAGATAGTGATTCAAGAGGAAGGTTTATAAGTACCACATTAGTATCTACATTCCACCCGAGTGAAGCCAGGGCGGGTCGCTAGTCTATACTAATATTATAAAGAGGAAAGATTTGTATTTTTGTATGTAACGAATAAACTTAAAAACTACTGCACCGATTTCAAAAATTCTTTTGCCGTTAGAAAGCTACATTATCATTGAGTAACATAAGCAACGGGCGGAGCCGTGAGGACACAGCTAGTATTATATAAAAAGAGAAACTGACTGACTGACTGATCTATCAACGCACAGCCTAAACCGCTGGGGTTAGAAACATGAAATTTTGACAGTAGGTACCTTTTATAACGTAGGTATGAATTAAGGAAGAATTTTTCAAAATTCACTTCCTCTTAGCCTTTTCCCAATTATCTTGGGGTCAGCTTCCAGTCTAACCAGATGCGGCTGAATACCAGTATTTTACACGGAGCGACTGCCATCAGACCTCCGCAACCCAGTAACAGGGCAATGCCGATATCCTAAGGTTAAACCGTTTGTCAGACTTTCGGGCTTCTGACTACCCGTAACGACTGTCATAGGTATTCGTATGACACCCGGGACCGACGGCTTAACGTTGCTCTCCGAGGCACGGAGGTATCTCGATGTGTAACAAATGGTCACCCATCCACGGACAGACCGCGGAAAGCGCAGCTTAACCTCGCAAATCGTACGATCGGCGCGGTTGTTACTTAGCCACGAGCCCCTCAATTTTTCAAAATTCACTAATGGATGAAAATTAAAATACACAAGTGACGCTTGTTTTAATTGCATAAACAAAAGACGCAGATGTTGTATTAAAAACAATGCTATATATAAAACCTAGAATAAGGCTAGAATAAAATAAATGTATGTAATACTAGCGACCCGCCCTGGCTTCGCACGGGTGCAATGTAGATACTAATGTGGGGCATATAAACCTTCCTCCTGAATCACTCTATCTATTGCTGAAAACTGCATTCAAATCCGTTGCGTAGTTTAAAAGATCTGAGCGTACAGACAGCAGGAGCGACTTTGTTTTATACTATGTAAAAATTCAACCAACTGCAAAAAAAATTAACTCAGCTCTGCCCACAGGAAATACGGCGAGGAATAAGAATATCGTAAAAATATCCCATACACAGCGGTTAAAATGACCTGACTTCACGCCAATAAAATTATATGACCGTCACTTATGACAATAGATATTATTGGCCTATTTTCCTCTCCCTCGTATCAATTTTATAACCAGTTCAGTACCGGTCAGATCGTTTAACTCCGGTCAGTTTTATGTATCGTAAAGTGATTATTTTTTAATTGTTATGTTTACGTAAAGGTGCGTCCTAACGTGTATTATTCTGCTGTACCGGAAGTTTATTTTTATTTTAAAACGTTGCCCCATACTAGGATTTCTCCTGTATCGTGGGTGCGTTTACAGACACAAATCTTCACATGCACAAACGCCCAGACCCGGAACAACTGTTTGTAGGCCATACAAATATTTGAACCGTGCGGGAATCGAATCCACGACCCGTAGCGCAGAAGCCAATTGCTCAGCCACTGCACCAAACGTGTCGTCAAAGTTGTATCAAGTAATGTGGGTGTTCCCCATTTTTCCATAATACTATCTTCAGGTACTTTTTTATGAAGATGGAGCTCGTGGCTTATTAATAACTGCGCGGATCATACGATTTGCGAGGTTAAGCAACACCTGCAGAGGTCAGTCCATGGATGGGTGACCATTCGTTACACATCGAGACCCCTCCGTGCCTAGGAGAGCACGTTAAACAGTCGGTCCCGGGTGTTAAACGAATCTCTATGACAGTCGTTACTAGTCAGAAGCCCGAAAGTCTGATAACTGGTCTAACTTTAGGGCATCGGTATTGACCATTAACTGGGTTGCGCAGGTCTGATGGCAGTCGCTCCGTGTAAAATACTGGTATTCAGCCGCATCTGGTTCGACTGGAAGCTGACCCCAACACTATTGGGAATAATATAACTTTTAACAAAAATAAAACCGACTTCAAATTGTCTATCTCCGAAGTTCTTCATCAAATATTCACCAAATTTAAACGGGACCACTTCGAAAGAATACTCTTTCAAACAAAAAATAATCATTAATATCGGTTCACAATTAGCAAAGATATCGCGGAACAAATATACAAAAAAAAAATACACAGTTGAATTGAGAACCTCCTCCTTTTTGGAAGTCGGTTAAAAAGTTAGGCAGAACGAACGTATCAAGGAAACAAGTGAAGTATGAAAAAAGAATTGTGTTTCGTTATCGTTGGAACCATTCGTACCTATTTATGATTGTTTACGGTTTACGGACGTGTGTTTGGGATTGCCCGATTAGTTACTGCCCTAAACGGAGCCTTTAATCAAAGGTTGAACATGTGGTGAGGTCGCGAGTCGAACCTCACCCAGTGTTCAGTAGTCCTAGCACGTACGTTATCACGTTACTAACGTACGTAAACTTTACGTTAATGTGAGTGAATTTTGAATTGGAAATACTCGTTCCACATAACACCACGCATGTATTTCCCGAAGGGTTAGGCAGAGGTGTATAGTAACACTCTCATTTCGCCGTTATGTTTAAGTCCCATGTAAAAGGGGGCGTGCCTATCGCCATCAACCGGGCACGAATCTAAACTCCGGGCTGTTACTGAAAAATTCCACACGGAAAAACCCAGTAACACTTTGCCCGACCTGGGGATCGAACCAAGGACCTTTCGATCAGCTGTCGTGCTTGCCACCACTAGATCAACGAGGCACTCGTTCCGCAAATAGTATTTAATTAAATTGAAAACGTTATTCATATTGTATGATACAAATTGTGCATGTCGCAAAAAAATTAACCAAAATGTTATAGGACAGTTACGTTACGTTTACGATATTATACGTCAAATGTTGATCCCGGAAAATGCACGTGAGTTAACTTCTTCTCCCTAGCCTTCTCCCAACTATGTTGGAGTCAGCTTCCAGTGTAACCAAATGCGGCTGAATACCAGTATTTTGACTGCCATTAGACTTCCGCAACCCAGTTACTGGGCAATGTCGATATCGTAAGGTTAGACCGGTTGTCAGACTTTCGGGCTTCTGAATTCTCGGAACGACTGTCATAGGTATTCGTATGACACCCGGGACCGACTGTTTAACGTGCTCTCCGAGGCACGGTGGGGTCTCGACCGCGGCAAGCGCAGTTTAACCTCACAAATAGTATGATCCGCGTGGTTGTTGCGACGCGTAGCGGAACCATCGTGGGGCGCCCTCTACGGCTCTCTTGCTCCAACGACACCGCGCATGGAGGTCGTGTGTGTAGCGTTGCACATTTTTATTTGTAACCTGATTACCTCTATCACATTATATTCGTCGTATATTATAAATGAGTTTAATTCACGACGCTCACCCGTGCTGAAGTACCTGAGTTCTACAGAAGTATTCTTTGATATTACTTCTGTAGTTGAACATGATTAACATTTGTCATTTGAGACTTTAAACCACTGAACTCAATAGTTGCTTAATGTGATATCTCTCACCTCAAAGGGTCTTTGATGTGTATGTATCTGTCGAGCGAGATGGCGCACAAGTTGAGGATGGAGGCGGTGGAGCACATGACGTCACAGGCCACCCAGGTGTCGCAGAACTGCTCACCGAATACCCAGTACCTAAGGAAAAGACAGAAGTTTTATATACTATGGGAATACATAAAAATATTATATCAAAACATCACGCCTGTACTCTCCGAAGGGTTGGGCAGAGGTGTATAGTAACACCCTCATTTCACCGTTATGTTTAAATCCCATGTAATAGGGGGCGAGCCTATTACCATCAACCGGGTGCAAATCCAAACTCCGGGGTGCTACTGAGGAATTACACACAGAAAAACCCAATAACACTTTGCCCGACCTGGGGATCGAACCCAGGATCTCACGATCAGCAGTCACGCTTGTCACCACTAAACCAACGAGGCAGCCTAAAACTAGGTTAAACTAGTATTATAATTAAAATAGAAAATTTTACTTTTATTTTTAAAAGTAAGAAACTTTAATTCTTCTTTCAATTATTTTTTTAAGTTTCTTGCCTCTGCCGGATATCGATGAGACAAAACTATTAAAAATTAACATTCTGTATTTTATGGCACCTGTTGATAGACATCGATATGAATAGATTTGTTTCCACCCTCACGCAAAATATGCGCTTTAATCATTGAGATATAATATACTATCGTACTAGAGGAGACACCACTCATCGCTACTGCGTTCTGTTCAACTGCGTCGATCGCACTGCAGTTGATTCATGCACTA
Organism: Amphipyra berbera; assembly: GCA_910594945.2. NCBI lineage: Eukaryota > Metazoa > Arthropoda > Insecta > Lepidoptera > Noctuidae > Amphipyra > Amphipyra berbera. Next base: position 8,773,894 of record OU343144.1, on the reverse strand, counting down.
CGTTGAACAAAACGCGTAAATGCCGTGAAATTCATGGCGCTTTTGACCTTTTTGTCGCGAGATAACTACACCCTAAATACAATCTAGCGTTACATCTTTGAATCGTTTGGTTAGACGACTTAATGATTCTTTTAGCGCTGCAGCGGACTTTAGCTTGAACTTATCAATAATGGAACAAGACTGTTGCTTCAGGCCCCAATTACACTATCATTTATCTTCATATCATATGAACAAAAGTTATTCATTATTATAAGTATTTAAATACCCTTTCGGATTAGTACCCTTTCCGACTAACATTGTTTATGTAGCCAACGTCTCTCAGTGATATTATTAATTAGCATATAGTATGTACCAACGAAGAATACTCACCCAAGTAAGTCGTTGACTCCAGCAAATGTCATGACTGCAGCTGCCACCAGCATGTCGGCGATTGCCAACGATGCTAAGAACAGGTTGCCAATCCGCCGCAACCCTCGGTCCGTGTAGATCGCGATACAAACCAGTATATTCCCCGCTACGCTCAGGAATATCAGCAGCGATAGGAATATACCTGAGGACAATGGGTAGAAATGATTATTCGAATACACTTTTTCATGTTTAGGGAATCCTTTGGATTTTAGACAGACTCCATATTTAAAAAAAAACATTTAAACAAAAATAAAACCGACTTCTAAAAGTAAAAAGGAATAAAATAATTACCACATTTATAATTAACACTTTTAGAAGTTGGTGCTAATCCACGCTGAACCAAATTGAAGGCACCGACTTTTGAAACTGTTAATTTTATAATATGGTAATTATTTTATTCCTTTTTACGGTTTTTTGAAGTCGATTTTATTTTTGTTAAAATGTATTTTATTTTTTTTCATTTTAGTGACCTTAATTAAAACATGGTTGGACCTACTAAAGACGCTGCTCATAACATAATCACATCATCACATTATGCGTACTGTTCGTCATTGAGGAGTTCTATTTTCTATCTCCAAAGTTCTTCATCAGACCTTCGCCAAATTTAAATGGGACCACTTCGAAAGAATACTCCTTTATACAAAAAAAGAATTTTCCAAATCGGTTTATAAATGACGGTGTAGTGAGGTAACAAACAATAAACATAAAGTAAAAAAAATACAGCCGAATTGATAACCTCCTCCTTTTTTTGGAAGTCGGTTAAAAATGGTCTGCACTCATTTATATTAACTGCGACTTTTTGGTTTTAGGCAAGACAAAATATGCCATTTAACCTTCGCATATTGGTACCTTTTTTTGCAGTCGTAACTCTTTGTCTAACTGTTTCATTTCAAAGTTGTAGTCAGGAACATTCGTTCCTATTCTTATTCAAAACTTTTCTAAAGTTCTCGAAACTACAGTTTCAAGGACTTAAAAAAAGTTTATTGAAGTAAATGTGAACATCATAATATCTACGTAAACTCCAAGTATTTGGCAAAATATTACATAACACAACAACGCCATGTATTCCCCGAAAGGTTTGGCAGTGGTGTTTTTAGTACAACCTCGTTTCGCCAGTTATGTTTCAGTCCCATGTAATAGGGGGCGAGCCTATTGCCATCAACCGTGCAAATCCAAACTCCGGGCTGCTACTGAGGAATTCCACACGGGAAAACCTAATAACACTTTGCCCGACCTGGGGATCTAACCCAGGACCTCACGATCAGCAGTCACGCTTGCCACCACTGGACCATCGAGACGTGTACTCATTTAGGTTAACAGTGACTTACTGGTTTTACGAAGGGTAAATGCCATTTATCCTTCACATATACCTTATTTATGCAATCATAACTCATTGTCAACTGTTCCAAGTTTCGAGAACTTTAAGAAAGTTTATTGAAGTTAATGTGAACATCATTATCTACGTAAAATTTATGTAATTGGCAAAATATAGCTTTTCTCTGTTACGACATTCAATAATACGAAATAGGAAATAGACATTAGAAATCATTGTGTAGGTAACTTATTTTGTTTACTAACAAATTACTATCACCTTGTTATTTTTATTTTTGCGTGTACCATTAAAAACCCTACTAACGCTATCTTTGTAAAAATGTATGGACTTACGTCTGAAATAAAGATAAATATTATACTATTAATAAGTCCGCGACAGGTCGACATGGCAATTTTCTAGTAATTATCAATACACAACTACAAGCAACAACGTGAGCGAGATCGAAATCGATAAAAGCGGTCGATGCGGATTCGTGCGCCGCTATAAGATGGCGCGGACGCTGCGCGGGTGTGCGGGGCGTCCCCCCACGTCTCACCTCATACCAGATTGCCATGTCGACCTGTCGTTGTCTGTACCTACTTCTTCCCATGGAAATATGAATACGATTTTATCTATTGAACTAACCAAAATTATTTATCTTAATTCGACGGTCCCTACGTATAGGTACTATCGAAACTACAACATCTCAGTTTTTATTTTATCTGCTTAAAATGTGTGAAATTATGTTATCTTAAAGGTTATAAAAAATAAATGGGACCAAATGGTAACTATTCCGCATCAAACTAAAAAAGAATCACGTAAATCGGATCATAAATCTCAGAGTAATCGGTGTACATCTATACTTCTATACTAACAGTTTCAGAAGTCGGTGCCATCAATTTGGTTCAGTGTAGATCAGCACCGACTTCTGAAACTGTTAATTTTATATGGTAATTATTTTATTCTTTTTTGAAGTCGGTTTAAATTTTTTGTAAAAAATGTTTTTATTTTTTTCATTTTAGTGGCCTTAATTAAAACTTGGTTGGACCTACTAAAGACGCTGCTCGTAACATAATCATATCATCACAATATGCGTACTGTTCGACATTGAGGAGTTCCATTGTCTATCTCCGAAGTTCTTCGTCAGATCTTCACCAAATTTAATTGGGACCAATTTCGAATTTCCCTATCCATTAAAAAAGAATCATCAAAATCGGTTCACAATTGGCGAAAATATCGATGAACATACACAAAAAAAAAAGATACATACAGACGAACATAGTAACCTCCTCCTTTTTGGAAGTCGGTTAATAAAGAGGAAAGATTTGTATTTTTGTATGTAACGAATAAACTTAAAAACTACTGGACCGATTTCAAAAATTCTTTTGCCGTTAGAAAGCTACATTGTCACTGAGTAACAAAGGCTACGGACGGAGCCGTGAGGACACAGCTAGTACCTACATAATAAAAAAAACTGTGATTTTGTAGTTTCGATAGTATACGTATGGACCGTCGAATTGTCATATCCACAGTCTATTAACTTGAGATAATATTATTCAATCTCACATTGGCACTATTGTAATCTTGAGATACCAACGCTTCATCTCCATGACACTCTATGGTAGGTACTTGTTATATCAGAATCTCTCGTTGACACGTTAGGTGCTTAATCTCCTTACGCTACGACACTTCAAGCACAGTACAGTCGAGTACAATACGATATAAACGTGACAGAATTCTAATGATTTTACTCTAAAGAAATCGGTACTTTATAGTTATATTTTTCTCTGTCTAAACTCAGTTTTCTCAGATCGGATATTACATTTTCTATATTCAGAACATATAACATCACACCTATAATCCCCGAAGGGTTGGGTAGAGGTGTATAGTAACACCCTCATTTCGCGGTTATGTTTAAGTCTCATGTAATAAGAGGCGAGCTTATTGCCATCAACCGGGCACGAATTCAAACTCTGGGCTGTTATTGAGGAATTCAACACGGAAAAACCCAATAACACTTTGTCCGATATAGAGATCAAACCCAGGACCTCACGATCAGCAGTTGCGTTTGCTATCACAAGACCAAAGATATCTATACTTCTATACTAATATTATAAAGAGGAAAGATTTGTATTTTTGTATGTAACGAATAAACTTAAAACTACTGGACCGATTTCAAAAATTCTTTTGCTGTTAGAAATCTACTTTATCACTGAGTAACATAGGCTACGGGTGGAGCCGTGAGGACACAGCTAGTAGTTAATAATTCAAAAACAACTTCTAAATAACACTTTTCACTCCTATATCGTTGACACGTCGCCATACTCACGAAGATCAGTGCCGATACGAAAGTACCTGAGTTGGTTTGTTAGTTTCAGGAAATTGAACCGCTTAGCACCGAACGAGGCGCGAAATAGACTGGAAGTATTTGCCCCAGATAGCGGTGTGTATGTTATGTCATTTCCTTCATTTTGGAATAGAAGGAAGAATAAATATGGCAGGCTTTGGCACCGTGTTTAGTTAAGAGGGTTTTGTCGGGAGTGACGTTTTGTTATTGCATTTTTGATAAAAATGGTATCAAGAGTGGATGTAATTTATGAGTCTTGAGTTCAATTTCTAGTTCGGAAAGCGTGTCAGGTACAATAATCTCAGTTTAAATTGAGGTCAACCCCAGTTAAAACTCGCCCTAAGCCGAGGTCCGAGTCCCATTAGGGGTCGCCCTTAGTGCTATTGTTGCTAGTAGTCATGATGTTAGTAGTAGTAAGATAAGATAAGATAAGATAATTTTTATTTGCTCAAACATGAGTGTACATACATACAAAAAAAATTGTCAGCATATATGCAAGATGTTAAAGTAACAATAGAGATCATCACGTTTGCCATGATGATCAATGGCATACAAATATAAATACCAAAAAAAAAAAAAAAAAAAAAAAAAAATTATATAATTACATTAAATTATGTAGAATGTTGAAAACCTTCAGTAGTAGTAGTAGTTAGCTTAGGTTAAATATTTTACTCATCCCCATTGGTTACAGGCCCTTCAGATCTCGCCAATAATTGCTCGACTACGTAGAAACGGTCCGGAAGACCATCTACAAGCAGTCGATTAGGAAAAAAAATAACAGTTTTAAACCTTTTTTATATTTTATCAACAATCAGACCTAAAAACTGACAATGGACTCACTGCAGTCACTAATATTGGTTTGCTTTAAAAAAAATGAAGCATGTAATGTTGGTACTACTGAATCATAGTTATGTTTAGCATTGAATTTCATTTCAGTTAGCAAACAAGCCGACGGCCCACCTGATGGAAAGTGGTTAGTTACCGCTGTCTATATACACAAACAACACTAAGAAGATTGCTGGTAAGTTGCCCACCTTAGAGACAAAGTTGGAAACTCTCATGTGCGTGTAATGTAATTTCACAGGCACCCACATCCTTTGCCGGGGTTGCGGTGCATACTTTTGCGAATCCCGCGACCCCGGCCGTACGGTCAGGAGAAGGAACACCGTTGGTTTTTAGCCGGTAAGAGTCCGGCAGACCCCCTCGCCTTCCCCGGGCGAGGGACATCAATGAGGATTTTCCAACGAGAAAAAAAAAAAAAGGCACCGACACCCTTCAAATTGGAACACAGCAATGTTGCTTGGCGACAGAAATAGGTATAGTACTAGCATAAGCCAAATGAAAGAACAATGAACTCATATACAGGGTGTAAACGAAATCATGTAATTCCTTCAAACCTCGTGATGTACTGCTGACATAGATTAACCCTGAATGAGATACTATAGGATTCAATAAAAAAAAATTACAAGAAGTAAACATGTGTTCTTAACGGGAGGCATTTTAGCGCCCCAAGTTAAATGACCGCGCAGTGGGTGATACCGCGCAATTCGCTCGGGCGCTAAAATGCCTCAAGTTAATTAAGAATACATCTTGAGATTACTTCTTGTAATTTTTTATTTTATTGAATCCAAAAGATTCCCCTGCAGGGTTAATCTACACTGGCCTGCAAAAATAAGTATCACACTTTAAAAGTAAATATCATTAAAAGTGTAGTACTTATTTTTGCAGGCCAGTATATGTCAGCAGTACATCACGAGGTTTGAAGGAATTACAAGATTTCGTTTACACCCTGTAGATAGTTACCTAAACCTTGGATGAATGGTACTTGGAAAAGGAAAAAAAAATCGAAAATTTTCATTTAATGAATTTAAAAAATATGCGTCCTTTAAATCAAGTGTAGCTAGATAATAATTTTTAGAAATTAATTTTACTGTGGTGCGTAAATTTTCTACTTTGACTTGGTTTGAATGTATAAATCTACTAGCTGTTCTCCCGCGGCTGTGCCCGCGTAAATAATTTGACTACAGCGCTACCTAGCGGATCCCAGCATAGCTGCGAACCATCATCGACAAAAAAATATATTGTGTAAATATGACCTCAATCGGTAAAGTTGTTCTCAAGTCATGACGTGACCAAGGGAAATAGGGATTCATTTTTATATATACAAGGTTAGTCGGAAAGAGGGTACTAAGCCGCGGGCCACTTAAAGTATCACTGATGACTATTTTAAAGCTAGTGTTAAAATTTCAAAATTTGATAATTTTTATTTGCATGTAAAAAGATTATTGTTTTAGTTTTTTCAAAAAAAAAACATACCTGCTTAAGTTATGAATTCAGAAAATTAATTTTCTAATCTGTGACCCGAAATATGACCTAAATTTTAAAAACAGCTGATCATAGCTATGGACAGGTAGATTTTAGCATATTTTTTACGAAATCTTTGAAAAGCTATTTCTCGTAAACTATCGAGTTTTGGGGAAAGTTGTAGAACCAAAGTTATCCCTTATTATGGGTACTTTAACACCCTTTCGGTTTAGTATCCCCTTTCCGACTAACCTTGTATATAGATTTAAGGACTTCAGATTTAATATAAAACGTACTTCCCCGGACGAGTACTTTCAGAAGGAGCTCTACTACTACTATTTCTTTTGCTATTAAAACCATCCAAGACGGTTACTTCAATAAATTTAGGATCATGCAAGTATGAGGAAATAAACCCAGGTTTAAACATGCATAAATAATCCTATAATATCGATCTCAAGAGAGTGATTTCCTCTCAGCTTCCACAATATCCGCAAAATGATAAGCGGCCGGTAAACTATGTGTACCCGAAGCTCAATATGGAAATAAGATTCCTACGTGCTCCCTAAAGGTGAGTATAGACTAGAGCATGGGTAGCCAACTTGATTCGACCCAAGATCTTCTGTTTACTGAGTAGACTCTGTACGATCTACGAATTACATAATCAGTACCTCTTCATTCAACTTATATTTTTCTTTGCCTTGCCATGATCGACTGGATTAAGAGCCGCGATCGACTGGTTGGCTACAACTGGACTAGAGCATTTACTTGTAACAAAACATCGAGCCGCTCTAATGTGTCACACTGTCAGGAACCGAACAATGAGCACGACGCTCGACGCTTTGTTACAACTTGATTTTGCAAACAGACTAGCGAATTTGTGTAACAATTCATCAAGCAAAGACGAGAGCGCGGAGCAAGCAGGTCAAGCAGGTCGTTACTTGTTCAAGTTCACTCAGTCGTGTTGCACGTGCATCGGAATGTTACAGATACTATGTTACAAATACTCACTCACCATGAGCATTACTTCGAACACCGTGTAGTGCATTCGCAGGAGCGTTACATTACATGGAAATAAACTAAATATAATATCACGCCTGTATTCCCCGAAGGGTTGGGTAGAGGTGTATAGTAACACCCTCGTTTAAGTCCTATGTAATAGGGGCCGAGCCTATTGCCATCAACCGGGAACAAATCCAAACTCCGGTCTGCTACTGAGGAATTCCACACGGAAAACCGAATAACACTTTTGCCCGACCTGGGTATCGAACCCAAGACCTCACGATCAGCAGTCGCGCTTGCCATCACTAGACTAACGAGGCAGTTGAACATGCAACGTGGAAATGCTTTTCTAAATTGACCTTTTGCTTGTATTATGTCTATTATTCTTATTCTTTATTGTACACAAAAAAAAATATAATACAGTTTTGTTGGTAAATTCATGTACAAAGGCGAGCTTAACTTAAAAATGAGTTTTCTAACAGCAAACCTTAGAGCGATAGAGAGATTTGATGTTGAGGAGAACAATTACCTAAGTGTACAAATTCGATAAAATTACAAATTAAATACATAATAAATATAGGTATACCTACATAAACTAAACAAATATGTGTATAGTACACAATACATAAACGTAATACATACAATATAATATATACGTACTTATAGATCATGTAGACAGGAAATGTTCCCTAATTCTTTTCTTAAAAACATCTAACGACGGGCTATCACGTAAGGAGTGAGGAAGAGAATTCCAAAGGCGCGAAGCACGAACAGTAAATGATCCATCATAACGACTCGAGGTGTGGGAAGGGATACGAAGGAGAAGAGATGAGGATGAGCGACAAGGTTTCCCTCTAGGATATTACTACTAGGATATATATAAGGTCCAACCAAAATACCTGGACAAACTTTTACACAGTGTTCAATACGTTTAACTAATCACATGTATGTAAAAAATAACGAGATCCAAGTGGTTCTTTACTAACCAAAAAATATTAACGTTATAAATTGCCTGTTGGTACTCTCTAAGAATAAATTCATCCATTTCTTATACATCGACCGCCATTGGGGCGCGCGCTAATTCCGTGCCGTGTTTTACCTAAACAGCGAAGTGAAAAAGTTTAAAAAAAATAAAAAAAGTAAAATTAAAGTTGAATAAAAATTTTTGCTTAGAAAAAAAAAACACTTGGATCTCGTTTTTTTTGGATAGATATGTTCAGTTACACTTACTGAACTCTGTGTAAAAGTTTGTCCAGGTATTTTGGTTGGACCTTATACAAGGTTAGTCGGAAAGGGAGTACTAAGCCGAAAGTGTGTTAAAGTACCCATAATAAGGGATAATTTTTGTTGTACAACTTTCCCCAAAACTCGATAGTTTAAGAGAAATAGCTTTTCAAAGATTGCGTAAAAAATATGTTAAAATCTATCTGTCCATAGCTATGATCAGCTGTGTTTACAATTTAGGTCATATTTGGGGGGTCACGGATTAGAAACTTAATTTTCTGAATTCATAACTAAAGCAGGTATGTTTTTTTTTTAAAACTAAAATAAAAATGTTTTTGCATTCAAATAAAAATTATCGAATTTTGAAATTTTAACACTTGCTTTAAAATAGTGATCAGTGATACTTCAAGTGGCCCGCGGCTTAGTACCCCCTTTCCGACTAACCTTGTATATTACATGGAAATGCTCGAGAAAATGCTCTAGTGTAAACTCACCTTTACCGAAATCCTTACGCTCCAATGAAGGTCGTTGTCCTCATTAAATGTTTTGGCAATGTGTACGTAGGTGTGGAGGTATAGGTTGGTACCATAATAAGATATTTCGTCCAAAAATTTGTGTTATTATAGGTATAGGAGGTATCCATGAGGGTTCCATAGTGACGCGTGAAACGTCTTGACGACACGTTTGGTGCAGTGGTGGAGCGATTGGTTTCTGCGCTATGGATCGTGGGTTCGATTCCCACACGGAACAAATATTGGTATGGCCTACAGATAGTTTTTTTTTCTAATTTATTTCGAGGCATTAGTTCCCTTTTCCGCGTATATGCAAGCCTCATTATGTACGTCCTATTTTATTAGGTACTTAAGAATAACATTAAAATATAAAGAAAAACATACATACAAAAGAATTAAAAAAAATCGACATCAGGGGACCGCTACACAATTGCACCGGCTCGGATTCCCACAAAAGAGGAATCAGTGACACTCCCAATCAACCCCCTCCAAAGAAAGCAACAGCTGCTAACAAACCCACTGATTATGCGTGTCAAAGAAGGGCTGACCTTCTCAGAATAGCACACCGCACCAACTCTACAGATAGTTGTTCCAGGTCTGGGCATTTGTGCATGTTAATATTTGTGTTTGTAAATGCGCCCACGATACTAAAGTGCCTACCTAGAGTCTACCTAGAGTGGGGCAAGACTATTTCATTAAAAAAATGTAGGTGACGGTGTGTAAATTCACGGGAATTCATAGATAATTCCAACCTGGAGTGTAGATATGGTGCTGTTTTGTAATCGATGGAGCACATAACATCATGTCCTGCATGCCCTGACGCCTGCACGCAAAAGGAACTTATTGACGCTACTAAAAATGCAGTGCTCGTAGCCAAGTTCTAGCCTGATACAATTTACGATTGCCATCGACACGCTAAGAAGAAGAAAAATAATCAATTCCGTTATAATTGGACGTAGTTAAGCAGAAAGGACTCAACCCACACAGAGTCACTTTTGGGTTATTGACGTTTTAACTTCAGAGTGGTTTTCTTCAGTGATACTGTATTCAGATTTTGTTACGTAACACATCCTTGGTAAAATCAAACGTATTTTCATATACGAGTATGTAAGTTGGTTGATGGTTATATTGTGTATTTCTGGACTTATAGAAAATATAGGGTTGGATGATTTAAGCAGGTTGGGGTCTTTAGAATAGAATAGAATAGAATATACTTTAGTGTACACCAAAATTGTAACACAGCTCTTATACAATAACAAACATTAAAGGGTACAATGGCGGTCTTATCGCTGATAGCGATATCTACCAGACAAGCTTTGGATGAACAGGAAGTCAATGAATAAGATAGAGGGGGTAGTCCATGGTGTACTGCTGCAAAATATATACTACACACCATACATAGACATAATACTTACATATAGGTATATATATATATACATTTATAAATATTGTAATATATATATATATATGATATATAATTATGTGACAGAGAAAACAAGGTAGATTGATGATGAAGTACTAATTTATGAGGAATTAGAAACGTGTTGAGACAAGAAATGATCTTTAACTATTTTTTTAAAAGAATCCAGTGACTGAGCTTGTCTTACTGACATCGGCAACGCATTCCACAAGCGTACAGCTTGGACTGTGAACGATTTGTCATAGAATTTGGTAGAATGCGAGGGCATCGAAAGTCTCAAATTTTCCGATGATCTTAAGTCTCTAGTATGAGTGTCATGAGGGAACTTAAAACGTTCTTTGAGATAAGGGGGGGTTGCAGGGATGAACAGAACACTGTAAAGCGATGATAATATACGAGCATTCCGGCGAAGGTGGGTCTTTATAGGTAATAAAAAGAAAATATCTGCCTAATATGTGGTTTGGTTCCCTGTCATAAAAAAACGTATTTCCTTTGTTTATTTCTTAGATCTTTTTGCTGAATGAAAGGCATATAGACCATTATGACCTTATCCAATAACCAATAACTCATTTTTGTCAATTTTGTGGATTGAGTCTTTTCTGCTAAACTACGTCCAATTCTCAGCCTTCCGCCACCCTCATAATGGGCCTCATCCCGTAAGTTAATTACATACCTATTACTGCTACCAAGCAGCATTGCTGTGTTCCGGTTTAAATGGTATGCCGGTGAAATTACAGCCACATGAGACTAGGGGAACGAGGTATGGTGTTCCTCCTACGAAAAGGAGGAATCCTCCTACCAGGCGGATCTTTTGCCTGGCGGGCCACTGCCCGACGGTTGATGTTTGGAAGTTGTATATACCTATATACTAACTCCGAGTCAGATCTTGATATCGCGATGCAAGATTTGTAACATATCATCTGACAGCTGTCATTGTTGTCGCTGTAGTCCGCCAGACATTCGTCGTGTTGCGTAGTTCGCATGTGGCATGATAGATGCCGCCACATATTTATTTTTTCAGAAAACGAACATCTTTTGTTGCAAGCGGAGTCGTAGGCTTTTCTAGTGCGACTTAATTTTATGTGACTTTCGATGTATAAAGGGACATTTTACGCCACAAGACTCTCCAACTTAGGTTCTGAGGTAGGCAATGCATCCACAATCTACTCAGTGTTGTTAGTGTATACAGGTATCGGTAGCGGCTATCCATCAGGTGGGTCGACGGCTTATTTGCCGACAGATTAAATTAAAAAAAATAATTTAATTAAAAAAAAAAAAAAACTATTATGATGATACTCACCGACAAGCAGTATAGATAGGAGGGTGACGGCATCCGGGTCATCTGAGTCATCGTATTCCACCGTCGTCTCGTTGAACTGAAGCGCCACCTGTGACAACACATGAATTATTCAAATGTCAACATTCTTGTGACGTGGTATGATTTATTATAATGATTATGCAAGTGGCAACATTTTTTTAGGTGGATATATGGCGGATATTTGACGTAAATGTACGCACAAATTATCATATCCTTGGCTAGGTAATTTGTTTAGCCAGTCATATTGTATGCGGTCTGAAGGTGTTTGTGGTTTAGCTGGAGGTTAAGCTGGGCTTTCCGCGGTCAGTCTGTGGATGGGTGACCATTCGATACACATTATTACCCCTCCGTGTCTCGGAGAGCAGGTTAAACAGTCGGTCCCGGGTGTCATACGAATATCTATGACAGTCGTTTTGGGAAGTCAGAAGCCCGAAATTCTGACAACCAGTCTAACCTTAGGATATCGGCATTGCCCTGTAACTTGGTTGCGGAGGTCTGATGGCAGTCGCTCCGTGTAAAATACTGGTATTCAGCCTTATCTGGTTAAACTGGAAGACCTCAACATAGTTGGGAAAAGGCTAGCTAGAACACACAGTATACAAGCTATACCTATAATAATGATGGTTTGTACTGTTGTAATTCTGTTACCCCCATTACCTAAAATCATCATTAACGCACTGCCAAAGACGGTTTCCCAATTAATGTAGGTAAAGCCATTTAACCACATGCTGCGTAGGTAATATCAAAATGTTATTAAACTTAAATAAGTTAAGTTTAGTTAGATGATTTCAGTTAGCTAACTCGTAACGGGATTAGGGAAACGATACTATGCCGATGAAGGGTGAACTTACTCGTGTCTCGTATATTACACGTCATAACGTAGTTATCAAGAGATAACGTGTGTATAAGTGTCAGTTATAAAGTTTTGTCGGTTTGAATAGAATATACATATCTTTACATAGTATAAAACAAAGTCGCTCCCGCTGTCTGTACGCTTACATCCATATTCTAAGACGTTCCTCCAAAACTTACTCGACTCAGAGCGGCCTCGAAAACACCTTCAAAATTGTATTCTTAGTCGCAATTTCGAGTGAACTTTGAGGTACCTCGACGGAGTCATTACGTCATAATTTGAATTATATGCGTCGCGCAAATAACGCCGCGATAAAAAATTGTAAGGATTATCGTAAGCATATTCGATAGTTTTCAAAATGTTTTTTTATTGCATACGAACTTTGACACTTCCTTCCTTAAGGTAGGTTCCAAGGTACCTTGAGTTTGACAGATGATTCCTTACCTCGACTGAGGAAAAATCTCGAGTCGAGGACGTTTATGTCAAGTCGAGGTGGAGTCGAGTCGAGTAAGTTTTGGAGGAACGTCTTAGAACATGGGTGTTAGATCTTTTAAACTAAGCAACGGATTTTAATGCAGTTTTCAGCAATAAATAGAGTGATTTAAGAGGAAGGTTTATATGCCCCACATTAGTATCTACATTGCACCCGTGCGAAGCTGGGGCGGGTCGTTTGTTTACTTATAATTTAAAATAATTTACTTCAACGTGCCTACGTGCTACGGCGTAGCTGCTACGGCGTAGGTGCTACAGCGTAGCTGACTGCGTGAGCTACGCTATCGTGGCTGGACTTGGTTATGCGCAGGACATGTTTATATTCAATACTGGAATCGTGAACTGAATCACCCTTGGTAAATAATGAACATGATATAAATCAAAGAATAGTATAAACAAACTCACATTGGTAGGTAAAACAGAGGCGAACTCCATTTTATAGAAGTTGGCTCCACCGGTGCTTGTTCATCCTCAGGTCTTGGTGTCGACCTTCATTAGGAAGCTGTCGAGTTGGCTGTGTTCCCTACGCGCTACTTGAAGGGATGCCATTGTGGTCTGGTCTCACATATCTGAAACAATTAGAAAAGAATAATTATATATTAAACCTATGCTTTATTTTATTTTTCATTCTAGTCTTGGTCACGTTTGGCCCTAGTTTCACCTTATGGTAAGCGCAGACAGAGTCTAAGATGGAGCTCACGAATTCAAGGAACAGAGATATAGAAGGATTCCCCTATACCCCTCTGACTTTCATATACACACGACGGAACACAGTGATCTGCTTGGCGCCGGAATTTAATGTCAGTGTGGTAGCTAGCCAGGTGGACCGTATAGATCTTACCATCAAGCGTGCTGGGTTTTATGGAATCTTACAACACACATCTATTCCCAGCGTGTGGTGAGGAAGTTTAATATTCTAACCCGTCAAAAACTTCTATGCATATTATTTCAATTACAAATACCTACAAGATACCGAAACAATTCCAAAAAATATATTTATCCGCCAAAAATATATCGTTAAAGTACTTCAGTATATATAAAGGTTATAATATTTACTGTTGTAGATAAACTCCAGAAAAATGTGTCCCCAACAAATCCCTATATTTACCCCGTAACCCTTACAAGTCCACGTATAACCTATAAATAGGATTACTGTAAGTTTCTGAACGAAACCCTGAAAGGATATTTTATTATTATATTTTTGGTGAAATGTGACAAGGTTTTCTTTAAGACAGGTAGCCTGTACTGCCCTGCTAATTGTACTTGCAGTAATCGTCATTTTTGGGATTTTCACTTTTTTGCAAAAATGACATCTCAAGGGGCTAATCTATACATAAAAAAATAATTTTCATTACTTTTGTAATTATAAATATGTTTTATATTTAACGGGAAACGCAGTACTTGCACAAAAATATTGCTTTTGCTAACAAAATTTGCAGCATACAGCATGTGCTAGAACTTTGTGCAGTACTTGCTACGTTTACTGTAACTTCATTTGGCATATAAGTATTTTGCAGCGAATACTAACTAAAGCCAAACGCAGTATTCTACAGTACTGCGTTTGAGCGTAGCGAGTATAACAAAGAGCTACTCTTGCGCCGCTAAAACAAAACGCAGTAATCTACAGTGCTGCGTTTGAGAGTAGCGAGGGTATCAAAGAGCTACATATATATCGAAGCCGCAAGGTACAGTGCCGCGTTTCGTGCTAGCTCATCAGTGCGTTGACGTCATTCGCGGGCAAAGCACGTGTGTGGCTCAGCCACTCCGTGGTGCTTATAATTGGTTTATTCAAATGCTACAGAGGTTTCGGTTTCGGTTTTCAAACAACTTTTCTAGTACTTACCTAAAATCCGTTTTATTTCGTCTCTTAGCTCCTTATTATATCTGATAGCTGAAGTATAAGCTTACCACTTTAACTAGTACCAGGCATGAAAATAGGGCATGATTGCTAACTACAAACGCAGTATTGAACACGTGCTAGGTGATTTTGCAGTAATAAACACAAATACTGCATTTTGACTTAGTGATACCGAAATGCTCACAAGCCCAAATGGTTGATGAAACCGCAGTACTGCGCATTTTGTCCAAATTAGACAGTAAAGTGAAGGAAAATCTATGTCAATAGAAAGCTTGATTTTTTTCTTATTGTTTAGGTACACTTCAAAAGTTATAGAACATAGACTTGTTGTTTAGATATCAAAAAATAACTTTACCGCGTTTTTCTCCAAACCACCATTTTGCAAGTACTGCGTTTGCAATAAGGAGGGCAGTGTACACGTCCAATGTTGGGCATGGGCCACCTACTATTAACATAACATCACGCCTGTATTCCCCGAAGGGTTAGGCAGAGATGTATAGTAACACCCTCATTTCGCTGTTATGTTTAAGTTCCATGTAATAGGGGGCTAGCCTATTGCCATCAACCGGGCACAACTCCAAACTCCGAGCTGCTACTAGGAATTCCACACGGAAAAACCCAATAACACTTTGCCCGACCCGGGGATCGAACCCAGAACCTCACCATCAGCAGTCGCGCTTGCCACCACTAGACCAACGAGGCAGTTCTCTAATAAAATCTACTATTAAAGATGTTCATTTATTTCATGTCATATCATTTTATTTCCATATTCATAATTTTAGTCGTAGGAGACTTCCTGGTGAAAGAGCCCGTCCGGGGAAGTACTACCGTACCTATTTATGTCACCAAGCAGTATTGCTGTGTTATGGCGTGAAGGGGGCTGGGTGCTGGTGGAATTACTGGCACATGAGATTTTCTAACTTTGTCTCTAAGGTTGGCAACACATCAGGAATCTATATGCTGTCAGGCTTGCTTGCCAATCTATTCTGCTCTCCGATTTCTAATTGACTGTTAAGTGAGTAAACATAATTTTGGGTAATGAGCAAAAACGTGGAAGATATTGTCCCTAGAAATTCTGAAAACATACAGATGTTTTTATTATAAGTACCATTTGGGTTACATTGGGTTACATTTAAGCTTACATTACATAATAATTTATAATGAGTTACAACACTAATATTGTTTTTAAAATTGATTTTTTTGTTTTTTAGTAATTTTTTTCTGTACTAAAATGTGACCATCTACATAACATGATTAGTCCATTACTGTCCCACTGCTGGGCACGGGCCTCTTCTCAGAATGAGAAGGGTTTAGACTTTAGTTCACCGCGCTGCCCTGGTGCGGGTTGGCAGACTACACACACCATCGAGAACTTTATGGAGCCCTGTCAGGTGTGCAGGTTTCCTCACGATGTTTTTCCTTCACCGTTAACGCAAGTGATAATCAAATTCTGACCCGCACATGAATTCGAAAAATCAGAGGTATGGACTGGGATCGAATTCAGACTCACGGAAGGCAAGCAATGAACCGCTAGGCCATCCCTACTTTTTGTGACTATTTACAATATTAATAAACGTGTATCTCGTAACTGACAGGGGATAGAAAAATATGAACTATACCGATAAATAGAGAAAAAGTTTAACTTTAACATAGTATACAAGGTTAGTCGGAAAGGGGGTACTAAGCTGAAAGGGTGTTAAAGTACCCATAATAAGGGATAACTTTAGTTCTATAACTTTCCCCAAAACTCGATAGTTTAAGAGAAATAGCTTTTCAAAAATTTCGTAAAAAATATGCTAAAATCTATCTGTCCATAGTTATGATCAGCTGTGTTTGCAATTTAGGTCATATTTGTGGTCACGGATTAGAAACTTAATTTTCTGAATTCATAACTAAAGCAGGTATGTTTATTTTTTGAAAAAACTAAAATAAAAATCTTATTGCATGAAAATAAAAATTATCGAATTTTGAAATTTTAACACTTGCTTTAAAATAGTCATCAGTGATACTTTAAGTGGCCCGCGGCTTAGTACCCCCTTTCTGACTAACCCTGTATAAAACTCAAATTTGACAAAATGTCACTTAACGGTCTTTTAGAAATCGGACGACAGTATTACACAAAAAAAAGAAACTCCGGTTGAAACCAATCGCATGGGAACATCTTATGAATACTTGAAGTTTTTCGAAACATCAATAATCTATATTGGCGACGACACAGGTGCGTCAAAGCCTTCTCCATCCCTATTGGTTTGGAAACTCCTTTGATTTAAATTCCATATTATTACGTCAGGCCTGTCTTTTTGTGGAAGACGACTTGACAGCCTGTCCACATAGTTATATTATATTATTATTGCCTCCGTTTATATGTAACTTTGTTGATTTGCCGCCAGTTTTTGAAAAGCTGATCAATTCATAAATCTTCTGTATACGAGGTTAGTTGGAAAGGGAGTGTTAAGCCGCGGGCCACTTAATGTATCACTGATGAATGTTTTAAAGGAAGTGTTAAAATTTCAAAATAATTTTAATTTCAGTTTTTCAAAAATTCTTCACCTTAATATAATTACGATCTCAGAAAATGGAGCTTCTAATCCGTGATTCCAAATATGAACTAAAATGTAAACACAGCTGATCATAGCTGAGGATGGATAGAATTTGGCGTATTTTTTATGAAATCTTTGAACAGCTCTTAAACTAATGACTTTTGGGGAAAGTTGTAGGACAAAAGTTATCCATTATTATGAGTACTTTAACACCTTTTCGGCTTAGTACCCCTTTCCGACTAACCTTGTATATAAAAGGAGAAACTGACTGACCGACTGATCTATCAACGTGCAGCCTAAACCGCTGGGGTTCAAATCTTGAAATTTTGACAGTAGGTACCTTTTATAACGTAGGCATTCATTATGGAAGAATTTTTCAAAATTCCTCCCCTAAGTGGGTGAAAAAAAAATCACACAAGCGATGCTGCGGGCAAAATCGAGTAACTAATAATGGGGTTCTTTACAACTTACATACGAATAAAACCAGATTTGTTGTAAACAAAGTTTGGTCAAATTAACAAAATGACGAACATTCGTTGACTTGATGTGAGGATATTTCATTCAGAAATAATACAACAAATACCTTAGATGTTTTTTTATGATGATATGAAGTATAATCCACGCTATTAAAATACCTCTGCCAAACCCTCCGGGAAATACAAGTCGTGATGTTATGGTATGAAGTATAATATAGAATATAATAATATAATTAAATATGTATGTTCTTTATTTGAGTGTATGTATATATTATATTTATATATACATATATATATATATATATATATATATTTAAAATATGTATATATAATTATTATATTAATTTTATTTACTTACTTATTTATTAACTTATATTATTATTATGATATACTTAGTGATTTAGTTGATTGTCGATTTTTATTAGGTTATACGTTTGTATGCTGCAAACTGCCCTATATATTTTTCTTGACAATTCTTTCCATCCAAAGGTTGTCTGGAAGAAATTGCTTTAAGCGATAAGACCGCCATTTGTACTGTTCTTAATAATGTGTACTCCTTCTGTTTTATTTCTTTTAGTGTACAATAAATTATATCTATCTATCTATAGAGTAATGAGCAAAACTACAAAGACTTGGAACCGGTAGGCCTAGTACGCATGCTGTCGAGTTACTAATGTAATCTTAACGTTAATGTGAGTGAATTTTGAAAGGGAAATACTTGTTTCGCACATACTATTTAATTAAATTGAAAATTTTATTCATATCTATGTTCGTTCAACCTGGCCTTTTTCCAACTACGTTGGTGTCAGCTTCCAGTTTAACCAGATGCGGCTGAATACCAGTATTTTACACGGGGCGACTGCCATCAGACCTCCGCAAACCCAGTTATTGGGCAATGCCAATATCCTAAGGTTAGATTGGTTGTCAGACTTTCGGGCTTCTGACTACCCGTAACAACTGTCATAGCTATTCGTATGACACCCGGGACCGACTGTTTAACGTGCATTCCGAGGAACGGAGGGGTCTCGATGTGTAACGAACGGTCACCCACACGCAGCAAAAAAAAAAAAAATACTGAAGCAGTGATAGCCTAGTGGTGTGACCACCGGACTGCCAAGTCATAGGTCTCGAATTCGAACCCAAGGCACGCACCTCTGACTTTTCGGATTCAAGTGCGTATTGTATAATTATCACTTGCTTAAAAACGGTGAAGGAAAACATCGTGAGGAAACCGGCATGCCTGAGAAATATTTCTCGAAGGCATGTGAAGCCAAGTCAGAGGCCCATGGGCGGCATAAACTCTGACACCAGGTTAGTCACTAACCACACGAAAAGAAGAAGACCCATCTACAGACTGACCGCGGCAAGCGCAGCTTAATCTTGCAAATCGTATTATCCGTGCGGTTGGTAATTATTCATGAGCCCCCCCAATATTTAAGTATGATACAAATTGTGCATGTCGCAAAACAATTAACCAGTATGTTATAGGACAGCTGTATTTTTGATTCAAAATTCGCTTACATCTATATCTATACTAATATTATAAAGAGGAAAGATTTGTATTTTTGGATTTTTGTATGTAACGAATAAACTTAAAAACTACTGGACTGATTTCAAAAAATATTTTACCTTTAGAAAGCTACATTATCACTGAGTAACATAGGCTACGGACGGAGCCGTGAGGACACAGCTAGTTAGCTATACGTTTACAGTACTATACATCAAACGCATAGTAATATAACAGCCTACAGGTACAAACATTTTTACCTACATAGTGAAGTTTTCATTATTTTCTGTTTCTTTCATTGTGTCTGGAATTGAAATATGAAACATTCCTATTTGAGAAAGTAGAAAGACTTTTGTAACAAAACTCAGCTGTGTCAGTAAGTTCGTTACAAGACTCGAGTGTTTTTTTCACAACTTCGCCTCTCTCTATATCGGGTACGGATGGTCACGTCCAATTTTTTCAACTTTATTAATTTGTCCAACTTGTCTGCTTGGAAGTGTGCCAAATTATTTCACAAAATGAAATTGATTTCTTTGTTAATTGTTGAAAGTTTTAGGTGTTAAAAAATTGGGAAAAGCATTTTGATCGTTAAAGCTATATATTTTATTATAGAAAATAAGTAAGAGATAAGAAGTTTTATTTATTACTAGCTGTGTCAGGCTTCGCCCGTAGCCTATGTTACTCAGTGATAATGTAGCTTTCTAACAGCAAAAGAATTTTTGAAATCGGTCCAGTAGTTTTTAAGTTTATACGTTTTTGTTTATGTTGGTGACCTGGATTCATTGCTCCCGAGTGTATTTGGTACTCGGGTCGTTCGGTACCCGTGTAGCTCTAAAGTATACACGGTGATTTTTAATTCTTGTATGAAACAGCTGATATTTTTTTCGATATTTCAGAGTTGGTCTCATAGTGAAAGTTGCTCATAATCATGAGTACTTTCACGCCCTGAAAGATTAACAGTGGATTAATAATCACCGTGTATAAGAATCTCTTATAGATACAGTGCAACCTCGATATAACAAATCGGAAGGGAACAAGTAAATATTCGTCATATCAAGTAATTCTTTAAACTGAGGTTTGCTATATTGAGGTTAAGTTGGTCCAAAATTTGTTATAAAGAGGTAAAAAAAATAGTTTTTTCGTTTCTGAGCCATTGCAACTTAAATGTTTAACAATAATGACGAGCAGCAGTGTTTACAATACTTTCCATTAAATAACAATGATTGTTTTACGAAAAAAACGTTCGAAACCTGTCGCGACATGAATCACATACTATGGGATTAAGGGTCATATATTGGTGGAAACGTTATATAAAGATTTTGGGTTGACAAAATTACTTAATTAGAGGTATTTATACTTTTTCTTGATAGTTGAAAATTCGTTATAAAGAGGTTGTTCGCATAAAATGTTCGCAATGTAAAGGTATATTTTACATTGACTCTTATGGACAAATCAAGGGGATTATGAAAAATTTGTGAAATCGAGGAAGTAGTTATATTGAGGTATGTTATATTATGGTTGCACTGTACATACAATACCTTCGTAAGTAGACGAAGCAGCGGAAGGTAAGATATCTAATAAAATATTGTAACTATTTGTATTGTACTTGGATTGACGAAGACGAAGACCTCAAGAAAAATATGAACTAATTAATCAATCTTACTGTAAACCAATTAACTGATAAACTCAATATTCTCCATCAATACCGAAACTTGAATTCCTTCTATTAATTACTGATCATTTAGCCCCGTCACGTAACAGCCTTCATTTATCTTATCAAAGAAAATGTTGGCTAAAATTGTTCGAGAAATGATCGGCCACGTTAACAATATTAATGTAGAATAAACGTCTACAGCAATTAGAGCGACCAACGCAGTTGCCGTAGCAATTATAACAGTTACTGTTACGGTGGTTGGTTGTTATTTTGTTAGTGTTTGCCGCAAACGTTGGAATTTTCGGAATATTACTGTTGCTAGCTCATGATTGATATTATTCTTATTCTTATTCTTTATTGTACACAAAATAATAATATATAATACAGTTCCGTTGGTAAATTCATGTACAAAGGCGAGCTTAACTCACAAATGAGTTTTCTAACAGCAAACCTTAGAGCGATAGAGAGATTTGATGTTGAGGAGAACAATTACCTAAGTGTACAAGTTATATAAAATTACAAATTAAATACACAATAAATATACACATCTACATAAACCAAACAAATATGTGTATAGCACACAATACATAAACGTAATACATACAATATAATATATAAAATACTACATACATACATACAGGTCATGTAGACAGGAAATGTTCCTTAATTCTTTTCTTAAAAACATCTCACATTCATTATTAATCACACTTCGGTTAATAAATTTATACTATAATATTATAGACAACTAGCGGCCCGTCCCGGCTTCGCACGGGTGGACATTTTTCCCGTTTTGCAACATTTTTCATTTATGCTCCGCTCCTATTGGTCGTAGCGTGATGGTATATAGCTTATAACCTTCCTCTATAAATGGACTATCCAACACAAAAATAATTTTTCAATTCCAACCAGTAGTTCCTGAGATTAGTGCGTTGAAACAAACAAACTCTCCAGCTTTATAATATTAGTATAGATATCACAGAGGTATCTGCCTCGTTGGTCTAGGGGTGGCAAGTGCGACTGCTGATCATGAGCTCCTGGTTCGATCCCCAGGTCAGCCCGTGTGGTTGGGTTTTTCTGTGTGGAATTTCTTAGTAGCAGCCCAGAGATTGGATTTGTGCCCTGTTGATGGCAATCGGCTCACCCCTTATTATATTGGACTTAAACATAACGGAGAAATGAGGGTGTTATTATAAACCTCTGCCCAACCTCTAAGGGAATACAGGCGTGATTTTATGTTATGTTGTAGAGGTATCTAGACACAAAGCAGACAATGGTAAAAAAACATGCTTAAAAATCATTGTTATTCCATAATTTCCAGTTCGCATAAGAATAATTTTGTACCTATGTACCAGTTCCTATTCGATAAGTACAGTAGGGGAATGAAAATGTTAAACACCTTAAGGTCTATTTTTGCTTGCACAGTGCAAGAAACGAACTATTTTACCGACTACATATTGCCAACATTATAGAAATGAAAGTATAAGTTTTTTTTTTGACAGGATATTATGGTGATATGGTGACAGACACAAGTAATGTTAATTTATTTAATGTCATGGTTTTGACAACAAACCTCCTTAAATCAAATCAAAGACCTTACATGGCACTACTACGTCATATGGAGGCAAAAGGCAATTTTGGTCTTTGCTACCAAATAATTAAACATAATTTTCCATGCATTAGTCTGTTCCGTTCAACAGTTAGATAAAGTAACATGTGCCCGCGATGTGGGAAATAAATGAAATTGAAAACTGATGAACCTTTTCGTTTCCTACTGTACATTATGAGTGATATCGATCAGTTCCTAATGAGTCAGTTTGTGGCTTTGCAACGTTCGTCATGCCAGTGATTTAATCATAATTGGACTGTACGGTCGGGCGGACATGCTGATCCATTGCAATTGGTTCTTGCTAACGAGACAGCACGTAGCGTTGCAATGGCCACGTCATTGCTTTCCTAGGAATTATTATATGCAATCGCACTAAGTAGTTCTGCTAAGTACTTGAGGGTATTCTCGTAAGTATGCTTGGTATAGAGATGCGACTGTTACTTTGTAAAATATTTATCTTTAAAAAATAATGTGATTAATATATTTTTTTACGTTTTTGCATAATACATATTTATGTACCTATGTATTCGTTATTCAAGTCAGTATCTACAGTCAAAATTCAATTGCTTAACTGATCTATCAACGCATATCCTAAACCGCTAGGGTTGGAAACTTGAAATTTTGACAGTAGATACTTTTTATAATGTAGGCATCCACTAAGGAATAATTTTTCAAAATTCCTCTTCTAATGGGGGCGAGAAGAGAATCACACAAGCGAATTTGCGGACAAAAGCTAGTACACCATAAAACAATAACACGAAATTGCAAAAAAATCTCACACAGAACGTTATTGAAATAAAATCAAAGCCAGGAAACGTCTCAGCACCAGATTTCGGAAGTTCTTTACGCCCCCGCTGAAGTGGCGACGCAATTTGATTCGAGTGTGAACGATAATACCATCGAGTGCTGTTATTGGGCGATCACAATTTGCATGAGCCTTGAGATCCTGTCTAAATATTTTATTAACGGCTTATTTTTTTGGTGAATTTTGATGTTTCTTGGTAAATGTAGAAAAAAATGGCAGTTGTGAAGTCCTGGGGTCGATCCCCAGGTCGGGCAAAGTTTTAGGGTTTTTCCGTGTGGAATTCCTCGGTAGGAGCCCGGATTCTAGACTTGTGCCCGGTTGATGGCAATAGGCTGGCCCCCTATTACATGGGATTTAAACATAACGGCGAAATGAGGGTTCACTAAAAACACCTCTGCCGAACCTTTCGGGGAATACAATCGTGATATTATGTTATGTAGAAAACATGGTAGATGTATCGCATTTCGCAATCATTCTTCTTCATGAGAAATTATACCTCGTCTTTTATTGTTTTGTAGATAAATATAAAGGCGGAATTAGACGGTTCATTTTTCAGAAGAACATTAATTCGGTGAATGTTCATTTTTCTTTGATTTTACGTTTACTTTGGTTTTATTTTGTGTTTGGATCTTTTATTCCGAGTGAAAAATCAGCATCTTTCACTGGTAATTAAAGCAAAATGAAAAACAGATGTAGACAAAAAATTAACCGTCTAATTCCATCTTAAGGCGATTCGCACACCGCACCGCATCACGCAGCGTAGCGCGGGAGTGCGTGTTGTTACATTGCAAGTATCCGTGTTTGTATAGAAAACACGCGTAGTGCAACACACAGAAAACGCATTCACGCGCAGTGTTCTGGCTCCGTTGCCACGCACCCCTCAGCGTAGCGCGGGGCAGTGTGTGTTTCACTTAAGATTCTGAAAGGCTACGTCGACAACATGTTTCCGTTTTGTAAGAATAAATGCAAATATACGTTCGTCCTATTCTGCCTAGCCTTTTCTCGACTATGTTAGGGTCAGCTTCCAGTCTAACCAGATGCGGCTGAATGCCAGTATTTTACACGGAGTGACTGCCATCAGATCTCCGCAATCCAATTATTGGGCAATGCCGATATCCTTAGACTGGTTGTTAGATAAATAAAGATACGATAGACGGATGTTTTTTATCCGTAAATCAGGGGCCAAGTCACGTATAAATAACAAAGTTATCAATAACCGACCGTTTTCAGATATTTATTTCCCTTAGGTATTTATTTAAATGAACCTAAGGTCTACGGGATAGGGACATTTTCATATTCGGACATCTGATAATCATCTCTTGGGATATTCGTGGTTATAGGTTAATATACATTTCGTTGAACGACCTCCGACTTCCATGCCAACATAACCCGTCGACTAGTCGCCACGTAGTGTAACCATTAAGATTACCACATAAAAAAAGGTTAACATAATTTTCTCTACAAAAAAAACTTAATATAGCATCACGCCTGTATTCCCCGACGGGTTTGGCAGAGGTGTATAGTAACACCCTCATTTCGCCGTTTGTTTAAGTCCCATGTAATAGGGGGCGAGTCTATTGTCATCAACCGGGCACAAATCGAAACTGCTACTGAGGCCTCCCACACTAAAAAACCCAATAAAACTTTACTCGACATGGGGATCGAATCCAGAACCTCACGATCAGCAGTCGCGCTTGCCACCACTAGACCAAGGAGGCAGTATTAAATGAGTCTGTTGAGAATAATCCATCGTTTAGCTGTGGCAGTCGAGGCCGAAACAGAGAGCCAACCATAAACAATAATATTGTAAACGACTACGCAGTAGCTCTTGGTTTAAGCAGCACTTGATGTCATCAGCAGACTAGCTATGTTCGGGTCGGCTTCGAGTCTAATACGCCCCCCAACATAGAATCATTTCGATAATCAGTTCGTTAGTTTCGTCAGATTTGTTATCACGTTATTCTCGTTAACTTTTGTTGGAGCTAAATACGATGTGTAGTATATAGTTATCTGTGCGTAATTCGGTTGACTAAGTACTCTGTGGTTTGTACCAGATACCGTGCTTATATTCTTAATAATTATCAATATTAAGGTTTTTATAAATATGTTTAAAGTAATATACCTACCATATAGATTTCTAAAGTGTTTTAATATAATATTACAATTAATACACGAGGTTTATACTCGAAGCAACTTATAAAAAAATGAAGACGTCGCGGTACGCTTGGCAGCTGTGAAATATCGAAATTCATTTTGTTAAAAGAAATACTGGCCGAATCAAAACGAAGAGGGCCGACGAGTTACGAAGATCTGCCGTCGTGTGTCTGCCGTGACGAGCGTCACCACGCAACAGCCGCTCTCATAACGTACCGCTGCAGTAGATGTTTCACATCAAAAGTACTTGAAGAAAAACAATTGGGCCAATTTTAGAAACAAAATTGTTGCCAACACACAAATGAACACAATGTTTGGTTTTGTTTATGTTGTCAAACAATTAGACAGTTTGTCTAAACGAAAACTGTCTGATTGGACGGTTCGGCTTCGGATCGGTTGCGATCGATCACCGCTTCGGTTTACTAACAGGAACGTTGATCAATCTACTGGATTGCTCCCGTGGGAACCAACAAACCTTAAATAGGGGTTACACAAGAGTGTAAAATCTATACTAATATTATAAAGCTGAAGAGTTTGTTTGTTTGAACGCGCTAATCTCAGGGACTACTGCTTGGAATTGAAAAAATATTTTTGTGTTGGATAGTCCATTTATCGAGGAAGGTTATAGGTTATATAACATCACGCTACGATCAATAGGAGCGGAACATAAATGAAAAATGTTGCAAAAACGGGAAAAATGTCCACCCGTGCGAAGCCGGGGCGGGCCGCTAGTGTATGTATAAAATAACCCTTGACTTCTTTTCGTGTGGTTAGTGACTAACCTGGTGTCAGAGTTTATGCCGCTCATGGGCCTCTGACTTAGCTTCACATGCCGTCAAGAAATATCTCTCAGGCATGCCGGTTTCCTCACGATGTTTTCCTTCACCGTTTTTAAGCAAGTGATAATATTATATACTAATATTGTAAAGAGGAAAGATTTGTATTTTTGTATATAACGAATAAACTTAAAAACTACTGGACCGAATTCAAAAATTCATTTGCCGTTAGAAAGCTACATTATCACTGAGTAACATAGGCTATATTTATTACTGGAATAAAACTTCTTACGCGGCGGAGCCGTGAGGACACAGCTAGTTATACAATACGCACATGAATCCGAAAAGTCAGAGGTGCGTGCTTTGGATTCGAACTCGAGACCTATGACTTGGCAGTCCGACGGTTACACCACTAACTAGACTTTCACTGCTGTATAAACTGCTACCCTTGACTAAAACAAAGCATTTCAGTTTTATTTCAATCGCTTTTAAGACTCTATTTAATTCAAGCGATTACGGGTCTAAATCGGCTTTTTATCGTCCTCGGGTCGTTTATAGGTTGTTAAATTTAACATTTAGAAATAACACTAATGTTAATGTAGATAACAGGGAGTCGGTAATTGCTGTAGGAAGATAACGGTCTGAAGTTTGGATGCTGCATACAAATCAGGTTGATTGACAACATGGATGAATGAGCGATTGTATTGAACAAATTTGTATGGTCTAGCTCTACAAATAAATAGTTGTTCCGGGTCTTGGTGTTTGTGTATCTGAAGATTTGTGTCTGTAAACTACCCATGATACCAGATGTGGCTAATTATCACGTAGTTTACAAGGAGCTACTGTCTTCAGACTTCCGTAATCCACACACATAACATCACGCCTGTATTCCCTGTAGGGTTGGGCAGAGGTGTATAGTGACACCCTCATTTCGCTGTTATGTTTTAAGACCCATGTAATAGGGGGCGAGCATATTGCCATCAACCGGGCACAAATCCAAACACCAGGCTACTACTGAGGAATTCCACACGGAAAAAACCCAATAACACTGCCCGACCTGGGGATTGAACCCAGGATCTCACGATCAGCAGTTGACCAATAATAAGATTGCGAGGTAGTTCCGTAACCCAGTAACCTGGTATCACCGATATCCATTATGTTGGACCGGTTGTCAGAATTCAGACTGATTCTTATTGAATGAGAATTCTGAATTCTGAACGCTACATGAAAACGGTGGGTAGAATATATTTGTAGTTGCGACCACAGAGTAATTGCTAAACAGAGATAATAATGTAGGTACTTATTAGTGTGAATTAATTAATTGTTTACAAACATTGCGGTTTCGAAATTGTGGGAAGCTAAAATAGAAATAATTGTACGAATAGAGTGTATAATTTGAAAGCCACAAGTGTTAGCAATTATTAACAGGTATGGCAAAATAATTAATACTTAGGTTACAATACATTTAGAATTTTGTTGTTACCTGATAGAGCCCAGCCCGCATCTCTGACTTTTCGAATTCATGTGCGGATCATTTGATTATCACTTGCGTTAACGGTGAGGGAAAAACATCGTGAGGAAACCTGCACACCTGAGAGGGTTCCATAAAATTCTCGATGGTGTGTGTAGTCTGTCAAACCGCACCAGGCCAGCATGGTGGACTAAGGCCTAAATCATTCTGAGAAGACGCCCTTGCCCAGCAGTGGTACAGTAATGGACTAATTATGTTTATGTATTTATGTTGCTACCTGAGAAGTGTGAAGATAGAGAATCTGATTGTTTTACAAAGAATAACACCCATATTCTAAGACGTTCCTTCAAAACTTACTCAACTCATACTCGACTCAGAATGGCTTCGAAAACACCTTCAAAATTGTATTTTTAGTCGCAATTTCGAGTGAACTTTGAGGTTCCTCGACGGAGTCATTACGTCATAATTTGAATTATCTGCATGGCGCAAATAACGCCGCGATAAATAATTGTAAGGATTATCGTAAGCATAGTCGACAAAGTCTTCAAAATTCATTTTTATTACATATGAACTTTGACACTTCCTTCCTTAAGGTAGGTTCCGAGGTCCCTTGAGTTTGAAAGATGATTCCTTACCTCGACTGAGGAAAAATCTCGAGTCGAGGACGCTTATGTCAAGTCGAGGTGGAGTCGAGTCGAGTAATTTTTGTGGAACGTCTTAGAATATGGGTGTAAGGCCTCGGTTTTGGAGACGCGGGTTCACCGCGCATTTTATCACGTATTGGCATAAGTATATAAAAAAAATCGCTCCCGCTTTCTGTACGTTTAGATCTTTTAAACAACGCAACGGATTTTAATGCAGTTTTCAGCAATAGATAGAGTGATTCAAAAGGGCGGTTTATATTCCCCACATTAGTATCCACATTGTACCCGTGCGAAGCCGGGGCGGGTCGCTAGTACAACTATAAATCAAACAATACGCGTCTTCAAAACACTATAATACGCTTTACGCCCAACACTACGCCCCGCGCTGAGCTCTGCATTTCCATAGACCAGGCCTACGGTATAGCTGTGAAGAAATAGCCCCCTGATTCAGAACGGGCCTACTCCGAAAATCGAATTACGAAGTTTTGGCTGACAGTTCACACGTTTTCCAACCACAAAAGTGTGTGAGATCCGACGACCGATTTGATTTTCGCGATTTGACATTTTATCTTTCATTCTCAAATTTTGAATGACATATAGTAGTTCTTTAATACGTAACACATAAGTTTATAATAAACTATTTATTGCTTTTGTTTAGTAGTATCCAATACGTAACATCATCATCATCTTCCTGCCCTGGTCCCAAGTTACTTAGGGTCGGCGCAGTATGTTTTTCTCTTCCACTCTTCCCTGTCAGCCGTCTCATTATCATTTACTCCCTTATCTTTCATATCCTCCCTCACACAAGCCATCCATCTTTTCTTAGGTCTCCCTCACCCCCTCCAGCCATCAACATTCATATTCATCACTCTCTTAGTCACATGTGTTTCATCCCTCCTCATCACATGCCCATACCAAGACAAATAAATAATAAATAATAATACCCAATTGTGTCGATATTGCCCATGGCATCACTATGGTCCTATCTGAAAACCAGCGTTGCGACATTTTGTTTTTTTTTTTAATGTCGCAGCATTATGTTGAGATAGGAGCCCTTTTTCGCCTCGTGCAGGTAGTCTAAATTATTATCCTTTCTTTTTTTTAAATATTGTTTTTGTTTCTGTAACTGCCTGTGTGAGTCCAGAATACATAATTTTCTTTCTTTCTTTTTTGTTTGACAATACTTTGATCGCTTAATAACTTCGATGTTTGTAGTTGTTACGTTTTGATCCGAAACTTCGACGTTCCTTTTTCGGAGTAGGTAAACTGATTCGTTACGAGAATCGTAGATGAAACAAGTTACCAAATGGAATCGGTCAAAAAGGCTGCTTATCATAAAGGTTCTGAATAGGGTGGCTGATTCGATAATTGGTTAGTTTTTCCGTTTCTAACCGGTTTAATCGTTTGGAGTTGTATACAGAATTATGGTAATTTGTCCTGTTCCTTTTAAGGCGTGTTCTGCCTAGCTTTTTCTCAACTATTTTGGGGTCAGCTCCCAGTCTAACCAGATGTGGCTGAATACCAGTATTTTACACGGAGCGACTACCATCAGACCGCAATTTACTGGGCAATGCCGATATCCTAAGGTTAGATCAGTTGTCAGACTTTCAAGCTTCTGAATTTCCGTAACGACTGTCATAGGTATTCGTATAACAACCGAGACCGACTGTTTAACGTTCTCCGAGGCATGGAGGGGTCTCGATGTGTAACGAACGGTTACCCATCCACAGACTGATCGCGGCAAGCACAGCTTAACCTCGCACATCGTAAGATCCGCGCGGTTCCTTTTAAGGCGTGTATGGTGAACTAATTTGCTGCATTTCAGATTATGCCTTAAAAATAATAAATGGCTTTACTAGTCACTCTGTAGAATTGGAATTCCATTACTTTATGTACTTTTCATAGCACACATTGCCAATCTTATAATAACAATCTCTGGTGTTACTTTAATTTTAGTGATCCGTACCGAAAAAGGAAAAAAGAAACCCTTGTAGGATCACTTCGTTGTGCGTCTGTCGGTGTCTATCTGTCTGTCAATACTCTATTCCTCAGGAACGAGTAGAGGTGTCAAGTTGAAATTAATGTTAAGTAATCAAATTTGCAATCCCTTGGATCTGTGAAAAATTCAAACTTCTATGTCAACGCAATTAAAAGATACGGTCGTTTATGCCGCATATTTTGACACTCGCAAGGGAATTAAAACCTGTAGGGTACTTCCCGTTGACCTAGAATCATGAAATTTGGCAAGAAGCAGTGTCTTATAGCACAAGTAAAGGGAAAAATTCGAAAACCGTAAGTTTTATAGTAACATCACAAAAAAATAAAGTTTGCACGGAACCCTCGGTGCACAAGTCTGACTCGCACTTGGCCGGTTTTTTAGGGTTCCATACCCAAAGGGTAAAACGGGACCCTATTACTAAGACTCCGCTGTCCGTCCGTCCGTCCGTCCGTCTGTCACCAGGCAGTATCTCATGAACCGTGATAGTTAGACAGTTGAAATTTTTACAGATGATGTATTTCTGCTGCCGCTATAACAAAAAATACTAAAAAAACAGAATAAAATAAATATTTAAGAGGGCTCCCATAGGTTCCTACACCAAATGTGACTTTTTTGCCGTTTTTATAGATAATGGTACGGAACTCTTCGTGCGCGAGTCCGACTTACTCTTGGCCGGTTTTTTTTTTATAAAACAACCATGCATACTATTTAATTTAAATCTCATCTTCATAAAATGACTTGCTAACAAAAATACTGTTGTTACACTAAACAGGTAATACAACTTTTATCGTTAAAGAGACGGCGGAGGTTTGTTATTCATTTAAAACAACTTTACAGTCAGCTTTGAAAAAATAAAGCTAGGCTTAATTAAAACTAAAGAAGAAAAACGCTACAACTTGATACGAAAACTTTCCTTGTTTGTATTTATGTGCTCTTTTTATGACCAACTCTTTTAGGATTTCTCTTTAATTGCCACTCCGAAGTTTTCGTCTACAATGTACCTACTTACTTGTTTTATTTGTGTGCCTGTTGTGTTTGTTTGTTTGTGTATCTCTTTGTATATTGAAACAAACGAATGAAAACACTCAGGGAGTTGATTATATGCTATTTATTAATGTCAATAATTGGACAGAGTTTTGGCTTATACACCAGTGTACAGACAGAATTACCCATAAAATGAGCTCCCCAGACTATACAAGGTTACTGGTAACTCGACGTATTCCTTGCAGGACATTATAGTAGGTTTGAAATGCAACAAATTATGCCACCAATTAATGTTCTACCGAAATTCAGTAGTTTTTGAGATATGAATTATTTTAGATTTTGGTTGAAAAATCCCAGTTTCAACCATGTTTGCAAAAGTGTTTGGTATTTTTGAACTTTTAATTACTAACAGAGATCTCCTATGGCATCAGCTATCAGTGGCGAAGGCTCCATACAACTCGATTCCTATCGGCTTCCCTTTCAAAATATGGCAAATACTAGTACCTATCTATTATTTTCAATTATCATTTAAACAAATAATTAGGTATTTACGAAGTTACATTGCAGGTATAACATTTGCTTATGAAAGTAACAATCAAAGAAATAAATAAACCCCTACATTTTTTTCGGAGCAAAATGTTGAAATGACGCAAAAGAAAACCCGGTCAGGCACGGCAGGAATCCAGTACCTACATTTAATTCATAGTTTCACTTGTAGCGATCGTGACCTTGAGGCAACATAACACCGCTAGATATACGGACGATGGCAAGCCGCGATCCATCGAGTTACGATAAGGACAGAGATAGGAAATGCGTACGAACGAGATGGAAATAATGCTACTGAAGTTCGTAATTTGTTCAGATAGTAATATTTGGATGACAGATTCACAACAGATTTTTTCGCGCTTGTTTATATTATTGTATTCACTTGTTCGTTTGCATTTGATTTGATATATTCGTATCATAATTTAGAATCTTATAGCATTATTCATGTATTATTGTTGAAATTGATTTATTTGTGTAAACTAGTGATAGTTTTGCGAAGTGATAGTGCAGTAAAAACAAGGTTAGTGGCGTTGTATTGTTTGGTGATCGTCTATTTAAATAGGTATTTAGGTAAGTAAGGATTACTAAGATAGTTTTTTTAGTTTGTAGTTTTATTAGAAAGTAGTTATTTAAGTAGTGATTTTGTTATTATTGAGTAAATTCGATACCATGGCGGCATTAGTTAACGTAGAATGCTGTTTGACATATTATTTGTTGACTGAGGAAACATCCTTTTCAAAGTTGAGTTTTGAAAATAAAAAACATGTAATTCAGTTAGGCTGTGCTCGCTCTGACATGATTATAAATTACAAACGACACGATGGTTTTTTCAAGCATTTTAACAGTTCTTTGTAGGTACGACAAATACCCTTGGCTTACGGGAAGTTGTAAATTAAATAAAATGTTTTGTTTTCCTTGCATATTAGTCTCAGATTCTAGTAGCTTATGGAGCCACACGGGATTTAAAGATATTAATAATCTTTCAAATTCGTCCAAAAAACATGTTCAGACCGAAAAACATATCCGAAGTTGTTTATCTTTGCATGATTTCGGAAATCGTAGGATAGAAACCCTTGTATAATGTCCTGTAAGGAATACGTCGAGTTACCAGTAACCCTGTATAATCATAATCCCTCACCCTAACTCAGGCGATATGGCGATGGTAAGCCGGTTGTGACGTCACCACCAATCAACTGCAGGCTTGATGTAATAAGTTTGACGCATCTTCCTGTCGTGACTCGGCTGGCATATGGCGAGGCGTTACAATATATAAAAGGAGAAATTGGCTAACTGACTGATCTATCAACGCAAACCTAACCGCTGTGGTTAGAAATTTGAAATTTTGATAGTAGGTATGTTTTATAATGTATGCATTCAGTAAGAGCCAGTTCACACAGCGGATTCGTTTTAACGGATCCGTCGGTACTGGATGTGTTGACATCTGTACCGACGGACCAGTTAAACAAATGGCAGCTGCGTCGCATCTGGCAGACAGGATACGATAAAAATAACGGATCCAGTATTTTTTACTGAATTCCGAATACTGCCGTGTAGGATGTGAACTCGCTCATACAACTACAGGCGCCATCACCATAGTAAAAACGGATTTGCTAAAACGGGTTCTGTAAACAGTTTCTGTAAACGGATGAAAGATGGATGAAAAAAATCTCAGCGGCTGCACTGTAGTGTATCACAGTGAAAACTGTTGAACATCTTAAAAGTACAGTTTAGCAAGCTATAATATCTGCCTACCGACGAATTATAGCTACCTATCTGACCTAACCCACATGAATAAATACGTGACTATGGAGAGTACCTACGGCTGTCCGTTCTATGCATAGGCACATAATCAACTGTGTTATGCATAGTCAGATGGCTATGGCAGGTTGAAGTCCATCGGTAGGCAGATACATATTCTTGCTTCTGACTGTACAACATTGGTGATCTCAGAATCAGTTGTCTTGCACAAAAGATTACGTCACACGATAATCAATTTTTAGGGCACAATATATGTTTTTTTTGTTTTTGTGTTAATCAAATATTATACAATTACAAAAAGGGCAGAAAGGAAGGGGCTCGTGTCTAATTAACAACCGCGCGGATCATTCGATTTGCAAGGTTAAGCTGCGCTTGCCGCGGTCAGTCAGTGGATGTGGCCGTTCGTTACACATCGAGACCCCTCCGTGCCTCGGAGAGCACAATAAGCCGTCAATCCCGGAAGCCATACGAATACCTATGACAGTCGTTACGGGTAGTCAGAAGCCGGAAAGTCTGACAACCGGTCTAACCTTAGGGTATCGGCATTGCCCAGTTACTGGGTTGCGGAGGTCTGATGGCAGTCGCTCCGTGTAAAATACTGGTATTCAGCCGCATCTGATTAGACTGGAAGCTGACCCCAACATAGTTGGGAAAAGCCTAGGCAGAACGAAAAAGGGCAGAAAAAACCTAGTCCTTTTTAGTTATTTTTTGTCGAGGACAAAAAAGTTATACAAAAAGCGAAAGTTTTCTAAGAACTTCTTTAATCTTGGGATTCACGGGAGTCAAGTAATTGCTCCGAGCTAACGCGGAGATGACCCAAGAGACGTTAATTTTTTCACAAAGTCTATAAAAACGGTGTGAAAAAGATTTTTGTTGGGCCACGTCAATTTCTTAAAGCCGGCTCCGTTTCTTTGGTAGGTATGCTTAAAATACTAAAGATAGTGACGTTCCATAATCATATTTACTGGTGTTGTGGGTACAACACACTTGACGGGTTGGTTTAAATTCGATAGATGACTACTTTAAAAAAATTGGAAGAATTTAATTGAATTTTTATTAGGTATATCGAAAAAGGTATAAAAAGAAAACTATTGTTGAAAAAATAAATAAATTCGATTTATAAATGGAGAAGACACACGTTTTTCAAGTTTTTGAATGGCGAATTTTCTTTCCTTGTCTTACGAAACGGACATTGTACGGAGAAATGTCAAGTTACTATGAAGTTATTGAAGTATGACGTCATCATTCAGTAGTGCGATTTCTGTCTATTAACAGTTTTAAATAGCTTATAACTGGGGCATTTTATTGTAAATATTTCATTGTTGCGTATGTTTTTTGTGAATGTATCGAGACAATTAATTTAAAAAAAAAACATTGTCAACTAAGCAATTGTGTCAACATTACCAGTGATACTGCAAATCAACCGGGTTCAAATCTCAGTTTGGAAAAAGTGATACTGAAATTTTCAGTAGAAGACAGTTTGTGAATGTGTCGGGTAAATGGCAAAATCCTTGCCTACTAATAAATGGGACCCGATCATGAATGAGGACCATACAATGAACACCTAACTGAAATTGAAAAATTTAACCTTGAAAAATTATATCTCTTTCTAAATACCCTATTTAAAAAAAGTTACAATATTCAGTTTGGAAATCAACTAACTATTCAAAGCCAAATTTTTCAACGTCAGTAAGTTGTTCTTTTTCTGGTCTCCAGTTTTACCTATACCTTCGTGTACCTAATACCTACCTACGTAGTTTTCGGTAATCCAGTTGTCGAACTATTCGGATTGTTCTTTTTCTCTCGTTACGAGATTCGTTGAAAAAGCGAGATAACAATCCGAATCGGTCGAAAACTGAATTCTCGAAACGTTCTGAATTAAAGGCAGAACACCTCATCTGAACCCTAGGCATTCAGTCATTATTGTACTTGATTAAAGTTGTACGGAAGAGATTAAATAAACGACTGTCTTATTGGTCTAGTGGTCGCAAGCGCGACTGCTGCGCAAGGGGACCTGGGTTCGATCCCCAGGTCGGACAAAGTGTAATAGGATTTTTCCATTAGGAATTCCTCAGTAGCTGCCCGGAGTCTGTATTTGTGCCCGGTTAATGGCAATAGGCTCGCCCCATATTACACGGGACTGAAACATAACTGGCGAAACGAGGGTGTACCTAGTCTGGCCATAAATACTGTTACATTTAAAAATAAGAAAGATATTACATTTGAATTTGGAATCTGTCATTTTTATACGATTGTTCATTGAGTTTTCTAATTTTGGCGCCAAGACATTGTACAATATTTTGCAATATTAAAATGGAGTGGGGTGATAAAGAGAACCGAATCGCTGTGATTGCATTACACAAAGTTGGTATGGAGCCAAATGCAATTTTTAAAACTCTCCATACAACATAATCTTTACAATTGAGCAACATTTTAACAAACTAAATGACCGTATTTATGCTCAAAGCTCTAAGGAAGCTTCCCAATTAGTCGACAGAGTGCAACGTGGGCATTATCCGATTTCAGTGATGGTTTGGTGGGGTGTTAGCTATGAAGGAGTGACTGAGCCATATTTTTGTGAAAAATGTATCAAAACATCGGCACAAGTGTATCAAGATACCATTCTTGAGAAGTTAGTTAAGCCCCTTAACAACACCATGTTCAATAACCAAGTATAGTCCTTCCAACAAGACTCGGCGCCAGGTCATAAAGCTCGGTCCACGCAGTCTTGGTTGGAAGTGAACGTTTCGGACTTCATCAGAGCTGAAGACTGGCCGTTGTCTAGTCCCGATATTAATCCGCTGGATTATGATTTATAGTCAGTTTTAGAAAGTACGGCTTGCTCTAAACGCCATGATAATTTGGAGTCCCTAAAACAATCCATACGATTGGCAGTGACGAATTTTCCCATGGAAAGAGTGCGTGCTTCTACTGATAACTGGCCTCAATGTTTAAAGGACCGTATTGCAGCCAATGGAGACCACTTCGAATAAGCTTTTTATAGTTTAAATTGTTTTATATTTATGTGTTAAACTAACACACTGTAAAAGTAATAAATATTATTAGCAATAAAAAAAAAATTCTTCGTGACAATATTTATGGCAAGACTAGGTATATAAAAACATCTTTGCCGAAACCTTCGAGGAATACATGGCGTGATGTTAATAAAGGACTCGCACTGATGTACCTTCATCTCATCTTTATGTCACTTCCACTTATTACTACACACCAGACCCAGTTACAGGAAACATAATAAACAATACCATTCACTAACGAAGTGAGTCAGGTCGGTGCTTTTGTGTTAATAAAAAAAACATCTTATGTTCATTTACAAATGGAACGGTCGACTGACCCTAGGCGGTGACCCGCACCTCTGAAAAAAGAATAGTTGAATATGTAGAAGGCGTAAATTATATTTGTGGAGGAAGGTATGGTGTTCGTCGAACGAAAAGGGAGGATCATCCAACCAGGCGAGTCTTTTGTCTGGCGGGCTACTGCACAACGATGTATGTTGGGAAGTTGTATATACAATATGTAACATATTTAATGCACATCCTGAAAGTAGTTTGTTCAGAATCGTTTACTGAATCGATTTCTATCATTTTTAATATAGGTAATTTTTTATCCCAAAAATAATTAAAACTACGGAAATTAGTCACATTACCCCTGTACAGTCAAAACAAACTGAAATGGACCGTAAATCAACGCAAAAAAACTTTTAAAAGTGAATTTTAATTTTATTAATACATATTCCGTCATTCAATACAAAATAAAGAAAAATAAACCTTATTTCAAGAACGTTAATTTAGTAAATAACAATGTACATGTTAAATTAAAATTTCAGTGTATGTATTATGATTAAAACATAATATTCTAATTGGGGTGTTTGAGAGTGTGCATTAATTACGTTACATGTTGTATACTATCTGCGTGTCAAATCTTGATATCGCGATGCAGAATTTGTGACGTCATATTTGAGATTTGTTATTTGTCACTGTGACTGCTAGGTCATCGTCGTGTTGCGTAGTTCGCATGTGGCGTGATAGATGCCGCTACAAACTAAATTGTCTGGTTAAAGATACCTTTTTACAGATAGGTTATGAAAGAATTTTGTGACGTGTTATGAAAATTGACTAAAAAAATTGACGATACTAGAATCAGTGGTTAAACAGTCGGTCTCGGGTGTCATACGAATACTTATGACAGTCGTTACGGGAAGTCAGAAGCCCGAAAGTCTGACAACCGGTCTAACCTTAGGATATCGGCATTGCCCTGTAACTGGGTTGTGGGGGTCTGATGGCAGTCGCTCCGTGTAAAATACTGTTATTCAGCCGCATTGGTTAGACTGGAAGCTGACCCCAACATACTTGGCAAAAGGTTAGGCAGAAACCTACTAGAAATGAGATGCAGGTTTATTCTTTGCCGTGAACCATACGGCCAAATTAACATGAAAATTGAAATTACTATTATATTAAACAAATCCCAACTTTAAGAACATGTGAACTAAGTTGATTACAGAAAGACAAAAAGTATTAAAAAATCATAAAATTATAACATTAGGTACATAACTTGTATTCCCCGAAGGGGTCGGCAGAGGTGTTTTTAGTACTCCCTCATTTCGCCAGTTATGTTTAAGTTCCATGTAATAGGGGGCGGGCCTATTGCCATTAACCGAACACAAATCCAGACACCGGGCTGCTACTGAGAAATTCCTAATGGAAAAACCTAATAAGACTTTCCCCGACTTGGGGATCGAATCCAGAACTCCATGTTCACCAGTCGCACTTGCGACCACTAGACCAACGAGGCAGTCATATAATTATTTCTGTTGCAATAGAAACTATACTAATTGTATAATGGAATTAAGGCTTTTAATCCAGAAGCATAATTATTAATATCAAATTTAAAATGGCTGCTATAATGCTTTCTTATAATGAAAAAATTTAATCTTGAAAACGTTGGTTATTCCGTTTCAGTTACAGTGAAAGTTCCGAGTAAGGTTATAAAGGTATTACTTTGATTCACCTTTAAAACTGAGCGCGGAAAAGTTAGCAACTCTATGTTTAACTTCTATGCCCAGATTAATCCGGAAATTAACTCTCAAAGAACTTAAATACAAGGTATTTTTACTACGAGAATTATGTCGTAGATTAACGCGAAACATAAAAAGGTACCTCGGTATTAAGGGCCAAACCACACCTAACGGAAGATATGGCGCCGATCTTCTGTTGCACAAATTTACTCGAAGAATTTTAGTAACGCATCTTCGGTCAAATGTGTACGGTATGAAATGTTTACATGGAATTATGTATGGGAGATAGGCGACGTATCTGCTGTCAGATGTGGTTTGGCCCTTAAACTTACTTTAGATTGGGAAATAATAATGGTTCCGAAAAACAAATTAATCTCCAGCGATCTGTGGCCGACTATTATTCTAATTAACCAGCGTTATAATGAATTACCGAAAAATTAACTAAACTAACGACGAATATTGATTAATAATAAAATCCAGAACGAGCTTACAAAAAGTGGGTTGTGATTAATCCATTTCAGATATTAAAATTATAGCCGTGCGACTAAATTACTAAGTGAGCGACTAGAAATACAGAGAGGGCAACTTCAATATTAAGATAAAGACGATCGATTTTTCCAGTTGAGCTTTTACATAACGTACTTTTTACAGCAAACAATCTTTAGACAATAAATAGTTTGTCAAATTCGTAACGCCTAGGTTAGGTTAGGTTAGAACTGCGACCACGCAACGCGCGAAGGCGAGCGAGCGAAGCGAGTGTGCCGCGGCAGCGACCGCCGAGCGCCAGATTTGCTCTTTTGCAAAGGCAAATTTTGAAAATCTGCAGGACGTAACGTTGACACTCAAGCAAATATTAGGTCGCTCAAATATTATGAAGCTTCTCATTTTGTATTTTAAGTAACTCAAATTAGTGTTTGTCAGTTGCTGTTCCGTTGATTTCTCGTCACTCGCATCAGTCGCTCACTTAGTAATACTATAACGTAAATTAATTATTTTTGTCACTTAAAATTTTAATTTACAGTCACTCGTTTAAATACTACCCCTTTAGATTTTGTACCAGCCAATCGTATAGTACGTGGATTTGTTCTGGTGGGGAGGGTGCAAGGTTCAGCCTAGCAAGGAGCGTTCTCTAAAGCTCGAACATTTTTCTATGGAAGCTGGCACAGCCATTGCCGCCATTTTCATTGTGTTTCATAGTTACGGCGCACATTGAAACTGATATAATGGTAGATAATATGTGGGTAGAGAACACTTGAACAAAAAATGTCAGCAATATGGTGCCCTAAAAGTCACGTTGTCGAAATATTTGGGGGTAAAGATCGCCATAAGAGAACAATGCAAAACATTAAAAATTAACTTATTACCTTAAGCGTTATTAGTTTTTGTTTCTTTGTTTAACTGTCCTCTATCCAAATATACCAGTTCCAAAGTGCGCCGCAACTTTGAAAAAAAACCAAAATGGCGGCAGAGGTGGCTTTGCCACAAAGATTCTATCCCCTTTGTGTTTCGTATGGTTGGTGCCTACCATGGCATAATAATTTGCTACGTCAATATTCTCTTCCCACGATGGTCAAAGACTACGCCACAATCAGTGTTGCCATTGATTATACATATTCAATACAATAAAGGAGATTTTTAATTCATCATGAATATAAATTAAATTGCTAGCTAGCCTATTTGGTACCTCGTGTGACACATCTATTAAGTTAAAAAGTAAACGTTATAAAATTACTATATAAAAATGCTTCTTTATAGAAGCAAGAAAAAATGAATTTTGCTCTGGTAATTTATTTATACAGTGACAGCACACCACAGCGATGGCAAAGTCTTGGGCCAATCACGTGACCTACCTATCACGGGAAGAGATTACGCCAGGTTAGTTAGCAATTTAATTTATATTTATCTTCTTCCTCTTAGCCTTTTCCCAATTATCTTGGGGTCAGCTTCCAGTCTAACCAGATGCGGCTGAATACCAGTATTTTACACGGAGCGACTGCCATCAGACCTCCACAACCCAGTAACTGGGCAATGCCGATATCCTAAGGTTAAACCGTTTGTCAGACTTTCGGGCTTCTGACTACCCGTAACGACTGTCATAGGTATTCGTATGACACCCGGGACCGACAGCTTAACGTGCTCTCCGAGGCACGGAGGGGTCTTGATGTGTAACAAATGGTCACCCATCCACGGAGTGACCGCGGCAAGCGCAGCTTAACCTTATATTTATGATGAATTAAAAATCTCCTTTATTATATTGAATATGTTAATCAATGGCAACACTGATTGTGACGTAGTCTTTGGCCATCGTGGGACGAGAATACCTGACGTAGCATATTATTATACCATGGTGTCGACCGTCTAGGAGGGGCACGTCAATTTTACAGTCATATAGGTAACAAAAAGAGACGAGGTTTTTTTAAAACCTGGATTTAATATTGACCATCTTGTGTTATTACACCTCTTACTACAGGGATTAAGTAACGTAGTAGTAACGTGTTAATAATAGTAACGTGTATCGTAACTTATTTCGGTACGAAATTCGACCAAAAGTTGCTACTCAACCTGTCACAGATCAATAGGCTTATATAGCACAAACTTTTGACGTATACTATCGTAAACATATCGCTAATGTGAGCGAATTTTGTATCGAAAATACAACTGGCCTATAACATGTTGGTTTATTTTTTTGCGACATTCACAATTTGTATCATACATAGATATGAATAAAGTTTTCAATTTAATTAAAAAGGAGTGATAGCCTAGTGGTGTGACCGTCGGACTGCCGAGTCATAGGCCTCGAGTTCTAACCCAAGGCACGCACCTCTAACTTTTCGGATTCATATACGAATTCATATATGAGGAAACCGGCATGCCTGAGAGATATTTCTCGACAGCATGTAAAGCCAAGCCAGAGGCCCATGGGTGGCATAAACTCTGACTATTAGTCACAAACCACACGAAAAGAAAAATAATTTAATTAAATATTATATGTCCGAAACGAATATATCGACGGTTAAAAGGAAATATTATTAATAAGCGACATTTTGGTCAAAAATTAGTTATATATGCCATTGGACTTGAAATTTTCTGCTCTTTCGAACGGTGATTTTATAACTGTTTCACTTTTCACAATATCTTAATAAATGACAAAAATACGTCAGTTTTTCTAAA
Organism: Amphipyra berbera; assembly: GCA_910594945.2. Classification (NCBI taxonomy): domain Eukaryota; kingdom Metazoa; phylum Arthropoda; class Insecta; order Lepidoptera; family Noctuidae; genus Amphipyra; species Amphipyra berbera. The sequence continues at coordinate 8,731,724 of OU343144.1, read as the reverse complement.
ATTTAAAACTTTGAACGGCTCTCCTGAACATTTCATCTTTTGTCGCTTATTCGCATTAACGTTACGTTTGGGGCCATTCAAGTATTACGTAAGCAGAATTTTAGTAATTTTTGACACACCCCTCCCTCTTGTCAGCAAAAGTAAGCAAAGCTTTTACCCCCCCTCTTATGCTTACGTAAACATTGGTATATATGTATTTTTTTTAACTGATCAGGTTTATATATTGTTATTCATGAGCAGCAGTTTTTAAGTTTAGAAAAATAATTAAATAAATAAAAATTGCTGACGTAATTATCATCTTGACACCCCCGTCCCCCATGTAATCAAAAATAAGTTAAGCAAAGACCCCCTCACCCCCCTTTCGTGCTTACGTAATACTTGAATGGCCCCTTTCTAACGTGAGAACATTCGTGCTAGGCCTATTGCAAATAATATTTAATACATAAAAACCTTTTCCTGATTACTTAGCCAATCTTATTTACCCTAAAATATCTACCACGATCCCCGGTAGTCAGCTGTCATTTTTCGCAAAGTCTCCGCCATTTTGTCTGACCTTATGAATCCCCGATAATAAGATTACATCTCTCGCCGTGCTCATGTTACTAGTAAACTCGATTCCGTTCATTATTATACTCAAAATTGAACTGCATTTTCGAAGGTAAGCTTATCGATTTTATGCAATTTGGGTAAAGTAGGGATTACGAGAATTTGGCTGACTATCGAAGATGTTGCATAAGTATAGTCAACAACAGGTCGAAATGGCAATTTTCTAGTCACTTTCAATACAAAACTACAAGTAACAACGTGAGCGAGATCGAAATCAATAAACGCGGTCGATGCGGACGCGTGCAGCGCTAAGACTACGATGGCGCGGGCGCTGTGCGGGTGTGCGGGGCGTCCCCCCTCCGAGACTCACCTCATACCCCATTGCGATGTCGATCTGTCGTTGACTGTACAAGCATAAACAGTCCATTATACACAACGACGTTGAAATAAATACTCACGCTATCTTGTAAAGGCAACATGTGCCAAATGCATTGACGCAATAAGGTTCAAACTGCTGCTAGACAGCTGTCAAGTTCAATGGCACTGTGGTATCCAGAACCACAACTCGTTGATATCTTGTTGTTCTTCTCAATAAAGCATCTATATTGCAAATCTTTAATTTTGATAATTTATGTATACAAAGAAATGTCACTATCAAAATGACAGGACAGTAGTGCAAAACATTTTATCATTAAATTTTTACTAAGTAATCATCTATATAATTAAAGGTAATTAATTATAAGAACTATGCAAACAAAATACCGTAGCTAAACAATGTTTGCGGCGCTCATATCTAGCTCCAACTAGGATTAACTATTAAGAAATCGGTTTTGGAATCGGATTCATTCACATTTATGACAAACCTATCAGTAACGTCATCAATAATGTGGTGCGGTGTCACCTCTCTTAAGCCTTCTTCTAGCAATTGTTTTATCTCATTCATTTTGAAAGTTTTATTGTTTCGTGCGACATACCCCTTCACCTGAGCCCACACCAACTCAATAGGGTTTAGCTCACAATGGTACAGGGGCAGTCGTAGGACAGTGACACCGCACTGGGCAGCCATCTCATCCACCACATACTTATTAAATTCTGATTTATTTTTCTTAACAATTTCCTATAACTAGGCTTTTGTCATTGTTTGCTTGAAGGAAATATTATTTGTATGAAGCCATTCCTGTATATTGGCTTTCTGTTCAACTTTCCGGTAATGGTATGGAGCATTATCCATTACCAGAACAGAGTTTGTTTCAATTTTGCTTAAATCTCCTTGAACCATTCTTCAAAACATTCCGCATTCATCTCTTGATGGTAGTTTTCAATCTTCTTTTTTGATTCGAACATGAGCAGACCCCCTTCAATAAAACCATCTTCACTGTCTATATGGCTTATTATATTTCGCCTGCCTTTGCCTGTTTGGGCTTTTAGCCCTTTGTCAATCTGAGGCTCCATTTGTCAATTAACAAATGAAACTTAACAAAAAACATAAACACGCAGCGAATAACATTCGAGTTCGATCGGGGAAAAGAAAACGAATGAATTGAAAAAACGCGACTTTGACATTATCTACTATCAAACGAAATTTGAAAATGTTTGGCACCCCTGCATGCTACCAGTCCAGTTGAAAATCTGTCGCAAGATTTGAATCAAACAAACAAATATACGAAGTGATGCTAATTGTTCTGCCTTACCTTTTTTCCCAACTATGTTGGGGTCAGCTTCCAATGTAACCAGATGTGGCTAAATATCAGTATTTTATACGGAGCGACTGCCATCAGATCTCTGTAACCCAGTTACTGGGCAATGCCTACATCCTACGGTTAGACCGGTTGTCAGACTTTCGGGCTTCTGACTTCCCGTTACAACTGTCATAGGTATTCTTATGACACCCGGGACCGACTGTTTAACGTGCTCTCCGAGGCAAGGAGGTGTCTCGATGTGTATCGAAAGATCACCCATCCATGGACTGACCGCGGCAAGCGCAGCTTAACCTCGCTAATCGTACGATCCGTGCGGTTGGTAATAGCCACGAGCCCCTCTAAGTGATGCTAATTAAAAACGTGTAATAAAAATACGTATCAAACTTGGTCATATAACAATTTTCCTTCAATTTTAACCCCATCTTTTTCCCCATACACTTGACTTAACACCAATTTTCTTCCCCCTTCACTTATCACGTTTGATCACACAAACTCCTATATCACGAGATCCCAGCCATTATTATTAACAAGTTTATCCCATCTTTTGTTCCTTGAATATAATTCGGTGTAAAAATAAGTCATTTGGCGGCACTGAATGAAGAAATAAGAGATGTGTCGCTGTAAATTAAAACCGGTTTAAGGGATGCGTAGGGTTACTACAAACTAACTGATTGTTGGTCTAGTGGTGGCAAGCGCGACCGCTGATCGTGAGGTCCTGAGTTCGATCCCCAGGTCGGGCAAAGTGTTATTAGGTTTTTCCGTGTGCAATTCCTCAGTAGCATCTCCGAGTGTGGATTTGTACCCGGTTGATGGCAATTGGCTTGCCTCTTATTACATGGGACTTAAACATAACGGTGAAATGAAGGTGTTACTATACATCTCTGCCTAACCCTTCGGGGAATACAGGCGTGATGTTATGTTATGTAATTGGTTACTAGGTATCACTAATGGAACACATTCAAATAAAAACGTTTCTAAACTTCAATTAATTTTATACAGTACGTAAAACAACGAATTGAATCTGGTTGATGGGTAGGTTAAGTGTAATACAATCGTACACTTTTTGTCACTATACACGCTATCCACTTATCACACAGTGTGCAAACGCAGGCATAGTTCAAGCTATTATATTCAGGATTTTGAGAAATTGATGTTTACTTACTTGTTTACATTGTGCAGCTGATCTTGTAGGATAATGTTAGTTATGTTAACTGACTACAAAACTGAAAGAAATTGTTAAAAATGAGAAAAATAAAAATTGGTGAATAGCGTGGATAGTGACAAAAAGTGTATAATTGTGCTATACTTTACCTACGGATCAAGCAGTTACAAGGTATGCTCTTCGTTGTGTTATGTACTGTATAACAAGATAACTTCTACTTTCGCGTTCTTCGCTACCGCATTAGTTAGGTATTTTTTGATTTGAATGTGATCCATTAACGATACTCAGTAACCCCGAGAAGTTTCGTGTTACTTAGAAAAGAAATAGAAAACATTTATTTGGACACAGCACAAAGAGACACAACGGATAAAACGTGTGTTATAAAAAAATAAAAGTCTTGGGTATGTATCTCACGGCTGGACCAAAAAGGTGTCCAGATCAGCTTAATGTCAAGCACTATGAGTACTTGACGCTGGTTTTCGTCTGGAACCTTTGTGCTTCACGGATGAAGCAAAAAGTAGTATAATTAATATAATTTGAAGTAGTATAGACACTGTACTTACTTCATGAACTGAAATGTACCTAAGCGTCCGGTTGAATAAAAACTCATGAGAGAGTCTGAACATAAAATGACAGCATTAGGTATTTACATACATACATAAACTCACGCCTTTTTCCCATGGGGGTAGGCAGAAACTATAGAACGCCACATGCTACTATCCTTACATACTCCTTTCGCTTCATCCACATTCATAAATCTTGTCATACATGCACGCCGGTTGAGAGTACTACGCACAATAGGTATTTACATATTACAGTAGCCAGGTATAGTCTGCACGCAAGTGCTAGTCACCTCTTGAGGTATGGGAGCGGCAGCAGGGAGTGCGCTCGGTACACAAGCACAAAATAGATAGGCACTGAAGTCAATCTACATACAGGTGCGCTCGAGCAACGCACACATAGACACTGCTCACGGACACGATATCTCGGACTGTTTGGGACCAGAGTGCGAGTGAGTGCGAGCGCGAGTGCCATGCGCTTGAGAGAGATAGATATATATAGATAGAGCGACCGCCGAGCGTAGGTATGAAAAGTGAAGTACATACATGTGATTGACTTCTGTACCTATCTGTTTTGTGACGCAAGTCAAAGCGAACTGACCGAGCGCATCTATTGTTTCGCGTCCCCCTCCTGCCGTTCTCTACCTCAGGCGGTGACTAGCACTTGCGCGCAGACTATAGTATACTTACTTGTTTAATGCCCAAATACTCAAACGCTACTCAACTTTAAGTTGCCGTTAAGTCTCGTGTTGTCACTGTCACTATAAGGCGAAGTGACAGTGACAGCACGAGATTTAACTTAAAATTGAGTAGCGTTTGAGTATTTGGCCGTATGTGTTGAAAATAACCTATTTACAGAATGGTTTAACTCTGGGCCAAAAGTTTATTTTTTTGCGCCCCTAGTTAAATGACCGCGCGGCGAGTAATAGCCGTGCAATTCGCTCGGGCTGCTGAAATGCCTCACGTTAAGAACACATCGACGGTCCCTACGTATACTATCGAAAGTACATAATCTCAGTTTTTATTTTATTATGTACCTATGTAGGTACACCGATTACGCTGTGATTTATGATCCGATTTACGTGATTCTTCTTTAGTTTGATGCGGAATAGTTGCCATTTGGTACCATAAAAAAATATTATTTTGTGACCTTTAAGATAACATAATTTCACACATTTTAAGCAGATAAAATAAAAACTGAGATTTTGTAGTTTCGATAGTATACGTAGGGACCGTCGACATGTTTACTTAATGTAATATTTTTTTATTGTATTCAAAAGTATTCCATGCAGGGTCAATCTATGTCAGCAGTACATTACGAGGTTTGAAGGAATTACAGATTTCGTTTACACCTTGTAGTGTGTGTTTTTACACCCTTCATGCCTCGGAGAGCACGTTAAACAGTCAGTCCCGATTGTCATGCGAATACCTATGACAGCCGTTACGGGAAGTCAGAAACCCAAAAGTCTGACAACTGGTCTAACCTTAGGATATCGGCATTGCCCTGTAACTGGGTTGCGGTGGTCTGATGGCAGTCGCTTCTTGTAAAATACTGGTATTCAGCCGCATCTGGTTAGACTGGAAGCTGACCTCAACAAAGTTGGGAAAAGGCGAGGCAGAACAAGCTGTATAGTTGTCTTTATGCCCATTTTGGTCATATTATGGCGTCAATTGAACCTTTTTATGACTTTTCTTTCTTCATGAGTGTGGTGTTGTAAAGTAATCGTTTCTCTCAAGTCTCTTGAAGATCGGCTTTGTAAAATGAGTTTGTAAGCCAATAGATCTTGTTGCCTTACTGATTTCCTGTTATCTTATTCTTTGGTTATATAAATATGATATTTTGTTCGTGTTTCGGTAAGCATGAATTTTATAAAGCTTATGAAGTGATTTTGGTTGTCTTTGTAACTTCTTACTTAGTTTTTCAGTTTCATATATCGCACAATAAATAACGATAATGGAATATTGTTTTATTTACCACTGGCGACATAATTATAAACCTTCCTCTTGAATCACTCTATTTATTAAAAAAAACCGCATCAAAACCCGTTCCGTAGTTTTAATCATCTAAGCATAGATAGCGACAGACAGACCGCGGGAGCGACTTTGTTTTATACTATGTAAAGATTAGACAGTAGAGTATCGTACACGTATCGCTAATGTAGGCGAATTTTGAATAGAAAATACAACTGTCCTTTAATATTTTAGTAATTTTTTTGCAATAGGTATGCACAATTTGTCAGACTTTCGGGCTTTTGACTACGCGTAACGATTATCATAGATATTCGTATGACACCCGGGTCCCCGACTATTTAACGTGCTCTCAGAGGCACGTAGGGTCTTGATGTGTAACGAACGGTCACCCATCCACAAACTGACCGTGACAAGTGCAGCTTAACCTCGCAAATCGTATGATCCGCACGGTTGGTTATTAGCCACGAGCCTTTCAATACATAGATATGAATAAAGTTTTCAATTTAATTAAATAGTTTGTGCGAAACGAGTATTTACAATTCAAAATTCACTTACATTGACATTATGTTTACGTTACTAACTTCACAACATTCGGTTAGGCCTACTGATATAAATATCTATATAGTAGACTGGCTGTGTCCTCGCGGCTCCGCCCGCGTAAGAAGTTTTATTCCAGTAATAAATATAGCCTATGTTACTCAGTGATGATGTAGCTTAGTAACAGCAAAATATTTTTTGAAATTGGTCCAGTTGTTTTTAAGATATCCTTTTTCTTTTTTTCTGTAGCAATACGTTGTCCCACACTAGGATTTCTCCTGTATCGTGGGTGCGTTTACGGGCACAAATGTTCACACGCACAAACATCCAGACCCGGAACAACTATCTGTAGGCCATACAAATATTTGTTCCGTGCGGGAATCGAACCCACGACCCGTAGCGCAGAAGCTGATCGCTCAGCCACTGCACCAAACGTGTCGTCAATCGTTTATTCGTTACATACAAAAATACAAATCTTTCCTCTTTATAATATGAGTATAGATATCTGCTTCATGTGTAACCACTTTTATAGAACGCGTACTTGCTACATAACTACATTCGTCGCATGAATTCTTGCGATATCAATCCATATCTAAACATCAGTCCTCAGTCCATTTGGTTCACCTTCATCAAAGGTTAACTCAAACTAAATTTATTAGAGGTTACCTTTAATTCGTATCACTCAAGTGTTTGACTAATTGAACATAGCCGATGCTAACTGTGGTTATCTAGTTTCTGAAACAGATAATGATAAATGATCTTGAAATACCTACCTTGGAAAATTAATAGGTGTTGAAAGGTATTTTGGGTAGGTACCTACGTATTCGTAGATAACAATGATAGTTTAGCGGTAGAATCACAAAATAGATAGGTACAGAAGTCAATTTACATACAAGTGCGCTCGAGCAACGCACACAGACACTGCTCACGGACACGATATCACGGACCGTTTGGGACCAGAGTGCGAGTGAGTGCGAGCGCAAGTGCCATGCGCTTGAGAGAGATAGATATATAGATAGAGCGACCGCCGAACGTAGGTATGAAAAGTGAAGAACATACATGTGATTGATTTCTGTACCTATCTGTTTTGTGGTTGAATGCTTACCCTCTATGCAGGAGGGTCAGACAGAGTTCAACCCCAACCCGCACCTTTGACATTTCGAATACAACTGATCAGTGATTATCACGTACGTGACGATGAAGGAAAATTGTGAGGAAATCTACACACCTGAAAGGGCTCCATAAAATTCTCGATGGTGTGCAGTACGCCAATCCGTACCAGGCCAGCGTGGTGAACTAAAGCCTAAACCCTTCTCAATCTGTGAGGAGACACGTGCCTAGCACTAAGATAGCAATGGGCTGATTATGCTATTATGATAAAAATGCTTGGAGTTGAGCCGCTCGCTGTTATCACAGACACATCATTGTAATTATTGAAATTATTTTTATATGACATTATTTTTTATTTTATTTTTTATGTTTTTGACATCTATTGAATATTTTTTCTCAATTAATTATTGAATATTTCCTTTACTGTGCTATGTTCTTATTTTTTCAAATTGTGAATGTGAGTACCGTGTAGGCTAGCTTTATACACGAATTTTTTAACTGTTTGGCGGTTTTGAGTTTTTTTTTGTGACCTACGCAAATGTCCGGCTGATTGGTAGCGTCGTGCGGCAGTCGGGTTGTTGAGCTCCCTTAAATAAGGTTTGAGCTACGCGATGACTGATGCATGCGTGCCGTCAGTAAGGACAGGTCAACTCAAACCTGCTATGGCACTTTCCTAAAAAGGCCATTCCAGACGTTGCCTTACATTGTTACACTCACATAATTTTAATACCACAATGTCTGAACTTTAAAAGAGACCTTGATCTCTGAGTTTGTTTCGGCTTTTCTTCTCAGAGCTAGTCAGATAGGAAATGCTGGCGCCATCAAGTATTAAAAAAAAAACATTACAGTGACTTGTAAAAGTGTCTGTAACAGATTTATTTACAGAAATAAAAATCATTTATCATTTATCTATATCGACGCTCGGCACTGAAAACCTCGTAAAACAAATTTTCTTCAAAAGCGTTTTATTTGTTCTTTAGATTGATAAACTCGTCATACACGTACTGGTTCAACAAACTTTCAATTCAAATAGTTAGGTACGAGGACGTACGATGACAAACTTGTAATAGGTAACATTTGATTGGCCATTTTTTTTCAGGAGACGGTTTTTTCTATAATCTTTTTAAAAATTGTATTTTACACATACGTGGTTTTCACTGCCGACCGTCGATATACGACCGAAGCGTGTAACATGTTTTCTTATAATTTACGCTACATATGGCCGATTCTTATAATTTACGAAACGTTATTGGTCGAAATTGAGACTCTTGTATCTTTACCAATAATGAAGCAAAGACCTCATGGCGTTGCATAGTAGACCCACCCATATGGAAGTAGCTATCACAGGTAAAATTAAGTTACGAGTCTATTTACATTCCCAGTTTGGCAATAAAAAATGCTACCATTGGTAAGCAAGACGATTCGTTTTTGTTTATAGGAACCGAGAATTATATATATTTTTGTTTAGAAAAAAAATGATCATTCTCAATTTGTTCTTAGTTCCAAAATAAAAAAAAAAACTAGTTGTAACAAACAACTTTTGTTATTCAAGAAAATAATATCAATTTTCCCAATAAAAGTATGTTGAAATTGTTTTCTGGTAGGTAATAAGATGTTTTTTTTTCACATTTCCGAAAGTGACATGAAAAAAGTTGTTTGTTTCCACAAGTATATTCACCCCTGAAGTTTACCTAGTTACAAAAAAACACGGTAGATAAAAACTTTCAAAGATACAGGGTGTAAACAAAATCATGTAAATCCTTCAAACCTCGTGATGTACTGCCGACATAGATTAACCCTGAACGGAATACTTTTGGATTCAATAAAAAAATACAAGAAGTAAACATGAGGCAGTTTAGCGCTCCGAGCGAATTGCGCGGTATCGCCCGCCGCGCGGTCATTTAACTCAGGGCGCTAAAATGCCTCACGTTAAGAACACAAGTTTACTTCTTGTAATTATTTTATTGAATCCAAAAGTATCCCGTTCAGAGTGAATCTATGTCAGTAGTATATCACGAGGTTTGAAGTAATTATATCGTCAGTCTTAGAGTATACCTACATATTAAATAGATAATTAAACTATTTATTTAATATGTAGGTATACTCTAAGAAATATAACTATATTTATTTTCTCAAAAAAATACTTTGAATCTCTCTACTGTAAAGTAGGTATATTGCCGCTTTAATCTTTTTATCTTTCCACTGACGATTATGATTTCGTTTACCTACACCCTGTATATTCACGGGTGAATATTCGATTTTTTTAAACTTTATTTTAACAAATCATTCTTCTCTCGGGTTGTTAACGTTATAGTATTGTCAGATTATTTTTATTCTTGTCTTATTGCTTGACGGCAGCGGTATAGTTTGAGTTTTCATTATCATAATTATAGTATTAAACATCTGCATTCTTAACTTTGGGATGATGCTAATGACGTTCTCAATTTTTGTTAATATTTTTCGAAGAATGCCCCTCACACAACTTTAAGTATTTATTAGATTGAAACACATTAAGTAGGTCGTGTACTTATCTGTTCTATTATTCAAATTACGAAAATCAGGTCAAAATACAAAAAATAACGGTATCATAGCAGTCCGACCATAATATGGAAATAATCTATATTCGTCAAATATTCGGGTATTTAATATGAAAAAGTTCTGTTTGAGTTCGTCATGTTTATATTGAAAGAAGTGCTCAAACAAAATTGGTGCTGAACATGTCTATTTGAACTGAGCGTAGTGGGACCCTAACTTTATTGTTTGAACAGAAAATTTTATTTAATTTGTTTAATAAAGTCTCGTTTTAACTAATATAAGTGCTAGTAGAGATAAGTGTACACCTATAATGATGATTTTATTTGGCGGTTATCAGTTAAAATTTATATACAAAATGTATGGTAATGTAAAATGTATGCAAAAATTGTTGTTATTTCATTATAGTGCCTGTCTAGCTGATAACGTATATTTTGATAACACTGGACTGTTTTTATATCTAACTAGCTGTGTCCTCACGGCTCCGCCCGCGTAGGAAGTTTTATTCCAGTACTAAATATAGCCTATGTTGCTCAGTGATAATGTAGCTTTCTAACGACAAAAGATTTTTTGAAATCGGTTCAGTAGTTTTTAAGTTTATTCGTTACATACAAAAATACAAATCTTTCCTCTTTATAATATTAGTAGGTATACATTTTGTAAACGAGACGCAGATATGTTTATGAGCAAAACCTTTTGTCTAAACTCCTTTAAATTAAAAACTTTTTGTTGATTGTTTTTTATACTGTTCCGGCGTCCAGTGTTTGATGACAAAACGGAACATGTAAAAATGTCAGGCTAGATGTTTTTACTGGATTCGGAAAACTGTCGTGTATGTGAACTCGCTTCTATAACTACAAGCACCATCACAAAAATAAAAACGAGGCCGCTAAAACGAGTCCTGTAAACAGTTTCTGTGTGTATCGGTTAGAAGTTAAAGATTAAATGCTGAATGCATTCTAATCTTAGTTTAAGAGATAGCCACTAATGATTACATCTTGTGCTAATGTACGTAATTAAGCCGAATATTTTCTATAATATCTTCGGCAAGTAATTTGGAATACGAAAATCACCTCTTAACCTGTAATTGCCTACTTCAAACCTCCATTAGGGGTAAGACGATTTTCGTTTGTTAATGTTTTTCATTAATATTCACCGTTTCTTGAGATTCTAATATTTGTTTTAGTGAATGTTTCAGCTATCATTATATTCCGTTATTCACTTAATATACGTAATTCATTACATTTCTAAATATTTCTATAAAAAATATAAAAAAAAAACATTTTAAAATATGAAAAAATAGTAGCGAACAGGCATCGGGAACAGGGTCCAAGCTACCGGTGGTCAGGCCCTCAGAGAGAGTTTCCTGACAATACGTGCCGTGTCCATAAGTACCGCTTTCTGTACCAGGCCCTTGATCCAGCCGCCCAACGAGAGCCTTATCATAGCTATTAAGCCATATTATTACAATAGAATATAGGTAGAATATTCTTATTGTACACACATAATGATATAAGGGCTCATGGCTTATTAACGACTGCACGGATCATACGATTTGTGAGGTTAAGCAAAGCTTGACACGGCCAGTCCGTGGACGGTGACCATTCATTACACATCGAGATCCCTCCATACCAAGGAGAGCACGTTCAACCGTCGGTCGCGGGTGTCATACGAATATCTATGACAGTCGTTCGGGTAGTAAGAAGCCCGAAAGGCTGACAGGTTTTATCTTAGGATATCGGCACTGTACAGTAACTGGGTTGCGGAGGTCTGGTGGCAGTCGCTCCGTGTAAAATACTGGTGTTCAGCCACAACTGGTTAGACTAGAAGCTGACCCCAACACAATTGGGAAAAAACTAGGCAGAACGAACACACATATTAATAATAGATAAAATTTTAAAAAGTACAAAAGTGTGGTCTTGGTTGGAAAAAACTTATTCAGGAGAAAGTTAGTTTGTGGTGTACTAAAAGAAAATATAGGAGGTACCTATGAGGCTTCCATAATCACGCAAAGTGAACTAAAACCTACAGAAAATATTGACGACTTAATTATTTTTTTAAATTAAATAGTAATATTTACTTTCAAATCTGTGTGAATGGTGAAGTCAAGCTTGGTATTTGGGATAAAGCGGGACAGGAGTGATACAGAACATTAACATCAAGTTTTTACAGAGAAGCTCACGATGCTATATTAGTTTACGATGTGTCAGAACCAAAGTTACTAGCAAAACTGAATGAGAGGGTCAAGGAACATCAAGTATACTCCACCAAGAAGAACATAGTCTGCTTAGTTGTCGTCAATAAGATTGACAAGCATATCATTTTGGGACCCAGTGCATAATATCAGCAAGCACATTGGCGGCCAGTCATAAAACAATAAGCCAAAACCTCTAACAACATGGATTTATGAAATACATGTTGTGCTGACCTCACCTAGTGTGGGATAAGGGTAGGAAGAAGAAGAAGATTTACTTTAAAATCTTAAAGTGACTATACGAATAATTTAAAAGTTCGACACTATTACAAAAAAGTGTTTATAACTAGACACCTCTTTTGACTGGGTCGAGGAGCTTTAAGTATACCCCACCAAGAACACAGTCTACTTAGTTGTCAGCAATAAGATTGACAAGTATATCATTTTGGGACCCAGTGCATAATATCAGCAAGCACATTGGGTCACCCGCGCGACGGCGCAACGAGTATTCCCAAGGAGGATTGATGTCAGGCAGGGGCCGGTCATAAAACAATAAGCCAAAACCTCTAAAAACATGGATTTATGAAATACATGTTGTGCTCAGCCCACCTAGTGTGGGATAAGGGCAGGAAGAAGAAGAACTAAACACCTCTTATAATAAACTGCGTGCATTTTAAGACTTATTTAATTCAGCTATCTGTTATAAAGCGGCCTTATTAAGGTCACACACATTTCCTGCTTCAAAAACATACAATTAGCTTACTGCATGTGAACAGAAATTTCGAAGCACTCACGTGACCTTTTGATAGCTTGTCAATCCTGTACATTTGATTGCCACGTCTATTCCGTGGCAACGGTAGATTGTCGACTTGATTGCCAATTTTGCGCTCATTAGGAAGCGCACATTCATTTTCGCCTTCGTGCAGGTGGCCCGCCTGATGCGTAGGTTTAAGAGAATTTATGTATTACACCTGTATTCCCCGAAGAGTTGGGCAGAGGTGTATAGTAACACCCTCATTTCACTGTTATCTTTAAGTCCCATGTAATAGGGGACTAGCCTAATGCCATCAACCGGGCACAAATCCAAACTACGGGCTGCTACTGAGAAATTCCTAATGGAAAAACCCAATAACACTTTGCCCGACCTGGGGATCGAACCCAAGACCTCACGATCAGCAGTCGCGCTTACCACCACTACGTCAACGTGGCAGTTGAATCTATGAACGAGGAAATTATGTTATATTATTTATGTTCTTTGATAGCTTAGCGGTTGAATGTTTCCCTTCCATGCAGGAAGATCTGAGTAAGAGCCCGGCCCGTATATCTGACTTTTCGAATTCATGTGCGGATTAGAACTTGAACATCACTGACGGTGAAAGAAACCTGCACACCTGAGAAGGCTTCATAAAGTTCTCGGTAGTGTATGTAGTCCGCCAACCCGCACCAGGCCAGCGTGGTGGACTAAGGCCTAAAATCCTTCTCATTATGAGAAGAGGCCCGTGCCCACCAGTGTGACAGTAATGGGTTGATTTTATGTATGCTACTGCAGAAAAGAATTACATGGTTTTTCCTTGTAACTAAGATAAACTACGAAATAGAAAACGGAAAGTAATGGTCTTAATAAAAAAAAGGTTAAATTGGGCTGAACAAAATTTTATTTTCGAAGGAAAGAGTTTACTAACTTACCGAAGGCACAGCGACCTACTCTACTTATCAAGTAACTGAAAAAGGTTGTTGAAAAATAAATAAGTTACTGTTCATTTTCCTTCACTAAGTTTTGTGAATTACGGAAAATTATTATATTATGGAACAATGATAATCACTAAGTTTCGAAGACCCACCATTTTAATGTTTAGATTTATATTACGTTGTATATTATATAGAACCATGGTTTAGTTTTTTTTTTGAAGACACATATTCCTCCAGAAATCCGCTATTTTGATTTTTTTATAATATAATTTTAATATACCCAGTGACACTCGCGCAATAAAGACAAATCTAACGACATATCATTCATCAAAATCGGTTCAGCGGTTTAGTAGTTACGAGACGTACGGACATACATACATACAGGTCAAACACATAACCCTCCATTTTGGCTTCGCCGCAATTGGGTAAATAGCCGAGGTAAGTGCAGTTTAAAAACTGAGTACATTTGACACTCTTATGGCCAAATAGGTACTCAATTTTAAGTTGGCGTTAATTTCTTGCCGTCACTGTCACTTCGCCTTAAAGTGACAGTGACAGCACGAGACTTGACGGCAACTTAAAACTAAGTAGCGTTTGAGTACACATGTATGTGATGAAAGTATTTAAATGCCTTATAAATAACTAGGTGTGTCCTCACGGCTCCGTCCGCGTAAGAAGTTTTATTCCAGTAATAGGTAAATGTAGCCTATGTTACTCAGTGATAATGTAGCTTTCTAACCAATTTCGGTCAGTAAAAATCGGTCCAGTAGTTTTTAAATTTATTCGTTACATAAAAAAATACAAATCCTTCCTCTTTATAATATATAAGTATAAGTATAGAAAAATTAGGTTAAACATCATTAAACGTCAGTTAACAGTAGATAAATACACAGTTAATATTTTTATTAATTTTAAAATGAAGATAAAGATTTTTTGTGCAAAGAATACAAATTCACGGCAATATCACATTATAAAGTATTCATTCGTTCTGCCTAGCCTTTTCCCAACTATGTTGGGGTCAGCTTCCAGTCTATCCAGATGCAGCTGAATACCAGTATTTTACACGGAGCGACTGCCATCAAACCTCTGCCACCCAGTTACTGGGCAATACCGATATGCTAAGGTTAGCCTGGTCGTCAGACTTTCGGGCTTCGGACTACCCCTAACGACTGTCATACGTCATTTATGACACCCGGGACCAGCGGTTTAACGTGCTCTCCGAAACAAGGAGGGGTGTTGATGTATAACGAATGGTCACCCATCCACGAACTGACTGCGACAAGCGCAGCTTAACCTTTTTTTTTTCTTCGTTGGAAAATCCTCATGGATGTCCCTCGCCCGGGGAAGGCGAAGGGTCTGCCTAAAAATTAACGGTGTCCCTCCTTCTGACCTAAGGCCGGGGTCACGGAATTCGCTATTGCATGCACCGCGACCCCGACAGGTCTCGGTCCACCAGCTTCTTCTGGTGGACCTCTCCTGTGGTGGGGCAATTGCTCCCCTGCCCAATTGCTCCATAGAAGCGCAGCTTAACCTAGCAAATCATAATATGATCCGCGCGGTTTTAGCCAACAGCCCCCACTATAAAGTTTTTATACGAAGTATAATAATTTGAAATAATCAATTTAATGTAGAGTCGAAACAAATTTTATTTATGCAATTACGACAAAACTGTAATAAAATTTACTGAGAACAAAAATGAATCGATATACGAACCGTATAAACTACAGAGACTATGTTATATGTTCACATTGCAACGCAAACTGCAATAACTTTATTAAACCAGACACGAACGCTGGCGGGAATGCCCGAACGTGCACGAACACAATTGCTTTGAAAAGCAGCTCGCATTCGTTCGGATATGCACGGAATTCGACGAATAGAATATAGGTACATTTTGACTGAAAATTTTTTTGATACTGGGGTATTTGCGTACTGTTAGGAGTTTTTAGGGATCTGTAGGTGTTAGAATTTGGTTCTCCAAGTTTATTGTATCATTTTCCTTAGCTGACTGCATACCGAATGCATCACCCACGTTCATCGGTGATGAGGCTGTACATTCCGAGAAAGTGTGGGGGTCGAGGCTTTTTAAATGCTAAGACCCTCCACAACCGCGAAGTGTGCAGCCTCAGGGAGTACTTCCTCCAAGCCGACGTGGGGATGCATCGAGATGTAGTCGCAGTGGACATAGGATTCACCCCGCTCTCCTTGGCTAAAGAGACCTGGCGCAAGCCTGTAGTACTGGATTCTAATGGCCGCAGGGAGGTATAGCAGAGCAAGGAGCTTCACGGACGCTTTTACCGGGCCCTTCATGGGCCCGATGTAGATTTCCTAGCGTCCGTAGCCTGGCTACGTTTCGGTGATCTCTTTGGGGAAACCGAAGGCATTAATTATCAAATCATGGGTGCATCTAGAGGGGCTCGTGGCTAATTACCAACCGCGCGGTTCATACAATTTGCGAGGTGAAGCTGCAGTTACTGCGGTCAGTTTGTGGATGGGTGACCGTTACACATCGAGACCACCACGTGCCTCGGAGAGCACGTTAAACAGTCGGTCCTGGGTGTCATACGAATACCTATGACAGTCGTTATCAGAAGCCGGAAAGTCAGACTATCGGTCTAATTTTAGGATATCGACATTGCCCAGTAACTGTGTTGTAGAGGTCTGTTGGCAGTCGCTCCCTGTTAAATACTGGTATTCAGCCGCGACTGGTTAGACTGGAAGCTGACCCCAATACTGTTGGGAAAATTTTTGGCAGAAAGAATCATGGGTGCGTTTACAGACACAAATATCATCAACCTAAGAATTCTTCCAGTGTGGGGACGGGTTAGAACATAAACCTCACTGCACACTGGGAATAGATATGTGTTGTAAAATTCAACAAAAATTCAATACGCTTGGTGGTAGGATCTATACGGCCCGCCTGGCTAGCTACCACCCTCACATTAAAGTCCGGCGCCAAGCAGTTTACTGTGTTACGTCATGTGTATGTGAGACCTAGAGAGGTATAGGGGAGTCCCTCTAAATCTTTACTACTACGTGTGCCCCATCTTAGACCCTGTCTGCGCTTACCATCAGCTGATGTGATTAGCGCCAAACGAGATCAAGTTAATGAATAAAAAAAACACGCAAAAAAGTGACTAGGTCATCCAAATATCCATCAGAGAACGTCAACACTCAGGCACTGCACCAAAAATATTAGAATTAATCCACGAAATGACGAATTTTTGTTTTTACGAAGCGCATATGTCTGACCTCCTTAGGGAATCGAGGTTCAGGTGAATGTTACTGCTCGTCTATCTGATGAAACTTTAATTAAAAAGAGTCTAAATTCTGCCGTAGGTACACAATTCATATTAAAATAGCGAACGCTATTTTTTACTTTAAAAAATAAAAAGATGTCTCCTTTATGTAAAATTTGTTATTTTTAATATTTAAAGCACTTTCCCTCCAATCGTTACGAGTAATCAGAAGCTCGAAAGTCTGACAACCGATCTAACTTTAGGATATCGGCATTGCCCAGTAACAGGGTTGCGGAGGTCTGATGGCAGTCGCTCCGTGTAAAATACTAGTATTCAGCCGCATCTGGTTACACTGGAAGCTGACCCCAACATAGTTGGGAAAAGGCTAGGCAGAACAAGAACAAAGTACTTTCCCTCCATGACTATGAGTTCTGAGACACCCGGTATACAAGGTGTTAACAAAATCATGTAATTCCTTCAAACCTCGTGATGTACTGCTGACATAGATTAACCCTGCACGGGATAATTTTGGATTCAATAAAAAACAATACAAGAAGTAAACATGTGTTCTTAAGGTGAGGCATTTTAGCGCCCCGAGTGATGACCGCGCAACCAGCGATAGACGCGCAATTTTAGTACAGCCTGTATAGAGAGTGTATTTAAAAACAAGGTACTCATTATTAATTCAGTAATCAATTACAATATTGTTTATGAAAATACAGTCTTAATTTAAAATTGAATAAATATTTTTAAAGTCAAATACCAAAATTTATTCATACTAGTCACTCGGCCATTTTCCCCACATATTTTCTCAGTATTATTCGGAGCACCCGTGCGAGTTTTACATTTTATGGACCCGTTCAATTGTAATATGATAAGTTTTGCCTTTGCCAACGAATGCTGATAAACGTATTGAATAGCGTTGGTTTCTAAAGAAAGAATGAAATCATTTTGAATTTAGTTCCAAAGTAGACTATTTCAGTCTGTTTAAATAAGATGAAAAGGAAAATTATTAATTTAAAGCTGATGCTTGTTTTGTGCGCAGATGACGCGCGTTAACGCAACGAAGACGAGTTGGAAACGCGATTCAGTCGCAGCCTGTGTAGTTTACCATTGCTTTTTTGTAACTTGACGACGCAGATGACGCGTGTTCGTGCAACGCACGTGGTCCCGTAGTTCCGTAGTGCATAGGCCCTTACAAATAAATATAAAGTAAAAAAAAAAGCTGGGCACACATTACCTATAGTAAAAAAAAAAACAACATATCAAATGATAAATGATTTTTATTTCTGTGAATAAATCTGTTACAGACACTTTTACAAGTCAATGTAATGTTTTTTTTAAGCTAGATGGCGCCGGCATTTCCTATCTGACTAGCTCTGAGAAGAAAAGCCGAAACAAACTCAGAGATCAAGGTCTCTTTTAAAGTCCAGACATTGTAGTATAAAAACTATGCGAGTGAAACGATGTAGGGCAACATCTGGAATGGCCTTTTGAGGTAAGTGCCATAGCAGGTTTGAGTTGACCTGTCCTAACTGACGGCACATCTGCATCAGTCATCACGGAGCTCAAACCTTATTTTAGGGAGCTTAACAACCCGACCGCTGCACGACGCCATCAATCAGCTGGACATTTGTGTGGGTCACAAAAAAAATACTCAAGAACCGCCAAACGTTTACAAAATTCGTGTACAAAGCTAGCCTACATGGGACTCAGATTCACAATTTATAAAAAAAATAAAAATAAGGCGATGTTGAGACGAATTGTAAAAAAACGTACTTAGTATATGATCTGAAGTTTGTAGCAGATAGCTATCATTTTTAAAGAATTAAGTAAAACCCCATGATATTTTTTAGAAACCGCCGTTGCTATGCTATTGCTTTGTTTTGATCATTACACAGACCGTAGTGTGTGCCGACGACTCACTAAACTGTTTTGATCTAGCTAATGACCTGAAGCCTCATTAACAAGTCAAATAACTGGCCACCTTGGGCATTACCCTATTTTAGGTTTAGTGTAGTAGCGAATGTATTTGCCCAGGTTGAAGTCGTAATAGTCAACGGCAATAACATGGATTTCTCTCTTATCCACCAGTAAGGCGCTCTCCGCAATCCAATAACACCCTACTGCTAAAACCATTAAGTTTATTAATAACTAGCTTTTACTCGCGGCTTCGCTCCCGTGGAATTAACATGATGTTTTTCCAGGACCAAAAGTAGCCTATGTTACTCTCCATCTTTTCAACTAACTCTATGCCGAAAATCAAGTCGATTGGTTGCTTAGTTAGGGCGCGAAGGAAGGACAAACAAACAAACAAACACACTTTCGCATTTATAATATTATTATAGTATGGATTACCTGTAAAACAACCCAGATGCAGACTTTTTTTTTGACGCACTCAATGTTATAAGTAAAAATGTGTTAGTTTATTTTAATTTTGTTATACATATAACTTAAGTACCTAACATATAAATGTTTTGGTAGTCTATACCTTGTATTGTTTCAATAAATAAATAGTCAAGTCATAGTAAAAAAAGGGGCATGGCGCGTTTTACTGCATCAAATAGGTTACGGGCAAATCGACTGTGAATGTATCTTTTTTAAATTATTTTTAAGTAGTGCTTTCAACTGTATCTAACTCCACAAATAGGTACAGAAAAACCACAAAAATTTAAACTTTTAAATTTTTACACACATTTAAACTTTTTTTCCAAACGGTTGTTCATCCGAAAATCGATTTGTTACCTGAGCTCTAAATCGCCTGAACACGTATCTTCGTCTAAAGGGTTGAACGGACGAGAAAATACAGCCTGAAGAGTTATTTTATAGGTATTACACACGGTACCTAACGCTTGACCGGTTCAGATGTCTCAACGCCCGAGAGAAATAGTTCTTTAAAATATATCGCCGTTTCTTAGTGTAGCGCCATGCCGAAATTGTGCTACCGTACTTCGGGAGCTATGTTTGTTTTATCGGCAAGAGGCGACATAATTTCAACCTGATGTTATTAGGTATATTATTACTATATGCAGTGATAGCCTAGTGGTGTGACCGGACTGCCAAGTCATAAGTCTCGAGTTCGAACCCAATGCACGCCCTTCTGATTATTAGGACTCATGTGCGTCTTGTATAATTATCACTTGCTTAAAAACGGTGAAGGAAAACATCGTGAGGAAACCGTTATGCCTGAGAGATATTTCTCGACGGCATGTGAAGCCAAGTCAGAGGCCCATGGGCGGCAGAAACTCTGACACCAGGTTAGTCACTAACTAAATAAAACCATTTGATAAATAAAGACAGATTTCGATATAGTGTCCAGAAATAATAACGCAAAGAACACTATAAAAGTACTCAGCTTTATATTTCTAATACTCAGCCGCAATTTCTTAAACTGAAATCCGACCCCGACAATGTGAAAAGGGCTTCGGCCTCGTTCATGGAGACGCGGGACCCGTAACGCAAACCACCGCGTTTTCCATCGCGTATTACCAAACATAAACTACGTAATAAACGTCGAACAATCGTCATATTTTTAAATGGTTTTAATTAGCTTCACTTCGTATATTTATTTGTGTGATTCAAACCTTGCGACAGATTTTGCAACTACTTCTGCTTAACCGATTCTCCTGAAACTTTGCACACAAATTCAATTCCTATGACAATATAACATTATAATAATTTCAACCTTTAATCCTCAAAACCTGATGGTGCAGGGGTACCGCAAGATAAAAAAAAAACTAGGCACTGTTGAATTGTGCGGTCTACGCCCCGCATCACGCTCCACGCTAAGCTCCACGTCTCCATAAACAAAGCTTTTGCATTTTTTGATTGACATTGAAATGGATATTGTAAACTTATTGAAATTTCGCCGAAAGAATAGAGCAAAAAGGCATGTACCGACGCGCACATTTTCGGTGAATCACTTTTCAACCTTATTGTCCTTAGTCATAAGGTGGTTCACCGCAAATGCCCGCGATTGTACATTACGACACAACTAAGAAGTCACATCGGCAAACTTGATCGAACAACCAATGGCAGTTGCTCATTATCGCGCCACTCACACTTATTGCATCAGCGTAAAGATCATTTTTACTGCAGTACTGATAAAAAATCGTGGTCTTGAAGTCGCGCTCAGTTCGGAAGTGATCGGTTTTACGAAGTTTGCCGATGCGAGATGTTTTTAGTGTCGCACTATAAGTACAAACCTTTTTTTTATCGTTGGAAAATCCTCATGGATGTCCCTCGCCCGGGGAAGGTGAGGTGGTCTGCCGGACTCTTACCAGCTAAAAACCAATGGTGTTCCTTCTCCTGACCGTTCGGCCGGGGTCGCGGGATTCGCAAAAGCATGCATCGCAACCACTATAAGTACAAAACTAAACAGAATATGACCTTTATACCGCCGCACCTATAGGTAAACGTAGCCCGGGGCTGCATCGACCGCAAGACGCCAGCGATATCCGAGCCTAGTCCGTTTGCCAAACACAATTTCTAAGCCTATGGGTGAATTATCGTCTCCCGCTACTATTAAATCTCGATGGTTTATCGAATCGATTTTAATTCGATTTTTTTACTACAACTCATAAGCCGATGATAGCAAGTCACACCATAACTTCGATGGATAACATAAACATAACATAACATCACGCCTGTATTCCCCTAAGGATTGGGCAGAGGTGTATAGTAACATCCTCATTTCGCCGTCATGTTTAAGTCCCATGTATTTATAGGGGGCGAGCCTATTGCCATCAACTGCTGCTACTGAGGCATTCCACACGGAAAAACCCAATAACACTGCCCGACCTGGAGATCAAATCAGGACCTCACGATCAGCAGTCGCACTTGCCACCACTAGACCAACAAGACAGTTTGACCTCGATGGATATCTATCCTACAACTATCCTATCCGACAAATATTGCAAGTAGTTACATGATAAAAAGGAGGTGTATACCTATCGGTGGAGAAATGAGAGCTAAAGGTCCAGAGACAAGGATCGATTAAACCTTTTGTGAACCTGTAGGTGAAACACAATGACACTTTTATATTAAATCAACCACTTACCGAGGGTTTACCAAAAATCTATAGATAGGATCTATTCCACCAAGTTCAGGAACTGTCGCCTATCTTAAGGTACAATTTCATTAACAGAAAAAGGCAATTTACGACAGAGTGTTGCGTGGGATAAGCCAGGAGATTTCGGCTTGTTCCTATTAAACAACCAATTTTAAAAAATCTAGGTTTTCTTTCTAACTCTCAAAACCTCTGTATTTATTTATTTATCCTTGCGATTTACAGCAGACAGCACTAAGGCCGTTCCCATTTGCATTCAATCCATAAATAAAAATAAATACTCCTCTAACTCCGCGTTATGAATGAGAACCCTTGGTATCTTCACGGGCTCCCTCCAACCACTCTTGTGGAAACTGTTTCCATTCCACTGGATTTTCTCGCCCAAGCACACGGGACTCGCTTTGAACTTATTTTCCACTTTAAGCATTTGTTTTCTTACTCTGTGACCGTTTTTCGTTTGGATTCAAATGTGTATGGGTCGTTAGTTTTTGCTTGACATTTTTAAGTATTACGCAATATTTTTACATGTTTTTCTTTTAAATTATATCGGTTGACTGATATTGCTTGTGTTTGTGGATCAGTTAGCACGACCGTTTGACGTATAGTATCGTAAACATAGGTAATAATATCGCTAATGTAAGCGAATTTTGAAGCGAAAATACGACTGTCCTATAACATTTTGGTTTTTTTTTTGCGACATGCACAATTTGTATCATATATAGAATATGAATAAAGATTTTAATTTAATTATAATTCACTCACATTAGAGTTATCTACGTTTATGTTTGTAACTCCACAGTATTCGTGCTATGCCCACAGGTGTCAGTTAACCTGATTAAATTCAGATGATAAATGTAGGTATCTACAAGATATCTTGCCAAAGGAAAAATGTGTGCATTTTTACAGCGAACACGTACTTTTATCATGATGTACATTTGTTATAAGTTCCACACAGATGTTTAACAACATCCTAAGATCTATTTCAGAACTTCTCAATTATCGTTCTTGGTAATGCACAATTCCAATCCAATGCATTAGTGCTACACTAATGCCGACATAATTCCTATTGATTCGCGTTGAGCTTACTCGGGAGGAAATATACGGGTTTATGAATGCCAGAAATTCGGCTGTGTGTATTTGATGTACCTTCTATTATGTATAGAAGTATATGTATCCAGGGTTACTGAGTATCTATACTTGATATTATAAAGAGGAAAGATTTGTATTTTTGTATGTAACGAATAAATTTAAAAACTACTGGACCGATTTCAAAAATTCTTTTGCCGTTAGAAAGCTACATTATCACTGAGTAACATAGGCTATATTTATAACTGGAATAAAACTTCTTACGCGGGCGGTTCCGTGAGAACACAGCTAGTTATTAATAAAACAGATTAAAATGAAACAATTAAAACTTTTTAACAAAAATAAAACCGACTATAAATTGTCTATTAGTTCTCTCCGAAGTTTTTCATCAGATCTTCACCAAATTTAATTGAAACCACTTCGAAAGAATACTCTTGCAAACAAAAAAAGAATCATTAAAATCGGTTCACAATTAGCAAAGATATCGCGGAAAAAACATACAAAAAAAACGTACAGTCGAATTGAGAACCTCCTCCTTCTTTGGAAGTCGGTTAAAAATTAAAGGGCATAGAACCTTTGTGACCATTTTGATACGAGAGAAGAAGAAGAACTATGTCAGTGATAATGTTGAACATCCGATCGACATAGGAAATGTACCTATCTGTATTAAAAAGAGAAACTGACTGACTGACTGATCTATCAACGCACAGCCTAAACTGCTGGGGTTAGAAACTTGGAATTTTGACAATAGGTATCTTTTATAAAGTAGGCATCCACTAAGAAAGGCTTTTTTAAAATTTCTCACTTGAGGGGGAGATAAAAATTACGCCAGCGAAGCTGCAGGCAAAATCTGGAAATTAATATAGATAGACAGATAGATGGCAATAGGCTCGCCCCCTATTACATGGGACTTAAATATAACGGCGAAATGAGGGTGACACTGTACACCTCTGCCCAACCCTTCGGGAAATACAGGCGAGATGTTGTGTTATGTGTTGTTATATTAATAAACCTTCATATTCTGTCGAAGGGGACCGATCGAACACACTTTACCTAATCGTTTTCTTCTATTTTTGGGGCCATGGATATTTTGAATAATCTTTGATATTTACATCTATCACTCAATATTTATGACAGACACAAGTATGCATGAGGCAACTTTATAGATTATACGAACTTTTCCACATACCATATCAGCCCGATCCAGAGCCCGAGCCAGAACCGAGTGGAGGTTCCACTGGTGGACCTGCCTTTCTTTCTTAGGGTTTATGTTACGAGTGGCCTCACAGAGATCGCCTCTCGTGCATGTTCAAGCACAAGGGACACCAGCAAGCGTGATACGGGTTGCGCTGGATCACCGCAGTCACATTGAACCCCCATTTGCACATGGCCCTTCCAATGAACGGATAAATACGATATCGCCAACACCATGGTTGACAGAGGGATTGGTGATCACTGATTGGTGATTGGTTTGTTTGTGTTATTAGCACAAGAGGACGCTGCTAACGATTCTCTTATGTTTTTGCTATTTATGGCACTCGAAGTTGGGAAAAGAATGCTGTATTTCTCTGGGAACAACGCGAATACCACAAAGCTTTTCCCACATCGGCTACAAAAAAATCCTAACAAAAATCCGTAAATCCGATTGTTTTCATTCTGAATGACTACGTGATTTGTTTGTACATTCCGAATACTAGTGTTAGTTACGACTCACGAGAGTAGGGAGTTAAAAAAACAACAATATGAACGAAACTCCGTCTGCAGCTTCGAATTTACAGGATGCATTCGTCACTGCTAACACAGATGACCCTGCATGGGAAATAATTTCAAAAAGAAAATATGGTATTCTTAAGCCGGGTACAGACTTACGAAATGTAACATGCATTGTAACACACAGTGAAATAATTTGCCGTCCACATTGTCGCAATGTATCATGCAATGTAACAGAATTCCCATAGTGTGGACGCCTTGCGCGCACGTACCGTGCACACTACGCGTGCGTACTACGTACCTTTCATGTTACATTGCATGTTACGTTACAGCAGTCTGTACTCGCCTTTAACGTGAGGCAGTTTAGCGCCCTGAGTTACCTGATTGCGCGGAGCAATATCGCGCTAGTCATGCCCGGCAGCTGTCTCGCCAGATTTCCATTCATTAACACGTAGCATCGAAATATTTTATCACATTTTAAGAACTTTTATACAAAAGAATCGCTTATTATTTTATTTAGACCTTAGCAGCTGGTTTGTGATAACCTAGTGGTGTGACCGTCGGACTGCCAGGTCATAGGTTTCAGTTCAAACCCAAGGCACGCACCTCTGACTTTTCGAATTCATGTGCGTATTGTATTACTACGAGTACCACTTGGTTAAAAACGGTGAAGGAAAACATCGTGAGGAAACCGGCATGCCCGAGAGATATTTCTCGACGGCATATGAAGCCAAGTCAGAGACCCATGGACGGCATATACTCTGACACCAGGTTAGTTACTAACCACACGAAAAAACAAAAGCTTGTTTAGTTACGAACTCTAAAAAAATTCGCAAAACAAAAAAAAAAAGTATTTATTTTATTTTTAATCAAGCAACATTCCGTGCACGTTTAATCTGTGCCAGTAGTTGATCATGTGGTTTTAAGGAATTACGCGAGTTTGCACCCTGTATACATTAGCGCGGTATACAGTGTGTTGGCGAGATTAAAATCTGTTTTTCGCCAGTCAGTGTTTTCCACTTTGTTGAGTATATTGTTTGTCTGAATGCTGAGCGCCATCTTTGCTGATTTTACTGCTTGTTTTATTCGTAACAATACCTACGTGTTTCTAAATGCAAAACGGTGTGTCTGAACCACATAAATCTTAATGTTGTCTTATTATTTAGACTTCTGTGGTGAGGGACTCATAGTTAATTATCAACCACACATATCATACGATTTGCAAGATTAACCCTAGATAGCTAACGTTCCTGAACTTCTATGATAAGCTAACCATTCGACTTTTTGACGACCATTTTTTCAACATATTTTTTATTCAAATTTTATGTTATTTTAATCAGGTTTATTATATTTATAGGAAATATGGGATATAAATTAAAGATAACTATTACAAAAAATTATATTTATTTAACTTTTATGTACTAAATCACAAATCTTAAATGGCACATGTTTTTTTGAGATTGGCACAAGTTGGACAAAAGTCGACTGTATGTTCGCCTCAAATGGGAACTTTGCAACTATTGCAGTGATTCTTTGTCATGCGCCTTTTCTTATAGGCTAAACGCAACCACTACACGACGCAGTATAGTGGTCACTAAGTTGGCACAAAACCATTAGAAAGAGAAAGGGAGATATATATTAGATGCTCGTCATTTTGACGAACGTTAGCTATCTAGGGTTACGCTGCGCTTGCCGTGGTCTGGCTGTGAATAGGTGACCGTTCGTTACACATTGAGACCCCTCCGTCCCTCGGAGAGCATGTTAAACGGTGGGTCCCGGATGTCATACGAATACCTCAGTCGTTACGGTTAGTTCGAAACCAGAAAGTCTGATAACCGGTACGACTATCTCAGTCGTTACGCGTAGACAGAAGCCCGACAGCCTGACAACCTAACCTTAGGATTGCATTGCCCAGTAATTGCGGAAGTCTGATGGCAGTCGCTCCGTGTAAAATACTGGAATTCAGCCGCATCTGGTTACACTGGAAGCTGACCCCAACATAGTTGGGAAAAGACTAGAATTCCTCCTGTATTGGGTGTGTTTACAGATATAATATCTTCATTATGTACAAACACCCAGATCCGGACCCAGAATAACTATCTGTAGACCATACAAATACAGTACTTAACGTAACGAAGAGGTAACCATGTAACTGGTTAGGTTAAGTGTAATACAATCGTAATCTTTTTGCCACCATCCACGCTAATCGCCTATCACACAGTGTGAAAACGAGGGGATAGTTTAAGCTATGATATTCAGGATTTTGAGAAATTGATAATATCTTACTTATTTGCATTGTGTAGCTGATCTTGCAGGACTACAAAACAGAAAGAGGTTATGAAAAATGAGAAAAATTAAAATTGGTGAATAGCGTGGATAGTGACAAAAAGTGTATGATTGTGCTATACTTTACCTACCCATCAACTAGTTACAAAGTTTGTTCTTCGATGTGTTACGTACTGTATTTGTTCCGTGCGTGTAGTAATTGATTCTTTCATCGTACGGGGATTTTGTAATCAAAGTTACGTGATCAATTAAGCAGCAAAATTATTTTAGTAGCTATGATTTAATTCGTCTATAAGAAGATACTGTTTCCTTTAAATGTAATTTAAAATGCGTCCCTTGTGTATGGTTGATATTTGACAATTCGTATTTAAATTATTCATTGTAGAAACGTTTCAAAGACAGAGGTTATTTCAATCATAAGAAGCAACATTTAGAATAACAGTAGGTACAGTCGGCGACATTAGTTGGTAGACAGAGGCAAATAACATATTTGAGCTAAATTAATATTCCTAAAACGTAGGTACTTATAAGTGCCGGGGTTGCGGTGCATGCAATAGCGAATCCCGTGACCCCTGCCATAGATTAGAAGGAGAGTAACAGTTGGTTATTAGCCGGTAAGAGACTGGCAGACCCCCTCGCCTTCCCTGGGTGAGTACATAAAGTAAGTACGTAGAAATACTTTTTTTTTAATATACCTAGTTTCAAATTGTAAGAGTCTAGATACAACTGAATATAATATCTTAGAGTTTTGAATTTTTATTAATTACCAGCGATCCACCCCGGCTTCGCACGGGTGCAATATAGATACTAATTTGGGGGATATAAACCTTCCTCTTGAATCACTCTATCTATTGCTGAAAACTGCATTAGAATCCCTTGTGTAGTTTAAAACGACGGGGTCTACGTATAATGGTGCAAGTGTAAAAACACGACTTTATAGAAGAGCGGTTTAAAGATCTTAAATATTTATTATATCCCGTATAAAATAATACTGTTATTTCCATTCATTTGCAAATTTGTAACAACGAAACTATCTACATTTAAAAATAAAATGAGTAAAATATCGGTGATTTGAAGGTGATTGATGTAGAAAAGTGGATTACGCATTTTGCGGGTTGTACCAGTATACGTAGGACTCGTCGAAAAGATCTAAGCGTACAGACAGCGGGAGCGACTTTGTTTTATAATATGTAAATATTATTCCAATTAATGCCAAGTTTAGTTACTCAAATGTTTGGATACTTTTGTCGCTGACTGTACTTATTCTTCCATTGTAATTCACCACACCGTCTCTCAGAATATCTGGAGTCAAATTACGAAAACGGCATAGAATAATTTAATATCAAAATAATTAAGTTATAACAGTGGGGTTGTACCTAACCGAAGCAAAATACCGGTTGGAATCAAAGTCAGGTAAACATTTTGGTTTGATTGTTTCGGTATTTCTGAAACCGTTTTCATTTATAGATTGTGAGTAATTCGACGTTGAGTTGTTGTAATTAATTGTGGTTCGAGATAAAATAAATAATTTAAAAAATCAAAAACCCGATTGCAAATAAAATTATTTAAAAATAATGCACTAAAAAGACCGAAACCAGATTGAGAATATAAAACAAAATTAAAATAAACTATAAACGAAGTAAATTCTACTTCGGTTTAACAGACTATATTATGAGCTGAAAGCCTAAGTTAAATACACGCATTAAGTATAGTGGCAGGCGGGACCCTGTTGCAAATTATCAACCGAAAGAAAATTAATGGGTTCCGCTTGCTACTAAACTTAATGGGGGTTTTTAACCTAGGCTTTCAGCTCATAATATAGACTGTTAAACCGAAGTAGAATTTACTTCGTTTGTAGTTTATTTTAATTTTGTTTTCTATTCTCAATCTTGTTTCGGTCTTTTTAGTGCATTACTTTTAAATAATTTTATTTGCATACGGGTTTTTGATTTTTAAATTATTTATTTTATATTAGACTTTTTGTGTCCCGTGATATCACGAGGTCCGACACAAACGTGGCCCATTTTTACGCTATCAAAAACTTTTTAAACCAATTTATTATTCCTAATTAAATTTAAAAATATAACTTATATATTTTTGTAATGCCCTTTTAATTTCCTTTATTTTAATACCTACTCGACAAGTTTGGTATTTTTTTTTAATAACGTATTAAGCTCCGTACTCACATACGGTTTTACTCCATCGAGCTATCATGTCGAGTAAAAACCATGGCATAGGCTTTCGTCCACACATTCAGCATTAATCTATCGAGTGACGCGCACCGTTCAGTATTCGTTTAGTAGTTTTGGCTCGCTTCGAGTAGGTGCGAAGGAAATTACTTTTATTTAATTCCATCGAGCCGGCTCGATGCGAGCCTTCGAGCTGTGAGTTTTGCGGTCCACACGTTAATATTTACTCGTTTTGGAGTAAAACTATTGAGTAAAACCGTATGTTGTGAGTACGTAGTAGCTTTAGGTACTACACTGGCCTGCAAAACTAAGTATCACACTTTAAAAGTAAATATCATTAAAAGTGTAGTACTTATTTTTGCAGCCAGTATATTTCGAGCCAAAAATCAGCCAATTTGTTTTTATTTCAAATACTTATCTAAGGACACTTGGGTTTTTAGACGAATGTAACGATACCTTAACTGTCGAAATCTATCCAGCCGTTTGGAAGATACGAGGTAATAAAAAAAATACAAACAAAATATATACATATATACAAGATACGCGCGAAAAACATAACCCTTCCTTGGCACTCTGGTAAAAATGTGTTTTGATATTATTTTTATGTGACATTGTAGCTGAGTATATTGTTTTTCTTTTTTGCTTTCTTTTGTCAAGAAAGAAATGAATGTTTCTTGCCAAGGACCAGACATATAGAAGGATTCCCTACACCCCTCTGGCTCTCACATACACACGACGGAACACAGTAAACTGCTTGGTGTCGGACTTGAGGGCGGTAGCTAACCAGCCGGACCGTATAGATCAGGGGTGGCCAACTTGATTCGACCCAAGATCTACTGTTTACTAAGTAGACTCTGTGCAATCTACCAATTACATAATCAGTACCTCTTCATTCAACTTATATTAAACTTATATTTTTCTTTGCCTTGCCATGATCGACTGGATTAAGAGCCGCGGTCGACTGGTTAGCCACCCCTGGAGGCCACATCCTACCACCAAGCGTGCTGGGTTTTATTGAATCTTATTTCGATGTTGTGATTTTATTTTATTTTTTTCATAATCAAAAAAGAACTTAGTTATAATTATTTAGTTATATATGATATATAACTAAATAATAAGCCGATTTAAGTGTGCGCACGCACATAAACACAAAACACGTAAAAACCAAAGCATATAACCACGAAGTCCAAGTTAAAATAAAATAAAAACACTAATTCACGCATAACTTTATCGTATTAAAATAATTTCTACCAAATGCTCAAGTATCTCATGGAAGGGACGCTTAACAGAATTGGGTAAGATTTCAAAAGCCTCGGTCCAAGGTCTAGCCTCCTTAATTAGATAAACTCATCACACTTGCTCGTATTGTGTGCTACGTGTGTAACCACTAATTGAATTTGATTCATTAATTTTTGAATTAGCGTTCGTTAGGAATTCGTTCGGTCTTTCAGTTTGAAATCGGGGTTAATTTGATTTGGAATCTGTTTTTTGAACTGTGGTTTTGATTTTTGTAGGGTCCGACCGAACCTTCGGCTTCGACATTCGGCCAAAAGTAACACTTTCGGCCATACATTTGGCTTCGGCCAAAAAAGCCAAAGTCCAGAAAATATAAGAATGCATTATTTATTTTATTTAAAAAAAGAACTTTGCCCCACTCTAGGGTTTTTCCTGTATCATGAGTGCGTTTACAGATACAAATATGAAACAGTGTTTTTTTTTTTAAATTAAACTGAATTTATAATTTTTACAATAATGCAATGCAATTTATTCAGTAGTTAGTTATTTATTTACAATTATTATCAAAACATTTTTAACACTAAAAACATAGTGAAATAGAATTTGCATCATTGATTACATCTTATTCAGTTTTGCATTAAGATTCCAGAGTTGATCAAACATCGTGTCGCTGTCGGCGTGAGTTGCACGAGAATAACTCACGCCGTCGTGTGGGACTGCCCAGGTTGGGCAGACCGTACTTAAGTAAGCATAGCCACTCATAGAGGCCAATATTCCATACAATCATTGTGCCCGCAGCGTAACTCCCACAGTTATGACGAAGCTTTATGAGTTAGGAAACTTATAAAATTTTTGATTTTGATTTATAAGAATAACTTGTTTAACAATTGCGCCTGCGACCCCCAAAAAAATTTGTTCAGCATGCCAAAGCACATTTTTTAATACTTTTATCACATTTTCCATAACAGCACGCCAGTAGTTGTAAAAACTATTTGAATTCGGGGGGTCAGGGCGGATCCCACGGCGCCCAGAAAGTTTTTTTTTGTATCCCACGGCCTCTTGTAATAATTTTGACTGTTGACTCGCGGCGTTCACAAGCAGAATCTGGTGGGACCCGCCGGCGGCCTCCATGGCCTCCTGAACGTAAAATGTATTATATAGGTATATTGTTGGCAGGGAATGATAATAATGAGACGGCTGACAGGGAAGAGTGGAAGAGAAAAACATATTGCGCCGACCCCAAGTAACTTGGGACCAGGGCAGGAAGATGATGATTGTTGGCAGGGAGAGTATTAAGTACTTGTGTCTCCCAATTACTTATAAGCATTAGTTACGTCATGTTCTATGCAATCAACTTATTTTCGGGTAAATTAATATTGCCGTCCCATGTTTACTCATGTAAGTGATTATGAACTAACATTGAAAGCAATTCGTGAAATTGTTATATCGACGTCGGAAATTTCACTTGGTGTAAGAGCCTGTACACACAGCGGATCCGTCGTTACTGAATGTGTTGTTCACATCTGTACCGACGAATCAGCTACACAAATGGCAGCAACGTCGCATCTGGCAGGCAGGATACGATAAAAATAACGGATCGTGTATGAACGCATCCATAATTCTCGATACATCTTCATGTACGGATCCGTTTTTTATACTGTTCCGTCATCCAGTTTTTGATGACAAAACGGAACGTGTAAAAATGACGGACCATTATTTTTTACTGGTTTCGGAATATTGTCGTGTATGTGAACTCGCTCATACAACTACAGGCGCCATCACCAAAATAAAAACGGATCCGCTAAAACGGGTCATGTAAACAGTTTCTGTGAGAACTAGCTGTAAGAGACAAGAAAGTCCCATAAGTCATTTGATATGTCCGTTGTCAATAAGAGTTTGCGTTGCTAATATTGCACAACATTTACATAACATTGCGCCTCATATTCCCCGAAGGGTTCGGCAGAGGTGTTTTTAGTACACCTTCGTTCCGCCAGTTTTGTTTTAAATCCCATGTAATAGGGGGCGAGCCTATTGCCATTAATCGAGCACAAATCCAGACTCCGGGCTGCTACTGAGAAATTCCTTATGCAAAAACCCAATAACACTTTGCCCGACCTTGGGGTCGAATCTAAGACCCCAATGCTCAGCAGTCACGCTTGCGACCACTAGACCAAAAAGGCAAAACTTCTAAGCAACTGTTATCCTGGGCCTGCAGTCTTGACATAGATAGACTCACTCACTTTACGACCGATTTCTGTCGATAAGTCAGAAGACAACGACAGAAATCAGTCGTAAAGTGATGGTCGTAGTCGTAATAGCTAGTTTACACAGAAACTGTTTACAGGATCCGATTTAGCGGATCCATTTTTATTTTGGTGATGGCGCCTATAGTTGAATGAGTGAGTTCACATACACGACAGTATTTCGAATCCAGTAGAAAATATTGGATCCGTTATTTTTATCGTATCCTGTCTGCCAGATGCGACGTAGCTGTCATTTGTTTAACTGATCCGTTGGTACAGATGTGAACGACACATCCAGTACCGACGGATCCGATAAAACGGATCCGTTTAAACGAATCCACTGTGTAAACGGGCAGTAACTTTTAACGTCGACAACATTATTTAACAATGAAGAAAAAGCATGTCATAATAATCAATTTAAGATTATAGCAAGTACACTCTATGTAATAAACTTGTAAGTCCGTCTTTTCGCGTCTTAAAAGATTATTGTTATGACAATGATCGTTTTCAATGTCGGGGCTGCTGGCCCTAGTTCGTTCTGCCTAGCCTATTCCCAATTATGTTGGGGTCAGCTTCCTATCTAACCTTATGCGTTTGAATACCAGTATTTTACACGGAGCGACTGCCATTAGACCAACGCAACCCAGTTACTGTGCAATGCCGATGTCCTATGGTTAGACCGGTTGTCAGACTTTCGAGCTTCTGACTACCCGTCACGACTGGAAGGAAAGTGTTTTAAATATTAAAAATACCAAATTTTACATGAAGGAAGCATCTTTATATTTTTAACAGTAAAAAATAGCGTTCGCTTTTTTAATATGAATTGTGTACCTACGGCAGAATTTAGACACATTTTAACTAAAGTTTCATCAGATAAACGAGCAGTAACATTCACCTGAACCTCGATTCCCTAAGGAGGTCCGACGTATGCGCTTCGTAAAAACAAAAATGCGTCATTTCGTGGATTAATTCTAATATTTTTGGTGCAGTGCCTGAGTGTTGACGTTCTCTGATGGATATTTGGATGACCTACTTACTTTATCTTGCGTTTTTTATTATTATTTTTAACTTGGTCGAGGCCCTAGTCGCACCTGATGGTAAGAGCAGGCAGGGTCTAAGATGGGTCAAGTATCCAAGTAGCAAAGATATAGAGGGTCTCCCCTATACCCCTCTGGCTCTCACATGCACACGACGGAACACAGTAAACTACTTGGGGCCGGACTTTAATGTGAGGGTGGTAGCTAGCCAGGCGGACCGGCACGGAGAGGTCTCGATGTGTCACCCATCCACGGATTGACCGCGGCAAGCGCAGCTTAACCTTGCAAATCGTATGATCCACGCGGTTGTTAATTACCCACAAGCCTTTGGTAATTTTTGACGACACGTTTGGTGCAGTGGCTGATCGATCGGCTTCTGCGCTACGGGTCGTGGGTTCGATTCCCGCACGGAACAAATATTAGTATGGCTTACAGATAGTTGTTCCGGGTCTGGATGTTTGTGCGTGTGAAGATTTGTGTTTGTAAACGCACCCACGATACAGGGAAATCCTAGTGTGGGGCAACGTTTAAAAAAAAAAAAAAAAAAGCCTTTCATAAAATACATAACATAACATCACGCCTTACAATCCCCGACGATTACGGCAGAGAGGTTTTTAGTACACGCTCGTTTCGCCAGTTATGTTTTAAGTCCCATGTAGCAAAGGGCGAGCCTATAGCCATTAACCGGGCACAAATCCAGACTCCAGTCTGCTACTGTGAAATTCCTAATGGAAAAACCCAATAACACTACCCGATCTGGGGATCGAACCCAGGACCCCATGCTCAGCAGTCACGCTTGCGACCACTAGACTAACAAGGCAGTCTAAAAAAGTTCATAAAATATACGCATTAATAACTCTTGAATGTGTAGGTTTTGATATTATTACTGACTAGCTGTGTCCTCACGGCTCCGCCCGTAGCCTATGTTACTCAGTGATAATGTAGCTTTCTAACGGCAAAAGAATATTTGAAATCGGTCCAGTAGTTTTTAAGTTTATTCGTTACATATACCATGCGACGCACAAATTCAACATGTTTAAATGTTTGTGTTGTTTGTATTTGTATAGTGTCACTTAGATTTATGATGCATGAGGATTTATGGTTATGGTAGCCCGTGCACCATGGACTAAATAATAGTAACCATAGATTATTTTATTTTTTTGTGTGTTTGGGTTACCGTGTTATTTAATATAGGTATTATGTTTAAATTTGAGTGTTAATTTTTAAGAAACATTATATTTTTAATTTTAAGTATCCGTGTGCGTCCGCGTGGGCGGAAAATAAATACTTTTTCTTTCTTTCTTTCTTTCTTACATACAAAAATCCAAAAATATAAAAATACAAATCTTTCCTCTTTATAATATTAGTATAGATTAAATTACTAACAGCAGTGGTAGGCTAGTGTTGTGACCGTCGGATTGCCAAGTCATAGGTCTCGAGCTTGAACCCAAGGCACGCACCTCTGACTTTTCGGATTCATGTGCGTATTGTATAATTATCACTTGTTTAAAAACGGTGAAGGAAAACATCGTGAGGAAACCGGCATGTCTGAGAGATATTTCTCGACGGCATGTGAAGCCAAGTCAGAGACACCAGGTTAATCACTAACCACACGAAAAGAAGAAGAGCTGATTACTTGCCGTAAAAACCATTCACTTCACGCAAGAAGACAAGATGTAAGACGGAAACCTGGAATACTTATAAAAAAAGATTATTGTCTGAATAATTCCGACACCATAAACGACTTAGCTCGTCGCAGCGTTTTAATTTTCCAGTTCCCTAGATGGCACTAATTAGAATTTTAATTAGACCGCCTAATGACGTGATTAGTTCTTCCTGTATCATCTCCCTGGTTCCCTGATCCGGTTATTAGAGTAACTAAACCTTATTAGACTAATTAGCGAAGAGGTTTAGTTTCGGGCAATGATATATTATTATGCTCGGATCGCTCGGATTGCTTGGATTGGTAATCCGATATTGTCTATTGCTAAGTCAATCTCTTTTGTTCCTATAATTAGGTGAATTAGGAGCACGTTAAACCGCCCGTCCCGGGTGTCACACGAATACCTATGACAGTCGTTACAGGAGGTCAGAAGTCCGACAGTCTGATAACTGGTCTAACCTTTGGATATTGCCCAGTAACTGGGTTGCGGAGGTTTGATGGCAGTCGCTCCGTGAAAAGAGTGATACTGCTCACTGATTTTCAATTAAAAAATAATGGGTTTAATAATTCACTGGTTAACTTTTCAACAACCTGTCGTCTCCAAGAAGTTTGTTTACCTTTTAAACCGAATGATATATGGGCAAATTAGATATAGCTATCTAGTAAATTAAGTTTGGCTTTATATTGTATATATTAGGATAATGTCTTTGTTATTATTGTAAAGTAAAACATTGATTGAAGGATTTAAATATATTATAAATTTTAAAAAAGTAAATCCTGTGAATTTTTATTTTTAACAAGCGACCCGCCCCGGCTTCCCACGGGGGCAATGTAGATACTAATGTGGGGCATTTATAAACCATCCTTTTGAATCACTCTATCTATTGCTGAAAACTGCATAAAAATCCATTGCGTAGTTTAAAAGATCTAACCGTACAGACAGCGGGAGCGACTTTGTTTTATACTATATAAAATTTCGATTAATATACTGAATTGGCTGTTTTCGATACAACATCCCTTACAAGCGGTATTGTTATTAGCACAAAAGATTTTGCAGCAGTTCCATTGCCAAAAATTTCATATAACATGCTTATCAGCGATATATTCGTGCGATTGAATATTATTTTCAATGAAAACAATATTGTGAATGTGCTATTTTGGACTATATTGTTATTATTTTTTGAATTTCATATTTGTTTTCCGAACAAGGTATGATTACTAGACCTACGTGATAAAAGCCAGTATTTCTTCTCTGTGATATATGTGGATGTGAGGATGATTTAGTAACGACACCAAAATAATAATGAACACAGTGCGTTTGTAATATCTTTCCTGTTAATTTGGTACATTCCGCTGTCTGGCTTGTTGTACAAATTATTTTGGGAAATGTAGAACATAATCTTTCAGTAGGTACTATGTCATTGGAAAGGGACTGCCGGCATCTCCTTCCTTCCTCTTTCCTCCTAGCCTTTTCCCAACTATCTTAATTTTAACAGTAAAATAAGTTGAGCACATTCGAATTTATTGCCCTTTTTTTTTAAATCAATTTTTAGGAGGTTTGTCAATTTGACGTGTGCGGTTGGAGTGGGGGGTTATGACCCCTACGACCACCCCCTCGGACCGCCACTGGTAACTAACAACTAACCTAAATTATACCTCTTAGTAGTGGAGAGTCTATGTTGATTTTATTTACCAAATACCCGCTTTGCTCTTAATAAGCAGACGCTGGTCTTAATTGTATACTCAATGTTATTCTATAAAAGCAAAGCCTGTACGTGTGTAGCAAAGGATAGACGTACTTATTATAATATGTACTCAAACAAAATAAGTCTGTGTACAGCTTATAAATTTCATAGGTACTTAAGCCAGATTTATCTTACGTTGTAAACAACATTTTTATGTTAAATTATGCAAATCGTGTATTCATGAATAAGTAATAAATAGTAAATTGATTTACCTATACCAACACTATATACTACTAGCTGTGTCCTCACGGCTCCGCCCGTAGCCTATGTTACTCAGTGATAATGTAGGTTTCTAATGGCAAAAGAATTTTTGAAATCGGTCCAGTAGTTTTTAAGTTTATTCGTTACATACAAAAATCCAAAAATACAAATCGTTCCTCTTTATAATATTAGTATAGATTATACTATAACTGCCTCGTTGGTCTTGTGGTGGCAAGCGCGACTGCTGATCGGGAGGTCCTGGGTTCGATCCCCATGTCGGGCAAAGTGCTATTGGGTTTTACCGTATGGAATTCCTCAGTAACAGCCCGGAGCTTGGATTTGTGCCCGGTTACTGGCAATAGGCTCGCCCTCTATTACATGGGACTTAACCCTCTACGGCTGAGGTGACTTTGTTGTTAACATTCGACTGAGGTGGAGTCTATCTGTACTTACGTCTCATGGACACCA
Source organism: Amphipyra berbera (assembly GCA_910594945.2). NCBI lineage: Eukaryota > Metazoa > Arthropoda > Insecta > Lepidoptera > Noctuidae > Amphipyra > Amphipyra berbera. The sequence continues at coordinate 8,693,552 of OU343144.1, read as the reverse complement.
GCAGCTGGTTGCACCAGATGTGTAGATTGCACAGCCGCTCGTGCCTCATTACCCACTGTGGCGTACCATTTTAGGAAGGTACTGAGCAAGACAGACCTATATCACGCGATATTACAAATTGGCAACGCCAAATATGTTTGACGGTGTCTAACATACTACCACCTCAGTTGCAGAGGGTTAAACATAACTGGTGAAACGAGGGTGTACTAAAAACGGGTGCGCCAAAGTTCATCTAAATTTTCTACTCCGATAATTGGAACTCCGAAAATGTTCTTCCTAATATTTTTCATCCTAACAATCGCAATTCCTATCTGCTCTGTTTCTAATGTTCATAATTCCGAATCATTCAATAATAAACATATATTATACTATTATTTGTTTTCCTATATTTTCTCAACAAAACCGTATTTTACACTATTATTCAAAATCATATCTTTTTTATTTAGATTTGTTTTATTCATAATAATCAACATAACATATCTACATTAATTTTGAGTAACTTTTACAGTTTTGGTTATTTTTTTATAGGTTTATAAAAAAATAACCAAAACTGTACTGGGTGGTTACCCAGAAGAAGTAGCCCCGCGAGGCGGGGGCTCCGTCGACCATTTCATGAGCCTACAAATGAGTAAAAATATTATGAAAATTATGTTTAGGCATAAAAACGTTATGAAAACCAACAGTAGGAGTTTAAATAAATTAACATTAGTGATATTATTAATTACAATTTTCGGAAACATGAGTGTTATGAACATTGTCTGTAGTATTACAAATTGTATGACTAAAAACTTTAGGAATAAAATTTTTAGGAAGAGTGATAATTCGGATTACAAATCGGTAGGAATAACAATTTCGGGTAAAAACTTTAGGTGAGCCAATATGGACCTACTAAAAACACCTCTGCCGAACCCTTAGGGGAGTACAAGGCGTTATGGTATGAAATGTAAACAACATTTTTATTTGAAATTTTGCAAATCTTGTATTCATGAATAGTTAATAGTAATTTGATGTACCTATATTTAATAATTATATTTTATAGATGAAATTATATTCAAAGAAACATTACTTGCTTCGTAGAATAAACGTTGAAGTCACAAGGTTTGATATTTTAACGTTAAAAGATTTTTATTCCATTCGTTAGAAATGCAATTAGGTAAATAAAAAAAGTATCCACTTTGATGCTTACATAATCACCCCAATTGTCCCACTGCTGGGCACGGGCCCCTTCTCAGAATGAGAAGGGTTTAGGCCTTAGTCCACCACGCTAGCCTGGTGCGGGTTGGCAGACTACACACACCATTGAGAACTTTATGGAGCCCTCTCAGGTGTGCAGGTTTCCTCACATTGTTTTCCTTCACCGTTAACGCAAGTGGTGAGTAAATTCTGATCCGCACATGAATTCGAAAAGTTAGAGGTAAGGGCTGGGATCGTACTTAGACCCTTCTGCTTGGAAGGCAATCATTCAACTGCTAGGCTATCACTGCTAGCCGAGCTTGCTTGCTTATTTTGATCCTTACTGAGGATATAAGGCTGGTATTTTTCTGATATGGGCAAGTCCTCATGGCTTCCCTCTACCCTGATGGAGGAATATGTCGAACTCGTATCGACAAAAACCACCATGGTGGTACAGTTCCTCTGAGGAACTATGGCTCTTGCCGTGGGATTCGCTATTGCACTCACCGCAACCCAGACAGGGAAAGACTGGTATACCGGGTGATATTCAGGAAAAAGTTTAGTTAATTAGGTTTATTAAACACTCAGGGGACTCGTGGCTTAGTGGGGCAAGGCCTCACAGAGGAGAGGTCCGCTGAGCGTTGGCGGACCGGGACCCGCCGGGGTTGCGGTGCATGCTTTTGCGAATCCCGCGACCCCGGCCGAACGGTCAGGAGGAGGAACACCGTTGGTTTTTTGCCGGTAAGAGTCCGGCAGACCCCCTCGCCTTCCCCAGGTGATGGACATCTATGAGGATTTACCAAAGATAAAAAAAGGGGAGTCGTGGCTAATAAACAACCGCGCCGATCATACGATTTGCGAGGTTACACTGCGCTTGCCGCGGTCAGCCCGTGGTTGGTTGACCCTTCGTTACACGTAGCGATATCACATCATACACACGTGCCTCGCCGTGCCTTGGAGAGCACATTAAACCGTCGGTCCCGAGTGCCATAAGAATATGTATAACAGTTGTTACGGGTAGTCAGAAGCCCGAAAGTTTGACAACCGGTCTAACCTTAAGATATCGGCATTGCTCAGTAACTGGGTTGCGGAGGTCTGATGGCAGTCGCTCTGTGTAAAATACTGGTATTCAGCCGCACCTGGTTAGACTGGAAGCCGACCCCAACATAGTTGGAAAAAGGCTAGGAGAAAAAGAAACAAGCGAAATTGGGACTTCTGAAATATTTTTAACTTTGAAATATAACTACCAAAAGTTACATTAACTTTGGCCTTTTATCAAATCACATTTTGTGAAAATAAACTGGAACAAAAATCTCTTTTACATAGATACACCCGTCTATGGAGACGCGGTGCTTAACGGAAGCGTGGTACGAGGCGTACCGCAGACAATTCACACATAATAATGTCACGGAAAACATTATTAAACATAGTTTTGTTCATGTTGGTGACCTAGATTCATTGCTCCTGAGTGTATAATGACGATGTATGAAGGCGTATATGAAGAGGCGTTTTTTCGTTTGTTTGTACTGACACTACGCATATCCATAATTGAGGCCTAAAGGCGGGGACTGACCTGTATCATATTCGTATAATGCAACGACGTTTTAATAAACAGACACGCTATCTCGTAAGGCAACATGTGCCACATACATTGACGAAACAAGGTTCAAACTACCGCTAGACAACTGTCAAGTTCAATGGCATTGTGGTTCCGGAACCATAACTTGTTGGTACCATGTTGTTCTTCTAAACGGCGCATCTAGTATGTAAGTACATGTTGCTGACAGTGATGCCACGACATAAAGTATATCGAATGGAAGAGAGTGTCATACCGCGAGTTGCATCAGTACGTGATCTCGGCGTCTTATTCTCTCAAGAATTATCATTTCGTACTCATATTACACAGGTATGCAAAAAAGCTTTTAGAAATCTTGGTTTTGTAATGCGTAAAACCCGGGATTTTGATAATGTGGCAGCGGTGAATTCGCTAAATACCGCGTTGGTAAGAAGTTCTTTGTAGACTAGTGCTATCATCTGGAATCCTCATGAAACGAAATATTGTCTCATGATCGAGGAAATGCAAAATAAGTTTACTCTATACCTGTATTTGAAACAGTAGGTACGGAGTCTACCCCTTTTATCCACTTATGTATCCAACCCTTTTTGTAATAGGAATGGTTGGTTACTACAAGGTTAGTCGGAAAGGGTGTACTAAGCCGCGGGCCACTTAAAGTATCACTGATGACTATTTTAAAGCAAGTGTTAAAATTTCAAAATTCGATAATTTTTATTTGAATGCAAAATTATTTAATTTTAGTTTTTTTCAAAATAAAAATCATGCCTGCTTTAGTTATGAATTCAGAAAATTAAGTTTCTAATCCGTGATCGCAAATATGATCTAAATAGTAAACACAGCTGATCATAGCTATAGACAGATAGATTTTAGCGTATATTTTATGCAATGACTTTTGGGGAAAGTTGTAGAACAAAAGTTATCCATTATTATAGGTACTCTAACACCCTTTCGGCTTAATACCCCCTTTCCGACTAACCTTGTATAAACTGGAGGTTAGGTGAAACTTCGCTTTAGTTAAATATGTATTTCTTGTGTTCCGTGGTAGGTATGCTAAATAACCCACAAATATTGGATAAATGATGGAATCAGGCGTCCAATCAATCAATCAGGATTCGCGTCCAAGTGGTCGACGAGTCAACATCACCTGAGGATGCCCCGTGGAGGGGCGAAACACGTGTCGTATCGGTTTGTTTTGCTTGTGTGTTGCATGTTATTAATCGCACCTTCTGCATTTGCTTATATTTGCGGGCGCATACTGCATTCAGGCTTGATCAACTGTTTTTTCGCGAAATTAACACTAAATATTTTATTGTATATTTATACACAAATATTGGGATCATAGGGGCTGCTCGTTCCTAACACTAGGTTGCGTCAGGGGCCGAGGGAGAGGCTGTTTGAGGTCTCGGTAGCCCTTACGAACATTTTAAAATTCGCACCGGTCGTTCGAGCAACACGAGTACTTAGTTCCATCTCGCAACGGCTTGATATTTTTACTTGCTCTTTGGCGGAATTCGAGAGGGTGACGCTTAATTATTTGTCTTCTATGTAACTGAATTGTTCAATTGGGTAAAAACCTGTAATGACAATTGTATGTTGTGAAATAAATAAATGTTACAAAGCGAGCTATACGACAGTCAGTACAGCGAGCACTGAGTTCGGAACGAGTATATTATGCGGATTTTAGCAGGTAACGTAAAAGGTCGCTCCGAATGTTACTTTACAATCGGATATTCAGGTTAGTCGCCACCTTTAGAGCGAGTTCAGACGATCCTCGCCTGCTCAGCGCCAGCCACTCGCGTCTGCACCCGCGTCTTAGTCACCTTAAAATGCATTGCTTATAATCTGAGTCTTATGACACATTCATAAATCTCTAATTATATTTTGTCGATGTAACCGTCGCGCACACGCCCCGCACCATCAACGCGCTCGCTCCGCGACCACTCGTTATGTCCGCGCTTCTGCCAGTGTCGTACGCAACTTAGCACAGCACTAATTGAAGCGGACACAACGCGTATGCGAGGCGGGCGTGTACGGGTCTTGCGTGGCGCGAGAGCGGGTCATATGAACACGGCCTTAGACTTCTGCGTATACCTATCTACCAGAAAGCCACATCTAGAAATGCATGCACCATCTAATTACGAACAAAGCCAAGAAAACAAATACGTGTGTAGCGTGTGTACCTATCTTACACAAACAGTACACAACGCAAAGTGGCCATTAGCTGCACGATGAGCTATAAAACTGCGTACGATAAAACGTGTTATTGCTAACTGTGGAGTAATTACTTTACACTATAGTACGTGTGTTCGCGTTTATAGAGTTCTGAGTGTCTTCGGGTATGTTCAAGTTAGTATTTTATGTTAGAAGAAATGGACGTGAATAAATAAAATATGTATGTATTATGTAAATTTTTGTATTATAACTTTGGTTGGACACATTTATATTTATGATTGTTTACAATTTACTCTCGTGCATTTACGAGTTGAGCAATACCGAAAAATGTACGTGAGTGAACTGTAAACAATCATAAATACTTTGATTATTTATTATGTAGATTTTATTGTATTCCTAGATAGATTTTATTTTATAATTGTATTAATTTAAATTGAATACTGACATATAATTAACTGTAGTACATGATGACACAATATTTAATTAATTTTAAAATTTAATTCAAAGATGTAGATTTTCATAGAATTAAAAAAATAATGTAAATTATGTATACTATTGTAATTTTTACTATGTTGGAGTCCGCTTCTAGTCTAATTAGATGCTGCTGAATACCAGTATTTTACCCAGAACTACTTTGGACAATGTCGATATCCTAAGGTTAGACCGGTTGTCAGACTTTCGGGGTTCTGCCTTCCCGTAACGACTGTCATAGGTATTCGTATGACACTCGGGGCCGACTATTTAACGTGCTATCCGAGTCATAGGGACCGTTCGGTAGATGGGTGACAATCAAGGCAGGGGCCTTGATGTGTAACGGACGGTCACCCATCTACAGACTGACCTCGGCAAGCGCAGCTCAACTTCGCAAATGAGTACCTAGTTGCTGAACTATAATTTTATCTGAACTTTTTTTATCCGTTCCAAAGTAAGCAGAAACTGTATAAAATGTCAGTCAACATGTTTAACACTTGTCACTCAACTGGCTACGCTGGGATAAGATAAATGACGTCACGAAGCAATCCATCTTCGTTCATAATGCAGGGCATATTTAGTAAAAACATTTTAAAGGAGTGTCCATCCTTACTGCTTCGTTGGTCTAGTGCTAGCAAGCGCTCATACTGATTGTGAGGTCCTGGGTTCGAACCCCAGGTCGAGCCAAGTGTTATTGGGTATTTCCGTGTGGAACTCTTCAGAAGTAGCCCAGAGTTTGGATTTGTGCCCGGTTGATGGCAATAGGCTCGTCCTCTATTAGATGGGACTTAAAAATAACAGCGAAATAAGGATGTTACTATACACCTCTGCCCAGCTCTTCAGGGAATACAGGCGTGATGTTATGTTATGTTTCCATCACTTATTAGACCAGGAATATTTTTCCAATTTGCTCAGCTATAGTACCTAACTACAATCTTTGTTGCCAAACTGCAAAGGAATTACAACCGTCAGTCAGTTTTCGTTTCCGAAAAACTGTTTGGTTTTATTTTTGTTGTCAAATGCACGGTTCCTATAAACAAAAAAACATTTTAACAAAAATAAAACCCACTTCAAAACTAACGATGAAAAGAATTAAATAATTACCATATATTATAAAATTAACAGTTTCAGAAGTAGGTGCTAATCCACGCTGAACCAAATTGAAGGCACCGACTTCTGAAACTGTGAGCTTGAAATCTTATCCTATCCTATTCATCTTACCCTTTTTCCTATTAGCCATGAATCTCCATTCAGTGTGCAACAGTAATATCTCACGGCACTGTAATATATCGATGCTTATGTGCCAACGTCCCTCGTACTTAACAAATTACGGGTATTGAAGCTGGACGTGTACACCCATGTGTTACCTGAGATGCTTAATGTTACTTGACGTGTACCTACATAATACAGTCCTGATTGGTTGTTCATATTACAGCTAGTTCACACAGAAACTGTTTACAGGATCCGTTTTTATTTTTGTGATGGCGCCTGTAGTTATATGAGCGAGTTTACATACACGCAGCATACATACTAGCAGTGATAGCCTAGTGGTGTGACCGTCGGACTGCCAAGTCATAGGTCTCGAGTTCGAACCCAAGGCACGCACCTCTGACTTTTCTGATTCATCTGCGTATTGTATAATTATCACTTGCTTAAAAAACGGTAAAGGAAAACATCGTGAGGAAATCGGCATACTTGAGAGATATTTCTCGATGGCATGTGAAGCCAAGTCAGAGGCCCATGGGCGGCATAAACTCTGACACCAGGTTAGTCACTAACCACACGAAAATAAGACATACACGACAGTATTCCGAATCTAGTAAAAAATACTTGATCCGTTATTTTTATCGTATCCTATTTATCAGATGCGACGCATCTGCCATTTGTTTAACTGATCCGTCGGTATAGATGTGAACAACACATCCAGTAACGACGGATCCATTGAAACGGATCCACTGTGTGAACGGGCGCTTAATTAAGTTGTCATGTATACATGTGGTTCATTGTTTTGTTGAATACATGACGTAATAATATGTCATGTATTCAACCACGTCTACTGCTCGACATGAACCTCTTGGTATCCCAGATGATATAAAGCTTCATAATACGTCAATATTTAGAAAGAAATTGAAAAGCCTCTTGACAAATAAATGTTATTATATTATTGGTGAATTTCTAAATGATAATAATTTGATTTGACATTTAATTTTTTTTTTAATTTTTGACGTTTATACTTTGTTTTTAGTTTTTTATTTATTTTAAAATTTTGTTTTGTTTAAATTACTTTGACATTTATCTCCTTATACACAAGGTTAGTCGGAAAGGGGGTACTAAGCCGCGGGTCACTTAATGTATCACCGATGATTGTTTTAAAGAAAGTGTTAAAATTAAAAAATTCGATTATTTTTTTTTTCCATGATAAATTATTTTTATTTTAGTTTTTTTTTTAATTCTTCATCCCTGCTTTAGTTATGAATTCAGAAATTGGAGTTTCTAATCCGTGACCCCAAATATGACCTAAAATGTAAACACGTCTGATCATAGCTGAGGATAGATAGAATTTAGCGTATTTTTTATGAAATCTTTGAACAGCTATTTCTCTTGAACTATTGACTTTTGGGAAAAGTTGTAGAACAAAAGTTATCCATTATTATGGGTACTTTAACACCCTTTCGGGTTAGTACCCCCTTTCCGACTAACCTTGTATAATTCAATGTAATGAATTCAAACGCCTATTCAGGCAGATTTTGCTAGAACAAATTTTAAAACATTTGATCGTGTCTTACCTAAAATGTATGAAATAAATAATTTGATTTGATTTTTTTGATTTGGTAGATAGCTACAATAATATAATCAGCTCATGATTGTCTTACTGCCGGGCACGGGCCTGTTCTCAGAATAAGAAGGGTTTAAACCTTGTCCATCACGCTGGCATGGTGCGGGTTGGCAGACTACACACACCATAGGGATTTTTTTGGGGTCATGTCAAGTGTGCGCAGTGTCTAGCGGTTGAACGCTCGTTTTCCATGCCGGAGGGTCTGAATTCGATTCCGGCCCGTACCTCTGACTTTTCGAATTCATGCGCGGATCAGGATTTGATTATCACTTGCGTTAACGGTGAAGGAGAAACATCGTGAGGAAACCTGCACACCTAAGACAAGTCCATAAAGTTCTCGATGGTGTGTGTAGTCTGCCAACCTCCACCAGGCCAGCATGGTGGTCTAAGGTCTAAACCTTTCTCATTCTGAGAAGAGGTTCATGCCCAGCAGTGGGACAGTAATGGGCCGATTATGTTTATGTCAGGTGTGCAGGTTTCCTCACGATGTTTTTCCTTCACTATTAACATAAGTGATAATAAAATTCTGGTCCGCACATAAACTCGAAAGGTGAGTGGCGCGGGTCGGGATCGAACCAGTATGTGAGTTATATAAACTGACTTTGATGAGATAGTTTGGATACAAAAAAGATACATAGGTACCAAATAAAAAAAAAAACTCGATTTCTTATACAAGGTTAGTCGGAAAGGGGTTACTAAGCCCAAAGGCTGTTAAAGTACCCATAATAATGGATAACTTTTATTCTACAACTAGTTGCCCGGACAGACTTCGTTCTGTCAAAAGTTATTGGCCGGTAATGGGAAAAGAAAAGTGTTGTTTTTACTATTTTCCACGTGATTTTTATGCTTTTTCTCTCCATAAGAACCTTGCTTGTGCCTTAAGGAATATATAAAAAAAAATAGCCGAATTAGTCGAGCCGTTCTCAAGTTTTGCGCTTAGCAACACATTTGGCGATTCATTTTTATTTATATAAATAAATTTTCCTCAAAAGTCATTAGTTTAAGAGAAATTGCTGTTAAAAGATTTCATAAAAAATACGCTAAAATCTGTCTATGCTCAGCTATGATCAGACGTGTTTACATTTTAGGTCATAATATTTGGGGTCACGGATTAGAAGCTCCATTTTCTGAATTCGTAACTAAAGTAGGGATGAAGAATTTTTTTTCTTAATAACAATGTAAGACGTGCGCAGTCACTGCCAATTTTTAAAAAGTTAGTGAAGGAACATTACTTGTCACTTTAATTTGCTATTTCTTGATTATCGCTCACATTTCATCTACTTTCTTATTTATAATATATTTATTTATTAGTTTGGTTAAGTTATATGTATTACGTTTTTCTTTCTATTTTATATATTTGTGTAATAATTGATGTGTATTTTATGATTATTATTTCTAAGTAATATTATGTACGATACGTACTTGTACACCTAGACTGCCCGATATCTATTTCCGTTCTTCCAGTCCATCCTAAGGTTGTCTGGAAGAGATCGCCTTGTGCGATAAGACCGCCCATTGTACATATTGTGTAAATCTGTGTTCCTTTTATCGTTTACCGGTGTACTTATTATGTACAATAAAGTGTATATAAATAAATAAATAATCATCAGTGATAGTGATACATTATCTGGCCCGCGGCTTAGTACCCCCTTTCCAACTAAACTTGTATAGTTTACTTCGTACGACATTATTGTGGATTTCAACGACGCTAAACCATCCCCTCTAACTCAGATTCTGGCGCCGTCGTTAAAAAATAACAGCAAATTAACCCCTCAAGCCACGTACATGGAACGCGTCATGTTTGTTCCGTAATAATGTATGTTGTTGTTGTACAAAATAACACGACGCGACGAATTGCAGGCTGCCTCGTGGGAGGTCTTACGACGAGGCCTCGCTGAGCGACATAAAGCCAACCACAATGAGATTTATGCATTTTAAAAGGAAAATATTTTGTTATTTACGCATTTTTTACATTAATTTAATTGGATTTGTTAATGTCGTGTCATACAACATGTAACGTAATTAACGCACACCCTCTAACACCCCAATAAGAATATTATGTTATAATCATAATACATACACTGAAATTTTAGTTTAACATGTATAAAATTATACATTGTTATTTACTAAATAACGTTCTTGAAATAAGGTTTATTTTTCTTTATTTTGTATTGAATGGCGGAATTTGTATTAATACAAATAAAAATGCACTTCTAAAAGTCTTTTTGCCTTGATTTACGGTCCATTTCAGTTTGTTTTGACTGTACAGGGGTAATGTGACTAAATACCGTAGTTTTAATTATTTTTTGGAAAAAAAAATTACCTATACTAAAAATGATAGAAATCGATTCACTAAACGATTCTGAACAAACTGCTTTCAGGATATGCGTTAAATATGTTACATATTGTATAAGTAAGGATGCATTAAGAGTCTCCATGAGCGACGATCCTGGGGAGTCCGCCTCGCTACTAACCTTATTCACTGGCAAATCTTTTTCATCGCGGGATAAGCTATCCTCATATACCTATACATAGCTTATTATATTCACATACTTGAGGATAACAATTGATTGATGAATATAGTCCTTTAGGGTAATTACGAACATGGGAATATTCCGAAAATTACGAATTTCTACTAAACCAGGCCATCATTTTTGCTCTGGCATCGTAATAATGCTAGAATGTATAATGCAATGTAATGTAATGTTGCCAGAGCAAAAAATATTGCCTGGTTTAGTAGTAATTCGTAATTTTCGGAACATTCCCATGTTCGTAATTACCCTAAAGCACTATACCAGGGTAAACCCTAACACTGGGTACCTCAAATCTAACCAAGTACAGTCAGAAGCAATAATATCTGCCTACCTATGGTTTTAAAATTGTTATCGGGTGTATAACGGATGGCTGTACTATTCAGTCAAATGATTATTCTCGTGGCGTTTTTCAGATAGCTATTATTATCGGTTTTAAATCCACCGGTAGGCATATAAATGACAAATGATTTTTATTTCTATAAATAAACCTGTTACAGACACTTTTACAAGTCAATGTAATGTTGTTTTTATCTGGCTAGCTCTGAGAAGAAAAGCCGAAACAAATTCAGAGGTCAAGGTCTCTTTTAAAGTTCAGATGCTGTGGTATAAAATCTATGCGAGTGTAAAAATGTAGGGCAACGTCTGGAATGGCTTTTTGAGGAAAGTGCTATTACAGGTTTGAGTTGACTTGTCCTAACTGACGGCACGCATGCATCAGCCATCGTGTGGCTCTAACCTTTTTTACGGGTTCAGTTGAAAACCAGCGTCAGGCACTAGTGGTCTGACATTTATGCTGTACTGAACCTATTTGGCGCATCCGCTAGACACACAGGTACTTTATTTTTGTTTAATTTTATATGTATGTATGACTGCTTTCGTGCCAAATGAATTTCTTTCTTTCTTTTGTAAGGTTTATTATATTATATTATTGCTTCTGACTGTACAACCGGATTACTCTACAGTACAAATTGTCGCCGTGCACTAAAAACCTCGTAATTGCAATAAACGTAATTTTACAAGAGAAGATATTTAATACTGTCTGGTGAAAAATAATGTATAAAGTGTAAATGTAAGGTCTTCTGTTTTATTATCTATTCATCAATCTATTTCACCTTAAAGTGGGTTTAGACCAAAAGAATATAGGGCAAGAGTTAGAACAAGAGCACAAAGCGTCGTTTTTTGTGGCTTTTTTTGGTGTAAACAATAATTCGTTTTCATCGTAAACACCAAAATAATACCAACGCGCAAGAATGACGACAAACAAGAACTGGAATTCTTACACATGCTCTAGAGATGGCTTCGAGGAGAGAGCACGCCCCAACACAAAAGAACGCTCTAAGCAACTATTCGCACGCTCGTGCGCCATTAACATCCAGCGAGCGTGCATTCATAGAGCATTCTTAGAACATTCCATAGAATCGTCGCAAACTAGATAGAATAATGATAGAATGCTCTGTCTTTGTTTACATCAAAATAATTTGATGGAGTGGGGATAGAATGAGCATTCGCTCGGTTTGTCTAAACCCACCTTTAGCGCTGTGCACGTTCGTTCTAAATATGTATTATGAGGTTTTTTACCCAACAAATGTTCTGCCTAGCCTTTTCCCAACTATATTGGGGTCAGCTTCCAATCTAACCAGATGCGGCTGAATAACAGTATTTTACACGGAGCGACTGCCATCAGACCTCCGCAACCCAGTTACTGGGAAAACGCCGATATCCTAAGGTTAGACCGGCCGTCAGACTTTCGGGCTTCTGACTTCCCGTAACGACTGTCATAGGTATTCGTATGACACCCGGGACCGACTATTTAACGTGCTCTCCGAGGCACGGAGGGATCTCGAACGGTCACCCATCCCCAAACTGACCGTGGCAACCACAGCTTAACCTCGCAAATCATATGATCCACGCGATTGGCAATTAGCCATGAGCCCCTCAACAAATTTCTACCGAACAAATAATTAACATGAAAAACAATGAATATGTGCTTTACGAGGTTTTCACTGCACGGCGACGAAATGTAAACCTTATTACCGAACTTTATTATTTGCGAAATGTGGAATGTCAATATACCTATATTATTTCCTCACGACCTTACATTATAGCCATTTATCTAGAGCTCCGATGAGTCATCAACTGTATTCAACTACATAAACAGTCTTCAATGTTGCTAGATCACAATCACATAATATAACATCACACCTGTATTCCCCGAAAGGCTAGGCAGAGGTGTATAGTAACACCCTCATTTCGCTGTTATCTTTAAGTCCCATGTAATAGGGGCGAGCTTATTGCAACCAACCGGGCACAAATACAAACTCCGGGCTGGTACTGAGGAATTCCACATGGAAAAACCCTATAATACTGCCCAACCTGGGGATCGAACCCAGGACCTCACGATCAGCGCTTGCACTCTACATAACTCGGTCCAAATGTAAACCTTATTACCGAAGCTTATTATTTGCGAAATGTGGAATGACGATATACTATTTCCTCACGACCTTTCATTATAATCATTTATCTAGAGCTCCGATGAGTCATCAACTGTATTCAATTACATAGACAGTCCTCAATGTTGCTAGATTACAATCAACTGGTATAAATTCTACTTTTACGGTAGCTACAATAAAATACGTGTCGAGCAAGGCTTCCAATAGTGGATTAAAGCTCTATTGACGTAAACCAGAGCCCATAAAAAGCTCACACAAACAAAATCGTAAAATAAATTCATAACACCTATGACAGTCATTACGGGAAGTTAGAAGCCCGAAAGTATGACAACCGGTTTAACCTTAGGGTATTGGCATTGCCCAATAACTGGGTTGCGGAGGTCTGATAGCAGTCGCTTGTATAAAATACTGGTATTTAGCCGCATCTAGTTAGACAAGAAGCTGACCTCAACATAGTTGGGAAAAGGCTAGGCAGATATATATACCCTCGGAAGCAGCAAATCCGGGTCATTAACATAGGTATACAAAATGTTAAACAATGTTCAACAATGTTTTCTAAAATATCTCTTTTATTAGAAAGAGATAGATTTCCAAACTAAATATTCTATCTTCTTCTAAATAGGGTCTGTAGAAAGTGATTTTTCAAGGTTACATTTTTCGACTTCAGTTAGGTTTTCATAGTGTGGTCTCCATTTTTTCCTATACCTTCATGCTTGTGACTAAATTCAAACGCCGTTCTAAAAACATGTTTCAGAAAACACAGAACTTGAGCCTAATAAAAATCTTTATTCCTCCACTCAGCCGTGTATTTAGTAAATCGTAAAGCAGCCATTAAAGGGAAGTAAGTCCCATAAATTGCAATAGTTTTACTTGGGCTAAGTTCTCGCTTTTAAACGAGCAAAATTTACTACCTGGTAATTGCCAGTACACAAAGATTTAGCACTCGATTAGAATTTATGAAAGGCTTTTAGCTTTATAAATAGTATGTACACACGGTAACTGTTGCGTTTTAGTGGTCTTTGTTTTATGGGTTTTAAATCAAAAGGATTTTTTTATTTCCGAATCACAGATTGCATTTTTTTATTAAATGTAGTTTGTTTTGGTTCTAGAGTACCTACCCCTGTTGTCGATAGCTGGTAACACTGGACAATGTTGATAAAGGGAGGTGGTCAACCCGAATCTCATGGCATTAAAAATTAATAACAAATAGTGGTTTTCATATGGCAATGTCAACATGTCACTTGTCAAAATGAGTATGACTGTAGTTGATACATTTTCCACTTCTGATTCATGTTTTATTGTTCAAACATTTTTAATAAACATACTTATTTTAACAAGGTTTCCTTTTCCATTACAATAAAATTGCAAAAAACCATATAACAGCATATCATTTTGGTTCACATAAAACAATAAGCCAAAACCTCTAACAACATGGATTTATGAAATACATGTTGTGCTGACCCCATCTAGTGTGGGATAAGGGCAGGAAGAAGATGAAGAATAATTAAAGAAAAAAAATTACAAGTACCAAGACTTTTTATTCAAATTACCCTTGTGTTACCCACAAAAAAGTTTAATTTCCCTATTTGCCATCAGATTCTGGTAGACCTATAGTCGTCAAGATGAATCAACATACCCGACGTTATAAAAACAGTGGTCATTCCACGGAGCATAGGATTCCAAAGAGTATAGTAATATATAGGGCAGGATTCTATGTCGAACAGCCGAAGAAATCTGACCTTTTATAATTATCTGATTAGCTAGTCCTTATTTTCTGAGATTGTGTAAATTATTATATTGTGAACCAGGTTCTGTAACTAACCACTAACCCAAATACTCTCTGTGGTGGAGAGTCAAATGTTGGTTTCATTTACTTTATTTACGATGCTCCCAATCCTGACAGACCGATATGAGCTATAACTGTAATGATGGATTCACCTCTACAAGATTCTGTATTTGTCTTTTACACTCTACAACTAAAATAAACTACATTTAATATTTTTATTTAATTTAAAAATATCAACAAGATATGTACTGATAAGTTACTCTTAAAGCCTAAGCTATGGGATATTATGTTCCAGGGACTATGTTGCGGAACAACTCGCTCGCACACACTTGCGCCCGCTCTCGAAGCGGTGGCTTGCAACATGTCCCGCGTCACCTAGAAATGCTGTACAACATTGCGCGCAACCTTGCGGGGCTGTGTGCAACGTTGCAGCGTCACTTAGACTCTATGTTGCGCGTCATGTTGGAGAACATTTTGTCCTCTAGTTAATCCAAGGCTTAAGGGCCTTTTTACCCGACTGCGGCGAGGCCAAAAAAGGAGGGTTAGGTTTGACCTATATGAATTTATGTATGTCGGTCCCTATGTTCCCTCGTAACTACTAAACGGGTGAACCGATTTTGGTGAATGATATGTCGTTAGATTCGTATTTACTGCGCGAGTGTCACTATGTATATTAAAATTATAAAAATAATCTAAATGGCGGATTTTAGGCAAAAAACAAGTATTTAACAGTCGGGACACATTAAAATCTAAACCAGCTCAAATCTTCCCAATAGTGAGTGCCGACTCTTAAAGTCACTATGTTCCGCATTAGAATTTATTATTTTTGCTGTACTTATATTTTTGTTTTCAGTTTTTATTTATAGTTCACTTTTTACGTAGTCGAGATTTTTATTTTTTAAATTACCTTTTTTTTCATTCATTCATTCAGTGACCTCCCAAAATTCTAAAAGACCTGTCCTATATTGTATACTTTTAGTCCAAATATATGAATGTCAGTTATTAAATAACATTGGTCATATAAAGCCTTTTTAGCCCTCCAAATGACTTGCATACTTTACCTAATGGATTTTATTTACTATTGTTATGAGGACAAAGGCGGTTTTACTAAATGGACTGTCATTTGTTTATAATAGAACTACATATTTGTCTAAATATAACTTGTTGGAACACGGCTAAGTTATGAGATGACTTGCGCGTTTTGTCGATTTTGTCGACACGTTAAAGGCCCGATCACACTGGCATATGTCGGGCGCGTGCGCGTTCCTCTAACGTTTGACCAGCGCCGATGTTGCGCGCAAGCGGCGCTCGCGTCGTGTGCCTGAAAACGTACACGCCCGACAGACGCCAGTGGGATTAGGTCCTTAGTAACCAAAAAAAAAATGGTGAAAAAATTAGCTAAAAGTTATTAGATATTTAGTTAAAGATTAACTGCCTCGTTAGTCTAGTGGTGGTAAGCGCGACTGCTGATCGTGAGGTCCTGGGTACGATCCTTAGGTTGGGCAAAGTGTTATTGGGTTTTCCGTGTGGAATTACTCAGTAGCAGCCCGGAGTTTGGATTTGTGCCCGGTTGATGGCAATGGGCTCGCCCCCTATTACATAAGACTAAAACATAACGTCGAAATGAGGGTGTTACTATACACCTCTGCCTAACCCTTTGGGGAATACAGGCGTGATGTTATGTTATGAAAAGATTAGCCAGTCAGCAAGGTTGGTAACTTGATTGGGGAGGACTTCCCAGGGTGCGCCGAATGTAGGTACTTAACCTTTTAACCGCTTGAGTCGCATTTCTGCGACAAATATTTCCGTGCCCCTACCGCGCGTGTCTTATTTCTGCACACAGAACATGCATGGTTTTTTGTTCTATTTTCGTCCTATGAACTGCGTGGTACAACGAAAACGATTATTCAATAGAGATATGATTTACAACAATTACTTAAAATTGTTTCTTCATAGCTCTAAGTATTGAAAAAACTTAATATATTATTGTAGGTATTATTTTGTCGATTCGTAGTCGCCACGTGATATTTAGCCACGCGGTTAAAAGGCTAACCATCATCACTCGTGAAGGCTCTTTTGATATAGGTACCCCAATTTTCTTATAGACACTAACCAAATTCCAACTGTATTCAAACTATCTATATTGGCACAATCCCAAACCACAGATAACAGTAAGTAGGTACCGGTTACAGATCACAGTTCATAGGTCGTGACAGGTGGAAGACTTATTGCTAGCGAATACAATGATAAACCAGTCCCCTTTGTCGAGACTTCCTAACTTTGTGGGATGGGAAGGTTTATTCAGAACTTGTAAGCAAATACATGTTTATGTTTTCGTATCAATGTATAATCGCCACGCCTTAAGGGGTATATAATACAGCCTCAGTTGATTAATACCCAATCTCAAACAGTTAGAATTTTTTTTTTCTTACCACACGCTGGGAATAGACGCGTGTTGTAAGATTCAACAAAACCTAGCACGCTTGGTGGTAGGATCTATACGGTCCGCCTGGCTAACTTGATTCCGGGTAAATAATAGATGATATAACAACAAAATCTCTAATATTTACAACATATAACAACGGAAGCTATAATTTTATTTAATATAACGATTAGTTAATATAATAAACGACTGATATAATTATAAAATAACTATTTTTTATAAGCATAACATACATTAAATATAAAATCGTTTGACATACCACTCAAAAGATATAAAACAATTTTTCTTTGTTTTATTCTTTGTAAGTTCTATCATAGTTATAATAGTAACCTATGTACATATTAAACATAACTAGTAACTGATTACCACCTGCGCTAAGGTAGTTCGACGGAGCCCTGCATAGCGGGGCTCCTATTTCTGGGTGGTTTAAAAAAAATAACCACGAAGGCTAAGGCGGGAGCTCCGCTTCACTCCCGCCTTAGCCTTCTAATAGGTTAATAGGTTAGGACCTATCCCAGTCGGGGTATTCTGAGTCGGGGGGGTGTGTAACGGTTGATATAATAACAAAAAATCTAACGTTCACTTGACCTAATTTCAGTTAATATACTTTTGTTTAATATTACGATCAGTTGAGATAATGAGTTGTTGATATAATTTCATTTTACCTAATTTCATATGATATAATGAACATTTCCTATAATGCACATTTGACATAATATTCATTTAGTATATTATTCATTTACTATAATATTCATAATCTATAAGTAACTTTTAATATAATTTAGAAAATCTGATACGAATTTAAACGCCTGCTTCTTCGCTTTATACCCTATACACCTGCCGCCCTCAATTATTGTTACCAGGAGAAACTGGATGCAATCTGGACTTTAGGGCACCCCGACTCGGACAGGTTAGGTTAGAAGGGGATGGCGGGGTCGTGTGAGCGAGCGAAGCGAGCGAATAGACCCCGCTATCCCCTTCGTGCTTATTTTTTTATAAACCACCCAGAAGTAGGAGCCCCGCTGAGCGGGGCTCCGTCGACCAAGCCCACCCTCGACCATGCATAGAATATTTTAAGATTTGGTTAGGTGCCATTAGAGTTAGGTTAGAACTGTGACTATTAAACATGAAAATTAGGTCAAAAGAACATTAGGTCAAATGAACGTTATATAAAAAGAATATTATACATATTGAAAATTATACAAAATGAACGTTATACTAAATGTTATTATATTAAAGGAAGATTATATGATATAAAACATTAGGTCATATGAAATTAGGTTATTTGATATTATAGCATATGAAAATTATATCATATGAACGTTATTTCAAGTGAAATTAGAGCATTTGTTATTATACCAAACATTACACACCCGAGTCGGGGTGCTAACCATAACGACGTTTTTTATATATATTAAACGTTAGACCAAATGATTTTCGATTACATAAACGTTATATCAAACAACGTTATACTAAATACGTTTTAGAATAAATAAATGTTACATGTAAAGAAATGATATCAACAGTTGGTATATCTCACGTTAATTATATCTTATGAACGATAATAAAATGAAATTCGACCAAATGAGTTTATACGTTATGAGACGCACCCTTGATTCCAAACTGCTTGGTGCGGGACTTTAACGTGAAGATCACACCTCCACACATTAAAGTCCAGCGCCAAGCAGTTTACTATGTTCCATCGTGTGTATGTGAGAGCCAGAGGAGTATAGGGAAGTCCCACTATATTTCTGTTCCTTGTATTCGTGTGCTCCATTTTAGATCCTGTTTGTGCTTACCACCAGTGGCGTGCCTATAGGGCAAGCCCAATATTTTATTGGTACTTATTTTGACATTTATAATTCGTCTGATAACAAATAGTTGGAGATTTTAAGATCGTTTTATGATTTACTAATGATAAACATAAAATATATTGTCATAATTTACCTTGCACATCAAAATAAGTACCAAAAAAATATCGGGCTTGCCCTATAGGCACGCCACTGCTTACCACCAAGTGAGAGTAGGGTCAATCGCGACCAAGTCAAAGATAAAAAAAACCTCTGCCAGATTTGATAAACTAAATCAGTTAAATTGGTGTATCTATTTTCCATATAATATCACGCCTGTATTCCCCGAAGGTTTGAGCAAAGGTGTAAGTAACACACCCTCATTTCGCCGTTATGTTTAAGTTCCATGTAATGGGGGCGAGCCTATTGCTGCTACTGAGGAATTCCAAACATAAAAACCCAATTATATTTTGCTCGATCTGGGGATCGAACCCAGAACCTCCAGATCTGCAATCGCGCTTGCCACCACTAGATTATCGAGGCAGTTCCGTATATTTCTCCACTAAAAATACTTGGCTAACTAGCACTCACTATCGTAATGAAAATAGAAATACAAATTTTTATTATTTAATTTCATTTTGTTTTCAAGAAATGGAAAATTAATGTACTAATTATTGCTCCTAATTGCAAAACTTTTTCTAACGTTATTAAAACTCGATCCAATAATTATTTTATGAAGAAGAAAATAATTCAAGTGTCCTTATAAGTTAGTCGCTTACACTGGCAGCGATATTATCTTTAATTAACTTTAATAGAAATACATTAACAATTATAATATGAAATTTATTAGATGATGTTGTACATATGTATTGCCTTTTATTTCCTGTGAAAATTCTCATGAATATTCTCATCCCGGGGAAGGCGAAGATTTATGCCGAACTCTTAGCGGATAAAGACCCTCGATCAGTGGCGTGCATTGCATATAGGCAATTAAGCAGTGCCCACTTCATAAGATTTAATTAACTACTCCATCTTTAACTATTATCTACTGTAAATAAAATAAGCGTGTATGGCTATGATTTCTTTTGGTCAGAATCGTATTGAAACGGGCTTAAGCGTACAATTGAAAGGCGACATCGCTAGTGCCTGCTTACCTAGTCCGAAAACTAATGTACGCCACCTCGATGTTCCTCCTCCTGATCTACGATCGGGATCGTGGGATTCCCTTCTGCATGCACCGCAACCATACAAATATTGTCTACGTCAACTCGTCTTTACCTTTTTATCTCTTCTTACCCGTACGATCTTTTTGTCAACCTCAGGGACTTTATAATTGAGAGTACCTACTCACATGCGGGTTCATTTTCATTTGTAAATGTGCTGTATGTGTTTATGAAATGCCACGATTTTCGTTTGTTACATTGTCGTGTAATTTGCCGCCTCGCTGCTGAAGCTTGTTAGGGCGCCTTCCCACTTTGTCGTGACGACAGATAGTCGTGTAGTTTTAAGTTTCGTGGCTTATATATTTAAATGGAGGTGTTCACATATAAGACGACACGATTAACTGTCGTTCACAACTTGTTTTTGCAGTGACGACAGATTGTCAAGTCAATGGGAACGGCTAGCACGTCAGTCGTAAAACGATAAGAAAACGTCACGACATCGTGACGGCAAATCATGTGTCGTTGTTACGACTATCTGTCGTGGCCACGATAAAAATATCGTCTCGTCTTGTAGCTTGCTACTGATGTGCAAACGACAAAGTGACTGTCGTGAAACGATAAAATGTTGTCGCGATCCAATGGGAACAGCTAGAGATGACAGTCGTCCAACGATAAATTAATCGTCACGACATATTGGGGAACGCGCCCTCACAGTTTTATTATTATGCCCTCGTGTACCTAATATTGCTGATGAGTACCATCTAGACATATTTAAGGTAATGCGTTAGACTTATGTTCGTGATTCTAATTAGCATTCTGTCGAGATCGCAGAAACGATTTTTTTTTATAAATTCCCCTGGCCTTTGTAACCTGCCCTGTTTGGTCTTGTCGTGGCAAGCGCGACTGCTAATCGTGAGGTCCTGGGTTCGATCTCCAGGTAGGGTAAAGTGTTATTGGATTTTTCCGTGTGGAATTCCTCAGTAATAGGCTCGCCTCCTATTAGACGGGACTTAAACATAACGGCGAAATGAGGGTGTTACTAACCACCTCTGCTCAACCTTTCGGGGAATTTAGGTTTGATGTTATATTATGTTACCTTGGTATGACGTTAGAGGGACTCGTGGTTGATTAACAAACGCGACGATCATACGATTTGCGAGATTAAGCTGCGCTTACCGCGGTCAGTCTGTGGATGGGTGCCGTTCGTTACACATCGAGACCCCGAAGAACTGTCTCGAAGAACACATTAATCTGCGGTCCTGGGTATTATAAGAATACCTATGACAGTCGTTACGGGTAGTCAGAAGCCCGAATGTTTGACAACCGGTGTAACTTTAGGATATCAGTATTAACCAATTACTGAGTTGCGGAGATCTGATGGCAGTCGCTCCGTGTAAAATACTGGTATTTAGCCGCATCTGGTTAGAATGGAAATTGACTCCAACATAGTTGGGTAAAGGCTAGGAAGAAGAAGTTGTGGGCAACAAGCCGATCACCCATCTGATGTAAAGTATATACCGCCCCCTATATACATAAATCTACAACACCAAGAGGACAAATAAGATATCTATAATAAAATATGGTCCTTTCAACATTCAAACTTACAGCTAGTTCACACAGAAACTGTTTACATAATTCGTTTTCGCGGATCCGCTTTTATTTTGGTGATGGCACCTGTAGTTGTATGAGCGAGTTCACATACACGACAGTATTCCGAATCCATTAAAACTACTGGATCTGTTATTTTTATCTCATCCTGCCTGCCAGATGCGACGCAGCTACCATTTGTTTAACTGTTCCGTTGGTACAGATGTGAACAACACATCCAGTACCGACTGATCTGTTAAAACGGATCCGCTGTGTGAACGGGCTCTTAGCCACTACCATAAAAAGCGCGTAAGCGCTTCATATGAATTCATTATTTTAAACAAAGCGGGACTAGCTCGGGCCGATGTAGAAACTATCAGTGCAGGGGCGCGTCATTTTTTATTTGACAATCTCTATTTAAATGACCCGAAACAGGAGTGCTCTAATATTCCTTTATACACTTTAGAGCAATAAATCCGGGTCACAAATATGTATAAACAAAACAATGTTTAACAATATTTTCCGAGATATTGAAGTTTATGTTGGTGACCCGGATTCATTGCTCCCGAGTGCAAACATGCACGTGTAAGTCCACATAAAATCCGCAGTAACTATGAAAGAGCGACGACTTGCAAAGTTTAATTGAAATTTAACAAGCTTCGCTCTGAAAATTCCAGCTGGGTTTAGTGGAAATCTATTACTCGGTTGCTATGGTAACCTGTAGGTAATCCGGATTTAATTGGCTGGTACAGGCGGTCGCAAGTCACGTACAGCGGCGTTTAACGCGGTTTGTAGGGCTGTCACTCCATGGAACTTTGTTGAGTGACAACGGATTGTGAATTAGCATTGCAGTTGTAAGTTTGTGTTGATGGTAGGTTATGTAGTTTTTTCTATACAACAAAATTTATACTAAGCCGTGAATTTATGCAAATTGATTTTTAAAATTAACCTTAACATAACATCACGCATGTATTCCCCAAAGGGTTGGCCAGAGGTGTATTGTAACACTCTCATTTCGCCGTTATGTTTAAGTCCCATGTAATAGGGGCGAGCCTATTGCCACCAACCGGGCACAAATCCAGACTACGGGCTGCTACTGAGGCATTCCACACAGAAAAGCCCAATAACATTTTGCACGACTTGGAGATCGAACCCAGGACCTCACGATCAGCAGTCGCGCTTGCCACCACTAGATCATTGAGGTAGCTATCAAAAATACAAGTAAATAAATAGCTTTTAAAACTCCTGTCTTTTGAAACAAATTAACGCATCTGTTGGATTTGTAATCTCATTAATTGTTTGATAAAGCGTTGTGTGTCATACACCAAGTAAAACGAGTAAGTAACCCACAAATCTCTCTTTTAAAATTTCATCAATATTTAAGTGGGTATTTTCGGCAACCCTAGAGCAAAGTGCGATTTGCGCCGTTACAGACCTATTTATATGAATAAATGATACCGACGGAGGTCTTTGTTAGACCTGAGGTATGTAACATTTTTCAAACAGATTTGGTAGAACAGAAGTATGGATTGCATTAGTTAGCATCACAGGAATCTAAATAATATGGTTAGCAGTAAGTAGTTTCGTAATTAATTTTAAAAAATTGCATGCCTTTAACAGCTTAAATATGTATGTTAGAATTTATGTATAATAAAAGTCTATAGCACAAAACAGATAGGTACAGAAGTATCAAGTATCAAGAATCACATGTAGGTATGTACTTCACTTTTCATACCTACGCTCGGCGGTTGCTCCATCTATATATCTATCTCTCTCAAGCGCATGGCACTCGCGCTCGCACTCACTCGCACTCTGGTCCCAAACGGTCCGAGATATCGTGTCCGTGAGCAGTGTCTATGTGTGCGTTGCTCGAGCGCACTTGTATGTAGATTGACTTCTGTACCTATCTATTTTGTGTCTATAGTAATATAAGCGACCGAATCAGTCACCCTAGCAATTATAACAGTAACTATTACGGCAGTTTGCTGTTATTTTGTTACCAGCCAATATCCTATAACCTTCTTCTCTTCTCTTTTCTCGTGTTGGCACGAGCTATACGAGAATAGATTAGCCAGTCGGCAACGTTGGTAGCGAGGCTGACTGCTCAGGGTTTGACGTACCTACTTAAGTATCGTCACATGTGGAGGGTCTTGTAATGCGCCCTACTCCTAGAACCGTACCCATATTAGACTTTAAGTGCTTGGCCAGACTGCAAACGCGGGCGCGGGGCGGGCGCGGTGCGGCGAACTCAAACAGAACAACTTCATTTGAGTGTCCATAGTGGGCACGCGGGCGCGGGAAGCGGCGCGGGCTACTTGGCGCGGGGAGCGCGCGGGTAGCTCACGCCATAGCTCGTTCATACAAGTGGCCGCAGTGAGTGCGCGGGCGGCAAGAGATAACCTGCGCGGGAGCGGGGGATCTCAAAGTGTTTGGCCAGACTGGCAGCGCGGTGCGGGGAGCGGCGCGGGTGCGGGAACGCGCGCGATTTACCTGTCTGCAGTGGAGCGTGGCTTCGTTCTGAGCGTAGTCGTGTCCAGTGTTTGTCAAAATATCATATGAATGAAGAAGACTTATTTTTACTGGAAAATTCTTACTAAAAAACGATGTTTCGACATCCACAGTGCTTGAATAGCACTTATTAATTCTTCAACATTTAATTTTGAAGAATTAATCCATCACAACAACGCGCGTGGTCAGCTCGAACTAGTTTGAGACCCCCCGCTCCCGCGCGGATTGTCGCTTGCCGCCCCCGCTCTCACTGTGGCCACTGGCATGAACGACCTATGGCGTGAGCTACCCGCGCGCTCCCCGCGCCAAGAAGCCCGCGCCGCTTCCCGCGCCCGCGTGCCCACTATGGACACTCAAATGAAGTTCTTCTGTTTGAACTCGCCGCACCGCGCCCGCCCCGCGCCCGCGTTTGCAGTCTGGCCAAAGGCAAACTAGTTCGAGTTAACCACGCGCGTTTTTGTGAAGGCGTCTTCAAAATTAAATGTTGAAGAATTAGTAAGTGCTATTCAAGCACGATGTGCACTGTGGATGTCGAAACATCGTTTTTTAGTAAGAATTTTCCAGTAAAAATAAGTCTTCTTCATCCATATGATATTTTGACAAACACTGGATACGACAACGCTCAGAACGAAGCCGCGGTCCACTGCGGACAGGCAAATCGCGCGCGTTCCTGCACCCGCGCCGCTCCCCGCACCACGCTGCCACTCTGGCCAAGCACTAAGTAACAGTACCCAGGGGTGCTGGAGTACCCCAGTAAACAAAACATAATTATTACATTAGAATAAACATTTATTAATAAGCAACTTACATAGACTTTTATGGCACTTATTTCAGTCTCACATAGTACAATTAAGCCAAAATAAAATGAATTTTACTTAACAGTTTTGGCAAATCTCTTTTTAGTGGTCTAAACATATATTTTTTTACATTTTTCTCATTGAGTATGATTTACGGTCTTTAGACGTGGGACAAAATAAACATCTTCCAGATTTTGAATCTGAAGGGGTTGGGGCATCCGAAGACCGCTTTTTTCCTATTATACCGCCAATATTTCTTTGGAGATGCATTGGCAAAGCACCCGTACCCAGGAGTACTGGAGTACCCCAAGCACACCTTGCCATGACCACACACTAACAGGACTCCCGCCCGACTGACGATTCGATCCAACCCCCCGCCCCGCATAAGTACACGGCAGCGCGAAAAGATCCGTTGTGTAACAAAAGAATAACCGCACATTTAATTTATTATTGATTTGTACCCCAGGGTAAGGTTCTAGGGTTAAATATATCCTTTTAATTATATCTTAGTCCTGATATTAGGTAAGTATGTGACCACGTATTGAAGCAAATAAATCTCTAAGTTGAGTTAGATAGATCTTTATAAAGACGAAAGTTGATGTATAATTCTATGCTGATGGTTACCCTTTAAAAATTACGAATCTATTTGGCTAATAAAAGGCAAAATTGCATTACATGATTGAGTTTAAGATACATTGAATGACCCTCCACAAGTAACGATACTTAAGTACCTACGTCAAGCGCTCCCCGGGCAGTCAGCCTCGTTACCAACGTCACTGACTGGCTAATCTTTTCACCACAACATGAACTATTCTCAAATAGCTCATGTTGTCACGAGAGAAGATTAAGTGCTCGCAAAGGAAGCCGACATCGAGTAAACCGAAACTAGCTCGAGAGGGGTTTTTTAAGCGGTTTTAATTATTTTCGCTTCGTATTTGTTTGTTTGATTCAAATCTTTCGACAGATTTTTCAACTACTTCTACTTAACCGATTCTCCTGAAACTTCGCACACAAATTCAATTCCCATTACAATACAACATTATAATAATTTCCACGTTGAATCCTCAAATCTTAAAGCTGCAGGGGTACCTACTGCCTGCCGGGGTTGCGGTGCATGCTTTTGCGAATCCCGTGACCCCGGCAGAACGGTCAGGAGAAGGAACACCATTGGTTTTTAGCCGGTAAGAGTCCGGCAGATCCCCTCGCCTTCCCCGGGCGAGGGACATAGATGAGGATTCTCCAACAAAAAAAAGGGGTACCTTCTGCAAAATAAAACCGTTTACCTGTCTTAAAAGTTTTTTTACGGAATTATTTTATAGAACATTATTTCCCAAAAAAAATATTTATTTATTATTGTAACAGCATTTACACAGACATATCCCATGTTTGTTGACTCGTAACAAATATCCGAATGCCATACAAATATTTCGAAGCGGATGTAGTAAGCATACCGTAAATATATTCTTTTATTACATTCTTATTTTATATAAAATCCTTCACTTTCCCTTTATGGTGTAATAATATAAATGCCAATACACAGAATAATCTATATACATCTTATCTTTACATAGTATAACACAAAATCGCTCCCGCTGTCTGTACGCTTAAATCTTTTAAACTACCCAAAGGATTTTAATGCAGTTTTCAGCAATGGATAGAGTGATTCAAGAGAAAAGTTTATATGCCCCACATTAGTATCTACATTGCACCCGTGCAAAGTCAGGGCGGGTCGCTAGTATTTAATAAAATCGTAAAAAAACTTACTTTGTTTATTTTATTAACGAAACTGATGCCGAAACAGACATAATATATTACATAATATCACGCCTATATTCCCCGAAGGGTTAGGCAGAGGTGTAACACCCTCATTTCGCCGTTATGTTTAAGTCCCATGTAGTAGGGGCGAGCCTATTGCCATCAACAGGGCACAGATCCAAACTCCGGGCTGCTACTGAGGAATTCCACGCGAAAAAACCAAGTAAGACTTTGCCCGACCTGGCGATCGAACGCAGAACCTCACGATCAGCAGTCACGCTTGCCACCACTAGACTAACGAGGCAAACAAGCTGTTCGTTGTTCCCAAAGTCACAAAAATGTATGGTGATAGAACACTAAGGAAACGTATTCCATATATACTCAACAGTTTGCCAGAGGTAATCAGACGTAAAGCTAATAAAAATAAGTTTAAAAAAATGTTAAAAAAATATCTTCTAAATACCTTACCTTAATATAAGTGCACTCCATAAATCTAAATGTGATAATATATAATATGATACAAGATTACTTGATTCCACAGTCAAACTGTTTATACAGTTTTGTGGGACACTTTATTAGTTCTTAAGGCCTACCATGTACCTGACGTTTTTAGAATTTCTGTCTGTTTGTCTATTTGTATGTTTGTATGCTTGAGCTTCACGCCAATACTACTGAACAGATTTAGTTAAAACTAGCGGCCCGTCTTGGCTTCGCACGGGTGGACATTTTCCCCGTTTTTGCAACATTTTTCATTTATGCTCCGCTCCTATTCGTCGTAGCGTGATGTTATATAGCCTATAACCTTCCTCGATAAATGGACTATCCAACACAAAAATATTTTTTCAATTCCAACTAGTAGTTCCTGAGATTAGCGCGTTCAAACAAACAAACAAACTCTTCAGCTTTATAATATTAGTATAGATTTGTTACAATTTTACAGATAAGTGACGCGTTCATCATCAGTATCATTCTAAATTAAAAACCGTCACGCTGACTCCAGAATCTTCAATTAGAATACCTACATCATTTTCGGTTTTTATTGTGAATAAATGATGTATTAGGATATTATTCCCATGAGCGAAGCCGCGGGCACACCTAGTACATAAATAAAGGAAATACTTTACTATAATGAGGGGCTTGTGGCTAATTACCAACCGCGCAGATCATACGATTAGCGAGGTTAAGCTTTCTGCAGTCAGTCCGTTGATAGATGACCGTTCGTGACACATCGAGATCTCTCAATGCCTCGGAGAGCATATTAAACAGTCGGTCCCGGGTGTCATACGAATACCTATGACATTCGTTACGGGAAGTCAGAAGCCCGAAAGTCTGACAACTGGTCTAATTAGCATATCGGCATTTCTCAGTAACTGGGTTGCGGAGGTCTGATGGCAGTCGCTCCGTGTAAAATACTGGTACTCAACCGCATCTGGTTAGACTGGAAGCTGACCCCAACATAGCTGGGATAAGGCTAGGCAGAACACGTTCCTGCCGGGGTTGCGGTGCATGCTTTTGCGAATCCCGCGACCCCGGGCCGAACGGTCAGGAGGAGGAACACCGTTGGTTTTTAGCCGGTAAGAATCCAGCAGACCCCCTCCTCTTCCCCGGGCGAGGGACATCCATGAGGATTTTCAAACGATGAAAAAAAAGGCCGAACACTTTACTATAAATGTGGTAGGTACTGAGAAAACGCTTACCTCTGCGAAATAGAAATCTTGGCAATAAAAAGGTGTATTGTTTCAAATAACATCTGTAGCTACAGGTTACAAGCCCCAGCGAGCACGGTAAGCCATCACTTTTGTTAAATGTCACGTAAATGGGGTAAGACGTCACGCCGCGTTGAGAATAAGATCCACCTTAATAACACGTGGAAACTGGGCTTTAGATGATCATATATGATCGTATGTACAAGGTTATGAAGGAAAATCTTCGCATTTGGAGAAATAATCTCTTCTATACAAAGTTCTCTACTTCTTTCTTTTTCGTGTGGTTAGTGACTAACCTGATGTCAGAGTTTATGCTGTCCATGGGCCTCTGACTTGACATCACATGCCGTCGAGAAATATCTCTCAGGCATACCGGTTTCCCCACGATGTTTTCTTTCACCGTTTTTAAGCAAGTGATAATTATACAATACGCACATGAATCCGAAGTCAGAGGTGCGTGCCTTGGGTTCGAACTCGAGAGCTGTGACTTGGCAGTCCAACGGTCACAACACTAGACTTCTTCTTCTTCCTGCCCTTATCCCACACTAGGTGGGGTCGGCACAACATGTATTTCATAAATCTATGTTGTTAGAGGTTATGGCTTATTGTTTTATGATCGGCCGCCTGCCTGACATCAACCCTCCTTGGAAATACTCGTTGCGCCATCGCGCGGGTGACCCAATGTGTCTCCTGATATTATGCACTGGGTCCCAAAATGATATGCTTGTCAATCTTTATGCCGCCAACTAATTAGACTATGTTCTTCTTGGTGGGGTATAGTTGAAATTCAATAAAAAAATAAAATAAATAACTTCTAAAAAATCAACTAAAAAAAAATCATAAATATAAAACAACTTCTTCAATGTTTATGATAGCAGTACAGGCCTGTATTGAAACTAATTTCAATATCCATACAATTCCGATTTCAATACACAACGCGTACTCTTGGCAAAAAAATACACAATTTCAAATCCAATTTCAATTTTGTGTAATTCAGTCAATAAACGCTCAATATTTAACCAATGTGGCGCCAGGGTGGAATTCCAGAGAACTGTGGCATTTTTTTCAGTGACGATCGAAAATTGTATGTCTTAGGTATGTACATAGATATAATACGTATTTGCTTAGCTTAGATTTTTTCTTTGATTAGTTTCCTTACTTTTACTGTTTGTTACTCGCTATTACTATTACTGTATTGATCAATAATTAAGGGGCTCGTGGCTAATCACCAACCGCGCGGATCCTACGATTTGCTAGGTTAAGCTGCGCTTGCCGCGGTCAGTCCGTGGATGGGTGACCGTTCTTTACATAGGTATCGAGACCCCTCCGTGCGTCGGAGAGCACGTTAAACAGTCGGTCCCGGGTATCATACGAATACCTATGGCAGTCGTTACGGGAAGTCAGAAGTCCGAAAAGTTTGACAACTGGTTCTAACCTTTGGATATTGACATTACCCAGAAAATGGGTTGTGAAAGTCTTATGGCAGTCACTCCGTGTAAAATACTGGTATTCAGCCGCATCTGGTTAGACTGGAAGCTGAACCCAACATAGTTGGGAAAAAGCTAGGCAGAACATATTGACTAATAACTTTTATGTGTGGTGAAAGCTGTAAATAATAATTGGTTGATTTTATATAAATAAAAATAAATAAATACAATAAATTATTTTCAGGAAGTCTTCTGGTGGTGCATTCTAAATAAATCCCATCATCAAGGATAGGTTGCTAAAGCAAGTGTGTATGGTGACATCAGAATGGTGGCAAAAGTGGGTTTTCGAATCCATGCATACTGCTGCGGCTGCGATAGATTTTGATTCGTTAGGGTCCGATATATGACACGCCTTGAATTATACAAGGTGAAAATTCAAAATTAGGGTATCTCCACAACCTCTGCCAAACCCCTCGGGGAATACAGGCGTGATGTTATGTTGTTTACATTAATACAAATTATGTTTTTTTATCGCAATCTTGCCAAAGGTTGGAAATGCTAATCAAGTGGACACTGTTTCGGCCACATCTATTTTGGAGAAAATCGATGATGAGAGGCCAACGACTGAAGTTAAGCTTTAAATTTCTAGGTTTAAACGCTGAAAATCTGTTGACTTTTCAACAGAACTTAAACAAATACTCCGACATAATATATGAGAAACTTCACGTGAATAAATTCCCTTATTTTCAAATTCATTGAATTTTATTCATAAGCTCATTACATTTTTCAACGTGGTTTTATTAAAATCACAATGCTAGTGTTGGGACATTTACTATGAAATTTACTTATAAATTTTTATATTAAATGCTTTATGTTAGGTATTAGGTTTTGTTGAATTCAATGCATATTTTCATATGGAAATGTAATGGAACACCTCTGCTTCTTACCCTTTCGGGGATTACAGGCGTGAGTATAAATGTATGTATGTCTGAAAAAGCGTTTTTTTTAGTAGCCTGTGTAATGTCCCTCTGCTTAACAAAGGCCTCCCCTTTTGCCTTCCAAATCGTTTTATTTGTGCCATAAATATATTTTGTAAATCAATAATGAAATGTTTTATTTGTACCATAAATATATTTTGTAAATCAATAATGAAATGGATGAATAAAGTTCAAACTGACAATCTCCCGATCGCCAGTTAAACTTATCCGTTGGTTTCTT
Organism: Amphipyra berbera; assembly: GCA_910594945.2. Taxonomy (NCBI): domain Eukaryota; kingdom Metazoa; phylum Arthropoda; class Insecta; order Lepidoptera; family Noctuidae; genus Amphipyra; species Amphipyra berbera. The sequence continues at coordinate 8,662,160 of OU343144.1, read as the reverse complement.
GTCTACTTTGAATACATTTAAGCATCAATCTATGCTCAAACTCATCAAACTTCCCTTGCATACAAGAACAGCGATGGAAGACGAACTACGGCCAAAGAGAACAGAATTTAGTCAAAGTTCACTCGTGTGGGGGCGGACTGAAAATATAAAACTTCTTCACCGCACGCTGGGAATAGATGCATTTTGTAATATTCGACCAAACCCAGCACGCTTGGTGGTATGATCTATACGGTACGCCTGGCTATCTACCGCCTTCATAATAAAGTCCAGCGCCAAGCAGTTTACTATGTTCCGTCGTGTGTATGTGAGAGCCGGAGGGTTATAGGAGAATTCCTCTATATCTCTGGTCCTTGGATTCGTGTGCTCCATTTTAGACCCAGTTTGCACTTACCGTCGGGTGAGACTAGGGTTAAATACGATCAAGTAAAAAAAACACTATAAAATTAGATAAACGAACTTAAAACAAAAAAATGAAGCCGTCGTGGGCGCTTGGCAGATGTGAAACATCGAAACTCATTTTATAAAAAAAAAACCAGCCGAATGAAACCGAAGAAAGCCGACAGGTTACGAAGGTCTGCCATCGCGAGTTCGCCACTCAATAGTCGCTCTCCCACCCGTACCGTCGCATTAGATGTTACACATTAATGAATCAGAGTAATGTAATAATAATATTATAATTTTTATTTTAGCACTTCCTATAAATCTGGTCAAAATTTTAAATTCCTATAAATGCATGAAAAGAGCCTCCACGAGTGACAATACCAACTCCCGAGACCAACTCACCACGGCAACATGAACTATTCTCTTATAACTCATGCCGACCCGAGATAAGAAGACAATTCAGATAGTAAGATTACCTACGACACCAACTTAGCTAAGATTTTATCCAAAATGTTACTGAGTACTAGTATAAAAGTAGATTACCTTATTAGAAGTAGGCAAATAATGGGAAAAACTGTATTAACATGAGAAAACGTAGGATAAGTCGTGCCGACACGGGAATAGAAGACAATTCAGTTAATAAGATTACCTACGACAACAACTTAGGTAAGATTTCATCCAAAATGTTACTGAGTACTAGTATAAAAGTAGATTACCTTATTAGAAGTAGGCAAATAATAGGAAAAACTATATTAACATGGGAAAACGTAGGATAAGTCGTGCCGACACGGGAATAGAAGACAATTCAGTTAATAAGATTACCTACGACAACAACTTAGGTAAGATTTCATCCAAAATGTTTCTCAGTACTAGTATAAAAGCAGATTACCTTATTAGAAGTAGGAAAATAATAGGAAAAACCATATTAACGCAAGACAACGTAGGCACCATTTAAGCTACTCTCTGCTATCCTAACTGTAATAGAATTACGTTCAAAGATTACTTCAGTTTACGGAAACTATTATGTAGCTTATTTCGCTTCTATAACAGTTAATGTTTTCCTTAATTTTGTATAGCCATTGCAAACATGTTTGTATTATATAACTGTTCCGTTCATCTCTATGTTGATTTTGTTTACCATAGTAATATGACGAGATTCTAATTGATGGATGATGTAAATTATGATTTGAAAGCCAATGAAATATTTAAGAATGCTGAAATTTTGACAAAATTTGTTTGGAAAAACACAAGAAAGAATAACTGAGACATTATAATTGATGGATGATGAAAATTACGATTTGAAAGCCAATGAAATATTTAAGAATGCTGAATGCTGGACAAGACTGGTTTGACAAAAATACAAAAAAGAATACTGAGAGATTATAATTGATGGATGATGAAAATTACGATTTGAAAGCCAATGAAATATTTAAGAATGCTGAATACTGGACAAGATTAGTTAGAAAAAACAAAGGAAAGAATACTGAGAAACAATACAGGGAAGATTTACTAATTATAAAAACATTACTATTCACTACATGCTGATCTGTCATTGTACGGAAATTTCATATAATGAGAGGTCAGAATAAAGTGGAAATTTATAGCTTGATATTTCGGTGTGTGTACTTACCAAAATACCCTAATTGCGCAAGACACCTTCAATCGCAAATAGCCTTTATTTTGACAATACAACAATATTCATTGCTTGGTATACAGTTTGTGGAAATTGTTGACCTGTCAAAATTGTAGCTATAACCATTACGAGTGTGTTACGTAGGGTGCTGTTAGTTAATTTAACAACATAACATCACGCCTGTATTCCCCGAAGGGTAGGGCAGAGGTGTATAGTAACACCCTCATTTCACCGTTATGTTTAAGTCTCATGTAATACGGGGCGAGCCTATTGCCATCAACCGGGTACAAATCCAAACTCCGGGCTGCTACTGAGGAATTCCACACGGAAAAACCCAAAAACACTTTGCACGACCTGGGGATCGAACCCAGGACCTCACGATCAGCAGTCGCGCTTGCCACCACTAGACTAACGAGGCAGTAATTAAAGCAAATGTTTTTAATTAAAGCAAAGCAGAAACTAGAACTGGCCATTATAACAATACATTTGAAGATTAAAATGAAGAAGAAAAAGATACAAAGCAACCTTTAACTTTTACTACGTGACATACTGAAGTCGCAACTAATAATGATAGAAAAATAACGACAGTAGAAGAATTCTCTTCAAAGACAATAATTTCTGAACCAGAAGTAAAGCACTAAGCTGTTATTAAATTAAAAGCACCGGGTGACAGCGAGTTTGGTTCAAATATTTAATATCCATATTCCTTAACGAGCGCTTCAGCTTATCAAATCAACTTGTTTGTATTAAATGTAGATATTTTCAGTGATGAGAGAATTGGAGATAAAAATGGAATTTAAAATAGAATACAAGGTGTAAATGAAATCATGTAATTCCTTCAAACCTCGTGATGAACTGTTGACATAGATTAACCCTGCACGGGATACTTTTGGATTCAATAAAAAAACAACTACAAGAAGTAAACATGTTCTTAACGTTAGGCATTTTAGCGCCCCGAGCGAATTGCGCGGCTCTCTGTCGCCACGCGGTCATTTAACTTGGATCGTTAAAATACCTTGCGTTAAGAACACATGTTTACTTCTTGTATTTTTTTTATTGAATTCAACGTTATTTCATGCGGGGTAGTCTATGTCTGTGGACTAAGGCCTAAACCTTTCTCATTCTGAACAGAGGCCCGTGCCCAGCAGTGGGACAGTAATGGGCTAATTATCTATACTAATATTATCAAGCTGAAGAGTTTGTTTGTTTGTTTGAACGCGCTAATCTCAGGAACTACTGGTTGGAATTGAAAAAATATTTTTGTGTTCGATATTCCATTTATCGAGGAAGGTTATAGGCTATATATATCACACTACAACCAATAGGAGCGGAGCATAAATGAAAAACGTTGCAAAAACGGGAAAAATGTCCACCTGTGCGAAGCCGGGACGGGCCGCTAGTGTTATATATGTGTCAAGGAGCAGTGAAATAAATAATATTATAAGTATGTATGTAAATGAATAAACGAAGTGTATTATACTATTACTTGTGTTTTGAAACGATTTTAATTAGCTTCACTTCGTTTATTTGTTTGTTTGATTCAAATCTTGCGACAAACTTTTCATTTGTGTCTGCTCAACCGATTCTCCTGAAACGTCGCATACAAATTAAATCCCCCTGACAATACAACATTATAATAATTTCAAACTTCAATCCTCAAATCCTGATGCTGCAGGGGTACTGCGAGATAAAACCGTTTAATTTGAAAACTTTTTTAAGGGATTATTATTAAAAAATGGAGTTTCTTGCCGCTCTTCTCCACAGGTAAAGACGAATTAGTATCAAACAACTGAATTCGAATTTTCGTCAGCGCTTGGAATGGTTAACATTATTATAAAAAAAGGAATTTTGAATTTATTGTTATTGGTCCTCATGGCCAATGGGGCTCCTAAGGCTGCCTGTCCAGTGGAGCGGAGAGGAGCGGAGCGGTGTGGAGCTAACCAATAGAGTTGCATAAAATTAACGTGTCCGCCCTGCTCTATGAGCATTAGAATATAATAGAATATACTTTATTGTATACCAAAATTGTAACACAGCACTTATACAATATCAAACATTAAAGGATACAATGGCGGTCTTATCGCTGATAGCGATATCTACCAGACAACCTTTGGATGAACAGGAAGTCAATGAATAAGATAGGGGGGGTAGTCCGTGGTGTACTGCTGCAAAATATATACTACACACATAATTCTTACATAAATATATAAATATTGTAATATATATATATATGATATATAATTAGTATTGTGCATTTCTATTGATTAGCTCCACCTGTGCTCCAGTGGCCAGGCAGCCTAAAAGACGTATATGGACTGATGTTTTTAGAAGATCCATGTTTTAGTACCGCTTTCTTGGGCTGATGACTATAAGTTCAAGGAAAGTAGACTATGCAAATAGACGACAATATAATTGTTTGAAAACATGTAGTCTGCCTGAGGACAACGGAAGAGCGACAGCAGTAATTGCATCTCATTAAATTATGTTAATGAGTTCTCTTTGCACGTCATAATTATCATGGAAAAAAGTATTGTAAAGCTTGCTAATTACCGTACGATGTTCCATTATACTACGGTTTAAGCTAAGTTTTCAGCTGAATGGTACCCGGCGAATAAAAGCTTGCCGCTAGTTCACATAGAAACTGCTTACAGGACCGTAATTAGCAGATCCGTTTTTATTTTGGTGATGGGGCGTTATGAGCGAGTTCACATACACCACAGTACCTATACCGAATCCAGTAAAAAATACTTGTCCGACATTTTTATACATTCCATTTTGTCATCGAAAACTGGATGCCGGAACAGTATAATAAACAGATCCGTACATGAAGATGTGGCTAATTAACAACCGCACTGATCATATGATTTGCAAGGTTAAGCTGCGCTTGCCGCGGTCAGTCCGTGGGTGGGTGACCATTCATTACAAATAGTGACCTCTCCGTGTCTCGGAGAGCACGCTAAACAGTCGGTCCCGGGTGTCATAAGATTACCTATGACAGTTGTTACGGGTAGTCAGAAGCCCGAAAGTCTGACAACCGGTCTAACCTTAGGATATCGGCAATGCCCAGTAATTGGGTTGCGGAGGTCTGAAAATACTGGTATTCAGCCGCATCTGGTTAGACTGGAAGCTGACCCCAACATACACTGGCCTGCAAAAATAAGTATCACACTTTTAAAATTTAAATTTTTTCTAAACTATAGAAGTTAGAGATTCAAAATAAAAAACGTTTTATAGCAATTTTTATCAGCTTTCTTTGGAACTATAGTAACAAAGATAAACTCATTTTTGAGTCCTTTTTGTTTCGAAAATATATCTTGTGTACATAAAAAGTTATTGCAATTTTAAAAGTGTGATACTTATTTTTGCAGGCCAGTATAGTTGGGAAAAAGATAGGCAGAACAGAACATGAATATGTATGGAGAAGTATTGGTGCCTTCACAAACGATCCGTTATTTTTATCGTATCCTGCCTGCCAGATTCGAGCGGCGCGCGGGGTCGCGGCGCAGCTGCTATTTGTTTAACAGAACCGTCTATATAGATGTGAACAACACATCCAGTACCAACGGATCTGTTAAAAACGGTCCTACGAAAACGGATCCACTGTGTGAACGGCCACTTACCCCGTCTTTTCAAGCTTGTGAGCTTTTCCGTCTAGTTTCCAGCTGTATGGTTTCTGGCAAACAAAAGGTCTTCCTGTCTCTATCTGTGTATGCCGTAAAAGTGACTAAGGCATTTTTTCAGGAAATGCAGCCGTATTATAATGACGACACATTGCGAGCATTAAAAGCGTGGGTGCATTAAAAGAGCCTTCATGAGTGACGATGCTTTAGTAGGTGAGTCTGGCGCATCCTTAGCATTCAACCTTGCTGACTGGCAAATCTTTTTACCATGGCATTATTCAAGGCGATCAAATTATTATTAGCTGATGTGAGTGCGTCACAAAGGAATCGCTTTTTATTTTGTTATTATAAATCACCTATTATTTCTATCGTAAACGATGTCAAATACGGATTACGTATTACGAGCGGGATAGGAGCGATACAGAATATTGACATCAAGTTTTTACAGATACGCTCACAGTGCTATATTAGTTTACGATGTGTCAGAACCAAAGTCCCTAGCAAAACTGAATGAGTGGGTCGAGGAACTTCAAGTATACTCCAAAGAAGAACATAGTCTGCTTAGTTATCAGCAATAAGATTGACAAGCATACATTTTGGGACCCAGTGCATAATATCAGCAAGCACATTGGATTACCCGCGCGACAGCACAACGAGAATTCTCAAGGAGGGTTGATGTCGATGTGAAAACCTCTACTAACAGGGATTTACGAAATACATGTTGTGCCGACCCCACCTAGTGTGGGATAAGGGCAGGAAGAAGAAGATGACTTATTTTCGAACAGTTCTTGCCGACATCAGAGAAGAAAACTGCGAGCACCAATGCGTCTGTTTAATGTGGTGAATATAACAATATGCATTCACTAACGAGAATACTACGATGAACGGATGAATGAGGAGGCCTATTTAAACCGGTTCGTTCTGCCTAGCCTAGCCTAGCTAGCTAACATGTAATTCATTATTCACAGCTGTAGTGTTTAAACTAACATTAGTGCGTGGTTACAAGCAATAATCTTTTTGTTTATGCCACTTGGAATTCTAGGTGTGTGCATGCATTTCTAAATGGTCTCGTTATTTTTTTAACTTTTATCACTTTTAACACGAACAATAACAAACGAATTAACACTACATTATCTTCCACTCTTTACGTACCTAATGGTTGTCTGGAAGAGATCGCCGAATTGCGATAAGATCGCCGAATTGCGATAAGATCGCTGAATTGCGATAAGATCACTGAATTGCAATAAGAACGCCAAATGGTTCTCGATGTGTAACGAACGGTTACCCATCCACAGACTGAACGCGACAAACGCAGCTTAACCTTGGAAGAGCCCTTCACACTACTACACTGATGAATATCCTTAATATTCATAGCAAAAACTACACTATAGGTGCACACCACTCGAAAGTTTTACGATTTCATGACTTGTCTGACGGTTACGCCGGTAAAAGTTTCTCCCTCGCCGTATGCGCCTTTTGTTGCACGTTCGTGGCCGTCTCGACATGTTCAAAACATTAGCCACGTTTAGAATTTATTCATGAAACAAACATGTTCTGTGATGTATACTACGTGGCGTTTAAAATGAAAGTTGTATTAATATTTTAGAAATAAATTGGGGTTGGTGCGGTGTGTTGGCTGTCTGGGGTTGGAGAAATATTAATTTGGTAAGCGGTACATTTGTCTCTTATAAAACTGTAAATTTTAATAGAACGTTTTATAATTACTGTTGTTTTGGACACAGAAACTGTAGATCTCAAACTGCAAAAAGAAAAGAACACGATGCAGATGAAAGAATAATTAAATTAATTTAAAAGAAAAATATATAAATCAGTTATTATAACATTAATGGCATGAATTTGAACCTTATCGTATTACCTAACATTATAAATGTGAAAATTTGTGAAGATGGATGGACGGATACTTGTTACTAAATCAACCTATTACCTTCATTATAAATTGAATGTGAAAGTTTGTGAAGATGGATGGAAGGATACTTGTTACTCAATCAAGCATGAAAATGAACTAATTACGCATATAATTAGTATTTTTTTAATGATTGCCATTGTTCTCATAATTGGCGATCTTTGCTTTCAAATATCTCAGCATCGCGACACTTTAGGGCACACTATTGCTGACATTTTTTATTTGTTTTTTTTTTCTATTCGACTGCTTGTAGATGGTCTTGCGGACCGTTTCTACGTAACCGGGCACTTATTGGCGAGAATTGAAGGGTCTCCAACCAATGGGGACGAGAGTAAAATACTTAACCTAAGCTAGTTAGCTACTATTACTACACTAACATCATGACTATCTAGCAACAACAGCACTAAGGGCAACCTCTAATGGGACTCGGAGTTCGGCTTAGGGCGTTGCTGTCGAGAGGACTGGGAGGGAGACCGCTTGATGAGGGCTGAATTAACGGTGTGAGTTTTTTATTTCTTTAGGTGTCCTCTTAATATCCCCCCCGGTGGGTTCCCGCATTGTCGTTGCGGGGGCGCTCAGTAGCCGTGGCGTGGATCCCCACGGTGAGGCGAGGAGGAACTCGAGGAGGGGCTGCTCGTCGGGGCTTGGGTCTGGAAGCCCTTGACGTGGCGGTCAAGTGGGTTGCGGTGTCGCCTGGGCGACATCGCGGCTGAGGCGGGCCGCGGTGTCTCGTGGGGGTCATCGTGGCTGAGGGGTGGGGGCCGCAGCGGGGGAAGAGTGCACGTATTGCAGTGCGCCGCTCTCCCTACCTTCCGCGGCCATGACGGGGTCGCCACCGTCGGGTGGCGGACGTGGTGGGGCCGCAGGGGGGGAGGAGTGTCGGTATGTCGTTGGCCGCTCTCCCTATCCTCTGCGGCCGAAAAGTGGGTACTCCCCAGAGGAGGGTCCGGTGACGGACAGCCGCAGCGGGTTCGCGGATGAGTGCTTACGCGTGCCCGTGTTCCCGCCATAAGCGGCAGAGGAGGACACTGTGGAGTTTTAGTGGGTTTGAGTCCCACATAACTGCACTATCGCCCCATACCCATTACAACGTGCGAGGCAAATTAAAAAAATAAATGGCAGCTAGGTGACTATACAACAAAGGTACTATCCCCTTCATAGTGCTTCATTCCACGTGAACAACTTTGTATTACTGAAAAATGCGTTTAATGAGAGAATGATTCTGACATCAACCGTGAAATAGCCTGAACTAAACTACTGCACTTTTCTATAGCAGACGCGATTAGCTTTACGTTCTCAAGAGTTTTATCTCGGGTAGCATAAAACCGAGAAATCTGTTGTTCACGACATAAAGATTGAAAATGGTCTGAAATATAAATCTTGTAGTTTTATTCCTTTCTAGTTGAAAAGATAAACATGGTTACTTTTGTAAATTGGTTTCATTTGAATAAATTATTTTTTAAATTATATTATAGTTATTCTGATTTGACGTTTAATATAAAATGTAGGTATGTGTGTGTCTGTTTGGTGTAGACAATTTCTACTTTCCTATGATTTACATAACATCACGCCTACATTCCTCGAAGGGTTAGGCAGAGGTGTATATACCCTCATTTTGCCGGTAATATTTAAGTCCCATGTAATAGGGGGCGAGCCTATTGCCATTAACCGGGCACAAATCCAGACTCCGAGCTGCTACTGAGAAATTCCTAATGGAAAACTCAATAACACTTTACTCGACCTGGGGATCGAACCCAGGACCCCATGGTCAGCAGTCGCGCTTGCGACCACTAGACCAACAAGGCAGTCAAACAAGCTTTCCTATGATTTACTGAGCGTTATTGGTTAAAATGATGATTCTTATATATTTGCCAATAATAAAGTAAAGACCCCATAGCTTTGCATAGTAGACCTTCCCATGCGGTAGTAGCTATCGCACTTAAGATAAGCTTACAAGTCTATTTATATGCCAAGTTTAGCAATGAAAAATGCTACTATTAGTAAGTTAAACGATTCGTTTTTAGTCATAGGTAAGGGGCAGTTTATTAGTGATGTTTTTATTGTCTATAGAGGAGATTATAATTTAGACTTATGTGTACACATTGATATAATATCGTCACCGGAAAGCCAATACTATTTAAGCGCCATTTTGGCTTAAATGAGTTACCTATATATTATATATTTGGATAGGATTTTTTTTCTGCGTTGATTAGTTGGGATTTCGTATTTTATTCTATTACGAAATCTCAACTAATCGAAAAGAAAAAAAAATATAACTAAATTTAGCCAAAATGGCGCTTAAGTAGTATTTGCTTTCCGGTGACGATATTATGTACTTACGTAGGTACTAGATGCGCTGTTGAGAACAACATGATATCAACGAGTTGTGGTTCCGTAACCACAGTACCATTGAACTTGACAGCTGTCTAGCGGTAGTTTGAACCTTATTGCGTCAATGCATTTGGCACATGTTGTCTTACGAGATAGCGTGTCTATTTATTTCAACTTCGTTGTGTGAATGTATACCTTTTATTTAATTGTTACACTGTGAACTACCTCTCTCTTTTTTTTCTTGCACTTCATGTCCATCCAAAGGTTGTCTGGAAGAAATCGCCTAGTGCGATAAGACCGCCCATTGTACATCTCTATTTTTATAGTAATGTTTCTTGTTTGTTTTGTGTACAATAAAGAGTATTGTATTGTATTGTATTTTGTTGTTTTAAAAAATATTTTATCTTTTTCGTGAATGAACTTCCCAATATGAGAAACCGGTTTTGGAGTGTTCCAACAATTACGGTTTGGGCGACGAGTCGCGGCCGCTCTGAACATAGGCTTTGCGAACTTTCGCGCATATACACTCGCGGACATTTGCCGTGAACTACTTTTCGACCTTATTACTAAGGCAATAAGATTGAAAAGTGATTCACCGCAAATGTCCGCGGTGGTACACTCGTGAAGAAAATAGTTACTGTAAAAACTATTAAATAAACTTTACTTGACTAATAGGCAATCCTAAGATAGTAGTAGTTATTAAATGTTAACTAAGCTTTTAGTTAACATTTAATTACTACGATCTTAGGATTTTTTTACAACAAAATAGCTTATTTTGTTGTTAAAAAATCCATTCTATAACCACCTGCACGATGTTCAGAGCGGTCAAGATAAATTGGGCGTACTGTACCTACATCACGGCTATTTGACCGTACCTACTGAAAAATCTACTATAAAATCAATCAATAGTTATAAAGTCACATATTTATAGTCAATAGTTATAAAGTCACATAAAGCCAATAAAGTCACATCTCTGTAGTGCAAAAGTCATAAAACAACTAACTATCACATAAAACCACCATAACAGGGTACGTAGCACCGTTAAATTTGAAATTTTTATCACTTTTATCTGTTAAGACAAGCACGAGGTGGCTTTTAGAGCAACCTTAGTAATAAACCGTAGGATATACGAACCATGTATAATAACATATGATTTTCAGACAAGCAGTCTTCCTTGTTTTTATTTGTTTAATGTACTTTCTTGAAAAAACTTTTAAGGTAAACGGTTCCATCTTGCAGTACCTCTGCAGCATCAGGATTTGAGGATTGAAGGTTGAAATTATTATAATGTTGTATTATCATGGGAAGTGAATTTGTGTGCAAAGTTTCAGGAGAATCGGTTAAGCAGATGTAGTTGAAAAATCTGTCGCAAAATTTAAATCAAACAAACATTGTAATTTGTGTTCAATGGCATTGCCAGATTCGTTCTGAAATTGTGCACGTTAATTTTTAAAACAGATTTTTTCCTCCATATACAGTTCTATAAGGAACGTTTTAGCGATATGTAAAAACAAAGTATTTTTATCCGATTGCATTACACACTTTTTTTTTATTCAGTAGTTCATGTTCTGCCTAGCCTTTTCCCACCTATGTTGGGGTCAGCTTCCAGTCTAACCAGAAGCGGCTGAATACCAGTATTTTACACGCATCGACTGCCATCAGACCTCCTTAACCCAGTTACTGGGCAATGCCGATATCCAAAGGTTTATTCAGTAGTATACAGTATGATTCAGTATAATAAAGTATTATACTATTTTTTACAGTATAGTTAGCAACCCTACTTACACCTAACTACTTATCACCAAGTATGTATTCAAAGCCACTACTTCCACAGAAAACGGTTCAGCCGCAAAACTGTTAAGCCACACAACTTAAGCTTTTCTCGCATTCAAGTTATTAAGACGTTACATTAAGTTCTAGCTTCAAGTTGAAGTTGGCGACGACATCCAGAAATACTTACATCGACTTTGGAACAACGTAAGACTTATCCAAGTTAATCCTGAGACAAAATGTTAATTCCACGCGTGGTTGAAATATTAAGGTGTTCCAGAATCCTGTTCGTAATTGTAAGATGATATAATACGTAACACCACTAACTTTCATAACTGTGAAAGTTTTGCAGACAGCACTCACTACGAAGATAAGACAGTTTTTGTCACGTTGTGTATGAGTAGAGATGGGTAAGCGAGTTAATACTCAATAATTATTTAGTACTCATAACAACAGGTGTTTTAGACACCCTTGTGTCGCCAGTTATGATTAAGTTCCATGTAATAGGGGACGAGCCTATTGCCATTGACCGATTGATATAATATTCATCATTCTCTTAGTCACATGTGTTTCATTCCTCCTCATCACATGTCTATACCAAGACACGATTACCTTTAAACTTTTCTGTAATATACAATTCGACAAAAATCGTTAATATTATATTCTCGAGTGCAGAGTCACATAATTACGTTTATTAGTACCAAATAAACATGTTTTATTACATAACATCACGCCTGTATTCCCCGAAGGGTTGGGCAGAGGTGTATAGTAACACCCTCATTTCGCCAGTTATGTTTAAGATCCATGTAATAGGGGGCGATCCTGTTGCCACTAACCGGGCGCAAATCCAGACTCCGGGCTGCTACTGAGAAATACCAAATGGAAAATCTCAATAATACTTTACCCGACCTGAGGATCGAACTCAAGACCCCATGCTCAGCAGTCGCGTTTGCGACCACTAGACCAACAAGGCAGTTGGTAACCCATCCTAAAATAGTAAACAGAAAAATACAAAATCTATTAAGATTGACCTGTACTTTATGGTCTATAGTATTTATGGTATGAGGGGCCGTTCGGAACATACGATTTGCGAAATTAAGTCATAAGAATACCTATGACAGTCGTAACGGGTAGTCAGAAGCCCGAAAGCCTGACAACCGGTCTAAACTTAGGATATTGGCATTGCCCAGTAACTGGGTTGCAGAGGTCTGATGACAGTCGCTCCGTATAAAATGGTATTCAGCCGCATCTGGTCAACCTGGAAGCTGAACACAACATAGTTGGGAAAAGGTTAAGCAGAACAATTGTGTTTCGTAAATTCATTCGCTGCTTGCATTTTTTTCTATATCAGGTCCATATCAATGATCCTTCTTCTCTTGTATCGGCACTAGTACAGTAGGTATAGTAGTTTGTGGAATGCGTTGCCGATGCCAGTAAGACAAGCTCAGTCACTGGATTCATTTAAAAAATTAGTTAAAGATCATTTCATCTCTCAACACGTTTCTAATTCCTCATAAATCGGTACATCATCATCAATCTACCTTGTTTTCCCTATCATATAATTACATATATATCATATATATTACAATATTTATATATATGTAAGTATTATGTCTATGTATGGTGTGTAGTATACAAGGTGTAAAAAGACCCTTCACTAAGCCGACAACCATGCATTCAGTAGGTACATCAAATTAAGTAACCCTACGCAAAAGTTATCGCTGGGAAACGACTTTTTTTTTTGGGTGAAAAATTTCGTTTTACTGTAAACCCAATGTAACGCACTCAAAACACTGTGCTAATAGATGCAATGAGTAGTAAACGGGTAATGGAGGTATTTCAAGTACCTTTGCAACCTTCAAAACTAGCATTAAAAAAAAGTTGTGAAAATGTTGGAACTTTGAGCTCCAATATCTCCGTAACTAGAAGGTTCCCAGGCATAGTCCAGAACAAAAAAATCATCGCAATGAAGTGGAGAATAAGTGCCTTTCGGCTTCGTTAAGGGTCTTTTTACACCGTTTATATTTTGCAGCAGTACACCAAGGACTACCCCCCCTATCTTATTCATTGACTTCTTGTTCATCCAAAGGTTGTCTGGTAGATATCGCTATCAGCGATAAGACCGCCATTGTACCCTTTAATGTTTGTTATTGTATAAGAGCTGTGTTACAATTTTGGTGTACAATAAAGTATATTCTATTCTATTCTATTCTAGTATAAAATACAACATAATCTTGTAGTGGTGAATCTATCATTATAGTTATAGCTAATATCAGTATGTCAGGATTGGGAGCATGGTAAATAAAGTAAATAAAACCAACATAGACTCTCCACCACTGAAAGTACTTTTAATTGGATTAGTTACAGAAGCTAGTTCACATTATGGTGCGTCCAGACCTGCCGAACGCGCCGCAGCGCGCGAGCCGTTCGCGAGCTGCGCGCGAGCGGCGCATTCGCGGCGCGTTCGTCAGGTCTGGACGCACCATTATAATACAACATAATAATTTATACACGATTAGAAAATAAGGACAAGCTAATCAGATATAAAAGGTCAGACTTCTCCGGCTGTTCGACATAGAATCCTTTGCTCCGTTGAATGACCAGTGGTTTTATAACTTCGGGTACGTTGATTCATCTTGACGATTACCCTCCTATTTCAACATTGTCCAGTGTTACCAGCTACCGATAACACTAGCTATGAGATATATGAGAATAGCTCATGTCGTGATGAAAAGGCACTTATCAATCATTCACCTAGTTCAATTTGTTCTCACAGCTAGCAAAAAACCCACAGTGGCATACAGTCTTTTAAAATTTAGTTCTGAATATAGTACTTCCACTCATAGTACAGGTTATGAGAGAACAATGAAGATTAACGTCTGGATTGGCCTTGGTCACAATATTATGTATATCTGCTCCAATATAGGCTTGCATAAAATCGATGAAGGTAGCCGCCATTAGGCGACGAGCGCAGCTATACTGATCCATAAATAAACAATATGCCCGTAGCTACACTTAGGTTTCGACCATGCATTTGGAATACAAAACAATCTTCATATCATAAAACGCTGGCATTTTCAAATTGCCTGCAACCGCACTCGGAAATTCGGAATGGAATGAGAGAAATGAACGAACTAATACTACCGAATGTAATTTTATTGTCATTCATTCTATACAACAGATGTTACAATCAGCAATAGGAATGATGTATTGGAAGTATTTTGGGATCGTATAACTGTCGATTCTTTTCTTCATTTCATAGAAACGAATTGATAACATTCTTCGAAGGATGATAAGTGATGTCATCAATCAATTTGAGAAGATACTACGTACGTTTCGCTAATATATCGTCGGTCGGAATCATTACCGGTACAATTCAAATTACGCTGTTTTTAGAAAACCCAAGTTATAGTTTTTAGATATTTTGAAAGGCTAATTTTGTTGACATAATATTTAGTAATCTTGATGTTTGATATGCCTACATATCGTAAAAAAACTAAAGTTTATTATGAGATTGTTATTAACTATGCAATATTTTTAGTTTTATAGTAGGTAGTCCAAAACACATAATTTTGGAGATGTTCCAGTAATGACTCCGACAGACGATTTTTTTAAATAATAATAAAAGAAAAACTCTCTCCACAAAGGTTGGGTTATAATACATCTTAGGACTGAACAATAACAAAAGCACCTTTGAGAGAGACTGGAGTCCGTACTAGGGAAACCCGTCCATACTAGGGATATGGAAGGAAGTTCAGGATGGCATGGTGATTAGCTCTCAGAATCGTTTCCAAAACGATAAACAATACGAGGTGAG
The DNA here is from genome assembly GCA_910594945.2 of Amphipyra berbera. NCBI lineage: Eukaryota > Metazoa > Arthropoda > Insecta > Lepidoptera > Noctuidae > Amphipyra > Amphipyra berbera. Next base: position 8,646,684 of record OU343144.1, on the reverse strand, counting down.
ACGAAAAGGGGGTACTAGTCCGCGGGCCACTTACAGTATCACTGATGATAGTTTTAAAAGAAATGTAAAATTTCAAAATTCGATTATTTTTATAAACGTAACATCACGCTTTATACTCCCCAAAGGGTTCGGCAGAGTTGTTTTTAGTACACCCTCGTTTCGCCAGTTATGTTTAAGTCCCATGTTATAGGGGGCGAGCCTATTGCCATTAACCGGGCACAAATCGAGACTCCAGGCTGCTACTGAGAAATTCCTAATGGAAAAACCCAATAACACTTTGCCCGACCTGGGGATCGAACTCAGGATCCCATACTCAACAGTCGCGCTTGCGACCCCTTGAACAACAAGGTAGTCAAGATAATTTTTATTTCCATGTAATTTTTTTTTCTTTTTTAAAAACGTTGCCCCACACTAGGATTTCTCCTGTATCGTGGGTGCGTTTACAGACACAAATCTTCACAAGCACAAACACCCAGACCCGGAACAACTATCTGTAGGCCATACAAATTTTTGTTCCGTGCGGGAATCGAACCCACGACCCGCAGCGCAGAAGCCAATCGCTTAGCCACTGCACCAAACCAAATTTTATATTTTATTTTTTTCAAAAATTCAATAATATGTTTATTATATGTTACATGTACCTACATAATATATGTTATTTGGGTGATTGCATGCCTAATGGCTAAATATGGCTGACCATGTATCCTCCTATATGTCACCACATTTTTTTGTACCAACCATGTTTGCAAAATAAATATCTTTTATCTTTTATCCACTTTAGTTACGAATTCAGAAAATGGAGCTTCTAATCCGTGACCCCAATTATTTAAAACGTAAACACGTCTGATCATAGTTGAGTATAAATAGATTTCATCGTATTTTTTTATGAAATCTTTGAACAGCAATTTCTCTTAAATTATTGACTTTTGCGGAAAGTTGTAGAACAAAAGTTATTCATTATTGTGAGTCCTTTAACACCCTTTCGATTAGTACTTCCTTTCCGACTAACCTTGTATAATCATCATGCTATTAGGATGAATATTTGTGATGAATTTTAGAGTATTCGTGTGCTCCATCTTAGACCCTGTCTGCGCTTACCATCAGCTGAGAATAGGGCCAAACGCAACCAAGTAAAGAATTTAAAAAAAATATCGTCACCGGAAAGCCAATACTACTACTCAAGCGCCATTCTGGCTAAAGTGAGTTATGTATTATCTCGTTGGATTGGTTTTTTTTTCTGAGTTGATTAGTTGGGATTTCATATTTTATTCTATTATCTTACGAAATCCCTACTAATTGATGCAGAAAAAAATCCAATCCAACGATATAATACATTACTCATTTTAGCCTAAATGGCACTTAAGTAGTATTGGCTTTCTGGTGACGATATACACTTGCGAATCCCGTGACTCCGGCTATAGGTCCTTGGAGGAACACCGCCGTGGTTTTAGTTGGTAAGACTCTGCCTTCGCCAGGGTAGAAGGTATAAGGATTACACCACGTAAAAAAAAGAATCGTTCGCTAAATCTGTCTACCTATATTCAGTAATAAATATTTATTACAAGCTGAAATGATTACAGTAATTTATCGCGATGAGGAAAATTCCATTAAGCAAATAATTGATTCCGTGAAAACCCAATACATTTTTATTACGACAAAGGGTTTACGTGTTCGTTTCAAGTGAGAATTTACTTTTAAAACAGGCCGTTTCTTTATAGTAGTAATTCATATGTGTTTTACTTTGTGTTACACATTTGCTTTTCTGATAGACGTAACTGTAACAATGAATAAAGAAAGTACTCAATTCATAAAAGTGTTCGTATCCTTTTTTCCTCCCACAAAAGGACCCTTTTAATATATATATATATATATTGTAAGAGCACATAATAATAAAATATTTTGTTTGTCGCCTCGAGCGGTTATCGAATCTTTCACTTCCTAAGTCTGACAAAATATTATTAAAAGGCGTTCTGTGAAAAAAACGTCTTGAAGATTTTATAATATTTTTTTCCGATAAAACTTCTGAATCAACGTGTTAAAACTATAAAATGATAAATAATTTTTATTTCTGTATATAAATCTGTTACAGACATTTTTACATATCAATGTAATGTTTTTTTTTAAGACTAGATAACACCGGTATTTTTTACCTGACTAGCTCTGTGAAGAAAAATCCCAACAAACTCAGAGATCAAGGAATCAATGGAATATTAACACCTAACTTACTGCAAGGTCTTCTGGCAGGTAAAACATTCATCTTTCGATTCTCTTGTACAAGACGACAATCTCAGATTGAGATCAACTATTAAACTTCTGATTTCCCGAGAGAATTACTATGACACATATTCAGGTACTTATGTGCACGTGGAGACAGACACAACGCATGCAACATGCTTTTTAAGGCATAGGGAGATCTAGATGTGAATACATCGGCTGAATCTCGAAGATCGGTGTGATAGCCATTTTGCCACAAGCCCATAATGTGTAATAATGTGTTATAGTAATCTTTTATATATGCATAGAACATGTATAGGTGAGAGGTAGCCTAGGGTTGACAACTTTTTGAACTGACAAAAAATCAGTTTTATAAAAGTTGGAAGATGAAAATAAAAGTTAATTTTTTTAAGTTTTAAAAACAGATAGACATATTTTTTCGTCCTTCTAGCAGTAACATAACATAACATCACGGCTGTATTCCCCGAAAGGTTGGGCAGAGGTGTATAGTAACACCCTCAGTTCGCCGTTATATTTAAGTTCCATGTAATAGGGGGCGAGTCTATTGACGTCAACCGGGCACAAATCCAAACTCCCGGCTTCTACTGAGGAGTTACATATGGAAAAACCCAATGACACTTTACCCGACCTGGGGATCGAACCCAGGACCTCACGATCAGCAGTCGCGCTTGCCACCATTAGACCAACGGGGCCCTTCATTATTATTCAACAGTAAAAATTATTAAGTATTTTGTATAATTTTAGTGAAAATCTTATCTCAGAAATTTTTGGGTAATTTTAATACTATCAGTTTAACAGTTTAACGTGTTGTTATGTTGTTTTTGTAAAAGTAAGTATTTTGGATTAATTTAGTTTTCAGTTGTGGTCAGATTCCTTTATTGTAATTTTTAATATTTAAATGGAAAAGTGAATGCACATACTTAAGCCCCCAATCCACCGTGCTCACCCGCCGCAGCCGCGGAGCCGGTCGTCCCTTCTGACTCCGCAGCCACACCGTTGTTAATACAGCCCTCATCAAGCTGTCGTATCCCTCCCAGTCCTCTCGCATTCAACACCCTAAGAGGTTCGAGTCCCCCCTAGGGGACGCCCTTAGAGGTGTTGCTGCTTAAATAGTCATGATGTTACAGTAGTTAGTTAGGTAGTTAGTTAGATATTGGTTCGGAGACCCTTCTGGTCTCGCCAATAATAGCCCGGTTACGTAGAAAAGGTCCGCAAGACCATCTACAAGAGTCGATTAGGAAGAAAAAAAAAAGAAGCACATACTTAAATCTTATTTTTATTCTTATTCTTTATTGTACACAAAATAATAATATATAATACAGTTCCGTTGGTAAATTCATGTACAAAGGCGAGCTTAACTCACAAATGAGTTTTTTAACAGCAAACCTTAGAGCGATTACCATCTTGTGATTGTAGTGGGAGTAACGTCTGCCAACAAACTGCTTTGTAGTTTGGCAGAAGTAACAAAAAATGTAAACAACTTAATGTTACAATTAAACACTTTTTCATTTTCATTTTTTCATTATTTAGTGAAATAAAGTACAATACAGTACAAAGGGGAAAAGGCGTGAGTTTAAATATGTATAAAGTACAATACTGTTTTTAACTGTATTGTTGGCAACCCTAGTGAGAGGTGAAGGTATTGTGTCCAGCTATTTATACGAGCCGAGAAGAGTCGATGGGAACCGATCGATGGCTGCCGAGATCGGATTATGTCGTGAATAATTTACACCTTTATTAAAATTATCGGGCAATGGTCAATTTTGATTCCGTTAGTATTTGGTTTTGAGGAATTGGAGCGTTTTGCTCTTGGACTAATAGTCCTATGTCCATTTTAGAAGAATGGATGGAAAATAGTAGCGTCACTCGTTTGGCTAAGTAAGTAAGGAGGTTTGAGGGGCTCGTGGCTAAATAACAACCGCGCAGATCGTACGATTTGCGAGGTTAAGCTGCGCTTGCCGCGGTCAGTCCGTGGATGGGTGACCATTTGTTACACATCGAGACCCCTCCGTGCCTCGGAGAGCACGTTAAGCCGTCGGTCCCGGGTGTCATACGAATACCTATGACAGTCGTTACGGGTAGTCAGAAGCCCGAAAATCTGACAAACGGTTTAACCTTAGGATATCGGCATTGCCCAGTTACTGGGTTGCGGAGGTTTGATGGCAGTCGCTCCGTGTAAAATACTGGTATTCAGCCGCATCTGGTTAAACTGGAAGCTGACCCCAAGATAATTGGGAAAAGGCTAAGAGGAAGTTTGGCTAAGTAATTTTGTTATAACGTGCGAGCCAATGCTGCCGTCTGCATGTCTGTATTATTTTATGACAGCTGCATAAATACATACAAGTATTCTATATAGGTATGTACATTATTCTTTATTTATAAAGAGAATTGTCCAGACTCGAAATATGAAATTTGAACAGAAGGTTCCTTTTGTGACGTAGGCATCCACTAAGAAAGGATTTTTGGAAAATCTACCGCTAAAGGGGTAAAATAAGGGATGGAAGTCAGTTACAAAATTCACGCGGGCAAAGTCGCGAGCAAAATGCTAGTAATCTATATTAAGACTGCAAATAATCGTTTACACATTCGTATGGTAGCATAGCCGTGTTATTTGCGTGTTACGTTTTGATGTGACATACTGACCCGTGACGCGCTCCGCTTTTATTTATTATTTATTATTTATATACTCTTTATTGTACACCAGGTTAATATAACACAAAAAACTATTTAAATACAAAAATGCACAATGGGCGGTCTTATCGCGCAAGGCGATCTCTTCCAGACAACCTTTGGATGGGCTGGGAGAATGGAAAGAGAAAATCGAGCAATCTAGGTGTACAAGTACACTACGTACCTACATAATATTACTTAAATTTAATAATATAAAATACATGGCAAAATAATTACATAAATATGAAAAGAAAACATAAATAATATAATAATAAACTAATAAATATATGTATAAGAACGGAGGAGAGGAATAAAATAAATAGCAGATTAAAGCGACAAGTAATGCTCCTTCACTGACTTTTTAAAAACTGGCAGTGATTATGCACGTCTCACATTAAGTGGCAAAGCATTCCACAGACGAGCAGCTTGGACCGTAAAGGACTTGTCATAAAAAGAGGTGGAGTGCTGTTGTATTTTTAATTGAAGATTTTCTGATGATCTCAAGAACCTAGAATGAGAGTCACAGAGGAACTCGAAGCGTTCTTTTAGATAAAACGGGGTAGAAGGGTTAAAGAGCACATTATAAAGTAGGGAAAGAATATGGGCATTCCGGCGAAGGCGAATTGGTAGCCATTTGAGCTTAGTACGAAATTCAGAAACATGATCATATTTGCGCAAACCAAATATGAATCGGATACAAAGATTTTGAAGTCGCTCAAGCCTAGTTATTTACCTTAAAACGACGCGTTTGTCGCGTCCATACAATATACGCCATACAATACAACATCCATCATCAATAGGAGGGCGTTTCTTACGTACACCGATGTGTGCGCCCGGCACGCAACGCCCGAATATTTCAGCGTACACCCGTGTGTAAGTGCGACGCGGTGACGTTTAAAGAGGGCTCCAGTTTTACCTGAGTGAAAACAACAGACTATTCTTACCTTGGGCCCTCCCTTTCGGTCGGAACGAACTTGTGCGAACAACACATTTAATATTTATACCGCCTAAAGGAGTGTTTTAAATTCATTTTGCATTTGGAAAAGTATGAAGTTACTGCGAGTTCTGGACTTCGAAGAAAAGCAAACTTTAAACTTTCTTCTCATCGAAAATATATTGTTATTATTATGTAGTTATTTTAGGTACTGGTACAATGGGGTGACTTTGATCAATTTCAAAATTGAAATATATTTTACTCTTAAAATAGGAGAGCAAAAAATTATTAAAATGCAAATATAAATTTTGTTTATTTCTTGAATAAAATTATAAATTTTCTTATGACTTTTTTTTTGTGATAAATATTAAATTATGATTACTATGATATCTCCCTTTTTTTCTAAGGCATTTCAAAGTAACCCCAATAAGTTATAAAAAATTACATAAAACTATTACCGACATATTTTTAATATTTTTTCATCAACTGGCAAGGAAAGTTTTTCAAAACCGACTACGACTAATCACACGCTGACGATGACGTTCAATGCTGCCAATCGTAAAAAAATAATCTGGAGAATGCATTCAGAATTCGTACTATTTGAGTTTTTATTACGAAACAAAGTTATTATAAAAGTAACCCCGGTTTACGGTATATGTTAGGCAAGGACGTGGGCGCTAAGAGGACCCCTCATGCTGCCATGGGGACGACAGCAACACGACGTGTCGTCACGTATTACGGTGCACCGCGAGGGTGTCGGGGAGATAACGTTGTTTTCCCCGGACGTGCCAAAGGCGTAGCACAAGGGGTACACCGGTTCTACAGGAGATCTCGCAGGCCTCTTTGGTGCTGAGGACGACCTCTGGAAGTTTTGGTCGGTAAGAGTCAGACATACCCCTGACCCCAAACTGAGGACCCATGAGGATTTCCACTCGATAAAAAAGGCATTAATTGAAAACAGGCTGAGTTAGGTTATTTACTTGATAAAACTGAAGGATTAAGAAGTTTTGACAGCAGCTAACGCTGGATATTAGAAAATTATACCACTGATTAAATAGTGGTCTCACTAAAAACCAGTAATGATGTTATAATTTATCTAACCTAGTTTTGACCGTACGGCACTCGTGAGTTGCAGCTGAAAATTAGCGTTAGGTGGTAGTACCTTTTTTTTTTCGTTGGAAAATCCTCATTGATGTCCCTCGCCCGGGGAAGGCGAGGGGGTCTGCCGGACTCTTACCGGCTAAAAACCAACGGTGTTCCTTCTCCTGACCGTACAACCGGGGTCGCGGGATTCGCAAAAGCATGCACCGCAACCCCGGCATGTCTCGGTCCGCCAACCCATGGCGGACCTCTCCTCTGTAGGTGATAGTACCTAGTACTGCCACCTGCCATTATGCTGAGCTGATGGACTTTTTGGCACTTAGTTTTTGTTTTATATTTACCTATTAAATGTATTGTGTGCTAATAAATACGTTTTATTTACATACATACATAAACTCACGCCTTTTTCCCATGGGGGTAGGCAGAAATTATAGATCGCCACATGCTACTATCCTGACATACTCCTTTCGCTGTATCCCCATTCATACATCTTGTCATTCAGGCACACCAGTTGGGAGTACTACGCACCTGTCCTTTGTGAAGAACATCATCAATAACATCGATGTAGGTATGTCCTCTATTTTATTTCTTTCTTTAAATAAAAAAACACAACTAACCTTAATAAGAACACAAAAAAGTACTTCTAATTTTTTTCCAATACTGTACAAGAGATGGGTAATCGAAGAAATATTTGATAAATAATAAAAACTTAGTTCTTTTTTATTCTATTATATTTACGAGTATTTACTCAAACTCGAGTATTTATCTGAGTAAGAACCTAAGAACTATCTCTAATCTGTTCGAAGAAAAGTATGCACATATATTTAAGAAGATCCCACTTGTCGCCTTGTTGTCGAGGGATTATTTATGTATGTACGTTATGTATTGTGTACTTATGTATGCTACTCAGGGATCAATTCTTTAACGTAAAACTAATATTGTATTATCTTGTTGAAACGGGATGTGAAGAAAGTGTAGATCATTGAAATTGCTTTTAACTTTTTAAGCGCATGGCTAAATATCAATTGCCGTGCCCCTAGCGCGCGACTACGAATCGATAAAATAATACCTACAATAAATATATTAAGCTTTTTCAATACTTAGAGCTATGAAACAATTTTAAGTAATTGTTGTAAACCATATCTCTATTGAATAATCGTTTTAGTTGTACCACGTAGTTCATAGGGCGAAAATAGAACAAAAAAACCATGCATGTTCTCTGTCGCAGAAATAGGACACGCGCAGTAGGGGCACGGAAATATTTGTCACAGAAATCCGACTCAAGGGGTTAAAAGATTAATGACATATATTATGTGAGTGTGGCCTTTTCTTTTTTTTTTCTGTAAATAAGTCTGTTATAGACACAAGTCAATGTACTGTTTTTTTTAAGACCAGATAGCTCTGAGAAGAAAAACCGAAACAAAATCAGAGATCAAGGTCTCTTTTGAAGTCCGTTGTCTAGTTGTCGCAATTGTGGTATAAAAACTATACGAGTGTAACAATGGCCTTTTGAGGAAAGTGCCATAGCAGGTTTGAATTGACCTGTGCAAACTGACGGCACGCATACATCAGCGTCGTGTAGCTCAAACTTTATTTTAGGGAGCTCAACAACTCGATGCACGATGCTACCAATCAGCTGGACATATGCGTAGGTCACAATAAAATAAAAATGAAGACTCAAATCCGCCAAACAGTTTAAAAAATCGTGTATAACGCATACAGCTACATGGTAGTCATTCACGTTCACAATATAATAAAAATAAAAAAGAATGATAAAAGAAATCCAATATGTGTCAAAAAGATAAAATTAAAAATAATATATTACAAAAATAATTTCAATGATTACAATGGTGTCTGGGACACCAGCGAGCGGCTCAATTCCAAGCATTTTTATCGTCCATATACTCTTTAACTTTATAGAAATCCTTTTTGCATAGTTTCTGCTTTACAAAGGACTTAAATTTATTAAGACTTGGCTTGAATATTGCTTGGAATTTTGTTGTAGAAGCGCATTACTTTGGCACCTAAATGAGATACTAATTTTTTGGAGTCTAGTCATTGGTAGGATAAGTTTATTTTTATTAATTCTAGTATTGACATCCATCCACGGACTGACCAGGGCAAGTGTAGCTTAACCTTGCAATAGCTTGGTAATAACATATTATACAGTTTTATTTTTGGTTTGGATATTTAAAGCATCAGAAAACAAACAGCCTCGTTGGTCTAGTGATGGCAAGCGCGACTGCTGATTGTGAGGTCCTGGGTTCGATCCCCAAGTCGGGCAAACTGTTATTGGGTTTTCCCGTGTGGATTTCCTCAGTAGCAGCTCGGAGTTTGGATGGTTACCCGGTTAATGGCAATAAGCCCGCTCCCTATTACATGGGACTTAAACATAACGGCGAAATGAGGATGTTACTGTACACCTCTGCCTAACCCTTCGGGGAATACAGGCGTGATGGTATGTTTATGTTACGTTATCTATACTAATATTATAAAGCTGAAGAGTTTGTTTGTTTGAACGCGCTAATCTCAGGAATTACTAGTTGGAATTGAAAAATTATTTTTGTGTTGGATAGTCCATTTATCGAGGAAGGTTAAACGCTATATAACATCACGCTACGACCAATAGGAGCGGAGCATAAATGAAAAATGTTGCAGAAACGGGAAAAATGTCCACCCGTGCGAAGCCGGGACGGGCCGCTAGTAACAATTAAAACAAAATTGTAATGTGGTCTTTACTTAAACATAACATTATTATCTTTTTAGGTGCCGTTCGATTCGATTATCAGCTGTCCTGACCACAAAGTACCTACCAGCCATTAACTAAATCGGTTCCTGTACTCATTTTAACGCGGCCTTATTTGATTGCTTTACTGCTCAAAATAACGCAACTGTGTATAGCACGCGATCGTTGATGATGAGTGGGTGTATTTGTTCACAAACCCCTACAAAGAAACGAAACCGCTTTAGCCAGATTCCAAACTTTCCCGAACTAACAATTCGGTTTTTTATCTCGTTTTCTTTCATTACGAGAGTCGTAGATAAAAGAGATAAAAAACCGAATCAGTGGACAGATCGACTTATCGAAAGGGTAAGGTGAAGTTGACAGAAGAAGTCCAATCCATAACATCACGCATTTATTCCACTAACGGTTGGGCAGAGGTGTATAGTAACACCCTCATTTCGCCGTTATGTTTAAGTCCCATGTAATAGGGGCCGAACCTATTGACATCAACCGGGCACAAATCCAAATTCCGGGCTGCTACTGAGGAATTCCACACGGAAAAACTGAATAACACTTTGCCCGACCTTGGGGATCGAACCCAGGACCTCACGATCACCAGTTGCGCTTACCACCACTAGATCATTTTTTTTTTTTTTTTTTTTAAATATACCCCACACTAGGATTTCTCCTGTATCGTGGGTGCGTTTACAGACACAAATCTTCACATGCACAAACATCCAGACCCGGTACAACTATCTGTAGGCCATACAAATATTTGTTCCGTGCGGGAATCGAACCCACGACCCGTAGCGCAGAAGCCGATCGCTCAGCCACTGCACCAAACATGTCGCCAATGAGGCAGTTATTCACTATCCGTTATCCAGTTAGTAAGTACAATCTCTTATGGAGTGTTATAATATTACCCCTATTATGTGAAAAAGTAACAAGCATGAAGTAACGCGTTAAAATAGTTCAATAGGTCTTGCACGAACGTTTGACTATACGTTACTTTGAACTCACGTTTAAACTTCCACTTCAAGCATTTGTTTTCTTACCCTGTGACCGTTTTTCGTTCGAATCCAAATGTGTATGGGTCGTTAGTTTTTGCTTGACATTTTTAAGTACAGTCGAGTTCATTAATATATTGGCCCTTCCAGACTTCAAAAATATATGAACGTTAAAAATGTTCATAATATTGTGACAACTCTAAGCATCATTATATTGTGGTCAAGATTTAGATTAATTAATGTGACTGTTTTTCTCAGTAACATGTAGCGCGAGCGAAGCGCATGAGCGAAATGCGCGGCTATCGCTCACCGCGCGGTCATTTAACTAGGGGCGCTAAAATGCCTCACGTTAAGAACACATGTTTACTTCTTGTAATTATTTTTTTATTGAATTTAAAAGTATCCCGTGCACGGTTAATCTATGTCAGCAGTACATCACGAGGTTTGAAGGAATTACATGATTTCGTTTACACCCTGTATAATAACGTGCCTTTGGCTGTGTACATGTTACTGAGAAAAAGCAGTCACATATTAATGAATCTCAATCTTGACCACAATTTAATGATGCTTAGAGTTGTCACAATATTATGAACTTTTTAACGTTCATATATTTTTGAAACCTGGAAGGGCCAATATACGAATGAACTCGACTGTACTACGCAATATTTTTCAATGATTTTTTTTAAATTATATCGGTTGATTGATAGGTATTGCTTATGTTTTTGGATCAGTTAGCACGACCGTTTGTATCGTAAACGTATCGCTAATTTAAGTGAAATTTGAATCGAAAATACAGCTGTCCCATAACATTTTGGTAATTTTTTTTGCGAGATGCACAATTTGTATCATACATAATGAATACAGTTTTTAATTTAATTAAATAGTATGTGCGAACGAGTATTTCCGATTCAAAAAACATTAACGTTATTTTTTACTTTAGTTACTCGACAGCATTCGTTCTCGGCCTACTGATTCAGGGAAAACCACAGAAATCTAAATAAAAGAATTTATGTGGGTAAAACCAATAATATTTTGTTCATACATCCTATACTTTTGAAGTTCTGAAAACAATGAAGTATCATTTTCCTAAATTTGGAGTTTAAAATATGCCAATATGAAAAGGAAAATTAATTACAGGGTGAATCTTCGAAACTTTTTAACATTATTTTAACAAATCATTCTTCTCCCGGGTTGTTAACGTTATAGTATTGTCAGATTGTTTTTATTCTTGTCTTATTGCTTGACGGCAGCGGTATAGTTTGAGTTTTCATTATCATAATTATAGTATTAAACATCTGCATTCTTAACTTTGGGATGATGCTAATGACGTTCCCAATTTTTGTTAATATTTTTTGAAGAATGCCCCTACACGTAATGTAGGGATTATGCTTAGGTGGTTTGGTCATGTTGAGAGAATGAGTGAACGGCGATTAAAAAAAGGAATTTATAAGGCGGATGTCAGTGGAAACGCTGGTAGAGGACGCCCTAGAAGGAGATACATCGATGCTATTGGTGATGTTCTTCTCAAAGGATAGGTGCGTAATACTCTCAACCGGCGTGCGTGTATGACAAGATGTATGAATGTGGATGAAATGAAAGGAGTATGTAAGGGTCGTAGCATGTGGCGTTCTATAGTTTCTGCCTACCCCCATGGAAAAAAGGCGTGAGTTTATATATGTATGTATGTAATGTATCCCGTGCTATCCCGTTAGAATATAAAACTTATTCACCATACGCTGGGAATAGACGCATATTGTAAGATTTAACAAAACCCAGCACGCTTGATGGTAGGATCTATATGGTCCGCCTGGCTAACTAATACCCTCACATTAAAGTCCGGCGCGCAGTTTACTGTGTTCCATCGGGTGTATGTAAGAGCCAGACAGCTATAGGCTGCCGTCGTAATACAAAAGGGCACATCTGACATTTTTTTGGAAAATTGAGTTAAATACATATTTGGAATCAGCGTAAAAATCTGATTCCAAATATGTATTTAACTAAATTTTGAAAAAAATGTCAGTTGTGCCCCTTTCTCTTACGACGGCAGTAGGAGAATCCCTCTATATCTCTGTTACTTGGATTCGTGTGCTCCATCTTAACCCTTATCTGCGCTTACTATCGGGTGCGACTAGGATCAAACCATCACGTCTGTATTCCCCGAAGAGTTAGGCAGAGGTGTATAGTAACACCCTTATTTCGCCATTATGTTTAACTCCCATGTAATAGAGGGCGAGCCTATTGCCGTCAACCGGGCACAAATCCAAACTCCGGGCTGCTACTGAGGAATTCCATACGGAAAACCTAATAAAACTTTGCTCGACCTGGGGATCGAACCCAGGACCTCACGATCAGCAGTCGCGCTTGACACCACTAGACCAAGGAGGCAGTTAAAAAATTGTTCATTTCTTATTTTGCAATGCCACTTTCTGTGCAACAAAAAATGTACTTATTTTCAATTTTCCCATTTACTTTCCTCTTACTTATTCTCACATTTTCAAGTTAATTAAATGTGTTTAAGCTTTCTCCTAAAAGAATTACGTATTTATGCTACAAGTGATACTCCGGGAAGTTTCTTCATTAGTTAATAAGGGTTTTGTGGGCCGACCGCAATGTTTCACTGAGTTGCGTCTTAATTTGATTTAAAATGATAACATGTAAGGAAAAGTCAGAAAGTTTCTTGACGCCCACATCTTCTTAGGAAATAGTTTGAAGGTTTGTAGTTCTGATTCCCGACCATTATAACAGAAGCTACTTACAAAGTTCATTAGCATTAATGTCCCGCGAGGCGTGTCTCCATACCTCGCTGGCGACATGTGTCGCGTGACATTTATAAAGAATACGTGGCTTTGGGTTATAAATGATGGTTACTTACTTTGTTTTTTTTTATTAAATATTTTCATTCAGTTTTTTTCCACACACAGATAAACCGATCTACGAGGTCACCATGGTAGTGGTCTTGATAGATCTAGTCCCCACCGTGATTTGAAAATACTTGATTCGTAGGTACGGCGTCGTAGGATACCGGTATCCAACTAGTTGGATTGCGGATTCCTCCTCCTCTTTCGCTTCGGTATAGTCAGAGCAATGGTCATCATATAGTACTATGAGTTACGGTGACTGATGGTGGTCATTCTGGTATACTCGTACAAGGGGCCGGCTACGGCTTATTTTATCGCATGGGTCACCTTCCACGCGGTCTGGGGCTTTCTACTCTGGACTCGACCAATCGCCTCTACAAACATACATACACTCACGCCTGTACTCCCGAAGAGGTGATCTCCTGTTACAGGAGTCTTTACACCCACATTTCGTCTATTGTATTAAGTCCCATATAATAGGTGGCGAGACTATTCCCATTTTCCAAGCACAATCACGCTCTATGGAGTCATTACCCCGCCTTGAGACGTGTCCGAAGAACTTGATACTAATATTCAGCCATCTCCATATCAACTAGGAATTGACCTTTAAACCTTTGCTATCACAATCTATTTCCAGGTGTCAGTTCAATATAGTCCCTTTTCTAACCCTATCAACAATGGAGCGGTCACTGAACTATTGTTCAAAGCGCGCAAATATATCACATTGACGTCTAAATAGTCCACCATCGTGTTTTATCGGCTCTCAGGAACCTTTTAACTAGTAATAAGGGCCTTTATTGACTGGAGCATGGAATAAAGGACGATTTCTTTATTTTGAATGTTATTGGTTATTGTCGCTTTGGTTTGTTAAGAGATTTTTCGCGTTTGTTTTAGTATTGTTGTTTGTCTTTTACTCTTAGGGATGTACCGTCGGGGAATGCTAAGGTTCGTCAGTTTTCAAATTCATTCCTTTCCCACATCGCGGGCACATGTTACTTTTTCAAACTGTTGAACAGAACAGACCAATGCATGGAAAATTATGTTTAATTATTTGATAGCATAGATCAAAATTGCATTTTGCCTCCATATGACGTAGTAATGCCATATAATGTCTTTGAATTGATATAAAGAGTTTTGTTGTAAAAACCATGACATCAATGAAATCGATAATTATATAAATTATCACTACTTGTGTATGTCACCATGTCACCATAATATCCTGTCAAAAATATTGTATTTTCATTTCTACAATGTTGGCAATACGTAGTCGGTAAAATAGTTCGTTTCTTGCACTGTGCAAGCAAAAATAGACCTTAAGGTGTATAGCATTTTCATTCCCCTACTGTACTAGATATTTGTTCCTTTATATTGATTTTGGGTAGCTCTACTTATGTTATAGAATATCGAGATGAGGTTATGGCTATTTTTCGGATCTTTCTTGGAATATCATCCAGAACTACAGTACAGGTAAATTCTTAAGAATTAGGTTTCTTCTTACCGTGTGCATAGGCAAAAAAATGTTGAGACCTTTTTCATTTCATCACAAGGTCGTGAATTCGTCGATTCCCAGGTCGGGCAAAGTGTTATTAGGTTCTTTCGTGTGGAATTCCTCAGTAGCAGCCCGGAGTTTGAATTTGTTCCTGGTTGATGGTAATACGCTCACCCACTATAACATGGGACTTAAACATAACGGCGAAATGAGAGTGTTACTATACACCTTTGCATAACCCTTCAGGAAATATAGGCGTGATCTTATGTTATGATAATACTGTTCATTGTTTTGTATGAGTTTTAGTACCATTCTGAAACCGGAGCCAGGTAGGAAAACTTTCTGTACCTATCTGTTATAGTTTCAACGTTAGCATACGAAAGTTCACGGTGCAAAATAGGCGATCCATTTTCATGCACGTCATCCTAAAGGTAAGAAGTACAAGAGACCATTAGTTCAGGGATTTGCATAGTACATTATTAAGTTGGAACTGCCTCGTTAGTCTAGTGGTGGCAAGCGCGACTGCTGATCGTGAGGTCCTTGGTTCGATCCCCAGGTTGGGCAAAAGTATTATTGAGTTTTTCCGTGTGAATTTCCTCAGTAAGCAGCCTGGAGTTTGGGTTTGTGCCCGGTTGATTGCAATAGGCTCGAACCCTATTTAGATGGGGCTTAAACATAACGGTAAAATGAGGGTGTTACTACTACACCTCTGTCCAACCCTTCGGGGAATACAGGCGTGATGTTATGTTTTGTTATTATTAAGATCCCGTGGGGGGACGGATTAAGAATAAATTGATGACGATTCCCTTGTTCACTGACTAAACTAAAATTAGATATTTGCTATCTTTTACTAACAGACAGCGCGAGAGAAGGACGGTGATAGATAAGAACTAAGTTGGAGATGTGAAACTAGTTTGAGCCTTGAACTTCACCGTGTTTTTAGACGACACGTTCTCACACGTGTCGTCTAAAGTATGTAAATTTTAGTTCAACTAAATTTTACAGCTCTTATTTACGTTCGTCTCTTTCTTATTTTATCAGTGTGAAAAAGGTGGCAATAATTCCCTGATTCACCGTGCTCACCCGCCGCAGCCGCGGAGCCCGTCTGCCTTTCTGACTCCGCAGTCACACCGTTAATTCAGCCCTCATCAAGCTGTCTCCCTCCCAGTCCTCTCGCAAGCAACGCCCTAAGCCAAGGTTCGAGTCCCCTCTAGGGGACGCCCTTAGTGGTGTTGTTGCTATCTAGTCATGATGTTAGTATAGTAGACGTAGTAATAGTAGTTAGCTTAGGTTATTTTACTCTCGTCGAGATTGGTTGGAGACCCTTCAGGTCTCACCAATAACTGCCCGGTTACGTAGAAACGGTCCGCGAGACAATATACAAGCAGTCGAATAGGAAAAAAAAGAGATGGCAATAGCCTTAATTAAGTTTAGTTTGCACAACAGAATAGGCACCATTTCCCCTCCGTCTCGCTGTAAGAGGCAACGAACCTGGCACCATATTAGTAGATACCTGAAAAATAGCAATAGGCTCGCCATCTACATCCACCTAGGTCCCACCACATTGGGACTTAATACTAAAGTTTAAACGTGGGAATACAGACTCCAGTAATAGTAGAACGCCTCTACTTACCCCTTCGAGGATTACAGGCGTGAGTATATTTTGTATGTATGTAACTTTATAGTCCGTTTATAACAATATCTAATGTATAATTAGCCTATGGAATACTTACAGAGCAAACTACACTCGGGAGCAATGAATCCGGGACACCAACGTAAACAAAATGTTAAAATGTTAAACCATTGTGACGGGTGGTGGCTGACAGGCGGGGGTCTGGGCCTATAAAGGGTCGGGCACACTGCAGATCGCCCCTCACACCGTTAATTCAGCCCTCATCAAGCTGTCGTCTCCCTCCCAGTCCTCTCGCAAGCAACACCCTAAGCCAAGGTTCGAGTCTCCCCTAGGGGACGCCCTTAGAGGTGTTGTTGCTAATAGTCATGATGTTAGTACGCGTAATAATAGTAGTTAGCTTAGATTAAGTATTTTACTCCCGTCGGGATTGGTTGGAGACCCTTCAGGTCTCACCAATAGCTGCCCGCTTACGTAGAAACGGTCCGCAAGACCATCTACAAGGAGTCGATTAGGAAAAAAAAATGCAGATCGCCCTCTCGCGCCGCTGCAGTTGCCCGGCTAAGTGCCGCATCTGCTGAAGAAGACCTGGACTCCTCGCATTGTACGAACGACGCCCTGTTGTTCTCTTTGTACTCTTTGTAAATTTTTAATTCAATATAAATTGTTATTCTTTATCCTCCCGTAAGTACACGCCTGCTAAATTTTATGTGCACATGCTAGTCGAGGGTTGACTCCTAAAGCCACCCTAAAGTGTTACACCATGTTTTCCGAGATATTAAGGTTTATATTGATGACCCGGATTCATTGCTGCCGAGTGTATATTGAATTAAAATCTCTGTAACACAAGTAGAATAAAATATCGAAATATTCGAGGAAGCCAAATTGTTCATCTCGCGTGAATTTCACCGAATCATTAAAACGATAACACGTTTGGTGCAGTGGTTGAGTGATTGGCTTCTGCGCTACGGGTTGTGGCTTCGATTCCCGCACGGAACAAATATTTGTATGGCCTACAGATAGTGTTCTGGCTCTGGGTGTTAACGCATGTGAAGACCCACGATACAGGAGAAATCGTAGTGAGAGACAACATTTTAAAAAAAATAAAAGAAATAGCAGGACGCGATGTTTAAAAAAAAAATGGGGTAATCAGTGTCGATTGTAAGAAAGTTTAAAGCGGACTGAATTCCCGGGGAAATATTGCGAACAATTGTCGCCGACAAAGCCAAGCAAAAGGATTAAAAAACTTCTGTCATTGTGAACTCATTCGTCATTGTTATTGTTTGTTTGTTTTTCTTTTCAATACACTAACTCGGTAGTGTACGTATTTATTGTAGGATGAAGTTGACGAGGATAACTTCAGGTTGAACATGGAAACCGGAATACACGGCTATAGTTTCCGAGTTCTTATTTATGGTCATAACACCGTAACGCAATGTGTGTAGTCTAGTGGTCGCAAGCACGACTGCTGAGCATAGGATCTTGGGTTCGATCCCTAGGTCGGGTAAACTGTTATTGGGTTTTGCCATTAGGAATTTCTCATTAGCAGCCCGGTGTCTGGATTTGTGTCTGATTAAGGGCAATAGGCTCACCTCCAGTTGCATGGCACTTAAACATAACTGGCGAAACGAGGGTGTACTTAAAACACCTCTGCCGACCCCTTCGGGGATTACAAGGCATGATGTTATGTGTATGTGTGTGACAAGACATGACAAAAAATGTATCAACAATAAGACTATGTCCCTGAGTTTGACTCGGCGTTTCTGCTCAAACGTTGGGTTAGAATATGCCGCGAGTCAGCTAGCATGGTGACTGCGCAATAAATATTTGACTTATGCCCGGTTACTATGGCCAAAAACTAATCGTTTTACTTACCAACGGTAGCATCATTTTTCAACAAACTGGGCGTATAAATCGCTTCGTAAGCTGTGATAGCTACTAACGTATGGGAGGCTCTACTATGTAAAGCTATGGGGTCTTTGCTTCATTATTGGTAAAGATACAAGAGTATCAAGTTTAACCACATGGCAGTTTGACAGTATTGACACTGACACATGTGAAACGTCAAACGTCAAGGCGGATGCGCATGTAGGCACACTTTAAATATTCACTCATTTACGTACAAATATCTATGTATTTATTGTAATTCATTAATTCATTTATTTTATATGTTATTAATTTCTAATTTTTGTTTTGCACGTGGCTGCCCGTGGCTTCACTACAGGACCCATCCGAAAACCAGCGCTGCTATACTTCGGTGTAGCAGCATTATGCTGAGATGGGCTCCTTTTTTGTCTCGTAGAGGCATGTAACTTTTGTATATTGTTGATTTTTTATTTTATGTTTGTATGTCTGTACGTCTGTAACGAGACTCAAATAAATTATTTTCTTTCTTTCTTTCTAACCAGTAACGCTCCGGTAAATTATAGGAATCGGCTATTAGAAGATGGGAACTGTAGAGGAAAAAGCCCAGCTCAACGTTAAAAACATGTTAATTCTGAATTTAAAAGTGGGTCATCGTAGATGTAATTAGATTCTACAACAAATTGATTTGCTCCCGAACAAAAAACAAGTTAATCACATAACGACGCTCGGCAGTGACCTCGTAAATAAAATTTGCTTCCAAAGCGTTTTATTTGTTCTTTAGCTTGATAAACTCGTCATACACGTACTAGTTCAACAAACTTTCAATTCAAATACTTCTAAGCTAGCTATGACGTACGATGACAAACTTGTATTAACAATGGATCAGCCATTTTTTTTGCAGGAGACAGTTACTTGTATCTCTTTTAAAAATTGGTATTTTACACATACGTGGTTTTCACTGCCGACCGACGATAATCACGTTCTAAAAATCTCCTTCTTATTTTCGAAACAAAATCTCTAATACATCCAAGATTTATTTTTGGACAGAAAGTCGGATCTAAAAGTCTTGTGATATTACGAAATATGTTTTGTAAACCAACTTTATACGTTTCTAAGCCGTTCCCAGTGGATTGCAGCGAGGCAGCCGCACTTTTACTGTTTCAACTAATCGCGTGATTGTGCACTTCGGGGCGCTTCGGTAATCTCGTTGCATGCTGCGGTTGATACAGGCTTTGGCAATAACGGGTAACAGGAACTGGAAAAACGTTGGTTGTTTCACGAAATATGTTTGTTGTTCCGCGAAAATGTGGGCGACTGCAGGCTTTTAAGTGAAATTGTTTTGTGCTATATTATTGTTGAAATTTGTTTGATTTTTAAATAGACGGCGGTAAGTTGTCTACTGGTGTACTTACAGCATTACTGCTGCTATTGAAAATGATTTACCATACAGGTTACAGAGATTAGACCTCCATCACTAGCTCCTCCAGTTACTAGCTGTTGCTTGCGGTTCTACTCGCATCCTAGGGGAACTACCTCATGTACCGTGATAAAGAGTATCCTATATGTTAATCCAGGACATGGTCTATCTGTGCGCCAAATTCCATCCAAATCTGTTCAGCCGTTTTTGTGTGATTGAGTAACAAACATCCATACATCCATATATACTATGCGTGCCAAATAAGAATAGCACTGTCAAGACGCCATTTTGTTCCGCAATACTCGTGAACTTCATTACCAAAGTGTAAGGTGTGCAAAAAAGTAAATAAAGAAATTATATTCAGTTTAATTATTTTTGTTCACTTTTTTGGTATTTCTTATCAATTTTACGCCAAATTAATTACACAGTAATTATATTATTATTATGGCGACATATTAGGGTGACCAGTAGCATTTCGTGAAGTTAACTATATATATATATTGGTTCATTTCTTTAATGAATACTGTTTTCAAATATTATTAAATTATCCAAAATTATCTATTTATGAAATTCAATAAATAACATTTTATAAAAATGAATATAAATAATAATGAAATCTATGAATAAAAAAATATTTTATTTTTTTTCATAGTATTTTTTTACTGGCAGTACCAATTTGACAGCTATCGTGTGAAGTTGTAGCAAGCGCGATCCTATTCTCATTTGGCACGCATAGTACAAACTTTTGCTTTTACAATATTAAGTAAGGAAGTAAGGATATCGGCTTAGTTTCAAGTAATGCTGTGTTTGGTTGGCTGTTTCTCGACAGTAAACAGAATTCCCTCTGTATTCTGTTAAGTGTCGTAACAAGCGCCTAGGTTTATATCCAGAGAATGAGGAGTAGCATCCTCCTTTGAAACAATACACTTCTTGCAATAGAATCCGTGTGCAAAGCATTATTCTAGTAGTATTCCGTAACGACTGTTGAGCGCAGTAGTTCATATACAGTACCCGACAGTATATATTCGTCTCGTCGAATACAAGGGTAGTCGGAAAGGGTGTACTAAGCCGCGGGCCACCTAAAGTATCACTGATGACTATTTTAAAGAAAGTGTTAAAATTTCAAAATTCGATAATTTTTATTTGCACACAAAAATATATTTATGTTATTTTTTTCAAAAAAAAACATCATACCTGCCTTAGTTATGAAATCAGAAAATTAATTTTCTAATCCGTGACCCCGAATATGACCTAAATTGTAAAAACGGCTGATCATGGCTTTGGACAGATGATAGATTTTAGCATATTTTTTACGAAATCTTTGTTAAAGTTATCCCTTATTATGCGTAATTTAACACCCTTTCAGCTTAGTACCCCCTTTCCGACTAACCTTGTATTACACAGATCGAGATTTAGAAAGAGAAAATCGGCTTGCTTCGGCTTCGTAGAGCGTCGTCTCTGGCACTCATACATATGTGACGTTTTGTCGCTTAGTGCGACAGAGATGACGCTCTATAAAGCCGAAGCTAGCCAATATCTCTTTCTAAAGCTCGATGTGCAATATTTACTACCGGGTACTATACATTCAGAATGGAGATTATTTGAATTTTAAAGGTTGTTTTATAAATGAAAACTTACTCTTCTTATTTTTTGGCAAATATACGATACAGTACAATATTTTTTTACTACACAGTGTTTTTTTTTACTCCCTCGTTGGTCTAGTGGTGGCAAGCGCGACTGCTGATCGTGAGGTCCTGGGTTCGATCCCCAGGTCGGGCAAAGCGTTATTGTATTTTTCCAATAGGAGTTTTCAGTAGCAGCCCGGAATCTGAATTTGTGCCCGGTTAATGGCAATAGGCTCGCCCCCTATTACATGGGACTTAAAGATAACGGCAAAATTAGGGTGTTACTATACACTTCTACCTTACCTTTAAGGGAATTCAGGCGTGATGTTATGTTATATTTTTTTATTAGAAACGTTCTCCAACACTATAATTTCTCAGTTATCGTGAATGTGTTAACAGACACAAAGCCAGAAATTCTCAGATCCGGAATAATTATAAAATATCTGTATGCCATACAGTATCGGTACCGAGAATCAAACCCGCAAACCAGCGCTGAAGCCAATAACCCAGCTACTGCATCAATCAAACCGTAAAACAATAAAATTAAACTTTAAATAAAAGCATTTAAAGACTACCTACTTACGTAATATTATTCAAATAAATTATTGGTGCCTGCAATATTAAATTTGTAAATATCGAAATATTTATCGAGTTTTGCTGTTGACTATAATTAGAACCGTTAATCAATTAATCCAGCATTAATTAATCCCGAATAACTTTATTAATGTGTTTGAGCTTCCATTTGTATTAAATTATTTTCAAAAACAAATCAAATTATAATAAATGGCTACAGTTATTATTGACTGCCTTGTTGGTCTAGTGGACGCAAGCGCGACTGCTGATCTTGAGGTCCTGGGTTCGATCCCCATGTCGGGCAAAGTGTTATTGGGTTTTACAGTGTGAAATTCATCAGTAGCAGTCCGGAGTTTTTATTTGTGCCCGGTTGATGGCAATAGACTCGCCACCTATTACATGGGACTTAATTATAACTGGCGAAACGAGGGAGTACTAAAAAACCTCTGCCGAACTCTTCGGGAAATACAAGGTGTGATGGTATGTTATTGTAATGCTTTTTTTTTTAAATTTGATATGGGTTTTACTCTTGACTCTAGTCTAGGTCAGAGGAGACAGAGACAAAGTCTACGATGGAGTGAGCTTACCCAGAAGAAGCCTGTTAACTCTAACTTTGAAGAGATTCAGGTTGAATGCGTTCGGGAACGCAGACGCAGGTAGTGAGTTCCACTCTTTTGCAGTGCGCATTATGAAGGATGTTTGGAAGAGCTTAGTGCGAATTAGTGGAATGGCAACTAAGTATGGATGGTAACTTGCAGTGCGTCTAGATGTTCGATGGTAGAAGGGGGCCGATGGGATGAGGTTCTGGAGTTCTTGAGCACACTCTCCGAAGTACAGTCTATAGAAGGTACTTATTATTTGATTACATTATCGAGGCTTAATACAAAACAGTACCAAAAAGTTTTGAGCATTTTACAATAAACATGGCGGCCTTAATTAAAATTGAATATAACTTTAATAATCACTTCTGAATTAATACTTTCGTTTATCAGTTTTGCTTTAATTGAAGTATTTTAAATTTAATAAAGTTTAATTTTAATTCGTCGACTTTCAAATGTCACCAAAAGATGATTTATGATAATCGCTTGCCAATTGTTTCTTTAAGTAGTTAAGACTGTGTTAAAGCTGATGTTAGAATATTAATCTTTATTAAACACAGCTACGGGGTTATTTAAAGCTTATTGATTTATATTGCAACTAAAGTTTTTGTATCACTATAGCTATTATTATTCATTTACTTATTTTAAATTCTTGTAAATTATAATTATTTTTGAATACATAATTATCTATAGAAAATACATTTAAAAATATAAAAAATAGGGGTACATCGGTATCGGGAGCAGGGTCCAAGCTATTATATTAGGGTTTATTTATTATTATTATGTATAACTAGCTGTGCCCGCGGCTTTGCTCACGTAAAAATATGTCCAAATAGCATAATTTAATAACAATAAAAACAGAAAGTAATTTAGGTATTCTTAATAAAAATGCGTTCAGGGCGTTGTTGGGGCTGCCGCGCTGGTGCAGTGCGTCGGGCATGTTCGCGGACACACACGTTGACGGCTTCCTCGCTGTGCTACGCAAGCGATGCGCCGCGGCGCTCGGCAGGTTGCGCGCTAGCACCAACAGCATCTTGGCTGTTATTGCGGATAGGCTGGACACGCGTTACGTCCAGCACTGGGTTAATACCCACATTAGGAAATAAGTATTTATAATGTTTTAACTACTAACACTAGTTTCATAAGTTTTACTGTACTACCATGGATATTTAAGTCTGAATTACTAACTATGAAAGCTCTCCGACTGTCAAAGCAACAACTGCGTACAGTCACGGCAGCCATCACTGGCCATGGTTCGTTTAACAAACACCTCTCTGTCATTGGAGTTACAGACAGCCCACTGTGCAGAGCATGCATGGAGGAGGACGAGACGGCAGCCCACGTGCTACTAAACTGCCCTGAGGTCGCCACATACAGGGCCAAGTACTTCGGAAACCCAGGTATTCTCCGAGAGATCGTCAGCAACATCAAGGGTGTGCTGGCCTTTTTCGAGGAGTTAGGGTGGATCGAGTGACTACACTTACCACCCGTGACGCAAAATACGCGCTCAGACGTGGAGTTGCGGAGACCAGCCCGTTATACCTATACCTATAAGTCTGAATTAAACGCTATAGACGTACGAGCACTTCCCTCCACGCCACGTTAAAGATTCATCGTACTTTTTTGACGGCTATAGATGTTGTTGGCGGCCCGAGCACATTTTCGTTCGACGTCTATACCCGTGACGTTCAAAAGGTTAACGGTGAACTAAAACCAGATATTTTGCTATCTTGGACAACACGAACGACCCAAAGTGCTACTCTAGTAGAATCCGCAATAAAAGCATCGAAGTGCACCTATGGCCCTCTAAAACAACAATTCGGGGTGGATGGTAAAATTCTAGGTTTTTTTTCAACCAGGACAAAAAATATACGGTTTTCTTTATCGGTTTATTACGCCTAAAAGCCGACGCGAGGCTACGTTGAGCGGTTTGAACAAGTTCTCAGTTTTTGGCTCCGAGTTGATTAGTTTAGCTTCAAAGACTGTAAGACTGCCTTTTCACTGAAGATGTGCGAGGTAGTTAAGCGGTGAGTGAGGTTAAAGTTAAGATATGAAACTATGTGTTTATTTGCAATAAAGCTAAGTGGTGTCGCGGAGCGGGTAAGATGCGCTTTGCGCTAACTACGTAGTACGTCATCTACTCATCTCTGCTCCGTACTTCCCATAGCTACACAACTCGCGCGTCCCTAGCTCGCATCCCTCGCTTCAGCTAGTATGTAAAAAACTAGCTTCGTTGAACCCTTTTCTACCAGAGCTAAGCTAAGCTAAGCTATTAAAATCAAGCGATCTTATTGGCGGGTTTGACACACATCCGCAGCTAGTAACATAGCACATCTTTGGTGGGAATGCAGCCTTATACGCCATAATCTTTGTGTAACGTTGTCATGACAACGGAAACAAGGATCCCCGGATTTAAGCGCCGCCAACTACTTTTCTATACTTAGGGCAGATTTTTCAATCGTCAGATATCTTTTATCTGAGGAATAGGTTTGACATTTTGACAGCTTTTGTATAGAAATTATGTCAAAAAGTCAAATTTATTCCTCAGATAAAAGTTATCTGACGATTGAAAAATCAGCCCTTAGATGTTTGTTTGGTTATGCATTTTAGCACTATTGGTTTCATAACGTTTTTGAGGGGCTCGGTTATTTATTTATTTATTTATTCTTTATTGTACACAAGAAAAATTACAGCAGTAAAACTACAATTTAGTGAAGTTATGTACAAAGGCGAGCTTAACTCAAAAGTGAGTTTTCTACCAGCAAACCTTTGAGTGATAGAGAGAGATTGATTACCTATGTGGTTGAAGGCAAATTCCAGTGTACAATTGTCTTATTTATTTCTACTTATTTATGCTATAAAATATAATATACCTACCTAAATAATATAATATACTATAATATACTATAATATAATATACCTGGGTTTTGTTGAATCGGTTATTATTAACCGATTCAACAAAACCCAGCATTCTTGGTGGTAGAATCTTTACGATCTGCCTGGGTAGCTACCACCCTCACATTAAAGTCCGGCGCTAAGCAGTTTACTGTGTTCCATTGTGTATATGTAAAATCCAGAGGGTTATAAGGGAGTTCTTCCTTATCTATGTTACTTGGATTCGTGTGCTGTATCTTTGACTCTGGTTGTGCTTATCTTCAGGTATGACTAGGGTAAAACGCAAACTTATTTTTTTAAGTTAAGCGGATCTACGTTAACTTGTAATACACAGCATCAAGATTTAAGGGTTGAAGATTGAAATTAATATAATGATGTATTGTCATGGGAATTGAATTTATGTGCAAAGTTTCAAAAGAAGCAGAAGTAGTTGAAAAATCTATCGCAAAATCTGAATCAAACAAACAAATATACGAAGTGAAGCTAATGTAATGTGGGACTCGCCTTACCTGTTAGAATGTATTTAGGTATAAGCTTAATGTAAGACTGAACATTATATTATAGTTGCTGCAACAGACAATACGTCTATTTATTTGATACTAGCTGTGTCCTCACGGCTCCGCCCGTAGTCTATGTTACTCAGTGATAATGTAGCTTTCTATAACGGTAGAAGATTTTTTGAAATCGGTTCAGTAGTTTTTAAGTTTATTCGTTACATACAAAAATCCAAAAATACAAATCTTTCCTCTTTATAATATTAGTATAGACTACTACACCCCACATTGCATGCAATGTGCCTAACAGGTAAGGCGACTCCCACACTACACTAAAATAAAATATCGAAATCTTTGCAAACGCAGTCAGGTGTTAAACTAAGTTAATTTCGAAATCATAGTAAGCTATTCCCATGTCAATACACGTTTGTAAATTCAAATCCAGTTTCAGTTTAATTCCAACTTTGATAACGTGAGCTGTTTGATATGAAATTGAAATTAGCAACATTAAATTGTTGCTGAATCTTCAATTTGTATGTGTAATTTATACTTAGCGCTTAGCTCAATTGTCGAGACTTGTGGTAAATACACAATGTTATACAACGTATATATACATCTAGCCAACGAATGCCAATGAACGTTCGTCATTGACTGGATTTGACCTTTGTCTTTCTTCTAGCCTTTTCCGAATTGTTGGGGTCAGCTCCCAATCTAACCAGATGCGGCTGAATACCAGTATTTTACACGGAGTGATTGCCATCAGGCCTCCACAAACCAGTAACTGGGCAATGCCGATATCTTAAGGTTAGACCGGTTGTCCGACTTTCGGGCTTCTAACTTCCCGTACGACTGTCATAAGTATTCGTATGACACCCGGGACCGACTGCTTAACGTGCTCTCTGTGGTACGGAGGGGTCTCGATGTGTAAAGAACGGTCACCCATCCATGGACTGACCGCGGCCACCGCAGCTTAACCTCGCAAATCGTATGATCCGCGCGGTTGGTAATTAGCCACGAGCCCTTCCAATTTGACCTAAGATTTTAAATGAATTTGACCTTTGTATAGAACGAAATTCTGGTTTCATTCGGTTCTTAGCGATATCGAGACCCGTTCGTTGGCTAGGTGTATACGCTGCATAATATGCTTGTGTATAGGAGTAGATTTTATATATCGGTGTATTGCTCACTTCATACAGTCTTGAAAGTGAATCAATTTTAATAAAGTGCTTATCGTGCAACATTTTAGTTTAATGACCACTTATAAAAATTACATTCGATAAGTGAACAGGATTTGTGTCGGCCATCGAGTATAAATTATTAATAAAAATTAGGTAAATTGTCTATAACAGGGATGCACAGACTTATTAGGACTAGGGGCCACTTGGGTAGACTTTGAGCTAAAAACGGGCCAACATAATTAAAAAGAAGCAAAAAGTTGATAAAGTTTAATGAAAAAAAAACGTAAACAGGGAATTTAAAATCATTTATTCAGTGATATTAAGTTGGCACCTATTGTTAAAATATTGCAGTATTTTCATACGAGATTCGCGGTCGGGCCGCACGTATTTTGACGAAGGCCTGCATGCGGCCTGCGGGCCGCGGTCTATGCATGCCTGGTCTATAACATCTTGCTATTCGACTGTCCCTACGTATACTATCAAAACTACAAAATCTCAGTTTTTATTTTATTATGTATGTATGTACACCGATTACCATGAGCTTTATGATCCGATTTACGTGATTCTTCTTTAGTTTGATGCGGAATAGTTGCCATTTGGTCCCATAAAAAAATATTATTTTATAACCTTTAAGATAATGATTCGATAATAATTTCACACATTTTAAGCAGATAAAATAAAAACTGAGATTTTGTAGTTTCGATAGTATACGTAGGGATAGTCGTATTGTAAATATTTACTTAGTTTTTAATATTTTATTTTAGAATTTTATTTAGAATTTTATTGCGATAAGTTTTACACGTCTCGTAACGGCTAACTGTGGAGTTCATTTTTGTATTATAATTTTTGTGTATTTTTTGTAATTGTACCTTAGATTACCATAACTATGCGATATATTTGTCATAATGGTATTATTGTGCTATAAGATAACATTATACTTATATTAAGAAAGCATACTTGTGGATAATATGATTGTATGATAATCAAATGAGAAATATAATTCTCAGTCCGAAAAAAAACAAAAGAACCCAGCTCAATAATACCAGTAGTCCACTATATCTTTGGGTATATAAACGTGGACATTATTAACAGTGACCAGTGACAGAACCAAACGAATGGGGCACATTAATCTGAGTCCTGGCAACGAGAATGTATTGAAACAAATTCGTGGGTGATATGTTATACCCAGTAGTGGGAGCGACTTTGTATTGTCTGTCTGTCTTGAGATAAATAATGGAATTAGGCGTTACTTTGCGGAAATCCATGACACAAATATACAATAACATAACATCACGCCTGTATTCTCCGAAGGGTTGGGCAGAAGTGAATAGTAACACCCTCATTTCGCCGTTATGTTTAAGTCCCATGTTACAGGGGGTGAGCCTATTGCCATCAACCGGGCACAAATCCGAACTCCAAGCTGCTACTGAGGAAATCCACATGGAAAAACCCTATAACACCTTGCCCGACCTGGGGATAGAACTCAGGACCTCGAGATCAGCAGTCGCGATTGCCACCACCAGTAGCAATAGCAGAGACAATAACAATATTTAGTGTTAATTCCGCCAAACAGTTGATCAAGCTTGGATGCAGTATGCAGCACCGCCCTCCCGCCCGCAAATACAAGGTTAGTCGGAAAGGGGGTACTAAGCCGCGGGCCACCTAAAGTATCACTGATGAGTCTTATAAAGCAAGTATTAAAATTTCAAAAATTGATAATTTTTATTTGCATGCAAATAGATTTTTAATTTAGTAAAAAAAAAGAACATACCTGCTTTAGGTATGAATTTAGAAAATTAAGATTCTAATCCGTGACCCCAAATATGACCTAAATAGTAAACACAGATGATCATAGCTATGGGCAGATAGATTTTAGCATATTTTTTACCAAATCTTTGAAAAGCTATTTCTCTTAAACTATCGAGTTTTGGGGAAAGTTGTAGAACAAAAGTTATGCCTTATTATAGGTACTTTAACACCCTTCCCGCTTAGTGCCCCCTTTCCGTCTAACCTTGTATATGCAAATGCAGAAGGCGCGATTAATATAATGCAACATACAACCCAAATCGATACGACACGTATTTCGCCTCTCCACGGGGCATCCTCAGAAGATGTTGGTTCGTCGACCACTTCAACATCGCTTTAAGTCGTATGTTGCATTCTATTAATTACACCTTCTGCGTTTGCATATATTTGCCGCTTTAAGTCGTATGTTGCATTCTATTAATTACACCTTCTGCGTTTGCATATATTTGCGGGCGGGAGGGCGGTGCTGCATACTGCATCCAAGCTTGATCAACTAGTTTGGCGGTATTTACACTAAATATTGTTATTATATGTGTGTCTTGTTATTGTAGTTTGTAAGAATGTGATCCTACATGACATAATAGGTAGTATTTAATTAATTAAAGCATAAACATTAGGACGCGGCGAAGGGTGGCCGAATTTAGGGGCAGTCTATTGTGATTTTAACGTTTAAAAAGTACTAATTTTCAATCTAGCAGACTTCGCACAAACGTTACAACACGTACAGTATCGTAAACATATCGCTAATGTAAGCGGGTTTTGAATCGAAAATGCAACTGTCCTATAACATATTGGTTTATGTTTTTGCGACATGCAGAATTTGTATCGTAAGATATGAATAAAGTTTTCAATTTAATTAAATAGTATGTGCGAAATATTTCCGATTCAAAATTCACTTACATTAAACATTACGTTCACGTTAGTAACTCGACAGCATTCGTGTTAAGCCTGCAGTTCAATTAAATAAATTGTAATTTTAATATTTTGAAAGGATATGATTTGGTACAGTCATGAGCACTAATATGTATGGTATATTGTATTGATTTGTAAAAAATTGTTTATGAACACTGTTTCAGAAAGTTATTTCCAAAAGTCAAGTAAGAAGTAAAACCACTTCTGATAGTTTTCACACTCACTAAAAAGCATTTATAAAATACCACTCCTTAAGTTGTATTGTTATTTTTAGTATGGCACGATAAGAACCCAATGTCGTTCCTCTTATTACAAAAAAACCAAATCACATTTTACGACACGCACATGAATAGTTGGATCGTGTTATGCAGAAAGCAGCCATGTAGCACTTTTGTCAAAAATGAGTTAAAAACACAGACACCGTAATTTTGAGACTGCCGCCGATCTTTTGCAAAGATTAGTAATTTTAATTGTATCCGTAATTGAGATATCGACATGGTTATGTCGATATCTTACAGAGATATGAAATGGTAAAGCCGGCGATTTCAATTAAAAAAAATGTCAAAAATCAGTCACCGTTGTGTTTTTAGTATACACCAGTTGGCTGCTTCTAGCATAACAAGATCCCGTTGAATTTCTATAAGAAGAATTTTATTTGATAATACAAGTTCATAAAAATCTTTTATATAACTTTTGTGATGAAATACACGAACACAAAGGTACAGGCAGTTCCTTTTATATTAACAAGTGACTCAGACTAGACTCATAAAGTAAATTTCTCATACAATAGGTACCTACCTTGATATACACTGGCCTGCAAAAATAAGTATCACACTTTTAAAATTTCAATTTTTTCTAACCTATAGAAGTTAGAGATTTAAAATAAAAAACGTTTTATAGCAAATTTTATCAGCTTTCTTTGAAACTATAGTAACAAAGTTAAACTCTTTTTCGAGTCCTTTTTGCTTCGAAAATATATCTTGTGTACTTAAAAAGTTATTGCAATTTTAAAAGTGTGATACTTATTTTTGCAGGCCAGTATAGTTCGTTAATATTCGGTCACGGGCGTTGGAATACCTGGTATCAAGGAGCTTTACTCTTGAAAGGTAGTATAGAAAAAAGCCGGTACAGACATGACGTCGCCGCGTCGTCTCTATTACAGGTGGTTTGTGTTATAGATATAAGCTACACGAATAAGGTCGGTTATCTAGTATTACCTATAGTCCGACCAGATAACTCAGTCCTCGCCCGCGGCGTTACAGGGAAAGATGATTTCCAACAAACGGCTCGCATCCGTCCGTATCCTTTCCGATCCGATGCGAGCCGTTTGCTGGAAATCATCTTTTAGTCGTCATCCCCCGCGTCCCTGTAACGTCGCGGGCGAGCACTGAGTTATCCGGTCGGACTATAGCGTTGTTGTTAGGGTTCCGTGCCCAAAGGATAAAACGGGACCCTATTACTAAGACTCCGCTGTCCGTCCACCCGTCCGTCTATCCGTCCGTCTGTCACCAGGCTGTATCTCATGAACCGTGATAGTTAGACAGTTAAAATTTTCACAGATAATGTATTTCTGTTGCCGCTAAAACAACAAATACAAAAAAAGAGAATAAACTAAATATTTACGGGGGCTCCCATACAACAAACGTGATTTTTTTGCCTTTTTTATAAATAATATTACGGAACCCTTCGTACACGAGTCCGACTCGCACTTGGCCGGTTTTTATTATAGTAAAACTACGCTCACATCTGAAACCATCGATTGATGAAATAGCACGACTTTTTTTTTGTTTATTGATTCAAATGTATCCCGTGCAGGGTTAATCTATGTAAGCAGTAAATCACGAGGTTTGAAGGAATTACATGATTTCGTTTACACCCTGTATAGTAGATGAAATATGTATATGTAATAATTATACGGATTGTCGGATCTTGTATTAAAATCTTTTCGGTTCGGTATACTTGAATGGTAACAAAGCGGTTGAAGCTATTCTAATTTTGTAGTCATAAAACAAGTTAAAATATGACTAAACATCTTTCTTTCAAAATACAACAAGCAAAATGTCAGTAGAAAAATTATCATTCTTCTATTTTTCAGATTTTAGTGTCAACGATACCCTTAAAACAATAATAAAAATGCTTTAATACGAGAAATTACTACGCAAATACCCAAAACATTTTAAGCTCAAGTTACTAAGCTACATATTTTGATACTAGTGGCCCGTCCCGGCTTCGCACGGGTGGACATTATTCCCGTTTTTGCAACATTTTTCATTTATGCTCCGCTCCTATTGGTCGTAGCGTGATGATATATAGCCTATAACCTTCCTCGATAAATGGACTATTCAACAAAAAATATTTTTTTAATTCCAACTAGTAGTTCCTGAGATTAGCGCGTTCAAATAAACAAACAAACAAACTTCAGCTTTATAATATTAGTATAGATATAACCCGCAATCTGTCCGGGCATCAGCAACGCACTTGCGCCATCTACAACGCAGCTGCAGACATTTTTAGCATTCTAGTTGTAGCGAGCATTTCGCCATGAGGGTCGCTAAAAAACATTTTAATGTTTACCCAAAATATTCTAACTAAAATTCCTAAACAACATACTTTGGTGGTATCTGCCCGGGCATCACCAACGCGCTAGCGCATCTGTGACCACAACGCAACCGCAGTCATTTGTAGCGAACATTACGCTATGTGGGTCGCTAAAAATGTTTTATGCGAGCCAAAACTAGCAAATGTTTGTCCGAAAATTCAAGTCTTGTAATTTAAACCTAAAATATTCTAAACTCAGTTCCTAAACAAAATTCTTTGTCATTAAAACATGGGTTTTGCCCGGACATCACCAACGGGCTAGCGCATCTGTGACCACAACGCAACCGCAGTCATTTGTAGCGAACATTACGCTATGTGGGTCGCTAAAAATGTTTTATGAGAGCTAAAACTAGCAAATATTTGTCCGAAAATTCAAGTCTTCTAATTCCTACCCAAAACATTCTAAACTCAATTTCTAAACAAAATTCTTTGTCATTAAAATATGGTTTTTACCCGGACATCACCAACGGGCTAGCGCATCTGTGGTGACCACAACGCAACCGCAGTCATTTGTAGCGAACATTACGCTATGTGGGTCGCCAAAAATGTTTTATGAGAGCTAAAACTAGCAAACGTTTATCCGAAAATTCAAGTCTTCTAATTCCTACCCAAAACATTCTAAACTCAATTTTTAAACAAAATTCTTTGTCATTAAAATATGGTTTTTGCCCGGTCATAACCAACGGGCTAGCGCATCTGTGACTACAACACAACCGCAGCCATTTGTAGCGAACATCACGGCATGTGGGTCGCCAAAAATGCGTTATACAGGCTAAAATTAACAAATGTTTATCCGAAAATTCAAGTCTTCTAATTCCTACCCAAAACATTCTAAACTCAATTTCTAAACAAAATTCTTTGTCATTAAAATATGGGTTTTATCCGGACATCACCAACGGGCTAGCGCATCTGTGACCACAACGCAACCGCAGCCATTTGTAGCGAACATCACGGCATGTGGGTCGCCAAAAATGCGTTATATAGGCTAAAACTAGCAAATGTTTATCCGAAAATTCAAGTCTTCTAATTCCTACGCAAAACATTCTAAACTCAATTTCTAAACAAAATTCTTTGTCATTAAAATATGGGTTTTGCCCGGCAAAAACTAGCAAATATTTGTCCGAAAATTCAAGTCTTCTAATTCCTACCCAAAACATTCTAAACTCAATTTCTAAACAAAATTCTTTGTCATTAAAACATGGGTTTTGCCCGGACATCACCAACGGGCTAGCGCATCTGTGACCACAACGCAACCGCAGCCATTTGTAGCGAACATTACGCTATGTGGGTCGCTAAAAATGTTTTATGCGAGCCAAAACTAGCAAATATTTGTCCGAAAATTCAAGTCTTGTAATGTAAACCTAAAATATTCTAAACTCAGTTCCTAAATAAAATACTTGTCATTATAGTGGATAAAATTTAATAGGCCCGTTTTGACGGCTGTCAGATTAGAACATGTTATGTCAATTCGACATAAAATGCAGAATCATCGAATAACGGTGGAGCCATAAAAATTAAAATTTGAATTGAATTGTACTGATCTAACAGCTGTCAAAACGGGCCTATTATATTTTAGACACTATAAAGCTAAATTTTTGCCTGGGCATCACCAACGGGCTAGCGCATCTGTGACCACAACAAAACCACAGTCATTTGTAGCAAGCATTTCGCCATGTGGGTCGCTTCCGGAAAACTTTGCCAATAATGTTATTGAACACGTACGAGTGTCGACAGGTATTATTGTAATAGGATTCAGTTAAAGCCTTGTAGTTTTGGCTGGAGTAACAGTGTATAATGACACTTTGTGGGTTCTACTCGTTTCTAAAGACACTCGGGTTGAAATTTTTTTCTTTACAGTCATCGTAACGTGGTTGTTTTGTTTTAACTTGCATCAGTCCTACCGTTATTTTTATTTAACCTACTTCCAAAAAGGAGGAGGTTTTAATTGTTCGTCTGTATGTTTTTTTTTTCTTTTGTTTATGTTCATCGATATTTTCGCCAATTGTGAACCGATTTAGATGATTTTTTTTTAATGGATAGGGTATACTTCGAAGTTGGTTCCATTTAAATTTGGTGAAGATCTGATGAAGAACTTCGGAGATAGACAATGGAACTCCTCAATGACGAACAGTACGCATATTGTGATGATGTGATTATGTTACCAAGTTTTAATTAAGGCCACTAAAATGAAAAAAATAAAAACATTTTATACAAAAAATTTAAACCGACTTCAAAAAAGAATAAAACAATTACCATATAAAATTAACAGTTTCAGAAGTCGGTGCTTCAATTTGGTTCAGCGTGGATCAGCACCGACTTCTGAAAGTGTTAATTTTATATGGTAATTATTTTATTCTTTTTTGAAGTCAGTTTAAATTTTTTATAAAAAATGTTTTTATCTTGAAAGGAGAGGCATTGATTTCTATGCTGAAGCTCACACAATTAAAAATAAACAAACTTGTAACTAAAGTACCTGTCAAAACGTGTAATAAAAGTAACTCTTAATTGGAAAAAGGGAATATATTTCCCACCAACTTTATGGAAGATGTCGCAAAAGCCTCCTTATTTTATTTTTTCCTAAACCTGGCAATTTTTTTAAATATCAAAAAGTGTTTTTTTTAAAATTATTTATAAAAACTTTCCAAATATTTGTTATTTACTTTTCTTAAAACCTTACGTCCAGTTAAGGGTTAAATTTAAACATAAAATTAATTGGTAACCCATCCTAAAATAGTAAAGAGAAAAGTACAAAATCTATTAAGATTGACCTGCACTTTATGGTCTATAGTATATGGTGTGAGGGGCCGCATGGAACATACGATTTGCGACATTAAGCTGCGCTTGCCGCGGTCAGTCCGTGGATTGGTGACCGTTCATTACACATCGAGACCCTTATGCCATACGAATACCTATGACAGTCGTTACTGGTAGTAAGAAGCCCGGAAGTCTGACAACCGCTCTAACCTTAGGATATCGGCATTACCCAATAATTGGGTTACGGAGGTCTAATGGCAGGCGCTTCTTGTTAAATATTGGTATTCAGCCTCATCTAGTTAGACTGGAAGCTGACCCTAACATAGTTGGGAAAAGGCTAGGCAGAACAGTATATGGTGTGAACATTTTTTTATTATATGGATCATCTAAACAACAACAATAAGGTATATTAAATTAGATATCTATTGAAAAATAAAGTAAAAGTGTTTGAAGATGTGTTGTGTTGAAAAGTGTTTGCTCAACATAATGCTGTGACTTCTGACGAACCTAATGCACTTTCTTGATAAAGAAAGACAACCAACAAATCGACGTAATAAGTCATGAAATTAAAAAAAGAAACACAATCTGACCTTCTATTTTTTAAGCCAAGTCAGAGGCCCATGGGCGACATAAACTCTGACACCAGGTTAGTCACTAACCACACGAAAAGAAGAAGAAGACCTTCTATTTACTGAAAAGGTTTTCAATTTATCTAGTTAAATAATACATCTTATATACCTTCGATGTTATTGGTGATGTTCTTCACAAAGGTCAGGTGCGTAGTACTCTCAACCGGCGTGCTTGTATGACAAGATGTATGAATGTGGATGAAGCGAAAGGGGTATGTAAGAGTCGTAGCATGTGGCGTTCTATAGTTTCTGCCTACCCCAATGGGAAAAAGGCGTGAGTTTTAGTACATACTACGTTTTAGTATATACAAACATACATACATATGTATGTTTGTATATACCTTTTAAAATAAAGACAAAAAAAATCTTTGCTGTTTTTCGAGGACTACGTATGTTACAAGATTTAATTAAACAAAGTCCTGTTTCCTTAGCCTCAAATATCAGGTCAAATACCTCTCCACTTAACCTATTGAGTACAATCGCTGTTTCTCTAAAGCCGAATGTAAATAAAAATACATTAGAATGTAGGCCCAAGGCTCGACTTTATTTTGCGATCTTATTTCGTCGGCCTGAAAATATAAACATATGTTTATGGAATTATAATTTCAAAGTTTCAGGTGGATTGAAATACTTTTGCGCTTAAAAATTGTAAGGACTCCTAGAAAACTCCCACGCGAATCTGGATGTAAAAGAAATCACAGCTGCGAATCGATTTGAGTATAATAATTTGCTTTTTTTATTCTTAACTTGGTCACGTTTGGGCCTAGTCTCACCTGATGGTAAGCGCAGACAGAGTCTAAGATAAAGCACATGAATCCAAGGAACAAAGATATAGAGGGATTCCCCTATACCCCTCTGGCTCTCACATACACACGATGGAACACAATAAAACTGCTTGACTTTAATGTGAGGGTGGTAGCTAGCCAGGCGGACCGTATATGTCCTTCCACCAACCGTACTGGGTTTTGTTGAATATTACAACACGCGTCTATTCCCAGCGTGCAGTGAGGAAATTTTATATTCAAACCCGTCTCTATGCGGGACATTTATACTTGTATTAATAGTAAGGTGATGGGTTGGCATCCTGATACTAAATAGTATTTTTTATCAATTAATCGTTCTTCCTAGCCTTTCCCAACTATGTTGGAGTCAGCTTCCAGTCTAACCAGATGCGGTTGAATACCAGTATTTTACACGGAGCGACTGCCATCAGACTTCCGCAACCTAGTTACAGGGCAATGCCGATATCCTATGGTTAGACCGGTTGTCAGACTTTCGGGCTTCTGACTTCCCGTAAGGATTGTTGTAGGATTGGCTGATTTTTTACCAATTAATGTAAGTCCATAAATTCTTAACTGCACACACACATACCGCTACAATGAACGATCACCAGGAAATATTTATCAGTTAAAATCTCTTTACACCCATCGTAGTTACAGGCTTCAACTCTTTTTATAGAGATACATGACTACCTTGTTGTGTGGTCTCAAGCCCGACTACTGATCGTGAGGTCCTGGGTTCAATCCCCACGTCAGGTAAGGTGTTATTGGGTTATTCCGTGTGGAATTCCTCAGTAGCAGCCCGGAGTTTAGATTTGTGCCCGGTTGATGGCAATAGTCTCGCCCCCTATTAAATGAGACTTAAACATAACGGCGAAACGAGGGTGTTACTACCTCTGCGCAACCCTTCGGGGAATACAGGCGTGATGTTATGTTAATAATTAAATCATGCGAGAGTACTACTACGAACTAAATTGGGATGAGTTATTTTTACTAAAAAAATACACTAGCTTCACGTCTATACTATTTACTTCGACCTCTAAGATATGATCGTTACAAAGTTATTCCTTAGAGTACCATCATAAACTTCAAAAGGAACCAGTTACATCAATTTATGTTATTATTAAATAAAGTATAGGGATCTGTATTCTCGGAAAGAAATGTTTTCCGTCAATTACTACATTCATCCAATAGCCTACTCTTTCCTACTACATAAATGTTTAAGCAGGTTGAAATGAATGATTGCAATACGAAGCCCTATTGTATTGAAGTACATTGCAATTCTAATGAACGTACCTACTATACACTGTGATTAACAAATGTAGTTGATACAAAACTGTGTCCCCAACACAAACTGTAGAACACGTTGTCTGGGGACGACGTAATACTAAAATCTTGTTCCTAAAATCGTTTAATAAATTATAGGTATACACGGTGATTTTCAATCCACTGTTAACCTTTCAGGGCGTGAAAGTACTCATGATTATGAGCAACTTTCACTATGAGACCAAGTCTGAAATATAAAAAAAAACAGCTGTTTTATACAAAAATTCAATATTTACCCCATGAAAATTTATGAAACAGATGTATCTTTTTTTTGCTTTTCGTAGTTTTTTTTTTTAACTTTGCCCCACACTAGGATGTCTCCTGTATCGCGAGTGCGTATACAGACACAAATCTTTACATGCACAAACATCCAGACCCGGAACAACTACCTGTAGGCCACACAAATATTTGTTCCGTGCGGGAATCGAACCCACGACCCGTAGCGCAGAAGCCGATCGCTCAGCCACTGCACCAAACGTGTCGCTAAAGTTGGTTCCATAGTGAAAGTTGTTTATAATTATGAGAACGTTCGACTCCTGAAAGGTTAACAGTGAATTAAAATTCACCGTGTATAATTATTAAACGAATTTATGAACAACAATTTTGTATTAGGCCGTCCCCAGACACAATGTGTTCTACAGTTTGTGTGGGGGATACAGTTTTGTGTCTTGCGACGCGCTTTAGGCCCCAAGCAGGCGACGACCTTTTTGTTTGGCCGACTGCCACGGACAAGTATGACAGTGGTTGTGGTAGTTATTGTCTGTCGTGACATTCGGCACATGGTTGGTGGTTACTTTTTGTCTGCGGCAGTCTGCCTGACAAAAAGCCCGTCGTCTGCTCAGGACCTTAGTCTCAAGGCAGAAAACTGTTTCTTAGAAACTGTCCTGTGTGAAGATAAAGTGCTAAAACGTTTAAATAATCTACAGAAAAAAAGAATAAAGAAATTCTGAACAAAAATAAGGATATAATCGGAAAATATGAATAGAAGAAATCAATCTGTTTCGGCAATTGATGAATATAACGTGACAGGCATGTATGAATAAAGACTTTCTTTACCATCTTTAGTGATTCTGATCTGTATTTTTATATCTCCAATAGATTTTATGTCAATAAAACGATCAACGACATTAATGAGAAAATGTACGTAGTAAAGTAGCAGATTTCCCTCAATTTGTGTCATCAGAAGAAATACCAAAGATACTGGCGGATTTTTATCAAATTTCGGAAGCTTGTATCCGAGCCTGGTAAATTGAAAATCAATGCTTTCGGCAACGGTTCGTAGAATCGTACGTCAGACGTACAACATCAGCGAACTTGGCGGTCGACCACAGATAAGGTTTAAATCGCTTGCACACGACGTACGATGTCAGTAATAAGGGGTGCAGCTTTTTTATTTTTTATTCTTTGCTTGGTCGCCTTTGACCTTAATCTCATCCGCTGGTAAGCGCAGACAGGGTCTCAGATGGAGCACATGCATTCAAGTAACAAAGATATAAAGCGATTCCCCTATACCCCTCTGGCTCTCACATACACACGACGGAACACTATAAACTACTTGGCGCTGGGCTTTAATGTGAAATATGCATTGAAACTGGGAACTTTGTCGGGAACCACACGTACACTTCTAACATCTTAGAAATGTCCTAATTGGCGAAAGTGAAAACTAGGCGGGGCGTATCGAGACCCGTTCAAAGCATAGTTTTGTCAAACTGTTCTACCGCCAACTTTGCCCACAGTACGTACATATTGGCACTTTATGACTTTTGTAGATAGGACCACTGTTTGTGCGAAAAAGGATTGGTAGTGAAAACAAAATGTTACTATGGTATTTTATATGTGTGAGATTGAAACAAGGCACATAGTGTTGTGGTCAAGGTTTTTACTCACTGAGCTGCAAATAAAAACAATATTATTATGGCCTGCCTCATTGGTCTAGTGATGGCAAGCGCATCTGCAGAACATGAGGTCTTGGGTTCGATCCCCAGGTCGGGCAAAGTATTATTGGGTTTTTCCTTGTGGTATTCCTCAGCAGCAGCCCGAGTTTGGATTTATGCCCAGTTGATGGCAATAGGCTCGTCCCCTATTACATGGGACTTAAACATTATGGCGAAATGAGGCTGTTACTATACACCTCTGTCCAACTCTTCGGGGAATACAGGCGTGATGTTGTGTTATTATTATGGCGTACCCCACTATTTTCAGTTTTAGTTGAAAGGAAACATGCTTAACTAAAAGTTCAATCAATCTTCAATTAACTCAGTACAGTATACTGCTGGATATGGATTTCTTTCAAGTTGCTCCATAACACTTGGATCTCAATCTTCTACATGCAGTTTGAATTTAATTTTAATTAAATACATTTCCCATATAAAATGTTACTATTCCTGATATTAATAAGAGCCCGTTCACGCAGCTGATCCGTATTATCGGATCCGTCGGTACTGGATGTTGTTCACATCTGTACCGACGGATCAGTTAAACAAATAATAGCAACTGCGTCGCATCTGGCAGGCAGGATACGATAAAAATAACGGATCCAGTATTTTTTACTGGTTTCGGAATACTGTCGTGTATATGAACTCGCTCATACAACTACAGGCGCCATCACCAAAATAATAACGTATCCGCTAAAACGGGTCCTGTAAACAGTTTCTGTGTGAACTCGCTGTAACAGTGACAGGGACTTTACAGCAAGATTCGACCCCAAAAAAATGTCAGAAAAAAAACCTTTGAGTAAAAAACAAACGGGTGATAAATGAGCGTGTCTACACACTCTCACTGGCCCAAACGGTACAAAGTGTCAAACTGATGGCCCGTAATGATATCGTTACGTGTTTCGGATAGATTTCCGACGAAATTGGACCACTTGTTACTTTTGCACCGAATGAATTGAACGAATTCTGGCCCGGATTTAAAATTAAGGCTCGGTAGCATAATTTAAATTTGATTTCTGGGATAGTATAGTAATGCGGAATATGAATATGACATTTTTAATGTGGATTATTATCGACGGTTATTAATACTTTTAATTGGAGTATGAGTATATTGTTTTGAAAGAGTATGTGTGTATTCTTGAATCTATACTAATATTATAAAACTGAAGAGTTTGTTTGTTTGTTTGAACGCGCTAATCTCAGGAACTACTGGTTGGAATTGAAAAAATATTTTTGTGTTGGATAGTCCATTTATCGAGGAAGGTTATAGGCTATGTAACACCACGCTACGACTAATAGGAGCGGAGCATAAATGAAAAATGTTGCAAAAACGGGAAAAAGATCGACCTGTTTGAAGCCAGGACGGGCCGCTAGTGATAATCATAAAATAACATCACGCCTGTATTCCCCGAAGGTTTGGGCAGAGGTGTATAATAACACCTTCACACCGCCGTTATGTCTAAGTCCCATGCAATAGGGGGCGAGCCCATTGCCATCAACCGGGCACAATTCCAAAAACCAGGTTGCTACTGAGGAATTGCACACGGAAAAACCGAATAATACTTTGCCCGACCTGGGGATCGAACCCAGGACCTCATGATCAGCAGTCGCGCTTGCCACCACTAGATCAACGAGGCAGTTATATATAAGTACTTGTTTTTAATCTTTATTTATTTATAGGGGCTTTTACGCATAGCGTATGTCCCATCATATCCTAAACAATTGTACTTTCACAAGACATGACATGAGCCATGAATTTGAACAAACCCTTCGCATCGTCGCCATTTGGTTGGGATAGAATTGAATGGTACATGTCTACGCCAACGTGTCAGCCTCTTCGTTGCCCCGCAACCCAATATGCGATGGAACCCACTGTAAATATAAGTTAATCGTAAAATACTTGTCCTTTTATAGTTTTTCGTTCGTTCCACCTAGCCTTTTCCCAACTATGTTAGGGTCAGCGTCCAGTCTAACCACATGTGGTTGAATACCAGAATTTTACACGAAGCGACTGCCATCAGACCTCCGCAATCCAGTTATTGGGCAATGCCGATATCCTAAAGTTAGACCGGTTGTCAGACATTTGGGCTTCTGACTACCCGTAACTACTGTCGTAGGTGTATGACACTTAGAACTGACTGTTTAACGTGGTCTCCAAGGCACGGAGGGATCTCGATGAGTAACAAACGGTTACCCATCCACGGACTGACCACGGCAAGTGCCGCTTAACCTCGCGAATCGTATGATCCGCGTGGTTTGTAATTAGCCACGAGCCCCCTTTTAATAGACATACATACATAAACTCACGCCTTTTTCCCATGGGGGTAGGCAGAAACTATAGAACGCCACATGCTACGACTCTTACATACCCCTTTCGCTTCATCCACATTCATACATCTTGTCATACACGCACGCCGCCTTCTCCTTTTAATAGAATAAAAAAATATTGCAAAAATGATGATTAGTAACGTGTTGACAGCTTGTCCAAACACTTATTAGGAAATCAGGAAAACAAGCGTTCCAAAAAAAGAGGAAGATTACTGTTTTATATTTAAGGCTTTTCCGAGCTAAATTCCTATGACAGTTTTATTAAAAAAAACTTTGGAATTAAGCAAAATTTCGGGGAATCTAAAAACAGAAAAATAGGACGACAGGGCTTTCAAAACTTTGTTAAAATTATTTCAGGCAGCTTAAGGTGATTACGTAGATTAAACTAACTTCACGGGCAAGTTGCGTTATTGTTTATGCGGGCACAACCCTGATAAATAAATGAAAGGGGTGAATAGTCCATTCGTGACCACAAATGAAATGAAGGGACAGCAAGGGGTAAATAAAGCAATCAAATTGAAACATTGTATTATGTAATGTACACGTTGTATATTTTTGAAAATGTTAAAAGGGAAAATGAAGAAAATAATCGTGAGGAATAAAACCGATTTTGACTGACAGATTGAAACACGACAGTTATTCATTTTAATATCGTAATTCAATGTGTTAATACCTGTAGTCCGACTAAAATAAATCAAGATTTGGATTAATTAGACATTTTTATTACAAAAAAATCTGATTTCAAAGCTTCTTTAGTTGGTAAAATTAATATCAATTAGATCAGAAATTAATAAAACAATATTAGCCTGACATCTAAGAGCCCGTTCACACAGCGGAACAGTTTTAACGGATCCTACGGTACTGGATATGTTGTTCACATCTGTACCGTCGGATCAGTTAAACAAATGGCAGCTACGTCGCACCTGGCAGGCAGGATATGATAAAAATAACGGATCTAGTATTTTTTACTGGATTTGGAATACTGTCGTGTATGTGAACACGCTCATACAACTACAGGTGCCATCACCAAAATAAAAACGGGCCCTGTAAACAGTTTCTGTGTGAACTAGCTGTAAGTCTAGTCGCAATAATTTATATGAATAAAATCAATCTTTTAGTTGACAACGCCCAATTCCGAGCCAGTCGCCTCATTACGAGCCAAACGCCTAATTTCGAGCCAGTCGCCTAATTTCGAGCCAGTCGCCTAATTTCGAGCCAGTCGCCTAATTTCGAGCCAGTTTCATTATTATGGCTCACTATAACAAAGTCTTTGAGCATTTTTATTAACTGCTTTTACTCTATAAGGCAATATAAATTAAATGTTCAGAGGAATGGCTGACAAGCCCGTATCTACACTCTAATCATTAAGTCTTGGGTCGGTCTTACCGTTTGTAATAACTGTTAATTAAAATGGTCTAGTCTTTATAGTTTCGAAGTACTTACGTATTTTGTAGGTACCAGGGTCTTTCATTATCTGTTTGGGGTCCTTAAATTATATACTTTCGTTTTCTTTACCGGCTGGTATTAGGTATACCGATTGAGTTGATATAAAATTGATTTACATTCCAAAGGAGAATCGGCAAGAATGTATGGAACCTGCTAAGTACAGTAGTTACCTATTATGGCGGATCGTTTCAAATCGCAGTAAGAAAAAATATGGCATTGCAAAGTAGGTACTGCATTTCACTCGGAGTTTGTTAGACCAGAAAAAGCGCTCTTTGAGACCAATAACGACGACACATTATGTCATAAGAAAGCTAGATGGCTTTGCAAAGTGCTGCAACTTTGCAACGACATTACTTTTTTCTGAATGCGTTTTTTTATTAGCTGCCTCATTGGTCTAGTTGTGGCAAGCGCGACTGCTGATAGTGAGGTCCTGTGTTCGATCCCCAGGTCGGGCCAAGTGTTATTGGGTTTTGCCATGTGGAATTCCTCAGAGGCAGCCCGACGTTTGGATTTGTGCCCGGTTGATGGCAATAGGCTTGCCCCCTATTTCAATGGGACTTAAACATAACGGTGAAATGGGGGTGTTACTATACACCTCTGCCCAACCCTTCGGGGAATACAAAGCGTGATGTTATGTTACGTATGTATGATTGGAGATCGCAGTTACGATAGTTCATCTAAAAGTAAATGCTGCTTAGAATAGATTAAGTATTAACAAATAGTCAAAGGATTATATTAAAAGGGATTAGTCTAATTAAACTTAAGCCTGCAGTAAATAAATGATCGGTTGGAGAATTTGTTGCGACTAGTTTTGATTAAGTTTGAAACAAGAATCATCTTAAGGATTAAACACTGTTGTATTAAAC
This sequence comes from Amphipyra berbera, assembly GCA_910594945.2. Lineage (NCBI taxonomy): Eukaryota > Metazoa > Arthropoda > Insecta > Lepidoptera > Noctuidae > Amphipyra > Amphipyra berbera. Next base: position 8,602,010 of record OU343144.1, on the reverse strand, counting down.
GATTATTTAATTTAGAAGATTAAATATTTACTGATTGTTGTTGGTGTTTTGGAATAACTAAAATAATAATTATATTAGCTAAATCCAGGTCCAATGACGTTTCTTTAACTAAATATTTTGCTAAACTTGAATACCTATATATATTCCTCCTAGCCTTTTTTCCCAACTATGTTTGGGGTCTGAATACCAGTATTTTACACGGAGCGATTGCTATCAGACCTCCGGAACCCAGTTACTGGGCAGTGCCGATATCTTAAGGTTAGACCGGTTGTCAGACTTTCGAGTTTCTGACTACCTATAACGATCATAACTGTCATAGGTATTCGTATGACGTGAACGTGCTCTCCGAGTTACAGAGGGGTCTCGATGCGTAACGAACGGTCACTCATCCACGCATTGACCGTGGCTTGCGCAGCTTAACCTCGCAAATATTATGATCAGCGCGGCTGGCAATTAGCTACGAGCCCCTCGCTAATCTTGAATATAAACAAATTAATTCAATATTAACTCGGCTTACGTTCTAAAAAAAAGCTTTATTTTTAGCAAACACTGGTACACGTAAAACGTGCCTTCAGTGGTAATTATAGGCCACTTATATTTTTACAGTATTATTTAATCTGTGGGGGATCTGATAAAGAATACCTCCCTACTACCCTCCGTCCCCGGGCAAGCGGGTCGTAAGAGGCGACGTACCTACCTGACAATAGGCTCGCCACCTTATTACATGGGACTAAATACAAGAGGCGAAACGTGGATGTACTACAGACTCCTGTTATAGGAGAACATCTCCGCTTACACCTTCGGGAATTATTGGCCTGAGTATATGTATGTATGTATTTAATATTATACCAGTATCTAGGTCGTACTAATCCCCAAGATTAGTGTCAGCTTCTACGACTTTTGTAGCGACGTCTAAGCGCTTTGACAGATAGGTAAAAACACCGAGCGACCTTGGCCGAAAAGTCTTCACGCAAAGCGGCAGAAAATATACGGAGTATTGAAAAAATAAAGATTATTGTTCAAATGTCTATAGTTCACACTTTATTTAAGAGCTTTTATAATAAAATAACATCACGCCTGCATTTCCCGAAGGGTTTGGCAGAGGTGTATAGCAACTCCCTCATTTCGCCGTTATGTTTAAGTCCCATGTAATAAGGGGCGAGCTTATTGCCATTAACCGAGCACAAATCCAAACTCCTACTGAGGAATTCCACACGGAAAAACCCAATAACGCTTTGCCCGACCTGGGGATCGAACCGATCAGCAGTCGCGCTTGCCACCACTAGACCAACGAGGCAGTTACGAGCCTTTATATTTCAGCAAATTAAACCGTCATCGGTCAATAACATCTATATATAAAAATGAATCCCTATTTCTCTTGGTCACGCTATAACTTAAGAACGACTTTACGGATTGAGGTCATATTTACACAATATATTTGTTTTGTTGAGTCAATGGTTCGGAACTATGCTGGAATCCGATAGGTGGTGCTGTAGTCAAATTATTTAGGCGAGCACAGCCGTGGGAGAATAGCTAGTAAGTTATAAATATTTAATCAATAGTACATTGTACTAGTTTGCGAAATCGCAATTTAATTGATAAATCAATTAAACCTGTACATATTTTCGATACAAATTTGTAAATATTCTGCAGCTTTTAAAACATTGTAACTCTGAAAAAGCGGATTGAAAAAAAACGGAACTGAAGGGTTCATAGAACCTAAAAAAAAATGTTCGTTCCATATTTGTTCAAAAAGCCGGTGTATTTTTATTCAAATAGCCGGTGTATTTTTGTTTAAAAAGCCGGTGTATTTTTCGGCGTTCCGCGGACGCTATTGCAAATCGTATTATCGGTGCAGTTGTTCTTCTTCTTTTCGTGTGGTTAGTGACTAACCTGGTATCAGAGTTTATGCCGCTCGAGAAATATCTCTCAGACATGTCGGTTTCCTCACGATGTTTTCCTTCACCGTTTTTAAGCAAGTCATAATTATAAAATACGCATATGAATCCGAAAAGTCAGAGGTGCGTGGCTTGGGTTCGAAATCGAGACCTTGGCAGTCACACCATTAGGCTATCACCGCTATACAGGGTGTAAACGAAATCATGTAATTCCTTCAAACCTCGTGATGTACTGCTGACATAGATTAACCCTGCATGAGATACTTTTGGATTAATTAATAATTTTTGTATTATAACTTTCGTGAGACACATTCATATTTATGATTAGTTACGGTTTACTCACGTGCATTTCCGGGACTGCCCGACTAGTTTCGGACCCAAACGGAGCCCTTAATCATGAGCTGATCACGCGGCGAGGTCGCGAGTCAAACTTACTTACTTTCGAAAATGCACGTGAGTAAACCGTAACTGATCATAAATAATTAATAATTGTTTTTACAAAATGTAAACATGTCTTCTTAACGTGAGGCATTTTAGCGCCCCGAGTTAAATAACCGCGCTGCGAACGATAGCCGCGCAATTCGCTCGGGGCGCTAAAATGCCTCACGTTAAGAACACATGTTTACTTCTTGTAATTTTTTTTTATTAAATCCAAGAGTGTCCCGTGCAGTGTTAATCTATGTCAGCAGTACCTACATCACGAGGTTTGAAGGAATTACATGATTTCGTTTACAGCCTGTATAGACCGGTTCTTGATTAGCCACGAGCCCCTCTCAGTGACACAGTATATGAACTTTAAATTAAACTAGATATAGCACACAAGAGCCGACCCTTTGTGGGATCATTCCTTCGTATAACGGATTTCTATTGTTATCACCACAATAGAGACATGGCCGTGAAGTTTTTGTTTTCGATAAAACCCAAATGCCATAATCTGGCAGAAAGAAAAACCAACCTTGAACCTACCTAACATAACATTACGCGTGTATTCCCCGAAGGATTGGGCAGAGGTAATTAGTGACACCCTCATTTCGCCGTTATGTTTAAATCCCATGTAGAGGGCGAACCTATTGCCTTCAACCGAGCACAAATTCAAACTCCAAGCTGCTACTGCTATAAGACAATTAAATGGAAACAAGTTTAAAACCAAACTAAAAAGAATGTTACATAATAATGTTTATTATAATTTGCATGAGTTCTTTGGCAAAAAATGATGTAGTAGGTATGTAATTAACACTTGGAAATAAATAATCAATTTGCTTTTATTTGTTAAGTATTGCATATCCGACATGGGTAGACTGTTGATCCTAAAATCTGCTATATTATAAGATCTAATTGTACACACTTACGCAATAAATAATTCTTATTCTTACTGAGAAATTCCATATGGAAAAACCCAATAACACTTTGCCAGACTTGGGGATCGAACCAAAGACCTCAAGATCAACAGTCGCGCAAAGAGGCACCTACCTATATACAGGTACATTTAGTAAACACAGATAATGATGTAGGGAAATATTTTAACGCCTGAGTGCTTTTTTTATTACCCAAGTGCCAAGGAAAGATTATGTTTTTCGCGCGTATCTTGTATGTTTGAAAATTTCTTTATTACCTCGTATCTTCCAAATGGCTGGATGGATTTCGACAGTTAAGGTATCGTTAAATTCTTCTTATAATCTCAAGTGTCATTAGATGGGTGCTTGAAAAAAATGGCGGATTTCTGGCTTGAAATAGTAATATGTTAATAAAAAAGAATTACCAAATTTATCGAGTAGGGTATCAAAAAAAAGAAAATTAAAAGTGGATTACAAAAATATATATAAGTTATATTTTTAAATTTAATTAGGAATAATGAATTGGTTTGAAAAGTTTTTGATAGCGTAAAAATGGGCCATGTTTGTGTCAGAGCTCGTGTTATCACGGGACACTAAAAAGTCTAAACAAAAATAGATAATTTAAAAAAATTAAAAATCCGACTGCAAATTCAATTATTATAGCACTAAAAAGACCGAAACAAGATTGAAAATAGAAAACAAAATTAAAATAAACTATAGGTAAACGAAGTAAACTCTACTTCGGTTTAACAGTCTATTTTATGAGCTGAAATCCTAAGTTAAATACCCGCATTAAGTTTAGTAACAGGCGGGACCCAATTGAAAATTATAAACCGAAAGAAAACTAATGGGTTCCGTGCAATGTGTAGCGATGATGTAAAACGGTGTGACCCTTTCCACCAGAGCTGTGCGAGGAATGTGTAATGCGTAATGTATTAATGTGTACAAATGCGCAGTGCGAGGATAGGTAGCGGACTCTTTTCGAATATGAGGGTGGTGTGGTGGGAGCGGTACACATCCCTAGTAACACATTCCTCGCAACACATTCCTCGCAACACATCCCTCGCTCGCATTTCTCGCTTGTTTTGTACGAACAAAATCCTCGCTCTGCTAAGCCCATATCCACCAGAGCTGCACAGAGCGAAGCTAGGTAAATGAAATGATTCTATTGGTGCTTACTAAACACATTCCTCGCTACGCAGCTTAGCACAGCTCTGGTGGATGCTCAGCCTAAGTGCCCAGTTTGAAGTCCCATCTTATTTTTACCTCAATAATCCAGGTTTAACATATACCCGTCATTGACCCAATTAATATGCTTGACCATACAGTACACAAAAAAATATTAAAGCCAAGTATACTTCTAATCTTCTGAAGAAGGAAAAAGAAAATTATTTCTAACAAATTCGGTGGACTTTCAAGTGGTATTTCTGGACAAAAAGTAATAGAGTGTACCTAACCTTTTATAGTATATGACTTATACGTATACCTTTTTAAGTACCTGTGTTGTTTTGGTATATTGAGTTACCTATATGTAGTGAATAGGTCTTGTCTCGTGACTGTGCCCGCGTAAATAAGTTGACTACAGCGCTACCTATCGGATCCTACCATAGTTACGAACCATCATCTTGACAAAACAAAATGTATAGCTGCCCGTCCCGGCTTTGCACGGGTGGACATGTTTCCCGTTTTAGCAACATTTTTCATGTATGCTCCGCTCCTATTGGTTGTAGCGTAATGTTATATAGCCTATAACCTTCCTCTATAAATGGACTATCCAACACAAAAACAATTTTTCAATTCCAACCAGTAGTTCCTGAGATTAGCGCGTTCAAACAAACAAACTCTTCAGCTTTATAATATTAGTATAGATAAGAGTCTCCATGAGCGACTATACTCAAGTACCTCCGCGCGTCCTGGTCAGTCAGCCTCGCTTCCAATTTATTGACTGGGTAATCTTTTCACGAAGACATGAGCTATTGTCGAACGCCGTCGACGGCTATAGATGTCAAACGACAATCTGCACAGGCCGCCAGCGACGTCATAAGCCGTAAAAAAAGTGCGATTAATTTGTAGCAAGGCGTGGAGGGAAGTGCTCCTACGTCTATTAGCGTAGCGTTCAAAAGGCTCGTGCCGTCACTACAGAATAAGAAGTCTCATAGGAGGCCTATGTAGGAGGCTTATTTTTAGTAGTTCTATATCTATCTATCGCCGGTCGGCAGTGAAAACGTCGTCCATCAAATTTTCTTCAAAGGCGTTTTATTTGTTCTTTAGATTGATAAACTCGTCATACACGTACTAGTTCAACAAACTTTCAATTCAAATACTTCTAAGCTATCTATGACGTACGATAACAAACTTGTATTAACATTTGATTTGCCATTTTTTTTTTCAAGAGACAGTTTTTTTTATCTCTTGTAAAAAATTGTATTTTACACATACGTGGTTTTCACTGCCGACCGTCGCTATATGCCTAGCCTTTTCCCAACTATGTTCGGGTCAGCTTCCAGTCTAACCAGATGCGGCTGAATACCAGTATTTTATATGGAAAGACTGCCATCAGTCCTCCGCAACCCAGATAGGTACTCTAAGGTTAGACCGGTTTCGGACTTCTGACTACCCGTAACGACAGGCAACGATAGGTATTCGTATGACACTCGGGATCGACTGTTTAACGTGCTCTCTGAGGCATGGAGGGGTCTTAGGGTGTTAAGAACGGTTACCCTTCCACGTACATAAAGTTAAATACTACATAATGTACAAACGACATAAAGTTTTCAATTTAACTAAATTGTATGTGTGAAACGAGTATTTCAGATTCAAAATTCACTTACATTAACCTTAAACGCACTCAACAGCATTCGTGCTAGTCCTACTGATATATTTTTAACTAGCTTTTGCCCGCAGCTTCGCTTGCGTGATTTTTTTTCACCCCCTTGAATGTTGAATTTCGAGAAATCCCTTCTTAGTGGATGTTTAGGTACGTCACAAAATGAAACTACTGTCAAAATTTCAAGTTTCTAACCCCAGCCGTTTAGGCTGTGCATTGATAGATCAGTTAGTCAGTCAGTTTCTCCTTTTATATATTTTTAATTTAGTCAGTTTCTAAAAGAATCGGCGCCAAAATCTGTCTTCACAATTTTAAGAAACTCATTGAATTATTGTGTCACTACATATGAAAGAGGAACGTACGTCGCAGCTTATCATTTAACATGAGCTGCAGGCATTGAAGAGAAATATAGGTTAGTGTGTTGCTTGTACTGAAGTATTAGCAACTTACATACCTATTAATTATGCAATAGTGATCGTAAACTCGATAGGTTGCTGCTTTTGTTCAGTACTAGGAATATAACTTGTGTGTGTTGCTCCATTTCTATTTAAAAACTTAATGTATTCATTGGTAACGTAAACACAAAAGTAAAAAGAAAACATAATTAGGCGTCAATTTGAAAACCTCTAACGGTTTTTGAAAAAGGAATAAAGATGTTTCGTTTTTGCAGAAAAATAACACTCTTAAATGTTCTACCTAGCCTTTTCCCAACTATGTTGGGGTCAGTTTCCAGTCTAACCAGATGCAGCTGAATACCAATATTTTACACAAAGCGACTGCTATCAGACCTCAACCCAGTTACTATGCAATGCAGATATCCTAAATAACACTCTTAAATAATAACGTCAAATATCTATATACTAATATTATAAAGAGGAAACATTTGTATTTTAGTATTTTTCGATTTTTGTATGTAATGAATAAACTTAAAAACTACTGGACTGATTTCAAAAATTCTTTTGCCGTTAGAAAGCTACATTGTCACTGAGTAACATAGGCTACGGGCGGAGCCGTGAGGACACAGCTAGTGGTACATAATTCGGATACGACTCGGGAATTTGACATTTGAAATTTTTCAACGTCGACTTTAACTAGATTTTTTTGTATTATTTTGATAACTAGTAATTCGTATAAAAAAACTAATTATGTCAATTCTGATTATACGATATAATAACCGCAATTCCAAAACCAAATGGTACTTATATATAATAACCAACGACCACTGATGGGGCATTATGTGCAATCAAAATGGATGCGGCGACGTTTCCCTAGAACTCAGAACAAGGTCTATTGTATTATTCATGCCGTACCGTGAACACGAAAACGTTATACTTATTTTTCCCCCATCAATGTTCCGATAATAATTAATTCAGTACCATTAAGTAGCCACTTAATATTTTCAAAGAAACTGAATTTATTAAGTGTTTTTTTTTTCATTTTCCTCCGTGGTTTCCATCAAAGAATTAGCCACGCCATCTTTCTCTTCCTCATTTTTAGGATTCTGTATATGGTTCTGTTCTCTAATAGCAGTGATAGCCTAGTGGTGTGACCGTCGGACTGCCAAGTCATAGGTCTCGAGTTCGAACCCAAGGCACGCACCTCTGTCTTTTCAGATTCATGTGCTTATTGTATAATTATCACTTGCTTAAAAATGGTGAAGGAAAACATCGTGAGGAAACCGGCATGCCTGAGAGATATATCTCGACGGCATGTGAAGCCAAGTCAGAGGCCCATGGGCGGCATAAACTCTGACACCAGGTTAGTCACTAACCACACGAAAAGAAGAAGGGTTCTGTACATAAAAGGTCAAAACGGAATCTTTAAGGTGAGATAGTCATGATGTTAGTAGTAGTAATAGTGGTTAGCTTAGGTTAAGTATTATACTCGTCCCAATTGGTTGGAGACCCTTCAGGTCTTGCCAATAACTACCCGGTTACGTAGAAATGGTCCGCAAGACCACCTACAAGAAGTCGTATGTAAAAACAATCTTAAGGTGAGAATTTGGTGACTGTCTGTCTATCAGTGTGTCTGTATGTAGCGAGCGTTTTTCTCAATGACTACGTTAGCCACTCAACCGCCCGGCCCCCGCCGCCATTACAAAAGACGGTTTAAGAAAAACCCAGGTTTTAAAATAAACCCTTTCTATATTTGTTATATGAAAGAGATGAGTATATGTTTTTAATCTGGGTTTACCTGGTTTAAACCAGATTATGTAATAAAGGGATTAATGAATAAAAAAGTAATATACGATATCTATAGTGCGCTAGTCTAACTCGCTCGGTTCAGTTGAAAACCAGCGTCAGGCACTAGTAGTCTGACAATTTTGCTGAACTGAACCTATTTGGTTCAGCCGTTAGACACAACTATTTTTTTCTTTTTGTTTGGTCTCTTATGAATTATTTGTCTGTGTGTCTGAGTGCTTTCGTGCTAAATAAATTTCTTTCTTTCTTCAGTTGACCAGTTTTCTTTGGGTGTTAGAAAAATGTAGGAACTAATTACTTTCTGCTTACCATACTAATTATGTACTAAAATTACGTGTCAACCTATAATTATTATTTTTTTAAAAAAACGTTGCCCCACACTAGGATTTCTCCTGTATCGTGGGTGCGTTTACAAACACAAATCTTCACACGCACAAACATCCAGACCCGGAACAACTATCTGTAGGCCATACAAATATTTTTTCCGTGCGGGAATCGAACCCACGACCCGTAGCGCAGAAGCCGATCGCTCAGCCACTGCACCAAACGTGTCGTCAAGAAAGAGCTTGATAAGTATAGAAACAAACCAATCTTATCGTTGGATGTGAGACAAGTTTGTTCCTATCAGAATATTAATAATGAAGTATTTAAGAGTAGATTAGGTATACGGTGTCTCCGGTTTTTTACAGTCATGTCCAGCCTGCCAGCAGCTTTTGTTAGACTTTTGGTCAACCCCGCCCCGCCAAAAGAGAAATATAATTAAGAGTAGAATAAATATCAAATGAATAACAGTAATAAATACATAAGTAAAAGTATCAAATTTTGTTTTTCTTTTAAAAACCAGTGTGACAGGCTTTCAGGACAAAATGTCCGGCTGAATATTCTTTCTTTCTTTTCTTTTTTTTTTTTTAATATGAATCTCATAACACACACCAAACACGCATAACATAAACCTTACATACATAATGCACAACAAACACAACACTGTCCAAACACACCCTATAAGTAATCATACTAATTTAACTGCATTATTTTTATTCACAACCATTGTACAATATAAAATTGGGAGAGGGCACTGACTTCTGTAACACAGGTATTACCTAGCTCAGAAGTCAGGGACTTCATAGGATAATTTGTAAAACAGTTTTGTGAATAAAAAAACATTATTATTATTATTATTAATCTGTGACCGACTTTTCTATTTTGCTTGACAACCCTAGTTAGGTAGGTATAAAATATATAATGTGACATTCACAGATCATTGTATAGTAAAACAAGTAACAATGTCTTAAAAAAAATATATATAGCAGAAGTATTGAAATAAACAGCTTTAGTTATATTTTACAAGAATAATTTTCTAATTACCTCCAAGTGATTTCAAAAAACAGCGAACGAATAAACATGATATCACATTCCCCTCTTTTGCGACGTTATATCAGAAATTAGCATTGAATTTCCAATTAAAAGCTTGGACGAGCTTTGTTCAGGATTATTGTAGCTATTAGTTTGTTGCGTCAATCATTAAAATTCAGGCCGCTTGGCTTCGTGGAATCGTGTTAAACACGTATTACCTGATATGCTATAAATAATTAAATAGCTTAATGCAATTACAGACTGAAGGCATTAATGGAGTATTGGAGTTTAAATTTTTTTAAATTGAAGATTTTATTTACGTAATTTTTTTTTGTACATTCATACCAATTTTCCAGGAACGTACACGTAATCTTAAAAAATAATTGACGCTAGTTAGATTATAGCAACGGCGATATTATATTCTAAATGAAAAATAAATCTAATTATTTATGGTTTTTAAAGACAAAATCGTATAAACCGCAATTAAAAATAAATAAACACGCAAAATTGCCATAACACTTAATTTGTATCCTATTTCATTTTTCCATTAAGGCTACGATGATAAAAAAGACGGACATCGTAAATAAAAATGGTTCTTCAAACACAGTTCAATTAACTAACAAATTAGATTTACCTGCGAACTGCCAAATTCGTCCAAGCTTTCAAAACTTCGCAGCAAACTGAAATAAAGTTTCAAACACACGATTTTCAGCTTCAAAACACCACTAGTTCACACACACGTTTTTCGCGAAAATAGAACTTGATAAGTTCTAATTAAATGATTAAAAGTATCTACGAATTTATTTGAATTTTCGGATAATGTTTATTGTCGAACTTGAACTTTGGATCGCACTCAACTGGTGGGCGTTCTGTTCGGCGCCCTACTGTCTACTGACGCTCCGGAGGGCGGGCGCGCCTGTACTTCGAACCGCCGAAGTTCGAGCTGCAATATTCGTGTTCTACTATTGCATTGTCGGGCTTACATATTATTGCGGTACCCGGTATTGTGATGAAAAAACTAGTTTTTTTTTTATTAGGATTTTTTTTTCTTTAAATAATAATACTTTTCCCCCACACTAGGATTTCTTCTGTATCGTGGTTGCGTTTACAGACACAAATCTTCACATGCACAAACACCCAGACTCGGAACAACTATCTGTAGGCCATACAAATATTTGTTCCGTGTGAGAATCGAACCCACGACCCGTAGCGCAGAAGCCAATTGCTCGGCCACTGCACCAAACGTGTCGTCAATTTTGCGATATTTGTTATTTGGGCGTACATGTTATCTTGTTATGGAAACAAGACGGTTATTTACGCCGTGCGAACAAACTTATAATTGCGTCGGCAGCATTTGCCTGCCTATCCTAATCATATAACAGTCGTGAAGGTTATGTTTGTGTTATATGATTGTAAAAGACCCAGTTATATTGGTAAATAATAATACTGACTACTCTTTGTATTTTTATCGCAAAGCAGTAGTATTTCAATTGAAACAAAAATCAATAATCACTTCTTTTTTTATGGATAGATATTTGATCTGTAGGTCATTCATTCCGCCTAGCCTTTTCCCAATTGTGTTGGGGTCAGCTTCTAGTCTAACCAGATGCTGCTGAATACCAGTATTTTACACGGAGCGACTGCCATCAGACCTCCGCAACCCAGTTACTGAGCAATGCCGATATCCTAAGGTTAGACCGGTTGTCAGACTTTCGGGCTTCTGACTGTCATAGGTATTCGTATGACACCCGGGACCGACGGTTTAACGTGCTCTCAGAGGCACGGAGGCGTCTCGATGTGTAATGAACGGTCACCCATCCACGGACTGACCGCGGCAAGCGTTGCTTAACCCGGCAAGTGCCGGGCGCATATCCGGGTGTGCGTAAGAAATTCGGGCGCGAAGTGTAGGAAGCACACGCGGGTGTGCGTAAGGAACGCGCTCCTATGGTAGCGGATTTTGTACGTTTTATTTTACTGTTTACACGAACCGAATTTATAGGAGCGCGTTCCTTACGCACACCCGTGTGTGCCTCCGACACTTCGCGCCCGAATTTCTTACGCACACCCGTATGTGCGCCCGACACTTGACAGGTCGAGGCACGGAGGCGTCTCGATGTGTAATGAACGGTCACCCATCCACGGACTGACCGCGGCAATCGTTGCTTAACCTCGCAAAATGTATGATTCGCGCGGTCGTTAATAAGCCACGTCGAGCCTCTCCCAATATAAAACACATAATTAAGGTATAGTAGTATCTATTTAGCTTCTTAGACTAGGGTCTATACAAAAGTGCCCATTCTCCTTTACCAGCGAGTTTTCTTGCTCAAGTTATTTCTCACTTTCCTTTTAAAACTTGCAGAAATAGACTAGCAGTGGGTGTGTCCACAGTTGCGATTGAAGTCAACTTGTGCAATAAACCTTGCTTGCGGACTTGGCGCGTTTGAGCTGTTAATGCGCTTAACAACGGCTTAATTAAACCGTCGTTTTGTCTTTCAATGAAAGCACCATTGATATAGTGAACAGTTTATTCTGTCGTCAGTTCTGTATGTTAGCGGAATAGTATAAGAGTATTGAGGTTTCCATGTTTCGGGAAAACGAGTTTTGTAACGTTTCTCGATAACTACGGACTTGTGGGTAGGGTACGTAAGGTACAAAATTGCTTAGAGGACACACTATGATGCCTTGAAAGGAATACGTCGAATTTAAATTCACTCTGTATACTAGTAGTAGTAGTAGTTAGTATACAGGGTGAATTTAAATTCGATGTATTCCTGTTAAGGTGCCATAGTGTGTCCTTTACTAAAACCACTGCTGGTAGTACTAGTACTGGTACTTATACTAGGTTAGTCGGAAAGGGGGTACTAAGCCGCGGGCCACTTAATGTATCACTGATGGTTGTTTTAAAGAAAGTGTTAACATTAAAAAAGGTGTCCATAAAAAATATTTTTTATTCAAGTGTGTCCATATCTATATCTATACATATAATAAATCTGTAGAGTTGGCTTGTCTGTACATAGCAAATATTTTGAAAATACCTGGTTGGGGTGTTAAACGATAACCAATAGAACCCATTTTTAACATTTTTGGAATTTTTGTCTGTTTGTCTGTTTATCTGTTTGTTTGTTCAAGCATCACGTAAAAACAACTGATCCAATGTTGTTGACTTTTATAAAAAAATATTTTGCTTATCTCCATGTAACATTTCGTTTTTGTTTCATCGCAATCGGTTCACGTAATTAAAAGATATGCGAATTTTAAGTGCCCTAGAAGAAGTTAGCATGTATTCGTTTATAGCATTTCATTTCAATAGATGCGTTAGGTGTATCAAATCACGTTGTGAGGAAATATATTACAACGAATAAATCCACAATTTTTTTAATATTAATTGTTGAATTGGTACCTATTCTCAGTCTACGGAAGGTCTATTGAATGCTATCCTCATGAAGAAGGTACTAAGCTTTGATAAAAAAAAAAATCAAAGATATTGTTATTTAGAATTTATTAGGTACCTATCTATCTGAATGGCAGTGGAAGAGAAATACACTCAATGTCATAAGTGAGTGTATTCTAAATTGTTAATTGTGCAAGGCAATACGGTAGATTAATTTGAAATACTCATAATCTAATTTATTAATATTATCATAAATCTGTAGACTTGCCGTGTTTGAAAATTGAAAATATTTTTAAAATAATAGTGGGGATGGTTAAAAGATAAGAAAAAAAAACCATTTCGATCATTTTTGGACTTTGTGTCTGTTTGTCGGTTTGTTTGACTCAGTGTGATTGACTTTTATAGATAATATTGTGCGTATCTCGGAGTAACATTTAGTTTCTGTTTCATCCTAATCGGTTCGCTCAATCTAAAGTTATTAGAATGTAAAGTCATTAAGAAAAAAATTAGCATCATTTGTTGTAGCATAATTGCTCAATAGATGGCGTTGCGTGTGTACTAAATTATTATTTTCCGTTCAGTTTTAAACGTGTAGGTACAGTTTCCGGTTAGCTTATGTTATGCTATGAAGCTGCTTCTCGCACGATTAGCTCTATGTGGCTCTCTCCCGTGTACTTAAGCAACCTGAGCTATCTTTATGCACAAATCCCTTTTTTTATATATCGTTGGTAAATCCTCATGGATGTCTCTCGCCCGGGGAAGGCGAGGGAGTCTGCCGGACTCTTGCCGGCTAAAAGCCAACGGTGTACCTCCTTCTAACCTAAGACCGGGGTCACGGGATTCGCTATTACATGCACCGCAACCCCGGCATGTCTTGGCCCACCAGCTTCTTCTAGTGGACTTCTCCAGTGGTGGGGCAATTTGTCCCCTGCCCCACTTCCTTCTGGGAGGCGCGCGCGGAACACGGCGCGCCATCCTCCCGGGCCTGTTACTGGTCGGGTGACGGGTCCCTAACCCGCCGCCCGCAGGCCACTCACTAGGGTCGCCGGAGATCGTCACGCGCCCTCCGGCGCCCGGAGCGTCTAGCGCGAGAAGGGAGGGAGGAAGACGCCTCCCTCTCCCTCTCCGCCACCTCCTTGGTGACCATCACTTCCTCGCAAAAGGAAGCGACGGCCTCCCACGCACTCTCGCTCCCCACCATGGACAGAACCACAGCCGGAAGCGAGAGGTCTCACCCACTGCCGCAACCAGGTCACGGCGCTGCGCTGTCCACGCAGCGCACACTTGTAGCGTGTGCTGCGCCGTGTGCTCCTGACAGTCCACACAGTGGTGACACCCGGGTGTCTGCTCCCGGCCTATATGACACAGGCACTTCCCGAAACAGCCATGTCCCGAGAGTACCTGCGTCAGCCGGAAGCTGGGGGCGCCATGATGCCTCTCCAGCCACATACATACATCCCTGGTGTTTCTACTGCTAACATTGTTCACAGGGAAACCTTATTATAATGGACCTGTCTACTGATAGAAACACAACATATTTTGTTTAGTAAAAATTCTAATTTTCTAATCTAATAACTAAACATCTACTCAGCCTAAACCGTTGGTAAAAACATAAAGCACCCGAAGCTATGTGAGGTTTCCGTTTTTTTATGTATTTTTTCATATTTGTTAGAATAAACAAAGATTTTTTAAATCCACCTAATCTATACCTACATAATAATAATTTCAGTTAAACAAGTAATGTTGTTCTACGACTTCTACGCATACGAAATGGCGGGCACAGCTAGTAATAAATAAATTCTTCATCCCTGCTTTAGTTATGAATTCAAAAAATGGAGTTTCCAATCCGTTACCCCAAATATGACCTAAAATGTAAGGTATCGTCTTGTTTTCCATAAAATCATTTGTACTATTATTGTTTTCCATAATCGTCCCCCTCATAATATTTACTTGCACTATTATCATTTATACTAATAACGCTTGTCTTATCAACTTAGTAGTCATAACTTTTATTTGCCATAAAATAAGTTTCCATAATAACATGTGTTATTGTTTGGTACAAAAAATAATTTCATTAAGGAATTTCGTCAATAATCACATGATTTATTACAGCAAACAATCTTTAGACAATAAACAGTTTGATAAAACCGAAACAGCTAGGTTAGGTTAGGATAGAACTGTGACCACACAACGCGCCAGATTTTCTCTTTTGCAAAGCAAAAATGCATGGTAGATTAGGTTTATATTATGGTGAATAAATGTTATGGAAAACGACATTATTGAAAATGAAAAATATAGCAAATAAATTTATGGATTAAAATTAATTATGACACTTGATCGATTATAACCAATGAAATTAGTGAAAATGATTTTATGTAATATCACGATTATGGCAACTGAAGCGTTATTTCTGATGAAATTATGGCAAATAAAAGTATGGTATACAAAATTATGGCATTTTAAATTATGGCAAACATTAATAAACCAAAACGTAAACATGTCTGATCGTAGCTGAGGATAGATAGAATTTAGCGTATTTTTTATGAAATCTTTGAACAGCTATTTCTCTAGAACAAAAGTGATCCATTATTATGAGTACTTTAACATCCTTTCGGCTTTGTACCCCCTTTACGATTAACCTTGTATTTAATACTAGTTTTTGCCCGCAGCCTTGCTGGGGTGATTTTTTTTCACCCCCTTAAAGGAAGAATTTAGAATTTCAAGTTTCTAACTTCAAGGTTTAGGCTGTCTTCCTTTTCGTGTGGTTAGTGACTAACCTGGTGTCAGAGTTTATGCCGCCCATGGGCGTCTAACTTAGCTTTAAATAAAATCCGTCGAGAAATATCTCTCAGGCATGCCGGTTTCCTTACGATATTTTCCGTCACCGTTTTTAAGCAAGTGATACCTACAATAATAATAATATAAGATCAGAGCGTCTCACAATGATTGTTGATATCACTGTCCCGCATGACGAGAACCTTGTGAAAGCCGAGAAAGATAAAGAAATTAAGTATCAAGACTTGGCACACGAGGTTGTCGACATGTGGGAGGTTGACTCAGCAGTCATTGTGCCGATAGTCGTTACGGCCAATGGCTTAATAGCCAAGAGCCTCGACCAACACCTGATGAGACTCTCGTTGGGCAGCTGGGTCAAGGGCCTGATACAGAAAGCGGTACTTCTAGACACGGCACGTATTGTCAGGAAGTTCCTCTCTCTGAGGTCCTGACCACCGGTAGCTTGGACCCTGTTCCCGATGCCGGTGGGCTACTATTTTTTATATGTTTAAATGTTTTTTATATTTTTTGTGGAAATATTTAAAAATATAATTTATATGTATATACAATGAATAAACGATAAATAATAATATATTTTTATTTCAGACCATAGATCCATATAAAATGTTAGTACGAACTTAAAAAACGAATGTTGGTAGAAATACATAAATACATAGCAGCACCTTTCAATTTGGTACATGAACTCCTTCCCGCACATGTACACCCACCCAGTGCTTGAGAAATGGACCATCAATTTTATCCGCCTAGGTGGTGAGAATACTGTTGGTGCTGATTCTAAATCGCTGCAGCATCGAGGCACATCGCTTGCGCATAATGGCATAAAAGTCATCCAGACGCGCATCAGCAAACATGCCTGATGCGCTGCAAAACCTGGGCAACTCCAACAGCATTCTCAACACGTTATTGTACTGAATGCGCAGAGCGTTGTAAGCCTGCTACGTATACCTGACCCACAGGCTGCACGAGTAAAATGACTGGCAATATGCCCTGAACAGAGTCAGCTTTACTTCTGTAGTACATCGTGCAAACCTTCGAGCAAGCATGTTGCCTCTGGCTGCCAACGCCCTGCGTTCCCTGTCAATATCCTGGTCATCTGTGAGACAATCTGTGATCACGTGTCCGAGGTATTTGAAACGAGTGACGACTTGGAGCGGTATTCCTCGTAGCGTTAAAGGTGGAATATTCGCGGGAGTCTTATTGCGCGCTTTGAATACCATTACCTCGCTTTTGGTAACATTATACCTCAGCCCGTGAGTCTCCACATACCCCTCACAGACCGCCATCAGTTTTCTCAAACCACAGATTGACGGGCTGAGCAGCACCATGTCATCGGCGTAGCTTATATTGTTTATCATTTGTCCATCGACGGAGCAGCCAACCCTAGCCAACAATACGCACATGAATCCGAAAAGTCAGAGGGGCGTGCCTTGGGTTCGAATTCGAGACCTATGACTTGGCAGTTCGACGGTCACACCACTAGGCTATCACTGCTTTTGCAGCTGGCTTTTGATTTAGACTGTGCATTGATAGATCAGTCAGTCAGTTTCTCTTTTTATTATAATATCGTCAGTGGAAAGGTAAGAAGATTAAAGCGCCAATATACCTACTTTACGGTTGAGAGATACAAAGTATTTGTTTACGAAAATAAACATAGTTATTTTTCTACATTCATACATATTAAATAATTTAATTATCTATTTAATATGTATCTCCTGCCCTGGTCCCAAGTTACTTGGGGTCGGCGCAATATGTTTTTCTCTTCCACTCTTCCCTGTCAGCCGTCTCATTATCATTTACTCCCTTATCTTTCATATCCTCCCTCACACAATCCATCCATCTTTTCTTAGATCTCCCTCTCCCCCTCCATCCATCAACATTCATATTTATCACTCTCTTAGTCACATGTGTTTCATCCCTCCTCAGCACATGCCCATACCAAGACAAACGCTTTCCTTTCAACTTTTCTGTCACTGGTGCCACTTTCAAACTCCCTCTAATATACTTATTTCTTACTTTATCCATTCGCGTCACTCCACACATCCATCTCAACATTCTCATCTCCGCTACGTGTATTTAATATGTATACTCTAAGAAAAATAACTGTTTATTTTCTTAAAAAAATACTTTGAATCTCTCTACTGTAAAGTAGGTAGGTATATTGGCGCTTTAGCCCTTTCCACCGACGATATAGATTTATTATAGGTAGTTCCAAATATGTAAATTAGAACTATTCAATCAAAAGCAATAACGTCTAATTGTAAACTGTCTACAGTGAATTAACATGTTACCTTCTACATAACGTCGGTAAGCTTTGTTAATTCTGTGTACGCAATAAACTGTCGGTATTGGCTAATTATTCAATCCGATGCTAATTATATGCGCATATGTAATGATGTAAAGTATAACTTGACTTTACTGAACGTACGGTCAGAATTAATGGTGTACGGGCGATTTTATAAATGGGAGGTAATAAGGGGCCATTTAGACGGTTCTGGATGTATTGTGTACGTTTGTGTGAAGGTTTATGTGAGGGAAATAGTTTTTGTTGTGGTTAAGCGTTTGACTTCATAATTGTTTAGTGTTTACTTACTGGCTTTTGCCTGTTCGCGTTACTTTTGATCGAGATGATAAGTATTCTATACCTACCGTATTCAGAGAACCGACCGGCTTATTTTTTAACCGACTTCCAAAAAAAGGAGGAGGTCCTCAATTTGACTGTATGTTTTTTTTTATACGTTTGTTCCGCGATATCTTTGCTAATTGTGAACCGATTTTAATTATTCTTTTTTTGTTTGAAAGAGTATTCTTTCGAAATGGTCCCATTTAAATATGGTGAAGATCTGATGAAGAACTTCGGAGATAGACAATTTGAAGTCGGTTTTATTTATGTTAAAAAGTTTTATTATTTATTTAATTATGGCACTCCAACGACTTATTCACTAATACATTATTAGGGTACTGTAACAATTAAACTTAAAATCTAGAGTGAATTTGTCACTTACCTACAGGTGTGCTTAGCACTTACATATTACAAGTTTTATACTATTACAGAGAGTACATACAAGGTTAGTCATAAAGGGGGTAATAAGCCGCGAGCCACCTAAAGTAGCACTGATGACTATTTCAAAGCAAGTGTTAAAATTTCAAAATTCGATAATTTTTATTTGCATGCAAAAAGATTTTTATTTTAGTTTTAAAAAAAAAGTAAACGTACCTGCTTTAGTTATGAATTCAGAAATTAATTTTCTAATCCGTGATCCCAAATATGAACTAAATTGAAAAAACAGCTGATCATAGCTATGGAAAGATAGATTTTAGCATATTTTTGACGAAATCTTTGAAAAGCTATTTCTCTTAAACTATCGAGTTTTGGGGAAAAATGTAGAACAAAAGTTATTCCTTATTATGGGTACTTTAACACCCTTTCGACTTAGTACTCCTTTTCCGAGTAACCTTGTATAAGCTAAAGAAATAACAAAACTACATGAAAACAAAATTTAAAAAAAAAGAAATAACTATCTCTGTTTTGTTGCTCTAAAGAATAACACAATCAATGACAGATGATAAATAAGTAAGTTATGTCGTACTGTCACTGACACTTCGCCCTAAAGTGACAGTGACAGCATGAGACTTAACGGTAACTTATAATTGAGAAGCGTTTTACTATTTCACGCCAATATTATTATTTGGCCAGTAGGCCAGTATTAACCTTTTGGACGCCATTGTCACATATATGTGACAAACGAATGCTTACCCTGTACGCCAACGTCACAAATATGTGACAAAAAAAACGATGCGATTCTAGTTACCTTGGTGTGGGGGGTACGCCGATGCGTTTATGCTCTGGCGTTCAAAAGGTTAATAAACAGCTCTCATTTGAGACACACCAATTAAGTGTAATTTTAAAAGGGGATGAGAAGTATTTAAAAAAACATGTAATAAGTTATAGACTTTAATCTGGACTCTAAAAACCCATTAAAATCTGTCAGGAAGTTTATAAGAGTACACACAGACAGGCAGATAATATTAAAAAGTAAGGTTTACTTAGGACTCCTTATAATATGCAATTTCATTCGCAAGGTTTTATGATTTTAAGCTGTTTTCCGGACCCTATGTCATAATAACACCTTTTTTCTCGTTGGATAATCCTCATGGATGTCCCTCGCCCGGGGAAGGCGAGGGGGTCTGCCGGACTCTTACCGGCTAAAAGCCAACGGTGTTCCTCCTCCTGACCGTTCGGCCGGGGTCGCGGGATTCGCAAAAGCATGCACCGCAACCATGTCATAACAACATCTGCCCCAATAATGGGCACGGGCCTCATCTTAAAATTAGAAAAGTCTAGGCCCTAGTCGCACCTGGGTTAGTATCATGTACTAAGGCCTGAGCCCTTGTCATTATGAGAACAGGCTCATTCCCGGCAGCGAGACAGTAATGCACTGTTTAAGTATGTTCGTTTACCTCCCACATACAACTACACTGGTCTGCAAAAATAAGTATCACACTTTTAAAATTTAATTTTTTTCTAAACTATAGAAGTTAGAGATTTAAAATAAAAAACGTTTTATAGCAATTTTTATCAGCTTTCTTTGAAACTATAGTTACAAAGTTAAACTCTTTTTTGAGTCCTTTTTGTTTCGAAAATATATCTTGTGTACTTAAAAAGTTATTGCAATTTGAATAGTGTGATACTTATTTTTGCAGGCCAGTGTATTATCAAGCAGTGCAGGACTGGCAATACCAGAATAATATTATTATCAGTTTCTTAACTAATAATCCTCAATTTGGAATAGTTATTAGATTCCCCTTAGGGATGATTTCCACCAAACGGCTCGCATCGCATCGGATCGGAAAGGATACGAACGGATGCGGCGACAGCCGCACGCGTCCTTCAGGATGTCGACGCATACGATCGGCTCCGTACAGTCGCTTGCAAACGTATCCGTTTCTGCGCCTAGTCAAATAGTTTCATTCCTACCGTGTTGACGTGTTCTATTTTTTTAAAGGCTCCGATCGGATACGACTACTAAACTTGCGAACGGAGCCAAACACACGTCGCTGCATACTTTCGGCTACGATCGCGTATCACGGAAGACGCCCACGGTCAAGCTGCTGTGCGCGGCTTGGTAATATAGACTTGAAATACTGTGTACACGATTTAATATCGTTTAAAAATTGTAACACCCGTTCCGATCCGATGCGATGCGAGCCGTTTGGTGGAAATCATCCTTTAGTTTCCTCTTACGGTACGCACTGAAATTATTCATGGTTAAGACCGACCGGTTTGGGTTTCAGGTAGGAACTACAAATATAGTTATTTAGTACCCTGCAGGTATCCGTTCATGACATCGCAATGTGAAACAGATGCTCGGCTTTGAAATACCTTCGTAATAATACTTCCTCCTTGTTCCCAACTATGTTTGAGGTCAGCTCCGATAGAAGAGAAGCTAACGGTGCTATGATTTACGATGTGTCAGAACCGAAGTCCCTAGCAAAACTGAATGAGTGGGTCAAGGAACTGCAAGTATACTCCACCAAGAAGACACCATTGTTGGACCCAGTGCATAATATCAGCAAGCACATTCGGTAAACCGCGCGACGGGCGCAACGAGTATTCCCAAGGAAGGTTGACGTCAGGCAGGCGGCCGGTCATAAAGCAATAAGCCAAAACTTCTAACAACATGGATTTACGAAATACATGTTGTGCCGACCCCACCTAGTGTGGGATAAGGGCAGGAAGAAGAAGAAGAAGATGTGCGAAACGACTGTTTCTGATTCTGAATTCATTCACATTAACGTAACGTGACATCACTCGTGCTAGGTCTACTGGTACTGCCACCTGACATCATTCTGAGCTGATGGTTGTTTTGGTACTTCTGTTGTATTATTGTATTTTTTATTGGCCTATTGTTCTGCCTAGCTTTATTTCCAACTATGTTGGGGTCAGCTTCCAGTCTAACCAGATGCGGCTGAATACCAGTATTTTACACGGAGCTACTGCCATCAGACCTCCGCAAACCGGTTACCGGTTAATGCCGATATCATAAGGTTAGACCAGTTGTCAGATTTTCGGGCTTCTGATTTCCTGTAACGAGCTATCATAGGTATTCGTATGACATCCGGGACCGACGCGACGGTTTAACGTGCTCTCCGAGGCATGGAGTGTTTTATTTGCCTATTGTTCGTAGCAATAAATGCTTTTCTATATCTATTTATAGGTACCAAAAATGATTCGCTCACGTCTCCGATCACTTTCCACCATTCCTTTAATGGGTGCGTTCAGAAATAAGTGGTTATGATTGATTATAGTGCGAGCCATTATTTTAAAACTTAGAAATATTATAATTAGAATGCATATTGTATTATTTCGTTGTGGAAAGCATTATTTTTGTAGTGTGCTTTAAACATTATTTGTTGTTATTTTCATTAAATTTAAAGTGGTTTTATATACATCCCATTTATTATTTCTTCAACGCAACCTGAATTTACTACATATTTATATATGTATATTTATTACATATATTATGTCATCATGACGCCGGTGCAACGCTTTTGCGTTTCAGTTGTTGTTGCCTGAGGCCTTAATTACTACAACCCGTAAGTGAGTTAATAGCGGCAGGGCCTTGCACCAGTGATGAGGCTGTTTGTCCACCATCGGCCTCCAGAATTTAGACTGGAAAGTCGGTTATAAGCTTGGTGCACCACGTAAAAGTTTTGAAGGAAGCTAAATATTTACTAAGGTCGATTGATAGAAAGTGTTAAGTCCTCCCCTGTACAATTTAGTGAACAAAGAATAAATAAATGGGATAAATATTGTACGTTTTCTCAATATACCCTTTTTAAAGGCAAAATAGGTAATTTTTAAATGGTTTTAATTAGCTTCACTTCGTACATTAACCAATGTACGAAGTGAAGCTAATTAAAACCGTGTTTGATTCAAATCTTGCGACAGATTTTTCAACCACTTCTGTTTAACCGATTCTCCTGAAACTTCGCACACAAATTCAATTCCTATGATAATACAACATTATAATAATTTGAACCTTCAATCCTCAAATTCTGATTCTGCAGAGGTACTGCGAGATAAAGCCGTTCAACTTAAAAATTAAAAAAAAAATAAGTTGTCACGGGGGACCTGGCAGATGTGAAACATCCGCCGCTTTCACACCCTTACCGCCGTATCAGATGTCACACATCAAAAATCCTATTATGCAAATACTAGCTTACATGAAGATGAGTTTTCTTCCAAGCAGACAAGAAAGACAGATAGATACAATAAAACGGATTAACAAGATAATCTCCTGTCTCTGTTCTTAATTTCCCTTCAACATGCATCCTTGTTGACGACTTCATGCACCATTACCGCGTTGAAACTATCTTATCATTCATGCACCGATGCACTTCCAGAAGTGAAACACATTAATTACATAGTACAGAATAATGTAACTAGTTTTAATGGGTTGGGTTCAATGTTTAGGACTATGCAATACGTAACACAACGATGAACAAACCTTGTAACTGGTTGATGGGTAGGTAAAGTATAGCACAATCATACACTTTTTGTCACTATCCACGCTTTTTCACTAATTCTTTTTTCTCATTTTTCATATCCTCTTTCAGTTTTACATACATACATAAACTCACGCCTTTTTCCCATGGGGGTAGGCAGAAACTATAGAACGCCACATGCTACGACCCTTACTTACCCCTTTCGCTTTAACCACATTCATACATCTTGTCATACACGCACGCCGGTTGAGAGTACTACGCACCTGACCTTTGTGAAGAACATCACCAATAACATTGATATATGTCCTTCTAGGACGTCCTCTACCGGCGTTTCTACTGACATCCGCCTTATAAATCCCTTTTGTTAATCGCAGTTCACTCATTCTCTCAACATGACCAAACCACCTAAGCATACTCCTTTCAGTTTTGTAGTCGGTTAATATAACTAACATCATCCTATAAAATCAGCTGCACAATGTAAACAAGTAAGAAATCAATAATTTCTCAAAATTCTGAATATCATAGCTTGAACTATGCCCGCGTTTTCACGCTGTGTGATAAGTGGATAGCGTGTATAGTGACAAAAAGTTTATGATTGTACACTTAACCTATATCAACCAGTTACAATGTTTGTTCTTCGTTGTGTTAGTACTGTATTGGGTGAATAGGAAAAATAAATAGAATGTTTTCTCAGAAGTTTCTGAATTCACTGGAAATATCTAATTCGATAATTTACTATTTTACAAAAATTAGGTTTTTTTTAGGTTATATCAAAAAGGGATAGAAAAAATTATCGTTAAAAATATGAACAACATTAATTAAAAAATAAAGGAGATACGTACGTGTTTCAAGTTTTTGAATGGCGCGTTTCCTGTCTTTGTCGCTCGAAATGAACATCGTACGGAGTAATGTTAAGTTGCTATGAAGTTTTTGAACAATGACGTCATCTTTCAATAGTGCGGTCTCTGTCTAGTTAACAAAGTAAATCGCTTATAACTTGGGCATTTTTTTATATATTGACGACACGTTTGGTGCAGTGGCTGAACGATTGGCTTCTGCGCTATGGGTCGTGGGTTCGATTCCCGCACGGAACAAATATTTGTATGGCCTACAGATAGGTAGTTGTTCCGGGTCTGGAGGTTTGTACGTGTGAAGATTTGTGTCTGTAAACGCACCCACGATACAGGAGAAATCCAAGTGTGGGGCAACGTTTTTTTTAAAGAAAAAATGCAAAAAAAAACATTGGTATTTTCATACTTGCCTATGTTTTTTGTAAAAGTTTGGAGACAATTAATAAAAACACATATTACCAACTACCCAATTGGACAAAATTTTATTGTAATTCAATTAATATTTAAAAAGTAAAGTAATTGCGTGTGAAGATTTTGATCGAGCGAATTCTGCCCATCACTTTCAATTGAAAATCAGTGTTAAGTACTAGGTTCGTTTATAAATTAATTTCCATTTATTTGGGTTGCTTTTTTCTCACTCTACTGAAGCAGTGATAGCCTAGCGGTTGAACGTTTGCCTTCCATGCAGGAGGGTCTGCGTTCGATCCCGGCCCGTACCTCTGACTTTTCGAATTCATGTACAGATCCGAATTTAATTATCACTTGCGTTAACGGTGAAGGAAAACATCGTGAGGAAACTTGCACACCTGAGATGGCTTCATAAAGTTCTCGATGGTGTATGTAGTCTGCCAACCCGCACCAGGCCAGCGTGGTGGACTAAGGCTTAAACCCTTCTCATTCTGAGAAGTAATTGGCTAGTTATGTTTATGTTATGTGCACACTACTAGGCCAGAAGTGTCCTTGATAAATTTTGAAAATCCATTTTCTTCACTTAATCCATTTGCTAGAAGACAAGAAGCTAGTAAACATATCACATAACCCCGAACCCAAAATGGAAACGACCACTTACCTAGAAATAAAAGTGTTCTCACAAAAGTACTTTACGTATTGACAATAGAACTTCAATCTTAATTCACTTCTCCTACCCTCATAGACTTTCATTCGCCTTTAGGGGTTGAACAGCTCTTAACGTTATCTTGAGTCAAAATATCTTGTTCTTACTTAGCTTTGAAACTAACAAAAACAAATACTAGAAAATTGGCTTTAGCATTTGGGTTCTGTCTATTTTGATTGTTAATATAAATACGTCTTTTAGATAGAGGGGTAATGTCTTCTCAATTATAGTCTATTTATTGGATAGAATTTACTTAAATTGTATCTACATTTTATTTTTATTTGCTGTTAATAATTTAAGTTATTTTATTTTATTTCAATTATATTTAAATACTAGCTGTGTCCTCACGGCTCTGCCCGCGTAAAAAGTTTTATTACAGTAATAAATATAGCCTATGTTACTCAGTGATAATGTAGATTTCTAACGATAAAAGAATTTTTGAAATCGGTCCAGTAGATTTTAAGTTTATTCGTCACATACAAAAATCCAAAAATACAAATGTTTCCTCTTTATAATATTAGTATAGATTAGCAAAGGGACGTTGTTCTGTTTTGTCGTCGCCATAAATCTTTACAGCAAATACAACTAAATCTGTTTTTGAATTCACAAATCATTTAAGGGCCGAACCACATCTGACGGAAGATGGATACGTCGCCGATCTTCCGTCGCGTAATTTACTCGAAAAATTTTAATAACGCATCTTCGGTCAAATGGTTTGAGATGGTATGGTGTGAGATGTTAATATGAAATTGTTTACGAGCGGAAGATCGGTGACGTATCTATCTTCCGTCAAATGTGGTTCGGCCCTTACATGATTTTTGAATTCAAAAACAGATCAACTTAACTCAGATAACTTACGTCAGATGTGTCTCGGCCTTAATTAGGTTTTCAAATTGTGACAAATGATATTAAGGTCCTATTCTTCATTTTGATTTCAGCTTGTGTGCATTTTTATGTCTCAGTTTTTGCTAGTAAAAAATTACTTCAGTTTTTTTACTATCATTTTCATTTACAAGGTACCCTAAAACAGAACAAAAACGGTGTATTCCCTAAAGAAGACCCTTTTTTCGGTCAACTATCCCCTCAAGTACTAAACTTGACATCCAAATACACTTCCTGTAATTGTATCTGAGATCTTCAAGGGAGAAGTAAATCAGATGAAGTTTAGGGCTATTTGAAAATACATTATCTTTGAGAATTCATTGTTTCTAAACGACAATGTTTGTATTAATTAAAATTATGACAAAAAAAAAAAAAACCAATCTTCTCTCTTATGCTCCAGCTACACGTATCAAGTTGCATGCGCAAACAGTTTGTTCAAAAATTTGCGCAATAAAACACGGTACGCTGTACAGCGCGGCGTTCACACGACAGCGACTTACATGCGCAAACGGTAGAATAGACGGTATTGTCGGTATTAATGTGCAGTGCGCAGTATACCTACCATTTTCCCGTTTTAATGGTCCGGCTACACGCAGTGACTTAAATGCGCAAACAGTTTGTGCAAACGTTTGCACAAACGGTATTGTCGGTAATAACAATACCTACTGTTTGCACATACGTTTTGTCGCCTTAACAATGCTTACCTGTGAAAATAATTATGAATTTGCGCAAAAAAATAGAGCGTGAGGCCGGACCATTAGAATGAAGTAAGAACAAAGTAAGATATATCACGTGCTGTAAGCCATAAAAGTCAACTAAGGGGTCGTTATGGTCGTATACAAGGTTAGTCGGAAAGTGAGTACTAATCTGAAAGTGTGGTAAAGTTTCTATAGTTATGAATAACTTTTGTTCTAGAACTTTCCCCAAAAGTCAATAATTTAAGAGAAATAACTGTTCAAAGATTTATAAAAAAATACGCTAAAATCTATCTATCCTGAGTTGAGATCGGCTGTGTTTATATTTTAAGTATCTAGATCATATTTGAGGTCACGGATTAGAAGCCCCATTTTCCGAATCCGTAACTAAAGTAGAGATGAAGAATTTATGAAAAACAAAAACAAAAAAAACATGTTACATGAAAATAAAATTATCGAAATTTGAAATTCTAAGTGTTTGGCCAGACTGGCAGCGCGGGGCAGGGAGCGGCGCGGGTGCGAGAACGCGCGCGATTTACCTGTCCGTAGTGGAGCGTGGCTTCGTTCTGAGCGTTGTCGTGTCCAGTGTTTGTCAAAATATCATATGGATGAAGAAGACTTATTCTTACTGGAAAATTCTTACTAAAAAACGATGTTTCGACATCCACAGTGCAGATCGTGCTTGAATAGCACTTATTAATTCTTCAACATTTAATTTTGAAGACGCCATCACAACAACGTGCGTGGTCAGCTCGAACTAGTTTGAGATCCCCCGCTCCCGTGCGGGTTGTCGCTTGCCGCCCGCGTTCTCACTGCGGCCACTTGTATGAACGACCTATGGCGTGAGCTACCCGCGCGCTCCCCGCGCCAAGTAGCCCGCGCCGCTTCCCGCGCCCGCGTGCCCACTATGGACACTCAAATGAAGCTCTTCTGTTTGAACTCGCCGCACCGCGCCCGCCCCGCGCCCGCGTTTGCAGTCTGGCCAAAGGCTGAGACTTACTTTAAAACAGTCATCGGTGATATAACCTTGTATACAATACGTAAAAAAATCCCTGTCCGATCCGAAAGGGGCTTTGTGCCCTGAAGGAAATTGGGGTAATTTGGGTACTAAAAACGTGCATTTTTAATAACAATAACATTTTTATATTCATCAATAATGTGTTTTTTTAAATTATTTTTACTAATGGTATTGCGGTACCTTTGTGCCCCTTTCGGATCGGACTGGCTTTTTTTAACATATTGTATCATAGTTCCATGGCTAGAAAGGGGGTGACTACTGAGATGACGGCTAATAGAGATGTATGGAAGAAGAACACATACTGCGCCGACCCCAAATAAGTTGGGATACGCGCAGGAGGATGATGATGATCATAGTCCCATACCACTACATACCTAAGTGAAATTTCAGTTATTTTCTTCGAGCTTGCTTCTGTCCACTCAGATCGCAAGTTCAATCTCCGTGTTCAGACAAATATTTGTATAGCCGATAGGTATTTGTTCCTATTCTAGATGTGTGCCTGCATAATGACGCTCCTAGCGATTGTATGAATAATGTCTTGTGATGTTCAAGCTGTTCAGTGCTATGTTAGTGTTATCCGCACCATAATAGACATTTTCAAAACAAGAATGATTCCATAAAACATAAAATATCAGCATAGCCTGTTACTAGTAAAATTTCTAATTAAGAAAACAAAAATTAAGTCGCTTACATTAAATAATTAAACAAAAAACAGATCCGAGATCGATAACCATTTTTTTAAATATCTTTATGTAAAAGTTTAAAATGTATGATGGCCAAATACTCAAACGCTACTCAATTTTGAGTAGCCATTAAGTCTCATGCTGTCACTGTCAGTAAGGGCGAAGTGACAATGAAATCACGAAAATTAAATTAAAAATTTTAAAAACCCCCGACTCAAGAGAGAACCCCTAAAAAGTAAAAAATAAAATCTGTTTATTGGCCATTTAACTTTATTAAAAGTACCTTGTAATATTTTGATTCAAGTGTCGTCACGTCGGGGAACAGTTAAGTAAATTATCATTTCCAAGCTTCTTTTTTTGTATTCTGTTTTATTTTTTATTTATTTAGTTAGCGGTCCCCCGACGTGACGACGCTTGAATCAAAATATTACTAAGGTACTTTTAATAAAGTTAAATGGCCAATAAACACATTTTATTTTTTACTTTTTAGGGGTTCTTTTTTGAGTCGGGGGTTTTTTAAATTGTTAATTTAATTTTTATTTAATACTTTTTAAATTACTAGTAGACACCATCATCTATCTAATATCTACTCATTGAGACCATTCTTATGAGCCCAAACATGCTATATCTGCTATAAGTTGCTGAAGGGTTGGGTATCCTGCAGACTACTTGATATTGCAGCATCAGCTCAAGGTTGCCATGTCTTGGAAATACCACCAAAGTAACAGTACACCAAATTTCAAATCAATCGGACCAGTGAAAGTTGGTAAGACCCTTTTGTCAAGTAGGAAATGAGCTGATGATCTTCAAACGCCTGAACAGATCTTCATAAATTATAGCTGAGAACCATCTCTATTACATCAGCTTTCAAATAGAAAAAACCGCATCAAGATCGGTCCATTCGTTTGGGAGGTACGATGCCACAGACAGACACACACAAACACACACACGAACACACACAGACACGTCAAACTTATAAACACCCCGTCGTATTTGCGTCGGGGGTTAAAAATAACGGCAACTTAAAATTGAGTATTTTGCCATCAAATTGTAAAAGACATCGCTGTCGTAACGCTTTTTAAATACACATTTTATAGAATAATTTAGGCACAACTTTGTGCAATTAAAGAAATTTACTATTCATCTTACTTGGTACTATAAATACGGTGCAGGAATAAATAATAGTCTTATGGCCAAATACTCAAACGCTACTCAATTTTAAGTTGCCGTTAATTTCGTGCTGTCATCGTCACTTCGCCTTAAAGTAACAGTGACGGTTCAGTATTTGGCCATTAGTACTTTTTCGTGTTGGTACGAGATATGCGAGCTATGCGAAAATAGCTCATGCCGTGGTGAAAAGATTAGCCAGTCAGAAAATATGGTAACGGGGCTGACTGCCTGGTAAACATCTTCAATCGTGGTGGCTCTTTTAATGACTTTTATACTTATTTTATTTATCAGGTCTTCTATAGCCAAGGGCCTCTCGGCGGTTATACGTGGACCATTTCAGTCAGACCGAAGTGCGACAGTTAGGTTTGAAGGATTCGTCGCCATACTTAATCAAATTGCGTCTGTTATGTATAGTTTCAGTTGCTCCGGATACCATAGGTACAAGGCACGGATTTCAATTCAGCAATCAAGATGAACCTGCAGAGAATGGAAAGGAAATGGCGTCAAATAATTAAGCCGGAATTTGTAGTTTCAGTATGTCCGTCCATCTGCCCGTCCGTGAGTAACTGCCATTTTTAAGCAAATCAACAAGTTCTGACGTGCTACGCTAGCGTGTCGCCGGCTCACAGTTTCGCAAATTCAACATGGCGGGCTAACGAAGTGTCGGATTACAAGGTCCCACTTTAAACATGTTTTTTGTATGGAAACATGGACACTGGGAATTTAGAGTGGCTATATTGGATGAAATTCTAATATCATTTTAATGTACATGTGTTTAATTTACCTACAATATGTTAAATGACAGAGGACGTTCCCTTAAACGCGTTAATCTATATCATTAATAGATTAAAATAAATATATCAGCATAGTCAAATAAGTATACCTATGTATAAAAAAATATTAATTAATTGCGACATTGAAAGAACTGTGCGCGTGTACAGTGTTTCTTTTACGTATCAATTTAATATTTTTTGTGAATATTTTATTATTTAAGAAGATTATAACATTTTATTTTTCAATGGTAATATTTTTTTAGCATGTATGGACGCTATATTGCGCGTTAACGGGAACAAATTTCCTTAATTAACATACTGTATATCATCAAATCATATTTCAAGAAAAGATTTCGAAAAGATCTAGTTTGTTTTAAGTTATTTATGTACTGCATGTAAACTTGTGCACGTACAATTTACTAGAACACTAGTTTAAATCAAACGTAATCAAGATCTAATTTTTCCTGCAAGCGTTACTACTCTATTTAATTAACATTAGACAAATCAGACCCAATTTAACAAAGATCTGCGCGCTGACTGCGGGATCTGCGAGCAAACACAGACAGCTGACGTCTACTTCAACACTACTAATTATGATGTATTGTCCTGTCTATAACTACTAGTATTGAATGTATTTGTATAGAAATAAGCAACATGTTTCCTTCCTCACACCGATAATTCAGCCCTCATCAAGCTGTCTCCCTCCCAGCCCTCCCGCCAGCAACATCCTAAGCCGAGGTCCGAGTCCCATTAGGGGTCGCCCTTAGTGCTGTTGTTGCTAGTAGTCATGATGTTAGTAGTAGTAGTAGTTAGCTTAGGTTAAGTATTTTACTCGTCCCCATTGGTTGGAGACCCTTCAGATCTTGCTAATAAATAACTTCCCGGTTAATGTACAAACGGTCTGCAAGACCATCTATAAGCAGCCGAATAGAAAAAAAATATGTGTTTCCTTCCAACAAGAATTCGGCACAGTAAGTATTAGTAAGGCTTTTATGAAACTTAACGCTCTATCAAGATTAGCTGAAACTCTACTTGAAGATGTGATTCAAAAGATAAATATGCCTTGGTGGACCACTTTTGTCTAATATTATATGAATAGTTACACCATACCGATCTTTTTATACAATGGACAAGATCACTCATCTTTGCGTAGGATGACATCTGTCATGTTGTTGATATAGTGAGTAGCTTCTCTTTTATTCCAAGAATAAAAAAAGACCTTCCCATCGATCATCCTAAAATAGACAAGTACCTTTTGAGGGACAATATTTATTTTCTATGATCAATATTGCAGAACTCGTAGTAACCCGGAGATTTACGGACCTGCTTCTTAAGGGCCAGGTTGCAGGTTCAAAATCCGGCTTTTACGTACGTAATGACGTATTTTCATTTCGTCTCTTATGCTATGGACAAAATTGTTGTCTATGGTTGTGATGTTACGCCTGCTGGACTATAAGGTATGTCCACACCAGTGCGCTTTCATGTTCATCTTGCGTCTTTAACTTTCGATTCGTCTTGCGTCAAGCGTATGCAATATTGATTGCCATAAGACGCATGCAGCTTATCGTCTACACCTGTACGCTTCGGTCAGTCGTCAAGATGGATGCGCGTGAACTTATAGCTATCTGTGCGGCATATTTAGTGTTAAGTGCAAGGAAGGACCCACTCCTTTTGGTCACAACTTTTTGATGCTCCTTTGAGAAGTATGATCTCAAGCTCTTTATCTTGTTTTTAACCGTTTTCACATCGTAATTATGTTTTAGGCTCAGAGAAATCAACGCGTCGTTTCTTTTTATTTTATTTGTGTAATCTTTGTGCTTGTCCCATAATACTTTTTTGTTCGATAATCTTCTATAAATTCCAATATTTTAACTTTATCTTGCGCCATTTTGTGTAGTAAAACCAATATACAAATAGTCCTCTTTGAATAAAACGCTCGGAATGTTGCACGCGAACCCACCGGTGACGGATTAGCTTGTGCTAGAGGCATGCGCTGTTGTCGAACTAGTTTTAGCGCATGCGGTATTGCATGCGCTATGGTGTTTCATGCATGCCTCAGGCGAAGACGCAAGATGAACGTGAAAGCGCACTGGTGTGGACATAGCTTAAGAGATCCCTGAATTTGTTTATTGAAAATAAATTATTTACCCGGTGGTTGAGCACCATAATTAAATTATTTTAAAATTTACAAAATATTAACTATTAATAATGTTCTGCCTAGCCTTTTTCCCAACTATGTTGGGGTCAGCTCCAGTATAACCAGATGCGGCTGAATATCAGTATTTTACATGGAGCGACTGCCATCAGACGTCCGCAATCCAATTACTGGGCAATGCCGATATCCTAAGGTTAGACCGGTTGTCAGGCTTTCGAGTTTCTGACTACCCGTAACGACTGTCATAGGTATTCGTATGACACCCGAGACCGACGATTTAACGTGTTCTCCGAGATATTGAGGGGTCTCGATGTGTAACGAACGGTCACCCATCCACGGACTGACCTCGGCAAACGCAGCTTAACCTCGCAAATTGTATGTACCGTGCGATTGTTATTTCGCCACAAGCTCCTCAAAAATAATATCTATTAATAATATAAGTCAAAAATCTATCATGTAGGCACCGTGTCAATTTGCTAAAATAATGGCGGCCTACAATGTTTTTGTAAGTTAGACAAACAGCTCAATGATGATTAAGTAGAATTCAAGGCAAAACTTCAGCCTAGGCGTAGGCGTCACTTCCTACATTATAACAAAACTCAGAAGGGTCAATCCTGCGTCAAGTTTGAGTTTGAGTTTGACCATACGTAACGGTGCAATAACCGGGATCGATGGTTTAACGTGCTTTCAAAGGCAATCTAGTGGAACAAGGTATGGTGTTCCTCCAACTAGGCAGGTGTTATGCTTGGCGGGCTACTGCTCAACGGTTGATTTTGGGAAGTTGTATACTACCTGCGTGTCACTTCTTGATATCGCGATGCAGGATTCTGTGACGTCATATTTGAGAGAAGACCCAACCTGCCTAAATCATCCAACCCTATATTTTCCAAAATATGTCCAGAAATACACAATATAACCATCAACCAACTTATAGATATAAAAATACGATTGATTTTACCAAGGATGTGTAATGACGTAACAAAATCTGAATACAGCATCACTGAAGAAAACCATTCTGAACTTAAAACGTCAATAACTCAAAAGTGTCTCTGTGTGGGTTGAGTCCTTTCTGCTTAACTACGTCCAACTAAGGAATGAGCGTGAAGCGTAAAAAGCACGTATTATCCTTGCGGGTGGATTCATCTGCGTGGGAGCCAATAATCCACGAGCCACTCAATTTACATGTATTGCACGGTGTTGACCTTCTGTTCTTACTTATTTACAGGGATTGTTACACAAAATAACATAGCCTTGGCTTTCACGGCTTACTAAACAAACATCTTATGTTTTGACTACCATACTTAGCGTTCTATTAAACAAGTTATTATCTTCTTCCTGCCCTTATCCCACACTAGGTGGGGTCGGCACAACATGTATTTCATAAATCCATGTTGTTAAACGTTTTGGCTTATTGTTTTATGACCGGCCGCCTGCCTGATGTCAATCCTCCTTGGGAATACTCGTTAAGCGTTCGCACGGTTGCTCAATATGCTTGCTAATATTATGCACTGGGTCCCAAAATGATATGCTTGTCAATGTTATTGCCGACAATCTTTTTAAGCCGACAACTAAGTAGACTATGTTCTTCTCGGTGGGGTATACTTGAAGTTCCTCGTCCCACTCATTCAGTTTTGCTAGGGACTTTGGTTCTGACACATCGTAAACTAATATAGCACAGTAAGCGTCTAAAATCTAAAACTTTTAAAAAATATTCGAAAAATAAATTTTATGAAATATAATATTATAAAATTTAAAATTAGCTTACTGATCTTTTTATATGCCCAATTTGGCAATAAAAATGCCACCATTGCATTGGTGAGCAAAACGATTATGTTAGAAACAAAGAAAGAAAATATTTTTATTTCTGATCACAACATCGACGCTTATAAATTGAAACGTTGTCTGGCCAGTAACGTCAAACTTTCAAGGTCAATGTTTAATTTTATCACGTGTTATACAGGGTGTATCCGATTCCGAATTTCCTTGTGATCTACTGGTGACAAAGATTGACCCTGTACGGGATTCATAGAGATGAACTTTTTTTTTCAAATTATAACATAATAGCGGCCCGTCCCGGCTTCGCATGGGTGAACATTTTTCCCGTTTTTGCAACATTTTTCATTTATGCTCCGCTCTTATTGGTCGTAGCGTGATGTTATATAGCCTATAACCTTCCTCGATAAATGGACTATCCGACATAAAATAATTTTTCAATTCCAACCAGTAGTGTTTCCTGAGATTAGCGCGTTATAATAATCGTTCAGCTTTATAATATTAGTATAGTAGTATAGATTATTGTTCTTAACCTCTCATTTTCAAGCCCTGAATTAACTGACTGCGCGGAACGATATAGCGCTAGTCGTGCCCACCAGTTGTGGCGCCGTGCTTCCATTTATTTATGTGTGGCTTAGAAATGTTCTATCAATTAAAAAAAAAACTTTTTTTAATCCTTGTCGTGAGCTTTAGATAGTATCAAACCAATATCGCAACGCAAGACAAAAAAGTTTTTTTTTTTCATTATTAATCATGCAACATCCCTTGGTTAATTTAAACTGGTAATAGACCACATGGTCTATGGTTTTAAGGAATTACACGAATTCGTTAACAACCTGTATATTGACAGCTATCGCCACTCGTGATGAATATTTAACTGCATCTACCTTGTGTTTTTGCTAAAAGTGGATTCGAAGTCACGTTTGCATTTGACCGCAAGAGATTAAATCAATAGTTGAACGGCAGCGACTGTCAATAATAAAATGTAGGAAAATTCGATTTTGCTAATGCAGTTAGCTCTCGTAAAGACGTCTACGAGCTACGTTGTAGATCGTAGCAAGATGCTACGCTGTCTGTAGCAGCTACGACATTCGTAGCTCTTACCGTATTCGTAGAGCTCACAGAAATCTAAATAATTATTTAGATTTATGTGGTAGAAAAAGATAAAATCAATTTATTTGCGGATTGAAGTAAAAACGGATTCATGGGTTAAGTGTTGAGTAAGTTCAATTTTAAATGTGCATATATATAAACCCTAGATAAGATAACACAGACTTATTAGGACTGTCAAACTTTAAGGTGTCAACCCTCAACATGCATGTGCACATAAGAATTAGCAGGCGTGTACTTACAGGAGGATAAAGAATAACGCTTGTAACCGTACACTGTATATATTTTAATAAAAATTACAATTTGAACAACAGAGCGTGGTTCATAGCAATGCGAGGAGCCCAGGGTCTTCTTATGCAGGTGTAGTACTCATCTTAGCAACTGCAGCGGTGCAAGAAGGGCCGATCTGCAGCGTGCCCGACCTTTTATAGGCCCGGATCCCCGCCAGTCCGCCACCACCCGTCACAGGACTAGGAGCCACTCGGCTAGACTATGAGCTAAAAGCGGGCCAAGTTTATTAAAAACAACCAATAAAGTTCAATGAAAAAAAAAAGTATTTATTCAGAGATCCTAAGTTGTCCCCTATTGTTAAAATATTGCAGTATTTTCATACGAACGCATAAGAGTTTAAATCGCCACTGAACCACACGTATATAGACGAAGGCCCGCGTTCTGTGCATGCCTGCTCTAGATAAAATAATAAGTCAGCCGTAGTCCGGTTACATGCAGCG
Source organism: Amphipyra berbera (assembly GCA_910594945.2). NCBI lineage: Eukaryota > Metazoa > Arthropoda > Insecta > Lepidoptera > Noctuidae > Amphipyra > Amphipyra berbera. The sequence goes on along the minus strand of OU343144.1, from coordinate 8,565,749 downwards.
ATTCGCATTCACAAACTGTTTGCGCAAAAAACGCGGTGCTCAGTACAGCGTCTGGACGAAAGCGACTTACTTGCGCAAACGTTTGTGCAAACGGTATTTTCGGATTAATGGCACTGCGTTGTTATACCGTTTTGCTGTCTTAGAGCCCCCGCAAACTACAGACTTTCTAACGGCCGATAGTTTAGTCGGTTTCTTAATCAGTATGAAGATGTATGCAAGTGCACACATTATAGGGATTCGGTTTTCCTTATAAAAAGAGAATCAGCTAACTATTGGGCGATAGTTTAGTCTGCAGTCTACGGGGGCTCTTAATATTTATGCAAGCCGTTTGCGCGATGTACCTACCGTGTTGCCGTCAAAGCGTGCAAATTGGAATTTGCGCAAATAAGATTGAGCGTGTAGCCGAATCAATTAATCCATTCTATCATTTAGTGTTAATTCCGCCAAACAGTTGAGCAAACTTGGATGCAGTATGCAGCACCGCCCTCCCGCCCGCAAATATATGCAAATGCAGAAGATACAATTAATAAAATGTAACAAACAAACAACCCAAACCGATACGACTGATATGTTTATTTATGTTTTATTTAATCCATTCAGCAAAGTTGAGGTTTAAAAGATGATGTAGTGACAAAAATTGAAAGGAGTATGCTTAGGTGGTTTGGCCATGTTGAGAGAATGAGTGAACGGGGATTAACAAAAGAAATTTATAAGGCGGATGTTAATGGGAACGCCGGTAGAGGACGTCCTAGAAGGACATACATCGATGTTATTGGTGATGTTCTTCACAAAGGTCAGGTGCGTAGTACTCTCAACCGGCGTGCGTGTATGACAAGATGTATGAATGTGGATGAAGCGAAAGGGGTATGTAAGAGTCGTAGCATGTGGCGTTCTATAGTTTCTGCCTACCCCCATGGGAAAAAGGCGTGAGTTTATGTATGTATGTAATCCATTCATATCAAATAAAAAGCAGTGATAGCCTAGTGGTGTGACCGTCGGACTGCCAAGTCATAAGTCTCGAGTTGGAACCCAAGGCACGCACCTCTGACTTTTCAGATTCATGTACGTATTGTATAATTATAAAACATTGTGTACCCGGCATGCCTGACAAATATTTGTCGACGGTATATGAAGCCAAGTCAGAGGCCCATGGGCGGCATAAACTCTGACACCAGGTTAGTCACTAACCACACGAAAAAGAAAAGACTAAAATAAATAAAAATACTATCGAAATAGCTATGAATAGTCGTTCACCATCGTCCTTTAATTAAATTCATAACTACAAACTCCAAGGTCAATTCCGGCTAAATAATAGAGAAATGGTGATTAATAACTCTAAGGTCACGTGCCTATCAATCAGAAGGTCATCTATGGTATTCGGGGACCGCATTGTTGTGACTAACTTTCGAAATAAACGTCAACCTTAATTATAAGACTATATTTCGACGCCTTAGAGTGAAAACCCCGTAAGTGTAAAATCAGTAACTTTTTAGGAGGAATAAATAACTGCGTGCTGTGAAATTTTTACACGGAGTCTTTTATGTTTTTTTATTAATTAATATGGAAATTTTACCCGTTTTTATATCCCGAACTGTTCGATACTATAAGATTGTCCGAAATGCATAAAGAAACGACAAGTTCGTGGCAAGGTATTCACGCCAAACTGTATTTACGAGGTTCTCGTTTACTGTCATAAATGGCACTACGAGTATCGAATGAACAATTTAGGCAGATCAGGATGTGCGTTGCGAAGTTTTCTTCCTAAAAATTTAATAAAATATTTTTTAGCAAAAATTCATTCCCGAGGTTTTCACTCTAAGGCGACTATTTGTGTATTTATACGACCTTATTTTTTATATACCATAAACCAGAAAATAGATCATTGGACTGATCATTATGAACCACTTTTACTATGGGAATAACCCTGAAATCGCGAAGAAAAAATCAGCTGTTCCACACATTTATCTATCTATACTAATATTATAAAGCTGAAGAGTTTGATTGTTTGTTTGTTTGAACGCGCTAATCTCAGGAACTACTGATTGGAATTGAAAAAATATTTTTTGTTGGATAGTCCATATATCGAGGAAGGTTATAGGCTATATAACATCACGCTACGACCAATAAGAGCGGAGCATAAATGAAAAATGTTGCAAAAACGGGGAAAATGGTCACCCGTGCGAACGTGCGTTCATATAACTCAACAAAATGTATGGAACAGCAGATTTTTTTTCGGGTTAGTCCCATAGTAAATAATCCCGTAGTATACAAAAAATAAGATTGTACACACTCGGGAGCAATTAATCCGGGTCACCAGCATAAACCTTAATATCTCGAAAAACATTGTGAAACATTATTTAACATTGTTTTCTTTATGCTATTGACCTGAATTCATTTTCCCCGAGTGTAGATTATTACTACTCCAAATTAACTGGTGAATCTTCACAGATTTACTAGGTATCATTAAAAGATCACATTCAAATGAAGAAATACTGTTGTATCAAATAACATTGTTATGTTTCAATTGTAATTAGCCCATTACTGTCACAGTGTTGGGCACGGGCCTTTTCTCAGAATGAGAAGGATTTAGGCATTATTCCACCACGCTGACCTGATGCGGGTTGGCAGACTAGATACACCATCGAGAACTTCGAACAACTACAAAGTTAGTCGGAAAGGGGTACTAAGCCGCGGGCCACGTAAAGTATCACTGATGACTATTTTAAAGCAAGTGGTAAAACTTCAAAATTCGATAATTTTTATTTCAATGCAAAAAGATTTTTATTTTAGTTTTTAAAAAAAAAAAACATACCTGCTTTAGTTATGAATTCAGGAAATTAATTTTCTAATCCGTGACCCCAAATATGACCTAAATTGTAAAAACAGCTGATCATAGCTATGGACAGATAGATTTTAGCATATTTTTTATGAAATCTTTGAAAAGCTATTTCTCTTAAATTATCGAGTTTTGGGGAAAATTGTAGAACAAAAGTTATCCCTTATTATGAGTACTTTAATACCCTTTCGGCTTAGTACCCCCTTTCCGACTAACCTTGTATATTCACACGCACATGCACTGCCCATATACACACACATGTTGGTTTAAGTGAACTGGCATGACCACCGAGACATCCGTAATTAAGGGTCAACAGTATTTATTTTTTATTTATTTAAGCACGCTATTTATCTATTTGGAACTGGTTTACATCAGTTACGTCACAATGGGTTCAGTTGAAAACCAGCGTCAGGCACTAGTGGTCTGACATTTATGCTGAACTGAACCTATTTGGCGCAGCCGCTAGACACACAGCTACTTTTATTTTTATTTTGTTTTGTCTCCTATGATTTTTTTTGTGTGTGTGTGACTGCTTTCGTACCAAATATTTTTTTTCCTTCTTTCTTTCAACTTTATGGAGCCCTCTCAGGTGTGCCGGTTTCCTCACGATGTTTTTCGTTCACCGTTAAGAGGAAATGCGGTCGGCATTTAGTCCATACAAACGTATTCCTCAGTTTCCTTCTTGGATAATGTCACTAGAGCAAATATTTTTTACTATATGATATATATCTACCAACGCTATGTCCCTATGTTTTGTTTTTATCAATAAATTAATTATTAAAAAAACTAGAAACGATTAAATTTTACAAAAATCGACCGGTTTTATCACCGTTTTCAGACATCTGGCAAACAAATTTGACGAATATAAGAAATAAAAGAAAAACATACAGACATAACCAAAGTCTTTCTTTAATTATTACAGATAAAAATATTAAAATCGGGCCAGATTTGAAGAACGAAACGGGGAAATACGAAAGTACAATTTCGCTAATACTGCACAGGAGAAATCAGTCCGAGATGCAATTGTCTCTTTCGCGCTCAATTGGGAAGGTTTGCGGAAGGGGTGGGACGGAAATAGATCGCTTAAAAACCTATTCTAGAAATATTATGCAGCCCGCGTTTCCTCTTAACGCAAGTGATAACCAAATTCGGATCCGCACATGAATTCGAAAATTCAGAGGCACCAGCCGGGATCGAACTCAGACCCTCCTGCATTGAAGGCAAACGTTCAACCGCTAGGCTATCATTGCACTTGTATCAAATATAATAAAATTACCAGCCACATTGTAACGTAGAATCGATACCTAAGTTCGTCGTGTTTGGTTCAGTGGCTGAATGATCGGCTTCTGCGCTACGGGTCGCGGGTTCGTGGGAATAAATATTATTGTATGCCCTACAGATAGTTGATCCGGGTATGGGTGTTTGTGCATGTGAAGATTTGTGGCTGTAAACGCACCCACGATACAAGGGAAATCCTAGAATAGGGCAACGTTTTTAAAAAAAAAGCGACGTTAGAGTCATCGAATTCAGAAAATGATAATTATATTAGGTACATATAATGGTTATAATTTGATGCCTTGTCTATACTTCTATACTAATATTATAAAGAGGAAAGATTTGTATTTTTGTATGTAACGAATAAACTCAAAAACTACTGGACCGATTTCAAAAAATCTTTTGCCGTTAGAAAGCTGCATTATCACTGAGTAACATAGGCTACGGACGAAGCCGTGAGGACACAGCTAGCTAGTTATAAAGTCGGTTTAAAAAAATATTTGTTTATGAGAAGTGAAGCTGATTAAAAACACGCCGAATAGAGAACCTTTATCCTTTTTTGAAGTCGATTAAAAATGAGCTAAACAGTGAAGTTTATGTTTGTGTCATATTACTTTATACAACAAAGTTCCACAGAACATTAGCCGTTTTACCCTACATACATTATTTTGTATGTACTAACTTCCTAATCTCCGCAAATTCAAGTCTGCGAGACAGAGTTCATAGTGTTGGTCTACGTTCAGTTTGTTTTACTTGCCACGTCTAAACCGCCGTCTAACGAAGAACATGCAAGTGTTGAACGGTGAACTTTAATGAGAATAGTGATAGTGAGAGTACCTACTTGGTAGAATAGCTGTAGAGTAAAGTCTGAGGTTAAGGCTGTTTTCTCCACAGCACCCGACACGACATGACAAAATGGGCGACGACTCTCGCCATATATTTTATTAGCTTTTACCCGGAGCTTCGTTTGCATGATTTTTTTTCACCCTCGTAGAGGAGGAATTTTGAAAAATCCTTCTTTAGGGTATGCGTTGAGGGGCTCATGGCTAATTACCAACCGCGCGGAACATACGTTTTGCGAGGTTAAGCTGCGCTTTCCGCAGTCAGTCTATGGATGCGTGACCATTTGTTACACATCGAGACCTTTCCTTTCGGTTGGTCCTGGATGTCATACGAATACCTATGACAGTCGTTGCGGGAAGTCAGAAGTCCGAAAGTCTGACAACCGGTCAAATCTTGGAATATCGGCATTGCCCTGTAACTGGGTTGCGCAGGTCTGATGGCAGTCGCTCCATGTAAAACACTGGTATTCACCCGTATCTGGTTAGACTGGAAGCTGACCCCAACATAGTTGGAAAAGGCTAGACAGAACAGTGGATGCCTACGTTATAAAAAGCATCTTTTGTCAAAATTTCAAGCTCTAACCCAAGAAGTTAAGGCTTTGCGTTGATAGATCAATCAGTCAGTCAGTTTCTCTTTTTATATCAACGGAATAGAATATGTAGAATAGATTTATTTGCAAAAAACATGGGGTAAGGACAGTTCTAAATAAGTCACAAAAGTAGCCGCATATTTAACCATACAATGGTGTGCAAATTAAAAGGTTAATTTAATACAAAATTATACGCAAGAACTTAAAATCCGATTAGGTACTTACATGGATATTTAAAAAACAAATTGCAATAGTTTATAAAAGAGTTAAAAATATTTTTTTTTTGAAGATGTTGATCCGGTTTCTCATGAAAAAATACGATGCCACTAAACTCTGCTTACTCCCCAACTCAAAAAATGGTTTAAAATTGATCTAAATATTTAGGTTATTAGTCAGTGTCGGACGTCATCGTCCCTTCATCGCTGGCTTCAAGCGATCGTTACTTGGCGATTTTATATTTAGCGCTGAATCGGTTTAAGAGATAAACGGTAGCGATTTATTTGTCTATAGGTACTAATATTATAAAGAGGAAAGATTTGTATTTTTGTATGTAACGAATAAACTACTGGACCGATTTCAAAAATTCTTTTACCGATAGAAAGCTAGATTATCACTGAGTAACATAGGCTATATTTATTACTGGAATAAAACTTCTTACGCGGGTGGAGCCGTGAGGACACAGCTAGTCGCTGATAATCTGAAACATATTGTTTTTAAACGGTTTTAATTAGCTTCACTTTGTATATTTGACTGTTTGATTCAAATATTGCGACTGATTTTTCAACTACTTCTAAATAAGCGATTCTCCTAAAACTTCGCACACAAATTCAATTCCCATGTCAATACATCGTAATAATTTCTTAACCTTCAATTCTTAAATCCTGATGATAAAAACATTTGACATAAAAGATTTTTGAAGTGATCATTTGTGATGATATTTATACATACTTCCCCGTAGGGGTAGACAGAGGCAGGTAGGTAATGTATCTTTATTCTCTGATGTCCATATGTATACCTTAGTTTTTATTAAATGGACTTTTGCCAGTAACCGAACCAATTTCGTATGCGATACGACTGAAATCTTAAAGAACAGTGTAAAAAAAAACTTAGAATTGGCTTGGTTTCTAAAATGAAACAACAAATTTTTCGCTTTCACTTAATGTAGCTTTGAGGGATAGATTGAGGAATGATGTGATTAGACAAAGTTGCGGTTTAAAAGATGATCTAGTGACAAAAAATTAAAGGAATATGCTTAGGGGGTTTTGTCATGTTGAGAGAATGAGTAAACGGCGATTAACAAAAATAATGTGTAAGGCGGATGTCAGTGTAAACCCCGGTAGAGGACGCCCTAGTAGGACATATATCGATGTTATTGGTGATGTTCTTCACAAAGGTCAGGTGCGTAGTACTCTCAACCGGCGTGCGTGTATTATAAGATGTATGAATGTGAATTAAGCGATAGGAGTATGTAAGGGTCGTAGCATGTGGCGTACTATAGTTTCTGCCAACCCCCATGGGAAAAAGGCGTGAGTCTAATTTGTTTTGGACGGCATCTCGTTGCCGTGCAAAAATGTACTAAAAAGCGCCAGTTAGACAAAGTTCAATAGAACATAAACTACTGAGGCATATTTCAGATTTTTCTCTCTGTCGCTTATACTTTATACTACAACAATGTGTTTGACGCAGCATTAGACGATGATTTGGGAAAACGGACACATTAGCTGTAAAGAACACCTTGAGAGAAACGCCTACAAAGGCAGTTGATCCTTCACTGTTATTATGCAAAAATGACGTCATTTCTCAAAAAAATTGCCGAAAATTGCTGATACTTGGATTCGCTCAAGTAGGATAGGAATTTGAGTCACGATTATTCAGATTATTCTATATGACTTATCCATGACTGACTGACAACGCACAACGCAAACCTCTGAAGATAGAAATATAGGAAAAATGTTGATGTAGATGTGCAGTGATAGCCTAGCGGTTGAACGCTTGCTTTCCATGCGGGTCTGAGTTCGATCCCGGCACGTACCTCTGACTTTTCAAATTCAAGTGCGGAATAGAATTTGATTATCACTTGCGTTAACGGTGAAGGGAAACATCGTGAGGTAACCTGCACACCTGAGAGGACTTCATAAAGTTCTCGATGGTGTGTGTAGTCCGCCAACCCGCACCAGGCCAGTGTTGTGAACTAAGGCCTACGCCCTTCTCATTCTGAGAAGAGACTCGTGCCCAGTGGTGGGGCAGTAATAGGCTAATTATGTTATGTAGAGGTGCACTAATCTAATTAACCCTTATAGAGTGTCAAAAACGATATGAACATTTGTATTAAAAATGTATTTATGTCATTTCTCTGCGTGTTGTTCTGCCTAACCTTTTCCCAATTATGTTGGGGTCAGCTTCCAATCTAATCAGATGCGGCTGAATACCAGTATTTTACACGGAGCGACTGCCATCAGACCTCCACCCCAGTTACAGGACAATGCTGATATCCTAAGGTTAGACTGGTTGCCAGACATCCGTTGACTTCTGACTGTCCGTGCGTGTAGCGATTTGAAATTTTGTAAAAATACTCTTCAACTCAAACTGAAAGATGAAGTACAAAGTCAATCAAAGCTTATAATAATTATACGAAATCCACGTGGGTGTAGTCACTAACACTAGAATGGAAAATGTAAACCAAAAGAATACATTTTTGTCCAAACCTGTAGTCTACATTGCTTTCATTGCTATTGTATTATTATTATATTATTGTTTCTTGTATTGAAAATGACTAGAAAATTGCCATGCCGAGCTGTCGCGGACTGTAAATAGTTCCGAGTGCTATATGTATTTGTGAATTTGGATTTACTATAATGGTTAAAAAAATATGTTTCTAAACGGTTTTAATTAGCTCCACTTCGTTTGTTTGATTCAAATCTTTCTACAGTTTTTTTAACTACTATTGGTAAACCAATTCTACTGAAACTTTGCATACAAATTCAATTCTCATAACAACACAATATTATAATAATTTCAACCTTCAATCTTCAAATCCTGATACTGCAGGAATACTGCAAGATAAATCCGTTTAACTTAAAATTCTTCTCTAGGGGATTATATATCTATAGATAGTCGCTGTTAATGTAGCTGCTAGGCTAGGTCCTTCGTGATTTGGCTAAAAGTGTTTTCAATGTAGTCGGTTGGTGTCGAACTGCAGCCATACCGCAGCGGTAGCTGCAGTGTAAACGGGCGCCCAACGGGCGGTTATGTTTATTCATATAGTTGACGCGACGTGAGAGTAGGGCATCGCCCGTACCGCGCACGCACGGCGGCAGTACGGTTGACGCACTGCTCTCTCGCCGCGTCACCTATATGAAAAAACAGAACCGCCCGCCCGCAGCACGACAGCCGCACGACCTCCTCACTGCTGCGGCAAGGCTACAGTACGACATCAACCATTTAAATTAAAAGCGCCCTAAAACCGTTTATACATAACACCACGCCTGTATTTCCCAAAGGGTAGGCCAGAGGTGTACAGTAACACCCTCATTTCGCTGTTATGTTTTAAGTCCCAGGTAATAGGGAGTGAGTCTATTGCCATCCACGGGGAACAAATCCAAACTCCGGACTGGCACTCCACTCGGAAAATCGCAATAACACTTTGCCCGACCGATCAAACACAGGACCTCATATCAGCAGTCGCTCTTGCCACTTCTAGACCAGCGAGGCAGTTGAATAATAAAAAAAACATCTGTCATATTTCTAGTATCTGTGGTTGTAGAAGTCGCTCGACTTTTATGTAGCAAAGTTGGTAGGTACAACCGCGAGCTAAACTGATTACGTTATATTTCCAACTCTGACCGGAGGTATAAATAGAATCCGTTTAGAGTAATATTTTTATCGATACGGTTCAAGGAAGCTGGGTTTATATTGTTACGATCAAAGTTATCGGATAAAGTATCGACGACCTGACTCAGCGCTTGGGTTTAATTGTCGCACGGAAAAAAATATTTGTATGACTTATAATAATTCCCCTTGGTGCCTCGGAGAGCCATACGAACAGCTTTGATGTTGTTACGGGCATTCAGAAGCCTGAAAATCTGACAGCCGCTCTAATCTTAGGATATCGGCGTTGTTGCTGAAGTCTGATGGCAGTCGCTCCGTGTAAAATACTGGTATTCAGCCGTATCTGGTTAAACTGGAAGCTGACCCCAACCGTATGACACCCGGGCCTGACTGTTTAACGTGCTCTTCGAAGCACGGAGAGGTCTGGATGTGTAACGAACGGTCACCCATCCAAAGACTGACTGCGGCAAGCGCAGCTTAACCTTACTAATCGTATAATCCGCGAGTATGGTAATAAGCGACGAGCCTCAAAGTCAAAAGTCAAAGTCAAAGTATTTATTTCAATTAGGCACATAAAAGGCACTTTTGAACGTTAAAGTTACAAAGAAAATAGAATTGATTCTAGTTGCCCCTTCCAAAAGGTAGTTTCGTATGGAGAAGAATGGGCAAGAAACTCCACCGTTACTCTTTTAAAATGTCTTACAATATTTTGTATAGGTACATTAATTATACAATTATATGTGAAAACGATGCACCTAGAATAAAATTACTATACCACAAAAGGTAAAAAAAAATAAAAAATGAAACAACGACATATTAATTGTGATAGGTACATGGTGCTCACATATTTACAAACATTGCAAAAGTATACGTTTTCACAAAAAAATAAAAGTAATAAGTCAGTGTATGAGTTTAGGTACTTACTCATAGAATCTAAAATAAACGGCTTTAAAAAAATAAATTATACAATTAAAATAGCAACCAGTTTGATTTTGTCTAGACTCTACATTGTCCTATGGAGCTGGACCAGCATGTTTCCAAGCGTTCTTATCCTGGATATAATCGTCTAATTTGTAATATGCTTGTTTACAAAGTGTACTTTTAATATGACTTTTAAATTTTCTTTCATTTAATTGCAATATATCACAAGGTATTTTGTTGTAACATTTAACACAGTACCCCATAAAAGATGTCTGTACTTTAGATAATCTGAAAAATGGTCGATCAAGTTTATCTTTATTTCTAGTATTAGAGTTATGTCTATCGCTTATTTTATTAAAAAGATGTAGATTTTTTCTTACATACATAATATTTTCATAAATGAATTGGCAAGGTACCGTCATAATATTAATCCCTTTAAATAGTTCCCTAAGAGATTCGCGGTGACGTAGATTATAAATGGCTCTGACAGCTCTCTTTTGCAAAATAAAGATGGAATCAATATCAGCAGCCCGACCCCACAGTAAAATGCCATATGACATAATGCTGTGAAAGTAGCTAAAATAGACCAAACGCGCGGTTTCTACATCTGTTAACTGTCTTATCTTTCTAACAGCATAAGCAGCCGAGCTTAGCCGCCCCGCTAGAGATGTTATATGTGGTCCCCATTGTAATTTCTCGTCTAAAGTGATTCCTAGGAAAACCGTTTGACTAATAAATTCCAGTTTTTCTCCATTCAATATAATATCCTCCTCTATATAAATACCTCCTATAAATACCTCCTCGAACCACCATAATAGCTATGATGGTATATTGAAATAGCTTGCAAATGATACTAGGTGTGGTCGTTATTGGTCCTAAGGATCCGATTCTATACATTTTTGTCAATTTTGACGACACTTTAGTGCAGTGGCTGAGCGATTCGCTTCTGCGTTACGGTTCGTGGTTTCGATTCCCACACGGATCAAATATTTTAATGACCTACAAATAGTTATTCCGGTTCTGGGCATTTGTGCATGGGAAGATTTGTGTCTGTAAAAGCATCCACGATACAGGAGAAATGCTAGTGTGGAGCAAAGTTTAAAAAAGAAAAAAAGAAAAGGAATTCTCCACACAAACGTATTTGTAAAAAATCACTCGTCTAACACCATCAAAGTAATGATTGTTCACACTGTTAAAACAATGTAAATGACCATATATGATGCACTACGTATCAACAGCAGTGACAGCCTAGTTGTGTGACCGTCGGACTGCCAAGTCATAGGTCTCGAGTTCGAACCCAAGACACTCAACTCTTCGACTTCTCTAATTCATGACAACTACACGACTTCTCTGATTCATGTGCGTATTGTATAATTACCACTTGCTTAAAAACGGTGAAGAAAAACATCGTGAGGAAACCGGCATGCCTGAGAGATGTTTCTCGACGGCATGTGAAGCCATGTCAAAGGCCCATGGGCGGCATAAACTCTGACACCAGGTTAGTCACTAACTACACGAAAAGAAGAAGACTCCCTATTTAATAAATAAGTCTTCGAAGCCAATCTCACAATTAAACCTATCGCAGTCCACTGCGGCATAGCTGTCTGTACGCCAAAACAAACAACGCTCCATGTTAACATACTCACAATGATTAATTGTGCGAAAATAATGTGATTTTACCGAAATAAATTAGCTTTTCAATGGCCGGAACAAGCCTTGACCCAAATTCTTGGGCCTCTACTATTATAACTATATCTTTTATATTGACGACAAAAGCCAACGGACTTTTGTATTTTACTCTTTATAAGGCAGAAGATTTTAGGAAAAGTAAATAACAAACATTTAGATATTTTTTTAAATTGCCTAATAAATTAAAAACTCATTTTTTTAAGTGAAATTTTTATGTTATTAAAAAAAATTGCATACAGTCAAGTTTGTAAATAAAAATACAGCAAGGAGCCTTACGCGACATCTGCCAAAAAAATTGGTGGCTAACATTTTGCCACTGCCTTATAAAGGGTTAAGGTTTAAAGCCGAATTTTGCGGTTACATCTTGGATTAGCCGAATACAGCTATGCAATATGTAACATAATTAACGCACATCCTGAAAGTAGTTTGTTCAGAATCGTTTACTGAATCGATTTCTATCATTTTTTATATAAGTAATTTTTTATCCCAAAAATAATTAAAACTACGGAAATTCGTCACATTACCCCTATTCAATCAAAACAAACCGAAATGGACCGTAAATCGAGGCAAAAAGACTTTTAAAAGTGCATTTTCATTTGTATTAATACAAATTCCGTTATTCAATACAAAATAAAGAAAAATAAACCTTATTTCAAAACGTTAATTTAGTAAATAACAATGCATATACACGTTAAACTAAAATTTCAGTGTATGTATTATGATTATAACATAATATTCTAATTGGGGTGTTTGAGGGTGTGCGTTAATTACGTTACATGTTGTATACGGCTGTTTGCGGTTGGTTAGATTTAAGTGTAGCCTATTTAATGACTACTAAAACTAGGTCTAAACTCCTAAGATTAGTCTGAAGTCAGAGCATCCCAACTCGGCTTGGTTAGTGGCAATTTTTTTTTAATAACTCATTTAGGCTTCTGACTACCCGTAACGACTGTCATAGGTATTCGTATGACACCCGGAACTGACGGTTTAACGTGCTCTCTAGGACCCGGAGGGGTCTAGATGTGTAACAAACGGTCACTCATCCACGGACTGCCCGCGGCAAGCACAGCTTAACCTTGCGAATAATTAGCCACGAGCCACTTCTTTTTTGTCATCAAGCTGTCTCCCTCCCAGTCCTCCCGCCAGCAACGCCCTAAGCCACGGTCCGAGTCCCATTAGGTGTCGCCCTTAGTGCTGTTGTTGCTAGTAGTCATGATGTTAGTAGTAGTAATAGTACTTAGCTTAGGTTAAGTATTTTACTCTCGTCCACATTGGTTGGAGACCCTTCAGGTCTCGCCAATAACTGCCTGATTACGTAAAAACGGTCCGCAAGACTATCAGTATTACAAGCAGTCGAATAGAAAAAAAAACCTCTTCTTTTTTCATATTTTTTGTCATTCCAGAATCAACTTTCTTAGCTTGGTTTTAGTATTGATATTTGTGTAAGCTCCAATATTGTGACATTCATAATATTTTTCACATTGGCGTATACGAATATTTTTTACTGAAATTATATAAAATAAAAACCTCACAAAACGGGTCAGCTAATTAAATAAACAAATTCAAATTCAGATCTTTTGAAAGCTAATCAAAGAATGTCTTTACATTCGAACTTTTTCATATTCATTAAATTAAAATTCTGAATTTATGTAAATCAAAACGAAATAAAATGCATACATAAACATTTACAGCCCGTCTTTTGATAAACAATGTCATACAATATAATTTATGCCATGATATTTGAATTAAGAAAAGTTAATAACAGATGCTCCTTCTTAATATAAACATTTAAATTAAAAAATGGTAAAAATAATATTTTTTTGTGTAATTTCATATTAAAAGCGTCCATATTTATTGTAATGACGGCTGCATTAATTGGGTAGGTCCCTGGTAGCTTTGGGACCTCTTATAATGTACCCTGGTACTTGTAGTTTTTTGATGATAATATATAATAGGGGTTATATGATAAATGATTTTTACTTCTGTAAATAAATCTGTTACGGACACTTTTATAAGTCAATATAATGTTTTTTTAAGACAAGGTAGCACCAGCATTTCCTATCTGATTAGCTCTGAGAAAAAAAGACGAAACAAACTCAGAGATCAAGGTATTTTTTAAGGTAGGTTATCATTGTGGTATAAAAACTATGCGATAACAATGAAGGGGAACGTTTTGAGAGGCTTTTTGAGGAAAGTGTCATATCAGGTTTGAGTTGACCTGTCCTAACTTACAGCACGCATGCATCAGCCATCGTGTAGCTCAAACCTTATTTTAGGGAGCTCAACAACCCAACGCACGACGGACGCTACAGCAATCACCTGGACATGAATACCTACACAAAAATAAAAATAAAGTAAAATAAACATAATATCACGCCGTGTATTCCCCAAGGGGTTCGGCAGAGGTATTTTTAGCTAAACCCTCATTTCGCCATTTATGTTTAAGTCCCATGTAATAGCGGGCGAGCCTATTCCCATTAACCGGACACAAATCTAGACTCCGAGTTGCTACAGAGAAATTCCTAATGGAAAAACCCAATATTTCTTTCCCCGACCTGGGGATCGAACCCAAGACCCCATGCTCAGCAGTCATACGAGATGAACAAGGCAATCATAAAAAAACAAACATAATATAAAATAAATTATGGTATTGATTGGATATTTATTCGTTCTCCTGTTCTTCGATTGCAGTATGTTCTTTATACACTCCAGAAAAACCCAGTACATCCTCATGACGTAATCCCTTACTTGCCTTTGACAACATCCATAAGTTGAAAGCGTTGCGTATTCCATTAAACCAACCAGGAACGCCTTTGAGCTCTTTCGCAGTCAAATTGTGGCTTTCTATTTATAACGAAACTAGGTCGAAAATAAAAAGCCTGCCAGCCTGTCACCTTAACTGATAGCTTGTCCTTTTTGTTGTATCGTTTGACAACCGGTATGACGTTACAACTAGTTCACACAGAAACTATTTACAGAACCCGTTTTAGCGGGTCCGTTTTTATTTTGGTAATGGCGCTTGTAGTTGTATGAGCGAGTTCACATGCACGACAGTATTACGAATTCAGTAAAAAATACCGGTCTGACATTTTTACATGTTCCGTTTTGTCATCAAAAACTGGATGCCGGAACAATATAAAAAACGGATCCGTACATAAATATGTATGGGGAAGTATGGGTGCCTTCACACACGATCCGTTATTTTTATCGTATCCTGCCTGATAGATGTGACGCAGCTGCCATTTGTTTAACTGAACCGTCGGTTCGGTACCGACGCATCCGTTAAAAACGGGTCCGTTAAAAACGGATCCGTTAAAACGGGGCCGCTGTGTGAACGGGCTCTTACACGCCTCTTTATTTTTTTACTGAGGAAAGTATGTCAGGCATATCTGGCTTTTCGTTTTCAATGCTTCAGTCAATAATTAATATTTCGGGTGGGGCAAATGAAACTACGTAACGTACATACGTTGTTGTAATGGCCGGTTCCTATAAACAAAAACGAATCGTTTTGCTTACCAATGGTAGCATTTTTATTGCCAAACTGGACACATAAACAGACTCTTATATTATTTTGCCTGTGATAGCTTTTAAAATAAAGGAACTCTACTATGCAAAGCGACGGGGTCTTTGCTTCATTACTGGCGAAGACACAAGAGTCTCAATTTTAACTAATAACGCTCCGTAAATTATAGGAATCGGCCATCAATAAACAGATATGTATGAATAAGAAAGCTTTATTATTATTAAATATTTTTAATTAGCTTCACTTCGTATATTTGTTTGTTTGATTCGAATCTTGCGATTTTTCAACTGCTTCTGCTTAACCGATTCTCCTTATACTTCGCACACAAATTCAATTCCTATAACAATACAACATTATAATAACTTTAACCTTTAATCTTCGAATCCTGATGCTGCAGGGGTCCTGCAAGATAAAACCGTTTAACTTTTGAGAGATTATTTTAATATTAGGTCCCCACCTATGAAATCAGCGTTTTGTATGGAGAATTTTAAAGAAGTTGCATTTTTCATACTAACATTTTCTTAATTTATTTAACAACTATGAACACTAATGTTTTAAAACTTTTATGCACTAATGTTTAACAACTAAGATAACGTATGCCACTTAGATTATGCGACAAAAATCAGTTTTAGCTAAGTTAAAACAAAAATAGTGTTCATTTCTGCTAACAAAAAGAGGAGGCATTTTTAAGTTATTTTTTATGTTTAGAAAACTATAAATAATAAGGTTTTTTTACTATTGGTAGTTGTCTATGATGGTCATTATTCGATATAATATCAAGCAATTGATTAATATTTTAAATCATAGAAGTGACGAGGTTCTCTATTTGTGAGAAAAAAACGCCAATTTCATAGGTAAGGACCTAATATAATTAAGTAGGTAGGACTCAATGAGTCCGCCAACCCCTAACAGGCCAGGTTTGGTGGACTAAGGCCAACCTTCCTCATTCTTAGAAAAGGCCTTTGACCAGCAGTGGGACAGCAATGGGCAGATTATGCTATGCTTATGCTTATGATAAGGGGTTCTAGCATTTTTTTATGGAAGTTGATTTAGCAATTGTCGCCATTTTAATTTTATTTCAAAGTACTGGCGCACGTTGTACCTGGTTTAAATGGGTAATATTTTTTCAAAGTAGTTGCGTACGTTGTTTGTGGTGGTAGAGGACACTTAAACAAACAATAAAAACATTACCCTCCGCAATCAGGTAAAAAATATCGGCAATACGGTGCCCTAAAGTGTCACGTTGCCGAGATATTTGTAAGCAAACATCACCATATGAGATAAATAACAAATATTAAAAATGAACTAATTACGTCACTCATTTGGTGCAACAATGGCATAATTACACTTTTAAAAATTTTACAGGAGATGTTTCTCCCGATGTTAATAGTCTTTCCGCACATTTTGACATATCGTCGGTCGGAATCATTACCGGTACAATTCAAATTATGCTGTTTTAAGAAAATGCAAGTTAAAGTTTTTATATATTTTGAAAGGCTAATTTTGTTGACATAACTTTTGGTAATCTGGATGTTTGGTATGCCCACATATCGTAAAAAAACTTAGTTTATTATGAGATTGTTACTAACTATGCAATATTTTAAATTTTTTTGTAGGTAGTCCAAAACACATAATTTTGGAGATGTTCTAGTAATGACTCCGACCGATGACATTTAACTTTAAAAAAAAACGTAATTACGTCATTGTTGCAACAAATGAGTGACGTGTTAACGTGGATTTAAAAAAAGAGGCATATCAAAAAACAAAATGGCGGCAGGGTGGCCATGCCACAAAGTTCTTCCAGATGTCTGCATCTGAGGCGTTAGGCATATTACCATTAATATCTCAATTACGTGAACCAATCAATACTAGTTCACACCTGTTACCGTCTTCTCTAATAACTGAGATGAAAAATGCTCCACTTTATTGCTGTGACGTAAATATATCATCGAAGTCAAAAGTTATTATAACAGTAAGAAGATACACGATATTTCGAAGATCATAATTTGATTTCAAGTGAATGATGTGCGTTTTGGTCACAGAGTAATGGATAGACTGACTTTTATTGTAGTGGTATCTTCTTTACATAGTGTACAAAAAGTAGCTCCCTCTGTCTGTACGCTTAGGTCTTTTAAACTACGCAACGGATTTTAATGCAGTTTTCAGCAATATATAGAGTGATTCAAGAGGAAGGTTTACATTAGTATCTACATTGCACCCGTGCGAAGCCGGAGCGGGTCGCCAGTCTAAACTTAATATTGTAAAGAGGAAAGATTTGTATTTTTGTATGTAACGAATAAACTTAAAAACTATTGGACCGATTTCAAAAATTCTTTTACCGTTAGAAAGCTACATTATCATTGAGTAACATAGGCTATATTTAAAACTTCTTACGCGGGTGGAACCGTGAGGAAACGGCTAGTTATTTATAAGAGAAAGCTTACGGCCTCACTTGCGCCTACACATTGCAAAATTGCGGATTTTTTTTTTATTTTTATTCTTGACTTGGTCGCGAAGGGCTCGTGGCTAATTACCAACCGCGCAGATCATACGATTTGTGAGGTTAAGCTGCGCTTGCTGCGGTCAGTCTGTGGACCCGTGACCGTACGTTACACATCGAGACCCGTCTGTGCCTCGGAGAGCACGTTAAACAGTCGGTCCCGGGTGTCATACGAATACCTATGACAGTCAAAGTCAGAAGCCCGAAAATCTGACAACCGGTCTAACCTTCTGATATCAGCATTATCCATTAATTGGGTTATGGAGGTCTGATGGCAGTCGCTCCGTGTAAAATACTGGTATTCAGACGCATCTGGTTAGACTGGAAGCTGACCCCAACATAGTTGGGAAAAGGCTACGCAGAACATTCTTGACTTGGTCGCGTTTGCCCTAGTCTCACCTGACGGTAAGCGCAGACAGGGTTTAAGATGGAGCACACAAATCCAAGGAACAGAGATATAGAGGGATTCCCTTAATACCCCCCTAAACCCATTATTCGTCATTCCCCTAAATGAGGGATTTACACTAAATCTACAACAGAACGAATAACATAGCACGTATACTGTCGAGTTACTAACGTAAACGTGACGTTAATGTAAGTGAATTTTGAATCGGAAATACTCGTTTCACACACACTATTTAATTAAATTGAAAACTTTATTCATATCTATGTATGATACAAATCGTGCATGTCGCAAAAAAATAAACCAAAATGTTATAGGACAGTTGTATTTTCGATTCAAAATTTGTTACATTAGCGGTAAAAATATAACATCACGCCTGTATTCCCCGAAAGGTTGCGTAGAGGTGTATAGTAACAGTCTTATTTCGCCATGTAATAGGGGGCTAGCCTATTGCCAGCAACCGGGCACAAATTCAAACTATAAGCTGCTACTGAGGAATTCCACACGGAAAAATCCAATAACAATTTGCCCGACCTGGGGATATAAACCAGGACCTATGATAGATCAGCAGTCGCGCTTGCCACCACTAGACTAACGAGGCAGTTCTAGTTATGACACTATACGTCAAACGTTCGTGGTAAGCTTAGTTCTCCTTATCCCATTCATGACAACTACCTACATGTTCTCTATAAATCTCTACTCGATAATCTGGAAAATTGTATAATGTTTTTTTTTTTTTTATAAAAACGTTGCCCCTCATTGAATTTCTTCTGTATCGTGGGTGCGTTTACTGACATAAATCTTCACATGCACAAACACCCAGACCCGGAACAACTATCTGTAGGCCATACAAATATTTGTTCCGTGTGGGAATCGAACCCACGACCCGCAGTACAGAAGCCAATCGCTTAGCCACTGCACCAAACGTGTCGTCTCGTTTCGACTCTCATGGAAATGTACACTCACGAGTTTACGTTGAGATAAACGACGCAGTGCTCGCCTGTACCCATCAAAGTATTAATATCAACGTACATTGATACGTGACTGAACCAGATATCGAAATGATATTACGAGTTTTCGGTCGAAAATTATTAATTTTGTTGTATGAAATTAATTAGCGAATAACTTTATGGAAGTACATACTATTAAAGTTGAGGGGCTAGTGGCTAATTACCAACCACGCGGTTAAGCTGCGCTTACCCTGATCAGTCTGTTGATGGGTGACCGTTTTACACATCGAGACCCCTCCGTGTCTCGGAAAGCGTGTCATACGAATACCTATGATAGTCGTTAAAGGTAGTAAGAAGCCTGAAACTCTGACGACCTGTCTAATTTTAGGGTACCGGCATTGCCCAGTGACTGGGTTGCGGAGGTCTGATGGCAGTCGCTCTGTGTGAAATACTGGTATTCAGCTGCGTCTGGTTAGACTGGAAGCTGACTCCAACATAGTTGGTAAAAGGCTAGGCAAAACAAACTGGTTTCGGAATTTACGCGCCTTTTCGAAATCGAAGTGAAGAGACGGGTAGTCTATTCTTAAAACGTACCATATACACAGACTATCCGTAACATAGTTACGAAGAAAATAATGTGATTAGTAATTAAACCAGACTATAAATGTCTAATCCAACACGTGGAACTCGTCTCGTGAAATTTCAATCACCATTGGCTGGAAAATTTATAGCTACAATAAAACATTATCAGTATTTATAGCTGGATGTGGATTATCAGTATTTGTAGCTGGATGAGCCTTCTAACTTTACTCATAAAATAAAAAATACTAGCCAGTAACTGTCCAGACAAAGGTCTCTTCTTATGCAAACAAGGAACAGGTGGGCAGATAGGGCGTTAGAGAATAGGTAAATAGTCGAGATTCAGTCAACTCGCCACCCATGTCCACAGAACAATTACCCAAAACAGGCAGACCAATGCCAGACTCTGTCTATACTTATTTGGACCTTAATAAGCAGTGCTAGCCTAGTGGTGTGACCGTCGGGCTACCAAGTCATAGGTCTTGAGTTCGAACCCAAGGAAGGTTCGAACCAAAGATTCACGTGCGTATTGTACCTATCAGTGGCGAAGGCTCCATACAACTCGATTCCTATCGGCTTCCCTTTCGAAATATGGCAAATACTAGTATCTGTTATTTTCAATTATCATTTAAACAAATAATTATTTACGAAGTTACATTGTAGGTATAACATTTGCTTGTGAAAGTAACAATCAAAGAAATAAGTTATAATATATTTTGAGTTTGGTCCGGCTTCCCTTTTAAGAAAATTCACCCTTCGCCACTGGTACCTATAATTATCACTTGCTCAAAAACAGTGAAGGAAAACATTTTGAGGAAACCGGCATTCCTGAGAGATATTTCTCGACGGTATGTGAAGCCAAGTCAGAGGCCCATGGGTGGCATAAACTCTGACAACAGGTTAGTCACTAACCACACGAAAATAAAGAAAAGAAGAAGAAGCTTGATTACCGGATAAATTTAATACAAATAGGAATAAAAAACAAGTACCATTCACGCGAGACGCGGTTGCACTTAGTAAGTAAACTCAACACAGTTTACAAACAAAACTTGCATAAAATAATAAAAAGCTCCAAGTAGTAGTGTCTTTTTATTAAAATATGGCTAGTTTGTTACAAAACGCTATAGTTCTAAAGCGATTATATTGTTTGCTCGCCATCCCCCGAGCAATTTACTTTGCTAAGCGTGAAATATTAAATTTTAGAACAGATTTTGTACATTACTAGTGCTGTATTTCAGTGAGTGTATTTAAAATAAGGGTGGTAAGCCACTCGTGCAATATATTTGTCCAATTTCTTTTTTTTATTCGAAGTTATCCAATTTCATCAAAGGTAATTATCACTTGTGGTGCTTGCTCCCTTTCTTCTTTACATAGTGTAAAACAAAGTCGCTCCCGCTGTCTGTACGCTTAGATCTTTTAAACTACGCAACGGATTTAAATGCAGTTTTCAGCAATACATAGAGTGATTAAAGAGGAAGGTTTATATGCCCCATACTAGAATCTACATGGCACCAGTGCGAAGCCGGGGCGGGTCGCTAGTTATATTATATACCTAGGTGAAGCATCCTAACGTGTAATAAAACATATACAAGGTGTAAATGCAAAAACTGAAAACCTCCTAAAGGCTTATTGTACTCATCGTTATGAACAATGCAATGTAATAGCCTAGTACCCTAGCCTAGAGCCCGTCGGACTACCAAGTCATAGGTCTCGAGATTGAAACCAAGGCACGCACCTCTGACTTTTCGGATTCATGTGCGTAGTGTATAATCATCACTTGATTGAAAACGGTGAAGGAAAATATCGTGAGGAAACCGGACATGCCTGAGAGATATTTCTTGACGGCATTTGAAGCCAAGTCAGAGGCCCATGGGCGGCATAAACTCTGACACCAGGTTAGTCACTAACCACACGACAAGAAGAAGAAGATTAAAGGTAAAATTTCTTTCATCAAATGTACATTGGACAAAAATATTGGACGAAACCTCTTCCTCTTCGTCCTAGCCTTTCCCCGATTATCTTGGGGTCAGCTTCCAGTCTAACCAGATGCGGCTGAATACCATTTACACAGAGCGACTGACATCAGACCTCCGCAACCCAGTAACTGGGCAATGTCAATATCCTAAGATTAGACCGGTTGACAGACTTTCAGGCTTCTGACTGTAGCGACTGTCATAAGTTTCTTATGACTCCGGGGACCGACGGCTTAACCTCTCCGAGGCGCGGAGGGATCTCAATGTGTAACGAATGGTCACCCATCCACGGACTGACCGCGGCAAGCGCAGCTTAACTTCGCAAATCGTATGATCGATGCGGTTGTTAATTAGCCACGATACCACGCTAAAATATTAATTTGAGATAGAAGTTACATGCATTTATTTGCAATAATGAATTTAATTGTTTTAATGTTCGATGACTGACTTGATTATTTTTGGATTGCTATTCATATAGTACAAAATAATTCTAATTATTTGTTAAAACAGTAGGCCGCTCCTTAAATATTTATGTAAGTGCAAAAAAGTCTGTCCGTTTGCTTAGCTTTTAGAACCAAACTTTCAAATAAACTTACAATTTTTTCGCGTCATTACTAATTATTATATAAGAAGTATAATGGCTTCGGTAAGCACAGAATAGAGTTTTTTTTTTTTTTCTAAATGTCGCAACATTATGCTGAGATAGGAGCCCTTTTTGGCCTCGTGCAGGTAGTCTAAATTCTTATTGTTTCTTTTTTTTATATTGTTTTTGTTTCTGTAACTGCCTGTGTGAGTCCAGAATAAATAATTTTCTTTCTTTCTTTTATTTACTTGTAACAAAGCGTCAAGCGTCGTTCTCATTGTTTGGTTCGTAAAAGGGTGACACAATAGAGCAGCTCGATATTTTGTTACAAGTAAATGCTCTAGTCTATACTCACTTATAAAGTGACAGTGACAGCATGATACTTAAGGGCAACTTAAAATTGAGTAGCCTTAGTATTTGGCCATAAAAGTAACAAAACAAGACAAGACTGAAAAAGGTTTTTTTAAGAATACTAAAGGATGACTTTCACCAAACGGCTCGCATTGCATCGGATCGGAAAGAATCCGAACGGATGCAGCGACAGCCGATCGCGTTCGGCAGGATGTCGATGCATACGATCGGCGGTACGGATACCGTCGCTTGCGAACGTATTCGTTTCTGCGCCTAGTCAAATAGTTTCATTCTTACCGGGTTGACGTGTTCTAATCCGACCGGATACGACGACAGGCGAACGGAGTCGATTGCGCGTCGCAGTATACTTTCGGCTACGATCGCGTGTCGCGGTAGACGCCCGCGGTCAAGCTGCTGTGTGCGGCTTGGTAATAGAATTTAAATACTGTGTAGGTATACGATTTAATATCGTTTAAAGATTGTAAAATCCGTTCCAATCCTATGCGATGCGAGCCGTTTGGTGGCCTTTAATCTGATAATAATGCCCTATCTAAGTTATGCAATTTAAACGTTCAACTACATAAAAATACAATTTTGTTTAACGATGATATTCCAGAATTTACATAGGTATTATTATATCAGACCGTAGACCGTTTTTCGTATACCAAAGGAAATAGAATCCACAATCCACAGCAGCTTTGGACTTCAAATCACGTAAAGGGACTTTATATTCCTCCCGAGCGTTTATTTAATTTAGTTATGCAAGTAAAATTATTTAGTTTGTATAGTCATAATATTCCTCAGAATGAAACTGCATATTTCTGGAATGAAATAATATTCTTGCGGTGTATGGCAGTGAATTAAGACTGTCATATTTACAGTCTGAAGTGAATGTTATTTAACTTTTATGTATGCAGCCTGAGTACTTGAAGCTGTGAACAACATACTTGTGTACAAGTGACGGGGTTGATAACCTGTATTTTTTTCTATTCAACTGGATGTAGATGGTCCTTGTGGACCGTTTCTACGTTACCGGGCAATTATTGGCGAGACCAGAAGGGTGTCCAGCCAATACCTGGTTTTGTAGTGGCGTGTCCCCATATACGCGTGTGCTACGCATAAAATATTTGTGCGCACAAAATACTGGGTAGATGTTCGCAGCGTACGTGCGTACTGCTCGCGAATGTGTCCACACGTGCTCGTAAAATGTACGTGGAAAACGCCGCACACGTGCGCAAATGTGGACATGAACTTTAGGGAAGTTTATGTCCAGTAGAAGATTATTAAATTGTTCCTATATGTGATTTCTTTAATAAAATTGGTCTAACCATTGACAGAACTACTCGCCATAGACAAATATGACTGACACACAGTAGAAGACCTAAGCAGAATAGCAGTTTAAAAAATAATATGCATACGAAGGTCAAGTCTTCCACGCCAGTTTCGAAAAGCTGTCATTATCGCTTGATATTGCCTATATTTCAAATTTCATCATCTCAACCTTTTTGCAAATGCGATTGGATTTCTGCCAGACCAGCAGCTGGATGTAAGCATACATAACATCACGCACTGTATTCCCCGAAGCGTTGGGCAGAGGTGTATAGTAAAACCCTCTCTTCGCCAGTTATGTTTAAGTCCCATGTAGTAGGGGGCGAGCCTATTGCCATTAAACAGGCACAAATCCAGACTCAGGGCTGCTACTGAGAAATTCCTAATGGAAAAACCTAATAACACTTTGCCCGACCTGGGGATCGAACCCAGGACCTCATGCTCAGCAATCTACGCATTTTACCAACAAATAGAGTGATAGAGCCTATTGAACTTGTATGAACCTCTTCTATTAAAATAATATTCTTGCTTTTATTAGTTTTCAAAATAATTATGAAAGTTACTGATGTAAGGACCAAATTATTCAGCTTCAATTAATGTGGGTACATAACAAACTACTAGTAGTTAGTCAGTTTCGAAAACTAGAAATAGGAGTCCAGAGACTAGGATTTGGTAAAGTATAAAGCCAATTCTGTTATCTAGAAGTGAGTTTTAATTCAACGGTTCAAGTTAGAGGAATCGACTCGAGAGAGCTAAGTTTGTAAGATAACAATTAGAAGTGAACGATTGTTTGTAACTTTGTTGTTAGAAAGTTATGGTTACCGTACCGGCGTCAATTGGGATGGCTCATTAGATATTTGTTACTTTAGAACGGAAATAAACGAGCCTCGGAGAGCTCGTTAACACAGTCGGTCCCGGGTGTGAAAGACCAAATAACGTGCCTGTGTTTGTATAGTTTTGAAGTCTTGAGTCCAAAATTTAGTCAAAATGTAATTTCGTGGCATTTATAATGAATACTAGCGGCCCGTCCCGGCTTCGCACGGGTGGACATTTTTCCCGTTTTTGCAACATTTTTCATTTATGCTCCGCTTCTATTAGTTGTAGCGTGATGTTATATAGCCTATAACCTTCCTCCATAAATGGACAAACAAACTCTTCAGCTTTATAATCTATACTAATATATAAAGCTGAAGAGTTTGTTTGTATGTTTGTTTGTTTGTTTGTTTGTTTGAACGCGCTAATCTCAGGAACTACTAGTTGGAATAGAAAAAATATTTTTGTGTTGGATAGTCCATTTATCGAGGAAGGTTATATATATATAAGATATACGAACACCTATGACAGTCGTTGCGGGTTGTAAGAATCCCGAAAGCCTGACAACCGGTATAACTTTAGGATTGCCCAGTAACTGGGTTGCGGAGTTCTGATAGCGGTAGTTCCCTGAAAAATACTGGTATTTGCATCTGGTTAGACTGGAAGCAAAGCCCAATATAGTTGAGGAAAGACCACAAAACACACACAAGAAGACAATAACGTCCAATATTCCTCTCTCTACTGCTTCATATTGTTTACAGACAGCCCTGAACACAAAAGAAAGGTGGTTGGCGTGCAATAAATTGTGGAAGTGCTCGAGTTTGGGGGGCTATGCATCGTGCAGGCAATTCAGACAAGATTACAGTTTCCGACTGAGATGGCGCGCGGTATTGTAAAGTGGGCGGGTTATGACAAACAATGTTGCAATTGTGGGGGTGTCCTTGTAATTTGAGCAACAGATTTTAGACAACACGGAACGTCTCTAGTTTGAGAGGATTTGGTCTACTGATATTTTGTTCTATGCTACAGACAAGTTTTAACAATCATAAATGGCTTTATACCCTATTCACGGAATCTTTACATAGTATAAAACAAAGTCGCTCCTGCTGTCTGTACCCTTAGATCTTAACAACTACGCAACGGTTTTTAATGCAATTTTCAGCAATAGATAGAGTGATTCAAGAGGAAGGTTTATATGCCTCATATTAGTATCTACGTTGCACCCGTGCGAAGCCGTGGCAGGTCGCTCGTAATAAATAAAATGTAAACAACATCTGACTACTTTTAATAGCGATATTTTCTGTAAAATATTTCATAACATTCATTTCTAACAAAAAGAAATTGTGTAATATTAATCGTATAAAGTAATTTTCAAATTTTCAAGTAGGAAATTTTCGATTTTACAGAAAATATCTCTATTAAGAGTAGTCAAATGTTTTTTAAATTTTATTTTTTCGTTCTTTGAATAGGGTATTGTTGAATAATTTGACGCACACACACACACAGTGGCTGAGCAATTGGCGTCTACGCTACGGATCGTGGGTTTGATTCCCGCACGAATCAAACATTTGTTTCGCCTACAAATGGTTGTTCCAGGTCTGGGCGGTTTTGCATGTGAAGGTTTGTGTTTGTAAACGAACCCATAATACAGGAGATACTAGTGTCGGGCAACGTATTTTAAAACCAAAAATAATAACAAGAGAAGATATGAAAGAGAGACCTGCTTTCAAAAATGTTGTAACCCAGCAATGCCACGCTACATCCCACATAACTATGCACTAATGATTTCAAATAATGAGGTCGTGTAGTTCCGTCTTGTCATCCTACCGAAGAGAGCTTTGTAAAGCTCCCTATATAGCAGTGATAGCATAGTGGCGTGACCGTCGGACTGCCAAGTCATAGGTCTTGAGTTCGAACCCAAGGCACGCACCTCTGACTTTTACGGATGCATGTGCGTATTGTATAATTATCACTTGCTTAAAAACGGTGAAGAAAAACATCGTGAGGAAACCGGCATGCCTGAGAGATATTTCTCGACGGCATGTGAAGCCAAGTCAGAGGCCCATGGGCGGCATAAACTCTGACACCAGGTTAGTCACTAACCACACAGAAAGCAGAAGCTCCCTATAATGCGCAAGATTACGCGTTCAATGGCTGAAACAGCGTGTACGAGTTATTTTTATTCTTGACTTGATCGCGTTTGGCCCTAGTCTCGCCTGATAGTAAGCGCAGACAGGGTTTAAGATGGAGCACACGAATCCAAGGAACAGATGTAGAGGGATTCCCCTATACCCCTCTGGCTCTCACATACACATGACGGAACACAGTAAACTGCTTGGCGTCGGACTTTAATGTGAGGGTGGTAGCTAGCCAGGCGGACCGTATAGATCCTACCACCAAACGTGCTAGGTTTTGTTGAATCTTACAACATGCGTCTATTCCCAGCGTGCGGTGAGGAAGTTTTATATTTTAACCCATCTTCACACGGGGTAAATCTATACTAATATTATAAAGCTGAAGAGTTTGTTTGTTTGAACACGCTAATCTCAGAACTACTGGTTGGAATTGAAAAATATTTTTTGTTTTGGATAGTCCATTTATCGAAGAAGGTTATAGGTTATATAACATCACGCTACGACCAATAGGAGCAGAGCATAAATGAAAAATGTTGCAAAAACGTGTAAAATGTCCACCCGTGCGAAGCCGGGACGGGCTGCTATTTCTTATAATATGAAACAGTTGCCATCCCCGTTGTCCACTGCTGGACAAGTGGACACACACCATTTCTATCGACATACTAATAAATTCAAACTGTTACAATACACTCAGAACTTGGATCCGACGAAACACAATTCCACCATTGTGTGGACTGTCAAAGTGTCACGACTGTTGATAAGCAATTTGTGGTTGAAGTGTTCGACTTCGCGCCAAATGTAGGTTAAGAGTGTTTCCTTCGGTTTATGTAGGTACTTGTGACAATGTCAACTGCCTCGTTGATCTAGTGGTGGACAGCGCGACTGCTGATCGTGAGGTCCTGGGTTCAATCACCAGGTCGGGCAAAGTGTTATTGGGGTTTTCCGTATGGAATTCCTCGTATTGGAACTAATTCTAACATTGTCACAACATAAACATCACGCCTATATTCCCCTAAGGGTTGGGCCGAGGTGTATAGTAACATACTCATTTCGCCGTTATGTTTAAGTTCCTTGTAATAGGGTGGAAGTCTATATATTGCATTGAACCGGGCACAAATCCAAAGCCCGGGCTGCTACTGAAGAATTCCACACGGAAAAACCCAATAACACTACCCAATCTGGTGATCGAACCTAGGACCTCAAGATCATCAGTCGCGCTTGCCACCACTTACGACCAACGAGGTAAATATATTTTATCCGCATGTCGAATTTTCTCGATGTAGGACGAACCATAGCCACAATCTTTGTCATTAAAATTGTTGTTAAAAACACTATAAAACGAAGCGAACTTAGGCTGGTTTTACAGTGCCGCTTTCGCCAGCGTGGTTAGTAAGCGTCGCGGGCCGCGAGCTTTGAGTGTCTTGAAGCGTTTTAGAATAATCAGCGCGTGCGGTGGTCAGCGCTGACGGGGAAGTCATATGATTCGGCTGTCAGCGCCGACGGTCAGCGTGACTCTAAAACTAGCCTAATCTACTTAGAAACCAATAAACCATCCAGGTTTCTAAGTTTACTAAAGCACTCACAAACTTATAAAACTTCGGAGTCCTTACGAAACTATTTGGCTTACCAAAATATCTTACGTTACTTAAGTAAATTAACTATGTCGAGACTTTTACAAAAACACATAGTGAACACTGAAAAAACCGTAATGTAGTAAAATAATTCATGTATGAGAGAAAATAATAAAAATATTTCATAAAATGCCCGAATTATAAGCGATTTTTTGTTGACAGAGACAGCGATACGAGGTGGTGACGTCATACCCTTTGAGCTTCATAGTAACTTCACTGTACAATGTCCAATTCGCGCGAAAAGGGCAGAAAATGGCAACATTAATTATTATTACACGGTTTTATAATTAACTCCACTTCGTTTACTTATTTATTTGATTCAAATCTTGCGACAGATTTTTCAACTACCGCTTCTGCTTCACCGATTCTCTTGAAACTTCGCACACAAATTCAATTCACATGACAATACAACATTATAATAATTTCAACCTTCAATCCTCAAATCCTGATTCTGCAGGGGTACTGAAATATAAAACCATTTAAATTACAAGCTTTTTTAAGGGATTATCGATCAATTCTTTGTTGTTTTCAAAAAATCGTGTCTATTCTGTACCTTCTTTAAAATATTATAAAATTCTTGATCATTCTTTAAAGTAGTCTTCTACCCTATTATAACAAGTAAACATACTCACGGAGTAGCCTATTTTATTGAACACAAAAGTCAACGTAAAAATAATAATCCTAGCTAAACATATTTTCACACTTAAACAAACTTGATACTAGGTAATCACATCGCAAACAGGCGACATACGACCGGTAAGAAACTGCGTGCATTCTAAAAAAGCGTGTTTCTGCCTTTTTCAAATATTTGTCCAATTTACATTCCATTAGTCGAGGCGAGGATGGCGGCAGCGAATAATTTCACTCGCACGCCAGATGTATTTTCAACTTGACGTTATTTTTTAAATTTTCTTATTTGCTTATCAGCTCATTACTTAAGTAGAAATGGATGCGGAATTGCATGTTAAGTTGTCCGTTATATTTACTTTTGCTTTGCTATGTCGGCATTAGTTAATGCCGGACTGTGTGGGTTCCACTTTGTGGGCTAACTAATGTCGTAGGATGCGACATGTAAGACTAGTGGGCACGTCTTCATACGAAATACACTCGGGAGCAATGGATCCGGGTGATCAACACAACCACCAGCAATGCCAGCCTAGTGGTGTGACCATTTTTTTGTTGCACTAAGTGTACATGCGCAAACTTACTCCCACTACGCCAAAACCTTGCCAAGTTACGTGCCGGCGACTAGGTCGCATCTTTATAGATCCGTTTTATTATGGTGCGGCTCGCCTTCCGCAGCATGCCTCCAAAAAGTTATAAATATTTTCACGCTGGCTTGCAGCTGCATTTGAATGCATGAGCAATTCTCATATAGTTCGTGCCAACACGAAAAAAGAAGTATCTTTTACATAACATAACATCACGCCTGTATTCCCCGAAGGATCGGCAGAGGTGTATAGTAACACCCTCATTTCGCCGTTATGTTTAAGTTCCATGTAATAGCGAGCCTATTGCTATCAACCGAGTACAAATCTAAACTCCGGGCTGCTACTGAGAAATTCCACACGGAATTACCCAATAACAGTTTTCCTGACCTGGAGATCGAACCCCCTCACGACCACTGGTCGCGCTTGCCACCACTAGACCAACGAGACAGTTCTTAATAATTAAATTTATTTGAATATTCCCATTTTTCTTTTTCGTGTGGTTAGTGACTAACCTGGTGTCAGAGTTTATGCCGTCCATGGGCCTCTAACACGGCTTCACATGCCGTCGAGAAATATCTCTCAGGCATGCCGGTTTCCTCACGATGTTTTCCTTCACCGTTTTTAAGCATGTGATAATTATACAATACGCACATGAATCCGAAAAGTCAGAAGTGTGTGCCTTGGGTTCGAACTCGAGACCTGTGACTTGGCAATCCGACGGTCACACCACACGGCTATCACTGCTGAATATGTTTAATATTCCCATGTTAAATATGTTTAACAAGGGAATGTTCGATTGACGTCATTCGTTTAGACTCAAAGCCGACCCCAATATTTATGGTAAGGCTGATGATGTATGTATCAACGTGACATAAGCGTCTGTGAGACAAATAGGTGATACGTGCGACGTTTGGGACGGATCGGCAACACGTGCTTCAGCAGATACCTCATTTGTTAGAACTGCTCTTGTTTAGACGTTTGATGTTTAGGATGTTCCCATATAGTAAAGTATGTATACCTAATTCAACACGTAATCTGAAGGGTGACTCACAAGGTAAAAATATAAACACGCATGTAGTTTGAATGTAGATAATAGAATGATTAATGGCCGATTCTTATGATTTATCGAGCGTTAATGCTTAAAATTAGGAGGCTCGTGGCTAATTAACAACTGCACGGATCATACGATTTGCAAGGTTGAACTGCGCTTACTGCGATCAGTCTGTGGATGGGTGACTGTTCGTTACCAAGGCACGGAGGGGTCTCCGTGCCTTGGAGAGAATGTTAAAACGTCGGTCTCGGGTGTCATATGAATACCTATGACAGTCGTTACGAGTAATCAGAAGACCGAAAGTCTGACAACCGGTCTAACCTTAGGATATCGGCATTACCCTGTAACTGGGTTGCGGAGGTCTGATGGCAGCCGCTCCGTGTAAAATACTGGTATTCAGTCGCATATGATTAAACTGGAAGCTGACCCCAACATAGTTGGGAAAAAGGCTAGGCAGAACGATAAACTTGGGACTTTTCTATCTGTAGTAATAATGAAGCACATACCCCATATCTTTGCATAGTAGACCCTTCTATATGTTAGCTACCACAGATAAAACTAGCTTACGAGTTGTATATCTCAGATGATAAGTCATTTAGAAGATAAAGGAGGGCGTCGACAAGATGACTCAACGTACCCGATGTTATAAAAGCAGTTTTCATTCGACGGAGCCTGGATTCTATGTCGAACCGCCGTAGAATTCTGAACTTTGTTGTCTGACTAGCTTGTCTTGTCCTTCTTATATTCTCATCTTGTGTGAATTATATTGTGACTTAGCTCATGTAACTAACAACTAACCAAAATACAAGTACTCTCGGTGGTGGAGAGTCTGTGTTGGTTTTATTTACCAAATACCCGCTTTGCTCCTGATAAGCAGACACTGGTCTTAATTGTAATGCTATACTCACTTCTATCCAATTCTATAACTGTGTCTGCGACATATACGAGTATATCTAGTTTGGCAATTAAAAAATGCTACCTACCATTGGTAAGTAAAACGAACCGTTTTTGGCTATAGGAACTGGCCATAAATAATCTGCAAGAAAGTAACATTTGCTCACTTGTGGTCTTATTCCTACTAATATATTCTCAAAGTGTAGACATAAACATTTTCCTGTAATCTCTCAAAGAGCTCAAAAATATTCTTTAAAAGATATAACTTCTCTAAAATTCCATTTGCCCATCTATAAGTTTCATATCACTTCAAACACTTGTACGTGTCCCACAAACCGACTACGGATGGGGCATTTCAAAATGTTCCTTGTGAAAAATATTTGTACGTACGGTACGTGAAATGCAGAGGAATTTGTAGATTAAAGTTTGGTCTTCATAGCATAAAATATGAAAGCATAATATGCTATGAGACTCACTTCAAAAAAGTCTGAAATGTTTACCTACATTTTATGCAAAAACGGAACGCTTACCTAGATCCAGCTAACCCCATATTAAGTGCTTCGATTCAATTCACTTGCCAGTCGCTAAGACCACTGGCTGCCATATTTTTTTTAGGTCTGTTGAGTGTGATGACTCGGACCATTCGTATCCGATCGATACACGTACAAAACGTACATTATTATGGGAAAACGAAACGTAATGAGTAAAAGAGATGAGTGATGAAACGCGAACTAAGATATTTTAAATTATTTTAAATTTTAAACTAGCTGTTTTCCCGCGGCTGTACCCGCGTAAATAATTTGACTACAGCGCCATCTATCGAATCCCAGCATAGCAACGAACCATTGTCTTGACAAAAAAAATATATTGTGTAAATAGGACTTCAATCGGTAAAGTCGTTCTCAAGTTATGGCGTGACCAAGGGAAAGACGGATTAATTTTTATATTATAGATAAAGAAGGACAATAATGCCGATTCTGTTGTGCACAAACAAAACAAAATGTATGCTATTGCCATCTTTTTCACTCTGATAAAATAAGATGGAGATGGAAATAAGACCTGTCAAATTTAGTTGAATTATTTCAATACTTTGGACGACACGTCAGAACGTGTCGACTAAAAACCCGATGAAGTTCAAGGCGTAAAATAGTTTGACATTTCTAACTTAGTTCTTATCTATCACCGTCCTTTTCTCGCGCTATGTGTTAGTAAAAGATAGCAATTCTCTCATTCTAGTTTAGTTGGTGAACAAGAGAATCGGCACCAATGTTTTTTTTATAGACGCTTGTAATTTTGGCTTTTGTTGAAATAAACGATATACGGAGCTGACGGTCACGGTGATCATACATACATAAACTCACGCCTTTTTCTCATGGGGGTAGGCAGAAACTATAGAACGCCACATGCTACGACCCTTATATACCCCTTTCGCTTCATCCACATTCATATATACATCTTGTCGTACACGCACGCCCGTTGAGATGATCAGTTGCTTTTTATTCTTTCTGAGCTAACCCCACATTATCTAAACATTAACGTGTGTTAACTTCCACATATGTAGATTGCTTCTTCTTCTTCTTCCTGCCCTTATCCCACACTAGGTGGGGTCCGCACAACATGTATTTCATAAATCCATGTTGTTAAAGATTTTGGCTTATTATTTTATCAGTAACTCCTTTAGGTGCCAAAGTATACGCTTCTACAACAAAATTCCAGGCAATATTCAAGACTTAAGTCTTAGTAAATTTAAGTCATATGTAAAGCAGAAACTATGCAAAAAGGGTTTCTATAACGTTAAGGACTATATGGACGATAAAAATGCTTGAAATTGAGCCGCTCGCTGTTATCACAGACACATCATTTTAATTATTGAAATTATTTTTATATGACATTATTTTTTGTTTTATTTTTTATGTTTTTGACATCTATTGAATTTTTTTTTTCAATTAATTATTGAATATTTCCGTTACTATGCCATGTTCTTATTTTTTCAATTTGTGAATGTGAGTACCATGTAGGCTAGCTTTATACACGAATTTTTTAACTGTTTGGCGGTTTTGAGTTTTTTTGTCACCTACTCAAATGTCGGGCTGATTGGTAGCGTCGTGCGGCAGTCGGGTTGTTGAGCTCCCTTAAAAAGGTTTGAGCTACGTGATGACTGATGCATGCGTGCCGTCAGTTAGTACAGGTCAAATCAAACCTGCTATGGCACTTTCCTAAAAAGGCCATTCCAGACGTTGCCCTACATTGTTACACTCACATTGGTTTGATACCACAATGTCTGGACTTTAAAAGAGACCTTGATCTCTGAGTTTGTTTCGGCTTTTCTTCTCAAAGCTAGTCAGATAGGAAATGCCGGCGCCATCTAGTATTAAAAAAAAACTACATTAACTTGTAAAGGTGTCTGTAACAGATTTATTTACAGAAATAAAAATCATTTATGACCGGCCGCCTGCCTGACATCAAACCTCCTTGGGAATACTCGTTGAGCGTTCGCGCGGGTGACTCCATATCCACATAGATTGCTACAATTATAATTTTCATGTACGTACATTCTAGCTTTCCTGGTAATCGGTTAGACAAGGAAACCTAGTGCGGATATCCGGACAATTATCATTTAGGATTTTCATCATAAGCATGTCTAATTTTGAATTAGATTAGACCACCGACGCCGACGTCAAGAACGGGAACCCAGTGGTATCTGCTTCTGAGAAACCCTCCTTACAATGCTGTGTCAGAGAGCACCGCTTTCTATAACATGCCATTGATTCAGCCGTCTAACGAGATACTCGAGGTATTCAATGAGGCTCTTGGCTATTGGGCCATTGGTCGTAAAGACTATCGGCGCAATGACTTCCGAGTCTACGTTTTCATGTCTACAACCTCGTGTTCCATTCAAGATGTTTGATATGTTTACCATTCTATTGACTTGACTGCCTTGTCTGTCTAGTGGTCGCAAGCGCGACTGCTGAGCATGAGGTCCTGAGTTCTATCCCCAGGTCGAGCAAAGTGTTATTCTGTTTTTCCATTAGGAACTTCTCAGTCGTAGCCTGGAGTCTGGATTTGTGCCCGGTTAATGGTACAGGCTCGCTCCTTATTACATGGGACTTAAACATAACTTTTTTTTTTTTTTCGTGGGGAAATCCTCATGGACTGTCCCCCGTCTGGGGAAGACGGGGGGATGTGCCGGACATTTACCGGCTAAAACCCCACGGTGTCCCTCCTTCTGACCTAAGGGGTCACGGGATTCGCTGTTGCATGCACCGCGACCCTGGCAGGTCTCGGTCCACCAGCTTTTTCCGGTGGACCTCTCCTGTGGTGGGGCAGTTACTCCCCTGCCCCACATCCTTCCGAGAGGCGCGCGCGGAACACAGCGCGCCATCCTCCTTGGGCCCGTTACTGGTCCGGCGACGGGCTCCCAACCCGCCGCCCGCAGGCCACTCACTGGGGTGGCCGGAGACGTCGCGCGCCGTCCGGCGCCCGGTGCGTCTAGCGCGAGAAGGGAGAGAAGAAGCGGCCTCCCTCTCCCTCTCCGCTACCTCCTTGGTCGCCATCACCCCCTCACAAAAGGAGGCGATGGCTTCCCACGCAGTCTCGCTCCCGACCATAGACAGAACCACGGCCGGAAGCGAGAGGACTTAAACATAACTGGCGAAACGAGGGTGTACTAAAAACACCTCTGTCGAAACCTTCGGGGAATATAAGGCGTGATAATATGTTACTTTCAATTATTGTTATTTTTTTTCCGCGGATTTTTTTTTATTTGCAAAACACCTGAAAAAAAATTGCTTCACAAGATGATTCAAACAACGTAGGTGCTCATGTTAATACCATAGCTAGAGCGTAATATTTTGAAAGGTTTAATCAATAATTAAGGTGAATGACGTCACGATCCCGACCCGTGTAAGCAATAACAGCGCTTGGGTGAACAAGTATTGATTTTAATGATAAATAAATTCACGTCCGGTCCTTTGGAAGGTAAACAAGCGTATCAAGCGAGAACAAGCAGAAGTGGTAAACATTTCTCTAGCTCTCTCAATTTGCAGTTTTATTCAGGGGCCACTAACATGTTGCGAGCACTAATCAGTTTCAAAAGTGTGGTGATTTTGTGGCGGCACCTATTACACCACATGAGAACTACGCAACACGACGATTGTCTAGCAAACTACAGCGACAACAATGACAACTCTCAAATGAAATCACAAAATCTGCATTGCGATATCGAGATTTGACACGCAGATAGTATATATCGAGGGGTGCGAGGGAAAACCCAATAAGTACCAAAAAGTTCATATTCAGAAAATTGAGTTTGAAATTTTGATGACGTTAACAGTTAAATTATTAAGAATTTGAATCTAATTTAACATAATGACACTTACTTTCACGTCATCAAAATTTCAAACTTAATTTTCTGAATAGGAACTTTTTGGTACTTATTGGGTTTTACCTCGCACCCCTCGATATACAACTTCCCAACATCAACCGTTGGGCAGTGGCCCGCCAGGCATAAGACCCGCATGGTTGGAAGATCCTCCCTTTTCGTTAGAGGAACACCATACCTCGTTCCTCCACAATTTCTACGCCTCGCCATGTAGTTGGGTTTTGGGAAACTTATGACGTCACTATCATCACCATCGACAGCTAAAATGTGTTTGACATTATTGATTATGGTACTTTAACTTGTTCTGAAGTAACTGCTTCGTTAGTCTAGTGGTGGCAAGTGCGACTGCTGATCGTGAGGTCATGGGTTCGATCCCCAGGTCGGGCAAAGTGTTATTGGGTTTTTCCGTGTGGAACTCCTCAGTAGCAGCTCGGAGTTTGGATTTGTGCCCGGTTGATGGGAATAGGCTCGCCCCCTATTACATGGGACTCAAACAACTTCGGAGAATACAAGGTGTGATGTTATGTGTTATGTTATTCAGGCGCCACCAACATTTCGCAATCACTAATCAGTTTCAAGAACGTGGTAATTCCTTTGCCTCATAATTGAGTTGGGAACTGGGAAACTTATGACGTCACCATCTACAACTAAAATGTGTTTGACACTATCGATTACGTCAATTTAATTTGTTCTGATTGGTTGTGATGAGTGCTTACGATGGCGGTGCCATTTGCTTTCGTTTTAACCTTGGAATGTCTCTTGTAATTTTTTTTTTTAAACCAAGCGATTTGTCTCTCTTAAAACTATACAAAGGGAAGTATTATGACGTGTTAAAACCACCACTGTTCCGGTGAGAGAAAGGGACGCGGCTATGCAGGTCGTAAAGCGCCGTCACATTCTAACAATGGAACAATTATGATTTTTTTACACGTCATTATACGC
Organism: Amphipyra berbera; assembly: GCA_910594945.2. Classification (NCBI taxonomy): domain Eukaryota; kingdom Metazoa; phylum Arthropoda; class Insecta; order Lepidoptera; family Noctuidae; genus Amphipyra; species Amphipyra berbera. Next base: position 8,528,519 of record OU343144.1, on the reverse strand, counting down.
CACCTGGCCTAATAAAATGTCTGATAAAATATACTTATTATTCTGGCATTACGGATTTTACCGATGGACACAAATACGTCAAACTTTTCTTTTATTTTTTTCGTAAAATATCTATATTCTAGATTTGTAAGTTCAAAGGCGTTTATGAAAGGTTAGACCCTACTCACTCTTTGACACTAAAGGCTTGCTACAGATGTGTAGAAGATGACTATTAGGGATGTCAAAAAATATTCATGGCTTATAGATTACTCACGTTTTGATTAATGAGGGTTAGTTGGTTATTGGCAGGGACAAATGTAACCTTACCATATGAAACTTTATGTAAACTCACGAAGTTATTCTATACTATCTAAATTTTGAACAAATTTATTGATTTTTCAACTTTACAAAAAAGGGTTATTACCTCTGTATAATACGACACAACTAAGAAGTAACATCGGCAAACTTCGTAAAACCGATCACTTCCGAAGTGAGTGCGACTTCAAAATGTTTATTACTACTGCAGTAAAATAATTATGATCTTTACGCTGACGCCATAAGTGAGAGTGGCGCGAAAATGAGCAACTGCCTTTGGTTGTTCGGTCAAGTTAGGCAATGCGAGTTCTTACCCTACCCTAGTGTGTGGCCTGCGGGCGGCGAGTTAGGGGACCCGCCGCCTGACCAGTAACAGGCCCGAGAAGGCGGCGCGCAGTGTTCTGTGCGCGCTTCTGAGGAGGTTGTGGGGCAAGGCCCCACAGAGGAGAGGTCCGCCGAGGGTTGGCGGACCGGGACCTGCCGGGGTTGCGGTGCATGCTTTTGTGAATCCCGTGACCGCGGCCAAACGGTCAGGAGGAGGAAAACCGTTGGTTTTTACCGGTAAGAGTCTGGCAGACCCCCTCGCCTTCCCCGGGCGAGGAACATCCATGAGGATTTTCCAACGAGAAAATAAAAAGAATTGATAGTTCTTAGTTGTGTCGTACTATAACTTTGTATTATTCCTAGTTTTTTTATGTGTACAGCGAAAGAAAACATTTTGTATTTTTTACATTCGAAACACTTTTAAAATAATGACATCATAAAAAAATAAAATTTCCATTTAAAATGTTTAACAGCAATTTCTCAATTATTTTCTTTGCTTACAACATTTTCTTGCAGCAAGCATACTTATCATTTTGCGGGCACTCAAATAAATATCCTTGCCTGGCTTACAAGAAATACCGTAATATTACTTTAGAAATAACGAGTGAAGTTCTTGCAACAGTAAACAGGATATAATAAAAACGATTAGGTTTACCTAGACCGAGCGCAATGGAATAATTTACGACCTTAAGTGGTGGAAAATGGTTATGCAAAGATAATATGTACAATTTACTGCGATATGGGCACTTTGGTGTAAGGCGTTGAGTGAACGGACAGACTTTACTGCTAATAATTTATTAGTTATACAGTCTTGGTTTAAAGAGGTTGTATTTAATGTGATATTGTGTAAAAGCCAGCAATATAATCTTATAGGGGTGAATCTATCATTACAGTTATAGCTAATATCAGTATGTCAGGATTGCGAGCATGGTAAATAAAGTAAATGAAATATAGACTCTCCACCACTGAGAGTACTTATATTTGGGTTAGTGGTTAGTTACAGAAGCTAGTTCACAATATAATAATTTACACAATTTACACAAGATCAGAAAATAAGGACAAGCTAATCAGATATGAAAGGTCAGACTTCTTCGGCGGTTCGACATAGAATCCTCTGCTCCGTCGAACGATCAGCGTTTTTATAACTACGGGTACGTTGATTCATCTTGACGATTACCCTCCTTTATCAACATTGTCCAGTGTTACCAGGTACCAATATCCAACAATTAACACATTTAAGAGGTTAAGCAAAGTTCGTCGCGGTCAGTCCGTGGATAGGAGACCGTTCGTTACACATCGATCCGTGCCTCGGAAAGCACGTAAAACAGTCGGTCCCGGGTGTCATACGAATACCTATGACAGACGTTACGAGTCGTCAGAAGCCTGAAACTCTGACTACTTGTCTAATTATAGGATATTGGCATTGCTCAATAACTGGGTTGCGGATGTCTGATGGCAGTCGCTTCGTGTAAAATAATGGTATTCAGCCGTATTTGGTTAGACTGGAAGCTGACCCCAACATAGTTGGGAAAAAGCTACGCAGAACTATAGACTTGGTATAAAGAGGGTTGACATAATAATGGGATTTTTGTTATTTTATTTCGAGCTTCTACTTGGCCATGTTTTGGATCTTTTTTCTCTTGAATATCATGACGTGGGTTATGGTTATGGGTTTATAAAGGAAAGGTACTATATGTATATAGCATCGAATACATAAATTCTTCCATTGACAACGGTAGCGGAAAGTGTTAGACAATAATAAGCGTTATGCTTTGATCACATTAGTATATCGCAATTAAAAGTAACTCATCGAAATCATAAACAACCAATTACTGTTCCATTGGTGGGGAAACGAGCCTCGTCTTAGGATGAGAAGGGTTTATGCTAAAAAAAGCTAGTAGGTAATAGAGATAGGCTAGATAAAGTTAGAGTTTAGGGCTTAATTAAAAGAACCTACCTGCATTTATAAAACACTAGCCTCACGGCTCCGCCCGTAGCCTATGTTACTCAGTGATAATAGCTTTCTAACGGCAAAAGAATTTTTGAAATCGGTCCAGCAGTTTTTAAGTTTATTCGTTACATACAAAATACAAATCTTTCCTCTTTATAATATTAGTATAGATTGCATTATCTTTATTTCAGACGAAGGTTAAGAATATATTTTCCATAACATGTACCTGTACAAACAAACAAAGAAGTCAAAGTAATGGAAAACTTACGTATTATTTTGGTCCTTCCATCCGAACATGAGGAAAACATAACACCAAGCCTGTATTCCCCGAACTGCCCAACCCGGCAGAGGTGTATAGTAACACCCTCATTTCGCCATTACGTTTAAGTCCCATGTAATAGAGAGCGAGCCTATTGCTATCAACCGGGTACAAATCCAAACTCCGGGCTGTGTTACTGAGGAATTTCCACACGGAAAAACAGTGAATGAAAACGGAGAGTAAGCCGTAATCTTAAGACTTTCCTGTAGCAATATCTGCTCAGAGCCTACAAAATATTACAGATTAGCTTGCGTACAGACTTTCTGGTCGGCGAACCGTAAGCGGTTGTATGAACGTTAATATACTGAAACTCTTTCAGTGAAAAAGGCTTGCTACCATTTTTGCCTCATTTCCATACTAAACTAGAATAATATAAATGTTAGTGTGAAATAAATATGTAGTGGAAAGTAATCAAGTTTTAATGATTTTTGAATCAATTAGATAGATAGTTATATACAAATTATAACTTTGAATGATAGATTGAGAAATGAAGAGATTAGACAAAGTTGCGGTTTAAACGATGATGTAGTGACAAAAATTGAAAGGAGTATGCTTAGGTGGTTTGGTCATGTTGAGAGAATGAGTGAACGGCGATTAACAAAAGGAATTTATAAGGCGGATGTTAATGGGAACGCCGGTAGAGGACGTCCTAGAAGGACATACATCGATGTTATTGGTGAAGTTCTTCACAAAGGTCAGGTGCGTAGTACTCTCAACCGGCGTGCGTGTATGACAAGATGTATGAATGTGGATGAAGCGAAAGGGGTATGTAAGAGTCGTAGCATGTGGCGTTCTATAGTTTCTGCCTACCCCTATGGGAAAAAGGCGTGAGTTTATGTATGTATGTATGTAAATTAGGTACAATCGTAAATTAATATCTGGTTTACGATTTTATAGGGAACCAAGATTTCTAATTTCAAATGGATATAAGATTGATTCTACGCAAAGATCGTAATCTATACTAATATTATAAAGCTGAAGAGTTTGTCGCGTTTGCCACCACTAGACCAACGAGGCAGTTGAGTATGAGTCTTTATCTATACTATCTATATTAATATTATAAAGAGGAAAGATTTGTATTTTTGTATGTAACGAATAAACTTAAAAACTACTGGACCGATTTCAAAAAATCTTTTACCATTAGAAAGCTACATTATCACTGAATAACATAGGCTACGAGCGGAGCCATGAGGACGCAGCTATTTATTTATAATTTGATCTACAACTTGAAATACGGTTTAACTCGCATATCGGGATCGAGGATCTTGTAAACTTCATTTAATCACGAGAACGTTAGAAATCCGAATCAAGCAAGACATTTTTATTAAGTTTTCACTACTTTCAAAAGCCTTTTAGAAAGTTTTCAAACTGGATTGTTGGACTGCTGAAACTTCGCCCTCGGATGTTCTTTAAGCCTTTTGTGGAGTAAATCTTCTCTGACAGTATAAAAAAATAATTGTAGCTAGGTATAGTAACACTGGAGGGGCTCGGGGCTAATTACCGACCGTGCGGATCATAAGATTTGCAAGGTTAAGCTGCGCTTGCCGCGGTCAGTCTGTGGATGGGTGACCTTTCGTTACACATCGAGACCCCTCCGTGTCTCGAAGAGCACGTTAAACAGTCGGTCCCGGGTGTCATATGAATACCTATGACAGTCGTTACGGGAAGTCAGAAACCCAAAAAGTCAGACAACCGGTCTAACCTAAGGATATCGGCATTGCTCAGTAACTGGGTTGCGGAGGTCTGATGGCAGTCGCTCCATGTAAAATACTGGTATTCAGCCGCATCTGGTTAGAGTGGAAGCTGACCCCAACATAGTTGGGAAAAGGCTAGGCAGAACGAGGTATAGTAACACTGCCTTGTTGCTCTAGTGGTGGCAAGTGCGACTGCTGATCGTAAGGTCCTGGGTCCGATCTCCAGGTCGGGCAAAATTTTATTGGGTTTTTCCATGTGGAGTTTCTGAGCAGCAGCCCGGAGTTCGGATTTGTGCCCGGTTGATGGCAATAGCCTCGCCCCCTATGACTCCCGGGACTTAAACATAACGGCGAAATAATGGTTACAATACACTTCTGCCCAACCCTTTGGGGAATACAGACATGATGTTATGTTAAGTTTTAGTTCGTTTTATTAAGTCCATTGTAACCAGTAATTTATGTGCGTAATGGTATTTACGAGCCAATGACCGCCAAAAAACGTTCGTCGTTTGTTAATGGTAAAGGCCTGGTTAGACAGAGAGCGTGACTGGGTGTGATATTCACGTCGGGTGTTGATCGCGTGCTGTTGGCGTGCGAATTATTATGATAATGTACGGAAGACGCCATACAGAGAGTACCATGCCAAGCTTCGTGTGGCAGTCTCTGTGTGGCGTCTTCCATACACTGTTATAGTAATACGCACGCCAACAGCACGCGATTATCACGCGACGTGAATATCACACCCAGCCACGCTCTTTGTCTGACCAGGCCTTAATAGATTGACAAAAAAACCAATAGCCCACCTGATAATAGATGGCATGCTACCTAAATACACCTACAACACCAAGAGTATTTATTGTTGATGATAAATGATAATTATATGATTTTTATTTCTGTTATAGACACTTTTACAAGTTAATGTAATGTTTTTTTAGGACTAGATGGTGCCGGCATTGCCTATCTGACTAGCTCTGAGAAGAAAAGCCGAAACAAACTCAGAGATAACGGTCTCTTTTAAAGTCCAGACATTGTGGTATAAAAACTAATGCGAGTGTAACAATGTAGGGCAACATCTGGAATGGCCTTTTTAGGAAAGTGCCATAGCAGGTATGAGTTGACCTGTCCTAAATGACGACACGCATGCATCAGTCATCGCGTAGCTCAAACCTTATTTTAGGGAGCTCAACAACCCGACTGCCGCATGATATTACCAATTAGCCGGACATTATTGATATTGATATTATTGATGCGTTGTGACGGGTGGTGGCAACTCGCGGAATCCGAGCCTATAAAAGGTCGGGCACGCTGCAGATCGCCCTCTCACGCCGCTGCAGTTGCCAAGTTAAGTACTACATCTGCATAAGAAGACCCTGGACTCCTCGCATTGTTACGAACCACGCCCTGTTGATCTCATTGTAATTCTTATTAAAATATATATAGTGTACGGTTACAAGTGTTATTCTTTATCCACCCGTAAATACACGCCTGCTAAATTGTATGTGCACATGCTTGTTGAGGGTTGACTCCTGAAAGTGTGACAGCGTTGCCAACCTTAGAGATAACGTTGGAAAATCTTCATGTACCTGTGATTTCACCGGCACCCATACCCTTCAAACTGGAACACAGCAATGCTGCTGGATGGCAGAAATAGGTATGGTGGTAGTATTTACCTGGACGAGCTCTTTCACAAGAAGCTCTACTTCTATTAATGGATGAACAATATGTACCAGTATTTAATTACAGCAGTGATAACCTAGCGGTTGAACGCTTGCCTTCCACACATGAGGGTCTGAGTTCGATCCCACCCGTACCTCTGACTTTTCGAATTCATGTGCGGATCAGAATCACTTGCGTGTGAAGGAAAAACATCGTGAGGAAACCTGCACACCTGAGAGGTATTTTTCGACGGCATGTGAAACCAAGTCAGAGGCCCATGCCATGGGCCATTTATGGGCCATTTATGGGTGGCATAAACTCTGACACCAGGTTAGTCACTAACCACACGAAAATAAGAAGAAGACTATGGAATTATGTCAGTGGTGTCGATTCTGTTGCGCACTTTGACAGGACTAAACTAAACTAAAGGCAACTGTCACTTTTAAGATTTTTTCTATTGAGAGGACTCCATAAAGTTCTCAATGGTGGGCGTAGTCTGCCAACCCGCACCAGGCCAGCATGGTGCACTAAGGCTTAAACCCTTCTTATTCTGAGAAGAGGCCCGTTCCTAGCAATGACAGGGACAATAATGGGCTGATTATGTTATTAATTCATCATCTCCCTGCCCTTACCCACACTAGGTGTGGTCGGCACAACGCGTATTCCTCTTCCATTCTCCTCTATCAGCAGTCATCTCAGTACTGACTTCTTTCTTACCCATGTCGTCCTTCACACAATCCATCCATATTTTTTTAGGTCTACCTCTATTTGTATATCCATCCACATTCATATTTAACACTCTTCTAGTAACAATTAATTAAATGCATCAATTAGACAGGTAATTGTTATGCAATCGCTCAGTATACGAACTTGTTAATAAGCGCCAACGGGACTCCCCGTTCCGAAACACTGAACTGTTTACTTATGTCGAAAGCGTTTCATTTTATATCAACGACAGTTTCGTTCAAAATATAGGGTTGGCACTATAACACATAACATCACGCCTTATATTCTCCGAAGGGTTCTGCAGAGGTGTTTTCAGAACACCCTCGTTTCGCCAATTATGTTTAAGTCCCATGTGATAGGGGGCAAGCGTATTGCCATTAACCGGGCACAAATCCAGCAGCCTGCTACTGATGACAAATTCCTAATGGAAACACCCAATTATACTGTGCCCAACCTGGGCATCGAAACCAGGACCCTATGCTCAGCAGTCGCGCTTGCGACCACTAGACCAACAAGGCAGTAGTAGGTAGGTAGTAGGGTTGGCACTAACATAATTAATTTAAAATATGTCAAATATTTTGGCAAGAGAAGGCGTTACTCTCGGCGGTAATCATGATATACTGCGACATCCATTTTCCAAGCGCATTAAGCCCTAATGGAGAATGTCATCACATACAACTCAAAAAAGCGCGCGCAAAAACGCGTTTTTATAAACGGGCTTAGTTAGTAGTTTGCTTACTTATGAAAAAGATCTGGTTTCCTTGAAAAAATACAGTATGGCAAACTATACAGCATAAAAATAATAATCACGATACTCGGTTCCAATAAAAAAAAACGAATCGTTTTGCTTATCAATGGTAGCATTTTTTATTGCTAAACTGGGCATATAAATAGACGCTTAAGCTAATTTTACCTGTGATAGCAACTTCAATATGGGAGGGTCGCAAAGCTATGAGGTCTGAGGAGGTTTTAATAAATAACGCTGCGTAAATTATAGGAATCGGCCATAAGTGCGAATAAAGTTTTTATTTATTTATTTTTCATACCTAATGTAATAAGCTAGAACATTCAATACACATAAACATAACACCACGCCTGTATTCCCTGAAGTGTTGGGCAGAGGTGTATAGTAACACCATCATTTCGCCGTTATATTCTTAAGTCCTATGTAATAGGGGGCGAGCCTATTACCGTCAACCGGACACTAATCCAAACTCCGGCTGCTATTGAGAAATTCCAGACGGAAAACCCAATAACACTTTGCCCGACCTGGGGATCGAACCCAGGACCTCACGACCAGCAGTCGCGCTTGCCACCACTAGACCAACGAGGCACGACGGTGGTTATTGAATACGTGAAAAGGTTAGTAATAAAGGTTTTAACGATCGCGGTACAGTCAGCATCAAAAGTAAAATGATGATTGCTCAAAGTTTCAAAATTGTTTGATGAATGAAAACTTGCAAATTATTATTTTTGTTAACAAATAACGATAGAGGAGTCGTTTCTTCATAGAATAATATTATTTTAACGTAGATAAGCAATTAACTCCTGAGATAATTAATATTAAAATTCCAAAATATTCATCGACTTTTGCTATTGACTGTACCTACTTGGTCGCCGTTTGGTATTCAATATTATTCACGTTACACGTACAGTTCTTGTCCAAAGTGACGTAACGTGCCATCTATTGCGGTTTCAGGTTCAGGGTAAACTATCATGTAAACAGAATTTAAACTATTATTGCATTTCAGCACGGTGAGACGATCCTAAAAGTGTTTTTTTTTTAATGAAACATCTTTGCCGCACACTAGGATTTCTCCTGTATCGTGGGTGCGTTTACAGACACAAATCTTCACATACAACAAACGCCCAGACCCGGAACAATTATTACAAATATTTGATCCGTGCGAGAATCGAACCCAACTAGACCAACAAGGCAGTCTAATTGTCCATATCATTGATAACCCAACTTGATTCAAAGCAGAGCCCGACGATAGTCTACATTTTTTTTATTTAAAAAACAAATGTCAAGGCCTTATATTGAAAATGCTATGCTACAAGCTAAATGCGGTAACCCCAAGTTAAAGCTACGTAAAAATAACACCAAACTCTGTGTAATATGAAACTGGAACTAAATGGTCGACTGTCATTCCGTTTTAATATTAAACTTGTTTTTTGTTCACAGTTTAAAGCGACATGGCGCCTACAACAAGCCAATTAAAAATTTTTAGAGCAGCCTTTTTGCTAGTTAACGTATTTTACATCGAGTTTTGGACAAAACTGTCTTAATTAACAAGATAAAAAATGTTCCGTGACAAAAAATACAAAACATTATTATTCTTACTTAAAAATAATCACAGGTTTACTAGGTATCGTTGATAGAATACATTCAAATTAAATAAAAAATCGTACTGTACATCGAGTTTTGGACAAAATTATGATAATTAGCTAGAGAAAAAAATGTTCAATGTAAAAATTACTAAAAAGTTATATCTTACTTCAAAATTAGTAAGAGCCCGTTCACACAGTGAATCCATTTTCGTAAGACCGTTTTTATCGGATCCGTCGGTACTGGATGTGTTGTTCACATCTTTTTTCTTCCCATTCGATTGCTTGTAGATAGTCTTGCGGACTATTTTTACGAAACCGGACAGCTATTGGCGAGACCTGAAGGGTCTCCAACCAATGGATACGAGTAAAATATTTAACCTAAGCTAACTACTACTGCTACTAACATCATGACTACTAGCAACAACAGCACTAGGGGCGACTCCTAATGGGACTTGGATCTCGGGACTGGGAGGGTGACAGCTTGATGAGGGCTGAATTATCGGTATGATGTTGTTCACATCTGTACCGACGGATCAGTTAAACAAATGGCAGCTGCGCGGCGCCCCCGCGCGCCCCTCACATCTGGCAGGTAGGATACGATAAAAATAACGGATTGTGTGTGAAGGCACCCATACTTTTCCATACATCTTCCTGTATGGATCCGTTTTTTATACTGTTCCGGCATCCAACTTTTTATGACAAAACGGAATGTGCAAAATGTCGGCCTAGTATTTTTTACTTTATTCGGAATACTGTCGTGTATGTGAACTCACTCATACAAGTACAGGCACCATCATCAAAATAAAAACGGATCCGCTAAAAGCGGTCCTGTAAACAGTTTCTGTGAGAACTAGCGGTTAATAGGTATCATTGGTAGAAAACATTCAAATAAAATAAAAAAAGGTATTTTCAGTTTATTATATATAAATACGTGCGCGCTCTTTGTTACCGTTTTATTACTAGAATTTTAGTTAAACGATTGTTTACCAATAATAATAGTACGTACATTTTTCAAGTAAAAGATTGTCCCAGACGATTAATGTTGATGAACAACAATAGTTAATTACCAAAACAAATGACTGCAGTTCAATCTTCTAAACTTAAATCAATTTCGTAAAATATCTTTACTCGTGTCGCCTTTATAAACAAAATAGCCTGTGTATATTCCGAAACTTATTGGAGATGACGAACGAATACCCTAGAGGCCTGACTTAAGGCTAAATATTCTGGCCAGCGGCAGCGCTACCAAGTAAAACGTCTAAATATAGTTTCTTGGGAGCACGCAATGACACCCACGGGAGGGATTTATCAATTGCGAGTTAGCCTTGGATGATTTAATGGATGGTTCGGTGTAAAAAGCTTGATTATACCATTTTATAGGTAGCAGAGAGGTTAAGAACTGATTTGTGATTGTATAATTAATACATGTAATAATGTAACTGCTTAAAATACTGATTCCTTTTTTAACAATTGAAACAAACGAATGGAAACACTTAGAGAGTTAACTATACACTATTTATTTATGTCAATAATTGGACAGAGTTTTGGCTTATACTGTAGTGTACAGACAGAATCAATCATAAATAAGCTCTCCAGACTATATAATCATAATCCCCCACCCTAAATCAGGCGATATGGCGATGGTAAGCCGGCTGTGACGTCACCACCAATCAACTGCAGGCTTGACGTAATAAGTTTGACGCATCGTCCTGTCGTGGCTTGGCTTTAGCTTGGCTGGCTTGGCTTGGCTGGTTTGGCTTAGCTGGTTTTTTTTTGCTTTGGAAAATCCTCATGGATGTCCCTCGCCCGGGGAAGGCGAGGGGGTCTGCCGGACTCTTACCGGCTAAAAACCAACGGTGTTCCTCCTTCTGGCCGTCGGCCGGGGTCGCGGGATTCGCCTAAGCATGCACCGCAACCCCGGCAGGTCTTGGTCCACCAATTGCTGGTGGACCTCTCCACTGTAGGGCCCCACCCCAAGACCTCCTGAGAGGCGCGGGGGGCACCCCACATCACCGGCGCACCAGAACATATGGTACGCCGTGACCACCCCGGGGACCAAACAACAGGGTGGCCTGGTTTGGCTGGCTTGGCTTGGCTTATAATGACATCTGGCATTTGGCGAGGCGTTACACAATATACAAGGTAATTTAAAAATCACCGAAACCTCTTAGCACTAACTGTGTATTATAAACCCTGAACAACGTTTGTTCTGCGACTTTACATAATTCGGAACTTTTTTTTCTTATAAAATTATGAAAATACTCTGTAGTTTACATATTCTAACTGAGACGGCCGATGAGAGGCCGAGGTCGCGTCAACGGGGCTGCGCGGCTAGTACCAACGGTGCAAGCGGCAAAATTTGCTTTACCTTTGGTGAAAGTCATAGAACAAACGTTGTTCAGGATCACGATACGAAGTTAGTACTAAGAGGAGTCGGGTGTTTTTTTTATACAATAAAATAATAATCTTAATAATAAGCTGATACTTGCGCAATTAAACTTACTATAAGATTTGGCTCAAGTGTTATGTGACTTTTTTGGATGAGGTTGTGGCGGCATCTATCGCGCCACATGCGAACTATCCTGCATCGCGATATCAGATTTTGACACGCAGATAGTATATATACTAGTTCCCAACATCAACCGTTGGGCAGTGGCCCGCCAGGCACAAGACTCCGCCTGGTAGGAGGATCCTCCTTTTCGTAGGCGGAACACAATATCTCGTTCCCCTACAAGGTAAATAACCTTGTATTTTGTATATGAGGCCACCAAATATTATGTTTGCTTTGTCAAAAAAATGCAACTGTATTCTTTTCTTCGAGAATTACGGACATAACGAAAAATCTTATTAAGTTGGTACACTTCAAAGAACCAATTTGAAACAGCTAAGTACGTAGAAAGTTTTCTGAGCACATCTGTAACAAGTAATTACTGAGCGTGACTGGTCAGTTGCAAGGAGCCTTGTTGCACAAACTACGTAAGTTGAGAAGATCTATAATAAAAACTTTAAATTACACGATTTTATATTGCAGTACCCCTGCAGCATCAGGATTTGAGGACTGAAGGTTGAAATTATTATAATGTTGTATTTATAAAAGACATACAACACAATCTTATAGGGGTGAATCTATCATTACAGTTACAGCTAATATCAGTATGTCAGGATTGCGAGCATCGTAAATAAAGTAAATTAAACCAACATAGACTCTCCACCACTGAGAGTACTTTTAATTAGGTTAGTGATTAGCTACAGAAGCTAGTTCACAATATAATAATTAACACAAGATCAGAAAATGAGGACAAGCAAACCAGATGTAAAAGGTCAGAATTTTTGGGCTGTTCGACATGGAATCCTCTGCTCCGTCGAATGACCACTGTTTTTATAACTTTGGGTACGTTGACTAATCTTGACGGTTACCCTCCTATGTTAACGTTGTCCAGTGTTACCAGCTACCGATAACATATTGTCATGGAAATTAAATTTGTGTGCAAAGTTTCAGCAGAATCGCTTCAACAGAAGTCTTTGAAAAATCTATCGCAAGATTTGAGTCAAACAAACAAACAAATATACGAAGTGAAGCTTATTATAACCGTTTAATAAAAATTAATACACCGTTTAATCACAATTATCAGTCCGTATACTGTAAGATATGGAAAGGCAAATCGTACGATCTGTGAGGTTAAGCTGAAATTGTCGCGGTCATTCCTAGGATGGGTGACCTTTTTTACATATCGAGACCCCTCCGTGCCTCGGAGAGCACATCAAACCGTCGGACCCGGGTGTCTTACGAATAGGTGTTGCGGAGGTCTGATGGCAGTCGCTCCGTGTACTCGTATTCAGCCGTATCTGGGTAGACCGGTAGCCGACCTAACATAGTTGGGAAAAAGGCTGTTGAACATGACATAACATAACATCACGCCTGTATTCCCCGGAGGGTTGGGCAGAGGTGTATAGTAACACCTTAATTTCGCCGTTATGTTTAAGTCCCATGTAATACGGGGCGAGCCTATTGCCATCAACCTGACACAAATAATCTCCAGGCTGTTACTGAGGAATTCGACACGGATAAACCCAATAACACTTTTACCCGACTTGGGGATCGAAACCTAGACTTCAAGATCAGCAGTCATGCTTGCCACCACTAGAACAACGAGTTAGTGGAGGATAATGCAGATACTTCAATCTACGAACACGTGCCCCACTCTTTGTGTCAATCGCTACAGTGTAAAAATGTGCATTATAAATTGCTATTGTGTTAGTTCTATCGCCACACAATAGTTAGATGTGTGCATGCGCACCGACGATATTAGCCTCCTCCAGGAGGCGAGTAAATCGACCAGCACACTACACAACGTCCGCCGCCGCCCGGCATTTCTTCCTCGCCGACGAGGCCCATCGCGACGTCCCACCGCCGCTGTCCATGATCCACAGTGCTCACCCGCCGCAGCCGCGGAGCTGGTCGTCCTTTCTGACTCCGCAGTCACACCGTTAATTCAGCCCTCATCAAGCTGTCTCCCTCCCAGTCCTCTCGCAAGCAACGCCCTAAGCCAAGGTTCGAGTCCCCTCTAGGGGACGCCCTTAGTGGTGTTGTTGCTATCTAGTCATGATGTTAGTATAGTAGACGTAGTAATAGTAGTTAGCTTAGGTTACTAAGTATTTTACTCTCGTCGGAATTGGTTGGAGACCCTTCAGGTCTCACCAATAACTGCCCGGTTACGTAGAAACGGTCCGCAAGACCATCTACAAGCAGTTGAATAGTAAAAAAAAAAATATGTGCATACGCACCACTCGGCTACCTCTCACAAAAAGGAGTGGGGCACGTCTTCGTGCATTGAACGCACTGTAATGCACAATACGTAATGAAATTCTCACGTAAACAACACGCGTGCAATGTATGGTTTGGTATTTGTTACGTAGTAACTATCATTTAAACTGTGGTATTTGTTACAGCTTACTTATTTCATATCGACTATTTATATGTCGCCTCTTTGCTTCAATAACGCGACAAGTCCGAACGATCCTTATTTATTTGTTTTATTTGATAATTGAAATCGCCGTGTCAGATTTTATTTTATTAAAAAAACGTGGTATCTTTTACGCTAATAACAGCGAAACTACGTTTTGTGAAAAAATTAAATCAAGTTAAGTTTTAAGAGGCACTGCGGTCGGCATTTAGTCCATACAAACGTATTCCTCAGTTTCCACCTTGGATAATGTCACTAAAGCAAATGTTTTTTTACCATATCTATCACCATTATGTCCCTATGTTTTGTTATTGTCAATAAATAAATTATTAAAAGAACTAGAAACGTTTAAACTTTACAAAAATCGACCGGTTTAACCACCGTTTTCAAACATCTGGCAAACAAAATTGACGAATATAAAAAATAAAAGAAAAACATACAAACATAATCAAATTCTTTCTTAAATTATTACAGAAAAAATATTAATATCAGTCCAGATTTGAAGAAGGAAACAGGGAAATATAAAAGTACGGTTTCGCTAGTATTGCACAGGAGAAATCAGGCCGAGATGCAGATGTCTCTTTCGCGCTGAATTGGGAAGGTTTGCGGGTGGGGTGGGACGGAAATAGACCGCAAAAACCTATTCAAATTATTAATTTTTTACAGCCCGTGTTTCCTCTTAATTATATTATCAAACAAAACAAATAAGGATCGTTTGAACCTGTCACGTTATTGAAGCAAAGAGGCGATGTGTTCTGTGACTATTTATATATTGTGTGTGTATGAGTTCCTTCGAGTATTGTGAGTAGTGAGCCTTCTGTTATTTCTTATTCTTTGTTCTTGTACCGTTTGTTAAAGACAAATAGAATGTGGTATCCATTGTAGTGATTAATTTGTCTCTCGTAGGTACTTTAAGTGAAAAGATTTATTTTCTGTATTAAGTAGGGATAAGTATTGTAAGCACCTTTATACAACGCGTAACAGAAATGCGTCGTTATATTTAAGGGGGTTGATTGGGCTCTTATTCAAAGCAACTAAAATAGGTCAAACAAAAAAAAATATGGGTAAGGGAACGTTGTGGAGTGAAAGATGTAGTGCGAAGGTTTGAAAAAGGTAGGTATGTTAAGAATATGGTTTGATCATGTAGAGAGGATTGACGATAGGAGATTAACGAAACAAGTGTACAAGCTGAGTGTGGACGGAACAGTTGGAAGGGGCCGACCTCGGCGAACGTACCTCGAACAAATCGCGGACGTTCTCATAAAAGGCCAGGTTAGTAGCACCCTATGCCGACGAGCATGCATGAGAAGGTTAATGAATGTAGATGAAGCGAAAAGGCTGTGTCAGGATCATAGCAGGTGGAAATCTATAGTCTCTGCCTACCCCAATGGAAAACAGGCGTGATTGTATGTATGTAAAAAATAGGACAAAAATTTTTCAACTCTCCATAATTGATATTAACAATTTTGACCTGATCAACTGATGCCATATACAAGGTTAGTCGGAAAGGTGGTACTAAGCCAAAAGGGTGTTAAAGTAACGATAATAAGGGATAACTTTTGTTCTACAACTTTGCCCAAAACTCGATAATTTAAGAGAAATAGCTTTTCAAAGATTTCGTAAAAAATATGCTAAAATCTATCTGTCCATGGCTATGATCGGCTGTGTTTACTATTTAGGTCATATTTGGGGTCACGGATTAGAAACTTAATTTCCTGAATTCATAACTAAAGCAAGTATGTTTTTTTTTTGAAAAATCTAAAATAAAAATCATTTTGCGTGCAAAAAAAAAAATCAAATTTTGAAATTTTAACACTTGCTTTAAAATAGTCATCAGTGATACTTTAAGTGCCCCGCGGCTTAGTACCCCCTTTCCGACTAACCTTGTATAAGGAGAGTAAAAAAAAAACCGTTTTCTTTTTATCTATCAAATGTTGCTCTGAGTAAGAGACCAAACATCCCCCTTAATATGACCACGCATTTCTGATACACGTTGTGGGGACTTATGGCTAATTACCAACCGCGCGGGTCATACGATTTGCGCGGTTAAGCGGCGCTTGCCGCAGTCAGTCCGTAGATGGGTGACCGTTAGTTACACATCGAGATTCCTCCGTACCTTGGAGAGCGTAAACAGTCGGTCCTGGGTGTTATACGAATACCTATGACAGTCGTTACGGGTAGTCAGAAGCACGAAAGTCGCACAACCGGTCAGAGTATCGGTATTGCCCATTAACTGGGTTGCGGAGGTCTGATGGCAGTCGCTCCGTGTAAAATACTGGTATTCAGCCGCAACTGGTTAGACTGGAAGCTGACCCCAACTAAATATGTAATTATACTACTGATATACGTTGTATCGGCGATGGTAAGCGGTTAGCACTTACCATCATAGCCGTTGGCTTGCTTGCCAACCTATGATTTTTTAACCGACTTCCAAAAAGGAGGAGTTCTTTTTTGTATGTTTGTTCCGCGATATCTTTGCTAATTGTGAACCGATTTTAATGATTATTTTTTTGTTTGAAAGAGTATTGTTTCCAAGTGATCTCATTTAAATTTGGTGAAGATCTGATGAAGAACTTCGGAGATAGACAATTTGAAGTCGTTTTTTTTTTTTAAGTGTTTTATGGAACTTACTTTTGTTGGTAACCTCCGTTAAATAATGTCAAAATATCTTTCACTTCAATATTATATTTTGTACCTATCAAATTAATCTTTTATCCAAAACGTAATAAAGATAAAGCAGTTTCTGGTGCTGGGGGTTACTAAACGACTGTTTCTCGACTCCCATTGGTCCCAAGAGGTAAAACTTTATTCTGTAACTCTCCTTCAAAATACATCATTTGACCGAACTTTTTGTTTATGTTCCAAACTTTTTGAAAGTTTGATGTTATTTTTATGATAGATTAAAATATTTTGTGTAGCTTTATACAGGCTGTAAATGAAATCATGTAATTCCTTCAAACCTCGTGATGTACTGCTGACATAGATTAACCCTGCACGGGAAATTTTCAGATTCAATAAAAAAACATATACAAAAAGTAAACACGTGTTCTTATCATGAGGTATTTTAGCGCCCCGAGTTAAATGACCGCGCGGTGAGCGATAGCCACGCATTTCGCTATTTGTATATTTATTTTTTATTGAATCTGAAACTTTTCCCGTGCATGGTTAATCTATGTCAGCAGTACATCACGAGGTTTGAAGGAATTACATGATTTTATTTACACCCTGTATTGGAAGAAATGTGCGTAAAATTTGACATGTCTTGATGAATTTGTTTCATAGTTACCCACATTCACTGTAGTGATGTACCCGAATTCATTATTATTGCATCACTTTGTGAATACGAATTTTATGAACGCTGTCGAGTTACTAACGTAAACGTTTAGGGCCTGTCCACATTTCCACGTCACGACGTCGTCAACGTGGAACGGTGCGGTAACGTGGCACGGTACGTTGACGTGACGTGCAAATTTACGTTAACGTAACGTAAAAATGCACGTCACGACGCAGCAACGTTGCACGTCGCCGTGCCTTGTAAAATTCTGCTACATTTTTCACTAACGTACGTCAATCTCGTTCTAGATATGGACCGCACCAGACGTATTCTGCTTCTGCTATTGTTAAAAAGACGGAGAGAGAGGTTGAATAAAAAAGATGTGAAAAGACAATACTGGGGCGAGCGCATCGAATCGAGCCACGTCGGCTGACGTGACGCGCCGTCCCACGGCGACGTTGCCGTACCGTGCACTAGCACGACGCGGCAACGTAACGTGGCACGTTACCGCACCGTTCCACGTTGACGACGTCATGACGTGGAGATGTGGACAGGCTCTAATGTTAATGTAAGTGAATTTTGAAATGGAAATACCTACTCGTTTCGCACATACTATTTAATTAAATTGAAAACTTTATTCAAAACTGTGTATGATACAAATTGTGCATGTCGCAAAAAAATAAACCTAAAATGTTATAGGACAGTTACCTTTTAACCGACTTTAAAAAGGAGGAGGTTCTATATTCGTTAATTTTTTTTTATGTATGTACACCGATTACGCTGAGATTTATGATCCGATTTACGTGATTCTTCTTTAGTTTGAGTCGAAATAGTTGCCATTTGGTCCCATAAAAATTTAACATAGTTTGGCCCAGTAGTTTTCGTTTTATGAACATTTTAGTTTACGTGGACGATGCAATTATTCTACCTGATGTAATCTAGAAAAATCCTACTGTAGTTTACAGAACAACCTATTACAGAAACGAAAAAGTAAAAAACGAAACTACGTTTAAAAAAACCGACTTCAAAAACTATAAAATAACTTAGTAAAGATTTAATTTAATACACCTCTTATGCAAACCTAATACCTTTGCAGTTTCAGAAGTCGGTGCCTTCAATTTGGTTCAGCGTGGATTAGCACCGACTTCTGAAACTGTAAAGGTATTAGGTTTGCATAAGAGGTGTATTAAATTAAATCTTTATTAAGTTATTTTATACTTTTTACTTTTTGAAGTCGGTTTTTTATTAGATTCAAAATTCGCGCGATACGTTTACGGGACTACTCATACGTCAAACGATCACTTGTTTACACGTATACCTACTCTAATGTGAATCCTGTGTTTTCCCAGATAAATGGATTTTGTATTGAATGTCTTAAACCAGAAAATTTGTTTACCGAGGAAGATGACCCAAATAGATCGTTACTGTGAGGCCCATTGTCCACGGAGGCGTCTTGTTATAGACGCTTCAAAATGCATCATGCTGCCTGTGCAGTTTGGCTTAGACAGGCTCATCCATGAAGCGTATCAGAGGCGTACATTTTCTCTCATACAGTTCAGCAGCTGTTCCCGCCATTGTTTTCTTTAAGTGTATGCAGCTTCATACGCTGACATTCTTGAAGATTTAGCGTCTGTTGATATTGTGAATAACACTATAATATCGATAAGATCTTGTATTTTTATGCTGAATAAGACTTATTAGCGTGCTATATTCGACGTAAACATTTAAGTACTTCTCTATTTGTTCTACCTAGGCTCTTCCCAACTATATTGGAGTTAGCTTCCAGTCTAATCAGATGCGGCTGAACACCAGTATTTTACACGGAACGACTGCCATCATACCTCCGCAACCCAATCACTGGGCAATGCCGATATCCTAAAGTTTGACCAGTTGTCAGACTTTCGGGCTTTTGACTTTCCGTAACGATTGTCATAGGTATTCGTATGACACTCGGGATCGACTATTTAACGTGCTTTTCGAGGTATGGAGGGATCTCGATGTGTAACGAAGGGACCATCCACGGACTGACCGCGGCAAGTGCAGCTTAACGAGCCACAAGCCCCTCGTATTTGTCTATTTATCGTTTATTTATAATTTCGCATTTTAAGTTATGATAGGTAAAGGTAGGAGATTAGACAGTTAACCCACCACGCTTGTCTAATGCGGGTTGGTAAGACGAGTTGTGGGCAAAACTCATCACTGAGTGGAACCCACACAACGTTAGACGACGTCACGGCAGGC
The DNA here is from genome assembly GCA_910594945.2 of Amphipyra berbera. Classification (NCBI taxonomy): domain Eukaryota; kingdom Metazoa; phylum Arthropoda; class Insecta; order Lepidoptera; family Noctuidae; genus Amphipyra; species Amphipyra berbera. Next base: position 8,508,745 of record OU343144.1, on the reverse strand, counting down.
CCAGAGGGAGATTCGGGGTTGCGGTGCATGCTCTTACGAATACCGCGACCCCGGCCGAACGGTCAGGAGAAGGAACACCGTTGGTTTTTAGCCGGTAAGAGTCTGGCAGACCCCCTCGCCTGCCCCGGGCGAGGGACATCCATGAAGATTTTCCAACGAGAAAAAAAAAGGGCCATAGGGAGATGGCGGGACGAACTAGACACCTATCAGAAAGACTGGTCGCAGAAAACCTTAAGCCGAGAGGAGTGGAAGGAGGATATGGGAGGCCTTTGCCCTGCAGTGGGATGATCATGGCTGAATAATAATAAATTCTAAGTTATAGTTATAGCCTTTGCAAAGGGATTTATATTGTCCCTTTTGTTGTAATTTTAATTAGAAATGAAAATTTTATGTCTTCCGTTTTAATTAACCTTTCACTTTGTTTTGATTTCTTGGAATGCGCTCGTATAGTAATTTATTGGATTTATAATAAATAAGGTATTTGTTTATTAATTATGGGATAACTTTGTTGTTTGTGTGTTTGTCTTAAAGACCCTTTTTCTCGGGAACGGCTATAGACATCGATTTGAAATTAATACCAAATATCTACTAAAACCTACAGCTTCTTAGTACCTACGTAGGTACCTACTGTAAAAAATAAACGTTTCTAACCCAATGCAATAAAAAGATACAAACTTTCAAAGTTTACTTTCATACTAGGCACAGGCTACATTTCAGGGCAGAGCTGAAGTGGTTAACCATTCGTCAGAGAAGAAATTTGCGTGCGTTGACCACGCTTTTTTCCCTTCTCAATTCTCCTTCTCCTCCTTCTTACCTTACTTCTCATTTTCAATATCTTTGTTCTACTCATGCTAGGAGTTTACGTTCCTCTAATCATTTTCTACTTAACTGTCCTTCTCATACTTCTGATTTAATTCATTCTTCCTTTCATATTCAGGCTATACTTCTTTGGAATGCGCTCCCTCTTGATATCAGGACAGCCACCAGTCGGTATGCTTTCAAGCGAAAATTGCGGAGTTATTTTTCAGAACAAATAGTAAGAGTTGTCACTTAATCCTCCTTTCTATTCTTTTCATAAGGTATATATTTTATATGTATATATATATATATATATATATTATGTATGTATTATATGTATAGGATTTTATATAGTAAATTATTCATTTATAAGTGTGGAGAATTTTAATTATTTTGTACTTGTGTACATTGAAAGTTTTATTTACGCCTCAATTTTTTTCTTATTTTATTCTTGCACAATAATTTGCACCTGCCATGTTATCTCTTCACCACCTTTGGTTGACTGGTAGAGAATGCCTAAGGCATTAAGTCCGCCTTTGTACTTTTTTTGTTGCATAAAGTTTAAATAAATAATTACTAATACATTAATTCAATGACTGACACATCAAAACCTATAGGATACCTCCCGTTGACTGAGGTCCGATCTTTCAACCATCAGTCTTTTAACTGAGGAATAAATTTGACGTTTTCACAGAAACTATATATATATAGGTATACTAATATTACCTATATAAAGCTGAAGAGTTTGTTTGTTTGTTTGAACGCGCTAATCTCAGGAACTACTGGTTGGAATTGAAAAAACATTTTTGTGTTGGATAGTCCATTTATCGAAGAAGGTTATAGGCTATATAACATCACGCTACGACCAATAGGAGCGGAGCATAAATGAAAAATGTCACAAAAACGGGGAAAATGTCCGTGCGAAGCCGGGACGGGCCGCTAGTTCCTATATAAAAACTGCCAAAATGTCGAATTTATTCTTCAGATAAAAGTTATCTAACTATTGAAAAATCCGACCTTAAAATTTTGAATTCTGAAGCACGACGGAAAGTTTCATAGCACAAGTACCTAAATGAAAATATCAGAAAATCATTAATTTCTAATTTCACTTTACGGTTAGAAATCGGTACGGAACCCTACAATGCGAATCCGACTCGTTATCAGTGTATTTTTTGCTATAACACACAAAATAATACTCGCAACTGTAAAAGCACATCATATTTTTCAAAACACGTCACGGTTGTAATTCAAAACTACCATTTCATTTCATTTTCACCGGCACTGTTTATATTTACAAAATACTCGTAGGTACTTCCATTAAATAAGTTGATTTAATTATTTTAATTACATAATGTGTTGTTAAATTCATAACGAGCAACACACGCGGTACACTGAATTACCTACAAACAAACAAAATGTTTAATATATCACTTTTATAATATGTTTGTTACATGGCACACTGGTGTACCGTGGTCATTAATTGGTGTGCCGCGGGAAAAATCTATGTATACTAATATTATAAAGAGGAAAGATTAGTATTTTTGTATGTAACGAATAAACTTAAAAACTACTGGACTGATTTCAAAAAATCTTTTGCCGTTAGAAAGCTACATTATCACTGAGTAACATAGGCTATATTTATTACTGGAATAAAACTTTTCACGCGGGCGGAGCCGTGAGGGCATAGCTAGTTTCTTATAAAATTATAAAGGCGGACGGAAATAATGTATTCTTTGCTATCTTTATATGATTAAAATATATTATGATTTTTTATTTATGGTGTACCTCTGAATTTCCCCGATTTCGTAGGTGTACCTTGAACACAAACAGTTTGCGGAACACTGTGCTAGTGAAGTGCTTATAATTGCTTCAAATCTTTCCTACAGTACCTACACTCAGGAGCAATGAATCCGGGGCACCAACATAAACCTTAATATCTCGGAAAACATTGTTTAACATTGTTTTATTTATGTTGGTGACCTGGATTCATATATTGCTCCCGAGTGTATTTGTATGGTGCGCGAGGAAAAGAAAACGACTGCGATTGGATGATTATAGGCTGTCACAAACGGTACACATAACATAACATAATTAGCCCATTACTGTCCCACTGCTGGGCACGGGCCTCGTCTCAGATTGAGAATGAGCTAGCCTGGTGCGGGTTGGCTGACTACACAAACCATCGAGAATTTTATGGAAGCCTGCACACCTAAGAAGGTGTGCAGGTTTCCTCACGATGTTATTATATTCATTCTGATTCGCACATGAATTCGAAAAGTCAGAGGTACGGGACCGGGATCGAACTCACACCCTCCTGGTGTAAGGTGGTGTGTTTGGGAGACAACTGAAACGCGTGTTTGTTGGTAATAGACTGAGTATATTGTTATAATGAACCTGATTAAATATGACTTACAACTACTACATCTCACCTCCCCTATTAGAGAAAAAAAAAAATACAATTATGTTTTTTTTTTTTTTTTACCTTCGCAGAGGTTCATTGTAAAAATTATGTAGATAATACATAATTATATAATTTTACAAGTACATTTTATAAAAAATAATTTACATAAAATTTTAATGTTTTACTTAGAATACAAGAATTCAAGATAATATTAGGTTAAACTACCATGATTAATTCTATAATTAAACAGTTGCATTTACATTGATACAGTAGGTATGTAAATGTTTCAGTATAGGCAAGAATACAAGTTTAAACATAAATATAATATCGTACAAATTATGAGAATAACAAGTTCACTCTAGGATACCTTTACAGGGTTTAGTGCGATTTTTATGCACAACATCCTCCTTTCCGTTTTTTAAAATTCTGACGTTACAGTCCAAGTCGTCCAATACCAAATATGGTCCTATAAAAATTGGATCCATCTTATTCTCTGACGGATTTCTCAATAATAATAAATCACCTTTATTATAATAAACAGGGTTTATAACAGTGTCGTATTTATTTTTCCTCCTAATTTTGCTTTGTATCAAATTATTGCGAGCATCTTTTTGAGCCAACTGCAGTCTGTATTTTAATTCTAATGCATAGTTATCATGAGCGTATAGGGGATCTACTACATTGTTGTTAAAATTTCCTGGCAATAAACATTGCTTACCAAACACTAATTCATGTGGCGTGTAGTTGGTTTCCGTATGAACCGTGTTGTTATATGCAAAACACCAATATGGTAACCAACTACTCCACGCTGCCGTCTGATTTTGACAATTTATTCTTAAATACGCACCCATCGTTTTATGTGTGTTTTCCAACGCTCCGATGCTTTCGTGATGATATGCTGTAGAAAAAAGTTGATTAATTTTTAAGAGTTGGCATATTCCTTTCATTGTGCTGGAGATGAATTCTGAACCACGGTCGGTTGCTATTTCACGTGGTATGCCAAATCTTAAAATAAAATTATCAACAAATGCACGAGCTACACTTACCGCATCTTTGCTGTGTAATGGATACGCTTCGGTGAATTTTGTCAACTCACATTGTAAAGTAAGAACGTAACTAAAGTTATTTGCATCCCTCGGGAACGGCCCTACTATATCTAGGTACACTTTCTCGAATGCCGAGTTAGCCGTAGTTGTAACTTTCATGGGCTGCTTGGTGCCCACCGAATATTTCTGCTTTTTACATTGGTCACATTTCGAAATAAACTCAGTTACATCCTTTTCTATACTCGGCCAAAAATAATATTTTTTAATATTATTCGTCATTCGCCTAATGCCTGCATGGCCACTCGTAGGCAATATGTGAAAGTCGTTCAATATGACCCGTCTATTATCTAAATTATTTATTCTTTGTACGTCGTTTACTATGCATAAACGAGGCCCGGACCATTTCTCGCAGTTATTTATTTCTTTTACAAGTTCACTTATAAAACTATTATTATTTTTATCTCGCAGTATGCATATCTCATTTATAGCAAATTTTTTACACAAAAATAACAAATCTCTCACCAACTCGCTTCGCGTAATTGATGATCGAGATATTGTATTTATATACATATGCGACCTGCTTGGCACATATATAAAATATTTATAATTTTCGACTAATATACCACTTCTTAATAGTTTATTTAAACCCTTATTATCAATCAATAAAAGTTCAGTAATATCTTTCGGTTTTTTAATAATATCCACAACTCTGGGATGACTGGTAATTGAGTTAGCGTCAACAATTTCGACCGACTTATTACTACTATTATTAACATCACACATTTTGATTTTACGAAGTTGCGCCCTTGTCATCACGTTAACCACTTGCTCATTCATCGTTTTTAAGTCATCGGATGTAATTATAATCCGTGACAGCGCATCCGCTACTGAATTTGATTGACCTTTTAGATATTCTATAATGAAATTATATTCTTCTAATTGTAATCTGAACTTCAGGAGCCTACTAGAAGGGTCCCGCATAGTGAATAAATAAACTAACGGTCTGTGGTCGGTCTGTATTTTGAAACGTCTTCCGTATAAATAAGGCCGAAAATGCTTTATACTCCATACTATCGCTAAGAGTTCCTTTTCAATAGTAGGATAGTTAATTTCTGCCTTATTTAGACTGCGACTAGCATAAGCTACAGGTCGTCCATCTCTATTACACAATACTGAACCAATAGCCTTTCCTGACGCGTCAGTTTGTAATACAAACTCATTCTTTTCTGAAAAATCGGGATATTGTAGCACTGGTGGGCTCATCAACGCTGTTCTCAATTTATGAAATGAATGTTCACAATCCGTTGTCCATAAAAATATAGCGTTTTTGGAACATAATTTGTTCAGAGGTAATGCCAATTCCGCAAAGTTTTGTATGAATTTCCGGTAATAATTAGCAAACGCTACGAAACGTTTAATTTCGTCAGTAGTTTGGGGCTTGGGATAGTTTTTTAAAACCTCTATTTTTCCTGGATCTGGCAAAATTCCTGTTCCTGATACTACGTGTCCTAAATAAAGTATTTCTTTTTGCAAAAAATTACATTTAGCGGGATTTAACTTCAAGTTGACGTTGCGTAATCTACTGAAAACGTCTAATAGATTACGATTATGCGATTTTAAACTACGCCCTATTACAACAAGATCATCTTGGTAAACCAGACATTTATCATAATTGAGACCCGACATTGCTATAGTCATCATTCTACTAAAGCTACTGGGACTAGATTTTAGTCCCATTGGCATCCTTGTCATCTGATATTGATTTTTATCTGTCGTGAATGCTGTACAAGGTCTGCTATTTTTATCTAACTTTATTTGGAAAAATCCTTGAAATAAGTCTAAATGTGTAAAATAAATTGCCCCAGATAAAGAATCTAGTATTTCTGATATATTAGGTAACGGAAATTTGTCGTCTTGTACTTGATTATTTAGCTTACGATAATCAATTACTACACGCCATTTTTTATTGCCTGAGTTATCAAGTTTCTTCGGTACCAATAACAAGGGGCTAGACCATGCACTTCTTGACTCTTCGATAATACCATCGTCTAACATATTTTTTATCTGCTTATCTATTTCAGCTTTTTGTGAATGAGGCAATCGATATGGCTTTGTGTACATGGGACTGCTATGTGGCTTCAAATCAATAGACTGTTTGTATACCGAAGTTGTAGACAATTTGTCACCCGGTAAATGGAATATGTCCGGAAATTTGGCACAAATATTTTCAATTGACCTCTGTTCTTCATTATTCAATCCACTTAAATTTAATAATGAAAATAAAGTTTTTACTCTGTCCGCATTAACCGTAGGAATATCGAATTGACAAATAAAATAATCGTCTAGCTTACTGGTGCTAATCTTAAAGTAATTTAATGTTACGTCCGTATCTTTTGTATTCAAAATACGTATAGGAATTTTTCCATTTTTCGGCCTAGCCACGATATTGGCTAAGAAAACACCTTCGCATAACTGTTGACTTGATACTACACACTCCTCTCTTGAATCGGTTTCAACATAATGTATTGATTCGCTGCGCGCTGGCGCTATTAGATAATAATTATATTTACTTGATGTGAAACAATCAAAAGTCAACGTAACATAATTAGATTGTTCTGTTATTAATTGCAATGTACTAAACTCAAAGTTCAATACAGCCCGATACTTCTTGAAAAAATCCTGCCCTAATATTCCACTAGCTTTACACGGCAGATTTTTAAACACAAAAAACTTATGCATAAAATTGTATTCATCATGACTTAAGCTAAGATAAACATATCCTTCCGAGAATACATCTCCACCGATACCTTTGACAGTAACCCTCTCTATATGGTATGGTATTTGTAAACGCTCTAAACACTCGGACTTAATCCCAGAAATTGACGCGCCGGTATCAATTAACCAGTCATGTTTATGTTGCCCGATTTTAAATGAAACTTTGTTTAAATTGTTACATGAGAGAATGACATTAGGCACGAAAAAACTGATTTAGCGATTCCGTATTTGGATTATCTGTAGCCATCTCGCGATTATTTTCCGCCTCGTCAATTGTTGCTACCTCGTGATCAGTTGCTATGACGTTTATGTTACTTTGCGATCTAAAACCACGACCTCGATTCTGCCTACCCCTAGCGCGAAACTGATTTTTATAGCTATTACCTCGATAATAATCTGAAAAGTGCACCTGAGACTGCTGATCTCGCTGCTGATTCGAGTATGCATTTTGCACGGGTCCTCGAGAATCAAAATTCCGTTGCGGTCTGTATCCTCGTCGAGCTCCCCTAGACGAATAATAAGGTTGTTGGTACATACCCATGAATTCCTCTGAACCACCAGAAGATGCTTCCTCGTCCAGTGCAGCCTGGATAGCTTCTGTCAAGGAAGAATAATTACGCGCCGCTACAATCGTGCTCAAGCGACGATCCCGGAGGCCGTCAGCGAATCTTTTAATCGCAATTTTTTCGTTTAATGGTCTCAAAACGTTGTAATTACTTGAGTTTCCCTCGGCCTGCGAAATCGTCAAATCAACGAATATTTCGGATATGTCTTTACCAAAGTCTGAAATAGACTTATTATTCTGCCGTAATTGTTGCAATTTAGTCTGTAACGCAGTGTGACTTTTTTGAGGTAGTAACAACTTTCGCATATCCCCTATAAGTTCATCAACAGTATCGTATTTTTGCAATAATTTTAGTTTAGCCAATTGCGATAACCTATTCTTCAAAACAAATTGTATTAATTTATTCTTACATTCGGAACCATTCAATATGGAACTATAATACTCTATACTCTCAATTAACTGTTTAGTGTTGTCATCATTTCCAGTCATAGTTGGCAGAAGACTTAATGCAACTTTTAAATTAAATGTTTCTGTAGCCATTTTTTTAGAAGAGGATTTCTCCTCTTTTATTACCTCACTACACAGTAAAATTACTTCTGAATATAAGCTATTAAATTCTTCACAAATTCTATTTACTAATGAAATCTCCTTTGTCGAAAGTTTTGCCGACTTAGATTTGGTTTTATATATGTCTAAATATTTATTGTATTTTATTAATACCCTCAGCGCTTCCTCCTTCTTTGTTTCTAATATTTTACCTACTCTACGGCTTGGACCAATTTTAATCAGATACTTTCTTATAGTTTGGAGCTCATTTAATATAAGACCTAATTCCTCTGCCATAACATATTGGTATAATATTCCACAAACATATTATTATGAATAGATATAAATAGAAACGCTAAAAAAAATAGTACACTCGCTCACTAGCTATACTTGCGCACTTTGGGGCTGAGAACTCTGCTTATACCGATATTATCACGCACTAAGATTTCACACGCACTCATTGATGATAAACGTCGTATTACACGATGACCTCTGGCTTTCCGAATTGCGGCTGGTGGTTGGTTACCTGGGTTTGGGCCCTCTTAAGAAGACTGGAATACCTCTTGAGCGTCAACTTATCCAACTTCCTGTCAATCTGCTTGGCATGACATCGTTTATATAATTTGTATATGACCACCAGCATTCCAATTGCCAGAATTGTGCATATAATTACGAGAATCGTGTTAGTGGTCTCATGCATCTGTTGTGTGCGGGCATAATTCGAACCGGCTCCAGCAGCTTGGGCTATCACAACCTCTTCTTTAGTGCTTGAACCACCCATTTTGACAATAAAGACAAATAAACGACTTTGAAAATGACGAACTGCAACGCGTCAAATGCGCCAAACGACGTTCAATTAAATATTCCATTATATTAAAAGTTCACACAAACTCTTTGAATTGTTTTCATTTATGAGTCCATATATGGATTACACGCGCGCGTTCACTGGCGGGCTCCTGTGACAGTCACGGTCGCCATGTAAGGTGGTGTGTTTGGGAGACAACTGAAACGCGTGTTTGTTGGTAATAGACTGAGTATATTGTTATAATGAACCTGATTAAATATGACTTACAACTACTACATCTCACTGGATGAAAGGCAAGCGTTCAACCGTAGTACAAGTAGGTACAGATACCTACTATAAAATACTGAGCGCATATTTTGAGATACTGCTCTTCATAGAAATCATTGGATTCAGCATTGCAGTAACTGGGTTGCGGAGATCTGATGGCAGTCGCTCCGTGCAAAAAACTGGTATTCAGCCGCATCTGGTTTGATTGGAAGCCGATCCCAACATAGTCGAGAAAACGTTAGGTAAAACAGAACAGACAGAATACTGGAATATTGTGTTCATTGTTTGGGCAAAAGTTATATTGATATTAAAAAAATCACAAACGAATGTAATAAATTTGTAGTCGTATTTAAAAATAACGAACGCGCATCTTGATGTGGTGGCATCGCTTGTGGGGAGGATTCGGGGGAGTGGCAATAGCATCCTGAAAGTAGTGGCCAAAGACCCCAGAGCTCCTGTGCTGAGGTATCTCATGCGGAATCATTGTTCACATGGTATGCCTCGTACTTGTACTTACGCATAGTACTACTATGCGTGCCAAATAAGAATAGTACTGTCAAGACTCCATTTTGTTCCGCAATACTCGTGAACTTCATTACTAAAGCGTAAGGTGTGCAATAAAATAAATGAAATTATACTCAGTTTAATTATTTTTAGTTCACTTTTTTGGTATTTCTAATCAATTGACGCCAAATTAATTATACAGTAATTATATTATTATTATGGCGACATATTAGGGTGACCAGTAGCATTTCGTGAAGTTAACCATATATATTGGTTCATTTCTGTAATTAATACTGTTTTCAAATATTATTGATTTATGCAAAATTATCTATTTATGGAATTCAAGAAATAACATTTATAAAAATGAATATAAATAGTAATGAAATCTATGAATAAAAAAAATATATCATTTTTTTTCATAGTATTTTTTGCTGACTGAACTAATTTGACAGCTATCGTGTGAAGTTGTAGCAAGCGCGATCCTATTTTTAGTTGGTACGCATAGTACATGACTCACTAACTTTTTTGATATTTTTAAATTTGTTACTAATCCTAGTGTATCTAAGGTGTTTACTAACAAAATGGTTCATATGTTGTCCCAAATAAAACAATTTATTTATTTATTATTTAATCTCATAAAAACAAACATTTTGATTAAATATTTATGAAAATTGAAACATTAATTTAATTTGTACAATCTACAGCAGTTAGTTCCTGAATATGTACACATGCAGCGGATAGTTCGGAAGAAAAGCAATTTGCAAAGTTTCAGAGAAAACAAACGCCTGACTCATATTGTTAGAGGAAGATAAGAAGTGTTATTGTAATGTAGATAATTCATAAAATGGCTTGATGTGTTTTGTTTTGAGTGTACACTTCAATGAAAGGCAACCTGTATACACAGGGTGTAAACGAAATCATGTAATTCCTTCAAACCTCGTGATGTACTGCTGACATAGTTTAAACCTGCCCATTGGGATACTTTTGGATTCAATAAAAAAAAATTGCAAGAAGTAAACGTGTGTTATTAACGTGAGGCATTTTAGGGCCCCGAGCGAATTGCGTGGCTATCACTCGCCGCGCAGTCATTTAAATCGGGGCGCTAAAATGCCTCACGTTAATAACACATGTTTACTACTTGTAATTTTTTTAAGAACACATTTCTTAAAGTGAGGCATTTTAGCGCCCCGATTTAAATGACCGGGCGGCGAGTGATAGCCTCGCAATTTGCTCGGGGCCCTAAAATGCCTCACGTTAATAACACATATTTACTTCTTGTATTTTTTTTATTTTTGAATCCAAACGTGTCCTGTGCTGGGTTAATCTATGTCAGCAGTACATCACGAGGTTTGAAGGAATTACATGATTTAGTTTACACCCTGTATAAAAGGAGAAATTGACTAACTGACTGACGTTATCTATCAACGCACACACAGCCTAAACCGCTGGGGTTAGAAACTTGAAATTTTGACAGTAGGTACCTTTATGATGAAGATATCCACCAAGGAATAATTTTTCAATATTCCTCTCCTAAGGAGATGAAATAACACGGCTGCGGACAAAAGCTAGTTGGTGATAAAGTTTTTTCTTTTTTTAATTTTCCGGCAAAAATTGTTGTATAATAAACTGATTACAATTATTTAAAACTGCCACAATAAAAGACAGACTATACCAAACGTAACAATAGTCAACTGAGTGGCGATTAATGGTAGGTGTCCACCTGACAGCAACGTACGCATCGGACGGATTGCATCAAACGAATCCGTTGTGTAGTGCATTGTTCACTGCGTTCGCAGCATTCGGAATGACGCGAGCATGCACGTGATGAGTAATCGGATTTTTGAATCTTCGTAAACAAATATATTCCTGAAAAAAAAGCCGGTGCTGTCGCATTCGTAATAATTATACTTTACCTATATAAACGAACTAGCTGTGTCCTCACGGCTCCGCCCGTAGCCTATGTTACTCAGTGATAATGTACCTTTCTAATGGCAAAAGAATTTTTGAAACCGGTCCAGTAGTTTTAAAATTTATTCGTTACATACAAAAATACAAATATTTCCTCTTTATAATACTTGTATAGACTAGTATAGAAGAATAAACTGGCACTAACGATGTAATCCCCCGTTCCCACAATATGAAACTTAAACACTGGTAGGTACACCAAAGAAGTGGTTCGAACACGCGAAAACTAAAGTTTCCACTTTACAAACTCACAACTTGTCGGGAAGAATGTTTCAGATAAAATTAAATAATGTTTCAAAAGGAGTTGATGCAGCCCAGATCCGGCGGAATTCATTTAATACTTCATCAGGGAACTGAGTTTGTAGAGCGTCAAGACTCCAGCTCTTCAACATTGCATTTTCCTTCGTAATTTCACTATATTTTAAGTCTGCATAGTGTTTGGTACAAGTATTTACTTTTTTTGTATTTTTCGCGATATAACATAATGGCGCGTCTAGACCTGACGAACGCGCCGCGAATGCGCCGCTCGCGAGCTGCGCGCGTGCATTTCATGTTCGTACAAAAGCTCGCGCGCCGTCCGCGCGCCGCTCGCGCTCAGCTCGCGAGCGGCGCATTAGCGGCGCGTTCGTCAGGTCTGGGCGCACCATAAGATTACGTCTGTATTCCCCGAAGGGCTTGGCACCCTAATTTCGCTAATATGTTCAAGTCCCATTTAATAGGGAGCGAGTCTTTTGCCATCAACCGGGCACGAATCCAAGTTCCGGGCTGCTACTGAGGAATTCCACACGGAAAAACTCAATAACACTTTGCCCGACCTGGAGATCGAACCCAAGACCCCACGATCAGGAGTCACGCTTGCCACCAATAGACCAACGAGGCAGTTAGTTTTGTTAGTTTTCGCGATATAATTTATACGTAACCACTTTATTTAATGATTCGCGCAGACTAATATAGCTGCGGTAAACGTCGACCGCAATATAGTAGTCTATGCTTACAAGCTCTCTAAATATGAAAAGTGACGCTAACCTGCACGATCGGCGGCTATTTTACACCCTGCGATGTATTTCTGCATTGGAAAAAGTCAGGTGACTTTATTCCTTTAAAGCATTTTTAAACGGTTCTAATTAGCTTCACTTCGTATATTTGTTTGATTCAGATCTTGCGACAGATTTGTCAAATATTTCTGCTTAACCGATTCTCCTGAAACATTGCACACTTCAATTCCAATGACAACACAACGTTATAATAATTTCAACCTTCAATCCTCAAATACTGATGCTGCAGGAGTACTGTACGATAAAACCCTTATAACTTAAAAGGTTTTTTAGGGGTTATTCACACTGCAATGAAATGGTTCTCGCTATGAACATAACATAACATCACGCCTGTTTTCCCTGAAGAGTTGTGCAGAGGTCTATATAGTAACACCTTCATTTCGCCGTTATATTTTAGCCCCATGTTACAGGGAGCAAGCCTATTGCCATCAACTGGGCACAAATCCAAACTCTACTACTACTGCCACTGAGGAATTCCACTCGGAAAAACTCAATAACTCTTTGCCCGATCTGGGGACCGATCTCAGGACCTCACAATCAGTAGTCGCGCTTGCCACTACTAGACCAATGAGGTTGTTCGCTATCAAATTTATTGAAAAAAAGAATTTATTCAGGATGTTTTGTAATTCATCGATATCTACCCAATTCCCTATGTTACTGTACTATTTAGTCACTAATGAGATTCGTTAAGTACCTACCATGCACCTCATTATCGACTATCGTGTTCCATCAGCGTTTGTAAATAAACTACCTCTGTTGATACGTCGACGTAATCATGTATTGGCTCTCACAGTCTAGCTATCTGGCTGATTGGTTGTCAATGGCGCAGTGTTGTTTGAAGACAAAACAATGTTTTAATTGAGTCCTTAATTATCCCATAGGCTCGTGGCCATTTACCAACCGCTCGGATCGTACGATTTGCGAGGTTAATGTGTACTTGTCGCGGTCAGTCTGTGACTGACCCCTCCGTGCCTCGGAGAGCACGTTAAATAGTCGATTCCGGGTGTCATACGAATACCTATGACAGTCGTTACGGGAAGTTAGAAGCCCGAAAGTCTGACAACCGGTATATCCTTAGAATATCGCCATTGCCCAGTAAATGGGCTGCGGAGGTCTGATTGCAGTCGCTCCGTGTAAAATACTTGTATTCAGCCGCATCTGGTTAGACTGGAAGCTGACCCCAATATAGTTGGGAAAAGACTAGGCAGAACAATTATCCCATACCTAGTGGCTATTTAGCAGATCGTTCTGGTCAAGGCTTAAGCAGCTGATCATGATATCATACGAACAAATATGTTCAGTTGTTTACTGCCCGGTTTCTATATCCAAGCACCGATTGTTTTGTTTACCAGTCGTAAAAATTGGTACGTAGTCTAGCTAGTCCTTTGAAAAGACCGAACGATAAAATGATTTCTTATGCTAAGCTATGAAGAGTGCGTTTCAATGTTGTTGAAACTATAAGAATGTAAGTTTAAAAAAATAACGGTCAACAAGAATAGAATAGAATAGAATACATTTATTTGCATAGAATGTAGGTATACAGGTAAGTTGTTACAAAGAAGTTTGGTTCCAAGTACATTCTACCATTTGGCATGCAAAAACTTTGTACTTATAACTAAAACAATGTAGGTGACTCTAAATATACATTTTTGGTATGTTATAATTATTGGTATGTTTAATTAATTCCTAATAATACTAAAAGTTAATATACTAAATAACGAGTGTAATACAAAATACAATTACAAACAATTATTTATCTGCTAAGAAATCTGATACAGAGTAATAACACTTTTGTAGCAGAAATGATCTAAGGTATTTCTTAAAAAGTCTTAAAGGTTGCTCTTTAATAATGTTAGGTATCTTATTATAAATTACAGGTGCCATGCAGATAACACTTTTTTTTAATAGAGATGTTTTATATGGACCAGTACACAGCATGTTTTGATATTGGGATCTCATAGTTGTTGTTCGATTTCTAGTGTCACGTAACGTTGGAAATAAGTTTTTATTAATTTTTACAAATATGGACATTTCTAGTATGTAAAGACATGGAAAGGTGAGTAACTTATGGTGTGTAAAAATAGGTATGCAGCTGTCTGTAGCTTTTAAATTGAACATAGCTCTGAGACACCGTTTTTGGGCTTTAAAGATACTGTCTCTTTCACTACAATTGCCCCAAAATATGACACCAAATCTTAAAACCGACACAACTAAGCCATGGTAGGCAATGAGTATGGTATTAATATTTACCTTTTTTGAAAGGTTATGAAGAACATAAGCCGATGAACTCAATTTTTTACAAATGTCTTCTGCTTGCGGCTTCCATGTCAATTGGCTATCAATAAAAAATCCTAAAAACTTTGTAACATTAGAGAGGGATCAGACAGGGATCGGGCATCGAATAATCGAGCCTGAAAGTCTACCAACTTATCCAGCTTTAAGATATCGGTATCCCTCAGAAATGGGTTGCAAACATCGGATGGAAGTCGACTTGTGCAAAATATTAATATTCAGCTCCATCTAGAACAGAAAAGACTCTACTGATTTTGCTGATAGCATTAAATATCATCATTTACAAGAGCTCATCAACGTTCACATGTATTTCAAATCATTATTCCATAATCGCTATTCACTGTTTACTTGGACCACACTTCGGGAAACGCAACTCACTAAAATCCGCTACTACAGATATAAACAGATTATTTAATAAAGTCAGGTGTTAAATTCACTACAAATTCCTAAAGTACTTGCAAATTATACGAGATTTTTTATTTCATTTTCATTTTATGTTAATCTCGCTTGCATTTGAAATCGTATTATTCAAAGTTTCTGTAGTAATGTAGCGTGTATTTTATTTTATTTTTTATAAATTTCATTCTGAATTACGACTATAAAGGAAACCTGAAAGGAGAACCGTGTTTTATAGTAACATAAAAAGCGTTGGCTACGTCAACGTAACAGATGCAACAATGTCAACTTGCCAGCTACGCTGTCGTAGCAAATAGTAGACGCAACAATGTCAACTGGACAGCTATGCTGTCGTAGCAAATAGTAGACGCAACAATATTAACTTGACAGCTACACTGTCGTAGCAAATAGTAGACGCAACTATGTTAACTTGACAGCTACGCTGTCGTAGCAAATAGTAGACGCAACTATGTTAACTTGACAGCTACGCTGTGGTAGCAAATAATAGACGCAACTATGTTAACTTGACAGCTACGCTGTCGTAGCAAATAGTAGACGTCCCAATGTTAACTTGCCAGCTACGGAAGAAAACAGTGGACGCAACTATGTTAACTTAACAGCTATGCTGTCGTAGCAAATACATAGTAGACGCAACAATGTTAGCTTGCTAGCTACGCTGTCACAGCAATTAGTAGACGCAAAAATGTTAACTTGCCAAGTTCGCTTTTTTAAATTACTGTCTCACTCCCACAGGCTCGGGCCTCTTTTCAGAATGAGAAGGGTTCAGGCCGTAGTCCACCACGCTGGCTTGGTGTGGATTGGCAGACTACATACAACAGAGAGAACTTATTTTGGAGCCCTCTTTTTTCATGTGTCCTTAAGATGTTTTCCTTAACCGTTAATGCACGTTATGATAATGGTTAGAAAGAAAGAAAGAAAATTATTTATGTTGGACTCACACAGGCAGTTACAGAAACAAAAACAATATTCAAAAAAAGAAAGAATAAGAATTTAGACTACCTGCACGAGGCCAAAAAGGGCTCCTATCTCAGCATAATGTTGCGACATTTAGAAAAAAAACAAAATGTCGCAACGCTGGTTTTCAGATAGGACCATAGTGATGCCACGGGCAATAACGACACAAATAAATAAATAAACATGTTACGTACATACAATATTAAATTTGAATACTACCAAACAAAAGCAATAAATAGATTAATATAAACTTATGTGTTACGTGTGTGTGTGTGGAATAGTCAATAAAATTATAATATACATAGTTATTAAATAAATTAAAGCCAAACCAGAAAAATAAATATATAATATACTTAAGCATTTCCGGACGAGCCAGCCGCTCGGCCCTTCTACATCATTTGTCTATGGTTAGTTTATAACCAATGCCAATGAAGGGACGCGGATCCGGCGCAGGCACCGACCGGTTTGTTGTCAGATTTAAAATGGCCGAAAACGATAATAGAACTAGGACACTGATTGAGGTATATTAAACTAAATTATAGAAGAAAAAGGAAATGGCATTGTACCTGTTGTATATACTAGTGTGTGCAAAAGTGTATGTAAGTGGAATTAGTGTTAAATTACTGTACTCAATTGTGTAATTTAAAGAGGTTTTTGGACATAATTTAACAACACCGACTTAAACATTCAACAAGCTGCTGCATCATAAATTGGAGAATTCGCTGCCATACTCCGCTCTGCTACCCATGACCGATTGCGTGCAGACCCCGGGTAAGTTTATACACTTGTTTTTTGTATATTTAGTAGGTGTTGTTTATACTTTGCTCTGAAACTATTAACTATTTTTATAGCACGAAGAGGAGGCGGCAGGTCATTCCAGCAGCGAGTAGCAGCGAATTTAAAACTCCCACGAAACGCAGCAGTTCTATGTCTTGGGGTTATCAAGAGGTAAGCAGATGCTCTTGTGTTTATTTTGTTGAACTCGCGCGCCCAAGACAATTTACTGTATAGGTAGTCTGGTTTTTTGAATATTATAGTGCCAAACAGTAGAGTAGCCAGATGAAGCTTTCTGCGGGCCGACATCTTCATCAGATTTCCTTTGTTCAGGAATGGAGTGATGTGAGTTCGCGGAGGGACGCAACACGCGGTTCGCGGTTAACAACTAAATATGTATAAATATTAAGTTCTTACCTCTCAGTAGGAAGATTTGAGCGATTATATTAATCTCAGACCTTGTTTACCCATATTATTTACTGGCACTATAAAATAGGTACTAAAAACTGGACAAAAACCTTGTTAATATTTCTTTTGCAAGTTGTGAGTACTGCACAGAGTTGAAAAACGTGGCTCGTTTTTTTTTCACTGAAAAATTCCTTTGATACAAAATGCGGGTGCTACGAAAGCTTCTGAATTTAACGCCTTCAATTGTTTTCAACATTTCGGCTCGGCGTGTTAATAAAAATAAACACGTTGAAATTTAAAATAATAAACTAACTAACCAACTGAAAAACACAAGTAGAAGCCAAATCTGTTAATAATAAAAGGCTAAGGCACATACAATAAGCCTGACACAGTAGTGATAGATCGATCAGAGCGTCTCACGGTGATTGTTGATATCACTATTCCACACGACGAGAACCTTGTGAAAGTCGAGAAGGATAAAGAAATTAAGTATCAAGACTTGGCACATGAGGTTGTCGACATGTGGGAGGTTGACTCAATAGTTGTTATGCCGATAGTCGTTACGGCTAGTGGCTTAAGAGCCAAGAGCCTCAACCAATATCTGATGAGGCTCTCGTTGGGCAGTTGGATCAAGGGCCTGATACAGAAAACGGTACTTCTGGACACGGCGCGTATTGTAAGGAGATTCTTCTCTGAGGCTCTGACCATCAGTAGCTTGGACCCTGTTCCCGATGCCGGTGGGCTACAATTTTTTATATTATTAAATGTTTTTAATTTTTTATAGATATATTATTAAAAATGTAATCAAATATGATCTATACTAATATTATAAAGCTGAAGAGTTTGTTTGTTTGAAAGCGCTAATCTCAGGAACAGGAGGTTAGAATTGAAAAAAATATTTTTGTGTTGGATAGTCCATTTATCGAGGAAGGTTATAAGGCTTTATAACATCACGCTACAATTAATAGAAGCGGAGCATAAATGAAAAATGTTGCAAAAACGGGAAAATGGCCGACCGTGCGAAGCCGGGACGGGCCGCTAGTTTGATGAATATAGGAAATAATAATAGAGTAAAAATACACTTTATTGTGTACTATTCACAATTCTGCTATTCATTCATCGTTTACAAAGCTTTCAATGATGCACTTTCCTCATTGACACAAAGATGAACTTCATTCACAACAGTTTTCATCTCGTCTCTCTCGAGAGCTATTAGATCTTTTGTCTGTAGACAATTAGTGTTGAACAAGAAAAAATAAGATTCGTTCCTTTGAGTCTGCCATTTGCATTCGAGTCTAGGCAGTTGTGAATCGAGTTTGCATATACAAGGGTATTTTTACTATACACTAAACCTGAAATTCGTTTGTTCAGAATCTCCACGTTATATTTTTTTACTGCCTCATTGGTCTAGTGGTGGCAAGCGCGACTGCTGATCGTGAGGTCCTGGGTTCAATCCCCAGGTCGGGCAAAATTTATTGGGTTTATCCGTGTGGAATTTCCTCAGTAGCAGCCCGGAGTTTGGATTTGTACCCAGTGGCTGGCAATAGGCTCGCCCCCTATAACATGGGACTTAAACATAACGGCGAAATGAGGGTACACATTTGTCCAACCCTTTGGGGAATACAGGCATGTAGTTATGTTTTGTTATTTCTTTTTCAAAAATATGTTTACGTATTTTTCAACTAGCTGTGCCCGCAACTTCGTATACGTAGAAGTCGTAGAACAACATTACTTGCTTAACTGAAATTATTATTATGTAGGTATAGATTAGGTGGATTTAAAAAATCTTTGTTTGTTCTAACAACTATGAAAAAATACATAAAAAAACGGAAACCTCACATAGCTTCGGGTGCTTTATGTTTTTACCAACGGTTTAGGCTGAGTAGATGTTTAGTTATTAGATTAGAAAATTAGAATTTTTACTAAACAAAATATGTTGTATTTCTATCAGTAGACAGGTCCATTATAATAAGGTTTCCCAGTGAACAATGTTAGCAGTAGAAACACCAGGGATGTGTGCATCCCCCCCGGTTGGGTTCCCGCATTGTCGTTGCGGGGGGGCTTAGTAGCCGTGGCATTGAACCCCACGGTGAAGCGAAGAGGAACCCAAGGAGGGGCCGCTCGTCGGGGCTTGGGTCTGGTAGCCCTCGATGTAGCGGCCAAGTAGGTTGCGGTGTCGCTTCGGCGACATTGCAACTGAGGCGGGCCGCGATGTCGTTTGGAACGCATCGCGGCTGAGTGCGGGAGGCCGCGGCGGGAGAGGAGTGCCGGTATTACGGTGCGCCGTTCTCCCTACCTTCCGCGGCCTTGACGGGGCCGCCACCGTCAGATGGCGGACGCGGTGGGGCCGCAGGGGAAGAGGAGTGGCGGTGTGTACCTGGCTGCCGTTTCTATCCTCTGCGGCCGAAAAGTGGTAGGCGGCGGGGCCACTAATCTGATCCGTCGCAGGCGGACCAGGGGTGCCCAGACACGGGGTAGTCTGGCACCCATGTACTTGTTTGGTCCCCGGGGTGGTCACGGCGTACCATGTGTTCTGGTGCGCCGGTGATGTGGGGTGCCCCCCGCGCCTCTCAGGAGGTCGTGGGGTGGGGCCCTACAATGGAGAGGTCCACCAGCAAATGGTGGACCAAGACCTGCCGGGGTTGCGGTGCATGCAATAGCGAATCCCGCGACCCCGGCCTTAGGTCAGAAGGAGGGACACCGTGGTGGTTTTAGCCGGTAAAAGTCCGGCACACCCCCCCGTCTGCCCTAGACGGGGGATAGTCCATGAGGATTACCCCAGGTAAAAAAAAAAAAAAAAAGGGTTGTGTGCATGTGAGGCACGCCGCGATAGCGGCGGTAAGACCCGTGATGGAGGAGTGGCTGGAGAGGCGTCACGGCGCCCTCAGCTTCCGGCTGACGCAGGTACTGTCGGGACATGGCTGTTTCGGGAAGTACCTGTGTCGTATAGGCCGGGAGCAGATGCCCGGTTGTCACCACTGCGAATGCCCCGAGGACACGGCGCTGCACACTTTGCAGGCGTGTCCAGCATGGGGGTCACAGCGCCGCGAACTAGTCGCGGCGATCGGCGGTGACCTCTCGCTTCTGGCCGTGGTTCTGTCTATGGTCGGGAGCGAGACTGCGTGGGAAGCCATCGCCTCTTTTTGCGAGGAGGTGATGGCGACTAGCGGAGAGGGAGAGGGAGGCCGCTTCTTCTCTCCCTTCTCGAGCTAGACGCACCGGGCGCCGGAGGGCGCGTGACGATCTCCGGCCACCCTAGTGAGTGGCCTGCGGGCGGCGGGTTGGGGAGCCCGTCGCCCGACCAGTAACGAGCCCGCGAGGATGGCGCGCCGTGTTCCGCGCGCACCTCTCTGAAGGAAGTGGGGCAGGGGACAAATTGCCCCACCACTGGAGAAGTCCACCAGAAGAAGCTGATGGGCCAAGACATGCCGGGGTTGCGGTGCATGTAATAGCGAACCCCGTGACCCCGGCCTTAGGTTAGAAGGAGGTACACCATTGGTTTTTAGCCGGCAAGAGTCCGGCAGACCCCCTCGCCTTCCCCGGGCGAGGGACATCCATGAGGATTTACCAACGATATATAAAAAAAGGGATTTGTGCATAAAAATAGCTCAGGTTGCTTAGGTACACGGGAGAGAGCCACATAGAGCTAATCGTGCGAGAAGCAGCTTCATAGCATAACATAAGCTAACCGGAAACTGTACCTACACGTTTAAAACCGAACGGAAAATAGATTACGTAATTTAGTACACACGCAACGCCATCTATTGAGCAATTATGCTACAACAAAGGATGCTATTTTTTTTCTTAATGACTTTAAATTGTAATAACTTTAGATTGAGCGAACCGATTAGGATGAAACAGAAACTAAATGTTACTCCGAGATACGCACAATATTGTCTATAAAAGTCAATCACACTGAGTCAAACAAACCGACAAACAGACACAAAATCCAAAAATGATCGAAATGGTTTTTTTTCTTGTCTTTTAACCATCCCCACTATTATTTTTAAAATATTTTCAATTTTCAAACACGGCAAGTCTACAGATTTATGATAATATTAATAAAATATATAAGTATTTCAAATTAATCTATCGTATTGCCTTGCACAATTAACAATTTAGAATACACTCACTTATGAAATTGAGTGTATTTCTCTTCCACTGCCATTCAGATAGATAGGTACCTAATAAATTCTAAATAACAATATCTTCGATTTTTTTTTGATCAAAGCTTAGTACCTTCTTCATGAGGATAGCATTTCAATAGACCTTCCGTAGACTGAGAATAGGTACCAATTCAACAATTAATATTAGGTAATTTGTGGATTTATTCGTTGTAATATATTTCCTCACAACGTGATTTGATACACGTAACGCCATCTATTGAAATGAAATGGTATAAACGAATACATGCTAACTTCTACTAGGGCACTTAAAATTCGCATATCTTTTAATTGCGTGAACCGTTGCGATGAAACAAAAACGATATGTTACATGGAGATAAGCACTATATTTTTTTATAAAAGTCAACAACATTGGATCTGTTGTTTTTACGTGATGCTTGAACAAACAAACAGATAAACAGACAAACAGACAAAAATTCCAAAAATATTAAAAATGGGTTCTATTGGTTATCGTTTAACACCCCAACCAGGTTTTTTCAAAATATTTGCTATGTACAGACACGCCAACTCTACAGATTTATTATATGTATAGAATAGATTTGGATTTTATAGGTTTCTACGCATAACAGTGGACCGCGGATAGGTACGATTACCTTATTTTAGTCAATTTAACTTTGAGATTTGTTTAAAAAAACATTACCTATATTCAGATAATTCTGATGAAAATCTTTTTTAATCTTTTTTGGGTGTCTCGGTTTTTGTGTATGCTAAAAACAGCGTTATATAAATATTAATTTTAGACAATAGTTAGATAAACTTTGGAACAATCTCAGCTATTCACTAATGTTTTGAAAAGGCATAATAATTTATGTTCGATTAATATTTACTCGAAATTAACATAGTAAAGGTTATAGTCATATTACTTTAAATATTTACCGGTATAATGATGTTTTAACAACGTTCGCTAAACTTATTGATTAAAATAACAGCAGTGATAACCTTGTGGTGTGACCGTCTGACTGCCAAGTCATACATCTCGAGTTCGAACCCAAAGCACGCAACTTTGACTTTTCGGATTCATGTGCGTATTGTATAATTATCACTTGTTTAAAAACGGTGAAGGAAAACGTCGTGAGGAAACCGGCATTCCTGAGAGATATTTCTCGACAGCATGTGAAGCCAAGTCAGAGGCCCATGGGCGGCATAAACTCTTACACCAGATTAGTCACTAACCACACGAAAAGAAGAAGAAGAAGAACAGTAAAAATCTAGTTTGACGTATTACAATGTTACTGAGCGGTGGGTATCCTATCGACGCGGTTCGTATGAGCAGAAAACGTGGCGATTTGCTTACGATTCGTGTCTTTTCTTACAGACCGTAAATTGCAATAGTATAGGAGGAGTGTGCAAGTAAAACTACGGTTTTACTAACGGATATAAGAATAATCGTAAAGAAACACAAATACGGACACAATATAGATACTATTACTAAAAACTGTTGGACGATCAACGTTCGGCGCGCGGCACGCGCGCGCATGCTCTCTATTTGGCAACTTATAGGGGACTGATCGGACGCGCGGCGGCATCAGCGCGGGCGCGGAGGCGAGCCGAACGCCGACTCGGTGGCGTCTGAGGGATGCGAGCGGTGACGCGAGCTGGCAACGCCGTACGGCACGCTATAGCCTCCCCCTCCAAGTCACAAGAACGACCCGTCTGTGACTTGGCTGGTCGGCCACGTCTACGCGGGTGCAGAATCGTTGGGGTTGACCCCAAATAAGGAGACAGAGCGCTGGCATGGTATTTACCCTTGATCACCCCTTCACTATCGACGACTACAACTGACGTCGGGCTGGCGATCTGAGAGACGCGATACGGGCCCTCCCGCTTTGGTGCAAACTTGCTTGTGAACCCTTTTGCTGCGTTGCTTGCCATGTGGGCCTCCACGAGGACCAAATCTCCCTCCTTGTAAGAAGGAACATCTCGTCGATGCTTATCACCGGTCGTCTTCCTGACGTCTTGTTGCTCCTCCACTCGCCGCTTTACGTCATGGAGGACGCGTGCAAACTCCTTCAAGTATGGCGTGAACTGGGGTACGTAATTTTGCTGGGATATAATAGCACGGATGTCAGTCTGTACTGCCATAGGAGAGCGCAACTCCCGAGCAAAAGTGAGGTAAGCTGCTGACTGTCCCGTCCCTTGATTGTAAGCACAATTGAGGGCGAAACGCACCATCGGCAGAGCGAACGGCCATCGGCGATGCTCTGATTCAACTAAGATGGCAAGCTGCTTCTTCAATTCGCGGTTTTTGCGTTCCGCAGGATTCGCCTCTGGATGGTATACCGGAATCAGTGACTGTTGTACCCCAAGCACAAACATACCCTTTTGCATGACAGCCGAAACGAACTGACTTCAGTTATCAGAGATAACACGACGAGGCAACCCATACCGCAGGAAAACTTCCTCGATGAGTGCTTTTGCACACGACTCAGCAGTCGCATCACAAAGTGCAAACAGCTCGACCCATCGACTGGCGGTATCCTCTACAAGCAGAATCCACTTCTCCCCTTTATCTCCTTCGGGTAGTGGTCCAAACAGGTCCATTGCGAGCACCTCGAATCTTTGCTGAGGCACTGGGGTCTGCAGCAGACCTGCAGGCTTCATATTGGTGGCCTTATATTTCTGGCAAAGATCACATGACTTTAGGTATTGAGCCACATAAGTTTTCATGTTCTTAAAATAATATCTTTCCTTAATCTTCCTCAAGGTCCGCTCCAAACCCAAGTGTCCAGCAGTAGGCGCGTCGTGAAGCTCCTTCATGAGCTCTGCCTGTAGAGACTCTGGGACCACCAACTGGGGTTCTTCGGACTGACCATCCGGATCACAGCGGTACAACACGCCTTGTGAAAGATAATAACCTCTATCAGTCCAGCGCACGGCTGCTTCTGGATTATTAAGATCTTCAAAATCTATTATGATTTTACTAACTTCAGGATCGTTCAATTGAGCTTCCCGGATATGTTCTGGTTTTCGCTGGGGTAAGTCAACGACTACCGGACAGATGCTGCAAGGACTTGAATCAGGATCCTCAGATGCTGTGGTCACTGGGCGGCTGAGCGTATCCGCGACAACATTAACTCTACCCGGTGTATATTCAATGTCAAGATTGAACGACTGAATTTTCATTGCCCAACGGGCTAACCGACCACTAGGAGTCTTTAGTGACAAGAGCCATTTCAATGGCTGGTGATCAGTAGACACACGAACCTGTGCTCCTTCAATGTATCCTCTAAATTTATCTAAAGCCCAAACAACCGCCAGAGCTTCACGCTCGGTGGTATGATAGTTGCGCTCTGCAGGTGTCAGCAACCTACTAGCGTACTCTATTGGTCTCTCTTCATTATGAGACTGGCCTTGCATCAACACTGCTCCAAGAGCGTACGCGCTAGCGTCGGTTCGTAAAACGAATGGCTCTTCAAAGTTGGGTTGGCGAAGGATAGGGCTAGTTGCAAGCCACGACTTAAGTTCTTCAAAGGCTCCTTGCTCACACTCCCCCCATTGCCAGCGTCGGTCCTTCTTCGTCAGGTTTGTTAAAGGACGCGCTACATCTGAAAAATTCGGGATGAATTTACGAAACCAAGAGCATGTTTGTAAGAATGTCTTAAGTTCTTTTAGGTTCGTTGGTGGCACCATCTTCATCAGTGGTTCAACCTTCGTAGGATCAGGCTCGATGCCCCGAGATGAAACGACGTGTCCCAGGTAAGTAATTCTATCTCTAGCGAAGACACACTTATTTCTGTTTGCCCGCAGGTTAAACAGACGAAGGCGCTCAAAAACCAGTTGAAGATCCTCCAGGTGCTGATCTAGATTTGGAGATATCAGAAGCAAATCGTCAAGGTACGCGAGGACGCACACGTCGTTTAGACCAGACCTCATCCGGTCCATCAGACGCTGGAACGTGGCCGGGGCGTTCTTAAGACCGAACGGCATACGACGGAATTGAAACGTTCCGAACGGGGTCGTAAACGCCGTTTTGTGTCGATCTTCTGGGGCTACAATCGCCTGCCAGTAGCCTGCTTTTAGGTCGATTGTAGACATAACGCAATTAGGCTTAGTACTCTGCAGCAGCTCGTCGATCACCGGCAGCGGGTACTTGTCAGTTCGTGTGACGCTATTAAGCTTGCGGTAATCTACACAGAATCTGATCTCGCCGTTTTTCTTCGGTATCAACACCACAGGTGAGGCCCATTCCGACTCAGCATCTTCAATGATGTCATCCTCAAGCATTTTTTCTATCTCCATTCTGATTATTTCCTTCTTGGCGGGGGTAACTCTGTATGGTGGACTTGCAATTGGTGCGGCATCTCCTGTATCGATGCGGTGGACAGCGAACTGGGTAGGTCCTCCCCCTGGAGCAAAAATGTCCTGGTGAACATTCAGGAGTTCGGACAGTCGCTCTCGTTCATCTGAAACAAGATGGGATCCCTCGTCCCCACGAAGACCCACAGACGAACAAGCAATTGATTTTAATGGTTTGGATTTGGATTCAAAAAGAATCGGTTGAGGAGTCCTATCACGCCTCACAAACCATACCCCACGGTCAAAGTCCAACACCATGCCAACGTCCTGTATAAAGTTCATACCTAATAAACTATCGGTTGCATTCGGCAACATAATAAAACTAACAGCTAGCGTCACCCCTCGCACCGTTACGTTAACGTGCGCTAATTCAACATTTTGCGCACAAATTCGTCCGTCCGCATACTTTAATTCTGTATACACACTATCGAACGAATGGCCATTTTTAGCTAAATGGGATCTTAAAGATACACTACCAATACAATGTTTTGCACCAGTGTCTAATAGCACCCTACCTACTTCACCATAAATTTCTACACTTATCACGGGACGCACACGCGAATCGATTTTATCATCACTCGCGGACACTGACTGAAATACGGAGGACACTACAGTTTTCTTTTCCTTGCACGTAGGACAGTTGGAACGAATTACTCCGGGTGCTCCGCACCCGAAACACGTGACAGCAGGCGCAAGTGGCTCTCCTTCCTTTGCTTTATCCTTGGAAGTCGTGGTAGCCGTCTTCTGTCTGGCAAGTCGCTGACAGGCTTCCTTTATATGGCCGTACTGTTTGCAATAATTGCAATGGGGCCGAATCTTATTATTATTAGTAGTAGTACTCGGCATGGTCGACGACCGCGAATTCGGCGCAGGTGCGGCGGAGGACGTCGTAGGTTTAACGTCAGCAGTAGCCCGTGGACAACTTTCGTCGAGAATCTCTTCGACGCGACGTGCTTGATTCAGAAGTTCCGCAAAGGTTACGAAAGCGGAGCGCGAAACCTTCTCACGGATACGTCGGTGCAGCAACCCATATGTCATGTCTAACTGAACCGCCTCCGTAAGAGAGAAGGGTGGAAGCTGAGCGATTAATGCTCTGACATGACATACAAACAAATCCGTCGATTCATTTGCTTTTTGTTCTCGCTCGAACATAATTCTATAAATTTTGTGCGGCGGTAACCGTGGCCCAAACGTCTGCTTCAGCGACTCAACAGCTGCTTGCCAGGTTACGGTGGTATCTTTGACACCTTGCCACCAGGTGGCTGCAGTACCCGTCAATAACATGGGTAACCCACGAAGCGCATTATGATCGTCAACTCGAACACATTCTTTGTACGTTTCTACAGCGTCAATAAATGCCAGAACATTGCTTGATTTATCGCCGTCAAAGCGCGCTGTACACTTGGCAAAATGGCCAGAAAAAGATGGTACTGGTGTACTTACAGAATCGCCGCGACCCAACCTGTTTATCAGCAACAACAGCTGGTCGGTCGTCATCGTGACCGGAGCCGCTGCAGCACTAGCAGCTGGCTGCGGATCCACCATAATCGCCTCTGCGGCGTAGGTGTCAGCGCCGCGCGGAGCGATATCCGGCGCGGGCGCTTGGGGCGGCGCCACATCCATAGACGTAGCGCCAGCCGAAGCCGGGCTCGCGGTACGCGATCTCGTTAGCACCATCGTGAAATAGTCCACAATTCGCGATAAAAACAAAGAAAAACGTAGTTAGGTACCCTAGGTTTTACCTAAACACTATGTACAATTACACACTACAACAGTTACCAGTCACAAAATTTGACGATGCGTACGAAACCAGTCACAAAAGTTCACGAAATCACGATACATACGAAACCTAAATGAAAACGCACACTTAGGTACACTTTAGCTTTTTACCGAAGCACTTTTATCAACTGTTTACAGTTACGTACGCGGTAAATCAGTCACACACAACAGTTCGCGATTTGTAGGTACAAAACCTACCCGATAAAATAGTCACAACACAATATAACTTCGTATAGTTAGTCACTAGAATGTTCTCGAACGTTCTTATAGTAACCTAGGTTCAGGTAGATATTACCCGGAACAAAACCTAGTTACTAAAATGTTCTAGAATGTTCGTAAAGTAACCTAGGTTCAGGTAGGTATCACCTGGATCAAAACCTAGTTACTATTCACGATCAACTGAAGCACCACATTCACTACAGGTCCGTACAGTAACCTAGGTTCAGGTATTATGTACCTGTAACGAAACCTAGTTACTATTCGCGATCGATTGAAGCACCACACTCACTACAGGTCCGTACCGTAACCTAGGTTCAGGTATTATGTACCTGCAACGAAACCTAGTTACCTACAACGCGCGAAGTATTGAACGGCACTAACGACTGTCTATTTTATGACTGTCTTACTGTCTATTCCACAGATACACAGGTTACACTGTTAACTTTTCGCGAGACCTAATGCGTGTAGTAAATACGCATGTAAAGTATATTATGTACTTCGAGCGGCACACGACACGAAACCGTTACCGAATTCCACGAATTCGCGCTTGCACAATGTTCTGCTCCACGTTAGGCTGCCAGTTATAGGAGGAGTGTGCAAGTAAAACTACGGTTTTACTAACGGATATAAGTATAATCGTAAAGAAACACAAATACGGACACAATATAGATACTATTACTAAAAACTGTTGGACGAACAACGTTCGGCGCGCGGCACGCGCGCGCATGCTCTCTATTTGGCAACTTATAGGGGACTGATCGGACGCGCGGCGGCATCAGCGCGGGCGCGGAGGCGAGCCGAACGCCGACTCGGTGGCGTCTGAGGGATGCGAGCGGTGACGCGAGCTGGCAACGCCGTACGGCACGCTATAATAGTTCTTCTTAAATACTGGCTGATGCAACTAACGGATGGGACTGGGAGGGTCAGCATTTATGCTCTGTATAGGTAATTTGGTATATGACTCTAAATTATCTGCCAAGATGTATCCATAATAATAAATAACTTTTTTTATACAACTTTCCCTAAAAGTAAGCTGTTCAAAGATTTCATAAAAAATACGCTTAATACCCGGTTCGTAAAGCCAAAAACGAAACGTTTTGCTTACCATTGGTAGCATTTTTGATTGCCAAACTAGGCATTTAAAAAGTTTCGTAAACTAATTTCACCTGTGATAGCTGCTAGTGTATAGCAAGGTCGACTATACAAAGCTATGGGGTATTTGCTTGATTATTGGTAAAGATAGAAGAGTTTTAATCTTAACGAACATTACTGACTTATTGAATTATTGACAATTGTATGACATGCATTAACTAATTAATTTAAAAAAATGTTAAATGTTTTAAATTTGTACGCCTTCAAGGGCAAAACATGTACGTGCCTCTTTGATTTTTTTACATCATGCATACATGATTTGTATGTATTCGCATGTTTCAACAAATAAATGATCTTTATCTTTCTTTTCGGTTAATTATAAGAATCGGCCTTAAATCAATCTATCATCAGCTGTGTTTACATTTTTGATCATATTTGGCGTCGCGGATTAGTAGCTCCATTTTCAAATTCGTAACTAAATCACGGTTATCGATGTTTTTGAAATAAAAATAACGTCTTTTTTTAATATTTTTATATTTTACTAGCGACCCGCCCCGGCTTCGCACGGGTACAATGTACATACTAATGTAGGGCATGTAAACCTTCCTCATGAATCACTCTATATATTGCTGAAAACTGCATTAAAATCCGTTTCATAGTTTAAAAGACCTAAGCGTACAGACAGTGGGAGCTACTTTGTTTTATACTATGTAAATAAGTGAAAGTGTTACTGTACTATGTGAAGAAGTTTTCCAAATAATCTTGTGTAAAACGCTCGTGATGTCTATATATAGGTCGACATAATATATAACTAAGTAGCCAGCCAAGTAATGTAACTGCCTCGTTGGTCTAGTGGTGGCAAGGGCGACTGCTGATCGTGAGGTCCTGGGTTCGACTCCCAGGTCGGGCAAAATGTTATTGGGTTTTTCCGTGTGGAATTCCTCAGTAGCAGCCCGGAGTGGATTTGTACCCGGTGGGTGGCAATAGGCTCACCCCCTATTACATGGGACTTAAACATAACGGCGAAATGAGGGTGTTACTATACACATCTGTCCAACCCTTCGGGGAATACAAGCGTGATGTTATGTTATGTAACAGTGCGTTTACACAGCGGATCCGTTTTATCCGGTAGGTACTGGATGTGTTGTTCACATCTGTAACGACGGATCCGTTAAAACGGTCCGAGGAAAACGGATCCACGTTCACACAGCAAATCCATTTTAACGAATACGCTGAAGCGAATTGATAGTTTTCCTGGGTATCCTCGGAACCGGGAACCCGGAAAGATATTCTAGAAGGCACCCATACTTCTCCATACATCTTCATGTACGGATCCGTTTTTTATACTGTTCCGGCATCCAATTTATATGTGTAAAAATGACGGACCAATATTTTTTACTAGATTCGGAATACTGTTCCATTTTTTATATTGTTCTGGCATCCAGTTTTTGCTAACAAAACGGAACATGTAAAAATGTCGAACCAGTATTTTTTACTGAATTCGGAATATTGTCGTGTAATTGTGAACTCGCTCATACAACTACAGGCGCCATAACCAAAATAAAAACGGATCCGCTAAAACGGATCCTGTAAACAGTTTCTGTGTGAACTAGCTGTAACTTGTTACATTAAATTGTCCTTGCAATAACTTTATTCCATTTATAACAACTAGTGTAGTGTATATAGTGGTGTCTAGTGTATCTAAGGGTCTCTAATTTGATTTGGGTGTCTGCCAACTCGTGTTGTGAGATCGCCGACATCCGCCAGATGGCAGCACGAGCCAAGATATTGCATTATTAGTTGCAGATGGAACACTTGTAAGACTTGTAACAGGTTTTCTTGCAACATCCTTTTTCGTTTCAATGCAAACTCGTTTATTTTTCTCATGTTTGTTCTAGAAATAGTTAGTAGTTTTGTTTATCAACCATGTTCTCGCTTGTCAATGTACTATTTAAAACAATAGCGTAACTATAGGGTGGCAGGGCTGACATGCCATGCCACGGGCCCCCGGCCCAACGGGGCCCACAGCTTTTGAAAATTAAATTTATTAGATATTTAACTCAAATGCACACAATATTAGTAATTCTGTTGGGTAACTAGTTCAGTAATTTATTAAAATTAAATCACAACGTGACGATTTTTACTGGGGCCCCGTATAATACATTTGCCTCGAGCCTCTGATGGTATAGTTACGCCTCTGATGGTATAGTTACGCCTCTGATGGTATAGCCTATCCCGGCCAACTCATCGATAGAAGACATAGGCCTTCTCCAAATTGCCCAACAAAACGAATGGCCAAATACTCAAACGCTACTCAATTTTAAGTTGCCGTTATGTCTCGTGCTGTCTCTGTCACTTTATGGCGAAGTGAGAGTGACGACACGAACTTAACGGCAACTTAAAATTGAGTAGCGATTGAGTATTTGGCCATTCGTCATTCATTCCATCAATCCAAACCTCTACTCATGGATTTGAGTAAAATTTCTCAAACTAAAGGCAATTATTTTATCGCTGAAGAGATTTTGTGTAAAAATTCTATTCATGTATAAATAACTAGCCGGGAGCTACTCGTAGTATAAACACAAACAGTTTGTTTAAATTTAGAACATAGGCTCTGTTGACTTTGAACAAATGGAAAATATTTTTATTTGCTTTTTTTTGTTTTTTACTCTCAGAGTTTTGTACGTAGTTGTAGTAGTTGTTACAAAATAAATTATTATTTACAAAGACTTAGTTAAACAACGCTGTTATTTTGTGTTATGCCTACATCTTGCTTAATTAAAATACCTAAGTAATTTTTAAACGGTTTTAATTAGCTCCTCTTCGTTTATTAATTTGTTTGTTTGTTTCCAAATCTTGCGACAGATTTTACAGCTACTTCTGCTTAAGCGATTCTTCTGAAACTTCATACACAAATTCAATATCCATGACAATATTATACAACACTTGCCGTTACCCGCGGTTTCACTCGCATCCTAGGGGAACTACTTTATGTATCTGGATGAAAAGTATCATATGTGTTAATCCAGGACATGGTCTATTGGTGTGTCAAGTTTCTTTCAAATCCGTTCAGCCAAATGCGTGATTGAGTAACAAACACTCATACATCCATACATACAAACTTTCACGTTTATAATATTAGTAAGGATTATAACGACTTCAGCCTGCAATCGTCAAGTCCTGATGCTACAGAAGTACTGTAAGATAAAATCGTTTAACTTAAAAGTTTTTTTAAAGAATTATATATTCCCAACTCCAAGTGTTGAAAGTGGCACCAGTGACAGAAAAGTTGAAAGGAAAGCGTTTGTCTTGGTATGGGCATGTGCTGAGGAGGGATGAAACACATGTGACTAAGAGAGTGATGAATATGAATGTTGATGGATGGAGGGGGAGAGGGAGATCTAAGAAAAGATGGATGGATTGTGTGAGGGAGGATATGAAAGATAAGGGAGTAAATGATAGACGGACAGACGGCTGACAGGGAAGAGTGGAAGAGAATGACATATTGCGCCGACCCCAAGTAACTTGGGATCAGGGCAGGAAGATGATGATGATTATTCCCAACTCCAATGAAGATTGCCTTCTAATTAGACGCATAAGGAAGCGCTGCAGCGGTGCCATGTATGCAGGTATGGCGCGTCTGTGGCGCCACTACAAATTTTCATACAATTTCTAGAAGCGCAGCGCAACGCAGTCTCCCGATTAAGACAAGATTGTGATGCTTTTAGAAATTGTATGAAAACATTTAGTAGCGCCACAATCGCGCCTCAGTTGCTCCACTGGAGACCTCAAGCGTCAATTTGAAGGCACCTTTAGTTTAACACATTATTTTGATAAATAATGGATACAGGAGTTACTTTGCGGAAATCCATGACATATAAATATTATATACACTAATACATAACATAATACATAATAGACTGCCTTGTTGGTCTAGTGGTCGCAAGCGCGACTGCTGAGCATAGGGTCTTGGGTTCGATCCCTAAGTCGGGTAAAGTGTTATTGGGTTTTTTCATTAGGAATTTCTCAGTAGCAGCCTGGAGTCTGGATTTGTGTCCGGTTAGTGGCCTGGCAATAGGCTCGCCCTCTGTTAGGTGGGACTTTAAACATAACTGGCGAAACAAGGGTGTACTAAAAACGCCTCTGCCGAACCCTTCTGGGAATACAAGGCGTGAAATTATGTCTCTTTTATTTTACAAATACACAATAACAATATTTAATCTTAATTCCGCCAAACAAAATGATATGAATGAATGATTGTTTGGCGAAAATAACACTAAAATACATATTGTTATTGTATACAGGGTGTAAACGATATCATGTAATTCCTTCAAACCTGGTGTTGTACAGCTGACATAATAAGTAATATACAGAAATTAGAATCAATACAAATTAGATTTTTAAAATTATTAGTAAACAAGAAAACTAAAAATAGTTGTAAAGGTGACTATAGTAGGTTATTCAAAATATGTAACATTCTACCAGTTAGTCTCAAACATAAATACCTCTCTTCCTCTTAGCCTTTTCCCAATTATCTTGGGGTCAGCTTCCAGTCCAACCAGATGCGGTTGAATACCAGTATTTTACACGGAGCGACTGCCATCAGACCTCCGCAACCCAGTAACTGGGCAATGCCGATATCCTAAGGTTAAACCGTTTGTCAGACTTTCGGGCTTCTGACTACCCGTAACGACTGTCATAGGTATTCGTATGACACCCGGGACCGACGGCTTAACGTGCTCTCCGAGACACGGAGGGGTCTCGATGTGTAACAAATGGTCACCCATCCACGGACTGACCGCGGCAAGCGCAGCTTAACCTCGCAAATCTTACGATCGGCGCGGTTGTTATTTAGCCACGAGCCCCTCCAAACATAAATACCTATTACTGGTTAATAACCATTGCAGTCAGGATAGTGACTCACTAGTTTCTAATAGGTATACTACCAGGTCGATGACAGCAGGTAAATATGATGTACCGACAGTTAGTAATTAAGTACTATGGCGACAGAACCTTAATAAAACGCGTTCCCTATTTAATTAACACTTTGCCTGCTGACTTCAGACAAGAAGATAATAAAGTTAAATTCGCACGTAAACTTAAAAAAACATTTATTAGAAACTATGTAAGTGTAGGTATTAAGTTGCATATAGGTTATAGCTGTACCTGATTATATTTACTGTAAAAGAGACAGTTTTGTGGGGCAATGTACCTAGCTTGAAGAAATTGTAAGTGAATAAATCATTAATTCACACATTAACCCTGCGTGGGATACTTTTGGATTCAATAAAATAAAAAATACAAGAAGTTGTAAAACATGTAAAACAGGTGTAAAACATGTGTTCTAAACGTGAGGCAATTTAGCGCCCCGAGCGAATTGCGTGGCTATCACTCGACGCGCGGTCATTTAACTCGAGGCACTAAAATGTCTCACGTTAAGAACACAATGTTTATTTCTCGTATTTTTTTTTATTGAATCTAAACGTATCCCGTGCTTGGTTAATCTATGTTAGCAGTATTACATGATTTCGTTTACACCCTGTATTTGTACATTATTTTGAATTTAAAACTTCGTATCTGATTTAAAAGTAAAACAAGACAAAACTAATTAGTCATGTGAGTTTCAATGAAGTCTTCTCATTATTTAGTCATGAAGTCGGGAGTGTGTAATCAAAATCTTAAGTTTTAAGGAAAGATAAACGCTTGAAGCAATTTTCTTAACGTTACTGTGAATCTGGTTTCTTTTGGTACTTGTTGTACATAATTTTACCTTTAAATTATTTTAATTTCGAATACTTCGTATAAATAATGACCTACCAATAGTTAGTGCGTAAGTTCTACAGAACTTGTTTTGTAAGTAAAGTTCATGACATGATACTACCCCGTTGGTCTAGTGGTGGCAAGCGCGACTGCTAATCGTGAGGTCCTGCAGCAGCCCGGAGTTTGAATTTGTGCCCGGTTGTTGGCAATAGGCTCACCCCTTATAACATGGGACTTAAACATAACTGGCGAAACGAGGGTGTACTAAAACACCTCTGCCGAACCCTTCGGGAAATGTAAGGCGTGATGTTATGTTATGTTAAATTTCTTGTTTTAAGTTTTATTTGCTTTTAATTAAAATCAGAAGTATAGTAGTAGACCTCCTTGTGAAAGAGTTCATCCGGGGAAGTACTACTACCATACCTATTTCTGCCGCCATCAGCGTGCCGGTTTGAAGGGTCTGGTTGCCAGTGAAATTACAGGCACATAAGTTTTTCCAACTTTCTCTCTAAGGTTAGCAACGCATCAGCAATCCTCTTGGTGTTGTAGGCGTATATAAGCGGCGGTAACCACATTCCATCAGTGTAGCCGTCTCGGCTTGTTTGCAAACCAATTATACAAGGTTATTCGGAAAGGGGGTACTAAGCCAAAAGGGTGTTAAAGTACCCATAATAATGGATAACTTTTGTTCTACAACTTCCCCCAAAACTCATTAGTTAAAGAGAAATAGCTGTTCAAATATTTCATAAAAAATACGCAATTTTCTGTCTATTCTCAGCTATGACTACTTAGCTGTGTTAACATTTTAGGTCATATTTGGAGTCACGGATTGGAAGCTCCATTTTCTGAATTCATAACTAAAGCAGGGATGAAGGATTTTTGAATAACACTAAAATGAAAATAATTTCGCACGGTTTTGTGTTTATCGCATTTTGAAATTTTAACACTTTCTTTAAAACAATCATCAGTGATACATTAAGTGGCCCGCGGCTTAGTACCCCCTTTCCAACTAACCTAGTATAAAAAAATAATTAGTAAATAAAATTTGATAATCTATACTTCTATACTAATATTATAAAGAGGAAAGATTTGTATTTTTGTATGTAACGAATAAACTTAAAAACTACTGGACCGATTTCAAAAATTATTTTGCCTTTAAAAAGCTACATTATCACTGAGTAACATAGGCTACATTTATTACTGGAATAATACTTCATGCGCAGGCGGAGCCGGACACAGCTAGTGTTCTAATATTTATAAGGTGCGTGTGCGTTTAAAATGTTAACCTAACAAATAGGACCCAAAACACAACATCAATCTCATTTTACTAAGAGATAATTATAATTATTTTTAAATTAAACATTCTGCGGGTTGAGTTTCAAAAACAGATTTCAGCGATGCGGGAAAGTAATTGGTTAGATAAATATGGACTTTTAAACCCCGAGATAAGGGTGTAGGTACCTATAATGTGAAATACTAATGTAAATTAGAACAAATATAGAAGGATTTTTGAATATATTTAAAATATCTTACTATTTTTTTTTTTGTAAACTGCCTCGTTGGTCTAGTAGTGGTAAGCGTGACTACTGATCATGAGGACCTGGGTTCGATCCCCAGGTCGGGGGAAAAGTGTTATTGGGTTTTTCCATGAGGAATTGCTCAGTAGCAGCCCGGTGTTTAGATTTTTGCCAGGTTGATGGCAATCGGCTCCCCCCTATATGATTTAAACATAACTGCGAAATGAGGGTGTTGGTATACACCTCTGCCCAACCCTTCGGGGAATACATGCGCGATGTTATGTTATGTATGTATAAAACTGAACACAGAAGTGTTAATTAAAAGAGTGTTCCCTTCATACACTTCTGAGTTCATACATACTCCTAAACAGTGCAATAATTTGTATAGTTGTATTCTTAATGTCTATTCGTGATTTATGGGAACTAGTATACTTGCTCGACTGGATTATGTATCTAATGTATGAAAAAAAACCATTCTATTATCGCAAAACTGTTTAGGACCGATTTTATTAACGTCAGGTAACTATATCTGAAGAACAAATTCGAAGTTTTGACAAACTTTCCATACAAAAATTTACCAAATTTCTAATTCGACGTTTGTAGTACGCCCCTTACTTGGATATATTCATCTCCAATAAGTCAATATCAATAGCAAACCTATGTATTACAAAAGCAAAGGCCTCAACGAAAATGCACTCACTACAGATAGAATTGTAAAAATTAATCAAAATTATCCAAGTGGTTTACTTAACACAAAAATAACAGCGAAACAAAAACAATAAATCACGGAATGTTTAATGAGTCCTTCAAAAACAAATGAAAATCAACACTAATTAACTCCAAATGAAAGAAGAAAAATCCTTAACAAAATCGGTTAATTTTAGAAGTCATCTATCTATCTATTCTATCTATACATATAAAATTCTTTGTCCTGAATGACTGACTGACGGATCAACGCACAGCCTCAACTGCTGATCGTAGAGACTTGAAACTTAGAGGGTGTATTTTTTGTATGACGTAGCCATCCGATAATAAAGGATTTTCCGAAATTCTACCCCTAAAGGGGTGAAAAAGGGGGGCAAAGTTTGTATGGGACAGCGTGATTCCTTGGTCCAATCTACTTCAAATTTTACATAAACCTTTTTTAACAAAATTGATGGAAGACATGTTTCGTATTTTATCGTAATTCAGCCCCTAACGGGGTTAAAAAGGGGTAGAAAGTTATTTTGGCGGTGATTTGCTTCGAAGTTGATATCGATAGTTGATAAGGACTAGAACATTTTGGTTATAAGTTATACCAATCATTCCATATTCAAAAAAAACATCTAAAATACAAATATAAAATAATATTTAAATCGGATTAGAATTGATTTGTTGTGTATAATAATGATTATAGTTTTCTTTTAGTTTGTCTTAGAAGTTTTATTTAGTGTGTATTGTTTTCGCAATTTTTTTACATTTATAAATTTGTGTGTCTATTTTTATAAATGGGAGCAGAGTTGGTTAACATCAATGGGAAATTAATAAATCTTAAATTTAAATTTGGTACCTTTTATAACGTAGGCATCCACTAAGGAAGAATTTTTCAACTTTCCTCCTCTAAGAGGGTGAAAAAAAATCACACAAACGAAGCTGTGGGCAAAAGCTAGTTTATTTATAAACTAGCGGCCCGTCCCGGCTTCGCACGGGTGGACATTTTTCCCGTTTTTGCAACATTTTTCATTTATGCTCCGCTCCTATTGGTCGTAGCGTGATGTTATATAGCCTATAACCTTCCTCGATAAATAGACAATCCAACACAAAAATATTTTTTCAATTCCAGCTAGTAGCAAACAAACAAACTCTTCAGCTTTATAATATTATATTTATTTACAAATTAAAACAACATTGTATATAAACAAACAAGATATTCCCAACAAAAATAAAGAGTAATTATACTGAAGTAAATAGCAAAAATTCATTCGTCGTTCAAATATTTGTTAAGATCTCTTGATACAAGTGTTTGTTTACTCATCTCTGCGGTAAACTGTCTTTGATGTTGTATTTAACTCAAAGGTATGAAAAATGTCGTCTCTAGTCGCGTTTACAATCGGGCTATTTGACTAAGTTATGAGAAAATAGTTTAAAAAGTTACTATCCTATTTATCTCTTCCAGGTTTTTTTTTTTAATGTAAACATTGCCCCACTCTAGGATTTCTCCTGTATCGTGGGTGCGTTTACAGACTCAAATCTTAACACGCACAAACATCCAGACCCGGAACAACTATCTGTAGGCCATACAAATATGTGTTCCGTGCGGGAATCGAACCCACAACCCTTCTGACTTCCTATAACGACTATCTATACTAATATTATAACGAGTAAAGATTTGTATTTTTGTATGTAACGAATAAACTTAAAAACTACTGGACCGATTACAAAAATTATTTTGTCGTTAGAAAGCTACATTATCACTGAGTAACATAGGCTATATTTATTACTGGAATATAACTTCTTACGCGAGCGGAGCCGTGAGGATACAGCTAGTCATAGGTATTCGTGTGACACCCTGTGCTCTCCGAGGCACGGAGTTAAAAGCTACCAATTAAACAAATTATAGCGATACATTATATTAAATACTAGCTTTTGCCCGCAGCTTCGCTTGCGTGATTTTTTTTCACCCCCTTAGGGGTTGAATTTCGAGAAATCCCTTCTTAGTGGATGTTTACGTCACAAAATGAACCTACTGTCAAAATTACAAGTTTCTAACCCCAGCCGTTTAGGCTGTGCGTTGATAGATCAGTCAGTCAGTTTCTCCTTTTATATACACTGGCCTGCAAAAATAAGTATCACACTTTTAAAATTTCAATTTTTTCAAAACCATAGAAGTTAGAGATTTAAAATAAAAAACGTTTTATAGCAATTTTTATCAGCTTTCTTTGAAACTATAATAACAAAGTTAAACTCTTCTTTGAGTCCTATTTGTTTCGAAAATATATCTTGTATACTTAAAAAGTTATTGAAACAAATATTAAAACATGAGGTACCTAAAAATATTGGTTGGTAAAACCTGTTCTCCATGTTTTAAAGCAAAGCATACAAAATAAATATAATATTTCATGTTGAATCATGAAATTTATTCGTTTGAACCTCGTTATTTATTACAAAACTCGGAATACATCTTAAATCCGATACATTTTTATATTTCGATCGAAAAAGTCGAACTAGGGGTATTGGCCAGCTTGGCATACGAATATTTATCGTCAGTGGAAAGGTAAAAAGACTAAAGCGCCAATATACCTACTTTACAGTAGATATATTCAAAGTATTTTTTTAAGAAAATAAAGATAGTTATTTTTCCAAGAGTATACATATTAAATAGATAATTTAATTATCTATTTAATTTGTATAGTCTAAGAAAAATAACTATGTTTATTTTCTTTAATAAAAACATTTTTTACAAAAAATTTAAACCGACTTCAAAAAAGAATAAAATAATTACCACATAAAATTAACAGTTTCAGAAGTCGGTGCTGATCTACGCTGAACCAAATAAATTGTTGGCACCGACTTCTGAAACTGTTAATTTTATATGGTAATTATTTTATTCTTTTTTGAAGTCGGTTTAAATTTTTTGTAAAAAATGTTTTTATTTTTTTCATTTTAGTGGTCTTAATTAAAACTTGGTTGGACCTACTAAAGACGCTGCTCTTAACATAGTCACATCATCACAATATGCGTACTGTTCGTCATTGAGGAGTTCCATTGTCTATCTCCGAAGTTCTTCATCAGATCTTCACCAAATTTAAATGGGACCAATTTCGAAGTATACCCTATCCATTAAAAAAAGAATCATCAAAATCGGTTCACAATTGGCGAAAATATCGAAAAACATACACAAAAAAAAAACAACATACAACCTCCTCCTTTTTGGAAGTCGGTTAAATAACCTCCTCCTTTTTGGAAGTCGGTTAAAAAATGCATTGAATCTCTCTACTTTAAGTAGGTATATTGGCACTTTAGTCTTTTTACCTTTCCAGTGACGTTATGTTTGTGTATGTGATTCACTGACGCGTAATCCGCGTCTGGTCCGTATCCACGTGAATCAGAAAACGCACTTAAGTAGGCAGTAGAATGCATTCCTTTCGCCATGGTGTTGGCATCCCTGTCTGTCAACGAGTTTTCGTTGTAAAGACGCTGTTCTGTTTCTGCCAAACCATTTCACAACTATGTTAGGGTCAGCTTCCAGTCTAATCAGATGCGGCTGAATACCAGTATTTTAGACGGAGCGACTGCCATCAGACCTCCGCAACCCAGTAGCTGGGCAATGCCAATATCCTACAGTTAGACCGGTTGTCAGACTTTGTCAGGCTTCTGACAACCCGTAACGACTATCATAGTTATTCGTATGACACCCGGGGCCGACGGTTCAACGTGCTCTCCGAGGCACGGAGGGGTCTTGATGTGTAACAAATGGTCACCCATCCACGGACTGACCGTGGCAAGTGTAGCTTAACCTTGCAAATCATATGATCCGCGCGGTTGTTAATTAGCCATGAGCCCCTCCCCCGTCTTCATTGTAAAGATGCTGCTATGAAACGTATTGACAGGCAGTATTGCCAACATTGCCGCGACGAGAATGCATTAGTCAAACGCAGTCCAGTGTATCTATCTTCAGGGATCGAGTTTATCGTGACGTTTAATTCTTTTTTTTTTATTTCGACTGCTTGTAGGTGGTCTTGCGGACCGTTTCTACATAATCGGGCAGTTATTGGCAAGACCTGAATAGTCTCCAACCAATGGGAACGAGAGTAAAATACTTAACCTAAGCTAACTACTACTACTACTAACATCATGACTACTAGCAACAACAGCACTAAGGGCGACCCCTTATGGGACTCGGACCTCGGCTTAGGACGTTGCTGGCGGAAGGGCTGGGAGGGAGACAACTTGATGAGGGCTGAATTAACGGTGTGACTGCGGAGTCAGGAAGGACAACCGGCTCCGCGGCGGTGGCGGGTGAGCACGGTGGATCATGAATGGCGACGGCGACGAGGACGGTATGCTGGGCGGCGGGCGTTGTGTAATGTGCTGGTCGATTTATTCGCCTCCTGGAGGATGGTAATATCATCGTCGGGCTCTAATAGCGCATGCCTGGAACGGCGGCCTATACTAATTTGAGAGAGTCTATAATCGGCCGCGGCGGCCACTAGAGGGTTGGTACTGGAGCACGGTGGATCATGGATTTAACGTGACATGGTTACACAGCTGCATTTATGACCACTATACTTTGATTTACGTTGCTTACTGAATATTCTGCATCAACGGCATTGTCAACTTGACACACTGCGCGCTGTATGTGCTGTGCTAGTGTTGATTTTCCACTGGGAATCGTCGTTACACGCTGAATGAATAGTCTGGTTGACTATCAACCCTAGCCTCTCCAAACGAGCTTCCGAAACGTCCATACATTTCAGTATGTTTGATGTACGCTCAAACAAGCGGTTCGCTATTCGCTGGACAAGCGCTTCTATCTCTTATCTCTCTATTTACAACGTGTTAAGTACTAAACTATGTTCTAGCTGTGTTTCGTTCACCTATATGCACAGGTACTCCAGCTGCTGCAAAACCGCGACACGGCACTGCTGAAAGGTGCGGTAAACAGATACCGTTTTGCTAAAAGAGAGCCAATTTGGTTAGTGTTAATGTCGCAATTTGCATGTTCTTTGATAATATTTACAAACAAGATATTTAAACTGAAACTAAAATCATACATAATTAGCCCATTACTGTTCCACTGCTGGACACGGGCCTCTTTTCAGAATGAAAAGGGTTTAGGCCGTAGTACACCACGCTGGCCTGGTGCGGGTTGGCAGACTACACACACTATCGAGACCTTTATGGAGCCCTCTCAGGTGTGCAGGTTTCCTTGCGATGTTTTCCTTCAGCGTTACCGCAAGTGATAATCAAATTCTGATCCGCACATGAGTTCGAAAAGTCAGAGGTACGGGCCGGGGTCGAACTCAGACCCTCCTGCATGGAAGGCAAGCGTTCAACCGCTAGGCTATCACTGCTATACACCAAATAGCACTAACTTTATTTCACCACTAGCGGCCCGTCCCGGCTTCGCACGGGTGGGTATTATTCCCGTTTTTGCTACATTTTTCATTTATGCTCCGTTCCTATTGGTCGTAGCGTGATGTTATATAGTTTATAACCTTCCTTGATAAATGGACTATCCAACACAAAAATAATTTTTCAATTCCAACCACTAAGTAGTTCCTGAGATTAGCGCGTTCAAACAAACAAACAAACTCTTCAGCTTTATAATATTAGTATAGATTTTGTTTTTTAACTTCCTCGTTGGTTTTTTGGTGTCAAGCGCGACTGCTGATCGTGAGGTCCTAGGTTTGATTCCCAGGTCGGGCAAAGTGTTGTTGGGTTTTGCCCGGAGTTTGAATTTGTGCCCGGTTGATGGCAATACGCTCGTCCCCTATTATATGGGACTTAAACATAACGGCGAAATGAGGGTGTTACTATACACCTCTGCCCAAGCTTATTTA
Source organism: Amphipyra berbera (assembly GCA_910594945.2). NCBI lineage: Eukaryota > Metazoa > Arthropoda > Insecta > Lepidoptera > Noctuidae > Amphipyra > Amphipyra berbera. The sequence continues at coordinate 8,465,784 of OU343144.1, read as the reverse complement.
TTTTACAACTGCTTTTAGGTTCAAATGTTCGTTATTCTAGAACGTTCCCTTAACTTTAAAGTAAGGCAGGTACAATCAAGACTGGCTTTCGAATGGCGTGTCAAATAAACGCGTACACTTTTCATAGCATACACTGTTAAGCCAAGTGTTCTGTGATATGGCCCATTTTGGGTACACTGGAATGGCACACCTGGGTGTGGTGCAAGTCATACTCTATAGGCATCAAATATTATGTTTTGAAGATAAGTATTTAAACGATTAAAATTGGAACAGCTTCTCGAAATATTTATCTTACCGCGTGGTCCTGCCACTGAATGACGTGTGTCATACAACCGACAGATGGCTGACAGCTTTTAAGGTACTGGTGATGTACATAGATGGGGTCCACATGCCCGTGTCGTGCGCATCGGACGCATCTCATTTGACCGCTTTTAGTATTCTTTAACTGCCTCGTTGATCTAGTTGTGGCAAGCACAACTGCTGTTCGTGAGAACCTGGGTTCGATCCCCAAGTCGGGCAAAGTGTTATGGGTTGCAGCCAGGAGTTTGGATTTGTGCCCGGTTAATGGCAATAAGATCACCCCCTATTACATGGGACTTAAACATAACGGCGAAATGAAGGTGTTACTATACACCTCTGCACAACCCTTTGGGGAATACAGGCGTGATGTTATGTTTAGTATTAATCTTTGTATGGCCAGTCATACAACTGCGTTCATTTATCGGCAACGGATGAAACGCACCCATCGGATCGTCGGTAATACCGCGCGTGACGATGACGTCATTTGGATTACCGAATGACAATGTTAAAAATTCGATTGCTAATCTTGCGCATGCTCGCGTCGGCATTCCCTCCGATGCTTACGTTGCAGACAGTTGGACGCCTTGCTTCACCTTTTGACGGCGGATAGTGTGTTTTTGGAAAGGCCTGAGTCCAGTAATAGACTGCACCACATTCTTAATGATGTTGATGTAAGCTCCTTTGACTTGTACCACACAACAAACGTCACGCGTTAGTATAACCGTTCAATTTGGCGCCGCGTCGCGACTGTTCAGACGTGATACACTAGCGTTATGACGAACTTAACAAAAACTTTGCAAATTTGTAACTGAACCAAAACGTGCGCCTCGTTGAAACAAACTTATGCTGCCAACAGTGCGAGAGAGAAGAGGTTATTACAGAAGTACTGTCTATACAACGTGTAACAGAAGTCCGAAATAATACTTTAAGGGCTCATTGTACTCGTCATTATGAACAACTTTTACTAAAGACGAATCCGGAAATAGCGAAAAAGAAACAGCTGTTGCCTACATTTTGTCGAGTTATGCGAACATAAATGTATGGAACAGCAGTTTTTTTTCGCGATTTCGAGATTGGTCCCTAGTGAAAGTTGTTCATAATGATGAATACAATGAGCTCGTCAAGTATTATTTTGAACTCCTGGAACACGTTGTATAATTTTCTTCTCAATAAAAACGAACAACTTTCTCACATTTATAAGGTCTGGACACCAATTCTAATAACATAACATAATTAGCCCATTACTGTCCCACTGCTGGGCACGGGCCTCTTCTCAGAATGAGAAAAGTTTAGATCTTAGTTGACCACACTAGCCTGGTACGGGTTGGGGGATTACACACACCATCGAGAACTTTATGGAGCCCTCTCAAGCTCTCAGATGTGCAGTTTCCTCACGAGGTTTTACTTTCCCCGTTAACGCAAGTGATAATCAAATTCTGAAGCGCACATGAATTTGAAAAGTCAGAGGTACTTGCCGGGGTGAACTCAGGTCCTCCTGCAAGGAAGGCAAGCGTTCAACCACTAGGCTATCACTGCAAATAAATAACAAAATTGTTGCCAAACCACAAATGCAACAGAATCGTCAGTCAGTTTTCATTTACGAACACTGTCAAAATTAGGTTTTGTTGTCAAACTATTTGAGTTTTTAACCGACTTTTAAAAAAGGAGGAGGTTCTCAATTCGATTGTGAGTTTTTTTTTTTGTATGTTTGTTCCGCGATATCTTTGCTAATTGTGAACCGATTTTAATGATTTTTTTTTTGTTTGAAAGAATATTCTTTCGAAGTGGTCCCATTTAAATTTGGTGAAGATCTGATGAAGAACTTCGGAGATAGACAATTTGAAGTCGGTTTTATTTTTGTAAAAAAGTGATTATTAAAAAACTGTTTGAATGAACGTTTCTGTGGTAGAATTAGCCCCGTATTATTCTGTTAAAACACCCACAAAAGGAATTAGAGTCACGTAGTCAAAAGCCAAATCTGAATGGCTACGTACACATCGTGCTAGAAACATTCCTGCACAAGAATTTATTGGTTTAATTACAATAATCTTTATATAGTATAAAACAAAGTCGCTCCCGCTGTCTGTACGCTTAGATCTTTTAAATGACGCAACGGATTTTAATGCGGTTTCAGCAATAGACAGAGTGATTCAAGAGGAAGGTTAATATGCCCCACATTAGTATCTACATTGCACCCGTGCGAAGCCTGGGCGGGTCGCTATAATAAAATATGACACAATAAAAACTTTGCTTACGTAAGTACATACATAATATTACTTTATCTACGTACTTACTGTCAAAGAAAATATCTGCAAGCCTTTGACGACATATTCAATACAACTTTAAAAACCTATTTCCTTTGCCTCCTACTGCTTTTCAATTTATCTCACATTGAAAGTAAAACTTTTGATTCATCTTTTACCTATCTTTCTTCTCAACATATTCTTTGTTCAAATAATATCAATTTTATATCTAATGTGATTTTATTTTTCATCTGAATCGATAACGATTCGTTGCGAAGAAAATTGCAAAACAATTTTCATTTGATTTAGAAATACCTAAATGAAATATTGATGCGATTATTAAAGTCGTTACATTTCATTCGCGTGAAAATATCGTTTTGCTGAATAAATGTTAAGAATAAATGCGATATTGCTAATTAATGATAGTGTTATATCTAATATCTAATAGTTGCTTCTAATTAAAGAATTAGCGATTATTGATAAATTGTAAGTGATAAGCTAAAAAAATGTACGTCAATCATAATACCTATATAATCCGCTTAAAGAATAGGATTCGCAATGATGTCACTATTGTTTATATTATTCCCCTCGCTCACACCCTTTACCGCAAACAGTGGCGCATTTATTTAAATGCAAGTCTAACAATGATCTAAACATAACATCGCGCCTTACATTCTCCGAAGGGTTCTGCAGAGGTGTTTTAAAACACCCTCGTTTCGCCAGTTATGTTTAAGTCCCATGTAATAGGGGGCGAGCCTATTGGCATTAACCGGGCACAAATCCAGACTACAGGCTGCTACTGAGAAATTCCTAATAAAAAACCCAATAACACTTTTCCTGACCTGGGGATCGAACCCAGGACCCCATGCTCAGCAGTTGCGCTTGCGACCACTGGACTAGATCAACAAGGCAATGATCTCTTTAAGCTAATTCAGGGATTTTTTGATGCGGGAAGCGTATAGTTTTTTTTTAATTGTACATTTAGTTTAACTGCCTCGTTGGTCTAGTGGTGGTAAGAACAACTGCTGATCGTGAGGTCCTGGGTGCGATCCCCAGGTCGGGCAAAGTGTTATTGAGTTTTTCTGTGTGGAATTCCTTAGTAGCAGCCCGGATTTGGATTTGTGCTCGATTGATGGCAATAGACTCGTCCCCTATTACATGGGACTTAAACATAACGGCGAAATGAGTGTGTTACTATACACCTCTGCCCTACCCTTCGGGGTATATGGGCGTGATGTTGTATTATGTTATGTTTAGTTTTCATTTACGAAAACTGTCAAGGGACCATTCAAGTATTACGTAAGCACGAATGGGGGGTGAGGGGGTCTTTGCTTAGCTTATTTTTGATGACATGGGGGACGGGGGTGTCTAGATGATGATTACGTCAGCAATTTTTATTTGTTTACTTTTTTTTTCTAGACTTAAAAACTGCTGCTCATGAATAACAATAAAGAAACCTGATTAGTTTTAAAAAATATATACCAATGGTCGTTTTGAGAGAATGGGTGAACGGCGATTAACAAAAGGAATTTATAAGGCGGATGTCAGTGGAAACGCTGGTAGAGGACGTCCTAGAAGAACATACATCGATGTTATTGGGGATGTTCTTCACAAAGGTCAGGTGCGTAGTAATCTCAACCGGCGTGCGTGTATGACAAGATGTATGAATGTGGATGAAGCGAAAGGGGTATGTAAGGGTCGTAGCATGTGGCGTTCTATAGTTTCTGCCTACCCCCATGGGAAAAAGGCGTGAGTTTATGTATGTATGTATGTTTACGACGTAAGCATAGGAGTAAAAGCTTTGCTGACAAGGGGGAGAGGTGGGTCAAAAATTACTATAATTCTACTTACGTAATACTTGAATGGCCCCCAAATTGTTTGACAACAAAAACAAAACCAAAAATTGTGACAGTTTTGTACTTAAATGAAAACTATGTACTATTATAGAAAAGTAAAAACGTCCTGCACCTTTTCTGCTTCAAAAAAATACCCGAATTAGTTTACTGATCCATCTGCAAGAAGGCTAATTCCACGGATGCAGTGTACGAACACCAACGAACGGGGTTCGATATCGGTAAAAACCGAATGAAACCGAATATGTTCTACAGGATGTAAACGAAATCATGTAATTCCTTCAAACCTCGTCATGTACTGCTGACATATATTAACCCTGCACGGGAAAAGTAAACATGTGTTCTTAACGTCAGGCATTTTAGCGTCCCGAACGAAGTACACGGCTATCGCTCGCCATGCGGTCATTTAACTCGGGGCGCTAAAATGCCTCACGTTAAGAATACATGTTTACTTCTTGTATTTTATTTTACTGAATCCAAATGTATCCCGTGCAGGATTAATCTATGCCAGCAGTACATCACGAGGTTTGAAGGGATTACATGATTTCGTTTACAACCTGTATACAAAGTTTGGTGAAATTCAACAATAAAGAACCTTCGTTAGCGTCGTTGGCAGAAGTGTTGGCCCAACACTCGTCATCCGTCATTCACACTTTTCTATGGGGAAGAGTTTGCCCGAACTCGCAAAAAAGAGCAGGTAAAAACATTTGCCCTCAACTAAAAATACATATCGATAAGTATAGAGTTATTCGGCGTACAAAAATGTGACTAGCACCCTTAAACCGCTGCCATTAAGGTCGGGTATCTCATACCCAGCCAATGTACAAAACATAAAATTCAACACATACCACAGTCGTGACGTTTTAACCACGATCACGCAATAAGAATTCTTACCCCCTTAATATTACGGTCGGGTATCTCGTACCCAACAACGTATGATATCGACGTGCGAGTAACATTGTTTTCGATTATGCAACAAACATCCTTAATCCGTTGACGTTAAGGTCGGGTATTAGGTACCCGGCCAGAAGAAAGCAACGATCGTCGTTCTAATAGCTCGGGTCGGTGACCTTGGAGTGACGCGCAAGTCCCCTCGCGTAACGCCCCTCAGTATTGCTGCGCACGCAGCGAAAGTAGGACGTGCGTAGTGTGGTGGGTGATTTATACCCGAGTGCACGGTTTTGTTATAGTTTCTGATATGTAAATTGAGTCTTTGATGACGTAAGCGTGTTCGTTAACTACTTCTACTGTTGAACATTAACTTTCTGCGAAAGGAGATCTCAATTTGATGTGTATGTTTGCGATCATTACGCAGGCGCTGTGTTGAGTAATTGGAGAGCTTCCTTACGTGCGGTTGTATGTGGTACGTATCTATTCGTATTTTTGGTTTGTATTTGTGTTTCAAGTCCAGTTCACATCGGTTGAGTAAGGCTGGTGTTCACCAACAATAATTCACAACCGATTACTTGAAAAATGTATTAGAATTTTAGATACTTACTTAAACAGTTGATTAACCAGAAAATTTTTGTTGGTAAACACCAGCCTACGTAGTCTTATTAAATACTGGTTAGGGAGCGTACCCATACTACGTGACCCGTTCAGGGGAGAGGGGGGTCTTCAAAATACCACGCTTAGTCACAGGGGCACTTGGTCATATACTACGGGTGGTCACCGAGGGGGGAGGGGGGTAAAAATTGTCATAAATGGGTCACGTAGTATGGGTACGTTCCCTTACTGGTAGCTAGCTCTTTCCCAATTGTGTTGGGGTCAGCTTCCAGTCTAACCAGATGCGGCTGAATACCAGTATTTTACACGAAGCGACTGCCACCAGACTGCCGCAACCCAGTTACTGGGTAATGCCGAAGCTTAGATCAGTTGACAGACTTTCGGGCTTCTGACTACCCTTAACGATTGTCATTGGTATTCGTATGACATGACATGGTAGTGGGCTAATGTACGCACTGCTTATACTGCAAATGTAAACTAAGTTTTTGTGGCAAAAATGTTTGTTTCAGTAAGTAGGTACTACATATCCCAGTAAGTATTTGACAACTCAGTCCACTAATAACTGGGCTTTATCTTATATTGGTCAGATTTCTTAGAACTGACTTTCAATAGGACGTTCTTATTTATAAATCTTTGATGTGGACCGGTTCGGTTTACAGTTTCGGTTTACGGCGTGTATTATTTAAAATAGACCGTCTCCTTTCTTCCCGCGGGTGAAGTAAAAGTTGACTAACGTTTTTTATGACAAGCAGCTTCTTCTTTTCGTGTGGTTAGTGTATAACCCATGGGCCTCTGACTTGGCTTCACATGCCGTCGCGAAATATCTCTCAGGCATGCTGGTTTCCTCACGATGTTTTCCTCCACCGTTTTTAAGCAAGTGATAAATATACAATACGCACATGAATCCGAAAAATCAGAGGTGCGTGCCTCGGGTTCGAACTCGAGACCTATGACTTGGCAATCTGACGGTCACACCACTAGACTATCACTGCTTTTTGTACAAGCAGCTGACGCAGCTGTGTAATTTCCAGTTTATGCTGACCTCTCGTTTTACGGAATTTCGTTACAACGAGAGGTCAGCTTATACTGGACATTATACTAAGCTTGATTTGTCGCCGTGTGTACCAAATAATATTTTAAAGATCTATGCGGTATATTAAAGATGTCTTGCCGCCTATTGTATACTGCAAATATAACGTATTTTTTAAAGATTTGAACTTGATAATTTTAACTTTGAACCAGGGCTTGCTCCACAGAGTATTTGTTAAAAGAAAAAACAATAATATGACGACACGTTTGGTGCAGAGGCTGAGCGATTTACTTCTGCGCTATGTGCCGTAGGTACGATTACCGCTCTGAAAAAAAAAATGTAAGGCCTACAGATAGTTGTTCTGGGTCTGGGCGTTTATGCATGCGAGTTTTGTGTCTGTAAACGCACCCACAATACAGAGAGTATCCTAGTGCACTATGGGTGTATTGTGGGGAAAAAAAAAACAAAGCAAAAAAGGGAATGAAAAAAAGTCTTAGCCCGACCTAAGAACAAAACCCAGAACATTTTTTACGAGCTATTTGAGCAAGTTTAGTCATGTCATTACATTTCTTGGTACGGAACACAAAATTATTACCGTGATGTACTTAATTTTCAATGTATTATTGATCTATAAACAAGCTAGAAAAAATGCCAATGTTTTTAAAGGCCTGGGTCAGACAGAGAGCGTGGCTGGGAATGATATTCACGTCGCTTGTTGATCGCGTGCTCTTAGCGTGCTAATTACTATGATGATGTATGGAAGACGCCACACAGAGACTGCCACACCACGCCAAGCTTCACGCGGCAGTCTCTGTGTGATGTGAATATCACACCCAGCCACGCTCTCTGTCTGACCAGGCCGTTAGGAGCTTAGTACCAGTTTATACAAATTGTTCTATTATAAGGAGTTATTTTGTTTCATTGTAGTTAAAATAATTATTTCCAACAAAATAAGTTATCTTTCTTCTTTACAGATCCCATCAAAATGGCTAATAAGAAAGATCAAACAATGATGTTCGGGTTCTGTGAGGCGTTGCTGGACGATGAAGCGAGCGCGCACTATGGTTTTGATAGCGACGGAGAAACTGACCATTTGGTCATGGGAAATGCAGATAGCGACACAGAACAAGAGCTGAGTGATGAAGAAGGACAAGGAACCGTAGTTATTCTAGAAAATGAGAAGGAAGATGCCTTTTACACCGGTAAAGATGGTACATCTGTATGGTATGCTAACCCAAGCCAGGCCAACATTGCTTCAAAGTCTAATACAACACCAATCAAAGCTGGTGTAACAGCTTATGCGAAAAATGCCAAAACTGAATTAGAATGTTGGAATTTGTTCTTCAGTAATGACATGCTGGAAGAAATACTTCGCCATACAAACATTGAAATAAACTCGAAAACATTTTCTGAACATCATAACACACGAGTTCATATAATCAAAGAAACCACGATGGACGAACTTTTAGCTATGTTTGGTTTAATGTATATCGCAGGTTTAAATAACTCCACTGGTTACAATTTAACTGATTTGTGGCGGTCCGATGGTACTGGCGTAGATATATTCAGAATGACCATGTCTTTGCAACGTTTTAATTTCTTACAAGGCTGTTTTCGTTTTGATGACGCATCTACTCGAGCAGAAAGAAACGCATTAGATAATATTGCTCCTGTAAGATCAATGTTCGATAAATTCGTTGGAAACTGTCACAAATCATATTCACCAAGCCAATGTCTTACTATCGATGAGAAGTATATACCTTTCCGCGGTGAATGTTCGTTTCGCCAATTTATGCCAAATACGTCCGCTGCATATGGAATAAAAATGTATGCCCTGGTAGATGCCAAAGTTTTTTATACGGTCAACCTTGAAATACATGCAGGTAAACAACCTGAAGGGCCGTATTCAGTGAGTTACCAGCCTTCTGACGTAGTTGACAGATTGGTGATGCCAGTCAGTAAAACAAATAGAAACGTAACCTTCGACAATCGGTTCACAACTATTCCACTTGTCACACATTTACTAAATGAGCACGGTCTAACATCTACTGGAGCCCTAAGGAAAAATAAAAGAGAGATACCGCATAATTTATTGACCATGCAAGGAAGAGGAGTGAATACCTCGCGATTCGGATTTCAAAAGGATTTGACACTTGTCTCTTACATGCCAAAAAAATCTAAAGTAATCCTCCTGCTCTCATCATTTCATCATGATCGAACCATGGACCTTAAAAACGGAGACAAGCCAAAGCCAGAAATTGTAACATTTTACAATTCCACAAAAACTGGCGTGGAATTTGTCGAAAAACTCGGAAAAATGTACGATGTAAGAAATTATTGTAAGAGCTGGCCAATTTTAATACTCTTCACTATGATGAATATAGCTGCCATAAACAGCTTTATTATTTATCGCGAGAATAATAACAATTCCAAAATAAGAAGATGCGAGTTTATTAGAAAACTAGGATTAGCGCTGCTTGAACAACATCTTAAAATTAGAAAAAACAAAAATAACTTGCCTCGGGAACTGCGTAAACGGATCTTTGAACAAATGGGAGAATCGCTGGACGATCCTCCTGCAACCGATTCTAAGCCGTACAAGAGGTGCAGAGATTGCCCTTCTTCCAAAGACAGGAAGACAAAGTATTGCTGCATTGAGTGTAAGAAGCCCATATGTCTGCAGCATGTTGTCACTATGTGTCAAAATTGTACTTCTCTTGCCATTGATTAATTTGCAGCTAAAATAAACGTTAAATCTATGTAGTTTCTACACTCGAGAGCTGATGGGATGGGATGAGATGTTAAACATTGTTTAACAATTCTTTCCGAGGTATTAAGGTTTATGTTGGTGACCCGGATTCATTGTTTCCGAGTGTATTTTTTATTTAACCGAAATAAATGGAAACCTTCTGTGGCTCAACTTGGAACTTTTACTCGAGATAATTGAAAGAATCATTAATAACATAACATCACGCCTGTGTTCCCGAAAGGGTTGGGCAGAGGCGTATACACACACATTTCGCCATTATGTTTAAGTCCCATGTAATAGAGGGCGAGCCTATTGCCATCAACCGGGCACAAATCCAAACTCCGAGCTGCTGCTGAGGAATTCCACATGGAAAACCCAATAGCACTTTGCCCGACCTGGGAATGGAACCCAGGACCTCACGATCAGCAGTCGTGCTTGCCACCACTAGACCAACGAGGCAGTTGAAAGAATCTAAAACACAATATACAGTGACAGTTCACTTTTGGTTAAGAATCCCATATTCTTTGGGGACCTAAGCGCTGGGGACTAAGAGCTGATTTTTCAATCGTCAGATAACTTTTATCTGGAGAATATAAGAACTGTTAGTTGTAAAAGTCAATATGTTGTCAGGGTTTTGCTGGATCTTTGTGATTACCTAGCTGTGACCGCTACTTCGTCTGCGTCGAAGTCAGAGAACAACATCGTGGTACAAACGATGAATAAATTTCTTCTCGATGACTTTAAATTTTAATACCTTTTGATTGAGCGAACCAATTATGATGAAACAAAAACTAAATATTACTCCGAGATACGCACAATATTTTTCTATAAAAATCAACCACATTGAGTCAGTACTTATTACGTGCGGCGTGCACAAACAAACCGACAAACATAAACACACAAAAAATCCAAAAATGATCGATTTACATAGATTCTATTGAATATCCTTTAAACAAACCGCTATAATTTTTTTCTTATTGTTTATGTACATTTACTCCAAGTCTACAGAATTATTATATGTATAGATTAAAGTGTTTATAATCCCAGTCTTGTATTGTACAGCCAGAAGATAATACCGACGGATTTAAACCGCCAATAATAGCTATCGGACCCAAGCCACGAGAATAAACTATGACTGTGGGTAGTACGGCCATCCGTTCTATAAATAGGCTCATATTTAACCTCTCTTTCCAAAGTTGGATAGCTATTGTTGTCAATTTTAAAACCATAGGTACCATATTATTACTTTCAACGTGTACAGTCACGCGCAATAATATTATGTATACACATCTTCCTCCTAGCTTTTTCCCAACTATGTTTGGGGTCACCTTCCAGTTTAACCAGATGCGGCTGAATACCAGTTTTTTATACGGAACGACTACCATCAGACCTCCGGAACCCAGCTACTGGGCAATGAATAATATACAGGGTGTAAACGAAATCATGTAATTCCTTCAAAGCTCGTGATGTACTGCTGACATAGATTAACCCTGCAAGGTATACTTTTGGATTCAATGAAAAGAATACAAGTAGTAAACATGTCTTCTTAACGTGAGGCATTTTAGCGCCCCGAGCGAATTGCCTCGGGTCTTGGTCATTTAACTCGGGGCGCTAAAATGCCTCACGTTTAAAACACATGTTTACTACTAGTATTACTTTTTATTGAATCCGAAAATATCCCGAGCAGTGTTAATCTATGTCAGCCGTACATCACGAGGTTTGAAGGAATTACAATTATAATTTCGTTTACACCTTGTATGTATACACATACCGAACTTAAAAAAACTTAATGGTGCGTCCAGACCTAACGAACGCGCCGCGATTGCGCCGCTCGCGCGCAGCGCGCGAGCCGTTTGCGAGCTGCGCGCGGATCTTTGTACGAACATGAAATGCACGCGCGCAGCTCGCGAGCGGCTCGCGAACGGCTCGCGCGCTGCGCGCGAGCGGCGCAATCGCGGCGCGTTCGTTAGGTCTGGACGCACCATTAAGTTTTTTTAAGTTCGGTATGTGTATACATACAAGGTGTAAACGAAATTATAATTGTAATTCCTTCAAACCTCGTGATGTACGGCCATTAAAGGCGTTTTTTTATAGAATAGATTTGTAGTTAAGAAATTATAATTCGTTGAAACTATTTGTATAATCCTTACTAATATTATAAACGTGAAAGTTTGTGTGTATGAATGTATGGAAGTTTGTTATTCTTTCACGCAAAAACAGCTGAACGGATTTGAATGAGATTTGGCACACAGATAGACTATGCCCTGGATTAACACATAAGATACTTTATATCCTGGTACATCAAGTAGTTCCCCTAGGATGCAGGTGAAACCGCGGGCAACAGCTAGTATTTCATAATTCTAATACATATTTTAAAAGAAAATTGCTTTGGGATTTCGCAATGTATATTGTACAACCAGAACACTCAAATAAATTTTCAAACTAGTTACTGTTGCAGCCTCTATAATATAATTCGTTAGGATCTAGGAACAGTTTCAGACTAATTTGCATCGTCAGCGGGGACAGTGTGACAAAGGTAGTCCTGAAGCAGTTTGTAGTTGATGCCTTTGAGTTAACGGCTTCATCTGTAGAGGTAGGTAGATATTTGTAACTTAATGACACGGAAGGTATTGTCAGTTAATTCACTCAGAATAATAATATGAATAAGCGCCCATTCACACAACGGCTCCGTCGGTACTGAATGTGTTGTTCATATCTGTACCAAATGGCAGCTGCATGCTTTTGGCAGACAGGATACGATAAAAATAACGAATCCAGTAAGTTTTACTAAATTCGGAATACTATCATGTATGTGAACTTGACTACACCACTACAGACGCCCTCACCAAAATAAAAACTAATCCTGTAAACAGTTTCTGTGTGAACTAGCTGTAAGACGGCAAGTTATATTCCGTGTGGGGACGGTCTAGGATATAAAACTTCCTCACCACATGCTGGGAATAGACGCGTGTTTTAAGATTCAACAAAATCCAGCACGCTTGGTGGTAGGATCTATACGGTCCACCTGGCTAGCTACCACCTTCACATTAAAGTGCTCCAAGCAGTTTACTGTGTTCCATCGAGCGTATGTGAGAGCCAGGTGGGTGTAAGGGAATACCTCTACATCTCTTTTCCTTAGATTCGTGTGCTCCATCTTAGACCCTGTCTGCGCTTACCACCAGGTGAGACTAGGGTCAAACGCGACCAAGTCAAGAATAAAAAATTAAATTATTAACGTATTACTATTTCGAGCCAAAAATCCTTTTTTTTAAACGCATATCTAAAAGCACTTGGGCTTTTGAGACAAATATAACGATGCCTTAACTGTCGAAATCCATCCAGCCGTTTGGAAGATACGAGGTAATAAAGAAATTTACAAACAAACATACACACAACATACGGCGAAAAAAATAACCCTTGGCACTCTGGTAAAAACATCGAATTTTTAATAATTTTTGTTTAGAAAAATTACTAATTAAAATATAATGATTCATCTCTTTTTTTTATTCTTATTTTGGTTCTATTATTTACTAGATGAAGCGTACGTATACATTCAGGTTCAGTATGGGAAACGTCAAATAAAATGTATGAATCACCGGTCGCACAGAGTCAGCAAGGTCGATAAGAATAGTGTCCATGTCTTCTTTGCCTAAAATCTGAATAGTAATTTAGATTTCCGAGTCTTTGCCCGTACGTTGGGCTTTTACTTTAGAAGAGTTAGGAATGTATCTATTGAATATTTTATGGAAGAGTACCTAGATAATAAATGGCAGTGTGTAGTGTAACTTGTTTATTTTTTTTAAATTCGAACCTTGTCCCTTTCCAGCCCAGGATTTTGTCATATCTAAATGTTTACGACCATCTTTATGTCCCCGCATATATCTATCTATCTATACTAATATTATAAAGAGGAAAGGTTTGTATTCTTGTATGTAACGAATAAACTTAAAAACTACTGGACCGATTTCATAAAATATTTTGCCGTTAGAAAGCTACATTATCACTGAGTAACATAGGCTACGGGCGGAGCCGTGAGGACACAGCTAGTACATTATAAAGTCTATGGCGATATAATGTTAGTGCGTATACTTAAACTACTTACTATAATAATCTATACTAATATTATAAAGCTGAAGAGTTTGTTTGTTTGTTTGAACGCGCTAATTTCAGGAACTACTTGATGGAATTGAAAAAATATTTTTGTGTTGGATAGTCCATTTATTGAGGAAGGTTATAGGCTATATAATATCACGCTGCGACCAATAGGAGCGGAGCATAAATGAAAAATGTTACAAAAACTGGTAAAGGGTCCACCCGTGCGAAACCTGGACGGGCCGCTAGTATAAAATAAAATCGAACAGACTATCGCACAATAGTTTAATTGAATTGTGCATCTATGCCAAGTTTTTATAAATAAAAATGAATCTTTTTGCTTATCAATGGCAGATTTTTTTATTGCCAACCAGGCCAAACCAATAACGCTCCGTAAATTTTATAGGAATCGGCCATTATTCCTTTAAACTCTCCCTTGCTGTTCATGTTACTATGAGAATACGTCGTTCGAATATTTATTTGTTTGTTTCGAGCTCAGTTAGTGAAGGATACACTCATAAGCCTAGTCAGAAAAAAACAGCCTACCTCAGATACTACTAGCAACGCCTATCAACCGGAATTCCAATTTATCCAACCGCGTGTTGAATACAGGAGCAGACAATTTGCATACCCCAAAACTTACCCATAATAGCCCTTTAGCAAAGAGACGGTAGCAAACTTCTTAGAACTCCAACAGACAGCCGACCGACAACCAACACAACAGTTTAACATAACATCACGCCTGTATTCCTCGAAGGGTTGGGCAGAGGTGTATAGCAACACCCTCATTTCGCCGTTATGTTTAAGTCCCATTTAATAGCAGGGGGCGAGCCTGTTGCCATCGACCAGGCACAAATCCAAACTATGGGCAGCTACTTAAGAATTCCACACGGAAGAACCCAATTACACTTTGTCCGACCTGGAGATCAAACCCAGGACCTCACGATCAGCAATCGCGTTTGTTACCACTAGACTAATGAGACAATTTAATCGTAATTAAAAACTTTGGTATACATAATACGCACACAAGATACTAACTCAATTTTCAAACTGCAACGATCGCCGGCGGCGCCTTCAAAATAGTTGTACCAGTCGCCTAAACTTATAGTAGTCTTATATAGACTTCACATGCCGTCGAGGAATAACTTTCAGGCATGCCGGTTTCCTCACGATGTTTTCCTTCACCGTTTTTAAGCAAGTGATAATTCAATACGCACATGACTTCGAAAAACCAGAGGTGCGTGCCTTAGGTTCGAACTCCAGTGACTTGGCAGTCCGATGGTCACACCACTAGGCTATCACTACTTACTAAACAGTTTAGTTGGTGACATAATACTCCGCACTCTCAACCTCATTGCTGAAGACGTTGACTTGTTCTGTTGCACTCTGAGTGAATTTACAAGGATGGCTATCAATAGAATTTGCTGTGGTTTAAACAGTGGAACTTATTAACACATAGCTTGCTACAATATCACATAGGGTCTAGCCTGTAAGGATTTTTGTATGTTTGGAGTAAATAAATAATCTGGCGTCTGCAGAAGCCCTTACCACACCTCAGTATATTGAAACTTGTAACATAATGCAAGTTTAGTACATAGGGCCGAAACTAAGCCAATTGCATCAGACAGACTGGCGATATAACTTAGTCCGAGATTCAAATTAACGGGCTAACTTCCTCGGGCGAGATATAGTCTGACAACTGTAATGAGAGCACTGCCCCGACGTTCTCTATTGTGAAGAATAGGGTTGACAGATTATAGATTTGAGTATTTTATAATACACTAGCTGTGTCCTCACGGCTCCGCCCGTAGCCTATGTTACTCAGTGATAATGTAGCTTTCTAACGGCAAAAGATTTTTTGAAATCGGTCCTGTAGTTTTTAAGTTTATTCGTTACATACAAAAATACAAATCTTTCCTCTTTATAATATTACTAGCTGTGTCCTCACGGCTCCGCCCGTAGCCTATGTTACTCAGTGATAATGTAGCTTTCTAACGGAAAAAGAATTTTTGAAATCGATTCAGTAGTTTTTAAGTTTATTCGTTACATACAAAAATACAAATCTTTCCTCTTTATAATATTAGTTTATAGTATATTATAGTATAGAGACTACTTCATAGTACTTTATAATATAGTATTTTAAAATAATATTGGTATTCAGCCGCATCTGGTTAGACTGGAAGCTGACCCCAACATAGTTGGGAAAAGGCTAGGGAGAACAGGTTATGGATTTGAAGTTTATTTTAAAGTTTACTTATTATTGCAGTAATAGCCTAGCGGTTGAACGCTTGCCTTCCATGCCAGGGTGGTTCGATCCCAGCCCGTACCTCTGACTTTTCGAATTCATGTGCGGATCAGAATTTAATTATCACTTGCGTTAACGGTGAAGGAAAAATATTGTGAGGAAACCTGCACACCTGAGAGAGCTCCATAAAGTTCTCGATAGTGTATGTCGTCTGCCAACCCGCACCCGGCCAGCGTGGTGTGGTGGACTAAGGCCTAAACCCATCTCATTTTGAGAAGAGGTCCATGCCCATTAGTGAAACAGTAATGGGCTGATTATGTATTTATGTTATGATTTAATTAAAAAGCTACTTTCATTTCACGAAGCCTCTACTATGTTTTTGAGTGTTCGTAATACAACCTTGCCTTGCGGTCGTTGTGATGGATAAAGGTGTCAATTGTAGGTTTTACGTTCATAGTTAAAATATTGTTTTTATATTGAAAATTGCCAAATATAATGTAATATAGTATCATTATAAGCGATTTCACACTTGACACCAGAGCACAATACGAATATCTAACTAAAGTTGAAAAATTTAACCTTGAAAAGTTCTCTCTTTTTAAATACCTTACTTAGAAAAAAATTGATCATTTAGTTTGGAAATCTATATCTTTCGAAATGGGGTATTAAGAAAGAGACAGAATTCCAAAGTAAATATTCAAGACGAAATGTTTCGACTTTTATTAGATGCTCGTGGTGTGGTCTCCATTCTCAGAAGTAATAGGTTAACGTGGTGTGAGCATATTATGCGGCGGGAAGAAAATCATGTCGTTCGAAGAGTGTTAAATATGAATTTGGATGGATATATAAGTAGAGGTAGGCCAAAGAAAAGATGGATGGACTGTGTGAAGGATGATATGGGTAAGAAAGGAGTGAGTACTGAGATGACGGCTGATAGAGGAGAATGGAAGAGGAATAGGTGTTGTGCCGACCACACCCAGTGAGGGATGATGAGTGTGGTCTCAATTTTTAACCACTTCCAAAAAAAGGAGGAGATTCTCAATACGACTGTATGTTTCTTTTTTTAAATGTTTGTTACCTCAGTACACCCTCATTTATGAACCGATTTGAAAACATTTTTTTGTTTAAAAGAGTATTCTTTCAAAATGGTCCCATTTAAATTTGGTGAAGATCTGATGAAGAACTTCGGAGATAGACAGTGGAACTCCTCAAAGATGTTACGAGAAGCGTCTTTAGTAGGTCCAACTATGTTTTAATTAAGGCCACTAAAATGAAAAAAATAAAAAACATTTTAACAAAAATAAAACCGAATTCTGAAAACGAAGAAAAGTTAAAATGTTTTTTATTACCTTCAAGCGTGACACAATAGCAACTACCGAAAAAAAAATGCCAGTCAGACTTGTAAATAAAAAAGAAACAAATTGTCAGCCCTAGCAGACGATGAACTCATAAAAAGATAGTGTTCTTCGCCCCAATAAATTGTGACGTCATCAAGATTTCAACACTATCCAATTTACTTGGGACGAGCCTAGGATTTACGTCTTGCAGTTCAGACTGAATGGATTTTAGAACCATCCATTTTGTATGATATCCATGAATCATCCATATATGTATATCAGTGATAGCCTAGTGGTGTGACCGTCGGACTGCCAAGTCATAGGTCTCGAGTTCGAACCTAAGGCACGCACCTCTGACTTTTCGGATTCATGTGCTTATTGTATAATTATAACTTGCTTAACCCTTAAACGGGCACACTGTGTTTCTTGCCTTGTTTTTTTGATTAAGTTCTGATTATACGCTATAAATGGATGGGAAAAGAAAAACATTTTGTAAATTGTAAAAAATATATTTATTTTCGTGGGTTTTTCATATGTCACTTATAAATGACAGTGCCCATTATTCTACAAACTATGGGTGTTCGACACCAGTCACACAGGACGGACATTGCCAATTTAACTTAAAAAAATATTCTTAGAAAACAAATAATTAAAATAACAAAAACTTTACTTAATCACTAGTTCTGAGATCGTGTTATCATTTAGGAACCATGCAATTTAATGTTACATATTATATAGCGCCATCTATTTTTGTCGTGACCAATAATATTAAATACTCTATGATCCTGTTCCATTCATTATTCCCGCACGCCTATGACATGCACTGCTGTGTCAAAATAAAAAGAAACAATCAAAAAGAAAAAACAATCAAGAAACAAAAACGAATCGTCCCGTGAAGAAGCCGCGTCGCGAACGTACCGCGCTCACGGACAAGCATCGCGCGCGTGCCGGTAGTGCCGCGCCGAAAGGTTACCGCTGATTCATTCCTATTTGGATAATCTCATAAACTTTGGTGAAGCCACCCGCGGGTGTGATCGTGTGATTGTGAACGAGAAACTCATGTGAACCGGGCTCTGTAACGTGATCGCCACAGCGCCCCGTCTGCTTGACCAGCTCAACGACAAGAAGTCAAGAAGAAATAGTCAGGTAAGGCGTGCTTCCCTTTCCGAGTTCCTTAATCGCCCATTCATATCAGCTCATAGTTTCTAGGCGATTACCCGCCATCTTTAATTATACAGTCCACTTAAATTAAACTATAAACCCATATTCGCAAATCGCCGAGTATTTGGGAGTTTTCGCTTCCATTTAATGGTCCTTCGAGCCGGATTATTATCCATATTCTCGATTATTCGCGTAGGTATCTTCTCGAAGTACCTACCTATCTAGGTAGTTGTAGCATCTAGCTACACTCCTAGTTCATTTTATATACCCAGTACGTGGTTACATCCCGCATCCCAGTAGGTAATATACTTTTACGTGGCTACCTACTGCAATCATAATTATTATTTAAACTTTAATAGTCGTCTTGTAAATTCCATATTTCAAGCGCCTTTTAGATCCACCGCCTTTAAAATCGTTGCCTACCTACCTACGTTGTAATCGTTGTTGTGTTAGGAATAACTACCGCATAAATACTTAGGTATTAGTTTTGTACGGTTTTATTAATTTACCCGCTTAAACATGTCGAATAAAAATAAGCCATGTATTTCGGAGGATAAGGAGTTGACAATCTTGGAAGCTAAACGTAATGTGTTATTTGAGCGTGTTCAAAACATTTACGAGCGTTCAAAGACGGCCAATTCTTCCGAAGTTAACAGGGAATCATTTCTTAGTTATTGTATGACTGTAGATAATATTAGATCTGACTTTCATAATTTATTGGACACTTATAACGGAAAATTACTTTCTATCAATCCTGATTCCCAGCCGAATTATCAGGCGTACACCTCATTCGAAGATCTTTACTGTATCATAAAGCGCATACAGTCGCAATTAGAAGGTAGACAGTCAGTAAATCCCAGCGCTGCTTGGCCGACCGTCCGAGCACCGAAACTACCTGCAATCGAACTTATGTCATTCGATGGCGATATACGGAACTGGCCATTATTTTATGCAAGTTTCAAATCTACAGTGCATGATAATGGCTCTCTGACAGATGCTGACAGGTTGTACTATTTAATAGGTAAGCTGTCGCCGAAAGCGCAATCCGTATTCGCAGGTGTCACACCCAGTGCTGAGAATTATCAGGTCATATTCCAGTCGCTCCTTGACAAGTATCAGGATACTCGTGTCCTTGCAAGTACCTACTTGGATCAAGCTCTAAATCTTAAATTGTCAGGTCCCGCGTCTTTATCAAATTTCCAGTTGTTCATTGACAACTTTGTAACCGCAGTCAATTCCCTTAAAAACTTAAAATTAGAAAATCTTTCCGACTTTATGTTATTACAACTCGCAATAAAAAAGTTCGACATGGAAACCATTCGCGCTTTCGAGATGACGGAACGTAATCATAAAATACCTACATTAGATAGTTTTATTTCCTTCATCAAAGATCAGTGCCGAATATTTAATAATACGCAGCCTAGTTCATCTAGCTCGTCAAGTAACAATAATAGTAGACAAAAGTCGACTAAATCGCGAA
This sequence comes from Amphipyra berbera, assembly GCA_910594945.2. Lineage (NCBI taxonomy): Eukaryota > Metazoa > Arthropoda > Insecta > Lepidoptera > Noctuidae > Amphipyra > Amphipyra berbera. The sequence goes on along the minus strand of OU343144.1, from coordinate 8,445,788 downwards.
ATAATAATAATAACTCGGTCCCTAATCCGCAATCTTACGTAGCATGTTCGGAATCGCATAATAATAGTTCGCACAAGTGTCTGTGCAATAATATTGTACATGACCACCTTTTTAAATGTTCCGATTTTAATAATTTAACCCCGACTGCTCGTTTTAAATATGTAAAAGAAAATAAAGCTTGTGTTAATTGTTTAAGTATAAAGCATAAATCAAGCGAATGTTCTAGTAAAACCAAGTGTCGTTCATGCAATCAGCGTCACCATACGTTATTGCATTTTGATAAAAAATCTTCGTTATCTGATGAACCCGGTAACCTTGACGTAGTTACAAGCCCACCTGTTTCGACGTCATCACCGCAGGGACAGGCCGCCCGTAGCGCGGTGCCTGCCCCTCCCGCGTCTAAGCCCGAAGTTTCTTTGTGTACAACGTCTGTCGCGCTCGCATGCAGTCAGCGCTCGCGCACTTGTCACGTTCGGCGCGAAGCCGCATCCACCATATTGCTCGCAACCGCGCAGGTTATCATTTACGATGTAAACAAAACACCGCGCGTGGTCCGATGTTTACTTGATAGCGCATCTCAAAGTAGCTTTATTACTTCGGATTGCTTTAAACGCCTTGGACTGTGGAATAGTTTTAAAAATACTAACTTAGTAGTTAAGGGGATCGGTGGTTCAGAGAAATCATGTAAGGGTTCCGTAGATATAAAAATACATTCGCGTTTTAATAGTGATATTAATTTTAACGTTTCCTCGCTTATCGTGGAACGCATTACGGACACATTGCCGAACGCTCATGTGGACGTGTCCTTACTTACGCACCTCAAAACATTGCCACTCGCAGATGCTAACTTTGGTCAGCCGGGAAATATCGATGTTTTGATCGGGGCTTCGGTGTTTCCGCACTTACTACTACCTAACGTTGTACGTAGTGAGCTATATAATTTACCTCCCGCTATTGAGACGGTATTTGGATATGTGGTTATGGGTACTGTACCTACATCATATACTTCTCATTATACTACGTCTTGTTGCTCTGTTCTTCAAGAAAATAATATTGATTTTCTCCTCAAGCGATTCTGGGAGCTTGAAGAGATTACCGCACCGCCCTCGCTGAGCCGTAAGGATCTCGAGTGTGAAGAACATTTCCGCGCTACCACTGTTCGCAATGACAGTGGCAGATATACTGTGGCGTTGCCATTCTGTAGCGATCCTTATTCGCTGGGCGACTCGTACGCTGCTGCGCTTAGACGCTTTTATTGTTTAGAACGCAAACTTGATGCATCGCTTAAATTGCGCGGCGCCTACAATGACGTCATGCGTGATTATATAAATAAAGGTTTTTTGAGTCCGGTTGTTAGCAAAGAGGGCGATTCTCTTCCTTCGTATTATATACCGCATCACGGCGTAGTTCGCGATGATAGGACTACCACTAAACTTCGCGTGGTTTTAGATGCCAGTTGTCGAACTACATCGGGTCAGTCGATCAATGATATTTTGCATGCCGGCCCTAATCTACAGGGCGATTTATTTAACATCATAATAAAATTTCGTCTTTTCCAAATTGCTCTCTCTGCTGATTGCCGCCAAATGTTTCTCAATATCGGTGTTCGAGAGTCTGACCGTAGATTTCAACGAATCTTTTATCGTTTTGACAATAATGAACCTTTAGCCGTGTATCAGTTTAATCGTGTTTGTTTTGGTCTCAAGTCCAGTCCATATCACGCGTTACGAGTTGTCCAACAGTTGATCGCTGATGAAGGCGACAACTTTCCCGCTGCAGCAGCTGCTGCTTCTTCCGCTTTGTATATGGATGACATCGCTTGTAGTGTCATATCCGCTCCGCAAGCAATTACGCTTTGTGAAGAGCTTATTCAGCTTTTCAAGCGAGGCCAATTTGATCTTGTCAAATGGACAAGCAATTCTAAAGAGGTTCTCTCTTACATACCTGATTCTCATAAAGCTTCTCCAGACATTGAGTTTGAGAAGTCAATACCGCATAAGGTCCTCGGTTTACGCTGGGACAAATCCTGTGACAGTTTTCGTTTCGACGTCGCGCCACCAGATGATAAGTGCACCAAACGCACTATGCTGTCCACAGTAGCTCGACTATGGGACATAATGGGTTTTGTGGCTCCCACAATTTTGTACGCCAAGCTCTTGATCAAAGAGCTTTGGTTATCAAAGTGTGAGTGGGACGACGCACCTCCCGACCATATTGTCGCCGCGTGGAAACAGTTTTGCATTGAGCTTTCCGCACTCAATCAAATTACGATACCGCGTCATCTGGGTTTGGTGGATGGATGTACCGTTAATTTAATAGGTTTCGCTGACGCCAGCGAGCGCGCTTACGGCGGAGTCGTATATTTGCAGGTCCGCATTGGTTCTAACTACTCTGTGCAGTTAGTATGTGCCAAGTCCAAGGTCTCGCCTGTCAAAACCATTTCGGTTGCGAGGCTGGAGTTGTGCGCGGCCCTTCTGTTGTCTCAGTTGCTTCGCAAGGTTAAAGACACAGTTTCGCCCCACTACTCTATCAATAAAATATATGCATTTACTGACTCCAAAGTAGTGCTTGCTTGGATTTATTCTTCTCCTCACCGCTGGCAGACTTTTGTCGCCAATCGTGTTACTAAATTAATTGAACTCATTCCTGCTGCTTGCTTCAATCACGTCGCGGGTATTGAGAATCCCGCTGATTGCCTGTCTCGTGGTGTTACTCCAGTTAAACTTCTGCATCATGCTTTGTGGCAGCGTGGACCTTCTTGGATTTCCCATGATCCGTCAGAATGGCCCATCCGTCCCTTTCACCATAGTGCAGAGGACGAGGACGTACCCGAACGGAAGTCTGTCTCTCACCCCGTGATTGTTGAGGTTGCGGAATCACCGTTTTATTCACTCGCACTACGCATTTCGTCGTGGTCTAAGTTACTGCGCGCCATAGTTTATGTCTGTAGGTTTCTTAGGGTACTACCTAAGGGAACTTCTGTTTCAAGCTCTGATCTTGAAGTCGCAGAGTATAGATTAGTGCGAGCTGTACAGGCTGTTCATTTTAGCAAGGATATTCAAAATTTACACAATAATGTATCTTGCTCAGTCACTCTTCTCAAGCTCAAGCCGTTTCTCGATGAGCACGGCATCATACGCGTTGGCGGTCGTCTGTCAAATTCGGACGAACCCTACAACTACAAGCATCCTTGCATCCTACCGCGTCATGACCATGTGGTAGATCTTCTTGTTGATTTTTATCACAAGAAACATCTCCATGCTGGTCCAGAGTTGCTTATGTCCTTACTCAGGCATAAATATTGGATTTTAGCTGCACGGCGAATAATTCGCCACAGAATACATAGATGTAATATCTGTTTTAAATTCCGTCCGCGTCCGGTCTTCCCTCTCATGGCAGATCTTCCTAGCCAGCGTGTAAATCAGGTAGGTAAGGCGTTTATACATACCGGTTGTGATTACGCAGGACCACTGCAATACACACCAGTTCGTGGTCGAGGTGTTAAAGGCCGTAAAGCTTGGTTATGCATTTTCACATGCTTAACAACACGCGCGACGCACATTGAAGTTGCGACGGATTTAAGCACCGTGTCATTTCTGGCAGCTCTAAAACGATTTCTTTCGCGACGCGGCCCTATACAGTGTTTGTACACGGATAACGGCACTTGTTTCGTTGGGGCAAGTTCTTACTTACGCGATCTTTATAAATTTCTCAATAAGGAATATCGTACACGTCTACAGGAAGAACTTTCCATTAATCACATTGATTGGAAGTTTATTCCGCCTGCTTCACCACATTTCGGTGGATGTTGGGAAAGCATGGTTAAAGTAATTAAAACGCATCTTTTCAAAGTTATAGGTCAACAAATCCTCTCTTACGAAGAGCTTTTAACTGTCCTTGCTCAAGTCGAAGCACTGGTTAACTCGCGTCCGCTCACAGCACTGAGTAGTGACCCTGCTGAACCATCCGTGTTAACTCCTGCGCATTTCTTGAACACAACGCCATTGTCGTCACTTCCCGCTCCTGAAGCCGACTCTTCTAGCTTGCTTCAGAGACATACTCTGCTAGATAAACTCGTGCAGTCGTTTTGGCAGCGCTGGCGTTCAGAATACCTGCACCAACTTCAGGCTAGATCTAAATGGAATAGTCCTACATCCCCTATACAGGAGGGTACGTTGGTAATTATCATAAATGATAATTCTACGCCACTTTCATGGCCTTTAGCCATTGTTGAGAGATTACATACATCTAAAGACGGTGCAACCCGCGTTGTTACCGTGAAAACCGCGAAGGGTAGCTATGTGCGCCCTGTTGTACGTCTCTGTCCGCTACCGACTCAGTGAGATCTAGCTTGAAGTTGGATCTCCTTCCTAGTTTAAGTTTTAGTTATAATTGTTCCGCTAAAGTTAATATAGATTAATTTAAATTTATAACGCTGTCTTAGCCTGTGGATAGGTTATGCGGTAGTATACCTAATATAGCTAAGTTCAATTTTCTCTTTTCCCTTTAAAGGCAACCCTTTAAGGCCGGGGGAAATGGTAGCACCATCTATTTTTGTCGTGACCAATAATATTAAATACTCTATGATCCTGTTCCATTCATTATTCCCGCACGCCTATGACATGCACTGCTGTGTCAAAATAAAAAGAAACAATCAAAAAGAAAAAACAATCAAGAAACAAAAACGAATCGTCCCGTGAAGAAGCCGCGTCGCGAACGTACCGCGCTCACGGACAAGCATCGCGCGCGTGCCGGTAGTGCCGCGCCGAAAGGTTACCGCTGATTCATTCCTATTTGGATAATCTCATAAACTTTGGTGAAGCCACCCGCGGGTGTGATCGTGTGATTGTGAACGAGAAACTCATGTGAACCGGGCTCTGTAACGTGATCGCCACAGCGCCCCGTCTGCTTGACCAGCTCAACGACAAGAAGTCAAGAAGAAATAGTCAGGTAAGGCGTGCTTCCCTTTCCGAGTTCCTTAATCGCCCATTCATATCAGCTCATAGTTTCTAGGCGATTACCCGCCATCTTTAATTATACAGTCCACTTAAATTAAACTATAAACCCATATTCGCAAATCGCCGAGTATTTGGGAGTTTTCGCTTCCAATATGAATACAAAATCATTGCTAGCTCATTTTGTCCACAAGCACAGAATGAGCTAGCAATGTGAATGCATTGATTTTATCTACCCATTTAGTAACTGCTTATCTTCTATTATTATCACACACTACTTCGTATGCTTCTCGGCCCTTCTTCTTCATAAATTTATCACTGCTGAGACTACAATTTCGCAGTCGGTCTTTTCTTATTGTGCCTAAGGATAATATTCCCCATTCATTCCATAAATAGCAAAGCAGCTCCAGCGAAATTAACCAGTTGTCGAAATACTCAACGTGGGGTTAGACATAGTTTTACCCAATCTTACGACTGTTTTACCCCCCACACCAAGATAATCTTCTTCCCAATCTGTGAATGTAATATTCCGAAATGTATTTGAACCGTCGCGTGCAAAAAAGTCGTAGACCATTCCTGAACTTCCAGCTCGTACCAGAAATTTAAAGCCTCACTTATGTGGTTCCCTGGGATTGTATTATTTTCTATGACCTGCCTTTTTACCTTTATATGTTATAATCATTTCGTCGATAGCAAATGATCTTTTCTCCTCTATTTGAAGACAGTGCTGACGTCCATGTTCTATCACCGTAAAAACTTTGTGATAGCTATCACTCTGGTCTACATTTGTGTTGTCGCAAACCTGTAAATAGCGCTTGATACATTTGTAACGCTTTATGGGCTTGGTAGACGCAATGGGCTCAAATCTAAGATCGTTACTCCAATAATCTTCAATAGCTAGCATTCTTACAATACCCATAATTATCTCAATACCAAGTAGAATTTTCTTTTTTTGAGGCACATATAGATCTATCAATTTGTCGTACTGAATACAGGTTAGTCATATCCACAATATCAAATATTTTTTTAAAATATCTTTCATGAGATAACATTTCAAATCGCTCTACAGGGCTGGTACATGTATCCACTTCGATGGCTCCAGAATATTTAGTTTTCTTAAATGAAAACTCTAGATGTTTCATCTTGCGTTTTCTAGAAGTAGGCAAAATGGACGGTGGAGGCATTGGAGATGACTCATCATTTACTGTTTGTCTGTTACGACGTGTCCTTATTCTTGTTGTAAATAGTGTCTCTATATAGCATGGTGGTAGATTTGAAGGAACAGCTACGAGCAACGACGATTCTGTAGGTACTGACTGTGGCCGTGTGGTGCGACTTACATAAGTGTCATTGATATCTTCAATCAGCCTAGAATTACCTCGCTCTTGGTCTAGGTCATCACAGTCACTAAGATCCTCAAGTAAGCCGTACATGCTAGGAGACCCATGTCTTATGGGTGATGAAGTTGGTGACGAGGCACTATAAGCATTGAGACAAAACTCACGTTCTTTCCTCATCCTCATCAGATTCCAAATCGAAATCTTCAGAGACTGGAGGTACAAGAGTAAGAATTTTCTTGGATCTCCACCCTTTTCCCACCATATCACTGAAAAAAAAGACAAAAAATAAAAAAAAAGTTCAATAAGCAGTGAATATAACGATTCTAATGATGGGCATTGTCCGTTATAAATGACAAACATTAAGAGCACCACTTTTAAGCGATTACAGGCAGTGTCCCTTTTAAATGACTAACGGAAAAATAACTACTTTGAAAGGATTACGGCAATGTCCGTTTTAAATGACAAACAGAAAAGTCACTACTTTGAAAGGATTACGGCAATGTCCGTTTTAAATGACACTCAGATTTCTTCACGTATCAAGACGAAATTGTAAGATTTTTTTGCAAAATAACTACTTTACGCTATCATTTAACTATTACAGAATCTTATAAACAAATAGAAGTAACATAAAACAAAGTAATACTTACTTTACTATATTTTTTATGAAAAGCACAAAACATTTCAGCATTTGCAATTTTTTGAATGACCGTTGCTTGTTACGCGTCTAGTGCGCGTTCGCTCTCTCTACATACGTTAGAAAGAGACAGCCTAATTAACGTTACGCAGCACACGAATCGCGTGAGAGTTTGTTCATAGTAAACTTGTGTTAGTTTTGTTAATATGTCCTTTAGAACGGACAAAATCTATTTAAGGGTTAAAAACGGTAGAGGAAAACATCGTGAGGAAACCGGCATGCCTGAGAGATATTTCTCGACGGCATTAACTCTGACACCAGGTTAGTCACTAACCACACGAAAAGAAGATCCATATAGTGGCATGTTAGCATGTGTATTTAATAAAAGATTGATGTGTTAGCCATATTAGATACTGATTTTGGTAATATTATTATACATTTATAGTTTAACTGCCTCTGTGATCTAGTGGTGGCAAGCGCGACTGCTAATCGTAAGGTCCTGGGTCGGATCCCCAGGTCGGGCAAAGTGTTATTGGGTTTTTCCGTGTGGAATTTCTCAGTAACACCCCGGAGTTTGAAATTGAACTCGGTTGATGGCAATAGGCTCGTCCCCTATTACATGGGACTTAAAAATAACGGAGAAATGAGGGTGTACACCTCTGCCCAACCCTTCTGGGAATACAGGCGTGATGTTATGTTATGGTATTTATAGTTAAAATGAAGGAAGGCCTTTGCCTACCAGCGCGAAACGTCAAGCTAGATAAAATTATGATCCTTATGATATTTTTTTTGGTTCGAGCGAGAGCACAAGAATTCATAGGAAACATAAAACATGTAGGGGAACGAGATATTGTGTTCCGCCTACGAAAAGGAGGATCCTCCTACCAGGCGGAGTCTTGTGCCTGGCGGGCCACTGCCCAACGGTTGATGTTGGGACCTTGTATATATACTATCTGCGTGTCAAACTCTGATATCGCGATGCAGGATAGTTCGCATGTGTCGTGATAGATGCCGCCACGTCACTCCCCCCCAAGACCGGAGGTCGATTGTAGTGATGAGTCAGCAACTTGTTGCACGTTGAGATGCTTGCCAGGGCCAGGTGAGGGTTCCAGTGAGTCGGAACCGGATGCCGCGTCGTTCACGGTGAGTCGGAACTGTGAGCGGTGAGAAGTGGCTGCCTGCTGGCTTCGACCAGGAGAGATGTGCCTCTGCTAGTTGACCGGTCGAATTTGCAGCGTGCTGTGCCATGTTGCTGAAGAGGGCTGAAGAAGGTGTGACCAGGCTTGCGCGTTCGCTGCAAGCTAGTGGTGACACGATGAAGCCGAGGATGCTATCTGGCTGTGTGACTTGCTGCTTGCTTGAATGTTGAGCAGAGGGGAGTGATGATGTTGCTGCCGATGTTTAAAGGCTGCGAAGGTTGCGTTAGTAATCGTCACCAATGTGGAAACATTGTCTGTGACGATCACGTCGGGGTCACCAATGTAGGGGAACGAGATATTGTGTTCCGCCTACGAAAAGGAGGATCCTCCTGCCAGGCGGAGTCTTGTGCCTGGCGGGCCACTGCCCAACGGTTGATGTTGGGAACTTGTATATATACTATCTGCGTGTCAAACTCTGATATCGCGATGCAGGATAGTTCGCATGTGGCGTGATAGATGCCGCCACAAACATAATTAGACCATGACTGTCCAACTACTGGGCACGGGCCACTTCTCAGAATGAAAAGGTTTTAGGCCTTAGTCCACCACGCTGGCCTGGTGCGGGTTGGCAGACTCACACCATCGAGAATTTTATGGAGCCCTCTCAGGTGTGCAGGTTTCCTCACGATGTTTTTCCTTCACCGTTAACGCAAGTGATAATGAAATTCTGATCCGCACATTAATTTGAAAAGTCAGAGAGTACGGGTCCAGATCGAATTCGTACCCTGCTGCATGGAAGGCAAGCGTACCACCGCTAGGCTATCATCAGTATAAAGTCATTTTCATAAATCATAGTCATTTTTTTTTCTCAATATAACATAACATCACACCTTGTATTCCCGAAGGGTGCGGCAGAGGTGTTTTAGTATACCGTCATGTCGCCAGTTATGTTTTAGTCTCATGTAATAGGGGGCGAGCCTATTGCCATTAACCGGGCAGACTCCGAGCTGCTACTGAGAAATTCCTGTTGGAAAAACCCGATAACATTTGTTCGACCTGAGGATCAAACCCAGGACCCCATGCTCGGGAGTCGCGCTTGCGACCACTAGACCAACAAGGCAGTCAATTCTCAAAATAATGTTTAAAAAACCGATTCGTAGTTTTTCTATTGATCAAATCGCCCCATAACTACAAATCATAGAGCCATTACTACCCATTATTATCTATATAATCATGTCATATACCATAAATCTTCTTAACACAAACATACAAGTTAATGCCTAGGGTGACGTGTTCATTTAGACAGACAAGATAAATTGTTATTTATGATCAAATTCCATGTATTGCTTCCATAAATCATTCAATATTCATTTTTAGAAGGACACCGAGGCCATTTATCTATAGGTAAGTAGTTTAAAATCCATATTATGTACTTCTTCTTTTCGTGTGGTTAGTGACTAACCTGGTGTCAGAGTTTATATGCCGCCCATGGGCCTCTGACTTGACTTCACATGCCGTCGAGAAATATCTCTCAGGCATGCCGGTTTCCTCGAAATGTTTTCCTTCACCGTTTTTAAGCAAGTGATAATTATACAATACGCACATGAATCCGCAAAGTCAGAGGTGCGTGCCTTGGATTCGAACTCGAGACCTATGACTTGGCAGCCCGACGGTCACACCACAAGGCTATCACTGCTGTTAAATATGTTATGTACTTATAGCATAATATAACATCACGCTTTGTATTCCCCGAACGGTTCGGCAGAGGTGTATTTAGTACACCCTCGTTTCGCTATGTTTAAGTCCTATGTAATAGCCGGCGAGCCTATTGCCATTAACCGGGCACTAATCCGGTCTCCGGGCTGCTACTGAGAAATGTTGCTCTAGTGGTCGCAAGCGCGACGGCTGGTCGTGAGGTCTTGGTTTCGATCCTCAGTTTAGGCAAACGTGTTATTGGGTTTTTCTGTGTGGAATTCTCCTCAGTAGTTTGGATTTGTGCCCGGTTGATGGCAATAGACTCGCCCCCTATTATATGGGACTTAAACACAACGGCGAAATGAAGGTGTTACTTATACACTTCTGCCCTACCCTTCCGGGAATACAGGCGTGATGCTATGTTATGTCCTGCAGAAATGAAAGTGTGGTAGCTTATAATACTTCATATCTACACTACGTAGGTTCATATAGATCCGAAAACTTGAATGCAAAGAGAACTAAATGCCAACAGTCACGACTCACGACTTTTATAATGATGGCGTCTATCTCCTCTATCGCTCTGTGCTTTTATTAAGTTATCTCGACATTTCTTTTGAATCTTATCCTGCAATCCGAATCCCAGTCGTCCATTGTGTAAATCGTCCATGGATGGTCATACCTAACTTCTGATTTAAGATTATAAATTTTGATATTTAAATTATCATACATAACATAATCAGCCAATTATTATCCCACTGTTGAGCACGTGCCTCTTCTCAGAATGAGAATGGTTTAGGCGTTAGTCCACCACGCTGGTCTGGTGCGGGTTGGCAGACTACACACACCATCGAGAACTTTATGGAGCCCTCTCAAGTTTACAGGTATCTTCACGATGTTTTCCTTCACCGTTAACGCAAGTGATAATCAAATTCTGATACTAACATGAATTCTAAAAGTCATAGGTACGGGCCGGGATCGAACTCAGACCCTCCTGCCTGGAAGGCAAGTGTTCAACCGCTAGGCTAACTGCTTGCTTCCATACGGAGTATTTATAATAAGTCAGTTAAATAAATTAGATTTTCAAACGATAAAGCTGCTTCTAAAGTAATTGACAATTACCTTATGACTTACGATACAATGACTTTTACGTATGTAATTTTGTATGCCTACAGGGCGGGACATAGCTGAACTCAATTCCATGAAAAATCTGTATTTTGTAATGTACCTGTGATCCACAATAAATATTATGATTGATTGATTGATTGAAAGTTGTCGCCTTACAACTAATAAGATATTTCAGAGTTTACAAACAATATATCAAAATATATGTCAGCTTCCCTATGAATTGTTTCACCCAACTAGATGGAGTTGGACAATTGTTTCACCTAATCAGACGGAGTTTAACTAAGTGCCCGTTCACACAGCGTCGGTACTGGTTGTGTTGTTCACACTTATACGACAGTTTAGTCATTCCATACAGTTGTCCACCGCGCCGATCGTACGATTTGCGAGGTTAAGCTGCGCTTGCCGCGGTCAGTCCGTGGATGGGTGACCATTTGTTACTCATCGAGAGCCCTCCGTGCCTCGGAGAGCACGTTAAGCCGTCGGTCCCGGGTGTCATACGAATACCTATGACAGTCGTTACGGGTAGTCAGAAGCCTGAAAGTCTGACAAACGGTTTAACCTTAGGATATCGGGCATTGCCCAGTTACTGGGTTGCGGAGGTCTGATGGCAGTCGCTCCGTGTAAAATACTAGTATTCAGCCGCATCTGGTTAGACTGGAAGCTGACCCCAAGATAATTGGGAAAAGGCTAAGAGGAAGAAGACAGTTGTCCATCGCGGTGACGTCATCTCCCGAGTTGCCTTCAGAAACTGTCAATGTCAAACTCTCGATGTACCACTGTATGGACTATGTTAGTTACACTGTGCTTATACCGACGGATCCGTTCAACAAATGACAGCTGTGTCGCATCTGGAAGGCAGGATACGATAAAAATCACGGATCGTGTGTGAACGCACCCTTACTTCTCCATACATCTTCATGTACGGATCCGTTTTTTGTACTGTTCCGGCGTCCCGTTCTTGATGACAAAACGGAACATGTAAAAATGTCGGACCAGTATTTTTTACTGGATTCGGAATACTGTCGTGTATGTGAACTCGTTCATACAATTAAAGGCGCCATCACCAAAATAAAAACGGGTCCTGTAAACAGTTTCTGTGTGAACCAGCTGTGAGTAAAGTAAAACTTTCTTTTTCTGCAGTTCTTTGAGACTGCAATTCCTTGAGACCGCAAATTCGGAGCGGCGCGGCGGGCCTGCTCCAAATTATGAAGAATGGATTATGCAGAAACTGTGAAGAAATACCTGTTATATTTGAATGACCTTAGTTTTCCTACATATATGATCCCGAAAAATTAACGCGCACGAGTATACATATAATTAAAAAATAACCCTGTATTTTCTACGCATACGTCTATATATTTGGGGATGTTCTTCATAAAGGACAGGTGCGTAGTACATACTCTCAACCGGTGCGGCGTGCGATGTATGAATGTGGACGAAGCGAAATGAGTATATAAGGATCGCAGCATGTTGTGTTCTATAGTTTCTGCCTACCTCCATGGGAAAACGGCGTGAACTTATGTATGTATGTGTGTACGTCTGTATTTTCCATAAATAGTCTTTAAATAAGTGGCATTAGTCAACACAGAGTAGTATTTAATTAAATCCAACAAAGCCGGATATTGGACATGTATAACAAAATTACCCGATTCCAAGAATCTGATTTATTCGATACATTTAATGAATATACTTTAAACGTCGAAGATTAAATGTCAAGTGAGGGCAAGTTGGAGTAAAGTTGAGAACTCGAGCTAAGAACACTCGAGCGATTGCGAACGACAATCTAATACCAACAGTCGTCCTAGAGTTGGGTCTATTCAAATAGTTGATACTCAACGTCAGACGCAGCTTGTGATAATAAACAAGGTTGGTTTGTTTGATTAGTTTCAATGTTCTTGATTATTGGACTCGCAATTTATACGTAGTTGAAGTTATTTATACCTAGTTACTGATCGTGAGGTCTTGGGTTTGATCCCCAGGTCGGGCAAAATGTTATTGGGTTTTTCTGTGTGGAATTCCTCAGTAACCGCCCAAAGTTTGTATTTGTGCCCGGTTAATTGCAATTATAATAGGCTCGCCCCCATTACATGGGACTTTAAACAAAACCGCGAAATGAGGGTGTTACTATACACCTCTGATCAACCCTTCCGGGAATAAAGGCGTGATGTTATATGTTTGTTTTATGTATGTGTGTCGAAGTTATTGAGGGCTTGTAAGAATATTTTCATAGCAACAGAGCGGTGATGTCGCCAATCATGGTATTATTTCCCATGTAGGTAGTAGGGGGGCGAGCCTAGTACCTATGGGCATAATTCCATACCTTAACTGATAAGATTTTTTTCCTAATAAATTATATAATAAGACGACGGTAGAGGACGCCCTAGAACGACATACATCGATGTTATTAGTGATGTTCTTCATAAAAGACAGGTGCGAAGTACTCTCAACCGGCGTGCGTGTATGACAAGATGTATGAATGTGGACGAAGCGAAAAGAGTAGGTACCTATGTAAAGATCGTAGCATGTGGTGTTGTATAGTTTCTGCCTACCTCCATGGGAAAAAGGCGTAAGTCTATGTATGTATGTAAATGAGCGTCAGAAGAAATCTTGCGCTTATCTCATACATATTCAAAATACTTAGAGGGATAATGCAGACACTTAGTCCGGATAGGTTTGTGTTCCGGACAAGTACGTGTGGCGACGACGACGGCCACGAATGCTGGCGAAGCCGTGCGGCGCCGTGCGGTCGGACAAATCTTTTAAGAGCGGCGCCACGGACGCTTGCACTTCCCACTCTCAACCTCAGTTAGAATAGAATAGAATATACTTTATTGTACACCAAAATTGTAACACAGCTCTTATACAATAACAAACATTAAAGGGTACAATGGCGGTCTTATCGCTGATAGCGATATCTACCAGACAACCTTTGGATGAACATGAAGTCAATGAATAAGATAGGCGGGGTAGTCCATAGTGTACTGCTGCAAAAAATATACTACACACCATACATAGACATAATACTTACATATATATATATAAATATTGTAATATATACATATGATATACAATTATGTGATAGGGAAAACAAGGTAGACTGATGATTTATGAGGAATTAGAAACGTGTTGAGAGAAGAAATGATCTTTGTCTAACCAGTTAGCCAGTAACTTGGACCTATTTTATTGTACTCTGAGTGAATTCACAAGGAATGCATTGTTTGTGATTTTTTACAAAATTTAACAAACAACTTAACATAACATCACGCCTTATATTCCCCGAAGGGTTCAGCAGAGGTGTTGTTAGTAAACCCTCGTTTCGCCAGCTATGTTTTAGTTCCATGTAATAGTGGGCGAGCCTATTGCCATTAACAGGGCACAAATCCAGACTCCGGGCTTACTACTGAGAAATTCCTAATGGAAAAACCCAATAACACTTTGCTCGACCTGGAGATCGAACCCGGGACCCCATGTTCAGTAGTTGCGCTTACGACCACTAGACCATCAAAGGCAAATTAATTTAAATAATGTCAAAATACATTTATTATGTTCACATTAGTTGGGATAGCATTTAGTTTGATAAGTACACTATCGCATTAGGTTAAAAATATGTAGGTAATGATAGATGTAAGATGGATAAATAAATAATATTATACTATTATAATTAGCTTGTACTGTCCCACTGCTGGGCAAAGGCCTCCCTCCGTTCCTTCCATCTGTCACGATTCTGTGCAGCTTCATACGAATTGTCAAGAAAGGCATCCAACTCGTCCCGCCATCTTCTCCGCGGTCTTTCGTGACCCCTTCTCGCTGTATCGGGGCTCCAGTCTTGTGCTATACGGACCCACAGATCATTCGGCAGACATGCACTGCCCAGTCCCACTCTAACTGGACGGCATTCTATAAATTAATAAATTAATTATATAATTTTAGTAGTTATCTAATTAATTTCAAAACTACATTATTCTTTGAGACCCATTCATCAAAATGTTTCGCAGGTAATAGTCGAAGAAACATTAAACTTTGGGGTGAGATTCAAGCAAACAATAGTAGAAAATTGGACAAAACCACAACCCCGGGATCTAATTTCGCTACTCAAAAATTCTTTGAACAATTGTTAGATACCCATTTCAGACTTGAAATTCAATTATCTTTACAAATAATTCCGTTGCTGCTTTCATATTGTCTGGATCAATCAGTCTTCAAATAGAGGTAGAAAAATAAAGGGGTACGTACGATGAAAGGGATGAAAAGTATCTGTAGGGAAATCAAGAATATACCTACGTAGTGCAAAGTTAACAAAAGTTTCAGTAAAAATATTTTTTTACAAGTTCTTCAAGTGTTTCGACTTTTCTGCGCTGAAACTAAAGAATACTACAAAGTTGATAATTACCGACAATCGTGGCTAATTACCAACTACGCGGACCGTATGATTTGCAAGGTTAAGCTGCGTTTGCCGCGGTCTTAGCGGTGACCGTTCGCTACACACCGAGACCCCTTTGTGCCTCGGAGAGCACGTTAAACCGTCGGTTGCGGTTGTCATACGAATACCTATGACAGTCGTTACGGGTAGTCAGGAGCCCGAAAGTCTGACCACCGGTCTAACCTTAGCATATCGGCATATACCTACCCCATATTCCCATGGGGGTAGGCAGAAACTATTGAACGCCACATGCTACGACCCTTACATACTCCTTTCGCTTCATCCACAATCATACATCTTGTCATACACGCACGCCGGTTAAGAGTACTACGCACCTGGCCTTTGTGAAGAACATCACCAATAACATCGATGTTTGTCCTTCTAGGACGTCCTCTACAGGCGATTCCATTGACATCCACCTTATAAATTCCTTTTGTTAATCGCCGAAATAATAATTGCTTTAAATAATAAAACCTACTCTATAAAACAACAATTATTCCTAACAATATTATTCCTAACTGCAGAACCGCCTGCATGAAGTTATGCTTCATTTTAATATCAATTTGGAATTACAGAAACTACATTTGCATTTCGGGTGGCGAATGGAAATTGTACTTCAGGCGTGAACACGCGCGGGTTAGCGCTCTGTTGATATTTAAATGGCAAATCAGCATCCGTAGTCGTTGCCTTTGTACTAGTTTTTTAAAGTTTTTAAAATTGTAGTAGGTGGTTATTTTTGTTAAGGAAGGCAATTTTTGTACTTTCTTAGTTTCTAGTATTGGAAGAATAATTTTTACACGTCAATTACCTATCGGTAGCTTATTATCTTATTGACAAGAATTAAATAATTTTACAGATTGCCGTCTTTGCTTTAAAAACGATTTTAACTTAGATAAATGGTTAGAGAAAAAAAACTACTAGTTTTACAATAAGATATCAGTGAAAGTACAGCAATAAATGAATAGTCTATTATTATTATTCGAGAATTAAGAATACAATTTTCTTCCATTGCCGGGCAAGCGAGTCGTATGAGGCGACGAACCTGGCATTATAATTGTGCCCGAATAATGACAATAGGCTCGCCACCTATTACATGCGACTTAATACAAGAGACGAAACGTAGGTATACAATTTCTGTGATTGAAGAACACCTCTACTTACGGACGTGAGTATATGTGTTCTGCCTAGCCTTTTCCCAACTATGTTGGGGTCAGATTCCAATCTAACTAGATGCGGCTGAATACCAATATTTTACACGGACCGACTGTCATCAAACCTCTGCTACCGAGTTACTCGGCAATGTCGATATCCTAAGATTAGACCGGCTGACAGACAGGCTTCTGACTACCCGCAACGACTGTCATAAGCATTCGTATGAAACCCGGGACAGACGGTTTAACGTGCTCTCCGAGGAACGGAGGGGTCTTGATGTGTAACGAATGGTCACCCTTCCATGGACTAACCGCGGCAAGCGCAGCTTAACCTTGCAATTCATATGATCCGCACGGTTGTTAATTAGCCACGAGCCCCTCAACATTATATTGTTATTTATAATGTTTATATTGCTACCACATATCTTTAACTCATACTAGATAAAAACTATCTCGTATGGTGTGAAAATATTTGTCAAACGAAATAAACAAGTTAGATATTTGCGAATCATATTTACAGAAAGGGTTTCGATTTTCGACCATACGAACTGCAAAAGTACATTCAGAAAGGGATAAGGGTTATTTGTATTCAATACGATATTGACAAATAATATTCGGTATGTTAGTAAATAGCCTTTGCCCTCAGATATTGAAAAAATATTCTTATATTTGTGAATTTGCAAATATTTTGTATTTTTATTTGACTTCATCGAGAAGCACTTTAACAATTTCTAAAGGACACCGCCCATTCTTGGGCCCAGCGTGTTACAGAAACAATATGGAAAAAATACTTTATTTTATGACAAACCAAAATCACAAAAAATAATTTTAATTTACAGTTGCAAAATATAGAAAAATATTTTTTGAAATGTTTGTGTTTTTTATTGAAATCATGCATTTCGTCGTGGAATGGCTAAAAATGCAATGAGTCCAGTCTTTAAACAAACGTCATAGTCAAAATAAAAATGACATTTAATGAAAAAATCATTTTCTAATTCGCTCTGGGGACTGAACATTATATATCTATATTTATCATATCGATATTTTTAAACAGTATCGATAATATCGTAAAGTAGAGTATAGTAGTTATATATATAGGTAGTATAAATTTGTATTTTTGACTTTTTTCATTTCAGCTTTAGGTAGCTACTATACCAGCTAGGTTAAATAAATATAGTATAGAATAAAATTAAAATTTCTAAAATGAGAAAAGAAACGTGTCTTACAATACGGCGTCACCATAGATAATCCAAATGAGAAAAACTTAATCTTAATCTTATTTCTAGCAGACGTACCAATCAATATCTCATTAATATTTATTTATACGCACTAACAGTAGAGTAGGTAGGTACTAGGAATTATCTTCTTTTTTCATTGAATATACATATTAATTACATTTTTAAATAAAATAACATCACGCTTTGTATTCCCCGAAGGGTTCGGCAGATGTGTTTTTAGTACACCCTCGTTTCGCCAGTTAGGTATGTTTAAGTCCCATGTAATAAGGGGAGAGCCTATTGTCATTACCCGGGCACAAATCCAAACTCCGTGCTGCTACTGAGAAATTCCTAATGGAAAAACCCAATAACACTTTGCCCGACCTAGGGATCAAACCCAGGACCCTATGCTCAGCAGTCGCGCTTGCGACCACTAGACCAACAAGGCAGTCAAAAAATTAAAATAAATTACATTTATAAATAAGTAGGTATATCTAAAACACATTAAAAAATATAAAACAATACTGTAGCCCACCGGCAGCGGGAACGGGGTCCGAGCCACCGATGGTCAGGGCCTCAGAGAGAGGAATTTCTAACAATAAGCTCCGTGTCCAGAAGCACCGCTTTCTGCATCAGGATCCAGTCGCCCGAGACGAGAGCCTCATTAGGTGGATAGATCGTAACGACTATTGGCACAACGACTGCTGAGTCTACCTCCCACATGTCGACAGCCTCGTATACCAAGTCAAGGTATTTAATTTCTTTATCTAGATATTATTAACATTGTTGAATTCAAATAATTGCACACCACTTGATACTCTAAATTTTTTCATAAATAAATTATCAAAAAAGAAACAAGATTTTCAATAATAAATTAAGAATACATACTAAACTCCCTCAAATTGGAATCAAGGGGTCGATTGCATATGTGTACTTAAGTATTTTACTCTGATTTAGATGAGGGTGCATAGTATAAATACAAAAACGTCCATAACTTGCGAAACTCTCCGATCCACCGCGCTCACCCGCCGCAGCCGCGGAGCCGGTCGTCCCTTCTGACTCCGCAGTCACACCGTTGTTAATACAGCCCTTATCAAGCTGTCGTATCCCAGTCCTCTCGCATTCAACACCCTTTTTTTTTCTTCTTTTTTTTTTTTTCTCGTTGGATAATCCTCATGGATGTTCCTCGCCCGGGGAAGGCGAGGGGGTCTGCCGGTCTCTTACCAGCTAAAAACCAACGGTGTTCCTTCTCCTGACCGTACGGCCAGGGTCGCGGGATTCGCAAAAGCATGCACCGCAACCCCGGCAGGCATTCAACACCCTAAGAGGTTCGAGTCCCCCCTAGGGGACGCCCTTAGAGGTGTTGCTGCTTAAATAGTCATGATGTTACAGTAGTTAGAGTAGTTAGTTAGATATTGGTTTGGAGACCCTTCTGGTCTCGCCAATAACACGTAGAAAAGGTCCGCAAGACCATCTACAAGAGTCGATTAGGAAAAAAAAAAAAAACTTGCGAAACTAATCAGCTAGAATTTTACATTTTACATTTTTTCAATCTCCAGACGATACAGAAACTTTCTGCGTTAGCCGAATTAAGATCCATTTTGGGTCTACTTTTCCTTACTTCAGGACAACCGTGTATAAAAATACGACGTTTTTTAGCTTTCTTAGCGTTTTTTTTTCCACAATTATTTTTCGTGTCACATTCCACCAGCAGATCGTTTCACCGTCACTATCTACAAAGGCAGTTTATTTACCGAAACAATTATTTCCCCCTCGGGCTATCCTTAGGCTCTTCATAATGGCCGCCGTAAGTTCCCCCAATTCCCCTTATTTTTGTCAGGGTTATCTGATCGCCGCGCTCCGACCTGTCTTGGTATAATGATTTTAATATCATGTCTGAAAACATTTTTCCTTTTGAGTATTCTTTTGTTTGTAGAAACATTTCTTAAATTGACAAAATATTTTTTTTTTTCTCATTGGTATTTTTCTTAAATAAAAAACCAAGGCGTTGTTATA
Organism: Amphipyra berbera; assembly: GCA_910594945.2. NCBI lineage: Eukaryota > Metazoa > Arthropoda > Insecta > Lepidoptera > Noctuidae > Amphipyra > Amphipyra berbera. The sequence continues at coordinate 8,426,096 of OU343144.1, read as the reverse complement.
AATAGTTCGTTTTTTTATCAAATGTCTCATACCTTAATTAATTAGTCCCGGCATTTGACATTTTTCCCGTTTTTGCAACTTTTTTCATTTATGCTCCACTCCTATTGGTCGTAGCGTGATGTTATATAGCCTTCCTCGATAAATGGACTATCCAACACAAAAATATTTTTTCAATTCCAACCAGTAGTTCCTGAGATTAGCGCGTTCAAACAAACAAACTCTTCAGCTTTATAATATTAATATAGATAACGTAGGTATCTATAATAGTTCAATGTACTATCGACAAACGCCACGTCTTTTTAGTTTCGAAAACAAAATTGCTTTCAGGCTGCAATTTGTACAAACCCGGCCCTTTATTAGTTTTGGTCTAAACATGTGGACAACTTTATTGTTTATAACTGGCAGCGTTAAAGTTAAAGGACTTTTGTTCATAGAATACCGTTTTTATGATAAAAATAAAATTAAGAATGAATTTTGAACCGTTCCGACTTTCTATTGGTGGACGAAAACAAAGGACCATAGGGTTTCTTTAATAAATCAGTGTATACAAAAAACAACTTTAAGGTGGAAAGGCGTCTGTTTTGTCGATTGTACCTATTTAGCTTGGTAAGTATGTACAATCAGCCTATGAAAACCTCAAGCACATAATGGAATCTCTTCATATTTAATATTGTATACCGTTAGGCTTATATATCTGCCTCGTTGGTCTAGTGGTGGTAAGCGCGATTGCTGATCGTGAGGTCCTGGGTTCAATCCCCAGGTCAGGCAAAGTGTTATTGGTTATTTCCGTACGGAATTCCTTAGTAGCAGTCCGGAGTTTGGATGTGTGCCTGGTGATGGCAATAGGCTCGCCCCCTATTACATGGGACTTAAACATAATGGCGAAATGAGGGTGTTACTATACACCTCTGCCCAATCCTTCGAGGAATATAGACGTGATGTTATGTTTTAGATATCTTTCATGGAGTTCCATATAAATTGTCATATTACAGTTAGTTTAACAAATTCCGATAGTGGTCAAAGTTCTCGTGAATCGACAGGAGCTACCTCCCTGTATTCAAAATTGTCGACCAATTCTACAAACAAAATTGTTGCCATACCACAAACGAATCAGTCAGTTCTTTCCCGTTTATGAAACGGACAAAATATATATATGTCGCAGAGTGAGCGTAACAACCGTGGAATGTCAAGCACTGGTGTTTTTTAACCCTTATTTTTAATTATTGCTTGAGTGTGTTTGGTTGTGTCGTGATGACAGATATCGGTGAGGTGCGATAATAGATAATTATGTCCCTATTAACAATGTAGGTTCTGCAAAACAGTGATTTTACAGGAGAGCGCGTCAAAGTTTAAATTGCTTATATTTTTTAAATATATACGACTTTGTTAACATGACTATTTCAAAAACTATGAGAAAAAAATAACTTTTTGTGTAAGCTACTGCAAGACAGTGCTTTTATTAGGTCAATAGTTCAATAAAACCAAAATCAAGAAAATTGCATATCCAACCTTGTTAATAGGGACAGACGATTATTTATCCATGTAGCGCGTTGACAGACGTGGGTTATTCAATTCTAAATGAACCTGCTTATGGATCCAAAGTTAATATTGTAGTTTTTGAATGGAGCATTCAGATATTAACAAGCGCAGCGTTAAGTCGTATTGCGGCATAACCAACCTCACTGCATTCCACGTAATTTAGTTTAAATGATTAGTCCTGTAATATTGTGAATATTCTTTGTTGTTTAGTAATCAAAGTTAGGTTATCATTAAAAATCAGTGTATACAGAATATCCTAGTGTTATTTCGAGACTATCCTGATGTCTGACAATCATTCGGACATATCTGAAAACGAAAATATGGCCGTCCCGTCGTTATATATATATTTGGTTTTATTTTTTATGTTTCAATTCGACAATAGCAGTGATAGCCGGAATTAACGTCGGACAGCCATAGGTCTCGAGCTCGGACCCAAGGCACGCACCTCTGACTTTTCGGATTCATGCGAATTATCACTTGCCTTTTAAGCGCGTGTGTCGCCTTTATGCGACAAATATTTCCGTGCCTCTACCGCGCGTGTCGTATTTCTGCGACAGAGAACATGCATGGTTTTTTTGTTCTTTTCGTCCTATGAACTGCGTGGTACAACTAAAATGATTATTCAATAGAGATATGATTTACAACAATTACTTAAAATTGTTTTATAGCTCTAAGTATTGAAAAAGCTTAATATAATTACTCAAAAATGCTTGTAATGTGGTCATTATTTTGACAACCTTCTTTGAGCAAAGTCGACCTTTCCGCGCTACTTGAATAGGCGCCAGCAATGTTGTATGGGATTTCATTGCTGGTGAGTTTTAGACACCAGCAATTTCCTTTTGAAAATCCATTATTGTCGAGTTTTGTTTCAAAAATAGTCTGATGCAAAAAGTTTTTACACAGAATTTGGCTGTACCTATAGATACAGGCAGTACAAACATTAAAGACTATAACTAAGGACCGGGGAAGAAACAAATCGTTACTTTAAATAAATTCTTACTATACTAATCTGGTTTTATTTAAATTACTCGCATTGTTTGAGTAAAGCACTATACAAGCCTTGGTCCGCAATGACTGCGCTGCTGGCCACGCTATGATGGCCTCGAGCTTAGTTTAGCTACGCTCTCGGCCTTCAAGCTTGGTCATCATTGCAGCCCATGCTGTCCGGGCTATAAAGGCCTCAACCTTCGGTCTCGGTCTTTATTCCAGCTTGTCCATCAAGAGCTGCAATGCTGACCGCGCTATGATGGCCTGGAGCTGCGCTACACTGCGCTCTCGGCCATCATCAGTGCTGCCAGCTACGCAGTCTTTACAGACCGCGGCAGTAATGTACTATTATTGTAGGTATTATTTTATAGATTCGTAGTCGCGCGCTAGGGGCACGGCTATTGATATTTAGCCACGCGCTTAAAAGGTTAAAAACGGTGAACGAGAACATCGTGAAGAAACCAGCATGCCTGAGAGATATTTCTCGGCGGCATGTAAAACCAAGTCAGAGGCCCATGGGCGGCATAAACTCTGACACTAGGTGAGTCACTAACCACACGAAAAAGAAGAAGATTAATTTGACTCTTTTTGTAAACGACAACTATCTAAACGAACGTTTCGTCTTCAGTTCGGTGACGATTGATCAACATTTCTATTATGGTAATAGGTCCATTCAAGTCCACATATCGTTTACTTCCATTATTGTTAAATTAGTCTGTTACCACGAAATGTAAACACAATCCCACATATATTGGCCTGTTTAATACCTACCAAGAAATCTCGCCACCAGTGGATCGCGAGTCGCTAGCAGCTATTCGTAAGGCATACATTAAACCAAAAGCTACACTATCAACAGCTACACTATATCTTATCAACTTTGACAAGTAGCTATATACTCAAATGAGAACTCTCTTTTAAATTAAAAATGATTTAGACATGATCTTGGTGGTGGGATCTATACGGTCCGCCTGGCTAGCTACCACCCTCACATTAAAGTCAAGCGCCAAGCAGTTTACTGTGTTCCGTCGTGTATGTGAGAGCCAGAGGGGTAAAGGGAAATCCCTCTATATCTCTGTTCCTTGGATTTGTGTGCTCCATCTTAGACCTTATTTGCGTAAGCATTATATTACATTGCATTACACATTCTATCATTATTACGTTTCCTTAGGAAAAAATATTGCCTGGTTTAGTAGAAATTTGTAATTTTCGGAATATTCCTATGTTTGTAATTACCCTAAATTACTATATATTAAAGTACACTTTAAATGAAAAAAATGTAGCGTATAGTGGAGTAAGTACCCTTCGGCTTCCTGGATTACTCGAGTTAGCATTGCAATCCGTTGTTCTGGCGATCCAATCTAGAACACAATGGACAGTAAGCTTAGGTACACGTATGTTATGTTTGCCCAACATCTGCTAATGCATTACGTATTGAATTTGCATGAATAGATTGGTATTTGGACACGTTTGACCATAATTATGTATGTATTGTGACCTTGTGTGCATTGTCCTCGTCTTTTGTTCCGTGGGGAGAAGAATGGGAAGTAAATACGTGGTAGATAATCTTTACGTCATTCCCACTTTAAACATTTCAAAATATCAGCAGTGATAGCAAAGTCATAGGTCTCCACTCAAAACGCAATTCATGTGCGAATTGTAAAATTATTACTTGCTTAAAAACGGTGAAGGAAAACATTGTGAGAGATATTTGTCGACGGCATGCGAAGGCCTGAAGTCTGATACCAGGTTAGTCACTAACCACACGAAAAGAACAAGAATATCTCAAAATCATAATTATTTGCTTAGGAATAAACACCTTCAGTGTTTGAAACGTTCGTTCTGTCTAGCCTTTTCCCAACTACATTCCAGCCTTCAGTCAGCTTCCAGGCCAACCAGATGCGGCTGAAAACCGGTATTTAACACGGAGCGACTGCCATCAGACCTCGGCAACCCAGTTAAAGCCCGTTCATACAGCGGATCCGTTTAAACGGATCCGTCGGTACTGGATGTGTTATTCACATCTGTACCGATGGATCAGTTAAACAAATGGCAGCTGCGTCGCATCTGGCAGGCAGGATAGGACAAAAATAACAGTCCAGTATTTTTTACTGGATTTGGAATACTGTTGTGTATGTGAACTCGCTCATACAACTACAGGCGTCATCATCATAATAAAACGGGTCCTGTAAACAGTTTCTGTGTGAACTAGCTGTTACAGGGCAATGCCGACCTCCTAAGGTTAGACCGGTTGTCAGACTTTCGGGCTTCTGACTTCCTGTAACGACTGTCGTAGGTATACGTATGATACCGAGAACGACTGTTTGACGTAGTCTCCGAGGCACGGATGGGTCTCGATGTGTCGCGAACGGTCACCCATCCACAGAATGACCGCATCAAGTGCACGTATGATCCGTGTGGTTGTTAAGTAGCCACGAGTTCCGCAGCCCAGTCTTTGAAACATACCATCAGTATTTATTATTGCAAATGTCCACTGAGGTAGCCAAGCGTGAACCTTAGAATGTTACGGTCTAATAAACTGGACAGTATATACCTTTTGTATCGCTTATGCTTTCATCTCCAGTGGGATAAATAAAGATATACTACGCTAGCTTTAACAATATACACATACGTAATCACGAATAGTAAAACTAGTGAGTACTGAATTAATATTCGTCTCATTAAACTCAACCTATCTGTCATATAGATGACTAATATTATAAAACTGAAGAGTTTCGTTGTTTGTTTGAACGCGCTAATCTCAGGAACTATTGGTTGGAATTGAAAAAATATTTTTGTGTAGGATAGTCCATTTATCGAGGAAGGTTATAGGCTATACAACATCACGCTACGACCAATAGTAGCGGAGCATAAATGAAAAATGTTGCAAAAACGGGAAAAATGTCCACCCGTGCGAAGCCGGGACGGGCCACTAGTTAGCTAATAAAATAAATGGGGCAATAAATAAATGGAAAACTCCATAATTATATTGAAATGTCTATGCTGCGTCCAGACCTGTCGAATGCGCCGCTTGCGAGCCGCTTGCGAACTGCGCGCGTGCTTTGCGCGTGCTGCTCGCGTGCAGTTACAGCGTACGTTTGGTGCGCCGCTCTAGTGCAACTCCGGCAAGGCTCAAGTCAAGGCGCCGCTCGTGCGCACATAGCTTCTTTCGTGTTTGAACTATGAGCCTCAGTTGTGAATTTGCTTCCGAAGATGTCGGACTATACGACTGCCGTTAGCATAATTGCTGCAGCATCGGCTATTTTATTACTGACAAAAACTAAAAGGAAAAACAGAAGACGTTGGTGGCAGGTTCCACGAGCGGCACGCGCGCACCACCCGCGCCGCTCGCGTACGGCGCGTAGCTTGCGCGCGAGCGGCGCGCGGACGGCGCGCGAGCTTCGTACGAACATGAAATGAACGCGCGCAGTTCCCGAGCGGCGCATTCGCGGCGCGTTCGTCAGGTCTGGACGCACCAAGTGATCATTATTAAAGATAGCTCTAATAACCACCTCGAATAAACAAGAATTCAGCATTTTTTTTTTGTCTGTAGACACGAACGTTTGACATATAGTATCGTAAACGTATTGCTAATGCAAGCGAATTTTAAATCGAAAATACAAGTGTCATATAACATTTTGGTTTATTTTTTGCATGTGAATAAAGTTTTCAATTTAATTAAATAGTATTTGCGAAACGATCCCATTAGGGTCAGCTTCCAGGCAAACCAGATGCGGCTGAAAACCGGTATTTAACACGGAGCGACTGCCATCAGACCTTTATTTACCTTTACTGCCTTTATTCCCAAGGAGGGTTGATGTCAGGCAGGCGGCCGGTCATAAAACAATAAGCCAAAACCTCTAACAACATGGATTTATGAAATACATGTTGTGCCGACCCCACCTAGTGTGGGATAAGGGCAGGAAGAAGAAGAAGAAGTATTTGCGAAACGAGTATTTCCGATACAAAATTCACTTATATTAACGTTATGTGTATGATAGTAACTTGACAGCATTTGTGCTAGGCCTACTGAAAGATCACGGCACTATGCCTGCTTCAAAAAATACCTGAACTAAACTATGTCCAGGTTTGTAGTAATAAAACTTTAATCACAAAACAGATAGGCACATAAGTCAATCTACATACAAGCGCGCTCGAGCAACGCACACATAGACATTGCTCACGGACACGATATCTCGGACTGTTTGGGACTAGTGTGCGAGTGAGTGCGAGCGCGAGAGCCATGCGCTTGAGAGAGATAGATATATAGATAGAACGACCGCCGAGCGTTGGTATGAAAAGTGAAGTACATACATGTGATTGTATCTGTACCTATCTGTTTTGTGCTTTAAGGCTGGTACTCAATATTATAAACAAAAAATAAAAAAAAGCGGCCAAGTGCGAGTCGGACTCGCGCACGAGGGGTTCCGTACCATTTTCTATAAAAACGAGCAAAAAAATCACGTTTGTTGTATGGGAGCCTCCTTAAACATTTATTTTATTCTGTTTTTTTAGTATTTGTTGTTATAGCGGGAACAGAAATACATCATCTGTAAAAATTTCCATTGTTTAACTATCACGGTTCAGGAGATACAGCCTGGTGACAGTCGGTCGGACGGACGGACGGGAGAACGGACAGCGGAGTCTTAGTAATAGGGTCCCGTTTTACCCTTTGGGTACGGAACCCTAAAAAACACAATTTTGTTGCCTAACTATATAATAGTTAGACAACAAAATTGTAACTATGCATTTTCATTTGAAAACAAACAATAAAAAACCAAACTAGCTGAGTTTCTGAACTAAAATACAACTGCTGAACAAAGTTGTTCTTTTGCACGTTATCTGTTTACGCTCCGATTTACAAGAGTATTATGACTTCTAAATTAAACTGTAACCACAGAACCGCTCATAAAAACATGTCCGTAACTCATAAAGCCATACACGCAAACAAACGAACATAAAGTTCCATGTTAATGTTTATTCCGTGCAATATTGCCAAGTAATTCTGGACCAGGAAATTATCCGGAGCTACTGCCAGCATTTTAATTACTAGATGCCGTCACCGAGTGGCCGTTTATTAAAAGAAATGCGTTTGACATCGGCAGACTATCGATAGGTCGACTCGACTGTTTTGGAGTCGGGTTAGCGATTTTTTGTCGTATCGATTTATTGGAAATCAAGAGGAAAAATTATATCTGTTGCATATACAAGGTTAGTCTGAAAGGGGGTAATAAGCCGACAAAATGTTAAAGTACCCATAATAATGGATATTATCTCTAGTTCTACAACTTTCTTCAAAAGTCAGTAGTTTAAGAGAAACGGCTGTTCAAAGATTTCATAAAAAACTCGCTAAATTCTATCTATCCTCAGCTATAATAAGCTGTTTTTACATTTTAGGTCATATCTGGGGTCACGGATTAGAAGCTCCATTTTCTGAATTCGTAACTAAAGCAAGGATGAATTTTTTTTGAAAAACCTAATATTAAAAATCATTTTGCAAGGTTTTTTTTATCGAATTTTGAAATTTTAGCACTTTCTTTAAAACAATCATCAGTGATACATTAAGTGGCCTGCGGTTTAGTACCCCCTTTCCAACCAACCTTGTATATATAGTGAATTCAATACACTTATGGCCAAAAACTCAAACACTACTCAATTTTAAGTTGCCGTGTTAATTTTGCGCTGTCACTGTCACTTAAAGGCAAAGTGACAGTGACAGCACGAGACTTAATGGTAACTTAAAATTGAGTACTTGGCCATTAGCTCCGTTCAGTTTTGCACAATGAAGTTGTTTGAATTTTCTTAAACTGAAGCTAAGTTTAGATAATGAGGGACAATTTTGTTGTGTTTTCGGCTTATCAGCTCTCCGTACGATTGTAAGCGCGAAGTAAAACATGCGAAAAGCGCTTGTCTAGTAACTTAGCTGAAAAATTGACTAATCTTCTTTTTTATGGTTAAATGGTTACCGCCGCTTCTAAACACCTTCGACCACAAGAATATTACTCATGCGTTGCCAACCTTAGAACAAAGTTCAAAGTCCTGTAACTTCACCCATACCCTTCAAACTGGTACACTGCGTGACTTGGCGGCAAAAATAGGTATGGTAGTAGTATTTCCCCGGACAAACTCTTTCACGAGGAGCTCTGCTACTACTAAAATGAGCTCTACTACCAATGCAAAGAGCTCTTCTACTACCTATGCAAAGAGGTTTAAGAGCACAATGCAAGAATAGGTTGCCGTGTTCGGGAGCCGCGTTTAGTCGTCAATTATTTCGAAAGTCTACCGTGTGCTATCAAGCGATTGCCCTCTAGCAGTCATTTCGATGCACTTAGCACAGTTGATTGGAGGAGCTAAGGAAGAAATAGATTAAAAAAAATGTTATGAAATTTTTAATTTCGTTCTGTGGAAATTAAAAAGTTAAAGCTTCCAGTAAATGCAGCGGGGCAATATTGAATTTAATATTTATTGGAATTGAGCAGAAAGAGAACGAATGATTTCACTGAGTTTTATTATTTGCATGTAAATAAGAATATTGACAAAAAAGCCGTATATCATTGGTATTTTTATTTATTTATTTAGGTTTACCAACGTTTGTTTACACTATAGCGTAATAAGAAAAACATAAAATTAAAAGAACTTAATGTAACAAACATTTATAGGTAAATACAACATTAGCTAAAATATAACTAGGTGTATAGTCTTAGTGCAGTTAAAACTTAAATAACAGAAAGAGATCTGCATATAACTGATATTAACATAATGTAAAAGTAAAAAGTAAAAAAATATACACTTGTTTTTGTGTCTGATGCTAGTTTTGTTTTTATGACTAAGGGGGTATTGTCTATATTTTTAACCGACTTCAAAAAAAGGAGGAGGTTCTCAATACGGCTATATGTTTTTTTATGTTTGTTACCTCACTACACCCTCATTTATGAACTGATATGAAAAATTATTTCTTTGTTTGAAAGAGCATTCTTTCGAAGTAGTCCCATTTAAATTTGGTGAAGATCTAATGAAGAACTTCGTAGATAGTCAATGGGGCTCTTCAATGACGAACATTACGCATAATGTGATGATGTGATTATGTTACGAGCAGCGTCTTTAGTAGGCCCTACCATGTTTTAATTAAGGCCACTAAAATGAAAAAAATAAAAAACTTTTTAACAAAAATAAAACCGACTTCAAAAAACCGAAAAAAGGAATAAAATAATTACCATATTACAAATGAACAGTTTCAGAAGTCAGTGCTAATCCACGCTGAACGAAATTGAAGGCATAGACTTCTGAAACTGTTAGTTTGTAATATGGTAATTATTTTATTCCTTTTTTCGGTTTTTTGAAGTCGGTTTTTACAAGTTTTGTTCAGAGCGGAAAAAGAGATTATAAATGATATTGTACCAATAAAAGTATGCAGTACAGATACACTATCGATGCTTATTACAGATTCCCTAATCATTGCTACGGACATTGAGTAGGTTTTTACCAGGGACAGTCTGAAAATGCGAAACGGTACATTCCGGTATCAGTACCTGAACCTTTATAAATAAGGGTTTTCATTGATGAACAGCCGCGCTAGCCTGTCCATCGCTATGAATCCCCACATGGCATTAGAATGATTAATTCATCATCATTCGATGTTTTTCGGTACCGAAATCGTAAAAAGGGTTAAATAAATGTATGAACCAACCTTTATAAGAAAATGGTATCATTATACAAGGTTAGTCGGAAAGAGGGTACTAAGCCGCGGGCCACTTAAAGTATCACTGATGTTTATTTTAAAGCAAGTGTTAAAATTTCAAAATTCGATATTTTTTATTTGCATGCAAATAGATTTTGTAACGAGTATTTAATCAACATAAAGACCTCCTTTATAATAGACCACTCTACAGGTCGCGTGGTTTAAAATTTAGAATAAGTGTGGTGTCGTGTTTTGTTTTTTTTGATTGTCTGCTGAAAATTTAATGAGTTGTCTCCGAATTTCAATCCTGTAAGATTACTTTTAAATGTTATTAAAGAATTGTTACTGAATATTGGTTTTCGTTGAGAATAACTCATTACAATTTTTATTTTAGTTTTTTCAAAAATACAATCATACTTGCTTTAGTTATGAATTCAGAAAATTAAGTTTCTAATCCGTGACCCCAAATATGACCTAAATAGTAAACACAGCTGATCAAAGCTATGGATAGATAAATTTTAGCATATTTTTTTACGAAATCTTTGAAAAGTTATTTCTCTTAAACTATCGAGTTTTGGGGAAAGTTGTAGAACAAAAGTTATCCCTTATTAGGTACTCTATCACCCTTTCGGCTTAGTACCCCCTTTCCGACTAACCTTGTATATTAAAGGTTTCGTAACCTCGTACCGTAACCGCTTTCAGTCCATGGTTGTTACTGTTTGAATAAACCTTGTGAGAGTACAAAAAGATTACCAGCAAGGACTTATTTACCGACTTCTTCTTTCTTTTCGTGTGGTTAGAGACTAACCTGGTGTCAGAGATTATGCCGCCCATGGGCCTCTGACTTGGCTTCACATGCCGTCGAGAAATATGTCTCAGGCATGCCGGTTTCTTCACGTTGTTTTCCTTCCCTGTTTTTAAGCAGGTGATCATTATACAATACGCACATGAATCCGAAAAGTTAGAGGTGCGCGCCTTGGGTTCGTAGACGAGACCTATGACTTGGCAGTCCGATGGTCACAACACTATATTGACAGGAATAGTAATTACTTCCTACAAATACCCAATCAATCCTACCCTAGTCTATTTTATTCGTCAGTTGGAAGTCACAGTGATTCCCAACGTGCATCCATTGTACCACTAGGTACAATGCTATTTTCGGTACGACGTTCTACCGGTCAGAGGTAAATATTTGCATATGTATACCTACATATCAAAGGTTCCAATCAGTGCCGCTTTGTGTGTTAGACCTTAGACAAAGAGAGGATGCTGGCAGACGATACTTGTGTGTAAGAGCTTACAATGTCTAGGCGATTGGAACTGGAAGGTACCTGGTATACCGCTAAAGACACATACTGTATTTTATAAGCATCTGTAAATAATCAGCCCATTACTGTCCCACTGCTGGGCACGGATCTCTTTCTCGGAATGAGAAGGGTTTAGGCCTTAGTCCACCACGCCGCCCTGGTGCGGGTTGGCAGACTACACACAACATTGATAAAAGAATTCGAAGAAAATCGACTCATAACACTAGACTAATACGTAAAAAGAGACCTAATCCCTCCTACACATACAGTTTTAATTCTACAGGTCAACTTTATTGCAGTTCTTGTGATCAGGTATTTAAAACCAAGTTCGGTCTAGCGAGCCATATTAGGGCTCATGCTAGGAAGTAATTTCTTTTAGGGTCGCCGTTATCGAAATCGATAAGGAGGACTATATTATACAACATTGAAAACTTTTTATTTTCTTGTTCTCTCTTGTGCAGGTTTCCTCACGATATTTCCCTCCACCGTTAACGCAAGTGATAATCAAATTCTGAACATTTCATATAACATTAGATAAAAATGACCCACCAAGGCATGAATATTTTTGAATAATATTTTGAATAATATCTACAAGTGGACCGTCAAGGTTCATAAAAGCATAAAGCTACGTTGAATCTATGCTGGAAGCAAACATCATGTTGCTTATTTCTATCTATTTCCTAGCTAAACTGGGTCTGATTTATTTGTCTAATGTTATATTGAATAGCATAGTGCAGATGATTTTAAGAAAGTCAGGTTGTCAAGTCCATATAACATCTTGTGCCATTGTTTTTTCTTTCTTTGGCCTAATTTTGCTTAGTTTATCTCTCCCTGTCAGAAAACTCTGAAAATGCTGTTTTGTTAAGCCACCTGATGTGTGCAAAATCAGATTGCTTGGCGCAAGCTTGCCAGACAAGTCAATTTGGGTAACACGATCCTCAACATAGAGGGGCGGATTTAGAAGAAAAAAAGTACCTTCAATTTGCAATATTGTTTGGTAGTCTAATTAAAGTTCGCGCTCGTGGTTAAATAACAACCGCACGGAAAATACGATTTGCGAGGCTATACTGCGCTGTGACGGGTGGTGGCTGACTGGCGGGGGTCCGGGGCTATAAAAGGTCGGGCACACTGCAGATCGCCCTCTCACGCCGCTGCAGTTGCCCAGTTAAGTGCCACACATGCTGAAGAACACCTGGACTCCTCGCATTGTACGAACCACGCCCTGTTATTCTCTTTGTAATTCTTAATTAAATATATATAGTGTACGGTTACAAGTGTTATTCTTTATCCTCCCGTAAGTACACGCCTGCTAAATTTTATGTGCACATGCTAGTTGAGGGTTGACTCCTAAAGCCACCCAAAAGTGTTACAGCGCTTACTGCAGTCAGTTCGTGGATAGGTGACCGCTCGTTACACATTGAGAGACCATGCCTCCGAGAGCACATTAAATAGTCGGTATACGAATACCTATGACAGTCGTTACGGGTAGTCAGAAGCCCGAAAGTCTGACAACATGTCTAACCTTACGATATCGACATTACCCAGTAAAATGTATTTTTTGTAGGTACTTTACCCCACAATTGGATTTCTCCTGTATCGTGCGTTTACAGACACAAATCTTCACGCCCAGACTCGGGAACAACTATTTGTAGGACATACAGATATTTGATCCGTGTGGGAATCAAACCCAGGACCTGTAGCGCAGAAACCAAGCTCTCAGCCACTGCGCCAACCGTGTCGTCGGGTTGCGGGGATCTGATAGCAGTCGCTCCGTGTAAAATACTGGTATTCAGCCGTATCTGGTTAGATGGGTAGCTGACCCCAACATAGTAGGGAAAAGCCTAGGCAGAATAGTTTCAATAAAACAATATTTTCCCTGATTTAACCAAACATAAACGGAGCATCTGAATTAATTATTTAGTGAATTTAATTTTATTGTTGTTATAAAATTTTAACGCAAATCCTCTCTACATGAGCTTAAACATTCGTAATCCGTTTTAATCCATTTTGATTTACAAAATAAACTGTATGTCGCTTTTAAAATATTTCAGTCAAAGCTAGCCAATCAGCAGGTAAATGACGCTTGTTTGTTTATAGATTGGCGATTGAATATTCATTTAATTGACTGAACTTAATTAAAAACCTTTAGATTGCTGAATTCACAAGTTACTACTCTGATTCTATCAAATACTAGCTGTGTTCTCACGACTCCGCCCTCGTAAGAAGTTTTATTCCAGAAATAAATATAACCTATGTTACTCAGTGATAATGTAGCTTTCTAACGGCAAAAGAATTTTTGAAATCGGTCCAGTAGTTTTTAAGTTTATTCGTTACATACAAAAATACAAATCTTTCCTCTTTATAATATTAGTATACAGAACATTTTTAGGGTTCCTTACCTAAGGTACGTAATTTAACTGCTTCATTTGTCTAGCGAAGGCAAGCGCGACTGCTGATCGTAAGGTCCTGCACTCGATCCCTAGGTCATACTAAGTGTTATTGGGTTATTCCGTGTGGAATTTCTTAGTAGTAGCCCGGAGTTTGGATTTGTGTTCGGTTGATGGCGATAGGCTGGCCCCCTATTACATGGGACTTAAACATAATGACAATATGAGGGTGTTACTGTACATCTTGGCCCAACCCTTCGGGGAATACAGACGAAATGTTATGTTATGCTTACCTAAGGTTTGAAAAGTGCCGCTCAAAGTCAGCGTCAGCCTCAGTTGCTGAAAGAATACATAATAAATACATATACTCACGCTTATAACCCCAAAGGGGTAAGCAGAAGAGTTCTCCTATTACAGGAGTTTATACAACCACGTTACGTCTCTTGTATTTAGTTCCATGTAATAATAGGTGGCGAGCCTATTGCCATTTTTATGAAGCACAATTATGGTGTTGCTGAAAAATGAATGATTTTTGAGTGAAATAGGTACATTCGGTCGATCAACTGTTCGTTAATAAAGTTCTGGTTTGATTCCTTGATTGCGCGAGCTCGACACGCTTTTGACCAGCTTTTTAATACATAACATAACATCACGCCTGTATTCCCCGAAGAGATGGGCAGAGGTGTATAGTCACACCCTCATTTCGCCGTTATGTTTAAATCCCATGTAATAGAAGGCGAGTCTATTGCCAACAAACGCGCACAAATCCAAACTGGCTTGCTACTGAGGAATTCCACACGGAAAAACCGATAACACTTTGCCCGACCTGGGGATTGAACCCAGGACCTCACGATCAGCAGTTGAGTTTGCCACCACTAGACCAACGAGGCAGCACTAAAATTGTATCAGTGCAAATAAAACACTATTAGCGAAAGTGGCTTTATCTTACACTAGCGACCCGCCCCGGCTTCGCACGGGTGCAATGTAGATACTAAAGTGGGGCATATAAACCTTCCTCTTGAATCACTCTATCTATTGCTGAAAACTGCATTAAAATCTGTTGTGTAGTTTAAAATATCTAAGCGTACAAACAGCGGGAGCGACTTTGTTTTATAGGTACTACTAGCGACCCGCCCAGGCTTCGCACGGGTGCAATGTAGATACTAATGTGGGGCATATAAACCTTCCTCTTGAATCACTCTATCTATTGCTGAAAATTGCATTAAAATCCGTTGCGTAGTTTAAAAGATCTAAGCGTACAGACAGCGAGAGCGACTTTGGCTTATAGGTACAGTCAACAGCAAAAGTCGATGAATATTTTGGAATTTCGATATTAATTAACTTGGGAACTAATTGCTTGTCCACATTATCACAATATTGTTCTTTGAACAATTTCCTCCTCTATCATTAGTTGTTGTCAAAAATAATAATTTGTAAGTTTTCATTCATTAAACAATTTTGAAACTTTGAGTAATCATCACTTACTTTTGATGCTGACTGTACTATGTAAAGAAGATAATTTCATCTATATCTTTACTAATATTATAAAGAGGAAAGATTTGTATTTTTGTATGTAACGAATAAACTTAAAAACTTCTGGAGCGATTACAAAAAATATTTTTGCCGTTAGAAAGCCACATTATCACTGAGTAACATAGGCTACGGGCGGAGCCCTGAAGACACAGCTAGTATTCAATAACCACTGACGGCCTCGCCTACACTTTACTGGCGCGGCATTGCTACATGCTTGCCATCCACCTGCCTCCCCCTTCTTCAATTCTTTACCTTTAATCCATTTTAAATTCAATTCCAAGCTGTACGTATTCACGACGTTTGAAACAACACGTTACGTGGAGTTTTATCTGGAACTTTTACTCGCAGGAGTGCGGGAAGAGACAAGTTGCACTGTCTAACTAACGTCACACGGCTTTCACGTAAAGTTTCCGTATGCTCTGAAACTTTGTTTAAAACTAGGATAAGCAGTTGCACGGGGATTGTATTTTTTAACTTTTAAATAACCTGTCTTGTTTGTGAAGTATTTTCTTAATCCCTTTAGGAATCATTGTCCTGTAGCCGAACTAAGTTAAGTTACTGTCTTTACCATTGTTCGATTTCTAGGTCAGGCGATGTATTATGGAGTTTTTGTTAGAAAAGGGGATAGAACCTTTGTAGCTTAACCACCCTGCCACCACGCTATTTTTTTCAAAATTGTGGCGCACGTTGAAACTGGTATATATGGGTAGAAGACACTTAAATAGACACAAAATGTCAGCAATATGTTGCTCTAAAGTGTCACGTGAAATGAACTAATTACCCATATACACACGTAATTAGTCCATTGTTTTCATAATAGCCTCCAAATATCTCGGCAACGTGACTCTTTAGCTTCAAAGAGCGCCGCAACTTTACCAAAAATAAAAAATAGCGGCAGGGTGGATATCTGGCTAGATGGCTTCCATAGAAAAATGTTCCAACCTCTTTCCAAAGAATTTTGACAGCTTCGAATTTAGACATGTGTCCGGCAAATGACAATAGTTTTACCCCGATTACAATCATGAGACCTGATACCATCGCCGATGTAAACTATGGCTAGTACTAAACCACTGCGTAATCCTTCAGGAAGTAAAAAATACTTTGACTGAATCTTCACCTTTGCCATCCCTATTACCTTCCAGATAAGTCGGTTGACGGATGTCAACCGATTCTGCCTGTTATCTCGTTGTTTTTAGGCATTCCAATTTGCGCACCGAGTTGAAGAGCACCAATTCGAATCACACCAATAGTACCTAATATGAATAGGAATGCTATTGGTGTGATTCAAATTGGTGTGATTCAAATTGGTGCTCGTAGAGGCTCTTAACTTATTAACGACTGCGTGGATCATACGATTTGCGAGGTTAAGCAACGCTTGCCGCGGTCAATCCGTGGATGGGTGATAATTCGTTACACGAGACTCTACCGTGCCTCGGAGAGCACGTTCATCCGTCTTTAGTAAGTGTCATCCAAATACCTATGACAGTCGGTACGGGTAGTCAGAAGCCCGAAAGTCCAACAACTGGTCTAACTTTAACATACCAGCATTACCCAGTAACTGGGTTACGGAGGTCTGATAGCAGTCGCTCCGTGTAAAATACTGGTATTCAGTATCCATTACTGTCCCACTGCTGGGCACGGGCCTCTTCTCAGTACGAGAAGGGTTTAGGCCTGAGTCCACCACGCTGACCTGGTGCGGGTTGGTAGACTACACACACCATCGAGAACTTTATAGAGCCCTCTCAGGTGCGCAGGTTTCCTTACGATGTTTTCCCTTCACCGTTACCGCAAGTGGTAATCAAATTCTGATCCGCACATGAATTCGAAAAGTCAGAAGTGTCGGTATCAAACTCAGACGAATGATACCTACCTATACAATGTTAAAATCTACTACGCTACACTATGATGTCATTCAGTACCGTTACTGCTTATCCTTTGAACTTCTCAGGTAGAACTCAAGTAGGTAGTTTATATTTTATTTATTTATTATATCCGGTGATCACATGACGAAAATTCAATGCATGATGCATTATTACGTTAAAATAATTCATGATAAATCTCGATCAAAGATTGGGATCGCTTTGATAGTCCGCCGCGATCCAATTTTAACTTCTCGGAAATTCACATGTCGGTGTCGCTTCGTATAATATGGTATGTTACCGATAAAAGCTTAGATCTCAGTTAAATAACTATTTTAACTGTTAAATAAATATATAGGGGCTCGTGGGTAATTAACAACCGCGCGGATCATATGATTTGCAAGGTTAAGCTGAGCTTGCCGCGGTCAGTCCGTGGATGGGTGACCATTTGTTACACATCGAGACCCCTCCGTGCCTCGGAGAGCACGTTAAACCGTCGTTCCAGGGTATTATTATCATCATTATTATCATACGAATATCTATGACACTCGGTACGAGTAGTTAGAAGCCCGAAAGTCTAACAACCGGTCTAACCTTAGGATATCAACACGTTTGGTGCAGTGGCTGAGCGATTGGCTTCTGCGCTACGGGTCGAGGGTTCAATTCCCGCACGGACCAAATATTTGTATGGCCTACAAATAGTTGTTCCGGGTCTGGGCGTTTGTGCGTGTGAAGATTTGTGTCTGTAAACGCACCCACGATACAGGAGAAATCCTAGTGTGGGGCAACGTTTTTTAAAATATATAAAAGAATCTGCATTGCCAGTTACTGGGCAATGCAGATTCTTTTATATTTTTTTTTTTATATTTTTCTTTTATATTTTATTGGGTTACGGAGGTCTGATAGCAGTCACTCCGTGTAAAATACTGGTATTCAGCCGCATCTGGTTAGACTGGAAGCTGACCCCGACATGGGAAAAAGTTAGGCAGAACGATTCAAATTGGTGCTCTTTAAATTGATGCGCTAAATGGAATGCCTTATTTCTTTCGTACACAAAAAAGATAATATTTGGAAACGGTCAACAGCTGACTATTCGAAAAGGTACACGCACACAATCACAATAGCTTTAGTTTTGGAAGACTAAATTACCATAGCAGCTTCTTCACAACTATGCACCTTCTTCTTTTCGTGTGGTCAGTGACTAACCTGGTGTCAGAGTTTATGCCGTCCATGCGACTAGGCTTCACATGCCGTCGAGAAATATCTCTCAGGCATGCCGGTTTCACCGTTTTTAAGCAAGTGATAATTATGCAATACGCACATGAATCTGAAAAGTCAGAGGTACGTGCCTTGGGTTTGAACTCGACTCGACGGTCACACCACTAGGCTATCACTGTACCACACTATGAACATTGTTGTATTGTCAAAATGACAGCTGTTGTGATTGCGATCTGAGAATCTAGCCCACTGACTTTAATCTTTAATGAATCATCATCATCACGAGCATGGGGTCCTGGGTTCGATCCCCAGGTCGGGTAAAGTGTTATTGAGTTGTTCCATTACCAATTTCTCAGTAGCATCCCGGAGACTGGATTTGTGCCCGCTTAATGGCAATAGGCTGGCCCCCTATTACATGGGACTTAAACATAACTGGCGAAACCAGGGTGTACTAAAAACACCTCTGCCGAACCCTTTAGGGAATACAAGGCGTGATGTTATGGTGTTTATGTGAAAACTATTGTTATTGCGATAATGTGTTACTGAATTTGATAATCTAGCCCAGTGTTTTAATACAATAGTAGTTTATTTCTCTACATTCAGAAGAGAAACACTATAAATATAAAATGGTAGCACATCCTTACAACGAGGCGAGTGAATAAGGAATGATTTCCACCAAACATTTCGCATCGCATCGGTTCGGAAAGGATACGAACGGATGTGGCGACAGCCGATTGCGTCCGGCAGGATGTCGGCGCATACGATCGGCTCCGTACCGTGACTTGCAAACATAATATGCATTTCTGCGCCTAGACAAATAGTTTCATTCCTACCGTGTTGACAGCCGAAAGGATCTGATCGGATACGTCGACAGGCGAACGGAGCCGATCGCGCGTCGCAGCATACTTTCGGCTACGATCGCGTGTCGCGGAAGACGCCCGCGGTCAAGCTGCTGTGCGCGGCTTGGTAATATAGACTTTAAATACTGTGTGCACGATTTAATATCGTTTAAAGATTGTAAATTCCGTTCCGATCCGATGCGATGCGAGCCGTGTGGTGGAAATCACCCTTAAAGCCACCGTCACGAAGACGTCTTACTGGGTGGAACTTTCCATTTGCAGTGAAACTTTGTTACGGCTTAATGTCTCATAACCAAGTTTACGATATGTTTTAAAGCAATAACTTATACATTGTTATTTACTTGTGATATGGCTGCGTTGTGTAAGATCCACAAATTAAAACAATCCGGTACAGTGTAATAGCCAGTTCACACAGAAACTGTTTACTGGGTCCGTTTTTATTTTGGTGATGGCGCCTGTAGTAGAACGAGCGAGTTAATACACGACAGTATTCCGAATCCAGTAACAAATACTGTATCCGTTATTTTTATCGTATCCTGCCTATTAGATGCGGCGCAGCTGCTTTTTGTTTCACTGATCCGTCGGCACAGTTGTGAATAACACATGCAGTACCGACGAATCCGTTAAAACGGATCCGCTGTTCGTTGGTCTAGTGGTGGTTAACGCGACTGCTAACCGTGAGGTCCTGGGTTCGATCCCCAGGTCGGACAAAGTGTTATTGGGTTTTTCCGTGTGGAATTCCTCAGTAGCAGCCCGAGGTTTGGATTTGTGCTCGACTGATTGCAATAGGCTGGGCCCCTATAACATGGAATTTAAACATAATGGCAAAATGAGGGTGTTACATCTCTGCCCAACCCTTCAGGGAATACAGGCGTGATGTTGTTATGTAATGTAAATATGAAATCATTTTTAAAATATAATGAAACTATAGACCGATCATGACGAATTACGATTATAAATTTAAAAAACCCCCGACTCAAAAAAGAACCTCTAAAAAGTAAAAAATAAAATATGTTTGTTAGCCTGTTAACTTTATTATACATACCTAGTAATATTTTGATCCCCAGGCGTCGTCGCGTCGGGGGACCGCTAAGTAAACAAGCTTCTTTTTTTGTATTCTGTTTTTATTAATTTATTTACTTAGCGTTCCCCCGGCGACGTGACGACGCTTGGATCAAAATATTACTAGGTATACGTACCTACGTATAATAAAGTTAAATGGCCAACAAACACATTTTTTTTTTACTTTTTATAGGTTCTTTTTTGTGTGGGGGGTTTTTTAAATTTTAAATTTAATTTTTATTGGAGACTTTTTACTAGTAGACAGCATCATCTATCTAACATCTACTCTGTGGTGTGTAGCACGTACACACGTACATCACGTAGGGTTTGGAATGTAAGGTTCGATTGTAAGATAAGTATTAATCATAGAGAGTAAGCATAATTATTGTAACACGTATAGTTTAGTATATAAACTTAGGTAATTAAGACTATTAAATATAGTACTATCGTGCCAGTGACAGCACGATGGACTGCTTAAAGCTAAGTCTGTGTATCATTTATCGTCCCAATTAAACCCCACATCACAACTATCATTCTTATGAGCCCAAACATGCTATATCTGCTATAAGTTGCTGAGGGGTCCGGTATCCTGCAGACTACTTGATGCTGCAGTATCAGCTCAAGGTTGCCATGTCTTGGAAATACCATCGAAGCAGCAGTACACCAAATTTCAAATCAATCGGACCTGTGAAAGTTGGTAAGACCCTTTTGTCAAGTAGGACATGAGCTGATGATCTTCAAACGCCTGAACAGATCTTCATAAATTATAGCTAAGAACCATCTCGATTACATTAGCTTTCAAACAGAAAAATCCGAATTAAAATCGGTCTATTCGTTTGGGAGCTACGATGCCACAGACAGACACACAGATACACGCGTTAAACTTCTAATGGTGCGTCCAGACCTGACGAACGCGCCGCAAATGCGCCGCTCGCGCGCAGCGCGCGAACCGTTCGCGAGCCGCTCGCGAGCTGCGCGCGTTCATTTCATGTTCGTACAAAGATCCGCGCGCCGCTCGCGAACGGCTCGCGCGCTGCGCGCGAGCGGCGCGCGTGCGGCGCATTCGCGGCGCGTTCGTCAGGTCTGGACGCACCATTACACCCCTCTTTTTTGTCGGGGGTTAATTATAACACCCTTCTTTTTTGTCAGGGGTTAAAAATACACATCGTAATAACCATTATTTACCCACATCATATTGCGACAAAAGAAAAAAACAAAATGGAGTACCAAGTTTCGACATAAAACTGTATAAACCCGACAACATCCAGCTTCCGACAACTTGAGAAAATTTCCATTCGCAATGGAAGTTAGTTCAGTTCAACGAAGCATGAGCCAACCGCAACTTACACTGTAACTCCGAAGTTGATATAGTTCGACAGAAGTGAGTTAAATTTTAACTGCGGTGCATAATCAGCCCATAACTGTCCCACTGTTGGGCACGGGCCTCTTCACAGAATGAGAAGGGTTAAGGCAATACGCTGGCCTGGTGTGGTTTGGCTGACCACACCACTGAGAACTTTATGGAGCCCTCTCAGTTGTGTAAGTTTCCTTACTATGTTTTTCTTCACGGTTAACGCAAGTGATAATCAAATTTTGATCCGCACATGAATTCGAAAAGTCAGAAGTGCGGGCCGGGATGGAACTCAGATTGCTCTGCGTGGAAAGCAAGCGTCCAACCGCTAGGCTATGACTGCTTAAAATGCCTAGAGTAAATATTAGTAGGTATTTATTAAATAGCTCGTTCTGCCTAGCCTTTTCCCAACTATGTTGGGGTCAGCTTTCAGTCTAACCAGATGCGGCTGAGTACCAGTATTTTACACGGAGCGACTAGGCAATCGCTCATAGGCAGTAACTGGGATGCGGTGGTCTGAAGGCTCAGACCACCGCATCCCAGTTACTGGGCAATGCCGACATTCTAAGGTTAGACCGGTTGTCAAACTTTCGGGCTTCTGACTACTCGTAATGAGAGTCATAGATATTCGTATGACACTCGGGACCGACGAGCGCGCGTAGGTGTCTCGATGTGTAACAAATGGACACCCATCCACGGACTGACCGCGGCAAGCTCAGCTTAACCTTGCGAATCATGATACGCACGGTTATTCATTACCCACAACATAAACATAACATCACGCCTTGTATTCCCCGAAGGGTGGGGCAGAGGTGTATAGTAACACCCTCGTTTCGCCAGATATGTTTAAGTCCCATGTAATAGAGAGCGAGCCTATTGCCATTAACCGGGCACAAATCCAAATTCCAGGCTGCTAGTGAGGAATTCCTAATGGAAGAACCCAATAACACTTTGCCCGACCTGGGGATAGAACCCAGGACTCAATGACTCCAGCAGTCGCGCTTGCGACAACTAGACCAACAAGGCAGACCACGAGCCCCTATATTATATTTATATTAACAGTTAAAATAATTATATTAACAGTTAAAATAGTTATTTAACTGAGATCTAAGCTTTTATCGGTAACATACCATATTATACGAAGCGACACCGACATGTGAATTTCCGAGAAGTTAAAATTGGATCGCGGCGGACTATCAAAGCGATCCCAATCTTTGATCGAGATTTATCATGAATTATTTTAACGTTATAATGCATCATGCATTGAATTTTCGTCATGTGATCACCGGATATAATAAATAAATAAAATATAAACTACCTACTTGAGTTCTACCTGAGAGGTTCAAAGGATAAGCAGTAACGGTACTGAATGACATCATAGTGTAGCGTAGTAGATTTTAACATTGTATAGGTAGGTATCGTTCGTCTGAGTTTGATACCGACACTTCTGACTTTTCGAATTCATGTGCGGATCAGAATTTAATTATCACTTGCGGTAACGGTGAAGGGAAAACATCGTAAGGAAACCTGCACACCTGAGAGGGCTCCATAAAGTTCTCGATGGTGTGTGTAGTCTACCAACCCGCACCAGGTCAGCGTAGTGGACTAAGGCCTAAACCCTTCTCGTACTGAGAAGAGGCCCGTGCACAACGGTGAGACAGTAATGGGCTAATTATGTTATGTTATAGGTATCGTTCGTCGGGATTCGCGGCTAATTAACAACAGCGCGGCTCATTATGATTTGCATCAAGCTGCGCTTGCCGTGGTCGGTCTGTGGATGGGTGACCGTTCGTTGCACATCGAGACCCCTCGGTGCCTCGCAGAGCACGTTAAACCATCGGTTCCGGGTGTCATACGAATACCTGTGACAGTCGTTACGGGAAGTCAGATGCCCGAAAGTCAATAACCGGTCTAACCTTAGAATATCGGCATTGCCCTGTTACTGGGTTGCGGAGGTCTGATGGCAGTCGCTCCGTGTAAAATACTGATATACAGCCGCATTTGGTTAGACTGGAAGCTGCCCCAATATAGTTGGGAAAAAGGCTAGGCAGAACAGTATCGTTCGTCAGTAAAATTTGCTGAAGAGTTATTTATTGGACTAGTCGTCAAATAATAAGAAATGTTATACAAATAAACAAGTAAGAACAAGTTAATCAATAAACTCCAAATCATAACTACGCAGAAACTGTAAGTTAATTAAAACACATTAAATTACCTTCCTTCTGTTAGTACAAAAGTCATTATTAGGGTTCCGGGAACCATTCCAATAAACCCAAGCTTTTTGTCGCAGTAAATAACTTGCAGCTGCCGAGCCAACTTGAATATTCACCATGAAGCCGGCTTTTCACTATGGGATATATTACATCCCGGGATATAAATTAATATTGCTCACCGTAATTTTTAATAGAACCCTTTACACTTAGATATAATATATAGGTATATTATATTCCAGTCGTGGGATTTCATTTATATCTCGTGATATCTATACTTCTATACTAATATTATAAAGAGGGAAGATTTGTATTTTTGTATGTAACAAATAAACTTAAAAACTACTGGACCGATTTCAAAAATTCTTTAGCCGTTACAAAGCTCCATTATCACTGAGTAATATAGGCTACGGGCGGAGCCGTGAGGACACAGCTAGTAATATATATTTTATCTCATAGTGAAAAGCTGGCTTGATAATAAACTTAGTATACTCGTATAAGTATCTACCGTTAGGCAGCATTGCTATGTTCCGGTTTGAAGGGTATGGGTGCGCGTGAAATTACAGGCACATCAGACATCAACTTTGTCTCTAGGGTTGCCAATGTATAAGCAATCCACTTGAGATAGGTGTAAAGGTGAAGTAACACTTACCATCTGGTGGGTCGTCGGCTTATTTGCCAAGCATTAACATGCAAAATTAAGCAGAAGTAGTTGAAAAATCTGTCGCAAGATTTGAATTAAACAAATATACGAAGTGAAGCTGTTTAAAACCGTTTAAAAATGGAAAATATATTAAGGAGGCTGTTACATTTTTTACACGTTCTGTTAGACCTATATTTGAATCGCGACACTTCACACATTGAAACCGCTTTACAGCTAGTTCACACAGAAACTGTTTACAGGATCCGTTTTAGCGGATCCGTTATTATTTTGGTGATGGCGCCTATAGTTGTATGAGCGAGTTCACATACACGACAGTATTCCGAATCCAGTAAAAACATTTAGTTCCGTTATTTTTATCGTATCCTGCGTGTGCCTGTTAGATTCGACGCAGCTGCCATTTGTTTAACTGATCCGTCGGTACAGATGTGAACATTATATCCGGATCCGTTAAAACGGATCCGCTGTGTGAATGGGCTCTTACGCTCGGTTTAAAGATTAATTTACCTTAATTGAGTCGAATTTAGTAGAACGGTAGCAATGATAGCCTAGTGGTGTGACCGTCGAACTGCTAAGTCATAGGTCTCGAGTTCGAACCCAAGGCACGCACCTTTGACTTTTTGGATTCATGTGCGTATTGTATAATTATCACTTGCATAAAAGCGGTGAAGGAAAACATCGTGAGGAAACCGGCATGCCTGAGAGATATTTCTCGACGGCATGTGAAGCCAAGTCAGGGCATAAACTCTGACACCAGGTTAGTCACTAACCACACGAAAAGAAGAAGAAGACCTTAGGATATCAGTATTTCTCAGTTACTCGGTTGCGGAGGTGTGATAGCAGTCTCTCCGTCTAAAATACTGGTATTCAGCCACATCTGGTTAGACTGGAAGCTGACCCCAACATAGTTGAAAAAAAGCTAGGTAGAACAACTTATCGATAACTTATTTGTATTTAACTGCTTCGTTGGTCTAGTGGTGGTTAACGCAACTGCTGACCGTGAGATCCTGGATTCGATCCCCAAGTTGGACAAATTGTTATTGGGTGTTTCTGTTTGGAATTGTGCCCGGTTGATGGCAATAGGCTCGTCCCCTATTACATGGGAGTTTAACATTACGGCGAATTGACGGTGTTACTATACCTATGCCCATACCCTTTAAGAATATAGGCGTGATGTTATATTATGTAACAGCGAGTTCACACAGAAACTGTTTACAGGACCCGTTTTAGCAGATCCGTTTTTATTTTGGTGATGGCGTCTATAGTTGTATGAGCGAGTTCACATACACGACAGTATTCCGAATCCAGTAAAAAAATAATGGATGGATTTTTATCGTATCTTGCCTGCCAGATGCGACGCAGCTGCCATTTATTTAACTGATCCGTCGGTACAGATGTGAACAACACACTCAGTACCGACGGATCATTTACAATGATAATTCTGCTTTATTAAGAATATTATAATTATTGCAGTAGTTCTTTTATGCACAACCTGCTACATTCACTGTTATACTTTGTAAGCTTTTCCTTAATCCCCCTCGCTGTGTGCACGGATTTTCGCTTCAGTTTTAAGTCTTTAAAAGTCAGCGGATTTCTCTCAAAATACTTTCACAAATATCGGCGCCCGGCAATTTGTTCCAGGAAATATATTTCTTATTCGTTTGTTTGTTTTATGTTTAACGTTTCCTTTTGAATACTTTGTGCAGGTTATATACTTATATTATACAAACCGGGAGTCTCATATCCAAATACTCAAACGCTACTTACGACAGCCCGAGACTTAACGGTTACTTGAGAAACAGTCACAACTGATTTCTGATAGGCTCATCAACCTAATCTGTTGTCAAGTATTGTGATTGGTTGACTAAAATAGTTACAACCTATCACAGCACTTGACAAGAGATTTGACAGCTGATTAGTTCATTTTACCGTCGATCAGCTTATCAAAAACTAGGGGTTAGTCTCAAAAAATTACTAGCATCATCATCTTCCTGCTCTGGTCCCAAGTTACTTGGGGTCGGCGCAATATGTTTTTCTCTTCCACTCTGCCCTGTCAGCCGTCTCATTATCATTTACTACCTTATCTTTCATATCTTCCCTCACACAATCCATCCATCTTTTCTTAGGTCTCCCTCTCCCCCTCCATCCATCAACATTCACATTCATCACTCTCTTGGTCACATGTGTTTCATCCCTCCTCATCACATGCCCATACCAAGACAAACGCTTTCCTTTCAACTTTTCTGTCACTGGTGCCACTTTCAAACTCCCTCTAATATACTTATTTCTTACTTTATCCATTCGCGACACTCCACACGTCCATCTCAACATTCTCATCTCCGCTACATGTAATCTTCTTTCATCCGTCTTCTTCACGGCCCAACACTCTGATCCGTACAGAACGACAGGTCTTATAATGGATTTTTAGATTTTGCCTTTCAGCTTGAGGGGCATCCGTTGGTCACAAGTTGTCCCTGTGACCTATCGCCATTTCATCCAACTTGAGTTGATCCGATGCGTAACGTCTCGGTCAATTTCATCATCGCCTTGGACGAGTGACCCAAGGTACCGGAAGTTGGAGTAGACTGGTAAGGATATACCGGCGAGAGTAATAGGCATAGGACTGGAGAGACCGCCGAAATCGCAAAACATTTACTGCGTTTTGCTTCTGCTCATTTTCAAGCCAACACTCTCCAGTCTTTGCCACCATTCCTCCAATTGGCTCTGGACCTCTAGGCCACTCTCGGTAACCAGCACAATGTCATCGGCAAACAGCATACACCAAGGTGCCTCTTCCTGGATGTCCGACGTAAGAGCGTCCATTATCAGCAGAAAGAGGTAAGGGCTGAGAGTTGACCATTGGTGCAAGCCTACAGCCACATTGAAACTGGCAGTCGTGCCCACTGCGGACCGGACTTGAGTACGGCATCTACCGTACATCGCTCGGATCAACTGCACATACTTTCCAGGCATACCTTTCTTCTTAAGGGCCCACCACAAAACCTCACGGGGTACCCGGTCGTATGCCTTCTCGAGGTCAACAAAATTCATGTGCAGGTTTTTGTGAGCATAAAAAAAATACTAGCTTAATTATTTTTTTAAACGACTTATTTTTGTCTAACTAGTAACATAATATACATTCACCATTAAAGGACCAGAATGTGTAACAAGGGGTCCATCTCAGTATTCACTGTGCTAGTGCACAGCACTGATTTACAGCTGGCCCCTGACGTTTAAAATAACTTATAACTTTTTATAACATTATCTATACTAATATTATAAAGAGGCAAGATTTGTATTTTTGTATGTAACGAATAAACTTAAAAACTACTGGACCGATTACAAAAATTCTTTTGCCGTTAGAAAGCTACATTATCACTGAGTAACATACGCTATATTTATTACTGGAATAAAACTTCTTACGCGGGCAGAGCCGTGAGGACACAGCTTGTAAATTATATACGATAACAAGAAATTAATAAAATAAAATAAGTTACAAAAACAAAACAAATATTAAACTTTTAGTAAAAAAGAAACACATAATCATTTTACTATTTTATATAATCATTTTTCTTTTGCTGATCTACAAATGGATTTTCTACAGATTATTCAAAACAGAAAAACAAAACAAGATTTTGTCAATAACTTAACAGCAACACCGTATACTATAGACCGGGTATAGCCTTCAAAAGCAGGATTTACACGAGGAGTCGCAGACAATCATATCCATTGTCATTCAACCACCATTGATAAAAGCAGGCCATTGTTCTTAGCACAGATGAACCAGCTCCAGATGCATTGCTGTGAAATGAAATGCAAAATATTCCATTTGCTTTTGTGATTATTGTTGCCTACAAAGCAGGTTTACGAGGTATGGAATAGAGAGAGCCTTATTATCATTTTAATAATAACTGTAATATTGTTGAAGCTAATTCTATTTGTATTATTTATAGGGAATTAACAAAGGACTACGGTTATTTCATTTAGAACTTCAAAGTAAGTAACCAATTTCAATTTTAGAGAATGTTTCGTTTATTCTCGCTGTCTCAGATCAAGTTATTTTAATAGTAGCTAGTAAGTTTAATAAACTGGGGGCCAGTGCTACTAACAGAAACATTAAAACAATCGCAACCGAACCGTTAATTCAGATAGTTTTCTTAAACAAAAGCTGTCAAATTATTTGACAACAATAACAGAAAATATTTTGACAGTTTTCTTGAATGAAAACTGTCTGGCGGTTGTTTCGTTTGTGGTTTGGCAAAAATTTTGTTACTCATTAGAACTCGATGGCAGCAAAGTAGATACGGATATCTACATTTTTACCAAAATGCTTTTTTTTACAAAAAATGAGCTTAAATCAACCCTATCTACAAGTCTGTATTAAAATAATTTCAAAATAATGAAGAAAATCTGGCATGTAAATGAAGACATCTACACTCGATTTCTAAGAAACATCGCAGCAAAATGACCTCTGTTTTTTTAACCAACTTCCAAAAAGAAGGAGGTTACTATGTTCGTCTGTATGTATGTTTTTTTATTTTTTATTTTTTGTGTATGTTCATCGAAATTTTCGCCAATTGTGAACCGATTTAGATGATTCTTTTTTTAATGGATAGTGTATACTTCGAAGTTGGTCCCATTTAAATTTGGTGAAGATCTGATGAAGAACTTCGGAGATAGATAATGAAACTCCTCAATGACGAACAGTACGCATATTGTGATGATGTGATTATGTTACGAGCAGCGTCTTTAGTATGTCCAACCAAGTTTTAATTAAGGCCACTAAAATGAAAAAAATAAAAACTTTTTTACAAAAAATGTAAACCGACTTCAAAAAATAATAAAATAATTAGCATATAAAATTAACAGTTTCAGAAGTCGGTGCCTTCAATTTGGTTCAGCGTGGATCAGCACCGACTTCTGAAACTGTTAATTTTATATGCTAATTATTTTATTCTTTTTTGAAGTCGGTTTACATTTTTTGCAAAAAAGTTTTTATATTACTAAATGTGCTCTTCTGTAAAATTGCGATTTTGTAGACGTCTTCTTTTACTTTACTGCCATCGAATTGGTCTCTAGAACTTATAAATGGGTGAAGGTTGATTATTTTGATTGAGAAGAAAATTATATAGTCAGGCCCTTTTCAGATATAATCCATATTCGCTACCACTGTGGGTAGTGAAAAAATACCGTTACGTATTTCTATGAAACTGACTGACCTTTGTGGTTCGTTTGTAATTTGGCAACAATTTTGATTGTAGAATTTACCTGCAGTAGCGATAGTGTCAATAATTGTGCCAATAAGAGGCTATCAATCTTTGGTACCGATTAAAAAACTTTAAAATAATAACTTAGTCCTGTATCCAAAATCAACAATGCAATTCATAACATAACATCACGCCTGTATTCCCTGAAGGGTTGGGCAGAGGTGTATAGTAACACCCTCATTACGCCGTTATGTTTAAGTCCCATGTAATAGTGTCCCACGTGCCATCAACTGGGTACAAATCCAAGCTCCGGGCTGCTACTGAGGAATTTCACACGGAAAACCCCAATAACACTTTGCCCGACCTAGGGATCGAACCCAGGACCCCACGATCAGCAGTCGCGCTTGCCGCCACTAGACAAACGAGGCAGTTCAATGCAATTGAATTAGAATAAAAATGCACAAAGCCAGTGCTGTAATGACAGAAAAGAGCAGAGGTTACAAACTTTTATTATATTTCAATGTTCAAGTCTACCCTTACTTTATTCCAAGGAAATTCGAACTTCGAAACCCGACTTCGATAGTATTGAAATATTGCAGTCATGTACTTACTATCTGATTTATATACTTTAAAACGGGAAAGGAGTTTTAAATCTGCTTACCGAGGTTAGGTTTGTTGGAAAGCTTTTGTGTGTAAACACGGTAAGCCACTTAGTTTTGAGTATATCTAGCCTAAGAGCTTAGTTTTAAGTACTGTGAGTGTGCATCGTATGGACAGTCTTGGATAATGTTGCCTTTATACGGGCCATGTAGGATAACTTTATACAACAATTTTGTAACTCTTTGGCGGTTTTCAGTATTCTTTGTGACCTACGCAAATGTCCGGCTGATTGGTAGCGTCTTGCTCGTGCGTCGGGTTGTTGACTTCCCTAAAATAAGTGTTAAGGCTGTGTAGGCTTTGATAATAATAATTAACTGTTTGCTGGTATGAAACTGTGTAATAACATTAAGTAACCTAATTTTAAACAGCATGTTCTGGAATATTCTGATTCTAAAGTTCTGTGGCGAGCGAGCTACACCGTGCGTGCGAGTAACATTCGCTCAGGCGCACGGGCAAAATATGCGGGCAACCGGTTGAACCGCTGGACGCTGCGTGATATAGGACGGGGTACGA
The DNA here is from genome assembly GCA_910594945.2 of Amphipyra berbera. NCBI lineage: Eukaryota > Metazoa > Arthropoda > Insecta > Lepidoptera > Noctuidae > Amphipyra > Amphipyra berbera. The sequence continues at coordinate 8,395,067 of OU343144.1, read as the reverse complement.
CGTGGTGAATAAGCGTGCGCGCGCCCTCTGGTGAGATGAATATAAAGCCGGAACAATAAGGTTTGAGCTACATGATGGCTGATGCATGCGTGCCGCTACAGCTAGTTCACACAGAAACTGTTTACAGGACCGTTTTTAGCGGATCCGTTTTTATTTTGGTGATGGCGCCTGTAGTTGTATGAGCGAGTTCATATACACGACAGTATCCGAATCCAGTAAAAACTACCGGTCCGAAATTTTTACACATTCCGTTTTGTCATTATAAACTAGATGCCGGAACAGTATAAAAAACGGAACCGTACATGAAGATGTATGGAGAAGTATGGGTGTCTTCATGCACGATCCGTTATTTTTATCGTATCATGCTTCCCCAATAACTCTTTGCCCGACCTGGTGGTCGAACCCAGGATCTCACGATCAGCAGTCGCGCTTACCACCACAGTAACCAAGTAATTTAAAATATTCGTCTAATCCCCGGTTCTTATGATTAAAAACGAATCATTTTGCTTATAAATGGTAGCATTTTTTATTGCGAAACTGGGTATATAAATGGAATCATTAGTTGATTTTACCTGTGAAACCTACTAATGTAAGAGAGGGTCTACTAGGCAAAGCTAGGCGTTTACTTTATTATTGGTAAACATACAAGAGTCTTAACTTTTTACCAATAACGCCCGGTACATTATAGAAATCAGCCATAGTTATAAGAATGTACGACACTTATGACAATTAGACTGAAATCAATCAACTTTTGTTGGAACATACAATGAAGTAATAGAATTACACGTAATCATTTGTTTCGCTACCCAGAAACAGGTTTCTATCCAATTCTCATTAGCAAAAACCTTTTGTTTATTTGTACCAGTACCTACTACAATATATTTCAGTGTGTCTCGTTGAACGAAAATTCTTCGAATACCAACGAATTTTATTCGTTTCGGATAGGAAATGTATGTAAATTCCGAAGTACCCGTGTTTTTGTGTGGCATGTGTGTTTGATAGTGAATATTTTTATTTTTAGTTAACATAGTACTAGTAAATGGCGTATACCTATGGTGTGTACGCCCCTTAACTTACCTTGTATCACCATACTGTGGAGGAACGAGGTATCCTCCAACGAAAAGGGAGGATTCTTCAACCAGGAAGATGTTAGGCCTAGCGGGCTAATTCCAATGGTAGTATTTTTCTTACCGGCTTCTTGTAGATGGTCTTGCGGACCGTTTCTACGTAACCGGGCAGTTATTGGCGAGACCTGGAGGATCTCCAATCAAGTTGAGAAGTTGTACATTATATACTATCTGCGTGTCACATCTTAATAGCGGGATGCAGGATTCTATGACGTTTTCTTTGAGAGTTGTAGCACAAAACAGATAGGTACAGAAGTCAATCTACACACAAGTGCGCTCGAGCAACGCACACATAGACACTGCTCACGAGCACGATATCTCGAACTGTTTGGGACTAGAGTGCGAGTGAGTGCGAGCGCGAGTGCCATGCGCTTGAGAGAGATAGATATATAAATAGAGCGACTGCCGAGCGTAGGTATGAAAAGTGAAAGGGTTGGCGGACCGGGACCTGCCGGGGTTGCGGTGCATGCTTTTGCGAATCCCGCGACCCTGGCCGTACGGTCAGGAGAAGGAACACCGTTGGTTTTTAGCCGGTAAGAGTCCGGCAGACCCCCTCGCCTTCCCCGGGCGAGGGACATTCTTGAGGATTTTCCAACGAGAAAAAAAAAAAGGTATGAAAAGTGAAGTACATACATGTGATTGACTTCTGTAACTATTTGTTTTGTGGTTGTAGTCTGCTAAACAATCGTCGCGCTGCATAGTTCACATGTGGCGTGATAGATTTCGCCACATAACTAATGGCTAAATACTTTCCTCTAGCAAGCAAGCAGAAGTCTAAACGTGGCTAAACGATTGACTTTCTAGACTACTGGCGGCGGATTCGAGTCGTGCACGACACAAATATTTTTATGGCCTTCAGATAGTTGTTCCGAGTCTGGGTGTTTATGCATGTGAAGATTTGTATCCGTAAATGCACCCACATACAACAGAAATTATGCCTCGGACAGCACGTTGAACAGTCGGTTCCGTGTGTCGTACGAATACCTATGGCAGTCGTTTCGGGGAGTCAGAAGCCCGAAAGTCTGGTAACTGGTCTAACCTTAGGATATCGGCACTTGGGTTGCGGAGGTCTGATGGCAGTCGCTCCGTGTAAAACACTGGTATTCAGCCGCATCTTGTTAGACTGGAAGCTGACTTCGAGATAATTGGGAAAAGGCTAGGAGGAAGTTTTAAAATATCTAAATAATTATTTAAATTTATGTGTGGACCACGAACAACAGTTTTCAAAACATCGGATAATATATTAAAATTTAAAAAAGAATAAAAACGCAATATTGTCTGCTGAAAGCAAGCTGTATTCCATTTCAGCTTTAGATTTAATACAAAACTGAAATGAAATATTCGTTGAATGCAGAATGCAACACTGTTGGAGTTACCGACGAAAAAACTAGTAGGGCGATTCCGAAACAAAAAGCCGTGAAAAATATTGAATGCTTTTTTTTCTTTATTTTACCCTCTACTTGGTCGCGTTTGATCCTAGTCTCATCTTATGGTAAGCGCAGACAGGGTCTAAGATGGAGCACACGAATCCAAGAACAGAGATATGGAGGGTATGTATATTGTATGCTTTATGATGGGAGGATGCGATAATATGCAATAAAAATAATATAATTAAGCCAAATGTTGCTGTCTCATGAGCGGCCATGCAGTGGCTCTAACTAGAGGTATAAAATCTAAGAATGCACCCTATGTTATAAAGGCGGTTGTAATTCGCCAAAGTGGAGTTTCTGTGTCGATCAGCCGAAGAAGTCTAACCTTGTATTTCTGATTAGCTTGTCCTTCTGATAATCTTGTGTAAGTGGTTATATTGTGAACTAGCTTCTGTAACTAACAATTAACCCAACTATAAGTGCTCTCAGTAGTGCAGAGTCTATGTTAGTTTTATTTACTATTTTCACCATGCTCGCAATCCTGACAGACCGATATTAGCTATAACTGTAATGATAGATTCACCCCTACACTATTCTATTGTTGTCTTATACAATCATAAATATGAATATAATTGTGGGAAGGCTCAGAGTGAAATAAAAACCAATAATCATCATAATCAACCAACATCATTTATTTTTCTATAAAACAATAGCCAACTAAAAGAAAGTTTTTTTTTTTTTTTTTTTTTTTTTTTTTTTTTTTTTTTTTTTTTTTTTTTCCTATTCTACTATTGTAGATGGTCTTGCGGACCTTTTCTACGTAACCTGACTATTATTGGCGAGACCAGAAGGGTCTCCGAACCAATACCTACTATTCTAACTACCTAGCTAACTACGCAAAGCTAACTACTGTAACATCATGGCTATGACTATAGCAGCGACACCTCTGAGAGTGTCCCCAAGGGGGGACTCGAACTCTTAGGGTGTCGAATGCAAGAGGACTGGGAGGGATACGACAGCTTGATGAGGGCTGTATTCTCGCGTCATGGTGACTGCGCGGAGTCAGAAGGGACGACCGGCTCCGCGGCTGCGGCGGGTGAGCACGGTGGATCGGGGGCAATAAAAGAAAGTCTTGCCTTACGAGTATTTAAAATATATCCACCTCCATCTCATCCACTTCCATCCCTTTCTCTCCTATGCATTCATCCCTTTCATTCACTCTTACGTTTCGTTTCCCACATAATTATCTATCATATTGATTTTAATACCTACTTTGCTTACTCACTGTTTAAAATCTGTCAGCTTTTGTTTGGTATTGAATGCATTAAGTAATAAATAAACAATAAAATCACATTCACTGAAGAATACTAAAGTACTGGGATTAATTTTGAAGTAGCACATAAAAAACGTTAATATTCCTGAAATCTCTTTTTCAATCCTTTTAAATAATCATTCGAGATCGTAAACAGACGATTTTATACTGTGCGTAATAAAGGTGTTAGCCCTGATTCGCATGAACGCTTTTTCAACGCGCGTTAAAAATGCGTTCTAATATAACAAATAGCAAGCCGTATATATGTTCACATGATAGCGCTTTTTTAACGCAGCGTATGCATTGTACCCTCTTTAACGCACGCTAAAGAAGCGTTCGTGCGAATCTGGCCTTATACTATAAACATTTTTATTAAACTAGGTTTGTTTTGTAACCCCTCGTTTAAACCTTTTTTTTTTTTTTTTTTTTTTTTTCTCGTTGGATAATCCTCATTGATGTCCCTCGCCCGGGGAAGGCGAGGGGTTCTGCCGGACTCTTACCGGCTAAAAACCAACGGTGTTCCTCCTCCTGACCGTTCGGCCGGGGTCGCGGGATTCGCAAAAGCATGCACCGCAACCCCGGCAGGTCCCGGTCCGCCAACCCGTGGCGGACCTCTCCTCTGTGGGGCCTTGCCCCACGTCCTCCTGAGAAGCGCGCACGGAACACGGCGCGCCGCCTTCTCGGGCCTGTTACTGGTCGGGCGGCGAGTCAACCCCTCGTTTACACCTAGGTATAAAACATGTATTCTACATGTATCAAATGTTTCTTCGAAAAAAATATTACTAATATGCATACTTTAAGTAGCAAACAAGTATGTAGATCTTTAAAACACTTGTTTAAATATTTGACACATGATCATTAAGTGTTAAGACTAATTAATTTCTTTAAAAAGACCTTTACACAAATTATGTTTACAACTTGTTTTTAGGTGTAAACGAGGGATTAGGGATATGGTCAAATATTCAAACGCTACTCAAATTTAAGATGCTTTTAATTCTCGTGGTGTCTCTGACACTTCGCCTTAAAGTGACAGAGACAGCAGGAGACTTAACGGCAACTTAAAATTGAGTAGCGTTTGAATATTTGACCATAAGTATCCGAGCATTGAATATTGAAGTATGAATCCATAACCTGAAGTCGACTGGTACAAAATGCCGAATGCCTCAAATCCAATTGCAAGTTATATAGCGGAAGATGACTTCTACAACCGATTTTCAACTGTGGTCATTTGCAGCAAGTCTACTTCGGGAAGTTTTACGAACTAAGCGACAACTTGCTGAAATTAGTTAGGTACTACAGGAGTAGCCACCCTAGTGTGTGGCCTGCGGGCGGCGGGTTTGGGGACTCGCCGCCCGACCAGTAACAGGCCCGAGAAGGCGGCGCGCCGTGTTCCGTGCGCGCTTCTCAGGAGGACGTGGGGCAAGGCCCCACAGAGGAGAGGTCCGCCATGGGTTGGCGGACCGGGACCTGCCGGGGTTGCGGTGCATGCTTTTGTGAATCCCACGACCCTGGCCGAACGGTCAGGAGATGGAACACCGTTGGTTTTTAGCCGGTAAGAGTCCGGCAGACCGCCTCGCCTTCCCCGGGCGAGGGACATCCATGAGGATTTTCCAACGAGAAAAAAAAAAAAAGGTACTACAGGAGTATTTGCAATTTAACTTGTTAGTTTGGCACATTATGGCATAAGGTCCGTCTCCTTGTATACAAAGTAAATAATCTTCATACATAAAAACGCAATTAGTCCATGACTATACAATCGCTGGGCACGGGCCTCTTCTAGAATGAGAAGGGTTTAGACGTTAATCCACCAGCTGGCCTGATGCGGGTTGGCAGACTAAACACACCATCGAGATCTTTATGAAGCCCTCACAGGTGTGCAGGGTTCCTCACGATATTTTTCCTTCACCGTTAACGCGAGTGATAATCAAATTATGATCCGCACATGTATTCGAAAAGTTGATGGTCGAACTCAGACCCTCCTGCATGGGAGGCAAGCGTTCAACCGCTAGTCTATCACTGCTTCCCTTAATTTTATTTTATTTCTTTCTGTTATGTCAATGGCTCTTCAAAGTTTTTGTAGGTACTTATCAAAGATAACATCAACTTTTAGGGTGATATTCGATTTCCGTTTGTGGTTCGTTTATGTACCTACCTACAAGGAAAAGGGAACATTTTATTGCGTTTTTATAGCTTCGCAATTTCTTTTATAGGCTGTAAGTACAAATTTTAAGATTTCTGGTATTTTGTTGAATGTTCTAACGTAATGTTCTACCTAGCCTTTTCCCATGTTGGGGTCAGCCATCAGTCTAACCAGATGCGGCTAAATACCAGTATTTTACACGGAGCGACTGCCATCGGATCTCCGTAACTCAGTTACTGGGCAATAACGATATTCTAAGGTTAGACCGGTTTTCAGACTATCGTGCTTCTGACTACCCGTAACGACTGTCATAGGTACTCGTATGACACCCAAAACCGAGTGTTAAACGTGCTCTCCGAAGCACGGACGGGTCACCCATTCACGGAATAACCATGGCAAGATTAGCTTAATCTCACAAATCGTATGATCCGCGCGGTTGGTAATAAACCACGAGCCTCTCTAATGTTCTAACGTAGTACGTAATTTATTTTCATCTCGAAAGCAAATCGTGCTGTTCACGACGAATCCCGAATCGCAGTTTTTTCCTAAAACGTACGTTTGTACAAAACGTCAAAGAACCCTTCCGGTTCTTCTTTTCGTGTGGTTAGTGACTAACCTGGTGTCAAAGTTTATGCCGCCCATGGGCCTGTGACTTGGCTTCACATGCCGTCGAGAAATATCTCTCAGGCATGTTGCCGGTTTTTTACGATGTTTTCCTTCACCGTTTTTAAGCAAATGATAATTATACAATACGCACATGAATCAGAAAAGTCAGAAGTGCGTGCCTTGGGTTCGAACTCGAAACCTATGACTTGGCAGTTCGACGGTCACACCACAAGCACACCACACCCTTCCAGTAACGCTAAATAAATGTGCTGGTAACAGGAGTGGGTTGACGTCAGTACTGTACCGGGTGGGGTTCGAATGCATGTCCTCCGCTCGATCGCCTTAGACGTTGGGCTTATAATGATCCCAAACAACATTACATTACGCCTGTATTCCCCGAAGAATTTCGCAGGGGTATATAGAAACACCCTCATTTCGCCAGTTAAGCTTAAGTCCAAAGTAATAGGAGGCGAGCCTATTGCCATTAACCGGGTACAAATCCAGACTCCGGGCTGCTACTGAGAAATTCCTTATGGAAAAATCCAATAGCACTTTGCCTAACTTAGGGATCGAACCCTGGACCCCATGCTCAACAGTCGCACTTGTGACCACTAGACCAACAAGGCATGCACAATATCCCTAACAGTTTATGCAGAATATTAATTAGTATAATAATAGACGCCAGTCATTACATAAGTCATCATGTCACTGCTTTAATTAGCTCTAAGATGTAATCCCCGAAGGATTTAAATAAATAGTGTAAACCATGTGTACTAGCCGGTAACCTGTATGCGCAAGCTATAAAGTTCTAGAAAATTAAACTGTCTCATTGGTCTAGTGGTGGCAAGCGCGACTGCTGCTCGTGAGGTCCTGGGTTCGAACCCCAGGTAGGGCAAAGTGTTATCAGGTTTTTCCGTGTCGAATTCCTCAGTAGCAGACTGAAATTTGGATTTGTTCCCGTTTGATGGCAATAGGCTATCCCTATTACATGGGCCTGAAAACATAATGTTCAAATGAGGGTGTTAATATACACCTCTGCACAACCCTTCGGGGAATACATGCGTGATGTTATTTGTATGTAAAAATAAATGTCAAGAAACAATTTTATTTCATATAAAAACATTAGAACCAAAAAATCATTTCATAAACCTTGAACTGCAACCACTAACAAATGTGCACATAACCCTGTCACCGCTCAAAGGGAAATTTTAAAAGTCGCTCCGATCGTCGAAACGACGCAAATTACATTTGTGCCCGCTCCGCTCGCTCCGCTCCGCCCGCGCGCCCGCGCCTGCCGGGAATCACATTCGTTTGCCACCTAACCGTTAGATTCGATTTGACAACGCTTTTATATCCACACAACTTTGACGCATTTTCAGTAAATCAGTTTGGATCGCTGATGAAGATCTTTTCTACCAGGCCAGTTAGATAGTGAGTTTGAAAAATACTTTAATAACATAACATCACGCCCGTATTCCCTGAAGGGTTGGGCAGGCTCGTATAAGTAACAACCTCATTTCGCCGTTTTGTTTAAGTACCATGTAATAGGGGGCGAACCTAATATTTTAATGATGGTAAATAATACATACATTTTATAACAACCACACGGAACATACAGTACAACTTACGAGGTTAAGCTGCGCATTGCCCTTGGATGGTGATCGTTCGTTACATATCAAGACCACTCCTTGCCTTGGAGAGTACGTTAAACCGTCGCTCCCGGGTGTCCTACGAATACCTATGACAGTCGTTACGGGTAGTTATAAGCCTGAAATACTGACAACCGGTCTAACTTTAGGATATCGGCATTGCCCAGTAACTGAGTTGCGGAGGTCTGATGGCAGTCGCTCCGTGTATAATACTGGTATTCAGCCGCATCCCGGTTAAACTGGAAGCTGACCCCTACATAGTTGGGAAAAGGCAGAACAATACATACATTTTATGTAAATATACAATTAGATTTGTAAACCATTACCTTTTTACTTAATTAACTTCTACGAGAGTTTACAATTTCGGGTTATATTTTTGACCACCATATAAAAAGCTGGTAATTTAATTTTCGTAAAAAAATAATTAATTTCATACCTAAACAAAGGGACACGATTATTTGCCTCTGATTAATACATTTAAAAAATAAAGAAGTGAAAGATCCAACCGGTTACCCTTAAGTAAATATACCTAAATGTACAGGTATAATGTTAACCAATTAATAGTACATTACTGCCGCGGTCTGTAATGACTGCGTTGCTGGCAACACTGATGATGGCCGAAAGCGCAGTGTAGCGCAGCTCCAGGCCATCACAGCGCGGTCAGCATTGCAGCTCTTGATGGACAAGCTGGAATAAAGGCCGAGACCGAAGGTCGAGGCCTATATAGCGCGGACAGCAAGGGCTGCAATGATGACCAAGCTTGAAGGCCGAGAGCGTGGCTAAACTAAGCTCGAGGCCATCATAGCGTGGCCAGCAGCGCAGTCATTGCGGACCAAGGCTTGTATAGTGCTTTACTCAAACAATGCGAGTAATTTAAATAAACCCAGCTTAGTATAGTAAGAATTTATTTAAAGTAGCGATTTGTTACTTCCCCGGGGTTTTTTTAAATTAGTATATAATGATTGTAACTGCCTGTACCTATACAGCCAAATTCTGAATAAAATCTTTTTGCACCAGACTATTTTTGAAACAAAACTCGACAATAATGGATTTTCAAAGGAAATTGTTGGTGGCTAAAACTCACCAGCAATGAAATTCCATACAACTTTGCTGGCGCCTATTCAAGTAGCGCGGAAAGGTCGACTTTGCTCAAAGAAGGTTGTCAAAATAATGACCAAATAAATTACAAGCATTTTTGAGTAAAAATAATTGCGTAATTATAAGTAACCCTAAGGCCGCACTACGGTTAACCGCTACGGCGGTTAATCGCCGCGGTTGAATTTGCTTTGCCATTTACATACATACATAAAATCACGCCTTTTTTCCATAGGTATAGGCAGAAACTATAGAACGCCACATGCTACGACCCTTACATACTGCTTTCGCTTCGTCCACATTCATACATCTTGTCATACACGCACGCTGATTAAGAGTACTACGCACCTATCCTTTGTGAAAAACATCACCGATAACATCAATGTATGTCATACTAGGGTTTTGCCATTTAGTGCGTTTTAAAATCGCCAGACCGTTCGCTTGTATTGATTTCTATGAATAACCAGAAACATATGGATAAAGACCGACCGCGGTTAACCGTAATGTGGCCTTAAGTTAACTAAAGAATTTAAGCTTTGCATTCACTAAGGAACAAATGGAGCAACATGCACTATTTTTGGACTTAAGTCCTTTGTCAAGACTGACGTAGTTTCTGAGTTACAAGGTGGGGTCGCTGGCTTGACGTCAAGCCAGCGTCCCCACTAATAGCTGGTCATAACTCGAAAATTATTGAGTCACTAATTATTTCTTTTTGGTCATTATTTAGGCACTATTTTTTTACAAATCCTGGAATCGTTGGTGGGGACGCTGGCTTGACGCCAACTAACTTGATGCGGGACAGCTACGTGAATATCCCGAGGACAATGTTGTGTAACAATTCGCTCGCACGCACCTGCGCTCGCTCTCGAAGCGGCGGCTTGCAACATGTCCCGCGTGACCCGCGTCACGTAGAAATGCCGCCCAATGTTCGCGCACCATTGCGGGGCTGTGTGCAAAGTTGCAGCATCACGTAGACTCACTGTTGCGCGTCATGTTGGAAACATTTCCAAGGCTTTATTATATCATGTTGCTTATTATTCATCCACTGATCCGATGAATTAAAAGATGACGTACATTTAACGAACGTAAAGGCAAATAATCCCATAATATGAAAATTCACCCGTCTACCTGTAGGTACGGTATGAATATTCATCAGATTAATAATATCCTTGCCACATTCATGCTAATTGTGTGGCGACGAATTAAGTGAGGGTGGCCCGTGAAAATATATAAAATATACCGAGAATTTATTAAATTAATTGAAGTAACTTTTTGTGTAAAAAGATTAGGCACAGATATGAACTCATAATGCATAACATCACGCTTTGTATTCCCCGAAGGGTACAACAGAGGTGTTTTTAGTACACCCTCGTTTCGCCAGTTATGTTTAAGTTCCATGTAATAGAGGGCGAGCCTATTGCCATTAACCGGGCAGAAACCCAGACTCCGGGCTGCTACTAAGTAATTATTAATCGAAACCCAATAAAACTTTGCCCGACCTGGGAATCGAACCCAGGACCCCGTGCTCAGCAGTCGCGCTTGCGAACACTACACCAACAGGGCAGTCCTCATCTTTATTTAATAAATAAAAGATAAAAATAATTGTGAAAGCCGAGAAGGATAAAGAAATTTAATACCTACCTTGACTTAGTACATGAGGTCGTCGACTTGTGGGAAGTTGACTCAGCAATCGTTTTGCCGATAGTCGTTACGGCCAATGTCTTAATAGCCTCGATCAACATCTGATGAAGCTCTCGTTGGGCGGCTGGATCAAGGGCCTGATACAGAAAGCGGTACTTCTGGACACGTATTGTTAGGAAGTTCCTCTCTCTGAGGCCTGACCACCGGTAGCTTGCTGCTCCAAACGCTTCACTATTTTTTGTTTAAAATAAAAATAAGTTTATGTATAATATTATTATACACATATTGTATTGTGTTTTTAACTTAATATTCTAATTGGGTTGTCTGAGGTTATTAATTACTTCTGTTACACGTCGCATACTTGAAGTTACACATAGGTACAATGTCGTTACGTCACACCTCGATGTACACACCAATTACACTCTGCTATAATTAGTGCTAGCCAGAAAATATATTTCCTACTATTCATAGCTCATAATCCTTCCACTGGGACGCATGTCAACAAGTCTAAAATTAAAAGCCCAAAAAGCGAAAAGGTCACCCGTAGGTCAACTAAAATTAAGACAGAAAGTACATATACAGGGTTATTTGTAAAACACCGACAACCTCTCAAGAATATGTTACTAACATCATAATCAAGAACTTTTGTTCTATGACTTTTAAAAATTCATCATATTTTAGTTCATCAGATTATCATACAAAAATAAAAATATTTAAATTGAACGCTCGAAAGCGCCCCCGCCGCCCTAACCCCGCTCCCCTCGCTATTTTACTATCACTGTCTTTTGCTTTGCATATACTTCGTAACATTTAGACCGTTCAATTTAAATATTTTTATTTTTGTATGAAAATCTGATAAAATAAAATATGATGAATTTTTAAAATTCATAGAACAAAAGTTGTTGATTAAGATGTTATTAACATAGTCCTGAGAGGTTGTCGGTGTTTTACAAATAACCCTGTATAGGTACTCCCGCCTGTAATCCCTAAAGGGGTACATAGAACGGTTCTTCTATTACCGGAGTCTGTACACCTACGATTCGCCTCTGGTATTAAGTCCCATGAAAGCCATTTTCCGGCTACAATAATTATGGTTCGACGCTCTTACGACTCGTTTGCCCGGCGATGGAAAGGAATTCCCACACGAAAAATATACAAATGGTTAACAGAAAATAAAGGTACAGTCTATATATATTCAATAAACAGTTCGTCAGTTTTCAAATTCGTTCCTTTCCCACATCGCTGGCACATGTTATCTTTCAAACTGTCGAACGGAACAGACCAATGCATGGAAAATTATGTTTAATTATTTGGTAGCAAATATCAAAATTGCCATTTGTCTCCATATGACGTAGTAGTGCCATGTAATGTCTTTGATTTGATTTTAGGAGTTTTGTTGTAAAAAACTGTGACATAAATCAAATCGATGATTAAATAAATTGACATCTGGGCGCACGGCAGTGCCCCTACCAAGTCTCGAGCAAAGCACGGCCGTACCATCTTTTTTCGAAGCGATTCGCGGCCTTATCGACCCCCCTATATCTTCGCTGTGGAGAAAGTTAGCAGTTTGAACTTTTGGTTATCAAGAGTAATCATTATAACTAGCTAAAATTCCAAATTACATGATATTTGAACTTATAGTTTACGAGTTATCGTCGATAAAAATTACATCATTTTGTCACTCACTGACTGACCGATCATCAAAAATCTAAGATACTTCTAGCAGACCTAGAATCTTGAAATTTGGCATAAAGATAGATTATTAGGCACATATAAAGGAAACATTCTAAAAACACTAATTCATAGTTATTTATAGAAAATAATTTCATATTTGCCATTTTGCAGGAACATGGTGTATGAATTTCGACTGCATTGTTACTATAATTATAATAGAAATAAAACTATTGATACAGTCACTAGATATGTAGATAACTAACTACAAAATAAATCGAATAGGACTTGGTTTCTATGAGATCTCAAGACTTTTTACGGTGGAAAAATTGCATAGAGAGACTTGGCATTTTTTTACATTTAATGTTTTTGGTGGGATTACTGGTGTCTGTCACCATGTCACCATTATAATATAACTAGCGACCCGCCTCGGCTTCGCACGGGTGCAATGTAGATACTAATGTGGGGCATATAAACCTTCCTCTTGAATCACTCTATCTATTAAAAAACCGCATCAAAATCCGCTGCGTAGTTTTAAAGATCTAAGCATACATAGGGACAGATAGCCAGCGGGAGCGACTTTGTTTTATACAATGTAATGTAAAGATATCCTGCCAAAAATATTTCCGTAGTCGGTAAAATAGTTCATTTTTTGCACTGTGCAAGTAAAATTAGACCTAAAGGTGTATATTCTTTTCATTACCCTACTGTACATGAAAATAATATGCCAGTCAAACATTAAACTGTATAGAAAAAAAAAAAAAACAAGAAATTTTGCAGACCGGTTCTTTTCCAGAAAGATATCAAATGATCAAAGTAATATCCGGCGAGTTTAATTAATGGATTAGGATAAGAATCTAACATTTATTTTCCAGTAATAATTGTCGACGAGCAAGTCTGCTTAAAATTCAATTTGAAAATTGAACCCTCGTTTTATTATTAAGGTAGAAATATACTAAAAATGGAAAGAGATATTTTAAATTGTAAGTTATCTAACAGCTAGTTCACACAGAAGCTGTTTACAGGGTCCGTTTTTATTTTGGTGATGGCGCCTGTAGTTGTATGAGCGAGTTCACATACACGACAGTATTCCGAATCCAGTACTGGATCCGTTATTTTTATCGTATCCAGTACCGACGGATCCGTTGTGTGAACGGGCGGTAACAAGGTAATTTGGGTTAATATCAAATTACAATTTTTAATGGTCGGCCAGAGAGACTACTCAGCTTAAATATCATTTTCATTCAACACGGATATCGGATACACTTTTGTTCTATTGAAATCGGTAAATGATAAAACATAACATCGCGTCTGTTTTCCCCGAAGGGTTGGGCAGAGGTGCTTAGTAAAATTCTCATTTCGTTGTAATGTTTAAGTCCCATACAATACTCGCGCGCGATTCATAAACGCAGTAAGTGACATTTTGGTCAAAAATGAGTTGAATATAATCTATACTAATATTATAAAGAGGAAAGATTTGTGTTTTTGTACGTAACGAATAAACTTAAAAACTACTGGACGATTTCAAAAATTATTTTACTGTTAGAAAGTTATCACTGAGTAACATAGGCTATATTTATTACTGGAATAAAACTTCTTACGCGGGCGGAGCCGTGAGGACACAGCTAGTATATTATATAAACATAACGGCGAAATGAGGGTGTTACTAAACGATTCTGCCCAAACCTATGGGGAATACAGGCGTGATGTTATGTTTTATCATTTACCGATTTCTATAGAACAAAAGTGTATCCGATATTAATGTTGAAAATGATATTTACGCCGAGTAGCCATTATATACGTAATCACCATAGGATTGTGATTACGAATTATACGATCAACAAATTATTGACCAAAATGTTACTTACTGCGTTTATGAATCGCGCGGCAGAATAGGAGGCGAGCCTATTGCAATCAACCGGGCACTAATCCAAACTCCGGGTGCTACTGAGGAATTCTACACGGAAAAACCTAATAACACTGCCCACGACCTCACGATCAGCAGTCGCGCTTAGCACCACTAGACCAACGAAGCAGTTGTAAGTTAATGTATGCTTACTGTATTTGGCATAAGCATATCATTTTAATGCCACTGGATTCCCAACACTCGCGTTAATGCGTCCAATCAAGTTAATGCCTTTGTACAGGTGTGGTTAACCGTGGTTTAGTCGATTAAGGTATACGCACTTGATTAGTGATCGCTAAACTAAGCTTTGGAGTGTAGCGATGGATCCACATAATATGCAAAGTAATTGGGTGTGAGTTTGGACTGATTGCTAAGCTGCCTATGTTCGCGAATCTTCTTCTTCTTTTCGTGTGGGTAGTGACTAACCTGGTGTCAGAGTTTTTGCCGCGCATGGGCGTGACTTGGCCTCACTTGCCGGCGAGAAATATCTCTCAGGCTTGCCGGTTTCCTCACGATGTTTTCCTTCACCGTTTTAAGCAAGTGATAATTATACAATACACACATGAATCCGAAAAGTCAGAGGTGCGTGCATCGGGTTCGCGAATAACATTACATAACATCACGCCCGTGTTCCCCGAAGTGTAGTAACACCCTCATTTCGCCGTAATGTTTCAGTCCCATGTAATAGGGGGCGAGCCTACTGCCATCAACCGGGCACAAATCTATACCCCGGGTTGCTACTCAGGAATTCTTAACGGAAAAACCCAATAACACTATACCTGACCTGAGGATCGAACCCATAACCTCGAGATTAGCAGTCGTACTTGCCACCACTAGATGGGCGAGGCAGTTGACGAGTTTATTGTATTATCGGGAGAGCAGTTATAGCCTAGCGGTTGAGCTTACTTTCCATGCAGAAGGGTCTGAGTACGATCCCGGCCCGTACCTCTGACTTTTCTAATTCATGTGTGGATCAGAATTTAATTATCACTTGCGTTAACAATGAAGGAAAAAGATCGTGAGAAAATCTGCTCACTTGAGAGGGCTCCATAAAGTTCTCGATGGTGTGTGTAGTCTGCCAACCCGCACCAGGCCAGCGTGGTGGACTAAGGCCTAAAGTTTTCTCATTCAGAGAAGAAGCCCGTGCCCAGCAGTGGGACAGTAATGGGCTAATTATGTATGGGGAGAGAATTAAAGCGTTTGCCACTCCAATAAATACAATAAAGAATACAAGCGTGATGCTATGTTATAAAAAGATTTTTGCAATTCCAACCAGCAGTTCCTGAGATTAGCGCGTTCAAACAAACAAATAAATGTGACGGGTGGTGGCGGGGACCCGGGCCTATAAAAGGTCGGGCACACTGCAGATCGCCCTCTCGCGCCGCTGCAGTTGCCCAGTTAAGTGCCACACCTGCTGAAAAAGACCTGGACTCCTCACATTGTACAAACCACGTCCTGTTGTTCTCTTTGTACTCTTTGTAAATTCTTAATTAAATATAAGGTATATAGTATACGATTACAAGTGTTATTCTTTATTCTCCCGTAAGTACACGCCTGCTAAATATTATGTGCACATGCTAGTCGAGGGTTGACTCCTAAAGCCTCCTTAAAGTGTTAAACAAACAAACAAACTCTTCAGCTTTATAATAGTATAGATTTAAAATCTACAATAAAAGGAAATATCGAAATACCTATGTATGTTGTACGCATGTACACGTTTCACAGTAAGCTAGAATACAATAAACATAACGATACAGAATATGAAGAACAGGTTACAGGAAAATGGATACTTCGACAGTAAACGACTTTGAAAGCTTACCAATTTGACAATAAAAGAACTTTTATACACTATTCGTGCTCAAATCGTGCATAAAAACATTTGAATCGAAAATTACGCGTATAAGAATAAGTAGCTAGTGTCCCCGTAAGCATTTCTGAAGGTAGGGTAAAGGTAACTATAGTCGTCCGTGTCTTTAATTATTTCTCTTGAGATTTTAATAAGGTAAAGGTATAGGTTTGATGTAGTGACATAAAGTGAAAGGAGTATGCTTAGGTGACTTGGTCATGTTGAGAGAATGAGTGAACGGTGATTAACAAGAGGAATTTATAAGGCGGATGTCAATGGAAACGCCGGTAGGCGACGCCCTAGAAGAAAATAACATCGATGTTAGTGGTGATGTTCTTTACAAACAACAGGTGCGTAGTACTTTCAACTGGCGTGCGTGAATGACAAGATATATGAATATAGATGAAGCGAAAAGAGTATGTAGGGATCGTAGCATGTGGCGTTCTATAGTTTTGCCTACCCCCATGGGAAAAAGGCGTGAGTTTATGTATGTATGTAGGTAGGTACTAAAAATATATGACACATTTATGTTATAATTACTGTATTTTACTACCTCGTTGGTTTAGTAGTGGCAAGCGCGACTGCTGATCGTGAGGTCTTGGGTTCAATCCTCAGGTCGGACGAAGTGTTATTGGGTTTTTTTGTGTTGAATTCCTCAGTACCAGCGGAGTTTGGATTTGTACCCGGTTGATAGCAATAGGCTCGCTCCCTATTACATGACACTTAAACATAACGGCGCAACGAGGGTGTTACTATACACCTCTGCCCAACCCTTCGGGGAATACATGTTATGTATTCAAGCTAATTTATTTCAGTATCGCACAGAAAATGTTTCTTGATTGTGTCAGTTTTTAGCAAGGGGAATTTCCTTAAAATATTTTTCGTCACATTAAAAGGTAAATAAATATGCATAATTATACTCTGTGGAATACGTTGGAGCTACAAGTAAACAACGACAATTTTCGACACTGTAATAAAAAAAGAACAAATATACATGGACAGTAATTGGTGGCTCTTCCCCCACATCATTCCAGTAATCGGCTTTCACGAATGGCTGTTATAAGGAGCTCAAACCGTTTATATGCTTCAGAGTATACACGAGGTCTTCACATGTTCTTGTAAAACAGTAATGAGTATTATCCTAAATATCTTTACAAATTGCTTGCTCTGTAACTATTGCCGAAAAGAAAGCTTACGTTTTGCGAATATTTTATTGTTAAAATAGAATTCTAGTAAGTTAGAAAAACAGTTAAATTTCTTTTCAGCTTTTGCATATTATATTAGTTTAAGCGATCAGAACCCTAATAATTATGTAATGTTTACTTTTATTCTGTTTATTTTTATATTGTTCTTTCTAAGCGCTCATACGCACTGTGCGGGTGGCCGCAATGAGGCTAGCCGTGCGGCTGACCGCAGGATGCGGTTGCGAATGCGGCTAGCCGTGCGGCTGACCGCAGGATGCGGTTGAAGAATCGTAGCGATTTGCGGTTGTATCGAATCATTTCAAACACAGATTAATGATATATGTCTACGACAGATGGGACACTGAAGGGAATGAACATGATCCGTATCGAACTGTCAGTTGTATAAAAAAAAACATTAAAAATAAATATACAAAAATACATTTTAAAACGTCTTACATCGTCGTCTTGCGTCCTCTTCACTTAAAGGTATTAATAATATACACCTATATTCAGGCCAGTTTGTCCAAAACTGAACCTCTACAAAAGAAGTATAAAATTCATGAGTCCACTAATGTGAGGTCCACAGATAAGGAAAATGCTCGTTTTCTTGTTCGAGAGTGCTCCGTCTGATTGTAGCTATCCCTATATAGTTTGTGGCAGCCGCAGACTGAGCCGCACAGTGCGTATAGCACCCGTCCGGCTGGCCGTCACTCGGGCCGCAGCCCTCTGAGCGACCGGAGCGGTCTGCGGGTAGCCGCATGGCAGTGCGCATAGAAATGAATATTACGTACATAATTGTGCTTGCCAGCTGACCGCATTGCGGCTACCCGCACAGTGCGTATGAGCTCTAACAACTAGTAGATCTGTTTAGTAATATGTGGATAACGTTGTGAGTAGTGTATTTGTTACCTCTATTATTAAGTTCTAACCTATGTTTACTTATGTTTACACTGCTGTTTATTGTCCCTAAATAAATAAATAAGTAGATTAATATGATTGGATGACAATAGCTTACTAACAACTGATAATCTGGATCAGAATAAGAAGGATTTAGGCCTTGGTCCACCGCGCTGGCTTGGTGCGGGTTAGTGAACTACACACGCCATCGAGAACTGTTTTTTATGCCCTCTCATTTGTGCAGGTTTCCCCACGATGTTTGCCTTCACCGTTAATGTCAGTAATAATTAGAACATGAAGTCGAAAAGTCAGAGGTGCGGGTCAGTATTGAACTCAGACTCTCCTGCATGAAAGGCAAGCATTCAACCACTACTCTTTAGGTATTTTAGTGCTGTAGGGTAATTACGAACATAGGAATATTCCGAACATTACGAATTTCTACTAAACCAGGCAATATTTTTTGCTAAGGAAACGCAATAATGCCAGAATGTGTAATGCAATGTAATGTAATGTTGCCAGATTAAAAATATTGCATGGTTTAGTAGTAATTCGTAATTTTTGGAATATTCGTAATGTTATACTACTAATTACTAATGTTATGTTACTTCATTCGTCGAATAGTTCTGCCTAGCTTTATCCCAAAACTATGTTAGGGTCAGCTTCCAGTCTAACCAGATGCGGCTGAATACCAGTATTTTATAAGGAGCGACTGCCATCAGACCTCCGCAACCCAGTTACTAGGCAATGCCGATATCCTAAGGTTGGACTGGTTGTCATACTTTCGGGCTTCTGTCTACCCGTAACGAGTGCCATAAGTATTCATATGACACCCGGGACCGACGGTTTAATGTGCTCTCCGAGGCACGGAGGGGTCTCGATGTGTAACGAATGGTCACCCAACCACAGACTGACCGCGGCAAGCGCAGCTTAACTTTGCAAATCATTTGATCCACGTGGTTGTTAATTAGCCACGAGCCCCTCGAATATGTTCGTAATTACTCTAAAGTACTATATTTATTTATTTTACTTTAATTAAAACGGTCTTAGACCAATTACAATAGTTAAAGATAGAAAAAAGAACAGGAATGGAAGAAGATAAGTACATACAAATCAATGGAACAAAAAAATAATGATTTAAAAAAAATATAATTATAACAATATGACACACTTCTTTCACACAGCCCTCAGAATGCACCTGACAATTTATTCTTCCATTCATCCGCAAATAGATCACAATTATATATCCGTATAATCTATTATAAGCTTGTTTTAGGTAGGTACATAATGAATTTTATTGACTATCATTAAATAAATCATCGCCGACGACAATATCACGTCGTAAAAATCTAATAAAAAAAAGAAGAAAAAAAAATGGCATTGATTGGATTAATGAATTCAAATTAATTCAACCACTGTTCACAATATTGATCCTCAGCGATAAAATGTAAAACATTATGTAAATGATGGCGGCCATTAAAAGCGTGTTCGCACTTTGTCAGCTCATTACGTCCGACGTCCGACCTTCCTGATTCAATAATGTTTTATTATAAGATAATTAAATTTTGGTTACGATGTTCCGATCGTATTTGTAACGGACCACATAATGGACTTGTTGTATGGGGACAAAATGGCCACTTACGTGGTAAATTCTTTGGTTAACCAAAGAGATTTTATGAGTTAATAAACTGTTTGGGTAATCATTTCTTTTCAGCTTATTGTCGGCCATTACTGCAGCGGAGTATGCCACCTAAAGTATCACTGATGACTATTTTAAAGCAAGTGTAAAAATTTCAAATCTCGATAATTTTTATTTGCATGCTAAAAGATTTTTATTTTAGTTATTTCAAAAAAAAACATGCCGTTTTCTAATCCATGACCCCAAATATGACCTAAATTGGAACAGCAGATCATAGCTATGGACAGATAGTATTTAGCATATTTTTTACGAAATCTTTGAAAAGCTATTTCTCTTAAACTATCGAGTTTTGGGGAAAGTTGTATAACAAAAGTTATCCCTAATTATGGGTACTTTAACACCCTTTTGGCTTAGTACCCCTTCCCGACTAACCTTGTATATCGACGGTCGTGGTAGATACGTGATTTGAATGTTTTGTTTTTTATAAAACAAATCATATATTAAACCTTATAACAAATTTCATGACATTACGGTAAGTAGAACACGATGTATACGCGTTTGAAACTCTGAAGCGTTCTCCTGTAAAATTTGTCATTTGTAGTTACGGGGTTATTCGTAGGGACCGTCGATATACTCACGTCTGTAATTCGCTGTACCTCGAAGAGCAAGTTAAACCGTTGGTTCCTGGTGTCATAAGAATACTCTATGCTCTCCGAAGCACGGAGGAGTCTCAATGTGAACGAACTGTCACCCATTCACAGACTGACCACGGCAAACGCAGTTTAACCTCGCAAAACGTATGATCCTTGAGGTTATTAATTAGCCACAACCCCAATATCCCAATATCGTGATAAATCTTGCGCGTCTAGCATTAATCTTAGGAAGTGTGGTTTCTATTATACATATAACATAACATCACGCCTTTTACTCCCCGAAGGGTTCGGCAGAGGTGTTTTAGTACAGCCTCGTTTCGCCAGTTATGTTAAAGTCCCATGTAATAGGGAACGAGCCTTTTGGTATTAACCGGGCACACATCCAGACTTCGGCCTGCCACTGAGAAATTCCTAATGAAAAAACGCAATGACACTTTGCCCAACCTGGGGATTGAACCCAGAACCCCATGCTCAGCAGTTGATCTTGCGACCACTAGACCAACAAGGCAATCTATTATAATACGTAGCACTATATGTTTTATATTGTACAAGAGCTGTGTTACAATTTTGGTGTACAATAAAGTATATTCTATTCTATAATATTATTCTGGCTAGATAGATGGTTCTCCTGTCAGTTGTCAGAGTCTCATTAGTATGTTACAGAGATGCCCGCTCTCCACACAAGTAAGGGCCTGTACACAAAACTGCGATGCGACGTTGCATCGTAAAAATATACGAGCTCGCACGACGCATCGCAAGAACTTACGAATTGATTCGCGTAATTGATTTTTCTTATATCTTCTTATCAATAACAGCAGTGCGCAAATCTTTTTACGCAAATTTATTCTACCAATTATAAAATAAGATCAATACGGTTAACGATCGTCGAGGGAATGGTCATCCGAATCTTGGAAGGAAGACGCCTTGCCGCACGAAATCTCATCGCAGCAATTTGCGTCGCAGTTTTCTGCGTTACGAATTCGCATCGCGCCGATTCGCAGTTTTGTATACAAGCCCTTATTTCGTATTTCGAGCGTGTATTTTCTGGTTTGATACCAGGAACATTTTACATAAAAGGCTGTCTAAGCACACCATTCCTTCATCCATGATAAATGATCTCCATCCAATACGAATAATTAACGATGTAACATACTAACCGCACACCCTACAACTCTATAAATAAAACAAAAATATGTAAATTATTATGTCGGGATTTCCATATCGTTTTTATGCGAACACGCGATGAAAAGGTTTCCATAACATGTTATAATTAAATCGGGTTTTCATTTCATGTTAAATCGGGTGTATTTTGTAAACAAAGGGTGTACCATGTCCATGACTGGCATTGCGGGTAGTCAGATAAAAAGTTACAATCTCTTTACATACAGATAAACCCTTGTCGGTGATACGTGAATTTGAAATGGTAATGTTTTAAATATTGATTTTGTGATCGTTGTGAAAGGACTCTTAATGTAATGTTTTAATGTCCATATTTGTTTAAGATTACTTTAGATTGAGTAAGAAGTACCTACCTATTGATTATACATACAGTAGGCATAGCACGAATTAGTAACGTAAACCTAACGTTAATATGAGTGAATTTTGAATTGGAAATACTCGTTTCGCACATACTATTAGGTCATTACCTATGAAATCAGCGTTTTGTATGGAGAATTTTAAAGAAGTTGCATTTTTCATACTAACATTTTCTTAATTTATTTAACAACTATGAACACTAATGTTTTAAAATTTTTATGCACTAATGTTTAAAAACTAAGATAACGTATGTCACTTAGATTATGCGACAAAAATAAGTTTTGGCTAAGTTAAAACAAAAATAGAGGTAATTTCTGCTAACAAAAAGGGGAGTCATTTTTAGGGTATTTTTTATGTTTAGAAAACTATAAGTAATAAGGTTTTTTTACTATTGGTAGTTGTCTATGATGGTCATTATTCGAGATAATATCAAGCAATTGATATATATTTTAAATCATAGAAGTGACGAGGTTCTCTATTTGTGAGAAAAAAACGCCAATTTTATAGGTAAGGACCTAATATTTAATCAAATTGGAAATTTTATTAATATTTATGTATGATACAAATTGTAAAAAAATAAACCAAAATGTTATAGGCCAATTGTATTATTTATATAAGGTATAACGGGCTGGTGTCCGCAACTCCACGTCTGAGCGCGTATTTTGCGTCACGGGTGGTAAGTGTAGTCACTCGATCCACCCTAACTCCTCGAAAAAGGCCAGCACACCCTTGATGTTGCTGACGATCTCTCGAATAGTACCTGGATTTCCGAAGTACTTGGCCCTGTATGTGGCGACCTCAGGGTAGTTTAGTAGCACGTGGGCTGCCGTCTCGTCCTCCTCCATGCATGCTCTGCACAGTGGGCTGTCTGTAACTCCAATGACAAAGAGGTGTTTGTTAAACGAACCATGGCCAGTGATGGCTGCCTTGACTATACGCAGTTGTTGCTTTGATAGTCGGAGAGCTTTCTTAGTTAGGGTGCCGTCAATTGCGGGAAGCGCCTCCTTGGCCTACCTGCACTCGCCATAATTGTATTACAGTGGAGCGTCGATTATCCGAACGTCGATCAACCGAACGACCGCTTATCTGAACTACTACGCCCGCCCGACCCGTGCGTGCCTCTCTCCCGCCTCCCGTGCTACTGTGCTCGCGCACTTGTCGCGGCTTGTTAATTGTACTTGTATTGGAAGTGACCTTCCAAGTAGCCGCTAGTCGATAAACTAATTTTTGCCGCGTGAAAGTAAACGTCGATAAAGATCCCTGGTACCAAATTATGTAGGATAGCGAAATTTTAGACCTCAAGATTAATAAGGCTGACGCCACCGCTAGCATCACATCAACTACAAGTTCAGATAAAGATAATTGGTGCTTCTGAAGCGTTTACTTGCTTAGATATTGCCTAGCGTTGGTTTGAAACACAGGCTGAAAGCGACCAGTATCAAATATCTGTCCTTAAAAAAGTACGTGACCTAGCCGCTCGTAAGCGGGTAGGCTGTTTTACTACAAGATTATCTGCACTTTTTTGTTTAATTCCTATTTGTCATTAAAGATATAAATATGTATGGCTGAATCAATATACATATAGGTAGTTCGATTATCCGAAAATACCGGTTTTCCGAACACCCGTGTCCCCCAATTAGTTCGGATAATTGACGCTCTACTGTATTTACAATAGCAATACATTTACCATACTAGACATCAAATGTTCATTTTTCTATTATATTAATATTTTAAAACGTTAACACGTGGTATATGGTTATACGATATCAGATATAACATAACATCACGCCGGTATTCTCCGAAGGTTTGGGCAGGGGTGTTTAGTAACACCCTCTTTTCGCCATTATGTTTAAGTTCCATGTAATAAGGGGCGAGCCTATTGCCATCAACCGGGCACAAATCCAAACTCTGGGCTGTTACTGACGAGTTCCACACCAAACCTAATTTCACTTTGCCCGACCTGGGGATCGAACCCAAGATCCCACGATCAGCAGTCGCGCTCATCACCGCTAGACCAACGAGGCAGATATATAATATATATACGATAATTATTTATAATATATACGTTATCAGAATGGTCGACAACAACATACATATAGGTACCTATATATGACATACAGCGGGACAGGAGCGATACAGAACCATTGACATCAAGTTGTTACAGAGAAGATCACGGTGCTATATTAGCTTACGATGTGTCAGAACCAAGGTTCCTAGCGGAACTGAATGAGTGGGTCGGGGAACAAGTATACTCCACCAAGAAGTACATAGTCTGTTTAGTTGTCGGCAATAAAATTGACATGCATATCATTTTGGGACCCAGTGCATAACATCAGCACAATATAAGCACATTGGGTCACCCGCGCAAAGGCGCAACGAGTATTCCCAAGGAAGGTTGATGTCAGGCAGGCGGCCAGTCATAAAACAATAAGCCAAAATCTCTAACAACATGGATTTATAAAATACATGTTGTGCCGACCCCACCTAGTGTGGGATAAGGGCAGGAAGAAGAAGAATGGTCGACAACAACATCCTATACATTAATATTTCAGAAACCTAAGTAAGACGACAAAAACATCTTTAATAAAATCGGGACTTCGCGATCTTTCTCCAACTTGAGATACTTCAATATTAGAATAAACACGCTTTCTCATTGTGGAAGAGTTTTAAATCGTATAACTTCTTTCCAATTTTTTTGTTCCTTAAACATTCCTTTATTCATCCAAATCCCCCTTTCCATCGCTCTCGATTCCATTGAAACTGAATCAAGAGTTTTGAAATTAAAAGCCAAAGTTTTTCACAATTCAAAGTTCGCAAATGTTTCTCGGCAAAGTTTGTTTTGATATTCTAAGAACCACAAAAGTGGTTTTATATCGTAATAAAGCTAATAATTGGGAATAATAATAAATCTTCAGAATGACGTTGGGGCACGACGATCATTTTTATGTACCATTAGCCGTGCCCGCGACTTCGTCTGAGTAGAAGTCGGATGGGTTTTATTTTTTGGCGTGGAACCCTAATCCTTATTCTTTTTTAACCGACTTTCAAAAAAGGAGGAGGTTCGCAACTCGACTGTATGTTTTAACCGACTTCCAAAAAAAGGAGGAGATTCTCAATTCGACTGTATGTTATTTTTTGTATGTTTGTTCCGCGATATCTTTGCTAATTGTGAACCGATTTTAATGATTCTTTTTTTGTTTAAAAGAGTATTCTTTCGAAGTGGTCCCGAATTTGGTGAAAATCTGATGAAGAACTTCGGAGATAGACAATTTGAAGTCGGTTTTTTTTTTGTTAAAAAGTTTATTTATAAAACAAAAGATGCCTAAGTTACTCCTTACAACATCAGCTATCTACCAGTGAAAATCCCGTCAGAATCGGTCCAGCCGTTTCGGAGATTAGCCGGAACAAACAGACAACATTTAGACAGACAAACATTTTAATATTTGTTTTTTTGTTATAAGTACCGTAAATACTTTAACTTTCATAATAATGCATTTAGTAAAAAGCTTGTGGAGGAACGAGGTGTGGTGTCCCTCCAACGAAAAGGGAGGATTCTCCTACCAGGCGGGTCCTATGCCTGGCCGGCCACTGCCCAACGGTTGATGTTGGGAAGTTGTATATATACCTATTCCGTGTCAGATCTTGATACCGCGATGCAGGATTTGTGACATTTCATCTGACAGCTGTCATTGTTGTCGCTGTAGTCTGCTAGACATTCATCGTGCTGCGTAGTTCGCATGTGGCGTGATAGATGCCGCCACAAGCTGTTATTTTGACATTACAAGCAGACACTTCAATTTTATTTATTTGTATGGATTAGGCTGTTGTTTAAACGGTTAGGTAAATATTGACGTTTTGGTCAGCAAAAATGTATAATTGATTAGCGATGCATGATCAGCGGAGAAAACTGTGTCAGATCTTCAACAATAGGCTTTTTCGAGTTGTTTAAAATAAATAACTACATTTCTAATCTAACCTAGACGAGGTGCTCAGACTATTTAATAGCAATTTTTTTTGCTGACCACACATGTATATCGCGAATTACTTCTTTATCTTCTTTACATAGTATAAAACAAAGTCGCTCCCGCTGTCTGTCTGTCCCTATGAATGCTTAGATCTTTAAAATTTCGCAACGGATTTTGATGCGGTTTTTTTAATAGATAGAGTGATTCAAGAGAAAGCTTTATATGCTCCACATTAGTATCTACATTGCACCCGTGCGAAGCCGGGGCGGGTAGCTAGTCTCCAATAAAAATAAGAATTTAGGGAATTTTTTGTTGAAATTAGTCAACAAACGTATGACTAAATTAATATATAGGTAATTTAATAGAAAATATATATAACAGCTAGTTCACACACAAACTGTTTAGGTACAGGATCTGATTAAAGTGGATTCGTCTTTATTTTGGTGATGGCGCCTGTAGTTGAATGAGCGAGTTCACACACACGACAGTATTCCGAATCCAGTAAAAAATCCGTTATTATCATCGTATCCTGCCTACCAGATGCGACGCAGCTGCCATTTGTTTAACTGATCCGTCGGTACAGATTTAAACAACACATCCAATTCCGACGGATCCGTTAAAAGGGATCCGCTGTGTGAACGCACTGTAGCGCGTAATTATACCAGCATTAAATACTTGGATACATAAAATGAAATTCCACGTAAAAGCAATTTGATGTCGTGACCTATCAGTAATTCAATACTTTTGACCAAATTTTTTGTGCCCACCCATGCGAAGAAAGGAGCGGGCAAGTATCAGATTTGAATTAGTTAGATATCTCTAAAAGGGATTCCTAAAGGTACGCCTTTCTGTTTTATGTGGCTATGTTTAGCTAAAGGTGAGTATTTCACCGCTTTGTTCTGTGTTTATGGCAAATCGATCAGTTCAAAGTTCACGATATAAAATACATACAACAGAATCTTGCAGGGGTGAATCTATCATTACAGTTATCTAATATCAGTATGTCAGGATTGGGAGCATGGTAAATAAAGCAAATTAAACCAACATAGTCTTTCCACCACTGGGTACTTTTAATTGGGTTAGTGATTAGTTACAGAAGCTAGTCCACAATATAACACAACATAATAATTAACATAAGATCAGAAAAATGAGGACAAGCAAATCAGATATAAAAGGTTAGACTTCATCGGCTGTTCGACATGGAATCCTTTTCTCCGTCGAATGATCACTGTTTTTATAACTTCAGGTACGTTGATTCATCTTGACGACTACCCTCCTTTATCAATATTGTCCAGTGTTAGCAGCTACCGATGACAACGATTTATTTGTTCTACTATGTTTATTTTTATTCCAAGGGGCTCGTGGCTAATCAACAACCGCGTGTTTCATATGATCAGTCTGTGGCTGGATGACCATTCGATACACATCGAGACCCCTCCGCGCCTCGGAGAGCACGGTAAACCATCGGTCCAGGGTGTCATACGAATACCTATGACAGTCGTTATGGGTAGTCAGAAGCCCGAAAGTCTGACAACCGGTCTAACTTTAGGATATCGGCATTTCCCAATAACTGGGTTGCGGACGTCTGATGGCAGACGCTCCGTGGAAAATACTGGTATTCAGCCGCATCTGGTTAGACTGGAAGCTGACCCCAATATAGTTGGGAAAAGGCTAGGCAGAACTCATTTTTATTTTAGTTTTCTGTTATTACAATGTTAACTGGCCTTATAATACGCGATTGCGAATCGTCGTGTCTGCGCTTTATTTAGTCACGATTACCTATAATTCTGAGAAATGCTTCGAAAATGCGAGGGGAAAAGTCGGCCTTTTTGTATTTAAAATATGACCTCAAATGTAAACACAGCTGATGATAGGGTTGGCGTAGCGTATTTTTAATGAAATCTTTGAACAGCTATATCTCTAAATTTATTGACTTTTGGGAAAAGTTGTAGAACAAAAGTTATCCCTTATTATGGGTACTTTAACACCCTTTCGGCTTAGTACCCCCTTTCCGACTAACCTTGTATATTTTGGTTCAATGAATTTCCAATTTCTGAACGAATTAAAATAATACCTTTATAACACGAAAAATGGTGTTCCAAAATATTTGATAATATTTTTTATTTTATTTCTTTTCGCGTATTTTAAATTTTGATTTGTTTAATTGTGAACTATTGTGAATTATTGTAAACGATGTCGAATACGGATTACGAGCGGGACAGGAGCGATACAGAATATTGACATCAAGTATACTCCACCAAGAAGGACATAGTCTGCTTAGTTGTCGGCAATAAGATTGACAAGCTTGTAGCACCCGCAAGCCCGAAATGGAATAAGATCATAGGTGGTGCTTGCCACCATCAAAAGCATTCCCAAGGAGGGTTGACGTCAGGCAGGCGGCCGGTCATAAAATATAGCCGAAACATTTGTGCAGTATGATATGAGACATACTGCGCCGACCCCAAATAAGTTGGGATAAGGGCAGGAGGATGATGATGATTATTTGATACCTACATTTTTCTCCATGGTTAACTTTTCGAAGACAAGTGTTTATGTAACTTTAAATAATAATACCTTAAAAAATCTTTTAAGTTAAACGGTTTTATCTTTCAGTACTCCTGAAGCATCAGGATTTGAGGATCGAAGGTTAAAATTATTACAACGTTGTATTGTCATGGGAATTGAATTTGTGTGCGAAGTTTCAGGAGAATCGGTTAAGTAGAAGTAGTTGAAAAATCTGTCGCAAGATTTGAATCAAACAAACAAATATACGAAGTGAAGCTAATTAGAACTGATTAAAAAAATATATAATCAGTTTATAACAAAAATAAAACCGACTTCAAATCGTCTATCTCCGAAGTTCATTATCAGATCTTCACCAAATTTGAATGGGACCACTTCGAAAGAATACTCTTTCCAACAAAAAAATAATCATTAAAATCGGTTCACAATTAGCAAAGATATCGCGGAACAAATATACCAAAAAAAAAAACGCGTACAGTCGAATTGAGAACCTCCTCCTTTTTTGAAAGTCGGTTAAAAAGTCGGTTAAAAATAAGCGAAACTGTTGAGAAGGCAAGAATGCTAGTGCTTATAAATAAAATTATAAACTGCTAACTAATAAAATGTTAAGCTGATATTTAGTTAGTTTTACTTGATTTCCTACAAATATAACATCACGCCTGTATTCCCCGAAGGATTGGGCAGAGGTGTATTAACACCCTCATTTCGCCGTTATGTTCTGTAAGTCCCATGTAATGGCGGCGAGTCTATTGCCATCAACTGAGCACAAATCCAAATTCTGGGCTGCTACTGAGGGATTCCATACGGTAAAACCCAAAAACACTGTGCCCGACCTGGGGATCGAATCCAGGACCTCACGATCTGCAGTCGCACTTGCCACTACTAGAGGCAGTTCGTAAAATATGACTGTTTTTATATATATAGATACTAGCTGTGTCCTCACGGCTCGACCTGTAGCCTATGTTACTCAGTGATAATGTAGCTTTCTAACGGCAAAAGAATTTTTGAAATCGGTCCAGTAGATTTTAGGTTTATTCATTACATACAAAAATACAAATCTTTCCTCTTTATAATATTAGTATAGACTAGCTGTGTCTTCACGGCTCCACCCGTAGCCTATAATACTCAGTGATAATGTAGCTTTCTAACGGCCAAAGAATTTTTGAAATCGGTCCAGTAGTTTTTAAGTTTATTCGTTACATACAAAAATACAAAAATCCAAAAATATAAAAATAAAAATCTTTCCTCTTTATAATATTAGAATAGATTAGTATTGATATAGAAGTATAGATAATTGACATGTCAGCCAAATGTAAGTAAAAGTGAGTATACCCGCCCTGACCTCATTTTCGTAGAAAATACATGTCAATAATGAAATACAGGCGTGAAACTGTTGACTTTTAAACATCAAATAAGTATTACCTCTCGCCACTATGTTTATATTCAGTCGACCTACTTCTGGTCGATTAATAAATTAAGCAAAATGGCGTCGTTAGCACTCCCAAACAAAATTATCGGAGCTTGAAATTATAGCCCGGTCGCAGCAACTGCTGATATCGTAATACATTGGACCGCAAAAATATATAAAACTGTGTTTAAAATTGAATTTTCCACCAAAATATAAAAAAAAACATAACATGACGCCTTGTATCTCCCGAAGGGTACGACAGAAGTGTTTTTTAGTACACCCTCGTTTCGCTAGTTATGTTTAAGTCCTATGTAATAGGGGACGAGCCTATTGTCATTTACCAGGCACAAATCCAGACTCCTGGCTGCTACTGAGAAATTTCTAATGGGAAAACCCAATAACACTCTGCTCGATCTGGGGATTGAACCCAGGACCTCGCGATCAACAGTCGCGCATAAAAAAAAACAATAGAAATCATGACTACTTATTTAACCATTTTAATCGAGTGCTTCGGAGAGCACGTTAAACAGTCTGTCCCGGGTGTCATACGAATACCTATGACAGTCGTTGGGGGTAGTCAGGAGCCCGAAAGTCTGACAACCGATCTAACTTTAGGATAATTATCGGCATTGCCCAGTAACTGAGTTGCGGAGGTCTGATGGCAGTCGCTCCGTGTAAAATACTAGTATTCAGCCGCATCTGGTTAGACTGGAAGCTGACCCTAACATAGCTGGGAAACGGGTAGGCAAAACAATCGAATGCTAATTAAAATCTCGAAATATTGACGTCATGAAAAATATAAATGACTAACTGTTCTTCCACGGCTGAGCCCGCGCAAATAATTTGACTACGGCGCCACCTATTGGATCCCAGCATAGCTACGAATCATCATCTCGATAAAACAAATATATTGTGTTAATATGACCTCAATCGGTAAAGTGTTTCTCAAGTTATGGCGTGACTAAGGAAAATAGGGATTCATTTTTATATATTACTAGCTGCCCGGACAGACTTCGTTCTGTCAAAAGTTATTGGCCTGTAGTGGAAAGAAAAGTGTTGTTTTTACTATTTTGCACGCGATTTTTATGTTTTTTCTCTCCATAAGAACCATCCTTGTGCATTAAGGAATATACATTTTAAAAAATAGCCGAATTGGTCGAGCCGTTCTCAAGTTTTGCGCTTAGCAACACATTTGGCAATTCATTTTTATTTATATAGATTAAAAATATGTTCCAGAATAATCACTTATAATTTTCAACTACCCACAACAAAGTTTCAAGGGTTCCAGAAAATTCTATTAATGTTAATATGTAAATACACTCATAAGTTTAATGAGAATCCCTAAATTCATCTAATTATACGAATTTCGACTTTAACCACAGAACGGATGGTACAAAATAATGTTTTCGACAGGCCGTCATGTCGTCACTTCACTAAGTTTTGTAAACAGCTGCTAGAGTTATGAACTCAATTTGGGTTACATTTTATGTTCCTTTTGAATTAGAATGTTGTAGTGACCGTGTCCTTATTATAATAATTTAAAGGTGGAACGGTTAAACGTTAAGCCCGCAATACACACACTTTAGTTAAGTAGCGAGTTCACTTGTCGATTTAGTGAAGTTGTTCAGCAATTAGGTACTGAACTTAGCTCGCCAATATTCATTCAAATGAGTTTTCTATGAAATTCGCCTACTTAACTAATACGCGTGTAAATCAGGCTTTATGTAAAAGTCACATAAGAAGAATTTTATTCAATAAATCCTTCGTATATCATTGTTGACGATCGGAGGACTCCGCTAAGATTAGAAGGCTAGTTCAGGCATTTTTTTGAAGCAGAAAAAGTATCTTTGACAATATGGCAGTTTCATTTACAAAAATTGTCAAATTATTTGACAACAGAAACAAAACCAAACATCTTGACAATTTCGTAAATGAAAACTGCACTATTAAACAAACCTTCAGGCAGAAAAATACGTTATATATGGCCAAATACTCAAAACACTACACAACTTTAAGTTGGCGTTAAGTCTCGTGGTGTCTCTGTCACTTTAAGACGAAGTGACAGTGATGGCACGAAATTAACGGCAACTTAAAATTGAGTAGGGTTGAGTATTTGGCCATTAGCCTACTGACTGATCTGCGTAGACCGCGTAGCAAGTGTAGCCATTTACGTAGCACCATCGTAGACGCAGCGTAGCAGACTTTGTTTTCTTCATAATCATATTTTTCATGTCGGCCTTGCTTGTTCTGATTGCTCACTGTTCATATGTTCACATTGATCATATATTGTGTTGCACGAAGACAATCATGACTCTATACGTGTGACTATTTGTCGCGATAACCATGATAGTGAACTCACAACTTACTTAGGTCCGTATTACAAAACATTCCTCAAGTCCAGTTTGATCTGTAATCAGTTGATCACTGTTTAAGTATAGAATCAGTACTTGAGGAACGATCTTATTCCAGAACGTTAATCAATCTATACTCAGATGAAACGAGACTCAAATCGAGCCAATCGATTGGTTGAATACAGATCAAATCACTGCTTGGGGTCGAATCTACGAACTGAGTAACAATCTAGAATAAAGCCAAACTCAGCTGAACTATGATCAATGAATCTGTGCTTGAGGAATGTTCTAAAATTAAAAGTCGATTCAAAACTAGTTTTGGGTTTCATTCTGTAATACGGACCTTAGTATTATTTTCATCTTAGTGCAATGCGTAAAATTAATAATTATTCAAACTCGTAAATGTATGTGCTCAAATTGAATACACCCATAATACGTCAAAATCCTTGAAACATTTACAGCATATAAATTTCGTCCATATGTTCATCGTATTTATAAGGGTGAAATGTTTCAAATGAGCACGTGTACGGAATAAGCAATGTCGTCATGCTTCACTGCTCACCCCAAAATTAGCGTGGCGTGAACAAGCTCCGGTAATTTACGTTCAAACCTTCAAACGCTTCGGAAGTGTCCATTTCACGACGATTTTGTCAATAATCGTAATATTGTGTTCGATTTTTATTTTGCTTCTGAATACATATCGAGTAAAATGTCATTATTTATCGTTTTAGGCTTTCATCCTTACTAATATTATAAATGCGAAAGTTTGTATGTATGGATGTGTGGATGTATGAATGTATGGATGTTTGTTACTCTTTCACGCAAAAACGGCTGAACGGATTTGAATGAGATTTGGCACACAGATAGACTATGCCCTGGATTAACACATAGGATAATTTTTATCTGGGTACATCAAGTGGTTCCCCTAGGATGCGGGTGAAACCGCGGGTAATAGTCTAAAATGCTTTGTCCTGAATGACTGACTGACGGATCAACGCACAGCCTAAACCGCTGATCGTAGAGACCTGAAACTTGGAGGGCGTGTTCTTTGTATGACGTAGGCATCCGATAAGAAAGGATTTTCCGAAATTCTACTCCTAAGGTGGTGAAAAAGGGGGGCAAAGTTTGTATGGGACAACGTGATTCCTTGGTCCAATCTACTTCAAATTTTGCATAAACCTTTTTTAACAGAATTGATGGAAGACGTGTTTCGTATTTTATTGAAATTCATCCTCTAATGGTATTAAAAAGGGGTAGAAATTTATTTTGGCGGTGATTTGCTTCGAAGTTGATATCGATAGTTGGTAAGGATTAGAACATATTGGTTATAAATTATACGAATCATTCCATATTAAAAAAAAAATGTAAAATACAAATATAAAAGAATATTTAAATCGGATTAGAATTTGAAATTTCAATTTTATTTGTTCTTGGATATTTGAATGAAAAACTTACCTTATACCTTGATTTTCCTTCAAAAATTCCTTGGAAATCTCATAAATTACCTACTTAGCAAATATGTGCGATTGCTGTATAATTTGTTTGGAAGTTCATTTTCATTATTTCATTAGAATATTTTCAGTGTAGTTAATTTAATTTCTTTTCAATTTGTTGTTATAATAATTAAAAAGGATTCTTTGTGTTTGATTTGTTAGTGTATAATATAGGTTTTTAGTTTTAATAGTAAAAATATCTGTGTTTGATTTGTTGTGTATAATAATAGTTATAGTTTTCTTTTAGTTTGTTTTAGAAGTTTAATTTTGTGCGTATTGTTTTTCGCAATTTATTTACATTTATAAATTTGTCTGTGTCCATTTTAAAAATGGGTGCAGAGTTGGTTAACTTCAATGGGAAATTAATAAACCTTACTATTGTACCAATAGTGGGGGATGCCGCAAGCCTTTTCCGTACGCTTTCTTATTTGTTGTACGGCACACCAGAACGCTCAATGGATATTCATAAAAAAAGTGTGTGTCATGTGACAAACAATTGGGATGAATTTACTGTTATGTATCATGACCGTCATGGCAACAATCATAGGACAAAAGAAGAGTATACTTTAGATATGTTACAAAACTCTACATATGGCAGTTTTTGCGAGTTAGTTGCAGTCGGTCAAATATACCCATTTGTATTTGAAGTGTATTGAAATGACAACCTGTATGCCAAATTTGGTACAGAGGACCAACCTATCAAAAGGTTACGTTTTCCCCAAGATCTTTCTAATAGTCACTTTGATGCCTACGCTGATGCGGATAGTGATAATAACACTGATGAGCGTCCAATAGCCAAAAAACGGCGCATTGAAATGGCTGTATCTCCGACGTTTACTCAATCTTCACTAATTTCTAATGTTGTGCAAGACTTTCATTCGCCTACTTATACAATTATTGAATCTGAATGTGAGTCAGATTTAATTTCTTCTTTGTCCACTAATAATTGCATAGCATTTCCAACATTCACTACCCAAGAGTCAGTTCAAAATGAAATTAGATTGACAAATAATCATTAAAAAAAGCATTAGAGCAGTGGTGGCCCAGTGGTAACGGCCCCGACTTACGAGTTGTATGTCGTGGGTTCGAACCCCGCCAGGCGCATTACTTTGTGTAATTTATTTCATCACCACTGCTCTCAAAACGGTGAAGGAAAACATCGTGAGGAAACCGGCATGTCCTAGAACCAAACATTCGAAGACATGTGACATCTACCAAACCGCACTGGGCCCGCGTGGTGGATTACGGCCCATTCCCTCTCACAGAGAGGAGGCCTGTGTCCCAGCAGTGGGAACATTATAGGCTGCTGATGACGATGATGATTCAAATTATATGAGAGTGGGCGTTATTTGAGTAGTTCGGAGGCAGTTTGAAGGATTTTAGGGTTTCCCATACATGAAAGGTTTCCCGCAGTCATACATTTAGCTGTCCACCTTGAAAATGGCCAACGAGTCTATTTTAATTCCGACAACCTCGCCGACATAATTAATAGCCCACCAAAAACGACACTGTTAGCATTTTTTGATTTATGTCAAACAGATGATTTTGCTAAAACCCTTCTATATGCGGAAGTGCCTTCATATTTTGTAAGGCAAAAAAATAAATTTGTGAGAAGGAAAAGAGGAAAATCCGTAGATGGCTGGCCAGGAATAATGAAAGAACACGCTCTAGGTAGAGTGTACACGGTTCACCCGAATAACACCGAGTGTTACCATCTTCGTTTACTTTTGCACGAGGTTACCCCCTGGTTAGGGGTCCATCGTCCTTCGATGACTTGAAGACTGTCAACGGTGTCCTCCAACCAACTTTTCAATTAGATTGCATGAAACTTGGCTTGCTAGAGGACGACAAACATTGAGATTCTGCCCTAGAGGAAGCAGCCCTATGCGAGTCGCCATTTAAAATGCGTGAATGCGTTTAAAGTGCGTGCGTGGCATTCTGTCAGATTACAGACGCACTAAGTCTTTGGGTAAAATACAGGGATAGCCTATCAGAAGACTACAAACGACAAGTGGAAAAGTTTTCTAGCATTATAGATGAACATCTAGCAGATGAAATCTACAATAAATGTCTGGTCACAATATGAGAAGCTGTATTAGCATTAGGAGGACAAAGCCTACAGCAGTACGGGTTGTCTCAGCCTCAAAGGTCTGAAGGCTTACACAATAACCGGGACTACCTGAAGGAAACAAGTAACGATGTCAATTCCTTAGCAGAAGTGGTGTCAAGTAGTGAAGGCTCTGTAACCAATGAACAAAGACGTATTTATTATAAAATACTTTCCAGTATCGATGCAGGTGTAGGTGATATCTTTTTTTGGATGCTCCTGGTGGAACAGGCAAGACTTTTCTATTAAATTAACTGTTGGCCAAAGTGAGAAGCAATCGTGATATCGCCTTAGCGGTCGCATCGTCCGGAATTGCTGCCACGCTGCTGGAAGGAGATAAAACTGCACACTCCGCGTTTAAACTTCCTCTCGATTTGATACAACCCCAAACCCCACTCTGCAATATACCCAAACAAAGTAATATGGCAGAAGTACTCCGCAAAACGAAATTAATTGTTTGGGATGAGAGTAATATGGCTCATAAAGGGAGTTTCGAAGCCCTAAATAGTTATTTACAAGATGTTAGGAATAATAATTGTCAAATGGGAGGAGTTACTGTATCGTTAGCAGGCGATTTCCGGCAGACTTTACCCGTAGTGCCCAAAGGAACGCGAGCAGACGAAGTTAAAGTGTGCGTGAAGCGGTCTCATTTGTGTGTTGTTGTGGCCTTCAGTGACAAAACAGAGCCTTACCAAAAATATGAGAGTCCATCTGAGGGGAGATGTTACAGTTCTCAGATCTGTTGCTTAAAATAGGAAATGGTTATTTCCCGGAACTGGATAATAATATAATTCTACGCGGACGAAGTCGCGGGCAAAAGCTAGTGTAGAATATAACTACTTATACAATGTTAGTCGAAAAGGGGATACTAAGCCGCGGGCCACTTAAAGTATCACTGATGACTATTTTAAAGCAAGTGTTAAAATTTCTATATTCAATCATTTTTATTTGCATGCAAAATGATTTTTATTTTAGTTTTTTCAAAAAATAAACATACCTGCTTTAGTTATGAATTTAGAAAATTAAATTACTAATCCGTGACCCCAAATATGACCTAAATAATAAACACAGCTGATTATAGCCATGGACAGATAGATTTTAGCATATTTTTTACGAAATCTGTGAAAAGCTATTTCTCTGAAACTATCGATTTTTGGGGAAGTTGTAGAACAAAAGTTATCCCTTATTATAGGTACTTTAACACCCTTTCGGCTTAGTAACCTTTCCGACTAATCTTGTATAAGGATTTTATCAGGTGATAGCCTAACGGTTGAACGCTTGCCTTCCATGCAGGAAGGTATGAGTTTGATCCCGCCCCTACCACAGACTTTTCGAATTCACGTGCAGATCAGAATTTGATTATCACTTGCGTTAACGGTGAAAGAAAAACATCGTGAGGAAACCTGCACACCTCTCTCTTAGCCTTTTCCCAATTATCTTGGGGTCAGCTTCCAGTCTAACCAGATGCGGCTGAATACCAGTATTTTACACGGAGCGACTGCCATCAGACCTCCGCAACCCAGTAACTGGGCAATGCCGATATCCTAAGGTTAAACCGTTTGTCAGACTTTCAGGCTTCTGACTACCCGTAACGACTGTCATAGGTATTCGTATGACACCCGGGACCGACGGCTTAACGTGCTCTCCGAGGCACGGAGGGGTCTCGATGTGTAATAAATGGTCACCCATCCACGGACTGACCGCGGCAAGCGCAGCTTAACCTCGCAAATCGTACGATCGGCGCGGTTGTTATTTAGCCACGAGCCCCTCAAAACCTGCACACCTGAAGGTTCCATAAAGTTCTTGATAGTGTGTGTAGTCTACCAATCCGCACCAGGCCAGCGTGGACGAAGGCTTAAACCCTTCTCATTCTGAGAAGAGTCTCGTGCCCAGCAGTGGAACAAAAATGGGCTGATTATGTTTACGTTAATAGTAATACTAAAGCAGTACTTAAATATAAGAAAAGGTTCTTAAAGATCACATCATTATATTCAGTGGCAATATTCTCAAAATACAATTCTTATTGCTATACTCTCAAAGGTAGGTCCCGGCACAAATTCCGGCTATTATTTTCTCACTAACAATATACTTCGACGCTTTGACGTTGCAGGTTGAGAGGCTCTTTGAAACCTATACTATCAATTAGAGCCTGTTAAAGCTTCTCGATTCCAACTTAGTGTGAGATTTTAGAGGTGATTCCTAAGTTCGTTCTGCCTAGCCTCTTCGAAACTATGTATGTATATGTATCTACGCGACCAAGTCAAGAATAAAAAACAGGCCAAGTGCGAGTCGGACCTGCGCACGAAGGGTTCCGTGCCATTATCTATAAAAACGGCAAAAAAATCGTGTCTGCTGTACGAGAGCCCCCTTATTTATTTTATATTGTTTTTTAGTATTTTTTGTTATAGCGGCAACAGAGCGACATCATCTATGAAAATTTCAACTGTCTAACTATCACGGTTCATGAGATATAGCCTGGTGACAGACGAGCGGACGGACGGACAGCGGAATCTTAGTAATAGGGTCCCGTTTTACCCTTTGGGTACGGAAGCCTAAAACGTAAAAAAAGTTGGTATCAGCTTCCAGATTAACCAGATGTCGCTGAATACCAGTATTTTACACGGAGCAACTGCCGTCAGACCTCCGCAACCCAATTAAAGGGCAATACCAATATCCTTAGGTTAGAGTGGTTGTCAGACTTTCGGGCTTCTTACTTCCTGTAACGACTGTCATAGGTATTATAGGTACGTAGGTATTATAGGTCGGTTATACCTATAACCTACCCGGGACAGACTGATTAACGTGCTCTCCGAGGCTTGGAGGGGTCTTGATGTGTAACGAACGGTCACCCATTCACAGACTAACCGCGGCAAGTGCAGCTTAGCCTCGGAAATCGTAAGTGGTGATTCCTAAGGAAACAAATATTTTGTTATAGTCTGAAATCGCTGAAACGGAGTATGCCTGTTGCTTCTCTGTATAAGAAGAGAAGAGATCTTTGTCCAGCAGTGAGACAGTTACCGACTGAGATTATTGAAGTTACTAATTGCCTCGTTGGTCCAGTGGTGGCAAGCACGACTGCTGATCGTGAGGTTCTGAGTTCGATCCCCAGGTCGGGCAAAGTTTTATTGGGTTTTTCAGTGTGGAATTCTTCAGTAGCAGCCTGGAGTTCGTATTTGTGCCCAATTGATGGCAGTAGGCTCGCCCCCTATTATATGGGACTTAAACATGACCGCGAAATGAGGGTGCTACTATACACCTCTGCCCAACCCTTCGGGTAATACAGTCGTGATGTTATGTTGTTATTGAAGTTAATAACTAAACAGAATGGAAAGTGCTTGTCCAAACTCATTTAAACTAGATCTGACAAAATCCAACTTGGAATTAAACAGATAAGTGCATTTTGGTAAGCGGCTAAAAATTGAATTCAAATTATGATAATCTCTTAAACCCAGTTAGGTCCAATGTTTATTTTCACTTAACATTAAGTGGATAAAGAAGACACGAATTGAGGATTTGAGTTGGGAACGTTAATTTTATTTCGCTACTTCTTTGCTGTTTTGTAAGAACATTTGGGATTTACAAAAAATAATACAAACGGCACGCATGGTTTTTTTATTAAAGATTATATACATAATTTCGCTTAGGCGGCAGCCTAAGTCGATAATTGGTCATTTGACGTTTTATACGTCATTGGATAGATATTTTCGGCGCGCATCGAATGATGTTGAAAAAAAATTAAAATTAACCA
The DNA here is from genome assembly GCA_910594945.2 of Amphipyra berbera. Taxonomy (NCBI): domain Eukaryota; kingdom Metazoa; phylum Arthropoda; class Insecta; order Lepidoptera; family Noctuidae; genus Amphipyra; species Amphipyra berbera. The sequence continues at coordinate 8,355,203 of OU343144.1, read as the reverse complement.
ATCACAGCGAGTTATTCAAACAGTTCTGGCACCGCGTAAGTCGTTTGTTGTGTCATTTTAAAGATAATAAAAAGCTCATTTACACGGTGCAAGTTTCTTGAAGCAAATCTCATGCTATCTTTGTCTTTCTCTCCGACAAAAACAGAGATAGCATGAGACTTGCTTCAAGAAACTTGCACCGTGTAACTCAGCATTAATCAGTTTGTTGGCTCTTCTGAAAACTTGTCAAATTTAACTTGAGCGGTATTGTTACCTAAACGAAGATATGCCGGAGAAAAAATCATTAAGAAAGTAGAGAAGGGTAATCGTCAAGATAAATCAACAAACCCGAAGTTATAAAAACAGTTGTCATTCGACGGAGCGGGGGATTCTATGTCGGACCGCCGTAGAAGGCTGACTTTTATTGTCTGACTAGCATGTCCTTCTTATGTTCTGATCTTGTGTGAATTATATTGTGACTTGGGTCATGTAACTAATAACGAACCCAAATACAAGTATTCATCGTGGTGGAGAGTCTATGTTGGTTTTATTTACCAAATACCCGCTTTAGCTTCTGTGAAGCAGACACTGGTCTGAACTGTAATGCTATACCCAATTCTATCAAATTCTATATACGGTGTGTCTGCGACACATACCTACATTACATAATCAGCCCATTACTATCCCACTGCTGGGCACGGAACTTTTTCAGAATGAGAAAGGTTTGGACCTTAGTCCACACGCCGCATGGCCTGCTGCGGGTTGGCGGACTACACATACTATTAAGAACTTTTAAGAGATCTCTCAGGTGTGCAGGTTTCCTCACCAGAATGGAGGAAAAACGTTCAACCACATGACAATACCTGTTTTTTGAGGAGACTGATAGCCTAAGCAGTGATAACCTAGTGGTGTGACCGTCTGATTTCCAAGTCATAGGTCGGAGTTCAAACCCAAAGCACGCACCTCTGACTTTTCGGATACATGTGCGTATCTTATAATTATCACTTGCTTAAAAACGGTGTAAGATATATCGTGAGGAAACCGGCATGCCTGAGAGATATTTCTCGTCGGCATGTGAAGTCAAGTCAGAGGCCCATGGGCAGCATAAACTGAGACACCGGGTTAGTCACTATCCATACGAAAAGAATAAGAGGAGACTGATTTAGAGCGGTGGGAGTAATGTATTTGGGTTGCGAATTATACTTAAACAGTTTGTGTCGTCAGTATTTTAAATATTGGAAATTATTACTACGAATTCCTAGTACCCTCGCAATGTATTAATAGTAATGTTCATTCATTCTACCTAGCCGTATCCCAACTATATTGGGATCAGCTTCCTGTCGAACCAGACGCGGCTAAATACCAGTATTTTATACAGAGCGACTATAAGAGACTGTTTAACTTGCTCTTCGAGGCACGGCGGGGTCTCAATATAATGTAACAATAGGTTATACTTAAACAAAACATAGCATTACGACTTTATTCCCCGAAGGGTTGGGCAGAGGTGTATAGTAACACCCTCATTTAATAGGAGGCAAGCGTATTGGCTAGGTTGTACATAACATTTTATAACTGGAAGCACTTTATTGGTCAAGCAACATCAAAACAAACCGACTCCTTTTAAAATACACTATACTCTAAAAGTATCAAAGGGCAGGTCCATCAATTACGTCCCCCTATCTGCCGGCTCCTTAGGAAAGGGTCTGAAGACTTAGTTGTACGTCACCGCGGCGATGGAGCAGCATTAATAATTCCTGTGGGCGACGCCGTTTGCAACCGCCGTGCATTCAAGTCGGGTCACACTGACAGCGGGCGATTGGGTTGAGCAGAGATTTTTTAGTTTGATTAAAATATTTTAAAAATATGAGTGCATACTGTTTCGTTGGTCTGGTGGTGGCAAACGCGACTGCTAATCGTGAGGTCCTGGTTTCAATCCCAAGATCGGGCAAAGTGTTATCTGTAACAGATCTTACCGAGGGAAAATTCAAAACCCATATTAAACGTGTCCTCACTCAAAAAGCATACTACGAGACTAAGGACTACGTTGACGACAGGGATGTTTGGCATTAGTTCTTGCACATGTGGCTTCCATGGAACCTCATTAACAACATATGTGTATGTCTATTAACTATCCTCAATTATGATTATTTATTTTTTATTTTTTTGTTTGTATCATTACTCTCAAGATGTCTTTATCTTATTTTACAATGATTTTTTAGCTAAGTTTTGATGAAATTTAATTATGTCAATTGTTTTATATAGTTTAGCTTCCTTTTCACTTTTGTAAATGTGAGAAGTTTGTGGACCTGCATCTATAAGTTTGTAAATTACTGTTATTCATATAGTTTTTATTTTATTTGTTAATTTTTGTACTACATTACTCATTGGTCTGCGGTCAGGACTCCTTTGTTCTCTCACTATCCTAAATCATTGTACTCTGTAATTTTATTGTTAAAGATATTATTTTTAAAAGAGTAACCATGGAGGTCCTTGCCGGCTCTTCTCCATAGGAAACGACTAATTGGAACCGTGCATCTAAATTCGACTTTTCATAAGCACCTGTATTGGTTTATGTGTCTTTTTTTAATTTTTTGATTTGATTTTGGGTTTTTCCATTAGGATTTTCTCAGTAGCAGCCCGGAGTCTGGATTTGTACCCGGTTAATGGCAATAGGCTCGCCCCTATTACATAGGACTTAAACATAACTGGCAAAATAAAGGTGTACTAAAAACACCTCTGCAAAAAATCTAAAAAGTGGATCAAAGACCTAACTTAGTTTTACTGCTAGCTATGCTAGCTACGGCTCTCTGAATTAGTCGCACAATAACCAGTTCTACACCTTTTATAATACCGCAACGACGAATAAAATAAATCAAAACAATATCATGCTAGTCAAGTTACTATCCCTACTAAACGGTCCACATCCACACGTCATCACAGACATTGGCATTTGCATCGGAGCCGAAGTTCCGCCGCGAGCACACCGCAGTGTCCACGCAGAGTTAAATATGTATGCACGGTAAATTGGAGCCATTCGGGTCCCCTTTGTAATATAATTGTGCTGCACAAATTCGGAAGATCCATGCATATTATTAGGGCTTGTAGCGACGATGGCTCGTGGTGGAGTAATAAATAAAATAGTGGACTGTAGAAATATGATTGTAATAATAAGAAACGTATTTGAAAACATGTACAAACGGTTGATCGGTGGAAACAAGGTGAAATGCAAAGATGCGCGAGCGCAGCCGTGCCTAGTCGGGTGCAACAGCTGACTCCTGGTATGAGTGGGCGCGCGGGTGGCCGCGGAGCTTATGACGCGACACTCGCCACGCTCCCTTCCATCTTCATGGTGCTGTTGAGTGCGGTGACTCTACAGGGCTCGTTTACCTTTTTGAGAGTCGCTACACAGGGAGTCAAGGCCATAGATTCTTTGTCTCATGGTCACGAGTTCGTTCGCTATTTCACAATGTTGCAGTGTCCAAATTATAGTTAAACACATAATATAATATTACAACGGTGTTTCCCGAAGGGTTGGGCAGAGGTGTATAACAAAACCCTCGTTTCGCTGTTATGTTTAATTCCCATGTGATAGGGGTCGAGCCTATTGCCATCAACCGGGCACAAATCCAAGCTCCGGGCTGTTACTGAGGAATTCCACACGGAAAAACTCAATAACACTTTGCTGGACCTGGAGATCGAACCCAGGACCTCACGATCAGCGGTCGCGCTTGCCATCACTAGACCTACGTGCAAGTTATTATGCAGAATTACTAGTGCAACACTTAGGCCGGTTTGCACAACAACTCGCTAAATACATTAAGCTCTCATACACACTAGCGGCTAGCCGCGCCGTGCAGTTTGTTTTTAATATGAAACCACGCTTTAATTACACACTAAACCGCACAAAATGGCAAAGAAAATTTAACCGCGATGGCTAACTGCTCTATCGATCAACCGCTAGTGCGTATGGGCGCTTAGTGATGTCGAATATATCGTCACCGGAAAGCCAATACTACTTAAGCACCATTTTGGCTAAAATGAGTTATGTATTATATCGTTGGATTGGTTTTTTTTCTGCTTTGATTAGTTTGGATTTCGTATTTTATTCTATTATCTTACGAAATCTCAACTAATCGACGCAGAAAAAAAAGCCAATCCAACGATATAATACATAACTCATTTTAACCAAAATGGCGCTTAAGTAGTATTGGCTTTCCGGTGACGATATATAAAATGTCATTCTTATTTATCAACCTCAAACGACTGAAATACAATTATAAAATACATTTAAAAAATATTTAGCACTCATTGTGCAAGCGGGCCTTTGAGTATATTTTATTAACATCTATAAGTTCTCTGTAATTGCAATTATTTCGTTACGTACTTTCACTTGATTATAAAATTATTTTTATGTGCAAATTAACCTTCAAATAGCCGTTTAGGAACACGTCGCACAAACCACTGATTAGTGGCGACTTCTGGCTTTGCAAGCCAATATCCAAAGTGCATCAAAATAATCAATATACGAGGACCTTTTCGTTCGCACAGACAATGAAAATAAACATACAAGCCCGCTATGAGCTCTCTGAGGAAACTGGATATTCAAAATAATCCTTTCCGGAATTAGGACCACAACCTAAAATGGAAGTGTATTTTCTGCCTTTATTTGACTTGTGTTAAAACTAAGAGAACGAAAAAGATAGACGATGTACAGTAGGGAAATGAAAATGTCATACACCTTAAGGGCTATTTTTGCTTACACGGTGCAAAAAAAAACTATTTTACCGATTCGTGTTGCCACCATTATAGAAATGAAAATACAAGTATTTTTTGACAGGATATTATGGTGTCATGGTGACAGATAAGTAATGTCAATTTATTTAAGCTTCGATTTGATTAATGTCATGAATTTCACAAGAAAACTAAACTAAATTAAAGACATTACATGGCTCTACGCCGTCATATGGGAGCAAAAGGCAATTTTGATCTTTTCTACATAATAATTAATTTTCCATGCATTGGTCTGTTCCATTAAACAGTTTGAAAAGGTAACATGTGTACGCGATGTGGGAATGAAATGAATTTGAAAACTGACGAATATTTTCGTTCCCCTACTGTACATAGGGTAGGAATTTTTCAGTACACTGAGAATTGCTAATGCAATTGTAAAGTGGTATATCTATCTTGAAAGTTTGAACAAGTTCTGAATGGTAAAGTATGCTCTTCGCTAAAATTTAAAGAAATTCAAACTACTATGAAGTAGATGTATTTACTAGCATTTTAAATTTTATCGGTCTTGGAGCTTCTTTGAATATAAAATGTAATGTTAACAGAAAATAATATGGGTACCTACCTTATTATCTTCCTCTTAGCCTTTTTCCCAATTATCTTGGGGTCAGCTTCTAGTCTAACCAGATGCGGCTAAATACCAGTATTTTACACGGAGCGACTGCCATCAGACCTCCGCAACCCAGTAACTGGGCAATGCCGATATCCTAAGGTTAAACGATTGTCAGACTTTCGGGCTTCTGACTACCCGTAACGACTGTCATAGGTATTCGTATGACACCCGGGACCGACGGCTTAACGTGCTCTCCGAGGCACAGAGGGGTCTTGATGTGTAACAAATGGTCACCCATCCACCACTGACCGCGGCAAGCGCAGCTTAACCTCGCAAATCGTACGATCGGCGCGGTTGTTATTTAGCCACGAGCCCCTTATACCTACCTTATTATATAGTGCTGAATTACAGTCTATTGAAAAAGTTTGAATATCTATGAATACTTGCCCTGACTGACTAAATCGAAACCGCTGGGTCTATAAACTTGAAATTTTATACAGAGGTTCCTTACTAAGAAGAGATTTTTGGACATTCAACCCATAAAGGGTTAAAAATGTGGTGTTAATGTGGTGTTCACCTGTAATTGGTTGTGCAGTTAGATTTAAGACACAATTACTTGTACAATGTCTGCAACAACTGTTGGTATACGTTAATTAAATAAATAAATAAAAAGGGGTGTCAAAGTTAGTATGGGAGAATATTATTGCGTTCCCAATTAACTCAAAATTTGGTATAATTAATCTTTGAAAAATAAATTACTCGTTTTGGATTGACGCGGTAAAATATAACATAACATCACGCCTGTATTCCCCAAAGGGTTGGGCAGAGGTGTATAATAACAGCTCCGTTATGTTTAAGTCCCATGTAATAGTGGGCGAGCCTATTGCCATCAACCAGGCACAAAACCAAACTTCGGACTGCTACTAAAGAATTCCACACGGAAAAACCCAATAACACTGCCCTACCTGGGGATCAAACCCAAGACCTCACAATCAGCAGTCGCGCTTGCCACCACTAGACCATCGAGGCAGTTGGGGGGTGAAAATGGGTGGTAAAGTTTAAATTGAAAGAGTCTATTACGTGGGCACTGCCGCGGGGACACAGCTAGTCATATAATGGTATAGGATCGGGTTATTCTTCTTCTTCTTTTCGTGTGGATAGTGACTAACCTGGAGTTTATGCCGCTCATGGGCCTCTGACTTCGCTTCACATGCCGTCGAGAAATATCTCTCAGGCATGCCGGTTTCCTCACGATGTTTTTCCTTTACCGATTTTAAGTAAGTGATAATTATACAATACGCACATGAATCTGAAAAGTCAGAGGTGCGTGCCTTGGGTTTGAACTCGAAACTTATGACTTGGCAGTCCGACGATCACAACACTAGGCTATCACTGCTGTTTTTTTAATTATAAATATTTCTTGTATAACTAGTCAGTCTGTGCTAAATATATTCCAAAACTAATTATCTAGTGGTCAAATACTCAAACGCTACTCAGTTTTAAATTGTCATTAAGTCTTGTGCTGTCTCTGTCACTTTAAGGCGAAATGAGAGTGACAGCACGAAATTAACGGCAACTTAAAATTGAGTAGCGTATGAATATTTGGCCTTAAAGGACATAGTACCACACATTTCAATACATAACATTTCCTAACTGTAACAAATATAAAAGTTAGGGGCGTAGCTACCGCCGTATCTGCCGTATCAATTATACGAGGCCCCCGGGTCACGGGTGCCCCCAACGTGCGTAAGCAAAAATTAATAAAATCAAAGATTTTCAGAATTAAAACTGATAAAAAATTACCTAAAAACTTCGATGGGACATGAACGCTTGTCAGACCTGCCACTATTGTCCATAGAGGCAGAAACTGTCAGACCTGTCACTATTGTCCATAGAGGCAGAAACTATAGAAAAACTAAAGTCATCATCAGCTATAAGTTTGCCGAAAAAAAGGCAAGGAGAGTGTATTTTTAATTAGAATTGTTTGTAAAAATTTTGGAAAAAGTGACAGATAGATAATTATGATGAATAAATATTTCTTTTAATTTTATGCAAACATTTTTTTTTCTTTTGTGAAAAATCTTTACCCTTCCTAAGGGCCCCCAAACAAATTTTTATACGGGGCCAAGGCACGCTACGCCACTGATAAAAGTATCATACTTCTATGTTTATTTTCGTACCAACAAAACGGTAACAGTAACTCCTACGTCCACAAAAGTTTAGAGTGCACTCAAATTAATCAACTTTTAAATTTTGCGGCGACCCCAACTTTGTACGATAACGGACGGAAAGTGTTGCAAGCCCTGTGTGAAATGCTGCGGCTTTTTATCCGACTGCGGGGGGAGAAAAAGGTCATGTTCTTAGACAAAATGTTTGAGAATGTTTTTTTTGACGTGATACATCTAATGCGGTATGGGTGTGAGAGCGGCTATTGCGTGGCGATGGCAGACACACGGCGGTAGACCTTTGTAACTCGTCGGCTCTTTTCGGTTTGATTCGGGCTGTTTTATTTTTTACAAAATGCCTTTCTATGTTTGATACTGCCAGGCGCACTGCGAAAACTTCTTTTTTTTTTAGTTCGCATTTGACCTTAATCTCACCTGATGGTAAGCGGACAGGGTCTAAGATGGAGCACACAAATCCAAGGAACAGAAATATAGAAGGATTCCTCTATACCCCTCCGGCTCTCACATACACACGACGGAACACAATAAACTGCTTGGCGCGACTTTAATGGGCTGGTAGCTAGCCAGGTGTACTATATAGATCCTGCCACCAAGCAAGCGTGTGTGTTTTCTGAGGGCCTAGTACGAACATTGGAACGTTAGTAACGTAAATGTAACTTTTAGTTGAGTGAACTGCGAATTGGAAATACTCGCTTCGCACATATTGTTTAATTAAATTGAAAACTTTATTCACATATCGAATTCATGTACCTACCTATGATACAAATTGCGCATATCCCAAAAAAATAAACCAAATTGCTATTGAACAGTTGTACTTTCGATTCAAAACGTGCTCTCCGAGGCACGGAGAGGACTCGTTATGTAACAAACGGTCACCCATCCAAGGATTGACCGCGGCAAGCGCAGCTTAACCTCGCAAATCGTATGATTGGCGCGGTTGTTTAAGACACGACCCCCTCCTCCTTCGGTGTTAGCCGATTGTATTATTTTCATTTAAGTCTGTGTTTAAGAAAAGTAAGGGATTATTTCCACCAAACGGCTCGCATCGCATTGGATCGGAACGGATTTTACAATCTATAAACAATATTAAATCGTGTACACAGTATTTACAGTCCAAATCACGAAACCGCGCACAGCAGCTTGACGTGTCTTCCACGACACGGGATCGTAGCCGAAAATATGCTACGGCTCCGTTCACCTGTCGTCGTATCCGATCGGATCCTTTCGGCTGTCAACCCGGTAGGAATGAAACTATTTGACTAGGCGCAGAAACGAATACGTTCGCAAGTGACGATACGGAGCCGATCGTATGCATCGACATCCTGCCAGACGTGATCGGCTATCGCCGCATCTGTTCGTATCCTTTCCGATCCGATGCAATGCGAGCCGTTTGGTGGAAATAATCCCTTACTTTTCTTAAACACAGACTTAAATGAAAATAATACAAGTTTATACATGTGTCTTGGCTAAGCAGGTAGCGGAGCGATGACCCGACATAAAATGAGCAGGCTGTCAGCTTTACTAGGGCGAGCACCCCAGTGACCTAATTACTTCTGTTGACCTCTTCATCTTGTAGAGAAGATTAACCCTGATACAGATTTTTTTCGATTACCGTGGAAAATACATACCTATCTGTAGGCCTAGCAAATTCCGTCGAGTTACTAACGTAAATATCTGACGTAATAAACGTATTAAAGCACAACTATTTGACGTATAGTATCGTAAACGTTAGTAGTAACGTAAAGTTTGAATCGAAAATACGACTGTCCTATAACATTTTGGATTTTGTATCATACACTAGCGGCCCGTCCCGGCTTCGCACGGGTGGATATTTTTTCCGTTTTTGCAACATTTTTCATTTATGCTCCGCTCCTATTGGTCGTAGCGTAATGTTATATAGCCTATAACCTTCCTCGATAAATGGACTATCCAACACAAAATGATTTTTTCAATACCAATCAGTAGTTCCTGAGATTAGCGCGTTCAAACAAACAAACAAACTCTTCAGCTTTATAATATTAGTATAGATAGATATGAATAAACTTTTCAATTTAATTAAATAGTATGAGCGAAACGAGTATTTCCGATTCAAAATTCAGTCTCACTAACGTTACGTTAGTCAATTATTTATTCTAATTGCGTTAGTGAGCAGTGATAGGCAAGCGGTTATTTTTATTTTTTATTCTTGTCTTGGTCACTTCTGGCCCTAGTCTCACCAGATGGTAAGCGCAGACAGGGTCTAAGATGGACCATACGAATTCAAGGAACAGAGATATAGAGGTATTTCCCTATACCCCTCTGGCTCTCATATATACACTTGCCTTCCACAAAGGAAGGTCTGAGTTCAGTCCCGGCCCGTACCTCTGACTTTTCGAATTCATGTGCGGATCAGAATTTGATTATCACTTGCGTTAACGGTGAAGGAAAAACATCGCGAGGAAACCTGTACACCTGAGAGGGCTCCATAAAGTTCTCGATGGTGTGTGTGGTCTGCCAATCTGTACCAGGCCAGCGTGGTGGACTAAGGCCCAAACCCTTCTCATTCTGAGTAGAGACCCTTGCCCAGAAGTGGGACAGTAATGGGCTAATTATGTTATTGATGTTATGTTAGTGGTACTAGGCCCACAGAACACATTCATAGGTTAGTTACCATTCCTACATTTATTATTACTTCATACAGAAGCCATCAAGATCCTCGATTAACGTCCCCCAAATGGTATAGCAATTCACTTTGAGGCTTACCAGTCAGGCTTACCGAGTCCATTTGATAGTCTGCATTAAAACGGCAATGGCAAGCGATTCGCATCCAATTCTGCTGATTGATTGGCGAATCTTGTTTATGGACTTTTAATATTATGGGTCCACCAAACATATTTGCAAATTGCAACATTAATTTTCTTTTGATGGTAATAAACTGTAGTTCACTACAATATGACACAACTACACTCCGGAGCAATGAATCCGGGTCACCAACATAAACAAAACAATGTTAAAATGTTAAACGATGTTTTCCGAGATATTAAAGTTTATGTTGATGATCCAGATTCATTGCTCCCGAGTGTGAGAAGTCGCATTAGTAAACTTAATCGAACAACCAATGGCGATCGTTCATTTTCGCTCCATTCGAACTTATTGCGACGACGTAAAGATTATTTTTACTACAGTACTACTAAGGGTGGATTCGACCAAATGCCATATTATACCAGAGTAACTATCCTCGGAATAATTTCACTCTTTCATCTTAATCTCAGATAACATCGTTTGGGTTTTTTCATCGCAAATGTAGATTACCCAATACTGAGTATTGTAACTCTAGAGATGGTGAATGAATGATGAAATTAACACATAAGCCAACAAAATTGAGATACAATTATTTATCAGGCCCAACCAAAGATTTTTATGACCGCATTATTTTGCCGGATTATAATTATGTCAACTTTCTGCCAATGCCAAAATATTCAAACGAGTTTACGAAAACCGCTGTTTAAGTTGCAGCCGCCATTAAAATACTTTGGGATAACTATTTTACTCCATAAATTTTGGCGGTATAGCATTTTACTCTCGGATAGACCAGTGGTTCCCAACCGGTGGTCCGCGGACTACTGGTGATCCCCGGAAGCACGCGAAGTAGTCCGCGAAGCCATCCGAAAAAATATTAATAAGTGACAACCAGTGACATGTAAGTCTCAATGTAAAATTATCGTAAAAAGTTTAAATACTGTTAGCTTTGAACGATTGTATGCGTGTTTTATTTAAAATTATTGATAGCTAGAACAACCCTTCATTCATTTACATTTACTGTATATTACCTCCAAACAGTTGGTGGTCCGTGATACGACAGAATTTTTCTCAAATTGTTCCTCATCACTAAAAGGTTAAGAACCACTGGGATAGACAGTTATTCCTGGGATAAAATTTGATAAAAGGGAAAGTTCTCTAACTCTAGTAATTAGTCATATTATTCGTAGGATAAGACTAATGCTTGTTTGATCGAATCCGCCCTAAGCACTACTCATTGTGTACAATGTAAACTCCATCAAGAAATTAAACATACATCAGACGTAATAAGGATTGCATGAATTAGCATTATTGATTTTCCATACAAACTAGCCAATAGAGAAGTTAAAGTTTAACTTACAACTTCAGAACTAAACTATGCAATTCAATCGCGAACTTCTTGAATAGGGGTAATAGGGAACACATAACTATTAATATTACATTTATTTATTTAACTGCCTCATTGATCTAGTGGTGGCAAGCGCGACTGCTGATCGTGAGGTTCTGGATTCGATCCCCGGTTCGGGCAAATTGTTATTGGGTTTTTCCGTGTGGAATTCCTCAGTAGCAGCCCGGAGTTTGGATTTGTGAAATTGTGAAATTTATTATACATACATTACATAATCAACCCATTACTGTCTCACTGCAGGACGCGGACTTCTTCTCAGAATGAGAAGGGTTTAGGCCTTACTCCACCATGCTGACCTGGTGCGGATTGGCGGACTACACACACCATCGAGAACTTTATAGAGGTGTACAGGTTTCCTCGCGATGTTTTCAAGAGGTGCAGGCCGGAATCGATCTCAGATCCTCCGGCAAGAAAGGCAAGCTTTCAACCGCTAGGCTATCACTTTTTTTTATTATAGGTATATGGAAAATGGTCTCTCTTAGACATTGTTACGGCTAGTATTAAAAAGTGAGTAGAGATAAACTACGATAACATGTCCCGCCCCTCCAAAATACAAAACGCTTCAATGTATTTGTGAAAGTATTTATAAAGCACCACCAATACTCCCAACGCATGTGTGCGTGTTGAGACAGCAGTCAAACAAAAACTACAACTACATACACACTCTTTCGTAAAGATGTGACTAAGCACTTTGAAATAGTAATTTTGAGGGGCGGGCCATGTTATCGTAGTTTATCTTTAACATCTTTGTCAGGTTAATGTATAAAAAGTAATCTTCCTGTCTTGTCTTCCAAATACATCCCATTAAAATCATTCTCCCCTTATCCATCTGGCCTGACCTCCTCTTCTTATAACAACTGATAGTTGAACAAGTTTAGTTATTCCGAGGGTTGTTATACTTCAACTCTTGCATAATGTCCGCCTGTCAAGTTTGTGCCTGACGTAGTTTGTCGATCTTGAATGATTTTCCTCAAGATGAGTGCAGACGCTGTCTTGAAATGTAGAGCCAGAAAAATAATGAAAATAAATAAACTTCAGTAGGTACATGACGATTTTGCCGGGGTTGCGGTGCATGCTTTTGTGAATCCCGCGACCACGGCCGAACGGTCAGGAGAAGGAACACCGTTGGTTTTTAGACGGTAAGAGACCGGCAGACACCCTCGCCTTCCCCGGGCGAGGGGGTCTGACATCCATGAGGATTTTCAAAAGATATAAAAAAGTACATGACAATTTGAGGGGCTTGTGGCTACTTACCAACCGCGCGGATCATGTGGTTTGCGAAGTTAAGCTGCGATTACCGCTGTCAGTCTATGGATGGGTGACCGTTCGTTAAACATCGAGACTCCTTCGTGTCTCGGAGAGCACGTTCAATAATCGGTCCCGGGTGTCATACCTACGACAGTCGTTACGGGAAGTAAGAAGTCCGAATGTCTGACTGCCGGTCTAATCTTAGGATATTATTACCCTGTAACAGGGTTGCGGAGGTCTGATGGCAGTCGCTCCGTGTAATATACTGGTATTTAGCCGCATCTGATTAGACTGGAAGCTGACCTTAACATAGTTGGGAAATGGCTAGGCAGAACGAAGGTACATGACAATTAAAAGTACCTATTGTTTTTAATTTTACAAAGAAAATTAAAAAAAATGTCAAGAGTACTAATCACCAGCAATATCACAATTTAAAGTATACATATAGTGGCGGTCCGAGGGGTCGTAGGGATCATGACCCCCCCCTCCCCCCAAATCATACACGTCAAATTGACAGACCTACTAAAATAGATAATTTACAAAAAAATAATTGTGCAGCAAATTCTAATGTATTCAACTTAGCATAACATAACATCACACCTTATATTTCCCGAAGGGTTCGGCAGAGGTGTTTTAGTACACCCTCGTTTCGCCAGTTATGCTTAAGTCCCATGTAATAGGGGGCGAGCCTATTGCCATTAACCGGGCACAAATCCAGACTCCAGGCTCCCACTAAGAAATTTCAAAAATCACTTAATTGTTTCAACTTATTTTACTGTTAATGACTCCCCCCAAAGTCTTTACTGCGACCACGCCTGTATACATACAAAGTAAAATAACTTGAAATAATTAAGTGAATTTTGAGTTTAGATCGAAACAAACTTTACTAACTGTATACTGTCAACCGAAATTTAACTAGTTTTAACCTTTAAAACAAAACTATCACATAAAACAGTAACTATATTATTACGCTGACGGTACCTCCCAATGTCAAACGCAGAACGATTTCCACCACTCAAGTTAAAATTTTATAGAATAACAAGCACTCACGATTGGGTTCTGTGCTAGACATCTCAAAGACGTTAACGTTAATAGGCTTTGTGTTATAATCTCTGAGCCTTGATTCACTATGACATATCTAAACGTAACATGCAAATAATAAGTTACCATCCATTTTTAACCGACGAAAACAACGGAGGAGGATCTCAATTCGACACGTATTTATTTTTTAAAGGTTAGACCACGCATAACTTTTTATTCTCTTTTTAATGGATAGGTTATACTTCGAAGTTGGTCCCATTTCAATTTGGTGAAGATCTGATGAAGAATTTCAGAGATAGACAATGGAACTCCTCAATGACGAACAGTACGCTTAATGTGATAATGTGATTATGTTACGAGCAGCGTCTTTAGTAGGTCCAACCATGTTTTAATAAACGCCACTAAAATTTAAAAAATTAAAAACTTTTCAACAAAATTAAAACCGACTTCAAAAAACCGAAAAAAGGAATAAAATAATTACCATATTACAAATTAACAGTTTCAGAAGTCGGTGCTAATCCACGCTGAACCAAATTGAAGGCATCGACTTCTGAAACTGTTAGTAATATGGTAATTATTTTATTCCTTTTTTCGGTTTTTTGAAGTCGGTTTTTTTTTGTTAAAAAGTATTTTATTTTTCTGAATTTTTATTTATTTATTTATTTAAACAAGTACAACTATCATCACAGGCTTACCTAATACAATAGTGTAGTTATAATAGCTTACAACAATTAATTAATTTACAATGAATCAAGAGTGATTTTACAAAATGCGGCCCGTGTGAATTCACTCAGAGTACAGTTGAAGCAGTCAATCTGTTGTGACAGCATATTGAGTGTAAGCAGCGCTCGCGTTAGCGGCGCGTGCTGCAGCAGGTTGGTGCGAGCGGGCGGCACCCACAGCAGCGGCGGCCGCCTCCGTCGCCCCACGTGTCCATCAGGTACACAGAACCCAATTGTGCATAGAACGCCTGGGTTATGTATTTTACCACGCATAATCTTAAATAAGTAAGTGGCGAGAGCTACTTCCCTTCTCACTTCCAGCTTATCATAGCCTACCATGCCCAGCACAAATAGAGTAGGATACAGCAGTGGATACCCTGGATACACACCATACTGCTTTAAGTACAGGAACCTCACAAATTTGTTCTGGATACGTTCTAGCATAAGTTTGTAAATATAATAATAATTTAAAATACACTCGGGAGCAATAAATCCGGGTCACCAACATAAAACTTAATAACTCGGAAAGCATTGTTAAACATTGTTTAACATTGTGTTGTTTATGTTAGTGACCCGATTTATGTGTGTAAATCAAAAAAGACATAATTATATATTATCATAGTCTAAGAAACACGAACAAAATTAGACTCAGATATCATAGACCTGAATACAAAAAAATAAACATTACGTTCAAGGGGGACCGACTACTTAACCCTTAGACGTACAAAACTGATATGAACATATTTTGAACCGACTTCCAAAAAAAGGAGGAGGTTCTCAATTCGACTGTATGTTTTTTTTTACGAATCTAGTTGGATTATTTACTTAAAAAAATTAAAATAATACATAGATTTTTTGGAAATCTCTGGGACACCTGTGTCCCAATATGCCAAAGGACGACATTTACTTCATATTATAAATACAAACAAATAACAAGAATTAGCTTGTATTTATAATATTAAGTAAAATTATACATTGAGCGCAATAGTAAATAAAATACTAAGTTATTTTTATAAAATATGTCGTCCAACATAGGTACTATGTTGGACGACACTACTTTCCGCGTCGCTACATGCCTTCGCTTGGGTGCTGCTTTCTGTTCTCCGCATCGCTGTCACTGCGGTGAAGCCGTCGACGGCCTCTGACACCACGGCTTATCCTGCAGCAGGAGTGCAGGCCGTATAGCACGGCACGCCAATTTAAATGATATTATCCGTCGTGCTCTTGTCACCGTCGGCGTTCCAGCTGTTTTAGAACCAAATGGCTTGGCACGTGACGATGGCAAGAGACCAGATGGCATGTCGTTGATACCATGGAAGATGGGTAGGCCTCTGGTATGGGACGCAACGTGCGTCGATACCCTTGCGCCATCCCATCTTCCTAGCTCGGCAAGCTGTGCTGGCGGTGCTGCTGCAGCCGCGGAAGCCCTCAAGCGGCGAAAGTATAATAACTTAATTAGTAATTATATTTTCGAGCCGTTTGGGGTCGAAACGCTCTGGTCGTGGGGTCCGAGTGCCCAACTTATTTATAAAGATCTTTCATGGCGGCTGGTCGACACATCACGTGACCCGAAGGCTGGCCTCTACTTTGGTCAGAGGATTAGCATCGCCATACAACGTGGCAATGCTGCCAGCCTTCTGGGCAAGTTACCAGTCGACAGCGATGCGGAGGAATATTTTGACGCCTTATTTTAGTTTATAGTTTTATTAGGATATATTTTTCTTTATTTTTATGTTATATACTACCTGTACTTGTAATTATGTAAATATTTTCTAAAATATGTTTAGTAAAAATCCTAATTTTCCAATCTAACAAACTAAACACCTACTCAGCCTAAACCGTTGGTGAAAAAAACATAGAACACCCGAAGCTATGTGAGGTTTCCGTTTTTTGTGTATTTTTCATAGTTGTTAGAATAAAGAAAGATTTTAAGAAACCCACCTAATCTATACCTAATAATAATTACATAATAATTTCAGTTAAGCAAGTAATGTTGTCCTACGACTTCTACGCATACGAAGTTGCGCGCACAGCTAGTAGTAAATAAAATACTAAGTTATTTTTATAAAATACTAGCTGTGTCCTCACGGCTCCGCCCGTAGCCTATGTTACTCTGTGATAATGTAGCTTCCTAACGGCAAAAGAATTTTTGAAATCGGTCCAGTAGTTTTTAAGTTTATTCGTTACATACAAAAATACAAATCTTTCCTCTTTATAATATTAGTATAGATATGTTTATTTATTATTTCTTATGGAAGTGTAGGTAATAGTTGCGCAGCGTTGTTACACAAATGTAGGTTTCTTCTTATTACTTCAAATCTTGAAAGAGGCATAACTTTAGCCAAGTAAGGCATACCCATATCAGGTCCAGTAGACCCATAGTTTCTCAAATTAGGTAACACATAGTAGCCTATAACATAATTCATGTAGTTTGGGAAAAGGTTTTGGGCCGGTACGAATTCTTTTACCACTTGAAATCAGGAAATGGATTACTCAATGATGGATCGGGGGATGCGGATGTAGAAGGTGAAGGTTGTGGTGCAACTACAGGTTCAATATTGACTTCAAGCGCCCCAGCATTCATGTCTTGCTCAATGAACGACTGGCCTTCCTCGTCTAAGATGAGAGTTTCCGTAGGCAAAGCCGCAGATACGGCTAGTCTATACATATAATAAATCTGTAGACTTGGCGTGTCTGTGCATAGCAAATATTTTGAAAAAACCTGGTTGGGGTGTTAAACGATAACCAATAGAACCCATTTTTAATATTTTTGGAATTTTTGTCTGTTTGTCTGTTTATCTGTTTGTATGTTTATCTGTTTGTTTGTGCAAGCATCACGTAAAAACAACTGATCCAATGTTGTTGACTTTTATAAACAAATATTGTGCTTATCTCCGTGTAATACATCGTTTTTGTTTCATCGCAATCGGTTCACGCAATCAAAAGATATGCGAATTTTAAGTTTTCTAGAAGAACTTAGCATGTGCATGTTTATACCATTTATTTTCAATAGATGGCGTTACGTGTATCAAATCACGTTGTGAGGAAATATATTACAACGAATAAATCCACAGATTACCTAATATTAATTGTTGAATTGGTACCTATTCTCAGTCTACGGAAGGTCTATTGAAATGTTATCTTTATGAAAAAGGTACTAAGCTTTTAAAAAAAATCGAAGATATTGCTATTTAGAATTTATTAGGTACCTATCTATATGAATGGCAGTGGAAGAGAAATACACTCAATTTCATAAGTGAGTGTATTCATAATTGTTAATAGTGCAAGGCAATACGATAGATTAATTTGAAATAATTATCCAGTCTAACCTTACCCGGGTCACTCACATGCGTGCAAACATTCGTACATTGGACGAATGTTTTCCGTTTGTATGGAAAATGTTCGCATAGTCATTGCGAATGTCAGTCCCACACTTGTGGGTTCGCGTATTCGTGCGAATGTGAGTGACCCGCATTAGGATACCGGTTTTGGCCAGTTACTGGGTTGCGGAGGTCTGATGGCAGTCGCTCCGTGTAAAATACTGGTATTCAGCCGCATCTGGTTAGACCAGAAGCTGACCCCAACATAGTTGGGAAAAAGCTAGGATGAAGAAGAAGAATTTGAAATACTCATATATTTTATTAATACCTATTATCATAAATCTGTGGACTTGCCGTGTTTGACTATTCTAAATACTTTTTAAATAATAGTGGGAATCGTTAAAAGATAAGAAAAAAAAATCCATTTCGATCATTTTTGGAATTTTTGTCTGTTTGTCGGTTTGTTTGTTTCAGTGTGATTGACTTTTATAGACAAATATTGTGCGTATCTCGGAGTAACATTTAGTTTCTGTTTCATCCTAATCGGTTCGTTCAATCTAAAGTTATTAGAATTTAAAGTCATTAAGAAACAATTAGCATCATTTGATGTAACATATTTGCTCAATAGATGGCGTTGCGTGTATACTAAATTACGTAATCTATTTTCCGTTCAGTTTTAAACGTGTACAGTTTCCGGTTAGCTTATGTTATGCTATGAAGCTGCTTCTCGCACGATTAGCTCTCTCCTGTATACCTAAGCAATCTCAGCTATCTTTATGCACACATCCATTTTTTTATCGTTGGAAAATCCTCATCGATGTCCCTCGCCCGGGGAAGGCGAGGGGGTCTGCCGGACTCTTACCGGCTAAATACCAACGGTGTCCCTCCTTCTGACCTAAGGCTGGGGTCACGGGATTCGCTATTGCATGCACTGCAACCCCGGCAAGTCTTGGCCCAACAGCTTCTTCTGGTGGATCTCTCCAGTGGTGGGGCAATTTGATGAATAAAGTTGTAGTGTTGTAATGTCTATAGGTGAATAATTTTATTATAATTATAGGTTGTCACTAACAACACAAAAAAAAAACAAAAAAAAAATTGTCCCCTGCCCCACTTCCTTCTGAGAGGCGCACGCGGAACACGGCGCGCCATCCTCCCGGGCCTGTTACTGGTCGGGCGACGGGTCCCCTAACCCGCCGCCCGCAGGCCACTCACTAGGGTCGCCGGAGATCGTCACGCACCCTCCGACGCCCGGTGCGTCTAGCCGGAGAAGGGAGGGAGGAAGACGCCTCCCTATCCCTCTCCGCTACCTCCTTGGTGACCATCACCTCTTCGCAAAAGGAAGCGACGGCCTCCCACACACCCTCGCTCCCCGCCATGGACAGAACCACAGCCGGAAGCGAGAGGTCACGACCCACTGCCGCTACCAGGTCACGGCGCTGCGCTGTCCACGCAGCGCACACTTACAGCGTCTGCTGCGCCGTGTCCTCCTGGCAGTCCACGCAGTGGTGACATCCGAGCGTCTGCTCCCGGTCTATACGACACAGGTACTTCCCGAAACAGCCATGTCCCGAGAGTACCTGCGTCATCCGGACGCTGAGGGCGCCATGACGCCTCTCCAGCCACATGCGTACATCCCTGGTGTTTCTACTACTAACATTGTTCACAGGGAAACCTTATTATAATGGACCTGACTACTGATAGAAATACAACATATTTTGTTTAGTAAAAATCCTAATTTTCAAATCTAACAACAAAACATCTACTCAGCCTAAACCGTTGGTAAAAACATAGAACACCCGAAGCTATGTGAGGTTCCCGTTTTTTATGTATTTTTTCATAGTTGTTAGAATAAAGAAAGATTTTAAGAAACCCATCTAATCTATACCTAATAATAATTACATAATAATTTCAGTTAAGCAAGTTGCGGGCACAGCTAGTCTTTAATAAAATATGTTTGTATCTCCTTTAACTGTTTTAAATAAAGAGTACTCTTAATATTGATTTGTATATCTCTGAAGGTAGAATATTTTGTTAATATTATTATAATTCTAGGATCCTAAACGAAATGCTAAAGCACTTATTTTCAATAACCCGCATCAGAGAATATTTACAAATGACTGAGCTGACAACTGTAGTGTAATGAAGTATAATGAACTTTTATAAGTAAGAAAAACTCTTTCAGCGATAAAAATATTTCTAAGGTTGAATAGAAATCGTAAATTACTGGTACAATATTTTTATTGAAATAGTTTATCATTCATTTTTCAGGTAGCTAGTTAGCTATATGGTTCAAAGCTTGATTTCATTAGGCTTCCTAAAGATGGTTGCGGAAATCGCGAATCCCGTGACCCCGACCGAACAGTCAGGAGAAGGAACACCGTTGGTTTTTAGCCGGTAAGAGTCAGGCAGACCCCCTCGCCTTCCCCGGGCGAGGGACATGGATTTTCCAACGATAAAAAAGGCTTCCTATAGGACAGAGGTCCCCAAACTTTTCTGTCGCGTAGACCACTTGCCTTGTTTTTCGGTTTTATTAGCTAAGCAGGGGGGGGAGGGGCTACTGCTTAGCTAATATTTCATTTTTGCAAGTTCATCGACTTCAAATGTGTTTTAGACTGATTTGTAACTGTAGTGAGGTGTAGAGCGAGAAAACAATAAAAAAACACGTTAAGTTTTATACATGTACTAGCGACCCGCCCCAGCTTCGCACGGGTGCAATATAGATACTAATGTGGGGCATATAAACCTTCCTCTTGAATCATTCTATCTATTGCTGAAAACTGCATTAAAATCCGTTGCGTAGTTTAAAAGATCTAAGCGTACAGACAGCGGGAGCGACTTTGTTTTATACTATGTAAAGATTAATGAAATTCAAATTGAAATGATCCAAAATAATATTTAGTATGTACATAAAGGTAAAAACTAAGCAAAAAATTATGTATGTATGTGGGTTTTTCCATTAATGGAAACTCAAAATTAAAGTCACGATCTGCTTAAAAGAGATTCACCATCGTGGACCCCTGTTTACATATCACGGATCCCCAATTATTATTTTCATTCACATGGACCCCTTGCAGGTCGTCGTCGTCCCCTGGGGGTCGATATAGACCACTTTGGATATCACTGCTATAGATGCTTAAATACTTTACTAATTTGACTTTTTCAGTTTTTTTAGCAGAGCACAGAGTATTTTATGCTCTAAAACTATCCATCCTAGATAAGGTAATTACCTATATCTTCTTCTTCTTCTTGCCCTTATACCACTCTAGGTAGGGTCGCCACAACATGAATTTCATAAATCCATGTTGTTAGAGGTTTTGGCTTATTGTTTTATGACTTGCCGCCTGCCTGACATCAACCCTCCTTGGGAATACTCGTTGCGCAGTTGCGCGAGTAACCCAATGTGCTTGCTGTTATTATGCACTGGGTCCCAAAATGATATGCTTGTCAATCTTATTGCCGACAATTAAGCAGTCTATGTTCTTTTTAACCGACTTCCAAAAAAGGAGGAGGTTCTCAATTCGACTGTATGTTTTTTTTTTTAAGTTTTTTCCGCGATATCTTTGCTAATTGTGAACTCATTTAAATTATTATTTTTTTGTTTGAAAGAGTATTCTTTCGAAGTGGTCCTATTTAAATTTGGTGAAGATCTGATGAAGAACTTCGGAGATAGACAATTTGAAGTCGGTTTTGTTTTTTGTTAAAAAGTTTAGTTGGTGGAGTATACTTGAAGTTCCTCGACCCATTCATTCAGTTTTGCTAGGGACTTTGGTTCTGACACATCGTAAACTAATATAGCACCATGAGCTTCTCTGTAAAAACTTGCTGTCAATGTTCTGTATCGCTCCTGTCCCGCTGTATCCCAAATACCAAGCTTGACTTTAATACCGTTCACGTCCATGACGATAAAATAACTCACCATTTCTCAAGGTTAAAATAAATACGCGAAAAATAAATTTAAAAAAATATCACATTGATATTTCGGTTGCTATTATAAGATAATTACCTATATCTATCATACTTTAAATAGTAACAGCTCCACATAACGAAGACCTGCAAATCAAGCCATGCCATCATCTACTTTCCCAATTACGAGCGCCGGGGGAATCCATTATTGCTAGTCTCCGTTCCAATCAAGACAGGGTACGGTTGCGTGGAATTAAAATTCTAGAAGTACCTACTTAGGTATACAGGGTAAACGAAATCATATAATTCCTTCAAACCGTGATGTACTTCTGACATAGATTAAAAGTGCACGGGACACGTTTGGATTCAATAAAAAAAAGGAAACATCTGTTCTTAACGTGAGGTATTTTAGCACCGCGAGCGAATTGCGCGGTTATCGGTCGCCGCGCGGTCATCACTCGGCGTGCGGTCATTTAACTCGGGGCGCTAAAATGCCTCACGTTAAGAACATCATGTTTACTTCTTTTAATTTTTTTTATTGAATTCAATATTAGGCCATTTAGGGTTAATCTATGTCAGTAGTACATAGAGGGGCGAGCATCGTTTCACCTTTTTTCATAATTAGGTTCATACCCCAAACTACAGAGATAAGCTACGTCAGCGATACAAACGATGCAAATGAAATATCCGACTATGCCAGCGATGCTATTCGTTCACCTCGTTAGCGTAGCTTAGCTCTGTTTATTTAATTAAAATATACATGTTTGTATTTTTCAAAATTTTTTCGAGGCATTATTTCACTTTTTCGCGACTATACAAGCCTCATACGTACGTCCTATTTTATTACTTAAAAATTGCATTAACTACAAAAACATGACTTACATAATAAAAATATATATACCTATATAATATCGACACCAGCGAACCGCTACACAATTCCGTCGGCACGGATTCCCACAACAAAGGAATCAATGACACTCCCAATAATCAAAATATGAAAGGTCACGTAGTGTGTTGTCATTTAAAAACTGCAATATATAATTTTCTGTCGTAAAATAATAAACGGTCAGTGAAATTAAAAATGAAGAGGAGCTTGTGTATTAAATCAAAACTTGCTAAAGATAATGATTCGTTATTTTATCACAGTACTGCCTATATCAGTTGTCCTATAGAATAGAATAGAAGTATTTTATTTCAGACCGGAGTCCATAGGGCTAGTAACAATTTTACTTAAATTCTAGTGTTAGTAAGTTACAGACACATAAACATATACAATTAAATTTCAACGTGGAGCCGCATCCACCTCCGCAACATCGGGGAATCCCACAAGCTATCGCCAATACAATAATAATGAATAAATTCTTGTTACGTTCATCCAAACTGAGTTACATTTAAAACCTTGGATTCACTAGGGAACAAAATGTTCCGCAACATGACGCGTAACATTAAGTTTACATGACGCTGCAACGTTGCGCACTACCCCGGAACGTTGCGCGCAACATTGTGCGGCATTTCTACGTGACACGGGACATGTTGCAAGCCGCCGCTTCTAGAACGATCGCAGGTGTGTGCGAGCGAATTGTTCCAGGACATTCACGTAGATGTCCCGCGTCAAATCACGCGGCATGTTGGTCCATTTGTCCCTCAGTGAATCCAAGGCAAGCCACATCTATTTCAACTTTATATCTCTCCCACTTGTTATTCCGTCGCGCCGAGACATCATACTGTTATTCTATCATTATTTGCTAATTATGCATCAACAGTTCGGCTCAATATGTATAGTATACAAACTGAAACAGAATTAAACAGAAACCAGAAAGTAGTTTGTTTAGAATCGAGTAGGTACCTACTTAATCGATTTCAGTTATTCGAGCATTTAAGGTAAATAAAATTAAGACTTATGCCAAAGCAATTAGACAATTTTTTGAATGCAGTTTGTAATATGCAATCTTAAAAGTTCTGGTACACTTAACTTTTAGCTCATTGTATTGTGCTTTTAACTTAATTTATTCTAAAACTAGCTGACCCGCGCAACTTCGTCTGCGTTTTTCCCGTTTTTGTAACATTTTTAATTTATGGTATCTACGGCGCACCTACCTACCTACCTACCTCCCTACCTACCTACCTACCTACCATAGCTGAGACTTCAAAATAAATTATAGCCTATATGTTGCCGAAGACTAATAGCTATATAACAAAAAAAGTTTCATCAAAATCCGTTTAGTAGTTTATGTGTTAAAGCCGGACAACAGACAGACAAAAATTTCAAAATTATTTTTTTTTTGCTTGTGTTACTTGTATGAAGACCCCTAAGGGTATTTTTTTTAGTTTTTATTCAATGTACAGAATTGAACTCTTCTACAGTTTTATTATATGTATAGATATAGAATAGATTGGGGTGTCAGAGGTTATTCCTGTTAAGCGTTGTGCGTAGTAACTTTGACTAACATATTTGAACGATTACATCATAACATCACGCTTGTATTCCCCGAAGGGTTAGGCAGAGGTGTATAGTAACACCTTCATTGCGATATGTTTAAGTCCCATGTAATAGGGAGCGAGCCTATTTACATCAATCGGGCCCAAATCCAACTCCGGGCTGCTACTGAGGAATTTCACACGGAAATACCCAATAACACTTTGTCGTACCTGGGGATCGAACCCAGGACCCCATTATCAGTAGTCGCGCTTGCCACCACTAGACCAATGAGGCAGTTCTACCGACGTATCTACTAACAATAATTAGCCCATTACTGCCCCACTACTGGGCACTGACCTCTTCTCACACTGAGAAGAGTTTAGGGCTTAGTCCATCCAACTGGCCTTGTGCGGGTTGGCAGACTACACACACCATTAAGAACTTTATGAAGCCCTCTCAGTTGTGCAGGTTTCCTCACGATGTTTTTCCTTCACCATTAACGCAAGTGATAATCAAATTCTAATCCGTACATGAATTCGAAAATTTAGAGTTACGAGCCGGTATCGAACTCAGACCGTCCCGCATGGAAGGCAAGCGCTCAACCACTAGGCTATCACTGCTTAATCTGTCTACTAAATCTATACTAATATTATAAAGCTGAAGAGTTTTTTTGTTTGTTTGAACGCGCTAATCTCAGGAACTACTAGTTGGAATTGAAAAAATATTTTTGTGTTAGATAGTCCATTTATCGAGGAAGGTTATAGGCTATATAACATAACGCTACGACCAATAGGAGCGGAGCATAAATGAAAAATATGCAAAAGCGGGAAAAATGTCCACCCGTGTGAAGCCGGGACGGGCCGCTAGTCGTCTTATAATCAGGACTTTTCCGTTTTTATCTTCTCAAAATAATCATTATCGAAGATTGAAATTGGGGCGTCCGAAACAGGTTGTGTCAGGTGACCCAATTTTTTCACTTCAAAGTATGATGTCAATTATTTAACATAGCTACTTTCTCGTTTCATCTTTAACCTCGATATTTTTACATAACACTAGCTGTGTCCTCACGGCTCCGCCCGTAGCCTATGTTACTCAGTGATAATGTAGCTTTCAAACGGCAAAATATTTTTTGAAATCGGTCCAGTAGTTTTTAAGTGTATTCGTTACATACAAAAATACAAATCTTTCCTCTTTATAATATTAGTATAGATATAGATAACATCACGCCTTGTATTCCCCGAAGGGTTCAGCAGAGGTGTTATAGTCCACTTTCGTGTCGCCAGTTATGTTTATTAGTCCCATGTAATAGGGGTCAAGCCTATTCGTATTAACAAGGCACAAATCCAGATTCCGTGCTGCTAGTGAGGAATTCCTAATGGAAAACTCCTATAACACTTTGCCCGACCTGGGGATTGAACCCAGGACCCTATGCTCAGCAGTCTCGCTTGCGACCACTAGACCAACAAGGCAGTCAATATTTTTATTCGGTTTGAATTAGCTTCACTTCGTATATTTGTTTGATTCAAATCTTGCGACAGATTTTTCAACTACTTCTGCTTAACCGATTCTCCTGAAACTTCGCATACAAATTCAATTCCCATGACAATACAACATTATAATAATTTCAACCTTCAATTCTCAAATCCTAATACTGCAGGGATACTACTAAGGGTAGATAAAACCGTTTAACTTAAAAGATTTTTACCTTTTATAAATCGATGTAAAGATA
Source organism: Amphipyra berbera (assembly GCA_910594945.2). Classification (NCBI taxonomy): domain Eukaryota; kingdom Metazoa; phylum Arthropoda; class Insecta; order Lepidoptera; family Noctuidae; genus Amphipyra; species Amphipyra berbera. The sequence continues at coordinate 8,329,129 of OU343144.1, read as the reverse complement.
ATATCGTCAGTGGAAAGGTAAAAAGACTAAAGCACCAATATACCTACTTTACAGTAGAGATATTCAAAGTATGTCCAAATGTTAGTTTCGTATGGAGAAGAATGGGCAAGAAACTCCACAGTTACTCTTTTAAAATGTCTTACAATATTTTGTATGTTACATTAATTATACAATTATATGTGAAGACGATGCACCTAGAATAAAATTACTATACCACAAAAGGTAAAAAAATAAAATAAAAATGAAACAATGACAAATGAATTATGTGATAGATACATGGTGCTCACATATTTACAAACATTGCAAAAGTATACGTTTTCCCAAACATTTAAAAGTAATAGGTCAGTGTGTGAGTTAAGGTACTTACTCATAGAATCTAAAATATTAGGTCCCCACCTATGAAATCAGCGTTTTGTATGGAGAATTTTAAAGAAGTTGCATTTTTCATACTAACATTTTCTTAATTTATTTAACAACTATGAACACTCATGTTTTAAAACTTTTATGCACTAATGTTTAAAAACTAAGATAACGTATGCCACTTAGATTAATTGACAAAAATAAGTTTTGGCAAAGTTAAAACAAAAATAGTGGTCATTTCTGCTAACAAAAAGAGGAGTCATTTTTAAGGTATTTTTTATATTTATAAAACTATAAGTAATAAGGTTTTTTTACTATTGGTAGTTGTCTATGATGGTCATGATTCGATATAACATCAAGCAATTGATATACATTTTAAATCATAGAAGTGACGAGGTTCTCTATTTATGAGAAAAAAACGCCAATTTCATAGGTGGGGACCTAATAAATGGCTTTAAAAAAATAAATTATACAATTAAAATAGCAACCAGTTTGATTTTGTCTAGTATTTTTTTTAAGAAAATAAACATAGATATTTTTTCTTAGAGTATACACATTAAATAGATAATTTAATTATCTATTTAATATGCATACTCCAAAAAAAATAACTGTTTATTTTCTTAAAAAAATACTTTGAATCTCTCTACTGTAAAGTAGGTATATTGGCGCTTTAGTCTTTTTACGTTTCCACTGACGATATAATCTAACCAGTATAATGACCTTGTAAATCAATTTTACACTCAAATTAAAAACCAACTCAGTTCTGAACCTGACCTTTCAAATGGAAATATTGGTTTTCAACTAGCGATTTCTAATACGTTTATGTTAGCAATTTTATCTGAAATTGAAATCCTAACTGGTTGCCTCGTCCAATACACAGTTTAATTGTAGTTTCAAATTCACGACTGTATATACATACCTTTTGGTATTCCAAAACGATATTGGGCATTTCTGAAATTGTTCAGTAAGCTGTCAGCCGCATAATATCACTAGTTTCCTGCAACCATGGCTTTTATTACTACTATTAAACCCAATGGCCATCATACTAGAATGATATTGAAGAGCTCCTTCAGAGAAGTAAGTGATTTTATTATATTATTTTATTTTTTTTATCAGGGACAACATACAGTTACATGTTACAATGGCACAATAGTTATCTCAAATTAAATTGGTAAATATATAACCCACACCATTGTCCACGAATTAAGTACAAGCAAAAAGAAAAAAAAAGACTGTAATTTAGGTAAAAAACAAAAGAAAGACGCCCCTGCTTATTCTAAATTAAGTTTCGGAGATTAATAGTTCTAAGCCATTGCTTTAAACTTTTGATTGGATACAGAAAATATGTATATGTCTATAAAATTAGTGTTATAAGTTTTGACAAAGCGACGATACTATCTTTGATTTTGTAGCATTAGTAAAACGATTGCATCATTGCTAAGGCGTAGCGTACGTATGATGTCACTGCTACGCCAACTACGCAATCGTAGCAAATAATTTAATCTTGTTTGTCATATTGTTTTTTTTTGTGCGCGTATTTTGGCTATGAGTATTTAATAAAAATGCGTGTATGCAGTCGGACAACAGATTAAAAACTTCTAGATTAAAAAACACCCTTTGTTGGTTGTACCAACAAATTTAAAACATAAACATTAAAACTCTTCCTGTCAATCAGGGCTCTTGAGCTAATCGACTTATTGAATATTTTTTAAATAAAATAGAGCGTAATTAACAACTGTCAGTACCAGCCGGCCGGACGAGAGCAACAAATATTATCCTGCTAGTAAAGAGGTATCATGATTAACTACCAACTCTTTATAATTATGTTTATTTAAATATTTTTTGGGTAAATCTTTTAGATTCAGGCCAAGCTAACTCTGCAGAGGAGTTATGGCAACACTGCAAACAATGACTGTAAAAATCTTTCCAGTGTCGAATTTATTCCAATTATTCCAATCAGAGTAGGCTTTGCGATAACCATATCGTCAGTGGAAAGGTAAAAAGACTAAAGCGCCAATATACCTAGTTTACAGTAGAGAGATTCAAAGTACTTTTTTAAGAAAATAAACATAGTTATTTTTCTTAGCGTATACACATTAAATAGATAATTTAATTATCTATTTAATATAACTATGAAAGGAAAAATAACTATGTTTATTTTCTGAAAAAAGTACTTTGAATCTCTCTACTGTAAACTAGGTATATTGGCGCTTTAGTCTTTTTACCTTTCCACTGACGATATAATCTACTTAGCTAACCCGGCAGAGCAAACTTTGCATTGGAAAATGTCGATTTTTGTAAAGATTTTAGTTATTCTTTGCAGTGCTGTCATTACAATTCTAATGCCGAAATTTGACGAAGCGTTTGGTGCATTAGCTAAGCGAATGGCTTCGGCGCTACGGGTCGTGGGCTCGATTACCGCACAGATCAATTATTTGTATGGCTTACAAATAGATGTTCCGGGTCTGGGCGTTTCTGCATGTGAAGATTTGTGTCTGTAAACGCACTCACGATACGGGAAAAAACATAGTATGGGGCAATAATAAAATAAAAAAATTCAGAATTAGCTTGGCCTGACTTTAGTATATTATTGGCCAAATACTCAAACGCTACTCAGTTTAAATTGCCGTTAAGGTTCGTGTTGTCACTGTCACTCTAAGGCGAAGTGAGAGTGACAGCACGAAATAAACGACAACTTAAAATTGAAAAAAAATCCGGCACCAATATTTCAGTACATTTTATTTAACAGAACTATAGGACTCTGTTTAATATCACACCAGACAATTAATAAAACCTTAAGGAAATGTATAGAAATAAGCAACATGTTTGCTTCCATAGTTTGCTAGCGATCTAATACAGTATTATGCTTTTATGAACCTTAACGCACAAGTAAGATGAGCTGAAACTCTACTTGAAGATATGGTTCAAAAGATATTCATGCCTTGGTGGGCCACTTTTGTCTAATGTTATATTAAATTATAGAGAATAGAGACCAAATGCGAAAAACTAATTATAGCAATTTTCCACTTTCCGCTCTGCCTAGCTTTTTTCCCAACTATGTTGGGGTCAGCTTCCAGTCTAACCAGATACGGCTGAATTTTTACACGGAGCGACTGTCATCACACTTCCACAACCCAGTTACGAGGTAATGCCGACATTCTAATGTTAGACCGGTTGTCAGACTTTCGGGCTTCTGACGACTGTCTTAGGTATCCGTATGACACCCGGGACCGACGGTTTAACGTGTTCTCCGAGGGATGGAGGGGTCTCGATGTATAACGAATTTTCAGCCATCCACGGACTGACCGCGAAAAGTGAAACTTAACCTTGCAAATCATATGATCTGCGCGGTTGTTAATTAGCCACGAGCCCCTCTTTCCCACTTTCCAATAAGATTGATGTCAATTTTTTTAAAATCTGGTGACTTTTTTAAAACCGTAATTATATTTGTTTAGACTATTTATGACTGCCTTGTTGGTTTAGTAGTCGCAAGCGCAACTGCTGAGCATGGGGTCCTGGGTTCGATCCCCAGGTCAGGCAAAGTGTTATTGGGTTTTTCCATTAGGATATTCTCAGTAATAATAATAATTAATAATAATTTATTTAATCCCCTGGCCCAGACGGACTGCACAACTTCTGGATAAAATGGTTACGCAGTTCACATGCTCGTTTGGCCTCACAATTCCAGTCGTCTTTGGAATCTGGGTCGCTTCCAGAGTTCCTTACAACAGGAGTTACCCACCTGCTCCATAAATCAGGTAGTACTGCGGAACCCAAGAATTATAGACCGATTACATGTTTGCCGACGGTCTATAAACTTCTTACGTCTATTTTGAGAGCCAAAATTAATTCTCATATTATAAATAATTCTATAATGTCCGTCTCTCAAAATGGATGTAAGAATGGGTCCCGCGGTACTAAGGAGCTACTCCTCATAGATATGGCCATTAGCCAACAAGTTCGCCGATCTCGAAAGGATTTGTCGACATGTTGGATAGATTATAAGAAGGCCTACGACTCGGTGCCACATACATGGCTCATGAGGGTGCTAGAGTTGTATAAAGTGATGATGAAGTTACTGAAAGTAACTGAAACTTTCAGTAATTCCATCAGGATGGAATTTGGTGTGGACAAATGTGCAGTCATGCATGTAAAGCGAGGAGGGATTATGGAATCCGTGGGAACACAACTCTCGGATTCCATACACCTCAGATCCCTCTCCTCAACCGAAACCTACAAATACTTGGGCATGTCGGAGGCGTTAGGCATCAATGAGACCGACATGAAGCAATCGTTACGGGAGCGCTTCTATGGCCGTCTGAAAAAAGTACTTAAAAGTCTTTTATCAGGCGGAAATAAGGTGCGCGCCTTTAACGGTTGGGTCACGCCGGTCTTGATGTACTCCTTCGGCATACTCAAGTGGACTCAGACCGAACTTGACGCCCTGGATAGGAGGGTCCGTACGCTGCTGACTGCATACCGAATGCATCACCCACGTTCATCGGTGATGAGGCTGTACATTCCGAGGAAGTGTGGGGGTCGAGGCTTTCTAAATGCTAAGACCCTCCACAACCGCGAGGTGTGCAGCCTTAGGGAGTACTTCCTCCAAGCCGACGTGGGGATGCATCGTGATGTAGTCGCAGTGGACAAAGGATTCACCCCGCTCTCCTTGGCTAAAGAGAACTGGCGCAAGCCTGTAGTACTGGATACTAATGGTCGCAGGGAGGTATGGCAGAGCAAGGAGCTTCACGGACGCTTTTACCGGGCCCTTCATGGGCCCGATGTAGATTTCCTAGCGTCCGTAGCCTGGCTGCGTTTCGGTGACCTATTTGGGGAAACCGAAGGTTTTGTCTGTGCGATTATGGACGAAGTTATCTTGACGAACAACTACCGAAAATATATTGTGAAGGACGGCACGGTTGACATCTGTCGGGCATGCCACTGTCCCGGCGAATCCATTCGACATATTATTTCTGGTTGTTCTCGTCTTGCTAACGGCGAGTATTTGCACAGACACAACCTAGTGGCTAGGATTATCCACCAGCAACTTGCTCTGAAATACAACCTTGTGGACGCAGAAGTACCATACTACAAGTATGTGCCCGACCCAGTTCTCGAGAATGGTCATATCACATTGTACTGGGACCGATCTATCATCACCGACAGGACTATTGTTGCCAATAAGCCTGACATAGTGGTGATAGATCGATCAGAGCGTCTCGCAATGATTGTTGATATCACTGTCCCACATGACGAGAACCTTGTGAAAGCCGAGAAAGATAAAGAAATTAAGTATCAAGACTTGGCACACGAGGTTGTCGACATGTGGGAGGTTGACTCTGCAGTCATTGTGCCGATAGTCGTGACGGCCAATGGCTTAATAGCCAAGAGCCTCGACCAACATCTGACGAGGCTCGCGTTGGGCAGCTGGATCAAGGGCCTGATGCAGAAAGCGGTACTTCTGGACACGGCACGTATTGTCAGGAAGTTCCTCTCTCTGAGGCCCTGACCACCGGTAGCTTGGACCCTGTTCCCGATGCCGGTGGGCTACTATTTTTTATATTTTTAAATGTTTTTTTATATTTTTTATAGAAATATTTAAAAATGTAAATCATATGTGTATACAAATAAATAAACGGAATTTATTTTCATAAGGCTAATACAATAAGGCGAGAACAAAGGATTTACAATGCATTATGTACTAAAATAAGTTACAGGTATCCTTATAATAATAGGCTGAGTTGTGTGAAACTCCTGACACCCAAACTAGGAACATGTCCTGTATCTCAGATGTTAGCATTCCTTCCTGCCATGCCATGTTCATATTAGTGAAGCCCAACTTTCTATAGAAACAAATAAAAAAACAATATTATAGAAATAAAAATAATTATAATCTAGCTTTTAAGTTTTTACAAATACATTAAAGAAGAAGAAGAAATAACCACCCTATTCTATATCTGCTATAAGATGTGTGTCTCAGTAGCAGCCCGGAGTCTGGATTTGTGCCCAGTTAATGGCAATAGAGTCGCCCCTTATTACATGGGACTTAACATAACTGGCGCAACGAGGGCGTACTAAAAACACCTCTGCCGAACCCTTCGGGGATAACAAGGCGTGATGTTACAATTTATAAAGGAATATTTCAAAGGACTCAGTCGAAATCTTCATGTTGCATTTCCAATTAAAATGTAGATATATTTAACTAAACATCACTAGCTACTCGGAAAGAAAAATTAATTAAGAAAAATAATACTGACGTACTTTATTGTTAAAATACTGATTGGAAGTTCTTTAGAAAAATATTTTTCTTGAACCGTTCAGAATTAATTAAATTCTTTTCTATGTAGCCAATGTTATGCAGATAAAAGGCATTGTCTTTATTCTTTCAAGGAGAAGTGATTGTTTTGAATCCTTATGTAACTTTTTTATTTTTTTTGTACATATTTTTTTCGCTATTGTCCCTTGTTTCACCTGATGGTAAGCGCAGACAGGGTCTAAGATGGAGCACACAGATATAGAGGGATCCCCCTATACCCCTCTAGCGCTCACATACTCACGACGGAACAGAGTAAACCGCTTGGCGCCGGACTTTAAATGAGGGTGGTAGTTAGCCAGGCGGACCGTATAGATCCTGCCACCAAGCATGCTGGGTTTTGTTGAATCTTACAACACTAGTCTATTCCCAACGTGCGGTGAGGAAGTTTTATATTCTAACCCGTCCCCACACGGGGTGAAAGTTAAAAGTGTAATTTTAATAACTATTCCAATAATTTTATACAATTAGCCCAAGGAAGCGGTCAAAGAATTGTTGAAATACCACTTTATGCATCCAGTTATTATTTATTCTAAAAGCAGTGATAGGCTAGCGGTTGGACGATTGTCTTCCATGCAGGAGGGTCTTAGTTTGATTCCGGTCACACTTCTGACTTTCCGAATTCATATGCGGATCAGTTTGGTAATCACTTGCGTTAATGGTGAAGGTAAACATCGTGAGTAAAACTGTACACCTGAGAGGGCTTCAAAAAGTTCTCTATGGTGTGTGTAGTCCGCTAACTCGCACTAAGCCAGCATGGCGGACTAAGTTCTAAACCCTTCTCATTCCGAGAAGAGGCCCGTGCCCAGTACAATAATAGGCGGATTATGTTATGTAGGTAATGTATGATGCTTTCATGATTTTAATAACAATTTTTGTGACAGAAATATTAATCTTTAATACCTGCAGTAACGTATTAAATTTAAGTATTGATATCACATAACATCACGCCTGTATTCCCCGAAGGGTTGGGCAGAGGTGTATAGTAACACCCTCATTTCACTGTTATGTTTAAGAGCCATTTAATAGGGGGCAAGCCTATTGCAATCAACCGGCCACAAATCCAAATTCCACACGGAAAAACGCAATAACACTTTGCCCGACCTGCGGATTGAACGTAGCACCTCAAGACCAGCAGTCGCTCTTATCACCGCTAAACCAACGAAGCAGTTTAATTATTTGGGTTTTACCAATTAGGGAATGTGGTAATAGTAAGCAAAGAAAGATAATTAAAATGCATATGCGCAATGGCAACGCTTTAAAATCAAATGAATATTTAGAAATAAATACTATTCTATACAGGTACAAATAACGGTACCTACATATTCAAACAGGATCCTTACTTGACCAAACAACGAAGACCTCCAGCATATCTTTAGTATTCTATTATACAAAGGAAATACGGTAAGTGGATGGCTCTATGTAAACTGGTCGTCTCATGTAAAGAGCGACTTCCCTGTTGAGTTTCGCATAATGCGATCCATTTAACTTATAAAGTCAACTACGACCATAACGTGGTCTCCAATTTACAAATTACTGGTTGCTACATACGTTGTAGCTGAAGTTTGAAGGGTACAATGAATATGTATTTAATTGTGTCGGTAATTGTAAATTAAATTTCAATTTGTATCAAAAAACTACCAATTAGACGGTTTTATCAAAAATTTATCGCAAGTTCTTAGAAAGCATCAACATAATAGCAATTGATTTTTTCAGAAAATAATATTACATTTAACTGCCTCGTTGGTGGCAGGCGTGACTGCTGATAGGGAGGTTCTGGGTTCCGGTCCCCAGGTCGGACAAAGTGATATTGGGTTTTTCAGTGTAGAATTCCTCAGTAGCTGCCCCGGAGTTTGGATTTGTGCCCTGTTGACGGCAATAGACTAGCCCCCTATTACATGGGACTTAAACATAATGGCGAAATAAGAGTGTTGCTATACACCTCTGCCCAATCCTTCGGGGATTACAGGCGTGATGTTATGTAATATATTTAAATTATTCCCAATTTGTATGTATATTTTCTTGCCATATAATTTTACATTTTTATATCCTTACTGTTATACATGTGAAAGTAACTCTGTCTGTTTGTTACCTAATCACGACTAAACTAAGATTGTCTGGAACCCGGAGAATAAGCTACTACGCGATAAACGACGTCCAAGCGGGCGAAACTGTGAGCGACCACAAGTGTTTCTATAAAAAAAAAATTAAGAACATGAAAATAGTAGGTAACATACTGGCATCGGGTCCAGGCTACTGGTGGTCACGATAGCTCTGCTAACGGCTAGTTCATATAGAAACTGTTTACAGGACCCGTTTTAGCGGAACAATTTTTATTTTGGTGATAGCGCCTGTAGTTGTTTGAGTAAGTTCACATACACGACAGTATTCCGAATACAGTAAAAAATACTGGATCCGTTGTTTTTATCGCATTCTGCCTGTCAGGTGAAACATAGCTGCTATTTGTTTAACTGATTCGTCGGTACAGATGTGAACAACACATCCAGTACCGATGGATTCGTTAAAACGGATCCACTCTGTTAACGGGCAGCAACTCAGCACAGAAAAGCACAGAATTTACTCTGAAATACAAAGTAAGTACTCGACAACTCGTGCTCACAAAATAAAATATACCATTTTTATTCTTGAGTGAATGTCATTTCTGGCGAGTGTGAGTGGGCCATTGAATATTGGAAGGATAGGCTAGGGAAAATCGTTACCTGCGCCGATGTACTCTATAGTGATGGGACACGCTTTGATGCAGCATTCACGATAAATTATTATTATGAAACAATTTTGATAATCAAATCGATAGTAGTAGTAAGAAGGTTTGGTTTGGTATAGATTTTTTGGTGAAGTAGCGTTTAATTAGCGAGGTGTGTTCCTCTGTTGAGGAGGGGCACTTAGCTAATTACCAATCGCGTGAATCATTACATTTGCAAGGATAAGCTGCGCTGGCCGCGGTTAGTCCATGGATAGGTGACCGTTCGGTACACATCGAGACCACTCCGTGACTCGCAGAGCATGTTAAACCGTCGGTCCCGGGTGTCATACGTGTACCTATGACAGTCGTTGCGGGTTGTCAGAAGCCCGGAAATCTGACCACCGCGCACTGGTCTAACTTTAGGGTATCGGCATTGCCCAGTAACTTGGACTGCGGAGGTCTGATGGCAATCGCTCCGTGTAAAATAGTGGTATTCAGCCGTATCTGGTTAGACTGGAAGCTGACCGTTGTTGGGAAAAATTGGAAAAAGGCTAGGTAGAACGTTGAGGTGTGTTACTGCGATCATCAATTAGTTTGCTGAACATAGTGGTTACAGCGTCTTTCGCTCATGACTGTACATAGCTGCGGTTTGTAGATGGTTACCGAGTGATAAGAGGATGGTGATGAAGTCTTGTAGAATTTCAAGCAATCTAGAATTTACTGGCAATGACAAATACCCAAGATTGATAATGCGCATCGAGGTCTGGGTCTGTGATATCAAACCACTTGCCCAAAATGGCTACCACAACCACTTTGTATGAGAGATTGAAAACAGCATCAGATTGCGTTGTTGAAGTAGAGTGGTGGTTTACTGGTATCACACGGCGTTGAAAGTCCTTTTGCCAAACAAAGATATTACACAATTATGCTAAACCAGGAAATGTTTTACATACACGTACATGCATAATATAATATAGCAGTAGGTATCATTTTTTTTCTAGCATTTTTTTAAATTTTGTCCTCGTTGTTGGTCTTGTGGTCGCAAGCGTGGGGTCCTGGGTTCAATCCCCAGGTCAGGCAGTGTTATTGGGTTTTTCCACTAGGGATTTCTCAGTAGCAGCCCGGTGTCTGGATTTGTGCCCGGTTAATAGCAATAGCCTTCTATTGCATAGGACTTAAACATAACTGGCGAAACGAGGTTGTACTAAAAACACCTCTGCCGAATCCTTCGGGGAATACAAGGCGTGATATTATGTTATTTATCTTTTTTTTAAATTTAATCCTTATCAGGTGGTTTAGATACGATCACTTACTACTATCGCAAGACAAAAAAGAAAGAAAAAATATATCAAACAAATTCCCGTGCAAGATTAATTTATAGCAGTAATAGAAGGTTTTAATTACATGAATTCTTTTTATCCTGTATATAAAACTTCAGCTATAGTTAAGGCTAAATAAAAAATATACTTTAAACAACATTAAATATAACACAATAAACCTTACCCAATAACATCGATACGCACTGCGCACATCACTACAAGAAGCAGCCACTAACCTAGTTATGGAGCGATCTCGTCCGGTCAGCTCTTCAATGCCTTGTATAAATCTAGATACCGCCTTGTTTGTGCTAGGACCAGTCTCGAGACACAACTGTTAGTACAGACCACCCTCGTGTGTATCCAGCTTTTGTTACCAACGTACAAACTGAGTCGTTCAAAAGGCTATCGAGAGTAAGTTGATGGAGATTGAATAACATGATGGATTGCTATGGATAGTTGTATAATATTATTGTTGGAATAGGATTTATGAATCTTTATCTACACTGGCCTGCAAAAATAAGTATCACACTTTTAAAATTGCAATAACTTTTTAAGTACACAATATATATTTTCGAAACAAAAAGGACTCAAAAAAGAGTTTAACTTTGTTACTATAGTTTCAAAGAAACCTGATAAAAAGTGCTATAAAACGTTTTTTATTTTAAATCTCTAACTTCTATAGTTTAGAAAAAAATTAAATTTTATAAGTGTGATACTTATTTTTGCAGGCCAGTGTATATATAGAAAAGGAGAAGCTGACTGACTGACTGATCTATTAACGCACAGCCTAAACGGCTGGGGTTAGAAACTTGACATTTTGACAGTCGGTTCAAAACATCCACTAAGAAGGGATTTCTCGAAATTCAACCCCTAAGGGCGTGAAATATGGTTTTTAAGTTTGTATCTAAGTCCGTCATTTTTGAAGTAAGAAGCTTGAAATTAAATATTAAGGCTTTTGGTAAGAAATAAACGTATAAGTGTTTGAGGGTTTTTGGAGATTCCACCCCTAAGAGGGTGAAATGGGGGGTTGAAGTTTGTATGTAAGTCCGCCGTTTTTGAAGTAAGAAAGATGAAATTAATTATTAAGGTTTCTGGTTAGGAATAAATGTACACATATTTGGAAATTCAACCTCTAAGGGGGTGAAATAAGTGTTTAATGTTTGTATGAGAAATCTGGTACTTTTGAAGTAAGAAGCATGGGGAGAAACTGACCGACTGGCTGACTAATCTAGCAACGCACAATCTAAACCGCTGAGAGTGATAAAAGACGACACTTTAAAATGGGCTTAACGAGGATTTCATACTTCACGCAAGTAAAGCTGCGGGCAAAAGCTAGTTGTCCATATAAACTGACATCTGGTGCTGGCTTCCAGACTAGGATTCCCTGTATCGTGGAAGCTAGGCGAAACTATTATACATACAATAAGACAATCTGTTTACAAGGTTAGTCGAAAAGGGGGTACTAAGCCGCGGGCCACTTAATGTAGGTATCACTGGTGATTATTTTAAAGAGTCTCAAAATTTCAAATTTCGAAAAAAAAACCATGCAAAATGATTTTTATTTTAGTTTTTTCAAAAATTCTTCATCCAATGGCATTACCCAACTGTATGGATTGTAAAATTGTGGCTGAACTATGTTGCTTGTGCGGCCTGTACGCCTAGGCTAAGGTTCATAAAATATCTCACAGATCAGTCAAATCAGTAAAGTGGTTTTTGAATTGTGTCCCAAGAGAACTCGACTAGCGAAGGCACATGAAAACCTTAACACGGAACATGTTTTTTTTTAGCAGTTTTCAGTTACAGAAAATTTATTAGAGTACCGTAAAATGGGGTGAATAGGGAAGCAGGGGTGAATCGGGACGAAACTTTAAAAGGGATTTTAATATTGAAATATTATAGTTTGTTGCCAAAAAGAACTCTGTGTTTTGGTACTGTATTATAATTAACGATTAAGTGTCCTTGTTGGCGACAAACTATATTATTTCAACGGTAAAATAGATTTTAAAGTTTCGTCCCGATACACCCCTGCATCCCTATTCACCCCGTTACATGGTAGTTACTGGAAATGTAATCGGTATGTACTTTATGTCTATTATTAGAATGATAATTTTAAAATCATTAGACGTTCCTTTTAAAAATCATCGCGTTTTTTCAATAAAAAAAACATAGGTAGGTAAAAATATATTTGTTTATATACAGGCTGAACTCTAATTCCACGTATTCCCATAAGAGCTTGATAGTGTGACCTATATGCAACAAATTAGTACACCATGCGGGAAGCCAGTAGATTTCGAGAACGTTAATTTTTATATTTTTTTTGATAAGATCCCAGAATTCGTTGTAAAATGTTTTTTTAACTTTGATTTATCAAATTGAATATCTTTGATTTGCCTATTAACTTGTAGCTGATATTTTAACAAAGCTATTCAAGTATTCAAATGTTTAAGAATACCAACCAGTTGAAAGTAATCTATACTAATATTATAAAGCTGAAGAGTTTGTTTGTTTGTTTGAACGCGCTAATCTCAGGAACTACTGGTTGGAATTGAAAAAATCTTTTTGTGTTGGATACATAAAAATAATTTCTCTAGCTCATTGGATAGTCCATTTATCGAGGAAGGTTATAAGCTTTATAAAATCACGCTCCGACCAATAGGGGCGGAGCATAAATTAAAAATGTTGTAAAAACGAGAAAAATGTCCACCCGTGCGAAGCCGGGACGGGCCGCTCGTAATTAAATATTATTTAAATGTATAAGGAAATCATCCAGGTACACACAATGACGATTATCTTAATAACTTACTATGACGCGAAGTGTAAAAAATACGAGAAAAACATCCTTATTTCATCAGCTATCCAATGAGCTATAAATATTTACAAAAAGCAATTCTTCTAAAATGTTAAAAAATGCTGACAAAGGTGGAATACGACAATTGTTAGGAATTGATAAAAATACATATAGGAATATTGAATTAAATACTTGTTTATATAATAACAACACTCTTTTCGAAATTTTATTGTTATTTTGCAACTTTGCGCCCGATACGAGCCTTAAATCTGTATGATAGTTCGCTTTTCGTAACTCTTATATTATCTTCCTCAACACTTCTACTGAAGTTACCTGCACCAGTGTGGAGTAGAATATATTTAATGTGGCCCCAGACATACAGGTCTGGTGGGATCTTTCTGGTCATTTTGATGGCCTCGGCCCATTTTAATGGCCCTCCCTCACGTAAGTGGCAGGCCACTTGTCTCCTCAATTGTTAATGAGGCCCAATAAAACAAAGCTAAAAAAATTGTTTTTGAATATGATAAATTTAAGAAACCCATCTGACACTAATTTGTTACACTTTATTATTATAAGTTATAAATGTAAACTCATTTCAAGTGAACTCTGTTCTTTATTAGAAACTAGCTGTGTCCTCACGGCTCCTCCCGTAGCTTATGTTACTCAGTGATAATGTAGCTTTCTAACGGCAAAAGATTTTTTAAATCGGTCCAATAGTTTTTAAGTTTATTCGTTACATACAAAAATACAAATCTTTCCTCTTTATAATATTAGTATAGACTATAGATAAATTCTTTAAACCTAAATCTAATACAGTGAGCATTGCCCTGTAACTGGGTTGCAGAGGTTTGATAGCAGTCGCTCCGTGTAAAATACTGGTATTCTGCGGCATCTTGTTAGACTGGATGCTAACTTCAAGATAATTGGGAACAGGCTAGGATTAAGTTTTAAGAACTCTAAATTGGGATCAATATAGTTGGGAAAAGGCTAGGCACAACAAAGGTAAATATTTCAATTCCATTTTCATAATAATCAGACGAAAAGTCGACATGCCCTTTTCTTATTATTAATCTTTATTTCAGTTTTCCGTCGTGTGTTCAAAGGCTGGATTTATAAAAGGTTATTCACTTACCCTCGTCAAACCACCGACACTTGCCGATTTTATTGTCGGCCTTCTCATCAATCACGTGTAGGGAAAAAGATGATTTACGCCAAAGTCAAGCGGTTGAGAATTGAGAAAATTTCAAGCCTTTGTCTTGTAGTATTATGGCGGATTCAAACCTCGTGTGTAGTACAAAACAACTAAAGGATGATTTCCACCAAACGACTCGCATCGTATCGGATCGAAAAGGATACGAATGGATGCGGCGACAGCCGATCGCGTCCGGCAGCATTTCCACGCATACGATCGGCTCCATACCGTCGCTGGCGAACGTATTCGTTTTTGCGCCTATTAAAATAGTTTCATTCCTACCGTGTTGACGTGGTCGGATACGATTATAGGTGAACGGAGCCGATCGCGCGTCGCAGCATACTTTCGGATACGATCACGTGTCACGGAAGACACCCGCATTGGTAATATAGGCTTTAAATACTGTGTACACGATTTAGTACCGTTTATAGATTGTAAAATCTGTTCCGATCCGATGCGATGTGAGCCGTTTGGTGGAAATCATCCTTAAGATGTCGCATGGGCAAACTTCGTGAAACCAATCTGTTCCCAGGCGAGTGCGACTTTAAGACCTCCAATGTTTATTGGTACTGCAGTAAAAAATGATCTTTATGCTGACGCAATAAGTTTGAATGGCGCGATAATGAGCGTTGTTCGATCAAGTTTGCCAATGTGACTTCTAAGTTGTCTCTTACTATACATGTGAACAAAGATTTTTTTTGGATTAGCAACTACTGCCTTGTACATGGGATCCTAGGTTCGATCTCCAGGTCGGAAAAAGTGTTATAGGCTTTTTCCATTAGGAATTTCTCAGTAGCAGACTGGAGTCCAGATATGTGCCTCGTTAATGGCAATAGGCTCGCCCCCTATTATATGGGACTTAAACTAACTGGTGCAACGCGAGTGTACTAAAAACACCTCTGCTGAAGCTTTCGGGGACTGCAAGGCGTGGTGTTATGTTTGTTATGTTTACTGATTCGTCTAATTAGAACATTCTTACAATTATTTTACTACCCTGTATCTGCTAGAATATATTATGAAAGTGTGATTCCACGGCAACCTTTTAACTCTTTATAAGGCAAAGGGAATATGTTCCCCACCAAATTTGGAAGATGTCTCGAAATCCTCGTTCTTTTATTTTTTTTTAAACCTAGCAATATTATTATTTTACAAGCTTTTTTTTTACTATTTTCTGTAATAGTTAATAAAAACATGGAGGCAGCTACATAAAATACAAACTATATTTTTATTATTTATAAAAAAATGCCAACTTGTTTGTTATTTTCTTTTCTTAAACCCTTCTGCCCGTTAAAGGGTTAAATCGTAATATCGTTAAAATTCATTCAGCCATTCAATCAAAGTTCATTAGGTACGAAAAATTAATGTTTTGAAAGATTATGAAAGCGTTAAATGAGAATTGACGATGGTGCTATTAATTGATTGAATACATAGTAAAGTTATAACGATAGGCTCATAACCACCTACAGACTTACTTGATCTATAATCACTTTTAACAATAATAAAACCGACTTCAAATTGTCTACCTCCGAAGTTCTTCATCAGATCTTCACAAAATTTAAATGGGACCACTACGAAAGAATACTCTTTCAAACAAAAAAACAATTATTAAAATCGGTTCACAATTAGCACAGATATCGCGGAACAAACATACAAAAAAAAACATACAATCGAATTGAGAATCTCCTCCTTTTTTGAAAGTCGGTTAAAAATATAGTGTAACAAGCCTAACAATAGCAAAACTGTAATCAGCTTTATTATTTTTAACAAAACTTCACGTCTGTATTCACCGAAGGGTTAGGCAGAGGTGTATAGTAACACCTTCATTTCGCCGTTATGTTTAAGTCCAAGTCCTATGTAATAGAGGGCGAGCCTATTGCCACCAACTGGGCACAAATCCGAACCCCGGGCTGCGACTGAGGTATTCCTCAGTCCACATGGAAAAACCCAATAACACTTTGCCCGAGGTGGGGATCGAACCTAGGACCTCACGATCAGCAGTCGCGCTTGCCACCACTAGACCAACGAGGTAGTTATTATTTTTACTGGTACTGAATTTAAGGCTTTCTTTTTGCTTTGTATGATGAAGCCGAGGTTATGAATTAATAATTATAACTGCAGAACAGCAAAATAATTAAATAGGTATAAAGGGTCATATCCATGAAAGTGCTGTTCGTAAGTTCCTGGGTGCGATCCCCAGGTCGGGCAAAGTGTTATTGGGTTTTTCCGTGTAGAATTCCTCAATAGCAACCCGGAGTTTGGCTTTGTGCCCGGTCGATGGCAATAGGCTCGCCACGTATTACATGGGACTTAAACATAACGGCGAAATGTGGGTGTTACTATACACCTCTGCAAACCCTTTCGGGGAATACAGGCGTGATGTTATGTTATTTTATAATCTGTGAAAATAATAGAATAGTAAATGTCTTTGCGAACGTATTTTTTTTTAATCCCTTCGTGAGTTTTTCTCCACCCGGTATAAAAGGTCCAATCCATGAAAGTTGTTATAACAATCTCGCGGCGCAGTTGATACAAAAATAGAAGCTCTAAAAGTCGACAGAGCCAATTCCACCAACAAAACTGTTGCCAAACCGCAAAAACAACAACCGTCAGTTAGTTTTCGCTAACGAAAACTGTCAAAATGGTGAATTTTCAGTGAGTGAATTTGGGGGCTGTCTGTTGTAGTTATGACGATTAAAAGTACGGATTTTCAGCTTAGTCTTCTTTATTTCGTGTGGTTAGTGACTAACCTGGTGTCAGAGTGTATGCCGCCCATGGGCCTCTGACTTGGCTTCACATGCCGTCGAGAAATATCTCTCAGGCATGCCGGTTTCCTCACGATGTTTTCCTTCACCGTTTTTAAACAAGTGATAATTATACAATACGCATATGAATCTGAAAAATCAGAGGTGCGTGCATCGGGTTTGAACCCGAGATCTATGACTTGGCAGTCCGACGGTCATACCACTAGGGTACCATTGAAATATAGTTTACTTAAAATGAATGAGTTTTGATTTTGTTGTCAACGATTTGACAGTTTTTCGTAAATGAAAACTTTTTGAATGAACGGTTTGGCTTCGGTTCGGTTGCGATTGATCAACATAACAAACCATAACATCACGCCTGTATTCCCCGAAGGGTTGGGCAGAGGTGTATAGTAACACCTTCATTTCATCGTTATGTTTAAGTCCCATGTAATAGGGGGCAAGCTATTGCCATCAATCAGGCACAAATCCAAACTCCGTGCTGCTACTGAGGAATCACGAAAGAACTCAATAACACTTTGCCCAACCTGGGGATCGAACCCAGGACCTCTCGATCAGCAGTAGCGCTTGCCACTACTAGACCAAAGAGGCAGTTCATCAACGTTTCTGTTAGTGTAATTGGCTCCAATACTTGATACTGCGATTGTTGCTTTATTTTTCTGAAAAGAACTGTTCTGCCTAGCCGTTTCCCAACTATGTTGGGGTCACCTTCCAGTCTAACGAGATGCGGCTGAATACCAGTATTTTACACGAAGCAACTGCCATCAGACCTCCGCAACCCAGTTACTGGGTAATCCGATATCCTAAGGTTAGAGCGGTTATCAGACTTTCGGGTTTCTAACTTCCCGTAACGACTGTCATAGGTATTCGCTACCCGGGGCGAACTGTTTAACGTACTCTCCGAGGCAGGGAGAGGTCTCGATGTATAACGAACGGTCACCCATCTACAGACTGACCGCGGCAAATCTTATAATTAGCCATGAGCCCCTCCAATTTTCCGAAAAGAACTTCCTGTGTACAAAACTTAATACAGCACATTTTATAATAGTGACCGAACCGGAAGAAATGTCGAAATATCTGAGTCATAAGAAAAATCGTGCTGTAAGTTCTGCACAACACCTGTCCCGTAATCCGAGCCGAATTTGACGAGGGTAACACTATAATATAAAATTCTTTTCCATTCGCCGTGTCTCCTTGTTGGAGGACCGTGTACTACACTTCGGCAGTGTAATGAAATACGGATTAAAAATCTGATATATTTATTTATGTATAGGTACTTGTCTGAATAGATCAGGTTTATTGCTATCATGGAAGGAATGCAGAAATGAATCGAATGTAGAATCGATTTTGTTTAATGTAAATGTAATGTTTACATAACAAACATAATATCACGCCTGTACTCCCCGAAGGGTAGGGCAGAGCTGTATAGTAGCACCGTTCTTTCGCCGTTAGGTTTTCAGTCCCATGTAATAGGGGGCGAGCCTATTGCCATCAACCGGGTACAAATCCAAACTCCGGGCTGCTACTGAGGAATTCCACAAGGAAAAACCCAATAACGCTTTGCCTGACCTGGGGATCGAACCCAGAACCTCACGAATAGCAGTCGCGCTTGCCACCACTAGATCAACGAGGCAGTTCCCAATCCCTAAACAATCATCTGCATAATAAAATAAAAGTGGAAAGTGACTCACAGACTGACTGCTCTATCAAAGCACAGCCTAAACCACTGGAGTTAGAAACTTGAAATTTTGACAGTAGGTACCTTTTATAACGTTGGCATCCACTAAGAAAGGATTTTTCAAAATTCCTTCCCTAAGTGGATGAAAAAAAATCACGCAAGCAAAGCTGCGGGCAAAAGCTAGGCGCAGATAAAGAGTAACTGGACTATACTGCCTCCTTGGTCTAGTGGTGGCAAGCGCTACTGCTAATCGTGAGGTCCTGGGTTCGATCACCAGGTCGGGCAAGGGTCATTGGGTTTTTCCGAGTAGAATTCCTTAATAGCAGCCTGGAGTTTGGATTTGTGCCCGGTTGATGGCAACATTACAGGCTCGCCCCCTATTATATGGAATCTAAACATACCAGCGAAATGAGGGTGTGTTATACACCTCTACCCAACCTTCGTGGAATACAGGCGTGATGTTATTTAGATAAAAAGTAAAATTGTCAAGCTATTTTTCTACGACACTGGTTTCATAATGTTACCCTAGTTAAACCATTGAAAATACTTAATTTACGTCATGCGTCAAAATGTGTATGATCAATGGTAATCACCAGTCAAAATGGTCTCCCGCTAACAAAAGAATTTGAACCCTCCACTCTGAGTTTTTAGGTTGAAGGTTGATTGTGGACGGAACGTTGAAAAGAACTCCGAATGTTGCGACTGTAATACCTGATGTAATTTGGCGCTAATACCCAATAGCTTATAATCACATTAGCATTCAAAGTCAAAATCCGGTCAGATGAATGAATTAATCTTAATTCGTACATTAGAGAGAGACTACAGACCATTTTAGACTTACTTGCCAGAATATTGGTATAGGTTTTTATGTTTGTTTATTTGATTACTGGTCATGGGTGTCAGTTAATAAATAAATAAATAAATTTACAGCCTAGCGATAGTGATAGCCTAGAGGTTGAACGCTCGCCTTCCATGGAGGAGGGTCTGAGTTCGGTCCCGGCCCGTACTTCCAACTTTTCGAATTCATGTGCGGATCAGAATTTGATTATCACTTACTTTAATAGTTAACTTCCTTTAATTTAAAAACACACCGATAATTCAGCCCTCATCAAGCTGTCACCCTCCCAGACCTCCCGCTAACAACGCCCTAAGCCGAGGTCCGAATCCCCTTAGTGCTATTGTTGCTAGTAGTCATGATGTTAGTAGTAGTAGTTAGCTTAGGTTAAGTATTTTACTCGTCCCCATTGATTACAGACCCTTCAGGTCTCGCCAATAACTGCCCGGTTACGTAGAAACGGTCCGCAAGACCATCTACAAGCAGTCGAATAGAAAAAGAATAAAAATACCTTAACAAAATGTTTAACATTAATGCTAACCACACACAAATAGGTACATAAATTATTTCATCTCATCCCGTAAGTGAAAAAGTGCTCATTATTTTTAAATGTCGTGTCAGCATGACTACGTAATCTGCATTCATTCATAAATCTGTTCCTTCAGCCCCAATTAGAGAAGAAATCTTTTTAATAGTTCCTGGGGCACCTGGTACGTTTAATTTGGTTTTGGTAAAGCTTTTTTAAAAGTTCTGCACTTGGGATGGGATGTCATGGCCGAAATATCAGAAATTTGTAAAGAATATTTCTATAGAGATAATTACATCATTCACCTGTTCAATACTTTCATCTCCTATCTTTACTTTACACTCAGATACATCTGCATCTCTTTCAAAAACCATTACTTTCGTCTCTTCCGTCTTTTTCAAAAACCTAGCAAATTGTATGATCCGCACGGTTAGTAATTAGCCACGAGCCCCTCTACATACATACATACATACATAAACTCACGCCTTTTTCCCATGGGGGTAGGCAGAAACTATAGAACGCCACATGCTACGACTCTTACATACCCCTTTCGCTTCATCCACATTCATACATCTTGTCATACACGCACGCCGGTTGAGAGTACTACGCACCTGACCTTTGTGAAGAACATCACCAATAACATCGATGTATGTCCTTCTAGGACGTCCTCTACCGGCGTTCCCATTAACATCCGCCTTATAAATTTCTTTTGTTAATCGCCGTTCACTCATTCTCTCAACAGCCAAATGAGAATGAGTTGCCTGTCAAATGTCTTCTCTACGCAGATGATCAAGTTTTGCTTGCATCGTCGGCGGAAGAGTTGCAAGACATGGTAACTATGATGAATGGAGCATATAATATGAAAGGGATGAGTAGAAAATTGTTTTCGATAAAATACGTTGAAATCGCAAAGAATACGATTCAGTTCGAAAAATCGTGATTTACAGAACTAAAACGCGTGCTTTGATTAAAAAAAATACGTCATCAGACAATATAGGTGTCCTTCTTCTTCTTCCTGCCCTTATCCCACACTAGGTGGGGTCGACACAACATGTAATTCGTAAATCCATGTTGTCAAAGGTTTTGGCTTATTGTTTTATGACCGACCGCCTGCCTGACATCAACCCTCCTTGGGAATACTCGTTGCGCCGTCGCGCGGGTGACCCAATGTGCTCACTGATGTTATGCACTGGGTCCCAAAATGATATGCTTGTCGATCTTATCGCCGACAACTAAGCAGACTATGTTCTTCTTGGTGGAGTATACTTGAAGTTCCTCGACCCACTCATTCAGTTTTGCTAGGGACTTTGGTTCTGACACATCGTAAACGAATATAGCACCGTGAGCGCCTTCTTCTTCTTCTTCCTGCTCATATCCCACACTAGGTGGGGTCGGCACAACAATGAATTTCATAAATCCATGTTGTTAGAGGTTTTGGCTTATTGTTTTATGACCGACCGCCTGCCTGAGATCAACCCTCCTTGGGAATACTTGTTGAGCCGTCGCGCGGGTGACCCAATGTGCTCGCTGATATTATGCAATGGGTCCCAAAACATGCTTGTCAATCTTATTGCCGACATCTAAGCAGACTATGTTCTTCTTGGTGGAGTATACTTGAAGTTCCTCGACCCACTCATTCAGGTTTGCTAGGGACTTTGGTTCTGACACATCGTAAACCAATATAGCACCGTGAGCGCCTTCTTCTTCTTCTTCCTGCTCATATCCCACACCAGGTGGGGTCGGCACAACAATGAATTTCATAAACCCATGTTGTTAGAGGTTTTGGTTTATTGTTTTATGACCGACCGCCTGCCTGACATCAACCCTCCTTGGGAATACTTGTTGAGCCGTCGCGCGGGTGACCCAATGTGCTCGCTGATATTATGCAATGGGTCCCAAAACATGCTTGTCAATCTTATTGCCGACATCTAAGCAGACTATGTTCTTCTCGGTGGAGTATACTTGAAGTTCCTCGACCCACTCATTCAGTTTTGCTAGGGACTTTGGTTCTGACACATCGTAAACGAATATAGCACCGTGAGCGCCTTCTTCTTCTTCTTCCTGCTCATATCCCACACTAGGTGGGGTCGGCACAACAATGAATTTCATAAATCCATGTTGTTAGAGGTTTTGGCTTATTGTTTTATGACCGACCGCCTGCCTGAGATCAACCCTCCTTGGGAATACTTGTTGAGCCGTCGCGCGGGTGACCCAATGTGCTCGCTGATATTATGCAATGGGTCCCAAAACATGCTTGTCAATCTTATTGCCGACATCTAAGCAGACTATGTTCTTCTCGGTGGAGTATACTTGAAGTTCCTCGACCCACTCATTCAGGTTTGCTAGGGACTTTGGTTCTGACACATCGTAAACCAATATAGCACCGTGAGCGCCTTCTTCTTCTTCTTCCTGCTCATATCCCACACTAGGTGGGGTCGGCACAACAATGAATTTCATAAATCCATGTTGTTAGAGGTTTTGGCTTATTGTTTTATGACCGACCGCCTGCCTGAGATCAACCCTCCTTGGGAATACTTGTTGAGCCGTCGCGCGGGTGACCCAATGTGCTCGCTGATATTATGCAATGGGTCCCAAAACATGCTTGTCAATCTTATTGCCGACATCTAAGCAGACTATGTTCTTCTCGGTGGAGTATACTTGAAGTTCCTCGACCCACTCATTCAGGTTTGCTAGGGACTTTGGTTCTGACACATCGTAAACCAATATAGCACCGTGAGCGCCTTCTTCTTCTTCTTCCTGCTCATATCCCACACTAGGTGGGGTCGGCACAACAATGAATTTCATAAATCCATGTTGTTAGAGGTTTTGGCTTATTGTTTTATGACCGACCGCCTGCCTGAGATCAACCCTCCTTGGGAATACTTGTTGAGCCGTCGCGCGGGTGACCCAATGTGCTCGCTGATATTATGCAATGGGTCCCAAAACATGCTTGTCAATCTTATTGCCGACATCTAAGCAGACTATGTTCTTCTCGGTGGAGTATACTTGAAGTTCCTCGACCCACCCATTCAGTTTTGCTAGGGACTTTGGTTCTGACACATCGTAAGCTAATATAGCACCGTGAGCGTATCAGACAATATCGGTAAATCTCAATAAAGCTTTCACATAAAAACAAACTGAGCCAGTCTGAAATAAAACGCAATCGAACGTTAGCGCAACGGTCATTCGCAAGAGGAAATAGAAGCGTAACTGGATTGACTGCGCTAACCCGCTTGCGTGTTTGTCAGCGGCAACCTACTTGCGGCCTATGTTTGACCTGGTGCATAGAATACTGTGCAGATGTGCTTATTTGTTAAACAAAATAATGTATTAAAAATTGCGTATTAAAAAAAAAAGGTCACTGTCACAGTGCTGGGCACGGGCCTCTTCTCAGAATGAAAAGAGTTTAGGCGTCAGTCCACCACGTGCTCTCCGAGACACGGAGGGGTCTCTCAATGTGTCACGGACTGACCGCGGCAAGCGCAGCTTAACCTCGCTAATCATATGATCCGCACGCTTATCAATTAGCCACGAGCCCCTTCTGCTTGACTTCTACTACCAATAAAATATTTTAACCTCTCCACACATTGTCCATACGTGCTGTCTATCTGTGTACGATGCACGATGCAAAACGATAGTGCGTTGGCTTACTAGACAGAAAAATGCACGATGGTTAGCTGTTATTAGTGCTTGTTCAATGCGTCCGATCCGAATCCGAGAAAATACGATCCGAACAAGCTGCAATAATATTTGTATGAACAGTTTACACTGCATCTGATCCGAATTTCCAAGAAGCCGAGTTTCTACGGATCTTTTTTTCTCGATAAAAGATGATGTAGTGACAAAAATTGAATGGAGTATCCTTAGGTGGTTTGGTCATGTTGAGAGAATGAGTGAACGGCGATTAACAAAAGGAATTTTTAAGGCGGGTGTCGATGGAAACGCCGGTAGAGGACGTTTTAGAAGAACATACATCGATGTTATTGATGATGTTCTTCACAAAGGACTGGTGCGTAGTACTCTCAACTGGCGTGCGTGTATTACAAGATGTATGAATGTGGATGAAGCGAAAGGAGTATGTAAGGATTGTAGCATGAGGCTTTCTATAGTTTCTGCCTACCCCATGGGAGAAAGGCGTGAGTTTAAGTATTTATGTATGTATTTACTCAAATTCGGGTCGGACGAGTGCAGGCGCTCTATGGTTGATGCTAAGTGAAACAAATCAGTAGGTACATAGGTATTAAAAGTCGCTGACTCGTCGTTACAACTAAATGACAAATCATTTTAATCGAGTGCCTTCAGCTGAAACTTGAATCTTATTAAATGATAAATGATTTTTATTTCTATAAATAAATCTGTTACAGGCACTTTTACAAGTCAATTCAATATTTTGGCTTAGGACTAGATGACATCGTCGTTTCTTGTCTGACTAGCTCTGAGAAGAAAAACCGAAGTTAAACAAACTCAGAGATCAAGGTCTCTTTTAAAGTCCAGACATTGCGGTATACAAACTATGCGAGTGTAACAATGTAGAGTAACATCTGGAATGGGGTTTTGAGGAAACTGCCATAGCAGGTTTGACTTGACCGGTCCCAACTGACGGCACACATGCACCACCTATCGTGTAGCTCAACCTTATTTTATTCACAAACGACCCGTACCGATTTAACACCATAGCGTTCATATGTCGGTAAAACTTTATTTTTTCTAGTAATGCTCTAAGTGAGAGTCTATGTTAATTAATTAATTAGTCTAAAATACACTCATTAGTACCTAGTAAGTGGGACTGCTGATCGTGAGGTCCTGGATTCAATCCTTAGGTCGGACAAAGTGTTATTGGGTTTTTCTGTGTGGAATTCCTCAGTAGCAGCCCCGAGCTTGGATTTGTGCCCGGTTGATGGCAATAGGCTCGCATGGGACTTAAACATAACGGCGAAATGAGGGTGTTACTATACACCTCTGCCCAACTCCTTAGGGAATGTAGGCGTGATGTTGAACCAGACGTGTGTTTTTTTTTATCACCCCTTCATTCACAGTACAATACATACATCCTGTTTTTAACCGACTTCCAAAAAAGGAGGAGGTTCTCAATTCGGTTGTATTTTTTTTATATCTTTTTTTTAATGTTACCTCATAACTCATCCATTTATAAACCAATTTAGATATTATTTTTTTATTTGAAAAGATATACTTCCAGATTAGTCCCATTTAAATTTGGTGAAGATCTGATGAAGAACTTCGGGGATAGACAATGGAACTCCTCAATGACGAACAGTACGTATAATGTGATGATGTGATTATGTTACGAGTAGCGTCTTTAGTAGGTCCAACCATGTTTTAATTAAGGTCACTAAAACGAAAAAATAAAAAACATTTTAACAAAAACAAAACCGACTTCAAAAAAACGATGAAAAGAATAAAATAATTACCATATTATAAAATTAACAGTTTTAGAAGTCGGCGCCTACAATTTGGTTCAGCGTGGATTAGCAACGACTTCTGAAACTGTTTATTTTATAATATGGTAATTATTTTATTCTTTTCATCGTTTTTTTGAAGTTGGTTTTGTTTTTGTTAAAATGTTTTTTAATATTAAAACTCGGAATGCAATTCTGATTTTGCGCGACTCCAGGCGCCATCTGCACTGAATTCAAAGTTAAATAATCTTTGCCTTAAATCCTCAGATAACTATGCAAATCCTGTTTTTTGTTGTTATTTTTATTCCGTTTTCCACTTTACGCTTCTAATTTAAAACGAGAAATCGATGTAGACTTTATACTTACACGATTTTGAATTCTAGCATTAAAAGAATAAAGACTAAATTAATAGCACAAAGAGGATCGAATGTTTTGTCTATGGAAGCTGGCATAACCCATGCCGCCATTTTCTTTTTTTTTCAATGTTGCGGTGCACTTTTGTACTGGTATATATGGGTAGAGGACACTTAAACAATTTTTTTTGTACCTCTCATTCCGATGCTGTTCTCTTTGACCCAAAGGTTGACTGGTAGAGAATGCCTTGAGGCATTAAGTCCGCCTTATGTACCACCATTGTGCATTGAAATATTAATTAAATAAATAAATTAAAAAAACGGCAAAATGGTGCCCTAAAACGTCACGTTCCCAAGATATTTGTAGGCAAAGATCGTTGTTTATTTTAAATGATTGTCATTGTTCTCATAAGGCGATCTTTGCCTCCAAATTTTTCAACGTGACGCTTTAGGGCACCATATTGCTGACATTTTTAATTTGTTTAAATGTCCTCTACTCATATATACCAGTATCAAGGTGCGCCGTTATTTTGAAAAATAAAATAAGAATGGTGGCAGGGAATTTGTTAGGTGCAGATTTTAAAGTGTGTAAGTAACAGCTAGTTCACATAGAAACTGTTTACAGGACCCGTTTTAGCGGATCCGTTTTTATTTTGGTAATGGGGCCTGTAGTTTATGAGCGAGTTCACATACACGACAGTATTCCGAATCCAGTAAAAAATACTGGATCCGTTATTTTTGTCGTATCCTGCATGCCAGATGCGACGCAGCTGCCATTTGTTTTACCGATCCGTCGGTACAGGTGTGAACCACACATCCAGTATCGACGGATCCGCTGTGTGATCTAGCAGTAAAGAATGTATGAAGGGTAGAAGAAAAGGATGAAAAGAAAAGAAAACTGAACGATTTTATACAAACGAGTTCTATACCGTTATCGTGCCAGATTCATGCCACGACTCCCTTGCCCGGCGAAGAAGGGAAAATCTATTCTTAATCCGTCCCGGACTACTATTTTTAACCGACTTCCAAAAAAGGAGGAGGTTCTCAATTCGACTGTATGTCATTTTTTTTGTATGTTTGTACCGCGATATCTTTGCTAATTGTGAAACGATTTTAATGATTTTTTTTGTTTGAATGAGTATTCTTTCGAAGTGGTCCCATTTAAATTTGGTGAAGATCTGATAAAGAACTTCGGAGATAGACAATTTGAAGTCGGTTTTATTTTTGTTAAAAAGTTATTATTATCAGAAACTAAATGTAAATTAACCAAATTAAATGAAACATATTTATAGGTACCTACACTGATTTGAGCCATGATTGAAATTCGGGAACTTGGTACATCAAAGAGTGCTTCGTCATACCCTTTAAGCTTCTGATTGTTTTCTGTCAACAATTAATGGTGCTGTCAAAAACTTGTAATTCTGTCGTCGTCAGTACCAAGTTAACATCTGATAAGCTATTTTAGACTACTTGCCAAAGTACTTACTGGCGTTTAGATATTCCAAAACAAAATTAATTTGAAACGGTCCTCAGTTACAAAATAATTTCAAATATTTGGTCAGACAGCCTAAATGATAATTTAAAATGATAAATTTGAATGCCTGAATGGTACATTTTTGCATTACCTGGGAATCAAAAGCGGGATCTTTAAATTTGTAGCTATACGCTTACTAATAGAAATATACATTTGTATTACACTAGTCTAGATTTATATTGTACTAGCTGTGTCCTCACGGCTCCGCCCGTAGCCTATGTTACTCAGTGATAATGTAGCTTTATACCGGCAAAAGAATTTTTTAAATTGGCCCAGTAGTTTTTAAGTTTATTCGTTACATACAAAAATACAAATCTTTCCTCTTTATAATATTAGTATAGATAATATTAGGATAATACACTCTTATAGCTGCCTCGTTGGTCTAGTGGTTGCAAACGCGACTGCTGACCGTGATCGGTTCGATCTCCAGGTCGGGCAAAGTGTTATTGTGTTTCCGGGTGGAATTCTTCAGTAGCAGCCTGGAGTGTAGATTTGTGTCCGCTTAGTGGCAATGGGTTCGCCTCCTATTACATGGGACTTAAACATAACGGCGAAAAGAGAGTGTTACTATACACCACTGCCTTACCCTTCAGGGAATACAGGCGTGATGTTATGTTATGTTGGGTCCTATATAACTGAATTGCAGGACAGCCACATATTCGTTAATTGCATTCAAACAGTCCGTTTATTAACAAACGTGCAGATACGGTGTTAGAACAACTTGTGTGGATAGTATAAAACACTTGGGACTCCACTAATTGGACACTATCGCAGTCCCGTAATTTTAACAACTGAAACCAAAAAAAGCGTACAATATGAACGGGAAAAATCTGACGTAATACATTTATTTTATTTGAGAGGCTAGTGGCTAATTTCGATTTGCAAGGTTAAGCTGCACTTGGCACGGTCAGTCTATGGATGGGTGACCATTCCGTTACATATCGAGACCCCACCGTGCCTCGTAGAACACGTTAAACAGTCGGTCCCGGGTGTCAATACCTATGACAGTCATTACGGGTAGTCAGAAGCCCGAAAGTCTGACAACCGGTCTAATCTTAGGATATCGGCATTCCTCATTAACTGGGTTGCAGAGGTCTGATGGCAGTCGCTCCATGTAAAATACTGATATTCAGCCGCAACTGGTTAGTTTGGAAGCTGACCCCAACATGATTGAGAAAAAGCTAGGGAGAACATTACTCTAAATAAAAGACGTCTAACTTCACGTCATATAAAAGTAGGTACCTACCGGGAATTTAGCAGTAATATCTTATCAGCTATCGGTAACGATGTGACGAGAAAAAAATATACATAACCCAATAAAATTCAGATTGAAAACAAATTCAATAACGAACACAGTAACCCGGATGCGTTGATGTACCAAACAGTAACTGACAGAAGTTTAACTACGGTTAAATCTCACTTACTCAATTTTGTACGTTTGACTTGATTTTATTACATACTAGCTGTTTCCTCACGGCTCCGCCCGCGTAAGAAGTTTTAAATATAGCCTATGTTACTCAGTGATAATGTAGCTTACTAACGGCAAAAGAATTTTTAAAATCGGTCCAGTAGTTTTTAAGTTTATTCGTTACATACAAAAATACAAATATTTCCTCTTTATAATATTAGTATAGACTAAAGTAGGGCCATTTTAATAGGTCACATTTGACACTTCATCAAAATACTCATTTGCAACGGCAGCCATGTAGGGAGAAGTGGCATGAAAGAGCCAGTTTACTAAACAAAGCAAAAAAAAATACTTTTAATGAAAGAAATGATGTTTTTTTTTTCTTCAATTATTATTTATTTATTAAAGAAGGTAATTTCATACGAAAAAACCTCGAACAATGTAAAAAAATCAATGAAACATTCATTTTTAAAAAGTGTGTCTTTTGGCTCTTTCATAACATTTCGGTATTGAAAGAGCTACTAGAAGTTATGAAAGAGCCAGTCTGTATTATAAAGTGTAATTATGCAAATTAATAATAATTACACTATTAAAAAAAAAAACAAAAAGACAATTTTAACAAATCCTTTTTAGAAACTAATGACATTTTTAAGAAATTATTAATTTTATCAGTCATTTTAAGTAATTCTAACAGTCGCTTTAATCTTAACATATTATTCAGTCTTACCTATTATATACCGTATATAATCTTAACATATCAGAGGCGGATTATTTTTTATCAATAACAATCTCGAAAATTAAAGAAAATAACAAATAATATCTTCTATCAAAAACAACATCGTTAAATCATTAAAAATGTTTTTCTTTCATATCAATAATTATTATCAATAATTATTTTATTCATTACTTTGAGCTTTTAAGTCTTAACTATCTATTTACTTAAGTTTAAGATTCAGACTCTTTAGGAACTTTGTAATTTTGTTAAAATTAGAAACATATAGTGCAAAAAAAAATGTAAAAAAAAATAATAAAATAAAATTATGGAAAATAATAATAATTGCAGTATTAATTGCTAAGTATGCCCTCAATATATTTGAGACAAATGCAGTTTTGTTTATGGACTGGCCTTTCTCCAAAACTTCACTGACTGCTTCTTCAATTACTGATTTTTCGGATCTTTTTAGTTTTTTTGGCCAGGCTTTTTCATAATGCAATTTCTGAAGCAAATAATTTCATAATATATGAAAAAAATGCGTTATTATTATTATTTTATTTTATTTACAATATTCAAATGCAGGGTTACGAAAGAGCCGGTTGTGAAAGAGCTAGCTCTTTTGTGGCCCATTTACCCGGCTCTTTCATAACTTATTCTTTAAAAAATATATCCTTTAAAATAACAACAATATCAAAACTTTTGCGGCTCAGTTTGTACGCTGCTGTAAGGCCAAATATATGCACTAACTCAATCTACAAGCCATTTACCTATATTTGTTTCCAATAAAATACCAAAAAACAACTTAAATGAAGCAAAATACTTACTTTTTAGTGTCAAAAACTTTGACTCAATGTGCCGGTGTCCGTTGGTTTCGGCGAACTGTCAAATGTTTGTGGGTGACGGGAAATCAGTGTTGCTACTTAAAAATAACGTTACCAACCAAATCCGTTCCTAAACTACCAAGATAATGTAAGTGGCTCTTTCAAAACCTGGCTCCTTCATGCCACTTCTCCCTACCTAATATTATTAATTTTTCCAAAGTTAGTAGGCACAGTTGGACAACATTTATCAGTTACTAAATATATAGGTATATTTATTTTAATAATTAAAAAAAAGACAATTTTACGATTTACTTTGACAAACAGAGAATAGTCTTGCATATGTGAAATGTGACCTATTAAAATGGCTCTACTTTAGCGACCCGCCCCGGCTTCACACGGGTGCAATGTAGATACTAATGTGGGGCATATAAACCTTCCTCTTGAATCACTCTATCTATTGCTGAAAATTGCATTATAATCCGTTGCGTAGTTATAGATCTAAGCGTACAGACAGCGGGAGCGACTTTGTTTTATACTATGTAACGACTATTTTTTTTTTAATTCTTCATTTGAATGCGTCTTGCCCTAGTTTTACCTGATGATAAGCGCAGACAGGGTCTAAGATGGAGCACACGAATCCAAAGAACAGAGATATAGTGGAATTCCCCTATACCCGGCTCTCAAAAACACACGACGGAACACAGTAAACTTGCTTGGCGCCGTACTTTAATGTTCAGGTGGTAGCTAGCCAGGCGGACCGTATAGATCCTACCATCAAGCGTGCAGGGTTTTGTTGAATCTTACAACACGCGTTTAATCCTAGCGTGCGGTGAGGAAGTTTTATATTCTAGCCCGTCCAAAAGCTGTTGCCCGCGGTTTCGCTCGTATCCTAGCAAAACTACTTCATGTAACTAGATAAAATGTATTTTGTGTGTTAATCCAGGACATAGTCTATCTGTGTGCCAAATTTCATCCAAATCCGTTTAGCCGTTTATACGTTATTGAGTAACAAAAATGCACCCATCTTCACAAAGTTTTTTTTCAGGCTTTTATTTAACTTGTTTAGAATGTGTCAGAACCAAAGTCCCTAGCAAAACTGAATAAGTGGGTCGAGGAACTTCAATATACTCCACCAAGAAGAACATAGTCTGCTTAATGGTCGGCAATAAGAATGACAAGCATATCATTTTGGGACCCAGTGCATAATATCAGCGAGCATATTGGGTCACCCGCGCGACGGCGCAACGAGTATTCCCAAGGAGGGTTGATGTCAGGCAGGCGGCCGGTCATAAAACAATAAGCCAAAACCTCTAACAACATGGATTTATGAAATTCATGTTGTGCTGACCTCACCTAGTGTGGGATAAGGGCAGGAAGAAGAAGAAGATTTAACTTGCTTCGTTCGTATGCGTTTCAGGTTCAAAATTTGTGATCCATTTTTCAAGCACTTGCTGGCATCCGATATAGCTGAAATTTGGCAACCTTATGTAATTTCGATGACAGTGCAATAATATGGTATCATGGAGCTGGTCTGATGATAGGGCCGGAAGATAAAAGCTTGTTTTTAAAAATATTTTTTAATATTAGTGTGATTTAGGTATGTTAGTTCGGCTCGTAGCTGACTGATTACGCTATGTAGCACTAGTGATGTGTATGTATAAAGTTTCAGTATTTTTCCATTTACAATGGACATAATGTACTTGCCTCGTTCGTTTTATCTTCGTTTTTCGTTTCTCTTCGTTTTTTCCGCGTGAAATTCCTCAGTAGCAGCCCGGAGTTTGGATTTGTACCCGATTGATGGCAATAGGCTCGCCCCGTATTACATGGGACTTAAACATAACGGCGAAATGAGGGTGTTACTATACACCTCCGCCCAACCCTTCGGGGAATACAGGCGTGCCGCTATGCTTAGCGAAAAAAAACTTCTTTTTAATAGCGTTATACCTATACATATATATGTTCTTTGCTGAGCAAAGACCTCCCCTTTTGCCTTCCAAACCTCGACGACAATATCCTATATCCTCCTTCAGGCGTCCAGTGAGCGATGATCTTTCCAGTCAAGTTTGCCATCTGTCCAGTTGCTTTCGAGCGACATGACCGGTGGTGTGGGAGTGTGCCGGTCATAATATAATAATTAAGAAAAAGAAAGAAATCTGATAATAAAGTACTTATTTAATTTGAACAATTAACATCACCTGATAACTATACAAAACTTTCAACTATAGAGAGGGCGTTGCGGTCGCATTAAAAACATTTGATTTTCTGAAACGTTTTTAAGTTCTTTAAACTTGTCCTCTGTTGTTCTATTGATATTTATTGACCTGTGCTTTTTGTATATATCTTTGAAATCGGCTAAAGCGGATTGGTTTTGGCTGTTGGCTATTTCATTCTCAGCTGGTCTGCAAAATAAAAAAGAACCTTATAAACAGTCTGTTACTTTTCACGCACTTTCCTCTTCATATGGAGAATATTCGGTTATCTAAACTCAAACTCAAACTTTTATTTGCTTTCCACAATGGTAAATATATATAGTACATCGCGGTGAGTAAATATATATAGTACATCGTGGACCCTGTTGGGCAGGCAAAAATATTAGGAGAGAGGAAGGAATTGGTAAGTAATTTTTAACCGAATTCAAAAACAGAAGGAGGTTTCTCAATTCGACCGTATATATTTTTATTTATTTATTGAAGTATCTAGGTAGATTTTCGTATTCCTAATTCAATATTGATAGTAAGTATTGTTTTGACTATTTATATTTATGAGTTTTTAATTACTTATAATTATAATGTACTTATCTGTAGTTTTA
Source organism: Amphipyra berbera (assembly GCA_910594945.2). NCBI lineage: Eukaryota > Metazoa > Arthropoda > Insecta > Lepidoptera > Noctuidae > Amphipyra > Amphipyra berbera. The sequence continues at coordinate 8,295,595 of OU343144.1, read as the reverse complement.
GTTTTTACATATAAGTTTATGTGGGTACCTATCTAGTTATGTAAGTGTTTATTATTATTATAGATACAAATGTAGCATAGATAACATAGTGATATTTGCAAGCTAATCTAAAATCTAATGCTCAGGGATGGCGTGCATTGTATATGGGCAATTAAGCAGTGCCTACCTCATAAGATTTAATTAACTATTCCATCTTTAACTATTACTATAAATAAAATAAGCGTGTATGGCTATGATTTCTCTTGGTCAGAATCGTATTGAAATGAGCTTAAGCGTACAATTTAAAGGCGACATCGCTAGTGCCTGCCTACCTAGTCCGAAAATCAATGCACGCCACTGATGCCCAGTTCCTACGAGCAAAAAGGAATCGGTTCGCTTACCGATGGTAGCATTTTTCACTGTCAAACTGGGCCTATAAATAGACTCGTAAACTAATTTTACCTGTGATAGCTAGGAGAGGTTCTACTATGCAAATCAATGGGGTCTTTGCTTAATTATTAGTCAAAATACAGGAATTTTAACCAATAAAGCTCAGTAAATCATAGGAATTGGTCATAAGTAACGCGTGGCGATCGCTTTTACGTAAGTTCCATTTCACATTTCATAAATAACTTTGTATTTGGCAATGATATTGTGAAATGAAAATTTATTTTTGTAGTCAATGAACTCCAAATAACATTCAACTGAAAATAGCGGATATTTCAAAAATATGAAAGTTGAAAGTGTCCATTTGATGCTACAAGTTAGTTAGTTTTATTTTTCAGATTGTTCGGTGACACGGTTGGAACGTTAGATGGGCTGGTCCTCCTCGTATTGTTAACGACTTTCAGAGTTCATAATATTTTACCAAATATTCACCTAAACAAAAAAGTTACTTAGGATCCTTCATCTTCCTCCTAGCTTTTTCCCTATTATCTAGGGGTCAGCTTCCAGTCTAACCAGATTCGGCTGTATACCAGTATTTTACGAGAGACTGCCATCAGACCTTCGCAACCCAGTTGCTACGCAATGCCTATAACCTAAAGTTAGACCGGTTGTCAGATTATCGGGCTTCTGACTACAGTAACGACTGCCGTAGGTATTCGTATGACACCCGGGATCGACTGTTTATCGTACTCTCCAAAGCACAGAGGGGTCTCGATGAGTAACGAACGGTCACCCATCCACGGACTGACTGCGGCAAACGCAGCTTAGCCTCGCAAATAGTATGATCCGCGCGGTTGTTAATTAACCACGAGCCCCTTACTTAGATCTTTATGTAATTTTTAAATATCTATCCAGCAATAAGAAACACGAGGAGGTGTGTGGAAAATAATAATTCATCCCTTACACCCATATTCTAAGACGTTCCTCCAAAACTTACTCGACTCAGGACGGCCTCGAAAACACCTTCAAAATTGTATTCTTAGTCGCAATTTCGAGTGAACTTTGAGGTTCCTCTGCGGAGTCATTACTTCATAATTTAAATTATCTGCATCGCGAAAATAACGCCGCGATAAAAAATTGTAAGGATTATCGTAAGCATATTCGATAAAGTCTTCAAAATTATTTTTGTTACATACGAACTTTGACACTTCCTTCCTTAAGGTAGGTTCCGAGGTACCTTGTGTTTGACAGATAATTCCTTACCTCGACTGAGGAAAAATCTCGAGTCGAGGACGTTTATGTCAACTTGGTAGTGAGTCGAGGTGGAGTCGAGTCGAGTATATGGGTATACGGGTGTTAGTTTAATGTTTTTTAAGACAATTTACTTACCCAGCAGGATGATTTCTCCACGATATGTGTCGTTCTACTGTATCGTAACCCCTTTGGACCGGTGGACTGTCGCATATGGCCCGCCTGTTTAAAGGAAATTTTTAGTAATTTCCAGTCTATTCACTGTAGTAAATATACAGCAGTGATAGCCTAGTAGTGTGACCGTCGGACTGCCAAGTCATAGGTCTCGAGTTCGAACCCAAGCCACGCACCTCTGACAATTCGGATTCATGTGCGTATTGTATAATTATCACTTGCTTAAAAACGGTGAAGGAAAACATCGTGAGGAAATCATCGGCATGCCTGAAAGATATTTCTCGACGGCATGTGAAGCCAAGTCAGAGACCTATGGGTGGCATAAACTCTACAACACCAGGATAGTCACTAACCATAGGAAAAGAAGAAGATTATAGTAAAGGGTCTTAATTTATTAGTCTTTATTCTGGGGTGAGTTTAAAGAGCCTCTTTTTTATTTTTACTTTTTCTATTGGACTACTTGTAGATGGTCTTGTGGGCCGTTTCTACGTAACCGGGCAGTTATTGGCTAGACCTGAAGGGTCTCCAACCAATGGGGACGAGCAAAATACTTAACCTAAGCTAACTACTACTCTAAAATCATGACTACTAGTAACAACAGCACTAAGGGGCGACTCCTAATGCGACTCGGACCTCGGCTTAGGGCATTGCTGGCGGGAGGACTGGGAGGGAGACAGCTTGATGAGGGCTGAATTATCGGTGTGACTGTAAAAGAGCCTCTACGAGTGACGATGCTTAAGTACGTCTGGCTCAACTGTTTTTTTATCGTTATAAAATCCTCATGTACATCACTCGCCCGGGGAAGGCGAGGGGATCTGCCGGTCTCTTACCGGCTAAAAACCAACGGTGTTCCTCCTCCTGACCTTTCGGTCGGGGTCGCGGGATTCGCAAAAGCATGCACTGCAACCCCGGCAGGTCTCGGTCCGCCAGCCACTGGCAGACCTCTCCTCTATGGGGCCTTGCCCCACATCCTCTTGAGAAGCGCGCACGGAACATACAATCACATATACGAGGTGAAGCTAATTAAAACCATTTAAAAATACGACTCACCTGTTTTTCTTATCAGACGTTTGTGAATTATCTAATATACAATCCAAAAACGCTCCGTTACACTGCGTGCTGGTATATAAATAAGGCCCCATGCATTTTGAATCACTTGACACTTTAAATACAGAAGCAACGCCGATGAGTACCTCGCGAGTCCCGACCCAAGTGACAAGTGGACCTCCGTGGTCGTTCTGAAGACAAAAACAGTTATTTATAATACACTAGCGGACCCAACAGACGTCGTCCTGCCCGGAGAATTTGGTGATATACCGACAGCAGCGCCACCTACCGGGTCCAAATGTGAATCTAAACCATCCAGGGCGCGATCCAGACGCATACAAAAAAAATCATTCAAATCAGACCAGCCGTTTAGGAGGAGTTCAGTGACATACACACGTACAGTCGAATTATATAGGTATATAAAGATAACATAACATCACGCCTGTATTCCCCGAAGGGTTGGGCAGAGGTGTATAGTAACACCCTCATGTCGCATAAGGCGAACCGTTTGCGCTTGCCGCGGTCAGTCCGTGGATGGGTGGTCGTTTGTTACACATTGAGGCCCCTCCGTGCCTCAGAGAATACATTAAACAGTCGGTTCCGGGTGTCATACGAATACCTATGACAATCGTTACGGGTAATTAGAAGCTCAAATGTCTGACAACCGGTCTACCCTAGGATATCGGCATTGCCCAGTAACTGAGTCGTGGAGGTCAGATGGTAGTCGCTCCTAGTAAAATACTAGTGGTGGTGGAAGCTGTCCCCAACATAGTTGGGAAAAAGCTAGGCAGAACAAGATAAATATTTTTTTTAACTGCCTCGTTTTCCAGCGAGCCTTGGAGCGGAATATCTTAGGATTCCGGCTATCAGACCGTATAAAGAATAGTGTACTGCGCTCCAAAACTCAGATCTCCGACGTTAGTCACAAAGCCGCAAGCTCAAAATGGAACCGGGCTGGTCACGTCTGCCGCATGTCGGACGAGCTGTAGGCAAAACTCATCAATGAGTGGAGCTCATACAACGTCAGACGATTACGCGGCAGGCCTAGAAGGAGATGGCGGGGCGAGCTAAACACTTATTGGAAGGATTGGCCCCAGAAAACCCTAAACCGAGAGGAGTGGAAGGAGGATAGGGAGGCCTTTGCCCTGCAGTGGGATAATCATGCTGAATAATAATAATAATAACTCCCTCGTTGATCTAGTGATGGCAAGCGAAACTGCTACCGTGAGGTCCTGGATCCGATCCCCAGCTCGGGCAAAGTGTTATTGGGTTTTCCGTGTCAACTTCCTCAGTAACAGCCCGAAGTTTGGATTTGTGCCTGGTTGATGGCAATAGGCTCGCCCCCTATTACAAGGGTCTTAAACATAGCGGCAAAATGAGGGTGTTACTTTACACCTCTGCCCAAATCTTCGAGTAATACAGGCGTAATGTTATGTTTTTTTTCTGTAAATAAATCCGTTACAGACATTTTTACAAATCAATGCATTGTATATTTCTTTAAGACTAGATGGCGTCGGCCTTTCCTATCTGACTAGCTCTGACAAGAAAAGCCGAAACGTACTCGGAGATCAAGGTCTCTTTTAAATTGAAGACATTTAGAAGCATGGTCACGTTTCCTGGAGTCGACGTTTCTCATGATCAAAGGAAACCTTTTCTATTCATATTTCCTTGGTTTTTAATATATCGAGCATCATAAAGTAGGATCAGTACCTTCTTCTACTTCTTCCTGCCCTTATCCCACACTAGATGGGGTCGGCACAACATGTATTTCATAAATCCATGTTGTTAGAGGTTTTGGCTTATTGTTTTATGACCGGCAGCCTGCCTGACGTCAACCCTCCTTGGGAATACTCGTTGCGCCGTCGTCATGCTTGTGATCCAATGTGCTTGCTGATATTATGCACTGGGTCCCAAAATGATATGCTTGTCAGTCTTATTGCCGACAACTAAGCAGGCTGTGTTCTTCTTGGTGGAGTATACTTGCAGTTCCACGACCCACTCATTCAGTTTTGCTAGGGACTTTGGTTCTGACACACCGTAAACTAATATAGCACCGTGAGCTTCTTTGTAAAATTTTGATGTCAATGTTCTGTATCGCTCCTGTCCCACTGTATCCCAAATACCAAGTTTGACTTTACCACCGTTCACGGCCATGACTTACATTTGTAGTCAACTCCGATTGTAGCTGAGAACGATGGATTGTAGTCAGGAAAGAAAGAAGGATCAGTACCTACCTGACAAATTCCACTTTTTCGTGCGCGTACGTTGCTACTGTTAGAATGATCACTTCTATGATTTTTCACCATCTTCTTCTCTTCTCTGCGTGTTGGGTCTGTGTCTGAGTCGAGATCTTCATCATCTTTTTTTTCTTCTTCAGAACACTAAAACAAGGGCTGTTCTTTTTTAACGTAAGTTCACAGACAAAACACAATACACAGTTAAGATATAAAAATATGTTGAAATTATCATATTTTATATATTCATAACATAAAAGATGTAGAAATTAAAAAAACTTTCAAACAACATAATTATCTCTTTACGTTATTGCTCATCGTCACTGCACCTAAATAATCCGCTGTGTTTTTTTTTTAATATCGGATTTTGATGCTATTTTATAGTACTTCTCAAGCCACGTAGGCCTGTTAAATCTGTTTTCTAATAATTTATTTGGTTAAGGAGATAGCAAAATCAGCTATGTAAATTTGGCCAAAAACGGCTTCAAAAATCCTCTATGTGTGCAAAGAAACACTTAACGTATTTTTATTTCGATGCGCGCCTCTTAGAATTGCGCTTCAATATGACAGATAGCGGGTTTACTATTTTAAAATAGTGTGGAAAATCCGCTAAATGTTCTAGGAAGACCAACAATGAAAATTATCGCGGTATTTACGACCCACACAAAATACGCTGTGACCAAATTCACTTAAAAAAATCCTAGCACCTGTTATATCGTAGAAAAAAGCAAAAAAAAAATATTTTATGATGTCGTGACATAAAGTGTAATTTTCTGCATACTAAGTTTTTAAATGTTGTTATCAGTTTGGAAAAAAACAGCTTTTTGCTTCTCCTGTAAAGTTGGGTTTTTTTACATAGCGGATTTTACAAGCTCAGCGACGTCACATAGGCTGGGGTCCATACATTTTTGACGGTCCTCCTTTATTGGGCTTCTCAGCAGGTAATTAAAAACATTAACACTTACCGGTACACCATCTGTACCCATCAAAACCTGTTTACCGCCACATCCATTTAATTTAGGTCTAGTCTCTATGTCTATTTCTCCCTTTTCATTCAAGTTGCCTTTTTCTAAAGAACATATCATAAATTGGTCTATCACTTCATCCATATTAGGAAAAGCTGAATAATGCTGTTTACATATTGTTTTATCTAATATCAAAGTACTTGCATAACGGAGATCCATTTGGTTATAATTAAAGGTATCTTCTGGCTGAAAACATGAAAGAGTTTACTTTTTATTAACATAACACATAACATCACCCCTGTATTCCCCTAAGAGTTGGGCAGGTGTATAGTAACACCCTTATTTCGCCGTTATGTTTAAGTGCCATGTAATAGGGGGCGACCCTGGCACAAATTCGAACTCCGGGTTGCTACTGAGGAATTCCACACGGATAAACCCAATAATACTTTGCCCGACCTGGGGATCGAACCAAAGGCCTCACGATCAACAGTCGCACTTGCCACCACTAGATCAACGAGGCAAACCCCGAACAACGAAGTTTTTATTAACCCCCGATGAAAAAAGAAGGGTGTTATAAGTTTCAAGCTTATGTCTGTCTGTGGCGCCGTATCGCCTAAATGGATAAACCGATTTCAATACGGTTTTTCTTATTGGAAAGCTGGTTTAATTGAGACGGTTATAAGCTATATTTGATGGAAATCGTATCAGTCGTTTCAAAATAATCTGCTCTTTTCACAGTCGGTGTAGAGATCTCTGCCAAACAACCCATATTTATTTCATAATAAAAATATGTACACTCGGGTGCAATGAATCCGGGTCACCAACATAAAAAAAACAATGTTAAAATGTTTAACAATGTTTTCCGAGATATCAAGATTTATGTTGGTGACTCGGATTCATTGCTCCCGAGTGTATTTAAATAAATAATATTTTAAGTAATAAAATAGGACGTACGTATGAGGCTTGCACAGTCGCGATAAAGTGAACGAAAGTGAAAAATTTGAAATAAAATATGTAGGTAAATAAAAAAACTACGTTTAAAAAAACCGACTTCAAAAACTAAAAAGTATAAAATAAGTTAATAAAGATTAAATTTAATACACCTCTTATGCAAACCTAATACCTTTACAGTTTCAGAAGTCGGTGCTAATCCACGCTGAACCAAATTGAAGTCACCGACTTCTGAAACTGTAAAAGTATTAGGTTTGCATAAAAGGTGTATTAAGTTAAACCTTTATTAAGTTATTTTAAACTTTTTAGTTATTGAAATCGGTTTTTTTAAACGTAGTTTTTTTTTTTTTACTTTTTAGTGTCTGTAACAGGTTTTTCTGTAAACTACAGTAGGATTTTTCTAGATTACATCAGGTAGAATAATTACATCGTCCACGTAAACTAAAATGTTCATATCAAAATAAAAAAATTCATAAAATGAAAACTACTGGGCCAAACTATGTTAAATTTTTATGGGACCGAATGGCAACAATTCGCATCAAATTAAAGAATAATTACGTAAATCAGATCACAAATCTCACCGTAATCGGTGTACATACATAAAAAAAACCAATCGGTTAAAAAGTAATCCTACCTTTCGCCACACCTCCGTATGTCCCCATCCGAGTACCATAGCATCAATATTTGCCGCTTGATATTTAGCCTCATAGTTAACAGGTATCGTACTTGGTATGTAAGAGCATATTAACCTATAAGAATCGTCGTTGAAATCATACGGCGATTCTACCTTGACTAAAGCAATGTCTATAAATGACCACTTCTCTAACTGATCATATTGGAATTCATATTCTGCAAAAAAAGTAATATTTTACAGTACAATTGAGACCTATAAAATCAAAGGCAGCTAAACGCCTAAGGCTCGATTTTACCAACGTCGGATTGCGTTTATCCAAGGAATAAGACAGACGTTTTGACAGAATTTCTATGCAAAAGCTGTCAAAACGTCAAATTTATTCCTCGATTAAAGTTATCCGACGTTGGTGAAATCGGCACTTAAAGTCGTAACATTAGTTAATTATGGCGCCATCTAGTTTAGTTAGTTGGACAGGCATTGGTGTATTCATTTTACCAACAAATGCAGCTAAGTCCCTTAGAAATTCAGTCCAAAAACCGATATTGGCATTCGCTACCTTGACAAAAATATCAGTTTTTGTAGCTTCCTGGATATTTGACAGACTTGGATTTAGCTGCCTTTAATTTTATAGGCCTCAATTTATTGTTTTTTTTTGTATTTAAAATTCAATAATAATAAACATATAACATAACATCACGCCTGTATTCCCCGAAGGAATGGTCAGAGGTGTTTAGTAACACCCTCATTTCGCCGAGGGACGAGTCTATTGCCATGAACCAGGCACAAATCCAAACTCCGGGCTGATACTGAACAATTCCACCCGTAAAAACCCAATAACACTTTGCCCGACCTGGGGGCGAACCTAGGACCGCAAGATCAGCAGTCGCGCTTGCCACCACTTGACCAACGAGGTAGTTCAATGATAGAAACATAAAATCATTATTTGCGTGAAATATGGTTATTTTACAGGTATTCGTTAATAGTAGATTGTATCATAAGCGAGCAAAATAATATTTTTACAGCGAGGGCGCTTTTTTTAATCCTGAACGTAGCGAGGGATTCTAAGTACGTCGCCCGAGCCAAAAATAATATTGTTTCACATATTTTGCCTACTTATTTCAGCAATCGATATCGCGCGTGAAACAGTTTTTTTATTATGATGATAACGGTCGTTCGAAATTATCTTTATACAACCTTATTTTTTTTATACTATAAACCCGAAAAGGGGTTATTGTACTCATCATTATGAACCACTTTTACTTCTTCTTCTCCCTGCCCTTATCCCACACTAGGTGGGGGTCGGCACAACATGTACCTATTTCATAAGTCCATGTTGTTAGAGGTTTTGGCTTATTGTTTTATGACCGGCCGCCTGCCTGACATCAACCCTCCTTGGGAATATTCGTTGCGCCGTCGCGTGGTTGACCCAATGTGCTTGCTGATATTATGCACTAGGTCCAAAAATGACATGCTTGTCAATCTTATTGCCGACAACTAAGCAGACTATGTTCTTCTGGGTGGAGTATACCTTGAAGTTCCTCGACCCACTCATTCTGTTTTGCTAGGGACTTTGGTTCTGGCACATCGTAAACTAATATAGCATTTTGTCGCGTTATGAACATAAATGTATCGAACAGCTGTTTTTATTTTCGTGATTTCGTAGTTGGTCAGATGGTAATAGTTGTTCGTAATGATGAGTACAGTGACCCCTTTTCGAGTTTAAGGTATTTAAAAAATAAGGTTGTATAAAAAAAGACCAATAGAATAATTTAATTTACCTAGCTTCGCTCTGCACAGCTCTGGTGGATATGGGCTTAGCGGAGCGAGGTTTTGTTCATACAAAACAAGCGAGAAATGCGAACGAGAGATGTGTTGCGAGGAATGTGTTACGAGGAATGTGTACCGCTCCCGCCACACCACCCTCATATTCGAAAAGAGTCCGCTTCCTATCCTCGCACCGCTCATTTATACACATGAATACATTACGCATTACACATTCCTCGCACGGCTTTGGTGGAAAGGGTCACATCGTTTCACATCCTCGCTACACATTTTCGCACCACACATTTTCCTCGCACAGCTCTGGTGGATGTCCAGCCAAAGGCGGCTAATGCCGTGCTGTTACCGTTAGGATGCTGTTGCCACTGCTTCGTAAGCGCTGCAGCAGAGCGGTGGTTTTTTGTGCATCATGGCTTAAAAGTGCCCGACACACTGCAGCGCCACGGCAGCCCCAACAACATCCTACAAGTCGTATTATTATTCTGAGTAGCAATTTTCAATCAGATATTTTATTTTTATAACTTAACATCACGCCACTATACCCTGAAGGGTTGTGCAGAGGTGTATAGTAACACCCTCATTTCACCGTTATGATTAAGTCTCATGTAATAGGGAGCCTATTGCCATCAACCGAGCACAAATCCGAACTCCGGGATGCTACTGCAATATTTATTTAAAAAAAAAAACAATTTGAAGCAACGACTTATTTAGGCTTCCGCCGGAGTAATTGAATTTGTTGGCGTTATATTACCGCCAAGCGACGGATTTTGGTGAATGATGACCTATCTAAAAACATGAATTCCAATTACAATGTCATTATAAAAAAAAATTACTGATTAATGATATGAAACATGTTTTCCTTGACACGGCACTATTTTTTAAATATCTTTAAAGACCGACAATTCGCTTTAAGTAAAATGTGCAGCAGTATAGGTCAACCAGAATCTCATGGCATTAAAAATGTATAACAAATAGTGGTTTTCATATGGCAATGTCAACATGTCACTTGTCAAACCGAGTATGACTGTAGTTGATACATTTTCCAGTTCTGATTAATGTTTTCTTGTTCAAATATTTTTAATAAACATACTTATAACAAGGTTCCCTTTTCCATTACAATAAAATTGCAAAAAACCATATATCAGCATATCATTTTGGGACCCAGTGCATAATATCAGTAATCTCATTGGGTCACATAAAACAATAATCCAAAACCTCCAACAACATGGATTTATGAAATACATGTTGTGCCGACCCCATCTAGTGTGGGATAAGGGCAGGAAGAAGATCGAGAAGAAATTAAAGAAAAAAAATACAAGTATCAAGACTTTTTATTCAAATTACCCTTGTGTTACCCACAAAAACATTTAATTTCCCTGTTTGCCATCAGATTCTGGTAGACCTATACCTACTTTCACCTCAAAACAATTACATTTATGTCTAAAATAGTTAGGGATTGAATCTCGTTCCCAAAATTCAAAAAAACCTACTAAAGTTCCAAATAATTACAATTACGGCCGATTTTTCAATCGTCAGATAACTTTTATCCTGGGAATAAATATAGCGGTTTGACATATTTGCTATACAGAAGCTGTCAAAACGTCAAACTTATTCCTAAGATATAAATTATTTGACGATAAAAAAATCCGGCCCTTAGTAGTAAAAATCCTTTCGAATAAAAAACCGGCTATTTGAATCCCTCCTTAGAAAACAAATCGTCGCTACCTACATTTATAATGCATCGTTCTCACCATAGCATCATCGCGAACGAACAAATTCGATTGCGATTTTTCGATTTCAACGTCTCGGAGACGAATGGCTGCTCTCTAAAGCACCTACTTACTCAGTGATAGCACACCTTCAGTGTTATGTACCTACCATTCATTAGATGTACACTCGGGAGCAATGAATCCGGGTCCAACATAAACAAAACAATGTTTAACAATGTTTTCCGAGATATCAAGGTTCATGTTGATGACCCGGATTCATTGTTCCTAAGTGTAGTTACTTACTCATAGGAATACAAGTGTATACAACTTTTTTCTTTTTTTCTTTCGTACATTGGTTGGTTTCTATGTCATCATCAGTAACGTATTTTCTGTATCCTGCTATAGCATATAGGTATTCAACGTCATCAACGCATGCCGCTGATGTTATGATAAACAAACTTGATACTATGGCGCCTCCACACAGCCAAGTGTCATACTCTCTGTTTGACAACGGTGCTTTAACTAAGTACACCTGCAAATTATGTGTAGAGCATTAATGATAATTAATGTAGTTATATTGAAAGACAAGCTAACTAAGAATTAAACCGTTGTTTTTCAGTAACTTATAATATGACTCCATAAGCTAGCTTTTTTATAAAGTTTTCGTATTCGCTGGACTTTATTTTTATATTTTTTTTAGTTGTCATGCAAGCAAGAAAGAAAGAGAAACCGTTTACAAAAAAAAATTAAAGACTAAATAACGATCTGTACCTATACACGGTTAATCGGAAAGGAGGTACTAAACCCCCATAATAATGAAGTACCTGGATGACCAAGCTTAGTTCGGTTTTTTTTGGTAAGTAAATCGTGTTTTTTGGAAAGAAAAAAAAGAAAAAGAAGGAGCTTGAAAAAAAAAGGGAAACATATAATCACCTGGACTCGAACCGGTGTCTACTGGTTTTGGGACCCCCGGTTTCTGACCTGAGCTATTATAAAATTGTATTTAATGGCGAAATTTACCTTCATATTCTAACGATATTGTGGCAGGTTTTCATTGCCTGAAAACACGGATAAAACGCCGTTTTCTAAAAATGAAGCCTTGATAGATCGATTCATCGCCTCCGAAACCTCCTGCATACTAAATTTCATGAAAATCGTTGGAGCCGTTTCCGAGATTCAGATTATATAATGTACATGTATACATATATACAAGAATTGCTCTTTAAAGGTATTAGATAACTTTAGTTCTACAAATTTCCCAAAAAGTCATTAATTTAAGAGAAATAGCTGTTCAAAGATTTTATAAAAGATACGCTAAATTCTATCTATCCTCAGCAGGCTATGATCAGCTGTGTTTACATTTTAGGTCATATTTGGGGCACGGATTAGAAGCTCCATTTTCTGAATTCGTAACGTAACTAAGCACGTATAAAGATTTTTTTAAAAACTAAAATAAATATAATTTTGAATGTTTTTTTCTTTTTATCCAATTTTGAAATTTTAACACTTTCTTTAAAACAATCATCAGTGATATATTAAGTGGCCCGCGGCTTAGTACCCCCTTTCTGTCTAACCTTGTATATAAAACAGAGTGACTGACCGACTGATCTATCAGCACACAGCCTAAACCGCTGGTGTTAGAAACTTGAAATTTTGACAGTAGGTAGCTTCTAAGTATAACGTTGGCATCCGCTAAGGAAAGATTTTTCAAAATTCTTCCCCTAAGGGAGTGGAAAACAATCACGCAAGCGAAGTTGTGGGCAAAAGCTATGTCTATACTAATATTATCTAGAGGAAAGATTAGTATTTTTGTATGTAACGAATAAACTTAAAAACTACTGGACTGATTTCAAAAAATATTTTGCCGTTAGAAAGCTACATTATCACTGAGTAACATAGGCTATATTCATTACTGGAATAAAAATACTTACGCTGGCGGAGCCTTGAGGACACAGCTAGTAATAATTAACACTTTCTGAAGTCAACAATTATATGGCACGTAAAAGTTTATTTACATGGGTATACAGGGTTATTTGTAAAACACCGACAACCTCTCAGGAATATGTTACTAACATCATAATCAACAACTTTTGTTCTATGACTTTTAAAAATTCAACATATTTTAGATCATCAGATTTTCATACAAAAATAAAAATATTTAAATTGAACGCTCTAAAGCGCCCCCGCCGCCCTAACACCGCTCCCCTTGCTATTTTACTATCGCTTTCTTTTGCTTCGCATACACTTCGTAACATTTAGACCGTTCTAACAAAAATATGATGAATTTTTAAAATTCATAGAACAAAAGTTGTTGATTATGATGTTATTAACATAGTCCTGAGAGGTTGTCGGTGTTTTACAAATAACCCTGTATAAATAAAATGCGTAAACACCTTTATTGTTTCTTATTACATTAATAATTTGGTCTCTTACCGCGTACGGTTTGTCTGTGGTCAAGGTTGCGCCATCTTTAATTCTTCTAAAGCAGTCAGACACTAGAATAAGATATTAAGAACGCATTTGAAAAGGGACTCGTGGCTAATTACCAAACGCACGTATCGTACGATTTGCGAGGTCAAGCTGCGCTTGCCGTGGTCAGTCCGTGGATGGGTGACCGTTCGTTTCACATCGGGACCCCCTCCATGCCTCGGAGAGCACGTAAAACAGTCTGTCCCGGTTGCCATACGAATACCTATGACAGTCGTTACGGGAAATCAGAAGCCCGAAAGTCCGACCACTGGTCTAACCTTAGGATACAGGCATTGCCATATATATATTTAAAATATGTATATATATTATATTATATTTATTTTATTTACTTACTTATTTATTAACTCATATTATTATTATAATATACTTAGTGATTTAGTTGATTATCGATTTTTATTAGATTATACGTTTGTATGCTGCAAACTGCCCTATATATTTTTCTTGACAATTCTTTCCATCCAAAGGTTGTCTGGAAGAAATTGCTTTAAGCGATAAGACCGCCATTTGTACTGTTCTTAATAATGTGTACTCCTTCTGTTTTATTTCTTTTAGTGTACAATAAAGTATATCTATCTATCTATCTATCTATTGCCCAAATTGAGTAGCGGAGGTCTGATGGCAGTCGCTCCGCATAAAATACTGGTATACAACCGCATTTTGTTAGACTGGAAGCTGGCTCCAACATAGTTGGCAAAGATCTAGGCAGAACATTTGAAAAGGGACTGTAATGATAGGTATAAAAACAATGGCAAAATTCCCGGCAAGGATTTACCAGCCCATACCGGCCCATCACATAAAATACGCCTGGAATCTTCAACACTAATCCATAGACTCTACCATAAATTAATTGATAATGACAATCGCTCTAAGCTTTTCTGGACTCCTAATAAACATATTAGCCCATTATTGTCCGACTGCTGGGCACGAGCCTCTTCACCATGTTGTCCTGGTACAGGTTGGCAGACTACACACACCATCGAGAACTTTGTGGAGCCCTCTCAGTTGTGAATTCCTCACGATGTTTTTCTTTCAGCGTTAACCCAAGTGATAATCAGATTCTGATCCGCACATGAATTCGAAAATTCTTCCAGGACCAGGGCAGGAAGATGATGACATGAATTCGAAAAGTCAGAGGTATTAGTCGGAATCGAACTCAGACCCTCCGGCACTGGACTCCAGATTAAACTTCCAAGCGAATTGTTCTATTACATTAATGGTAGATAATCACTTTGTGAAAAATCTGCGTCCAGGAGTTCGACAGGCAGATTTGATTGAATAATTGATTTTACTGGCTGGAGAACGCTAAAAACCCCCGTTCTTTACTTATTGTACAATTAATCTACTTACTCACCATGAAATATTATAAGATATAATAACACGAGATCTAACTGTATTAAAAACATTTTAAAATCTGGCGACTTAGATGGTCTATAACAGAATAATGGAATTTTACAGTCGAGTGATTAATTGTTAGTGTGTTTTTATTATTTTTCTTCATTTTCTGATAAACTAATCTTAGATGTGCTTTCTTTGTAAGGCAAATACGAATACGAATTGTTTGTTATATTTTGGCTTGACTGAAATGTGAACTGCAGTTACAGTGCCCTTATCGGTTAAAACAGAAGATGTCGAGTAATCATTTTAGTTATACAAGGTTAGTCGGAAAAGGGGTACTAAGCCGAAAGGGTGTTAAAGTACCCATAATAAGGGGTAACTTTTGTTCTACAACTTTCCCCAAAACTCGATAGTTTAAGAGAAATAGCTTTTCAAAGATTTCGTAAAAAAAATTCGTAAAAATGTGCTAAAATCTATCTGTCCATAGCTATGATCAACTGTTTTTACAATTTAGGTCATATTTGGGGTCACGGATTAGAAACTCCGTTTTCTGAATTCATAACTAAAGCAGGGATGAAGAGTTTAAAAAAAAACTAAAATTGAAATAATTTATCATGGAAAAAAATTAATCGAATTTTTAAATTTTAACACTTTCTTTAAAACAATCATCAGTGATACATTATAATAAAATACAACATTATAATAATATCAACCTTCAATCCTCAAACTCTGATGATGCAGGGGTACTAAGATAAAACTGGTTAACTTAAAAGTTTTTTTTAAGGGATGTTATGTTTATGTTTTGTAAGTATAAGACAACCTTGAAAAAGTCGAGAAAGATAAAGAAATTAAGTATCAAGACTTTGCACACGAGGTTGTTGACATGTGGGAGGTTGACTCAGCAGTCGTTGTGCCGATGGTTGTTACGGCCAATGGCTTACTAGCCAAAAGCCTCGACCACCATCTGATGAAGGTGTCGTTGGGCGGCTGGATCAAGGGCCTGATACAGCAAGCGGTACTCCTGGTTGCTCACTCTGGGACCCTGACCACGGGTAGCTTGGACTCTGTTCCCGATGCCGGTGGGCTACTATTTTTTATATTTTTAAATGTTTTTTTTAATCATATAGAAATATTTAAAAAGGTTCTTTATATGTATATTGAATGAATAAAAAAAATACGTATAATAACAACTTATTTATTAAAAAGAAGAAAAACTAATAACTATATATTATTAACATTTGTTTTAGCTGCGGAGCGGTCGTTGTGGTCGCATTACCAACCTTTCATTATCAAAATTGTCAATATTTTCCATGTTTTTATTTACTGTGTATTGATCATTTGCTGGATAACTTTCATTTGGTACATACTTGTTATTTGTTATATACTTGTTATTTGCTGCATTCACCTCACCATTGGCGGTATACCCTTCATCTGCAGTGTGTTTTTCTGCTGGCAATCCTTCATTTACTCCTTGTCTCTCAATAGTTTTACCCTTCTCATTATCAGCAGGCCTGCAAGTGTTAAACTGAATTCAAATTGGTCTGCCTCATTGATCTAGTGGTGGCAGGCGCGAGTGCTGATCTTGAGGTCCTGGGTACGATCCCCGGGTCGGGCAAAGGAAGGTCGATCCCCAGGTCGGAGGAATTTCAAAGTAGCAGCCCGGAGTTTGGATTTGTGCTCGGTTGATGACACGCTATTATGTACATGGGACTTATAATGGTGAAATGAGGGTGTTACTATACACCTCTACCCAAACCTTCGGGGAATATAGGTGTGATGTTAAGTTATGGATTAAAATTCAACTGATCGTTATACCTTTACGCTCGTTTATTTTCTTGCAGTGAGAAAAGCGTAACGTTTTGTGGATATAATTCGTTTATCTCTTTAATTCGTTTTACTACCCTATAGTTTGTATGTAGAAATATTTTTGTCATTAACACATAAGCAATCACCAGTTTACTCAAGTTGTAGCAGAGTGGCGTTGGAATAATTTTTTTTTTACAAAAAATTTAAACCGACTTCAAAAAAGAATAATATAATTACCATATAAAATTAACAGTTTCAGAAGCCGGTGCTGATCCACGCTGAACCAAATTGAAGGCACCGACTTCTGAAACTGTTAATTTTATATGGTAATTATTTTATTCTTTTTTGAAGTCGTTTTAAATTTTTTGTAAAAAAGTCTTTATTTTTTTCATTTTAGTGGCCTTAATTAAAACTTGGTTGGACCTACTAAAGACGCTGCTTGTAACATAATCACATCATCACAATATGCGTACTGTTCGTCATTGAGGAGTTCCATTGTCTATCTCCGAAGTTCTTCATCAGATCTTCACCAAATTTAAATGGAACCAATTTCGAAGTATACCCTATCCATTAAAAAAAGAATCATTAAAATCGGTTCACAATCGGCGAAAATATCGACGAACATACACAAAAAAAAAAAAAAAAGAAACATACAGACGAACATAGTAACCTCCTCCTTTTTGGAAGTCGGTTAAAAAATGAGTGGGAACAGCGGTGCGATGGGTTAGACGGCAGTGCATACAATGTAAAAGCGCAGAATCGGGCAAAGTAGCATGAACAACACAAGGCAACCAGCCAAACTGTTGTGAAACTTGTGCGTGTGGTAGGCCTATTTCAATCATCATTGCTTAGTTTCGTCTATATTATCATCAACACCTGCCCACTGCTGCATCTGCCTCGTGTTGTTCATGCTACTTTGCCCGATACTGCGCTTAACATGATTAAATACATGATCTTTACATTGTACTCTCTGCCGTCTGACCCATCGCGCCGCTGTTCGTACCACACTCATTTTTCCGATAACACTTTACAACTTGAGTCAACTGGTGATTGATGTGTTAAAGGATGACGAACTAACTAGTATGGAAGACATACAAAGAGAAAGGTGTAGGGGTGAATTTATCATTACAGTTATAGCTAATATCGGTATGTCAGGATTGGGAGCATGGTAAATAAAGTAAATTAGACCAACATAGACTCTCCACTACTGAGAGTAGGTACTTTTCATTGGGTTAGTGATTAGTTACAGAAGCTGGTTCACAATATATCACAATATAATAATTTACACAAGATCAGAAAATAAGGACAAGCAAATCAGATATAAAAGGTCAGACTTCTTCAGCTGTTCGACATGGAATCCTCTACTCCGTCGAATGACCACTGTTTTTATAACTTCGGGTACGTTGACGGTTACCCTCATACCTATTGTCAACATTGTCCCGTGTTACCAGCTACCGATAACACTATATTTTTGACGTTTCTACAACTGTGTACATTTTTATGTGAGAGGCTTGTGGTTAATTAGCTACCGCTCATTAAATTAAGGCTGCCTGTCTACTGGAGCGGTGCGGAGCTAACCAATAAAATTACATAAAATTCACGTCTCCACGCTGGTATGTGAATATTGTGCATTTCTATTGGTTAGACCCGCACCGCTCCGCTCCGACCGGTTTAATCAAGATCCTACTGTAATTTAAAACATAACTACAAGGTTAGTCGGAAAGGGGGTACTAAGTCGCAGGCCACCTAAAGTATCACTGATGACTATTTTAAAGCAAGTGTTAAAATTTCAAAATTCGATATTTTTTATTTGCATGAAAAAAGATTTTTATTTTAGTTTTTTCAAAAAAAAATCATACCTGCTATAGTTATGAATTCAGAAAATTATTTTTTTAATCTGTGACCCCAAATATGACGTAAATTGTAAAAACAGCTGATCATAGCTATGGACAGATAGATTTTAGCATATTTTTTTACGAAATCTTTGATAAGCTATTTCTCTTAAACTATCGAGTTTTGGGAAAAGTTGTAGAACAAAAGTTATTTCTTATTATGGGTACTTTAACACCCTTTTGGCTTAGTACCCCCTTTCCGACTAACCTGGTATATCTTGCCTTGAAATGACTTACCCATCAGGATGATACAACCACGATATATGCCTTTCAATCGTCTCGTAACCATCATCAGCCGAATCTTTTCTACACAGGGCCCGTCTGTTAAAAGATATATTTTATGTTTATCATAGATAATAAATATATATAAAAGGAGAAGCTGACTGACTGACTGATCTATCAACGCACAGCCTAAACGGCTGGGGTTGGAAACTTGAAATTTTGACAGTAGGTTCATTTTGTGACGTAAACATCCACTAAGAAGGGATTTCTCGAAATTCAACCCCTAAGGGGGTGAAAATAAATCACGCAAGCGAAGCTGCGGGCAAAAGCTAGTCATAGATAAATTAGTTATTGAGCATGTGGAGGAACGAGGTGTGGTGTTCCTCCAACGAAAAGGGAGGCTCCTCCAACCAGGCGGGCCTTATGCCTGGCGGGCTACTGCCCAACGGTTGATGTTGGGAAGTTGTATATACTAACTCCGTGTCAGATCTTGATATCGCGATGCAGAATTCTTTTTTTTGTTTGTTTGTTTGTTTTTCTTTTTTTTTCGAGGCTTCAGTTCGCTTTACCGTGACTATGCAAGCTTCATTATGTACGCCCTATTTTATTAGATACTTAAGCAAAACATTAAATATAAAGGAAAGCATACATAAAAAAGAATTAAAAAATTTCGACATCAGGGGACCGCTACACAATTGCACCGGCACGGATTCCCACAACAGAGGAATCAGTGACACTCCCAATCAACCCGCTCCAAAGAAAGCAACAGCTGCTAACAAACCCACTGATTATGCGTGTCAAAGAAGGATGCAGAATTCTGTAACGTCATATTTGAGAGTTATCATTATTGTCGCTGTAGTCTGCTAGACAATCGTCGTGCTGTGTAGTTCGCATGTGGCGTAGTAGATATCGCCACAGGCATTTCTGTAGCTCCATCCAAATTGACCATGCAAGGAAAGGAGAATGGGTGTTTTGGTCTACCCCTCGTCTAGCAATAAGTGATATATCAATAGAACGGTTATTTGAAGTATAACATTTTTTTTGTATTACAGCAAATGTCAATTATGAGTATTTATGGAGTTAAAGCTTATTAAATCTAACCATTTAAAAACGATGTTAACGCTCAAAATTATTGCTATTTATTATCTTTTTACACGTTTTGCCATAGGAGCTTTTTCATAATAATTATTTAAGATACCTATCTAAGCAACACATATAACTCGACGCCTGAATTTCCCGAAGGGGTAGGCAGAGGTGTATAATGCACCAACGTTTCGCCAGTTATGTTTAAATCCCTTTCGTTTTCTTCACAATATAACTATTATTTAATTTTGTAAATAATATGATAAGAACGTAGCGATACTTTACTATAAATAACAAAAAAGAAAAAATTGTGATAGTATGCGTATAAACGACTTTTGCACATTAAAGGTGTTATAACTCCGAAAATATTAACAATTGACTTTAGTTGTGTAAGTACTAAATGTATTACTTATAAAGACCTTTCGCATGACATACCATTCATGCTAGAGGAGGTGTGGAGAAAAAATTGTGATAGTATGGATAAAACGATTTTTCACTTTAAATGTGTTTATAACTCCGAAAATACTAACAATTGATTTTAGTTGTGTAAGTACCAAATGTTTCGCTTAAAAAGACCTTTCTAATGACACATCATTCATTGCTAGAGGAGGAGTGGACCAACTTCTAAATATTTCGCCCATTCTCCTTTAATTGAAAAACAAAACTCACCTAGATGTATTCGCTTGACTATCAGACCATTTTCCGTTTTCCAATACACAATTCAAAAAGGCTCCGTTACACTGCGTGCTGGTATATAAATAAGGTCCGACACACTCAGATGTATTTGACACTTTAAAGACAGAAGCAATACCAATGAGAATCTCGTGTGTTCCCACCCAAGTGACAAGCGGTCCGCCGTGGTCGTTCTGAAGACGTTAAAATGGATAAGTTTTACAAAATAGTCCGGGTTTAGATTTTTTGCGCCCAAATTTTTTTATCCATATTATTGAAATAATTAGTCGCATGAATCAATATTTTTCAATCTATATTACAGAGTGGAACTTTTTTACTGGAGGGAAAGTACTCTAAATACTGGATATAACCAATTTTACTCAAAGTAAACATTCACTTATTTTTAAAAAGAATTTATGTAAATAATTATGATTGACCCTATTAGTTTGGATCCCAGTATAGAACGACCTTCACCGATCTGGTTAATGGATGAAAAGTACTTTATATCAAATTAAATATGTCAATAAATATATTGCAAATGGGTTGACTAAAAAATTTCAGTCCAGAATAATTATGTTTTTTTTTTTTTAACATTTCACTGGTTTGGTTAATAGACAAATTCCATATCAATCGAAAGTATGAAGCAAAGAATATGCAAACGATAAGTTGACTATTTTTTTCCCGTCTCAACTCTTGGATAGGCAGGTATACCTAAATGCTGTGTTTACATATTTTATTTGATATAAAATACTTTTCATCCATTAACGTTAACCAGCTCGGTAGAGGTCGTTCTATACTGGGATCTTAGACTATATCGATTGATGCCATAAAAGTACAGGTTGTTATTTTGTCGGATTTTTGCCGGGTCGATTCCCGGGTTTAACAGACGTATTTTCAAAAATATATGAGGGTTTAATTGCTTCCTTTTCAAAATAAAGGAATGTTTTCTTCGAGTAAAATTGGTTATCCAGTATTTAGAGTATTTTCCCTCCTAGAGGGTTTAAAAATTTCCACGCTGTATACAAGGTTAGTCGGAAAGGGGGTACTAAGCCACGGGCCACTTAATGTATCACTGACGATTGTTTTAAAGAAAGTGTTAAAATTTAAAAATTCGATTTGTTTTTCATTATAAAATATTTTTATTTTAGTTTTTTCAAAAATTCTTCATCCCTATGAATTCAGAAATTGGAGTTTCTAATCTGTGACCCGAAATATGACGTAAAATTTAAACGTCTGATCATAGCAGTCAGATTGATAGCATATTTTTATGAAATCTTTGAACAGCTATTTCTCTTGAACTATTAACTTTTGGCCAAAGTTGTAAAACAAAAGTTATCCATTATTATGGGTACTTTAACACCCTTTCGGCTCCTTTCCAACTAACCTTCTATAAAAATTCGTCGTGCGTTAGTCCCGCAAAAACTCTCGACATATTCATTTAGTGGCCTTTCGGGGCACCCACTGGTGGGATGGATAGTGTCAGCTTTATTACAGTACAATGGGTGCCTCGTTGGTCTAGTGGTGGCAAGCGCTACCGCTGATCGTGAGGTCCTGAGTTCGATCCCCAGGTCGGGCAAAGTGTTATTGGGTTTTTCCTTGTGGAATTTCTCAGTAACAGCCCGGAGTTTAGATTTGTGCCCGGTTGATGGCAATAGGCTCGCCCCCTATTACATGGGACTTAAACATAACGGTTAAATGAGGGTATTGGGTGAATATTCGAAAAATATTAACAAAAATTGAGAACGTCATTAACATCATCCCAAAGTTAAGAATGCAGATGTTTAATACTATAATTATGATAATGAAAACTCAAACTATACCGCTGCCGTCAAGCAATAAGACAAGAATAAAAACAATCTGACAATACTATAACGTTAACAACCCGGGAGACGAATGGTTTGTTAAAATAATGTTAAAAAAATTCGAATATTCACCCTGTTACTATACACCTCTGCCCAACCCTTTAGGGGATACAGGCGTGATGTTATGTTATATTATTCTCGAATAGAAAGAAGAAAAGAAAGAAAGAAAAAGTATTTATTTTTATTTTTCGCCCAAGCAGACGCACACGCATGCTTAAAATTAAAAATATTAGTAGTAGTAGCAGTAGTAGTAGTAGTAGTAATAGCTCGTTCTGATAGGAAAGAAAGAGGGACATTACAACTATACATACCTGACAAATTCCGTTCCTTCGGGAATGTTCCATGGTTTCGTTAAAAACGTCCGATTTTCTTTTTGTTTTCTTTGAAACAGCAGCTTTATTGGACGCGGTCCGTTTTTCGGTAACAACAGTTCTATTTACGATGTCAATTATGGACGCATTATATGTTTGGTTGGTATTACTAGCGTATCTACGTGAATTGTCCATAAAAGCATCCTGATAATTTTCATCTTCTTCTTCTCGACACTAAAAGAAGAACTAATTAAATTTTATTTATTCATTTTCCGTATAAAACATATATAACATATTTTAACATCACGCAAGTATTCCCCGAAGGGTTGGGCAGAGGTGGATATAACACCCTCATTTCGCCGTTATGTTTAAGTCCCATGTAATAGAGGGCGAGCCTATTGCCATCAACCGGGCATAAATCTAAACTCCGGGCTGCTAATGAAAAATTCCACATGGTAAAACCCAATAACACTTTGCCCGACCTGGGGATCGAACCCAGAACCTAATGAACAGCAGTCGCACTTGCCACCACTAGACCAACGAGGCAGTGTTTATAAAAGTCAAGTTCTTAGGATTAGTTCTACCTCGTGGCTAAATAGCAATCGCTCAGATCATTTGATTTGCAAGGTTAAGCTACGGTTTCCGAAGCCAGTCCGTGGATAGGTGACCGTTCGTTACACATCGAGACCCCTCCATGCCTCGGAGAGCTCGTTAAACCGTCGCTCCCGGGTGTCATAAGAATACCTTTGACAGTCGTTACGGGTAATTAGAAGCCCGAAAGTCTGACAACCGGTCTAACCATATATCGACTAATTGGGTTGCGGAGGTCTGATGGCAGTCGCTCCGTGTAAAATACTGGTATTCAGCCGCATCTAGTTCATTCATCAACTGGAAGCTGACCACAACATATTTGGGTAAAAGGCTAGGCAGAACACATTCTTAAGGTTAGACCGGTTATCAGACTTTCGGGCTTCTGACTACCCGTAAGGACTGTCTGACACCCGGGACCAGTCGGTCCCGGGTGTCAGAGCACGTTAAACAGTCGTTTAACGTGCTCTCGAAGGCACGGAGATGACTCGATGCGTTAACGAACGGTTATCCATCCACGAACTGACCGCGGCAAGCGCAGCTTAACCTCACAAATCGTATTATCTGCGTATTTGGTGATTAGCCAAGACCCCCTAAATCATTACACCTATTTAATTACCATTAATTAAAACAGTACTACTGCCAACGAGGCAGTACTAGTGGCAATTGCAACTGCTGATCGTGAGGTCCTGGGTTCGATCTCCAAGTCGGGCAAAGTGTTATTGTTGTTTTTCCGTGTGGAATTTCTCAGTAGCAGCCCGGGGTTTGAATTTCCGCCCGGTTGATGTCAATAGGCTCGGCCTCTATTACATGGGACTTAAAAATAACATGAGGGTGTTACTATTCACCTCTTCCCAACCCTTCGGGAAATGCAGACGTCAGTTGTATACCTTTAAACGAGCAATTCTTGTATACATTATATATATAATCTGAATCTCGGAAACGGCTCCAACGATTTTCATGAAATTTAGTATGCAGGGGGTTTCGGGGGCGATAAATCGATCTAGCTAGGTTTCATTTTTAGAAAACGTCGATTTACAAAAAAAAGAAACGGTCATCCATGTACTGTTATTTAAATAAGTAACAAAACTTACTCGTGCAGGATCAATGTATTTTAATAATGGCGATCCTGTTCCTTTACATATTTCTAATTCCGGTGGAACCGTTTGAATTGGTTCTCCAATAGCATCTAAGTTACCATCTTCGTAAGTACATATCATATATCTGTCTATCACATCACTCATATTTTGATAAATCTGATAGTGCTTTTTGCACCTATCTCTGTCCATTATCAACACAGGAGCATATTTTACAATGTCTTGATTGTGATTGGTTTTATCACCTATCTAAAATCATGAAATTTATGGTGTAAGTAAATGTTTCTTCTAATCTAACCCTTTGTCCTAGCTGGGAGCACAGTGCGTAGCATTGCGTCGAGCATCGCGTTTAGGCTGGACATCCACCAGAGCTGTGCGAGGAAAATGTGCAGTGCGAAAATGTGTAGCGAGTATGTGAAACGGTGTGATCCTTTCGACCAGAACTGTGCGAGGAATAGGTAATGTGTGATGCGTAATGTATTAATGTGTTCAAATGAGCGGTGCGAGGACAGGTAGCGGACTCTTTTCGAATATGAGGGTGGTGTGGCGGGAGCGGTACACATTCCTCGTAACACATTCCTCGCAACACATTCCTCGCACAAATTCTTCGCAACACATCCCTCGCTCGCATTTCTTGCTTGTTTTGTATGAACAAAAACCTCGCTCCGCTAAGCCCATATCTACCAGAGCTGTGCAGAGCGAAGCTAGGTAAATGAAGTGATTCTATTGGTGCTTACAAAACAAATTCCTCGCTACGCAGCTTAGCACAACTCTGGTGGATGCTCAGCCTTAGAAAATTATAAGCGATATGCCTTCTATACAGGGGGTATACGAAATCATGTAATTCCTTCAAACCTCGTGATGTACTGCTAACAAAGATTAAACCTGCACGGGATACTTTTGGAGCAAATTGTATCAGAGTCTCTTCCTCCTAGCCTTTTCCCAATTATCTTGGGATCAGCTTCCAGTCTAACCAGATTCGACTGAATACCAGTATTTTACACGGAACGACTGCAATCATATCTCTGCAACCCAGTAGCTGGGCAATGCCGATATCCTAATTAGACCGGTTGTCAGACTTTCGGGCTTCTGACTATGTAACGACTGTCATAAGTATCTTATGACACCCAGGACCGACGATTTAACGTACTCTCCGAGGCACGGAGGGGACTAGATGTGTAACAAATGGTCCCCCATCCACGGACTGGCCGTGGCCAGCACAGCTTAACCTCGCAACCCCCCAGTGTGTATCAAAGTAATGGTTAAAATTTAAGACGTATTAAAATAATCTTACCATTCTCCAACTAGACAAATGTCCCCATCCCAATACTATAGCATCAGTACCAGGCTCTTGATATTTAGGTTCATAGTTAACAGGTATTAGCGTTGGTATGTAAGAACATAATGTATTATATGAAGCGTCTGTGAAATCATATGGTGATTCCACCTTCGCTATACCAATGTCTATTAACGACCACTTCTCTAATCGGTCATACATTATGTCGTAACCTAAAATAAGGTTGATAATTTATTCGTTGAAGCGGAAGATGAAGGATCTTTAGCACCCATATTCTAAGACGTTCCTCCAAAATTCATTCGACTCATACTCGACTCAGGACGGCCTCGAAAACACCTTCAAAATTGTATTCTTAGTCGCAATTTCGAGTGAACTTCGAGGTTCCTCGAGAAGTCATTGCGTCATCATTTGAATTATCTGCATCGCGCAAATAACGCCGCGATAAATAGTTGTAAGGATTATCGTAAGCATATTCGATAAAGTCTTCAAAATTCATTTATGTTACATACGAACTTTGACACTTCCTTCCGGTAGGTTCCGAGGTACCTTGACTTTGACAGATGATTCCTTACCTCGATTGAGGAAATATCTCGAGTCGAGGACGTTTATGTCAACTAACTATAACTACCGATTGTAGTGAGAAAGACTGAGTCGAGGTGGAGTCGAGTCGAGGAAGTTTTGGAGGAACGTCTTAGAATATGGTTGTAGAAGTCCCTTGGTCACCGCAAACTGCAATGATTTAAGGTACACCAGCAATCTTGCGGCCGCGCTGGCGTGCAGAGTTGTGATCTGTTACTGCAATTGTACTTATAACGATGTGTTCAAACCAAAAAGGACACATTTCATTTGAACATGTAAAGATAAAAAAAAGATAATGAAACATTTATTTGGACATAGCACAAAGAGACACACCAGATAAAAAAATTACATAAAAAAAAGAAAAAGTCGGGTATATGTCTCACGGCTTGACGGAAAAGGTGTCCAGATCAGCTTAATGTCAAGCACTATGAGTACTTGACGCTACAAGTACAATTGCAATAACTAACAGCAACAGTGCACGCCGCGGCCGCAAGCTGGACGCGTTGATTGAGCGTACCTACCCTTATTGTAATGCTCAAGACAGAACAGACACGCTTCCCCAAGCAAGATCCAATTTGAAAGTCAACTATGATATCACTGGGGATGGAGAAGATTATCTCTTCTGTCGAAATTAGGTACCCCTAAAGGCGCTACCTACCCCAATTTACTTTATTTATCATTCTCATTAATCGTTGCAATAGGGAAGACGAAAAAAATATATTTAAAATATGTTATACTTCAATATGTAGGTAATACTGTTGCGACATCTACCGCGCCACATGTGGATATGACGTCACAGAATTCTGCATCGCGATATCAAGATTTGACACGCAGATAGTATATATACAACTTCCCAACATCAACCGTAGAGCAGTAGTCTGCCAGGCAATACCAGCCTGGTTGGAGAATCCTCCATGTTTGTTGGAAGAACACCTTACCTCGTTCCTCCACAATACAATGTGGTGTCAATCCAACCCGGCCTGGTCTGCGTCTACTCTTCCATTGTGCCTTTAAACCAGCTGCGCCAGCGCCCATCTATCCCACTCTACAATTATGCTCAAGGCTGTACAGTTACACCATATTTTTCCGCCTATTAGGTACTTACCGTTAGGAAAACAAGTGTATACCACTTTCTTTTTCTTCTGACTGGTACATGGATCAGTCTCGATCATAGTGTCAGTAACGTATTTTCTGTATCCTGCTATAACATACGAGTAATCGACATCTTGGATGCATGCTGCTGATGTTAGGACGTACTCACTAGTGACTATGGCACCTCCACACATCCAGTAGTCATATTTTCTTGTGGCGTATGGTGATTTAACTAAGTACACCTGCAATTATTGTAAAGCTTTGGATTCACTAAGGGACAAATGGAGCGACATAAAGCGGAATTTGACGCGGGACATCTACATCTACGGGACCTAATGTCCCGGGTACAATGTTGCGAATCAATTCGCTCGCACACACCAGCACCCGCTCTCGAAGCGGCGACTTATAACATATCCCGTGTCATGTCGAAATGCCGCACAATATTACGTCGTGTTGGGGAACATTTTGTTCCCTAGTGGCTCCAAAGGTTAAGAGTAACATTAACAAGGACGAAGGATGTTGCTTTGCAGCGGCAGCGTGGTGTACGGCGTAGCTGGGAATTTATAAAATACGTTGAGCAGTATACGTGCCATACCAATACACCGTTTCATATAACATTAGACAAAAGTGGCCTTCCAATTTAAAAAGTTTAATTAAATAATCCGTTACTAATTAGTATACAGTTGGGGTCTGTGCGCTTTCCGATTAATTCGTTATAGGTATGTGAGTAGGTACCTAAAACTAAAACGCATGGAAAACTAATTCATAACATGATCCATAAAATTCGTGGCCACACTTAAAGGCTGGTCCCATTATCTTACCACATATCTTTTATCTACCGGCAAATCTTGGCCATTTTGAATTCTTCTGTCACAATTAGTCACTAAAACATAATATTTTAAAGGATAAACAAAAATTGTAAGTAAAGCTGTTTGAACAAAAAAATTACAATGCTTGCACCCTGTATAATCTATACTAATATTATAAAGCTGAAGAGTTTGTCTGAACGCGCTAATCTCAGGAACTACTAGTTGGAATTGAAAAATTATTTTTAGATTTTGGATAGTCCATTTCTCGAGGAAGCTTATAGGCTATATAACATCACGCCACAACCAAAAGGAGCGGAGCGTAAATGAAAAATGTTGCAAAAACGGGAAAAATGTCCAGACGTGCGAAGCCGGGACGGGCCGTTAGTACAAAAATAAAACTATACAAAAAACGCGCTTATGACCATATTCCTATGATTTACCGAACGTCATTGGTTAAAATTAAGACTCTTGTATCTTCACCAATAATAAAGCAAAGACCCCTATAGCTTTGCATAGTAGAACATCCCATACTTTAGCAGCTATCGCACTTAAGATAAGCTTACGAGTCTATTTAACCCTAGCAAGATAGTCTGCGTAAAATTGACGCATGCGTTTTCGAACTATTGCTCTCTCTTTCTAAATAGCGCGAATCCATGGTTGTGTGTTTAGGACATCTCATTCGTCGCTGGGAGCTCCCGTGTGGCGTATGTGTACACATACGCCACACTGGCCATAAGGTAAGTGTCACCGATTTTGAAATATAACGACTGCGTGAGTCAAAATTACGTATGATTATCTTTTACGTGACTTTTATGATTTAGACTTACTATGATAGTTTTATTATTTTTTGTATCTATAAGTACTTTATATCGTAAATTATATTATTATTTTCTTTTTATAGATATTGAGGCAAAAAAATAATACAATGGGGAGTAGAAACTTGCAAGAAGACCATATCCTGGCCGCTCTTATGCAAAATGACGACGAGCTTCCCTGTGAGGATACTGACAGTGAAGTAGCGGACCATGAAAGTGAAGAGGACGTGCTGAGCGACACAGAAGAAGCTTTCATATATTATTACTATTATATTAATTATTCTAATAATGTGTAAATATATAATAACATACGTTTTATTGAAATAAATTAATAAACCTCGGCCTGCAGCTAATTAAAACACATGCGTCAATTTTACGCATGAGTATCTTTTCCGTACTACACAATATGATTATCTTTCTAGGGTTAAATGCCAAGTTTATAAAGAAAAAAACTACTTCTGGTAAGCAAAATGATTCGTTTTTGGTCATAGGAACCGGGCTTTAGGCGTTAAAATATTCCTCTACCTGTCATCTGGGAGTACAGTACCGTCAGACTGACAAGTCAGTGATAGATCTCGGGTTCGGACCCAAGGCACGCACCTCTGACTTTTAGGATTCCTGTGCGTATTGTATAATTATCACTTGTTTAAGAACGGTGAAGGAAAACACCGTGAAGAAACCGGCATGCCTGAAAGATATTTCTCGACGGCATAATTATGAAGCCAAGTCAGAGGTCATAAACTCTGACACCATGTCACTAACTACACGAAAAGAAGAAGAAGAAGATCTGGGAGTGTGCCCGGAATTAAGCAGAATTGCCAAGCGGGTGCCACGTTGAATAGCAACGGAAACAATCCAGCCCTCAGGTGACGTGAGGCGTCGACCAGTCTTCGAGTCTCCTTGAAAAAGAGGCGTGCACTGGGACCCCATGCCCGGAGTGTACTTTTCAGAGGCAAATTTTCGCATACTTTCAAAATATCGGGTTTAACATACGAACAGACACACATGTATAGGAACTCTAAAAAACATAGATTCAAAAATGCTGGTGCAGTGATATAAGAGCTATAATAAAATATTAGTATACCGGCGAAATGAGGATGTTACTATACACCTCTGCCTATCCCTTCGGAGAATACAGGCGTGATGTTATGTTAATATTAGTTTAACAGTGCGACTTGCACACGTCACTGAACATTAGGGATCTAACTTGACTGTTTCCAAAAATGCTACTTACCTTGAAATAGTATCAAAAATAACACCAGATCTGACTTTATCGCAGACATTTTTATGACTGGCCTTGGGTTTTAAAAAGTACTTATATGATTTTAATTTGACGGTCCGTAACAGAGTAATGGATTTATAATTTTTATGTTTTCCGGTAAAATGAGTCGTACGCTTTTTATGTTGTACAAATTATTTGTGTTTGTCTGTGAAATATTTGTGGCGACGTAGGTGGCGTGACAATCTAGAACTGTTTACGGGGCTGGCATGGTTAGGTTAGATATGATACAAAATAGAGAGGTTTGGAAGCCAAAAGGGGAAGCCTTTGCTCAGTGATGGGACATTAATCAGGAAACTAAAAAAAAGTGTGTAGAAGTACAGTGCCCTCATAAAGTACTCAATTTTCTCTATGTGTTTTCATCGTCGAAAGAGAAAATTTTCAATTGTCATTTAGCGGCTGGTCAATTAACTCCACTCGTCACAGCCACAGCGTCTAAGTTTCCACCATCTGCAACCAGTCTACCACTTACTACGTTTGCTGATATCTAGTCTCCACCCGACGACCTTGTCTTTTCTAATGACCTTTTAGCCCATGTGGTTCCTGACAAAGACAGGACCACATCCTTTCAACTCGTAAACGGCGACTAAGGTTCTAAATTAAGAGGATGGGCACCGACATCCCCGTTTGCACAAATGGCAAGTTACTGCGGTCACCAACCAGCTTGCCCAGCTTGCAGACTAATGAGCATACACCTCAACGAGTGCCTACTAAAAGGTACCCAGTTCCTGGTGGTTCCGTTATTCGCGGACACTGTAGCGGTCACGGTAACAGTGGGACGGGGGGTACTAAGAATTTCTAGGTTAAAGCAGGCTACCAGACGTGACAAATATATCTGTCAACGTATAATGAACGAATGATGAGACTGGACATATATTTATCTTATAGAAGCTAAATAATAAGTTTTTTATTTAAGTAAACGAAATAATAAACTCAGAGAACGCTGCATAATTTTCCCATTTTGTCGCATTGAATTGTCTTCATTTTCGGTATGCACCTTACCTATATTGCTACTTTGTCTCATTAACTATAAATATTTCATACATAAACTCACGCCTTTTTTCCATGTGGGTAGGCAGAAACTATAGAACGCCACATGCTACGACCCTTATATACCCCTTTCGCTTCATCCACATTCATACATCTTGTCATACACGCACGCCGGTTGAGAGTACTACGCACCTGACCTTTGTGAAGAACATCACCAATAACATCGATGTATGTCCTTCTAGGACGTCCTCTACCGGCGTTTCCATTGACATCCGCCTTATGAATTCCTTTTGTAAATCGCCGTTCACTCATTCTCTCAACGTGACCAAACCACCTAAGCATACTCCTTTCAATTTTTGTCACTAAATAATCTTTTAAACCGCAACTTTGTCTAATCTCTTCATTTCTCAATCTATCATTCAAAGTTATACTGCACATACTTCGCAAAGAACGCATTTTCACGGCATTTATTCTAAATATTTCATTTGCTGTATATCTAATGAAATATGGTATTTTTTGCTAGAAAGCTTAAATTGTTTGTTTTATACCCTTTTTTTTCTGGAACCTGTTCATTTTCATTAAGCCTGTCATTAAATTTTTGCTCTTTTTTGCTGGAATCGTTTCATTTGCTCGAAACATGAAGTTCCATGGTTTCTCTTTATGTACTTTATGTATGTTTCAAACCTGTCTTTGATTTTATGCTCTGTTTGTGTTTGAAACCTGTCTGCTCCATTACTCCGTCGGGGAACCTCAAAGTTCACTCGAAACTGCGACTGAGAATACAATTTTGAGGGTGTTTTCGAGGCCGTTCTGAGTAGAGTATGAGTCGAGTAAGTTTTGGAGGAACGACTTAGAATATGGATGTTAGATTCTCTCAGATTACGTTTTTAGGGTTTATCTTCAGACTTTTCCCAACCATGTAGTCTATGTGAGATGGATTAAGAACACAATTCCTCTCAGTAGTTGTGCAATCAAGTCATAAGAAGTGACGAGCCTGGCACCATAACTGTGCCCGAAAATGGCAAAAGGCTCGCCACCTATTACATAAGGTCCCAGAGGCGAAACGTGGAGTACATACTGCTGAATTAGAAGACAACCTCTGTTTACCCTTACGGCGATTACAGGCGTGAGTATATGTATGTATGTACGTCCCAGTCTACGTTGTGTTCCCACAGGGTTTTATAACTAAGTACAAACTTAGCGAGTAAAATAACGGGTGCGATGTATTCCATTAAATCCCAAAGACGGGCAATATTAGATAGAATATTACGTTTTGTACAAATGCGCTGATCAATATTTACTGAAAATAGGAAATAATCAGCAGCGGGCATCCAACGCATATCTAAGATTTTTAAGCTATCGTTGGAATTAAATTCAACGAGTTCAGTGACTCTACTCTCATGTGGAATGGCTGACATAAACGTGGGTGAGTTACTCGAAAACTTAACTAAGTCAAAACCTCCAGCTGCGAGTAAATCAATCAACTGTTTTGACAGTCCAACTGCTTCGTCGACAGATACACAACTTAATGCTAAATCATCCATGTACAGAGAGTCCTTTTTTATGACCTCCGCGGCGAGAGGAAAACGATGTCTCTCGTCTGTGGCAAGTTGACGCACTGTGCGCATAGCGAGAAATGGACTACAAGTCATACCGAAAGTGACGCGGTTAAATTCGTATGATTGTAATGGATCTTTCGTATCTGATCTATAAAGAATACGTTGATAACGACGAAATTACTCCTGTACTCAGTCGATAGATGAACATATAATATGGTAAAATTCAAGGGGCATAACATAATGAAGCAGTATATGCAAAACAAACCTGTGAAGAGAGGATCCAAAATGTGGTGCCGCGCTGATTCTCAAACAGGATACTTATTCCAATTTGATCTATATACAGGTAAAAAACGATCTGGACCTAAAATAGGATTAGGTGAATTTTTTGTCCTTGAGTTGACAAAACCATTAGTAAGTCTTGGATGTGAAGTTTATTTTGACAAATTTTTAATTCACCAATGCTGCAATATAATCTTGCCTAACAAAATAAAAAAGCTTGTGGCACAGTTAGCACACAGCTAAAATATATGCCAAAAAATTTGCCATTGGATGAAGACATGAAGTGGGGTGATATCTTCACGACTAGTTTCGAAGGTATCGATTAGAAGGTATTTCGTCAAATGGATGGATAACAAAGCCGTTCACCTCCTTACCAATTTCTTATCACCGATACCAACTAAACTGGTAAAACGTCGCCAAGCGGGTTTAGCGCAAAGTTTGGACGTCACATGTCCCGATATTGTATGTAAATACAATAAAAACACGGGTGGTGTAGACTTGATGGACCAGAAGAAGGTTACCTACGAAGTCGACCGAAAGTCAAAAATAAAATATTACCTACGTTTATTTTTTGTTCTGCTAGACATAGCAGTAAATAATGTGTGGCGAACCTCCTTACATGTTTTATTATTTTATTTTATGTTTTATTTTATTTTTGGTAAGACCCTTCAAGAAACCACCAAGTTTTACTAAGCCATCAGCCAGCTGGACACAAAATCTGCAGTAGAGGTGGAAGATATTATCACCGAGCCACCTAAGGAACAGTCTTACTCCACTTTAAAGAAAGCCCTGATAGCGCGATTTTCTAAATCTTATGAAGAGAAAGTTAGAAGGCTCTTGGAGAAAGAGGAGATTGGGGACAGGAAGCCCTCATGTTTCCTGCGGCACCTGCGTACGCTAGCTGGCGCATCTTTCCCAGAACAACTGCTGAAGACAATGTGGATGAACAGGCTGCCTCATCAAGGGATCCTAGTTGCACAAACCCAGTCGTCACTTCAAGACCTGGGTGACTTGGCTGACAAACTCCACGAACTCAGCCCGCAACCAGGAACCACCCTCAACGTTCATGCAGCTGGCAGGCTGGCTTCTAATGATGAGACAAAAGAGCAGCTCAGGTTACTCCAACAACAAGTTGCTGACCTTACACGCCTAGTCACTAACGTTTCCGCAAGTGGAGGCCGTCGGCGTTCAACAAGCGCAAACCGCAGTCGGTCACTCTCACGCCAACGCAATAACCAGCTTTGCTGGTACCATCATCGTTTTGCAGAAAAAGCCACCAAATGTGTGCAACTTTGTGCTTGGTCTGATGCCGCTCCATCCACTTCTAACAACCGGGGAAATTCCAGCAGCAATCAGTAATGGCGACTACTGATTGCTCCCTGACAAGTCGTCGCTTGTTTGTAACTGATCGGTATTCGAGCCGTCGATTTTTAATTGACACCGGATCCGATCTCTCTTGCCTTCCGAGACAACGTGTTCCGGGTAGTACACAACCACTTCCTTATGAATTGATTGCAGCCAATGGTACCAAAATTAATACATTTGGCCTCGTTGAACTAAAATTAAATTTAGGGTTACGACGCGATTTTGTTTGGAAGTTTGTTGTTGCCGAAGTAGGTATTCCCATCATTGGCTCAGATTTTCTGGCGTATTACAATTTGCTACCAGATTGTGCTCACGGCAGATTACGGGATGACAAAACAGGATTGTCTACTCAAACGGGTTTCTCATTTATCAACCAACCAAGTGTAAAACTCATCCACCTACCGGACTCTCCATATGCACACATTTTAGCCGAGTTGCCTAGTATTACACGACCTCCTGGAGCTCCTAAAGATCCAAAGCATACAACGGTGCACTTCATCAATACTACTGATGGCCCACCTGTGACAGCGCGACCACGCCGTCTGGCTCCACAGAAGCTTCGGGCAGCTCAAAAAGAATTTGAGGAAATGGTTCGAGTTGGCATCGCCAGACCTTCCAGCAGCTCATGGTCCTCACCACTGCATCTCGTGCCTAAAAAAGACAATATATACCGCCCCTGCGGTGACTATCTAGCGTTAAACGCCCGCACCATTCCGGACTGCTACCCGGCCCGTCTTATAGGGGATTTTAACCAAAATCTTTCTGAATGCTCCTTTTTCAGTACCATAGATCTTGTTAAAGCTTATCAACAGATTCCCTTAAATTCACCTGATATTTGCAAAACAGCCATAACTACTCCTTTCGGCCTTTTTGAATTCCCCTATATGACGTTTGGCCTTCGAAATGCCGGACAGACATTTCAAAGGTTCATTGACGAAGTGGTGCGCGGCTTAGACTTCTGTTTCGCATACATTGATGACATCCTCGTTTTTTCAATAGATTCGAAGCAACATGCCAAGCATCTCAGGTTCCTGTTTTGTCGACTGCATGAATACGGAGTTGTTATCAACTTGGAGAAGTGCATTTTCGGTGCAGCAGAAGTAACATTTTTAGGGTACCGCATTAACGCTGCAGGCACGAATCCTCCTGAAGACCGTATACGTGTACTGATGGATTTTCCCCTCCCCAAGACAGTGCAAGGTGTTCACAGATTTCTGGGCATGATAAATATTTACCGCAGATTCTTGCCCGACGCTGCCAAGTACCAGGCTCCCTTAATAGACGCAGTTGCTGCAACCAACAGCAAGGGCGCGAAACCATTTCCATGGACGCCCGAGCTCGAGCAATGTTTTAATAACTGCAAGAAGAGTCTAACTACTGTCACTACCTTGTCTCACCCAAATTGTGAGGCTCCATTGGGTTTGTTTACAGATGCGTCCAGTACGCATATAGGCGCATGCTTATAACAAAAAGTTGCTGAGGATTAGCAGGCCCTTGCGTACTTCATCAGTAAGAAGCTTACAGCAAAACAGGCAGAGTGGCCCGCGTATTACCGCGAACTTCTCGCTGTGTACGAAAGCGTACAGCACTTTCGGCACATTTTGGAAGTGCAACATGCGACCATTTTTACAGACCACAAGCCACTTATTTACGCCTTTGTACAACGCCGCGAAAAATTACCACCAACGCAACTCAACCAACTAACGTTTATAAGTTAGTTTACGACTGACATAAAATATATTAAGGGTAGCGACAACGTAGTCGCAGATGCCATGTCCCGGATTGAATCGATTTCATTGGAGGTAGACTACAAGGCCCTCGCAGAATCTCAGGAAGGAGACCAGGAACTTAGAGAGTTGTCTTCGTCTACTTCCATGGAATTGGCAAAGATCAACGTTCCCGGGACCAACATATCCATACTCTGCGACACATCGTCAGGACGACCTCGCCCATATCTAACCTTTCCTTTTCGTCGAGCCGCTTTTGACCAACTACATGGCCTCAGTCACCCAGGCGTACGGCCAACCTTACGTTTGGTAGCTGAGCGATATGTATGGCCTCATATGAGCAAAGACTGCCGAAAATGGGTGCAGTCATGTTTACAGTGCCAGCGCAGTAAGGTGGGCAGACATGTTTCTTCACCCCTTGTCTTTTTTGGTAGTCCTTCTCGTAGATTTCGCCATATACACATCGACATAATAGGTCCACTTCCGTATTCAAACGGTTTCAAATAATTTCTTACCGCGGTCGACAGATACACGCGTTGGCCAGAGGTGTGGCCAATGGCCTCTATTACGGCGGCGGAAGAAGTGACAGACACACTTTTGACTGGTTGGATATAACGTTTTGGTGTCCCAAGCATTTTGACGACAGATCAGGGGCGTCAATTTGAGTCTGCTTTGTTTCGGCGCCTTATGAATGAATGCGCAACAAAGCGGGTTCGCACAACCAGTTAGCATCCGTGCGCTAATGGCATGGTACAGCGCATGCACCGCCAGCTAAAAACTTCTTTGATGTGCCATGCCCTAACATGGACTAACGCACTCCCGCTGGTACTTCTTGGCATGAGAACTGCACTCAAAGAGGATTTAAACACCTCATCTGCTGAGCTTGTTTATGGGGAGCCGCTCTGACTACCCGGAGAACTTATCGTGCCACCAGAAGAACCCAGGAGCCCAAATGACGCCACAGATTTCGTTACGGAATTGAGGAGCCGGATGGAAATTTTACGCCCAATACCAGCTTCGCGACACACTCGACCGTCATCGTTTGTTTTCAAAGATTTGGCAACGGCAACTCACGCCATGCTTCGTGACGACACTGTGCGTCGGCCTTTGCAACCTCCCTATACACGACCACATCGCATTCTACGGAGGTGGGATACGACCCTAACCGTGGAAGTGAATGGCAGGGAAACCACGGTCAGCATTGACCGTGTCAAGCCAGCACACCTAGATTATGAAGCGTCATCATCGCCATCGCTGCCAGGCCAGGTTCCAATCTTTTCTACTGCTTTCGAATTTTCACCATCACCAAAACACCCATCACCTCCAGCTACTGTCACCACCAGATCTGGTAGACGGGTTAACTTTAGGGACCTCTTAGATTTATAGTTATAAATATACAGATTTCAAGTTAAAATAGCATACAGACTTTAGCAGTTTCTAGTACAGATAAAATTTTTTCGAGCGCCGTGCCTATGGCCGAATTAGCGATGCGCGCGCAGGTGAAAGACCAAAGGGCAAACAGCCTAATATTTATAAAAAACCGAATATTATTGTGTTTACCTATATAACACAAACTAACTAATGTTAATTTGTCAAGAAAAATAAATAATTTAATGAAATGAAATGATTATTTATCATATTTTAATTAACACAGTTTATTTATTCACACAAAAGTTTACTATTTTTTAAACACGACACTTTGCTAGGATTTAAAAAAAAGTAAAATGCACTAGTGCAGTAATGTAAAATAAAAAGCACGCGTGTTTAATAAGCTGCATTATGAACCTAAAAGCGGTGCAATAAGAGACACTTAACGAGCAAATATGTTGATTATATATGCTATATTAAAAGGGAATCGCCTCATATTGTTATAGTAAGATACCCCGTTGCGAAAAACAACCGGACAAGTACTGTTTAAACAACAGGTTTTTGTATCGCAGAAACAATACCTCCCTCCGACCATAAACTTACACCCATATTCTAACCCCGGTCACTCACATGAGCGCAAACATTCGTACATTGTACGAATGTTTTCCATTTTGTATGGAAAATGTTCGCACAGTCATTACAAATGTCAGTCCCACGCTTGTGGGTTCGCGTTTCATTCGTGCGAATGTGTGTGACCCA
Organism: Amphipyra berbera; assembly: GCA_910594945.2. NCBI lineage: Eukaryota > Metazoa > Arthropoda > Insecta > Lepidoptera > Noctuidae > Amphipyra > Amphipyra berbera. The sequence goes on along the minus strand of OU343144.1, from coordinate 8,257,209 downwards.
TATATGACGTTCCTCCAAAACTTACTCGACTCGACTCCACCTCGACTCACTACAATCGGTAGTTAAGTTGACATAAACGTCCTCAACTCGAGATTTTTCCTCAGTCGAAGTAAGGAATCATCTGTCAAACTCAAGGTACCTCGGGACCTACCTTAAGGAAGGGGGTGTCAAACATCGTAAGAAATAAAAATGAATTTTGAAGACTATCGAATATGCTTACGATAATCCTTACAATTATTAATGCGGCGTTATTTGCGCGATGCAGATAATTCAAATTATGACGTAATGACTCCGTCGAGGAACTTCAAAGTTCACTCGAAATTAATACAATTGTGAAGGTGTTTTCGAGGCCGTTCTGAGTCAAGTAAGTTTTGGAGGAACGTCTTAGAATATGGGTGTTAGGGTCACACTGGGCTATGCCTCGAACTCAAAAAATATGAAGATCAAAAAGATTTATATGAGTTATGGGGTCAAAAACAGCTCTAAATGGTTCGTGTAATACACATGGTCGCCCCTACCGTGTGTCTAGATGAAGTTGTGTATTGCACGCCATGATTCATGCATGAGGTAATATTAAATATAATATATATAATATATGTATATATATTATATTATATAATATAGGCATAGGTAATATTATCCTGATACAGCTTATTTATTATATTCTAGAAAAACGCATGTGATTTGTCATCGGTTACACCAGATGGCCCAAATAATTAAGGCATTAACAAATAATCATCGCTGGGGGCGTACAGTAATACGCCCCTAATTATAATCAGAACTAAATGTAACAATCGAAACTCCAGCATAACACAGTCAGTATACAACCGTCAAGCTTAACGCATGGACAATGTCCAGCACATTCATAAAATGGCTCTTCTTGTTAGCCGTTCTCTGCTTTGTTCATCTGGATTGTGAAATATACCTCGACCGCCCAAAAATCAAGACTTCAGATGGTGATCTAATTCTAGAACCGGCATTAGATAAAAATATATATCTACGCCCAAATGGACCGAAATCGAGCATCTTTGTTGGAGATATTAATATACTCAAAACTAACTACCCAAGTGAGGGACCGCAGAACCAACCGTCCACAAATGAAAATTTGGACAAGAGTTTAAACAGTATTGTGCAGAGACTTGAGAGATTAGAGAGTAAGGATTCTTCTGTTCCCAACGATCTGCTTTTCAATATATCCTTGCTATGGAGTAAAGTTAATAACATACACAGAAAAGTGTTAAATCTTCAATCTCAAATAAATAACAGAGGGAAAGACGAATGTCAATCTCACCCGTGCGATCATGGTGGAACTTGTCTCAACTTAGTGAACGGGTATCATTGTCTATGTCTACCAAATTGGGAAGGTAGAGATTGTGATATCGATGTTAACGAATGCCGGAATTTTGCTGGAACCGACCTCGGTTGTCAAAATGGAGCCACGTGCATCAACAGACCAGGATCGTATGAGTGTTTATGCAAATCTGGCTGGTTCGGATTACATTGCACTAGGAAGGCAAAGGATTGTTCCGGAGGTGATTTTGAAATGTGCGGCCATGGAACCTGCATACAGGTAACTACAGGAGAGGGTATTCAATGCTTATGTCACCAGGGATGGACTACTAACGGCACCGGTGCCGCGTGCTTAACGGATATTAACGAATGTGAATCCTATGCAGGTCCTCGGTGTTCCGTTAACCCTAAGGTTGATTGTATCAATCTGCCCGGTTCATTTCGATGTGGCCAGTGTCCTTCTGGTTATGAAGGCGACGGTTACAGCTGTCATGATATCGACGAATGCACCACTATTAGCAACGGAGGCTGCAGTCCTATGGTGACATGTCACAATACCATTGGGTCCCGAATATGTGGTTCATGTCCACCCGGCTATCAAGGCGACGGAGTTACGTGTTCATGGAGAGGTACGTGCAACATCGGTCATGGAGGGTGCCACCCGTCCGCGCAGTGTGTAGAAAGCCCATCACCAACTGGGCAATCGGCACAATGTATATGTCCCGACGGGATGGAAGGTGATGGAGTAGGAATTAGTGGCTGCTACGTTTCAACTGGTGGGAGCAACTACACTGATGGTTGTGAAATCAATCCATGTGGCAGCCACGGACAATGTCATTCTCTTCGTTCTGGCTACACCTGCATCTGTTACAAGGGCTACGGAGGCGCTCATTGTGACGCACCCACTGACGTCTGCGCGGTGAATCCTTGCCATAACGGAGGAATCTGCAGACCAGACGACAGCATGATTGGAGGCTTCCGTTGTGAGTGCGCAGCACAATACTCGGGCGCCCTGTGTCAGGTAAGGTCGAAGTCTTGTGGTGGTGTTCTAGACAACGAGGAGGGCAGCATTGTTTATCCTTTGACTAATACAACGTATAATCATAATTCTCAATGCGCTTGGGTTATTCACACATCACCTGATAAAGTAATCAATGTCACGTTTAGTAAATTTAATTTAGAAGCTAGCCCTGAATGTTTGTATGATTTCTTACAAATTCACGATGGTCGAAAATCTTCTAGTCAACTTTTAGGAAGATTTTGTGGAAATAACTATCCTAAAGGCGGTACCATTGTATCAAGTCACAACAACCTATATTTCTGGTTCCATTCAGACAGAACAGTAGCTAAAGACGGGTTTGCGTTACACTGGACAAGCATACACCCAGTATGTGGAGGTCAGATCGATGCCACCACGCACGGTCACATCAGCTCGCCAGGCTCTCCCGGGCCGTACCCTCCTAATCGTGATTGCTACTGGCAGTTAACGACCACTTTAGGTAAAAGGATAAGCTTACATTTCTTTGCTCTCGATATTGAGTCACATGCGAAATGTAGTTTCGACTATTTAACTATTTATGATGGTGAACACATGACGGATCCCCTGATCAGTAGGTATTGCAATTCGACACAACCCGCGCCGTTGCAGTCAGCAGGCTCTGACATATTAATACACTTTCATTCAGACGCATATGGTTCTGGTCACGGATTTCAAATAGCATACGCGCCCGTGGAAGGCATTCCAGGTTGTGGGGGTTACTACACCTCTGATAAGGGGGAACTTATTTCCCCCAGTTATAATGGGTTATACTTAAGTAATTTATTATGCGAGTATAAAATAAAAACTAGCTCAGATACTAAAATAAAAATCGACTTCAAATTGTTTAATCTTGAACGGTCTTTTAGATGCAAATATGACTATTTAAAGATTTATGATGGTCTATCGCCAGATTCACGACTCGTTGGAAAGTTTTGTGGAACTACTTATCCAAAAACATATACATCATCGTCCAATGCACTTTATTTCAAATTTAAAACTGATAGGAGTATGCCCGCTGAAGGTTTTCGAATAACGTACGAAGCCGTATGCGAGAAAACTATAGAAGGTGATAGTGGCATTATAAAATCACCAGGTTATCCATTTAGCTATCCAGAGAACAAAATGTGTGTATATATAATCAGAACGGTTCCCGGCAAAGCAATCCAACTAACATTCCAAGATTTTGATATTGAAGACAACAGGTACTACGACTGCCGATACGATAACGTTGAAATCAGAGACGGCCATGACAAAAAATCTACTTTATTAGGCAGATACTGCGGCGGTGCGGCACATACACCACCTGTACAAACATCCACACTGAATTATATGTACATACGTTTTTATATGTACATACGTTTTACATCAGACATGAGTCTTTCGGGCACGGGATTCTATGCTAACTACACCACCATCGATACAGAATGCGGCGGTATACACAGAGATACGACTGGTTTAATAAATCATCCGTCCGGAGATGCAATTACTTACAAAAACTACCAGACCTGCAAGTGGATACTGATCGCTCCTGAAGGAATGCACATTAAGTTGACATGGGACTGGTTTGACATTGAAGATATGCCAGGCTGTGGCAGCGACTACTTGGAGCTGCTTGAGATTGACGACAATAATGAAAACAATGTGTTGGGCAAGTTTTGTGGTAGGCGTGCACCACCCGCCTTGACCACATCCACTAACCGACTCATGTTAACATTTGAATCTGATCGTAGCGTTCGATCTTTTGGCTTTTCTGTATCTTATACATTTTTAGATGAAAAAACTCATTGCGGTGGAGTGTATATTAAAACTCATGGTTTCATTTATTCTCCGGGCTGGCCTAGGTCGTACGAGCCCAATCGCGATTGCACGTGGGTTATTACGGTGCCGGTTGGTCAACAAATTATGCTTAACATTTCACAGTTTAATTTAGAACGACCTATACGAGACAAATGTAATCTCGGCGATTATTTAGAAATACGAAATGGTGGCAACGAAAATTCGCCACTGATAGGACAGTATTGTGGAATGCTCCAATCAAAACGAATTGTATCGTTATCTAATGCTATACACTTACATTTTCATTCAGACTCTTATCTAACCGGAACCGGTTTTAAAATTGAATGGGATGGTACTATAACAGGATGCGGAGGAACACTGACAAGCCCTTCTGGCTCTATATCGTCGCCGAATTACCCAAACGATTATAACGAGAACGCTGAATGTTTTTATAGAATAGTTACTAGCGCAGGGTCACGAATTCGTATAACATTCACAGAACTAGATCTCGAACGAACTCCCAATTGTAGGGACGATTTTGTTGAAATATATGATGGCCGCGATACCAGTGCACACGTTTTAGGAAAACATTGTTTCATGTCACCAGAGCTAGTTAATATCGAAACATCAACTAATTATGCATTCATTAAATTCAGATCCGATATATACCAAGGCGGTAAAGGTTTTGTGTTAAATTATCATACAATATGTAATAATAATATTACCGGAAGATACGGGATAATTGAGAGTCCGGGTTATCCAAGTAACTATCCGTTGAACTTAAATTGTTTATGGAACATCGAAGCTCCCAAAGGCAGTAAAATTAATGCTACCTTTACACACTTCGATGTATACAAATCTCGCCGATTTTATCGTAACTGGATGAGCTTTCATCATAATATTATGTTCAGCGACGATTGCCATCTAGATTATTTGCAAACAAGAGAGTTTTCAGATCCAAATTATTCTATCAAATTCTGTGGTAGTTCATCCCCGCGTGCAATTAGTACAACAAGTAATTCGTTACAAGTAAAATTTTCCTCTGGTGTTGATATGCCCCGCAGCGGGTTCCGCTTAGAATGGATTAGTTACGGATGCGGAGGACACCTTCAAAAACAGACGGGCACTGTATTTCTTGATAAAAATAAAACTAACGACAAAGTACTTGAATGCGAGTGGTTGATAGAAACTCAAGTAGGCAAGAGTATTACAATCACATTCACTGAGATTTATATGACGGATTCCCCTAATTGTACTACTGATGCTATTGAAATATACAACGGTCAAAATACAATGGCGCCACTACTTACAAAAATTTGTCATCGTGACTATGTATCAGTGCAGTCTGATAGTAACTTCATGTTAATTCATTTCGTAAAACGGTCTACGCTTAGAGATGTTCACTTCTCATCACAGTTTCGATCGGTAAATTCGAAATGCGGAGGTGCTATGAATTCCAAATCTGGTCTTATATACTCTAAAAACTATCCAAAGAATTACGACAATAATTTGGATTGTATTTGGTATATTACCGTCCCCGCATTTCATCGTATCGAACTGAACTTTATAGATCTCGATCTATATTCATTTTCTGACTACGGTGAGGATGAGCATGCTTGTGAAGATTCAATTCAAATTTATGACAACGATAACTATACGCCTTCCTCAAATTACACATACCGTATTTGTTCAAATACAAATAAAACACAAATCATTAGTAAATATAACATCATGGTCATCCAATTCAAGAGCAATGCCTATGGAACGGCTAAAGGTTTCAAAGCTAACTTTACTGTTACGTGTGGTGCTCGTATAAAGGCTGTACATGAGGGTATAATTAAGACTGATAACTTAGTCAGTAATTTCAACAAAAGTTGTATTTGGACTATCGTTGCAGATTCTCCGGATCAGAAGATATATTTAACATTAACACTCATGTCGTTGCCGAAAGACAATAACGTCATTACAAACAGAAACTGCCCATCCTCTTTTCTCCGTATTCTCGATGGTGATGATAAGAATGCCCCACTAATCGGCGAATACTGTGGACGCAAAGTACCACCTATGATTGTCAGCCACGGCAGTGCCGTGACCCTAGAGTTCGGCAGTTACATTGGTAGAATTGCTGGAATGTTCGCAGCTCACTATTCACCCCTAAGTAACGCCTGTGGAGGTGCTTTGATTTCAGACGAAGGAACAATCGCATCTCCGAACTATCCCAGTCCGTATCCTGAAAACACTGATTGTGAATGGATACTAAAACCATCTTTCGGAAACACTAGGTACGTTCAATTTGAGCGATTTGATCTAGAATACTCTGAAGGTTGTAACGATGACTACGTGGAGGTTCGTGAAAAGAACGGTGCAGGTCGGCTATTAGGTGTATATTGTAGTAGTGAAACTCCTAGCAATCACAGCACAGCATCACAAATATACATTAAGTTCCATAGTAATTCTAAAACAAGTGGACAAGGTTTTCTCTTACATTATGGATTTCAACATGAAAACGATATTCGAGGAGATATAGGGGAGATAGCTTCGCCATTGTATCCTTCTCAATATTTAGGTTCTGGCGAATATAGTTGGCGCGTGTTTACATCAGATACTATATCTATTACAATTGACGATTTAGAAATTTATTCAGTCACTGAGGTAAATTATAACAAATTGACTATTTATGATGGGTATGATTCTACTGCTCCAATTTTAGAGGCACTGAATGGAGTATTGGTTGACATAAAAGTCATTCAGACCTCCTCGAATGTAGTGTACATGACACTTACAATGGATGATTCAAATAAGGGTTCTATGTTTCATATGACTTGGAATGAACTATCTAGATACCCGAAGTTTGAAATTGGAGATAGTATTAACTGTGGCGCCAATGTGACTGAAATGGTTTTACCGGGACATCCGACTACTTTCAAATCACCGAATTATCCAAGCGAATATACGGATGATTTAAATTGTGAATGGACTTACAGATCACAAATGGGAAGGCCCTTAAATTTAAAATTCGTAGATTTTGATATTGAAGAAACCCCCTCATGTTTCGCAGATTCAGTTACAATTTATTCGTCGATTACTCCAGGCAATTGGAAGCCTATCAAGGAAAATATATGTTCATCAGAATCTGCAAGAGTTGGAACTAATTCATCGACTTATATGAAAATAAAATTCAAGTCAGATTCATCCATTACTAGAAAAGGATTTCTCGCTCGAGTCACTTCTAAGTGCGGTGGCGTCATGACTGATTTGTCTGGAGATTTCGGTCCTACATGGTGGGATATACAACCGGAATATCGGTATATGGCCAAAATTAAATGCGACTGGACGATCAAAGTACGCCCCGGCAGGACTATCAAATTACAGTTCAATCATTTTAATATAACAAATAATAATGATGACTGTAATACTTATGTTATTTTACGTAATGGCGATTCTGCAGAAGCGCCCCTTTTGGCGAGTGGAAAGTATTGTGGTTATGACCACGAAGATAAAGCAGATATAATTACTTCTAGTAATTCTTTATTTGTAAGTTTCACAAAGGGATCATATACGTTTCATACTTTTACGATACATTACGAAGAGAAAAATTATGAATGTGGTTTAACATCATCACTAACTCCTGACCACAATTGGGAAATAATAAAGTCACCAAATTATCCGTCAGTACCAGTTCCGTATTCAGAATGTGAGTGGGTATTTTCTGGTCCGCCTGGAGAAATTCTAAGAATAGATTTTATTAATAGATTTGACTTAGACGATTTCGATGATTGTGGAACTGAAGTCGTCGAGATCCGAGACGGACCATCGAAATTTTCGCCGCTAAAAGGACGATATTGTAGTGAGAAACCTGGAACAATTAAGAGTAGCAGCAACACCGTTCATATAAAATATATAACTCAACTGGCAGAACCACGAAATGGGTTCAAAGCCAACGTCTCTATTGATACATGTGGTGGAACTATTGTCACCGATGCCGGCGAGTTGGTATCGCCTGGATACCCACACATGCAAGTACTCCCTTACGGTACAGTCTGTGAGTGGCACGTTATAGGACCACCAAGACATGTATTCCGAATTAAACCTGAAGACCTTCAGTTACCACAATCTGAGACCATTTGTGCGACTAGAGTTACCATTGAAGAAGCTGGGCCTGCCAATAATACTATCACTGTACTAAAAAGGTTATGTAATGATGATGATCCAGAGTTAGCGCTGGTTGAAACTTCAAGAAACGAGTTTAGTATTAAACTCCATATAGGTAAACTGGATTCATGGGATCAGATTTCTGAAAATAGAGGGTTTCGAATCAGTTTTAATTCTTCTCGACCCATGTGTGGTGGCGTAATAACGGCTTCTGAAGGTTATTTGACTTCTCCAAGTTATCCTCAAGAAACCACACTGAGATATTGCCAATGGCTAATTAAAATACCAGATAAATCACGAAAAGTGCGCTTAGAGTTAATAGACATGGACGTAGAAAAGCACAGAATAGGAATTTTCAATGATATTACCTTTCATACTGTGATCCAATCTATACCCAGCGACGATTATATACCTGGAACTCAAGTCTTTGAGTCTTCTGGAAACAAATTAGCGCTTTATGTATGGCTAAATCGTACAGCTACATCGCACCGCTTCAAAGCTAAGTTTAACTCTGATGAACAAGCATTATGCGGCGGTGATCTGTCTGGTAGGAGTCAGGAAATTGTATCACCGGGCCTAAATCGATCGTATACTTGTGAATGGCACTATAATAGTCAAGTAAATACTAATGATGATAATAGTAATACAAATTTTACTTACAACTCTATATTTTTTAATGTTAAGTTAAATTCATCGTTAGCGAGAACACGGTGTCGGTTCTTTGATCCTCAAGTTGTTATTAAGTCAGCCATAAATTACAGGTTCTCACGAGAAATTTGCGGTAACACTGAAATATCATATAGAATACCTTCACCGGTTCTTGAAATAACTGCATCTAAAAGTAAATATAGTTCGTTGTACTTCCATTTAGATTGGAAACCTCAACCATGTGGTGGTGTTGTTCAAGTAGGGGAAAATCCTGTTGATATATTAAACTTACCTGATTCTCATAACGATACCTTAGATTGCGCTTGGGTACTCAGTGTCCCGACAAATACTAGGGTTGAAATTAAAATGGAAGGGTCGTTCTTGTTAGATTGTAGCAATGAATTTTTAAAAATAAGTTCAAGCTTAAGGCAAAGCGGTCCAGTTATAGGAGAGTATTGTAAAGATAAACTTTTGGAAAGCCCGTTACTTGCTCATTTCAGTTTCATGTACATTCAGTATCATTCTAATGTGAAGACCAAGACAAATGTAAAGCTTATGGCCAGGTCTGTGACTGACCAATGCGGCGGATATCTTAGTTCCTATCAAAATACATTTGCCTCACCAAATTATCCTAAAAATTATTCTCCTAACCAAGAGTGCTCCTGGGAAATACAGGCTGACGTAGGCTTTAGAGTATCTCTTCAATTTGTAGACCGATTTGTGATTGAGGATCGAGTTAATTGCACTAAAGATGCGGTTATTGTTTATGACTGGAAGGAAGACGTTTACACGGAGATAGCTAGACTGTGTGGACGACACACGCCACCACCATACAATTCCACTTATAATCGTATGAAAGTTGTCTTACGCACAGATGCTGACACAAATCTCGATGGATTCAAAGCTGCATGGAATCCTATCTGCGGTGCAAATTATGTAGCTACTACAAAAGAACAAATTTTATATAGTCCTGGTTTTCCATATGCTTACCATCCAAATATGAATTGCTTATATGAAATATCCGCTCCAAACGAAAAAATTATACTTAAATTCCTTGACTTTGAACTAGAAGGCTCCACTCCTGACTGTTTGTCTGATAATTTAACACTGACTGCCGAATCTGATTATAACTATTTATATCAAGTTTATTGTGGAAGCGAAATTCCCCCTATTACAACTCAATCTGAAAAAGTATCTGTGTTATTTAAAAGTGATAGATATATTCAGAGAAAAGGTTATAGAATTTCTTATTCTATCTATTCATGCGGAGGCCGAGTAAATGAGAGTACTGTACTTTCATCGTCGATTACAGAAAGTTATGAAATAAATATGAATTGCACGTGGTATATTGAAGCACCACCTACCAAGATAGTTATACTGAAATTCCTTTACATTGACCTAGAAATCCAACTTGATTGTTACAATGACTATGTAGCAATATATGATGGTTTAGAAATTAATGCTGATAAGCGTTTAGCCTTATTGTGTGGTCATATTAATTCAACAACAGTATTTAGAAGCAAAGGGACAACAATGTTATTACAGTTCGTATCGGATGCTAGTGTAAGCTTAAAAGGCTTCAAAGCTCAAGTTTACTTCAGCTATTCCGAAGCTGCTCAATGCGGTGGACACATTAATTTAACAACTTCTTCATCTCATACTTTTAAATCTCCTCTCATGGGTCGTGCTGTCTACGAAAACTTCTTAGATTGTTATTGGTCTATTATATCACCACCTGACACTGCAATTAAAATTGATTTCACCTCGTTCCACGTGTCTCCTTGCCAAAACGTAAACCAAACTGCTATAGGATACAGTAAATGCGATTGCGACTTAGTTGAAATAAAAGATGGCTTAAATCCTACTAGTATAGTAATAGGCACTTATTGTGGTCACAGCCTCCCACCCCAATTAACTTCGTCTGGGAATATGATGAGCGTTAGACTGGCCACGGATGGCGAATTAGGCAGTCAGGGCTTTGAAGCTACATTGACAGTTCAACAATCAGTATGTGGGCATTCCGTCATATCAGTAAGCCACACGCCACAACGTTTTGAATCCCCCGGATTTGAAGCTGGATCTATTCCTCGGGGTCTGCACTGTGTCTATCGCTTGTACGCCAGTACCGACCCATATACTGTAGTTCATATTACTATAGCCAATCTAGACTTACGTCCCCCTGTCGTTGAAGGTACAGACACAAAACGTTGCAATAGAGACAAGCTAATTATATCTAGTAATCCACCCCTTCCAAATACTACAGTCGGAAAAGATTTTGTCTTAAACCTCCAACCAGATGATTTTTTCAATCGTAATAGCTATTACGACAGCAGTTTACATTTCCCCGATCATTTCGAGTTATGTGGACATAAAGAACCTACGGACTTTTATGTTTACGGAACTACGTCTATAAACTTAATCACATCGCCAGAAACAGATTCTAAGGTTTATAAAGGTATAGAAATAGAGGCAGTATACGCAGGGATCTGTAGCAGAAATTATTCGGAGCCTCATGGACGTATAAATTCTGGATATACGACAGATTTATCTGCCGAGAGAGATTGTTACACACTTATCACTGCTCCAGAAAACTATACAATATCTGCGTATTTCTTTAAAGTTATTCTGGTTTACTCGGACGAGCTCTGTTATCTCGATATTTTCGACGGCAATAATGCCAGTGCACCTAAACTAATCAAAATACATGAAGAATATATGTATGATAAACCTGTCTTCTCGACTGGTAGACATATGTTATTGCACAGTCATGAACATAAGAGTGCTTGTCTAATATTTGATATGAATTACGTCTTAACAAATAAAGGTCGAGGATGTGGTGGTAAAATGCAAAACGTGTTGGGAAAAATCACCAGTCCCCTGTACCCTAACGCTTACAGACAAAAGTCAACCTGCGAATGGGAGCTAGAGACTCTGGTGGGTACACGCTTACTGCTACATTTCCCTGTGTTTGACATGGGAATTACTTGCGATCAGAATTACGTGCAGCTAGTAGACAGTAAAGGTTCAGTAGTGCGGACGTTCTGTGAAGAGACGCCTGCTGACTACACGAGCGAAGATAACTATGTTAAAGTAGTATTTGTAACCACCATGAATAATGGTGGCACGGGATGGGTTGCTGACTTTATAGGAATCGTGTAAGGCTTGTCTGGTGCTACTTGAGATTAATGTAACATAATAAAAATTAATAAGTAAGTTATAAATAAATGTATTTGTAAAGTTTCATTCATTATAATTAGATATCTAATATATGTAATCATAGAGAGATTCATATGTATACGGGGGAAAGGCAAGATAGTAGAAGCATGATTGACTTTGTGGTTGTTAATGAAAGACTGAAGAGTAAGGTCACAGATACAAGAGCGTATCGGGGTGCCAATGTGGGGACCGACCATTATCTGGTCATGTGCCGGATACATGGTCTGTTTAAATGTTAGTGCCATCGGGTTCGAGTTCCTGTGACTGCACTTGAGAGAATAAATGTAGAAAGGTTGCAAGAATTAAAAGTGAAAGAGGAATATAAGAGGGAAGTAAAAGAGAAGATGAACGAGATTTTAGAAGGAATGAATAATTATAGTTTAAAAGAAGCATGGAATGTTGTGAAAAACTGTATGGTGCAAGTGGCCACAAAAGTATGTGGTGTGGCGAAGAGGAAAAATAATAGGAGAGCGAATGATTGTTGGATAGATGATGAAGTTAAAGAGGTCGTACGGAAGAAGAAAGAAGCTTGGCTTAATTTATTAGCCTCTAAAGCCAGAATAAGGATGAATCAGGCATCGAATATGAATGACGATTTGGAAAGAGTGAAGAAAAGAAACACCGAAATAAAGGCGGAGGTAAAAGAGATAGTAAAAATGAAGAGGAATGAAATGGAAGATAAGTATAATAGGAAGTTCTCCGACAACTTCAGGGTCAATGTTAAGCTGTTCTGGCAACAAGTAAGATTGGCTCGTGGAGTTTCGGGGACATCAAATATGAATATAGTTAGAGGAGGAGATGGATGCTTGTTAAGTGAAGAATGCAAGGTGTTGGAACGCTGGAAGGTATATTTTGAAAGTTTATTTAGTTGGCAGGATAGTGTGCAAAGAGTGGGTAACTGGGCGGAAGCGAGTGAGTCAGAAATTGACTTGGATGAAGATGAGGAAAATCTGATTGAAATGGATGAAATCGTGAAAGCGCTGAAATGTATGAAAGTTGGAAAAGCTGCTGGATGTGACAGAGTGTCTGTCGAAATGCTTAAGGGCGGTGACGGGGTGGTAGCAAGCCTGCTGTACCGGATCTTTAATATGTGTTGGAGATTCGGCCAAGTGCCGGGCGACTGGTGCAAAGCTGTAATCATACCACTATATAAGGGAAAAGGTTCACAGCAGGAGTGTAAAAACTACCGCGGCATTAGTATTTTGAGTGTGGTCGGCAAACTATATGCGAAAGTTTTAATTAACAGAGTGATAAGAATAACAGATGAGAAAGTATGGAATGTTCAGGCAGGGTTCAGAGAGGGGATGGGCTGTATGGATCAGATCTTCTCCTTGAGGTGCATAGCCGAAAAACATCTGGCAAAGCACAAGAAAGTGTACTGCGCTTTCATTGATTTGGAGAAGGCCTATGATAGTGTGTGGAGGGAAGAATTGTGGTCGACACTATCTTTGTACGGGGTGGACTGGCGCTTGATACGGGCACTGAAATCGCTGTACAGGGATTCCAGTGCTTGTATTAGGATAAATAGGGCGTTCACAGACTGGTTTGGCATCTCCAGAGGTGTTAGACAGGGTTGTGTAGCGTCTCCAGGGCTGTTCAACCTATACATGGATAGTTGTTTGACAGATTTAAAAGGGAGTGAGTGTGGATTGAAAAAGAATGAGTTGCCTGTCAAATGTCTTCTCTACGCAGATGATCAAGTTTTGCTTGCATCGTCGGCGGAAGAGTTGCAAGCCATGGTAACTATGATGAATGGAGCACATAATATGAAAGGGATGAAAATTAATGTAAGTAAGTCGAAAGTAATGGTTTTTGAAAGAGATGCAGATGTATCTGAGTGTAAAGTAAAGATAGGAGATGGAAGTATTGAACAGGTGAATGAGTTTGTTTATTTGGGAAGCATGTTTACAAGAGATGGTAAGATTGACGAAGATGTGGAAAGGAGAGCAAATGCGGGAAATAAAGTAAATGGTGCTTTGCATGCGGTTGTGGCTAGCCGGTCGATGTCCAAAAAGGCACGACTGGCTGTCCATAATGGTGTGCTGGTACCTACGCTTATGTATGGAAGTGAATGTTAGTCGTGGCAGAAGAGGCATGAAAGTAGAATAAATGCCGTGGAAATGCGTTCCTTGCGAAGTATGTGCGGTGTAACTTTGAATGATAGATTGAGAAATGAAGAGATTAGATAAAGTTGCGGTTTAAAAGATGATGTAGTGACAAAAATTGAAAGGAGTATGCTTAGGTGGTTTGGTCATGTTGAGAGAATGAGTGAACGGCGATTAACAAAAGGATTTTATAAGGCGGATGTCAATGGGAACGTCGGTAGAGGACGTCCTAGAAGGACATACATCGATGTTATTGGTGATGTTCTTCACAAAGGTCAGGTGCGTAGTACTCTCAACCGGCGTCCGTGTATGACAAGATGTATGAATGTGGATGAAGCGAAAGGGGTATGTAAGAATCGTAGCATGTGGCGTTCTATAGATTCTGCCTACCCCCATGGGAAAAAGGCGTGAGTTTATGTATGTATGTATGTACACTATCATATATTCATCGTATAAATATGATGTCATATCTGTCAAATTCTATGATCATAGTTAATGATGCTGTTCTTCATATCTACATATTACACTTATGATCATATAAACGTCATACTTAATCAAGATGGATAACGATTTAGCCGTGTTTTCCGTTGCTATGAGTGCAATTTTATTAATTGCATTAAAAAAGAAGATAAAAACGGTTAAGAAAAAAACAAAAAATAAAAGACGCATTTGGGTTAGATCATGGGTAGCAAGGCGATCAAAGAAAGGGGTCCATAACACCTTACTCGAAGAAATTAGATTGGACGATAAAAAATGTAATAATAATAACATTAATTAATATTTTTTTGTTTCGATATTAAAGTCGAAATTCTTGCATTTTACGCCATTTTTGAGATTCGACGGATATTAATGATCATATTTGTACGCTTGCTGTCAAATAGGATCCCATAACTATGATCATAGATATATGAATCATATGTAGTTATTACACAATCATAGGTTTTTCTTATAAAAAGGACTCCATACATCTATGATCATTATTGATCATATTTCTATGATAGTGTAATATGGGCCTTAGACAGGTTGTGTAGCGTTACCATGGCTGTTCAACCTATACATGGATAGTTTTTGACAGATTTAAAAGGGAGTGGGTGTGGATTGAAAATGAATGAGTTGCCTGTCAAATGTCTTATCTACGCAGATGATCAAGTTTTGCTTGCATCGTCGGCGAAAGGGTTGCAAGACATGGTAACTGTGATGAATGGAGCATATAAGATAAAAGGGATGAAAATTAATGTAAGCAAGATGAAAGTAATGGTTTTTGAAAGAGATGCAGATGTATCTAAGTATTGAACAGGTAAATGAATTTGTTTATTTGGGAAGTATGTTTACAAGAAATGGTAAGATTAACGAAGATGTGGAAAGGAGAGCACATGCGGGAAATAAAGTAAATGGTGCTATGCATACGGTTTTGGCTAACCAGGCGATGTCCAAGTCTAAGGCAAGGCTGGCTGTCCATAATGGTGTGCTAGTACCTACGCTTATATATGGAAGTGAATGTTGGTCGTGGCAGAAGAGGCATGAAAGTAGAATAAATGCCGTGGAAATGCGTTCCTTGCGAAGTATGTGCGGTGTAACGTTGAATCATAAATTGAGAAATAATGTGTAAGGTCCCCTCTACATAATTATAATCTTTGTCATTACAGACACCTTATATACCATTGTATTATTATAATAAAGGCAGTATATTCTCAGCAGTCATTGGTTTCATTTACTATCTCTGCAATACCGTACATGGCGACCCTGCGCAAAGAATCTGCTACCCGAGCGTCACGTATTTGACACCACCCGGCTAGCGCTGACTGGCGCCGTACCATATATGGACAAAGAATGTGAAACAAAGTGAATTTAGTACAAAGTGCATCCAATATGAATAAAATAATTTTATTGGTGGTTTATGTCACACGTACTGGTACAAAATACAGAACAGACACGCTGCCCCAAGCAAGATCCAATTAGTAAGTCAACTATGATATCACTGGGAATGGTGAAGATTATCTCTTCTGTCGAAATTATATGCCCCTAAAGGCGCTACGTACCTACCCCAAATTACTTCGTATTTATCATTCTCATTTATCGTTGCAGTAGAGAAAACGAAAAAAAATGATTTAAAATATGTTATATTTCATTAGGTAGGTAATACTGTGGCGACATCTACCACGCCACATGTGGATATGACGTCACAGAATCCTGCATCGCGATATCAAGATTTGACACGCAGATCGTATATATACAACTTCCCAACATCAACCGTTGAGCACACGCGCGGCGACGCGTCCGCCTGGGCCCATGTCGAGGGCATGGCCCCCTGGCACGCGCGCCCACCCGACTCCAAGCGCTTCCCGCGCGACCTAGTCGCGGACACCGAGGCCCCATCCATCGGACATGACGCCTGAGTAGGTCGCAATCACACTACACGCGACCTACTCACACAATAAGACTCCACAAAACTTACGTTTTACACGCACCCACCGCGCATGTAGCTTCTAGTTAACAGCTAGGCGCTGCAATGCGCGGCACATACAAGCCACCACTCTACATAACCTAAGTGGGATTGACACGCTGTACGCGGCACGGGCGGGTGAGCGTACATACAATAGCGTCTACATAGGCCGACGTACACACACCTCAAGTCGCCCTACACACTCATAACGTCCTACGCATTGCAACGTAATCGGCTAGCTCTGAATGCGTTGTAATCGTAGGTCAATCACCATCTATAGGCGGACGCCAACCAAAGTCGCCACCCTGTTGCTAGTATCGACCTCCGTCGGGCCTCCCCCAGGAAACTGGGGGTCTCACCTGACTGGGGTCTGGTCGCACGGGTGGCGTGAAACACATAGGGCGCCCCTATAGAAACACCAATTACAAAAACTCACACCAGATGCCGCGGACGTGGTCCGCGGCCTAGTAAAAAAATACTATATGGTCTAACAAACCAGCCCCAAAGACCGACCCGTATTTACGGGCCGCGACTGACACCATGGGAAGGGGGCCCACAAGCCCCGACCCCGTTTCCTCGTGCCCCTTGCGGGGCGCGCAGAAGACAGAAGACACGAACCGTTGAGCAGTAGCCCGCCAGGCAATACCAGCCTGGTTGGAGAATTCTCCCTTTTCGTTGGAAGAACACATAACCTCGTTCCTCCACAATACAATGTGGTGTCAATCCAACCCGGCCTGGTCTGCGTCTACTCTTCCATTGTGCCTTTAAATCAGCTGCGCCAGCGCCCATCTGTCCCACTCTACAATTATGCTCAGGGCTGTACAGTTACACCATATTTTTCCGCCTATTAGGTACTTACCGTTAGGAAAACAAGTGTATACCACTTTCTTTTTCTTCTGACTGGTACATGGATCAGTCTCGATCATAGTGTCAGTAACGTATTTTCTGTATCCTGCTATAACATACGAGTAATCGACATCTTGGATGCATGCTGCTGATGTTAGGACGTACTCACTAGTGACTATGGCGCCTCCACACATCCAGTAGTCGTATTTTCTTGTGGCGTATGGTGATTTAACTAAGTACACCTGCAATCATTGTAAAGCCTTGGATTCACTAAGGGATAAATGGAGCGACATGCAGCGGAACTTAACGCGGGACATCTACGTCTACGGGACATACACCCATATTCTAAGACGTTCCTCCAAAACTTACTCGACTCAGGACGGCCTCGAAAACATCTTCAAAATAATTGTATTCTTAGTCGCAATTTCAAGTGAACTTTGAGGTTCTTCGACTGAGGGGTCCTCAAATGAGTCGAGGTAGAGTGGAGTCATTACGTCATAATTTTGTTTAACTGTATCGCTCAAATAACGCCGCGATAAATAGTTGTAAGAATTATCATAAGCATATTCAATAAAGTCTTCAAAATGCATTTTTGTTACATACGAACTTTGACACTTCCTTCTCTAAGGTAGGTTCCGAGGTACCTTGAGTTTGACATATGATTCCTTACCTCGACTGAGGAAAATTTAGAGTCTAGGACGTTTATGTCAACTATAATTACCGATGGTTGTGAAAAAGGCTGACTCGAGGTGGAGTCGAGTCGAGTAAGTTTTGGAGGAACGTCTTAGAATACGGGTGCTAATGTCCCGGGAACAATGTTGCGGAACAATTCGCTCGCACACACCAGCACCCGCTCTCGAAGCGGCGGCTTATAACATGTCCCGTGTCATATCGAAATGCCGCACAATGTTACGTCGTGCTGGGGAACATTTTGTTCCCTAGTGGATCCCAAGGTTAAGAGTAACATTAACAAGGACGAAGGACGTTGCTTTGCAGCAGCAGCGTGGTGTACGGCGTAGCTGGGAATTTATAATATACGTTGAGCAGTATACGTGCCATACATATACACCATTTCATATAACATTAGTCAAAAGTGGCCTTTCAAGGCACGAGTATCTCTTGAAGTATTTTTTTCTTGACTTTCAGCTCATCTTGATTGACCATTAGGACCAAGGCACATCTGACGAAAGATACGTCTTCGATCTTCCGCCGGTACACATAGTTCCATATAAGCATCTCACACCGTACACATTTGACTGAAGATGCGTTACTAAAATTCCTCGAGTAAATTACGCAACGGAAAATCGGCGACGTATCTTCCGTCAGACGTGGCTTGGCCCTTAAGGTTCATAAAAGCATACATAATACTGTGTTGAATCTCTGCTGGAAGCAAACGTGTTGTTTATTTCTGTATATTTCCATGCTAAATACATTCGTGAGCAATGAATACAGGTCACCAACATAAAGAAAACAATGTTAAAACGTTTTCCAAAATATTAAGGCTTATATTCGTGACCCGGATTCATTGCTTCCGAGTGTAGGTATTATAATTTTGTCTAGTATTATATTAAATGGAGTATAGTACATGCATGCAGGACGTTGGATCATCAATACAGACGTGGGCAAGATATTAACAGGTTATGGCACGAGCACCCATACCGTTTACGTCGCTCCCAGGAGCTTATAGTAAACTAGGTCTTGCCCGCAGCTTCGCTTGCGTGAAGTTTGAAATCCTCGTTAAGCCCATTTTAAAGTGACATTTTAAAATCCAAAACGTCCGTCTTTTATCACCCCCAGCGGTTTAGGCTGTGCGTTGCTAGATTAGTCAGCCAGTCGGTCAGTTTCTCCTCATGCTTCTTACTTCATAAGTACCAGATTTCTCATACAAACCTTCAACACTTATTTCACCCCCTTAGAGGTTGAATTTCCAAATATGTGTACATTTATTCCTAACCAGAAACCTTACTATTTAATTTCATCTTTCTTACTTCAAAAACGACGGACTTACATACAAACTTCAACCCCCCATTTCAACCTCTTAGGGGTGGAATCTCCAAAAACCCTCAAACACTTATACATTTATTTCTTACCAAAAGCCTAAATATTTAATTCCATGTTTCTCACTTCAAAAATACCAGATTTCTCATACAAAC
This sequence comes from Amphipyra berbera, assembly GCA_910594945.2. NCBI lineage: Eukaryota > Metazoa > Arthropoda > Insecta > Lepidoptera > Noctuidae > Amphipyra > Amphipyra berbera. Next base: position 8,237,541 of record OU343144.1, on the reverse strand, counting down.
TTTCAACGCTTATTTCACTCCTAAGGGATGAATTTCCGAAAATGCTCAAACAGGTGTACGTTTATTTCCAACCAAAAACCTTACTATTTAATTTCAAGCTTCTTACTTCAAAAATGACGGACTTACATACAAACTTAAAAACCCTATTTCACCCCCTTAGGGGTTGAATTTCGAGAAATCCCTTCTTAGTGGATGTTTACGTCACAAAATGAACCTACTGTCAAAATTTCAAGTTTCTAACCCCAGCCGTTTAGGCTGTGCATTGATAGATCAGTCAGTCAGTCAGTCAGCTTCTCCTTTTATAAGTATAGAAGATATACCTATAGATTACTTCAAGGCCCATATATGAATACAATTCTGGAAGTAACATTTTTCTACTAGATATGCCTACAATTTAATAGACCAGGGCTGAAGCCTTTGAAAATGGTAAAAAGTGAAAAAAAAAATAATAGGATGAAACCCATTAGAAACAGGAAGAGAATATAACAAAAATTAAAGGAAAAATAATTTACGGGTGATCTGAGGTCGGGAAGTGGATGGGGGTGAGTTTTAAGGGTAAAAAACGGTTTATCTCGATTTCTGGCAAAACTACAAGTCCTATAGAAAAAAAAAATGGCAAAATTGTAGGTAATAAAAAGATCTACATTTTTTGTATTTTCACTTTTATCACTAACCTCAAAATCTATGCGAAAAATTCAAATAATATTTATTTTGGTTTCAAAAATTATCGAACCTGATCTACAATTGTAATGAGCTGAATTATTTACAAAATAACTAAGACTGAATTTAAAAAAGTTGAATTAATTAATCCGTTACTAATTAGTATACAGTTGGGGTCTGTGCGCTTTCTGGTTAATTCGTTGTAGGTATGAGTAGGTACCTAAAACTAAAACGTATGGAAAACTAATACATAGCATGATACATAAAACTCATGGCCACACTTAAAGGTTGGTCCCATTATCTTACCACATATCTTTTATCTACCGGCAAATCTTGGCATTTTGAATTCTTCTGTCACAATTAGTCACTAAAACATAATATTTTAATTGATAAACAAAAATTGTAAGTACAACTGTTTGAACAAAAAAATTACAATGCTTGCACCCTGTATAATCTATACTAACGGTCTTATTCATAAAAAGTTATAGAACATCTAAAACCTTGCTAAAGTCTGATTGTCAAAAAGTGTTATTCATAAACGAATTTTAGCACTTAAACGTTCTATAAACCTACTATAAAGTTATGAAAGCCAGAAGCCTACTTTAACAGTGCTATAAGGAAAAAATGGCCGATTTTCTACAGCAGCTGATTAATAAGAAAATGACATTTGACTTACAAATGTCAGTTTCGTAAACAATCGGAGTTCGAGGAGCTGCACTTGTATTTCATTTATTTTGCACTTCTGTTTACCAATTTAGTTTAATACACAATGCAAGCTTTGCAAAGCTTGGGCACTATTGAAAGAATTGTACGTCTTGAAAACCGTCCGCTTCAAAGAAAGGTATACAGAAAGAAAAGATCCATTTTCTTTGGATGACGAAGACCGAAATGCAAACTAGAGAATGTGAAAACAACCATAGTGTCTCAAGCAATACTTTACAACATTGCAGTTGACCATGGAGACATGCAGTTAGAGGGTAGCAATATCGAGGAATATCATACAAGTGAAGTAACCCAAGAAGTTGCAAGGGGAAATTCAAATGTTAGTGCTATTTTACAAACTTTTATAAGGGGACATTTTAGCGAGTAGTTCATTAATAAAAAGCTTGTATAAAAATATCAGTTTAATTTATTTTTATAATAGTCTAATTTGGCTTTTAGAACTTGTTCTTCTAGAGCAAAATTTTTTAAGTTTTATTTTTCGTTTTCCATCTGTGCCTCATGTACTTAATTTTTTTCTGCAGGCCGTTTCAGTTTTTTTAATTACACATAATATGTAGTCAAAAGTTTTCGCGCGCTTGACAAATTGAAGACTTGATTGACAAATTTTAATAACAATGACGTCTCCGCGTCATATGTGTCAAAACTGTAGACAATAAAACAGATTACAGTACGTAATAATGTCTATGGTCACAATTATTCTGTGCGTAGACAGACATTCTCGTTTGACGATTCGATGTGTCGGTCAATTTGTTGGATTACTTCATTATAACGGCAACATTTTGATTTATATATGAATTTTAACGACATATTAGTTATAGAAGGTTTATGGAACGTTTATGAATACACAATTATAACTAAGGTTTTATAAGCTTATCGAGCATTTTAACTAATGAATGTCTTAAACATTCTATAAGACTTTTTTATGAATAAGACCGTAATATTATAAAGCTGAAGAGTTTGTTTGTTTGTTTGAACGCGCTAATCTCAGGAACTACTAGTTGGAATTGATTTTTTTTTTTGTGTTGGATAGTCCATTTATCGAGGAAGGTTATAGGCTATATAACATCAAAAGGAGCCGAGCATAAATGAAAAATGTTGCAAAAACGGGAAAAATGTCCACCCGTGCGAAGCCGGGACGCGCCGCTAGTACAAAAATAAAATTATACAAAAAATGCGCTTATGACCATATTCCTATGATTTACCGAACGTCATTGGTTAAAATTAAGACTCTTGTATCTTCACCAATAATAAAGCAAAAACCCCTGTAGCTTTGCATAGTAGACCCTCCCATACTTTAGCAGCTATCGCACTTAAGATAGGCTTACAGTAGTAAGGAAGAAGTGGCAAACTATCGGCCAATTTCGTTGCTCACCTCTATTTCAAAAGTATTTGAAAGGATTATTAATAAAATATTTGTAAAATTCTTAGAAGATAAAAACATCTTATCACCTAACCAGTATCGTTTCAGAAAATGAAAATCCACAACTGATTGTATTCATACATTTTCCTGAATTCATAGTAAGTAAATTAGATAATAGGAAAAAAATGCTTGACTATCTTTCTGGACCTTCAGAAAGCTTTTGATACGGTCTGCCCACTATATTAATTTCCAAATTAGAACATATGGGAATAAGGGACACACAATTAAAAATATTCCAGAACTATTTACAAGGTCGTTATCAATCAGTTCGGATAGGAAATGCGCTGAGTGAAGAAAGACCGATTAATATTGGAATCCCACAAGGCAGTAGTTAGGCCCCCCTCTTCCTTTGCTATATCAATGATCTTTGTCAGCTAAACATTAGAAACTGTCATATAATGTCTTATGCCGACGACACTACCTTAACATTTTATGGTGACTCATGGAACGAAACTTTTGTTGCTGCCCAAGAAGGGTTCAATATTGTAACTCATTGGCTTGCTCTCAACAAACTGACCTTAAATGCCACCAAAACTAAATATTTATATAGAGTTTACAATACATAATGTAGCATCAAAAACGAATAGTTTCAATGTTTATGCACACACATGTAATCCTGTAACCACCAACTGTACCATGTGCCCAATGATATTAAAAATAGAATCAATAAAATACTTAGGCATAATGATTGATAAAAACTTATCTTTCAAACAACACATTGCATATCTGGTCCAGAAAACTAGAAAGCTCGTTCATGTATTTAAAAATCTTAGGCATATTGCAAGTTGGGAACTGATTAAAAATGTGTACGTATCCCTTTGCCAATCAATCTTGTCGTATTGTATCTCCACCTGGGGCGGCTCGTATAAAGCGACTGTCCTAAACGTTGAAAGAGCTCAACGACTTCTCCTAAAAGTTGATCTCTTCAAACCACGTTTATATGCTACAACAAACTCGATCACGAAGCAAAGGTATTATCAATCAGGCAGTTTTATATACTACAAACGGTTATAAAAAAACATTCCTCTATAGACGTTTCTACGGCTAACCAGAAGGTTAGTACTAGACGATTCTATGAAGTTTGTGAAACAACTCCGGTAAAAACATCTTTTGCCAGTAATTTCTACAATTTCAGATCAAGCAGACTGTATAATAAAATTAACAAGATTCTTGGAATTGTTAATCTGTCTAGGGTAGAATGTAAAAAGAAGCTTACATAGTGGCCTTTAGAACTTGATTATGAAGAAACTGAAAAACTGCTTACTATCTTATCCTAGTCTAGCGTTTTCCATAACTACATACTGCCGCTCCCTCACGCACACATTTGTATACACATCCATTTTTATACGTACACACACTTATACACTATCTTACTCTCTCTCACACATACACACACACACACACACACACAACACCACACCACATACGACACCTTCCACTTCACACACTTGCAAACACACACACCCATTTTTATTTTTAGATTTATTTCATTAGTACTTTTTCTTGTTATTCTTTTTCACAATAGTCGTACAATGACATGTCCTACGCTCTAAAATTGTCATAATCCTGATTCCCAATCTCGGCGAGAGAGGCCAGGAGTCCATAGCACAGGGTATCCTAGTTTAAACTCCTGACTCCCAAAAACCTTTGTACCTCCAATATTTGTAACACCTCTATATTGTAATTGTACTTTGTGTGAGAAAATAAATCTTATTATTATTTATATGCCAAGTTTGGTAATGAAAAATACTACTTCTGGTAAGCAAAATGATTCGTTTTTGGTCTTAGGAACCGGGCGTTAGGCGTTAAAATATTCCTCCACCTGTCGTCTGGGAGTACAGCAGTGATAGCCTAGTGTTGTGACCGTCAGACTGATAAGTCAGTGACAGATATCGAGTTCAGACCCAAGGCACGCACCTCTGACTTTTAGGATTCATGTGCGTATTGTATAATTATCACTTGTTTAAGAACGGTGAAGGAAAACATCGTGAGGAACCCGGCATGCCTGAGAGATATTTCTCGACGGCATCTGAAGCCAAGGCAGAGGCCCATAGGCGGCATAAACTCACCATGTTAGTCACTAACCACACGAAAAGAAGAAGAAGTTGATCTGGAAGTGTGCCCGGAATTAAGCAGAATTGCCAAACGGGTGCCACGTTGAATAGCAACGGAAACAATCCAGCCCTCTGGTCACGTGAGGCGTCGACCAGTCTTCGAGTCTCCTTGAAAAAGAGGCGTGCACTGGGACCCCATGCCCGGAGTGTAGTTCTCAGAGGCAAATGTTCGCATACTTTCAAAATATCGGGTTTAACATACGAACAGACACGCATTTATAGGAACTCTAAAAAACATAGATACAAAAATGCTGGTGCAATGATTTAAGAGCTATAATAAAATATTAGTATACCGGCGAAATGAGGGTGTTACTATACACCTCTGTCCAACCCTTCAGAGAATACAGGCGTGATGTTATGTTAATATTACTTTACCAGTGCGACTTGCACACGTCACTGAACATTAGGGCGTGGTGGCGTCGCGTCGTTTAGCAGTCCAATAAGATTTTTTGTATTATTGACATTTTTTATCTGTTATTAAAGTTTGCACATTGTATACGGGGTGTGAACGCTTTAAAGGATCTTACTTGACTGTTTCCAAAAATGCTACTTACCTTGAAATATTATCAAAAATAACACCAGATCTGACTTTATCGCAGACATTTTTATGACTGGCCTTGAGTTTTAAAAAGTACTTATATGATTTTAATTTGACGGTCCGTAACAGAGTAATGGATTTATAATTTTTATGTTTTCCGGTAAAATGAGTCGTACGCTTTTTATGTTGTACAAATTATTTGTGTTTGTCTGTAAAATATTTGTAGCGACGTAGGTGGCGTGACAATCTAGAACTGTTTACGGGGCTGGCATGGTTAGGTTAGAAATGGCACAAAATAGAAAGAAGGTCTGGAAGGCAAAAGGAGAAGCCTTTGTTCAGCGGTGGTACATTAAACAGGGATCTAAAAAAAAAGTGTGTAGCAGTACAGTGCCCTCATAAAGTACTCAATGTTCTTTATGTGTTTTCATCGTCGAAAGAGAAATCCTATGCCTATTACTCTCGCCGGTATATCCTTACCAGACTGCTCTGAATTCCGGTACCTTGGGTCACTCGTCCAAGGGGATGGTGAAATTGACCGAGACGTTACGCATCGGATCAACTCAGGTTGGATGAAATGGCGACAGGTCACAGGGACAACTTGTGACCAACGGATGCCCGTCAAGCTGAAGGGCAAAATCTACAAATCCATAATAAGACCTGTCGTTCTCTACGGATCAGAGTGTTGGGACGTAAAGAAGACGGATGAAAGAAGATTACACGTAGCGGAGATGAGAATGTTGAGATGGATGTGTGGAGTGACTCGAATGGATAAAGTAAGAAATAAGTATATTAAAGGGAGTTTGAAAGTGGCACCAGTGACAGAAAAGTTGAAAGGAAAACGTTTGTCTTGGTATGGGCATGTGATGAGAAGGGATGAAACACATGTGACTAAGTGAGTGATGAATATGAATGTTAATGGATGAAGGGGGAGAGGGAGACCTAAGAAAAGATAGATGGATTGTGTGAGGGAGGATATGAAAGATAAGTGAGTAAATGATAATGAGACAGCTGACAGGGAAGAGTGGAAGAGAAAAACATTTATTGTGCCGACCCCAAGTAACTTGGGACCAGGGCAGGAAGATGATGATTATGATGATCGACGAAAAAGAACATTTTCAATTTTCATTTAGCAGCTGGTCAATCAAATCCACTCGTCGCAGCCACAGCGTCTAGGTTTCCACCATCTGCAACCAGTCTACCACTTACTACGCTGATATCTAGTCTCCACCCGAGGACCTTGTCTTTTCTAACAACTTTTTAGCCCATGTGGTTCCTGATAAAGAGAGGACCACATCCTTTCAACCCGTAAACGAAGACTAAGGCTCTAAATTAAGAGGATGGGCACCAATATCCTCCTACACACAAATGACAAATTACTGTGGTCACCAACCAGCTTGCCCAGCTTGGGGACTAATGAGCATGCACCTCAACGAGTGCCTACTAAAAGGTACCCAGTTCCTGGTGGTTCCGTTATTCCCGGACACGGTAGCGGTCGCAGTAACAGTGGGACGGGGGGTACTAAGAATTTCTAGGTTATAGCAGGCTACCAGACGTGACGAATATATCTATCAACGTATAATGAACGAATGATGAGACTGGATCAACACATCGCCTCTACGGCACATACTGGGGTTATCCGAAGTCCTTAAAGAGGACGCGATAAACCTGAAGGTAGGTCAGGCTAGAACAAATAATACTACATATATTTATCTTATAGAAGCTAAATAATAACTTTTTTATTTAATTAAAAGAAATAATAAACTCAGCGAACGCTGCATAATTTTCCCATTTTGTCGCATTGAATCGTCTTCATTTTCGGTATGCACCTTACCTATATTGCTACTTTGTCTCATTAACTATAAATATTTCATTTGCTGTATATGTAATGAAATATGTTATTTTTTGCTAGAAATCTTAAATTTTTTGTTTTATACTCTTTTTTTTCTGGAACCAGTTCATTTTCTGTAAGCCTGTCATTTATTTTTTGCTCTTTTTTGCTGGAATCTTTTCATTTGCTCGAAACATGAAGTTCCATGGTTTCTCTTTATTTACTGGAAACCCTTGAAATATTTCAAACCTGTCTGTGATTTTATGCTCTGTTTGTGTTTGAAACCTGTCTGCTCCACTTCTTCCACGAGTTTTAGATCTTTCATTATCTGCAGGTCTGTAAATATTTAAATGTAGAATTACATATCTATCTAATCTTTCATTATCAACCAAGGGCGTCGCCAGGTACAGGCAAGATGGGGCAGCTGCTCCCCCCTAGCAGGGTCTGGTTAAAGGCTCAGTCGGAGACCTCCTGAATAGGAGAGTAAATAATTTTAAGCAATATTGCATTTAAAATCAATCAGAAATTTATTTTGTGTTTTAATGATTTACATTCCCTTTTTTTTCTTTAATAAACGTTTTTGTAGTATGAATATTATTAAATTTCCCTTGCCAGCCCCCAGTCAACTTTTACAAAAACGAGCTATTTCTCTCGGATTACTTTAGCAGAATAAAAAGTAATTGGCTCACTTAGATTCTCTCAGATTACGTTTTTAGGGTTTATCATCAGCCTTTTCCCAACCATGTAGTCTATGTGAGATGGATTAAGAACACAATTCCTCTCAGTAGTTGTGCAATCAAATCATAAGAAGCGACGAGTCTGGCACCATAACTGTGCCCGAAAATAGCAAAAGGCTCGCCACCTATTACATGAGGTCCCAGAGGCGAAACGTGGAGTACATACTCCTGAATTAAAAGAACACCTCTGTTTACCCTTTCGGCGATTACAGGCGTGAGTATACAAGGTTAGTCGGAAAGGGGCTACTAAGCCACGGACCACCTAAAGTACAGTGATACTTAAGGTGGCCCGTGGCTTAGTAGCCCTACTAACTAGCTGTGTCCTCATGGCTCCGCCCGCGTTAGAAGTTTTATTCCAGTAATAAATGTAGCCTATGTTACTCAGTGATAATGTAGCTTTCTAACGGTAAAAGAATTTTTGAAATCAGTCCAGTAGTTTTTAAGTTTATTCGTTACATACAAAAATACAAATCTTTCCTCTTTATAATATTAGTATAGATAGGAAATTAATCATTTATAATAAATATCAGCAATTTTATACATTTTAATAATAATATTATTTCAGGAAGTTCCTCTCTCTGAGGCCCTGACCACCGGTAGCTTGGACCCTGTTCCCGATACCGGTGGGCTACTATTTTTTATTTTTTTAAATGTTTTTTATATTTTTTGTAGAAATATTTAAAAATATAATTTATATGTATATATAATGAATAAACGAAATATTATTTCTAAAATCTAAATATGACCATACTTACATATTAAATTCCGAGATCAGTTAGTTAAAACCACTTACCCATCAGGGTGTTCCTTCCACGATATATATTTTTCAACTGTATCGAAACCCCTTACGTTTGGAGGACCGTCGCATTTTGACCGCCTGTTAAATGAAGGTTATTAGTTATCTTGCTAACAGCTGTGAAAGCCTAATGGTGTGACCGTCAGACTGCCAAGTCAAAGGTCTCGAGTTCGAACCCAAGGCAACCTCTGACTTTTCGTATTCATGTGCGTATTGAATAATTATCACTTGTTTAAAAACGGTGAACGGAAACATCGTGAGGAAACCGGCATGCCTGAGAGATATTTCTCGACGGCATGTGAAGTCAAGTCAGAGGCCCATGGGCGGCATAAACTCTGACACCAGGTTAGTCACTAACAACACGAAAAGAAGAAGTTATCCTGCTGTTCAGCATAGATAATAAAGACCTGCCAAATGCGTAATAGATCACGCATAAAGAAGTACCCTAGTTTCATACACTAAATTCAATTTGTTATGTAAATAAAAACATGCGACAAAGGCATTTGTGCGAATTTTCATTAAAAAAAACCGAGCCAGTTACTCAATAATTTTATCACAATCTCGGCAATTCTGATCACGTCAATTGCTCAGGTACATCATCAACATCATATCAGCCAACAACAAAGGCCAGGAACAAAGGCCCCCCCGCATAGATTTCCACAACGGGCGGTTACATGCCGCCTGCATCCAACGACTCCAAGCGACCTTTCAGCAGGTCGACTGTCCATCTAGCTGGTGGCTGCCCCAAGATTCGTTTGCCAGTGCGTGGTCTCAACTCGAAAAGCTTTCCGCTCCAATGGTTACCAGGTCTATGTACCTACTACGTGAGCGCGAGGTACAACTTGCATCAGGAAAGGAATATTTTAATATTTGTGCCGTTTACCGTTTGTCTTGGTATGGGCATGTGATGAGAAGGGATGAAACACATGTGACTAAGAGAGTGATGAATATGAATGTTGATGTATGGAGGGGGAAAGGGAGACCAAAGAAAAGATGGATGGATTGTGTGAGGGAGGATATGAAAGATAAGGGAGTAAATGATAATGAGACGGCTGACCGGGAATAATGAAAGAGGAAAACATAATTATTGCGCCGACTCGTAACTCGGGACCAGGGCAGGAAGATGACCGCATCGACGGAGGATGGTCAAAAAGGAAAAAAGTATCCACAACATACGACTCACCTACCACTTTGAATCAGTCTTCCGGTCGGTCCAAATTCAGAGTGTAATACACAATCCAAAAAGGCACCGTTACAATGAGTGCTGGTATACAAAAAAGGTCCAATGCATTTATTATCTTCTGTTATTTTAAACACAGAAGCAACCCCGAGGAGAATCTCGCGAGACCCAACCCAAGTGACAAGAGGTCCTCCGTGGTCGTTCTGAAGATTTTAAGAATAACATAAACATCATGATATTATGTACCTATTACGATCATTTTGATTATTAACCAAAATTTAAAAAAATATCGTGCTATTGCTAGGTTGTATAAGAAAGGTAAAAGTCTTCTAACGCAGGCTTTATTTGCTTAAAAGGAGGCTCCAATCACCAGTTAATAAAGAAAACTTGTTAAAACATAAACCATCGTTCATTTCATTTTCAAAACAGGAATTCTTTACATACATGATAAAAAAAAATATCACATTTTTGTTGTATATTTTAATAATAAAAACAGTTCATAAATAAATCACATAATCATATAAATCATGGGATCTTCAAAAAACCCGATTTTAATCATGTTTAGAAAAACATACACACACACGCGCGCGCGCCCGCACACACACACTCCCATAGACACAAATATAAATAGTCCACAGCTAAACGTTTGCTGCTCCCCGTCCCTGATCCACCGTCCTCACCCGCCGCCACTGCGAAGCCGGTCATCTTTTCTGACTCCGCAGTCACAACGTTAATTCAGCCCTCATCAAGCTGTCTCCCTCCCAGTCCTCTCGCCAGCAACGCCCTAAGCCGAAGTCCGAGTCCCATTAGGGGTCGTCCTTTGTGCTGTTGTTGCTAGTAGTCATGACGTTAGTAGTAGGAATAGTAGTTAGCTTAGTTTAAGTATTTTGTTCGTCCCCATTGATTGGAGACCCTTCAGGTCTCGCCAATAACTGCCCGGTTACCTAGAAACGGTCCGCAAGACCATCTACAAGCAGTCGAATTGAAAAATAAAAAAAACGTTTGCTTCTCCTATGTCTCACCATGCACCAACACTCAGTCCTGCCTGTGGTCCTGTCGGTCCTATCGGTGGTCAGGGCTCTAGAGAAAGGAATCTCTTCACAATGCGTGCCGTGTCAAGAAGTATAATATAAGGTCCAACCAAAATACCTGGACAAACTTTTACACTGTATTCAGTACGTTTAACTAAACATATCTATGCAAAAAATAACGAGATCCAAGTGTTTTTTTTTCTAACCAAATTTTTTTTTCAATTTTAATTTTACTTTTATTAATTTTTTTTTACATTATTCACTTCGCTGTTTAAGTAAAAAACGGCACGGAATTAGCGCGCGTCCCAATGGCGGTCGGTGCATAAGAAATGGACGAGTTTATTCTTAGAGAGTACGGGAAATTTAAAGGTCAAAGCACACATATCAAATCGGAAAGGGATCGTCACCGTATCAACTCAAGCCGTTCAGTATTCTTTTTATGAAACTCCCTACTGCAACGCACACTAATCGGAATCGTAACGTAATCGCCTCGCCTCGGGACAAGCTCACGAACCGCGGTGCGGTGTGTGGTCAACGTGGTTCCCGCGCTTACGGCTCGTCGTCCCCGCGCTTACGTCTCTCCGTACCCGAGCTTACGTCTCTTCGTCCACCCTTGCCCCTCTCACCCCTCCCGCGGCCTGCCTGCAGCACACTACTGTTACTGCGAGCCGTAAGCGCGGCGTCGCCTAGCCGTAGCCGAGTCGACGTATCGGAGCTGCTGATCCGGTTTGGTTACGTGCTTACGTTAGGTTGACGCCTGTTTGACGGCGAGGCGAAAGGCGATACGGTTACGATCCCTTTCCGAGTTGATATGTGTGCTTTGACCATAAATCGTTATGTATTATTTTTTGGTTGGAAAAAAAACACTTAGATCTCGTTATTTTTTGTATAGATATTATGTTTAGTTAAACTTACTCAACACTGTGTAAAAGTTTATCCAGGTATTTTGGTTGGACCTTATATATAGCCTGTTACATCCAACAATAGTTGAACATTATTGCAGTATACTTACTTGACAAATTCCGCTTCTTCGAGAAAGACTGAAGGTATTGTTAGAAACAGAAGTTTTGTTAATCATGTCCTTTATTGTTTCGTTGACCTTCATATTATTATCTCTGCGTGTTTCGTCCGGCATACCTTGATCATGTTTTTTTTTCATTTCTTCTTTACACTAAAAAAAGAGCTGATGTTTTTTAAACGGTTTTAATTCGCTTCACTTCGTATATTTGTTTGTTTGTTTCAAATCTTACGACAGATTTTTCAACTACTTCTGCTTAACCGATTTTCCTGAAACTGCGCACACAAATTCAATTTCCACGACAGTAAAACATTATAATAATTTCAACCTTCAATCCTCCAATTCTGATGCTACAGGGATACTGTAAGATAAAACCGATTAACTTAAAGGACTTCAAAATGTGTGTCAATTCAGACCTTCCGGTTATTACAACACCAAACCGTAATGTAATTTGCAACATTAGGTTTTCTTTTTTTATGTAATCCAATCATTTATTTACCTACATACATCAAGCTAGTTTAATTTGTAAATCTGTTTAAAAACAGAGGCTGACACGAATTATGTTTGTTTTTCTAGTAACCAGCTGACACTAGGGAGCAATGAATCTGGGGCACCAATAAACATAACAATGATAAAATGTTAAACAATGTTCAACAAGGTTTTCCGAGATTAAGGTTTATATTGGTGACCCGGGTTCATTGACCCGGATTCAAGAGAGGCTTGTGGACCAGCCACGAATCATACGATTTGCAAGGTTAAGCTGTGCTTGCAGCGGTCGGCCTGTGGATGGTTGACCGTTTGTTACACATCGAGATAGGGATCTCGATGTGTAACCGTGCCTCAGAGAGTATGTTAAACAGTCGGTCCCGGCTGTCATACGAATATGTGACAATCGTTACGGGAAGTCAAAAGCCTGAAAGTCTGACAACCGGTCTAACCGTAGGATATCAGCATTGCCCTGTAACTGGGTTGTGGAGGTCTGATGACAGTCGCTCCGTGTAAAACACTGGTATTCAGCCGCATTTGGTTAAACTGGAAGCTAACCCCAACACAGTTGGCAGAACATTGATGATCTGGATTCATTGCTCCCGAGTGTATTATGAACAATCCTTATCCTAATATCTTATAAACAGGTTGTCCCAAAACTTAACGTCAAGCCGGAAACAAATGATAGATCAGTTAATGAAAGTTCAGAAAAAATAACAAAAAAAAATGTATTCTTTTTTTAAACACATTTAATAATTAGATTTCTGAGGTAAAATTTAATTTTTTGTAAGTTTGAAATTCGAACATGATTAAACTTTAATGTTTTTTTATATTTTACTGGACAGTCATAAACTACCTTATCATTTGTGGAACGGCTTGACGTTGAGTTTCGGGACAACCTGTATACTTGGCCATAAATAAAAATCACTCACTTCTTCATCTTTAAAGCCCATTGCTTTTTCTTGCCTACCGGCGGCACAGCCAGTTGCGTTCGCTCGACTTTTCACTATTGGTTTGCCATTTTCATCTATATTGCCAGTTTCTAAAGTGCATATCATATATTTGTCTACAATTTCAGCCATATTAGGATAAACTTTATATTCCTCCATGCATTTTTGTTTCTCCAATATTAACGTGGCGGCATAATGCATGTTTTCTAGGTTGTAATTTGTTTTATCACCTCGCTAAAAATACTTTATGATTTAAAAAAATACGCCTTTTTTTACCAAGAACGGATATCCTTTAAAATAATGTGTCCGATTAATACAACTTCCCAGTCAGTTTTACCTATTTTCTTACAAAATTATTAAGGAAATATAATTTTTTGTATATTAAAGGTAGGTACCCGGTTTCGGAATTGAACAACTTTCGTAGAACAACTAATCGGAATCCACTTTTTTTATTACTGTCCATATAAATTTAAAAAAACAAAAAAAAATACTGTTTCCATGTATAAACAAGTGTATGAGGCCTAAAATGTTCTACATTGTATTCAGGGTGTAAACGAAATCATGTAATTCCTTCAAACCTCGTGATGTACTGCTGACATAGATTAACCCTGAACGGGATACTTTAGGATTCAATAAAAAAAATCACAAGAAGTAAACATGTTGTGTTCTCAACGTGAGTCATTTTAGCGCCCCGAGTTAAATGACCGCGCAGCGAGTGAAAAAAGTAAAATGATGCCTCACGTTAAGATTTACTGCGTGTATTTTTTTTTATTGAATCCTTAGTTATCCCATTCAGGGTTAATCTATCTCAGCAGTACATCACGAGGTTTGAAGGAATTACATGATTTCGTTTACACCCTGTAGAGGGAAAGTAACCAAATAGAAAATGGTATTCCTAATGTGGAATAACAATTATTAATTACTAGCTGCACGGACAGACTACGTTCTGTCAACAGTTATTGGCCTGTAGTGGGAAAAGAAAAGTGTTGTTTTTACTATTTTCCACGCAATTTTTAAGTTTTGTCTCTCCATAAGAACATTCCTTATGACAAAAGAAAAAAAAAAATATTGCCGAATTGGTCGAGCCGTTATCAAGTTTTGCGCTTAGCAACACATTTGGCGATTCATTTTTATTTATATAGAAGATTATTGTTATTCCATATTAGGGATACTGTTCCATAATATATGGTTACTTTCCGTCTATCATATATATCAATCCATAACGACAATTGTCTGTGAAAATAACCTTGAATTACAGGAAGAAGCTCGCTTCATAAGAATAAATCATGTTGTAAAATAATTATAATTGTCAAGACCGTAGCCAGAATTTAATTTAGGGGGGAGCAGGCAAGGGAAGACTAAATAATATACACTCTACAAAAACGTTTATTAAAAGAAAAAATCGAGTGTAAAACATGCAAAGCGAATAAATTTCTCAATGATTTTAAATGCAACGTTGCTTAAAATTATTTACTCTTCGGTTCGGGTGCACTCCGACTGAGCCCTTAACCAGACCCTGCTAGGGGGGCAGCTGCCCCACCTTGCCTGTACCTGGCTACGCCCTTGATAATTGTTATTATACTGGGCCTAAAAATAGCCTTAACGAAGCCGAAGTCATAAAACTAAGTAACATACAGCAAAAATAATTGCTGGGAAACGATTTCTTTCTTGGTATTAAAAAACACCTTTTAATTGTAGCGCGTAATGAAAGCGCGCGCGCAGCAGACTGTGCCTATATTTCAGTTGATATTGTTTGTATAGAAAAATATTTAGTAAATAACATTCAAACTTAGTTTTTGTGAGAAACGTTCAAAAATATGGTGACTTTGACCTTCAATATATCCATAACCAGTCGGTTCCCAGGTATGGCCCAATAACAAAAAATCTTCGTAATGATGGGAAGAATACGTAGCTCTCGACTTCGTTACGGATATTTTTACAGCCTATATAATTATTATAATGTTACCGTTCGCCAGTATTCCGAATGTCCCCATCCCAACACCATAGCATCTTTGTTAGCCATTTGATATTTAAGATCGTAGTTAATAGGTATTGTTGTTGGTGTGTAAGAGCACATTATTTGATACCTGACGTCGTTAAAATCGTACGGCGACTCGACCCTGACTAAAGCTATGTCTATATGCGACCACTTGTCTAATTGATGGTAGTCAAATTCGTAGGCTAAAAATAATTTATAGGTTTAATTAATAATGTAACATATCATAATTAGCCCATTACTGTCCCACTGCTGGACATGGGCCTCTTTTCAGAATAAGAAGGATTTAAGCCTTAGTCCACCACGTTGGCCTGAGGCGGGTTGGCAGACTACACACACCATCGAGAACTTTATGGAGCCCTCTCAGGTGTGCAGGATTCCTCACGATGTTTTCCTTCACCGTTAACGCAAGTGAGTTCTCATAAAAATCTTGTTAGGGTGTCTGGGGTTTTCTGTATAAGTACTATTCTTCACTTCTGTAGTGTATTATTCTTCAGTTGTTTGCGTTTTGCCCTAGTCTTACCTGATGGTAAGCGCAGACAGGGTCTAAGATGGAGCACACGAATCCAAGGAACAGAGATATAGAGGGATTCCTATATACCCCTCTGGCTGTCACATACACACGACGGAACTCAGTAAACTGCTTGGCCGGCCGGACTTTAAAGTGAGGGTGGTAGCTAGCTAGGCGGACCGTATAGATCTTGCCACCAAGCGTGCTGGGTTTTGTTAATCTTACAACACGCGTGTATTCCCAGCTTGCGGTGAGGAAGTTTTATATTGTAACCCGTCCCCACATGGACTAAATATTTGTAATCGTTAGAATTTATTTTTACTCTTTTACATCGTAAATCAGGCATGCACAGACCGCGGCCCTTCGTCAATATACGTGCGGCCCGCCCGCGAATTAAACTCTTATGCGTTCGTATGAAAATACTGCAATATTTTAACAATAGGGGCCAACTTGAAATCACTGAGTAAATGTTTTATTTTTGATTTTAAATGCCGATCTACGTTTTTTTATCATTAAACTTTATATCAACTTTTTTTGGTTATTTTTAATTATGTTGGCCCGCTTTTAGCTCATAGTCTACCCGAGTGACCCCTAGTCTTAATAAGTCTGTGCATCCCCTTTTTTTTCGTTGGAAAGTCCTCATGGATGTCCCTCGCCCGGGGAAGGCGAGGGGGTCTGCCGGACTCTTACCGGCTAAAAACCAACGGTCTTCCTCCTCCTGACCGTTCGGCCGGGTTCGCGGGATTCGCAAAAGCATGCACCGCAACCCCGGCAGGTCCCGGTTCGCCAACCCTCGGCGGACCTCTCCTCTGCGGGGCCTTGCCCCACATCCTCCTGAGAAGCGCGCACGGAACACTGCGCGCCGCCTTCTCGGGCCTGTTACTGGTCGGACGGCGGATCTCCTAAAGTCTGTGCATCCCTGCCGTAAATACTTACTGATAGGAATACATGTAAATATCACTTTCTTTTTCGTTTGTTTGATACACTCATCATGTTGGATATCATTATCAGGTACGTATTTTCGGTATCCTGCTATAGCATACATGAATTGAACGTCTTCAACGCATGCTGCCGATGTGACGATGAAGTCTTGAGTGACTAAGGCGCCACCACACAGCCAGGTATCATACACTACTGGAGCTATACTAGCTTTAATTAAGTACACCTGCAATGAACAGTACAGTAAGCGTAATATAGTAAGTAGTAATCAAGTTGATCAAATATTTAGGAATAGAGGGTGTAAATTAAATCATGTAATTCCTTCAAACCTCGTGATGTACTGCTGACATAGATTTACCCTGCAAGGGACACTTTTGAATTCATTAAAAACATTTTAGTGCCCCGAGTTAAATGATCGCGCGGCGAGCGACAGCCGCGCAATTCGCTCGGGGTGCTAAAATGCCTCACGTTAAGAACACATCATGTTTACTTCTTGTATTTTTTTGTAATTAATCCAAAGGTATCCCTTGCAGGGTTTAACCTTTGTCAGCAGTATATCACGAGGTTTGAAGGAATTACATGATTTCGATTACACCCTGTATACAAAGTGATCACTAATATTCACTCAACCAAAGTCGTCTAAACATTCAGACCATCCATCTTACACAAATTATCGGAACACGAACAACGTCAAATGTTGTTACATTTCACAAGCACTCCCGACCTTTTTGATGTGAGACATCTAATGCGGCGGCACGGGTGTGAGGGCAGCTATTGCGTGGCGACGCTCGCGGTGGCAGACACACGACACCAGACCTTCGTAAATCGTCGGCCCGGCTCTCTTTGGTTTGATTCGGTCAGTTTTTTTTTACATAGTGGGTTTCGATGTTTCACATCTGCCAGGCGTCACGCGAAGTTTTAATTTTTTTTTATTTTAAACCTTATCCCAATGTCTATAAAAGTCATATTAATAGCAATTTGAACGAACTCATTTATTTTGACATTTTTCGTGTTCCGATTAACTTTAGGTGAAAGGCCTTCCCCCGGTGGGTTCCCGCATTGTCGTTGCAGGGGGCTCAGTAGCCGTGGCGTAGATCCCCACGGTGAAGCGAAGAGGAACCCGAGGAGGGGCTGCTCGTCGGGGCTTGGGCTAGGAAGCCCTTGACGTAGCGGCCAAGTAGGTTGCGGTGTCGCCTGGGCGACAGCGACATCCATGAGGATATCCCACGATAAAAAAAAAACAAAAAAGGCGAATGGCCTTAATTAAAAGAACTCTTACCACGTATGATTTGTCTGAAGCTACAACCTTGCCACCTGTGATTCTTCTTTCACTATCAGACACTAAAATAAAATATGAATAATTAATTTATTTTAATACTGACATAAAGTAGTATAAATAAATAAAATGCTAAATATGAATTATTATAGAGTATTTATATACAGTGTCATTAATAGAATACATTTAAATTTTAAAAAACCTTAACTTTGTTGTTTGACAGTAGTGCATTGTTTTTTGACATTAGCACCTGTCAATTTACTCTAGTGAATAAATGCTCGTACTTTAGGTATCTTTTTATTTAATTAACTACACTATTTGCGGTGTAACATGGTGCACCGCAAATGGTGTACATAAGAGAACTTTACAATCATTACTTAATATTTCAGTTGCACCCTAAATATCACAGTCCGAAAAAACGGAATCAGTAATAACTGTAGTAAATTAAATAAATTTACCTTGCCATAATGTTATTATCTACAAATAAAATCAAATACTAACAGCTGTCACCCGCACCATGCTACACCGCAAATAGTGTAGTTACGAAATAAAAAGACACCTAAAATAGGAGCATTCATTCACTAGAGTAAACTGATAGGTGCTAATGTCAAACAACAATGCACTACTGTCAAACAACAATGATAGGAACTGTCATTTTACTCCTGTGAATTAATAATCCTACTTTAACCAGTACAATAGCGAAGAGTAGGTACGCACATAAGTAGTTGGGTATCTTATAAATAACTAAAGTTTAAATACTTTTTTATTACAATATGTGATCTACCACTAGGTAACGTTTATAAGATAAAGGAGAGAAGTCATCTTTATGGATCAACGCACCCGATGTTGTAAAACCAGTTGATATTGTTGGAAGCTATTATTTATATCCAATTATACCTATAACAAAATGTCACAGACAAATCCATCCTGTAATTATTGTCTTATGCGGTTAATATAGCCAAAATCGAATCGTTTTAGTTACGAGCTTACAAAAAATTCGTTCATGAGGCCATTTATACCACCAGTTTTACAATAAAAATAGCAGTGATAACCTAGTGGTGTGACCGTCGGATTGCCAAGTTGGTCTCGAGTTCTAACCCAAGGCACGCACCTCTGGCTCTTCGGATTCACGTGCGTATTTTATAATTATCACTTGCTTAAAAACGGTGAAGGAAAACATCGTGAGGAAACCGGCATGCCTGAGAGATATTTCTCGAAGGTATGTGAAGCCATGTCAGAGGCCCAGGGGCGGTATACACTCTGAAACCAGACTAGTCACTAACCACACGAAAAGAAGAAGACAATAAAAATGCTACCATTGGTAACCAAATGATTCGATATTGGCTGTATAGGGTCTGCTATCCAAAGCTAGGAGGCCTTCGCTACATTATTGGTAAAGATAAAAGTCTTAATTTAAACCGGTAACCCCGATAATTTAAGCCATAAGTACAGAATCAATGACATCTTAATTTAGCTGTAGGTATTTAAAACAATACCTCATCATCATCATCCTCTTGCCCTTATCCCAACTTATTCGGGATTGGCGCATTATGTCTTCTTCTTCCATACATCTCTATTAGCCGTCATCTCATTAGTCACCCCCTTTCTAACCATATCATCTTTCACACTATCCATTCATCGTTTCTTTGGTCTTCCTCTACCCTTATAACTAAATAACTTTCTTCACGACATGATCCTCATTCCTCCGCATCACACGCCCATGCCATGACAACCGGTTTCCACACAACTTCTCAGTCACCGGCGCCACTTTCAAGCTTCCTCTTACATAGTAATTCCCAATTCTATCCATTCGCGGAATACCACACATTCCAGTCCAGTGCTGAACATAAGCCACTCTAAAGTTGCATCACAAGACACGGTTCTCCGCCTTCCACATTCAGTCCACCCCAGCTACCTTCTTCAGGCCATCGATCCATCTAGTTGGTGGGCATCCTACACTGCGTTCTCCGATTCGCAGTCTCCACTCAAGGTACTCGTCTGCTTTAAATCACTTCCAATTTGCCATTGTTTCTAATATAGGTACTTCCAATACTACACTGACGACAGGTATTTTAAATTTTCACATTGCTCAATTGGGCAATCCCAACACCTTTTCACTTTAGCCTACTTCTACTCTTAATTACACTCAAGAAGGTTAATGGGTCATTAACTAACGATTACTTAATTTTATCACCTGTAAAGATAATACTGGAAACTTTTAAGCAAACGTTAGTTAATGTTTCATTAATGTATTTGAGTGCGGAGGTAAGTTTCTATAATAATGTTACTTACCATGAAACAATATTAAAAATAACACGACTTCTGATTTTACTACAAACATTTTTTTTAAACTAGCATTGATCAAAAAGTCGTAACATTAGAGATTGGTGTTTGATGGACTGTAACAGTAAAATTTAATTACAGATTAATAATATTTTTTATTGTTTTCACGACGTTTCTTTGTTTTATGATAAACTAATCTTTAATGTTCTGCCTAGCCTTTTCCCGACTATGTTGGGGTCAGCTTCCAGTCTAACGAGCTGTGGCTGAATACCAGGATTTTACACGGAGCGACTGCCATTAGACCTCCGCAACCCAGTTACAGGGCAATGCCGATATCCTAAGGTTAAACCACTTGTCAGACTTTCGGCCTTCTGACTTCCCTTAACGACTATCATAGGTATTCGTATGACACCCGGGACCGACTATTTAACGTACTCTCTGAGGCACGGAGGGGTCTCGACGTATATTATACGGTCACCCATCCACGGACTGATCGCGGCAAGCGCAACTTAACCTCGCAAACCGTATGATCCGCAAGGTTAGTAATTAGCCACGAGCCGCCTCACTAACTAATCTTTAATGTATTTTTAAAATATAAGTTACAGTACACGCAGTGCCCTGAAGACTAGAGTTATTGTTTTTACGTATAAAAAAAACCGAACATTGATCTATACCTTGTCTGATCCTCTTAGCTTATATCCCAGTTTACTGAAGGTATGCTTACACATCCAATCAACTCCAGCTGCATTCTACAGGTCGCCAGCCCATCTGGCCTAGGGTGTGTCTCATACTAAGGTCCGTATTATAGAACGAAACTCAAGCATTAATCTTTGTTTAAAACTAGTTTTGAGTCAATTTTTAATTTTAGGACATTCGTCGAGCATAGATTCATTGATCATAGTTCTGCTGAGTTTGGCTTTATTCTAGATCGTTACTCAGTTCCTAGATTCGACCCCAAGCAGTGATTTGATCTGTAATCAACCAATCGATTGGCTCGATTTAAGTCTCGTTTCATCTGAGTATATGTAGATTGATCGCCGTTCTGGAATAAGACCGTTCCTCTAGTACTGATTCGATACTTAAACAGTGATGAACTGATTAAAGATCAAACTGGACTTGAGGAATGTTCTGTAATACGGACCTAAGTTTATCGATTCGCGATTTCCAGTCAAACACACACCAAGTATATCCGTCGGCACGTAACTTGGCAAGTTACACGTAACTAATCGATCTCGGAGAAGATGACAGCACGTTGTCCTCGTGTGTTACATCCAAAATACCTGAACCTGTACCACAGGACCCCAGTATGCATATAAAGGCTATCCCCTCGAAAAAAAAGCCACCTTAGCAATACTTTATTAAATGTTTAATACCTACTCGTACAGTTCCCAAGGAGGGTTGATGTCAGGCAGGCGGCCGGTCATAAAACAATAAGCCAAAACCTCTAACAACATGGATTTACGAAGTACATGTTGTGCCGGCCCCACCTAGTGTGGGATAAGGGCGGGAAAAAGGAGACTCGTACAGCACACAAAATATTATTTTCTTTATATTTACCTATTAGAAATAAAATAATAACAAGTGATAATAGATGTAAGACTCAACAGTCATTGTGCTAGTAGTCATTACTACGTTATTCGATTAACACCTCAAGAGGTTTTCATTAGGCGGCTGGATCAAGGGCTTCATACAGAAACCGATACTGCTTGACACTGCACGCCCTGTGAGGAGGTTCCTTTTACCATCCCCGATGGCGCGGCGGCGGGCTGCAGTTTTTTATACTTAGGTACTTCTAAATGTTTTATTTTTATTTTCATCACTAAGTAATTATTTAAAAATATAATTTATATGTACACTGTACAGTAGGGGAACGAACGAAAATGTTCGTCAGTTTTCAAATTCATTCCTTTCTCACATCGCGGGCACATGTTACATTTTCAAACTGTTGAACGGAACAGACCAATGCATGAAAAATTATGTTTAAATATTTGAAAGCAAAGATCAAAATTGCCTTTTGCCTCCATATCAACATATCCTCCACTCCAACAGCATTCTCAACACGTCATTGTACTGAATGCGCGGAGCGTTGTACGAGTGAGCACGGGCTGCACGAGTAAAATGACTGGCAGTATGCCCTGAACAGAGTCAGCTTTACTTCTGTAGTACACCGTGCGAACCTGCGAGCAAGCATGTTGCCTCTGGTTGCCGGCGCCCTGCGTTCCCTGTCAATGTCCTGGTCATCTGTGAGACAATCTGTGATCGCGTGTCCGGGGTATTTGAAACGAGTGACGACTTGGAGCGGTATTCCTCGTAGCGTTAAAGGTGGAATATTCGCGGGAGTCTTATTGCGCGCTTTGAATACCATTACCTCGCTTTTGGTAACATTATACCTCAGCCCGTGAGTCTCCGCATACCCCTCACAGACCGCCATCAGTTTTCTCAAACCACAGATTGACGGGCTGAGCAGCACCATGTCGTCGGCGTAGCTTATATTGTTTATCGTTTGTCCATCGACGGAGCAGCCAACCCTAGTGCAGCTCAGCTCACCAATCAAACTGTTTACATACAGGTTAAATAGACTGGGCGGGGTCGGTCCACTCTGTCTTACACCACAGTTCAGTCCATAAGAAACGGATTTAGAACCTGCCCACCGAACATAATTCTTTTGGTTTGAGTACCAATGTTTCAGAATACTAATGAGTTCAGCGGGTAAGTCCGTTTCATTATTATTAAGATATTTTTGTAAGTACTTATATTATAATTTACCAACATATGGATGTACCTTGTCCGAAATAAATTTGATTGATTGATTGATATGATGTAGTAGTGCCATGTAATATCTATGATTTGATGATTTAAGGAGTTTTGTTGCAAAAACCATGACATCAATCAAATCGATGATTAAATAAATTGACGTAGTGCCTGTCACCATGTCACCATTATAATTTAATTTAAAATCCTGTCAAAAAATACTTGTATTTTCATTTCTATGATGTTGGCAATACGTAGTTGGTGAAATAGTTCGATTCTTGCACTGTGCAAGCAAAAATAGAGCTTAAGGTGTATAACGTTTTCATTCCCCTACTGTACATATTTTATAATAATATACATATTTGTTTGCCAGAAATACGGCATAAAGTTGTTACATGTATACATCATCATGTTTCGCTGACATAGCGGCATGTAAATCAAATCACATTATAAAAATACAGCTTTGTGTGTAATATTAATCAAATAATTTACCACAAAAGCGAGGGATGCTCCTTCGATAATATTTATATGTATTAAATTGTTATTCAATTCGTGATTAAACATAATTATTTAATTTAAATAATAACATCAGTCACTTGTTTACGGCTTTCCCCTGTAGAGAGGACGTTGGGGTCGCATTAAACGTTCTCCATCAATAAATTTTTCATTTCTTCCATGCTCTAAATAAGTTTCTTTCGCTTGATAATTATTTTCATTTGGTGTATACCTTTTATTTTCTACATATCTTTTATTTGGTCCATACATTTCATTCGCCGCGGGCCTGCAAAAATTTAAACTTAATTCAAACTCTAGTCGTTCTGCTTAGCCTTTTCCCAACTATGTTGGCGTCTGCTTCCAGTCTAACATTGGACTGGTTGTCAGACTTTCGGGCTTCTTACTTCCCGTAACAACTGTCATAGATATTCGTATGACACCCGGGACCGACTATTTAACGTGCTTTCCGAGGCACAGAGGGGTCTCGATGTAACGAATGGTTACCCACCCACGGACTGACCGCGGCAACTGCAGCTTAACCTCGCAAATTATATGATCCGCGCGGTTGGTAATTAGCCACAAGACCCTCCAACCAATGGTAATTCAAACTCTATTGATTGATAGTATTTTAGGCAAACTTCTATACAACATGTAACGTAATTAACGCACACCCTCAAACACCCCAATTAGAATATTATGTTATAATCATAATACATACACTGAAATTTCAGTTTAGCATGTATATGCATTGTTATTTACTAAATTAACGTTCTTGAAGTAAGGTTTATGTTTCTTTATTTTGTATTGAATGACGGAATTTGTATTAATACAAATGAAAATGCACTTTAAAAAGTATTTTTGCCTTGATTTACGGTCCATTTCAGTTTATTTTGACTGTACAGGGGTAATGTGACTAATTTCCGTAGTTTTAATTATTTTTGGGATAAAAAAATACCTATATTAAAAATGATAGAAATCGATTCAGTAAACGATTCTGAACAAACTACTTTCAGGGTATGCGTTAATTATGTTATATATTGTCCTATATGCAGAGAGAAAAATATTAAATGGATATCGCTCGTTTATCCAAGTATTGACATAAATAGTCTACCTTGATGCACTATTGCGAGCATGGAGAGATATCTATCTACAGTGCGGCCGCCGAGAGAATGCGTTCCTGACAGATCGTGTTTTATATTATAGCGTCGGCCTATAGCAACCCGCAATGGGATCCCTTGGATTCGCATAGTTATTAAATTTCTTATGTACTTTGGCATAACGAGTTAGGCATAAATTTAAATGGATGAATAATAGTTTGACATAATATTTTTTGGCATACTGTTTAGATAGGCATAACTAGCATTTGGCCAAATTTTTTTGGTGTGATTTTGTAGATTAGGTTAGGTTATTATACAGAATTAATATTATACGTAACGATCATTAGGATAAGTGAAAGTATGCCATGATAAATTATTATTATGCCATTCAATTTTATGCGAATAAATAGTGATCCTCCTACAATAAACTAAAATAGTTTACAGTGCGGCCACTGAGAGAATATGTTCCTGACACAATTCAATTTCGCGCTAAACTATTTTAATTTGACTGCCTCGTTGGTCTAGTGGTGGCAAGAGCGATTGCTGATCGTGAGGTCCTGGGTTCGATCCCCAGGTCGGCCAGTGTTATTGGGTTTTTCCGTGTAGAATTCCTCAGTAGCAGCCCGGAGGTCGAATTTGTGCCCGGTTGATGGCAATAGGCTCGCCACGTATTATATGGGACTTAAACATAACGACGAAATGAGGTTGTTACTATACACCTCTGCCCAACCCTTCGAAGAATACAGGCGTGATATTATGTTATGTTTTATTTTAATTTAATGTTATAATATGAAACACGATCTGTCAGGAACGCATTCTCTCGGCGGCCGCACTGTAGTCCATGACATGGTTCGTTGGTACGAAAACACATTTTCCTAGGTTCTCTATAATAGCTTGCGTGTTTATTCTCTAATAGTCTAAAAATAACTTACCCGGCTGGATGATCCTTCCACGATATGTGATTTTCAATTAAATCAAAACCTTTCACGCTTGGAGGACTATCGCATAGGTTCCGCCTGTATAAAAAAAGTTATGATGTCAATACTGAACGCAAAGTTAGGAAACACTACTTGAAGTCGCTGCACTCCTAATTTAGTCTTCGTCATAATTGCATAAGTTTTTCATAACGTTTTGTAATTGATATATATATATATATATATATATATATATATATATATATATATATATATATATATATATATATATATATTGTAATATCTATATATTTTTTAACCCTAAGGTTGACTGGTAGAGAATGCCTTATGGCATTAAGTCCGCCTTATGTACCACAATAGTGCATAGAAGTATAAATAAATAAATACTGGCCATAGAAAAAGTTTAATTGGGTTCCTAATAGCGGGGGCATGCGAGCATTTGGTCATCTTTATCCATAAGGGCGAAAACACACTGAAGGATACCTCGCTTAGCGCCTAGTGTCTAGCAAGACGTCTGATGAAAGGAAATGTATGTCTTGTACGAGGCCGACCGCACTGCGCACTGGTGTAAGTATACGAGTAAAGGATGATTTCCACCAAACGGCTCGCATCGCATCAAATTGGAAAGGATACGAACGGATGCAGCGATAGCCAACCGCGTCCGGCAGGACGTCGACGCATACAATCGGCTCCGTACCGTCGCTTGCGAACGTATCCGTTTCTGCGCCTAGTCAAATAGTTTCATTCCTACCGTATTGGATACGACGACAAGCGAACAGAGCCGATCGCGCGTCTCAGCATACTTTCGACTACGATCGCGTGTCGCGGAAGACGCCCGTGGTCAAACTGCTGTGCGCGGCTTGGTAATATAGACTTTAAATACTGTTTACACGATTTAATATCGTTTACATACATAAACTCACGCCTTTTTCCCATGGGGGTAGGCAGAAACTATAGAACGCCACATGCTACGACTCTTACATACCCCTTTCGCTTCATCCACATTCATACATCTTGTCATACACGCACGCCGGTTGAGAGTACTACGCACCTGACCTTTGTGAAGAACATCACCAATAACATCGATGTATGTCCTTCTAGGACGTCCTCTACCGGCGTTCCCATTAACATCCGCCTTATAAATTTCTTTTGTTAATCGCCGTTCACTCATTCTCTCAACATGGCCAAACCACCTAAGCATACTCCTTTCAATTTTTGTCACTACATCATCTTTTAAACCGCAACTTTGTCTAATCTCTTCATTTCTCAATCTATCATTCAAAGTTACACCGCACATACTTCACAAGGAACGCATTTCCACGGCATTTATTCTACTTTCATGCCTCTTCTGCCACGACCAACATTCACTTCCATACATAAGCGTAGGTACCAACACACCATTATGGACAGCCAGTCGTGCCTTTTTGGACATCGACCGGCTAGCCACAACCGCATGCAAAGCACCATTTACTTTATCGTTAAAAGATTGTAAAATCCGTTCCGATCCGATGCGATGCGAGCCGTTTGGTGGAAATCATCCTTTAGTTGCTAGAAACTAGGCGCTAAGCTACCAGCAGTGTGTTTCAGCCTAAGCGTATATCGTTGCTCATGAACATCTGCAACACCAAATGAGGCTCAAACAAAAAAGGTTTTTAATTTGTTTTTTTTAAACTAAATTTTGTTCACGTTCACTGCAAACGAAACACATTAAGAATATAGAATTACACTCACCTATTGGGATTCTCGGTAGTTTCTGCAGCATTTAATACACAATCTAGAAAAGCTCCATTACATTGCGTGCTGGTGTATAAAAAAGGTCCAATGCATTTATTATCTTCTGTTATTCTAAACACAGAAGCAACCCCGATGATAACCTCACGAGCTCCCACCCAAGTGACAAGTGGTCCTCCGTGGTCGTTCTGAAGATGTTAAGATGGATAAAGGACATCGTTCATTTTGGACCAAAACGCGTAACTATAAAAAAACACCAACAAATATAACGAATTCATAATGAGAGACCATACTGTTAGAATTATTTTTTTATCAATAAACCCTAGTATTCAGGCTATTCTTTGAAATTGTTTTGGTAAAAACGACGCATTTTCAAAATTTTGTAATAACCTGGCCTATTACATATTACTATAAAATAAAGTTAAGCTTTAGGTAATACTTTTTTAAATATTTATTCAAATTTCTACAATAATTATAAATCTAACCTAATATTAAATAAAACTAATGCAAAAAAATATGCTATGCCTAGCAATAGTGATAGCCTGGCGATTGGACGCTTGTCTTCCATGCAGGAAGTTCGATTCTGAAGTCCGAGTTCGATCCTGGCCCATACCTCTGACTTTTTTCTTTTTACAAAAGCAATTGAATAGTATAAAACTAAAATTAACAAAAATAAAACCGACTTCAAATTGTCTATCTCCGAGGTCCTTCATCAGATCTTCACCAAATTTAAATGGAACCATTTCGATAGAATACTCTTTCAAACAAAAAAGAATCGTTAAAATCGGTTCACAATTAGCAAAGATATCGCGGAACAAACATACAAAAAAAAAACGTACAGTCGAATTGAGAACCTCCTCCTTTTTGGAAGTCGGTTAAAAATCAGTCTTTAGCCTATCACCCCCAATAATAACATAAACGTACTGTTGAGCATTATTAGAGTAGGTGTACAACACAACTCAGGAGGATGTGCGGCAAGGCCCCACAGAGGAGAGGTCCGCCAGGGGATGGCGGACCTAGACCTGCCGGGGTTGCGGTGCATGCTTTTCCGAATCCCGCGACGCCGTCCGATGGTCAAGAGGAGGAACACCGTTGGTTTTTAGTCGGTAAGAGTCCGGCAGACCCCCTCTCCTTTCCCGGGCGAGGGACATCGA
Source organism: Amphipyra berbera (assembly GCA_910594945.2). Lineage (NCBI taxonomy): Eukaryota > Metazoa > Arthropoda > Insecta > Lepidoptera > Noctuidae > Amphipyra > Amphipyra berbera. The sequence goes on along the minus strand of OU343144.1, from coordinate 8,208,892 downwards.
TGAGGATATTCCAACGATTAGAAAAAAAATGTTGTACAACACAAGCCCTACCTGACAAATTCCGTTTCTTCGAGTTTTGTTAGATATCACTGTTTTATCAGAGCCAGCTGCTTTTCTTATAAAGTTATGCATAGTGTCATTATAATGTGTTTTGTTGGACTCGTTATCCTTTCTGCGCGTGTTCTCTAACAATTCTATGCCTTTGTTCTCTTCTTCTTCACACTGAAAAGAAGAGTATATTTTCCTGTTTTGGTAATAGGAAGGGGAATAAAAAATAAGATTATCTATATCAAATCCTAGCTGTCAAAGTAAATTATTGTGGCACAAACTTATCTCACCCGGTGGCCAAAGTAAAACTAACTAAAAAAAATTTGGAAATGACGCATTTGGAAATTAAATATAGCAGTGATACAATGTGCATATCGTCGCTTAGGTATAGGTCTACCAGAATCTGATGGCAAATAGGGAAATTAAAATTTCTTGTGGGTAACACAAGGGTAATTTGAATAAAAAGTCTTGATACTTGTAATTTAATTTCTTCATCATCTTATTCCTGCTCTTATACCACACTAGATGGAGTCGGCACAACATGTATTTCATAAATCCATGTTGTTAGAGGTTTTGGCTTATTGTTTTATGACCGGCCGCCTGCCTGACATCAACTCTCCTTGGGAATAGGAGACCATGTGCTTGCTGATATTATGCACTGGGTCCCAAAATGATATGCTTGTCAATCTTATTGCCGACAACTAAGCAGACTATGTTCTTCTTGGTGGAGTATACTTGAAGTTCCTCGACCCACTCATTCAGTTTTGCTAGGGGCTTTGGTTCTGACACATCGTAACCTAATACAGCACCGTGAGCTTCTTTAATTTCTGTAATTATTATTGGTTTTTATTCACTTCCTGTAGTAATATATTATTTACTATAGACTGCATGAATATCGGTTCTTCCTACATGAATTAAGAGACAGACAGGGTACAGCAAAGCTGACTACTTACAACCTGTCTTATTTATTTCTCATAACAAAATGCATAGGTTTTTTGTAATTTTATTGTAGTGGAAAAGGAAACCTTGTTAAAATAAGTATGTTTATTAAAAAAGTTTGAACAAGAAAACGTTAATCAGAACTGGAAAATGTATCAACTACAGTCATACTCGTTTTGACAAGTGACATGTTGACATTGCCATATGAAAACCACTATTTGTTATTAATTTTTAATGCCATGAGATTCTGGTTGACCTATAACAATATCGCATAAGTCGAAAATTGGTCATTTGACGTTTTATACGTCATTGGATAGATATTTTCGGCACACATCAAATGATGTTGGAAAAAAAAAATTATCCAATCACAGCGAGTTATTCAAACAGTCCTGGCACCGCGCACGTCGTTTGTTGTGTCATTTTAAAGATAATAAAGAGATCTTTCTCTCCGACAAAAACAGAGATAGCATGAGACTTGCTTCAAGAAACTTGCACCGTGTAAATCAGCATTAATCAGTTTTTTGTCTCTCCTGAAAACTTGTCAAATTTAACTTGAGCGGTATTGTTAGGTACCTAAGCGACGATATTATATTTACGTACCCACTTTATTGAAAAAAACATATTTAAAAGCAACACTAAGGCTCGATTTTACCAACGTCGGATAGCGTTTATCCGAGGAATCAGTTAGACGTTTTGACAGCTTTTGTATAGAAATTCTGTCAAATCTTCTAAATAATTCCTTAGATAAACGCTATCCGACTTTGGTAAAATTGGGCCTTAATGCGATAACAGCGACACTGCCAGCGGACCAGATAATATGTTTGCTGAGAGTGTCATGCCTTAACGCTCCGGACATTTATTTACATTAAGTTGTCTAGTTGTCTACAACTATTTTCATGTTTAAGGATGGTCCGCCGTGGGCCCATACAAAAGTGCCCAATGTCCTATGCTAGACTCTGGCCAACGAAAGCTGTTAACGAGAAACGGCGGCAAAATAAAAATAAACTTCACCTATCAACACTGACTATAAACTAAATTAACGGTTTAATTTTCCAGAGATCCTGATATTTGTTAGGTACATGCATTGGTGTAGATTCATATACAAAGTTAGTCAGAAAGGGGGTACTAAGCCGAAAGGGTGTTAAAGTACCCATAATAATGGTTAACTTTTGTTTTACAACTTTCCCCAAAGTCAATAGTTCAAGAGAAATAGCTGTTCAAAGATTTCATAAAAAATACGCTAAATTCTATCTATCCTCAGCTATAGGTATAATAATAATAATAAAGCAGGGATGAAGAATTTTTGAAAAAACTAAAATACAAATAATTTTACATGGAAAAAAAATTAATTGAATTTTTAAATTTTAACACTTTCTTTAAAACAACCATCAGTGATGCATGAAGTGGCCCGCGGCTTAGTACCCTCTTTTCGACTAACCTTGTATAGAAACAGGATAGTACTAATAAATAAATAAATAATAATCGAGTTTTTTTTTAATTGCCGCTTTTTCTCGTGGACTGCTATCGATGGCCAGACTCTAACTTCAGAGCGATTAGCCTACTTAAGGCGGCCGCGGCCGCACTGTGAGTTGGATTTAGTTCTTGTAAAATATTTTTTTAGATAAGTTCTGATTGTATACGCAAAGTAGGGAGACGTTATGACATTAAATGAAAACGCGGTCATTACTAGTAGCATTTTAAAATAAGTGAAATAGTCGTTAAGTCAAAATTAAACAAAGTAGCATGCCTAATAATCTAAACACACAATAACATAGTAATCATCAAATAGCCGATATTAATAATCGATCTCAATCCAAAATCTGTGGATTGATGTAGGTTTTTGAAAGAAATTTAATACAAGTAATGTCAAAATCCTACATCAATACGGAGATTTTGGACTGAGATCGATTATATTAATATCGAATGTTAGATGATTACGGTGTTATTGTTTAGGCATGCTACTTGTTTAATTTTGACCTAACGACTATTTTACTTATTTTAAAATGCTACTAGTAATGATCGCGTTTTCATTTAATGTCATAACGTCATCCCCACTTTGGGAAAACAATCAGAAATTGTCTAAAAAAATTTACAAGTTCTAAATCCCATTCGCAGTGCGGCCGCGGAGAGAATGCGTTCCTGACAGTTCGTGATTCATCTTATGGTGCGTCCAGACCTGACGAACGCGCCGCGAATGCGCCGCTCGCGAGCTTCGCGCGTGCATTTTATATTCGTACGAAGCTCGAGCGCCGTCCGCGCGCCGCTCGCGCGCAATCTACGCGCCGTACGCGAGCGGCGCATTCGGCAGGTCTGGACGCAGCATTATAAAGTCAACCTACGATAACCTAAAACAGTTAGCGTGGTGTCAGGAACCTATTCTCTCGGCGGCCGCACTGTAAACTATTTTAGTTTATTGTAGGTTGCCATTATTTAATATGAATCACGATCTGTCAGGAACGCATTCTCTCGGCGGCCGCATTGTAAAACAATACACTTACAGAATCTGTCAATCCACTTAATTTCTGTTTACCATCACATCCCTTTGCTGTCGGCTGAGTCGGCGAAATTGGCTCTCCGTTCTCATTTATGCTGCCCTCGTTTAATGTACATATCATAAATTGGTCTATTACGCGACTCATATTAGGATAATCTGAATAATGTTGAATGCATTCGTTTTTATCCATTATCAATGTAGGGGTGTAGTATAAAAGTTCTTGATTGTAATTTTCACTATCAGTTCGCTGAAAACTTGAAACACTTAGGGCTTATGCACACGACGTCTTTTTTACGCGCAATCTAAGCGCGTTAACGTCAAACACCATACTTAAAAACGTAACGTTTAATGTTGTGTAAAGTTTTTTTATCGTGTGCACAGGCTCTTAGGCCAGACACATAGCATGGCGCCCTTAGACATACAGGGTGGAGAAAATAATCGACACCTGGAGAGGAAGTACAAGGTTAGTCGGAAAGGAGATACTAAGCCGCGGGCCACCTAAAGTATCACTGATGACTATTTTAAAGCAAGTGGTAAAATTTCAAAATTCAATCATTTTTATTTATTTGCTTGCAAAAAGATTTATATTTTAGTTTTTTCAAAAAATAAACATGCTGCTTTAGTTATAAATTCAGAAAATTTATTTTCTAATCCGTGACCCCAAATATGACCTAAATTGTAAAAACAGCTGATCATAGTTATAGACAGATAGATTTTAGCATATTTTTTACATAATCTTTGAAAAGCTATTTCTGTTAAACTATCGAGTTTTGGGGAAAGTTGTAGAACAAAAGTTATTCCTTATTATGGGTAGGTACTTTAACACCGTTTCTGCTTAGTACCCCCTTTCCGACTAACCTTGTATATACTTTAAATAATGAACTTTATTTTATTTTTAAAAGCGAGAAAAACTGGTTGCCTGTTATTTAAATAGTAACTTGAATGTATTTTGTTTTTACTTTTGAAAATAAAATAAAGTTCAATATTATACAGGTTGGAATTTTTAAACCGCACCTGGAGGGAAAGTACTTTAAATACTGGAGATAGCCAATTCTCAAAAGATCAAATCTCTCTAACAAACATGATAAATTAAATGAAAGGAAATTCAATGGGACAAGATAAAGCACTTTTACTCAAGGGTCCATAGGATTACTTATCTTAGTAATTAACAATGATCTTTAACTTAATTAATTTATTAAAATGACGAACAATTTAGTTTTGATTGATGCCATAAAAGTACAGGATGTTATTATGTTGGATTTTAGCTGGTTCGATTCCCGGGTGTGGCAGGCGTATTTTCAAAAAATATATGAATGCAGTTTTGCTTCTTTTTAAAAATAAAGGAATGATTCCTTTGAATAAAATTGGTTATCTCCACGCGGTTAATAAAATCCAACCTGTATATAATATTTGATCTATAATAAATATTCTACTAAACAAGAAGCCGACTACAGTTATTGTGGTAGGTCTACTCAACGCTTCAAAAAATGCAGAGTGCATTTACATATTAAATTTACTACAGTTCTGGGTACTTTTTCAAGCTTTGAGTATAGAACTACCACAAGAACTAGATGACGTTAACACAAAATTAATATTTATTTTTGTGGGTTGACACATTATTGCATAATACGGCCCACTTATTCCCAACGAATCACGTGATTTGTTGGGAGTTGCATCTGATCACATAATCGGATCCGACTATAAAATCCCAACGAATCACGGGATTCGTTGCAACTACTTTGTTAAGTAGACATTTTTCGTTGGGAATAACACCAAGAAGCTAATATTTTAGTATTTTGGTGTGCTTTTCAGCGCGCCAAAATCCTAACTAACAAAATATTAACTGCCTGGTTGGTTTAGTGGTGGCAAGCGCGACTGCTGATCGTGAAGTCCTGGGTTCGATCCACAGGTCAGACAGTGTTATTGGGTTTTCCGTGTGGAATTCCTCAGTAGCAGCCCGGAACTTGAATTTGTGCCCGGTTGATGGAGATAGTTACATGGGGCTTAAACATATCGGCGGACTGAGGGTGTTACTATACACCTCTGCCTTCGGGGAATACAGGCGTGATGTTATGTTATGTTGTTTTCAGTGCCTGCGTAGGTATTTATTACGGATTCTCCCTAGGTTTATAATATACCGGGTTGAAGAAACTAACACCTGCAGACATAGCTTGACTACCGTATATACAAGGATAGTCCGAAAGGGGGTACTAAGCCGAAAGGGTGTTAAAGTACCCATAATAATGGATAACTTTTGTTCTACAACTTTTCCCAAAAGTCAATAGTTCAAGAGAAATAGCTGTTCAAAGATTTCATAAAAAATACGCTAAATTCTATTTATCCTCAGCTATGATCAGACGTGTTTACATTTTAGTCATAATTGGTGTCACAGATTAGAAACTCCATTTTCTGAATTCATAACTAAAGCAGGTATGAAGAATTTTTGAAAAAACTAAAATTGAAATAAATTTTCATGGAAAAAGAATTAATCGTATTTTTAAATTTTAACACTTTCTTTAAAACTCATCAATGATACATTAAGTGGCTCGCGGCTTAGTACCGCATTTCCGACTAACCTTGTATATGGGTGTTCGAGGCACACAAAAAAGTATAAAACCTTACCTTTCGCCACAATTCAGTATGTCCCCATCCAAACACCATAGCATCAATTTCAGCTAACTGATACTTAGGATCGTAGTTAATAGGTATAATACTTGGTGAGTATGAGCAAAACTTTTGATAAGAAACATCGTTCAGTGCATATGGTGATTCAACCTTTGCCAAAGCTATATCTATATACGCCCACTTATCTATTTGATCGTAGTTAAAGTTGTAGGCTAAAAATAAGCTTTTGTTATACAGGGTAATTGGTTTAACGAGTTACATATCGACGGTCGGCAGTGAATACCTCGTAAATAAAATTTTCTTCAAAAGCGTTCTATTTGTTCTTTAGATTGATAAACTTGTCATACAAGTACTAGTTCGACAAACTTTTAATTCAAATACTTCTAAGCTATCTATGACGTACGATGACAAACTTGTACTAACATTTGATCGGTCATTTTTTTGCAGGAGGCAGTTATTTCTATCTCTTTTAAAAAAATGTATTTTACACATAGGTGGTTTTCACTGCTGACCGACGATATTGAAGGAGGATTCAGTACTCGATTCTCTTTGCAAACAATTAAAAAATAGGACCTGAATATTATGATCTATTTTTAGGATTCCATACCCCAAAAGGAAATAAGGAACCGTTATAGGATTACTTCGTTGTCCGTCTGTCTGTCACAACAAGCGCGACTGCTGATCGTGAGATCTTGGGTTCAATCCCCAGGTAGGGCAAAGTGTTATTGGGTTTTTCCGTGTGGAATTCCTCAGTAGCAGCCCGCAGTTTGGATTTGTGCTCGGTTGATGGCAATAGACTCGTCCCCTATTATATAGGACTTAAACAAAACGGCAAAATGAGGGTGTTACTATACACCTCTGCACAAACTTTAGGGAATATAGGCGTGATTTTATATTTGTGCCATCAACCCACTATTTGCTTCCCCGCGCTAACCCAAGTATTTTTTTATAATGTAAAACTCATACACATTACTTAGGTGAGGGGCTCGTGGCTAATTTAGAACCGCGCTGATCATATGATTTGCAAGGTTAAGCTGCACTTGCCACGGTCAGTCCGTGGATGGGTGACCATTCGTTACACATTAAAACCTCTTCGTGCCTCGGAGAGCTCGTCAAAAAGTCGGTTTCGGGTATCATACAAATACCTATGACAGCCGTTACGGGTAGTCAGAAGCCCGAAAGTCTGACAACCGGTCTAACTTTAGGATATCGGCATTACTGGGTTGCGAAGGTCTGATAGCAGTAGCTCCGTGTAAAATACTGGTATTCAGCCGCATCTGGTTAGATTGGAAGCTAACCCCAACATATTTGGGAAAAGGCTAGGCAAAACATACACATTACTTAGGTACGTACTTACACACAGGAACACAAGTAAATATCACTTTCTTCTTATAATTTCTTGTGCATTCATCTTTTTCGATTTCGTCATCAGTAATGTATTTTTTGTATCCTGCTATAGCATATAGGTAGTTTACGTCTTCAACGCATGCTGCTGATGTGATGATAAAGTCAGTTGTAACTAAGGCCCCACCACACAGCCAGAAGTCATAACTTACTGATGACATTGACGCTTTAACTAAATACACCTGCAAGAGTTAGTTTTGCGTTTGATTATTTTGAGATGGGTTGCTTTTAACGTCATAATGGCGGGACCAACGCCCAGATTTAGATGATTTCTTTCCTCCAGGGTTCTGTACCCAAGGGATACAGACAGCAGTGATAGCCTAGTGGTGTGACCGTCAGACTGCTAAATCATAGGTGTCGAGTTCGAACCCAAGGCACGCACCTCTGACTTTTCGGATTCATGTGCGTATTGTATAATTATCACTTGCTTAAAAACGGTGAAGGAAAACATCGTGAGGAAACAAAAATGCCTGAGAGGTATTTCTGGAAGCCAAGTCCCCATGGGCGGCCTAAACTCTGACACCAGGTTAGTCACTAACCACACGAAAAGAAGAAGACCCAAGGGGTTTCCGTTTCACTAAGCCTGCGATTCTCATACGATCTTCCTGAACAGTTAAGCTCTTACCACGTATGATTTGTCTGACTGCACAAGTTGACCACCTCCAATTCTTCTGTTGCAGTTAGAAACTAAAACATTATATAAATAACATATTTATTTAGAATCTACACATGTAACGTAATTAACGCACACCCTCAAACACCCCAATTAGAATATTATGTTATAATCATAATACATACACTGAAATTTTAGTTTAACGTGTATATGCATTGTTATTTACTAAATTAACGTTCTTGAAATAAGGTTTATTTTTCTTTATTTTGTATTGAATGACGGAATTTGTATTAATACAAATAAAAATGCACTTTTAAAAGTCTTTTTGCCTTGATTTACGGTCCATTTCAGTTTGTTTTGACTGTACAGGGGTAATGTAGTAGTAGTTTTAATTATTTTCGGGATTAAAAAATTACCTATATTAAAAATGATAGAAATCGATTCAGTAAACGATTCTGAACAAACTACTTTCAAGATGTGCGTTAATTATATTACATATTGTATAATATAACAATGAATCCCTATTTCTCTTGGCGAAAACCATAACTTAAGAACGACTTTATCGATTGAGGTCATATTTACAGAATATATTTGTTTTGTTAAGATGATGGTTCATTGCTATGCTGGGATCCGATAGGTGGCGCTGCAGTCAAATTATTTACGCGCGCACAGTCGCTGGAGAACAGCTAGTACAATATAAACATTAACTTTCATAAAACGTAGATGGTTAGATTACGGGAGTGAGTAAAAAAAACGGATATAAAAAAAACGGCCTGCACATAAAATAAATTTAAGCTTTAAGTAAAAAAATAAACAAAACTAACAGCAGATTCAAACGGGTCGAATAGCTTTCAACAAATGAGTAGATCAACAAAAGTTGAAACGTTTTTGTTGCTTCAATTTGATTGAAAGTCCGTTCAGACGGTTGAAATCGCATGCGATTTAGCAGTTGATCAACTAGAATCGAATCATGTGAACTTGGTATAAGGCAAAACAAAACACCTGCTACGGTCGCCCCTAGTGATAGCGATATCCTAGCGGTTGAACGCTTGCCTTCAAATTCGGATCAGAATTTAATTATCACTTGCGTTAACGGTGAAAGAAAAACATCACGAAGAAACCTGCACACCTGAGGGCTTCATAAAGTTCTCGATGGTGCGTGTAGTCTGCTAATCCGCACATGGCCAGCATGGTGGACTAAAGCCTAAACTGTTCTCATTCTGAAAAGAGGCCCAGGCCTTTGTGTTTATGTATAGTCGCGCCATACATCCCCAGTTCCCCATAAAAAACTGGCATTTTTTAGACAATCAACCAAAACACTGCAACGCCATTTACTTTAGTGAATTTGTCAAATGATGCTACTTACCATAAAAATTTATCATTAAAAATAACACGAGATCTAACTTTCTCACAAACATTTTAAAATTTGTCCTTGATTTATTACAAACTGTAGAACCATACCTAATAATCATATCTTTATGGTCTATAACAGAATAATCGAATTTCAGCAGTTATAAGATAATTTTTATTGTTTTCATTATTTTTCTTCGTTTTCTGATAAACTTATCTTGAAAAGAAAGCATTATTTACTTTCTATGGCAAAGTTAATATTTGTTCTTGATTCTGAAATTTGTACATGAAGGTTTAAATCATTTTAATGTTGTATTGTCATGAGAATTAAATGTGTATGCGAAGTTTCAGTAGAATCCATTAATCTATACTAATATTATAAAGCTGAAGAGTTTGTTTGTTTGTTTGAACACGCTAATCTCAGGAAATACTCGTTGGAATTGAAAACTTGTTTTTGAATTGGATAGTCTATTTATTGAGGAAGGTTATAGGCTATATAATATCACGCTATGACCAATAGGAGCGGAGCATAAATTAAAAATGTTGCAAAAACGGGGAAAATGACCACCCGTGCGAAGCCGGGACGGGCCGCTAGTACATAAATAAAAATAGTTCGAAACAACTTTTTATCCGGAATAGAGCTATCCGGCTCCACGTGGCCTGGGTTCTACCTCCTAGTGTTTATTTTAAAGCGTGGAGCCAGAAGCTTTCGAACGATATCTTGATTAGAAGTGTGAGTGAAGGTCTTGACAAAGCGACTCTTCTGGCGGAACACACTTAAAAACTCTTACATGTTACCTCACTTGCTTGCTTACATGTATTGTATGCCAAAATGTTTGTGATTCAACTCGTCAAGTCTCAAGTTAGTTAGTCATCAAGCTTCTAAAATCATATTAAGTACTTTAGTTTTTATTCGTCAGCATTGAAATACACTCGGGAGCAATGAATCCGGGTCACCAACATAAACCTTAATATCTCGGAAAACATTGTTTAACATTGTTTTGTTTATGTTGGTGACCTGGATTCATTGCTCCCGAGTGTAGTATTAATTTGTTAAGTCTTTTATCTGTAGTGATTCGTCAAGCCTTTTATAGTGCTAGATCTAACATTATGACAATTAAATATTGTTTACATGTATTATGATCGAGACAAGTTGAGATGACTAATAGTGTAATGGATTCAATAAAAGACAAACAAAACAAATCATCTATGTTTTATTACATAAACCAATATGTACTGTTTGTTCACAGTTTATTAATACGGAGCCCTCTAAGGTGTGCAGGTTTCCTCACTATGTTTTCCTTCACCGTTAACGCAAGTGATAATCAAATTCCGCAAATGAATTTGAAAAGTCAAAGGTGCGGGCCGGTTTGAACTCTGACCCTCCTGCAGGTAAGCAAGCATTCAACCGCTAGGCTATAACTGCTTGTTTACAAGTTTTTAATTAACTTTCAACATCCCTATTTTGTTTGTTTCCCGTAAAAAAATCTTTTAACCTACTCCTAGATTACAATCAAACTGAAAAGTTGTTGCATATGTATGCAGTTTCCTTGACAACAATGTTATAGTACCATTATGCTGATCTGATGATGTAGTCGGAAGGTAAGCCTGTAATCACTCGAACTCAGCAACGGCCTATACGAAATCTTCGAGTTTGAGATCATCTTGTTGAGTTACCTCTACATGCAAGTACTTTTTAAGTAGCTTTATAAAACATCGCTTTAAAAGATAGGTTATCTGTTCAAATAAAACTTATTTTTAAGCGTGAAGTTGCTAAGGAAGTAAGTAAAAAATATTTTTTTGAAAACAAATACTTACCTGTTAGAAACAAAGTTATAACATCTAGTAATAACTTATTTATTCGATATAAACAACAACATTAGACACGTTAACATTACTTTCAAACACGGAGAGGTCGTTGAGGCCGCATTGCATACCCTCCGTCATAATTCATTCGTCCAATTTTTTTAACCTCTCTATTTATTGGATTCGTTCCATTTCCTACATATCTTCCACTTTCGGTATACATTTTATTTGCTGGATACCTATAAATTTTAAGAAAATGAAAGAAAATATATATTTTTGGACTCGCCATACAAAAAGATAATAATTATTACAAAATAACTAGAGCTGGCTGCAGCTTTGCAACTTGACTACGGTATCCCTTGGACCATAATCAGAAATTATGTTTCCTTAGGATTCAAAAAGATTCAAAACCAAAAATGTCTTCCTTGACCACTCTGAAATCCGACCTAAGTCCTCATCCATTATCTCCACAGGTTCAAGGAAGCTAGTGATCTCGGCATTGTAAAGGAAATAGAAAAGGTCCCAGAATAGATCCTTGTGGGACCTTTGGGATAGCCTGTCAGAGAGAAGATATCAATTTCTCGCCGTTTGATTCACCAGTCAACTGAACAAACTGGAATCTTTTGCTGAGGAACTATTATACCATTGTGCCATGTTATTCTCATATTGGGAGAGTCTATAAAAGAGGAGAGACGTATTTATTGAGTCGAAAGCACGAGAAAAATCAAGTAGAGTCAGCAGTGTTCTTATACCCCGTTCTTTGGCCTCAAGAATGTTTTCAACCACGTTGCGGGTGGCTGTGGCTGTACTATGGGTTTTGCTTGCGATACTGAAATGTAAGTCTGTTTTCTTATTTTGTATTTTCTGTATAGTACCTTTCACTTTGTATATACATTTTATTTACCGCATACCTTTGTTTTGCTGTATATTTTTCATTTGGTGCATCGGTTGCTGCAAAGTTCTGTTCTGGCCCACTCCTTTCATACCTTTCATTATCTGCAGGCCTGTTAAAGTTCAAAATCTATTAATTAGTAGTAAATTTTACAAATACAGTTCATTAGCCCTATATTTCATCCTCCTACTTTTACGTGAAGCTTGTTTAGACTTCAGAGTAGTCATGTGCATTGCGCACTAGCAAAACAATAAGCTGTCTCCCTCTGCCTATATAGCATGCGCAAAATAAGTAGTCCCTGACTCATTTCATTTCTTTAACGTTTGTAGAGGTATGAAAAAAAAAACATCATCAGCCTAACCTTTTCATAATTAGGTTGATATCGCTGTTTCGTCGACTTCCACCCAATGCAAGTCGTAACCGGTTTTCTAACCTAGTTGATAGGGAGGTACCGATAACCTAAGATTTAGCCGGCTTTCAGGCGTTTTGGGCTTTATACTGCCGGTGAAAGTTGACACAGGTAAGAGCTGGTAATAGTAGCCGGGAACGAAGATCTATTGAGCTATCCGAGACATAGAAGAGTCTAGAAATAGGCCTCATTTATTTAAAAAACAACCTACCCCGCTGGATGGTTCATCCACGATATGTGTTTTTCAATTGTTTCATAGCCCCTCTCGATTGCTGGTCTGTCACAAAGATCACGTCTGTTTGAAGAAAGTTTTAACATATTATATTTTATTCAACAAAAGAAAAAAAAAGAATTTGGGTAATTAGATACCCACCCGGCAAATAGTCGTACTGCAATCTGCTGATAGCAAAAAGCTGCCATCTGGCATGGTAAAAAGGGCCATGTTCAGCAGTGGTCGTTGATAGGCCCTAGGGACGAACCCCTTTTTTCAGGAGTGCGCCAACAGTTAGAGGTATCGATTTGAAATAAATGCCAAATACTAAGACTGTAGATGAGGCTATAGAATAATTTGGTACTAATTCTAAAAATCCTATAAAGAATAAAGATTCTGACTCAATACAATGAAAAGATACGGGCTTCTTATTTTTATACATATACTGTCAGACTAACTCACGGGCATATCAAAACCTATAGGGTAAGTAATTTCCCGTTGACCTAGAATCTTGTGGTACACAGAAATGCTATAAAACAACATTATAGCACAATGAAAGAAACCAATAGGAATATCCTTAATTTCTAACTCTATGTAGAATTTTTACTTGAAAAAGTTAATTTGAATGTTTCTTTCATGCAGCGTACATGTAGAAAACCGCAAAATTAAGTTTGTCACTTAATAATTACACATACCATACACACGGAACCCTCGGTCGCGTGAATCCGAGTCAGTCTTTTTTCCTATCTACATGTTATAGGCAATATTTTACTAATTTTGACAATACCCGAGATATTTCGATATCGTAAAAAGCGATTTCAGTGTTTATTTTACTACAGTGTTTACGATAATTCCTGGAAATGCAAAATCGCATATATTTTTTATCTGTGCTTACACACACGCTTGCTTGTTACACGGGAGCTCTTCTCTCTATTATTTCACACTTAAATTTACAACGCCAAGCAGTTTAAAAGAAAATCACATGTGATGATGTGATAGATGGGCGAACGAACAAATGCCGAATTGATTCTATAAAGTTTTTAATGAATTCATTGGAAAACAACACCTGATCAAAAAGGAAAAATTCATCATCATCATGTCCCTGCCTTTATCCAACACTTGATGGGGTCGGCACAACATGTATTTCTCTTAAATTCTCCTCTATCAGCCGTCATCTCAGTACTCATTCGTTTTTTACCCATATCATCCTTCACACAATCCATCCATCTTTTCTTTGGCCTACCTCTACTTATATTATTATATCCATCCACATTCTTATTTAACACTCTTTTAACCAAAAAGGAAAATTATATTACAAAATACGACTCACCTGATAGTTTTCTTTTCAGGAAAGGTTGTAGATAATACACAATCCAAAAATAATCCCGTACAAAGCGTGCTGGTATATAAATATGGACCCATGCATTCATTACGACCGTCCACTTTAAACACAGAAGCTACTCCGATGAGGATCTCACGAGATCCAACCCAAGTTACAAGTGGTCCTCCATGATCATTCTGAAGACAATGAATAAATGGCACAAAATATAACCACGATAATGAGTTGATTATAGATAATATTTTATCACAATGTACTTTTTAAATGTTACCACAAAATTTTAATGAAATTTGATTTCATTGGATTCGATTGTCCTTCATTTTTCCCTGTACTGTATTTTAAAAACTTGGAAACAGTATAGAAGAATCTTCTAAACAAACATGTTTAAAAATAAATTATGGCAATAACCATAGAATAATGAAAAGCAATAAAAGTGAAAAATAAATTGTAGCACTAAGTGTACACGGGCAAATTTACTCCCACTACGCCAAAACCTTGCCAAGTTACGTGCCGGCGACTATACCCGTTTTGACGTAAACGTATGAAATGTAAATACTATAACAGACTAGCAGTTTTGCCATTCATAGAGTAAAACAAAAAGAGAATGACATTCCCGGTTTTTGCCTTTATCCTTCCAATGGAATATAACATTGCGACATCTTTACTTACACTCAGAACAATGAATCCGGATCACCAACATAAACCTTAATATCTCGGAAAACATTGTTAAATATTATTTAACTTTTTAACATTGTTTTTTTTCTATAATAGGGGGCGAACATATTGCCATCAAACGGGCCCAAATCAAAACTCCGGGCTGCTGCTGAGGAATTCCACACTGAAAAACCCAGTAACACTTTTCCCGACCTGGGGATCGAATCCAGGACCAATATTAAACGAATGATACAATATTAGACTCATAACCTTTTTTAGTTACGTTTTGATGTATCTGACTGATTTCTGAAATATTTTTATACTCTGAGCTGATAATACTGTTAATCACCATACCTACCTGACAAATTCCGTGTCTTCTGAAGTCATTGATGATGTTTGAACCAGCGGTTTCATTTATTTTAATCAAAGAGTCATTATACGTTTGGTTAGACCTCACAGCTCTACGTGTGTCTATCAACGGATCGCTATCATCAGCATCATCACCATCATCATCTCCATATGACTCCTCTTTTTCACACTATATAGGGGAGAATATTTTATTTTAATATGTTTTTAGTGTACCTCTTTTAAGGAAAGAAAAAAATGGCTGATAATAATCGTAATATTTTAACTTTTAGAACTTCACAATTTTAAATGCATTGATCAAGAAGCGACATCGTACTTTTATTAGGCTTATACAGGGTGTTTGGTGCATCGTGTGCCAAATTGAAATGGTCGACTGGGGGGGGTCATTTGCTATCATTTTAGACCCCTAAACACTTCTCATGCCCTATGGATTTTTTTTCATCGCATTTTTATTATTTTATTTAAAAAATACCCAAATTTTACATTCAAATACAAATTTTAAAAAAAGTATAAGTCCTAGACTCTGAATTTTAATTTCATTTAGATGTGTATTGTATTAAAGTACTTTTAAATTCAAAATTAGTGAAATTAGCCATCTAGTTTTTTTTTAATTTACTCGCAAAGTTTCAGACTTCAATTAAAGCTGTCCATGTTACAGCTATTTACATGACTATAAAAAAAAACTAAAAGCGACCGGGATCTTCGAACTGCCTCAAAAATTCTCTAGTCTATCCTCTTGCTAGTGATGTGCCACATGCCATAAAAATCTTTTTACAAGTTTGTGAATTCGCTAGAATTGTGAATCGAGTCACAAAATACTACAATTCCAAATTATGATAAAAAAAATATTCTTGCTTAAATGATACCTGAAATACTTATTAAATCTGTTATCTCACTCTTATAAGGTTAAAACCTGTCTCGTATCACTCTTGAAAAAAAATTGACAGGGCATGAAGTGTTTAGGGGTCTGAAAGGATAGCAGATTACCCCCCCAGTCGACCATTTCAATTTGGCACACGATGCACCAAACACCCGTATTAGCTTTACTTGTAAGTATCCAAGTTTGTGAACAAATCTTGAAATAGATTTTCATCCACTTCTAATTGTTGCACTTTAGGAGCTCATTCATAATAACTATTATAGTGTGCGACAAAAAAAATTGATGTTTTAATTCATAAACCACTTTTGGAACTTTGTACAATAATCGCTTAATTTTTATGCTGACTGTACATTAAACAACTATTAAATGTGGCCGTGTAATGATCACGATACACTATTATTTTTACCTAAAGTCTACTAAGAATGTGTCGAGTAATATTTTCTGATGCAAATTCATAATATTCTGTTACGAAAAGGTCTGTGAAATTACTAATGATTAAAAAAAATCACTTACTGATGCACCTTCAAAGCCTAAAACTTTCTGTTGGTCAGTGGTACATCCATTTGCTAATGGCAGAGTCTTTAGAATCGTCTGTCCTCCATCATCTATATTGCCTTTGGCTAATGAACATATCATGTAAGATTCGATCACCTTACTCATATTCGCATATTCCGCATAATGTTCTATACAAGTTTTTTTATTTAGAATCAAGGTAGGAGCATACCTTAAAGTTTCTTCATTATAATTTTTAGTATCTTGTGGCTGAAAACATGAAACATTAAACGATATACACTCGGGAGCAATGAATCCGGGTCACCAACATAAACCTTAATATCTCGGAAAACATTGTTGAACATTGTTTAACATTTTAATATTATTTTGTTTATGTTGGTGACCTGGATTCATTGTTCCCAAATTTATAAGTTTATTGACTTGTTTGAGCCACTTCAATATTATAGTTTTCCAAGGTTCTTCTCTCGAGCTGTATGAGAATAGCTCATGCCGTGGTGAAAAGATTACCCAGTCAGCAACGTTGGTCACAAGGCTGACTGCCCATGGTGCGCCGGACTACAGACTATGTACAAGACCTAATGGTTTATATCAATAACATATCAACATGGTGTATTCCATGTAATGTTTTATACTTTATGAATACAATCTAAGAATTTATTATTAATTGCTTCATTGCTTTCGTTCTGCCTAAGCAAAGGCAGCTTAACCTCGTAAGTCGTATGATCCGCGCGGTTGGTAATTAGCCACGAGCCCCTCAATAATTGCTTCATTACATGATGGGTTTATTTGTTTAACAATTCTTAGTTACTTTTTAAGGTTATACAGGGTGTAAACGAAATCATGTAATTCCTTCAAACCTCGTGTTGTACTGCTGGCATAGATTAACCCTGTACGGTATACTTTTGGATTCAATAAAAAAAACACAAGAAGTAAACATGTGTTTTTAACGTTAGGTATTTTAGTGCTCCGAGCGAATTGCGTGGCTATCGCTCGCCGCGCGGTCATCTAACTCGAGGCACTAAAATGCCTCACGTTAAGAACACATGTTTACTTCATGTATTTTTTTTTATTGAATCCAAAAGTATAGGTGCCTACCGGGGTTAATCTATGTCAGCAGTACATCACGAGGTACGAAGGAATTACATGATTTCGTTTAGATCCTGTATTAATATGTGAGTAGTAACGGGCGATAGAATATCGTCCCTGAACGAAGGCATAAAAGGCAATAGACAATTGTTTAATTCTTTAAAAAAATCATGTGTTAGAATAACCTTACCTTTCTAAACCCATGCGTATGTCCCCATCCCAGCACCATGGCGTCGGTACCGGGGTCTTGATGTTTAGCTTCATAGTTAATGGGTATCGCAGTTGGTATGTAAGAGCAATATGTTTTGTATGAAGTGTCTTCGAAGTCATACGGCGATTCCACCTTGACCAAAGCTATGTCTATATACGACCAGTAATCTAATTCCTCATACTTTAGTTCGTAGCCTAAAATAAAAACATTTGTATAAATATATTAACATAGCATAATCAGCCCGTTACTGTCCTACTCTTCTGCACGGGCCTCTTCTCAGAATGAGAAAGGTTTAGACCTTATTCCACCACGCTGACCTGGTACGGCTTGACGGACTACACACACCATCGAAAACTTTATGAAGCCCTCTCAGGTGTGTAGGTTTCCTCACAGTGTTTTACTTCACAGTTACCGCAAGTGATAATCAAATTCTGATCGGCCGGGATCGAACTCGGCCTCTCCTGCATGGAAGGCCAGCGCTCAACAGCTACGCTATCATAGCT
This sequence comes from Amphipyra berbera, assembly GCA_910594945.2. Taxonomy (NCBI): domain Eukaryota; kingdom Metazoa; phylum Arthropoda; class Insecta; order Lepidoptera; family Noctuidae; genus Amphipyra; species Amphipyra berbera. The sequence goes on along the minus strand of OU343144.1, from coordinate 8,190,549 downwards.
TAGTAAATAAATGTTATTATGATTAAACAAAGTCAAAGGTCTAGGTCACTAAATCTTGACTTAGATATATCTTATGAGATCTGATTACGTGAATAATGAAGCCATCTGTTTGGAATGTTTTTTTGGGTAGGTACTTACCCTTTGGAGAACAAGTGTATATCACTTTTTTCTTCTTTTGACTAGTACACTGATCCGTTTCAATTGCATCGTCAGGAACGTATTTTTTGTATCCTGCTATGACATACAAATAATCCACATCATTCACGCAAGCTGCTGATGTTATGATGAACTCACTGTTGACTATAGCACCTCCACACAGCCAGTAATCATAAGTTATTTGGGAATGTGGTGCTTTGATTAAATAAACCTGTAAATATAATGTTATAAACTTTAATTCTAACTACGATCTAGTTCGAAATCTAAGAGGGATGTATGGTGTTACATGAATGGATAGAATTAGAAATGAGTATGTAAGAGGAAGTCTAAAAGTGGCGCAGGTGACTGAGAAATTGTGTGGAAACCAGCTGCCATGGTATGGGCATGTAATGCGGAAGAATGAGGAACATATTGTGAGGAAAGTTTTGCGTGTGAATGTAGATGGTTTTAAAAGTAGAGGACGACCAAAGAAACTAGAACTAGATAGTGTGAGAGATGATATGTTAAAGAGGGAGTGACTACTGAGATGACGGCTAATAGAGATGTGTGGAAGAAAAACACATACTGCGTCGACCACAAATAAGTTGGGATAAAGGGCAGAAGGATGATCAACTACGATCCAGTCCGTTGTTTTGCAGCAGCGTTGACTTTTTGCGTAGCTAACTTAGAGCTTACAGGATAGAATATTGAGAAACTATGAATTCATATCAAATTAGATTGCCTCAAAAACAAAATGACACTAGAATCTTCAATCAATGGTTGAATATCCAAATCTTGATTTGAACTACGTTCAAGCATGCGAGAACAGGTTCTATGCGAATATTTTATAAATATACTCATATCTTGTTTTTTTAACTAGATAAAGAAACATGTTTTAATCTTAGTAGGTTGCCTGGAGACTAACACCCATATTCTAAGACGTTCCTCGAAACCGCCTTCAAAATTGTATTCTTAGTCGCAATTTCGAGTGAACTTTGAGGTTCCTCGACGGAGTCATTACGTCATAATTTGAATTATCTGCATCGAGTAAATAACGCCGCGATAAAAAATTGTAAGTATTATCGTAAGGATATTCGACAGTCTTCAAAATTATTTTTTATTACATACGAATTTTGTCACTTCCTTCCTTAAGGTAGATTCCGAGGTACCTTGAGTTTTATAGATGATTCCTTACCTCGACTGAGGAAAAATCTCGAATCGAGGACGTTTATGTTAAGTCGAGGCGGAGTCGAGTCGAGTAAGTTTTGAAGGAACGTCTTAGAATATGGGTGTAAAACTTGACGAAAGCAAAATAAAAGTAAGTATATGGTTGGATTGGAGTTATTTTTACAAGGAAGATGAAACAGTGATTGTGTTCGTATATTTAAAATGTATGCACATGAGGAAGAAAGAGTCAATACAAACAATATATTATACAATTAACTCGTCAATGGTGCTTGGTGATTGTGGTCAACTAGTCTATATCAAGAATGCACGGCTGGCTATCCACAATGGTGAGCTACTACCTCAAGGTTGAGTGTGATAGACAGGGCATGAAATTAAAACGGTGTTCTTTATGTGTGGAGTAACTTTGAATCATAAGCTGAAAAACACCTAGTGTAATATACAATCGGGAGCAATGTTAAACAATGTATTCAGAGATATGAAGGTTTATGTTGGTGACCCGGATTCATTGCTCCTGAGAGTATTTGCGGTTTGAAGAAATGCCACAAAGATAGATAAAAGTGGAAGTGTACAGCAGTGATAGCCTAGTGGTGTGACCTTCGGACTGCCAAGTCATAGGTCTCGAGTTCGAACCCAAGGCACGCACCTCTGACTTTCCGAATTCATCTGCTTATTGTATAATTATCACCATAGTCAGAGAGTCACCATAATTATCATCAATAGTCAGAGGCCCATGGACGGCATACATTTTGACACCAGGTTAGTCACTAACCACACGAAAAGAAGATAAAAGTGGACAATAGTTTGGTCATAGACATGAAATTAATGGGAAGTGATTAACGAAAAGAGAACAGACACTAAACTGATTGGTAATGTCCTTCTAATAGATCTGTAGGTCTAGTACGAACATTTGACGTATAGTATTGTAAACGTATCGCTAATAAAAATACTCGTTTTGCGAATACTATTTAATTAATTAAATTGAAAACTTTATTCATAATCTATGTATAATACAAATTATGCATGTCGCAAAAAATAAACCAAAATGTTACAGGACAGTTTTATTTTCGATTTTTGGTGTTAAAAATGCTAAAAAAAATATCACGTGATTAATGAACTGCCCCTTTAGTGATACCTTTACGTTACTATACGTCAAACTTTCATGCTAAACATGGTGGGTAGAGAAAATGTGTTAATTAGAATGAAAGAAAAGCAGTAAAAAAAGTGCAGCCAACTGGAACGATCTTGTGCTGTTTATTAGACACCACATATTTTCAATCTTACCACATATCTTTTGTCTACAACCACCTTTTCGCCATCTTTAACCCTTCTTTCGCAATTAGACACTAAAATATAAATAAAATGTCATAAAAAATTAAATAAAAACTAAAGCGTGAATGAAGTATGGCATAAAATTCTGCACGGTTAGTCTTTACTAATATTATAAAGCTGAAGAGTTTGTTTGTTTGAACGCGCTAATCTCAGGAACTACTAGTTGGAATTGAAAAAATCTTTTTGCGTTGGATAGTCCATTTATCGAGGAAGGTTATAGGCTATATAACATCACGCTACGACCAATAGGAGCGGAGCATAAATGAAAAATGTTGCAAAAACGGGGGAAAAGTCCACCCGTGCGAAGCCGGGACGGGCCGCTAGTATATTTTAATTTGTTTTTTTTTTTGCTATTTAAAACACACTGTATTATTGCAGCTATCAATAATGTAACTGATAAGGTTCAAATCCTGCAAATAAATCTTGTTCTGCCTAGCCTTTTCCCAACAATTTTGGAGTCAGCTTCCAGTGGAACCACACGGGGCTGAATACCAGTATTTTACACGAAGCGACTGCCATCAGACCTCCGCAACCCAGTTACTGGGCAATGCCGATATCTTAGGGTTAGACCGGGTGGTTGTCAGACTTTCAGGCTTCTGACTTTCTGTAGCGACTGTCATAGGTATTCGTAGGACACCCGGGATCGACTAATTAACGTGCTCTCCGAGGCACGGAGGGGTCTCGATATGCAACGAAAGGTCACCCACCCACATACCGATCGCGGCAAGCGCAGGTTAACCTCGCAAATCGTATGATCCCCGGGGGCTTTGTAATTAGCCATGAGCCCCCCGCAAAGAAATGTATTATGATAAATCAAAGGAAATAGTTACTATATTTATAATTATTCATTCAATACTATGGAGTAAGATAATAGTTGGATAATGACTCTGGGCGTATAATATGTTACATTACCATAAATATTACCATGCTTTCATAATAAAAATCTTTTATATAACCTTAAATAAATCAGACAGCCTTGTTGATCTAGTCTTCGCAAGCGCGACGGCTGAGCATGGGGTCCTGAGTTCGATCCCCAGGCCAGGCAAAGCGTTATTGGGTTTTTCCATTAGGAATTTCTCAGTAGCAGCTCGGAGTCTGGGTTTATGCCCGGTTAATGGCAATAGGCTCGCCCCCTATTACATGGGACTTAAACATAACTGGCGAAATGAGAGTGTACTAAAAATCCTCTGCTGAACCCTTCGGGGAATACAAAGCGTGATGTTATTTAAAAAAACCAGTTATATGAGAATGTTCTTATATTGCAAAAGCAAGGCACTATGTCTGGTAGTAACTAATAAGTAATCTGTGGTCAGTGAGTGTAGAGATAAACTACGATAACATGTCCCGCCCCTCTAAATTACTATTTCAATGTGTTTAGTCACATCTTTACGAAAGAGTGTGTATGTAGTTGTAGTTTTTGTTTGACGGCTGTCTTAACACGCACACATGCGTTGGGAGTATTGGTGGTGCTTTATAAATACTTTCACAAATACATTGAAGCGTTATGAATTTTGGAGGGGCGGGACATGTTATCGTAGTTTATCTCTACACTACTACTACAGTCGAGTATTAGTAGCAAGACCCGGGTATTTTTTTTAAATCTATAAAAATTAAAAAAAACTAAATCTACTGACTTTCGGCTAGGGTATATGGGGTGGCAATTTGTTGCATATAGGATACACTATCACGCCATAAAGGGAATACGTCAAATATAAGTTCATCCTGTATATGGGTAGAGGACACTTAAACAAATTAAAAATGTCTGCAATATGTATGTATGTAAACTTTTTGTGTTCAAGGTACACCTACGAAATCGGGGAATTTCAGAGGTACACCATAAATAAAAAATCATATTTTAAACATATAAAGATAGCAAAGAATACATTATTTCCGTCCGCCTTTATAATTTTATAAGAAATAGATTTTTCCCGCGGCACACCAATTAATGACCACGGTACACCACTGTGCCGCGGCATACACTTTGCGGAACACTGCTCTAAAGTGTCACGTTGCCGAGATATTTGGAGTCAAAGATCGCCATATTATTATGAGAACAATGACAATGATTAAAAATGAACTAAGTAATTACAAGCGTTGGGCAGAGATGTATAGTAACACCCTCATTCCACCGTTATATTTAAGTCCCATGTAATAGGGGGCGAGCCTATTGCCGTCAACCGGGCACAAATCCAAACTCTGAGTTTTATTACCTCATATCTAACTAATAATGTCCAATCATACACTACTCACCATGAAAAATCATTAAAAATAACACGAGATCTAACTTTATCGCAAACATTTCAAAATTTTGCGTAAATTTATAACAAACAGTGTTATTTAAGAAATACGATTTGATGGTCTGTAAAAGAATAATTGACAATTACAAAAAGAGTGTAAAAAAATTGTCTGGGTCACGTTGTATACTTTTACTGGTTTTTTTTAATTTATTTTAATTAAGTATGTACATTTTTATGACGCAACCGACAGACGTCCTTAGCATAGTTATTTATCTCGCTATCGAAAAGACAGCATGAGAATTACTGTAAATCTTTCGGTATTTTCAATCGCGTATTATCAATGCAATTCAACGGTTGACCGGTTATTCGAAATTGTGCTTGAAAATTAATTTGATGGAAAATGCTTCAATGTCGCTATGATGCTGGGGGGCTTTTACATATTGATTTGCATAACTGTCTTCAAGTGTTAGTAACCTTAATTTATTAAAATTAAATTAAGCGTAATTTTTAAGAATTTTCCTTAAAAACTTTATTAAATATTTTTATTTTTATCAGTTTTGCGGGGACCGGTCTAACCTTAGAAAATCGGCATTGCCCAGTAACTGGGTTATGGAGGTCTGATGGCAGTAGCTCCGTATAAAATACTGGTATTCAGCCGCATCTGGTTAGACTGGAAGCTGACCCCAACATACATAGTTGGGAAAAGGCTAGACAGAACGAATCAGTTTTTCGGGAAAAAAACACATTACTTGTCAGTTTTTAAATTTTATTTCCAATATTTTTTGTAATAACTCCCATGTGGCAGTCAAGCCGTAAAATTGTGAATGTTTAAATAAAACTAAATTGCTTTGCTTTAGTGTGTTTATGTCATCGAAGAACAGTCGGAAATGAAAGTGTATTGGTAAAGAAATACATGGTAAGCATATAGTATAATTTGTAAGTATTTATACAACCCGCTAGAGTTAACGTGAGACTGCTACAAGAGTGGGTACGGTGTTCATACATTTTTGAGCATTGTTCTTTAAAAAAAAACTATTTGACCCGCATGAAAAGATCAATTCAGTACTGGTTCCTTTCCAACCGAACACTAGTTTCTCTGCCAGATAAAACGGATGTTGATGTACTGATTGCAGGTATATTTTGTGAAATCAACGTTCTCTAAGGCCGATGATAACTCATGGATATGCGCGGGCGCTCTGGTATCACCCACACAGATACTGACGGCAGCGACATGTCTTATCGAAAAAGAGAAAATTTATGCGATAGCCGGTTACAAGAAGTACGTACATGGAAGAGACATAAACAATGATGAATGTACCAAGATGAAGAAACAAAAAGTCATCATGATTTCTTTCCCGAAAGGTAATGGACAAAAAACGATCGGTGATCAATACGCTGCCGGCCGCACATTGTAAGAAATTGTTTGTCAGAAAATTTCTGACGCGCACTGGTGGGAATCTGCTCATAAATTTTGCCGGATCCAGCATCCTGTACAAAATTTATGCGCAAAGGACTTTTGCGCACGCGTAACAACATTTCTGACCGAAATTTCTGATAACTGCGGCTGGGTTTACAAAATCACAATTTTTTTAAATATAAAATATCATTTCGGTACAATGCTTGAAATATCGAGTCAACAATGTCGACAAACACTAGGTTTTTATTCAGTCCTAATTATCATGATGGGACCAATAGTCACTACCGTTTTTTTTAAATAGCGCTATTTTATGATAAGTCTGGGCATATTAAAAAAAAGAAAAAAAAATATTACGATGATTCTAATATTGGACTTTGACATCGACACTATGTTGACGATTTTATTTCACGTTTGTCTATTGACATGGTTGTAAGCAAATTTTTTGATACTTACAATTATGGACTGAGTATAAATAGCTGTCTGATATGTTTTTTTTAGCAATAGCTATTTGTGCGATTTTATAAGTGAAATATAATTTCTTGTATTGGTTGCAATATAAATCTATTGGGATGTCGTGAACCGTTTTTTTTAAGATTAATGATAAATAACAGATGTAACAGATTTCCGTTTCCGTTTTTGTGCGTCATATCGGCGCGAATAAACATATTTTCATTCCTTATTTATTTTATTTTTCTTCCTTTCTTCTTTCTTTCTTTCTTTTCAGTAACAACGCGTCTACTTTTTCTTTAACTTTATCTATTTACTTTTAAGTAGGTATTCATTACAGAATACAAGTTACCAGCCCACAAGCGGGCGGGATGGATAAGCGTGGACGTTGGTATAGCGACAGTGGAGAAACCATACAACATCTCCGACCAGACGTATCTCGATTATTGCTCTTACGAACCGAAACCCATATTGATAAACTACGAGATATATAATGTATTAGAGAAGACAAATGCCGTAGCGCTTGGATGGGGAGGACACAGGACTAGAAGCGTAAGTAATGCCTGTCACACACGTAGCTATAATACATACCTATATTTAAAACCGTATTATTACTAAAAATTATATAATTTGACATATTAATAGTACATTACTGCCGCGGTCTGTAATTACTGCGTTACTGGCAGCACTGATGATGGCCGAAAGCGCAGCGTAGCGCAGCTCCAGGCCAACATAGCGCGGTCAGCATTGCAGCCCTAGATAGACAAGCTGGAATAAAGCGCGGACTGTAATGATGACTAAGCTTGAATGCCGAGAGCGTAGCTAAGCTAAGCTTGAGGCCATTATAGCGTGGCCAGCAACGCAGTCATTGCAGACCAAGGCTTGTATATGTAGAGCTTTACTCAAAAATGTTTGTAATTTAAATAAAACCAGCCGAGTACCTAGTAAGAACAAAAAAAATAAAAAAATGCTGTATCTATACAGCCAAATTCTGAATAAAATCTTTTTGCACCTGACTATTTTTGAAACAAAACTCGACAATAATGAATTTTCAAAGGAAATTGCTGGTGGCTATAACTCACCAGCAATGAATTTCCATATAACTTTGCTGGCGCCTATTCAAGTAGCGCGGAAAGGTCAACTTTGCTCAAAGAAGGTTGTCAAAGTAATGACCACATTACAAGCATTTTTGAGTAAACTTCTTTGAGCAAAGTCGATCTTTCCGCGCTACTTGAATAGGCGCCAGCAATGTTGTATGGAATTTCATTGCCGGTGAGTTTTAGCCACCAGCAATTTCCTTTGAAAATCCATTATTGTCGAGTTTTGTTTCAAAAATAGTCAGGTGCAAAATGATTTTATTCAGAATTTGGCTCTAAAGGTACAGACAGTATAACCATTAAAGACTAATTTAAAAAAAACCAAAGCCCGGGGAAGAAACAAATCGTTACTTTAAATAAATTCTTACTATACTAAGCTGGTTTTATTTAAATTACTCGCATTGTTTGAGTAAAGTACTATACAAGCCTTGGTCCGCAATGACTGCGCTGCTGGCCACGCTATGATGGCCTCGAGCTTAGTTTAGCTACGCTCTCGGCCTTCAAGCTTGGTCATCATTGCAGCTCTTGCTGTCCGCGCTATAAAGGCCTCGACCTTCGGTCTCGGCCTTTATTTCAGCTTGTCCAATTGTCCAACAAGAGCTGCAATGCTGACCGCGCTGTGATGGCCTGGAGCTGCGCTACTCTGCGCTCTCGGCCATCATCAGTGCTGCCAGCAACGCAGTCATTACAGACCGCGGCAGTAATGTACTATTATAGCTGCGTGTGTGACGGGCTCAAAGAAATATGTTTAAGCTTTTTCATCTTCTATTGTATATGAACTATCTTTTATAAGGTTAGAAAGAGACAGACACACTTTTACATAAAAGTATTAATTTGGTACCTTTATATAGCACTAAAACATTTTATCTGTCGGATCATCAGGAGCCTGTCCCTTTAAACAGAGTGCCACTTTCCGATCGTTATGGAAAAAAGTCGTTAAATAAAAAGGGAATGACGTTTTTACAGATTACGTAACAGATCGACAGCATATATTTCATTGAGTTCTCTGTCCCTCGGCGATCGGAAATTATTTTCTTGCCTAAGAGCCGGCGCAAATCTGGCGAAGCGCAGCGCAGAGCATTTTTCACTTCCAAATCATTATTGACTTTGCTACCGTTTTAATAATATCGAAAACTAGCGACCCGCCCCGGCTTCGCACGGGTGCAATGTAGATACTAATGTGGGGCATATAAACCTTCCTCTTGAATCACTCTATCTATAAAAAAACCGCATCAAAATCCGTTGCGTAGTTTTAAAGATCTAAGCATACATAGGGACAGACAGACAGCCGGAGCGACTTTGTTTCATACTATGTAAAGATTATATGTGCTGCTTTTTTATGTACCTATTTCTACTAACATTCGTTTTTTAAGTTTGTACTAACATTTTATATGGATCTATGATCTGAAATAAAAATACATTATTATTATATTTCGCCTCTAGTCATTTCGATGGTCTCGGGGACTAGTAATTGTGTTAATTAAACATAACTTCCCAGAAGGGTTGGGCAGAGGTGTACAGTAACACCCTCATTTCACCATTATGCTTAAGTCCCATGTGCGAGGCGAGCGTATTGCCATCAACCGGACACAAATCCAAACTCCGGGCTGCCACTGAAAAATTCCACACGGAAAACTAATAACACTTTGCCCGACCTGGGGATCGAACCCAGGACCTCACGATCAGTAGTTGCGCTTGCCACTACTAAACCAACGAGGCAGTTGTGTTAACTAATTGACATTCAATATTATATAAACGCTAAATAAGTCGATAATGGTTTGATAGTGAAAAATGCTCTTTGCTGCGACTTGCCAGATCTGCGCTGGCCCTAAGGAGTAGATTACATTTTTGGGATTTCTAATGATTTTAATAACATTTTACCCTTTATAAGGCAGAAGATTTTAGGAAAAGTAAATAACAGACAATTTCGTATTTTTTTAAATACCTAATAAATTAAAATCTCAATTATTTTTTTAAGTGAAATTTTTATGTTATTAAAAAATATTGCATACAGCCAGGTTTGAAAATAAAAATATAACAAGGAGCCTTACGCGACATCTGCCAAAAAAGTTGGTGGCAAACATATTGCCACTGCCTTGTAAAGGGTTAACTTCTTAAAAATGTACATTATACAGCCCACTGAATCACCAACACAAGATATGGAATCGCTATCACTCTGGGAAGCGACCACGGTAATTGTCGAAAAAGACACTTGTGCCAAGTATACGACAAGCGAAGATTCAAAAGAAATACTAGATAGATATCTGCTATGTGCTTCTGACAGCGATTTCCTGGAAGATTGTCCAAATGGAAGACGTGGGGATACCTCACAGAACACTGTAAGTTACATTTTACCTTATTTTCGTGATTTTGCAAAATATCCCGACTTTGGTAAGTATTTGTATTTTTTTATACAATGTGTTGAAATTGAACCATCGAAAATGTTGAGATGGATGAGTGGAGTGACGCGAATAAAGTAAGAAATAAGTATATTAGAGAGAGTTTGAAAGTGGCACCAGTGTGACAGAAAAGTTGAAAGGAAATCGTTTGTCTTGGTATGGGTATGTGATGAGGAGGGATGAAAACATTTGACTATGAGAGCGATGAATGTTGATGGATGATGGGGAGCGGGAGACCAAAGAAAAGATGGATGGATTGTGTAAGTATATGAAAGATAAGGGATTAAATGATAATATGACGGCTGACAGGAAAGAATGGAAGAGGATATTGCGCCGAACCCAAGCAACTTGAGACCAGGGCAGGTAGATGATGTTAGGTATTGAACGACCGAAAATTTAATGTTTAACACTTAATTTAACGACCAAAATACCTGTATTCTGTATTCGACAGCATTCGTCTCAGGCCTATTAGACATAGCACGGATGCTGTCGAGTTACTAACGTAAACGTAGGTACCATTAATGAAATTGAATTTCGAATCGAAAATACTCGTATCGTACATACTATTGAATTAAATTGAAAACTTTATTCATGTCTAAGTATAACACAAATTGTGCATGTCGCAAAAAAATAAACCAAAATGTTGTAGGACAGTTGTATTTTCGATTCAAAATTCGCTTACATTAGCAACGTTTACGATACTATACGTCAAACGTTCGTGTTAGACCTACTGACCCATCCGAAGCGCAATGCTTTAAACGCAGGCCACACCGCCAGCTAGAGAGCGAGCAAGCAAGCTGGCGAGGGAAGCGAGGCGAGGGAAACTATAAAAACTAAGCGTAACTTTGGTGAGCTAAACTACATGGGTTCAAACCGAAAACTACAGACGGACGGGCGAGCGAGCCGAGGGGAGCGTTCCGTCTTTGTCCCTCGCGCGCAGTTGCATAGCGCACGATCGAGCGGGCGAGCCGGGCGAGCATCGTTTCACCTTTTTTCATACTTTGGTTCACACCGCGAACTACAGAGCTAAGCTACGCTAACGAGGTGAACGAATAGCATCGCTGGCATCGTCGGATATTTCGTTCGCATCGTTTGTATCGCTGACGTAGCTTAGCTCTGAGAACGAAAAGAGGCGAAACGATGCTCGCCCGCCAGAAGTAATAAATTGGGTAAAAAGACACAGCTCGCTTCGGTTCAATTAGATAGCAGAATTGTTCTCCATACATACATAATAAATAATGAACAATTTCAATTTGGTAATTGGTTTCAGTGTATCAATAAAGACTTTGACTCCCGACGGAAAGGTACAAATGTTAATGAAACTGATGATCAAGATGACCTCGGCATCGACACAGTAACATCAAATATAGAAAACACTAGTTCAAGATCATTGTCAGAATCTTGTGAGGTATATTAAAGTGAAAGCAATTCTACTAAGAAAAACGTCGATCAATCGCAACTGAAGCGATTCAGACAGTTTGACAGAACGAAAACCTGTCAAATTGTTTGACAACAGAAACAAACCCAACTATTTTGAGAGTTTTTGTAAACGAATACTGACTGACGGTTTTGATTCGTTTGCGGTTTGCTAATAATTTTGTTTGAAGAATTGAGGAACTTATAGTGCCATCATCGTTGGTAATAAACAAAACAACTTGATTGGTTAAAATGTGTTTGCCAATATTGATAATAGTATTGATTCTGTTGCACGTTTTGACAGTACTAAACTAGACGCAACTGTCACTTTCTTTTTCTATTGAAACAGAAAGAGACAAACACCCTTAGTTTAGTCCGGTCAAAGTACGCAACAGAATCGACACTAATGTCAATGTAGGGAATGAGGTTTGGTGTTCCTTCTACGAAAAGGGAGGATTCTCCTACCAGGCAGGTCTTATGCCTGGCGGGCTACTGTCCAACGGTTGATGTTGGGAACTAACTCCGTATAGGTATACAAACTCCGTGTCAGATCTTTTTTTTTTTTTTGGTTTATGGCAACTGAGCCGATGACGACTATTCTGCCAGCGTCATGCAGTGACGCGCTGCAGACCAGGCGGCCGTCGAACTTTCGATTTTTGATAGAATTATGTTAGTGGCTGAAAGGACAAAACAATTTGTTGTTAGTATTTAAACAAAGATTTTTTTTTTCAACTTTTTCTATATCTACTGAATTGAGAAAGCACCAAAATATATAAAAACTTATTACACACCACTACATCTTAATATTATTATCATTTAAAAATTTTGATAAAATTTTAATTAGGTTAGGGGAAAAGTAGGTCAGAAGGGAACGAAAATTAGTAGGAAGGGGGATTTTAATTTTGGGAAGCATACGATACAAGTCAAAGGACTGGGAATTTGCGGGACATGAAAAAAATATATGGTCCAGAGTGCCCTCATCGAGACCACATTCACACAAAGAATTGTCGCGAACGTGGATCTTACTCAAAAACACTGGACCGCAACAGTGACCGAGTCTAAGTCTACACAGGGATGAAACAGATTTTTTTGCCAATTTAGTACATTTGAAAAACCAAGGTTTCCGCTGGATGTCATTTTGAATACTGGCGTAATAGGCACCCTTAAGTTTCGAACTAACCTGCCACGCTGTTGACCACGAGTTATACAACTTAAGTTTGGTGTCCGCCCGTAAGTCGTAACTATGTACAACATAGTGTTTCCGATCAGCAAGGTTAGTGGTAGCAAACTTAGCCAGTGAATCGGCACACTCATTGCCTCCTATACCCGAGTGACTGGGAACCCAAGCTATTTCAATATTGCAATCATTTTTAAAACAAGTGTAAAGTAAATTTTTAGTATCTATAATAATTTTGCTGTGGATTTTAGATTTCATTTGATTTTGACCTAATGCCTGGATACTACTCCGTGAATCCGAAAAAATAACAGAATTTTTAATATTATGTGTCTTAATGAAATTAATAGCTTCTAAAATGCCAATACATTCACCAGTACAAAACAGAAACCTCAGGTGGACACTGAAATAATAGGGCGATTCTGGAATTCTGGAAGTATGTTGCAACTCCCGTGCATCCCGTTGGAGACAATTTAGATGCACTGTGAAAAATAAATTCCAGCCCCTCCAGTATTTCTCAATGGCCCGAACAAAATCGCCTTTTACGTCCCGGGATCTACTGGTAATACCAAGTCCCAAAACGACTTTTGGCTTAAAATGACATTTCCTTTGACAGCTGTCATTGTTGTCGCTGTAGTCTGCTAGACATTCGTCATGCTACCTAGTTCTCATGTGGCGTGATAGATGTCACCACATCAATTAACTCGTTTTGATTGGTTGTAATGAATACTAACAGTGGTGCTGCCATCTGCTTTCATTTTGCTTAACACCTCCCATTGTGGTACACTCTCGCAATCGAAATCGTTTTAATTGTGACTTGCTCGACGTGGTTTGTTGATTCTTTTTACCAATACTGCGTCTATAAAGAAAACAAGGTCCGTAAAGAACCACACCACTGAACCAGCTTGCCAGCCACGTCACTAATACTAATATTATAAAGCTTAAGAGTTTGTTTGTTTGAACGCGCTAATCTCAGGAACTAATAGTTGGAATTGAATAATTATTTTTGTGTTCGATAATCCATTTATCGAGGAAGGTTATAGGCTATATAACATCATGCTACGACCAATAGGAGCGGAGCATAAATGAAAAATGTTGCAAAAACGGGAAAAATGTCCACCCGTGCGAAGCCGGGACGGGCCGCTAGTCAATAATATTAATAAAACTTTTTTTAAGAATTACCACGGAGGTCCACTGGTCAGCTCAATTGATGGAGAAGAGATGATCATAGGAGTGGCACTGAAACAAAACTATGATTGTGGTGGTCCACATTTGTATGTTAGTACAGCAGAAACAGGCATAATAATCAAATGCTTATTAGAAATGACCGCTTCCACGTAAGTTTAATTTGATTGTACGATATCGCAAAACCTTACGTAAATTGCATCGTTGGTGGCAAGTGCGACTGCTGATCGTGAGGTCCTGGTTTCATCCCCAGGTCGGGCAAAAGTGTTATTGGGTTTTTCCGTATGGAATTTCTTAGTAGCAGTCCGGAGTTTAGATCTGTGCCCGGTTGATGGTAATAGACTTGCACCCTATTACATGGGACTTAAACATAACGGCGAAATGAGGGTGTTACTATACACCTCTGCCCAACCCTTCGGGGAATACAGGCGTGATGTTATGTATGTATGCTTAAGTAAATTGACACCATATTTTTTTTACTAATAACTTGTCACTTGCACTTGCTACTTAAAATAGTGTAAACCAGCCACTAGACATTATGCTTTTGTTGTTTTATCATTAAGACTACGGCTCGTGGGCGCGTGGCTAATTACCAACCGCGTGAATCATATAATTTGTGAGGTTAAGCTGCGCTTGCGGCAGTCACTCTGTGGGTGGGTGACCGTTCGTTGGACATCGAGACCCATCCGTGCCTTGGAGAGCACGTTAAACAGTCGGTCCCGGGTGTCATACCAATACCTATGACAATTGTTACGGGAAGTCAGAAGCCCGAAAGTCTGACGACCGGTCTAACCTTAGGATATCGCCATTGCCTTTTAAGTGGGTTGCGGAGTCTGATGGCAGTCGCTCCGTGTAAAATACTGGTATTCAGTCGCGTCTGGTTAGACTGGAAGCTGACCCCAACATAGTTGAAAAAGGGCTAGATATAACGTTTAGACTACAGCTATGAGATTCTCAAGCAGAAACACGTCGATACGGCCGGCAATGCTGCAATCTTAAATAAGTCCACGCTGCATCGCAGCCGCAATAACGAGTGTCTACTATAAAGGGTGTAAACGAAATCATGTAATTCCTTCAAACCTCGTGATTTACTGCTGACATAGAAAAACCCTGCACGGGATACTTTTGGATTTTATTAAAAAAACATACAAAAAGTAAACATGTGTTCTTGCCGTGAGGCATTTTAGCAACCCGAGTAAATAGCGCAGCTGTCGCTCGCCGCGCGGTCATTTAACTCGGGGTGATAAAATGCCTCGCGTTAAGAACACGTGTTTACTTCTTGTAAGTTTTTATGAGTTCCAGAGAATCCCGTGCAGGGTTTTTCTATATCAGCAGTAAATCACGAGGTTTGAAGGAATTACATGATTTCGTTTACACCCTGTATACACGAAAGGTTATTAAACGGTTAAAATTTTACAGACGTTATTTCTGCAATGATTTCATAGATGATAAACGATATAGAGTCGACGATATTGAAATTAACTGGCCCGTGGATATAAATTACCAATCATCAATCGAACGAAACACGCATAAAATATCGGGATATCCACGGCGGAATAACGAAGAAGAACCACTTCATGTGCGACCAACCCATGAACTAGACCTTATGAACGATGAACCAGGAAACCAGCAACAATATGGGAAACCAGACGATCAAGTAAATGACCAACAAATGAATCAAAACCCAGCAGAACCGTATTACCAACCACATGATCTGCCACAGGAAGAGCAAGGTAAACCAAATAAGCAATATAGAGACCAAGCTCTGAGAACACTGCCTGAACAACCACACCAGCAACCATATAATCAAGTTTTAGAGCAGCTATACGAGCAACCACGTGAGGGATCATCTGTGAATTCATATAAAGCACCTCAAGAAGGATCATATGGGCAGCTACAACAAGTAGACTCGAATAATCAACCGCAAATAGACGCATATAACCAACCGCAAATAGACGCATATAACCAACCGCAAATAGAATCACGTAATCAACCCCAAGTAGACCCGTATAATCAACCACAAATGGAATCACATTATCAATCACAAATAGACTCGCATAATCAACCACAAGTACACTTGTATAATCAACCACAAATAGACTCGCATGATCAACCACAAGTACACTCGTATAATCAACCACAAATAGACTCGCATAATCAACCACAAATAGACTCGCATAATCAACCACAAGTACACTCGTATAATCAACCACAAGTAGACCCGTATAATCAACCCCAAATGGAATCGCATCATAAATCAAGAGTAGACTCGT
This sequence comes from Amphipyra berbera, assembly GCA_910594945.2. Lineage (NCBI taxonomy): Eukaryota > Metazoa > Arthropoda > Insecta > Lepidoptera > Noctuidae > Amphipyra > Amphipyra berbera. The sequence goes on along the minus strand of OU343144.1, from coordinate 8,174,252 downwards.
ATAATCAACCACAAATGGAATCGCATAATCAACCACAAGTAGACTCGTATAATCAACCACAAGTAGACGCGTACAATCACCCACAAATGGAATCACATAATCAACCACAAGTAGTCTCGTATAATCAACCAGAAATGGAATCAAGTAAGCGACCACAAATGGAATCATATAACCTACCACAAGTACATCCCTATATTCAACCACCAGTAGAATCACTGAATCAGTCACACATTCATTCACAAATAGAATCATTTACGCCGCCACCATCAGAATCATATAATCCACTAGATCAACTATTAGACAATCCACCAGAAGCTGAATCATTTAAGTTTCCAATTGTAAAACCATATTTCAAGAAAACAGCCTTCAAACCTTATATAGCAGAACCATTTAAGCCAGAAACTGTTGAAACATTTGAGCAACCAAATTTGCATAAATTAGATGAACCAAAACTGGAACGGCTTGTGCAGCCTTTTCAGCAACAGCACATGCAACCTTATAAATTACCGCCGGAACCATACGAACGTCAAATGCAGAAGAACATACTACGTGAGTTGCCACAACCACCTGCAATGGATCCCCCAGAAACCGGAGCACAATCAATAGACCAAATGTTTTCTGAAATTTATTCATCAGCAATTGAACCTCAACCGGCGTCAGAGGCACCGGAACAAACATTTGACGAACTATATAAAAATCTGCATCAGCCAACACTTGAACTGCCTCATGACCAAGCAAATGTGTCACCAGATCAAGCATCTGAGCAACCGCTCGAGCAACAATTTGATCCAACAGTCAACCAAATGCCCAAAACATCGGAACGAATAGAAACCCTAACGAGTGAGACACAACAGTAAGTAGGTATTATTTTGAACAATTCAACATAATCAGTCCATTACTGTCCCACTGCTGGGCACTGGCCTCTTCTTAGTATGAGAAGGGGTTAAGCCTTAGTCCACCACGCTTGCCTATTGCGGTTTGATGGACTACAACACCATTGAGAACTACTTGGGGCCCTTTCATGTGAACAGGTTTTTAACGATGTATTCTTTCACCGTTAACGCAAGCGATAACCAAATATTATATGTGAAATTCATATAAAAATCAAAGACTACGTTCATAACCATCAACAAAAATGCTTTGTTTTTTTATTTCAGGGAAGAAATAAAGGTGCGTCAACAGATGCCATTAGACTACCCAGAATATTTGAATTATAGCAGAAGAAATAGAAATAATGAATAATATCATGAACTTGTTGTTCTTGCGTTTAGTTCCTTAGTTATAAGATACGTAAAAGTTAATGGAAAGAAAATTGCTAATTAAATACTATATATTGCTTCTCATAATGAGCATTTCGCAAAATGATCATATCTCAAAATGAGCACTTCGGAAAATGTGCACACTTTATTGAAAATGGTTTTAAAATAAATATAATGGCGCGTAATGCCTATCAATTAATGTATACAATTTTTTTGTGCTTATCAAAGCACTGCAACCTAATAACGTTGAGGCAAATCCTTTTCCTTGTTTTATACATAGTGTGGGGTAAGCCTTGAAAGTGTTTGCTTTAAGGTTTTTATTTTCCGACGATTTTGTTTTTATTTTTCACGTGAGCGGTGGACACAACTTATAAATACAATGTTATACAAATAAAAAAAATCTCTCATTCTTCGACGGAACCCTGTTATACTCCATAAGTTTCGTTTGTCATTCCTCTCCGTCCTACGTTGTATTTCGGCCATATTACATCACGTTCCCTGACCTTAATATCCATTGATTCACATACTTTGCGCCTGGAAACACGAATACAGAACATTACAGTGAAGTTAAATTATATTATAGTACATTTAGGGCCTGTAGCCCTAGTACGAACATTTGACTATAGTATCGTAAACGTATCGCTAATGAAAGCGAAATTTGAATCGAAAATACAACTATCCTGTAACACATTTTGGTTAATTTTTGTACGACATACACAATTTGTATCATACATACATAAACTCACGCCTTTTTCCCATGGGTGTAGGCAGAAACTATAGAACGCCACATGCTACGACCCTTTCGCTTCATCCACATTCATACATCTTGTCATACACGCACGCCAGTTGAGAGTACTACGCACCTGACCTTTGTGAAGAACATCACCAATAACATCGATGTATGTCCTTCTAGGACGTCCTCTACCGGCGTTCCTATTGACATCCGCCTTATAAATTCCTTTTGTTAATCGCCGTTCACTCTTTCTCTCAACATGACCAAACCACCTAAGCATACTCCTTTCAGTTTTTGTCACTACATAATCTTCTAAACCGCAACTTTGTCTAATCTCTTCATTTCTCAATCTATCATTCAAAGTTACACCGCACATACTTCGCAAGGAACGCATTTCCACGACATTTATTCTACTTTGTATCATACATAGATATGAATAAAGAAACGACTGTTTCTGATTCAAAATTCACTCACATTAAGAACTCTGCCTCATTAGTGCGTTGCGTTGCGTCGTCGCAGCGTTAACGCTGCGTTGTTTTCCACATACCTATATTTTAAATGAAATGCCACATTAAAGCGTTGCGTCGTCGCACGCGACGTTTCAACAGATCGGCGGACGAGAGACGAAGCGGGGGGAGAGTGACGCGCTGCGCTGTCGGAGCTCCGGTGCGACGAAGGTCAGTGTTCCACTGCTAGAGGTACGTGCGTCGTCCTCTTGCGCTGCGACGTCGTGTGTCGTTGCAACGTAGGTGTGGCATACAATGAGTTGATTCGTTGCGAAGACGCAACACAACGCACTAATGAGGCATCGCCCTAACGTAACGTTTACATTACTAACGTGGCAGCATTCGTGCTGGGCCTACTGTCTCAGAATCGTCGGTTAACTCGCCGCCGTCGAAATGAATATGGCGGATTTACATATTTTCAATAAAAGAACTATCAAACCGCCAGACTTAACCGAAGATTGTGAAACATGCCTTTATACAATTATATTTATTTAATACTAGCGACCCGCCCCGGCTTCTAGATACGAATGTATCTAGATACTAATGTGGGGCATATAAACCATCCTCTTGAATAACTCTATCTATTGCTGAAAACTGCATTAAAACAGCGGGAGCGACTTTGTTTTATACTATGTATATATATATATATAAATCCTACCTGCTCCTACAATTATTGTAGGAATAACTAAAATCAAATATGATTATGTATTTAAATTGGTTATAATCAAAAACATATTAAGCTGTCATACACAGTTAGTTGTAGAAGTCAAAAGGACAAATTATTGTTCTGCCTAGCCTTTTCCCAACTATGTTGGGTTCAGCTTCCAATCTAACCAGATGCGGCTGAATACCAGTATTTTACACACAGCGAATGCCATCAGACCTCCGCAACCCAGTTACTGGGCAATGCCGATACTCTAAAGCCGGGTTCAGACTTACGAAATGTAACATGCAATGCAACACGTAATGAAAGAATTTGCCGTCCACATTGTCGCAATGTATCATGCAATGTAACAGAATTCCTATAGTGTGGACGCCTTGCGCGCACGAACAGTGCACACTACGCATGCGTACTACGTACCTTTCATGTTACATTGCATGTTACGTTACAGCAGTCTGTACCCGCCTTAAGGTTAGACCGGTTGTCAGACTTTCGGGCTTCTAACTACCCGTAACGACTGTCATAGGTATACATATGACACCCGGGACCGACGTTTTAACGTGCTCTCCGAGGCACGGAGGGGTCTCGATGTGTAACGAACAGTCACCCATCCATGGACTGACCGCGGCAAGCGCAGCTTAACTTCGCAAATTGTATGATCTGCGCGGTTGGTATTTATTATTGAGTTAAATTGAATTAAAAACTTACGTTTCATTGGTTTTAGCAAGTAAACATTTTATAAGTACGCTGGATCGGGCTGTGCTGATGTACAAGAAAGGACCTACACATTCGTATTTTTTATTATAAATGCTGTTTATCGCGACTCCTATTACCATATCTGATGTGCCAGTTGATGCAATTAAAGGTCCACCATGATCATTCTATAATAATATTAAATATATGTTAAAAACCTTTAAATGTAACGCCTACTCAGCGCCAGAATTCAACGACGCTTCCAGCTACTGGATCTTATCATACATAACATCACGCCTTACATTCCCCGAAGGGTTCGCCAGTGGTGTTTTTAAAAGCGAGTGAGTCAGACATTGACTTGGATGAAGATGAGGAAAATCTGATTGAAATGGAAGCGAGTGAGTCAGACATTGACTTGGATGAAGATGAGGAAAATCTGATTGAAATGGATGAAATCGTGAAAGCACTGAAATGTATGAAAGTTGGAAAAGCTGCTGGATGTGACAGAGTGTCTGTCGAAATGCTTAATGGTGGTGACGGGGTGGTAGCAAGCCTGCTGTACCGGATCTTTAATATGTGTTGGAGATTCGGCCAAGTGCCGGGCGACTGGTGCAAAGCTGTAATCGTACCACTATATAAGGGAAAAGGTTCACAGCAGGAGTGTAAAAACTACCGCGGCATTAGTCTTTTGAGTGTGGTCGGCAAACTATATGCGAAAGTTTTAATTAACAGAGTGATAAGAATAACAGATGAGAAAGTATGGGATGTTCAGGCAGGGTTCAGAGAGGGGATGGGCTGTATGGATCAGATCTTCTCCTTGAGGTGCATAGCCGAAAAACATCTGGCAAAGCACAAGAAAGTGTACTGCGCTTTCATTGATTTGGAGAAGGCCTATGATAGTGTGTGGAGGGAAGAATTGTGGTCGACACTATCTTTGTACGGGGTGGACTGGCGCTTGATACGGGCACTGAAATCGCTGTACAGGGATTCCAGTGCTTGTATTAGGATAAATGGGGCGTTCACAGACTGGTTTGGCATCTCCAGAGGTGTTAGACAGGGTTGTGTAGCGTCTCCATGGCTGTTCAACCTATACATGGATAGTTGTTTGACAGATTTAAAAGGGAGTGAGTGTGGATTGAAAATGAATGAGTTGCCTGTCAAATGTCTTCTCTACGCAGATGATCAAGTTTTGCTTGCATCGTCGGCGGAAGAGTTGCAAGACATGGTAACTATGATGAATGGAGCATATAATATGAAAGGGATGAAAATTAATGTAAGCAAGACGAAAGTAATGGTTTTTGAAAGAGATGCAGATGTATCTGAGTGTAAAGTAAAGATAGGAGATGAAAGTATTGAACAGGTGAATGAGTTTGTTTATTTGGGAAGCATGTTTGCAAGAGATGGTAAGATTGACGAAGATGTGGAAAGGAGAGCAAATGCGGGAAATAAAGTAAATGGTGCTTTGCATGCGGTTGTGGCTAGCCGGTCGATGTCCAAAAAGGCACGACTGGCTGTCCATAATGGTGTGTTGGTACCTACGCTTATGTATGGAAGTGAATGTTGGTCGTGGCAGAAGAGGCATGAAAGTAGAATAAATGCCGTGGAAATGCGTTCCTTGCGAAGTATGTGCGGTGTAACTTTGAATGATAGATTGAGAAATGAAGAGATTAGACAAAGTTGCGGTTTAAAAGATGATGTAGTGACAAAAATTGAAAGGAGTATGCTTAGGTGGTTTGGCCATGTTGAGAGAATGAGTGAACGGCGATTAACAAAAGAAATTTATAAGGCGGATGTTATTGGGAACGCCGGTAGAGGACGTCCTAGAAGGACATACATCGATGTTATTGGTGATGTTCTTCTCGAAGGTCAGGTGCGTAGTACTCTCAACCGGCGTGCGTGTATGACAAGATGTATGAATGTGGATGAAGCGAAAGGGGTATGTAAGAGTCGTAGCATGTGGCGTTCTATAGTTTCTGCCTACCCCCATGGGAAAAAGGCGTGAGTTTATGTATGTATGTATGTATGTTCGCCAGTGGTGTTTTTAGTACACCCTCGTTTAGCCAGTTATGTTTAAGTCCCATGTACCTAATAGGGGGCGAGCATATTGCCACTAACCGGGCACAAATCCAGACTCCGGGCTGCTACTGAGAAATTAATAATGGAAAAACCCAATACCACTTTGCCCGACCTGGGGATCGAACCCAGGAACCCATGCTCAGCAGTCGCGCTTGTAACCTAGACCAACAAATCAGTCACTACTGCGGGCTGGATCCATGTGAATCAGCGTTTACATGCAATTATATTTCGTTTTATATAATTACATGTACTATCACGAAATGTATCAACTTGTGACCATGTTTTCTGGCAAATAAATATACCTATTTCTATTTCTTTACCTGACATATGCCTGCATTATTATTCTCTTCCATGCCTTGTCTTCTGCTTACTGTATGATTGTCGTCCAATATACTCTCATTTATTTCTTTCTTTTGACTATTCATACCATTGAAAGACGAATCGGTGAGATTCATTTCCCGTCTTAAGAATATGATGCTGTTCTCACGGCACTGCAATTTAATTTTGTTAGCAGTTATAGATGTGGCTTCGCAAGTTTCTCGATAAAATCTGTTCTGTTCTGCCTAGCCTTTTCCCAACTATGTTAAGGTCAGCTTCCAGTCTAACATGATGCGGCTGGATACCAGTATTTTACATGAAGCGACTGCAATCAGATCTCCGCAGTCCAGTTACTGGGCAATGCCGATATCCTAGGGTTAAACCGGTTGTCAGAGTTTCGGGCTTCTGACGACCCGTAATGACTGTTATAGGTATTCGTATGACACCCGGGACCGACGGTTTAACGTACTCCCCGCAGTAAAGGGGGTCTCGATGTGTAGCTAACTGTCACCCATACACGGACTGACCGTGACAACCGCAACTTAACCTTTTTTTTATCGTTGGATAATCCTCTTGGATGTCCCTCGCCCGGGGAAGGCGAGGGGGTCTGCCGGAGTCTTACCGGCTAAAAACCAAAGGTGTCCCTCCTTCTGGCCTAAGGCCGGGGTCACGGGATTCGCTATTGTATGCACCGCAACCCCGGCAGGTCTTGGCCCACCAGCTTCTTCCGGTGGACCTCACCAGGAATGCACCTTAACCTAGAAAATCATATGATCCGCGTGTTCGTTCATTAGCCACGAATCTTCCAGGTTTTTCGCTAAAATCAAGTCGCAATATTATACTGACGTTGGTATTATTCCAAATAGATCGTCTCATTGTACATTCGTCTGCAAATCCTATCGGAACGACGCCCTCCGTCTTTGATTCAATATTTCCAGGGCGGTAAGTGCACAAAAAGGAAAAATCCACAAGTTTTGAAAAATATTTCTGGCAAAGCGATATTTTCATTATTACTGTTTCCGCTTCCATCAGGTATTCAGAATTGATGTCGTCCACTGTCCCAGGCTGCAAGAAATGATGTAATAATTTGCTTAAAATATCCTTTAAAGAAGAGAACTACTGGTTATCGGTAGGAACCTCTCAGGTCGATCCAGCCCGCACCTCTGACCTTTCAAATTCATGTGTGGATCAGAATTTGATTTCCACTTGCGTAAACGGTGAAAGAAAACATCACGAATAACCCTGCACACCTGAGAGGGTTCAATAAAGTTCTTGATGGTGTGTGTAGTCCGCCAACCCGCACGAGGCCAGCCTGGTCGATTAAGGCCGTAACCTTTCTCACTGGGAGGAGGCCCGTGCCCAGCAGTGGGACATGGACAGATTATGCTTATGCTAGGTCTTCTTTTCATGTGGTTAGTGACTAACCTGGTGTCAAGAGTTTATGCCGCCCATGGGCCTCTGACTTGGCTTCACACGCCGTCGAGAAATATCTCTCACGCACACGTTTCCTCACGATATTTTCCTTCACCGATTTTTAAGCAAGTGATAATTATACAATACGCACATGAATCCGGAAAGTCAGACGTGCGTGCGTTGGGTTCGAACTCGAGTCCTATGACTTGACAGTCCGACGGTCACACAAGGTTATCACTGCTATTTATGCTAGATTATAGTTGACATATACTTACACGACGAGCTGTCGCTCCTCCCCAACCGAAAACAGTGACAGGACGGTCAACTTTTTCAAATTGTATGTTATAATTTATCTCTATGGCTGCTGGTTCATATGAGCATATTGAACGGTACGACACGTCCGAAAAGTCGTATGGTTTCTCAACGATCCCAAATCCAATGTCAAATTTTATCCAAATTTCTGGATTGTACGCTGTTGAAGAAATAAGGATATTTTTAAGTAAAAAAATATTATATATCAAGGTGCTTGCCCGGGCCGAAGAGGCCGAGAGAGGCCAGGTGAATATCGAGATCGCCGCGAACTAGTCGCGGCGGTCGGCGGTGACCTCTCGCTTCCGGCCGTGGTTCTGTCCATGGTCGGGAGCGAGTCTGGGTGGGAAGCCATCGCCTCTTTTTGCGGGGGGGTGATGGCGACCAAAGAGGAAGCGGAGAGGGAGAGGGAGTGGTGCTGTTCTCCCTTCCCGCGCCAGACGCACCGGGCGCCGGAGGGCGCGCGTACGCGACGACCTCCAGCCACCCTAGTGTGGCCTGCGGGCGGCGAGTTTGGGGACCCGCCGACCGACCAGTAACAGGCCCGAGAAGGCGGCGCGTAGTGTTCTGTGCGCGCTTCTCTGGAGGGCGTGGGGCAAGGCCCCACAGTGGAGAGGTCCGCCAAAGGTTGGCGGACCGGGACCTGCCGGGGTTGCGGTACATGCATTTGCGAATCCCGCGACTCCGGCCGAACGGTCAGGAGGAGGAACACCGTTGGTTTTTAGCTGGTAAGAGTCCGGCGACTCCTCACGGGTGTCTCTCGCACAGGGAAAGCAAAAAACCAACGGTGTTCCTTCTCCTGACCGTTCGGCCGGAATCACGGAATTCGCAAAAGCATGCACCGCAACCCCAGCAGGTCCCAGTCCGCCAGCCTCTGGCGGACCTCTCCTCTGTGGGGCCTTGCCTCATATCCTCCTGAGAAGCACGCTAGAAACACTGCGCGCCGCCTTCTCGGGCCTGTTACTGTACGGGCGGCGGGTCCCCTAATATATACAGGGTGTCTATGAAATAAAAAAACGTTGCAAGAATTCCATGGTCTTTATGTAGGTCAAGGTCCCCTTTATATTCTTATTTCAGCTTGAGGTATCATCGATTTCATAGCCACCCTGTATAATAAACAAGCGGCCCGTTCCGGTTTCGCACGGGTGGACATTTTTCCCGTTTTTGCAACATTTTTAATTTATGCTCCGCTCCTATTGGTCGTAGCGTGATGTTATATAGCCTAGCCTATAACCTTCCTCGATAAATGGACTATCCAACACAAAAATATTTTTTCAATTCCAACCAGTAATTCCTGAGATTAGCGCGTTCAAACAAACAAACTCTTCAGCTTTATAATATTAGTATAGATTAATGACGCGAAAAAATCCGTAAGTTAATTTCTAGCAGATTTTGTTAATAAAGTTAGGCGGAAAAAGATGACATTTTACATAATTATGAATAGGTACCGACTGAGCTTATGTAGGTAGGTACTACCATTTGAAATAACGGTCTTGACAATCTTTTTTTTCCTCGAACGAATGCATTTATCGCTCACAATGTTTTTAGCATTAACGTACTTCTTGTAGCCAGCTACCACGTAAATGTGCGACACATCAGTAAGACATGCTGCCGCTGTGAGCACTTGGGTCGTCGATATTAGGACACCGCCACACAGCCAAGAGTCAGGTTGATTGAACGAGTACGGCGAGTTGATAAGGTACACCTGAAAACGAAATTTCTTAAAACCCTATCGATACACAAGTAGTAGGTACGATAAAACGTTTTTTCTTATTCTTGTTTAATCCTAATGGATGTCCCTCTTACCGGCTAAAAACCTACGGTGTTCCTCCTCCTGACCGTCGCGTCGGCCGAGGCCGCGGGATTCACAATAAGCATGCACCGCAACCCCGGCAGGAGTCTGGTACCTACTCTTAGTACACACGATGACAAATCAAGCTATATTGTTCCAATATAAACTGACCTCATTGAGACTGAACTCATTGTACAGAATTTCCCTGTAATGTCAGTTTATACTGAATATTATCTTTGTCTCTTTTTCTTGAGAGTGTGTAAAAGAGATAGGTAAAGTTTGGTGAACTCACAAAAACTATTGCCATTTTTTTTATTTGTATACTCGTACCAGGGGTACGGAGCTATTGATGTCGAATAGGCTTAGCAATTGGTACTAGGAGCTAAAAAAACTCACTTCTATAATGTAGCGTCCATACCAAGTCAACGAAAGCCAAAGAACCGGTCGTCATTTGTTGAATTTGACCAAACTTTGTATAGATGAAATCCGGTTTTCTTCAGATTTAAGCGGTATCGAACCTCTTTCGCTGGCCTTTATTAGCTTGGTGTATACATACCATAGGATTACATCAGCATAAACCAATGTATCGATTTTCTGCTGTAGACTACTATTAGCCAGAGTTAAACAATCGCTAAGTAAAGGTAAAATCTCCTCCAGACATTGGGCTTATTCACCCAGTGCATTGGGTACCCTTCGTTCTGCCAAGCCTTTTCCCAACTGTGTTGGGATCAACTTCCAGTCTAACCAGATGCGGCTAGATACCAATATTTTATACGAAGCGACCGCCATCAGACCTCCGCAACCCAGTTAATGATCAATGCCGATATCCTAAGGTTAGACCGGTTGTCACACTTTAGGGCTACTGACTTCCCGTAACGACTGTCATAGGTATTCGAATGACACCCGGGACCGACTGTTTAACGTGCTCTCCGAGGCACGGAGTGGTCTCGATGTGTAACGAACGGTTACCCATCCACAGAATGACCGCGGCAAGCGTAACTTAACCTCCAAATCGAAGGACCCGCGCGTTTGGTTATTAGCCACGAGCCCCTCATTGTGTAACCTTATCCCCTTATATTTTGGTTGCATTGTTAAGATGGCTTGGTCATAAAATATGTTAGAATGTAGTGTTTACTTACTCAATAAATCCTTTTCAAAATCACTCACCACATATTTTTTATCATTTGTAACCACTTTTCCGTTTGTTATTCTTCGCTGACACAGACACACTGTATGGTATTAAAAAATGTGTTAAAACTATTGATTCTTGAAGCTTCAGGGACGCTTTAATAATGTCGGCCTAGAGCTGCGAAACACGCTTGGTATGCATTGCTGGTCACTGACCAGCGTGACCCTACTTGGATGTGACGCATAGGCACATACTACAGTGCGGTCGCCGAGAGAACGCATTCTTGACAGATCATATTGTGTCGTATTATAAGTAAAATAGTTCTCCGCTAAATTTAATGGTGTCAGCAGGCCTGGACTGGCCATACGGGCAAGTGCCCGCTGGGCCGGTGTGGCCTGATGGGCCGGTCACACAGTCGGAGAAATCGAAAGAGAGTGAGGGAACCTCAAAAAAAAAGGTTGTCCAACTATCGCCTATCGCTTGAAAAAGAAGCCGCAAATTGTTTGTGTTTGTAAATACACCCCAAGATACAGGAGAACGAGTGAGAAGAGCGTCTAAAAAATAAAAAATGTCGTCCGTCTAATCGCTTGGGCCGACCATCTCTTAAATGCCCGGGCAGATTTCAGGTCCCAGTCCGGCCTTGGGTGTCAGGAACATATTCTTTCGGCGGCCACACTGTAAACTATTTTAGTTAATTGTAGGTTGACGTTATAATATGAAACACGATCTGTCATTAACGCATTCTCTCGGCGGCCGCACTGTCAGAACGAAACATCCAAAGGACACAATGGCGGGTAGAGGTGCGAGAGGGTGCGACTGTGTGACCTAGGCCACTCGTGCTAGGCAAAAGGGTTGATTAAACTACCTATCTAATTTTTAATGCCCGGGTAAAAGAGTCCCGAAGGAAGACCAAAGAGACCGTCTAACTGTTATTATACTATACTGATTAAGAGTTAAGGGACCCTAAAAATCGGGTAATGTAATAATCCCTAAATCCCCGTATCATAAATATCGCGTTGTGTAGCATTTATTGCTTCATTGTATTTATTGCATAATCTTCTTCTTCTTCCTGCCCTTATCCCACACTAGGTGGGGTCGGCACAACATATATTTCATAAATCCATGTTGTTAGTTTTTATTTATTGCATAATATCCCTGTTAAAACAGAAATGTACTTAATCCGGGATGCCGGTTGTCCTAATTATTATTATTACTCCGTTCGTGTACTAAGGGGAAGATCTATAAAACCATGGTTAGACCTGCTGTCTTGTATGGATCGGAATCATCATCATATATCCTCTTGCCCTTATCCTAACTTATTTGGGGTCGGCGCAGTATGTCTTCTTCTTCCATACATCTCTATTAGCCGTCATCTCAGTAGTCACCCCCTTTCTAGCCAATAATTTTTCACACTAAAGCTCCATCGTTTCTTTGGTCTTCCTATACTCTTATAACCATCCACATTCATCCTCGAAACTTTCCTCACGACATGTTCCTCATTCCTCCGCATCACACGCCCAAATATTGAGCCACAAAAAGAATGAATGAAAGGCAATCGCATGCAGCTGTTATGAGAATACTAAGAGGGACGTGTGGTGTTACGCGAATGAATAGAATTAGAAATGAGTATGTAAGAGGAAGTCTGAAAGTGGCGCCGGTGACTGAGAAGTTGTGTGGAAGCCGGTTGTCATGGTATGGGCATGTGATGCGGAGGAATGAGGAACATTTCGTGAGTTTGAGTATGAATTTGGATGGTTATAAGAGTAGAGGGAGATCAAAAAATGACGGATGGATTATGTGAAAGATGATATGGATAGAAAGGGGGTGACTACTAAGATGGCGGTTAATAGAGATGTTTGGAAGAAGAAGACATACCGCGCCGACCCCAAATAAGTCGGAATAAGGGCAGGAGGATGATGAGTGGTGCGACTAATTTGATTAGCGAACAAGGAGACACGTAGTTCTATACCCATCATAAACAAGGCCACTTTAGTCAACCAAGCACTTGATCGTGTAGTGTTAATTAAATCTGATAACGATATAAACTATTGTAATAATCTTAGTATACTTAACATTAGAGGTAACTATACAAATGAATACGTAAAAACACTTGAACACCATGACTGTCGCATTGAACAACTTTTATTTTTCATTAATTGTCTTACGGTCTGGTACAAGTAATTGAACCTGTGCAGTCGACCAAAGAAAAAAGTGATTAGAAATTTCAAGATTTAGTAATTAATTTTCATTATTTTATGCAACGTGATACCATCAAGGGCTTACTCCGAAAAGCGAATGTCGAAGTTTCGGGTCGAAACGAAGCAACGACGAACATAGAACGTATAAATATACGTTCAAAGTATTGTCATACAACGAACTACTAGATGTCAATTAACATTTAGGAGTACGGTGAAAGACATACTTATGGTACCTACTTCTAATAAGCGACCACAGAAAATAATATGGAAAACTTAAGTTACCGCAAGTAATCTCAGGTTATATTGAAATCCTGCCGGGGTTGCTGTGCATGCTTATGCGAATCCCGCGACCTTGGCCGACGGTCAGGAGGAACACCGTAGGTTTTTAGTCGGTTAGAATACAGCAGAACCCCTCACCGTCCCCGGGCGAGGGACATCCATGAGGATTTTCCGACGAAAAAAATAAATAAAGTATGTACCTATATTGAAATAAAAAAGGTATTAAAATGAAATAAACTATATAATATTTTTAATATTCATAATAGGCATGCAGTCTAAGTACAAATGTTTAACATTCATCACAGTTCCAACTTCCACATTTATTTTTTAGATACAAAACTTTAAAAAAATCTCTGCTCAAAATCGCGACCAGTTTTTTTTTTAATTTTTGTTTGTTTTTCTTTAACCCTTTCCCGTCTTTTAAAACATTCACTTCTCACATTTCATAAAATATATATTTTATTGTTTAAAAAACTGTTTCATGAAACCATCGAACACTTTCAACCCTGGTTCATTCACCTTCTGGTACCAACTTTCCTTCTTCAGTCGACCCCACCATTCATGTAGCCTCATATACTTGCTATTGATTCGAATGATACAGTCCAACGAAGATAACGTAGCAACACACGATATATCAGCCAAGGTCAAAACATCTCCAGCTATAAACGGCTTAACTTCAAGATACTTCTCGGCAACTTCGTATGATTCTATGATATCAGCAATTTGCCCATCCGTGGGACCTGGAGCTCTAGATTTCACAATACTGTAAATAACAGATCTCAGTCTTGGAAAGAGTATGGAAGCGTCGAAATATAATCGTTGGTCGACTATCGCTCTTGCTACCACGTCTTTAGGGTACAAACTCTGATGCTGTTCACCATATTTCGATACCAGATACGTCATAATCGCATGACTGTCAGGTAGTATCAAGCCATTGTCTTCTAACAGCGGCACCGTGTGGAGCGGGTTCTTCTTTAAATAGTCTGGTTTGTATTGTTCTCTCGAAGGCAAGTTCACTTCGCGAGTTTCGACCTTCAGACCGAGTATATCCACGACCATCAAGGTCGCTCGAGCCGGTGGGCTCACATCTGATTTGTGAATAACTATCGGCATTGTACAGACGACTATCGCCTACTGCAATTTATTGTTTACTGGAGCTATCTTTGCAATTGCCATTCGCTTATCATATCACCTTGATATGTGATACCTGAAAGATATATGCGTAGGTAATCGATTTATATAATCTAAACAGCACAATAGATTCGCGTGAAGAATACTTGACGCGAATCTATTGGTCGCCGTGAGAATGACGTCGTTTGGCACTCCTGAATATTATATTCATACATTTATTATTAAATTGATACTCTCACGGTGTTTTCTTGGTGAGATTGTCATTAGTAGGGTTACTCCTAAATAAATTCATCTCAATCCAATACAGACTTCAAAAAATGCTAAAAGAAAGCGTTCGTCTGAATAAAAAATATAAAATACACACAATTTTTATCTTAATTTTGAATAATTGATTCAATAAGAGTAGGTACCCAATACTTAGGTTCTTCATTTCTGTAGATATACTTCTTTTTTATCGTTGGAAAATCCTCATGGATGTCCCTCGCCCGGGGAAGGCGAGGGAGTCTGCCGGACACTTACTGGCTAAAAAACCAACGGTGTTCCTCCTCCTGGCCGTACGGCCGGGGTCGCGGGATTCGCAAAAGCATGCACCGCAACCCCGGCAGGGTAGTCCTAGTAGGTACGAATTTGCAAATTACAAAAACGGTTATAGTATTCGCGGGCTCGTTAAATTAATAATATATTTGTCCCTTTTTCTTGCGGGTGTGTGCGGTGTGTTAGAAAGAGTTTAGCGAGCTCACAAATTTTGCCCTTTCCAAGAGAATAAAACGACCTTCGGTATTTTAAAGATACCGATTCAGGATATTAATATTTTTTTAAATAAAACGATTGATAGCTAATAACGAAATTTATTTACACGTTAAAATATCATATACCTATACTATCACTTATAACATTTTTTTGAAAATAGCTATCATAATTCACTTTTTGCAATTTACAAAAACTATGGGTATGTGGGTACACTCATTACCTTTACAAAATTTACAAACATTCAACGTTATACCTTAACATTAAAAGATTGCTTAAAAATCTAAAGTGTTGGATATAAAAATTATGGAATCTTTTTAAAGTTTTCTCTTTTATTTAAAGTCGTATTAATATTAAAATCGTAGAACGTAGGGTCGGGGCAAAAACGTTGGCAACGACATGAAGCATCCACCAACAGTTTTTAATAACCTTTCTACAAATACTACATGTCGTATCTACGTTTTTGCCACAACACTACGCCATACTCAATAAAGTAATGACCTAAAACTTCAATCAGACAATAATAGTCTTAAAAATATACTTTTCGAATGTCCCTAACTAATCTATAAACAAAACAATTTCCATTATTTATTTTGGGGCGACATAGCATTGCTTACAGACGCCAATAGTTATAATGCCGCAGTTATTTAATATTATATTGCCATGTTTATTAATAAATTTAAATTATTTCATGGACTGAGGCGGATTGTGATGGTCAAGTATCTGAAAAAATATGAGTAATCAGGAAGACGAAGATAATGTATCACAAATGGCCAAATACTCAAACGGTGCTTAATTTTGAATTGTCATTTAAATCTCATGCTCATCACTCACTGTAACAGCACAGCAAATAACTTGCCACTCAATTTAGGGCTTTAAATCGTCGACGTTAAAGGTAAATTTTACAATGACAAGATAAAATACTTGACGGCTCGCGACAAGCACGCTTGCCGGTACAGTCCACTATAAAAGTTACTTTACATACATACATAAACTCACGCCTTTTTCCCATGGGGGTAGGCAGAAACTATAGAACGCCACATGCTACGACTCTTACATACCCCTTTCGCTTCATCCACATTCATACATCTTGTCATACACGCACGCCGGTTGAGAGTACTACGCACCTGACCTTTGTGAAGAACATCACCAATAACATCGATGTATGTCCTTCTAGGACGTCCTCTACCGGCGTTCCCATTAACATCCGCCTTATAAATTTCTTTTGTTAATCGCCGTTCACTCATTCTCTCAACATGGCCAAACCACCTAAGCATAGTCCTTTCAATTTTTGTCACTACATCATCTTTTAAACCACAACTTTGTCTAATCTCTTCATTTCTCAATCTATCATTCAAAGTTACACCGCACATACTTCGCAAGGAACTCATTTCCACGGCATTTATTCTACTTTCATGCCTCTTCTGCCACGACCAACATTCACTTCCATACATAAGCGTAGGTACCAACACACCATTATGGACAGCCAGTCGTGCCTTTTTGGACATCGACTGGCTAGCCACAACCGCATGCAAAGCACCATTTACTTTAAGTTACTTTAATGCACACGATTTAGTCTTATATTGAATGGCAAGTTATTTGCTGTGTCGGAGCGGTGCTGTTATAGCGAGCGATGACGTTAAGGCGAAGTGACGGGGTGTCCTGCGTAAGCGACAAACGCGACGCGGTGCGACGCGATGAGACACGACGTGGAACAAATACACGTTACGTCGCCTCTCGCTACATAGGCCGCTAGTAGGGAATACCGTTGTCGCGCTTGTCGCGTTCGTCGCTTACGCAGGATGCTCCGTGACAGTGACAGCACGAAATTAACGGCAACTTAAAATTTAATAGCGTTTAAGTATTTGGCCATCAGAATTGTTGCGGGATTTTTTGAGGCGACATCAATGACGACATAAGGATTAATTTACGTTTAAAGTTTATCATTAGAGCTGCTTTTTGAAGAAGCCAAATATCTTTCAAACTTAGATGACAACATACATTTCACAAATTAGTATGACGAATGTATTGGGGCCCGTGGCTAATTAACAAAAGCGCGGATTTGCGAGGTTAAGCTGCGCTTTCTGCGGTCAGTCCGTGGATGGGTGACAGTTCGTTACAAATCGAGACCCTCCGTACTTCGGAGAGAACGTTAAACAGTCGGCTCCGGCTGTCATACAAATACCTATGACAGTCGTTACGAGAAGTCAGAAGCCCGAAAGTGTGACAACCGGTCAAACCTTAGGATATCGGCATTGCCCAGTAATTGGGATGCAGAGGTCTCATGACTGTCGCTCCGTGTAAAATACTGGTATTCAGCCGCATCTGGTTAGATTGGAAGCTGACTCCAACATAATTGGGAAAAGGCCAGGCAGAACGTATTACGCGAAGGGTAAAATTACCGATAATAGTTTTAAGCCGTAATGAC
This sequence comes from Amphipyra berbera, assembly GCA_910594945.2. NCBI lineage: Eukaryota > Metazoa > Arthropoda > Insecta > Lepidoptera > Noctuidae > Amphipyra > Amphipyra berbera. The sequence goes on along the minus strand of OU343144.1, from coordinate 8,156,580 downwards.
ACAGAAAAGTCGTATTATGTTATATTATATTGGCGTATGCAAGCCTCACTACATTTTACAATAAAACACGTAGCAACAACATTAATATTTTAGAGAGCTACCTATCAAAATATGGAAATTCCTTACACAAAAATTTATATCAGTCAATATGAACAAACTATAGGTACTTACATATTTTTATTTTTATAACACTGCTATCAACAAGTTTGGGGTCTGATGAGGTGCATATTTGAACCAAGAGTCCCTAAAACAAGATTTTTATTACTTAAAACGATGCAAATAAAATGGCATGCTCGGCAAATATACTGTTATAGAAACAGAAACTATTGTTTTAGCTAACTCAGATTCAAATAAACACCTTGTCTAATAATAATAAACTATATTTTGGAATAACATTTTAAATATCACGTGGGGGGTGATTATTGATATAAAAATACGTTATTAATTGGACGAAAAATTTAATATAAAGGGAAATGTAAACATTGGGTGTAATAATATATTTAGAACACAATAACGCATTTGGCAATCTAAGTAAGGCATAATGCGTTGTCTGATAAATAGTTCATATAAGAATAAAACAAATCAGACAAATTATTTCACCTTAAATGTAATAATATGGTAGTACATCTGATGTAAACCTCGTGTTTGTAGCGGACACGGACACGGAAGAATGGCATTCAATCATAATATACAAGGTTAGTCGGAAAGGGGGTACTAAGCCGCAAGCCACCCAATAGTATCACTGATGACTATTTTAATACAAGTGTTAAAATTTCATAGTTCGATAATTTTTATTTGCATGCAAAATGATTTCTATTTTAATTTTTTCAAGAAAAAATCCTATCTATCTGCTTTAGTTATGAATTCAGAAAATTAATTTTCTAATCCGTGACCCTAAATATGACCTAAATTGTAAAAACAGCTAATCATAGCTATGGACAGATAGATTTTAGCATATTTGAAATCTTTGAAAAGCTATTTCTCTTTAACTATCGAGTTTTGGGGAAAGTTGTAGAACAAAAGTTATGCCTTATTATGGGTACTTTAACACCCTTTCGGCTTAGTACCCCCTTTCCGACTAACCTTGTATAAGGTCCAACCAAAATACCTGGACAAACTTTTACACAGTGTTCAATACGTTTAACTAAAAATATCTATCCAAAAAAAACGAGATCCAATTGTTTTTTTTATAACCAAATTTTTTTTCAATTATAATTTTGATAAAAAAAATATTTTTAACATTTTTCACTTCGCGGTTTAGGTAAAACACGGCGTGGAAGGGTGCGCCCCGGCGGCGGTCGATGCATAAAAAATGGATGAGTTTATTCTTAGAGAGTACATGCAAATTAAAACGTTATAATTTTTTGATTTTTGCATAGATATGTTTAGTTGAACGTATTGAACACTGTGTAAAATTTTGTCCAGGTATTTTGGTTGGACCTTATATTTGTTTTGGATAGATTTAAATATAACCTCTCTACGGTTTGCCTTACTAGAAATTAGGTACCATTACTTCTATGGAGGTTGTGATGATTTTTTATCTCTAGTAAAGCAAACCTAGATAGGTTATTGAAAACGATCGTAAATCTACTATCGAGTACTAGCGTCTGGCAAACGAAAGTACAGACTGAAAAAGCGCGGCAAATTTTAATAATATCAGCATAGCGACACCAAAATTAGGATAAAATACCTGGAACAACTTAATTGACAAATAATTCGAGTGCCTACTCTCGTTTGCCAGACTCTACCCAGTGTTTCCAAAGTGGAAACCCTGTCTGAAGTTCTCGTATTTAATGTACAAAACCAAAGGATTCAGTATCGATTCTATTTCATTGCCAAGCGTCGTGGTGAGTCCAGTTGTGATGACGAGGTTGACACCAGTAGTATGGTGACAACTTGTATTACAATAGTATTGTCCAAGATCTTCTTCATATGTAGCTATAACGCGCAGATAGGAGGTAAAATAGAGCCATACTGAGAACACAACATCCCCAACTCTTTCATTGGTTAATTGATAAATTATGGCGTGTCATGTAATTAATATGATCCTGTCGTAATCGTTTTGCGTTCTTATGAACTTGTGTCGTCTCTGTCTCGCGTTTAGCTCCATATGTAGCTAGTCATTGGCTACAATACAAAATATTATTGTACAAGAGTGGTCAACACTAGCCTCTCTAAACATAGTTACTTGCAGCGATCGTTAAAGCATATAAACGTCAATTAATACATACATTTGTATAGGATTAACATTTTTTATCACTCGATTTTTCGTTATAATGCGCCCAGTATATTTAAACGTAGCAAAGAGCAACAAAATGTAAATTTCAAGACATATTTCGCTTCAAGATATATCGGGCGCACTGTATCGTCAATCCCATAAATGATTGACGTTTCTGTTCGTTATCGAGTGCGGTAAGTAACAGTGCGTAGGGCAGTGCATCGCATGATGTTTCACCGGTACTGCGAGGTCTGCGGCCGGCGACAGTGGCTGGCGATGGAACGGAAGCACTCGTCACAAACGCGCACTGGCTTCAGTTGCCCGTAACGCGGCAGTGGAATTGAGTTTGAACTACATGATGCGCAGAACACTTTGCCTGTAATACAAATACATTGAATTAGTTTGTGCTAGTCAAGTTAATTTATAAATGCATGCTGCGCGCTACATATGAGGAGGCGGGACGAATTTGAACAGCCGCCACAACGTGTGTAGCGAGCATAAGCACGCGCCTAAGAAGTCTGTTTAGTTACAGAACAGTGAATGCTTTAGACCAGTGATAACAAAAGTAGTCTATATCCACCCCCAGGGGTCGAAGACGACCTACAAGGGGTCCACGTGATTGACAAAAAATATTGGGAGTCCGTGAGATGTAAACGGGGGGTCGCAGAAAATGTATCTCATTAAAGCAGGTCTTGACTTTAATTTTGACTTCCCATTAATGGAATAACCCACATACACGGACGATTTGTTTGCATGTTTTATGTAATAGGTACATACTTAATATGTTTTGGTTCATTTTAATTTGAATTTCATTAAAAAAATTATAAACTTAACGTGTTTTTTTATTCTTTTTCGCTCTAAACCTCACTACAGTTAGAAATCAGTCAAAAACACATTTGAAGTTGATGAATTTGCAAAAGTGCAATAATAGCTAAGCAGGAGGGGGGATCTACTCAAAAACCAAAAACATGGCAACTGGCCTACTAAATAAAAAAATTGGGGACCTCTGCTTTAAACCATTGTGTGTAGGATGTATACTGACCACAGTTGCGACAGTGGTGCCTGCGGCGGAAGGCGGTGAAGTGAGCGGCGCAGCGCATGCAGGCCGGCGCGGCGATGTCCGGCACCCACTCCGGGAGACGCTCCGGGGCCAGCGAGCGGTCCTCCCTACTACACGAACTTGGTTATTATACATGGAAGACGATGCGAACGACGGAGTGGCTGCGAAGAGCAGTTCTCAGGTCGCTTGGACCACAGAGCACCGTGTAGGGTCGCATCGGCTCTTCTGGACGCTTGTGGCTACTCGGCCGCTCTTCGCGGCGCGGCGGTTTGCACCTCCCAGTGTGATTTTTTTGTTTTGCTATTCTAATTCCAGTCGTATTTAGAAGCATATTAAGTTGAATTTCAATTGTTACTAAATTAATCGCTTCGCCGCCACTCTGTCGGAGTGCACTAATCCTACCAGCTCAGATTGACCGCCCTGCCAACAAGATCTTGAATCAACATGGTCACTTATGAGCTAAGTCCGTGACGTACCACGAACTGTAGCTAATTTTAGATATGCGTGAAGACACGAATTAGAAGGATACTCCACACTAACTGAATTGATACTCCTGCGTGAAATTGTATGCCTTGTACGTACAGATTGCCTTTACTGTGTGATCAACTCCTCATTTCATGCTAAGTACAGTGGCCAGGATTGCTTTTAAGTTACCGTGTCTTATTAGAAAAAAACCTATTGGATGGGGAAATATTGTATTATCGTCATGGGCGGGTAGTAGATATTCTGTGTAACGCATGGTCGTGCTGGTATATGATACCCGTACCTATAAGTAAGGTCCCCAGTAGACACGGAGGCCTGCAGGTTCCCCGCGGCGTCCCCCTTGCGGCGCTGTGCCGCGTGCGCGTCGTGCGCGTCGTGCGCGTCGTGCGCGTCGTGCGCGTCGTGCGCGTCGTGCCCGTCGTCCTGCGTGTTGCGGCGCGCCAGGCGAGCGCTGCCGTCCGACGTCGAGTCTGACGCGCTGTCCGCGTACACTTCCTCTGCCGAATACACGCTGTCGAATGAGCTCCCTGCAAACGGTACGACGCTTTTGAATACTACGATTTATGGTTTGAATACAGGACAAAATGATCCCACGTACAGTAATCGTGTTTTTATATGGCACGTCGGAGACAAGAGTGAGATGGCTGGCTGTCTACGGTTTTGTAATGTTTTCTCTGTCGTACGTTACACTGTCAGTCTGATATCTAATAGAGTTGTTAAAACCATTTGTGTTCGTGAAAGATACAATAAAAATCTATTTGACAGAATTGTGAGTAAGCAATACAAACGTTTTATATGAAAGTAAATTGTTTAGATACACAAGTCAGTTGTTAGTTAGTTGTCCTGGTGTCATAATGCATCGCATATGTTAAATCAGTTTGTTTTTATCTCTATATTGCGTAACATGGTGTAATTTTTTTGACATGCTTTTTATTAGCTTGACCTGTAATCTTAAGATTGTCAAAGAATCTTATAACTCTTTGTCATATCGATTTGAAACTTTGCAAACTTCAGTATTGGATAATTATCTGAACACATTTGTAATAATACACTGTCATTTCTATTTCGCGAAAAGGTGTGAAAGGGTTGTGTGTTGCAAAGTTTGTTTTTCCATATAAGTTGCCCAACATGTTCCTCAACATTTCGCACCTAGTATATACTAGTGTGGGTCCAGATGGTCTTGTGAATATTTGAAAGATAGGGCAGTCTGTGTTTTTTTTTGTTTTATCACATTTTTGGGCTACACCTACGTTCTAGACTGTGATTGGCTGATTTGATTACTAACTTACCATTCTGTATGACCTGATCCTCGGTCACCTCATACTCTATCGCGTGTGGCTTGTCAGCTACCGGTTCGGGCGGGTCGGGCGACTGATTCATAAGGAACACTGACTTCAGTATGTTGCGCAGATCGGCTGCGAAGTTCGTCTGCAGTTGGTCCGCTACGCCGGCGATACATACGAATAAGCGGTGGATAAGGTCCTCGCTTGATCTGAAAGATTTTGGAATAATTATATTAGCATACTTTGTCACTTGATTCAAGCAAAAAAACAAGTAGTCGTTTCTCTATTATACAGGGTGTTAGGCAAAGAGTTAGTCAAACTATGGGGTTCGTAGGTAGACCCATTTAGGATATACATATTTAGTTTGAAGACCATAAAGGCACACAATTTTTTTAAATCATTATTTTTGTATTTTTCTTAAATTTTCAAAATTTTAGCTTTTGACACCTGTAACATTTTTTACATGTGTCTGAAGTTCTTTTTTGTATGTTTTTGGTGTATGATGCGTCCTTAGTCCAGTAAAGGCAATGGTAGACGCAAATAAGAACTAAATAATTAGTTCCGAATTCTCAAAGAATAAGGGACGAGAAAAAACTCAATAAGCCCAACATTAATTAACTAAAAATAAAAAGATGGATCTAGGAGTTAAAATGTATTTCCTAAATGGGTCTACTAACGATTCCCCCTAGTTTGGCTAACCCTCCGCCTTGTTAGGCGGAGGGTTAGCCAAACTAGGGGGAATCCCTGTATAAGCCTCAAGAACGTCCAACTGCAGTTGATGGGTCTATTGGCTAATAGATGTTTAATAGTGGGTGTATACTGTTTGCGGACTCCACATTGCACGACGCTCGAGAGACAGAGACGAGGCGATTAGCTAACAACAACAGGCCAGTGTACCCACTTGAACTTCCCGCGCGCATGTTGTCTCGCGGCCAGCTCCTGCGCCTGCAGCGCCAGCGCGATCTGCTCGTCGTCCGCGCACGCTGACGTGTCGCACAGCGTGCTGCTGCAACAACACTACACGTTAACTATACCATTATAATACGTATATATATCAGTGGTCATCCAGTCTTTAACCCATTTTACTAGGAGTCTGTGTAATATACAGGAAAAAAAATTAACAACATCACAACTTGTACTCCCCAAAGGGTTCGGCAGAGGTGTTTTTAATACACCCTCATTTCGCCCGTTATGTTTAAGTCCCATGTAAGGCTGAGCATCCACCAGAACTGTGCTAAGCTGCGTAGCGAGGAATATGTTTTGTAAGCACCAATAGAATCACTTTATTTACCTAGCTTCGCTCTGCGCAGCTCTGGTGGATATGGGTCTAGCAGTGCGAGGTTTTTGTTCATACAAAACAAGCGAGAAATGTGTTGCGAGGAATGTGTTGCTAGGAATGTGTTGCGATGAATGTGTTGCGATGTGTTACGAGGAATGTGTGCCGCTCCCGCCACGGCTCATTTGTACACATTAACACATTACGCATTACACATTACGCATTCCTCGCACAGCTCTCAGCTCTGGTGGAAAGGGTCACATCGTTTCACATCCTCGCTACACATTTTCGCACCGCACATTTTCCTCGCACAGCTCTGGTGGATGTCCAGCCTAATAGGGAACGAGCCTATTGCCACTGACCGGGCACAAATCTAGACTCCAGGCTGTTACTGAGAAATTCTTAATGGAAAAACCCAATAACATTGCCCGACCTGGGGATTGAACCCAGGACCCCATGCTCAGCAGTCGCGCTTGTGACTACTAAACCAACAAGGCAGTCAAAAAAATTAAGTAGTGCAGATAATTTGAATTGTGGTTCAGTAACTGGTCCTCCATCCTTTGTATGGCGTGGTTCTACATAATTTTCTGAGTCTCCCATACAAAGTCCATACAAAGTCAATTTTTTATTTAATTTTAAAGTGAATTTTAACAATGTGGACGCGATAAGGAACAGCTACTGAACCAATATGCAAATAACCCGCGCTCCTTAAAAAAATATCCTGTATATCTTTCCTGTCATCTTAGTTCACATTATTCTTAGCTATGAGATCCTTCATACAATTTCATTATTATTGTGTGTCAGATACTCCATATAAAATGATAGTAAGTGGCTTTTGGGTAGACTGAAAGCCGACCACAATATACTTTAGAATAAGCTAGGATTACGTTAAATAACTGCACCTTAAAAAATATGATATTATTAACATAACGAACTCACCTCTCCTCATCAACAAAATGATCCAAATTCAATCTCAACGGACTATTCTGGTTCTGCGTCGACCGGTTATCCAATATCACCATACCAGGCGACCATATCTTACTCTTTTTCTTTTTACTTTTAGTATTCGCTTTCCTATTCTTCTTCGGCCGGCTACTTTGAGACGGTCCGACGTCGGCGTTAGAACTAACATTATTGTCTTCGTCAACTAGCGTACTAATCTTATTATCAACTTCCCTGAGCCTTCTCCACTCAGTGATAAATTCGTCGATCGTCCTGTACTCCTCGTCTCCATCGTTCGCCCCCCAGTCGTGCAACACTCGCCTCGCCTCACTATTTACATTGGTCGCCTCGTTCAACCCCTCCTCGTCCGAACTTAACCTATTTATAACCTTATCCATTATTTTCGAGGACGAGCCCGCTTCGTTCTTCCTACTGTCATCTTCTACGTAATTAATATTTACAGTAACGTCATTATTTACATCGGAGAAGGAACTTTCTAACGTATTTTTGGTGTGTTTGTCATCGTCTGTCTCCGCGTCTGGACTTTTTAGTACCTTGTTTTGTTGCATGAAGTGATTGTCTTTGATGTTTTTACCCTGGTCGGTGTCGGGCGATCTATCTAAGCTAGTGTTTTCAGTACTAACGCCCGAGTCAACCGGGGACTCGTGGTCGCTCTCATAACCTAACATAAATTTAACTCTCTCGTCGTCTCTGTCTAGCGTCATCTTAGCCGAATGGAAACTCGTGTTATCACCGTCTGTGGTCTCGTTATCTACTAAATTATTATACTCCTCATTGGTTAGTAGCAGCGAACTTAAATTAGCGTTAGCGATAGATATATTAGTATTTACTATGTCCGCGTCAATATTGTCAGGAATAATCAGCGGGAGATCAGAGTTTAACATTGCACCGTTGATGTCGCTACCCGACTCGTCCTCTGGGTTGAACACCGCCGAATTATTATGTGATAGAGAAGAAAGTACTGCAGGCTCATGACTGATTGCGTTGGGTATCAGATACCCGTGACTTGTGGAAGGCATACAGCTTAGTTGCTCGTTTCTAGGACCGGAGAAGGCGTACGCTTCAGGATCCTCAGTCGATATGAGTGTAGGTACATCGTTTGTGGAATACGAGTGCATTTGGTTGTGATCTATGATATCGACGTCACCAACGGCGATGGAGGACAGGCGGTCGGCTATCTCCGAGACTTGTTCGTTGAGTGACGTCACCAGATCGTGGTCAGGTAGTTGTCGGTTGGTGTCGCTAGTAGACGCGGAGACGGCGTTGATGACTAGCGGGTCGAACATCATGAGGCCGTTTGTTGACAAGTTCCTGAGTGATGAGAGATCACTGCTCTCAGTTTTGCTAGTCTTTCTCGTCCTGTCAATGTACTCTCTGCTATCGTTCGTCTGGAATGTGTCAGTGCTAGCGGTGTCCGTGGAGTATTGTCGCGAGGTCGTTTTGATAGTTTCGTGTTCGGAGTCGTGTCCTTCCGTCTCTTCGATACCTTCGCTGAGTCTTCGGAGGCCATCGATAATAGGCGTCATTACCTCTATGTTGTCAGGAAGATAGTCGCCGTCGGTTATTATTGGTTCATTTGAACTGGGGAGGAAAATAAAATTAGTGTTTAATAATGCAATTTACCAGAAGGCTGTTCAGTCTAATATTGTCGTCAACTAATATGATAGGTTGACCCAAATACTAAAAAGAAATAACACCTGTTGACATGAGATTTGACAGATACCATTTGCGTTGACCATCCATTCAGTAACCAGAAGTTATTCTCCTAGATTTCTTAAATAAGAACTCTTCTTTACAACTGAACAAAATTCTTAGTTTACACATTCTACAGCCGGGTACAGACTTACGAAATGTAATATGCAATGCAACACGCAATGAAATAAAATTCCGTCCACATTGTCGCAATGTATCATGCAATGTAACAGAATTCCCATAGAGTGGACACCTTGCGCGCACGAACCGTGCACACTACGCATGCGTACTACGTACCTTTCGTGTTACGTTGCATGTTACGGTACAGCAGTCTGTACCCGCCTTACTGTAGTCCATTCGCGCTAAGAGAATAGTAAGTCATCGTTTTCTTTGCAATTTGATTGGTCGAGTACGCCCCCGGATCAATCAGGTTGCAAAAAAGACGACTCACTATTTTCTTAACGCGAATGGACTATAACTACCAAGTTTGGAGTAAAGTACTGATATTTTCTTGAATAGTATACATACCTTTGGTGCGGGTATAGGTCGCGACAGTTGGCATGATCCGCGTAAAACCTCGACACAAACTCTCCCAAGTCTGGGTACGGACAAGCCCAGTCGTTTGAAGATTCAGGGTCTGGAAAACAATAGAAAAATACTTGTTTAAAAATGTAACAATAATAAATGCATTAAAAATATTGATCGCGCAATGTCCCTGAGTGTTAATAATATGCCGTAGACTGTCTTCGAGACGACGTATACTACGGCCTGGAACTGCTGTAACGTGACTTCTGGAGGCAGTTATATCTCGGCCGTAATACCGATATCTCTAAACGCGATGACGAAGATGTTAGAGCGCTACTGGGACATTAAATTAAAGCAGGCTGTATAAAAATAGGGCCTGGAATGATTGTAGTTTATACTGAGAAAAAAATGCGTTCCCAGTTAAAACAATATAGAGGTATAAGTACTGGAATGTCGTCTGTCACCGATGGTGTTCAAAAGCGCCAATCTGATGACGCCTTCATGGCCTCACCCCGCGGGTATTTTGGTTCGATTCCCAACAAATGAACCCACATATTCTCGTTGAGTACGTACCAGCGGGCAGGTCCAGCGCGGCCAGGTTGGAGATGTCCTCGTTGGTGCACAGCAGCCGCTCCAGCGCCATCAGCTCGCGCCGGTCGAGCGTCCACAGCAGGGAGCGTATCTTGTGCAGCAGGGTGCGGAATGGACGGAACATGTCCGACATCTCCTCTGTGGATGGACAACACAATGGTTCATTAAAAAGTCCTCCATGTCATTGTAAAGTCATTGCGTGTGGTACTAATTTATGAACCCATCTTAACTAGCCAACTAATAGATGTATGGATGTGGATGAAGCGAAAGGAGTATGTAAGGATAGTAGCATGTGGCGTTCTATAGTTTCTGCCTACCCCCATGGAAAAAGGCGCGAGTTTATGTATGTTTGTATGTTAACTAGCACCTTGACAAAGTGCGGTCTGACAAACTGTAGGTTTAGAATGACTACCGTATAGTACAGTATAGTACGGTATAGTCAGAAGGAGTAGAGTGAATAGGCACACAATATTAATAACGATAATAGCTCTTTATAAACGAGGCGTCACATATTATAAAATACATTAATTAGTAACATTATTATAATTCATATTAGTGAATAAATGAATGGTATGGTGTAGGTGTGAATCCTACAACCGTAAACACGGGTTTTGCCGAAAGAACAATAGACAAAAAAAAATACGTATTGTCCTTGTAAATGTCATTTTGACTATTCTTCCGTTTAGGGTGGTAATGCTAGGCCTGATTTGTAAGTGTAGTGATTCCTTTACGAGGCGCCATAGAGGTCTAGACCAGTGGCGTGCCTATAGGGCAAGCCCGATATTTTTTTGGTACTTATTTTGATGTGCAAGGTTAAATTATGATAATATATTTTATGCTTATCATTAGTAAACCATAATTCGTTCTTAAGATCTTCAACTATTTGTTATCAGACGAATTATAAATATCAAAATAAGTATCAAAAAAATATCGGGCTTGCACGCCACTGGTCTAGACCTAGACTAAACTTGTTACTACCCCAGGGATGTTACAGGCTCAATGTTATGGTGCGTCCTGTAAAGAAGAGGCATGTGCGAGTGGTGAACTGACTAGCTGTTACCGGCAACGTTGATATTAAATAATCACCTGGTGGTTTATCAATGCTGAGTGGCCCACTAGAGTATATCAACAGTCCGCTAACTATGGCCAGGCGCGGCACGGCGAACATCAACGCCGGGTCGTATGAGTCCACCTGGAAATGAACAAACATTCTGTTTACAAGTTTCCTATGTCATCTTATTGGAGTAGTGGGTTGTGGAGTGTATTCCTAGGTACATAAATAAACACTGTTCTGTGTTGTCAATTGTGTTTGGATCAACTTCCAATCTAACCAGATGCGGCTGAATACCAGTATTTTACACGGAGCGACTGCCTTCAGACATCCACAACCCAGTTACAATGCCGATATCCTAAGGCAAGGTAAATAAATAAACATTTCTTCTTCTTCCTGCCCTTATCCCACACTAGGTGGGGTCGGCACAAAATGTCTTTCATAAATCCATGTTGTTAGATTGTTTTGGCTTATTGTTTTAGGAGCGGCCGCCTGCCTGACATCAACCCCCCTTGGGAATACTCTAAATAAATAAATAAACACTGCAGTATGATAATAAAATATTTGCATTTATTAACTAGAACGACATGTCGGTATATACGACCTTTATGTAGTCATCTAACTTGTCTGAGTTTAAAACTAAAGATTATAAAGCCACGTAAGCATGTAGTGCATGACTTATCAAGTGAGTGTACTGTCAACGACAGATCGACATGGCAATTTTCTAGTCATTTTCAATACACAACTACAAGCAACAACGTGAGCTCTTGCAGCGCTAATACTAAGATGGCGGGCGCTGTGCGGGTGTGCGGGGTGTCCCCTCTCACACGACGAGCCTCACACCCGATTGCCATGTCGATCTGTTGACTGTACCTTACAGGGTAAATAAAATGCTAATGCGTCATGAAATCCAGAATTAACCCTTTAACTTTCCGAATTTATGTGCGGATCAGAATTTGATTATCACTTGCGTTACAAGAAAAAACAATGTGATAATACCGGACAGGGCTCCGAAACTTCTCGATGGTATGTGTAGTTCGTCAACCAGGCCAGCGAGGTGGACTAAGGCCTGGCCTTCTCCTTCTGAGAAGAGGCCCGTGCCCAGCAGTGGGATTGTGGTAGGTTGATTAGGTATGCTATGTTATAGTTAGAACTTCAAGTATATTCCACCAAGAAGAACATAGTCTGCTTAGTTGTCGGCAATAAGATTGACAAGCATGTAATTTTGGGACCCAGTGCATAATATCAGCAAGCACATTGGATCACCCGCGCGACGGCGCAACGAGTATTCCCAAGGAGGGTTGATATCAGGCAGGCGGCCGGTCATAAAACAATAAGCCAAAACCTCTAACAACATGGATTTACGAAATACAAGTTGTGCCGACCCCACCTAGTGTGGGATAAGGGCAGAGAGATGATGATGTTATAATTAGAACAACTCACCTGTTCCTGAGTGAGTAGGTTCTGTTTGAGCGCACGTCTCAGGCTCTCGGAGAACAAAACGCAGATGAGTTGTTGCGCCTCAAACTCGTGCGGCGTCTTCACGTTCACCATGGCGCTCACGTAGCACAGCTCGAACTCCGCGAACAATCTGTAAATAATCGATATGAATAGTTTATAACCATACTTGCACTAACGTAGTGTTGGAAGGCCTCCCAATTAATGCACTCCTTTTTTATTCTATTGTACTGCTTGTAGATGGTTCCTGTGTAACCGGGCAGTTATTTGCGAGACCAATAAATGCACTCTGGATTCCCTCCCCCCTTTTCTAACCGCAGGCCCTATACGATTTTGCGAAAAGGCTCTCGTTGGCCGAATAACATATAGATAGACAGCAGTGGCATGCATTGGTTTTCGGACTAGGTAGGCAGGCACTAGCGATGTCGCCATTCAATTGTAGGAAGCCCATTTTAATACGATTCTGACCAGAATAAATCATAGCCATAGACGCATATTTTATTTATAGTAATAGTTAAAGATGTAGTAGTTAATTAAATCTTATGAGGTAGGCACTGCTTAATTGCCTATATGCAATGCATGTCACTGATAGACTGTGATCGACCTGAAGATTTCTAAAGCCTTCTGAACTGAAATCTGAAGGCTTATTTGTTTAGGACTTCTTGTGTGGCACGTGGTTGGGGAATACAATTTTTGAGTAGTCCTTGAAAGGGATAAGCATCTATCCACATTTCGCAATAGTAGGTATCTATTTATTAACAGTATTCGCCAAAGATGTTGGTCTCTCTGAAGTCAGGTGAATGGTTGCGCAGTAGCAGATTTTATTCGCCGAATTTCATACGAACCATAAAGTTTAGCAATTACTGTATAGCAACATAGCTACTACGAGTACCTATGTGCAATTATACTTGTTTATACAAGTCTCAGTTCGCCTGCCACGACAACACGAGTTACACGTAGCACACACTTACAGTATACTTAATAATAATATTTATTTGTACTTAAAACACAATACAGAACACGTCAAACAAGAGTAGGTTGTAATTGTCTTAAAATTTAATGACATAATTCCGACCCCTGAATTGGGTACCTACGCAGACCTGTATCTTAAGAATCGGGAGTTCCTACGGCTTCAGTTTTATAATACAACCGCGAAATTTTAGTTATTAATTTAAGGTTAACACCAGCAAGTGAAGTATGGGTTTATGATACACTAAACACATTCCCCCTTACTAATAAACGCTGAATAAAGTTATAACAAGCTTATACATACCTATATCAAAAAAATATGGTTATACTGACGTTATTTACGACATAATTTTATACAGCGTTTATTAGTAAGGGGGATAATGTATAAATAAGTGTTCAATAAACCGATTGTGTGAGTTTACATAATAGAATAAATATATGATGAATGATGACCATATAGTGTGCTTAGATGGCGCGTAGTAATACATTTATTTGTTTTAAATAATTGAATCGCAAATTTTACCTCCCAAGTAAATAGTAATTAGCCCATTACATAACAACTGCTGGGCACGCGCTTGTTCTCTGAGTGAGAAGGGCTTAGGCCTTAGTCCAGGATGCTGGCCTGGTGCAGATTGGCGTACCTACTGCACTCACCATCGGAAATTTTTTGGGCTCCTTCAGTTCACCGTCAACGCAAGTGATAATCAAATTCTGATTCCCACTTGAAGTAGGAAAGTCAGAGGTGCGGGCAGAGATCGCACTGAGACCCAGAGGTGCGGGCAGGGGTCGCACTGAGACACAGAGGTGCGGGCAGGGGTCGCACTGAGACACAGAGGTGCGGGCAGGGGTCGCACTGAGACCCAGAGGTGCGGGCAGGGGTCGCACTGAGACCCAGAGGTGCGGGCAGGGGTCGCACTGAGACCCAGAGGTGCGGGCAGGGGTCGCAATGAGACCCAAAGGTGTGGGCAGGGGTCGCACTGAGACCCAGAAGTGCGGGCAGGGGTCGCACTGAGACCCAAAGGTGCGGGCAGGGGTCGCACTGAGACCCAAAGGTGCGGGCAGGGGTCGCACTGAGACCCTTCTGACACCGATAGGAAGTGTCGTTCCTGTGGTGCAGTGGAATCAACGGGGTGTAAATAAGGAATTACTCTGTGTGAGGACTACAGAAATTACTTACCTCCACTTTCACATTGAAACACACACACAACTCAAGGTACATAACATAACATCACGCCTGTATCCCCCGAAGGGTTGGGCAGAGATGTATACTAGACACTCATTTCGCCGTTATGTTTAAGTCGCATGTAATAGTGGTCGAGCCTATTGCCATCAACCGGGCCGAATTCAGACTCCGGGCTGCTACTGAGGAATTCCACATGGAAAAACACAATTGCACTTTGCCCGACCCAGGACCTCACGATCAGCAATCGCGCTTGCCACCAGACCAACGAAGCAGTTACAACTCAAGATACATGAGGTAGAATAGTAGACCTAATTAGATAATCACCTGTCGAATATCCTGAGGCTCTCGTGCAGCATGTCGTCGTGTTGCGACAGCGCCATTCCTCGCGGCCGGAGACACTGCTCCCGTAACAGTGAGCGGACGGTTTCCAGGCTTCGAGTGAGCGCCTTCGCCAGCGAACGCATGGCCGCCGATTCCTCCTCGCGATTCATTATCGAGGAGCCCGCGGCTAGGCACTGAAAGCAGTAATTAAAAATTTATAGAAACTGAATTATAAACGTCGAGCTCCGCGTCGTAATATTAACAAGCGATATGCCTTCTATAGTAGTGGCCTAGTGGAGTACCTAGTGCATCTAACAGAGCGGCAGAAAATTGAATTTAGCCTTACTCATCATGTACTATAAAGACTGTATTACAACGCAGCTGCTAGGACACATCGACTGCGTCTTGACGCGCCTCGGGTTGCCAGGTGTCCGGTTTTTTACAGTCGTGTCCGTCCAAATATATACAAGACCGGCCCGTCCGGCTTTTGGAAGACTTTTGGTCAACCCCGCCCCGCCAAAAGACGCATTATCACACATATAATTATTAAGAATAGAGTAAGTCTCAAATGAATAACATCAATAAATACACAAATAAAAGTATCAACAATTTTCTTTCTTTTAAAACCCAGTGTCAGGCTGTCAGGGCAAAATATCCGGCTAAATATGAATCTGTGTCCGGCTTTTCTATTTATGGGACTGGCAACCTTACGCGCTGCGCTGACCAACGCAACGCAATGCATCGCGCTGCCCAGCTAGGACGAAGCCTAAACAACGTTCCAGCTGAAGGCTCATCTATTATGACTATAATATAATACTACGTCTACAACACAATCAGATTACATCTGAACCTTGAAAGAACATCCGATCCATACACTTAGGTACTGGTCATTAACAACGGAATATTATTATTCTCTAAACATATTTTCTTTAGCTGTTGTATTCAGTGTTAGTTTAATTGGTAATCGATATTTACATAGAAAGTTAGGTGTAATTATAGTTTATTTTATTGGTTTTATCGATGAATTTGATTTGCCTAAAGACCGCCATACTTGGATAGGCCAGTCTGAACAGGCTGGACTACGACAATTTAGGCTACGGGGCATGCACGGTATTTTTTAAGGGTTTCGATGGTCGGATGGGTCTATGTCTCCATGGTAAATCTTCTATACCTGATAAGTACGCATTATGATTCCGCCAGGTGAAGCTAAAGGTGAACCCAATCGTTATTGGGGGCTTAAGATTGTTATTTGTTGTACCAGGTTGATTATTTGTACCAGGTTCTATTAATAAATATACACAACGTAAAGAGAGCTATAGTTTTACCCACCTCGGCACCAAACCAGAGCTGTCCAGCCAGGTTGTCCTGCAGAACATCCTCGGGGAACTTGACACGGAAGCCGCGCGCCACTCGTTCGTCACCAAGCAGCTGGTCCATTATCTGACTTGTGATGTTGAGCACTCTATCCTGGAAATAAAGAGAATTAAGCTTGAATAAGGCTTACAAAACAAACAATACGATGCTAGACGGCCAAATACTTCTGAGATTACATGGAATTAAGTTTTTTAGTTGAATTGAGGGCTAATCTTTTGACCACGGCATGAACTCGTGTACCTCGTACCGCCGAGAGAGAGAGGGGGAGGAGGGAGAGAGAGGAAGAGGGAGAGAAAATGAGGGAGGGGAGGGACAGGTACGGAGAGGGTGGGAGGGGGAAAGAGGGGAGGGATGGGGAGGGCGGGGGGGAGGGGGAGGGAGAGAGAAAGAGACGGTAATACATGTATCAAAGACGAAAGAATCTTTAAAAAATATGTTACTTGTATTAATTACTAGGCAGGAAATATTGCCACCTGGAAAGCACGTACACCTCAAAACCACATATGGAAAAACCATCACGGTATTTCTTTCTACATAAGGGTATTCCAATAAAGAAAATGATAGTTTCCCGAAGACAGACACGCCTAGCAAATATTAATAAAAATATAAAAAAACAAAACCGCTTGACCACGTTTTGACCCCGACATCAGTAATGAAGTTGTTTTTATGAAAAAAAAAAAGGTAACTAGTTTAAAAGCAAAAAAAAGTTGGGTAGGTAAGTAAGGCTACATCGAAGGAGAAGGCAGGTGTTATCACTGTGGGTGGTAGGTTAACAACCTGTCACCATTTAGTTTGCACGCGACATTAGCACGGATAGGGTGTCGCTTAAAGGTCAAGCGTCAAATCCGGTCACACGTCTAGATACAATATATTTCACGGCTTAACTGTTGTTTGATGATTTTATAACATAAATAGTCTTATAATATGCCACATAACATGATTTCTCAGCTGTTACACATTCAGTTTGACATCAGTCAGTTTTATGGTTTTGGTCCGACTCTCCAAGAAGAACATAGTCTGCTTAGTTGTCGGCAATAAAATTGACAAGCATATCATTTTGGGACCCAGTGCATAATATCAGCAAGCACATTGGGTCACCCGCGCGATGGCGCAACGAGTAGGTATTCCCAAGGAGGGTTGATGTCAGGCAGGCGGCCGGTCATAAAACAATTAGCCAAAACCTCTAACAACATGGATTTATGAAATACATGCTGTGCCGACCCCACCTAGTGTGGGATAAGGGCAGGAAGAAGAAGGTCCGACTGACATCAGACTGATCGTGTTTCGAGATTAATGGTTTAGTATTACCTAAGATTGCTTTTTCATTAACATTACAACATCACGCCTGTATTCCCCGAAGGGTTAGGCAGAGGTGTATGGTAACACCACGTTTATGTCCCATGTTATAGGGGGCGAGCCTATTGCCATCAATCGGGCACAAATCTAAACTCCGGGCTGCTACTGAGGAATTCTACACGGAAAAGCCCAATACAATAACACTTTGCCAGACCTGGGGATCGAACCCAGGACCCCACGATCATTAGTCGCGCTTGCCACCAACCAACGAGGCAGTTTGTTGTTTGATGATTCTATAATATAAACAGTTTTATAATATTCCATATACTTAACATGATTTCTCAGCTGTTACACACTCAGTCTGCTTTATGGTTTTGATCCGACTGACATCAGACTGATCGTGTAGTGCGGGATTAATGGTTCAGTATTACTTAAGAACTGCCTCGTTGGTCTAATGGTGGCAAGCGCGACTGCTGATCGTGAGGTTCTGGGTTCGATCCTCAGGTCGGGCAAAGTGTTATTTATTCCTCTAGTTCCTATATTATTCGTCTGGTTGCCCGCAGTTTGGATTCGTGACCCGTTGATGGCAATAGGCTCACTCACTATTACGTACACATGGGACTTAAACATAACGGGTTAATATACACCTCTGCCCAACCCTTCGGGGAATACAGGCGTGATTTTATGTTATTACTTAAAATGTTTTTACATCAGTTTGATTCATAGACCAAACCGATACCCACGCGACCTGATCTAATTTCCGTGTTGCCTAAGATTATGTACGTACAGCCAGAACAATCAGGTCCCGAGGGATGATATATTTAAACAATAAATTATATTTTACGAGACCTACAACTTCAATGTATGCCTTCATAAGCCCTGTTGATAGAGACGCGGGATACACCGCGCACTCCGCCGCGTTTTCCGTCGCGTAGGTGCCGTCAAATATATAAGTACAACTCAAACAATACACGCGGAAATCCGCATCTTCATAAACACTCTAATACATCGTCATGTGTTTGAATCGTCCGCTTTGTAACGCCCCGCATCACGAGCAGCACTAAACCCAGAAACGAGGCCCTAATCCTGAATTTCTACATAATCTGCATGGAACAAGGTGCTTAAGAAAACGAGAGAGAACTAATGAGCACGAAATCTTATCCGCTACAATAACGACTGGAATGTCTGAAGCCAAAACCGAAGCGTGCAAGAGTACATTAACACTACGCGATTATTTCATAGTTATATCAACAATACACTATGTAGCTGCCATACCATTTGCTTCGTGATTCCCGAGTATAAAAATTAAATTAAATCCTTATTAGTGTTAGTATAATAACTGAAACCTAACCATAATGGCGTCATGTTTACCTAGAAGGTCAAAATCTTTTTGAATGTCAAGCTTACAGCACGAACTCTGCTATCGAATTACATCCATATTCTAAGACGTTCCTCCAAAACTTACTCTACTCAGAACGGCATCAAAAACATCTTCAAAATTGTATTCTTGGTCGCAATTTCGAGTGAACTTTGAGGTTCCTCGACGGAGTCATTACGTCTCTAATCTCCAAAACTGTGTCCACAATTGCGAACGTGTATACGCGCGCGAACCGCGCATTCTATGTGCATCCATAGGGCAAACGATGACGCGTTCGCGAACTGTTGGCGAGTAGTTCGCGTTACTGCTGCGAATATTGACCGAGAATTATAGATGTGATTCGTGCAATTTGCGGGTAGTAGGCGAACAATTACGCTTTCGCGAACAGCACGCGAGCAGTTCGCTAGCAAGCTAAGGCGCGTTTGCAGTTCGCGTACCTACTCCTCGCAAATGTGTCAACAGTGATTGCAGTTGGCGCGCGAACTGCTAGCGAACCATTTACGATATGTTTGATTCGTGCACCTATGCGGTAACAGAAAGTAACGCGTCCAGTAGTTCACTGCCAATCAATACACATTTCGAGCGCGTGTAGCGCTCGCAAATGTGGACACGCCATTAGACGTGTTCATAATATCATGAGGCTTTACAAATCCTCTAAAAGTGTAGGTACCAATATTATCACAGCAAGCAGTGGGTAAAGAAAATGCTTCAAGAAAAAAAAACATCTAATTATTTATCAGCCAAAACGAAGCACAAAGAATTGCGAGCCGATGACTGACACATCCAAGGAAGTGTAATTAATATTTACAACATACATACATATGCATAAACATTGCTTAGTCACACAAACACGTGTTATGTGAACCGAATCCTACAGAATAACCTGTCCAACACAAACAGATTAGCAACACACTATTAAACGAGCAACACAATGCCCTAACTAACGTCATTAGTCACTATGTTCTGTCTTTTCCGTAGTCCGTTCAAACGGCTGACTGTTCTGCCTAACCTTTTCCCAACTTAGTTCGGGTCAGGTTCTAGTCTAACCAGGTGCGGCTGTAAACCAGTATTTTACACAGAGCAACTGCCATCAGACCTCCGCAACCCAGTTACAGGGTAATGCCGATATTCTAAGGTTCGACCGGTTGTTAGACTTTCGGGCTTCTGACTTCCCGTAACGACTGTCATAGGTATTCGTATGACACCCGGGACCGACTGTTTAACGTGCTCTCCGAGGCACGAAGCGGTCTTGATGTATAATGAACGGTCAGCAAGCGCAGCTTAACCTCGCAAAACGAGCCCCTCTCGCGGCTCCCTGTACTATCTAACTTTTAAGGTCAAATGTGGACGCAACTTAATGTCATAATTACATAGATAACAACAATGTGATTATGGCATGTACACACATACATAGTGATTAGAACACACGTGGTCGAAGATAATTTACTGATTAACACTGTATTTGTTTTTGTCCTAAAATTCAGTGTTATTTTCCACGTTTGTCTGTTCGGTGATAAAATAATTGACTTATGTTCTATTATAGTCTTTGTAAATTATTTTGTGTACGACTAACGAACGCTAGAGCGAGGCGAGTGAGCGTTCCAGCCGGTAAGTGCTGTTAATCACGCGAATAACTTCATTTGGCCATTTTAATTCTTAGTTCGTGATCTAACCGCGAAGTTTCTAATAGATTCGTGTTATGTTAAAATATTTATTATGGAATTAGTTTGAGACATTCAATAACTGTTATAGTCGAACCAACACTATAGGTACACGTGAACATTCCCAATATAATTTCTCCAAGTGATAAGAGGTTGTGAACTCGCTCGCCATTAAAACTAGTGACTAGTTTTTTTCGTTGAAAGTAGAATAAATGCCGTGGAAATGCGTTCCTTGCGAAGTATATGCGGTGTAACTTTGAATGATAGATTGAGGAATGATGAGGTTATACAAAGTTGCTGTTTAAAAGATGATGTAGTTACAAAAATTGGAAGGAGCATGCTTAGATGGTTTGGTCATGTTGAGAGAATGAGTGAACAGCGATTAACAAAAGGAATTTATAAGGCGGATGACAATGGAAACGCTGGTAGAGGACGTCCTAGAAGGACATACATCGATGTTATTGGTGATGTTCTTCACAAAGGACAGACGCGTAGTACTCTCAACCGGCGTGCGTGTATGGCAAGATGTATGAATGTGGATGAAGCGAAAGGAGCATGTAAGGGTCATAGCATGTGGCGTTCTATAGTATCTGCCTACCCCGATGGGAAAAAGGCGTGAGTTTATGTATGTATGTAGTTTTTTTGCAAATTAGGAGGAGTTTCTACTCTCTCTCTTAGACCCGTATTAATAAACAGTTGTCATTTGAGACATCTTCCAAAAGCAGCTACCATATAGTAGAATTCCATACATTACCTATAACATTTTTTTTAAATTCGTCTCACGTCATATTAACACTACACGAATCTCTCAAATAAGAGCTGTTTAATACGGTCCTTGTGTATAAGCGTGTGTATGTAATAATAAGTGACGATGTTGTTAATGATTTCCTAGATTTTTGTTAGATATTTCTAGAAGTCTTAATTTTTAGGACACGCCGTATACGGGGTGTAAACGAAATAATGTAATTCCTTCAAACCTCGTAATGTACTGCTAATAAAGATTAACCCTGCATGAGATACATTTGGATTCAATAAAAAAAAATGTTCAAGAAGTAAACATGTGTTCTTAACGTGAGTCATTTTAGCGCCCCGAGCGAATTGCGCGGTTATCGCTGGTCGCGCGGTCTTTTAACTCGTGGCGCTAAAATGCCTCACGTTAAGAACACAAGTTTACTTCTTGTACGTTTTTTTTTTTTATTGAATCCATAAGTATCCAGTGCATGGTTAATCTATGTCAGCAGTACATCACGAGGTTTGAAGGAATTATATGATTCCGTTTGCAACCCTGTATACAAATGAATACACATAAAAATTATACAAGGAAACACTTTTAAACTTAAGTTAAAACTTTTTTACTTCGTTTTAGTACTTATTGTAACTTAACTTTTTTTAAACCGATATGTAATACTGCATCTTGTTTTCATCTTACCCACATTGTTGATTTTATTCTAAAATATGAGTTTATATTTTTATTAGTGTACCGCCCGCATGCTCATAATTAGTACTTACTATTAAGTTTACTGTGTTTTCTCAATAATAAGTGAATTGTATTCTTTTTTTGAGAAAATAAAGTCTTAAAACAGAACTTCAATAAAATCCATACTCCAACTTTGATTGATACTTCTACCGTCTAAACATAACTTTATTGCGCCAATTGTAATACAGCATAACTTAATAGCCATTAAGTCGCAGTTGTAAAGACATTAAAATTCTTTGTCTACGGGACTCGAAGCAGGAAATTTGTGTACAAACACACACATACAAATCGATGTAAACAAGGCAATTAGTAAGCTGGGCGACAACAGTTAAATTATACCCGTATGCTATGGAGTTATTTAAGTTGCTAGTTAGTCGTAAATGCACTAAAATGAGGTTAGGTTTATAATTGTGTGATAAATTGTTCAACAACACAAATCGGACTAGACATGATACAATATAGGTAGGTACTTAAGTTATCTGCCGGGGTTGCGGTGCATGCTTTTGCGAATTCCGCGACCCCGGCCAAACGGTCAGGAGGAGGAACACCGTTGGTTTTTAGCCAGTAAGAGTCCGGCAGACCCCCTCGCCTTCCCCGGGCGAGGGACATCCATGAGGATTTTACAACGAGAAAAAAGAAGGTACTTAAGTTATGGAATTGTTTTAATTCTCATCCTGATATAATATAATATCGTAGGTCCTACTTATAACGAAAAGGCATCAAAAAGACAGGTAAAATCATTTTGTGTATAGAACATTTTAACCTACCTGATTATTAATCGATCTATAAACAACAACTTATTTACTTATGCAGGTCACAGTATAGATAATACCTAACACTGCGTACCGGGGTATCGAAATAAATGTACTTAGGTATGATAGATGCGCCAAAGAATAATTATTACTGACATTTTTAAAACCGTGTCTCCACCTAAGAAAAATTGGCAACTTTTGTATTTTCAACACGCGTTTTCTTTTGTGGAGACTCAGCTTATAAAATAAGACAGGTATTGACAACGCAAAAGTTGCCAGTTTTTATTTGGTGGAGACACAGCTTTACACAAGGAAGCTGGAATATAATTATTCATAACCGGACTAAGAATAATTATTACTGATATTTTTAAAATAAGGGCTAGTCGCGTATTGTAAGATTCAACAAAACCCAGCACGCTTCGTGGTAGGATCTATACGGTCCGCCTGGCTAGCTACCAGCTACCACTCTCACATTAAGTCCGGCGCCAAGCAGTTAACTGTGTTCAGTCGTGAGTATGTGAGAGCAAGAGTGGTATAAGGGAATCCTTTTATATCTTTGTTCCTTGGTATGCTCCATCTTAGACCCTGTCTGTACAATCAGATGAGACTAGGGTCAAACGCGAACAAGAGCAGAATAAAAAAAAGGAATCTGGGTTATATTCTCATAACCCGACTTCCCTCAATCACATAAAATGTCCCGCTAGTTAATTGCCTTGCAAATCAAAACGATCTCCATATTTAAATTGAGTGGAAGCAATTAAAGGTAAACATAGTAACACAGTGGCATAGTTCTGTGTCCACAACACTACAAAACGAAGAGACAGAGAAAGTTCACTCCATTCAAGATGGAGTAAATTAGCGTACATATAGATTCCAAGACAAACAGCAGTGCACTGCTGGCCGAAGCCTTTAGTCAGGTACTCACTACGTAAGGCAAGTCGTTTGGTGTTTGCAAAGCCAGCCCTCTCGCATTGATACAGCGGCTGCCCTATATCAGAACCCTGGTTTACCAGGTAGGCATACAGCAGATGAGATCGGCGTTTGTTTGAGGAAGCTGAATATTGTACACTATCCCTTTACTTAACTTTAAAGCCCGACAAAACAATCTTCCTGAAGCGAGTGCATTCGCGACTGCAGAGATTTTGTTTTGATTGTGATTGCTAGTGCGATTTAGCTCATATACCTATTAGGAAACAAGCCGAAGGTTCAGCTGATAGTTCCCGCCTCCTATATACACCTACAACAACACAAAGGGATATTAATGCGTTGCCAATGTTAGAGTCAAAATTGTAAATTCTCATGTGTCTCATACCTTCAATGCTGCTTGATGGCAGATATAGGCATGGTTGTAGTATTCCCCCAAACGAGCTCTTTCACAAGGAGCTCTACTACTATCGTGTACGTGAACTTATTATACTGAATTTTATGGATCCTGTAATGAACGGTCCTTCTGCACTATATTCTGTGCCACTCCGTCGCGGTCACGTTGCTAGTCGAGCGCTTTTCGTAACAACTAATTAGGTCTGAACCCGCCCGATACGCATGCATTTGCTTGACAGAGATTGTGTTTATATGAAATTATGATTTGGGCAAGATGTCATTGTTTTCCAATGTGAGAACATTTTTAAAAACAAGCTTTTATCTTCTGGCTCCAACATCAAACCAGCTCTATGGTACCATATTATTGCATTGTCACCGAAGTTAGATAGGTATGCTAAATTTCAGCTTAAGCGGATGCCAACAAGTGTTTGAAAAATGGATCACAATTTTTGCACCGGAAACATACGAACGAAGCAAGTTAAATAAAACATAACATAACATCACGCCTTGTATTCCCCGAAGGGTTCTGCAGAGGTGTTTTTTTTTAGTGCACCCTCGTTTCACCGTTATGTTTAAATCCCATGTAATAGGGGGCGAGCCTATTACCATTAACCGGGCACAAATCCAGACTCCGGGTTGCTACCGAGAAGTTCCTAATGGAAAAATCCAATAACACTTTGCCCGACCTGGGGATCGAACCCAAAACCCCAAGGTGAGCAGTCGCAAGCGCGACCACTAGACCAACAAGGCAGTTAAATAAAAGCCAGTAAAAATTAGAATACCTACTATTTTGGTTGACATTCTCCTATTTTCATCGATAAATAACAGTTGAGCATGAATAATTCTGTTATTTAAGTCAGCTCTTCTGTTAATAAAAATAACGTAATAACTTTTAACCGTACCGTTTTATATTCCACTAACCTCATAGTTCGATTCTTGCTATCATAGAACTGTTGACTGAACACGCCTTTAATTTTAATTACCAATATCCATACCAGTAGTGTAGCTTATTATTATTTAGTTACTTCTAATATTCACTAAATGCCATTACTTTATAAACATGATGGATATCATAACATACAAAAAGTACACCTTTCAAGGTCGCACCATATCTAAAAAGTATTTATTCAAGGTTCTTAAATGTTACACCCATATTCTAAGACGTTCCTCCAAAACTTACTCGACTCGACTCTACCTCGACTCAGCCTTTTTCACTACCATCGGTAGTTATAGTTGACATAACCGTCCTCGACTCGAAATTTTTCCTCAGTCGAGATAAGTAATATCTGTCAAACTCAAGGTACCTCGGAACCTACATTAAGGAAGGAAGTGGCAAAGTTCGTAAGTATGTAACTAAAATGTTTAAGACTTTATCGATTATGCTTACGATAATCCTTACAACTATTTGTCGAAGAACCTCAAAGTTCACTCGAAATTGCGACTAAGAATACAATTTTGAAGGTGCTTTCGAGGCCGTTCTGAGTCGAGTAAGTTTTGGAGGAACGTCTTAGAATACGGGTGTTAGTATCTTACTAAACCAACTAGTGACAATAGCTGTAATAAAAAAGAAGGTGTAAACTAAACAATTTATTGTATGTACGTACAATCGTTTAATTTACACTACTATTTATAGGAGTAGGAAAAATTGTAAGTTAATTACAATTTAAAAGAAATAATTGAAGGTCGATGAACAACTCCTCTTGGCCTCAATTTAGTATTATGGTCTGGGCAAACAAAAAGAGTACCTAACACGCGTCTCACCGTCGCGTCCGCGTCGCGTTGTATTGTAGGTCTATTACCCATATTCTAAGACTTTCCTCCAAAACTTACTCGACTCATACTCTACTCAGAACGGCCTCGAAAAAAATCAAAATTGTATTCTTAATCGCAATTTCGAGTGAACTTTGAGGTTCCTCGACGGAGTCATTACGTCATAATTTGAATTATCTGCATCGCACAAATAACGCCGCGATAAATAGTTGTAAGGATTATCGTAAGCATATTCGATAAAGTCTTCAAAATTCTTTTTGTTACATACGAACTTTGACACTTCCTCCCTTAAGGTAGGTTCCGAGCTACCTTGAGTTTGACAGATATTCCTTGCCTCGACTGAGGAAAAATTTCGAGTCGAGGACGTTTATGTCAACTATAACTACCGATGGCAGTGAAAAAGGCTGAGTCGAGGTGGAGTCGATTCGAGTAAGTTTTGGAGGAACGTCTTAGAATATGGGTGTATGACTTTCCAGTGCGGCCAATTTATCATGGCCGCTCTGAATATCGTGCAGGAGGTTGCGGAATAGATTTTTTAGCAACAAAATAGCTTTTAGTTAACTTTTAAATACGATCTTAGGATTGGCCATTAGTCAAGAAAAATTTATTTAATAGACTTTACATTAACTGTTTTCTTCACGAGTGTACATGCGCGAAAGTTCGCAAAGCCTATGTTCAGAGCGGCCACGACTCGTCGCCCGAACTGTATATGACTGTCACACAGGATACGTGGTGTATTTACGCAGCGACCGACTTGGGTGGCCCTTCGATGAGTCTAGGGACCTACTTTTACAACCTGCACAGGATTATGTTAATATAATCCAGACTATTAGAAAGGGCAAGACCAGAATGAAATAATGTACTTTCTATACAAGGAAACGCGATAGTAACAGACACTAAATTAGAAGACCAGAAGATCTACTCTAAGCCATTTCCCAAACTTAAGCGTTCGTCACACAATCGCGAGACACGAGCGGATCTTGTCGTTGGGGGGCTTGGCGGGAACAAAACCCGGGAATCCGGTCCGATAGTTGATTTAGATAATCGGAGACAAGTATAGGACGTCTATTCTCTCGTTTATAGTCATCATCTTCCTGCCCTGGTCCCAAATTGCTTGGGGTCGGTGCAATATGTTTTCTCCTCTCCCATATCTCTGTCAGCCGTCACATTATCCCTTTTCCTTCAAATCGTCCCTCAAACAATCCATCCATCTTTTCCTTGGTCTCCCTCTCCTCCTCCATTCATCAACATTCATATTCATCACTCTCTTAGTCACATGTTTTTCATCCCTCCTTTCATTCTCCTGCTTATAGTGAGTTGTTGAAAATCATCAGTGATGTTTGAAGTAGTTATCACACTGGGTGAAGCTGTTGCCTCTAACGTTTTTTACATAATCTCTCCAACAACTTTTACAGTACGGAGAGGATGTTAGGGTGTAACTTATTCTTTGCTGAAACTGAATCTACTTTTTAGTAAAATTGTGCAAATTAAGTTTTGTTAAAACCTTCATGGGCAATTTACTAACTTGCAGCGGCTGTGTCCTCTGTGAAATTCGGCTGCAAAAGTCAACTTGTGCAATTGAACTTGGTAGTGGATTCAGCACTTTAGGAATACACCTTTGCCTTCTGTATCTTCTTTGTGCTTGTACCTATAGACCAGAAAGCCGATACAAGTGGCAGTGGTCTGCTATTTGTCGCCGACGAAAGTGGCGCAACAAGACAAGTCTAAGATTATAAATTGTAGTTAAACTCACTCCAGAATTGCCCCGCCGATGCTTGGAATTACATCAATTTTCTGCGCTATGAATAATTTAGCAATAATGCAAATTGAAACGAGGTACAAACATGTCATTTCTATAAGGTTATTTACATCCTTATAAGGAAATAATGATAAAATGTTGGTGTATTACGTAATGTTGTGGATACCGTTAGTGTGAACTGTGAATCAAAAATTCAGTCAGACGACCTAATGAATCACTGTTGGAAAACGTTTTGTGAGAAAGAAATAGTTATCTTTGCTCTTCTTTCTTCTTGCTTGTTAAGGCAGCAAAGTGAGGTCAGGTTAAGTAGGTATTCAATTAAAGTCAAAAATAAACTAACAATGCTCCGAATATTCAATGTAACGTATTTCAAGGCTAAAAACCTGAATTCAATGAGCTGTCGTTCATTGAAATACACTCAAACAAATGTTTGTGAAACAATAAAACACTCTTTATCAAAATTCCGGTAACCGATATTGGTACCGATATAGAACAAATATCTGCACTCGATGGCTCGAGTGCTCTCATTTCCAGAAAGATATGGCCGCTTCACTGGCCCCCTGGGTTCACACCAGGGAGCCAGTGAAGCGGCCATAATATTTGTCATTATCAATACTCCAACATTTCAGATCATAAAACCACATAATTTAAAATTGGCAGTTACCCTCATGTAGAAGGTTTTGGGGAAGAGGGAAAATATTCGAAGAGATGCCTATAGACTACGGGCGGTACTATTTCAGACCTTTTAAAAAGCATGAATCTTATACAGTGACAAAACCTGAGCCGACTGTAGAATATAATAGTCAAGGTTTTGTAATTATGTGCAATTATGATGACGAACAACTACCGGAAATATATTGTGAAGAATGGCACGGTTGACATTATGTCGGTCATGCCACTGTTTTGGGAGAATCTATCCGTCACATTATCTCCAGTTGTTCTCGTCTTACTAACGGTGAGTATTTGCACAGACAGGATTATTCAACAGCAACTTGCTTTAAAATACAATCATGAAATCGGAAGTACAATATGTCTGACCCAGTTCTTGAGTAAGAATGGTCAATTGTCGCATTGTAATGAGATCGATATCACTGACAGGACTATTATTGCCAAATAAGCCGGAAATAGTGGTGAATTGGTGATAGATTGCTCAGAGCGCCTCACAATGATTGTAGATATTATTGTCCCTCATGACGAGAATTTCGTGAAAGCTGAGAAAGATAAATAAATAAAATATCTTGAACTAGCTTTTGCCCGCGACTTCGTCCGCGTAGAATTATATTATTATCCAGTTCCGGGAAATCACCATTTCCTATTTTAAGCAACAGATCTGAGAACTGTAACATCTCCCCTCAGATGGACTCTCATATTTTTGGTAAGGCTCTGTTTTGTCACTGAAGGCCACAACAACACACAAATGAGACCGCTTCACGCACACTTTAACTTCGTCTGCTCGCGTTCCTTTGGGCACTACGGGTAAAGTCTGCCGGAAATCGCCTGCTAACGATACAGTAACTCCTCCCATTTGACAATTATTATTCCTAACATCTTGTAAATAACTATTTAGGGCTTCGAAACTCCTTTTATGAGCCATATTACTCTCATCCCAAACAATTAATTTCGTTTTGCGGAGTACTTCTGCCATATTACTTTGTTTGGGTATATTGCAGAGTGGGGTTTGGGGTTGTATCAAATCGAGAGGAAGTTTAAACGCGGAGTGTGCAGTTTTATCTCCTTCCAGCAGCGTGGCAGCAATTCCGGACGATGCGACCGCTAAGGCGATATCACGATTGCTTCTCACTTTGGCCAACAGTTAATTTAATAGAAAAGTCTTGCCTGTTCCACCAGGAGCATCCAAAAAAAGATATCACCTACACCTGCATCGATACTGGAAAGTATTTTATAATAAATACGTCTTTGTTCATTGGTTACAGAGCCTTCACTACTTGACACCACTTCTGCTAAGGAATTGACATCGTTACTTGTTTCCTTCAGGTAGTCCCGGTTATTGTGTAAGCCTTCAGACCTTTGAGGCTGAGACAACCCGTACTGCTGTAGGCTTTGTCCTCCTAATGCTAATACAGCTTCTCATATTGTGACCAGACATTTATTGTAGATTTCATCTGCTAGATGTTCATCTATAATGCTAGAAAACTTTTCCACTTGTCGTTTGTAGTCTTCTGATAGGCTATCCCTGTATTTTACCCAAAGACTTAGTGCGTCTGTAATCTGACAGAATGCCACGCACGCACTTTAAACGCATTCACGCATTTTAAATGGCGACTCGCATAGGGCTGCTTCCTCTAGTGCAGAATCTCAATGTTTGTCGTCCTCTAGCAAGCCAAGTTTCATGCA
Organism: Amphipyra berbera; assembly: GCA_910594945.2. NCBI lineage: Eukaryota > Metazoa > Arthropoda > Insecta > Lepidoptera > Noctuidae > Amphipyra > Amphipyra berbera. The sequence continues at coordinate 8,126,365 of OU343144.1, read as the reverse complement.
ATCTAATTGAAAAGTTGGTTGGAGGACACCGTTGACAGTCTTCAAGTCATCGAAGGACGATGGACCCCTAACCAGGGGGTAACCTCGTGCAAAAGTAAACGAAGATGGTAACACTCGGTGTTATTCGGGTGAACCGTGTACACTCTACCTAGAGCGTGTTCTTTCATTATTCCTGGCCAGCCATCTACGGACTTTCCTCTTTTCCTTCTCACAAATTTATTTTTTTGCCTTACAAAATATGAAGGCACTTCCGCATATAGAAGGGTTTTAGCAAAATCATCTGTTTGACATAAATCAAAAAATGCTAACAGTGTCGTTTTTGGTGGGCTATTAATTATGTCGGCGAGGTTGTCGGAATTAAAATAGACTCGTTGGCCATTTTCAAGGTGGACAGCTAAATGTATGACTGCGGGAAACCTTTCATGTATGGGAAACCCTAAAATCCTTCAAACTGCCTCCGAACTACTCAAATAACGCCCACTCTCATATAATTTGAATCATCATCGTCATCAGCAGCCTATAATGTTCCCACTGCTGGGACACAGGCCTCCTCTCTGTGAGAGGGAATGGGCCGTAATCCACCACGCGGGCCCAGTGCGGTTTGGTAGATGTCACATGTCTTCGAATGTTTGGTTCTAGGACATGCCGGTTTCCTCACGATGTTTTCCTTCACCGTTTTGAGAGCAGTGGTGATGAAATAAATTACACAAAGTAATGCGCCTGGCGGGGTTCGAACCCACGACATACAACTCGTAAGTCGGGGCCGTTACCACTGGGCCACCACTGCTCTAATGCTTTTTTTAATGATTATTTGTCAATCTAATTTCATTTTGAACTGACTCTTGGGTAGTGAATGTTGGAAATGCTATGCAATTATTAGTGGACAAAGAAGAAATTAAATCTGACTCACATTCAGATTCAATAATTGTATAAGTAGGCGAATGAAAGTCTTGCACAACATTAGAAATTAGTGAAGATTGAGTAAACGTCGGAGATACAGCAATTTCAATGCGCCGTTTTTTGGCTATTGGACGCTCATCAGTGCTATTATCACTATCCGCATCAGCGTAGGCATCAAAGTGACTATTAGAAAGATCTTGGGGAAAACGTAACCTTTTGATAGGTTGGTCCTCTGTACCAAATTTGGCATACAGGTAGTCATTTCAATACACTTCAAATACAAATGGGTATATTTGACCGACTGCAACTAACTCGCAAAAACTGCCATATGTAGAGTTTTGTAACATATCTAAAGTATACTCTTCTTTTGTCCTATGATTGTTGCCATGACGGTCATGATACATAACAGTAAATTCATCCCAATTGTTTGTCACATGACACACACTTTTTTTATGAATATCCATTGAGCGTTCTGGTGTGCCGTACAACAAATAAGAAAGCGTACGGAAAAGGCTTGCGGCATCCCCCACTATTGGTACAATAGTAAGGTTTATTAATTTCCCATTGAAGTTAACCAACTCTGCACCCATTTTTAAAATGGACACAGACAAATTTATAAATGTAAATAAATTGCGAAAAACAATACGCACAAAATTAAACTTCTAAAACAAACTAAAAGAAAACTATAACTATTATTATACACAACAAATCAAACACAGATATTTTTACTATTAAAACTAAAAACCTATATTATACACTAACAAATCAAACACAAAGAATCCTTTTTAATTATTATAACAACAAATTGAAAAGAAATTAAATTAACTACACTGAAAATATTCTAATGAAATAATGAAAATGAACTTCCAAACAAATTATACAGCAATCGCAAATATTTGCTAAGTAGGTAATTTATGAGATTTCCAAGGAATTTTTGAAGGAAAATCAAGGTATAAGGTAAGTTTTTCATTCAAATATCCAAGAACAAATAAAATTGAAATTTCAAATACTAATCCGATTTAAATATTCTTTTATATTTGTATTTTACATTTTTTTTTTAATATGGAATGATTCGTATAATTTATAACCAATATGTTCTAATCCTTACCAACTATCGATATCAACTTCGAAGCAAATCACCGCCAAAATAACTTTCTACCCCTTTTTAATACCATTAGAGGATGAATTTCAATAAAATACGAAACACGTCTTCCATCAATTCTGTTAAAAAAGGTTTATGCAAAATTTGAAGTAGATTGGACCAAGGAATCACGTTGTCCCATACAAACTTTGCCCCCCTTTTTCACCACCTTAGGAGTAGAATTTCGGAAAATCCTTTCTTATCGGATGCCTACGTCATACAAAGAACACGCCCTCCAATTTTCAGGTCTCTACGATCAGCGGTTTAGGCTGTGCGTTGATCCGTCAGTCAGTCATTCAGGACAAAGCATTTTAGACTATTACCCGCGGTTTCACCCGCATCCTAGGGGAACCACTTGATGTACCCGGATAAAAATTATCCTATGTGTTAATCCAGGGCATAGTCTATCTGTGTGCCAAATCTCATTCAAATCCGTTCAGCCGTTTTTGCGTGAAAGAGTAACAAACATCCATACATTCATACATCCACACATCCATACATACAAACTTTCGCATTTATAATATTATAAGTATATAAGTATATAAGTATAAGTAAGGATAGTAAGGAAGTAAGGAAGTAAGGATTAGCACACGGGGTTGTCAACATGTGGGATGTAGACTCAGCAGTCATTATGCAGTGGCATAATGACGTCTATCGAACCGTTACGGTCGATGGTCTAATAACCAAGAGGCTCGAACAACACCTTAAGAGGCTCACTTTAGGTGGCTGAATCAAGGGCTTGAAAAAAAGCGGTAGGTACTCCAAGCCACGTCACGCATCGTCAGGAGTTTCCTTTCTCTGGAGCCCTGACTACCGGTAGCCTGGACCCTGTTCCCGATGCCGATGAGGTACTATTTTATATATTTTTTATGTATATTTTGTTTTAATAAGATGTGTATTTTAATTCGCATGTATTTGCGCTGAATAAACTGAATAATAGATTAGCTTTAGACAAACAGACATGTTTAATTTGGAGGCTTATCTCATGTCTAGTGGGCGTCTTACTGGTGGTATATATTTATGGTGTTGCAATACCAAGTATAGGTAATTTATGTAAGCAATATAAGTATTCTAGCAGGAAAAAATACATAGTCTATCTATTTTACAGAGTTATTGTGGTATACCCACCACGGCAATTGCGTACAATGACGGTATCAGACTGGCCTCCATGCATCGTGCGCGTGAGTCATATGTTTCATATAAACAACAAAAACTACGCAAAACCCCACTCGGAACGTTCAAGGTAGAACCGGATCGCGTATGACACCGTAGCGTAATTACAATAATTGTAACAAATTATGGTACTAGCATGGTATTACTGATGTGGCTGCTAGTTCTCGGTATTTCATATCTATTTGTTTACGAATCGGAAAATTATAAGGTACATTTCCTTGTGAAATCATTAACAGTAAACATTTTGTTTCCGGTCGGGAATATACCTATCAAGTAATATTCGACGACACGTTTGGTGCAGTGGTTAAGCGATTGGCTTCTGCGCTGCGGGTCGTGGGTTCAATTCCCGCACGGAACAAATATTTGTATGGCCTACAGATAGTTGTTCCGGGTCTGGGTGTTTGTGCATGTGAAGATTTGTGTCTGTAAACGTATCCAGGATAAAAATGAAATGAAATCCTAGTGCCCCACACTAGGATTTATCCTGTATCGTGGGTTCGTTTTTTTTCAGTTTTCTTAAAAAAAAACTTTACATAGTATAAAACAAAGTCGCTCCCGCGGTCTGTCTGTCCCTATGTATGCTTAGATCTTTAAAACTACGCAACGGATTTTGATGCGGTTTTTTTAATAGATAGTGACTCAAGAGGAAGGTATGCCCCACATTAGTATCTACATTGCACCCGTGCGAAGCCGGGGCGGGTCGCTAGTTAGAATTATAAAATGCTTCAGAACTTGAAGAGAAAATAAAATTTAAGTAAACAATGAAAGCGAATAACACAGTTATCATGTTATCTAAAAATAATTGTTTAATTAGACTTTTGGTTAATGAGATATAGCGTGAGACAATTTAAAGTTCAGAGAATGTATTTAAAATTATTTCTAGATAACGTTCCAGTGTTGTCTATTCTATCGTTTTTTCTTACCTATATTTTAATTAACATAACATCACGCCTGTACTCCCCGAAGGGTTGGGCAGAGGTGTATAGTAATACCCTCATTTCGCTTTTATGTTTACGTCCCGTAATAGGGGGCAATCCGGCGAGCCTATTGCCATCAACCGGGAACATATCCAAACTCTGGGCTGCTACTGAGGAATTCCACCCGGAAAACCCCAAAAATACTTTGCCCGACCTGGGGATCGAACCGAGGACATCACGATCAGCAGTCACGCTTGCCACCACTATACCTACGAAACAGTAATTAAATACATTGAATACTAATACTTTGCTATAAATAAAGGCTGACGGCATGAGTAAACCTAGTCTGTTTAGTGTTTTTGCTAAGTTTTTTATCTACATGAGCACATGGCACTGCCGTGTGCATGTCAATGTTTTATCTTGTAATGTATGGATTCAATATTGTGAGATATTATATTGAAAGCAACATGTCAACATGTCTCAAAAATAAAAATAAATATTATTTTAGTTTATTTTTTCTATTAACGGTGTGATAAACGGCCTTCAGAGCCAAGGCGAGACATCGGCTTTTGGAAACGAACGACAATAAACATTTTGTGTTTATTTATAAATATGAAATTATGTTTAAAGTTTGTTTGAATTAGTTTCCTCTTGAAACATGTTTTTATTCACTGCTTATCTGGACCTGCTGATAAACATCGCATCAGTAAAAAAAACATGAACTCGTTTAAATAAATACAAAGGTAGCTTCAATATTAACCTACTAATGGCCCTTTCCTCAAAAGGCCATTCCAGACGTTACCCTACATTGTTACACTCGCATAGATTTTATACCACTATGTCTGGACTTTAAAAAAGACCTTGATCTCGTGAGTTTTCGGCTTTTCTTCTCAGAGCTAGTCAGATAGGAAATGCCGGCGCGATCTAGTCTTAAAAAAGAACATTACATTGATTTGTAAAAGTGTCTGTAACAGATTTATTTACAGGAAAAAAAATCATTAATCATTCATGTCTTATTGGATCAGATGTTTGATTTAGATTAACAGATATAGATACATAGTTTAAAAAAATCATATATTCAGTCATATACAAGGTTAATCGGAAAGGGGGTACTAAGCCGCGGGCCACTTAATACATTAAATTTTACTTTCACTGATGACTATTTTAAAGCAAGTGAAAAAATTTAAAATTTCGATAAAAAAAATGCATGCGAAAAGATTTAATTATAGGTTTTTCCAAAAAAAAAAAACATAAGTAGGTACCTGCTTTAGTTATGAATTCAGAAAATTAAGTTTCTAATCCATGACCCCAAATATGACCTAAATTGTAAAAACAGCTGATCATAGCTATGGACAGATAGATTTTAGCATATTTTTTACGAAATCTTTGAAAAGTGATTTCTCTTAAACTATCGAGTTTTGGGGAAAGTTGTAGAACAAAAGTTATCCCTTATTATAGGTACTTTAACACTCTTTCGGCTTAGTACCCCCTTTCCGACTAACCTTGTATAATTTAATTCTAGTCTCAGAAAAACGTATTCACAACCGTATGGTATGAAAATAAACATGTCGTTTTATTTTCCTTGAAAACAGAATTATGAAACTCATGGCTAAATACTCAAAGCTACTCAATTTTAAGTTGCCGTTTTCATGCTGTCACTGTCACTTCGCCTTAAGGATGATTTCCACCAAACGGCTCGCATCGCATCGGATCGGAACGGATTTTACAATCTTTAAACGATATTATATCGTGTACACAGTATTTAAAGTCTATATTACTAAGCGCGTCTATAGTACACAGCAGCTTGACCACGGGCGTCTTCCGCGACACACGATCGTAGCCGAAAGTATGCTGCGACGCGCGTACGACTCCGTTCGCCTGTCGTCGTATCCGATCGGATCCTTTCGTCTGTCAACACGGTAGAAATGAAACTATTTGACTAGGCGCAGAAAGGGATACGTTCGCAAGTGACGGTACGGAGCCGATCGTATGTGTCGACATCCGGACGCGATCGGCTGTCGCCGCATCCGTTCGTATCCTTACCGATCCGATGCGATGCGAGCCGTTTGGTGGAAATCATCCTTTAATGTGACAGTGAAAATAAAAGACTTAACGGCGACTTAACATTGAGTAGCGTTTGAGTACCTGGCCATTTGTCATATCAAAATTTAGTCACGCTACAAGATTAGAAGAATATTACTTAAACAACTGCCTCGTTGATCTAGTGGTGGTAAGCGCGACTGCTGATCGTGAGGGTTCGATCCCCAGGTCGGGCAGTGTTATTGGGTGTTTCCGTGTGGAATTCCTCAGTAGTTGCTCGGAATTTGAATTTGTGCCTGTTTGATGGCAATAGGCTCGCCCCCTATTTGATGGGACTTAAACATAACGGCAAAATGAGGGTGTTACTATACACCTCTGCCCGACCCTTCGGGGAATACAGGCGTGATGTTATGTTACTTAAACAAGTCGCAGTTTTTTTATTTTTAAGTGGTGCCTCCTCTTGTTGTATTCCTATCTTGTATTGTGTGTACTTTTACAAACCAATCTCATATTCAAAGCGTGACCCGTACCAAATATCTGGTTTAGTCTCCAGCCATTCTCTCCCAAATATCTAGTAGGCCAAACAAATGTTTGATCCAACCAGCGACTGCCAACTAACTACTGCGCCAATAAAGTCTTATTAATAACTAGCGACCCGCCTGGCTTCACACGGGTGCAATGTAGATACTAATGTGGGCCATATAAACCTTCCTCTTGAATCACTCTATCTATTGCTGAAAATTGCATTAAAATCCGTTGCGTAGTGTAAAAGATCTAAGCGTACAGACAGCGGGAGCAACTTTATTTTATACTATGTAAAGATTAAATAATTCTGTTCATTTATATTTGAACTATGATAAATTATTTAATTTAATAAGTGAGACCTCGATATTCATAATTTTGTTCTTGAATATTAAATCTTTAGTTTATGAAACGCATAATATATATTTATAACCAAGTGTTTTTTTATTCAAAATTGCGCTACTTTAACTCGTTACAATCAAAAATTTATGACTTCCCACCATTTTATTTTCTGGGTTAACGATTGTTTCTTTTTTTAATAATTATGTATCACTATTACGTAAATTCACAATGCTAAATAACGCTACCTACGTCACAACTTTTGTGACTAAATCCACTAACGGGAATATAAACACACAAATAACAATATGCTTCAATACATGGTATTCCTAGCTAATAATTCAAGTTTTTAAATCATCTAATTAAATCCATTAATTCATTATTAAACGCTACTCAATTTTGAGTTTTCGTAAGTCTCGTCCTGTCACTGTCCCTCTAAGGTAAAGTGACTGTGACAGATCGAGAAATGGCAACTTGAAAACGTAAAACTAAGTAGCGTTTGTGAATTTTTCCATGAGTATGTTAAAGTAATTGGTATAATAATGTTTTTTTTATGTTCCAACTGACTGAATTAATATTGTTCCTCTCTTTTTTATTCCCATTTCCAAGTCAGAGTACCTATATCGTCTAAGGCTAAGTTTGCATGACGGATATTCGATGCGCGTTTTGAACTTGTTATTTAACAAAAAAAAATTTTAATGATAAATGATTTTTATTTCTGTAATTAAATCTGTTACAGACACTTTTACAAGTCAATGTAATGTTTTTTTTTAAGGCTAGATGGCGCCGGCATTTCCTATCTGACTAGCTCTGAGAAGAAAAGCCGAAACAAACTCAGAGGTCAAAGTCTCTTTTAAAGTCCAGACATTGTAGTATACAAAACTATGCGAGTAAAACGATGTAGGGCAACGTCTGGAATGGCCTTTTGAGGAAAGTGCCATAGCAGGTTTGAGTTGACCTGTCCTAACTGACGGCACATCTACATCAGTCATCGCCGAGCTCAAACCTATTTTAGGGAGCTCAACAACCCGACCGCTGCAAGACGCTATCAATCAGATGGACAATTGTGTGGGTCACAAAAAAAAATACTCAAGAACCGCCAAACGTTTACAAAATTCGTGTATATAGCTACCCTACATGGTACTCACATTCACAATTTATTAAAAAAGTAAAATAAAAAATAAAGCGATGATAAAATAATAATAATCATTGAAAAATAATTCAATTGTAAAATGTCAAAAGAATAAAAAATAATAATATCATGTTATAAAATAGTTTCAATAATTACAATGATGTGTCTGTGACAACAGCGAGCGGCTCAATTCCAAGCATTTTTATCGTCCATATAATCTTTAACTTTATAGAAACCCTTTTCGCAGTTTCTGCTTTACATAGGACTTGAATTTATTAAGACTTAAGTCTTGAATATTGCTTGGAATTTTGTTATAAAAGCGTATACTTTGGCACCTAAATGAGTTACTAATTTTTTGGAACCTAGTCATTGGTAGGATAAGTTTATTTTTATTTCTAGTATTGATTATTCTCAACGTGTTCCACTCTATTTTCGTTCAAAGATAAATTTTTTACGTCTTTGCTTTAAAGTCCGGTAACGAAGTAACTAACTTGAGATATTACACAGATTTTGCGAACATAATACGTACTTATTATACGTAATTAAGTTATATTCTGCATTGCATGTAACGCGACATTAATAGTTTCAAAAATATAGGTAGTAACGAGCTGAAATCATAAGGAGATAATTATGTTATATAATAAACTCATCAGCTACAATAAAGATGACGATTTTAAATTCAGTAGTAGCTAAGAATTATTAATACAAACATTCCAAGATAATAAGAACTTGTTTAAGATAATAACTAATTAAACAAAGAGATAACTTAAATACATAAGTGATAATGTATACTTTGTTATCAGTTGTACCGAAATGCTAACTAACATATGGGAGACATAATATTATGACATACGCGAAAACTACCAAGGTCGAATATTATGGATAACTTAGGGTACCCCGCAGTGAAGTTAGATAATCAGTAGGTATATTATGGGAGCGTCTACAGATCGATAAACACGTCTGTACCAATTTATTTTTAATATAAATTGTTTATTTGTATCGTTTAATTGTAGACCACAAACCACAAGTTGATAAGCAAAGTTCCGAGTACTTTAAATGATAAAACAATCAAACAATCTATTGTTACTTGTGATAAGTACTGCAGTAGCAGTATAGGTATTATTATTTGAACCGAACTAGTTATGTGAATCTTTTGGCCACTGAAACGCTACTCAATTTTGAGTTGCCGTTAACTTCGTGCTATCTCTGTTACTTCGCCTTAAAGTGACAGAGACAGCACGAGACTTAACGGCAACTTAAAACTGAGAAGCGTTTGAGTGTTCGACTATGTGTGTGTAACCTTCAAGCGATACATGTCCTTATACCAGGTTCACACCATTCGATACTAGTTGATCAACTGCTAAATCGCATGCGATTTGAACCGTCTGAACAGACTTTCAAATCAAATTGAAGGAACAAAAACGTTTCAACTTTTGTTGTTCAACAAATGTTGGTCAACAAAAATCGATCCATGTAAACCCGCGGTTAACTTAATACCGGGTTCACACGATTCGATTCTAGTTGATCAACTGTCAAATTGCATGCGATTTGAACCGTCTGAACAGACTTTCAATCAAGTTGAATCAATTTGAAGGCACAAAACGTTTCAACTTTTGTTGTTTAACTTTTGTTGATCAACTAAAATCCAACCGTGTGAACCCGCTATAATATGCCGCCGCTTCAACTAAGCTTGTGCTAGGACTATTTCCACCAATAATGGTGGGCTTCGATTTTCAAATCCGCTTTTATTCGCTTGAACTGATAGCACGTCCAAATGGTCCTATTAACCTGTTGACCTTACAATGACAACTAGAACAAACCTGTGCATGTCTAAGCTGGTTGACGAGCGTGGAACACCTCTCCGGGTCTTTCCGACCGTCAAACGAGTCCAACTCTGCCGCGACCATGTTTAGTGCGTCGTCGGCGAAGAAGAATTGCGCTAGAAGCGATCGGTCGTCCCTCTGTAACAAAGAAAAAAAAAGTTTAACACACAACTTCATATTAATAAATAGTATGTTCTGTTCTACGTAGCCTTTTCCCAACTATCTTGAGGTCAGCTTCCAGTCTAACCAGATGCGGCTGAATATAAGTATTTTACACGGAGCGACTGCCATCAGACCTCCGCAACCCAGTTACTGGGTACCTAATGCCGATATCCTAGGGTTAGACCACCAGTTATCAGACTTTCGGGCTTCCGACTACCCGTATCGACTGTCATGAGTATTCGTATGACGTCCGGGACCGACTGTTTAACGTGTTCTCCGAGGCACGGAGGAGTTTCGATGTGTAATGAAACGGTCACCCATCCACATACTGACCGCAGTAAGCACAGCTTAACCTTGCAAATCTTATGATCCGTGCAGTTGGTAATCAGCCCCAAGCCCCTCTCCTCACAGCTTCATATTGATGTACGCTTATTATTATGAGCTTAACTTACGCACTCCAATACTAAAAATATCAAATCTCCAATATCAGACATGCTCCCCAATAATATGCGCCTTGAATGCAAACTAACTCGAACAGTCTGTAAGGTTGCAATTGAATTTTCTTCAGTAAAACGCACGGCAAACGATTTTAGGTGTTTCTCTCTGCCTTCTGCTGTATGTACATTAGGGGAATGAAAGGGATATACACCTTAAGGTCTATTTTTGCCTGCACAGTGCAAGAAACAATCTATTTTACTGACTACGTATTGCCAACATAGTATAGTCTTTTCTGACAGGATATTAAAAATTATAATGGTGACATGATGACAGATACTAGTAATGTCAATTTATTTAATCACCGAATTGATTGATGTAATGGTTTTTACAACAAAACTCATCAAATCAAAGACCTGCTACGTCATGTGGATGCAAAAGGCAATTTTGATCTTTGCTACCAAATAATTAAACATAATATCCCATGCATTGGTCTGTTCCGTTCAACAGTTTGAAAAGGTAACATGGTCCCGCGATGTGGGAACGGAATGAATTTGAAAACTGACGAATCTTTTTATTCCCCTATTGTACTTCCCCGGTCTATGCGCTATGCTGACCGCATGACGTTCTAGGTTGCAACAATGATAGTATTATCGTGACTGTTCAAAGTTGACTCTCCCAATTCATCAATGATTGGACAATCAAAACGACATATTTTTTCTAATATCAAGAGAACGCCGACACGTTTCCAATTACTTATCACGCGCTTACATATTGCAAACAATTTGGTGTTGGTATTTGACACGTTTTTACGTTGCATCACCAACTGGCACACTGGTCTGCTGGTATCAACTACTACTGCAGAATTTGTGTTTATTTCCATACCCATATCGGAAAAAGTAAATTAATTGAGTTTTTCTGTGACATTCCCTATTTTAGGTTACAAAGTGATAGATTTGCGAGGTTAAGTTGTTCTTGTCGCGATAAGTCTGTGGATGACACATCGAGACCCCTCCGTGCCTCGGAGAGCACGTTAAACCGTCGGTCGCGGGTGTCATACGAATACCTGTGACAGTCGTTACGGGTAGTCAGAAACCCAAAAGTCTGACAACCGGTCTCACATTAGGATATCGGTATTGCCCAGTAACTGGGTTGCGGAGGTGTGATGGCAGTAGCTCCGTGTAAAATACTGGTATTCAGCCGCATCTGGTTAGACTGGAAGCAAACCCCAACATAGTTGGGAAAAAGCTGGGTAGAACAAGAACAGGGTACAAATTGATAATAATATATTTTCGAAATAATTAATAGCAATACGCTTTTCCCGTTAAACTTAAATCTTAAGCAATCACCATTATATTGAGGCTAGTTATAAGTACATATGTCCATCCTATAGGAAAGTAGAAGCGTGACGCTAATACGATATTGTACCATCCTAGAAGAAAGAGCACATTTCGTAACAATAGAAACAAAACACGCTATTATAGGCGCGCCATTCATCTAAATACGCGTAATAACTAACTGTAGTGTGGTGACAACAATGTGTGGATGGTAGTAATAAATGAATGAGTTGACAGGTAAAATACCGTCTTTGGAGCCAGTTGTTTACGTTGGCACTTCATTGTGTAAGAATTACGAGTCATGTTAGGATAGTAGCAGCAAACAGAACCTGAGCATAGGAGTAACACAAATCCAAACGCTAGTTAAAGTTAAGCAACTGGTGAACTGAAATTACACTTCACTATTCACTGAATTAACTTCTTTCCATCCAATGGTTGTCTGGAAGAAATTGCTTTAAGCGATAAGACCGCCATTTGTACTGTTCCTAATTATGTCTATTCCTTCTGTTTTATTTCTTTTAGTGTGCAATAAAGTATATCTATCTATCTATCTACACTTAATAACATTATTTCCGAAGCTAGCTAATATTATCTACTGAACAAATTGCTGGTGTATTCAGTGACTGCCGCTAATTTACCTTGTATGCATTAAACAATAGTGAACAAAGAAAATAAATTTTAAAGAAAATCTATCTACTGAGCCTATGGCAGTCTATTAGAAAGGAAGAAGACAGAAAGAAAGGAAATGCACAGCAAACACCTTAATTTTTGAACACTGTTGTAGCTAAGGAGCCCCAACGGTGGGCAAGCAGGTTGGTGATCTACGACGCAGTCCGTCGGAATCGCTACACCATCACCAAGGCGAATAAGTAAACCAAACCAGATTATGATCATGTGATATAAAAAATCCTACTCTATGGTATGTTTTTTTGGCATGTGTTGACCTGACCCATGCTTAATGGGTACAAATACCTCTTTATCACGTTGGCGCAGTACATAAATAACAACACACGAATAGGGGCTTATTTATGAAATTCGTTACTTAGATTTAAATATAAAACAACATTATACCTGTTTGTTTTATAAAAACGTGAGACGAAACCGACAACAGACCTTCGGCAGGACAAAGCTAGGACATTTGACGCGGTACGAACCCAAGTTCGAATACGTTTGGATGTTCCAGTGGACTTGAAAAAGAACTAGCATTTGAAGTTACTTAAGTTATGTTTATGTGTATATTTAAGAAAAATATTTTAATGAACAATGATACATAATATTATTGCTTTGACGTGGTTTTCAAACTATTATAAACACAATTTTTTGTGAACTACTTAAGTAAAATAAAAAAATGAACAAGCTTAATAAATTCATTTGTCAGATAAGATAACTCTTGTCGGGGGGAGACTATTTTGAAATCTGTCAAAACATTTTTTTTTATATTTTTCCCCCGATAAGAATTCTCTGACGATTGAAAAATTAAGCCATAATATTTTCCTAGGTTACTAGGTTACACTCTAGATAAGTCGTAGAAGTACGTAGTGCTTCAATATGCAATATTGTTCTTTTGTTTATAAATTCAAAAGTCAACTGATCTTGTCACTATCAAGCCAGTCATAGTACAGTTGCTTGAGAGTATTATGAATTAATGTGACGCTACGTTGTATGTTAAACGACTACCTAACGGTGCATGATACATTTGTGGTAAGTATAAAATATCGCTTAGGTAAACTGCCCGACACTAAATTAACCTCGACTCATGGTAATATTTAAAGATACATCTTTATTATTCGTTTTTAATCGTTTTAGCTACTCGACAGTTCACTGGTGCGATCTAAACAAGCCTGCGGACCTTCGTCGGACGACCTCCATTGTGACATCTCCAAAATTGAAGGCAAAGAAGACTTCGCTAATGGAATTATTTAGTGTAAAATAAATGGATGTTTTGGAGACCTCCAGTTGTGGCCTAACACGCTCTGGTATACCTGTCACGAAGGTATGCCTGTGAAGAGTGTGAAGGCAGCACCGAACGAGTGTAAAAAAAAAAACTTATTGAAGCGTGTTTGCCCCTTATACAAGGCACGAAACAGATATATCATGCGATGCGACGCGACCGATGGATAAATAAAATGTAATTACAATGAGTTTGGTTCACCAGACTTGCAGGTTACATACAGGTCATCAATAATGATGATATAAATCAGACCACATGCTTAGCTGCAAATCAGCAATTAGTGTAGACGACAGAGGTAAGTAAATAATTGTGGGACCAACATGTATAATAACATCAATTAACGTTTTTGTTGCAGCATAAGCCAGTTATGTAATCAAGAGATGTCAAGTTATCTAATCACATTAGCACGATTAGAAGTCTAGTCAGTTTTAATTTTTTAAGTGAAAAGACTTTTTTATAATCTTATATAAATACACGAAGCCTAGGATTAAGTGAATGGTATGAGATCAAGGTGACTAACGTCACACCAGGCTGAGTTTGTCGCCTCCTTCACTTTCGTCGACTTTATGTAACAATAACTTGTACCAATGACAACCTTAACACCTTGTGATAAGGTGCAAAAAGAAAAGAAATCTATATTGTGATGTTATATGCAAACTAACTCAATAAACAAAAACCTGTGCAAATAAACACAGTTTAATAGATATTAAGAGTCGCTTTGACGCAAACTTTGTATTTTATTAATTTCATGAATCGTGGAGGTAACTTCAAATGTAATAATAAGTTATCGATGTTTATCTGATTAGATTCGATCGTAATAATAGAATAAAACGAAATAGTAAGTTCGGCAAACATCAACATCGTCAAATCTCTGATACGACATGACAATGATAGTGAAAATTATTGTCACGGTTTTATCATTGCATTTTGTTCCTTTTTAACGTATGGCAAAAGCAGAATGTCTGTCACCATAGATAGCAGCACAAAATAATCCTGGCATCTGCGAATGCGGACGTTTAATAAAGTAGAGGGCGTTGAAAGTGCCATAACTACTAAAATTCTCGTGATCGGAACTCGTTTCGATTATAAATCTGAAACATATTATCAGTTATCGAGAATCATTCGACAAGGGTTTTGCACTAGGTCAAGACGATTGGACGGGGGCCAAGCGAACTAGCATCGGAAAATCGAGAAAAGCGAATACATGATAGGTACATGTCTCGAGTTCTCGACTGCACCTGCAAACCAAATATTTTAGATGAAATTGACCGAGAAACAGATTTAACGAGTGTCAATTACTTATATACGAATTAGAGCGAATCGTCATCGTCATGACAATCCGTCGCAATTCAGTGCAATGACTCACTTCAGATGTAAACACATTGGTGTCGCAATTCGCAATACGCAGACCGAGACGGCTTGTTGAAACTGACATCTGCAACCAGACGGGTTTTTGTTGTGTGAAATCTTTGCAAATATGGCAACTTGTCCATAATTGAGTTCGGCATTGTGGAGATCGGTTTACACTTGAGCAGAATAATGCTTCAATGCTGGCATGGCCACATAGGAGTGAAAGAAAAACATCCGAATGTAAAGGCTTATCATCAGGGCCCAACTGGGACCTGAAATCGGCCCGGGCATTTGAGAGACGGTCGGCCCAATCAATGCTGGCAAAAAAATTTCATTCCCAAGCGATTAGAAGAACGTTTTTTTTTTGTTTCTAGACACTCCCCTCGCTCTTTCTCCTGCATCTTGGGTGCATTTACAAACACAAACAATTTTACAATTTTTGCGGCTTCTTTTTCAAGCGATAGTTGGCCGACCTTTTTTTGACGTTCCCCTCACTCTTGAGATTTTTCGATTTCTCCGAGACAGGCCACGCCGGCCCATCGGGCATTTGCCCGTATGGCCAGTACGGGCCTGCTTATCATCCTGCGCAGGCGCAACTATTTGACGAGTTCTTGCTCAACTGCTGAAAATGGGTCAAGGCGCTATTGCGTGCTGTAAACAACAGATTTTGCTGTAACTGGCAACACCTATACACTTAGAACCGTATTCGTGTCACTGAATTTCGTTTCGGTTCATATACTTAATAGTAAAATGCCTATTTTAGTTGTGTAGTTGACCGAACAGTGCTGGCACAGAATAAATGTTATCTAGTAGGCACTATGGCTCGTTGGTCTAATGGTGGCAAGCGGGACTGCTGATCAGGAGGTCCATGGTTCGATCCCCAGGACGGGCAGTGTCATTGGATTTTTCCGTGTGGAATTCCTCAGTAGCAGCCCGGAGTTTGGATTTGTGCCAGGTTAATGGCAATAGGCTCGCCCCCTATTACATGGGACATAAACATAACCGCGAAATGAGGATGTTTGTTACTATACACATCTGCCCAACCCTTCAGGGAATACCTGTATCCCCGTGATGATATGTTATGTTACTATGCTGATTATGAAATTGAACGTTAGGAAACTCTTGAAAAAAATGTTAGAAAGATACTACTCCATCTGAATGATAGAGCAAGTTGTCCAGCTTGCGTTGAAACTAGCACCTTTAACATGTCAGCCTCACAGATATAGCAGCAGACAGCTCTATTATGATTTGTGTCTATTAAATTCATTGCAATTTACCAATTTATGACTTGCTTCAGTTGTTAGGGTTCGCAAGTGGATGGTTGCAAGTGTTACAATGCAATGCAGATGCAATCAATTGTTGAGAATTGAATACAAAGGACGCATACATTTTGGTCAGATCAATACTTCGCCTTTCATCTTTAAGAAAGTACCAAAGATAACAAATATTTAACCTAACAACTCTCAGGTATAAAAGCTTATAATGTTTTATAATTAAGTTATCAAGGTACAGTAGGGGAATGAAAATGTTATACACCTTAAGGTCTATTTTCGCTTGCACAGTGCAAAAAGCAAACTATTTTATCGACTACGTATTACCAGCATTATAGAAATGAAAATACAATTATTTATTGACAGGGTATTAAAAAGTATAATAGTGACATGGTGACAGACACTAGTAATGTCACTTTATTTAATCATCGAATTGATTGATGTCATGTTTTTTACAACAACACTCATCAAATCAAATATATTACATGGCACTACTACGCCATATGAAGGCAAAAGGGAATTTTGATCTTTGCTACCAAATAATTAAACTTCAATTTCCATGCATTGGTCTGTTCCGTTCAACAGTTTGAAAAGGTAACAGTGTCCGCGATGTGGGAAAGGAATGAATTTGAAAACTGACGAACCTTTTCATTCCCCTACTGTACATTAATACTTTATTATGCAACAATATTCTCGCCAATAGCTTCTTAAAAAGATACATTGAATTCATCCCCATTTGAAAGTTTAATGACCAAATACTCAAACGCTACTCAATTTTACGTTGCCGTTAATTTCGTGCTGTCACTGTCACTTCGCCTAACAGTGACAGTGACAGCACGAGACTTAACGGCAACTTAAAATTGAGTAGCGTTTGAGTATTTGGCCATTAGCCTATTTAATCACAAGTATACAAGATACTATAAGTACTCAATTTCTTATAACATTAGACAAAAGTGGCCCACTACGGCACGAATATCTTTTGAACCATGTCTTAGAGTATAGTTAAACTCATCTTGATTGACCGATAAGGTTCATAAAAGCTTTATTTTGCTTTGAATCTCTGCTGGAAGCAAACGTGTTGCTATTTTTTTTTTAATACATTTTCTTCCTAAAATCGGTCTTATTCGTCTAATGTACTTGTTACTTAAATAGAGTATTATACTGCCTCGCTCGTCTAGTGATGGCAAGCGCGACTGCTGATCGTGAGGTACCCAGGGTTCGATACCCAGGTCGGGCAGTGTTATTGGATTTTTCCATTACCAATTTCTCAGTAGAAACCCGGAGTCTGGATTTGTGCCCGGTTAATGGCAATAGACTCGCCTCCTATTACATGGGACTTAAACATAACTGGCGAAACGAGGGTGTACGAAAACACCTCTGCCGAACCCTTCGGGGAAAACAAGGCGTGATATTATGTTATGTATGAGTATTATAGGCATGTAAATCGCGATATGGGAAAAGTCTTAGTTTGTTGGCAACCCACCAATCGTTCTGCGGACTGCGTTGCAAAAACGATGGCGATGAGGAAAACAGTCGGGAATCCCCCATTCAAGACGACTATGAGGTAAAGAAATAAACACCAACAGAAAAAGTTTTGAATAACAATTATATTATTATATTAAAATTCAACGTAAATTCGTTCGTTATGTACATAAGTACAATCTTTATTTGTAATTAGGTCCTACTTAGTTCCATAAATACCAACGTCGATAACTTTTATCTAAGTTACACTTTTTGACAGAATTTCTACACAACACCTGTCAAAACGTAGGATTTATTCCTAAGATAAATGTATTCCGACTTTGATCAAATCGGCCATTAAATAAATAACTGCAGAGGACAAGGAAATTAGAAAAACCTGTGTCATTTGTCATCAACTTATTATGTTCTTCATAGTATAGAAATCCTATGGTAAGTAGGTGTTCAAAGAAGTCAGACTTAAATTCCAAGAAACAAGTCTCCTTGGAATAATCCAAGGAGACAGGACAGACAGGAAAAAGCTAGGCAGAACATAAGTTCTGCCTAGCTTTTTCCCAACTAGCTTGGGGTCAACTTCTAGTCTAACCAGATGCGGCTGAATACCAGTATTTTACACGGAGCGACTGCCATCAGACCTCCGCAACCCAGTTCTTGGGTAATGCCAATATCCTAAGCATAGACCAGTTGTCAGACTTTCGGACTTCTGACTTCCCGTAACGACTGCCATAGGTATACGTATGACACCCGTGACCGACTGTTTAACGTGCTCTCCGAGGCACGGAGGGCTCTCGATGTGTAACGAACGGTCACCCATCCACGGACTGACCGCGGCAAGTGCAGCTTAACCTCGCAAATCGTATGAACCGCGCGGTTGGTAATTAGCCACGAGCCCCTCTATGTTAGATTATGATAAACGCAATTTAAATACTTACTTAATTTTATTGATAGATAATATTTACTGTCTTGCAACCAAAATAGATACCAACCCACGCTTCGTCTGGCTAAATTTGGCTCTAAAATCATTAATTTAGAACAAAAATATAACTCAGCATGCAAAGAAGGATGAACTAAAAATGAAAACCTAAAATATCTAGACTATTTTCATAACACGTACAGTGGTCATATAAGACATCACCACTAGAACTAATTGGCCTCGACATTGACATTGAAAATACCTACGAGACAGTTTCGAAATGAGTTTTTATAATCATACGCAGACGAGTAATGAGTTTATGAGTCATATCGTAGGTAATTGAATCGAATGCGAACGAGTAGCCATAGGTACTGTAATTTCTCGATTTTTCTTCGGTGAGTCAGAAAATTGTGTCGATACCTATTCTGTATTCCGTAGAATCGATATATCGACTAGCAATTACATGACTTGGCTAGGCTTGATTGAAGATAGGGCTGCCATCCGTCCGGGTTTCCCCGGATTTATCCTAGTACGGGAGGGCGTCCAGTAGGGGTTCTCAAAAAAATGCAAATTTTTCTTGTTTACAATAAAATGAAGTACATAAAACTGCATAACAACATTAACAACGTAATCAACCATCTGATTCAGAATGCTTCGATACCTATATCAGGACTTCGTAGACCGATTCGGTTTGTTATGTCGTTCTGTCAGCGATTATCGTAACGAGAGAAAACGAGATACCGTATCGTTCGAAAACTTATCGAAAAGTTGTGAGCAGGCATTCCATTTAGCGCACCAATTTGAAACATACCAATAGTAGGTATTCCTATTCCTGTGAGTGTGATTCGAATTGGTGCGATTCCAATTGGTGCGCTAAATGGAATGTCTCGTTCTGAATCAGGGGGACAGTCAATAGTTACGGATACAAATGATACGGATGATCAGATCATCATTGTTAATGACCTGACTACTATACATGTGCTAATTTCCATAGGGAACTTGTAAATAGTTAAAAATAACAATACAAAAAGTAATAATTTAAAAGCCAAGTTTAATTTCAGTCAGTCTATTTCGGAAATATCAAGTAGGTAGGTAGGTCACTGTCATGCTTTTGTTGTTGACATCATGATTCATGCAAGTACCTAATAAAATATACGGTAATAGAAAATGAATGGGATAATAAATACTTAATATGATTTCATATTAACAAATTTCAAATGATAATAAATGTTCATATCTAAGATAGGTACCAGGCGCGATAGGCGCGGCATGCCCAGAAGGAGATGGCGAGACGAGCTAAACACTTATTGGAAGGATTGGCCGCAGAGAACCTTAAACCGAGAGAAGTGGAAGGAGGGTAGAGAGGCCTTTGCCCTGCAGTGAGAAGATAATGGCAGGATAAAAAAAAAAAAAGATAGATACCATATTTCTATACATAGTACCTACAACATAAATAACATAACATCAAGCCTGTATTTCCCGAAGGGTTGTGCAGAGGTGTATAGTAACACCCTCATTTCGCCGTTATGTTGAAGTCCCTTGTAATAGGGGCAAGCCTATTGCCATCAACCGGCACAAATCCAAACTCCGAACTGCTACTGAGGAATTCCACACGGAAAAATCCAATAACACTTCTTTACCCGACCTGGGGATCGAACGATCAGCAGTCGCTCTTGCCACCACTACCCCAATGAAACAGTTAAATATTTCAAGATTTTCATAAAATACGTATATTACGCGTTCAATATAATAATGCACTGAGAGTGCTGCTGCGGCTGCCGTGACGTTGTAGTGCGTCGGGGATGTTTGCAGATAATAATATCGATGGTTTTGCCGCCATTATTAGGAATAGATGTGCATCCCTGATGACTCGTGTTCGCGGCGGCACCAACAGTATTCTCAGTGTATTCGCAGATCGGTGGGATTCCCCGATGTTGCGGAGGTGGATGCGGCTCCACGTTGAAATTTAATTGTATATGTTTATGTGTCTGTAACTTACTAACACTAGAATTTAAGTAAAATTGTTACTAACCCTATGGACTCCGGTCTGAAATAAAATACTTCTATTCTATTCTATTACAAAGAAAACGTGATTACTTAGCGTACAATAAACCTGAACCTGCCCATAGTTTCGATAAAATCTAAGGCTTGTAAATACGTTCGTTCTTTTTACGTATATTAACGTTCATCGGCCACGGTTTACTGAATTCATGTTGCTTAGTAATACTTAGTTTTTATACGTCTCAAATGTATTCAATTCTGAAGAAATCCCAAACGTCATGTACTCACGAGTCGTCATCGATATCTTGCAAGTACTTTCTGACTAGGGTTGTCAGGCCCAAAAATAGAAGAAAAGCCGGACATAGATTCACAGGCCCGGACTGGCCATACGAGCAAATAGGCAAACACCCGGTGGGCCGGTGTGGCCTTATGGGCCGGTCACACAGTCGGAGAAATCGAAAGAGTGAGAGGAACGTCAAAAAAAAAACGACCAATTATCGCCTATAGATCGCTTGAAAAAGAAACCGCAAAATTGTTTGTTTGTAAATGCACCCCAAGATACAGGAGAAAAAGTGAGGAGAGTCTAAAAAAAAAAGCCTCCGTCTAATCGCTTGGGAATTATTATTTTTTTGCCAGCACTGGGCCGACCGTCTCTCAAATGCCCGGGCCGATTTCAGGTCCCAGTCCGGCCTTGCAGATTCATATTTAGCCAGACATTTTGCCCTGAAAGCCTGACACGCTGGTTTTTGGACACACTGGACTCCTGCGAGTACGCGAGTCATGAATATCCGCGTGGGTCGCTCGCGCGCTATCGTTCGGCATCTTTTGGCGGGGCGGGGTTGACCTAAAGCTTAACAAAAGCCGGACAGAGGGGACTTGTATATATTTGACCGGACACATCTATAAAAACTACTGGCAACCGTATTTCTGACAGAATAAACTAGGTAGGTACTTTCGAAACTAAGATTGAAACGATTTCACTATCAATAGAACAGAAATGAGATCACTCAAACGGTATTTACCTAATAGTGGCTATAAAACTATAAATAAATCTAAGTTAGGTCCTACTGATAATACTTTGTTAACTACAATTACCTACAGTTTATTACCCATTTAAAATAAGTCATGGATAGACTCTATAAAACTTGTTAAGTATAAAATCTTCCATTTATACCCGGTTTCTATAAACAAAAACGAACCGTTTTGCTTGCCAATAAGTAGTATTGTTTATTGTCAAACTGGGCATATAAATAGACTTGTAGCTAATTTTACCTGTGATAGCTACTTCCATATTGGGGGTCTACTATGCAAAGCCATGAATGAAGTCTTTAGTCCATTGTTGGTAAAGAACTAAAGACACAAGAGTCTCAATTTTAACCAATATCATCATCCTGCCCTGGTCCCAAGTTACTTGGGGTCGGCGCAATATGTTTTTCTCTTCCACTCTTCCCTGTCAGCCGTCTCATTACCATGTACTGCCTTATCTTTCATGTCCTCGCTCACACAATCCATCCATCTTTTCTTAGGTCTCCCTCTTCCCCTCCATCCATCAACATTCATATTCATCACTCTCGTAGTCACATGTGTTTCATCCCTACTCATCACATGACCATGCCAAGACAAACGATTTCCTTTCACTTTCCTCAATTTTAACCAATAACGCTTCGTAAATTATGGGAATCGGCCACTAAAGAACATTTACTGTGAACTTCCAACTGACATTGACGTCCAGAAAAAGAAAAGACAGGGTTGACAACCATGAAATATCAACCTCATCTTTCGGTCTGTTCCAGCAATTGCGAAGTAAACACAAAATGACATAATGTATTTACCTACATGAATTTCTTATCTTAATAAAACATGTGGAAAGCAAAATGGAATAACCGTCCACAATGAGATCACATGACTGTTCAACTACGAGCGAGTACCTTGACTAAATGCAAATACTGGACAACGGCCGAGAATCTGTATTGAAGATTAATTCTTCCGGCAATTAGCTCCCAATAAGTCATCAATTAGATGCTCTTGGAGATCACAAACATCGGAAACGGAAAATTACATGAAAAAATACAGGGTGTAAACGAAATCATGTAGGTAATTCCTTCAAACCTCGTGATGTACTCCTGACATGGATTAATGGATTAATCCTGCACGGGATACTTTTGGAATCAATAAAAATAAAATTACAAGAACTAAGCATGTTTTCTTAACGTGAGGCATTTTAGCGCCCCGAGCGAATTGCGCGGCTATCGTTCGCCGCGCGGTCATTTAACTCGGGGCGCTAAAATGCCTCACATTAAGAACACATGTTTAGTTCTTGTAATTTGTTTTTTTATTGACTCCAGAAGTATCCCTTCCAGGGTTAATTTATATGTCAGCAGTACATCACGAAGTTTGAAGGAATTACATGATTTCGTTTACACCCTGTATATCATTGAGGTTGCATTCTTGCAAAGAGCAAGCTAACGCGTGACGTCATTTGACTCAATCGTTAATAACACTCGCCAAACTGTTTATGAAATCAATGACACGTCAGGACAAATGTTAGGGCGTTCACTCCTACACCCATATTCTAAGACGTTCCTCCAAAACTTACTCGACTCGACTCCACTTCGACTCAGCCTTTTTCACTACCATCGGTAGTAATAGTTGACATAAACGTCCTCGACTCGAGATTTTTCCTCAGTCGAGGTAAGGAATCATCTGTCAAACTCAAGGTACCTCGAAACCTACCTTAAGGAAGGAAGTGTCAAAGTTCGTATGTAACAAAAATGAATTTTGAAGACTATCGAATATGCTTACGATAATCCTTACAATTATTTACCGCGGCGTTATTTGCGCGGTGCAGATAATTGAATTATGACGTAATGACTCCGTGGAGGAACCTCAAAGTTCACTCGAAATTGCGACTAAGAATACAATTTTGAAGGTGATTTCGAGGCCGTTCTGAGTCGAGTAAGTTTTGGAGGAACGTCTTAGAATATGGGTGTTAGACACGAAAGGTGTGGGTGAATGCCAGGCGTCACTAAACGTATTATTAGTAGTCACATTCGTTCTGCCTAGCGATTTTCCCAACTATGTTGAAGTCAGGTTCCAGTCTAACCAGATGCGGCTGAATACCAGTATTTTACACGGAGCGACTGCCATCAGACCTCCGCAACACAGTTACTGGGCAATGCCGATATCCTAAGGTTAGACCGGTTGTCAGACTTTCGGGCTTCTGACTACCCGTAACGACTGTGATTAGGTATTCTTAATGACATGCGGAACAGACGGTTTAACATGCTCTCCGAGGCACGGAGAGGTCTCGATCTGTAACGAACGATCACCCATCATCGTATGATTGGCGCGGTTGTTAATTAGCCACGAACCCCCTATTATTAGTAATAAGGCAACCACAGTTGCATACTGTGTTTCCGACAGTACATAAACCTACGAACACCGAGTAATGGATCACTTCAACCCTATGAAAGCCTTTAAACGCAACTTTGTCACAAGACAAGAGTAACTACCCTGCTGCGCATTCTTCTTCTTTTCGTGTGGTTAGTGACTAACCTGGTGTCAGAGTTTATACCGCCCATGGGCCTCTGACTTGGTTTCACATGCCGTCGAGAAATATCTCTCAGGCATTTTTGTTTCCTCACGATGTTTTCCTTCACCGTTTTTAAGCAAGTGATAATTATACACTACGCACATGAATTCGAAAAGTCAGAGGTGCGTGCCTTGGGTTCGAACTCTAGACTATGACTTGGCAGTCCGACTGTCACTCCACTAGGCTATCACTTGTGTGTATTAATAACATACTTATTACTATTACCAATGTGCTTTCAACCGTGGGGATTAAAGCAATATCCTGTTATGATCGTCCATTGTGGGTACAACCGCAATTATTTGTAGCGGTGTTTCAGGATGCCCATGTTTGATGGTGACCTTTTACGGGTTAAAATCATGATCATTATGGAAATGCGGTTTGATTCTAATGGAACGCAATATTATTTAGAGACCTAGGTACTGAAATGTACGATAACGTAATCGAATTCAATTGACATAATGCGCTGCGTCCGCGCATTGAATGCGCGTGTCAGCTGTGAGTGCTGTGACATTCCTTTATTACTCACAACACAACGAATACGCATTGAGGCAAGTATGACCGGCTTTGCAAAGGATTTTTAAGTTCAAATTATTTTAAACCTTATTTTAATACCCTTTAGGGCTCGTATTTACCGTACCGCGGTATGCTTCGGCAAGCCGCGGCACGACGAAGCTTCCCGCGGCATGCTAAGCTAATACGAGTGCTAAAAGTATTGCAATAAGGTTTAAAATTGCTTGAGCTTAAAAAATCCTTTACCGCGCCGTCATTTTAGTGAGCGCCGACCATTAAACAGTCCCGCCGAACGCTAGGCATTCATTAAACATCGTTTACGATGCAAAATCTTATCGTAGTTATACGAAATCTGATACGGGAAGTTAATAATTGGTTCGGTTACAATTACTTCATCATGAGTGGTTGTCCCGACCGATCCTCCACTGTGTATAGGGTTACGATGTAGGTACAACTAAAAAGTCCTGACAAAAAGCCTGATTTCGATAAAAATGTCCTGACATTGCCGCGAGTGCACGCATTGCATGTTTATTATTTGTTTTGTGTGCCAACCATCACGCCGGGGACTCCCGAGTTCGAAAATTTCAGTATTTCATTTAACATCAACATAGAAGCTAACTGATGGGTTATCTTGATAAATTTACATGATAATTTCGCAGTTATAGATAAAAGCATATCAAAATATTATGAAATAATTTTAATCTATATATAAACAAAAATGAATCGCCAAATGAGTTGCTAAGCGCAAAACTAGAGAACGGCTCGACCAATTCGGCTATTCTTTTTTGAATATATTCCTTAAGGCACAAGGAAGGTTCTTATGGAGAAAAAAAAACAAAAATTGCGTGGAAAATAGTAAAAACAACACTTTTCTTTTCCCATTACAGGCCAATAACTTTTGACAGAACGAAGTCTGTCCGGGCAGCTAGTTGATAATAAATCCTTATCAAATAAAGTTTTTTTTGTTTAAAGTGCGAAGAAAGATTACACATTTATGTGAAATATATACAACCCGTCTGTCTGCCAACCCGCACCAGGCCAGCGTGGTGGACTAAGGCCTAGACCCTCCTCGTTCTGAGAAAAGGCCCGTGCCCTGCAGTGAGACAGTAATGTGCTAGTTATGTTATGTTTATATACATGACGGAATTATTTATTGGTAGGTCTGCCATCCGTTCGGGATTCCCCGGCTTTGTCCTAGTTTGGGAGGGCGTCGGTCGCGTTTCTTTCGTTTTATATTTCAGCAATTAGTTCCACGCAGCTCACATATAACTTGGGTACGAACATTAATATTTTGGATACTTTAATACATAAAAAATATTTTCAAGAGCTCCCTGAGCAAAGTCCCGATTTTGACCAAATGTCCGGGGTTTTTGCAATCTTTGTCCGGTGTCGACAGTTTAGGTGATGACAGCCCCATTTATTGGTACTAACCCGTTAGACCACTAACATAGGAAGAACGTACTAGCTCTATGAGCAATGTTTACTACTAGTGCATTCAATATAACTAGAGTGTAATGTGATGACCCACAGGCAGCGGGCGTGGTGTTTACGTCTATTATCTCCTGCACTGATAACCGCAATGACCATGCCAGAACAGGCCACATACTCATTTACAAGGATTTTATTAGATACACGATCATATTAACTTATTTTAGGGAGTTAATAGGTATTTGAACGGTTTGTGTCGGACATACCGTTTTTATTTTTAACTTTTGGAAAATCCTCACGGATATCCCTCGCCCGGGGAAGGCAAGGAGGTCTGCCGGACTCTTACCGGCTAAAAACTAACGGTGTTCCTCCTCGTGACCGTTCGGCCCAGATCGCGGGATTCGTAAAAGCATGCACCGCAATCCCGGCAGGGTGTCGGATGTACCTACCCTAGTATCTAAAAGGCTAATCAACATAAAAACTAATTACCTAATTAGCTCTTGAATTGAATTCATCATCCTTTCAAAAACCGAGGATTAGAAAGGATTGGCCAAATACTCAAACGCTACTCAATTTTAAGTTACCTTAATTCTCGTGCTGTCACTGTCATTTTAAGGCGAAGCAACAGTGACGACACGAACTTAATAGCAAATAAAAAATTAAGTAACGTTTGAGTACCTATTTGACAATTAGGTTATCAAAGAACATGAGTTGTACCTACTGTGGAAATATTTCCAAATGGACTAATTCGAAGACATAATCGTCTGTAGTGTTCCATTTGTTTTGTTCTAGATTCTAGACAATAAACATAAATCTAGATCACAGATCAAAATACACAGTTGGACAGTGTCTGTATAAAGAGAATACAGTAAAAAGTATTGTGCCAAAAAATAACTGTTTACCAACAACACAATACTTAACGGTTACCACGATCAAGAACAATGGGCCTAAAAAACTTCAAAACAATGCCAAAAGAAAACAGTTTATTAAGCTCGAGACACCCACAAACTTTAATCTTTGAATGGCCGACAGACGGTATTATCCATTCGCGAAACATTTGGCTAACACGACCGAGTTTCGCCATTGGGAAAGCGGTGAAAAAAAAGTGAAAGTGCGCGAGCGAGACGAACGAATAAATTGACCTTGTTAAAACGAGACGCAAGGTATGACGTCACAATCCGATAACGCGGATTAAGGATGTCAATATAATAAATCGATCGTGAATAAAATACCTATTGTATTATTGATAACTGTAGAGCTCTCGAGGTCTGCGATAAACTGTTATGAAATATTATTTGTTAAATTGAATGATGCCTCCTCTCATCTTTATTGCTTGCTGCTATCGCTATCCAAAGTAAAATTTATATTGGAATAGACAAGTTTATTTATTATTACATTCGGTCTGAGGCTCGTGAGGAACTCCTTGTAGAACACAATGTAACATCACCAAAAGTCCTATTAACCTTACATGGACATTAGTGTTCTATACACGTGCACCTCAGTAAACAAACCATCCCACAACCTCTTCATCAAAGGAACTCATTTACATAGCAAGCTGTTCACGAGAAGTTATTAATTACATATTAAGTAAACATAGTCGCATAGGCTACCTATAGCAGCGCAGAGCTTATGAGGACGCGATGAGGACAGTACTGTGAGGAAAACGGTATGAGGCCTTTACGTAGGGACTCAGCACAGGTACAGCCTAGGTTCTAAATTATGACGTCATAACAATACTAGTTATTCTATAAAATTCGGTAGGTAATCCGTATTCCTCATCTAATCCTATCTTACTAATATTATAAACGTGAAAGTTTGGATATCTGCGAGTTTGTGAATTTGGATGTTTGTTAATCAATCACGCCTTAAGGCTGAACGGATTTGAATGAAATTTGGCACACAGGTAGACCGTGTGCTGGATTAGGACATAGGATACTTTTTATCAGGGTACATTAAGTTGTTAACCCGTGGACAACAGTATAATAATTGTGTCACAGACGGACAAAGGCCTTTGTCAAAGAGCACAGACTAATTTTCCAATACTGATAGGGTTTGAGCTGTATTGATAAACTTAAAATTATTGTATTCGATGGTCCAAGATCCTGGTCAACAATGTTATTTATTTAATCATTCGGCACATTCTATCGCAATTCCCTACTGAAGATAGAGCTCTCCGAAGTTACACCACAAAACACCAGCTCCTCTGCATCAAAAGTTTTCGATAAGTCAGTAATTGTCGAACGATTCGACTTGTCATTTCCCCTCGTTCCGAGAATCGTAGATGAAATGAGTTATCACACCCAATCGTTCCATAACTGTCTTATGGAAAAGTTTTGAATCACGGGGCTCTGTCTTTGTTTTCCGCATCGTCTGCCCCAGGTGGCTTCTACAGGTCGCCAGTAGATCAGTCAGTATTTAAGTGTCAATTTATAATAATGGTCACCACTACCAAACACCACGGAAATATTATTTTCGATAAGAGTAGGTATATATTTTATCGAAACAATCGATATAATTGATATAAGTGATATGTCAACTCGCTAGTGGTCGAGCTTACTAATTAAACCTGTCAAATTGTTGTAAGTACCACTTACATTCTATCTAGGGTTACCAGAAGTAAAATTAAAAATTCCTGACAAAAAGCCGAATTTCTATAAAGATGTCCTGAGGCAGCACTGGGAATTTTCGACTTCAAAAAATATACCTATCTACAACACGCAAAAGTTAACTTGAGACCCGAGCGGATTGCGCGCTCCGGACTCCCAGCCCCCGCACTGCTTATCGCTCTCGCCATCAGTGTGACCAGATTTAGCAGAATTCTGCGATTATAGCAGAATTAGATCCCCAATTTACGGCTTAGCAGATTGTGTCGCAGATCGGAAAAAATAGCAGTTTTCGGCAGAATCTTATAAAACCTCCGTAGAAAATTAACGAGATTAGACATTGACAAATTACCTGTGCTTCACTTGAGTAGTTGCGATAGAAATATTTGAAGAATTCTACCATTCTTAAATCATGTCCGATTTTTCTTATTCTACTTGGGAACCCTCAAGTACATTTTAGGGGAATTCCCTGTAAATGTATATTTTCTTTCGAGTTCTGTGTAGAGTAAATGTTCTGCGTAGTCGTCGTTAGTCAGTTGTGTCGTGCGTGTTAATATACTTAGTAAAAATTAAAAGAAAATATGACCAGAACTATCGTTCCGAGTGAGAGAAGGATCCAATGTTTTCATCTTGGTTATCAAAGATCCAAGGATGACAGTAATGCCGCTTTTTATAAAGCATGTATAAAAGAAATTAGTTTCACGACTTTCTGTTCTAAAAGATCATTAAACTCAGTGAAACAAAAAAGTATCATTGGATATTCTGGACAGTCATCGGTAAGTGATTCTACCTACATAAAAAAAATTGCAGTATTTAGGCGAGCAGCTGGCATAATGTTAAATTTAAATCTGGTCACACTGCTCACCAACGACGCGTAAGTACTGTTAGAGTCTGGCAAATGAATGCGTGACCTGAGAAAACGCGGCAAATTCAAAAAATCTTTATGTGGTAGGTATTACTAACTGTATACCTCTAGTTAAATGTTTTGATACTTGAATATTTTTTGTATGCCATATTGTTGCCATATTAAAACTTTAAACAAAACTCCAAGTCACGCTTTCGTTTGCCAGACTCTAGCAAACTCACGATCTACGTCTTACACCATCCCAAATCTCAAGTTAACACTTGCAGGTGGTACTTATAATTATTAAGTACTTATTTAATTAAATAATCAATTATCCTGACCTTTTTAAATTCCGGCCTAATCAGTGCCTAAAAGTCCTGAAGTCGGGTAACTCTAATCCTACCAGTCATTGTCATCGCCCAATATGAAATCCCTCTCACCTATCATTATCTTTAATTACAGACATTGTTATCTTTAAATTGGAAACATATGGACTATGGACAAAGAGAAAATCTCTATAGTCAACATAATTTAGAAATGGAAATTAATGACGACATTATGAATCATTGTCGTTTGAAAGTTAGATAACTTATCAGGCATACAGATAAAGACAATGTATTTGAAATAAACTTAGTTTTAGGTAGGTACATGTGTTTCTTTTGTCTATAATTATCTTAGATTATATCTCTTGATGTAACCATGATTACAGTAGGAAGTTTAGAAGGGAGAAACATTTACAAAATTAGTAAGAAAACTGAGACAAAACATCGTATCTTCTGCCTCATATGACGTGCCGTTTTTTGGCTAGGTGGCGAACTTTTTAATGTTAGCCAATTAGCCAACTCACTGGTAGCTGTCACAGAACGTCGGTTTCCTCGTATTCTTGTATTCTTGAGAAATAGACTCCATTAGTTAAGTGTTTAGTGTATATTGTATGCTGTACGATGGAAGGATGCAGTATTTTAGTTTTATATTGCTGTCTCATGAGCGGCCGTGCGGTGGCACCATCTAGAGGTGTATAATCTAAGGTAACTATAATCTTAGCATTTTGCATTTCGATTTTGTTTTATTCAATGCATCATAAATTCATGATTCATGATCTTCATATCAGCGTAAACTTGCATAGATGAACATTGTAGTGAACTATTCAGAAAACCATACTTATGATAAGACGACTATTATGAATCAGTACTTAACAGTTGTTAAGGAACATGGCTTGTGTTGCACTAAACGTGACTAAATCATTGGAAAATATTGATATTTTCTTGACAATCAGCAGCGATGGGATGACTACTTCAGTTAAGTTTTATTGTATCGTCGCTGCGCCTGCAAAATCCACTATGTGTTTTTTTTATCTGTCTTTGATGCTATTTTATAATAGTTCTCAAGCCACGTGCAACTGTAAAATACGTTTTCTACTAATTTATTTTGCTATCTTGTTAACCAAATAAATTATTAAAAAACAGATTTTACAGGTGCACGTGGCTTGAGAACTATTATAAAATATCATCAAAGACAGATTTAAAAAAAAACACAGCGGATTTTGCAGGCACAGCGACGGTATAGCCATTGGTGTCGATTCTGTAGCACATTTTGACAGTACTAAACTAAACAAAACGCAACTGTCACTTTCTTTTTCTATTGAAACAGAGAGAGACAAACACCCATAGTTTAGTTGTCCTGTCAAAGTGCGCAACAGAATCGACAGCATTATTTGCTGTATTTCAGTTTTTTGAAGTCGGTTTTTTTCTGTTTTGTGTGAACTAAGACTAACTCTTTCCTTTTTTGAAGTTTGTTAAAAATATGTATTATGGCCTGCGCGGACGAAGGGATCATGGCGGACAAAATATAGTCCGCGGTGCGCTCTTATTAGTACTGCAATAAGAGCGCACCGCGGACTTTTTGTCCGCGCCAATACCTCATGTCGACATGAGGTATTGCGCGGACAAAGTGCAACCTTATTGCAGTACTAATAAGAGGGCACCGCGGTCTTTTTGTCCGCCACTGTCCCTCGTCTGCGTCTGCGCAGGCCCTTAATGTCTACCCAGTTTATACCTAGTACACCCCATTTCTGTGCAGTATTATGACAATCACTGTTTAAAAGAAAATAATGTTCTTTAGTTTTATAATGTTGCATACAAAAATAGTGAGATGACAACATTACCTACCGCCTAGTGAAATAAAACAATAACACATTATAATCACTAAGTAATGATAATGAGTTACCACAGGTAATAACAAATAATTAATAAGTAATTATGTTAGTTATTAATATTACTCATCACACACAGGACCAGCAAATTATGGCTAGGTACATACATATAATTGATTTAGAATAATTTAGATCTACTACACTGTAAATATGAAGGTTGCATTGCATTAAGAAAAAATAAATTGATATTATGTAGGTTAAATAATATATGAATTCTTTTTTCTAGCATGTAGATTCAGAGCACGATTGCTAATCGTGAGGTCTTTGGTTCAATCCCCAGGTCAGGCAGTGTTGGGTTTTTTCGAGTGGAATTCCTTAGTAGCAGCCGGTGTTTGGATTTGTACCAGATTGATGGCAATAGGTTCGCCCCCTATTACATGGGACTTAAACACAACTGGCGAAAGTGACTATAAAGTTATGACAAGTTACATCATAACATATGTTTACACTGCAGTTATACAGCATTTATAACTTAACACAGCAATTATAAGTAAGGTGGTAAGATAAAACTGCTGAAACAACAGATCTTTGTTAGCAAAAAAGGCTGTCAGTTTAACTTTAGAAATAGATTCTTACAATATTATATCAATGGTTTTTCTATTTCATTTTTATTTATATTTTTCTACTTCTATTTAAGTATAATATAATAATACAAAACAGTACTTCTAACACAATATTTACATTAGTATGAAAACATAAGGAAAAATCATTTGGAAATACCGAAAGATTAACCATTCAAGTACGAGAATGTTTTAAAATATTAAGGTTATCATTATGATGCAGTTTGGAAATCCCAGATTGAAGTAAGTATTAAATACTTAAAGTAATTCCATAAGTACTTAAGTAAGATTGAAAATAACTCTAAGGTTTTGGTTAATGTAAGCAGACAGCAGAACTATGTATTCTAACAAGTAACATTACCAATTACGTTACAATCTAACATCTTTGCTCATTCTCAATAGAATTACAACCAGCTTAACTTGAAACTGTCACTCGTCACTGTCTAAGGTCCGTATTACAGAACATTCCTCAAGTCCAGTTTGATCTTTAATCAGTTGATCACTGTTTAAGTATTGAATCAGTACTTGAGGAACGGTCTTATTCCAGAATGGTAATCAATCTATACTCAGATGAAAGGAGACTCAAATCAAGCCATTCAATTGGTTGATTACAGATCAAATCGCTGCTTGGGGTTGAATCTACGAACTGAGTAACAATCTAGAATAAAGCCAAACAGCTGAACTATGATCAATGAATCTATGCTTGAGGAATGTTTAAAATTAAAAGTTGACTCAAAACTAGTTTTAAACAGAGATTAATGCTCGAGTTTTGTTCTGTAATAGGACCTACGAATAATAATACCAGACAGCAATAGTGTTTAAACAAATGTTACGATTTGTAAGTATTGCTAAGCGAGATATTGATGTTGGTTCTGTTGCGCACTTTGACAGGACTAAACTAAACTAAGGGTGCTTGTCTCTTTCTGTTTCAGTAGAAAAAGAAAGAGACAGTTGCGTTTAGTCTAGTTTAATACTGGTGTTGATTCTGTAGTGCATTTTGACAGTACTAAACTAGACTTAACGCAACTGTCACTTTCTTTATCTATTGAAACAGAAAGAGACAAACACCCTTAGTTTAGTTTAGTCCTGACAAAATGTGCAACAGAATGGACACCATTAACTATTTACAAAATCTGTTTTAATCTATACTAATATTATAAAGCTGAAGAGTTAGTTTGTTTGTTTGTTTGAACGCGCTAATCTCAGGAACTACTGGTTGGAATTGAAAAATTATTTTTGTGATGGATAGTCCATTTATCGAGGAAGGTTATAGGCTATATAACATCACGCTACGACCAATAGGAGCCGAGCATAAATGAAAAATGTTGCAAAAACGGGAAAATGTCCACCTGTGCGAAGCCGGGACGGGCCGCTATATATTATAATATTGATTATCATGTTTTGATAGTAATATCAAGTTAGTAAGGTATTAAAGTTTTTAATAACAATTTTTGTAACTCATGCTTACATTATCAATTGACCGATTATTGGTTCTTTTGTGAAATAAAATTATCATACAGTAATTGACCTTCATTTTGTATGTTCTTGTATGTAGTCATAAAACAACATTAAAACCTCAATGCTTAAGCATTACGAAAACTAATAACAAATCAAAAATATGACAGGTGGCAAACATTTGACAAAAAAAGGTAAGTAAATAAGTTACGTCGTTTTTACGAGTGAACATCAAAACATAGACGTCGCAAAACAAACCAGTATAGCAACTTAAACTAAGTAACTATTTAGCATAACAACTTTGTGTTTGCTACAGCACAGGATCACACATTATCCGCGGCCATAGAGGCACTCACTACATAACATTCTCATACTAACATATTTACTATTCTAAATTTATTTGCATATCGCTCTGTCCAGAGAATGCAAAACTTGGAGTAACGTGACGTAAGGATCAACAATTGTACCCTTGTGATTTAATATGACCACTATAGTCATAGGAAATTGTACTGGGCGCGTTAACAATCAGAACAATGGTAGGTAGTAGGAAAATCAAACAGAAACATCGGCTGAATTGAATCATCTCAATAAATATGCCAACTACCAACAAAGGATAACTTCAACAACGCGTTTCATATATACCACACCTACGAAATAGTCATTCACCGTTTGTTTATCAATATACATCAACAATAAATGTGTAAAGGTAAAGATAACAAGTAAATTAGCCCAGCTAAACGGAATAATAACGAAAAATTGTAGGTTGACGTACCTTCGGTTTATAGAACCACTTTCTTAGTGACTCCATTGGACCTGTTTTGTATAGCAGCCTCATATGAACGGATCACTGCACATCCACACACATTATAATAATGAAATAGCACCGATAATCACTACGTAAATGAAAACAGAAACTTGATTTTCGTCAATATTTACATCAAATAACACAAACGGCAGACATGTTTCCACTCTCTGTATTTCCACTACATTCCGTTCACGTTACGGAGTGAATGACATGACGAAACGAATTTGAGCTGGGCAACGCGACTGACTGACTGAATGAAATGATAGTGTTGGGCGTTTATTATAACTATATTTTTTAGTAACTTACATCGATATTATTTTAGTATAAAGCCCAACCAGAAAAAAAGAACACTATGCCATATTGTGTAATAGCACGTGAACGAATGACTGGCAATAGTAATTATTATGGTGAAGATCTTGTCAAGTCATTTTGTCGATTTGTTGACGTGAAATATTAACTCCAGTATACTTTTTAGTTTTTCCAGACCAGCAATAAATGAAAAAATAATAATGATATCATAAAATAACTTATCATTATCGTGTTCATCATACCCATCCCATCATATCAGCCCGTTAACGTCTATTGCTACGTATTAGCCTCCCAATTCCGTGTTAGTAAAAAATAATATTCTTGTATACTCCAGTGTGCACGCGCATACTAAAAATGTGTTTTTGGTGCGCATTTTAACCACATGTACGAGGTATTACAAAATTTGTTGCGAGACAATTCTTGACTGACATTTTCATCAAAATTAATAGACTTGTGATCAAACCAGTCAGACGGTTAGATCTTCAAGTTAATAAGACCTGAAATGTATTTCAGGGTATAATTTACAAGGGCTACGTTTAAAAAAGATTAGTAAAAGGATAGCAGAGTAAACTTGCTGTAGATTAAACATTCAAATCTCGTGATGATTGATTATGATGAAATAGTCGACTAACTACAGGTGGGACCTACATTCGAACACTTTCGATTTAAAAAAATAATAAAGCTGTGGTGAGTCAGTGTGTAAAGCGTGGGAATTTTGAAATTCCTTAAATCTTTTTCTGATTTTAAAAACTATTTATTATAATAATGTAATATGTTAATTAGGTCCTGTATATAATTTATTCAAGTTTTGCACATACAGAAATCCTCGTAATCAGTAAAACACCTACTAATAATAAGTTATCACCTTAGTATTATAACATCTGTCTAGGAAACTTTCAGGTAGACAAGTAGTGATTGTAAAAACCTCTTCGAAAATTAGATAAAGTTGTGGATTTATGTAAAAGAATGGTTTGTAATGTTTGTATCATGAAATAATCAATCTATTCTTGTTAATTAAAAAAATCGTCGTAATAAGTACTCCACCATAGCGCCATCTATCATCGTAGCCACGAACTAAAATGTTAAGGTTGGCGGGAGTCGCGCATTTATGCACATACCTACTTATTTCTAATTTATTTTACGTTAGGTACCTAACGACTGTTTTATTTCCCATGAGGCTAATTTATAGAAATAATCTACAATAACTGCGGAAGTGAATCTGCGTGTGTTTGCTACTTTTGCAAACGGGTATCATTTAAACGGTGATCAAAATCTTATATTGTGTTAGCTATAATTTATACTAATATTATAAACTTTTTGTGTTGGATAGTCCATTTATCGAGGAAGGTAATAGGCTATTAACATCACGCTACTACCAATAGGAGCGGAGCATAAATTAAAAATGTTGCAACAACGGGGAAAATGTCCACCTAGTAAAATATAAGATTTTGATCACCTAGCGAAAATGTATACCTACTTGGTCAGCGGAGAAAATTGTGTCAGACTTTCGACAATAAGCTTTTCTGCGTGGATAAAAAAATAACCACGAATCGGAAAGTGATCGTAAACATCGAAAGTGATCAAGGGTACTTCGACCGCCACGGTGTTCTTCTTAGGACAATAATGGCTGGAGTCGCAGTCCAAAAATACTTTGAATTGCACAAAGACTATTTGTTACTAGAAGACTTTCAATGCAAAACTTGTCGAGACTATAAAAGGCCCCTCGGAACTTCACCAAAAGAAGATAACAAGGAATTTAAGATAACCATTAAAATTAAACCTACCTTACGTTCTTTGGGAACTGTAAAAGGCATCGTTTGCCCCGACTAGCACATTAGCAGAGCCCTGCTCCAGATAATTGCACTAAGTAGAGTGTAGAATTACTCAAGACGCTATTCTACAAACAACTATTTCTTAGCCGTCACGTGTTTAAGGTAAAACCGGGTTTATATTGTGGGAAACCGTCTATAGGTTACAAATTCTTCGCTTTTGAAGTTCGGTAATGATAAGACAACGATTGTAAAGTGCCAAATCCAATGGCAGTATTATTGCACAAGTTATTTCATGCAATTGCACGCTTAATTCATAAAATTAGCAAAATTTGCTGAACTTGCTGCAAGGGTTTCCACTTTTAGAAAGTAGGTTGCTGAATTCACCTTGTGCAATAAATCTTGCTAGTTGTTTTGGAGCTCAACTGTCATCGATTAGTTAAAAGACTCAGTGTAAAAAAATAAAACCCACTTCAAAAAAACGATGAAAAGAATAAAATAATTACCATATTATAAAATTTTCAGTTTTAGAAGTCGGTGCTAATCCACGCTGAACCAAATTGAAGGCACCGACTTCTAAAACTGTTAATTTTATAATATGGTACCTAATTATTTTATTCTTTTCATCGTTTTTAAGAAGTCGGTTTTATTTTTGTTAAAATGTTTTTTATTTTTTTCATTTTAGTGGCCTTAATTAAAATATGGTTGGACCTACTAAAGACGCTGCTCGTAACATAATCACATCATCACATTATGCGTACTGTTCGTCATTGAGGAGTTCTATTGTCTATCTCCGAAGTTCTTCATCAGATCTTCACCAAATTTAAATGGGACCAATCTGGAAGTATATCCTTTCAAATATTTTTTTTATCTAAATCGGTTTATAAATGGCGGAGTTATGAGGTAACAAACATTAAAAAAAAACATACAGACGAACTGAGAACCTCCTCCTTTTTTGGAAGTCGGTTAAAAAACGAAGGAAGAATGATGACATGATTTAACTCTACAATATATATTTGTATCGGAACCTTCGTAATAGCTGAAGTTCTTGGGCCAAGCAGAAAAGGAAGAAGAATGAAATAAGAAGTCATGATCTGACGTCGTTTGAATCCATCCACAGAGTCAGAAAGTTAAAAGAAAAGCGTTCGACCGCTACAGGTGGCAGGTTGTCTATAACGACACTTGTTGCTTTAATAAACTGTTGCTGTTGGTGTGGAGAGTTAACAACACATATATAGCTGATGTAATAAGACAAAATATTTTTGGGACTGTATCGAAATTCGAAAACCGGGTGACATTAATTATTGAATGTCTTCAGTCAGTGTCTGTTACGTTCATCTGTCACAGACGATTTCTCCGGAACTATGGGTTGTTGAAAGATGGGAACAATTTTATTTTTTATTTTTCGGATTATCTTTTCGGGTCGCTGAAGGAAGTAATGTTGTTTCGTATTTTACGCAAAAAGTGCGAATCTTGGAGTTCACGATACAACAAGACCGATATCCCGATATATTTCCCCCAAGAAAAGTGAAATAACGCCTCAAGTTAAAGGATAGTGTTGGGGAACGAGGTATTGTGTTCCTCCTGCGAAAAGGGAGGATCCTCCTACCAGGCGGTTCTTATGCCTGGCGGGCCACTGCCCAACGGTTGATGTTGGGAAGTTGTAAATATACTAACTCCGTGTCAAATCTTGATACCGCGATGCAGGATTTGTGACATTTCATCTGACAGCTGTCATTGTCGTCACTGTAGTCTGCTAGACATTCGTCGTGCAGCGTAGTTCGCATGTGGCGTGATAGATGCCGCCACAATAGTAATTAATAATCTTTTACCCTAGTAGGTACTACGACATACCTACGTTTCGTTTTGTTTGAAACAAAACAAATAATTATAAATGGATTAAAACATTTCCTGCTAATAAAATCATCTGTAATCATCAGAACGGCAGGACTCATGCTATGCGTAAAAAATCAATAAAGAGTCACCCACGCTTAAACCTCTTGTCACCCACAACTCTGGGGGTACTCCCCCACATTGGTTGGTGTCACCAACGATAAACAGCTATGTAGCTATGTAACTTTGACGATACGTTTGGTGCAGTGGCTGAGCGATCGGCTTCTGCGCTACGGGTCGTGGTTTCGATTCCCGCACGGAACAAATATTTGTATGGCCTACAGATAGCTGTTCCGGGTCTGGATGTTTGTGCAAGTGAAGATTTGTGTCTGTAAACGCAGCCACGATACAGGAGAAATCCTAGTGTGGGGCAACGTTTTTTTTAAGAAAAAAAAAGAAACAAATAAAAAAACTACTTGTAAACATGTATCGCATGTTTACAAAAAAGGTTAAGAAATGTTTATCGATCTTTATGCTCGTGTGTTCTGCAACTAGATATTTACTATATCGTAGGCGGATAATACCGAAATAATGACTACAGATTCAACCAATGCGAAGTCTAGCGATTCAATGCTTCCTTTGAACAATACAGCCGTATCTATTTCAAATAGAAGATTATTTTGCTCGTTTGCCATTGTGTTTTATTGCCGAATTGTTTCTTACCTACGACTAGCTTATAACAATGCTATTCTGAGATTGTTTATTACAAAGTAAAACTCCAAGAATTTATTAGTAACCTTTTCGCAACTATGTTGAGGTCAGCTTCCAGTTTAACCAGATGCGGCTGATTACCAGTATATTACACGGAGCGACTGCCATCAGACCTCGGCAACCGCGTTAAAGTGCAATGCCGATAGTTAGACTTTCGGGCTTCTGACTACCCGTAACGGTTGTCATAGGTATTCGTATGACATCCGGGACCGACAGTTTAACGTGGTCTCCGAGGCACGGAGGGTTTCGGTGTGTAACAAACGGTCACCCATCCACAGACTGACCGCAGCAAGCGCAGCTTAACCACGCAAATCATAATTATGATCCGTGAGGTTGGTAATTAGCCACGAGCTCCGAGAATTTATTAGTAACTAAGCTAATATTGTTTGATTTCCATCAACTCTAAAATTTCTAGTTTCCTTTTCCAAAATTTGTCTATTATTAGGTACATCTAGGTCTTACTTTGAACTGTAAATGGTAATGAGAAACACTAAACTAAACCTAACCTAGGTACGTAAGTAGTGCCTTGTGTAGACTAATAATATTCACAGTTAAACT
The DNA here is from genome assembly GCA_910594945.2 of Amphipyra berbera. Taxonomy (NCBI): domain Eukaryota; kingdom Metazoa; phylum Arthropoda; class Insecta; order Lepidoptera; family Noctuidae; genus Amphipyra; species Amphipyra berbera. The sequence goes on along the minus strand of OU343144.1, from coordinate 8,086,230 downwards.
TAGTTCAGTTATAATAGAGTAAAACTATGTTCAGTTATGCTCGTAGAGTAAATATTCCATGGTTGCTCGGTATATCTGTCATAAAAATGTCAAATTTCTCAAGGAATAATTATGAATAATAAGAGGCAGACCTTTTGCGTCTCACAAAGTGACGAACCAGCCCTCAAGGATTAAAACAACAATAACAGTTAAGACAATGAGCCGAATTTCAATGTAAATTGATCGACGAATTAGAGAGGTAGTCCGCTAGAGAATAAAGATTATTTTTTTACTTTTAACTTTTTCAAATGCAAATGTCACGTGGGCGAATAACACCACAGATGAATTAAATTACTGGAATGCTTGCGAACTTCTGTTTCCCTAGGGTTGAGTGACGTCATTAATGTAGAAGTTTTTAGTAAGATGTTATGTTTTAAGGTATTATCGAAGTTGGAAGTACTTTTTGTATGCGCTTGTGGGACTATTATTGTGGGTTATTGATGAGTGTTGCTCAGTTATTTAAATGTATTAATCATTTATTTATTAATAAAAATTGTTATTTTTTTGTAGCATAAAATGTGTCTTCCTAGAAAGATAGAAAGATGCACGAAAGTCTGACAACCGGTGTAAGCTTAGGATATCGGCATTGCTCAGTTACTGGGTTGCGGAGGTCTGATGGCAGTCGCTCCGCGTAAAATACTGGTATTCAGCCACATCTGATTAGAATGGAAGCTGACCCCAAGATAATTGGGAAAAGGTTAGGAGGAAGAAAATGTGTCTCCCTTCTGGGCAAAGGACGTTTCATATTACGTAAAATAAAATTAATATTTGTGTAAAAATTCTCCTTTCCTGGAAGTAGAATATTCTTTATTTTTTTCTGTATTAGGCACTTTTTATGTTGAAGTAGAAAATTTAAATACCATCAAGGAGTTAATTCATTGATATAAAAATAATTTGTGGATGAAAGATTTTGAAACGATTTGTCAATTAATTTTTAGCCAAAGGAATTAATTGGGGAAATGATAGGTCACTTAAATGCCGAGGCCTCTCAAATTCTTTTGAGGGGGACACTTCCTCGAATTACTTTTCCGGGCGGAACAAAATATTTTTTTTGTTGCTAAAAAGTTTAACTTTCTCTTTCGGTTATCTTTCTAGTGGATTGAGTTGATAAAATAGTTGTTCGAAAACATTGAAAAAGTTTCTGACACTGAAATAAAGTATTATCAAAATATGATGAGTTTAGATAAATAATGGAATCGGGCGTTACTTTGCGGAAATGCAAACCGTGGTATGTACCATGGTAGCCCAAAAATGTACCTAGGTATCTGTTTGGATTGCTTGTTGCATTCGCACTTTCTACATCTGCATATATTGGGCAGGAGGACGGTCCTGCATACTGCATCCAAGCCTAATTAACGCTATACAGGATGTTAACGAAATCATGTAATTCCTTCAAACCTCGTGATGTACTGCTGACATAGATTAACACCCATATTCTAAGACTTTCCTCCAAAACTTACTCGACTCAGATCGGCCTCGAAAACACCATCAAAACTGTATTCTTAGTCGCAATTTCGAATGAACTTTGAGGTACCTCGACGGAGTCATTACGTCATAATTTGAATTATCTGCATCGCGCAAATAACGCCGCGATAAATAGGTGTAAGGATTATCGTAAGCATATTCGATAAAGTCTTCAAAATTCATTTTTGTTACATACTAACTTTGACACTTCCTTCCTTAAGGTAGGATCCGAGATACCTTGAGTTTGACAGATGATTCCTTACCTTGACTGAGGAAAAATTTCGAGTCGAGGATGGTTATGTCAACTATAACTACCGATGGTAGTGAAAAAGGCTGAGTCAAGGTGGAGTCGAGTCGAGTAAGTTTTGGAGGAACGTCTTAGAATATGGGTGTAAGCCTGCAGTGAATGCTTTTAAGATACAATAAAAAAAATACAAGAAGTAAACATGTGTTCTTAACGTCAGGCATTTTAGAGCCCCTAGCGGACTGCGCGGCTATCGCTCGCCGCGCGGTCATTTAATTCGGGGCGTTAAAATGCCTCACGTTAAGAGCATATGTTTACTTCTTGTAATTTTTTTGTTTATTGAATCCAAATGTATCCCGTGCAGGGTTAATCTATGTCAGCAGTACATCACGAGGTTTGAAGGAATTACATGATATCGTTTACACCCTGTAAATTGTTATTGTATATTTTTGTATGATAAGTCCATAAATAATACATTTTATTTTCTGTAAATAAATCTGTTACAGACACTTTTACAAGTCAATGTAATGTTTCGTTTTTAAGACTAGATGACTCCGGCCTGTCCTATCTGACTAGCACTGAGAAGAAAAGTCGAAACAAACTCAGAGAGTCTCTTTTAAAATCCAGACATACTGGTATAAAATCTATGCGAGTGTATCAATGTAGGGCAACGTCTGGAATGGCCTTTTGAGGAAAGTACTCTAGCAGCAGTGGCGTGCATTGGTTGCCGGACTAGGTAGGCAGGCACTAGCGATGTCACCTTTCAATTGTACGCTTAAGCTCATTTCAATACGAATCTGACCAAAATAAATCATAGCCATACACGCTTATTTTATTTATAGTAATAGTTAAAGATGGAGTAGGTAATTAAATCTTATGAGGTAGGCACTGCCTTATTGCCTATATGTAATGCACGCAACTGTCTAGCAGATTTTGAGTCTTCTTTTTAGGGTTCCGTGCCCAAAGGGTAAAACGGGACTCTATTACTAAGACTCCGCTGTCCGTCCGTCCGTCCGTCTATCACCAGGCTGTATCTCATGAACCGTGATAGTTAGACAGTTGAAATTTTCACAGATGATGTATTTCAGAAAAAACAGAATAAAATAAATATTTATGGGGCTCCCATACAATAAACGTGATTTTTATAGATAATGGTACGGAACCCTTCGTGCGCGAGTCCGACTCGCACTTGGCCGGTTTTTATTTATACCTATTTCTCGAATTTAACGAGTTAACATTTGTTTTAAGGTCCGTAGAACATTTTGAGGCAATACGATTACTTAATTATCTGTGCCTGCCTACCCCTAGTACGAATTTGCAAGTTACGAAAACGGCAACAGTTTTCATGAGTTCGCTAAACTGAATTATGCATTTGTCTATTTTTAACCCCCGACGCAAAAACGACGGGGTGTTATAAGTTGGAGGTGTCTGTGTGTGTGCGCGTGTGTGTGTGTGTGTGTGTGTGTGTGTAGTGTGTGTCTGTCTGTGGCATCATAGCTCCCAAACGAATGGACCGATTTTGATGCGGTTTTTTTCTATTTGAAACCTGATGTAATCGAGATGGTTCTTAGCTATAATTTATGAAGATCTGTTTAGGCGTTTGAAGATCATCAGCTCATTTCCTACTTGACAAAAGGGTCTTACCAACTTTCACTGGTCCGATTGATTTTAAATTTGGTGTACTGTTACTTTGGTGGTATTTCCAAGACATGGCAACCTTGAGCTGATGCTGCAAGTAGTCTGCAGGATACCCAACCCCTCAGCGACTTATAGCAGATATAGCATGTTTGAGCTCATAAGAATGGTCTCAATGAGTAGATGTTAGATAGATGATGGTGTCTACTAGTAATTTAAAAAGTATTAAATATAAATTAAATTTAAAATTTAAAAAAATCCCGACTCCAAAATAAAATGTGTTTATTGGCCATTTAACTTTATTAAAAGTACCTAGTAATATTTTGATTCAAGTGTCGTCACGTCGGGGGACCGCTAACTAAATGAATTAAAAAAAAAACAGAATACAAAACAAGAAGCTTGGTAATGATAATTTACTTAGCGATCCCTCGACGTGACGACGCTTGAATCAAAATATTACTAGGTACTTTTAACAAAGTTAAATGGCCAATAAACACGTTTTATTTTTTACTTTTTAGGGGTTATTTTTTGAGTCGGGGGTTTTTTAAATTTTAAATTTATTCTTATGGGTGTGTTCGAGAGATAGACTTTAGCTTTTTGCCATTTTCTCATTATTTTTATTTTCATTACCTGCCTCGTTGGTCTAGTGGTAGCAAGCGCGACTGCTGATCGCGAGGTCCTGGGCTCGATCCCCAGGCCGGGCAAAGTGTTATTGAGTTTTTCCGTCTAGCATTCCTCAGTAGCAGCCCGGAGTTTGGATTTGTGCCCGGTTGATGGCTAAAAGCTCGCCCCCTATTATATGGGGCTTAAATATAGCGGCGAAATAAGTGTGTTACTATATACCTCTGCCTAACCCTTCGGGGAATACAGACGGTGATGTTGTTATGTTATTGTCATTTTCGTAACTTGCAAACTCGTACTGGAAGTACGGGACTTGTCTAGTTAATAGACCAGTCCCACAATTCACCCATTAAAGTCATACACACCTTAAAACTTGTGGCTTACAAGGCCAATGTAAGATGTTATGAACTCTAAAGTAATTCTCAGCTTCTTAAGTATTCTCAGAAGGGATATCAACCCCGCCACGCACAGTTATTAATTAACATGACGCGTACAATGTCACAAATTATACTCTGCGGAATGATTAGAAGATTAGAAGCTGTCCCTATAGATCATTAACAACCCCTCATATTGATGTAGGAGATAAACTAGAAGTGGTTTAAGCGCACTTGCATCTTTCGAATGTTAAGGGGAAATGCGGTCAGCATTTAGTCCATACAAACGTATTCCTCAGTTTCCTCCTTGGATAATGTCATTAGAGCAAATATTTTTTACCATATGATATACAAGGTTAGTCGGAAAGGGGGTACTAAGCCGCGGGCCACTTAAAGTATCATTGATGACTATTTTAAAGCAAGTGTTAAAATTTCAAAATCCGATAATTTTTATTTGCATGCAAAACGATTTTTATTTTAGTTTAAAAAAAAAAAACATACCTGCTTTAGTTATGAATTCAGATAATTAATTTTACCCCAAATATGACCTAAATTGTAAAAACAGCTGGTCATATATATGGACAGATAAATTTTAGCATATTTTTTACGAAATCTTTGAAAAGCTATTTCTCTTAAACTATCGGGTTTTGGGGAAAGTTGTAGAACAAAAGTTATCCCTTATTATGGATGCTTTAATACCTTTTCGGCTTAGTACCCCCCTTTCCGACTAACCTTGTATATCTACCACCACTATGTCCCTACACGTGTTGTTTTTGTCAATAAATTAATTATTAAAAGAACTAGAAACGTTTAAATTTTACAAAAATCGACCGGTTTTACCACCGTTTTCAAACACCTGGCAAACAAATTTGACGAATATAAAAAATAAAAGAAAAACATACAGACATAAGCAAAGTCTTTCTTTAATGACTACAGAAAAAAATATTAAAATCGGTCCGGATTTGAAGAAGGAAACAGGGAAATACGAAAGTACGATTTCGCTAATACTGCACAGGAGAAATCAGTCCGAGATGCAGTTGTCTCTTTCGCGTTCAATTAGGAAGGTTTCCGGGAGGGGTGGGGTGGAGATAGATCGCTTAAAAACCTGTTCTGGAAATATTTTGCAGCCCGCGTTTCTTCTTAAATCACTGTGCTTGTGTCTCTAAAGAGGAACAGGTGTACTATGTGGCATTAAAACGACGCGTAACGATACTTAGCTAAGTGTATACGTAGCGTAGGTACCGTGTGGTCTTGGCTTCATTTTTGGTAAAGATACAAGAGTCTCAATTTTAACCAATAACGCTCCGTTAAATATAGGAATCGGTAGTTAACAAACCTACATGCACGAAAATGAAACCGAAATAATCTCTTTTTAACAAAAATAAAACCGACTTCAAATTGTCTATCTCCGAAGTTCTTCATCAGATCTCATCACCAAATTTGAATGGGACCACTTCGAAAGAATACTCTTTCAAACAAAAAAAGAATCATTAAAATCGGTTCACAATTAGCAAAGATATCGCGGAACAAACATACAAAAAAAATAAAAAAACATATAGTCGAATTGAGAACCTCCTCCTTTTTTGAAAGTCGGTTAAAAATAAACGTAATAGTGCACGCTGCTACGACGCATCTAAGTGCTACGTCGAGACTACAAGAGCCTAGCCTACGCCGCGCTACACAGGTGGCCAAACTTCTAGCAAATACAGCGATTGGATTAGAAAAGTAGAAGTAGTCAACTAAATCAACATTCTGTTTATTAAAAAAGAGAAGTAATTAAATGTATCGCGAATACATGTTTAGTCAGCAAAAAAATCTGCTATTAAATAGTCTGAGGGGCATTCTTCGAAAAATATTAACAAAATTTGAGAACGTCATTAGCATCATCCCAAAGTTAAGAATGCACATGTTTAATACTATAATGATGATAATGAAAACTGAAACTATACCGCTGCCGTCAAGCAATAAGACAAGAATAAAAACAATCTGACAATACTATAACGTTAACAACCCGGGAGAAGAATGATTTGTTAAAATAATGTTAAAAAATTTCGAATATTCACCCCTGAGCACCTCGACTAGCTTAGGTTGGGTTAGAAGTGTGGTTATTTTCTTTTAACAACTCAGAAAAGCTTATTGTTGTTTAGTCTGTAAAGTATAAGCAAAAATATCTTGAAACAACAACCAACCAACAACGACACGTTTGGTGCAGTAGCTGAGCAATCGGCTTCTGCGCTACGGGTTGTGGGTTCGATTCCCGCACGGAACAAATATTTGTATGGCCGTCAGATAGTTGTTCCGGGTCTGGATGTTTGTACGTGTGAAGATTTGTGGTGTCTGTAAATGCGCCCACGATACAGGAGAAATCCTAATGTGGGGCAACGTTTTTAAAAAAAAAGAAAATACACTTTGACTTAAAATTCATATACCTAAGCAGAAGCGCTGCACTTGGTTTAAAAAAAACACGTTTTTTTTAAAGCTTTCATTTAAACGGTTACCTAAAACATATTAAGGTTTTGGTCAATGAAAATGTATAATTGATCAGCGGAGTGAACTGTGAGACTTCAACAACAAGCTTTTCTGAGTTGTAAAAGGAAATTACCACACTTCTAACCCAACCTAAGCTAGTCGAGGTGCTCAGACTATTTAATAGCAGATTTTTTTTGCTGACCAAACATGTATTTCGCGAATCATTTAATTAAGTACTTCTCTTTTTTAATAAACAGGATATTAATTTAGTTATCTACTTCTCCTTTTCTAATCTAATCGCCGTATTTGCTAGAAGTTTGGCCACCCTGTGTAGCGCGGCGTAGGCTCGGCTCTCGTAGTCTCGGCGTAGCTGTTAGATGCCTCGTAGCAGCATGCACTATTATGTTTATTTTTTCGTTTTCAGTTTCGTGTATGTAGGTTTGTTAACTACCGATTCCTATATTTAACGGGGCGTTATTGGTTAAAATCGAGACTCTTGTATCTTTACCAATAATGAAGCAAAGACCACATGGTTTCGCTCTGTAGCCGCTCCCATATGGAAGTAGCTATCACAGGTAAAATTAGCTTTGGAGTCTATTTATATGGCAAGTTTGGCAATAAAAAATGCTACCATCGGTAAGCAAAACGATTCGTTTTGTTTATGGGAACCGGGCATGTAATTTTAATGGACGTTGTTTACTAAATCAACACGATATAAAACACAAATAGTTTAATATAGCGAGCTAAGGGGGTGAAACGAGAGATGGAAGTTTGTAAAAAAATCCGTAATTTTTTAAGTAAAGTCATTGAAAATTGTTATTTGGGCTTTCAGGTATAAACAATGAAATACACGTTTTGGCGTTTTTGTAAATTCAATCCCTGAGGGGGTGAAATAAGGATTGAAAGTTTGTATAAGAAATCTGGTATTTTTGAAGATGTAAGCTATTGAACATGAATAATTACTTAGATTATTAAACACAAATAAAGAAATACGTGTTGTATTCTCATGTCGGGTGAAAAAGGTAGTTGAAATTTGTATGCGCAAGTCCAGAATTCGCACCGACGAAGTCGCAGGCAAGGTTTTTATACTAGCTCTGCTCACTAATATGATTGATTTACTTTTTATATAATAAAACATAACATAACATGTTGTGCCTTGTACTCCCCGAAGGGTTCGGCAGAAGTGTTTTTAGTACACCCTCGTTTCGCCAGTTATGTTTAAGTCCCATGTAATAGGCAGCGAGCCTACTGCCATTATCCAAGCACAAATCCAGACTCCGGGTTGCTACTGAGAAATTTCTAATGGAAAAACCCAATGACACTTTGCCGGACCTGGGGATCGAACCCAGGACCCCATGCTTAGCAATCGCAATTGCGATCCTTAGACCATCGAGGCAGTAATAATGTTTAATAATTTTAATATAATGTTTTTCATTAAGTGAAATTTGTCGTAAATTTCTTTTGAGTAATATACATAGATTCTTAAACCATAATACCTATGAAACTAAATAGGATCCATAAAATGTGACTTTATTAGACTCCTAGAATAACTTTGTCTGCCACATTTAGGTCTCAATTTATATCCATGTAACCCCTATACATATCCTAGAAATACGTAATCATTATAATAACATCTATGTTATTATCAATTTCATGAGAATAAATAATTATAAGGGAGAATTTAGTTTGCTATGTGTATATTAATTTAGATCACTTTGATGACGTTAACTAATTATAAATTTAATGTGCGAGGTGACGTCATTAGATCTGGTTATAATAATAACTTTAATTAATTTTTGGATTTGACGTTTTCTTCATAAAATATTTCTAAAAAGTTCATATAAATGTCTAAATCAAAATTTTGATTTTTTTCTTTTGAGCTCCAAAACCAGTATTAATGCCTTTATTTTAGTTTAGTTTATCTTTTACTAGCTGTGTCCTCACGGCTCCGCCCGTAGCCTATGTTACTCAGTGATAACGTAGCTTTCTAACGGCAAAAGAATTTATGAAATCGGCCCATTAGTTTTTACGTTTATTCGTTACATACAAAAATACAAAAAACCAAAAATACAAATCTTTCCTCTTTATAATATTAGTATAGATATATAAGTATAGACTAGCGACCCGCCCCGGCTTCGCACGGGTGCAATGTAGATACTAATGTGGGGCATATCAACTTTCTTCAATCTATTAAAAAAACACTCTATCTATTTGAATCACTCTATCTATTAAAAAAACCGCATCAAAATCCGTTGCGTAATTTTAAAGATCTAAGCATACATAGGGACAGACAGATAACGGGAGCGATTTTGTTTTATACTATGTAAAGATGATAAAAGTTTAAAATTATTAAGCCAACTCAGAATATAAATGAAAAAAAAACTTAAGTTAAACAATATTATCTTGCAGTACCCCTGCAGCATCAGGATTTTAGGATTGAAGGTTGAAGTTATTATAATGTTGTATTGTCATGGGAATTGAATTTGTGTGTGAAGTTTCAGGAGAATCGTTAAGCATAATTAATTGAAAACACTGTCTCAAGATTTGAATCAAACAAACAAATTTAATATATAGGTAGGTACGAAGTGAAGCTAATTAAAATCGTTTAAAACATTTATTTTGGCACTTACAAACCTGGCCTCCTCAATACAATGAACAAGTTTTGCGTCTGTTCTTATTTCATTTGGGTACACTTACGTAATAAACATTGCAAGAAACATTAAGGGAACAGCCACAAACAACGTTACAAAAACACATACAATTAATAAAAATACCGGCCAGGTGCGAGTCGGACTCGCGCACGAAGGATTTCGTACCATTATCTATAAAAACGGCAAAAAAATCATGTCTGTTGTATGGGAGCCCCACTTAAATATTTATTTTATTCTGTTATAGTACCTATTTGTTGTTATAGCGGCAACAGAAATCTTATATCATCTGTGAAAATTTCAACTGTCTAACTATCACGGTTCATGAGATACAGCCTGGTGACAATCGGACGGAAGGATAGACAGCGGAGTCTTCGTAATAGGGTCCCGTTTTACCCTTTGAGTACGGAACCCTAAAAAATAATAAAACCGCAACTCTCCATTTAAGTTTTTGTTTCAAAGGTATTTATTATTATAATCAACTATAACAAATTGAATTAGAAACTTCGTATCTCATTCATTTCATAATCAGCCCATTACTGTCCCACTGCTGGGCACGGGCCTCTTCTCAGAATCAAAAAGGTTTAGGCCTTAGTTCAACACACTGGCCTGTTGCTGGTTGGCGGATTACACGTACTATCATGCATACGCGCGGAATAACGTGTCCCTGTAAAAACGCTCTAACATTGTTGTTTGAATTATCTGACGCCCCTCATCACGCTCAGCTCCGCGTGTCCATTAACGAGGGCTTCAAGTTCAATAGATGCACATTTTGACAGTACTAAACTAGACTAAAAGCAACTGTCACTTTCTTTTTCTATTGAAACAGAAAGAGACAAACACCTTTAGTTTAGACATTTCACCTGGGTAAATTAATTCCAACGTGAACAAAGTACACCAATTTTATCGAATCATTTCACCTAGGTGAATTAATTCCAAGGTGAACAAAGTACACCAATTTTGTCGAATCATTTCACCTGGGTGCTATCACCTAGGTAAAATAATTCCGAGGTGAATTGTTGACACTTTAAATTCCACTTTGTTCACCCAGGTGATATCACCCAGGTGAACAAAGTGGAATAAACCCTGTCAAAGTGCGCAACAGAATTGACTCCACTATTGGTCGTAATTTGGTTTGCAGTTCCTTTTCCTGCAATCCCTAACGTAGCTTATGATCGATCCCAAGACGATAATTGGTGCACGGCATTGTAGGTCTTCAACTGGAAGCAGGTGATGTAATTAACAACACACACACTCACGCGTGTTGTGTTGTTCAATCACGTTCAACGTTAATTAATTAGTCCAATATTTTTAGTTTACATTTTGTGTTTTTGCAATGTGTACAGGGTTACAGGTAACTCGACGTATTCCTTGCAGGACATTATAGTAGGGTTGAAATGCAACAAATTAAGCCACCAAATGCTGTACCGAAGTTCAGTAGTTTTTGAGATATTAATTATTTTAGGTTTTTATTGAAAAATTCCAGATTCAACCATATTTGCAGATGTGTTTGGTATTTTTGAACTTTTAATTATTAACGTAGATCTGCTATGGCATCAGCTATGATAAAAACTTAAACAATACATTTGCGCCGTCCATTATTTTTAAATAGGCTTCAAATGGTTGAAAATGGGATATTACAAAAAATATAAAAACTCCAAAGCTACTGAATTTCGGTACAACATTTGGTGGCTTAATTTGTTGCATTTTAACCCTACTATGACGTCCTGCAAGGAATACGTCGAGTTACCAGTAACCCTGTATACGTAATGTAGTATTTTGTAACTGCACAGATACGTTGAAGTTTTTGGGATAATTTTGATTCCTGCCTAATCCTTCTGAGAATACATGCGAAGTTATTAAAACATTGTATGTTCCGTGTTTGTAATAAAAGTTAAAACCATGTCTCACAAACTCACAACATAACATAACATCACGCGTGTATTCCCCGAAGGGTTAGGCAGAGGTATATAGTAACACCCTCATTTCGTTATGTTTAAGTCCCATGTAATAGGGGGCGACCCTATTGCCATCAACTGGGCACAAATCCAAACTCCGAGCTGCTACTGAGGAATTGCACACGGAAAAACCCAATAACACCGTCTAACCTGGGGATCGAAACCAGGACCTCACGATCAGCAGTCGCGCTTGCCACCACTAGACCAACGGGACAGTTCGAGGCAAACTCACAAGTAGAAAGAAAAGCTACATTTTAGCAACCCAAAGTGAAGACCTCTATAGCAGGGGTGGCCAACTTGATTCGACCCAAGATCAGTTTACTGAGTAGACTCTGTGCGATCTACCAATTACATAATCAGTACCTCTTCATTCAACTTACATTAAATTTATATTTTTCTTTGCCTTGCCATGATCGACTGGATTAAGAGCCGCGATTGTTGGCCACCCCTGCTCTATAGCAACCTGTTGCACATATAACCCTTTAAACGTATCGTAGAAGATAAAAGTGACCATAGATTAAATCGATTTGCTATCGAGACAATGTTATGTTGACATTTAAGTTCTCGATAACCTTAATAGAGTAACTGCCTCGTTGGTCTAGTGGCGGCAAGCGAGACTGCTGATCGTGAGGTCCTGGGTACGATCCCCGGGTCGGGCAAAGTGTTATTGAGTTTTTCCGTGTGGTATTCCTCAGTAGCAGCCCGTAGCTTGGATTTGTGCCCGGTTGATGGCAATAGGCTCGTACCCTATTACATGGGACTTAAACATAACTCCGAAAGGAGGCTGTTAATGATGATTTCCACCAAACGGCTCGCATCACATCGGATCGAAACGGATTTTAAAATCTTTAAACGATATTATATCGTGTACACAGTATTTAAAGTCTATATTACCAAGCCGCGCACAACAGCTTGACCGCGGGCATCTTCCGCGACACGCGATTGTAGCTGAAAGTATGCTGCGACGCGCGATCGGCTCCGTTTGCCTGTCGTCGTATCCGGTCGGATCCTTTCGGCTGTCAACACGGTAGGAATGAAACTATTTGACTAGGCGCAGAAACGCATACCACATAGCGTTCGCAAGCGACGGTACGGAACCGATCGTATGCGTCGACATCCTGCTGGACGCGATCGGCTGTCGCCGCATCCATTCGTATCCTTTCCGATCCGATGCGATGCGAGCCGTTTGGTGGAAATTATCCTTTACGGTAAATTTCCTTTATCTCTATGGTAAAGGTACACGACTGCCTAACCTTTCGGAGAATACAAGCGTGATGTTATGTTATGTTAATAAAGGGTTTGTTTTTTTTTTAATTCGCATCTGATAAACGGTATTAGATTCGACCCACAGCACGTGTAAGCTGATACGATACTGTTATTACGGAAAATATAGATCTTAGATAATAGAAAGTCATGATAACCATACCACGGTCTTTTCTTCTATAGAAACAGTAACTGACCTTCAATGTTGGAGAGGCATTTGAAGACGAAGCTACGAAGCTACCCCTCATGATCCCAGGCTCTGAATATGGCTTAAAATACACTAAAACTCATAATGTTATTAAGATTATGAAAACGAGATCATTACTAAACTTATGTTATACAGAATCAAATTGAAGTAAGCTAAATTTCCCTTGATTATGCAAATGTGTATTTGGAAAGGTGTTTACTTTATTTTACAATTTCTAAAGCGAGTCGGTCCTCAAAATATGATATTATCAACTTAACACATTCTTGAAGACACGTACAGTGTTAATTTGGCTATGAGTTGCTCGAGTGTTGCCACAAGAAGTCTGAAAATGCATTTTGTTTTAAAACAAAAAGTAGCTGGTGTGAGAAGAATAGTTATACAATGTATCCCGGTATTTTATCGACAAAATCACCCCACTAATGGGGTCGATTCACCCCCCTTATGGGGTCGATTGGCCGCCTTATGGGGTCGATTCACCACCCCACCTAAAACAATTTATTTAATTTATTAGTATTTGACTTACTTACCTATTTCTTGAATAGAGAAACATGAGTATTAATGTTTTTTCCATTTTATGTAAATTCTACTCAAATATAAGTAGGTCTATATTTACTCTATACTAGATAGAAGTGGGTTTAAAATTAAGTACATTTAATTTAAAACACCTTTTCTTTTCGATAAGATGCGTTTATAATAATCTCAGATCAAACAGCGGTACATATATACACACATCAAAAAAAGTTTGCGATCGCTTTGAAAAATCGGTTTATTTTTTCAATCAATCAAATTTATTTCGGACAAGGCACATCCATATGTTGGTAAATTATAATATAAGTACTTACAAAAATATCTTAATAATAATGAAACGGACTTACCCGCTGAACTCTCTCTTTTTGTTACGGTAGATTAATTATGATTTCTTCTTCTTTTTAGATTCTTTATTTAAAAATATAGATTTAGAATATATATCAATAAAACAGTTCAATTGTTTTTCCATATAAAAAGGCTTTCAGTCCTAGCTTACGCTTATTCAGAAATCTGATTTAGTCAATTTTAACGGATTTAAAATAGATTTCGCGGAAAGTTGTGATTGAAAAATGCCAAGAGGATTATCAGAAGTTTTACGAGCAAGAATAGTAACTTTGATCCCTCAAAGTTACTATTCTTGCTCGTAAAACTTCTTCTTCCCAGAAGGATACACCACGAGAGAAATAGCACGTAGAGTTGCTATATCCCAATCCTGTGTCGTGACCACGTTGCAGCGGAACCACGGGATGGGTAATTTAGCTGACCGACCCCGCAGTGGTCGCCCAGCTGTTTTGACTGCTGCCCAAAAGCGCTATATTAGATTGCTGGCAGCCCGTGACCCAACAATCAACGCCACTAAAATAAAAGCAGAAGTTCGGGCCGCCACTGGGCTTGAAGTTAGCACTCAGACCATTCGGAATTGCTTGCACCAGGCTGGATTACGAGCACGGAGGTCTTGGCGAGCTCCTCTGAATTCCTGCCAACGTCAATGACGGAGATTACAGTGGGCTAAGCTTCGGCAAAATGAAGAAGAAAACATTTGGCAAAACTGTCTTTTCGTTGACGAATCGCGAATCAGTACTCATCCAGATAACCGACCTGTCCGTGTCTGGAGAAGACCAGGAGACCCTGAAAGGCAAAGAACTGCCACTGGAACAGTTCAGCAAGGCGGGAAATCGGTGTCCTTTTGGGGTGGTATTATGATTGGAGCTAGAACGCCTTTGATCCCGTATCGAGGCTTCATGACAGCAGACATGTACAGAGCAGTTGTTGAATTGTCAGACCATTCCGAGTAAACCATGGGCATTTGTACTGGTCGTTGAATTGTCAGGCCATTCCGAGTAAACCATGGGCATTTGTACTGGTCGATGATAATGCGCCCGCCCATCGAGCTCAACGAGTCAATGCTGCTCTCCGAGAATACGACATCACAAGGTTAGACTGGCCTGCTGGCTCGCCTGACTTAAACCCAATAGAGCACGCGTGGGAAGCTCTTAGCTCTTAGCTCAGCCACGTCCCCAGACAGTGCCAGAGCTCGGGGAAGCCGCTATTCAAGAATGGGACAGGTTACCCCAAGAAATGCTGGATAACTTGATTCTCAGCATGCCCAGGAGGATCTTCGCATGTGTTCGAGCCTAGGAAGGAGTTATATTATATTGAATATAAACCTTTTATTAATAAATTGTTGTTTAAGTTTGGTTAAACAGTCTTTTTCTTTCTATCAAATTTCTGTTACAATTATATTATGATTAATTACTCATTTTTTTAATAAAATATAAGAAAGAGTTTTATTTTTTAATTTCAAACTGGGTATTTCTATTTAAAGAAAACACACAACAAAGAACTTTTCTTGATAAAGTTCAATTTAAAAAATTATATCAGCTTATGCTAGTGATCGCAAACATTTTTTGATGCGTGTACATACATAAACTCACGCCTTTTTCCCATGGGGGTAGGCAGAAATTATAGAACGCCACATGCTACGACCCGTACATGCCTCTTTCACTTCATCCACATTCATACATCTTGTCATATCACGCCGGTTGAGAGTACTACGCACCTGTCCTTTGTGAAGAACATCACCAATAATATCGATGCATGTCCTTCTAGGACGTCCTCTACCAGCGTTTCCATTGACATCCGCCTTATAAACTCCTTTTGTTAATCGCCGTTCACTCATTCTCTCAATATGACCAAACCACCTCAGCATACTCCTTTCAATTTTTGTCACTACATCATGTTTTAAACCGCAACTTTATCTAATCTCATCATTTCTCAATCTATCATTCAAACAGCGATAATTTGCGTATAATTACTTATTTATAGAGCGTAACGTTCGAAATCAGTCATAAGTACTTTAATCATTCGTTCAACGCATGTTCATTTAGTTCATTCAACTGCCGTTTTAAAGACTATAGGCTCGGGTTTAGAGATCCGGACGAGGAAAATATTTAGTTACTTTTCCTATTTCGTTACTTTTCCTCTTTCGTTACTTTTCCTTTTTCGTTACGTTTTTGATCGTTTGATCTGTATAAAAAATTGCAATGAGAGAACGAAAACAAAAGCTGCTTTTTAGGCGAGGTATTAATTTCCCTTCGAACCCAGTTTTTATACAGTGTGTCCCTGGATAATGTGCACAAATGAAAATGGGTGAAACTAGACCACAATTTATCGACAAAAAAAATACAAAATAATTACATAAGCTTTTTATTTTTGTAAAAATAGTATTAAAAATATCACAAAAAAATAAAAAATTCTTCAAAAAACGCCTTTTTAAACTTGATGACTTATTTTTAAGGGTTGCTTTTTATTTGCTATGCAACATCAACTCCTTGCCACCCTTATTCTTTTTATTTAAACGAAATACATGCAATGTATTTTTTTTTCATTTTTATTAATAAAAAATCTAAAACTTCGATATAATATTTTTTACTTTTTTTTTGTCGATAAATTGTGGTCTTGTTTCACCCATTTTTATTTGTGCACATTATCCAGGGACACACTGTATACAAAATATAGGTAAGTACCCAGAGGTTCTGTGGGGGTGGATTAAGAATACAATTCCGGTCCTTCCTATCCAAGCGAGTAAGAGCCGACGAACTTGACACTATAATCGTGCAAAATGGCAATAGGCTCGCCATCTATTACATGGGATTTTTAGCAATGTTAGTTAGTGGTGTGACCATCGGACTGCCAAGTCATAGGTCTCGAGTTCCAACTCAAGGCACGCACCTCTGAATTTTCGGATTCATTTGCGTATTGTATAATTATCAGTTGCTTAAAAACGGTGAAGAAAAACATCGTGAGGAAACCGGCATGCCTGAGAGATATTTCTCGATGGCATGTGAAGTCAACTCAGAGGCCCATGGGCGGCATAAACTCTGACTCCAGGTTAGTCACTAACCAGATGAAAAGAAGAAGAAGACATGGGATTTAGTATAAGAGACGAAACGTGGGTGTATAGTCTCCTAATAGGAGAACACCTCTGCTTATCCCTTCGGAGATAGCGGGCGTGCGTATTTGTATATTGGGTGTAAAAACACCCTTAACGAAGCCGAGCGAAACGTATTCTTCCCTTCATTACGAAGACTTTTTGTATTGGGCCATACCTGGGAACCGACTGGTTATGGAGATATTGAAGGTCAAAGTCACAATTTTTTTTTTCATTTTTCACGAAATCTAACTATAAATGTTATGACCAAACATTCTCCTATACACACATTACTAATACTTTTGAATTGTAGGCACAGTCTGCTGCACGCGTTCTTACATTGCGCGCTACTGTTAACAGCTGTTTTTAATACCTAAGAATAAAAGTCGTTTCCCAGCAGTTAATTTGCTTGACATTACTTAGTTTGATGTACAGTATGCGTAGACTTCGGCTTCGTTAAGGGTATTTTTACATCGTGTATATACAAGGTTAGTCGGAAAGGGGGTACTAAGCCGAAAGGGTGTTAAAGTACCTATAAAAAGGGATAAATTTTGTTCTACAACTTTACCCAAAACTCGATAGTTTAAGAGAAATAGCTTTTCAAAGATTTCGTGAATGATATGCTAAAATCTATCTGTCCATAGCTATGATCAGCTGTTTTTACAATTTAGGTCATATTTGGGGTCACGGATTAGAAAATTAATTTTCTGAATTCATGACTAAAGCAGGGATGTTCTTTTTTTGAAAAAACTAAAATAAAAATCTTTTTGCATGCAAATAAAAATTATCGAATTTTGAAATTTTAACACTTGCTTTAAAATAGTCATCAGTGATACTTTAAGTGGCCCGCGGCTTAGTACCCCCTTTCCGACTAACCTTGTATAAAATATAGGTAGGTAATAAGCACTGCGACAGAAAGCAGATTCCAGCATGGTTGGATACTGGCTTGGCTGATCATGATACAAGCTATCTATAACCTGCTGTAGCTCACCTACACATATCTATTATTACAAGACCAACTTCTAAATTAAAACCGACTCAATTCAAGTGATTTTCTCCCTTAATACCGATTGAATTTGTGAATTATTTTACATGCCAAGTACCTGTCTATTCTTATTGTTCGCAGATCTATGTAAACAATATTTTAAGATTACCATAACAACTTGGTTAATTCACTTTAAAATTTCGCTACCTACGTGTAAATATTGGTGCTTATTGCTCATGACTGTACCAACGAAACTTAACACAAACATTGAAATAACACCTCAATACCGGTAAAATGTGGTGAATAGGAATGCAGGGGTGAACCAGGACGAAACTTAATAATGGATTTTAACGTTGAAATAATATAGTTTGTTGCCAACAAGGACACTTAATCGTTAATTATAATACAGTAAACACATTAGAGCCTTTTTTGGCAATAAAATATTTTATTTCAATGTTAAAATACCTTTGAAAGTTTCGTCTGGAATCACCCCCACATCCCTATTCACCCCATTTTACGGTACGTAGTTTGATGAATTTGGACTACAATTCAGCCAATTAAATAGAATTTAAACCTGCAGCGCACCTGTTAAAAAGAAGAAAGTCTTCTTTACGGAAAGAAAGAGACTTTTCTTTAACTTTGTTTTCCCTCTTCCAAGGAAAGTGTTGAATCAGTCTTCAATGCGAGTTATTATTTCACGTTTGGGCGCGCGGTGCGAAGCTACCGCGTACTCGCGAGGCGTTCCCTAATGGCGTCATAAAAATGAGCGAATATTATTTTAAATTGAGTTTTTTGTACATGACACGTCGGTTGTGTTAATAGCAAATATGATGATAGTAGGTAGGTAAGCATATACTCCTTTTTTATTATTTTCTAGATCAGAAATCAGGAGGCAGAAACTGCTAGACCATTCAAAACTTTTAGTAAGAAGACCAGATCGCTTAATAAAATATGCTATTAATTTATTTTATAGTTAAGTAGATAACTACTATAGGTATATTTTTTAGTTTGGTGCAGTATAATGTTCCTAAAAACATTAATTATTTTCGTCAGTAAATTCAGTGAATAATTAAACTACAAAGAAGTTTGTATGTACGTTCAAGGTCAATAAGTAAAAGGGGTTATGATCTTTAAAAAAATTAAACCATGAAACGTTAAGTACTGCTGCATTAATTAATTAAACCTAAAAGCTTTAGTATCCACATTGTCCACTATGACAAGAGAAAATTGAAAGTTCAATTCACTTAATTAATAGACTTGACTGGACTCGAAACTTTGTGCACGTTTACTAATAATAATTTAAATAAATAATAGTTTGGCCCTGGCTTCAGCGGAATAATGGAATAATAGATGCTACGATGGTTTGCTCTATTGGAACAGGTGTTCGGCAGACTAAGACCGCGTGCTTGTCGACTTATAAAATGCCTAAGCTGGGGGGCCGGGTACTTCAGATTATGATAGCAGAACAAACGTATGTCAACATTTGGTCGAGATATCTATCTACTTATGATAAAGGCACTATGAATGTTGAAGTTTTGTGTTCCTGATACCACCCCAAATTTCCCAAAACGGTGAAAAAAAATGGTAATCGATTTCATTTGATAGCAACTACCTATTGTTTTTTTAACACACTCTGCATTCGTCTTACTAATCCTTGAAATATCTGGAGAACAAAAAGAAACTGCAAAAAAGGAAAGTCAAATAATTAAAAGTAAAAAAGAGGTTAATACACATTTTAACACTTTCCAATAAAACAACCACAGACAACAAAACTAGTCATAAACATGGAACGTGTAAAACATTTACTGAAAATTATAACGCCGCGTCGCGCCAACCTACGTTCATTGTATAACAACCCCGTCCATATAAAAGGGGACGACGGGACACAGAACAGCGTAGTCAAGCCATACCTTCCAAGGATTCGAACGGTGGGTCTCAGAGACCGAACCACCGAACTAATTTTGATTCTGGAACACCATTTGTTTTTAAATTACATTCCATTCTGTGGAGTTTGTGACGTCGCCTGTTTTGATTGGTCACCCGTAATCGAAATGTGAGTATTTTTTGTATTTCGAAGGAATTATGTGCATTGATTGTAATTGGCGTGTTTTTTTTTATAAACATTTTTGTTTTTGGGCAATGAAATGGATGAATGGTTGGCAAAGAAGATTGAATATCGATAAATTATGCAAAACGTTTAGTTGAAGTGTATTTAAACCATCGTAAAATTCCCTTAATTATTATTTGCAAGTTGCAACCTTGCAAGAAGCATCAAGCAACAAACAGCGACTTAATGCAACATTAATATTACAGTTACAATGTACGTTAATCCTTATCTTTCCACAACTAAAGAAAGTGCTTAGGATCCAGCTAGCTAATTAAAACCTAATTAAATAGATTAAAATTTGTAATTTGAGAACTCCACAGAAGAGGCACTAAGCCACATGTTGTATGAACTTAGAAAGCGCCACACATACACAAATAATACTAGTAGTAGTTAGTAGTTAGTAGTACTAGTTACTGTAGGAGATGGTAACGCGTCGACAAGTTTTAGCGTAATTAGCATTAAATCTAATTTACATGGTACATACATCACTACAACTTGCTTTTAAATTGGAGTGGCTATTTATATTATAAACTAGAATAAATTGGAGGTCCATACATGCGTAATGGTCTCAGTTCCGGGCTGAAAATTGTGTATCTACCCTATAATAAACCTATCCGGCCAATACACACATAAGTAGGTAACAAACATACATTCTAAACAGCAATCACATAAATAAAATAAGTCTTCAAACATCTTTCAAATAAATATTCAAACATCGATCAAATAATATTCAAAAAAATACACAAATAAATCAGACTAGGAACAATTTTAATGCGGGGATCGAATTTACCACCCTTAGTGTACAAAGCCAAACATTATGCCGCGGCGTTGTGCCAGTCGGAGGGCTAATTCTACTATAGTCAAAATTGTTGCCAAATCTCAAACAAACCATAACCGTCAGTCAGTTTTCGTTTACGAAAACTGTCAAAATGTTTGGTGTTGTTTTTAGACATAACATAACAACACGCCTGTATTCCCCGAAGGGTTGGGCAGAGGTGTATGATAACACCCTCATTTCGCCGTTATGTTTTAAGTCCCGTGTAATAGGGGGCCTATTGCCATCAACCGGGCACAAATCCTAACTCCGGGCTGCTACTGAGGAATTCCACACAGAAAAACCCAATAACACTTTGCCCGTCCTGGGGATCGAACCCAGGACCACACGATCAGCAATCGCGCTTGCCACCACTAGACCAACAAGGTTTTTATTTTCAAACAATTTCCGCGCCGTTGTCGTCAACTGCATTGCTCTAAAGGTTTTAAGGAATTAACGGTTTAGCTTCGGTTCAATTTAACTGCAAACCAGAAACCAAAACCCAAATTATCTGCACGAAACGCAGTCTATATTGTACGAGAAACTTTTGTTTATTTTTTATTCTCGACTTGGTCGCGTCTGGCCCTAGTCTCACCTGATGGTAAGCGCAGGCAGGCTCTAAGATGGAGCACATGAATCCAAGTAACAGAGATATAGAGGGATTCCCCTCTGGCTCTCACATACACACGACGGAACACAGTACACTGCTTGACTTTAATGTGAGGGTGGTAGCTAGCCGTGTGCACCGTATAGATCCTACCACCAAGCGTGCCGGGTTTGAATTTGAATCTTACAACACGTGTCTATTCCCAGCGTGCGGTGAGGAAGTGTTTTATATTGTAACCCGTCCCCACACGAGGTAAAAGTAAAAAAAATAACTACTTATATTTATGACGTCATTTCGCCCACCATAGCATTTCCTAGTGGGATCCGAATTCCTTACCAACATTAAGGGCTGCGATTGCCGTCAGCTAATATTAAAGAACCTATGTAGCCATAGATTCCAAGGTCAGTGTCTCATTCCATTTTAATTAAATGCATGTTTCCACGTCAGCCTAATCAAAAACTAGGTTTCACTTTGCTAAATATAGTAACAAGTTCAATTGTGCAAGATATTGTAGCATAGTAATCTTTCGCAAAGTCGACTTGCAGCAGGTGTATCCAGATGTCAACTTGTGCAAGTTAACTTGCACTTGGATTTGGCGCTCAGTAACTAAATGATTGATAAAGTAAATTGTAGATATTTCAAGAGAGAATTTAAGTTTTTTAGTATCGTGGACTAACTTACATACATACATAAACTCACGCCTTTTTCCCATGGGGGTAGGCAGAAACTATAGAACGCTACATGCTACGATCCTTACATACTTCTGCTTCGTCCACATTCATACATCTTGTCATACACGCACGCCGGTTGAGAGTACTACGCACCTGTCCTTTGTAAAAAACATCACCAATAACATCGGGGCTAATAACTTGCCTTATCACGACCAGTTCACCAAGAGTAACAGTGTAGATAGGCAACGCAAATGTCCTTGATGCTGCAAGTGTCCATAAGCGGCGGCAACCACTTTCGATCAGATGGGCCGTCGGCGTATTTTCTAAACAAAAGATTATAAATAGTTTCTCTTCATAAACTACATGATATTCTGTAATCTATTTCCATTCTATTTCTATTTTAAAAAAAATGTTGCCCCACACTAGGATGTCTCCTGTATCGTGGGTGCGTTTATAAACACAAATCTTCACACGCACAAACATCCAGACCCGGAACAACTATCTGTAGGCCATACAAATATTTGTTCCGTGCGGGAATCGAACCCACGGCCCGTAGCGCAGAAGCCGATCTCTCAGCCACTGCACCAAACGTGTCGTAAATGTCGTAATATAACATAATCACCCCAATACTGTCCCACTGTTGGGCACGAGCCGTCTCAGAATGAGAAGGGTTTAGGCCTCAGTCCACCAAGCTGGCCTGGTGCGGGTTGGCAGACTACACACACCATCGAGAAATTTAACTTTTTTTACTTTTATTCTATAGGAATTATCTTATAATATTTGCTAACTGTGGCTTCGTTTAAAAATTATATCCCCCAACCACTTCTAAATAGGGTGGTTAGTTGACAATCTTTTTTTTATTAATTATTTCTAAACTTTTACAAAAAACATAAACAACAATGAAAAAACCAATGAAATATATAATAAAATGCCCAAGTTAAAAGCAATTTAAAATTGTTAATAGACAGAGACCGCACTATTGCACAATGACGTCATTGTTCAAAAACTTCATAGTAATCTGACATTACTCCATACAATGTCCGTTTCGTGCGATAAGCATAGAAAATACGCTATTCCAAAACTTAAAAAAACATGTATCTCCTCCATATTTAGATTAATTTTATTTATTTCTTCAACGATCGTTTTCTTTCTACACCTTTTTTGATATAAAAGTAGTCAACTACACAAATGGCGTCGAAATGTACTCAAAAATATTCTACGACAAACACGTCACTTAACAATTTAGTCTAGCTGTTTGAACATCTATAGTATATCAATTATATCTATACATTTGCACCCTTCTGTCTTCCTGTAATTGTGTATCATGTTATTGTCTTGTTCAATTGTGTATTTTCTGATTGTCCTCCATAGTTCGTACGTAACTTAACCTAAAAACGGATCCTATTATTTGTTTTCAAGTTAACAGCTTCGAAGATTCTACATTTTTAGTCATTGCATGATATCCCATCATCATCTTCATAATTATCAGCCAGCCTGCCAGTGACCGGTACGTCTTCTTAGCGTGTTGATGGTAATCTAAATTCGGCCCAGAACTTAGCTATGAGTTTAGCATTATCAGTAGCGTCCATTAGTTCCTGTAACGTATCAGGGTACGCAGGACATGATATCAGGTGTCCTATCGTTTGTGACTGGTTATTGGGAAATGTCATCACGATTGGCAAACAGTTTTGTGACAGAATCATCTGCCTTCCATCCTGTGGTCATTGCCTCAGTCGCCTTTAACTGCACCCAAGAAAAGAGAGTTCTATTCTTTGGCAACAAATCTTTAATGGTTACATTAAAAGAGCTTGACTGCCTCGTTGGTCTAGTAGGGGCAAGCGCGACTGCTGATCGTGAGGTCCTGGATTTGATCCCCAGGTCGGGCCAAGTGTTATTGGGTTTTTCCGTGTGGAATTCCTCAGGAGTTTGGATTTGTGCCCGGTTGATTGCAATAGGCTCGCCCCGTATTACATGGGTCTTAAACATAAGCGCGAAATGAGGATGTTACTGTACACCTCTGCCCAACCCTTCGGGGAATACAGGCGTGATGTTATGTTATGTAAAAGAGCTTCCATGAGTGACGATACCCAAGTACGTCCGGTGCACCCAGAGTAGTCAGACCTTGCTCACTAGCTGATCACACCACGGCATGGGCTATTCTCATACAGCTTCTACCAAAACAAGAGAAGAAGAAATAGTAAATATTTGCTATCCGTTTCTATTACGTGATTTTTATTGAGATTCACAGTACCTAGTAGTTTTGCTTTATGTAAGTAAAATACCAATTACATTTCGATAGCTAAGTTGGTAGCTAGTTACGTAAGAAGAATTTGGAATAGTGAATTTTAAATACAGTGTTGTTTTCATGTTCTGTGGCGTAACTTGCCCTAGACTGGCTCAGTATCAAAATTTGTCGTGGGGCCCTTCTACCCGACTGCAGCGAAGCCTAAATGGAGAAAACCAAACCAAAAACTATGGACCATGGTTGTATGGAGTGTCTGGGGTGTGCTGAGTTTAGTGTTTAAGAGGAAACGCGGGCTGCAAAATATTTCCAGAATAGGTTTATAAGAGATCTATTTCCGTCCCACCCCTGCCGCAAATCTTTCCAATTGAGGGCAAAAGAGACAACTGCATTTCGGACTGATTTCTCCCGTGCAGTATTAGCGAAATCGTAGTTTCGTATTTCCCTGTTTCCTTCTTCAAATCTGGACGGATTTTAATATTTTTTTCTATAATAATTTAAGAAAGACTTGGGTTATGTATGTATGTTTTTCTTTTATTTTTTATATTCGACAAATTTGTTTGCCAGATGTCTGAAAATGGTGGTAAAACCGATCGATTTTTGTAAAATTTTAACGTTTCTAGTTCGTTTATTAATTATTTTATTGACAAAAGCAAAACATGGGGACATAGTGGTGGTAGATATATATCATATGGTAAAAAATATTTGCTTTAGTGACATTATCCAAGGAGGAAACTGAGGAATACGTTTGTATGGACTAAATGCCGACCGTATTTCCTCTTACGGCCTAAGAGTTCGAGTGAGATTATGGATAACATTTTATAGAATTTTTGCTTACACACGTCGGAGTCCCTGTGGCCCAAGGGCCCCGTATCATTGATGCGTCTGATACGGCGGTAGCTACGCCCATGGTCATGTTTAAAAGTTAATACAGTATCCTAAAAAGCAGTGACAGCCTTTTTTTGTTATTTTTTTTTTTTCGTTGGAAAATCCTCATGGATGTCCCTCGCCTGGTGAAGGCGCGGGGGTCTGCCGGACTCTTACCGGCTAAAAACCAACGGTGCTCCTTCTCCTGACCGTTCGGCCAGGGTCGCGGGATTCGCAAAGCATGCACCGCAACCAAGCAGTGACAGCCTAGCGGTTGAAAGCATGCCTGCTATGCAGGACAATCTAAGTTCGATCCCGGCCCGCACCTCTGACTTTTCGAATTCATGTGCGGATCAGAATTTGATTATCATTTGCGATAACGGTGAAGGAAATAATCGTGAGGAAATTTGCACACCTAAGAGGGCTCTATAAAGTTCTCGATTGTGTGTGTAGTCTGCCAACCCGCACCAGGCCAGCGTGGTGGACTAAGGCCTAAACCTTTCTCATTCTGAGAAGAGGCCCGTGACCAGCAGTGGGTCAGTAATGGGTCAGTTATGTTTTTATGTATCCTTACATGGGTAAATATTTTTTCATACAATAACATGCGACATTGACTGCCTCGTTGGTCTAGTGGTCGCAAGCGCGACTACTGAGCATTGGGTCCTGGGTTCGATCCCCAGGCCGGGTAAAGTGTTATTGGATTTTTTCATTAAGAATTTCTCAGTAGCAGCCTGGAGTCTCGATTTGTGCCCGGTTAATGGCAATAGGCTCGCCACTTATTACATGGGACTTAAACATAACTGGCGAAACGAGGGTGTACTAAAAACACCTCTGCCGAACCCTTCGGGGAATGTAAGGCGTGATGTTATGTTAACATGCGAGCTTGTTTAATACCACTACAGACCCATTTCGAAGAGCTATGTGGGTGACTTTAGTTCGCATACGAGCATCCTTAAACCTAATTCTATGTCGCAAGGAAACTCCGAGCACAGCTCTGGTAATCGTGTTACCTCTGTATCAATTTTGTTGTTAGTCCCTGGACAATTTATACCGGAATTCACAGGGATGTTGAGTTCCCTAGAGTTCAAAAGGCTTTGATTATTCCCCATACCTGTGTTTGTTTGTGAAAATTCAATTCGTAAAGTTAGTTTGTTAATTCGTGATACATAGTTGAATTTGGTGAACAAACTTAACACTATGGGTACTTACAACATGTGTGGAGGAGTGGACTCTATTAGGCGGAGTTCGTGATGATGATATCATGTCGTTAGATGTTTGTGTACGTGTGGGGTACGATAGTACGCCTGTTTCGATAAATTAGGGAATAACAGGCGTGGAAGTGGATAATTTTGAGCTTTATAAGTTCATCAAATATAAAAGGGGCTCTTGGCTAATTACCAACCGCGCCGATTATACAATTTGCGAGGTTAAGCTGCGCTTGCCGCGGTCAGTCTGTGCATGGGTGACCGTTCGTTACACATCGAGAGACCCCTCCGTGTCTACCTAAAAAAGTCGTTACGGGTAGTCAGAAGCCCGAAAGTATCAACCGGTCTTACCTTAGGATACCGGCATTGCCCAGTAACTGGGTTGCGGAGGTCTGATGAGTCTCCCCGCGTAAAATACTGGTATTCAGCCGCATCTAGTTAGACTGGAAGCTGACCCCAAGATAATTTGGAAAAAGACTAGGAGAAACACACACATATCTAAATATTATGATGACAGATGTAGAATTATGGCTCATATAAGTACAACAAGTTGTAGAAGTCGTTTTGTGGAAAGATTTACCCCTGAAAATTTTCCTGGTCACAAAATACACGTTGCATCTAAATATAACATAACATCACGCCTATATTCCTAGAAGGGTTAGGTAGAGGTGTATAGTACCACCCTCATTTCGCTGTTATGTTTAAAGTCCCATGTAATATCGCGAGCCTATTGCCCTCAACCGGCCACAAATCCAAACTCCAGGCTGCTACTCAGGAATTCCACACGGAAAATCCCAATAACACTTTGCCTTACTTGGAGATCGAACCCAGGACCTCCTGATCAGCAGTCGCGCTTACCACCACTAGACGAACGAAGCAGTTGAAAATAAAATACTTATAACAACAAAAAAAGTCTAATAAACATCATAAGGTTTGTTTAGCCTTATTCCAAGTTCTGTTCATTGGACTTCTAAGTTACCAATGATAACGAATTATTCTGCAACTTATATGGACAGAGGATTACGCAGAATCACACATTCGCCGATATCAGACTTCATCATTCATGAGTTATTTATTATTTTTTAAACGACATTACTCTGACTTTTCGAGGGGCTCGTGGCTAAATAACAACCGCGCCGATCGTACGATTTGCGAGGTTAAGCTGCGCTTGCCGCGGTCAGTCCGTGGATGGGTGACCATTTGTTACACATCGAGACCCCTCCGTGCCTCGGAGAGCACGTTAAGCTGTCGGTCCCGGGTGTCATACGAATACCTATGACAGTCGTTACGGGTAGTCAGAAGCCCGAAAGTCTGACAAACGGTTTAACCTTAGGATATCGGCATTGCCCAGTAACTGGGTTGCGGAGGTCTGATGGCAGTCGCTCCGTGTAAGATACTGGTATTCAGCCGCATCTGGTTAGACTGGAAGCTGACTCCAAGATAATTGGGAAAAGGCTAAGAGGAAGACTCTGACTTTTCGAATTCATGTGCAGATCAGAATTTGATTATCACTTGCGTTAACGGTGAAGGAAAACATCGTGAGGCAACCTGCACACCTGAGATGGCTCCATAAAGTTCTCGATGGTGTGTGTAGTTTACCAACCCGCACCAGGTCAGCGTGGTAGACTAAGACCTAAAACCCTTCTCATTCTGAGAAGAGGCCCGAACCCTGCAGTGAGACAGTAATGGGCTGATTATTTTATTTATTTATAACTAGCGACCCGCCCTGGCCTCGCACGGGTGCAATGTAGATACTAATGTGGGGCATATAAACCTTCCTCTTGAATCACTCTATTTATTGCTGAAAACTGCATTAAAATCCGTTGCGCAGTTTAAAAGATCTAAGCGTACAGTCAGCGGGAGCGACTTTGTTTTATACTATGTTAAGATTATGTTTATCAGGACTCGTATGTATTCCTCTACCACTGTTTCTTCCTCAACCAGTTTCAATGGTCTAGTTACATAATGCAGATCTTCAACGCTACATTTTAACTACTTAGGTACCTACTTAAGTACGACGGCGTCTAATATTTTCAACGCGGCATGAGCTATTCTCAAAAAAAAAACGTTGCCCCACACTAGGATTTCTCCTGTATCGTGGGTGCGTTTACAGACACAAATCTTCACAAGCACAAACGCCCAGACCCGGAACAACTATCCGTAGGCCATACAAATATTTGTTCCGTACGGGAATCGAACTCACGACCCGTAGCGTAAAAGCCAATCGCTCAGCCACTGTACCAAACGTATCGTTGCTTACTTATTGCTTGTTGAACTTGTGTCGACACGAAGGAAGAATTGGGAGATTAATAGCCAAATACTCAAATGCTGCTCAATTTTAAGTTGTCATAAGTCTCATGCTGTCACTGTCACTTCGCCTTAAACTGATAGTGACAGCACGAGACTTAACGGCGACTTAAAATTATGTGGCGTTTGAGTATAAGAGAGTAGACGACCGCTTCATTCGCTGATATTACTCCCACTTTTAACTTAAGGATTAAACAATTGAGCTTAGCGATTCTGTACTACGGAGATACCTATGTAACTAAACCCTTTCGATAATAAAATTAGTGCTTTCCCCAAAGGAATACATACAAAATAATTGGAATAAATCAAAAACTTTTTTAATCAGATTTTGTTACTATATTTTTACATATTCTGTGTAGGTAAAGGAAGCCCCTTTCTATAGGTAGTTATGTTGTGGCCATCAAACCATGGTAGCTGGGGCCTACTTCGAAAATCGAACTACGAAGTTTCGGCTGACGGATCGCACGTTTTCCAACCACGAAAGTGTTTCGGATCCGACGATCGTTTCGATTGTCTTTCGACTCAACCCACACAGTCACTTTTGAGTTATTGACGTTTTAAGTTCAGAGTGGTTTTCTTTAGTATATGCTGTATTCAGATTTTGTTACGTAATTACACATCCTTGGTAAAATTAATCGTAATTTTATATATACAAGGTTAGTCGGAAAGGGGG
Source organism: Amphipyra berbera (assembly GCA_910594945.2). Lineage (NCBI taxonomy): Eukaryota > Metazoa > Arthropoda > Insecta > Lepidoptera > Noctuidae > Amphipyra > Amphipyra berbera. The sequence continues at coordinate 8,056,871 of OU343144.1, read as the reverse complement.
TACTAAGCCGAAAGGGTGTTAAAGTACCCATATTAAAGGATAACTTTTGTTCTACAACTTTCCCCAAAACTCGATAGTTTAAGCGAAATAGCTTTTAAAAGATTGCGTAAAAAATATGCTAAAATCTATCTGTCCATAGCTATGATCAGCTGTTTTTACAATTTAGGTCATATTTGGGGTCACGGATTAGAAAATTAACTTTCTGAATTTATACCTAAAGCAGGTATGTTTTTTTTTGAAAAAATTAAAGTAAAAATCTTTTTGCATGCAAATAAAAATGATCGAATTTTGAAATTTTAACACTTGCTTTAAAATAGTAATCAGTGATACTTTAGGTGGCCCGCGGCTTAGTACCCCCTTTCCGACTAACCTTGTATAAGTTGATTGATGGTTATATTGTGTATTTCTGGACTTATTTAGGAAAATATAGGGTTGGATAATATAAGCAGGTTGGGGTCTTTATAGGTAATAAAAAGAAAATATCTGCCTAATATGTGATTTGGTTCCCTGTCACAAAAAACGTATTTCCTTTGTTTATTTCTTGGATCTTTTTTGCTGAATGAAAGGCCCTACCTTATTAGACCATTTTGGTACCAATAATATTATTAATAATATTTGTCAATTTTGTGGATTGAGTCCTTTTTGCCAAACTACGTCCATTTATAAGTTCGATGTTCGTCGTTGTTTCGTTTCGATTTGAAACATCGGCGTTCGTTCAGAGTAGGCGTGGTACGGCTATTGCAAGTACCAAAATAAATACATAATCTTTTTAAGGAAATGGGGTTAAACATTTTCAAGAAAATTGAATAAAGGATAAATTCACCCGTGACGCCTAAGATCAGGTGCGATGTACACATAACTCATATAACAGCGATAATGCTTGAAATAACAACGAGTTTATAGCATCGTGCGTGGGAAAAACAAAGGAAGGAGCATTTTTGTCGAAAAATATATGTCTTCTTTCTTTTCGTGTGGTTAGTGACTAACCTGGTGTCAGAGTTTATGCCACCCATGGGCCTCTGACTTGGCTTCACATGCCGTCGAGAAATATCTCTCAGGCATGCCGGTTTCCTCACGATGTTTTCCTTCACCGATTTTAAGCAAGTGATAATTATATTATAAGCACTTGAAACCGAAAAGTCAGAGGCACGCAGCATTGGGTTCGAACTCGAGACTTATGACTTGGCAGTCCGACAGTCACACCACTAGGCTATCACTGCTATAAAATATAAATAGAGCCCGTCCACACAGTGGATCCGTTTTCGAAAGAGCCCGTTCACACAGCAGATCCGTTTTCGTAAGAGCCCTTCACACAACGGATCCGTTTTCGTAGGAACTGTTGGCTGCGGGGCCTGCACCCCGTATACGCTTATGCTAAGAGTGTTATTTTTCATTAAAGTTTACTTATGAATGTGATACATCAATGCACGTCTTGTCACAAGCCAACAACTGTCCAAATTACCTCCCACCAAAAACTGTACAAAAAGTAATCCATCAAAATTGAAACATTCTTTCTAATCATTCTAATTTCAACCTTCAGCTATTGGCTTAAAGTTGTGAACACATTACCGAGAATCGATATTGTATGCACTTTACCCGATGCCCTAGTACCTACTTGATTTTCCAGCCAGTAGTGCGTCTATGGACTGTGAAATAGTAGGCAATAGATTTTCTACTTTATGCTTTGAATAGCCCTAAAGAGTGTCGACTATCACTTTGTAACGAGTATTAGAAACTCTTTTGTTATAAAATACAGTTCCATTGCTCGTGTGTGTCATAAATTTACTTGTTAATAGATAGGGAGTTCATATCTACATAACACCACGCCTGTATTCCCCGAAGGGTTAGGCAGAGGTGTATAGTAACACCTTCATTTCGCCGTTATGTTTAAGTCCCATGTAATAGTGGGCGAGCCTATTGCCATCAACCGGGCACAACTCCTAACTCCGGGCTGCTGATGATGAATTCCACACGGAAAAACCCAATAACACTACCAAGCCTGGGGATCGAACCCAGGACCTCATGATCAGCAGTCGCGCTTGCCACCACTAGACCAACGAGGCAGTTAACTTTCTTATTTTATGTTATCTTTATCTTTACATAGCATAAAACAAAGTCGCCCCCGCTGTCTGTACGCTTAGATCTTTTAAACTACGCAACGGATTTTAATGCACTTTTCAGCAATAGATAGAGTGATTCAAGATGAAGGTTTTATGCCCCACATTAGTATCTATATTGCACCCGTGCGAAGCCGGGGCGGGTCGCTAGTTAAATTATATTTCTTTTATTTTAGAACCCCTGTTCTAAAATAAAAGAAGTTAGGTTAGGTTAGGTTAGTTGTAGGCAAAGTTTTCTCATTAAGGACCAAAGAAAGCAGAGTCGATCTTACGGGGGCCAGAATTTCCATGGCATGATATTAAAATTTGTCGTAGGCGTTTCACTCGTTCTTACCCTATAGTGAGACATTGAAGGCGTATAATAATAATAACAGCACTTAGTAGTGTCGACACAAACACAACACAAGTAAGTAAACACGTTTATTTTCAAGACTATTTGAAAGGTTTCTACGTCTACAGTTCGATGGCAGCAAAGTAGATACGGACATCTACATTTTTGCAAAAATGGTTTTATTACAAAAATGAGCTTATGGCTGAGCACCCACCAGAGCTGTGCTAAGCTGCGTAGCGAGGAATTTGTTTTGTAAGCACCAATAGAATCACTTCATTTACCTAGCTTCGCTCTGCGCAGCTCTGGTGGATATGGGTCTAGCAGTGCGAGGTTTTTGTTCATACAAAACAAGCGAGAAATGTGTTGCGAGGAATGTGTTGCGAAGAATGTGTTGCTAGGAATGTATTGCGAGGAATGTGTTGTTAGGAATGTGTTGCGAGGAGTGTATTGCGAGGAATGTGTTACGAGGAATGTGTATCGCTCCCGCCACGGCTCATTGGTACACATTAACACATTACGCATTACACATTACGCATTCCTCGCACAGCTCTGGTGGAAAGGGCCACACCGTTTCACATCCTCGCTACACATTTTCACATTACACATTTTCCTCGGACAGCTCTGGTGGATGTCCAGCCTTAATCAACCTTTATCTACAAGTCTGTATTAAAATAATTTCAAATTTCAAAATAATGAAGAAAATCTCGCACGTAAATGAAGACATCTATACTCGATTTTTAAAAAAACATCTCAGCTAAATGGCCACAATTTTTTACTAAATGTGTTCTCCTGTAAGCTCGCGATTTTGTAGATGTCATCTTTTACTTTGCTGCTATCGAGTTGTTGGCGGGCCAGATTAAAACCGTTTGCGGGCCGGAGCTGGCCCGCGGGCCGCAGTTTGCCCATCACTGTTCTAGAACATTTTGTTCCGCCTTAAATATGAAAAGAGAGAAAAGTTGCTTATTCGCACCAACATGACGCACAAATATAACAGCATAAAACAAAACCAAAAAGAAACTACATATTGGGAAAAATATGCGTCACATCCGCGCGAAACGGCCAAAATAATCAAAGTATTTTAAAATCGTATTTCGTAGTCTAATCGACTTTGGCGATCTCTTTCGGACAACTGTGGATGGGCATAGATTAGAAGAAGACAGATAAAAGGGCGGGAAAATTAAATCTTAAAGTTGTCATGGATGTAAGATAACTTTTTTTTAAATTGTTAAGTGTCCCACGGGCGGATACGTTACCGCCGAGTTTCCTGAAACAAAATTCAAAGTTCTAGGTTATATCACCATCATCTAACTACTACGAATTAATGCTATTTAAGGATGATTTCCACCAAACGGCTCACATCGCATCGGATCGGAAAGGATACGAACGGATGCGGTGACAGCCGATCGCATCCGGCAGGATATCGACGCATACGATCGGCTCCGTGCCGTCGGTTGCGAACGTATGCGTTTCTGCGCCTAGTCAAATAGTTTCATTCCTACCGTGTTGACAGTCGAAAGGATCCGATCGGATACGACGACAGGCGAACGGAGCCGATTGCGCGTCGCAGCATACTTTCAGCTACGATCGCGTGTCGCGGAAGATGCCCGCGGTCAAGCTGATGTGCGCGGCTTGGTAATATAGACTTTAAATACTGTGTACACGATTTAATATCGTTTAAAGATTGTAAATTCCATTCCGATCCGATGCGATGCAAGCCGTTTGGTGGAAATCATCCTTTATTAACTTGAACTAACTCAAAATAGCTTCCATAAAATTCACTCAGGTAAACCGTAAAATTGTTCAATGATCGTTTGAAATAAGGTAGTTTGAACTGAAACTTATGCCAAAGTGATTTTATTTAATGTTCAAATATCACATTAATGTGTGAATATTGGCAAAATTATATCTGAGGCTTTGATATTGATGACGTACTCACATTACTATCACTCCGATAAAATATTCTTAAGCGCCTTCCGTTCTATAGGTTATTTGCGTTATTTAATATGTATAATATACGTAATTCCTAAATCATCATCATCATCAGCCTATAATATTCCCACTGCTGGGACACAGGCCTCCTCTCTGTGAGGGCCCACGCGGGCCCAGTGCGGGTTGGTAGATGTCACATGTCTTCGAGTTTTTGGTTCATGCCGGTTTCCTCATGATGTTTTCCTTCACCGTTTTGAGAGCAGTGGTGATGAAATAAACTACACAAAGTAATGCGCCTGGCTGGGTTCGAACCCACGACATACAACTCGTAAGTCGGGGCCATTACCACTGGGCCACCACTGATCCTATCCTCCTCACCACTATTCCAAAATAATTATTATAAATACCTACTTATGTGAAACCTTAGTGGGAATCTTCACGAAATATGTTTCAACGTAACATCACGCCTTCTATTATTATCCGAAGGGTTCGGCAAAGGTGTTTTAGTACACCCTTGTTTCGCCAATTATGTTTAAGTCCCATGTAATAGGGGGCGAGCTTATTGCCATTAACCGGGAAATCCAGACTCCGAGCTGCTACTGAGAAATTCCTAATGGAAAAACCCAATAACACTTTGCTCGACCTGGGGAACCCAGAACCTCACGATCAGTAGTCGTGTTTGCGACCACTAGACCAACAAGGCAGTATGGGTATATCTAAAACATAAATCATCTATAGTAAACCACCAAATCCACTAGTAAGTTAAATTCGCAAGTTGTTGCAGCAAGTGCTTGCTTAGTTCATAAAACTTGCTTGTACTTGAAGTGGACTTGCTGCAAGTGTCCACAGTTGAAAGTTGGTTGGAGAAGTCAACTTCTGCAATTTAAATTGCTAGTGAATTTTGCCCTTGAATTAAGTGACTTCTTGCACGTCTGATTAATACTAGACCCTTCTTCCTACTTTCGTGTGATTAGTGACAACTTGGTGTCAGAGTTTATGCCGCCCATGGACCTCTGACTTGGCTTCACATGCCGTCGAGAAATATCTCTCAGTCCCGGTTTCCTCACAATGTTTTCCTTCACCGTTTTTAAGCAAGTGACATTATAAAATACGCACATGAATCCGAAAAGTCAAAGGTGCGTCCCTTGAGTTCGAACTCGAGATCTATGACTTAGCAGGCCGACGGTCATACCACTAGGATATCACTGCTACCAGAATACTGGAGCCAAGAGTAAGGTAGTGGGTTTTCTGTTAGGAAATACGCCACAACTGCCTGGGTTATGGGATTGGTATACCTGGTAAATATCAAACCCACGTGATTAAACGCCGTCATCATTAAAATGGTAGTAAAACTGAACCATCATAAAACTGAACCATCATGCTAGTTGATACCACCCAAGAGACAATCGGCTTCCATTAACCCAAAAATATCCATTCTGACTGTGTTTTTATTATCAAATTGTGAATATGAGTACCATGTAAGCTAGCTTTATACACTTTGGCGGTTTTGAGTTCTTTTTTGTAACCTACGCAAATATCCGGCTGATTGGTAGCGTCGTGCGGCAGTCGGGTTGTTGAGCTCCCTTAAATAAGGTTTGAGCTATGCGATGTCTGATGCATGCGTGCCGTCAGTTAAGACAGGTCAACTCAAAACTGCTACGGCACTTTCCTAAAAAGGCCATTCCAGATGTTGCCCTACATTGTTACGCTCACATCGTTTTATACCACAATGTCTGGATTTTAAAAGAGACCTTGATCTCTGAATTTGTTTCGGCTTTTCTTCTCAGAGCTAGTCAGATAGGAAATGCCGGCGCCATCTAGTCTTAAAAAAAACATTACATTTACTTGAAAAAGTGTCTGTAACAGATTTATTTACAGAAATAAAAATCAATTATCATTTGTCCTTCTTTGTTCTAGCCACCACAATGGTAACCAACGTGACCCTACTCCTCATATTCATGACCCTGGCATCAGTGACGGCGCAAACCTTCCAGTACTCGCGCGGCTGGACGAACGGCAAGCGGGACGGCCACAGAAGGAGTGAGGACCTGAAGGACATCGCCAACAGCTTGGAGAGGTTCCTATCGCCATGCCAGATGAGCAAACTGAAATATGTGCTGGAGGGCAAGCCGTTGAATGAGAGGGTTGGTATTGACTGAGTCTTAACAGTCATCTTCTTCTTTTCGTGTGGTTAGTGACTAACCTGGTGTCAGAGTTTATGCCGCCCATGGGCCTCTGACGTGGCTTCACATGCCGTCGAGAAATATCTATCAGGCATGCCGCTTTCCTCACGATATTTTCCTTCACCGTTTTTAAGCAAGTGATAGTTATACAATACGCACATGAATCCGAAAAGTCAGAAGTGCGTGCCTTGGGTTCGATCTCAAGACCTATAACTTGATAGTCTGACGGTCTCACCACTAGGATATCACTGCTATTACCATTCGAAATATAGATAAGGGAATAATCTTAAAGTTACTAGAGTCGTACGTACGGCTAATGCGACGTGGAAAGTGAATCCCCGTTTGTATAAAGCTGAAAGCCAACACGCTACTATTTTACACTGTGATGTAAGAATAACAAAAAATATAGAAGCTTGTCAGTCAATAGGAGAGGGCTGAGTATCGTTCAATCTTATTAATATGTGTATAAAAATGTGAAATATCATTTCAAATTCACAAAACGTTTTCATTTTCTAAAATTATGGATAAATAATTAATTTGTTAGTAGTTTGAAGATAGCTTTGTAGCAGACAGTAGAGTTGCAAAAAACCTTCATGGGTTTATTTGCCACTGGCTGGCCTATAGAAATGCAAGTCAGACATAAAAGAACTTTTTTCTATTAGAAATTTTTCAGCGTCTGCCCGGAGTCTGTATTTGTGCCCGGTTAATGACAATAAGCTCGCCCCCTATTAAATGGGACTGAAACATAACAGACGAAACGAGGGTGTACTAAAACCTCTGGCGAACACTTCGGAGAATACAAGGCGTGGTGTTATGTTTATTTGAAAGAAGTCAATGATAATACATACATACATACATAAACTCACGCCTTTTTCCCATGGGGGTAGGCAGAAACTATAGAACGCCACATGCTACGACTCTTACATACCCCTTTCGCTTCATCCACATTCATACATCTTGTCATACACGCACGCCGGTTGAGAGTACTACGCACCTGACCTTTGTGAAGAACATCACCAATAACATCGTAATATTCAGTACAAAATTCATCACTATATGTATCACGTCTATAATTTAGTAGAACCCATGCATATTTAAATAAAAATAAATATCAAATGATGTTTGTTTATATCTGTGGCGGTCCGGGGGGGGGGTATGGTTCATGACCCCCTTCAAATCGTACACGTCAAATTGACGAACCTCCAAAAAAAAGAAAAAATTTGCAAAAAAAATCTTGTGAAATATATTCTAATGTGCCCAACTTATTTTAAATACCTAAAAAAACAAAGTATCGATACTATCATTAACTTTGGAATGTAATTAGCTTGCTAGAGAACCAAGTAAGGCAAAAGGTATCTAGGTACCAGTATTGCAATAACATTTTCACGTCGTAATAAAATAAGCGAAAACCCTAAACGTTGTTTAGTTCACAAATAAAAGGTCTTTGAACTGTCTAATTATCTCACCAAGTTATTAAGTTACCCTAATTATTGTCATTTTGTTCAGCTATTCGTCCCCTGCGACTACATCGACGAAGAAGATACTCCTAAGCGATACAAGAATGAAAGAAACCAAGACCCGTTGTTCGAAGCTTTTCAATGAAAATATAAAACTTTTATTATAATGTAATGTGCCAACTGAAAACTATGAGATTTATTGATATTTTTTATTTTATAGTTAGGTATACAAGGACCATTTTGATAGATTTTATTATTGTAATAATGTTAATTATATCTGTGTGTAAGTGATTGTTTTTTTGTAATGCATTTATGGCTGGAATAGTGCATTACTGAACCATAGACAACTTTCATAAACAAAATGCTTTAAATTTTTTTTAATTCTACTATTTGTGACAAAGGAATAAAATGTTGTTTTGAATTATTATTTATTTTTTCATTGATTGGAATATAGGTTTAAAAAAAGAATTGCACATTACTAAAATGCGGATATTATCAATACCTACCTATTACTTGTAATTCTGTATTGTATAGTGGTTTCAAGAATATATTTGGCTAACTATTAATGTAATTTGTGCTATTTCAAGGTGCAGTACCTACTTAAAATAAAATCATAGTGTATAACGATGTTAAAATGTTGACAACAATATTGTATTGTAACTTATATTGAAAATAAAAATATGAAAAGTACTTGTTGTTTTTTTCATCACTACCATCAATTAATATCTGCCCGTAAACGGCCACTGTTGAACATAAACCTCTCAATGTGGGCCAAGGATTATAAGGTGATCGTAGTTTGACGTTATTTGCAGAACGGCGGACGCCGCTGCTTATACTCTTGACTTAATCCATTCCCTTAGTTTTCGTTTATGGCTCTAACGGGTGTGGATGGGGTGGCCTAATTCTTGGCCCACATCCCTAGGAAAGTACCTACATAAAATGGTCCGTTCTGGTTGTGTTGTGATACGATACGAACACTTACATACATAAGCTTTTCTTTAATAGATGTGGGTTATTTAAACCCGTAAATATTATGTAAATAATTGGTTTAAGTCAGATAACTATTTGATTTGTTTAAAAAAAACCCGATAATTAACCGGTATCCGGCTACAATGAATGGTACATAGTTATATGTAATTAAAAATGACTAAAATAAAAAAGGGACATTCAAATTTTATTAGTAATAAGTAGGTACCTACCTACAATTTATTACAATACCTACCTTAATTCTAATGCATAAAAATGGTTTATAGCGTATGAGAAACGGCTAGTAGGACAGCCAAGCCAGATTTATATTGAAGGCGTTTATAAATGCCATTAAGCTTTACGTACGAATCGTGATGAAATAAAACTATTTTAGCGCCCTCTGTGTGCACAGGTAAAAACTGAAATGTAACTTCGACAAGAGTATTAAAATTTATTTCAGCGCCATCTAGTGTGTAATAGCAAAGCTACAGCAAACGTTACTACGTTACCTCATGTTTTAGTTTTGCTATTCGACGCTAGATGGCAAATTACGTTCAAATGAAGCATTTTTATTTATTTAAAATTTTTGATTATAATGTTATCCGTGTCATCGTAAAATAAAGTTAATATTAATTTATTATTTGTCTACATAGATCTTGAAGAAAAAGAAAATTATTTAATTAAAATTGTGGCCTTGCTATTGCCGGTGAATGGCGTATTCATACAATATATACCTATTTATACAAGTACCTAGTTAAGTAGTTATAAAAAAAAAACATAATAGGTATAGAATACAAACAAAACAATCAAACATACCGGAAAAGTTCTTGGTTTCGATAAACACTTTATCGCCACTACATAAAGTTCAATATCGTGTCTCACCACGACGTCAAATTTGTGGTTCATCTATCATTCGTAACAGACATCATTAGACTTTAGTGGGTTACAAGTTGTGTATCGAGCCATTTAAAAGCGAATTAACTTCAAAGGAACGTTTAGTATAGGTAATGCTGTTCCTGGTTTTTGTACGCAGTAAGTAGGTACTTAGTCATTTTGACATTGCCTACTGTTAATAACCCAATGGTTATTAACAATAACAGACCTAGTACCTACCTACCCACTTATGTACTTAATGATTGTATAATAATGTAAGTATAAGTACTTATGTTAACGGCAAAATGAGGGTGTTACTATAAACCTCTGCCCACCCCTTCGGGGAATACAGGCGTGATGTTATGTTACTCATGGAGGTATAATGTATTATCAAAACAAAATGAACGTTTCATGATCAAGTTTGTTTATTTTTTATACAACACTAGTTACGACAAATTATCGAGTCAATAGGTACGGCTAGCACGACAGTCGTCCAATGATAAATTTATCGTCACGACATAGTGGGAACGCGCCCTAAGAAGTTTTATTCCAGTAATAAATATAGCCTATGTTACTCATTGATAATGTAGCTTTCAAACGGCAAAAGAATTTTTGAAATCGGACCAGTAGTTTTTAGGTTTATTCGTTACTACATACAGAAATACATATCTTTCCTCTTTAAAATATTAAGTATAGATATAGACTAGTATAGATTGAAATGGCCGATCTATACTAGGACACAAAACAGATAGGTACAGAAGTCAATCACATGTATGTACTTCACTTTTCATACCTACGCTCGGCGGTCGCTCTATCTATATATCTATCTCTCTCAAACGCATGGCACTCGCGCTCGCACTCACTCGCACTCTGGTCCCAAACGGTCCGAGATATCGTGTCCGTGAGCAGTGTCTATGTGTGCGTTGCTCGAGCGCACTTGTATGTAGATTGACTTCTGTACCTATCTATTTTGTGACTAGGATTACATTAAGTACTATGCGTGCCAAATAAGGATAGGATCGCGCTTGCTACAACTTCACACGATAGCTGTCAAATTAGTACCGCCAGCAAAAAAAACACTATGAAAATAAAAAAGATTTTTTTTTATTCATAGATTTAATTATTATTTATATTCATTTTTATAAAATGTTATTTCTTGAATTCCATAAATAGATAATTTTGGATAAATTAATAATATTTGGAAGCAGTATTCATTAAAAAAATGAACCAATATATATAGTTAACTTCACGAAATGCTACTGGTCACCCTAATATGTCGCCATAATAATAATATAATTACTGTGTAATTAATTTGGCGTAAAATTGATTAGAAATACCAAAAAAGTGAACAAAAAATAATTAAACTGAGTATAATTTCTTTATTTACTTCTTTGCACACCTTACGCTTCGGTAATGAAGTTCACGAGTATTGCGGTACAAAATGGCGTCTTGAAAGTACTATTCTTATTTGGCACGCATAGTAACTACAGGTAAATACCTACGTACTTACCTATAATATTTTCTCAGGGGTCCCATAAGATTTGACAGCAAACATCTGGTTTGCAAAGACCCAAACTATTCCTACATATTATAAAAATACTGATTCGGAATTCGGATCTAATCGCGTAGAAAATTTATAAGGCAGAAAAATACCTTATTCATCCCGACGTTTCTACCGAATTTCACCGGCTGTGGTTATGGGTAGACTGAAGTGACGGAGCAGTTGTCATTTTCGTGAAGCAAGGGTATTTTCATCTACCCTCACTTGATCTTGATTTTTTTTAAATATTATCGTCGGTACTTCGACATACCATCCTAACGACGTCTTTACACTCGCCTAAATCGTCCCGTCGACGATAACACTTGCTGATGACCGGATTCCATGATGTTGATAGTTTGTATCCATCTTCCCGATTGAAATTCTTGTACTTCTTAATTTCAATCGCTTCACGTACTATATTCCTACATAGTTCAATTTCCTACGTTGACGACGATGACGCGACGAATCCCGTACAATTTGAATCTAAATTATTGAACTCTCTGAGCTGTATCTTTACAGCTCTCTGAGCTGTATCTTCCGCTGTATTACCGAGGTCTAAGGCATCAAAATAATACCTAAATAAGTGCTACACGTTGGGAAGTTAGAAGCCCTAAAGTCTGACAACCAGTCTAACCTTAGGATATCGGCATTGCCCTGTAACTGAGTTGCGGAGGTCTGATGGCAGTCGCACCGTGTAAAAGACTGGTACCTATTTAGCCGCATCTGGTTAAACTAGAAGCTGACTCCAACATAGTTGGGAAAAAGAATAGGCAGAAAGAAAGAAATATTATGTGCTACGCGCGTAGCACTGAATTTCATATAAATTATTTATCTGTGCCTGTAGTACCTACTTATGTGTATTATATACCTAGGTACCTACTTATTAATTATTCCTTTAAGTCATCGTTAGTCTATATTAGTGATGTAACTAAGAATAACTAATGGTGTGCTAATATTATCTACCTATAATATTATAAAGCTGAAGAGTTTGTTTGTTTGTTTGAACGCGCTATTCTCAGGAACTACTTGTTGGAATTGAAACAATATTTTTGTGTTGGATAGTCCATTTATCGAGGAAGGGTATAGACTTTATAACATCACGCAACGACCAATAGGAGCGGAGCATAAATGAAAAATGTTGCAAAAACGGGAAAAATTATTCCTTTTTGAGAGCTTCCGTTGCGTGCGCTGCGTAAACGGTTTCAGTTACGCAAGTATCTAAAAAAACTTCTTACGCGGGGCGGAGCCGCGAGGGCACAGCTAGTTCACTAATAAACATAGTAGGTAATTCTCTAGAAATAGGTTTTTTATTCCAAGATAATAAGTCGGTACAACGCTACAATGAGTAAGACTAACACATAATAACATAGATAGGTACCTACCATACACCTACAAAAAAAATCACATCCTTCATCTAAACCTCTTTAGTAAAAAACTACTTAAACCGTAATTACTTGAGACCCAATTACGTTGCGCCGATGTCTCGCGTGATTACAACGAGATTACAACGATACCCAACGAGCTCGTAATGATGGCTACAATGTATTGCTGATGAAATTGGTCGTCTGCGTGAAGACGTAGAGGCGTTTAGTTCACTAGTGTTGTAGCTGTGTCGATAAAATAAATAAATACATTTTTAAACACCGTAATTTTTTCGTGGCTTGAATAATTTTCGATGATTGTCAATTTCAATAATCCTTTGCATTTTTTTTTTGTTAAAGGTAACTTAAACGGATCACAAGGTTAAAAAGATGATAAACACGTCTTTTCATTTCAAGGTGATGGAAGGTAAATTAAGTTTAATTAAAAATCATCTAAAAATGTTTCTCTGTCAAATGGTTTTGAATGTTTCACTTGCTTTCTGAGATTTTTTTTACTAGATTATAGGTTCTTATAAAGTATGTAAGTAAAGGATACGAATATGTTTGGATTAAATCCATTACGATGTGTTTTTAACGAAAAAGATAGGTTAATAAAAAGGAGGCCTGTGTTAAAACATACTTAGTTGAAGTTTAGAACATGATTTAACTAAAAAGGTTGTAAGAATTCAAAACTCTGCGATGTTTTCATTTATTAATTAAAGTTTGTTTCGTATCTAATAGCTAAGGATTCATGCTAAAAACATCAATACTTATTAAAACTTCAGCGTCCAAAATACGTTAAATCCCGTGCGTGAAATTTGATATCCTATTTTATTTCATAGTTAAATTGTTATAAATTTAATTCGAGACTTAATAGCATTTTAAAATAGCCGCTCATTTTAATTCTGCTTCACCATAATGTCTTATAACAAAGATTCCTAACATTATTACATAAAAACTCAATTAACAAATCGATATCGATACTTCGCCGTACTGCCCTGTCGATTGTAAGAATGAGATGCCATAGACTTAAATCCGTTTCCCGCCATCGAACAATCTGTACCGCAACACCGACCAATCGCGAGCGCGGAGGGCGTTGCGCGACCGCCAACCGCCGCCGCTGATTGGCCGAAAATATTAAACGGGTTGCTCATAATAAAAAAAAAGAAAAAAATGTATCGCAGCGTAAACCTTACAATTGAGTGCCACTTTTTGCTCGTGTTAAATTGATGAAAAAAGACTAGGAAAAATTGGTACCGAGATGTAATAAAAAATGATTTATTATGGCCGCCGCTCAACTTTTTAAATTATTGGACATTAATGACTTTTGATTTTGCGCGTTATTTTTGAAATTCGTTCTGCCGCTTTTTTATTTATAGATATTGTGTTGCCAGTTATTATTTGGATATCTAATTTAGTAGATTTATTCAATGCAACGATGGATTGCAAATTACATTTCATTGTTCTGCTTCAGCGAAGCAGATGTGTCGTCATTCTTCTGTCAATTTATCTAATTTTATGTTGCACTGATTAAAATAACTGAAGCAGAGAATGATATTTTTATAAATGTTTTTTTGTGCACTTTTCTGTTACTTTGGCCATTCGGCGTCCATTTACAGAATCAACGGCACGGTAGGTATATTCATGAATATTTAATCCTTGCTGAGGGGAATAAAATGTATCAATCAAACTCAACTACCTACTTTATTATAAGTAAGCAATCACCCAAGCTCTTAATAAAAAACATTATAAATGGTTACAATAAATTAACAAAATTTAAACTTATTCTCTTTGTAGTCCGTTCGCATACTTAACATTACATAACATCACGCCTTATATTCCCCGAAGGGTACGGTAGAGGTGTTTTTAGTACAATTAGAACACCCTTGTTTCGCCAGTTATGTTTAAGTCCCATGTTATAGGGGGTGACCCTATTGTCATCAACCGAGCACAAATCCAGAATCCAGGCTGCTACTGAGAAATTTCTAATGGACAAACCCAATAACACTTTGCCCGTCCTGGGGATCGAACCCAGGACCCCATGCTCAGCAGTCGCGCTTGCGGCCACTAGACCAACGAGGCAGTCAGCATTTATACTTATCTTACTTAAACGGGGAAACCTATTATTAGACATACAATACCTACTGTAATACATTATATTCTGTAACATTTTATATGTACCTATCGCGGTTGGTTTTCTAAATAAAATAAAATATTCCTCCTAGCCTTTACCCAACTTTGTTGGGGTAAGCTTCCAGTCTAACCACATGCGGCTGGATACCAGTATTTTACACGGAGCGACTGCCATCAGACCTTCGCAACCCAGTTACTGGGCAAAGCCGATATACTAAACTACTTAGACCGAAAAATAAAATAAGTAGTAGTAGGTACTATCACCCATATTCTAAGACGTTCCTCCAAAACTTATACGACTCATACTCGACTCAGAACGGCCTCGAAAACACCTTCAAAATTGTCTTCTTAGTCGCAATCTCGAGTGAACTTTGAGGTTCCTAGACTGAGGGGTCCGCAAATGAGTGGAGTCATTACGTCATAATTTTAATTATCTGCATCGCGCAAATAACGCCGCGATAAATAGCTGTAGGTAAGGATTATCGTAAGCATATTCGATAAACTCTTCAAAATTCATTTTTGTTACATATGAACTTTGACACTTCCTTCCTTAAGGTAGGTTTCGAGGTACCTTGAGTTTGACAGATGAATCCTTACCTCGACTGAGGAAAAATCTCGAGTCGAAGACGTTTATGTCAAGTCGAGGTGGAGTCGAGTAAGTTTTGGAGGAACGTCTTAGAATATGGGTGTTGTATATCCTCATTGGTTCGTACTCTCTTCACAATATATTATAATTATCATCCGTCAACTTGTAGGCTTCTAATCGATACTACTGGATACTACCAAGTTAATGATACAGTGGTAGTTATTAGCATATATACTGACACATCGTTCGCATGGCATTCGGCAATTTAGTGGTGGGCCGTTCCGGGTCGTCTATTAGCCACTTGCGTTTACTGTCAAATGCTCAATGAGGTTGATGCGTCAAATGGTACTAGGTCTATAACAGGCACTTATATCGGTCTAGTAAGTAGAATAAAACAAGATATTGTTAAATGTTATGTGGCAACCGAAATAATATTAAATTAATTTTCGCGATTTTTTTATATTGAGACTAGCTTTTGCCCGCAGCTTCGCTTGCGTGAAGTTTGAAATCCTCGTTAAGCCCATTTTAAAGTGACATTTTAAAATCCAAAACGTCCGTCTTTTATCACCCCCAGCGGTTTAGGCTGTGCGTTGCTAGATAAGTCAGCCAGTCGGTCAGTTTCTCCCCATGCTTCTTACTTCAAAAGTACCAGATTTCTCATACAAACTTTCAACACTCTCCCTTAGAGGTTGAATTTCCAAATATGTGTACATTTATTCCTAACCAGAAACCTTAATATTACATTTCATCTTTCTTACTTCAAAAACGACGGACTTACATACAAACTTCAACCCCCCATTTCACCCTCTTAGGGGTGGAATCTCCAAAAACCCTCAAATACCTATACGTTTATTTCTTACCAAATGCCTAAATATTTAATTCCATGTTTCTCACTTCAAAAATACTAGATTTCTCATACAAACTTTCAACACTTATTTTACCCCTTTAAGGATTGAATTTCCAAAAATGCTCAAACATGTGTGCGTTTATTTCTAACCAAAAACCTTACTATTTAATTTCATGCTTCTTACTTCAAAAATGACGGACTTACATACAAACTTAAAAACCCTATTTCACCCCCTTGGGGGTTGAATTTCGAGAAATCCCTTCTTAGTGGGTGTTTACGTCACAAAATGAACCTACTGTCAAAATTTCAAGTTTCTAACCCCAGCCGTTTAGGCTGTGCGTTGATAGATCAGTCAGTCAGTCAGCTACTCCTTTTATATATACAGATATTTTGGATTATTTTATCGGTGACTGTGGTGTGGGTAAATCCGGCATAATCCTTGCGTTCACAAAGGGTTAGCCATAACGAGTTTCCTACACTTAGTGCAACAAAAAAATGGTCACTTTTATTGCTTGTCATTATTCTATGGTTATTGCCATAATTTCTTTTTGAACCTGTCTCTGTCTGTTTAGTAGAAACAGAGAAAGGAAAGGAGGGGAATTCTCTTCTCTACTCTTGCCAAGTTACGTGCCGCCGACTATACTAGGTTTATAACAATTATTAACGTCGGTGTAGTAAGTAGAATAAAACAAGGTAGGTATTGTTAAATATTATATAACCAAAACCTGTTTTTATTTTTATTGGGTACCTACCTACCTATTTTCATGTCTAAGGGGCTCGTGGCTAATTACCAACCACGCGGATCATATTATGATTTACGAGGTCAAGCTGCGCTTGCCGCAGTCAGTCTGTTGATGGGTGACTGTTCATTACACATCGAGACCCCGTGCCTCAGAGAGCACGGTAAACAGTCGGTCCTGGGTGTCATACGAATACCTATGACAGACGGGAAGTCAGAAGCCCGAAAGTCTGACAACTGGTCTAACTTTAGGATATCGGCATTGTCCTGCTACTGGGTTGCAGAGGTCTGCTGGCAGTCGCTCTGTGTAAAATACTGTTATTCAGCCGCATCTGGTTAGACTGGAAGCCGACTCCAATATACTTGGGAAAAGGCTAGGCAGAACTTGAACCTATTTTCATTAATGATTAAATTATTTTTGTCCGGGTTCTAAGACAGTTGAATCAATTCCCTGGAATTCACTGACGTCATTGCTCTATGTTCTTTTTTGGTTGGACTTCAAAAACTAAAACGTATAAAATAACTTAATAAAGATATAATTTAATACATCTCTTATGCAAACCTAATTAATACTTTTACAGTTTCAGAAGTCGGTGCCTTCAATTTGGTTCATCGTGGATTAGCACCGACTTCTGAAACTGTAAAGGTATTAAGGTTTGCATAAGAGGTGTATTAAATTAAATCTTTATTAAGTTATTTTATACTTTTTAGTTTTTGAAGTCGGTTTTTTTAAACGTACTTAGTTTTTTTATTTTTTACGTTTTAGTGTCTGTAATAGGTTGTTCTGTAAACTACAGTAGGATTTTTCTAGATTACATCAGGTAGAATAATTACATCGTCCACGTAAACTAAAATGTTCATAAAAAAATAAAAATATTCATAAAATGAAAACTACTGGGCCAAACTATGTTACATTTTTATGGGACCAAATGGCAACTATTTCGCATCAAACTAAAGAAGAATCACGTAAATCGGATCATAAATCTCAGCGTAATCGGTGTACATACATAAAAAAACAATCGAATATAGAACCTCCTCCTTTTTGAAGTCGGTTAAAAATTAATTGGATAATGATTAGCAAAGTAGGTACAGTTCGGGCGACCAATCGTGGCTACTCTGAACATAGGCTTTGCGAACTTTCGTGTATGTACACTTGTGAAGAAAATAGTTACTGTAAAAACTATTAAATAAACTTTACTTTTAACTAATGGCCAATCCTAAGATCGCAGTAAATAAATGTTAACTAAAAACTATTTTATTGCTAAAAAATCTATTCCGCAACCACCTGCACGATGTTCAGAGCGGTCACGGCTTGTCACCCGAACTGTACCTACTTATAGTTCTTGATAGTTTTTTTTTTTTATTCGAAATGGGTTTGCTCTTGACTCTAGTCTAGCTAAGAGGTGACAGAGACAAAGTCCACGACGGAGAGAGCTTACCCAGAAGAAGCCTGTTCACTCTAACTTTGAATAGTTTCGGGTTGTATGCGTTCGGGAACATAGACGCAGATAGTGAGTTCCACTCTTTTGCCGTGCGCATTATGAAGGATGTTTGGAAGCGCTTAGTGCGAATTGGTGGAATGGCAACTAGGTAAGTTACAGTTGCTATCGATTTGAACTTCAAGAGACAAAACAATCACACCATCTTTGAGGTTCAAGAATTCCATTTCAACAATAGCATAGCAGGAACAAAAAGAAGCGTTATGCGCGACATAACAATTCTCGCTAACATTTGATTACTTGCGCAATTTATTCAGCTAAGATAAGCGTCGCCGTGAACTTGCGCCTAACTTACCGCAGCGGATAACTTGAATACAGACGTTGAGGCGTTAGGTGTGATACACACCTCGCCCGTTTCCCAAGTCTTCGACACTGGAAAAAGTTTTTAGCTTCGTCTTACCACGTACATTCATAAGTTGTAGACATCGACTGAGTGCAGTTATTTAATCAATTTTATGACTTACAAACGTAAACGTTAAATATTGTAAAGTCTCTTTGTTCAAGCACAAATGTCAAACTTGAAATAGGAACATTATTTGATAAGTTTGACATTTGTGCCTGTCAAATTACTATCTGGGATTAAAAAACAGATTTTAGAAAGAAGACGAAATATTTGTATATAATAATATTTATTGATTCAAAATATGACGATTTTCTACTTATTCAGAGGAATAATTTCTTGGTGGTAGGAGTTTACCATCACATTAAAATCCGGTTCCAAGCTACTGTGTTCCATTGTGTGTATGACTGATGAGAGTCAGATGTGTATAGGGGAGTCCCTCTATACCTTTGCTACTTGGATTCGTGTGCTCCATCTTAGAAACTGTCTGCGCTTACCATCAGGTGAGACTAGGGCCAAACGCGACCAATTAAAGAATACCACAAAAAAAAGATTTTAGTATCTAAATAAACTCTACAAAGAAAAACTTAAGATTCACAGTTATATCAGCTTACAAGTAGACGCTACTACGGGACGATACGGCAAAAGAGTGGAACTCACTACCTGCATCTGTGTTCCCGAACGCATACAACCCAAATCTCTTCAAACTTAGAGTGAACAGACTTCTTCAGGGTAAGCTCACTCCATTGTAGACCTTGTCCCGTCACTTCTGACCTAGACTAAAGACAAGAGCAAACCCACCACAAAATCTATACTAATATTATAAAGCTGAAGAGTTTGTTTGTTTGTTTCTTTGAATTCTTTTAATCTCAGGAATTGAAAAAATATGTTTGTGTTGGATAGTCCATTTATAGAGGAAGGTTATAGGCTATATAACATCACGCAAATAGGAGCGGAGCATAAATAAAAATAATTGCAAAAACGGGAAAAATGTCCACCTGAGCGAAGCCAGGACAGGCCGCTAGTATAAAATAAAAATGAAATAATAAAATATCCTAAACCCTTTTAATAACACCCATAAAATGAAACCTTCTTGTACCCCAAGTACATCACAGCCTTTACACTGAATACTCGTCGCTCGTATACCAGTCGTCCCGCAGTCGTGGGCGCCGCGATACCGATACGATATAGTGACGACTTTATTCTGCGACGAGTCGCGCGATTTATTGTCGGATGTCCCAGATAGCTAATCTGAATTGAACGTGTAGGATTCAGATTGAGTTGGTTTTTGAGAGCAAATATCTCTATGAGGGCTTTTAATGATATTGAATTTTGTCGTTTGTGTTATTATGCATTAGCATAATATTATTAATAAGGATTATAAAGAGAAATACCTAAGCATTATAATAGATTTTACCTGAATGAACGTAGGTACCTACTTACCCATAGTGGCTAAAATTTAATGGGCCCGTTTTGACAGTGGTCAGATTAGAACATGTTATGTCAATTTCGACATAAAATGTACTGATCTGACTGCTGTCAAAACGGGCCTATTAAATTTTAGCCACTTTAGTCTAAAATATTATTTATTTGTTTATTTACATAATTTATTTATTTTAGACATTTAGAGGGGCTCATGGTTAATTAACAACCGTGCCAATCATACGATTTGCGAGGTTAAGCTGCGCTTGCTTCGGTCAGTCTGTGGATGGGTGACCGTTTGGTACACATCGTCTCCCCTTCGTGCCTCGGACAGCACGTTAAACCGTCTGTCTCACCCGAGTCACACCTATCATAAGAATACCTATGACAGTCGCTACGGGTAGTCAGTACCCGAAAGTCTGTCAACCGGTCTAACCTTAAAATATCGGCATTGCCCAGTTACTGGGCTGCGGAGGTCTGATGGCAGTCGCCCCGTTTAAAATACTGGTATTCAGCTGCATCTGGTTAGACTGGAAGCTGACCCCAAGACATTGGGAAAAAGGCTAGGAGGAAGAAGACACTTACTGCACAGTTGCCCAACACGTGAATCGAGTCATTTTTTATTTGTTAAAATCCAGTCGGAACGATGCTTTAATGATTTCCGAAACTTGATATTTTACGTACTTTAACTTTGAATTTCTGGATTTATGGCGTTAGCTTTCATCTTTTCAGAAGCATACGAAGTTCCTATATGAAAAAGAAACACGTCAGCATACCTATAAGTACATGTTTTTGCGTGCAATTAATATTTCTGTTGGTTTTCTTCTTTCAATTTATAACCTACTAGCTGTGTCCTCACGGCTCCGCCCGTAGCCTATGTTACTCAGTGATAATGTAGCTTTCTAACGGCAAAATAATTTTTGAAATCGGTCCAGTAGTTTTTAAGTTTATTCGTAGTTTATACATACAAAAACACAAATCTTTCCTCTTTATAATATTAGTATAGATTTATTAATACTAAATAATTTGCTAATTTTATAGTGCCGAATTTGTCGGTTGATTATCTCAAATTTCTTTATTTCGAACAATATATTCATCAAAAAGATTATTGTTAAAAATACTTTAGATTCCGGATTTGTATTCTAGATTTATGCCCGAAAGATGAAGACAGCCGTCAAATTGCGATTTGTGGCATAATGCGGTCTTAGGTTTTGCAATTTAATAATGTTGTCATTGTGCTAACAACTATACGAAAATATTAAAAAGTTTGACTCAAGACGACAGTAGGCATAATGCTACGTAATCAAACAGAACAGATAATACCACTTTTTAAAAATCGAATCGAACTATATTTTCTTTTGCTTTTTGGGTATTCGAGTAAATGGCATTAGGTATGCTACGTAATCACACAGAACAGATATTAAATACCACTTTTTAAAAATCGAATCGAACAATATTCTCTTTTGCTTCTTGGGAATTTGCTAAACTTTTTTTTGTACATAGACAAAGGCCCTACCTACAGTATAGTTAGCGGTACATATTTATAGTATAGTATAATATTATAGTGTAGGCGTGGTGCTCGGAGAACATTCATTAATACCGAGCCAGTTTATCGCGCTTTCATTTAAATGCCTTCGTCTTGTAAGAGACGACCCAATGTATGGTTGCAGGAAAGTACGACAAAATATAAAATAATATAACATCACGCCCGTATTCCCCGAAGGGTTGAGCATTCTCCCTGATTTCGCCGTTATGTTTAAGTCCCATGTAATAGGGGGCGAACCTATTGTCGGGCACAAATCCAAACTCGGGGCTGCTACTGAGGAATCCCACACGGAAAAACACAATAACACTTTGCCCGACCTGGGGATCGAACCCAGGACCTCACGATCAGCAGTCCCGCTTGCCACCACTAGACCAACGAGGCAGTTAAAATATAAAATGTTGGTAGTTATTAAAAAGTATTCTAATGGCAGTATTTTTGAGTATTTCTAAATTCGACACCAGTTGGCGCCACTGTGAATGTAGATCTGTTAAAACTTTGTTCTGTACAATCAGTAACAGGAGTCGCTGAATGAACACAATTAAACTGCAATTTTAGGTATAGGTACTTATTATTGTAATTTAATTACCTTTACAACATAAAATAAATTACTGCCTAATGTATTAGACATTGACATTTTCATTGAGTATTTGCCATTCGTAGGTCTACATAACAACAACGGCATTCAATCCAGTCATAAATTCAGGGTCACATTTTAAATGCCATGATTATCAACATAGTATATCCATAGATTAAATATCGTTTTTTCTGTCTATCTTTTTTCCCGATTGTGTTAGAGTTGACTTCTAGTCTAACCAAATGCGGCTGAATACCAGTAGATGTTATATAATGTTGTGTTACATTAGAAGAGCGATAATAATAGTGGTGATCCTGTTAAGTTCATCAGTTAATTGTAAGTTAACCCCATATGGGTAATTGTATTTGAGTATGTGTGCCGTGAGATCTGTGATTCATCACATATGTGTTAAATTAGGTCTGGTGACTTAGGGTCATGTATTCTGCCTGGCCAGCTTCCATTATAACCAGATGCGGTTAAAAACCAGTATTTTACACGGAGCGACTGCCATCAGACCGCAACCCAGTTACTGGGCAATGCCGATATCCTAAAGTTGGACCAGTTGACATACTTTCGGACTTCTGACTACCCGTAACAACTGTCATTGTTATTCGTATGACACCCGGGACCGTCGGTTTAACGTACTCTCCGAGGCACAGAGGGGCCTCGATGTGTAACGAACGGTCACCCATCCACAGGCTGACCGCGGCAAGCGTTGCTTAACCTCGCAAATCGTATGATCCGCACGGTCGTTAATAAGCTACGAGCCCCGAGATTAAATATCATTGTCTGAATTTAATAAGTCCACTAGTAAAAGAATATTCTTTTTCTTCTTTTTTTATTTCTTTTGACCTCAGTCTCACCTGATGGTAAGCGCAGACAAGGTGTAAGATGGAGCATACGAATCCAAGGAACAGAGAGTGAGAGAGTTTAATAACTATATACTTAGACCCAGTGCATAATATCAGCAAGCAATTGGGTCACCCGCACGACGGCGCAACGAGTATTCCCAAGGAGGGTTGTCAGGCAGGCGGCCGGTCATAAAACAATAAGCCAAAACCTCTAACAACATGGATTTATGAAATACATGTTGTGCCGACCCCACCAAGTGTGGGATAAGGGCACGAAGAAGAAGATACTTACTACCCAGTAATCCTTTTTCTTTCACAATATAATGTCCAGTACTTTCCACCAACCGAACTGGAATCCATAATAAAGTTTGAACAGAACATAATATTAAATAGCTTTTAACATTCCACTCGCTATCTTAATGTTCTCCCAAGACATTTATATTTAGTCCTCTACGTGTTCAATGTTTACCTTTCTGCCTCTTTATCTGTGACCTTTTTATTTTTTATGCCGTGTTTTGGGATCTGTGGCGAAAAAAAATTACATTGTTTGCAATGGCGGGAATTCGGATTGAATTTTTTCCTCTTTTGAGGCTCGAAAGGGTTTGTATATCGATAGTTGTTGGGAAGTGCCTGAAAATTTCTGTATTTTTCAGTGATTTAATAGTACTAACATTTGGTTTATCATCCAATTCGCGAATTTCATTACACGAGTCATAATCATAATAATCTTGAAAAATTACAAAATATTTTACTGGGATGGAAAATAATTTCTTACAATTAGCAATATGGCATTATTAGGTGTCGCCTTGCAATATCTACTACAAATCTTTTTTTAAATTTCAAGTCATTAACATCACTTACAAAAAAAACAAGTGAGTTCGAAGTTCGAATGTTCATAATAATATTTTTATTAAATAAAATATCAACGGAGTGGCTTACATAGACAATAATGTATAGAATTAAACTCAATAACAGAAAATACGTGTATTTTACAATGCATTTTATTTTTTCCTCATATGTATAATATTTTCTACAGAACCCGTACTGTCACACATGCACTTAATACATTCTCAAAGGTCCAAGTGATTTGTGAGTGCAAGCCTCCATATTGAATGTTTTTAAACCCTTTTAAGTTGGATACGAGGTTCGATAAAATTGTTATAAACTTGTAATTAATTGGACATATTAAATAGAACCATTTTTTTGTCGTCTTTGTATTAGTAGCTTTTAAGTTCTTTATGATTTTGTGCGTGTTAATCATTTATGGAAGGTTTCTGTGTTGGTTTTTATAAACTATATTTAAAAAAATGCCAATTAGTTCAGTATTTATGTATTGTATTGAATGATAAAATTATTAATTAGCCGTTCCTGCATCGCAACTTTAACTCCATGTGATTATTAATGATTTTAAATAAAAAAAAAAAACAGGTTTTTGTCATTTTAATGTAGTTTTAGATTAATCGAAACCCATTCGTGCTTCAAAGAGCACGTTAATCCGTCTGTCCTGTGTGTCAAGAATACCTACTACAGTCATTACTGCTGGTCATAAGCCCGAAACTTTGACAACCGTTCTAACCTTAGGATATCGGCATTGCCCAGTTATTCGGTTGCGGAGGTCTGATGGCAGTCGCTCCGTGTAAAATACTGGTATTTAGCCACATTTGGTTAGACTGGAAGCTGAACGTTCGTTGGGAGAAAGCAAGGCAGAACATAGTGTGTAGTTTAGATTAGTATCGATCTGTCTTTTTTCCAAAATTGTTATTTCTAAATTAATCTTCTCAATGTTTGCTTCCTCTTGCTATCTTTTCCTACTTTATTAACTCTTGCCCCCTTTAGTAATTATCGATTTCTGTCCATCTTGTGTATAATCAATGGTCATATTTAAGTAATTATACTTTTGATTTTTTTAGTTGTATTCTCAAATCGACGGTTCCTACATATACTGTCGAAACTACAAAACGTCAGTTTTGATTTTATTATGTATGTACACCGATTACGCTGAGATTTATGATCCGATTTACGTGATTCTTCTTGAGTTTGATGCGGAATAGTTGCCATTTGGTCCCATAAAAAAATATTATTTTATAACCTTTAAGATAACATAATTACACACATTTTAAGCAGATAAAATAAAAACAGATTTTGTAGTTTCGATAGTATACGTAGGGACCATCAAAATTTCTTTTAACGTGAGCTCTGTTCCAGGGCTTCAAGTTAGTGCCTTTAATTTTTCTAAATACATGTATTCCAAAGAAACATTTGCTTTAGCTCATAATGTTTTTTTCCGTCCCATAAGATTATAGGTATCGATAAACTTTTACAGGACTATGTTTGGTATACCGACGCAATTGTACGGAATAGCCGAGTGCTGTGTTCAATATCGATATGACACTCGTACCTAAACGCGGTGCCCACTTCGATATAATTTTTATGAGATCTCTCATCTTCTTTCTATGAGGAAGTTTAGATTTTGATACTTTTGCACTTCGAAATTGCTGGTTTGGGATTTAGCAAATGCATCTTGTTTTAGGGTTTGTAGCTCCTGTCTTTTTTTGAAAGTTATGTATTCGTCGTAATAATATTATATAATATTTTCGTGGCAGAATATTGGTTTTATTGTTTTTCTCAAATAGATTATACGTGAAATGCCTGACGCGCAGACCACATCACGAGCTGTTTTTAAAGAATAATTATCTGATTGTACCTTGGGAATTTAAGATTTTCAAGAGATTCATCTTTTAACTCCAAATATTGATTTATTCAGAGTCTATCATCGTTAGAATTAATCTGTATTAATTATATTAGGCTTATACTTTGCTCGGTCTAATCTGTCACTATTGCATTTCTAGCAGATTCCTATAATAGGAGAATTATATACATTCATCTATTTTTTATCAGCATTTTACTAATGTATTATCATATTCCTTAGAAAATAAACATCTCTTCAAGCTTACCGCGAACACTTCCAACAAAATTCTCAAACTAGCAAGTATCAAAACGGCTCGCCGTACAAAGATCATCCGGAACGCAATAGGAACGTGACCGGTTTGCAAACGGCTTGCTATTCGGATAGCGTGTACTGTTGTTATTGTTATGTAATTTGTCAGGGACGTTTACGACGTTGCGGTAACCATTCCTTATACTGTGTACGGGTAGTTAGATACCTGTTTTTGGAAAATTCGGAAGTAGCTGGTGAATAGGCTTTTATAAGGGATTGAAGGTCTTTTGCTGGGACGATAAAGGTTTTTGTACTTACCTTTTATTGTCTATGTTTATCTTCTCTAATTTACTCATTACTTTACTTAATATTACAATAAATAGTAAACTAATGGCCGATTTCTATGATTTACTAACCGTTATTGGTAAAAATATTAATGTTCTCTTGTATCTTTACCAATAATGAAAGAAGAAAGAAAAGAAAGAAAAAACATTTATTTGTCACAGATACACTTTAACACAAAACATGATAGTATATAAATAATATTAAAATAAAAGACAACTGTGACAAAAAGGTGACCACTCAGCATAATGCTGTGCTATGGCGTGGGCCACAGACACAGCGCTGATTTTCAGTGATCACCTAAAACACGAATAATATAATGAAGTAGACATCATCATCATCATCATAACATCACGCCTTGTATTTCCCGAAGGGTACTGCAGAGGTGTTTTAGTACACCCTCGTTTCGCCAGTTATGTTTAAGTCCCATGTAATAGGTGGTGAACTTATTGCCATAAACCGGGCACAAGTCCAGATTCCGGGCTGATACTGAGAAATTCCTAATGGAAAAACCCAATAACACTTTGCCCAACCTGGGGATTAAACCCAGGACCCCATGCTCAGCAGTCGCGCTGACGACTACTAGACCAACAGGGCAGTATGAAGCTAAGACCGCATAGCTTAATACAGTTCCCATAGTTAGTACACTCGGGAGCAATGAATCCGAGTCACCAACATAAATAAACCTTAAGATCTCGGAAGACATTGTTAAACATTGTTTAATTTATGTTGGTGACCCGGATTCATTGCTCCTGAGTGCAGATATCACAGGTAAAATTGGCTTACGAGGCTATTTATATGCCCAGTTTTGGCAATAAAAAATGCTACCGGACATTTCGCGTGCTGAATATATTATTGCAAACAATATAAGATTGTCATTAAATGATTTGCAATTTAAACCAACATTAATCGGAATCGTTGCGAGTGTGATTCGAGTAAGTAGTAATATAGTTGCCGTTGTTGTTTCAGATTTTTCCTTATTGTATTTATTCATCCAATCCCATTCAATATCCACCATAGACTAGACAATTACACTAAATATTCTAGAATAGAATACTAACACACGAATTGATATTCAGTTGCAGCCTCGATGTATGAAATTTTGATGCGAACATAGCGATGCAGTGATTTGGATTGGTTCCGTACGTGCCGGCGACCGAGGGGTTTTTCGTGCATTTTATCGGTACCCTGATTTTATATGACTATCGTCTGGTGTGGGAGTTGTAAGAAATGATGTTATTTCAAATTTTACTTGGTAAGACAAATTTATTCTCGGTTGGGAATATTTTTGAAATGTGGCTTTCGAGGGAAATGAAATATTGGTATCGTTGCGTTGTGTTTAGATACGATATTTTTATTGAATATAGGTATTGTAAATTGAAATAACTTCTGAATGAACGTTTATACTTTAGGATTATGTTAGACGGAGGTTTAAATACTTAATCGTTTTGATAAATCGTTAAGTACCTACCTAATGTATTGCAACTATATTTTATTTACAAGACATATTTTTCCAGTGATTTTCTTTTAAGACATCAGATATCCAATCCATCAGCAATTTCCTGTTAATATTAAAGTTTTTTTTTTAAATCACATTTTTGTACAAGCCTCACAGGTAGAGTATCTGCTATTTTATAACTTAGAAATAAAATTAATTATCGGCGACCCTTAGAAACGCATTTTAACTTGTAAAGTAATTGCACAGCAAATTGTTGCATCTTAAGTAAAATAAAACTTGTGCTATTGTGGCCAATAGCCACAACCATGAGATTATAAAAGCTGCAATCATCACGACCAAGAGTTTTATGTTTTTTACAACCATTGGTATTCGATTTAAAAATAGCCACATGATGGCTGTGTGATTGTGGCCACAACAGTACATGACGGCAAAAAGACAGTGATTTAAAAATAATCCCTTAAAAAAACTTTTAAGTTAAACGGTTTCATCTTGCAGTACCCCTGCAGCATCAGGATTTGACGATTGAAGGTTGAAACTATTATAATGTTGTATTGTCATGGAAATTGAATTTGTGTGCGTAGTTTCAGGAAATCAGTTAAGCAGAAGAAATTGAAAAATTACAACAAACAAATATACGAGGTGAAGTTAATTATCTAAGTAGAGGAAGACCAAAAAGACTAGGAATGGATTGTGTGAAAGATGATAATTATGGCCAGAAAGGGGGTGAAATACTGAGATGACGGCTAATAGAGATGTATGGAAGAAGAAGACATACTGCGCCGACCCCAAATAAGTTGGGATAAAGGCAGGAGGATGATGATGATGAAGCTAATTAAAACCGTTTAAAAATACGCTATGCTACGATCACGATCTTAAAGAATAGTAATTTTATTAATTGATAACCATTGCTAGATGTGGACCTCAATCGGCCGCTATAGTGGAAGGTCGTAAAGATGTGCTATAATAATCACCACGTTTTCAAACAGATTGGTGATCGCAATTTGGTGTTTAATTATTTTACTCAAAAATGCTTGTAATGTGGTCATTATTTTGACAACCTTCTTTGAGCAAAGTCGACCTTTCCGCGCTACTTGAATAGGCGCCAGCACAGTTGTATGGAATTTCATTGCTGGTGAGTTTTAGCCACCAGCAATTTCTTTGGAAAATCCATTATTGTCGAGTTTTGTTTCAAAAATAGTCTGGTGCAAAAAGTTTTTATTCAGAATTTGGCTGTAAAGGTACAGGCAGTACAATCATTAAAGACTAATTTAAAAAAAACTAAGGCCCGGGGAAGAAACAAATCGTTACTTTGAATAAATTCTTACTATACTAAGCTGGTTTTATTTAAATTACTCGCATTGTTTGATTAAAGCACTATAAAAGCCTTGGTCCGCAATGACTGCGCTGCTGGCCACGCTATGATGGCCTCGAGCTTAGGTTAGCTACGCTCTCGGCCTTTGAGCTTGGTCATCATTGAAGCCCTTGCTGTCCGCGCTATAAAGGCCTCGACCTTCGATCTCGGCGTTTATTCCAGCTTGTCCATCAAGAGCTGCAATGCTGACCGCGCTGTGATGGCCTGGAGCTGCGCTACACTGCGCTTTCGGCCATCATCAGTGCGGCCAGCAACTTGGTCATTACAGACCGCGGCAGTAATGTAGTATTAAATACATAGCTTTTCATTATTTAGCTGATGTTGTTGCCTGTTATCCTTTCAGGCCAAAATTTTGCATAAATAGTTATATTTTTTATTTGTTTTCTTTTTTCTCGTTGGTTCATTTACAGGCACAAATCTTCACATGCCCAAACACCCAGACATGTAACAACTATCGGTAGGCCATAAAAATATTTGTGCCGCGCGGGAATCGAACCCACAACCCGTAGTGCAGAAAGCCAAGCACTGTGCTAACGTGTCGTTATGCAGTTATACCAGTGACAATATAATGTGATGGTAGGAACCATTGAACTAATCTGATGATGAAGGCGGAAGGTGGTCACAAGAACTCACACTAACGGTATATAACAAACCTTACGAATTTGGGCTCATCTTGCTCATCCAAGCCGGCTTTTAGAAGGCATTATTAAAAAAAACTTTTTTAAATTATTCATTTAAGTATTTTTTTTAATTGGCGTAAGAGAACAACTACAATTATATTTACACTATCGAGCAATGAACCCGGGTCACTAATATGAAACAAAACAATGTTAAAATGTTCAACACTGTTTAACGATGTTTTCCGAGACATTAGGGTTTATGATGTTGGTGAACCGGATTCATTGCTCCCGTGTATAGCAGTGATAGCCTGGTGGTGTGACCTCCGGACTGCCAAGTCATAAGTCTCAAGTTCGGACCCAAGACACGCACCTCTGACTTTTCGGATTCATGTGCTTATTGTATAATTATCACTTACTTAAAAACGGTGAAGGAAAACATCGTAAGGAAAGCAGCATGCCTGAGAGATATTTCTCAACGGCATTTGAAGCCAAGTCAGAGGCCCATGGACGGCATACACTCTGACACCAGGTTAGTCACTAACCACACGAAAAGAAGAAGGACATTGCTCCCGAGTGTACTTCATACAATAAAGTCCTTCATCATTATTTAATTGTATTAATTTATTGTTGAACCACAAAAACATTAAATATAGATCAAATTATAATTTCGCAAATGTACGAATGAACACCAAATGTTAATACAATAGTTTGGCCCTAACAGTGTTCGGGACATTCGATGATACAATACCAATGTCCCGCGTTAAGTAATTACCAATAGTGGTTTCTATTAATAGCTGTATTAAATTTAGCTCTATTACTGTACCACATCACGTACGGCCCTGGAATTGTTAAATTGGGATGCTAAATATAGAATGTGGGGTTTCTTTATGTAGGTTTTTCAAGTATGCTCTTGAACATAGCTGATGCCATTGTAGTCAGTACCACCATCAGTAGAACCATTACAGTATGACTGGTTAAACAAGACATTGGTGGATGGTGGTATTCAATATTCGATTCCCGTACCAAATAAGTAAAGAAATCGCAAATATAATTAAAAAAAAAAACTAATAAAGAAATTGTGGACACTAACACCCATATTCTAAGACGTTCCTCCAAAACTTACTCGACTCATACTCGACTCAGAACGGCCTCGGAAACACCTTGAAAATTGTATTCTTAGTCGCAATTTCGAGTGAACTTTGAGGTTCCTCGACGGAGTCATTACGTCATAATTTGAATTATCTGCATCGCGCAAATAACGCCGCGATAAATAGTTGTAAGGATTATCGTAAGCATATTCGATAAAGTCTTCAAAATTCATTTTTGTTACATACGAACTTTGACACTTCCTTCCTTAAGGTAGGTTCCGAGATACCTTGAGTTTGACAAATGATTCCTTACCTCGACTGAGGAAAAATCTTGAGTCGAGGACGTCTAGGTCAACTATAACTACCGAAAAGCTGAGTCGAGGTGAAGTCGAGTCGAGTCAGTTTTGGAGGAACGTCTTAGAATATGGGTGTAACGGTTGACCCACATCTGTCAGCACAGAGTCGCATTTTTTCATGCTTTATCCTTTTTTGACGCTCAGAAACGTCATTTATTAGAGCGAGAAAGACAGCGCGAGAAAGACAGAAAAGGATCGAGCATGAATAAACGCGATTCCGTTCTGACAGATGTGGGTCAACCATAATTCGCGTATAAAACTATGCGAGGCAATGTGGAAATGCCGACCAGTCTTTACTCCGCCCTCCCCGCCCCTTGTACTTACCAACATACCCCGCCGGTCAATCTAATACCAATATTTAAAAAAAGTTTTCTTTGTGATTTATTAGTGAATAATTTTTTTTACATTTTTCTCCGTTACTTGAACGCTCAAATTATTATTTCTTTGAATGTGACACTCATTCAACTAGTCATACTGCAGAACTTATTGTAAAAAATAGTAATGTGATGATATCAAATAAGTTTTGTTCCTACTAAAGCTGAGTCATTACTAGATGCAATTCTCCTTTCAAAACTTTTTCTCTGTTCTCCGATCCTTTTCGAAAGCCAGTCTGATCCAGATACTCCGTACGTACCTATAGTAATTTGAGCAGTCATATAAAACTGGTAACACCCTTGGCGCTCAATCCAATGTTGTGTACCTATACACGCCGCTCATCTAGCTAACGACATCAGCTGATCCGAACGCAATTACCGAACAATTTGGCGCGTGCCGCTACAATGTACACCGCGGGTCTGTACTACCCCTAACTCAATTAACTGTTGCAGAATTATTGATTTTTGACTCAACATTTCAAGATGGTAGAGTGTTTGACTTTTGCAAAGTGTATATCTTTACATAGTATAAAACAAAGTCGCTCCCGGTGTCTGTACGCTTAAATCTTTTAAACTACGCAACGGATTTTAATGCAGTTTTCAGCAATAGAGTGATTCAAGAGGAAGGTTTATATGCCCCACATTAGTATCTAAATTGCACCCGTGCGAAGCCGGGGCGGGTCGCTAGTTTAAGATATTTCACTGTCTTGTTGGTCTAGTGGTCACAGACGCGACTGCTGAGCTTGGGGTCCTGGGTTCGATCCTCAAGTTAGGCAGTGTTTTTCCATTAGAAATTTCTCAGTAGCAGCCAGGAGTCTGGATTTGTGCCTTGTTAATGGCAATAAGCTCGCCCCCTATTACATGGGACTTAAACACAACAGGCGACACGAGGGTGTACTAAAAACACCTCTGCCGAACCCTTCGGGGAATACTAGGCGTGATATTATGTTATGTTATATCTTTACATAGTATAAAACAAAGTCGCTCCCGCTGTCTATACACTTAGATCTTTTAAACTACGCAACGGATTTTAATGCAGTTTTCAGCAATAGATAGAGTGATTCAAGAGGAAGGTTTATATGCCCCACATTAATATCTATATTACACCCGTGCGAAGCCGGGGCGGGTCGCTAGTTTAAGATATTTTAGACCTGAAGATATGCATAAATCTATGATCTACTTTTTATATCTTGCCTAGCAGTCAGTTGAAATTGCTTGTTTTCACAGGTAGCGATTTTGGTTCCGGCGTAGCTTATACCAGGTTCACACGATTCGATTCTAGTTGATCAACTGCTAAATCGCATGCGATTTGAACCGTCTGAACAGACTTTCAATCAAATTGAAGAAACTAAAACGTTATAACTTTTGTTGATGGGAGTGTCACTGATTCCTCTGTTGTGGGAGTCCGTGTCGGTGAAATTGTGTTCCCTGATATACAAGGTTAGTCGGAAAGGGGGTACTAAGCCGCGGGCCACTTAAAGTATCACTGATGACTATTTTAAAGCAAGTGTTAAAATTTCAAAATTCGATAAAAAGAAATTGCATGCAAAAAGATGTTTATTTTAGTTTTTTCAAAAGTTCTTCATCCCCGCTTTAGCTATGAATTCAGAAAATGGAGTTTCTAATCCGTGACCCCAAATATGACGTAAAATGTAAATATGTCTGGTCATAGCTATAAGGATAGATAGAATTTAGCGTATTTTTTATGTAATTTTTGAACAGCTGTTTCTCTTGAACTATTGACTTTTGGGGAAAGTTGTAAAACAAAAGTTATCCATTATTATGGGTACTTTAACACCCTTTCGGCTTAATACCTACCCTCTTTCCGACTAACCTTGTAGGTATGTGTTTTTTTTATATTTAATTTTATTCTTTTGTATCTAATAATATAAGACGAACATAATGAGGCTTGCATAGTCGCTGACGGGCGAACTAAAGACTCGAAAAAAATTTGAAAAAAAAAGAATACCTTTGTTGATAAAGTCATTTATTGAAAGCGATTCGACCCGTCTGAACCTGTCTTTAGCCAGACCATTCCATATTCAAATTCCATTTACGTTCTAAGACTGCTTAGATATTAGATGAATAATTAACCGTTCCAGATATTTCAGTTTGCCCAATTAGCCAATTTAGCCGGCGATAGTCTGAAAATAGTTCAACAGCCCTATTGGGCTTTAACTGTAAGACAAACTTCCATTAATCGATAGTTGCGGTGTCTATTCAGTTTAGATTAACCTATTTATAGAAATCATTTATGAACTGAAATATTTCACACAGCTGTGAGCTCACAGTAGCAGTTTGAATATACCTATTTAAGTTCCCAGAAAAGATCTGAAATTGCTGAAACAAGGAGTCATGATTTAGAAAATCATTGTTATAAAAAATAAAGGACAGTTTATATAGATATGTCGCAGCAAGGAGGCCGTAGATTAAGAAGATTGTTTGACAAGTGTCTGTGGGGGTGGTGTCATTCATTGCTCTGCCGGAAAACGTGTGCTGGTGATCGGAAGACCTCACGACCGCCATCGCGAATACTAGGTAATGTACGAGGAGGAACGCGTGCCTGGAAGTAGCGCTCATGTTCCCTCGCCGTCAGATATAACAATTTGTCTCGTTGGTCTAGTGGTGGGGGCGCGACTGCTGATCGTGAGGTC
The DNA here is from genome assembly GCA_910594945.2 of Amphipyra berbera. Classification (NCBI taxonomy): domain Eukaryota; kingdom Metazoa; phylum Arthropoda; class Insecta; order Lepidoptera; family Noctuidae; genus Amphipyra; species Amphipyra berbera. The sequence continues at coordinate 8,022,374 of OU343144.1, read as the reverse complement.
CTGGTTTCGGTCCCCAGGTCCAGGCAAAGTGTTATTGTGTTTTTCTATTAGGATTTTTTTAGTAGCAACCCGGGGTCAGGATTTGTGCCCGGTTCGAACGAGGGTATACTAAAAACACCTCTGCCGAACCTTCGAGGAATGCAAGGCGTTATGTTATAACAATTTTTAAGGTTTGAAGTATTAAAATACAATCTCTACCTACTCTATTTCATATAGCATTAGACAAAAGTTGTCCATCAAAGCACCAATATCTTTTGAACCATTTCTTCAAGTACAGTTTCAGCTCATCTTTATTGTCCGTTAAGGTTAATAAAAGCTTAATACTGTGTTGAATCCCTAGTAAGCAAACAAGTTGCTTATTTCTATACATTTCCTTACTAAAATGGGTTTTATTAGTATAATGTTAAATTAAATAAGGTATATGCATAATAAAACACTGCTGCGATCGCCGCGGTCATTCTGTGGATAGGTGACCGTTCGTTACACATGAGACCTCTCCTTCCCTCGGAGAGCACATTAAACAGTCGGTCGCGGGTGTCATACGGAAAGTCGGAAGCCCGAAAGTCTAAAAACCGGTCTAACCTTAGGATATCGGCATTGCTTTTTAACTGGGTTGCAGAGGTCTGATGGCAGTCGCTCCGTGTAAAATGCTGGTACTCAGCCGCATCTGGTTAGTTTGGAAGCTGACCCCAAAATAGTTGGCAGAACATATGCATAATAAAACAATCTTTGCATTGATTTAAGTACCTACCCACCAAATATGCGAAACTGTAATATGACATTGTATAAATTATTCTGTTCACACCATGATCGCATTGCTCGCCGACAGGTTATCAGCCTCATTATACGACAGATGAATACGATTAATTAGTCGCATGCTATTGATACCGTGTTTGACGATTGTAGCGATTAATCGGTTATTGTGTGTAGCCGATTGACGGCTGCCATGTTTGTTTGAGATTTTAAGAATGGAATGGTCGATTTTAAATTCGGTGTATTTTATACATGCTATTTTTTTTGTTTTGTTTTTGGTTTCAGTAGTAGGACAGCTCCTTGTAAAAGAGTTGGTACGGAAAATAATACCACGTTACCTGATTTTGCCGCCAAGCAGACTATGTTCCGGTTTGGAGGGTATCTGGGTGTCGGCGAAATTACAGGCACATGAGACTTTTCAACTTTGTCTCTAAGACTAGGAATGCAAAAACAAAAGTAAAAGTTTTTACTTTTGAAGGCTGAAACTTATAGTTTTCGATATTCAGCAATCTATAGATACAAAGTTATTAATTACTGCCCTAATCACCACGCTTGACAATGTGATTGGTGAATACAGTATGCTTGTATAATCCATTAATCGCTTCTTGCGGCACCTACTGCAAGAACGTGGTAAGGTGGTTTTAAGAAAATCGTCTCCATATGTATAAAAAAACCAACCTGCATATTAAAATATTCTTAAATTATTGGCTAATTTGTCATCCTACTAAATTCTTTTACCAAATGGCTAATGGTTTCCTCGACTAGCTCAAAATACTTCTAAAAATATTTGAGATTTTTATAAAGTGACTCGGAGACCACATTAAACTGGTCGGTCCCGGGTGTCATACGAATACCTACCTATGACAGTCGTTACGGGAAGTCAGAAGCCCGAAGGTCTGACAACCGGTCTAACCTTAGGATATCGGCATTGCCCAGTAACTGGGTTGCGGAGGTCTGATGGCAGTCGCTCTGTGTAAAATGCTGGTATTCAGCCGTATCTGGTTAGACTGGAAGCTGTCCCCAATTTAGTTGGGAAAAGGCTAGGCAGAACGAACGTATATGTGTAAGTATTCATAGGAGCGATACAAAACATTGACATCAAGTTTTTACGGTGAAGCTCATGGTGCTATATTAGTTTACGATGTGTCAGAACCAAAGTCTCTAGCAAAACTGAATGAGTGAGTCAAGGAACTTCAAGTATACTCCACCAAGGAGAACATAGTCTGCTTAATTGTCGGTAATAAGATTGACAAGGATACCATTTTGGGACCCAGTGCATAATATCCGCAAGCACATTGAGTTACCCGCGCAACGGTGCAACGAGTATTCTTAAGGAGGGTTGATATCAGGCTATCAGGCAGGTGGCCGGTCATAAAACAATAAGCCAAAACCTCTAACAACATGGATTTATGAAATACATGTTGTGCCGACCCCACCTAGTGTGGGATAAGGGCAGGAAGAAGAAGAAGACGAAGATTCATGCACTTATCAACTTTAATACGTGTACTTATACCAGAAGCAATTGTCCTCGCACAAATACAGTCATATCTAACACAGCTTCGAATCTCGCGACCAATCTCTCACAGGCCAGACATTCGTGTCCATCCCCTTTTTAATTCGTCAAACATAAGTCAGACAGCGATAAACCGCCCCCTCACTCGCAGTATTAACTCAATTACCGATGCGATTTTTTTGTCGCATTATCGCAGGGGCGTCGGTGGATGAATTAAAATTACTGTAGTGTCTATAAGTTTTTTTAAAATTGTTTTTTAAGTTGAGAACATCGAAAGAGTTATTTTTATTTTAATTAAAGAAAATCGCTGATTGAAGTATGTTTCTTTAATATTACAGCTTATGGTCGATTACTATTATTTTTTTTCAAATATTTTTCCGAGACATTAGGGCGAACCTTCAGCGACTATGCAAGCCTCATTGTGTATACTATAATTTACCAAGCGTTATTGGTAAATATTAAGACTATTTTATTTTTACCAATAATGAAGCAAAAACCTCATAGTTTTCTATAAAAACACCTCCCATACATTAGTAGCTATCTCTTTTAAAATTAGCTTACATATGTATCTATTTACATGCCTATTTTGGTAAAGAAACATGCTAATATCGGTAAGCAAAACGATTCGTTTTTGGCCATAGGAACCAGGATATAATAGTAACATAACATAAACATAACATCACGCCTGTATTACCCGAAGGGTTGAGCAGAGGTGTATAGTAACACCTCACTTCACCGTTATGTTTAAGTCCCATTGTATTTAATAGGGGACGAGCCTATTGCCATCAACCGGGCCCAAATTTAAACTACGGGCTGCTAATGACGAATTCCACACGGACAAACCCAATAACATTTTGCCTGACCTGGGGATCGAACCCAGGACCTCACGATCGGCAGTCGCGCTTGCCACCACTAGACCAACGAGGCAGTCTATTTAATAGTATTGGACTTTTTATACACCCTGTAAGGATAACTAATATGACCATATAAGTAATTTACCCCCTGAAAGTCTATCCCAACGAGCGTCATCAAAAAATCATACCACTATAATCTATAAGCCATAACCCTGTAAATGCAGCACCCGGTCGCAATAACCATAATAAGTGGGACACTAAAACAAAACCGTACTTAACGATATCTCGATAACAATATAAAGGACGGTCGTAACCCTCGCCCCTGCGCTAACAATTAACTTATTGCAACACTTGAGGGGTTAAATGTAGAGTAAGTTTGTTGGGAAATAGATGTGACATTGTTATGAAGCTTGTTACTTACTTCCTCATCGGTCTTGGCTCGCTCGCGATGTTCAACCTTTTATAAGATGCCTTAATTTATTATTTGAATATGTTAGATTTTGTGGTGTGTAGCACGTATACACATACATCACGTAGGCTTTGGAATGTAAGATTAGATTGTAAGATAAGTATTAATCATAGAGAGTAAGCATAATTGTAACACGTATAGTTTAGTATATAAACTTAGGTAATTAAGACTATTAAATATACTAAAGGTACTATCGTGCCAGTGACGGCACGATGGACTGTTTAAAGCTAAGTCCGTGTATCATTTATCGTCCCAATTAAACCCCACATCACACGGCGAACCTGCCAGGGTCTTTGAGGGGTTCGTAGCTAATAACCAACCGCGCGGGTCCTACGATTTAGGTTAAGAGTTAAGCTTGGATAGGTTAAGTTGCGCTTGCCGTGGTTAGTCTGTAGAGGGGTGACCGTTCGTTACATATCGAGACTCTTCCGTGCCTTGGAGAGCACGTTAAACCGTCGGTTAGCCCAGGGCTGTTAAGAGAGGCAGACTGGCCTAACAGAGAAGCGGCCTATTCTCCCTAGTGGCTAGATAAGGGCTAGAATTGATCTTAATCTGATCTAAGATAATGTCATTTTTAGGCTGTAGCATTTTTTTTTCTATTAATTATTTTCTGCAAATAGAAAAGCTCATTTATGGATAAAATCTATCAGGTAAGGTGAATAGAAAATTATGGTGTTCGAATTTCACAAAACAGAATTTTTATGGTCAGGACTTGAAGAGATAAATATACAAGGTTAGTCGGAAAGGGGGTACTAAGCCGCGAGCCACTTAAAGTATCACTGATGACTATTTTAAAGCAAGTGTTAAAATTTCAAAATTCGATTAATTTTTTTTCCATTAAAAATAATTTTTATTTTATTTTTTTCGAATATTCTCCATCCCTGCTTTAGTTATGAATTCAGAAAATGGGGTTTCTAATCCGTGACACCCAATATGACCTAAAATGTAAACACAGCTGATCATAGCTATGGACAGATTGATTTTAGCATATTTTTTACGCAATCTTTGAAAAGCTATTTCTCTTAAACTATCGAGTTTTGGGGAAAGTTGTAGAACAAAAGTTATCCCTTATTATGGGTACTTTAACACCCTTTCGGCTTAGTACCCCCTTTCCGACTAACCTTGTATATAAAACCACGTCTTGAGCACTATAAAACTTGTTTATTAAAACTTTTTGACAATAATCGAGACATGACAATGCAAGCGTAAACGGGCCGATTGCTGCGCGCTTACTGGACGACTAAATTTTTACTTAATTACTTACTTTTTTTTAAAAAAACGTTGCCCCGCACTATGATTTCTCCTGTATCGTAGGTGCGTTTACAGACACAAATCTTCACATGCACAAACACCCAGACCCGGTACAACTATCTGTAGGCCTTACAAATATTTGTTCCGTGCGGGAATCGAACCCACAACCCGCAGCGCAGAGGTCAATCGCTTAACCGCTGCACCAAACGTGTCTACTTATTATCTACTTTACACTAATTACAATAAAATCATAAGTATTCATATTTTGTCTCGCTTACAAGTATTTTGCCTACTGTGCCCTCTGTTTTATTTACAGATAATCGCAAGTTTATAGACAGACACTGTTAGATACCGCCCTATTGAGTTTTAACGCGCTTTCGAGGGTTAAATAATGTGTCCACTCTATACAGATCCGTAATTGTCGAACTCGTCTTTGACTTTATAAAAGTGTGAGAGGTCTTAGTAAACTGGAGTTGGAGATAAAATTTATTTGTTTGTGATTGGATTATAATCGATCAGAAGATAAGCATCTTAGTACGAATGATTGTGGTTTATTGTTAAGTGATTGCTCTGGAAAATTATTCTGTTATAATTATAATTCGATTTATTTATTAATGAGCAGGGTGTCTTATGGTATAAGATAGGAACATAGTTTTGAGTTATATTAAGCCGGCTTTACACCTGTAAATTTTCCTCACGTAAGTCCCTTACGTAATTAACTTACGATAAAGATCGTTGGGCACTTTAGTACGGAAACCACGGCGTGTCCCACGGCGGACAGAAATGAAATATAGCAGAATGTATAGATATATGGCTCTAATATACTATGATATTAGTCGCATTAATGTGGGTAATAGGAATCTTGAAAAAATTTAAAGTATCGTAATATAACTTTAGTATGTCGTCGATGTACTAATGTTACTAAAGTGATGTAGGGAACTGGTGTACCTACTTAACCAGAGGGTCGCAAGTTCGAATCCTTGCTCGCGAATAAATTTTTACGTTTTCTAAAAACAAAAATGTTGATTTTTCGTCGATGTTTTATTTAAAAAAGTACTCTATTCGTTTTTCTCCCATCGCTTTTTAATCAAACAATGAAAGGACACATTATTTTCTTTATTTAAAAATAATTTTAGTTAATGGCCGCCACTCTTCGCAAAGCGAGTCAGATATGCCCAATAACCTTTGTAAATCTATTCTTTTTTCTCTTGTAAGTAGCGTAAGGACTGATTTGTCAAGTCGAATTAATTGTATTACTTACATAAATTTTACGGAAGCAACTGTACTATACTGTGTGTAATGGCTCAGCATGGTTTGGGTGTAACCAAAACATGCTGAGGTTATCTGTAGTTACTATCATGTGTAGTGGTTAATCGATTTTATGTATACAATAAGTGTGTTGATCTTATGAACGATACCTACCAGTTCTGCGTAGCCATTTCCCAACTATGTTGGGTTCAGCTTCCAGTCTAACCAGATGCGGTTGAATACCAGTATTTTACACGGAGCGACTGCCACCAGACCTCCACAACTCAGTTACCGGGCAATGCCGATATCCTAAGGTTAGACCAGTTCTCAGACTTTCGGGCTTCTGACTTCCCGTAACGACTGTCATAGGTATTCTTATGACATCCGGGACTGACTGTTTAACGTGCTCTCCGAGGCACGATACGAACGGTCACCCATCCGCGGACTGACCGCGGCAAGTCCAGCTTAACCTCGCAAGTCGTATGATCCGCACGGTTGGTAATTAGCCACAAGCTTCTCCTTTCATTATAAATATTTATCTTAATTCTTCTTTCCGGAATTTTCAAATAAAATAACACATGCTTTAACAATAGCTGAGCTTATTATTACTACAATATCTTTGTTGAATATTTATTTCAAAAGCAATGAAACGTGAACACAACAAATAGTTTTAGAACACTTGCTTGTAAAACAATCTGTTGTCTAAACAAACAACTGTAACTGCCTGTCTGTCGCTGCGTGATGAATTAAAAAAGTGAGCGTATAGGGTTGTCAAAGCCGAGTATGATTTCTTTGTGCAAAAGCTGCTTTGAGTGAAATATTTTTGACATACCTAAGGAGATTAGATCGTTTGAAGCAGGTAAGGTTAAGTTGCTTTTCGGAATGCTAGCATATATAATTATACTGTTTTAGTCATCATGATCATTGGATCACGTGGAGAACATGTTAAGTATTGACTTAACGTGTTCTTTGGTAAATAGGTTGTTTCAGAACAATAACGGCAACTATAGGAATTAAGATAATTGCTGCAGAAATAAAGAACTCGACAATTAAAAAAAAAAACTTTACTAGGATAGTGCCTGATTTTATGATAGCAAATAAGGCTTAACGCTGAAAACTGTAATCTACATTCCACCATTCTACAATACAAGGCAGGAATCAAATCCGGGATTTTTCAGAAAGCACATCATATTTTATTGCAAAATTATCCCTTAAAAAATCTTTAAAGTTAAACAGTTTCAGCTTGCAGTACCCTTGTACTGCAAGTAAAACTGTTTAACCTAATAACCTAATGAGGATTGAAGGTTGAAATTATTAAAATGTTGTATTGTCATTGGAATTGAATTTGTGTGCGAAGTTTCAGGAGAACAGGTTAAGCAGAAATAGTTGAAACATCTATAGCAATATTTGGATCAAACAAATAGGTTAGAAGGAGGAACACCGTGGGTTTTAAGCCGGCAAGAGTCTCATGTAGCCCTTCGCCTTCCCCAAAGTAGATGGTAACCATGAGGATGTCCACAAGATAAAAAAACAAGCAAATATTATACAAAGTGAAGCTAATTAAAACCGTCTAAAAATATGATATTTAATTTAACAAACTGTTCAACCCTAGCCCCCAGCATCGCCCTACACCACTCATAGCGGACAATAAAAACTGCGAAGGGGCATGTGCCGTGGCCGTGATCGAATTATCCCATTATATAATAGGCGTGATATGCACAGGACCATCTGATATCATTGTGAGGGTAGCACGCGAATTTTATTTTATTATTTACGCGTTATTGATTGCTTTGTTTGATGTCGTAAGGCGTGAATAGTCGGTGTGTGATGAGGTACAATTCAATGAGAATTTAGTTTTTGCTATCTGGATATAGAAATTGAAATATCATTTATTTGCTAAAAACATGGTATAAAAGATGGTAATGTTAATAGTGTAAGCAAACATGTTTTGCTTAATAGATATTTTAAGCGTGCAAATTTTACATGCATAACGAAACAATCAGTCATCATGAGATTTTTTGTTCCAGGAACTCCCTAATACTGTAAAAACTATTAGCAGATAGCCATTTGTATAGCTTAATTTTGAACAATCTTGTGTTTAATGTTTTCAATTCATTAGGTATTCTATTGTATACCTGGACACACATAAACGTGCAGCTTTTATTATATTTCGCAAGCCTTGGGAGGACCATCTAACACGAGCCTATAAACGATAAGACACTAATTTTGATATAATAGATAGGACTGAAATCAATTTGGAGATGCTTTATACTATTTACGGTGTAGCATGGTGCGGGTAACATTAGACGAACTGTTGCTTTTCACTCTTGAACGATACCGCGATTTACAATCATGACTTAATATTAGGTCCCTACCTACAAAATTGGCGTTTTTTTCTCACAAATAGAGAACCTCGTCACTTCTATGATTTAAAATATTCATCAATTGCTTGATATTATATCGAATAATGACCATCATAGACAACTACCAATAGTAAAAAAACCTTATTACTTTTATAGTTTTCTAAATATAAAAAACCTTAAAAATTACTCCTCTTTTTGTTAGCAGAAATGGCCACTATTTTTGTTTTAACTTAGACAAAACTTATTTTTGTCGCATAATCTAAGAGGCATACGTTATTTTAGTTTTTAAACATTAGTGCATAAAAGTTTTAAAACATTAGTGTTCATATTTGTTAAATAAATTAAGAAAATGTTAGTATGAAAAATGCAACTTCTTTCAAAAAATTCATACAAAACGCTGATTTCATAGGTGGGGACCTGAATCAGTAATAACTGTAGTAAATTAAATAAATTTAAATAAAATAACAGCTGTCACCCACACCATGCTACACCGCACATAGTGTAGATTAAAAGAACTAGATTCTTCTAGTTCCACACAGCATTTATTGCGAAATTATGTATTAAGTTTGCTAATTTTTGCTTATGTTATTGCATTGTTAAGATTCACTTGCTCATTAGCAGGCGTACGATTAAATCTTCTTACATAATATCGTAGTGTACGACAAGCATTGTAAAACGTCGTTGGTTATAAAAAATCCATCAAGAAGAGAATATTCAAGTTACTTCAGATACAAAAATTATATACCCACTCTTGTGTTTCAATTTAGATGTTGAATACCAATTTGATAAAGTTCAAATTGAAAGCAGATACGAATTAAATTTACCAAACCGAATTAAATTTCACGTCGCATTAGCTTTTAATCTAACAAATTTAATGGACCGTGAGAAATTCGCAAATATGATACAGACATCAGAGGACCTGTCGCTGTGGGACCATCGCCATTACCCCTTTTATACGGCGAACAAGATGTTACCATACATTCAGTACTAAAGTCAAGTGCAAAACTCGCTACTGCACTAACGCATTACATATTATGAGAATCACACTTTGATATCAATGTTGCAATGTCTTTAGTACCTGCAATTGCAACATCCGATTTTGCATTTTGTTCTGAAAGTGTTAGAGTCGGAATTGCATTACCAATTACACGTGTAACAGAATTACTTTAACTGAATATCAAACATCGTAAATCAAATCTACACTAAGTTCAATTTCGAATTCTATTCCTTCAACATTAAAATCTATTTTTGATTGTAGTGCTGTATCAATATCAAATGCCAGTTAACATGACTAATCCCCAAGGGGTATAACAAACCCCAAAGCTTTGTGGGGTACAGATGGAAAGTTTATGAAGGCGCACTTGTTAGCCGAGGGAATTACAAAAACCGTGTTATTGTTTTGTATGAGGGTAGGGAGATTTTATGTGTTAATAAAAAGTGGGTGGAAATTGGCGCCTGAATTGTGATTCTCTTATCTAATGTTGGGATGATAAATGGGAGTGCTTTGTTTGATGTTTTTTGGATAAGTTTAGTGTTATTGTTTCTTTTGTTTTCATTTATCAAGATTCCATTTTGGATTTTTGCCAAACCCATCACTAAAGTACAGTTAAAATATCTTAAATTACTAACTAAACGAGGTATTTTGGTAAAACCTTTTGATGATTTCTCAATGTTTAATAGTTTATTAACTGAATTTAAAGTGCTATTAAATCTAGATTCATAAAAAAAAACAAAATTTGTTGTAATAGATGTCAAGCTAGTTTCCGCAAGGCTGCAAGAAAGGAGCCTCCACAAGTGATGATACTTAAGTACGTCCGGCGCATCCTGGGCAGTCAGCCTCGTGACCAACATTGCTAATTAGGTATCTAATCTTTTCACCACGTTATGAGTTATTCTCTATACGGACTTAAACATTGTCATTATCAGATTACCTAAATCCTAATAGCGTGTCCTACATAGTTATAATTTCATTTATCTGACATTAAATATCATGTCCTTCAAATATTAGATCTCTATCATCACTGGAGCGTGGGACTGTATCAAATTCGTGTGACGATTTCCAAACATTTATAACTTGTCTCTTGAGAATATCATTAGTTGGGGCTAGTTCAACCACTATAGTTTGATCTTCCCCATCCTTCCCTGCTACTACTTTACCAGGATAGTGAGGGGTAAAAATGTGGATAGGAGGGCTCAATTTTGGGTGGACAATTTGAATTTGGCTAGTTGAATTCGCACGGGTTTGGGATTACAGGATTAAACAAGTGAGAGAATACTTTGATGTTAGTATTGGGTTCAAAAATTATTCTGCTTGATATGAGTCTATATTTTGAAGTGCTGATAATATAATTTCAAATATCCTCGTCTGATCAACTGTTAAAAACATAACATAACATCACGCCTGTATTCCAGGGCAGAGGTGTATAGTAACACCCTCATTTCGCTGTTATGTTTAAGTCCTATGTAATAAGGGACAAACCTATAGCCATTAACCGGGCACAAATCCAAACTCCGAACTGCTACTGAGGTATTCCATACGGAAAAATCCAATAACACTTTGCCCGACCTGGGGATCAAACCCAGGACTTCTCCGATCAGCAATCGCGCATGCTACCACTAGACCAACGAGGCAGCTGTTAAAAACAATGTTTTAAATCTAGATAAGAACGGATGTAGCAACGAAGAATAAATAAGACGTATGGCAGTAAAACAAAAAGCATACCGTTAACCTTTAAACCTTTCTCTACCAACAAATCTTACGACTTTCAAATGACATAATACATACTTGGAAAGATAAACATTTAAATTCCAGGCTTCGACTCACAATCGACGTAAAGTAGAATTATTCGGCGGTGTTCGGAAAAGGGTAATTGACAGTTTTGGTTATACTTGATTTTTTAAGACAATTAGTACGTACCTAATTCCTACTTATACAATAATGTTAACTTACTTGTTTTGTGTAGTTTTAATATTTAGAATTTTATTTCTTCTGTTTTTCTTTTTATAAACTTTTATTTTGCTTTTTCTAGCCGGGAGAGCATAACAAATGCTCTTGTTTAATGTCGTTTTAAATTGAAAAAGCTATATATATCTTTAATTAGTGTATATCTATACTAATATTATAAAGAGGAAAGATTTGTATTTTTATATTTTTGTATGTAACGAATAAACTTAAAAACTACTGGACCGATTTCAAAAATTCTTTTGCCGTTAGAAAGCTACATTATCACTAAGTAACATAGACTACGGGCGGAGCCGTAAGGACACAGCTAGTATTAGATAATGTACCCATAATATTAGACTAAGCAAAAGACAAAATGTAGAATGCTGTTGGTTTATTTTTACTAATAAATAAATAATTATAGTTTGGTCGACGTCAACGATTTAATGTTTATGATAGCTTCAATAGCACTGTCGGTATATGTGCTTAATTCAACTAAAATTACAATTTATTTTGCTAATTTAATTGACAGCTGATGTATAAATTGTAGTTTGTACGGCCCAAGGAAACGTTGTAGAGTGATAGAAGATGAAGTGAGAAGGACTGAGAAAGGTATGTTAAGATGGTTTGTTCAAGTAGAGAGGATGGACGAAAGAAGATTAACGAAACAAGAGTACAAGGCGAGTGTGGGTGGAACAGTTGGAAGAGACCAACCTCAGCGAACGTACCACGAACAAATCGCAGACGTTCTCAAAAAAGGCCAGGTTGATAGCACCCTAAACCGACGAGCAAGCATGAGAAGGTTAATGAATGTAGATGAAGCGAAAAGGGTGCGTCAGGATCGTAGCAGGTGGAAATCTATAGTCTCTGCCTACCCAATGGGAAACAGGTGTGATTGTATGTATGTATATACGGCCCAAAACTATTCAAAACATTTTTTGATGGTCTGTGCAGTTTCTCAAATCTATGAATACGAAGAAAAACACTTAAAATAAATCAATAATTTACGCAGATGTATTGAAACCGACAAAGTTATAATGAAGAACAATCGTTCATGCACCTGTGCCCTTATTCTTAACAACTGAACATCTACGTACAGTCACGATCACAAGTGTACCGAACTCTATCACCGTTGACACATCGTGAATATTGTAGCACAAGACGGTGACGGGTCAGCCATGTCATCCGTCAAAGTCCATTTTAACTTTAAATTTACTCTTTATTTCATTTTTTTCTTTCAGGGGGAACATAAAAGCGTTATCGAGTAAGGGTGTTGAAAATAATAGGGGGGACTGAGAATTTTTAACATTGAAAAGTTGCCTGATGAAATATTAAATGCTTTTCGCTCTGACTGTACTGTTCTGTTGGAGTCTAGGCTTTATATATTCCGTGTTTTGTGCTTTATTACATGAAGCGTCTATCTTTACATTATAACGACTATTATTGTTTTTTTTATAGGTTTATCGATACTCGACAGATGTAAATAATTTTAGTACCAGTCAACTTTTCTTTGGAGCCGGAATAAATTCGCCATATTAACAATAAATAAACATAACATCACGCCTTATAGGTATTCCCCGAAGAGTTCGGCAGAGTTGTTTTTAGTACACCCTCGTTTCGCCAATTATGTTTAAGTCTCATGTTATAGGTGCCGAGCCTATTAACCGGGCACAAATCCAGAGTCCAGGCTGCTACTGAGAAATTCCTAATGGAAAAACCCAATAACACTTTGCCCGACCTGCGGATCGAACCCAAGACCTTATGCTCAGCAGTCTCGCTTGGGACCACTAGACCAACAAGACAGTCATACCTACCGTAATTAGTTTTTGTCTAAAGAAAAAAAGCAAAGAATAGAGTGTCTAATTATTACGTCAAGGGGGTGGCTACAGCCTCCTCCTGTCCTCTGATGCCAATCACCGATCCGTTAGTGTCAATGATGAAGATTATGATGATGATTGTTCTTAAGTCACCAGACCTAATTCAACACATATGTGATGAATCACGGATATCACGGCAAAAACACAATTACCCATATTAACTTCGAATTAACTGGCGAAATTTCACAGTATCACCAGGTTATCGCTCTTCTACTGCAATATTACTAATACAGTAGCTAACAGCGAGCACGTGGTTGGTACCTTGACGTTTAAATTAAAAAAAAAAAATGTTTATTTCAACCGTCCATAAACTTCTCGATAGGGTGTGTAGTCTGCCAACTCGCACCAGACTAGGTGGGTGGATGCAGGCCAACCCTTTTCTCATTCTAAGAAAGGTGTCCCAGTGTATCAGTCCCGCTCCCAACGGTGTGGGACAGATACGGGTTAATTATGCTATGTTTTTTTTATGTGAATTGAATTTCATTTCAAAAACGACAAAACAACATGGCCTACATAATATTATGTACCTAATTCGCGCGACCACTCACGTGATTTCTTGGGACGCGACCAGTGCAGGGTTAATGATACCTAAAGTAGGGCCGTTTTAATAGGTCACATTTGAAATATGTCTGTTTGTCAAAGTAAAACGTAAAATTGTCTTTTTTCATTATTAAAATAAATATATATTTAGTAACTGAAAAATGTTGTCCAACTGTGCTGTTCTAACTTTGGAAAAATTAATAATATTACATGGCTGCCGTTGCAAATGAGTATTTTGATGAACTGTCAAATGTGACCTATTAAAATGGCCCTACTTTAGTTATTTTGCGAAGTTTCGCCAGTTAATTTGAAGTAAACATCCATAATATTTTCTTCTTAATAACTAACGATGTTCTCATTACCTACATTGCCACTAAATTGATTGTATTGTAGCGTATGAATTAGCAATAATGGTCGGTGCAATGCGAGCCTCAGTGTGGCCCGGTGTGGCAATGTGTGGCAATGTGTGGCACTGTGGTTCGCTAATGAGCCTCATGTCGCCCGACAAATTGTGTACTGAACTATTTACAATAGGAAATAGAATGTGGATAATATTCATGTTTGTCCATCGAATGGGAATTTGAGGAGCTCGTGGCTAATTAACAACCGCAAGGTTAAGCTGCGCTTGCCGCAGTCAGTCCGTGGATGGGTGACCTATAGCTACACATCAACACCCCTCCCTGCCTCGGAGAGCACGTTAAACCGTCAGTCCCGAGTGTCATACGAATACCTATGACAGTCGTTACGGATAGTCAGAAGCCTGGAAGTCTGACCACCGGTCTAACCATAGGATATCGGCATTGTCCCGTAACTGGGTTGCGGAGGTCTGTAGGCAGTCGCTGCGTGTAAAATACTGGTATTCAGCCGCATCTGGTTAGACTGGAAGCTGACCCCAACATAGTTGGGAAAAAGCTAGGCGGAACGAAAGTCCGTCAAACTGAATTTCATAATAACAAGCACAAACAGCCTATTATTATCCCACTGTTATGCACGGGCCTTTTCTCAGAATGAGAAGGATTTAGGCCTTAGTCCACCACGCTGGCCTGGTGCGGGTTGGCGGATGGCGGACTACATTCACCATCGATAACTTTTTTGCAAACGTTCACACGTACACTATCACTGACTTTTATAGTATTTGTTTTTTCTTTTAAATTATGTAGGTACAATTAAATTACGGCAAAACTATGGAGGTATAGGTAAAGATGAAGACCATTCTACGAAGACTTACTACTAATCAAAACATTTGGCATTGCATTAGTCTCTTTCTAAATACCCTACTTAGAAAAAGATAGAATATTTAGTTTGGAAGACTGTAGGGGAACGAGGTATGGTGTTCCTCCTACGAAAATGGAAGATTCTCCAACCAGGTGCGTCTTATGCCTGGCGGGCTACTGCCCTACGGTCGATGTTGGGAAGTTGTATAATATACTATCTGCGTGTCAAATCTTAATATCGCGATGCAGGATTTGTGACGTTTCATTTGACAGCTGTCATTGTTGTCGCTGTAGTCTGCTAGACAGTTGTCATGCTGCGTAATTCGTATGTGGCGTGACAAATGCCGCCATACCCTACTTAGAAAAAGATAGAATATTTAGTTCGGAAGTCTATCTCTTTCTAAATATGATATTTAGGAAGAGACAGAATTTCGAAGAAAATATTAAAGGCCAAATGTTTCAATTTTCAGTATAGATGGTCGTAGAGTGGACTCCATGTATACCCATACCTTTATGGGTAAAACTAAAGAATAAGAAAATAAAAATATATTTTATTTCATTCAAAAATACTTACTCTATACGCAATGTTAGCTCTATGGTCAGCTCACCTCAAATTGCACGCCATCCCGGGATTATATTTGATGCAGTACTAATCAGTCTCACTTACTCGCTAATTGCTTTCCGCTATTCACCTAAATATGTGAGCGACTGGAACTTAAGGAAGGTTATAATAAAGCTTTTGAATGGGTTAATTAGTTCTAATTATACAGTATTTTAACTAACAAATGGCGTTCCCGTTAACACGCAATAGTATAGCGTCCATACATGCAAAAAAATATTTCCATTGAAAATCAAAATGATTTTTTTAAATAATAAAATATTTGCAGCAATTATTAAATTGAAACGTAAAGAAACACTGTACACGCGCACTTGTCTTTCAACGTGGAAGTACGGCAGGGTCGCAATTAATTAATTAATGTATTAATCTTAATTAATTATTTTTTTTATACTTATTTTTCTATACTGATATTTTTATTTTAATCTATTTATGATATAGATTTACGAGTTTAAGGGAACACCCTCTATTATTTAAAATACTGTATAATATAAATACCAATCCCAGTAATTGTTCTACTTCAGGACAGAGACCCGAGAGGATGAGATTTGTCTTTGCTACAATTGACACGAATATTTTTAGACACATAACATCACGCCTGTATTCCCCGAAGGGTTGGGCAGAGGTGTATATAGGTAGTAACGCCCTCATTCCGCCGTTATGTTTAAGTTCCATGTAATAGGGGGTGATCCTATTGCCATCGACCGGGCACAAATCCAAACACCGGGCTGCTACTGAGGAATTCCACATGGAAAAACCCAATAACACTGCCCGATCTGGGGATCGAACCCAGGACCTCATGATCAGCAGTCGCGCTTGCCACCAGTAGACCAACGAGGCAGTTCTAATTACTTTGAATATTTTTAGAATTTTATAAAATCTTACCAGGTTTATCATAATATTAGTGTTATTTCGGCGTTATTGTGATATTCTTTTTTTATGTACCTAGATGACCTTAAGAGCGATCCGATCAAGCTGCAGTATCTATTAAATTAAATTCATAGCTTTGCATCCGAATTTCCTCGGGTCGTATTTTCTCGGATTTGGATCGGACGCAGTGCTCAACCGATCATAATGGTACCTACTGCAGCTTGTTCATATCGTAGTTTCTCGGATTCGGATCAGAACCAATGCACAAGCGCTGTTACTATACCTACTAAGAAAAATACCTTGGCTGTTCTGACAAATACGTCATTCCTTTGATCAATACATACATATAATCACGCCTATTATCCTCGTAGGTAGGCAGAGGTGTTCTCCTTTTACAAGAGTCTGTACACCCACTTTTCGCCGCTGGTATTGTGTCCCATGTAGCGAGCCTATTGCCATTTATCGGGCACAAAATCGGAAAATAATAACGTTCCTCCAGGGAATCAAGGTTCAAGACTCGTAAGCATATTATTCTTTGATCAATCTTGAGCGTTTTCCATGGTCAGGTCAGATCATTAACTACTACAAACTCTTCATTACCATCTTATTTAATTTAACTTTTTACAATACAGCAGTGATAGCCTAGTGGTGTGACCGTCGGGCTGCCAAGTCATAGGTCTTGAGTTCGAACTCAAGGCACGCATCAACTTTTCGGATTCATGTGTGTATTGTATAATTTATCACTAGCTAAAAAACGGTGAAGGAAAACATCGTGAGGAAACCTGCCTGAGAGATATTTTTCGACGGCATGTGAAGCCAAGTCGGAGACCTATGGGTGCATTCATTTTAAACATAATTGGACAAACTATCAATCGTTAGTGGAACTAGACAAATTATGTTGTCGTATTATGATATGACATCGGTATTAGTCGCGACTCGCAAAGAAGCGCATGTCAACTAGTCATGTTCTTTTTATAGTAGGGTTGTAGTGAATTGTTACATTTATCTATTGGTGCGTCCAGACGTGACGAACGCGCCGCGAATGCGTCGCTCGCGAGCTGCGCGCGTGCATTTCATGTTCGTACAAAACTCGCGCGCCGTCCGCGCACAGCTCGCGGGCGGTGCATTCACGGCGCGTTCGTCAGGTCTGGACGCACCATATGAGTATAAAATTATACTGCCTCGTTGGTCTAGTGGTGGCAAGCGTGACTGCTGATCGTGAGGTTTTGGGTTCGATTCCCACGTCGGGCAAAGTGTTGTTGGGTTTTTCCGTGTGAAATTCCTCAATAGCAGCCCGGAGTTTGGATTCGTGCCCGGTTGATGGCAATAGGCTGGCCTCCTATTACATGGGACTTAAATATAACGGCGAAATGAGGGTGTTACCATACAACTCTGCCCAACCCTTCGAGGAATACAGGCGTGTTGTTATGTCTTTATGTCTATAAAATTATGCATGGTTCGTTCTGCCTAACCTTTTCCTAAATATGTATGTTTGGGGTCAACTTCCAGTCTAACCAGATGCGGCTGAATACCAGCAATTAGATAGGTAGATGGCTGCGATTAGTATCGACCAGGGAACCATCGCACAAAAGGGAGTAGACTCATACTCAGCAGTGGGTGGAACAGGACTGACAACGATGATGAGGATAATTCATCATTTAGGAATAAACATTGAGTCTTCCTCTTAGCCTTTTCCCAATTATCTTGGGGTCAGCTTCCAGTCTAACCAGATGCGGCTGAATACCAGTATTTTACACGGAGCGACTGCCATCAGACCTCCGCAACCCAGTAACTGGGCAATGCCGATATCCTAAGGTTAAACCGTTTGTCAGACTTTCGGGCTTCTGACTACCCGTAACGACTGTCATAGGTATTCGTATGACACCCGAGACCGACGGCTTAACGTGCTCTCCGAGGCACGGAGGGGTCTCGATGTGTAACAAATGGTCACCCATCCACGGACTGACCGCGGCAAGCGCAGCTTAACCTCGCAAATCTTACGATCGGCGCGATTGTTATTTAGCCACGAGCCCCTCGGAATAAACATTGAGTCTGCTTGATAAATTTTTACCACGACTGAATAAGACGAAAACATTTTAGGTTGAATAAAAAAACAAGAACAGAAACACGCCAATACACAACATCATCACTACATACCCCAGTAGCGCAGTTTGCACGCTACACCGATTAAAATCGGTCCCCAGTTCGATTCACGAGTCAGACGTGCCCTTGCGACTTTTGTAAACTAATTTGAGACAAGCGTCACGCGATGCGGAAAAAAGATTTTTAAAGGTTTTTTGAGGGCCTATTATTTTAATATGGCTGTTATGGAGGGTTACAGCAATTTGGATTTGGAGACAAAATTGTACAACTATTGTTAGTTGTTCTGAGATTTTTTATTATTAATATCTGCAATAATGCCCACAGGAGATTGGTGTCATTATTGTCCACGGAATAAAATCGTAACAAGTTTTCATGGGATCAGCAAAAGATATATTATACAGCAGTGTTAGCCTAGGGGTGTGACCGTCGGACTGCCAAGTCATAGGTCTCGGGTTTAAACCCAAGGCACGCACCTCTGACTTTTCGGATTCATGTGCGTATTATATAATTATCACCTGCTTAAGGAAAACATTGTGAGGAAACCAGCATGCCTGAGAGATATTTCTCGACGGCATATGAAGCCAAGTCATAGGCCCATGGGCGGTATAAACTCTGACACCAGATTAGTCATCAACCACCCAAATAGAAGAAGATGGGATCAGCAAAAATTATCCAATTGAGTAACATGCAATAGGTACTTACGAAAAGGGACTGCCTCGTTGGGCTAGTGGTGGCAAGCGCAGGTGCTGATCGTGAGGTCCTGGGTTCGATCCCCAGGTCGAGCAGTGTTCCTGGGTTTTTCCGTGTGGAATTCCTCAGTAGCAGCCCGCAGTTTCGATTGGTGCCTGGTTGATGGCAATACGCTCGCCCCCTATTACATGGGACTTCAACAGAACGGCGAAAAGAGGGTGTTACTATACACTTCTGCCCGACCCTTCGGGGAATACAGGCGTGATGTTATGTTATGTTATGAAAAGGAATTTATCTTTTCTATAGTTTTAACTGATAGTTTAAAATTAACGTTTCCATTCGAAAGTAATTATAGACAGTCACTATGTCTAGTGGGACTAGGGTTGCCAAATACATACATACATAAACTCAGGCCTTTTTCCCACGGGGGTAGGCAGAAACTATAGAACGCCACATGCTACGACTCTTACATACCCCTTTCGCTTCATCCACATTCATACATCTTGTCATACACGTACGCCGGTTGAGAGTACCTACTACGCACCTGACCTTTGTGAAGAACATCACCAATAACATCGATGTATATCCTTCTAGGACGTCCTCTACCGGCGTTCCCATTAACAAGTAGAATAAATGCCGTGGAAATGCGTTCCTTGCGAAGTATGTGCGGTGTAACTTTGAATGATAGATTGAGAAATGAAGAGATTAGACAAAGTTGCGGTTTAAAAGATGATGTAGTGATAAAAATTGAAAGGAGTATGCTTAGGTGGTTTGGCCATGTTGAGAGAATGAGTGAACGGCGATTAACAAAAGGAATTTATAAGGCGGGTTGCCAAATGTCCTGACAAAATGCCTGACATTTTCTAAGACCGGCCATAATCCTGACCATGTGATGGGTGGTGGCTGACTGGCGGGGGTCCGGGCCTATAAAAGGTTGGGCACACTGCAGATCGGCCCTCTCGCGCCGCTGCAGTTGCCGAGCGAAGTGTTCACCTGTTCAAGAAGACCCTGGACTCCTCGCATTGTACGAACCACGCCTTGTTAAACTATTTGTAATTCTTAATCTTCTTATATAGGTACTTATAAAAGGAGAAGTTGACTGACTGACTGACTGACTGATCTATCAACGTACAGCCTAAACGGCTGGGGTTAGAAACTTGAAATTTTGACAGTAGGTTCATTTTGTAACGTACCCTTCCACTAAGAAGGGATTTCTCGAAATTCAACCCCTAAGGGAGTGAAATAGGGTTTTTAAGTTTGTATGTAAGTCCGTCATTTTTGAAGTAAGAAGCTTGAAATTAAATATTAAGGTTTTTGGTTAGAAATAAACGTACACATGTTTGAGCATTTTTGGAAATTCAACCTCTAAGGGGGTGAAATAAGTGTTGAAAGTTTGTATGAGAAATCTGGTACTTTTGAAGTAAGAAGCATGGGGAGAAACTGACCGACTGGCTGACTAATCTAGCAACGCACAGCCTAAACCGCTGGGGGTGATGAAAGACGGACGTTTTGGATTTTAAAATGTCACTTTAAAATGGGCTTAACGAGGATTTCAAACTTCACGCAAACGAAGCTGCGGACAAAAGCTAGTTAAATATATATAGTGTACGGTTACAAGTGTTATTCTTTATCCTCCCGTAAATACACGTCTGCAAAATTTTATGTGCACATGCTAGTTGAGGGTTGATTCCTAAAGCCACTCTAAAGTGTTACAACCAGTGCCTAAAAATCCTGACATGTCATGTCAAAACCTGACATCTGGTAGCCCTAAGTGGGACAGGCTTCAGTGGAATTCCTTCGCCGTTTATATAGTCCATAACTTGGCAAGAGTAGAGAAGATAATAACTCTCCTTCCTTTCATTCTTCTAGACAGACATATTTAAAAATAAATTATGGCAATAACCATAGAATAATGACAAGCAATAAAAGTGAAAAAAAAATTGTTGCATTAAGTGTACATGCGCAAACTTACTCCCACTACGTTAAAACCTTGCCAAGTTACGTGCCGGTATACGTGACTATACCACAAACGACCGACGACATTGACAGCCTGACACAACTGTACAAGCCAATCAAAGACTTGATCACACAGGAATGACTAATTCCTGTTGAAACTTCAATTTTAAAACAATGGATCACTTTCCTTTGCCCCACTTACCTACAAAATCTTCGTCATGTAGAACATCAATAGTCAAACGAAGATCATTGTGCAGAATAAAGAATATAATGATACATATTGAGAATGAGGTGACTTAAAAACAACGCCGTCAAATCATTTTCATCGCTAAACATCGATTACGTGGAGACATCCTTTAAAAAGTTTAATATATCATTTGGAGTAACCTTGATATGCACTCAATGTTTTGTATCTCTGTAATTAAAACTGGAATTCCGCAATGTACGATTTCTATTGCTGCTTAAGTTCAGGGTTAAATAACATTGGACAGGGACTGAAGCGTCAATGTATTTGGAACACAAAGATAGTTAGTTGTGCGGGTATCGTTTCGTGGTACATGTATATTAGGGTTAACAAAAACAAACTGTTTAGTTTTTTTCCGCTTCATAAAACAAAAGGTTGTAATAATAGCACAGAAGTCACGTCCTCATATAATGTTTTGTTATTATATCAAACCTTCTTGGTATTAAAATTGTATTAAAGTTCAAAATGGAGGTCTAATTGTCGTTAAATCGTCCGTTTGTGGACGGAAACGTGGGCATTTTTTGTTTAAAATCGATTTCGCTTAGTAGTTTTGTGGACAAATTGTTTTCAGTTTGAAGTGTATAATTTGGCTGAGCGCCGCTTTTTTGTACTACAAATATGAAGAGTAGATCTACCTACTGTATTTTATTTGATAGGCCGGTTTCTTTTAACTGTGGTAGGTAATGACTCTATGATTACAAGCCTAGTACATGTAAATGTATTTTAGTTGTTTGAGAATGAAAACTATGGATACTTTAAATCCTATTATTTTACTCTTCTATTAACTACTTATATTCTTTAAAATACAACATTTGCCTCGTTGATCTAGTGGTGGCAAGCGCGACTGCTGATCGTGAAGTCCTGGGTTTGATCCCCAGGTCGGGCAAAGTGTTATTGGGTTTTTCCGTGTGGAATTTCTCAGTAGCGGCCCGGAGTTTAGATTTGTGCCCGGTGGATGGCAATAGGCTCGCCTCCTATTAGATGGGACTTAAACATAACGGCGAAATGAGGGTGTTACTATACACCTCTGCGCAACCCTTCGGGGAATACAGGCGTGATGTTATCTTTATGTTACAACATTGATCTAGCGAGCCTAGCACGTGTGCTGTCGAGTGACAAACGTAAACGTGACGTTAATGTAAGTGAATTTTGAATCGGAAATACTCTTTTCGCACATACTATTTAAGGAAAACTACACTAAAACGCAATATAAAACCTCGGAATAAAGACTCCAAAAAACTTATTGATACCGTGAGTGTTTTGCCGTGACTTTCAATCGAGTGTGAGTTCCAGTAGTGAGCGTAGTAAAAGACTAAGAAAGAGGGTAGACAGATTTGTCTGCTCTTAATAATTATTTTATTTTAAGTTTTCATCCACCCGCATTCTCCAGTTTACCCGAGATCATGGCGCTTGCAACAGCGTCGAAATATCGGGAACTCAAATCAAACTATAATCACGGAAGTTATCCCGTAAGTGAATGTTTAAGTCTATTTAAGGAAATTGAAAACTTTATACATAATATCTATGTATGATACAAATTGTGCATGTTGCATAAAAATAAACCTATGTTATAGGACAGTTGTATTTTCGATTCAAAATCGCTTACATTAGCGATACGTTTTTAATACTATACTTCAAACGTTCGTGCTAGGCCTACTGGGACAATAATAAGCGTATAATTTTGTCATCCTATCTTAAATTTAGATAAAAATCCTCACTGTATTTCTTTTCCATGGGCGATGACCCAACACCAGCTCAGGAGGCCAATTACATACATACATACATAAACTCGCGCCTTTTTCCCATGGGGGTAGGCAAAAACTATAGAACGCCACATGATACGATTCTTAATACTCCTTTCGCTTCATCCACATTCATACATCTTGTCATAATCGCACGCCAGTTGAGAGTAGGTACTACGCACCTGTCCTTTGTGAAGAACATCAATTCTTCAAAATTTTTAGATCGCTATCCTTCCGCATCTCAATCACAGTTTTTTATTTTTTAAACGGTTTTAATTAGCTTAATTTCGTATATTTGTTTGATTAAAATCTTGTGACAGATTTTTCAACTAGGCACTTCTGCTTAACCGATTCTCCTGAAACTTCGCACACAAATTCAATTCCCATGACAATACAACATTACAATAATTTCAACCTTCAATCCTCAAATCCTGATGCTGCAGGGGTACCTACCGCAAGATAAAACCGTTTAACATAAAGGATTTTTAAGGGATTATTTTTCTTATAAGAAAACTGTCCAAAGCCGTAAGATGCGAGTTGCGTACCTAAGTGAGATGCGGGTTGACAGAGATTAAAAAAAAAAAACTAGTTTTGACCTCTTCATCAATTCAATAGTCAACGTTGCTCTCTGGTAATACTTTGACGTTTACTGGAATCCAATAAGTGATCTTAAGAATGTTTTCAGGTATGCTTCAAATATTAGGCTGACATTTTTAATGATCATTATATGTAGTGTTTTGTAGATGATAATGAACGAGGTGTTTTGTCATTATGAAGATGATAATGAAATTCTAGGTCGATTTCAGCCACAGCGAAAGCTTCAGACTGTACTCAGGATTACTGCAGCACATCAGGTCGAATGTATGCTCACTGTTGACTCTGGTCTTAATTAAAGATATATTTATACATAACATAATCAGCCCATTACTGTCCCACTGCACGGGTCTCTTCTCACACTGAGAAGGGTTTAGGCCTTAGTCCACCACGCCGGCCTGGTGCGGGTTGGCGGACTACACACACCATCGAGAACATTTTAGAGTTGTCAGGTGTGCAAGTTTTGTCATTATGTTTTTCCTTCACCGTTGGAGCAAGTGATAATCAAATTCTGATCCACACATGAATTCGAAAAGTCAGCGCTGCCGAGATCGAACTCAAACCCTCCTGCATAGAAGGCAATGCGTTAATCAGCTAGACTATCATTGCTTTAAATCTTTGCTACTTTGTTACTGTACTGTGTAAAGCTTCGTACCTTCTTTACATAGTCAAACAAAGTCGCTGCCGCTGTCTGTACGCTTAGATCCTTTAAACTACGCAACGGATTTTAATGCAGTATTCAGCAATAGATGGAGTGATTCAAGAGGAAGGTTTATATGCCCCACATTAGTATCTATACGCTACGCTTATGTATGGAAGTGAATGTTGGTCGTGGCAGAAGAGGCATGAAAGTAGAATAAATGCCGTGGAAATGCGTTCCTTGCGAAGTATGTGCGGTGTAACTTTGAATGATAGATTGAGAAATGAAGAGATTAGACAAAGTTGCGGTTTAAAAGATGATGTAGTGACAAAAATTGAAAGGAGTATGCTTAGGTGGTTTGGCCATGTTGAGAGAATGAGTGAACGGCGATTAACAAAAGGAATTTATAAGGCGGATGTTAATGGGAACGCCGGTAGAGGACGTCCTAGAAGGACATACATCGATGTTATTGGTGATGTTCTTCACAAAGGTCAGGTGCGTAGTACTCTCAACCGGCGTGCGTGTATGACAAGATGTATGAATGTGGATGAAGCGAAAGGGGTATGTAAGAGTCGTAGCATGTGGCGTTCTATAGTTTCTGCCTACCCCCATGGGAAAAAGGCGTGAGTTTATGTATGTATGTATGTATTAGTATCTACATTGCACCCTTGCGAAACGGGGACGGGTCGAAAAATCATAATAAACAAATGTTTAGCAGCATTGTTGCATCAATGTGTTTCTGTGTTACTGGCAGCGTGTTGACAAGTTGTCACACTGATTGTGTGGTATCTAAGTATTGAATTTGAAGTTGCTATCAACAATGTTGAGCAACTGTTGCTCAGCATTTGTTTACCATGAATTCGTGGCTTAAGATAATTATACTTTTACTCATTGAATATACTTACTATTAAGATATTACCTTCCTTTAGACTAAGTCCCGTTGTATGTATGAATTAGTTTCAGGTCTAAAATAGTGTCTAGTACTTATAATTTTCTATTTGAATTTGAAATAGAAACTGCTTCGTTGGTCTAGTGGTGGCAAGTGCGACTTCTGATCGTGAGGTCCTGGGTTCGATCCCCAGGTCGAGCAGTATTATTGTGTTTTTCCATTAGGGATTTCTCGCCAGGAATGGCTCGCCCCCTATAAAATGGGAATAAAACATAACTGGCGAAACGAGGGTGTACTAAAACACCTCTGCCGAATCCTTCTGTTATGTTATGTTTTATATCAGAATTGAAGGTGAACGTGTATAGGGAGTATAGTAAAACAAAGAAAAAAATTATGGATATTTCAATATTTTATTAAAACGTCCACCTTGTGTATATAGCCAACGCAATGAAAACTCGACAATTATACAATAATTTACATTTCTAATACATTAACGCAATATAAGACAGATTTCACAGTGAATTGAGCTACATTACTTACTATCAGTTATTTAAATAATATTACATTTAATATTTACATGTATCTACTTGGAATGCACATTTCAACTTAAATTTAAAAGCCATTAATTTTCTAAACTTTAAAATACCGTATTTTAAAAGATGTGATAGTAGAAAAGTGTAAAATATAAACAAAATAATATGTTGTGATTAATTTGATGAAAGTTTTTGTAAATACATTCTTACTTTTATTTTTATTGTAAAAGTTAGATATTGAGATCCGAGTGAAATATTAAAATAAAGTATAAAGAGGATAAACTTATTTAAATATTTACAACATTTTACAAGATATTATTAACATTAATACATGTATGAGTTGACTGAGCCATTATTATTCGTGACAGTTTAATAAAATTATCATGCAAATTGTAAAACGTTTATGAGTTTGTAGATAGAGTAAATTGAAAGAAATGTATAGAATATTAAAAATATAAAGTGAAAATTAAGTAATGGCAGTTTTTTTTAGAAAAAATATTTGTTTAAGTACAATCATACACAGAATTCATTTCTAAAAGCAACCGTTTTAAAATTCCGTTCTTTTCATACGGAATTTTAAAACATCTTTTTTAAAATTGTAATGCCAATCTGTCCGCACAAAGTAGATATAGTTTTATATAATAACCAATTTTCTTTATTCATTGTTTATAAATCTATATTATTAATTTACAAATTCTTCGCTACATATCAAGTAAGCAGACTTAAAGAATATATTCTATTACACAGTATTTATCATAGATTTAAGTAACTATAGTTATAATACTGATAAAGTTTATTTACAAAGAATTATATTTATTTATTGCTACTTATATTTAAATTATAAAAAGAGCATTGTAATAATATCAGTAGTTCGGTATTTATTTTGAGTTATATGGACTAGAGGTGAATTTCAATTATAAAATGAGTAGATACGAGTATAGATTTCAGCGCTGCCAATCGCGGGGAAAATCCCCGATTTGCGGGGAATTGGGGGTCAGCGCGGGGATAACGCGAGGAATGACAGAAATCGGCGAATTTCGGGGAATTAAGACCAATTTCAATTGGGATTGAATCAAAAAGAAACGGGGAATTTCGGGGAATTGACAACACTGACGCGGGGAATAGAGAAATGTTTATTGGCAGCACTGATAGATTTTGAGACGAGATTTTATCAGTACATTCGATCAGATATTGATAAGTAAATATATAACTTTTATTCGTCATATATTGCGGTCTGAATGTAGAATTGAAATGATAAACATTGGGCAAAACTAGTTCTAAAAACAGGCTTTGAATAGCTAGCTCAATGAATCATAATAATAATTAGATATTTATTGTAATTAATTAACGAGGTTTACGATAACTGTAGTAATTAGTTCAGTTGGATGGTAGAACAGCAATAGCACTTTTAGCAGCGTCTGTACTCAGATTTCTTTAAGCATTTTAAGTTCAAAATTATTAAGGGCAGTTACGCGGACAAGGGTCAAAGTAGAAAAAGAAAAAGATTTACTATTTCCCAGACAGAAGCCTGCTTATTCTTTAAAAAGCTTACAACATTGTCAAAACCACCACTGCGTTTATAAATTTTAATACAAAGCACTTTACACGGTGCCTGTACCTCCTAGTACATAATTCCTTCACACAAAAACTCTAATCTAATTCCGATCAACATATAGGCGAGGCCACGGGTGGAGGGTGAGGGGGCTGGGCGGTCGCCGCTTGCGCATTCAGAAAGTTACTCTGATTGCCGGCCCATGGTTGCAGGTTCTGTAGAGCGCTTAGAGCTGTGTTCGACGGCTGTGCGGCAGCGGTGTTTGATGCGTTCTGGTAGTGGAGAGCGGAGAGCTGAGCGGAGCCGGGTGGTGGTTCTGGCATGTAGCCCTTGCTTAGGGCTTCAGCTTGGAGGGACAGCATCAGACGGTTTGCTGCTTGCCGTTCAGCCTCGCGCTCTTCAGCTGTTTGGCGTCTGTAACAAGAATAAATTGTTAAGGTTTTTGTTGATGAGTGTAGGTAATGTACAGGTAAGAAACAAATGACAGCTAGTTCACACAGAAACTGTTTACAGGATCCGTTTTAGCGGACCCTTTTTTTATTTTAGTGATAGCGCCTGTAGTTGTATGAGCGAGTTCACATACACGACAGTATTCCAAATCTAGTAAAAAATACTGGTCCGACATTTTACATGTTCCGTTTTGTCATCAAAAACTAACACACTACTGGAACAGTATAAAAAACGGATCCATACATGAAGATGTATGGAGAAGCATGGGTGCGTTCACACACGATCCGTTTTTTTATCGTATCCTGCCTATCAGATGCGACGCAGCTGCCATTTGTTTAACTGATCCGTCGGTATAGATGTGAACAACACATCCAGTACCAACAGATCCGCTGTGTGAACGAGCACTCGGTGGCAGGTATTGAGAAGGTTTGTAAGTAAACCATTAAAATATAGGTTCATTCCCCACGTTAGTCTAATCGCGTTCACGTATGAATTATGCAGATAGAATATCTATTCCTGCAGGACACTCTAAATCATACTAGGTTAATTGTAACGTTGGCAATTTATTAACATGGGGCACCTCAGATACGACAGGCTGCAAGTAATTACCTACTAATTTGTTGCAAAAAGCTCTTTATTTCAGAGAAGGAAGTGCTTTATTCAAGCCTATAAGTACAGTAAAATGGGTGGGGCTCATGGCTAATTACCAACCGCGCAGTTCATATGATTTGCGAAGTTAAGCTGCACTTGCCGCGGTCAGTCAGTGGATGGGTGACCGTTCGTATAGAGACCCATTCGTGCCTCGGAGAGCACGCTAAACAGTCGGTCCCAGGTGTTATACGAATACCTATGACGGGCGTTGCGGGAAGTTAGAAGGCCGAAAGCCTGATAACTGATCTAACCTTAGTATATTGGTATTGCCCAGTACTAGTACCCAGGTAACTGGGTTGCGGAGGTCTGATGGCAGTCGCTCCGTATAAAATACTGGCATTCAGCCGCATCTGGTTAGACTAGAAGCTGACCCCAATATAGTTGGGAAGAGGCTAAACAGAATAAGTACAGTAAAATGGGGTGAATTGAGAACTACGGGGCTAATAGGAATTCAGTTGAGGAACGTGCTTCTTAAACCATTACGGTTACTGGAGCTGTGTATTTACGATTAAAATGTTACTATACAAGGTTAGTCGAAAAGGGGGTACTAAGCCAAAAGGGTGTTAAAGTACCCATAATAAGGGATAACTTTTGTTCTACAACTTTCCACAAAACTCAATAGTTTAAGAGAAATAGCTTTTCAAAGATTTCGTAAAAAATATGCTAAAATATATCTGTCCATAGCTATGATCAGCTGTTCGTACAATTTAGATCATATTTGGGGTCACGGATTAGAAAATTATTTATCTGAATTCATAACTAAAGCAGGTATGTTTTCTTTTTGAAAAAATTAAAATAAAAATCTTTTTGCATGCAAATAAAACTTATCGAATTTTGAAATTTCAACACTTGCTTTAAAATAGTCATCAGTGATACTTTAGGTGGCCCACGGCTTAGTACCCCCTTTCCGACTAACCTTCTATGTTTGAATAGTTTTCGCAATTTCAATAATTGAAATAGTCATGCTCGTGCCTAGCCTCGTGGTTCCCAAATAACCCCATTTTACCCGATAGTTAATTACTGTATAATTCTCTATACATCTTTCCCGAACACACACAATTAACTGTTTTTACCAGATCCATCAATGAATCATTGTTTAATTAAAGCAGTATCACATGTAAACAGGTCAGCCAGGCCAGTGGACAGGACACTAATGGGCTTGCAGAATTATTCATGACGCACCTCCGGTTCGCTAGTAAATACTAAAGTGTGAATAGATCGATGGAGATTATGACAGGTACAAATAAGACAGTTTTGTACTCTGTACTGAGTGAATGTGGGTTTAGAATTATTGAATTATAATAATGCTGTTATTATTTTGGATAATTTGTTTAACACTAGCCGTTCTTCCGCGGCTGTGCCCGCGTAAATAATTTGACTACAGCACCACCTATCAGATCCCAGCATAGCTACGAACTATCGTCTCGAAAAAACAAATATATTGTGTACATATGACCTCAATCTGTAAAGTCGTTCTCAAGTTATGGTGTGACTAAGGGAAATAGGGATTCATTTTTATATAATACTAGCGACCCGCCCCGGCTTCGCACGGGTGCAATGTAGATAGGTACTAATGTGGGGCATATAAACCTTCCTCTTGAATCACTCTATCTATTGCCTAATTTAAAAGATCTAAGTGTACAGACAGCGGGAGCGACTTTGTTTTAAACTATATAAAGATAAAATCTAAGATCGCCATCTCCCAAAATAAAACAACTACCAAACCTAAACTTGTAATTAACCATAGACAAATATCGCCAGCAAACTAATTATGATCACCGGCTCTCGACGCCCACGTAAATAATACATGAGTTTTAGATTTGACGCCGAGGGTGACGTCATCAGTGTCAATTAATACTCCTATCTGAATGGCGACAGGCGAATTAGTTTTACGAATAAGTTAGTGGGCGGGTTTACTTAGAGTACTTAGATATGTACTTGTTACTTGAGGTTGACATAATATAAATAGTACACAAGCATCGGCATTTATATCAAACAGTGCATTCAATCGACAAATGTCCAGTTCTTATTACCAAAAACGAATGGTTTTGCGTACCATTGTTAGAATTTTTTATTGCCAAACTGGGCATATTAATATACTCGTAAGCAAATTTTACATTTGATAGCTAGGTACTAAGGTATGGGAGGGTCGACTTTTATTCTAGGTGCATCGTCTTCACACATAATTGTATAATCAATATACCTACCTATACAAAATATTGTAAGACATTTTAAAAGAGTAACGGTGGAGTTTCTTGCTCATTCTTCTCCATACGAAAATACCTTTTGGAAGGGGGGACTAGAATCAATTCTATTTTTTTTTGTAAACTTTATCGTTCAAAAGTGCCTTTTATGTGCCTAGTTGAAATAAATACTTTGACTTTGACTACGCAATGCTAATGGGGTCTTTTCTTAATTATTGTTAAAGATACAAGAGTATTAATTTAATCAATAGCGATTGGTAAATTATATGCATCAGCTGTTAGTAAGCAATACTGCGCTCTTCTTTGGGATTTTAGTATAGGTACTTCAACTTTCATGTCCGCAAGTACTTACATCATGCACCAATAATCTGTAGAAGCCCAGAGTGGCTCGTGGTTAATTAAGCAGCGCTTTTTATGCTCAGTGTGTGGATGAGTGGCCGTTTGTTACACATCAAGACCCCTCCGTGCCTCGGCGAGCACGTTAAACAGTCGGTCCCTGGTGTCATACGAATACCTATGACAGGCGTTACGGGAAGTCAGAAGCTCGAAATTCTGACAACCGGTCTAACCTTAGGATATCGGCATTGCCCCGTAACTGGGTTACGGAGGTTTAATGGCAGTCGCTCCGCGTAAAATACTAGTATTTAACCGCATCTGGTAAGTCTGGAAGCTGACCCCAACATAGTTAGGAAAAAGTATAGGCAGAACGAGTCTATAGAAGTCCGCTTTTGGATCTAAGTTTCTGGTCTAAGGTCTCTCTATTTTTATTAGACACTCGGTTTATTCTGTTTGTACAGAAAGCAGTTACAACAACAGCAAACTCCCAATTTAAGAATATACAGTATGTTAAATAACAGATGGCATTTCCTTAAACTTGTTAATCTATATATTAATAGATTAAAATAAAACTATCAGTATACAAAAATAAGTATAAAAACTTATTGATTAAAATAAATAAATTAATTTATAATCATATAATTAATTGCGACAGCGTCGTTATTCCTTGTTGAAAGACAAGTGCGTGTGCACAGTGTTTCTTTTACGTATCAATATAATATTCTTTTTGAATATTTTATTATTTAAAAAAATAAGAAGATTTTGTTTTTCAATGATAATATTTTTTTGAGCATGTATGGACGCTATTCTAATGCGGGTTAATGGGCACGCCTTTTGTTAGTTAACACACTGTATATCCCATAGTCAGTCACCACAAATGTTGTCAAGCAATGTCACCTCGCCTTTTCTACTCCATGTAAACAAAATTATGCAGGGACACTCAACCTGCGGTCTGCCAAGCTTTGCACCTTTACATCGCATTATAATTATGTAACACCTTAAGTCAAAGTTAATTCTTTGTCTGGCCGCATAGTAAAGCTTGGCAAACCGCCGCTGGTTGAGTGTCGCTGAATAATTTTGTTTTTAGATAAGACCCACTTTTCAGGTAAAATGATTAGTTGCAAGACATTTTAATTATTGCATTGTTTATTTACCCACATTTCGCCAAAAATCTGAAACTGAATTGATTCATCTACTTATACAATTTGTGCCGTTTAATTACCGATAATCAAAAATTATGTCTTGCATGGAGACGGGTCAAGTGATTTTTTCCTGAACTTATAGAAAATATTAAAGGTAACGAAATACTTAATATTTCGAACGGTTCTTTTTTTGTTTGTTTGATTCAAATCTTCCGATCAATTTTTCAACTACAAAATTTCTGCTTAACCGATTCCTCGAAACTTCGCACACAAATTCAATTGCCATGACAATACCTACCTACAACATTATAATAATTTCAACCTTCAATCCTCAAATACTGAAGCTGCAGAGGTACTGCAAGTTAAATCCTTTAACTTTAAAGACATTTTAAAGGATTTTTTTTCTGAATTAACTATAAACAATAAAATCTTACTACTTAATAACGGAAAACAAACAGATGAATTTTATTTCTGTCACTTCACTGTTTGCGACGGCCTACACATTCGCGACCTACCTTCTATCCTTCAAATAACTCAAGCTCATATCTTTTCCAAGTCGCATACAATCTCGTTAGCTGTTCCAACGGCTCCACCGAAGCACTCTGAGTGAGCAGTTGATCTTCGGAGTCAAGTACGCCGTCTGATAACTTTCGAGCCAACCCTCTTAACACGACGGCTTGCATTTACATAATTTATTCGCAGACTTGTCGCTTGACTAGTCGACGTGGACTCGGGTCCCACCGACTAGTCGTACGACTAATCGGGTCGTGCATTTATTGATTCTGATTATGGCTTCACTTTGTGAGATTATGTCTTATAGAGTCTATCTTTAGACAGTTTAGACATTTCGTTCATTTCGTGGTTGAACAAGAATGGTCATAAATCATAACTGAAATGTGTTAATCCAGGACATGGCCTAACTGTGTACCAAATTTTATCCAAATCCGTTTAGCCGTTTATGCGTGAAAGAGTAACAAACATACAAACTTTCGTGTTTATAATATTAGTAAGGATTAGTAAGGATTTCGCGTTAATAATATTAATAAGCATAATCAGATATAAAGTAGTATTGTTTTCAAAGTGAATTTAGATGAATAACAATTTGTGATATTTTGTTGACCTAGTTAGTTTAATTTAGTGTTTTGGTCAATAAGGAACGTTTCTTTGTATCCAATAACGTAAGAGAGCCTAAAAGTGAGTACATATTTAGTATTTACTTGTAGCAAATGTTCAAGCATCTGATTCAATGTTTGGTTTATTAAACTATACATATTGGAGCAACTCGATGTTCAGTTACAAATAAATGCGTAGGTACTTGATCTAGTGGTGACAAACGCGACAGCTGATCGTGAGGACCTGGGTTCGATCCCCGGACCGAGCAAAGTTTTATTGGGTTTTTCCGTGTGGAATTAGAGTATAGATTTGTTCCCGGTTGATGGCAATAGGCTCGCCCCGTATTACATGGGAGTTAAACATAACGGCGAAATGAAGGTGATCTTACTACACATCTCTGCCCAACCGTTCGGGGAATACAGGCGTGATGTGTCCCTACCTTATGATTTTTATCCTAATAAGTACTTAATAGTTTTGTTCAAGTTATATTGCACCTAAAGGCACAACGTAGACAGTTTAAAATCAATTAATAGAAGTCAAATTATAAATGTAAGAACCTACAATAAAACAAACTCAACTTCACATTACTAACGCCAAATAATGACCAGGTTCCTTTGTTCAACTAAGTACTTACTAGAACAAAGTAACGAATAGAATAATCTTCTAAGTACAGTCGAGTACAGTCACCATAGCTTCGCCTTGAATGAACCCGTAATGGCAAATATCACCGCAGAGTGTAACCACAACCCTAAGTTGGACCGGTTGCCCAACCGATCGGTCCGTCGTAATTTTAGAGCATCGTTAATAAGAGAATAAGATTTAACTGGAAACGACATGGGTTTCTGTTGTTTATAAAGTAGCTATGATAACGTCAAACTTTAGTGTTAAACGGTGATAGCCTACTGGTGTAAACATCGGACGGCCAAGACATAGATCTCCAGTTCGAACCGAAGGCATGCACCTCTGACTTTTCGGATTCATGTGCGTATTGTATAATTATCACTTGCTTAAAAACGATGAAGGAAAACATCGTGTGGAAACCGGCATGCCTGAGAGATATTTCTCGACGGCATGTGAAGCTAAGTCAGAGGCCCATGGGCGGCATAAACTCTGACACCAGGTTAGTCACTAACCACACGAAAAGAAGAAAAAGAGAAGTGTTCAAAGGTTTTAATTAGCTTCACTTTGTATATTATATATTTGTTTGATTCAAATCTTGCGACGGATTCAACTACTTCTGCCTAACCGATTCTCTTGTAACTTCGCAAACAAATTCAATTCCCGTGACAATACAATATTATAATAATTTCAACTTTTAATCTTCAAAACCTGATGCTACAGGGGTATTGCAAGATAAAACCGTTTAAGTTTAAGTTTTTTTTAAAGGAATTATTTTTCTCTTCTTCATTATTTCATTTCTCCATTTTTCCGTCAGTGATTCTTCTTCACTCAAAGGCTCAGTAATACATCTTTAGATGTTATTAGTACGGGTTTAGTGTTTTGCTAAAGCAAATTAGCGCTTTTATTACAAGTTACCGTATAATACAAAAAAAAGGTAATTGTTTATGTTTTTTGGTAAATTATTAGAGGTATATGCTCAAGCCATAATGTCCTTCCAGTAGGTACTCACATCGGAATGAAGACAATGGTTCTGATCGAGAAATCAGTTGAAAACTCTGGATCACATATAAAGCGGCGGAGAGATTCTTGTAATGAGGCTCTTAGATCAGACGGCAAATGTGTGGATTAAGCAGAAAACTAAGATCAGTGACGTCGCTGGTCAGGTACAAGACAGACTGGCGAAGAAAAACTTGAATGAAGCCTGTGGTTAGAAGAAGAACTGTTGAAGGCTCACATGGTGACGTAGTTATATTAGGATTTCGTTCTAATGCACATCTCACGGCCGGAACATGAAATAACCTATCTATCGGTGGTTTCCCTTAATATAGATAGAAATTTGATATAAGCTCCATAGAAGTAATGTCAAATTTCTATCTTTAGTACGACAAACCATATATAGATAGGTTTCAGCCGTTTTCGTGAACTCGGTTGACAGTGCCAATTTTCACTTTTCTACGCTTCTGCCGCATCTATTAAATACTATGTTGGGGGTATTAAGTAGACAAGTACTTAGATAATACCACCACAACTTAACTCTTAGCGGCCTCTACTTAAAAGGGGTGAACACACTTTAAGGTAAACGATACTTCGCTTTTTAAATATTAATAAGGAAGAGTACGAGACTTCTTGAACTTGGGAATTTGGAGGTTTTAATAACAAGTATTTAAGTAAAATTACTTAGAAGAGCTTATTTAATAATAAGAGCTAAAACACTGCCTAATT
Organism: Amphipyra berbera; assembly: GCA_910594945.2. Lineage (NCBI taxonomy): Eukaryota > Metazoa > Arthropoda > Insecta > Lepidoptera > Noctuidae > Amphipyra > Amphipyra berbera. Next base: position 7,986,683 of record OU343144.1, on the reverse strand, counting down.
GGTCTAGTGGTAACAATTGCGACTGCTGATCATGAGGTCCTGGGTTCGATCTCCAGGTCGAGCAAAGTGTTATTGAGTTTTTCGATTGGAAATTTGTCAATAGCAGCCAGGAGATTTGTGCCCGGTTGATGACAATATGCTCGCGTCCTATTACATGGGACTTAAATGTAACTGGCGAAATGAATGAGTTACTATACACCTCTGCCCAACCTTGCGGGTAATACAGGAGTGATCTTTAAGAGCTAAAATATAATATTAGTATAACTTTGAGCTATCTTCAAATCATTTTCGTAATAATTAACAACGCTCTTAGAAACGGTATAGCAAGAGTGGCTCACTGGTCAACATGAGATCGTTACCTTTATTTTTTTATTTGAGATGGATTTGATCTTGACTCCAGTCTAGGTCAGAGATGACAGAGACAAAGTCTACGATGGAGTGAGCTTACCCAGAAGAAGCCTGTTCACTCTAACTTTGAAGAGATTCGGGTTTTATGTGTTCGGGAACACAGACGCAGGTAGTGAGTTCCACTCTTTTGCCGTGCGCATTATGAAGGATGTTACATTTTTATATTCAGCATTTTAAACACATAAGTAAGCTTGATCTCAAACATAGCAGCTTATTATTACGGGCAATAGGCCGTTTCAAATGTTAGTGGTTCAGGCACTTTCCTTTTAAATACTGGACTCGCAATCTGTTATTATATAAACTGTATGTAATCCTTTTAGTAGCATTATTATTCACATACATACATAAACCGCATGCAATGCTATGGCTAGCCGGTCGATGTCCAAAAAGGCACGACTGGCTGTCCATAATGGTGTGTTGGTACCTACGCTTATGTATGGAAGTGAATGTTGGTCGTGGCAGAAGAGGCATGAAAGTAGAATAAATGCCGTGGAAATGCGTTCCTTGCGAAGTATGTGCGGTGTAACTTTGAATGATAGATTGAGAAATGAAGAGATTAGACAAAGTTGCGGTTTAAAAGATGATGTAGTGACAAAAATTGAAAGGAGTATGCTTAGGTGGTTTGGCCATGTTGAGAGAATGAGTGAACGGCGATTAACAAAAGGAATTTATAAGGCGGATGTTAATGGGAACGCCGGTAGAGGACGTCCTAGAAGGACATACATCGATGTTATTGGTGATGTTTCTCACAAAGGTCAGGTGCGTAGTACTCTCAACCGGCGTGCGTGTATGACAAGATGCCTTACATACCCCTTTCGCTTCATCCACATTCATACATATTGTCATACACGCACGCCGGTTGAGAGTACTACGCACCTGTCCTTTGTGAAGAACATCATCAATAACATCGATGTATGTCCGTCTAGGGTGTCCTCTAACGGCGTTATTATTAGTTTTAGCAGTATTATCATCTGCCTCGTTGGTCTAGTGGTGGAAAGCGCGACTGCTGATCATGAGGTCCTGGGTTAGATCGATCACCAGGTCGGGCAAAGTGTTATTGGGTTTTTGCGTGTGGAATTCCTCAGTAGCAGCTTGGAGTTTGGATTCGTGCCCGGTTGATGGCAATAGGCTCGCCCCCTATTACATGGCACTTAAACATAATGGCGAAAAATGAGGGTGTTACTATACACCTCTGCCCAACCCTTCGGGGAATTCAAGCGTGATGTTATGTTATCACCAACCAAAACGGCAGATTTCGAAAGAAAGTATCATATCGGGTTTCTTCCATTTAACAGCAATTACACGCTTTCGAAAAAATGGTTTTGTACGAAAATCATATCTCGACGCTTTTGATTATGACTCTTTCAAGCGCTCACTTGCAAACCAACTGACAATTCTGATTAACTTAATCTTCATTTAACTTATGCGCACAACATTAAATACTCTTAAAAACGCTGGTTAACCATTCAACCATAACATAAAGACTGGTGCACACTAATGAACACTTAAAAGTTAATCGTTATTAAGTACGCCGACAAGAATATCGGGACGAAAAATTTTCAATTACGATAAAGCCCTTACATAATTGAGACTCTTAACTTAACAGCGTTCGCGATATCATGTGGACTGCGCTTAAAAGCTTTATTCATCTATAAAACATATCTTTGTACTTCATCCAATCGAGAATACACTTAATCGTCTTTGACATAAAGTTCAAGTTGGATGAATGTGTTACGTGGTTCCTTAACATGCAAATTAATGTTGGGTGCATTGGAAAAGTTTAATGGTATCTTAATTAGTCGATACAAGGAGGTTGGTGCTTATTTAGAGGTGGCCAGTATCAAATTTATATCTTCTCTAATAATATAGGTACAGGGTAATGTCAAGGGAGATTGTCTGTTCGTGGTTGTAGGGTAATATTGTCTATGGTATCTAGACTTTCTAATTAGGATTGTCTATGGTTATAAACTTGACCTAGCTGTATAGCAGATCCTTTTGCCTGTCCAAATAAGAACAAAATGTGCCGAAAAAAATGTTTATGGGTTTGCATCGATTTCGTTCTGCCTAACCTTTTCCCAACTAGGTTGGGATCAGCTTCCAGTCTAACTAAATGCGTCTGAATACCACTATTTTACACGGAGCGGCTGCTATTAGACCTCCGCAACCCAGTGATAGGGCAATGCCGATATCCTAAGATTAGACCGGTTGTCAGACTTTCAGGCTTTTGACTTCCCGTAACGACTTTCATAGGTATGACACTCGGGACCGATAATTTAACGTGCTTTCCGAGGCACAGAGGGATCTCGATGTGTAACTAACGGTCACCCATCCACAGACTGACCGCGGCAAGCGCAGCTTAACTTCGCAAATCGTATGATCCGAAATCGTTTGAAGCGTATGAAGCGTTACCCAACGAGACCCCTCTATTAAATACGTGTTTAATGCGTAGTTAGTTCGTTTTTAATTATTGTTATTGTTTTTATATGGCGATCTTTGCCTCCAAATATCTCGGCAACGTTGCACTTTAGGGCACCATATTGCTGACGTTTTTTGTTAGTTCAATTGTCTTACCCATATATACCAGTAATGCAATGCAATGTGCGCCGCAACTTTGAAAAAAAACCAAAATGCGGAATGGCTATGCCACAAAGGTTCTATCCCCATTGACTCTGACTCGTCCGTTTCAAAGTGTGATGATTAAGGCAATAATCGCCTCATAGCGTTTCGGTACAACAGTCAACAGAGTTAAAACTGTTTTTAGAGTAAAAAGATACTACACATCAAACACATAATATGAAACAAATTAACTTATAAGCGAAGAAAGTTACACGTTTCATTAAAACTGACGTTCAAATGAATATAAAGTTAATTCATACGTTGAATTCAAAGTTTAGACTGATATATGACCACTCTGAAGTAGAACCACGATGGCCAGGTTGGCTTGATCTCCCCCATCTCCCGCGCTTATGAAGATTCTAATGAGAAAGGGGAGGTCCAACTGGTATGGAGGGTTCTAATTACTCTGGTCTGTGTGTAGCGCGATAATGAATGATTGAACAAAGCGTTAAGTCTATTATAACGTTGCAAGAACTTTATTAGAACGGTTAATGTACGAGATGAAGTGAAGTGTTGTGCGTTCGATATCGATAAAAATATTATGATCCATGGTTTAAAATAATTTTAGTTAAGAACTCTAATTAATACCTACTAGTAATAGAGTTCTAAAGAATAGAGCTTCAAACTTGTGTTATATAATTTTAAAAAAACTGATTGTATTAACTTAAATTTTCTAAGAAACCTATAATTGTTTAACATTTTAAAACGTAAAAAATGCAGTAAATATTTTAAGCACGACAATAGTTTAAAGAACTCGTTTTAATACTACCGATAGAATTTTAAATAATAGGCCTGCAAACTTATGTTATGTAATTTTAAGTTCTCTGATAAACCTATAATTGTTTAATATTTAAATAATGAAAAAAATGCAGTAAACATTAGCACGAGAATAGTTGCATAGCACAGACAGAAAATAATTGGTATCTACCTATTTTTTTTCTATTTATCTCTCAATTTGCAAAGCTAAATTAATTTAATTAAAACAACACACCATTTCCATTCCATATTTATCTTATAAGATACTAAAAGGGTATTTAAAACTACACAATATCGCCATTTCATATTATCGAGTTAAATTATCGACATCGCCCAGCACTAGTTGCCGAGCTGCGAGTTGAGTTTGCGTCTTTATAATTAGATAAAGCGGCTAACAATTAAACTTCCCTTAAATAAGCCAAACGTGGAGGGTAGCAATTAGCATTTTCAGACTGATTATTTTATAAGTCGAGAACACCGACGGTGAATTTACTGGATGGTAGTAACTTTGGTAATAAAGAATGCTAAAATAGAGATGTCAAGTTTGATTGAAGAATTTTCAGTAAATATGATACGCGTAATATTAGGAAATATAATTATGATATATGATCGATATTACTTATAGCAAAACTATCGAATTAGTTAAGTAGGTACATACTTAAGTCGAATTAGTTGTTTCTATTAGTGGCTTTAAAATTTAAATAACTGAAATATTCTTCTTAATAGTTTGCTATACACTACAATAATCTCAATAACAAGGCAAAAATACAAGGCTAAATGGATATAAAAAGAGTAAGGCACTCGTATCGTATCTATTTTTTCATTTTCTAAAAGCTCCTCTAGTTCCATCTCTATATCCTTGTTATCTCATCCCGCCAGCGCGGTCGGTTCTAACAAATTTATGCTAGCTAATTAAGATCTGCTTTATTAATTACTTTGGCCAACTCTCTACAGTTTTTCCTTTTTTCTTTCTCCAAAAATCGTATCTAATAATCTGTTTAGCGGCTATGAATTTTTGGGGTTAAATAAGTTGATTTGACTTTACTTTTGTATTTCTGCTTGTTTATGGCGGTAATTTATTTTAGAATTATCTACTGTAAAGTAGACTTTTTTTTTAGAAAACATTGCAGCTCACTAGGGTTTCTCCTGTATCGTGGGTGCATTTACAAACAAAAATCTTCACCTGCACAAACATCCAGACCCGGAACAATTATCTGTAGGCCATAAAAAGATTTGTTCCATGCGGGAATCGAACCCTCGACCCGTAGCGCAGAAGCCGATCGCTCAGCCACTGCACCGAACGTGTCGTCAAATATTATAAACAAAAATAATTACTATTTTAAACAAAATCATATATTTTTATCAATAAAATTTAAATTAATTTTGGATACTGTAACTTTCCTTGTTACTAAAGTATTTCTCTTTAAAGTTAACTTTAATTTGCTTGCAAAAACAAATTTATAAAATCACTTACCACAATTTTCATTGCGTCAAAAACATGCCCCCAAAAATTCCCCAAGCTCGAAACATACGGACAATAAAAATGTTCTAACGATAAAACTTTACAACTCTGCCCTCAGCAGTTATCAAAACAGTCAAATAAATCCGGGGAACGTTTTAAACTTCAAGATATTCTCGTAAAAACTCCTTGCATAATGTATGGACTTTGAATTTCTTATTATTTGGCTCCTTTAATTTTCTGGAACGTAGTCGCGGCTATCTGCAGTTATAGGTTTGTATGGTTTCGGCTTACGAACTTTGAGTACGAAGTTAGAAAACCGTTAATCTTAGTCTGCCGTCGTAATACAAAAGGGCACAACTGACATTTTTTGCAAAATTGAGTTAAATACATATTTGGATTCAGCGTAAAAAGCTGATTCCAAATATGTATTTAACTAAATTTTGAAAAAAAGGTCAGTTGTGCCCCTTTTTCTTACGACGGCAGTAGTATTATAGCAACTCTTTTATAATCTTTAGTTAAAAATCTTTATTATGATCTAAAAGTCGCGTTTAAAATACACCACAGAAAATAAAGTTATACTGCGTATATGGATGATTTCATAGTTTATTGGCGGCAAGACTTTACATCCTGCTAAGTTATATAAATTAAATTGACTTTAAATGTAGTAACTATATAAATAACATGCTAATAACCATCATATTTTACTTCAAAGTACTTTGACATAAAAATAAAGTACCTAGCTAAATACAAGTACATTATTGCAGCAGCCTGCATACTTTGCAGGTTCAATCAAGCAATCAATTGTCAATCGCATCATTAATACATCTTCCTCTTTCCCTTATCTTACGAGACATAAGAAAAGACGATGTGCAATAAAAATTAACGACTGACTGCGAAACACATCACTCCCCTTCTTAGAACCCTAGTATCAATCGGCAAACGGATTTGTTTTCTAATTCCTAAGGAGACAGCCTACAAGCAACAATTATACAAGAGACAACCGACGTAGCTTCAGAATAGAGCAGAAGAAAACAAGCCATTTAGAACTTTATACCAAGAAAAATACATCTCATTATCCTGTGGAAATAATATATTCGCGAAATTAAATCGCAAAGAAGAATCACATACGAAAATCTACTCTTTGAGGTTGATATAAGAACTTTTTTTAAGAATCAAGTCGGAACACCCTAATTCGGGGAGTTTTAATATTCACTTATACAAGGGAAAAGAATTACAGGAAGAAAATGAAACAGGGTGAGTAAATAAATAAAGAAAACGAGACGCCTAGGGCGGCCATGTTGCTACGTGGGTAACATTACGTGTTAGATCGTGCAACGATTCCAATTCGATTTGTCGATAGTCGAACACGATTCCAGGGAAATGACCATCGACCTTTAGAATGTGTAAATAGTTTGAGGAAATTGGTTTACGATGCATTACTCCTAATAGTAAGGAGGTAATAAGGTTCCAATAGACTTTTAAAAGTAGCAGACTGAAATTAGTGTTAGTGGTGTACCTACACATAAATTACAGACAATTACGGCGATATGAAAGCTACAGATAGATTAAGATGTAAACAGCATATTAAATAGTTGTAACGTAGTACAGAACTGGGAATCATTTACTTTTAAGTACTTAAAATTTAATGTTTCGTAATGACTGTATGAATATTCATGAATACTGTTGCAAACTATATTGATATTCCATTCCAACTATATAGTGCTACTTTATACCAATTTTAAACAGGATAAAACGACGAAATGTAGAAAAAATATATAAATTTATTAAAAAGCGAAACGGCATCATTAATTGTAAAATAACAGGCTCTGCTTATCCGAGACGAGTAGCGCATAAAAATAACGTTAAAACGACGCTAAAAGTCACAAAAATAGGCTATAAACCAAACAAACGGGTACAATACATGTAAAAAGTCGAGCGTTCGTCTTTTCCACCGCAGTTAATAATTGATGCCTCAAACTGCCGAGTTGTGTTGCTCATACAAAATGTATCTCCCTAGCTACCCCATGTTACCGCCTGCTTGATGTTTTGTACATAGCGTATGTATAAATAGTAGGCCCACTTAACTGCTTCACTCTAACCTTTGTTATAGCAATTTGGATCGGTTTGGGGAACGAATTGATTGGGTGTACGCGGGAATATATTGTTACGCTTGTAATTTATAGTAGAGGTGGACTTCGATTGGTATTAGTGATTTCTAAAATGTTATTTTTTTTATTATTTGTTTTTATTGAATTTTATCATTAATTGAACGATCTATTCTATACATCAAAGTTTTTGGTGATACAGGATCCATTTAGGTGATATTTTGGATTTCATATCATTATGTATTCAATATTTTTAAATAATTATAATCATGGCTTTTTAAGATATACAAGGTTAGTCGGAAAGGGGGTACTAAGGCGAAAGGGTGTTAAAGTACCCAATAATAAGGGATAACTTTTGTTCTACAACTTTCCCCAAAACTCGATAGTTTAAGAGAAATATCTTTTCAAAGATTTCGTAAAAAAGTTGCTAAAATCTATCTGTCCATAGCTATGATCAGCTGTGTTTACTATTTAGGTCATATTTGGGGTCACGGATTAGAAACTCAATTTTCTGAATTCATAACTAAAACAGGTACGATTTTTTTTTTGAAAAAACTAAAATGAAAATATTTTTGCGTGCAAATAAAAATTGTCGAATTTTGAAATTTTAACACTTGCTTTGAAATAGTCATCAGTGATACACTAAGTGGCCCGCGGCTTAGTACCCCTTTCCGACTAACCTTGTATGTATAAACAAGACAGTAATTTTATAATATTTAACTACTATTACCCATCTTTACCGATCAGGTTCTGTACAATGTAAAGTCACGTCTTTTTTTGCCGGAGAATGAAATACAAAGTACTTCGACCAACCAACCCTGCAAGAAATTAAGAAAACTGTTTTCTAATAAAAGCGTAAACTTCTTAAATGTAGAATACTGAATTTAGCGTAAATATCTTATTAATACCTACTAATGGCCAATTCCTAGAATTTACGAAGCGTTATTGGTTAAAATTTAGACTCCCATGTATCTTTACCAATAATAAAGCAAAGAACTCATAGCTTTGCATAGTAGAACCCCCACATGGAAGTAGCTATCACAGGTAAAATTAGCTTACAAGTGTATATAAATGCCCAATTTGGCAATAAAAATGCTACCATTGGTAAGCAAAACGATTCGTTTTCGTTTATAAGTACCGGGCATAAGAAGACAAATCTTCCTCCTAGCCCTTTGTCAGCCATGTTGAGGTCAGCATCCAGTCTAACTAGATGCGGCTGAATACCGGAATATTATTTTAGACGAAGTGACTGCCATCAGACCTCCGCAACTCAGTAACTGGGCGATGCCGATACCCTAAGGTTAGACCGGTTGTCAGACTTTCGGGCTTCTGGCTACCCTTAACGACTATCATAGGTATTCTTATGATACCCGGGACCGAAGGTTTAACGTGCTTTCCGCGGCACGGAAGGATCTCGATATGTAACGAACGGTCACCCATCCACGGACTGATCGCGGCAAGCGCAGCTTAACCTCGTAAATCGTATGATCAACGCGGTTGTTGATTAGCCATGAGCCCCTATAGTACAAGTAAGTTACTAAGAAGATAAATGTAGGTATATTATTGTGAATGTTGTGTGTTATTTTTAGTCCTTGAATTTCTTATACAACGCTTTCTATACTTTTTAAGAATGACAAATTATATTTCTAAGTTTCTATTAGGTGACTATTATTCAAATTGATACATTATTCATGTAATAAAAAACCTACACGACTTTACAACTACAATTAATTTCGAATATAGAAATCGTTACACAAGAATCGACTGACAATAAAATCGATAGTTTAATATATTAGTTTGTCACATCCTTATCTGAGTACACAGATAATCAATGAACGCACAGATCATAATGCATGGAGCCATTGTTTATGTATGAGTTTAAACTATTACTTACGCGAGAGGTGTAATTTATTATGTCTCATTCATGTATTGTTTTCATTGTTGACAGATAAACGTTGATTACATTATGCGTATGAATGATTGCATGTATTGTTTATTACACGATTAGCTTATAAATTGACGAAATTAAAATGTTATTTATGATCGAGCATTGTTGCGTATTTCATTTGTTTTTTTCCGTAGAACAAAGCTGAAACTTGATGTCAAATATTTGAATTTAAACATGGAACTTCGAATTTAAATATTTTACATACATACATACATAAACTCACGCCTCTTTCCCATGGGGGTAGGAAGAAACTATAGAACGCCACATGCTACGACTCTTACATACCCCTTTCGCTTCATCCACATTCATACATCTTGTCATACACGCACGCCGGTTGAGAGTACTACGCACCTGACCTTTGTGAAGAACATCACCAATAACATCGATGTATGTCCTTCTAGGACGTCCTCTACCAGCGTTCCCATTGACATCCGCCTTATAAATTCCTTTTGTCAATCGCCGTTCACTCATTCTCTCAACATGACCAAACCACCTAAGCATACTCCTTTCAATTTTTGTCACTACATCATCTTTTAAACCGCAACTTTGTCTAATCTCTTCATTTCTCAATCTATCATTCAAAGTTACACCGCACATACTTCGCAAGGAACGCATTTCCACGGCATTTATTTTACTTTCATGCCTCTTCTGCCACGACCAACATTCACTTCCATACATAAGCGTAGGTACCAACACACCATTATGGACAGCCAGTCGTGCCTTTTTGGACATCGACCGGCTAGCCACAACCGCATGCAAAGCACCATTTACTTTATTTCCCGCATTTGCTCTCCTTTCCACATCTTCGTCAATCTTACCATCTCTTGTAAACATGCTTCCCAAATAAACAAACTCATTCACCTGTTCAATACTTTCATCTCCTATCTTTACTTTACACTCAGATACATCTGCATCTCTTTCAAAAACCATTACTTTCGTCTTGCTTACATTAATTTTCATCCCTTTCATATTATATGCTCCATTCATCATAGTTACCATGTCTTGCAACTCTTCCGCCGACGATGCAAGCAAAACTTGATCATCTGCGTAGAGAAGACATTTGACAGGCAACTCATTCATTTTCAATCCACACTCACTCCCTTTTAAATCCGTCAAACAACTATCCATGTATAGGTTGAACAGCCACGGAGACGCTACACAACCCTGTCTAACACCTCTGGAGATGCCAAACCAGTCTGTGAACGCCCCATTTATCCTAATACAAGCACTGGAATCCCTGTACAGCGATTTCAGTGCCCGTATCAAGCGCCAGTCCACCCCGTACAAAGATAGTGTCGACCACAATTCTTCCCTCCACACACTATCATAGGCCTTCTCCAAATCAATGAAAGCGCAGTACACTTTCTTGTGCTTTGCCAGATGTTTTTCGGCTATGCACCTCAAGGAGAAGATCTGATCCATACAGCCCATCCCCTCTCTGAACCCTGCCTGAACATCCCATACTTTCTCATCTGTTATTCTTATCACTCTGTTAATATTTTTAAATATTTTTATTTTATTTATTTGAAATGGGTTTGCTCTTGCTTCTAGTCTAGGTCAGAGGAGACAGAGACAAAGTCTACGATGGAGTGAGCTTACCCAGAAGAAGCGTGTTAACTCTAACTTTGAAGAGATTCAGGTTGAATGCATTCGGGAACACAGACGCAGGTAGTGAGTTCCACTCTTTTGCAGTGCGCATTATGAAGGATGTTTGGAAGCGCTTAGTTCGAATTGGTGGAATGGCAACTAAGTATGGATGGTAACTTGCAGTGCGTCTAGATGTCCGATGGTAGAAGGGGGCCGGTGGGATGAGTTTGTGGTGTTGTTTGTTGGGTACAGTCGTTGAACGAAATTAAACCAGTGGTTAAACTGAGTAATACCTGTAAGAGCACCTGTATCAGCACTTCCATCGATCATGCAACTAGACATTATCAATATTATAGTTGATTATAAGGATATTTTCTACTTAGACAATCAAGTCAAATTTTTTATCACATAGAATAAAAAAGAAACTGTCCTGGTTTTATTTTTTATTTAAAGAATTATATTGGAATGTTCTACGGTAGCCAAATATTTCTATTAATGATCAACATCCTCCATCGAGGACACAGATAATACAAACTCATTTGTCATAGATAAAATGCCACTTCATTCAATTTATGTCTCCTATATTAGTTATAAGGATATAAGGTTGAAATCATACTGATTTAGATGATTTAAGAGTCACGTTGTTATAAATCTTATTATAATATTCTTAAAAAGGACAGTTTGTAGACTTTTGACTGCCTTGTTGGTCTAGTGGTCGCAAGTACGACTGCTGAGCATAGGATCCTGGGTTCAATCCCCAAGTCGGGCAGTTTGTTATTGGGTTTTTCCATTAGCAATTTCTCAGTAGCAGCCCGAAGTCTGGATTTGTCCTCGGTTAATGGCAATAGGCTCGCCTCCTATTACATGGCACTTAAACATAACTGGCAAAACGAGGGTGTACTAAAAACAACTCTGCCGAACCCTTTGCGTACAAGGCGTGATGTTTGACGTTATCTGTATACTTTGTTTTAAAATAAAATGGGAAGTACGTGCAAAGATTCCTTGTAATGAATTACAGATCCATATATTCATAATAAGCCCATTACTGTCCCGTTGCTGGACACGGACCTCTTCTCAGAATGAGAAGGATTGAGGCCTTAGTCCACCACGCTGGCCTGGTGCGAGTTAGCAGACTAAACACCATCGAGAACTTTATGAGAGGGCTCTCTCAGGTGTGCAGCTTTCCTCACGATGTTTTTCTTCACCGTTAACGCAAGTGATAATCAAATTCTGATGCGCACATGAATTTGAAAAGTCAGAAGTGCGGGCCGCGATCGGACTCAGACTGCATGTAAGGCAAGCAGTCATCAGCTAAGCTATCACTGCTTATTACAAATGCAAAACTATAAAATGTATTCTACTTATTTTACTCTTAAGTAGGCATGTAAGAAGTAGCAACGAGTAAAACTAGCGCTAAACCAATACCCATGTCTACCTTAATAACCATTTCCCTTAAGTAACTGAAGATAGAGACTTGCATCGTAGAAGCTTACAAAACAAACTGGATTCTTAGACCAGCAAAGAAACTCATTGAAGATTATGCTACCGCAATATCGAAACTCATTCTATAAATCCTTTTTAAAACAATAAACACAGGCACAAAACAAGAAATTCGAAATTCAAAACTGCGAGACAATGCACGAGGTGCGTTCCGAAGTTGTGTTGGTGGCATCACAACCGATTACGTTCTAATGGACAAGCGGTGTTTGTGTTCGATACTGATAACGCATGCTCGATACGCGCGGCGCCATGCCACTGATTTTATTATAATAAAACAAAAAAGAAACTATTGGCCAGGCACTCACGGCCGATGTTCGTGATCTACTGTCTGATATAGGATTTTATTTCGCCTTTGTAATCGTGCATCGATTGTGTTTCGGAACGTATGTTTGTTAAGTTGGTAGCGTTAGTATTCCTGATTTGAAATTTGAATTCAGAATAATAAACGTAAATGGTTATTTTAAAAACATAGTTGAATGTTAAATGCTTAGAGTAAGAAAATGTATTCGTAATTTATGATTTCTATAGCCGCTTCAACGCTTGTCTTCCATGCACGAGGGTCTGAGTGTGAGCCTGGCCTGCACCATTGACGTATCGAATTCACGGTGAAAAAAGCAACGCGAGGAATTGTGCCCACAGAGAGGACTTAACAAAAATGTTTTTGACAGAGTTTATAGTCCGTCAACCCGCACCAAGCCAGCATGGTGGACTAAGGCATACCTAATCTTTTTCTTATTCTGAGAAGCTCGAGCCCAGCAGTGGGACAGTAATGGGCTGATTATGTTGTGTTGTGCTATGCGCCGTATTCTGCTATCCTAAGACTCAGTTGCACCAAGTAACTATAACCGTAACCGTTATAAAATTTCTGTCAAATCAAAACAAATCTGACATAAATATGGTATGGTTATGATTAATGTTAGCTCGTGTAACTGAGCCTAAATGTAGCAAACGATACTGCTAAATAATCAAACCTTATAACATTACTAGCGACCCGCCCCGGCTTCGCACGGGTGCAATGTAAATACTAATGTGGGGCATATAAACCTTCCTCTTGAATCACTCTATCTATTGCTGAAAACTGCATTAAAATCCGTTGCGTAGTTTAAAAGATCTAAGCGTACAGACAGCGGGAGCGACTTTGTTTTATACTATGTAAAGATTAGCATTTCATAAGTGGCAATAAGGCAGGTCCAGAACTTTTAGTCGTTTCTTCGAACTTCTGGAATGCGTAATGAAAATAGTGCCTCAAAAGAACGGATTTCACTGTTCCTATTTTGAAATCTGTCGTACAAAGGACATTAGTATTCGGACTCGGTCGATTTAGCCGACGTCTCTTTGTATTAACCGGCTAAGTTAATGGGCTCTTATCTCTAGCTCCTTGTTTTTGTCCTGTTGTGTATTATTAAAAGTCGGTTTATCTCCTAACGAGGGGCGACGTGGCTAGGACCAATGTTGATAGGATTTGTTTCGACTTCACTTGATTAATTTACCAGCTAATGTTTTTGACGGAGTATAACCGACAAATTTATTTTCTTCGGTTTTTTAAAGAATCACATTAATTAATGATGACTTTAAAAGAGCTACGTTTGAAATAATTTATAGCGTCTACTTTAAAAAAATTATTCAATGGATTCGATTTGTGAACTAGTTTTGTAGAAACATGTAAATTGGTCCTTTTGTGGTCATTGTCAATAAATTACGTTTAAGAGGTGTTTAGATAATATAAAACATCTCACAATCGCAAAGTATGACATTCATTCAAATAAATCTTATTTTATGTCATTCAACTCAATTCAAAAAAGGAATTTGGTGTTCTAAAAATATTTGAAACACTAAAGATACGACATCGTTTTAAAATACCAACACATCAATACGATGTTAACCGGGCAAAGGAATTTTGGGTCCAGCCGCACTTTACCGTATTTCTGAACGGACATTTGAAATAAAAGACTCATTTAAAAGATTACGATAAAGTACGTTCGATTTATTATGAGCCTCCCAATATATTTTAAAACTGGGTTAGGTTTAACTTATGGGCTGATAGGAATGTATTTTGACAAGGATTATTTACTTTAAAATAATTTAATTACCTATCTGCAGAAATAATTGAATATTTGTATGCAAGAGCTCTTGCTTTTTAATTATGGGTACCTCAATACCCTTTCGGGTTAGTAGTAACCAACTAACATTTTATTACTAGTGAATTAGCACAAGATATAATCATATTACGCTGCCGAGTGTTTCTTCTCGCGATGTCCTCGTCAACGTCACGATTTATGCAACTTTTCCACCAATAACAACAAAGTTAGACAACAGAAGTCGACGCGTATTGGTTCATCAGTAGTACCTAAAGGACATTCTTAGTCACGTGGTCTATAGCTGTCATGGGGAGAAACTACCTATCGACGCTCGACAGAGAAAACCTCGTAAATAAAATTTTCTTCAAAAGCGTTTTATTTGTTCTTTAGATTGATAAACTGATCATACACGCACTAGTTCAACAAACTTTCAATTCAAATACTTCTAAGCTATCTATGACGTACGATGACAAACTTGTATTAACATTTGATCGGGCAGTTTTTTGCAGGAGACAGTTAATTCTATCTCTTTTAAAAAAATGTATTTTACACATACGTGGTTTTCACTGCCGACCGACGCTATACAAAACCCAGTATAAATTGGCACGCGGCGAAATAGGGAACTAAATTAAAATGTATTGAATTTGACGTATTATCGCGTTCTGTCATGGCAAGCAGCGCCACTCTGAAATGCCAATTTATACTGGGTATACTGAATATTGTTATACCATGAACTAGCATTTCTTTGTATTATTTGCGGTATATTGTGGTTAAACATGAACCTATTTTCCATACTACTTTCAAACACTAAGAAAATAAGTGGTTTTGTTTGTGGTAGGAATAATGTCATGCTTCAATGCCTTTACATTTTATTAAGCCTATATATCTATGTGTATCTATAAAACAATTGTCTGTTTCATATTTTAGCTCTCTAAACAATTGCTTATCGTGATGCTGCTGAAATTGTTTAATAATCTGTCAACGAATAGTAAAATGGTAGGATAAATTTCATTAAAAAAAGAGAGATCATAAACATAAATAATCAGTCCATTACTGTCCCATTGCTGGGCACGGGACTCTTCTCTGAATGAGAAACGTTTATGCTTTAGTCCGCCACGCTGACCTGGTGCGGGTTGGTGAAAGAGAGATTTAAGCTATACTACATAAAATATAGCTTGATCTCTGCGACATATGTCAAACTGACATTCCTAGGTCAGCATTTTAGGTCGGCATGCCCATAAAGTATGACATTGACAGGTACTGTCTATACTATTACGAAATTCAAGACTTCATAAGCGTCACTTTAACTGACAGCTGTTGCAGAGATCAAGCTATCTTTTATGAAGGATAGGTACATACTTCTCCTAATTTTAAATCAGTATGGAAACATTAAAAATTGTATACCTACTAAAAATGGCCAGTACCTTACCATGGTCGACAGAAAATCGTTTAGCTCGTATAATAAAAATTCTAACAAAGAAGTCAACATTATCTGATTTATCTGTGGTGATAGATGACTTTACAATTTATGGTCAAACTAATGTTGCCATAAATTAAAAACATGGCTTTACTAGCTAAAAGCACTTACAAAACACGTGTAGTTCTATTGATTGAATGGTTTTAATTAATTTATGTTAATCGCCGTTTCCATATAACTTAACTTGTAAATTGATTAAAATAATCGTTTTTAGACTTATGTCTTTTCTTCTCCTACATATCGTATCGATGTCCGGTTATTGGTTTCATGTATCTATTATATTTTAATCTGTCAAACATAAATTTAGATGGATTCCAAAATGGCGGAACGATAGAACTATTCAAAATTGAATTTAATGAGGACATAAGGAAGTTCTACTTATTCCACGCTTATTCGTTATAACATTAGGGATCAAAACTAGACCTTATTTTTACTATGTTAAAGCTAGATAATATAGTCAGCTGCAAAAATAAGTAGGAATCAACTCTGTAATTTTCAATAGTAAGTAGCTAAAAGATAAGGAAAAGTAGTCAAAGAAATATTTAGATAATTTACACAGTCATACACTCGGGAGCAATGAATCCGGGTCACCAACATATCAACAATGTTAAAATGTTAAACGATGTTTAACAATGTTTTCCGATACATTAAGGTTTATGTTGGTGATCCGGATTCACTACTCCCTAGTGTAGTATCTTTTAACAGTTCTTACTGTTTATTTAATACGTATAACTCGATTTCATAATGAACATAACATAACATCACGCCTGTATTCCCCAAAGGGTCGGGCAGAGGTGTATAGTAAGACCCTCATTTCGCCGTTATGTTTAAGTCCCATGTAATAGGGGGCGAGCCTATTGCCATCAACCGGCCACATATTCAAACTGCGAGCTGCTATTGAGGAATTCCATACGGATAAACCCAATAACACTTTGCCTGACCTGGGCGATCCCAGGACCTCACTATGGTCCTGGGATCGATCCCCAGCAGTCGTGCTAGCCACCACTAGATCAAAAAGGCAGTTATAATGAATATGTTATGGAATTGTATTGAAAATGGCGGCTCTACAAGTGTTGTAAGGAAAGGCTTATATCCTCCATTTCTGATTCCATTCTATAAGTAATCGGGAATACTTAATAACTTTGACAAATTAAGTTTCATAAACTGATTCTTCTAAAACGCAATTTTTTACATTTCTAAACTGTGCACAAACCATTTTTTGTTTTATGAATGACGCAAGTTCTCATTTGGTTAATGAAAAATAATTATTTTTCATACACGCTAAGTTCGGCACGATCAAACACTTTCTTTTACGATTTTAACACTTTATTCACAAACGCATAATTATTATAAAGTAAAATTCGATGTTTAACATGCCGTTCAGTTTTACGAGTTGTAATTAAAACAAATACTCAACTGACCGTATCAACTGTTTCACTACTTAAGTTTTTACTATCAAACACTATTAGGGAACAAGAAAATTCCAGTTTATAAAGACCTTCCGAGTTTAATTGATTGTAGAAAACCAGAGGGCAACTTATTTGGACGTTAGGACATGTCGTCGGTTATCTTAACGAGGACAAGCAAGCTAAGACTGTTGACGCCTTTACTTAAATAATTACAAGTATTTTAAGTGTAGATAAATATTGTAATTAACTGTACGTGCACTGTTATCAATAAAATCGGTTTAATAAATATGGAAAACATGAACTTTATGGAAAATTAAGCTATTTACATGTAAATGACACTGTCAGCGTAAAATATATTAGTAATATTGA
Source organism: Amphipyra berbera (assembly GCA_910594945.2). Classification (NCBI taxonomy): domain Eukaryota; kingdom Metazoa; phylum Arthropoda; class Insecta; order Lepidoptera; family Noctuidae; genus Amphipyra; species Amphipyra berbera. The sequence goes on along the minus strand of OU343144.1, from coordinate 7,968,968 downwards.
TTTGTTAAATAAAACTTGTAAGTTATATTTAGTTACGTAACTAACTAATTAATTAGTTACGTAGCAGCAGTGATAGCCTAGTGGTGTGACTGTTGGACTGCCAAGTCATAGGGCTCTAGTTCAAACCCAAGGCACGCAACTCTGACTTTTCTTATTCATGTGCGTATTGTATAATTATCACTTGCTTAAAAACGGTGAAGGAAAACATCGTGAGGAAATCGGCATGCCTGATACTCAACAGCATGTGAAGCCAAGTCAGAGGCCCATGGGCGGTAAAAACTCTGACACTAGGTTAGTCACTAACCACACGAAAAGAAGAATTAGTTAAGTACGTACATATTTTGATCCCATTTGACAAGTTGAAGAATTATAAAACACCCATTATACATATGTTTTATCTGTAACACGCCATTTAGTAAAATAATAGGTTTTTATGTTAAACAAATTAGCTATATAATAATGTTTGTTATTGTTTAAGAGCTGTGTTACAATTTTGGTGTACAATAAAGTATATTCTATTCTATTCTATTACGAATTTTCCTAAATAATTTTCAGTTTGTATTGATTGAACATTTGTGTAAACCTAAAACCGGTTATTATTCTCTTAACTTTACTCTCAACACATAGGTAGATTATAAATCTCCATTACTAGCTCCAATATTGCAATAACTCAAGTTACTAGCTCCAATGTTGCCAAAAAAAATTGACTATACTCCACTTCATTTAACATTGGACAAAAGTGGCCCACCAATTCGCAAATAACTTTTGAACTACGTCTTCAAGTAGAGTTTCAGCTCATCTTGATTGACCGTTAAGGATCATAAAAGTATATTTCTGTGTTGAATCCATGTTAGAAGCAAACATGTTGCTTACTTCTATACATTTCCTTGCTTAGATAGGTCTTATTTGTATCCAGCTACGGTCCGGGTCATGACCCCCCAAAATCTTACACGTCAGATTGACAAAACTCCTAAGAATAGATAATTTAAAAAAACAAAAATTTGAAATACATTCTAATGTGTTCAACTTCTTTTACTGTGAATATGACCCTCCCCCAAGTCTTTGGCCGTGACTGCGCCTGTGTATCATATTATATCGGATGGAAAATACCCTTAACGAAGTCAAGAGCCACGTATTCTTCCCATCATTACAAAGATTTTTTAGAGTCGTTATGATGGATCATTTACTGTTCGTGCTTCGCGCCTTTGGAATTCTCTTCCTGACCCATTACGTGATAGCCCGTCGTTAGATGTTTTTAAGAAAATAATTAGGGAACATTTCCTGTCTACATGACCTGTATGTATGTAGTATTTTATATATTATATTGTATGTATTACGTTTATGTATTGTGTGCTATACACATATTTATTTAGTTTATGTAGATGTGTATATTTATTATGTATTTAATTTGTAATTTTATCGAACTTGTACACTTAGGTAATTGTTCTCCTCAACATCAAATCTCTCTATCGCTCTAAGGTTTGCTGTTAGAAAACTCATTTGTGAGTTAAGCTCGCCTTTGTACACGAATTTACCAACAAAACTGTGTTATACCTATATATTATTATTTTGTGTACAATAAAGAATAAGATTTTTTTGGTATTGGGCTTTACCTGAAAATCGACTGGTTATGGAGACATTGTAGGTCAAAGTCATCATATTTTTGTACGTTTTTCATGAAAACTAAGTTTAAATGTCATTACTAAACATTCTTCTATACAAACATAATCAACATTTTTGAAATGTAGGCACAGTCTGATGCGCGCGTGCTTCCATTGCGCGCTACAATTAAAAATAAAAGTTGTTTCTCAGCAATTATTTTTGCTGTATGTTACTTCGTTTTATGTACCTACAGTATGCGTAAACTTCGGCTTCGTTAAGGCTATTTTTACACCCTGCATTAAATAGAGTAAAGATCTACCAGACATCATTTCCTATCACACCACAAATCTATACTAATATTATAAAGAGGAAAGATTTGTATTTTTGTATGTAACGAATAAACTTAAAAACTACTGGACCGATTTCAAAAATTCTTTTGTCGTTAGAAACCTACATTATCACTGAATAACATAGGCTATATTTATTCCTGGAATAAAACTTCTTACGCGGGTGGAGCCGTGAGGACACAGCTAGTCAACCATAAACAAAAGAATATCACAAGACTCACCTCCACTTAGTCCGTCTATTCTGGAACCAGGTCTTCACTTGTGCATCAGTCATCTTCAAGGTCTTCGCCAGCGACGCCCTCTCCGCAGACGCTAAGTACTTCTGTTTGTGAAACCTCTTCTCCAGCTCTGCGATTTGGAGCCGGGTGAAGGAGGTACGAGGCTTCTTGCGTTTTGGAGGTGTTCGGTTCTGGTATGGATGCCCGATCCGCCTCGTAATTGGGAATGATGCTGGAAGGAGATTTTTGTTATCATTATCATATAGAGGAATGAAAAAAAAAAGAATGTGGCACTTTATTCGAAAAATATCAACAAAAATTGAGAAAGTCATTAGCATCATCCCAAAGTTAAGAATGCAGATGTTTAATACTATAATTATGATAATGAAAACTCAAACTATACCGCTGCCGTCAAGACAAGAATAAAAACAATCTGACAATACTATAACGTTAACAACCCGGGAGAAGAATGATTTGTTAAAATAGTGTTAAAAAATTTCGAATATTCACCCGACAATAATTTAAGAAAAAGTTAGGTTGAAACATCGTGCCGTTTACTGGCTGGAAAAACTTTTTAAGAGCGAATACGCTCTTTATAACAAACAAAGAAATAAGAAATTAAAATATGTTTATTTAACTTTCCATACTCGAACGGTCATAAAACAATAAGCCAAAACCTCTAACAACATGGATTTATGAAATAAATGTTGTGCCGACCCCACCTAGTGTGGAATAAGGGCAGGAAGAAGAAGACTCAAACGGCTGATGGTAGGTCATTCTGTTTTTCAGTTTTTCATAAATTATTAATTATTATAGAATATATAATTTGTTCCCTAGCCACATACCAAGAAGTATTTCGTGTAAAACCTTCAGTTTTTGTATAAGTTTTTATCTTTACTGAAAGCTTGATAGCATTGAAGTTACTTAATGTTTGCAATAGCTTACGTCAAGAAATGGGTAACCAAAGACTAATTGTTTTATTTATGTAATAGGTTGGCAAATAAGCCAACGGTCTACCTGATGGAAAGCGGTTACCGCCACCTATAAACACCTGCAACACCAAGAGGATTGCTGGTGCGTTGTCAACCTTAGATGTTCTGCCTAGCCTTTTCCCAGCTATGTTGGGGTCAGCTTACAGTCTAACCAGATGCGGCTGAATACCAGTATTTTAGACGGAGCGATTGCCATCAGACCTTCGCAACCCAGTTATTGGGCAATGCCAATATCCTAAAGTTAGATCGGTTGTCAGACTTTCGGGCTTTTGACTACCCTTAACGACTGTCATAGGTATTCTTATGACACCAGGGACCGAGTGTTTAACGTGCTCTCCGAGGCACGGAGGGGTCTCGAAGTGTAACGAATGGTCAACCATCCACAGACTGATGGCGACAAGCGCAGCTTAACCTTGCAAATCGTATGAAATCCGCGCGGTTGGTAATTAACCACGAGCCCCCCTTGAACCTTAGATACAAAGTTGAAAAGTCTTGTATCGTGTAATCTTTATCACTTAGTATAAAACAAAGTCGCTCCCGCTGTCTGTACATCTAGATATTTTAAACTACGCAACGGATTTTAATGCAGTTTTCAGCAATAGATAGAGTGATTCAAGAGGAAGGTTTATATGTCCGACATTAGTATCTACATTGCACCCGTGCGAAGCCGGGGCGGGTCGGTAGTATTGATGATAAATGGAAGCTTTAATTCGTTTTATTTATTACAAAATAGAAATTGAATTATTAAAAAAGTTAATTAAAGAAGCATGCTATTATTTCCCTTCAATATTCCATTTATGGCTCGATGTTTAATAAACAAAACCTCAAGAACTAGGTTAAACTGCCGACGTAATAGGTTTATTTAAAATTTGCTACGTAATCTTATATCAACTGAAACCATCAAGCAATTACAAATATTACTAGTCTTAACGTACATTTACATCTTATCTTTGTAATTGAAATCACGATTTAATCATCATGAACAATACAAGATCGACAATTATGGGAAAAAAACCCATGAATAAATAAAAATCTCATTAAAATACGAACTCATAATACACATAGTTTCTATGAAGTATGTATTACGAAGCTGTGTGATTACATCGTATAATCAAAGTATTTTCATCCATAATAAATGTAAAATTACATGTTGCTGATCATTAATGGAAACCCGCCTTAAAAGATTGACCATACACAAACCGCAAGTTATCATACTTTTTAAAAAAGGAAGCGGTAATCGTTACAAATCGTTTCAAAGTAGCTGTTGCACGTTCTCTTTTCAAAATTACATCCAAGATGGCGGGCGTAATCACGTTTTAAAAATTCGAAACTCAATAAATTACTATTTAAATGGCGCGTTGCTATTGGTCGGGCCGTCGGTAATGGCCGGTGTTTTCCGTAATAGATCGATTTGCATTAAATGATCCGTGAGATGAGATCATGTTGTTTATAACTATATTGTTTTCAATGTCATATCCATATTATTCCATAATCAACATAATAGCGTATTTATGTTCATTTACTTCAACAATTTTGTTATAATCTGCCCGTCTATTACTGGACCGTAAATATCATAGGCATGTACCGCAAAAAACAAGTTTCATTTTAAACATTAGTTGACGTTGAGTCTGTATTAAATTATTCAATGAAAAAATATACCTACTGTTTTATGTACGAATAACACACAGTATTGGGACATCATATAATATACTAGAGGTCGCCCGCAGCTTCGCCCGCGTAAATATCGTTTATTGGAGAAAAAAATTACCTATATTCTTCTCTGAGTTCTAGACTATCTCTGTTATTATTTATTATTTTTTAATGCTATCATTACTCTCAAGATATCTTTATCTTACTTTACAATGATTTTTTAGCTAAGTTTTGATGACATTTAATTATGTCAATTGTTTTATATAGTTTAGCTTCCTTATCACTTTTGTAAATGTGAGAACTTTGTGGACCTGCCTCTATAAATTTGTAAATTACTGTTATTCATACAGTTTTTATTCTATTTTGTTTGTTAAGTTTTGTTCTACATTATTCATTGGTATGTGATCAGGACTCCATTGTTCTCTCACTATCCTAAATCATTGTACTCTGAAATTGTTAAAGATATTATTTTTAAAAGAGTAACCATGGAGTTTCTTGCCGGCTCTTCTCCATAGGAAACGACTAATTGGAACCGTGCATCTAAATTCGACTTTTCATAAGCAACTTTTGATTTGATTTGAATCAAAATCGGTTCAGTAGTTTAGTCGTAATAAGGTAACAAACAGACAGACAGAGTTACTATCCCATATTGTATACCTAATTGTAAGGATTTGTGTCCAATTTACTTCAACATCTTATTGTAGTTTTTTTTTTTAAATTATGTACTACCTTTTACTGACCTTTAATTAATTGGTCCTTAAATTTTACCTTATCAAGGTTTTAACACTTTTTTGTAACATTTTGGCGCCTGATGACCTATACAACACGATATATTCATTACAATGTGCACTACGTAATTCGTGCCCTATTCTGAATTAAAAATTACATTCATAAATTCTTTTCAAATATGGAAACGTATTAAAAGGCGCGCTCTCATTGGTCGGCCGACAGCGTAATGGCCGCCTCACGTGACCGCAAATTATGTAGCAATTGCTGGGGAGTAACTTGGTCGTAGTTTAAGATTGTTAGTGACTTTTGTTCCCCCTGCAATTTAACTTTAAAGGTAAAGCTTTCGGATTATTCATTTCCCAGTGCACGAAGTATGTACCTACTTGCCTTCGTGTTTTTTTTTTATATTTTGTCGTCGGTATGTAAGCTATTTCTTTCTAATGTTTCCTTAATACTTAATGATAATTAGATATCAAAGAAATAGTTTATTTTATGTAGTTATAGTTAATGACATACACTGTGCGAATTAGTAAATAAAAAATATGCTAATAAAATGTGTAAACATTTTTAATACCTAAATAATATCGATATCTCGTACTTCTCGTAGCAGTTTGCTACGAAGCTTTAAAAGTTTATTATGACACTAGCGGCCCGTCCCGGCTTCACACGGGTGGACATTTTACCCGTATTTGCAATATTTTGCATTTATACTCCGCTCCTATTGGTCGTAGCGTGATGTTATATAGCCTCTAACTTTCCTCGATAAATGGACTATCCAACACAAAAATATTTTTTCAATTCCAACCAGTAGTTCCTGAGATTAGCGCGTTCAAACAAACAAACAAACTCTTCAGCTTTATAATATTAGTATAGATTAATGGCCGATTCCTATAATTTACCAAGCGTTATCGGTTAAAATTAAACTCTCGTATATTAAACAATGATGAAGTAAAGACCTACCAGCTTTGCATAATAGACCTTCACACACGTTAGTTACTATCACAGGTAAAATTAGCTTAGAAGTCTATTTATATACCCAGTTTGGCAATTGGAAATACCTACTACTTGGTAAGCAAAGCGATTCGTTTCAGGCCATAGAAACCGAGCATAAAATGACATACATTACATAACATCACGCCTATATTCCCCGAAGGGTTGAGCAGAGGTGTATGGAACACCCTCATTTCGCCGTTACGTTTAAGTCCCATGTAATAGGGGGCGAGCCTATTGCCATCAACCGGGCACAAATCCAAACTCCGGGCTGCTACTGAAGAATTCCACTCGAAAAAACCCAATAGCACTGTCCGACCTGAGGATCGAACCCAGGACCTCACGATCAGCAGTCGTGCTTGCTACCACTAGACCAACGAGGCAATTGAAGAACCGAGCTTAAATCGATAATTTTATTTACATACTAGCGGCCCGTTCGGTTTCGCACGGGTGGACATTTTTTCCGTTTATGCAACATTTTTAATTTATGCTCCGCTCCTATTGGTCGTAGCGTGATGTTATATAGCCTATAACCTTCCTCGATAAATGGACTATCCAACACAAAAATATTTTTTCAATTCCAACCATTACTTCCTGAGATTAGCGCGTTCAAACAAACAAACAAACTCTTCAGTTTTATAATACACTGGCCTGCAAAAATAAGTATCACACTTTTAAAATTTCAATTTTTTCTAAACTATAGAAGTTAGAGATTTAAAATAAAAAACGTTTTATAGCAATTTTTATCAGCTTTCTTTGAAACTATAGTAACAAAGTTAAACTCTTTTTTGAGTCCTTTTTGTTTCGAAAATATATCTTGTGTACTTAAAAAGTTATTGCAATTTTAAAAGTGTGATACTTATTTTTGCAGGCCAGTGTATTAGTATAGATTTTAACATAGTTTAACGCAGAAAATAAACTAAACTATAATTTGCGCCGTATAGTCATTTTATTGTTGTCATATCATACCTACTTACAAACCATCCATCTTAAGATCGGATTCAATATTCAAAACACTACAATATTCCCACATCCACCACAGAACTATATAAAAACGATTAGCTACATAGTATAACAAATTTCCCGTCTGTTGGCATCAGGGTGGAAAAGGGTGCGGTAACAAGATTCCGCGGGTCGTAATCCGGTTAAGGGAGGTATGATTCATGCGTGCGCCTGGGCCGTGGGCGGCGTGGTTTGTGTTACGTAACCGTTTTGCAGAATAAGGACGTTTTTGGTTGTTAGAGAATAGGTTCTTAACTTTTGTGGTATAGTCATGAGTGCTAACGTGTGTTTACGGTTAATGCTAGGTGGGATGGGTAAAGATAACTTTATCCGGATAAACCTAGTTCTATCCAAGGCCTTATTACTAATTTCGGACATTATCCAGCTCACCATCTCCATGCCCTTTTCTTAGGTAGCATCGGCACAACTACTACTCCTACTACTACTACTCCTCCTCCTACTACTACTACTACTACTACTACTCCTACTCCTACTACTCCTCCTACTACTACTACTACTCCTACTACTACTACTACTACTACTATTTTGTAAATTTAGTTGTTAGAGGTTTTGGCTTTTGTTTTATGACCGGCCGCCTGCCTGACATCGACCCTCCTTGGGAATACTCGTTGCGCCATCGCGTGGGTGACCCAATGTGCTTGCTGATATTATGCACTGGGTCCCAAAATGATATGCTTATCAATCTTATTGACGACAACTAAGCAGGCTATTTTCTTCTTGTTGGAGTATACTTGAAGTTCCTCAACTAACTCATTCAGTTTTGCTAGGGACTTTGGTTATGACAGATCATAAACTAATATAACACCGTGAGCGTGTCTGTAAAAACTTGATTGTCAATGTTCTGTATCGGTCCTGTCCCGCTGTATCCCAAATACCAAGCTTGACTTTAACACCGCTCTCGTCCGTGACTTTACATTTGTAGTCAACTCCGATTGTAACTGGGTATTATTGGATAATGTTAACTTTATCCAGACGTGGTTGGATAAAGTTAGCATTATCAATCAAATACCTAATCCATAAAGCAGTGACAGCCTAGCGGTTGAATGCTTGCTTTCCATGCAGGAGGGTCTGAGTTCGATACCGGCCTGCCCTCTGACTTTTTTCAAATTCATGTGCGGATCAGAATTTGATTATCACTTGCGTTAACGGTGAAGGAAAAACATCGTGAGGAAACCTGCACACCTGAGAGGACTCCATAAAGTTCTCGATGGTGTGTGTAGTCTGCCAACTCGCACCAGGGCAGCGGGGTCGACTAAGGCCTAAACCCTTCTCATTGTGAGAAGAGGCCCATGCCCAGCAATGGGACAGTAATGGGCTAATTATGTTTATTATGTAGGTATGTATCTAAAATTAATGATTAATGATATGCATGCATTAAAGCAAAAATATGGACAATATTAGGAATTAGGACGCGTAGGTACCTCGTAACATTTATTTAACCTAACCTAACCAGATGAGGTATGAACTGAATATCAGTATTTTACATGAAACAATTGGCTTCTCATTGGAGGGGATCGTGGTTAATTACCAACCACGCGGATCACACGATTTGCGAGGTTAAGCTGCGCTTGCCGCGTTCAGTCTGTGGATGGGTGAACGTTCGTTACACATCGAGACCACTCCGTACCTCAAAGACCACGTTAAACAGTCGATCTCGAGAGTCATACCTATGACAATCTTTACGGTAGGTCAGAAGTCCGAAAGTCTAACAACTGGTCTAACATTAAGATATCGGCGTTGCCCAGTAACTGGGTTGTGGAGGTCTGATAGCAGTCACTCCGTGTAAAGTACTGGTATTCAGCCGCATCTGGTGAGACTATAAGCTGACCCCAACCTAGTTGGGAAAAGACTAGGCAGAACAATTGTCATCTCATTTCCGAAACGTTAGATCGCGTAGTTCCCTTATACCTATATAAACGTGTCCTATTTAATATATAAAGTAGGTACTAATTACATACAAGTCAATTCAGGTAAGTGAACTACTACGTCGCTGTGCTATTCTTTATTAGATAAGACACGTGTAGCGTACTTGTAGCATCGCTTGTACGAGTTGTTGTTCGCACATATGGCCCTTTACTGTTTTAACAGATAGCACACATCTACATATACAGGTAACATAACATCTCGCCTTATATTCCCCGAAGAGTTCGGCGTTTTTAATACACCCTCGTTTCACCAGTTATGTTGAGTCCCAAATAATAGGGGGCGAGCCTATTGCCATTAACCGGGCACAAATCCAGACTCCGAGCTGCTATTAAGAAATTTCTAATGGAAAAACCAAATAACACTTTGCCCGACCTGGGGATCGAACCCAGGACCCCATGCTCAGCAGTCGCGCTTGCGATCACTAGATCATCGAGGCAGTTCTGACACATGATAATAAAGATTTTTTTAATTAGAACAGATCATACACTTACATAACTTCGAATAAAACTTACATAAATCTTAAATGTAGATATAAAATTATTAAATCCTAAGAAAATACATAGGAGTTTTCTTAAGATCAATAGTTTCATCATAGGACCAAACTATTTATTGTACTTGATTGATTTTTTGTGTAAGGTCATAAAACGCGTCGAAGAATACGTGGTATCATTTAATGTCATTAGGTACGTCATTCCCACATTGTATAATTATGTATGAGCAGTAACAGCAAGATTATCGCCATAAGGTAGCATGCTGAGCGTCCTAGCACGCCACGACAAGACATTTTCACGAAGAATGACATCTTTAATACAAGCTTCGACAAAATCCAGACACATGTCTTCTCACTGTCTGGCCCATATAGGCATTCTGCATGATGACTGACTTAACAGGCAACCATTTTTTTTTTCAATCCTTGTGGGTCATTTTAAGCAGTTTGTTACCTTCCTCAAAAATGATTACTATAAAAATAAATATTTCAAATCAACTCAAAAATAATTTATTCCAACCGTAAAGATTCCAGCATAATTTTCATTACAAGAAAAATAATAAAAAATCATAATAACCCTTAACTTTAAAACGAAAAATCTAATTACGCCAGTTATAAAGGCGGAGAAAAATTAACGAACAAATTAACTTTGAAAGGTTTAACCGTCTGGGGCGAACCCTTTATGATATTATCCAACCCTACGCCCTCCGGTTTGCCCACTCACTGTGGATCACATTTATTTATACTGTTTTATTGAAACAGCCTCAAATGTAAAGTGACAAAGAACTTCTGATATTTTGTATTTCATACGAATATTTTATAAGTTATGTAATCAATTGGATTGCAACTGCAGTCGGTTCGTCTAAAAGCAGGTAGCATTTTTTAGTAATATTCGTTTATACAGATACCAAACCTGACATAGTTGCCTTGATGTATTGCTTTACATCGACACATCGCAGTCCACTACTGGACAAACCTGCTCAGAACTAAAGCTAGTGCTCGTAAAATTCAAATAGTGTATTCTTGATCGACTGTCTTTTACCAATAACACGGTAGAATTTAACATGGCGATGTATGTAAATACATACAGCCATGTACAACACCTTGGAGCGTAGCTTTCACTTAAAATGAGACAAATTCTCACTCATATTTTCGTAGAAATCCGCCCCCAAGTGAGGGAAGTGAAAAAGTAAGGACGGGAAGACGAATGCCTGACGCCTAATTGGACGCAGACGTCACGGGGGATTAGGCTGAACCGCTCCATCACTTCTGCGCACACATTTGTCCGCGCCTCCGCGATTTTTGCACAGTGAGCTACCAAAAATATTGTAAGGTAACTTAAATTTTGAATAAAGACAAATGTCGGTAGGTACTGTTCGTAAATTGAAATATTCCCGCCATCTGCATTCCAATTTTGAATACCAAATCATAAAAAGATGAAATGGGCAAATTTTTTGGCAATTTTTTGCAAATCAATTTGTGCTGCGATCATAAATATGCAATTACCCGGTCCACTGCAGCACCGACAATGTGCACCGAGAGTAAACATTTCTCAATTACACCGGACAGTGGTGCGAAACGAAAAAATAAACGGACAAAATCTCATACATATTGCACGCAACAAGCGAATACCAATTCCCACTAGTTACGCTACCAAACGAACAGGAATCGGGGATACGGCACGATCTCATGGAAAATTCATCGGTTGAAATGCAATCGGGATACGGTTTAGGTTGCATTTTCAAACGTTGCACTCGTTCGCCTGAACGAAAGCCTGGCTTTATGATGTTGTGCTTTTAGTGCCTTTGTTCGTATGTCGTAATCCGTGTACGATACGTGTACGTCGTATGTTTCGTTTCGGTTCGTGTTTGTAGAACATTGTTTTTGTCCAGGTTAGTCGATTTAGTTTTTTACGTTGTATGCCATAGCCTGCAATGACATTCCATGGGAGCACTATTGAGATTACTATTTTACGTATGTTATGCATTCCAGCTATTACGAAAGCAATTTACCTAATAAAACGATTAGTCAATGTTTTTAACATTGAAAACATTCCAAGGTAGTTCGATAGAAAATCTAATCGAGATGGTGTATTAGATAAGATCATTCGATATATTATACGCATTAATCGCATTATGCATTAGACTCGTAGTAATCTAATAACAATGATGGACATAATTTTACAAATTTTATAGATATTTGCGGTAAATCCCATAATGTTATGAGTGTAAATTGGTTTCACAGTCATATTGAAGTAGTATTGCTTAAAGTACTTTACAAAGCAATACAAAGCATACCTTATTTAATAATAACGTTATCATCTTACATACATTTATATATGCTTATTGCGATATGCAAAGTTAACTTCGCAATATCTTCAATTGCCTTTAACGATAATATTATAAATTGCAAGTCATAATGGTAGGTAAGTTTCGCACTATCTACAAACAGATACTCTAAGGTCTCTTTGTTACAAGTGGACAAAGATCGATCACGTATTGTTCGACAAAAACTGACGGATCTGAAGAAGGTAATTCACAAATTGGAATAGTAGAATGGTGTTTTGCGAGTACTGTGACTCATCTAACGATAAATCTGCAGTAAATAAATACACTCAGTCGTGCATGATGTATTAGACTATTATTCTTAAGAATTTATCTTGTAATACTTGTAAGGTTGGATACATTTTTATGATACGGTTTTAATCAAAATCACTTCATATATTTCTTTGTTTAATTTAAATCTTGCGACAGATTTTTCAACTACTTTTCTTTAACCCATTCTCCTGAAAATTTGCACAAAAATTCAATTTCTATGACAAGGCAACATTATAATAATTTTAACCTTCAATCCTCAAATCCTGACGACGCAGGGGTACTGCAAGATAAAACCGTTTTACTTAAAAGTTTTTCTAGGGGATTATTCTATGTCCAACCATCTGAGTCAGCAAAGGTCGATTTATAAGCTCAGTGTGCCAGTTTCACTAATAAATGTTTAAATCGTGGCCATAATAAAAGCCTGCATGGAGCAGTTCCATCATATCGTCAATTATTTCAATCATAGAGGGGTATTAGCCTAACGGCTGAGGATCAAGAGGTCGTGACTTCAAATACACTATTGAGTTCCAATCTAATCAATTCATAGTTCAAACATATCTACGAGTAGCTTGATTAGAGGAAAATACCGAAATATCAGCTGACACAAAGAAACATTAAAACCAACGCTTTGGCAAAGTTGTATCGAACACTGTCTCAGCAGTTACGTGCTACTTATAATAATAAAAACACGTCACAATTTTTCAGAGCGGTATAATTTTTTCCATAGCCTCACTATGATTTGTATAACTCAAGGAAATATCTCAACAAATGCTCCCATGTTCGTGGGACAGTGTCATGATACACTGTATAATTACACGCACGCTCGCTCATTTTGCTCATTAAAATGTTGTCTACGCTGTCGTCGGTTGGACCACTGGGGTTACGTGTCAGTGCCTAATTGCGGATAATCTAGCAACCGTTGGCCGGTTTATGGGAACTTTAAACTTGATTCGTATGAGAGGAACTGTGGTAATTTTGATAATGTTAAAATAGAGTTCGTCGATATCCCTTAGGAGGGATATTTTCGTATCAATCGAATATCAGACATTTTATGAGCAACTTTCATATTTGCGATTGATTCAGATATTTATATTTTATCCAACGTTCCTAATAAAAGTGACACTACAAAGCATTGTGTTCTGGTAAACTATAAAGTAATTTGTGATTCAGAGCCGTAAACACATTAAAAGCATTTGAATGTATGCTCGAAATAATTTTCTACGTTGTTGAAGAAGTTATTACGTTTCAAATGCTCAATTCTTAAGTAGACACTACTTATGTAAAAAAGAGGCATTGTTTGTTTAAAAGAGCTTGACACAAAAACGGTTAATCCGGTTGACGCGAGCTGCGATATATAATGTTCACTGTAGAATGTTCTCGTAACACCTATACTAACTTAACATCGTATAGAAACACAAGTCGCCTCCACGAGTGACGATGCTTGGGTACGTCCGGCATACCCTGGGCAGTCAGCCCCGCTACCAACCTTACTGACTAGCTAATCTTTTCACCTTGGCATGAACTATTCTCATAAAGCTCGTGCCGAGACGAGATAAAATAACTATCCATCATGCCAGCGAATTCAGGTGATATTTACAGCAGGACAGTGGTGGCAGCGTTACCAGGCGCGGAAAGTCTGTATCTGCAGTCATCTCGATTAGGTACCAAAAAAATCACCTCCCATTTTAAGACTGGCTCTGTCTGACTCTGGGGTTTGGGTTTAGGTTGTAGCCTTAATGAGCCTTCCAGACATATTAAAATGCATGTCCGGGTCCAACTTGATTAGTTACAGTTATCTTATAACTGATAAACCTAGCGCGTAATTTTTAGTTTTGAATTATTCACATTTCATCAGACGGTTTGGAAACATTTTCAATATGAACAGTTTTTTCTAAAGATTGTAATAGGTTGTCGCATGGTGACTAGCAAAGAAAAGACGTAACGGTCTCATCCCTTCTTGACAAGGCAATTGGAGAGGACGGGCTAGAATGTAAAACTACTCATCGCATGTGTTGTAAGATTCAACAAAACCCAGTACGCTTGATTGTAGGATCTTTACGGTCCGCCTGGCTAGCTACCTCACATTAAACTCCGACGTCAGGCAGTTTACTTTGTTCCGTCGCCGTCGTGTGTATGTGAGAGCCATAGAAGTGTAAGGGAATTCCTCTATATCTTTATTACTTGGATTCGTCTGTTTCATCTTAGACCCTATTTGCGCTTACCATCAGGTATGACTAGGGCCAAACATGACCAAGTCGAAGAAATGAAAATGTCAAGAGGATGGGCTAGTTGTCAAGGATATCTGCAATCATCAATACCATATACCATAGTAGGGATGGCTATATCCCCTGTATGGTTTTATATGAGGCCCATTCTCTGCGAGCTAATTTATGGTGACGATATACTTACCTACATCTATGCAAACACATAAATATGCATGCAATACCACTTAACATAAACGGGGATTCTTCTAATCTTTCTGAAGCGAAAAATATAAATTGCAATATAATATTTTATGTACTCTGGTCCACGTCTCGGGGGGAGACGCGGGAGTTCGCTCCCATATATTTACACATTTGAAATATGGCCGGTTTTATAGCATCGCGCGTTATGGATTGGCGATAAAACATATCAACTTGTGGCTTACTTATACTTAAGCTTATGGATCTTTCTGTATGCTAGCGTTTTCCTACCATGACGTGCTATGGTCAAGGAGAAGACGTGCGTTCATCAGCTTAAAAATTCTTGGGAAAGCTAACATACAAGAACTACAGTAAGCTCGTATTATTTGATATAAATCAAAGCGCTTGAGTTTTTTTATCCTGAATTCTATTGCTTACATAACTCTATTGCTTGCTTGTATAACTGATTGCAATTGCAACGGTATTATTTTAATTTGATTTTTACTTACTTATTGATAACTAATATTATTTGGTCTTTCTATAAGATACCTACAGTCAATCAAAGTTATCACTTTGATTGACTGTACATATACATGCAACTAATTATTCGTATTTTAACAGAGTTATAGTTAGTTGTGTGGCTAAGTTTTTGCCATCGCTTGTCTGAGCGAGTCTTGTACTTATATAAAAAGTTATTACGCACACAATTACAATGACAATTACCTGCGTAGTGCATTGATATCCGTTGTTTGCAGGTATACCTAACTCTTTTGTTGCCTGTACTATGCATGTATTCAAAACGAGTATCGATATTCATCCTTATCATCATCTTCCTGCCCTGATTCCAAGTTGCTTCGATATTATCTGTAATTTTTAATTTTATTGTTTTATCATTTATCTTAGACTGCCTTATTGATGTCGTGGCCGCAGGCGCATCTGCTGGGCATGGGGTCTTGGGTTCGATCCCCGGCACGGGCAAAGTGTTATTGGGTTTTTACATTACGAATATCTCAGTAGGAGCCCGGAGTCTGGATTTGTGCCCGGTTAACGGCAATAGGCTCGCCCCCTATTACATGGAACTTAAACATAACTGGCGAAAGAGGGTGTTACTATACATCTCTGCCCAACCCTTCGGGGAATACAGGTGTTTATCTTATGTAACCTATCAAAATTAATATGCAAACCGTTTTGCGAAATCCTTACTACCGCGATATATTACAAACGCACCATTAACAATTATTAAACTAAAGCCAACCGCTTAAGAATATAGCCCAGTTCACCCAAAAAGAGGGGAGGTCGGGTAATATCACACATGCAAAATAATATACGAAACGTAACCCCTGAACGTATCATCGCATATTGGTTGCCGTCAAATTTTCATAACGCCAACGATCCCGCGCCTCCCCGCGGGAAATGCGGGCGAAGAGGCTTTCGAGGGGAGGTTGGGGCAATATTAGACATGTGTATTAGTGTATCGATGATTTTGTGGCACGTTTGAAAGGTGGAATATAATGGTGCGATGTAACACGCGTAGAGTGACGAGGAAATAAAATTCTGGTGATGTGCCATCAAATGTTATTGAGTTTTTAGTAGATTGTAAGTGCAGCTGTGAAGTATTTTTGTCTGTTTATCTATATATATAAAAGGAGAAGCTGACTGACTGACTGATCTATCAACGCACAGCCTAAACGGCTGGGGTTAGAAACTTGAAATTTTGACAGTAGGTTCATTTTGTGACGTAAACATCCACTAAGAAGGGATTTTTCGAAATTCAACCCCTAAGGGGGTGAAAAAAAATCACGCAAGCGAAGCTGCGGGCAAAAGCTAGTGATATCATAAAGTTAGTATGGAATTGAAGTTAATAAGTTAGGTAACCGATTACTATGTACAAGACCTTTCATAGTACAAATTAAATTAAATATCACTCATTTGTAGTATTTATTAAAAGCCTTAAATGTATTACTGACAGGTTTTTTTTGTGATTTAATTAGTTGCTTACCTATACTATACTTGACCGACTGTTACTTAAGAACACTGCTGTAAATACTTTTTCATATCATTTACTTTAGGTACTAAAACTACTTAGTATTTTATAACCTTAAATAATTAAATATCTACATCCGCCTTGTTTTTTTTGAAATTCATTTTAAAACGCTAATTAAAATGGAAATTTATACCCTCACAGATTTTCCATTTTTACTGCTAACATAATTACCTAATTCACAATTAAAATTAAGTAATAAACACAGCTATTAAACGAAAAACATTGACACACACTCAAAACAACTACTTATCTGTTAGTTTATTGTTTTTTTATATCTAGTATAAGTAAGCGTATCTTTACTTCTGTGATGGCAAGATAAAAAATGTTTAAAATGTCGTAAACTATGCTTTGAACTTGTAGGAGTATTCTTATCTATGCTCCTACCCTTGCATTTAAAAACAAACAATGTAAGTTTTTGAAGTTTTTTTTTGTATATCAGGTATATTTATGGCAAAATTCAATAGTTAATTTTAAAGCTTTTAATACTTTTGGATAATGTATATTAATTAATTATTTATTTATATCTACCACTTACTTAGCAAAATTATAATAAAGTGAATATTTATTGTACCTGTTAATTCATCGGTTAATTAATAATATTATGATTCCGGATCTTGTAGTTCAATTTTACCGACGGGGAAAATACAGAATAAAAAAAGCCTCCTGTTAATTATTCTTCATTTAGTAGTTAATAGATTTTGTTAACCTTCATCCTGGTTGTTTTATTTAAAATCCATTAATGAGAAACTATTTATTTTAATTTAATAGTCTAATTAGACGATAATTTAAGCTACAAAAAATCTTAAAGGCTCCGTTCTCACGGCTTCATCTTGTTTCTTACATAAAGTTATAAAATAATTACGAATGATTATCCCAGCATCACTGCAATCACTTTGGGTGCCTTGACCTAATTTTGCACAGCGTTCATTAAACAAAATAATGGAATAATGCAAATTCGTGCCGACACAGAACTGGGCAAAATTACTATGAATTAACCGCTAAGACGTTTGGAAGGCTGGGTGACTGTGGTTTAGTGTCCGTCATGAAAACTAGGATTTAAATCAGAGGTTAGATCATGTTTATGCCTTCCAAGGACCTTTATATTGGAAAATGAGTAATACAAAATCTGAACTCTGTCACAGTATAATTAATAGATTCATAGTGAGTTGAATCCGATACGTCTTAATGCGAACGCTAATATCAACAAATTTTGTTACTAAAAGATTATCTAAAGCTTAATTTAACGATTATCATTACAGAACGTTTTCATATTTTTATTAAAACCAAAAACACAAAGAAACATCATATTAAATTTTTCATCATATTTTTGAGCATAATTCGAGACGTTACCCTTCATTTGTGTTATAGGCCTAAAGTACCTACTTAGTATTGTAGTCTTTGGCCTAAAGAGAATTCAATTCCTCGCAGCTAAGTAATTGATGTTTTTATTAGAAGGCTACGTTATAAATACGTTAGGTGTTATTTTACCCATTTTTATTGTAATAAAGCTTATTTTTCGAAGATATAGTAATGAACATTTTATTTTCATGAATAATATTTTGTATAAGTAGTGTAACTTTTTGTTAATTTTCAGTAATTCGTTTGCAATCAACTAGTAGTATGAATATGTTACATATTTTACCATATTTTTTCTCCTTTTTTTACTTTTACTATAATTTAAACTAGAAGGTTAGGCTTTTAAGTTTAGTCCAATTCACTTATGACCGATTCTTATGACTTACGGAGCGTTATTGGTAAAAATTTAGACTCTTGTATCTTTATCAATGATGAAGCAAAGATCCCAGCTTTGCATAGTAGGTCGTCCCATACGTTAGTAGATATTACAGGTAAAATTACTTTTGTATGGCCAGTTTGACAGTAAAAAATGCTATCATTGATAAGCAAAAAGATTCGTTTTTTTGTTATAGCAATTACTGATACCGGTGTTAGTAGTTTATCAATTATTTAATGTTTATTGTTTCTTTTGCTATTATTTTAACTAGAACGTCACACTGTTTAGTTCAACTTACTGGTTAACGTCATTATCCGATTCTACAGCCTCGTTAAAACCTTTTTAACTTAAACCAACGGGTTATAAACTTCTATAGCTTGTTCGCAGTATGTGTTACAAGCAATGTAGCTTAGACTGAATCTTATCAGTAGATTGATATTTAAGAGTAAGCTCAATCCGATATCTTACTTCAAGATAAGATAAATTAAACCAGATCTATAAACTATCAGCTTGGTCAAGGTATATCTGTTAACTGTTTTATTAGTCGACTATATGCACTTCATTAAGAAAACATAACATCACGCCTGTATTCCCCGAAGGGTTAGGCAGAGGTGTATAGTAACACCCTCATTTCGCTATTATGTTTAAGTCCCATGTAACAGGGAGCGAGCCTATTGCCATCAACCGGGCACAAATGCAAACTCCGAACTGCTACCGAGGAATTCTACACAGAAAAACCCAATAACACTGCCCGACCTGGGGATAGAACCCAGGACTTACGATCAGCAGTCGCACTTGCCACCACTAGATCAATGAGGCAGTTATTTTTCACCTCGAAACAGCATGCTATTGCAAGGTATAGTCAAAGCCGGTTTGCAAATATAAAAAGCTAAATAAAACACCTCAATGGTCACTAATAGATGCAAAAAGGTGCATTAGGTAAAATTTTGCGGTAAAATAATGAGGGTCTGAAGCGGAAATGGTAACAACCATTACTAGAAAGACCGCGGTCAAGAGTTATTACACTCTCTATTGATTTCAAAGCGATCACCGTTTTTGTTAGTGTAACTGGCTCGCCTTTCTAAACGGTTGACAATCAATATCTAAGGTTAGTTGCTTAAGATAGAGGAATAAGCAGTTTTTTTTTGTTGTTTTTCTAGTTGTTAGGTCGTTAAGTAACTGTTGTTCAACAGTTTTCGGGCTTTGTAACCGCCCGTTCACACGTTTTATCGGATCCGTCGGTACTGGATGTGTTGTTTACATCTGTACCGACGGATCAGTTAAAATAAATGGCAGCTGCGTCGCATCTGGCAGGGAGGACACGATAAAAATAACGGATCCAGTATTTTTTGCTGGATTCAGAATACTGTCGTGTAAGTGAATTCGCGCATACAACTACAGGCGCCATCACCAAAATAAAAACGGATTTGCTAAAACGGTTCCTGTAAACAGTTTCTATGACAAGCTGTTAGATGCTTAAGATCAAAGAATAAGTAGTTTTTTTGTTGCTTTTCTGGTTATAAGGCCGTTAAGTAACTGTTGTTCAACAATTAACTGTAAGTCGGCGTTTTTGTCAATCTCTTTTGCTTGGAGGAACTGCGTATTATGTCATGTTAAAATCTAAATTGTTCCGTTGTGAGAATGTGACGGCGCTATACGACCTGCATATCCGCGTCACTTTCTCTCACCGGAACAGTGATTGTTTTAACACGTTATAATACGGACCCTGGACTTTTGAAAGAACGTTTCGATGGCAGCAAAGTAAAAGAAGACATCTACAAAATCGCAATTTTACAGAAAAGCACATATAGTAAAAAAAGTAGTGGCTATTTAGCTGCAATGTTTTTTTAAAAATCGAGTGTATATGTCTTCATTTACGTGCGAGATTGACTTCTTATTTTGAAATTTGAAATAATTTTAATACAGATTTGTAGATAGGGTTGATAATATTTTTGTAGTAAAAGCATTTTCGCAATAATAAAAATGTAGATGTCCGTATCTACTTTGCTGCCATCAGTTTGTTCGAAGGTGCACTATCACAAAAACCCATTATTAGGGCTAGAATATTTACCGTAGTTAGAGATGTTATTATTGTACATTTAAAAAATACATCGTTCTGCCTAGCCTTTTCCCAACTATGTTAGGGTCAGCCTCCAGTCTAACAAGATGCGAGTAAATACCAGTATTTTAAACGGAGCGACGGCCATCACACCTCCGCAACCCAGTTACTGGGCAATACCGATACCCTAAGGTTAGGCCGGTGGTCAGACTTCCGGGCTTCTGACTACTCTTAACGACTGTCTCATAGGTATTCGTATTTCGTATGACAGCCGGGACCGACGCTTTAACTTGCTCTCCGAGGCTCGGAAGGGTCTCGTGGTGTAAGGAACGGTCACCCATCCACGGGCTGACCGTGGTATTCGCAGCTTAATCTTGCAAATCGTATGAGCCGCGCGGTTGTTAATTAGCCACGAGCCCCTCTACGTGTACTCTCTAATGTAAAAGTACATGAGTACCTACTATAAAAAATAATGGGGTTCATAAAAAGAGTGTCCACGAATGTCGGATCCTACGGTACCACAGCATGAACTATTCTTATATAGCTCATGATACGAGGGAATAAGAAAATATTTTGAAAACAGAATATCAGAAAAAGCTGGCTATGTCACATCGCCGCCGCGCCGTCGGTAAGCAAAACGTAATAACCGCAAATCGACGGAAACTGATACCTGACGACACGCTTCAGATCGCACGGTTATACAACTACGTTATTGAGCACATAATGATGATGTAATCACACCTACAGTTACAAGAAGTATGGTATTTATATAAGTATGATTTAGAGAAAATATAGTCAACATGATATCATGTTGACTATATTTTCTACGCCAAAAATACGAGGAAAATAAACCATATACAAGGTTAGTCGGAAAGGGGGTACTAAGCCGAAAGGGTGTTAAAATAACCATAATAAGGGATAACTTTTGTTCTACAACTTTCCCCAAAACTCAATAGTTTAAGAGAAATAGCTTTTCAAAGATTTCGTAAAAAATATGGTAAAATCTATCTGTCCATATCATCAGATCAGCTGTGTTTGCAATTTAGGTCATATTTGGGGTCATGGATTAGAAACTTAATATTCTGAATTCATAAGTAAAGCAGGTATGACATTTTTTTTGAAAAATCTAAAATAAAAATATTTTTGCATGCAAATAAAAATTATCGAATTTTGAAATTTTAACACTTGCTTTAAAATAGTCATCAGTGATACTTTAAGTGGCCCGCGGCTTAGTAGGTACCCCCTTTCCGACTAACCTTGTATATTTAATAATAAAACTCATTTTGTGTCTATTACTTTATGACGTAAAAACCCATAATTTATAAAAAGAATTCTGGTTATCAATGTGCTAATACTTTAATATAATTATTTTGAAATCAATGAAAAGTCGGTTTTGTTTTTAGAAGATTATTAATTTATGTAACACACATTAACACTTTGAATATTTATATTATTCCTAGGTCAACAAGTCGGTAGATTCTGACTACAAATAAACTTTTTAATTTTTTGTTCTAATTTCATTGCAAAATGAGCTCTTTGGCGACTA
Source organism: Amphipyra berbera (assembly GCA_910594945.2). Taxonomy (NCBI): domain Eukaryota; kingdom Metazoa; phylum Arthropoda; class Insecta; order Lepidoptera; family Noctuidae; genus Amphipyra; species Amphipyra berbera. The sequence goes on along the minus strand of OU343144.1, from coordinate 7,946,624 downwards.
CCAAAGATACTAAATAGCTCTATTGAATATTTTCAAATACTGATTAATCAACCGCAAACTGTTTACCTATACAGTTAATCAAAGATTATGTTAATCTACATTTAATGATCCATAATACTTAAATGGTGTAACGACAAAAGTGTTTCAGTGTTTTTAAAAGCTATAAAAACTTTAATAGTGCAATAAAAAAAAACTCATTGGCGCCGAAGTTTTTTTTTTGTCACCGCTTAAGTATTTCCGATGCACGTACGGATTTGAGGATTCCGAGTAGCTATTGTCTCAATTATATAGTGTAACCCTGTAGCCGCTTCCTCTTTGCCGGTGGTCGCAAAAACTACAGGGGTCCTGCACGCGTTGGGTTGCGGATGGGTTTTTTGTGAATTTGTTTTATATAAATTGACCAAGATTAGGCAAAAAAAAACGAAAGTTGTATTCTAGCTTTCGTTGTACAAGTTACAAAATATTTTCCCATGATCGAGCGTAGACCATGATCAAGAAGCATTTATTATATTAGAGAGAAGAATTATTTTGATTATGTTTTCCTTTCAGTACAAAAAAAAACTAAACATGATAAAGATAATTATCGATATATTTCTTAGATATTATTTACTTAACATTACTTATTATTATCTATGAATCATAAATAAATAATTTTGTTTAACATGGTACATTTTCTCGTCATTCCAATCCCTAGTTACTCGCATAAAAAAATAAACTACCAAAGTATCCGGTTCAATAAGAAAAAGTCTCAACTCCAATTACTGTTACACCGAACGTGCAACTTAACAACCAATTTTCTGTCAGGATGAGTAACAAAATAAAAAAAATCTGTCCCCAACTTGACCGGCGGCCGACGCGACAAATTACAGAACGGGGCGCCTTCAATCTCGCCTCGAAGGACCAAAAAAAAAGAAAAAAAGGGAAAAAAGAAATAGTTCTCTAGGTGTGTCATCGGTTCGCACGCGAGGGTAATTGGCTTGGAGGACGTTGGCACCCGATTTGGACCCTTTTTTATAAAACAAAGAAGGAAAAAATATGTTTGGAATATTACAATTTTCGACGCGGATTTGTTTTTTTTTTTGGGAATTTTAGATTTAGATCGGATGTTGAAAACGATAGGTTTTGTTAGGTGAACTATGTCGTACCTTTGAATTTTTGATATAGCTATAGGTATTGTATTTGTAGGTATCAGCAGTAAGTTCGAAGAAAAATAATATTTAAAAAGAAACCGAAGATATCGAACAAAAACATCAATAGGTAATTGGAACGAGAGAGGAAATAGGAATTATAAATAAAGTACCTATAGGTATTTACATAATTAAGACAGCAATGCATAAAACTGAAATAATTAGATTAACCATCGGCGGTAATTAACTTTACTTTTTAACCGTTCCAGTTCAACCTTATCGATAAACGGAAGGATTATTAATTAACTAAGTATAATAATATTTATTACTATTTGTACATCACAGACAATATGTGCGACAATTTATATTTCATATCAGTTTAATTAACCTCTTTAACTGATCTGACATTTGAAATTTTGTCTATGATAGATTAAAATTAATTATAATGTGAAATATCGTCAATCAGATTAATTAGACAATTAATGTATTATTCAGTATAAATATTATGTATGTAGCAGGTATAAGTATTGTATTCGCTGAAAAAGTTTTATTTGCGAAATCACATGATAATTCTTTTTTTGAAAGAATTGAATACCTATTGTTTAAAAAAAACCTCACAAAGGAATTTAAATATTATTTATCTCAGAACATTTTACTTTATTTTATCTGTATTGTTATTACAAATCTTACAATTTATTAGGCTTGTAAAATTCTATTTAATTACGAGTGTAGAACAAAACTATACGAGCTAAAAAAATATGATACAACTGTAAACAATTGAAAAAAAAAACACCAAATCAATAGAATCAATATCATTTGAAATTGCAAAGAAAAACTATGAAGATGTAGCTTACCGTTCAATCTATCCTTTACAATTTGATGTGCGAAGGCCGCCGCTGCCGCTTGCCGCATCGGGTCCATGGTTACTCCCCAGGCACCCAGCGCACCCAGCGCCCTGTGAGCAGGCACTCTAACAACCCCAGGATTACTGGTAAACCCATACCCGCCACCGATACCCAACCCAGGTCTCAATAACAGTCCCGAATTAGGATATAAACCTGGTGTATGCGAAAAGTTCAAAGGCAAACCAGAATTGTCCTTCCCTTCATCTTTAGCACTCTCTGATTCAGTGTCCTGATCACTTCTGTCGTCACTTTCCCCAGAATTTCGACGCTTATCTATATCCTCGAATTGTTTCCCTAAAAGCCGAGATATGCTGAAAGGTAGGTTCACCCTCGGTTGGGTGTCAGTCATATGCTCGTTCGGTGAATCATGATATCTGTCGTGGTAACTGTGTTCTGAATCTCGATCCTCTGATGCTATGCTTCTGTCACAATGGCCCGATAGCCTGCTGTCAGAGTCCACATTGATCTCCTCTTGGTCATCGTCGGAGTGCACCGAAGACATTTTTACTAAGTTTTTATAACTGTTGATCAAAACACTGGCACTAGATTTTAGTCTTCACCGATACTTTTGGCCGCAAAACATTTTTTTAGGAAACACTAATTTTACAATTAGACCAATGCGATTTGAAATCCGAAATAAGAATGGAACATACGAATTCGAGTTTCTTATTTGAAAAAGCTCAGTTGGCGCGCTACGCTCGACCGCACGCGACCGAATCGTTACACAGTGTATCGGCCAAAACGAGCCAATCAGCAGTATCCCCACCGCTTTTCGAAATTCAAACGCGATAGTTTGACCGCACAAACGCCTCAACTATGCCCGTTGAGTGGAACAGTTTCCAACAAAAGCTTAATACGATTTCCAAACATAAAAACTCGTTTGGACTCACTAACTTAAACAGAACGATTCGCTGCGTCCCTTTCGTGGCTCGTCTCGCTTCAATTGAGTCCCCCCATGATGCCATTAACAAAGTATTTTCAACTTTAAACATTAGAGAATAAAGCCTATAATCTTGCAGCAAGTTCTGGTCTTTGGCACATTTTAAGCCGTCTTGTAACAAGGTAAACACGACCAAGAATATTTGTGTGATAGAGACGGATAGAAAATTTTGCAAAGCCTTTATGTGCGTTAGAGTGGGCGGGCTATATTTCTGTCGTAGGGCGTGGCCTTTTTCTTGTAACGCGTCGTTTAAATCCAGTTATGGCCTGACAAATGGTGTACATATTAAGGGGGGCAATGTTAGGAAACTATTTTTGAATCTTTTAAGACAGTTAAATTATTTACGTTCGGCGGTCGACCGACCTCCTCTATAGTAGACAATGCACTTTATAATAAAATAGATCCCAAGTTTCATGTTATGGCCATAGATAAGTAAGGATAATGTATTGCTGAAGATAGCTACTTTATAGTATTGTATCCGACAGTTGGAGTGGTAAAGGGTGTTAGATTATGGTTTTATATGATACGGGAATGCTTATTCCTTTTGTTGTAATGGTTGATCACGGTAAAAGGTATGATGTAATAGTGTGTGTATTGAATTTGCAATTTCATAAATTTTTGATTTATGCGTGTTTGGTAAATGGAAGTTTTACAGAATGATTGTTTTAAAGGAAAGATGATAGGAAAACTAGAGGGAGAATGAAGGCTGAAATTAAAATAATATATAAACACCTGTAATGTTCATACAAGTTACATAATCTTAAAAAGGTTAAGGAATCCTGAAGGCTAAAGGGCCGAAGTATCGTGACCAACTGGCGTGGTATGACCACTGTAGACAATGTTTTTGTCGACGGAAGAATACACAACATTACATGATTTTTGGCAAACACAAGGGCCATGTAATTTTGTCTTTTCTTCAGTCGACAAAACCCTTGTCAACGGTGCCTGCTACGGCTGCAGGAAGGGTAGGCGAATTATGTAGCGCTGTCTTTGTCTTTGTACTAATTATTAAGTTCAAGAATAATAAAACTAGTGTAATTTGTATAAATGATTTTGACCTTGTCTTAAAACCGCGCGTATTATATGATTTGCAAGATTAAGCTGTGCTTGCCGCGGTCTGTCTGTGGATGGGTGGCCGTTCGTTACACATCAAGACCCTCAGTGCCTCGGATAGCACGTTAAATCATCGGTCCTGGTTGTCATACAAATACCTATGACAGTTGTTACGAGAAATTAGAAGCCCGAAAGCCTGACAATCGGTCTAACCTTAGGTTATCGGCATTGCCCTGTAACTGGGTTGCGGAGGTTTGATGGCAGTCACTCCGTGTAAAATGCGTGTATTCAGCCGCATCTGGTTATACCAGGAGGTGACTCCAACTTACATAGTTGGGAAACAGGCTAGGTAGAATAAAAAATAACCTTGTCTTTGCACTTGTTATGCTTAAGTACCTATGTGTTGTGATACATACTACTACGCACTGATGATTTGCCGATTTCGCATCATCGATAGTAGTATTAGAGGCGCCTTGCTGTGAAAGCAACTTCTTAAATCAAATTCCAACCCTGAGACTCCCTAAACAGTTCTCAAATTTTCTAAAATACTGTTGACCTGTTTCTGTTTACTGCATTGAGCTTGAGGCCCTGGATACGATTCTCAGGTTGAGCTATGTGATATCGGGTATTTCTATTAGAGACAATATAGAATTTTTAAAGTAATAGGTCGGCAATCAGGTCGAAGTGTTCACTCGATGGTAAGTGGTTACCGCCAACTATATACACCAACAATTGATGCGTGCCAACCCCAGAGACAAAGTCGACAAGTCTCATGACTGTGACTGAAATTTTACTGGCCCATGCTTATCAAACTGAAACACAGCGATGCTGCTTAGTGGCAGAAATAGGTATGGGTGTAGTCATTCTGCGGATTAACTCCTTCACAAGGAGTTTTACTACGAAAATTTTATATAAAAGTTTACCTTTGCCCGACCCTTTGGCGTATACAAGTGTGATTTTATACCATCAGTATAAAAATCGAAATTTTTAATAGCATTCTTCCACTCCGCTTTGGATATCTGGCGTTAATAGTCAAAGGTCCCAAGACCGACCCCTGAGGTACTCCAAGTTGAATGTAATATCCAGACTAGATTTGGCAACCCTTTGCTTCTCTTGGCTTCTCTATGGGGCAACTGTGGTGCTAAAATGAGAAACACCAAGCGGAACAGCTTCTCCTGGACTTTTAAAATAAACCTTTACACATCACACAATCAAAGGCCTGTTCTAAATCCAAAAACATTGCAGAATAGTTGGTATTTCTTACTTTCAAAATTCTGACGTTGCGTGGCAATTACGGTGAATTTGCTTATTTTATTGTATTTGGGTGGCTTACAGCTAACAATAGAGTAAATAATAGTGAGGTAGTTCACGAGACGCCATTTACAAGCCTCCACAATTAGTAAAAGAGTATTGTTATAGAAGTTTAAGTAAATTAACATAGTAAGTATAGATTAAATACATAGACAGAAACGCATGCGCAACCGCTTAATAAGCATCAGAATCAGAAACATGTTTAGAGAGAATAGTATTAATCGATGCTGGTAATGTAATTTATAGGGATCCTATGCAGGTCTGTGATGTTGATTATTATTCATTCTGATATTCAGCATGACAGTCTTCTTCTCTTGTGTCGACAGCTATATGAGCCTCCACGTGTAACGATACTTACCTAAGTACGTTCGGCGCATCCTGGACATTCAACCCTCTACCAACTTCATTGACTGGCTAATCTTTTCACCACGTCATGAGCTATTCTCGTGTAGCTTGTACCGAGACATCTTTGGTAAAACGTTAGTAAATTATAAATACATTATAATTATCATCTTTCCATCAACGGACATGTACTTATATTGAAAGAAATAATCCATGATGATGACATATGAATAATTACAAGATATTTTAAACCACATCAGTAAGCATTGCAACCACTCTTTATTCTTAGGTAATGTAATCTGTTTCCAGCAGTTGTATAATAGTGTGTTCTCATGATCTTAGCTGTGTATTTTTATTTTGCTTTTGAGGTATATTTTACTCTAGATCTGTCAGTTTCTCGGTCAAAAGGTTCCTAAAGATGTACTCCTTGTCTTCCATGTTTATATTAAAGTTGTATTTCTTTGAAATCTGAACATGGGGTGGATTGTCTATTGAACTGCTTTAATTAACTGTAAGGAAATTTTGCCACGAGGCTGTAGGACAATAACAAGGAAAGGCTCTTGGCTAATTACCAACCGCGAAGATCAAACGATATGCGAGGTTGAGCTGCGCTTGCCGCGGTCAGTCTGTGGATGAGTGACCGTTCGTTACATATCGAGACCCATCCGTGCCTTGGAGAGCACGTTAAACGGTCGGTCCCGGGAGTCATACAAATACCTACGACAGTCGTTACGGGAAGTCAGAAGCCCGAAAGTCTGACAACCGGTCTAACCTTAGGAGGTCGGCATTGCCCTGTACCTGGGTTGCAGAGGTCTGATGGCAGTCGCTCCGTGTAAAATATTGGTATTCAGCGGCATCTGGTTAGACTGGAAGCTGACCCCAACATTGTTGGCACAGCGCTAGGCAGAACATGTAGGACAATAGGAGATTTAGAGATCTGCCATTCTGCTGCACACCCTCTTGGCATTATCCCTTGGGAAACATATTCTTTGTGGTCTCCACAATTATTAAGTGCAACCAGTAGGTTCACAGTTAAGGTAACCTACGTATACAAATCCAAATAAAAAAATACTTGTCTCATAACAGTTACGTTTTCAATATTACGTATGATTTTTTGACAAATATTATATATTTTTTAATTATTGTAATTCTAAGAGCGGAAAATCTCTTGCGTGAAGAAAATTAATGTTCCTTCTACACTTTAAGGATAACAGTGCCATCTATTGGCGAGTAGCAGATCAAGAAAACACAACTGCGTACAGCGTCATCTAGTGGCAGGTAACTTAAACAACTTGCATTAGGACTTTTTCCTGTATCATAATTCATTCGTGAGTATAAGCAACGCTGTGAACTGTTGAATAAAAATCATATCAAGGGCTTACATAACAAATACGCTAACTGGGAACATTTGATAGCGACTATAATACCGTCGCAAGAATCGAACCTTTGCAAAGAAGGCGGTCCCTACGACTTACTTACCTACGCAACTATTTATTAGATCGTCAGTGAAACAGCATTTAATTTTGATAGTTTTACGATTGAATAATATTTTAATTTTTTATATGTTTTATTATTGGTACCTAAACGGAAATAATTAAAAATATTTGGCTTATTTATTAATTTAATAAATAAAGCGTATAATATTAATAAATTATTATTTATTATTCGGCCATGATCATCCAACTGCTACCCTCCTTTCACTCTTCTTGGTTAAGGTTTTCTGAGGCCAGTCCTTCCAATAAGTGTCTAGTTCGTGCCGCCATTTCCTTGTTGGCCTGCCACGACGTCGACTAATAAATAATAATACTTATACCAAAATTTAGAGTTTCATAATATTATTTATTTGATTAGATACAAAAGTATGATAATTATAACAGCTGATTTTTCTTATAATTTAACCTTTTACGAAAAAGTTTAGATGCAACAGAGACAAATACTAACTGCGGTGTGCGGTTGGGGTCACAATTGCTCACTAGGACAACCAAAAGTATGGCAAAATTTAAATATACGCGGCTTTTTGGCCAGTTAGGTAAGACACTAAAGCCACAATATGTCTCAGAGACAAAGAGATTAAATAAGGCACAAAAACATTTTTTTTCGAACAATAACAATGCGACCTCTGTCGGGACTCTTTGACAGTTACACTGCGAGCAAACACCAATTGGCTAGCCTAGAACTAAAGCGGTCTATGATACAATATTGAAAATACGTCATATTATTGAGAAAACAGATGAAAGACTTTAATTATTTCGAATTCAGTGTATGCTTCTGAATTTAAGTTAAATGAATCATAGATATTAAAAAAAATGCTTATTGATGGAAATCGTAAAAAAAATACATAGACCACTTTAGTTCCAGGCCAGCCAATTGTCGTCTAATTCAAAGATCACGAATTTTGACGTGATGTCCTGTCTATAGCTACTAGTATTGAATGTCTTTGCTCAGAGGTATTGTTAAATTTGTATGAGACATGCACCAGTCCTTGAGTTGTGAAATCTTCTTCTCCGTGTCGGTGCGAGCTAATTATGAGAATAGCTCATATCATAATGAAAAGATTAGCCAGTCAGCAAGGTTGGTAGCGGGGCTGACTGCCCAGGGTGCGCCGAGCGTACTTAAGTAGGTACCATCACTCTTTGAGGCTGTTTTAGTACCCTTCTCAAAGGTATTGTTAAATTTGTTTTAGAGATGCGACAAAATCCGTGAGATACAAAAACGCCAAATAATCAATTACATAATATTCAGGTGTATTTATCAGTGACGTAACAAAATGTGGGGTCCTTGATATTTCTTAAAACTGGACCCCTTGAAAACCCTGTAAGTAGCCATTTTAAGGCGTCAAAAAAAACATTAAGTACCTATCTACCTAATTTCAACAATTTAGAAAATAGTAAAATCATCTAGGAGTGCCTCGTTGGTCTAGTGGTGGCAAGTAAGACTGCTGATCGTGAAGTCCTGGGTTCAATCCCCAGGTCGGACAAAGTGTTATTGAGTTTTTCCGTGTGGAATTCCTCAGTAGCAGCCCGGAGTTTGGATATGTGCCCAGTTGTTGGCAATAGGCTCGCCCCATATTACATGGGGCAAACATAACGGCGAAATGATATTGTTAATCAGAAGCCCATGGGCGGCATAAACTCTGACACCAGGTTAGTCACTAACCAAACGGAAAAAAGAAAAATAGAGTATTACTATACACCTCTGCCCTTCCCTTCGGGGAATACAGGCGTGATGATATGTTATGTTAAAATAATTTGAACATTCATAATATTGTTTAGTAATTTTAACATCATTGATGTTAACTGCCTTATTTGTGTATCTCGGGTCTATTGGGGCTATCATGAGCCAGGAGCCCCTAGCGTTTTGCCAGTCCTGCCACTCTATTCTTACGCTACTGGTCTTTAAAACTTACTGCCAACGCGACAGTGCGTGTGTTCCACAGAAAGGAATCAGTGTGTAAATCTTTAAAAGCGACTTCAAGAGGATAAGCATCCTTCTGCTAAGTGTGGTTAGTAACTATACACCGTTTGACCGTCATTGGGAGGCCTATTGTCAGCAGTGGACGTTTACAAGCTGATTTGATGACATTAACGTCTGCCAACGCCAGCCGTGGCTAAAGTTGTATTTTATCACATCCAACATAAATGAGTCAAATACTCATAATATTCAAGAACGATTCAGCCATTCGACAAGTAATGTATGCTCGGACTGCACTCGCAACTACTGACAAACGGCAACTAAAACTTGCCACGCCCGCTACAAGTCAACCGCCGTAATGTCATTCATAATGTGAAATAGGTATAATATTTTGATTAGCGGGTAATGTTTCTATCCATATTGATACTTCGATTTAGAACCCAACATGATCATCTTTCTGCCCTGGTCCCAAGTTACTTGGGGTCGGCGCAATATGTTTTTCTCTTCCACTCTTCCCTGTCAGCCGTCTCATTATCATTTACCTATCTTTCATATCCTCCCTCACACAATCCATCCATCTTTTCTTTGATCTCCCTCTCCCCCTCCATCCATCAACATTCATACTCATCACTCTCTTAGTCACATGTGTTTCATCCCTCCTCAGCACATGCCCATACCAAGACAAACGATTTCCTTTTAACTTTTCTGTCACTGGTGCCACTTTCAAACTTCCTCTAATATACTTATTTCTTACTTTATCCATTCGCGTCACTCCACACATCCATCTCAACATTCTCATCTCCGCTACGTATAATCTTCTTTCATCCGTCTTCTTCACGGAAGAACACTCTGATCCGTACAGAACGACAGGTAGATTTTGTAGATTTTGCCCTTCAGCTTGAGGGGCATCTGTTGGTCACAAGTTGTCCCTGTGACCTGTCGCCATTTCATGCAACCTGAGTTGATCCGATGCGTAACGTCTCGGTCAATTTCATCATACCCTTGGACGAGTGACCCAAGGTACCGGAAGATTTAGAACCCAACAGCAAAGCATTAATAAAAAAAAAGACTAATGTCAAAACTAAATTTATTTTTAGTATAGGGGTAGGTAGGTTGCAGCTGTGATAGTCTAGTGGTTAAACGCTTGCCTTCCATGCAGGAGGGTCTGAGTTCAATCCCAGCCCGTACCTACCTCTGACTTTACGAATTCATGTGCGGTTCAGAATTTGATTATCACTAGCGTTAACGGGAAAGACAAACATCGTGATCTCGGAACTTACACACCTGAGAGGGCTCCATAAAGTTCTCGATAATATGTGTAGTTTACCAACCCGCACCAGGCCAGCGTGGTGGACTAAGTTCTAAACCCTTCTCATACTGAGAAGAGGCCCGTGCCCAGCAGTGGGACAGTAATGGGCTGATTATGTTATGTTATAGGTAGGTTAGCTAACAATTAAACACGAGATCGTTGGCAGAAAAGCAAAATATTTCGCCTCAACATTTCCTTTCATATCATTCCATAAATTCATTCAGGCATGTTATTGGATCGCGTTTTATTCTTATGTAAGAAACACAAGTTTGCATTTCAAGTGACGTGATAAAGTTAAAAAAATCTATGAAAATGAAGTAGCGAAGTTAATTTGGCTATAAAAATGTTGTTTTTAATTTATATAGTAGTGTGTGCGGTCATGGTAGCAGCAGGTAAGTTAGACTGAATGCCTCGACTTATCTTGTTTAGATTATCTTAAGAATCAGCCTAGGTCCACTCTATTCGACCAATCACAGCAACCTTCTTTAATGGTACATACACACCAAGGAATTTCAAGTATACTCCACCAAGAAGAACATAGTCTGCTTAGTTGTCGGCAATAAGATTGACAACCACATCATTTTCGGACAATGGATAATGTCATGACAAACACTCGAGATCATTAAGGTCATCAGAGAATCTGACGTTAAAAATGCCAATGCATTCTACCAACTTCTTTGGTAAATCATTCACAGTTCAGGCTGTTCGGCTTTGGAATGCTTTGCCAGTTACAGTTAGACGTGCGCAATCCTTGGTCACTTTCAAAAGACTCGTCAAGGATCACTACCTATCAATATAGTTAATTTTGCATCTTTATGTATAGTTATTTATTGTCTGTTTATATTATATATTACATACACATTACACTATATATAGGTATATTTATATATAGGTATATATTTATTTCATATTTATTGTATATAATATTTATTTATTTGTGTTTTTAGGTTTATTTAATGTACATAATTTAATGTCTCCTCATTAATTGTTACACTGAGAACTACCTCTCTCTTTTTTTCTTGCACTTCATGTCCATCCAAAGGTTGTCTGGAAGAAATCGCCTAGTGCGATAAGACCGCCCATTGTACATCTCTATTTTTATAGTAATGTTTCTTGTTTGTTTTGTGTACAATAAAGAGTATTGTATTGTATTGTAATGTCAGCAAGCACATTGGGTCTCCCGCGCGACGGCGCAACATGTATTCCCAAGGTGGTGTCAGGCAGGCGGCCGGTCATAAAAGAATAACCCAAAACCTCTAACAACATGGATTTACGAAATATTTGTTGTGCCGACCCCACCTAGTGTGGGATAAGGGCAGGAAAAAGAAGTAGAAGAAGATACACCAACCTAACGAAGGCAAACAGACGATCAACATTCGAATGAAACCGGATTAGTTCTATACAAATTTTTGTACAATTAAAAAAAAACTAACGTTCGTTGAAGTTCGTTGACTTGGTTTTACCACACAAAGGTAATGTCTGTCGTCACCTCGCTGGCTTGGTGACCGCATGGCGAGCCTTTTGGCGCTGCTGAAGCGAGTGCCCGGTGCCAGTTATTGTCGTGAGGAAACCGGCATGCCTGACAGATATTTCTCGATGGCATATGAAGCCAAGTCAGAGACCCATGGGCGGCACACACTCTGACACCAGGTTAGTTACTAACCACACGAAAAGAAGAAGATTGTCAAATGGTATTTGCGAGGAAGTCCGACAACCGCTCTAACCTTGAGATATCGGCATTGCTCAGTAACTGGGTTGCGGAGGTCTGATGGCACTTACTTCTTGGAAAATACTGACTTTCAGCCGCGTCTGATTGGAAGCTGACCCCAATATAGCTGGAAAAAGATTATGAGGAAGGAGGCCTTTGCAGGGCCACCGTGAACTGAAAACATAATTGTAATACGGTCACGTTTTTTGCGGGCCTTGTCGGGAAATTATTACTATTTGTATGTTTGTTGTGGTATCGAGTGGGAAAGTCTACAACTCTTCTTCTTCCTGCCCTTATCCCACACTAGGCGGGGTTGGCACAGCATGTAATTCGTAAATCCATGTTGTTAAAGGTTTTGGCTTATTGTCATATGACCGGCCGCCTGCCTAACATCAACCCTCCTTGGGAATACTCGTTGCGCCGTCGCGCGGGTAACCCAATGTGCTTGCTGATTAACATTATGCAGTGGGTCCCAAAATGATATGCTTGTCAATGTTATTGCCGACAACTAAGCAGCCTATATGTTCTTTTCGGTGAAGTAAAGCCTGCAACTGGCTAGCGTAAATAAGTACCGTTTCTACTTTTACTAACAGACCAGCGGCTGATAGGAAAACAGCAGCGTCACCGCTGCCCAACACAGTGGACGTGGTGGTTTATGTCGTCTCTTTTTCGGAATATAGCTTTGCCCAGTCGGGGGCCTCGTGGCTAATTACCAACCGCGCACATCATACGATCACTGGGGTTAAGCTGCGCTTGCCGCGGTCAGTCTGTGGATGGGTGACCGTTCGTTACCATCGAGGCCCCTCCGTTCCTCGGAGAGCACGTCAAACAGTCCGTCCCCGGGTATCATACGAATACCTATGACAGTCGTTACGGGTAGTCAGAAGCCCTAAAATCTGACTATCGGTCTAATCTTAGGATATCGTCATTGCCCTGTAACTGGGTTGCGGAGGTATGATGGCAGTCGCTCCGTGTAAAATATTGGTATTCAGCCGCATCTGGTTAATCTGGAAACTGACCCCAACATAGTTGGGAAACTGCTAGGCAGAACAGAACATCTTTGCCCAGCCGTGGACTGTGAGAGACAGTATTATACAATCAATGTATTTTGTAAAGGCATTTAACGAAGTATTTCTCTCCACATCAGGTCCTATAGGAAAAACAGATACAGAACCTTACAATATTAATGGTACAATTTTTAAATCTAGAAGAATATTAAAAGGACATTTAGTAGGCGAAACTAGACCTTATATGGTAAGTCATTAGGCACATAATCCCTTAATGTATCCAACGGAGACGTCTTCATCATCCAACATCAAATCTATATTTTGTAATTTGTACGGTGTGTAATGGTACGTACTCACCAACCCAACGAAGGTCAACGAACGGGGTTCGTAAACAAAGTTTGATCAAATTCAACAAATAACGTACGTGACAGCTTGTTCACACAGAAACTGTTTACAGGATCCAGGTTGTATAAAGCCGGGTACAGACTTACGAAATGTAACATGCAATGTAACACGCAATGAAAGAATTTGCCGTCCACATTGTCGCAATGTATCATGCATTGTAACAGAATTCCCATAGTATGGACGCCTTGCGCGCACGAACCGTGCACACTACGCGTGCGTACTACGTACCTTTCATTAGGTACATGTTACCTACGTTATAGCAGCCTGTTTTTTTTTTATTTTTTTAAATCGTTGCCCCACACTAGGATTTCTCCTGTATCGTGGGTGCATTTACAGACACAAATCTTCACATGCACAAACATCCAGACCCGGAACAAGTATCTGTAGGCCATACAAATATTTGTTCCGTGCGGGAATCGAACCCACGACCCACAGCGCAGAAGCCAATTGCTTAGCCACTGCAACAAACGTGTCGTCAAAAAAATTCAAGTCAAGTCAAGTCTGTACCCACCTTAAGCGAGTTCACATACACGAAAGTATTCCAAATCCAGTAAAAAATACTGGATCCGTTATTTTTTATTGTATCCTATATGCCAGATGCGACGCAGTTGCCATTTGTTTAACTGATCCGTCGATACAGATGTGAACAACACATCCAGTACCGACGGATCCATTTTAACGGATCTGTTAAAGTGGAGATCCGCTGTGTGAACAGGCGCTTAGTCGGCCTTCGTTGGCTAGGTGTATGCTGCACCATCCAATACACGTGTCTGCTGGTCGTCCGAAGCACACGAAGCAACTGTTGACAAAGTTGATTGGATATCTTATAGAACGTCTTTCTTTTAATACTGTAAAGTTAAACCACATAATATAATTATACTTAGTATAAATAAACATGGTTAAACCAACATATTAATTACAGAGCCTTTTTACGGTTACGTACCCAAAGGGTGCCTACGAGACCCTACTACGAAGCCTACGCCGCGCCGTCCGTCCGTCACAGGGCTGTATCTTATTAACTGTAATAGATAGCTATAGTCGGACCGATAATTCGATGCAGTAACTTGACAGTACAAAGCAAAATAATGATACCATACTAAAACTAATAGTGTTGGGTAGTGAACGATTTTACGAGAAGAACGAATACGAAAAATAGTTCAATTTAAACATTTCTCTATAAATTCTTTGTACCTCTCCACGATTCTGTACACTAAATCCGCATTATGTACCATAATTGTGCATTTAAGTATTTAATAAATAAATAAATAACAACCTTATGTTCAGTTATTTGATGCTTCAAAAACGTCATATCAGTATTTACTAGTGGTTACGGCTATTTTTAATAGTGATACCGTGTTTTGATCCTTTAGTTATTAAATTCAATAAAAAGTATGCATATAAGTACATTATTAAGTTCATTCGATTTCATTCATTCTTTTTTTCACCGCACCACCTTTTTTTTTCCAGTTTGGTTTAGAAGGATGCATTGCAAGTCCAATCAGGCTGAAGAAAGAAAGAAAGAAAGAAAGAAATAATTTTCTTTCTTTCTTTCTTTCTTTCTTTCTTTTGTGAAAAACTGGTATCCCTCTGTCAAGTTACTGCATCGAATTAACGGTCCGACTATAGCTGAAATTTCTCGATGGTTTTCGGTACCGAAATAGTAGAAAGGTTAAATTATAATGATATAGCTTAACATTTATAAGAAAACGGTATCTTTATATTTTAAAGATATCGTAACCTCGTACCGTAACCGCTTTCAAACCCCGAATGTAGATACTTATTAATTTATCTTAGGTATACTTAAGAGCAGCTCCAAATGTGGAAACGAAGATTATAGACTCGAACTGGCTTTGTGGTGGC
Source organism: Amphipyra berbera (assembly GCA_910594945.2). NCBI lineage: Eukaryota > Metazoa > Arthropoda > Insecta > Lepidoptera > Noctuidae > Amphipyra > Amphipyra berbera. The sequence goes on along the minus strand of OU343144.1, from coordinate 7,931,246 downwards.
GCGATCATTCACGAGACGTACATCCTCACGTCGGCTGCCTGTATCGAGGATGTGAAACATTTCCTCGTCGTGTCTGGAACACACAAGTAAGAATTTAGAATAGAATTAGAATTCGTCTATTATTTTATTCGTCAGATAATTTTTATCTAAGGAATAAATATGGCGGTTTGACATATCTATACTAATATTATAAAGCTGAAGAGTTTTTTGTTTGAACGCGCTAATCTCAGGAACTACTGGTTGGAATTGAAAAAATATTTTTGTGTTGGATAGTCCATTTATCGAGGAAAGTTATAGGCTATATAACATCATGCTACGATCAATGGGAGCGGAGCATAAATGAATAATGTTGCAAAAAGGGGAAAAATGTCCACCCGTGCGAAGTCGGGACGGGCCGCAGTTTTCTATACAAAAGCTGTCAAAACGTTCTGCCTAGCCTTTTTCCCAACTATGTTGGGGTCAGCTTCCAGTCTAACTGAATACCAGTATTTAACACGGAGCGACTGCCATCAGACCTCCGCAACCCGGTTACAGGGTAATGCCGATATCCTAGGTTAGACCGGTAAAAGCTGTCAAAACGTCAAACATATTCCCCAGATAAAAGTTATCTGACTATTGAAAAATCAGCCCTTAGATATGGCACGTGGAAGTTGATAGATGTAAAAAAAACAATACATGTCGCCTCTAATAGGTAGGCGTAATCTTAGATAATCATTTCTTTTATTATACGGTTTTAAATAACTTCACTTCGTATATTTGTTTGCTTCTTTATTTGTTTGATTCAAATCTTGCGACAGATTTTTCAACTACTTCTGCTCAACCGATTCTCCTGAAATTTCGCACACAAATTCAATTTCCATGATAATACAACATTATCATAATTTTAACCTTTAATCTTCAAATCCTGATGCCGCAGAAGTAATCTATACTAATATTATAAAGCTGAAGAGTTTGTTTGTTTGTTTGTTTGAACGCGCTAATCTCAGGAACTACTAGTTGGAATTGAAAAATTATTTTTGTGTTGGATAGTCCATTTATCGAAGAAGGTTATAGGTTATATAACATCACGCTACGACCAATAGGAGCGGAGCATAAGTGAAAAATGTTGCAAAAACGGGAAATATATCCACCCGTGCGAACCCGGGGTGGGCCGTTAGTGTAAGATAAAACCGTTTAACTTAAAAGTTTTTTTAAGGGATTATTTATAAATTAAATCATCCTAAATCATTATATGAGTAACATTTGTATTGTTGAAAGTTACAGTTTAATTATTAAATTTTTAGATGGTATCCCGCTCAAGAGAAAAACAATGAGTGTATAAATAACGGTGCGAAGAGGGCTGTATGGAAGTGTGTGCCAAAATGTAAGTACCTATACCACGTGTCCCAGTTTGTAGTAAAAAAATATTTAAGGGCGGTATATACACTCTGTGTTATCGACAAAAACATCCCACTCGTAGAGTGGATTCTCCACACCCACAAAGATATAGTAATTTTAGTATTTGACTTATCTATTTCCATCTCTACACACTCAAACACCAACTTAAGACCTAGGCCTCACAGGGGCGTAAATTTAATGTCATTTGAAAGGCATAGAAAATCTAAAGAAGTATCAAACTGCTATAGATAAGTTAAGCAATTTATGTAATGAGTCATGAAAACTAAATTTTATACATAATATTACACATCGTCAGGTAATTAAATTATCTACTTAATATGTATACTCTAAGAAAAATAACTATGTTTATTTTCTTAAAAAAATACTTTGAATCTCTCTACTGTAAAGTAGGTATATTGGCGCTTTTGTCTTTTTACCTTTCCACTGACGACATTATTTTCTCATTTTCTAAAATATTTTTAATATTATAATAAAATTTTATTAATGAACTATTTATAAAATTGCTTGCGAGTTGCGACTTCCTTCGCAAATACATTTCTGGTTATCATTATATTATCTTCAGCTGTGATAGCATAGCGGTTGAACGGTTACCTTCTATGCAGAAACAGGGCTGGCGGGTTTGAGAACAACGCCACCCTGCACTTCAAATATTTCGAAATCACTTGCGGGTCCGAATTTGATTATCATTTGCGCTAACGGTGAAGGAAAAACATCGCGAGGAAACCTGAAAAGGCTTCATAAAGTTCTCGATGATGTGTGTAGTCCGCCAACCCGCACCAGACCAGCGTAATGAACTAATGCATAAACCCTTCTCATTTTGAGAAGAGGCTCGTGCCCAGTTGAGTTACTGTACCTGATGGGTTGATTATGTTATCTTCAAATCATCGCTTAAGATCTCACTATCAAACAAATATCTATTAATTTGATTTTCCATCACGCACTTAGGAGCATTTTCTTTTATTAACCATTAAAGTGTATAGCTTATAGCATAGTCAGCCCATCACTGTCCCACCGCTGGTCACGTGCCTCTTCTCAGAATGAGAAGGATTAAGGCTTTAGTTCACCATGCTGGCCTGAGTAAAGTAAATAGTAGTAGTGAAGTGTATAGAGATTATCTAGTAGACCGCCCTGAACATAAACTCTCCGAACTTTCGTGTAAGTATACTCAGAAATGAAAAAATCACTGTAAAAACGTTTAAATAAATTTGCTTAATGAATGGCCGATCCTAAAAGCCCGTTCACACAGCGGATCCGTTTTAACAGATCTGTCGGTACTGGATGTGTTGTTCACATAAATGTACCGATAGATCAGTTAAACAAATGGCAGCTGCGTCGCGTCTGGCAGGCAGGATACAATAAAAATACTGTCGTGTATGTGAACTCGTTCATACAACTACAGGCGCCATCACCAAAATGAAAACGGATCCGCTAAAACGGGTCCTGTAAACAGTTTCTATGTGAACTAGCTGGAAGATGGTGTTAATTAACCTTTTGAAGACCACGCTATAGACGAACGAATGAGCACTTCTCTCCACGCTTCGCTACAAATCCATCGTACTTTTTTTATAGATATCGACGTCATTGACGGCGCGAGCACATTTTCATTTGACGTCTAAAGCCGTCGATGGCGTTCAAAAAGTAAAATTTTAATTAAAAGCAAATTTGTTCCTAAGAAATCTATTACACAACCTCCTAAAGTCCAGTCGCGGAGCAGGGAGAATTTCGTACTATGTACCTTTGTACGTACCTTTGTGCCTACAACCAATTGCAATATGTGTTGACGGCGGTCACCGCATCTGTGCGAGCGCGACGGCAAGATATTTTTGCGCGAGCGACAGAGATAAGTAGTGACGTATCATTGTACGAAATTCTTCCTGCACCGCGACCGCACTTTACATGAAGTTCAATCCTTTTTATTTTTGTCATTAGCTTACTACTTCGACGGCAACGAATTCGACAATATCCGCTGGATGATAGCCGACATAGCCGTCGTGAAAGTCGAAGACGACTTTAACTTCGAACGGCGGGTCCGAGGGTGCGACTTTATTCCCAAGAAGGTTGATTTTAATAACCATTCCAGTGAACTGGAGAAGTCTGGCAAAATGGCTTCCATTGCCGGGTGGGGCACAACAAATAGTTTTGAAGATGTATGAAAAAAATATTGTTTATTTTATACAGTTAACAGTGATAACTTAGCGGATGAACGCTTGCCTTCCATGCAGGAGGGTGTGAGTTCGATCTTGGCCCGTACTTCTGACTTTTCGAATTCTTATGCGGATTAGAATTCGATTTTAATGATGAAGGAAAACATCGTGACGAAACCTGCACACCTGAGAGAGCTCCATAAAATTCTCGATGGTGTGTGTAGTCTGTCAACCTGCACCTGGCCAGCCTGGTGGACTAAGGCCTAAATCCTTCTCATTCTGAGAAGAGGCTCATGCCCAGCAGTGGGGCAGTAATGAGCTGATTATGTTATATTATAGGTAGGTTAGATAGCAATAAAACGAGACCGGTGCGCGGTGGTAGAAAAGCGGTTGTCAGACTTTCGGTATTCTGACTACCCGTATCATAGAATGATAGTTAGGTAAGCATCAAAATATCCATGACCACTTGTACAGAGTTTGACTGATCGCTTGAACCATAATATCCATAGACAATACACCAAACCTAGTAGGTATAACTATTTAGTACTATCATAGTAGACCAACGGCTTAACGTGCTCTCCGAGGCACGGAGGGGTCTCGATGTATAACGAACGGTTACCCATCCACGGACTGACCGCGGCAAGCGCAGCTTAACCTTGCAAATCATATGATCCGCACAGTTGGACCCCACGCGCGACCTCAACGCAGTAACGTTACCAGTTAATTATTTATAATTTTACGTAAATCGATACTGTTGTTTAATTACAATCTTTACAGTAGCCTCATCAATACAATTTTTGAAAAAATAACTATCCTAGTGTTCATCCTACCTGATAAATACTATCGTATTACTAAAACCCAGTTATTGCCACATCGTCAGGTTTTCTCAGGCTATTGACAGTGACAGGGTTTATCACGAAATTAAAAACTTTTTTGTCAATCAATGTTTAAGTAATTCAGCTTGATTACAAAACCATTTTTTATATGTTTTAGGATAATCCCGACAAAAACGTAAGTACCTCAACCACATATCTATTGTAACTGTTGGACAGTAGGTAAGCATCAAAAATATCCATGACCACTTCTTCAGACTTTAACTGACTGCTTGAACAATAATATCCATAGACAATACACCATATGTACCTAGTAGGTATAATATCAAATCCTCCAATAATATCAGATCCAATCCTCCTAAACAAATTGGGAATTTTGCAATGATCCTGAAAATAGCTCGGATGATAACGAAAATCTGTCTGAGATGCCAAATATCCGGTCGTTTGCAAACGTCCTAGGATTATCGCAAACATACGATATTTCCGATTATCCTACGACATATCCATATAAGATCCAGCTTCAAAATCTAAGCACATTTGACAGTCAAAACTGACTGTAGCAGCAGTTCAGCCTGATTGGACTTGCAATGCATCATTCTAAACCAAACTGGAAAAAAATATTCGTATCGCACTAACTTCCCTATGTATTAAAAAGATCAACTTACAAAAATAATCAATTAATTCATTTTAGCAGTTACGAACTTCAGAAAACTCACCAGATTTAATGGAGACGGACGTGCAGTTGGTTACCAAACAGAATTGTAAGAAGCGCTGGGAGTCTCGCTACCACTTTGTCATAGATGATAACATGATATGCACTAAAGATGTCACCGAGGACGAGTCCATGAGCGCAGTGTGCACGGTCAGTAACTGATTATCGAAATGGATTTGAATCGGGGGAATGATGCAGTTGAAGAATCAGTATTTTATACGGAGAGACTTGATTACACATTTCCAGTATAACAGCTAGTTCACACAGAATCTGTTTATAGGACCAGTTTTTATTTTGGTGATGGCGCCTGTAGTTGTATGAGCGAGTTCAAAAACACGACAGTATGCCGAATCCAGCAAAAAATACAGAATCCGTTATTTTTATCGTATCCTGTCTATCAGATGCGCCGCAGCTGCCATTTGCTTAACTGATCCGTTGGTACAGAAAGGTAAACCAAGTTTTAAAATATACCCATCACTTTCTAACGTCATACAAAAAAAAGAGACGGGACTTTTTAAAGCCTGGGTTTTTCTTAGACCATCTCTCGTAATAAGATGGTCTGTGTTCTGTAGATAATTCGAAGATGTCCTCGACATAAAACAAAATTGTTTATATAGGAACGTGAAGTCAACTGCAAGGAGCTATACGACAGTGAAAATGATGAAGATGAAGAACAACAACCTACCAGAAAGATGATACCGGATCCCAGCAAGCTGTTCGTACATACTGCCGCGCACTACGATGCCACCAGGAGGACCAAGGTTATTGCAGGCGGATTTTGCGAGGTATTTAAGTCTACTTAATTGAAATTTATCGTGTATTTTAGCCGTGATGGTGGACTCCCACGAGCTAGGTGGAGTGACCATCTTCGCAAAGTCGCTGGTACAGCTGAATGAGAGAAACTGATAATTGAGTTCCGTGGCGTGCTATTAGAGAGCCCTCAGTCCAGCAATGGGCTGTCTGTGGAGGAACGAGATATGGCGTTCCTCCAACGAAAAAGGAGAATCCTCCAACCAGGCAGATCTTATGCCTGGCGTGCTACTGATAACGGTATTTTTTTTTTCTATTCGACTGCTTGTAGATCGTCTTGCGGACCATTCCTGCGTAACCGGGCAGTTATTGGCGAGACCTGAAGGGTCTCCAACCAACGGGAACGAGAGTAAAATACTTAACCTAAGTTAACTACTACTAATATCATGACTAGCTAGCAACAACAGCACTAAGGGCGACCCCTAATGGGACTCGGACCTCGGCTTAGGGCGTTGCTTGCGAGAGGACTGGAAGGGAGACAGCTTGATGAGAGCTGAATTAACGGCGTGAGCCCAACGGTTGATGTTGGGAAGTTGTTATACTATCTGCGTGTCAAATCTTGATATCGCGACGCAATCTTCTGTGACGGCATATTTGCGAGTTGTCAATATTGTCGCTGTAGTCTGCTAGACAATCGCCGTGCTACGTAGTTCGCATATGGCGGGGTAGATGCCGCCATACTTTCATGAAAATAAGCCGATTAGAGTTAAAAAAAATACCAATTTCAATTATTTCAATAGAAAATTATCACTAGACCTTTTTTTTTTTTTTTCTTATCGTGGGGAAATCCTCATGGACTATCCCCCGTCTGGGGAAAACGGGGGTGTGTGCCGGACTCTTACCGGCTAAAACCACCACGGTGTCCCTCCTTCTGACCTAAGGCCGGGGTCGCGGGATTCGCTATTGCATGCACCGCAACCCCGGCAGGTCTTGGTCCAGCAATTGCTGGTGGACCTCTCCACTGTAGGGCCCCACCCCACGACCTCCTGAGAGGCGCGGGGGGCACCCCACATCACCGGCGCACCAGAACACATGGTACGCCGTGACCACCCCGGGGACCAAACAAGTACATGGGCGCCAGGCTACCCCGTGTCTGGGCACCCCTGGTCCCCCTGCGACGGGTCAGGTTAATGACCCGCCGCCTACCACTTTTCGGCCGCAGAGGATAGGGAGAGCGGCCAACTAATAATATAATAGCGCGAGCGGCCAAATAATAACTAATAATATCGCTTTACAATACTTCATTCCAAACTGTAAAGTATGAGCATCATGCAGCTATTAGTGATACGCTTATAATCATATCATATTACTGCCTATTGTCTGGTAATATGAGTCTGTCATGCTCACTTAAATGTCTTGCTGATGGTGGCGTTGTTTATCCGGTCGTTGAGTTCCCTATAATATGGTTGAGCTGACCGATGCGGATGTGCACGTCATGCTCGTGAACGGGTGCCGTCTGTCGGGACTGGTAAGCTCTTAACTGCTATGGCAATCATAGAAGGCATATTTTTCTATTTGTTACTCTTATGTGAGTTTATTTGTTACATTAACCTGCATTATTCTCATTCTATTTCTCACACTACTGTAATGGAATTGTAATGAACTACTATTTTAAAAAGAGTATTCATGGAGTTTCTTGCCGGCTCTTCTCCATAGAACCTACCTTTTGGAACCGTGCACCTAGTCGTGACGTTTTAAAAGTGCCTGAAATCTGGTCTATTTGAAATAAAAAACTTTGACTTTGACTTTGACTAACTAAACACCGACACTCCTCTCCCCCTGCGGCCCCACCGCGTCCGCCATCTGACGGTGGCGGCCCCGTCAGGCCGCGGAAGGTAGGGAGAACGGCGCACCGTAATACCGGCACTCCTCTCCCGCCGCGGCCTCCACCCTTCAGCCGCAATGCCTCCCATAAGACATCGCGGCCCTCCTCACTTGGCCGCTACGTCGAGGGCTTCCAGGCCCAAGCCCCGACGAGCAGCCCCTCCTCGGGTTCCTCTTCGCTTCACCGTGGGGCTCGAAGCCACGGCTACTAAGCCTCCCCGCAACGACAATGCGGGAACCCACCGGGGGGGATTATCACTAGACCTAAATTAATTTAACTATGCTAAAACTATTTTTATAATAAAAAGGTGCCACGAGTTTCTCAATTCCGACTACCAATGAGCCTAGGAATGTAAAATGGAAAATCACAAATAAAACAATTGTATACCCAGAATGACCATGGAGGACCTCTTGTCGTGGGTCAAGGCAAGAGTTCAGTGGTAGTAGGAGTGATGTCTGCCTGTCTTACTAAAGACATCACGAAGAAATGCTACGGACCCTTCCTGTTTACCAGCGTTTATCAATATAGGAACCTCATCAGCTGTGCCATTTCCAAGGATCTTGGGTGCGTCTGATTTTTTTTTTCTCCAAGGTCTTAAATCGGTTACCTACGGTACTAGGTGAAGATTCCTTTAAAAATACCCTTTTACGACCTTTTTACGATTTCGGCAACGAAAAACATCGAATGATGAATGAATCACACTAATGCCATCTGAAGCTTCATAGCGAAGGACAGGCTGGCGCCGCAGTTCATAAATGAAAACCTTTATTTATAAAGGTTTAGGTACCGATACCGGAATATACCATTTCGCATGTACAGACTGCATTTCGGTACCGAAATATACAAGGTTAGTCGGAAAGGGGATACTAAGCCGAAAGGGTGTTAAAGTACTCATAATAAGGGATAACTTTATTTCTACTTCCCCAAAACTCGATAGTTTAAGAGAAATAGCTTTCAAAGATTTCGTAAAAAAATATGCTAAAATCTATCTGTCCATAGCTATGACCAGCTGTTTTTACAATTTAGGTCATATTTGGGGACACGGATTAGAAATTTAATTTTCTGAATTCATAACTAAAGCAGGTATGTTTTTTTTTTTGAAAAAATAAAATTCGTTTTGCATGCAAATAAAAATTATCGAATTTTGAAATTTTAACACTTGCTTTAAAATAGTCATCAGTACTTTAGGTGGCCCGCGGCTTAGTACCCCCTTTCCAACTAACCTTGTATTAAAGTATCGTAATATTCAGGTAAAAACATCGTGAGGAAACCTGCACACCAGAGAGGGCTCCATAAAGTTCTTGATGGTGTGTGTAGTCTGCCAACCCACACCGGGCCAGCGTGGTGGACTAAGGCCTAAACCCTTCTCATTCTGAGGCCCATGCCCAGCAGTGGGACAGTAATTGGCTAGTTATGTTAATATTCAGGTAACCAGAATTTAGGGGTATGATTTTAAAGGTATCTTAATTTTCGGGTTCTTCAGTCCCTGTTATTTTAGACTAGTAATTGATTATGCCAAGAGGAGGGGTTGCAACAGCCTTTGCGATACAATCACCATGATTGGCAGACGGATTAATGATAAGCACTTGGATGGCGACTGTCCATCCTCTCGTCATTACGTTAGTCGCCTTTTAGACATTTACGAAATTCACGCTACACATGCACAGTTTGTTGGATAACATCGCGCCTGTATTCCCCTAAGGGTTGGGCAGAGGTGTATAGTAACACCCTCATTTCGCCGTTATGTTTAGGTCCCATGTAATAGGGGGCGAGCCTGTTGCCATCAACAGGTACAAATCCAAACTCCAGGCAGCTACTGAGGAAATCCACACGGAAAAACCCAATAACACTTTGCCTGACTTGGGGATCGAATCCAGGACCTCACAATCAGCAGTGCGCTTGCCACCACTAGACCAACGAGGCAGTTTGTTGTATTTTGCTTGTTTATTACAAATAGTGGTCCAGGATTTTTAATAAGAGCCTGTAACTGCACTTTTATTGAAATATGTAGGTACTTCTTTAATTGTAGGTAACTGTTTCGTGATACACTATGTAACAGGGTGCCTTGCGTAACGACGTGTCCTGCGTAAGCGACGAACGCGACGCGACGAACGCGACGCGACGAACGCGACGCGACGAACGCGACAAACGCGATCAAAACAACGGCATTCCCTACTAGCGGCCTATGTAGCGAGACGCGACGTAACGTGTATTTGCTCCACATCGTGTCTTTTGTTTTTTTTTTATTTGTTACTAGGCCTGCGTTTGGCCGCCATCCCGCCTGATGTTAAGCGATGATACGGTCTACGATGGAGCACGCTTGCCCAGAAGAAACCGATTCACTCGTGACTTTAAGACACCCAGATTGTACCTGTCGGTGAACACCCACTCAGGCAGCGCATTCCACTGTTTGGCGGTTTTCACAATGAAAGTGGAATCAAAACGCTTCGTTCGGGTTTTTGGTATATCAACCATGAACCGATGGCGCTTTTTCGTGCTTCTGGCCGTCCGATAGAAAAAAGGGCAGGGTGGTATTAGATCATGCAGATCTGAAGCACACTCTCCGAAATGTGTCCGATAAAAAACCGATAGACCGCATCGCGTCGCAGCGCGTTGCGTTTGTCGCTTACGCAGGACACCCCGTAAGCGAAAAACGCGACGCGAAGCGATACTGCGAACGCGACGAACGCGATCAAACCAACGGCTTCTACTGGCGGCCTATGTAGCGAGACGCGACGTAAAGGCTGATTTACACGAGGATAGTTTCTTGAAGGGGGACTTGTTCTGTCTTTGTCTTTCTCTACGGTGAAAACAGAGATAGCATGAAACTATATCCGTGTAACTGAGCCATAACGCGTACTAGTTCCGCGTCGTGTTGTGTCGCGTTGCGTCGCATTTGTCGTTTACGCAGGACTTTATTACGCAGGACTTTATTACGCAGATTTGTTAATTATGTGGGACCTTGTTTTCTATGAAAGTTTTTAATAAAGATACATACGTGGATAACATTATACAAACATTAAGGTGATCTTACACTGAGGTTGGTAATGTTACATAACATTATTAAAACACTATAAATTTTACATTTTGTTTAGGTTTTTTGCTAGATGTTATATTATATACTCAGTGTGGGAGAATCGTTAAATAATCACATCATTACACTCGTAATTACACTACCTCGTTGGTCTAGTGATAGCAAGTGCGACTGTTGATGGTAAGGTCCTGGATTCGATCCCAGGTCGGGCAAAGTGTTATTGGGTTTTTCCGCGTGGAATTCCTCAGTAGCAGCCCGGTGTTTGGATTTGTGTCCGATTGATGGCAATAGGCTCGCCCCTTATTACATGGGACTTAAACATAACGGCGAAATGAGGGTGTTACTATACACCTATGCCCAACCCTTCGGGGAATACTTGCGTGATGTTGTGATGTTATCATTACACTAGTAATTTACAAAAAATATATTTTACTACATTTTCACCTAATATAATTTCCATTTGGTTTCTTGCAGGCCTACATGCAGGAGATTGTTAAGGTCATCAAAGACTCCCATGGTTGAAACCAATTTTGATTGGTCTAACCACGTATATAATGGGTAAATTAATTTTAATAAAGTCATCATCAGTACACCACTACATCAATCATACATATATACATAAACTCACGCCTTTCTCTCATGGGGGTAGGCAGAAACTATAGAACGCGACATGCTACGACCCTTACATACCCCTTTCGCTTCATTCACATTCATACATCTAATCATACACGCACGCTGGTTGAGAGTACTACGCACCTAACCTTTGTGAAGAACATCACCAATAACATCGATGTATGTCCTTCTAGGACGTCCTCTACCGGCGTTTCCATTGACATCCGCCTGATAAATTCCTTTTGTTGATCGCCGTTCACTCATTCTCTCAACATGACCAAACCACCTAAGCATACTCCTTTCAGTTTTTGTCACTACATCATCTTTTAAACCGCAACTTTGACTAATCTCGTCATTTCTCAATGTATCATTCAAAGTTACACCGCACATACCTACTGCGCAAGGAACGCATTTCCACGGTATTTATTCTACTTTCATGCCTCTTCTGCCACGACCAATCATCATTACCCATTATCAATATTATATAGGTAGGTATATTATGTGGAGGGGCCCGTGGCTTATTACCAACCGCGCAGATCATACGATTTGTGAAGTTAACTGCGCTTGCCGCGGTCAGTCCTTGGATGGATGGCTGTTCGTTACACATCAAGACCCCTCCGTGCCTCGGAGAGCACGTTAAAAGTCGTTACGGGAAGATAGAAGTCCGAAAAGTCTGACTGGTCTAAGCATAGGACTAGGTTGTGGAGGTCTGATGGCAGTCGCTCCGTGTAAAATACTGGTATTCAGCCGCATCTGGTGAGTCTGGAAGCAGCTCCAACATACTTGAGAAAAAGCTAGGCAGAACGATGTGAAAGTTTAAGAAGATGGATGGATGTTTGTTACTAAATCATGCATAAATGGCTGAACGGATTTAGGTGAAATTTAGCACATAGATAGACCATGTCCTGGATTAACACATAGAATATCTTTTATCCGCGTACATGAAGTATTTCTCCTAGGTTGCGAGTGAATCCGCGGGCAACAGAGCTAGTAACTTATAAAAGAAAGTGCCCCGCCGTACTATGCGAGCCAACTAAGAATAGGATCGCGCTTGCTGACAACTTCACACGATAGCTGTCAAATTAGTACTGCCAGCAAAAAAAACGGAAAAAAATGTGATTTTTTTTATTCATATTATTTATTTTCATTTTTATAAAATGTTCTTCTTGAATTCCATAAATAGATAATTTTGGATATTTTAGTAATATTTGGAAACAGTATTCATTAAAAAAATGAACCAATATATACCTATAGTTAACTTCACGAAATGCTACTGGTCACCCTAATATGTCGCCATAATAATAATATAATTACTGTATAATTAATTTGGCGTAAAATTTATTACAAATACCAAAAAAGTAAAGAAAAATTAATTAAACTGAGTATAATTTCTTTGTTTATTTTTTTGCACATCTTACGCTTTGGTAATGAAGTTCACGAGTATTGCGAAACAAAATGGCGTCTTGGCAGTACTATTCTTATTTGGCTCGCATAGTACTTGTCTGTGCATTTTTTTCTCCATAGTAACTATTGAACGGGTTTTATTTCGGTTTTCACGATCAGAAATAAAGATTCTTGGGAAAGGTTTCTGTGTATAATTTTTAACGTGTGTTATCACATTTTTGTCAAGAAAGTCGAAAAATCATGTTTGATGAAAAGTCATGAACACAATCGTTTAGTCAGTGAGAGATACATAAGTACCTACGACTAAGTATTTAATTATATGTTGTGTTGAAGACTGTACGTTCAGTGCAAATGATACCCGTATACTGAAATTCAACCGTTGGTCTTGCACGAGTAATTTAGATCGTTACCGACTACCAATTGAGTTGATGTCGAGTATCTTTTTAATTTAAATTCCGACTAAGCAGGGGCCAATTTTTGTTATTTCATAAGAAAAACGATTGATAAGCCATGGCCATGGCAGGCAGGGCCAGACTGGGACCTGAAATCGGCCCGGGCATTAGAGAGACGGTAGACCAGTGCTGGCAAGAAAAAAATCATTCCCAAACGATTAGACGGACGACGATTTTTTTTTAGATGCTCCCCTCACTCTTTCTCTTGTATCTTGGGTGCATTTACAAACAATTTGCGGCTTCTTTTCCAAGTGATAGTTGGACGATGATATTATAAGTAAAAAGGTGTAGATAGGTTACCTACACAACATTCGATTTTCAAAAACGGCACACTAACGCACACATAAATAACTAAATATTGCAATAGCACACTACATTACGATTAGACGTCAAAATAGGATGGCATGATTCGATTATCGCGAACGAAAAAGAGACAAATGTAATTTGCGACAGTGGGTCGTCTAACGTAGTAGAAACGCAACACTGAGATCAAGTCTGGCTAATTAGCCACATTTTGTGTCGCTTGCTGAGCGCCTATAACCTATCTACACCTTTTTACTTATAATATCATTGTAGTTGGACGACCTTTTTTTTTGACGTTCCCCTCACACTTTCGATTTCTCCGACTGTGTGACCGGCCCATCAGTCCACACCGGCCCATCGGGCACTTGCCCGATTTGCCCGTGTGGCCAGTCCGGACCTGCCATTAGGTACGATTGTTGTTACTTTGCTATGCTACAAAATTTTCAACGGCGCGACAATGGAATGATTATGCATCGTTTAAAAATGATAGGTAATAATCTATAAGCATAGCACGAACGTTTGATGTATAGTATCGTAAACACATCGCTAATGTAAGCGAATTTTGAATCGAAAATATAACTCCTATAACAATTTGGCATGCACAATTTGAATCATACATAGATATCGTCACCGGTAAACCAATACTACTTAGGGTGAAGCCAGAAGAGCGTAATTTTTTGAGTTGTGAGTCGCGTAATTTCTGCTACTTTCGGTATCATATAAAACTCATGTTTCGTTCGCACGGCGACGCAAAATGAGTTGTGTTGTGGTGAAATTAAGCGACCGAAATTACGCGACTCACAACTCAAAAAATTACGCTCGTCTGGCTTCAACCTTAAGCGCCATTTTGGCCAAAATTAGTCCACCTTTTCGGCTTAGTACCCCCTTTCCGACTAACCAGTCGGAAAGGGGGTACTAAGCCGAAAAGGTGTTAAAGTACCTATAATAAGGGATAACTTTTGTTCTACAACTTTTTCCAAAACTCAATAGTTTAAGAGAAATAGCTTTTCAAATATTTCGTAAAAAATATGCTAAAATCTATTTGTCCATAGCTATGCTCAGCTGTGTTTACAATTTAGGTCATATTTGGGGTCACGGATTAGAAACTTAATTTTCTGAATTCATAACTGAAGCAGGTATAATGTTTTTTTGAAAAAACTAAAATAATAATCTTTTTGCATGCAAATAAAAATAACCGAATTTTGAAATTTTAACACTTGCTTTTAAACAGTCATCAGTGATACTTTAAGAGGCCCGCGGCTTAGTACCCCCTTTCCGACTATCCTTGTATAGGTATATCGTTGAATTATAATAAAAAATGCAATCCAACGATATATAACTCATTATGGCCAAAATGGCGCTTAAGTAGTATTATTGGCTTTCAAGTGACGACATGAATAAAATTTTAAATTTAATTAAATTTTAATAGTATGTGCAGAACGAGTATTTTTAATTCAAAATTCACTCATATTGACATTACCAACGTTACAACATCGTGTTAGGCCTGCTGATGTGTTGGTGAACGACAGGCCGTCTGTGGCCCTATGAAGAATTAACTTGTTATACATTACCAGGCCAGCTAGTGCGGATCACCCGGTGCACCGAGTGCGGAGTGCAGACATTACAAGGTTCTCAGGCGCTCTTACGCCGCAGAAGAAACCAGAATCAACGCCGCGTAAGCAACGTAAGGGCGCGCGGCCTCCATTGGACGATACCACCGTCGTCTAAAAATTAGCCGTTTACTTAATTAAAGTGACAATAAAATAAATTGTTTATTCGTAAATTGTTGGTTATGAAAATAAAGAAGGAAAAATAAATCTAAAATATTTCTCGTACTTATTGTTTCATTAATACTAACTACAGTAGGGGGAGATGGGGTGCATTGATACATGGGGCACATAGATACAGTCAATATACATCGAAAACAAAACGCGTTAGAAGAACCGTCCGCTACATATAGAAAGGTAATCATACACCCTACGCGCACACTAGCGCGGAGCAACGTTCACTCGACGATTAGCGCCACAGATTAATGATATATGATTAGCGCTTGGCACGTGTAAACCTGTTTCTGACTATCGGAACAAAATTTTCATAGTTTTCTTTCGGATGTGATTCTACCAATATATTTAGTGTTACCTGTGATATATTAAGATATTTGGTAACTACATATCTGTCATTACATTATGTAAACTTAATTTTTTTTATTATTTATTTCTTTAATTTTATAAAATATTTATTTCGATTGTAGTAGGCAGGGGCACATTGATGCAAGCGCTGTCGGGGCACATTGATACGTAGGTATCAATGTGCCTATTTTTTAAGTATAAAACTAGTGATGACTGATTAAGTCAATTTTAAAGAATGGTTATAATCTTATTGTTTAAGTATAAGAGTAGTGATGACTTATTAAGTCAATTGAAGAATGATTATATCTTATTGTTTAAGTATTTTTTATGGCATATTTTATTGTTTGGATAAACTGGTTCTATTTTTATATAAAAAGCATTTGTTTCAATTAGTACTAGATTAAACTTAAATACGCATAAACCAAAAAGTTAAAAAATATGTAATTAATAGATAAATTTCATAAAAATCAATAAAACTTGTTTAACTTATAGAAATGTTACTATGAATCAATTGTGCCCCACATTTGGGGTACATTGATACAAATTTAAATTTTTAGTAAATAGGCTCTAATATTATTTGTGATTAAATCTATCGGTTAATTTGACTTTGAAAAGTTAGTTGAATATATATTGGATAGATTATAATTCTTAAATTGGATGTTACTGTCAATAGGTCGTCTTTTATTGGGTCTAAGTAAAAATCGTATCAAGGTGCCCTACCGGGCCTACCCGGTAGTAATATTGCACATCGAGCTTTATTAAGAAATATTGGCTAGCTTCAGCTCTATAGAGCAACATCTCTGTCACACGAGGCGACGAAACGTTACATAGGTATGAGAAAGAGACGACGCTTTACGAAGCCGAAGCTAGCCGATTATCTCTTCTAAACCTCGATGTGTAATATTTACTGTAATAATACTCCGTAATGTAATAATAATCCGTAATGTAATAATAATCCGTAATGTAATAATAATCATTACTCCGTTGAAGCGTGTGGTTACAGGTTGCCCATGGGTGTCGAAAAGCTGACGAAGGTATACACCTATATTCTAAGACGTTCCTCCAAAACTTACTCGACTCGACTCCACCTCGACTCAGTCTTTCTCACTACAATCGGTAGTCATAGTTGGGCCGTGTTATGCAATAATGTGTCAACCCACAAAAATATGAATTTTGTGTTAACGTCATCTAGTTCTTGTGGTAGGTCTACTTAACGCTTGAAAAATGCCCAGAACTGTAGTAAATTTAATAGATTATCTATCAAAAAAATCTTAATGCAGTTTGCATTTTTTCAAGCGTTTGGTAGACCTACCACTATAACTAGATGGTGTTAAACCCAGAACTAATATTTTTGTGGGTTGACACATTATTGCATAACACAGCTCAGTTGACATAAACGTCCTCGACTCGAGAGTTTTCCTCAGTCGAGGTAAGGAATCATCTGTCAAACTCAAGGTACCTCGGAACCTACCTTAAGGAAGCAAGTGTCAAAGTTCGTATGTAACAAAAATGAATTTTGAAGGCTTTATCGAATATGCTTAACATAATCTTACAACTATTTATCGCGGCGTTATTTGCGCGATGCAGGTAATTCAAATTATGACGTAATTACTCCACTCTACCTCGACTCATTTGAGGACTCCTCAGTCGAGGAACCTCAAAGTTCACTCGAAATTGCGACTAAGAATACAATTTTGAAGGTGTTTTCGAGGCCGTCTTGAGTCGAGTAAGTTTTGGAGGAACGTCTTAGAATATGGGTGACTAGCTTTTGCCCACAGCTTCGCTTGTGTGATTTTTTTTCACCCCCTTAGGGGAGGAATTATGAAAAATCCTTCCTTTAGTGGATGCCTACGTTATAAAAGGCCCCTGCTATCAAAATTTAAATTTAATGTTTATTAATTTTCCATTGATCTTAACCAACTCTGCTCCATTTTTAAAAATAGACACAAAATTATAAATGTATAAAAATTGCGAAATACTACACACTAAATTAAACTTATAAGACAAACTAAAAGAAAACTATGAGAAATAACTTACTACCCCTTTTTAACCCCGTTAGAGGATGAATTTCAATAAAATACGAGACACGTCTTCCATCAATTCTGTTAAAAAAAGTTTATGCATAATTTGAAATAGATAGGGGTAGAATTTCGGAAAATCCTTTCTTATCGGATGCCTACGTCGTACAAAGAACACACCCTCCAAGTTTCAGGTCTCTACGATCAGCGGTTTAGGCTGTGCGTTGATCCATCAGTCAGTCATTCAGGACAAAGCATTTTATATGTATAGATAGATAGATAATGTCGAAAGACTGACCAATATGCCTAGTTTGGCTGGAAACCCTTCAGGTCTAGCCAATAACTGCTCGGTTACGTAGAAACGGTCCGTAAGGACCGTCTATAAGCAGACGAATATAAAAAAGGAGGCCTAGAATGAATGCTGTCGAGTTCTAACGAAAACGTAACGTTAATGTCAGTGAATTTTGAATCGGAAATACTCGTTTCGCACATAGGTACCTACTATTTAATTAAATTGAAAACTTTATTCATATTATGAATGACTAGCTGTGTCCTCACGGCTCCGCCCGTAGCCAGTGATAATGAAGCTTTATAACGGCAAAAGAATTTTTGAAATCGGTCCAGTAGTTTTTAAGTTTATTCGTTACATACAAAAATACAAATCTTTCCTCTTTATAATATTAGTATAGATAGGTACAAATTGTGCATGTCGCAAAAATAAATAAACCAAAATGTTATAGGACAGCTGTTGTATTTTCGACTCAAAACTCGCTTTTTTAGCCATATACATAATTCGCCCATTACTATCCCACTGCTGGGCACGGGCCTCTTCTCAGAATGTGAAAGGTTTTGGCCTTAGTCCACTACGCTGGTTTTGTGCGGGTTGGCAGACTACACACACCATCGAGAACTTTATGGAGCCCTCTCAGGTGTGCAGGTTTCCTCACAATGTTTTTCCTTCACCGCTAACGCAAGTGATAATCAAATTCGGATCCGCGCATGAATTCGAAACGGCAGAGGTGCAGTGCAGGCCGGGGTTGAATTCAGACCCTCCTGCATGGAAGGCAATCGTTCAACCGCTAGGCTATCACTGCTTGTTACTACTACTGTTTTTTTATCTACAGCTGATAAAAAATCTAATTACTTATAAATACAGTACGACATGAACTAAGAAAACACATCGCCAATCTTGATAGAACAACCAATGGCAGTCGCTCATTTCCGCACCACTCACAACTTTTTTTTTTTCCTTTCTAAAATCCTCATGGATGTCCCTCGCCCGGGGAAGGCGAGGGTGTCTGCCAGACTCTTACCGGCTAAAAACCAACGGTGTTCCTTCTCCTGACCGTTCGGCCGGGGTCGCGGGATCCGCAAAAGCATGCACCGGTCCACCAAACCTCGGCGGACCTCTCCTCCGTGGGGCTTTGCCCCACATCCTCCTGAAAAGCGCACGAAACACAGCGCGCCGCCTTCTCGGGCCTGTTACTGGTCGGGCGGCGGGACCCATAACCCACCGCCCGCAGGCCACACACTAGGGTGGCTGGAGGTCATCGCGTATGCGCGCTCTCCGGCGCCCGGTGCGTCTGGCGCGGGAAGGGAGGAGAGCAAACCGCTCCCTCTCCCTCTCCGCTTCCTGCACCACTCACACCTAGTGCGTCAACGTAAAGATCATTTTTACTGCAACATTAATAAACGTTCGTAGTCTTGAAGTCGTATCAGTTCGGAACTGATGGGTTTTACGAAGATAACCGATGCGAGTTCTTATTTGTGTAGTACTACAGGGTGTAAACGAAATCATGTACCTAATTCCTTCAAAGCTCGTGATGTACTGCTGACTAACCCTGCACAGGTTACTTTTGGATTAAATAAACAAAAGTACCTCGTGCAGTGTTAATCTATGTCAGCAGTACATCACGAGGTTTGAAGGAACTACATGATTTCATTTACACCCCGTATAAACGGTTACTTCAAATTAACTGGCGAAACGTCACAGAATTACTAGGTAACGTATCAACAATAGAAAAAAAAAACAAATCAACAAACAAACACGTAACCCTTTTTTTTATCCTGGAGGAATGCGCACGCATACTGCACTACCACGGGGCGATAGTGCAGTTATGTGGGACTCAAACCCACTAAAACTCCACGGTGTCCTCCTCTGCCGCTTATGGCGGGAACACGGGCACGCGTAAGCACTCATCCGCGAACCCGCCGCGGCTGTCCGTCACCGGACCCTCCTCTGGGGAGTACCCGCCATCACCGGCGCACCAGAAAACATGATACGCCGAGACCACCCCGGGGACCAAACGAGCACATGGACGCCGAACCGTGTCTGGGCACCCTTGGTCCCCCTGCGACGGGTCAGGTTAGTGGCCCCGCCGCCTACCACTTTTCGGTCGCAGAGGATAGGGAGAGCGGCCAACGACATACCGACACTCCTCTCCCCCTGCGGCCCCACCGCGTCCGCCATCTGACGGTGGCGACCACGTCAAGGCCGCGGGAGGTAGGGAGAGCGGCGCACCGCAATACCGGCACTCCTCTCCCGCCGCGGCCTCCACCCCTCAACCGCGATGCCTCCCATGAGACATCGCGGCCCGCCTCAGTTGCGATGTCGCCCCGACGAGCAGCCCCTCCTCGGGTTCCTCTTCGCTTCACCGTGGGGGTCTACGCCACGGCTACTGAGCCCCCCCGCAACGACAATGCGGGAACCCACCGGGGGGGAAACACGTAACCCTGAGGTAAGGTTGCAGGTTAATGATAACTCCTCTTCTTTCCTCGTGTCGACACGAGTTATATGAGAATAGCTAATGCCGTAGTGAAAAGATTAGCCAGTCAGCAAGGTTGGTAGCGGGGCCGACAGACCAGGGTGCGCCGGACGTACTTGAGTATCGTCACTCGTGGGGGCTCTTTTAATGCTTTTTTAACTAGTATTAGAACACATTCACACTTTCATTTGGTACATACGTGCATAGTTTCATAGATAGGTACCTATTTTGTAATTTCGCATGCCTCATGGTAGGATATGGCTAATGGTCACTATTGTTTGTATAAGAGCTTTTGTACCCATATACGCAAATGAATAAATGATTTGCTTTGATTCAAATAAAAAAAATGTCTAGCAAGATACCGTCGCTGCGCCTGCAAAATCCGCTGTTTTTTTTTTTAAATCGGTCTTTGATGCTTTTTTATAATAGGTACTTCTCAAGCCACGTGCACCTGTAAAATCTGTTTTCTAATAATTTATTTTGTTAAGAAGATAGCAATGTAAATTATTAGAAAACGGATTTTACAGGTGCACGTGGCTTGAGAAGTATTATAAAAAAAAAACCTATCGAATATAGAACCTCCTCCTTTTTGAAGTCGGTTAAAAATAGCATCAAAGTATTTTTATCCCGTGTGGAGATGGGCTAGAATGTAAAACCTCCTTCTGCACGCGGAAGGACAGATATATACAGAAGAGACGCGTGTTGTAAGATTCAACAAAAACCTGCACGCTTGGTGGTAGGATCTACACGGTCCGCCTGGCTAACTACCACCCTCGTGTGCTCCATCTTAGACCCTGTTTGTGCTTACCATCAAGTGAGACGAGACTGCGGTTAAACGGTACCAAGGCAGGAATTAAAAAAAACTACAAAAAAATAAAAATAGAACACAAATACGAAATCAACGTTGTTAAGTCCAAAAGTGATGAAGGCAAGGTTATGTTTCTGTATCTTATAAAAATATATTTATCTAGAAGTAAATTTTATTCGATTTTTGCTTGACCCAGGCTGAATCCAGGAATCACTAGAGAACAATCCAAAACTGAGCTCACGCTATTGGTAACTAATATACCAAGCTTTCTTTGAAAACGTTCAATATAAACCGTATCAAAATCAAAGAAGACATTTTATTTTATAACCCAACCAAATATAGGTACAAAGCAGAAACCAATGAGGTAAAGATAATTATTGTTGTTGGAAGTTATTAAATAAAGAATGAAAAAAAAGTTAATGACTTCATGTGATTAAAAATTTGAAATTTGAAATGATGTAATTTTATATGACTGCCTCGTTGGTCTAGTGGTCGCAAGCACGATTGCTGAGCATGGGGTCCTGGGTTCCATCCCCAGTACGGACAAAGTGTTATTGGGTTTTTCTATTAGGAATTTCTCAATAGCAGCCCGGAGTTTGGATTTGTACCGGGTTAATGGCAATAGGCTCGCCCCCTTTTACATGGGACTGGCGAAACGAGGGTGTACTAAAAACACCTCTGCCGTACCCTTCGGGGAATAAAAGGCGTGATGTTATGTTATGTAATATTATGTGTTATGTTTGTTGAATCTATCAAAACCATAAAAATAGCATATACTGTTTACGAAATATACGTTAACGTTTTTGATGAATGCATAATTAAAACCCGAATCGTAATTCTAAACGAATTAGAGGTAGAGAACTGGTGGGGCTCGTAACTAATTAACAATCACGCGGATGATTTGCAAAGTTAAGCTTCGCTTGCTGCGGTCAGTCCGTGGATGGGTCACCATCCGTTATACATCGAGACCCCTCCGTGCCTTGGAGAGCACGTTAAACTGTCGTTCCTGGGTGTCATACGAATAGCTATGATAGTCGTTACGGGTAGTCAGAAGCCCGAAAGTCTGACAACCGGCCTAACCTTAGGATATCGGCATTGCCCAGTAACTGGGTTGCGGAGGTCTGATGGCAGTCGCTCCATGTAAAAAAGTGGTATTCAGCCGCATCTGGTTAGTAAGGCAGCTGACCCCAACAAAGTTGGTAAAAGGCTAGGCAGACTGAACATAATGAGAAAGAACTAGACAGTTCCTAAAAACATAAATACAATGAATAATAAATACATCATCATCATCATCTTCCTGCCCTTATCCCACACTAGGTGGGGTCGGCACAACATGTACTTCGTAAATCCATGTTGTTAGAGATTTTGGCTTATTGTTTTATGACCGGCCGCCTGCCTGACATCAACCCTCCTTGGGAATACTCGTTGTGCCGTTGCGCGGGTGACCCAATGTGCTTGCTGATATTATGTACTGGGTCTCAAATATTTATAAATAAATACGTATGGTATAAATGTATGGACAAGAATAATAATTAGCTAAATAGTGAGACAGGATCATTCCATTATTTGTATTCAGTCGTAACTATAATAACTCTTGGAATACTTAGCAGTAGGTAGGAGGAAATAAATAAAAATCACATCATATTGTAATGAAAGTTTATCAGAAGACGTAGCAATTTCCTGTACTCTTTCAATTAACTTCAACAAAATTAATTACATTGTTTGTAACTCAATCCGGTTGCTGGATAACGGATAATTGGTTTCATCGAAGCGTCACTTTTGGGAGATTGACCAAAAAATTAATTTCCTCAATCTCATTTTGAGATTAAACAAATAAATTTTTCGGTCCTTCTGGGATCGGTGCGCAAGACAAAATGACAAGTTATTACCTGCTACTGGCGACGATTTTTCTGGTTTTAGGTAAGATTTCTTTTCGATTCTTCTAGCATCTTTAATATTACATTAATGTTCATCAAAATTGTTATAAATCATAATATTATTTCACCGACACATTTTGTAGGCCCGATATTTTCAACGGCATCAAAAGAAAAAGAAGCAACTCCAAAACCACACCACTCGAAACACCATGCCAAAAGTTCTAACACCACGATAGATTCTAAACTGGAAGAGATACCAGACGAAGGTTGGAATTACGAGAATACCACCGCCGTTGATACCAGAAGGATCCTGTTTAGTAAAAAAACTGAAAAAGGGAAAAGGCCTTACATGGTGAGTATGGTTCATAGCGTCCTTCGGAAGGAAAGTCATATAGCCGGTTTCTGAGTTGAGAATTATAAGACAGATTTAAGTACTGATTTGAGCGTAGATCATAGAGGAAATCCATGCTCAAATATTAATTAAGTTCTACTTATCTTAGAATTTTCAACTCAGAAAGAAGATTTCGAGATTAGTATGAAGGATAATTTTTGAAAAGAAAATATGAAATATGGAAGAAATAAGTAAAATATAAAAGTAATTTAATGCGTTATAAAAAACCTAAAAGTCATAGGATTATTGTTAATATCGATGACGTCATTATGACGTCAGCGCCTAACGGACAATTTGAGTCATATTAACAATGAGTTTACAAATGGCCGGACAGTATTATAGTTCCAAAATTCAGTTTCTTAATGGTCAAAACAGTAATTGTCGATAGTCACTTTACTTTAGTATCAATGGTTGGCCTTTCTGCGGTTACCAGGAAGACGCAGTTTTATTAGCGCTTGAAACCTAAAATTAACCACGCCATACAATAGAATTGCTGACGTCAATCCTTGGTGCAGGTATACCTCCAACTGACAAAAGAGTCTGCCAAAGCGCATAAATATCGCGGCTGGTTATGCGGCGGCATCATCGTGGATCCCAACTACGTGCTCACCTCAGCCGCCTGCGTTGAGGACGCTGACAGATTCTACATCGTCTCTGGCACCACCAAGTTCGTTGACAGCTTCGATTATAGGAACGACGACTGTGTCTGCAAACATCGGCGCAAAGTTGTATGGAAATGTATCCCTAAGAGTAAGTTTTTTTCCAAACTACCCGAAAACGACCACTTGTTCGAAACCGTTTGAAAAATTCAAAAATATTGATACTTTTTTAACCCTTTATAGGGCATGAAGTTTTAGGAAAAGGGAATAACATGCAGAAAGGCAATTTTTATAAAACAAAAAAAACCTATTATTTTTGCATTAAAGAAAGTATTAATAAAATTTGGTTCAAAAAATTTCAACATAACGCGGAAGCGTTCGGTACATCATCTTATAAATATTGCTGTTGCCCTATAAAGTGTTAAGTACATACCTATCCTTTTGGTAGCTGTAAAATAAATTCAGTTACAATAAGAATAGCAAGTTACATTGCTACGGGAGTCGAATATTAATTTTACAAAAAAGGTACTATAAACTCTTTTTACCATTTTCTAGATTACAAATTCGACTTCCAAGACAGCATCAAATGGTCATCTAACGATATTGCAATAGTGAAAGTAGATAAGGCTTTCAAATTCGGTGTCGTGGAGCATGGATGCGAATTTGCCACTGACCTCGTAATGTATAACAACATTAGTAGGGAAATGGAGAAGCCTGGAACTAAAGGCTGGATTGCTGGATGGGGTAGCGGTAATAATTTCAGAGAGGTAAGGTTTTAAGTACCAAACAAGATATTTTATACAGATAAGGAAACTTACTTCAATGTTGAGCTGATTATGAAATTGTTTTTGAACGAGAAGAATTTGATTGAACAATACAACGTATTATTCTTACAATATAATATTTTAAGTAGCAGTGATAGCCTAGTGGTGTGACCGTCGGACTACCAAGTCATTGGTCTCGAGTTCGAACCCAAGGCACGCACCTCCGACTTTTCGGATAATTATCACATGCTTAAAAACGGTGAAGGAAATCATCGTGAGGAAACCGGTATGCCTGAAATATTTCTCGACGGCATGCGAAGCTAAGTCAGAGGCCCATGGGCGGCAAAAGCTCTCTCACTAACCACACAAAAAGAAGATATTTTAGGTAAAGTGAAATTAATTAGGTACTTTTTCTCTTAGGGAGTGTACCGTCGTCAAAAAGAACACATACCCAAAAACAGTAAGTGCCTCCAAGAGGCCAAAGTGTGCGTTATGGACAACGAGCAATGCGCTAAAAAATGGGCTCAAAGATTCAGGGAAATTATCACCCAGTACATGATCTGTACCAAGGACGTTATGAAGAGGCTTAGTGAAATTTGCAGCGTGAGTATCCGATGTAATTAGAGTATAATTAAAAGATATGCGAGCTAAATCACATAATTATTTCACAGCAAAAATACGCCAATTGCACGGATGTAGAAGGTCGGCGCCAAAACGAAGAGCTGCCAACAAACTCATTGAACGTTGATTTGGGAAGACATCTGAGAGATCCTGATGACTATACAGCAAGAAGGTCCTCTATGCAAGGTGGCTTTTGTGAGGTAATCAATTACTGATTTTTAGTAGCAAATTAGAGACCGGATGGATCGAGCCTTGATTTAAAAGAGTGTCAAATTTCTAAAGAATAGGATAACTGTCGCT
Organism: Amphipyra berbera; assembly: GCA_910594945.2. Lineage (NCBI taxonomy): Eukaryota > Metazoa > Arthropoda > Insecta > Lepidoptera > Noctuidae > Amphipyra > Amphipyra berbera. The sequence goes on along the minus strand of OU343144.1, from coordinate 7,905,447 downwards.
GAAGGCCTAAATACTGTTTATTTTCAGAATGACCACGGTGGACCTTTGATAGTGAGATACCAAGGCAAAGACCGGGTGATTGGAGTTATATCGGCCTGTAAAATTGACCCCAAATCTCATAGCTGTCACGGACCCTTCTTATATACTTCTGTTTATAGAAACCGTCAGTTCATATCTTGCGCCATCCACAAGGACATCCAGTAAGTAATATTGAAGAAAAAACATATCTCATGAACCTGGAAGTGTCAGGCATGTTTTTGGTTTCGATGGTAAAGATTTCATAAATTAAATTTTACTGTGTTTAGGGAGAACTGTAGAAGAGTATTCCGTTCTGGCATAACTCATGAAGAATGGTCAGTTAACTGGGACGACGTGAAGTAAGTATTATTTTATTTATCTTCATAGTTTTCAAGCGATTGAATATTTATAAAATGACAATAATTTATTATTCCCAGGGAGGACGACGATAACGATAACAGGTAAATAACAATAGCATACCTACATATTGTTATATTTTTCATACAAATTGTAGATTACCATTACTAGTATCAAGAAACCATATTCACTTTAATACGATTTTTCAGAAATGATGATCCCGCACCATCACCGGCGGCGGAAAGGTTTGGATCATTGATCTCATTATTTTTATTAACTGCTAGAATCGCTAACAATAATATTATGTCTCTGGTTGCAGTGGTGGAGATGATAAATCAGACGAGAGGTAATCATGGAAATAACATAACGTGAAATAATTATACCTACATTTTTCTAAAAACATAAATAATTACTAAAATATTTAATTAATTTTACAGTGACAACAAGGAGGATAAGGACGTTCTGAGGCAACTAAAGTAGTCATCATTTATTATTAACATAACCTTTATGTCAATTGTATAATCTAACGTAAAGTATTTTATGAATCGTCATATTTCTTTCAGGGAAAACGAAAAGAAGGTAGATGAGGTTAAAACAGAGAAAACAGTTGCAAAAAAAGAGTCAGGTTCAGATTCAGGATCCGATGATACAGAAGTAACCACTGAAAAACCTACTACAGAAAAAGTAGAAAAGCACAAGAAGAAGTCCAAGTCTAAGAAACATAAACCCAGGGCAGCAGAGAAAGTTGAAACTACTAGTAAGAAAGCAGAATCCAAAGACAGTTCGGAAGAAGTTCAAGCGAAAGGTCAGCCCAAGCAGGACATGGTCTCGTATGAGTCCAGTCGCGATGAAAATGTTAATGATCCAGGCAAAGAATAGATTTTGGATCAATAAATCGTATTAGATTTTTAATAGTTTCATTTTACAAAATTTTGTCAGTAATAACGTAGTTAGAAATGGTTAGATTACGAACGGAAATTTTTGGTTCAATAATTTTTATAAGACCGTGTCTGGTTGTATGGAATTTATATTTAGGAAGGGGATTAAAAAAAATATTTTTGTGGAAAAGGACATAGCATTTTTTTCGTTTTTAATGTCAAATAACAAGAGGGGCTCGTGGCTAATAACCAACCGCGCGGATGTTACCATTTGCAAGGTTAAGCTACGCTTGCTGTGGTTAACCCGTGGATGGGGGACTGTTCGTTACACGTCGAGACTACAATGTGCCTCGGAGAGCACATTAATAATCGGTCCCGGGTGTCATACGAATACCTATGACAGTCGTTACGGGAAGCCAGAAGTCCGAAAGTCTGACAACTGGTCTAACCTTAGGATATCGGCATTACCCAGTAACTGGGTTGCGGAGGTCTGATGGCAGTCGCTTCATGTAAAATACTGGTATTCAGCCGCATTTGGTTAGACTGGAAGCTGACCCCAACATAGTTGGAAAAAGCTAGACAGAGCAATGTCAATAACATCATCACGATATGGTAATACAAAATATAAAAAAAACAGTATTTTATCGGCCTGTAACTGTATTATACAAATGGTTCGGGTTCGGGAAGGAAAATGTTATACACCTTAAGGTCTATTTTTGCTTGCACAGTGCAAGAAACAACCTATTTTACCGACTACGTATTGCCAACATTATAGAAATGAAAATACAAGTATTTTTTGTCTGGATATTAAAAATTATAATGGTGACATGATGACAACCACTAGTAATGTCAATTTACTCAAAAATGCTTGTAATGTGGTCATTATTTTGACAACCTTCTTTGAGCAAAGTCGACGTTTCCGCGCTACTTGAATAGGCGCCACCAAATTTGTATGGAATTTCATTGCTGGTGAGTTTTAGTCACCAGCAATTTCCTTTGAAAATCCATTATTGTCGAGTTTTGTTTCAAAAATAGTCTGGTGCAAAAAGTTTTTATACATAATTTGGCTGTATAGATACAGGCAGTACAATCATTAAAGCCTAATTTAAAAAAAAAACTAAGGACCGGGGCGGAAACAAATCGTTACTTTAAATAAATTCTTACTATACTAATCTGGTTTCATTTAAATTACTCGCATTGTTTGAGTAAAGCACTATATAAGCCTTGGTCCGCAATGACTGCTGCTGGCCACGCTATGATGGCCTCGAGCTTAGTTTAGCTACGCTCTCGGCCTTAAGCTTGGTCATCATTGCAGCCCTTGCTGTCCACGCTATAAAGGCCTCGACCTTCGGTCTCGGCCTTTATTCCAGCTTGTCCGTCAAGAGTTGCAATGCTGACCGCGCTGTGATGGCCTGGAGCTGCGCTACGCTGCGCTCTCGACCATCTTCAGTGCTGCCAACAACACAGTCATTACAGACCGCGGCAGTAATGTACTATTATGTAATCATCCAATTGATTGATGTAATGGTTTTTACAACAAAACTCCTTAAATCAAATCAAAGACTTATACGTCATATGGAGGCAAAAGGCAATTTTGCTCTTCGCTACCAAATAATTAAACATAATTTTCCATGCATTGGTCTGTTCCGTTCAACAGTTTGAAAAGGTGTGCCCGCGATGTGGGAAAGGAATGGATTTGAAAACTGACGAACCTATTTATTCCCCTACAGTACATAGTAGACGTTATGAAAACAAACTTAAATTAAATTAACAAATTTTTTAATCCTGTTCAATAACCAATTTGAGAGATAGGCAGCACATGAATTCCTTATTAGTTTTACAATCTTTTTCTGGATTCTTGTAAAGTTTCAGGTAGGCTTGGTATCGGCCCGCAGTGTTGCTGCTTAGCGGCAAATCGTCAGTATCCACTACAAACTCTTTGATCGGATATTCGCCCTGCACAAATGATAATTAACAATAAAAACTGTTATTTAAAAAAAAAAGATAATGAGAGGGGCTTATTAACGACCGTGCGGATCATACGATTTGCGAGGTTAAGCAACGCTTGCCGCGGTCAATCCGTAGATGGGTGACCATTCGTTACACATCGAGATCCCTCCGTGCCTACGTTAAACCGTCGGTCCCGGGTGTCATACGAATACCTATGACAGTCGTTACGGGAAGTCAGAAGCCCGAAAATCTGACTACCGGTCTAACCTTAGGATATCGGCATTGTCCAGTAACTGGGTTGCGGAGGTCTGATGGCAGTTGCTCCGTATAAAATACTGGTATTTAGCCGCAACTGGTTAGACTGGAAGCTGACCTTAACATAGTTGGGTAAAAGCTAGGCAGAATAGAAAATAGATTTAAAAAAGATAATGAATATACGAAAAAACATGGTAATATCTAGGTGGATGTGCGACAGACCTTGCCCTCTTCGAGAATACTGCGATTGCTAATCCGTTTCATAAGTGCTGCGTTCATTTCACCCAAAGAACGAAAATAAACGCCTTCTATAATTGAGACTAAAATAGACGGTTCTATTAATTGAGCCGTCAACGAGAATGCCCATATTCAGAGGTGATGTGCCTAGTTGGTGTTAAACAATTAAAATGAACTACAAAATGATGAGTGATAGCCTAGCGGTTGAACGCTTGCCTTCCATTCAGAAGGGATCTGAGCTCAATACTTAGGCTTTTCTTCTTAGGCTTTTCGAATTCATGTGCCGATCAGAATTTGATTATAACTTGCGTTAACGGTGAGGAAAAACATCGTGAGGAAACCTGCACACCTGAGAGGGCTCCAAATTCTCGATGGTGTGTGTAGTCCGCCAAACCGCACCAGGCCAGCGTGGAGAAATAAGGCCTAAACCCTTCTCATTCTGGGAAGAGGTCCATGCCAGCAGTGGGACAGTAATTGGCTGATTATGTTATTTATGCTTATGCAAAAAGACACAAGTATGATACATACCGCTTCAAAGGGGCACTCGTCAGGTATACCGAAGTATTTCATGTACGTATAGTAGTCGCTCCCTGAACCTTTCGTCACCTCAGTGCAGAGATCACAAATCTCGTGCGAAAACATCATTTCGTACTGCCCGGACGCTTCTTTAAGCAGAATTATTTCTATCTGAAAAATAATTAATATAAAGGACTATGCAGTATTTAATTTTATCAAATTATTCATAATTCACAATAAGTTATGTTATAAATATGAAAATATTCGCTGTATTATATTTTTAATATTGGTTGTATGTCGATGTTGCTCGTGCCCTTGCTCCAAACAGCGCGCGCATCGTTGGCGCAGCGCGAAAAGAAAAAGAAACTCAAGAAACTTGCATGCCATTTTCCATAAATATTTGTTAACTTTTTCACTGTGTGGTTAATTATTATTAAAAATGTCGACTTTAAGTACGGAAGAAGAGCAATACGTACATTTGACGCCGCCGGAAATACTAATCGAGGCACGGAGCGCATGTGATAACCTGATGCCACCAAAATCTAGAGAAAAATACCTAGTGGCTTACGAAACTTTCATACAATGGAAAATCAGCGAAATACCCAGTCATGGCAAATAAATACAAGCCCAGCTCGCTTTGGTGTATCTATTCAATGTTAAAAAGCACAGTTAAGACCAAAAATGATATTGATATACTTACCAATAATACCGTAACACAAACTGTAAAAATGCCACCTATGTTCGGTATCATTTTGAGAATTGTACTTTCACTAATTGTTTCAATAATTAAAAGTTAATAACAATACAAGTCTGTTTTTTTCCTCGCAAGTGTGTTGAAAAACGTCGTATGATACGCATGTGCATTGATCATTAGTTCATTACAGTCTCGGGTCACTTATCGCACTCGCTTGCAGCTCGCGCGCACAGTACCGCCTCGACCGTAATGACCAACATAGCACACTTATATCATAATGTTGTAAAAATTACGTTGTTGTTTGATTTACGATATGTTTTTGGTAAAAAAATATGTTATTTTATAGAAGCCAAATGATCAAGAAAGCTTACCATCGTATCGGGTCCTACGTCCTTCAGAAACTTGATATCGCCATGCATATAGGCTACGGTCTCGTTGAACCTTCCTACTGACACACTGGAGGTATCCACATACTCTTCACTCTCCTCGTCGCAACACTCCATTTGAGAGTCCATGTTCACTACATAATTCTTTGAGGAGAAATTATAATTAATTACTAAAACTGAATTAAAAAGAAATGCAGACTAAACTTCTATAAAGAGCGAAATTTCTCGTTTAAGGTTATATGTATTGGTAGGTACTTATTAACTGATTTAATTTTACTTTTTTTTGTATGTCTTTTCTGTCTCACTTCTAAGCAAAGGCCTCCCCAAAGTCCTTCCATGTATTCTTATCCTGCGCCACCTCAAACTAGTCCTCGTGGTACGCGTCCAGGTCATTTCACCTCTTACTGGGCCGATCTCGGCGGCGTCGTCCATCTTTTTACAAGCTTTTATTTAACTTACAACTTCCGTAAGTATTAGTTTTTACTTTTTGTATTATACTTATTTACATTGATTCTACATCATTTATAATAATAATTTTAATCGTTCGGCCACACCCGAAGCTAAACGTGGCCGTTACGCGTCGGTAGCGTGCGCCGCATACTCGTCTGGCCACCCAGCTAACGTGGGCCGCAAAGGCGTGGACTCCGCGGCGTACACTGGATTTTCGCTTTATGTACCTACCTACTACCTAAGCTACTCGATGTTATCACAGATAAATGAGCGTAGCCAATCAACTTATTTGAACCGAACTAACTAAATACTGTTTTATAAATTAATCCTTGTGCAAGAAGTGCACTGTCTCCGTCCCGGATTTCATAGATATCCACTCAACTTTTCTCGGATTCGGATCGAACGCAGTGCACAAGAGCTCTTACTAGCACTAGTGTATAAAGGCATTTTTTTTCTAAATATCTCCTTAGACAGATATAATTAAAAAATCTTACCACTTGAGGTGCCTGGCATGCACAAAATCGTAGCAAATATAGCAATATTATGGGAATCATTATTGCAGCTCGTCAATGCCTGCAAAATGAGCTGTATGGACACTTGCGATATGTAATATATTGTAGTATATCGCGTGCTCCATCTGATACGACGGGACGTGTTACACTTTATTTGCTTGCAGTGATAGCATCGCACGCTGTAGTGTTTTCCTAATAAGCTGTTAGAATTAGATAGAGTATGTTGTTATACTGTGTAATTATGCACGGTTGGTTGCAAAAGTATAATATATATTATTAGTATTGATTTGCAGTTTTAATTTATAAGGCGATGTCAGTGGAAACACCGGTAGGGGACGCCCTAGGACATACACTCACATACATCGATGTTATTGACGATGTTCTTCACAAAGGACAGGTGCGTATTACCTACTCTAAACCGGCGCGCGTGTATGACAAGATGTTATGAATGTGGATGAAGCAAAAGGAGTACCTATGTAAGGATCGCAGCATTTGGCGTCCTATAGTTTCTGCCTACCCCCATGGGAAAAAGGCGTGTGTTTATGTATGTATGTATTTGCAGTTTTTTAGTAGGTCAAACTTACCGATCCAAGGAGCTAAAAGCCTTGGATTAACTAAGGGACAAATGAGGCAACATACAGTGAGATTTGGGCATCTACGTGAATATCCCAGGGACAATGTCGCGGAATAATTCGCTCGCACACACCTGCGTCCGTTCCAGAAGCGGCGGCTTGTAACATGTCCCGTGTCAAGTACAAATGAGGCACTGTGTTGTGCGCAACGTTGCAGCGTCACGTAGACTCAATGTTACGCGCCATGTTGGGAAACATTTTTTCAACTACTGAATAGTGGTTTAAGAGTTTTCTCTATTGCACGACATGGTCTGGTTATAACAACATCACATCATGCCTGTATTCCCCGAAGGGTTCGGCAGAGGAGTATAGTAACACCCTCATTTTGCTGTTATGTTGCAAGTCCCATGTAATCGGGCACAAATCCAAACTCCGGGCTGCTACTGAGGAATTCCACACGGAAAAACCCAATAACACTTTTCCCGACCTGGGGCTTGAGCCCAGGACCTCACGATCAGTAATCGCGCTTGCTACCACTAGACCAACGAGGCAGTTCTGTTTATTTCCTTGTCTATTTATTTAACCTTTTAAGCGCGTGGCTAAATATCAATTGCCGTGCCCCTAGCGCGCGACTACGAATCGATAAAATAATACCTACAATAAATATATTAAGCTTTTTCAATACTTAGAGCTATGAAACTCGTATCTCATATTGAATAATCGTTTTAGTTGTACCACGCAGTTCGTAGGACGAAAATAGAATAAAAAAAACCATGCATGTTCTCTGTCGCAGAAATACGACACGCGCGGTAGAGGCACGGAAATATTTGTCGCAGAAATGTGTTAAAAGGTTAATAATTGAGGAGATGGTGCAGCTATCAATATTGCATCCTAGGACATCTATCGCAGGCTGACAGTTATTATTGGCGGCTTTAAATCTAACGGCAGTCATATTATGAGTGTAGTACATAATATTTAAGCTGTGGTTCTTGTAGAGCCTTTACCTCAGAATAATGACTTCCGAGGCCTTTACTAAGAGACAACCTCACGGCATTATTTACAATGTAACACGCAAATAACACGGCCCGTTACCAGTGGAATATACAATTGGAAAAATAATTTTAAATGTAAGTAGGTACCTTTCGTTGGAAAATCCTCATGGATGTCCCTTACCCGGGGAAGGCGAGAGGGTCTGTCCGACTCTTACCGGCTGAAAACCAACGGTGTCCCTCCTAACCTAAGACCGGGGTCACGGGATTCGCTATTGCATGCACCGCGACCCCGGCAGGTCTTGGCCCACCAGCTTCTTCTGGTGGACCTCTCCAGTGGTGGGGCAATTTGTCCCCTGCCCCACTTCCTTCTGAGAGGCGCGCGCGGAACACAGCGCGCCATCCTCCCCGGGCCTGTTACTGGTCGGGCGACGAGTCCCCTAAACCGCCGCCCGCAGGCCACTCACTAAGGAGGCCGGAGGTAGTCACGCGCCCTCCGGCGAAGTAGGTACCTACCATAGTATATTTAACTATGATACCTACTGAATTTGACCGTAAGTGTCAAATGGCTTTTACAAGCAGCGCCAAAATGAACTGGATATATTATTATGATACATTATTCTGTTGAATTATGTTAACAGTGTGTTGAAGTAAATAAAACAGTAAATCGGCTAGAAAAATAGAATTTAATTTACCCTCAACCTCTAAGCGGCCAAATGTTTTAAAGTACAATCACAACATTAAGGTTTCCGAATGTAAATGACTATAATAGAATTATATCCATATAATCTCAATCTATCTAGATACCTAGATTAATAAACTTTTTTAGTAATAACAAGAATAAACTCTTTAAGCTTGACAAAATAAAAATAAAAAGCCAAAAAATAAAGTGTTTAATAAATTTATTAAAAAAAAATACAAAACAAAAAAACGCTCGTCCATGCTTGCTACCCAACGTTATAAAATTACAAAATAAACTAGTAAATAGCATGTGTTAACAAGTTATATACATAAATATATATTTTATAGTGCTTAAAATTGCAAAGTGAGGAATAACAATAACTTAAGGACACAACGCTTCTGTGCGCGAGTGTACAGACGCTAACAGTAACGAGAAATGCCTGTAAATGTAATCGACAAAGCTTTTTATTATTATGCAACCCGATACAACTAAAATTTTCGAAAAATACATCAATAAAATTCCTCTCTCTATATAAAATACACTTTTTTACGCTAAAAGAGACCAATGCAGTGCGAACATCTAGTTCGCTAACTTTAATAGAAATATAGTTTAAATATATCTTATTATGTCAATTATATATTACTTTTCAAGTCTTAAATCATAGATAATCTAATACTGAAAAAGTAATTTTGACATCCACAGAGGGTTCAAAATATTTATACCAACTTACGTTCACTCGATATGTTAAAATGTAAATATTATTTATTTTTCAAGACAACATTATAATGCTGCGTCGCGCAGCCTACAGATCATAATTATGCGTAATTTTTAATAACAAGTTGGATTCAATTTAAACAAAGTTGGCACAAATATACAACTAGATAAAAAACAGAGCCCCAAAATTCGAATTAAAATAAATACTCTTAACACTAATCAAATCCTTCCAAACTAATTTCTAAACAAAGTTCGGGACTCCGTTCTTACAAGCACCTTACAATATTAAATATAAACTATTTAGTTTTAGTTCAATCTATACTATTTACTAAAAATATAGCTTCTTTTCTCGTAATATAATTATGGAAGAATGCTTAAAATGTATCTGCATTGAAAAAAACGTGGAACCGTCATTTTTACAACGACGTACAATTATATGCTAACTTTAGACTAGAGACAACTAAAACGTTCATAGAGATATAATTTTCGTTAAGTGTATAAATATAGATCACTCTAGAGGCCGGCCCACACAAACAAGAACAAAAAACCATCGAGCGAACACATGTCCGAACTATCGATAGGTACTAACTAAAATCGAACCTTCTCGCTTCTTCTTCGGTTAAAGCGCACGCACTGCACATTACACCATAATAACTACTTAAGTGAAATACTACAAAAATGCGCGTCCAACTGACGAAACAACATTAACAAAGTTTTGTAGCACACAACTTGAAAATAAAGTATACACTCCAAGAAGACACTGCGGCAAAATATTTCATAGTGATGGATGCAACTACAAGGATTGCATGCAGTGCGCGTGCTATCGTTAATTCTCGGGCCGGCGCAAAGAAAAATGTACCTTAACTTTAAACAAATTAGTGTCGGAATGCGACAGGGAACCCGTCAGTCCGTGTGCAACCAAGCGAGCAACGATATATGCGTGTTTTAGAAATAATTATAAGGTAGTCGTTAACAAAATATCGAGGGATATAATTTGGAGTCCATCGCCTTTGGGAAGTCAATGAACCTGTAAGAGAATGTTTTTGTTAGTTTGTGTCGACATGTTTATGGAAATCGGAAAGAATTTTTAATCTGAATTTGAATCCAAGAGGAGTTTTGATAATCAAAAAACAGTGACATTGAATTTTGGGGATTATTTTGTTTTGAAATCTGTCGCATAAATTACTAGTACTCTCTGTTGACGAGTCTTAAAGTCGACGCTCACTTTAAAGCTAGTAACAGGGCCGGATTTAGAGGTCTGGAGGCCTCGGGGCAACAAAGGAGTGGAGGCCCCTTGTAATCATGTTTGTAGACAGTACTGTAGGTAAAGGTAAAACGCGAAAAAAAAAATAAGGAAGGAAAAGTTGTTTACTAGTCTGAATTAGATTTTTTTGCCGAGGTCTCTTTTGTGGAGGCTCCGGTGCTGTAGCCCCGGTTGCCCTCCCCTAAATCCGGCCATGGCTAGCAAGACCCCGAGCGACGTAGCCAGGTTCATTGTCACATCCTAAGCAGTAACAGTCCAATTAATGTGCACATCGCATCTTGTCGATGTGGGCGATCCCTTACCTCGCGGCCATGGAATGCGGCGGGCTATGTGCTTCAGTCGTCGATCGGCACCGCCATCTGTATTTTAGGCATATTTTTAAATGCCCCATACACTGGTTAGCATAACATTTCCGGTACCTTAGTCCGGTAATATTGTGATTGCAGTGTGTACTGACCTCGGCGGGTGCGGGCGCCTGGCGGGGCGGCGCGGGCTCCACACACAGCAGGCGCGGCTTGTCGTCGCGCGGCTCATCGCCCGCGGCCGCGCCGCCGCTGCCGCCCACCGACATCTGCGCCAGCGCCGACAGCACGCTCTCCATGCTGACGCCCGAGCTGCTGTCGCCCTCGCCCTACGGACCAAAGTAAACACATGAAAGCAATCAACCCACTGCATATTGGTTGGAGACCCTTCAGGCACAAAACAGATAGGCACAGAAGTCAATCACATGTATGTACTTCAGTGGCGAAGGCTCCATACAACTCGATTCCTATCGGCTTCCCTTTCGAAATATGGCAAATACTAGTATCTATTATTTTCAATTATCATTTAAACAAATAATTAGGTATTTACGAAGTTACATTGCAGGTATAACATTTGCTTATGAAAGTAACAATCAAAGAAATAAATAAACGCCTACATTTTTTTCGGAGCAAAATGTTGTAATGACGCAAAAGAAAACCCGGTCAGGCGCGGCAAGAATCCAGTACATTTAATTCATAGTTTCACTTGTAGCGATCGTGACCTTGAGGCAACATAACACCGCTAGATATACGGACGATGGCAACCCGCGATCCATCGAGTTACGATAAGGACAGAGATAGGAAATGCGTACGCCAGGACAAGATGGAAATAATGTTACTGAAGTTCGTTATTTTGTTCAGATAGTAATATTTGGATGACAGATTCACAACAGATTTTTTTCGCGCTTGTTTATATTATTGTTTTCACTTGTTCATTTGCATTTGATTTGATATATTCGTATCATAATTTAGAATCTTATAGCATTATTCATGTATTATTGTTGAAATTGATTTATTTGTGTAAACTAGTGATAGTTTTGCGAAGTGATAGTGCAGTAAAAACAAGGTTAGTGGCGTTGTATTATTTGGTGATCGTCTATTTAAATAGGTATTTAGGTAAGTAAGGATTACTAAGATAGTTTTTTTAGTTTGTAGTTTTATTAGAAAGTAGTTATTTAAGTAGTGATTTTGTTATTATTGAGTAAATTCGATACCATGGCGGCATTAGTGAACGTAAAATGCTGTCTGACAGATTATTTGTTGACTGAGGAAACATCCTTTTCAAAGTTGAGTTTTGAACATGTAATTCAGTTAGGTCATGCTCGCCCTGACATGATTATAAATTACAAACGACGCGATGGTTTTTTCAAACATTTTAACAGTTCTTTGTAAGTACCTACGACAAATACCCTTGGCTTACGGGAAGTTGTAAATTAAATAAAATGTTTTGTTTTCCTTGCATATTATTCTCAGATTCTAGTAGCTGATGGAGCCACACGGGATTTAAAGATATTAATAATCTTTCAAATTCGTCCAAAAACATGTTCAGACCGAAAAACATATCCGAAGTTGTTTATCTTTGCATGATTTCGGAAATCGTAGGATAGAAACATTTTTTGCTAATACGTATGAAGTTCATAATAGAAGAAAAGTAGATCGGAATAGAAGTTTAATGAAACGGTTCATCGACACAGTAATTTTGCTAGGTAAAAAATAATTAGCTTTTCGCGGCCACCACGAAAATCCGGCATCCGCTAAACGCGGTAACTATATCGAAACGTTGTTATATTTAAGCAAGTATGATACCGTAATCGATTCGCATTTGGAACAATGTTCCTCAACACAGAATCCCACATTCTCTGGCCTTTCGAGTGATATACAAAATGATTTAATACAAAGTATCGCATTCGTTTTAAATTAAAGTTGGAAATAAATAAGGCTCAGTTTGTATCGGTCATGATTGACGAAACGCCCGATGTTAGTCATAGGGAGCAACTAACGGTAATATTTAGGTATTTATCTGAAACTGGAATCGAAGAACGTTTTCTTGGTTTCTATGACGTTAGCGTCAGTCGGACTGCTGATGTTCTTCTCATATCCATCCCCAAACGGCTTTTCTCAAAGCCACTTTTATTATACTTGCAAGACACTGTTTCTATGTATCAGTGCTTACATGTATAGTGAAAGTGAGTTAAAGCCAATTCATCTGTACAAGATTTTGAAGTCAGCCACAGGGCCACAGCTATACGAGTAGTTACTGGAATTCACGCATCACACTTGAGCAAGGTAAGCATTTTTTGGTTCGGCTTCCCTTTTAAGAAAATTCACCCTTCGCCACTGATGTACTTCACTTTTCATACCTATGCTCAGCGGTCGCTCTATCTATATACCTATCTCTCTCAAGCTCATGGCACTCGCGCTCGCACTCACTCGCACTCTGGTCCCAAACGGTCCGAGATATCGTGTCCGTAAGCAGTGTCTACGTGTGCGTTGCTCGAGCGCACTTGTATATAGATCGACTTCTGTACCTATCTATTTTGTGCTTCAGGTCCTGACAATAACTGCCCGGTTACGTAGAAACGGTCCGCAAGACCACCTACGAGCAGTCAAATAGAAAAAAATATAACCCACTGCGGCCCACGGACAAGCAACGCACGTGGACTTAGCTTCGCTTTTTATTAAAATGACGGTGACACACGAATACTCACTCGCATGTGTGTGGCTTATGACGTCACTGATCTTCACGTGGCTAATTCGAATATGTCACCCACGTCCTAGTGTAGCATGTGCGATACGCGTCCTTGCTTCCTACCCTACTCAGATGTGCGGAGATACGGAAATCTTATGGGAAGCGAAATACTGGTTCCGAATTTCGGTTCAGTGTGCGTCACAGTCTGATTATGATTGTTTTTTGATAGGACTGTAGGGTCAAAACCGAAAGAAATTACCGTCAAAAACTTTAACAAGAGATAACGTCAAGTAGTCAAGAGTAAAAAACTGAAAGATACAATGAAGTGACTTTATCCAACGACTGGACAGTCAAGCTCAATATAGAAACGACAATCATTACTCACTTTTTGCGGACTGGGCTTGAAGAAGTGTAAATAACAGAAGCCACGGAATCCCTGAAAATAAATAGAAAATTAAACATGTTTCTCTCATAAGCTAAACAGGTGGAATACCATGATTAAAATTCATATTATAACCCAATTGAGAATTTGTTCTAAACGACGAATAATATTGTTTCTACAGATTTCCAACGATATATCGCGGCGCAACAGTAGTAATTATTGCTGTCGTTACTTCGCCTAAACGCGTGTTCTCTGTCACTTTTCATCTTAGAGTGAGAGAGAACACGCGATTTTGTCGAAGAGTGGGGCTCCTCTTCGTGGATGGCACTATCTGTATTTTTGCCTTTCAATCACAAAGAATGTGCGTGGATCTGCTATGTCTGATCCAATTTTTTTGGTCTTCTTCTTTTCGTGTGGTTAGTAACTAACCTGGTGTCAGAGTTTATGCCGCCCATGGGCCTCTGACTTGGCTTCACATGCCGTCGAGAAATATCTCTCAGGCATGCCGATTTCTTCACGTTTTCCTTCGCCGTTTTTAAGCAAGTGATAATTATACAATACGCACATGAATCCGAACTGTCAGAGCTGCGTGCCTTGGGTTCGAACTCGAGACCTATGACTTGGCAGTCCGACGGTCACACCACTAGGCTATCACTGCCGTTTAAGTAGGTAGCTGGGTTGTTAACAAACTACAATACAAGATTAGTCGGAAAGGGGGTACTAAGCCGCAGCCCCTTAAAGTATCACTGATGACTATTTTAAAGCAAGTGTAAAAATTTCATAATTCGATAATTTTGATTTGCATGCAAAAGGATTTTTATTTTAGTTATTTAAAAAAAAAACATATCTGTCCTGTTATGAATTCAGAAAATTAAGTTACTAATCCGTGATCCCAAATATGACCTAAATAGTAAACACAGCTGATCATAGCTATGGACAGATAGATTTTAGCATATTTTTTACGAAATCTTTAAAAAGTTATTCCTCTTAAACTATCGAGTTATGGGGAAAGTTGTAGAACAAAAGTTATCCCTTATTATAGGTACTTTAACACCCTTTCGGCTTAGTACCCCCTTTCCGACTAACCTTGTAGATAGACACGTACCTTCCAGACCATAATCTGTGGCTTGACTCCGCGTTCAGACAGCGCCTGTTTCAGGTCACGCACTCTCGTATTAGGACTGATGTTAGATATCTGCCAACAAAAATTAATATGTTTATTTGCTTAATGCACAATGTACACAACTATACTTACACGCTAGGCTTAAACTAGTGAGTACATGACCCCGTTAGGGCGCAGCAAGATAACTTAAAACTACTTAATATTGTAGACTATTCATTATCTTATATCACGTACATTAGGAACTTTCAAAATTAAAATATTATAATAATTAAACTTATGTCTAGCTTTATACATAAAAAGACTATATATTATAATTAACACACATATATATATAAGGTCCAACTAAAATATCTGTGTAAAAAAAAACGAGATCCAAGTGATTTTTTTCTATACAAAAAATAATAACGTTTTAAATTGCCTGTACTCTCCAAGAATAAACTCATCCATTTCTTATGCATCGACCGCCATTGGGGCGCGCGCTAATTCCGTGCCGTGTTTTACCTAAACAGCGAAGTGAAAAATGTAATAAAATCATAATAAAATTAAAATTAAAGTTGAAAAAAAATTTTTGGTTAGAAAAAAAAAACACTTGGATTTTGTTTTTTTTTGCATAGATATGTTCAGTTACACTTACTGAACACTGTGTAAAAGTTTGTCCAGGTATTTTGGTTGGACCTTATATATTTGAACTCTATTTTAACATTTTATCTTCCATCAATTCTTGGATACTGTAGTAACATTTTTTAAGAGCCTTTTTACCTAGCTTTAAATATACATGTTGTTTTCGTGAGCCGTATATTATCAGGTAATTTATTGTATATTTGTATACTTCGGTATTCTGGGCTATTTTTGTACATTTGTAGTCTAGGTGCTGGTAGAATTAACTTGTTTTTGCGACGATCATTCTTGTCAAAATTAAACTGTTTTAGGTTATTTTTAACAAAAGTGGCTATTTCTAATATATAAATGGAAGGCAGAGTTAACATTTTCTCTTTTATGAAGTGGGGTTTGCAGCTATCTCTAGGTTTTATTTGAAATAATATTTGTTCACTCACACATGTTACGCGTCACCATAACATCAGGCTGTAAACGTCTGCTGCTGAGATAATTTTTTGTTTTATGGTTGACATACAAAGATAGGACAATGTCGCAGAGATGTATTGCTGGAGTTACACCAGGAAGCTGAGAGGGGTGTTTATAGTGTTATATAAGTGAAAATATTCAATCTATTTCGAATTAATAAGGTTCTGATTAGATTAGAATGGAGGCTATAACGGGCATAGCATCGCTCTTAACAGCAACATAGATAGACACATGATTATTTTTCTGTGCACATTTTTTGCACAGTATCTTTAGAATTATATAAGTTTCATTCCCCATAAATTCATTATATAATCTTCTTCTTCTTTGCGTGTGGTTAATGATTAATCTGGTGCCAGAGTTTATGGCGCCTATGGGACTCTAACTTGGCTTCACATGCCGTCGAGAAATATCTCAGGCAGGGCCGGTTTTCTCACAATGTTTTGCTTTACCGTTTTTGCACCGCAAATTGAAAGTCAGAGGTGCGTGTCTTGGGTTCTAACTCGAGGCCTATGACTTGGCTGACCGGCGGTCGCACCCCTAGGCTATCACTGCTATCATATAATGATAATCCGTTACCTTGACAGAGAAGTCGATGTCCGGACGTTGTCGCTTGGGGCGGCGCGGCTTTTCGTCCTTGTCCTTGCTGGCCGACTTTTGCGAGTTGCGCCGCCGAGCTGAGCGGCGGGCCTTGCCACCGCCCTTACCGTCCTCACCCTCCGTTGTGTTGCCCTACGGAGCATATATTACACGTAAGCCAACAAATATCAACTTTAAGAACAAGTGAAGTAAGTTGATTTCAGAATGATAAAAACTATGGAAATGGGCATAAAATTATTTGCAAGTTGCAATACAAATTGAGTTGTATGTATAATAGAATTAAGGTACATATTTCCGAAGCATGTTAATTTTAAATTTAAAATGGCTGGAATATATTGTTGATGTTGCATTTGCTTTGGCCAATTATGATGCATTCTCCAAGGCCAACAAAGTAGTTTCCATGCCATGGCCATACTTCCCGGACGAAGTATTTCACAAAGAGCTCTACCTACTACAAAAAGAAAATAGTTTGGGTAGAAGAATAACTAATAATAGATCGATGATATAGGTGATGTTCTTCTGAAGGCCAGGTGCGTAGTACTCTCAACAGGCGAGCGTGTATGACATGATGTATGAATGTGTATGAAGCGAAAGGATTATGTAAGGATCGTAGCATATGGCGTTCTATAGTTTCTGTCTACCCCCATGAAAAAAAGGCGTAAGTTTATGTATGTAATAACTAATAATCGTATACTGGGTTATTTGTAAAACACCGACAACCTCTCAGGAATATGATACTAATATCATAATCAACAACTTTTGTTCTATGAGTTTTAAAAATTCATCATATTTTAGTTCATCAGATTTTCATACAAAAATAAAAATATTTAAATTAAACGCTCTAAAGCGCCCCCGCCGCCCTAACCTCGATCCCCTCGGTCGCTTTCTTTTGCTTCGCATACAGTTCGTAACATTTAGACCGTTCAATTTAAATATTTTTATTTTTGTATGAAAATATGATGAACTAAAATATGATGAATTTTTAAAAGTCATAGAACAAAAGTTGTTGATTATGACGTTATTAACATAGTCCTGAGAGATTGTCGGTGTTTTCTCAATAACCCTGTATAAGCGAAACTCGCGCTCCAGACGCGTTCATGTCGCGATTATAGCCTACCTTCTCGCGTTGGCTCAACCAACAAGTTAGTCAAGCCACTACCTTCCGTGGGCGACACCGGGGCGTTGCGAACTGGGAGGGGAAGTGTTCATGAAGAAGCGTTAGGGACACGCACAAAGGAGTTTCGCTTCTGTTATTTATTGTTATAATTCGGGTGTAAGAAATGAGCCGGTGTAGTGTTACCTCTCCTTCGCTGTGGCTCTTGTGTGAGCGCGTGCGTCTCCTTAGCCGGCGCGGTCGCTGCGCTGCTCGCTCTTCCACGTCCGTGTCCACCTCCTTCAGCGTGCACGCACGGCCCGCGCTACGGAAACAAACGAGAATTACGGTATATTGGGAACTAGCAGTACCCGCGGCTTTGCCTACGGAAACAAGGTTACTGCTCGTCACCCACACTCAATAGCGTGATAATTTGTACCTGACCCGTTCTTTAACGGGTGTGGTTGTCAAATTTTAACTGCATCTGCCCAGTAGCACTAGCGTCAAAGCTCAAACATACAAACGGACAAATAGACAAAAAAATTGAAGCTAAATCTTTGGCATCAGTATCTTTCCTAGGATGCGTTGAACTTACTTTTTTCCAAAAGTATTTAATGTACAGTTTTAACATAACTCGCTACGATTTTATTATCTGTATACAAGGTTAGTCGGAAAGGGGTACTAAGCCGCGGGCTACTTAAAGTAACACTGATGACTATTTTAAAGCAAGTGTAAAACAATCAAATATCGATAATTTTTATTTGCATGTGAAAAGATTTTTAATTTAGTTCTTTTTCAAAAAAGCACAGCTTTAGTTATGAATTCAGAAAATTAAGTTTCTAATCCGTGACCCCAAATATGACCTAAATAGTAAACAACTGATCATAGCTATGCACAAATAGATTTTAACATATTTTTTACGAAATCTTTGAAAATCTTTCCCCAAAACTCGATAGTTTAAGAGAAATAGCTTCTCTTAAACTATCGACTTTTGGGGAAAGTTTTTCAAAAAAGTTATCCCTTATTATAGGTACTTTAACACCCTTTCGGCTTAGTACTCCCTTTCCGACGAACCTTGTATAGATAAACCGAAAATGAGGGTTAACCATCAGTTATCGCTAGTTACTACAATTACTTTTTTGTTTACTCTTATAAACCTACCGCTTATCTTTTCTATGCTATGAAATACCCACTTTATTGTATGTTTGTGTACTTACAGCATCTCTATCTCGCGCAGTTGTCCCAGTATAGGCATGAGCTCGAGGCGGCGGTTGGACAGTAGATGCCACAGAATGCCCACCGGCCGCTGGCTCATGCGTTGAGTTAATATCACCTGAACAAAACACTTACATTATTGTTCTGTTCGCCTGGTAGTTTCGGAAACAAATTGACCTTACTTACTCAGAACTCAGAAAGTCTGATAACCGGTCTATATGTAGGATATACTCTTAGTAACCCTGGTAATACGATGCCAAGGTCAGATACCAGTAGCTTCGAGTAATATTAATATTTAGTCAATTTTGGTTAGCCTTAACATACCTACTTACAAAAAGTTCAAAGCTGATGTCACAACAGATTCAACTAACGGAAATAGATAATTATAGCGATGAATAGTTTTATTAAACAAAATTGCCCTGCGATGGAACAACATTCAGGTAGCGACTAACCTGAGCATCCGATTATAATGTAACATTCGAAGAGAGCTTGTTACGTCGCCTGCTAAAATCGGCATGTTACATTTGTAACATGTTACTTTACACGAATATGATACAGGTCAGTTGCCGTCTTTGTAGTTTGCTAATTATTATTTTATAAGAAAACTAGCGACCCGCCCCGGCTTCGCAATGTAGATACTAATGTGGGGCATATAAACCTTCCTCTTGTATTACTCTATCTATTGCTGAAAACTGCATTAAAATCCGTTGCGTAGTTTAAAAGATCTAAGCGTATAGACAGCGGGAGCGACTTCGTTTTACACTATATAAAGAAGATAAAGATTACTTAGTGACGTACCTGAGTTGGTGTGACAATGATATCAATAGGGACGTCGTGCGGCCCAAACAGCTCTGCCGGCAGTGTATCGAACACCTATAAAAAACACAGCACATTGTTATGAACGTCAAAAACTACGATAGTTACACATACACGGAATTAAAACAATAGATGGCAATTGTAAAATGACTAGGTATTTAATACTTTTTCAAAGAAAAAATAAATAAAAAACATGGAAGAGATACACACAGTTTTTTAAGTTTTTTGGAGGGGGTATTTTCTGTACTTGTCGCGCGAAATGGACATTCAAACTCGAACTCATTTTATTACAGGTACTTAAATATGACACTTAGAATACGAACTTAAATATGATATTATGGAGAAGAATCGGCAGGAAACTCCATGGATATTCTTTGTGTGGATGTGAAGTAACTATGAAGTTTCTGAGGTATGACGTCATTGCATCTAATACGCTATTATAGGATATTTATGTACAGTACGCGCGCGAACTGAATGCATTCGGGGCCGAGGTGAAGCTCCCCGGGGCCACACACGCCCACAAATGTAGTGTTATCCTTGTCATCTAAAAGCACTAGCGCATTCCCACACGCATTCCTTAGCTCTGCATTCACTTCGCGCGCGTACTGTAACTAACTACCTACATAGCGAAATATATGCTAATTATTAATGGCTTTAAAAATTTCTTCATGTGGTTTCAAAACGAGAAATGGGCTAGGATGAAAATAAGTTCAAAATTTGTACTAGATTCCTAAAAGTATCAACAACACACGCACACATTACATAATGGAGAAGTTTACCATATATTTTCAGGAAAAAATATTTTTTTACGTCATGCTTACTCAATAACAAAATTATTGAGTAAGCATGACGTATGAGTATTCATATTTATTTCACTGTTTGATCTTGTTATTTTTTTGCTTTGATAATAACTACAGATCGGATAATCGGATGGTTATTTACCTAAAGTTAATTTTTCGTGTGTATAATGCATATAATTACTTAAGTTAAATTAATGCAAATATGTGTGTATGTACGTTATAACAAAGTGAGGGGTGCATGTCTATGTTAGTTAAAAAAAAGAGGTACAACTTAGGTATATATATATATATAAATAAATAAATATGCATCCAATTCTAGGTAAATATGATTCTATTCTACAGAACACTAAATTTGACGATCCCGGAATCGCGGGATTTTTTCGATACAAAAGTGCTTTCCATATTAGCCAACACCTGAACTTTAGGTAAATATGCATGCGATCCGATCTCTGATAATAACTCATACTTTACGACAATTCAAAAGCCTTTTATCTCAATATAATTTTACCCACGTGGCCTGTCTTGTCCAGCTATTTACTAGAAAATACTCCAGCCGTCATGTTGTCTATGGTTTTAGTAAGCAAACTTCTCCATTATAATATTTTTACCTGGCAATCGTGTACAGTAGTGGCGACCACTGTGTTAGGCTTGATGGCTTTCATGTGCATCATCAGACCGAACTCCAGGTCGCCGTAGCCTATATAATACATATCATAAATAAAATCTTCATACAAATAATTAATGTTGAAACATAGCTTTAGGAGTTTCTGGGATTTTTGAACGTCAGGCTACAATATAACAAATTAGTTTTTCTGACCGATATATTGATATTACGCCACTGTCCAGATCGATCGGTGGATCGTTCTTTTTGGGATTGCTTTTTTACCCCACAGTTACAAGTCTGGTATTCGATTTGTGCCAAATGCACAATGGGTGCCGTTTCTGTTGTGCACAAACTAAATTTAATTTAGATTATTGCCATCTTTTTCACTCTAATAAAATAAGAAAGAGACTGACGTAAATAAGAACTGTCAACTTAGTTGAACTAAAATTTCGATACTAGACACAACAGAATGTGTCTACTAAAAACACGGTGAAGTTCAAGGCATAAACTAGTTTGACATCTCTAACTTAGATTTTATCCATACCGGCCTTTTTTCCTGCTGTATGTCAGTAAAAGATAGCAATTCTCTAATTTTAGTATAGTTAGCGAACAAGAGAATCGGCACCATTGAGTCTATTAGATTACTTTATATTAAAACAAGCTTACCTCTTCCTTTGCCGATGCGATAACCTTCCTTAGAGACGGCGACAGATCCCATGACGACCAAGTCTAGCGAAACGGAATCTTCTATGCCTGTTGATGAAAAAATAATAATTTATTGTATGGGCAACATTTGGGTAACTTTTAGGGATGTCTGGTTCTTGCTGCGGCCTCGTCATTTGTTACTCGCTCAAGCGCCGAATCCACTATACCTACAGTTGAATTGCGGAATTTGACTTCTGAAACAGACTTCCAACCGTGGACACACCCACAGCGGTCGAGGTCTGGAACTATGTGAGCACTTGGGGGGCGTCCATTAATTACGTGAGGCGGTTTTGGCGATTTTTCAACCCCCTTCCCCCCTAATCTCACGTAAGATTATTAATATCTGCTTGATTGCGTTGGATTAAAAAAAAACAATTGGCTTGATTACTTTCACTTAAGCCTAGTAATTAAGCTATTTTAGTGGAGAAACATGTTTTACTTTTTCACCCAGTTTTCTCCCAATATTACAGTTCCTTGCGAACCCCCCCCCCCCCCCACGTGAGATTGGGTGAGATTCGGCTCGACTCCTTCCCCCCTAAACGCCTCACGTAATTAATGGACGCCCTTTTGCTGCAATTAACTTGTGGATTTGGCGCTTTAAACCCACTTGCGCAACATCGTCTAGCCCAGAGCTAAAGCGAGAGCCCAGTGAAGTTTGTATGGGTGTGACTGGGATCTATTTGGTTAGCCCTGGGATAACGATATTGCGCAAGTCGACCTTATAATAATGTTATAGCCTTAGCCGTTCTCTCCTGTACTTGTGTCTTCTACGGACGGCTACGATTGTATTGCCCTGATCACGACATTTAGCAAACAGATTGGTGATCGTATAATGTCGTTATTAGCGCACAACACGACTTTCTTAAGGTTGTCACACAGTTCTGTTCTACCTAGCTTTTTACCAACTGTATTGAGGTCAGCTTCCAGTTTAACCAGATGCGGTTGAATACCGGCATTTTACACGGACCGACTGCCATCAGACTTCCGCAACCCAGTTACTGGGCAATGCCGATATCCTAGTCAGACCAGTTGTCAGACTTTCGGACTTCTGAATACCGGTAACGACTATCTTAGGTATTCATATGAGACCCGGGACCGACGGTTGAACGTGCTTTCCGAGGCACGGAGTGGTCTCGATGTGTAACAAATGGTCACCCATCCACGGACTGACCGCGGCAAGCGTTGCTTAACCTCGCAAATCGTATGATCCGCGCGGTCGTTAATAAGCCACAAGCCCGTGTGTGACAGCCTGTAAGGTGAGCTCTATGTTGTGTATGTTTTTATGGCGGAAACTAAATACCATAGAATTCAATACTGCAGAACTAAATTGTTACAACTCGATTTTGATAGTGCACCGAATCATGCGCATTTAAATAGTTTTTCTTGAATAGGAAATTCGAATAAATAGTAAACGACAGTAGGTTCTTAAATTGCAAGGCCACCATGTTTACAAAATTATTATTTAAGCATTTAATAAGGTAATGTACAAAAAGTAAATTAGATTTTTTTTCTTAGAAGATTTTTATCGAACAAGAAAAAGTTTGCCATAATATCCCGTACTGTATAAAATTTTCAACAATGCTTCATACAATCTATTAGTCCATTTATAAATTGGTGTTCCTCAGTTGTCTGTACTAATATTATAAAGAGGAAAGATTTGTATTTTTGTATGTAACGAATAAACTTAAAAACTACTGGACCGATTTCAAAAATTCTTTTTCCTTTGGAAAGCTACATTATCATTGAGTAACATAGGCTATATTTATTCCTAGAATAAAACTTTTTAAGCGGTCGGAGCCGTGAGGACACAGCTAGTCAATAATAAAGTTATTGATCAATGATCTATAAGGCCACAAGAAGCATAATATAATTGACAATCATAACATAACATCACGCCTTATACTCCCTGAAGGGATCGGCAGAGGTGTTTTTTAGTTCACCCTCGTTTCGCCAATTATGTTTAAGTCCCATGAAATTGGGGGCGAGGCTATTGTCATTAACCGGGCACAATTTCAGACTTCGGGCTGCTAATGAGCAATTCCTAATGGAGTAATTACCATATTATAAAATTAACAGTTTTAGAAGTCGGTGCTAATCCACGCTGAACCAAATTGAAGGCACCGACTTCTGAAACTGTTAATTTTATAATATGGTAATTATTTTATTCTTTTCATCGTTTTTTTGAAGTCGGTTTTATTTTTGTTAAAATGTTTTTTATTTTTTTCGTTTTAGTGGCCTTAATTAAAATATGGTTGGACCTACTAAAGACGCTGCTCGTAACATAATCACATCATCACATTATGCGTACTGTTCGTCATTGAGGAGTTCCATTGTCTATCTCCGAAGTTCTTCATCAGATCTTCACTAAATTTAAATGGGACCAATCTGGAAGTATATCCTTTCAAATAACTTTTTTTTATCTAAATCGGTTTATAAATGGCGGAGTTATGAGGTAACAACCATTAAAAAAAAAAAAAAACATACAGACGAATTGAGAACCTCTTCCTTTTTGGAAGTCGGTTAAAAACCCAATAACACTTTGCCCGACCTGGGGATCGAACTCAGGACCCCATGCTCAACAGTCGCACTTGCGACCAACAAGGCAGTCAAATCAGTCAAGTCAGTTGAGAATCAATGAGTCATATATGAAAGAAATAATAAACAGTTCATTTTTTGTTCCTGCAAGGTCGTCTGAACAAAAGAGCAGGTTAGGTAGTGCGCACCTGTTTACTGGTGATGTCATACTCTCAATAAATCTGTTTGCAAAGTTTTATGGTATTAATCTAAGATCATTTATAAGGGTTTTCATACACGGCGCTAATAAGTTATTTAATACGGTTTGTTGATCGCTGTACTCTCGCATCGATTGGTCATGCTGAATTCGTGCAAACGGAGTCTTTACACCAATTTAGAAGTGTTTCTGACAGACTTACTATGTGGGGAGACCTTAATGATGCCCACCTGAGAATGCCTAGTAACTAGGCAAGTTAGGGTCCAAGTATAAAACAGCGATGCGACGTCGCTTCGTAGAAATATACGAGCTCGCAAGTCGCATCGCAAGAACTTGCGAATTGATTACTAGATTATAATCCTTTTACGATCCATGTCACTACCTAGTCCAAATACGTTCAGCGGTTGACAATCGTCGAGGGAATGGTCACCCGAACGTGGAAGGAAGGCCCCTTGCCGCACGAAATCGCATCACAGCAATTCGCGTTGCAGTTTTCTGCGTTGCGAATTAGCATCGCGATTCGCAGTTTTGTGTTTGGACCCTTAGATGAGTGTTTATCCTGTAATCTGTCGCATCTTTATCCTTGTTGGTTGGGACAGAATACAGCCCATGCAAACAAAGGTAAGGTTTTGGGAAGCTAGATGTCTAGCACTTATCGACTTTTAGACCTTGTATAATTTACTGATTTGTTGTTTACGGCCGTGCAAGAGCCGCGTCTTTTACTCGTCGTCCTACCACAGCTCTGTGTGCTTAGTACGTCATCTACGGGCTATTATGTTGGTACTTGCAGTTCAGTGTGACTGCCTCGTTGGTCTAGTGGTGGCAAGCACGACTGGCGAGGTCCTGGGTTTCGATCCCCAGGTCGGGTAGTGTTATTGGGTTGCAGCCCGGAATTTGAATTTGTGCCCAGTTGATGGCAATAGGCTCCCCCCTATTACATGGGCCTTAAACATAAGGGCGAAATTAGGGTGTTACTATACACTTCTGCAGAGCCCTTCGGGGAATACAGGCGTGATGATATGTTATTGTTGCAGTGCAAGTAATGTACTCACCAATTGGTTTCCCATAGGACTCCATTCCGTTACGCGAGACAGCCTTCCTGATGGCTGCCGGGCCAGTCTCTCCTTCAGGCAGTTCAAGCCGGTTTAAGAACCCTTTCTGCAGACGAGGCACCGGCACGTAGAGGGTCTTGTGTTGCTCCAGGCATATCACCCTGAGAATAAGACACATTTTTATTTATTTTTTCAGAATTTGATTATCACTTGACGGCGATGGAAAACATCGTGAGAAAAATTGCAAATTGAAAACTGAAATCATCAATCCGTGTACCATGGTGACTTTGGCAGTAGATATTTTGTCTGACAGCCATTATTTGTAGAGGTCTATAATCCCTCGATTACACCCAAAAACAAGTTGTAAACCTAATTTGTGTAAATGTCTTTTTAAAAGAAATTACTTGGTCTTAACACATAATGATCAAAATATTTCAAACAAGTGTTTTAAAGATCTACACACATGTTTGCTACTGAAAGTATGCATTATTTTTTTTGGAAAAAAGTCTGATGCATGTAGAATACATGTTTTATACCTAGGTGTAAACGAGGGGTTAGGAAGACATTTAGAGTCTCGATAATTAATCTTAGACCGTATTAAATTTATTGAAGCGAGACTTCGATTGAAGCAACCTAATCGTAGTTAAGAATAAGGTTAACTGAACAATTGCAGCTCACAATGGAACTATTCATACCAAAGTAAGGCAGCGACATTGGTATATGATAATTGAATCCGGCAGAACTAAAGTAAGTGATTGAGAATTAAATTGAACTTTATGTATACCTAATGATTCAGGCCAATCAGACGTCTGTACAGACTCGTTCGATTTTGTCGATCGATAAAATCACTCGATAACAACCAACATTATAGAAATTATAGATCAATATTATCGATGCACAAAATGGAGCAGATTTGTTGGCACTTACTGAGGTAGTATTTCTTTACTACATGTATACAAGCAAATATTTTAATGAGTCAGCAGTGTTAAGTGGTTTTCCTAGGACACGTCCCATCCCTAGCGACTCACGCACATCACTGAGGCGCTGTCAATCGGCAGTGACAGACAAGACTTGACGTTGACGCTTTCCGTCGTAATGTTTGCTAAGTATTGTATTGAGTGCTATCTCTGCTGTGTAATTTATGTCATAATTATCAGTTGAATGTTTTAGTGAGTATAATTTCCACCATTTTACAATAGATACATCAGATGAGTCACGATCACGATACAAAATGACGTGCAGCGAGAAGTCTCGTGTCGCGTGATATCTAAGTTCAAAACTATGCAAGTGTTACCATTTGTTCATGAACCGAAGTGATCTATGAGTGAAAGCAAAATGTGAATCAGCTACAATTATCTCGCGACGATTGAAATAACTAATAGGCTACAACGTCTGTGCGATAAACTTGTGAATTGTGACTGATCTTTAAACTTGGGTAATCTTTCTCCACGTGACAAACTGTCTGTCAAAATCTATGAAAAGAAGTCACATTTATTACGTTTACATTCGAGGTCATTTTTTTACAGACATACGCCTTGCAACTTGGCTGGTCAGTGCGTTATATCTGTCTGTATACATAATTATACGCCCAATTAACACATCAAATAATTTATAATAATATTGAATCGCTACTTAGCCCCCTTCCTCTCTCCTAATTTTGATGTGCCCGACAGGGTTCATATTGATCTTTTAATTTGTTATACCATCTATGTAATACATGTGGAATACAATAAAGAATTGAGTTTGTATCTTTTTAAAATCAGGAATGTCATCATTACCAACCCGCAGAGTAGGTAAGTCTACCTTGCCGTGTTGAAGGCGCGGCAGGGTTATCAGTGTTAAGGCTCATTAACCCGGAGATAGTTTCTTGAAGCGAGTCTCATGCTATCTCTATTTTCATCGTAGAGAAAGACAAAGACAGAACGAGTCTCGCTTCAAGAAACTACCCTCGTGTAAATCAGCCTTAATTCCAAAATAGAAGGTCACTTTTTACAATACTGACCAACACATTTAATATTCATGTCCAGCAATGATAAAGTAATCTTCAGGATATAGCTAAATACCAATTTTGTAAGCGGTAATTGCTAACTATAGCAACTGTGATTGCTTCAACACGTCACGCGAGTTAACAAAATACTTTTATTTTTAACGAAGCCCATCACTTTATTGCTTGTCAATTCCTGTATGTATCGCAAAGAATACTGGGAGTTTTTGAGATGTGACTGCAGGGCGAAAGCCAAAACTATAAGAGATAGAAAGTGGTCAAAGGAGTCATGATATCGATTTCGTAGAAAATTTAAATTGCATTTTCAGCTTTTTGAAATAACATCTGATTTATCCAGATACTTAGCTTTGGTCATATTTATAACGCATTGACTGATTTTTTGCAGAGGAGAATATTTGATGTCGACAAATAGACAAAAAAAAACTAATTACTTAAATAAAAACTTTTAAAAACACCCGCCAAAGACATCGTTGCTGCTTAGTTACAAAAACATGATCAGATTGTAGAACATTCTATTGCTTTAGAGCTGTGATGGGCAAGTACGGACCGCGGGCCAGCTCCGGCCCGCAAACCGTTTTTATCCGCCCCGCCAACAACCATAGTCGACACCTTTACGACACCTGCGTTGTGTTGGCGTCGACACTAAGTTCTGTTTTTATTATCATACGCCTTCAATGTCCCACTGTAGAGTGAAAACGAGTGAAACGCCTATGTCGTGATAATTCTGGCCCCCATAAGATTAACTCTGTTTTTTTTTGCTCTTAATGAGAAAAGTACCCCTGCTTTAGAAGAAGAGGGGGCCAAGTTTACTTGTGCAGTTACTGTTTCACGACATTCGTCTCATAATGTAAACCTAGTTTTAACGTACTGAATGTAACTAGTACTGGTACATATTTACGTGAAAGTGGATACGCCTTGTTGGGTAAAGATTAATTATTATCGTATTAATAAAAACAAATGAAAATATTTATACCGTCAAGCTGTTGATATAAGAAAGGTCCAGTTTGGAAAATAATATCAATTAATGATAAATGATTTTTATTTCTGTAAATAAATCTGTTACAGACACCTTTACAAGTCAATGTAATGTTTTTTTTATGACTAGACTGATGGCGTCGGCATTTCCTATCTGACTAGCTCTGAGAAGAAAAAACCGAAACAAACTCAGAGATCAAGGTCTCTTTTAAAGTCCAGACATTGTAGTATAAAACCTATGCGAGTGAAACGATGTATCTCAAGTATACCTCAAAAATAAACTTTTATCATCACAATTAACGATGTTTAGTGTGATTTACATAGTTAGTAGACAAGTTATCACTACGATTAACAAACAGGGTCATATCACCCACATAATGCACATGATAAGTTGTATCAGATCAAACAAAGTAATATTTACTTATTTCCGGGAATTTTGTCACTTTAAAACATAGTGATAAGAGCAATTTGTATTTTATAATTACAATTTACTATTTGCTCATGGCTAATTGTCAACCGCGTGGATCATTATAATTTGCAAGGTTAAGCTGTGCTTGCCGCGGTCAGTCTGGGGATGGGTGACCGTTCGTTACACATCGAGACCCCTCCGTGCCTCGGAGAGCACGTTAAACAGTCGGTCCCGGGTGTCATACGAATACCTATGACAGTCGTTACGGGAACTCAGAAGCCCGAAAGTCTGACGGCCGGTCTAACCTTAGGATATAATTATCGGCATTACCCAGTAACTGGGTTGCGGAGGTCTGATGGCAGTCGCTCCGTGTAAAATACTGGTATTCAGCCGCATCTGGTTAGACTGGAAGCTGACCCCAATATAGTTGGGAAAAGGCTAGGCAGAACAATTACAATTTACTATTTGAAGTCTTTTTATAAATTTATATTTACTGTCAATTGTCAAAAATATTGCTAAATACTCGTTCAGTTTCTACTCAACAGCATAAATATTTTCGACGTGACAAATTCTCAATTTTTCAAAGTTTCATAGCAGTAAAATATTATTATTTAAATCATAATCTTGAAATAATAAATGTAATAGTATTTCAGTTAGGTAGGTACTTATAATTCCGCGCTATTTTCTTATCGGCGCAGGCGCAATAAAATATATTGATAGGTACTGCTGCGATTTAGTTCACAATAAGGATTTTTTTAATTGATCTGGAACAGAATGTTTTGTAATGATTTCCACAATTAGAAGCAGAAAATCGAGTTATATTAATGAATAATAAAATTAACCAAGTATTATGTACCGTGTTTCTGGCAAATATATATTTTTATTTTAAGTAATAAAATAACATCACGCCTAGTATTCCTCGAAGGGTTCGGCAGAGATGGTTTTTTTTAATAAACCCTCCTGTTGTAAGTCCCATGTAATAGGAGGAGCGCCTATCGCCATTAACCGGGCCCAAATCCAAACTCCGGGGTGCCACTAATACCTAATGGAAAAACCCAATAACACTTTGCCCGACCTGGGGATCGAACTCAGGACCCTATGTTCAGCAGTCGCGCTTGAGACCACTAAACCAACAAGGCAGTCAATAAATAATCTATATCTATACTAATATTATAAAGAGGAAGGATTTGTATTTTTGTATGTAACGAATAAACTTAAAAACTACTGGATCGATTTCAAAAATTCTTTTGCCGTTAGAAAGCTACATTATCACTGAGTAACATAGGCTATATTTATTACTGGCATAAAACTTAATACGCGGGCGGAGCCGTGAGGACACAGCTAGTAGTTAATAAACAGTTCAAGTAATAATATTTGCAAAAGAAAACCTAGGTACAGCTACAGCAATAACGTAACATGCTCATTATAAGTATATTAAATGTTACTTAGCAGAACGTATAAATTTTCAGCGTTTGAAGCGGTTTATGTAATAAAGCAGAAAGTTATAAAACATTGAGTATGGAATGCGTTACCCAAGATATCGGTCATGGGTTGCGTAAGTAACTAATGCACTGCACTAAGGTAGGTACTATAAGCTTGTTTTCTATTTTCTTTTGATGCTACAACTACAATTTAACTGTACTAGTTTGGATAGTTGAACGCTTGCCTTCCATGCTGGAGGGTCTGATTTCGACCCCAGCCCGCATCACCTGACTCTTCGAATTCATGTGTGGTTCAGAGTTATGTCCTACTAGCTGCCCGGTGAACTTCGTATTTTTTTCTTTTTGATTTTTCCAAATTTTCTTTTATCCTGAACCAACCCAGTATTAAGGCGAAAAAACGAAAAAAAAAGTCGAATCGGTCGAGCCATTTTCAAGTCTTTGCGAGACTAAAGGCTCATTTACACGGTGATAGTTTCTCAAAGAGAGTCTCATGTTATCTCTGTTTTCATCGTAGAGAAAGACAAAGGCAGAACGAGTCTTGCTTCAAGAAAATGTTCCTCGTGTAAATCAGCCTTAACGCACGGGCAATTGAATTTTATTGTTTTTTTTTCTCCTACCTTCAATTTCTTTTGTATAGTTTTAAATACTATGCAACAAACCTACGCCTATGGATTAGGTCCTAGGTTCACCACAATAAATTCAGGCAGATATTCGAGCTATTTATTGCCTGTTAATCACTCTTGGGTACTGTTTAATTCGAATAATACAACATGCATTGCGTCCTATTTACTTACAAAACAAACGCTCGACGTAAAAATTGTCTAGAGGGCGTTGACTCTGCTAAAAGAAACACGGCAACATTATATGAAATATTGCGTTTAATCATGGCAGCAATGAAAATATATAAAATTCCAAAGAGTATATATCTAATCATTTATTTTAACCACTCTCGTCATTTACAACCGTAAATTCAGCTGAAAACTGGATCTAATTCTTTCAGTTAAAATTATTTAGGCGGTTCGTAGAGACACCTCTATGCTATAGTCTAAAATTAGCCCTGTAATATACGAGAGCTGGAATGTGTCCCGTGCTCGCCGGCTAACTCAAATCAACTCTGCACGATGCGAGATAAAGGTATAGTTTTAATTCGCGAGACTGGTGCGATTTTAAGCTGTGAGCCGTCAATCAGCTAGCGGCGCGGAGCGAACAGACTGCACGAAACAATGATATAAGAGGTGCAAATCTGATCGCTATGTACACTCTGTTTTGTGTCGTGCTCGACTTTCTGCGCGTTGTAGTTCTAAAAACTTATATATTTGACTTTCTCATTGTAACTATAAGATTTAAAGTAAATTAATTATGCGGCTGCGGTAACTGCCTCGTTGGTCTAGTGGTGGCAAGCGTGACTGCTGATCGTGAGGTCCTGGGTTCGATCCCCAGGTCGGGCAAAGTGTTATTGGGTTTTTCCGTATAGAATTCCTTAGTAGCAGACCGGCGTTTGGATTTGTGCCCGATTAATGGCACTAGGCTCTCCCCGTATTACATGGGACTTAAACGTAACGGTGAAATTAGGGTGTTACTGTACACTTCTGCCCAACCCTTCGGGGAATACAGGCATGATGATATGTTAATTATACGCTTAGAATGCAGTTTTAAAGATAAACACAACTTTCTTGGAACAACGATAAAATATTCACCAATCTATCGATCGATTTGCGAATGATTATCTTATATCCTTGAACCTATAATTGTTACCGCTTTCTTGGAAATTGTCAATGAAATTAACTACATTACAATATATTAATTTTATTCACTCGCTTTTCGAGTTACGACGAAATTAAATCCGAAGGTGTTTGCATTTAATATTCAATACATTTTTAAACCAGAAACGAATTGATTCGAACACCGACGTCCGGGGCATACCCGTAACTTCAACAATTTTTTTATCCATATCACTGTGTTGCCATGACACGGCTTATATTTAATTTCTTAATAAAGCTTAGGACCTTTTAAAAAAATTAAAGTTTTCAAAAACATGAGTAAATGATAAAAGTCAATTTAATGTTATTTTAAGACGAGCCATCTAGCCAGCCGGCATTTCCTGACTAGCTCTGAGAAGAAAAGCCGAAACAAACTCAGAGATCAAGGTCTCTTTTAAAGTCCAGACATTGTGGTATAAAAACTATGTGAGTGTAACAATGTAGGGCAACATCTGGAATGGCCTATTTAGGAAAGTGCGATAGCAGGTTTGAGTTGACCTATCCTAACTGACGGCACGCGTGCATCAGTCATTGCGAAGCTCAAACCTTATTTTAGGGAGCTCAACAACCCGACTGCCGCACAACGCTACCAATCAGCCGGACATTTGCGTAGGTCTCATTAAAAACTCAAAACCACCAAACAGTTGCAAAATTCGTGTATTAAAGCTAGCCTACATGGCAATCACATTCACAATTTGATAAAAAAAAAAATAAGGAGATGACATAATAAACGAAATTATAATTATTGAAAAAATAATTCAATAGTATAATGTCAAAAGGATAAAATAAAAAAAAATCATATTATTATACAAGTGTGGCTATTAAAGAGTGGTGGCTGTTTCCATTAACTAGTCTATGGTTATTAGTTGGACTTCAACTCCACTATATTATCTCGTCTGGGTCTTGTTGGTAAACCGCAGGGTAAACCCCATGTAGTTGGGAGTTACCGTTAAAGGAAGCTTAGTCGTCGCACTAAAACATGAGTAGATGAGCGCTAAAAATACAGCGAGTCCAGCCGTTGGTTCAAACCAATAGGTCGAAATCAGACCCTTCTGGTTGCGAGAACTGTAAATACAGGATAGACACTAACCTCACAGCCTCCTGCGGCTTATCAGGGTTGACTTTCACGGTGCTAGCATTCTTGAATACGTCCAGCTCGGCAAGCTTCGCCGCGGCCTCCGGAGCCCCCTTGAAGTTGGGGATCCTGTTGTAGACAGGGCGCGGGAACATTGCCAGCCCGTTGGTCTCCAGATGGCGCCATACCTTCAGCCGGAACGAATGCTTCGTTATCTCCTCCGGCACCGTTTTCTTGGCTGGAAGTTTATTTAGAGATTTTTTATTATGGTTCATTGAACTTTTTATATTTAGCGAGTACAATTTTGGGAAGTGCTCAAGGAGTGGGATTTCGTTGGTAAATAGAACACCAGCTGTGAATAGCACAGCAAACAATGTTACATTTTCTAGCCTGTTCTGCTATGCCCATCCCTTATACCAGGGTTGACTTACGCCCGACCAGTAACAGGCCCGGGAGGATGGCGTGCCGTGTTCCGCGCGCGCCTCTCAGAAAAGTAAGGCAGAGGAAAAATAGCCCCACCACTGTAGAGGTCCACCAGAAGAAGTTGGTGGGCCAAGACCTGCCGGGATTGCGCTGCATGCAATAGCAAATCCCGTGACCCCGGCCTTGGGTCAGAATGAGGGACACCGTTGGCTTTTAGCCAGTAAGAGGCCGGCAGACCCCCTCGCCTTCCTCGGGCGAGGGACATCAATGAGGATTTTCCAACGTTAAAAAAAGGGTTGACCTATTAGAGGCAAACCAGTAAGCAATCAATGTAGTCGCTTTCTAATCAAATGACATACAGGCAGGCGCGGTCTCAGCCTAAGACTTTGGGGGGGGGGGGGGGGGGTCATATTAACAGTAAAAATAAGTTGAGCACATCCGAATTTATTGCACAATCTTTTTTTAGAAATTACCTATTTTTAAGTTTTGTCAATTTGACGTGTACGATTTGGGGTGGGGGGGGGGGGGTCATGACCCCAACGACCCCCCAACTCGGACCGCCTCTGCATACGGGTCGTATCGACCTAACACGACAAGAATGGGAATGAGTCACTTGTATCTATATTTATTGACAAGGAGTATCTAATCTAGAAGCTATTAATAACTTCTCTGGGTCGTCTCTCCCATATTCCAACAGATTTAAATTTCCGTAGCTTTTTTCATCGAAATCTTATTCAATTTAAATTTTTATCACAAATGGATTCCCATGACAAAATCGCGATTATAAAATGAGGTCGCCGCTAAAATTAAATAAAAACAGTATATTTATAAAACAAATCCATAAAGCAAGGTAAATGACCGTTGTATTCAACAGTTGGTATTTTATACGGGGAGTTGTAAAACAGTAATATGCTAGACGCGTTTTGTAGTAATATAAACGATGTGCCGGTAACTAGTTTTATGTGCGACATCCATAATGTACAGTCGCGGAATGAAAATATTATACACCTTAAGGTCGATTTTTGCTTGCACAGTGCAAGAAATGAACTATTTTACCGACTACGTATTGCCAACATTATAGAAAAGAAAATACTAGTATTTTATGACAAGATATTATGGTGACATGGTGATAGAGAAGTAATGCCAATCTATTTAATCATCGATTTGATTGATGTCATGGTTTTTACAACAAAACTCCTTAAACCAAATCAAAGACATTACATGACACTAACACGTCATAATGGAGGCAAAAGGAAATTTTGATCTTTGCTACCTAATAATTAAACATAATTTTCTATGCATTGGTCTTTTCCGTTCAACAGTTTGAAAAGGTAACATGTGCCCGCGATGTGGGTCATGTGAGAAAGGAATGAATTTGAAAACTGACGAACCTTATCATTCCCCGACTGTACTGTGAATTATTACTACTATTTGAAGTGAAGTTTTCAATGGTGCTTATAACTACGACGTTGACGACACGTTTGGTGCAGTGGCTGAGTGATTGGCTTCTGCGCTACCGTTCGTGGGTTCGATTCCATGGAACAAATGTTTGTATGGCCTACAGATAGTTGTTCCGGATCTGGGTGTTTGTGCATGTGAAGATTTGTGTCTGTAAACACACCCACGATACAGGAGAAATCATAGTGAGGCAAGGTTTTAAAAAAAAAAACATACCTACTGCATTTTGATTACCTAATATTTAAGAACGATAGGACAGTCTTTTGGATGCATGTAAAAAGCGTTGCGTCCTTATTAATCGATTTAATGGACGGTGTTGAGACGTTGACGACCATATATGTAGATAATCTCAGTAACATGTATTAGAAGTGATAGTGGTGTGACCGTCAGACTGAAGTCTTAGGTCTCGAGTCGAATCCAAGGCACGCACTGACTTTTCGGATTCATGTGCGTATTGTATAATTATCACTTGCTTAAAAACGGTGAAGGAAAACATCGTGAGGAAACCGGCAAGCCTGAGAGATATTTCTCGACGGCATGTGAAGCCAAATCAGAGGTCCATGCGGCATAAACTCTGACACCAGGTTAGTCACTAACCACACGAAAAGAAGAAGTAGTAAGATGTTATTAGCGCACGAAACTGACGATACTTAAACGTGTCTGGCGCTCCCTGGGTAGTCAACCCCGCTATCAAACTTGCTGACTGGCTAATCTTATCACCACGGGATGAGCTGTTCTCTCTGTTCTGATACGATTGCTGAAGAGTGACAGAGTGGGTATTCTGTTGATCTAATTCCCTCTGTTACCTTTTACTACAGCCACGGGAATTGGTAGCTTATTCTATGCTGGAAAAGATAAATCCTTTCGTCGCTTAGTCTATTCTAGAATTAGTGAATCTAAGACATGACTGTCAAATTTGACACCTAATAAAAAATGTTGACGCATGATTCAGAGGTCCTAAACTCTTAAATTAAAGAAGTGTTGGTCTGTGGTGTCATATTTGTTGTTGCCAAAAAAATATTGTTGACCGTGATATTTTATTTGCTTTCGCATCTACTTATTTAGTCTATTTGTGGGCGCGTCATGGTCGTTTACCTATAATATCTTGAATGCTTATAATATACTAGCTGTATCCTCACTGCTCCGCCCGTAGCCTATGTTACTTAGTGATAATGTAGCTTTCTAACGGCAAAAGAATTTTTGAAATCAGTCCAGTAGTTTTTATGTTTATTCATTACATACAAAAATACAAATCTTTCCTCTTTATAATATTAGTATAGATATAGATAACATAACATCACGCCCGAAGGGTTGAGCAGAGGTGTATAGTAACACCCTTATTTCGCCGTTGTTTATGTCCCATATAATAGAGGGCGAGCCTATTGCCATCATACGGGCACAAATCCAAACTCCGGACTGCTACTGAGGAATTCCACACGGAAACACCCAATAACACTTTGCCCGACCTAGGGATCGAACCCAGAACCTCACGATCAGGAGGTGCACTTGCCACCACTAGACCCACAAGGCAATTACAATATCTTCTTTACATAGTATAAAACAAAGTCGCTCCCGGTGTCTGTACGCTTAGATCTTTTAAACTACGCAACGGATTTTAATGCAGTTTTCAGCAATAGAGTGATTCAAGAGGAAGGTTTATATGCCCCACATTAGTATGTACATTGCACCCGTGCGAAGCCGGGAGGGTCGCTAGTATATTTATAACATACAAAGTTAGTCAGAAATGGGGTACTAACCCGCGGGCCACTTAATGTATCACTGATGGTTGTTTTAAAGAAAGTGTTAAAATTACAAAATTCGATAAAAAAAACATACAAAATGATTGTTACTTTAGTTTATTCAAAAATTCTTCATCCCTGCTTTAGTTACGAATTCAGAAAATGGAGCTTCTAATCCGTGACCTGAAATATGACCTAAAATGTACACAGCTGTTCATAACTGAGGATAGATAGAATTTAGCGTATTTTTTATGAAATCTTTGTACAGCAATTTCTCTTAAACTAATGACTTTTGGGGAAAGTTGTAGAAGAAAAGTAATCCATTATTATGGGTACTTTAACACCCTTTCGGCTTAGTACCCCCTTCTGACTAACCTTGTATATTTTCTTTATTCACTTGAGTGTGAAATGTTTTCTACACCTGTGTTTATTGGGTTGTTACTGGCCTGCACAAATAGGCTTACGCAGTCGACCCGTGGCCGTCAAATTGATTAATGCGTCAGACTGCAGTCTTAACGTCTAGTATTTTATATGGCGTAGAGGCTTGACTTGACAATTACACCAGTCATTTTAAGCACTACTAACGAACTGAGCTGAAATACTTGCGAATAAAACCTTGTACGCAACGTAAACAAACTTTTTGAGATTGTTTGCGATCAAATAGTTTTTATTTAGAGTTTAGCAACTACACAAATATACTTACCGGTATGTAATGAAAAGATAATTTTTAAAATGTTTTTTAAAATTACTGTATTTTTTTTATAAAATTACTGCATTTTTTTAAATAAAATTATTTACTGCATTTTTTTTTATAAAATTACTGCATTCTTTTTTAAATAAAATTACTCTATTTTTTTATAAATTGCTGCTTACTTTATTTTTTTGTTAATTTAAGTACAGTCACGTGTAATAAGATGTATACACATAGCGCACTTAAAAAACGAATTTATTTGAGAGAATATAATGTATTTAAGAAATGTTTGAAACTGTAATTTGTATGTGATTGTCGAAACTATGTGTAGAATATTTCATAATTCTAAAAAAACATTTTAGAAGGAAATCGGTTTTTAATTTCGCTATGTGTATACATATTATTTATTACACGTGACCGTACCTACTTACTTAATTTCATTGACGAGTAATATAATTTATTATAGTTTTTTTTTTAATAGACCAAAACATCACACAGTACAAAACTGCATGTAATAGTCCCTTAGTATCAGACAAAATTTTCTACATAAAGATATCCTATTGAAACACAGCACCAAAAAAAAAACTGACTGTATAATCTGTACTTATGTATATTATTTTCTAACAAAAACCCTCCAAATATAATCAAAGCAGTTAAACAAACATTATGCCTAATGACTATATTGTATGCACAGTAAACATATAGCATAGAAAACTTAGCGAGCCAAGGTGACTACATTACATGGATGAAACTCAACACCTGTGCCATACATACATAGAACATGTTTACTTTAAATGAGTTTTGTTACCAAGATTGAAATACTTGTTGTTGTAGAAAATGTGCGATTTGTGATAACGATTGGAGGATTAGAAAGGATTTTATATTTGATTTTGTTTATTTTTTTAAACTACTTTTTTTTAGGA
Source organism: Amphipyra berbera (assembly GCA_910594945.2). Classification (NCBI taxonomy): domain Eukaryota; kingdom Metazoa; phylum Arthropoda; class Insecta; order Lepidoptera; family Noctuidae; genus Amphipyra; species Amphipyra berbera. The sequence continues at coordinate 7,866,881 of OU343144.1, read as the reverse complement.
ATATTAGGTAAACATTCATTGGTCAATATGGATGCCACCCTGCCCCTTATTGGCCGCTACAATGAATGGTTGTGACGGATTATAGAGAATACGCCAGCAGTCATGTCATATGACGTCACAACAATGCCTAAATGTAAATATAGAAAAACAGATTGAGTTTTGTGACGTCACATGACATCACACAACATGACGTCACATAACATAAGCCCGCCAAAATGACAGGCGTTTGGATATCGTAAGAAGCCATAAAATCAAAGAAAAAACAAACAAAACATTAAAAAAAAATTAAGGATTTTTTTTTTAAAGTAGTTTAATACATAATGTGACCGTTAGAAACATGGTTACTTTGAATTAACTGGCGAAACTTTACAGGGTTACGAGATACCATTAATAGAAAGTTAGACGACACGTTTGGTGCAGTGGCTGAGCGATTGGCTTCTGCGCTACTGGTTGTGGGTTCGATTCCCATACGGAACAAATATTTGTATGGCCTACAGATAGTTGTTCCGGGTCTGGGCGTTTGTGCATGTGAAGTTTGTGTCTGTAAACGCACCCACGATACAGGAGAAATCCTAGTGTGGGGCAACATGTTTAAAAAAAAAAAAAAAATTTGAGGTAACCCTAACCATTGCTGTAATCACCATGCTTGACTTATCAGTCTGTTTGGACAGGACGCTGCTACCCATCAAATGGGATTACCCATAGGTCATCATCCTAGACGTTTGTAAGTGTTGGCGTGGACTTTAAATCCATCCAGATGCTTCTGTGTTCATTATTGTGGTCACTTAGTACGAGGTGCTTGGTTCAACACCCAGGTAGGGCAAAGTATCATTCACATTTGCTGGTCCAAAATTCTCAGGAGCAGTCCGCAGTTTAGAATTATGATTTTTTGACAAAATTTGGACCAAACCGGACACCATTATTTAGTACCCAAGAGATAACAAATGCACATTGAACTTATTCCCATAGAACTATATTATACAAGTACTTATTACAAAGATAAATAATTAATGATAAACACATTCAGAAACAACAAGTAAATAATCAAGAAAACTGACTAACTGATAAATAATTTAACCATGACCTATGCAGCCCACACTTAAATAAATTGTCCCGCTAATCTTAAATATGTAGGTAGATACAAAAAAATATACAAAAAAGATAACTAAGTAAAGAATTCCTTAATAATTGTACACTCATATCTATAAAGATAGATGAGGTAACAACCTGCATAAATAGACCTTCAAACCGATGATTCAAAGCAAATAGAAAATCTATAATGACCTCACACATGCACACTGCGAAGGTAGATTAATTAAATATAATAATTAATATCTGCCTCGCTCAAACTTTCTTGCATTTTTTCATGTGACATGTTAGCGCGGCCAATACAGAGTACATTGTACTCCGTGCAATTCAACTGCCTAATAAATCAGTTGCATTTTTACAAAAGAGGTGGGCAGAACAGAAGAATGTGAGTCATGCTTCACACTCCAATTAAGCTACCCACAGTATCAATAATTACAAGCCGAGGAAACAACCCAAATCGCGGTAATCGATGCACGAAACATTCAAACGCAAGCGAAATTACAATTGCAACCCGATTCTAGTATATTTTTTAACATCAGCGTCGAAGAAACTTCGCAGTTTTCATCATCGATTGTGTGCGGGTATTTCGAAATACACGAGGTGTAATACTATGAAATCGTATTATATGCATTTTTTCACGCATAACTACTCGAAATTTCTCTAAAATAGTAAATAAAACAGTGGAATAATGACTGTTATCCCATTATTTTTAACAACAAATGTGAAACTTACTGTTATCCGCGGCGGTTGTCGTACCGTCTCCGTTCTGCATTTTGATAATTTACCGCAATCGGGAGCTCTTCTGCAGGGATTTCAATGATCTAAACGAAAACCATCAAAATTATTTGCAAAATAAAATCCTTCTCCGCCGGACGGAACCGTCACACACAAAAATAGAACGCGAAGTCGCGAATAAAAAACAAATGCAACCAACCTGCCAACAAAAAGTTTTAGAGCTACTCGTCTCATTACTAAAAGTTTTAGTATTTATAATCGACTAGTTACTAATTCTGTACCGAAGGTAAAGATTACTATTTATATCTTTAGCATAATATACCTCAATGTCTAATGCAAAGTAAATTTAGCTTCTGTCAATATTTATTTGGTGGTATATAGAGATAAAAAGTATAATAAAATAGCTCAGAAAAAAAAAAAAACAGCAGTCATTAATATTTCTATGCGCAATGCGCATCTCTATTCGGATCTCTCTTCACAGGGGATCCAACCTTATAATGACAAACAAAACAAACAGTGTGTTTTCCTTTACAAAAAATAAGATTTTAGTTCTGTAAATAGAAAATGTGTTACACGGAAACAATTTTATTTATTAAAATTCATTTTTAAATGGTTTTAATTAGATTCACTTCGTATATTTGTTTCATTCAAATCTTGCGACAGATTTTTCAACTACTTCTGTTGAACCAATTTTCCTGAAACTGCACTGACAATACAACATTAACTTAGCTAGGTACCATTATAATTTCACACATCTCTATCTCACATCTAAATATTATAGGTAATTATTATGCTCTGTGCAACTCACATCCTGATGTTGCAGGGGTACTGCAAGGTAAAACCGTTTAACTTAAAAGTTTTTTAAGGGATTATTTTCTATTATAAACACTATCAGCTTATGAGCAAGGTTACACTCTCAGTTTGGTGTCAGTCTGGTCAGAATGATCGTATAACCCACGGATTGACAGACTGATGAAAATTAAATAGGTACCTATTTTAAATAATTTTGTCAGTCTGTTTTGAATAATGAAAGACTGATGGGAGAATGATCGTGTAAACCGCTCTTATCACTCTCACGCCAGTCACCATCAGCGACGCAATCCAGAAGGACGAGTTAAGCGACATAACTACGAGCGCGCCGCAAGCGCCCGCTAAGCATAGCACACGCTTTCTTTTTCCTTAAAGTATCCATGACTAAGCACTGATTTAAAATGACAACCGACGGTCAGCTCCGAAGTCTAACGGCCACTAACGTACTTTTCATCAGTCTAGATTGACCCTGCAACCGTGAAAATCATCCATCATTCTGGCTTCAGTAAAGTTAATCCATATTGATAGACTAAACTGACGCCAAACTGAGCGTGTAACCTTGCTCTAATTTAGAATAAATTATGTTAATCTGTGACATAATTGTTTGTTGCATTCACTCTTTACATGCCACTTTTCCTTTTAATAAAGTTACTAGTTGATACCTACTGTACAATCATGTTTAAATTAACGAAAGGTTACTAACCTTTAACCAACCCGAATACTTTGTTTTTCCAAGTTAAATCACATCACATAATTTACTACAAATAACAGGCAGCAGCTGTTGCTCTATATAATTCTCCCATTACCCAAATTAATGTTTTGTTTCGTTTATTTTTTGTTAAACTGTTGGATTTTTTATAAAAAAAAACAGCTTCAACGTAAACATTTATTAAAAGCAAATAATAATAAAATTATCTGATAGTTTGGGACATATGGAGCGGAGTGAGCATGAGCTCGAAAGCCGCGTCTTTTAAATTGGCACCACGGAGATTCGCTTCATGAAGATCACTACCCGATAAGTCGCAACACTGAAAAAGAAAAAAAAAACGAGGTTCATTTCTATTTTACGCCACTGGTTTCCGACGGACAATAAAACTGACGTGGTCTTCGGCGAAGGTATCGTCTTGTCTGATAATACCAAGTTACCAACCTGTCTGCCAAATGAGGTGTACCAAGAGGTCATTTGGCGGCCTGTTTAAATCATAGACGTTGACGGACTGATATCATCGATTGAGTGGCAACGTTTCCCATAAGTGGAACAAACACAATTTTACCCAAACTTTAACATGGACATCTGTAAGCGGCCACTTGCATTTACCCTAACTAATAACCAAACAACCTCTGACATACGAAGCTCTTATTATGAACTACAAATGGCATAATAACTATCTTGAATATCCCAAGCAGGATAGTGGACAGAAAGGACAACATTGCCAGTGGAATGGGTCTGTAATCATCAACTAGCATATACCACAGATTAGAGTTTAACACCTAACGCAAGTTGACCTATTCTGCGTGTCATTCAGTAGGATCAATGCTCTAACTTGTTAAGCTGCTACGTAAATTTCATTTGTATTTCCCAATGCTATATTACCCTCATTATGTGTACTTAGTTTTCTTACGATTTGACAATTTGAGGTATCTATTTAACTCAATATCTGTGGTATTTACTATAAGCATTATATTATATTTGACGACACGTTTGGTATAGTGGCTGAACGATCGGCTTCTGCGCTATGGCTCGTGGGTTTGATTCCCGCACGGATCAAATATTTGTGTAGCCTACAAATAGTTGTTCCAGTTCTGAGCGTTTGTGCATGAGAAGATTTATTTGTATACGCATCCATGATATAAAATAAATAATAAAGTAGGGCAACATTAAAGGCAAAATAGCAGTGCCTCCGTTTTGAAAGAGTCCTAGAGTCATATTACAGGCTGAATAATTAGGAAAATTACTTGTGACTCTAGAAGGATTAAGCAGGCAGATATATTGTTATATTATTATCTACAATACACATTACCTCTAAATCAGCCCCAGCAAGGACAGCGGCCCTGAGATCACAGTTTTGTAGATTGGCGTTCTTCAGTGTTGCCACACGCAAATTAACGCCTGCCATGTTGCTACCCTCTAGATTTGCACCTGCAAACAATTTGGCGATAATATATATAGTTTGGTCATCTTTTATTGTATAAAAGGTAAACAAACTTTTGGTCGTGAAACATTCATTTTGATTTAATAATCCATTAATATACAAATTAAAAAACATTAACACTTATTCTTCAAACGTTCAAAATGTGTTAATGCGTTAACGGCTAATTCCACATGGTGCGCGAGTCCGGGCCCCTTTGAGGCACGCGGGCACACAGTACAGACCGGCCAGCGCGGCTTCTATCAAGATCCAAATATTTTGTTTACCTTTTATATAACATTTTAATGGCTGGACTATACATATTCTATAATTTATTTAATGTGGTTCCTTGTGGAGAACTAGTAAAAGATGACTAATTATTACCTTTTAAGTTCACACCTTCCATTACAGCCCTTGATCCAACTGGATCCTCCATATTACAACTTTTTAGATTGGCACCTGAAATTAAAAACAATAATACTTAAAACTGATTTTTCCATGCTTCGGAGAGCAAGTCTTGTTTGCTGACGGTCCTGGTTGTCATACGAATTTCATAATATGGCAGTTGTTACAAGCCGGTCTAACTAAGACATAGCTGTACAAAAATAATGCTGTCGCTGGTTCGCTATATAAAATACCTTGTTCACAAGAGAAGAGTGACAAGACAAGTGGCCTACACTATGGCGAAATCACACCATACTAACCTTCCATATTGGCACATAAAGCTTTGACGCCCAACAGCTGGGCCCCCTCTAGGTTCGCGTGTGATAAGTCTGCGCGCTCCAGGCAACAGTGAGATAAGTTAGCGCCGCTAAGATTACATCGGGACAAGCAAGCATACTGGAAAATAAGGAAATATATATTGAAACAATTAAATGTCTTTGTAATTTTGTTGTTAAACACATGGTTACATGGTATGTACTTTCAAAATCCTGGTTGCTTCAACTTCAAGAATCTTAAGTTTTTTTCATAAGAATAGCCACAGTCGTAGCTAGAGATTTTGGGGCCCCAGAGGAGTAAGGTACAGCAGATGCTCGCGGGGTCCTTTATCAACTAGTTAGAGGGGCTCTATGCTCAGGGGCCCCAGGTCCTGGCTGCCCTAGTAGTAGACACGGCTGTGATAGGCAAGGTTGGATATTGAATCCTTACCAAAATAAATAAAGTAATCTAACTTAACATACCTTAAAATTAATATACCTAAGGTCCAACCTGTTGAGGTCAGCTCCAGACAGATTTACGCCTTGGAACCTCAACTCTGATGTAGTGGGTGTCACTATAATAGAACGGACTACATCCATCCGAGTGAGTGCTTGGTTAATACCGCAGCTGCTCCGTGATTCCTCAATCAGGAGGTTTAACTGTGGTATCATTGAGTCTATACCTGGAGTCAGATAATATGCAAAAATTTTATTTGATTTGAATCATCATCATCATCAGCCTTGTGTTTAATAAACCTACCCGCAAAAGTGCTACTCGGATGAAATAACGATGATTTTACAAAAACATGAAAAAACATTAGTTGTATTGTTAGCAGTGATAACCTAGCGGTTGAATGCTTGCTTTCCATGCAGGAGGGTCTGAGTTCGATCCCAGCGCTGATTTTTAAATTCATATGCGGGTCAGAATTTAATTATCACTTGCGTTAATGGTAAAGGAAAAATATTGTGATGAAACCTGAACACCTGAGGGGGCTCCATAAAGTTCTCAATCATGTGAATAGTTTGCTAACCCGCACCAGGCCAGTGCGAGTGTAAGGTCTAAAACCTTTTCATTCTGAGATGGGGCCCTTGCCTAGTAGTGGGACAGTAATGGGCTAATTATGTTACTTATGTATTGTTTATGTTCAAAAATTATTATCTGTACTAATATTATAAAGAGGAAAGATTTGTATTTTTGTATGTAACAAATAAACTTAAAAACTACTGGACCGATAACAAAAAATCTTTTGCCGTTAGAAAGCTACATTATCACTAAGTAACTTATTTAGCTATATTTATAACTGGAATAAAATTTCTTACGCGGGCGGAGCCGTGAGGACACAGCTAGTGTGTAATAAAATGCAGATTTTTTTTATGTCACTTACTTATTAATTTACACCTATTAATAAAAAATAATTACAAACCTTTTTGTAACAAATGAGTAAGTTATTAGGTACTAGATGAGGAAAATTGAAATTAATTGCAAGAGACAATAATAGAATATAAATTGAACAATAGTTTCTCATATGGAAATTCCCAGTGATCTCGGTGCCATTATAGACACAAACATCTCAATAAAAAACACTAGTCTATATGAATATTTGTCCTGAGGGCACGAAACTACAGAATTTTTAAGGCACACTTGCAGGTCAACAATAACCCTTTATGGTACGGTTGTTTTAAAAAAAAAACTATTGCTGAGCTATGACGCTAGTGTTTTGCAGCATAAAATAATTCACATTAGATAGACGCGTTTATACACCCACAGATTGTTTTGTTAACCCTATTTCTTCCTTCAAACAGCGTATAAAAATGGATGAGAACATGAATACACTACGGATCAAATTAAAGTACGCACCATAAAACACAGCCTCTTCCATCACACCTTTTGGGTTAACATGCTTATCTAATATCACATCGCCATGTCTCAAATAATTCAGTATAGGCTCAAAGTACTCTGGACTTCGGTCAATCAGGTACGCTCCAAAAGAATCAGTAGTACTCGGAGTCATTAAGTACACATTATCTTCACCAGCAAACATTCGGGCCAACATTGACAAGGGCTCTTTAGCCAACAGCGTGGCACGAGAAGTAGTAAAATGTTTGCCACCAACATTCAGAGTTATCCAGTCAGACACAGCCTTGCCCTGTTTACTCTCATCAGCTAAGCTCAAATGTTGCATTGAATTTGTTACACTATCACAACTTTTAGACTCTCTGTCGCCGTCAACACTTAAATATATCTTGTCGTCATCCCTAATCACTCTCACGTCTTCAATTTCACAGCCATTTGACGAATACAATCGTAAGTTTTCAGTATTATCCTCGAATTTTTTTGATATTTCCAATTTTAACGCTTCAATCGTGTTTTCCACGGCCACAACTTTTCCATTTTTTTCAGCTTGGTTTCTGTAAACGTTCACTCGTTTCATAATAGGAGCCTCCTTTGTTCTGTGAATTTTAAATGCTTGGCTGGATCTAATGATATTTTAAACTAAATCAATATTATTTACGAAGAATTGCAAACTTTGCGGAAAACCATGAAATGTCAAATGAAATCAAATTAATTCAAATGACAACACAGACCAAACAACAGCTGTCAAAAGACAATCAATCGTGCAATATCCGAAGTGACACATGAAAAATCGACTAATTATAAGGCAGTTACCAAAAAAATAATTTTAGTTTGGGTGTTTATTATTTTTTATGAAAACATTATTGTACTTAGCCTAGCAGTCCACAACTGGGCATGCGTCAAGTAACAGTATGGAAGAGGCTGTGTTTTTATGCTGTAGGCCCGGTATCCACCAAAGCGGAGAGGAGAGGAGATGTGTTTGAATAAACCAATCCGATTTCGTTATTTCCACATCTCTTCTCCGCTTAGCTTGGGTGGAAATGGATCAATCGGAGAGGAGAGGAGGTGTCTCATTTTTCTATAGAATTTTGTAAGGCGAGCGAGCAAGCGGCGCGGCAGAGCGTAGAACTGTCTAGTCCGGCGGCCTTTCGTAGACAGAACTTAACTGGTTTCGATCTCTCACAGCTCACATCTCTGCTACACAAAGCTCGCATCTCCTCCGCTACACTTCTCCTCTCCGCTTTGGTGGAAATAACCTGCCAGCTTCGCAGCACATCTCCTCTCGTCTCCTCTCCTCTCCGCTTTGGTGGATACCGGGCCTTACACATCATGCAATAAAACACGGTACAATATATTCTCTCTCTCTCTCTCTAAGTTGCGTAAAACATTTAAATAAGTACCTAATGCCGAGGTATTCCTCATTCCGAGCGATTATTGCGAGCTAGTCCTTGCTTTCGACGCTGCCGCTACCGGCACGACCTAACTCATGTCTAACAAGACAGGTGGCGCTATTCTAGTTCTATACAATACGTAGGTACTACTTTTACAACCACTTAGCCAGGCCAGTCATTAAGAATCATGTTGTTACTGTTTGATTTACAAAATAATCACTGCATAAACAATGCAGGTCACTGTGACCAATGATGGACTATCAAGGACTTTATTACGCGAATTCTGTTCGAGACGCGATTGATTTTATGAATATCAAATAGGTACCTACTACATAATTGGTAGATGCCCCATGTAGGTACCTATACACATCAAAAAAAGTTTACGATCACATTGAAAAATCGAATTTTTTTTGTTACGTTAGATTATAATTATGATTTCTTCTTCTTTTTAGATTCTTTATTTAAAAATATAGATTTAGAATACAAAACAATAAAACAGTTCAATTGTTTTTCCATATAAAAAGGCTTTCAGTCCTAGCTTACGCTCATTCAGAAATCTGATTTAGTCAATTTTAACGGATTTAAAATAGATTTCGCGGAAAGTTGTGATTGAAAAATGCCAAGAGGATTATCAGAAGTTTTACGAGCAAGAATACTTAAGAATAGTAACTTTGAGGGAAGAAGGATACACCACGAGAGAAATAGTACGCAGAGTTGCTATATCCCAATCCTGTGTCGTGACCACGTTGCAGAGGTACCACGGGATGGGTAATTTAGCTGACCGATCCCGCAGTGGTCGCCCAACTGTTTTGACTGCTGCCCAAAAGCGCTATATTAGATTGCTGGCAGCCCGTGACGCAACAATCAACGCCACTAAAATAAAAGCAGAAGTTCGGGCCGCCTCTGGGCTTGAAGTTAGCACTCAGACCATTCGGAATTGCTTGCACCAGGCTGGATTACGAGCACGGAGGTCTTGGCGAGCTCCTCTGAATTCCCGGCAATGTCAACGACGGAGATTACAGTGGGCTAGGCTTCGGCAAAATGAAGAAGAAAACATTTGGCAAAACTGTCTCTTCGTTGACGAATCATCAGTACTTATCCAGATAACCGACGTGCCCGTGTCCGGAGAAGACCAGGAGACCGTGAAAGGCAAAGAACTGCCACTGGAACAGTTCAGCACGGCGGGAAATCGGTGTCCTCTTGTGGTGGTATTATGATTGGAGCTAGAACGCCTTTGATCCCGTATCGAGGCTTCATGACAGCAGACATGTACAGAGCAGTTGCTATTGATGGAATTGTCAGACCATTTCGAGTAAACCATGGGCACCAATTTGTACTGGTCGATGATAATGCGCCCGCCCATCGAGCTCAACGAGTCAATGCTGCTCTCCGAGAATACGAAATCACAAGGTTAGACTGGCCTGCTGGCTCGCCTGACTTAAACCCAATAGAGCACGCGTGGGATGCTCTTAAGCGAGCTGTTTGGAACCGTCAGCCACGTCCCCAGACAGTGCCAGAGCTCAGGGAAGCCGCTATTCAAGAATGGGACAGGTTACCTCAAGAAATGCTGGATAACTTGATTCTCAGCATGCCCAGGAGGATCTTCGCATGTGTTCGAGCCAGGGGAGGAGTTATATTATATTGAATATAAACCTTTTATTAATAAATTGTTGTTTAAGTTTGGTTAAACAGTCTTTTTCTTTCTATCAAATTTGTTACAATTACATTATGATTAATTACTCGTTTTTTTTATAAAAAATAAGAATTTTTTTAATTTCAAACTGGGTACATATTTCTATTTAAAGAAAACACACAACCAAAGAATTTTCCTTGATAAAGTTCAATTTAAAAATCATATCAGCTTATGCTAGTGATCGCAAACTTTTTTGATGTGTGTATGTGCAGTTACTTATATAGTATCTATTCGTACGTTTATAGGTAGGTACCTACTATGAGTTATGAGTACCTATCTAATTAATGATGCAAATTATCAACAAGGGTATGTCGCAGATGGTATGCGTGGTCGCATATTATGTAGGTATAACTTAAACTGGATGTTGTAAGTATGATCAACGCAACTTCATTTCGTAGATTGTACAATTTACGCGACTGTTATTTAGCCACGAGCCCCTCTGGCTGTTATGAGAGAACATAATGCCAAAATTACCACAATTAGCTAACGGGGTGTCCTGCGTAAGCGGTAATCGCGACGCGTCGCGACGCGACACGACGCGGAACAAGTACGCGTTACTTCGCGTCTCGCTACATACGCCTCCAGTAGGGAATGCCGTTGTTCTGATCGCTTTCGATGCGCTCTCAGCATCGTGTCGTGTCGCGATTGTCGCTTACGGCCTCCTCCGAAAATCGAACTACGAAGTCTCAGGTGATCGATCGCACGTTTTCCAACCACGAAAGTATTTTCCAACGATCGATTCGATTTTCGCGATATGACATTGGTGTCGATTCTGTAGCACACTTTGACGGGACTAAACTAAACAAAGGGTGTTTGTCTCTTTCTGTTTCAATAGAAAAAGAAAGTGACAGTTGCGTTTAGTTTAGTAGTGTCAAATAACAGATTCGATACCATTGTCTTTGGTTTACCCTACTTCCAAATGTTAATTGACATCTAGTGGTTCGTTTTTTGACAATACTTTGATCGTAGTAGTATCAGTATTTATTAGTTCGATCTTCTTCTTTTCGTGTTGTTAGAGACTAACCTGGTGTCAGAGTTTATGCGGCCCATGGGCCTCTAACTTGGCTTCACATGCCGTGGAAAAATATCTCTCAGTCAGGTTTCCTCAAGATGTTTTCCTTCACCGTTTTTAAGCAAGTGATAATTATACAATACGCACATGAATCCGAAGAGTCAGAGGTGCGTGCCTTGGGTTCGAACTCGAGACCTATGACTTGGCAGTTCGACGATATCACCACGGCTATCACTGCTGTTTTATATATAAGTTCGATGTTCGTCATTGTTTCGTTTGGATCCGAATCTTCGTCCTTCGTTTTTCGGAGAAGGCTCCCTTTTTTTTAATCGTTTGAAAATCCTCGTGGATGTCCCTCGCCCGGGGAAGGCGAGGGGTTTTGCCGGACTCTTACCGACTAAAAACCAACGGTGTTCCTCCTCCTGACCGTTCGGCCGGGATCACGGGATTCGGAAAAGCATACACCGCAACCCCGGCAGGTCCCGCGGCCCTCACCTCTGTGGGGCCTTGCCCTACGTCCTCCTGAGAAACGCGCACGGAACACAGCGCGCCGCCTTCTCGGGCCTGTTACTGGTCGGGCGGCGGTTGGAGAATGCCCCCTGGACCTTAGGATTAATTTTTACACTATTGTCGTCTATCCAAAACGATGTTCCAGTTATATGTGACAATAGCCTTGTCATTAAGCCATCATCAAGCTAACATGCAGTACACTTCGGCAATAATTATTAATAGTCCCATAAACAACCAGTTAACTATAGATTGATCGCTCACTAAATCCAGATGGCCATCGTAAAGTACGTCATCCTGTGATCTTCAGGTATTGTGTTGACAGACGGTAATTATGACAACATCGTTACGATATGAGTAATACGTAAAGATCTTGTTCGAGATTTGGTATGCTAGATTTAGGACATAACAGAGCGAGGCCGTAGCTGGGGGGGGGGGGTGATTTTAACCACCCCCCCTCCTCCCCGAAACTTCAGATGATTACAGTGCGCGTCAAATAACTAGTACCAAGATGGCGTCGACTGCCAAACTTGAGGGGTTTACTCGTAGTCACTGAAGAGTTCCACTATCCACCTCCTAGCTCCATCATCAGAACCTGAACACCAAGTGCAATCTATTGGACTCATCAAAGCGAATCATATGACCCGAACCTCACATAGATCACGCAATCGACGCCATTTAATTACTTTCAAAATGTATACACTTGTTATTGTAATTGATTTGCTTGTTCAGGGTTCTCTCCGAAGGGTTGGGCAGAGGTGTATAGTAACACCCTCCTTTCGCCGTTATATTTAAATCCTATGTAATATGGGGCGAGCCTATTGCCATCAACCGGGCACACATCTAAACTCCGGGTTGATACTGAGGAATTTCACACGGAAAATCCCAATAACACTTCGCCCGACATGCGGATCGAACCCGGGACCTCCCGATCAGCAGTTGCGCTTTCCACCACTAGACCAACGAGGCAGTTGAAACAAAGTGCTGCTAACATTACGTTTATAAAGTCGATATAAGATTTGATACACACGGACAGACACAATAATAAAATTATCACTTACAATCTATACTAATATTATAAAGCTGAAGAGTTTGTTTGTTTGAACGCGCTAATCTCAGGAACTAGTGGTTGGAATTGAAAAAATATTTTTGTATTGGATAGTCCATTTATCGAGGAAGGTTATAGGCTATATAAAATCACGCTACAACCAATAGGATCGGAGCATAAATGAAAAATGTTGCAAAAACGGGAAAAACGTTCACCCGTGCGAAGCCAGGACGGGCCGCTATCTGCAATATTGCGATGGCTATCGTCACGTTAATTTATCGCCAATATATTGTTATCCCATAACAAACAATAATAGACTAGTTTATTTTACTAAGTATGCATTTGCAACCAAGTAGTATACGTTGTTCTATGAAAATACTCGGAGCTCGGACTAGCTTGGACATGATTCGCGTTCGTGTATTAATTTGTATTAATAATTTAATACGGTTATGTATCATCTCTTAATTGGGATATATGGTTATTAGAACGGCCAGTGCCTATACACTGTGTGATCAAATGATCAAAATGATCATTCTGTGTATTATTGTGCGTTGTGCTGATCAATTGAAGTGAAGTTTTTCAGTGTTCTGTAGTAAAAAAATACGACGGCTAAGCCAAATGGCCGATTCCTATAATTTACGAAGCGTTATTGGTCAAAACTGAGACTCTTGTATCTTTACCAGTAATGAAGCAAAGACCTCATGGCTTTGCATCGTAGACCTTCCCATATGGAAGTAGCTATCACAGGTAAAGTCTATTTATACAGGGTGTAAACGAAATCGTGTAATTCCTTAAAACCGTGTGATCTATTACTGGTATAGATTGACCCTGAACGAGAATTTGCTCGATTAGATTTTTTTTTAATCTATTTTATCTCGCGAAGGTGGTAAGTTATTGAACGTTAACCACTTCACAAGGATAAAACAAAAAAAAAACAAAAAAAAATAACAAAAAAAATTAAATGTCTTAGAACGTTTTAGCGCCCCGAATGCAACCGTTGATAAGCAAAACGATTCGTTTTTGTTTATAGGAACCCGTCATAAACCTTTAGGGCAGTATTTCCGATACAGGAGTATCAAATAAGTAAAATAAAATAAAAAGTAAATAATTAAATAACAGCAAAAAAGAGCGCGGACGAAATGTCTGCGGTGAATAAACTCATTTAAAAAAAAAAAAAAAAAACCTTTAGGGCATAATTTGATACAGGGTCATGAGTAAGTCAAAAAACCGCTTACTTAGAGGTTTTATTAAGTCATCTGTAATCGCGCTCACCCACTCCGATCTACTGTTTATACTGGTAGAGTAGAGTGATCAAGAGTAGGTATACTACTAATATAACTATCTCTGCCAAAGTATACAAAAGTTTAATTGCTACAAGTTTACAAGTACTTAGTTAGTTTACTTTAAGGTAAAGGGACTTGACGTTTTATTCTATCTTGCTTTTAATTTATTTAGTTTTAGAAAAACGTTTTTATTTATTAAACTTTATATTTCGTTTGTTGATCTCTATAGGTACTTACACATTTCTTACATCTATAAATATCTTTACATAGTATAAAACAAAGTCACACCCGCTGTCTGTACGCTTAGATCTTTTAAACTACGCAACGGATTGTAATGCAATTTTCAGCAATAGATATAGTGATTCAAGAGGAAGGTTTATATGCCCCACATTAGTATCTACATTGCACCCGTGCGAAGCCGGGGCGAGTCGCTAGTTTTTTATAAAACAAACCATTAAGACTGAAGAATGACTATTTTTTATATCATAAATTGTTTTTTGTTCTATCCTAATAGGCCGTTAGTTAGAAAGGAAAGATAAGAAAGAAGGTCTTACGGTTAATTATTCAAACACTACTCAATTTTAAGTAGCCGTTAATTTCGTGCTATCCCTGTCACTTTGCCTTAAAGTGACAGCGACAGCACGAGACTTAACGAGAACTTAAAATTTAGTAGTGTTTGAGTATTTGGCTATAAGGGTACCAAAGTATTATATAGCTACCATATACGTGAGATGGGAATGCTAAGAGGGATGTGTGGTATTACGCGAATGGATAGAATTAGGTATGTAAGAGGAAGCCAGAAACTGGCGCTGGTGACTGAGAAGTTCTGTGGAAACCGGTTGTCATGGTACGGGCATGTGATGCGGAGGAACGAGGAACATGTCGTAAGGAAAGTATTGAGTATGAATATGGATAGTTATAAGAGTAGAGGAAGACCAAAGAAGCGATGGATGGATAATGTGAAAGATGATATGGCTAGAAAGGGTGACTACTGAAATGACGGCTAATAGAAATGTATGGAAGAAGAAGACATACTGCGCCGACCCCAAATAAGTTGGGATAAGGGCAGGAGGATGATGATACTTACCTAGATATTATTTTTTGGCAGGTGTTAGACTTCGAAATCTAGTCTCCAATTTTTTTCAGTTAAAAATGAACGAATCTATGTCTAAGTCGTAAGTTTTCCATCAGCTCTTTGTCTAACCCTTTAGCATGCGTAACATTTACGTAATCTAGTATTTATGCTAAAATAGTCCATCTATTGTATCAGTAGATAAATAGGTACATTATAATAATAATTACGTTCAATTCTATGCTCCGCTTGGCAAGACGTTTGAATTATGTGTTACCGCATACCCAGTATAATTTGGCACGTGGCGAAATAGCGAACTAAATGTAAATGTACTGAATTTGACATATTGTTGACAGATTTCTTAGTAAGCAGCGCCGCCTTGAAATACCAACATATATTGGGCACTCCGTAGGTATGCGTTTATGCGGTATTCACAGGTAATACTATTCAGGGAAGAGACATTATTAGTTGAAATAATTTATTAGCTTTATTTTTAGTTACGTTTCAATCTTAATGTTAGCGTAGGTATTCGTGTAGTCATGTGAGTGTGTGACGTCATATTGAAACTATCTTGTCGTCACCGTTTATTTCGTGTGGTTGGCAGTCTTGGATCAAAGGTGTCTTGTTCCTGCTACAAGAATAGGGCCAGTCTCTTCCCGCGGATTCCACAATAGTTGAATGAAGAATTATTTAAAAAAAAATGGATAGCGTTTTTGTTTGTTTGGTCCATGAAGATATACCTAAGTGAAAATGGTGAGCACACTACGAACACCTACTGAAAGTTGAAACAATAATTGGCCTCGAATATTTACCTACTTTGAAATTCTGTCTCTTTCCAAATACTCTACTTCGAAAAAGATAGAATGTTTAGTTCGGAAATCTATCTCTAAATAGAGTACCTATTTATAAAGTGACAGAATTCAAAAGTAAATATTCAATCCCAAATGTTTCGATTTTCAGTAGGTGTTCGTAGTGTGGTCTCCATCTATACCTATACCTTCATGGTTCGGTCCACTACTGGTATAAAAACCTCTTTAGAGGAGCACGGTGGTTATAATAAAAAGTGAGCAAATAAGTCTTCTTCAAGATTGTTTATTGCAGTGATCTAGTACCTAAGTGATCTACCAGACCTACCTATGGCCGTAACTATGGCCAGTGTTCTATTGCTAAAACTAAGACGACCTTTAGGTACTCTACAACAATGGGCTCCCAGCTATTGATTTAAGTAATATTTATACAACATATAAGACAATGCTCACAGCATGAAAAAAATTGCCACTAGCGATTGCCATAAGTAAAATAATAGATCTTAGATTAATGATTGGTCTCCGCTGCGCTCCAACTAGATACCGCTCTACCTAAGAACAATAGCTCCCTGAATGCGGCTACTTTACATCGACATTTTCAACGATGTCAAAGGAAACGCCGGTAGAGGACGTCCTAGAAGGACATACATCGATGTTATTGGTGATGTTCTTCACAAAGGACAGGTGTGTAGTACTCTCAACCGGCGTGCGTGTATGACAAGATGTATGAATGTGGACGAAGCGAAAGGAGTATGTAAGGGTTATAGCACGTGGCGTTCTATAGTTTCTGCCTACCCCCATAGGAAATAGGCGTGAGTTTATGTATGTATGTATTTTCAACGATATTATTTCTTGTAGTGTTATTTTTAGTTTCACTACACACACAATTTTACTTTGAATTATGAGTAGTTTAATATAACGCGTGGCACGTCAACGTCACGCATTGGTTGCAACGAGACTGACCTCAACTACCTCAAGTACGCCGACTTCGGCGTAGTATTAGTTATCTCGCATTTTACTAGCACGCCGGCGGCATTTAGTCGGAGCTCAGTGGAGACCAATCATTAATCAAAGTAATAGATATTTTATATTAACATTATCCTTACATACTAGCAATAAAACAGCCGAGTGGCGGGAGTCTGTGTGTCTACTCGTATCACATCAAAACTACTGGGTGCATGTTAATGTGACATTAAATCAAGGTCGAAATACACGAGCGGAGTCGCGGGAAAGGCTAGTAAAGTTTTTAAGTACAGTACTAGGTATGACAGTGTATTATCGTCTAACAATCTTCGTGATTATGAATTTGTATATAGGGGAATGATAAGGTTTGTCAGTTTTCAAATTCATTCCTTTCCCACATCGCGGGCACATGTTACTTTTTCAAACTGTTGAACGGAACAGACCAATGCATGGAAAATTATGTTTAATTATTGGGTAGCAAAGATCAAAATTGCCTTTTGCCTCCATTATGACGTATTAGTGGTATGTAGGTAATATCTTTTATTTGATTTAAGGAGTTTTGTTGTAAAAACCATTACATCAAATCATCAAATGATTAAATATATTGGCATTACTTGTCTGTCACCATGTCACCGTAATATCTTGTCAAAAAATACTAGTATTTTCTTTTCTATAATGTTGGCAATACGTAGTCGGTAAAATAATTCATTTCTTGCACTGTGCAAGCAAAAATAGACCTTCAGGTGTATAACATTATTTTTCTGCGATTGTACAAATTACCCGATTACGTTTACTCTACAATGTAGGTAAAATATTGGCAAGTGTAAAATGCATAGGTAGGTTATATCGTAACTAATACAAGTCACTGCCTCGTTGGTCTAGCTGTGGCACGCACAAAAGCTGATTATGAGTTTATGAGGTCCTGGGTTCGACCCCCAGGTCGGGCAAAGTGTTGTGAATTCCTCAGTAGCAGCCCGGAGTTTGGATTTGTGCCCGGTTGATGGTAAAAGGCTCGCCCGGTATTACATGAGACTTAAACAACGGCGAAATGAGGGTATTACATAGCACCTCTGCCCAACCCTTCGGGGAATACAGGCGTGATTTTATATTTAATGCAAGTCAATTTAATTATTTGGTTGCGATCACCGAACAGCTAGCCTCGCGGTTAAACGCTTGCCTTCCATGCCGGCGGGTCCGAGTTCGATGCCAGGTTGCATTTTAAGTTTTCGAGTTCATGTGCGGACTAGAATTTTGATTATCACTTGCGTTACCGGTGAAGGAAAACAATGAAGAAACCTCCACACCCGAGAGTGCTCGATAAAGTCATCAATGCCGTGTGTAGTCCGCCAACCCGCACCAGACCATCCTAGTGGACTAAGGCCTATACTCTTCTCATTCTAAGAAGGGGCCTATGCTCAGCATTGGTACAGTGGGACAGTAATGGGCCGATTATGCTATTCTTTATAATATTAAATAACTCTGACTTTGACCTCTTTGGATCAATTCTCGATAGGTCACTTAATTTGTCGTATAATTCGTAATAACTTCAGAAACACGAAGGTTACCGAAGCGCATAACTTTGTCGTACTCGTAGCTCCTAATGCAAAAATCTTCTTCTTCTTCTCCCTGTTCTTATCCCACACTACGTGGGGTGGGCATAACATGTATTTTATAAATCCATGTTGTTAGAGGTTTTGGCTTATTGTTTTATGACCGGCCGCCTGCCTGACATCAACCCTTCTTGGGAATATTATGCACTGGGTCCCAAAATTATATGCTTGTCAATCTTATTGCCGACAATTAAGCAAACTATGTTCTTCTTGGTGGAGTATACTTGAAGTTCTTCGACCCACTCATTTAGTTTTGCTAGGGACTTTGGTTCTGACACATCGTAAACGAATATAGCACCGTGAGCTTCTCTGTAAAAACTTGATGTCGATGTTCTGTATCGCTCCTGTCCCGCTGTAACCCAAATACCAAGTTTGACTTTAAGGCGCCCCGTATACAGTCAATCTCGATCGCGATCTGCGATCAAAATTAATGATCGCGATCCAGATTGATAATGTACGGATAAGATTGACGGATTGATGCATCTGATCACAAAACAATCTGGATCGCGATCATTGATTTTGATTGCGGATCGCGATCGAGATTGACTGTGTACGTGGCGCCTAACACCGTTCACGTCCATGACCTGATGCAAAAATATTAGTACCTAATTCAAATTGAGAGTTATACAATTTGTCACTGTTAATGGTTATAGCATTGTTGGCACGTAGATGATATGATCACATGAATCGCGGTGAATAATCATCGGAACTACTTGAATTCTGACGCCCCCTCAACTTGTAGGTCATGTTACGTGGACTTATGACTACTTACATAATTATCTGTTGGGTTTAAAATACCTAACTGGCTTAACATAATTCCGCGGATTTGACGTATCTTAAGTTCGCAAATATATGCAATGATGACGTTTTTATTTAGTACTGATATCCTCTTAGGACAATTTTGAGCTTAAATTTTATTAGTTCAGTCATCAAGAGACTAAATAATCAGTATGAATTCGCCAAAATGCATTATGATTTTAAATACACTTATCCATATCACTTGTGAAATCGTGTGCGTAACCGTGCGAATTGGTGCTACATGCGTAAATTAGGCCGCCGTATCTATTCTCCTGGGTATCGTGAGAAAGCGACAACGGAATACCGCCCAGCGACGTCCTCCTGTAGTAATAAAATATGACTGAACAGTTATAAACAGCAGTGATAGCTTAGTGGTGTGACCGTCGGACTGCCAAGTCATCTTCTTTTCGTGTGGTTAGTGACTAACCTGGTGTCAGAGTTTATGCCGCCCATGGGCCTCTGACTTGGCTTCACAAGCCGTCGAGAAATATCTCTCAGGCATGCCGGTTTCCTCACGATGTTTTCCTTCACCGTCTTTAAGCAAGTGATAATTATACAATACAATGCCAAGTCATAGGTCTCTAGTTCGAACCCAAGACACACACCTCTGAATTTTCGGATTCATGTGCTTATTGTATAATTATCACTTGCTTACAGTGATCGAAAACATCGTGATGAAACCGGCATGCCTGAGAGATATTTGTTGACGGCATGTGAAGCCAAGTCAGAGGCCCATGGGTGGCATAAACTCTGACATCAGGTTAGTCACTAACCATACGAAAAGAAGAAGACCGAACAGTTAGCCAAGTCTGGTGATATTTGTGACCGTTTTTTGCAGTGGGTTATGAGCAAGCCCGTGTACAATTGCACGTATGCAGGCTGATATTTTACGTAACGGGTTTGCTCTAGAGAACAAATCTTGACAAAGAACAAATACGAATATAAACATGTATATTACTAACTAGCTGCCCGGACAGACTGCGTTCTGTCAAAAGTTATTGGCCTGTAGTAGGAAAAGAAAAGTGTTGTTTTTACTATTTTCCACGCAATTTTTATGTTTTTTTTTTCTCCATAAGAACCTTCCTTGTGCTTTAAGGAATATATAAAAAAAATAGCCGAATTGGTCGAGCCGTTCTCAAGTTTTGCGCTTAGCAACACATTTGGCGATTCATTTTTATTTATATATAGATAATATATTTAAACAGCATTCATAGACACATTCCAAAACGCTTCCACATTCAAAAATATTTTAAACCAGTTCGATGTCAATAATTCTGGCAGTTAGCCAAGTTTGACAGGCAAAAGGGCAACTTACTGAGACAAACACTCAACGAATAGGTTCATTTTAACGGTAGGATAAATTTTAGTTTTATTATCAATTGATTTCTTTTTTTTATTGTGGTTTTTGGCTCTGTCAGTGTCCTGTTTTGTGATCGACTAAAAATTATAATACGTAGAATGGATTTCCGTAGAGATGAGCTTGTTACATACGGGTAGTTAAGGCAAGAAGTTAGAAATGTGTTCTTGATGTAAAATAATGTAGTGCGGCGGTACGGGTGTAAGAACGACTGTTGCGTGGCGACGCTCACGATGGCAGACACACGACGGCAGACCTTCGTAACTTGTCGGCTCTCTTGTTTGGTTGGACCAGTTTTTTTTTACTTAAATGAGTTTCGATGTTTCGATGTTTTTCATTTTTTTTAATAGGTTGGCGAACAATCTTCTTTCCTATCTGATATAAAATGTAAACACACCTCTCCACTGATCACCTACCTACTGGATACCGAAAACTTTAAGATTTTTTAGATGGTTCAGTAATTTTAAAGTAAAATAACGATTCAGCGGTGCATTTAATAGAGATGAGTATAAATCACGACAAAATTCAGGCGCCACGCCAAAAATAATCCGTGATTTTGTCATGAAAATGTTGGTGAGAAATTTCCAAGAATAGACTATCTTCCAGTTACTACTTAATATAGAAATGATAAATAAAATTATTATAAAATTGAATTTAAAAGCAGGGAAACTTTATTAATAATAAAAAATAATCCTTTATGTGCCGGAAAACCGTAAGCTTTTTTACAGCAATCCTGATATTTGAGGCTTTAAGTTGTTAAGACGGATTCTTCCAAAATTGTTCCACCAAAGATTTACTTCTAAAAACAAAGCGAACCAATTTGAGTTTTCCACGAAATTATATCAAAAGATATAAAAAGGGCAATGGCCAACGTATATTATTATAAGTGGCCATGATTTCCAAGAAAATTCATGTAAGAAAATCGTGTTCGTAAAATAAAAATGAGAATAATATCTTGGTGACTAACTCGTCCAATTTATGTCTGTGGTTGTTGAAAACGTCTTACTGTAGTGTGTAAGAAATTGGCACTAAAGAAATAAGAGGGTCTTTATCTATTCACTGAAGATATCTTACTAGCCTATGCCCTAGATCTGGAAATAAAGGACAGGACACAAAGAGACGCGATAAAAGATAATGGAACTAATATAATGGACAAATGACTTCTGCGGTGAACTGGATCAACTTTATGTCTTGTTTTTTTTTTGACGTACCCATGTAACGTATTAAGCATAGTTTGCTTTGGTTAGGTACATACTCTATCACCCATATTCTAAGACGTTCCTCCAAAACTTACTCGACTCAGAACGGCCTCGAAAACACCTTCAAAATTGTATTCTTAGTCGCAATTTCGAGTGAACTTTGAAGTTTTTCGACGGAGTCATTACGTCATAATTTGAATTATCTGCATCGCGCAAATAACGCCGCGATAAATAGTTGTAAGGATTATCGTAGTAAGGATTATCGTAAGCATATTCGATAAAGTCTCCAAACTTAATTTTTGTTACATACGAACTTTGACACTTCCTTCCTTAAGGTAGGTTCCGAGGTACCTTGAGTTTGACAAATGATTCCTTACCTCGACTGAGGAAAAATCTCGAGTCAAGGACGTTTATGTCAAATATATTTACCGAGTGTAGTGAAAAAGGCTGAGTCGAGGTGGAGTCGAGTCGAATAAGTTTTGGAGGAACGTCTTAGAATATGGGTGTATCACCCTCACTTGTCTCTTGGTCACTCAGGTACCTAGTGTAAGTTCTTAAGTACTTACCTAGGTCATTTTTCAGAGGCCTCCAGAGCCGCATTACAGTCTATTGTAGGACAAAGCCTGCTTCATAAATGGTGGTATATACGGTAGGCTAGGTACACTCCTGCCGGGGTTGCGGTGCATGCTTTTGCGAATCCCGCGACCCCGGCCGAACGGTCAGGAAGAGGAACACCGTTAGTTTTTAGCCGATATGAGTCTGGCAGGCTCCCTCGCCTTCCCCGGGTGAGGGACATCCATGAGGATTAACCAACGAGAAAAAAAAAGGCTAGGTACATTCAGCAAGTACTCGGAGGTACCTTTGTAGTTTTAGCCGGTAAAATTCCAGCATAACCCTCTGCCTTATTTATTTACTAGCTGTGCCCGCAACTTCGTATGCGTAGGAGTCGTAAAACAACATTACTTGCTTAACTGAAATTATTATGATGTAGGTATAGATTAGGTGGGTTTTATAAAATCTTTATTTGTTCTAACAACTATGAAAAAATACATAAAAAAACGGAACGGAAACCTCACATAGCTTCGGGTGCTCTATGTTTTTACCAACGGTTTAGGCTGAGTAGATGTTTAGTTGTTATATTAGAAAATTAGAATTTTTACTAAACAAAATTTGTTGTATTTCTATCAGTAGTTAGGTCCATTATAATAAGGTTTCCCTGTGAACAATGTTAGCAGTAGAAACACCAGGGATATGTGCATCGCCGGAGGGCGCGTGACGATCTCCGGCCACCCTAGTGAGTGGCCTGCGGGCGGTGGGTTCGGGGACCCGTCGCCCGATCGGTAACGGGCCCAGGGAGGATGGCGCGCCGTGTTCCGCGCGCGCCTCTCGGAAGGAAGTGGGGCAGGGGAACAATTGCCCCACCACTGGAGAAGTCCACCAGAAGAAGCTGGTGGGCCAAGACCTGCCGGGGTTGCGGTGCATGTAATAGCGAATCCCGTGACCCCGGCCTTAGGTCAGATGGAGGTATACCGTTGGTTTTTAGCCGGTAAGAGTCCGGCAGACACCCTCGCCTTCCCCGGGCGAGGGACATCCATGAGGATTTACCAACGATATATAAGAAAAAGGGATTTGTGCATAAAGATAGCTCAAGTTGCTTAGGTACACGGGAGAGAGCCACATAGAGTTAATGGTGCGAGAAGCAGCTTCGTAGCATAACATAAGCTATCCGGAAACTGTAACTACACGTTTAAAACCGAACGGAAAATAGATTATGTAATTTAGTATACACGCAACGCCATCTATTGATCAATTGTGGTACAACAAATGATGCTAATTTTTTTCTTAATGACTTTAAATTCTTATAACTTTAGATTGAGCGAACCGATTAGGATGAAACAGTAACTAAATGTTCCTCCGAGATACGCACAATATTGTCTATAAAAGTCAATCACACTGAGTCAAACAAACCGACAAACAGACACTAAGTCCAAAAATGATCGAAATGGTTTTTTTTTCTTATCATTTAACCATCCCCACTATTATTTTTAAAATATTTTCAATTTCAAACACGGCAAGTCTACAGATTTATGATAATATTAATAAAATATATGAGTATTTCAAATTAATCTATCGTACTGCCTTGCACAATTAACAATTTAGAATACACTCACTTATGAAATTGAGTGTATTTCTCTTCCACTGCCATTCAGATAGGTAGATACCTAATAAATTCTAAGTAACAATATCTTCGATTTTTTTATCAAAGCTACCTTCTTCATGAGGATAGCATTTCAATAGACCTTCCGTAAACTGAGAATAGGTACCAATTCAACAATTAATATTAGGTAATTTGTGGATTTATTCGTTGTAATATATGTAATATATTTCCTCACAACGTGATTTGATACACGTAACGCCATCTATTGAAATGAAATGGTATAAACGACTACATGCTAATGCTAACTTCTTCTAGGGAACTTAAAATTCGCATATCTTTTAATTGCGTGAACCGATTGCGATGAAACAAAAACGATAAGTTACATGGAGATAAGCACAATATTTATTTATAAAAGTCAACAACATTGGATCAGTTGTTTTTACGTGATGCTTGCACAAACAAACAGATAAACAGACAAACAGACAAAAATTGCAAAAATGTTAAAAATGGGTTCTATTGGTTATCGTTTAACACCCCAACCAGGTTTTTTCAAAATATTTGCTACCTATGTACAGACACGCCAAGTCTACAGATTTATTATATGTATATAGATTGACGACACGTTTGGTGCAGTGGCTAAGCGATTGGCTTCTGCGCTGCGGGTCGTGGGAAATAAACCAAATAAAATTCAAGTAATTTATTTACACAATTATCATTTACATTTTAACCTAATATACAAGGTTAGTCGGAAAGGGGGTACTAAGCCGAAAGGGTGTTCAAGTACCCATAACAATGGATAACTTTTGTTCTACAACTTTCCCCAAAACTCGATAGTTTAAGAGAAATAGCTTTTCAAAGATTTCGTAAAAAATATGCTAAAATCTATCTGTCTATAGCTATGATCAGCTGTATTTACTATTTAGGTCATATTTGAGGTCACGGATTAGAAACTTAATTTTCTGAAATCATAACTAAAGCAGGTATGTTTTTTTTGAAAAAACTAAAATAAAAATCTATTTCAATGAAAATAAAATTTTTCGAATTTCGAAATTTTAACACCTGCAATAAAACAGTCAACAGTGATACTATAAGTGGCTTTCGGGTTAGTACCCCCTTTCCGACTAACCTTGTATACAATATAAAACTAAAGTACAAACATACAAATCTAAAGTCAAAACTAACTACCTATATAATACAAAATTATTAAATACAAATTATTCAAAAATATCACTTAGGCGTCAAAATATTCCTCTTCATCACCGTCATCCGGAAGCGTGCCCGGAGGACTGGTAGCGATGCCACGCTGGATGGCAACGCTTATTGTTTGGCCAAAGAATAAGCCAGCCCTCTGGTCACGCGAAGCGTCGACCAGCGGGCTGAAATAAAATGACCAAATAAAATGTTTCAATAACATTATTTATAGTAATAGTTAATGATTTAATAATAAGATTGACAAGCATATCATTTTGGGACCCAGTGCATAACAACAGCACAATACATATAAGCACATTGGGTCACCCGCGCGAAGGCGCAACGTGTATTCCCAAGGAGGGTTGATGTCAGGCAGGCGGCTGATCATTAAACAATAAGCCAAAACCTCTAACAACATGGATTAATAAAATACATGTTGTGCCGACCCCACCTAGTGTGGGATAAGGGCAGGAAGAAGAAGAAGTTAATGATTTAGTAGTTAATTAAATCTCATGAGGTAGGCACTGCTTAATTGCCTATAATATGCAATGCATGCCATTATGAAAAAAGGTACCTACAACCATTATGAAATCTCATATCGAATGAAATTGTTATCATTATAACTGGAAAGATAAGTAGAATTAACTCCATTGTTCTTATTTCCGCAGACACAATCATAGGTTTTATTATTTTTATTAGGTAGGTACTCTCAGTATTTCGAATAATAATAATAGTTGTAGCACGTAACTTGGCAAGAATAGAGAAGAGAATTCCTCTCCTTTCTTTCTATCTTCGAAACAGACATGTATAAAAATACATTATGGCAATAACCATAGAACAATGACAAGCAATAAAAGTGACAATTATTTTGTGTACATGCGCAAGACTTACTCCCACTACGCCAAAACCTTGCCAAGTTACGTGCCGGCGACTATACCTAGTAAAGTTATAACTGCTATGCAGCATTGAAAAAATTGCTTCTATCGTTAAACACATCATAGTTATGCAACTATGATGTGTTTAACGATAGAAGCATTTTATTAAGAAAATTTTACAGTGTTAACTACAGAGTAGATAAACGTTTTGCGAGGTTTTTTCCAAAAAAAGCTTCGTCAAGAAAGTCGAAAGTTTTATATGAGTAAGTCGAAAGTCTGACATGGACTCGATTAAAGCACAACGTTTAAAAACAAAGATTTTCTTCGAAATTAAGTGTCGGAAAAATTTAAATAAGGGCGGGCGCTTTTGCTTCCGTGCATAAGTGAGTGCATACGGACATTAGACATAAGAACAAGTTCAACTGAATCCGGGCACCTTCATCTTAAATACCTACTCACTTCATTCGGGGAAATCGGAATCAGTACGTTACGCATAAAAAGTTCACGGAACCAAGTCGTATTGGCAATGATTGCACCTCAGAGATAACCGACAAGCGCCAATGACACAACGGGAAGCAAACGCTAACTCCCGTTTTATTTATAAAATCAGTGTCCAGTCAGTTCGGGCTCCCGCGCACGCCTGCCGCCAAAATAAAAACACCGCGAAAAATATTCTGTAATGTCAATGTAACATTACGACGTACAAAGTATTTCGACGCCGGCGCTAACGCAAACATTGTTGGCCCGCGAGATCGCGCGGCGCGCTGCAGTGCAGTCAATAAACAGTGTAGTGTTATTAAAAGCTCTATAAACAGTGAAAATGGCCAGTCTGGATGTTCCACCTAGTTATCCGCCGCCGCCTCCGCCAAAGAGGCCGGTGCGGCCGAAAATCACGCTGCAGATACCTGATTCGACTGTACCGATGACACCGAGAGGTCCTTCGACTGGGGCCTCGGTGTACTGGGGTCATTCGAAGTATCATGGGCGGCCGCCAGGAACGCCAGGGTCCCATATCTCCGACCCGCATGGGAATCCGTACTTCAACCCCTTCATGCACATGTACCACAATAAGGCTTCAGAGTTTATGTTCAAACAGTTCGAAGGCTTCAAAGACTTTACTATTAATACGACGAAGCATGGTTTAAGTGCCGGTGAAAAGTCCGCGTTCTGGTTCTACAATAGGTTAAAGTTGCTATCAAGAAGGTGGTTCACTCATCTCTTCTTGAGTTTGTGTTTGATTCTGTACAGTTTTATTGGAGCTGCTGTATTTATGGCAATTGAAGGTAAGTAAAAGCCTCTTCTATCCAGATATTAATTTAATTTAAAAGCAGCGTAATCATAATCAATCAATTGCACGTAAAATATGACTACAATAAAAATTGTTTTGTGGCTAGCCATTAATAAATGAATTTGTGGTCATAATTTTAAAACAAAGATAAAGCTTTAATTGAAATTATTGCAACATTTCACAAATAAGTGGAACATCTGATTGCCTACGTTATTAAGCGCTCAAACAGAAATATTTCGCAGAAATAATTTCCATGCATATAATATATGTATTTTCTGATGCTGCTAAATTATTTTAGTACCATATTTGTTTTTCCACGAAAACCGTTTGTTTTTTTTTTTACTTTTTTCTGTATTTCTTATGTAAACAGCTTACCAATTCTGAGAAATACAGGGAAGGATTATTAAATAATTGAAGATGATTACTACGAAAACGAACCAAGTAGCCATTTCTACTAACAAAATAATACGATATTTGTATTATAGTAGTTAAGATTTATATTATACTAGCGGACCCAACAGACGTCGTCCTCCTCGGAGAATTTGGTGACATACCGACAGCAGCGCCACCTACCGGGTCCAATTTGAATCTGAACCATCCAGGGCGCCACCCAAACGCATGCAAAAAAATTCATTCAAATCGGTCCAGCCGTTTAGAAGGAGTTCAGTGACATACACACGTACAACGAATTATATATATAAAGATATATTAGGACAATTCTGTAAAATCATTAAATAAAGTAACTAACAAAATTGTTGCTAAACCACAAACGAAACACAACCATCTGTCAGTTTTCGAGACTGTTAAAATGTTTGGTTTTGTATTTGGTGTCAAATTATTTGACAGATTTTATTAAACGAAAATTGTCTGAATGAACCTTAGGTTATACCTTAGGGTATATACCCCTAGATAGAGCCACCACGTGGCCGTTCATGAGACAGCAATATAACATTAAACATACTATATCTTCCCATCGTAGAGCATACAATATGATACACTAAATATTTCTCATAAATACAAGAATACAGGGAAATCGACGTTCTGTGACGGTGAGTTGGCTCATTGGCTAACTTAAAAAAGTTCGTCATAAAAAATAGCACGTCATATGAGACAGAAGATACAATGCTTTGTCTCAGTTTTCTTATTTATTTAATATATTATATGCTTCTCACTTCCACACTTCTCACTGTAGTCATCTAGAGGTATAATCTAAGGAATGAACGGTTCGGCTTAGATTTGGTTGCGATTGATCAAAGCCGTCAAGTCAAAAGCCATTGAACTGATAAATTACAATAACTTAATACTAGGACATTTTGGGAGCTCACGACCAAGTTTCAGAACTAATAGATACTGGGACTTAGTAACTAAGTTAAACAGATTTAGACCTGTCAATGAGGTCTGCCAACTGATTTGCAAGTGTATTTTAGGGTCGTACGTTGAGTTCGCGTAGTAGGAGTAGTTAAAGTTTACATGATATCGTCTATAGAACTTCTTAAACTTAATCATATTGAATTTGCTACGTATTTGAAGACAAAGAAAGAATGTAAAGATGGCACTGTGCGTTTACTGGCACACAATACATCAAGCTTCTATAAAAATATCATTAAAAAGTTATGTGAATCTATTTTCAAAAAAGTGTCAAACGGGTCATCAGCGTAGTATAATGTCAGGTGGTAGTGTACTAGGTACTACCAGCAAATGCTAATTTTCATCTGCAACCCACGGGTGCCATACGCTCGAAAGTTGGTATCAAATAAGTTAAACTAATCAGGTATAAGTAAATGGCAAACAAATAATGTTTGTAAGAAAAAGAAGAAGGGAATTAAAATATGCATTATCCTTTGGTTAACCCGTAGAGCTTATACCCATGAAACAACTTCCCGATAGATAACGAGCAGAGGCTTAAGTGGCCAC
Source organism: Amphipyra berbera (assembly GCA_910594945.2). Taxonomy (NCBI): domain Eukaryota; kingdom Metazoa; phylum Arthropoda; class Insecta; order Lepidoptera; family Noctuidae; genus Amphipyra; species Amphipyra berbera. The sequence goes on along the minus strand of OU343144.1, from coordinate 7,837,400 downwards.
TCAACGATATTTATAAATAAACCTAGTGAATTTATAACGCAATACTTTTTTTATTAGGTAATTTAATTCTAGATAAATTATTAAAGTTCACTGCGCGTTATATGGCCAAATACTCAAACACTACTCAGTTGTAAGTTACCTTTTAGTCTCGTGCTGTCACTGTCACTTTAAGGCGAGGTGACGTTTCGTTCGTTCTGCTTAGGTTTTTCCCAATCGTGTTGGGATCAACTTCCAGTCCAGTCTATCCAGATGCGGCTGAATACCAGTATTTTACACGGAGCGACTGCCAAGTGTGAAATAAAAAAGTACCTAAACATTTTGCGTAGTGACATTGACAGTAGAAAATTAACGGCAACCTAAAACTGAGTATCGTTTGAGTATTTAACCATTAGACAAGAATAGGTTCTTAAGTATAAATGATATAACAACATACATACTGGTTTACAGCATAATAATAATGATGGAAATATGGATTTATACAGTATTGAAACTGGAGACAAAGTTCAAACCACGAAGGTGCAAACTGATAGTTCGAAAATCGAAACGTACGTAGGATTACGAGCGAGGTTACTTTGTCAAACAGGAATCGGATTTAAAAAAAAAGTTTCACATTCGACGCCATGCAATTTGGTTTTCCGCAGTCAGAAGGGGATTAAGCTGTCGTGGTTTCAGCTTAAACTTGTTTGCATCTGAATATTAGAGGTTTAGACTACTGGGAATTTTCAACACTGCGTGTTTTAGGGAAAATGGAATTATGATTTGGGAAGAGCATTTAATTAATGTACTTTTTGCCCTTAGCATTGTTTGAAGAAATTAGGGGTTAATAATTTGATGAAAATGGTATCGTATCACTCACTTATATGCGGACGAGCGATTCAGGGTTATTCTTAGGAAAATCTTAGCACATTTACCATCAACACTGTGTCAAAAATGTTAACACTTTAAGTCATGTTTAGTTTATATTTCTGAAAACCTAGCAGGGATTAGACAAAAAATAAAACATTGGGAAACTATTACTAAAAGCAGGTAGGTAGGGGTTTGCTCAATTTTTTTCCCTTCAATATTTTGTAATAAAGCCGCAATAAGTAGATACAAACGGATCTTTACAGAAAAACGTGTTCTTATGCATATAAGCAACATTTATTTCCCCGTAAATTAAGAGAATAGGTAAATTAATTAAAGACCCAATTGATTTATTTTAATTTTTTTATGTGTCCTAAATGGAGTTTAAATAACGTTTTCTCTCTCTATTTTCACATATAAGTAGTGTTAAAAGAAAACTTATGTTAAATGCCGCGTCACCGCAAACAAAAAAAGGCAAAAGGCTAGGCAGAACGAACGGCCTCATTGCTTAAAGCCATGAATCGTCGACTTCTTTGCTTTAAGTGGCCAACACTTAGAGCTGGCCTAGTCTAGTGCTCAACATTTGTTTATAACTTAAAAGTAAGTAATACGGGTATAAGAACCTTTTTTTTAAAAGTATTTCTCCTGTAAACTAAAGTTTCTGCACCTGAACCATCTGTGTAGTAGATTTAAGTTTACACTAGTTCAAAAAGCTCCAACTTCTCCAGGGCACTTTAATTTTAATGCTCTGAAAGCTAGTATAGAACTTGAAGCACTCACTAAATCTAAAAAGGTTGAGAGCGAAAGAGTTTATAGTTCGATAGATATGGAATTTGCTTTTAAGATGTTTTCCTTGCCCCCAAGACATTATGCCCTTTTCTTTATTCTCAAACCAATCTTTTCTTTATTCTCAAACCAAAAATCACATTTCCACTCTTTTAAATATTATGTAAAAAAACTGTTTATTTATTTATGTTTATTTTCTCATCATCACATAACAGAGTCACAATAATTATAACATCTTAAATAGAGACTGGTGTCTGAGATAAAAAAAATATGTATGTAAAAAATGCGTAGAAACACGAAATCATTACAGATCGTACAGAAGTATAGAAAGGGAAAACATTTTTAATATAACAGGCAAAGGCCCGTAATCCATATATATAATTTAGTGGTTCGCATTTTATTCGAGCCGATATTTAAAAAGTTTTTATATCCCAACCACATGATGCGAGACGAGACTTAAACTTCGAAGCACCTAAGGTTGTGGCCATGAGAAAAGCTACAACGAAGAGATACAAAACGAGACACAATTCTGATGAAAATTTTAATGCTGTGATCATTCAGAGCCATGTGGTAATCAACGGAAACCACAGCCTTTGAAGAGGCGGATGTCATGGCCGCAACTACGCGACGTGCAGATTCGTAATCGATAAAATTCGTGTTCGTGAATTGTAATAGAACAGAATCTAACAATAAATGTACCTACTGGTGTGCAAGACAATTTTAATTTAGTTTGCGTTAGCAGCGATAGCCTAGCGGTTGATCGCTTGCCTTCCATGAGGGTTGAGTTCAATCCCGGTCCACACCTCCGACTTTCGAATTCATAATGTGGATCAGTATTTGATTAGCTATCACTTACGTCAATGGTGACGGAATAACATCGTGAGGAAACCTGCACACCTGAGGGCTCCATAAAGTTCTCGATGGTGTGTGTAGTCTGCCACCTGCACCAGGCCAGCGTGGTGGACTAAGGCCTAAACCCTACTCATTCTGAGAAGAGGCCCGTGCCCAGCAGTAGGACAGTAATGGGCTAATTATGTTTATGCTTGCGTTTCTATTACATTGATGTGACTAAATCTCTGGCGATAAACGATTGGTGACCGTCTAAGCTGTTCATTAAGTAACCGTGTTTGCACGAAGTTCAAAATTGTATGTCATGTTCATATCTTGAACTAAATTGCCAACTCACTGTATCCATAAGTGATACAGTTAGTCTCGTGAACAACTGGAAACTTGTCGTTTCAATTGTAGTTCCGTACATGAAACGCTAGAGATCCTTGCTACATATACGTATACCGTGCGTGTGCAACCAACATTGCCCCGCTCAGCGGAGCGTAAATTGTACTCTCAAAACTTTATAACAAGTAAGATCTCGAAACACGAACACGTTAAACTTAGGTTCAAAGTTTAATTCGTTCACGCCATTTTCTGTTAATATAATAAACTTTTAATATCGAAAGCCTCTTAGAACGTCGATTCAATGTGTTAACAGCTTTGAAACTTCGCAAGCGTTTTATTAATACTACTATAGATTGCTAAAGACTGTTCTTTTTATGCTCCCAACTTTACGTGGGTGAGGTTAATAGAATTCGCAATTTATTACTGAAATTTTCAACGTTCAAGTTTCATAAACTCCATTTAAACTTCGTGAGACATAAAGATCATCCGTCAAAACTGCTTACTCAGACTTGTTTCGCGAAGCGAATGACGAATTTTCTCAAATGTCATCTTGCAATTTGCGCGCGAAGGCGAAATGTCATCATCATTGTCATCATAATATTTTCGCGCTAATTCTTATGTCACTGTCAAACTTTATTTTTTCAAGCGTCTTGCTTTTGATGGGCTGTGTCTTTTTTCTAAAGATGTTACACCAATTCCACTTTTGAATTTGTTGTAAAAGAATGGGGGCACGTCGGGAAATCTAAACCCGTCTTTATTTCTGTAGCTAACATTTCTTCCGTGTATAATGTTTCGTATAAGCATTTAGTTAAACTACACATTATAAACAAGGTTTTTCTCGTACATGTGTTCAGTTTCAAAGATATTATTTGTATTTCCTCAACATCTAATTCCGATAGGTACTGTGTTCAAAAATAAACTAGAGACGTTGTCATTTTGTATTTTTGTGTTAATAAATTATATTTCCCTTTGACTAATAGTCTAAGTATGAGTTACATCACCTCACCTTCAGTTGTTATTTTTGTACGTTTTGTAAACTGTTTACTTTAGTCATGGAGTATCTGCAGTCAAATAGTTGACAAATGACAGTACGAGGTAGAAAAAAACGAGGCTATTTCTAACGTTTATAATAAAATTGTAACTGTCAATTAAGTGTAAGTATTATACATATGTGGTTCTGGATTCAATACCTAGATAGGGCAAAGTACTATTACTTAGTGTTTTCTGTCAGAAAATTCTGAGTAAGTCTGGGGTCTGTATGCCTGGTAAATGACAATATTCGCGCCTCCGTACTACATACATGGGACTTAGTTTGTCATTGGTAAATCTTCTCGTTCGAGAAAACAGGTTGATTGTAAAAATTACACATAACATCACGCCTGTATTCCTCGAAGGGTTAGGCAGAGGTGTATAGTAACACCCTCATTTCGTCGTTATGTTTAAGTCCCATGCAATAGAGGGCGAGCCATCAACTGGGCACAAATCCAAACACCGGGCTGCTACTGAGAAATTCCATACGGAAAAACCCAATAACACTGCCCGACCTGGGGATCGAACCCTGGACCTCATGATCAGCAGTCGCGCTTGCCTTGCCATCGAGGCAGTTAAAATTATTAAAAAGAAAATATTTCTATCCATAGTGAAAAAACTAACTCCGCTTATGGATAAATTATATGTTATAGGTATAGGTAGGTATGAATTATCGGTGTCGTTTATGTCTAAAAGCTTTCGATATAAATAGCAAGGCATTAGTTTATCAGTAACATCAATCGTGCTGTGATTACGTTTATTGCATGATAGGTACCTTTATTTTAGAATCGAGGGACTATTGGCTAAATAACAACCACACGGCCTGATCGATGTCCGAGGTAAAGCAGCCATTACAGCGGTCTCTGCGTGGATGAGTTACGATTTTTAAAAGATGTAGCGGCTTGCGTGCCTCTGATGACAACCGTCGGTCTTGCTTGTCATACGAACACTTATGCAATGGTACGTAATAGGTAGTCAGAAGCTCGATATAATCCGACAACCTTGTGGATATCGGTAGGGTTTGCCAAGTTACTGGGTTGCGGGCGTTACATGGCAGAGCTTCTTGTGTAAGATCTCGCCTGGGAAAGTACTTCCACCATACTATTTCTGCCACCAGTGTTCCGGTTCGAAGGGTATGGGTGCCGGTGTAGTTACAGACACTTGGGATGTTCCAACCTTTTCTCTAAGGTTAGCAATACATCAGCGATCCTGTTGTTGTTCTTTTTCTTCTCTCATGTTGACACGATCTACAACATGTAACGTAAACACGCCAATTAGAATATTATGTAATAATCATAATACATACACTGAAATTTTAGTTTAACACGTACAGTGGTGGCCATATAATTAGAAACAGTCATTACTAGCTTGCCGACCAGATATCGGCACTGTCCAGTAACTGGTTTGCGAAGGTCTGATGGCACTCGCTCCGTGTAAAATACTGGTATTCAGCCGCATTTGGTTAGACTGAAAGCTGACCCCGATATAATTGGGAAAAGGCTAGGCAGAACAGAACATCTTGTGATGATGAAGAGGAACACAATTTCACCGTGTAGGTACTGATAAAAGTAAAAATAAAAAAACCGTGACAGATAATATAAAATGGATATTCTGTGTAAATACTGTAAGATAAGCCAATCTGATTTCGTAAAAATAGAAAAAGGTTTTTTATGTTAAGCTATAATAGCTCCTGTACACGATGGCCCATGATGGTCTCTTAACTGACTAACATAATTATATTAAACGTGTCTACGAACGGCACGATAAGCTTAGGTTCGGTAGGGTCGATCTGTGGATTTGTGAGTCGGGGTTGACCCAACCGCCAACAAAACAAACCTACCACTCAGCCAACTTACCTATTGACCTGACGATTTTTAGGGATCCTACTGATGGTGAGCCAAATTTACACTTTGACATCCATCACATTACGAACGGAGCGACAAATTTTCATAATACGAAAAACAAAATTACATACATAGCTACATAATATCGGTCTAACCTTAGGATATCGGCATTGCCCAGTAACTGGGTTGTGGAGGTCTGATGGCATTCGCTCCGTGTAAAATACATCAATTCAGCCGGATCTGGTTAGACTGGAAGCTGACTCCAACATAGTTGGGAAAAGGCTAGGCAGAACAACATGTCGCGGTGCATGCAACAGCGAATCCCGTGACCCCGGCCTTAGGTCAGAAGGAGGGACACCGTGGGGTTTTAAAGTCCGGCACGCCCCCCCGTCTTCCCAGACGGGGGACAGTCCATGAGGAGTTCCCCAAGTAAAAAAAAAAAAAGGCAGAACAACATACATACCTACATAATATCACGCCTGTATTCCCTGAAGGGTTGGGCAGCGGTATATTAACATCCTTATTACGCCGTTATGTTTAAGTCCCATGTAATAGGGGGCGAGCCTGTTGCCACTGGGCACTAATCCAAGCTCCAGGCTGCTACTAAGGAATTCCATACTGAAATATCCAATAACACTGCCCGACCTGGGGATCGAACCCAGAACCGGATCAGCAGTCGCGCTTGCCACGACTAGACCAACGAAGCAGTTAATTAGTATTAATTATTTTCATGATTTAATTGCACTTCAACCAGTGATGATTATGAAAAAATGAGGTCACATTTATGGGTTTTGGAACTAACAGTAGAAAGAAAGAAACATTTATTCGGCACAAAACACACAGACAAATATTATAAAGCTGAATAGTTTGTTTGTTTGAACGCACTAATCTCAGGAACTGAAAAATTGGTTGGTATTGAAAAAATATTTTTGTGTTGGATAGTCCAGAAGGTTATAGGCTATACATCACGCTACGACTAATAGGAGCGGAGCATAAATGAAAAGTGTTGCAAAAACGGGAAAAATGTCCACACGTGCGAAGCCGGGACGGGCCGCTAGTTTAATATACAATGTGCCCGGTCATGGACTAGCGATATCCTAGGTACTTATATTTCAACTATTTTAATACACAAATACACTACACACTGGGGTCCAACCCACTTCCCCTCTATGTGGCAGCCATTTTGTTTTTTTCTTGAAATATTCTCTACGGTTTTACAAAAAAAAACATATCTCTTAAAATTTTGGTCTTACTGAGATAAAACTAAGCTTATTAGGACGGCAACAATATTGAACTGCAAAAAAATTATCAAAAAGTTATGCATATTGACAAATTATTGTAAATTACTGCAAAAGCAATGACCCTTTGACCTTTTATGGCCCTTATAACCCTTTTTATTTTTTCACTAGACTGACAGATTTTGAGCTAAGATACAATACAACATTAAATTTACAGCTGTTTGTCTATTACTTTAAGAATTATTGTTGTTTGAACAAAGCGTATGCCCAAGTACAAAGGGCCTTTGTCAGAACCTTAAACAGGAAAACATAAAAAATACTAAAGGTCATAAGCTCATTAGAGCCACCCGGCACCCGACCAGCACCGCCTCGCCTTCTGCGGTTAGTATTCTTTATATAGACTTCTATAGATTAACGCTCACTATATCAACTCCGTAGCGTCACCGGATCGCCTCACCCGCAAGCTGTCTACGCGCGGATAGCGAGTGGACCACGTGGCGTCCACTCGTTGAGCGGTTCAATATTCACCCTATTTTTTTCTAACATTTCGTGCACCCAATAAGCTTTCTTCTGGTTGACAACGCGGAGTCCACCCGTGGGCCACCTGTCGACAAAGGGTGGACGCCAAGCGACGAGGCTGTGCTGGTCGGGTGCCAGGTGGCTCTAATGAGCTATGACCTTTCAAAGTATTAGTTAGTTAGTATTTATTTCAATTAGGCACATAAAAGGCACTTTTGAACGTTATAGTTACAAAGAAAATAGAATTGATTCTAGTCGCCCCTTCCAAAAGGTAGTTTCGTATGGAGAAGAAAGGGCAAGAAACTCCACCGTTACTCTTTTAAAATGTCTTACAATATTTTGTATAGGTACATTAATTATACAATTATATGTGAAGACGATGCATCTAGAAGAAAATTACTATACCACAAATGGTATAAAAAAAAAAAAAAAAAATTAATTGGATTGGACCCCAGTGTGTAGTGTATTTGTGTATAAAAATAGTTGTAGTATAAGTACTTAGCTACCGCTAGTCCATGATTGGACACACTGTATAAAAAAATAATCTTAAAAATTATATTAAAGTAATGCCGGATTCACACTATACTTATGGGTCATGTCGTCACGCAGCAGTAGGTGCAACTGACGCTATCAGATTCATACATTTTATATGAAGGCGTGCACACTATTCTGACGTGATACATAGGACGCGACAAGTATAATAAACAAAATAATACCCAATTTGCAAAACAATTGGCGAACATAAAAACATTTGTTTTTTTTGTCATATCTTATAGCAAATGAGCCAAGTTTTCCTTTATTCCAGCCAGTAACACCGGTGATGAATGACCGTGTTTTTATTAAACGGTTTTAATTATCTTCACTTAGTATATTTGTTTGTTTGATTCAAATCTTGCGACATATTTTTCAACTACTTTTGCTGAACCGATTCTTCTGAAACTTCGCACACAAATTCAATTCCCATGACAATACATTATAAAAATATAAACCTTCAATCCTCAAATCCTGATGCTGGGTTACTGTAGGATAAAAGCGTTTAACATAAAAACTTTTTAAGGGATTATTATTCGATAAATTAGGCAAGTTTTTTTGTTCACAACTATTTGCTCCACATCGTGACTCAGTAATCATTAGATATTTATTAATAAACAGTTAATAATAAACGTACGACACTATCTTTAAACAGTGTCTAATGCCAATACATTTTTATTATTCGCGTGGGCAAATCACGGTCGCTGAAGTTAGTAAGAACTTTTTTCTACGAAATATCAGAGAGCTATTCTAATAATTTATCTTATTATGAATGGTTCATTTAATTCTGTGAATTGAAATGAATCAGAGCTTTGATGATTTTATTATTATTTGAAATGTATATGAAAAATAATGATCTGAATATATGACAAATTGCTAATGAGTTTGGTACGTGACCAATAAATTCATTAGCAATTTCTCATATATTTTTAGCAGAATAATAAATCCACCTTAGAACTTCGTAGTTTGAATTTGAACTTGGCCGATATAATAATAAAACCGGCTAAGTGCGAGTCGTACTCGCGCACCTAGGGTTCCGTACCATTGGAGGAAATATATTTTTTCACTTTCTTAATTAAATTTTCGTTTCTGTGGAACCACACAACACACAACTAAGTTTGTTTGTAAAATATTTTTGCTGATTTCTAAAAACTGTGCTCGTTATAGACATCGTTTTATTTTTCCTGTAATATTTACATAAACCTCCATCAATCGTATTTATTCCAGATTTTTCGCTTTGCAAACTTCGGAGATAAGATGGAAGATGGTATTTTGGTTTTGGTGGCTTCGGAGATGATATTTTTTCAGACGTTTGTCTTTATAATCCGAAAACTATGCGGCATAAATAAAAATATGTTTTATAATGTGCAAATATTACCCTTTCACATGATACCCCACTTGATTCAGTAGCCCCACTTTAAAATTTCAACCCCCTATTTCGGACCCTATTGCAATGAAAATACAAATATTTTTTTGATTCTTTCACTTGCGATATAGATGCGTAAGCATCATTTATAAGGATCCCAAGTTTCAAGTCCGTAGCGTTAGTAGTCTCTGAAATAAGCAGCTGTGATAGACAAACAGACCCAGTCGCACCATAAGGGTTCCTTTTTTACCATTTTGGTACAGAACCCTCAAAATGCATTCGTCGTTAAATGTAAACATTTAAAAACAGAATACCACTCTCTTGTGGTTTTATGTTTCCGTATTTATTTACATTTCCCTAACCTCCGGTTAGTCGTCAAACTTTATAGTACTCCGCCGACAGTTGTTGAGAGAAGGTCGACCATATATTACTTATTTTACGAGAATTTCCTGCTTTGTAGATTAGTCTCTCGCTCTATCAAAACTATGGTGGTTGAACTACTTCATACACCTTAGATACTTTTGCAAAATTTCTACTGACTACAACTTCTTCTTCCTGCCCTTATCCCACACTAGGTGGGGTCGGCATAACATGTATTTCATAAATCCATTTTGTTAGAGGTTTTGGCTTATTGTTTTATGACCGGCCGCCTGCCTGACATCAACCCTCCTTGGGAATACTCGTTGCGCCGTCGCGCGGGTGACTCAATCAATGTGCTTGCTGATATTATGTACTGGGTTCCCAAATGATATGCTTGTCAATCTTATTGCCGACAACTAAGTACTTCTGGCTACAACTAGCAAAAGAAAATTTCGATTTGAGGAAAAAATTACCATAATATTTAAAACAGTCGGTAAAATCATTGCTGAGAATACACTTCTTCACAGACCGCTACACAATAAAGAAAATTATGTCGAATTTAATTATGTTTTGCTTTTGAAGTAAAATTTGGTTACCCCATTAACCTGGTACAATTTATTAGAATGCGTTAGTTTTCAGCCATATGTCAACTATATAAAGTCTATTATTGCTTAACGTAATGGAGGGAAAACCCGTTTCCTTGCTGTGGGTAATAATAAAAAGATTATGCCTATTTTCTTTGGGTGCAGGCCTTTCTGATCAAATAAAATATACCATTAACGATGTCGTTATTTGTTTTTATGTACATGTTTGTGGGATTTTCAATGTCGCTCTGGTATAATGTTTCTTGTGATGTTTTGTTTCATTATATTTTGTTATAAAATTGATATAGTATTTGCTTACCTATTATTTTCCTTTGACACAGCATTTAAAGCGGTGCAGTTGATATAAAAAATACATAGGTTCTGCTACAATTTTAGGAACTTTATAAAAGGTTAGCTTATTACCATAAGCCACGTGCCACTTAATGTATCAGTGATGATTGTTTTAAAGAAAGTGTTTAAATTTAAAAATTCGATAAAAAAAAATTCTTCATCCCTGCTTTAGTTACGAATTCAGAAAACAGAGCTTCTAATCCGTGACCCCAAATATGACCTAAAATGTAAATACAGCTGATCACAGCTGAGGATAGATAGAATTTAGCGTATTTTTTATGAAATCTTTGAATAGCTATTTCTCTTAAACTGATGTCTTTTGGGGAAACTTGTAAAACAAAAGTTATCCATTATTATGGGTACCTACTTTAACACCCTTTCGGATTAGTAGGTACCCCCTTTCCGACTAACCTTGTAGAACACGATAATAATTTGATTTAATGTGCATAACTTCTGTAAACGGCATGATTTTCTGTAGGTACCTACCAGGTTTTCTATTTCAATGGATCATGAAGGGAAAGTACTCTAAATATCGTAAACTAGCATTTGCCCGCAGCTTTGTTTGTATGATTTTTTATTCACACGAACTTTCATCCCCTATCTTATCTCTTCAGAGGTGAAATTTTCAAAAATCCTTCCGTAGTGGCTGCCTACGTTATAAAAGGTACCTACTGTCAAAATTTCAAGTTTTAACCCCAGCCGTTTAGGCTGTGCGTTGATAGATCAGTCAGGCAGTCAGTTTCTCTTTTTATACATACAGATAGCAGATTTTACGTAGATGAGTTGAACGAGTTGAGTTACACGTTGTACATTCCTGTAGCTATGATATGTAAGTTTAAGGAACTTCTATAAAACTTGGCACTCATTCAAATCTCAATTCTTTTATCGGCGAAGTCGACTATCCCGCAAGTCCTTTGTAAACGAAATCGTGTTAATTCCTTCAAACCTCGTGATGTACTGCTGGCATAGATTAACCCTGCAAGGAATACATTTGAAAACAATAAAAAAAAATACAAGAAGTAAACATGACTTCTTAACGTGAGGCCGTTTTGCGCCCCGAGTTAAACGGCCGCGCGGCGAGCGATAGCCGCGCATTTCTCTCGGGGCGCTAAAATGCCTCACGTTAAGAACACCATGTTTACTTCATGTAATTTTGTTTTATTGAATCCGAAAGTATCCCGTGCAGGGTTAATTTATGCCAGCAGCACATTGCGAGGTTTGAAGGAATTACAGGATTTCGTTTATGGAACTTGGCCCGTTTTTCACATTTATGTTTTGGTGAGATTATTCTTACATCTTCCCTTGCCCTACATATAGATTATTCAATGGCACAGTAAAAAATAGCCGTGAAACGTGATCATGTAACTACTCGTATGAAAGTCAAACAACATTGAGAATGAATGTCGCTTTGTAAAAACAACGTGATCTCATACACTATTGTATTCTCTGAGAGCGTACACTGAAAATACTGAAGTTTGTTATGAAGTTGTTAAGATCGTTAGCGATCTGAAGTTCAGATTTATTTCTATCATTTAAATGATGTATGTACCTTTTTGTGTTGTGTTAGGGTCAGCACACATTGTTTTATTTTTCACAACAGCATTACGCCTGTATTCCCCGAAGGGTACGGCAGCAGTGTATAGTAACACCCTCATTTGGCCGTTATGTTTAAGTCCCATGTAATAGGGGGCGAGCCTATTGCCATCAACCAGGCACGTATCCAAACTCCGGACTGCTAATGAGGAATTCCACACGGATATATCCATTTTTTTTAAAGATGTTATTCTGTCACTGTGATGGCAGCTGATAGAGATGTATGGGAGAGAAGGTAAGCTGTGCCGACCAGCTTAGTGATGGTAAATTTTCCTCAACGTTTATTCTAGCGATCATTTCATGTGCAGCAGTGGGTGTCTACTAGCAGCACAGGAGATTACATTTTACAACGAAAATACTATAATCCAATTTGTGTTAGTAATAGATTGTAGTTTCGACTAAAACAACAGTAGCTCGCCCAATTATTCTTGAAGGAAATGATCGTGCACTTTCATTGACGAGCGCTCGTTCAAGCAAAGCGGATTTTGGCAAGAGCGAGCGAACAAAGTTTTTTTTCTTTCAAATAAAAATGTTGCCCCACACTAGGATTTCTCCTGTATCGTGGGTGCGTTTACAGACACAAACCTTCACATGCGCAAACGCCCAGACCCGGAACAACTATTTGTAGGTCATACAAATATTTGATCCGTGCGGGAATCGAGCTCACAACTCGTAGCGCAGAAGCCAATCCCTTAGCCATTGCACCAAACTTCCTCTTAGCCTTTTCCCAATTATCTTGGGGTCAGCTTCCAGTCTAACCAGATGCGGCTGAATACCAGTATTTTACACGGAGCGACTGCCATCAGACCTCCGGCAGTAACTGGGCAATGCCGATATCCTAAGGTTAAACCGTTTGTCAGACTTTCGGGCTTCTGACTACCCGTAACGACTATCATAGGTATTCGTATGACACCCGGGACCGACGGCTTAACGTGCTCTCCGAGGCACGGAGGGGTCTCGATGTGTAACAAATGGTCACCCATCCACGGACTGACCGCGGCAAGCGCAGCTTAACCTCACAAATCGTACGATCTGCGCGGTTGTTATTTAGCCACGAGCCCCTCTAGCCATTGCACCAAACATGTCGTCTAAACTTAGGCCAACGTACTGTAGATTGTATTAAGTCTTTATCATAAAATCCAGAACCACATTCATATCAAAGCGTTGAAGATTTAGATTGTCCACATAAAAATCTTTTTGCTAAAATACGACTTTCCGAAAAATATTTTAGTACTAGCGGCCCGTCTCGGCTTCGCACGGGTGGACATTTTTCCCGTTTTTACAACATTTTTCATTTATGCTCCGCTCCTATTGGTCCTAGCGTGATGTTATATAGCCTATAACCTTCCTCGATAAATGGACTATCCAACACAATAATAATTTTTCAATTCCAATCAGTAGTTCTTGAGATTAGCGCGTTCAAACAAACAAACTCTTCAGCTTTATAATATTAGTATAGATACGGCTGCTGTAAAAACAAGAAAACCCATAGAGTGAGAGTTTATATTTTTTTTGAAGTCAGGAGTAATGATTTATGTATCCTATGAACGTAAATTTTCATGAGCTTATTTCTACTAAAATTATTCTAAACGGTGTCATTTGATTCATGGACACGGATTCAAGGAACTTATAAACATAACTGTATAAAAAAAGTCTTACATAACATCACGCCTGTATTCCCCTAAGGGTTCGGCAGAGGTGTATAGCTTCGTTATGTTTAAGTCCCATGTAATAGAGGGCGACATGGCCTACGGGGACAACGGGAATACATCTTGCCATCAACCGGGCACACGTCCAAACTCTGGGCTGCTATTGAGGAATTCCACACGGAAAAATTCAATAACATTTTGCCCGACCTGGGGTTCGAACCCAGGACATCACAATCAGCAGTCACGCTTGCCACCACTAGACCAACGAGGCAGTTATTGATTGTCTTGCAATCCAATGTTTAATACTATAAATCTATATTGAAATTATGAATATTTGAACGCGCTAATCTCAGGAAGTACTGGTTGGAATTAAAAAATATTTTTATGTTGGATAGTCCATTTATCGAGGAAGGTTATAGGCTATATAACATCACGCTACAACCAATAGGAGCGGAGCATAAATGAAAAATGTTGCAAAAACGGGAAAAATGTCCACCCGTGCGAAGCCGGGACGGGCCGCTAGTCTTATAATAGAAACTAAAATTGACAAAACATCTAAGGGCAATATTGAACTATAAACAACAGTATAAGCGACGAGGGGCTCGTGGCTAAATTACTAACTGCGCGGATCATACGATTTGCGAGGTTAAGCTGCGCTTGCCGCGGTCAGTCTATGGATGACTGACTGTTCGTTACACATCGAGACACCTCCGTCTCGGAGAGCACGTTAAACTATCGGTCCCGGGTGTCACACGAATACCTGTGACAGTCGTTCTGGGTAGTCAGAAACCCGAATGTCTGAAAACCGGTCTAACCTTATTGTGCATTGCCCAGTTACTGGGTTGCGGAGGTTCGACAGCAGTTGCTCTGTGTAAAATACTGATATTCAGCCGCATCTGGTTAGACTAGAAGCTGACCCCAACGTAATTGGGAAAAGACTAGGAGGAAAAAAGAACAATTTAAACAAGATCTCATCCGAATATGTTTAACTCCGGCTCGACTCACTCAAATGGTCATGCTATCAATAAGCAGCTGTAGTAAAACATAACACATAACATCACCTCTGTATTCCCCGAAGGGTTCGGTAGCGGTGTTTTTAGTATACCCTCGTTTCCCCAGTTATATTTAAGTCCCATGTAATAGGGCCTATTGCCATTAACTTGGCACAAATACAGACTCCGGGCTGCTACTTGAAAATTCCTGATGGAACAACCCAATAACACCTTGCTCGACCTGGGGATCGAACCCAGGACATGCTTAGAAGTCGCGCTTGCGACCACTAGACCAACAAAGCAGTCTGCAAGGCAGCTGTAGTCAATAAATTAATTCAGCTTATCGCAGTCCAATGCTGGACGTGGGTCTTTTTTAAGTTGCAACACAACACTCGGTCCTTCGTCTTTCGCAGCAGCTTGGTAGTACGAAGCTTGTATGGTCAATAGTGCTGACCAGGCCCGCCGCGAGCTGTTTCGCCGCCCGCGTGCAATACCGAATGAAAAAATTACAATGACTTGAATTATGTGATGAGCTTCTTTTCGATTAATTCCCAAGCGATACTTGGACGAGCTTGTTTTTTTTTTAATGCTCCCCTCACTCTTTCGATTACTCCTGTATCTTGGAGTGACACAAAACCGAAAAAAATTAAATTGGTCTCAATTAGATGAGTCGCTCGATTTGTCGCCCCCTGGGTGTACCGCCCGTGTGCGGTGCACGCGTTGCACGCCCGCTTACGACGGCCCTGGTGCTGACCCCATTACCGACACTTTTGAATCTTCCTTCATTGTTTGTAACCTCTGCAAACACAACTACAACAACTCGCGATGCACTGCCACATTGTCGCTCCCTCAACCACGTGCGCAACCGCACTAGACACCGCACGTTCGCTCGCGACGAGATCATTTTCTTTGATCTGTGTACCTTAGGCTAAACAACCTTTAGTTTAACTTACCTTATTTACTCAACTGCACTTACCTGTAACCAGCTCCTGATGCAATCAATGTAACTCCCTCTGGATTAAATTAAAGACAACGCTGGTACCCATAACAAGAGTCAAATCTTACATTGGGTACCAAAGTTCAAACAAACAGTTCATGCCCACCAGCTCTATTGTACCTACCTATAGTGCTCTTCTTCTTTTCGTGTGGTTAGTGACTAACCTGGTGTCAGAGTTTATGCCACCCACGGGCCTCTGACTTGGCTTTACATGCCGTCGAGAAATATCTCTCAGCATGCTGGTTTCCTCACGATGTTTTCCTTTACCGTTTTTAAGCAAGTGATAATTATACAATACGCACATGAATCCGAGAAGTCAGAGGTGCGTGCCTTGGGTTCGAACTCGAGACCTATGACTTGGCAGTCCGACGGTCACACCACAAGGTTATCAACTACCTATAGTGCTATTTGTAAGTGTTTATTGTGCACTGTTTACGTGTTTTTTTATCTTTAAAACGTTACTTGTTTTGTGACTAAAAAAAGAATCTTTCTTTCATTCCAAATTTCTATAAGGTGTCATCGCTTTAGTGTGACGGTGACGCATTCTTTTTGGAAGAAGTGTGTTCGTCAAAACTGACTGAATTTATATATTTGGAAAGTAGATGAGTCATATCTTCAGTTTATTAATATAAACTATTTTCGCAGGGCTCGCGAGAAACATGATTTATTTTTATACCGACCGTAGGTAGGTACCTATTTCAGATCGGACCATGTTGACGGGCGACATTATGAGAATTTGTCGATCTCTGGCTTTTACTAATCATCGCGTTTTGAAATATAAACATTTCAAATTAATTAGAAATAAGGCCGGCTATACACTTGTAAGTTTTCCTCACGTAATTAACTTACGATAAATTTGCAAATATAAACTCTCTTGTAAGTAGCTTATCGACTGATTTGTAAAGTTGAATTAATTGTCATAAGTCACTTTTACGGAAGTAACTTACAAGTGTATTGGCAGCCTATGGAAAATATGAGAAAGTTCTATTAGAATAGCTTTATATTTACATAGAGGAAACTGTAAAAATTAGACAGTAGTGCTGATTGTGTTTTGCACAAACTAAACTCAATTTTGACTATTGCCATCTTTTTTACTCTGATAAAATAAGAAAGAGACGGACAAAAATAAGAGCTGTCAAATTTACTTGAACTATTTCCATACATATTTAGACGACAGGTCGCAACGTGTCCACTAAAGACACGGTGAAGTTCAAGGCGTAAACTAATTTGATATCTCTAACTTAGTTCTTATCTATCGCCGTCCTTTTCTCGCGCTGTCTGTTAGTAAAAGATAGCAATTCTTTAATTGTAGTTTAGTTTGTGAATAAGAGAATCGGCGCCAGTATCATCTAATTTTGTCGAGTTTCTATGCCAATTTTGGCCACAGCTTCCGGTAGAACTCAGATAGAACTAGAGTGTGCTTGCTAGTGACTGTATCCGATCTTCGCCAAAAAGGTGCGATTACAACGTGTCCACGTCAATACACCGTTGAACATTATTGTATATTGCTGGTGGTTTGGCCTTAAGGCCATCACGCTTTGTATCTAGTGCAGCCTTTCTTTTCTCTTCGAAGTCATAAAGTTGCTGCTGAACTAGGTACCCATTGAGGGTGTCTGGATGCCAGGCCCTCCCATTGAAATCAAAGTCAAAGTATTTATTTCAATTAGGCACATAAAAGACACTTTTGAACGTTAAAGTTACAAAGAAAATAGAATTGATTCTAGTTGCCCCTTCCAAAAGGTAGTTTCGTATGGAGAAGAATGGGCAAGAAACTCCACCGTTACTCTTTTAAAATGTCTTACTATATTTTGTATAGGTACATTCATTATACAATTTTATGTGAAGATGATGCACCTAGAATAAAATTACTATACCACAAAAGGTAAAAAAAATGAAACAATGACATATTAATTATGTGATAGGTACATGGTGCTCACATATTTACAAACATTGCAAAAGTATACGGTTTCCCAAAAATTTAAAAGTAATAGGTCAGTGTGTGAGTTGAAAGGGGTCACTGTGAAGAAGTAACAAACATACAGTTTTTTTTCTATTGTAATGCTTGTAGATGGTCTTGGGGACCGTCTCTACGTAACCGGGCAGTTATTGGTGAGACTTGAAGGGTTTCTAACCAATGGAGAGGACTGGGAGTGAGAAAGCTTGATGAGGACTGAATTAACGGTGTGACAGCGGAGTCAGAAAAGACCACCGGCTCCGCGGCTGCGGCGGGTGAGCACGGTGGATCAGGGACTGACAAATAGACTGACAAACCCACTTTCGTATTTATAATGTGTGGGTGTTATCAGTCATCGTTAATATGTTACCATTACATATAGAATGCGTGGATTTTCATGTAAAAATATGTGGCAGTATCCTATAAAATAGCGATCAATTCAAATCACTTTTTTTATTACGGCTTGAATCAGAACATTTATCTTTAACAATTTTATATTTCAGAGTTTCATGCGTACTTGCAAAGTGTTTTACGATAAGTTTTAAGTAATAACGATGCTTCGAAACAAAATATTACTTTGTAATAAATTTTTGGTATCAGTAAGTATAAATCGTAAAATATGGTCTTCGTTATCGTGATTTTATGTAAAATGTAATTTAAAAGGGATGAAACAAATTGTAATTACGTATTGTTTGTTCGATAACCAAGTAGCAATAATTAGTATCTATACTGTTCTGACGAACTGGAAATAAAATACCTACTAACAACATTTATAAACGGTTTTAATTAGCTTCACTTCGTATGTTTGTTTGACTCAAATCTTGCGACAGATTTTTCAACGATCTCTGCGTAACCGCTTCTCCTGAAACTTCGCACACATATTCAATTCTCATGACAATACAACATTATAATAATTTCAACCTTCAATCCTCAAATCCTGATGCTGCAGGGGTACTGCAAGATAAAACCGTTTAACTTAAAACTTTAAGGGATTATATCTCTTTAAAACCAGTCATAAACTATCATGGATGGATTTGATGGTATCGACGGATCACCGTCCTTTAAAACAAAGATGTCGAACTCAGACCCTCCTGCATGGAATGCACCGTTCAAGCGCTAGTCTATCACTGTTTATTACTGCTTTCTCATAGGAACTATATAATAATATAATATCTTGCTTGTGCGTCACCTTGCGCTAACAAGAGTCGTCTAATACATAAATTCATACAACGTTGTATGGAACCCCATGTGGGTGTCAATCAATCACCGTAATACCATCTCATCGATCCTTACTGCAAGCGTGGGTGGCATATGATTAGGGTTGCCACCTTTTTTTAACACATAATTAGTATTTTTCTCAAAAAAGATGCAAGAATATAGTAGGTACTTTTGGGAAATTCAGGAAAAAGTACACATTTATTTCTTATCGTTATTTATTTTTCCAGGTATATTTGTTATTGCTCTTCGCTTTGGCCATCAATGATCTATTACCTTTAAAATAATTATAGGAATCTGAGCAATTTAGATTCATATTATAATAAATATTAACAATTCATTTTTATTTAAATTAATAGATGCTCTATTTCTTTCTTCTTTCCGTTTTTACAGTTAACATAAAAAAGCGCGACAGTTGAATTAGGGATAAAAATATAGTATTTTTCGTACTATATTATTTTTCTATAATATATAGTACAATTGACTAAAATATAGTACGATACTATACAAGGTTATTTCTAAAACACCGACAACCTCTCAGGACTATGTTAATAACATCATAATCAACAACTTTTGTTCTATGAATTTTAAAAATTTATCATATTTTAGTTCATCAGATTTTCATACAAAACTAAAAATATTTAAATTGAACGGTCTAAATGTTACGAAGTGTATGCGAAGCAAAATAAAGCGATAGTAAAATAGCGAGGGGAACGGGGTTAGGGCGGCGGGGGCGCTTTAGAGCGTTCAATTTAAATATTTTTATTTTTGTATGAAAATCTGATGAACTAAAATATGATGAATTTTTAAAAGTCATAGAACAAAAGTTGTTGATTATGATGTTAGTAACATATTCCTGAGAGGTTGTCGGTGTTTTACAAATATCCCTGTATATTATAGTGTGGGTGGCAACCCTAGATATGATCAAAATAATTGCGAGAGACGGTAATTGAGTATTGCATCAGCGAAATTTTTACATTTCAAGCTATGCTCTTCTTTTCGTGTGGTTAGTGACTAACCTGGTGTCAGACTTTATCCCGCCCATGGGCCTCTGACTTGGCTTCACATGCCGTCGAGAAATATCTCTCAGGCATTTTCCTCAAGATTTCCTTTACCGTTTTTAAGCAAGTGATAATTATACAATACGCACATGAATCCGAAAAGTCAGAGGTGCGTGCCTTGGGTTTGAACTTGAAACCTATGACTTGGCAGTCCGGCAGTCACATCACTAGGCTATCATTGTTGTTGAGCTGTGCTAAAATCCAGTAAACCATTGAAGAGTTACTAGGGTCGCCAGGTATACTGATCCATTATTTGTAGGACTTTTAGCAGCCTTAAAGAGTATCTTGGTTTCTTCAATGCTGTATTTACCTTTTTGTATATTAACTATAAAACTCAAACTGAAACTATTTATTTGCACACAGGGTAAAATAATACAGGTCTTATTATATAGAGTAGGTACAGCTTAGCAACCTTTTCCAAGTGTTGCAATATTTGAGGGCCTTTGTTGTACTTGTGGTCCCGAGTGCCATACGAATACCTATGACAGTCGTTACGGGAAGTCAGAAGCCCGAAAGTCTGACAACCGGTCTAACCTTAGGATATCGGCATTGCCCTGTAACTGGGTTGCGGAGGTCTGATGGCAGTCGCACCGTGTAAAATACTGGTATTCAACCGCATTTGGTTGGACTGGAAGCTGACCCCAACATAGTTGTAGAAAGGCTACGTAGAACATATAACTTTTAATTGGTAAAACTATAAGCTTATTCCTATGGTGGGAAGGAGGGATTGAGAATACAATTCCCCTCCGTCACCCAGCAAGCGAATCGTAAGAGACGAAGTACCTGGCACAATAATTGTTACTATTACATGGTACTTAATACCAGAAGCGAACCATGGGTGTACACGCTCCTGTATTAGGAGAACACTTCTCCTACCCATTCGGGAATTACAGGCGTGAGTATATTGTATGTATGTTGGTCCTGCACCAGCCTGTAGTTGACTACAGCCCGTACAGTGGCGGTCCGCGGGAGGAGGTCGTAGGGGTCATGACCCGCCCTCAAATCGTACACGTCAAATTGACAAACCTCCCAAAAATAGATAATTTACAAAAAAAATGTGCCATAAATTCTAATGTGCTTAGGGTTACCATATTTCAGGATTTGTCCTGAGATTTCAGGATTTTTGGACTCTTCTCAGGATTGCGGCTGGATTTTGCAAATCTCATGAAATCTCAGGATTTTTTGAATTTTCATTAAAATACACCTTACAAAATATACGTAAATATCCGCAGTGTATAAAAACGATATTATTACGACTTTTTTTAAATTGTTAAGTACGTTTTAGAGAAAATTCTCAAACTAAAAAATCTCAGGATATTTCAATGGAAATCAGGCTTTTTCTCCGGACTTTTGTTTTTTTCATCTGGTAACCCTAAATGTGCTCAACTTCTTTTAACTGTTAATATGCCCCTCCCCAAAAATTTTTGGCTGCGACCGCGCCTGCCCGTAAATGGGCTGGCCCGATTAGAGGTACAGTCAGCATCAAAAGTAAGTGATGATTACTCAAAGTTTCAAAATTGTTTGATGAATGAAAACTTGCAAATTATTATTTTTGTCAACAAGTAACGACAGAGGAGGGAATTCTTCAAAGAATAATATTATGATAATAAAGACAAACAATTAGTTCCTAAGTTAATTAATATCGAAATTCCAAAATATTCATTGTCTTTTGCTGTTGACTGTACCAGCGGACCACGGTCTCACAAAATACTTGCATTATGTACAAACATTGTGTTGCTGCGTTTCGTGCGCTGCGTGTCGAGCACCGAAAGCTCGACCTTGAATATGGTAGTAGGCCGTATTCTGGACACAGACAGCGGCAACGCATTTGCGATTCCTTTTGTATTGCGGTTGTTCGTGGGCGGCGTTGACTGATTATCGTCAGATGACCCGTATGCTCGTTCATCTTCTAAGTTCCACCTAATTGAGACATTTTGCGGAAGGCACTGTTACATAAAGCGACTTGCATGCGCAAACCGCTTGTGCAAAACCTTGCGCACGTGGGACTGACCGAGTTAACGTACGTACATGCTTACTTGTGCAAATAAGATAGTGCGTCTAACCGGACCTTAAGATGCCTCATTCACAATTTTGCACCCGTCTGAATAGTCCAACGATATAAAAAATGAGGATCTAATCTATGTATAGGCACCTACCTACATTACCATCGGAAAATTATCGATCTTTACTGCGAACGTGGGTTACGATCAAAATAGTAGCTAGAACGCTGACAGACGTATTGCTCGCTAGAGTTAAACTATTAATTTGGCCATGGAGCTACAGTTGTTTAGACTGAAACAGTTTTAGTTTTTTATGCAATATTTTTACGGGAGTGTACCGAAAATGAAATAGGATAGGTAGTTAATGCTGTATCTTTGTTTAGAAATATTTTATTCACATAACATCACGCCTTGTATTCCGCGAAGGGATCAGCAGAGGTGCTTTTATTACATTCGTTTCGCCAGTTATGTTTCAGTCACATGTAATAGGGGGCGAGCCTATTGCCATTAACCGGGCACAAATACAGACTCCGAGCTGCTACTGAGAAATTCTTAATGGAAAAACTCAATAACACTTCGCCTGACCTGGGGATCGAACCGAGGACTCCATGCTCAGCAGTCGCGCTTGCGACCTCTAGACCAACAAGTTTAATTGTATATTTATTTACCAACAAGGCAGTCAAATATTTCGATCTCTTCAGAATTTGGTTCCTCCATAAATTACATTACAAAAATAGATACAATAAACTGATCCAGATGATGCGAAATAGAAAATCCCATCAAAGACATAAATGTGAAAATGGGAGCCAAGTTCAATAATAAGAATATGCGTGGTTGTCAACTTCGCCGACAAAAGAATTGAGATCTAAATGAGTGCCAAGTTATGTAGATAATCCTGCAATTTATTTATAAGTAGGTACACACAATATTCTAAAATAAATTTAAAACACAATTTCTTATTTTTTTCTGCTACAACAATGTTCGCTATTTAAAAATATAACTTCTTAAATTTGAACAGTCGAATTATTTACACAAAGCAAATAACTTACGATAAATTGAAACTCAAGATTTGATTTGGCTAGTTTTCACATACAAGTTACTTATATTTGGCTAATCAACTTATCTTCTTTATGTTGTACGCAAATTAATGTTTTTATATTGTAACGTCAAAATAATTATCTTACTCTTTTAAACATTTGGTTTGCTGGTAAAAACTAGCCAAGTCAAACTTGAGCTTCAATTTATCCTAAGTTATCTGCTTTGTGTAAATTATTCGACTGTTCAAATTTAAGAAGTTATATTTTTAAATAGCAAACATTGTTGTAGCAGAAACAAACAAGAAATTGTGTTTTAAATCTATTTTAGAATATTGTATGCTACCTACTTATAAATAAATTGCAGGATTATCTACAGCAACTACTAGCACCCACACTATTATTACTTGGCGCCTATTTAGATCTCAATTCTTTTGTCGGCGAAGTTGACAACCACGCGTATTCTTATAATTGAACTTGGCTCCCATTTTCACATTTATGTTTTTGATGGGATTTAATGTACGATAATCAAACTATTCCCTTGTTTTCAAAAGGAGCAGAACAAAGTAACTGGACTGCATAAGGTAAAGTAGGTATATTATTCTATTTTGGTTCTTTTGACCATACAAATTTTATACAGATTTGGAGTTAAAATAGCATACAGTTTTAATACAGATTTTAGCAGTTTCTAGTATAGATATAAGGTTCAATACATCTGGCAACACTGTGTTCACCCGTCAGCCGTCACGGATCAACGACGAATAGTGTTGAACATTTACATAATTCAATTCAATTCAAATTGAAAATCTAAAACTGACTGATTGTGAGATTTGTTTTACTGCCCGTATCGTCACTTTAAGGTCTATCCACACATATCAGGGCCGTGTCAGGGTCGGGACCGGGCCGGAGACCACCATCGCATACATTTTGTACCGAAGCAAGAGCTCCGTCGCTTCCGGGCTGGACACTGACGCTAGCTGACCAGCACTGAGCGACTGAGGTCTTGCTTCGGTACAAAATGTATGCGATGTTGATCTCCGGCCCGGTGTCGGCCCTGATATGTGTGGGTAGAGCTTTAATACGACGATACTCAAGTACGTCTGGCACACCCTGGGCAGTCAGCTGCGCTACCAACCTTGCCGACTGCCTAATGTTTTCACCACGGTATAAGCTGTTCTCATACAGCTCGTGCCGACATGAGAGACGAAGCTCTTTAATAACGAGGTTGTAGTACATTGTTTAGTTGAGAGCAGTGATAGCCTAGTGGTGTGACCGTCGGACTGCCAAGTCATAGGTCTCGAGTTCGAATCCAAGGTAAGCACCTCTGACTTTTCGAATTCATGTGCGTATTGTATAATTATCACTTGCTTAAAAACGGTGAAGGAAAACATCGTGAGGAAACGCCTGAGAAATGAAATGTCTGAGAGAAAATTCGCGACGGTATATGAAGTCAAGTCAGAGGCCCATGGGCGGCTTAAACTCTGACACCAGGTTAGTCACCAACTACACGAAAAGAAGAAGAAGTACGTTATAAAAGTGTGCTATATTGGTCACTACACTTGAGGCGGCATAATGCGATAAGGGAGCCGAGAGTGTAATGATCAATGCACACGCGTTGCATACGACGATTCTCAACACATTTGCGAGGAAAAATAGACTAGGTAGATATCTAATACAATAATAGTACATTATGATACTAACAAGCTAAGTTGGTTATTTTGTACGTTAGTACATTATATCTCAATGGTTATTTTGATAAGTCTTCTTCTTCCTGCCTTTATCCCACACTAGGTGGGATCGGCACAACATGTATTTTATAAATCCATGTTGTTAGAGGTTTTGGCTTATTGTTTTATGACCGGCCGCCTGCCTGACATCAACCCTCCTTGGGAATACTCGTTGCGCCTTCGCGCGGGTGACCCTGTTAGTAGTGGGTGTTACTTGCTCAAGTCCCACTAGCTTGCAGATAGAAGCACTGGTAAAATAAAACGATTTAAATAAAAGCTGAGATTAAACTTATATTTTCATTGTTCGTCTTTTATTTTACGTTGACAGAATGTTGTAGAAAAATAAATTTGCATATAACAAAAAGGTTCTATATCTTAAATATAGACTCCTTTTATTCTAACAGACCCAATGTGCTTATATTGTGCTGATGTTATGCACTGGGTCCCAAAATGATATGCTTGTCAATCTTATTGCCGACAACTAAACAGACTATTTACTTCTTGGTGGAGTATACTTGAAGTTCCTTGACCCATTCATTCAGTTTTGCTAGGGTTCTGACATATCGTAAGCTAATATAGCACCGTTGTTGTCACCGTCAAGTTGTTACAGAGAAGCTCACTTCTCTGTAACAACTTGATGTCAATGTTCTGTATCGCTCCTGTCCCGCTGTATCCCAAATACCAAGCTTGACTTTAACACCATCCACGTCCATGACTTTACATTTGTAGTCAACTCCGATTGTAGCTGGAATGATGAAATGTAGTATCTCGTTGTGAACGCTAGGATTATACCGGATTTACCCACACCGCACTCACACTTCACAATATCTCAATATAAAAATTACGTGAAAAATAAATTTTATAAAATATGACATTCATATTTAGGTTGCCACGGCAACGTAAATAATATTTGATAAGTATTTGTGAAAAATGGCGCGTGGATTTCTTATTTCGCGCCCCGTGCCTATGGCCGGATTAGCTATGCGCGCGCAGGTGAAAGACCAAAGGGCAAATAGCCTAATATTAAAAAAAAACTGAATATTTTGGTGTTTATAACACTAACTAATGTAAATTTGTTAACAAAAATAAATAATTTAATGAAATGAAATGTTTATTTATCATATTTTAATTAACACAGTTTATTTATTTACAAAAAGTTTACAATTTTTTTGACAGGTAATAACGCTTACTAAGTTTTTTTTAAGTAAAATGCACTAGTGCGGTAATGCAAAGTAAAAAGCACGCGTGTTTAATTAGCTGCATTATGAACCTAAAAGCGGTGCAATAAGAGCCACTTAACGAGCAAGTATGTTGATTATATATGCTATATTAAAAGGAAATCGCCTCTTATTGTTAGTAAGATACCGATTTGCTAAAAACAACCGGACACGTACTTTTTAAACAACAGGTTTTTGTATCGCAGAAGCAATACATCCGACCATAAACTTAGAATCACACTGCGCTGTGCCTTGAAATCAAAAAAATATGAAGATCAAATAGATTTAAGTATATGAGTTATAGGGTCGACGGCTGTAGCTCGAAATGGTTCGTGTAATACACACGGCCGCCCAAATGCGTAGCCTTTTTCTTTTTCGAACTTTGCTAAACATTACCGCGTGTCTAGATGAAGTTGTGTATTACACGCCATGCTTCATGCATGAGGTAATATTATCCTGATACTGCTTATCTATTATATTCTAGAAAAACGTATGTGATTTATCATCGGTCACACCAGATGGTCCAAATAATTAAGGCATTAACAAATCGCACCCTTAATTAAAGTAATGGCCTATTTCAAAAATATCAGCTTTTGGGAAAACGTGTTAAAAGATTCAGGGAGCCCGATGTTTTTACTTATCATATTACTGTTATTATTTATAACATCATAATCTAAAGTGCTATAGCTCTGAATTTTTTTGTACGTAGTCTACGTTAAACGTACTACGGTATTATTAACTGACACATTAAAAAAATGATTTAAGTACTAATAAATATATTTTATTAAACTTTTCCCCTCCCCCTTGGCCTCTTTTTCACTATTTTTATTTTAGTTTTTGATAGCAATATTTGGAATGTGCCTTTATAAGACTAAAGATATTCAACATAATAAGGACTATTACAATATAATGCTTTATCACACAATAATTATAACCTATAATAAATACGTAAAAGTGCCCTAATGAATTATACGAATAAAAAATAAATAAAAAAATTAAGCTTTATTATTTCTTCTAAGTGCGGTGGCGTCATGACTGATTTGTCGGGAGATTTCGGTCCTACTTGGTGGGATATACAACCGGAATATCAATATATGGCCAAAATTAAATGCGACTGGATGATCAAAGTTCGCCCCGGCAGGACTATCAAATTACAGTTCAATCATTTTAATATAACAAATAATAATGATGACTGTAATACTTATGTTATTTTACGTAATGGCGATTCTGCAGAAGCGCCCCTTTTGGCGAGTGGAAAGTATTGTGGTTATGACCACGAAGATAAAGCAGATATAATTACTTCTAGTAATTCATTATTTGTAAGTTTCACAAAGGGATCATATACTTTTCATACTTTTACGATACATTACGAAGAGAAAACTTATGAATGTGGTTTAACATCATCACTAACTCCTGACCACAATTGGGAAATAATAAACATACATACATACATAAACTCACGCCTTTTTCCCATGGGGGTAGGCAGAAACTATAGAACACCACATGCTACGACTCTTACATACCCCTTTCGCTTCATCCACATTCATACATCTTGTCATACACGCAAATAAATAATAAAGTCACCAAATTATCCGTCAGTACCAGTTCCATATTCAGAATGTGAGTGGGTATTTTCTGGTCCACCTGGAGAAATTCTAAGAATAGATTTTATTGATAGATTTGACTTAGACGATATCGATGAATGTGGAACTGAAGTCGTCGAGATCCGAGACGGATCATCGAAATTTTCGCCGCTAAAAGGACGATATTGTAGTGAGAAACCTGGAACAATTAAGAGTAGCAGCAACACCGTTAATATAAAATATATAACTCAACTGGCAGAACCACGAAATGGGTTCAAAGCCAACGTGTCTATTGATACATGTGGTGGAACTACTGTCACCGATGCCAGCGAAGTGGTACCTATCGCCTGGATACCCACACATGCAAGTACTCCCACACGGTACAGTCTGTGAGTGGCACGTTATAGGACCACCAAGACATGTGTTCCGAATTAAATCTGAAGACCTTCAGTTCCACTATCTGAGACAACTCGTGCGACTAGAGTTACTATTGCAGAAGCTGTGCCAGCCAATAATACTATCACCTTACTAAAAAGCTTATGTAATGATAATGATCTAGAGTTAGCGCTGGTAAAAACTTCAAGAAACGAGTTTAGTATTAAACTCCATATAGGTAAACCGGATTCATGGAATCAGGTGTCTAAAAAGAGAAGATTTCGAATCAGTTTTAACTCTTCTCAACCCATGTGTGGTGGTGTAATAACGGCTTCTGAAGGTTATTTGAATTCTCCAAGTTATCCTCAAGAAACCACACTGAGATATTGTCAATGGCTAATTAAAATACCAGATAAATCGCGAAAAGTGCGCTTAGAGTTAATAGACATGGACGTAGAAAAGCACAGAATAGGAATTGTCACTGATATTACCTTTCATTTTGTGATCCAATCTATACCCAGCGACGATTATATACCTGGAACTCAAATTTTTGAGTCTTCTGGAAACAAATTAGCGCTTTATGTATGGCTGAATCGTATAGCTACATCACTTATTGTGGTCACAGCCTCCCGCCCCAATTAACTTCGTCTGGGAATATAATGAGCGTCAGACTGGCCACAGATGGCGGATTAGGTATTCACGGCTTTGAAGCTACATTGACAGTTCCACAATCAGTATGTGGGCATTCCGTCATATCAGTAAGCCACACGCCACAACGTTTGAAATCTCCCGGATTTGAAACAGGATCTATTGCTCGGGGTCTACACTGTCTTTATCGCTTGGATGTCAGTATCGACCCATATGCTGTCATTCATATCACTATAGCCAATCTAGACTTACGTCCCCCTGTCGCTGAAGGTACAGACACAAAACGTTGCAATAGAGACAAGCTAATTATATCTAGTAATCCACACCTTCCAAATACTACAGTCGGAAAAGATTTTATCTTAAACCACCAAACGGATTTCCACCAAACTCCTGATTTTTTCAATCGTTATCGGGGGGCACCGCAGTGCCCCCGCCAAGTCGAGCGCGAAGTAAACACTGCCGTACCATCCTTTACTGGAACCATTTCGCCGGATTTTCAGGCCCCTATTTGAGAACCTCTGGATGAGACCAGAACGCAGAAATTTTCGTCATCCAGTAAACTATAATCACATACTTAAAATCCAAAATGTCAAGTCTGTAGGTCATTTAGTTCCGAAGTTAAGCGAAAGCAAAGTCAGAGAGCTGAAATTTGGTACAGAGTTAGGGTTTAATGGCCACATAAAGGGAAAACTATTAAAACTAGGATAATCGAAGATCTGGAGTACCTGGTGACCCTGATTAGAAAACACAAGAGCCCAACCAAACTATTAGAGATCGACATACCGCCTTTACAAAAAATATTCAACTTGGTAGGCCGCTTCATTTGATGTCAAAAATGGAAGGTCTGAAGTATCTGATGAAGAACCCTCAGCTGGTCTCAGCTGTATTAGAGATATGGTAATGCCCCCTTCTACTATTGGTACATAAAAAAATCGACTGTCATTGCAAAAATCCAGCGTAGTGGGACACATCTTCTAATCTAATTTAATCCAGCCTATAGCGTCCCACTGCTGGGCGAATGCCTCCCCTTCTGAATCTAATAAAATAAATCAATATGCCCACGTTTCTACAAAAAGAAGTGAAATCCCACCAAAAACATTCTGTAAAAAACTAGCCAAGTCTCGATGGAGCTGCTTGTTTATCTCTAAAAAGTAATGAAATCTAGACAAAGTCGTGCCAAGTCTAAGGTTCCTTACTGTGATTTCTTTATTATTATAGTTAATGTTGTGTGACTTGGCCGTTGAAGGGTACACAAGGGTATAAAACTAGGTGCTCCATGACACCATTGCACCAATCTGTCGCCAGAACCGCTACCCATTGATAATGGAAAATTGCCACTTGGAAAACGTTGATTCAATAACCAGTCAATTGTAGGCTTGATAAAACTGCGTATTTCAATAATACTTATGTATAGGCGAGCCTAAAACAAACAATATAAAAAAAAACCAGTACAGACGGACTTCTAATCATTGATAAAAGTCCGTCTGTACCTGTCCCGTTGACTTGTACCCACTAACGTATAAAGAATGTTCAACGGCCAAGTCACACAACATTAACTATAATAATAAAGAAATCGCAGTAAGGAACCTTAGACTTGGCACGACTTTGTCTAGATTTCATTACTTTTTAGAGATAAACAAGCAGCTCCATCGAGACTTGGCTAGTTTTTTACAGAATGTTTTTGGTGGGATACCTTTTACGACAGCAGTTTACATTTCCCCGATCGTTTCGAGTTATGTGGACATCAAGAATCTACGGACTTTTTATGTTTACGGAACTACGTCTATAAACTTAATCACATCGCCAGAAACAGATTTTAAGGTCTATAAAGGTATAGAAATAGAGGCAGTATACGCAGGATTCTGCGGCAGAAACTATTCAGAGACTCATGGACATATAAAATCTGTATATGGAGGACCGTCAGATGTATCTGCCGAGAAAGGTTGTTACACACTTATCACTGCTCCAGAAAACTATACAATATCTGCGTATTTCTTTGTTATTCCGGATTACTGGGACGAGAACTGTTATCTCGATATTTTCGACGGTAATAACACCAGTGCACCCAAACTAATCAAAATACATGAAGTATATGAAGACAATAAACCTGTCTTCTCGACTGGTAGATATATGTTATTGCGCAATCATAAACATAATAGTAATCGTATAATATTTGATATGAATTACGTCATAACAAATAAGGCTCCAGGATGTGGTGGAAAAATGCAAAACGTGTTGGGGAAAATCACTAGTCCCCTGTACCCTAACGTTTATAGACAGAAGTCAACCTGCGAATGGGAGCTAGAGACTCTGGTGGGTACACGCTTGCTGCTACATTACCCTGTGTTTGACATGGGAATTACTTGCGATCAGAATTACGTGCAGCTAGTAGACAGTAAAGGTTCAGTAGTACGGACGTTCTGTGAGGAGATGCCTGCTGACTACACGAGCGAAGATAACTTCGTTAAAGTAGTATTTGTAACGACCATGAATAATGGTGGCACGGGATGGGTTGCTGACTTTATAGGAATCGTGTAAAGCTTGTCTGGTGCTACTTGAGTTTAATGTAACGTAATCAAAACTAATAAGTTATAAATAAATGTATTTGTTAAGTTTCATTAATTAGATATCTAAATATACTGAATAGAGCAAGAAGAAAATGTGATTGTTTCACTTTTTCCCAACTAATTAAACTCACATTACATTGACTTGTAATAGTGTCTGTAACAGATTTATTTACAGAAATAAAAATCATTTATCACATAAAATATTAATGGCATTAATATTGGTTGCAGATGAATTGATGTATTTTGACTCCAATTGTGTTTTAATACTGTGCTCATATTGTGCAGATTACCGAGGGAATGTGTAGAGTAACGGCCGATCCCAATAACCGTTCTCAGTCCAAATATCTGGATTGTTGTAGGTTAATGATATTACTTCTATTGAATTTCTGTCAAAAACCTATAGATCAATCTAGAGATTTTGGTAGTTAGTTAATTTAAGGAGTTTTAATAATAAACCAAATTTCATGTGCTTATGTAAAACAGATTTTGAATTATTAAGGGGTCAAAAGTGGCGTCAAATGGTTCGTGTAATATAACGCGCGGCTGCTGCGTCGCCAGTTCCTTTTTCTTTGAACTTGGCTTGACACGCTTCTGCGTGTCTAGATACATACATAAACTCACGCCTTTTTCCCATGGAGGTAGGCAGAAACTATAGAACGCCACATGCTACGATCCTTACATACTCCTTTCGTTTCATCCACATTCATACATCTTGTCATACACGCACGCCAGTTGAGAGTACTACGCACCTGTCCTTTATGAAGAACATCACCAATAACATCGATCTATGTCTTTCTAGGGCGTCCTGTAACGGCATTTCCATTAGAAGATCTGATTATTAATCTTATTTATTTTTAAAGTTTCGCTTTATTTTATGTACCTACTGAGATTCTACTATATGTACCTACTTGGCTTTTTCTCATAGTCTGGCTTGTGAAGGACATTAAAATTAAAAAATGTATAGTTTTCTTATACGCAAGATGGAGCATAGTTGTTAAAAAAAAATGAAAAAAATCTTTTAAAATGTATAATAACTTGTAATATCATACAATTTACATAATTTGTTGACGTTATGAGCTGAACAATTCACAATAGTGCCTGTTGATTTACAAAATATAGCGACAAATAGCAACAATTAATAACAATTAATCTTCTGTTCACTGTTTTCTATATAGTATTATCCAAAGACCAGTCAACAGAAGACCATTCGTTTGATCATTTTGATATTTAAAATAATTCGATTTATCTATCCGAACCGAAGGTTGTACCACATTTTCATACTCAAGAATATGCTATATAATTGCATTGTCGTAGTTTAACAGCACAAGATGGAACTGACACAAGCTTAGCATGCAACGTCGAATACGCTCATGACAAGCTCAGCAAGCATTGGTATGACCTTAGCTAAGCAAAGAAAGACGTATCCGATCAGATAATGTATGTACTCATTATAAAAATACGACTTCCTTACTGCAAGGCCTTCGTAGTTATTGTGCCCTCGATAAGCTGGAACATTTGAAAAAAAGGTTGTCAGTAAATGCAATTTTCTGAATTAGAATAAATATTCAATACAGTTTAACGTGTAAAAAATATTTCTTATATTCTCAATCCTAGCAAATCATTAGGTTTTAACCATTGGTTTTTGTACTCATCATAGCTCACTTTTCACTTTCACCCACACAACGTCAGACGAAGTCGCGGCAGGCCCAGAAGGAGATGGCGGGACGAACTAGACACCTATTGGAAGGACTGGCTGCAGAAAACCTTGAACCGAGAGAAGTGGAAGGAGGGTAGGGAGGCCTTTGCCCTGTAGTGGGATGATCATGGCTGAATAATAATAATAAAAATAGCTCACTTTTGACTGTTATTTTACTTAAGATAAGGGCTAATCTTCAATTCGAGTTAAGATCTCTAAATATTCAGAGTCAAAAGCACATTACAAGGAAGAGTCATACATTCAAAAAAAGGAAGAAGAATGGGGGAAGCACACAAAATCTAGCTTCCTGATATTCCAACTTCACCAGCACGCGATAAAGTCAAAGTCAAAGTTTTTTATTTCAAATAGACCAGATTTCAGGCACTTTTAAAACGTCACGACTAGGTGCACGGTTCCAAAAGGTAGGTTCTATGGAGAAGAGCCGGCAAGAAACTCCATGAATACTCTTTTTAAAATAGTAGTTCATTACAATTCCATTACAGTAGTGTGAGAAATAGAATAAGAATAATGCAGGTTAATGTAACAAATAAACTCACATAAGAGTAACAAATAGAAAAATATGCCTTCTATGATTGCCATAGCAGTTAAGAGCTGACCAGTCCCGACAGACGGCACCCGTTCACGAGCATGACGTGCACATCCGCATCGGTCAGCTCAACCATATTATAGGGAACTCAACGACCGGATAAACAACGCCACCATCAGCAAGACATTTAAGTGAGCATGACAGACTCATATTACCAGACAATAGGCAGTAATATGATATGATTATAAGCGTATCACTAATAGCTGCATGATGCTCATACTTTACAGTTTGGAATGAAGTATTGTAAAGCGATATTATTAAAATAATAACTATAATACAAAAACCTATTTTGCCAGTCCAGACAATAGTCCAGATAAAGTCCAGACATTGTAGTATACAAACTATGCGAGTGAAACGATGTAGGGCAACGTTTGGAATGGTCTTTTGAGGAAAGTGCCATAGCAGTTTCGAGTTGACCTGTCCTAACTGACGGTACATCTGCTTCAATCATCGCGGAGCTCAAACCTTATTTTAGGGAGCTCAACAACCCGACCGCTGCACGACGCTATCAATCAGCTGGACATTTGTGTGGGTCACAAAAAAAAACTCAAGAACCGCCAAACATTTACTAAATTCGTGTATATAGCTACCCTACATGGTACTCACATTCACAATTTATTAAAAATGTAACGTAAAAAATGAGGCGATGGTAAAATAATAATAGGTAATCATTGAAAAAAAAAATTCGATTATAAATGTCAAAAGGATAAAATAAAAAATAATAATGTTATGAAATAATTACAATGATGCGTCCGTGATAACAGCGAGCGGCTCAATTCCAAGCATTTTTATCGTCCATATAATGTTTAAACCCAACCACTAACCGAAGAGGGACTAAAAACTAATGGCAGATGGATGGATGGCGATATAACACACAATGTGACTCGTGGACTGCCTTTGCTGTAATCGATGTCGTCTAACTAAAGTACTACAAGCCATTCTGACCAAGTAGGTTGCGTTCCAACCAATTGTCGATATAGTATGAGCACTTTACATTTATAGTTCGAAACTTGAACGCAGTTGTGGTGTTTACACCTTAGCTAAGTGCAGCACAAATATTTTGGTCCCAATGGCACGTGTAGTATGTACTTCACGTGTAATTTTATGTAATTACTAACATAGATGCTGTTGGTGACTACAGATAGTGTAGAGTCAGTGTTATCGTATTGGTAACTCTCATACCCATCGCACTGGGGATTTTATTCTGAAGTTTAGAGCCTCATCGGCCAGCGGCAGGGGTCGTCATGTCACCGTGTGCTGGTGAAGGAAATATTTGGAGAATCCGGATGTTGTGAATTCCTGGTAATATATTTCATATTTTTTATAAATAAAGGGAGCTATGGGAGTTATGTCAATAAATAGAAGACCCTTTGGATGAGACGATCTGCGAGGTTAATTAGCGCTTAAAACAAGTCAGTTCATTGATGAGTGACCATACTTTAAACATCGAGACCCCTCTTATCTTTTAAGGCCGGTTTTATGATCCCTAGTTAAGGCAACCACTGGTCAAAAATTCATACAATTTTTTACAATTTTTAGCCATTGGTTGACTTAACTAGGGATCCAAAAACCTGCCCTAAGAGCACGTTAAGCTGTCGGCCCTGGCTATCTTTGTTATAACCATAGGATATAAGTATTAGGATTGCGGAGATCAGACGGCAGTCCTACCTGATACAGCCACATCTTGTTAGACTTAAAGACAACCCATAATTTTATTGGTAAAATCTAGGCGGATGATGACGAATTTCGAATTTCTGCCCTTATCCCACACTAGGTAGAGTTGGCACAACATGTATTTTGTAAATTCATGTTGTTAGACGTTTTGGCTTATTATTTTATGACCGGCCGCCTGCCTGACATCAACCCTCCTGGGGAATACTCGTTGCGCTGTCGCGCGGGTGACCCAATGTGCTTGCTGATATTATGCACTGGGTCCCAAAATGATATGCTTACCAATGATGACGAACGTACCCAAAGAATAATGTAAACAAAAAACTTACTTGGCATTGTTTGGGAAAAGCTTAAGTTTGAACTTGATGAGAAAATGCTGTTCGTTACAATCTTGTCGTAACTTCAAACGTTTGGTTACTTGCTTCCATTTTTGTGCATATGGATTTTGTCGCTATTAATTTAGTTTATTTTATGTATTTATATTAAAATAATGTTTGATAGCAGGTTTTGTCAAAGAGTACAATAATTGTACTATTTTGTTTTCTCTGTTTGTTACTTAGCAACCAAAAAAAGTAACATAATCTCCTTTATTAATTTTAAATTCTAATGGTGAGTACACACCTACGTACATGCTCGATAAAGTTGCTGGATCTCGAGCAAGCACGAACGTGTGTACCATGCAAGTCTCAAGACAAAATAAATGCTCGCAACCAACCAAAATGTTCGATTCGAACAAGATTCAAACGTCCATAATTTTTGCTCGATGTTCGATAAAAACATGTTTGTACGTGTAGCCGCGACGTCGAGCATGTTAGTGTGATTGATATTTATGTGAAGAGCGCAGCTAAAATGTCGTATTTTTTCATCACTGTATCTTGTTTTTTAAATTTAGGCGTTACGTACGACATATTCATTCGTAAACAGTCTTCAGGTTCTAACTCTTTTATCAAGTTAACATGATTGTGACGTTCTCTTCTTTGCAACATTGGCTTAACCCTACGACGACGGCGACACCTTCTTCGCGTAGAATTTCCCCGACAGTGAATGTAGCAGGCGATGCCCATCAAACACAACAACGAATAGTCCATTGCTCGAAGAGTTTCTACGCACACTAAACATGTTCTTTTTCTACGCGAAGAAGGCGTCGTCGTCGTCGTAGAACGTCACAGTCATGTTACCTTGATAGAAGATATAATATTATAATAATAATATTATAAAGAAGAGTTAGAACCTGAAGAGTTTACAAGAACTTTCTACGTTTGGTAACGCCTAAATTGGAAAAACAAGATACAGTGATGAGAAAATCTATTAGTGTGGATGAGAGATTAAAATAGTTTTAGTTTTTAGTAGTTTACATATTTATAAATTGTTCCACAAAATCCCGAGAAAATGAACGAAAGTCCGGCATTTTAACTGCGCTCTTCACAAAAATATCAATCACACTAACATGCTCGACGTCGTGGCTACACGTACAAATATGTTTGCTTCGAACATCGAGCAAAAATTATGGACGTTTGAATCTTGTTCGAATCGAAAATTTTGGTTGGCTTCGAGCATTTGTCTTGAGACTTGCATGGTACACACATTCGTACTTGCTCGAGATCGAACAAGTTTATCGAGCATGTACGTACGTGTGTACTCACCATTAGAACAATAATAAAAGCGGATATTTTTATGGTTGCTAGGAAACAAAACGTAATAACAGAAAAACAAAATCTTTTGTCAAACATTATTTCTCTACAGTTCACAGAGTACCTTTATTTCTCTATATCCATCAGACATTCCATAGTACAATAATTAATGAAAATGTCCTTAAAATAAACAAAATAGCAATAAACCTTATAGGTAGGCACAAAACATGTACCCAAACATATAATTAAAAGCTAAACAACAAAATATAACGGATAGAATTTTCGCATCAAGTTACAAAATAAAGCCAATCTCAAACAATGCCTAGTAAGTTGTTTATGTTTCTATATTATTTAAGTACATTCATCATCTGTCTAGTTTTTACCAATAAAGTGATGGGTCGGCTTTCTGTCTAAAAGTAACTACTGCCAAGATCCGCAACTCTTAATCATTGGGAATCTTATTCATCATCTCCCTGCCCTTATCACACAGTGGGTGTGGTCGGCATAACATGTATTCCTCTTTCATTCTCCTCTATCAGTCTTTTCAGTACTCACCCCTTTCAGTACTCACCCCTTTCTTACCCATATCATTCAATTACTGGGAATCTAGTTAAATACCTATGCTTACAACTAAGATAGCCAGGACCGACAGCTTAATGTGCTCTGAGGTGAGGAGGGGTCTCGATGTTTAAGATACGGTCACCCATCAGCGAACTGACTGTCTCAAGTGCTGGTTAATCTTGTAGATCGACTGATCCACGCTATAGTAATTTTGTCACGAGCTGTTTTATGTTATTCATTGATATCCAATGCTCCCTTTATTTATATAACTTTTTAACAAAAATAAAACCGACTTCAAATTTTCTATCTCCGAAGTTCTTCATTAGATCTTCACCAGATTTAAATGGGACCACTTCGAAAGAATACCCTTTCAAACAAAAAAAGAATCACTAAAATCGGTTAACAATTAGCAAAGATATCGTGGAACAAAAAACAATAAAAATTAAAAACATAGTAGAAATGAGAACCTTCTCCTTTTTTGGAAGTCGGTTAAAAAGAGATATTTATCAGTCATCAATGGTCAAGCGAAGCCGGGCAACAGGGATATTGATTGCCGACGTGAAGGGCAGAAGTATAAGCAAGAGTACACATTCGACTCCTCCAAATGTTTTATTGTCCAGCACACGATGACACGACGACCCCTGCCGCTGGCCGATGAGGCTTTAACATCAGAGCCAGAATAAAATCCCCAGCGCGATGAGTATCAGAGTTACCAATACGATAACACAGACTCTGCATTCTCTGGCAGTCACCAACAGCATCTATGTTAGTAATTACATAAAACTACACGTGGAGTAAACACTACACGTGCCGTTATGACCAAAAGATTTGTGCTGCACTTAGTTAAGATGTACTATGCGAGCCAAATAAGAATAGTACTGTCAAGACGCCATTTTGTTCCGCAATACTCGTGAACTTCACTACCAAAGCGTAAGGTGTGCAAAAAAAATATACAAAAAATGATACTGTTTTAATGATACTATTTCTAATCAATTTTACGCCAAATTAATTATACATGAATAGGATTTGAAAAAAAGCATGTTAATAAAACATATTAGGGTGACCAGTAGCATTTCGTGAAGTTAACATTGGTTTATTTTTTTAATGAATACTGTTTCCATGTATTATTAATTTATCCAAAATTATCTATTTATGGAATTCAAGAAATAACATTTTATAAAAATGAATATAAATAATAATGAAATCTATGAATAAAAAAATATAACGTTTTTTTCACAGTTTTTTTTTGCTTGCAGTACTAATTTGACAGCTATCGTGTGAAGTTGGCGGCAAACGCGATCCTATTTTTAGTTGGCTCGCATAGTAAATACCACAACTGCATTTAAGTTTCGAATTATAATGTAAAGCGGTCATACTATATCGACAATTGGTTGGAACGCAACCTACTTGGTCAGAATGGCTTGTAGTACTTTAGTTAGATGACATCGATTACAGCAGAGTCAGTCCCCGAGTGACATTGTGTGTTATATCTCCATCTATTCATCCGCCATTGGTTTTTAGTCCCTCGTCAGTTAGTGGTTGGGTTCATCGCGTGCTGGTGAGGTTGGCATATACGGAAGCTAGATTGTGTGCTTCTCCCGTTCTTCTTCCCTTTTTTGAATGTGTAACTCTTGCTTATACTGTGCTTTTGACCCAGAGTATTTAGATATAACATAACATCACGCTTGTATTCCCCTAAGTGTTGGGCAGAGGTGTATAGTAACACCCTCAATTCGCCGTTATGTTTTTAAGTCCCATGTAATAGGGGGCGAGCCATCAACTTGGCACGAATCCAAACTCCGGGCTACTGAGGAGTTCCACATGGAAAAACCCAATAACACTTTGCGCAACCTGGGGATCGAACCCAGGACCACATGATTAGCAGTCACGCTTGCTACTACTAGGTTCTTATTTCGAATTAAAGTTTGCCCTTATCTTATATATAATAACAGACACAAGATAAGTAGTATGTTACGATGACGACGAGGATGTTTTTTTTACAACTGAAGCTTTGCTAGGCTTGTGAAAATATAAAAAAATACTCAAAACTCCATTGGAAACCGACAATTTTAATAATATTTTACCTTTACCGTGACCGATATTTTCTCTTACAGTTAAGTTTACTAATAAAGTTATTTAGAAAGTAACATTTACTGACAACCTTTTTTTTCAACTTTCTAGCTTATAAAGAGTACAACGTCTGCTTAGGCCTTAAGGCAAAGAAGAAATACTCTTATTCAGAGTACATAGTATATTTCATCGGATATGTCCTGTTTTGCTTAGTTAGGGTAATCCCACTGGCGGTTTACCTCGCCTTGGGCTTATTCTACGTTGCATGCCAAGCTTGTGTCTGCTTCAGCTTTTGCGGTTAAACTACGACGATGGAATTATACAGGATTTAAGGATAAACACCGTTATCACTCAAACCATGGGTAGCACAACGACATAGCACTGAGTAGATTACACAATTTACGCGTGAAAAATGATCGGCGCTCCGGTAACACGACACGAGTACATACGCAACAACGTGCGGTCACTAGCGTAACAGCGGATGACTGAATGTTGCCGCGCCGCCGCGGGCGCCCCGGCAGCGTTGCGCGCACCCCCGCGCCCCTCTCCCGTGGTCAGATACGGGTTTGTTGCCCTTGAGCATAGGGTGAAATGCCTTCGTGTTGAAATTGGGAATCTTAAAAAAATAGAAAAAATAAGGTTGCAACATTTCATTGATTTTACGTTCTATAAATGAAACCAAACCACTGGTTTCAAGGATAACCGTGTTTACCCTTACACCCTGTATCGCATATTCTTAAGTATGAAAATGTGGTACGAACTACGGTTTCTCATTCAGATGGTTAAAATCGGATTATTTTAAATATAAATTTCATAAAATAAATGATCTTCTGTTGACTGTTCTTTGGATACTAAGTATCCAGAGAACAGAAGATTAGATTGTTGTTAATTGTTGTCGTTTGCTGACCTGTATTTTGTTAATCAACATGCAATTTTGTGAAATCCTTAGGTCACAACAACCTCAAAACGTTAACAAATTAAGTCAAATGTAAACTTTATGATAACGCAAGTTATGTTATTATACATTTTAAAATAATTTTTACTTTTATTTTAACAATACAAATTGAATAATAAAAAAATAATACAAATTGAATATCTATTGATGTTGGTTTGATGATTATTTCATTTATTAATTGTCAATACATACTTAATTAGGTACATTTTTAAATATTTCAAAATACAAATAAAAACAGTTGGTCGAGGCTCTTGGCTATTAAGCCATCGATGATCGTAACGAATATTGGGACAACGACTGCTGAGTCACCCTCCCACACATGTCGACAACCTCGTATGCCAAGTCTTGATACTTTATCCTTCTCGATTTTCACAAGGTTCTCGTCCTACGGATCAGTGATACCTATGATGATTATTACTATTAGTTATCAGCAGTGATAGCCTAGTGGTGTGACAGTCGGGACTGCCAAGTCATTAGGTCTTGAGTTTGAAACAAAGGCATCATATGCGTATTGTATAATTATTACTTGCTCAAAAACGATGAAGGAAAACATGAGGAAACCGGCACGCCCTAGAGATATTTCTCGACGGCATGTGAAGCTAAGTCAGAGGCCCATGGGCGGCAATAAACTTTGACACCAGGTTAGTTACTAACCACACGAAAATAAGGAGAAGCAGCGAGACTAGAAGTCGACTTTAATAGAAAAAAAGGTTTATTTAAATGTATAAATTAACGCAGGTGAAGCCGCGGGCAATAATTTACTCGTAATAATCGGCTTGTGTTAATTGTAAGTTAAACAAGTTCTCCTTCAGAGAAATGTAATTATTATGTATTACTTTTAAACTGAGTTATTTAAAAGAGTTTTAGGAAGTTTTAGGAAAACTAAAAATGTGATTAGTATTAGCTTTGGTAAAAGGTAAATCCCACGTCATCAATGTAATAACTCCGATATGTAATAAGATGTAATAAGTCCGGCTTTTTTTTACCTCTGCCCTCTCTAAGAATTGTCCTGTATCGTGGATGCATTTGCAGACACAAATATTCACATGCATATACACCCAGACATGGAACAATTTATCTGTAGGTCGTGTTTATTCCGAGCGGGAATCGATCCCGCGACCAGTACCTACCGCAGAAAGTCAATCGCTCAGCCACTATGCCAAACGTATCGTCAAAAAAACATTGTTCCATATGTTATGTACATAAATGATTTTTATTTCTGTAAATAAATCTGATACAGACACTTTTACAAATCAATGTAATGTTTTTTTAAGACTAGATAGCGCCGGCATTTCTTATCTGACTAGCTCTAAGAAGAAAAGCCGAAACAAACTCGGAGATCAAGGCCTCTTTTAAAGTCCAGATATTGTCGTATAAAAACTATGAGACTGTAACAATGTAGGGCAACGTCTGGACCCGCCGCCCGACCAGTAACAGGCCCGAGAAGGCGGCGCGCTGTGTACCGTGCGCGCTTCTCAGGAGGAGAGGTCCGCCGAGGGTTGGCGGACCGGGACCTGCCGGGGTTGCGGTGCATGCTTTGCGAATCCCGCGACCCTGGCCGAACGGTCAGGAGAAGGAGCACCGTTGGTTTTTAGCCGGTAAGAGTCCGGCAGACCCCCTCGCCTTCACCGGGCGAGGGACATCCATGAGGATTTTCCAACGAAAAAAAAAAAAAAAAAAAAGGGCAACGTCTGGAATGGTCTTTTGAGGAAAGTGCCATAGCAGGTTTGAGTTGACCTGTCCTGACGGCACGCATGGATCAGTAATCGCGTACAGGCTTCTGCCTGTTGTTGCTACATTGCATTAAACTAGGTACCTAAGTATCTGTTATTTGTTCTCACTGTGAATTGGTTTGAATGATGGTTGGAACCTCCGACATATGAATATCGCAGTTTTCTTTACTTATAGTTTAGATTCCGGCAGTATACAGTATTCACTAATCATAACATAACATCACACCTGTATTCCTTAAAGGGTTGGGCAGAGGTGATGAGAGGTGTATAGTAGTAACCCCCTTATTTCACGTGCGAGTGAACTGAGGGACCATACTGGTATTTCGCAAAATAAAAATCGTAGGATTTAGTAGTAGACTAAGCCTTTGGCCAGACTGCAAACGCGGGCGCGGTGCGGCGAGTTCAAATAGAAGAACTTCATTTGAGTGTCCATAGTGGGCACGCGGGCGCGGGAAGCGGCGCGGGCTACTTTGCGCGGGGAGCGCGCGGGTAGCTCACGCCATAGGTCGTTCATACAAGTGGCCGCAGTGAGCATAGAGTAACTTTGTATAGGTACCTACTGGAGATAGAGTTATCAGTCAAAGATCTCGAATACAGCGACATCTACAGGTTTGTGAAAGTTAACAAAGTTCAAATGTTGCTCATATATAGGTATACATATATAGGAATGAACTTTGTTTAATTGTATTGAATTTTAATAAAACATTAAGATGATTATTTATTTATTTCCTTATTATATTACAACCAGGACACAACACTTTTTTTCCTTCATTATCACCAGAAAACCAAACAAAAGGCAAATCGATTTCCAAATTCTAAAGCGTGAGTAGAGTCGAATGTGCAGGGGAATCGGAATCCTATGGTTCGCCGGGTCAGTAATATAAAGCAGAATCGTCAGTGTCCAAAAGAAAATCAAGTCGTAGGGTAAAAACAGCACAATATAATCGCATTCACATCCATGAAGGAAACGTCAATCTAACAATTTGTTTGATGACAATGATTGCAAAATGGCGGACCACACGTTCCATTCTTCAAAAGATAATCTTACGATAATTTTCATAAATGCATTATCATAGAACATTACTTCTACTTTAAATTTTAAATCTATTATTTATTTATCAAACTGCAATTGCAATATTTATGATGAAAAAAATATAATAACACTTATAGTAAATCAACGTCTCTGTTGAAAATTCTGCGTTTAATGAGTAATTATTTTGCATCGAGCACAGGTAACATATTATATTCACTATAAATAAATATTTTTTTATTTATTTAAAATACGTTATAATATTCTTCTGAACTGTTTATTTTCATATTATATAATAATATATTCCTTATATGTTTGATTTACAAACAAAGTTAATCTACAAATATAAAACAGTGCCATCTGTTACTTTGTGAAATGAAATTGACGTATTATAAGCCGACCAATTTGAATATTAGACTAGATATATTAGAGCATTCATACAAAAGTGTCTACTGAAATCAGCGGAGTTATCTACCGAGTAA
This sequence comes from Amphipyra berbera, assembly GCA_910594945.2. Classification (NCBI taxonomy): domain Eukaryota; kingdom Metazoa; phylum Arthropoda; class Insecta; order Lepidoptera; family Noctuidae; genus Amphipyra; species Amphipyra berbera. The sequence continues at coordinate 7,793,725 of OU343144.1, read as the reverse complement.
TTTGTTCTAAGTGAAAACACCGTGGCAGTGAGAGCGCGGGCGGCAAGTGACAACCCGCGCGGGAGCGGGGGATCTCAAACTAATTCGAGCTGACCACGCGCGTTGTTGTGATGGCGTCTTCAAAATTAAATATTGAAGAATTAATAAGTGCTATTCAAGCACTGTGGATGTCGAAACATCGTTTTTTAGTAAGAATTTTCCAGTAAAAATAAGTCTTCTTCATCCATATGATATTTTGACAAACACTGGACACGACAACGCTCAGAACGACGCCGCGCTCCACTGCGGGCAGGCAAATCCGCACCGTGCTGCCACTCTGGCCAAGCTCTTAGAACAATTGTAAAATAAATATGGGAATTTGTAAACAAATATATTAAAAACTACAGCCCTTAAAGTGCGGTCCCTCAGTTCTCACAGACCATCAGCCAGATCTCGGAAAGTATCTGAAAAATTAAGGTATTGTGACTACAGACATTTAGTAAAGAATTTGTAAAGATATTTACTAAATAACAGACCACAAAGCATCAAAGATAAAAAATATATAATGACTAAACAGTGGTCCCTCGATTCCATTAGGCAAGTCTTGTATGCAAGTATGACATCACACTTGCGTACAAGTTGCTTGCAATGGAAGCATGTTTTTGAGTGTGCAAATTGCATGCAAGTTTTACTTGCATACAAGTGGAGATGTTCAACAATTGAGTAGGACATCATGGGTGGAAGACGTGCTGCTGTGGTAGGTGCTGCTTACCGTGATTTTATTTTATTTTTTACCTCTCTTACAGTCATTGCAATACAATTGCTATTCATTGTTTCTATTATATTGTTATACGCAGCGTCGCGAGCATTTCGATTTTTATAAAAAGAACTTTTTAATTCCCAAAGGCACTCTCTTCTCTGATACTCCTCAATAAAGATGTTTATTTTCTTGCCCCCACCTAACAGCCACTATGTTTCAATAATTTGTACAGCGAGAGATACCATGCGCGTCCACGTCACTCGTTCGCAATTCGAAACGTGCAATTAACATTTGCGCGTTCAATTTGCACGTCACTTGAATAAAAAATTGTACAAGTTCAAACTACCTCATACAAGTTGCAGCTTGTATGTAGGTTTGTTCAAGCTGTATGCAATTTGCAACTTGCATACAAGTAACTTGCCTAATGGAATCGCGCCTATAGGCAAATTACTTGTGTGCCATTAAATCTTTACCAAATTTAAATGGGACCACTTCGAAAGAATACTCTTTCAAACAATAAAAAAAAACATTTCGGTTTAAAAATGAGGTGGTAGTGAGGTAACAAACATTAAACATACTATACATAATGTTCTTGGTGGTGTGTGTATTCCGCCAACCCGCATCAGGCCTGTGTGGTGGACTAAGGACTAAACCCTCTCTTTCTGAGAGGCTCGTGCCTAGTGTTGCCGAACAATCGATAGTTTAAATTGATTTGTCAATTGACAAATTGAAATTGACAGTTACTCCATTGATAGGACTATCGATAGTATCGACACTATCGATAGCATCGTTCACGTCAATACGATTGACATGCATCAATAGTATCGATAATACCGATACTATCGAAGCTCCTAAAGATAATACTATCAACAGTATTGTTATTTGGAAGCTTCAATAGTATCGATACTATCGATACTTTCGACAGTTATACAGAATCGATAGTGGCTTGTATTTCGATAGTATCGATAATATTGATAGTATTGCTTTTCTGAACTTTGATACTATCGATAGTATTGCTTTTCTGAACTTCAATACTATCGATAGTGTTGCACTCTGACAGTACTATTGCCACCTTCTCAGCTATCGATAGTATCGATACTACCGATAGTATCGATAGTATAATCGATAGTCATGCTATCGTTGTACTATCGATAGACTATCGTACTGCTATCGATATTCGCCTATCGATCGGCAACACTACTCATGCCTAGAAGTGGGACAGTAATTATGCTTACATAAAACTTTACAAACTAATTCCATTGCGACCTTAATCGCAGAGATTTCATTGCCATCGGATAACCTTCTAAGTTAATACTCAAGGGTAAAACGTAAGAAAGTTGGATCGACAGTCTAAGTATTAAATATCGCGGAGCCGCTGAACATGTCGCCGCAAACGATATCGATCATGCAGAGGAAGCTACAAAAATGTGTTTATTCGGTTATGATTTATGACCATCAGACATGTTTCGAAGACGTGAACTTGGGTGGTGACATTGGCATTGATCACTGTCAGATGTGTCGCGGTTAGGGTTGGGAAAGATCATGCCGATAAATTCGGCTTTAGAAACAGGAGGCCGAACTAACAAAATTGTTCGAAAATGCGAATAGAATCGTAGCTTAACCGCTGCTCTCGATCGATCGATCTTTAGATCGATTCCGATTTTTAAACGGTTTTAATTAGCTTCACTTCTTATATTTGTTTGATTCAAATCTTGCGACAGATTTTTCAACTGCTTCCACATAACCGATTTTCCTGAAACTTTGCACACAAATTCAATTATTTATTATTTTTACTCATCTTTTGTGCCGAATAAGTAGTACATAGTTCTGCCTAGCTTTTTCCCAATTATGTTGGGGTCAGTTTCCAGTCTAACCAGATGCGGCTGAATATCATTATTTTATACGGAGTGACTGCCATCAGACCTCCGTAACCCAGTTACTGGGCAACACCGATATCCTAAGGTTAGACCGGCTGTCAGACTTTAGGGCTTCTGACTTCCGATAACGACTGTCAAAGGTATTCGTAGACACCCGGGGTCGACTGTGAGGCACTGAATTTTGTGCCGAATAAAATAAAAGTTAAGTAGTTCTAATATCAACTTGGTAATACACATCCCTATTCTCAACCAGACCCCTATATCTGCTCCTTTCGTATGTAGGAGTCGGCTTATTTTTACTGCCTGCCTGTTTGTTCAGGAAGCCATTAGTTAACCGTTAAAACAACCGATGGAAAATAAAATGTTAGATAAAGCTTGGATAAATAATTGTGTAACATACTTAAAATTGCGCACTGTCATTGCAAATCAAGTGTTAAATAGAACAGAACATTGGAACGTCGAGGATGTTTGAATAAATTAGTTGGTGCATGAAGAGCATAATTAATGAATATTTTGATTGTCTAGTTAAACTTTTGTTAATAAAGTGCCGTTTACAGTACGCGTAAAATAACTTTTCAACACACTTACTCATAAAGTGGCTCTTATTGGACCGCTTTTAGGTTCATAATGTAGCTTATTGCGGACTAGTCCGGTAAAATGTACCACAGATTAATGATATATGTCTACGAAAACTTTACATTTTTTTTTATTTTAGCAAATCGTTTTACGCCTAAAAAATAGTAAACTTTTTTACTATAAAAGTAGAATAAATAAACCGTGTTAATTAACATAATTATCATAAATAAACATTTCATTTCATTAAATTATTTATTTTTATCAGCAAATTAACATTAATTAATGTAGGCGATGCATAAAATTATATTGTTTAATGTGTGACGATGGACGACCGTCGCGCCACCCGGTGGCATTGTTGTCACATTTGGTACTGTCATATTTTTTCAGTTTTTTTTGCACTCGTATTTCCTTTCGCTCACCTATTTTCTACCATTCATTGCATCCTGCTGTTTTCCTTATAATTAATTTGTGTTATAAATGCAAAAATAATCAGTTTTTTTTAATATTAGGCTGTTTGCCCTGTGGTCTTTCACCTGCGCGCGCATAGCTAACTCGGCCAAGGGCACCACAAATTAATTATATATGTCTATAAAGAAATCCAAGCGCCATTTTTCACAAATTCTTTTGTATTAAAGACTTAACGTCTGTTATTTTCCTCGCGTGTTGAAAAACTTCGTCCGTGGAAAAAGCTTTTTCCCAACTATCTTGGGATCAGCTTCCGGTCGAACCAGATGCGGCTGAATACCAATATTTTACACGGAGCGACTGCCATCAGATCTCCACAACCCAGTTCCTGGGTAATGCCAATATCCTAAGGTTAGACCAGTTGAAAGACTTTCGGACTTCTGACTTCCCGTAACGACTGCTATTACATAGGTATTCCTATGACACCCAGTACCGACCGTTTAACGTGCTCTTCGAGGCACGGAGGGGTCTCGATGTGTAACGAACGGTCACCCATCCACGGACTGACCGCGGTAAGCGCAGTTTAACCTCGCAAATCGTACCTATGATCCGCGCTGTTGGTAATTAGCCACTAGCCCCTCCACGAGCCTTTCACGAGGTCTCGGATTAGTATCGTAAGTGATTGCTTCACAGGTACACATATACTTATATCACAAAAACCCTTTTTTTTCCTCGTTTTATTGCCGGGAAAGAGGCTTCCAATTAATCCGGATTTTCGAAGTTGTAGAGCAATCAACTGAACTGTCCGTAGAGGTTTTACATTGTCAGCAAACCTCACTCAGTGGAGAGAACGAAAACAAAGAAACGCCAACCATTGGTGGCTGTGCATAGTTTTCTCTCGTTTCAATTAAGCAAACTCCGTAATGGAAACGGTTTTAGAAGTTTGGATAGAGAGAAATATCGTGGTTTTCACCATCTACGTATTACGAGGATGTATTTAAAAAATATAAAAGACGTGATTGCCTATATATTTAAAAATAGAATGTAGGTTAATGTACAGTAGGGGAATGAAAATGGTATGCACTTTAAGCTCTTTTTTTGCTTGTACAGTGCAGGAAACGAGCAATTTTACCGACTACGTATTGGAAAATACAGCATTTCTTGACAGGTCAATTTATTTAATCATCGATTTGATTGAAGTCATGATTTTATAATAAAACTCCTTAAATCAAATCAAATACATTACATGGCACTATTACGTCATATGGAGGCAAAAGGCAATTTTGATCTTTGCTACCACATAATTAAACATAATTTTCCATGGATTGGTCTGTTTCGTTCAACAGTTGAAAAAGTAAGCCCTCGTTCGCACGAACGCTTTTTCAACGCGCGTTGAAAAAGCGTACAACGCGCGCAATAGATAAGCTGCGTTAAAAAAGCACTATCATGTGAACACATATACGGCTTGCTATGTGTTGTGTTAGAACGCTTTTTTAACGCGCGTTGAAAAAGCTCTCGTGCGAATGAGGGCTAACATGTGCCTGAGATGTGTGAAAGGAATGTATTTGAAAATTGACAAACCTATTCATTCCCCTACTGTACTCAATGTTCTCATGTTATTTTCAGCGTTTCTTTGTTTTATATTTTTTATGCTAGTTGATTTGTATACATTTCTAGCTATTAGAAAATAAAGCTACATTTCTTGGAATAAGACCTACACACTAGATTATAAATCTCGTTTGTAGGTTTTCAATTTCTGATGTTTATTATTAGATCGACGGTTCAACAGAAATTGATATTTAGCGGTAAAGCATATTATTTTCAGTGAATATCTATATTAAAATATTCTAATATAATCTACTGGGATACAAAAATCCTTTGTAATGTTGTAAATTATATTTTGCTAGATCTTAAGTATGGATTGCGGTTCTTATTTTTTTTTTAATGGCAATATTTTTGATTTCCCACGATGCATGCAAATAAATGAAAAAGTGAACCTAATTTACTTGAATTTAATTTGGTTTGGATTAACGAAACAAGTGTACAAGGCGAGTGTGGATGGAACAGTTGGAAGGCCGACCTCGGCGAAAGTACTGCGAACAAATCGCGGACGTTCTCAAAAAGGACCAGGTTGGTAGCACCCTAAATCGACGAGCATGCATGAGAAGGTTAATGAATGTAGATGAAGCGAAGAGGGTGTGTTAGGATCGTAGCAGGTGGAAAACTATAGTCTCTGCCTACCCCAACGGGAAACAGGCGTAAGTATGTATGGCGATTTAGTAAATTCCAATCAATTACTCCGATAATTAATTATGAAGTCAAAAAGAGCCATAATTTTAGTATAATAAGATTCGTGTGTGAAATTAATGATTAAGGGCTCCGGTTGAGTCCCAAACTCTGGGATCCCCGATAAAACGAACGTGATTACGCCGTACTTAATCCTTAAAATAGCCTACAGCAAAATTCAACATTTATTAGACAGAAAAGTAAATAGGCCTAAAAACAGCGCCTTTATTATAATATTTATGTGTATCTTTAAACCCAAGATAGCTCGGTTTGCTCAGCTAATCCTAATATTTATCCTAACGCATCATAGCTGGTGAATAAAATCGGGATTCTCATATTTGCTTGCGAACTAAACATTCAGTTTGATAGGAAAATAAACTTAATTGGTAGACTAATACTTTGTCTTTTGTAAACTACGATCGCCCACGGCTCTGCTCGCTAATGGATGTATTTTTTGCCATAGCAGTGTCTGCTTGTTTGTTTTTTATATTCTTTCTTGACAATTTTCTTTATTATTATTACATAGTGTAAAACAAAGTTGCTCCCACTGTCTGTCTGTCCCTATGTATGCTTAGATCTTTAAAACTGCGCAACGGATTTTGATGCGGTTTTATTAATAGATAGAATGATTCAAGAGGAAGGTTTATATGTCCCACATTAGTGTCTACATTGAACCCGTGCGAAGCTGGGGTTGGTCGCTAGTTTATTATGAAACGGACACAAATGAAAAAGCTTCACAACAATGAAGTTTATGATACCCATCTCGTCGTTCTGTCTTTTTCCAACTATGTTGGGATCATCTTCCAGACTAACGAGATGCGGCTGAATACCAGTATTTTACACGGAGCGACTGATATCAGACCTCCGCAACCCATTCCAGACTAACGAGATGCGGCTGAATACCAGTATTTTACACGGAGCGACTGATATCAGACCTCCGCAACCCAGTTACTGGGCAATGCATATCCTAAGATTAGACTAGTTGTCAGACTTTCGCGCTTCTGACTACTCGTAGCGAGTGTTACAGGTAGTCGTATGACACCCGGGACCGACTATTTAACTTGCTCTCGAGCCACGACGGAGTCTCGATGTGTAACGAATGGTCACCCATCCACGGAGTGACCGCGGCAAGCGCAGCTTAACCTTGCAAATCATACGATCCGCGCGGTTTTTAATTAGCTAGCCGCGAGCCCCTATTGTACCCATCTATTCTAACAAATTAAAACCTTATACTTAAGATTCAGATCCGCGTAGTCCCCGATAAAGAATAGACCATCTCTTCCGCAACTGCGGGTGACGTAAAGAGCGACCAATGGCTTACCTCAAAAGTGAGGACAGCAGCGTCCTTGGGGCTAATTCTACTAACAGAAACGTTGTTCAATCGCAACCGAACCGAAGCCGGTTCATTCCGTTTTCGTTTTAACTACATATCCGTTTATATTTAATACTAGCTGTGTCCTCACGGCACCGCCCGCGTAAGAAGTTTTATTCCAATAATAAATATAGCCTATGTTACTCAGTGATAATGTAGATTTCTAACGGCAAAAGAATTTTTAAATTGGTCCAGTGGTTTTTAAGTTTATTCGTTACATACAAAAAGAAAGAAAGAAAGAAAGAAAATTATTTATTAAAAAAATAAAAATACAAATCTTTCCTCTTTATAATATTATAGTATAGATTCATTATTGAAAAATAACACATACATAAACATAACATCACGCCTGTATTCCCCGAAGGGTTGGGCAGATGTGTATAGTAACACCCTCATTTCGCCGTTATGTTTAAGTCCCATGTAATAGGGGGCGAATGTATTGCCATCAACCGGGCATAAATCCAAACTCCGGGCTGCTACTGAGGAATTCCACACGGAAAAACCCAATTATACTACCCGGCATGGGGATCGAACCCAGGACCTCACGATCAGCAGTCGCGCTTGTCACCACTAGACCAACGAGGCAGAAAAATAAATGGGAATTTATTTTACGTACAAAAAGACAGCCAGACTTTTATATTTTATTATAGCAGTATTCAGAGTAACAAGAATTTAACAGAATACAATTGTCAAATTGAGTTTCAAAGTTTTCAGAAGTTTATGTTTACGACTGGATCAGATTTGATGGCTGTTCAATTTTACGAGTTCATAACATAGCTTACGTTAACGCTGAAAAGTGTATTCCAAATTGCAAGAATTGGATCAGTGGATCAATTACTACACGATTTTAAACCCGTTTATTAGTCTGTCTGTTTCAAACTAAAGTCCAGTCGTGGAGCAGGAAGAATTTCGTACAATGACCTTTGTGCCTACAACGTTGACGGCGGTCACCGCATCTGTGCGAGCGCGACGGCAAGATATTTCTGCGCGAGCGACAGAGATAAGTAGTGACGTGTCATTGTACGAAATTCGTCCTGCACCGCGACCGCACTTTAGACTGATAGGTGTGTACCTACTGATATAGTACGACACAACTTAGAAGTCACATTGCCAAACTTGATTGAATAATCAAGGGCAGGCAGGCGCTCATTATCGCGCCATTCAAACTTGTTGCGTCAGCGTAAAGATCATTTTTACTGCAGTACTAATAAACATTCGAGGTATTGAAGCCGCACTCCAAAATTTTCTTTTCCCACGCCACCTCAGAGCAGCCATTGTGGTACGTGTCCAGGTCATCTCGCCACCTCTTTCTGGGGTGACCTCGGCGGCGCCGTCCTCCTTCAGGCACCCATTGTGTGGAGACTGTTACTCAGCGCTCGTTATGCATGCGGCTGACGTGGAAAAGAATACATGGAAGGATAGGATTTGGGGGAGGCTTTTGCCCAGCAGTAGGACAGTATAGGCTGAGATAAAAAAAATACTAAAAAGTTATAACTATTTCGTATTAAAAAAAATTGGTCCTTCGAGACGTCGATTTCTAATAAGTCAGTTAACGAGAATTGCTATGAAACGCATTTAAGCACGCGACGGAGTTAAAGTTTGATGGCTGCGACAATAAGCGTTTCGACGTTTTCAACAATTTCGACATTTTATGCACCGTAAAATGTTTGCCGTTTAGAGTTTATGCCGGTTACATTGTTTTTATTGTTATTCTACTTTTCCTTCTAACTTTTAATAAATAAACAAAATCAAATTGAATAATTTGTGTATTTTTATAACGACCCAGCTATCTTCGTACAGATCGAACAATCTTTATTTTTTTTCTTTTTTTTTTATTCAAAGCGATCGCGCCATTTTCTAGTTTTTGCGAGACTAACGCACGGCAATTGATTTTTATTATACGACTCTCCAATACAATGTACATCGTTAGATTGGAGATTCGATTCATTTTTGTATTTACAACAATGTAAAATCGACACTTCAGTTTTACATCTGTACACCAAAATTGTTACTTATTGTCCCTTACGGCCGATCTCAATCCAAAATCTCTAGGTCGATGTAGGTTATTGACATTACTTCTATTGAATTGAATTCTAAGATTTTAATTCATAAGCTAGTAGTATTGTTTTAGTTATTTAATTAAATAATTATTAGGTACACATGTAAACACGTATAAAATTTGTGTCAAAGTGCTGTGACCTGACGGGGTTTCATGTTGTTTATCCTATTTTTTTTTCGACTGTATGGTCTTGCGGACCGTTTCTACGTAACCGAGCAGTTATTGGCGAGACCCGAAGGGTCTGCAACCAATGGGGACGAGTAAAATACTTAACCTAAGCTAACTACTATTACTACTACTAACATCATGACTAGCTAGCAACAACAGTACCTACTAAGGGCGACCCCTAATGGGACTCGGACCTCGGCTTAGGGCGTTGCTTGCGAGAGGACTGGGAGGGAGACAGCTTGATGAGGGCTGAATTAACGGTGTGTCTGCGAGTCAGAAAAGACGATCGGCTCCGCGGCTGCGGCGGGTGAGCACGGTGGATCAGGGACGTTTATCCTATTGTATTCTTAAGATCTTATGTACACATGAATGAAAGCAATAAATATTTTGACTTTGAATTTCTATCAAAAACCTACATCAATTTTTGGGATCGGCCGTTAATCGTATCCGAAGAAGTTACTTCAGCTACAAACACAAAAATACCATATCATTTAAACGCATGATTAAATAATCCAACTACAAAGAAACTCGTAGTTAATAATGATGAAAACATAACAGAATCGATTAGCTTTTAACTACAGTTAACAATCAGTTAACGCCGCTCTCGAAATAGTCGAGTATGTGGATCAGATGAGCTCGTTTACACGCATTCTTATAGAGTTAATAGGTTAGTTCTAATTCAGTGCTACTTAACATACTGTTACATAAATCTAGTTGATAATGTGGCCTATTTATTTAGTTTCTAGTATACTATTAAATCTTTGCTTCTAAATAATTTCGCGGATTTATTTATTTTGTTTTCCACTTTCATTCCAGTAATGTGTATAATTTATTATTTTTTTAATCAACGCTTTCATTATTTGTCAGTGTCGCTAGAACAAGAAATTACTTATAAAGGGTAGGCATCAAAAAACGATTTTTAAAAAAATTAAGCCGTCGCGTTACGCTTGGCAGATCAAACTCGTATTGTAAAAAAAGAACCGAAGATAGCCGACGAGGTACGAAGGTCTGCCGTCGTGAGTCTGCCATCACGAGCGTCGCCACGCAACAACCGCTCTCACACTCGTAACGCTGCATTAGATGTTTAACATCAAAACTAAAAAACACAATTTTGTTAGTGTACTGAAAAGTTTAAACCATGACCTTCCAGTACCCACCTTCTGGTTCCATCATGATATCAGTTCGATAGTACCATATTATTGTATGGTCATCAGAATTACATACCTACATTTGCAAAGTTTCACATCGATACGACAGTTAGAAGAGGGTGAAAATTGAATTCCAAGTTTTTTCTACAAACTTTGTTATAGGTGAAGCTAATAAAGCGTGTTAAAAAGGCCATTCACGCTCTTTAAAAAGTGATATAGGTACCTACCTATCTTAAATCCAATGACGTTGAAATAAATAGGCACGCTATCTCGTATAGGCAACATGTGCCAAATGCATTGACGTAATAAGGTTCAAACTACCGCTAGACAGCTGTCAAGTTCAGTGGCACTTTGGTTCAGGAACTAAAACTCGTTGATACCATGTTGTTCTTCTAAATAGCACATCTAGTACGTAAATATGTTATATCAATGATTGTAAAATACATACAAAAGAATCTTGTAGGGGTGAATCTATCATTACAGTTATAGCTAATACCGGTATGTCAGGATTGCGAGCATGGTAAATAAAGTAAATGAAACCAACATAGACTCTCCACCACTGAGAGTACTTATATTTAGGTTAGTGGTTAGTTAGAGAAACTAGTTCACAATATAATAATTTACACAAGATCAGAAAATAAGGACAAGGTAATCAGATATAAAAGGTCAGACTTCTTCGGCGGTTCTACATAGAATCACAGTCTAATAATCTATACAGTCGTTCGACGAAGACGTCTAGACAGGTCAATCGTGCGGGGGGCAAGGGGCGAGACGCGGGAAGAGCGAGCCCAAGTTACACACGCCATTTTGTTAGTAGCTCGGGACATGTTTTTCGGGGTTGTCGCGCGCATGTTTTAATGTTTGTAGTTATGCTATTTTATAGAATAGAATAGAATAGAATATACTTTATTGTACACCAAAATTGTAACAGAGCTCTTATACAATAACAAACATTAAAGGGTACAATGGCGGTCTTATCGCTGATAGCGATATCTACCAGACAACCTTTGGATGAACAGGAAGTCAATGAATAAGATAGAGGGGGTAGTCCATGGTGTACTGCTGCAAAATATATATATTATTCGAGTAGGCAAAAATAACCAAGGTAAACAAAATGGCGGGCGTAAGATATAGGCCTAGTAAGAATTTAAGAGAGGTATTACTCTATGGAAGTGTAATTTTAATCCATGCAATAAATTTAATTAATAATATTTATGAATTGTTAATAATATCTTTGAAACGGTGAGTTATACATCAAAATAACCAAAATGTTGGTCCCCTTTAAGAAACCCCCGACATGGGCTCCCTAAGCTGATCCCTCGGTCACCCATCCATAAAATGACCTCGATGTCAATTGCTTTACTTTTAGTTTACGAAAATAGTCCTGGTGAATCTGCAACGCGTGATTATGGACAAGTGGACTGTTGGAGTGTTGGCATTGAAACCCAAGATGGCGGGCATTATTTTTGAAGTGAAACTTCTTAGACGGCGTCCCATTTTTATGGGAGAGTAGAGAAGAATGAGAGTTCAAAATTGATCTAACATACTTAAATAAATTATTATTACTATGTATATTATTGAGTTGTGACAACCCTAGCCTTTATACCCTTCCGCGACATTGTCTAGACGTTTTCGGCTTTTACTACGAGATCAAAGACGTCGCACTACTGTACTTCTTTATACTGTGATAGAATCCTTTACTCCGTTGAATGACCACTGTTTTTATAACTTCGGGTACGTTGATTCATCTCGACGACTACCCTTCTTTATCAATATTGACCAGTGTTACCAGCTACCGACAACATGCTTAAATCACAATCACAAAACGAATTCGAAATTTGAAAAACAGACATTGCATTTTCTATTTTTGTTTACATTTCTTTTTTGTTTTTCTTCGCGTTGACATTGTTCAAGTTTTGATTTGTGAGACGCGAGTTTGGACGTGTTGAAATATTAAAAAAAAACTTTTTATTTATGGTCCCATCACCGCGGCCCTTTTTCTTTGAATTCTCTTTGAAAAGTTAATGTCTTTTTTGGGAATAAATTACAGTATGAGATGACCTCGGAGCTGGTGTTACCAAGTAGCGGGCACTGTTTCAATAGCCCGGTAGAATAATAGACTCACTTCGTCACGTTGTAAATCAGTTTAATAGGCCATCAATCATTATGGACTATAGTAATATCCCAATATATATTATAGGGTAAGTTTTGGAGATAGGGCTGCAGCGCCAAATCCAAACAATATTAAGAATAGATAATGGTCATCAAAGGATTAGTGAGCCGATTTTGGAAAAATATATTCTATTTTTAGATTTTTACAAAGGAGCTGATTTTGCCGGGAATCACATCCGATAAAATATCATAAAGTCAAACCTGTATTCCCCAAAGAGTTAGGCAGAGGTGTATAGTAACACCCTCGTTTCTCTGTTATGTTTAAGTCCCATGTAATTGGAGGTGAGCCTATTGCTCCCCCACCCGGACACAATTCCAAACTCCGGACTGTTACTGAAGAATTTCACACGGAAAAACCTAATAACACTTTGCCCGACCCGGGGATCGAACCCAGAACCACACGATCAGGGGCGGTCTTGCCAGCACTAGACCAACGAACCCAATGTTTTTGTGCAAAAAATACCAGTCAGTCGGTATTATTGCATAAAAGCATAAGCATAATGAGCCCATTGCTCCCACCGCTGGGCACGGGTCTCTTATCAGAATCGAAAGTGTTTAGGCTTTAATCCATCACGATGGCCTGGTGCGAGTTGGCAGATTACACACACCACCAAGAATATTTTGGAGCCCTCTCAGGTGTGCAGGATTCCTCACGATGTTTTCCTTCACCGTTAAAGCAAGTGATAATCAAATTCAGATCCGCACATGTATTCAAAATCACCCTTCCACTAAGTAAATAAGGAAGAACATTATATAACATCGTTTATATCATCTGAAAATACATAGAAGCGTTGGCAAATTCCCATCAAGTCAATTTCCAGCTGAAGTATGCTATCAAAAGATATTTTACGTGGATGTTAATATTAAAGATTTACATACTTAACTCGCTACCGAGACTGGTATCTTACGGCTTTAGCGGATTCCAAGACGTAATCGCACAAAATCTGCACGTATATATAAAAACAACGTCTCTTTATCTGTGTGTGTGTCTTTATAAATTGTTCTGCCTAACTTTTTCCCAACTATATTGAGGTCAGCTTCCAGTCTAACCAGATGCGGCTGAATACCAGTATTTTACACGGAGCGACTGCCATCAGACCGCCGCAACCCAGTTACAGGGCAATGCCGATATCCTAAGGTTAGACCGGTTGTCAGATTTTCGGACTTGTGACTTCCCGTAACGACCGTCATAGGTATTCGCATGACACCCGCGACCGACTGTTTAACGTGCTCTCCGAGGCACGAAGGGGTCTCGATGTGTAACGAACGGACACCCATCCACGAACTTACCGCAGAAAGCGCAGGTTAACCTCGCAAATCATATGATCCGCGCGTTTGGTAATTAGTCACGAGTTCTGTCTTTATAAATTGTAACACAATTACCTATTCTGATAAATCATGGGGTGCATGTAAAGCGCCTTCACAAGTGACGATACTCACCTTGGGAAGAAATTGAGGGTCTACTCCGAAAAACGAATGTTGAAGTTTCGGTTTGAAACAAAACAATGACGAACATCGAACTTATAAATATACGATCAAAGTATTGTCAAACAACGAACTAGGTACTAGATGTCAATAAACATTTGGGAGTAGGATGGAGAAGGTCGAAATTTCAAATCTCGTAAATCGAATCGATCGTCGGATCCGAAACACTTTCGTGGTTGGAAAACGTGCGATCCGTCAGCCGAAATTCTGTAGATCGTTTTTTGAAATAAACACCCTGATCTTGCTAATCTATTGATCTGCTACTTAGCTATAAGTCCTACTGGGAAGTAGGATAAAACATAAATATTAATGAAAGTAGCAATAAGGATTTTACTGCAGATTTTTATGACGAATGCATAAAACGTTGAGTAGTAAAGAGCGAGACGAATAGAGAGAATAGGTAACTCTAAATCTAAAACACCAAGTCTATTAGGTAGCAAGTTTTATTAAGTTAACTCCTGCAATTAACTTTCAAATTATCAACACACCCGCTGCAAGTCAGTTTCTGCAAGTTTTACGAACTAAAACCCATATTCTAAGACGTTCCTCCAAAATTTACTCGACTCGACTCCACCTCGACTCAGCCTTTTTCACTACCATCGGTAGTTATAGTTGACATAACCGTCCTCAATTCGAAATTTTTCCTCAGTCGAGGTAAGAGATCACCTGTCAAACTTAAGGTACCTCGGAACCTACCTTAAGGAAGGAAGTGTCAAAGTTCGTATGTAACAAAAATGAATTTTTAAGACTTTATCGAATATTTTACGATAATCCTTACAACTATTTATCGCGGCGTTATTTGCGCGATGCAGATACTTCAAATTATGACGTAATGACTTCGTCGAAGAACCTCAAAGTTCACTCGAAATTACGAGTAAGAATACAATTTTGAAGGTGTTTTCGAGGCCTTTCTGAGTCGAGTAAGTTTTGGAGGAACGTCTTAGAATATGGGTGTAAGTGTGTGCAATTACTTACACAGTAAAACTTGCTAAGAGATGAAGGAATTTGCACAAATAAAATAAATTCCTTTTATTTTCAATAGCATATTGTTGTATGACAGTACTACAGTATAAAAATAACATAACATCACGCCTGTATTCCCCGAAGGGTTAGGCAGAGGTACACCCTCATTTCGCCGTTATGTTTAAGTCCCATCTAATAGGGGGCGAGCCTATTGCCATCAACTGGGTACAAATCCAAACTCCGGACTGCTACTGAGAAATTCCACACGGGAAAATCCAATAACATTTTGTCCGACCTGGAGATCGAACCCGAGACCTCACGATTAGCAGTCGCGCTTGCCACCATTAAACCAACGAGGCAGTTATAAAATACTACACTATAAAATACTGATATTCAGCAGCGAGGTAATGATAGCCTAGTGGTGTGACCGTCGGACTGCCAAGTCATGTCTCGAGTTCGAACCCAGGGCACGCACCACTGACTTTTCGGATTCATGTGCGTATTGTATAATTATCACTTGCTCAAAAACGGTGAAGAAAAACATCGTGAGGAAACCGGCATGCCTGAGAGATATTTCTCAACGACATGTGAAGCCAAGTCAGAGGCCCATGGGCGGCATAAACTCTGACACCAGGTTATTCACTAACCAGAAGCAGCGAGACTAGAAGTCGACTTTAATAGAAAAAAAGGTTTATTTAAATGTATAAATTAACGCAGGTGAAGCCGCGGGCAATAATTTACTCGTAATAATCGGCTTGTGTTAATTGTAAGTTAAACAAGTTCTCCTTCAGAGAAATGTAATTATTATGTATTACTTTTAAACTGAGTTATTTAAAAGAAACCTTTTATTTTATCGTTGGGTTCAGAAAACTGTTAGTGCCCGTTCACACAGTGGATCCGTCGGTAGGTACTAGATGTGTTGTACACATCTGTACCGACGGATCAGTTAAACAAATGACAGCTGCGTCGCATCTGGCAGGCAGAATACGATAAAAATAACGGATCGTGTGTGAAGGCACCCATACTTCTCCATACATTTTCACGTACGGATCCGTTTTTTATACTGTTCCGCCATCCAATTTTTGATGACAAAACGGAACATGTAAAAATGTCGATCCAGTATTTTTTACTGGATTCGGAATACTGTTGTGTATGTGAATTCGCTCATACAATTACAGGCGCCATCACCAAAATAATAACGGATCCGCTAAAACTGGTCCTGTAAATAGTTTCTGTGTGAAATAGCTGTTACTTGACTGTAGGTATATGTGGAACTGTATAGCTTAAGTTTAATTGAATTGAGTTCTAGGAGACGTGACTTTGTAGTCTTGTAGCTAGAAATGATTAATAGAAATGTACAGACTGTATTTCTTTTTGTAGTACCTATTGCCATTAACCGGGCACAAATCCAGACTCCGGGCTGCTACTGAGAAATTCCTAATGGAAAAACCCAATAACACTTTGCCCGACCTGGGGATCGAACCCAGGAGAACCTCACGACCAGCAGTCGCCTTTGCCACCACACCGCCCTTGCAACGAGGCAGTATACCTATAATTAAAAGATAAACCATAAAAAACCGTTTACTTCTGAATTTTTCGAAAATTTCCTCATTACTTCTCAAACTTGCGTGGGCGAACAAAAAACAGATTATCTAATATTTTAGTGCTGTATTCTATAAGTGTAAATTGTCTTCAGTCGAATAACAGAGTAACAAACAGTAGTTAATTACTCTGCGAATAATTTAAAACGTTAATCTTAAAATGTATGTTTGACTGTTGAAAATAATGCGTTCGGAAAGCGAAATTGAACGGTTTATTATCATCTATACTAATATTATAAAGAGGAAAGATTTGTATTTTTATATGTAACAAATATACTTAAAAACTACTGGACAGATTTCAAAAATTCTTTTGCCGTTAGAAAACTACATTATCACTGAGTAGCATAGGCTATATTTATTACTAGAATAAAACTTCTTAAGCGGGAGGAGCCGTGAGGACACAGCTAGTTAACTATAAGTAGACTCTGCGACTCCCGTTCAAATTTTTTTGTTATCCAGGACGATAAACTATACACGGGGATTTTTAATTCACTGTTAACCTTTCAGGGCGTGAAAGTACTCATGATTATGAACAACTTTCACTATGAGACCAACTCTGAAATATCCAATAAAATATCAGATGTTTCATACAAAAATGCAATATTTGCTCAATGAAAATGTATGAAACAGATGTATTTTTTTGTTATTTCGTAGTTGGCCCCATAGTGAAAGTTGTTTATAATAATGAGTACTTTCACCTCCTGAAAGGTAAACAGTGAACTAAAAATCACCGTGTATAATATGTTGATCCAGGACATTTTCTATCTCATCTCCGTACAGAATTTCATCCGAATATCCACAAAAAACCGGCAAAATGTATCAGATAAAAGAAGATTCCAGGTTTAATAGTTTGATTTATTAATTTACTGGTAAACCCATTTCTACCGATGTTAGAATTGAGCTTAAAATCAGAGTAGTCAGGTGCTTTCATTTAAAAAAAACTAGCGCGAGTCGGACTCGTGCACCGAGTGTTCCTTACAAATCATTATTTTTGATTGCGTTGTCTTAGAAGTTTGATTTTTTCACAGCTCCAAGGGATTGTAGACATTATTTCAAGTATTTGATATTAATTTTAACTTGATACCTCCACGCGTTCCCGACAAAAAGGGTCTTGACAGACAAGCAGATAGACCGACAGATAGACAGACAGATGGACAACGAAGTGATCCTATAAGGGTTCTTTTTATCTTTTTGTGGCACGTAACCCTAAAAACTCAAAAATTCAAATTCCATAATATTTGATATCATGAGCTATTCAGCTTAAATTAACGTGAAGCTATTACCACCAATTACTCAGACCTAGAATAAATGTCTGCCACCCTGAAGACAGAGATGAATGCTCTAGCATTAAGTCTGAATGTTGTCGGGGCTGACGTAAGGTAAAAGACTAGAAATATCGCACAATCTAGAAATGCTCCAAGATTTAGTGCTGAACTCAAATAACTTAGCTAAGTGCAGGGATAACATGACGATGATAAAGTTGGTGATATGTTATTTTTAGATTTTGTTATATTAGAAGTTGTAAGGATGGATGAAGGAATTTATAAGGCAGATGTCAGTGGAAACAGTGGTAGAGGACATCTTAGTAAGACATACATCAATGTTATTGGTGATGTTCTTGGGCTTTGGACAGGTGCGTATTACTCTCAACTGGTGTGCGTGTATGAAAATATGTACCTATGAATGTGGAAGCGAAAGGATAAGGATCGTAGCATGTGGCGTTCTATAGTTTCTGCCTACACCCATTAGAAAAAGACGCTAGTTTATGTATGTAAGTTGTAGTTGAAAATGTTTTATCTACTAATAATAAATACTGACACTACACAACTGCCAATGAATAACATAAATATTATTTCTTTGAGTAAGATATACCTAGTAGACATTTTGTTTAACACCTACAGCTTTTGGCAATATATTGAAGAAAATTGCCCAGGCGTAACCTAGCGATGACGTAACCGTCTAGTAACTCTTATGTATATTTCACAATTATTTTCCAGAAAGCAATATTGAGTCATACTATTAGGATACCAAACTCTTCTCTAATCACTGTCGATTACAGAAAGATTTAAAAACTAATCACATTAATAATCACCATAAATTCGCATAAAGCTGGATGTTTTAAACACCAAATCAGCATCACCTGTGTAATCGTGTGCAAGCTGCGTTCTACAACATGCGTTAGCGTGCTGATGCATACGATAGCGAAATCGACGCGATGCGGTAGCGAATGCGATACGATAGCGAAATCGATAATCGATGCGAAAAGGTACGCGTACGCGTGTTCATGTCAAATTTATATGAGTATAAAAAAACTACGTTTAAAAAAACCGACTTCAATAACTAAAAAGTATAAAATAACTTAATAAAGATTTAATTTAATACACCTCTTATGCAAACCTAATACCTTTACAGTTTCAGAAGTCGGTGCTAATGCACGCTGGATCAAATTGAAGGCACCGATTTCTGAAACTGTAAAGGTATTAGGTTTGCATAAGAGGTGTATTAAATTAAATCTTTATTAAGTTATTTAATACTTTTTAGTTATTGAAGTCGGTTTTTTTAAACGTAGTTTTTTTATTTTTTTACTTTTTAGTGTCTGTAATAGTTTGTTCTGTAAACTACAATAGGATTTTTCTAGATTACATCAGGTAGAATAATTATATCATCCACGTAAACTAAACAGTTCATAAAAAAATTAAAATGTTCATAAAATGAAAACTACTGGACCAAACTATGTTAAATTTTTATGGGACCAAATGGCAACTATTCCGCATCAAACTAAAGAAGAATCACGTAAATCGGATCATAAATCTCGGCGTAATCGGTGTACATACATAAAAAAAACCTATCGAATATAGAACCTCCTCCTTTTTGAAGTCGGTTAAAAATGCTAATTGTTGCTGAGAAATTAAAATTAGACAAATAAAACCCATTTTAGGAATGTATAGAAATAAGCAACATGTTTGCTTCCAAAAACGAGTATTATGCTTTTATCAATATTAACGGTCAATCAAGATGAGCTAAAATTCTACGTGGAAAAATGGTTCAAAAAGTATTCGTAACACTTTGGTGGACTACTTTTGTCGAATGTTATATGGAATGTAGTATAGAACAGAATGAAGAGCGCTTTATTTTTAAAATTTACGACGTGTTGTGATCTCGGTACATTTCGTAAAATAATAAGTAGGTGTATCGATGACTCGGTATAAGTTTATTGAGACAAATTGTTTTAAAAGTATCAGTCACCAAGTCTTTTACATATTTTCTTCTTGATTTATGATAGTGAATATTTTTCTGTATGGAGTGTGCTATCGATCTTGCTTACGTGCAGATTATCCCGTCTACTTGCGTGGGCGTCTTTAGAAACGGATCAGGGGAAAGTGCAAATATCGATACGTTGTCTGTCTGATAAAATATTTTACAAACAGCATGAAATAGAATATTATACTTTGTGCGGTTACAGAATATTAAGTACCTTGGTAGGTTTTACCTATCGGTTACTAATATTTTGTCGTCCTAAAATTGTATGTTCGCCGTGAATTTGTGTGATGAAAATGTGTGATGATCAGAAATATATAGTAAATTCACGCTTGTTATCTCCGAACGGGTAAGCAGTGGTATTCTCTTATTACAGAAGTCTGTACTACTTAAATTTCATTTGATAGGTGGCGAGCCTATTGCCATTTTTCGGGCACAATTATGGTGCCAGGTTCGTCGCCTCTTATAACTCACGGGGTGGCCTGGGTAAGCGACGAACGCGACGCGAAGAACGCGACAAACGCGATCAAATGGCATTCCCTACTAGCGGCCTATGTAGCGAGACGCGACGTAACGCGTATTTGTTCCACGTCGTGTCGCGTCGCGTCGCACCGCGTCGCGTTTGTCGCTTACGCAGGACACCCCGTCACTTGCCTGGCGACTGAGAGGACTTGTATTCATAATCCATCCCGCCGCGGAAGATCTTAAAGAAATCTTTAAAAAAATATCAATAAAACTTTGCCTGAAATTCCATTGATATAACATTACAGAAGAACTGCCTGGTTGTACTAGTGGTCGCAAGCGCTACTGCTGATCGGTGAGGTCCTGGTTTCGATCCCCAGTTCGGACAAAGTGTTATTGGGTTTTTTTGTGTGGAATTCCTCAATAGCAGCCCGTAGTTTGGATCTGTAACCGGTTGATGCCAATAGGCTCGCCCCCTATTACATGGGATTTAAACATAACGTCGAAAAGAGGGTGTTACTATACACCTCTGCCCAACACTTCGAGGAATACAGGCGTGATGTTATATCATGTTATTACAGAAGACATTGCTGAAACACACACCAGCATAAAAATCCTTGAATCCAATCTGACCTTCGTCTAACAAAGTAACAAAACTTTTATTCAGCTGAAAGAGAATAACACATCTTTCGGAATAGAATTCTACTCTGCAGATTTTACGAGCGTTGCATATGCAGAGTTTTGGAACACTGCAGTATATGAAGTTCTGGTGGTATATATCCTAAATTTGAAACTTCAACCGTGCAGCATATTTCGTTTGAATAACTCTGGAGATATTTCCTGGACGTAACCGAACGACCTTGTAATCTGACAAGCGTTCAAAATGTAGATAGTTTGTAGGAGTTTTATGTTTATGCTTTGA
The DNA here is from genome assembly GCA_910594945.2 of Amphipyra berbera. Classification (NCBI taxonomy): domain Eukaryota; kingdom Metazoa; phylum Arthropoda; class Insecta; order Lepidoptera; family Noctuidae; genus Amphipyra; species Amphipyra berbera. Next base: position 7,772,232 of record OU343144.1, on the reverse strand, counting down.
GGTGATCTGGAGATAAAAGACGGGTTGAATTTAACTGTTACTTTAGCATTCTTATGTCTAAAATGATTTAGACATAATCGTATATCAGAAGTTTCTAATTAAACTGTTTTAATTAGCTTCACTTTGTATATTTGTTTGTTTAATTCAAATCTTGCGACAGATTTTTCAACTACTTCTGCTTTACCGATTCTCCTGAAAATTCGTACACAAATTCGATTCCCATGACAATACATCATTATAATTTCAGCCTTCAATCCTTAAATCCTTATGCTACAGGGGTACTGCAAGATAAAACCGTTTAACTTTAATGCTATTTTAGGGATTATTTTCTTATCAACGCACTAGCTGTGTCCTCACGGCTCCGCCCGCGTAAGAAGTTTTATTCCAGTAATAAATATAGCATATGTTACTCAGTGATAATGTAGCTTTCTAACGGCAAAATAATTTTTGATATCGGTTCTGTAGTTTTTAAGTTTATTCGTTACTTACAATAATCACTTTTTAACAAAAATAAAACCGACTTCAAAATTGTCTATCTCCGAAGTTCTTCGTCAGTTCTTCACCAAATTTAAATGGGATTACTTCGAAAGAATACTCTTTTAAACAAAATAAGAATCATGAAAATCGGTTCACAATTAGCAAATATATCGCGGAACAAACATACGAAAAAAAAGAAAAAAAAACATACAATCGAATTGAGAACCTCCTCCTTTTTTGAAAGTCGGTTAAAAATACAAATCTTTCCTCTTTATTATATTGTATAAACAAACAATTTACTAGAGAACTTATAATTTGAACACTATATATATACTTTGGCCACGCATGGGCCTTTACCAGATTCCAGCTTTTGGCACCTCCTTTCCTCACAAGACGGGGCTCTGCGAGTGATGGTAAGGTACTCTTTATAGTGCCTTAATAGCAAAGGTCCACCTTTTGGGATGTCTTTTCCTATCCCTCACAAGATCCACATTTGGGTTCTGTGGGTGAGGGCAAGTTACAGTTTTATGGTACTCTTTTGTTTTATCATAGCACGTTATAGTTCGTCATAGTATCATAGTTTGTCTTGGTATGGGCATGTGCTGAGGAGGGATGAAACACACGTGACTAAGAGAGTGATGAATATGAATGTTGATGGATGGAGGGGGAGAGGGAGAGGGAGACCTAAGAAAAGATGGATGGATTGTGTGAGGGAGGATATGAAAGATAAGGGAGTAAATGATAATGAGACGGCTGACAGGGAAGAGTGGAAGAGAAAAACATATTGCGCCGACCCCAAGTAACTTGGGACCAGGGCAGGAAGATGATGATAGCACGTTATAGTATAATGCCTTAAAAGTAATAAAGTATTTTAATTTTAAATCGACTCACACCTCTAACAACAAAGGGGATAGGTGGGGTTGGACCCACGAAATTTGAAAATTAACGAAGCGCCGTACACGTGCCAGTTTATATTGATTATAATAACAAGTATTTAAGAGATTTATAAAATGAGTTACTAGGGGTTCTATAACTTCTTTCCATTTGCTTTTTTTGTTAGTTTTATATCGTTTTAAAACTATTTATAAGTTTCCATTATGTACGCTACCCCTATCAATGGGTCCCAAATTACGTGCAATCTCGCCATTCTCCTTTTAAAGTTTTTTAAGCCGTACTTGGGGGCCTACTCCAAAAGTCGAACTATTGTACAAATGTCGGCTGATTTATCACACGTTTTCCAACCACGAAAGTGTTTCGAATTCGACGATTGATTCGATTTTCGTAATTTGACATTTTGTTTTTAGTTCATTACTCTCAAACATGACATCTAGTGCTTCGTTGTTTGACAATACTTTGATCGTATATTTATAAGTTAACTGCCTCGTTGGTCTAGTGATGGCAAGCGCGACTGCTAATCGTGAGGTCCTGGGTTCGATCCCCAGGTCGGGCAAAGTGTTATTGGGTTTTTCCGTCTGGGATTCCTCAGTAGCAGCCTGGAGTTTGGACTCGTCCCCGGTTGATGGCAATAGGCTCGCCCCCTATTACATACATGGTACTTGAGAACATAACGGCGAAATGACATCTCTGCCCATCCCTTCGGGGAATAAAGGCGTGATGTTACGTTATTTAGAAGTTCGATGTTCTTCGTTGTTACGTCTCGACTCGAAACTTCGATGCTTACCTTATTACTGAAATAACTAAACGCATAAAGCATAAAGATGAAGATAACTGAAATTTATGTTTCAATTGTCCAACATCAAAACTTTGTCTGGCATTGTCAAGCGAAATTATTCTAAATTGCAACAGAAGTTAAACTTGTTTCTAAAGAAAGACGTTCAGACTAAACTTTAGTAGTTGGCCATAACTACATAGGTACCTCAGAAGAAAAGAATCATTTAGGCAAAATTAAAAGCAAAGTTTATTAATTTATTTATTAACTCATCATCACTATCATTACAGGAATTTCCTAATTCAATAGTGTGGCCATAATTACAGTTTTATTATTTACCATAACATATTCTGTACATCGTTGTTTTTGTGAACTCACTCAGAGAACAAGTAAAGAGATCTATGCTGTCTGCTACGTCATTAAGTACACGCAAGGTACGCGTTATAGGGACTTTACTCAGTAGACTGGTCCTACTACTGGGCACCGCCAATAGACATTAGTGATTTATAGCCTGTTCACACAGAAACTGTTTACAGGACTCGTTTTAGCGGATCCGTTTTTATTTTGGTGATAGCGCCTGTAGTTGTATGAGCGAGTTCACATACACGACAGTATTCCGAAACCAGTAAAAAATACTGGTTTCGTTATTTTTATCGTACCTACCCTGCCTGTCAGATGCGATGCAGCTACCATTTGTTTAACTAATCCGTCGGTACAGATGTGAACAACACATCCAGTACCGACGGATCCGTTAAAACGGATCCGCTGTGTGAACGGGCTCGTACATAGGATTGTCGGAGAATAAGTCATTTAGAAAATAAAGGATCTGTCGTCAAGATGAGTCAACGCACCCGACGTTATAAAATCGATTATTATTCGACGAACCGGGGCATTCAAATTCTATGTCGAACCGCCGTAGAAGTGTGACCTTTTATATCTGATTAGCTCCTCTTTATTTTCTGATCTTATGTTCGTTCTGCCCAGTCTTTTCCCAACTATGTTGGGGTCAGCTTCCAGTCTAACCAGATGCGGCTGAATACCAGTATTGGAGAGACTGCCATCAGACCTCCACAACCCAATTACTGGGCAATGCCGATATCCTAAGGTTAGACCGGTTATCAGACTTTCGGGCTTCTGACTACCCGTAACGACTTTTATAGGTATTCGTATAAACCCCGGGACCGACAGTTTAACGTGCTCTCCGAGGCACGGAGGGGTCGATGTGTAAAGAATGGTTACCAATCAACGGATTGACCGCGGCAAACGTAGCTTAACCTTGCTAATCATATGATCCGCGCAGTTGTTAATTAGCCACGAGCTCGTTTTCTGATCTTGTGTAAATTATTATATTGTGAACTAGCTTCTGTAACTAACCACTAACCCAAATATAAGTACTCTCAGTGATGGAGAGTCTATGTTGGTTTTATTTACTATTTTCACCATGCTCGCACATGTAGCAGCCCGGAGTTTGGATATGTGCCCGGTTGATGGCAATAGGCTCGCCCTATTACATGGGACTTAAATATAACGGCGAAATGAGGGTGTTACTATTACAGCTCTGCTCAACCCTTCGGGGAATATAGGCGTGATATTATTATAATACCTATATATTAAAACTGGCTCGTCATTGCTGGTCGTCAATTATTCCTTTGTCATATGTTTTTTTTAATATTTCGAAGTAGGTAGGTACCTACTGTGCTTGCTGAGCATTGAATTTTCGTAGGTACTATTAAATTCTATAGTACAAAAGGTACTGACAGTATTATAAGTACCTATTAATCATGTTTTGTATTGTATTCTGAAGTTTTTCTAATAATAGCTGGCACATAATAGGCTGAGACTCAGTATTACCTATTTTTACTTTGCATTGTCTTGGATTAACGAAGTTTTTGGAATTTGGTTGGTAATTTTGTTAGAGAAGGTTTTCTTGCGGCATTTCGTGTTTAAATAAGATAATCAGACCCAAGGTTTAAGTCAATTCCGTGAGTTTTTAGCTAACTTGATTTTCCAGTGCGGTATAACAAAAATGAGTTTTTTTTATCAATAGCAACCCATGAAATAAAGTATGTAGGCAATTCATTGGCGCCTATTGTCACTTAATTGGAGCCTATCGTAACTCAATTGGCGCCTATTGTCCCTTAATTGGAACGTATTATAACTCAATTGGCGCCTACTGTCACTTAATTGGCACCTTTGGTCATTTAATTGAACTCATTCAAAATTCAAGGCACAAGTATACCTAACCTATATGTTGGCAAGCTGCAACTATTTAGCGAAGGTTTGTTTTCAGGTAACATTTATATAACTCATAAACACGGTTTAATGTATTTCTCTGATATACATATAGCGCTAGAGCAGGGGTGGCCAACCAGTCGATCGTGGCTCTTAATCCAGTCGATCATGGCAAGGCAAAGAAAAAATAATTTTAATATAAGTTGAATGAAGAGGTACTGATTATGTAATTGGTAGATCGCACAGAGTCTACTCAGTAAACAGTAGATCTTGGGTCGAATCAAGTTGGCTACCCCTGCGCTAGAGTCTTTGATATATGGCTTAGAAGTCACAAGCATATAGTACTAGGTTCAATTTTTAAATCAGTCATAGATTTAAAAGTTAAAAGAATCTCAGAAGCAGCCCGAGGTTTTATAAATGACTATAGACGCGCCAACCTAAACCTAAACTGTTTGAAATACAAATATCGAGCCTGACAAAAAATTCTTTCATTATAATATTAGTGACTGCCGAGCATGGGGTCCTGAGTTCGATCCCCAGGTCGGGCAAAGTGTTATTGGGTTTTTTCATTAGGAATTTTTCAATATCAACCTGGAGTCTGGATTTGTGCCAAATGGATTTAATACCAATAGGCCCGCCCCCTATTACTTGGGACTTAAACATAACAGTCAGCGTAACACGGCGCAGACACTTCGTGTATGTTAGTTTTAATAATTATAATGGTGTATGTATTTATAATATTTATAAGTTATTTTAATATTGTATTGTATGTGTTTATATGGGCCTTGATGCCTGAAATAAATAAATAATAATAATAATAACAGAGCGTCTCACAATGATTGTTGATATCACTGTCCCACATGACGAGAACCTTGTGAAAACCGAGAAAGATAAGGAAATTAAGTATCAAGACTTGGCACACGAGGTTGTCGATATGTGGGAGGTTGACTCAGCAGTCATTGTGCCGATAGTCGTTACGGCCAATGGCTTAATAGCCAAGAGCCTCGACCACCATCTGACGAGGCTCTCGTTGGGCAGCTGGGTCAAAGGCCTGATACAGAAAGCGGTACTTCTGGACACGGCACGTATTGTCAGGAAGTTCCTCTCTCTGAGGCCCTGACCACCGGTAGCTTGGACTCTGTTCCCGATGCCGGTGGGCTACTATTTTTTATATTTTTAAATGTTTTTTTATATTTTTTATAGAAATATTTAAAAATGTAAATAATATGTAAATATAAATGAATAAACGATAATAATAATAATAACTGGCGAAACGAGGGTGTGCTAAAACACCTCTGCCATACCCTTGGGCGTGATGTTATCTTAGTCGTCATTTAAGATAACCAGTATCAAACAGTGCCTTATAACTGTTAATCTCGATCGGAATCAAGCATAGTTTTCACGTAAGATTCATAAGATTTGGTGCTGGTAGAAATACATCCAATGCACTGGTTATTACAGCAGCTCCATGTGCATTATTACCTGCTGCCAATGTTTCCGGCGGCACGCAGGAAGCTTACATCTGGGGCAACCGGTGCTGCAGTTAGGGCTAGTACACACAACAAGTTAAGGCATATATTTTTAAAGTTACAACCGTTGGCGTCTTTTTGTAAATGGAAGCCAAGACCCACTTTTGGACGTAACAGAAGAACGTAACATTATATTTAGGACACTTTTTAATATAAAAATATTTCTATAAAAAATCCTCATCTCACGTTCGCAAGATGATAGGGTAAAACAAGGCGAATCAGGTGACGGGCATCAGTGCCATCAACGGCATCAGTACTAGGGGAAGAACAGAATCTAATGTATGTATCTATGTAATGTAATAAACTCAGTTTGTTGTTTCTAAAGTCTGTCAAACCAAGAGATCCAGCAGTATTGTGGTAACTGGGATTATGAGGAGCTTGTATTTCCTCGAAGGGTTGAGCAGAGGTGTAGTAATACCCTCATTTTGCCGTTATGTTTGTCCCATGTAATAGGGGGCGAGCCTATTGCCATCAACCGGGCACAAATCCAAACTCCGGCCTGCTGCTCAGGAATTCCACACGGAAAAACCCAATAACACTTTGCCGGACCTGGGGATCGAACCCAAGACCTCACGATCAGCAGTGGCGCTTGCCACTACTAGACCGACGAGCCAGGTTATATTTTTACTCTTCAATTTATTCGCGTGTGACCCTATGGTTTGACCTGAGGGTCAAACACGAATAAATCGGAGAGTCGACTAATCGACAAGTCGCACCTGATAATAAGCGTAGACATAGTCTAAGGCAGATACAAGTAACAAAGATATAGAGGGATCCCATACACACACATCTGGCTCTTACACACACACGATGGAACACAGTAAACTGCTTGGTACTGGAATTTAATGTGAGGGTAGTTTATGTTGACTACAAAGTATAATGACTGACTTATGTCTAACTCCATTTTCATATCGTCAGCTATGAGATTCTTTAGTAGAAACACGTCGCTGCCGCAACGACGTGTTTACGGTAGACAATCACACTGCAGGCGGTCACAATGTACAATGTTTCACGAAAGGGGATAAAACCTTTGTGGCCGAGCCACCCCGCCACCATTAGAATTTTTTTACAATGTTGCGGTGCACTTTTATACTGTTATGTATAGACTAGCTGTGTCCTCACGGCTCCGCCCGCGTAATAAGTTTTATTCCAGTAATAAATATAGCCTATGTTACTCAGTGATAATGTAGTTTTCTAACGGCAAAAGATATTTTGAAATCGGTTCAGTAGTTTTTAAGTTTATTCGTTACTTACTAAAATACAAAAATTAAAATCTTTTCTCTTTATAATATTAGTAAAGATATAGGTAGAGGTATAGATATAGTTTGGTTAAGTGTAGGTACACTTAACCAAACAAAAAATGTCAGCAATATGTTGTCCTAAAGTATCATGTTGCTGAGATATTTGGAGGTAAAGATCGCCATATTAGAACAATGACAATAATTAAAAATGAACTAATTACCTACGTGTTTATATGCGTAATTAGTTCATATTTAATGTTCGAACTCCGATGTCAAATCTCCCTCACAAAATCAGACAAAAATTCGCGACACATAATTATCTTGTCACTGTAGAACGTGCAGGCTGAGAATAACGTTGTACCATATATATTTTGACAATCCCATTGTTTATGTTCTATTAATAAAATGGAAATTAGTTCAGATTTCAAAATGAATTTCGTAATTATGTTGACGGGGCGCCATTTACAATACTGTCGGTTTCACCTACAGTAAAAATTTGTAAAAATATATAATTTATTTTGCTTTTTGTCGTTAAACTACATAGGTACCTGCACCGATGTGATTGTAATTTTGGATAGGTATGCGTAAAATCATTAATTTATCATTGCGATACAACGATTGGTCATTGAGGATGATTTAATAATTAGGGTCTGTTTTACAATCGTCGGTTAACTCTTTAGAGATAAATGTGGCGGTTTGACAGTTTCTTTACAGAAGATCTGCCAAACCGCCATAAATATTTCTCAATTATTCGACGATTTTGAAACAGGCCTTTAACTCACAGTTTAACAAAACTGATAATGCAAAAAATATTAGCAATAATGATAGTTCGTTCTAGATTTGAAATAAATTGTTCAAAGATAAATATCACCAAATCTTCACGCCAGTGCATCAAACTACGTTCACGGCTAACGGTTCAGTTTTAGCCATCACAATGCTGACTATAACATAAACAGAATTATTTATAAAATTATAATTCAACCCAAACTTTGATCCTCCGTCAATAAATCAATTTAAGTTAAACCGCGCTTTGCCCTCGGGTTCGTCAGACGATATCAATTTAGCAATCATGAATTTTAAATACACGTCTCTTAGGTTTTTAACGTCTATTAAGAATTCAAAGTAATTCATATTTATATTGTTAACAATGGAGGGAGATAATGCAATAGATCAATGTTTGATCGCTCGATAAATTAAACTTTTCAATCATTATAATTCTTCATGTAAATATTAATCATGAGAGGCTCGTTGGCTAAATAACAACCGCGCGAAACGTACGATCTGCGAGGTCTATGGATGGGTGACCATTTGATACATATCGAGACCCTCCATGCCTTGAAGAACACCGCTAATGCGCCGGTCTCGATTATTATACGAATATTTACGACAATTGTTACAGGAAGTCAGAAACCCGAAAGTCTGATAACTGGTCTTACCTTAGGATGTCTGTATTGCCAAGCCGGTCGCGGGAGTCTGGCAGTCGCTCCGTGTAAAATACACATGTGCTATGCTATGATATTCAGCCGCATCTGGTTAGACTGGAAGCCAACTCCAACATACTTGGGAAAAACCTAGGAGGAGGTAGAAGGAGGAAGAATTCATATTTCTCATGCGAAAGGCGTTTCTTAAATTATTATAGCCCCATGATTGCCTATGTATCATGACCCAAGAAGCTTGCGCAAATCAGGTAAATACCTAATGAAGAAGTATTCCTTTGATGACGTAGGCTTGGAAATACTTGTACCATGATTTGCGCAGGCCTTAGTTTCTCGGGTCATGGAAACAAATAAAATGCAAAGTCATTCGAAGCGGGAATAAACTTTTTTCATCTCCTTTATCTCCTTCCTGTGTCTACAGCGCAGTTAACGTTACTTGTGAAGTCTTTCTTAGTGACCGGTAATTTAAGGAATCTTCCTATTATTTCGTTGATGTTACTTCAAAAGCTACCTCCATCTTAACTATGACACCCCAGTTGTCGTCCAACCCTTATCAAATCAACTTCTGACATCGCTTTCATAATTCAGCAAGCCTTCTACTGGAGCTACCTTTTCTTTTTTCTTAAAAATATCACGTCCAGACGGTCCTATTGTAACAGCTCCCTTAGTTCCCGACCCGGCACAACTCATACACTCACCATTGGCTTACGTATTGCTTCATTTATTATCACAGACTACGTGAGACAGATTTAAATTGTGCATTCTATATTGCGCTGTGACTTTGAGGGTTCCTATAAAAAATATTATGTTCTGTCTAGCCTTTTCCCAAATATGTTGGGGTCAGCTTCCAGTTTAACCAGATGCGGCTGAATGCTAGTAATTTACACGGAGCGACTGCCACCAGACCTACGTAACCCAGTTACTGGGCAATGCCGTTATCCTAAGGTTAGACCGTTAGACCAGTTGCCAGACTTTCGGGCTTTTGACTTCCCGTAACGACTGTAATAGAGTATTGTTTTAAATTTCCATGGTTATTAACGTTAGTAGAATAAACTATGTCGGGATTTACACCATGTACCTGTTTATTTTTGTACTCGTGTGTCGAGAACAGATTCGAGTGAATAGTGAGTTTGCAGGCAGTGGTTCTGGTATCGAGTGTAATAAACGAACTAGACGGAGGGTAGACCGTTTGACTGCCAATAACATCTACCCGCACGTAACAATCGACAGTTCTTCCGTGATCATGGCGCATGCAACTGCGCCGAAATATCGGAGTCTCAAAAATAAACAGGTACATGGTGTAAATCCCGACATAGTTTATTCTACTGACTGTAATAGAATTCGTATGATATCCGGGACCGACTGTTTAACGTGTTCTCTGAGGCATGGAGGGGTCTTGACGTGTAACGAACGGTCACCCATCCATGGACTGACCGCGGCAAGCGCAGCTTAACCTCGCAAATCGTATGTTCCGCGCGGTTGGCAATTAGCTACGAACCCCTAAAAATATTATGCTGGCGAGCAATGGAAATGTGGCCGGTTTATCATCATAATTATTGGGTGTATCAATACGGTTGAATATCAATATTTTTCACGTAGTGACTGACTATCTGATATCCATAACTAAATTTGAGGGGGATACCGATAACTTAGATTAAACTTTCCCAACTTTCGGGATTTTGGCTTTTTTTTAAAGTCATCGGTTGATGTGGTCGTCGCCGCCTATACAAGGTGATTTTTAATTCACTGTTAACCTTTCAGGGCGTGAAAGTACTCATGATTGTAAGCAACTTTCACTAAGAAACCAACACTGAAATATCGAAAAAAAATCAACTGTTTCATACAAAAATGCAATATTTACCCGATGAAAATGTATGAAACAGATGTATTTTTTTTGCTATTTCGTAGTTGGTCCCATGGTGAAAGTTGTTTATAATCATGAGTACTTTCACTTCTTGAAAGGTTAACAATGCATTAATAATCACCGTGTATAAAACTGCAAACACCAAGAGGATTTCTGATACGTTGCCAACCTTAGAGACAAAGTTGGAAAATCTCATACTTACGCCTGTAATTTCACCGGCACACATACCCTTCAAACCGGAACAGAGCAATGGTGCTTGGCAGCAGAAATAGGAATGGTTGTAGACGTTGTAGCACTTTCTCAGACGATCTTTTTCCCTAGAATCTACTAGTAGCTTACTAGTAATTCGTCGCTGCGCCTGCAAAATCCGCTATGTGTTTTTTTGAAAATAGTTCCCAAGCCACGTGCAACTGTCAAATACGTTTTTTAATAATTTATTTTTCTGTCTTCTTAACCAAGTAAATTATTAAGAAACAGATTTTACAGGTGCACGTGGCTTGAGAACTATTATAAAATAGCATCAAAGACAGATTTTCAAAAAAAAAACACAGCGGTTTTTGCAGGCGCAGCGACGACTTTAAAAATACACAGAATGACTCTTCTTCGTTCAAGGTAGTTAAACGACACAGTCTAACAAAACCAAAAAGATAGGTATTCAAAATATTTTCAGAATCAATAAAAGTCACTCTGAATAACGCATTTCAATTACATTTCGAGATATCAAACCATTCTTTGTTACCAAGTTTAAAATATTATTTCAAAGAATCCATTAAAGGTAACAAAAGGGAATTTTGTTCTTTTGTGCGAAATGGACAAACCCTGTAAGCGAATGAGTTTTGTGGAGATTAAAATTATAATCGATAAAATATTTTGTCGCATGATAAGTATTTTCTAGAAAGTAAGAGCTGTGTTACAATTTTGGTGTACAATAAAGTATATTCTATTCTATTCTATTCTAAAATGGATTGTATAAAACGTCAAAGAAGACATTTTTTGTTTTCTATTGCAAATAAATGAATATGTCAAGTCTTCAGCGGTGATATAATGATGTGTAGGTATTTAGATACCTAAATGATTTTTATTTCTGTAAATAAATCTATTACAGACACTTTTGCAAGTCAATGTAATGTTTTTTAAGACTAGATGGCGCTGGCATTTCCTATCTGACTAGCTCTGAGAAGAAAACCCGAAACAAACTCTGAGATCAAGGTCTCTTTTAAGTCCACCCATTGTGGTATAAAAACTATGCGAGTGTAACAATGTAGGGCAACGTCTGTAATGGCGTTTTGAGGAAAGAGTCATAACAGGTGTGATTTGAGGTACCTACTTCCTCAAAAAAGGTTGACTCCAATTGACAGACACATTAGTCTCGGTTACAAATACCATGTAATTTTTCAACCTCAGTTCCATGATGTTCATGCCTAAATTGTTCAGCAACCGGAGCTCTACTACCTTTGAGTAGTTCACACCTATTAGCGCATAATTGATGTTGCTACTCATCTCCTTTTTGAGGCATTCCTTTTAGCGCATCAATTAGAATAGCACCAATTCGAAGCGCACCAAAATTAAATTGCACCATTTAGAATCACACCAATAGTAATAGGAATAAGAATAAAACAGACGTTTCGAATTGGTGCTTTTCGAAATGGTGCGCTAAATTGAAAGCCCCACTTTTTCTTCTTCTCTCGTGGTAGCACGAGTCACGAGGTATACCCACATGATTACATCATGCCGTTGGAAAGATCTCCTTGATAATAATCCTTAGTCGGCTTTACTACACTGCGGGAGGCCGTATCCGGGCTACGTGACCCAAAATGAAATGTCTGGATCTTGTCGTAACTTAATAATAGTTACAATAAAGTTTGACAGCTGTTCTCTATCGATAACCTAAACTGTAACTTATGTTTAAAATTGAATTTGGAAAGGTTCAGACATGTCTATGTAGGGTGTGGATATTTGGATATCAATCAATCCCTCGTCACGGGTTCCCGATCAATTTGGGTTCAAGTAAACAGTCGTTCTTGTTTTGAATACGTGGGTATCAGAGATGGACTAGTGAACGTTTGAAATCTATATATAACTGATATTAATAACGACCTCAATCGAAAATATCTGGATTGATTTTAGGTTTTTGACAGAAATTCAATACAAATGTTTTGCCTAGCTTTTTCCCAACTGTGTTGGGGTCAGCTTCCAGTCTAATCAGATGCGGCTGAATACCAGTATTTTATATGGAGCGACTGCCATCAGACCTCCGCAACTCAGTTACAGGGCAATGCCGATATCCTAATGTTGGACCAGTTGTCAGTCTTTCGGGCTTCTGACTTCCCGTAACGACTGCCATAGGTATTCTTTGACACCTGGGACCGACTGTTTAGCGTGTGACTCCGAGACACGGAGGGGTCTCGATGTGTAACGAACGGTCACCCATCCAAGGTTTGACCGCGGCAAACGCAGCTTAACCTCGGATATCGTATGATCCTCGCGGTTGTTATTAGCCACGAGCCCCTCAATACAATATAAGAAATGTCAAAAACCTACATCAATCCATAAGTTTTGGATTGAGATTGGTTATTGTAACTGCCTCGTTGGTCTAGTGGTGGCAAGCGCGACTGCTGATCGTGAAGTGCTGGGTTGAATCCCCAGGTCGGACAAAGTGTTATTGGGTTTTTCCCTGTGGAATTCCTCAGTAGCAGCCCGGAGTTTAGATTTGTGCCCGGTTGATGGCAATAGGCTCGCCCCCTATTACATGAGACTTAAACATAACGGCTAAATGAGGGTGTACTATACAACTCTGCACAACCCTTTGGGGAATAAAGGCGTAATGTTATGTGTATTAATATCAGCCAGTAGTGTGCATTGGGGTAGTGAATACGTATGCTAACGACAAGTTGGGGTAAATCCGTATCCGCATCGCACAGTAGCGCTAGAAAAACGTCCGGGTTACAACACGGGTTACAACACGGGTTACACAAAAAGTCCGGTGATTTCGAAATTATTTACATTTAGTTCTTTTTATTCTCGACTTGGTCGCGTTTGATCCTAGTCTCATCTAATGTAAGCTGTAAGCGCAGACAGAGTCTAAGATGGAACACACAAATCCAAGGAAAATTAATAATATAAAAGTATTTCCCTATACCCCTCTGGCTCTCACATACACACGACGGAACACAGTAAACTGCATGGCACCAGATTTTAATGTGAGGGTGGTAGCCAGCTAGGCGGACCGTGTAGATCCTATCATGAAGCAAACAACGATTTTACAAATGGCAGCCCTATAAATATGGTCCCATGTTTTGGAAGCAATCCTATTTCCATACTTCGTACAAAACTCCAAACATCGGGTTGCTACTTAGAACATACATCAGAGAAAACGAATGTAAATTATCGCAGCAGGCGCGACCCCTGCCGGCTCGTGTTAGATGTCCTCCCAAGGCTTGCGAAATATAATAAAAGCTGCATATTTATGTGTGTCCAGGTATACAATAGAATACCTAATGAACTGAAAACATTAAATACAAGATTGTTCAAAATTAAACTATACAAATGGCCATCTGCTAATAGTTTTTACAGTATTAGGGAGTTCCTGGAACAAAAAATCTCATGATGACTGATTGTTTTGTTATGCATGTAAAATGTGCATGCTTATATCTATTAAGCAAAACATGTTTCTTCACACTATTAACATTATCATCTTTTATACCAAGTTTTTAGCAAATAAATGATATTTCTATTTCTATAGGCAGGTTCTTTACGAACTGGAAATCAAACCCAATCCTGCTTGCAACCTCTACACCAAGGACGCAATACAAAGTGTTCTTTATACAAAATGTTCTGAAGCTTCCATCATTCCATTGTAAGGCTACCGTATCAGTTTAATCTTCGCTGAATGGACAGCCGATATCTCAACTTCAGCACAATACTTGATAGACAATCTTGCGTCTTGCTCAATATCTATTCTGTGATGCGTAACTGCGATACAATATATTTTTCTCAATAGCTCTTTAAAGCGATGCGGGGTTGAGATTAAAATTGCAATATAAAACGTATGTTTTGTTTGACTGCCTTATTGGTCTAGTGGTCGCAAGCGATGGGGTCCTGGGTTCGATCCCCAGGTCGGGTAAAGTGTTATTGGGTTTTTCCATTACGAATTTCTCAGTAGCAGCCTGGAGTCTGGATTTGTGCCCGGTTAATGGCAATAGGCTCACCCCCTATTACCCCTTACATGGGACTTAAACATAACTGGTGGAACAAGGGTGTACTAAAAGACCTCTGCCGAACCCTTCGGGGAATGTAAGGCGTGATATTTAACGCCATCCCCGGCGAATAAAATGGTAATCGTAAAAACTAAATTTTACAGGAAAAATAAAAAACAGTTTTTTTCAAAAGTATTGTAATAGTCTCTAACAATTTTATTCCTTGCAAAAACTCTGTTAAGCATACATATAAACAATATTGTTAAATTCATTACAATACACACAAACATCTCGTAATCTCTAAAATAACCGTAGGTTAAGTCTGAAAAATATTGACAAGGTGTACCTAATCCGACCTCTAAATATCGAATATACAATAAAGTTAAAACTATCGTAATAGCATATTACCATTGTATTCGCCGGGGACGGCGTTATGTTTTGTTTATATGAGTTAGAAATGAACGACGACTAAGCAGAAAAGAAGTAACTATTCAAGCCTTCGTAAAGGATAGTGATAGCTTAGAGGTTATGCTTGCCTTCCATGCAGGAAGGTCTAATTTCGATCCCGGCCCGTACCTCTGACTTTTCGAATTCATGTGCGGATCACAATTTGATTATCACTTGCGTTAACGGTGAAGGAAAAACACTGTGAGGAAACCTGCACTCCTGAGAGAGCTCCATAAAGTTCTCGGTGGTGTGTGTAGTCTGCCAATCCGGATCAGTTATCAACATAGCAAACCGCAGTTCACTATTGGGCATAAACTTCTTCTTTGATTAACAGCTACATGACGTAGATATTTCTTACAATATTAAGTGAATTTCCAAATGCCGTCCATTTTTTACCTATATTTTAGTAGCAGGATGTTACTCATGTTCTCGTTAGAGTTTAATAATTTATTTTTTTGTTAACCAATATACCCCAACAACACAATTGGGGGAAAGCTAGGCAAAACCATTTTTGTTAACCAATAACAAAATTTTAGTTCATATCTGTTGACTAGGCATAGGACTTGTTGGGATAGGCAGAAACTATATAACGCCACATGCTACGATCCTTACTTACTCCTTCCGCTTCGTCCACATTCATACATCTTGTCATACACGCACGCCGGTTGAGAGTACTACGCACCTGTCGTTTGTGTAGAACATCATAAATAATATCGTTGTTCTTACATCTTAAGCAAATAAGAGATAATTTATTTAGGGCGACTTGCAACAAAATGATACAAATCTCGGATTAATTAAATATCTATGTTGCCCTAAACTCGACTTAACTTAAATCTTATTAAGCATGTTTTGCACAGTCACATTTCATATTCAATTTACCTAAACTGAGATTAAGTCAATCATTCATTCGCCATTCATTCTTAGCATTCCATTTTCAAATAAAAAGTGATGGCAACTCAGTTCTGCGTATAAGAAAAAAGAATTTGATATGTCATTAATGTCAATGTAAGTCAGTCTATAAAATCGAGAGTTAACAATTTGAAACCGACCTAGATGCCGGATTAACTTTGACGTTTACTTGAATCGAGATTAAAGCTAAGTTGATGTCATGCAAGTCGTTAAATTAAGTTTAAGCCTAAGTCGAGTTTAAATCGAGATTTAAGTAAAAGCTGCAAGTCGTCCTTAATAACCTTTTAGAAATTAAAATGCAAACTATTCAATTATTTTCAACTCTTCATTAACAATGTCCAAGTTCAGTCTAATAATATCAGATTGAATAATGTTGTTCTATTCATATGTCAGTGAATTCAGTATATGATAATTTACCTGCCTATCATTTTGATTGTATTGTTTACCAAACAATGTCGGTCCAGATTGCAGATACGTAAGCACTGTTCACTACTACTATCTTCATCTTAATGTTTACTCGGCTAGGTACAGTATATATCAAATGTGCTTTAAGCTCATTGTATGTTATAACAACAGTGATAGTGGTGTGACCGTCGGCCTGTCAAGTCATAGGTTTCGAGTTCAACTCAAGGCCTCTGACTTTTTGGATTCATGTGCGTATTGTATAATTATCACTTGCTTAAAACCGGTGAAGGAAAACATCGTGAGGAAACCGGAATGTATGAGAGATATTTCTCGACGGCACGTGAAGCCAAGTCAGAGGCCCATGGGCGGTATAAACTCTGACACCAGGTTATTCACTAACCACACGTAAAGAAGAAGATTGTATGTTATTCGGTGCTGACTTTGTTGCTCACTCAGTAAATTTAACTATTTTAATATATTGTTAATATTGCTCTCCAGACCCATAATGGTTGAAGGAAGGAAAACCTGCTCAGGTGGAGATTCATGTATACGATTCCAGCTTGGAGTGTAAATGTGGTGCTGTTCCACAAACGATGGGACTCCTGACATCATGCCATGCGTGCCCTACTTGCACTTTACAGGAACTAATGGACGCTACTGATAACGATAAACTCATAGCTAAGTTCTGGGCCGACTCTATTTAGATTGCCGTCGACACGCTAAGAAGAAGAGGAAATATTAATATCTTTTCTTAACAGGTAAAACAACAAAGAGACTGAAATATTTTAGGCTGTCAACCTAGTTTACGTGTTGAACATCACGTGTTTTAAGGTACTGAGGTGTAGTCTAACACCCATATTCTAAGACGTTCCTCCAAAATTTACTCGACTCGACTCCACCTCGATTCACTACCATCGGTGGCAGTTATAGTTGACATAAACGTCCTCGATTCGAGATTTTTCCTAAGTCGAGGTAAGGAATCATCTGTCAAACTCAAGGTACCTCGGAATCTACCTTAAGGAAGGAAGTGTCAAAGTTCGTATGTAATAAAAATGAATTTAGAAGACTTTATCAAATATGTTTACGATAATCCTTACAATTATTTATCGCGGCGTTATTTGCGCGATGCAGATAATTCAAATTATGACGTAATGACTCCGTCGAGGAACCTCAAAGTTCACTCGAAATTGCGATTAAGAATACAATTTTGAAGGTGTTTTCGAGGCCGTTCTGAGTCGGGTATGAGTCGAGTAAGTTTTGGAGGAGCGTCTTAGAATATGGGTGTTCTGTTGGACAATTTTAGTTAAATCTAATTTGACAGCGTTAATATTCTTCCATCTATTTCTTGTTTTATTTGCAAGTGAAGGATAACTGCCTCGTTGGTCTAGTGGTGGCTAATGCGACTGCTGATCGTGAGGTCCTGGGTTCGATCCCCAGGTCGGGCAAAGTGTTATTGGGTTTTTCCGTGTGTAGTTCCTCAGTAGCATCCGGGAGTTTTGATTTGTGCCCGGTTGGTGGCAATAGGCTCGCGCCCTATTACATGGGACTTAAACATAATGGCGAAATGAGGGTGTTACTATACACCTCTGACCAACCCTTCGGGAATACAGGCGTGATGTTAATCATTAGCTTCCGTGACTTTTTTCTTACTACTGTCGAATTCTGTATGCTCATTTATAAGTATATGGAAACGAAATACTACGATAGAAATAACGAAATATCTACTCTGTAAGCAAGCTGTGTCGAACACAATGGAAAAATAATTCACGATCATTTTAATAGTAGTAAGCAGCTTTCTCAGTCTACCTGTAAGACGTTTAACTATTAATATTTACCAGTTTCTCCCATCTTATTTCAAGAGCGGAATTCATATAGGTCAGTGGGTCGAACCTTTTATATTTTGAGCGCATTCTTTGTCGCTGGCGTGCGACATTATGAGTCTCCATTCACGTGTCGGAAAGGTGTGTGGAAAACAACATTTATGATACGTAGGAAAGTGGCTGGAGAATGTTGGGTCAGGGTTTATAAACCTGTTGGTTATAATAGATAAAGTTTTATATTGGATATAAACTATGTAGAACGGGTCTTGGCAAAATGGCTACCGAGCGTATCCTTAACGAATCTGGAGCATCCGTAATGATAACCTAGTGATATAATGATACATATAATAATGTATAAAATAATATACATAATAATGATAACCTACTAAGTAATGATAGCTTAGTGGTGTGACTGTCGGACTACCAAGTCATAGGCCTCGAGTTCGAACCCAAGGCACGCACCTCTGACTTCGGATTCATGTGCGTATTGTATAATTATCACTTGCTTAAAAACGGTGAAGGAAAACATTGTGAGGAAAGCGGCATGCCTGAGAGATATTTTTCGACGGTATGAGAAGCCAAATCAGAGGCCCATGGGCGGCATAACCTCTGACACCAGCTTTGTCACTAACCACACGAATAGAAGAAGCTCCACTACCAGCCTTGCTGACTGGCAAATCTTTTCACCGTGATGATACTGTCGTATAACTTGTGAGGTCAGTCTCTGCAATGTTATTCATCTTTATACATGAATGTGATGATAAGCTACAGTTCATCTGACGGTGCCTGAAATTCTGAAAACCGATCAAATTTTAAGAGGCTGTTCCCGTTTCATAGACGTCTCGCTCTAACTTTAAGCAATTTTTAAAGATTTAAACATATTTTAGGTGACAATGAAAAATGTAATCTATAGAACTTCAGTGTATCCACCTTCTAAGTATGATCACAAATATTTAAACAATAGTTTTAAATTTTCTTTCTCCTCCTCTTTCTAGACAATTAATCAAGACGAAAATATGTTTCAAATATAAAATATTATAATGTTATTCTGAAGGATGTCAAATCAAATAAAAAAAAATCACAGAAACCAATGCAGGTGCTTATGAAAAGTCGAATTTAGTTGCACGGTTCCAATTAGTCCTTTCCTATGGAGAAGAGCCAGCAAGAAACTGCATGGTTACTCTTTTAAAAATAATATCTTTATCAATTTCAGTGGATACAGTACAATGATTTAGGATAATGAGAGAACAACGAAGTCCTGACCACAGACCAATGAGTAATGTAGTACTAAAAGACTTGAGTACAAAAATAAAATTAAAAAAACAATATGAATGATAGCAATTTACAAATTTATAGATGCAGGTCCACAAAGTTCTCACATTTACAAAAGTAATAAAAAGGAAGCTAAACTATGTATATAAAACAATTGACATAAATGTCATCAAAACTTAGCTAAATAATCATTGTAAAATAAGATAAAGATATCTTGAGAGTAATGATAGCAATAAAAAAATAAAAAATATATAATCATAAATGAGGATAGTTAATAGACATACACATAAATGTTGTTAATGAGGTTCCAGGGAAGCCACATGTGCAAGAACTAATGCCAAACATCCCTGTCGTCAACGTAGTCCTTAGTCTTGTAGTATGCTTTTTGAGTGAGGACACGTTTAATATGGGTTTTGAATTTTCCCTCGGTAAGATCTGTTACAGATTTCGGCAGCTTATTATAAAAACGTACGCCATTACCTAAAAATGACTTACTAGTTTTACTTAATCTAAATTTAGGTACCACAATTTTGTTTATGCCGTGTGTTTTTATAATGTAAATCACTCCTAACATTAAACAAATGCAATTTTTTTCGAACATACAATATATTTTCCAAGATGTAGAGTGACGGCAAAGTTAGTACGCTAATATCTTTAAACACGTTTCTAAGGGACTCGCGGGAACCCAGGTTATAAATCGCACGGATTGCTCTCTTTTGTAAAAAAAAACCGAATCAATGTCCGCTGCTGAGCCCCACAACAGAATGCCGTAGGACATAATGCTGTGGAAATAAGCGAAGTATACTAACCTAGCTGTAGCCACATCAGTCAGCTGCCCAATTTTCCTAACTGCATATGCAGCAGAACTTAACTTCGCCGACAGGGCAGTAATATGAGCACCCCACTGCAATTTAGATTCGATAGTTATACCTAAGAATACGGTTTCATTAATTGTATTAAGTTTGTTGCCATCGAACATTAAATTTAAACCTACTTGGGGTACATTTGGTAGTGAAAACTTAAGGCATTTTGTTTTATTTGCATGCTCATTGAATACATTTTTCAATATCGCTTAAAATCTCTTTAAATCTTTAAAAAAGGCTTAAAGTTAGAGTGAGACGGGTGTGAAACGAGAACGGCCTCTTAAGATACTGGTGTTTCCTAGTTATTGGGTAGAAAAAATCACGGGCAGTTTAAAAAATCTGTTATTCAACTGCATTGAAATCTGACGTCTTGTAATGGTGTAAAATGCTTATGAAAATCGAGACTAACTAAATGTTATTTTTGTTTCAGGTCCAAACGAAGCCAAGTACGACCAGACCCTGACGGAAGTGCGGAGGGACGTCGCCAATAGGATACGTGACGTTGTTGTTCAGAATCAAACGTACCCATTAGTGAGTAAGCTATTCCACCTTTATCGATAACTAGCGACCCACCCCGACCTCGTGCGGATAGGTACACACGACAAACAAGTCCAGTATAAGCTGACCGCTCATTGAACGGAAAATCTGTATAATGAAAGGTCATTATAAACTGGTAACATTAAGTTACTTGACTGAGGTTTTTTGCTCAGTTTTCATTAAAAAAAATTGATGTTTTCTGATTTTTTTCTGACAAAAATTTGATAGGTTAGCTAAAATTAACAACACGTTTATTATCTAAGCACATAAACCTTTTCTCGAGAATCAATCTATCTAATCGTGAAAACTAGAACAAAATCCGTTTAGTAGTTATGGATAAAATGGCGCACAGACAGACAGAGGAGAATATTATGACTGTAGTAATATCTTGACTGCCTTGTTGGTCTAGTAGTCGCAAGCGCAACTGCTGAGCATGGGGTCATGAGTTCGATCCCCAGGTTGGGCAAAGTGTTATTGGGTTTTTCTATTAGGAATTTCTCAGTAGCAGCCCGGAGTCTGGAATTGTGCCCAGTTATGGGCAATAGGCTCGCCCCCTATTACATGGGACTCAAACATAACTGGCGTAACGAGGGTGTACTAAAACTACCTCTGCCGAACTCTTCGAGGAATATCAGGGGTGATGTTATGTTATGATGTCTCCTTCTACGTAAAAAAATACTTTAAAAAAACATTCGTATTGTAGTGGAGTGAATAGGTATATAAATTTATACACAAAATGATAACGATGATGTAAAGTGAATAAATGATATGTTGTAAAGAAGAAAGTAGGTACTTACAACGACATTAGGCACTATGCCATATGCTAAAACACACCGGCTAATGTTTCTCAGCTGCTTATGCGCCTACGCAGATTGTCAGCTGGAGAAATAGGTTACTGTGATACTAGACTAGTAAACAGATAATTTTGATTTATGTTTGAGGTCCTGTTGACCTTTAGATGGCGGTAAAACTATTCTAATGGTCAGTAAGGGCGATTCTAGAGTCGTGCAGATTCGTGTTACATGCACAAATTCGGTCGACTCTACGTCTAGGCGTTTCGAAGGCCGAGTCCGCGCTATCAACATAGTTCAGTCACAGTTTTACAATCCATACACTCAGGCAACGCCTACACGGGCAGTGGCATCCTCTGACACCAAAAGCGTTGCCCAACTGTATGGATTGTCAAATTGTGTTGCCTGCGCGGTCTGCGCCTTCGTATACGCCTAGTCTAATAACGTCCTAAGTTCTAGTATCTTAGTAGGTGTTGGCCTAGACATGTGTCAAGATCTTGCCCTTTTTAAAAAAAAAATCCTCATGGATGTCCCTCGCTCGGGGAAGGCGAGGGGGTCTGTCGGACTCTTACCGGCTAAAAACCAACGGTGTTCCTTCTCCTGACCGTACGGCCGGGGTCGCGGGATTCGCAAAAGCATGCACCGCAACCCCGGCAGGTGTCAAGATCTTGCCCTACCGTCACTAATACTAGGTTCACACGATTCGATTCTAGTTGATCAACTGCTAAATCGCATGTGATTTGAACCGTCTGAACAGACTTTCAATCAATTTGAAGCAACAAAAGTTTAGGTCGCAATTTATATGGAAGCTACTTGCAACCTGCAGCTTGCAAGTCTGCTCCTTGCATAATGTTAACACGGCTTCTGAAGAGCTTGTTAGTTTAATCTTGGGCGATCTGTGGGTAGGCCATGACACCTCAATTTACTCATGGCAAAAAACACTTTCACTTACTCCATTACGTAAGAAATAAATGTGGTATTTAATTCACAAGTAATTCTTATCACCAGAACAGTACCTTCGACCTGTTCCCCTTCATTGAGGACTACTTAGCAGAGTACGAGGTCAACTATACTGAGTGGATGAAACATGTCAACGACAACAACACTACGAAGAAGACCTGGACCTTCTGGAACTCCATGTTCTACGCTGGCACTATTTATACCACTATAGGTGAGCATAACGGTTTCAATCAGGGAATACTGAAGAAGTTTCTTATATTCTTCTTTCTAATATTCCATGGCTTCGATGGTTTGGTCAAGTGGAGCAGATGAAAGAGAGGATTGATGAATAGGATTTATAGTGTGGATGTAAGTGACAACGCTCCGAGGGCACACCCCAGAGACAAAGGCTGCTTATCCACCAGAGATGTGCTATGCAACATTGCTATGGAAGTGTTTGATATCCACCAATAGGTTTAGGTTTAAAGAATTTTATTCTCATAAGAACTTAAATAACATTTCACTTAAAATGAGATACAAAGTGCTTATATCTAAATAGAATAATATAATATTTGCCTCTGGGGCGTTAATGACGTTATAGGGTACATACGTGTTTCTTGAGTTTTGCTTTAAAAATGTTTATATTATCACACTTCTTTAAATCTTCTGGTAAATTATTAAATAGTTTTGCTCCTTCAACCAATAGTTTTTTTGGCTTAATTAGTCCGTGCACGTGCAGTCATTAGTTGAAACTTGTTTTTATTTCTTGTGTTGTATGTAGGTGATTTTTTATGTATTCGTAAGTTTGATTGTACGGAATGTGTGGTGATTTTTTTAGTTCAATTAGGCAATCGAGGTTAGATTTTACTGAAGAGTTATATATAAACAGACGTACTTTTTTCGGAATACATTTTGTGACCTTTCGTAACGCTCCTAAAAGTGATATTAATTTTGTTTTGACATGATCAATGTGCAGTTTCCAAGTAAGTTTGTCATCTACCCATAGTCCGAGATACTTTTCGTGGCTAGATCGTTTAACTATTTTTCCGTTGATCGTAAGTGGTGTGAAATCTGACAAGGGTTTGTTTTTCGCGCAGCAAATCATTAACGATGTTTTTGCCGTGTTAATGGTTAGTAAGTTATATTTTAACCATTCATTGGGTCGAGGTCCTTTTGGGCATCACTTATAATGTTTTGCAACGATTTACTGAAGTAAAAAAGGCAAGTGTCATCTGCGTATAACGTTAGGTGTCCTGTCAGTCCTATTTTATCAGTGTTATTAATATAAATAAGAAATAATAATGAGCTAATAATTGAGCCTTGGGGACAACCGTATGTTACATTTTGCATCGAGCTTGTAAAGTTATCAATCTTAACGACTTGTCGTCTATTTTGTAAATATGACGTGAACATACCAAGGGCGTTGCCTGAAATACCAATGTTGTTTAATTTTTGTAGTAGCTTTTGATGGCTTACTGTATCGTAAGCTTTTTTTAGATCAATGAAAATACCCACAACAATGTTTTTTTGATCAATATGAGTTTTCATTTTTGTTACTAAATCTACTGAGGCTGTGAGAGTACTTGATTTGGTCCGGAATCCATATTGCTGATGAATTATGATTTTTTTCTTAATCAAATACATGTTTAGACGGTTGTATAACACTCGTTCGAATATTTTCGAAATAATGGGTAAAACCGACACCGGTCGATCATATTCATTGGTCCACTGTGGAAACTGATTCAACTAAGCTACGTTTTTTATATGGAAGGATGCGTGCTATGGATGCGAGCTATGGATGCGTGCTATGGATGGTTGCGAGTGCTGTAGCTATGTGATGAGCAGTGTACCTACAGTAGGCGCAGTAGGCGTCGCATAGCTCGAGCTGAGCATCTTCCTCGCACAGCTACCTTGCGGCGGCGCATTTTCATAGCACATCTTACTCGCTCCGCTACATAGCTTAGTATCAGTGGAAACGGTCACATAGTTTCGTAGCTTAGCTTTTACATTCTCGCAGCATAGCTGCATAGCGTATCTCTGGTGGAAAGGCACCCTAACCGTTGACAATGTCCTGCAAATTCGTATAAATTCGGAAACACGAAGATTCCCGAGCCGCACCACTTATGTCATAGTCACTAAAGTAAAGGTAAAACTGGAGACCAGACTATGAACACCTAACTGAAGTCGAAAAATTATGCCTTGAATATGTTTGGTGTCTATCTCTTTCTAAATACCCTATTTAGAAAGAGATAGATTACCAAACTAAATATTCTATCATTTTCTAAATAGAAAGAGAAAGGTTTTAAGGTTACATTTTTTGACTTCAGTTCGTAGTCCGTCTCCAATGGTCGTAGTACTGTGTGAAAAATTGCAAGAATGTGAAAGATACAACGACCATGTTAGGTAAGATCGAGGCACTCTGTAAATCCGTCAACTCTCATGTAATGAAGATGTGAATGTTTGTATGAAAGTAGGTACGTGAAAAATAGATGAAAAAGCCGATGTCCGAAGAAATTGGCGTCCGTTTGCAAAACGGGGTATAATTTTCGTTAATATTCACGACTCATCACGATCGTTTGGTAATGCAGTCAACATGTAGGTATGCTGGTAGGTAGTAATGCTGTTATGACGACAATGCTGAGACAGAAAGAGAAAAAAGATAAGCTTGTATTATGTCGTCTCGGTAAACTACAGTACTTATTGTAAAGGATTACTTAATTATAATGGACAAAACGATTTTGTACTACTGACAGTCTTAAGTATAGATTTAAATTCTTTTGTAACATTTTCGCTTTAAACGTTGGTAGTATCTGCATCCAATTAATTACAGTCGAGTACCGCGATCTCTTCAGTGTCCGACGTCTTGTTAAGATCCATGAAAATCTTAATGAATACAAAAAGATAACGAGGAAGCTTGTAGAATATACCTATCATTATAAACTTGAGCTAACACCCAAAAGCGCCTGCCGGTTTAACAAAAGCAATCGTTCTTAGTATGCCGTTTTGTTGCTTTGCTACATAACTCACAGGCGTTTGTTATTACAGAATGCAACGAATTCTCTTTACAATAACAGACTGTAAATATTAGTAAAATGTGTGAAAGCAGAGACTGAAATGTTGCATTGTTTCCAGTGCATTCGTTGTTAACACGTTCAAAGCTTTAAGAGGAACAATTTATTCGTTTTCTTTTATAAAAGGTAAACTGAAACACGGGGACGCATTCCCTTTTATGTCGGTTCGCGCAAGTTTACACAAAGCGGCTTAGACACATTAGGAAATAAAGTCTAGCTAAAACTCTCTCTGCGTCTAGGATTCTCGCTTTTTCATTACTTACCTACTGTGTTTTATTTTTCTTTATGTATTTCTTTTCATCTAACATTATTGAAGCGAATGTTTTTCATTTGTGTTCTAGAGAATGTAACTTTAGATTTTCTTTAGAAGTTTATAATAAATAGGTAACTAAGTATTAATAAAAGGAAAAGAATATTGATTTATCTCAAACAGTCGCTGCAAGCTGGAAGAATGTAAAGGAAACGTTACATTACGTCATTCCAAATATTTTATAGAAAAATCACATAAATACATAGAAAATTAAATACAACAACAACGCTGTCTATCTATTTATAACTCACTTTAAGGTGTTAAAACATTATTAGCAATAAACCGATATCCTAATTTAATTAGACCTTTCAAAATCGGCATGTTCATACAACTGGCTGCTGGAATTACTATGCGACGTATCAAACAATGTTGGTCGTAAATGTCGAGAACATTTTCTAGAGAACGATTACAAACTCGAACTGGACTGAATTTAGGTGTAGTTGTTTTAAATTTGGAACGCCGCCCGGCGGGCTTGGCGCTCTTCCGCTCAGTCTCCCGCGTCACAAACGCACAGCGTGTATTACGAAAACTGTGACAACGTTTACCATTTAAAAGTTCCATACAAAAGTTGTGAAAATCGTTTGAATCGCCAGTGAAACTAACTACCTGCCTGGACTGTGATATTAATTCAACGAAGATGGATTGCAATTTCTTATCAATGGACGTTTGTTTACGTCCGAAACTATGGGGCGGCCAAAATAGATTCTTTTATTAGAAATCTGCTTCGACCCCGTTACAAAGGATTTTTGTTGTCGGGATCGTTAACGAGAGGTAAGTTAACACTTATTGAATTCTCATCGTTGTTGGCTTGCTTGATTTTATTTGTGTCATAATTATTGGCAGGAGATTTATTATTCACTGCCAAGCTTGATATCGCTGTGACTCTTTTAATCGAGTTCAATTCCCTGAGTCTATTGTGAGCGGTTGTGATATCACAACTTGTTTTTTCCAGTTGCGGTGTGTGTGAAAGTTGGTGGTGATGAGTGAGAACGAAAATCAGGAAGAAGAAAAATTGGCATTGAAAATTCCGACAGTAAGAGCTGAAACTGAAACACAAACAGTTGGTCAATTAGTGACAAAATCACCCGAAATAAGATTAAACGAAACTGAGATCATGGAAGAAGACAGACAAAACATGTCCATAAGAAAAAGAAGAAACTTGTCTAAGAACAGAGGTCAAGCTGCAAGACAGAGAGAAAAGACACCAGAACCTGGTAGGACTCTAATGCCTCACGAGGACACGCCTACTTCTGATGACGAAGATTTTAAACCACTACGTAATTCTAGGGAAATTGAAGCTGATAGTACGTATGAAGAGATGAGACGTTTAGTGCAGGAAAAAGCAAATGTTAAAGATCCTGTATACGACTTAGACACGGACCAACTTCTCGAGGAAAGGGCAATGGCTGCCCAAGAGCGTAGGCGTAGAAGTATTTCACCCTTCGCTATACCCGATAAAGAGGAACTTGCAAGTCTTTTAGAACGCAAAGGAAGTTTTATAGATCCCACTAATAAACTTTTGTCGACTAATTACGCCCTGACTCCAAAAGATGAAGATACTTCTCGACGTAATTCGTTAACTATCGAACCTCCAAGAGATATGAAACATGCTCTCTCGACTCCTTCTCCTGTTAGCGGCTCTCCAAAAGATAGCCACTTTCCATACCCTTTGCCCACTACTCCAAAAAAGCTAGAGGAAATCGTTTATCCTGATGAAAAGAAACCAGAAGACGTATCTAAGAAACTAAAAACACCGGTAAAAAATGAAGACGTTTTCACATTTGAAGATAAAGATATTAAACAAACTGTAAAAGCGGTTACACCCAAACCAGAGACACAGGCGTCCCCAGGAGAACTTGTGACAAAAGTGATCCAAATCGAGAGAACCCCTAGTAAAAAACTGTTGCCGGAAAAGAAACCTAATGTGGAAGTAAGAGAAAGAATTGTTAGGACTCCTAGTAGAAGATTATCTACAGATATTAAACCTATTGTCGTAAAACAGCAACCTATTAAGCAAGTTAAAGATGAACAACAAAGTCGTGCACCACCTGTCAAACCGGCCCGCAGCAAATCTGCTTCAAGATTTGGGGTCAGTTTTTACATGAAAATGTTTTTTATACTGTTTGTCGCTTTGTTAATCGCACTTTATTTCCAATTTACATAATCCCAAGCCATGCAATAGAATGATCACTATGTAAATAGATTACCATAATTTTGTAGAATGAGAGAAGCAACTAATAATTTATCCATAATAACATTTACAGAATAAAACTAGTGAAAGTGAGATGAGTGAGGATCAGCATAATGCCAAAGTAGAAGCACCAAAACGTAGAGCAATGCCTGTGCCACGTCGATACACGAAGAACAAATTGTCACCTAAAGTAAATCGGTCGCAGTCAGTAAATAGAACTGAAGAAGTAAGAGTGATAGATAAAACTGGAACAGGTATGAGTCAAACAAGTCGAGAGATCATTGAGTTGATGCAAAAAGCTCGAGCAAGAAGCTTGTCTATGCCTAAAGATGATCCTCGACTTCCATCTGAATACAATCTAAAACAAAAGACTTTGAAGACTCCCAATAAAACTCCTACCACACTAAGGCAGTCTAGATCAAGAGGCGTCTCCTGTCCTAAAACTATTCAGATTATTAGTGAAAAAGAAATATTGTCAGGTTTATTGAGGAACCAGAAAACAGATTTAGATAAACGTAGTAGACAAAGTTCTGGATACATCGATGCTAGTCAGTCTGAGTACACGTCTAGTTGTTATTCCACATCCCCGAGCGAAAACGAGTATGAATTTGATTTATCAGAGCGAACTGCAGAATTGTCGCGTAAACTTCACGTATTAAGCCAAGAAGTTGATAGGCGTGAGATGATGACGGGTATAATTTTAGCACCGGACGAAAAAGATATACCTAAAGTCGAACAAAGTGAAAAAAAGTCAGGGTTACGGAAAAGATCAGTAGCCGATTCTAAAAATGCATCTAAGAAAGAAAATAAGGAACCTGCCCCAGAAAAAAAAGCAAAGAGAAAATCTCTCGATGATAAAAATATAAAAGTTGTTAGATCGAGATGGAAACTAATTGCGAATTGGCAACAGTTTAAGCAAGAACAAAGCATTCATTGCGAAAAAATAAGGAATTTACGGAACAAATGTATCTGCGATCTGTTAATATTAATCATAATGTGCGGTCTAGGAGGAATGATGTTTAAAACGTTAGAGGGATCTTTCGAAAATGCGTATAAATGTAGCACTAGGAATGTAAAAAGAGATTTTATTGAGAATCTTTGGCGGGGAAGTCATCATTTACGTGAGGAAGATTGGAAATCAATGGCGAGAAAGAAGTTATATGAATTTGAAAATCAGTTGCACACGGCACATGAAGCTGGTGTTACATCTTATAGCGGTCAGCGATCTTGGAACTTTATGAACTCATTCGTCTATTGCTTGACGTTAGTCACAACTGTCGGTAAGATTAATATCAGTATCTAAATGTAAACATAAACAATTTTTTTTACGACTATCAGAAATACTTTAGTTTTGGCTGTAAATGTTTGACTTGTTTGCAATCCTCGTCTCACTTCACAATGTCTTTTTTATTTATTAAAACCAATGAACCTGTTTTTTTTTATTTCATTACTTGCAATTTATATCTTTATGTTTTTGTATTTTCACATCATATCATTCAATAGTAGAAAATAGTATTTTTTCTGTACCTGACCGGTTCAAATTTTAAATGCTTGAATTTATAATATTCCAGGTTATGGTCACATAGCTCCGAAGACCACATATGGCCGAGTAGCGACAATAGTGTATGCCACTATCGGAATCCCGCTGTTCCTGATTCTCCTGGCTGACTTCGGTAAATTCTTCACCAGAATCATCAAATTCTTCTGGGCGTTTATCAGAAGGTTCTATTATACGCGAAGTTGTAGGAAAGTCAGAAGAACCGCGCCTATGCAGGTAACGATTTCAAAATATAGACTAACTAAAGAACACGTCAGAGTCCAAACGGCTCTACTTAATGATAAACTACATTACATTGTATAAGAATTCCCCGTAAACTTAACGAACTATTTAATAATAATGTTCTTTATTGTTAAAAGGGTATACATGTTCTTACACGCTTAAAACTTAAATTAACATATTACTCTAGTCGAGAATATGTTGCAAAATATTACCAAACGTGTTTTACTTGTTATTATTAACAATTAATAGTAACACAAACAGTTCGTTAATCATATCAGAATGCTAAATAGATTTTAAGATCATCTTTTTTTAATCTTCTTTTTCTCTTAGAAGTCAACCAATTTATGGATTTTTACTTTTTGAAAATGAAGATAGAATATATTATTTTAAGGATTTTGAGATAGTTTACTTGAGAGAATAAGCAACTGTTTCCTTACATTATTCGTTTATTTTAGAAAAAAAATTGCTTTACCTGATATTACAGTTAAACAGTAGCGCTGGAAAACAACATAAATTCAATTACCTTGCTACTTGCTATCTCCCCCATACTCGGTTTTAGCCGTAATGACGCGGTTTACCGCACGCTTCGCCGACGTGCACTACGCATTATAGCATTTTAGCCGTATTATGTCTAATAAATCCTGTTACTGTGCTAATAAGACTGAAACCACGTTGACTAAAACAGGCTGGGCGATTTTAGTCTTAATTTTAGTAGTAATTTTGCTCATATTTACAGACAGAACAAGTTTTCTTAAATTTTTTGTATACTTTTTCAATATTTAAACGAGTGTTTATAACATTTAATACATTTGAATTTTGGTATGTGATCATCGATGTTATCTCCAGACATTTTACATATATACAAATGTTCAAACTTCAGTTATTAGTCGCAACGTTAAAAATGAAATATCATATTTCAATATACAAGGTTAGTCGGAAAGGGGGTACTAAGCCGAAAGGGTGTTAAAGTACCCATAATAATGGATAACTTTTGTTCTATAACTTTTCCAAAAAGTCGTTAGTTTAAGAGAAATAGCTGTTCAAAGATTTCATAAAAAATATGCTAAAATCTATCTGTCTATAGCTATGATCAGCTGTGTTTACTATTTAGGTCATATTTGGGGTCACGGATTAGAAGCTGCATTTTTGAATTCGTAACTAAAGCAGGGATGAAGAATTTTTGAAAAAACTAAAATAAAAATATTTTTTTATGGAAAATAAATTAATCGATTTTTTAAATTTTAACACTTTCTTTTAAATAGTCATCAGTGATACATTAAGTGGCCCGCGGCTTAGTACCTCCTTTCCGACTAACCTTGTATATATATTTTATATTATATTACGCAATCTTATTAACAACAAGAAATGGTTTTGAGCACCGTTTTTCTTGATAACAATGATAAAATTGCAGCTGTAGATAGAAACAAAGCGAATGTTTCCCTTTTTACAAAGAAATGAGTAATGATTACGCTCCGGGCTATATGTTGTCTTAACATTCTTATAGACCTTTGTTTTGCGCTCAACCAAGGCGATTGTTTTCCGGATCAAAGTTGAGAAAATAACATAAAATGTTGTTATGTTTCAGGAAGTAATGAAGGGTCTGAACATCGTCTACGATGTTGTTCGTCGTCCGTCGCAGATATTCTCTGAGGAGGATATAGAGGAGAGTCCTGATGGTCCCATGCCGCCGCCCATTGAGAGGAAGTCAAGTGACGCGCCCCCACCTCTGCCACCAAAACCTGGTACTTTGGGAAGGGAAACTGACATAGACACTGACATAGAAACTCCGGCACCATCAGTCTTCGAAATAGATGATGATTTTAACCTACCAATTTCAGTGGCCGTATTCATTCTACTCGTGTACATAATCATAGGAGCGTTTGGATATAGTTTGTGGGAGAAGTGGAATTTCTTCGAATCTTTCTACTTTATTTTCATATCGATATCTACGATCGGACTTGGCGATCTAGTCCCTGACCACCCTATGTTCATGATGGCTTCTATATTATATTTAGTTTTTGGATTTGCTCTCACATCTATGTCCATCAACGTCGTTCAAGTAAAGTTGTCTAATACGTTTAAACAGGCGAGTGCGAAACTCGGTGCTACAATTGGTTTGAAGGTCGCAGATGAGGATGGTAGTCTAGTACCCATAACACCACCGCCAACAGAAATCGTTCCGGTGCACAAACCAAAGAGTGAAACAGATGAAAGTAAAAATAAAGAACCTGACGATGATGATACTAAAAATAGATAAATATGTATTCGCAATTCCTAATATTTATCGATAGAATAATGTTTTAATTAAAAAGTCCCGTCTGACGGTTGAAAAGAGCGCTTCAATGAATCAGAGTCGATAAATTTATATCTGATTTTCTATTAAAAAGTAGAATCGTGATACTGCAATGCTAGTAATAAAACGTACAGTCCGTGGTGCTATGTAATATTATTGCTGTAACTATGTAAAAGGTGATAAATCGTTACTAATTATTATTAAAATTTTAATTAAAACCTATAACGTGTTTGTTGCTGTGTGTGTAAATAAAGATTTTTTACATGTTACTTTTACTTTATTATTCAACAGTCTCCTCTTAATTTTAAACCGTAACACAGCCAGAATATTAAGTACCGACTGTACTTTATACGCAAAGCAACTGAACCGACTTTTACCAACCACATAATTTCACTACAGACAAAAAGGAACGAGCAAGACAAAAAATACTCCTTAAACACAAAATACACATTTTATTTTACAAAGAATGAGGTTCGTATCGTAATAAGGGAGGATGTAGCTACCTAAAACCCATTGTGGGAATTGAATGGACGCTCGATTTTCTTTTTCGAGTCATTGTAATTAGAAATGGAAGCTTCGTGCATCGTCTGTTCAAAAGCTTTGCAAGAATTTAATTATGGCTGCTTGTAATCTAGACGATTCGATGGCTACATTGACAATGAATGTTTGCAGCTCTTAGAATAATGTAACACGCATTTAGGGTCCGTACACAAAACTGCGATGCGACGTCGCATCGTAGAAATATACGAGCTCACACGACGCATCGCAAGAACTTACGAATTGATTCGCGTAATTGATTTTTCTGATATATCTTCTTATCAGTAACAGCAGTGAGCAAATCTTTTTACGAAAATTTATTCTACCTAGTATAAAATGCGTTCAATATGGTTGACGATCGTCGATGGATTGGTCACCCGAACCTTGGAAGGAAGACGCCTTGCCGCACGAAATCGCATCGCAGCAATTTGCGTTGCAGTTTTCTGCGTTGCGAATTCGCATCGCAGTTTTGTGTACGGACCCTTAGTCTGAAAAGATGTAAAGGCATTAGATCTGTAAGTACAAGCAGCTTTAGGTAGAGGTTGTCTCTCAAAATTATTCCATTAGGAAGGAAAGATCCCCAGGTGGCCGGCTCTGATTTGATTCGTTTTATGATTATTGCAGAGCATTGATAAATAACCGTCTTTTTTATTGGTCCAATTTCATATTAATTTGGGGGAATCCAGAAGAAAAATAGATAAACAAGAAATAAGTAGTAGTAGTAGTAGTAGTAGGTAGTGGTTTATATATATTGAACGTCATCAGTAACCTCTAAATAAAACATAACAACATCACGCCTGTATTTCCCGAAAGGTTGGGCAGAGGTGTATAGTAACAACCTCATTTCGCCGTTATGTTTAAATCTCATGTAATAGGGGGCGAGCCTAAACCTCCGTGCTGCTATTAAGGAATTCCACACGGAAAAACCCAATAACACTTCGCCCGACCTGAGGATCGAACCCAGGACTTAATGATCGGCAGTCGCTCTTGCCACCATTAGACCAACGAGGCAAAATAAAAGTTCTCATCAATAAACAAAAAATATAATTAACTCAACGCCTCTTTCAACTTAAGGCTGATTTACACAATCTTGAAGCGAGTCTCATGTTGTCTTTGTTTTCACTACTGAGAAAGACAAAATCAGAACCTGTTTCGCTTCGAAAAACTATCCCCGTGTAAATGAGCCTTTAATCTCCCAGCCACTTGAAACGCAGAAGTAGCCTATCATCAATTGGACGCAGTTCAGCGAAAAGGATCCAACCCACAAAATTATCGAAAATGAGTTATTTACACCAAAATACTCCTTAAACTTCTTAAGCCAAACTACACATAATAACATTTTAACAAGTAGAATATTATTAATATTAGTAGAATATTTCGTTTATTCATTCTATATACATATAAATTATATTTTTAAATATTTCTACAAAAAATATAAAAAAAACATTTAAAAATATAAAAAATAGTAGCCCACCGGCATCGGGAACAGGGTCCAAGCTTAGTAGAATATTATTATTAGTATTAGAATTACAAGAAAACCAAGAAATTTTAATCAAAGAACCAATGAAGAACTAAACTTAAAAATTGAATATCTCATAACTGTCTGGGTTGGATCCTTTTCGCTAAACTACGTCCAATTGCTATTCTGCTGTTATTCTTCTTTTGTTTTCAAAAGCGTCGTGCCCGTTCCCCGGCGGGAAGCATTATACTGTGATTGATTATACCACTATTGAATATTGAAAGCTTTTCCGTAGAATGATCGCGAACCGACGAGCAACATGGTTTGTCACTCAAAGATTTCAGTGCTGAAGTGAATTTTATACTTAAATATTAACACGGTACAAATGGAATATTAATTGTAGCTGCGTGACTTTTGGATGACTACAATTTGTATTTATTTTGAGGAGTAGGAGTAAGGTTCATGAATCCGTTGACTAGTCAGTGGCGGTCCGAGGGGAGGGGGGTTCGTAGTGTTCATGATCCTCCCCCCTCCAAAATCGCACACGTCAAATTGGACAAACCTAAAAATAGATCTTCTTCTTTTCGTGTAATAAGTGAGTGACCTGGTGTCAGAGTTTTTGCCGCCCATAGGCCTCTGACTTGGCTTCACATGCCGTCGAGAAATATCCCTCAGGCATGCTGGTTTCCTCACGATGTTTTTTCACCGTTTTTAAGCAAGTGATAATTCAATACGCACATGAATCCGAAAAGTCAGAGGTGCGTGCGGCATGCCTGAGAGATATTTCTCAACGGCATGTAAAACCAGGTCAGAGGCCCATGGGCGGCATAAACTCTGACACTAGGTTAGTCACTAACCACAAGAAAAAGAAAGAGCGGAGAAAACTGTCAGATTTTCAACACTATGTCTTTCTGAGTTGTTAAAAAGAAATAACCACACTTCTGTCCCAACCTAACCTAGTTAAGGTGCTCAGACTATTTAATAGCAGATCTTCCTTATTAACCAAACATAATTATATGTCAATGGAAATGCCGGTAGCGGACGTCTTAGAAGGATACATCGATGTTATTATAGTCTCCGCCAGGTAAGGAAAAAATAAAAGTCATTGATCCGACTTGTATCGAAAAGTCCACAAAACTTCGTTAGAGATCGCTCGTCATTAAAAACTGTCGCTAATGCTGCTTCGGTCGAGTTTCATAATACCGGTTAACCAAACACGTCTTATTCTAACGGAATAAGTAAGAAATACGTAAATTTGAAGTATAATTGTGGTATTTTTTTCAAGTTCAAAAATACATATTCAAACAATGAAATATGTAATTTCTATTGTTTATGTATTTCAAAAATAATTTTCGTGGTGTATTTTTCTTTTTATTGATTTACTTATGTTTTCAACTTATATTTCAATAAAAGAACATGCCATAATTGCATTTATTTATTTAGCTTTAACTTATATTCATAGAAGTATATAATTAATTAAAATAACCGAATTTTAAAGTTCTTACCAAAAAATAAGTATTTTTTCGGTTATGCCCTCATACTCGGCGCTGAGTGTGACGTCAGAGTGAGTCAGGGGCGCATTACCTGTCCGCTATTTTGTAATTATGTACCTATCGCGT
Source organism: Amphipyra berbera (assembly GCA_910594945.2). NCBI lineage: Eukaryota > Metazoa > Arthropoda > Insecta > Lepidoptera > Noctuidae > Amphipyra > Amphipyra berbera. Next base: position 7,736,345 of record OU343144.1, on the reverse strand, counting down.
CCTTCGTCTCCAGTGCCATTTCAAATCTGGTTTGCGCGTGGGATTGACTGAGCATACTTCATATTTGGAAAGTTTTCACACATTTGTTATTATTTAGTTACTGTTAATTGTTTTTTAGTGTTTTAGTTTGTTAGTTTCATACTGTTTTGATTTATTTTTGTTATTATTGTTAATTAGTGAAGAAGTGAGAATGGATCCACCAACAACCCAACAAAAGGCGACGACAGAGAATTGTTGAACCTCAAGCAGGTTGGTTAAATATATTTAAAATGTATACCTACCTATGAAATAATAGACACTATAGCTTTATTATCAATGTAACAGACACTTCAGAAAGTGAAAGTTCCGTGAGTGAAAATACGGACACAGATTCTGAATTCTCTGCTTACAAATTACAATTATAAAAAAATAATTTAATACGAAACTATGTGCCTATTTGAAATAAATGATTTGACTTTGAATTTGGTTTAAGAGTTTAATTGAGTACTAGTACCTTCCAAAATAAATAGACTGAATATTATGGTTTTGGCCAAAAGGTTTGTAACTCATGTCCAGTGAACGCGTCAAGGACGCCCCTTACCGCGATACGTTTGTTTTGACATGTTAGCGACACTTCCTTTACATTTTTTCGTATCGTTTTGAAATATTGGAATACATTGGTAGATGGGTGTCAACGACTTTTATTTTTTTCTTATCTGGCGGAGACTTTAGTGATGTTCTTCACAAAGGACTGGTGCGTAGTACTCTCAACCGGCGTGCGTGTATGACAAGATGCATGAATGTGGGTGAAGCGAAAGTAGTATGTAAGGGTCGTAGCATGTGGCTTTCTATAGTTTCCGCCTACCCCCATGGGAAAAAGGCGTGAGTTTATGTATGTATCTGCCTAGCCTTTTCCCAACTAAGTTGGGGTCAGCTTCCAGTCTAACCAGATGCGGCTGAATACCAGTATTTTACACGGAGCGATTACCATCAGACCTCCGTAACCTAGTTACTGGGGAATATCGATACTCTAAGGTTAGACTGGTTGTCAGACTTTCGGGCTTCTGAGTACCGTAACGACAGTCATAGGTATTCTTATGACACCCGGGACCGACTGTTTAACGTGCTCTCCAACGGCACGGAGGGGTCTCGATGTGTAACGAACGATCACCCATCCACGGACTGACCGCAGCAAACTCAGCTTAACCTTGCAAATCGTATGATCTGCGCGGTTGGTAATTAGCTATGAGCCCCGAGTATGTATGTATATCACGAATCATTTAAATAATACTCTTATGATTATTATGTTAACTATTTACACATTCTTAAGATCACTTGGCAAGCATTTTCATAGGTTCTTGTACTTCTCTGCCTAATGTAATATGAATAAGTATTTGTTCTGAGCAACAGTAAGTCGTCTGGCATTCTATTTACATATTAACGTAAAAGGAGATATCTACGAGAGAACAAAGGGAGAGAATATATTAAAATAAGCTTGGCTATTATCAGGAAATGTTCTCTCTTAATAGAATAAGAGCTTTTTGTTGCTATATAGAAAATAATTCATACAATTTGTATAGTGTGTTATTTTTATATTATTGTAGTCAAGTGGTAAAATTATGATACTGTATTTAAAGTAAGTATTCTCTACTCTATCAGACATTGGTTGCAGACCCTTCAGGTCTCGCCAATAACTGCCCGGTTACGTAGAAACGGTGGGAAGACCGGGTACAAGCAGTCCACTGGAAAAAAAATGGAATTTCTCACAAAAAATATAATTGCCATGTTTTCATGCATTCGACTTTACTGTTGATACTGATTGTACTAACCTTAATAAATATATTTTCAGAACAATATTTAGAATTTCTTGTCTATGCACACTCAATACTACCTATACCTAGTTGATATTATATAGTAATATATTAATAAATGTGTTCTAAGCAAAGTATTCGTACCTAATTGTTGTTTCATGTTTCTTCGAGATTATAATGGGGAATGAAAAAAAATATATCTTTAGAAATATTTTTTATTGATAAATCATAATATTACAAATTAAAAAGTAAATTATATCGATCGTGGCCTTATGGATACTAAAAGGATTGTGCAACAATATTGTAACAATGTGGAATGTATTTTTAACCGACTTCCAAAAAAGGAGGAGGTTCTCAATTCGACTGTGTGTTTTTTTTGTATGTTTGTTCCGCAATATCTATGCTAATTGTGAACCGATTGTAAAGATTTTTTTTTATTTGAAAGAGTATTCTTTCCAAATGGTTCCATTTAAATTTGGTGAAGATCTGATGAAGAACTTCGGAGATAGACAATTTGAAGACGGTTTTATTTTTGTTAAAAAGTTTTATATACTAACGTAAATCGTGTAAGTAAGCAGCGTGTGGCCTGGCTCTAAGGTATAACTTTAGGGCCAGACCGTACCGCATCGCACATGTGGCACCAAACACGTAGAAATCAATGCGGTGCGGCACCGTAACGTTTCGTGTGGCCTGGCTCTTAAGGCCGACACACAAAAACGATGCGACGTCACAATGCAAAAACTGGTGACATTTAACACGTTTGGACCAGCTACATCTTATAACGATAAATTTATAATTTTATAATGAACACAACGTGTAATCACGCCTTTTTTTATCGTGGGACAATCCTCATGGATGTCCCTCGCCCGGGGAATGCGAGGGGATCTGCTGGACTTTTACCGGCTAAAAACCAACGGTGTTCCTTCTCCTGACCGTTCGGCCGGTGTCGCGGGATTCGCAAAAGCATGCACCGCAACCCCGGCAGGTCCTGGTCAGCCAACCCTTGACGGTCTTCTCCTCTGTGGGGGGGTGTAATCGCGCCTACCATAAATGTGCATTTACGCGCACTAAGTGTTACAACGCCAGAAGCCTATACTAAATTCTATTAGCGGAATTCCTGCGCCGCAACACTTGAAAGTATCTAATGTCTAGAGCCGCAACGCATCAACTTTAGGAGGCGTTTTGCTTGGGACACGTATTTTAACGTTACATCTAATTTGTATGGGAGAGTATTGTGTCACAACGTGAGCATTTGTTTAGAGCGGCGTTGGGCCGGACGTACTAAGAACTAAAGCAATAAGAACTAATTCAAAGGTAGGCCGCAAATTTTTGCGTTGCGACGTCACTTTGCTTCGATGTGTGTCAGCTTTTATTTATGCAAAACATTACGCACTTCTAGTGGAAGAAACTTGTAAGAGTCGCGTCGCTTAAACTTTTATCTCCTTGACATAAGGAATTTTTAAACAAGCGCCGGTCACCCTAAGTGGGAAACATCAACTTTGCAGGAAAGCGTAAAAACAAGTTTAACATGTAATAATTTATCACAAGTAAATACCATTAACCTCAGAGTTTATTTTAGCTTTACTTAGTTTAGGGAATCAGTTAAGAAACCAGCGTCATCTTGTACCAACTAAATAATTTAAATTATTGACATCATAACTGCACTATGCGTGCCAACTAAGAATAGTACTGTCAAGACGCCGTTTTGTTCCGCAATACTCGTGAACTTCATTACCAAAGCGTAAGGTGTGCAAAAAAGTAAATAAAGAAATTATACTCAGTTTAGTTATTTTTTGTTCATTTTTTGGTATTTCTAATAAATTTTACGCCAAATTAATTACACAGTAATTATATTATTATTATGGCGACATAGGGTGACCAGTAGCATTTCGTGAAGTTAACTAATATTGGTTCATTTTTTTAATGAATACTGCTTCCAAATATTATAAATTTATCCAAAATTATTATTTATGGAATTCAAGAAACAACATTTTACAAAAATGTATATAAATAATAATGAAATCTATGAATAAAAAAATATAACACAATTTTTTTCACAGTTTTTTTTGCTGTCAGTACTAAATTGACAGCTATCATGTGAAGTTGTAGCAAGCGCGATCCTATTAGTTCCCTTCCCTTAGTAGATCCCTTAGTTGGCACGCATAGTATCTAAATTATTGACAACATACTGTATTTAAGGGAACGTACCCTTTTACGTGACCCAATTTTTTCAACTTTTTACCCCACCCCCCCTTCCCCTCGGTGACCACCCATAGTATATGCCCATACCCCCCCTCTCCCCCTCTTCTCTAGTTTTTACGTAGGTAGTAATTCATTAATATGGGTTTAAATAAAAATAAAACAAAAAGAAAATTATTTGGCTCGATGTGCGTCAATGTTGCCACCTGTGAGTTTAAAAAGCGCTAAACGCTGCGCGCCATATTTGAATATACGAGTAGCTTGAAAAAGCGCGAGATTTCCCTAGAGGATATTGACCACGTGATGAAAACCTAAGCCTCCCCCCCGCCCCTGTGACCAAGCGTGGTATTTTGAAGACCCCCCTCCCCCCTGAACGGGTCACGTAGCATATGTTCCCTAAAGTTTTATTTTAGTTTCTGTTTTGTCACTGCAATCCTATCTTAAAATCTCACCCCGTTTATAATATTCCTCCTCTTTTTATGGTCCCGTACCTCAATATGAAATAGAATCCCTTAAAATACTTTTAAGTTTTACGGTTTTATCTTGCAATACCCCTGTAGCATCAGGATTTGAGGATTGATAGTTAAAAATATAATGTTGTATTTTCATGGGAACTGAATTTGAGTGCGAAGTTTCAGGAGAATCAGTTAAGCAGAAATAGTTAAATCTGTCGCAAGATTTCAATCAAATAAACAAACAAACGAAGTGAAGTTAATTAAAACCGTTTAAAAACGGAACCCTTATGGGATCACTTTCTTGTGCGTCTGTCTATCCGTCAAGACCCTTTTTCTCAGGAACGAATAGAAGTATCGATTTGAAATAAATAACAAATCTAAAGGCCCAGATTGTCCTGAAAAAAATCAAGCTCCTAACTCGCTGTAATATAAAGATACGGCGTTTCAAAGTGTATTTTCATACTAATAGATTAACGGCCATTTTCAGTAACCTACCTATCAACGTTTTCCTCTACTAAAGATAGAAATTTGACATAAGCTCAATAGAAATAATGTCAAATTTCTATTTCTAGTAAGGCAACTGCAGACAGATAGTCTATTAAAAACGACTGTCTCACTGACACATTGAAAATTACAGGGTACTTCTCGTTGATCTAGAATAGAAGCGCATCATGCCGCCATTTTATTTTTAACCGACTTCCAAAAAAGGAGGAGAGAAAAGGAGGTTTATTTTTTTACTTTTTTTAAAATGTTTGTTACCTCATAACTCCATCATTTATAAACCGATTTAGATATTATTTTTTTTATTTGAAAGGATATACTTTCAAATTGGTCCCATTTAAATTTGGTGAAGACCTGATGAAGAACTTCGGAGATAGACAATGGAACTCCTCAATGACGAACAGTACGCATAATGTGATGATGTGATTATGTTACGAGCAACGTCTTTAGTAGGTCCAACCATGTTTTAATTAAGGTTACTAAAACGAAAAAATAAAAAACATTTTAACAAAAATAAAACCGTCTTAAAAAAAGATGAAAAGAATAAAATAATTACCATATTATAAAATTAACAGTTTCAGAAGTCGGTGCTAATCCACGCTGAACCAAATTGAAGGCACCGACTTCTGAAGCTGTTAATTTTATAATATGGTAATTATTTTATTCTTTTCATCGTTTTTTTGAAGTCGGTTTTATTTTTCTTAAAATGTTTTTTTAAGTTGTGTCTCACATTAATGAGTAGAGGACGCATTTTTGACTTTTTGGATTCATGTGCATATTGTATAATTATCACTTGTTTAAAAACGGTAAAGGAAAACATCGTGAGGAAACCAGCATGCCTGAGAGATATTTCTCGATGGCATGTGAAGCCAAGTCAGAGGCCCATGGGCGGCATAAACTCTGACACCACCACACGAAAAGAGGAAGACTTAAAAAAACAAAAAATGTCAGCAATATGGTGCCCTAAATTAACACGTTGCCGAGATATTTGAAGGTAAAGATACGAGAACAATGACAATGATTAAAAATGAACTAATTACGCATATAAACACGTAATTCGTTCATTTTTTAATGATTGTGTCTTCTAATCATACCTTTACACCAGATACAACGTGGGCCGCAAATTTAAAAATCATTAAAATTAAAATGACTATGCCACAAAGGCACGTATCCCTTTTGGCACGAAGGAAAGTTGCATAGCACAAGTAAAGGTAAAAATCCGAAAATCATTCATCTCTAATGTGGAAGTATTACAAGACTAACTTAATTTTGCAGTTTTTTGCATCTTACATTGTATATGAACATAACTACAAAATTAAGTTTGTCACTTAAAATTCCACTGTAAGGTAGAATGGTATCACGGTGGGTTCGTCCCACCCTTCATCGTTAGGCCGGCATTACATCTGTAAGTTTTCCTCACGATAAATTTGCAAATGTAAACTCTCTTGTAAGTAGCTTATCAACTGATTTATAAAGTCGAATTAATTGTCATAAGTCACTTACATAAATTTTACGGAAGCAACTTACAAGTGAATCGGCGGCCATTTCATTTAATCTTACAAAAACAAAAACATAGTACTCTTACATAACGTTCTTTTCAGTTGTATACTGTAGAGTTAGGTATAGAGGAAGGTCTTCTTCTCCAAAAGTTAGTATTAATATACATCTGAAAAAATTTCTTGTTTTTTATTACATCCGTTTCATAAATATATAAGTTATCATGTAAATATTCTTCTATAACATCATTTTCATAATATTGGGCCATATAGTTTTCTATTTGCTGTTTAGATAATGAGTACTGTTTGAGTATTTTATTACAATTAAATAAACTTCTTCGCACTTCTTTCAAATTTATATTTCCCATCTCAAAATTATATTTATCGAATGGTAGCTTGTTAAGTTTTTTCATCGTTGTTTGAAATACGAAATACGTGTTAAGCTCAGTATAAAGTTTATTGTTTTCAAACAAACATTCTGTGTAATTATCATCGAACTCGTATTCTGTTTCAAAGTGTGTTTTTATATATTTGTTATAGAAATCACAAAAGTCCATATTTTGTAAATCGTCAAAATCAATTCCTTCGCGTACCGTTTTTATTAATATGAGGTTCAAGATCAAACTTGGCATGGCTGCTGGCAGGAGCTCGCATAGTGGCGCCATATGACTATATCTTGACCAACCAGTTAAAATCATACCTTTAAAATTGTAAGCCTTGCTTTCACCCCCAAACTTGTAGTCTGATATTGTTCGCAACCACTGAAGGTTATTAAGGAAACGTTTTTCGAGTTTAGGGAGTATACCATTATCCCCGTCAGCACCTTTAAACGCCGAAGCTACCCAGATATTATTAAATACTTTATGGTAATTATATAAACTTGCATCAGAAATCTGAAAATTTGGCCTGTAATTCCAACAAACCGGTTCAATATTACTTAAATCAAAATCAGTCTTCTGCAAAGGCTCCTTGGCCTTCAATAGCATGTCGTCCCATATGAGAACTTTTATGTTTGGATTTAAACCTTTTACTATACTCTCTACTATTTGCACGTGCTTTAAAAAAAGGTCACTGAAACAAGAAATTAAATATAAATAAACTCAATTTCAAATATTCACCGTAAATAGACACAATGAATAAACAATGGACGCATGAGGCAATTGGAGTAATAGCAGTGATGGCCTAGAGGTGTGACCGTCGGACTACCAAGTCATAGGTCTCGAGTGCGAACCCAAAGCACGCACCTCTGACTTTTCGGACTCATGTGTGTATTGTATAATTATCACTTATTTAAAAACGGTAAAGAAAAACATCGTGAGGAAACCGGCATGCCTGAGAGATATTTGCATGTGAAGCCAAGTCAGAGGCCCATGAGCGGCATAAGCTCTGACACCAGGTCAGTCACTAACCACACGTAAAGAAGAAGAAGATTGGAATAATGAGTATCTAACAAGTTGCGATACAAGTTGCACTGTAATGACACCTGCGTTTTAATTAAATGTAGGTATCAATTTGTTGACTGAAGAATTTAAAATTTTAGAAGAATGTGTTGGGAATCCTATAAAAGTGTGACATCAACCACTGTGACATCAACTACACTAACACCCACTGTGACATCAACTATTACTGTCGCGACATCGTCTATTAGTGTCGCGACATCGACTATCAGTGTCGCGAGATCGACTATCAGTGTCGCGTCATCGACTATCAGTGTGGCGTCATCGACTATCAGTGTCGCGTCATCGACTATCAGTGTGGCGTCATCGACTATCAGTGTCGCGTCATCGACTATCAGTATCGCGCCTACCTTACACATTATTCATTATGATCGCATTCGATATAATGGCGGCAAAAATCTGTCGTGACTTTTTTTTAAATCCTATAACATGTCACTCGCGATGTCAAGACGAATTTAACGATACCTCATTAGTTTAGCCTCTAGGAGGAAATATAGAACCGCAAATACATACTAACATACAGGTTAAAAACATTACTCTCCTTTTGGGCTTCGTCGCAGTCAGGTAAATATATCGATGTGTATGATTCATGAACGGCAACCAAATAATAATGAAATCAAGTTGACACGTTTGGTGCAGTGGCTGAGCGATTGGCTTCTGCGCTACGGGTCGTGGGTTCGATTCCTGCACGGATCAAATATTTGTATGGCCTACAAATAGTTGTTTCGGGTCTGGGCGTTTGCGCATGTGAAGATTTTTGTCTGTAAACGCACCCACGATACAGGAGAAATCCTAGTGTGGGGCAACGTTTTTCATAAAAAAAAGTACCTAATTGAAAAGAGAGTTCCTAATTGAACCACTACTTACATGTTTTTCAATTTTCTTTGTCGACATAGTTTACATTGATTAATTTTGTATACTTCGTCACAGCCAACATGTATATGTTTTAAAGGTAGTATACTGGAATGGAAATCAATCACCTGAAAACAAAGTGGATAATTAACTTAATTATAATAAAACTAGCTTTTGCCAGCGGCTTTGTCCGCGTGGAGCTTGGAAACCGGGATAAAAGGTATCCTATGTCCTAATACAGGTCATGGTCTACCTGTGTGCCAAACTTCATCCAAATCCATTCAGCCGTTAAGGCGTGATTGATTAAGAAACATACAAATTCACAAACTCACAAACATTCAAAACTCTCACATCTTCTTTATTATATAGTACTAGCGGCCCGTCCCGGCTTCGCACGGGTGGACATTTTTCCCGTTTTTGCAATATTTTTCATTTATGCTCCGCTCCTATTGGTCGTAGCGTGATGTTATATAGCCTATAACCTTCCTCGATAAATGGACTATCAGACACAAACATATTTTTTCAATTCCAACTAGTAGTTCCTGAGATTAGCGCGTTCAAACAAACTAAGTCTTCAGCTTTATAATATTAGTATAGATGAAACAAAGTCTCTCCCGCTGTCTGTACGCTTAGATCTTTTAAACTACGCAACGGATTTTAATGCAGTTTTCAGCAATAGATAGAATGATTCAAGAGGAAGGTTTGTATGCCTCACATTCGTATCTACATTGCACCCGTGCGAAGCTGGTTCCGGTCGCGAGTTTATAATATTAGTTAGTTTAAATTAGATACTCAAACTCTACTCAATATTAAGTTGCCGTTCATTTCATGCTGTCACTGTCACTTCGCCTTAAAGTGACAAAGACAGCACGAGACTTAACGGCAACTTAAAATTGAGTAGCGTTTTTGGCCATTATAATATTAAGTAGGATAGTAGGATAAGCGTGTTTATGTTTCCCAAGGAGGGTTGATGTCAGGCAGGCGGCTGGTCATAAAACAATCATCAAGAACCTATAACAACATGGATTTATGAAATACATGTTGTGCCGACCCCACCTAGTGTGGGATAAGGGCAGGAAGAAGAAGCAGCAGAGTAGGATAGGCGTGTTTAATATAAAAAAAACTACAGTGTAATTTTGTCTTAACTATCTTTAGATATTTTTTTACATAACATAACATCACGCCTGTATTCCCCGAAGGGTTGGGCAGAGGTGTATAGTAACACCCTCATTTCGCCGTTATGTTTAAGTCCCATGTAATAGGGGGCGAGCCTATTGCCATCAATCGGGCACAAATTCAAACTCCGGGCTGCTACTGAGGAATTCCACACGGAAAAACCCAATAACACTTTGCCCGACCTGGGGATCGAACCCAGAACTTCACGATCAGTAGTCGCGCTTGCCACCACTAGACCAACGAGGTAGTCGAGGTATATTTTTTACTAGCGACCCGTCCCGGCTTCGCACGGGTGGACTGTTTTCCCGTTTTTGCAACATTTTTCATTTATGCTCCGCTCTTATTGGTGTTAAATAGCCTATAACCTTCCTCGATAAATGGACTATCCAACACAAAAATATTTTTTCAATTCTAACCAGTAGTTCCTGAGATTAGCGCGTTCAAACAAACAAACAAACTCTTCAGCTTTATAATATTAGTATAGATAATTTATACATAGTGGCTCGCATTGTTATTTCACATATTGTAGTCTTTGAAACCGTATTTTTACTTTACCTACAAATTATAGGTGTGTGTTGTTTAAAAACGTTAGCAATTAGGTAGTTTGCATCGTTAAAATGCCATAACATTTTATATTCCATAACTATTAATATCGCTGTATGTTTTGGTGTACAAGTACACTGTAAGTGCAACAAGCAATTGAATTATAAATCTATAATTATCATAAAAAAAGTGCGTCATCCTAGTCTTTTCACAACTACATTTAAAAGCTTACCGGAACTACACTTGCAAAATTGTCGCCAAAAAATCCTTTTACTACACTCGAGAACAATGAATCTGGGTCACAAACATAAAAGAAACAATGGTAAACTGTTGAACAATATTTTGGTTTATGTTGGTGACCCAGATTTATTGCTCCCGAGTGTATTACTTTCATAGTCTGAGTAAACTAAATGATAAATGATTTTTATTTCTATAAATAAATCTGTTACAGACACTTTTACAAGTCAATGTAATGTTTTTTTTTAAGACTAGATGGCCTGGCATTTACTGTCTGTCTAGCTCTGAAAAGAAAAGCCGAAACAAACTCAGAAATCAAGGTCTCTTCCAGACATTGTAGTATAAAAACTATGCGAGTAAAACGATGTAGGGCAACATCTGGAACGGCCTTTTGAGGAAAGTGCCATAGCAGGTTTGAGTTGACCTGTCCTAACTGACGGCACATCTACATCAGTCATCGCCGAGCTCAAACCTATTTTAGGGAGCTCAACAACCCGACTGCTGCACGACGCTATCAATCAGCTGAACATTATCTATCTTGTGTAATGTCAAATAAACAGTTTTTTCTTTCTTTGTCTGCTACCCAAAAACTTTAGAATATTGCGATATCCAGAAGCTAAAATTCTTTTGGATTTCTAACTGTCCATAACGTATCTGTATGACAAGTGGAACCTTTGCCAAATTTTTAAAAAAACTAAGAAACAATTCTTTAATTAATTCCGTCCGCAGTTTCAACAACGTACCCGGCGTTATAAAAACAGTGGTCATTCGACGGAGCAGAGGATTCTTTATCGAACAGCCGAAGAAGTCTGATCTTTTATATCTGATTAGCTTGTCCTTATTTTCTGATTGTGTGTAAATTATTATATTGTGAACTAGCTTCTGTAACGAACCACTAACCCAAATTTAAGTATTCTATGGTGGTTCTGTGGTGGAGAGTCTATGTCGGTTTCATTTACTTTATTTACCATGCTCGCAATCCTGACAGACCGATATTAGCTATAACTGTAATGATAGATTAACCCCTACACGATTCTGTTGTATGTATTTTACAGAACTGCCAGAAATCTAGTTGAATAATCTGTACGGTTAACTCGAAATACCCATTTTTACTAACTTGTTTCAACATGTCCTTGAGGAGCAATTGGCTCTCAGGCTTGCTTGGGCAGATATCCATAGGCGCCGCCACCACTTCTCTTAAATGCATGAACTCCTTCAACTTTAAGGCATGCTCCATGTGCCCGAAGGTTTGCACCAGCGGAATGATCTCCACTCCTGAATTGATAGCTTTGATGACAAACGTTTTGAGCTGAAAAATATATCAAGGATGGTAGGATAATATGGTTGAGACACTCTGTCAAAGTGACAGTGACGGCACGAGATTTAACGGCTCAAATTAATAACAACCAAAAAAAAAAGTAAAACTAAGAGTAAATCATTTATCTCATTCCCACATCCTGTTTCGTGCTATAAGACAGAACGGGAATAAAGACAGTTACAGAGCTACTTTTTTAGCCTTGCTTCTATGCTTTAGTCATTATTCTGAGTTCGGCAACTTAAAATTGAGTAGATTTGAGTCTTTGGCCATTAGCGTCATAGTAAGTCTTTTAAGCCCCAATTAGAGCCATATTAGATTATATAAAAGAGGGGCTCGTGGGTATTACCAACTAAGCGGATCATATGATTTGCGAGGTTAAGCTACGCTTGTCGCGGTCAATCCGTGGATGGGTGACCGTTCGTTACACATCGGGACCCCTCGGTGCCTCGGAGAGCACGTTAAACAGTCGGTACCGTGTTTCATACGAATACCTATGACAGTCGTTACAGGTAGTCAGAAGCCCGAAAAGTCTGACAACCGGCCTAACCTTAGGATATCGGCATTGCCCAGTAACTGGATTGCGGAGGTCTGATGGCAGTCGCTCCTTGTAAAATGGTATTCAGCCGCATCTGGATAGATGGGAAGCTAACCCCAACATAGTTGGGAAAAGGTTAGGCAGAAAGAGCTTGTATAGTGTAACACCTGTTATAACATTGATACACACATTAACAAATAAAATTATTCGTTTTAGTACGATTATGCAAAATATTAAATACTAGCTGTGTCCTCACGGCTCCGCCCGTAGCCTATGTTACTCAGTGATAATGTAGCTTTCTAATGGTACGTCCAGACCTGACGAACGCGCCGCGAATGCGCCGTTTGCGAGCTGCGCGCGTGCGTTTCATGTTCGTACAAAAGCTCGCGCGCCGTCCGCGCGCCGCTCGCGTGCAGCTCGCGAACGACTCGCGAGCGGCGCATTCGCGGCACGTTCGTTAGGTCTGGACGCACCATAACGGCAAAAGAATTTTTGAATTCGGCTCAGTAGTTTTTAAGTTTATTCGTTACATACAAAAATACAAATCTTTCCTCTTTATAATATTAGTATAGATATAGATAGTTATAATCTTACCTTCTGTTTATTGTAGCAATTGATAGCGCTCAAGTTGACAAGTCTTCCTTCATAAGGAAACATGTCTTCGTATTCCATAAGAATGCCATTCACTCCGTATTTTTTTAATGTAGGCAGGAGAGATTCCAAATATGTCAATTTAGGTGGTGATCCCTTTAAATCCAAATGCACTATAACGTACTGTAGATTTACTTTACGTCGTAAGGTCTTTGAGGTGTCAGGTTTGAGGTGTGTTTTATATTGAAAATAGAGCAGAAGCAAGACCAAAGGAATAACGTAAAATTTATATTTTCTGCACATGATAAACCCCGACATTTTTTTAAAAATATTTTTTTGCGAAATCCTGTTCTATTGTTTAAATAATCCGTAATTAAATAGCTTATTACTTGTTGTACGATAAAATTATGCAATTTTTACGAGACAAGCAAGTAGCCGACATGAAATGCGATACGAACTGAATGAAGTAAGTCTTGAACATATATGGATTCAGTTATAATTAGATTTTACGGTTATAGCTGTAACAAAATTTTATATATTTACATAGAAAGCATCATTGACAGGCTAGCGGTTAGACGCTTGCTTTCCATGCAGGAGGATCTGAGTTCAATGCAGGCGCGCTTCTTTGACTTTTCGAATTCATGTGTGCAACAGATTTTGATTATCACTTGCATAACGGTGAGGGAAAATTATCGTGAGGAACCCTGTACACGTGTGAGGTGTTGAAACTGAAAACAAAAACAACAATCAACTCTGTTCATTCCAGATTTTTCGCTTTGCAAACTTTGTAGATAAGGGGGGAATGGTACGTTATTTAGACGCTTTTTGACAAAGTTCCAAGTGAAGACAACGAAGCAACTACAACAATTGGAATAGAATTTCCTTCTAATATGTTGCCGACCCGATTCCATCAATTCTATCGCCTATGTGAACCAGTAATCCGAGATGTGAGTCACCTTGTTAATCAAACAACGCCTAAATGTTGCCCAAATTGGCCTGGAACAACAGAATACGGTATGTAGGTGAGATTACCTGGAACATGGACAGACGTGTCCTGGACGTAAGCCTTATACAGGGCTGGCAAGCCTTAAGTCGTCTAAGTGCCGTTTTTCTAGTAATCCAACAGGATACTGACAGAGCGAAGATTTAGGCGGTAATAGAGGAAAAACGAGAAATGTTGAGCTTTGAGGTATACTAATACTTGTTAAGTTAATAGTAATTTTGCTTGATCTAAACTAGCCTCTGAGTTGCAAATAAATATGACAACACTTTTTTTAAATTAAAAATACTAGCGACCCGCCCCGGCTTTGCACGGGTGTAATGTAGGCATATAAACCTTGCTCTTGAATCACTCTATCTTTTGCTGAAAACTGTATTAAAATTCGTTGCGTAGTTTAAAAGATCTAAGCTTACAAACAGCGGAAGCGACTTTGTTTTATACTATGTAAAGAAGAAGATATTCAGTGATACGAACGACTTCACAATGGCTATAATTTAAACTAGTGTTGCCTAACTATTGATTGTCTCTCGGTAGGTTGTCAATACCATCGTGACCTCGAAAACTAGTATCAATATCGATAGGGTTATCAATAGTATTGGACTTTAACAATACCTACTATCGATACTATCAGTAGTACCGATCGATTAAATTAAGTAATACTATTCTTCTTCTCTTGTATCGGCATGAGGTATAATATGAGAATAGCTCATGCCGTGGTGAAGTGAAAAGATTAGCCAGTCAGCGAGGTTGGTAGTGAGGCTGCGCCAGACGTACTTAAGAATTTTCACTCGTGGAGGCTCTTTTAATCACCCCAGTTATATTATTGATGAAGAACAATCGAAACCATCGATACTATTGAGCACCAATATGATAGCATTGTTAAATTCCAATAGTATCAATAGCTCTATCGATATTGTTACTAGTTTTCGAGGTCAACTAGGTATCGATAGTTGTGCAACACTAATTTAAACCAATTTAAACAGTTTGTAGCTAAATATTAAGATTTTTTCGGAACGTCATCGTGATGCAGTCAAAAATGTTCTATTCGGTCGCTATAATGTCTTTGGGCGCTATTAAATTAATGTTTTTTGGTGTGCTTATAAGACATTTTTATGTTTATGAGTGTAAAATGGATGATTTGTGATATTACCGAATTACATTAGTACGATTTTTTTGTGATAATTAACTTTCAGTTTACTATCTAAAATAATTAAAACGTACAAATTGAACTGATATTGAATTTATTAAATTTTTATTCGATAACGTGTGGCCCGTGATAGCGATGATGAGGACTTCTTCGGACTCGGCTTCGGCCGTCGTCGTGCAAGCGAGATAACAGTACGTGCTAATGTGAAGAATAATGAACGGATATGGAATGGGATAATATTGATATTCATTGTACTACTAATTCTATTGGTAAATATTACTTCGCTTCTCCGCGCCGATTCCTCGCTCCGCATCAATGGACAGGCAGCCTAATACCAGTAGGCCTAATACGATCATTATTTTGACGTATAGTATCGTAAACGTATCGCTAATGTAAGTGAATTTTGAATCGAAAATACATCTGTCCTACATAATATTGATTTATTTTTTTACGACATGCACAACTTATATCATACACACTCGTAGATGTGAATAAAGTATTAAATTTAATTAAATACTATTTACCTATTTAATACTATTTTGGGACCCATAATATCAGCAAGCACATTGGGTCACCCGCGCGACGGCGCGGCGCGGCGCACCGAGTATTCCCAAGGAGGGTTGATGTCAGGCAGGCGGCCGGTCATAAAACAATAAGCCAAAACCTCTAACAACATGGATTTATGAAATACATGTTGTGCCGACCCCACTTAGTGTGGGATAAGGGCAGGAAGAAGAAGACTATGTGCGAAACGAGTATTTCCGATTCAAAATTCACTTACATTAACCTTACGTTTACGTTACCTACTAACGTGACAGTATTCGTACAAGGCCTTCTAAAAGCTACATGATAACACAGTCGCAATGATACTTACTTGTATCATTTACACTCCAACTTAGCTTTGGCACGCGGCCAGGATTTTCTAAAGGAAATTTGGCAGTGCGCAATATGGCCGCCGTGGCCGCATTACCTTGACCTTGAACTTAAATCTTTATTGCCGAAGCTTTCACGGTTTTAAGACCAACATCTCCTAATGACTCAAATAATGTGGTTGGTTTTGAAATGGTTTCAGTAAAAGGTTGCATTAAGTTTCATTGTGAAGCAAAATATTTTTTGGGCTTATAAGTGGAAATACACTTAAGTACATTTAGTAAAAATATGATAACATCACGCCTGTCTTCCCCGAAGGGTAGGGCAGAGGTGTGTAGTAACACTCCACATCGCCCGTTATGTGTAAGTCCCATGCCATAGGGGGTGGGCCTATTGCCAGCAACAGGTCACAAATTCAAACTCCGGGTTGCTACTGAGGAATTCCACAATCGAACCCAACCCAAGACCTCACCAGCTATCGCACTTGCCACCACTAGACCAACGAGGCAGTCACGGTCGAGATTTAGTAATAATGTTCTTATCATTTATTTATAGTGCGTGCTGATCAAAAAATTATGAAACCACTTGTAATGTGTGTTAGAAGTAGATTTTATTAACATTAAGTTAATAAAAAAATTATATTATCTATCTTGATGAGCTAAAATTTGCTATCAAGTATTAACAAAACAAACTTTTTAATTTTTTCAATCAGTCTTCTTCTCACGTGCCGCCACGAACTATACTGGCCTGCAAACATAAGTATCACACTTTTAAAATTGCAATAACTTTTTAGGTACACAAGATATATTTTCGAAACAAAAAGGACTCAAAAAAGAGTTTAACTTTGTTACTATAGTTTCAAAGAAAGCTGATAAAAATTGCTATAAAACGTTTTTTATTTTAAATCTCTAGCTTCTATAGTTTAGAAAAAATTGAAATTTTAAAAGTGTGATACTTATTTTTGCAGGCCAGTGTATATGGTCGCTGCGCCTGCAAAATCCGCAATGTTTTTTTTTGAAAATCGGTCTTTGATGTTATTTTATAATACTTCTCAAGCCACGTGCACCTGTAAAATCCGTTTTCTAATAATTTATTTGGTTAAGAAGATAGCAAAATAAATTATGAGAAAACGGATTTTACAGGTGCACGTGGCTTGAGAAGTATTATAAAATAGCATCATAGACAGATTTTTAAAAAAATGCGGATTTTGCAGGCGCAGCGACGTTATGAAAATAGCTCATGCTGTGGTGAAATGTTTACCCAGCCAGCAAGGTTGGTAGCAGAGCTGACTGCCCAAGGTGCGCCAGACGTACTTAAATATCGTCACTCGTGGAGGCTCTTTTCATCAGTAAATCTCAATCACTCCAAAAACGCACTCCCAAGAACATACAGACAATCAAACATACATAAAACATAATTAGCCCATTACTGTCCCACTGCTGGGCACGGGCCTCCTTCACAGAATAAGAAGGGTTTAGGCCTTAGTCCACCACGCTGACCTGGTGTGGGTTGGCAGACTACACACACCATCGAGAACTTTATGAAGCCCTCTCAGGTGTACAGGTTTCCTCACGATGTTTTTCCTTCACCGTTATACAATCAGACAGTTGGATAAAATATATTCATTGGCCTTATTATGTGTATCTGTTAGGAACAAAATGATATAGGTTCCCATGACAATACACTAGGAACTATTGGCTAGTATACAGTTATTCACAGGACATTTACGAAGAGAATTGAATTGTGGCAACACTTTATCAAATTTCCCTCGACACGGACGCTTATTAATTTTTTGGCTAACCACACTTCAATTTTGTTTTATTAAATTTGGCATGTGTGGTTTCCATATAAATGCAGTTTAGAGCGTTTATGAATATTTAATCTGCTTTTAGTAAGGGGCTCGAGGATTGTATGATCTGCGAGGTTAAGTTGCGCTTACCATGGTCATCATGTGGACGGATGACCCTTCGTCACACATCGAGACCCCTCCGTGCCTCGAAGAGCACTTTAAGGCGTCGGGCGCGGGTGTCATACCTATGACAGTCATTGCAGGTAATAAGAAGCTCAAAAGTCTGACAACAGGTTTAACCTTAGTCTTCTTCTTCTTAGCATGTCGATGGCAATCTAAATTGAGTCAGCCCAGAACTTAGCTACGAGTTTAGCGTTATCACTAGCGTCCATTAGTTCCTGTAACGTGCATGTATCAGGGCACGCAGGGTATGATGTCAGGTGTCCCATCGTTTGTGGAACAGCACCACATTTACACCCCAAGTTGGAATCGTCTATGAACCTTAGTGTATTAGGCATTAGTCGGGTGTGGAGATCTGAATTGACGGCAGTCGCTCCGTGTAAAATTTTGGTATTCAGCCACATTCGATCTTCATGATGATTTATTTGTAGGTAACATGACGATACCCTAATATGTATCTACTTCAGTTGCATTGTATTGTTGGTAGCTGGTAACAATGGACGATGTTGATAATCGAGGGTAGTCATCAAGAGGAAGCAACGTACCCGACGTTATAAGAACTGTCCGTGTCATTCGACGGATCAGAGGATTCTATGTCGAACAGCCGAAGAAACCTTTTACATCTGATGAGCTTGTCTTTATTTTCTGATCTTGTGTTAATTATTATATTGTGAACTAGCTTCTGTAACTAACCACTAACCCAAATATAAGTAGTCTCAGTGGTGGAGAGTCTACGTTGGTTTCATTTACTTTTACCATGCTCGCAACCATGACAGACCAATGTTAGCTATAAGTGTAATAATAGATTCACCTCTATACGATTCTGTTTTTTGGCTTTTATAGTTGTAGATAAAATAAAACATTT
The DNA here is from genome assembly GCA_910594945.2 of Amphipyra berbera. Taxonomy (NCBI): domain Eukaryota; kingdom Metazoa; phylum Arthropoda; class Insecta; order Lepidoptera; family Noctuidae; genus Amphipyra; species Amphipyra berbera. Next base: position 7,717,344 of record OU343144.1, on the reverse strand, counting down.
TACTGAATTCTTCTTCTACAATAAATATTTTCCAGCTCCTTTTGCACCAATTTCCCACGAATCTAGATTTCCATGTACAAATGTTGGTGGAACACATTCATTCTGAATTCTCAAGATAAACACACCTTACGTAACTCGCTGGCTCCAACTGCAAAACGAATGTTATTGCATTTCTTCACTAACTTACAACATCAAGTAAGACTTAACTTTATTCTAAAGTAATTACATTTTTGTGTAAGTATGAAGATAATATTATGGTGTTTGGATAGCAAAGTCAACCCATTACCGTCCTCCAGCTGGGGTCTGGCCTCTTCTCAGAATAAGAAGGGTTTAGTCCTTAATCTACCACGCTGAACTATTGCGGGTTGGTGGACTACACACACCATCGTAAAACTTTATGGAGCCCTCTCAGGTGTGCAGGTTTCCTCGCGATGTTTTCTTCACCGGTAACCCAAGTGATAATGTGTATATGTTGGTAGGTATACAAGCTGCCGGCCCACCTGATGGTGATGCCATGCCAACCCTGACACATAGTAAATAGTTGAAAATTCAGATACATAACCTCACGCCTGTATTCTCCGAAAGGTTGGGCAGTGGTGTTTAGTAACACCCTCATTTCACTGTTATGTTTAAGTCCCAAGTGATCGCAAGTGCGACTGCTGAGCGTGGGATCCTGGGTTCGATCTCCAGGTCGGGCAAAGTGTTATTGGGTTTTTCCATTAGGAATTTCTCAGTTACAGCCCGGAGTCTGTATTTGTGCCCGGTTAATGGCAATAGGCTCGCCCCCTATTACATGAGACTTAAACTTAACTGGCGAAACGGGGGTGTACTAAAAAACACTTCTGCCGAACCCTTCGGGGAATAGAAGGCGTGATGTTATGTTAATGACTATGTACTAAAATGATTAACACAATAATTATTTAGTCCAGCACTAACTATAATTATTGCGAAATACAGACGGTCATAACTCCTTGCTAACTAAAACATATTAAGGGGAACCACTACAATATTTTATACGAATACGGCCCCAATTCTGTTTAGTGCCGACTAAATTTAACAAAAAATATAGCTATCCTTTCTTCTTCTTCTTTTCGTGTGGTTAGTGACTAACCTGGTGTCAAAGTTTATGCCGCCCATGGGCCTCTGACTTGGCTTCACATGCTGAGAAATATCTCTCAGGTAAGCCGGTTTCCTCAAGTTTTTTTTTTCGTTTTTGTTTTTAGAAAAAACTTTGCCCCACACTAGGATTTCTCCTGTATTTTGGGGGCGTTTACAGACACAAATCTTCACAAGCACAAACATCCAGACCCGGAACAACTATCTGTAGGCCACACAAATATTTATATTTGTAACACCGATGTTTTCCTTCACAGTTTCTAAGCAAATGATAATTATACAATACGCACATGAATCCGAAAAGTCAGAGGTGCGTGCCTTGGGTTCGAACTCGAGAAGTGGAGACCTATGACTTGGCAGTCCGACGGTCACACTGCTAGGCTATCACTGCTGCTATCCTTTACTTGCATATAAAAAAGAAAAGAGATGGAAGAATATTGGAACCGTCAAAATTTCGAAACAGATTTGCATCCGTATACACAAACATTAGAAGGCCTCAGTGTGCTCTAACGCACTGCATTGAAGACGGTTCTGTGATTGGTTGGCTTTAATCTCGCAACATACAGTCGACCAATCCCAGACCCGTATTCAACACAGTGCGTTCGAGCACCCTTTCAGGCCTTCTAGTAATATTTGTGCATATTGGTGATAGACGACACTTCAGCATTTTTTTACAGCAGTGATAGCCTAGTGGTGTGACCGTCGGACTGCCAAGTCATTGGTCTCGAGTTCAAACCCAAGGCACGCACCTTTGACTTTTCGGAATCATGTGCGTATTGTATAATTATCACTTGCCTAAAAACGGGGAAGAAAACATCGCGAGGAAACTGGCATGCCTGAGAGATATTTCTCGACGGCACGTGAAGCCAAGTCAGAAGCCCATAGGCGGCATTAACTCTGACACCAGGTTAGTCACTAACCACACGAAAAGAAGAAGCATTTGTTTTATTTATTTTTTAGTAGCCTATGTAATGTCCCTCTGCTGACCAAAGACCTCCACTTTTGCCTTTCAAACCCCTCTATTTTGTGCCGTTTCTACCAATCTCAGCCCCACAGACGTCTAGATCGTCATGCCACGATCTTCAGCATATGCCGCCTAAAAAGACGATGATACGAAACAAGTAAACTAGTTTGACAGGTCTAAAAACATTCCGTCTCTTTCTTGTTTTTCCTGTTAATAGAAGATAACAATATTTTCAGTTAAGTTCTACAGAATCGGTACCTTTATCTACTAAGTTAGTTACCTATTTATCTAAGGAACAAGTCTGCTTCTGAAGTTCTGAATAGATTGTGCTGTTAACGATCTATGATAATGGTTTCTTAGTTATAAGGAACATTTTACTATCTAGGTGTATTAAGGGGTTAAATATTAATTATTGAAGGTAAAAAATAATATTCTACTTAACAAGGTGCTCAACGAGATCCTCGTGGATGCTTACAGCTTTATTTTAATAACAGTCTAAAGTTTCAATGTTTTGTAAAAAATGTGGTGGTTGTACCAATAGATAATGAAGCATATAAATTACATAAAACAGATTCTTGTAGGGGTGAATCTATCATTACAGTTATAGTTAAGATCGGTATGTCAGGATTGCGAGCTTGGTAAATAAAGTAAATGAAAGCAAAATAGACTCTCCACCACTGAGAGTACTTTTAATTGGGTTAGTGATTAGTTACATAAACTAGTTCACAATATAACACAACATAATAATTTACACAAGATCAGAAAATAAGGACAAGCAAACCAGATATAAAAGGTCAGACTTCTTCAGCTGTTCGACATGGAATCCTCTGCTTCGTCGAATGACCACTGTTTTTATAACTTCGGATACGTTGATTAATCTTGACGGTTACCCTCCTTATGTCAACATTGTCCAGTGTTACCAGTTACCGATAACACTTGCATTAAAAAACATCTTGCATACATCTTCCATTCCATGTTGCATGTGGAGTTTACCTATAAGTAATTGTTATACTGTTATCTCTTTCTGCGTATGTTTTATTTACTTGATATCAGTGACTCAGTGTAAACAGTGGTTGGTGAATCTAATAAAAAATAAGTAGTTTATCTCTCGTTTTCTCTTTTCTGTTTCTTTGTACTACACATAATAATATAACATCACGCCTGTATTCCCCGAACGATTAGGCAGAGGTATATAGCCCTCATTTCGCAATTATGAGTTAAGTCCCGTGTGATAGGGGACAAGCCTATCGCCATAAACCGGGCACAAATCCAAACTCCGGGCTGTTACTAAGGAATTCCACATGGAAAAGCCCAATAACACTTTGCCCGACCTGGGGATCGAACCCAGGACCTCACGATCAGTAGTTGCGATGCCACCACTAATCCAACGATGCCGAGGAGGTCTTCGTACTATTACGTACCTATATCTATCTATCTTATGTATTAAAACCAAATACAGAGTGTATTTAATTTTAACCAAATCTCTAGAAGTATAAACATACTTACATGGATGTGTGGAGTGACGCGAATGGTTAAAGTAAGAAATAAGTATATTAGAGGGAGTTTGAAAGTGGCACCAGTGACAGAAAAGTTGAAAGGAAAGCGTTTGTCTTGGTATGGGCATGTGATGAGGAGGGATGAAACACATGTGACTAAGAGAGTGATGAATATGAATGTTGATGGATGGAGGGGGAAAGGGAGACCGAAGAAAAGATGGATGGATTGTGTGAGGGAGGATATGAAAGCTAAGGGAGTAAATGATAATGAGACGGCTGACAGGGAAGAGTGGAAGAGAAAAAACATATTGCGCCGACCCCAAGTCACTGGGGGCCAGGGCAGGAAGATGATGATAAACATACTTACATGTATGTTTCTCGTGGTTTCTAGTAGCTAGCAAAAAAGGTTTCTTTTATATTAAAAATCCACTCCTAAAAGCTTGTTCCCACTAAGTAACTGACATCGGGACGATAAAATGTCGTTTCAACTAACATGTATGGCAGTTCGACACGATATGCAACTTTTTGTCGGCCCAACATCTGACACAGTGTGAACGGGCTCTAAGCAAAGAGTGGCATTTCGAAAAAATCTGTTTGAAAGGTTTGACGACACGTTTGATGCAATGGCTGAGCGATTGGCTTCTACGCTACGGTTCAGGGGTTAGATTCCCACACGGATAAAATATTTGTATGGCCTGCAAATAGTTGTTTGGGGTCTGGACGTTCGTGCGTGTGAAGATTTATGTCTGTAAACGCACCCACGATACAAGAGAAATTCTAGTGTGGAGCATTCTTTTCACTTAATAATAAAAAAAATACGCATGCAACAGTATGAATAACATCAATTTTGAATTCCGAAACTCGTCAATATTTTCAAATACTCGTGGACCTACTTATTCCCAAATACAACCTCCCCTTAACATGTCATCTGCCGGCCAAGATTAGAGCGAGATCTAGATTAATAGACTTAATAGAGACGCGACGTCCGCCACAAGGTCTAAAATTTAATGGTTAGGTATATCAAGACGCAACACAGCTTCAACTTGGATTAGTTCTAGCACTAACTGCTGCTTGCTTCATACTTTAACATCCTACGTCGTTAAAAGGAGGACTTTTTACAGAGTTGTATTAAGAAAGTTTTAGTTTCATATCGTGGTATAACTTTATGTGGTGAAGTCTTTTTGCAGAGATATTCTGGTGCGTGTGTGTCGTTGCAAAGCAACATGTATAGGTACCTACTATAACTCTATGTTGTTTAACAGCAGTGATAGCCTGGTGGTGTGACCGTCGGATTACCAAGTAATAGGTCTCGAGATCGAACCCAAGGCACGCACCTCTGACTTTTCGGATTCATGTGCGTATTGCATAATTATCACTTGCTTAAAAACGGTGAAGGAAAACATCGTGAGGAAACCGGCATGCCTGAGAGATATTTCTCGAATGTGAAGCCAAGTCAGAGGCCCATGGGCGGCATAAACTCTGACACCAGGTTAGTCACTAACCACACGAAAAGAAGAAGAATAAACAGAAAGCATCGTTATTTTTAAACGGTTTTAATTAGCTTCACTTCGTACATCGTGTGGGGACAGGTTAGAATATAAAACTTCCTCACAGCACGCTGGGAATAGACGCGTGTTATAAGATTCAACAAAACCCAGCACGCTTGTGGTAGGATCTATACGGTCCGCCTGGCTAACTACCACCTTCACATTAAAGTCCGGCGCCAAGCAGTTTACTGTGTTCCGTCGTGTGTATGTGAGAGCCAGAGGGGTGTAGAGGAATCCCTCTATATCTCTATTCCTTGGATTCGTGTGCTCCATCTTAGACTCTGTCTGCGCTTACCATCGGGTGAGAACAGGGCCAAAAGCGATCAAGTCCAGACATAAACAAAAAAGTTTGTTTTTTTTATTAAAATCTTGTGACAGATTTTTCAACTACATTTGCTTAACCGATTCTTCTGAAACTTCGCACACAAATTCAATTCCAATGAAAATACAACATTATAATAATTTCAACCTTTAATCTTCAAATCCTGATGCTGCAGGGGTACTGCAAGATAAAACCATTTACCTTAAAAGTTTTCTTAAGGGATTATTTTGAAGTGAAGAGAATATTTTTAGGACTTATAGCTTATAGCATGAAAATATTATAATAAACTTTTACAAGCGCTTATAGACTCACATAACATACATAAACTTAATTAGCCCATTACCTACTGCCCCACTGCTGGGCACGGGCCTCTTCTCAGAATGAAATTTTTTTTTTACAAAAAATTTAAACCGACTTCAAAAAAGAATAAACAGTTTCAGAAGTCGGTGCTGATCCACGCTGAACCAAATTGATGGCACCGACTTCTGAAACTGTTAATTTTATATGGTAATTATTTTATTCTTTTTTGAATAAAGGGATGAAGATGATGAAGTCGGTTTAAATTTTTTGTAAAAAATGTTTTTATTTTTTTCATTTTAGTGGCCTTAATTAAAACTTGGTTGAACCTACTAACGACGCTGCTCGTAACATAATCACATCATCACAATATGCGTACTAATCGTCATTGAGGAGTTTCATTATCTATCTCCGAAGTTCTTCATCAGATCTTCACCAAATTTAAATGGGACCAACTTCGAAGTATACCCTATACATTAAAAAAAGAATCATCAAAATCGGTTCACAATTGGCGAAAATATCGATGAACATACAAAAAAAAAACATACAGACGAACATAGTAACCTCCTCCTTTTTGGAAGTCGGTTAAAAAGGGTTTAGGCCTTTGTCTACCACGGTGGTCTCGTGCGGGCAGGCAGCCTATACACACCATAGAGAACTCTATGGAGCTTCAGATGTGCAGCTTTCCTCACGATGTTTTTCCTTCATGCAAGACAAGTGATGCATAAAAACTACTGAACTAATTTCAATTTTACTATCTCAAAGTTAGTTCACATGTATAAAATGTTGAATAAAGAAGATATAAGATTGTTCAAACTTGAACACAAAATATTATTTGAAATGTTTTTCAGGTTCGTTCGGAAAACATTTGAATGTGTCGCAGAGAATATTGAAGCTACGTTTACGTGAACTGACATTCAAAACAACGTCGTTCAGAACTGTAAGTTTCAGTACGTTGTAAAATTTATTGTAAGTTGATTCGGAAAATACTTCTGCAAAGCGGTAGGTTGGAAGACGGAAGCCGACCTAAGTACATTACTACAACATCAGTTATATGTGTCATGGCAATCTTCGTGTTTTCAAATATGTACAATCAATCTTTGTTTATATGTCTTTATAATCTTCTTTTCGTGTGGTTAGTGACTAACCTGGTGTCAGAGTTTATGCCGCCCATGGGCCTCTGACTTGGCTTCACATGCCGTCGACAAGTATCTGTCAGGCATGCCGGTTTCCTCACGATGTTTCTTCACCGTTTTTAAGCAAGTGATAATTATACAATACGCACATGAATCCGATCAGAGGTGCGTGCCTTGGTTTCGAACTCGAGACCTATGACTTGGCAGTTCGACGGTACCACCACAGTCTAATAATCTATACAGTCGTTCGACTAAGACGTCTAGACAGGTCAATCGTGCGGGGGGCAAGGGGCGAGACGCGGGAAGAGCAAGCCCGAGTTACACACGCCATTTTGTTAGTAACTCGGGACATATTTTTAGGGGTTGTCGCGCGCATGTTTTAATGTTTGTAGTTATGTTATTTTATATTATTCGGTAGGCAAAAATAACCAATGTAAACAAAATGGCGGGCGTAAGATATAGGCCTAGTAAGAATTTAAGAGAGGTATTACTCTATGGAAGTGTAATTTTAATCCATGCAATAATTTAATTAATAATTTATGATTTGTTAATAATATCTTTGAAACGGTGAGTCATACATCAAAAATAACCAAAATTTTGGTACCCTTTAAGGAACCCCCGACATGGGCTCCCTAAGCTGATCTCTCGGTCACCCATCCATAAAATGACCTCGATGTAAATTGCTTTACTTTTAGTTTATGAAAATAGTCCTGGTGAATCTGCAACGCGTGATTATGGAGACATGGGCTCCCTAAGCTGATCTCTCGGTCACCCATCCATAAAATGACCTCGATGTCGATTGCTTTACTTTTAGTTTACGAAAAAAGTCCTGGTGAATCTGCAACGCGTGATTATGGACAAGTGGACTGTTGAGTGTTGGTATTGAAACCCAAGATGGCGGGCATTATTTTTGAAGTGAAACTTCTTAGACGGCGTCCGATTTTTATGGGAGAGTAGACAAGGATGAGAGTTCAAAATTGATCTGACATACTTAAATAAATGATTATTACTATATTATTGACTATTATTGAGTTGTGACAACCCTAGCCTTTATACCCTTCCGCGACATTGTCTAGACGTTTTCGGCTTTTACTACAAGATCAAAGGCGTCGCACTACTGTACTTCTTTATACTGTGGTACCACTAGGCTATTACTGCTATACATATAAAATGTCTTTATAATATTACTAACTGTTACTCGCGGTTTTACTCGCAAGGGAACTGACAGCTTCACGTACCCGGATAAAAAGTATGAGAAGTAATGAAGTAGGTAATTAAATTGTAATGCTCGATAGTTTAGTTCTCGAGTCCAATACTAGATGGCGTTACTAGGCTTGCCACAGAAGTTTAAATAACATATTATTAGATAACGGACAAGTGACGGTAGTGGGAAAATAATAAAAACCGGAGTGATGTGCATGGGTGAAAGACACAAAAGGAACGGTTGCTCGCATAATTCCTGTAAATTAAAGCCATCAGCCATATTTGGAAATTAATACAGAATAGTCATAAGTGTTGTCGTTGGTGCAATGTTGTCAATTTGTGTGCGAGTAATAGAAGTAACGGGGTAAGTGTTTGCGTCTATTTAACGAAGTGTAGGTTGGATAATCTAAAAGGTTAGTCTGAAAGGGGGAACTAAGCCGAAAGGGTGTTAAAATACCCATAATAAGGGATAACTTTTGTTCTACAACTTTTCCCAAAAGTCGATAATTTAAGAGAAATAGCTTTTCAAAGATTTCGTAAAAAATATGCTAAAACCTGTCTGTCCATAGCTACGATCAGCTGTTTTCACAATTTAGATCATAGTTGGGGTCACGGATTAGAAAATTAATTTTCTGAATTCATAACTAAAGCAGGTATGTTTAAAAAAAAAACTAAAATAAACATCTTTTTGCATGCAAATAAAAATTATCGAATTTTGAAATTTTAACACTTGCTTTAAAATAGTCATCAATGATATTTTACGTGGCCCGCGGCTTAGTACCCCCTTTCCGACTAACCTTGTATATCTATATTTATACTATAATATTATAAAGAGGAAAGATTTGTATTTTTATATTTTTGTATGTAACGAATAAACTTAAAAACTACTGGACCGATTACAAAACATCTTTTGCCGTTAGAAAGCTACATTATCACTGAGTAACATAGGCTACGGGCGGAGCCGTGAGGACACAGCTAGTTGGAGATGTTTTGCAAGGCCGACTGTTCTTATTTTGACTTCAGCTTGCGGAAAGCTTGCCCTTATCGTTCAGACATAAGTATTGTGGATTAAGGCCCGGCTTCGATGGATGAAGCTGCATAATCTTGATTCATTGTGAAACAGTGATCGACATATTCACCACGGTACACAAGAAACCAGGAACCAGGAGCAGTGGTGGCTTAGTGGTAACGGCCCCGACTTACGAGTACTTACGAGTTGTACCTATGTCGTGGGTTCGAACCCAGCCAGGTGCATTACTTTGTGTAATTTATTTCTTCACCACCGCTCTCAAAACGGTGAAGGAAAACATCGTGAGGAAACCGGCATGTCCTAGAACCAAAAATTCGAATACATGTGACATCTACCAACCGACTCATTCAAAAAAAAGCTAAAGCCCGGAGAAGAAACAAATCGTTACTTTAAATAAATTCTTACTATACTAAGTTGGTTTTATTTAAATTACTCGCATTATTTGAGTAAAGCACTATACAAGCCTTGGTCCGCAATGACTGCGCTGCTGGCCACGCTATGATGGCCTCGAGCTTAGGTTAGCTACGCTCTCGGCCTTCAAGCTTGGTCATCATTACAGCCCTTGCTGTCCGCGCTATAAATGCTCGGTCTCGGCCTTTATTCCAGCTTGTCCATCAAGAGCTGCAATGCTGACCGCGCTGTGATGGCCTGGAGCTGCGCTATACTGCGCTTTCGGCCATCATCAGTGCTGCCAGCAACGCAGTCATTACAGACCGCGGCAGTAATGTAGTAATAATCAACTTCCTGAGTGTTTTCATTCGTTTGTTTCACTACACTAAAATGACTTCATGTATATATACTTACCTATGACGAAGTTCTTTATTGCACTTCACCATTGGCCCTCAAAAAAAACAAACCGTCTTTTTAGCCAGTATTATTCCGCCCCCGTTGTAAGAGATTGACATGTAAAAATGTTCTTTGTATCCATTAGAATTTCGGCGCCTCAATTTCTTTTCAAATTCAAATATTATTCGGCCCCGCATAAATCTGAAGGACGCCTTCCCAAGCTACACTTTCTCGCAAAGATTTATCTAACAAATTAAACTGTAATACTTTGAGTCTGTCTACTAAGAGGAAATGTGTTTTTTTTCTATCGTGTCAAAAAACGTGGGATTTTGGCAAGTACTAATATTATAAAGCTGAAGAGATTGTTTGTTTGAACGCGCTAATCTCAGGAACGAATTGAAAAAATAGTTTTGTGTTGGATAGTCCATTTATTGAGGAAGGTTATAGGCTATATAACATCACGCTACGACCAATAGGAGCGGAGCATAAATGAATAAAAACTTTTTTACAAAAAATTTAACCGACTTCAAAAAAGAATAAAATAATTACCTTATAAAATTAACAGTTTCAGAAGTCGGTGCTGATCCACGCTGAACCAAATTGAAGGCACCGACTTCTGAAACTGTTAATTTTATAAGGTAATTATTTTATTCTTTTTTGAAGTCGGTTTAAATTTTTTGTAAAAAAGTTTTTATTTTTTTCTTTTTAGTGGCCTTAATTAAAACATGGTTGGACCTACTAAAGACGCTGCTCGTAACATAATCACATCATCACAATATGCGTAGGTACTGTTCGTCATTGAGGAGTTCCATTGTCTATCTCCGAAGTTCTTCATCAGATCTTCACCAAATTTAAATGGGACCAACTTCGAAGTATACTCTATCCATTAAAAAAAGAAAAATTAAAATCGGTTCAAAATTGGCGAAAATATCGATGAACATAAACAAAAAAAAAACAAAAAAAAAACCATACATACCGACGAACATAGTAACCTCCTCCTTTTTGGAAGTCTGTTAAAAATTTTGCAAAAACGGGAAAAATTACCACCCGTGCGAAACCGGGATGGGCCGCTAGTATCCTATAAGGTAAGTATATACAATATTATGCTATAATACCACTAGTACTATAAAGTAAGTTTCTATAAACAAAAATGAATCGTTTTTTTTACCAAATGTAGCAAGGTTTAAGCAGTGATAGCCTAGTGGTGTGACCATCGGACTGCCAAGTCATAGGTCTCGATTTTGAACCCAAGGCACGCAGCTCTGACTTCCTCTTTGATTATCACTTGTTTAAAAACGGTGAAGGAAAACATCGTGAGGAAACCGACATGCCTGAGAGATATTTCTCGACGGCATGTGAAGCCAAGTCAGAGGCCCATGGGCGGCATAAATTCTGACACCAGGTTAGTCACTCACCACACGAAAAGAAGAAGATCAAAAGTAGCATTTTTTATTATCAAACTGGTCATATAAATAGACTCGTTAGTTAATTTTAACTGTAATAGCTACTTCCATATGGTAGGGTTTACTATACAGAACTATAAGGTCTTTGCTTTATTGTTGGTAAAGATATAAGAGTCTCAAAGCAGTATTCGTATGAAATCCAAGACGGACTGTTTAACGTGCTATCCGAGGCACGGAGGGGTCTCGATGTGTAACAAACGGTCACCCATCCACAGACTGACCGCGGCAAACGCAGCTTAACCTCGCAAATCGTATGATCCGCGCGGTTGGTAATTAGCCATGAGCCCCTATCAACAACATAACATAACACACACCTGTATTCCCCAAAGGGTTGGGCAGAGGTGTATAGTACTTAACACCCTAAATTCGCCATTATTTTTAAGTCCCATATTATAGGGAGCGAGGCTATTGCCATCAACCGGGCAAAAATTCAAACTCTAGGCTGCTACTTACTGATGAATTTCACAAGGAAAAAACCTAATAACACTTTGCCCGATCTGGGAATCGAACCCAGGACCTCACGATCAGCAGTCGCGCTTGCTACTACTATACCAACAAGGCAGTTTCTCAACAAAAACAGTATATTTATTGTAAATAAATATGATATAAGTACCTACCAGCTGGAATCTCTGCTTAATTGCATCAGGCATCTATCTGCATTTACTACGATAGTATCGCATTGTTCAAAATGGCCGGCCAGTGTGCGTTTGGCAGGAACAATTACCTAAACAATCATCTGGCAATTAGATCTAGTAGTTAAGATATCGTTTTATGGTGCGTCCACACTCCACACTAAGCAAACGAACGCCAACGAAGGCCAACGACTGAGGCTGGATACCGCTCAAACCGAATAAAATCGGATTCTTTCTATGCAAAGTTTAGCTAAATTCAACAAAGAGTTAGCAGTTTGAAAACAGTTTAAAAAATAAAATAAAAAATATATACAAGGTTAGTCGGAAAGGGGGTTCTAAGCCGAAAGGATGTTAAAGTACTCATAATAAGAGATAACTTTTGTTCTTCAACTTTCCCCAAAACTCGATAGTTTAAGAGAAATAGCTTTTCAAAGATTTCGTAAAAAATATGCTAAAATCTATCTGTCCATAGCTATGATCAGCTGTGTTTACAATTTAGGTCATATTTGGGGTCATGGATTAGAAACTTAATTTTCCGAATTCATAATTAAAGCAGATGTTTTTTTTAAAAAAAAACTAAATTAAAAATCTTTTTGCATGCAAATAAAAATTATCGAATTTTGAAATTTTATCACTTGCTTTAATATACACCCACGATACAGGAGAAATCCTAGTGTGGGGCAACGTTTTTATAAAACAGAAAACAAAAAAAAAAACTAATCGTACAGACAGCGACTGTTTTATACTATGTATAGGTAGTCATCAGTGATACTTTAAGTGGCCCGCGGCTTAGTACCCCCTTTCCGACTAACCTTGTATAAACATCAGAACAAAAATGCTGGCGTCAAACATTATTACTTTCGTGAATTTCAAAAAAGAATCTGTGCCAAACTTTCTTATATGCAATATCCGACAACTAGCAGTTTCAACATGAACTCGTTCTAATTTTGTACTATAGTATTTAAAAATGAGAAAATAATTGGCAAACAATACTCGACTGTAAACATGTTGCTACGCTGTACAGATAAAAATATAGTTTTTAGGGTTCTGTAGTAATACAAAAATAAACCGACTTCAAAATCTAAAAAGTATAAAATAACTTAATAAAGATTTAATTTAAAACACCTCTTATGTATTAATACCTTTACCATAATATAAGATTAACAGTTTCAGAAGTCGGTGCTAATCCACGCTGAACCAAATTGAAGGCACTGACTTCTGAAACTGTTAATTTTATATATTATGGTAAAGGTTAGGTTTGCATAAGAGGTGTATTAAATTAAATCTTTATTAAGTTATTTTTTTATACTTTTTAGTTTTTGAAGTCGGTTTTTTTAAACGTAGTTTTTTTTTACTTGTTAATGTCTGTAATAGGTTGTTCTGTAAACTACAGTAGGATTTTATAAATTACATCAGGTAGAATAATTACATCGTCAATGTAAACAAAAATGTTCATAAAATGAAAACTACTGGGCCAAACTATGTTAAATTTTTATGGGACCTAATGGCAACTATTCCGTATTAAACTAAAGAAGAATCACGTAAATCGGATCATAAATCTCAGCGTGATCGGTGTACATACATAAAAAAAAACCAATCGAATTGAGAACCTCCTCCTTTTTGAAGTCGGTTAAAAAATCATAGGTAATTTCGTAGTGTCCGTCATGTCGCGTCGGGCCGCAGGAATGACCATATACTTTTCGATCCTATGGAGAAACGACAAGTACTAGTACCTAATTGATATTTAAATACACTTAAAAAAAACATTTTTTTTCTGCAAAAATATACTTTCTTAGGACATGCCCCGAAAGATCTAGTGATGTTCTGTACTGTCGGAAAAGCAGACCCTGGAAAAGATATGGAACGAGATGAAGCAAAAAGTTGAGGACAGAACGCGATGGAGAAGCTTCCTGCCTCACCTGGGGGAAATAGGACATTAATCCAGTCAGTTGGCTACTTACACATTAATCCTAGGCTGGCTATCCAGTGATATTTTGCGAATCTCGTTCACAAAATAATTCAAACAATGGTTTCAGATTACGGAACCCTGCCATATGCGTCGTCAGATACGCCGTGATTTTTTAATTTTATTTTTTATTTCTGCACTGCTAAATAATGCATGTGAAGATTAATGTAAACTGCTAATGATGACTGAGTATATCGAAGAATATGAATGCACTCACTGTCGATGTTTTTTAAAAAGAAAATATAGTAGGACTTTGAATGTTGTTGTATGACAGCATTTCGACCTTTCGATTCAGCTGTTGGTTTTGTTTCAGATAATTATACTTTCGAATATTTCAAAGATTTTTCGAAATAGTTCTCGATAAAGACGGTATGTGTTATGTTTGTATGTGAAGCATCTATCTTTAGGTAAAGTAAAGGATCTGAACTCACCTGCCTCGTTGGTATAGAGGTGGCTAGCGCGACTGCTGATCGTGAGGTCCTGGGTTCGATCCCCAGGTCGGGCAAAGTTTTATTGGGTTTTTCTGTATAGAATTCCTCAGTAGCAGGCCGGAGTTTGAATTTGTGCTCGGTTAATGGCAATAACCTCGGTCCCTATTACATGGGACTTAAACGTAACGGTGAAATGCGGGTGTTACAATGCACCTCTGCCCAATCCTTCAGGGAACACATGCGTGATGTTTTGTGTTTTTATGATTAATGAAAATAATTATTAGACAACTTTTTAGACAAGAAGTATGTTGTTGAAATATTTTCAGTTCCGTTTCAATGTCCATCTATGCCCTAAGTTAATGAAGAATGCAGTAAGTAGGTATATAAATTAACAATATACATACAAACATTCAAATACAGATCTTTTGTTCAAAACTTTTGCTTGTCATCCAAGATGCTGCTACAAGGTTATAAGGTCATAAACACCCATTCAAGCTATATGGGATTGAGGAAAACTCCAACGCGATATTCGTAACTACCCCCAATCAAGGTCACTTTGGGAGGCCTTCGTTTTGAGTGCTTTCCCGAACAATGGACGGGTGTCGACCTCCAAAATGTGATCTAATGATCCGTTACAGACACGAATTTGGTTCAAAAGCGATATTTGTGGAACAATTCCAAATTGGCAAACGTTGTGGTTTCGTGAACTCGTGATGACGGCAACCTGTGTGTTCTTGTACAGATATTATGGATGTACATAATATTCAGGCGTAGAGATTATATTATTTAGAAGAAAATGGAATAGATTTATCGATTTTGCTGAAAATACCATTTATCAAAAGAGCAACTTGAGCAACAGAATTATCTGAATTGTACAGTTCAGGGTAGAGAATCTCCCACCTGGACATGACTTGCCTTGGCTATCATGGAAATCTTTAGAACTTCGTACTCAGGTGGGTCGAAGCAAGTAAAACCTGTTCAGGTGGGGATCATAGTTAACTCCAACCTGTAATGTAAATGCGGTGCTGTTCCACAGGCGATAGGGTACTCAACATCATGTCCTGCGTGCCCCGACGCGGCGACGCCTGCACGCAAGATGAACTTATAGACGCTACTGAAAATGCAGTGCTCGTGGCTAAGTTCTGGATCACAACGCATAACAGATGGATTACTGATTACAATATGTTGCTATTAGAAAGGAGGACCCTACTGCTGCTGCACCCAGCCTTGGATTCACTAAGGGACAATTGGAGCAACATGCCACAAGTCTTGGCACGGTACATCTACGTGAATGTCCCCTGGACAATGTCGCGGAACTATTTGCTCGCACACCTACGCTGCGCCCGCTCTCAAAGCGGCGGTTTGCAACATGTCCCGCGTGACGTAGAAATGCCGCACAATCTTGCGCGCAACGTTGCGGCTGTTGCGGGGCAGTGTACAATGATGCAGCGTCACGTAGACTCAATGTTGCGCGTCATGGTGGGGAACTTTGTGTCCTAGTAAATCCAAGGGCTAAAACATTTGTTTTTCTCGGGTCCTTTTGGTGACCCAACCTGAGACGACAAAAAAAAAAAGGCAGTCACTTGTAAGGTGCGGTGTTAGGTGGGTAAATGAAACTAGTGGATGCCCGAATAATACAAGAGAATATTTAATAAGTACGTACATATTTATAAGAGTACAATATGGTGCATAGATTAAAGTAGGTACAGAGCTTATAACTAGGTAAATACTACACACTGTTGTCAATTAAAATTACATAACATAACATCACGCCTTGTACTTCCTGAAGGGTTCGGCAGAGAAGATTTAGTACACCCTCGTTTCACTAGTTATATTTAAGTCCCATGTAATAGAGGGCGAGCATATTGCCATTAAACGGGCACAAATCCAGACTCCGGCCTGCTAATGAGAAATTCCTAATGGAAAATCCAATAACACTTTACCCGACCTGGGGATCAATCCCAGGATCCCATGCTCAGCAGTCGCACTTGCGACCACAAGACCAACAAGGTAGTCTCAATCTTCTTCTTTTCGTGTGGTTAGTGACTAACCTGGTGTCAGAGTTTATGCCGCCCATGGGCCTCTGACTTGGCTTCACAAGCCGACGAGAAATATCCCTCAGACATCCCGGTTTCCTCACGACATTTTCCTTCACCGTTTTTAAGCAAGTGATAATTATACAATACGCACATAATGAATCCGAAAAGTCAGAGGTGCGTGCCTTGGATTTGAACTCGAGACCTATGACTTGGCAGTCCAACAGTCACAGCACAAGGCTATCGCTGCACTCTCAATTAAAATAAGTGTTCTTTTGATAAATAATTTCAATAAAATTAATCTAACTAGTTGTTTGCTAGGTGGATTAATCTGGCATCCAAGTTATTTTCTGTTTAGCTAACAAAAACGCCGGCGGCACATCTAAATCAAGATATATTTCCCTTGTTACCCTTCTATTGTGGGTTCTAGAACAATCTACAAATAAATAGACAATAGCACGATAGGATAGATAGGGAGCGGCTCGTGGCTACTTAATAACTGCGCTGATCATAACTTTGCGAGGTGAAGCTGCACTTGCCGCGGTCAATCCGAGGATGGGTGACCGTTCGATACACACGGAGACCCCTCCATGCCTCAAAGAGCATGTTAAACTGTTGGTCCCGGTGTCATATGAATACCTATGACAGTCGTCATAGGTAGTTAGAAGCCCGAAAGTCTGACAACCGGATATCGGCATTGCCCAGTTACTGGGTTGCGGAGGTCTGATGGCAGTCGCTCCGTGTAAAATACTGGTATTCAGCCGCATCTGGTTAAACTGGAAGTTGAACCCAACATAATTGGGAAAAGGTTAGGAGGAAGACCACAATAGGATAATGAAAGTTATTCACTATTTTACAATTTGTGGCTAGTGATGTTCACTGAATCCCTCGATATTATTGTATGCGGGCCTTCGACTATACTAATATCATCACGGTTTGCTGAAACAAAAAAATAATTGTGGTTGATGATCGTGATTGCACCGGGCATGGGCCACCCTATGACGTCACAATGAACGGTCAAAAATTACATGCACAGTTATTTTGATTGGAGATCAAACTGTAATTGTTTATATTAAAATAGGAAAGCGTTTGGCTTGCATTCGGCGCGCAAATGAGCACGAGGTAGGTACGTGCGCGCGCGCTGTAATCGCTCAAATCCTCCTCATGAACAATGAACGCTCGTAAGAGAATATAAATACAGGGTGTAAACGAAATCATGTAATTCCTTCAAACCTCGTGATGCACTACTGACATAGATTAACGATGCACGGAATACATTGAACATCAATAAAAAAAATTACAAGAAGTAGACATGTGTTTTTAACATGAAGCATTTTAGCGCCCCGAATTAAATGACTGCACAATTCGCCAGGGGCGCTAAACTGCCTCACGTTACATCAAAAAGTTTGAAAGAATTACATGGTTTCGTTTCCAACCTGTATACAAGGTTATTCGGAAAGGGGGAACTAAGCCGCAGACCACTTAATGTGTCACTAATGATTGTTTTAAAGAAAGTGTTAAAATTTTAAAATTCGATAAAAAAAAACATGAAAAATTATTTTTATTTTAGTTTTTTCAATAATTCTTCATCCCTGCTTTAGTTATGAATTCAGAAAATGGAGTTTCTAATCCGTGTCCCCAAATATGACGTAAAATGTAAACACAGCTGATCATAGCTGAGGATATGCTATTTCTCTTGAACTATTGACTTTTGGGGAAAGTTGTAGAACAAAAGTTATCCATTATTATGGGTACTTTAACACCTTTTCGGCTTAGTACCCCCTTTCCGACTAACCTTGTATAATCACCACACCTTAAGGAGGGATATGTGATCTCGGTAGTTTTTTCACAAAGACGACACGTTTGGTGCAGCGGCTGAGCGATCGGCTTCTGCGCTACGGCTTGTGGGTTCGATTCCCGCACGGAACAAATATTTGTATGGCCTACAGATAGTTGTTCCGGGTCTGGATGTTTGTGCGTCTGAAGATTTTTGTCTGTAAACGCACCCACGATACAGGAAAAAACCTAGTGTGGGGCAACATTAAAAATAAAAAAAAGAAGTTTATGTGGGGGGCACGGAAAGAAAAGATGAAAAAACCTAATTTTAAAAAAACAACAGCTATGTAGATAATTGATACCTATGTCTAAATAAATACAAATGAATAACCGACACATAATAAATTAACCGAAAAGTTTTATGCAGCGACACACCTAGCTAACGAACGCCGACTGACGGGGCTCGATGCCGTTAAAACCGAATTAATCCCGATTTGTTCTGTACAAAGTTTGGTCAAATTCAATAAATGATGAACGTTCGTTGGCCTTCGTTAGCTAGGTGTGTACGCTCAATTAGAAAAAATATTCACGTTGCTACAATAAGTAGCGCCGCATTCTCTAAAATAATTCTTTTAAATGATAAAATAAAATTGAAATTCCTCATAAAGATAAAAATTATGCGGAGGTAGGAAAATTTTAATGCAAATGCAAATTAACGATAAAAATCTTAAGTTCATTATTAAAAGCACGTACCAGCACTAAACTGAACCGGTCCATTAGAGTACCGTTATAAAATAATGGATTAGCAGGATAAAACTTAGGAAGAAATACACCCATATTCTAAGACGTTCCTCCAAAACTTAATCGACTCGACTCCACCTCAACTTGACATAAACGTCCTCGACTCGAGATTTTTCCTCAGTCGAGGTAAGGAATCATCTGTCAAACTCAAGGTACCTCGGAACCTACCTTATGGAAGGAAGTGTCAAAGTTCGTATGTAATAAAAATTAATTTGAAGACTGTCTATGTATGCTTACGATAATCCTTATAATTTTTTATCGCGGCGTTACTTGCGCGATGCCGATAATTCAAATTATGGCGTAATGACTGCGTCGAGGAACCTCAAAGTTCACTTGAAATTGCGACTAAGAATACAATTTTGAAGGTGGTTTTGAGGCCGTTCTGAGTCGATTATGAGTCGAGTAAGTTTTGGAGGAACGTCTTAGAATATGGGTGTTAGTGTTAGAACTACTAGTAGTAGTAGAGTTCATGGTGAAATTGCTCGTTCGGGGAAGAACTACCATTGTACAGTACCGTGCGCGGCAAATAACTTAAACCAAGATGGCGTCAACTGCCAAACTTGAGGGGTTTACTAGTAGCCACTGAAGAGTTCCACTATCCACCTCCTAGCCCCATCTTTAGACCCTGAACACCAAGTGCAATCTGTTGGACTCATCAAACCGAATCATATGACCCGAACCTCACATACATCACGCAGTTGACGCCATCTTGGTTCAAGTTATTTGCCGCGCACTGTACCCGGCAGTAAATATTACACATTGAGTTTTAGAAAGAGATAATCGGCTAGCTTCGGCTTCGTAGAGCGTCGTCTCTGTCACTAATACCTATGAGACGTTTTGTCGGTTCTAAAGCTCGATGTACAATATTTACTACCGGGTACTGTACCTATTTGAGTGACCTCTGTGCTGCTACTTCTTCCTCTTAGCCTTTTCCCAATTATCTTGGGGTCAGCTTCCAGTCTAACCAGATGCGGCTGAATACCAGTATTTTACACGGAGCGACTGCCATCAGACCTCCGCAACCCAGTAACTGGGCAATGCCGATATCCTAAGGTTAAACCGTTTGTCAGACTTTCGGGCTTCTGACTACCCGTAACGACTGTCATAGGTATTCGTATGACCTCTGTGCTGCTACTAATAACAGTAATAACGCCCATAGACGTAGAAAAATGAATACCACCGACATGATAAAGAACTTGTGAATCCTCTTTAAATGCACCCAAACGTACGTGACGTAATTTGATAATGATGGTATATAGGTATATTATTACATAACATAACATAATCAGCTCATTACTGTTCTACTGCAGCGCACGGGCCTCTTCCCAGAATAAAAAGGGTTTAAGCCTTAGTCCACCACGCTTGCCTGGTGTGGGTTGGCGGACTACACACACCATCGAGAACTTTATGGAGCCCTCTCAAGTGTGCAGGTTTCCTCACGATGTTTTCTGTCATCGTCAACTCAAGTGATAATCAAATTATGATCCGCACATGAATTTGAAAAGTCAGAGGTGCGGCCGCGATCTTACTTACAGCTAGTTCACACAGAAACTGTTAAGAGGATCTGTTTTAGCGGATCCGTTTTTATTTTAGTGATGGCGCCTGTAGTTCTGTGACCGAGTTCACATACACGACAGTATTCCGAATCCAGTAAAAAATACTGGTCCAAAATTTTAACACACATACATTGGACGCCGGAACAGTATAAAAAACGGATCCGTACATGAAGATGTATGGTGAAGTATGGGGTTTCTTTGCCGGGTTCCCGATCCCGGGGATACCGGGAAAACTATCGATCCGTTAAAATGGATCCGCTGTGTGAACGCATGGTTAGACCGAACCAAACACAGAAATCAAATGTCTTATTACCTATATTATAGATTTCCTCGGTCCCAAATTAGTATTTTTCCAAGAACGGAAATTAGCTGTTCAACTTATTTATCAATATATCAAACTAATTTACGATCATATTATTGAATGTCATTGTTTACGATAAAGTTTCAGGAAATGACATAAAAACTAATTCCATGGAAATGACGAGACGTCAGAACTGTGGGGGCGTGCCGTAACACTATTAGGCGTCTATCTCCATCGTACGAGAATACATTGTCAGGAAGTATGAAACATAGAAGCAGTAAAAGCAAGACTGTCACTATAATTGGGATAATATGGGTCGTTATAATAATTAGGACGAGCGATGGTAAAATTATGCATCGATATATGATTTGTTCAGCTTCCAGTCTAACCTAGCAGCTGAATACCAGTATTTTATACGCAGCGACTACCATCAGACCTCTGCAACCCAGATAATGGGCAATGCCGATATACCAAGGTTAGACCGTTCGTCAGTCTCTCAGGCTTCTTTGAGACTCTTCTCTCTCGGGCTTGAGTCTGTTTGAGACTTCTTTGACTCTTGGGTCGTTACGGATAGTCGTAACGACCGTCATAGGTATACGTATGATACCCGGGACGGACTGTTTAACGTGCTCTCTGAGGCACGGAGGGGCTCGATGTGTAGCGAATGGATACCCATCCACGGATTGACTGCGGGATCCGCGCGGTTGTATATTAGCCATGAGCCCCTCCCACCGATTCGAATTGTATCGATTATGCATCGATATGATTACGTTTGTAAGAAATTGTACTGCTGGACAGAAACTTCCCATTGTTGACAACTTGAAACCAATATTGGTTTGCAAATAATGCGTAAAAGACACCTAGCGGTTGAACATTTGGCTTCCATGTAGTTGGGTTTGAAATGGATCCCGGTACTCTTACTTTTCAAATTCATATGCGAATCAGAATATTTTTATCACTTAAACATGATGAGGAAACTACACATCTGAGATGGCTCCCAAAAGTTCTCGATGGTGTGTGTAGATCACCAATCCGCCAGGTCATCAGGCCAATGCTTAAACCCTTATCACCCTGAGAAGAAGCCTGTGCCCAGCAGTGGGTCAGTAATGGGTTGATTATGACATCGCTTAGCGTAGATAGTCTAGGTCCTGTCTAAGCAAATTCACGGAAAGTTTTTTTAATTAAAACGATTTTAACTAGTTTTATTCGTCAATTTGTGTTTGATTCAAATCTTGCGACAGATTTTTCAACTACTTCTGCTTAACCGATTCTCCTAGAACTTCGCAAATAAATTCAATTCCCATGAAGATACAGCATTATAATAATTTCAACCTTCAATCCTCAAATCCTGATGCTGCAGCAGGGTTACTGCAAGATAAAACCGTTTAACTTGAAAGTTATTTTAAGGGATTATTCTCCTTTAATTTAGACGCTTTCACCCTTATTAAGGTATGAAGTCTCATCGTACCCTGAACTTATTTATACTACATATCTTATCGTAGTTCTTATTACAATGGAGTGAGAATTTTTGATGCAGCCACCATTTTAAATGACCAGGAAAAACAGCTATTTTATCTGTCGCCTGGTTTATTGAATTGTGAGGTAATATGCACGAGGGAAATAAATGATTATTCTGCTGTAGTATATCTAGGGTTGCCAACGTTTATTCAGTTAATCATAGTATTTTTAAAAATAAGCTATAAAAAATTTAGTAAACTTCAAAAAAATGTAGTATTTTATGGAAATAGTAAAAAAAGACAAAGTTACGTTCACACAAGATATGTGCATAATTTTACAAAGTGAGGGATTTCTTTGTATTAGTTTCGGTATTGCAAAATAAATATTGATCCATCCAACTAAAATATATTAATTATGTTTGCGTAATATATATATTTGTCCACAGTATACCGGGTGTAAAAATACCCTTAACGAAGCCAAGAGCCACGTATTCTTCCCATCATTACGAAGATTTTTTGGTATTGGGCCATACCTGGGAAATGAACGGTTATGGAGATATTGAAGGTCAAAGTCACCATATTTTTGTACGTTTTTCACGAAAACTAAGTTTAAGTTCTATTACTAAACATTCTTCTATACAAATATTAAAAGCTGTTTTTTTAATACCAAAAATAAAAGTCGCTTCGAAGCAATTATTTTTGGTGTATGTTACTTAGTTTTATGTACTGATGCGTAAACTTCGACTTCGTTAAGGCTATTTTTACACCCAGTATAGTATAAATACACAACAATACTGTATGTCGGAGAATAAGTAATTTAGAAGATTATGCCGACAATATGAATCAACTTACCCGATATATTATAAAAAACAAATTGTCATTTGACGCTGCGGAGATTCTATGTCGAACTGTCGTAGAAGTTTGACCTTTATTATCTGACTAACCTGTCCTTCTTTTATTTTATTCCTGTGTGAATTTTATATTGTGACCTAGCTCATGTAACTAACAAGCAACCCAAATACAAGTACTCTCAGTGGTGGAGAGTGTATGTTGGTTTTATTAACCAAATACCCGCTTCGCTTCTGATAAGCTTAAAATCTTACTGTTATGCTATACTCATGTTATCAGTAGCTGGTAACTCTGGACAATGTTGATAAAGGAACGTAGTCGTTAAGATGAATCAACGTACCCGACGTTTTATAAACAGTAGTAATTCGACGGAGCAGAGGATTCTACGTCGAGCAGCCGAAGAAGTTTGACCTTTTTTTACCTGATTAGCTTGTCCTTATTTTCTGATCTTGTCTAAATTTAGAAATAACTGTAATGATAGATTCACCTTTACACGATTCTGTTTGTATGTATTTTATACTCACTTCTATCCAATTCTAAAACCGTGTCTGCGACATAATTATAATATACATTCTCAGAGCTAGTCAGATAGGAAATGCCGGTGCCAACAAGTCTTAAAAAAAAACATTGAATTATAAAACTGTCTCTAGCAAATTTATTTACAAAAATAAAAATTATTTACTTTTTTATCAATTTTATATTAAAGGATGATTGGCAACCCTAAGTATATCTGTTTTTGACAAGCGGTAGTTAACCTCATCAGGTTTATTATTTGGGGCGATGCACCGATGTCCGATATTCGTTCCTAGCTGCTATTGATATCCGATTGTTTACAAATACAACTACGAGATATGTTTTGAGCAGAAAATTGGAAATTCAAACGCTGCCGGAAAATAATATCAGGAAGTATTTATATAACATGAAGTTAGTTGTTATTTGTCTTCGAGTGCTGTTGCAATATTGATGTTGTGAAGTTTGAGAGCGCTTACATTACGTCTGAACCGAATTTGAGACAAAACGATCCGAATAAGCTGCAGTACTATTTTTATGAACGGTTCTGTACTACTTACAGTCACCGACACGTAAATTCGCAAGAGTAGAGATGAAAATTCGTCTTCTTTCTTTCTTTCATCTATACAGATAATTATGTTTAAAAATAAATTATGGCAATAATCATAGAATAACAAGCAATAAAAGTGACCATTTTTTTGTTGCACTAAGTGTACATGCGTAAACTTATTCCCACTACGCCAAAACCTTGCCAAGTTACGTGCCGGCGACTACACATCCGATCAGATTTTCATACATTTGCAGCAGTTTCCTCGGAATGTATTTTCTCGGATTCTTGAAACCTCACACAGAGATAGCTTGAATACTTTTTATCGACATGTTACGAGAGCGTAGCCGCGGTCGTCAAGTAGTGTTACTAACTTAGATAAGAATTTTCTAAGAGACTTTACACTTTATTTAGATAAATGAGAGCCAGTGAGCACGTTTTCTGTTTAGTGAACGAATAATATAATTAACGAAAGCCGAAATTGATGTACTGTATAATTTAATTAGCAGTTACAACGCTTAGGCGTAGACGGTTTTCGTTAAGAAAATACTAAAACTGAATATATTAAATAGCTAATGTACCTATATATTGCAAAGAATCTCGAATCGAGACCCCTCCGTTTCTCGGCGAGCACGTTACACAGTCTGTCTCGGGTGTCATATCGGACAGTGTTATTGGGTTTTTCCGTGTGTAATTCCTCAGTAGCGGTCCAGAGTTTGGATTTGTGCCCGGTTGATGGCAATAGGCTCGCACCTTATTACATCGAATACCTTTAAATGAGCAATTCTTGTATATCTTTATATATAATTCGACTGTACCTGTGTGTGTCACAGAACTCCTCCTAAACGGCTGAACCGATTTGAATGATTTTTTTTGTATGCGTTTGGGTGGCACCTTGGATGGTTTAGATTCACAATTGGACCCGGTAGGTGGCGCTGCTGTCGGTATGTCACCAAATTTTTAGGGCCGGACGACGTCTGCCAGGTCCGCTAGTATTTATATTTATATATATAATCTGAATCTCAGAAACAGCTCCAACGATTTTCATGAAATTTAGTATGCTGGGGGTTTCGGAGACGATAAATCGATCTAGCTAGGTTTCATTTTCAGAAAACGTCGATTTACCAAAAAAAAACCAAGCAAAGCTCGGTCATCCAGGTACTGGGACTTAAACATAACGGCGAAATGAGGGTGTTAATATACATCTCTGCCCAACCTTTCGGGGATTACAGGCGTGATGTTATGTTACATTATGTTAGTACATATGTTAGCTTGGCAATCTACTTATTTACCGACGTTACATTATTATGTAAATATAAGCGGAACACAATTTCACACCGTTCATTCAGCCCTCAACCAGCTGTCTGCCTCCCAATCCTCCCGCCAGCAACCCCCTTAACTGAGGTCCGAGTCCCATTAGGGGTCGCCTTTAGTGCTGTAGTTGCTAGTATTCATGATGTTAAAGTAGTACCTAATAGTAGTTAGCTTAGGTTAAGTACTTTACTTCGTCTCCATTGGCTGGAGACCCATCAGGTCTCGCTAATAAGTGCTCGGTAACGTAGAAGCGGTTCGCAAAGACCAAATAAGAGCAGAAAAACAAAAAAAAAATTAGAGAATTTGTCGAAACTAATAAGGTTATTTAAGGTATAACGGGCTGGTGTCCGCAACTCCACGTCTGAGCGCGTATTTTGCGGCACGGGTGGTAAGTGTAGTCACTCGATCCACCCTAACTCCTCGAAAAAGGTCAACTAATAAGGTTAATACATAGGTTGAATAAGTAGTGATAGCCTAGTGGTGTGACCGTCGTACTGCCAAGTCATAGGTCTCGAGTCCGAACCCAAGACACGCACCTCTGACTTTTCGGATTCATGTGCGTATTGTATAATTATCACTTTCTTAAAAACGGTGATGGAAAACGTCGTCAGAAAACCGGCATGCCTGAGATATATTTCTCGACGGCATGTGAAGCCAACTTAGAGGCCCATGGGCGGCATAAACTTGGACACCAGGTTAATCACTAACCACACGAAAAGAAGAAGAAGACAGGTTGAATACAACATTCATACACACATAAACTCACGTCTTTTTCCCATGGGGGTAGGCAGAAACTATAGAACGCCACTTGCTACGACCCTTACATACTCCTTTCGCTTCAACCACATTCATACATCTTGTCATACACGCACACCGGTTGAGAGTACTACGCACCTGAACTTTGTGAAGAACATCACCAATAACATCGATTGAATGAATTCAAATTCTGGTATAATATGAAACTATCTTGCTTGAGCTCAAATATTAAAAGTCATCTATGTATGTATGAGAGATAAACTTACCTAGTTTATCCCTCGAAAATGGGTATAATATTCTTGGCGCGCTATTGCTTAAGTCAGAATGCTACTGCATAATCTGAGAAGACTAATGTGAGAGAACATTTGGGAAGGAAGATTACATTGTATGTTATGCATGCGGTTCGATTTATTGAGGCGGTGAAATATAGGCATGAAAGGAACAAAGGAATTTCAATTACATTTTAAACTAAACAGTGTTTTTATATGACAGAACTTTATCGTTACATTGCCCTGTAACTGGGTTGTGTAGGTCTAGTTTGTGGATGGGGAACCGCTCGTTACTCATCCAGACCCCTCCTTGCCTCGGAGAGTACGTTAAACAGTCGGTTCCGGTTGTTATACGAATACCTACGATAGTCGTTAGGGAAGTGAGAAGCCCGAAAGTTTAACAACCGATCTAACCTTTGGCTATTAGCATTGCCGTATAACTGGATGAGATATGATGGCAGTCGCTCCGTGTTAAATACTGGTATTCCGCCGCATCTGGTTAGTCTGGAAGCAACAAACCCCAACATAGTTGGGAAAAGGTTAGGCAGAACGAGATTTTTATCATTAATATTTATTATATTACCTACATGTTATCCTAATATATACAATATAAATCTAAGCTAATAGGAAGTGCCTATTAGGAATCCATAGTCACGCAAAGTAAACTAAACCAACGAGAAAAATTTGATTAAAAAAAATAAAAACGAAACTAGTATAATACAACTAACTATAAATACTTGGAAGCAATGAATCCAGGGCACCAACATAAACAAAACAATGTCTAAATGTTAAACAATGTTTAGTTATGTTTTCTGAGATATTAAGGTTTATGTTGGTGACCCGGATACAGCGTGTTACAAAAATATCCCTAAAGCCAAAAGGGGGTAAAAAGGTCCTTTGTAAAGAGTCTATTGGCAATATTTGAAAACCGTAGCATGACCCAAAAAAAAGAATTTGGATAAAATATAGAATAATCACAATTGAAATGCAACCCTGAAAACATAAAACTAAAGAGGAGACTACCCAGAAAGTAATTTACATTCTTACCTAATTTCCTCTGAGAGGTAAATGACAACAACCGGTTTTCGGTTTGATAAATATTTTCTTATTCATGGGGAATTATGTAACACGTTGTATACATAATACGTATAACAACACAATTCGCAAATAAAACAATAATTAAAAATTGCACTCATGCGTCGTAATATTCCTCTATATCACTGTCATCTGGAAGCGTGCCCAGAAGACTGGCAGTGTTTAGTTTGGAAGCAGTTCCCTGTCCAAACATACGATACGACGGCGCGGCGACGCTACAAATAATTGTCATACTATGGCATTGATTTTATTGGAACACGATCTAGAAATTTACTTTCTAGCCTCCGTTGTTCTCACGTAGCTAAATTATTATGGTAAGTGTTTTGCAAAACAGCTACTGACGCCGATTCTGTTGCGCACAACTTAAAAACTTAATTTGGGCGATTGCCATCTTTTTCACTGTGATAAAATAAGAAAGAGACGGGTGTTAATAAGAATTGACAAAGTTGAACTAAAATTTCCATTCAAATTAAGAGGATGCGTCGGAACGTGTTGACTAAAAACACGGTGAAGTTCAAGGCGTAAAGTAGTTTGACATCTCTAACTTAGTTCTTATCTATCACCGTCCTTTTCTCCCGCTGTCTGTTAGTAAAAGATAGCAATTCTCTAATTTTATTATACCTAGTTGGTGAACAAAAGAATCAGCACCAATGTCCAATACTTTCCAAATAACTGTAATTAGTTGCGGCTTATTCTCAGAAGAAGACGAAAATATAAGATCAATGAACGGGCAAGGAAATTTTAAAATGTCAAAAGTGCATACTTAATACTTTTGAATCTATTATTTCTAAGATTTAGTAATAT
The DNA here is from genome assembly GCA_910594945.2 of Amphipyra berbera. NCBI lineage: Eukaryota > Metazoa > Arthropoda > Insecta > Lepidoptera > Noctuidae > Amphipyra > Amphipyra berbera. Next base: position 7,688,884 of record OU343144.1, on the reverse strand, counting down.
TTCAAGTTTTACAATACATAACATAACATCACGCCTTGTATTCCCCGAAGGGTGGGGAAGAGGTGTTTAATAACACCTTCATTTCGCCGTTATGTTTAAGTCCCATGTAATAGGGGGCGAGCCTATTGCCATCAACCGGGCACAAAACCAAGCTCTGGGCTGCTACTGAGGAATTCCACACGGAAAAACCCAATAACACTTTGGCCGACCTGGGGATCGAATTCAGGACCTCAAGATCAGCAGTCGCACTTGTCACCACTAGAGCAATGAGATAGTTTCAACGAGTCACAAATCTAAAATCCGGGCTGCTACTTAGGAATTCCACACGGAAAGACTCAATAACACTTTGCGCGACCTGAGGTTGGAACCCAGGACTTCGAGATCAGCAGTCACGCTTGCCACCACTACATCAACGAGGCAATAAAAAATCAAAATAAAAGTTATTGTAGCATCTTGACAACAAAATGATCGGTAAAATCAATGTCTAAATGCTTTTCTCCTTTTATCGACGAAAAAATCAAAAACTTTAACGATATTTCGGACAGACTCTCCAAAATTAATTTACATTCGGCATTCACCCTGATTAGATACTGTTGTTTTGGCCCAAATTTTATATATTCTTTACGCTCTTCCCCTTTATGGAATCAGCCACACCTCTTGGACAAAATCGACCAAATCATTCGCAGCACCCTAACATCCATTTTAAATGTGGCCTTGGACAACCGAGCGTGGCTGCAAGCCACACTTCGCATCCGTTTTGGAGGCCTCGGTGTCCGCAAAATTTCCAGTATTAGCTTACCGGCGTTCCTGTCCTCTGTCCACAGCACCGAGAAGTTGACCGGGAAAATTTTAGCCCCCTCCCTAGTTGACTTTGAAGTGCCGTGCTTGACCGACGCGGTGAACGCCTGGAAAATGGCTTGCCCGGATACAAATCGGCCCGTGAACCCATCTTCCCAGAGGCAGTGGGATAAGCCGCTCTGCAGGTTGGTACGGAATAATCTCATTAATACGTCCACCAACTCTGCTGAGCGTGCCCGTTTGCTGGCTGTGGGTGAGTGGGAATCGGGCCTCTGGCTTCAGGCACTACCATCACCCAACATAGGCACTTTGCTGGGTGACACTACCTTCCGGCTCGCTACTTGTCTGCGTCTCGGCGCTCATTGTGTGGTTCCGCATCACTGCCAATGCGGTGAAGGTGTCGACTGCCTCGGTCACCATGGCCTATCTTGTAGTAAGAGCACAGGTCGGATAGCACGGCACGCTAGCATTAATGACATCATCCGTCGTGCTCTTGTCACCAGCTGGCCATGGGGCCCGAGTGCCCACTTAGTTTTTCGCGACATCGCCAAGTGGTTGGTCGACTCTTCACGTGAGCATAGGGCCTATATTTTGGCCAAAGAATCAGCATTGCCATACAACGTGGCAATGCTGCCAGCCTTATGGGCACTTTTCCTGTTGACAGCGAAGCGGACGAATTTTTTGATGCCCTTTGATTCTTTTACTTTATATTTGTATTTTAGTAGTTAAGATTTATATTGTATAGGTATATTAGGATAATTCTGTAAATAAATGTTGTAGATATTTCTGTAATTAAAAGATGTCTAAATTATATTTCCAGGAAATAAGATAAGGTCATGCATGATTTTACGTACGGCCCTGGTCAGCGTCCAGTTAACCTGTCAGTCACGCCGCACGCACAGCTCAAAGTCATGCATATGCATAGATGCAACTTTGATGTCATGCCAACGTGCCAGCGGCCGGTGAATATTCCAAGAATGCTAATATAGGAGCCTGACGATGAGTGACATCATTTTGTTGGAAATACTTGTAGTGAATATTGAAGATTTAATTTGTAAATTTCGTCGTACAAAATAATGGTGAACTACAGATATTGAGTTATACAACGTGTTACATAATTCCCCATGAAAAATGTAAATAATCAAGTAGTCTTTTAAGGTTGTTGTCATTTACCTCTCAGAGGAAATTAGGTAAGAATGTAAATAACTTTCTGGGTAGTCTACTCTTTAGTTTTATGTTTTCAGGGTTGCGTTTCAATGATGATTATTTTATGTTTTATCCAAATTCTTTTTCTTTTTGCGTCATACTGCGGTTTTCAAATAATGCCAAATGACTCTTTACAATGGGCCCTTTGAACCCCCTTTCGGCTTTAGGGGTATTTCATTTATACCGCAAGTTTGTCAAAATGCATGATAACAACATTTTTCATTGCTAATATTTACGCAATTTAGGGTTGGACAGTAAACTTGTTCTGACTATCCTTTTCCCAACTATTTTGAGGTCGGCTTCCAGTCTAACCAGATGCCGCTGAATACCAGCATTTTACACGGAGCGACTGCCATCAGACCTCCGCAATCCAGTTACTGGGCAATGTCGATACTCTAAGGTTAGACCGGTTGTCAGATTTTTGGGCTTCTGACTACCCGTAACGACTATAACAAGATAACAAATTGTTGCTTACCGCAAAAAAGTCAATAATTATATCAAATTACATTGTAATCAACATGTTTTTCAAACATCTTTCCTTAAATTAATGGAAGAACTCTGGCTGGAAACAAAACGGGATGAAAAAAAAACAAAATCACATCATGATTTCAAATACACGATCCATCTATTATTAGAACGGGAGGTGCTCGTAATGATGGACGGTATACCAGTACCTGATACTCTCGTTATGAGAGCGCTCGAGGAAAAACATCTACGTAGTCTTGTAGATTCGATAAAATTTGTATTTTTGTTAAACGCGATTTGGTATCCGTGAAAGGTGAGGCAGATGTACTGTCTTGACGGATGATCCTGATGCATACAAATTACAATCCTACCAACAACATACCTGTAAAAAAATAGGCCGACTAGGTACACGAGAGGACTGAGTTTAATATTTGAAAAAAAAAACTGAAATGCAAGTTCCTTGCCTACACGTTATTAACAGTGTTTTAAGCACAGAAAAATAAATGTGAATTGATAAACAGATCTTGGCAAGTTTTAATTAAATCATTTAGATTTTGCATTAAACGAATCCATTTTTTAAGCACTTGCTGACATCCGAATACCTATGTTACTTCGGTGACAATGCAAATATGGTAACATACACCCATATTCTAAGACGTTTCTCCAAAACTTACTCGACTCATACTCGACTCAGAACGGCCTCGAAAACACCTTCAAAATTGTATTCTTAGTCGCAATTTCGAGTGAACTTTGAGGTTCTTCGACGGAGTCATTACGTCATAATTTGAATTATCTGCATCGCGCAAATAACGCCGCGATAAATAATTGTAAGGATTATCGTAAGCATATTCGATAAAGTCATCAAAATTCTTTTTTATTGCATACGAACTTTGACACTTCCTTTCTTAAGGTAGGTTCCGAGGTACCTTGAATTTGACAGATGATTCCTTACCTCGACTGAGGAAAAATCTCGAGTCGAGGACATTCATGTCAACTATAACTACCGATGGTAGCGAAAAAGGCTGAGTCGAGGTGGAGTCGAGTCGAGTAAGTTTTGGAGGAACGTCTTAGAATATGGGTGATAGAGCTAGTCTGATAAGCCGAAAATAAAAGCTTGTTTTAAAAAAGTTTATTAGAACGAAAAAGGTATGGATGGCACCTACAAAATGAATTAAACATGTTTCATAACATTTTGAGTAATATTTGTATTTCAATGTTTACGGAAGCTCTTAAAACTAACAAACCCGGAAACTTCCACCTGAGACCGCAAGCGCTGCTGACGGCTTCCAATGTTGGAAAATAACATTCAAGTGATAAATGTGGATTGTTGAGTTGAGCGGATTTATTAAGTATTGGATTAAATTTCTATTTGTCTAGTGGCGTAGAGGTTATAAGTATTGATTCAGAGAATCTCTCCCAGGGTGGCTTTTATCCATTTACTCAGAGACTGATGGCCTAATATTCAAACGCTACTCAATTTGAAGTTGCGGTTAATTAAAATATTTTGTAAAATACCTCTCATACGATTTATGAATGTCCCAGTAACGACTTCAATAAAGAAAAGATTTGTTGTTACCAATTTTTATTTATTTATTTAAGTTTGACTACAGCCATATAGGTCTTTGACTCATAGCATTTAAATATAAGATTTATTCTTTTAATTCATTAATAAAATTATTAAAGGAGAATGGGCGAAATATTTAAAACTTGGTTTACTCCTCCTCTAGCAATGCAATACATGCACATACATATACAACACTCACCCACACACACTCTCAACACACATACTCAACACACACATATTTTTTCCGTTTCTTTTGTTTAAAAGTTAAATATTACCTACAATATTGTCAAAGGTTTTAATGTGCTATTCAAATGTAAAGCACGCTGTCCTAAAAGGGGGGCCTGGTAATCTGTGTGACAGGATTTCCTAGTGCAGATACCAGTCTCCCACAAAGGCTGAGTCTAACATATAATTATGTAAAAAATATAGCTATAAGAAACCTTTGTGGAAGAAAAATAAATACATATATATTAATGAATGATACGTCATTTGAAAGGTATTTTTAAGTGAAACATTTGGTATTTACAGAACTAAAGTCAATTGTTAGTATTTTCGGAGTTATAACATCTTTAAAGTGAAAAATCATTTATATCCATACTATCACAATTTCTTCTCTACTCCCCCTCTATCAATGAGTGGTATGTCATTAGAAAGGCCTTCTTAAGTAAAACATTCGATACTAACACAGCTAAAGCCAATTAGTAGAATAAACTATGTCGGGATTTACACCATGTACCTGTTTATTTTAAAGTCAATTGTTAGTATTTTCGGAGATACAACACCATTAAAGTGAAAATTCGTTTATATCCATACTATCACAATATCTTCTTTTTTTTACTCATAATTAAGTATCGCTACGTTCTAATCATATTATTTGCAAATAATAGTTATAGTATCTTATATATGACAAAGCTCCTGTGGCAACACGTGTAAAAAAGATAATAAATATCGATACTTAGGCGTTAACACAGTTTTTAAATGTTTACATTTAACGATCTTTAACTCCATAAATATTAATAATTGACAGTAACTGTAATACGAAAAACCGTTACACTTAAAATATCCTTTCTATTGATATATCACTCATTGCTAGAGGAGGGGCAGACCAAAAAACCCTTCTCCTTTAAAATGTACACATTTTCTGAGTATGACCCGTATAACAATGCTAATATTTTGTCCTAGACAGAACAATTTATACTTAAAATGGCTTAAAATGTTCACAGGCGTTACCTACATCACTTTTGGTGGTCGAAAAATGTAATGACACATATTTTTTATGCGACAAATGTAAGAGTTATTTCTATGTACGTCAAGTAATTTGTCTCTGTCCACTGTGACGGGTACGGGTAGTTCTACATTGGCCAACAACCGACGCCGGCATACAGAACATCAACGACACCGACAATTTCATTCTTCATCCGACACGAACACGACGCGATACCGACAAAAATCTTTCGTCTATAAAGTGCATGCACACAAATATGTAGGTAAGCTTGTAGGTACACTAGGTAAATGAAGAGGTTCATCAGTTTTCAAATTCATTCCTTTCCCAAATCGCGGGCACATGTTACTTTTTCAAATAGTTGAACGGAACAGACCAATGCATGGAAAATTATGTTTAGTTATTTGGTAGCAAAGATCGAAATTGCATTTTGCCTCCATATGACGTAGTAGTGCCATGTTGTCTTTGATTTCATTCAGGGATTTTTTTGTAAAAATCATAACTTCAATCAGATCGATGATTAAATAAATTGACATTACTAGTGTCTGTCATCATGTCACCATAATATCCTGTCAAAAAACATAGTACATTATATCTCGATGTCAAAAAATAATTGTATTTTCATTTGTATAATGTTGACAATACGTAGTCGGTAAAATAGTTGTTCAGCAAGCAGATTCGGTCACCCGCGCGATGGCGCAACGAATATTCCCAAGGAGGGTTGATGTCAGGCAGGCGGCTGGTCATAAAACAATAAGCCCATAACCTCTAACAACATGTATTTATGAAATAGGTATAGGTCTACCAGGATCTGATGGCAAATAGGGAAATTAAATGTTTTTGAGGGTAACACAAGGGTAATTTGAATAAAAAGTCTTGATACTTGTAATTTTTTTTCTTTAACTTCTTCTCGATCTTCTTCCTGCCCTTATCCCACACTAGATGGGGTCGGCACAACATTTTATTTCATAAATCCATGTTGTTAGAGGTTTTGGCTTATTGTTTTATGTGACCCAATGTGCTTGCTGATATTATGCACTGGGTCCCAAAATGATATGCTGATATAGGCTTTTTTGCAATTTTATTGCAATGGAAAAGGAAACCTTGTTAAAATAAGTATGTTTATTAAAAATGTCTGAACAAGAAAACATTAATCAGAACTGGAAAATGTATCAACTACAGTCATACTCGTTTTGACAAGTGACATGTTGACATTGCCATATGAAAACCACTGTTTGTTATTAATTTTTAATGCCATGAGATTCTGGTTGACCTATACAAGTTGTGCCGACCCCACCTAGTGTGGGATAAGGGCAGGAAGAAGAAGATTTATATAATGTTGACAATACGTAGTCGGTAAAATAGTTGGTTTCTTGCACTGTGCAAGCAAAAATAGACCTTAAGGTGCATAAAAATTTCATTCTCCTACTGTACATCAAGTATGCGAGTCTGTCTGCATCCCATACATTTTTTGCAGGGTGAATGGCAGTGAGGGTAGCTACCTTGACCGGTAAACGTACCTAAACGTTTTTTGCATTTTCTGACATTTCTTATACTCACAGACATCTAAATAAGACTGTAGATTTTTGTGCACTGTCCATAATGGTGTGTTGGTACCTACGCTTATGTATGGAAGTGAATGTTGGTCGTGGCAGAAGAGGCATGAAAGTAGAATAAATGCCGTGGAAATGCGTTCCTTGCGAAGTATGTGCGGTGTAACTTTGAATGATAGATTGAGAAATGAAGAGATTAGACAAAGTTGCGGTTTAAAAGATGATGTAGTGACAAAAATTGAAAGCAGTATGCTTAGGTGGTTTGGTCATGTTGAGAGAATGAGTGAACGGCGATTAACAAAAGGAATTTATAAGGCGGATGTTAATGGGAACGCCGGTAGAGGACGTCCTAGAAGGACATACATCGATGTTATTGGTGAAGTTCTTCACAAAGGTCAGGTGCGTAGTACTCTCAACCGGCGTGCGTGTATGACAAGATGTATGAATGTGGATGAAGCGAAAGGGGTATGTAAGAGTCGTAGCATGTGGCGTTCTATAGTTTCTGCCTACCCCTATGGGAAAAAGGCGTGAGTTTATGTATGTATGTATGTATGTAACCAACGACGTTGAAATAAATAGACACGCTATCTCGTATAGACAACATGTGCCAAATGCAATGACGCAATAAGGTTCAAACTACCGCCAGACAGCTGTCAATTTCAATGATACTGTGGTTCCGGAGCCACAATTCGTTGGTACCATGTTGTTCTTCTAAACACCACATCTACACAACGTAAGTACATAATATCAATAGCTTTAACCTTATTGATAGTCGGTCCGATAGTCTTTTGATCACATTGAGCATTAACACATGACTGTACAGTTTCTATAAAATCTGTAAATACATTTCCCAATAGCTTCAAAAGTTATGGTCAGTCTACTAAAAATGTTACTAACGTAAAAATAACGTTAATATAGGTTAATTTTGAATGTCGCAAAAAAAATGAAACCGTCGCGGGAAACACCGAAAATAATAAAAAAAAAAAAATTAAACCGAAGAGAGCCGACGAGTAATGAAAGTGTTGTCGTGTGTCTGCCATCGCGAGCGTCGCTACGTAATAGCCACTCTCACATCCGTACCGTCGCATTAGATGTTTTACATCAAAAATAAATCAGAATGTTATAGGACAGTTGTATTTACGAATCAAAATTCGCTTACATTAGCGATAGGTTTACTGTAGCTTCAATTATGTTATCGGTAGCTGGTAACACTGGACAATGTTGATAAAGGAACCCTAGTCGTCAAGATGAATCAACGTACCCGAAATTAAAAAACTGTTGCCATTCGACGGAGCAGAGGATTCTATGCCAGTATTATAAGTGCTCTGTGATTCTATGTCGAACAGCCGAAGAAGTCTGACCTTCAATATCTGATTAGCTTGTCCTTATTTTCTGATCTTGTGTAAATTATTATATTGTGAACTAGCTTCTGTAACTAACCACTAACCCAAATATAAGTATTCTCAGTAGTGGATAGTCTATGTTGGTTTCATTTACTTTATTTACCATGCTCGCAATCCTGACATACCGATATTAGCTATAACTGTAATGTTAGATTCACTCCTGTAAGATTCTGTTGTTATGTATTTTTAGCCGACTTCCAAAAAAGGAGGAGGTTCTCAATTCGACTGTATGTTTTTTTTTGTATGTTTGTTCCTCGATATCTTTGCTAATTGTGAATCGATTTTAATGATTCTTTTTTTGTTTGAAAGAGTATTCTTTCGAAATGGTCCCATTTAAATTTGGTGAAGATCTGATGAAGAACTTCGGAGATAGACAATTTGAAGTCGGTTTTTTTTTGTTAAAAAGTTTAATTATACAATTACGTTTAAAGTACATTATGCCCCGTCTCAAGCTGCCAGTTTCTACAGTATTTCGTACACCGGCTGTCGGTGTCGTGTCGGCGCTATGTCGGCCAGTGTAGACCCGCCCTACTTCGGATAACATTACTTAGGTCCACATCATAGATCGTTTGTCCTGAACGTAAATAGGCCTATCTGACGAGATATATGATGCTTTCGTGACATTAAATTACAATGGCCATATATTTGGGAACGGAGACGTGGTCGTTGAATGAATATTTGAATAGAAATATGAGGAATGGTCATTTGTTTCTTTTTGTGTGCTTTTGTGGCTATCATAGAGCATTATAGCAATGAAACATAATAGAGCTTTCAGCACAATATTAAATAAAGTTGAAACTTCTTAAAATTAAGTCGATAGTAACAGCCACAGAATTACCTACTTATTTATATTTCTGTGATACCAGCTAATGCCAATTTTAGAAAGAAATTTTCTGTTTATCCTTGTTTAACATAACACATAACATCACGCCTTATATTCCCCGAATGGTTAGACAGAGGTGTTTTAATAACACCCTCCTTTCGCAAGTTATGTTTAAGTCCCATGCAATAGGGGGCGAGCCTATTGCCATTAACCAGGCACTAATCCAGACTCCGGGCTGGTACTGAGAAATTCCTAATGGAAAAACCCAATATCACTTTGCCCGACCTGGGGATCGAACCCAGGACCCTATGCTCAGCAGTCACGCTTGCGGCCACTAGACCAATAAGGCAGTCAATGATACCAAATATCATTTATCCTTATTTCTAGTCAAATATTCTGGTATAAGTAGCTTATTTGCTGCAGTATCCAATAACCTACTGAAAATCGCTTACACATCCTAGCACCTAAATACAAAAATGCAGGATTTTCATATTTTTTTTCTAACATGTACCTTAATCACATACATATTTTATCTTCCATTAAAAATATACTACTTATATTCTTTTGGCCTCTGAGGTGATTAGCATTATAGTGCTGTGGTTAAAACGTAGCTTGTAATTGGTTATCCTTCTCGATTTATATTCATAAGCCCGGCCACCTCTATCACATTGTAGATTGGATACAGCTAACGCCATTACCTAGGTTCCTGTCTTCGTTCAACGTAGTTCTGTTTTCATTTTTGATGTTTAGTTTTATTTTGGTAGAATGATATAAATAAGTTCATAAAAGGGCTGGATTATTAACTATTTACTTAGCAATGGGTGTGACTATGGTTGATGGTACTGCCGATTCATTACCGCCGAACATTTTTATCTTCACATTATCGAATTTTCTTAATATTTACCCTGATTCGCAGTTTTTGTGATTCTGTAAAGACACAATTAATTTATTTTTAACCTGCAAGTAGTTAGTCAATCACGGAACTTACGAAGCGATAATATGATGGTGGTTTGTTAGAAAACGCTTTAGATAAAAAATAATTATATATACTAACTCACTTATACCCTATTCACGGAATGAGAAAAAAAACGTAAACGACATTTCATTACTCTTAATAAAGATATTTTCTGTAAAATAGATCAAAATTTCGAAACTTAGTTGAATAAGAAGTCTTTCAGAAAGATAAACATCACACAAAATTTATTTTTGTTAGAAATTAGTTATAAAATATTTTACAGAAAATATCTCTATTAAGAGTAGTCAAATGTTGTTTACATTTTATTTTTTCGTTTCGTGATAAGGGTAAGTATAGGTACTATTTTTTCATGTTCAGCCCCATGTTAAGCAGTGTTCTTTTACGGGCTGGTTTGCAGTTACATTTATCTCAGTAAATATCATAGGTGACAACGACCGGAGTATCTAAGCGCTGCACAGAGCAATGCAAGAGCATAGCACTCTAAAGACCAGGCAATATGGCGTTCTCAAAATATACGCCACATCAAATTTTATGATTGCTGTAATATAATATTTATACCACGGATATAACGAGGAGTGACCGAAGCAGGTGTAACATTATTTATGTAAGGGTATGTTTTATTTCAAATTTTCTTGGTCTTCCTTAACGTTCTTTGCTGAATATTTGGACACGCTTATATGGTTTGCTGACACACTTTTGGAGCTGATGTTTCTAGAATTTAATGCGAAGCGACTGCTTTGTGGTTTGTGTATGAGGAAGATTAGGTAACGAATTAAATTGGTCGATAACCGAATTATCGAAAAGATTGTTAATCGGGGGCTGGCCTCTACAACTTTTCTTCTTCTCCCTGCCCTTATCTCACACTAGGTGAGGCCGGCAAAAGATGTAATTCGTAAATCCATATTGTTAAAGGTTCTGGCTTATTGTTTCATGACCGGCCGCCTACCTGACATCAACCCTTCTTGGGAATACTCGTTGCGCCGCCGCGCGGGTGACCCAATGTGCTTGCTGATATTATGCACTGGGTCCCAAAATGATATACTTGTCAATCTGAATGTTCTTCTTGGTGGAGTATACTTGAAGTTCCTCGACCCACTCAGTCAGTTTTGCTGGCTTCTGCAACTTCTATAGCTAAAATACTCAAATGTTACTCAATTTTAAATAGGTGATAAGCCTCGTGCTGTCTCTGTCACTTTAAGGCGAAGTAACAGTGATAGCACGAAATTAACGGCAACTTAAAATTGAGTGGCGATTGAGTATTTGGCCATTAAGTAGTATTATCAGAATTAGGCCAATAAATATTGCTAACATAGAAATCCTTTATTAGAAAACTCTCAACAGATGTGGGAGGATAAATTGGGTGACTCTTAGCCCACAATCTAGTTATACAAGGTGTAAATACAAGAACTGAAAACCTCTTACGGGTTCATTGTACTCATCATCATGAACAATTTCTACTAGGGACCAAACCAGAGATCGCGACAAAAAAGCTGCTGCTCCATACCTTTATGTTCGCATAACTCGACAAAATGTAGGGAACAGCAGTTTTTTTTTCGCGATTTCTTGATTGGTACCATAGTAAAAGTTGTTCATAATTATTGTACAATGAGCCCTTAAGAGCCCGTTCACACAGCGGATCCGTTTTAACGGATCTGTCGATACTGGATGTGTTGTTCACATCTGTACCGAGGGATTAGTTAAACAAATGGCAGCTGCGTCGCAACTGACAGGCACGGGACGATAAAAATAACGGACGCAGTATATTTTACTAGATTCGGAATACTGTCATGTATGTAAACTCGCTCACAAAACTACAGGTGCCATCACCAAAATAAAAACGGATCCGCTAAAACGGGTCCTGTGATACCTTGTATATACAAGGTTAGTCGGAAAGGGGGTACTAAGCCGAAAGGGTGTTAAAGTACCCATAATAAGGGATAACTTTCCCCAAAACTCGATAGTTTAAGAGAAATAGCTTTTCAAAGATTTCGTAAAAAATATGCTAAAATCTATCTGTCCATAGCTATGATCAGCTGTTTTTACAATTTAGGTCATATTTGGGGTCACGGATTAGAAAAATAATTTTCTGAATTCATAACTAAAGCAGGTATGTTTTTTTTTGAAAAAACTAAAATAAAAAAAAAAATTCATGCAAATAAAAATTATCGAATTTTGAAATTTTAACAATTGCTTTGTAATAGTCATCAGTGATACTTTAGGTGGCCCGCGGCTTAGTACCCCCTTTCCGACTAACCTTGTATAAGTCTAAAATACGAGAAGCAAAACAAATATTAACAGAAACGTGAGCGTTAAAAGATAAACTTAAGTCGTAAACATTTTAAACCACCGCCTTTAAACTTGGTAACAATACTAGAAGCAAGCGTTCTCGCACATTTGGATAAGTTTTAGATTCAGCTTAATAACGTGTTTCAAATTATTTTAGTTTCATATCTCTCCGCGTTGGATGTGTTTTTGAAATTAAGTTTAAACTTTAAAGTATCATGAAAATGTACGTGGAAATTGGAAAAGTAGGTGTTTTATATTTTCAGAATTATCTATTATAATATTATAAAGCTGAAGAGTTTGTTTGTTTGTTTGTTTGTACGCGCTAATCTTAGGAAATACTGGTTGAAATTTAAAAAAATCGTTTTGTGTTGGATAGTCCATTTATCGAGGAAGGTTATAGGCTATATAACATCACGCTACGACCAATAGGAGCGGAGCATAAATGAAAAATGTTGCAAAAATGGGAAAAATGTCCACCCGTGCGAAGCCGGGACGACTTCTTAAATATTCATAACCAAGATATGGAACGTGTTATTGAAATAACGCAAAAACTCAAAGTAGGTTGTTCAGATCCGACAGTCGAATCGATTCAGCAATTTTTTTATGTTGCTTATATTTTTTACATACATATTAAACTCAGGCCTTTTTCCCATGGGGGTAGGCAGAAACTACAACGTGTTACAAAAATACCCCTAAAGCCGAAAGGGGGTTAAAAGGTCCCTTGTAAAGAGTCTATTGGCAATATTTGAAAACCGTAGTACAACCCAAAAAAAAAGGATTTGGATAAAACATAAAATAATCATCATTGAAACACAACCCTGATAACAAAAAACTAAAGAGTAGATTACCCAGAAAGTAATTTACATTCTTACCTAATTTCCTCTGAGAGGTTAATGACAACAACCGCTTTTCGTTTTAATAAATATTTTCTTTTTCATGGGGAGTTATGTAACACGTCGTATAGAACGCCACATGCTACGATTCTTATAGCGAGTTCTCACGGTTCGATTTTAGTTGATCAACAAAAGTTGAAACGTTTTGTTTCTTCAAATTGATTCAATTTGATTGAAAGTCTGTTCACACGGTTCAAATCGCATGCGATTTGGCAGTTGATCAACTAGAATCGAATCGTGTGTGAACCTGGTGTAACACACACCGTTCGCTTAGCCCACATTCATACAATTTTCTCAATTATTATTATTTCAAAATTCTCGCAAATTACGCGCACCATTTACCTAAACTAAAAGTTACTACGAAGGGGCGGTTTGTGGGGCGAGGTGGGGGTAGTCGTTCGATCAGAACAATCGGATTAGAAAAATTTAATCACAAAATTCCGGTGAACAAAACTGCAAACATTTTCTACAATAATTTATGAATTTAAATCATTTATAGCTGAATCAATTGGTCTGAGGTTTTGCGTTATTTAAATTTAATAACAACGTAACATATCATCACGCCTGTAATCCCCAAAGAGTTGGGCAGAGGAGTAACACACACCCTCATTCCGCCGTTATGTTTACGTTCCATGTAATCTAGGTGTCTAATGTGGACCTGCATCTATAAATTTGTAAATTACAACAATATTATTCATATTACTTTTTTTTAAATTTTATTTTTGTTTGTTAGTTTTTGTACTCAAGTCTTTTAGTACTATATTACTCATTGGTCTGTGGTCAGGACCTCATTGTTCTCTCACTATCCTAAATCATTGTACTGTATCCACTGAAATTGTTAAAGGTATTATTTTTAAAAGAGTAACCATGGAGTTTCTTGCCGGCTCTTCTCCATAGGAAACAACTAATTGGAACCGTGCACCTAAATTCGACGTTTCATAAGCACCTGTATTGGTTTATGTGAAATAAAAATTTTTGATTTGATTTGATTTGAATAAAGGTGACGAATCTTTTGCCATCAACCAGACACAAATTTAAACTCTGGGCCGCTACTGAGAAACTCCACACGGAAAAACCCAATAACACTTAGCCCGACTTGGGGACCGAACCCAGGACCTCACGATCAGCAGTCGCGCTTGCCACCACTAGACCAACGACGTAGTTTTAAATAGCGGTTAATTTAAATAACAAATAATAATATCAATATAAAACAAATATTCACCCCCTGGGAGCTTACCTACCCACTATTACGCACAATGTTCTGTTTCGCCCAACCTTTTCCAACTATATTGAGGTCAGTTTCCAGTCTAACCAGATGTGGCTGAATACCAGTATTTTACACGGAGTGACTACCATCAGACCTCCATAACCCAGTTACAGGACATTACCGATATCCTATAGTTAAACCGGTTGTCAGACGTTCGGGCTTCTGATTTCCCGTAACGACTGTCATAGGTATTCGTATGACATCCGGGACCGATTGTTTAACATGCTCTCCGAGGCACGGAGGGGTCTCGATGTGTAACGAATGGTCACCCATCCATAGACTGACCGCGGCTAGCGCAGCTTAACCTCGCAAATTGTGTGATCCGTCCTGTTGGTATTTGGCCACGAGCACCTACACAATATATCTATACTAATATTACAAAGAGGAAAGATTTGTATTTTCGTATGTAACGAATAAACTTCAATCTATACTAATATTATAAAGAGGAAAGATTTGTATTTTTGTATGTAACGAATAAACTTAAAAACTACTGGACCGATTTCAAAAATTCTTTTGCCGTTAGAAAGCTACATTATCACTGAGTAACATAGGCTACGGGCGGAGCCGTGAGGACACAGCTAGACTGAGGAACATAGGCTACGGGCGGAGCCGTGAGGACACAGATAGTCTATACTAATATTATAAAGAGGAAAGATTTGTATTTTTGTATGTAACTACTGGACCGATTTCAAAAATTCTTTTGCCGTTAGAAAGCTACATTATCACTGAGTAACATAGACTATATTTATTACTGGAATAAAACTTCTTACGCGGGTGGAGCCGAGAGGACACAGCTAGTGTAAAATAATGCCGATTTACACAACCAATATCTTTTATTTACTTACCAATATGTATATTTTAGGTTATAAACTATAGCTAGGCATTATTTATGGACTCTGTTGGGCAGAGCAACAAGAAGAAGACAAGAAAACACACAATATTGAAATAAACTTCTATTATTACTTCACGCAACGCGGTCAGTGCTCGATGCAGTGGTAAATAACATTCGGATGCGGCGTTCTAGTTGTAGTCAAATGTTTGCACAGTTCTACACTATTTGCGACGGTGCCCACTAGTCCTCTGCAGCGATCGCACTTATGTGACTGAAATTGTAGACAGACAAATAAGTGAAACTCAGTTGCAGTATAGAACCGATAGTGCCTTGATACTTTTAGGATTAAGGACGCATTTGCAGAAAAAGTAGATAAAAAGTCAAACTATCACTCATATTCTAAGACGTTGATGCAAAACTTACTCGACTCGACTCCACCTCGACTTAGCCTTTCTCACTACCATCGGTAGTTATAATTGACATAAAAGTCCTCGACTCGAGATTTTTCCTCAGTCAAGGTAAGGAATCATCTGTCAAACTCAAAGTACCTCGGAAGGAAGTGTCAAAATCGTATGTAACAAAAATGAATTTTGAAGACTATCGAATATTCTTACGTTAATCCTTACAACTATTTATTGCGGCGTTATTTGCGCGATGCAGATAAACAAAAATCTTCGAAATTATGACGTAATGACTCCACTCTACCTCGACTCATCTGAGGATCCCTTGGTCGAGGAACCTCAAAGTTCACTCAAAATTGCGACTGGTTTTTTCGAGGCCGTCTTCAAGGCGTCCTGCGTCGAGTATGAGTCGAGTAAGTTTTGGAGGGACACAGCCCACACAGCCCTCACAGCGTACCTTTATCTTCAAGTGAGGTCAATCAAAATATTTGTGTCCGTGGATCCCTCTTATAGACCGCTTATTTCTGCTATTAAGCGACTGGAGTCCACTCACGATGATGGCCGAAAGTAAAATGATAGATGCGAAACCAGCCTTATTTTCACACCGTTAAAATTCATCTGTCTAGCAAAATAAGTGAAAATATTTTTTTAAGAAAACTTTTCCTTAGCGTATTCCAAACATTTCCTTTTTTTTCCGTCTTTTAAAGTTAAATGTCTGCTGACTAATAGTAAGTAGGTACCTATTGTAATTTTATATTAAACCCCTTGAATTCTTTAGGTTTTCCTACCGAAACTCACTCCATTTTCGTTATTTCCGTGGGAAAAGGCCGCGGAAAATTAATATTACTGAATTCTAAATTGTCAAATTTAAAAATGTTTTCTCCATCTTTTTTAGACAAAGGAGTAGTTTATCCGTACGAGTTCCAAAACATCTAGACAAACACGGATTAATCCGAAAATGTTCCGAAAAACAGCTTATAAGTAAGCTGTTGTTGGCAGAACAATAGGAATTTATTTCAACACCGCGCAACGATTTTATGAAACCGTTCCATGGAATTTCACTCACTCTCAATCACTGATTGATTGAGTGTGAGTGGAGATAAAATACTAACAAATGAAACTGTTTTCGTAAGATAAATAAAACCTATTTATATTTGATTAGGTAGTTGTAGATAGGTGTGCCTGTAGGTCTTCGACAGTTTTAGTGGGAAATGAGGAAATTATATAGTTGATTACTCCTGTCGTGATGCTTTTGTATATACGAATTAATTGCAGGTACCTATTTATTTAATTTAGTATTGATTTTATTTCCAATGTCAATGAAAAATTTGTATTATTGCGTAAGTATTTGTATTATTTTAATTAAGTGGAAACATTGGATGAAATGCTAGAAGTTGTATATTCTATAATGTTTAAATGAAAGTATGTTACTTACTGATAATGTTTATAATACAATGACAATTTCTCATTTTGTTCACTTTTCGTACAAGAAATCATATTTTTTCATTGATTAACTGTCAGCTGTCAATTTGCGCGCAATTTTTCGCAGTTTTCTCGTGCTGACGTGTTGACGTTGTTTCACCTGCGACACAAGGGAATTCACTCATTCAGCCACACAGCCATCAATCCATCTCTGCTTGTTTTGATGTTATGTTCCGAAAAAAATTGGTTGTATCGTTGTGTTTTAATACACAAATGTTTAGGTAATAAAATTCAGGTTATCGTTAATTAAATTGATGTTAACAAGAAGATAATCGTTTTAGGTTCAATAAAATTAGAAAGATATTATATTGTATTGGAAAAATTATTTTTTTATACTCTATGTACCTAATAACATTTGATAGAACACAATAATACCCTCGAGGTCAGTTAAGTGGCCTCAAATTCCGATCCTTTCTTATCAACCCTTTGCATGGCGGCCTTCATCATGGCCTTCGTGGAGTCCGAACCTTACTGAATGTTAAGACCCGATATCCTCTAATCGGCTCAACGCTACCGCAGCCCACCCTACCAGGGACAAAAACAATATTATGCGTTGTCACAGCGCTGTACTCGGTAAAGTACGTAAAAACAGCGTCGGTACTTATCAAAACAATTCAGTGAATACATCTAGGTGTTCCGACCAATAGCTTGTTTTTAGTGCGTTTATGTTTAATGGGATCTATTGTAACAATCGAATGTTAACAATTGTGAGTCTTTGTATTTAAATAGTTGTTTTTCCTAGCATTTTTGTTGGGGTCAGCTTCCAGTCTAACCAGATGCAGTTGAATACCAGTATTTTACTGGGTAGTGCCGATAATCTAGGTTTAGACCGATTGTCAGACTTTCGGGCTTCTGACAATTCTTAACGACTGTTATAGGTATTCGTATGACACCCGGAATTGAGGTTTAATGTACTCTCTTGGACGAAACAGAAATTACGAGAAAACACCTCTATCTTTATAAAGATATGATTTCAAATTGTCATAATAAAGCAGCGTGCACATAGTTACAGCACTCATAATTCCGCATAAAGTCTACAGCTTAGGAGTCTCAAGAAGCATGAACTCGACATGCATGCAAATACGTTCGTGTGTTCATACATTCTATGCAACATTCAACACCTACTTATTTGCTTTTATTTAAAACGCTGAAGTGTTAAATTAATAAGTACTCGTTTGAATTCTTTTGCTAGTTGATAGCAATATGCTCGCCCCCTATTACATGGGACTTAAACATAACGGTGAAATGAGGGTGTTACTATACACCTCTGCCCAACCCTTCGGGGAATACAGGCGTGATGTTATGTTATGATAATTATGTTATCCTGTTAGTCAGTAAAATGTCCACTGCTAAACACTGATGTCTTTCGAAACGCTACGATCAATGGTCGTGACGAAATATTGCAATAATCACCGCTATGCGACAACGCATTGGCGATCGCAGTATACTTTTATAAGCGCATAAGCGCACACCATGGTCCATCATCTTCGCATAATCCCATAACCGTTTTTAACAGCACCCGGTAATCAGATTACCCCAAATATATAATATAAAAATATAACGGCGAATTGAGGGTGTTACTATACCAGTGGCGAAGGCTCCATACAAGCCGATTCCTACCGGCTTCCCTTTTGAACAGTCACTACTAGTGTCTACTATTACCAAATAATATACTTAGTCACATTACTTACATGTACTTAATACTTTCTAATACTAGATCTTTAGTTTTATTTTAAACATTATATTTACCTACATGCAGTGCATGCGTCACTTTTGGCCAAGGAAGTATTTTTTGTACCGGCTTCACTCTTACCAAAAGTGACCCTTCGCCACTGTACTATACACCTCTTCACAATCCTTCGGGGAATACAAAGCGTGATTGTATGTGATTATGTTTATGTGTTATGCAGACGATTTCGCCACGATATTTCGCAAATGATTACTCCATTTTGTTTAATTCTCTGTGTCAAAATCAAGTCTGTAACCCGCTTGTAGTGAATGTTGCTGCTTGACTTAAAGTCAGATTAAATTAGCGTGTGTTTCACTACTTAAGTAAACGTTTTGTTAGTGAAAGGGAAGTTGTTTGTTTGTCGGTTTTCGTGTTGATTTTCACACGCTCTCTTCGTGATTAACTCTTGGGTGTTGGGGACTGTTAAGTTTTAATTTGAAGCGCAAATATGATACGGTGAATACACTGTTAATTGGGCCATTACAGCGCTTTTATAAATTTATAATTACATCTATATGGATTGAGTCGCCTTTCATTACTTAATATAATTTATCATAAATTTCACTGAAGCGTCACGTAATTCACGTTCCGACTATATAGTTAGGCTATTTATATTTAAACACTTATTCAGTTTACAGAATGTATTTTTATTTATTACTGCCTCGTTAGTCTAGTGGTGGCAAGCGCGACTGCTGACTATGAGGTCCTGGGTTCGATCCCCAGGTCGGGCAAAGTGTTATTGGGTTTTTCCGTGTGGAATTCCTCAGTAGCAGCCTGGAAATTGGTTTATGCCCGGTTGATGGCAATAGGCTCGTTCCCTATTACATGGGACTTAAACATAACGGTAAAATGAGAGTGTTACTTTACACCTCTGCTCAACCCTTCGGGGAATACAGGCGTGATATTATGTTATGTTAATATTTGGAAAAGCTAGGAAGACAATTTTATATTCTAACTACCGACCCGCCCCGGTTTCGCACGGGTGCAATGTGGAAACTAATGTGGGGCATATAAACCTTCCTCTTGAATCACTCTATCTATTGCTGAAAACTGCATTCAAATCCGTTGCGTAGTTAAAAAGACCTAAGCGTACAGACAGCGGGAGCGACTTTGTTTTATACTATGTAAAGATAAAGATAATATATATCATCACCCCATCCTATCCGATTTCACTGTTGGACACGGGGTTCTTCTCACTTCTCTACATCGACGTCGCATCAAGTTGGGTGTCGTCCCACATCACGTTTGCCAATGATAAGTCACTGAACTTCATTGATGACATATTACCTAGAACTTTAATATTTTGTCGTCCAATAATTTTCAGTACATTTTCCTCACTTTTCACCTTAAGAAGCTCTTTTACGCCAGTGATTAATATCCATCTTGTGATATTTTATCAGATTCCTGTCAAGAAAGAACGTGACATTTTTCACAAATGTCTCGCAACCCTAGATGGATTTACGGCAGATGTCTTAGGCCCCTTGTTGACGAGACGGTTTGTACACGGCCCGGTCTATCACCGGCACCGATGAAAATCAACCAAGCTTAAACACAACACGATTTGTAACGGGTGGCTAGCCGGCTGGAGTAGATAGTGGATTTGTAGGTTGTTTTTAGTTTTATTTTGTTTTGTTTACTTAAAAGTTAAATTTTATTATGTTTAGTTTTTTAGATTATTTAATTTAATTTATTTTTTGATTATCGCGTGCGCGTATAATTTAATATGTTATTTTTATGTCAGAGGCCAGCTGAAAATCAGTACTGTGCACAGCACAGCAAAGCAAATACTGAGATGGACCCTTGTTACACATTCTGACCTTTTAATGGTGCATGTATATTATGTAACTTGTGTATGTGTGACAAAAATAAATGGTTTAAATGGTTTTAATTAGAGGCTACATACCGGACATTTATATCAGGCCTAGTCGAAATACGTTCATAGTCTCCCATAGATTATGTAATGGACTTGCGCGTCCGTGCACGGTGGTGGTGAGCAGAGCCGCAAGCAAATACGCCGTCAACGTATAGTCAGCATAACTTGGCAAGAGTAGAGAAGAGAATTTCTCTTCTTTCTTTCTTTCTTTCTTCTAAACAGACATGTTTAAAAATAAATTATGGCAATAACCATAGAATAATGACAAGCAATAAAAGTGACCATTTTTAGTTGCACTAAGTGTACATGCGCAAACTTACTCCCACTACGCCAAAACCTTGCCAAGTTCCGTGCCAGCGATTATACCTCCATAGTCTCACATACATAACAAAGGTCCGGGCTTTGAACGGTTTGAAACGATGCTTGATCAAAACCGTGTTGTAAGCTTGGTCGATTTCCATCCGGCGCCGGCAATAAACCGTCTTGTGTACAAGGGTCCTTAGAGCCCGTTCGAGGATTGAACGACGTAAGGTGAAACCGAACATTTGTTAGGGTTGTCAACCGATCTATTGTTGAATACCGTTATAAATTCATTTAATTGGCATCGATAGTAATTTAAGCCTTTGCTACTTGACACCTTGATGGGTAATTAGATGTGTGTGCTAAGATATTGATTGGTACTGCATACTGAAAGGGTCATTTACTTGTCGCCCAACTAAATGATTACTGATCAATGACGACACGTTTGGTGCAGTGGCTAAACGATTGGCTTCTGCGCTGCGGGTCGTGGGTACGATTCCCGCACGGAACAAAAAGTTTACAATTATTAGAATTTTTTATTGCCAAACTGGGCGTATAGATAGACTCGTAAGCTTATTGTACCCGCGATGGCTATAAATGTATAAGAGGTTCTATGCAAAGCTATGGAGTCTTTATTTAGTTATTAATATAGGTTCGCTTACAGTTAAGACATTTATACTTATTATCTAGGATACATGCATATAACATTTTGAGTTTAATGTTTAACTAATTAAAAGCAAACACAGCATGCAGCACAAAAACAAAAGGATAACAGCAGAGACAGTTGACAGTGTAATTGATATTACACGATAAATGTCTCCGGGGGAGGGGCATTCTTCGAAAAATATTAACAAAAATTGAGAACGTCATTAGCATCATCCCAAAGTTAAGAATGCAGATGTTTAATACCTACTATAATTATGATAATGAAAACTCAAACTATACCGCTGCCGTCAAGCAATAAGACAAGAATAAAAACAATCTGACAATACTATAATGTTAACAACCCGGGAGAAGAATGATTTGTTAAAATAATGTTCAAAAATTTCAATTATTCACCCGGGAGCGTCATATACTGCCCATGAGGAATCACAATCAGCAAATTATAATTTACTAACTACGAGCCCGACAGACAGCACCTAACGCTACCCCGGAAGTGCGCAATTGAATCTGAGAATACGTCAGTGTTGTTGCACTCGTTAGCTAACTTGCACATACGCGGAATTGGGGAGTTAGCACCAAGCACAGATCTTCTTAATGGAGGATAGAAGATGGTTATTCGAGAGCGGGGATACCTAGCCGGGACTCTAATGTTTACTTTTTGTAAAAGTTGGGGACTATTAACTTTATTTCTTACTTATTATAAAAGGAGAAGCTGACTGACTGACTGATCTATCAACGCACAGCCTAAACGGCTGGGGTTAGAAACCTGAAATTTTGACAGTAGGTTCATTTTGTGACGTAAACATCCACTAAGAAGGGATTTCTCGAAATTCAACCCCTAAGGGGGTGAAAAAAAATCACGCAAGCGAATCTGCGGGCAAAAGCTAGTTTCTTATAAGTTTATAAAGAAACATTATATCTATTACTTGTCTACGTTTACTTAATGTTTCCATTTTAAAGTGCAGCAGTCTATCGCGATAAGACACTGTTTTCTTAGCGATACCCACAGAATAAGCCAAGTGCCACATGAAACGTTTCTGAATACGTTCAATTCTCAAACTATGGACTGAATAGTGCGGGCGCCATACTGGACTGAATAGTGCGGGCGCCATACTGGACTGAATAGTGCGGGCGCCATACTGGACTGAATAGTGCGGGCGCCATACTACACTACAGTATTTCAACACACTCCTAACAAAACTAAATCTTGGTCTTGGATTTGTGAAACATTTTCCCATTTCTTAAGATGAAACCCAACATTCTAGAGGCTTTCTTTATTATGTTTTCCATGTGCGACGTAAATGTTAGCTTTTTATCCAGAATGATACCCAAGTCCGTAATGTACTCAACTTCTTGCAGTTGAACGTTGTTAATGCTATAACATGAAGGTATTATATTCGCTTTTTGGGTGAATTTAATGTGTTGACATTTTGCGAGATTCAAGTGCATATTATTAGTCAAACACCATCGGTGTAAGTTATCTAGGTCCTTTTGCAGCAAGGTGACGTCTTCAGGCGATTGAATAGTTTTGAGAATTTTAAGGTTGTCAGCAAACATGAAAGGTGTAGAGTAACGGAAGCAGTCAGTAATATCATTGATAAACAAGTTGAATAGAATTGGTCCCTAATGCGAGCCCTGAGGAACGCCTGACGTTACGTTACAACTATTCGAGCTAAAACCATTCAATACAGCATGAAAACTACGACCGCCAAGATAAGAGCCGATCCAACTGAGAACAGCCCCAGAATAACCATATACGGACATCTTACGCAGAAGAATTTCGTGAGAGACCATTTGCTTCATTATTGGTAAAGATACATAAACATAATATAATTATCCCATTACTGTCCCACTGCCGGGCGCGGGCCTCTTCTCAGAATGAGTAGGGTTTAGGCCTTAGTCCACCACGCTAGCCTGGTGCGGGTTGGCAGACTACACACATCGTCGAGAACTGTGTGGAGCCCTCTCAGGTGTGCAGGTTTCGAAAAGTCAGAGGTACGGGCCGAGATCGAATTCAGACCATCGGTAAAGATAGAAGAGTCTTAATTTTAACCGATAACGCTCGGTAAATTATAGGAATTGGCCACAAGTAGAACAGTTTTAAAGCAGATGTCGCGTTTTTTATATTTTTCCCAATATTTTAACTTGCAACTATGCGTCGATGAGTACCTACTGAAGTGCATATGACCCAAAACAATATTTATCTACCAGTATTACAAATAGAAATGAATACGAAATAAAAATATATTTTAAATTCACATAAAATATTTATTATTATTGTATGTTCAAATAGAGAATAAATTCAGCGAATGTCGTGCATTTGATCTATGGACTACAATTCAATATAATGTACCTACTTCTAACTTTTAAAAGATTATTCGAAATGAAAATAGTGAAGAAAAGCTTTAGTTCATTGAAAAAATGATTTATGGAAAACTGCGAGTGATAACAGAAAATGAATGAGATGATGGATCTATTCCATTTAGCGCACCAATTTGAATAGCACCAATTCGAATCATACTTATACAGTGTATAAACGAGATCATGAAATTCCTTCAAACCTGGTGATGTACTGCTGACATTGATTAACTCAGCACGGGACACTTTTGGAATGAATAATAAAAAAATGACAAGAAGTAAACATTTGTTCTTAACGTACCTACGTTCTGGATGCTGTTAGGGCTGCCACGCTTCTGTAGTGCCTCAGGGATGTTCGTGGACGCCCGGATTGACAGCTTCGTTGCAGACAGGCGCAAGCGAGCAGCGTCCTTGTTGCACAGGGTGCGTGCCAGTAACAACAGTCTCCAGAGTGTCATTGCCAACAAACTGGATTGTCCTTTCATCTCAGCTACGTGCTCCTGTAAATATTGGTAATGTCTACTAACATAGTTTTTAGTGTTTATGTTACTAACATCTTGGTATCTATTGATTTTGTATTGTAATTATGGAATTGTTTTCTGAAATAAAGATATTATTATTATGAACGTGAGGAATTTTAGCGCTACGAGTTAGATGAACGTTCCTCACGTTAAGAACACATGTTTACTTCTTGTAATATTTTTTTATTGAATCCAAATGTATCTCATGCAGGGTTAATCAATGTAAGCACTACATCACGAGATTTGAAGGAATTACACGATTTTGTTTACACCCTGTATTCAGGGGTGCGGGTGGGGTTCGAACTCAGGCCTTCCTGCATAGAAGACAAGCATTTATCCGCTAGGCTATCACTGCTTAGTTTATAAATGAATTGAAATAATTACTCCAAATAATTAAACTTCATTCCACTCATATCGAAAATTAGTTTATCACCTGCGCGTCACTTTGTGGATATCAATAAATTCATTATCAGTAATCTGATTAATACGAACCGATTACTTTGTGCTGCGAAATCGTTTGGGGATTAATTAGTAGTTTTGTATTGATAGTTTTTGCAATTAATATTATCTATACTAATATTATAAAGCTGAAGAGTTTGTTTGTTTGTTTGAACGCGCTAATCTCAGGAACTACTAGTTGGAATTGAAAAAATATGTTTGTGTTGGATAGTCCATTTATCGAGGAAGGTTATAGGGTACATAACATCACGCTACGACCAATAGGAGCGGAGCATAAATGAAAAATGTGGCAAAAACGGGAAAAATTTTCACCCGTGCGTAGCCGGGATGGGCCGTTAGTCATTCATAAAATCAAAATAGATAGAAAACATAGTTTAAATTCTACAAATACATTTTAAGTATTTAATTTCGGTAACATTGTCGCACAGTGACAAAGACTGTAAATCATTACAGTAAAAAAAACATGTAGCGTATGTTGGGAGAGATGTTTGACAATCAATCTCAATTTAAATATATTTCTTAAGGGGTTGGTAACATCAATATACAAGTCGGAAAGGGGGTACTAAGCCGAAAGGGTGTTAAAGTACCTATAATAAGGCATAACTTTCCCCAAAACTCGATAGTTTAAGAGAAATAGCTTTTAAAAGATTTCGTAAAAAATATGCTAAAATCTATCTGTCCATAGCTATGATCGGCTATTTAGGTCACATTTGGGGTCACGGATTAGAAACTTAATTTTCTGAATTCGTAACTAAAGCAAGTATGATTTTTTTTGAAAAAACTAAAATAAATATGCTTTTTCATGCAAATTAAAATTATCGTATTTTGACATTTTAACACTTACTTTAAAATAGTCATAAGTGATACATACTTTAAGTGGCCCGCGGCTTAGTACCCCCTTTCCGACTAACCTTGTATAGCTGGCAATGCCACATACTAAATCTATAGCTAACATATTGCTAGCAATAGACTGAGCAATATGTGGGGCAATGATTATCCGTAGGTAATTAATTGCTGTCTGTTATCGCCCATCGGCAGCAAATAATCGGCAACACAAGACCATACTAATATTAAGACAATATTGCCGGCCAACTTGTCAGTTTTTCTTTATTAAAACCATGGCCAACACTATGATTGCTCCTGTATCGTGGGTACATTTACAGACACAAATCTCACATGCACAAACACCCAGACCCGGAACAACTATCTGTAGGCCATACAAATAATTTTTCCGTGAGGAAATCGAACCCGCGATCCGTAGCGCATAAGCCAATCACTCATTCATTGCACCAAACGTGTCGCATCGTTTTGTCCAAATATTGACGAGCAATACGACTATATTGCCGTAACATTGCCGGCAATACTTGCCAGCCACACACTGCTGTAAAATATGCCTTTACACTTAAAATAAAAGAGAAAACTAATTCTGACCGAAATATTTCAGCACATGACTATATTTAATTGACTGTATTTCAACTTTAACCCGATATTTTCCATTTACGAAACATCTGTTACCCCGCATAAAAAACCTTTTCACAGAACCATAATCATTACACTTAAGCGACTGAGAACTAGGAATAATGTTGAAAAGCGAAAAACAAACGACGTCCAATGATGTGTCTTGCCTTATTAATAATTCTTTGGGTCTGACTAACGGTTTCACTAAGTGTCGGAGTTTGTGTTGCCTTCTTGAATTCTTTATGGACGCACTATGCGCAAACTAATGGTGGGAACCCTATTTTGTGTTTGTATAGGACTTCAATTTTAGACTTTGTATACAGGTCGGTAGAGGTGAGATTTGTATGTAGCTGAAACTATTAAGGCTAAGTCATAAACTTGTAATATGATTGCTAAATTTGTCTGCCTTTTATGTCATCTTGGTTTGTAGGGAAGTGTGGAGTAAATGTATTTTGATTGTAGGTATCTGCAGATCACCATGTACAAGGTTAGTCGGAAAGGGGGTACTAAGCCGCGGGCCACCTAAAGTATCACTGATCACTATTACAAAGCAATTGTTAAAATTTCAAAATTCGATAATTTTTATTTGGATGAAAAAAAAAAATTATTTTAGTTTTTTCAAAAAAAAAACATACCTGCTTTAGTTATGAATTCAGAAAATTATTTTTCTAATCCGTGACCCCAAATATGACCTAAATTGTAAAAACAGCTGATCATAGCTATGGACAGATAGATTTTAGCATATTTTTTACGAAATCTTTGAAAAGCTATTTCTCTTAAACTATCGAGTTTTGGGGAAAGTTGTAGAACAAAAGTTATCCCTTATTATGGGTACTTTAACACCCTTTCGGCTTAGTACCCCCTTTCCGACTAACCTTGTATATACCTGCCAAGCCAAAGTGTTTATTTTTTTAATTCAAGTTTTATCTAATACCTTTAAACGAGCAATTCTTGTATATATGTATATATATTCTAATACCTTTAAAGGAGCAATTCTTGTATACAATATGTTACATAATTAACCCACATCCTGAAAGTAGTTTGTTCAGAATCGTTTACTGAATCGACTTCACCCATTTTTATTGTGTATTTTTTTTATAAACTTGTTTTTTAATAATTCGTTTTTTAATTGGCATTTCGAAAATTGAGCCTTATGTCAAGGGCATAAGACTGAACTTTAAATGAACCTAACAATGAAAAAGTAACACTATTTTCTTGAATAAACAATATTTAAGCACATAAAAATAAAATTTCAGTGTATGTATTATGATTATAACATAATATTCTAATTGGGGTGTTTGAGGGTGTGCGTTAATTATGTTACATGTTGTATATGTATATATACACGCTTAAATTTTGATCGTTTTAATCCCTTGGACTGGTGGTTTAACTTACAAAATACTATTCATCAAAAGCTTGCACAGCATTGTAACTCTTAAAACAAAGAAAATAGCAAGTGATAACATAATACTCGCAAAATGCATGAAACCAGCAGTAGCGCCACGAGTTAGTTACCTACGTCGGCGTCGGTCGTTGCGTACCTAACTACCTAACTCCGCCCGATCAAGTTAAGGTTATTGACTCGCGCTCAGCTGAGATTCACGTAAACAAATTAAATGATTCCAAATTTTCCTTTATACTTTTACGGGCTTAGGACCGTCATAATTGCTTTGTGCCTAGGTTTCGGGCCATACCTAATACTATTAAAATAATTATGCTAAAAGCGGTAGGTACATGTAAAAATAAATCCCTACAGGCCTGCTAGTTATGGCGTATTTAATAATGTGGAAGCAAAATTATTTACAATGATTTAAAAAAGAAAAAAGTTCTAATTACTTACACGATTTAAAAAAAGTTCTGTTACATACCTACCTAAATCACCTTTGATTTATTTAACACTAAGCGACACGTAATAATTGTTCATAAAAACGTGTACCTAATCAAATGATTAAAAAAGAATTCTGTTATAAACCTAATAATTAATCACCCCTGAATCATCACTGGCTAATACTTCACGATAGCTTAATAATTGTTCAAAGTGCAAACCATTCCTTTCGAGACATAATTTTGCACGTTTAATTAAATTGTCTTTTAATTTCAATATGTAATGTCTCTCTGTCACTTTATAAAACATCGAACGCGTTTACTATCGCACTTTTCATTTGTACACGAGTTTGATGCTCGTTTCTGTACAAAAGATGGCTTCACAAATAAAAATCCAGCGGGGTAAGGTCCGGGCTCCTTGCTGGCCAAAACAACTGGACCAACCCGTCCAATCCAGTGATCTCCAAACACGGAAATCAGGTGATTACGTACATTATGCTCGCTTCGCTGTAGACACCGAGCCGCCTGCGCATCAAAACCCGCGATTGCGTAAAATTGCACCATGGCAAGGAACTCCAGGTTGGAGTACGCGTAATTACGAGACGTCATTACTTTCGCGCGACAAGGATAATCTTAACAACAACACACCGATGACGTCTTAGATAAACTGAATTATTTACATGACGTGGTCATGTACTCCTGTGCTGCCCTTGGCGCGCGTGGTGCGCGGGGCGCGCGTCTATTGCATTGCCAATCAAATAGGGTTTGGGGGCGGGGTTTGGTCTAGGATTGGCAAATTTTTGTGAGTCCACGTTGACTGTGCGTACGCGTCATTGTTGCTAGAACCGAATGGTGCCTACTAATGGTTCGCATAATTTATTCACTCATGCGAAAATTAATTCGAGTTTTTTAAAAAAAAGTACTTTATTTTTTAATTTTATCTTTACAAATCGATAGTGTTTCATGCACTGGATCGACCCTCCACGGGATTAAAACGATCAAAATTTAACCGTGTATATAATCTGAATCTCGGAAACGGCTCCAACGATTTTCATGAAATTTAGTATGCAGGGGGTTTCG
Source organism: Amphipyra berbera (assembly GCA_910594945.2). NCBI lineage: Eukaryota > Metazoa > Arthropoda > Insecta > Lepidoptera > Noctuidae > Amphipyra > Amphipyra berbera. Next base: position 7,659,448 of record OU343144.1, on the reverse strand, counting down.
GGGGCGATAAATCGATTTAGCTAGGTTTCATTTTTAGAAAACGTCGATTTACCAAAAAAAAACGAGTTAAGCTCGGTCATCCAGGTACTGAATAATTAATCTCTAAAGGTTCACTCAAGCCAACGCGTTTAGCTTGCGGCCGCGGTGGCGTGAACGGTTGCGATCATTTACTACAATTTAATTTGAAACGTCGTGTTCAAACCAAATAGGACACACTTGGTTTGAACACGTCGCTACAATCGTACCTACCTAGACACGGCAAAAGGACAAATTATAGAGCACATTTAAACAGCTTCTCAGAATTGTACCTACCTACCAGAATACCTACTATAATTTAACTGTCAACTTAATTTTTTCGTTTGTTGTACACCGACCTCACAATAGATTTCTACTATGATTAGTTGTCTGTCATACAAAATTGCCATGATCACGAAACTCGCCAAACGGATTGGTGATTCTTTGAGCCAGTGTCATCCACTCAAATTATGCCCAGTTTCTATATCCAAAAACAAATTTATTTATTTACGTAGTATTTTATACGACGAACGCAACAACAACAACAAGACAACGGTATTCCCTACTAGCGGCCTATGTAGCGAGACGCGACGTATCGCGTATTTGTTCCACGTCGTGTCGCGTCGCATCGCACCGCGTCGCGTTTGTCGCTTACGCAGGACACCCCGTTAACTTGGCCTTAAAGACTCGTCAGCTAATTTTACCTGTGAAAGCTACTAACGTATGGGAGGGGTGCATTATGCAAAACTCCACGGCTTGCATAATCAACAATGTCCGGTGTGTATTCTTTATTTTTGGGCAAAGTTGTACGAGTCTTTAATTCTGACCAATAACGGTCTGAGTATGTAGATGCTTAAAAAAGAGTTACTATACAGGGTGTAAAAATACCCTTCACGAAGTCGAAGTCTACGCATACTGTACATCAAACTAAGTAACATACAGCAAAAATAATTGCTGGGAAACGACTTTTATTTTTTGATATTAAAACACAGCTTTTAATTGTAGCGCGCAATTTAAGCGCGCGCGCAGCAGACTGCTGTGCCTTCATTTCGAAAATGTTTGTATAGAAGAATGTTTAGTAATAACATTTAAACTTAGTTTTCGTGAAAAATATTCAAAAATATGGTGACTTTGACTTTCAATATCTCCATAACCAGTTGGTTCCCAGATATGGCCTAATACCAAAAAATCTCCGTAATGATGGTAAGAATACGTGGCTCTCGGCTTCGTTAAGGGTATTTTTACACCCGATATATTCCTATTTTCAAGGATATTTTTAGAACTAAGTCTAGGTGCCTAAAACCATAAGCTGTAGACAAAGTCTACATAGGTTGTTTGAGTACTTCGATACGAAATCGTAAATTTATACATAATATAAAATCGCAAAGATGCTAAAACAGTAGGTACATTCAATATTTTGGAAAAAGTAAGTGCAACGTATCTTAGGAACGATAGCGGTGCTAAAATAATTTTTTTTGAATTTTCGTCTGTTTGTCCGTTTGTATGTTTGAGCTTCACACAAGCCCTAATGGAGAGATCCATTTGAAATTTGGCAGCCACATTCGTTAAAGAGAGGGTACAGGTTATGGGATACAAATTATCACGCTATAACGCGTGGCTGATGAGCAGTAACCTTATATATCCGTAGGCAAAGCCACAGGTACAGCTAGTATCGAATAATTAAGATAAATACTTTCTATAATTACTTTTTCCAGTTCAAAAACTTGCAATCGATCCATTTTATTCTTCAATTTAATTTATATTCTAAAATGTAAATCGTTGAGAAACTTGAACTGAAATGCAGCATTTAAATTCATTGGAACTGTCTTTGCAAAAGAAACCGTTCTTGTTTAACCGTCTGTTTATACAGGGTGTAAACGACATCGTGTAATTCCTTCACACCTCGTGATGTACTGTTGACATAGATTAATACTGCAAAAAATAACTGTGGATTTAATAAAAAAAAATTACAAGATGTAAACATGACTGTGTTCTTACCGCGAGACATTTTAGCGCCCCGAGTTAAATGACGGCGCTGCGAGCCATATCCGCGCAATTCTCTCGGGGCGCTAAAATGTCTCGCGGTAAGAACACAGTCATGCTTTACATCTTGTAATTTTTTTTTATTAAATCCACAGTTATCTTTTGCAGTATTAATCCATGTCAGCAGTACATCACGAGGTTTGAACGAATTACATGATTTCGTTTACACCCTGTATTTTTACATTAATTTGAAAACAAAATACTGAGAAATGACGGATCATAATACAATGTGCCCAGCGTAACTTGACCGTTTATGCAAAAATAACAATGTCAAACACAGTACATTTATTTTGAAGTTCCTTATTTTGTAGTCTGTCAAGATAAATCGGGCGCCCTGTAAGGACGAAGTATAGTTAATCATAAATCATTTAGCTTGAATAACAGTCAACTTTTTATTCATTTCAAACGTATAATGAAAAGTTGATGAATCTTTGTGAATAACGAAAATAAATCTTATTTTTAAGCGAGCAACGAACACTTTCTTCTTAGGGCTTAGACACACGATACAATTTTATTTTAAAGCGCATGTTACCTTTTGATGGATCTCCTGTGTAGGTAAATTTTAATTGTGAGTATGTGTGTCTGTGTTACTTTAGCTTTTAATGAACATACAAAGAAAACGAACTGTGATGCCGAATAAGTAAATTAGTATTTTGTCTATTTCAACATGTTTTCATAATAAAATATTTTGTAATTTACTTAAATACAGTTTCATAAAAAAAAACTACTAAATCAGAAAAACAGATTCAATAATCTCTTAAAACCACTTTTAAGTTAAACGGTTTTATCTTGCAGTACCACTGCAGCATCAGGATTTGAGGATTGAAGGTTGAAATTATTTTAAAGTTATATTGTCATGGGAATTGAAATTGTGTGCGAAGTTTCAAGAGAATCGGTTAAGCAGAAGTAGTTGAAAGATCTGTCGCAAAATTTGAATCAAACAAACAAATAAACGAAGTGAAGCTAATTATTATACATACATACATAAACTCACGCCTTTTTCCCATGGGGGTAGGCAGAAACTATAGAACGCCACATGCTACGTCCCTTACATACCCCTTTCGCTTCATCACATTCATACATCTTGTCATACACGCACGCCGGTTTAGAATACTACGCACCTGACCTTTGTGAAGAACATCACCAATAACATCGATGTATGTCCTTCTAGGACGTCCTCTACCGGCGTTTCCATTGACATCCGCCTTATAAATTCCTTTAGTTAATCGCAGTTCACTCATTCTCGTAACAATGAATTATTATAATACAGTTTAATTTAATAATAATGAAAACGATAGCTGTTCATTTAATCTATCATTCACCAATATAATTATTGTGATCAAAATAAATAAAAATATCAACACAATAAAAGCTGTATACATATTTAATGTCGATAGTCTGTCTAAGCCCTCAGGCTTTCATTCCATTGACAAGACTTCGATTTGGCAAAAGATGAATTGTATTATGTTGTGATAATAATTGAAGTTGAAGCGAATGAAAGGGGATCATTATGAAAATGGGAATGGATCTGTGGACGTGTCAAAATGTCTATTATATTGACATCTTAACTTTTGTTATTCATATTTATTTTCTTGATAAATAAATTTGCTAGACCCTTTCTATGATTCATTGGAGATCTTTCTCGATTTATCTTCAAAAACTAGATGATATAGAAAATGAAAATAAATTATTTTATCCCACAAGTCTTTTGTACCGAACTTGGCCACGTTTTTGCATTAATGTTTTTGGTGGGATATTATTAACGCTTATATTTAAATTGTATACAGGGTGTACATGAAATCACGTAGTTCCTTCAAACCTCGTGATGTACGCCTGACATAGATTAAACCTGAACGGGGTACTCTTGGATTCAATAAAAGACCGCGCGGCCAGCGATAGCCGCGCCATTTGCTCGGGGCGCTAAAATGCCTCACAATAAGAACAGATGTTTACTTCTTGTAATTTTTTTTTATTGAATCCAAAAACATCTCGTTCATGTTTAATCTATGTCAGCAGTAAATCACGAGATTTGAAGGAATTACATGATTTCGTTTACACCCTGTATACTAACTGCCTCGTTGGTCTAGTGGTGGCAAGCGCGACTGCTGATCGTAAGGTCCTGGGTTCGATACCCAGGTCGGGCAAAGTGTTATTATATTTTTCCGTATGGAATTCCTCAGCAGCAGCCCGGAGTTTGGATCTGTGCCCAGTTGATGGCAATAGGCTGGCCCCTATTCAATTAAAATCAATTTATTTCCAAAGTATTATTTTATTATTATTATAATTAGCCAGTACTGTCCCACTGCTGGGCAAAGGCCTCCCTCCATTCCTTCCATCCGTCACGATTCTGTGCAGCTTCATGCCATTTATCATGAAAGGCATCCAACTCGTCCCGCCATCTTCTCCGAGGTCTGCCGCGACTCCGTCTCGCTCCAAAGTATTACAATATAATATAAGACAACAGCAGATTAACATGCAACGAAAACGTAAAAAATAGGGTTTAGTCTTTGCTTCCCAAAATAGAGCGATATGGCCCTGTGGTATGGGATAAGCAACGCTCTTCCCTCCAGCATTGAGAGACAGTAAAATGATGAAGATTGATCCATGTGCAAAAACAGATTCACTGTACATAGTAGACTACCGGCCCGTCCCGGCTTCGCACGGGTGGACATTTTTCCCGTTTTTGCAACACTTTTTATTTATGCTCTGCTCCTATTAGTCGTAGCGTGATGTTATATAGCCTATAACCTTCATCGATAAATGGACTATTTAATACAAAAATATTTTTTTAATTCCAAGCAGTAGTTCCTGAGATTAGCGCGTTCAAACAAACAAACTCTTCAGCTTTATAATATAAGTATAGATATAGTTAATATATGAATGTAAGGTTATTTGTGTGACTGCCTCGTTGGTCTAGTGGTGGCAAGTGCGACTGCTGATCGTGAGGTCCTGGGTTCTATCCCCAGGTCGGGAAAAGTGTTATTGGGTTTTTCCGTGTGGAATTCCTCAGTAGCAGCTCGGAGTTTGGATTTGTGGCCGGTTGATGGCAATAGGCTCGCCCCCTACTACATGGGACTTAAACATAACGGCGAAAAATGAGGGTATTACTATGCCTCTGCCCAATGCTTTGGGGAATACAGACGTGATGTTCTGTGTGTTTATTTGTATTACATGAGACTACGTACCGGCGAAATGAGGGTGTTACTATACACCTCTGCCCAACGCTTCGGGGAATACATGATGTTAATATTATGTTATTTTAATAGTAAATTGCTTATAGTCGTAGAATCTTCTTCTTTTCGTGTGGTTAGTGACTAACCTGGTGTCAGAGTTTATACAGCCCATGGGCCTCTGACTTGGCTTCACATGCCGTCGAGAAATATCTCTCAAGCATGCTGGTTTCCTCACGAGTCGTCGAATGCAAAATGCATACCTACATCTCGCGAAGTTGCAGCACCGTAGCCGTGGCCATACTATCTGGAAACTTGCAAGTGAAGATTTTAAAATCCCATGTACAGTAATGAAAATTTCTAAGTAAACAAGGATGAAAACTTGTGTTCTGTTCTGCCTAGCCATTTTCCCAACTATATTGGGGTCAGCTTCCAGTCTAACCAGATGCGGCTGAATACCAGTATTTTACACGGAGCGACTGCCGTCAGACCTCCGCAACTCAGTTACAGAGCCATGCCGATATCCTAAGGTTAGACCGGTTGTCAGACTTTCGGGCTTCTGAATTCCTGTAACGATTGTCATAAGTATTCGTATGACACCCGGGACTGACTGTTTAACGTACTCACCGAGGCACGGAGGGGTCTCGATGTGTAACGAACGGTCACCCATCCACAGACTGACCGTGACAAGTGCAGCTTAACCTCGCAAACCGTATGATCCGCGCGGTTGGTAGCCATGAGCCCAAGGATGAAAACATGTACAAATATCTTTTAGGCCACATTGCTTTGTCCAAAACTAATTTTATCTACCACAGAAAGTTCCAACAAGCATTCCACATGCAAATTGTCCGCAAAACTAATTACAATTTCATATTTACCTGGAATAATTTTAAAACAGGTTTTAATCTTAACCTAGATACGGTGGGTGGGTGCGTACGTGCGTCACTCCCCCCTCTCCCACGTCCGGTTACCTCACATCCGGAGCAACACAAAGCGTAGAATAACCCCCTTTATATTTTTATGTTTCTTTAAAACCCTCGCCATTATGACATGGATATTACTAAAGGTTTTTTTTATAAAATCCAAGCTCATTCGCAGTAGAACTTACACCGCGACACACTCATACAATAACAATAATATTAACCATTATATTTGAGTAATTTTATCTAAATACTAGCTGTGTCCTCGCGGCTCCGCCCGTAGCCTATATTACTCAGTGATAATGTAGCTTTCTAACGAAACATTTTTTTGAAATCGGTCCATTAGTTATAAGTTTATTCTTACATACAAAAATACAAATCTTTCCTCTTTATAATATTAGTATAGATTAGTATAGAAGAAAGATGAGAATTTTCTAGTCTTGAAACGGGAAAAGACAACATCCAACGAATTGTTTTCCAATTTGAATTTGTCGTTTTTTGAAAATAATTTTGACTTATCTATTTGTTCTGTTAGCAATCATAACTTCTTTTAGTATAAAAACATGGTGAGAACTAAACTTTTGAAAGGTTCCCCTAGAGAAATACCGAAGAATTGATAGTATTAGACGAATTAAGGATATGTGGGAATGAGGGGCACGTGGCAAGTTAAGCTACGCTTGCCGCAGTCAGTGGATGTGGATGAGAGACCGTTCGTTACACATCGAGACCCCTCCGTGCTTCGGAGAGCACGTTAAACAGTCGGTCCCGGGTATCATACGAATACCTACGACAGTCATTACGGGAAGTCAGAAGCCTGAAAGTCTGACAACCGGTCTAACCTTAGGATATCGGCGTTGCCCTGTAACAGGGTTGCGGAGGTCTGATGGCAGTCGCTCCGTGTAAAATACTGGTATTTAGCCGCATCTGGTTAGACTGGAAGCTGACTAACATAGTTGGGAAAAGACTAAGCAGAACGAGTACTATATTATGTACAGCCCATGTAGGTACAACAGTGCACATTTATAGTTTAATTAACGGTTGGCCGATTTTTTTCCATGTTTTAAATACTAAAATCCTCACTCAAGCCCATTGCGAGCAAAACCCAGTCTTGCATATTTCATCTTTGTAATAGAGAGGCGGGCTGCAAACAACATCGTTTCCGGCGGGGTATCCATCAAGCACAGCTATTTCCCAAAATATATTGATGTTTATCTGGACAGGTCACTTACATTTAGAAAAAACTGCAAGAATATCAAGTAGAAGGTACACACTCGCAACAGTCTGCAGAAACGACCGGTCTCCTCTAAGTGGGGTGCTTTGCCTGACGTTATGTGGATTTCTGGGCTGGCGGTATCTTTTTCTGCAGGCGAACACGCGTGCCCTGTGTGAAGTCGCTTAGCCCATGCAAAGTTGGTGGATACAGATTTGAATAAAACGTGCCGGATCATCACTGGTTGCCTCAAACCGACCTTGGCACAAATGTTGTATCCACTCGCAAGAATAGCGCCTTCAGACGCTTGTAGAGCGGTGGCAAACTCTAGCGAAAGAACAAAAAAAAACTAAATTTAAAAAAACCGACTTCAAAAACTAAAACGTATAAAATAACTTAATAAAGATTTAATTTAATACACCTTCTTATGCAAACCTAATACCTTTACCATAATATAAAATTAACAGTTTCAGAAGTCGGTGCTAATCCACGCTGAACCAAATTGAAGGCAGTTTTTTTTTTATTTTTTACTTTTTAGTGTCTGTAATAGGTTGTTCTGTAAACTACAGTAGAATTTTTCTAGATTACATCAGGTAGAATAATTACATCGTACACGTGAACAAAAATGTTCAAAATTTTCATAAAATGAAAACAACTGGGCCAAACTACACTGGCCTGCAAAAATAAGTATCACACTTTTAAAATTTCATTTTTTTCTAAACTATAGAAGTTAGAGATTTAAAATAAAAAACCTTTTATAGCAATTTTTATCAGCTTTCTTTGAAACTATAGTAACAAAGTTAAACTCTTTTTTGAGTCCTTTTTGTTTCGAAAATATATCTTGTGTACCTAAAAAGTTATTGCAATTTTAAAAGTGTGATACTTATTTTTGCAGGCCAGTATATGTTAAATTTTTATGGGATCAAATGGCAACTATTCTACATCAAACTAAAGAAGAATCACGTAAATCGGATCATAAATCTCAGCGTAATCGGTGTACATACATTAAAAAAAAACCATCGAATATAGAACCTCCTCCTTTTAGAAGTCGGTTAAAAATGGGCAACGACACATGACACCATTTACACAACAACATCCTTGTGCCGCAAAGACTGAAAAGCCGCAACCGTTTTTTAAAGGATGTCCTCCCGCTCACTGGCGAACAGTCTCGACTAAGATTAAAGCTGAGGCGAGATAGTGCTTCCCTACCCTTCCCATTTGTCCCACCCGCTAAAAAATCTACCCGCTGGACATGAGTTGCCTTAGCTAACCTGGAAGTCTTAACAGACTCTGGTCCCAGGTCGGTCGAAGCAAGGAAAACCTGCTCAGGTGGAGATTCATAGACGATTCCAGCTTGGAGTGTAAAAATGGTGCTGTTCCACAAACGATGGAACACCTGACATCATGCCATGCGTGCTCTGATACGTGCACGTTACAGGAACTAATGGACGCTACTGATAACGCTAAACTCGTAGCTAAGTTCTGGGCCGACTCAATTTAGATAGCCATCAACACGCTAAGAAGAAGAAGAACACTGAAAGTAAAAAAAAAACGTTAAAGAACGCCATTATCATATTATTAACATAGGCAAATAGTTAAGTGGATCTTCTGGCCCAGGAACACGCTGCAAAAGAAGAACTAACATAGCCAAACTGCTACCGAATATTACAATAAAATTTATCGAACGTTCTTCATACTAAACAATAGCAACCATAACTGTCCATTGAAAGCGCTTACTCAAGATGGCATGGTCAGTATTCCGACAGGTGGTGAATGCAGTCTGTACGCCTGAGGAGCTATGCAAGCAAAACGACCGACACGTTCAGAAATGCAACGACGCGACGAGTGTATTGTGGAACGTTATGTTACGTAGTTGTTGAGCTAGTAATCATTTAGAGTCTGTAGTTTCAAAGTATAAAATAAAAATTACGTAATCATTCAAAAACTATTGTCTTTTTTGCGTAGGTACTCTTAATCAAAAATTCACATTAAAATACTAAACAAAGTTCTTACTTTTAAATAGATTTAAAGATAAAAGTGTTTTTCTTCACATCAAAATAAAATACTTAACAATTTTAATGTTTTTTACAAAGTTAGTCGCGCAATGTGTTATTGGGTTTTTCCGTGTGGAATTCCTCAGTGGTAGCCCAAAGTTTAAATTTGTACCCGGTTGATGGCAATAGGCTCGCACAACCCTTCGGGGAATACAGGCGTGATGTTATGCTATGTTTTTTAGAACAATAATAACCACGGATGCGTTTTTTAAATAACATAACATCACGCCTATATTCCCCGAAAGGTTGGGCAGAGGTGTATAGTAAGCCCTCGTTCGCACGAGAGCTTTTTCAACGCGCGTTAAAAAAGCGTTCTAATACAACAAATAGCAAGGTGTATATGTGTTCACATGATAGCGCTTTTTTAACGCAGCTTATCTATTGCGCGCGTTGGACGCTTTTTTAACGAGTGTTGAAAAAGCTCTCGTGCGAACGAAGGCTTACACCCTCATTTCACCATTAGTTTTTTTTTAAACCAAAAAAAGCAATGTAATTCCACCCTCTATCCAGTTCCGTAGCTCAACTAGTGAATAACCCTAGCACCTAGTGGTGTGAACTGGGTCGGGGGTAATACACAATAGTACCTATCGTGGATCTGCTATACCTGTTAGATCATATCTACGTGTTAAATGTGTGCCTATTGAAATTCTAAAAGCATTTCTGTGTAATGAATAGCTTTGAAGGAAGTAATGGAAGAACATGCAATCTGAATATGGGGATATAATATTCCGGTTGTTGATAGAATGGATCAAAATATTATTATGACGTAGTATAGACATCCTAGATATAGAGGTTTGTGGCTAAATAGCAACCGCGCAGATCATACGATTTGTGAGGTTGAGCGGTCAATCCATTGATGGGTGACCGTTCGTTACACATCGAGACCCTCCGTGCCTCAGAGAGAACGTTAAACAGTCGTTCCCGGGTGTCACACGAATATATAACAGTCGTTACACGTAGTCAGAAGCCCGAAAATCTGACAACCGGTCTAACCTTAGAATATCGGTACTGCCCAGTTAGGGTTGCGGGGGTCTGATGTCAGTCGCTCCGTGTAAAATACACCATAGTTGGGAAAAGGCTAGACAGATATAGTGTAGATATCCCAGGTTTAAAAAAGAAAAGTAAATTTATACGTTTTGCTAGCCCTAAAATAAGGTTAAGCTACACAATGACTGATGAATGCGTGCCGTCACTTGAGACAGGTCAAGTTAAACCTCCTCAAAAAGCTATTCCAGACGTTGCCCTACATTGTTACACTCGCATAGTTTTTATACCACCATGTCTGAACTTTAAAAAAGACCTTGATCTCCAAGTTCGTTTCGGCTTATTTTCTTAAAGCTAGTCAGATAACAGAAACATTACATTGACTTGTAAAAGTATCTGTAATACTTAGATTTATTTATAGAAGTAAAAATTAGAATCATTTGGATACCTCAGTTCCAAAGTGTAATAATTCAGAAACAGGTTCTTTAAAATAATTTGAAAACTAATAAGTACTTTGACCACTGTATTTTTTAAATACAATTTAATTAATCTGAAATGCCATTATAATATTAAATTTCTGATAAATTAAATAATGATTAAAAATACACGGGTAACTCACTAGTCATTTAATATTCAAATTATCTTTAAAGAAACCTGTTTCTGAATTATTACACTTTGGAACTGAGGTATCGATTTTATCCTTTATGCATATTATACGATACTAGTGACCCGTCCCGACTTCGTATGGCTACCATTAAGTTATTTGATTGAGGTTGACAGACAGACAAACAGACGCGGCGGGCGACTTTGCATCATAAATGTAAGTAGGTTATATACATTATAGAAAATTCGATGTTTTGGTATTTATAAACATTTTGCATTGCTTTGTTAAAATTTTGAAGAGATGAAGATAAGATCGCTTTTAACACATTGGGACTGAAAACATCATCGGTGAATTGAAGGTAAAATTCTGCCTATAGCCTTTTCCCAACTATGTTGGGGACAGGTTCCAGTCTAACCAGATGTGGCTGAATATCCGTATTTTACACGGAGCGACTGCCTTCAAACCTTCGCAACCCAGTAACTGTGCCGATATCCTAGGGTTAGACTAGTTGTCAGACTTTCGGGCTTCTTACTACCCGTATCGACTGACATAGGTATTCGTATGACACCCGGTCCGACTGTTTAACGTGATCTCCGAGGCATGGAGGGGTTTCAATGTGTAACGAAACGGTTACCCATCCACAGACTGACCGCGGCAAGCTCAGTTAAACCATTACATTATGATCTGCGCGGTTGGTAATTAGCTTCTTCTTCTTTTTGTGTGGTTAGTGACTAACCTGGTGTCAGAGTTTAAGCCGCCCATGGGCCTCTGAGTTGGCTTCACATGCAGTCGAGAAATATCGCTCAGGCATGCCAGTTTCCTCACGATGTTTTCCTTCACCGTTTTTAAGCAAGTGATAATTGAATACAATACGCACATTAATCCGAAAAGTCAGCGATGCGTGCCTTGGGTTCGAACTCAAGACCCATGACTTGGCAGTCCGAAGGTCACACCACTATGCTGTCACTAGGCTAGGCTATAATTAGCTAAGAGTCGAAATGTAGGTAAAGTAACCTACGAAACATTACAAGGCGAATTTTCTCTTTTCAAAAATCCGTATTTCAAGATGGCGTCCGTCCGCACGTTATCCGCCGCACCGCTTGGCATATTGTAAAGTTTGGAGATTTGCGCCGCGGGCCAAGCCGAGTTTCTTCATCATCATAATTACCTGTCTCGTGCATTGTGGTTCACCGACCTGTACTGCTTTTGCACAAACTAGTAATCTTACCTTACAAAGTATGATAATAAGGAGAGATAATATTTAAATTAAGCTCGGCGATCTTGAAAATTTGCCTTTGAATTAAAAAAAACTGGGAAGTCTTTGTGGATTTAGCATTGTAGATCATCTCTTAGTCAGTCAAGTGCTTTTGCTTTTCTTTATTTTTTAAAGTATTGTGTGAAAGAAATTATGAGATACTAGTTGTGTCCTCACGGCTCCGCCCGCGTAAGAAGTTTTATTCCAGTAATAAATATAGCCTATGTTACTCAGTGATAATGTAGCTTTCAAACGGCAAAATAATTTTTGAAACCGGTCCGATAGTTTTTAAGTTCATTCGTTACATACAAAAATACAAATCTTTCCTCTTTATAATATTAGTATAGTAGATAGGTAAGATTTTACTTTAATAGTTAATCTACTTAACTTTTAAGAGATTTTCTGCTTAAATATTTTTTAAACTAATAATTGTATTTGGCAGAGTGAATCTTAACTCTAATCTTTTTTCTAATTCCATTTTATGTTTTACTTAACGTAACATCACGCCTGTATTCCCCGAAGGGTTGGGCAGAGGTGTATGTAACACCCTCATTTCACCGTTATGTTTAAGTCCCATGTAATAAGGGGGCGAGCCTATTACCATGAACCGGGCACAAATCCAAACTACGGACTGTTACTGAAGAATTCCACATGGAAAAATCCAATAATACTTTGCCCGACCTGGGGATCGATCTCAGGACCTCACGATCAGCAGTCGCGCTTGCCACCACTAAGACCAACGAGGTAGTTTTATGTTTTAATCAACTCATAATATTCTACTAGCTGCCCGGACAGACTTCGTTCTGTCGAAAAGTTATTGGCCTGTAAGTAGTGGGAAAAGAAAAGTGTTGTTTTTACTATTTTTCACGCAATTTTTATGTTTTTTCTCTCCGTAAGAACTTTCCCTGTGCCTTAAGGAATATATAAAAAAATAGCCGAATTGGTCGAACCGTTCTCAAGTTTTGCGCTTAGCAACACATTTGGCGATTCATTTTTATTTATATAGATAGATTTTCTTTATAAAAAACCCAAAATCAGCAAAATAAATATATTCTCAACACGGTTTAAATGCATCCAGTAATTCTTTCTTTGAAAGTCAACAAATATTTCAAAGAATAATCTCGATTTGGGATGCAACTATCTTCCAAAAACTCGTGGGTTGAAACAGCGTATTTTTATGCATACCAATATACAGGAGCGAGATGCAATCTGCTGGATGTATCTCTTGCAACGTGTAGCTTCTGAACCAGGGCTGTCAGAGATTCGATTTATGAAAGTGGATAATAGGTATTATTATTATTTACATACATAAACTCACGCCTTTTTCCCATGGGAAATGAATGTTGGTCGTGGAAGAAGAAGCATGAAGGTAGAATAAATGCCGTGGAAATGCGTTCTTAGCGAAGTATGTGCGATGTAACGTTGAATGATAGATTGAGAAATGATGAGATTAGACAAAGTTGCGGTTTAAAATATGATGTAGTGACAAAAATTGAAAGGAGTATGCTTAGGTGGTTTGGTCATATTGAGAGAATGAGTGAACGGCGATTAGCAAAAGGAATTTATAAGGCGAATGTCAATGGAAACGCCGGTAGAGGACGTCCTAGAAGGACATACATCGATGTTATTGGTGATGTTCTTCACAAAGGTCAGGTGCGTAGTACTCTCAACCGGCGTGCGTGTATGACAATATGTATGAATGTGAATGAAGCGAAAGGGGTATGTAAGGGTCGTAACATGTGGCGTTCTATAGTTTCTGCCTACCCCCATGTTATTATTTATTTTATTTATATTGTAAAAAAAATGTTTTGTTTGACTGCCTTGTTGGTTTAGTGGTCGCAAGCGCGACTGCCGAGTATGGGGTCCTGGGTTTGATCCCCAGGTCGAGTAAAGTGTTACTGGGTTTTTCCATTAGGAATTTCTTAGTAACAGCTCGGTGTCTGGATTTGTGCCTGGTTAATGGCAATAGGCTCGCCCCCTATTACATGGGACTTAAACATAACTGTAATAAAACACCTCTGCCGATTCCTTTGGGAAATACAAGGCGTGATGTTATGTTATGTAATGTTTTGTGCCTGGATTTAGTTATTAAACACTGATGCCAACTTGTGTTATCGTTGGCCCAGAACTTACCAAATAAATCCCTGTCGTAGTCATTCAAACTTCACTGGGCTATCGCTTTGGCCCTCGGCTAAACGATATAACGCAATCGGGCCTAATAACTATGAAGTAATTTTCTGACTGGTCTAGTTACGCGTGGTGGACTCTGCTGCAATCCGATAAGGCCTCAACGACCGATAGATGGCGGGATAGCAACCCAACAAGCCGACCTAAATACCTTACGCTGTTGAGAGGCAGGCGTGACTAATTGAATGAATTCTTTATTCCATATAAAATAGAGTAGTTTATGGTGTTGAGTGGATATTTATTATTTTTCTATTTTGCCACTACTGCTCAACCTTTTAAGCGCGTGAGTCGCATTTATGCGACAAATATTTCCGTGCCCCTAGCGCGCGTGTCGTATTTCTGCGACTGAGAACATGCATTGTTTTTTTGTTACAACTAAAACGATTATTCAATAGAGATATGATTTACAACAATTACTTAAAATTGTTTCATAGCTCTAAGTATTGATGAAGCTTAATATATTTATTGTAGGTATTATTTTATCTATTCGTAGTCGCGCGCTAGGGGCACGGCAATTGATATTTAGCCACGCGCTTAAAAGGTTAAGCTTCGTATCCACTAGGCAACAATTGACGCGCAACACGTGACGCTCAACATGTTCGGCAGCGTTGCACAACACCGCATGACGTTGCCAGCTGGCGCGCAACTGACGCACGGCTTGTTGTTTGTTTCGGTGCATCATGCAGTTGAGCATCAAATGTTGTCGAGTGGAGACGTGACGCGCAAAAATGTCCGTGTGGTGTAACGAATACACTGAATACATTTTCTTTATTTTGTAAGTAATTTCTAACCCACCAACGTGGCTTTTTTCTTTTTGATGCATTAAAATTATAACTACCGCCGCTGAAATCAACACTAGTTCCTCTGGCGACATGTTGTCGATGACTGATGCAAGCGAAATCATGTGTAGACAGACAATGTTACTAAACAAAAGCTCCACGCTGACTTTCAACACGTTGAGCGACATGTTGTGCAACATGTCGTGCGCCAAATGTTGCCTAGTGGATACGAGTTTTTTTTTAGTCAATAAGATTCTCATTTTGCTTAATTGCCTCTTTGGTCTAGTGGTGGCAAGCGCGACTGCCGATCGTGTAGCCCTGGATTTACTTCCAAGCGAATGCAAAGTAAGCATTCGATGTTTTGTAATATGAAAATAATCAGACCGTCATAGAGTCTATTCATAAATATTTTTAAATATCTTCAATCTCGCAACCTAGAGGGGCATGTGGCTAAATACTAACCGCGCGAATCATACGATTTACAAGGTTAAGCTGCGCTTGCCGCGGTCAGTCTGTGGATGGATGTCCATTCGTTACACATCGAGACCCCTCCGTGCTTCGTAGAGTACGATAAACAGGTCCCGGGTGTCATATGAATTCCTATTAAGGGTAGTCAAAAGCCCGAAAGTCTGATAACTAGTCTAACTTTAGGATATCGGCATTGCCCAGTAACTGGGTTGCGGGAGTCTGATGGCGGTCGCTCCGTGTAAAATACTGGTATTCAGCCGTATCTGGTTAGACTGGAAGCTGACCCCACAACTGGGAAAAAGCTAGGCAGAGCGATTTCTCGCAACCCTAGCTTGATAATACTAGTGAAACGGTTCGAAATAGATGGATGCATCTAATGGTTTGCTTTACGTTTGAATTCTGATAGTTTATTTTTTGTTATTATCTTAATTTGATTCGACTGCTGTTGTTCTAGGATTAAAATGGCGATACGTTTGGTGCAGTAGCTGAGCGATTGGCTTCTGCGCTACGAGTCGTGGGTTCAATTCCCGCACAGATCAAATATTTAGATAGATAGATATACTTTATTGCACACTAAAAGAAATAAAACAGAAGGAATACACATAATTAGGAACAGTACAAATGGCGGTCTTATCGCTTAAAGCAATTTCTTCCAGACAACCATTGGATGGAAAGAATTGTTAAGAAAAATATAAAGGGCAGTTTGCAGCGTACAAATATGTAACCTACTAAAAATCGAGAATCAACTAAATAATAAGTATAAATACATACTATAACACAAATAATTATATAATAACATTATAATTACAATACATATTTTAAATATATATGTATGGCCTACAAATAATTGTTCCAAGTCTGGGCGTTTGTGCATGTGAATATTTGTGTCTGTAAGCGCACCCACGATATGAGTGCATCACAAAGGAATCGCTTTTGAATTATTATAAATCACCGTTTATTTATATTATATACGATGTCAAATACAGATTACGAGCGGGACAGGAGCGATACAGAATATTGACATCAAGCATACTTCACCAAGAATAACATAGTCTGCTTAGTTGTCGGCAATAAGATTGACAAGCATGCAGCACCCGCAAGCCCGAGAAGGAATAAGATTGTAGGTGGTGCTTGCCACCAGCAAAAGCATTCCCAAGGAGGGTTGACGTCAGGCAGGCGGCCGGTCATAAAATATAGCCGAAACATTTGTGCAGTATGATATCAGACATACTGCGCCGACCCCAAATAAGTTGGCATAAGGGCAGGAGGATGATGATGACGAAGCGCACTCACGATACAGAAGAAATCCTAATGTGGGGCAATGTACTTACAAAAAAAAGAAAAAAAAATTGCTCAGGCAGTTGTTATGGTCGGTTTGTTTCAGAGAAATGGTGCTCATTAGCTAATGCATTTGTATTTATAGAACTTTCATATAATATGATGTGGCTAGTTGCTTCTCGTTCTCTCTGAAAGACAAAGCGAAGGGATTAGTTTCTTATTATGTTATGTAAATTAATACGGATGCATGCAGTTATTTTTATAATTCTAGACTTATTCGCCTAAAGTGACGCGCATAGAATGAGGTGCTTATATTCAATTCCGAACAGAAATCACATGGCATATTAAAAATAAATAATGAGAAGTCATAAAAATTACACGTTTGGTGCAGCGCCTGAGCAATCGGCTTCTGTGCTACGGGTCGTGGAATCGATACCCGCACGGAGCAAATATTTGTATGACCTACAAATAGTTGTTCCGGGTCTGTCGTTTGTGCGTGTGAAGATTTCTGTTTGTTACTCACGATATAGGAGAAATCCCAGTGAGGGGCAACGTTTTTTACTTCAAAACTAAACAAAACTCGGTTGCTACGATAACGTCTACGAGAATTTTTCGTAGACGATATCGTAGCAGATAGTTTTTTTTCTTATAGTCTCCTTGTAGATGCTCCTTGCGGGCCGTTTCTACGTAACCGAGCAAGACCTGAAGAGTCTCCAACCAATGAGAAACCGATGTTTAAATTACTCTTTCTTTATTAGGTTGACAAACATATGGCCCACCTGATGATAAGTAGTTACCGCTGTCTAAACATCTGTAACCTCAAGAGGATCGCAGATGCGTTGCTAAACCTTGAGAGAAAGTTGAAGTCTCAAATGCCTGCAATTTCATTGGCACCAATTCCCTTCAAGTTGAAAGACAGCAATGCTGCTTGGCAGCAGATATTGGTATAGTGGTAGTACTTTCCTATATAAACGTACTAGCGGCCCGTCCCTGCTTCGCACGGGTGGACATTTTCCCGTTTCTGCAACATTTTTCATTTATGCTCCACTCCTATTGGTCGTAGCGTGATGTTATATAGCCTGTAACCTTCCTCGATAAATGGACTATCCAACACAAAATTTGTTTTTTTTTGGAACTACTAGTTGGAATTGAAAAAATATTGTGTTTGTTTGAACGCGTTAATGCGCGTTCAAACAAACAAACTCTTCAGCTTTATAATATTAGTATATAGGTAGATTAAATACAATTAAACCTATCTATAAAAAAGAACGTAGATATCGTGCTGTGATTACAAAATAACAACTAAATCTTCTTTCTTCTTCCTCTTCGCCTTTTCCCACTTATGTTGGGGTCAGCTTCCAGTCTAACTAGATGCGGCTGAATACCAGTATTTTACTTAGAGCAACTGCCATCAGACCTCCGCAACCCAGTAACCGGGCAATGGCGATATCCTAAAGTTAGACCGGGTGTCAGACTTTCGGGCCTCTGACTATTCGTAACGATTATCATAGGTATTCGTATGACACCCGGGACCGACGGTTTAATGTGCTCTCCGAAGCACGGAGAGGTTTTGATGTGTAACGTACGGCCACCCATCCACGGACTGACCGCGGCAAGCGCAGCTTAACCTCGCAAATCGACGCGGTGGTTAATTAGCCAGGAGCCCCTCAAAATAAAAACCAAATCTTAGACATTAAAGTTTAAAAACGTAAAAAATAACTACTAAAATTCAACTGAAGAGTAAATTATAAACTAATTAACAGTAAAAATGTTAAATGGAATAAAAATGCGATATAAAAATGATTTTGCACTAACTCGTTTTCACGATGATGGTGAACGTAGCACGTAACTGCTAAATTAATGATCGTTTTAAAACAATTTGACATTACGTGCGAATTGTAACCTTAATGAATGTCAAATTTATTCAGTTGGGTTATTTTAACGTTAGGTTTACATAACATAACATAATTAGCCCATTACTGTTCCACTGCTGGGCACGGGCCTCTTCTCAGAATGAGAAAGGTTTAGGCCTTAGTCCATCACGCCGGTGTCCTGTCAGGTGTACTGGTTTCCTCACAATGTTTTTCCTTCACCGCTGACGGAAGTGATAATCAAATTTTGATCCGCACATGAATCCGAAAAGTCAGAGGTGCGCCCTTGGGTTCGAACTCGAGATCTATGAAAGTGACGATTTCTATGACGATGAAAAGTGGTAACCTCCATCTATAGACCTACAATACCAAGAGGAGTGCTGGTGCGTTGCCAACCTTAAAATCAAAGTTAGAAATTCTCATATGCCTGTAATTTCACTGGTTTCTTCATTTGTGAAACTGAGAATTTCCTGTTTTCCTACTTCTGAAGAACTTTTAATAACGCTTCATTACTTTTAGTTCAGATTGTTCTGCCTAGCCTTTTTCCAAATATGTTGGGGTCAGCTTCCATTCTAACCAGGTGCGGCTGAATACCAGTATCTTACACGGAGCGACTGCCATCAGACCTCCTCAACCCAGTTACTGGGCCATGCCGATATCAGACTTTCAAGCTTCTGACTACCCGTAACGACTGTCATAGGTATTCGTATGACACCCAGGACCGACTGTTTAACTTGCTCTCCGAGTCTTGGGTCTTGATGTATAACAAATGGCCCCCTTCGACTGACCGCGACAAGCGCAGTTTAATCTCGCAAATAAACAGTGATAGCCTAGTGGTGTGACCGTCGGACTGCCAAGTCATAGGTCTCGAGTTCGAACCCAAGGCACGCACCTCTGGCTTTTCAGATTCATGTGCGCATTGTATAATTATCACTTGCTTAAAAACGGTGAAGGAAAACACCGTGAAGAAACCGGCATGCCTGAGAGATATATCTCGACGGCATGTGAAGCCAAGTCAGAGGCTCATGGGCGGCATAAACTCTGACACCAGGTTAGTCACTAACCACAGGAAAAGAAGAAGAATCTCGCAAACCGTATGACCGGCGCGGTTGATTTATTAACCACGAGCCCTAGTTCATGTATAGTACTGTTGTTCAATTTTATTTCGCTTTTACATTGCAACAAGAAAAACGTACAGCGCCAAACCGTTTGTAGCTGTCATCCAAAGTGTAAATGGTTTTAAATAAACGAATGGTTTATTCCCCTGAAACCTAAACACATTGAACAGTTGCAGTGTTTCGTTTGTCACAATGATATATTATTACTCTCACTTGGACAATACAAAACAATAGAATACAACTTGAATTTTCTTTTTCATCTTTTGGTATTTTCTGTAGTAATTTGATAAATTATTAAATTTTTAAACGGTTTTAATTAGCTTCATTTCGTTTGTTTGTTTGATTAAAATCTTACGACAGATTTTTCAACTACTTCTGCTTAACCGATTCTCCTGAAACAACAAAACACAAACACACAAATTGAATTTTCATGACAATACAACATTATAATAATTTGAACCTTCAGTCAAGTCTGTGGATCTTGGGCTGCAAGATAAAACCGTTTGACTTAAAAGTTATTTTACATTTATTATCCACTAGCTGTTTCCTCACGGCTCCGCCCGCGTAAGAAGTTTTATTCCAGTAATGAATATAGCCTATGTTACTCAGTGATAATGTAGCTTTCTAATGGTATAAGAATTTTTGAAATCGGTCCAGTAGTTTTTAAGTTTATTCGTTACATACAAAAATACAAATCTTTCCTCTTTATAATATTAGTATAGATAATTTGAAACTGCATATCGAAGGACTGATGGACTTTGAAGCAGATGAGTCTTAAAAGTAAAAATCCCGAACCATTAAAGGAGACAGGACACCATCTACCAAATAGACCAATGACTTGAAGAACGTGGCTGTGGTAGACAGGATGTGGAAGGCATCTTGTCCAGCTGTCCACTGCAATAGATCAAGTTTAAGTGTCAAAAATTGGATCAAATCCACTATAGTACGGCCGTTATCATCATCTGCGTCGTCTCGTCATAAACGTGCGAGCGAGACAGTACTATAGCGCTGTAGCCCGATGAGTGCGAGCGATACAGATTGATTAAAGATTTATGACAAGTCTACTTCTGCGAGTTTTACTTGTACAGAAAAACTGGCTAGTGGACTGGGCGCTATAGGTTTACTTAAACGAATCGTTAATTCCTCCAGAGATCTAACAAGTAGAACAATTTCTCACACAGATATATTACTTTCACCTGGACACCTGCATTTCTCAAACAAATTGCTTGAACTCAACGTCTGGCGCGTTCAAGTTAAATTATCTCTAGAATATAATCTGATTTTCTTTCATTATTTTTAGTAGACGTAGGAAAGTGCTTTTCATTCTGGTGATACTACTTTAGAATGAATAGAAAATGAGCGTTTGTCCAAGAGAATTAAATCTTACTAGTAAAGAAAGGATTAATTAAAAGCTTAACGAAAAGAGTTTGTTTTCTTCTTTTATCTTTATAATAGCCTGTAAATGGCTTCTTTAGGGACGGGTATCCTCGTCAATCGATCAAGAATAGTCCCCAAAAGCGGCAAGCCTTAATCGGCTCTGTGATTGTCGTTGGCGTTGTCACGTTGACTAGCAGATAGATGCTAATAACAAAGCGGGCTGGTAGGCAGGAGAATGCATCTTTCATGGTATGGAAAGTGACGGAGCGTTCATGTGTTGTTTCAACGACAAGAGCACTGAACGAAGCATTGACATCTATAACTGTTTGTGAATGTCACAATGTTAGAAAAAAATAGCTTTTCCCATATATTTCGAACTTTAAAGTCTCTCGCGAAGCTACATTAGTATTATCTGAATAGCTGCATTTTTCAAATAAATTGCGTCAATTTCGTTCATAGCGCATTAGAATCTTTCATATTCAAAGTTAATTATGATTTCTTTTTGATTTTATTTTAAAGGTTTGAGCTAAATCTAATGGTGCGTCCAGATCTGACGAACGCGCCGCGAATGCGCCGCTCGCGCGCAGCACGCGAGCCGTTCGTGAGCTGCGCGCGAGCGGCGCGCGGAGCTTTGTACGAACATGAAATGCACGCGCGCAGCTCGCGAGCGGCACGCGAACGGCTCGCGCGCTGCGCGCGAGCGGCGCATCCGCGGCGCGTTCGTCAGGTCTGGACGCACCATTAGAAAGATGATTTTTATAGTACACATTATTATTAGATAATTATGTTTTTGCATTTAACAAAACATGAAAGTTTATCTAGACACGCGGGAGCGTGTCAAGCCAAGTTCAAAGAAAAAGGTACTGGCGACGCAGCAGCCGTGTGTTATATTAAGGTGCGTCCAAACCTGACGAACGCGCCGCGAATGCGCCGCTCGCGCGCAGTTCGCGCGCCGCTCGCGAGCCGCTCGCGAACTGCGCGCGAGCGGCACGCAGAGCTTTGTACGAACATGAAATGCACGCGCGCAGCTCGCATTCGCGGCGCGTTCGAAAGGTCTGGACGCACCATTACACGAACCATTTGAAGCCACTTTTGAGCCCTTAATAACTCAAAATCTATTCAACATAAACACATGAAATTTGGTTTATTTATTAAAACCCCTGAGATTAACTATAATCCCAAATTTCATAAATACGGCTCAAACGGTTATTGAGATATTAACGTCTAAAAATCGGCATTTTTAAAACTGACTGACATATAGATCAAAAACCTAACCCACTTCCAGATGACCTAGAAAATTTGGCGTCCAGCTGGGTAATTGTGTGTATACAAAGGAAAAAGTCAGAAAACAGTGAATTTTTAGATTTGAATTTTTTTCAAACAATCGATTTTTATAACCTATTGCGAAATTATAATAGCAAAATCTTTTTCTTTCGCAGGAGATTACCTATAGGTTCCATGATTCCATGATGAAATGTCGCTTTTATTGTTTTATATACTAGATTATTTGATCCCAGTGGGAAATAAATATATACCTAACAGGCAAATAATAATAAAAAAAGTTAAAGAAAGGACTTTCGATATACTTCTAACGTTCAAGAAAATGTAGAAAATAGTACAAAAAAGAAAATTATACAGCGTAAACCTTTTACAGATAACTTTTGAATGATGAATAATAATAATTTCTGTACAAAAAGTAATGATATCCCATCAAAAACATAAATGTGAAAATGGAAGCCAAGTTCAATAATAAAGCAAAGCAAAGCAAAGCAAAGCTGCAAAGCATTTGTCAATGGAAATGTATCTGACGAATTTTTAACCGATTGACTGACATTTAAAAACTTAGGATATACATGTTCTACCTCGCCTTTTCCCAACTATGTTGAAGTCAGCTTCCAGTCTAACCAGATGCGGCTAAATATTGATGATGACTGAATAATGAAAACTAAAAACTTAGGATATATATAAGTACCTACTATAAAATACAATTTATTTTAAGTCATCACGTTTATGTTAGAATCTAAACTTATCTCTTTAATAACATTACACAATATCACGCCTTGTATTCCTCGAAGAGTTCGGCAGAGGTGTTTTAGTGCACCCTCGTTTCGCCACTTATGTTGTTTAAGTCCCATGTAAGCCAAGCCTATTGCCATTAACCGGGCACAAATCCATACTCCGGGCACAAATCCACACTCCAGGCTGCTACTGAGAAATGCCTAGTGGAAAAACCCAATAACACTTCGCCCGACCTAGGGATCGAACCCAAGACCCTATGCTTAGCAGTCGCGCTTGCAACCACTAGACCAACAAGGCAGACAAAAATCTTACATCTATACTATAATGTACTATAATAATATTATAATTATAAAGAGGAAAGATTTGTATTTTTGTATGTAACGTATAAACTTAAAAACTACTGGATCGATTTCAAAAATTCTTTTGCCGTTAGAAAGCTACATTATCACTGAGTAACATAGGCTGTATTTATTACTGGAATAAAACTTAATACGCGGGCGGAGCCGTGAGGACACAGCTAGTTTATAATATTAAGAAAAATTTCCATCAAAAGCCTCAACGTCACTACAGAACATTTAAGGAGTTTCAAAAAATATTCAGCGCTGTGCCCGTTGAGTCGTAAAGGAGAATAGATAAAACGTGTAATTTACGAGGCTTTTAAAGCTAATGGCAAAAGGCTTTATTGCGAACCCATCATAAAGTTAAACAGAAGGTGCTACTCAAGTGGCATATCTCGGGAAACGTTAACCGAACTGCGTTTCGTTTACGACTCGTCCGAACTGCGACCGCCATTTATTACTGAGATATAGATCATGGTTTGATAACTAGTAATGGTAGATGACATTCCAGTAATGACTTTAATGTACAGGGTCTTCTTTTCAGTGATTCTTGGAATACTGCAATAGTCTGTTCTTTAATAGAACACTACCTGGATGACCGAGCTTAGCTCGGTTTTTTTTTTTGGTAAGTCGACGTTTTCTAAAAATGAACCCTAGCTAGATCGATCTATCGCCCTCGAAACCCCCTGCATACTAAATTTCATGAAAATCGTTGGATCCGTTTCTGAGATTCAGATTATCTTCGATTTTTATTAGAATTTATTTAGATTATCTATAGATTTAATTCGACTGTACGTGTGTATGTCACTGAACTCCTCCTAAACGGCTGGACCGACTTGAATTAATTTTTTGTATGCGTTTGGGTGGCGCCCTGGATGGTTTAGATTCACAATTGGACCCGGTAGGTGGCGCTGCAGTCGGTATCTAGGTTATTTATCTATACTGCAACTAAACGTCAAGACAACGTCTGTCAGGTCCGCTAGTATATATATATACTAGCGACCCGCCCCGGCTTCGCACGGGTGCAAAGTAGATACTAATGTGGGGCATATAAACCTTCCTCTTAAATCACTCGATCTATTTAAAAAAACCGCATCAAAATCTGTTGCGTAGTTTTAAAGATCTAAGCATACACAGGGACAGACAGACAGCGGGAGCGACTTTGTTTTATACTATGTAAAGAAGATACAAGAATTGCTCGTTTAAAGGTATTAGATACCATTTTTTCCTTTTCTATCAAGCAATATTCTATTTTGAACCATTTTTTTGAGTTCCACTAAGGAGATTAGATTTTGACAATTGGTTATTTTATGACCGTTGAGGTGTAAACTGCTGCCTAGTCACCATAAATTTAATAACATATTGTTAAAAAATGTACAAAGCATCTTGAAGAAATTAATTAATTCCTATTCTCTTCTTAAGTACAGTCAACAGCAAAACTTGATTAATAATTTGAAATTTCAAAATTTATTTTCTCAGAAATTATTTGTTTATCTAAATAATAATGCTATTCTTTAAAGAATTAACTTTCTGTCGTTATTTTGTTAACAGTAATAATAACTGGCAACTTGACATTTGTAAAACAATTTTGAAACTTTGAGCAAATGTCACTTTACTTTTGATGTTACTGTTACTTCTTAGTCCAACCAACTCCACGATTCAGAGGGCCTTCTCCGAAAAACGAACGTCTAAGTTTCGGATCGAAACGAAAAACCGACGAACATCGAACTTATGATATATGATATCTATATGATCAAAGTATTATTAAACAATGAACTAATAGATGTCAATTAACATTTATTTGGGAATAGGGTGAACCAAACACAAAATATCGAATCGATTGTCGGATCCGGAACACTTACGTGGTTGGAAAACCTGCTATCCGTCAGCCGAAACTTTGTAGTCCGATTTTTGGAGTATGCCCCCAGATTTTTTTTGATAAGCTTTTGTCGACCGATTCGGTATGTTATCTCGTTTAGTCTACAAGTAAAAGAGTTGAAAAACCGAATCCTTCTACAACCGACTTATCGAATCATTCTCAACCACAGTATTTTAGACATCGCTCCTTACCCAACAGCGTTATACTCCACAATTATTTTTTTTTTCCTATACAACTCTTGTAGATGGTCTTGCGGACCTTTTCTACGTAACCGGGCTATTATTGGCGAGACCAGAAGGGTCTCCGAACCAATTTCAACTATTCTAACTACCTAGCTAACTACAAAGCTAACTACTGTAACATCATGACTATGACTATAGCAGCAACACCTCTAAGGGTGTCCCCAAGGGGGGACTCGAACCTCTTAGGGTGTTGAATGCGAGAGGACTGGAAGGGATACGACAGCTTGATGAGGGCTGTATTAATCGCGTCATGGTGACTGCGCGGAGTCAGAAGGGACGACCGACTCCGCGGCTGCGGCGGGTGAGCACGGTGGATCGGGGGCGGCGGCGGTGGAACGTCGCGAGGGGCCTCGTCGGCGAGGGCGATACGCCGGTCGGCGGCGGCGGTGTATGTGTATAGTGCTAGTAGATTTATTCGCCTCCTGGAGGAGGGTGATCACATCATCGGGCTCTAGTAGCGCATGCGCTACTAGAGCCCGATGATGAGATCACCCTGGGACGGCGTATTATGCTAATTTGGGAGGGTTTATAATCGGACGCGGCGGTCACGAGGGGCCTCGAGGCATTGTCGAAGTAACGCTTAGACGTGCGTTTGAGGTATTGCCTTACCGTTGGCATTTTTAAACCTAAATGAAGCTGTACGTTGCGCATGTACCACGAAGCGCCCGCGGCTCTGCGCAATACGCGGTTTTGCAAAATCTGGAATGCTTTAAAGCGAAACGGGCTAACGTGTGCAAACACGACGCTGGCGTAAGTTAATATGGGGCGAATGCACGTCAGGTAAAGTCTCAACTTATTTCTAAGCGAGAGTTTACTGCGCGCCCTAATCATCGGGTGTAGCCGGCCCACAACGAAAGCGGCGCGAGCGTGCACCGCTTTGATGTGTTGCCGGAACGTAAGGTTTATAGCTTTATCTAGGATAACCCCCAGGTACTTGACGCTCAGTTCCCAAGGGATCTCTTTTCCAAACATGACTACTGGGGGACAACGCGAGTGGTTATCGCCGTGCCTCTCGAAAAGAACGGCTGCGCTCTTTTCGGGATTCACTTCGATACGCCACTTCCGGAACCAAACGCCGAGACGGTTGGCTGCGGTCTGAAGGATGCGAGAAATAGATTTTAAGTCACTACCCGTGTAGTAAATGGCCGTGTCGTCGGCGAAAAGTGCCAACTGGGCCTTGTCTTGAGTGGGAATGTCGCTGGTGTACAGCGTGAACAGAAGGGGGGTCCACTATTATTCTCCGTTCCTACATATCTGACTGTTGTAAGATATGTAACAACGCTTGCCGGGTATTTGCGTCACGTCGCCGACTGTCAGATCAATCACTCGTTAGATCCGTTGTGCGAGTACATAGACCGGGATGTGTGGCTTTTGGTTACACTTTGTGAATTTTCAAATTCATGTGCGTATCAGAATTTGATTATCACTTGCGTTAACAGTGAAGGAAAACGTCGTGAGGTAACCTGCACACCTGAGAGGGCTCCATAAAGTTCTCGATGGTGCCAACCCGCACTAGGCCAGCGTGGTGGACTAAGGCCTAAACCCTTCTCATTCTAAGAAGAGGCCTGCGCCTAGTAGTGGAACAGTAATGGGCTAATGTTATGTTATAGGTGAATTTATGGTGTGTGGAATGTATTGCTTTTTTTGTAGTTATCATTGAGATGTTCAATTAGTTGCGATGCATAAGCACAATATAGTCAGCCCATGTCCCACTGTTGGGCAATGAGTAATTAAAAATGTATCAGGACCTATGTAAAAAGTGGGGTGAGCCTATTGCTACGTACTACGGACAATTTTTAAACCGCGTACTACTTTGCTCGATTCAAGAATTTTACCCGTAATCGATCTCTGACCAAAGATCGATTGAGCCATTGAATTCAATTCTAAAGAGGTTGCATTTGTTATGTTTATTTGGTACTGATCACAGCTACACAAAATGGTGGTCAATCCAAGACTTTATTTATTCAACTGTGTCGGTCTAACAATAGCAATAAAGCTTAGAGAAACACGTATACAATACCAACACAAAACTCACTGCAACAATTCGAAGCACATGTTAACTCAATTCGGAAGCAAACCAAATAAACATCCGTATAAAATTCAGCGCTTCGCGGCAGTAAACATTTGTGAAGCAAACAATAGACTACGTTCATGTCCTGTCTGTACAGTCGGCAAAAGAGATTAGTATGTCACACACACATACACAGACTCACATACACATTCATGCACTTACATACTCCAACAATTGTTTTAAAATTCTTGTTTTACTTTTATTTTATTAATTTTGATATTAAGAATATACTTATTACAGTTCGGTAACCAAATTAACTGTATAATAGTAGCACAACTTACTCTTACTTGATACCTAGTATCTTTACTGTTGTATAAATTATTGTAGAAAAAAAAACTTATAGTATATTTGGTTGAATGAGTGTAGGTAACTGCGGGTCTCTCATATATACAGGGTTATTTGTAAAACACCGACAACCTCTCAGAAATATGTTACTAACATCATAATCAACAACTTTTGTTCTATGACTTTTAAAAATTCATCATATTTTAGTTCATCATATTTTAGTTCATCATATTTTAGTTCATCAGATTTTCATACAAAAATAAAAATATTTAAGTTGAACGCTCTAAAGCACTCCCGCCGCCCTAATCCCGCTCCCCTCGCTATTTTACTATCGCTTTCTTTTGCTTCGGATACACTTCGTAACATTTAGACCGTTCAATTTAAATATTTTTATTTTTGTATGAAAATCTGATGAACTAAAATATGATGAATTTTTAAAATTCATAGAACAAAAGTTGTTGATTATGATGTTATTAACATAGTCCTGAGAGGTTGTCGGTGTTTTACAAATAACCCTGTATATCATAATATGATATATGAGAGACCCGCAGTTACCTACTCTCTCCGCAGATAATATTATTATCTTATGTTATTATTATGTATAATGAATAAATTATTCTATTATATAGCGTGTAGACGAAATCATGATTGTAATTCCTTCAAATCTTGTGATGTACTGCTGACATAGAAACTCTAAAGGGGATACCTTTGGATTCAATAAATAAAAATACAAGAAGTAAATATGTGTTCTTAACGTGAGGCATTTTAGCGGCCCGAGTAAGATGATCGCGTGGCGAGTGATATCGCGCAATTCGCTTGGGGTGCTAAATTTCCGCACGTTAAGAACACATGTTTACTTCTTGTATTTTTTTTATTGAATGCAAAAGTATCCCATGCAGGATTATTCTATGTCAGCAGTACATCACAAGGTTTGAAGGAATTACATGATTTCGTTTACACACTGTATGTATACGGCCAGCTAACATCTGGTTTTTAGCAGATTGGCTAAGCCTTTTCCATTACTCGTTTGGAAGTGATGAGACCATAAAAAGTTATCACGCACACAATAATAATAACAGTTGCCTGCATGGTGCTTAATGCACTATAATGTTCAAATGTTCATTGTTTGCCTGTGTACTTATTTCCTTTGTCTACTGTACGTGGAAGTTTTCTACGAATTACGCTAAATGTAGGTACATTAAAAGGCTCCGAGGCATTTGCTTGACTACTACACGTTATTTTTGTTTTGTAAAAGGATCTTTTTATCTCTTTTCCTGCAAAGATAACAGCGACAAAAATATATCTTTTACCTTTGTCGTATACTAGGAATTCCTCCGGCCAGCACTAAAGTTATCACGTTCGTAACGTTAATGTGAATGAATTTTGAATTAAAAATATTCATTTCGCACATACTGTTCTTCTTCCTCTTAGCCTTTTCCCAATTATCTTGGGGTCAGCTTCCAGTCTAACCAGATGCGGCTGAATACCAGTATTTTACACGGAGTGACTGCCGTCAGACCTCCGCAACCCAGTAACTGGGCAATGCCGGTATCCTAAGGTTAAACCGTTTGTCAGACTTTCGGGCTTCTGACTACCCGTAACTACTGTCATAGGTATTCGTATGACACCCGGGACCGACGGCTTAACGTGCTCTCCGAAGCACGGAGGGGTCTCGATGTGTAACAAATGGTCACCCATCCACGGACTGACCGTGGCAAGCGCAGCTTAACCTCGCAAATCGTACGATCGGCGCGGTTGTTATTTAGTCACGAGCTCCTCTTCGCACATACTATTACACGAGCTCCTCTTCGCACATACTACTATTTAATTAAATTGAAAACTTTATTCATATCTATTGGGGGTCACAAAACCGCAGGTATATTAGAAAACTGATTTCTCGATTTTTATTTCCCCACAAAACCGGTTTTCCGGGTTTTTCGGTTATTTCGTTTTTTTTTTATAAAACCTGTTTTTATGATTTAAGTCTTTATTAATCAGCTTTAGTGCTAACTCAGAGAACGCAAGAAAATCTAGACCGGGTCAAATCTTCCCAATAATGGGTACCAAAGGTTAGGCTGAGTTGAACCAACTGTCAAATCAGTACAAATTTAACATAAATATGGCAAGTTCCTATTAGTAGATATGAGGTCCATAAGGCCCTTAGTAGCATGAAATACAATAAAAGCCCTGAAGAGGACGGAATAACTACTGAGATACTGAAGAAAAGTCCTTTTGCCTCAAGTTACATCTTTTTTCAACACCATTCTACACACAGGTCAAATTCCTTCCATAATGTGCCATTCCAACATAAAAAAGGTGACAGGCTCCCATTTATATAAGTTATTTATTAAAGTGATAGAAAATCGTATCGCCCCGACACTAGATCTTCACCAACCTCTAGAACAAGCTGGCTTCCGTCCCCACTTTTCAACAACAGATCACTTTCATTCCGTCAACCAAATTGTAGAGAAGCACAACGAATTTAATAAACCATTGTACCTGGCTTTTATTGATTACTCTAAAGCCTTTGGCAGCATAGACCACAACTCTATTATGTATGTACGCCTTAGAAAATCAAAACATTAGTCACACTTAGTGTCCTCATCCAAACTATCTATTAAAATAGCACTGCAAATATAAAACTACATGTTCCAGAACCAAATTTCAAAATAGAACGGGGTGTAAAACAGGGCTATCCACTCTCACCTAAGGTGTTCACAAGTGTATTGTAGGAGGTATTCAACAAGTTACCGAATTCGTGGCAATCACGAAGCATAGACATAGACGGTAAAGAGCTGATAAACCTCCGCTTTACAGATAACATTGTGCTATTCTCCTCATCGCCTTCGGAACTTGAACAGATGCTCCAAGATCTAAGCACGGCAAATCTTGAGGTTGGACTTTCAATAAATAGATCGAAGACCCAAGTCATGACCAACAGCACGAAACGTAGGGTTGAGGTAGACGGGTAAGTATTGCAATATGTCGAAGAGTATACGTACTTGGGCCAGGTAGTCTCATTTAAAAACCGGCAAGACAAAGAAGTCAAAAGACGGATTGAAAACGCCTGGAAGAGCTTCTGGTCCCTAAAAGAGCACATGAAGGGCAACCTTTGAATAACCCTGAAACGTAGACTTATCGATATGTGCATCCTGCCCGTCCTACGGTGCTCAAACTTGGTCACTTACTGAAGAACAAAAGACCAAACTCAAGATTTGCCAATGAGCAATGGAGCGTAGTATCCTTCGTGTTACATTAATCGATTGTGTTAGAAACACCACCCTACGCTCCATAACGCAAGTAGCAGATGTTGGAGAAAAAACAGCCAGGCTTAAGTGGGAGTGGGCCGGTCATGGCGCTCGAATGCACCCGGATCGATGGGCAAAGATCGTCACTAACTGGATGCCTGACGGAGGACACCGTCGTCGAGGTCAGCCGCGGCGTAGGTGGCGTGACGATCTCGACGCTTCTGCGGGGCTCACATGGTTAGAAACGGCACAAAATAGAGAGGTTTGGAAGGCAAAAGGGGAGGCCTTTGCTCAGCAGTGGGACATTCCATAGGCTACTAAAAAAAATGGCACGTTAACTGTTATAGTTAGTTGGTGCAACTGAGGCTTAAAGTCACTATGTTCCGGATTAGAATTTATTATTTGTTTTATGTGTGTATCGATGATGAAACTAATTCAATGGTGTAGTTATTCAATATTACTTAACAGAAAAGACTTGTTTTTTTTTTCTTTTCAGTTTTTATTTAAAGTTCGCTATTTACGCAGTCGGTTTTTTATCCCTTTTTTTACACTTTTTAGTTAGGATTATAAGACGGTAAATTTCGCAATATAACTTTATCACAGCTTTATTATAGGTGTTAAAAATTTAAGTGAGAATGGTTGCTAACCAACTTTAAATCGTTATAGATCCTAAATGGTCATTCGAAATGAAAAACGATAAGAGAAATCTAACCTTTTCAAATACCTATTGAATGATACCCCACTTAACATAGTTTGTCGACTTTCATTTTTTTCTGTTTCACAATATGGCGTCTGGTTGTCGCCATATTCAATGTTGATTACTGTCATGTCTTTAATAACACTTGCAAGATAAAGACAAATCGATTGACGTAAAAATCATCAAAATCGGCCCACGCAATTGGTCTCTAGAGTGCCGAAAGGAACCAACAAACAAACATACATACTGCTACACGTCAGCAAAGACAGCACCAATGGTGTTGTAAATGTGAAAAATTGTGTACATTGTAAAAATGTCGCATTGTTTAAATAATTTATAATAAAAATAAAAAACCCAAAAAAACCGAAACCTCGGTTTTCGCTAAACTGAAAACCGGTTTCTAAATATGACGTTAAACCCGGTTTAACCTTTTTTTTCGATTTCGGTGAAACCGGTTTTGTGACCCCTAATATCTATGTATGATAAAAATTGTGAATGTCGCAAAAAAATTAATCAAAACATTATAGGACAGTTGTATTTTCGTTTCAAAACCCGCTTATATTAGCGATACGTTTACGATACTATACGCCAACTATTCGTGCAAGGGTATTGTAGATGAGTTTACAGTCCACTTTTGATAGGTACCTACTGATTGTATCTACACTGCACTTTAAACGAGTAAAGAAGCTTGATGAAAATATATTCTCAATCTATACTAATATTATGTTATTTTATAAGAGCTGTGTTACAATTTTGGTGTACAATAAAGTATATTCTATTCTATTCTATTCTAATATTATAAAGCTGAAGAGTTTCTTTGTTTGTTTGAACGCGCTAATCTCAGAAACTACTGGTTGGAACTGAAAAATTATTTTTGTGTTAGATAGTCCATTTATCGAGGAAGTTTATAGGCTATATAACATCACGCTACGACATATAGGAGCGGAGCATAAATGAAAAATGTTGCAAAAACGGGAAAAATGTCCACCCGTGCGAAGCCGGGTCGGGCCGCTATTATAAATAAAAAAAAATATTCCTGTTTTTATTCGACTTTCACTCTTTCACTATAGGATAAAAACAAACAACATAGATTCATCTTCATTAGTCCATCAGAGCTGTATTCAAACCCATTTCTTTGAAATTCACAAAACTCATGTAGCAGTTTTTTTTTTAATATTTTTCACTAGTTATCTGCGGCGGCCATTTGCAAAGAGACTTTGATATATAAGATGCATTATGATGCAAATATTTTATTTGAATTTTAGCTTTGAAATAAATTAATGACTGTCTGATTTTTATGTGTGAATTATTTCATTTTCATGCGTCTTTGGGCAGATAAAAATGAAGTTTTATTGTATTCAGGTTGTATATTTTATCAATTGTTGATGTATTCTATATAAATTACGAGTTTATTTTTTATTTAATACGTAATGTAGTTACCGTACGTAAGAATTTCAAGCCCTTTTTTATATTTTTGATTCTATTTAACACTGCATACATACATAAACTCACGCCTTTTTCCCATGGGGGTAGGCAGAAACTATAGAACGCCACATGCTACGACTCTTACATACCCCTTTCGCTTCATCCACATTCATACATCTTGTCATACACGCACGCCGGTTGAGAGTACTACGCACCTGACTGTTATATAGTTTATATTAATTTAAAGAAGGTTTTATGGTTTTCTGTTATTAGTTAGACTGGTTATAAAGATTAAAAGGAATTGAGGCTTGTCAATAAAACGTCAGTCTGCTACCAGCTATCTGTCTTTTAATGCGGGATTATATTTGTAACAATTAATTATATGTTCGCATATTTATCAGTGGCGACGAGAACCTGCGACTAAGAAAAAAAAATGGCTCACTTTGGGATTTTGTCAAGTTTTGACCATAATATTCATACTTGGCAAAACTTCAAGCAAAGAATTTTGCAATGGTACATTGCGAACGACGTTGACAAAATCAAAGATCCACAGGGCGTGAAAAGACGGGCAATTTTGCTGAGCACACTCACCGACAGCACTTATCAACTGGCGGCCGATTTAGCGTTACCAAAAGAACTAACGCAAGTGCCATACGAAGACATTCTCACACTTCTCGACAATCATTTTACACCCAAAAAATGTGGATTTGGTGAGCGGTATAATTTCTATGCTGCTAACCAAAGTCTGGAAGAAACCTTTTCGCAGTGGGCTGCGCGGCTTCGTGGGCTTACTACTCATTGCGGATTTTTGAATGTAGAAGAGGCGCTGCGTGATCGTTTTGTTATGGGTTTGTTGCCGGGACCGGAGAAAGACAAGCTTTTCGCACGTGACCTTGAAGAGTTAACACTGGCCAAAGCAGTGGAGTTGGCGGAAAGCGTGCGCAGTGCACGCAAGGGAGCCGTAGCCGCCAACAGTATCCGTTACCGTCAGCTCAAGAACTTTTTACAAAATTACACGGGGGTCAGCAGTTTAGCAAGTTAGATTTAACCCAAGCATATTCACAATTTGTGTTAGACGAGGCATCTCAGAATATAACTTGTATTAATACTCACCGCGGTTTATTTGTCTATACGCGATTAGTTTTTGGTCTCGCTAGTGCTCCTGCTATTTTCCAACGGGCAATGGAGTGTTTACTGTCGGGATTGGACGGTGTTTTATGTTTCCTTGACGACATTTGTATAACAGGAGCAACTAAAGAACAACATTTAGGACGATTGTGTGCAGTCTTGCAAAGGTTGCAAGACGCAGGTTTAACACTTCGTAAAGATAAGTGTGTGTTTTTCGAGGATCAAATAGAATACTTAGGATATACTATAGATAAGAATGGTTTAAGGAAATCAAATCAAAAGGTCAAGGCTATAGTCGAGGCACCTATTCCAACAAACGTGAATAAGTTACAGTCGTTTCTAGGATTAGTCAATTATTATAGAAGCTTTGTCCCTAACGCGTCATCAATATTGAGCCCCCTTTATTCATTATTGCAAAAGGGCAATAAATGGAAATGGGAGGAGATACATAATGATGCATTCAATGCAATTAAGAAATGCTTAACTTCAGATCAGGTTCTTGCGCATTTTGACCAGAATGCTAAAATTATTTTAACGGTAGACGCTTCGCCTAGCGGATTAGGAGCTATTTTATCACAGATGGGTTCTGACAGAGAGGAACGTCCTGTGTCGTTTGCTTCACGTACACTGAATGCAGCAGAGAAGCGGTATTCACAGTTACAAAAAGAGGCAACAGCTATTATATTCGGAGTGCGACGTTTTCATCAGTATTTATACGGAAGGGCGGTCCCGTTTGTGCTGCGTACCGATCACAAGCCTCTCTTATCTATTTTTGGTCCATACCGAGGTATTCCAGAGGTCTCTGCTAATAGGTTGCAGCGTTATGCAATGTTTCTTAGTGGTTACAATTACACCATAGAATACATTCGCAGCGCTGACAACAGCGCAGATTATTTATCGCGCGCCAGTCTGCCTGACAATGAATCAACGGTGGCTAGTGGAGGCTGTGGCTACGAGACTGAGGGCAGTTTAATACCTGTAGAAGATCGCGCATCGTATATTAATTTCGTTATAGATGGTAGTTTACCCGTTACACTTAATGAAATTAGGGCTGAAACTCTTAAAGATCCAACATTAGTTAAAGTTCTTTCTTATATTGCTAATGGTTGGCCTAAGCGACTATCAGACATATTAATTAAGCCTTATTTCTTGTGTAAAACCCAGTTGTCGAATGAAGGCGGGTGTATTATGCGAGGACACAAGGTAGTTATTCCAGAAGCGCTTAGAACAACGTTATTATCAGAACTACATAAGTCACATTTAGGTATCGGGAAAACGAAAGCGGAAGCGCGCAGCAGATTTTGGTTTCCAGGAATAGATAAAGCCGTAGAAAAAATGATTGCGGATTGTGAGGTTTGTTTACAGTTGAGACAGTTACCCGCGCGCGCGCCACCAGCTCTGTGGCCACATTCACCGCAAGCGTTCTATCGTATTCATATTGATTTTCTCGGCCCCATATATAACCGTTCGTATTTAGTTATTGTAGATGCGTACTCGAAGTGGGTAGAAGCGTATGATATGGGAACGAGTACTTCGTCATTATCGGTGATTAATAAAATGTATGAATACATGGCAAGATTTGGCTTACCGCATACTATAGTCAGTGATAATGGCACTCAGTTTACTTCCTCTGAATTCAGGGTGTTTTGTGTGTCAAACGGTATATCGCATTTAACGTCGCCGGCATATCATCCGGCTAGTAATGGGCAGGCTGAAAGCTACGTGAAAGTGGTCAAAAAGGGAATTAAATCTTGTATGTTAAGCAGTAATAATATTAAGGGATTCAATAACAATTTGTTTAAATATCTATTTGATTATCGAAATTCCATACATTCTGCAACGGGCTGTTCACCTGCCCAGTTAGTATTCGGACACAAACTGCGGTCAAGATTAGATTTAATTAGTCCAAACCCACTCTTAGCGGCGTCTGTCACTCTCACTCGAAACGTACACAAACAGTGTTTGCAGTCTAAAGTGTTAAACGACAAAACAACTAAATTTTTTAAGCAAGGTGATTATGTGTTGTATAAAAGAAACACCATTAATAAACAAGGGTCATGGCATAAAGGTGTCATATTTAAAAAAATAGGAAAAGTTGTATATATTGTTAAGGACTGCATAACTTCTTGTCATGTGAAAAAACATAAAAATCAATTAATTGCATTCCAAGGCACAGCTATGAATTTCCACAAGCCAGGTGATTGCTCTATTGAACTTGAAGATATTACTCCACAAGTAACCTCGGTACCGAAGTCAACCTTCCCAGTGGATAAAAAAACGTCGGATACTGTAGGGGAGGGAAATAGAGAGAGATCAGAGGGCGTGAATGTGGAAACGCAACCTAGCAATTCTATAGAGGAAGATGAGACATTCTATGAGGCATCAGACGCAACTCATGATGAAGTGGAGCCAGGTCAGTCTTCACAGTCAGAAAGGCAAAGAGTCGATGGGAAGAAGCTGCGAACTGTGCCTAGGGTCGATTACAAGCCGTTTTATTAGTTTTGAGTTAAGTTTTATTAGTTTTGAGTTAAGTTTTATTTTGTCAAGCTAGGGGAAGGAATGTTATATAGTTTATATTAATTTAAAGAAGGTTTTATGGTTTTCTGTTATTAGTTAGACTGGTTATAAAGATTAAAAGGAATTGAGGCTTGTCAATAAAACGTCAGTCTGCTACCAGCTATCTGTCTTTTAATTCGGGATTATATTTGTAACAATTAATTATATGTTCGCATATTTATCACTGACCTTTGTGAAGAACATCACCAATAACATCGATGTATGTCCTTCTAGGACGTCCTCTACCGGCGTTCCCATTAACATCCGCCTTATAAATTCCTTTTGTTAATCGCCGTTCACTCATTCTCTCAACATGACCAAACCACCTAAGCATACTCCTTTCAATTTTTGTCACTACATCATCTTTTAAACCGCAACTTTGTCTAATCTCTTCATTTAACACTGCAATTGGTACATAACGTTGTCTGTTTTTTTTTGTAAAATAATGTGTACCTTCGCAGGGATGACAAATTGAAACAATGGCTCAACACATATTTAGGCGATCGAATTGAATATCAATCGTATCTATCAGATTTTTCATTGAACTTTAATCATGTAAGTTGTAAATTACCTAGAATAGAATATATTATATTATATCCCCAAGGAGGGTTGATGTCAGGCAGGCGGCCGGTCATAAAACAATAAGCCAAATCCTCTAACAACATGGATTTATGAAATACATGTTGTGCCGAACCCACCTAGTGTGGGATAAGGGCAGGAAGAAGAAGAACAATAGAATATATTTATTTACAAAAAACATGGGTAAGGAAAGTTTTACATAAGTCACAAAAGTAGCCGCATATTTAACTATACAATGGTGTGCAAATTAAAATGTTAATCTATACTAATATTATAAAGAGGAAAGATTTGTATTTTTGTATGTAACGAAAAACTTAAAAACTACTGGACCGATTTCAAAAATTATTTTGCCGTTAGAAAGCTACATTATCACTGAGTAACATAGGCTACGGGCGGAGCCGTGAGGACACAGCTAGTTTAATATAAAATAATACGCAAAAACAACTTAGAATCTGATTACATGGGTATTTGAACAACAACCATGCAATCGCTTATAAAAGTGCTAACATTTTTTTAAATTAATATGAACACAACTCGAAATTAATAAATTATTATAATAATGTTTGACTTAGTGAAATTAATAGTATTTTAAATAAACCAGCATATCCTACATTCACAACTACACAAAAGAAAATCCCTTTTATAAAATTAGTAACAGTTTTGAAACTCGCCTGACTAACCTAAATCCAAAAACGATCCACTGTGGTCTCTATAAATATTCCCAGCATCCAGGTCAGGCAGGGTTTCAGTGGGAGGTAGCTTAATTTTAGTGCACCACCCCTGTTGCATTTTAATCACGAACTTCGACTAACCGCTGCTCTTGGTACAAACTACAGATTTTGGTTAATATTTAACAGGTAAAACATAAATGTACAGCCAGTAGACCAGCCGTTCTCTGACCGTGGTTGTCGTAGAAAGTGACTAAAGGATTACGTCATGAAGATGGCCACTAGCGTCCTACTGTCTTCTAATTGCAACAAACTGTGATCACCAATCAAGTGTGGTGATGATGGTGATTTCCTCTTTGACCGTTTAGTAGCTAGTGGTCATCAGGAGGCCCTTGTTAAGCTGGTTGTTTACAGACTGATATGATAGTGATGATGATGGAGACATGAATTGTGGCAATAATAATGACAACAAAATAATAATGATGACAACAAAATAAAAATGATGACAAAATAATATTGATGACAACAAGATAATAATGATGAAAATAACAATGTAATAATGTGGGCCGAAGTTGGGCGCATTTTCCTAACAGTCAACTAGGATTAAGATTTCTAAAGAGGTTAGCAGCGTATCAGAAAGTCATTGATCAGCTGTGTGATGGGTGGAGTTTTATTCTTTATACTTTATATCAATTTTAATCTTATTAATATCTACGAATTACAGCTTGTTATACAAAACTAAAACTTAAATATTCTGTTCAAAAACTTACTACTTTTAATTGCAAACTAAATTAAGTAAGCTCCTATTGTAAGAACTCGTAAATTCAGATTTAGCAATTTCTTCTTCAAACAAAACGATAAACTTGCAATTTATAATACGAAATGTAATCCAAAACTTGGTGTGTTAAACTGATAAAAACCTGCCAAGTGCGATTGGAACCACGCATGAAGTAAGGTTCTGTAATCACGATTATATTTTGAATTTTTTAAATCTTTATTTGCACCCTAATAATATTAAATAATTGTTTTACGAAACAGACGACGAACTTAATTGTGCAGCCACTTATTTATTTTCAAAAATATTTTAATCCAAATTTGTAATAAAACACCAGCATTTTTTTCAGAATTTTAGTATACGTAGTTGGTAAATTACAGGGTTCACGTTTCAGTGACAAACAGGCCGAACCACCTGATGGAAAGTGTTACTAGTGCCTACGTACACCTATAACACCAAGAGAATTCTGATGCGTTGCTAACCTAAGAGGCATAGTTGGAAACTCTCATGTACCTGTAAGTTCACCAGTGGACAAAGTGGAACACAGCAATTCTACTCGATGCAAGAAATAAAGTATAGAACAACACAACTTAGAAGTCGCTGTTAGCAACGCAAATTTAAATCTATACTAATATAATAAATAGGAAAGATTTGTATTTTTGTATGTAACGAATAAACTTTAAAAACTACAGGACCGATTTCAAAAATTCTTTTGCCGTTAAAAAGCTACATTATCACTGAGTAACATAGGCTACGGGCGGAGCCGTGAGGACGCAGCTAGTATTTTATATTTAATACATATAATGTGTCTTATTTATTAAGTATTGAGTTTGTTTGTCTTTTAATAAACAGTTCGGCGTGCACAAGTGTGTGTCCAGGCGCTGAAGGGGGAGGTAAGGCCCGCGGGACGGGTCAACTTACGCTGTACGAATAGACGTACATAGGGTACATCGTTTTGCTAGGGCAAACTGGACGCACGCTTGGTCGCGACGAACGCACAAATGGTCAAAAGCTGTGTTTATCTTTTTCTCCTCTCCCTATTGTCTACAGTCGCATTGGCAAACTTGATCGAACAACCAATGGGAAGCGCTCATTATCGCGCCATGCAAACTTATTGCGTCAGCATAAAGATATTTTTTTACTGCAGTACTAATAACCATACGTGGTCTTGAAGTCGCACTCAGTTCGGGAGTGATCGGTTTTACGAAGTTTGCCGATGCGATGTCTTAGTTTTGTCGTACTGTATGTTGGTAATAACTCCCCAGACAGATCTCTACAACTACTAACATAATTAAATTATAAGTTCTTCTCGTTTCACGACAGAACCCTAAAGCTAGTTTACCCCAATAACTCTAGATTACGTTGCACCACTGGGCTTTCTTACAAACTTTGGTATTAGCTACTTAGACTCTACTCTAGAGAAACAAGTTTCATCTTAAGGGAATGTTATAGTAAGCTCTAGTTTACTGAATGCCTAGAGCTGCGTCCATTTGCACAACTAGTTTTGATTGTAGTGTTTCACGAGTGTAATAAATTATGTAAAGTTTACAATATGGATATAAATTTTAAGCTTTGTGAGTGTTCTGCGTATGAGATTTACTAGTAGATGCGCTAACATTCTAATTTTATCACCTGTTCTGTAGCGTAAGGTCATGATCATTATCAGTTTTATGCGAGTATCGTTACTAAAATGTGCTACACTTACTTTTTTCCAAAAATATTGAATGTACAGTTTTAGCATCATTACGATTTTATAACCTACATGTCGTTGCTTAGGTAACAATACCGCCTAAGTCGAAAATTGGTCATTTGACGTTTTATACGTCATCGGATAGATATTTTTATTAAAAAAAATTAAAATTATCCAATCACAGCGAGTTATTCAAACGGTTCTGGCACCGCGCAAGTCGTTTGTTGTGTCATTTTAAAGATAATAATCAGTTTTTTGTCTCTCCTGAAAACTTGTCAAATTTAACTTGAGCGGTATTGTTACCTAAGTAACGATCTGTCTATTACTATACTTCTAATTAAGAAAATCCAGTTGAAAATACAGCCTACATTGTAAATCATCTCGTTTGCAAAACACTTGCTTAGATGAACACAATTTGGTTACATCCCAAACAACGGATAACAGAGACGTAACTATAAACACGTATCCTCTGTAAAACAATACAGAGACAATGTTTATTACAATACTAAAGGACAAACACTAACCTATAACGTTTGAGATGATTCTGGAAACCTCATACAAATTCCAACCCAGTGACGCTGAACATAGAGTTCGAATTTACTTGGTGAGTAACTTTTAAGTCCTGGATATTATACTGTCAACGGCATTGAGGTAGTTTTCGGTGATAATAACAACGTTAGGTTGAAACCTGAAGGTACAGACATAAAGGATGGTGTTCAAGGACATGGCCTTTTAGTGAAGTCCATTTAAGTGTACGGAAACGTTCTAGTTTCACGCTCAATCTGGGGGCCTATTGTACTAAAATAAATGTTGATCAATCACAACCGAACCGTTTATCCAAATAGTTTTCGTTTACAAAAATTGTGGAAATTGTTTGACAACAAAACGTTTTTTTTTATCTGTCTTTGATGCTATTTTATAATAGTTCTCAAGCCACGTGCAACTGTAAAATACGTTTTCTAATAATTTATTTTGCTATCTTCTTAACCAAATAAATGATTAAAAAACTGATTTTACAGGTGCACGTGGCTTGGGAACTATTATAAAATAGCGTCAAAGACAGATTTTCAAAAAATACACAGCGGATTTTGCAGGCGCAGCGACGAAAATCAAAACCAAATATTTTGTCTCGTTTCGTCGCCTTTGGCCCTAATCTCACCTGATAGTAAGCGCAGACAGGGTCTCAGATGGAACTAACAAATCCAAGGAACAGAGATATAGAGATAGATTCCCCTTTACCCCTCTGGCTCTTACATACACACGACGGAACACCGTAAACTGCTTGGCGCCGGACTTTAATGTGAGGGTGGTAGCTAGTCAGACGGAATGTATGGAGCCTGCCATCAAGCGTATTGGATTTTGTTGAATCTTACAATACTCGTATCATTTATTATTTACTCGTTTATTCTCAGCGTGTGGTAAGGAAGGTTTTATTCTAGCCCGTCCACACACATAGTATACAGAGTGTAAACGAAATCATGT
The DNA here is from genome assembly GCA_910594945.2 of Amphipyra berbera. Classification (NCBI taxonomy): domain Eukaryota; kingdom Metazoa; phylum Arthropoda; class Insecta; order Lepidoptera; family Noctuidae; genus Amphipyra; species Amphipyra berbera. The sequence continues at coordinate 7,617,033 of OU343144.1, read as the reverse complement.
AATTCCTTCAAACCTCGTGATGTACTGCTGACATAGATTAACCCTGAACGGGATACTTTTGGATTTAATAAAAAAAGCATTATAAGAACTAAACATGTGTTCTTAACGTGCGGCATTCTAGCGCCTCGAGCGAATTGAGCGGCTATCGCTCGCCGCGCGGTCGTTCAACTCGGGGCGCTAAAATGCCTCACGTTAAGAAGACATGTTTACTTTTATATTTTTTTAAATTGAATTTAAAGGTATCCTATGATCTTTGCATCATCTATACTAATGTTATAAAGCTGAAGAGTTTTTGTTTGTTTGAACGCGCTTATCTCAGGAACCACTGGTTGGAATTGAAAAAATAGTTTTGTGTTGGATAGTCCATTTATCGAGAAAGGTTATAGGCTATATAACATCACGCTACGACCAATAGGAGCGGAGCATAAATGAAAAATGTTGCAAAAACGGGAAAAGTGTCCACCCGTGCGAAGCCGGGACGGGCCGCTAGTTATTGATAAAGATACAAGACTCTCAATTTTAACCGATAACGCTCCGTAAATTATAGGAATCGACCGTTAGTGGATGCATGGTTTACCATAAATTCTAAAAATCCCTGCGAAAATCACCTTTCACTGTTTCACATAACCTAAACTCATACAATACCTATTAACGAACATTCCCACACACAATACAGACCTCTCTATATTACGTAAAGCGCATAATAATATCACTCAGTCGGTACACAGAAGAAATTTTTCTAAGACGGAAACTTCTCGTCTTATTTACATATCGATTCAATTTGAACCAACGCAGGAATAAGGGCGTATTTTCCTAAACAGCTTGAGGGTATATCGAGATTGGATTTACATATTTAAACAGAACGTATATTTAACCTATATTTTTAATTCATTAAGCGTTCTTATTTTAAATTCTACATTTGAAAGAATCGCGAATGAACTGGTGGAATGTTTAAAAAGCTGTCGTGTTTGCGATTCTATATTTGAAAATGTTTGATTTCGGGTTATGGAATACAGTTGGCCTAGCACGAATACTGTCGAGTTAGGGCGACGCCTCATTAGTGCGTTGCGTTGCGTCGTCGCAACGGATTAACGCATTGTATGCCACACCTGCGTTGCGACGACGCACGACGTCGCAGCGCAAGCGGATGACGCACGCACCTCTAGCAGTGGAACACTGTCCGTCATCGCACCAGAGCTCCGACAGCGCAGTGAATCACCCTCCCCCGCTTCGTCTCTCGTACGCCGATCCGTTGAAACGTCGCGTGCGACGACGCAACGCTTTAATGTGGCATGTCATTTAAAATGTACAGAAAACGACGGAGCGTTGACGCTGTGACGACGTAACGCAACGCACTAATGAGGCAGAGCTCTTACTGCTATAAATGTTACGTTAATGTAAGTGAATTTTGAATCGTAAATACTGTATTCGCTCATACTATTTAATTAAATTAAAACCTTTGTTCATATGTATGTATGATATATGATGTTATAGGACAGTTTTATTTTCGATTCAAAATTCGCTTTTACATTAGGTATCGATACGTCAAATGTTCGTTCTATGCCTACACTATACAGGGTGTAAACGAAATCGTGTAATTTCTTGAAACCTCTTGATGTGCTGACAGATTAACCCCGCAAGGTATACTTTTGGTTTTAATAACAAAACAATTACGCGCAGTAAACATGTGTTCTTACCGTGAGGCATTTTAGCGCCTCGATCGAATTGCATTTGAATCCCGTTCAGAGTTAATCTATGTCAGCAGTACATCACGAGGTTTGAAGGAAATACATAATTTCGTTTACTTATATTTGTTACGCTTAGAAAAAGTCATTGATGTTATTACAAGACCCGAAACATACAAAACTTTTTATTATAATCGAAAAATATAAAGTTAGATGAATGTTCTACACGGACAAAATGGCCGCGGTCGCGCATCAGAATGTCACTGGCAGAGATAACGGTGACAAATGGCGTCCTGTAATGATTTACATTACGCGAAATGACGCAAATGTTTTAGTACTGAGAACTTGTGAAATGGCGCGCTGTTTTAGATTTTTAATGGATGCATGTTTATAATATGAAATCATGTTAAAGCTCTATGAAACAAATATCAGGGAATGGAAGAATAGGTAAAGATGGAGACCTCACTACGAACTACTGAAAATCGAATCATTTGACCTTAAAAAATACCCTAAAAAATAAATACCCTAAATATTCCAAAGTAAATATACAATAATAGATATCCATGATTTTATAGATTTTTTTTATTGGGTTTTTCAGTGTGGAACTCCTTAGTAGCAGCCCGGAGCTTAGATTTGTGCCCAGTTGATGGCAATAGGCTCGCCCCCTATTACATGGGACTTAAACATAACTACGAAATGAGGGTGTCACTATACAACTCTGCCCAACCCTTTGGGGAATACAGGTGTGATGTTATAGTATGTGTTATGTAGATTTTCAAACTTAATATGCTATCGTTTTGTAAGTAGGGTATTTAGCAAGAGACATAATTCCAAAGTAAATATTTAAGGCCAAATGTTTTTTTTTTTTTTTCTTTTAAGAACGTTGCCCCACACTAGGATTTCTCCTGTATCGTGGGTGCGTTTACAGACACAAATCTTCACATGCACAAACACCCAGACCAGGAACAACTATCTGTAGGCCATACAAATATTTGTTCCGTGCGGGAATCGAACTCACGACCCGCAGCGCAGAAGCCAATCGCTTAGCCACTGCACCAAACGTGTCGTCAAAATTGCAGTAGGAGTTTGTAGTGTGCTTCACAATTTTTACCTATACCTTCATTATGGAATGTGGCGGCTTATCACGCCACATGAGAACTACGCAGCACGACGATTGTCTAGCAGACTACAGCGACAACAATGACAACTCGCAAATGAAATGTCACAAATCCTGCATCGCGATATCAATATTTGACACGCAGATAGTAAATATGTTGTGGCCAAATCATAGAATTGATCACTTCATGATGTGGCCAACCATTTCATGAAATGGCCAATATCCGCTGCCCAGATGATAGATTTATAGATTTTATAGATTAGTGATATGGTCTGGCCAGATCAATGAATTAATCAGCGTTTAATGATATGAATAGTTAGGGCACGGCTACTTCATGATATAGTCAAACATTAGTGATCATATCGTAAAATAGTTACATTATCCACCGGTAGAGGCGCTGTAATTGTTTTGTTGTTGTTGTGCATCATGGCGGCGGACAAGTGTTCTGTAATAAAAATAAAAGAAAGTAGGTTGACCACGCAACGAAAATCAATGGCAATTCTATGATCTGGCCACAACATAATTATATACCTGCGCAAAATCCCCTCATTTGGGTTAGGTTAGGTTAGTTTATGACCATTAAAGCGCGAAGGCGAGCGAGCGAAACGAGCGTGCCGCGGCAGCAGCCGCCGAGCGCCAGATCCTCTCTATTGTTGGTGAATCATTTGGGTTAGGTTAGGACATCACCAATAATGTGTTTATTTGTCTTGCTACTAAATTAATAGTTGTTATATTAGGAATTTTGAACCATTCGGAATTATGAAAATCATGGACAATTTAATGATATGGCCAAACGTGGATGGCCATATCATCAAACGTTGACGTTTAAACGATATGGCCAGTTTTAGCTGACCATTTCATGAAATGGTTGGCCACATCATGAAGTGTTCAATTCTATGCTATGGCTATGACATAATTATATACAATTCCCCAGCATCAACCGTTGGGCACCCATTGGTTGGAGACCCTTCAGGTCTCGTCAATAACTGCCCGGTTACAAAGAAACGGTCCGCAAGACCAACTAAAAGAAGTCGAACAGAAAAAAAAACATCTCTTGGGCAGTAGCCCGCCTGGCATTAGACCCGCCTGGTTGGAAGATTCCTTCCCTTTTCGTTAGAGGAAGACCATACCTCGTTCCTCCACAGGAATGTCTGTTCCTAGATAAAGAATATTTGCAAAATAGGTTACTTCATCGATAAATAATATTTCGATATTTATTTTTGGACGATAAACAGTAAAATACACGTTGTTAAAAGAAATCATCATCATCATCAGCCTATAATGTTCCCACTGCTGGGACACAGGCCTCCTCTCTGTGAAAGGGGATGGGCCGTAATCCACCACGCGGGCCCAGTGCGGGTTGGTAGATGTCACATGTCTTCGAACTTTTGGTTCTAGCACATGTCGGTTTCCTCATGATGTTTTCCTTCACCGTTTTGAGAGCAGTGGTGATGAAATAAATTACACAAAGTAATGCGCCTGGCTGGGTTCGAACCCACGACATACAACTCGTAAGTCGGGGCCGTAACTACTGGGCCACCACTGCTCCACTGTTAAAAGAAATTAATCTTATTATTTCGGAATTTACTTCAACAAACATGTTTTTGTATAGTGTTCCTTTGTTTTTATAAAACTCATGAGATAAAAATATTTTGTAGTACATAAAATATTAACCCGGCAATATGTTTTCATGTATATATATAGTGCCATAAAATTTAATCTATAAAAACTCATTCACAAAAGCAATTTTTTTGACAAAATTGAAATATCAACCATAAATATTAATGCAATTGCATCAGTCTTCATGCATATTCAACTGAACATTAAAATACATAATATCATATTTTTATTCAACATCAAACAAGTCGGGTAATACACAAAAATAACTAATATAAACATTCTGTTCATTACCTCCCAGTGCTCAAATAGCTATGACAAATGTTCCCTAGTATGATTTATGTACAAAAAACTTGGCAGAAAACGTTCATTGCATATTAACACAATATATATTCAGTCTTCATCGTATATAATTATTCAGCGTAAACACATTAATTCAAATTTTTTGCTTTGCTAAAAGTCAAAATAACGCAAAATAAATTAAGAGAGAGATTTAATGATTGTGCTGATTTAAAACAGTTAGTTTATGATGTATTCCTATAATTTACGAAGCGTTATTGGTTGAATTTGAGACTCTTGTATAGAATAATGAAGCAAAGACATCGTAACTTTACATAGTAGACTCTCTAATATAGATGTAGCTATTATAGGCAAATTATCTTACGAAACTATTTATACGCCCAGTTTGATAATAAATAATGCTCACTGATCCACCGTGCTCACCCGCCGAAGCCGCGGAGCCGGTCGTCTTTTCTGATTCCGCAGTCACACCGTTAATTCAGCACTCATCAAGTTGTCGCCCTCCCAGTCGTCCCGCCAGCTACGCCCTTAGCTGAGGTCCGAGTCCAGTTAGGGGTCGCCCTTAGTGCTGTTGTTGCTAGTAGTCATGGTTTTAGTAGTAGTAGTTTAACTTAGGTTAAGTATTTTTCTCTCGTCCCATTGGTTGGAGACCCTTCAGGTCTCGCCAATAACTGCTCGATTACGTAGAAACGGTCCGCAAGACCATCTACAAGCAGTCGAAAAGAAAAAAAAAGTGCTACCATTGGTAAGCAAAACGATTCGTTTTTGTTTATTGGAACCAGGCATTAGAAGACAATCGAAATGACAATTGAAATTTATATCTAGTTAGTTAGACAAAACAATTATTTTCGTAGATAACGGGTAACTAAAGAATGGGCAATCATGAATTAAAAAATCCGCTGGTATTATAAGATTGTGTTTTTATAAAAATTACAATAGGTAATATTCGCGTTCAAAAGAATGATTTGATCAAATGATTTTGACGATACGTTTGGTGCAGTGGTTGTCCGATCGGCTTCTGCTCTACGGGTCGTGGGTTCGATTCCCACGGAACAAATATTTCTATAGTCTACAGATAGTTGTTCGGGGTCTGGATGTTTGTGCATGTGAAGATTTGCGTCTGTAAACGCACCCACGATACAGGAGAAATCCAAGAGTGGGGCAATGCTTTTTAAAAAATAAAAACATTCCAAGCTCATTTGTTAATATTTTATGTTGCGAAGGGAAGAGGTCAGTCAGGACCACGCGACTAATAAAACCAAAAACTATGTCACGTCCCTGAGGGCCCCAAAAAACGAACGTCGAAGTTACAGATCAAAACGAAACAACGACGAACATAAAACTTATAAATATACAATCAAAGTATTGTCAAACAAAGAACTACTAGATGTCGATTGACATCAAGGAGTAGGGTGAACGTAAGACAAAACGTCATATCCGAAACAATTTCATGGTTGGAAAGCGTGTGATCCATCAGCCGAAACTTCGTAGTTCGATTTTCAGAGTACGCTCCCTGTTTGTGGACTCGTAAATGAGCTTAAATCCTACAATATCCTTTCATCCCTATCTACAAGTCTGTATTAAAATAATTTCAAAATAATGAAGAAAATCTGGCATGTAAATGAAGACATCTACACTCGATTTCTAAGAAACATCGCAGCAAAATGGCCTCTGTTTTTTACTAAATGTGCTCTCCTGTAAAATTGCGATTTTGTAGGTGTCTTCTTTTACTTTGCTGCCATCGAAGGATAGTTTCTTCTTCTTTTCTCGTGTCATCATCATCATCATCAGCCTATAATGTTCCCACTGCTGGGACACAGGCCTCCTCTCTGTGAGAGGGAATGGGCCGTAATCCACCACGCGGGCCCAGTGCGGGTTGGCAGATGTCACATGTCTTCGAATTTAAGGTTCTAGGACATGCCGGTTTCCTTACGATGTTTTCCTTCACCGTTTTGAGAGCACTGGTGATGAAATAAATTACACAAAGTAATGCGCCTGGCTGGGTTCGAACCCACAACATACAAATCGTAAGTCGGGGCCGTTACCACTGGGCCACCACTGCTCTCTCACTCACAGCTTTCTCGTGTGGCATGAGCTATTTGAGGATAGGTCATGCCATCGTAAAAAGATTAACAGGGCAGCAATGTTAGTCACGGGGCTGACTGCCCAGAGTCGTCGGATGTAATTAAGTATCGTCACTCATGGAGGCTGTGACAGCTTATTTCATGCGAAGAATGCTCTGGTGATTTTTTGAAATATTGCGTCTCTCATGGTCAAATACTCAAACTCTATTAAATTTTAAGTTCACATTAATTCCGTGCTGTCTCTATCACTTCGCCTTAAAGTGACAGAGACAGCACGAGTCTTAACGGCAACTTAAAATTGAGTAGCGTTTGAGTATTTGGTCATCACAACGATAATACTTCGGTAAAAAGCTTGAATGAAGTAGCAAAGATAGATTTAGCATATTTTTTTCAAAGAATACATTACTGTCAAAGAATTAAAATGCGTACAACTGACTGGATTCTTTTCAATATACATTAGTCAGATGAAGGATACCGGGATATCCTTGACCAAACTTATCCAAAGTCTTAATCCCACATATTCATTCGCCAATATCTTATTACTCACACATCGCCGTAATAAAATTAAACTTTCTGTTCTGCCATCAATCTTGTCCCATGTGATTAGAGCGGCGAGACGAATCACCGCGGTCAGCGAGGCTCGTAGATAAATGCGGCGTGGACCGCTAACGTCTCTCGGCATATTTGTCAATGCTAATCTCATAGCTTTCGTAATCTTTTTATTTTGTTACGGACGACTTTTTGGATGGTTTGAGATAATTTTCGATACATCATTAGTTTGTTGTGCTGAAGGTGCTTCATTAACGGTGACTTCATGAACGATCTTGAGAGTAAATTAATATTCAATATCAAAAGCAATATTTTTTGTTAATTCTATCTTTTTTGTAACAATATTTGCTTTCTTTTTGTTTCAATATATATCATACTAGCTGTGTCCTCACGGCTCCGCCCGCATAAGAAGTTTTATTCCAGTAATAAATATAGCCTATGTTACTCGGTGATAATGTAGCTTTCTATCGGCAAAAGAATTTTTGATATCGGTCCAGTAGTTTTTAAGTTTATACGTTACATACAAAAATACAGATCTTTCCTCTTTATAATATTAGTATAGATCGGTATTAAAGCAGGAAGATCTTGTTGCTTATTTTCTGATATATGTAAGTAATTGATTTGTCTTTATCTTTTACGACATCCAAAGAAGAGAACCACGTCTATTTTTGGCCGGGCACTGGACAAGACGACACTGGAAGAACACTGTCAACAATGTCAAGCATGTCCGGTCGAAAAGTAGAATCACAAAAATGTGAGATGATAGATTGACCAGGGTGATTAACTGTTGGGTGTGTGTTGTTTAGGGTTAAGTAGGGTAATAAGCGACGCCAGGATTAATTTGCATGGATCTGCGGATCCCGTGACCTCGGCCAATGATTAGGAGGAGGATCACCGTGGATAAGCCAGTAAGAGTTCGCAATAACCCTTCACTTTCTCCGGGCGGAGGGTATCCATAAGGATTTTCCCATGATAAAAAAAGGATCACCAGCGATGAAATGGGGATTGCGAGAGGTATGATTTTTAATGGCCAGAGGCAATTTAGGTAACATAAAGAGATTTCATATTTCCAAATAAAAATATCAACAGAATTTCCAATCTCTTATATTACATAACTTCACGCCTGTATTCCCCGAAGGGTTGAGCAGAGGTGTATAGTTACACCCTCATTTCACCGTTATGCTTAAGTCCCATGTAATAGGGGGCGAGCCTATTGTCATCAAAAATCTGAAAGTTCCCTCACCGAGGGACCAGTTTAGTACCTACCTCTTATATTATTATCACTAATTAATTAGCTAAAGGATTCGCGATTTCGTTTTTTTTAAACAATAACGCGATCTCGCATTTTGTGATATTTTTCACTTTTCTAAACAATGTTCAATTAACCCTCTTATTAATCTGTTGTATGTAACGAGAATGTTTATTCACGCGTCTCCAGTTCGCCCAACTCGAGTTTAGGTTGGTACCTAGCTAAAATTAAAGGACCTGAAACATGTTAACATCCACTTGATTAACTACTAACTACTTGTTGTAATTCAAGTCTCGCACTTCACTAAAGAATTCTTCTCTGGCGTCACCACGAGCTACATTGTTCGGCTAGCCTTTTTCCCAATTATGTTGGGGTCAGCTTCCAGTCTAACCAGATGCGGCTGAATTTTACACGTAGCGACTGCCATCAGACCGCCGCATACCCGTTACAGGGCAATGCCGATATCTTAAGGCTAGACCGGTTGTCGTAAGTATTCGTATGACACCCGGGACCGACTGTTTGATGTGGTGTTCGAGCTATATGAGAATAGCTTAAGCCGTGATTAAAGATTAGCCAGACGGTTTTTTTAGGTCTCTAGTTCGAACCAAAGACACGTACCTCTGACTTTTCGGATTCATGTGCGTATTGTATAATTTTCACTTGCTTAAAAACGGTGAAGGAAAACATCGCGAGGAAACCGGCATGCCTGAGAAATATTTCTCGATGGCATGTGAAGCCAAGTCAAATGCCCATGGGTGGCATAAACTCTGACTCCAGGTTAGTCACTAACCACACGAAAAGAAGAAGTCAGACGGTTAGGTTGGTAGCGGGGCTGATTGTCTGTGTTTCACCTCTATAGACCTCATCTGTAGACTTATAATTTTGGGATCTACTTAATTGTATTTTGAAAATAAACGTAGCTGTTGTAATTGGATAAAAGGGCGATGCTTCAGCTTATATACGATTTTATTGAAGTTTTTAACGAAGTTTTGAACGTTGTCTGCAACCAAGATAAAGTTTGTGCATTTTTTAAGCTAGGGTTTTTTATTTCAACGCCGTGGAGAAAGCGAGGAGAAGGGGTGGAACAAAAGGGTTAACCCAACAATGGATTGTTGTGATTGAACTTTTATTAATGCCATGTGACGTTTAAGCTGTAGGTTCTAAAATCGGAGTCATTCGTTACGGTAACAAATTGAACAATAGAATCGTCGTCGATACGAAGAAAGCATTTTGTGTGATTTAAGTATACTCGTATCTTTAAATTTTATTGAAGTTACTTATCTCCTCTATTTATGTGATTAAATACTCATACTTGGTCAATATAACAATTCGGCACTAAATTCGTTAATTCTTACGTTGTAAGGAGTCATATATCAGTGTCTCCAATAGAAGGGTGACGATGGCTTTAAATCAAACGTGTTAAAATTTTAAAATTCCACTTATCTTAATATTATAAAGAGGAAAGATTTGTATTTTTATATTTTTGTGTGTAACGAATAAACTTAAAAACTACTGGACCGATTTCAAAAATTCTTTTGCCGTTAGAAAGCTACGTTATCACAGAGTAACATAGGCTACCGCCGGAGTTGTGAGGACACAGCTAGTAAAAAATAAAATCATATTCTTTTTTTAAATTTTTCATCTCTGCCTTAATTACGAATTCAGAAAATGGAGCTTCTAATCAGTGACCTCAAATATGATCGGAAATGTAAACACAGTTGATCATAGCTGAAGATAGATAATTATATTGTAGCGTATTTTTTATGAAAATTTTTAACTGCTATTTCTCTTAAAATATTGACTTTGGTGGAAAGTTGTAGAAGAAAAGTTATTCGTTATTCTGGGTACTTTTACACCCTGTCGGATGAGTACCCTCTTTCCGACTAACCTTGTATTTACCGGCTGATCTTCTTTTCGTGTGGTTAGTGACTAACCTGGACCCCGGTGTTAGAGTTTATGCCGCCCATGGGCCTCTGACTTGGCTTCACATGCCATCAAGAAATATCTCTCAGGCATGCCGGTTTCCTCACGATGTTTACCTTCACCATTTTTAAGCAAATGATAACTATACAATACGCACATGAATCCGAAAAGTCAAGAGGTGCGTGCCTTGGGTTCGAACTCGAGACCGTTGACTTAACAGTCTGACGGTCACACCACTAGGCTATCACTACCGGCTGATGATTTAATGGTGACGACATCTGACCACTCTAGCGTAATTAATTTACACATTTCATTCTATAAATCACGTAGAAATAAAAAATAAACTATAAATTGTTACACGCGAACAATATTTCAGGTTGACAAGTCTACGGCCGAAACGCTGTTTCACGCGTCGCTTGCACAACCGTGAACGCGACGCGTCGTGGGTTACAACTATCACAGCAAGTTATAAGCAGTAACGGGGAGATTTTGATAGTTTTGTTTTGTGATACTATTGGCCAAACATTTATAGGACAATTGTACGATCGACATGAAACCAGCCACGAAAATGAATGAAATGAACGGATATGAAAATGGGACCTAACCAATTTACTGCATTGCAGAGACCGTAAGTACAATAACGCCGTGGTAGGACTAGTAAAGTGGCAAGCGCGACTGCTGCTCGTGAGGTCCTGGGTACGATCTCCACGTCGGGCAAAATGTTATTGGGTTTTTCCGAGTGGAATTCTTCAGTAGGAGCCAAGTTTGATTTAGTGTTTGTGGCTCGGCCCCTATTACATGGGACTTAAACATAACTGGCGAAACGAGAGGTACTAAAAATACCTCTGCCGATCACTTCGGGGAATATAAAGCGTGATGTTATGTTAGGACTAGTAGATACTGAATTGAATTAATATTCGTAAGTAAAGATAGAAATATAATAGGTATGTAAGGTGGCAAGTTGTCTAATAACAGACTATGAGTACGACACGCTTGTAGTGTTGCAACGCAAGAGCAAGGTATAAGCGGTAGCGTCGGACCCGCAGAGCCATAGTTTATTTACCTATTTAAAATTCATGTACGTTGGTGGTACACAAGGCGGGCTGCTAGTATATTAGTTTTTTCTCCGAGCCTTTTCCCAACTATGATTGGGGTCAGCTTCCAGTCTAATCAGACGCGGCTACCAGTATTTTACACGGAGCGACTGCCATCAGACCTCTGCAACCCAGTTACTGGGTATTGCCAATATCTTAAGGTTAGACAGTTTGTCAAATTATGGGGCTTCTGATAATAATGACTGTCATAGGTACTCGTATGATACACAGGACCGACGGTTTAACGTGCTCTCCAAGGCACGGAGGGGCTCAATGTGTAACGAACGATCACCCCCCTATGAACTGAAAGCGAAAAGTGGAGCTTAACCTCTCAAATCTTATGATCCGCGCGGTTGTTTATTAGCCACGAGCCCCAGCTATTATATTGGTTGTAGATTGAAAATCAAGAATAAAATTACCTCCGAATCGTGAAAAAAATTGCTGATTAGCCATTATTTTTCTTACCGTGGATACCGGGAAAGCCAACTGACGTAAGTCAAGAAAATGGAAACAGTAGTCCCCAAAGGGTTTGGCAGAGGTGTGTAGTAACACCCTCATTTCGCCGTTATGTTTAAGTCCCATGTAATAGGGGGCGAGCCTATTGTCATCACCCGGGCACAAATCCAAACACCGGGCTGCTCATGAGGAATACCACACGGAAAAACCCAATAACACTTTAGCCAACCTGGGGTTCTAACCCAGGACCTCACAATCAGTAGTTGCGCTTGCCATCACTGGACCAACGAGACAGTCTTTATTTGAAGTGTGTATTTGCGTATACTTGCGTGAATATTGCCGCTTGCGCCGTTTGTACTAGCCGCGCAGCCCCGCTGTCTCGACCCGGCCTTCGTCGGCCGTCTTAGTTAGAATATTCAACGCAACTAGTTAGAATTTATTAGTTTTTAATAAATTTTAATTAGTTACAATGCAACGTTCTTTTTAAATAAAAAAAAATAAAAAAAATATGCAAACTACAGAGTATTTTCATGATTTCGTAAAAAAACAGATTAAAAATCATAGAACAAACGTTGTTCAGGGTCATAATACAAAGTTAGCGCTAAGAGGTGTGGGGTGTTTTAATAATTACCCTTTAATATAGTGACCTCGAAATACAAAATCTAAAAAATTATGATTACATAGGATAGGATTGGAGTTACTTGAATGTTTTGGTGGGACATTTTTAAGCCTCCATCAAGCGTCCCCATCTAAAATCTCATAGGTCATTTAGAACATTCATGGTCATTAGCAGACTTCCTCGGGTTATTCCGACCGTCGATAGCCGCTGTAGCTTATGAACTAACCCATACATGTGTACAACCAACATAATTCAGCTAACGCGATTAACTCTGTCGGGAGCAGATGCAAACGAGGCTTCAATGTTTGAACTTAATTACACGATTGCCATGTCAGTCGCGTTACTACCACACTACATAATTATACAACAGTGTTGCCAGTTTTAGGTGATTAGCTTAGTTTTAGGACTGCAGAATAAAATAGCAAACTATTTTGTTAATTTTGTGGCAGTTATTTAAAATCAATTAATTTTAACTTTTTCGGGCTCATATCTACTTTTATTCAAATAAAAAGTTTAATTATTGTTTAATTCAAAAAATGTATTCCTTCAGGTATGTTTAAAAAAAAAAAAAAAAAAAAAAAATTTATTTAAAAATCTTTTACAAAAATGAGTGTACAAAATCCATAAAAGTATTAATAGTAAAGTCTTAAATTATGGTTAGTTAGTGCCTAAGTAAAAAAACTGGTATATAACTAAAATAAATTAATAACAAATGCAAAAATTGATTATTCGACATGGATGTTTAATTTAGCGACCTGCCCGATCTAGGTTTATTCAAACCTGTGTTTCAGGCCAATACCAACACCAATACCAATTGTGTACATTGTTGGCAAATATATAGGTACATAACCGCAGAGAGGTTCAGTAGAAATAAATAAATACTTCTATTAGTTCGTCAATAATTAAATATGAAAATAAAAATGTCATAATACTAGTAGATTAGTCTTCTTCTATTCATGTGGCTGGTGACTAAACTGGTGTCAGAGTTTATACCGCCCATAGGCCTCTGACTTGGCTTCACATGCCGTCGAGAAATATCTCTCAGGCATGCCGATTTCCTCACGATGTTCTTCTTCACTGTTTTTAAGCAAGTGATTATTATACTATACGCACACGAATCCGAAAAGTCAGAGGTGCGTGCCTTGGGTTCGAAATCTAGACCTATGACTTGGTAGTCCGACGTGATAGAGTTTGAAGACGTGAAGATGTGTGAGAGTAGGTTGGTGATAATAGTATATTATTTTAGAGTGTAGTATCCACGTATACAAATAACAAATCCCTTTGAAATATTAATTCTTATATCAAATGCTAATAACCATAAACATATTACATCAGATTATTATAATTGTTCTAGAAGGACATACATGTCATTGGTGATGTTCTTCACAAAAGACAAGGGCGTAGTACTCTCAACCGGTGTGCGTGTCGGACAAGATGGTACCTATGAATTTGGATGAAGCGAAAGGAGTATGTAAGGATCGTAGCATGTGGCGTTCTATAGTTTTTGCATACCCCCCCGGGAAAAAGGCGTGAGTTTATGTATGTAACATAACATCACGCCCGTATACCCTGAAGGGTTGGGCAGAGGTGTTTAGTGACACCCTTGTTTCGCCGTTATGTTTAAGTCCCATGTAATAGGGGGCGAGCCTATTGCCATCAACCGGGCACAAATCCAGACTCCGGGCTGCTACCGAGAAATTTCACACGGAAAAACCCAATAACACTTCGCCCGACCTGGGGATCGAACCCAGGACCTCACGATCACCAGTCGCACTTGCCACCACTAGACCAACGAGGCTGTTTATGTATGTATGTATGTATGCATAATTGACCAACGAGTATTCCCAAGGAGGGTTGATGTCAGGCAGGCGGCCGGTCATAAAAAAATAAGCCAAAACCTTTAACAAAATGAATTTAAATACATATTGTGCCGACCCCACCTAGTGTGGGATAAGGGCAGGAAGAAGAAAAAGAGTATGCATAATTGACCAGGGCCTATTCTACTAAGAGAAACGTTGATCAAACGCATCCGAACCGAAGCCGAACCATTCATTCAGACAGTTTTCGTTTAAAAAAACTGTCAAAATATTTGATAACAAAAACAAAACAAAATATTTTGACAGGTTGCGTAAACGAAAACTGACAGAAGGCTGTATGGTTCGTTTGCGGTTTCGCAATAATTATGTTAGTATGCTTGGCCCTCAGGGGGCTTACCTACTCCTAACAGCGACGTGTTCTGAATCAATCGAGTTTGATCCAAATTAAAGTGAATTCGTCTCTCCAAATTGACAAAAACGCATTATCGTGCGGAAGCTCCATTTGAAAGAAACGAATGATTTATTTTATTTTATTTAGCTTCAATTTGAACCTCCGCACCTGAGTCTAATAAAACAAATTCAGAGATGAGCCGCTCATCACCTATTTCTGTACATGTATCTATTTCATCATCATCCTCCTGCACTGGACCTGCAGTCTCATTTAACGTTGTACTACATTATTTAATTATGAAGAAAAACCATGTCATTGTGATACATTTAAGAGCATAGCAAGTAAACTCTATGTAAAAATATTAAGTTCATCTTTTAGTATCTTAAAAAATATAAGTATGACTTAATAATCGTTATCTATGTTGAAGCTGCAAGCCTTGGTCCCGTCACTTGGAGTCGGCGCAATATGTATTCCTCTTCCATTTACCCCGTCAGCCTTCACTTCATCCTTTGCTTCTTATTCCTTCATATCCTCCCTCACACAATCCATCCATCTTTTCTTTAGTTTCTCTCTCCCCCTCCATCCATCAACATACATATTCATCACTTTCTTAATCACAGGTGTTTCATCCCTGTCTACGCCACCGCCTGACCAATCACCATACGATTAAATAACACCACTGGTTGACCAATGACCCGTACCTAAAATGTCAAAATCACCGAAGTCCAATCTAGCGTGATATCGTATACCTCCAGCGGCGGACGACACACATCTACACACTTCCAACGCTATCTTCTCAAGTGAACAAGCGAATATCCATTTTTGCCTCATTAACCATAATATAATTAAAAAACTTGTAAATTATAGTTAATAAACATTAGTTACTTGAAAACCTATAGTTTTCTGTTCCATCGTGAACATCCCTCCTCATCACATGCCCGTACCGAGCCAGACGATTTCTTGACGTACATCGTCATTACTATTAGGTCTCAGAATATTGCCTCTATTAAGCCTTAAAGTTCTAACTAACTTCATCGAAAGTGCTGACTATCCGAGAGAACCTCGATTGAGGTGCGATGCAGTATAAACTTTCTCTAGACTCTAGCTAGAGTACTTACTGGTAAAATGTGTGAGTTGAAGATTCTGATACACCGTTATTTTGGAAAGTTGTAGTCGGAGTTTTGTTTATGAGAGTAATTTTTTACCGACTTTGAAAAATCATCTGTTTTCAGTATGGTGTCGTCTTTTCTCCATTTTCTCAAAAACATGACTTATTTTTATTCTTGACGGTCGTGTTTGACGCTAGTCTCACCCGATGACACGCGCAGACAGGAATTTAAAGAACAGAGATACAAAGGGATTACCCTATACCCCTCTTGCTTTCACATACACACGACGGAACTGCTTGGCGCAGGACTTTAATATGAGGGGGATAGCTAGCCAGGTGGACCGTATAGATCCTACCACCAAGCCTGCTGAGTTTTGTTGAATCTTACAACACGCGGCTATTCCCAGCGTGCGGTAAGGAAGTTTTATATTCTATCTCGTCCCCCACACGGAAATGATTACTGGTTGATGAATCATTTCTATGATTATTTTATCTGTATATAACAGGTGTTCTTTTTGTTTTATTGTTATTTAGTCAGTCAATAATGGTCTGCCAATATTTTCTCGGTCCGAATCATTATTTATTTTTATCAGAGCGGTGTCTTTACGATGAATACTCTGTTAATGAGATATTTATCACAATAATATCTCTTTTAATAATGTTTTATCGGACCAACACGTCAAAGCAATTGTAGCGCCTGTAATGTGTTTTGAACTAATCTAGGTTCATAAGCACTGAGAAGAATGATAGAAAATTAATATTAAAATTGGAGAAATGGGCAGCAGCGTTCGTCTGCCGGCTAATGAAAACAAACTGTTATCTTCAATCCGTCTTCCAACTGTGGTGATTATAGTAATTTACCCATTAACCTTTTTTTTCAATTTTGTCCCTCTCTAGTATTTCTCATGTATCGTGGGTGCGTTTACAGACACAAATCTTCACATGCACAAACACCCAGATCAGGAACAACTATCGATGTGTAAGGAACGGTCACATTATTATAATTATTAAACTGTAATAAATCTTCAATATTTTAGAAGCAGCTTCACTAGTTAAAATAACTATATTCGACAGCAAACGAATTTATTTGGCAATCGTCGTGTACAATCGAAAATAGCGGGCGTCTATATTTTGACGCGCGAATACAATTCTATATTTTGACAGCTGGCGCGTTATTTCATTTTATCCAATACAGAATTTTTCGGTTTTGAATAAATCTCCTGTTTCGTTGCCTGTGAGTACAATATAAATGAAATATTTGAGTTTTATATTGAATTTCTTTAGGTTTGCTTTTTGGAAAAGCAGGAAAAGCAATGGTAGGTATATATGTCGGAAAAGTAAAATGTTTGTAAAAACTCCAACTTTGGTAGATAAAAGTAAACATCACTTTTATGCTGGCTTGTGGTTTTTTATGTCTTTTTTATTGAATTATAGATATAAAAAAGAGAAGAAAATGAACATGAACGAATATGAATGATGGAAGTTTTTTTTTAGTTTATCATAAAATCTGCTGCCACTGCTGGCGTGGTCTTTCGTATATCTTAATTTGCGTGTGATCCAGATCCATTGGTAAATTTAATATGCCAAGTGATGTCTAAGGAATAATATCGAAGCAGAGTCAATGTCTTTAGGAGACATTACTAAAATGGTCACGCTTGGCGCAGATTGGTACTCACAACAGGATTGTATTTTCGTTATGATAACATACTTACGCGCCGGAGGCGAAGGTCTCCGGAGTGAAACACAAAAGAAAACCGAACCGAATGTTAGTGACCGACCGTACGGAAATGTAATAAGAGCGCGAACCCACAGCGAAATAGAAATTCTATCGTTTAACACCACAGCTCAATTTCGAATGCACGGAGCACATTTTCTAGGCAATTGAAGCATTTGTTCGCAAAAAAAGATGCATATCGATACCTCCCGCGCATTAGGTCGTATGTCCAAATTTGTGATTTTTCAGGAGAGAGATTCTTAGCTTCATCTTTGTCTTGATCAGCCGCAAACGATAGTGTGGGATTAATTTTCAAATATAGCAATGCTTGAAGGTTAAAGGGGATAATGAGGCCTTTTGATTGAATTAAAAACTCATATTTTCGTAAAAATAGGCAAAAATAAAAACTTACGACCTTATTCTTGTTGTCGCAAAGTCGTATCTATTTGTTACGACCTTATACTATTAAAAAGCACAACGAATACAGCACGAATAAGGTCGTATTTCAGACATAAGACTTTATACTGCGTACAGATTTTTTTAAATACGATAATATCGACCGCGCATAAAATCGCAACTTTCATGTTTCGACGTTTTGCGTCGGACGTATTTCAAATTATTAACTTACGAAAATAGTGATGAAAATCATTATATACTTAAAAACAATTTACTAACACGATTAAGATAAACATGCAAATCATGATAGTAAATTAAAGTAAGAAATAAATTTACCATTTTGTCAACGTTCATTAGCCGTTATTTTCACGTTCGAATCATTTTGGTTATTTAAAGCTAATTTTAAATCTTTGATGACCGTACATTACTCATAGTACTAGTATCTAATAAAAACAAAACAGTAAAGTACAAAACACACACAGTTTCTTGTTTTTTTAGATTTTCAAACTCCAAAGTAATATTTTGTACTGTTTACATCTTACGACGTCGGTACTGTGCCGTTATTAGCCGGTGCGCGGTCCAATAGTTCAACGTAAATCGTCGCAACTATTGGCACGACCATATGCGCGGGAATTTAAACATAATAAGACTATTACCGGGTAAGAATCTTGGTATTTAATGTAAATATGAAAATATTGTTTTCAAGGATGTGTAGTATTTCTATAATAATGAACTGTAGTACTAAAATCTCATTTTACCAAAAAAACGTGTTACGACTTTTTGCGTGGGAGGTATCGATATATTTTGAACTGGTGAAAAAGACTGTCTCGTTGGTCTAGTGGTAGCAAGCGCGACTGCTGATCATGAGGTCTTGGGATCGATCCTCAGATCGGGCTAAGTGTTATTGGGTTGCTCCGTGTGGGATTCCTCAGTAGCAGCCCGACGTTTGGATTTGTGGCTCGCCTTATGACATGGGACTTAAACATAACGGCGAAATGAGGGTGTTACTGTACACCTCTGCGAAACCCTTCAGGGAATACAGGCGTGATGTTATGTTATGTGTTAAACAGTAGAACAACTACAAGTAGCCATACAAAGTTAGTACAAATTGAAACCATAAACATACGTACCTCGGTACAATAATGACGATTACGATTACGAGTCCCCCAAGCGAGACTACAGCATAAAACGCTTATACAAATACACTCGCGTACAAAAGTCTTGAGTGTTTTATTTCTTTGTAAGAAAAGTGCAATAAAGTAAATCGTAGAACATTTTGATGTTTTATAACCATAATATAACGTCGTTTATTACAGTATGTTGTTTGCGATTGTGCAATGTTTGTGCTTATGTCGCTGAATGAGTAAAATACTTTTATTTCCTTTTACATTAGGTGTTTTTTTTTTCTTGGTTATAATGGTGATGTGGTGGCATCTATCAGGCCACATAAAAATTACGCAGCATGACTATTGTCTAGCAGACTACAGCGACAACAATGACAGCTGTCAAATGAAACGTCACAAATCCTGCATCGCGATATTAAGATTTGACACGCAGTTTGCACATTACAAGTACCCAACATCACCGTTGTGCAGTGGTCCGCCAGGCATAAGACCCGCCTGGTAGGAGGATCCTCCCTTTTTGTAGGAGGAACATCATACCTCGTTCCCCTACAGTGGGTTTAAATTTCTTGTAAACGCCGTACAAGAATATTATAATAAACCATTTAATCTTCTTCTTCTTTTCGTGTGGTTAGTGACTAACCTGACTGTCTGACTTAGCTTCACATGCCGTCGAGAAATATCTCTTAACCTTTTAAGCGCGCGAGTCGCATTTATGCGATAAATATTTTCGTGCCCCTACCGCGCGTGTCGTATTTCTGCGACTGAGAACATGCATGGTTTTTTTTGTTCTATTTTCGTCCTATGAACTGCGTGGTACAACTAAAACGATTATTCAATAGAGATATGATTTACAACAATTACTTAAAATTGTTTCATAGCTCTAAGTATTGAAAAAGCTTAATATATTTATTGTAGGCATTATTTTATCGATTCGTAGTCGCGCGCAAGGGGCACGGCAATTGATATTTAGCCACGCGCTTAAAAGGTTAAGCATGCCGGTTTCCTCACGATGTTTTCCTTCACCGTTTTTAAGCAAGTGATAATTATGCAATACGCACATGAATCCGAATAGTCAGAGGTGCATGCCTTGGGTTCGAACACGAGACCTATGACTTGGCAGGCCGACGGTCACACCAGTAGGCTATCACTGTTGTTAAAAGAATTTAATTTAATTTAATAAATAAATGGACAGTTAAAGTTTTGTAACCTCCGAATTACCTGCCAAGCTTGGAAGGTTTTGTCAAAGCCCGACCGCAAATTCCTGGCATTCCATTTTCGAATCTCACGAATAGCATCCCTATTCCTATTACTTTAGTGTGATTCGCATCGGTGCTATTCTAATTGGTGCACTAAATAGAATTCCTTCAAAATTCGCTCGGTATTGTCAGAATCGCTTAAAACCATCGCTAACGTAAAGAAAGTATACCACTTCTTAGATGTTCATGCGTCATAATCAGAGATCGGATAATCGGATGCTTATTTGCCTAAAGTTCAGGTGTTGGCTAATATGGAATGCACTTTTGTATCGAAAAAATCCCGTAATTCCGGGATCGTCAAACTTAGTGTTCTATATAATGGAATCATATTTAACCTAGAATTGGATGCATATTTTTTTATTTACATACCTAAAGTTGTACCTTTTTTTAAACTAATACAGACATGCACCCCTCACTTTCTTACACCCTACATACACACATATTTGAATCGGGAGTTAAAAATTGACTTTTAAGCAATTACGAGTGTATACATTGATTAGTTATGTAATCCCGTGATCCCGGTTTTTTTTTTCTAAAAATTATTTTCAGAAGCCGTTTCCATACTTTTGTAGCGAAAAATTAACTTTAGGTAAATATGCATCCGATTATCCGATCTCTAGTCATAATATTATGAGTTTTAGGCTGAGGCTCCACATTGCAGCGACGCGAACTGCGACCCACAAAGCTGGGTACAGATTATTTGCAAGACAACATGTAAGGTAGGAACATGCAATGCAACATTTTCTATACATTTTAATGTGTTCGCGAGCGCAGAGTGGGCGCAGTTTGACAGAATTTCAAAGTAAATATTCAAGACCAAATATTTTGATTTTCAGTAGGTGTTCATCTTTGCCTATACTGTAAAATACATACAACCGAATCTTGTAGGGGTGAAGCTATCATTACAGTTACAGCTAATATCTGTATGTCAGGATTGAGAGCATGGTAAATAAAATAAATGAAACCAAAATAGACTCTCCACCACTGAGAGTTACAGAAGCTAGTTCACAATATATCACAACATAATAATTTACACAAGATCAGAAAATAA
Organism: Amphipyra berbera; assembly: GCA_910594945.2. Taxonomy (NCBI): domain Eukaryota; kingdom Metazoa; phylum Arthropoda; class Insecta; order Lepidoptera; family Noctuidae; genus Amphipyra; species Amphipyra berbera. Next base: position 7,595,483 of record OU343144.1, on the reverse strand, counting down.
GGACAAGCTAATCAGATGTAAAAGGTCAGACTTCTTCGGCTGTTCGACATGGAATCCTCTTCTCCGTCGAATGACCACTGTTTTTATAACTTCGAGTACGTTGACTCATCTTGACAATTACCCTCCTATGACAACGTTGTCCAGTGTTACCAGCTACCGATAACAATACCTTCATGCAAAAAAGGTGTAAAGATTTTTTTGATCAGTGTACTTACATGAAGTATGTCTATACCGCTGTTTTCCGTAATAAAACACGGGAATGAAATAAGAATTTGACGCGTTCCCGAATCGGTGGATCGAGTGAGACCTCTTTATTGGCCCATAAAAGATTAGTACTCTTAGCGCCCTTCAGATTGTTATCAACATGTAAAAATAAACAGTAAAGTGTATGAATAAAATGGTGTAAATAATATAGAATAAAATGTTTTTTACAGTCAGTATATAATTATATTATTAATCTACACCCTGTCCCGGGTATCATACGAATATCTATGACAGTCGTTACGGGTAGTCAAAACCCCGAAAGTCTGACCACCGCACCGGTCTAACCTTAGGATATCGGCATTGCCCAGTTACTGGGTTGCGGAGGTCTGATGGCAGTTGCTCCGTGTAAAATACTGATATTCAGCCGCATCCGGTTAGACTGGAAGCTGACCTCAACATAATTAGGAAAAGGCTAAGAGGAAGATTGGTCTACAATGTAGAACATAATTTTGGCTTTTGTTTTATTTGCCATGACCACAACTGCAATTGATCTGTGTCAAACAAAAAAACAACTGGCTATGTATTATGGCTGCGCAGATACCCTTGTGACAGACGCACAGACAGCGCAGGTTTAGTAATAGATTTCCATTGGCCTTTGGGTAAGGAACCCTAAAAAGATCTGTACAAGATCATAGTTTTTTTTGTAGACTATCTCTCTGCTTGGCAAAGGCCTGCCGTTTTGCTTTCCAAACCTCTCTATTCTGTGCCGTTTCTAACCTTGTCAGCCCCACAAATACGTCTAGATACACACACACACACACATAACACATAAGTTTATAATAAACTATTTATTGCTTTTATTTAGTAGTATTCTAATTTAATATTGTACGTAACATGTTTTTTTTTGTGTCGTTACTGCCCGTGGCATCACTATGGTCCTATCTGAAAACCAGCGTTGCGACATTTTGTTTTTTTTTAAATGTCGCAGCATTATGTTGAGATAGGAGCCCTTTTTGGTCTCATGCAGGTAGTCTAAATTCTCATCCTTTCTGTTTTTGTAAATATTGTTTTTGTTTCTGTAACTGCCTGTGTGAGTCCAGAATAAATAATTTTCTTTCTTTCTTTCGTAAGATCGTCATAGATCTAACTGAATAAAAAATGCCCATGAAACATTTCATTCAGCACATTTAAAATGCGAAACGAATATCATTTGAAACTGTTCCAATAGACATGAATACGTAAGTCATTACACTGACGCGATGATTCAGCATACAGTGATGACGGAAAATCAACGGAATTAACGGAAATGACATAGGATGCCATTTCGAACGTCGTTCATCATCTGTGCGTATGTTTTTGTCAGTACCATTCTAAATATAACGGGAACAGAATTAACTGGATATGAACTGTTCTATTATAAGCTTCTAGCTTTTGTCCACAGTTTCGCTTGTGTGATTTTTTTCACCCATTTACAGCTAGTTCACACAGAAATTGTTTACAGGACCCGTTTTAGCGGATCCGTTTTTATTTTGGTGATGGTGCCTGTAGTTGTATGAGCGAGTTCACATACACGACAGTATTTCGAATCTAGTAAAAAATACTGGATCCAGATGCGACGTAGCTGCCATTTGTTTAACTGATCTGTCGGTAAAGATGTGAACAACACATCCAAAACCGACGGATCCGCTGTGTGAACTGGCTCTTAGGGGAGAAATTGTGAAAAATCCTTCCTTAGTAGATGCTTACGTTATTAGAGGTACTTACTGTCAAAGTTTCAAATTTCTAACACCAACAGTTTTGGCTGTGCGCTGATAGATTAATCAGTAAGTTTCTCTTTTTATGTATACAGATAATAAATTTATGTTTAGGATAAAAAAAATGTTGCAACAATTGTCAATAGGCCAATATTCGTTAGATAAAAGTATCCTAGCATATATAATTATTATATTTTAAATGGAATAATAAACATCAATATCAATTAGCAATCTACGTAATACAGTCTCATAAAAATCTATTATTATGACCTCATCTCTCGATAAGTATTGTAACATTGAAGTTCTTTTATTTAATTCTATTTTTATTAAAGTCACGCACAGTAGGTACAGTAATACAGTCACATAAAAAACCGCATCAAAATCGGTCCATTCTTTTGGGAGCTACGATGCCACAGACAGACACACAATTACACACGTCAAACTTATAACACCCCTCTTTTTAAGTCGGGGTTGGGGGTTAAAAAACTATGAAATGGGCTCATGTCTCGATATGTATTGTAATATTGTATTTCTTATATATACATATTTCTAAAAGTCACACACGTCGTATAGGTTTATCCAAAATCAAAGCTCACTACCAAACAAATAAATGCTGAAGACATTCTTATAATAGATATCTTAAAAACCACCCGATCTCAGGACTACATTAAACGCAACAAAATTCAAACAAGAAAACTCAACACAAACTGGAACACAGTGAAATTGAATAAAGGCGTAAACTTGAAGAATTTACAAGGAAATGAAAGCTATTCCGTCGATCTAGAGATCTAGCCCAGCTAGAAGCTTCCACTCCACTTCGAATGACTCGTTTAAAAACAGTTTAAAATTTGCAATTTCGCCTTGCTGCCTTTTCGCTGACAGTTCGGCGTTATTACTGTCAGGTGGAATTCGAAAAGGTTATGCTGGTTAATTAAGAGTTCATTAAGAACTGTTTTGTTGATAAGCCTTTGACGTGTATCTACCTATCAATTATTAGCTTCGATTGAAATGCCACCGGAACACTCTTGATTTCCGATTTAAATATTCGAAATAGGTACTGACAGGTTTTATTGTACACTCGACATCATATTTAATTTAATAATAGTATACATACATACATAAACTCAGGCCTTTTTGTTATGGGGGTAGGCAGAAACTATAGATCGCTACATTCTATGATCCTTACATATTCCTTCCGTTTCGTCCACATTAATGCATCTTATACACGCACGCCGCGCCGGTTGAGAGTACTACGCACCTCTCCTTTGTGAAGAACATCACCAATAACATCGATGTATGTCCTACTAGAGCGTCCTCTAAAGGAGTTTCCACTGACATCCGCCTTTTAAATTCCTTTTGTTATACGCCTTTCACTCATTATCTCAACATGTCCAAACTACCTAAGCATACTCCGTTAAATTTTTGTCACTACATAATCTTCTAAACCGCAACTTTGCCTTATCACAACATTCCTCAATCTATCATTCAAAATTACGCCGCACCTACTTCTTACTTACTGCACTTACACAATAATAGCGTGTAAAAGATGACCTGCCTTACAGCAAAATCGAGTTGTTTAGACTGAGCAGTAGTCTAATTCAAGTATTTTTGGAGCGGGAAATGTGCGGGCATTTGCATTTTGATAGTTTTCGTACGAAAACTGCACTTAAACAAACCTGAAAGCTTGCTGCAATTTTCCGTGATGAGTCGACTGGGTTAAAACATGATTTTATGTATGAAGTTTAACATTAGACACCGTTATAACAAGTGTTTGTAGTAGGTACGATGGTTGAAGTAAAAATCATCAATTATAAGTGTCCAAAAAAATCTATTTATTTAGATACTAGCTGCCCGGACAGACTTCGTTCTGTCAAAAGTTATTGGCCTGTAGTGGGAAAAGAAAAGTGTTGTTTTTACTATTTTCCACGCAATTTTTATGTTTTTTCTCTCCATAAGAACCTTCCTTGTGCCTTAAGGAATATATTTAAAAAAAATTAGCCAAATTGGTCGACCCGTTCTCAAGTTTTGCGCTTAGCAACACATTTGGCGATTCATTTTTATTTATATAGATTCAAACTTTGGTATACATAACATAACATCACGCCTGTATTCCCCAAAGGATTTGGCAGAGATGTATAGTAACACCCTCATATCGTTATATTTAAGTCCCATGTGATAGGAGGCGAGCCTATTGCCATCAACCGGGCACAAATCCAAACTCCGGGCTGCTACTGAGGAATTCCACACGGAAAAACCCCATAACACTGCCCGATCTAGGAATCGAACCCAGGACCTCACGATTAGCAGTCGCGCTTGCCACCACAAGACGAACAAGGCAGTTACTATGGTATACATTAATTAGCTTAAGAGGAAATGCGGGCTGCAAAATATTAATAATTTGAATAGGTTTTTGCGATCTATTTCCGTCCCAACCCTCCCGCAAACCTTTCCAATTGAACGCGAAAGAGAAACCTGCATCTCGAATTGATTTCACCTGTGCAATATTAGCGAAATCGTATGTTCGTATTTCCCTGTTTCCTTCTTCAAATCTGGACCGAATTTAATATATTTTTTTCTGAAATACACTGGCCTGCAAAAATAAGTATCACACTTTTAAAATTTCAATTTTTTCTAAACTATAGAAGTTAGAGATTTAAAATAAAAAACGTGTTATAGCAATTTTTATCAGCTTTCTTTGAAACTATAGTAACAAAGTTAAACTCTTTTTTGAGTCCTTTTTCCTTCGAAAATATATCTTGTGTATTTAAAAAGTTATTGCAATTTTAAAAGTGTGATACTTATTTTTGCAGGCCAGTATATTTTGCCAGATGAATCAAATTGTTTGCCAGATGTTTGAAAACGGTGGTAAAAACGGTCGATTTTTGTAAAGTTTTAACGTTTCTAGTTCTTTTAATAATTAATTTATTGACAAAAACCAAACATAGGGACATAGTGGTGGTAGATATATATAATATGGTAAAAAATATTTGCTCTAGTGACATTATCCAAGGAGGAAACTGAGGAATACGCTTGTATGGACTAAATGCCGACCGCATTTCCTCTTAATACTATTTGATGTCAATACAATATGTCAATGGTACCTACTCCAAAGTTAAACATAGCAAGAGCATGATGTTGCTAACAAACTATCTATGTTATCAATATTCAATCACATCCCGACAGAACTGCGGATGCTGGGGAAACCGACAAGGTAATTACATATTAACTGTATTGAACATGTCTTGTAGCGCTCTTCGTGGCTAGGCGTATGAGTCTCGGTACCGACTGTTATGTAACAATCTATAGGTATACTTACACCCATATTCTAAGACGTTCCTCCAAAACTTACACGACTCGACTCCACCTCGACTCAGCCTTTTTGACTACCATCGGTAGTTATAGTTGACATAAACGTCCTCGAATCGAGATTTTTCCTCAGTCGAGGTAAGGAATCATCTGTCAAACTCAAGCTACCTCGGAACCTAACTTAAGGAAGGAAGTGTCAAAGTTCGTATGTAACAAAAATGAATTTTGAAGGTGTTTTCGAGGCCGTGCTGAGTTAAGTATGAGTCGAGGAAGTTTTGGAGGAACGTCTTAGAATATGGGTGATAGTATAAAACAAAGTCGCTCCCGGTGTCTGTACGCTTAGATCTTTTAAACTACGCAACGGATTTTAATGCAGTTTTCAGCAATAGATAGAGTGATTCAAGAGGAAGGTTGATATGCCCCACATTAGTATCTACATTGCACCCGGGCGAAGCCAGGGCGGGTCGTTAGTAATGTATATGACTTGTGATGGCTATTGTTGCAGGCAGTTAGAAAAAGTTCACAGAACATACAAGAATAATATTTTGTACAGTCTACAGCAAAAGTCAATTTATCTTTATCTATACTCTATACTAATATTGCAAAGAGGAAAGATTTGTATTTTTATATTTTTTTACGTAACGAATAAACTTAAAAACTAGGTACTGAACCGATTTCAAACATTCTTTTGCCGTTAGAAAGCTACGTTATCACTGAATAACATAGGCTATATTTATTACTAGAACAAATTTGAGATCCTTAGAAATCCCTACTAAAACCAACCCAAGGTGTAAAAAATTAGCCTATAAAATGTCTTTCATCGCATGCGCTGCGGAAAGTGTTTGATGATAGAACAAAAAAATGTTCCACAATATTATAGAACATATCAATATCTACAAAAAACTGCACGAGACCATCCAACTATTGTAGTTTATTATGTCACTATAACTACTTTTTTACATTTTAAAAGTTGATGGAAATGTCGATCAAAATCAGACCATGTTATCCATACCTTTGTATTAATTCTTATCCAAATAAATTATTTGGTATTCAAGACTGTTTTAATACCTGCTGATTAATTTTTGTATTGTTGAAATCGGACATTCTATTCAAAAGATATTACGAAATTAAAAATGTCAATAAAAACAAAAAAAACACGCCGACGCGCCGGTGTGGCTCCACGCAGCGCAGCGAGCAACGTGGCTAGAATTTGGACAAATTGAGTCATGTACGTTTTAATTAGCATACTTATAAGTTAAATTATCTTTATTTATCCCAAAATGTTTAAAAAAATGTCCACCCGTGCGAAGCCGGTACGGGCCGCTAGTATCTCGATATTTTGAAGTCAATTATTATTATCGAAGCATATCATGATTCTAAATTAATAATAATACTAGTCTTTATATAACTCCTCGTTGTTCTAGTGGTGGCAAACGCGACTGCTGATCGTGAAGTCCTGGGTTCGATCCTCAGGTCGGGCAAAGTGTTATTGAGTTTTTCAATGTGGAAATCCTCAGTAGCAGTCCGTAGTTTGAATTTGTGTCCGTCAAGTGGCAATAGGCTCACCCCTGTTACATGGGACTTAAACATAACGACGAAATGAGAGTGTTACTAACACCTCTGCCCAACCCTTCGGGGAATACAGGCGTGATGTTTATATATTTGCTACTAAGTATAAGAAACAACTTGTATGGCTCAATATTACAAAAGCAACTCTCGTTCAAGCAAAATACATTGCAAACTTTTTCGACTTATTTCAAAGACCCAGTTAGAAACCAGATCAGTTGCCACCAGCCACTCGGGAACATAATAAATGGTAGTTTAGTCCAGCTCACTGCTTTCGTAGCTACTTTAGCTTACAATCCCAGGGAATTAAAAGAAGTTAGGTCGGCAAACGTATTTTTCAGTCGCTACGGGCGTGGAATTTTAAGCGCTTTTTGCTAACGACGCTTTGAGGATTGTTCAGCTAACTGTTATGAGGGAAAATGCTGCGTACATTAAAACAGTAACGCTCGCGTTCGCGTTTTACTACCTAAACAGGTTTTCTAGAGTCGGGATAATATTGTAAGCAGTTTTGATTTATGATTAATGTATTCAAAATCAAAAAATCAAAATCAAAAATTTTTATTTCACATAAACCAATACAGGTGCTTATGAAACGTCGAATTTAGGTGCACGGTTCCAATTAGTTGTTTCCTATGGAGAAGAGCCGGCAAGAAACTCCATGGTTACTCTTTTAAAAATAATACCTTTAACAATTTCAGTGGATACAGTACAATGATTTAGGATAGTGAGAGAACAATGAGGTCCTGACCACAGACCAATGAGTAATATAGTACTAAAAGACTTGAGTACAAAAACTAACAAACAAAAATAAAATTTAAAAAAAAGTAATATGAATAATATTGTAGTAATTTACAAATTTATAGATGCAGGTCCACAAAGTTCTCACATTTACAAAAGTGAAAAGGAAGCTAAACTATATAAAACAATTGACATAATTAAATGTCATCAAAACTTAGCTAAAAAATCATTGTAAAATAAGATAAAGATATCTTGAGAGTAATGATAGCAATAAAAAAAAATAAAAAATATATAATCTTAATTGAGGATAGTTAGTAGACGTACACATATGTTTTTAATGAGGTTCCAGGGAAGCCACATGTGCAAGAACTAATGCCAAACATCCCTGTCGTCAACGTAGTCCTTAGTCTTGTAATATGCTTTTTGAGTGAGGACACGTATATATATTGTGTATTGTGATTATAAGTGGTTTAATCACAATCGACTGCCTCGTTGGTCTAGTGGTAGCAAGTGCGACTGCTGATCGTGAGGTCCTGGGTTCGATCCCCAGGTCGGGCAAAGTGTTCCTCAGTAGCAGCCCGGACATTGGATGTGTGCACGGTTGATGTCAATAGGCTTGCCCCCTATTACATGGGACTTAAACATAACGGCAAAATGAGGGTGTTACTATACACCTCTGCCCAACTCTTAGTATACAGGCGTGATGTTATACTATGTTAACTAGTTTAATCGGGATAGTTGTCGGGATTTTTAAACGGTTTTAATTAGTTTCACTTCGAATATTTGTTTGTTTATTTCAAATCTTGCGACAGATTTTATAACTACACCTGCTTAACCAAATCTTCCGGAACCTCGCACACAAATTCAACTCCCATGACAATACAACATTATAATAATTTCAACCTTCAATCCTCAAATCCTGATGCTGCGGGGGTACTTCAAGATAAAACCGTATAACGTAAAAAAAATTTTAAGGAATTATTTTTTCATTCTTAGGCTCGATTTTACCAACGTCGGATAGCGTTTATCCAAGGAATAAGACAGACGTTTTGACAGAATTTCTATGCAAAAGCTGTCAAAACGTCTAATTTATTCCTCGATTAAAGTTATCCGACGTTGGTGAAATCGGCACTTAGTCACGTAACTTACTATTCCTTGTTCGACCTTCCTTTTACGAGGTGAAATCCTTATGTTAGCCTTATGGACTAACCACCACGATGTTTCTCCGAGGGTCTACGACTGGGGTCGCGGGATTCGCCATTACATTCACCGCAACCCCGGCAGACACTTTGCTTTACCTGAGAATCTTCTTCTTTTCGTGTGGTTAGTGACTAACCTGGTGTCAGAGTTTATGCCGCCCATGGACCTCTGACTTGGCTTCACATGCCTTCGAGAAATATCTCTCAGGCATGCCGGTTTCCTCACGATGTTTTCCTTTACCGTTTTTAAGGAAGTGATAATTATACAATACACACATGAATCCGAAAAGTTAGAGGTGCGTGCCTTGGGTTCGAACTCGAGACCTATGACTACCTGAGAATTGATCTTAGGAACTCAACTAGCCACTTACGAGTACAATAACGAAGTTTACTTACAAAACTTCATTTCGTATTTCTCTTCTAATGCAATTTTTCTATCGCTTTTAGACAAACCATGTTTCTGAACAGAGCATAAGGTTTTAATGCACTTGTGCATTCAAATAGGCTATTTCCTTTGGGAAGACTCTTATCGGTACATTGGAGAATATGTTGAGGATATAAGCGTGCAACTTTAAAGGAGCGTGCACACCGTACTATTAATTTTTAATAAAAAAAAATTTGTAGATTTTTACGTAGGTATTTGGAGTTCACTATTGGGTGTAGGTTTAGCTAAGTCAGCAAAGTTCTCGTACTGTTTCTGCGCGTCTCATGAGTCTAAGGATCGATAAGCTGTCTATTATAATGTATGAAAAATAAAAAAGTGTCAATATGCTCCTTGATCAAGACTGTTCAGGCTGGAAGGTTTTTTGGCTAACCCGAAAGACATCCTTTCATTACAGTCTGTACCCAGGTCTTAGTAGCATTAGTTGCGGGGAATGCAATAGCGAATCCCACGATCCCGGCCGTAGGTACTCAGAGGACCACCTTGGTGATTTTAGTCAGTGAGAGTCAGACATAACCCTCCGAGTTTCCTAGGTCGGAGGGTATCCTTGCGGATTACCCTAAGTAAAAAAAGAGAAGCATGTTTAGCCGTTTTTTTAAAGTTCCGTACCCAAAGGCAGCCAATGGGACGCTAACTAAGCCTACGCCGTCTGACCGCCCGTCCTTCCCTCTGTCTGTCACAGGGCTGTATCTTTTTAACCGTAATAGGTAGCCAGTTGAAATTTTCACAGAATATGTGTTACTATAACTTCTATCATGGCAAATATTAAAATTAATAAAAATCGTAACCCGTTTTGTTCTGCTCTATCTTAAAAACAGTAATATACACAAGAGTGAAACTCTGTACTATTATAGTGCACACTCTATTGTTAAATAAAAAATAATAAAAAGTCGGAAAACTAGTGTTGGTACGGAACCCTGAGTGCCCGGGTCAGACTCGCACTTGGACTTTTTTTTTAGTTTTTTGGTGTTAATCATTGAAGACACTATCCTGTATAAATAGAATCTATCTTTAACATTATGTTTCACTGTAACTTATAAAGCTTTGAGTATAAACAAGATGGCCGTCATTTAGGTAAGATGTTTGTGGCTACAACTTACGAGTCCTGTAAGCCTACTTTCATTTGGGACTTGAATTAAACTTGTTGTTTAAAACTTTTCAGTGGTTTCAGAAGTCACTGCCAGTGTTTGAATGTAATCATAATAAGCTCTTTGAACAAGATAACTGCCTAATTGTGTATTAATAAAAAACATTTTAACAAAAATAAAACCGACTTCAAAAAAACGATGAAAAGAATAAAATAATTACCATATTATAAAATTAACAGTTTTAGAAGTCGGTGCTAATCCACGCTGAACCAAATTGAAGGCACCGACTTCTGAAACTGTTGATTTTATAATATGGTAATTATTTTATTCTTTTCATCGTTGTTTTGAAGTCGGTTTTATTTTTGTTAAAATGTTTTTTACTGTTTTCGTTTTAGTGGCCTTAACTAAAATATGGTTGGACCTACTAAAGACGCTGCTCGTAACATAATCACATCATCACATTATGCGTCATGTTCGTCATTGAGGAGTTCTATTGTCTATCTCCGAAGTTCTTCATCAGATCTTCACCAAATTTAAATGGGACTAATCTGGAAGTATATCCTTTCAAATAAAAAAAAATAATTATCTAATTCGGTTTATAAATGGCGGAGTTATGGGGTAACAAACATTAAAAAAAAAGAAAAAACATACAGACGAATTGAGAACCTCCTCCTTTTTTGGAAGTCGGCTAAAAATACAGACAAGAGTTATAAAATGCATTAGTAGCCCATTATTGCATTATTGTCTCACTGTTGGGCACGGGCGTCTTCGCAGAATGAATCGGTATTAGGCCTTAGTCCACCACGCTGGCCTGGTGTGGGTTGGCACACTACACACACACCATTGAAAACTTTATGGTGCCCTCTCAGGTGTGCAGGTTTCCTTCACCATTAACGCATGTGATTATCAAATTATGATCTGCACATGAATTAGAAAAGTCAGGAGGGGCTCGTGGCTAAATAACAACCGCGCCGATCGTACGATTTGCGAGGTTAAGCTGCGCTTGTCGCGGTCAGTCCGTGGATGGGTGACCATTTGTTACACATCGAGACCCCTCCGTGCCTCGGAGAGCACGTTAAGCCGTCGGTCGAGGGTGTCATACGAATACCTATGACAGTCGTTACGGGTAGTCAGAAGCCCGAAAGTCTGACAAACAGTTTAACCTTAGGATATCGGCATTGCCCAGTTACTGGGTTGCAGAGGTCTGATGGCAGTCGCTCCGTGTAAAATACTGGTATTCAGCCGCATCTGGTTAGACTGGAAGCTGACCACAAGATAATTGGGAAAAGGCTGAGAGGAAGACATGAATTAAAAAAGTCAGTGGTGCGCGCCGGGATCGAACTCAAACTCTCTTGCATGGAAGGCAAGCGATCAACCGCAAGACCGCAACGCTATTACAGCTTATAAAATGTTTAAATACGTCTTTCATTTGAAACTGCTGCATTTTTGGAACTATTAAAAGCAATTCTTTGAATTCCCGTAGAGAAATGTAAAAGAGCCTTTATATTTCACCGTTCCAGATTCCCCGCTGGCTCCCTTTGATTCCTCCGTGGAAATGGAAGCGATTTCGCCCCATTCAATAGACATGTGGGCTATTCACGAGCGTGCTTCTAAAGTGCCCTTGGAGTAATGTAATATTTTAAAACTGTTCTGTGAGTGGATAGTTTGTAGCCGAAGGTGGTAGATGATTGTCGTTAGAGATGCTTTGTTTGGACAGAATTTGGGATTAGTGTTAGTTTCAGTGGGATTTTTGGGAATGATACTAATTTGAAAAAAAATTAAGCTTAGTTGAAGTCGCTGTTATTCCTACTAATTCAGAGATGCAGTTTCTATAGTTTAAAAAAAAATCCAAATAAGATTATGATAATCCTGAGTATTTTTTCTTGGTGGTAGAATATATACCAGTGGTCCCCTAACTTTTTTGTCTAGTAGACCACTTGCCATGTTATTTTAGTTTTGGGTAGACCCCTGCTTACCTAATATTGCATTTTTTCAAATTCATCGACTTTAAATGTGTTTTTCACCGATTTCTAATTGTAGTGAGGTATAGAGCGATTAAACAATAGATGAACACATGTTAAGTTTTATACATTTATTATACCTACGACAACAAATCCGTGTATGTGGGTTATTCCATTAATGGAAAGTCAAAATTAAAGTCACGACCTGCTTAAATGAGATCCACTATCATGGACTCCCATTTACATCTCACAGACCCGTAATAATTTTTTTCACCCACATGGACCCCTTGTATGTCGTCGTCGACCCCTGGGGGTTGATATAGACCACTTTGGGTGTTATTGATCTATACGGTCCGCTTGGCTAGCTACCACCCTCACATTAAAGGCGAACCAAACAGTTTACTGTGTGAATATGAGAGCCAAAGGGGTATCAGGGAATCCCTCTATATCTCTGTTCCCTGGATTCGTGTGCTCCATCTTAGACCCTATCTGCGCTTACCATCAGGTAAGACTATGGTCAAACCCGACCAAGTCAAAAATGAAAAAAGCGCAAAGAAAAATTTTTGTTAATCGTAGAGGAGCGCGTCGGTTAAATGCAAGCTTTCCTGGGAGTCGAAAATACATAGAAAAGATACACTTTATGGATTAAATAGTCAGACAGAAGTTGCTTCACGTCAAATGAATGAAAAAACTGGATGTTTGATTGTCAATAACGATACGACCAGAGGGCTAATTCTACTAACAAAATTGCTGCCGAAACGCAAACGAACCACAATCATCAGTCAATTAGTTTGGAAGTACCATCGTGGTGGAAAGGGTTGGTCAACTAAACTCTGCGTTACCGAGTGCTAGCTGTCCAGGGTGCGCCCGACGTTTTAGAATCGCAGTACGATTTAGATTAACGCCACCACTGCACCTTTGATGATCTGAAGAGCGCCACCGAAGCTGCAATTAATGTGGCCACCTACTGGGCGCAAGCATTATAATTCATACATAATGAAGTACCGTCGATACGAAAATAAGAAGAAGTCAATTAGTTTAATAATGGTGCTTTGCATGCGGTTGCGGCTAGCCGGTCGATGTCCAAAAAGGCACGACTGGCTGTCCATAATGGTGTGTTGGTACCTACGCTTATGTATGGAAGTGAATGTTGGTCGTGGCAGAAGAGGCATGAAAGTAGAATAAATGCCGTGGAAATGCGTTCCTTGCGAAGTATGTGCGGTGTAACTTTGAATGATAGATTGAGAAATGAAGAGATTAGACAAAGTTGCGGTTTAAAAGATGATGTAGTGACAAAAATTGAAAGGAGTATGCTTAGGTGGTTTGGCCATGTTGAGAGAATGAGTGAACGGCGATTAACAAAAGGAATTTATAAGGCGGATGTTAATGGGAACGCCGGTAGAGGACGTCCTAGAAGGACATACATCGATATTATTGGTGATGTTTTTCACAAAGGTCAGGTGCGTAGTACTCTCAACCGGCGTGCGTGTATGACAAGATGTATGAATGTGGATGAAGCGAAAGGGGTATGTAAGAGTCGTAGCATGTGGCGTTCTATAGTTTCTGCCTACCCCCATGGGAAAAAGGCGTGAGTTTATGTATGTATGTCAATTAGTTTACAAAAAGTGATAAAAAAAAACGAAATCACTTTTTTCTCGCTCGGATCATTATTACTGAAAGTCTGGATGAACAGTTCGACTTCGGTTCGGTTGTTATTAATTAATTAATTTATTTATATACTCTTTATTGTACATAATAAGTACACCGGTAAGAAACAAAAGAAACACAAAAATTTACACAATATGTACAATCAACGTTTCTATTAGTAGAATTAGCTCACAACTCTGATCGTAAATGAGGAACATACTATAAACTACGTAAAAAACGAATTACAACTAGTTCACACAGAAACTGTTTATAGGATCCGTTTTAGCGGATCCGTTTTTATTTTGGTGATGGCGCCTGTAGTTGTATGAGCAAGTTCACATACACGACAGTATTCCGAATCCAGTAAAAAATACTGGGCTGACATTTTTACATGTTCCGTTTTGTCATCAAAAACTGGATGCCGGAACAGTATAACACACAACAGATCCGTTTTCTGTATATGAAGATGTATGGAGAAGTATGGGTGCCTTCTAGGGTTTCTTTCCCGGATTCCTGATCCCGGGAATACCCGGGAAAACTATCGACCCGTTTTAGTGGATCCATTTTAATCGGACCGTTTTAACGGATCCGTCGGTATAGATGTGAACAACACATCCAGTACCGACGAATCCATTAAAAACGGATCCGCTGTGTGAACGCACGGTTATATCACACTTGACAAGTGGGCTTATGCGTAGTACAATTTAACATCATACATCATTCCCAGATTAAACATTATATCATTCTGTGAGGACATGAAAATAAAACTAAACATTCGTTCCGCCGTATATCTTTTCACACCTAAACAACGACGAGCTATTATCAACAATATATCTTGTAAAACGTTTTTTATTATTTTTTTGACTAGGTATCTCGGATTGCACCGTTTGGTCTTCTTCTTTTCGTATGGTTAGTGACTAACCTGGTGTCAGAGTTTATGCCGCCCGGGCCTATGACTTGGCTTCACATGCCGTCGAAAAATATCTCTCAGGCATTCCTCACGATGTTTTCCTTCACCGTTTTTAAGCAAGTGATAATTATACAATACGCATATGAATCCGAAGTAAGAGGTGCGCGCCTAGGGTTCGAACTCGAGACCTATGGTTTGGCAGTCCGACGGTCACACCATTAGGCTATCACTGATTGCGTTTGGTTCCCAGCAAAGATGAGCCCACCCCCTCTTTACCTTGGATTTACCCGTGATTGTAAAAGACAGGCTTCGACATACCTTTTGCGGAGCGTTAGCGCGGCGTGAGCGAGGCGAGTTATCAGCGGGCACGCGTTAGTAGTATTTGAGGGATTACTATGAAGCATGTCACAGCAAATGCGAGTGCGGGTCGCGAGCGGGTCGTGAGCGAGGCGTGTCATGTGCAGACCCGCGTGAGTAGTATTTAACGGATAAATACGAAGCATGTCTCACCTTATCACACCGTTCATTCAGCTTTTATCAAGCTGTTTCCCTCCCAGTCCTCCCATCAGCAACGCCCTAAGCCGAGGCTAAAGTCCCATTAGGGGTCGCCTTTAGTGCTGTTGTTGCTAGTAGTCATGATGTTAGAGTAGTAGTTAGCTTAGGTTAAGTATTTTGCTTTGTCCCTATTGGCTGGAAACCCTTCAGGTCTCGCTAATAAACTGCCCAATAACTGACAAGCAGTCCAATAGAAAAAGAAAAAACATGTCTCACGAATTGCGAGTGCGGGCTCGCCGTCGAATCGACCCGCTCACGCCTTGTATTCGGTGTGGCGAAGCTATTTCCGACAGCCAGTCGTGGTGGTTTTGGCAATACCCTTTTGACAGTTTTAACTGCCTCATTAGTCTATTAGTGGCAAGCGCAACTGCTAATGCTGGTAAATAGCTTATTAGTCGTGAATTCGTTATATTTACACGGGTCAGGTTCATCACCTTCCAGGCAGATGATGCTACTATCTAAACAGCTGCAAAATGATGGAGAAGGACACTGTCTCGTTGGTCTAATGGTGGCAAATGCGACTGTTGATCGTGAGGTCCTGGGTTTGATCCCCAGGTCGGGCAGTGTTATTGGATTTTTCTGTGTGGAATTCGTCAGTAGCAGCCCGGAGTTTTGGATTTGTGGCCTATTGATGGCAATAGACTCGCCCCCTGTTAAATGGGACTTAAACATAACGGCGAAATGACGGTGTTACTATACTCATCTGCCCAACCCGTCGGAGAATACAGGCGTGATGTTATATGTTATTAGAGGGTAATTTCCATAATTTTCAGCAGTTCTGAAACGATAATGAAACCGTAATTTCGCGTAGTGCTAATCACTCTGCGGTACAAATTACCTCACAGTATCAAATATTTAGTGGCTGTGATTCTACTAGTTGATGCATGTTTGACATCCCTAAGCGAGGGTTTTGGGATTTGTTAATAATGTTGGCTAATTTGCGACATAAGTGGTTTTCCCAGTAAACGGCGCGTCATATTCAATGTTCTGAGTTCTGATCAAAGGGTTGATCGAGTACAAAGCGACAGTGTGGGTAAATAATTGAATAGAGAAATTAGTAAACAAGTATTTAATTAGATTTATAAGGCAATGTGATCAAAATGAGTTTTTTTTATTCTTGAATTGGTCGCGATTGAGCCTAGTCTCACCTGGTGGTAAGCGCAGTCAGGGTCTAAGATGGAGCACACGAATCGAAGGAACAGAGATATAGAGGGATTCCCCTGTATCCCTCGGCTCTCACATACACACGTCGGAACACAGTAAACTGCTTGGTCCGGGTTTTAATGTGAGGGTGGTAGCTAGCCAGGCGGACTGTATAGATCCTACCACCAAGCGTGCTGGGTTGTATTGAATCTTACAACACGCGTCTATTCCCAGCGTGCGGTGAGGAAGTTTTATACTCTAAGCCGGACGGCTTTATCCCGTGTGGGCACCCACACGAGATAAAACTAACTGGTTTATCTGACATGTTTTCTTTTATCTGATTTCATTAATCTAATCAGAGTAAAAACTTGCCACCCAACGGCTACTAGACTCGAAGGGGACTGACTTGAAACAGATATTCTTACCTATCATCTGTAATGTAAAAGGAGAAAGGGACTGACTGACTGATCTATCAACGCTCAGCCTAAACCACTAGGTTTAAAAGGTTGAAATTTTGACAAAAGGTATCTTTTATAACGTAACCATCCACTATGGAACGATCTTTGAATAGTTTACCTCCAAAGGGATAATAAATAAATAGGAAAAAAAGTTTCAATTTAAAAAAATCACACAAAGCTGCGGGCAAAAGCTAGTTAAAACTATAAATTACAAGTATAGGTAGCATAAAAAAAACACTGCCTCGTTGGTCTAATGGTCGCAAGCGTGACTGCTGATCGCGAGGTCCTGGGTTAGAACCCCAGGTTGGCTAAAGTGTTATTGGGTTTTTCCGTGTGGAATTCCTAAGTAGCAGCCCGGTATTTGGATTTGGGCCCGGTTGATGGCAATAGGCTTGCTCCCTACTACATCAGACTTCGACTCTTCGGGGAATACAGGCGTGATGGTATGTTATTTTAATAAAGAAAATAGTCAAAAAAACTATTAAAAAAAGCTAAGTATACAACAACAATACAACTCGTTTACCTGATAAATAGAAAAATTCGCTAGATGTTTGTGTCGGTGAATAAAAAGTGTTCACGGTTTACGAAGAAAGCGCTGTGATTTACATAACATTATAATACCTAAGAGTATATATATGGGTGGTATCGTACCTACAGGAACCACGGACGTTATAACCGAGATTTATGGGGGAGCTTATGTCCAGTAACGGGCGGCTTGACGCTGGTGATGATGAATATCTTTTAGGTCGGTGTGTGAATAAGGAAGCGCTTTGGTTTCTCATTTTGAAGCTGAAAGTCAATCTTTGTGATGTTTTCGATGTTTAAAAGATGAATAAAAGAAAGTTGTTTTCCTTATTTATCAACAAATTACTTGTTATTTTGTTAATAAAAAGGGACTGTACTAATCGTAGCTGATATTGTTTATAAATATCCATATTTTGTAATGTTACTTCTATAGCAGAATAACGACTAGAAAATTTTGCGATGGTACTTAAATATGTACATACCTAAATATTATTTGCGAGTATTAAAATGCAAGGTTAGCCGGAAAGGGGGTACTAAGCCGCGGGCTACGTAAAGTATCACTGATGACTATTTTAAAGGAAGTGTTAAAATTTCAAAATTCGATAATTTTTATTTACATGCAAAAATATTAATAGTTTAGATTTTTCAAAAAATAAATATACCTGCTTTAGTTATGAATTCAGAAAATTCATTTTCTAATCCGTGACCCCAAATATGACGTAAATTGTAAAAAACAGCTGATCATAGCTATCTATGGACAGATAGGTTTTAGCATATTTTTTACGAAATCTTTGAAAAGCTATTTCTCTTAAACTATCGAGTTTTGGGCAAAGTTGTAGAACAAAGGTTATCCCTTATTATGTGTACTTTAACACCCTTTCGGCTTCATACCCCCTTTCCGACTGACCTTGTATGTTCATCTTTTTTTTTATATAAAGTAATAATATAATCAACAAAAAATAAACAAAAGATTACGTCAACATAATAACCAGTCGATAATTAGGTATAATATTTCTTTATGATAATAATAATCTAATACCTTTAAACGAGCAATTCTTGTATATATATTATAATTTTAATCTCGGAAACGGCTCCAACGATTTTCATGAAATTTAGTATGCAGGGGGCTTCGGGGGAGATAAATCGATCTAGCTAGGTTTCATTTTTAGAAAACGTCGTTTTATCCGTGTTTTCGGGCAATGAAAAACTGCTACAATAACATTAGAATATGAAAGTATTTTTCGCCGCGAACTGCAAGGTTAAAATAGCTCAGGTGGGAAATCGGGCGGTCCCGAAATCAGAAGACTCGGTTCGTCATTTTTTCCCTTTTTTTTAAGTTCCTTCTTTTTCTCTTTTTTTTCTTTCCAAAAAACACGATTTACCAAAAAAAACGAACAAAGCTCGGTCGTCAGGTACTGAATTATTATACCCGCAAACACCTGCTTCCTGTAGGTACTTCCGAATCAATCTACCCCAATTAAACATTTTGATAATAAGAACAAATTATACAGCATTACAAACATGACAAGATGTATGAATGTGGATGAAGCGAAAGGGGGTAAGAGTCGTAGCATGTGGCGTTCTATAGTTTCTGCCTACCCCCATGGGAAAAAGGCGTGAGTTTATGTATGTATGTATGTGTACAAACATGCATAAAATATACGTAAAGTAGAACATAAATCAAGATAGCTTATTTAAACGAATTTGTAAAATTGTCACAGTTTATTTCCTGTGTTTATCATTCTGTGCGTTTGGCTTGCGGCCACGAAGGTAAATACATCACCACGTCGTTCATCCTTATTTATAGGGCGTTAAGGTTCATAATGGTCGGTGTAATGGCTTACATAGTAGCCCACAAATAAGATTTATTACTAACTAACATTTGGTTGTGGTTTTGCTTGCGTTGAAATGGATATTGGTTAAGTTTCGAATTGAGTGTTCTGCGTTTCTCTGTGTTGGAAATAAACGATTTAATTTGGTACTAACATAAATCAGCCCATTACTGTTCCACTGCTGGGCATGGGCCTCTTCTCAGAATGAAAGGGTTTAGGCCTTAGTCCATCACGCTGACCTGGTGCAGGTTGGCAGACTACACACATCATGAGAACTTTACGGAGCCCTGTCAGGTGTGCAGGTTTCCCCACGACGAGAGGTACAAGCCGGGATCGAACTCAGACCCTCCTGCATGGAAGGCAAGCGGTCAACCGCTAGGCAATCACTGCTTTGGTACTAACTGCTTTCAAAACAATATCACAATTTTGAAACTATTTTGATAATTATATAACTGCCTCTTTGATCTAGTGGTGGCAAGCGCGATTGGTAATAGTGAGGTTCTGGATTTGATCCCAGCTCGGGAAAAGTGTTATTGGGTTTTTCCGTGTGGAATTCCTCAGTAGCAGCCCGGAGTTTGGATTTGTGCCTGGTTGATGGCAATAGGCTCGCCCCCTATTACATGGAACTTATAACGGCGAAACGAGGTTGTTTCTATACACCTCTGTCCAGCCCTTCGGGAAATACAAGCGTGATGTTATGTTTGATAATTATTTCTCTTGCTTTTTCCTAACCTTTTCCCAAAAGGGATAATACGGTAGACCAACTATCACAGAATCAACATTCAAAATATCAACACTACTAGATCAACCATGAAAAAGTCAACGGCTTATGTCCGATTCCTATAATTAACCAAGCGTTATTGGTTGAAATTAAGACTGCCTTGTTGGTCTAGCGGTCGCAAGCGTAACTGCTGAGCATGGGGTCCTGGGCCCGATCCCCAGGTCGAGCAGAGTGTTATTGGGTTTTTCTATTAGAAATTTCTTAGTAGTAGCTCGGAGTCTGGATTTGTGCCCGGTTGATGGCAGTAGGCTCGCATATTACATAACTGGCGAAACGACGGTGTACTAAAACGCCTCTGCAGAACCCGCGTTGCTGGCGAGAGGACTGAGGGGGAGACAGCTTGATGAGGGCTGAATTAACGGTGTGAACGTTGATTCAGCTTGACGACTGGGCCTTTATCAACATTGTCCAGTGTTACCAGCTACCGACAACATGGTGCTATTCATATTGGTGCGCTAAATGGAATGACCCTACCTTGTCCAATAAAAAATAAGCCACAAATTAATTAATTGACGACACGTTTGGTGCAGTGGCTGAGCGATCGGCTTCTGCGTTGCGGGTCGTGGGTTCAATTCCCGCACGGAACAAATATTTGTATGGCCTACAAATAGTTGTACCGGGTCTGGATGTTTGTGCGTGTGAAGATTTGTGTTTGTAAATGCACGCACGATACATGAGAAATCCTAGTGTGGGGCAACATTTTTTATAAAATAAAACGATTTTTCTTGAAGCAAATCTCAAACAGCACGTGTTCTCGAGTAAATAATAAAAGAAAGAAACAATTACTATTTGCAGACAGCATAAGGTTTGATCAAATAACTCGCGTTAGAAAAAGATTGCAATGTTATTACAGGTTGCCTTTTCTGCCTGTTCATAACACAACCCTTCTGTGTGTTTATTCAGGTCCCAAGGTTGCTCAACCAAAGGTACTCACTTTGGCTCGCACGTAAAAATATTTGACAACCAATCCTTGAAAATAATTTCTTTAGGGATCGACTGCTGAATATTGTTTCGACTTAATTGATTTATATCATAAAGTTCTTAATTGGATTAAGTAGTAGACTACTTAGGTATTAACCAGATTCCAATTGTGTATATTGATGAATTATTTTTATTTTTATAGAAATCCACTTATATGCTCTCCGCCTCAATAGCTGTGTAAAGTTATAACGTTGTTTAACGTCAGTGTAACCGTACGTTTTTTGATGTATAAGCTTATCATAACTTTACACAATGATCAATTATTGGTAAGGGGGTATATATAGTATAGGTACTGTTCTCGTCCGTGCATCCGTCATACCTATTGTTTTAATTTTTAAACTAAAAATAGTTACAAGAAGTAAACATGTGTTCTTAACGTGAGGCTTTTTAGCGCCCCGAGTTAAATGACCGCGCGGCGAGCGATAGCCGCGCAATTTGCTCGGGGCGCTAAAATGCCTCACGTTAAGAACACATATTTAATTCTTGTAATTTTTTTATTGATTCCAAAAGTATCCCGTGCAGGATCAATCTATGTCAGCAACACATTACGAGGTTTGAAGGAATTACATGATTTCGTTTACACCCAGTAGTATCGTAAACATATCGCTAATGTAACCGAATTTTGAATCGAAAATACAACTGTTCTACAACATTTTGGTTATTTTTTTCGACATGCACAATTCGTATCATACATAGATATGAATAAAGTTTTCAATTTAATTGAATATAATGTGCGAAACAAATATTTCTGATTCAAAATTCACTTACATTAATGTTACGTTTGCGTTAGTACCCGACAAGATTCGTGCTTAGCCTACAAATATATGTTCTGTGCGGAAATCGAATCCGCGACCCGTTGTGTAACAGTCAAATAGTCAGCTACTGCACCAATCCTATCAACCAAGAAAATAATTACAAAGGTACATAAAATGAAACGTATATCTATATGTATATTTATACGCAAATATGTAGTTACAACACGCCCGTTTTAGGTGTGACAAACAAATATGGTATAGGGCTGCGCAAATACAAGTTATGAAAGTCTTCCTCATTAACGAGTTTAAGAGTTCAAGGACTTAGCCAAAACTTAACAGGTCTGCCGTGCCAATCCAAAAGACTGTAACTCGACTTACAGTATTTTACCTTAACAACGCCCAATCCGTTTCTTTAAGTCTGTTTAGTACCCCTGACCAACATTTTTTCCATATCAATGTATATTTTGCAATATAAGGCAAGCTAGAAAACACTGTATTACGTTCAAATTAAGGTTTAAACATGCTGGAAAAACATATATCGTCAAAAATCTCAAATGTGGTTTTCAAAAGTTACAGTGTATTGGATTAGCAGGGCAGAGGTAAAATGGCAAATATAAGTTATAGGTATGTTAAAATGTTTAAGGTCTATAGCAAAACATATTTAGCTAAATTAATTGTTAACTTTATATTCTTAACTTGTTTTTAATATTGTAGCATTAATGCTGGGATAACAAAACAGATAAAATATCTGTTCCCTGGCTGAGATTACCTTCTTGGCCTCGTGCAGTAGGCTAATTCAGGTTGTTATCGGTAGCTGGTAACACTGGACAATGTTGATAAAGGAGGGTAATCGTCAAGATGAATCAACGTACCCGAAGTTATAAAAACACTGGTCATTCGCCGGAGCAAAGGGATTCCATGTCGAATAGCTGAAGAAGTCTGACCTTTTATATCTAGTTTGCTTGTCCTCATTTTCTGATCTTGTGTAAATTATTGTATTGTGATATATTGTGAACTAGTTTCTGTAACTAATCACTAACCCAATTAAAAGTACTCTCAGTGGTGGAGTGTCTATGTTGGTTTCATTTACTTTATTTACCATTCTCCCTATCCTGACATACCGATATTAGCTATAACTGTAATGATAGATTCACAAGATTCTGTTGTATGTATTTTATAAGGTATTATTTTGAAGCAGGTAATGTGGAGTTTTCTTTAATAAAAAGTTGTCAAAATGTTTGGTTTTGTATTTGTTCTCAATTTGAAAGTTTTGGTAAACGAAAACTGTCAATTAGCTACTGGTTGTTTTAATTCGTGGTGTCTTTTTTATATTGTCAACTTCTGTAATAACCTGTGTGAGTCCACAATAAATCGTTTTCTTTCTTTCTTTTTTAACTTAGACGTACTAGATTACGTAGTGCTATTTCTTATTCTCTAAAAATTTTGATAATATTCCAGTCAATCTAAAACATTTTTGTTGATTTGTTTGATTGCGAATTATGCAAGCATTTTTTATCAATTAACTTCGTAGTACAGTCACAAGTAATAATATGTATACACATAGCGAAATTAAAAAGCGATTGTCTTCTAAAATATCTATTAGAATTATGAAATATTTAACACATAATTTTTACAATTACATACGAATTACTGTTTCGAATATTTCTTAATTACACTTTATTCTCTAAAACAAATTCGCTTTTTAAGTTAGCAATGTGTATACATATTACACGTGACTGTACATGTTTATTATTTAAAAGGAAATGAACGTTTTATAATCTCCGATCCCCCGTAATTAAAATTACAATGAAAATGTTCTAGATTGACAAAAATAAACATTGTATCTAAATATGTTTTAATAAATTACAATGTATCTTCCATTGTTCAACTTCCATCTGTTCTAAAGTAAAGAACATTACACAACACAACACACATCAAGTATTTTGACAACTGTTCCGCAGACGAACAAATAACAAATAAATTCACATACAAACAATATTAAAAGTTTATAATTGAGACATTTTGTTTTAATAGGTAATGCAAAAGCAATAAAGATACGTGTTTTGTTCTGCTTGGCCTTTTTCTCAACTATGTTGGGGTCAGCTTCCAGTCTAAACAGATGCGGCTGAATATCAGTATTTTACACGGAGCGACTGCCATCAGGCCTCCGCAATCCAATAACTGGACAAAGCCGATATCCTAGGGTTAAACCGGTTGTCAGACTTTCGGGCTTCTGACTACCCGTAACGACTGTCATATATATTCGTATGACACCCGGAACCGACGATTTAACGTGCTCTCCGAGGCACAGAGGGGGCTGGATGTGTAACGAATGTTCACCCATCCACGAACTGACTGCGGCAAGCGTAGCTTAACTTTGTAAATTATATGATCCGCGCGGTTGTTAATTAGCCACGAGCCCAATAAAGCCCAATAATATCTTTATACGTGTTTAACAAAATTAAAAACAATAACGTCAAAGTTGAACAAGGAGGAAGAAGAAATGGAGCGCTAATGTGGGAAATGGTGTCAGTCAACTTCAGTATAAGTATTAAAAGAGCTTTTACATGTGACAATACTTAAGGACGTCTGGCAAAACCTGGACAGTAAGCTTCGCTACCGGTTGGTAGTGAAAACCACGTATGTGTAAAATACAAATTTTTAAAAGAAATAGAAATAACTGTCTCCTGAAAAGAAAATGGCCGATCAAATGTTAATACAAGTTTCATGTCATCATACGTCATAGATAGCTTAGAAGTATTTGAATTGAAAGTTTGTAGAACTAGTACATGTATGACGAGTTTATCAATCTAAAGAACAAATAAAACGCTTTTGAAGAAGAAAAAAATACGAGGCTTTCACTGCCGAGCGACGAATATAGTATGCTGACTAGTACTATCTTTAGACGGAATTTAATTCTACTTTAGAAAAGAAGAATAAGCATAGTATACCGCATGTGGCCTGTGGCAGTCATAGTTCAGCCGCGCTCGACGTACCTATATTTGAATTTATAGAAGTCAAAACTGTGTCTGATATGCGCTACCCGATAAAGAATTAACCAACCATTACCCACGAGTCGGTCCCATAAAAGGCACGAGAGGATGGGCAGCAGCCTCTGGACTGATATGACTATTAATTATGATAGTTCAACACGCCCGGCCTTCCGACAAACGTAATGCTACCGCCATCGACGGGCACTTAGCGGCGATCCCCTACCGACAGCACTTTGTTGGAAATTTTGTATCTCACAAAATCGCAATATACATTGAGTTTTGAAACAAATATGCGTGAGCACTCCATTCTTATTATTCCATGCAATTGGGGATATAAATTCTCGCTATCTGAGCTATGTGCAGAGGCAGCGAAGGGCAAATAAAGCTGAAGTTTTGTTATAAATTACTAATCTTACATGTAGTGGGGACGACCATTACTACAGATAACTCGAAAGGATTTCACAAATAAATTACACTACGCTCGAATATCGGTTTTAAAATTGAGACCGTGATAAAATCAATATTTTTCAAATATTTTACTAGGTAAGTAATTATATTTTTACATTTTTTATAATAATTCTTCGTTGAATACATCGTATTCATTTTATTTTTCAGAAAAAAATATTACATACTACCTACTATTTTTTTTTATATTATGAAATCTTTTTATGCGTTTTCCAAACTGCCTACGTTGGGAAAAATATTATTATAATATTCTTTTATTCATTTTTATTTTGTATAGTTAGAGGTACACCTACATGCATGGATACTGAAAAACTGAAATATATATACATTTAATTCTGCTGACATGTATTCATCATGAAAAATAATAACGTACCTAATTGTTCGCTGGGTACGCAGAATTATTATAAAGTGACAAAAAGGCGACTATTTTGCATCTATTTTGAGTTTTCGTAGTAAATACTGTATGTGCTAAACTTTAAATCATTAATAGGTACATGAAAGTGTAGCGAGCTTCACTGTTCTGAACACGACGTTAGAAATAATTAGACGAGTACCTATTAAGGCTTAGAATGTGTAGCTATTAAACTTCCCTTGTATACAATTATACAAGGTTAATCGGAAAGGGGGTACTAAGCCAAAAAGGTGTTAAAGTACCCATAAAACGGGATAACTTTTGTTCTACAATTTTCCCCAAAACTCGATAGTTTAAGAGAAATAGCTTTTCAAAGATTTCGTAAAAAAATATGCTAAAATCTATCTGTCCATAGCCTATGGTCAGCTGTTTTTACAATTTAGGTCATATTTGGGGTCATGGATTAGAAAAATAATTTTCTGAATTCATAACTAAAGCAGGTAGGTATTTTTTTTGAAAAATCTAAAATAAAAATCTTTTTGCGTGCAATTAAAAATAATCCAATTTTTAAATTTTAACATTTGCTTTAAAATAGTCATCAGTGATACATAAGGTGGCCCGCGGCTTAGTACCCCCTTTCCGACTAACCTTGTATATCGGATATTTTTTGCACGTATGTAAGTTTGATGCGTTGTAATTTTAAGTTAATTCAGAAAATCGACCCTTTCATAAACAATTGACTAGATGACCCGTTGAACTTCGTACTTAACTCGTAATTTTCTTTTTTCCTAAACCACTCCGTTATTAAAGCGAATAAAACAAAAAGAAAACAAATCGGTCGAGCCATTTCCAAATGTTTGCGAGACTAACGCATGGCAATTGATTTTTATATAGG
Source organism: Amphipyra berbera (assembly GCA_910594945.2). Classification (NCBI taxonomy): domain Eukaryota; kingdom Metazoa; phylum Arthropoda; class Insecta; order Lepidoptera; family Noctuidae; genus Amphipyra; species Amphipyra berbera. Next base: position 7,568,933 of record OU343144.1, on the reverse strand, counting down.
TAGGTACCTATATAGATTATACACCAGATTTAATTTAAATGAATAATTTAATTTTGATGAATAAAACAAAAAGAAAACAAATCGATCGAGCCATTTCCAAATGTTTGCGAGACTAACCAGATTTAATTTTAATGAATAATTTTTATATAAAGATATTCTGCGAACAATTGGCGATATCAAATCATTGCAACGGCGATTGCTTTCAACAATAGAATTGTTTGATAGGCACATTGACTTATCATAGCAATTGATAATTTTAATGTCACTTTAATAAATTAAAGGCCTTAGGGCCAAGCCACATCTGACGGAAGATACGTCGCCGATCTTCCACCGGTACACATAATTCCATACAAACATGTCATACCGTACACATTTGACCGAAGATGCGTTACTAAAATTCCTCGGGTAAATTACGCGACGGAAGATCGGCGACGTATCTACCGTCAGATGTAGCTTGGCCCTTATTTGTTCTATGTTAATGAAACACTATAAATCAATATCTTAAAAGTAGATCGTGATAGTATCGACATAGATAGTTTTACTGTTATTTTAACATTAAATCTTCTATCAGTAGGTACATAATCAAAATGAGGTCTTATAGGTCGACAAATTGACATAAATACTGACTAATTAAAACCAACTGGAAGAGTTGTAGAAATATAACAATATTATGGCACATATTCGAGACTAGCAACCCGTCCCGGCTTCGCACGGGTGGACATTTTTCATTTATGCTCCGCTCCTATTGGTCGTAGCGTGATGTTATATAGCCTATAACCTTCCTCGATAAATGGACTATTCAACACAAAAATATTTTTTCATTTCCAACTAGTAGTCTCTGAGATTAGCGCGTTCAAACAAACAAACAAACTCTTCAGCTTTATAATATTAGTATAGATTAAACGAATTGGATGAGAACCTTCATCTACATTTCAAAAAGTTTAAGATAAGAAGCACGAGGTCTGAAGAGAAGACTGAATTTTTAAAAGAACAATTATAAAATCAAATTCTTCTGTGCGCACAAATATTGCACCAGTGTTTATAAACATCAAATGTGTTCGGAAACACGTAGCGCGACATGTATTGCAATTTGTGCCCGAGTAACAAATTTTGAAACATGTATCGAAACTTATGGCTTGTAGACGAGATATTAGATTACCCATTCATTTATCTCGTCATTATGAATGAATCTACAACAAAACCTAGGAGATACATTAAGACTATTTTTCTATTGATTATCAAGTGCATAAACATCCCCGAAGGGTTGGACAGAGGTGTATTCTAACACCCTCGTTTCGCCGTTATGTTTAAGTCCCATGTAATACGGGGCGAGCCTATTGCCATCAACCGGACACAAATCAGAAATCCGGGCTGCTACTGAAGAATTCTACACGAAAAAAACCAATAACAATTTGCCCGACCTGGAGACCGAACCCAGGACCTCACGACCAGCAGTCGCACGTGTCACCGCTAGACCAACGAGGCAGTTCTCCAAGTGCACTCCAACCATTACCATATCCCGTTGCACCATTTGTCTGAGATAGCCAAGTTATTTCTGCTTATACCCGAGGTACTTACTTGATTAAATTTCTCATAGTATCGGCACAAAACAGATAGGTACAGAAGTCAATCACATGTATGTACTTCACTTTTTATACCTACGCTCGTCGGTCGCTCTATCTACAAGGTTAGTCAGAAAGGGGGTACTAAGCCGCGGGCCACTTAATGTATCACTGATGATTGTTTTAAAGAAAGTGTTAAAATTCTAAAATTCAATTTATTTCTTTTCTATGAAAATTTATTTTATTTTAGTTTTTTCATAATTTCTTCATCTCTGCTTTAGTTATGAATTCAGAAAATGGAGTTTCTAAACCGTGACCCCAAATATGACGTAAAATGTAAACACGTCTAATCATAGCTGAGGATAGATAGAATTTAGCGTATTTTTTATGAAATCTTTGAACAACTATTTCTCTTGTACTATTGACTTTTGGGGAAAGTTGTAGAACAAAACTTATCCATTGTTATGGGTACTTTAACACCCTTTCGGCTTAGTACCCCCTTTCCGACTAACCTTGTATATATCTATCTCTCTCAAGCGCATGGCACTCGCGCTCGCACTCACTCTCACTCTAGTCCCAAACAGTCCGAGATATCGTGTCCGTGAGCAGTGTCTATGTGTGCGTTGCTCGAGCACACTTGTATGTAGATTGACTTCTGTACCTATCTATTTTGTGGTATCGGATCGCGCAAGATTGGAATATCGTCAGTGAAATCAAAAAGTTAATACAGGTAAATCCGTGGGTTTTACCGACGGACGGGTACGGATTACCCGTGCTACTGAATTCTCATTTCTTTCAAAATTGTACTACTTACTTGATAGGTATACGTATATGGATACCTACTTTTATGTAAAGATGTGATCTCCTTTACAGGCGTTATCTCGGCAGATTGCTGAAGACTGCAATCCTCAAATAAACTAGTCAGGAGCAATGACATATCTATATTTAACTTGTAATGAGTTATTCTCAACGAAAACCAATATTCAGAAACAATTCTTTAATAACATTTAAAAGTAATCTTACAGGATTGAAATTCGGAGACAACTCATAAAATTTTCACCAGACAATCATAAAAAACAAAACACGACACCACACTTATTCTAAATTTTAAACCACGCGGCCTGTAGAGTGGTCTATTATAAAGGAGGTATTTATGTTGATTAAATACTCGTTACATACTCCCCCTTTTGGCCTTTTGGCCCTTTTGGCTTATGGCCTGGTGCTAAAAGGGCCAAAATCTGAAATCCTTATTTTCAGAAATTAGCATTGGAACAATGAACAATTAACATTGATGGTTGCATAAATGCATGTTAAATTGTAGGATAGCGATAATTTTTTCTGAAGTTCGATGCATGTTTTTTTGTAGATTTTTGTATTATATTCAAACTTAATATTAAATCAGTATTTTGGAAAATATTTATTGCGTAAGCCTTTTTAGCACTGACAATAACCCTTTGATAGTTCCAAAATCAATCATCATCAACTTTGCACTAAGGGCTAGCATTGTAATACAAATTGGTCCTAAGTTTACTTTGATCGTTTTAGTTTTATTAGACTCCATTACTCAGAAGTTTTTTGTTTTTTTTAGAGCTTAAGTATACTACAGCCCTTTTACACCTTATACATTTTAGTAAAACGGCATGTGCGCACACACTACATTGGCCGTTTTGATTCATTGTCGTTACACTTAAGCCCTTTCAGCACACATAAATATCATAGTCAAACAACATTTTGGCAGTAAAATCACACTTCTCACAAAAACGGACTTTGGCCCTTTTAGCACCAGGTCACCATTTAAATAAAATCACATTCCAATTCTTTTGTGAAGCGCTTTCTTTATCTACTTTATTCAACGTTTGAAAACAGATCCCTTAACGTTAAGAACTTATTGCTAAGACTAACAATTAATAATATATCATAGAAATAAAAACAAATGCTCGTTACATTGTAATTTATTAAAAAATATTTAAATACAATGTTTGTTTCTGTCAATAAATGTTTTCAAACTTTCGCGATTTGTACACATTATAAAAATACTCTATATATACTACTCAAAACAAAATAAGAGCCACTAGGTTTTTAAGGTATACCATGAAAAATATAAAATTAACATATTGTTCAATTTAAGTAAACTTAAAACAATGTAATTGTTTACCGTTTAGGCTAGTAACTGTTGAAATTAGTGTTTAATAAACATGTTTATTTAATTTTTGATAAAAAATGACAATTTAGGATAAAAAACACAAATAACAAAAAGTCACTAAAAACTAAAAAAATCTTCACTTTTTATTTCTTTTTATCTTCTTTAATAACGGGTAGGCCCTCCTCTTTTGGCTATGCACTCCTGTAGCCTGGAATGCATGCTCTCTATCAAATGCGTCACGTTTTCAGCTGGGATCTCTTCCCAGGCACTTTTCAAAGCGTCAATCAGTTGCTGCTGGTTGTAGACCTCTTGCGCACTCTCTCTGACCCTTCGTTTTAATTGGTCCCACATGTGCTCGATCGGATTTAAGTCCGGACTGTTTGCTGGCCACGGCAACACTTGAATGTGAGAGCCTTCCAGTACAGACTGGGTCGCTTGAGCTGTGTTTGCACGGGCATTGTCTTGCATCAGGACGAACCCAGGACCCATTGACTTTCTCAATGTAACGCTGAGCAGTTACGGAACCTTAATTTAAAATAGCGAGTTCAGTTTTGCCATATAAGCCTATTCCACCCCAAATCATTACATTGGGTCCACCGAAACGGTCAACTTCGTGAATGCAGGGTTCAGAAAATCGCTCGCCACGTCGCCTCGATACTCTAATGCGCCGATCGTCATTAAATAATTTGACTTTACACTCATCGGTGAAAAGCACCATGCCCCACTCGTTTAAGTCTAGTCTAAATATTGACGGGAGAAACTTAAACGATTTGCACGTTGAGCCCTGGACAAAGGAATTCGAACAACTCGCCGTTGTGAAGTTTGCTGGTCTTCGTACAATCGGTTACGGATCGTTTGGTCACTGACACGAGGACCCGTTGTCAACCGTAGGCAATTTTGTAACTTACGAGCCGTCACTGTGCGTTCTCGGCGGGCACTTAACCGGATGTACCGATCTTCGTGAACAGTTGTAATGCGAACTCTACCCGAATCAGGTCTTCTTGCAACACTACCAGTCTCTTGGAAGCGATTCCAAGCATTTTGGATAGCTTTCTGAGAAAAATCCAGATGCAAGGCCACAGACCGCTGCGAATTTCCTTTTTGGATCATTGTAACGGCTCTGGTTGCAGTAATTGCATCCATATGTCTTCGTACTTGTGGCATATTAACATAAGATGTTATTTAAACAAATTAACAACAAAATTATACGATTATTTTAGAATATCATGAAGATAATCGAAACGAAACTTAAAGAAAAATCGAAACAAAATAACAAGAAAACTTCAAATTCTTTTTTTTTTTTAAATGATGACCAGTTTTGGTCTCAAGTACAAAATCAAAGATGTTAAATATCGAAGAGTTTGTAACATCAATATTTTGTTACTTATTAATTACTGAAAGTTCATTAAATTACACTGAAATGTGAAAATAACGGGTGGCTCTTATTTTATTTTGAGTAGTATATATATAATATTTCTGTCAATCTAGAACGTTTTCATTGTAATTTTAATCGTGAAATCGGAGATTATTAAACGTTAATTTCCTTTTAAATAATCAAAATGTACAACATGTACCACGAGCACGTAATACATGCTAACCGCGCGGGTCATACGATTTGCGAGATTAATCTGCGCGTGCCGCGGTCGGTCTGTGGATGGGTCACCGTTTGTTACACATTAAGTCCCCTCTGTGCTTTGGAGAGCACGTAAAACAGTCGGTACCGTGTTTAATACGAATACCTATGACAGTCATTACGGGTAGTCAGAAGCCCGAAAGTTTGACAATCGCTCTAAACTTAGGATATCGGCATTTCCCAGTAACTCGGTTGCGGGGGTCTGATGGCAGTCGCTCCGTGTAAAATACTGGTACTCAGCCGCATCTGCTAAGACTGGAAGCTGACCCCATCATAGTTGGGAAAAGGCTAGGCAGAACGTATAGAAACAAAGAAAAAGAAAGAAAATATATTTATTAATTCGCGATGAAAAGACGCACAAAATACATTCAAATACGATTTTTTTTTATCCTGGAGAAATGCACACGCATACTGCACTACCACGGGGAGATAGTGTAGTTATGAATGACTCAAACCCACTAAAACTCCACAGTATCCTCCTCTGCCGCTTATGGCGGGAACAGGGGCACGCGTAAGCACTCATCCGCGAACCCGCCGCGGCTGTACGTCACGATATCGTCACCGGAAAACCAAAATGAGTTATTGGATTTTTAAAATCCAAAATGGCGCTTAAATAGGACTGGCTTTCCGGTGACGATATGAACATAACCAAAATAAACTCGTCTATCTCTATCTTATCAGTTTGCAAGTTTGCAAACAACATTGAGAACCCCCCCCCCCCCCCAAACAAGGAGACAACATAATTAATTCTAAAATTGTACAAGTTTATCTTAAGTTTGTATTGATTCGAGTGAAGTACGTCCGGATTGCTAATTTATCACCAGAAAACTTGCATGTTTGTTTCATTCGACGGTGAAATGCAAAGGGTTATTTCTGAACAATTGGCTGAAGTGGTGAGAGACTCCATGACACGACGACACGTTTGGTGCAGTGGCTGAGCGATCGGCTTCTGCACTACGGGTCGTGGGTTCAATTCCCGCACGGAACAAATATTTTTATGGCCTACAGATAGTTGTTCCGGGTCTGGATGTTTGTGCGTGTGAAGATTTGCGTCTGTCCATAGGACAATGTAGAGTCTAGACAAAATCAAACTGGTTGCTATTTTAATTGTATAATTTATTTTTTTAAAGCCGTTTATTTTAGATTATATGAGTAAGTATCTAAACTCATACACTGACTTATTACTTTTATTTTTTTGTGAAAACGTATACTTTTGCAATGTTTGTAAATATGTGAGCACCATGTACCTATCACAATTAATATGTCGTTGTTTCATTTTTTATTTTTTTTTACCTTTTGTGGTATAGTAATTTTATTCTAGGTGCATCGTTTTCACATATAATTGTATAATTAATGTACCTATACAAAATATTGTAAGACATTTTAAAAGAGTAACGGTGGAGTTTCTTGCTCATTCTTCCCCATACGAAACTACCTTTTGGAAGGGGCAACTAGAATCAATTCTATTTTCTTTGTAACTTTAACGTTCAAAAGTGCCTTTTATGTGCCTAATTGAAATAAATACTTTGACTTTGACTTTGACTTTTCTGTAAACGCACCCACGATACAGGAGAAATCCTTGTGCGGGGCAACGTTTTTTTTAAATAACAAACAAAACGAACTCCTGTACCTACGCATAAACATCACGCCTATATCCCTCGAAAGGTTGGGCAGAGGTGTATAGTAACACCCTCATTTCGCCGTTATGTTTAAATCCCATGTATTAGGAGGCGAGCCTATGTATGTTCGGTTCAAATCTTGCAACTGAATTTTGAACCAGTTCCTTTTATCCTACGGAGTTGAATTTTTACATGTTGGTTCAGTTCCAATAACAATGCATTTTTATGGTAAATATGACCTGAATCGACATCCAGGATTAGCTCCAAATAAAGGAACAAAGGAAAAAATATAATTATGTTCTTATCAAAATTGTAAATCTCGCGACAAGCTTTTATATCATATAAGTAAATTAATTGTATACTGTAATAAATTGATGGGTTTGATTTAATTTAAAGTTTATTTTCTTCTTTTTAGAGCATGTAAATAAAAGCTTGTTTTTAAAAATGTTTTTTTGCTATTAATTACATATTAGTTTCGATGTTTCACGTGATTGTGTCAGGTGCCCGGGACAGCTTAGTTCTTTTTTATTCTGTTTCTTGCGTATCGTCGCTGTGCAGTGAAAATCTCGTAATTGCAATGAACGTAATTTTACCGGAGGAGATAATATCTGCCTGTTAAAAAAAAGTATGAAGTGTAGATGTAAGGTTCTTCTGTTTTATTATCTATTTCATCTTAGAGTTGTGCACGTTCGTTCTAAATATGCATTACAAGGTTTTTGTACCAAGCAAAAAATAAAAATGATATTGTGCTTTAGGGGGTTTTCACTGCCCAGCGACGGTATGTTTTCAGAGTTACCTTACCAGTCAATAACTGAATTAATTTTTATTACCAAGTATTTTCCAATATTCCCTTGCGATTGCGACTGTATAATGGTGGTTCTACAGATTTGTATGATAATACGAAGTACAGAAAATGATCCGCAACTACAAAGTACAACGCTCAAACTGTTAGTTGCCAATTACTTTGCAACACGAAACGGTCGTAACGTGACTCCTCAGTTGGGACCAACTGAACATGAAACTCTCAAGGGGAGGATCGTGTTACAACTAGCAACATGCTTATCAAATTGACGCGTCTCGTAAGTACTTGCGGCATTCTATTTGGCGGACCAGTTTGAATTGCACCAATTCGAATCACACCAATAGTGATACGAATTAGGAATACTATAATTGGTGTGATTCGAATTAGGTATACTATTATTGGTGTGATTCGAATTAGGAATACTATTATTGGTGTGATTCGAATTGACGCTATTTAAATTGGTGCGCTAAATGGAATGCCTCTCGTACTTTGACTTTAATATTGATCATGGGCTTGTGGTTAATTACCAACCACGCGGATCATACGCTTTGTGAAGTTAAGCTGCACTTGCCTTGGTCAGAACGTGGATGGGTGACCGTTCGTTACACATCGAGATCCCTCCATGCCTCGGAGAGCATGTTAAACGTTCGGTCCCGGGTGTTATACGAATGCCTATGATAGTCGTTACGGGAAGTCAGAAGCACGAAATTCTGACAACTGTTCTAACTTTAGGATATCGACATTGCCCCGTAACTGGGTTGCGGATGTCTGATGGAAGTCGCTCTGTGTAAAATACTGGTATTCAGCCGCTCCTGGTTAGTCTGGAAGCTGACCCCAACGTAGTTGGGAAAAAGCTAGGCAGAACTGGCTGTTATGGTTTTAAGGCCTAAGTACCTACACTGATAAATATGAAATGTTCGATTTCGTAAAAACAAATTGTATTTAGCCTGAAAACGTTATTTGGTGATCATACCCTCTTCGATATACAATGTGGGAAGAATGTGGGTGTGAAGATGTCTATGCATTCCACAAGATTCTTAGACCATTCCTTTACTGTTCAGGCCGTACGCTTGTGGAATGCATTACCTGTGGCTGTGAGGCGTGCTCAGTCGTTGGTTTCGTTCAAGAGAATGGTAAGGGAACATTATCTTGTCATATAGTTGTTTCTAAACTATCGATATTTATAATTAAATATGTATGTTCTTTATTTGAGTGTATGTATATATTATATTTATATATATTTAAAATATGTATATATATTATATTTATTTTATTTACTTACTTATTTATTAACTTATATTATTATTATAATATACTTAGTGATTTAGTTGATTGTCGATTTTTATTAGGTTATACGTTTTTATGCTGCAAGCTGCCCTATATATTTTTCTTGACAATTCTTTCCATCCAAAGGTTGTCTGGAAGAAATTGCTTTAAGCGATAAGACCGCCATTTGTACTGTTTTTAATAATGTTTACTCCTTCTGTTTTATTTCTTTTAGTGTACAATAAAGTATATCTATCTATATATCTAATGTGGGAGTGACGTGTTGACATTAAATGATACCACGTATAGGTATACAAGATGTAAATGCCAACCTGAAAACCTCTTAAGGGCTCATTGTACTCATCATTATGAAGAACTACTACTAGAGACAAAACATGAAATCACGAAAAAAATATCTGCTGCTCCATAGATTTATGTTCGCATAACTCGACAAAATGTAGGGAACAGCAGCAGCAGATTATTTTTTCGCGATTCCTTGATTATTCCTATACTAAAAATTGGTCATAATGATTATGTACGAGTGCCTAAGAGGTTTTCAGTTTTTGCATTTAGACCTTGTATATGATGTTCTAGGATCATAAATAAAAAAAAAAACTGTTATAATCAAGCATGTTTTATTCGCATGATTTTTCAATCTCGCTTATTCTTCTAGGTGAAGGGTCGTCGAAGTGGAAACTTATGTTAGCTATCTGTTCTACGCGTGAAAATAAAGATCATTTTGGTTTGAACAAGTCACAGACTTACATAACTTGGAAGCTGATCCCAACATAGTTGGGAAAAGGCATTGGGAAAATATTTCAGCTTTTATTTTCCCTTATTTTTTTTTCTATGATGTATACATAGGTGGCTTACAGCAGTGATAGCCTAGTGGTATGACGGTCAGACTGCCCAGTCATAGGTCTCGAGTCCGAACCCAACGCACGCATCTCTGACTTTTCGGACTCATGTGCGTATTGTATAGTTATCATTTTCTTAAAAAACGGTAAAGGAAAACATCGTGATAAAACCGGCATGCCTGAGTGATATTTCTCGACGGCATGTGAAGCCAAGTCAGAGGCCCATGCGCGGCATAAAGTCTGACACCAGGTTAGTCACTAACCGCACGAAAAGGAAAAGATCGGAAAACTGTGGGTATATTCAATACAACTCTTTCGCCTTTTCTGTTATACAATTAGTAGGTAAGACGATTCCAAGAATTAATTAGACTTCATTTGATGCGTCTGAATATGTAATAATGAGCAAGGATGCATTCAATGAACTAGATGCAATTTTAATTGAATAATAGCCTATAGAAGTGTCTAGAGACAATTTTATACGTTGTGTACCCAATTATAAAACAAATCTGTTTTAAAAGTGTTCTCATTTCGTTATTTGTGGAATGAGCTTATTATGCTTTGGGGTATACGAACGGGATGTTCCGAAAATTACGAATTACTACTAAACCAGGCAATTTTATTTTCTCTGGCAACATTAATCTCTCTGACGTAACTGAATCGTCGAGATTAATGTTGCCTCAGCAAAAAATATAGTTATTAGTAAGGTCGGTAGGGAGTAGAAAAATCTAAATAAGTTGATAGGTATTTACATTTCTGTGATTTCTTCTGACTGTACTTATTTTACATAACATAACAACACTCCTATATTCCCCGAAGGGTTGGGCAGAGGTGTATAATAGCACCCTCATTTCGCCGTTGTTTAAGTCCCATGTAGTAGGGGGCGACCCTATTGCCATTAACCGGGCACAAATCCAGACTCCAGGCTGCTACTACAGAGTAACTCCAAACGGAAAAACCCAATTACACTTTGCCCGACCTGGGGATCGAACCCAGGACCTCACGATCAGCAGTTGCGCTTGCCACCACTAGACCAACGAGGCAGTTATATTCTAAAGTGCTTTATGTACCTACCTACATGCTAACGATGAGTACAAGAAGAATATTATTAAACTGCAATAACCAAGGATGAGGAATGAAAAAAATAAATATATAGGTAGGTATTAAAAAAATACTATTAGGTATGACATTTTATAAAATTTATTTTTCGCTTTTTTACATTGATATAATTTGTGAATTATTTTATCGGTGAGTGCGGTGTGGGTAAATCCTAGCGTTCATAACGGGAGACTACAATCCATAATTCTCAGCTACAATCGGAGTTAACTACAAATGTAAAGTCATCGACGTGAACGGTGAACCAAAGTCCCTAGCAAAACTGAATGAGTGGGTCCAGTGCATAATATCAGCAAGCACATTGGATTATCCGCGCGACGGCGCCACGAGTATTCCCAAGGAGGGTTGACGTCAGGCAGGCGGCCGGTCATAAAACAATAAGCCAAAACCTCTAACAACATGGATTTATGAAGTATCTACATGTTGTGCCGACCCCACCTAGTGTGGGATAAGGGCAGGAAGAAGAAGAAGAACCAAGGATGAGGAATGATGTGATGAGACAAAGTTGCGGTTCAAAAGATGATGTAGTAACATGAAATGAAAAGATTATGCTTAGGTGGTTTGGTCATGTTGAGAGAATGAGTGAACGGCGATTAACAAAAGGAATTTATAAGGCGGATGTCAGTGGAAACGCCGGTGGAAGACGTCCTAGAAGGACATACATCGATGTTATTGATGATGTTCTTCACAAAGTACTGTCAACGTGAGTGTATGACAAGATGTATGAATGTGGATGAAGCGAAAGGAGTATGTAAGGATCGTAGCATGTGGCGTTCTATAGTTTATGCCGACCCCCATGGGAAAAAGACGTGAGCTTACGTATGTATGTATGCAATGACCAGCAAGCAAAACATTTATTTTTATAAAAAAAAAATAACTGTCCCACATTAGGATATCTACTGTATCGTGGGTGCGTTTACAGACACAAATCTTCACACACACAAACATCCAGACCCGAAACAACTATCTGTACGCCATACAAATATTTGTTCCGTGCGGGAATCGAACCCACGACCCGTAGCGCAGAAGCCGATCGCTCAGCCACTGCACCAAACGTGTCGTTATTCCATACTTAAAGGATTACCTTCACATTATCCATACTATCGTCAGATGACAAGGGAATTACACAAAGAACCATACTGCCTGCATCTACGAATTAATGACGTCATGATCACACAATTCAAAATCTCTTCTCTGAATTCAAGATATTTTGAGACTTTCTGACGCCAATTGTTGATGACGTATTAAAACAATTCCCGTTGTTTTCATCATCTTCAACTAAATATTTCGATATAGCTAATTTAATCCGCGTGAGAATTGAACGTCATAAATATTTTCGTAAATAGATTCATACTGATTTTTATTTATATACATTTATAATCAAAATAAACCATAAATAAAAATTCGAGTGCAGTTTATTTGTAGAAGGAATTTTGTAAAGAATGACGACGTAGATGATGAAAAACTTTACGAACAAAAAATACTAACCTAACTATGGTTACATAGTAGACTACAGATAGACCATACAGACATTTAAAAAAAAGAAGCCTGGCAGAAATGAAACATCTTTCAGTACCTACTACTATATTACCCATTGGTCTGTGGTCAGGACTTCATTGTTCTCTCACTATCCTAAATCATTGTACTGTATCCACTGAAATTGTTAAAGATATTATTTTTAAAAGAGTAACCATGGAATTTCTTCTCCAAAGGCAACAACTAATTGGAACCGTGCATCTAAATTCGACTTTTCATAAGCACCTGTATTGGTTTACCTATGTGTTAATAAAAATAAAAAACTGATTATGAAAAAAATTGATTTTGATCGTTTTTTTTTTAATAACTGGCCGAATCAAACCGAAGAGAGTCAACGAGTTACAAAGGTCTGCCGTCGTATGTCTGCCATCGCGAGCGTCACCACGCAACAGCCCCTTTCACATCCGTCCCTCCGCATCAGATGATTCACATAAAAAAACAGACAAATTAGCGATGGAACTTAAATAAAAAAAATGAAGAAAAATGATGTTTGGTGCAGTAGTTGAGCGATTGCCTTCCGCGCTGCGGGACGAGGGTTCGATACCCGCACGGAACAAATATTTGTAAGTATGGTCTACAGATAGTTGTTCGGGGTTTGGGCGTTTGTGCATGTGAAGATTTGTGTCTATAAACGCACCCATGATACAAGAGAAATCCTAGTGTAGGGCAACGTTTCTTTTTTAAAGAGAGAAACAAAATAATTGTTTTGTCTCTGTCTGAAATACGTTTGAGAATCGTATGATTTTTACATAAGAAATGTATGTGCACATAACTCTCAAACATAACTAGACTAACGCATCACATACACAAATAAAATGATCGATTACTAAATCGAATTACGTGATCTATTTGCCGACTAATAATAGGCTACATTTAAAAATCACTCGTACAATGTTATGACACATTTCTGTCTAAAAGCTGCTGTTTTGACATGCGCTGAAGGAAAAAATTAACTTACTAAAATTATAGGTAATTTGGTTAAAAATAATTGCTCTGCGTAATACCAGGGCGGGTTGTGTTTGGGGTATAATTTGACCGGCCTATTTGCATGGATATCGTCACATGATATCTAGAATATATAACCTTAGATTAACTAACGGGGTGTCCTGCGTAAGCGATAAACGCGACGCAGTGCGACGCGACGCGACACGACGTGGAACAAATACGCCTTACGTCGCGTCTCACTACAGTCGCTACATAGGCCCCTAGTAGGGAATGCTGTTGTCTTGATCGCGTTTGTCGCGTTCGTCGCTTATGCAGGACATCCTGTTAGAGACAAATGGAGCAACATGCCTTGGGAATTGATGCGGGACATCTACGTGAATGTCCCGGGGACAATGTAGAGGAACAATTCGCTCGCACACATCAGGTCAGTATCGCGGAAATGTCGCCTGTGGTACGATCCCTTTTACCCACACTGCTGACATATTGAGCGGCATGTTGCGAGCACGTAAACACTAGTCAACATTTGACGTGGGGATGGACGCACGACATGTCCGCTCGGCGTATTGCAACATGTTCGGCGTCACGTAGAAATGCCGTACAATGTTGGGCGCAAAGTTGCAGCGTCACACAGACTCAAAGTTGCGCGTCGAGTTGCGGAACATTTTGTCCCTTAGTGAATCTAAGGCCTAAACATATTTTTCAGCAATGAGTCTCAATGTTGCTGCGTAATTATGCCACCTAAAGGTAGTAGCTGTTCGATTCACAGGGGGTCACAATGATATAAACTTTTAAAATACCTCACTCAATTCTTCGACGCTCAAACGATTAAAACCGAATTTGCAGCCATTTTGCGATTAATTTTCTATTGATCTATAAATAAAATCACTTAATTGAGTCCAAGTCTAGGTACTTTCTAAATTATTTTCAAATTGTGCAAAAAAATAATTTAATTAAAAACAAGTGACGAGGCAAAATCATTCGGTCTCCCTGATTATTAGTTACTAGCGACCCGTCCCGGCTTCGCACGGGTGGAAATTTTTCCCGTTTTTGCAACATGTTCCATTTATGCTCCGCTCCTATTGGTCGTAGCATGATAACACAAAAATAATTTTTCAATTCCAAGCAGTAGTTCCTGAGATTAGCGCGTTCAAACAAACAAACAAACAAACTCTTCAGCTTTATAATATTAGTATAGATTTTGGAGTAGTGTTAACAAACTTCCGATCCAAACCCTCAATCAGATCAGCTCAATGGTACCCTAATATTATATTATAACTAGGTTCGCATATATGTTAGAAATTTCAAGTCAATCGGGTTAGAGGAATTGAAATACACATTGTAAGGCTCTACACCGACTGTGAAAAGAGCTGATTATCTTGAAACGGCTGATCCGATTTCCATCAAACATAGCCTATAACAATCTCGATTAAACCTGCTTTCAAACAAATAAAACCGTATTGAAATCGGTTCAGCTATTTGGCCGCTACGATGCCACAGACAGACAAAAATAGCTTTAAACTTATAACACCACTTTTTTTTCGTCGGGGGTTAAAAATAAAACATCACGAACATTAAAGAAAAAAAATAAGTAATGAAAATAAACGAGTCAAATGTTTCAGCACATCAATTTATATTATTTTTCTATCTACGACCGACACTTTGATGACGCCTTTTAAAATATGTATTATTGCTAAATGTTATTTTTTAATATCACTCCAGAGGTGGCCATTAAAGGGTGTCGCCATTACTTTTATTCAGAAAGCGTTTATTAAGGTTTCAAGTTATTTTTAATTAACTCGAAAAGTGCCTCAAAGCTAAAACAAAACAACATTAAAAGGTAAAGGTTTAAGCTAGGATTTTTTTAGTTATTGATGAAGTTCGGTCTTCAAATACCTTTTTGATATCAATTTAAAAAATATAGGTTAGATTACCTACGTCCTTCTAAATATGCGGAAATGGTGTTGTAACGTATGGGGATAGGTATGTAGATTAGTAAATGAAACTATTAGATGTAGAAAATGTTATTATTTAATTAACAAAAAACAGTACGGTAGATTTATAAAAATAAGTTGTCGGTGAAGCCGGAACTGAGTTCATTAATATCGAGTGCGTGTCAAGTGCCTTGCGCACGCTCGTCGCGGTAGCTGAACGGACTGATATATTTTCGTGTAAATTGAGCGAATTCACAAGGGCTTCTTATTGGTTATTATGTACGAAATAATTATTTGAAATAAAAAAACTATTTAGGCTTGTAAATGAACTGCTCTATCGCATTAGGTCTGTACCTACCTGTAATGATAGATGTAAGTTTGTTATTTAATAAATAAATAAATAAAGTTTCTAGACGACAATAGAAACACCACGGTCTTGCGTCGTAGACATATATCATGTATCTGTGGTCCTGCGCTAGTAGCTGGATGGCGCGGTGTGTAGCGTGGTAGGCAGCAATCAGCTTCTCTGTGGCTTCGTAGTACTCGGTGTTATCTTTCCCGGAGAGTAGCCATAGTAGTAGTGGTAGTAGAAGTAGTAGGAAACCAGCGTAGGGAGGAAAGGAACTCCGTTCTGGGGTTTACAATGGGAAGGCAACGCAAAACGAAAGCAGATGGCAGCACCTCCATACTTAGTTATTTGAACCAATCAGAACCATCATATTCATATTAGCAATAATGTCAAACACATTGCAACCAATAAGATGGCATAGGAACAATCGAAAGTGGTGCCATTAGTTCCACAGTTGCCTACCCCATTAATTTAATCTTAGTTATAGAACAGTAAGCAGAAAGATATTGTACTGAGTAAGCGAATTAATGTAGTTTTAAATATTATCACTGAAATTGACTAGGCACAAATTAGTAATTATGCAAATTAGCTCAAGGTAATTAGTTAGGTTACAACTGTTCGTGGCGCTGTCGCAGAAGGTGTGTCGCCTAGAATATTAGCGATACGTTCAGAGGTTTCTGATGTAGAAGGGAATGGTCTAAACTCCAACCGAACATGTATTCATAACGTGTCAGTCATCACGGGTGCGTTTCAATAATAATTACGTTTAGTTATAAGTACTTTAATTGTTGTAAGAATGTAAAATAAAATGTAAACAAAATTGCTTTAAATTAAATTTGATTATTCCTATAGTATTTTAGAATAAAAGAAGGTAGATAACGTAATTTCTTTAATTGTTAGCTAAATACCTGCTTGAGATAACGTACAACGTTACAGTGTTTTCTATCAAATAAAATGATAAATAGACACTTTTTTTTTTTTTAAAACGTTTTCCCACACTATGATTTCTCCTGTATCGTGGGGGCGTTTACAGACACAAATCTTCACATGCACAAACACCCAGACCCGGAACAATTATCTGTAGGCCATACAAATATTTGTTCCGTGCGGGAATCGAACCCACGACCCGCAGCGCAGAAGCCAATCGCTTAGCTACTGCACCAAACGTGTCGTCAAATTAATCAATTATTTTAATTTAGTTCCATAAACTTGTATCCAGATACATTTTCAATATCGTAAATTATTTATTCGAAAAGTACATCCCAAAATATTTAATGTAACACACAAAGTTAAAAGGCATTGTTGCATATTTGAAATTACCATATAAAAATACATTCAATTCCTATAGAAAATTCACATGAATCCGAAATGGTTTTATACTGAATATTCAGTATAAATAGACTGTACCAACGTACTAAGGAATGCATTGATTCAAAATTATACAATACTTACGTGCGAGCTCTAACATTAATTCTGCATTGACTGACTCCTGATATAAGGAGAGCTCATACAGAGAGAGATTAGAGATGTTAGCTTTTTAACCGACTTCCAAAAAAAGGAGGAGGTTATCAAATCGGTTGCATTTTTTTAAAATGTTTGTTACCTCACAACACCGTGAAACACCGTAAACCGATATGGAAAATTCTTGTATGAAAGAGTATTCTTTTGAGGTGATCCCATTAAAATTTGGTGAAGATCTGATAAAGAACTTCGGAGACAGACAATGGAACTCCTCAATGACTAACAGTACGCATAATGTGATAATGTGATTAGGTTACAAGCAGCGTCTTTAGTAGGGTCTAATCATGTTTTAATTAAGACCACTGAAAAGAAAGAAATAAAAAACATTTTAACAAAAATAAAACCGACTTCAAAAAAACGAAAAAAAGAATATACCTAATAATTACCTTATAAGATTAACAGTTTGTTCCAGAAGTCGGCGCCTTCAATTTCGTTCAGCGTGGATTATCACCGACTTCTAAAACTGTTAATTTTATAATTATGGTAATTATTTTATTTTTTTCGTTATTTTGAAGTCGGTTTTATTTTTGTTATAATGTTTTTTTCTCAACTATGTTGGGGTCAGCTCCCAGTCTTACCAGATGCGGCTGAATACCAGTATTTTACACGGAGCGACTGCCATCACACCTTCGCAACTCTGGGCAATGCCGATATCCTAAGATTAGACCGGTTGTCAGACTTTCGGGCTTCTGACTACCCGTAACGACGACGACGACGTATGACACCCGGGATCGACGGTTTAACGTGCTCTTCGGGGTACGGAGGGATCTCCGAATGATCTCCGTAACGAATGTTCACCCATCCACGGGCTGACCTAGGCAACAACTTAACCTTGTAGGTAAATCATATGATCCGCAAGGTTGTTAATTAGCCACGACCCCTTTGGGTTGGCAAACTACACACACTATAATATTAATTAATTATACTATTAATCATTTTTAAGTTACCATAATTACATAATCAACTATCTGCGAAGCGATATATTCGCTGATAGTAATACGATTGTATAAGAATTACTGTATACACGTACTGCGTTAGACGATTTTATAGTTTACAATACGCGTATTTTACCCGTGAGTGGATAAAACGGTATTGACTGTTATTTTTAACACTAATGCGGTGAAAATATTTATAATCAGCTAATGTTTGTTCCAAACGGGTTATATCTGTGCGAGAAAGCTGCCTCTGTAATCTCTAATATGTACATACGGCTGCGATACTAACACGATGCTGTCGCTGGTCGTGTACCTTAAGCACACGCAATTACGATTCTGAGGGCCTACTCCGAAAATCGAAGTACGTAGTTTCGCCTGACGGCATCTTTTCTAACCACCGGTTTTCGCGATTTGACATGTTGTCTTTCATTCACCCTACTCGCAAAATGTTAATTACTTAAAATCTAATAGTTCGATGTTTGAAAATACTTAGATTGTATTATATATTATTGCAAGTTCAATGTTTGTCGTTGTTTCGTTTCGATCCGAAACTTCGACGTTCGTTTTTTAGAGTAGGCCTCCTGAATCGCTAGTACGTCCGCGGTGAGCTTCCATGCTAACTGCCCGTTTACACAGCGGATCCGTACTGGATGTGTTGTTCACATCTGTACCGACAGATCAGTTAAACAAATGGCAACTGCGTCGCATCTGACAGATAGGATACGATAAAAATAACGGATCCAGTATTTTTTACTGGATTTGGAATAATGTCTTGTATGTGAACTCGCTCATATAACTACAGGCACCATGACCAAAATAAAAACGGATCCATTGAAACGGATCTTGTAAACAGTTTCTGTGTAAACTAGCTGTAACCCTTCCTTCCCCCGGTTTCGTCCGATACAGCCGCGCGTTTACATCGATGTAGTAGCAATACTGAATTGATACAATGTGACGGGACCGCTTCTGTCGCGCGTCGAAAATACGAAAAGCGAATACATGTAGCAATATAGTCGAGCGTTCACGAAACCCGCTATCTCTGTATCCCTGCAAAAAATCCTGGTTGACGTCATCGTCCTAACGGGCATAGCTCTTTTGCGAGCCATTTAGAGACAGTTACGTGCCTTGTTGGTCTAGTAGTGGCAAGCGCGACTGCTGATCGTGAGGTCCTAGTTTCGATCCCTAGGTCGGGCAAAGTGTTACTGTTTCCGTGTGGAATTCTTCAGTAGGAGTTTGGATTTCAGTGTTAGTTTGGAATTCTTCAGTAGTAGTTGGAGTTTGGATTTGTGCTCGGTTGATGGCAACAGGCTCGCCACCGATTACATGGGACTGAAACCTAACGGCTAAATGAAGGCGTTACTATACACATCTGCCCAACACTTCGGGGAATATAGGCGTGATGAGAGACAGTTACATGCCCAGCAGTGAACTGTGGTTGGTTGCATATTACTAAACACACTTATACAATGTCACAACAATTCAGTTTTACGAACTAACTAAAACGTTCATGACAGAGTGCAACTATTTTGTTCTTTATTGTTTCGTCAAGCGTAAACTTGCAAGTGCTTTTTCAGTGCAACACTGTTTCAATGTGAGTAATTGCTTTAGTGCGGGTTTAGGCAATACAGTTTGAGCAACCAGTATTTTTGTCTGCAGTTTCAAATATTGTTATAGATTTTTATACCTAATAATTTCGATTAATTCAACTGTCTTGCTTTTATTATCTTTCTACATATTTTAATACTTTACTTTAGCTGCCTTTGGTCTTGTGGTGGCAAGCGCGACTGCTGGTCATGAGGTCCTGAGTTCGATCCCCAAGTCGAGCAAAGTGTTATTGGGTGTTTCCGTGTGAAATTCCTCAGTAGCAGCCTAAAGTTTGGATTTGTGCCCGGATGATGGCAATAGGCTCGCCCCCGATTACATGGAATTTAAACATAAAGGCAAAATGAGGCTGTTACTATACACCTCTGCCCAACCCTTCGGGATAACAGGTATAGATTACTGCTTTTATTGTAACTTCAGATATTCGTCCAATCCTTTAATAGTAAGAGGCTGGTGATAGTTCGGATGCTTTCTTTCTTCTCACGGTTGATCATGTCATGGCATCAAATCGATATCAAAAATCAAAATTATTTGTCTCAGATCAAAAGTAACAATCCCTTAAAAAAAATAAGTTAAACGGTTTTATCATGCAGTACCCCTGCACTGTGAGAATTTGAGAATTGCAGGTTGATATTATTACAATGTTATATTGTCATGGGAATTGAATTTATGTGCGAAGTTTCAGGAAAATCGGTGAAGCAGAAGTAGTTGAAATATCTGCCGCAGAATTTGATACAAATATACAATGTGAAACTAAATAAAACCGTTCAAAAAAAGGTTAGCGAAGTACGCTAAATTAATACCAAATAGAAAATTATAATAATACTAGCGGACCCGACAAACGTCGTCTTGCCCGGAAAAGCATACCGACAGCAGTGCCACCTATCGGGTCCAATTTTATTTGCAAACCATCCAGGAACCCATTGAAATATACACTAAAAATTTCATCCAAATCGGTCTAGCTGTTTACGAGGAGTTGTTAGGTGACAAACACACGTACAGAAGAATTAAACATGTTGTCTAACAAAGGGCGTTCCCATTAACCCACAATAGTATAGCGTCGATACATGCAAAAAAAAAAACATTACATTGTTTTTTTTTTTTTTTTATTAATAAAATATTCACAAAACATATTAAATTGATATAGCCCGGTTACGTAGAAAAGGTCCGCAAGACCATCTACAAGAGTCGAATAAGAAAAAAAAAATTAATTGATAGGTACGTAAAAGAAACACTATAGGTACGCGCGCACTTGTCTTTCAACGTGGAAGTACAGGAATGTCGCAATTAATTAATATATTTTTGATTAATTTATATCATTATTTTATTTTCATTTTATTAATTAATTTTAATTAATTAATTTTTTCATACTTATTGTTCTATGCTGATATTTTAATTTTAATCTAATTTTAATCTATTAATGATATAGATTAATGAGTTTAAGGGATCTTCTCTCTGTTATTTAACATACTGTATATTAAGAAGTTTGTCACTCAGCCAAAATCGCTCACATCTCATCGCTAATCGCTCACAAACACACCGAGCATCGCTAAGTATTTGTTGATCTTGGAGCGAGCTAGCCGAGCTGATTGAAAGAGATTGATGTGACGACAGACAGAAATACCGGTTCCGATAATATCCGTGGACGTGAATGAATCAGTGCGTATCTAAAACACTGTTTGTTAATGTTTTAGATGAATAAAGTTAGCTAATAATAAACATGAGCTTTCTACGTGATATTATTATAATGTTTTTAGACTAAGTGGCGGATGATACGATTTGCGAGGTTAAGCTACGCTTGCCGCGGTCAGTATGTGGATGGGTGACCGTTCGTTACACATCGAGACACCTCCGTGCCTCGGAGAGCACGTTAAATAAGGTCCCGGGTGTCATACGAATACCTATGACAGTCGTTACGGGAAGTCAGAAGCCCGAAAGTCTGACAACCGGTCTAACCTTAGGATATCGCCATTACCCCGTTACTGGGTTGCGGAGGTCTGATGGCAGGCGCTTCGTGTAAAATACTGGTATTCAGCCGCATCTGTGTAGATTGGAAGCTGATCCCAACATAGTTGGGAAAAGGCTAGGCAGAACAAACTAAATGGCGGATGATAGATTGATCCCAGTACAATGTGACATGACCATTCTCGAGAACTGGGTCGGGTACATACTTGTCTTGTAGTATGATATTTCTGCGTCCACAAGGTTATATTTCAGAGCAAGTTGCTAGTGGATAATACTAGCCACTAGGTTGTGCCTGTGTAAATACTCGCCGTTAGCAAGACGAGAATAACCCGATATGATATGTCGAATGGAAAGGAATCATGAGCTTTCTACGTGATAATATTATAATATTTTTAGACTAAACGGCGGCTGTAAAATAAGAATGGTTTTTTTTTCATACATACATACATAAACTCATGCCTTTTTCCCATGGGGGTAGGCAGAAACTATAGAACGCCACATGCTACGACCCTTACCCCTTTCGCTTCATCCACATTCATACATCTTGTCATCCACGCACGCCGGTTGAGAGTACTACGCACCTGACCTTTGTGAAGAACATCACCAATAACATCGATGTATGTCCTTCTAGGACGTAGGATGTACGTCCTCTACCGGCATTCCCATTAACATCCGCCTTATAAATCCCTTTTGTTAATCGCCGTTCACTCATTCTCTCAACATGACCAAAACACCTAAGCATACTCCTTTCAATTTTTGTCACTACATCATCTTTTAAACCGCAACTTTGTCTAATCTCTTCTTTTCTCAATCTATCATTCAAAGTTACACCGCACATACTTCGCAGGAACGCATTTCCACGGCATCTAATCTACTTTCATGCCTCTTCTGCCACGACCAACATTCACTTCCATACATAAGCGTAGGTACCAGCATACCGTTATGGACAGCCAGCCGTGCCTTTTTGGACATCGACTGGCTAGCCACAACCGCATGCATAGCACCATTTACTTTATCTCCCGCATTTGCTCTCCTTTCCACATCTTCGTCAATCTTACCATCTCTTGTAAACATACTTCCCAAATAAACAAACTCATTCACCTGTTCAATACTTTCATCTCCTATCTTTACTTTACACTCAAATACATCTGCATCTCTTTCAAAAACCATTACTTTCGTCTTGCTTACATTAATTTTCATCCCTTTCATATTATATGCTCCATTCATCATAGTTACCATGTCTTGCAACTCTTCCGCCGACGATGCAAGCAAAACTTGATCATCTGCGTAGAGCAGACATTTGACAGTTTTTTTTTTTTGTTAAATTTCATGTTTCTACTTCATATGTTTAACAAACTGTTACAGAAACAAAAGTCTACGTGTTTCTGAAACAAAACATAACATTACGCCTGTATCCCCCGAAGGATTGGGCAGAGGCACCTTCATTTCGCCGCTATGTTTAAGTCCTGTGTAATAGGGGGCGAGCGTATTGTCATCAACCGGGCACAAATCCAAGCTCCGGACTGTTACTGAGCAATGCCAGACGCAAAAACCCAATAACACTTTGCCTGATCTGAGGATCGAACCCAGGACCTCACGATCAGCAGCTATTGAATATAATTACTTAATTCTGTTTAAAATAGACTAATGCTGTTTAGTTACTAACATAAACGTCACGTTAATGTAAGTGAATTTTGAATCGAAATACTGCTTTCACACTTACTTTTTAATTAAATTGAAATGTTTATTCATATCTATCATACAAATTGTACATGTAGCAAAATACAAGGTTAGTCGGAAAGGGGGTACTAAGCCGCGGCCCACTTAAAGTATCACTGATGACTATTTTAAAGCAAGGGTTAAAATTTCAAAATTCGATAATTTTTATTTGCATGCAAAAAGATTTTTATTTTAGTTTTTTTTTTTAAATACATACCTGCTTTAGTTATGAATTCAGAAAATTAAGTTTCTAATCCGTGACCCCAAATATGACGTAAATTGTAAACACAGCTGATCCTAACTATGGACAGATAGATTTTAGGATATTTTTTACGAAATCTTTGAAAAGCTATTTCTCTTAAACTATCGTGTTTTGGGGAAAGTTGTTGAACCAAAGTTATCCCTTATTATGGGTACTTTAACACCCTTTCGGCTTAGTACCCCCTTTCTGACCAACCTTGTATAAACCAAAATGTTATAGGACAAGTTGTATTTTCGATTCAATATTTGCTTATATTGGCGATAAGTTTACGATGTTATACGTGAAACTTTAGTGCTAGGCTTAGGTATTTCTACATACAACTGGATATTATGCACTGATAATGTAATTATGTTTTGTTGATAAAAATATCATAACCGGAATGATAAGGGTAATCCTGCTGCATTTTTGTGTCAAGATCTTTTGTACGGTTTTTTTTTATTTTATTTATTTTATTAGGGAAAACAAACAATTGTACATTTTGTCTTGCATCTAGGTATACAATAAAGTAGATCAACGTACAATCAACAACGTTTCCACATATTACTATTAGTATTATTTACTTACATACAGTATGGATGAAAGAAAGGGCTAATTTTAACAGTAGGTATACTAAATTGTTAGGCTTTAAGTATATTAACTAATTCATTTCTAAATACGTTATGAGGTAATGCAAATATGTCTATCTTAACAAAATGTAGGTTATATATTTTGACTAATCTGTGGAGAGGCGCCCGCTCACCCGCATTCGTACGACTAGTGGTTGTAGCGAAGAGCGGGCAAGCGCGCACCTCTCGTCTTATAACAGTTCTGGGCACTATATAGAATATATTGTTCACAAGTTCAGGGCAATCAAACTTGTTGTGTATCAGTCCACGGAGCATCATGGCTTGGAGTAACAGACGCCTTGAATGAAGTGTTAGTAATTAAACGGTTGTTGCTATTGGACCACTTTATTATTCCCCTTTATTCATTTTCGTTAATATATTTTAAATTTTTAAATATTTCTATAAAAATTAAAACCTACACTATTTTTTTTTAAGTAGAAGCCGTCTTATTCTTTTTTACTAAATACACACATAAATTACATTTTTAAATATGTATTTCTATAAAAATTATAAAAAACATTTAAAATTATAAAAATAGTAGCCCACCGGTATCGGGAACAGGGTCCAACCTACCGGTGGTCAGGGCCTCAGAGAGAGGAACTTCTTAACAATACACGCCGTGTCCAGAAGTACCACTTTCTGTATCAGGCCCTTGACCCAGCTGCCCAACGAGAGCCTCATCAGATGTAGGTCCAGGCTCTTGGCTATTAAGCTATTGGCCGTAACAACTATCGGCACAACAACTGCTGAATCAACCTCCCGCATGTTGACAACATCGTGTGCCAAGTCTTGATAATTAATTTCTTTATCCCCTCCTCCATGTCGTCCTTATTATTACGATACCGTACCGATATTATTCATCAATGCGGTATCGTTTCGATATAGTATCGGTACCGAATCCGTGCCTAGCAATCCGAACAAAACGATATACCCGGAAGCTTTCTCTCCGGATCAAACATAATTAACGAACGTTGCCAAGAGCCAAACAATTATTTTTATGTAAAACCATCCAATACATGATAATTACTTTGGACTGGCGATGAAGCCAGTCAGTCCATCGAAATATTTACACAAAACACACACAAAGGAAAAGTATAAATGTCACTACGATGTAACAATGCCTTTGGATGTCATTAACTTCATATTAAAAGCCATTTGGGGTCGAAAATATATGAAACACCCTTCGTGAACTCACGCTTGTTCATTGGTCGCATTTGATTACGCGTTGAAAGGCAAATTAGCACGCGTCAATAAGTCACAACGTCCTTGATCGCGTTAGGTGTTACACGTCTGTTTTCAGCCGAATTTCATTTCTGTAGGCTTACCTCTCAAATACTATGCTATGACCGATTAAATATACCTAAATAAAACAAACTCTTCGGCTTTAAACTATTAGTATAGACATATATTAATAGTATAGAGTGCAGTGGTGGCCCAGTGGTAACGGTCCCGACTTACGAGTTGTATGTCGTGGGTTCGAACCCAGCCAGGGGCATTACTTTGTGTAATTTATTTCATCACCACTGCTCTCTAAACGGTGAAGGAAAACATCGTGAGGAAACCGGTATGTCCTAGAACCGAAATTCGAAGACATGTGACATCTACCAACCCGCACTGGGCCCGCGTGGTGGATTACGGCCCATTCCCTCTCACAGAGAAGAGGCCTGTGTCCCAGCAGTGGGAACATTATAGGCTGATGATGATGATGATAGACATATACTAGTATTATAAAGCTGAAGAGTTTGTTTGTTTGTTTGATCG
Source organism: Amphipyra berbera (assembly GCA_910594945.2). Lineage (NCBI taxonomy): Eukaryota > Metazoa > Arthropoda > Insecta > Lepidoptera > Noctuidae > Amphipyra > Amphipyra berbera. The sequence goes on along the minus strand of OU343144.1, from coordinate 7,542,807 downwards.
CGCTAATCTCAGGAACTACTGGTTGGAATTGAAAAAATATTTTTTGTGTTGGATATTCCATTTATCCATTAAGGCTATATAACATCACGGATCAGGATCAGGAGCGGAGCATAAATGAAAAATGTTGCAAAAACGGTAAAAATGTCCACCCGTGCGAAGCCGGGACGGGCCGCTAGTGTAAAGATACAAATTAAAAGTGCAAGACAGTCGAGACAGAAGACAATGATGCGATCATGAGAAGGCCTACCGTTGATACCACAATTTATGAATGAAGCAAAATTAAGAATTCTGTATAAGAGAGACTGCCAATAAGCTGTTTCCTGTTTCGGTTTAAAGACATTTATTTCTGAAATAAGAACATAGATACAGTTTACTTATATTGAGAAAAGTATAAATAAAAGTATTTAGGCATGCAATACAAATCTGTGAGTCTAAGATCTGTATTACACCACATTCCTCAAGTCCAGTTTGATCTTTAGTCAGTTGATCACTGTTTAAGTATAGAATCAGTACTTGAACATCGGTCTCATTCCACAACGGTAATCAATCTATACTCAGCTGAATCGAGACTCAAATGAAGCCCCAAGCAGAGATATGTATTGTCTATGCATCAGCCTGTTATCGTTTACGATTTTAATTTCTTTACAGGATTTGTTCCGATATTCACAGGATTAGAATAATGAAATGAACCATAAGTACCCTAACCCTATTGTTTAGGAAATGTAAGTAAAAAGTCGTGAAAAGTGAGCAAAGTGGGTCCCCCTTTAAAAATGTGTTATTAATTAATTTATGTAGGAATGGAACACGATGATTAATAAATGCATAACTGTGTGAAAGAGACAAACACACGAAGATGTTTAAACACACGAAGCTAATAATAATATGAAGCTCTGCTTACAAATTTTATAAGAAACGTCTACGGCTCCTGTTAGACAAACAGCTATCATAAATAACCCCAAAATAAATCAGTTCCTGCACCTCAAATAACAGCAAAAAAACATCTTATCGAAAAAGTAACAAACTCTTCCTAGAATACACAAATTTTACAGCAGATAAATCTATGAACGTCGGGTAGGTACACAAAAAAGTCGTTTTTATGAAAAAGTGCTTCTCCGTTCCCGTAAGTTACAGTTTCGGCAAAGATAGCTGCCTATCAGTCTTCTATAAATGCTTTGAAGGTACTATAAATTCCGTCTACGTAGTCCAAGACACTTACTACTAAACTGCTATTCACGTCAATCTCGTTTCAAAACTAATTCGTATTACGAGCCAATTGAGACATGAAGAGGACTCGTTAACGTTAAAATTGTCGTGAGATTTTGTAAAATAGTAGTAGCCGAGTCATGTCGCTCTCTTGAACTGGGTATACTTTTTTACGGGCGTAGGTAAGCGGGTAAAATGTCGGAAGAAATAACCGTATATCAGTCTGTTCGCGATTCAAATTCGGCTCGACAATAATTGGAGTTGGGAAAATGGTGAACTTGAACTTGAAATGAGAATGTATCGTTGAGTTAATGGAGATGGAAGACCGACACATTTCTTTATTCTTGGCAACGATTATATCGCTTTCTGTTACGCCATCCATTCCAGTCTAGTGCCAATCTTATCCGGTCCTTGGAAACGATTGATATCTGCGCATTTTTTGTTGTGCCTAGGATCGAAGATAAGCTGTTACTTTTGAAGCCTACTATCGTATTAAAACTGTTAGGAGTGCAATTAATACTTAATAACATAATTAGCCCATTACTGTCCCACTGCTGGGCACGGGTCTCTTCTCAGAATGAGAAAGGTTTAGGCCTTAGTCCTCGACGCTGGCCTCGTGTGGGTTAGCGGACTACACCCACTCTCGAGAACTTTATGGAGCCCTCTAAGATGTACAGGTTTCCTCACAATGTTTTTCCTTCACTGTTAACGCAAGTGATAGTCAAATTATGATTAGCACATGAATTAAAAAATCAGACGTACGGGCCGCGATTGAACTCAGAGCCACCCTCCTGCACGGAAGGCTAACGTTCAACCGCTCAGCTATTAATACTTTTAAATGCAATTAATGCCACTAGCATATTTAATTGTCTCAAATATGCAATTACGCTATCTTTATTTGAAACTCTTTCTTGTCATTCTTTTTGCAAAAATATTATATTTCTACTCATTAGCACCACTCTTAACCCTGAGTCACGTTAAAAATAAACAAAAACAAGGTCTCTCTTGAATATGTTTTTTCTATAATTATTTAAATTCATAATAATAGTTCTTATTGTAATCATCATCAAAATCGCCAGATATTCAAATAATGAGAATTTTATTATGTGCTGTTCCATAACTTATTGCTAGTTGCTTATCTATGCTAATTATTTCACAATTATATTTAAATTAGGTGCAATGTAATTTTAAACAAAAACATTTTTCCCAAAATTGTTACTTTTTATTAAAAACATCCTTATAATATCATCTTTCTGACGTCCAAAGCATGGGCTTCTCTTATAATATAAACTTTTATTTGCTCGAAGAGCCTTGCTTGTTGTGTCCATCATTATAACATAGGTAATCATCATCTTCAACTTTCTGCCCTGCTTCCAAGTTACTTGAGGTCGGCGCAACACCTATGTTTTTCTCTTCCATTCTCCCCGTTAGCCGTCACCTCATCATTTACTACTTTTTCTTCATATCCCCCTCACACAATCCATCCAACGTGACCAAAAAACAAATCTTGACCTTAAATTTAAAAATAACCTAAATCACTATTTAGTTTTTTTGGACAACATAATGACCATACCTACCGCCATTGACACGCATAGCAAACATGATAATAGTACTAATTACTATAGTCCCTTAACCTTAAACAAGTACTCAGAGTAGTAGACACCTACGTATCGTGTTCTGAATATTATCGGTACATACGGATATGTTTCCGGTATGACTTGATCAATAGATTAGATTAAATTTCATGGTTGATAACGTAACAAGGCAAACTAATACAATTATTTTGGTCTTTGTTGTTTTTTACAGTGATAGCCGATTGAACGTTTGCCTTCCATGTTTGGCTTTCAGTTTGATCCCAGCCCGTACCTCTGACTTTTCGAATTCATGTGCTGATCAGAATTTGATTATCATTGCGTTAACGGTGAAAGAAAAATGTCGTGAGGAAACCTGCACACCTGAGAGGGCTCCATGAAGTTCTCGATTGTGTGTGTAGTCTGCCAACCCGCACTAGGTTAGCGTAGTAAACTAAGGCCTAAACCCTTCTCATTCTGAGAAGAGGCCCATGCCCAGCAGTGGGACAGTAATGGGCTAATTATGTTACCTTTGGTATTCTGAGATTCTTAGCTCTTACTATCGGCCAAGACCTATTTATGACCGATGTCAATCGAATATTTGTACATTGATGTAAATAGAAGTAATGTCAAAAACCTTCATCAATCCAGAGATTTTCGATTGAGATCGATTATTGGTTTCCGCCATATACTTAAAGGCCTGGTCAGACAGAGAGCGTGGCTGGGTGTGATATTCTCCTCGCGTGTTGATCGCGTGCCTTTGGCGTGCGAATTTTTGTCATAGTCAATGTATAGAAGACGCCACACAGAAACTGCCACACCACGCCAAGCTTTGTGTGGCAGTTCCTTTGTGGCGTTTTCCATACATTGTCTTAGTAATTCGTACGCTAAGAACACGCGATCAACTCGCAACGTGAATATCACCCCCAGCCACGCCATCTGTTCGACCAGGCCTTTACTAGACAATGTATTAATGTCCCATGTTTTGGTATTGAGAATTGATAGTACTGTGTTCAGTGCTCAACTGACGGCTCCTAGAGTTGTAAAATATTAAAACTGTAAAAACATGAAGTCATTCTTCAGTACAGAACTCATTGTCTTAAAGAACCAATCGAGAACGGAGTATTATCAGCACAGTATAAATCGACATTAGCTCGCACCGATAGATAAGATTTCGTATATAGCAACAAAATAGAGTGCCTAATCCTAATAAATCGTTCCACTGACTTATCTTTCCTTAACGGTAAAAACGATAAATAACCGTGAATATACGAGAAACCTTAACTACAGTTTTTATTTAGTGTATAAAAAATATGTCGCATGTTTTTACAACCTAAATATTCTTGTAAGTCAAATTTCTCCTCACCTTGCGAATAGTTTTATAAAAATCTGTTGCTATATGTTTTTGTTCAAAGAAAATTTACGAGATATGGGGCCGATGTCCTAATCTAACGGCGGTTTGCCATTAGCTAGAAATTTGACATTACTTCTATGGAGCTTATGTCAAATTTCTATCTCCAGTAGGGGATACGGCTGATAGATAAGATGTTGGAAATGGCCGTTAGTAGATCATTTTAGATATAAAGAGCCGTGTTGAGACTCAGTGCACTTCTCTGCGGAAATTTTTTATTGCGCCTGTAGTATTTTTATGTGCATTTTCCGAATAGTTCGAAAAATACCGTGTGGATTTTGGTGTCAATAGCACTGAAGTTTCCAGGAATTATTTTTGTAGTGGAACAAAAATGCACATGAAAGTCGCTGACTGGAAAATTGTGGACCCAAAGGGCAATAAAGAGAATGGCGTAACAGACTTAACGATGACGATGAAGGAAATAAAGCACACGGGTATAATCAAAGCCACTGATTTCGTAAACAAATGCAGCTTCTAATCGTAACACTAATCCTAAGAATATCTCAACAACTGTAAGACTCGGTAAACCGGAACCCCTTACCGCTTTTCATCATGCTCAACCAAGTGGCAATGAAAGACAAACATTAATTTGTATCGTGTACAACTAAAGCTCAGAGGAACGGGATTATCTTGGAGTCCTCTTCGATAAGATTTATTTTGATGTCGTTCAGTTTCCTCAATGTGAATCTTACTCTTTGGAAAATAATGCTGGAGTGTTTTGATGAATTTGTTAGATCAAAACGTGTAACTTCCATTTTTGATATTCTAAATTTTTACTAGTGTGAGAAGAAAAATAAATAGAAATCTCTCAGTTGTATTAGAGCTCGATCGTTAGAGCTTCAGTAACAAAATCGCAAGCTTAGAGGCACTACTAAAGTTTTCACTAATTTTTGGTGGGACGCAACTACAGTAATTAACGAAAAAAACTCACACTAGGAGTACAGATCTATCATATAAGTATGTTGCACTGAATTAAATAGTGTATTCATAACTACAGATCCCACATCCTGATAACAGTCACAATTTATTTCAACACTTACAACAATAAAAATCACGAACTCATCAAAAGAATCAAAATAATTAACTATCATGGGCGAAGAAACTGACCTCTATAAATCGTTTAATCAACGTTGCGTGTTCACAATTTATTCGAATTCATCGGTCTGATACATTCATTTTTCATGTTAATAGGATTACGTGGTGGAATTGGAAAAACTAAAATTGATTGAATTGACCTTTTGGGCTTTGGCTAAAATGTTGATTTAATTAACAAGTATTTTTAATTTATTATCATATAAGACTGTAAACGTCCCCTGCACTATCAAGGGAAAGTTGTCATAATCCCACGGTTGACAGACCTAAAGGAATCCCTCATGTTTAAAGTTTGTTCTGTCTAGCCTTTTCCCAACTATGTTAAGGTCAGCTTCCAGCCTAACCAGATGCGGCTGAATATCAGTATTTCACATCAGACCAGACTGCCATCAGACCTCCGCAACCCAGTTACTGGGCATTGCCGGTATCCTAAGGCTAGACCGGTTGTCAGACTTTCGGGTTTCTTACCACCCGTAACGACTGTCATAGATATTCGTATGACATCCGAGACCGACGGTTTAACGTGCTCTCCGAGATAGGTACTCAAGTTTAAAATTTAACACGCATAAATATAGAAACCTGAACTTTTATTAAAATGTACAGAACCTTAGGAGTTTAGTTCTAAACCAAAAGTTATTCCAAACACTAACGCTTTGTTGTTATTAATGAAAATGACTGATTTTATTCTGATAATGGGAGTAAACTATGAGTTAATATCGCTATTGCATGTCCATTGTCGGCTGTTGGTCAACGTATAATTTCGTACTTTTTTGAAATCTATTGTAATTACTTATTTGGTCCCGAGTGGTTTCCTTCGAAGAATAGGCCCTTTCCCAATTCGTGGATGTCATAAAGGTAACTAAGAGATTACCTTCGTCAAGAACAACAACAACAAGAAGAAGAATAACAACAGCGAAGAACAAGAACAAGATGTCAAGAACAAGAAGAAGAAGAAAAAGAACAGCGAAGAAGAAGAACAAGATGAGAGTTAGAAGATAAGCAACAGCGTTCTCCTATCTGTCACAACAACCCATCTACTAAGCGTGGTAACTCTAGCAGTTTCTCCTTTGACCATTAATTGTGGCGGGTGTTACAAGGACCATGTAATGTAGTGAACGTGTAGGTACTGGCTGATATGATTGTTGTCACTTCTAGTTGCTCGACTATAGCCAGCCTTCAAAATCACATCAGTAATCTTGACTTTGTTCTGCCTAACGTTCTACCAACTATATTGGGACCAGCTTCCAGTCTAACCAGATGCGGCTGAATACCAATACTAATAAAAAATACTAATTTTAGACGGAGTGACTGTCGTCAGACTGACGTCTGACAGACCGCAACCCAGTTACCTACTGGGCAAGCCGATATCCTAAGGTTAGACCGGTTGTCAGACTTTCAGGCTTCTGACTTCCCGTAACGACTGTAGTAGGTATTCTTATGACACCCAAACCAGTCACCCGTCAGTAATGATGAAGTTATGTAAGTTAATTTGAATATAAATTACAAATTCTCATTAATAAACAATGAAACTTGACGTCAAGAATATCTAAATACTGTCCTAAAAGTAATTTACGATTACATTCATTTAAACTCTGAAATAAATAATAAAAGTTCACACGATACAACAAAATGTTTCCCAAAAACTTTTTCCATTTTTGTTTTAATTAGATGGCAACTGTGACCTTGCTGGACAGAGGTATTTGCCGAGGTATGTGTTTCAGCAGATTTTTTAGTTAAAGCGTCCATGTATTAATTTGTTTGGTATAAATTCATAAATGATCGAAAAAACTGCTCAGATTATTATTACCATACCAATTTCTTTTTGGATATACTAATAAGGATCAAAGTACCACTTGTTTCAAAAATAATATTGCTTTCATCCGAGAATCCTATAATAATGTCTCAGTATCGAATTTTATGCTAATAAGTTATGTTACAAGTATACTAATATAAACGTCTAAATAAATCTCATTACATTCTGTATTAAGAAGTTCACGTCTTATTTGATTAGTATTTTCATATACCTACTCCGTAGGTGGTAAAACCAAACTTTTGATACCTAATTCTCGGTAACAAATTAAAGTAATCAGACGAATCAATTTTATGACATTATAACAACTTAATTAAATTTTATGGATTCATATTGTAATTAGAAATGACTGATATTTCAAATATTATTAACTAGACAAATTACTAAGTCTTAAGCTTATGCAGCAATTAGAAAACAAATTAAATTATTTGACAAACTAGCTTTGAAATTAATTAAAATTTTAATCTCACGAATGTCACTGATGAAAAATCGATGGGGCATTATCACTAAAGATAATTAATTAGATAAAGGAGCGAAAATTCATCGAATTCTAGTGAGAGAGCTACAGGTGAAGAGCGATCGGCACGCGTATTCGACATCATCCTCAGTTGGCCCGCGCACACTGTCCTGTACGGACGTCCCGCGGCCCGTCTCACGAATACACCGATATGTACACGAACACGAAGAATCTATGTGATTGTAAATAAAAAATATTGAACGTGAAGTGCTGCGGTTAAGACAGTGTTAATAAAAAAATAGAACATAGTTAATTTTTTGTTGTTTTAGTATAGTATCTTATCTATAAAGTGCGTCAAACGAACAAATTTGAAAGAAGTGACATTGATTAGATTGAATAATATTAAATTAAGATATTTTTAATTAAAAAAACTGTATGTGTAAAACCGTTTAAATATTTAAGTGTTATTGAACAAAATTGATGTACAGTGTGTGGACAAAGAAACGATGCGATTAGCTGAAACAATGTAAGTACTCACGATAATTTAAATAAAACTATGCTTCCTAGAAGGTCACATGAATATGAAAATGCCAAATTATTTTAAACAAGCACGAGACAAATAAAATAAACCTACATTTTAGGAATAGAATATATTAACTAAAATCCAAATTCAAGTAGCAACTGCGCATCTTTCTGGGAAACCCGCCTAAAATATTATTTTACGCTCATTTTGATTCCAGATTGAATCTAGCTCCTTAATATTGAGTTCTTTTCATTATAATATCTCAAATTTTCAATTTTCATCTCGACTTGGGAAGGCTGTACTTTCTTCAGCATTCACTTTGCCTTTCGTCATTACATTCACACGTTATCGTGTCTCCAAATACAAAATTCATGACGTCTTTAGTGAAACTGCAAATACTAGAACAGACGACAATTCGTTTTGCACATATTTGTTAAGGCTTTAAGCAAAGTTTGTCCCTTTGACGCATTTGACATCATACTATTGCAAGAATCATATGAACAGTTATCATATTTTGTTAGAAGTCGTATGTTAGTAAAATTCCATGTTTAAAGATCAATGGCATGTGAGGTCATGGTAGTTTTTGTGATGTAATGTATTACTTAAAGTTCTTTCATCATTATAGGTAAGTACATTAAAAAAAACCGAATGGAAGCTGATACACGGCGCAGGTGGTACTCGAATCGATCCTTTTAAGAACTACAATTTTGGTTGAGGCGTCCCTCTGGGGAAACCCTTGGGTCCCCTTTGCGGTATTCTATCTTCCTAATTACCAAATATGCCATTAAATATTTTTTCGTAGAGAATCAAATTAATAGACCTGAAAGATTAACGTTTTGGGATGTTAGTTAAATCATTTATGTCAGATCAATATGAAAGGTTCAATAATATAGGTTAAACGTAGTTTTATAAAAAATATGTGTAACAATTCACAATTTTGAAATAAGTTGTTACTACGTAATATTGTTCCGTTGTTGATTCTGCAGATATTTTTATCTAATGACATCCCAAAGATGTAGGCAAATACGAGATGCCACTTTGATTAAATACGAGTGAAAACGTAAGACGATGTCAAACAAACTTCAATTCATATTTAGAAAAACATGCTAATATAATTATCTGGTGGCTCTACAACATTTTAGTTTAAATTCATTCGTTTTTTATGATGGTGTTGTGTATTTATCGTTATCATTCCTTTTTATCAGTTTTCTTCATAATTCTTGATTAAAGTATTGTACTATTCTGTTGATACTCGTATGACTAATGTACTCTGTTTTGTTTAGAGGGGAGTAGCATTCCAAATTATGCGTGGGAGGTTCTTTGCCCGATAATTAATTAAATTTCAACGCCTTTCTTCATAAAAACCGAACATCCATTAACGCCCGATAAGTTTTACCTGTCACTGTCATTTCCTTTCAGTAAATTGATCAGATTATCGAACATTTTAAATTTAAGTGTTTTAAAATTATTAATTCAAATTAATGGACTTGGGAAATATTCAAAAATTTAGAGAATAATTTCAGAAATAATCTGTATCAGGGACTGAATAGTTTTTTTAGGACACTACATATTGATTGAACATATAAATTGATATGAACAGCTCCGAATAAAACACTCATCGTTCTTTCGTACGGAAAATTTGACTAAGGACTGATACCAGGATATGGGAAGCAGCGTTTATTAAGTAACTAACAGCATTAATAATCATGTCTTGTCACCAATCTACATAACAAGACAAGTGTAGTGACTATAGAAATAATTCCCGAGACCTTTTATTGTAGCGATCTGAAGGAAATTCTCATGTACAGTCGTGAGCGTTTGACGGACTTATACTGTGGATAGATGGAATATAATAGTAAATAATTATTACTTCCTTTCAGTCATATCTAATAGTACTTTTCCTCAGTTAAATTTTACAACGTAGTTCCATCGATAGTGATTGATATTGTACTTATCTATAAATAAATCACCTTGGAGTAAGTACCGGTATCAGATTCTCCTCCGTACTTAAATTATTAAAAACCAAATTGCAGTTTTCATGTTCGTTTTAATTGAAAATACAGACAATTAAAAACTTTATCTCGGTTACAACTAAAACAAAATATCGACGGTAGATGAAGGAATTTAGCGAAGTTGAGTTGGAAACTAAATTAGAGCTACCGACAGAGCGTTCGTTGCTTTGAGTTCCGAAAAAGTATTCACAATTTACGATACCTGCTCGACTATTTACAGTTAATAGAATTATTTGAAGATTATCAGAATATGAAAATTAGGGTAGGAGAGGTACCTACTTGTTTAAAATCTAAATTTCAAACTGGTTTCGATACAAAAAATAGCTTATAGGTAATCTTAAAAAGGAATCCTCCAAAGATGTATATCTAATAATAAAAATAAACTATCGCACAGTATTGGTACAATATTGTGAAATGGAAGGAGTGCAGCGAAGAGGTTAATATCATATCGATTTAGAATTGCAAGAAAGCTTTCATCAGATCCCTATTGACACGCTTCCGTATAATTCAATCAAACAAGAATAGGAAAACTAGGTCTACCTTGAGAGAAAGAAAAAGAAAGAAAATTATTTATTTTGGACTCACACAGGCAGTTACAGAAACAAATACAATATTTAAAAAAAGAAAGAATAAGAATTTATAGTACCTGCACGAGGCCAAAAAGGGCTCCTATCTCAGCATAATGTTGCGACATTTAGAAAAAAAAACAAAATGTCGCAACGCTGGTTTTCAGATAGGACCATAGTGATGCCACGGGCAATAACGACACAAATAAATAAATAAACATGTTACGTACATACAATATTAATTTTGAATAATACCAAACAAAAGCAATGAATAGATTAATATAAACTTATGTGTTACGTGTGTGTGTGTGGAATAGTCAATAAAATTATAATATACTACATAGTTATAAAATAAATAAAATAAATTAAAGCCAAACCAGAAAAATAAATATATAATAAACTTAAGCATTTCCGGACGAGCCAGCCGCTCGGCCCTTCTACATCATTTGTCTATGGTTAGTTTATAACCAATGCCAATGAAGGGACGCGAATCCGGCGCAGGCACCGACCGGTTTGTTGTCAGATTTAAAATGGCCGAAAACGATAATAGAACTAGGACACTGATTGAGGTATATTAAACTAAATTATAGAAGAAAAAGTAAATGGCATTGTACCTGTTGTATATACTAGTGTGTGCAAAAGTTTATGTAAGTGGAATTAGTGTTAAATTACTGTACTCAATTGTGTAGTTTAAAGAGGTTTTTGGACATAATTTATCAACACCGAGTTAAACATTCAACAAGCTGCTGCATCATAAATTGGAGAATTCGCTGCCATACTCCGCTCTGCTACCCATGACCGATTGCGTGCAGACCCCGGGTAAGTTTATACACTTGTTTTTTGTATATTTAGTAGGTGTTGTTTATACTTTGCTCTGAAACTATTAACTATTTTTATAGCACGAAGAGGAGGCGGCAGGTCATTCCAGCAGCGAGTAGCAGCGAATTTAAAACTCCCACGAAACGCAGCAGTTCTATGCCTTGGGGTTATCAAGAGGTAAGCAGATGCTCTTGTGTTTATTTTGTTGAACTCGCGCGCCCAAGACAATTTACTGTATAGGTAGTCTGGTTTTTTGAACATTATAGTGCCAAACAGTAGAGTAGCCAGATGAAGCTTTCTGCGGGCCGACATCTTCATCAGATTTCCTTTGTTCAGGAATGGAGTGATGTGAGTTCGCGGAGGGACACGGAAACAGAATCTCGCACAAGCATTTTGTACCCGTTGAATAAGTTTATTGGTTCTACCGAGAATGCAGGTCCCATACACAGTGTCAGCGTAATTCAGCTTGGATAGAACAAGTGACTCACATAGCATGACACGCATATCCACACTTATGTAGGGACGGACTTGGTACAAAAGCCTGAGACGATAAAAGCAGTTGCGCACAGCTTCCAAAACATGGGTCTCAAAATGCAGCTGCCCGTCAAACACCACTCCAAGATTACGGGCTTCCTGAACCCTTTCGATGGGACAGCTATCAATCTTGAGGTCCAGGTTGAAAGAAAGGGTTTTATTGATAGTATCTCTGGACCCCATAACCATAAATTTTGACTTGTTGGGATTCAAGACCAAGGAATTTCTTTTTGACCATACTGCAATCCTATCCAAATCCTCATTTATTTTACTTACAGCCTCGTCAGTATTCCGGGAGTGAAATGAGACGTACAGCTGCAGATCGTCGGCATACAGGTGGAATTTGGTGTTGACCAGACAGTTAATGATGTCAGCACTGTACAGGATGAAGAGAAGCGGGCCCAGGATAGATCCCTGAGGAACACCCCTATTCACCTGCTTCGGACTAGAAGCTAAAACACCCCCATCACTGTCATTTGCGACCTGGACAAACTGAGCCCGATTACTCAGGTAACTATCAAACCATTTGATTGTTTCAAAATTACACCCGTAAAAGGACAACTTGGAAAGAAGGAGTGAGATATTGATTGAATCAAAAGCACGAGAAAAATCAAGTAGGACAAGCACTGTTCCCATGCCCTTGTCTCTGTCTTCCAATATATTTCCAACTACATCCAGAAGGGCTGTAGCTGTGCTGTGCTTTCTACGAAATCCGGATTGAGCCATTGGTAATATGTTATGGTGCTCTAGGTATTCCCTAAGTTGGTCACAAACAACCTTCTCCAAAATCTTGGAGAGACATGGTAATAGGCTAATGGGACGAAGGTCCTTTGCTCCAGTGGGATTTGTAACTTTAGGGATGGGTCTAACTATTGCCATTTTCCACAGATCCGGGAAAGAAGAGGTGGCTATAGATTTGTTGATGATGGAAGTTATCACTGCAAGTGTTCGAGGAAGTGTCATCATCAGCATCTCCAGCGACATACAGTCAGAACCCTGAGCATTGGACTTGAGGCTGCGCAGAAATTTCAGCACAACATCCTCCCGGACTGGCTTAAGTTGGAAGTCATTAGAACCAAATCTGTTGAACTCAAAATAAGTTAGATCTGAAATTGTAACTTTGCCACTACCTGGTACCTCCAAAAAGTGTTGATTGATACTTTCTGGGTCATTGCAAAAATGTGGTAAACGATGCTCTTGTTTTTTAGATATGGCAATAGTAGATTTAATGTGGCTCCATAACTTCTTAGGCTGTTTAATATTATTATTTATATATGTTTTAAAGTATGCACACTTCTCACTATCCACTGCAGCTCTAACGAGGTATTTAAGATCTTTGTAGGATTTTATGTGATATTCAGATTTAGTGATTTTAGACTGTCTATGACACTTGTCACGTAACCTCATCATTTCCTTAACAGTGTCAGTTATCCATGGATAAGATTTATCCTTGATTAAAACTTTTTTAAGGGGCGCATGTAAATCGAATAAAGTTAAAATATAATAATTAAATGTTTCTACCATGGAATTCACATCTTCCAGACTTTCAATATATTCCCATTCAATTTTGTTTAAGTCAATGTCAAAAATGTCCAGTACGACATATATATATACGAGACTTCATATATATTTGTTATTTATTTAGTTAGACGAAAGTAATGGTTTTTGAAAGAGATGCAGATGTATGTGAGTGTAAAGTAAAGATAGGAGATGAAAGTATTGAACAGGTGAATGAGTTTGTTTATTTGGGAAGCATGTTTACAAGAGATGGTAAGATTGACGAAGATGTGGAAAGGAGAGCAAATGCGGGAAATAAAGTAAATGGTGCTTTGCATGCGGTTGTGGCTAGCCGGTCGATGTCCAAAAAGGCACGACTGGCTGTCCATAATGGTGTGTTGGTGCCTACGCTTATGTATGGAAGTGAATGTTGGTCGTGGCAGAAGAGGCATGAAAGTAGAATAAATGCCGTGGAAATGCGTTCCTTGCGAAGTATGTGCGGTGTAACTTTGAATGATAGATTGAGAAATGAAGAGATTAGACAAAGTTGCGGTTTAAAAGATGATGTAGTGACAAAAATTGAAAGGAGTATGCTTAGGTGGTTTGGCCATGTTGAGAGAATGAGTGAACGGCGATTAACAAAAGAAATTTATAAGGCGGATGTTAATGGGAACGCCGGTAGAGGACGTCCTAGAAGAACATACATCGATGTTATTGGTGATGTTCTTCACAAAGGTCAGGTGCGTAGTACTCTCAACCGGCGTGCGTGTATGACAAGATGTATGAATGTGGATGAAGCGAAAGGGGTATGTAAGAGTCGTAGCATGTGGCGTTCTATAGTTTCTGCCTACCCCCATGGGAAAAAGGCGTGAGTTTATGTATGTATGTATGTATGTTATTTATTTTAGTTGCAAATCCGCGAAAACACTAAAGAAAATTACCACAAGCTTAAACACAAAACAAACAAAGTTAAATTATGTCACCTAGGTCATCGAGATCCGGTAGTAACATTAAACTGTTAGGCATACTCATGGAAACCCATTTGTCTATTAAGATGTTTGATCAACAAAACAATAGAGTCACACTCGGTCATTAGTCAAACAAATGATGATAATAAAAATAATGTTTTGTGACCATTCATCGTAGATTCGACACATCACGTGTAAATTCCTATTTTTATTGTGTAAACACAGTTAGCACTTTGTTAAAGAGTTTTCAATACTTTATAACATCTACGAGACTAGTTAGTTTAGACAAATATTGTTCAGAATATAAGATGTATGTGAAGATGTTTGTTTTAGAATTTCTTGCTCTTTGTCCCTTCGAAGAGTATTCTGAGAAGATTCAATACTATTTGCGTCATCATTTTGTTGGGTAATAGATCATTGTTGTATATAAGAATGGCATTAAATTTTAAAATGTTCACGCACTAAATCTACGATGCTGATGGTTTTGATAAAGAAATGTTTATACCTTACTATTGCACACAACTACTACTTTCACTCCTATTTGAACCTCCGTACCTCTAAAACAACATATTTAATGGTCGTCGTTATGATTACTACCATAATGAAATTAATAACATCTATTTTGTTACAATGTCATAGCCTTATATTTTTTTGTGATTATAGCAAGAACCTTGTTTTGTAAATGGAAAAACATTAATGGTGAGAGAATGAACTGTTGCTAAATTTCAACTTATTAGTTTCCTGGTTGATAATTCTAAAGTACAAATAGAATTGAAAATCGTTACTTTTTCAAAAAACATTTTTATTGCTGCCTGTTTTTGTACTGCCTGAATCCAGTTGTTGTACGTCATACGGTAACTATTAATAGCAAAAAAAAAACCTAAGAACCGTCAATTTCTTCTTGATTACCTGTTTGTTGTCTTATGAACTATTTTTTATACTAAAGATTAATTTTTGCTGTATCATCGTTACATTCAATATTATGTTAAGTCCAAAGTCCATTACTTGTGAAAAACTGACCACAGTGCACTCTACTTTATGTAAAATACCACTACAATAGTATTATGGTTTTATCCATAAAACCGTTCTGGGGCGAATGTGGTTAATCAAACAATATCTTGTACATCGCTTTAGTTATATTAAACGCTATCGATTTAACCACGACGATGTTAGCTCAGTCGCCGCAAAGCTTTGTGGCTAGCTATTTCAGTGAGTAAACTTACACGTAGAAATGATTTGGAATCATAAATTCATGCTTCACTCTTCAGTGTGAAATTAAAGGATAATAAGATTAAACCCACATTGTTGCTGTTAGACTTTTTCAAGACATTCAATTTAATTTACCTTTAGGTAATGATAATGATGTATAATATTTGGACTTAATATTCCAAAATTATGAATTAAATAACGGTTTCTGTTGCTTAAAATGTAAAAGCCTAATTGAAAATCCAAAATTAATTGGTATTCGACGTTGAACAACTCATAATAATTTTAGA
The DNA here is from genome assembly GCA_910594945.2 of Amphipyra berbera. Taxonomy (NCBI): domain Eukaryota; kingdom Metazoa; phylum Arthropoda; class Insecta; order Lepidoptera; family Noctuidae; genus Amphipyra; species Amphipyra berbera. The sequence goes on along the minus strand of OU343144.1, from coordinate 7,526,848 downwards.
AACGTGGTCGAATCTACATAGCTTCTTTTCATAAGCAATACAAAGTGTCTGGTGACATGACCCTGATCATAATTGAATATTAATTTTGTGTCTCAGACAGAGTTGTCATGTTGAAATGGAAACCATTCATAAATATATTTAAACAACTGTTCAGTGAGCTGTTACTTTGTCAAAAGTTTATTGGTAAATTAGCATCACTTAAGTTTCAAAATTCTGTGTCAAAATTTATTCGTTAGCAACAATCATTTCTTCCGTATCGGACACCAATCTAATTAAGGAGTGAAATTATCAACATCGAAACATAACCGAGAAATCAAATTAATTGCGTATTCAAATTATTATTTTTGAACAGCCGTCAGCTACGGATCATCGATAAACACTTCGTAAACAAAACCCTTTTGAAACAGCTCTTCAAATTTTACATTAAAATTCCCTTTTAAATTTTAATTTACTGAAATATTGTCTCTTGGGAAATCACAAATCTTTTAAAAGGTTAGGTGACACCACTTTTTCTTAACGTTTAATGAACAATTTCATTTTAAGCTAGCAGCGTCTTCAAATTTTTCAACAATCTCGGCATATAATTTTGAGAATTCTATAATGAAAAATATATTAAGTTAGACTTGGTTGGTTTTTATCTAATTTCGAAAGCATTTATTTCTGAAGTCTGTAATAAAAAGGAATATTATTTATTCATGGTCAAAGAAAATGGTAATTTAATCCATTTCAGCGTACAAGTCCTTGATGCGTGCGAGTGAATCCTAGTTTTATTTATTCAATTTCTTTGGAAAGGTGCTGCTGATCTATTTATTCTCTAGATATTTGTCCTGGTATGCTAATATGTAGTACCAATTGATAGAAATAATAACATACCTACCTACTTATTCTCAATTCACACTATAGTCATAACGGCGCTTCCGATACGTATTTTCTCATTTTTTAAGAAGTACCTTTAAGTAGGTACCTAGTTCTTCCATTACGAATTTGTTGTAGCCAGAATAAATCAATATTAATATCGGTAAAAGTACTAGTTTCATGAAACATTAAGGCCCTTATTTATAATAATGATTTAGCTACTTGTTGTACTAAGTACTGTAGCTTACGTAAAGTAATTATTTTCCTGTATTGACTGCTTTTTATTTTGGTCTTTTGGTTATGGAGTCACATTTTTAGTTCTGAACTACTTACAATTACAGCGATGACAGAAATTTTTAAAGTGTAAACGTGACTGAACTTTATGTTTAAAATATAATATTTAAATAAAAATTAAATATTTGTACATCATTTTTAACACCTATTGCATTATATTTTGACAAATAAATTGATCTTTCTTTCTTTATATTATACTAGCTGTGTCCTGTGTCCGCCCGTCGCCTATGTTACTCAATGATAATGTAGCTTTCTAACGGCAAAATAATTTTTGAAATCGGTCCAGTAGTTTTAAGTTTATTCATTACATACAAAAATCCAAAAATCCAAATCTTTCCTCTTTATAATATTAGTATACCTATAGATATTATATATCATATATATATATTACAATATTTATAAATGTATATATATATATACCTATATGTAAGTATTATGTCTATGTATGGTGTGTAGTATATATTTTGCAGCAGTACACCATGGACTACCCCCTCTATCTTATTCATTGACTTCCTGTTCATCCAAAGGTTGTCTGGTAGATATCGCTATCAGCGATAAGACCGCCATTGTACCCTTTAATGTTTGTTATTGTATAAGAGCTGTGTTACAATTTTGGTGTACAATAAAGTATATTCTATTCTATTCTATTCTAGATATAGATATCGGCCTCACTTCTAATTAAACTTCTTCTATCTGTATTACGAAGGCACTTGAAATTGATTAAACTGAAGAAATTGTACATACTCATCGCATTACAAATTCTTGGAGCCTCGTCTGTTAAGTTCTCAATAATATTTGAAATATTTCATGAAATTCTTGCGAAGCTAAATGCAAGACATTTTTGTTATGCAAACTCGTGAAGCTACAAAAATTCCGTACCCGTCATGGAGTGGAAGTAGAATAAAAAATGCATGGTACTCCTTATCAGTCGAAAATTAGACATTGACTAGATCTATTTATGTATGGTTTAGAAGATCGTTAAAATGCACCTGTCTTGGATTGAACATTATAAATTAAGTAAGAGTCTTATTTTTCAATCTCTTTACAGAGGTCTTATACGGTTCAGTGCTTCATGCAACAGTAGCTATACAAATTGCACTATTACAAGATAAGGTCATTTATACGAGGTAGATCGTAATACGTGTGATTAAAACGATGGCTTACTAACTACATTTATGATCACTATACTAACGTATTTCATTATGTTGACGCTTGCAAACATTGTTAAACTACGCACCTGGTATATAAACTTCTTCGTTCGCCGGACGTTGGATTATGCCGGAGTGTTAGAAACTTCCTCCGTCACCTAGCATCTGTGGAGAATGTTCCTATTTATTATTAAAACGCTTGAATATTTTTCGCTCTGTTACAGTAGTAGTTCTAATAAGTAATTTATTCACAGATCTAGAAGAATAAAGAATCTTTGAAAATTTTCTCGTTTTTGATCTATTCTTTCTAATATATTACCTCAACAATGCTTATACTGATACAAATAAACTGCCAGGACTATCCATCCACAGTGTAATAGATGCTGTAATAGCCAGCACCACGGTCGTCTAAATAGAGGAAGACTCAATTGATCTGTTAAGATGTCGCAAATTGAAACACAACGACATAAACTGCGTTTGAGTTGCGCGTTTCCATCAATTCTCAGTACTGTGTGTGGTTCGGTCACGCTATGAGTACAATAACAAACAGAATACAAAAGACATTATCATACCTTTATGGTGCCTGATGGTTTAGGTAAAGTTAGAATAACAAAATTTACACTATTTGAAATCGTGTATGGATTAAAATAGAGGGGGTCGAAATTGAATATTGAATTGAATGATACTGCTACGCTTGCCCATGTAGTGACAAATGTTACATCATATAATTTTTTGAAGCAAACCAATGAACAAACATTGTCAATGTTAAATATTAGAATTAATATTGAATTGAAGTGACAATTCCTAAACGGAAGAGACTAAACGGTGATGGGTGATAGAGAGGTTATAAGTTCAAGGCCTACTTGTAAAATATTGTGATAAAATTACATCTAGTTTTAGTGTTAAGCCTAGACTTTTTAATAATGAATGTACTATACTAACACGATGATTCATCAGTTGATTCATAGATTATCGTAATAAAAGTAAATTAAATTAATTCTCGTACATAGATAATAATTTTCCTTTGTCTTTATTACACCTTTAGATAGATAGATAAACAATTAATTTTATCGTTTAACGTAGGTACAGTAATTTCCTCTAGGAAATACTTCTATTGAGTATAATGAGTTCTTATCGTAACAACATAATCTAAGACATCGTTATCTTGAGATAAATGTGTTGATTTAATCGTATCCAATAGTATGTGCTGTTTTTTATTATCTGTCTGTATATCTTCTAATTTTGCTGATAATACCTTATTGACTTATGTTTTTATAATTAACATTACATTATTAGCCCATTACTGTTCCATTGCTGGGTACGTGCCTCTTCTCAGAATAAGAAGTATATAGGCCTTAGTCCACCACGCTGGCCTGGTGCGGGTTGGCAGACTACACACACCATAGAGAAATTAATGGGAGCCTTCTCAGGTGTGTAGGTTTCCTCACGAATTTTTGAACATGAGATTCCCAACGACCACTAAAATGAAAGGTCAAAGGAGAAATTGCCATTATTACTACGCTTGGTAGACAGATTGGTGATGAGCGTTAGTACCTTGTTGTTATTGACAGACAGGAACCTGCAGCTCATGCTCTTAACGTAAACCCATAGTCACCTTTTACGATACCCACAGGTGGGGAAGGCGTGAGGAAGGGGTGGCCAGTCTTTGACAGTGTAAACCTTTAGAATTCGGATTCGCCTTTCGTCTTGCGACTGCAGTGCGATGTATATCGAATTGACTTTCGTAATAACATAGGAGATCCCTTCACATCTCATAACAAATATTTTAGACGTTGCTGGAGTTGGTTAAATCAATACATTTGTTAGCTTCAAAATGTTGAACTTCATATTATAGTGCGTAACACTCAAATCGTAGTTGCCTTGAGAGATTAAATTGAGTGACATTTCCTTCTGTTTTATCTTAAAGAAAAACAAAAACATATCGATTTTTTTGTTAGATGTAATTTAAGTACTTTGTGGGTATTGGTGTGCTTCTTCATCGACGGTGAAGTGCCAATACCTCCTAACTGACATTTTCGAGAAATTCACTTTTTTATAGTTTTGAATTTAAAGGCGTTATTCGCATGTTTTAGTGAAATCCCCGAAGTGTAATTTTTATTACAACACCTTGAATTAAAATATGGAAAATTCTCCCAACTAAACCATTGTGTCTATTTTATGGCATTACCTCCTGTCTAACCGAATACCTACTACACTATCATAAAATATACGAATTCAGCATAATATATAAAGCATGCATTATTAATATTCTAAATTAATAAATACATTAACAAATTTTTAACTTATCAAGAAATTAAACGTTTTTGCAGTTTGTGTAAATTTTTGATTTTGTCAGTTAGGAGGTATTGGCACTTCACCGTCGATATGCATAGATTTAATCTCGTACATCTCGATATTGTTCTTATTCTTATAGGATCTGCCCTATGGCATTAAATTTTGAACATAATAATTGTATAACAGATAAGGTTTCGTCATAGATCCATATGGATTCTTAAAACAAGTTCACTCGAGAGCGATGAATCCGGGTCTCTAACATAAACATAAAAATATTAAACAATGTTTAATAAAGTTTTTATAAATATTACGGTTTATGTTGGTGACCCGGATTTATTGCTCCTGGGTGTATTATTAGTTTATGGATCTACATTTTAGTAACAATGTTCAAGAATTAGGATGACAAAATCAGGTTTCCGATATGCTATTATTATGTATGGTCAGCAGCGACCTCCCGTTTCATATAAGTACGATCACCAATCGGATATGATGATTTCAATGATTGGCATGTATTGATGTTATAGTAGTTCCCATTTTTCGATTATCGTATCTTTAATATCGTTCATTGAGTTATTAACTCGCATAAATATTCATTCAGTTGCTTTATAAAAAAAAACGTATACAAACACCCTTTGATGTTTTAATACCACTTTAACAAATCAAATCTAATTTCTGTTTAGTTTATGAGTATCAAAGCACTTAATGTTATATTTTTTTATAAAAATAAATTGATTTTGATGAGTATTAACGAAGATATATGGCGAATAAAAATGTATTTATATTTCTTTAGTAGCATCTGCAAAAGTCAGTTACGATCGAGGTTGTTTGTTAGTAGACAATTTGTAACATCAGATTTTCCATGAAGTTTTTCAATATCTGGTCTTAGGCATAACGAATTCTGGATATCATTAGCGCTTATAAGCTGTTTATAAAATTTATACAGAAAAAAATTTTTTCGTCAGTATATGTTACCTAGATTTCATTGTTACTATAAAGAAGTATACCCAAACAGGCTTTTATTGCGTCAGTACCATGTCCAAAATTTTTTTTTATCAAAATATATATAATTGGTTTTATGTACCTATATTTATTTAAAAAAAAACATTTTAGTCTAAAGCAACCGTGGAATATAAGTATGTAAAAAAAATTATTATATTGTTTCAAAATATGCGGCAATGTAATTTTTTATATAACATCTATTTTAAGTTTCTTCATTATATTGTTATCTACTTTTCTTGTTATACCTGGCTTAAAACGCGTGACTTTACTTCAAATTTTCCATCAGAACTTTTTAAATCAATCTGGAAAAGGGCACGACTGTTTTTTTTTGTATTCTGTTTTCAATATTTATATTCGGAACGTCTTCAGTATTCCTTCAGTCGGATTCCTCGTTAAGACCAAGTTTATATTTTTCACTACGCATGAAATGATCAGGATAACGAAGCTGTGAATGCAAGAACGTACTCTCAGAAAATCTTATATTTATCTCTGTGTATTAGACAGTTTTGCCTGTGTAAGACCTTAAGAGGGTAACTGGATTAATCTGAATTTAAAAGCTTTTGTGGGATTGCTTGTTAAAAATGTTGAGAACATATCTTTGCATTCTAAAATCTATTTATCTTCTTTACATAGTATAAAACAAAGTCGCTCCTGCTGTCTGTACGCTTAGATCTTTTAAACTACACAACGGATTTTAATGCAGTTTTCAGCAATAGATAGAGTGATTCAAGAGGAAGGTTTATATGCCCCACATTAGTATCTACATTGTACCCGTGCGAAGCCGGGGCGGGTCGCTAGTAATTATATAAAACAAAGTCGTGTTAGTTACACCATTTATAACTCAAGAACGGCTGGATCGACTTGTACGATTTTTGTTTTGTTGGATTTGTATCCACCCCAAATAGCAGAGTACCTATTAAAACATTGGAAAAATTCCCGAAAAAAATAATTATAGAGATAATTCATTTTCGCATACATTTTGTATGGAACGGCTTTATGGATGATATCTCGTTAGGGTAGGTAGGTAGGTAGATAATTAAGTAGGTAGGGTAGGTGGGTAGGTAGGTAGGTAGGTTAGGTACATAGGAAGGGTAGGTGCGCCGTAGATACTTAGTGCTACCAGTGCGAAGTCGGGCCGGATAAAGCTAGTTATTAATAAATAAGAAAGAACAGCTTCGTTAAATTATATTTTACGTTCTTCTTATTGCTATCTTTTAATAATTCACAAGAGTGCACAAGTACCGGGCCACTACAATTATTACAAGCTAAACTCAGTTGACTATTAGAATTTATTGAAAATTATGTAAATATAGAATCGAGCCGGATAGTGGATATATTTAATTATCATGTTGAATTATCATTGTGTATTCAAATGTCATAAGGTAAGCAGTCTTAGGCTTAATTTATACAATGGCGGTAATCAGTCTATACTCATGATATACACGTATATGAAACAATGAAAATGTTCATGTTATTGATGACACTGAGACCGAGAAAAGGGCATTGAAACTATTTTTTATATCCTTTTATTCTATCCCACTGCTGGGCGAAGGCATCTCCTAAGTTCTTCCATGTACTCTTTACCTGCGGTACCTCAAACTAGCCCTCGCGGTACGCGTCCAGGTCATCTCGCCACCTCTCTCTGGATCGACCTCGACGGCGTCGTCCATCTTCAGGCACCCATTGTGTGGAGATTTTTGCCCAGCGGTCGTTTTGCATGCGGCTGACGTAACCACTCAATCCCATTTGAGCCAGATAGCTTTTTTTAAACAATGACGTTTATAATAATTATTGAAAGTGAAATGGTTTCGACATTTTAGAGAAATCTGTCAGAAATTGTTTTGTTATAACATATAATTATATTGCCATTTTAAAATTCAAGAAATAGTATTATATTGTCGTACACACTGTGTTGGCCTTCAGACTGAGCGAATGGTCACATGATTTGCTATTTAAATTTATTATAAAACACAAATCCACATTTAAAAGTGTAATCGCCTTTTAGTATTAGATATCCCGTTCTTGTGATTGTTTCCAAAATCTAATAACATCATAATATGGACTTTATTGTGTATTTTATTTATTTATTTTCTACTTTTATATTTATTTTTAAACGGTTTTTGATTAACTTCACTTCGTATATTTATTTGGTTCAAATCTTGCTACAGATATTTTAACTACTTCTGCTTAATCGATTCTTCTGAAACTTCGCACACAAATTCAATTTCCATGACAATACAACATTATAATAATTTCAACCTTCAATTCTCAAATCCTGACGCTGCAGGGGTATTAAAAAATAAAACCGTTTAACTTTTAAGGAATTATATTTAGTAATTTTTATAATCTTGGTCTGCAATAAAGAGTTTATAATACAAACCTACACTAAAAATATTAACTTCGAATTTCTGTTTCTTTTACCGTCCAAAAATTACACAACATTCATACGATTGGTTCCACTAATGCCCGGTTCCTATAGCCAAAAACGAATCGTTTTGCTTACCAATAGTAGCATTATTTATTGCTAAACTGGTCATATAAATAGATCGTAAGCTAATTTTACCCGTGATAGCTAGTAACGTAATACAAGGGTAGCTACACTATGAACAGCTTTGGGAGTATTTGCTTATCATAGGAATCGGCTATAAGAGATCGAAGTAGGATAATTCTCTTTTGCGTTTGTTTTAGCTAGTAAATGTAAATTCTTTCTTTCTTTTGCAATTTTATCCAGTAGTAGCAGAACCTTCTCGATTTACCCACATCATAAGATGTGCAGCGGAACTGAAGGATCAAATCTTAAATCTTTGCGAATATTGTGTTGCAGCGTTCCAGTGAGCTGATAATTTGTTAAAACATTTACAAATACTTAACAAATTAGTAAAAAGAACATTTTACTCGCACATACGGTATATTCTGAGACTCACGCTATGCCACTTACTTCGGGTGTCTAAGCTGAGGGATTCAAATTATTCGACCATAACTTTATTACCTATATCGAGTTTAACAAATTTTTGGAGTTATCCATCATGTTCCTTTTTTACTATTTTTGTCTCTTTTTCGCAAGGATCCCTCAGTTCGAGTTGATCGATTTTTTATAACATTGCTTTTATTCATTTCCACTGTATATATACAACACAGTTCATCCTCAAGGTGGTGCTACTTTACATTAATTAATTCTTTGAATAAATTAAAATTTATTTTTACTTACACCTTTGGCTTCCTGTTTTTATATGATTATGCAATTTGCATGTTTGTCTGATTTGAATTTACGTATATACGTATTTGTGTGTGGAGGATTACCTGTGAACTATTGAACTGAACTATTGTATCAATCAACACGTTATTGGAATTTAGTTTTCATTATTTTTCTTTGAACTACTAAATCTAACTACATATTAAAGCAACTTATTGGAATTAAGAATATAATCAATTATTCAGTCATGAAATGATTCGCAACTGATTTAACAAATTTCCTAGTGGCTAGAGGAACGTAAAGTAGGCCTAGCATGAATGCTGACGAGTTAGGTACTTACGTAAAGGTAACGTTAATGTGAGTGAATTTTGAATCGGAAATATTCATTTCGCACATACTGTTCAATTAAATTTAAAACTTTATTCATATCTATGTATGATACAAATTGTGCATGACGCAAAAATAAACCAAAATGTTATAGGACATTTGCCATACGAATACCTTTGACAGTCCTTAGAATAAACCTTACAATATCGGTATTACCCAGTTACTGGGTTGCGGAGGTCTGATGGCAGTCGCTCCGTGTAAAATACTAGTATTCAGCCGCATCTGGTTACTCTGGAAGCTGACGCCAAAACATAGTTGGGAAAAGGCTAAGAGGAAGAAGAAGTTATAGGACAGTTGTATTTTCGATTCAAAATTCACTTACATTAGCGATACTTTTACGGTACTATATGTCTAATGTTCGTACTAGGCCTACTGCTTGCCTACTGTATACTTTACAGTACCTACACCAAAAGAAAATACATTAGGAGTACCTATCAATAAAAATAGAACAAAAAGCGGTCTTGTCGCTAAAAGCAATGATAGTCTAAAACAAATGAATTCCATAAAAACACGAAGTAAGGTTAGTAATAAAACTCATTACAATAAGATTCATAAAGATTTATCGTCCGACAGTCCTATCTTAATATCTAAAACCTTGAAAACTTTTGTCACGTATCAACATCGCTACTTGTATCAATTTACGTCAAATGTAGAATAGAACGTGTTAACCAATGTTTGATTCCCATCTTTGACAGATAAACTCGTTCGTACCTGTCACCGGTTAGATTTTGATAAAGCCCTGATTCTATATTGATCGATGACGGTCATTCGTAAATGTCGTCTATGTTAGATACACATCAGTGTTAAGAATTAGAAGTGATTCCTTGATGTCCCGATAAAGGGGTGTGGCTTGAAGCGCCATCTAGGTAATCTATTTTTGTTTTTCGAATATTTATTGTGACTCATGATTCTTACCGTCTTACGGGTTGGTTACATATCAACAATAAACACAAATAATAATTATGTACAGAATATTATTCGTTAACTGCCTCCTTGGTCTAGTGGTGGCAAGCGCGACTGCTGATCGTGAGGTCCTGAGTTCGAACCCCACGTCGGGCAAAGTGTTATTGGGTTTTTCCCTGTGGAATTCTTCAGTAGCAGCTCGGAGTTTGGATTTGTGCCCGGTTGATGGCAATAGGCTCGCCCCCTAATACATGAGACTTAAGCATACTGCGAAATGAGGGTGTTACTAAACACCTCTGCACAGCACTTCGGGGAATAGAGGCGTGATGTTATCTTATGTGTTATTTTTCGTTACGCTATTTTTATTTACATTCACAGCTAAACTTATTAATGAAAACTATAATAGGCAGAATCATTTAAAAACGACGTAAACCTTAATTAATAAGAACATAATTATTTTAACTATTTACACTCAGGAGCAATGAATCCGGGCCAGTAACATAAACAAGACAATATTAAAATGTTAAACAATGTTTTTCGGATATTAAGGTTTATGTTTGTGACCCGGATTCATTGCTCTTATGTCCAATGCGGATGGCCCTTCTAAATTTACGTTGATATAAAACAAACAAAAAAACACATTCATATAACACGACAATTACAAATATAGCGCTCGTGAGACGTTCAAGTCCAGTACCAAGGTCAAGTTCAACTAGGATCAAGTCAATTGATGATTCACGGTCTGCAAAGTGCAAAGTAAAGAATGTCTAGTACTATTTTACAGCTTATAGCGACGCTGCATGCAAAGGCATAATGTTATCAATGTGTTAAATTAAGTACTTTTAATCTAAATACTTTTGTCGCCACCCGCCAAGATAAACTGACCGCTTCGTACACACGACGACAAATCAAACTATACAGGCCCAATTTATACTGACCTCTCATTGTACGAAGATTCGGTACAATGAGACACCAGCTTATACTGGAAATGTACAGGGTGTAAACGAAATCATGTAATTCCTTCAAACCTCGTGATGTTTTGCTGACATAGATTAACCCTGAACGGTATACTTTTGGATTCAAAAAAAAATTAAATACAAGAAGTAAACATGTGTTTTTAACGTGAGGCGTTTTAGTGCTCCGAGCGAGTTGCGCGGCTATCGCTCGCCGTGCGGTCATTTAACTCGGGGCGCTAAAATGCCTCACGTTAAGAACCGAGTTTACTTCTTGTTATTTATTTTTTAATAGAGTCCAATAATATACCGTGCAGGTTAATCTATATCAGTACATCACGAGGTTTGAAGGAATTACATGATTTCGTTTACACCCTGTATAGCTTGTTTTGTCGTGTTTACATCAATCTAATTTTTTTTGTTATCTTGTAATAGTGTTGTGATTACCTGGTTATGGTCAGAAAGGTCGTGCATTGACGCGTTTGCGTAATCTAATCGACTAATTACTTTATTTTATTTGTTGCTAATGCACGTGTTGGATATGATTGACTAGTTGATTTTTTATAAAGATTGTAATATGAAGAAAAAGATAATTATCACGCAGACACGTAGGTACATCGACTGATCAGCATCAGCTGAATTTATGTTATATTATTTTTCTAATACTTAATAATAATCTGATCAAAATGCAAATGGTATTAAAATAAATGATACCTACTAATTAAGTTAATCCTATTATTTTATTATGGCAAAACTACTGGTATTTTTATAAATTAAACTAGCGGCCCGTCCCGGCTTCGCACGAGTGGACATTTTCCCCGTTTTTGCAACATTTTCGTGTATACTCCGCTTCTATTGATCGTAGCGTGATGTTATATAGCCTATAACCTTCCTCGATAAATGGACTATCCAACACAAAAATATTTTTCCAATTTCAACCAGTTCCTGAGATTAGCGCGTTCAAAGAAACAAACAAACTTCAGCTTTATAATATTAGTATAGATTTTAACATGGAATTTTGGATTTATTCTTTATTCAAACTCTTAATTTTTATGTTTAATATGATTCTTTAGGAAAACTAACAAGATTCAATTCTTAATGTCAAAAAATAACAACAGACGACACAAAAAATGGTTCAGTTTATTGATGTCAATGTGTCAAGTAACACCGAAATGGAAATTACATAATTGGTCAAGTAAGGACGAAGCGGACAGACTATTATTTTATAGGTTAGTTTTATTCGACACCGCGCCGATTCTCTTGTTTACTAAATTAAAATTAGAGAATTGCTATCTTTTACTAACAGACAACGCGAGAAAAGGACGAGGATAGATAAGAACTAAGTTAGAGATGTCAAACTAGTTTACGCCTTAAATTTCACCGTGTTTTTAGTCGACACGTAGTTCAACTAAATTTGACAGATCTTAAGGCCTGGTCAGATAGAGAGCGTGTCTGGGTGTGATGTTTACGGCGCGTGTTGATCGCGTGCTCTTGGCGTGCGAATTACGTCACACACACGTCACACAGAGACTACCATACCACGCCAAGCTTCGCGTGACAGTCAGTGTGTGGCGTCTTCCATACATTGCCATTGTAATTAGCACGCGATCAACACGCGGCGTGAATATCACACCCAGCCACACTCTCTGTCTGACCACACCTTTATTTACGCCGGTCTCTTTCTTATTTTATCAGAGTGAAAAAGATGGCAATACCCTAAATTAAATTTAGTTTATACGTAACAGAATCGTCATCATTGTATGATAGCTATAAATCTAATCTGATTATTACAACGCCGTAAACCAAAATATGTTTACGTTGTCAGATTAGTTCATAGCATGATGTTACAGCGTTTAGCACTTTTAGCACTTTTAGCACTGACATAGACTATTGTGCACTTGACACAAATGGTCGGCAGGGAAATCCAATGAGTTCCGTTTTATCTATGTATGTTTCATTTGGGATTAAATTATTTAAGTGACTCTTAATTTTATATTGTAGTGTTGATTAAATTTAACATACTGTATACAGATTGATATTAACGTCCAGTAGGTATGTTTATTGTCTGTGAATGCATTTTGTTTTTGTTTGTCTCGTGGGATTAGAGACTTTTTATTTTATTGTGTTGATTATGTATGCTCTGGGAAAACTGATACCTATATTGTAGTAGTCCCTTAAAATTTTAAATAAAATTCACCTATATACCTAACTCTGCTATTTTAATTAGATGTTTAATATTTAATATTTTTTTAAAGAATAAAACGAACGAAAATAACAAAAAATGTCTATTTCCCTTAAAAGAAGCGTTTTAAAAACACATTCTAAACATACAAACGAAACTTAAAAGTAGAAAGAAATATTTCACTTTAGTACGGATCCGGACCTAGCATTGTTGTTTTTATTCTTGTCTTTGTCACGTTTGGCCCTAGTCTCACCTGATGGTAACCACAGACAAGGTCGAAGATGGAGCACATGAATCCAAGGAACAGAGATATAGAGGAGTTCCCCTATACTCCCCTGGCTCTCACATATGTCGGAACACAGTAAACCGCTTGGCGCCGGAATTTAATGTGACGGTAGGTGATAGCTGGCCAGGCGGACCGTATATATCCTACCACCAAGCGTTCTGGGTGTTGTTGAATCTTACAATACGTGTCTATTTTCAGTGTGCGGTGAGGAAGTTTTATATTCTAGCCCGTCCCCACACGGGATAGAATTCCGCAATAAAATCCCGATTCTGCGTCGATAAGTGTGGGAAGAACCTAAGTCACGTTTAACCTATTAAAACAGTTTCTAAAAATAAATAAATTTTGACCACAGATACATAACATAAGTAGCCCATTACGTCGCTTAAGTTCTAACACCGCGTAACTCAAAATAGTTAAGTTTTCAGGAGAGTAAAAATTAGATTTTTTTCTACTTATCTTCCTCTTAGCCTTTTCCCAATTATCTTGGGGTCAGCTTCCAGTCTAACCAGATGCGGCTGAATACCTGTATTTTACACGGAGCGACTGCCATCAGACCTCCGCAACCCAGTAACTGGGCAATGCCGATTTCCTAAGGTTAAACCGTTTGTCAGACTTTCGGGCTTCTGACTACCCGTAACGACTGTCATAGGTATTCGTATGACACCCGGGACCGACGGCTTAACGTGCTCTCCGAGGCACGGAGGGGTCTCGATGTGTAACAAATGGTCACCCATCCACGGACTGACCGCGGCAAGCGCAGCTTAACCTCGCAAATCGTACAATCGGCGCGGTTGTTATTTAGCCACGAGCCCCTCATTTTTTTCTACTCATCATATTATTGTTTTTAATCTACAATATTCTATTTTACTTTTGTTTTTTCGACAGAGCACTTTCAAACGATTCGTTTTCCGATTCCCCGTCGCATGACGTGCGTAACTCAAAATTACTATTTTTCGAGTTACGCGGTGTTAGAACTTCAGCGACGATTTGATTACTGTGCCACTGCTGGGCACGGGCATCTTCTCAGAATGAAAAAGGTTTAGGCCTTAGTCCACCACGCTTGCCTGGTCCGGTTGGCAAACTACACACACCATCGAGAACTTTATGGAGTCCTCTCAGGTGTGCAGGTTTCCTCACGATGTTTTTCCTTCACCGTTAACGCAAGTGATACTCAAATTCTGATCCGCACATGAATTTGAAAAGTCAGAGGTACGAGCCGGGATCGAACTCAGAACCTCCTGCATCGAAGGCAAGCGTTTAACCGTTAGGCTATCACTGCTGGAACACAGATATTAAGTAAAAATATTTTTAATCATACCTCCTGCAATATAGGCAGAAGAGAGTGGTATCTTCCAGCCACATAGACTTCACCGGCATGACCGACAACCAAGGAGGCCTCACCCATGTCAGGCACTCCTGTGTTCAAAGCCTGCCTGTGATAACAAAACAGTGTTCTACAAAGTTTATTTCACAACTTGTGTTATCGTTTTAGCATCAGATCTCCCTTCAAATCTACGCAAACAATATGTCAACAACCTTGCAATTCATTGTGCATACTCAACAAATCATCTCCCTATTTACATGGACATAACGCAGCACGAATCATTTTTGCATTTGAAACACTTCTCACACTAATTCACAGCTATCTTCCTTGAGACATTTTGCATAATAATTGCCAATGTCATGTGATCGCGGTGGCGATTTAAATAATGTTGTCGAGTTATATAAGTTTCCATGGCTCCGTTATTACTTTGTGACGTAGAAAAGTTTAATATTAAGGGGAAGTTGTGAAGTTGCCTCTTAGTTTAACGAGAACAGTGTTTAATTTCTGAACATTGTCTCTTGCTCATAATGCATCGGTACGCTTATGTAAGGAAAGTTTTTAATACGTTTTCTTTATGCAAGCAATAAAAGCCTGGTGGCGCATTGTTTCGGGACGAAACTCCTGAGAGCTATTGTTTTTTTTTTTTCCCGGGTTTGGTTAACGCGTTATTACAAATTATCTATACTTCTATACTAATATTATAAAGAGAAAAGATTTGTATTTTTGGATTTTTGTATGTAACGAATAAACTTAAAAAGTAATGGACCGATTTCAAAAATTATTTTGCCGTTAGAAAGCTACATTATCACTGAGTAACATAGGCTACGGGCGGAGTCGTGAGGACACAGCTAGTCATTAATATCTATACTAATATTATAAAGCTGAAGAGTTTGTTTGAACGCGCTAATCTCAGGAACTACTGATTGGAATTGAAAAAATATTTTTGTGTTGGATAGTCCATTTCTCGAGAAAGGGTTATAGGCTATATAACATCACGCTACGACCAATAGGAGCGGAGCATAAATGAAAAATGTTGCAAAAACGGGAAAAATGTCCCCCGTGCGAAGCCGGGACGGGCCGCTAGTGTAAAGGCGATTTAATATAAGCTTAATGGATGTTTTGATAAATTAAAGAAAATATATTATGTACCTACTACTAAATCTTCGTTACTTTAAAAAAAAATTAAAGCTCTTATTCATCACTACTTACAATCAACAAGTTTCTTATAATCTACCTTCTGATACCTGTAGGAGCAAACCATTGAGTAACTCAGATAAAAATAAATCTTTGGCTGAGATTGACTTTGCGTCAATTGTCGACGATGCCAGATCAAACAGACTAATTACGGACCAATTTGTCCGTAATAAACATTTTGACACGCCCAAAAATTTAGCCAATGAATAGCAATAAATGTATTGCTGTCAACATTGAAATTTTGATTTTTTCATCGTGACTTAGTCATATTTGACATAGTTTCATCGTGGTACTGTGACCCATTTCACACATACTAAACCAAAAAGGTCAAATTTTTGAAAAAAATAAGCGAACTTTTCGTTATCCTTCAACATGTATCAGCGTTCAATTACCACTTTTATGGAGTATTCGGAACTGCCACTGGCCTAGCAAAATTTTTTAATGGTTTCCTGTCGAAATTCTTTGGTGTTCGTGGTTGGAAATGTGGACAATGGGCCACCATTATTTTTTACATTTGCGTGGTTTTTAAGTTTTTTTTTTATTTCCTCTTGTTTTGAGGCAAGCCTAAATGAAATAGACTAAAGACGAAATAGACTTGGCATACGAGGTTGTCGACATGTGTGTGTTGACTCGGCAGTCGTTAGCCGATAGTTGTTACGGCCAATGGCTTAATAGCCAAGAGCCTCGACCAACATCTGATGAGGCACTCGTAGAGTGGCTGGGTCAAGGGCCTGATACAGAAAACGATACTTCTGGACACGGCGTGTATTCTTAGGAAGTTCCACTCTCTGAGGCCCTGACCACCGGTAGCTAGGACCCTGTTCCCGATACCGGTGGGCTACTATTTCTTATATTATGAGATGTTTTTATTTGTATTTTAAAATAATTAAAAACGTAAAAAAATAAGTTTGTATATAAATGAATAGGTATAGGAAAATAATCTTGATACTTATAATTTTTATTCTATAGTGACTAAGAGTAACATAGGTAGGTACTAGGTACCTAGTATCTATATTGAAACATAATTTTAAAATGTAAAATCTTTTTTATTCGTTCGTTGTTAAGGCTAAATCTTAAAGATATTTTCCTTTACCGCACAAACATAGGAAGTTTTTCTTCATTTGTAATGACGCACTAACCACTTTTTTCACTGAAAATCACTTCGTGTTTCTAGTTACAATCTCACTAAGCCGTTGCTAAATGAGGTTAACCGAAGTTTTCTGAACTCTAATAAAATTATGGACACGATTACTGTGTAATAAATAAATAAAACGGAGTTTATTGAAATTGACAGAATATTATGACCTAAAATTGTGTTAATAAACTTTATTTTAGCAATAAAGATAGGATAGAATTCTCGAATGAATTCGATAAAACCCTCTGTTATAAAACCATTGATGAAAATAATTGATAGGAATATGAAAAAATGAATGAAAGTTGATGAAACAAAAGAAAACTTGTAAAAAAGTTAGCAAAGGTTATCGTATTTCAGACTTTTAAAAGTTCTATTCTAGTTCATTACACAAGTCAATATTCCGAATATTCTTCTTCATTCGTCTTCTTAGCGTGTCGATGGCAATCTAAATTGAGTCGGCCCAGAACTTAGCTACGAGTTTAGCGTTATCACTAGTGTCCATTAGTTCCTGTAACGTGCATGTATCAGGGCACGCAGGGTATGATGTCAGGTGTCCCATCGTTTGTGGAACAGCACCACATTTACACTACAAGCTGAAATCGTCTATGAATCTACATCTGAACCAGTTTTCCTTGCCAACCTAAAGACTTCCAGGTTAGCCAAGACAACTCATGTCCATGTGTTTTTATTTTTAGCAGGTAGGGCAAATGGGATGAGTCTTCTTTTCGTGTGGTTAGTGACTAACCTGGTGTCAAAGTTTATGCCGCCCATGGGCCTCTGACTTGGCTCCACATGCCGTCGAGATATATCTCTCGAGCATGTCGGTTTCCTCACGATGTTTTCCTTCACCGTTTTTAAGCAAGTGATAATTATACAACACGCACATGAATCAGAAAATTCCGAGGTGCGTTAGATTCGAACTCGAGACCTATAACTTGGCAGTCCGATGGTCACGCTACTAGGCTATCACTGCTGTTGGGATGGGATGAGTAGGAAAGCACTATCATGCCACAGCTTTAATCTCTGTCGAGACTGTTAGCCAGTGAGCGGAAGGATACACTTTAAAAACTGTTCTTCTCCATTAATAGGTATACTTGGTTTCTTGCGTTAATTAACAATTTTGAGAAATTCATCATGACTAGCAGATTACACTCAGCATGATGACAAAACTACACGCGCTGGTGTGTGACGTAATCAGGTGTCTAATTACATTGGCCGACGAACATGGTATTCCATCTGGCTACAGACCGAGATTGATTCAGACAAATGGCTAATAATTTCAGGACTAATGATTGAGGGAACGACTATAGAAGAGGATTATTAAAGAAACATCTTACCATACAAAATCAACAAGTTTATCTCTTTTGTAGAAAATATTCAATTTGGGAAGATGTTTTTATTTTGCATTTCCAAAAGTAGGTAAAGTACGAAAGTTGTTACTTTTAATGACAGTTAGCAGCCAATAGCGTGCTAGTGTAAAAAAAAAATGAAAATTCATTTTATTTATTTCATACTAGCTATTACCCGCGGCTTAACCCGCTTTCTAGGGGAACTACTTGATGTACCCGGATAAAAAGTATCCTATGTGTTAATCCAGGGCATAGTCTATATCTGCCGGGGTTGCGGTGCATGCAATAGCGAATCCCGTGACCCCGGCCTTAGGTCAGAAGGAGGGACACCGTTGGTTTTTAGCCGGTAAAAGTCCGGCAGACCCCGTCGCCTTCCCCGGGCGAGAGACATCCATGTGGACTTCCCAACGCAAAAAAAGGGGCATAGTCTATATGTGTGCCAAATCTCATCCAAATCCGTTCCGCCGTTTTTGCGTGAAAGAGTAACAAACATCCTTACATCCTGCCATACATACAAACTTTCGCATTTATAATATTAGTAAGGATGTATCCTTACTAATATTATAAATGCGAAAGTTTATACCTGTAAGTATACAAGTACCTGTAAGTGTATACCTGTAGGTAGGCAGGCTTCAGATGCACAGCACAGGCGCTTATGAAAGGTCGAATTTAGGTTGACGGTTCATGTCGATTCTTATGGAAAAGAGCCGTCGGAAAAGTCCATGGTTTTCTTAAATCAATATCCTTAACAATTTCAGTACATACACTAATGACGAAGTTAGTTACGAGAGAACAATGCAGTCTTGAGTACAAGAATAACAAAATAAATTATGAAAAGTTTATTTTAAATAACGCTGCTAAACATAACATCACACCTTGTATACCCCGGAGGGTTCGGCAGAGGTGTTTTAGTAACACCCTCGTTTCGCCAGTTATGTTTAAGTGCCATGTAATAGGGGGCGAGCCTATTGTCATTAATCGGGCACAAATCCAGACTCTGGGCTGCTACTGAGAAATTCCTAATGGGAAAACACAATAACACTTTGTCCAACCTGGGGATCGAACCCAGGACCCTATGCTCAGCAGTCGCGCTTGCGACTACTAGACCAGCAAGGCAGTCATATAACACTGATACAGTAAAAATATTACTGTTTACCGATGACGTCGACGCCGCCAGCGCTGATTTATATATTAGATAGGTAACTACATCCTCCCAACGCTTCGTGCATAACGCGTGATGCCACTTCAGATTCACAGTTATATCTACATAAAAGCATAACTGTACTTTTGCGTTTATTGTACTGTAAAATCATAATACGTTGTTCGTCTAATGGTTGCGAGTGCGTCTGCTGACCATGGTGGTTCGATCCCCAGGTCAGGCAAAGTATTATTGTGTTTTCCCGTTAGGAATTTCTGAGTAGCAGGCCGGAATCTGGAATTGTGCCCGGTTAATGGCAACAGGATCGCCCTCTATTACATGGGACTTAAACATAGCTAGCGAATCGAGTGTACTAGAAACACCTCTGCCAACCATTCGGGGAATAAAAAGCGTGATTGTTTTGTTTTACAATCATAATGCCTTAACTAATTTATAATTTAAACGAACCAATGAAAAGATTACGTTAAGCCGAAGCTAATATCATATTTTACAGGCGTCTATAAAGTAATCGGTACTATAACCCAATATTCAAAACTACTTACAAGTACCTACCACAAAACGGATAGGTACAAAACTCAAGCACATAATAATATATGTACTTCACCTTTCATACCTACGCTCGGCGGTCGCTCTATCTACCGAGTCTGGCCATAAATAATGTTACAATTAAAAATAAGAAAGATATTACATTTGAATTTGGAATCTGTCATTTTTATACGATTGTTCATTGAGTTTTCTAATTTTGGCGCCAATACATTGTACAATGTTTTAAATTGTTTTATATTTATGTATAAAACTAACACACTGTAAAAGTAATAAATATTATTTGCAATAAAATTTTTTTTTCTTCGTGACAATATTTATGGCAAGACTAGGTATATATCTATCTCTCTCAAGCGCAAGGCTCTCGCGCTCGCACTCACTCGCACTCTAGTCCCAAACGGTCCGAGATATCGTGTTCGTGAGCAGTGTCTATGTGTGCGTTGCTCGAGCGCACTTGTATGTAGATTGACTTCTGTACCTACCTATCTATTTTGTGTACCTACCGTCCATTATCAGATATAATTATATATTTAGCCTACACGAATAGCGGATTATAAACCGTTTGTTCCAGGCCCGATTAAAAACCATAAAAATATAATTTATAGCCAAAGTTCAGTAGCTTCGACGTAGTTTTTATAATGTCGACGTCAGATGCTATAAACATGGCTGGTTTTATAGACCATCCCGTGTATACCGCGTTTTTAGACGGTGGGGAGTCGAGCCGTCATAAATTTAGCTTTGAATTAGTCTAGTACACTTCTAGGAGAATTAGCGTAGTGGGTTATTCCTTTGTTTTAAAAACAATGCCCGATTTTCAGGTATCATACACAAACACACAGATCTTACTCGGTACTTTATGAGTATCATTTAAATATTTGTTCCGTGCAGAAATTAAAATGTTTAGCCTCTGCGCCAACGCGGTTGTCAATTAAACTAAATGTTTTTAGCTTGCTAGCTGAAGTCAATTATTTAGACAAGTTTAGAGACATGTTTTTGGGGTTTAGGGGAATCTATCTCCATATCTCTGTTCCTTGGATACGTGTGCTCCAACTTAGACCCTGTCTGTGCTTACCATCAGGTGACAGCAGGGCCAAACGCGACCGAAACAAGAATAAAAACAAAATTATAAGAGCAAAGACAAGTAGTGGTTCTTCTGGATATGAAAATATTCACATGAAGTAGATCTTGAAAACCTACCTATATCTACTACAAATACCTTTATGATATAGGTAGCGATAATATTTAACATGACATAACATAACATCACGCCTGTATTCCCTGAAGGGTTGAGCAGAGGTGTTTAGTAACACACCCTCATTTCGCCATACGTTTAGATTTCATGTAATAGGGGTCGTGCCTATTGCCATCAGCCGGGCACAAATCCAAACTCCGGGTTGCAACTGAGGAATTCCACACGGAAAAACCCAAAGATAACACTTTGTCCGAGCTGGGGATCGAACCCAGGACCTCAAAATCAACAGTCGCGCTTGCCGCCACTAGAACAACGAGGCAGTTTACATAATAACATGACATAATGTCATAATAAATATTTATTTACTAGAATAAATGAAATATAAGTACGTTAGCTTGTGATAGGTTTTTCTTGATGTTACCTACTCAAATACTAACTTTCTTAAGAAACAAACGAACTGAACGAAACGGATAACATTTTTCTTTGAAAAGATCGAATATATCTTTTATGTTGTTTTTTTTATTTTTATCTTTCCAATCAGTTGTGAGTATATAGCTATAATATATTATCTACTGTAATATTTTATTGTTATTAATGTGTTTTATATTGTACCTACAGACGTTAACAAAGAATGATGTAACTAATTGTTTTGTAAAAATAATCTTTTCCACGCTACTGCAAATTAATTGTTCGATGCAAAATGATATTGAATCATTGTTTCAAAACATAATCAGCCCATTTCTGCCTCACTGCTGAGCACGGGCCTCTTCTCAGAATGAGAAGGGTTTAGGCCTTAGTCCACCACGCTGGCCTAGTGCGGGTTGGCAGACTACACACACTATCGAGAACTTTATGGAGCCCTCTGAGGTTTCCTCACGATGTTTTTCCTTCACCGTTAACGCAAAAGATAATCAAATTCTGATCCGCACATGAATGCGAAAAGTCAGACGTACGGGTCGGGATCGAACTCAGACCCTCCTGCATGAAAGGCAAGCGTTCAACCGCTAGGCTATCACAAAACAAAACAAATAAATATTTTTTGTTTTGTAAAGCACATATTGATTGAAAATATTATGAACATCTGCTTTTCTATACGCATCATATTATTATATTACCTACCTATGAAATTGGCATTTTTTTCTCACAAATAGAGAATCTCGTCACTTCTATGATTAAAAATGTTCATCAATTGATTAATATTATATCGAATAATGACCATCATAGACAACTACCAATAGTAAAAAAACCTTATTACTTATAGTTTCCTAAACATAAAAAATACCTTAAAAATTACTCCTCTGTTTGTTAGCAGAAATGACCACTATTTTTGTTTTAACTTAACCAAAACTTATTTTGTCACATAATCTAAGTGGCATACGTTATCTTAGTTTTTTATCATTAGTTCATAAAAGGTTTAAAACATTAGTGTTCATAGTTGTTAAATAAATTAAGAAAATGTTAGTATGAAAAATGCTACTTCTTTAAAATTATCCATAAAAAACGCTGATTTCATAGGTGGGGACCTAATATTATCATCCCTGCAGGCCCAGCATTTATTTCTGTGAGGAGTGTTCTCGTTGCTAGGTTACTTGATTTATTATTATTTATTATCTTCCGCATTGCTATGGGCCCACGCACAATATTGCAACGCAAATGCAATAAATATCACTATCAAGGATCGCGATCCAAATATTGTGATAAATGTTGAGCATGGAGCATTCGCCTAACAGTTATTACTTTAAACAGAATACAATAACACTGCTATTACACACAATACAAATTCGCGAATGTTCTGCCTAGCCTTTTCTCAACTATATTGGGGTCAGCTTCCAGTCTAACCAAATGCGGCTGAATACCAGTATTTTACACGGAGTGACTGCCATCAGACCTCCGCAAACCAGTTACTGGGCAAGTTGGACCGGTTGTCAGACTTTCGGGCTTCTAACTTCCCGTAACGACTGTCACAGGTATTCATAAGACAACCTGGACCGACTGTTTAACGTGCTTTCCGACGCACTGACGGGTCTATGTAACGAACGGTCACCCATCCACGGACTGACCGCGACAAGCGCAGCTTAACCTCGCGAATCATATAATCCGCGCGGTTAATAATTAGCCATGAGCACCTCAAATTAAAATTCACGCATATTATACTAAAACTAAATAATAACCATTTACGCACTTCAAGTTTTATTCATTCACAATATTGTTGAATAAAGTTAAGTCAATGACGCATTTGGCCAGTCAAATGGCGATTTGTCTTTTGTATACCTAATATTTAACAATGTCATTTAATCTTTTGAGATAATCTTCAGAACTAATTAGGGACTAAAAAGTGTGAGAATTCTTTACATAATATATTATTGTCTATTATACTCATTATCTTCATAATAAATAGGTATGAATTAATATGACGGGTGTTCTAGAAAATTAGAGAATTATCATAGTTATACCTATGTATTAATGGAAAACAATAAGAGTGTATAAACGTCGTCTAGAAACTTATATTATACCACTCAAACTGTAGGTACACATGGAACCAGTTGTGAATGGGACTATTTGCGAACGGGACCATGCGCGAATGGGACAATTTAAGCGATCTGCGAATGGAAGCACCTGTAAATGTGACCGTTTGCGATTCTGTGACGAGTTTACGAATGGGACGATTTGCAACTAATCCCATTGTAGTTACCTCCAGTCTATGTACTAAAAACAAAACCCGCATGTTGCCTGATCTATCAATTGCAATAGGATTTCGAAAGTGATAGCCGGTCTTTCATCTAGATACTAGTTAGGCATCGACAACGTCTTTGGTCCTGCCAATAAAATTTTGTATAAAAAGTAAAGAAACCTTTGATCATGAAACATCTATTTTGAATAAAGAAGCCACTAATACCACATTTATAGAAAACTAGCAACCCGCCCCGGCTTCGCACGGGTGCAATGTGGATACTAGTGTGAGGCATATAAACCTTCCTCTTGGATCACTCTATCTATTGCTGAAAACTGCATTAAAATCCGTTGGGTAGTTTAAAAGATCTAAGCGTACAGACAGCGGGGGCGACTTTGCTTTATACTAAATCAAATCAAATCAAATCGTTTATTTGCCAGAAATACATTTTAAATAGGAAGATCTTACAGCCTAAGAGTCACTGTATTCTGCCTGCAGGCAAGCGTGCAAAATTTTAAAATATTAATGTCCATATTTAGTATTCATTATTTTACATTACTACTATGTAAAGATAAGTATTGTATAATTATGATCCCTTAAAAACCTTTTAAGTTAAACGGTTTTATTTTGCAGTACCCCTGCAGCATCAGGATTTGAGGATTGAAGGTTGAAATTACTATAATGTTATATTGTCATGAGAATTGAATTCGAGTACGAAGCTTCAGGAGAATCGGTTAGTCAGAAGAAGTTAGAAAATCTGCTGAATCAAACAAATATACGAAGAAAGTGAAGCTAATTAAAACCTTTTTAAAACAGCCTCCTCAAGTGACGATAGGTACATAAGTAAGGCGCATCCTGGGCAGTCAGCCTCGCTACCAAACTCGTTGACTTGCAAATCTTTTTATCACAGCATGACCGATTCTCAAATAGCTCGTATCGGTACGAGGAAATTGTATAACTATTAAGATTTTCGAAAAATGCGTATCGTATGTTTAAAAAAGATCCTTGACCTAGACTAGAGTCAAGAGCAAACCCATCTCAAATAAAAAAAAACTGCCTCGTTGGTCTAGTGGTCGTGAGGTCCTGGGTTCGATCCCCAGGTCGGGCAAAGTGTTATTGGGTTTTTCGGTCTGGAATCCCTCAATAGTAACCCGGAGTTTGGATGTGTGCCCGGTTGATGGTAATAAACTCGCCACCTATTACATGGGACTTACTTACACATTACGGCCAAATGAGTGTGTTACTAAACACCTCTGCCCAACCCTTCGGGGAATACAGGCGTGATGTTATATTATTTTTTATTTATGTATTTTTAAAAGATACTTAACAGCTTGTTCACATAGAAACTGTTTAGAAGATCCCTTTTAGCGGATCCGTTTTCATTTTGTTCATATCACCTGTAGTTGTATGAGCGAGTTCACGTAGATGACAGTATTCTGAATCCAGTAAAAAACACTGGATCCGTTATTTTTATTGTATCCTGTCTGCCAAATGCGACGAAGTTGCCATTTGTTTACACACAGATGTGAACGAAGCATCCAGTACCGACGGATCCGTCAAAACGGATCCGCTGAGTGAACGGGCGGTTACTTTTTATACGAAATTTAAACTATCGGACTATAAGTACCTACATAGTAATAAAAATTACAACCAAAGGCCCCTCTGAAGTTCAATATTGGCATCGGACCCCTATTTACTTATTAATGTAACCTACGATCACGGTTGACGCGTCGGGAGTGCGAACACAGATAATTTATTATTTGCCCGGTGACTCTACAATCTAACATCAATTTGTGAGATTTGGGCTGGGAACCATCTAGTATGAGTCTTTTAGGACGATCAATGGTTTCACGTCAAGAAGTTGACAGATAAACGTATTGTTTGTGGCAGGCATGCACAGACCGAGGCCCGAGGACCGCATGCGGCTATTCGTCAATATAAATGCGGTCTTTTTTTTTTGGACTATCCTGATGGATGTCCCTCGCCCGGGGAAAGCGAGCAGGTCTGCCGGAATCTTACCGGCTAAAAACCAACGGTGTTCCTCCTCTTGACCGTTCGGCCGGGATCGCGGGATTCGCAAAAGCATGCACCGCAACAATATACATGCGGCCTGCTAGCGAATTAAACTCTTTTAGGAACTTTGTATGAAAATACTGCAATTTTTTTTTTAAATGCCCAATCTACATTTTTTTTAATTAATTTCAACTTTTTTGATTGTTTTCAATTGTGGTGGCCCGCTTTTTGCTCTTAGTCTGCCCGAGTGGCCCCTAGTCCTATATGTCTGTGCATACCTGGTTTGCTGACTACCTTGTCGGTCTAGTGGTCGCAAGCGCGACTGCTGAGCATGGGGTCCTGGGTTCAATCCCCAGGTCGGGTAGTGTTATTGGGTTTTTCCACTAGGAATTTCTCAGTAGCAGCCCGGAGTCTGGATTTATGCCCGGTTATTGGCAGTAGGCTCGCCCCCTATTACATGGGACTTAAACGTAACTGGCGAAACGAGGGTGTTACTAAAAATAACTCTGCCGAACCCTCCGGGGAATACAAGGCGTGATGTTATACCTGGTTTGTGGCCATGTTGATCGCGCCTAATAAACTAAAATGCAAAAAACCTTTTTACTCATCTCTATTAGGTACTATGATGTAAATGTACGGTCATAATAATATTCGGACTTAATGTAACGTACCTACATACATAATAATTATACCCAGTGCAGCAGTGGCCAATAATGGGCTAATAATGAATGCTGGGCACGGGCCTCTTCTCAGAATGAGAAGGGTTTAGGACTTAATCCACCACGCTGCCCTGGTGCGGCTTGGCAGACTACACACGAGAACTTGGAGCCCTCTCAGGTGTGCAGGTTTTCTCATAATGTTTTTCCTTCACCGTTAACGCAAGTTATAATCTAATGCTGATCCGCACATGAGTACGAAAAGTCAGAGGTGCTTCGTGGATCGAACTCAGACTCTCCTGCGTGGAAGGCAAGCGTTCAACCTACTATCACTGCTTATTTATAGAATAAAGTTAATCTAATATCCGGCCCTAACTTAGGAGGTTAAGTTCGGCGTAGAGTGCCGTTTTAGTTACGCTTGCATATTGCACATGTTTTGAGCAGCTGTGATTGGACCAGACTTTTTGTCAGCAATCCAGTAATTGCTGGTTTAGTTCCTTAATATGACACAGAGCATTTATCTCTGACCTTTGTGATGGCCTAATTTAATGCCCGACCTTGACATTTTACGTCTGTGTCCGACTACTATTTAGATAATAATTGACCGATTTATATATAGGTACTATGTTACATTAAGAAAAAAAGGCAGTGATAGCCTAGCGGCTGAGCGCTTGCCTTCCATGCCTGAGGATCTGACTTCTGCTTCGACTTCTGACTTTTCGAATACATGTGCGGATCAGAACTTGATTATCACTTGCGTTAACGGTGAAGGAAAAATCGCGAGAAAACCTGCACACCTGAGAGGGATCCATAAAATTCTCGTGTGTAGTCTGCCAACCAGGGCAGCGTGGTAGACTAAAGCCGAAGTCCTCATTCTGAGAAATGGCCCCTACCCAGCAGTGAGACTGTAATGGGCTGATTACTTTCTAACATTAAATGAGCTCCTTTCGACCTACGCCACCCAAATCCTAAAGGATACCGAATATACAAGTTTGATGGTTTTCAGATTTTTTTGTTTCTGGCTGCCATTACCGACTTTTATTGTTATCCATCTTGCGACCACCATAAATAACAGCCAAGCCATATTATTGGCAGATCTTGGCCCCAAGGGGTCCGAGGCAAAGCCCCTCCCCCCCATTATTTAACTTCGGGCCCCTTATTGTGTAATTTCATAAAAATCGAAGAAAAAATTTTAAACTCTGTTCTCCGTTTAATATCCGGCGCAAGTAGGAGTCCTACAAGGGAAGCGGAATATGAATTCCGATCGACAGACGGCCTGTTATTAAAATTACTTATGCATCGATCTTATAAAGTTCTTACTACTCAAGGTTGAAAACGTTGATGTTAAATTATATTTCGATATTGTTTGGTTTTGTAACCGACTTCAAAGAAAGACTGCTTTGTTGGTCTAGTGGTCGCAAGCGTGAATGGTGAGCATGGGTCCTGGATTTTTCCATTACGAATTTCTCAGTAGCAGCCTGGAGTCTGGATTTGTGCCCGGTTAATGATATTAGGCTCGCCCCCTATTACATGGGACTTAAAATAACTGGCGAAACGAGGATGTACTAAAACACCTCTGATGAACCCTTCGGGAAATATTAGGTCCCCACCTATGAAATTGGCGTTTTTTTCTCACAAATAGAGAACCTCGTCACTTCTATGATTTAAAATATTCATCAATTGTTTGATATTATATCGAATAATGACCATCATAGACAACTACCAATAGTAAAAAAACCTTATTACTTATAGTTTTCTAAACATAAAAAATACATTAAAAATGACTCCTCTTTTTGTTAGCAGAAATGACCACTATTTTTGTTTTAACTTAGCCAAACCTTATTTTGGTCGCATAATCTAAGTGGCATATGTTATCTTAGTTTTTAAACTTTAGTGCATAAAAGTTTTAAAACATTAGTGTTCATAGTTGTTAAATAAATTAAGATAATGTTAGTATGAAAAATGCAACTTAGTTAAAAATTTCCATACAAAACGCTGATTTCATAGGTGGGGACCTAATATAAGGCGTTATGGTATATTTCAAAAAAGGAGTTTCTCTATTTGACCTTAATGAGTGTATTTATGATTATGTCAAAAACCGTTGGTCACAATATATCGTCCGTCGGAGTCATTACTGGAACATCTCAAAAATTATGTGTTTTGGACTAAGTATGCAGAATGACAGAAAATTGTTGAAAGGAAAGCGTCTGTCTTGGTATGTGATGAGGAGGGATGAAACACATGTGACTAAGAGGGTGATGAATATGAATGTTGATGGATGGAGGGGGAGAGGGAGACCTAAGAAAAGATGGATGGATTGTATGAGGGAGGATAAAAAAAAAAAAAGAAGCCTAAAAATTTTAAGCCCTGGCTGGGGGCCTTAATTTTGGCCACCCACAGGAATAGTCCGGTTAAGCATAAACAAAGCTCTCGGAGCTTTATTTGCGAGCGGTCCCATCTAAAAAAAAAAAAAAAAAAAAAAAAAAAATGAGGGAGGATATGAAAGATAAGGGAGTAAATGATAATGAGACGGCTGACGAGGAAGAGTGGAAGAGAAAAACATATTGCGCCGACCCCAAGTAACTTGGTACCAGGGCAGGAAGATGATGATGATGATGATGCAGAATGATATAAAATTAAATGCTCTTTCCATATCACTACTGGAACAATTCATACGCGTTAATCTAACTAGAAGAAACGACATGTACAAAATTAGCCTTTCAAAATATCTAAAAACTTTCAACTTGGATTTTCTAAAAACAGCATAGGTTGAATTGTACCGGTAATGATTCTGACCGACGATATTTTGATGCCGGTTTTCACTAATCAAATAATAATATACTTACATAATATTATGTAATATTTAAAAAATGTTGATTATTAATTAATAATTCATTATTGTATGTGATCTCTGCCATTTCTGAGCAGATTTGAATGTTTTTTTTTAATAGACGGATTTCGTTCTTTGTTTTTACTGTACATATGTACCTACCATTTACTCTGTCGATATAATTAGAGGTCGTGGGTAGATAATTACATTCTCTAGATCTATTTATGTATCATAGTGGTTTTTACCAACCCAAATCTTACTTCTATTTTCATGTGGTTAGTGACTAACCTGGTGTCAGAGTTTATGACGCCTATGCAACTCTGACTTGGCTTCACATGCCGTCGAGAAATATCTCTCAGGCATGCCGGTTTCCTCACGATGTTTTCTATCACCGTTTTTTGGCAAGTGATAATTATACAATACGCACATGAATCCGAAAAGTCAGAGGCGTGTGCTCGAGAACTCGAGACATCGTCGGTTTGAACTCGAGACTTATGAGTGACCAAATCTTGCAATATACAGGGTGTAAATGAAATCGTGTAATTCCTTCAAACCTCGTGATTCACTGCTGACATCCATTAACGGGATACTTATAGATTCCATAAAAAAAAATACATGAAGTAAACATGTGTTCGTATCGTGGGGCATTATAGCGCCCCGAGCGAATTGCGCGGCTATCGCTCGCTGTGCGGTCATTTAACTCAGGGAGCTAAAATGCCTCACGTTAAGAGCACATATTTACTTCGAGTATTTTTTTTTATTAAATCCTAATGTACCTACCCCGTGCAGGGTTAATCTATGTCAGCAGTACATCACGAGGTTTGAAGGAATTACATAATTTCGTTTACACCCTGTATACAAACACAAACAGACAGACAGCAAAGCAAGATGAATGCAAACTATCAAAAACCTTCGCTATCTTCTTTGGAAACTACAAGTGTGAAGTTATACATATCTGCATTTTACGACGATGTTATGTCGGAACATCTGAATTCGTCCCAAAATGTTTACTTTACATTATCATATCGTATCGCGGCGTCTGCGTCAGAATATAAAATTTTATGCAGTTTCGATTATCGAGCGCGTCACTGGACCGATAGTGAACACCACTTCAGACCGCTAAGCTTGAACTGGTACTAAGCAGTCGTGTTGCGGAAGGTCATCGGCGTGGTATAATAATATATTACGCTAGGTAGTCTCTTCCTTGGCTAGGTTACGTGATTAGGCCAAGGCTACGTCATCGCTGTGGTGTGCTGTCACTATTGTATTAAAATAATGATAAAAATGCATTTTTCCACTTTCTTGCTTCATTTTGAACTAGTTATTTTATACAGTTAACTTTTTTAACTAAATAGATGATTCATAACACGAGATAGCGAATAGGCTAATTAGCAATTTATTTTATACTAGCTGTGTCCTCACGGCTCCGCCCGCGTAAGTAGTTTTATTCCAGTAATAAATATAACTTATGTTACTCAGTGATAATGTAGCTTTCTAACGGCAAAAGAATGTTTGAAATCGGTCCAGTAGTTTTTAAGTTTATTCGTTACATACAAAAATACAAATCTTTCCTCTTTATAATATTAGTATAGACTAGCGACCCGCCCCGGCTTCGCACGAGTGCAATATAGATACTAATGTAGGGCATATAAACCTTCCTCTAAAATCACTCTATCTATCACTGAAAACTGCATTAAAATCCGTTGCGTAGTTTAAAAGATCTAAGCGTACAGACAGCGGGAGTGACTTTGTTTTATACTATGTAAAGAAGATTCATTATCAATCTAAAATCTCCTGAATTGTATTGAAGATGTGAATCAATAGCAACATTGATCGTGACGTAGTTTTAGGCCATCGTGGGAAGAGAAAACCTGGCGTAGCATATTATATATTACTAGCTGTGTCCTTACGGCTCCGCCCGTGGCCTATGTTATTCAGGGATATAGTAGCTTCCTAACGGCTAAAGAATTTTTGAAATCGGTCCAGTAGTTTTTAAGTTTATTCGTCACATACAAAAATCCAAATCTTTCCTCTTTATAATATTCGTATATAAGTATAGATTATATCAAGGTTATCGGTAGTTAAATGCAATGTGGG
The DNA here is from genome assembly GCA_910594945.2 of Amphipyra berbera. NCBI lineage: Eukaryota > Metazoa > Arthropoda > Insecta > Lepidoptera > Noctuidae > Amphipyra > Amphipyra berbera. Next base: position 7,495,190 of record OU343144.1, on the reverse strand, counting down.
CCATTTTCTTTCTTTCATCTTTGGTAGCCTTTTTCTATCCACTCTACCGCAACCTAGTTCATGCAATGACACATGTAGTATAACTTCTTGTGAAAGAGCTCGTCCGGGGCTATTATACCACCATACCACTGCCGCTAAGCATTATTGCTGTGTTCCAGTTTAAAAGATATGGGTGCCGGTTAAATTACAAACAAATGAGATTTTCCAACTTTTCTCGGCTGGCAACGTATCAGCAATACGACATAAAGGAACAAGATTAATTTAGTTAAAGCAAACGTTGATATATTCATATGAAATATTGAGTTATACTCAAGAACTCTGACCGTGAATCCTAATGTCCTAATTTTTCATCTTAATGAGGATAGTAGAGTAGATAATAAATCTTGGGATACGAATCAATTGACCTTGCTATATCTGGATTGATTTACATGCGCAAATAATTATTATTATGTGTTGCCCGCGTGGTTGTTACATATAGTAAAGATCTTTTGATCAATTCGTATCTTCTTCTTTTCGTGTAGTTAGTGACTAACCTGGTGTCAGAGATTATGCCACCCAGGGGCCTCTGACTTGGCTTCACATGCCGTCGAGAAATATCACTCAGGCATGCCTCACGATGTTTTCCTTCACCGTTTTTTAAGCAAGTGATAATTCTAACTTATCGTTCTTCTTTCAAATTGGTCCCGCAAAATTGGAGGTCTCTAAGTACTCTAACTGTTAAAGAGATAAGCCGAGATTGTCTCTGAGTGTTGTGAATGACTCTCGATGGCTCCGGGCGAAGCTTGGCACCACTTATGTCAATTCTGGACGTATTATATTGTTTGCTAGTACAGCTTTGGACGCTGTGTTTCTAACGATTTATGTGCCGGTCGTAAATCTATATTGTGGGTATCATTCTGATAAGCGCCCTCGAAAGAGGTCAAGATGGATTGGACTTGCCTGAAAATAGTTGCAACGCATAGAAAATAATATGGGCGGTTGTTGTTTTACGATATTATCAGGACGCTTGTTAGAAGTATGGCAAAAAGTCTAGTCCATCCTTGAAATCTCCCCTAGCCTTTTCCCAACAATGTTTGGGGTCAGCTTCCAGTCTAACCAGGTGCGGCTGAATACTAGTATTTTACACGGCGCGACTGCCATCAGACCTCCGCAACCCAGTTATTGGACAATGCCGATATCATTAGACTGGTTGTCAGATTTCGGGCTTCTAATTACCCGTAACGACTGTCATAGGTCTTCGTATAACACCCGGGACTGACACTTTAACGTGCTCTCCTGGACGGGTCTCGATGTGTAACGAACGGTCACCCATCCACGGATAAACCGTGGTAAGCGCAGCTTAACCTCCATCCATTATTAGTCCATTTTCAAAAGTAACTTCCTTAATACTCCCTTCAAAAGCCTTACCCAACACCGTACCCATTTATGCCCGATTCAAGTTATATTTTCCGTTACTCGATAGAGCGTGTTTACTGGTGAGCGAACTAACCGATTAGTTCCTTTCAGAACTAAGCTCTATTGTTTACCATAGTGTCTCGTCGGCTGATCATATTTTACGTCATCGCCCCCCACTCTGGTCATGACCCTGGTTTATTTTTGATGTTAGCGGTATTAGTGGATTTGGTCGGGTTTGTTTGGACATTCGGGAATGAAATTTGTTGGTTAGACGTGGCGTGGAGGTTTACGGATCTGTTTAGCACACAGAAATCTAAATAATCTAGATATCTATGGGTAAGCCCTAGTAGCTTGTGGTTTGAAAACCTGTGATATACAAATGTGACTTTAATATGTCATATCGTTCCCGTAGAGTGAAAAGTCACTAAGTCCCAAATAAGCCATTTTGAAAAAAAAAGTAGTGTTTAAAAAAAACTAACTAGTGTTTAGTTTAACATTCCTGATTCTATGGTCTCATCTCATAAGAAATATATAAAAGTTTATTCAACATAAGCTAAAACAAAATAATGCGTATTGTTTTAGAGATAATTAATGATAACTTAAATAATTAATTTACCTTAGTTGTTAGTTAATGGTTTTTCGAAACCAGTTAGTAATTTTTCATCCACCATTTGATAGTTTTGAAAGGGAATAACTTAATTTAATTAGAATTGAACTAATGGTCAAATTCTCAAACGCTACTCAATTTTAAGTTGCCGTTAAGTCTCGTGCTATCACTGTCACTTTAAAGCGAAATGAAAGAGACAGCACGGAATCAACGCCAACTCAAAATTGAGTAGCGTTTATTTGGCCATAAGTGCGAAAGATTCAAGTCAAATCGATTGTTGATCGAGTAGTTACTTACGAATTAATATTGACAAATATAAAACAGACTACCTTGTTGGTCTAGTTACCAAGTGATTGTTGGTTAGTGCTGAGCATGGGGTCTTGGGTTCGATCCCCAGGTCGAGCAAAGTGTTATTGGGTTTTGCCGTGTGGGATTCGTCAGTAGCAGCCCGCAGTTTGCATTTGTGCCCGGTTGATGGCAATAGGCTCGACTCTCATTACATGGGACTTAAACATAACGGTGAAATGAGGGTGTTACTATACACCTCTACCTAATTATGTGTTAGAAATCAATGGACTAACATTCACGACGCAGATCTATACTTCTATACTAATATTATAAAGAGGAATGATTTGTATTTTTGTATATAGGTAACGAATAAACTTAAAAACTACTGGACCGATTTCAAAAATTCTTTTGCCGTTAGAAAGCTACATTATCACTGAGTAACATAGGCTACGGGCGGAGCCGTGAGGACACAGCTAGTAATATATATTTTGTTGTTAAGTATCTGAAGATACCGACCGATATCAACATAACTATCAGATACAAAATATATAGGTACACATAGAAAATATATGCAGATACAAATTTTATTATCTAAATCTGGTTTTTTATATAATATATTATCGCAACTTTTCCGTATGGGATATAGTACGACACAACTAAGAAGTCGCATCGGCAAACCACGTAAAACCGATTACTTCCGAACTGAGTGTGACTTCAAGACCACGAATTTTTATTAGTAACGCAGTAATAAATGATCTTTACGCTGACGCAATAAGTGTGAGTGTCGTGAAAACGAGCGACTGCCATTGGTTGTTCGATCAAGTACCTAGGTACCTACTTTTTATACGCAGATACACCTAAATAAAATATTATAGTATCTGCATCGTTTGTCACGGCCAGTAATTTTTATTAATTGACTATTACAGCATAATGTTTGCATTTAATTAATGTTCAATTCAAAAACAAACAGAACCTGTACACCAAGCACGAACATGACTGTGACGTGGAGTATCGTAAACGGACAGTTGAATTTTCGATTCAAAACTTACATTAGCGATATGTGAGTTTTGAATCGAAAATTCAACTGTCCTATAGCGTTTTGGTTTATTTTTTTTGCGATATGCACAATTTGTATCATACATAGACATGAATAAAGTTTTCAATTTAATTAAATACTATGAAACGAGTACGAAACGAGTTGGGGGGGCTCGTGGCTAAATAACAACCGCGCCGATCGTACGATTTGCGAGGTTAAGCTGCGCTTGCTGCGGTCAGTCCGTGGATGGGTGACCATTTGTTACACATCGAGACTCCTCCGTGCCTCGGAGAGCACGTTAAGCCGTCGGTCCCGGGTGTCAAACGAATACCTATGACAGTCGTTACGGGTAGTCAGAAGCCCGAAAGTCTGACAAACGGTTTAACCTTAGGATATCGGCATTGCCCAGTAACTGGGTTGCGAAGGTCTGATGGCAGTCGCTCCGTGTAAAATACTGGTATTCAGCCGAATCTGGTTAGACTGGAAGCTGACCCCAAGATAATTGGGAAAAGGCTAAGAGGAAGACTATGAAACGAGTATTTCCAATTCAAAATTCACTCACATCAACGTTACGTATACCTTTCTAACGGCTTACTGGATCATCGATAAAAGAAGTCAATGATGCGACATTCCAATTTCGAATTATGTGAATCAAAACAGTCGGTGTTATTTAAAACGTGAACACACGTACGGATATGATGAGTCCTCCCAAATATTAAAAAACGTAACCTGAACATTTCGCATACGATTTCCAATCAGTAAAAGTTATTGAAGCCAAAATATTAATCCAATGCAGGATATTAAACATTTCTTCTGATCCTGTCCCAATTTTTCCAACATCCTGCCAGTCTTCGGGATTCAATTTGCATATTTCTTATATAACCACGTACTTTAATGCATGTTACGTTGACGTATGTTATAACAATGTCGCAGTTAAATAAAATGGTACCGACGTGATCCGAATAAATACTGAAGCCAATTATCGGCCGATCGTATCAATAGCTGTTGAGGCTTATAAACTCCTCGTAAAATTTTGGTACTATGGTTTCCTATTCCGTTCTTAAAAGGCTATTCCGTTTATGGATCAATTCCTTTCCCGTCTTTGTTTACGCATTGATGAGGTTTTAATAATCTTTGTTTTGGGTAAATAAATTTGAGAGTTTTTTTTTTGAGAGACGATTTTTTGTGGATACTTTAGAACGCTCTTTGAGGGGCTCATGGCTAATTATCAACCGCACGGAGTATACAATTTGCGAGGTTAAGCTGCGCTTTCCGGGGTCAGTTTGGGTGGGTGATCATTCTTTACACATTGAGACCTTAAACAGTCAATCCCAATCCAATCATATGGATACCTATGACAGTCGTTACGAGAAGTCAGAAGCCCGAAAGTCTGGCAACCGGTCTAGCCTTAGGATATCGGCATTGCCCTGTAACTGGGTTGCGGAGGTCTGATGGCAGTCGCTCCGTGTAAAATACTGGTATTAAGCCGCATCTGGTTAGACTGGAAGCTGACGACAACATAGTTGGAAAAAGGCTAGGCATAACAACTCGTATAAATAAAGCTCTTTTTTGCAGAATGTAATTTTTTTTCATTAAAATCTGTGGATTATATAAATTGCGTATCAGTAAGGTTTAATGTTTTCAGTAACGACTACAGAGTATTCAAATCAGTCGTTAGTGTAAACTTTATTGCAGAATCTAATCCCAAATAGGTACATTATGTTTTTGCCAAAGTAAAATCTAGAATTTTTGCTTTAGTAGGAATATGACCACAAACTGCTGAAATTAGCCCTTAACGCAAACCTTGCTGTAGAATCTAATCTCAAATACCTAACTACTTAATAACAAAATTTCAGCAAGTTTAGTACTCACTAAAGTTAAAATCTAGAACTTTGCGTCAGTAGAACATTGCCCTAGTGAATTTTTGATACTAAAGTCGAAAGATTTCGCTGACTTTGCACCCCTTCCCGGCGCCCTATAAATTTTTATTAACCTCAATTATTATTCTTAGAGGTCAAAGTAGAGAGGAGCCGACTGGAAATAAAGATAAGTGCGCTATCATACTGATTTTAATACGTTTAAATATTTATTTGGGGGCCTTTTGCATTTAAATACTGACTAGAAAACGTAAACGTACCAAAGAGTTTAAAACAAAAGATATATAAAATAATAATTTCGAATAAAGAATAATAAATATAATTTTAAAAATACTTTCGCATTTCCTCGTACTTAGTCTAGGCAAGGGGTTGGCAACCTTTTGAGACGGAAGAGCCAAAATTTGCAATTTACAAGATTTCACAGATTTTAAAGAGCCACAAAAAAAAATCGTTACGATATTATAGTATTTGCTTATGTATGTTTGATTTTGTATTTAAAATAAACGACTTTAAATACGAAATCATATTTCATTCATATAAAAACACAACTATTTTTAGCACAAAATATATTTTCTCAAACGTACTATATCTCAGTCATACCTACTATATTATAGTACTCAATTATGAATCGATTGAACGATTTAAGGATTTCTATAGTAAAATTATTAATTGTTGCATATGGAACTGGAGAGCCGCAACTTTAGATCGAAAGGGCCACTTGCGGCTCGCGAGTCGCTGGTTGCCGATCCCTGGTCTAGGCGTATATGGAGGCGCAGGCCGTGCAGGCAACATAGTTCAATCACAGTTTTGCAATCCATACAGTTGGGCGACGCCTACACCGGCGATGCCATACATGGATCGCAAAACTGTGACGGAACCGTCATGCCTGCACGGCCTGCGCCCCCGTATACGGCTAGGCGAAATACAGGGAAATGCGAAAGTTTAATGGAAGTTTATTATAATATAGTTTAAAGTAAAGGAAGGTTAGAGGAAGTGTATTGTACTTATCAAACCGCCAAAAAATATTTCAGACTACGAGTCATGAGAGGGCCCTCATTACAAATATTTGATAAGACACTAGTCCAATCCCGTATGTACAGACAGCTGAATCAATAGGGTGTCACCCCCCTGGTAACTTGCTGAAGCTCTTTTAATGCGCCTTTGTTTTTTTTTTAATTCTTAACTTGTTCGTGTTTGACCAAATTTCACCTGATGCGCAGACATGGTCTAAGATGGAGGACACGAATTTAAAGAACAGAGATATAGAGGGATTCCCTTATACCTCTCTGTCGGCTGTCACATACACACGGCGGAACACAGTAATCTGCTTGGTGCCGGACTTCAATATGAGGGTGGTAACTAGCCAGAAGGACCATAAATCCTACCACCAAGCATACTGGGTTTTGTTGAATCTTACAACACACGTCTATTCCCAGCGTGCGGTGAGGAAGTTTTATATTCTAACCCGTGCCCACACGAGATAAACTTCTAGTAGATACAATTTTCCAGGTATTAATAGAAAGCTCTCTCTATTATAATCTGTGGATTTATTCTGTTGCTTTCTTTGGAAGAGGTTGATTGGGAGTGTCTCTGATTCCTCTGTTGTGGGAATCCATGCCGGTGGAATTGTGTTCGCTGATGACGATTTTTTTTAATGCAAGGTTAGTTGGAAATAAGCCGCGGGCCACCTAAAGTATCACTGATGACTATTTTAAATTTTCTAAATTCAATTTCAAGTGTTAAAATTTCAAAATTCGATAATTTTTATTTGCATGCAAAAATATTTTTATTTTAGTTTTTTTAAAAAAAAAAAACATTCCTGCTTTAGTTATGAATTCAGAAAATTAATTTTCTAATCCGTGACCCAAAATATGAACTAAATTGAAAAAACAGCTGATCATAGCTATGGACGGATAGATTTTAACATATTTTTTACGAAATCTTTGAAAAGCTATTTCTCTTAAACTATCGAGTTTTGAGAGAAGTTGTAGAACAAAAGTTATCCCTTATTATGAGTACTTTAACACCCTTTCGGCTGAGTACCTCCTTTTCGACTAACCTTGTATATGTAATTGTACCTAATAAAATAGGACGTAGGTACATAACGAAGGCTTGCATAGTCGCGGAAAATCGAACAAATGAATCCAAAAAAAAATTGAAAAAAATACTCTATTGTATTAATAAAACTCGCATGTGCCAGGGTACATAACAAGACTTTCCAAAGTTACCAGGGGGTACCCAATTAACGCGGCTGTCTGTACATACCTACTAAGTTTTATCTGAACCAAAAGTGCCATTGAATAAGATTAAATAAAAAAGTAAACCCAAATCGGGATTAATCAAACCAGACAAACGAAGTTATCGCCAAAAAATTGAGAAAAATAACAAGTCATTTACCATGTTTTTTTACCAAACCGGCAGGAATATGGTAATAAGCTCCTGAATATTTAATTGATAAGGCTCCAGGTTGGAATAATTTATTAGTTTAGTTTCAAAGATTAGCGATCAAGTCTTGTGGAAATAAGCGATAAAAGGAGAAATTAGTAAAATCTCTGAGGAATTTAGTTATTTCTGTGAACGTAGTTAGCTAGCGTCTAGTCTTTTGATTATTAAGATAGCAAAACGTTTTATTGCTATTACGACTTTTGTGGATTTTGATGGGCTCTAAATCTAATAAATGTTAGGATTAACAGATTTAAGAACCTTCAAGAATTGTAAATGTGAAGACGTTTGGGATTCATTTGGCCAAATACTCAACGCTACTCAATGTTATGTTGCCGTTAAGACTCGTGCTGTCACTGTCACTCTAAGGCGAAGTGACGGTGACAGCACGAAGTTTTGAGTATTTGACCATTAGAGATTATTTTACAAAGGTATGAAGCTTACGTATATTATAAAGATCGCTAATAAATTTAAAAAAAATTATGTTAATTTTCGGTTTAGTTACGTGTATTTTTTGGGATTACCCGACTAGTATCTCACCCAAACGGAGTCTTTAATCATGAGATGAACACGAGGCGAGGTCGCGAGTGAAACATACCGAATCCTGCCACCATTCGTTACACATCGAGACCCATCCGTGCCTCAGAGAGCACGTTAAACCGTCTGTCCCGGGTATCATACGAATACCTATGACAGTCGTTACGGGTAATCAGTAGCCCGAAAGTCTGACAACCGGTCTAACCTTAGAATATCGGCATTGCCCAGTCTGGATGGCAGTCGCTCCGTGTAAAATACTGGTATTCAGCCGCATCTGGTTAGACTGGGAGATGACCCCAACATAGTTGAGAAAAGGCAGAACGCAGGTGAGTTTACATGTGTGCAGCATGCAGTGCTATCATCGGTGTAATGTAACAGGAACCCGCCATTGCAAACAAAACAATTCACGAAATCGTAAACAGAACAGTTTGTAAACGAATATTGTACTAAAACTGATGTGCAATTCAACACAAATTGAACTGAAACAATACACAGTGTGTTCCAACATACAGGTCGGTTCCAATTAATATACATGGTGTTTATTTAAACAGAGCCTTATTGCTTGTTAACAATAGATTTGATTGGAACGTTTTAATAGTTTAAAAAGTTTTACGAATCGGGTCGGCCATCGGAAACAGTTTTTTTTGTTGCCTTGGAATATCCCACTCCTGAGCCAACTTCTCCCCTTTTGCCTTCCAAACCTCTCTATTTTTTGCCGTTTCTAACCTTGTCAGCCCCACAAACACGTCTAGATCCACACGCCACCTACGCCGTGGTCGACCTCGACGACGACGTCCTCCTTCAGGCATCCAGTGAGGGACGATCTTTGCGCACCTCTCCGGGTGCATTCAAGCGACATGACCGACCCACTCCCATTTAAGCCTGGCTGTTATTTCTCTAACATCTGCTACTTACGTTATGGAGCGCAGAGTGGTGTTTCTAACACGATCGGTTAGTTTAACACCGAGGCACAAAACAGATAGGTACAGAAGTCATTCACATGTATGTACTTCACTTTTCATACCTACGCTCGGCGGTCGCTCTATCTACATATCTATCTATCTCAAGCGCATGGCACTTGCGCTCGCACTCACTCGCACTCTAGTCCCAAACAGTCCAAGATATCGTGTCCGTGAGCAGTGTCTATGTGTGCGCTGCTCGAGCGCACTTGTATGTAGATTGACTTCTGTACCTATCTATTTTGTGACCGAGGATACTACGCTCCATTGATCGTTGTAAACAGATACGTATTCATATTTCTACGCCATCCTAGTATTAATTTCGTCAGACACAATCAAATATCGGATCAAACAATGATTGGTAAATTAAACGGGGTGAGCAAACATTGCCCAATAATTATCAAATATTATATAACTGTATACTGGATTAGTAAATACCATTTTAACTGTGTATACGTATTTGCGAAATAGGAAATCCAAAGCTGCTTTAATACTAATTGCATTCACGGAAACCTATAAATCACTAAATAGCATGTAATTTATTGTTTTAAATTCAAAACTGCCTCGTTGGTCTAGTGGTGGCAAGCGCGACTGCTAATCGTGAGGTCCTGGGTTCGATCCCCAGGTCGGGCAGTGTTATTAGGTTCTTCCGCGTGGAATTCCTCAGTAGCAACCCGGAGGGTGGCTTTGTGCCCGGTTGATGGCAATAGGCTCGCCCCCTATTACAATGGGACTTAAACATAACGGCGAAATGAGGGTGTTACTATACACCTCTGCCCAACCCTTCGGCGAATACAGGCGTGATGTTATGTATGTAAATTTAAATGCTTGCAATGCTTGGAAACTCGACTCTAGTTTGATCTTGTTTTAAGAATACATTTTATATTAGTAAACGAATTGGTGATGTACCTAAGCGAATTTCGAATCGAAAATACAACTGTCTTATAACATTTCAGGTTTTTTTTTACGACATGCACAATTTGTATCATACGTAGATATGAATAAAGTTTTCAATTTAATTAAATAGTATGTCCGAGTATTCCGATTTAAAATACACTAACTACCGTTACGTTTACGACAGCGTTCGTGCTAGGCTTACTGGCGCAGGGTCAGTAGAGTCGATCTGTGGAAATATGAGCTGGGGCGAACCAACCGCCAACAAAACGACCCGACCAGCCAGCCAACTTGCTTATTGACATTGGACCAATCGGTTCTACCGATCATGAGCCAAATTGTACCGTTCATACACACCTTTAGTCTTCTTCTTTTCGTGTGGTTAGTGACTAACCTGGTGTCAGAGTTTATGCCGCCATGAGCCTCTAACTTGGCTTCACATGCCATCGAGAAATATCTCTCAGGCATGCCGGTTTCCTCACGCTGTTTTCCTTCACCGTTTTTAAGCACGTGATAATTATACAATACGCACATGAATCCGAAAAGTCAGAGGTTGCCTTGGGTTCGAACTCGAGACCTATGACTTGGCAGTCCGACGGTCACACCACTAGGCTATCACTGCTATGCACACCTTTACTGATTTCTGTTAATTGCCCATAGCTACTTAAACTCACCCATAAAATATTTAATCGTTGCACCATTGATGGCGATGACGTCATTCGTCCTTTCCACCATAACGTTTCCCATAAAAATATTGTTCACGCTGCTTGACACAACACATGATTAGTGTTCTAAGTTAAGTAATACAGTTTTTATACTTAGACCGTTACACTTTGACCCCGGACGTGTTTTTGTTGTCTTATTGCGTTTTTACCGTACTATAGAGTACACTACGGATTAAAATTTACCGATTGATTGGATATTACCGATCGATTCGATTTTACCGATTCGAATTTTAGATGTCACTAGCTGTTGTATGCGGTTTCACTCGCATTTTAGGGTAACTACTTTACGTACAGTCTGTAACAAAAGTATGTTAACACTTCAGTTTTTTAAATCATAACTAAACACAATAATATTCAAATTTAATCGGAACACATGTAGCAATAAAATAACACAAACTATTGACTATTACATGAAATGCTGAAAAGCAGTGTAACGATTAATTTTGGGTTAATTTAGATGTTATGTAAAAATAATAGTGTTAAGCAACTTTTTTTGCTGACCGTACCTGGATAAAAGTGTCCTATGTTTTGAATCCAGGACATGGTATACCTGTGTGCCAAATTTCATTCAAATCCGTTCAGTTCTTATATTTAATCTCCATAGTTCCGGTGAAATTACAGGCACATGAGACTTTTCAACTTAGTCTAAGAGTTGGTACCGCATCAACAATCAACTTGGGGTTGTAGGGTATACATATAAGTGGCAGTAATCACTTAACATCAGTAGGTCTAGCACGAATGTTGTTGAGTTACTACCATAACTAGACAACATTCTAGACGCAGGTAAACTCACTACCTGCGTCTGTGTTCCCGAACGCATTCAACCTGAATCTCTTCAAAGTTAGAGTTAACAGGCTTCTTCTGGGTAAGCTCACTCCATCGTTGACTTTGTCTCTGTTTGACCTAGACTAGAGTCAAATGCAAACACAATTCAAATAAAAAAAAAAATGTTAATGTAAGTGAATTTTGAATCGGAAATACTTGTTTCACACTTACCATTTAATTAAATTGAAAACTTTATTCATATCTATGTATGATACAAATTGCGCATGTCGCAAAAAAATAAACCAAAATGTTTTATGACAGTTGTATTTTCGATTCAAAATTCACTTATATTAGCGATACGTTTACGATACTATACGTCAAACGTTTGTACTAGGCCTACTTATTGTTTGTCGCTATCGTATAGTTTTTAATATTATTATAATAGTTAATATAAAAATAATAGTCTGCATATAATAAACTTACAATACAACAGCACAAAAATTTAACATGAGAAAAAAATTTAACGCTTATATTCCGCACTGTGGTATGGGCCTAAGTAAACACGCAACGACTTATAAATTACACCCTACCCGCATCGCTCAAAAGTGTTTTCATTTTGTGTGCAACTACCCTGATCTGATTTGTTTTTATTCACTTCTATGTCAAAACAATGTAATATTATGTTTTAAAAGAAATAGTTTTAAAACGTGTTATGTTAGTCCTACACAACACCTTTTGTTTTATAGAAACATTATTTACTTTATTGGTTTGTAATACCTACCGCTTACTGGCAGATAATGATGTTTTAACCTACTTATGTTTTCTCTTTAAGTGAATTTCTCATTCTTTTGAGAAATAAATATCTTTAACCGTAATATCAATTAATCAATCAATAAGCCCTCTATCCTGAACTCCCGTCTGTTTTGAAGTGTTTGTTTTCCTCTTTTAAAGGATATCTCTAAGTTCAGTGTGCCTTTTGGCAAAGGCCTCCTCTAACATTTTCCATTGTGTTCTATCTCTGGCAACCCTTCTCCAGTAAGGGCCCGCTGTAAGCTTCAACTCATCTTGCCATCTCTTAAGTTGTCTTCCCCGTTTCCTTTTTAATATAGTGAAGAGTTAACTTTCCAACTGCCTCGTTGATCTAGTGGTGGCAAACGCGACTCTGATTGTAAGGTCCTGGTTTCGATCCCTAGGTCGGGCAAAGTGTTATTGGGTTTTTCCGTGTGGAATTCTTTAGTAGCAGCCCGGAGTTTGGATTTGTGCCCGATTGATGGGCAATAGGCTCGCCCCCTATTATATAGGCCTTAAACATAATTGCGAAATGAGGGTGTTACTATACACCTCTGAACAACCCTTCAGGGAATACAGGCGCGATGTTATGTAGATTTTATAACTTTCTCAATAAAAAAGTATTTTATACTAGCTGCCCGGACAGACCTCGTTCTGTAAAAAGTTATTGGCCTGTAGTGGGAAAAGAAAAGTGTTGTTTTTACTATTTTCCACGCAATTTTTATGATTTTTCTCTCCGTAAGAACCTTCCTTATGCCTTAAGGAATATATAAAAAAAAATTGCCGAATTGGTCGAGCCGTTCTCAAGTTTTGCGCTTAGCAACACATTTGGCGATTCCTTTTTATTTATATAGATAGATTATTGTGCAAGAATATTCCACTTCAATTGCCGATTTAAAAGTACCTATGTATATAGGTACACATAGATGCATAAAGCCTGTTGTAACAGTTACGTGTTTCTATACTTCATAGGTAGGTACGTGTTAGAATATAGATATTGTATTGGCCTAGATCGGGGCTTCTTGCTCCTCCCTGGTAGTATGGTAGGTAGGTAATTGCTACGTTAATACTAGTTGGTATGTATGGTAATCGTGATGTCAAGGGTAATTTGAATCTATTGATTAAGTTAACTAGAGCCTGAACTGCTGAAGTTGAGTTACTTCATAATTGAAGACAACGGCGATTGCTCTTGGGGATGAATTATTATTTGAGATCCGTATCATAGATACATACATACATAAACTCACGCCTTTTTCCCATGGGGGTAGGCAGAAACTATAGAACGCCACATGCTACGACTCTTACATACCCCTTTCGCTTCATCCACATTCATACATCTTGTCATACACGCACGCCGGTTGAGAGTACTACGCACCTGACCTTTGTGAAGAACATCACCAATAACATCGATGTATGTCCTTCTAGGACGTCCTCTACCGGCGTTCCCATTAACATCCGCCTTATAAATTTCTTTTGTTAATCGCCGTTCACTCATCATAGATATTGAGTTAAATACAATCAGGGGAAATGAATCCGGCTCACCAACATTAACCTTTTAACCGGTTGAGTCGCATTTCTGCGACAAATATTTCCGTGCCCCTACCGCGCGTGTCGTATTTCTGCAACAGAGAACATGCATGTTTTTTTTGTTATATTGTCGTCTTATGAACTGCGTGGTACAACTAAAACGATTATTCAATAGAGATATGATTTACAACAATTACTTAAAATTGTTTCATAGCTCTAAGTATTGAAAAGCTTAATATATTTATTGTGGGTATTGTTTTATCGATTCGTAGTCACGCGCTAGGGACACAGCAATTGATATTTAGCCTAGCGCTTAAAAGGTTAAACAAATGTTTTCGGTTTATGTTGGGGACTCAGATTCGTTGCTCCTGAGTGTAGATACCGCAACTTTGTCAAATTATACTACATGTATCTAATCAAACTTATCGCAAACACAAACACCCCAATTAGAATATTCAGTCATAATCATAATACATACACTGAGTTTTTTCTTTTATGTGCTTAAATATTTTTTATTTAAATCAAATCAAATAAAACGTTTATTTGCTATCTTTATATAGTATAATACAAAGTCGCTTTCGCTGTCTGTACGCTTAGATCATTTAAACTACGCAACGGATTTTAATACAGTTTTCAGTAATAGATAGAGTGATTCAAGAGGAAGGTTTATATGCCGCACATTAGTATCTACATTGCACCCGTGCGAAGCCGGGGCGGGTCGCTAGTAAATACATAAGAAAATAGTATTATTTTTTTATTAATAACTGCATTTAAAATTCAGTCATATGAGCTTGACATAAGACTCAATTTTCTATACCTTAATAATTAAAAGACTGAATTGAAAAAGCACGTTATAAAAAAAATACACACATCAAAACGGCTGAATTCAATTCTATAGGCCTATAGGCCCTCGGAAGATCACTGTATCTCGTAATGCGAATCCCGTATATCCGCTATATCATTCACCACAGATACGGAATACAGAATCTCGTTCTAATATTCCGTGGTTACAACCTATCGCAGATCATTGCAGGATATGCGCATATCCTAAGTTCTCAATCTATCCCAGTAGTCCTCAACTCGTTATACCGAAATCCAGACGTCATCTATATCTTTACTAATATTATAAAGAAGAAAGATTTGTATTTTTGTATGTAACGAATAAACTTAAAAACTATTGGACCGATTTCAAAAAATACTTTGCCGTTAGAAAGCTACATTATCATTGAATAATTTATGCTATATTTATTACTGGAGTAAAACTTCTAACGCGGGCGGAGCCGTGAGGACACAGCTAGTATCTTCTTTATCTTCTTTACATAGTATAAAACAAAGTCGCTCCCGCTGTCTGTCTGTCCCTATGTATGCTTAGATCTTTAAAACTACGCAACTGATTTTGATGCAGTTTTTTTTAATAGATTAAGTGATTCAATAGGAAGTTTTATATGTCCCACATTAGTATCTACATTGCTCACGTGCGAATCCGGGACGGGTCGCTAGTAATATATAAAAATAATCCCTATTTCCATTGGTCACGCCATAACTTGAGAACGACTTTACCGATTGAGAAAGACCTATATAGAAAGAAGAAACAAAGAAATACAATATAATTGTTTTGACGAGACAATGGTTCGCAGCTATGCTAGAATCCGATAGGTGGCGCTTTAATCAAATTATTTACGCGGGCACAGCCACGGGAGAACAGCTAGTTCAAAATAAAAATCGTCAAGAAACGAACAAAAAATACTATCCGTTTAAATTTATTTTGAATACTTCTAGAAGTTATTTCGGTAAATATTCTTCATTGATTTTGCACAATCATCGTTACTAAATAGCTATTCCAATCACGACCTGAACATGAAATTTGAATCTATAATTTTCCCAACGTGACGTAGCTATCTACTATTAGTACATATTGACATAATTATATACAATAGATCAAAGTGTAATTGCGTATTTGTATCAGCATCGAATTCACTAAAATAATGTTGTTGCTAGCCTATTTTTATATGTGAACTTTTTGTTTTTGTATAATTAAACATTTATTTACAAAATGGTATATGCACATAATTGGTGTATTGTTATTTCATTAAAATATTTATACAGGGTATAAACGAAATCATGTAATTCCTTAAAACCTCGTGATGTACTGTTGACATAGATTAACCCTGAAAATACTTTAGAACTCAATAAAAAAAAAATAAGAAGTAAACATGAGTTCTTAACATGAGACACTTTAGCGCCCCGGGTTAAATGACCACGCGGCGAGCGATAGCAGCGTAATTCACTCGGAGCGCTAAAATACCTCACGTTAAGAACACATGTTTACTTCTTGTATTTTTTTTTATTGAATCCCATAGTATCCCTTGTTGGGTTAATCTTTGTCAGCAGTACATCACGAAGTTTGGAAGGAATTACACGATTTCGTTTACACCCTATATACCTAGTACCGGCCTAATAAGATACTTATAAACAACTGTTCTGCCTAGACTTTTCCCAACTACATAGGGGTCAGCTTCCAATCAAACCAGATGCGGCTGAATACCAGTATTTTACACGGAGCGACTGCCATCAGACCTCCGCAACCCAGTTACAGGGCAATGCCGATATCCTAAGGTTAGACCGGTTGTCAGACTTTCGGGCTTCTGACTACCCGTAACGACTGTCATAGATTTTCGTATGACACCCGTGACTTACTAACCGACATACAAACAGCTATGAAAACAAAATTTAATGGCAACGGGAATTTACAATCAAAAGCCAATTTTTACTAGCCTTTTGTTATCGGTAACTGGTAACATTGGACAATGTTGACATAGGAGGGTAACCGTCAAGATTAATCAACGTACCCGAAGTTATAAAAACAGTAGTCATTCGACGAAGCAGAAGATTCCATGTCGAACAGCTGAAGAAGTCTGACCTTTTATATCTGGTTTGCTTGTCCTCATTTTCTGATCATGTGTTAATTATTATGTTGTGTTATATTGTGAACTAGCTTCTGTAACTAATCACTAACCTAATTAAAAGTAGGTATTTTCAGTGGTGGAGAGTCTATGTTGGTTTAATTTACTTTATTTACCATGCTCCCAATCCTGATATACTGATATTAGCTATAACTGTAATGATAGATTCACCCCTACAAGATTCTGTTGTATGTCTTTTATACTTTCCCGTCCACTCCATGTTTCCCAGTAGTATAATATAATCGCGTACCTATTTAATATAATCGGGTCTGCATCGCTTCACACAAATCTAATTGAGTAACAATAGGATTAATATTGCATATCCCAGACCCCTAGAGTACCTATCAATACAGTTTAATACACCGATAGCAATAGGGATGGGAATACAATTGCTGCTATTCAAATTGGTTCGCTAAATAGAATATCCCAATATTTTTGCTTGTAATAGTGTAAACAATACACAAAATAAACTAACCAATATGATAGACCAAGTCCATTATGTACCATATTTTATGTGGAAATGAATGAAATGAAATAAAAAAATATTTACCCTAGCGGTTGAACACTATCCTTCCATTTCTTTTTTTTTTATTTGATATGGGTTTGCTCTTGACTCTAGTCTAGGTCAGAGGAGACAGAGACAAAGTCTACGATGGAGTGAGCTTACCCAGAAGAAGCCTGTTAACTCTAACTTTGAAGGGATTCAGGTTGAATGCGTTCGGGAACACAGACGCAGGTAGTGAGTTCCACTCTTTTGCAGTGCGCATTATGAAGGATGTTGCATACAGGAAGGTCTGAGTTCGATCCCGGGCCGCACCCCAGACTTTATGAATTCATGTGCGGATCATAATTTGACAAAATTCACTCACATTAACGTTACGTGACATCACTCGTGCGGTGGTTGCAGGGTGACTGCGTATTTGTTCCTTTTTCATAACTAAATTGCCAAGCCGATTATCAAGAACTTTGTCAAAGAGGTTACTTGAAACCCATAGGTCATACGGGAACGTACATACCGGGTTTTTTTTACGCACTAGGAGCCGTGGACTCTGTCTATATAAAATATATCGGGTGTAAAAATACACTTAACAAGGCCGAGAGCCACGTATTCTTCCCATCATTACGAAGATTTTTTTGGTATTGGGCCATACCTGAGAACTGACTGGTTACGGAGATATTGAAGGTCAAAGTCACCATATTTTTGAACGATTTTCACAATCTTATTACTAAACATTCTTCTATACAAACATTATCAACATTTTTGAAATGTAGGCACAGTCTGCTGCACGCGCGCTTACATTACGCGCTTATATTAAAAGCTGTTTTGTAATACCAAAAAATAAAAGTGGTTTCCCAGCAATTATTTTTGCTGTATGTTACTTAGTTTGATGTACAGTATGCATAGACTTCGGCTTCGTTAAGGCTATTTTTACACCCAGTATAATATCTTCCCAATTTAAAAATCATACTCGGAGCGATGATTATTATTTGGACGTTCCAACAACAATGTCATAAAGGTCAAGTTAATAATAAATTATTAGACATTTTTTACCTTTCCACAAGTAGGTACCTTTTGTACAGTTTGAAGGCGTCGACGTCTGTCAATAACCGGTAGTATGGATAAAATGGTAAATGATTTTTATTTCTGTAAATAAATCTGTTACAGACATATTTACAAGTCAAACTACTATACGGTACTGAATGTCATTAACCGTTCGGTTATGTATCACGACTATCCGTAAATGTTATGTGGTGTTTTACTATTATCGTTACCTAGCGGCCCGTCCCGGCTTCGCACGGGTAGGCATTTTTCCCGTTTTTGCAAGATTTTTCATTTATGCTCCGCTCCTTTTGGTCGTAGCGTGATGTTATATAGCCGTCGCAGTTATAACCTTCCTCGATAAATGGACTATCCAGCACAAAAATATTTTTTCAATTCCAACCAGTAGTTCCTGAGATTAGCGCGTTCAAACAAACAAACAAACTCTTCAGCTTTATAATATTAGTATAGATATATTACGAATTATTTTTATGATTCCCTAGGTACCTAACTACGAGGGGCAAATATTAAAAAATTGCCTGTATTGTGTTTATTAAAATCTAAAAGAAATAGTACCTGTAGTATTCTTCATGTTCATATGAGGAAGGCCCCTATTACCTCACAGCTTGCTGAAGACGGTATTAGGTACATGAAGGACCCAGTCTCGGGTCTGAGCCTAGACGTAGACGGAGGTGCAGGCCGCGCAGGCAAACAGTCCAGTCATAGTTTTACAATCCATAGAGTTGGGCAACGCCAGATTCCGGCACCGTGACAAAAAAAATATTATGTGTATAGCCGACAGACTTTGTTTTAATTTTGGGTTTTAGAACAATGACGTCTGTATCTGTATATGTTTTAGAATAATGACGTCTGTATCTGTTTCTGTATACCTGGGAAGAAATAATACTAGCGGCGAAAAAAAAATTTAAAAATTTACAGTAGGCACCGACAAAGGCGAATCAGTTGATACATCATAGTTTTCTTTTTAACTATATTCTAATATTAACAAACAAAACTTTCGTCCACGTCGAGGTCTCTATTAGACAATTATAGCCTAACATTATAATTACCATACTATCGACCATCTATTTAGGTACAACCACGAGAAAGAACATGTGTTGCGGAGGTTTGTCGAACACAGCAGGCACTGATCGATTCCCGCATGCAACATTAACGTGCTTAGCTGACGTGAAACTAGCGTGCAGTGGGGGGGTCGTAGGGGTCATGAGCGTTTGCCCGACCTGGGGATCGAACCCAGGACCTCACAACTAGCAGTCACGCTTGCCACGAAATATGATTCACCAAATATGACGTTGCGGTCCGAGAGGGGGGGGGGGGGGGGAATGACCCCCTCCAAAAATCGTACACGACAAATTAATAAACCTGCTAAAAATAGTAATTTGAAAAAAAAATGTGCAGTAAATCCTAATGTCTTCTTCTTCTCCCTGCCCTTATCTCACACTAGGTGGGGTCGGCACAACATGTATTTCATATATCCATGTTGCTAGAGGTATTGGCTTATTATTTTATGACCGGCCGCCGCGCCGGCCTGACATCAACCCTCCTTGAGAATACTCGTTGCGCCGTCGAGCGGATGACCCAATGTGCTTGCTGATAGGTATTATATTTATTATGAACTGGGTCCCAAAATAATAAGCTTGTCAATCTTATTGCCGACAACTAAGCAGACTATGTTCTTTTTGGTGGAGTACCTATACTTGAAGTTCCTCGACCACAGTTTTGTTAGGGACTTTGGTTCTGACACTTTGAATGTTTTAAAAAACACAAAACACACATTCATTCACACACGCAGTGAATCCTAATGTGCTCAAGATATTTTACTGTTAATATGACCAACCTCCCCAAGGTCTTTGGCTGCGTCCGCGTCTGCTAGCGTGAATATTTGAAAAAGATCGGGCAAGGTCGGGTCTTTGCGGGTTTTTCTTTTATTGTAAGTGGACTGGCCACAGTTGAGGTACCTACAGTGATACCTTAGCAGTTGAATGCTTTCTTTCTATGCAGAAGGAGGACAATGGAGGATACGAATTCGATCCCAAACCGCACCGCTGGTTTTTTCGAATACAATTGCGGATCAGATTTTTATTGTCATTTGCGGTAACGGTGAAGGAAAATATTGTGAGGAAACCTGCACACCTGAGAGAGTTCCATAAAATTCATAGTTACTTGACATTACTCCGTACAAAATCCCCTTCGTGCGACAAAGACAGATAATGGCCTCCACAAACTTCGCAAGCGTGTAGCTCCTCTAATGTTTCATTGATTTTATTTATTGTTTCACATATCGAGTTCTATCCAAACTTTCTTTAAAACAATACTAAATTGTTGTACATTTTTAATAGTAGTCGTTTTTACTAGTTCACTGCTTTGTTGGTCTAGTGGTCGGAAACTCGACTGCTGAGCCTGGGGTTTCGGGTTCGATCCCCAGGTCGAGCAAAGTGTTATTTCTCAGTAGCAGACCGGAGTCGGCAATAGGCTCACCCCCTATTACATGGGACTTTAAACATAACTGGCGAAACGACTGCGTATGTACTAAAACACCTCTGCCGATCCCTTCGGGGAATACAAGTCGTGATGTTATGTATGTTATGCGTTTTAATAGTAGTCAAATACCCTATTGCTTGGTCTTCTCTTTTCGTGTGGTTAGTGACTAACCTGGTGTCAGAGTTTATGCCGCCCATGGGCCTCTGACTTGGCTTCACATGCCGTCACGATGTTTTCCTTCACCGTTTTTAAGCAAGTAATAATTATAGAATACGCACATGAATCCTAAATGTCAAAGATGTGTGCCTTGGGTTCGAACTCGAGACCTATGACTTGGCAGTCCCACAGTCACACCACCAGGCTATCACTTCTGTCGATCATTGCTTGGTTAGAAGATGCTTAATCAAATTTCATAAATTTTTAGTACCTACTCGTAGTCGCCGGACACGTAACTTGGGAAGATTTTGGTGTAGTGGGAGTAAGTTCGTTCATGTACACTTAGTGCAACAATAAAAAAAATGCTCACTTTTATTGCTTGTCATTATTCTATGGTTATTTCCATAATTTATTTTTAAACATGTCTCTTTAGAAGAAAGAAAGAAAGGCGAGTAATTCTCTTCTCTACTTTTGCAAGGTTACGTGCCGGCGACTATAGGTATACCTACCTACAAAACTAGTAAGATAATATTATCCAGTTACAAATGTAAGTATCAGCTACTTATCATTATCATTGTATAGTATAGTGACATGTAATACCTAACCGGACGATTATTTCGGCCATAGTGATACGATTTCCTATCTCATAGAGACTTTGTATTTCACCGACTAATCATTGCGAACGTGGGTGTGTGTACAAGAGAATACAATTAAGGATTTTGTTGGACCTAGTTTAAGTTTCATCATTAACCATTATACATATACAACTTCGATCAAGTACTATTATTGATCGAAGCTATACAAGGTTAGTCAGAAAGGGAGTACTAAGCCGCGGGCCACTTAAAGTATCACTGATGACTATTTAAAAGCAAGTATTAAAATTTTAAAATTCGATCATTTTTATTTGCATGCAAAAAGATTTTTATTTTAGTTTTCTCAAAAAAAAACATACCTGCTTTAGTTATGAATTCAGAAAATTAATTTTCTAATCCATGACCTCAAATATGACCTAAATTGTAAAAACAACTGATCATAGCTATGGACAGATAGATTTTAGCATATTTTTTACGCAATCTTTGAAAAGCTATTTCTCTTGAACTATCGAGTTTTGTGGAAAGTTGTTGAACAAAAGTTATCTCTTATTATAGGTACTTTAACACCCTTTCGGCTTAGTACCCCTTTCTGACTAACCTTGTATTTGCTTGTCGGTACAATCTATACGGTCCACCTGGCTAGCTATCATTCTCATAATAAAGTCTGACGTCAAGCAGTTTACTGTATTTCGTCGTGTGTATACGAATATATGGAAAACCCTCTATATATCTGTTATTTGGAATCTTATACTTTATCTTAAACCCTGTCTGCGCTTACAATTGAGTGCGCTTAGGAAGAAACACGACCAAGTCAAAAAAAACTTAGCTAATGAAGTTATAGGGTTGTTACCACTCGATTTTCTGTTCAGGCCTATTCTCTTCGAAAAAGTGTAGAAAATACAGACAGAATAGGGCTGTCAATGTTCTGTATAGAAATAGAAGAAAAAAACTATGACGTAAACAAAGAGCTAGTTGCCAATGGACGGGCTGTTATTAATTACAGCAGTTTTTTTAGTTGTGTTTTATTTTTGTACGGGCACTTGAAACCGCTAGTCTTTCACTGTTCGCGGTAACATTTAATACAGCAGTGTTCCACAGTTCTATGCAGTGTTGATTTTTAGTTTAAAAAAGTCTTTTGTGTTATAGCGTACAAATGAAATTATCCAGCTATTATAGCCTAGCGGTTGAACGCTGGCCTTCCATCTAGTAGGGTCTGAGTTCGATCCCGGCCCTCACCTCTGACTTTTCGAATTGTGCGGACCATAATTTGATTATCACTTGCGTTAACGGTGAAGGAAAACATCGTGAGGAAACCTGCACACCTCTATAACGTTCTCGATAGTGTGTGTAGTCCGCCAAACCGCACCAGGTCAACGTGGTAGACTAAGGCCTAAACCCTTCTCATTCAGAGAAGAGGCGCGTGCCCGGCAGTAAGACAGTAATGGGCTGCTTGTGTATGTAAATTAAATTATACTCCCTATGTATGGCACACGAACACGAATGTTAATGACAGTCGTTACGGGTAGTCGGAAGCCCGAAAGTCTGGCAACTGGTCTAACCTTAGCATTGCCCAGTAACTGGGTTGCGGAGGTCTGATGGTAGTCGCTCCGTGTAAAATACGGGTATTCAGTCGCATCTGGTTAGACTGGAAGCTGACCCCAATATATAGGTAGTTGGGAAAAGGCTACGTAGAACAAACGAGTTGTATGGCATACTTATGATATCAAAAACATTATTTATTACTAGCAGCCCATTCCGGCTCCGCACGGGTGGACAGTTTTCCCGTTTTTGCAACATTTTTCATTTATGCTCAGCTCCTACTGGTTGTAGCGTGATGTTATATAGCCTATAACCTTCCTCGATAAATAGACTATCCAACACAAAAATATTTTTTCAATTCCAACCAGTAGTTTCTGAGATTAGCGCGTTCAAACAAGCAAACTCTTCAGCTTTATAATATTAGTATAGATTATTCGTTTTTTTCTGTCCATATACTCAAAACTTTACTTGTGTTTACAAACAACTATACTTACGTAAGAGGTTTCTTGATAGATGTTTTTTTCTGACCTCCAAAAGAAAAATAGCTTCGTCAAAACAAAGAAAACAACTTCCATCCTCTTTCATTATTAAAGAATCCTAAGTCAGAAGTTAGTTTGACTGTCCATAATGTAGGACCGTCAAGACAAGCCGTAAAATTAAAAGCACTTAATAATTTATTGAAGTAAACGGAACACAAACTTCGGAGTTCAGAAGTTAGTGCCAGTTTAATAAACTATTTGGCAAAAAGCGAAGTTGTGTGAAGTGGAGCGATTTGCGAGAACCCACTAGACTCGCTGGTATATTTTATAAGTATACTTGAGGTACTCATAAAGTACTTGCCAGGTTTTCAAGGGTTAGTCAAGAGAACCTAGAATACAGTATATTGTAATAGGTACATATTGAGCCAGACTTTTTATTAAGAAAAATATTACAAATAAGATGGGTAACTTGTAACTTTTTACAACATGTCTGGGCTAACCATCAGGTGAGACTAGGGTCAAACTCGATCAAGTCAAGAATAAAAAAAAAACAACATGTAATCAGAAAAAAGCTTCTAAGTTAAATGTAAAAGTGGTAAAAGAAATCTGTAAGAGCTCTGCCTCATTAGTGCGTTGCGTTGCGTCGTCGCAGCGTCAACACTGCGTCGTTTTCCATATATTTTTTAAATGACATTCGACATTAAAACGTGAGGGGCTCGTGGCTTATTACCAACCGCGCGGATCATACGATTTGCGAGGTTAAGCTACGCTTGCCGCGGTCAGACTGTGGATGGATGACCGTTTGTTACACATCGAGACCCCTCCGTGCCTCGGAGAGCACGTTAAATAGTCGGTCCCGGGTGTCATACGAATACCTATGACAGTCGTTACGGAAAGTCAGAAGCCCGAATGTCTGACAACCGGTCTAACCTTAGGATATCGGCATTGCCCAGTTACTGGGTTGCGGAGGTCTGACGGCAGTCGCTTCGTGTAAAATACTGGTATTCAGCCGCATCTGGTTAGACTGGAAGCTGACCCTAACATAGTTGGGAAAAGGCTATTCAGAACATTCCACATTAAAACGTCACGTCGTCGCACGCGACATTTCAACGGATCGGTGGACGAGAGACGAAGCAGGGGGAGGGTGATGCGCTACGCTGTCGGAGCTCCGGTGCGACGACGGACAGTGTTCCACTGCTAGAGGGGCAAATGAGATTTATAACGAGATTTTTGTTTCTACGTTTCTTTCGGCGGTGGCGCAATAAAACCAACAACAGAACACGTTTGTTCCGATCCGTTGTGGAGACTGACTGAGGTGCGTGCGTCGTCCGCTTGCGCTGCGACGTCGTGCGTCGTCGCAACGCAGATGTGGCATACCTACAATGCGTTGATCCGTCGCGACGACGCAACGCAACGCACTAATGTGGCATCTCCCTATGGGGTCATTAATATATGTTATACAAGTCGCAGACACGGTTATTGAATTGGATAGAAGTGAGTAAAGCATTACAATCAAGACCAGTGTCTGCTTATCAGGAGCAAAGCAGTGATAGCTTAGTAGTGTGATTGTTGGACTGCCAAGTCATAGGTCTAGAGTTCGAACCCAAAGCACGCACCTCTGACTTTTCGGATTCATATGCGTATTGTATAATTATCACGTGCTTAAAAACGGTGAAGGAAAACAGCGTGAGGTAACCGGCATGCTTGAGAGATATTTCTCGACGGCATGTAAAGCCGAGTCGGAGGCTCATGAGCGGCATAAACTCTGACACCAGGTTAGTCATTAACCATACGAAAATAAGAAGAAGAAGGACCAAAGTGGGTATTTTGTAAATAAAACCAACACAGAATTTCCACCACTGAGAGTACTTGTATTTGGGTTAGTTGTTATTTACATGAGCTAAAGCACAATATAATTCACATAAGATCATAATATAAGGAGGACAAGCTAGTCAGATAATAAAGGTCAGACTTCTTCGGCGGTTCGACATAAAATCCTCGCTCCGTCGAATGACAATGGGGAAGGCAACGCAAAACGAAAGCAGATGGCAGCACCTCCATACTTAGTTATTTGAACCAATTAGAACCATCATATTCATATGAGCAATAACTTCAAATATATTGCAACCAATAAGAACGCACTGGTACAATCGAAAGTGGCGCCATTAGTTCCACAGTTGCCTTCCCCATTGTTTTAATAACTTCGGGTATGTTGTTTCATCTTAACGACACCCTCCTTTATCTTCTAATGGCCAATTCCTATGATTTACCGAGCGTTATATCGGTTAAAATTAAGACTCTTGTATCTTTATCAATAATAGAATAAAGACCACATAGGTCAAATGACCTTAGGTCTTTATTTAAATGCCTAGTTTGGCTATCAAAAATGCTACCATTCGTAAGCAAAACGATTCGTTTTAGGCCATAGGAACCGGGCATAAATGACTTATTCTCCGACATACATAATTCTTGTCTTTACATAGTATAAAACATAGTCGCTCCCGCTGTCTGTACGCTTAGATCTTTTAAACTACGCAACGGATTTTGATGCAGTTTTCAGCAATAGATAGAGTGATTCAAGAGGAAGGTTTATATGCCCCACATTAGTATCTACATTGCACCCGTGCGAAGCCGGGGCGGGTCGCTAGTTTTTAAATAATCGTTAAATATTGTATGTCTATAAGTCAAACGTCATCAGCGTCGATCGATATGACTAGATACTTGTCTTGTCTACGTAACTGGGGTCAAGGCCACAGAGTCAACTTTCTTAGCTATTCCCCCAAATGCGGATTACACAGCAATAATGATTAAGCTCCCCAACTTTAACTGGGGGCCATCCGCATAACTTCCATAGTTCCAAAAGTTTTTACGATACCCTGCGGGGTAACAAATAATAATTGAAAAATTTCATTGCTCGAGTTTCGGCATTTTTTTATGATGTTGGTACTGTTTTAGGTAAATGTTTAGTTGTAAAAAGAAAAGGTACTTTGACGACCGTCATAACATCGTAAGCTCGATTCAAATTTACTTCCGTTTTCATGAAATCGCTGTTAAGGTACTGCCTACTACAAACCGCAGCTTTTTATCAAAAATACACTAAGCACTCGAATTCCCCGATTTATTTATTTACCCGGTCAGGGTTTACATAAATTCCCTTAAAGTACCACACAAGTGAAAATGTATACTTACCCAAATCGTCCTCTTTATATCAACACAATGCGTCACATTTCAAAGGCCCGCAATGATTTTGATGGGGGCCTTCCTCATAAATGACGAAACTCCGCAACATCCATATTGGGTCGGATAGCAATGAGCTTTATTTTCCTCTTTTTTGCGGAAATAAAAGGTGTCCCCCTCCATTTTCCTCTCCCCAAAATCGTGTGGACCTTTTAATGTAGTCATGTTATTTTACGTTTCAATTTTCATTTTTATAAATCCAGAGAGCCTTTTACTTTTGTCATATTCGTTATAAAAGCCGCCGCCATATTGGTGCGTGGATATATTTTTATGAAAAATAAAATTTTATGCTTTATATTTTTTATGTTGCTTCTCTAATTTAATTCAAAGCACACAAAATGCAACACAAAGAATTACAAATTGTAGAATATTATTCCAGCAGGTTGCAATAAAAATATTTAACACAATATCATGAGATTTTAAAGTGAAATTTAAATCAAACATTTGTGTTTTATTTTAAATACAGCTTTAAAATAACTCAGAAGCTTCTGTCAAAATACATTGTGATGAACTTTTTACGGTAGCTAGGAGTATTTGTACAAAGGTACAAATTTCGTCCACCAAAGGGAATTGATTAATTGAGCATAATTATTGTTATTAGGAGAGGCTCATGGCCAATTAACAACCACGCGGATCATCTGATTTGCAAGGTTAAGCTGTGTTTACCGCGGTCAGTCCGTGGATGGGTGATCATTCGTTACACATCAAGACCGTTCCATGTCTCGGAGAGCATGTTAAACTGTCGGTCCCGGGTGTCATACGAATACCTATGACAGTCGTTACGGATAATCAGAAGCCCGAAAATCTGACAACCGGTCTATCCTTAAGATATCGGCATTGCCTAGTAATTGGGTGGCGGTGGTCTCATGGCAGTCGATCCGTATAAAACACTGGTATTCAGCCGCATCTGGTTAGACTGGAAGCTGATCCCTACATAGTTGCCACCGAATTATTGTTATTAATCTGTTATGAGATATTAGAAAAGATTTTTTAATAATGTATTTTGACGTTACGCGTTCTTAATTGTTTTGTAATATATCTATCAATAAATTCTGATAAAAAGTGTTGTTCTTTTCACAGATGGATCTGTAAAACGGTCTGTTTTATGTTTCATTTCAAATACACACTCCATTACATTATCTTCCATCGTTGCAGAGGAATAATTATGCACACAGATTCAGAATTGTTTTAACATGGAGCATCTAAAACAACTCGTTCATTTACCTTAAAAATATGAGTTTTTGGACAAACTAAAACAGTTTCTTTTCATTGCAGTTTAAGTGCTAAATTAAATTCTTCCGTCAGACTCTCGTCTGTTTGAGAAAAAAAAAACCTTCTAGTGTGAGGTAGATCCGGTTAATTGAAATTCTCAGAGAGAATAAACTATTTCTTTATTTGCTTTTATTGATTGGTTTTCCTCATGTCCTTGGGTGAATTGATTTGAAATTTCCTACTCCTTACTGTAAGGTAAAGTTTTTTGAATATGTACCAATAATTTTAAGTGTAATAAAATTCAATGTAAGTATATCATAGTATTGAGCATTTAATATTTAGTACCTGGATGACCGAGCCTTGCTCGGTTGTTTTTGGTAAATTGTGTTTTTTGAAAAGAAAAAAAAGGGAAAAAGAAAAAGAAGGAAATTGAAAATAAAAAGGGAAAAAAATAATTATCTGGACTCGAACCGGGGTTCTCTGGTATCGAGAACGCCCTATTTCCCACCTGAGCTATTATAACATTGAAGGAAATGGCGAAATTTACCTTCGTATTCTAATGATATTGTAGCAGTTTTTCATTGCCTGTAAACACGGATAAAACGAAGTTTTCTAAAAATGAAACCTAGCTAGATCGATTTATCACCCCCGAAACCCTCTGCATATGCTGCTATCTTTCTGAGGTTCAGATTATATATATATATACATATGTACAAGAATTGCTCGTATACAGGTATAAGATTTTTCAAGAATTGACGTATCTTCATTACATAGTATAAAACAAAGTCGCTCCCGCTGTCTGTCTGTCTCTATGTATGCTTAGATCTTTAAAACTACGCAACGGATTTTGATGTGGTTTTTTTAATAGATAGAGTGATTCAAGAGGAAGGTTTATATGCCCGACATTAGTATCTATATTGCACCCGTGCGAAGCCGGAACGGGTCGCTAATAATGTATATAATTAATTCTTCTGTACGTGTGTTTGTCACCTAACTCCTCCTAAACGGCAGGACCGATTTGGATAAAATTTTGTGTGTATATTTCAATGGTTTCTGGGTGGTTTGAAAACACAATTGGAATCGGTAGGTGGCGCTGCTTTTCCAGGACGAACGACGTCTGCCGGGTCCGCTAGTGCTGTATAAAAGGGGTCTAGAATGTTCTTCAAATATTCGTCCGGTATTATCAATCCAGCATAAGCTTAAGATTTAACAAATTCCCTCAAAGAAAACTATTATGTTTCCAATTTTCTCACTAAAACTCAGCACCTATAAGTGAATGTACCGCAGCGTACAGAATCAAATTTGCCGGCACCTCTGTGCTATGAGATGAACGTCTCGGAGATTTAATATTCGAAGCTCCACTAAAATTGGACTTAAAGCGATTTACCTTTATATTGGATGAGGGATCGTTGGCAAACTAAATTCGTTGACCTGTCTTAAGAATAAATTAAATTAAGAACTTATTGGTTCGTTCTTTGAGAATGTTGATGTACTTGAAGATGCAATAGTGCCTGAAGTAGAAAGAAATTTCTAGAGCATTAAGTTAAGAAAAAGTAATAAAAAATAACATCACGCCTGTATTCCCCGAACGGTTGAGCAGAGGTGTGTAGTAACACCCTCATTTTGCCGTTATTTTTAAATCCCATGTGTGGTGAGCCTTTTGCTATCAACCGTACACAAATCCAAACGCCAGGCTGTTACCGAGGAATTCATCACGGAAAAACCCAATAACACTTTTCACGACCTGGGGATCGAACCCAGGACTTCACGATCAGCATTCGCGGTTACCACCACTAGACGAACGAGGCAGTTAAAATAAAATATCTTTATTATAATATTTTCCCAATGAGTCATCATTTTTTATTTTATGTTCTAGGTAAGCTAGAAGTGTATCTATCAAGACACACAATTGACCACGCTCCGTGACATCACTAGGTACTGTTACCATCATTTATATCTATTCAGTAATTGTCCATCTTGTTCTACATAAGTATACAGGGTGTAAACGAAATCATGTAATTCCTTCCAACCTCGTAATTTACTGCTGGCATAGATTAACCATGCAAGGGATAACCTTGGATTCAATAAAAAAAATTACAATAAGTAAACATGTGTTCTTAACGTGAGGCATTTTAGCGCCCCGAGGGAATTGCGCGGCTTTCGCTCGCCGCGCGGTCATTTATATCGCGCTAAAATGTCTCACGTTAAGAACAAATTTTTACTACTTGTATTTTTTTATTAAATCTAAATGTATCCCGTTCAGTGTTAAACTGTCAGTAGTACATCACGAGGTTTGAAGGAATCACATGATTTCGTTTACACTCTGTATAAAGTATTGAATGTGAATACAGAATTTCTCAGATTACCTTGATAGACATTTGACCTTCGCCAAGCTTAGAAAATTCTTTAACGCAATTTTCTTCTAACAAAATATTTTCTCTTTTTTACGTGAGTCACAATCCAATAATCGAAAATAGTATCGAAGTGTTGATTGTTAATTATCTGTCTGTCTGTCTGTCACAGATGCGTGCGTGCTATTTGTTTCTTGAAAAAAAGTTTAATAGAACATCTAGGTATGTTGCCAACATTACGAAGCGCGAACTATTTTAGTCATTAGATGAAGGCCAACTGCTTGCAATAATAACAATTAACACATTTAGGGTTACTTGCATAAATATAAATTAATAATGATTTATACAATTTGTTTCTGTACCTCACAGTTTTACAGAGACACTCACGGTGCTATATTAGTTTACGATGTGTCGGTAATAAGATTGACAAGCATATCGTTTTGGGACTCAGTGCATAATATCAGCAAGCACATTGGGTCACCCGCGCGAACGCTCAACTAGTATTCCCAAGGAGGGTTGATGTCAGGCAGGCGGCCGGTCATAAAACAATAAACCAAAACCTCTAACAACATGGATTTATGAAATACAAATAAAGACCCGACCTAGTGTGGAATAAGGACAGGAAGAAGAAGTTTACCTCGCAGTAAAGTTTAAAGTGACTCGTGGCTCATTAACAATAGCGCCGATCATTCGGTTTGCTACGTTAAGCTGCGCTTGCCGCGGTCAGTACGTGGATGGGTGACCGTTCGTTACACATCAAGACCCCTCCGTTCTTCGGTAAGCACGTTAAACAGTCGATCCCGGGTGTCATACGAATACCTATAACAGTCGTTACGGGTAGTCAGAAGCTCGAAAGTCTAACAACCGGTCAAACCTTAGGATATTGGCATTGCTCTGTAACTGGGTTGCGGAAGTCTGGTGGCAGTCGCTCCGTGTAAAATACTAGTATTCAGCTGCATCTGGTTAGACTGGAAGCTAGTTCAGAAAAGGCTAGGAGGATGATTCACTTTTCTAAGCTTCTTTCTCAATAACGCTTTGTAAAAACAATTTACTGCAATGAAATTTTTCAAGAGCATTCTCTTGTATTCTCTAAGGTTACCAAGAAAACAATAAACTATGTTGAAAAATCACGTGATTCACCTGACAAAGCTGCAGTTGGATGGTAAAATAGACTGAATTTCATACGATTTAACATCTTCCCATGCCGTGTATAGGAAAGGAAATATGTAAAAATATAAAAATAAATATGTTTAGTCGGAAAGGGGGTACTAAGTCGAAAGGGTGTTAAAGTACCTATAATAAAGGGATAACTTTTGCTCTACAACTTTCCCCAAAACTCGATAGATTAAGAGAAATTGCTTTTGAAAAATTTCGTAAAATATATGCTAAAATCTATCTGTCCATAGCTATGGTCAGCTGTATTTACTATTTAGGCCATATTTGGGGGTCACGGATTAGAAACTTAATTTTCTGAATTCATAACTAAAGCAGGGATGAAGAATTTTGGAAAAAACTAAAATAATAATCTTTTTGCATGCAAATAAAAATTATCGAATTTTGAAATTTTTACACTTGCTTTAAAATAGTCATCACTGATACTTTAAGTGGCCCGCGGCTTAGTACCCCCTTTCCGACTAACCTTGTATTTATATGAATAAAAATATTTCGTCTTCAGTCTTTTCAAGCAGTGATAGCCTGGCGGTTGAACGCTTGCCTTCCATGCAGGAGGGTCTGAGTTCATTCCCGTCCCGCACTTCTAACTTTTCGAATTCATGCGTGAATCAGAATTTGATTATCACTTGCGTTAACGGTGAAGGAAAAACACCGTGAGGAAACCTGCACACCTGAGAGGGCTCCATAAAGTTCTCGATGGTGTGTGTAGTCTGCCAACCCTCACCAAGCCAGTGTGGTGGCCTAAGACCTAAACCCTTCTTATTCTGGGAAGAGGCCCGTGCCCAGCAGTGGGACAGAAATAAGCTATGTTTTGTTCAGTTACATCAAATTTCAAAAGTTACCGTTCCATTTTCAACTCGCTCCTGACCACTTGTAAGCAAAGCTGATTAATTTTATTACGTCCTCATTAGTTATGCGCACACGCTATGCAGGAGTACCACTCGAAGTTTATTAGAGAGAGTCACGGAAGTATGCGTTGTATCGCAGAAACTTTATTTATAGGCGGGCTGGTAACATTATTGTAGATAGATTTTCTAAGGTTCAGTTTCCACCAAGCGAAAAAATCCGCGCGGAGAATTTTATTTGAGATAGCGACCCGTCGCGGCTCGCACGGGTGGACATTTTCCCGTTTTTTGCAACATTTTTCATTTATCCTCCGCTCCTATTGGTCGTAGCATGATGTTATATACCTATAACCTTCGTCGATAAATTAACTATCCAACACAAAAAATATTTTTCAATTACAACCAGTAGTTCCTGAGATTAGCGCGTTCAAATAAACAAACTCTTCAGCTTTATAATATTAGTATAGATTTGACAATTGTGTCAGTATTGCCTGTAAGTATAAAAGCCGACGCAGAATCAAGCGTTTCCTTGTGCGAGCCCGAGCATACCCGAGCTTCGGATTTTACACTTAAAGGTAATACTGATAGGTAGGTACCTACTGCTCTTTATTGAGTGACATCAAAAAAGTGCGCGAGGACCCAAACAAGGGGACTGTGAGAATTATATATAAAACTAGCTGTGTCCTCACGGCTCCGCCCGTAGCCCATGTTACTCAGTGATAACGTAGCTTTCTACCGGCAAAATACTTTTTAAAATCGGTCCAGTAGTTTTTAAGTTTATTCGTTACATACAAAAATACAAATCTTTCCTCTTTATAATATTAGTATAGATTTCTTTAGTCAATTGGTGTGCATTAATAAAGCAGGTCATTGACCTCAAGCGATAAAAGGCTTAACCCTTAGAGACGTTCTCAAAAACAATTCCACGAATCGACTTCTTTCTACTCGCGTTCCTACCTGCCTAGCCTTTTACCTGTTGGGGTCAGCTTCCAATCTAATATAATGCGGTTGAATACCAGTATTTTACACGGAGCGACTGCCATCAGACCTCCGCAACTTAGTTACAGGGCAATACCGATATCCTAAGGTTAACCTGTTATATGTCATAGGTATTCGTCTGACACTCGGGACTGATTTAACGTGCTCTCCGAGGCATTCGCGTCCCAACGTAAGTTCTTTATTTGTTACTAGCTGGGTCCTCACGGCTCCGCCCGCATAAGAAGTTTTATTCCAGTAATAAATACAAGGTTAGTCGGAAAGGGGGTACTAAGCCGCGGGCCGCTTAAAGTATCACTGATGACTATTTTAAAGCAAGTATTAAAATTTTAAAATTCGATAATTTTTATTTGCACGCAAAAAGATTTTCATTTTAGTTTTCTCAAAAAAAAAACATACCTGCTTTAGTTATGAATTCAGAAAATTAAGTTTCTAATCCGTGACCCCAAATATGACCTAAATAGTACACACAGCTGATCATAGCTATGGATAGATAGATTTTAGCATATTTTTTACGAAATCTTTGAAAAGCTATTTCTGTTAAACTATCGAGTTTTGGGAAAAGTTGTAGAACAAAAGTTATCACTTATTATAGATACTTTAACACCCTTTTGGCTTAATACCCTCTTTCCGACTAACCTTGTATAGCCTACGTTACTCAGTGATAAAATGCAGCTTTCTAACGGCAAACGAATTTTTGATACCGGTCCAGTAGTTTTTAAGATTATTCATTACATACAAAAATACAAATCTTTCCTCTTTATAATATTAGTATAGAAAAGACCTAAGATATTTTAATATTTTCCACTGCCCTAACCATAAAAACTATTGTCTAACCATACATTTTCTCAATAACCCAATTTCTTCGTATTAGGAACAGCAAGATCAATAACGAACAAAGGCCTATCAGGTGAACGAAATTTTATCGTATCAATAAAGATTAAGGTCTTATCTAAGTAGACAGATTCGTTCAACAGCGCCATTTTAATAGCCCACTCGTAAACTTTGCGAGCGCGACTCAACTTTTAATGGTTGAGCCGCGAACCTTAATTTATTATTTCGACTTTCATCCACCGATTATGTGATCGAACGGCACACGCAGTGGCGCAACTATAGGGTGGCAAGCTGGCAAAATGCCACGGGCCCCCGGCCCGAAGGGGCTCCCGGCCAGTGGCGGAATTACCAGCAGGCAGGGTAGGCTGGAGCCTAGAGCGGCAGATTAGATTTTAGGGGCGGCAATTTTTTTGTGTTTGTAAATGCACCCAAGATACAGGAGAAATTCAAGAGTGAGGGGAACGTGTAAAAAACAACGCTTGGTTACAACGTGACGATTTTTAACTGGGGCCCCATCCGATGAATTTGCCACGGGCCTCTGATGGTATGGTTACGCCACTGGGCGGCACACGGCATCAGTTTAATCATTATTCAGCCGTGAAAATACGAGCTTTGGCGGTTGAATTGTTTTATTGTTTAGTTAGCTTTGAACGCAACTTTGTTAATATATCGTTGGGCATGAGCATTGTTGGGATACATCGTTTAATTAACTAACCACATTGATCGATAATTAGTATTCGAATAAGGCTGCATAAGGGCTTTGTGTAATAGTTTCAAATTATACAAAGTTCAGTATGTATAGGATTTTCTGTTTTATTTTTGTTGGTTAATTTTTGTACTCAAGTATTTTAGTACTACATTACTCACTGGTCTGTGGTCAGGACTTCATTGTTCTCTCACTATCCTAAATCATTGTACTGTATCCACTGAAATTGTTAAAGATATTATTTTTAAAAGAGTATCCATGGAGTTTCTCGCCGGCTCTTCTCCATAGGAAACAACTCATTGGAACCGTGCATCTAAATTCGACTTTTCATAAGCACCTGTATTGGTTTACGTGTCGTCCACCACGCTGGCCTAGTGCGGGTTGGCAGACTACACACACCATTGAGAACTTTATGGAGCCCTCTCAGGTGAGCAGGTTTCCTCACGATGTTTTTCGTTCACCGTTAACGCAAGTAATAATCAAATTCTAATCCGCACATGAATTCGAAAAATCAGAGGTACGGGCCGGTATCGAACTCGGACCCTCCTGCATGGAAGGCAACCGTTCAACCGCTAGGCTATCACTGCACTAATCTGTTGTGACTTATCAAAATTAATTTCAGAGAGAAAGCAAATCGTTTTACCTGATGGGCATGACTTTTATTGTCATCCCTGTGTTATATCCATCTCATTCCCGCTTGCAGTATTCTCATACACTATAATCTCTAATCGACTTCAATCTTTACGCCTTCGATTCACCGTTGCACACTGCACCTCAACGTTCCGGCAACATTGTGCGGCATTTCAACGTGACGCGGGATATGTTGCAAGCCACCACTTCGAGAGCGGGCGCAGGAGTGTGCGAGCAAATTGTTCTGCGACATTGTCTCCGAGACATTCATGTAGATGTCCCGCGTCATGTCCCGCAGCTTCTTCTTCTTTTCGTGTGGTTAATGACTAACCTGGTGTCAGAGTTTATGCCGCATATGGGCCTCTGACTTGGCTTTACATGCCGTCGAGAAATATCTCTCAGGCATGCCGGTTTCCTCACGACGTTTTACTTCACCGTTTTTAAGCAAGTGATAATTATACAATACGCACATGAATCCGAAAAGTCAGAAGTGCGTGCCTTGGGTTCGAAGTTGAGACCTATGACTTGGCAGTCCGACGGCCACACCTCTGCTGTCCCGCGGCATATTGCTCCATATGTCCCTTAGTGAATACAAAGGTTTAACCAACGTGTGTGCCGAAAAGGTTTATATTATTTAGTACTAGCGACCGGTCCCGGCTTCGCACGGGTGCAATGTAGATACTAATGTGGGGCATATAAACATTCCTCTTGATCACTCTATCTATTAAAAAAACCGCATCAAAATCCGTTACGTAGTTTTAAAGATCTAAGCATACATAGGGACAGTCAGACAGCGGGAGCGACTTTGTTTTATACTACGTAAAGACGATTAACCAATGTCCTGTAAGAAATAGTACTGAACCAATGTGCTCGAATACTTGAAACCTAAGATCGACTTCAGACTCGGCTTCGAAGTCAATACCAATTTAAACTTCTGTTACACATAGTTCTCTGTCTCCGTTGTGGGTCTTGTTAGCAACAATATTGTGTTACTGGTCTAAATTAATATTCGGATCAGTTATTGGTTAGTAGTACCTATGGTTAATGAAACTATGCTTCTTAATTTACGATTCTAATGTTGGTTAGTGAAATTATATCATTTAGACATGAAATTATATTTTTTTATTGCTTTAAATGATAGATTGACGAATGATGAGATTAGACAAAGTTGCGGTTTAAAAGATGATGTAGTGACAAAAATTGAAAGGAGTATACTTAGATGGTGTGGTCATGTTGAGAAAATGAGTGAACGGCGATTAGGAAAAGAAATTTATGAGGCGGATGTCAATGGAAACGCCGGTAGAGGACGTCATATAAGGACATACATGTTATTGGTGATGGTCTTCACAAAGGACAGGTGTGTAGTACTCTCAACCGGCGTGCGTGTATGACATGATCTATGAATGCGGATGAAGCGAAAGGAGTATGTAAGGGTCGTAGCATGTGGCGTTCTGTAGCTTCTAACTACCCCCATGGGGAAAAGGCGTGAGTTTACGTAAGTATGTATGTATTATATTTATTTGATGTTTCTATTGTAACGCAAGTGATAATCGAATTCATATCCATGAATTCGAAATGTAAATTCTTTGAAAGTCATAGGTGCCGGCCGGGATTCAATTACGACCCTTCTGCATGGAAGGCAATCGTTTAACCGCTGGGTTATCGTCACTTAGTAAAAAATAATTTCGGATTAAAAATGATGTAGAGTTATAATTACTCAGATATTATTTACCTTGTCAAAGCAAGGCTGAGAACCGAGACCATTATGTTTAAAAGTACCAACCATGATTATTAATAATAGTCTACAAAAACATAAGTTATAATTTAGAAGAATAATTGCGTTTAAGCAAACAAGTAATTGGTATAATTTTTATTTACTAAGGCTTTAACCGTAATAAATGATTGTGCAGTAGGTACCTACTGGGCGGGTCTTACAAACAAAGTTTATGATTACATCTTTTATATTTGACATTATTACAAGTAAAAAACCTATAATTATTATTCATAAAAACGATATTATAAAATGATGAATAATGTTGGTGTTTTGTTTCATAATTTGACGACACGTTTGGTGCAGTGGCTGAGCGATCGGCTTCTGCGCTACGGGTTGTGGGTTCGATTCCCGCACGGAACAAATATTTGTATGGCCTACAGATAGTTGTTCCGGGTCTGGATGTCTGTGCATGTGAATATTCGTGTCTGTAAACGCACCCACGATACAGGAGAAATCCTAGTGTGGGGGTAATGTTTTTAAAAAAAGAAAGAAAGAAAGAATTTTATTTACTACGTACATACACACATAAACTCACGCCTTTTTCCCATGGGGGTATGTAGAAACTATACATGGTTAGTCGGAAAGGGGGTACTAAGCCGCTGGCCACTTAATGTATCACTAATGATTGATTTAAAAAAGGTGTTAAAATTTAAAAATTCGTTTAATTTTTTTTCCATGAAAAATTATTTTTATTTTAGTTTTTTCCAAAATTCTTCATCTCTGCTTTAGTTATGAATTCAGAAAATGGAGTTTCTAATCCGTGATCCCAAATATGACGTAAAATGTAAACAAGTCTGATCATAGCTGAGGATAGATAGAATTTAGCGTATTTTTTATGAAATCTTTGAACAGCTACTTCTCATGAACTATTGACTTTTGGGGAAAGTTGTAGATCAAAAGTTATCCATTATTATGGGAACTTTAACACCCTTTCGGCTTAGTAACCCCTTTCCGACTAACTTTGTAGTAACCTTTCACTTCGTCCAAACTCATACATCTTGTCATACACGCACGCCGGTTGAGTGTACTACGCACCTAACCTTTGTGAAGAACATCACCAATAACATCGATGTATGTCCTTCTAGGGAGTCCTCTACCGGCGTTTCCACCGGCACCCGCCTTATAAATTCCTTAACCTATTAACATTAGCTATTTTATAAAACTTCATATCAGAGCATGGCATAAAACGATGCTGTGGTGATTCTGAAAATCGTCACATTTGACGAATCATATTTCATGTCATATTCGTAATTTTAACTGCAAGAGGACTTCATATTCTGTTGGCAGTTCTCTGCAATTGCGACTAGATGTATAGTCCAATTCCACACAGAAAATCCAATAACACTTTGCCTGACCCGGGGATCGAACCCAGGACCTCACGATCAACAGTCACGCTTGCCACGTTTAACGAAATTCGATTCACCAAATATGACGTTGCACCCAAGGTCTCTCCAATTCGTTATTTTTTTATCTTTTATCGCTTAAATCATATCAATCTATGTAAAATGACAATGATATTCTGTGGGTAATACCCATTTTGACAATAAAACACTCACAGATTTGATTTATGAAACATCTGTGCTGTCAGATACGTGCTTTAATCATCAAATAAATAAAGTTACGATAAATAAATATTAAATGCCTCGTTGGTTTAGTAGCGGGACTGCTGATCGTGAGGTCCTGAGTTCGATCCCCAGGTCGGGCAAAGTGTTATTGGGATTTTCCGTGTGGAATTCTGCAGTAGCAGACCTGAGTTTGGATTTGAGCCCGGTTGATAGCAATAGGCTCGCCCCCTATTACATGGAACTTAAACATAACGACGAAATGATGGTGTTAGTAACCTCTGCCCAACCCTTCGGGGATTACAGGCGTAATGTTATGTTACCTTTACATAGTACAAAACAAAGTCGCTCCCACTGTCTGTACGCTTAGATCTTTTAAACTACACAACAAACTTTAACGCAGTTTTCAGCAATAGGTACAGTGATTCCAGAGGAAGGGTTATATGCCCCACATTAGTATTTACATTGCACTCGTGCGAAGCCGGGGCGGGTCGGTAGTGTTAAATAAATAATTTTATTTTAGTCTTCTGAAAATCTAATTTCGCATTGTTAATAATTCGAAATCTTTTAAGATTTTAGACATGCTACTTATTTTAGAAAGGTTCATTTAATATAAACAAAGCCTGAAAACATTTTACAAAGTATAGTACCTACCTTATTAGAAAACAATTCAATTTAAAATTTTCCAATCTATGTTCTGTAATCTCTTCTTAATTGTAAGCTATCGATTTTGAGTGACGAACTTCGTCGTCAAGACCGTGGCTTCTGCAACTTTTTATGCATTAGAAGCAACAATGGATGTAAACGAAATTATGTAGTTCCTTCAAACCTCGTGATTTACTACTGACAAAGATAAATCCTGAACGCGACATATAATAATGGATTCAATAAAAAAAATTACAAGAAGTAAACATGTGCTTTTAACGTGAGGCATTTTAGCGCCCCGAGTTAAAAGACCTCGTGGCGAGCGATAGCCACGTAATTCGCCCGAGGCGCTAAAATGCCGCACGTTAAGAACACGTTTACTTCTTGTATTTTTTTATTGAATCATTGGTGTCCCTTTCAGACTCCATCTATGTCAGCAGTACATCACGAGGTTTGAAGAAATTACATGATTTCGTTTACTAACTGGCTAAACGAGGGTGTACCTACTAAAACACTTCTGCCGAACCCTTCGGGGAATACAAAGCGTGATGTTTTACGTTAAAAGGAAATCTTGGAGCCATGTAGAATAACATTCAAACGATTATCATACGTCCATCACTATCAGCTGTCAATTGAAACGCCATGTCGTCGCGATATGATAACATATTATGTCATATTCTGTCAGTTTAGTCGAATGCCTGTGAACGATTTGATTTTCTTTCATAGTACGTATATATATGGAAGGAAATAGGTCACATTTAGGTACAGACATTGCCCAATTATTTAAATACTAGCGGCCCGCCCCGGCTTCGCACGCGTGAACATTTTTCCCGTTTTTGCAACATTTTTCATGTATGCTCCGCTCCTATTGGTCGTAGCGTGATGTTATATAGCCTATAACCTTCCTCGATAAATGGACTATCCAACATAAAAAGATTTTTTCATTTCCAACCAGTAGTTCCTGAGATTAGCGCGTTCAAACAAACAAACTCTTCAGCTTTATAATATTAGTATAGATTAAATAGTTCAAGCGATTTAAGAAATTAATACTAAAAACTATTTTAGTCTTCGTACCACATTCATAAGACTAAAATAACACTAACTTTTTTTTAGGACTTATTGTTAGCCTAAAACAGAGATTTATGGACAACGTTACTAAACAGGTAAATACATTTCATTTCGTTTGTTCCGCTGGGACATAATTAAGTGACAAAGAAAAAATGTTTTCAGTAGATTAAGAGGCAGCCTATTACTGAAATGATCTAGACATTATTTTAGGCATAAGTAGGCCGTTAACCCTAAGCTGTTTTATAATTTATTATTCCATTCAGCATAGCTAATTAGTAAACAAATCAAATCCGATTAGTAGTAATAATCAGTAAAATTAAATCTCAAATAATTACTTGATTGATGATAGCAATCAGTCAATGTGTAAAGTGATTTATATATTGGGCTCAAAGAACGAAAACGCTCATTGAGCGAAAAAACAGCCCACAAAGCGTTGTTTCTTTAAAAAATCCAAATCGCGAAGTTCGTGTTATGGCACTTATGAAAACGCCCATGACGTGTGGTGGCAAAATACCACATAGTGAAATTCGTGTCGTGGCTTTTATGATATTCGGCCACAACGCGCCAATGTAATATTTATTTTTATTTATTTATTTATAATGTAGAAAAGCCACGACGCGTTCGGAACGTTAGCTAATTAAATGCAACCATAAAATACAATGCGACGCGCAGTGGTTTGTTAGTGGTCCTACGAGTCTCAAAACTATTTAGTAATTAAAAAAATAATCCGTATAACACTCGTTTGACATTTTGTCCTGGATATTTAATTTTCGCGTTTTGTACGTAAATAAAATGTACCAGTAGGCAAAATATGTATTGCTCATACTATCGCACTCTCAGAAATAAGAATCAGGAATGAATAAACTTGTGTTTTCAATGCAATAATGTACAGTACGAATAAAATAACTTAGCCCCTCTGAAGTGAGTAATAGAACGCTGAAACATAGTTTCAGTGCGACAAAGTTATTTTACGCGTACTGTTCTCGCGCCGAGAAAGTTCCAACCTGTCCATCATGGCGTGGTTGCATCAACTAGGGCTCAGAATGCCATCGGTTTTTTTTTCTCGTCTTTTCCGACTTTTGGAGACATACAAGGTTAGTCGGAAAGGGGGTACTAAGCCGAAAAGATGTTAAAGTACCCATAATAATGGATAACTTTTGTTCTACAACTTTCCCCAAAAGTCAATAGTTCAAGAGAAAGAGCTGTTCAAAGATTTCTTGAAAAATACGCTAAATTCTATCTATCCTCAGCTATGATCAGCTGTGTTTACATTTTGTGTCATATTTGGGGTCACGGATTAGCAACTCCATTTTCTGTATTCATAATTAAAGCAGGGATGAAGAATTTTTGTAAAAACTAAAATAAAAATAATTTTTCATTGAAAAAAAAATAATCGAATTTTTAAATTTTAACACTTTCTTTAAAACAATCATCAGTGATATATTAAGTGGCCCGCGGCTTAGTACCCCCTTTCCGACTAACCTTGTATAGCGGGTGCCTATTATCCCGCTAAAGTCAAAGATAAAGATTCTCATTTATCGAATACTGGTAACATATCGAAAGTACTTACTGCCGTATCACAGAATGTTATCAGTGTGATATGCCAATAACATGATCGTGGCTACTGAAACGTATTAAGCTGATAACATAACAGGCGTCACGTTTATTAATTAATATATTCTAATAGCACTGACTAATATATACCTTATTTTGTTTAAGCCCATTGATAACTATTGCTTACATCGTCATGAAACAAAATGAAACTTTGATCTTCTAATGCATAAAGGCTAAGGAACTGACTGATTACATAAAAAAATGGGAACTGCTTACTTGCATGTCAATAGTTAATTGGCTGGATTGCATAGACCCAATATTTGAATTATTACCACAGATCATTGGGCATAGTCCTGGCTTTTGGCCAAGTAGGTTCAAGGCAGAGTGCAGTTCGACCAGATTTTCCGAAATTTTAAACGGAGGCACAAGAAAATTTCGCAACTCAAGTAGAATTAATAATAGACTCAGGCTAAGCTAAATCTGGAGAGGAATTATGGCAACACTGCAAAAAATTACTTTAATAAAAACTTTTTTACAAAAAATTTAAACCGACTTCAAAAAGAATAAAATAATTACCATATAAAATTAACAGTTTCAGAAGTCGGTGCTGATCCACGCTGAACCAAATTGAAGGCACCGACTTCTGAAACTGTTAATTTTATATGGTAATTATTTTATTCTTTTTGAAGTCGGTTTAAATTTTTTGTAAAAAAGTTTTTATTTTTTTCTTTTTAGTGGCCTTAATTAAAACTTGGTTGGACCTACTAAAGACGCTGCTCGTAACATAATCACATCATCACAATATGCGTACTGTTCGTCATTGAGGAGTTCCATTGTCTATCTCCGAAGTTCTTCATCAGATCTTCACCAAATTTAAATGGGACCAACTTCGAAGTATACCCCATCCATTAAAAAAAGAATCATCAAAATCGGTTTACAATTGGCGAAAATATCGATGAATATAGACAAAAAAAAAAAAAAAAACATACAGACAAACATAGTAACCTCCTCCTTTTTGGAAGTCGGTTAAAAATCTTTGCAATGTTCGTCATTATTCCAATCAGAGTTGGCTTTGCCATACTTACTTACCTAGCTCGGCAGGGCAAACTTTGCATTGGAAAATGTCGATTTTTGTAAATATTTTAGTTGTTCTTTGCAGTGCTGCCATTACAATTCTAATGCAGAGTTAGCTAACTGGCCGGATTCTAGTATTATTATTGGATTTTGTTCTGCCTAGCCTTTTCCCAACTATGTTGAGGTCAGCTTTCAGTCTAACCAGATCTGGCTGAATACCAATTTTTTACTCAGAGCGACTGCCATCAGACCTCCATAACCCAGTTACTGGGCAATGCCGATATCCTAAGGTTAGACCAGTTGTTAGTAGTATCATTATTGGATATTGTACAGAAAAATAATAATAATTTTCGGGCTGCTTACTGTTTACAAGTTAGCAGACATAGATTGCATTACGACCGGTACAATTGTTGCTCATATTACAGCCCAAACAAAGCATGTCATAAATGTTATTGGTGCACAATACTACGGCCTTACTGAGGTGCGGCGGTACAACGTATAAAATACAATGCAAGCGGATGTCATACAAATCGAGGGTGAAGGCCAATTTGATTATCGTATGATTTGTTGCGCCTTTTTGAAGGACAGGGTCAATGTCATGATGAAAAATGTTAGGTTCGTAATTCAACAAGTGTACGGGTAGTATAATAGACTATTCAATTTTCATCGATATCAGATATTTCAAAAATCGAATTGCTTACGTTTCTTTATCTTTTTCCTTTTAAAATATTGTGTCCATTATAAGGTATTCAAGACTCGCTTGTCTTCTAGGTTCCTTTTCTTTGCTATGGTTAACCAAAGGACGAAATTTTATCCTTCATTCAGATCTTCCATTTAATTTAGCAGTTGCCAACAGATATAATTATTGACTTATCTCTTTCTTTCTCTCTCTCCGCAATGTACTCAATGAAAATCTATCATTAATCTTACCTGCAGTAATTTAAAATCAATCCAAAACCATAATTAATCACTATTTGACGCCACGTGGGCTCATTTGCAGCCTAATTATGTTGCTTTATTGAAAATCCTATTTGGTTTCAGTTAACGTTTGACACTAATTAAGAG
Organism: Amphipyra berbera; assembly: GCA_910594945.2. NCBI lineage: Eukaryota > Metazoa > Arthropoda > Insecta > Lepidoptera > Noctuidae > Amphipyra > Amphipyra berbera. Next base: position 7,450,851 of record OU343144.1, on the reverse strand, counting down.
GAATTCTGATTAGCAAAACAACATTATTCATCAGTGATTGTATCTCTGTCACCACGAACTGAACTAGTGATTGATCATTTTCAGTATTCAAACAATTACTAATAGCTATTTTGAAAAAATCTTCTAATGTTTCTTTTTGTAGTACGGCTAAAAATATTTTCCTCGTACAAAACACGGGACCTTTCATCATTCGTGTTGTAACTCTGTAGTTTATTTACTTTGATCTTCCATTAACTACAGCGCCCTTTAATCATTATAACTGTAATCCCTAATTAGAAATGTGTCTCCAGGCTCCTTATCTGCTGAACTTTATATATTATTCAGTACATCTCGCTTAGTTGGGTTGCTCTAACCTTTGGTCATATCAGATAGGTCTGTCGTAAGAGTAGTACTATTTTATGCAACAAGTGGGAATTTCTTGTGCCCAATTTTCGCAGAAGCTGCCCTAAATATTTGAGGAAGATCCTTTATAAGTTCGGAAGGCTGTAAGACTTAATGACTTGTGTTTGAATTTATAATGAGATATTATGGTCCTTTGACGGATGTCACTCTAACGAGGTCAATATAAATCGATGATTGTGTAACCAATAAACGTGTACACTCTTTGTAGAATACAGATTATATTTTCAAACGTAAGTAGACCGTATAATAAATTTCCTCTTTCAAAAATATTCTGAGATAAAAATCATATCGAGTACTTTCAACGTAGAGGTAAAATTTGGAGGTCCATTATTAGCAGTTGACGATGATAATGTAGGTCATGTATATAGTAAAATAATTGATAAACTCTCTATATATAAAACAAATATTTATTTGACTGTATCGTTGAACTTGAGTTCCAAATATTTCGCAAGAATATATAGTTATAAAAGATACGCCTACAGTTCAGCTGCTTCCGGATACTGATAAGGAGTGTTAAAATTCACGATTGTCATTTATTCAATACATGTTTGTTTGATGATTAGAATATGAAGTGCTAGTGAATCAGCTGATTAACATCCAACCGGTATCTTGTGTTGGAAACTTGGAACTCGGAACTTTAAGAGCTATCATTATTAGAATAAAGTTAAAAACAAACCATAATAATCTTTTATTAATGTTCATAAAATGTTGTTTCTTCGTTTACGCCTCATCTAAGTTTCTTATGTTTAGATGTGCGTAAATGTTTGGTAAATAGCATTTATCAGTAGAAATAAAATCAGAATCGTAGTAATTTCAAAAACTAGGTTCAGTTCGCGATTAATCTTAATTAAAATCTATTTTTTGAGTTCTATACAATACATTCTGTTTGGTCCTTGGATACGTTAATCAATGGGACAAAGACACAACTCTATAAGCGCAGTTTCTTCTTCCAAAACAATGGAAAAACGTCACAAAATCGTACGTCCATACATTATCGGCTAGCATACAAGGTCAAAGTTAAGGAGGAAGCGGTCATGGATAGCTAAGGAAACTGTTATGTAATTCGATACGCTATACTGTGACAATTGTCGACATCGCTTCATTTGCATATGATTGTTTCGATTGTGCGCACATACATCACAATACTGGAACTGCAGACATGCCAAATATAAATTTATGACATGTGTATGGAAAAGTATGGAAGCGCACTGCAGTAAAATGTATGCTCACGCTGCCCGGATTTTTTACGTAACGATTTTTTCTCGTATATTTCGGTTTTGATTTTAAGGTCCTTTTCCAAAAAAAATATAGGTACATACAGCGCAACAGTGGCACAAGTCTAGTAACTGAAAACATTTGGTAATAATCTAATCTGAATAAAAAAATCAATTACGCAAAGCAGCTGAAAAAATAGAATTTTAAAAGACCATAGAAAAAAATACCTAGTCTCCGCACAATTTTCGTCCAGTCCCCGTAATAAATTTGTACATTTTGAAACAGGCAACTTGGTACAACTTATTATTACTATAAAGGACAAAGGACCAACTTTTACTGCACCTGATAGCCGCAAAACTTCAGATTATATTTCTACCAAACAAAAGTTTGAAATCACGATAAATTAGGAGTTGAAAGAGAAAGTTTGTAACAAGGATACTTCTTAAACAAACATGAATGATTTAGATGCCGCTTCAGACTCGGTACAGAGCGCGTCAAATAACTACACCCAAGATGTCGTCGACTGCCAAACTTGAGGGGTTTACCAGTAGCCACTGAAGAATTTCACCATCCACCTCCTATCTCCATCATCAGACACTGAACACCGAGTGCAATCTATTGGAGTCATCAAAACAAATCATATGACTTGAACCTCACATAGATCACGCAGTCGACGCCATCTTGTTTTTAGTTATTTAACGCGCACAGTAACAAAGACTGACCGCGCATGAAGCCGACAATTTTAGTGGCGCAACTTTTAGTTGCTACTAATTAGGTACGTTAACTTTGTAGTGAAAGGTTGACATTAAGGTTTCCAATGGAAAATCTATTCATCATATTAGTTTTAGTATCGAAACAGCTAAATTTGAGCCTTTCTTGCAGACGGCTTCAGTGAAAGTAGTAATTATTGTTTTTTTTTATCACTTTTTGTCTTTTTTATCTTTTTAATTCGATCAACTTCTTATTGCCTAACAAAAGGGACTTAAATCGTGTCCACAAAAGATTATAAAGAAATACCGTTTAGAATGATGTACCAGTACAACAATAATACATTTTTTTGTCAGCCTGTTCTTTCCCTCTGCTGGGCTAAGGTCTCCCCCAAGTCCTTCTACGTATTATTTTCCTATGCCACCTCAAACCAGCCCTCGCAGTACGCGTCCGGGTCATCTCGCCACCTCTTTCTGGGCCCAACTCTCGGCCCAACAATACTACCGCGCGATTCATAAACGCAGTACGTAACATTTTGGTCAAAAATGAGTTGATCATATATTCGTAATCACCATAATAGTATTGTGATTACGAATATAATTATGATCGACAAATTTTTGACCAAAATGTTACTTACTGCGTTTATGGATCGCGTGACAGAATACCTAGGTAATATAATTATGATGCTTTTATTTAATCTCACTTTATACATTTCATCACCGCACTGAGTTATTCCGCCACGTGTCAGATATCGTCGGCAGGTGTGTAGATAGAAAATCAAAGATAACCAAAAGTTACTTTTCAATAGTATATTCATCACCACTATCTGATGGCGTCACGTGTTTCGTCAGCAGAATTATTTGCACAAACCAATTGTGCAAATAATATTTTCACGTTCTTCTTATTTACATAGTTTTATATTTAGATCAATCATTCGTGGTTGGATATGACTTTCTTATACAACGTGTTACAGAAGTAGAAAATAATATTTTAAGGGCTCATTGTACTCACCATTATGAACAACTTTTATTAAGGACTAACCTTGAAATCGCGAAAAAAAAAACTGCTGCTCCATACATTTTTGTTCGCATAACACAACAAAATGTAGGCAACAGCTGATTTTGTTTTCGCAATTTCGCTGTTGGTCCCTAGTAAAAGTGTACATAATGATTTGTGCCCGGTTGATGGCAATAGGCTCACCCCCTATTACATGGGACTTAAACATAACGGCGAAATGATGATGTTACTATACACCTCAGTTCAACCCTTCGGGGAAAAAGTATTATTTCGGATTTTTGTTACACATATTCAAATATCAACGTAATTTAGTAATGGTTTTACCAAGTAGATAGTGTCTTGGTGACGTCATGATATTAATTTAGTAGTATATTACTTGCCTTGTTTCGGCTTGTCATTGTGTCTTTCTTGAAAGCGCTTGGCTACATGACTTTGCTTTGCTCGTCAGCAAGCCAACGAGCCTTGAATATTATATTTTGTCCTAATATTATTTTCTGAATGAGAATTGTCTTTTCTGAACTATTTTCTCGGCGGTTGCTATGCACGAAGAACTATAATACACGAAGGGATAACTATTATGCACGAAGGGACTACCATTACATTATTATTTTATTATCTACTAGCTTTTGCCCGCAGCTTCGCTTGCGTGGTTTTTTTTTCACCCCTTTAGGGGTTGAATTTCGAGAAATCCCTTCTTAGTGGATGTTTACGTCACAAAATGAACCTACTGTCAAAATTTCAAGTTTCTATCCCCAGCCGTTTAGGCTGTGCGTTGATAAATCAGTCAGTCAGTTAGCTTCTCCTTTTATATATATATTTATCTATACATATAATAAAAATGTAGAAGACTTCAATTCTGTACATTGAATAAAAACTAAAAAAAATACCCTTAGGGGTCTTCACACAAGTAGCACAAGCAAAAAAAAATATTTTTGAAATTTTTGTCTGTCTGTCTGTTGTCCAGCTTTAACACAAAATCTACTAAACGGATTTTGATGAAACTTTTTTTATTATATAGCTATTAGTCCTCAGCAACATTAGGCTATAATTTATTTTGAAGTCTCAGGTAGGGTAGGTAGGTAGGTAGGGTAGATAAGTAGGGTAGGTAGTGTAGGGTAGGCAGGTAGTGTAGTCAGGTAGTGTAGGCAGGTAGTATATGCAGGTAGTGTAGGTAGGCAGGTAGTGTAGGTAGGCAGGTAGTGTAGGTAGGCAGGTAGTGTAGGTAGGCAGGTAGTGTAGGTAGGCAGGTAGTGTAGGTAGGCAGGTAGTGTAGGTAGGCAGGTAGTGTAGGTAGGGTAGGTAGGTAGGGTAGGTAGGGTAGGCAGGTAGGGTATGCAGGTAGGGTAGGCAAGTAGGATAGGCAGGTAGGGTAGGTAGGTGCGCCGTAGATACCATAAATGAAAAATGTTGCAAAAACGGAAAAAACGCAGACGAAGTTGCGCGGGTCAGCTAGTTATGATAATAAATTAACTGCCTCGTTGGTCTAGTGTGATAGTATAGATAGATAGCAGTGATAGCCTAACGGTTGAACGCTTGCGTTCCATGCAGGAGGGTCTGAGTTCGGTCCCGACCCGCAATTCTGACTTTTCGAGTTCATGTGCGGATGAGAATTTGATTATCACTTGCGTTAACGGTGCATGGAAACATAGTGAGGAAACCTGCACACCTGAGGGTGCTCTATATAGTTCTCGATAGTGTGTGCAGTCTGCCAACCCGCACCAGGCCAGCGTTGTGGACTGCAGCATAAACCCTTCTCATTCTGAGAAGAGGCTCGTGCCCAGCAGTAGAACAGTAATGGGTTACTTATGTTTTTATGTTTATGTTGGTCTAGTGGTGCCAAGCGCGACTGCTGGTCGTGAGGTCCTGGGTTCAATCCCCGGATCGGGCAAAGTGTTATTGGATTCTTCCGTGTAGAATTCCTCAGTAGCAGCCCGGAGTTCGGATTTGTACCCGGTTGATGGCAATAAGCTCGCCCTCTATTACATGGGACTTAAACATAACGGCGAAATGAGGGTGTTACTATACACATCTGCTCTTCCCTTCGGGGAATATAGGCGTGATGTTGTTTGTATTTCGCAATATATTTGTGAAATGCTAGATGGATGATGCCTGCTGTGTTATCCAATAATAGCAATAAAACTAAAGTAAAAGTCATTTATGAACACGCAACACTGTATAAAAATGATACGATTCGAATTACGTTTTTAACAATAGTGTTACAAAACTCCATACTGTCAACCTTCACGCTATTGTATAGGGGGCAGATAGCAGCTATTGTTCATTGTTAGTCGAAACATAGATGTGTACGTATTCATGGGAATATATCTAGTACAAATGTTTGCAAACGAGTACTTTCTCTCTTGACACAATATTATTTCTATTTTCTCCCTCTTGATATTTTTACAGAATTAATGTGTAGTTACGAGAAGAGGGTGGCCTATTGTTGTCCAAGAATGAAACGGCTTAACTCTTATTATTTACTTAGGAATAGTTCTTTTTTTCTTCTTTTCAGGTCGCTATAACGCAATGCCAAAAACAAAATCAGGGAAACTTATAACATAACATCATACCTGTATTCCCCTAAGGGTTGGGCAGAGGTATATAATAACACCCTCATTTCGCCATTATGTTTATGTCCCATGTAATAAGGGGCGATATAATACAAAATAATCAGTGTTCCTTAACAAAATGTATGGAAAAGCTGATTTTTATTCACGAATTCGGAGTTGGTCCCATAGTAAAAGTTGTGAATGATGAGCAGAGTTCATGATTTTTGGATGTTAACCGCTACCTTACATGCTGTATATAATATAATACGAGTGTATAGTAATATAAAGTATTATACATTGTATACAAGGTTAGTCGGAAAGGGGTAGGTACTAAGCCGAAAGGGTGTTAAAGTATCTACCTATATAATAAGGGATAACTTTTGTTCTACAACTTTGCCCAAAACTCGATAGTTTAAGAGAAATAGCTTTTCAAATATTTCGTAAAAAATATGCTAAAATCTATCTGTCCATAGCTATGATCAGCTGTGTGTACTATTTAGGTCAAATTTAGGGTCACGGATTAGAAACTTAATTTTCTGAATTCATAACTAAAGCAGGAATGTTTATTTTTTTAAACTAAAATACAAATCTATTAGCACGCAATTTTTTTTTCGAATTTTGATATTTTAGCACTTGCTTTAAAATAGTCATCAGTGATACTTTACGTAGCCCGCGGCTTAGTACCCCCTATCCGACTAACGTTTTATATAACATATTAACACTTAATAAATATCATACATGTATATTGTTAAAGACTAGGTAATAAATAAACCTAAATAACATATTAGGATCGTTGGAAGATAAAAGGCAGTCTCCAAGCGTGATGTATCTTAAGCCGTTTCTTATTCGATACCTACTCTTAAAACCAGTCAAACTAACATAAGCCTATACGAGATATAAAAAAATATTACTTATCAATATTAGTTTTTATAATCGAATACCAATAGGCATAATAAGTACAACATTAATTAATCATTAATTCGTTATTCATAACTCTTAAGTGGTCTTGTAAAAAACGGAATAAATTACCATTTGATTATTATTTTTTTACTTGTAATTTGTCAAACGGCTGATTTTGATACTGATTTATTATCGATAGCTGGCTTTTACTAGTGGTATCCCATATGAACTTGGTAAATAAATGTCTGCTTTTTACCATTATTTTTTAATCCTTAAACCACTAAGTTTTAGGCTGTCTTAGGCTGAAATCTGATCATACCATGAATCATAGAGAAAAAAATTGTTTTTAAATCATTTGTTGGAGAAAAAATTTATACAAATCTAAATGTGTATACATAACAGGAAAAACTGTCTGACTAAGTGATCTATCAACGCCCAACCTAAACCGCTGGGGTTAGAAACTTGAAATTTTTACAGTCGGTACGTTTTATAACGTAGGCACCAATTATGGAAGGATTATTCAAAAAAAAAACTCCTAAGCGGTTGAAAAAACTCACTCTAAAGCTAGTATACTTATAGTCTTGGAATTTCATAAAGGAATTCATTTCATTATAGGTACAGCGCTCGCCATGCAAAAATGAATATTGCCCTAAATTGGCTGTAATGATGCACAACTATCCTACATGCGAATATTGTTGTACTCTGATTGACTGCAAATAAAATAACACATTTTTTGTATAATAACTGGCCTAATACGCATTCATAATTATTTATAACTAGCTGCCCGGACAAACTTCGTTCTGTCAAAAGTTATTGGCCTGTTGTGGGAAAAGAAAAGAGTTGTTTTTATTATTTTCCACTCAATTTTTATGTTTTTTCTCTCCATAAGAACCTTACTTATGCCTTAAGGAATATATTTAAAAAAAATAGCCGATTTGGTTGAGCCGTTCTCAATTTTTTTTCTCAAATTCTCTACCAAAATTGTTTGCTAATAATGTTACGTATAATCTGTCTTAATACGCCGTATGTAAAATATGATTATGTTTAAAGCCAGAATCCATTAGAAATATAGATAGATATAACATTTTCATAAATAGATTAAAAAAACTCCTAATAAATAAAAGCTACTATAGTGTAAATGAATACTTTAATGACAAATTATAAATGCATAAAACATAATAAATAAAATATTGACATTATATAAATACGAATTAAGATAGAAGTCAACACTAAATGCCCTTGTCCTCTCTCCCATTGAGACACCATACACAGTTAGTCGTATAGATACATTCATATATACATGGATAAATATTATAATATGATATATGTTTAATTGACTCACCAAAAATAAAAATATATAAATAAATAAAGAGCCCTGACCTAATAATGAAATAAATTAGCAATAATAATAAATTAAATAATTAAATAATATAGCAATAATATTACTGTTCATTATCTCCTAAAACAGGGCTTCCTCTCTCCTACCCTTTTGCTGTGCCCTACAGGGTCCATAATGATCTCAATTATATAGTTACCACCTAAGTACACATTATGGTAAAGCAATAAAGATATTGAGTATTGAGTATTGAGTAAAGGGAGTCTGGAGATCTGTCATACAGGTCCCGAACCTAGTTCAGACTCCAGCTCTTACAAAGGATTCTAGCATAAGGCAAAATGATACAAATAAATTGTAACAATGTACCTTTACGAGAGAAATAAACTATATATTAAACTATATATTATTATATATTAAATTTTGCGCTTAGCAACACATTTGCCGATTCATTTTTATTTATACCTATATAGATAGACTAGCTGCCCGGTGAACTTCGTACCACCAACTTTTTTTTTCATAATTGTCTTTTTTCCAGAACCAACCCAGTATAGAGGCGAACAAAACAAAAAAAAATCAAATCGGTCGTGCCATTTTCGAGTTTATGCGAGAATAACGCATGCCATTTGATTTTATATATACATCTGTCCTACAACATTTTGGTTTATTTTTTTGCGACATGCACAATTTGTATCATACATAGATATGAATTACAGTTTTCAATTTAATGAAATAGTATACGCGAAACGGAGTATTTCCAATTTAAAATGTACTTACATTAACATTACGTTTACGTTTCTCAACACAATATACCTAGGTACTTGTTCGACAACATAAAAAAAACAAAAAAAAAGAAGAAGAAAAGTTGTTCTTTTTTTATTTTATTTTATGCTCACTGCTCATGATTAAAGGCTCCGTTTGGGTCCCAAACTCATCATCAATCTCGAATAATGCACGTGAGTAAGGGCCAAGCTACACATGACGGAAGAAACGTCGCCGATCTTCCGCCACTATAAACATCTCACACCGTACACATTTGACCGAAGATGCGTTACTAAAATGCCTCGAGTAAATTACGCAACGGAAGATCGCCGACGTATCTTCTGTCAGATGTAGCTTGGCCCTTAACTGAAAACAATCATAAATACGTACTTATTGATGTAATAATATGTACCTACGTACTGGATGCGCTGTTTAGAAGAACAACATGGTATCAACGAGTTGTGGTTCTGGAACCACAGTGCCATGGAACTTGACAGCTATCTAGCGGTAGTTTGAACCTTATGGCGTCTATTTATTTCAACGTCGTTGTACGTACTACATTAATTTTATAAAACACTAGCTGTGTCCTCACGGCTCTGCCCGTAGCCTATATTACTCAGTGATAATGTAACTTTCTAACGGCAAAAGAATTTTTGAAATCGGTCCAGTAGTTTTTAAGTTTATTCGTTACATACAAAAATACAAATCTTTCCTCTTTCTAATAGTAGTATAGATTGTTTCACTACACTATTCGCGGTGAAGCAAGGTGCGGGTGACATTAAATTAACTTTACAATCATGACTTAATATTTCAGTTGCCACTTACACTGCCAAAATGTTATTGTCTACAAATAAAATCAAATGTTATCGGTAACACTGGACAATGTTGACAAAGGTCAAAATCGTCAAAATTAATCAACGTACCCGAAGCTATAAAAACACTGGTCATTCGACGGAGCAGAGGATTCCATGTCGAACAGCTGAAGGAGTGTGACCTTTTATATCTGATTTGCTTGTCCTCATTTTCTGATCTTGTGTTAATTATTATATTATGATATATTGTGAACTAGCTTCTGTAACTAATCACTAACCTAATTAAAAGTACTCTCAGTGGTCGAGAGTTTATGTTGGTTTCACTTACTTTATTTATCATGCTCGCAATCCTGACAGACCGATATTAGCTATAGGTAACTGTAATGATAGATTCACCCCTACAAGATTCTGTTTGTGTCTTTTACACAAATACTGACAGTTATCACCCGCACCAAGCTACACCACAAATAGTGTAGATGGTGAACAATATTCTCATTTCATAACTCACAACGAAAACCCCTTCAAACATAATTGGGCATCAAATTGAAGCTATACAGACCCGTTTTCAAGCATCATAATTAGTCCCACGACCTACGTAATTCAAACACGCTGCACCTTCCTAAAAATACGCCAAAAATCTGGCTGAATCATGGTCGACTATCAATCAACATCTTGTGACACGGTAGCCGGTTTACGCTGATGGATCTGACCTAAATATTACTTGTAGCCATTACGACTACACGGCATTTACGCGGTAGGGTAATATGGTGTAATTCAGATTGGTGACGATTGGAATTGTCGTTTTATACAAGGTTAGTCGGAAAGGGGGTACTAAGCCGTGGGCCACTTAATGTATCTCACTGATAATGGTTTTAAAGAAAGTGTTAAAATTTCACAATTCGATTAAAAAAAACATGCAAAATTAACTATTTTTATTTTAGTTTTTTTTCAAAAGTTCTTCATCCCTGCTTTGGTTACGAAATCAAAAAATGGTGCTTCTAATCCGTGACCCCAAATATGACCTAAATGTATACACAGCTGATCATAGCTGAGAATAGATAGAATTTAGCATATTTTTTATGAAATCTCTGAACAGCCATTTCTCATAAACTAATTACTTTTGGTGAAAGTTGTAGAACAAAAGTTATCCATTATTATGGGTACATTAACACCCTTTCGGCTTCGTACCTCTTTCCGACTAACCTTGTTTAATATTTAACAATATGATTGGACATACAAAGTCAAATATTTGGGGTATTTTAAACATACATCTTTTGTATCCTCATAATCAGCCCATTACAGACCAGGCAGGTCTTGGTTTTGCAGGCAGGTTTTGCAGGCAACAGGCAGGTTTTGCAGGGCATGCACCTCTTCTTAAAATGAGAAGGGATTAGGCCTTAGGCCACCACGCTGGCTTGATGCGGATTAGGGGACTACTCACACTATCGAAAATAATAATAATAATATATTTATTTCAGATATAGTCCATATGTTAGTAGCGCAAAAAAGAAAAAATCTTATAATATAAAAAGCAACGCCACAGAAAGAAATAAAAAATTACAAAGTGGCACCACTAGGTCTCGGTATCATATGATATATTGTTACCAGTTTATGCCAAGCCCTGGACGCGACCACCCGCAGCGTGTAGTCGCATCCAGTGCCGCCACATCGGTGAGTCCCAGCGGCTCACGAACACGCTCAGAACGCTGTTCGAACTGGCCCGCATGCGCTTCATAAGAGACGCATGGAGCAAGATATACTACATACATACTCCATTCATTACGGAGCCCTCTCAGGTGTGCAGGTTTTCTGACGATGTTTTCCTTCACCGTTAACGCAAGTGATAATTAATGATCCGCACATGAATTCGAAAAGTTAGAGATGTGAGCCGGCATTGAACTCAGATCTTTCTGCATGGAAGGCAAGCGTTCAACCGCTAGACTATCAGGTTTATATCGTCGCTGTACAGTGAAAACCTCGTAAAGCACAAATTCATTTTTATTTCTTTTTATTCATTTGTTGGGTCGAAAACCTCGTAATGCATATTTAGAACGAACGTGCACAGCTTTAAGATGAAATAGATTGATGAATAGATAATAAAACAGAAGAACCTTACACTTCATACTTGTTTTTTAAAAGGTAGTTATTATCTTCTCTTGTAAAATTACGTTGATTGCAATTACGAGGTTTTCACTGCACAGCGACGATATCCTCAGTTGCTATTAAATTTAATTCATCTCGCGTGTAGGTGGTAAAAGGCTAGTCAGCAAAGTTGGTCACGGGGCTGACTGCCTAGGGTGCGCCTGACGTACCTACTTCAGATTCGTCATTTGTGAAGACCCTTTCACAGCATCCCAAATTTTTAACCGACTTCCAAAAAAGGAGGAGGTTCTCAATTCGTCTGTATGTTCTTTTTTTTAATGTTTGTTACCTCATAACTCCGCCATTTATAAACCGATTTAGATACATTTTTTTATTTAAAAGGATATACTTCCAGATTGGTCCCATTTAAATTTGGTGAAGATCTGATGAAGAACTTCGGAGATAGACAATAGAACTCCTCAATGACGAACAGTACGCATAATGTGATGATGTGATTATATTACGAGCAGTGTCTTTAGTAGGTCCAATCGTATTTTAATTAAGGTCACTAAAACGAAAAAAATAAAAAACATTTTAACAAAAATAAAACCGACTTCAAAAAAACGATGAAAAGAATAAAATAATGACCATATTATAAAATTAACAGTTTCAGAAGTCGGTGCCTTCAATTTGGTTCAGCGTGAACTAGCACCGACTTCTAAAACTGTTAATTTTATAATATGGTAATTATTTTATTCTTTTCATCGTTTTTTGAAGGCGGTTTTATTTTGTTAAAATGTTTTTTATAATTTATTGACTGCAGTTCATAGATCTTTCAAAAGTTTTTTTTTTGTTCAATCAACATTCGTTACTTTGTTATTCAGGTTCAATAGTCCAGAAAACTATAATTAATATGTCAAAGACGAAATGAACTACAGAAAAAAATATGAAAATAATTTTAAATGCTCTCTCCGTTCTTTTTTTTTTTGTTATCTCTCAAAAGACTCACAACGATATTAATATATATGCTCCGTTGCTTTTTAATAAAAAAACTTCTGACTTACCTCATTTGGACGTGCACTTTCATAAATATAAATATTTTATCATGTCGCTCGTAACTTTTAGTTAACCCTCTATAGACCGTCACAGTCTAACCACTCGAGAGTCTGTAAAATTATATGAATTTTTAACGACTTTGATAACATTACTTTATCTTTTAAGTGGTACCTAATAGTAAAATATAAAAAGTCGTACCTACTTAGCATTTTGTCATGGCTTTTGGCACGAACAATTTATTGACTGCCTTGTTGGTCTAGTAGTCGTAGGCGGGACTGCTGAGCATGGGGTCCTGTGGTCGATCGGTTCGGTCGGGCAAAGTGTTATTGTATTTTTCCATTAGGAATTTCTCAGTAGCAGCCTGGTGTCTGGATTTGTGCCCGGTTAATGGCGATAGGCCCGCCTCCTATTACATGGGACTTAAACATAACTTGCGAAACGAGAGAGTACTAAAACACAGGCTCTGCCGATCCCTTAGGGGAATACAAGGCGTGATGTTATGTTATGATTATGAACCATTTATTTTAAAACATCTCAATATTTGAGTTGTTTTTACAATTATTGTGCCCATTTAAGAATAAATGACTTACTTTAACACTGTTTTTTTATATGGATACTAAACTTTAAGCAAACTAATAAAGATGGCTTAGAATGCACATTTTACAGATTATTCCGAATTTTAGCTAAGATTATTAATATTAAAAGTCTTTGCGAGCAATAGATGTTTTGTTTTCGTGCCTTTGTTCAGGAACTGGTACTCTCACAGAACTCTGCGCGTAATGACATTTTCAAAGCATGGTCCCATTCCAGAAAAGATTTAGTACAATGGACTGCAGTAGAGCAGTGTAGGAACAAAATAATAGAACAGGTAGCTCCGTTCACATCCAGTTCAATATACGACAGTCCGGACGTGACAAAAGTAAAAGCAATCGGAACGTGTCAGATGAAAACGGTGGTACGAAAAAGAAGGATACCTGTTCTCAAAAAATTCGTAAAAACGTCAAAGCGAATTCTGTACCAAACACTGTCATTTTTTTGTCTCTACTACGGAAAACCGGTAGATAAGATATTGAAAATGACCGTTAATTTACGTAGGTATCTGTTAATACTCTGTATAACAGGGATGGCGAACCAATGGCACGCGACACAATATTTTGGGCACGTCACTGATCACAAAATTTATTATGCACTACGAATAAAAGTGTGAAGTAGGTATTAACTGACGAGCGAACGCGAGTGATCCTTAATTCAAAATTATTAGATGGCACGTCTATGACTCATTTATTCTTTAGAAAAATGGCACGTTGATACGTGAATGTTCGCCATCTCTGCTGTATAAAATTGGGATAGCCTCAGAGGTGTTGCAAAAATAATATCCAGTAATATCTCCACGGCAATTTTAATCACAAAATTCACCCTTCCTTCTTGTACAACGGTTGCGAGCTATATATCGCTCGACGACCGTCAGTTATGACATTCACTTCGATTATGAACACAACTATCTTAAATTAATATAATGACAATTAACAAACGATTATTAATTTACAATTAGTTGATAATTAATAATACATTTAATTATTATCGTTTAGATTCATAATGTAATATAATTTCACTATAAATTAAAAATATTTAAACTTTAACATCTACCTACCTGTTGGCACTTAATACAGTCAATACAACATCTATTAGAGGTATAATAATTCCAGGATACATAGAATAATATTAATCAGGCGTACATTATACTAATTAGGCTTACAATAATAATATGCATAATTATACAACGTGATATTTCAATAACGCAAAACGTGAAAGTAGTTTGCTCAGTAGCGAGAGTAGAATCGATTGAACAAAACATAAATAAAAAAAAGTGTACTATGTCATCTCTCAATTATCGTAAACCACGCGATCACTTACCTAGATTTAAATTCTATACGTAAGTAAATAAGGGGCAGTCAGCGGGACGAGGCGGGGGTAGTCGTCCGATCAAAATAATCAGACCAAATTATTCGAAACAGAATTTTCCGATGAACAAAAAATACAAATATCTTCTACAATAATTGATAAAAAAAAGTTAATTATAGCTAGATCAATTGATTACAATTAAAATCAGTTGAGGTGTCTGAGGTTTTGCGTTATTTAAATTACACCTTGTATACAACATGTAACGTAATTAACGCACACCCTCAAACACCCCAATTAGAATATTATGTTATCGATCTAATACCTTTAAACGAGCAATTCTTGTATATATATATAATCTGAATCTCGGAAACGGCTACAACGATTTTCATGAAATTTAGTACGCAGGGGGTTTCGGAGGCGATAAATCGATCTAGCTGGGTTTAATTTTTAGAAAACATCGATTTACCCAAAAAAATACCAAGCAAAGCTCGGTCATTCAGGTACTAATCATAATACATACACTGAAATGTTAGTTTAACATGTGCATTATATATATGCATTGTTATTTACTAAATTAACGTTCTTGAAATAAGGTTTATTTTTCTTTATATTGCATTGAATGACGGAATTTGTATTAATACAAATAAAAACGCACTTTTAAAAGTCTTTTTGCCTTGATTTACGGTCCATTTCAATTTGTTTTGACTGTACAGGGGTAATGTGACTAATTTCCCTAGTTTTAATTATTTTTGGGTTAAAAAATGACCTATATTAAAAACTAGCTGTGTCCTCACGGCTCCGCCCGTAGCCTATGTTATTCAGTGATAATGTAGCTTTCTAACGGCAAAAGAATTTTTTAAATCGGTCCAGTAGTTTTTAAGTTTATTCGTTACATACAAAAATACAAATCTTTCCTCTTTATAATATTAGTATAGATATAGATGATAGAAATCGATTCAGTAAACGATTCTGAACAAACTACTTTCAGGATGTGCGTTAATTATGTTCCATATTGTATACAGGATGCCAATGAAATTGACGTCAAGAAGTAATAGAAATGATAAACCCAACACTTTGGGATTACAGAATTAAATTATTTTTATTCCTCACTAAAATTACTCTTAGTGAGGGGCTCGTGGCTAATTACCAACCACGCGGCACATATTTGCGAAGTTAAGCTGCGCTTGCCGCGATTCGTCCGTGGATGGGTGACTATTCGTTACACATCGAGATCCGTCCGTGCCTCGGAGAGCACGTTCAACCGTTGATCTCAGGTTTCATACGAATACCTATGACAGTCGTTACAGGTAGTCAGAAGCCCGAAAGTCTGACAACCGGTCTAACTAAAATGGTAGAACTAAAATTACTCTTAGTGAGGAATACAAATGATTTAATTAGATTAATTAAAAAATAACTGTTGGGTATACCTATATACTCTAAGTACAATGGGCTTTTTTTTAGGTCATGGCCCTCTTAACATCCCTATTACGGCTTGACGTCGATCTGACATAATAATATGAAATCGATGTCAAGGGACGTCAATTAAGTGTACAGGTGTCTCTAGGCACCTGTATAATACTCTGTATGGAAGTAAATGTCGGTAGTGGCAGAAGTGGCATGATAGTAGAATAAATGCCGTGGAAACGCGTTCCTTGCGAAGTATGTGCGGTGTAACTTTGAATGATAGATTGAGGAATAATGAAATTAGACAAAGTTGCGGTTTAAAAGATGATGTAGTGACAAAAATTAAAAGGAGTATGCTTAGGTGGTTTGGTCATGTTGAGAGAATGAGTGAACGGCGATTAACAAAAGGAATTTATAAAGCGTATGTCAATGGAAACGCCGGCAGAGGACGTCCTAGAAGGACATACATCGATGTTATTGGTGATGTTCTTCACAAAGGTCAAATGCGTAGAACTCTCAACCGGCGTGCGTGTATTACCAAGATGTATGAATGTAGATGAAGCGAAAGGAGTATGTAAGGGTTGTAGCAGGGCGTTCTGTAGTTTCTGCCTACCCCCATGCGAAAAAGGCGTGAGTTTATGTATGTATTTACGTACAACTCTGTGATCAAATATTCATTCATGCGTATTGTTTGCTGAACGCCGATATTACGTTGATTCGGAAGTGCCAATCTAATTTAGCTAATGAAGATAAAGTACTTAGATAATTAGGGCTGCTTTATAACTGCCTCATTAGTCTAGTGGTGGCAAGTGCGACTGCTGATCGTGAGGTCCCGGGTTCGATCCCCAGTTCGGGTAATGTGTTATTGGGTTTTTCCGTGTGGAATTCTTCCAGAATTCCAGTAGCAGCCCGGAGTTTGGATTTGTGCCCAGTTGATGGCAATAAGCTCGCCTCCATTACATGGGACTTAAACATAACGGCGAAATGAGGGTATTACTGTAATACCTCTGCCCAACCCTTCGGGGAATACAGGCGTGATGTTATGTTATCACACTAAATATGTTGTCGTCTTTCACTAACACACAAAACAAGAAAGAGACAAATGAAAGTTACAGTTGTCAAAAAACTTCAGCGTGTTTTGAAGCGGCATATTCGGAGATGTCGTACGAATACCGATGACAGTCGTTACGGGAAGTCAGAAGTCTGACAATCGGTCTAATCTTAGGATATCGGCATTGCCCTGTAACTGGGTTGCGGAAATCTGATGGCAGTCACTCCATGTAAAATACTGGTATTCAGCCGCATCTCGTTAAACTGGAAGCTGACCCTAACATAGTTGGGAAAATGCTAGGCAGAACATATTCGGAGATGTCGTCTTAATCTGTTTGGAAAGTTTAGTTCAAGTTGTTAGCTCCAATATTCATTCTTCTCTTTCTTCTTTTATTGTGTTTAGAAAACGTTGGTTTTCTATACTTATGAACGAATTAATAGGGATAATAACTGTCGATATGTATATAACCGCTCGCACATTGGACTGAACAGCCACACCGTTAATTCAGCCCTCATCAAGCTGTCTCCCTCCCAGTCCTCCCGCCAGCAACGCCCTAAGCCGAGGTCCGAGTCCCATTAGGGGTCGCCCTTAATGCTGTTGTTGCTAGTAGTCATGATGTTAGTAGTAGTAGTTGTTGTTAGCTTAGGTTAATTTACTCTCGTCCCCATTGGTTGGAGACCCTTCAGGTCTCGCCAATAAAGAAAGAAAGAAAGAAAGAAAATTAATTTATTCAGCCAAGAACACTGACAGCATAAATACAATAAAATAAACAAAGAAAAAACAATATAAAAAGAATTAAACACACATTTTATGCTGTCGAGCATGTCCATGCCGAAAAGGTCACCAACTCAGCATATGCTAGGCGTCAAAACACCCAGTGCTGATTTTCAGCTGGTACCTCCGCAGTGACACACGGATGGAGGCCGTACGTAGAAACTGCCCGGTTACGTAGAAACGGTCCGCAAGACCATCTAAAAGCAGTCGAATAGAAAAAAAAAGCCAGTACAGCGACGAAAGAAGAAGTTCTTCTTCTAAAGACATTGTCTAAATCGGCTGTAAAAGACGTAAAAACTTATAATGATGATGTCAACTATTTAAACACGGATGTCTGTTCTTTAAACACTTTTCTTTACAAGTAATACTCAACCAATGTGATGATTCTTAAGCGTTAGGTAAAGAATAACGTACCATAATAAAAGCATATTTATAAACGTGGTTAAGTTTGTTATTATCTACATATAGGTACCTATGATTAACTCGGAGGGGCTCGTGGCTAGCGGGGTGTCCTGCGTAAGCGGCAAACGCGACGCGATGCGACGCGAAGCAAGTACCTACGCGTTACATCATATCTCGCTTCATAGGCCGCCAGTAGCGAATGCCGTTGTTTTGATCGCGTTCGATGCGCTCTCAGCATCGCGTCGTGTCGCGATTGTCGCTTACGCAGGACACCCCGTAATTACCAACCGCGCGGATCATACGATTTGTGAGGTTAAGCTGCGCTTGCCGCGGTGAGTACGTGAATGATTGCCCGTTCGTTACACATTGACACCCGTCCGTGCCTCGGAGAGCACGTTAAACAGTCGGTTCCAGGTATCATACGAATACCTATGACAGTCGTTACGGGAAGTCAGAAGCCTGAAAGTCTGACAACTAGTCTAACCTTAGAATATCGGCATTGCCCAGTAACTGGGTTGCGGATATCTGATGGCAGTCGCTTCGTGTAAAATACTGGTATTCAGCCGCATCTGGTTAGACTGGAAGCTGACCCCAATATAGTTGGGAAAAAGGTAGTCAGAACAACCAATTACCGCTACTGAAAAGCTATTGACAGAAGTGCGGGCCGGGATCTAACTCACACCCTTCTGCATAGAAGGCAATCATTCAACCGCCAAGCTATCACTGCTCCCAAAATAATAAATAATAAATATTTCTTTCATATCTATCGTCCATCTATTAAGGGCAAGCCTCTATATTTTGTGTCGTAAAATATCGTGTTAAGCCAAACGATGTAACGAGTTTCGTCGCGAGTTATTAATATTTTATCGTGTATTTAATATAAATTGATGTGTGTTTTATGGATATAAATATTATGTTTAGCGGACTGTAATTATTTCATATGAATCGTATGAATGAAGTAGCACATTTTGGCATAAAGTATTTATGAATACATATTATTATTTAATGAATACCTCAATATTACATACATACATATAACGCCTGTATTCCCCAAAGGGTTGGGCAGAGGTGTATAGTAACACCCTCATTTCGCCGTTATATTTAAGTCCCATGTAATAGGGGCGAGCCTATTGCTATCAACCGGGCACAAATCTAAACTCCGGGCTGCTACTGAGGAATTCCAGACGAAAAAACCCAATAACACTTTGCCCGACATGGGGATCGAACCCAGGACCTCACGATCAGCAGTCACGCTTGCCGCCAGTAGACCAACGAGGCAGTTATAGGCAACTTCTATTTTTTTAATTAAAAATGTGTTATAATGTACCTACGATGAATAATCAGGTAATATTTAATGAACTTTTAATTTAAATAAAGAGTAACACGCGACACGATTTATGGCCAATTCCTATGATTTACCAAGCGTTATTGGTTAAAATGAATACCTACTCTTGTATCTTCACCAATAATGAAGCAAAGACCTCATAGCTTTGCATAGTAGACCATCTCCACCATAGTTAGTTAACCCACGTAAAATTAACTTACGAGTCTATTTCGATTTTTATATGTCCAGTTTGGCAATAAAAAATGCTACAATTATTTAAAAAGAAAAACTTTTTTTTTTCTTTTTCCGCGACTATGCAAGCCTCATTATGTACGTCCGTATTAGGTACTTAAGAATAACATTAAATATAATAAAACACATACACTAAAAAAGAACGACATCCGGGAACCGCTACACAATTCCACCGGCACGGGTTCCCACAACTGGGGAATCAGTGCAAATGCTACCATTGATAACCAAAACAATTCGTTTTTGGCCATAGGAACAGGGGATTAGAAAAGAAAATTAATAAAGATACCAGAGCACCTATGTTTGAACCGCTTGAACTTTCATTTACAAACGTAAAAAGTTTGAATAACAGTATTATCTCATTTCCCCAAGTAATAGGTTTTGTGTCAAAACATAGTCATTACGAGACTGTTTTTGTCACTTTTTTGTCCGAGCGAGGTCTAAAATTGGTGTGCCGACTTGGCAAAATGTTGAACAAGACTGATCAGGCTTTTGCCAACTTTAATTAAGTTTCTTTGTACTTAGCTAAAATGAGGAGTTCTAATATTGGCGAAACCCTAATTGGTTTGTTCTTAGTGTAAAGAATCTATTATAATGATTTTGCTAATGTGAAAGGCCATTGAAGTTATAAGAAACAAGAGTTTTTTGTGATATCTTCAAATAACGGAAGTACGGTACATCGGTACCTGCTTCATTGTTTGTGGCCCATTATGGAAATATTAAACTTGTCTGTATAAAAATAAATATAAAAAAATAAAACAATTGCCATGCGTTAGTCTCGCAAAAACTCGAAAATGGCTCAGCGAATTTGTTTTTTTTTTATTTTGTTCGCCTCTTTACTTATTCGGATGGTTGAGGAAAAAAAATTAAGAAAAGTAAAACAAAATTTTAGGTGGTACGAATTTCACCGGGTATTCTACTTTGCACGTAGATGTAAAAAGGTACGCCATCCCTGATCTACACACATTGGTAGTAATTTTAATATCAAGCTTTGTAAAAGACAAATTATACCATTAGACAAATAAAACCCATTTCAGCAAGGAAATGTATAGAAATAAACAACATGTTTACTTCCAGCAGCGATTCAACACAGTATAATGCTTTTATGAACAGTGAATCAAGGAAAGCAGAAACTCTACTTGAAAAGGTTCAAAGTCTTGGTGGGCCTATTTGTCTTATGTTATATGAAATGGAAATAGTAATACCTATGTTATTTCCTCTGTTCAATCGCTTTACAGTACGCCTAACACAAACGTTTGAAGTATAGCATCGTTAACTTATCGCTAATAGAAGCGAATTTTGAATCGAAAATACAACTGTCCTATAACGTTTTGGTTTATTTTGATGTGAAACATCTAATGCCTTTGACGACACGTTTGGTGCAGGGGCTGAGCGATCGGCTTCTGCGCTACGGGTCATGGGTTCGATTTCCGCACGGAACAAATATTTGTATGGCCTACAGATAGTTGTTCCGGGTATGGATGTTTGTGCATGTGAAGATTTGTGTCTGTAAACGCACCCACGATACAGGAGAAATCCTAGTGTGGGGCAAAGTTTTTTAAAGAAAAATAAAAGTTGCTGCGGTACGGTTGTGAGAGCGGCTGTTGCGTGGCGACGCTCGCGATGGCAGACACACGGTAGCAGACCTTCGTAACTCGTCGGCTCTCTTCGGTTTGCTTCGGCCAGTTTCTTTTTTACACACCTAATGAGTTGCTATGTTTTACATCTATCAAGCGTCCGGCGACGGCTTCATTTTTTTTGCGACGTGCACAATTTGTATCATACATAGATATGAATAAAGTTTTCAACTTGTTTTGTTTTTTAAAAAAAACGTTGCCCCACACTAGGATTTCTCCTGTATCGTGGGTGCTTTACAGACACAAATCTTCACATGCACAAACATCCAGACCCGGAACAACTATCTACATACATACATACATAAACTCACGCCTTTTTCCCATGGCGGTAGGCAGAAACTATAGAACGCCACATGCTACGACTCTTACATACCCCTTTCGCTTCATCCACATTCATACATCTTGTCATACACGCACGCCGGTTGAGAGTACTACGCACCTGACCTTTGTGAAGAACATCACCAATAACATCGATGTATGTCCTTCTAGGACGTCCTCTACCGGCGTTCCCGTTAAAATCCGCCTTATAAATTTCTTTTGTTAATCGCCGTTCACTCATTCTCTCAACATGGCCAAACCACCTAAGCATACTCCTTTCAATTTTTGTCGCTACATCATCTTTTAAACCGCAACTATCTGTAGGCCATAAAAATATTTGTTCCGTGCGGGAATCGAACTCACGACCCGTAGCGCACAAGCCGATTGCTCAGCCACTGCACCAAACGTGTCGTCTAAGTTATCATGAAAAACGTTTAAAAATATGGTGAGTTTGACCTTCAATATCTCCGTAACCAGTCGGAAATGTATTTACATAAAGCAGATATCTTAGGATAAATTGAAGATCAAGATTTGACTTGGCTAGTTTTCACATACAAGTTATCTTATATTTGGCTAATCAACTTATCTTTTTTATGTTATACGCAAGTTACTGTTTTTATACCTATTGTAAGGTCAACATCTTACTCTTCTAAAAATTTGGTTTGCTGGTAAAAACTAGCCAAGTCAAACTTGAGCTTCAATTTATCCTAAGATATCTGCTTTATGTAAATAAATTTCAGAATTATCTACAGAACTTGGCACCCATTTAGATCTCAATTCTTTTGTCGGCGAAGTCGACAACCACGCATATTCTTATTATTGAACTTGGCTCCCATTTTCACATTTATGTTTTTGATGGGATTAATTAGTCTCGATAATCTTGGAAGAAGTTTGAACATTATCTTATCTTTTAATATTAACCTAGTCTAATAAAACATAATCATTACGACGTATTACAAGTAGGTAGGTATCTATAATTATTAATTATCCAGTGTTTTTCCGTAATTTCCCTCCACGTAGGCAAATAACTTTTGAAGACTCTCTTAAGCCTCATTTTAATCAAGCACCTTTAAATTTATTATGAGATCTTAATTAGATTTAATTAACATGAAGAAAATCTTCGTAAAATATCTTGGTACATTATATTATATGTGTGAAATGGAACATAAGAAGATGTAAGAGCGAGACAGTGTGCGGTATGAAAGAGATAGAGAGATATGACGGAAGTGGGGTTGGATGGACTTGGACGCCATTGCTGAAAGTTGTAAAAGTGCCGGAGAATTAAAAAGAATTTTAAAACTGTAAGTATCTAAGTTTATTTCTTCCTGATGACCCAATCTACGTACAATGTGTAACAAAAAAGCTTGATCATATTTAAGCATCTTTGGACTCTTATTCAGAGCAACATTTGAAAGGTCAAATAAAAAAATGGCCAAAAAATTTTCGGCTCTCCCGAACAACTGACGTCATTTTTTTTAAATTCAAATTCATTTATTTGCTATAATGTAGGTTTACAGTGTGTGATCTTAAATCTATATTAGTCCCTTTACATTCTACCATAACATAATTATGGTGTGCAAATATTTAATTATATATTATGCAATGCTATTCCTTATTATTTTTACGGAGTCGAAAAAAAAACGATTTTTTAATTTGACCTATCAAATGTTGCTCGGAATATGTCCAAATAACGTCCTTAAATATGACCACGAATTTCTTGTAGGTACACGTTGTATTTGTACTTCAATATATTCTTGGTACATTTGAATCAATTAAGGAACGAATGAAAAGAAAACAGAGGGGATATTGAGTAGGTTTCGAAGGATTCGATAAAGTCAATTGAAGGGAAAGATTTATTGTAACTTAATTCAAGGATTCTAAGCAATTTGCTAGGAAAATGTCGTGGCTGGAAGGAATATTGATTTACTGACTACCCACGTTAGCTGACTCTTTCAGCCTATTGTCAGATTTGCTTTTCTTGATGGAAAATTGTTGAGAACTCACCATGTACAGAGACATGCGTTTTTTTTTTAAATACAATTTGTCTACACGATCTTTGTAAAAAAGAATTACGTGCACCATTCGTACGTGAAACATGCAAAAAATATGCACTACGCACATATAAAGTACATGCATAACAAAAATGTGTATTATGTAGTTTAATATTTTATTCTATAAAGGTAACTAAAAACTATAATTGTCGAACTGCTACTGATCACGCACATCATCATTATAATCATCTCATAAAGGCTCATTTACACGGAGATAGTTTCTCGAAGCGAGTCTCATTCTATCTCTGTTTTCATCGTAGAGCAAGACAAAGACAGAACGAGACTCGCTTCGAGAAACTATCCTCGTGTAAATCAGCCTTTCCTGTCACAGTGCTGGGCAAAGTCTTCTCAGAATGAGAAGGATATACCTAGGCCTACGTTCAATATGCTGGCCTGGTGCGGGTTGGCGGACTATACACACCATTGAAAGCGTTATAGAGCCCTCTCAGGTCTGCCAGTTTCCTCACAATGTTCTTCTTCACCGTTAACGCAAGGCAAATGACCCGCACATGAATCCTAAAAATCAGAGGTGTAGGCCGGTTTTTAACTCGGACCCTCCTACATGGAAAGCAAACGTTCAACCGCTAAGCTATCACTTCTTTTTTCTGACTACGCACAAGATTTTCAAACTGTAACGTATGAATTATATTGAATTCCTTAGGCACTGCCATTTTTAGTAAATTAAAAAAAAAACACGTTTATCAGGAGAATTTCTTGCGAAACTTTGACAGCGCACTGATCCTAATCGATCGAACTTGATCGTACAGAAGTTGATTGATGGCGAAATTATTTCACGACTTTGACGAGGAAATTGAAGGACAAGGTCGAACATGTTGATATAGTCAAGCCATTACAATTTTGTATATAAGGTAAACAAACTTTTGATCGTGAAACATTCGTTTGGCTGCAAAAATCCATTAAACGTACGCATTTTTGGAATATCTAAACAATACTAACTGCCGCTCTCAGAGATTTATCTCAAAAATCTCTACTAAGGAGTCGCTTAAGTAACCGCTAAACGTTTCTGAGTGCAGCATTAAATCTTTAATTATTTTTATTTTCTATCAAACGTGTATTTTAATGCATGCCAAATGCAAAATGAAAGTTTCACTATGAAAGGTTTGTTTACCTTTTATACAACATTTTAATGGCTGGACTATAGTGATGTCAAGCATCCAATATTAACGCTGATATTAACGGCAATAATTATGTTTGAGTAAGAGTAAATTATTGATCAATTAATGAAGTAAGATGTTTAATTTGTTTCGCAATTGCCTATTAGTAGGTAATTGCAGATTTATCTTTGTCTTATGAACACTTTTTTTAACAAATGAGACCTCCTAAATTCTTTCAACGGATTTTAACTGTCGGGAAAAAAAGAATAACGAATTTTGTTATTTTTTTCTTTTCCAAAAATCTTTAATAAGGAATTCTTGCCTACGTTACTGTTTCCTAACGATGTGAAAACACATAAAATGAGTTCGTTAGAAATATAATTAAATACCGTTATAAAACAATGTTTTAATACTTTTTCACCTGTTAAAACTTTATTAATTATAAACAAGTAATCAATGGTTGCTGAGCTACTTCTCCAGGCGAGTACTTCGGAGTAAATTTCCATAATCGCAAAGCTTGGCAAGCAGATTGTTAATTAAGATAATTATGTCTCATCTTAAAATACACATCTAATGACGATCCTTGGATAAATCTATTTGTGAGGTATCTGGGCTTGTGTTTGTACAGTCAAAAGTAATAATATCTGCCTACCGCTTAAAACCGCCAATTAATAACTAACTGACCCAAACCGAGAGAATAAATATGTGCCTATTGGCTGAAAAGAAAGAGGACGAGATTGTCATAATCATACTAAAACTAGCTATTACCCGAGGCTTCGCCCCCGTGGAGTTTGGAAACCAGAATAAAAAGTATCTTATGTCCTAATCCTGATCATGGTCTACCTGTGTGCCAAATTCCATTCAAAGCCATTCAGTCGTTAAGGCGTGATTGATTAACAAACATCCAAATTCACAAACTCACAAACATCCATACTTTCACATTTATAATATTAGTTAGATTAGATTAAATGCTCAAACGCTAATCAATTTTAAGTTGCCTGTAAGTCTCGTGCTATCACTGTCATTTTAAGGCGAAGTGAGAGTGACGGCACGAACTTAACGGCATCTTAAAATTGAGAAAGTTTTGAGTATTTGACCATATGTGTAGTACGGCCCTGCGTTCTCCGTTCTATCCATAGTCACAAAACTATTGTTAACGATTTTAAAACCGTTACATTGGTAGGCAGATTTTGTATTTCGAGGTCACTGTTGAGACACTATTTTTTGAGCTTAAGTCCTTTGTCAAGACAAGGTGGGGACGCTGGCTTGACGTCAAACTAGCGTCCCCATTAATAGCTGCTCATAACTCGAAAATAATTGAGTCACTAATTTTTTTTTTTTTGGTCACCGGTTGTCAATATTTAGCCATAATTGGTTGTATATCAAAAAAACGCTGGCATCGTTGGTGGGGACGCTAGCTTGACGCCAACATATTATTGCTTCGCACTTTACTCCGAGGATGCATCAAAAGAGCCTCCACGAGTGACGACATGTACTTCATTCGGCGCACCTTGGTCAGTCACCCGCGCAACTCACCTCGCTGACTGGCTAATCTTTTCACCAGCCTCGGCTCGAACTATTCTCATATAGCTCATGCCGACACGAGAAGAAAACGGTTACTTTTAAACGGTTTTCATTAGGTTCATTTCGTATATTTGTTTGTTCGTTAATTCAAATCTTGCGACAGATTTTTCAACTACTTCTGCTTAAATTTCGCACACAAATTCAATTCCCATGAAAATTATTATTATGGAAATTGAATTTGTATTATACAGCATTATCATAATTTCAACCTTCAGTCCTCATATCCTGATGCTGCAGGAGCAATGCAAGGTATAACCGTTAAACTTAATAAAATAAGGGATTAAAAATCTTAATCCCCATATAATTTCTCTCTTCTTCTTAATCTTAACTTAAATAAAATATCATATACACAATCACTTCACTGATAATAATTACAGAAAACAACTACATCAAATTAATAAATAAATAAAAGAAAAAACAATGCCAAGCGTCATACGAACCGGTTCCCATAATTTGCCATCACGCTGACAGTAAAATGTATGTACCCACATATTTTAAACAAACTATTTCCTCAACTTTTTCGTTCATTCATACCTCATCCAATCTATTTACTATAAGATCATAACAATTCTAAGAATGCACTTCACTCTTTAATTTCTATATTTAATTCTGCGTAGGAGTCGATAAATTACTTATGATTAATTACTTCTATATGTTTGGAGTATGTTTTGATGAATACTTGCCAGAATATTTCTCTCGAATTAATTTAATATATTAGTTACTCGCCTACTTACCCGTAACGATGGTGTAAAGGTTTGAGGAATTTATAATCACTTCAAGTGATATTTTGAGATATTTTTGGTTACATAATATAACATCACTTCAAGTGATATTTATAATCACTTCAAGTGATATTTTGAGATATTTTTGGTAACATAACATCACTTCAAGTGATATTTTGAGATATTTTTGGTTACATAACATAACATCACTTCAAGTGATATTTTGAGATATTTTTGGTAACATAACATAACATAACATCACTTCAAGTGATATTTTGAGATATTTTTGGTAACATAACATAACATCAAGCCTTATATTCCTCGAAGGGTTCGGCAGAGGTGTTCTAGTACACCCTCGTTTCGCCAGTTAATAGGGGACGAGACTATTGTCATTAACGGGGCAGAAATCCAGACTCCGGGCTAGCTACTTTGAAATTGCTAATGGAAAAATGCGATAACACTTTGCCCGACCTGGGGATTGAACCCAGGACCCCATATACTCAGCAGTCGCGTTTACGACCACTAGACCAACAAGGAAGTCATTACTTAATTAATATAGTCGTTATTTTTGGTCTTAACATAATAAAATCTCAAAATAGTCTTGAAATGCATATTGAAGGTTATTTTTACTATATACTAAAACTGAAACGATTTTGTTCAGAATCACCAGTGCCCCTAACAAGAACGCTGTCGAGTTACAGCTAGTTCACACAGAAACTGTTTACAGGACCCGTTTTATCGGAACCGTTTTTATTTTGGTGATGGCGCCTGTAGTTGTATTAGCGAGTTCACATACACGACAGTATTCCGAATCCAGTAAAAATACTGGATCTGCTATTTTTATCATATCCTGCCTGCCAGATGCGACGCAGCTGCCATTTGTTTAACTGATCCGTAAATATGGACGTACGGATCCGTTAAAACGGATCCGCTGTGAACGGGCTCTGAGTAAACTGTAAACAATCATAAACGTAAGCTTGTCGCTAAAAATGAAACTAATCCAATTGCAATAAAATTATTTTCAACTGTACATGAGTAGGTCTTGCTTCGTAAGTAAAACAAAAAATTTACCAACTCCGCAGATAACTAAAACTAAGTGTCTCTTTCCGTTATCAGTGCGACCCCACGGATGGGGTACGTGAGGGCTAAAGGTGAGGTCTCGATAAGGAGGTCTCACGTGAGAACCATTCTATGTCGTAGATACTGTTACTTCATCGTATCAGCTGTAAGTATACGTCCAATATATATATATATATTGGACATAGATCTGCTTATAAAGAACAAAAACGAATATTCGTTAAAGAATATTTTCCTATGCTTTATCGCGCGTTATCTCGGTCAAAATTAAAACTCTTCCTCCTCGCCTTTTCCCAACTATGTCGGGGTCAGCTTCCAGTCTAACCAGATGCGGCTGAATACACCTATTTTACACAGAGCGACCACCATCAGACCTCCGTAACCCAGTTACAGGACAATGCCGATATCCTAAGTTTAGACCGATTGTCAGACTTTCGGGCTTGTGACGACTCGTAACGACTATCATAGGTATTCGTATGACATCCGGGACCGATAGTATTGTACCGATTATACCGATTAGACCGATAGTAATGTAACAATTTAGATATTGGTAGTTGATATAAATCAAGGTAGTTTTCTTTTTTTTTTCTATTGTACGTACAACTTTCTTTTTGCATGCTGAGTTTACCTATAAGTGATTGTACACTATTGTTAATTTGTTTTTGCTTGTTTTTTGTGCCCATAACCAGTGTAAACAATTGTTGGTAAACCAATAAAAATAAAATAAAAATAAAAATAAAATAGTTAAACGTGCTCTCCGAGGCACGCAGGGGCTTCGATGTGTAATGAACGGTCGCCCATCCACGGACTGTCCGCGGCAAGCGCAGCTTAACCTCGCTATTTTTATGTTCCACGTGGTTGTTATTAGCCACGAGCACCTGGGTTAAAATAAAAATATGTATGTATCTTTAATTTTAATGAAGCGAAATTTCCCATTGGTACCAATCCATACCTACATGAAAAGTAAATGTTTATTCCTCTACCTAAATGAGGTGTACGCATTCCAAAAGTTTTTCTTTGAAGAAGGTTTCAGTTATAAAACTGTGCCTCCGAGGTTCCGTATCTGGGTTTACGTAGAACATTAAAGTGTAGAGTCATTGAAAAAGTTTTTCAAACGAGACAGACCGGTCGTTCCTTCGGTTAACATGTAAATAAAGTAGATTTTATACTGTTTATTATCGAGGTACACATAATATCTACGTATACCTAACTTATTATTGCAATATGTGATCAAAAATTGGTCATCGATGTTATTGGTGATGTTCTTCACAAAGGACAGGTGCGTAATACTCTCAACCGGCGTGCGTGTATGACAAGATGTATGAATGTGGACGAAGCGAACTGAGTATGTATGGATCGTAACATTTGGCGTTCTATTGTTTCTGCCTACTTCCATGGGAAAAACGCTGTTTATGTATATATGAGATCAAAAAATAAGGAATTGTGTAGCAGTCTATTTATACGGGCCTAGGTACTGTTGCTCCAGAGTTTGGCTGGAGACCCATCTGGTCTCGCCAATAAACTGCCCATTTACGTAGAAGCAGTCCGCAAGAACCAGATACAAGAAGACAAATAGAAAAAAAAACCTCCGAGTAAAATTGATATTGTTGCACGCAATATTGCCCCACATCATCATTATCATCATCAGCCTGAAGACGTCCACTGCTGAACAAAGGCCTCCCCCTTAGACCGCCACATCGAACGACAATCCGCCATTTGCATCCATCGGTTGCCCGCGACTTTCACAATGTCGTGTGTCCACCTAGTGGGAGGCCTACCTACGCTGCGTTTTCCGATTCTTGGTCGCCACTCAAGAACCTTTCTTCCCCATCGGTTATCGGTCCCTCGAGCGATGTGCTCCGCGTTGCTCTGTAATTATATTTTCCTATTCAGAATAGCTTATTATTTCACAATGTCGTCGGTCCACCTAGTGGGAGGCCTACCTACGCTGCGCTTTCCGATTTGTGGTCGCCACTCAAAAACCTTTCTTCCCCATCGGTTATCGGTCCCTCGAACGATGTGCTCCGCGTTACTCTGTAATTATATTTTCCTATTCAGAATAGCTAATTACGGTCGTAGGTTCCGAATTCTGACTGGTTAGCAGGAATAGGCTCTTTTGGCCTCAGTCGCACTGACACAATCTAAGATTGAGCACAAAAATCCAAGTAGTAAAGATATAGAGGGATACTCCTCTGGCTCTAACATATACCTACATGACAGAACACAGTAAACTGTTTGGCGATGGACTTTAATGTGAGGTTGGTAGCTAGCCAGGTAGACCGTATAGATCCTACCACCAAGCGTGCTGGGTTTTGTTGAATCTTACAGCACACGTGTATTCCCAAGTTCTTATAATATCAGACCATATGGGGTCTCTGGTAAATTGTGTGTGGGGTAGGCAAAGGAGTACTTTCACTGCTTATCATTGTAGGCATAATCTACCCATTACTGTCCCACTGCTGAGCACGGGCCTCTTCTCAGAATGAGACGGGTTTAGGCCTTAGTCCGCCACGCTGGCCTGGTGCGGGTTGGCAGAATACACACACCATCGAGAATTTTATGGAGCCCTCACAGATGTGCAGGTTTCCTCACGATATTTTTCATTCACCGTTAACGCAAGTGATAATCAAATTGTGATTCGCACATGAATTCGAAAAGTCAGAGGTATTCAACCGCTGGGCCATCATTACATACATTATTAATAATTTATAAATTATGAACGTGCTTCCACTGCACAAATTACGTGTCAATAGACTTCATTTAATAGTTCAATGATTTTTATCAATAGGTCACGCGGGTTGAAGTGTCAATTTAATAATAATTATTTCAACCACAGAAATCGAAATAATAAGACAATTTATGTGATTTCAACGCAATTTATATCGTGCAGGACGAAAATTATTATTTTTATGTACAATAATTGTTTGGTTTGCGCGTGTGAAATATAACATAACATCACGCCTGTATTCCCCGAAGGGTTGGGCAGAGGTGTATACCAACACCCTCATTTCGCCGTTATGTTTAAGTGCCATGTAATAGGAGGCGAGCCTATTGCCATCAACCGGCACAAATCCAAACTCTGGGCTGCTACTGAGGAATACCATACGGAAAAATCAATAACACTTTGCCCGACCTGGGGATTGAACCCAGAACCTCATGATCAGCAGTCGCGCTTGCCACCCAAGACCAACGAGGCAGTCAATTTGTGTAATATGCGTATATCAATTTAATATAATGAATTATTTTTCTGTTACAGGTAAAATCAGCTTTGCAGTCACAGACATTAATTAGGTAAGAATCTACCTTAACATACCGCTCCAGTGATTTACCTAAGGTATACCTGAGGAGTGTCTTTACAAAAGGGGATATTTACATTTTTTTTAACTGAGTATACAGTCTTGTTCTATACAAAGAAGTTCACGGTGCTATATTAGTTTACGATGTGTCAAAACCAAAGTCCTTAGCAAAACTGAATGAGTGGGTCGAGGAACTTCAAGTATACTCCACCAAGAAGAACACAGCCTGCTTAGTTGTCAGCAATAAGACTGACAAGCATATAATTTTGGGACCCAGTGCATAATATTTATAATAATAGATGCCTATGCATTCCACAAGATTCTTTGACCATTCCTTCACTGTTCAGGCCATACGCTTGTGGAATGCACTACCTGTACCTGTAAGGCGTGCTCAGTCGTTGGTTTCTTTCAAAAGAATGGTTAAAGAACATTATCTTGCTCTATAGTGGTTTATATAGGTAAGTTATCTGTATGTATAATTAATTATGTATGTACCCTATTTGAGTGTGTGTGTGTATATATACCTATATATATATATATATATATATATATATATTTAAAATATGTATTGTAATTATAATGTTATTATATAATTATTTGTGTTATAGTATGTATTTATACCTATTATTTAGTTGATTCCCGATTTTTAGTAGGTTGCATATTATTTTGTACGCTGCAAACTGCCCTTTATATTTTTCTTAACAATTCTTTCCATCCAATGGTTGTCTGGAAGAAATTGCTTTAAGTGATAAGACCGCCATTTGTACTGTTAATTATGTGTATTCCTTGTTTTATTTCTTTTAGTGTGCAATAAAGTATATCTATATATCTAATGGTGCGTCCAGACCTGACGAACGCGCCGCAAATGCGCCGCTCGCGCGCAGCGCGCGAGCCGTTCGCGGGCCGCTCGCGAGCTGCGCGCGTGTATTTCATGTTCGTACAAAGCTCCGCGCGCCGCTCGCGCGCAGCTCGCGAACGGTTCGCGCGCTACGCGCGAGCTACGCATTCGCGGCGCGTTCGTCAGATCTGGACGCACCATAATATCAGCAAGCACATTGGATCACCCGCGCGAACGCTCAACGAGTATTCCCAAGGAGGGTTGATGTCAGGCAGGCGGCCGGTCGTAAAATAATAAGCCAAAACCTCTAACAACATGGATTTATGAAATACATGTTGTGCCAACCCCACCTAGTGTGAGATAAGGGCAGGAAAAAGAAGTTCATACAGTCTTGTTCTTAATGCTAAAAAACACAATTTCGTCACTTAGATCCTAATCAAAACGCGATATTCTACAAGTAGCTTCAAAAATGAGTTTTTGTTTCGAAAGGGGATATTTTGACCATAAATGTAGCTACGTTCATGCCAAATTGATTTCATAACAAAAAATGATATTTACAATTTGCAATTACGATAGTTCCGATGAATCTTTTCAAAACGAGATATTTACTTTCATTTACATTTACATAGGGTTTTTTACTTTCTTTTAACTCCATTGTTTTATGCTTTATTTGTTTTTAACGGAATCCAATATACGAGTATGGTATGTTTTAAACGCATCCGTATTTCTTTTTACGAACAATGAAAACATGAAAAATGACAGAACAAATGGGGATATCATAAAGATTTCTGTGCAAAAGGGGATATTTAATTTTTTGTTTGTTTTGTACCACTAAATTAGAAAGACAATTTTTTTTGAAAATATTTATAATATAGTACCTACATAGCTATGCAGTCTTTGTGTAGATCTGTGTGTCTTGCCTTTGTCGGTTTTCTTAATTTTCTGAAAAAAATGATAAGATGTAGATATCCCCTTTTGTAAAGACACTCCTCACTAGGGTTCCCAACTTTTATTAGAAGAAATAGAGTATATCTGATTTCAAAGGAGGTAAATAAAGAGTACGGACTTCCAAAAAAGAGTATAATTTATTTAATATTTTTAAAACGGTATTTTTTCGTACTTTTTTTGTTATGATAATGGGTTTGCATAATATTACATGACTGGCACTAGTATAATAAACTTTGTGTAAAAAAGAGTATTTCAGCATACTCTATTAGTGCTTGGCCAGACTGGAAACGCGGGCGCGGGGCGGGTGCGGTGCGGCGAATACAAACAGAAGAACTTCATTTGACTGTCCATAGTGGGCACGCGGGCGCGGGAAGCGGCGCGTGCTACTTGGCGCGGGGAGCGCGTGGGTAGCTCACGCCATAGCTCATTCATACAAGTGGCCGCAGTGAGTGCGCGGGCGGCAAGCGACAACCCGCGCGGGAGCGGGGATCTCAAACTAGTTCGAGCTCACCACGCGCGTTGTTGTGATGGCGTCTTCAAAATTAAATGTTGAAGAATTAATAAGTGCTATTCAAGCACGATCTGCACTGTGGATGTCGAAACATCGTTTTTTAGTAAGAATTTTCCAGTAAAAATAAGTCTTCTTCACGACAACGCTCAGAACGAAGCCGCGCTCGACTGCGGACAGGTAAATCGCGCGCGTTCCCGCAACCACGCCGCTCCCCGATCCGCGCTGCCAGTCTGTTATAAATTATAGAGTACGTCTACATGATATAGAGTACAATACTCTATTTTAGAGTACGGTTGGCAACCCTACTCCTTAAGGTATAATTATCATAGCAGTGGTTTTAATAAGAACCCTTCGATCGCTCCAATACACTACACAAATTGCCATTCCTATGAACTGTTCTCACTACTATTAATCACGATCCGACGATACGACGAACTGCCTCGTTGATCTAGTGGTGGCAAACGCGACTGCTGATCGTGAGGTCCTGGGTTCGACCCCCAGGTCGGGCAAAGTGTTATTGAGTTTTCCATTAAGAATTTCTCAGCGGCGGAGTCTGGATTTGTACTCGGTTAATGGCAATAGGCTCACCCCTTATTACATGGGACTTAAACATAACTGGCGAAACGAGGGTGTACTAAAACACCTCTGCCGAACCCTTCGGGGAATACAAGGCGTGATGTTATGTTAATCACAAATACATTATTTATTTCATAAATACTGATTACATAACATCACGCCTGTATTCCCCGAAGGGTACGTCAGAGGTGTATAGTAAGTCCCTCATTTCGCCATTATGTTTAAGTCTCATGTAATAAGGTGCGAACCAAACTCCGGGCTGCTACTGAGGAATTCCACACGGAAAAACCCAATAACAGTTTGCCCGACCTGGGAATCGAACCCTGGACCTGGATCAGCAGTCGCGCTGGCCACCACTATATCAACGAGCAAGTTCAGAAAATACTGATCTGCATTGATATGATGCCGTTCTATCAAACGCACGTTTTTACGATGGATCCTGTAACACTTTAGGGTGGCTTAAGGAGTCAACCGACACGTTTGGTGCAGTGGCTAAGCGATTGGCTTCTGCGCTGCGGGTCGTGGGTTCGATTCCCACACGGAACAAATATTTGTATGGCCTACAGATAGTTGTTCCGGGTCTGGGTGTTTGTGCATGTGAAGATTTGTGTCTGTAAACGCACCCACGATACAGGAGAAATCCTAGTGTGGGGCAACGTTTTTCTTAAAAAAAAAAAAACAAAAAAAAAAATAGCATGTGCACATAAAAATTAGCAGGCGTGTACTTACGGGAGGATAAAGAATAACACTTGTAACCGTACACTATATATATATTTAATTAAGAACTCGTGTTACGGGAGGATAAAGAATAACACTTGTAACCGTACACTATATATATATTTAATTAAGAACACGTGTTACGGGAGGATAAAGAATAACACTTGTAACCGTACACTATATATATATTTAATTAAGAACACGTGTTACGGGAGGATAAAGAATAACACTTGTAACCGTACACTATATATATATTTAATTAAGAACACGTGTTACGGGAGGATAAAGAATAACACTTGTAACCGTACACTATATATATATTTAATTAAGAATTACAAAGAGAACAACAGGGCGTGGTTCGTACAATGCGAGGAGTCCAGGGTCTTCTTGAACAGGTGTGGCACTTCACTGGGCAACTGCAGCGGCTCCAGAGGGCGATCTGCAGTGTGCCCGCCCTTTTATAGGCCTGGACCCCCGCCAGTCAGCCACCACCCGTCACAATCCTAACCACATTCAAACGTTGATGTCTCCACGCGTATCTAGATAGATAAGGTCGTTGGACAGGTTAAACATGTCCCATCAATATAGTTGAGATGCCATCTCCGTGTAGACGTGTTCAATCTAGTCGCACGACCCATGACATGTCGACATAATGAATGCCGCCGGTTTAGTTTACAAAGTTACCTTGCCTAGCTTTAAAGTTAGTTGACTTACAGAAATTAGACCTAGAATACAAATTGAGGTGATAATATTTGTAATTAAATGTAGCTAGCTAGCGTGAGAGTTATCTTACTTCTTTGCGTTTGGTTAGTGACTAACCTGGTGTCAGAGTTTATGCCGCCCATGGCTTCGCATGCCGTCGAGAAATATCTCTCAGGCGTGCCGGTTACCTCACGATATTTTCCTTCACCGTTTTTTAAGCAAGTGATAATTATACAATACGCAAATTAATTCGAAAAGTCAGGCGTGCCTTGGGTTCGAACTCGAGACCTATGACTTGGCAGTCCGACGGTCACACCACCAGGCTATCACTGCATTTTTAGTTATCTTACTGAAACATACCTAAGTTCTATAAATACCAAGCCGTAATCAAGTTCACTATAACTTAAATACTTATAATTAGTATACCAATAAGGGGCTCGTGGCTAATTAACTTCCGCGCTGATCATACGATTTGCGAGGTTAAGCTACGCTTGCCGCGGTCAGTCCATGGATGGGTGACCTTTCGTTACACATCGAGACCCCTTCGTGCCTCGGAGGGCACGTTAAACTGTCGTTCCCGGGTGTCATACGAATACCTATGACAGTCGTTACGGGTAGTCAGAAGCCCGAAAGTCTGACAACCGGTCTAACCTTAGGATATCGGCTTTGCCAGGTAACTGGGTTGCGGAGGTTTGATGGCAGTCGCTCCGTGTAAAATATTGGTATTGAGTTGCATCTAGTTAGACTGGAAGCTGACCCGAACATAGTTGGGAAAAGGCTATGCAGAACGTGACAGCTATCTTACTAAAAATACCAAGTTGTAATCATGTACAGTATAAATGCAAAACTCAAAATTAGTACACCAATATTTGCCGCAAACAATGGCTTCCAAGTATTGGGACCAACGTTAGCCACCAACACAAAAGCCGTAATTCCGCACGAATTACCTCTTGCGGTCTTCCTCGGGCCCATTTACCTAAAAAGGTACACCTGTACCATACATAAGCCACATTTAGTATGACCTTGTTCAGTCCTAGAGGTTGTAAGGAGAAACCTAGTGTTTTGTATTTATAACATTTCCTCACTCTCATTTTCCATTATGACGTAGGCGGAATACTGAATAGAAGTACTGTAGACTTAGCACGAACGATTGACGTTACCTATAGAATCTTCAACGTGTCGCTAATGTTAGCGAATTTTATTTATTTATTTAATACTTCAATGCACAATGGTGGTACATAAGGCGGACTTAATGCCACAAGGTTCTCTACCAGTCAACCTTTGGGTCAAAGAGAACAGCATCGAAAAGAGAGGTACAAAAAAATAAAAATAAATTATGGATATTTGTGACTTAATTAACTATATGGATAACTAAACAACTATAAGCAAAAAAATAAAAAAATAAGAACAATGTATATATCTAATAAATACTCATTATGATTATGACGAAAACTGTAAACGTCAACTACGGAAGCAGCGATTTAGAATCAAAAAATACAACTGTCCTACATCTTGTTTTATTTTTTTGTGACATGTACAATTTATATCATACATATACAACATGTAACGTAATTAACGCACACTCTCAAACATCCCAATTAGAATATTATGTTATAATCATAATAAATACACTGAAATTTTATTTTAACATGTATTTGCATTACCTATTATTTACTAAATTAACGTTCTTGAAATAAGGTTTATTTTTCTTTATTTTGTATTGAATGACGGAATTTGTATTAATACAGATAAAAATGCACTTTTCAAAGTCTTTTTGCCTTGATTTACGGTCAATTACAGTTTGTTGTGACTGTACAGGGGTAATGTGACTAATTTCCGTAGTTTTAATTTATTTTGGGATAAAAAATTACCTATATCAAAAATAATAGAAATCGATTCAGTCAACGATTCTGAACAAACTACTTTCAGGATGTGCGTTAATTATGTTACATATTGTATATATGAATTTAGTTATCAATTTAATTAAATAGTATTTGCGAAACGAGTATTTCCTATTCAAAATTTACTTACATTTACTTTAGTAACTTGACAGTATTCGTACTAGGCCTACTGAACATGGATATGCCATCACGTACAGTCACGAGTACAAACATCTAAACACTTAGCAAAATTCATTTTTTTTCGTAAAGTATTGATTGAAATTATAAGGTGTTACACACATAGTATATCAGAACCCATACTATTGTGAAATAGGTCTTATTTCAAAATATTAATTGTTTTTTTTTTACGACAATATCGCCGTTGAATTTTTCTAAGAGTATACATGTTGGTGCTCGTGACTGTACTCCCAAGGGTTGTCAGAAAAGACACGCACGGAAGTAGGTATTGTGTTACTACCGTTAGTCTCATCTTCTTTGTCTCTCGTGTCGACACGTGCTAGTTTAGAATAGCTCATACCGTGATGAAAAGATTAACCAGTCAGCGAGATTGGTAGCGGGGCTGGCTACCCAGGGTGCATTGAACTTACTTAAGCACCGTCACTTATTGTGTCTCTTTTAATGCACCTCCTAAAGGATGATTTCCGCCAAACGGCTCGCATCATTAAACGATATTAAATCGTGTACACAGTATTTAAAGTCTATAATTATTACCAAGCCGCGCACAGCAGCTTGACTGCGGGCGTCTTCCGCGACACGCGATCGTAGTCGAAAGCATGCTGCGACGCACATCATCGTCATCGTATCCGATCGAATCCTTTCGGCTGTCAACACGGTAGGAATGAAACTATTTGACTAGGCGCAGAAACGGATACGTTCGCAAGCGATTGTACAGAGCCGATCGTATGCGTCGACATACTGACGGACGCGTTCGGCTGTCGCCGCATTCGTTCGTATCCTTTCCGATCCGATGCGATGGGAGCCGTTTGGTGGAAATCATCCCTTAGTCTTCGTACTGTATATCCTAACATTACTATGATAAATCATCCCCCAGATAATCATAATAGATCCCCCAAATAATTTATCCGGAGTGAGGACGGACTGCAATATTAAACTTCCTCACCCCACGCTGGGAATACACGTATTGTGAGATTCAACAGAACCCATCAAATTTAATGGTAGGATCTATACGGTCCGCCTGGCTAGCTACCACCCTTACAATAAAGTCCGGTACCATACAGTTTACTGTGTGTATGTGAGAGCCAGAGGGGTATAGGAGAATCCTTCTATATCTGTTACTTGGATTTATGTGCTCCATCTTAGACCCTGCGCTTACCGTCAGGTGCGATGAGATTGAAACGCGACCAAGTTAAAGATTCAAAATATGTAGTAGTATATCGATGGCAGCCTTTATCAATAAAGTCAAGACGTACCTAATAATTATCGATTATGTAACAGCCCATTCACACAGCGGATCCGGTTTTAACGGATCCGTCGGTACTGGATGTGTTATTCACATCTGTGCCAACGGATTAGTTAAACAAATGGCAGCTGCGTCGCATCTGGCAGGCAGGATACGATAAAAATAATGGATCTAGTATTTTTTACTGGATTTGGAATACTGTCGTGTATGTGAACTCTTTCATACAACTACAGGCGCCATCACCAAAATAAAAACGCATCCGCTAAAACGGGACCTGTACACAGTTTCTGTGTGAATTAGCTGTTGAATGTATAATTCTTTATAGGTAGGTACATCGGTAGTGTATCGATGTGGCCTTGATAGGTAAAGTGATCGATGTGTTGACAACTTATCACATCAAAAATGCAATGCACACAGTCGATTGTTTTCTCTTTGATGTAGAACTTTTTAATCGAAAGCAATGCCGTTGATGCATCATAAAAGCAAGCTCCTACAAAGCTTTTACAAAAACAAACAGTGACGACATTAACTATTTTCAAGAAAAAAGAAACTAAGTATTCTTGTTTTGCATAAAATCTAGTACATCGAGCGAATAAAATCTTGGATCTACATAACATCACGCATGTATTCCCCGAAGGGTTAGGCAGAGGTGTATAGTAACACCCTCATTTCGCCGTTATGTTTTACGCCCCATGTAATAGGGGGCGAGCCTATTGCCACCAAGCGGGCACAAATCCAAACTCCGGGCTGCTACTAAGGAAAACCCCACTAAAACTTTGCCCGACCTGGGGATCGAACCCAATACCTCACGATCAGCAGTCGTGCTTGCCACCACTAGACCAACGTGGCAGTTATCTTGGATCTATTATCTTATCACACTCTATGCCTCTTATTAACCATGATTGTCCTAAATGCATTAGAAACCCAGCAGATCGTTTTTTTTGTTTAAAAAACCCAATGGGACCTTTGAATTTCAGAACTCTCTAAAATCCTTATCCTATGTTGTTCTGCCTAGCTTTTTCCCAACTATCTTGGGGTCAGCTTCCAGTCTAACCAGATGCGGCTGAGTACCAGTATTTTACACGGAGCGACTGCCATCAGACCTCCACATCCCAGTTCCTGGGTAATGCCAATATCCTAAGGGTCGACCAGTTGTCAGGCTTCACGTAACGACTGCCATAGGTATTCGTAAGACCTAATCTTATCAATATTTATAGAAAAAATATTTATTTAACACCATATGTTACCGTTTGAGAATACTGTCACGTATAAATTCTATCTCGGGATCGAACATAAACCTCTAGGTAATGTTCTACGCTTTGCTATTCGATGCTCGTAAATCTCTTGGTATCGGCAACTTGACACCACACGAAACTGGCTTTATTACTCTTGGGTTGAGAGTTAGGTATACGAGGCGGAACGAAAATTGCATTAAGGTAAGCTAGTATAAAGAAATAGGTACGTGGTATCTAACTTTAATAAAAATCAGGAAGTTAAAAACGACGTAAAATCTGCTTGTCATAAAAAAAATAGTTTCATATCATTAATATTTAACAGAACAAACTTGCACATAAAATCACCTGCAGAAAAACCTAATTAAAAAAAAAATCTCAAAAATAGCAATAAAAAATATCCAAAAAAATCCATTTTTGACAAAACAGAGTAGCCATTCTGTTTAAAATTATATTTTACTGATTAGGCAATGACCTGTATCCGGTTACCATACAGAAAATGCATAGTAGTGAATAGCAGTTAATTATCTATGTTCCAACCCACAGAATTACTAGACACTAATCTGAACACTGATGCACACTATAACAGTTTTCTACGGATTTATACACTAGCAGTTTGTTAGTACCATTCATAGTGCATACATAAAAATTTTGCCATGTGTACTAACATAACTTTAAGCGTGTCGTCCAAGATAGATTAAAATTACGTAGGATGACTCTCGTAAAGCAATCTAGGACATGTACATAGTAGCCTAGCTAGGGCATGACTACAGTCTATGTAGTCTACAATAGTCACAGTCGGAGTGCGATGTGGACGCAATCTCTACGTGTGCGTAGAAATGCGAGAATATTAGACTGATCTCCTACCCCCCCCCCCCCCCCTTCCTCCCCCCTAACTCTATTGTGGCCGAGGCGCTTTACGATGATATTTGACAGGGTAAATAGTGTAACAATTAGCTTTAAAGCTTTGGATTCAGTAAGAGACAATGGGAGCAACATGCCGTGGGACTTAAAGCGGGATATGTACGTGAGTTTCCCAGGAACAATGTCGCAGAACAATTCGCTCGCAGACACAGAAGCGGCAGCTTGCAACATGTACCGCGTCACGTAGAAATGCCGCAGAATGTTGCGTTCAACGTTGCGGGGCAGTGTGCCATCTTACAGCATCAAGTAGACTCAATGTAGCACGTCATGTTGGGGAACAGTGAATCCAAGGCTTGAAGGGCTACTTGACACCACATTTTTCGCAAGGAGGCTTAAAATGCTTCCATAAAAACCGAGTTTACTAATTGACCCACTCATCACTTACGAACACATCTGCAACCCATTTTTCAGTTATGACACGAGAAGCGTCATTTTTTACACGCTTTATATTAGCTTCACTTGTAACTAACTAACAATGTAGGTAATAAAATCTTGGAAGTCAAATTTAACCTACTTCTAATTGTCGTATCGAAATGAAACTTTGTATGTATATGTAGTTCGGATGACAATACTCTAGTTTAGTATCTGAGCTGATCTGATGATAGAACCAAGAGGTGAATAGTGGAACTCTACAGTTTTAATTTTGATAAAAGCGTGTTATTGAAAATCAAAGTACTTATTTCAATTAGGCACATAAAAGGCACTTTTTGTACGTTAAAGTTTACAAAGAAAATAGCATTGATTCTAGTCGCCCCTTCCGAAAGGTAGTTTCGTATGGGGAAGAATGAGCAAAAAACTCCACCGTTACTCTTTTAAAATGTCTTACAATATTTTGTATAGGTACATTAATTATACAATTATATGTGAAGACGATGCACCTACAATAAAATTACTATACCACAAAAGGCAAAATGAAATAAAAATGAAACAATGACAAATTAATTATGTGATAGATACATGGTGCTCACATATTTACAAACATTGCAAAAGTACCTATACGTTTTCCCAAACATTTAAAAGTAATAGGTCAGTGTGTGAGTTCAGATACTTACTCATAGAATCTAAAATAAATGGCTTTAAAAAAATAAATTATACAATTAAAATATCAACCAAATTCATAAAAGTACCTCCATCTGTGACGTGCCTTAAGAACGTACAGAAAACCCTGTCCAGTAATAGCGAAGCTAATCCGACTTAACTTATGCTCGATTATTTGTCGACCATACCTGACGATTAACCAAAAATCGAGCAAAGTAGGTGCATTGACTCGGCTCCATTTCGTTGAACTTCGCTATCAGGGACAGACACCTTAATGACCACCGTAAAGATAACAGGCGATGTTTGGTGTTTTTTTATCATTTCTAAATAGCTTCAGAGTGGAGCTTCTTCAAATAAACAAAAACGCTTCATATTTATTGTCTTTTTTTAGTGTAAAAGAAAGCCTGGGTTATCTTGACATTTTAAACTGGGTCTTCTTTAGATAGGATGACGACTCCAGCAGTGATAGACTAATGGTGTGACATTCGGACTGCCAAGTTATAGGTCTCGATTTCCAACCCAAGGCACGCACCTCTGACTTTTCGGATTCATGTG
Organism: Amphipyra berbera; assembly: GCA_910594945.2. Classification (NCBI taxonomy): domain Eukaryota; kingdom Metazoa; phylum Arthropoda; class Insecta; order Lepidoptera; family Noctuidae; genus Amphipyra; species Amphipyra berbera. The sequence continues at coordinate 7,407,747 of OU343144.1, read as the reverse complement.
CGTGTTGTATAATTATCACTTGCTTAAAAACGGTGAAGGGGAGGAAACCCGCATGCCTGAGAGATATTTCTCAACGGCATGTGAAACCGAGTCAGAGGCCAATGGACGGCATAAACTGTGACACCAGGTTAGTCATTAGCCACACAAAAAGAAGAAGACGACGGCTTTGAAACTTAAGACTCTTGTAAGCACTAGCTGACTTAAATAAGATGCTTTAATGATTTTCAGTCTAATTATTTCAGCTGGTAAGTTATTAGTTCACGAAGATAAAAATTACAAGATTTTATAAATTACCTACAGATAAATCGTGTCTTGCAATGCTTTTTCTCTGCAACTTTTATATATACTGGTTATAATCTAAAAAATGTGTCCAGTTTTGACTTTTTTACAAAAATCACAATTAGAATTGAGTGCAATAAGCTCGCCCCCTATAACATGGGACTTAAACATAGCGGCAAAATGAGGGTGTTACTATACACCTCTGCCCAACCCTTCGGGAAATACAGGCGTGATGTTATGTTATAATTAAAATTAAATGCTTTCTCTGTGATTAAGACTGATAGCACATTCAGCACACATTTTACAATATACATACATAATACATAAACTCACGCCTTTTTCCCATGAAGATAGGTAGAAACTATAGAACGCCGCATGTTACGATCCTTACATACTCCTTTCGCTGCATGCACATTCATATATCTTGTTATACACGCGGTTGACAGTACTACGCACCTGTCCTTTGTGAAGAACATCATCAATAACATCGATGTATGTCCTTCTAGGGAGTCCTCTACCGACGTTTCCACTAATATCCGCCTTATAAATTCCTTTTGTTAATAGCCTTCACTCATTCTCTCAACATGACCAAACCACCTAAGCATACTTCTTTAAATTTTTAAATCATCTTTCAAACCACATCTTTGTCCAATCCACCGTGCTCACCCGCCACCGCCGCGGAGCCGGTCGTCTTTTCTGACTCCGCAGTCACACCGTTAATTCAGCCCTCATTAAGCTGTCTCCCTCCCAGTCCTCTCGCCAGCAACGCCCTTATCCGAGGTCCGAGTCCTATTAGGGGTCGCCCTTAGTGCTGTTGTTGCTAGTAGTCATGATGTTAATAGTAGTAGTTAGCTTAGGTTAAGTATTTTACTCTCGTCCCCATTGGTTGGAGAGCCTTCAGGTCTCGCCAATAACTGCCCCGTAACGTAGAAACGGTCCGCAAAACCGAATAGAAAAAAAAGTTTAATTACATCATTCCTCAATCTATTATTATATTATTCATTCTATCATTTTACACTATTTGTGCCACAATTGAGCAAAGCAATGCAAAATAGATCCACAGTAAATTGAAATTTAATTAGCGGTCTGTTCGGGACCGCCCGCCATGCGCACTTTACCGGAACGCACGACGAGAGGTTAATTTTTAAAACCGTCTGTTCTGCTGTCTATACAAGCCGAAATGTTTGTTTCTATTAGCCACTGAATTGTTTGGACGGTTGATTATTAATAACGTTGTGTTTTCATTGAGATTTTTGAATGAATGGAAAATAAAGAGTAGGTACCTAGCTGTATTAACTAGCGTAGAAAGATAATAATTACAACCGCTTAATTTCGATGTTCTTCTTTGTTATGGGTTTTAGGCTTCTATACCCCGTAATATAGTCGCCGGCACGTAACTTGGCAAGAGTAGAGAAGAGAATTCCTCTCCTTTCTTTCTGTTTTCTAAACAGAAATGTTTAAAAATAAATTATGGCAATAACCATAGAATAAGGACAAGCAATAATAGTGATAATTTTATTGTTGCACTACGTGTTCATGCGCAAACGACTGTACGAGTTTGAAAATTACGAAAACGGGAATAATTTTTGAAAGCTCGTTAAACTGAATAATATATTTATCTCTTTTTCTTGTGGGTGTGTAAGAGAGATACGAGTTTAGCGAGCTCACGAATACTGTTGCCATTTTTGCAAAGTCGTACTAGGGGTACAGCTGATATAAGACAGTCTCGTGTGGTCATTATCTACCTTAGTGTCGTACTTTTCCCATCATAGTTGAGAGAAATAAATCCAAGCAGCTCTTCAGTTCTTGAAAGAAAGTTATGGCTATTTTGGAATTGTCATAGAACGAAAAGAAAAAGTCTTTTTTTTATTAATCTAGTGTTTTGCTAGGATTCGTTTTTTCTGGAAAACTAATAATTTTTTGCATCCCTATTTTCATTATTTATCGACCTAGCTCGAAAGCTGTCGACTTACTAACATAATGTAAATGAATTTTGAATCATAAATACTCGTTTTGGACATACTTTTCTGTTTCTTATTTACGTACTATGATACAAATTGTGCATGTCGCAAAAAAATAAACCAAAATTTTATAGGACAGTTGTATTTTCGATTCAAAATTCGCTTACATTAGCGATACTTTTAGGATTCTATACGTCAAACGTTCGTGCTAGTCCTACTTGTTCACAAAACCTACCTTTAGCGTTAATCGATGAGTATCTTAAATCCGTAATCAAAAAGCCAACTTCTATAGCGCTATCCACCTATAAATATTTCCCTCCTAATAATTAATAGCTCCAAGATTTCCTTTCACTCTATAATCAAAACCAAGCCTAAATCTCCGACCCTTTTACCCCAGTTTATTCATGTTTGCGCCACGCTGGCGGCCATTACGGCGCAACCACTTATCGGCAGGTACCCCATTTGCGAGACTAGGCACAGAATATTTTAATACTTTAGTCGCAACAAGTGTTACGAGTGTGTTCTGCGCTTTTATTCGTAATTACGAAGCGTGTCTGAGTTTTAATAGAGAATTAGGTAGTCGGCAGATGGTAGGACCATAGTTAGAGAGTAGGTATTAATTAACATAACATAACATCACACCTGTATTCCCTGAAGGGTTGGGCAGAGGTAGGGTTGCCATCCGTCCGGGTTTCCCCGGATTTGTCCTAGTTTAGAGGGCATCCGGGGAGCGTCCGGGCGGGGCTTCAAATGTAGTCCGGGTTTAAAAACTTAAACTTAAGTCGTGTTTTTTATTACACTGACTATGTTTAAAAAAACCTGTTGACATGTCCGGGTTCTGGGCTCTAAAATCCGAGGTTTTCACGCGTTTTGTCCTGGTTGCCAAATTTTAGAGATGGCAATCCTAGGCAGAGGTGTATAGTGAAACCTTCATTTCGTTGTTATAGTTCAGTCCCATGTAATAAGGGGCAAGCTTATTGCCATCAACCGGGCACAAATTCAAACTCTGGGTTGCTACTGAGGAATTCCACACGGAAAAACCCAATAACACTTTGCCCGACCTGGGGATCAAACCCAGGACCTCACGATCAGCAGTCGCGCTTGCCACCACTAGACCATCGAGGCAGTTAGGTATTAATTTTTCATATCAGTGACCTAGCATGAACATTTGACATATAGCATCGAACACGTATTACTAACGTGAGCGAATTTTGAATCGAAAATACAACTGTCCTAATAAAGTTTTCAATTTAATGCGAAATGCGTATTTCCGATTCAAAATTCACTTAGGTATATTAACGTTACGTTTACGTGACTAACGTGACAGCGTACGTGCTAAGCCTACAGGCAGTCCCGTGAATAGTATCGATTTAGGCCCTGTCAGCTAACACGTGTTCAGGTAATTGGGTTTGATTTTTAACCGACTTCCAAAAAAAGGAGGAGGTTCTCAATTCGTCTGTATGTTTTTTTTTTTTTTAAATGTTTGTTACCGCAGTACACCCTCATTTATGAACCGATTTGAAAAATTATTATTTTGTTTGTAAGAGTATTCTTTCGAAATGGTCCCATTTAAATTTGGTGAAGATCTGTTATAGAACTTCGGAGATAAACAATGGAACTCCTCAATGACGAACAGTACGCATAATGTGATGATGTGATTATGTGTACGAGCAGCGTCTTTAGCAGGTCCAACCATGTTTTAATTAAGGCCACTAAAATGAATGAAATAAAAAACATTTTAACAAAAATAAAACCGACTTCAACAAAACGAAAAAGTAATAAAATAATTACCATATTATGTAACAGATTCAGAAGTCGGTGCCTTTAATTTGGTTCAGCGTGGATTAGCACCGGCTTCTGAATCTGTTACTTTTATAATATGGTAATTATTTTATTACATTTTCGTTTTGTTGAAATCGGTTTTATTTTTGTTAAAATGTTTTTTTCAGATTGGGTAAAGTATAATTGAGATATTCAGTTTTTTTATTTTTTTTATGGGAGTAGTCTAACCTTCTATCTCATTAGACGTAATCATTAATATTGACGAAGCATAGGTAGCAATTACTTTTCACGTCATGCTGCACTGTTTTATAATGAAGAAAAAGCATGTCATAATGATCAATTTAAGATATACACTGGCCTGCAAAAATAAGTATCACACTTTTAAAATTTCAATTTTTTCTAAACTATAGAAGTTAGAGATTTAAAATAAAAAACGTTTTATAGCAAATTTTATCAGCTTTCTTTGAAACTATAGTAACAAAGTTAAACTCTTTTTCGAGTCCTTTTTGCTTCGAAAATATATCTTGTGTACTTAAAAAGTTATTGCAATTTTAAAAGTGTGATACTTATTTTTGCAGGCCAGTATATAAGTATAGCAAGTAAACTCTATGTAAAAAATTGTTAGTTCGTCTTTCCGTGTCTTAAAAGGTTATCGTTATGACTTAACGATCGTTATCTATGTCGACACTGCAGGCCCAGTGCTACGTTTTAACCTACCTCACATACCTCTATAAAATCACGCCTGTATTCCTCGCAGGGTTAGGCAGAGGTGAATAATAAGATAATAACACCCTCATTTCAGCGTTATGTTTAAGTCACATGTAATAGGGGGCGAGCCTATTGCCATCAACCGGGCACAAATCCAAACACCTGGCTGCTACTGAGGAATTCCACACGAGAAAACCCAATAACACTTTGCCCGACCTGGGGTTCGAACCGTGGACCTCACGATCAGTAGTCGCGCGCCACCACTAGACTAACTAGGCCTCTTTTTAAGATTTTACGATTTTCTATAGTTTAAGAGCTAGTCAAATACTAAGTAGATTGCTGAACTTGTAACCATAGAGAGATACTATATTTTGACTAACCCACTCTTATTTAAGAAACAAAGTAACATAACGCACAAGTTAATACCGACACAACTTACACAAACGGATTATTCCAACATTTATTCTGCACCAAACAAACATAATATGTCAAACAATATCTTTCAATATTATTTCTTCAGCCGTCATTTTCTTCGGAACAATTTTCCGAGTCGAGCAAAACTGGCACTGAACGAGTTTCGCTCAACAAACGATGATCGGTCTAACTGACTGCTTCCGACCGTTTCCATACTTTATTTGTGCTGTGGATAAAGGTGCGTTCATACTTCTATACTAATGTTATAAAGAGGAAAGATTTGTATTGTTGTATTTTTTTATCTTTGGATTTTTGTATGTAACGAATAAACATAAAATGTACTGGACCGATTTCAAAAATTCTTTTGCTGTTAGAAAGCTACATTATCACTGAGTAACATAGGCTACAGGCGGAGCCGTGAGGACACACCTAGTAACAAATATAGAGCAAGAATAAAACTAAACTTAAAATATAACTACTGAGATTGTAAAGAACATTATTGTTTTAATTAAAATAGGTACACCCGAGAGCTATGAATCTGGGACACCAACATAAACAAAACAATGTTTTCCAAGATATTAAGATTTATGTTGGTGACCCGGATTCATTGCTCCCGAGTGTAACATCAAACGTTTCCCTTAAATTTTCAATTCATAATAATTTAGTAGGTATTAAAATAGATTCTAGAAACAACCATATACAGTCCTAGCCTAAACGCATGAACATAGAATCTTTCTAGCAAACGCGTTTGAATCGAATAGAATAGAGCATTTTATATATTACTAGCTGTGTCCTCACGGCTCCGCCCGTAGTCTATGTTACTAAATGATAATGTAGCTTTCTAACTGCAAAAGATTTTTTGAAATCGGTCCAGTAATTTTTAAGTTTGTTCGTTACATACAAAAATACAAATCTTTCCTATTTATAATATTAGTATAGACTAGCGACCCGCCCCGGCTTCATACGGGTGCAATGTAGATACTAATGTGGGGTATATAAACCTTCTTCTTGAATCACTCTATCTATTACTGAAAACTGCATTAAAATCCGTTGCGTAGTTTAAAATATCTAAGCGTACAGATAGCGGGAGCGACTTTGTTTTATACTATGTAAAGATTATGTGAATTCTTAAGACCAAACAAGCAAGCGTGTATGTATAGCTTTACTCACGTGCATTTTATCGGGGCTGCACGAATAGTTTCGGACTAAACACGAGCTGTTCACGTGGCGATGTCGCGGAATGAATTCGGTTGATTCACGTGAGTAAAGACGTGAGGAAATCGTGGCTAATTACCAATTGAATTAGTTAAGCTGTGCTTGCCGCAGTCAGTCTGTGGATTGGTGACCTTTCGCTACACTTCGAGACCCCTCCGTGCCTCAGAGAGTTCGTTAAACAGTCAGTCCCGAGTGTCATACGAATATCTATGACAGTCATTACGGGAAGTCAGAACCCAGAAGATCAGAATATAAGAAGGACAAGCTAGTCTGATAATAAAGGTCAAACTTCTACGGTCGCCATAAAATCCCCGCTCCGTCGAATGACAACTGTTTTAATAACGTCGGGTATGTTGTTTCATCTTGACTACACCCTCCTTTATCTTGTAAAGGCCGATTTCTATGATTTGACACCAGGTTAGTCACTAACCACACGAAAAGAAGAATATACAAAAATAATGTTCGAAAGGTACACTAAACGAATGGGCAAAGTATAAACGCATCGCAACACTACAAAGTGTATTGGAAACTAGCGTTTTAAAACCACGTAGTGCTTTGTTTTTTAACTGAAACTACGTACTTTAACTGGATTTATTTCTAGAGTACAATTAATTAATTTCAATTAAGAGAAATTATTGTGGTTCATGGAATATTCAATTCTGTATTAATATAAATAGAGTAAAATATTAAATACTAGCGTGGTATTTTAATTGAAAATAGAGTTAATTGATAATATAAGTAAATATTTCAATTCGAATCGTATCCCTATTTTATTTGCTTGATTTAACATTAAATGGTGCAGGATTTTACATTTTCGTTTCTTTGTAATATCACGCTTATATACCTCGAGGAAGGTAGGCAGAGATGACCTTTATGCAACCCATATTTTTATGTAATTTTTACGTGACGAATTTTTACGTGATTGTCTTTGATGATGTGTGAGTCTATTCCCATTTCATTATAATGATGTGTATTATCCCGATGAACTGCCTTGATGGTCCAGTGGTGGCAAGCAAGACTGCTGATCGTGAGGTCCTGGGTTCGATCCCCAGGTCGGGCAGTGTTATTGGGTTTTCCCGCGTGGAATTCCTCACTAGCAGCCCGGAGTTAGGATTTGTGCCCAGTTGATGGCAATAGGCTTGACCTCTATTACATGGGACTTAAACATAACGGCGACATGAAGGTATGCCCAACCTCTGCCCAACCCTTCGGGGCATACATGGGTGATGTTATTACGTTATGTTTATTATCTCGTTAAAGTCTAGTACATTTTGAGAGAATGTTCCATAACCACCGCCCTTGGTATAAGATGGATGCTGGGCCTCATCCTTTACATACCTGTAAAGGAAGATTTCCACCAAACGGCTCGCATCGCATCGGATCGGAACGGATATTACAATCTTTAAATGATATTAAATCGTGTACACAGTATTTAAAGTTTATATTACCAAGCCGCGCACTACAGCTTGACCGCGGGCGTCTTCCGCGACACGCGATCGTAGCCGAAAGTATACTGCGACACGCGATCGTAGCCGAAAGTATGCTGCGACGCGCGATCGGCTCCGTTCGCCTGTCGTCCTTTTGGCTGTCAACACGGTAGGAATAAAACTATTTGACTAGGCGCAGAAACGCATACGTTCACAAACGACTGTACGGAGCCGATCGTATGTGTCGATCGTAGCTGTCGCCGCATCCGTTCGTATCCTTTCCAATCCGATGCGATGCGAGCCTTTTGAAAATCATCCTTTAGAAGTATTGAAGTGGTACCTATATTATGTACTTACATACATTCTTATGAAAATAAAATATATTACACCTGACCAGTATTCTTCCAAAGAAAGAACAAAGATTTTTGCAATAATCCAGTCTATTTAGTTTTACGTACGATCTGTTCTGTTAAAATCATTTACTATGTTACGTTTTCAATCAACTGTAACTAGTAATATCAAACAATCTGGATTAACGGCTGGGAATTCAGTGTTGAAATCGAGTATAAAAATAAACTGAACTCATTCATGTACACATACATCATTGTATAGTGTGAATTGAATTAGTTGAATGTTGTATTCATCAGTAGCAGTGTACTTGTGTGTGGCTTTGAGGAGCTCGTGGCTAATAACCAACCGCGCCATCGATTAGCGAGGTTAAAGATAGATAGATAGATATACTTTATTGCACACTAAAAGAAATAAAACAAGGAATAAACATAATTAGGAACAGTACAAATGGCGGTCTTATCGCTTAAAGCAATAACAATAAGCTTAAGCTGCGCCTGCCGCGGTCAGTTTGTGGATGGGTGACCTCTATGTCTCGGGGTGCACGTTAAATCGCCGGTACCGGATGTCATACGAATGCCTATGACAGTCGTTACGGGTAGTCGGAAGCCCGAAAGTCTGACAACCAGTATGACCTTAGGATATTGGAATTGCTCAGTAACTGCGTTGCAGAGGTATGATGGCAGTCGCTCCGTGTAAAATACTGGTATTCAGTCGCATCTGGTTAGAATGGAAGTGGTATCGTTTTAACAAAAATGTCGCGCCTCTCCACCGCATTTTCGCCTTTTATATAGTACATCATTTACCTAAGAGGGAATTAAATGATTTAAACTTATTAGGTCCATTACATCAAGGGGAAAGGCTTTTGCTCAGCATTGTGATCTTACAGGCGAACACTAAACGCAAACAGATCGTTATATGTTGTATAAAAGGTAAATAAACCTTTGATTGTGAAACATTCATCATACACATGTCATGAAAACTTTACCGTTCTTAGCAATATCAATTCAAGGAACAAAATGCCGAAAGATGTTATTACCGTTAGATCTATAAATCCATTCAAAACATATCACCCGGGTATGAACAAAATATAAACATAACCATAACATCACGCCTTGTATTCCCTGAAGGGTTGGGCAGAGGTGTATAGTGACACCCTCATTTCGCCGTTATGTTTAAGTCTCATGTAATAGCGGGTGCACCTATTGCCATTAACTGGGCACAAATCCAGACTCCGGACTGCTACTGAGAAATTCCTAATGGAAAAACCCAATCACACTGCCCGACCTGGGGATCGATCTCAGGACTTTAGCAGTTGCACTTGCGACCTCTAGACCAGGGCTGTCCAAACTACATACCTTCGCGGGCTAATTAAATTTACTACAAAAGCTGGAGGGCCGCATAAAAAAATATTTTTAGTTTTCAAGTAAAAAAAATACAGGGTAATCATTTCTTTATACGTTTATTGGTTCTTCGTTAATTTATCTTTAACAATCATATCGATATCAACGTCAACATTCGTTGTTGCCAGACGCATTGCACGAAGAAGTGACTTATTTGACAGTGAAGATATATACTTAGATTTTATAAAGTTCATTGTTGAATATGCACTTTCACAGAAATAAGTGCTGGCCATCATCGATCCCATTTTCAAGCCAAAATTAATAAAATATACCAAATATTGATTAGATGTTTTGACAAAGAATTCTATTATCCAAACTATTAATGTCCAAAACTATTTTCTGATTAAAACATGCGTCGCGGGCCGCATGAAAACAAAGCCGCGGGCCGCATGCGGCCCACGGGCCGTTGCCTGGACAGCCCTGCTCTAGACCAACGAGGCAGTCCAAGTAAAATATAAACTCTCGTCAAAAAGAGCAATACACTGAACTTTTAACATTGTGAAATAGAAATATCAACAATATTGTTGCATATCTATTATTAAATAAATAAATAATCAAAACTACATTGGCATTTTACTGAAATAAGGAAACAAACTCTTGAAAAGTTACAAAACACGCGCGCATATTAATCAAAGTTTGAAACTGCTATATTTCAAAGAAACTTTCAAGTTCTACCAAACTGTTGACTTTAACAATAATAAACAATTCTGACTTGAAATATAGAAGTTATTTAACTGTCAATAAAATTTGATGCTTTTGTTGGATGTCCCAATAATACAATGGTCGGGCGTCAAGATTCAGAACTCGAGTATTCATTAGCCTAAGGCTGAGCATCCACCAGAGATGTGCTAAGCTGCGTAGCGAGGAATATGTTTTGTAAGCACCAATAGAATCACTTCATTTACCTAGCTTCGGTCTGCGCAGCTCTGGTGGATATGGCCTTAGCGGGGCGAGGTTTTTGTTCATACAAAACAAGCGAGAAATGCGAATGGAATGTGTTACGAGGAATGTGTTGCTAGGAATGTGTGCAAGGATTTGAAAATATGCGCATACCAGTCAGAAAAGAGTCCGCTACCTATCCTCACACCGCTCATTGGTACACATTACGCATTACACATTACCCATTCCTCGCACAGCTCTGGTGGAAAGGGTCACACCGTTTCACATCCTCGCTACACATTTTCGCACCGCACATTTACAGCTCTGGTGGATGTCCAGCCTTAGTAACAAATACCTTTGTTATGGCAATCTCAAAGAAGAGTGGGCGACCCATTCATGAACAAGCATAAACTGCGATAATTATTCAGAGATAAATTACTATGAATTTATTATACGAGGACTGCCTCGTTGGTCTAGTGGTGGCAAACGCGACTGCTAATCGTGGTTCTGGTCTCGATCCCCAGGTCGGGCAAAGTGTTATTGGGTTTTTCCGTGTGAAATTCCTCAGTAGCAGCTCGGAGTTTATATTTGTGCCCGGTTGATGGCAATAGGGTCGCCTTTATTACATGGGACTTAAACATAACGGTAAAATAAGAGTGTTACTATACACCTCTGCCCAACCCTTCGGGGAATACAGGCGTGATGTTATGTTATTATACTTCGCTAATATTGTTCTTCCGTACATCATGACTTTCCCTCATATTCATTGGCAACAGGCTCTTAATTACCCACCTAACGTATGTACCGTGTACAAAAAAGATTTCCCTATTTACCTTGTTATTGTATCTATATTGTTCTGCCTAGTCTTTTCCCAACTATATTGGGGTCAGTTTTCAGTCTAACCAGATACGGCAGAATATCAGTATTTTACACGGAACGACTGCCATCAGACCTCCGCAACCCAGTTACTGGGCAATGCCGATATCCTAGGCTTAAACCGGTTGTCAGACTTTCGGGCTTCTGACTTCCCGTCACGACTTTCTTAGGTATTCGTATACCACCCGGGACCGACTGTTTAACGTGCTCTCCGAGGCACGGAGAGGTCTCGATGTGTAACGAATAGTCACCCATTCACAGACTGACTGCGCCCAACGCAGCTTAACCTCGCAAATCGTAATTCCACAAAATAGATAGGTACAGAAGTCAATCTACATACAAGTGCGCTCGAGCAACGCACACATAGACACTGCTCACGGACACGATATCTCGGACTGTTTGGGACTAGAGTGCGAGTGAATGCGAGCGCGAGTGCCATGCGCTTGAGAGAGATAGAATAGAGCGACCGCCGAGCGTAGGTATGAAAAGTGAAGTACATACATGTGATTGACTTCTGTACCTATCTGTTTCGTGGTAATTCTATCGATAGGTACTTATTTATTTATTATTTTATTTATTATATTTTTAAGAGGTACATGATAGGCCTTAAGATTTAATAAAGTGTCCCACAAAACTGTATAAACATTTTGACTGTGGAATCAAGTAATCTTGTATCATATTATATATTATTACATTTAGATTTATGGAGTGCACTTATATTAAGGTAAGGTATTTAGAAGATATTTTTTTAACATTTTTTTAAACTTATTTTTATTAGCTTCACGTCTGATTACCTCTGGCAAACTGTTGAATATATATGGAATACGTTTCCTCAGTGTTCTATCACCATACATGTTTGATTTACTTAACTTATAATAATCAATACAACCATGAACTCCCGCGCATTCGTTAGCTAACCCGAAGTCAATCGGCGCGTTTTATTCCACATCGACCTGCTGTACTAAAAATAACAATGTTTTCTGGAAGAATGCCTATAATGATCTAGGGCCGTTTATTTATATCCGCCAATATGAACTGACTGCTGCTAACGAAAGAGGAGCGGTGTAGCTCAAGTAATGAGTAGAAGCGGGAGAAATTGAATGCCATCTGCTGGCTAACGTCCATTGGATTATATTGAAATACTAGCTGTGTCCACACGGCTCCGCCCGCGTAAGAAGTTTTATTCCAGTAATAAATATAGCCTATGTCACTCAGTGATAATGTAGCTTTCTATAGTCCGACCGGATAACTCAGTCCTCGCCCGCGACGTTACAGGGACGCGGGGGATGACGACTAAAAGATGATTTCCAACAAACGGCTCGCATCCGTCCGTATCCTTTCCGATCCGATGCGATGCGAGCCGTTTGTTGGAAAACATCTTTTAGTTGTCATCCCCCGCGTCCCTGTAACGTCACGGGCGAGGACTGAGTTATCCAGTCGGACTATAACGGCAAAAGAATTTTTGAAATCGGTCCATTCGTTTTTAAGTTTATTCGTTACATACAAAAATACAAATCTTTCTTCTTTATAATATTGGTATAGATAAATAGTCATTGCAGTGTGTAATTTTCACGATTGAAAAATGAACATGATTTGCTAGTTCAGATGTGAAGGGAATATTGTGTTATCAGTCTTCTTCTTTTCGTGTGACTAACCTGGTGTCAGAGCTTATGCCGCCCATAGGCCTCTGACTTGGCTTCACATGCCGTCGAGAAATATCTCTCAGGCATGCCGATTCCCTCACGATGTTTTCCTTCACCGTTTTGAAGCATGTGATAATTATACAATAGGCACGTGAATCCGAAAAATGAGAGGTGGGTGCCTTAGGTTCGGACACTTGGCAGTCCGACGGTCACACCACTAGGCTATCACTGCTTACAAGGCGGTCATAAAAAGGTTTTAAGTATACATTTCTCTACTACACAGTACCACGTTTGCATTTATATTGGAATTATGAACATTTTCTAAGTAATACGCCCAGCGGAAGTGCGGCTCCCAGTCAGCGCGCCGCCCCTCATGACTTGCGTCAGTAAACTCGTGTCGTTTCGTTTTCAGCAGGAAGTGTGTATTGGCACCTGGTTTATTTTCACAAAAAAGTTCAGTGTTGTGCAACATCAATGCCTTGGTGTTTGTGGTGAAAACGTAGTGCTTGCAACAGCAATATTGTTGTGGTTATTTAGAGAAAATAATATACCATTAAATACTTATTTTTATTCTTGAACTGAATATGTTATAATACATAACATCACGTCTGTACTTCCCAAAGGGTTGGGCAGAGGTATATAGTAACACCCTCATTTCGCCATTATATTTAAGTCCCATGTAATAGGGGGCGAGCCTATTGACATCAACCTATTTGCAAGTGTGACTCCTGATCTTTAGGTCTTGGGTTCGATGCCCAGGTCGGGCAATGTGCTATTGGGTTTTTCCGCGCGGAACTCCTCAGTAGCAGCCCGGAGTTTGGATTTGTACCCGATTGATGGCAATATGCTCGCCCCCTATCACATGGGACCTAAAAATAACGGCAAAATGAGGGTGTTACTATACACCTCTGCCTAACCCTTCGGAGAATACAGGCGTGATGTTATGTTGTGTTTTTAATTAAAAGTCGAAGACTGCGACAGGCAAGTCAGATAAAACCTGAACAGAGAGGAGACTTTTCAAACTGATATTGAATACTTTTTCCAATAATTTAGGTATTCTGTATCTTATTGAAGACGTATTGAAATTCCCTGTATGCTCAACAATATGATGGTAACGAAGCAAGTTTTTAACAGCAGTAATATAAAAACGTCGAAATCCTACAAAGATATTCATATCACTTCTGTTTACATTGAAAATTCGCTTAAAATAGTGATTTGATGTATGAGATTAGAATCTTGATGTGATGGGTAGGTAAACAGCGTGGAACAGCTGCCAGCATTTGCAGATCTCAAGGAAATCTCACGTGTCGTCGTTAATGTTAAATGTGAATTTGATATTAAACGGCGAAATTAGATAATATCAAATCATTCAAGAGTATGTACTACTTAACTCACGCATTTCACATTATTATTGAACTAGCGGCCCGTCCCGGCTTCACACGGGTGGACATTTTTCCCGTTTTTGCAACATTTTTCATTTATGCTCCGCTCCTATTGGTCGTAGCGTGATGTTATATAGCCTATAACCTTTCTCGATAAGTGGACTATCCAACACAAAAATATTTTTTCAATTCCAACCAGTAGTTTCTGAGATAAACGCGTTCAAACAAACAAACAAACTCTTCAGCTTTATAATATTAGTATAGATTAAACGGGCAACTCAGTTGAAAAACGTGAGTAAGACTGTACAAGCTGCTAAATATTACGTAAATACATACATACATAAACTCACGCCTTTTTCCCATGGGAGTAGGCAGAAACTATAGAACGCCACATGCTACGATCTCCTTTCGCTTCATCCACATTCATACATCTTGTCATGAACGCACGCCGGTTGAGAGTACCTACTACGCACCTGTCCTTTGTGAAGAACATCATCAATAACATCGATGTATGTCCTTCTAGGGCGTCCTCTACCGGCGTTTCCACTGACATTACGTACATATCACTCACGAATGTTATTAATATGTATAAAATCAGATTATTTACCAATAGCCCATAATGATGATTTTCTTAATATTTCTTTAATATTAATGGTTAGGTTACCAGGGGCTTAAAGCTAATAACCAACCGCGTGGATCATACGATTTACGAGGTTAAGCTGCGCTTGCTGCGGTCAGTCTGTGGATCAGTGATCGTTCGATACACATCGAGACCCCTTCGTGCCTCGGAGAGCACGTCAAACAGTCGGTCCCGGTTGTCATACGAATATTATCTATGACAGTGGTTACGGGAACTCAGAAGCCCGAAAGTCTGACAACCGGTCTAACCTTAGGATATTGGCATTGCTCTGTAACTGGGTTGCGGAGGTCTGATGGCAGTCGTTCCGTGTAAAATACTGATATTCAGCCGCATCTGGTTAGACTGGAAAATGACCCAAACATAGTTTGGAAAAGGTTAGGCAGAACAGAACATATCGTACTGGTTAGATACTTCTTCTTCTTCTTCTTCCTGCCCTTATCCCACAGTAGGTGGGGTCGGCACATATGTATTTCATAAATCCATGTTGTTAGAGGTTTTGGCTTATTGTTTTGTGACCGGCCGCCTGCCTGACATCAACCCTCCATGGGAATGCTTGTTGCGCTGTCGCGCGGGTGACCCAATGTGCTTGATGATATTATGCACTGGGTCCCAAAATGATATGCTTGTCAAGCTTATTGCCGACAAGTAAGCAGACTACTATGTTCTTCTTGGTGGAGTATACTTGAAGTTCCTCGACCCACTCATTAAGTTTTGCTAGGGACTTCGGTTCTGACACATCGTAAACTAATATAGCACCGTGAGCGTCTCTGTAAAAATTTGATGTCAATGTTCTGTTTCGCTCCTGTCCCGCTGTACCCTAAATACCAAGCTTGACTTTGAGCATCGTTAAGGTCCTTGACTTTAAATTTGTAGTCAGCTCCGATTGTAGTTGGGAATTATGAATTGTAGTCTCCCGTTGTGAACGCTAGGATTATGCCAGAACACCGCACTCATCGATAAAATAATTCAAAATAACTCAATGTAAAAAAAAACGCGACAAATAAATGTTATAAAATAGCATATCGATACATAGTTATATTTTCCATACGTAAGGTACTTACTGACGTGTAATACTTCAAGTCACAGACAGCCTTTGATGTTTCCCTCGCGTCAATCAAATCCGCTTTCTGTATTTTGATATAATATTAAAGTTCTGCGGTGATTGACTGGATAATCAAGCCCTAATTAAATCTTATATCTACAGACATGTAAATAGGTAGTCAAGAATTATGCTTAAACTCATCACACACGTAGATATAATATTTATACTAATATTATAAAGCTGAAGAGTTTTGTTTGATTGTTTGAACGCGCTAATCTCAGTAACTACTGGTTGGAATTGCAAAATTATTTTTGTATTGGATAGTCCATTTATCGAGAACGGTTTTAGGCTATATAACATCACGCTACGACTAATAAGAGCGGAGCATATATGAAAAATGTTGCAATAACCGGAAAAATGTCCACCCGTGCGAAGCCGGGACGGGCCGCTAGTTTAATATAGACATATTACTATATTTTGTAGAATAATCTTTGAAAGACCACACACGTAGCTAAAATATAACTTATATAATATTACAAACTATATTAAAATTGCAATAATTTTGGTATATTAAATGTTACGCGAGTTCTATTAAAAAGTGTTTTTTAAACTGTGGAAATTCTACTTTCAAATTTTTTGTTCCTCTCTAAGTGGAAAATAATCCCTTGAAAAACTTTTAAGTTAAACGGTTTTATCTTGCAGTACTCCTGCAGCATCAGGAAATGAGGATTGAAGGTTGGAATATTATAAAGTTATATTGTCACGGAATTTTAATTTGTGTGCGAAGTTCAGGAGAATTGGTTAAGCAGAAGTAGTTGAAAAATCTGTCGCATGATTTGAAAAAAAGAAATATACGAAGTGGAGATAATTAAAATCACAAAAACGCAGAAGCTCCCACCCTGTGTAAGTCTCATATACTTACAAACATAGTTAGGGACATTATTTTTTGCAAGACAAGTACATACATAGGCTATTTATAATTATGTGCAATACGAACCTAAATCAACCGAAGGATACAGAAAAACAGTTTATAATGTTTCTTTGAAAAAGTTTATTGAACCACAACCAAATAAAAATAACAACAAAAGCAATGCACTTTAGATCCAAATAAACACAACTCATTTTGTGATGGTCATTTCATCCATAAAATTAAAAGGAAAAGCAACGCACCTATAAACTCAAATATAAATATAAAACAATTCTCAATCTTACTTGAATCGAGTAAGGTTCAAATTCTATTGACACTAAAGTTGCAAGTAATTTTAAATCGCAATAAATTGCACGATATATTGTCTATAACCATTTCGACGCTGAATGTAATGCAGAATTGCGCTGTAAAATAACAGCGTGTATATATATGAACGTAGTCGTATAGTGTACCACAATATATAAGATATGTCAGGTAGGTACACTGAAAAAACTTCATGTTAAATACTTAATTGTATCAACAAAAATACCCCCTTTTGTAATAACCAAACCCCTCCTCTCTGAATGTCAGCCATTTTGAATTTTGACCTGCTCAGTAACGTGAGGCTTCAATTTTTTTAAATTTGCTACAGAGGTCCCCCGGCTTTCATTTCATTAAAAACGTGATCTGATTATTGACACATATAAAAAATGACAACTTAAAGAAAGGCTTTTATACTTTTCGACCACAATTTGATTATCTCTTGCGTTAACGGTGAAGGAAAACATCGTGAGATCATTCATAATTGATAGGGCCCCAAAAAAGTCTTAGCATCGGGCACCTGGGGACCTTTCTTTGTTAGTCTTTATTATCTCCATTAATCCATCGTTTCACTTAACCAATCCTGAAAGACGGGCAAACCCGTAGAGACTGAATGAAAATGCGCCCCGTCCACAAACTGCTCCACTTGGTATCCCGAAGCTGGCACCGTCTTGACGTACTTTTATGATCCTCGTCTTGAAAACAATGCTGTATGCAGACATTCTAACGTATGAATAATGCAATCTCACAAGAATGTATACCACTACATTCTTGTAAATTCTTAGTATGATTTTTTACATCTGTGACTTCCAAAATATGATATTTTCTCACTCACCGTCTGGCGATGACAATATTAGATTCTGAAGGGCCGAAATAACTTCAACAAAACGTAAATATTTGAAGTACAATTTAAATGTAGGATAAAAAACTAGCAATGGACCATGACAACTGGCACATGATGGACATCGAGCGCATCATGACCAAGACGAGACAGTCATGATCCTCAATGGCGAGGACTAACGAGTAGTATGAGGAAGAACACTAAAGTAAGCTTTTCGCTTAGGCAAACAATTAACTAACACATACTGAAAGTGATGCACACTCATAAAAGATACAAACAAAAATAAAGAAATTCTCAAACATGGTTCAACTGCGCTTATCTACACCGCTTCATAAATTCTCATGAAAGAACTCGCGTACGTTTGGTTATAAAATGCTTGATGCCTCTCAAACGAGCAAAGTTATTTATTTATAGGATCGTATTGTTAGATCTTTGAGAATTTCAGAGACACTCGATTGTGCATATATAACAAGGGTAGACGAAGATAGAGAAAAAGTAAAAGACGGACGGGTTTATACAATAATCTTCTTGAAATCTGTTTGACAACGATTGTGTTTGAATACGGAAGGAGGAAAAATGAAAGGGCTATAATAAGACACATCGTTAAAAATAATAGAATCCTACTGTTATCGTATGGGAGTGGTGTATCTAATTAATGCCAATATTATACTTCGGGATAAAAAACAGACAATGCGTTTTCTGCTAGACGTATATTAATTAAGTTACATTATACTGAATAACAACTCTATTATCTTTAATAATAACCGTTTAAAGCACCCGTCCGCATGTCGCATCGAACGCATCGGACGGATCGCATTAAATGGATTTTAAGAGGCCGTTCCCGTTTCACAGGCGTCTCGCTCTAACTTTAAGCCTTTTTTTTAAAGATTTAAAGAGATTTTAGGTGGTATTGAAAAATTTTATCTATAGATGTTCAGTATATCCACCTTCTGAGTGTCATCACAAATATTTAAACAATAGTTTTATTTCCAATAAATACAAGATTTATACAAGGTTTCTCGGAAAGGGGGTACTAAGCCGAAAGGGTGTTAAAGTACCCATAATGAGGGATAACTTTTGTTCTACAACTTTCCCCAAAACTCGATAGTTTAAGAGAAATAGCTTTACAAAGATTCTGTAAAAAATATGCTAAAATCTATTTGTCCATAGCTATGTTCAGCTGTGTTTACAATTTAGGGTCACGGATTAGAAACTAAATTTTTTGAATTCATTACGAAAGCAGGTATGATTTTTTTTGAAAAAACTAAATTAAGAATCTTTTTGCATGCAATTTTATTTATCGAATTTTGAGATTTTAACACTTGCTGGCCCGCGGCTTAGTACCCCCTTTCCGACTAACCTTGTATAAAAAAAATCAAAAGACACAAATTTTTCTTTCTCCTTTTTCTAGGCAACAATTCGACACAAAAACATGTTTCAAATATATTTATAATTTTATCTTGAAGAATGTTTATTGAATACATTTTTCAGTATCGCCTAATCTCTTTAAATCTTTAAAAAAGACTTAAAGTTAGAGCGAGGCGGCTGTGAAATGGGAACAGCCTCTTAATATTCTTTGTATGGCTAATCAGATAAGTGCGTTTATTTATCGGAAACGGACGGTAATCACCCATCGGATCGTCGGCAATCCCGCGCGTACCGATGACGTCATTCCGATTACCGATTGACAATGTCAAAAATCCGAATGTTGCGAACGCAGTGGATGTACTTATACACGTTTGATGTGATCCGACCGATGCATATGCTGCGGACAGGTGGACGCTTACCTTGCATATAAAAAGTGCACATTCATAGCTTGTAGGAATAACAACATGAAATTTAATTATCATCAAACTTCCATTCAACTTCCTGTATCATCTACCATTAATTCTAAGAAATTCTAGAAATAAACTGTGTAACTAAAATAGATACGTGTTTAATTATTATACTTGCCAAAATACACAGTGTATTTTAGCAAATCATGCAAATTTTAGCAAGCAGACTACGATTAATTTCGGTCAGGCTGACGGCTGACGGTGGGACTAGAAGGATAATTTTATTTCACTGAAGCTTAAATACGAGACGTAATACGAACGGTTTGCGCGTCCATTTGTGGTGAAGTGCCTTTGTTGCTCTAGAATAGTAGGGTAATGGAATTTTTTAGAGACACAATTTACACAGTGTTTCTTATTTTTGGTTTTACAAATGAAACTCTTGAACCGTTCGAACTTTGGAGCCTGTCGGCTTCAGTCAAAGTTTTTTCTGCTAGTTTTGCAGTACCAATTTCAGTTCCCTTATCAAATGAACACAAAAAAACGAACCCTTGTCTAACTTTTCCTATTTTACTTCCGCTATAATTCACATGTGAAATTGGTATAACTTTATCTGTATTAAAAGATATACATCAGAACCCATGTTAACTATGAACTGTTTTTAGACAATAATATTTACTAATAGCTTTTGTTCGCAGCTTCGCTCGCTTGATTTTTTTTCTCTTCAAAGGAGGAATTTTGAAAAATCCTTCCATAGTGGATGCCTACGTTATTAAAAGTATCTACTGTCAAAATTTCAAACTTCTAACCCCAGCGGTTTAGGCTGTGCGTTAATATATCAGTCAGTCAGTCAGTTTCTCCTTTTATATACACAAGGTTAGTCGGAAAGGGGGTACCAAGCCGCGAGCCACTTAATGTATCACTGATGATTGTTTTAAACAAAGTGTTAAAATGTCAAAATTTGACAAAAAATATTCAATGCAAAATGAATTTTATTTTAGTTTTCTCTAAAATTCTTCATCCCTGCTTTAGTTACGAATTCAGAAAATGGAACTTCTAATCCGTGACCCCAAATATGACCTAAAATATAAACACAGCTCATCATAGCTGAGGATGGATAGAATTTAGCGTATTTTTTATGAAATCTTTGAACAGCTATTCCTCTTAAACTATTGACTTTTGGGGAAAGTTGCAGAACAAAAGTTATCCATTATTATGGGTAGTTTAACACCCTTTCGGTTTAGTACCCCATTTCCGACTAACCTTGTATATACAGATGATCCCTTCCTACTTCACACTCAATACTTGGCAGATTCATTTATAGAGTTACTGGTTATTGGTCACGTCCCGATCCCGTGGCAAGGTTGCAGCACATGTTATCGTCTATCGAATAACCCAGTAATGTTTTGTGCAAAATTGAACAATTTTATAGTTAATTTGAAACATTTTAGTTTAAAGTGTGAGGTTGGTAACTTTAAAATAATATTTTGAAAATGGTTCACTTTTGAATGAAGCATTACTGGGCTATTAGATAGTAGATGACATGTCCTAGAATCCTACCATACCTATACCAGTATATCGTTAACTTGGTAACCCAGTACAGTAGTAACCCAGTAAATCGTTAACTTGGGTTACAAGCAATTTTATACTTTAATGGCCGATTCCCATAATTTACAGAGCGTTATTGGTTAAAATTGAGACTCTTGTATCAATACCAATGAAGCAAAGATCTCGAAGCTTTTCATAGTAGACCCTCCCATATAGAAGTAACTATTCCAGATAAAATTAGCTTACGAGTCTATTCATATTCCCATTTTGGCATTAAAAATACTACCATTGGTAAGCAAAACGATTCGTTTTTGTTTATAGGAACCGGACATGTAACCCAGTTTTACGTCACTATTTAACCGTCTGACGGTAAAAATCTCAATAAGTGCTGCGTAACTAAAGCTAGTGCTGTAAACATCATAAATCATTTAGACAATAACCACGTGGCACTTTTAAGCGTAGTGTTGAATTTCTATGTGTGTTTACATAAGATTTATTAACGGTAGCGGTAAACAATTAGTTTTGGTTAGCGCGGAAAGGTTTGTGGAGATGTGGTTATGAATTCTGTTACAGTTGTGATGATTGATACTTATGAAATAAGATATGAAATGATCAAACGAGCTTCTCAAATCGAGCGTATTAGTTTATGATGTGTCAGAACCAAAGTCCCTAGCAAAACTGAATGAGTAGGTCGAGGAACTTCAAGTATACTCCACCAAGAAGGATATCATTTTGGAACCCAGTAATACCACCAAGCACATTGGGTCACCCGCGCGACAGCGCAACGGGTATTCCCAAGGAGGGTTGATGTCAGGCAGGCAGCCGATCATAAAACAATAAGCCAAAACCTCTAACAATATGGATATATGAAATACATATTGTGCCAACCCCACCTAATGTGGGATAATGGTAGGAAGAAGAAGAAACAAGCTTCTCAAAGTGAAGTTTGACGACGATGTTTTTCTTTAATCTTTTGAATATTTCGTCTATGTATATATTTCGTGCATAACGTTTCGGCATTTTGTCTAAAGCCTTGGACCCACTAAGGGATAAATGGAGCAACATGTCGCGGGACTTGACGAGGGACATCTGCGTGAATGTCCCGGGGACAACGTCGCGGAACAATTCGCTCGCACACATCTGCGCCCACTCTAGAAGCGGCGGCTTGCAGGATGTCCCGCGTCATATAGAAATGCTGTTCATTATTGCGTGCAATGTTGCAACGTCACGTAGACTCAATGTAGCGCGTCATGTTGGGGAATATTTTGTCGCCTAGAGAATCCAAGGTTCTCATTGCTTCGCACGAAAAAGGCATGAGTAATTTGACAAAACTACGACAAGTACGGCTCAGACATAGATAAAAAGAAGTAGTTAATCTCTGAACCCTTCTTATTCTGAGAAAAAGTCCATGCCCAGTAGTGGGACATAATGGACCGTCTCTAAACTACGTACGCAGGTTGCCTGTAGGATGAAGGGAGTACTACTTCGTAAATAAATAATATATTCGAATGAAGCGACGCATATACCTTATGTTAGATAACTGTAATACATACAAGTGTCAAAATTTCTATGATTGTAGTGCATACTCTATAATTAAAGAACAAATAATAAAAAAAAGGAAAACTAGTGGTGGTATGGAACCCTTAATACAAGAGTCCTACTCGCACTTGGCCAGTTTTTAGGATCAGCCTCTTGGCATTATTGTTAAATTTTTACAGCCTCTATCGAAAATTATGAAGTACTAGCGACCCGCCCTGGCTTCGCACGGGTGCAATGTAGATACTAATGTGAGGCATATAAACATTCCTCTTGAATCACTCTATCTATTGCTGAAAATTGCATTAAAATACGTTGCGTAGTTTAAAAGCTGTAAGCGTACAGACAGCGGGAGCGACTTTGTTTCATACTACACTGGCCTGCAAAAATAAGTATCACACTTTTAAAATTTCAATTTTTTCTAAACTATAGAAGTTAGAGATTTAAAATAAAAAACGTTTTATAGCAAATTTTATCAGCTTTCTTTGAAACTATAGTAACAAAGTTAAACTCTTTTTCGAGTCCTTTTTGCTTCGAAAATATATCTTGTGTACTTAAAAAGTTATTGCAATTTTAAAAGTGTGATACTTATTTTTGCAGGCCAGTATATTTAAAGAAGATGTAGTTAGCAGTAAATTATAAAGACATACATTGATTAATATCCCTAGCAACAAAATCATACCGTAACAAATTGTCATCCCATCGTCAAAAGAGCTGCCTAATCCTTCGTGAGTGACAGTGAGTGATTGACAGCCGATGGGTCCACGTAAGCTGGTCCACTTTGTGTCCGCTGACACAGGTGGCGCTTCCCCAAGTGAGATTAAAGTATTTTAATTAACATTTTTATCTTGAAATTGAATTTTCTCCAATGAAGTGTGATATGCTAATCTTCCGTCACGCTAGAGCGTATGTTGTCACATAAGATCCAGGACATGTCCTAGTTGCAGGATGTTTAACAAATGCTAGGCATATGTCGTAGTTAGAGCCCGTTCCTACAGCAGATCCGTTTTAACGGATCCGTCGGTACTGGATGTGTTGTTCACATCTGTACCGACAGATCAGTTAATTAAATGTCAGCTGCGTCGCATGTGGCAAGCAGGATAAAATAAAAATAACGGATCCAGTATTTTTTACTGGATTCGGAATACTGTCGTGTATGTGAACTCGCTCATACAACTACAAAATTCAAAACTCATTTATTGTATACATTGTATATAGGCGCCATCACCAAAATAAAAACGGATCCGCTAAAACGGGTCCTGTAAACAGTTTCTGTGTGAACTAGCTGTTACATGGTAATGGCATTTCACTAGAATTATGGCCAATTCCTATAACCTACGGAGCGTTATTGGTTAAAATTGAGACTCTTGTATCTTTACTAATAATGAAGCAAAAACCTCATAGGTTTGTACACGCATATGGAAGTAGCTATCACAGGTAAAATTAGTTTAAGAGTCATAATATGCCAGTTTGGCATTGAAGAATGCTATCATTGGTAAGCAAAATGATTCGTTTTCGTTTATAGGAACTGGTCATGCGTAGCTAAATGCGTATAAATCGACTGATGTGATCATTATATTCCTAGCGATATTATAACATACCGGAAGATGCTTATAAGAATGCTATTGAGTGAACAGCAATTAACAAAAGGAATTTATAAGGCGGATGTCAATGGAAATGCCGGTAGAGGACGCCCTAGAAGGACAAAGTCGTACATCGATGTTATTGGTGATGTTCTTCACAAAGAACAGGTGCGTAGTATACTCTCAACCGGCGTGCGTTTATGACAAGATATATGAAAGTGGAAGAAGCAAAAGGAGTATGTAAGGATCTTAGAATGTGGAGATCTATAGTTTCTACCTACCCCCATGGGAAAAAGACGTGAGTTTATGTATCTATATAATACCGGGCGGTCCCCAAACCAGAAGACCCCGGTTCGAGTCCAGTTGATTATTTTTTAACCTTTTTTTTTTCAAGTTCCTTCTTTTTCTTTCCAAAAAACACGATTTACCAAAAAAAAACCGAGCAAAGCTCTGTCATCCAGGTACTGTATGCTTATAAGAACTAATTTTGAAGACTTTCTCATAAGCATTTTCCGGTATCATAAAGATGATATCGGTACGAATATGATCATAATAGAACGGCGACAACAATATTATTGCGACATAGGATATTTTACGTTAAAAAAGCATAGTGATCCATGTGTCGGCGCGGGTTATTGACAGTGTATATGTACAGTGAGGCAACAGTCCGCACTAACTGTCACAGGTGACATATACTGTCCCGCAAGGCTTTCTGTGGTATTTTTTATCTGAATTTTGCATTTACTTTATTTGAGTTGAGTTATAAATGCTGGAAGAAAAATTATTTACATGTTTTTATATAACATAACATCACGCCTGTATACCCCGAAGGGTTGTGCAGAGGTGTATAGTAACACTCTCATTTCGCTGTTATGTAATAGAGGGCGAGCGTATTGCCATTAACTGGGCACAAATCTAAACTCCGGGCAGTTACTGAGGAATTCCACATGGAAGAACTCAAAAATACTTTACCCGACCTGGGGATCGAACCCAGGACCTCACGATCTGCAGTCGCGTTTGCCACCACTAAACCAACGAGGCAGTTACGTGTTTTTGTGGAGGAATAGTGTTAAAAAGGTGTTTTCAAAACAAGATTGTAATTATTATTTGCGTATTATAAGTATCAATGTACAGTCACGAGTACAAACATCTAAACACTTAGCAAAATTGAAATTCAATTTTTTCGTAAAGTATTGATTGAAATTATAAGGTGTTACACACATAGTATATCTGAACCCATACTATTGTGAAATAGGTCTTATTTCAAAATTTTAATTGTTTTTTTTTTACGACAATATCGCCGTTGAATTTTGCTAAGTGTATACATGTTTGTGCTCGTGACTGTACCTATCTACTTAATACACGGTTATTTTTTCTTCACTGTTGAACTTTCAGGGCGTGAAAGTACTCATGATTATGAGCAATTTTCACTATGAGACCAACTCTGAAATATCAAAAAAATATCAGCTGTTTCATACAAAAATGCAATATTTACCTACGCGATGAAAATGTATGAAACAGACGTGTTTTTTTGCTATTTCGTAGTTGGTTACGTACATACTGAAAGTTGTTTATAATCATAAGTACCTACTTTCACCTGCTGAAAGGTTAACAGTGAATTAAAAATCATCATGTATAATAATTATTATGAGATAGTGTTTTATTTGGATTATTATACTTAGTACAGTAATACCCCGGGCTTACGCGATAGGTGGGACCAAGATATAGCCGTGTAAGTCGAATTCGCGTAAGTCGAGGTTCAACCTTGCATATAAATACGTATAAAGTTGGTGTCATAAGCCGAATTAGCCATGCGTACGTAATGTTTTACGGAATTGGAATTGTTATTCCACACGGAACACATTCGAATTTGTCGTAAACCGAACACACATGCGCGCGATGACCAAAAAGGAAAACCGCGTATCTCCGAATTCGCGTAAAACGGGGTAGCGTAAGTCGGAGTATTACTGTATTCTTTTTTCAGTCTAACTTTTTATTAGTGTTGGGTAGGACACGTTTTTAAAATGAGTTTGTAAGAGTAGCCTCTTTTTTGTAATGAGCCAGTACAATGTCTCACTTCAAATGAGGCGAGTTGTCGCGAAGGTCTGCAGTACATTTGAAGTAACGAGTATGATAGTGTTAGTCTTACTGTCTTTGTATTGCCTAATACCCTACCTTACAAGTGTCATGAATATCATGCAATAGAGTGAATGAAAACGTCGTCATCTCGCTCTAGAATGGTCGCGTAAATGTCCGTCGTTGAATAAAAAGACGTGCTATTGAAGTTAAGCATGTGATTCCTTCTCTGTCTTACTCACCCTACAGTTCACGTCATATGAAAGAGTAAGAGTATTTCGACAATAAATTTGAAGTAGTACGTTTCAAAATCTTGAACCGCTCTTACATTAATTCGTCATGTACGGGACAAATGTACTGCCTCTTGTATGTCCTACTCAACACTACTTTTTATATTTCACTTATTCCTGTATATCCTGACCAGTACCAAATCTCATATCACAACAATGGCAAATAGATAACCTTAAATTATACAAGCATACAAATGCTTGCTATTAAAATAACGACATTGCTTGCGTGTGCAAGCTTTGAAGAACATTACCAAAAAATCACAAAATATTTCATTGCCCAACATTTCGTACTGTATTTCGTAAAATTCTCTTTATAAAAAGGTGTGTGCTCCCTGCAGCGCGGCCGCGGGCTATTTACGTACGCCTGGTCGCGGAAGCGCTCAGAGGCGATTGTGTGGCAACTGCTAGGGTTGCCATGAGTTATCGCAATATTTACCGGTAAAAAATACAGAGTGTAAACAAAATCATATAATTTCTTCAAACCTCGTGATGTACTGCTGACATAGATTAACCCTGCATGGGATAATATATGGATACCAAAAAAAAAAAATTACACAACGTAAACATGATTGTGTTCTTAAGGTGAGGCATATTAGTAGCGCCCCGAATGAAATGACCGCGGTGCGAGCGATAGCCGCGCAATTCGCTCGGGGCGCTAAAACACATGTTTAATTCTTGTATTTTTTTTATTGAATCTAAAAGTATCCCATGCAGTGTTAATTTATGTCAGCAGTACATCACGAGGTTTGAAGGAATTACATGATTTCGTTTACGCCCTATATTAGATTCTAAATATAAGTAACATGTTTGGGGCTAGTCAAAAAATCAAAATCAAAAAAAATATTTCACATAAACCAATACAGGTGCTTATGAAAAGTCGAATTTAGATGCACGGTTCCAATTAGTCGTTTCCTATGGAGAAGAGCCGGCAAGAAACTCCATGGTTACTCTTACAAAAATAATATCTTTAACAATTACAGAGTACAATGATTTAGGATAGTGAGAGAACAAAGGAGTCCTGACCACAGATAGTGATGACAAGCGCGACTGCTGATCGTGAGGTCCTGGGTTCGATCCCCAGGTCGGGCAAAGTGATATCGGGTTTTTCCATTAGGAATTTCTCAGTAGCAGCCCGGAGTCTGGATTTGTGCCCGGTTAATGGCAATAGGCTCGCTCCCTATTACATGGGACTTAAACATAACTGGCGAAACGAGGGTGTAATATAAACACCTCTGCCGAAACCTTCGGGGAATACAAAGCGTGATGTTATGTTATGTTATAAAAAAACTGGACTAATTTATGTGCACACTACTATAAGTGAAATTCATTGTTCGTATTTCTATGTGCTTAGTCAGCAAATATTTCTATAACGTGAAAATGACAAAAAGCATAACGCAAATATTTCTATAACGTGAAAATGACAAAAAGCATAACGCAAATATTTCTATAACGTGAAAATGACAAAAAGCATAACGCAAATATTTCTATAACGTGAAAATGACAAAAAGCATAACGCAAATATTTCTATAACGTGAAAATGACAAAAAGCATAACGCAAATATTTCTATAACGTGAAAATGACAAAAAGCATAACGCAAATATTTCTATAACGTGAAAATGACAAAAAGCATAACGCAAATATTTCTATAACGTGAAAATGACAAAAAGCATAACGCAAATATTTCTATAACATGAAAATGACAAAAAGCATAACGCAAATATTTCTATAACATGAAAATGACAAAAAGCATAACGCAAATATTTGTATTCTAATGACTCAATTAATAATAATACCTACTTAACATAATTATGTAATTTAAAGCATTTTCTTGACACAAAAGGGTCACCTTTGCAAACAACCAGTCCTGTAATCAATGGAAATGATAACGTTCCCTTTAAAGCCGCGGGGACAAAAAGGTACGTCTACCCTAACCTATTAAGGTACCCAAACGTGCAGATCTAAATTCAAAACTCAACAAGTACTTACGCCGCTTAACAAAACACACTTTAACTACTTAAATCTCCAATAAAAACAATTTTAAACACAATATCGTCGCTTATGTTCTAATACCGCGTAACTCGAAAAATAGTAGTTTTGAATTACGAACGTCATTCTATAGGGAATCGAAAAACGCATCGTTTGACCAATCACAATCAATGGTTAGATCCAATAGCAACGCGTTATTTCAAAAACAGAATCCACCGCGTATGTAATTAATATTTTTTCCATCAAGCTATGTAAACAGCTAAAACAGCGTGTAAGTCAGGTGAGTTCCATACTGGATCGTGTCACGAAAGTGCTCCGTCGAAAAAATCAAAATAAAATAGTATATTGTAGATTAAAAACAATTATATGATAAGTAGAAAAATTTCAATTTTTTGCTCTCCTGATAAGTTAAGTATTTTGAGTTAGGTACGCGGTGTTAGAACTTAAGCGACGATATAACACGTCGTTACTTCTAATTTACATACAATCCGTCTGGCGGCTAGACAGGTCTTAATAGTTTTATTAAAGGTATCTAAAATTAAATATGTTAATGAATGTATACATATAAGGTTCTACTGTAGAGTCGGCTCATGTCATGGTGAAAATATTAGTCAATCAGTAAGCTTGCTAGGCGGTCTAAGTGCCCTGGAACGTATCTAGTATTGTCACCATATAAAATACAAGGTTAGTCGGAAAGGGGGTACTAAGCCGCGGGCGATGTAATGTATTACTGATGGTTGTTCTAAAGAATGTGGTAAAATTTCAAAATTCGATGAAAAAAAATCCATGCAAAATGATATCTATTTTAGTTTTTTCAAAAATTCTTCATCTCTGCTTTAAAATGGAGCTTCTAATCCGTGACCGCAAACATGAGCTAAAATGTAAACACAACTGATCATAGCTGAGGATAGATAGAATTTAGCGTATTTTTTATGAAATCTTTGAACAGCTATTTCTCTTAAACTAATGACTTTTGGAGAATGTTGTAGAACAAAAGTTATCCATTATTATGGGTACTTTAACACCCTTTCGGCTTAGTACCCCCTTTCCGACTAACCTTGTATACCTTGTATACCTTGTTGGTCTAGTGGTGGCAAGCGCGACTGCTGATCGTGAGGTCCTGGGTTCGATCCCCAGGTCGGGCATAGTGTTACTGGGTTTCTCCGTGTGGAATTCCTCAGTAACAGCCCGGAGTTTGAATTTGTGCCCGGTAGATTACAATAGACTCACCCCTTATTACATGGGACTTAAAACATAACGGCGAAATGAGGGTGTTACTATATACTTCTGCCCAACCTTACGGGGAATACATGCGTCATGTTATGTTATGTTATAAAATATAATTTACCAATATAATATATTTGAGAGCACGTAAACCGTCGGTCCCTGATGTCATACGAATACCAATGACAGTCGTTACGGGAAGTCAGAAGCCCGAAAGTCTGAAAACAGGTCTAACCTTAGGATATCGCCATTTCCCAGTAACTGGGTTGCGGAGGTCTGATGACAGTAGCTCCGTGTAAAATACTGGTATCCAGCCGCATCTGGTTAGACTGGAAGCTGACCCCAACATAGTTGGGAAAAGGCCAGGCGGAACACCAATATATATGTATTTGATTTTGACAACCCTAACTGGCATTGACATTGCATCTACATATAACGACACGCGTTTGACGAGGACAAACGACACTTTAATTGCACCAACGCGGCGCGGGCGTCGTTTTTCGGTGTCGCACGTCATTTGACGTCCATACATACAATGTAGTGGAAAATTTATGCTTAGTTATAGAAGTTCGTTTTGTAGTTTTAGATTGATTGAATTAAATTTATGTAGACACACAGGAGGCCAGGAGAACATCTTCGTAATATGCTTCCTCATCGCTTTTTTAACCTACTACATATTCTGTCCTTTAAGCTGGGTATTCACGGTCAGTCCATCGCGCCAAATGACGTGATATACTGCCAAAATTTGATCGTGAGTGTCATATCTTTGGCACGATAACAACCCAAAAAAAATCCGTGCACACCATAATCCACAGCCTCACGCCATTTGGCGTCACACTGCACAGCCCGTGAATGTGCGAATTCACTTCCATTTATGTTCATTCCGCTTCGTTCGTTCGTTCAAATGAAAGTCATTTGAGGTGAAGCCGTGAGTGGCCTAAATTACTGGCGTCCATACATTTGACTTTAGTCGATTGGAGTCACGCCTAATGACGTGACCGTGAATGTCCAGCAAAACGCACATCTAAGTCATCATTAATTTTATCATTGTAGATACTTCAGAATTTTCTGATAATTCAGACTGTCGAATGTTTTTATTTATAGTAGGTACATTATGATATTTTTTGGAAATATTTACTATAAAATGTGTCAGCAAACTAATGAAAATAAACTTTTATTGTCTGCCCCATCGGTCCCATCCCGTAGCAAGTGGTTTTAATTGAAAAAAGTCTAACTCGCGCACCGAGGGTTCCTTACAATATATAGGTATTTTTTTGTGATGTACCTAGCTACAAATTTACGGTTTCCGAATTTTTCCCTTTACTTGTGCTATAAGACATTGTTTCTTGCCAAATTTCATAATTCTAGGTCAACGGGAAGTACCCTATAGGTTTTGATTCCCTTGTGAGTGTCAAAATATGCGGCATAAACGACCGTATCTTTTGATTGCGTTGACTTAAAATTTTGATTTTTTCACAGCTCTAAGGGATTGCAGACTTGAGTATTTAATGTTAATTTCAATATGATACCTCCACGCGTTCCTAAGCAAAAGGGTTTTGACAGACAGACAAATAGACAGACAAACAGACGCACAACGAAGTGATCCTACAAGGGTTCCTTTTTCCTTTTTTTTGGTACGGAACCCTAACAAACACTTTATATGTCTTAAAACACATGATTGCAATACAAATCACTGTTGAACGTTTTCTACAGGAAATGGCGATTCTTATTGTAAGTTATGTGCCTACAAATAAATTATAGTTCGCAGAATAAAGGACGTTAACATACGCCTACGGGATTTGTTGTTTAGACATTTATTTCATTGAATACTCGGTAATTAAAATAAAACTTAGCGGATATTACTTGTTTAATGGCAAAATGTGTAGTAAATCTTTTATTTTGTCGTTATTTTTATTTGGGAGGCTGCCAAGTAATTATGAGGTAAGTATTTAGTTAAAGTGCTTCTGAATGGGAACTAATCAAAACTACTACTTACTGCCTGCAGCGATTGGACGTCATGTTAATGGCCGGCTGATGCTGAAACCCAGCGCTGCGACTCAGTTACGCACGTGAGACACAGCATTATGCTGATACCAGGTTCACACGATTCTATTCTAGTTGATCAACTGCTAAATCGCATGCGATTTGAACCGTCTGAACAGACTTTCAATCAAATTGAATCAATTTGAAGAAACAAAACGTTTCAACTTTTGTTGATCAACTAAAATCGAACCGTGTGAACCTGCTATGAGCGATGGCCGTTTCGCGCGGATGTGACACATATTTTTCTCAATAGTTTCTTTTTGGTTTCGTTTTATACTTTTATTTTATTTTTGTGCATCATGTTGGCGCGAATAAACAACTTTTCTTTTATTTCAAAACGCTTCAACCAAGAAAAATACTAAAATTCAAGTCATCGGTAGAAAAAATTACCAGAAATTGTTGTTATGCACTAATTAAGAGGGTTGTGGCTAATTACCAATATATTAATATTTGGCACACATTGCCTATATAATACGAGATAGCGTGACTATTTATTTCACCTTTCCTTTCTCCTAGCTTTTTCCCAAATATGTTGGGGTCAGCTTCCAGTTTAACCAGATGCGGCTGATTACCAGTATTTTACACGGAACGACTGCCATCACACCTCTGCAACCCAGTTACTGGGTAATGCCGATATCCTAAGGTTAGACCGGTTGTCAAACTTTCGGGCTTCTGACTATCCGTAACAACTGTCATAGGTATTCGTATGACACCCGGGACTAACAATTTAACGTGCCTAACGGCCCATCTTTTAGGCAAGGTGGTGTTTCGATGTGTAACGAACGATAAGCCATCCACGGACTGACCGCAGAAAGCGCAGCTTAACCTCGCAAATCTTATGATCCGCGCGGTTGTCTATTATGAGCCTCTCACAAAAGCATATAATACCATCTTGAATCCCTGCTGGAAATAAACATGGTGCTTATTTCAATACATTATCTTGCTAAAATGGGTTTTATTTTTCTAATGTTATATTAATTATAGTAAGATTGACTGCCTTGTTGGTCTAGTCATCGCAAGCGCGACTGCTGAGCATGGAGTCCTGTTCTCGATCCCCAGGTCGGGCAAAGTGTTATTGGGTTTTTCTATTAGGAATTTCTCAGTAGCAGTCCGGAGTCTGGATTTGTGCCCGTTTAATGGCAATAGGCTCGCCCCCTATTACATGGGACTTAAACATAACTGGCGAAACGAGAGTGTTTTAAAACACCTCTGCCGAACCCTTCTGGGAATGTAAGGCGTGATGTTATATTATGATGCTCGATGATAAATGAGCAAGAGTCGTAGTTCATACATTTATCACTAAGTACTAACCAATATTACATAGCAATAAGATAATTTTTATTAGTGTTTACATTACATTTGATAGGTCAAACGATCATACATGAATCATTTTAATGGTACACAGTGACGTATTCATAATAATTGATTGTAAGGCCGTCGCCGCACTTACGTTTTCTTCGAGCTGTCTCGCAAACGTCGCATTTCTTCGTCGTACATCAATACATCTGATTATCAGGCTACATAACATTGTTACATCACGCCTTGTATTCAGCAGAGGTGTTTTTAGTACACCCTCGTTTCGCCGGTTATGTTTAAGTCCCATATAATAGGGGGCGAGCCTATTGGCATTAACTCGGCCTAAATCTAGACTCCGGGTTGCTACTGAGAAATTCCTAATAGAAAAACCCAATAACACCGTCCGACCTGGGGATCAAACCCAGGACCTTATGCTCAGAAGTCGCGCTTGCCACCACTAGACCAACGAGGCAGAATATAAATACAATTTCCTATATTAATTTCAGTAACATACAATTTACATTTCAAAATATTGTTATATACCTATACAACCATAAAAATATGAAAATAGTAGCCCACCGGCATCGGGAACAGGGGCCTACTCCGAAAACCGAAGGTCGAAGTTTCGGATCGAAACAAAACAATGACGAACATCGAACTTATAAATATATACGATCAAAATATTGTCAAACAACGAACTACTAGATGTCAATTAACATTTAGGAGTAGGGTGAACGAAAGATAAAATGTCAAATTGCGAAAGTCGTATCGATCGTCTGATCCGAAACACTTTTGTGGTTGGAAAACGTGCGATCCGTCAGCCGAAACTTCGTAGTTCGATTTTCGGAGTAGGACGTCAGCTACCGCCGGTGAGGGCCTCAGAGAGAGGAACCTCTTAACAATAAGCGCCGTGTCCAGGAGTACTGCTTTCAGCAGGCCCTTGATCCAGCCGCCCAACGAGAGCCTCTTCAGATGTTAGTTGAGGGTCTAATTATAATTACTATTATACAAACTATAATTTATTACGTCTTGGCATGCATTGTCAGAGTCGGACCAAAGCGAAATAGTCGCTACGTTTTTGCGACTCGTACGTGTAGTGTGTAAAAATCCTAAGGTTAATATAAATATTTCATAGATAACAATATAGAGTGGAAGTTTAATTTTAACTTATGTTAGCAGTTATCAGAAGAGTTTAAATTGATATAAACCCTTGTAGTGTAGTCACGTTTCACAGAACGAGCAACGTTTAATATCTCGCGTGGAATAGGATATTTTTATTTAACATACATAACATCACGCCTGTATTCCCCGAAGGGTTGGGCAGAGATGTATAGCAACACCCTCGCTTCGCCATTACGTCTAAGTCCCATGTAATAGCGGGCGAGCCTATTGCCATCAACCGGGCACAAATCCAAACTCCGGGCTGCTACTGAAGAATTCCACACGGAAAATCCCAATAACACTTTGCCCGACCTGGGGATCGAACTCAAGACCTCACGATCAGAAGTCGCGCTTGCGACCACTAGACCAACGAGGCAGTTGACCAACGGTTAGATTATAATTTTTATTATTATTGTATGCTTAATATATACAAGGTTAGTCGGATAGAGGGTACTAAGCCGTGGGCCACTTAAAGTATCACTGATAACTATTTTAAAGCAAGTGTTAAAATTTCAAAATTCGATAATTTTTATTTTAATGCAAAAAGATTATTATTGCAGTTTTTTCAAAAAAAAAGTCATACCTGCTTCAGTTATGAATTCAGAAAATTCAGTTTCTAATCCGTGACCCCAAATATGACCTAAATTGTAAACACAACTGATCATAGCTATGGACAGATAGATTTTAGCATATTTTTTACGAAATTTTTGAAAAGCTATTTCTCTTAAATTATCTAGTTTTGGGGAAAGTTGTAGTGCAAAAGTTGTCCCTTATTATGGGTACTTTAACACCCTTTCCGACTAACGTTGTATAGGCAGGACAAAACGGAACTATTATTAAATTACATCTATGTTAACCTATGCCCACAATAAAATGATTTAACTTTGACTTTAAGAATCTCAATTCTGCCTATAATATACTTACTTCCAAAAATATAATTTTAAAATTCTATCTTATATTCTGTATATAACGTTCTTTAGAAATGCCAGGCATTTTGCGCAGAACACTCAATGCTCGGAATGCGAGTTTAAAAATAAACTCCGTAGTTAAATTATTTGCAATATATTTTTAGTCGACCAATCATGATTAATAGTATTCATTAAGCAGTGATAGCATAGTGGTTGGACGCGTGCCTTCCATGTAGAAGGGTCTGAGTTCGATCCCAACCCGTACCCCTGACTTTTCGAAATTATGTGCGGAGAGTATTTGATTATCACTTGCGTTAACGGTGAAGGAAAACCATCGTGAGGAAACCTGCACACCTAAGAGGGGTCCATAAAGTTCTCGGTAGTGTGTGTAGTCTGCCAACCCACATCAGGCCAGTGTGGTAAGGCCTAATCCTTTCTCATTCTG
Source organism: Amphipyra berbera (assembly GCA_910594945.2). Classification (NCBI taxonomy): domain Eukaryota; kingdom Metazoa; phylum Arthropoda; class Insecta; order Lepidoptera; family Noctuidae; genus Amphipyra; species Amphipyra berbera. The sequence continues at coordinate 7,371,810 of OU343144.1, read as the reverse complement.
AGAAGAGGCCCGTGGGACAGCAGTGGGCTAATTATGTGTGTTGTTATGTAATCATGATTACCTTTAAATATTGAAACAAAATCATTTTAGTTTGTATAGAATGCGTTATATATTTCAAACTCTATACAAGCATATATCAAGCATGTATATATCGTATTTTAAGCAGTGATAGCCTAGTGTTATGACCGTCGGACTGCCAAGTCAAAGGTCTCGAGTTCGAACCCAAGGCACGCACCTCTGACTTTTCGGATTCATGTGAGTATTGTATAGGTAATTATCACTTGCTTAAAAACGACGAAGGAAAACATTGTGAGGAAACCGGTATGCCTGAGATATATTTCTCGACGGCATGTGAAGCCAAGTCAGGGGCCCATGAGCGGCATAAACTCTGACACCAGGTTAGTCTCCAACCTCAACATAAGAAGACTATCCAATTTAACATTATTATGACTGCTAATTGCTACTACAATATCTTACTTTAAATAGCTTTAAGGCTATATGTTAACTAAGCACAACTAACCCAAGTTCTAAGTATCACGATACCTACGTCATAAACCAAGGTCCGCCATCTTGAATTTCAAGACCCTTCACAATAACAAACTCTAAACAATAATTTTATAGCCGTCGATAACTCTGAAACGTCAAAACTTGCAGGTAAAGACCCATATTTGGGTCAGCGGCGCCCAGGCCACAAGGTTTGGTGTTGCGATGTTGCCACCCGCAAAACGGTACCCATGAAACGGAGATATTACTTTTAAAGTGACGTGTAAGTTTGTCTTCGTTTTCCTAATTATATACAAGGTTAGTCGGAAAGGGGGTACTAAGCCGCGGGCCACTTAAAGTATCACTGATAACTATTTTAAAGCAAGTGTTAAAATTTCAAAATTCGATAATTTTTATTTGCATGCAAAAAGATTTTTATTTTAGTTTTTTCAAAAAAACAAACACACCTGTTTTAGTTATGAATTCAGAAAATTAAGTTTCTAATCCGTGACCCCAAATATGACCTAAATAGTAAACACAGCTGATCATAGCTATGGACAGATAGATTTTAGCATATTTTTTACGAAATCTTTAAAAAGCTATTTCTCTTAAACTATCGAGTTTTGGGGAAAGTTGTAGAACAAAAGTTATCCCTTATTATAGGTATTTTAACACCCTTTCGGCTTAGCACCCCTTTTCCGACTAACCTTGTAGAGGTCATGTCAGATGTGTAAACAAACACAAACCTATAGGTACATACGCAGGTACTCTTGAATGTAGGTACGCGTTGAGCAGTGTGCTTGAACTTTCTTTATTTTAAAAAAACGTTGCCCCTACTAGCATTTCTTCTGTATCGTGGGTGCGTTTACAGACACAAATCTTCACATGCACAAATGCCCAGACCCGGAACAACTATCTGTAGGCCATACAAATATTTGTTCCGTGCGGGAATCGAACCCACGACCCGCAGCGCAGAAGCCAATCGCTCAACACTGCACCAAACGTGTCGATTACCGCACGATTTCAATACATTCATAAATTTTATTAATAGTTCCAGTAATAATTAAAATTATTTGAATCGAACTCAAACCGTCGGTGATGTTTCATTTTACCGACGAGGACTGTAATTCCTTTCTTGAAAATGTCGTACACCGTGGATCAGAGGTACCCGAAACATTTAAACCATGTTTTTTTTTCTTATTCCACTCTTGTAGATGGTCTTGCGGACCTTTTCTACGTAACCGGGCTATTATTGGCGAGACCAGAAGGGTCTCCGAACCAATATCTACACTAACTACCTAGCTAACTACGCTAACTACTGTAACATCATGACTGACTATTATAGCAGCAACACCTCAAAGGGTGTCCCCAAGGGGGGACTCGAACCTCTTAGGGTGTTGAATGCGAGAGGACTGGGAGGGATACGACAGCTTTATGAGGGCTGTATTAATCGCGGTGTGACTGCGCGTCATTTAAACCATCGATTCCAATGCCTAATTGGAGAAAAAAAACCGGCCAAGTGCGAGTCGGACTCGTGCACGAAGGGTTCCGTACCATTATCTATAAAAACGGTAAAAAAATAATGTCTGTTGTATGGGAGCCCCCCTTAAATATTTGTTTTATTTTAATTTAATTGTTTATTTTTAAAGTGAATATATAAGTAAATATTCTGTGAATATTTTAAGCGTCTACCTGTTGTCGTTACCAATATCGAGCAAAAACGAGCAAAAAAATCACGTTTTTTGTATGGGAGCCCCCTCAAATATTTATTTTATTCTGTTATTTAGTATTTGATGTTATAGCGGCAACAAAAACACATCATCGGTGAAAATTTCAACTGTCTATAGTTAGACAGTTAGATATAGTAGTACAGTAGTTGATAGTTCACGGTTCATGAGATACAGCCTGGTGATAGACGGAAGGACGGACGAACAGCGGAGTCTTAGTAATAGGGTCCCATTTTACCCTTTGGGTACGGAATGTATTTTGTCGAATAAAACTTAATTTTCGACATTTTCAGTATTTATGGAAATTCACAAGTCGAAATATCTCTAGTCTAACCAACCCTATGAACGCGACGTTGCGACTTATACACGGAAGCGGAAACTACAAGCTTAACGGCCAGTTAGTTCCTTGTCATCTTTGAGTAACATTCCTTTAACTCTTACTCTTTGATCCCAAGATTAATACAAGACAGACACATCATTCTGACTCATAAGCAGAGATCGGATAATCGGATGCATATTTACCTAAAGTTAATTTTTCGCTACGAAAGTATGGAAAAGGCTTCTTAAAATAATGTATTAGAAAAAGAAACTCGATATCACGGGATTGCTCTAATCGAATACATATAATAAATTGAAGTTTACTTTTAACCCCTAATGCGAATATGTGTGTATGTAGGGTGTAAGAAAGTAAGGGATGCACGTCTGTGTTAGTTAAAAAGAGGTACAAGTTTAAGTATGTAAATAAAGAAATATACATCGAATTCTAGGTAAATATGATTCTATTCTACAGAACACTAAATTTGACGACCCCGGAATCGCGGCAATTTTTCGATAGAAAAGTGCATTCCATATTAGCCAACACCTGAACTTTAGGTAAATATGCATCCGATTATCCGATCTCTGCTCATAAGTCACTATTCCGTATTCAGAACTGATGTTAGGATTTATAGTACATGAAGAAATATTCGTTAAAGGCTTCAACTTTTGGCTAGACCAAATGACTAGCACACTTGGGTCTCGCCTGGCAAGACAAGTAGCTGTTATATTTTATTCGCCCCCAGGCTAAGTTCGTTTTCAGTAAAAGGGAAAAGTTTAAAAGAAAAATCCTTTTGAGACTAGACGTGGAAATATTTTTGCTTGCTTTTGTTGTTGTATTTTCACGTACATATTTTGTTACTTTTACAAAGTACATCCCAAATTTGTTTTCATCATTCAAGTCTTTTCCACAGGTATTTTGAGGTCGACTAACTGTCTAGCCAGATGAGGCTGAAAACAGATACCTACTTACAAACCTAAAAAGATTTTAAAGTGATAACATAAAACATAGCATAACATCTCGCCTTATATTCCCCGAGGGGTTCGGCAGTGGTGTTTTTCTTTTATTACACCCTCGTTTCGCCAGTTATGTTTAACACATTCACAGTCCAATGAGCCACATATGGTACATGGCTATTGTTTAACTATTGTGTCTACTTCGTGGACAGTGAACGTGTTGTCCCATGTAATAGGGGGGCGAGCCTATTGCCATTAACCGGGCACAAATCCAGACTCCGGGCTTCTACTGAGAAATTCCTAATGAAAAAACCCAATCACACTTTGCCCGACCTGGGGATCGAACCCAGAACCCTATGCTTAGCAATCGCGTTTGTGACCACTAGACCAACAAGGCAGTCGATATTGATATATTTGTTTTATGTAAATCTATACTTCAGAACACTCGAATTCGACGTATTCCCTTTAAGGCGTAATAGTGTGTCCTATATGCAACAAATTAGCACCCCATGTATCCTAGACGAAAGTAGTTAAATAGAATTTGAGAAAAATAAAACGTAGATATAAGTAGGTTTCGATGTTCGATGTTTACGTGTTCGTCTTCTAAGCGGTTGCGCATCGTTCTTCATCCGATTGAGTTGATACTTTGTACAGTTGTTGTTGGTACTTTCGCGAAAATTTCTGAATAGGAACATCAACGTACAACAGGTGGCGCGTGAGTCGTATCGCATAATATGCAGGGGGAGTAAAATTTCTATGGAGAAAACCTTCTTACGCGGGCAGAGCCGCAAAGGTACAACTAGTAAAAGATAAAATATCGATTTATTAATAAAATCTAGATACTTGTCTTTTGAGCCGGTCATCTCTTCAGACTCCGCAGTCACAACGTTCATTCAGTCCTCATCAAGCTGTCTCCCTCCCAAACCTCCCGCCAGCAACACCCTAAGTTGAGGTCCGAGTCCCATTAGGCCCTAACTGCTGTTGTTGCTAGTAGTCATGATGTTAGCTTAGGTTAAGTATTTTACTTCGCCCCATTAGCCGGAGACCCATCAGGTCTCGCCAATAACTGCCCGGTTACGTAGAAACGGTCCGCAAGAACCAACTAAAAACAGTCCAATAGAAAAATAAAATCTATCTTTTATTTTACAAAATAGAATATTATTTGCTACTTCGTAAATATCCATCATTAATCAATACAGAAATAATTTACAAGTAACTCTAATTTGAAATATCAATGCCATCCAAACTTTCGTCACCCTGTCTTTTTAAGAGAAAATCCGCCAAGAAGGCAACACAATCTCAAAAGTCAAAAAGCCTCTAGGGTCCCTCTCCACGGTTATTAAGTAATTAACCCTCCGAAACGAACTCCTTAATAAATTAAGCGTCCCTTTAGTGATAAGTACGAAAAATAAGGGAGATTGTAAATAGGGAGTTTCTGAGTAATTTGAATTATTTAATTACGATTATTATTCTGCTTATTAATTTTGATTTATGAAACGAAAGATTCTTTTGTGAGTCCAAATTCTGAACGAAAAATGCAGTTACATTATATAATCTATTATAGTCTGCGCACGTAACCTGGCAAGAGTAGAGAAGAGAATTCTTCAGAAAAACAAGTGGAAGCAAAAACTCTCCCAGACTCGCTCACCTTTCCCGAACGAAAACAAAATATATGAGACTAGCGGTCCGTCCCGACTTCGCACTGGTGGACATTTTTCCCATTTTCGCAACATTTTTCATTTATACTCCGCTCCTATTGGTCGTAGCGTGATGTTATATAGCCTGTAACCTTCCTCGATAAATGGACTATCCAACACAATAATATTTTTTATTTAATTCCAACCAGTAGTTCCTGAGATTAGCGCGTTCAAACAAACAAACAAACTCTTCAGCTTTATAATATTAGTATAGACTCAACCTTCAATCCTCAAATCCTGATGCTGCAAGGATACTGCAAGATAAAACCGTTTAACTTAAAAGTTTTTTTAATTATTTATTTTATTTTTCGAGTGGAAGTCCTCATAGATAACCTCCGTCTAGGGGAGGCGGAAGTGTGTCTGACTTTTTACGACTAAACCCACCAAGTGGTCATCCTCAGCACAAAAGAGATCCGGGATCTCCGGTGGAACGCACGTAGCGGTGCCCTTTTTGTAGCGCACCTACAGTCGGAATGAACACTGCTATAGTTTACGGGCTACTGAATAGTAAGCTGAACAAAGTCTTTCCTGAAAAAAAGTTCATGCCAGTAATCATTGCACTTGGCTAGCGAGTGAACTGTAGAACTCACACCGAATCACGAATGTTCTGCCTAGACTTTTCCTAACTATATTGGGATCAGCTTCAAGTCTAACCAGATGCGGCTGGATACCAGTATTTTACACGGGCCGACGGCCATCAGACCTCCGCAACCCAGTTACTGGGCAATGCTGGTATGCTAAGGTTAGACCAGTTGTCAGACTTTCGGGATTCTGACTTCCCGTAACGACTGTCATAGGTATTCGTATGACACCCGGGACCGACTGTTTAACGTGTTCTCCGAGGTGAGGAGGGCTCTCGATGTGTAACGAACGGTCACCTATCCACGGACTGACCGCGGTAATCGCAGCTTAACTTCGCAAATCGTATGGTCCGCGGGGTTGGTAATTAGCCACGAGCCATGTAGCACGAATGCTTTATCATATACCTACTTCAAATTAATTTTGATAGACAGTCCACTGCAATCAATCAATCGTCACCCCATAAAAGTAAAGTTAAGCATTAGAAGTTGGTCGAGGCTCTTGGCTATTAAGCCATTGGCCGTAACAACTATCGGCACAATGACTGCTGAGTCAACCTCCCACATGTCGACAACCTCGTGTGCTCAAGTCTTGATACTTTAACATAAAAGTTAAGCAAAAATAATGGATCTTATCCTTTTTTTCCAGACGTAACACATGAGTGATCCACACTCCGAAACTCCAATATATTATGTAAATGTACGGATCCAACACAGTGGGTGCCTTGGATCCGTACATTTCGTCTCAGATATAAATAGTAAATACTTTGATAAATGGTCCCGATACTTCACGGACAGAATTGAATAGGTTTCGCTCATGAGACCTAAATATATCTGGCCGTAAGTGCTCTTTGGGTATTATTTCCATTTGTGGGAATATTGTTTTGTTTGTATATTTTATTTTGGAGGTTTTTTCCTTAACCACGGAGGGGACAAAAGCTTTTTTTATGTCCTTAAAGCTATCGTAAAACATACATACATATATAAACTCAGACCTTTTTCCCATAAGGATAGGCAGAAACTATAGAACGCCACATGGTACGATCCTTACATACTCCTTTTCATTTCATCCACATTCATACACTACTACGCACCTGACCTTTATCGTCAAAGTTTGAATTAGAAAATATTACGAACAATAAGAAGTTTGATTTAACATTTATACGATTATATCGCACGGTCGCGCGACCGTTTGCCACGTAGGAAGACGCCTGCCACGCGAGTGACGCATTACGACCTCTTGACTAAAGTGATAGTAACGTTGTTGAAACAATTCGAAGCCCCAAGGCAAAAATCTTACACAAAATACCTTCAATGTTTATTTTAATTTCGCTACTAGCTAGGTTAAAGAGTTCAAATGCAACTTGTCAGCTTTTAAAAATAATGAGGTAAGGAGCTTTTCATTAGTACAAAATTAGATAAAAGAGAAGCAGCAATTCCGTCTTTAATGACCCGAAAATATAGTCGAAAATTTAATGACTACACTTTGGTGTGTAATAAGATATTATTTTGTAGGTTAGAAATGGATGAAGACATGTTATGTCTGGACGCTAAATGGTTTTCTTTTTAAATATACGTCGTCAACGCAGTAAAGAAGATAAATAAAAATCGGTCCAAGTAACTTATTTTTATATTTTATTATTTCTCTGCAATATTCATGCTAAAATTAATATTACAGAACAGTAATGAAGTACATAGTTAAAAGAAAAATATTGGCTACTCGAATATTGTCGTTATTGTTTTATAAAGGCCTGGTCTGACAAAGAGCGTGGCTGGGTGTAATATTCACATCGCGTGTTTATCGCGTCACCACGCCAAGTTTCGCGTTGCAGTCTCTGTGTGGCGTCTTCCATACATTGTCATAGTAATTCGCACGCTAAGAGCACGCGATCAACACGTGACGTGAATATCACACCTACCCACGCTCTCTGTCTGACCAGGCCTTTAGTGTTAATAAGCTAAGAAAAATATATTTAATCGAAAAAACGGAGAAGAGGAGAGACCAGTGTCTCGTTATATTAAACTAGCAGCCCGTCCCGGCTTCGCACGGGTGGAAATTTTTCCCGTTTTTGCAACATTTTTCATTTATGCGCCGCTCTTATTGATCGTAGCGTGATGTTATATAGCCTATAACCTTCCTCGATAAATGGAATATCCAACACAAAAAATATTTTAAATTCCAACCAGTAGTTCCTGAGATTAGCGCGTTCAAACAAACAAACTCTTCAGCTTTATAATATTAGTATAGATAAAATAAATTATAATAAAATTATTACTATTATTCAAATTTTAGGTATGTCCAGTGTGCTCAAAAAACTTTGTGAATAAAATTAAACAAAGCCAGAGCGTCATTTGCCCAAATAAGTGGCCTACTTGTAATGACCGACTGTATTATTTGTCATCACTTTAATATTGTTCTCGATGGACGATAAACTTGGCTGTCAGTCACACCGTAACTTCGTGCTAGTTAAATTACTTAATTAAGTTTATATTTACATTGTAAATATTTCTGTTTGTCTTGTTTAGTAATTCTTCTTCTTCTTTTCGTGTGGTTAGTGACTAACCTGGTGTCAGAGTTTATGCCGCCCATGGGCTTGGCTTCACATACCTTCGAGAAATATCTCTAAGGCATGGTTTCCTCATGATGTTTTCCTTCACCGTTTTTAAGCAAGTGATAATTATACAACACACATATGAATCCGAAAAGTCAGAGGTGCGTGTCTTGGATTCGAACTCAAGACCTAGCAGTCCGACGGTCACACCACTAGGCTATCACTGCTGTTTAGTAATTTTTGTATTTTGTCCACAGATGCCCAGAAAAACTGGCTCGCAAAGATCACGTAAGTGTACTTTTTTATTATTTAATAAATATTTAAGTCAACAACATGTTTTATAATATCACCGTATAAATAATTATGATCTAATTCTCTCTTTTTTAATAGTATTCACCTATTAGTAATCGAAAGTTGTGGTTCTATTTAAAAAATTCTCGATGTTACTTCTATTCCACATTAAAATGTATCAGGGATATTTGTGTCAATTCTGTTGCACATTTGGCAGTACTAAACTAGACTAAACGCAACTGTCACTTTCTTTTTCTATTGAAACAGAAAGAGACAAACACCTTTAATTTATTCCTGTCAAAGTGCGCAACAGACGATTCTGTCGATACTGGTCGATACCAATGCCTAAACATTGAAGAATAAACAGATAGTTAGTTTTCTGCTAACCAATCTTCCCAATTCACTGATAATACCATCGTCTAATATCCGCAAACACCTCTAACAAAACACACAACGCAATTCTAAGCAATTAACGCTAAATCAATTTCCCCAGAAGTGTCTATAAATAATTATGGAACATCGTACAAAAATAGCCTAACATAGTTTGTTCATCCATCAACGGTGTAATAGAAACCTTCCCTTATTAGGCTCGCCTGGCTGTCAGGCCGTCCATCGTTCAGTTTTATTGGATTGTCAGGCTTATTGGAAGGTGGCCGAAGGATAGTCCATTAATTTGTTACGGAATTACATGTACGTGTGGGGAGTATATTAAAAGGGCCGTTTTGACGTTGATTGTTTGGTCGGAAGAGTGGTTCGGTGTGTAAGGAGGTTCTATAAGGTTGTATAATATACAACCGTATAGAACCTGTAATATTTATTTAGACTACTTAATATGACAAATGGTTTTCGAATAACGATTTCCGCAAACATTTATGATAATATCGGAATTGTCGTTTTTGAAAATCACGCCAAATTACTGTTGCATACAAAACTGCACCAAAATAATATTTTTGATGAAAAGTGAGGTTGGCTGGTTTGCCAATTAAGATATACTTCCATCTCATCTCATCACTTCGATCTCATGCATCTTCGATTTTCTTTATATTTACATAGATTTATTGGTTACATCATTATACAGGGTATAGTGGTACAGAATGAAGTCCTTAGAAATGTAAATAATTAATAAATCAAAAAGGGATATTAATAAAAAAAAGTTCCAAAATGGGAATTATTTTTTTAAAGTTACGTCATAAGCCGTAACGATCACAGCACTCCTGTAAGCGACCTCTAAAATTGTAGATGACAAGACAAGTCGATTCTGTGATGTTAGCAATTTCTCTTCGGATATTTTCTTTTAATCAATCGACCTCGGGTTTGTGTCGCACACTTTACTTTCAAGGTAACCCCATAAAAAAAAACCATTGAAGTTAGTTACGTACTACGTGGTGTCCAAGAAATGTTTCTCTCTTCGAGAAATCAGTTTGTTAGGGAAAAGCTGACGAACGATCGGCATAGAGGTGTTAGAGGTATGAGCCGTCGCTCCACCCTGTTGAAACCAGGTCTTGTATACGTAAATACTTCTTTAGAATACGTTGTATGCATATTCTGAACACGTTTAACGCTGTGAAACGCTTACGAGTAGACAGAGTAGGATTCTCACACTCTGTTGATGTTTTCTTAGTTCGTGATGTTCTTGGTCGGCCGCTATCTATCTAATGTCGAACCAACCTCCACAAACCTAACGACCAAATTCTTGATCGTTTGAACAGATGGAGTGGCATTAAAGTTATGCAGATTGTGATGTTCTTTACGCCGCGCAATGGTCGCCGAATTATTGTTGCGATAAAACTCGCGGAAACAAAGAACGCGATCCGCACTGATAAAATGCTCCATGGCGACTGAATACCCAGAAACTGACCAGCCTGTATTCGACCCTCCCCGTTTTTTTTATTCGAAATTTACATTTCTAAGGACTTATATACCACCCTGTATATTGTATAATTAAGTAGATAGTAATTAATTGAATGTGTTGAATGTGGATGCCAAACTTCTTTCGTAGCTAGACGTTTATTTGTTTAATCGTTAGCAAAAATCGACATAAAGAATATTGATCTAAAAATTGTCCTAACTTTAGACCGTTCTTTAAAAAGCCATTTTGAAACTAGCTACAGCTAAACTAATTGCAACAAAAATAAAAATAGGAAACCTAATCCATGTGACCCGGGGTTACGTAGCTAAAACCTTATTAGAGTCTAACGGTCTAACCAGATTTAAAACAGACATTTTTATATTGCCGCCGTAATTTTATTTATCGTTTCTTTCATGGAATGTTCCTTAATAAAATCATACAACCATGCCCAGCAGTGGGGCAGTAATGGGCTGATTATATTAAGCTATTTAGTTATAATAATTATTATTATAACACTTTAGCACGTTTCGTGTGGTCGTCTTACCCTAATATTATCTTCTCAAAAATATCTATTTAAATTGAAGCTTGAATATTGACATGTTAACGCTCCCAGAGGGCGGGAGTGAAACGCTTTAAGAGTCTATAGCCGAACCTGGGGCGGACTGTACTAAAAATAATGAACACACTGTTTTTTAATCTACATTACTTACCTGTTGTAGTTACCTGAGCCACGTGCGCAACCATGTCTTCTTCACCTCTTCCTTGCTCTGAAAAATGTTACAAAGTTATAAAATTAGAAGTACAAAATTAAATAATTATGAAGAAACAAAACTTACCTTTTCAATTCACATACATTAAAAGTGGCGACCGTGACAAATGTTTTACGCATCGCCATTTTCTTTTAAAGTTAATTTATTAACATAACTTCCATCACGGTCACCAAATTAAAATTAGCCCTATTTTAAACGAACGAGTCACAGCCTAAAATATCAGAACATGAAATATGTATCTGGGCAGAGCTTTATTCGTGACCGCCAGGGTTGACATGCGGCCGACACTCGCCTACACCGCCGCCAAATAAAAATACCATTCAACTTTTTTCGTATAAACATGCAGAACATCTGGGCTTCGAAAATGGATAAATATTCTCTTCAGCTAGCCATCGTGGAATCAATTTATGTTGATAGGTTTTTTATACACCTGCAGTGTTTTGTGTTACGCAACCCTCTTTTGTGTTACGCAACCCCGTATTGTTGGTAATATTTTCTGTATACTCCCTTGTGTTATCGTATGAATTTGTTAGGGTTTTTGTAAGTGTATTGTCGCATATCGTATGAAGTGAAAACGAAAGTGTATTAATCAATAAAGTCTACGTTGAACGGTGAATGTTCTCGAATGGAGTTTCTTCTGCCAATTTTGTATTATCACGGACCTTCGTCACGGACCTTCTTATCAACCGTTCTAATAAAGCTTTTCAGCTGTTACCAGGACCTATCTTTCGCATTATTCTCGACTTTTTTATTAATATGATTGTTGATGTCAGACAAGAGATTGTTATAGGATTGAAGTCACAAAATTAATGAAACAGATGAAAAATTAAATCAATGACCAGAAATAATGAATAACCATAGATATTTAAAAACATTTAACTCGTGTTCATGACAGTTCCCAATTACCATAAATTAAAATTAGTAAGTACAGTACCCGGCAGTTAATATTACACATCAAGCTTTAGAAAGAGATATTGGCTAGCTTCGGCTTCGTAGAGCGTCGTCTCTGTCACTATCACCTATGTGACGTTTTGTAGCTTCGTGCGACAGAGATGACGCTCTATAAAGCCGAAGCTAGCCAATATCTCTTTCTAAAGCTCGATGTGCAATATTTACTGCCAGGTACTGTACATTGATTTCTTTACCAAACACTATAAAAACCAACATGTATGTTTTTCCAGACACGCCATCAATTCTAGTCACAGCAGAATTAATCTATTAAAATTAATATTTGATGTCACAAATTGCTTGCGGCTTCGTTGGAAGAGTATATTTTTTATTTATATTCATGATAACGCCTTCAAAACATCCACTATGAAATGTTGAATTATTTAATATTCGAAACGAGCTGGGGTTGCTCGCGCGTTTCTCCAAATCCGGCTTAAAGGCTAAAATCCGTGTACTTTCTATTTGCGTCCCTTATCCTGTCGTATAGTGAATAGTCCGCCGCGTGTACAATGTTCATACTTAGATTTCATTAATACATAAATGCACTAAGAAATTCAATCTTGGTTAAGTACGAGCATTAGGATTAACATTTCAAAAGTTTTAGATTAGAAATATTTTAGACGTTAGTAAATAAATAATTAACTTTGATTTTCAGTTAGTGCTTATACTTGTTCGATTTATTTAATTATTTGAAAAGCGGGTGGGTACAAATAATTTAAATTAGTTCTCTAAATTCGGAATACACAATGGAAAAGTAAGGACACCAAAATGCATTTTCGAATCTACCTCCACATTTGGGTGTATCCCAACAGCATTTTTTTTGATACACAAATTAGATCAACTGAGAACAAAAGTGATATATTCGCCGGTACGTAAGTAACTTGGTAATAGTAAAAGAGAATTCCGCTCCTTTCTTTCTTTTTTCTAAAGTATTCAGCCGCATCTGGTAAGACTGGACGCTGACCCCAACAAAGTAGGGAAAAGGCTAATGATCAAAAAAAGGAAAAACATTTTGTTCGCATAATTCGTCAAAACTCGGAAACACGAAGATTGCCGAGGCACAACTTATTTCGTAGTACTGTAAAAGGTTTCAATAAAGACCTCACTTGAAGATAAGAAGCGCGTAAAAAAAGACTTCAAAAAGTCGAGATCAAAGCTTACATTGAATGCATTCTAACGGCCCCCTAATTCAATGAGGCCCCTCCTTCATTTCCGACAAATTGTTTCTCGTTACTGTCTTAAGGGCGTGTGTGGACTTCACGAATGTTCCTCGCTGATTGATTAATGGCGAATACGTAGACATTTCGTGGCCATTTTCTTTTTTGTAACTGTAATTGCAATTCTGGGAACGATTTAGGCTTTTTGTTGAATGGTTGATTGACGTTACAGACGACTATTCATTATAGTACGCGCGCGAAGGCTCTTCGCCGCGTCGCGCGTCGCCGCCTGCGGTATGTGAGCGGCAGGAGGGGGTGTGCGCGGTAGACAACACAAAGCAAACTGACAGAGCGCGTCTATTGTTTCGCACCCCCCTCTCGCCGCTCACATACCGCAGGCGGTACCTAGACCTCGCACGCGGTATAGTGTGAGTATAGCAAACTTGAAGCATGCAAACATCCACTTGATTCACTAAATACCTACTAATGATTACATTTCGACGGTCGGCGGTGAAAACCACGTATGTGTAAAATACAATTTTTTAAAAAAGATAGAAAAAACTGTCTCCTGAAAAAAATATGGCCGATCAAATGTTAATACAAGTTTGTCATCGCACGTCATAGATAGCTTAAAATTATTTTAATTGAAAGTTTGTTGAATCAGTACGTGTATGACGAGTTTATCAATCTAAATAACAAATAAAACGCTTTTGAAGAACATTTGTTTTACGTGGTTTTCACTGCCGAGCGTCGATTTAATAGTTTACACGATTCGAGTCAGAAAATTTTAGTAGTCAATGAGGGACACGTACTCTTCTAAAGACCTCTTTTAACCTGAACTGAGAAAGCCGAAGCCAATTATTGATAAGCTTGAAAATTACAACGAGGCAAATAAAGTTAGGTATATACCGGTATAGATATAGAGGTATTGCAAACCCATTACATTAAGCCACCAATTTCCTCTCGTATCAGCACGGGGTATACGAGAATAGGTCGTGCCGAGGTGAAAAGATTACCTAGTCAGCTATGTTGGTAGCGGGGCTGAGTGCCCGGGGCGCGCCCGACTTACTTAAATAATAATATCGTCACTCAAGGCCACCATGATTAATAATTTCCCAATATTTCATGAAAATAATAAATCATGGTCCATTTCTAAATTCGTATCGACAATATTTTATGGTGTTATAAAATATTATGGTGTAGTCTGAGAATGTTGTAAAAGATTATTAAAAACTAGCGGCCCGTCCCGGCTTCGCACGGGTGGACATTTTTCCCGTTTTTGCAACATTTTTCATTTATGCTCCGCTCTTATTCGTTGTAGCGTGATGTTATATAGCCTATAAACTTCCTCGATAAATGGACTATCCAACTCAAAAATATTTTTTCAATTCTAACCAGCAGTTCCTGAGACTAGCGCGTTCAAACAAACAAACTCTTCAGCTTTATAATATTAGTATAGATTATGGTGTAGTCCAAGAGTGTTGTAAAAGCTGATTAAGAATTTATGTCAAAAGGATCCGCAGAGTCCAGAGGGGCTAAATTTAATAACACCACAGTTATTAGCACCCCTGGATGGCCCTGTCGTTTGCCACATTTAAATCTTACCGCGTGTCAGCATGACGGACAGGAAAGTAAATGTAAAATAAAACTACTTCTGCTTAACCGATTCTCCTAAAACTTCGCACACAAATTCAATACCCATGACAATACAACATTATAATAATTTCACTCTTCAATCCTCAAATCCTGATGTTGCAGGGGTATTGTAAAATAAAACCGGTTAACTTTAAAGTTTTTTTAGGGATTATTATAGATATTATTATATACAGGGTGTACACGAAATCATGTAATTCCTTCAAACCTCGTGATGTACTGCTGACATTGATTAACCCGGCATGGGATACTTTTGGATTCAGTAAAAAAAATTACAAGAAGTAAACATGTGTTTTTAAAGTGAGGAATTTTAGCTTTCCGAGTTAAATGACAACGCGCGGCGAGCGATACCGCGCAATTCGCTTGGGGCCCTGAAATTCCTAACGTTAAGAACATTATATTATGTTTACTTCTTCTTTTTTTTTATTGAATCCAATAGTAGCCCATACAGGGTTAATCTATGTCAGCAGTACATCACAAGGTTTGAAGGAATTACATGATTTCGTTTACACCCTGTATATGCGGTCGAAGAGGCATATACAGGGTGTAAACCTGTGGCCTGTCAGTTATAAGTATGGGTTGTCTTTAAAATGACGTATAATTTTAAAGACAACCCATACTTATAACTGACAGGCCAATATTGCCACCCACATTTATTTGCTTGAAATTTTAAAGAGAATTACGTAAGGTCTGTTACTGGGGACTAAACCACGCAGACAAAGTCGCAAGCGTAAGCTAGTTTGATGTACAGAAATAGACAGTTTGGAAGTCGGAACTTAATGTCGTGGTAAGCTCCTATTGCGGTTTTAACTTTGGCAGAGTTGTTACACAGTAACAGTTTTTCGACAAACAAAGTTACCAACCCATGTTCTATGTTCCGAACAGACATTGTTTGAGGTTTCACTTCCCGAGGCAAATCGTGTTTTCGGAAACCTTGGAAAGTAGCAAATGGATTATATTAAAATATTCCCCTAATTACGGTATGATTGTTGTAAAAATATACATTTACCGGAGTATACCTATATTAAGTGAGCAATGTTATTTTTATGTTCAATTTATCTATACTAATATTATATGATGACACGTTTGGTGCAGTGGCTAAGCGATTGGCTTCTGCGCTACGGGTCGTGGGTTCGATTCCCGCACGGAACAAATATTTGTATGGCCTACAGATAGTTGTTCCGGGTCTGGGTGTTTGTGCATGTGAAGATTTGTGTCTGTAAACGCACCCACGATACAGGAGAAATCCTAGTGTGGGGCAACGTGTCTTTTAAATAAAAAAAAAAATATAGCTGAAGAGTTTGTTTGTTTGAACGCGCTAATCTCAGGAACTACTGGTTGGAATTGAAATTTTTTATTGTGTTGGATAGTCCATTTATCGAGGAAGGTTATAGGCTATATAACATCACGCTACGACCAATAGGGGCGGAGCATAAATGAAAAATGTTGCAAAAACGGGAAAAATGTCCACCCGTGCGAAGCCGGGACGGGCCGCTAGTCTCATATATTTTGTTTTCGTTCGGGAAAGGTGAGCGAGCCTGCGAGAGTTTTTGCTTCAACTTGTTTTTCAAGTGATTTTGCATATTCATAAATCTATTCACATGTTCTTACATGGAAGCCGGGAACAGCCTGGTCTATATCTATCTATAGTCCAGCCATTTAAATTTCGTATAAAAGGTAAACAAACCTTTGATTGTAAAACAATCATTTAGCTGTAAAAATCTAGAAAACCTTAACACGTATTCTTCAAGTATTTACATACATAACATACTATCACGCCTGTATTCCCCGACGGGTTGGGCAGAGGTGTATAGTAACACCTTCATTGGCTGTTATGTTTAAATCCGATGTAATAGGGGGCGAGCCTATTGCTATCAACCGGGCACATTTCAAACTCCAGGCTGCTACTGAGGAATTCAACACGGAGAAACTCAATAACACTTACCTGACCTGGGGATGGAACCCAGTACCTCACGATCAGCAAATGCGCTTAGCACCATTAGACCAACGTGGCAATTAAATTGTCTATCCTTACTTCCTTACTAATATTATCAACACGAAAGTTTGTATGTATGGATGTATGGATGGATGTATGGATGTTTGTTACTCTTTCACGCAATAACGACTTAACGGATTTGGATAAAATTTAGCACAGAAATAGACTATGCCCTGGATTAACACATAGGATACTTTTTATCCGGGTACATCAAGTAGTTCCCTTAGGATGCGGGTGAAACCGCGGGTAATGGTCTAGTTACTAATATTATAAACGCGAAAGTTTGTAGGTATGGATGTTTGTTACTCTTTCACGCATAAACGGTTGAACGGATTTATATGAAAAAGGATTTAAACGGATACTTTTGATTTGGGTATATTGGAGTAAATACTTAGAAAGCGAGTGAAACCGCGGGCAACAGCTAGTTATCTATAAAACCATTATTTTAAAAACTTACCGTTCGTTCTTTTTCTTGTTCAATAGGTGAAGTGGTAACGAGCTTGAATCAGAACTGCAAACGGTTCTCAGCTCAGAGTTTTAAATCGCTGATCGAGTAGAAATTGTTACCTATTGATCTTTACGTCGCAATAATTTTCAACCATGGACTGGGTCAGCTACTGTGTGCTATAAATTATGAACTACTATCAAAATATACAGGGTGTAAACGAAATCATATAATTCCTTCAAACCTCGTGATGTACTGCTGACATAGATTAACCCTGCACGTCAAACTTTAGGATTCAATAAAAAAAATACAAGAAGTAAACATGTGTTCTTAACGTGAGGCATTTTAGCGCCCCGAGCAATTTGCGCGGCTATCGTTCGCCGCGCGGTCATTTTACTCGGAGCGCTAAAATGCCTCACGTTAAGAACACATGTTTACTTCTTGAATTTTTTTTTATTGAATCCAAATGTTTGTCGTGCAGGGTTAATCTATGTCAGCAGTACATCACGACTTCACGAGGTTTGAAGGAGTTACATAATTTCGTTTACAACCTGTATGTATGTAGACTGCCTTGTTGTTCCAGTGGTCACAAGCGCGACTGCTTAGCATGGGGTCCTGGGTTCGATACCCAGGTCGGGCTAAGTGTTATTGGGTTTTTCCATTAGGAATTTCTCAGTAGCAGACCGGTGTCTGGATTTGTGCCCAATTAATGGCAATAGGCTCACCCCCTATTACATGCGACTAAAACATAACTGGCAAAACGAGGGTGTAATAAAACACCTCTGCCGAACCCTTCCGGGAATACAAGGCGTGATGTTATGTTTTCGTGTTTGGTAGTATATATTTTTTACATCTTAATACACTTAAGGGTATGCGCGCACTACGAAATGTATTCGTTGCGACTTTTAATGTGCGAAATAAAATCGCCAACGACAATAATTCCTACGCGCACTACGATTAATTATCGCCTGCGAAATAGCAGGGCTAAAGACAGTCACTGTGCCACCACGGACGGGAGTGTACATCGAAACATGTATTTACAAAAGAAAATAACCATTTTGAACTTCTTAATTTTATTTTATTTATGTATTTCTTTCAAAAATCACAAGTCCACTGACCGCTGCGCTTGCGATTTTTTCCGCAATGCGCGAATCTCAGTACCGCTTCATAGGGTACAAAATATACGTACGATTTCGCATCTGCTACTTTAAATCGCTAACGATTTATTTTCGCAGTGCGCGCTTAGCCTAATACCAACTAAATTCAGACTCAACATATCACTTTTCGAAAATTCGAAATACCAGTGCCATTCTCTCTTCATTCCACCATTTATCTTTAAAGCAAACTTCCTTATTACCAAAAAAGATTAGATAGGGTCAAAATAGGGTCTAAGATCTTTCGTGGTCAACGTTGCCCCTTGGGATGACCCGCACGGGTTAATGTCAATTCTCTCGGGTCATAATACGTTGTGTTTATGTTGACCCTACTCGCACTGTTTCCATGCGAATAGGGTTTCGGACGATCTACAGCGTATTTTAATTTAAAATAATGTGTCAAACTCATTTATTTAGATTGTAACCATCCAGTATCAGATGTATGCCTTATCTTATTCTTGCGTGTCCTTAATAACATCACGCCTGTATTCCCCGAAGGGTTGGGCGGAGGTGTATAGTAACACCTCATTTCACCGTTATGTTTAAGTCCCATGTAATAGAGGGCGAGCCTATGGCGCCCCGTACACAGCCAATCTGGATCGCGATCCGCAATCAAAATCAATGATCGCGATCCAGATTGATAGTGTACGAATTAGATTGACGGAACGGAACAAAACAATCTGGATCGCGATCATTGATTTTGATCGCGGATCGCGATCGAGATTGACTGTGTACGGGGCGCCTATCGCCATAAAGTGAGGAATTCCACACGGAAAAACCCAATAAAACTTTGCCCGACCTGGGGATCGAACCCAGGACTTGCCGATCAGCAGTCGCGGTTGCCACCACTAGACCAACGAGGCAGTGTCCTTCTCGATCATTTTGCGTCTGTTTAGACAATATCATCGTCTGCCTGGAGGGCGGTGAACCTGACCCGTGTAAATATAGTTAATTCACGACTAATAAGCTATTTACTATGCGTGCCAAATAAGAATAGCGCTGTCAAGACGCCATTTTGTTCCGCAATACTCGTGAACTTCATTACCAAAGTGTAAGGTGTGCAAAAAAGTAAATAAAGAAATTATATTCAGTTTAATTATTTTTGTTCACTTTTTTGGTATTTCTTATAAATTTTACGCCAAATTAATTACACATTAATTATATTATTATTATGGCGACTTATTAGGGTGACCAGTAGCATTTCGTGAAGTTAACTATATGATTGGTTCATTTCTTTAATGAATACTGTTTTCAAATATTATTAAATTATCCAAAATTATCTATTTATGGAATTCAATAAATAACATTTTATAAAAATGAGTGTAAATAATAATGAAATCTATGAATAAAAAAATATAACTTTTTTTTTCATAGTATTTTTTTGCTGGCAGTACCAATTTGACAGCTATCGTGTGAAGTTGTAGCAAGCGCGATCCTATTCTTATTTGGTACGCATTGTACCTATAATCTTAGATGGGCCGTGTTATGCAATAATGTGTCAATCCACAAAAATATGAATTTTGTGCTAACGTCATCTAGTATTTGTGGTAGGTCTATACTCAACGCTTGAAAAAATACCCAGAACTGTAGTAAATTTAAATAGAGCGTCTATCAAAAAAATCTTGATGCAGTTTGCATTTTTTCAAGCGTTGGGTAGACCTACCACTATTTAAACTAGATGGTGTTAACATATTTTTAATATTTTTCTGGGTTGACACATTATTGCATAACTCAGCTCAGATATAATATTATAATCAATAGGTTCGTTGTGCCTAGCCTTTTCCTATATTAGGGTCAGCTTCCAGTCTAACCAGATGCAGCTGAATACCAGTATTGTACAAGGAGCAACTGCCATCAACCTTCACAACCCAGTTACAGGGAAATACCGATATCCTAAGGTTAGACCGGTTCTCAGACTTTCGGGCTTGACTACCCGGAACGACTGTCGTTGGTATTCGTTTGACACCCGGGACCGACTGTTTAACGTGCTCTCCAAAGCAGGGAGGGGTCTCGATGTGTAACGAACGGTCACCCATCCACAGACTGACCGCGGCAAGCGCGGCTTAACTTTGCAAATCGTATGATCCGCATGGTTGATAATTATCATCTTCAGGTATATAACATCTTAATTCATGTTGTTTGGTTAACGTTCTAGAAATAATAGACCTATTGCAATAAATATTAAAACAAATCATAATAATGTTAAAGTTCTTGTTATTGCAATCGATTTTTTATTCAGAGAATTCTAATTTGGATAAAAGGTATCTATGAATTTATTTCGAACAATAAAAAATCAGTTAAAAGCATTTATTGGAAACTTTTCTAGTTTCATTTTACTTTCCTAGTATAAGGAAATATCGACGGAATAAAATGGAAAAGTATTTGAAGAGAATTGGAATTGAAATAAAGGAAAATGGTTCAGCTACTAGCAGACTTGCTTTACTATTATTTGCTCGTCGACTCAATTATTAGAATTCAATCACTATTTATATCGGATGATGGAAATATCATACTAAAATAGAAACTTCATAAAGTAGTCTTAAAAAAATGAAAAAGAAAGATAATCCGTGTGGAATTCCTCAGTAGCAGCCCGGAGTTTGGATTTGTGTCCACTTGATGGCAATAGGCTCGCCTCCTATACACTAAACACCTCTGCCCAACCCTTCGGGGTATATAGGCGTGAAATTATATCATCGTCTTCCTGCCCTGGTCCCAAGTTTCTTGGGGTCGGCGCAATATGTTTTTCTCTTCCACTTTTCCCTGTCAGCCGCGTCATTATCATTTACTTCCTTATCTTTCATATCCTCCCTCACACAAACCATCCATCTTTTCTTAGGTCTCCCTCTCCCCCTCTATCCATCAACATTCATATTCATCACTCTCTTAGTCACATGTGTTTCATCCCTCCTCATCACATGCCCATACCAAGACAAACGCTTTCCTTTCAACTTTTCTGTCACTGGTGTCACTTTCAAACTCCCTCTAATATACTTATTTCTTACTTTATCCATTCGCGTCACTCCACACATCCATCTCAACATTCTCATCTCCGCTAAAATACGCGTGAAATTATATATGTAGGTATGTAATATCGAAGATAAAATATTTTTTGGATGTTACATTGGAAAATAAAATCACTTCGCAACACATTAGAAAAAGAAATCTATCCGTACCTACGATCCACAAAGTTTCACTGAAATCTCTGAAGTTTCAATAAAAAGTCGTATGTAAATCTGCGATTGCATACTAAAATGTAATATGAAGAGGAATGGAGTCGGCACAGGATTTCGTATTAGCAATTGAAATGGGCTGCGAGCTCTCAGGATTCAGGCTGGAAACTGTGCCAGCCTTGTGTTCCACCGAACCGTAATTTAGATATTGATCGAAAATTCTTTTATGTTTTATATTTGGACTAGACGTAGGGTGAAGAAAATTTCGTACCTTGTTACCGCCCGTTCACACAGCGGATCCGTCGGTACTGGATGCGTTGTACACATCTGTGCCGACGGATCAGTTGAACAAATGGCAGCTGCGTCGCATTTGGCAGGTAGGATATGATAAAAATAACAGATCCAGTATTTTTTACTGGATTCGGAATACTGTCGTGTATGTGAACTCGCTCATATAACTACGGGCGCCATCACCAAAATAAAAACGGATCCTGTAAACAGTTTCTGTGTGAACCGGCTGTAAGAAATAAAAGTAATCGAGGCTTTCTATCATACCCTTATTCCTCATCTATCCTCATCGTTATTTTCAATAGTTAGTGTTTTTAGGGTTCCGTATCCAAAGAGTGCCAACGGGACCCTATTGCTAAGCCTACGCCGTCTGTCCGTCCATCTGTCGGTCACATGGCTGTATCTTTTTAACCATAATAGGTAGCCAGTTGAAATTTTCACAGAATATGTGTTAATATGGCCTCTATTATGGCAAATATTAAAAATAATAAAAAGTCTTAACCCAAAGGGGGTCTTTTTATAAGAAACCTCGAAAAGAATGCATGTTTTCAAAGGTTTTTGTTCCTGCTTAATACCTACAAGCGTGAAACTAAGTATGATTGTAGTGCATACTTTACTTATAGTTAAACAACAAACACTAGACTTCTTTTTTTGCTTAAAAAATAAAAAAAAATTAAAAGGGCGCTAAAATGCATTACGTTAAGAACACATGTTTACTTCATGTAATTTTATTTTTATTGAATCGTGCAGGATTAATCTATGTCAGCAATACATTACAAGGTTTGAAGAAATTACATGATTTCGTTTACACCCTGTATTGTAATTTGTACTGTAACCTGAAGAAAAGAAATCAACCTAACTTAGACTTTATTTAAAAATTAAAAACCCACACAAAACAACGGTGTGAGTCCCACTCTATTATCTTTTAAGTTCAAAACTTCAAAGAATAGGAAGAATGGACGCAATCTCCCTTTGAGTTCGAAGATTACTTTCACTTTAAACCTCTTCAGTACCTATAGTACTTACCTTAAAGACTAAAGTCCCTTAAATTAGATGGACGACAAAGAAACCAGTACTTTGTTGAAGCATAATCAATTATTTTGAAGCAGTTCTTTGTTTCCAATGCTAAAAGGTACTTGGATCTTTTAAAATTGGAATGGAATTGAACTCTAAATTCTTATTGGTCCAGATCTAACCAATGAGTTTTGTAGACAAAATATTTGCTGCTAGTAGCAAGATTTACTACAGACCTAAAGATCTTGGATAGGATTCATAGGTTGAAAAAATGTCTAATGCTTGGTTCGGTTGGCAAAACGAATCGTTTTGTTCACCAATGGTAGCACATTTTATTGCCAAACTGGGCAAAATGGAATCGTAAGTTAATAGTATCTGTGATAAGCAGTGATAGCCTAGTGGTATGACCGTCGGACTGCCAAATCATAGGTCTCGAGTTCGAACTACCTCTAAATGTTCGGATTCATGTGTATTGTATAATTATCACTTGCTTAAAAACGGTGAAGGAAAACATCGTGAGGAAACCGGCATGCCTGAGAGATATTTCTCGACGACATGTAAAGCCAAGTCAGAGACCCATGGGCGGCATAAACTCTGACACCAGGTTAGTCACTAACCACACGAAAAGAAGATATGTGATAGCTACTTACGTATGGGAGGATCTACTATGAAAAGCTATGGGGACATTGCTTCATTTTTAGTAAAGATAATAATCTAAATTTTAATCAATAATACTCGGAATCGGCATTATATTATTAATATCTAATATACGGACAGGCGGCGTAGACTTACTAATATGGTCCCATTGGCACCCTATAGTTATGGAACTCTAAAAACGAATTTTAAAAATGATACAAAAGAAAGTGTTTTTGGCCTAGAGCTGCGCCAAAGAGGTGCAGGCTAGAAACCAGGTCCCTAACGCTGGTTTTCAACTGAACCTATTTTGTGATGTAACGGATGTACACCAGTTTAAATATAAATAAATAAATACATACGAAAATAAAAATACTTGTATAAGTATGTTCTGCATAGCCTTTTCCGAACTATGTTGGGGTCAGCTTCCAGTCTTACCAGATGCGGCTGAATCCCAGTATTTTACACGGAGCAACTACCATCAGTAGTCCGCAACCTAGTTACTGAGCAATAACTGATTGTCAGATTTTCGAGCTTCTGACTACCCGTAATGACTGTCATAGGTATTCGTGTGACACTCGGGACCGACTGTTTAACGCGCTCTCCAAGGCACGGAGGGGTCTCAATGTGTAACGAACGGTTACACCCATAAACAAACTGACCGTGGCAAGCGCAGCGTAACCTCGCAAATCGTATGAGCCACGAGCCACTTAACGAATTTTTGTATAAAGTAATATAATACAGGTATAGTTTTAAGAATCAATAAACAAAGTTGCAAGTTGTTATTGGGGTCCCATGAAAAGAGCCTCCACGAATGACGATACCTAAGTACGTCCAGTCTATCCGGGATAGTCACCTCCGCCACCAATCTTGCTGCCTTTTTTTTATCGTTGGAAAATCCTCATGGATGTCCCTCGCCCGGGGAAGGCGAGAGTGTCTGCCGGCCTCTTACCGGCTAAAAACGAACGGAGTTCCTCCTCCTGACCGTTCGGCCAGGGTCGCGGAATACGCAAAAGCATGCACCGCAACCCCGGCAGACCTACCTTGCTGCCTGGCTAATGATCACCATGGCATGAGCTATGAGAACAGTTCGTGCCGACAGAGAAGATAGAAAATGTTTCCATTGTAAGTTGTGCAGACGTCATAATGGATTTTACACGTTGCATACGTGGGATCAGTATGTCTCTAACTCAAGGCACTTATGACTGAACAGTCATATGACTACTCACATGAGCAAATGGACAATAACATAACACTTAGTAATAACATACATCTGTAAATACAAGGGATATAATGACCACTCTTCTAATGGAATTACTAACTCATTGTTGCTATGAAAAAGGAAATAATGTATGAAATTAAAAGGACATAATAGACCAACTGAGGTATAACATAACATGACGCCTGTATTCCCCAAAAGGTTGGGCAGAGGTGTATAGTAACACCCTCATTTCGCCGTTATGTTTAAGTTTCATGTAATAGGGGGCGAGACGATTGCCATCAACCCGGCACAAATCCAAACGCCGGGCTGCTACTGAGGAATTCCCAATAACACTGCCCGACCTGGGGATCGAACCCAAGACCTCACGATCAGCAGACACACTTGCCACTAATAAACCAACGAGGCTGTTTGAACTCGGGTATACCTTGTACTTTATCTTATTAAATAGAAAACAAAAGCCTGCAGGCTAACTTTAGTGATTAGTTTGGATAACACGTTTGGTATAGTGGCTGAGCGATTGGCTTTCTGCGCTACGAGTCATGGGTACGCGAGTCCGGCAGACACCCTCGCCTTCCCTGGGTGAGGGATATCCATGAGGATTTTCCAACGATAAAAAAAGGTATTTGTATGACCTACAGATAGTTGTTCCGGGTCTGGGTGATTGTGCTTGTGAAGATTTGTATCTGGAAACGCTCCCACGATACAGGAGAAATCTTAGTGGGGGCCAAGGCTTTTTTTTTTCAAAATTATAGTCATTAGGTATCATTTAGTTTATATACAGTTTAAGGCTATCTTTCATCAAAACATAGGTAGAGATCATCTTAACTAAAACATCGTGCCCCTTTACCGAAATTGTCCGTTTTTTTGTTCTGCATCTAAGCGTAAACGTGGTAGACAGGCGCGCAGATTCGTATATTTTTTTTGATCATTTTCGTCAACTCTTGATATCCATCCAATCCTCCTGTCTTCTTGATCTTTAACTTCAGTAGAAAAATAATATTTTCGGAGTCCACGAATAATAAGGAAAAATTACCGTATACAAAAGAATTTTCCTGTTATTCATAATATATGAATGCGTAGGTATTAGGACGCTAAAAATATCTTTGGTAGAAAGTTTGTTATGTAAAGGTTTCATAATGTATCATAGAATACGAGTGTCTCTCATGGCCAAATACTCAAACGGTACTCGATTTTAAGTTGCCATTAAGTCTCGTGCTATCTCTGTCTATTTAAGGCGAAGTGACAGAGACAGCACGACACTTAACAGCAACCTAAAATTCAGTAGCGTTTAAGTATTTGGTCATTAGTCTGGAACTGGTCTAACTATAAAATATCGAAACACAACTATGTTCGGATCAGCTTGCGGTCTAACCAGATGCGACTGAATACCAGTATTTTACACGGATCGACTGCCATCAGACCTCCGCAACCCAGTTACTAGGCAATGCTGATGTTCTAAGGTTAAACTGGTTGTCAGACTTTCGGGCTTTTGACTTTCCGTAACGACTGTCGTAGTTATTCGTATGACACCCGGGACCGAGTGTTTAACGTGGTTCCCGAGGCATGGAGGGGTCACGATGTGTAACGAATGTTCACCCATCCACAGACTTGTAGAGGAACGAAGTATAGTGTTCCTCTAACGAAAAGGGGGGGATCCTCCAACCAGCCGGGTCTTATGCCTGGCGGGCTAAATTCAGACGCATTTTGTGACACGCTAAATGCACTAATAAGTTTTATTGCATAATTAACTTACTGCTTTGCAAATGTCAAGTAACTGCAGAAGTGTCCACAGTTTGAAAGGCAACTTGCGCAATAGAACTTGCCAGTAGATTTGGTGCTTTAGATTGTTAGCCGACGTCACATAATTGTTATCTGAGGAATAAATTTGACGTTTTGACAGCTTCTGTATAGAAATTCTGTCAAAACGTCTGACTTATTCTTTGGATAAACGCTATCCGACGTTGGTAAAATCGGTCCTTAGAATGGTAGCCGACGTCACATATGTGGGATATGGCCAGGATGACATAACATACTTAACATAACATCACGCCTGTATTCCCCAAAAGGTTGGGCAGAAGTGTATAGTAACACCTTCAGCTGGACCACCAGGACGATGGTGATCTTTTTCATCTCTCGAGTCGGGACGAGCTATATGAGAATAAAGGCAGAGACAAACTGATCCCACGTATCCAACGTATGCGATGCATTATGACATATGGACATTGTAAACATTTTCTATGAAACTAAATGATTTAGAAACACTTATCATACGCAACGCAATGTGTAACAAATGTGTTTCTACTGCCTGCCTCGTTAGTCTATTGGTGGCAAGCGCGACTGCTGATCGTGAGATCCTGGGTTCGAGTCCCAAATCGGGAAAAGTATGATTGGGTTTTTCCGTGTGAAATTCCTCAGTAGCAACCCGGAATTTGGATTTGTGCCCGATTGATGGCATTAGGCTCGCTCCCTATTACATGGGACGTAAACATAACTGCGAATTAATGAGGGTGTTACTATACACCTCTGCCAAGCCCTTCGGGAAATACAGGCGTGATGTTTATGTGTCTCTAAATCATGGACTTTCATTGTAAATGTTTGTATTGTCAGTTTTCTAGATGTCATAATGCATCGGATACGTTGTTTACGTGGGATCAGTTTCCTTCTAGCTTAAGAGGAAACGCGGGCTTCAAAATATTAATAATTTGAATAGATTTTTGCGATCTATTTCTGTTCTACCCCTCCCGCAAACCTTCCCAATTGAGCGCGAAAGAGACAACTGCATCTCGGACTCATTTCTCCTGTGCAATATTAGCGAAGTAGTACTTTTGTATTTCTCCGTTTCCTTCTTCAAATCTGGACCGATTTTAATATTTTTTTCTGTAATAATTTAAGAAACACTTTGGTTATATCTGTGTGTTTTTCTTTTATTTTTATAGATGTCAAATTTGGTTGCCAGATGATTGAAAACGGTGATAAAACCGGTCAATTATTTGTAAAATTTAAACGTTTCTAGTTCTTTTAATGATGAATTTATTGACAAAAACAAAACATAGGTACATATATATCAGTGGTGGTAGATATATATCATATGATAAAAAATATTTGCTCTAGTGACATTATCCAAGGAGGAAACTGAGGAATACGTGTGTATGGACTAAATGTCGACCGCATTTCCTCTTAACTTATGCCGTGGTGAAAAGATTAGCCAGTAAGGTTGGTTGCAAGGCTGACGACCCAATGTGTGCCGGACGTACTTAAGTATCATCACTCGCTGAGGCTCTTTTCATGTATAATGATGATAATTTTACAAGTACTTATAACAAAAACGCTAGAATAAAATATGAAGATTATTATCAGACCTACTCAATTCAAAGATTGTAATATTTGTGTTTTAGTTTTGTGCTGTATAAGGATATACCACAAAACAGATAGGTACAGAAGTCAATCTACATACAAGTGCGCTCGAGCAACGCACACATAGACACTGCTCACGGACACGATATTCCATAAACCTCCCAAGAATGATCTTTGAACTTCATCCAAATATAACACGAATTAACATGTTACGCTTAATGATGATATTATATCTCAGATTTGGGGAATTAATTGTATTACTTACAGGGAATAGATTAATTTCAACGTCACGCATTTAGATCAGATGTCGAACGCACACACACACAATTAGTGACGAGTACACATGTCGTGGTTTCAGCTATTTAAGAATAGAATACAGACAAAGATGATGTAGTGACAAAAATTGAAAGGAGTATGCTTAGGTTGTTTGGTCATGTTGAGAGAATGAGTGAATGGCGATTAACAAAAGGAATTTATAAGGTGGATGTCAATGGAAACGCCGGTAGAGGACGTCCTAGAAGGACATACATCGATGTTATTGGTGATGTTCTTCACAAAGGTCAGGTGCGTAGTACTCAACCGCGTGCGTGTATGACAAGATGTCTGAATGTGGATGAAGCGAAAGGGGTATGTAAGGGTTGTATCATGTGACGTTCTATAGTTTCTGCCTACCCCCATGGGAAAAAGGCGTGAGTTTACGTATGTATGTATGTAATACAGACAAGATTTACAAACCCGTTCCGTTCTGCCTAGCCTTTTCCCAACCATGTTGAGGTCATAATCTAACCAGAAGTATTTTACACGGAGCGACTGCCTTCAGACCTCCGCAACCCAGCTACTGGGCAATGCCGTTATCTTAAAATTAGACCGGTTGTCAGACTTTCGGGCTTCTGACTGCCCGTTAAGACGGTATGACATCCGGGACCAACGCTTTAACCTGCACACCTGAGAGGAATAAAAACACTCGATGTAGTCAGCCAACTCGCACCAGGCCAGCGTGGTGAACTACGGTCTAAGCCCTTCTCATCCTGAGAAGAAGCCCGTGACGAGCAGTGAGACAGTAATAGGCTGATTATACAAGGTTAGTCGGAAAAAGGGTACTAAGCCGAAAGGGTGTTATAGTACCTATAATAATGGATAACTTTTGTTCAACAACTTTCCCCAAAAGTCATTAGTTTAATAGGAATAGCTGTTCAAAGATTTCATAAAAAATACGCTAAATTCTATCTATCCTCAGCTATGATCAGCTGTGTTTACATTTTAGGTCATATCTGGGGTCACGGATTAGAAACTCCATTATCTGAATTCGTAACTAAAGCAGGGATGAAGAATTTTTAAAAACCTAAAATAAAAATAATTACGCATTAAAAAAATATTTATCGAATTTTGAAATTGTAACACTTTTTTTAAAACAATCTTCAGTGATACATTAAGTGGCCCGCGGCTTAGTACCCCCTTTCTGACTAACCTTGTATTATGATGATCTTGTTTTGAGCAAATAATAACCCACCCTTTGATTAATCATCCAATTATCAGACTCAGCAAATCTACACAAACATAAAAAACATGATTCCAATGACGCTTTTTGAACGATGG
The DNA here is from genome assembly GCA_910594945.2 of Amphipyra berbera. Classification (NCBI taxonomy): domain Eukaryota; kingdom Metazoa; phylum Arthropoda; class Insecta; order Lepidoptera; family Noctuidae; genus Amphipyra; species Amphipyra berbera. Next base: position 7,341,961 of record OU343144.1, on the reverse strand, counting down.
TACGCTAACGTTCTCGTTCAAAATAAAAATGGAATACATCGGTAAAATTATGTTTTTTTCATTCGGCCAATATTTTCAATTTATATTCGTTGTCCAATTGACGCGGGACCGAACAAAAAATGACGGTTATCATATACATAATGAATATTCATAATCGTTTATTCAGAATCGAATTTTGGTATGGGTTGAATGAATATAGAGGATGTTAACAACTTTTTATTTCGAAAAAATAATTAAGGTCCTTTTTTGTAGGGACGAATAAAATACTTAACCTAAGCTAACTACTACTATTAACATCATAACTACTAGCAACAACAGCACTAAGGGCGACCACTAATGGGACTCGGACCTCAGCTTAGGGCGTTGCTGGCGGGAGGACTGAGATGGGAGATAGCTTGATGAGGGCTGAATTGTCGGCGTGAAATTAAGGTCCTATAATATTCTCTGTTTTATAGTTTTTGCGGTGTTTTGTAAGTACGTTTGAGTCTAGTCGTAAGCTGGTAAGCACAAGTAAGTTCCTGGTGCCCGGTTCCTATGGACAAAAAACGAGGCGTTTTACTTACGAATTGGGTCTTTTCTTAAAGACCGTAAGATGCAATAGTTCCTATAAAAAGGCCCTGGTTATCATAAGAATACGTATGGCAGTCGTTAAGGGTAGTCATAAACCTGAAAGTGTGCCAACCGGTCTAACCTTAGGATATCGGCGTTGCCCAGTAACTAGGTTACGGAGGTCTGATGGCAGTCGCTCCGTGTAACATACTGGTATTCAGCCGTATCTGGTTAGACTGGTAGTTAACCCCAAAATAATTGGGAAAAGCTTAGCAGGAAGAGAAAGTTCCTATAAAAAAAATTACAGCAAATTTTAGGGAAAGAAAGAAATTTATTTGGCACGAAAGCAGTCAGACATTCAGACAAAAATTCATAAGACACAAAACAAAAAAAAAAACAAAAAAGTAGCTGTGTGACTAGAGGCTGCGCCAAATAGATTCAGTTCAGCATAAATGTCAGACCACTAGTGCCTGACGCTGGTTTTCAACTGAACCCATTGTGACGTAACTGATGTAAACCAGTTCCAAATAGATAAATAAACAAATAAAAAATAAATAACAAGAAATAGGTACTTTTGACCTTTAATTACGGATGTTCGTCTCAGTGGTCATGCCCGTTCACTTAAACCAACATTGTGTATATGAGTAGTGCATGTGTGTGTTAATGTAGTTGTGTACTAATTTATAATTGTGTAAACAGATACAGATCGGGGGTCACCATTCACGGTTCGTAGGCGTTCAACCGCCAGGCTATCACTGTTATTTTTTGAGTCGGTACTAATAATGCAACATTAAGACAGCAAGAAGAAGTCTCCTTTTACAATAGTTATAGAAAATCATGGGTTATGCTACACACACATCAAAGTTCAGCATTTCCAAATGATAAGGACATGATAACACACATAAACGCACAGTTTGCGTACATCGAATGACGCACGAAGTCAGTTTTAAAGAAAATGTTAACAACAAAAAATGTAGTGTGATTTATTACAAAAACCACTATTACACGCGGAGTACATTGTATTTTGTCTTCAGTTATATTTCAGCGTCAAACAGTTTTACATAACGTCTACAAGAAATCGGATCCTCATCTGTTTCTCTGAATACGAGCAACTATTTTAGGACATGGTGGAACAGCTGCATTTGCCTCTACATTTATAAAATGCAGCTGGTTATGAAAGAAAGAAAGGAAACTCATTTATTGCCACTATAAAAAATCAAAACAAACAAATTTTTATTGGGTTTTTTCGTGTGGAATTCCTCTGTAGCAGCCCGGAGTTCTGATTTGCTCTGGCAACATAATAATGCTAGAATGTGTAATACAATGTAATGTTGCCAGAGGAAAAAATATTGCCTGGTTTAGTAGTAATTCGGAATTTTCGGAATATTCCCATGTTCGTAATAACCCTAAAGCACTATATTTATTTCTTAACAACTCAATCCTGATATGGCACCTTTCTCTAAAAGCCATTCCAGGCGTTGCCCTACATTGTTACATTCACATAGTTTTTTTATACCACAATATCTGAACTTTAACGAGACCTTGATCTCTGAGTTTGTTTCGGCTTTTCTTCTCGGAGCTAGTCAAATAAGAAATGCCAGCGCCATCTAGTCTTGAAAAAAACATTACATTGACTTGTAAAAGTATCTGTAACAGATTTATTTACAAAAATAAAAATAATTTATCATTTAACACATTTTTTTTGTCATTCATCAATCAGCACCTCAAGTCTACGAGACTTTAAGAAGCAACTCTCAAATGAGAGCTATCTATATAAATAAAAATGAATCGCTAAATGTGTTGCTAAGCGCAAAACTTGAGAACGGTTCGACCAATTCGGCCATTTTTTTATATACCTACCTATATATTCCTTAAGGCACAAGGAAGGTTCTTATGGAGAGAAAATACATAAACATTGCGCGGAAAATAGTAAAAACAACACTTTTCTTTTCCCACTACAGGCCAATAACATTTGACAAAACGAAGTCTGTCCGGGCAGTTAGTTTACTATAATCCGACCGGATAACCCAGTCCTCGCCCGCGACGTTACAGGGACGCGGGGGATGACAACTAAAAGATGATTTCCAACAAACGGCTCGCATCGCATCGGATCGGAAAGGATACGGACGGATGCGAGCCGTTTGTTGGAAATCATCTTTTAGTCGTCATCCCCCGCGTCCTTGTAACGTCGCGGGCGAGGACTGAGTTATCCGGTCGGACTATAATACAAGACTTAAAGCCCTATAGAAATAAACGAGTGATTTGCTCACAAGTGCATGACCAATTTTCATCTCTATGTCCAACTTGTACATCAACATGAATTGTTTCATAATATAATTATTGCATTCACGCTAAAGACCACGATGAAGGCATAAGCCAAGAATCTTTTTATCATCTTTACTACCATAGTCTTCAATACTTACCACAAATACGTACGTATTCAGAACAAAATGAGTTTTTGTCGTACAAATTACACCTTTAAGTTCTGAAAGGGGTATTCAACGTTGTAAGTATAAGAGTGCTAAGGATATTGTAATGAGAAGGTACATTATAATAATTGGGGCTTCTTGACGTAAGTGCGGTTAATTCTAGAGCTGCGAAGGTTTTTGTTAAGGCGATGAACATATTCAATCCTTTATGAATTCCAACAATTTTTTTGCGAGAACTTCATTTTGCACGGACAAAAAAATCTTGAAAATAGGTATGTTACATTTAAATACCTACTTATTTATTAATTTAAAATATAACAATATGTTTTACTTAAATTGCAAGCGGCACCCTGCAGCTCCTTCTCTCATTCGTATGTGAGAAGACACCTAAATAGTGACTCAATGTAGTCAGTGCCTTAAATCCAAGTCGTGTTTGAACGACCATAAAAGTTAAGAAACTTGGCGCCAGGCCGTTCTCCTTTGTAATATTTGTCGAAAAGCTTTTACTTCTGTGTGATTATGTCATTAAACAATTCTTGGTCCTTTCATTACGTTACTGGTCCTTCGAGACGAAGATCTTGGTCCTTTGGGAAATTTTCCAGGAAAATGACTAATATGGGTATAACACGAAGAGTCAGAAAGAAAGAAAGAAAGAAAAAACATTTATTCGTCACAGAGACACAAAACATTATTGTATAAAAAAAAGTCTACTGTAACAAAAAGGTGACCACTCAGCATAATGCTGTGCTATGGCGTGGACCACAAACACAGCGCTGATTTTCGGTGATCACCTAAATGACGTGCGGATATTAAGCCAGTTGCAAGAAAAAACATTAACACAAAGATAACATATGTAAATAAAACAAAAACAAATTATAATATAAATAATATAATAGCCTGAAGTGGCGCCGGTAACTGAGAAGTTGTGTGGAAACCGGTTGTCATAGTATGGGCATGTGATGCAGAGGAACGAGGAACATGTCGTGAGGAAAGTATTGAGTATGAATGTGGATGTTTATAAGAGTAGAGGAAGACCAAACAAGCGATGGATGGATAGTGTGAAAGATGATATGGCTAGAAAGGGGGTGACTACTGAAATGACGGCTAATAGAGATGTATGGAAGAAGAAGACATACTGCGCCGACCCCAAATAAGTTGGGATAGGGGCAGGAGGATAGTGATGGTGATGAATATAAATAAAATAAAACACAAAATAAAAAATTAAACATAAAATATTAAAAAGTCCTATTTTAGTTTTCGGAAAATTGCTAACGATTGAAACAAAAATAAATCTAATCGAATATTCGGCTCGCTCCTAATCACTATTTTATGTAACCCCTAATATTGGTAGCAGTAGGCGTAGATAACGATAATGATATTGACTTTCGTTATCAGTTCAATTGGAACATCGTTATCAATTGATTTAATTAAATTAATATTGGATATGCAAGCTTAGTTATCTCATGTCCTTGCTTCAAGTACTTCATTAGATCAGTTTGTAAGCAAAATATTTTTACATGGAAAGTGTAGGTATACTGGCGTTCCAGGCTTATTATTGTTTTCGATTACATTAGGCTGTGGATGGGTTATTATCTATTATTCTAGTTATCTATGATAATATATAACGCTTATAGAGAAAAAAATCGTATTTTTTTACTATCCTTTTATTTATCTAGCCACGAATGAATAAAGTTAATAAATACATACATACATACTCGCGCCTTTTTCCCATGGGGGTAGGCAGAAACTATAGAACGCCACATGCAACGACCCTTACATACTACTTTCGCTTCATCCACATTCATACATCTTGTCTTACATGCACGCCGGTTGAGAATACTACGCACCTGACCTTTGTGAAGAACATCACCAATATCATCGATGTATGTCCTTCTAGGACGTCCTCTACCGACGTTTCCATTGACATCCGCCGAAGTTAATATTAATTGATTAATGTTGATCAGTCAAAGAAGAGTCATTATTTATATTAATACTAGCTGATTTCCTTTGCGTGGTACGTCAATAAAAACTATCCTTTTCCAGATTTGAGGCTATCTCTATGTTAAATTTTATCAAAATTAGTTCAATAGTTTAATTGTGAAAGAGTAACAAACATCAAAATTCTGGAACACTTCCACATTTATAATTAAGGTGGTGTTAGATAGATTTTAGAGAAATTGTAAATATAATCATGTAATTTTATTCGTTATTGGTGATGTTCTTTACAAAGGACAGGTGCGTAGTACTCTCAACCGGCGCGCGTGTATGACAAGATGTATAAATGTGGATGAAGCGAAAGGAGTATGTAAGGGTCGTAGCATGTAGTGTTCTGTAGTTTTTGTCTACCCCTAAAGATAAAAGGCGTGAGTTTATGTATGTATGTAATTTTATTATTCGTACAATATTTATACCAAATACGGTTACATAATAAAATGGTATTTTGACGACAGTTCTTATCAGAATAACTGCCTCGTTGGTCTAGTGGTGGCAAGTGCTAAGGCCGATTGTGAGGTACTGGGTTTAATCCCCAGGTCGGGCAATGTGTGGGTTTTTTCCGTGTGCAGCCCGGAGCTTGGATTTGTGCCTGGTTGATGGCAATAGGTTTGCCCCCTATTACATGGAACTTAAACTTAAACATAATGAGGGTCTTAATATACACCTCTTCCCTACCCTTCGTGGAATACAGGCGTGATGTTATGGTATGCCGTAGTCAGTTTGATGTTGTTAAAAAAAAAAAAAAAGTCAAATGTGGAATATCATGTTCAAGATCTGTACCATTGTGTTTCTATATTCTGTTATTCTACGTTATATTACCAGCTGTCTTCCGCTATAACTACAAGACTGCCCGTTGTCTATTGCTTGCAGACGTTGCCATACTAACCCCATTCTCCCTTTAGTCGACCGCAGCAAGCAGCTGTAGTTTATAATTTCATTCTTAGAGAAAGTTATGAAAATATTTCGAAATTAGTTTTGTAGTTATCACAGTATAATAGAGGAATATGATTTTTGATATAATAGACCGTTTAAATAAGATCTTCACCTTCTCTCGTGACGGCAACCACATTATTATAATAGCTCCAAACATAATTTGAAATACATAATCTAAGTAGCATACAAAAAATTAATAATAAAAAATTAAATAATAGCAAATAAATTCAAAAAACAAAGTAACTATCTACCTTCAAACCAAAAAAAAAAACATTTTTTTTTAACTAACATTTATTTTATTTATTTATTATATTTTTAAGAGGTACATGATAGGCCTTAAGATCTAATAAAGTGTCCCACAAAACTGTATAAACAGTTTGACTGTGGAATCAAGTAATCTTGTATCATATTATATATTATTACATTTAGATTAAACACTCTCCCTTCCATGGGAACCGCCGGCGACCCCCAAAAAATTTTGTTCAGCAGACCAAAGCACATTTTTTAATACTTTTATCACATTTTCCATAACAGCACGCCATTAGTTGTAAAAACTATTCGAATTCGGTCAGGGCGGATCCACGGCTTCTTGTAATAATTTTGACTGTTGGGTCACGGCGTTCACAAGCAGAATCTGGTGGGACCCGCCGGCCATGGCCTCCTGAACGTAAAATGTATTAATTGTCTCCAGGGAGAGTGTTAACGTTTTTTTTTAACTTCATACTAATCTTTCTATTTCTTTTTTAAATTTTAACTAATAATGATCCTCCTCTCTCCTACTTTGCTGTGCCTAACAGGGTCCACAATTGTAACACAATACATCATTTTCTATTACTACCACCTAAGTGAAATTGTGGAATACGCAAATAAATATAGAGTATTAAGCTCTGATTATTATAATAACCTTGTTGGAGAGATTAGCCAGTCAGCAAGGTAGATGGAATGGACTTTGAATACATTTTGATAGATGTACTAAAGCCTTGATCCCGACATTCTCATACATTTCACAGCAGTTTTTATCTCATAGCAATTGTAGATTTTAATTTTATCTCGAGAGTCGTTTTTGTCCAGTCAAAGACTGGGTTGACTATGGGCTGTACTGATCGATATACTTGACTTCGTACAAATTTATTTTTTAACATAACATTACGCCATATATTCCCCAAAGAGATCGACAAAGATGTTTTTAGTAAACCCTCGCTTCGCCAGTTATGTGTAAGTCCCATGCAATAGAGGGTGGGCCTATTGCCATTAACCAGGCACAAATCCAGACTCCAGGCTGCTACTGAGGAATTTCACATGGAAAAACCCAATAACACTATGCCTGACCTGGGGATCGAACCCAGGACCCCATGCTCAGCAGTCGCGCTTGCGACCACTAGACCAACAAAGCAGTCAATTTAAAGGCAGTCAGTATATTTTTAAAATTATATTAATTGTAATTATGGGCAGCATTATCTCAATATTAATTTATTTCCACCATCCCTCCCCTTACATTATTTCATCCCTTCAATTATTAACTACTCAAAATTATGGATGTACAAAATGTACCTACTAATTAAACCATGTCATCAACAATTTTGGCATCACAATTCAAATTGTTATTTGTTCACGCGACCACTAACAAACCGGCGAGGTGGCGGTTTAATTAAAAAGTTAGAAAAACCCGCTCATGAGTACGGAATATTTTATTTTACTGTCTGTCGGCAGGTTGTTTAATTCTGGCACACCACTCGTGTGTTTCCACTTGAATTTGGGAATAGCGGTTTCTATTTTGTGACTGCTAAGCAAAATGTGGACTAAAAAGAATAGGTAGTCAGTACTGTTAGAGCTTATACTCTACACTGTTGGTAATTAAGCCCGAAAAAAGAAAAAGACATTCTTAAATTAAAAAATAAAAATACAAAGTTAGTCGGAAAGGAGGTACTAAGCCGCGATCCACCTAAAGTATCACTGATGACTATTTTAAAGCAAGTGATCAAATTTCAAAATTCGGTAATTGTTATTTGCATGCAAAAAAATATTTATTTTAGTATTTTCAAAAAAAAAACATGCCTGCTTTAGTTATGAATTCAGAAAATTAATTTTCTAATCCATGACCCCAAATATGACCTAAATTGTAAAAACAGTTGATCATTAGCTATGGACTGATAGATTTTCGCATATTTTTTACAAAATCTTTGAAAAGCTATTTCTCTTAAATTATCGAGTTTTGGGGAAAGTTGTAGAATAAAAGCTTCCTTTCGGCTTAGTACCCCTTTCCGACTAACCTTGTATACACGAGTCGCCAGTTTGACTATAATAAAAAAATGGTTTCAGTTTTATCGCTCCGAATCTAAACGAAGACGAATGCAACATGGGCTGTACAATAAATAATAGTGCGTTATCTCTCAGGAATCATGTAATATTTAAGTTAAAAAACTAAAAGGAAAGAGGAAATAATATTGATCGTCGACGATTGTCCCCTATAGGCGAACCCCGTTTTTGCTTTGAGCGGTTTCAAGGGGTTTCATAATGAGCTCTTTTTATTTTCTGATCCTTCTTTTCCCCATAATATTAATATAATAAAGAAAATTTTACTTATTTTTATTTTAGGAGATATAAAAAAAGAACCGAGACTAGCGGAAATAACCCTATTGAACATGGACTTTTTCACAAATCACTTCAAACACTAGACGTAAGAATTACCACCTATAGCAAATAGGGTGATGACAAGTCGCCGTCCCCGGAGAATATAATGGCATACGCAAAAACAACTTTTTCCGAACAAAATAAAACCCGATTTTTGACGACTTTTTGCCAGTTACAAGCAGTACTTGGCAAGCAGTCGTCAAAAATCGGTTTTTATTTTGTTCTGAAAAAGTTGTGTTTTTGCGAATGTCATTATATTCTCCGGGGACGGCGAACTGACACAGTTGTATACCGTCGTTCGGCAGTGAAACCTCGTAAATAAAATTTTCTTCAAAAGCGTTTTATTTGTTATTTAGATCGATAAACTCGTCATACACGTACTAGTTCAACAAACTTTCAATTCAAATACTTCTAAGCTATCTATGACGTACGGTGACACACTTGTATTAACATTTGATCGGCCATTTTTTTTGCAGGAGACAGTTATATCTTAAAAATTTGTATTTTACACATACATGGTTTTCACTGCTGACCGAGAATACGCACATGGAAAATATTTTTGTAGTAGGACTTTCGTAAGACAAAAAGCTCATGGCTAATTATCAACCGCGCGGATCATAAGATTTGCGAGGATAAACTGAGCTTGCCGCGGTCGGTCCGTGGATGGGTGAACATTCGTTAAACATCGTGACCGCTCCGTGCCTTGGAGCGCGATAAATAGTCGGTCCCGGGTGTCATACGAATACCTATGACAGTCGTTACGGGAAGTCAGAAGCTCGAAAGTCTGACAACTGGTAAATAGACAGATATAGGTCTGCTCAATTAGCTAGAATTTCAGTCTATCTTGAAACATTACAAACTATTTCCCGTTGTTATACTCTAAGGGAGTTTATTATACACGTTTGGACCCATAATATCATAATGTATAATATTAACAATGTCTTTCATAATCTTAAGATATAAATTACACCGCTATACGCGTAATACATTCCCGCGTTAAATCCTTTGTGTCGGTAACTAGGACGCCGACAATGAGCTCAATTCACGATCCCTTGCTTGCTTTAAGATGAAACTTGTCTTTAGCTTGCATTCCTACTTAAGGATTTACATTTGAATTAGTTATGCAAATAGGGAAAATGTAGTGGCAGATATTTTAGTGAAATTGAAAACTAAAAAAAATTAAGCCAAGAATGAAATAGGTTTCGTTTTATAAACTTAGCTTAACTGGTCACCAGTGGCGTGCATTGGTTTTTGGACTAGGTAGACAGGCACTAGCGATGACGCCTTTAAGCCCATTTCAATACGATTCTGACCAAAAGAAATCATACACGCTTATATAATCCATACACGCTTATCTATACTAATATTATAAAGAGGAAAGATTTGTATTTTTGTATGGAACGAATAAACTTAAAAACTACTGGACCGATTTCAAAAACTCTTTTACCGTTAGAAAGCTTTTATCACTGAGTAACATAGGCTATATTTATTACTGAAATAAAACTTCTTACGCGGGCGGAGCCATGAGGAAACAGCTAGTTTTATTTATAGTAATAGTTAAAGATGTTCTGCCTAGCCTTTTCCCAACTATGTTGGGGTCAGCTTCCAGTCTAACCAGATGCGGCTGAATACCAGTATTTTACACGGAGCGACTGCCGTCAGACCCCCGCAACCCAGTAACTGGGCAATGCCGATATCCTAAGGTTAAACAGTAGTAATAGTTAAAGATGGAGAAGGTAATTAAATCTTATGAGGTAGGCACTGCTTAATTGCCTATATGCAATCCACGCCACTGCTGGTCACTTAGCCTGTGATGGTATTTTGTTTATTTTTCCAAAATTGCTATTAGTTCCATTGGGATAGGTATTGAAAGCCAATGGCGAATACCAGGCAGAACTCTTACTTCGGTATAACTGAGAATTGAAAATTGCTCCATTAAAAACCTTTAATGACACTTTTTCCGACCTGAGTAACGAAACCAGAGCCTTACGCTTACGCTTCGCGATCGTGAAGCAGCTTTTCACTTCGCATATTTGTTTGTTTGATTGATTCAAATCTTGCGACAGACTTTCCAACTACTTCTGCTTAACCGATCCTCTTGAAACTTCGCACTCAAATTCAATTCCCATGACAATGCAACATTATAATAATTTCAACCTTCAATCCTCAAATCCTGAATCTGCAGGGGTACTTCAAGATAAAACCGTTTAACTTAACAGTTTTTTTGAAGGGATTATTTTAGCTTAAATCGTGACTATATACTCGATAAGTATACCAGTTTACAGCAGACATTATTGTGCCCATTTAATATGGAACTCCATAATAAAAGATCTCCTCTAGCAAAAAAAGAAATAATTTGGACCCAGAATGTGGACATTATGCGTTGAACATTAATTTTGGGCCAAGATTTACATCCAAATCCTGCCAACGCTCTTGTGTTGGCAAACCATAACTTACGATGTAAGAAAATAGATGGAGAGAATTTATTTGCCCCTAAAACAGTCCATAGAATAAATTTAGTATAAACATGATCATATAATATCAAACTAGCGACCCGCCCCGGCTTCGCACGGATGCAATGTAGATACTAGTGTGAGGCATATAAACCTTCCTCTTGAATCATTCTATCTATTGCTGAAAACTGCATTAAAATCCGTTGGGTAGTTTAAAAGATGTAAGCGTACAGACAGCGGGAGCGACTTTGTTTTATACTATGTAAAGATGGTTCTGATCTGCACATGAATTCGTTAAAATTTCGTGCGGGCGGGGTCGGTACGCAAACCTTTCTGCATGGAAGGCATGCGTCCAACCGCTAGGAGACATGAGGGGGACGGTAATGTACCTTAATGTCTGTAAAATCATACCCCTTTTGGCTCCATACATTAGTAATCTTCCCAAATAGGGTCTTTGAATTTCGGATCTAATGTTGTTCCCTTTCATTAGCCAAATTATTCGCTGAAAAGCTCCTGAAAGCTTCAAAATTCGATACGAGCCATTAACCTGCTTCCAATATAAACTGACACCTGTGTACCTAGGTTCCAGGATCATCGATCTGACTTTAGTAAGTATTAAACTGATAACAGCGGTTAAAAAATACTCGTTAGTCAGTTTAACTTGCTATTAGATCAGAGCTTACACGATGTGAAGACAAAGTTATTTTTTTCCGATAATTTATATGTATATGATATACAAAGTGATGGGCTCTTGTCTAATCACCAACCACACTGATCATACAATTTGCGAGGTTAAGCTGCGCTTTCTGCGGTCAGTCCGTGGATGGGTGACCATTCGTTACATATCGAGACCCCTCCGTACCTCGGAGGGCACGTTAAACAGTCAGTCCCGGGTGTCATATGAATACCTATGGCAGTCGTTATGGGAAGTCAGAAGTCCGAAAGTCTGACAACTGGGTCTGGTCTAACCTTAGGATATTGACATTACTCAAGAACTGGGTTGTGGAGGTCTGATGGCAGTCGCTCTGTATAAAATACTGGTATTCAGCCGCATCTGGTTAGATTGCAAGCTGACCCCAAGATGGTTGGGAAAAAGCTAGGCAGAACGAACATGCGAGGTCTTACTTAAATAACGCAAACCTCAGACACCCCAACTGATTTAAATTGTAATCAATTGATCTAGCTATAATTTATTTATTTTTATTAATTATTGTAGAAGATATTTGTATTTCTTGCTGACCGGAAAATTCTGTTTGAAATTTTTTGGTCCGATTATTTTGATGTGACGTCTACCCCTCCTCGTCCCGCTGACTCCCCTTACTTACGTATTGAACGTATGTATGACGTACGAACTACATATTGAATTATAGTCTAGGTAAATGGTCGCGTGGTTTGCGATAATTGAAAAATGACATTGTAAAAACTTTTTTTTTAAGTATTATGATACATTTAAATGTATCACTGCCTATTACTTACTATTATTTATTATTTTCCTGAGTATTGGTCCTGGGTTCGATCGGACAGTGTCAGGGTCGGACAGTGTTATTCGGTTTTTCCATTAGGAATTTCTCAGTAGCAGCCTGGAGTCTGGATTAGTGCCCGGTTAATGGCAATAGGCTCGACTTAAACATAACTGGCGAAACGTGGGTGTGCTAAATACACCTCTGCTGAACCCTTCGGAGAATATAAGGCGTGATGTTATGTTATGTAAAATTTATCAATCGATTCTACTCTCAATACTGAACAAACTACTTTCAGGTTTTGTGTTATTTCAATAACACGTTGTATATGTACGAGTCGTATTTTTAACCGGCCACAGTCAGTAAGATATGAGAACCGGGCATAAATCCTTCATTCCAGTGTTATGACCGACCCAACCTTAATCCGGGCGGCCCCCGCATTATGAAACATGCCCCTAATTCTATATTCACTTTCTCATTTTTGTGTGTAAAACAATGAAGATATTTTATTTAAGGGGAAATATACTCAACGATACGTAAAATGAGTACTTAGAATGTTAATTTAGCTGTTGTTTTAAGTGTTTTTGAGTAAGTAATATGTGATATAATAAAAAAAATAATAAGATTTATAATACATATACAAGGTTAGTCGGAAAGAGGGTACTAAGCCGCGGGCCACCTAAAGTATCACTGATGACTATTTTAAAACAAGTGTTAAAATTTCAAAATTGGATAATTTTTATTTACATGCAAAAAGATTTTTATTTAAGTTTTTTTTTTTTAAATGATACCTGCTTTAGTTATGAATTCAGAACATTAATTTTCTAATCCGTTACTCCAAATATGAACTAAATTGAGAAAACAGCTGATCATAGCTATGGACAGATAGATTTTAGCATATTTTTTACGAAATCTTTGAAAAGCTATTTCTCTTAAACTATCGAGTTTTGGAGAAAGTTGTAGAACAAAAGTTATCCCTTATTATGGGTACTTTAACACCCTTTCGGCTTAGTATCCCCTTTCCGACTAACCTTGTATAAATTAACTAGCTATTACCCGCGGTTTCACCCGCATCCTAGAGGAACTACTTGATGTACCCAGATAAAAAGTATCCTATGTGTTAATCCAGGGCATAGTCTATCTGTGTGCCAAATCTCATCCAAATCCGTTCAGCCGTTTTTGCGTGAAAGAGTAACAAACAACCATACATACATACAAACTTTCGCGTTTATAATATTATTATAGTAAGGATTTTCTCTAATTTTGTTTGACATACCAATAACATAACTAGTCCATTATTGTCCCACTGTTGGGCACGGGCCTCTTCTCAAAATGAGAAGGGTTTAGGCCTTAGTCCACCATGCTGGCCTGGTTGGCAGACTGGTCGAGAACTTTATGGAGCCCTCTCAGGTGTGCAAGTTTCCTCACGATGTTTATCAAATTCTGATCCGTACATGAATTCGAAAAGTCAAAGGTACTGGCCGGGATCGAACTCAGACCCTCCTGCATGGAAGGCAAGCGTTCAACCGCTAGGTTATCGCTGCATACTTGCACATACCATGATTTGATATAATTAAAGTTTCATAATTTTAATACAGATAATTTCATAATATATAATAAACTGTTTGTGTAAAAGACGTTAAATATAACCGTATCTCATAATAGTAGTCCCTTGTTTCGGCGCAAAATCGCAATATTTACGTTATGGCCATTTCCCGTGTCGGTGAGGGAGCGTTCTAGTGAAGTCTCGCTAATGCGGGTTGGGCTCTTATAATATGCTTTCATATATTTTAACTAAAATTCGTTACACAATTTTGAGAAATAAGTTTGTGTACAGCTAGTTCACCCAGAAAAGGTTTACAGGACCCTTTTTAACGGATCCGTTTTTATTTTGGTGATGGCGCCTGTAGTTGTATGAGCGAGTTCACATACACGACAGTATTCCGAATCCAGTAAAAAATACTGGATCCGTTATTTTTATCTTATCCTGCCTGCCAAATACGACGCAGCTGCCATTTGTTTAACTGATCCGTCGATACAGATGTGAACAACACATCCAGTACCGACGGATCCGTTAAAACGGATCTGCTGTGTGAAGGGCTCTTATATATCGAATACTTGAGTTGAATATAAACTACTGATTTTATTGTGAATCGAAAATAATTAATAATTAAATTACTCATGTCCAGCAAGTTAAAAAGCAATAGGGATTGCTTGAAATACTCTTCGTCGTTTCCTTTTTAATAAGGACGCTATACAACATCGAGTAAGTACTTAACCAAAGTAAGTATAATGGGTACTAAATATAAATGCAAGTTATTAAAAATAAAACTTATATACAAAGCCCTCGACATTTTAATGACGGAAGTGATTTTTATCAAACTAGTTAAGAACCATGCCAAATAAACCACCTTTCAAATAAAAAATACCACATTGTAAACGGTTCATTTATTTAACAGCTACGGTGCCACAGACAGACACGAAAGACAAAGGGTTCAAACTTATAACACCTCTGTTTTACCATCGGGGAATAAAAATAATCTATTTCAAAACTTAGGATATACATTTTATCAATAAATCTTTAACCCAATCCACTTAGGCGCACTCTCTCGCTCCCGATCATGGACAGAACCACGGCCGGAAGCGAGAGGTCACCACCGACTGCCGCGACTAGTTCACGTCGCCGCGTCACCCACGCAAGGCAGTCACACCGTTAATTCAGCCCCCATCAAGCTGTCTCCCTTCCAGTCCTCTCGCCAGCAACTCCCTAAGCCGAGGTCCGAGTCCCATTAGGGGTCGCTCTTAGTGCTGGTGTTGCTAGTAGTTTTGATGTTAGTAGTAGTAGTTAGCTTAGGTTAAGTATTTTACTCTTGTTGCCATTGGTTGGAGACCCTTCAGGTCTCGCCAATAACTGTCCGGTTACGTAGAAACGGTCCCCAAGACTATCTACAAGCAGTCGAACAGAAAAAAAAGAAAGAAACATACCACGCAGGTCACGCCTACAGCGTGTGCAGCGCCGTGTCCTCGGGGCAGTCAACGCAGTGCTGATATCCGTGCGTCTGCTCCCGGCTTATGCGACATAGTTACTTTCCGAAACACCCATATCCCGAGAGCATCTGCGTCAGCCGGAAGCTGAGGGCGCCCTCCTCCATTACAGGTCTTACCGCCGCTATCGCGGCGTGCCCCACACAAAGCCTACCTAAGCGAAACCTAATTAGCCCAAACTAATATCCATTTTAATTATTCAACGTATCCACAAAGGGTTTGTAGACAGCTAAATAAAGAGGCGGCAAGCACCCAGCTGATATGGGTCAGACGTAAGCGAGTGTGGTGGACATGCCGACGATAAATCATAAAGAATGCCCTTCAAGTCTGACCTTTAACTGGACAACCGGCCTTCTAAATATGGATGTGTATGAGGGAGAAGTGGTACAAGAAAACAAATATATCATCAAAAATAAAGAAAATCATATATTTGATACAAAATACAAACATCAATAAATAACTATAACACAATAATTCATTATTCAGCATAATAACAACATAAATAAGTAAAGGCAATAATTAATACTACCTGACAATCACGAAGACAGTTCAGAGCACCGTTTGTGCCGTGTCCATAGTCGAACAACATCTGATCTGTCGACAGACTGCACACCTCTTTTATACTCGAGCGTGCTCGACAGTGGGGTAACAAGTTGTCATATGCAATACTTTTATAAACCGGAAGTCGTTTAAAAATATATTAAATAATTAATAAAATCACTCAACTTGAATTTACTCTCACATGTACTTTTGATGTCTTGTGAAGAAACTGGATCGGAATTTCTGTTTAATACATACATAAACTCACGCCTTTTTCCCATGGGGGTAGGCAGAAACTATAGAACGCCGCATGCTACGATCCTTACTCCTTTCGCTTCGTCCACATTCATACATTTTGTCATACACGCACGCCGTTGCATTGTCCGCCGCCGCCGCATTGTCGTTTAATGTTTAGTTTATACTTATAAAACTAAACATACGTACATATACGCACCCCTGTTATTCCTGAAAGGGTAAGCAGAGGTGTTCTCCTATTATGGGAGTCTGTGCACGTCTCGCCATTTCCCATGTAATATATGGCGAGCCTATTGCCATTTGTCAGGCACAATGGTGCCAGGTTCAACGCCCCTTACGACTTGGTTGCCTAGCGATAGAGGTATTGTATTCTTAATCCGTCCCCCCATCGACTGATTTATAAAAGTAATATTGTGTTAGTAGACTTGTGGTCTTTATTGGTTCCCAACTATGTTGAGGTGAGCTTGCAAATGTCTAACCAGATGCGACTGAATACCAGTATTTTACACGGAGTGACTGCTATCAGATCACCACAACCCAGTTACAGGGCCATGCTGATATCCTCAGGTTAAGTTATCATAATTATATAAGCTACCCAATTCGAACCGATTAACGTTTATTTTAGTATGGTTTCCAGAGTTTTATTTTCTTTAAATAATCGTGTATTGGCCGTGAACAGGAAACACTTCTACAAGTAAACATTCATCGTGAGATTTTAGTAGCGATGTATTAGGTATTATAGTTTCACCAGTCTACCTTTAGATTAGTGTTAATCTCACTACCTAGGGAAGATACCCAGGGATTTCGTAGATTAAACATAGTTTACACTACAAACTAACGAAGCTAATGTGCCTGATTAATAATCTTTGACATTGGTCCTAAGAGACAAACTGAAGCAGTACGCCACTTAGGAACATGTTGGCTTAATTAATTTATAGTACGCATTGTTTTAGGGAAAGAAAGAAAAAATTGATAAATTTTGCGAAAGATGATATGGGTAGGAAAGACATTGAGATGAAAGCTGATAGAGATGGAAGAAAAGATATGCTGCAGCTGTTTAAAATTGGCATATGGATAATAATGGCATGAGCATAATAATCAGCCTATTACTGTCCCACGGTTGGGCACGGGCCTCTTCTCAGAATGAGAAGAGTTTAGGCTTTAGTCCATCATGCTGGCCTGGTGCGGGTTGGTGGACTACACATACCATTGAGAACTTCTTGGAGCCCTCTCGGGTGGGTAGGTAGGTTTCATCACGATGTTATTCCTTTACCAATAACACAAGTGATACCTAATCAAATTCTGATCCGCACATGAATTCAGAGGTGCAGGCCGGGTTCTAACTTAGACCCTCCTGCATGGAAGGCAAGCATCCATCATCTAAGCTATCATAACTTTTGCTTTTTTTTAGAGGATTTTGATTATAATTACTATATAGCCAGGATATTCAGTTATGGCGGCCAGATAAGCATCGCTACGTATAAAATCCTAACAATCACCCGCATTTGGTTAGACTGAAACCCCAAACATAGTTGGAAAAAGAATATATGCTGGGATTGTACTTAATACATTTATTTAATAGAAGATGATACTGTCGGAACATTTGAAGTTATTAATATTGAATAGTGTAACTGGCCTCGGTCGTTCTGTTTAATTTAAACTTGAAATAAGTAAATTTAACACGATATGTATTGAACTTAAGTGGCCAGTCATGTCGCTCGAAGGCACCCGGAAAGATGGGCAAAGATCGTCGCTCACTGGATGCCTAAAGGAAGACATCGTCGTAGATGTCGGCCGCAGCGTAGGTGGGGTGACGATCTAGACGTGTTTGTGGAGCTGACAAGGTTAGGAACGGCACAAAATAGAGAGGTTTGGAAGGCGAAGAAGGAGGCCTTTGGTCAGCAGTGGAAAATTACATAGAGTACTTTAACAAAAAAAAAGAAAGAATTGAACTTGAGAAAGATTAGAGAGAAAATTAGGAATTATGATTAAGTATTTATTGATTAAATGAGAACGTTAGAATAGACAGATGTCTATAAAACCTTTGTCACAAGTTGAAACTAATTAATTAGATTCGAAATAAGTTTATAAGAAATAATTTCCTTAATTAATATCTTGTTCATAAGGGACTTACTACATTTTTTACGGATACAGACCAGTAATGCCCAGTGGAAGTAGAAAACAATTCCTATAAAATACAGTTATTTGACCGTATCATGGTTAGATTGGTAGCCGACCCCAACACATACTTGGAAACAATGAACCCGGGTCACCAACATAAATAAAACTATGTTAAAATGTTAAACAACTTTTTCCGAGATATTGAGGTTTATGTTGGTTACTCGGAGTCATTGATCTCAAGTGTAGTTGGGAAAAGACTTAGCTGACGATGACTGAGCGAAATTAATGATTTTATAAGTGGTAATAAGTCAGAATAATTATATTATAGCAATGCTAATTGATAGTGTTTCGTACACGATTTAAATATCGCGCCGAAAGCTGAGTTCTTGCTGGACGCCTGTGGCTGGTCGATATTTGGCCGTCATTGCATTCTAAGCCTAAAAGAACGTATTTTCTTTTGAAAATACTATTGCGTGGATTCGCTTCCACTTTCAGCTTTACATTGCCGCCGGCCAACGTCGCTCTCGCTCTGTTCACTGTCATTCGTTGCTCCCGTTACGTTTGAAGTTACATCACACGCTTTTTTCTTTCTTACACAAATAAAAATTCTAATAATTCAGAAAGTGATTATAAACATCTATATACTGCGACGATCAAGACTTTCGACGGCCCCAAGCTGAAGGAACACAGGTTAATGAGACGACGTATTGTTTTCTGTTAGGTTTAGGTGCTATCGCGTGCATATCCATCGACCAGCTCAAACGGCGACCGGCAATCCGGCAATAGGATTGACCCATATGTTTGCGAACATTTCAACCATTTAAACGGGTTCGTAACAAATAGTGTTTTATAGAAAAATTGAAAATTAATAAATGGGTAGCAAATGAATTTGTAGGTATATATCACATTGAGTATATGAGTTCTAACAAACATTTTGTAAATCATTATTAGTGAAATGTCTCTAATACCGATAGATATATTTATTACAAAGAGCAATTCTACTTTCTACATAGAACAAAGAATCGTACCGCCATATAATATTTAGTGCTTTCTATTTCTATAAAGAATGCTAGACCAACGGAATTCAATATCATATCGATCTTACAAGACCTTTCAAGTTCGCTTATGATGTACCTACCTACGTATACAATAGGCATATCGGGGGTACACCAATACATCTTTTGACACTCCCTTAAGACCCGATATTACAGAGGTGATAAAGAAATGATAGATGACACTTTGTAGGCGAGGAATAAAATACAAAACATATACCTACGTTGGTTATACCTGACATTTTTCGTTTTTACTGTAAGAAAGACTCTTGGTATATGTTCGTGAAAGATTGAGAGAGTATCCTTCAGAATTTGACTTAGACCGACGAAATTCTATTATATTTAAGACGGTTA
The DNA here is from genome assembly GCA_910594945.2 of Amphipyra berbera. Classification (NCBI taxonomy): domain Eukaryota; kingdom Metazoa; phylum Arthropoda; class Insecta; order Lepidoptera; family Noctuidae; genus Amphipyra; species Amphipyra berbera. The sequence goes on along the minus strand of OU343144.1, from coordinate 7,322,144 downwards.
CACAACGACCAATGACACACTAAATACGTTTAGTGCAAAACATATTTGAAATGTTATTGTATTTAGTTCTAAACATATTTAAAATGTCACTGTATTTAGTGCTAAACATATTTAATATACAATGACATTTTAAATATCTTGAGCACTAAATGTATTTAGCGTGTCATTGGTCGTTGTTGAACTGGTTACTGTGGCTGTATTTAATGCTAAACATATTTAAAATGTCATTGTATTTAGTGCTAAGAATATTTAAAACGTCACTTGTTTCAAGTTGATAGAGACAGAATGACATTTTAAATATGTTTAGCACTAAATGTATTTAGCGAGTCGTTGTGCAAGCGAGCCTTAATCCGGCAGATTCCAATTACCTTCAACTAGCGACTCTTAGCGGTGTTACAAGCAATTATGAACCAAAACATTAGTTAACTTTTTAACACCCTATATAACTGTACGGAACCCTCAGGTCGCGAGTTCTAATCGCACTTGTTTGTTTTTATTTTCAAACTAGCGGCGCATCCCGGCTTCGTACGGGTGGACATTTTTCCCGTTTTTGCAACATTTTTCATTTGTGCTTCGCTCCTATTGGTCGTAGCGTTAGCCTATAACCTTCCTCGATAAATGGACTATCCAACACAAAAATATTTTTTCAGTTCCAACCAGTAGTTCCTGAGATTAGCGCGTTCAAACAATCAAACTCTTCACCTTCTTCTCTTTTTATAATATTAGTATAGATTATAATATTAGTATAGATAAGTGTTACTGTTGTTCTATTTGAAAATTTACTGCCTGTAAACAGTAAATAGTTTTGTTAAAGTACCTACACTTCTGTTTAGCGCCAAAAAGATAGCCAATGTGATCGCAGCGAGGTCTCAGTTGACGTCACACGTAAAAACAGACCGGACATGACATGTCAACTGCCAGTTCAGACCCAACCTTACTTACCTGTCAACATACCTGATACCTTGTCCAGTTTTTCCTCTATAAATACAAGAAAATGTCTTAGGTATATAGGAAAACGTTATTATTATGTGTGTACCGTTTTATTCAAACATTGTACCCGGTCTGCGACAATAAGATAAAAAAATAATGGTGTTTTTCGCCTCCCTATTACAAGAGAATGACTGCGTGAACAACGGAAATGTACCAAGAGTGTTCGAGAATCTTTTTGAATTTTGGAACGCTTGTGGGCAAATACTCAAACTTCTTCTTCTTCCTGCCCTTATCCCACACTAGGTGGGGTCGGCACAACATGTATTTCATAAATCCATATTGTTAGAGGTTTTGGCTTATTGTTTTATGACTGGCCGCCTGCCTGACATCAACCTTCCTTGGGAATACTCGTTGAGCGTTCGCGCGGGTGACCCAATGTGCTTGCTGATATTATGCACCAAGTCCCAACATGATATGCTGGTCAATCTTATTGCCGACAACTACGGGCAAATACTTAAACGCTTCAATTTTAAGCTGACGTTAAGTCTCGTGTTGTCTCCCTCAGTTTAAGGCGAAGTGACAGTGAAAGCACGAAATTCAGGACAACTTAAATGTCATGAGGTATGTACACTGACAACTTAAAAGTATTTTTCAATTTGTGACTAAAGGCGTATACTTTTTTGTTTTTCTCAAAAAAAATACTTTGCCTCGCTCTAGGATTTCTCCTGTATCGTGGGTGCGTTTACAGACACAAATCTTCACACACCCAAACATCCAGATCCGGAACAACTATCTGTAGGCCAGACAAATATTTGTTCCGTGCGGGAATCGAACCCACGACCCGTAGCGCAGAAACCTATCACTCAGCCGCTGCACCAAACGTGACGTCAAATTAAATGGTTATTTGGCGTTAATGGCGTTTAGTAGTACTCCTTGTAAAAGAGTTTGCCCGAAGAAGTACTACACCATGCCTACTTCCAGTTTCCAAAGATATTACGAGGGCAGAGTGATAAGTCTGGTAAAAATCAACTTAGGAATAAAGTTATCGCAAATTGCATATAGTCATTTTATTTAACACTCTTTTGAGAATATAAATGATAACTTTTAGCCAGTTATGTCGGGTATCTTTTTTTTGACAACCATTAAATAAAAACAATTGCTTGAGTTTTCGCAAACATGGAGAAAAGTGAATTTCGTGTGTTGATTAAACATTATTTTTTGAGTAAAAAAACTATTACAGAAACAAAACAAAAGCTTGACAAATAATATGGGGACTCCGCTCCGTCGATGAAAATGATTCAGTGTTCTTTTCCGATTTTCGTTGCGGTCGTACGAACACAAGTGATGCTGAACGTCCAGGACGCCCTGTTTAGGTCACGACACCAGAGATGATCGCCAAAATCCATAACATCGTATTGAATGACCGACGAGTAAAAGTGCGTGAGATAGTTGAGATAGTAGGCATCTCAGACGAACGTGTGCGCAATATCTTACACCAATGTTTAAGCATGAAGAAGCTCTCCGCGTATTGGGTGCCGCGTTTACTCACTGTGGAACAAAAACACACGCGTGTGACCACTTCAGAGGCAGGTTTGGCGTTGTTTCAACGGGATAATAAGAAATGTATGCGTCGTTTCATAACAGTAGACAAAACGTGAATCCATCACTATACACCAGAAACCAAGGAACAGTCAAAACAGTGGATTGCTTGTGGCGAACCTGCACCGAAGAAGGCCAAAGCAGTTTTATCGGCCAACAAAGTGATGGCCACAATTTTTTGGGATGCACGTGGTATAGTCCACATTGAGTATTTACAGAAGGGTAAAATGATTATCAGCGAATATTATGTCAATTTATTGGACCATTTCAAGAAATTTTTAATAGAAAAACGGCCGCATTTGTCTCAGAAGAAAATCCTTTTCCATCAAGACAATGCACGAATGCACACCTGCGCAATCGCCATGGCCAAATTCCTTGAGTTACACTATGAGTTACTTTCTCACCCACCATATTCTTCGTATTTAACCCCCAGCGACTATTTACTGTTCCCGAATTAAAAAAAATGGCTGTGTGGAAAAAAAATTGCTCCAATCAAGAGATCATGCACAAAAGTAATGTCTATTTTGAAGGGTTTACAAAATCGTATTATATTGAAGGGATCGAAAAGTTGGAGAAACGTTGGATGAAGTGTATGGAGCTAGGGGGAGACTATGTTGAAAAATAAATAATAACTTTTACATAATATATATTCCTTGTTTAATTTTTACCAGACTTATCACTCCGCCTACGTATGATGATGTGTTCAACATAAAGAAGAAGAGTTTGTTTGTTTGTTTGAACGCGCTAATCGGAGGAACTACTGGTTGGAACTGAAAAAATATTTTTGTGTTGGATAGTCCATTTATCGAAGAAGGTTATAGGTTATATAACATCACGCTACGACCAATAGGAGCGGAGCATAAATGAAAAATGTTGCTAAAACGGGAAAAATGTCCACCCGTGCGAAGCCGGGACGGGCCGCTAGTAACTTATACACATAATATACCACCCCAAAATGATAGATCGTGTTCCAAATATTTACCCTATGATTGACTTCACTTCGTAGAAGATAAACACATAACATAACATTACGCCTGTATTCCCCGAAGGGTTAGGCAGAGGTGTATAGTAACACCCTCATTTTGCCGCTAGGTTTAAGTCCCATGTAATAGGGGGCGAGCCTATTGCCTTGAATTTCACACGGAAAAACCTAAGAATACTTTGTCCGAGTTCGGGATCGAACCCAGGACCTCACGATCAGCAGTCGCGCTTGCCACCACTAGACCCACGAGGCAGACGTAGATGATTAAGCATGTTTATATTTTGTATCCTATACATACCTATTATTCCTGATGTACACCTTAGTATTTTTAACCGACTTCCAAAAAAGGAGGAGGTTCTCAATTCGACTGTATTTTTTTTTTTTGTATATTTGTTCCGTGATATCTTTGCTAATTGCAAACCGATTTTACTGATTATTTTTTTGTTTGAAAAGTTTTTCGAAATGGTCCAATTTAAATTTGGTGAAGATCTGATGAAGAACCTCGGAGATAGACCATTTGAAGTCGGTTTTATTTATGTTAAAAAGTTTTATTACACTAAAATATACTTAGGTAGAACATACCTTGATATGTCCCTTTGAAGAATTACTTTAATATGTTTGAATTTCATAGCATATGAGACTAACAAATTCGTGATTTTGTATTCTACTACTTACCTAAAATATTCGTATATTGAACTAATAACATTGAAGTACGTCCTACAGCTGTACATTTTTAGTATAAATATCTAAAAATATAGACCTATAAAGAAATTGGTGAAGTTACATTTTATGACTGCCGTGTTGGTCTAGTGGTCGCAAGCGCGACTGCTGAGCATGGGGTCCTGGGTTCGATTCCCAAGTCGTGCAAAGTGTTATTGGGTTTTCCATTAGATATTTCTCAGTAGCAGCCTTGAGTCTGGGATTTGTACCCGGTTATTTGACGACACGTTTGGTGCAGTGTCGTGGGTTGGATTCCCGCACGGAACAAATATTTGTATGGCCTACAGATAGTTGTTCCGGGTCTGGATATTTGTGCGTGTGAGATTTGTGTCTGTGAACGCACCCACGATACAGGAGAAATCCTAGTGTGGGGAACCGTTTTAAAAAAAAATAGTAATAGGCTCGCCCCCTATTACATGGGACCTAAACGTAACTGGCGAAACGAGTGTGTACCAAATTACTTCTGCCGAACCCTTCGGGAAATACAAAGCGTGATGTTATGTTATGTTACATTTTATAAAAGTTTTCTTCTTGTATCTTTGCAAAATTATCTTTTACCTAGAAAATATTTTTTGTTACCAAACGATTTACCAATCCACTTAAAATCGAGGGAAGAGTAAAAAGTACACTAGTTTTTTTATATAAAACCATTTCAAAAGAAAACCTTTCGCCCTCTTCCATCACAAGCTGAGGGCTCACCAGGAAAATCAATTAACCTTTTCCTAACACCCTTTGTTTAAAAAATACAATAGCCTTTATTCGCACACAAAACATTGAGTATAATAAATCAGTTTTCCATACATTTAACGGAGTCAATTGACAATGATTCACACCGAAAAAAATTATAGTATACAACAGGGATAGCGAACCTTTTATCATCCGTGTACCTAATTTTTAATAATATTTAAAACGACGACGTGTCGCCACACTTTTTAAGTGTCATTTATACTAAAACTTTTGTCATAATTTCCTTTATTCGTTTCTATAAATTATATATTTAAATAATAATTATATATTTAAAATAAAAAAAAAACAATTAGAAATACAAAAAAATTGTAAAAAGCATTTTTACATTTATTTATTTTAACATTAATGCATGAATACAAATTGAATACCGATTGATGTTGGTTTGATGATTATTTCCTTTATTCATTCTTAATACATACTTAATTTAAATTTTTAAGTATTACAAAATACAAGTAAAAACATTTAAAAATATAAAAAATAGTAGCCCACCGGCATCGGAAACTGGGTCTAACCTACCGGTGGTCAGGGCCTCAGAGAGGAACTTCCTGACAATACGTACAGGGTCTAGGAATGCCGCTTTCTGTATCAGTAATCTGTATAAATATGATTATATCAGCGCGAAAACGACCACAGATAAGCACGGGCTTTCTGATGAACCAAGAGACAGAATGGTTGTGACGAAATAAAGCCATGATCGTTCCGCTTCTGTATAGGATTGCTAATCAAAATAATTAATTACACAAGTCTGCAACAAAAATGCTGTCTGGATGTTTTCAACTGATTTCTATGTATTTAGGTGTTCTGAAAACTAAAAAAATACTCAAAAAATTCCAAAACGTCAGGTTATTATGCAAAACGCAAAATTTTATTATAAAAAAGGGGTTTTTCGGGCTAACTTGAGTCATATTGGAGATGTGAGTGAAGAGCAAGGTGAACGATTTCACCAAGATATTAAGGAGATGGTAAAAAGATACCAGGGAAGATGAAGCGTCTCAATGATGGCAGACTACTGTTGGACGCTTCAGAGACATTCCAGATGCTTCCCACAAGCGAAAATGTACCAAAAGGAGTCTCACTGGGAAAAAGAAATGTTTTAATGCTTACTAATGAATGTATTTTAAATAAAAAAATAAGATTTGCTACGTAAATAAAAATTTAAGTCTTTTATCGTTTATATTCAGATGATAACTTGTTTAACATAGATACCCACATTGTCAGAAAACGTGAGTAATATGACAAAATGAAAGTCATTTTCGGATTCAGCACACCCAAAATTTTAAGAATTACGCAAAAAAACCAAAACAGCTCTCAATTTTTTTTTTGCAGACTTGTGTTATTAGTGCATATGATATTGAGGTAGTTACTTTTCCTCGAGACTTATTAGGCCTTTAACGACACCTATGGGTGGGAAGGTGTGCCCAATTCTCTACAGCATAAATATTTTATATCACAATTTTGACGTCTGTACCGAAAATATTGTCGCGCGTCACACGCGTGCCAATTGCCCATCCCCCGTAATATGTACACAGATTGTACCGTTAATCATTAGGGTAGTTACAAATCGCTCCGCACAGGTACAAATAAATACATTATGTATGAACAGATGTTCCCGTGATAAATGCTGTTCGAATCGCTTCCTACCTATGTATGTTTAAACATACATAGAACTGTATGTATGTTCAAAGTCCTGTAATTTATATTCGATTTGTTTCAATTCACATCGATGTAGGTAATTTATTCGGGTGAATGCGACTATATTGTGTATAATGCTTTGCAATAGATTTGGTAGTTATTCATGTAAATAGCGCTTTTGATGTATGAATTGATATAGTCAGTATGATAAATTAAATAATCGTATGTTTTTTGTACCGAGGGATATACTTCTACCATAACCACACAAGTAATTTCGACACCCCAATATAATGTATGTTAGAGCGAGTTCACATACACGACAGTATTCCGAATCCAGTAAAAAATACTGGATCCGTTATTTTTATTGTGTCCCGCCTGCCATATGCGACGCAGCTGCCATTTGTTTAAATGATCCATCGGTACAGATGTGAACAACACATCCAGTACCGACGGACCCGTTAAAACGGATCCGCTGTGTGAACGGGCTCTTATTGACAGAAATTAAAATTGTGTAAAAACACGGTTATAATATTGTTTAATTCATTCCCTAAAACACTTCACTATTTTCTCATATAATTACTAACATTACAATACTAATTTCTATAAATAAACCATGGAAGAAACCAAAATTCACCACCAAAGGAGAGACCACAAGAAAAAAAACGTTTTATTACACTAACAACCATTGTTGCTCGTAAAAATAATAATTAAAATGGCGTACAGGGCTATAATTACGTCACTATAGCCATTAAAGGAGCACGTACCTATACGCATTACTGCTGACAACTTATGATGGCTATCATTCAGGTTAATTGTTTAGTAGCCTTATGTGCGGTAATGGGGTATTTGTATGGATACAACACGCTATTTATCATTAGCTATTTAGATAGGATTTGCACGACGTTGAACATAACATACACTGATCAAATCATCGTCTGATTATCGAGTCCTTCTGTCTGCTTATGGTGTTCCTCCTACGAAAAGGGAGGATCCTCCTACCAGGCGGGTCTTATGCCTGGCGGGCCACTGCCCAACGGTTGATGTTGAGAAGTTGTATACATACTAACTCCGTGTCAGATCTTGATATCGCGATGCAGGATTTGTGACATTTCCTTTGACAGCTGTCATTGTTGTCGCTTTAGTCTGCTAGACACTTGTCATGCTGCGTAGTTCTCATGTGGCGTGATAGATGCCGTCACAAGCACATACAGTGTTAAAAAAATTATAGCCAGTCAGCAAGGTTGGTAGCGCGGTTGACTGCCCAGGATGCCTCGGATCTACTTAAGTATCTTCACTCGTGGAGGTTCTTTTCATACACCCCATGCTTCTTTTCAAGGTGGAATATATCTTCAATTTCTAAAAAAAAAGAAGAAAGAAAGAAAACACATTTATTTAGCACAGACTAAAAGGCACACAAAACATAAAGCAGAAAAAAAAGAAATTAGTAGGAAAGTGTGCCTCACAAAAAGGTCCAGTTCAGCAAAAATGCCAGACAACTAGTGCCTGACGCTGATTCGAACTGGGCCTGAAGTGTGAGGTATCTAAAACTAAGGATCCGCTATGTTCACGTATCAACTGCGCTTCATATATTTGCAGCTGTTCTATTGGGACAGTTTTTTTTTTAATTCTCGACTTTGTCGCCTTGGGCCCTAGTCTCAGCTGATGGTAAGCGCAGATAGGGTATAAGAAGGAGCACACGACTCCAAGGAACAGAGATATAGAGAGATTCCCCTATACTCCTCTGGCTCTCACATGCACCCGACGGAACACAGTAAACTGCTTTGCGCCGGACTTTAATGTGAGGGTGGTAGCTAGCCAAGCGGACCGTATAGATCCTACCACCAAGCGTGCTGGGTTAGGACTATGGGTTAATTTGGGTATTTTTTTAAGCAGGAAGCATGCTATTCTCTTAAATAGTACACTTTACGTTAGCGAAAACTTTCAAAATGAATAGTTTTGTTTTTGTTGTCAAAAAAATTGAATACTACAAAGAAAGAAAACCATAAGAATATTGTATGTTTGCTGCTTCAAAAAAATACCTGACTCAGCCTACAGTACGCGTGCAGCGACTCGCGTCTTCACTGTGTTCGACGACAAAGCAATAATGTGCGACACGCTTTCCGAAGGGCGACGATGCACGCTTCGAGTCTGAGCATTATCAAGATTATCCTGTGAAACATTTCGCGATACAACTATCATCTTATCTGACGAAAACTCGTCAAGTGAGAGATCAGCTATTCTGTATACCCAATTGGCGAACTCACTTCTGAATTCGCAGTAAAATCGCATAAGTGGTATTCGATAACATATTGTGTTCATTCATTCTTAGGTGAAGTGAGTTGTGAAGATATGCATTATACAGCTTCGCATTATAATACAACGCATATAATTTTGATAACTGCCTCGTTGGTTTAGTGGTGACAAGCACGACTGCTGAATGTGAGGTCCTGGGTTCGATCCCCAGGTCGGGCAAAGTGTTATTGGGTTTTTCCGTTTGGAATTCCTCAGAAGTAGCTCGGAATTTGGATTTGTGCCCGGTTGATGGCAATAAGCTCACCCCCTATTAAATGGGACTTAAACATAACGGCAAAATTAATGTGTAACTATACACCTCTGTCCAACCCTTCGGGGAATACAGGCGTGATTTTATGTTATAATTTTGATAGTCCAAAATAGTAAGAGTGACGCTACTTCACACAGAAACTGTTTGCAGGACCTGTTTTAGCGGACCCTTTTTTATTTTGGTGATGGCGCCTGTAGTTGTATGAGCGAGTTCACATACACGACAGTATTCCGAATCCAGTAAAAAAATACTGGATCCGTTATTTTTATAGTATCCTGGCTGACAGATGCGATGCAGCTGCCATTTGTTTAACTGATCCGTAGGTACAGATGTGAACAACACATCCAGTACTGACGGATCCGTTAAAACGGATCCGCTATGTGAACGGGCTCTTAGTAGATATAAATCGTGATCATTGGGCCAATTCCACTAACAGAAACGTTGATCATTCGCAACCGAACCGAAGTGGAACCGTTCATCGGACTCGAGCAGTAATAAAATTATTTAATAACAAAAAACAATGCTTGGTAGAAGGATCTTTACCGTCCGACTGGTTAGCTACCCTCACATAAAAGTGTACCCAACGGAACACAGTAAACTGCTTGACGCAGAAGCAGTTTAATGTGTTCCGTCGGGTACATAGGGGAGTCCCTCTATATCTTTGCCATTTGGATTCGTGTGCTCCATCTTAGACCCAGTCCAAACGACAAAAAGAAACTGAAATTTATGGTTTTGTTTATTGGTGACGGTTGTGGTTCGTTTGGCAACAATGGCAGCATCGAATGACGATGTTGATAAGTGTTATAAAACCTATCAATGTCAAATACTCAATAAAAATGTCAACATCTAATATATATCCTTTATTGTATGTTGTAAAGCTAAAATTACAATATACCTAATATTGCAATTTAATTGTAATCATTCAGCGACTCCTGCTGCTGACTGTTTGTATTTTATTTTATTGTATTCTTAACTACTTATTTTGTTATTATTTGCACGCCACACATGGCAGAATATGATTGTTATCACAATAATGTATGTAAGATCTTATTTGTACCGTGTTCATCCAAATAAAGATACTATTGGCTGACTGTACAGAACAAAGTTTTAACAGGTCTACATTCGCAGTGGCGCCAATTGGTGTCGATTTTAGAACTTATAAAAAAATTCTGCCATTGCGTTAGTAAATTTGGTCTCCAGTACCTACATCACTAATACATCCGTTTTCTTTACGGTGATCTAACCCCTACGGTGATCTAACGGTGATTTACACCTTGGTATAAAATATCGTGGGTTCGATTCCCGCACGGAACAAATATTTGTATGGCCTACAGATAGTTGTTCCGGGTCTGGATGTTTGTGCGTGTGGAGATTTGTATATGTAAACGAACCCACGATACAGGAGAAATCCTAGTGCGGGGCAACGTTTTAAAAAAAAAACTTGTGTTCCGCAGCAAACATGTACGTAGATCATTAAAACACTTGTTTTAAAAATTTTATACATGGTTATTCCATGTTAAAAACAAGTAACTACTCCTAAAAATACCTTTAAACAATTTGTTTACAACTTGTATCGCAACTTGTTTTGAGGTGTAAATACGAGGTTAGAATAGAATTCTTAATTCAAATCCCCGACTAAAATCCAACGAACGCAAAAAACATGATTTTCCAAACACTATTAAAATAATGTAGGTACAATAATAATTGATGTACCTGTCAAAAATAAACGAATATATACGGAACCGACCGCACTGCGCGCTTCGATAAGTACTGATATTATACAACCAATTACAAAAAAGAGCTGATAGGTAATTCTACCTTTAATTAATATTCTCCCAGAATAAAATTAAATCCGAGCAAGCCATATCAAATGTTTGAATCATTAAGACCCTATTGTCCAATTTTACGTAACTACACGATATTTAACGCTAATGTTGTTGCAAAATAATAATTATATTATAACTGAACAATGGTGCCGATTCCCTTATTCACAGACAGCGCGAGAAAAGGACAGTGATAGATAAGAACTAAGTTAGAGATGTCAAACTAGTTTACGCTTTGTTTTCAGTCGAAGCATTCTGACGTGTCGTTTAAAGAACACCGCCCATCTCCTATACATCGTTGGGCCCACAATTTGATGAACCGTTACAAGTTCCAAATTAGTGTCATTTGTTAGATTAAAATATAAGCTTTAAGCTGCCTTAGTTTCAGTTTCATTGATAATTGCATAATCAAGATATATGGACTCGAATCTAAGGTTAGGTTATACTAGAGATTGTGTTATTTAACAATATATTTTGCAATAATCTATCTGGTATTGTTCAGATGACTAATAGAAAAATGTTGAGATAGGTTTCCATTGTATAAAATAAACTGATTGAACAGAGTGAATGATATACAGCGGCTAATGCCTATACCTACATATAAAAAAATAGAACAACTATTTATTACAAATGTGTTTTCAATTGCATTGGAAACTTTAATTCAACTAAATTTGACAGTTCTTATTTACGTCTGTCTTTTTCTTATTTTATCAGAGTGAAAAAGATGGCAATAGCCTAAATTAAGTTTAATTTGTGCACAACAGAATCGGCACCAATGACTGATGGAGGTGTCGCGTATGTAATTATTAAAACGTACTCTAATTGGAGTATGCTTAGGTGGTCATGTTGAGAGAATGAGTGAAAGGCGTTTAACAAAAGGAAGAATTTATAAGGCGGATGTCATTAATGGGAACGCCGGTAGAGGACGTCCTAAAAGGACAAACATCGATGTTATCGGTGATGTTCTTCACAAAGGACAGGTGCGTTGTACTCTCACCCGGCGTGCGTGTATGACAAGATGTATGAATGTGGATGATGCGAAAGGAGTAGGTAAGGGTTGTATAGTTTCTGCCTACCCCCATGGGAAAAAGACGTGAGTTTATTTATTTATTTAACTAAATCGAATCCATTTAGACATGCATACTGTCTAAATGGATTCGATTTAGTTAAATAAATCTTAAAGAATTTAACTATGTTTTCGTTTTACGAAGTATTATTAATATTTTTTTCAAGTATTTGGTTCACATTTATTTTCGTGGTTAATTAACAACCACGCGGATCATACGATTTGCAAGGTTAAGCTGTGCTTGCCGCGGTCTGTCTGTGGGTGGGTGACCGTTCGTTACACATCGAGACCGCTCCTTGACTCGGAGAGCACGTTAAACAGTCTGTCCTGGGTGTCATACGAATACTTATGACAGTCGTTACGGGTAGTCAGAAGCCCGAAAGTCTGACAACCGGTCTAACCTTAGGATATCGGCATTGCTCAGTAACTGGGTTGCGGAGGTCTGATGGCAGTCGCTCCGCAGTCCGCAGTCGCATCTGGTTAGACTGGAAGCTGACCCTAACATAGTTGGGAAAAGGCTAGGCAGAACGGTTCACATTTATTTTAAATTGTGTTGAATTAAAATCAGATAATTTCTATAGGGAAAACACTACTGTTTTTTCTTGGCTGCTGCCATTGTCTGTTCTATTGACAACTTTTTTAAGGACTAGCTGTGCACGCGCAACTCCTCCCGCCTTTCGTTTTCGTATTTCGGTATTTCGTTTTTCATAGAGAGTTTTCTACACATTGTTTCTACGTTTAGCGGTTTAGGCTGTGCGAGAGTCTTACATTAAGACATACATAAGCAGATAATTTTCATATGCAATCTCTAAAATGTCTCATTCTCTTTTTTAGGGTTCCGTACCCAAAGGATGCCAACGGGACCCTTTTACTAAGCCTACGTCGTCTGTCCGACCGTCCTAATGTCTGTCACAGGGTTAATATTAAGCCAGTTGAAATTTTCACAAAATACGCGTTCGAGCAAATATTGAAAATAATAAAAAGTCTGAACCCAAAGTCCCCTTTGGGTTTAAACTTTACACTAAAATAAGAAAACATGAAAGAAACATTTATTTTTCCCTTTTTTGTTCCTGCTCTACCTTGAAAAAAGGGAATACATACAAACGTGAAACTTGGTATGATTGTAGTGCATACTCCATATTTTAACAACAAATAATAAAAACAGTTATTTCACACACAAGTGTAGTAGTACGGAAACCTTAGTACGCGAGTCCGACTCGCAATTGGCCGGATTTCTTTACTAAATATGGAATAAGATAACATAAAAGCTAATAGAGATAACCTACGATAACATGTCCCGCCCCTCCAAAATTCAAAACGCTTCAATGTATTTGTGAAAGTATTTATAAAGCACCACCAATACTCCCAACCTCTTTGCTCCCAACGCATGTGTGCGTGTTGAGACAGTCGTCAAACAAAAACTACAACTACATACACACTCTTTCGTAAAGATGTGACTAAACACATTGAAATAGTATTTTGGAGGGACGGGACATGTTAGCGTAGTTTATCTCTAATATTTTATTTCTATAATTTGATTCGCACGTAATACAACAAAACAAACTACACAATAACACCAGACCACAAAATTTAAACTGTACATAACAATCGCAACGCAAAGCGGCATAACATGATAATATTCGTAATTCTATGAAGCAAAATGTAGGTTGTAATTTCCCCCTATAAAATAGCTTTACCCGATCCTCATTGTTCAAGCAACACTCGTTCAATATGAAGCCATGACGCAGCGATACTGTTAATGGGTTTCAGTTTAAATACGCTGTTTCACGTCGCCGCGTCGGAACGACAATTAAGCTTGAGATACGGGTTTTTTATTATAATATGGGTATACAATCTTTTTTTTTATATTTTACCATAGACCCGAAAAGGGGGTGTTTGTACTCATCACTATGAATAACTTTTAATTTGGAACCAACCCAAAATTTGTGAAAAAAGTCAGCTGTTCCAAACATTTTGTCAAGTAATATCTTCTTCTTCTTCCTGCCCTCATCCCACACTAGGTGAGGTCGGCACAACATGTATTTCATAAATCCATGTTGTTAGAGGTTTTGGCTTATTGTTTTATGACCGGCCGCCTGCCTGACATCAACCCTCCTTCGAAATACTCGTTGTCCCGTCGCGCGGGTGACCAAATGTGCTTGCTGATATTATGTACTGGGTCCCCAAAATGATATGCTTGTCAATCTTATTGCCGACAACTAAGCAGACTGTGTTCTTCTTGGTGGAGTATACTTGCAGTTCCTCGACCCACTCATTCAGTTTTGCTAGGGACTTTGGTTCTGGCACAGTTTGGTTGGTTTGTCGAGTAATATATGAAGTGATAAATGTATGGAACGACTGTTGTTTTTCGCGATTTTAGGGTTGGTTCCATACTAAAATTTGTTTATAATGATAAGTACAATGACCCCTTTTCTAGTTTTTGGTAAACAAAAAATAAAGTTGTAGGTATAGCATTTTCATAAAAAAATTATGGTTAGGATTTATTAAGATAGACGTGTTTTCTCCGCTACAAACAAAGTAACTTTTAATCACCTCTCAATAGTCACACAGCTATTTTTTCGTGTATATTATTGGTTTTCTTTTAAATTTTGATTTCGAGTAGATACCATTTTCCCAGTAACTGGGTTCCGGGGGTAACATATTGGTATTAAGCTGCATCTGGTTAGAGTGGAAGCTGATCACACATAATTAGGAAAAGGCTAAAAAGAAGAGACAGAGATTTAGTAGATAGTTTTGCTAGGGCCCTGTATTGAAATAGACGTGTATTCTCTAACTACTTTCTGTTCTTTCTAATTAACCACTTTTGGTCACAGTTCGTTGTTCGTGTTATTTAAATTTTAGTATTCTCTTAAGTTTTGTTATTGTGTCTTACGATTCTATAGTTGTGAATACATCTATAATGCTTAAGCAAATCGTTGTAAGCCTTAATAGGGTTTACTTTTGTCCCATGATTTTTACTATTTCGATATCGAAGTTCAACGTAGCTTTTTTCTCTTTTTGAAGTAGTATTTCATTTTCAGTATTTCAGAAATAAATACCACGCCAATACACGATATAATTCAATGTGATTCCCTTCTATATGGCACCTTCATCTTCAACTACTCCCGGATTCCAGTAATAAATATTTAAATGAGCAATATCTCAAAAAGATCATCTCGGTATATCATTATAATTCTCAGGAGTAAAGTAATACCCAAACATGAGCATATATTTATGTATTTTCGGTCAAAATAGCTACATTATTATTCATAAGATACGTTATTACAAAATGGAAAGTTTTATACAACATAATACCTACTATCTGCAAAAATAAATACAATAAAAAACAATGTTACCTACTCTAAAATGTTATTGTAAGTTTTCATAAAAATCTAACAAAAATGTTTCTTTTCCTTTCAGATCGGAAATTTTCTTCACCAATCAACGGCTCTAATGAAGCAATCCGCAGACGGGATATTGGAGTAGCAGCCGCTCGCGCCACCTTCCTCGCGCAATAAAACAACATACCCCTGCTGACTCCACCAAAGATTCTGCTCAAACAAAAACTGACTTTATTAGAACCGCACAAGGACCACAATCCCCTAACATACTGCAGTCAAATGGCTCTGCTCCGAATTGAAAACACAATCCAAGCAATATGTCAATTAAAGCCTATTCTCAATTGTAATCAAGCGCGCCATTCTAAGACCAAAAAGCTCCGCGACGAGGTCGTATTTCAGACTTGATTCGTTAACGCAATTTAGGCATCGTAGCTAAACAAAGGGAGAAACAAATCCAATGTATGGTTACGTCAGGAAAACGAACAAATTAATCGTCACCCAAACCAGGGATTCGTATGGCGACTCAAAGTCATAACTCCTACTGTTCACTGCCTAGCTTTGTTGCTTTACCTTCATGTCTTTTCGTACTGGCTATTCTTTTGCAACCGGCACTAGCCTCGGTTGAACTAGAACCAATTTTAAGTCCAGAGTTTAACGTAAGCAATCCGAACTCCACGGTAAACTGGACGTTTATAGACGACAACTCCACACTCTTGAAGCAAGGTAGCATAAAGCATTCAAAATATTCCATACCTGTTACAATTTTCTTGGTCACTTTATTTTTGGTAGTCATAATCGGAACAATAATTGGGAATGTACTAGTTTGTGTTGCAGTGCGTTTAGTTAGAAAATTGAGAAGGCCTAGTAACTACTTGATCGTATCACTGGCAGTGAGTGACTTGTGTGTAGCGTGTATTGTGATGCCAATAGCCACCATCTACGATATTATGGGAACGTGGCCTTTCGGACCAGTTATATGCGACTTTTGGGTGTCAAGTGACGTTCTATCCTGTACTGCAAGCATCCTCAACTTATGCATGATATCTGTAGATCGATACTATGCCATCACGAAACCTCTAGAATATGGTGTGAAAAGAACCCCTCGAAGGATGCTCTTCTGCGTTTTCCTCGTCTGGATAAGCGCAGCGTTCATATCCCTCCCGCCAGTCCTAATTCTAGGTAATGAGAAGACTGAAACATCCTGTTCTGTGTCGCAGAATCAGGCGTACCAAATCTATGCGACCTTCGGTTCGTTCTACATACCATTGACTGTAATGGTCGTGGTCTACTATAAGATATTTAGGGCTGCTAGGAAGATTGTAAAAGACGAGAAACGTGCTCAATCGCATTTGGAGACGCACTGCTACCTGGAGATAAATGTTAAGAACGGTGGAGCGGCAGAAGCTAAGCTGTTGGGCAACCAGTCGACGCAACCTCCCCCGAGAGGATCCACAGCGAGTACGAATACAACGGTGAGCTTATTAATATAAATTGTTTTGTAAATCATAATCTTCTAATAAATTCTCTACGGAAAATAGATATTGTAATACGAATCTAGCTACGGTTTCCCAGTGTTTGTCTTATGTTGTTTACTGAGGAATACCTGATCACTAGATTGGTTATGGTTTCAAGGTCGAGTTGCTAGATCTTGGTCAACTTGGCTAGGAATCCGGTGATTGCAGTGAAGCTCTTACTTTTTTTATTCATAGCTAGCGAGCCCATAAATCTATTATTTATTCCAATTATAAATAGCCTTTGACATTCCACTCTAGATATAGACTCTTTCACAGAAGGGTGTTATTTAGTGCTACTCGTGCTTAGCCGGCGCTCTAGCCTTAGCGACTGCTATCGCTGCTTCTAGAATGTTTAGACAATGAGAGGTTTCAACATTACTATTGGTCCAACCATTTTAATAAATTCTAAGTATGCACTACAACAAATGATTTTTTATTTGTTACAGTGTAGCGTAGACAAAACAGAAAGCACGATTGGGAGGTGCTTCAGCAGCCAAAGGAAGTCCAACGAGTCTCAGTGCCCGATGTTACAACATCCAAAGACTCCTACGAAGCCTATACACACCATAAACCGATCGCCAACACAGTTAGTGCCCGGAAAACAAACGATAATCGAAAGACGAAGACAATCCTCAGAAAGCAATCAGAAAACTACGACGAACAGAATTCGGTCGTCACTCTCAAATTTTGCTCATAAAAGCCATATCGCCAAAGACTTACTGCATCCACAGTCTGCAGTCCATCAGAAGAAGCTACGGTTCCAACTAGCCAAGGAGCGCAAAGCATCCACAACCCTCGGTATTATCATGTCCGCGTTCGTGATCTGCTGGCTACCATTCTTCGTGTTAGCCCTGCTCCGACCATTTGTGAAAGAAGACGCGATCCCTGATGCAGTGAGCGCGCTGTTCCTCTGGCTTGGCTACCTTAACAGTTTGCTTAACCCAGTCATATACGCGACTCTGAACCGAGACTTCAGAAAGCCGTTCCAAGAGATCCTCTTCTTCAGATGTTCCAATCTGAACCACATGATGCGTGAGGAGTTCTACCACAGCCAGTACGGTGATCCTGATCAACATTACTGTGTTAATAATACGACTAAAATGCATAATTACGAGGAGGGTGTTGAAATAGTTTCTGCCATCGATAGGGAGGAAACTAGAGCTTCGGAGAGTTTTCTATGATTGACAATGCCAGAGGTCGATACCCGAGACCTAGATACTGTGATCTAATTAAGACTTTTTTTATATAGAACCGCGGTCTAACAGTGTTGATTTTGTCGATTTCATTCGTTTTAATAACTTGTGTATTATAAAAGGCTGTTTCTACCCAACTAGTCGTTACTTATGTAAATGTACTCGAGGTTTTGTTTGATTATGTAAACCACATATTAGTTAGCCATTTTATATATGCAATCAGAAAGTGTATAAGTAACACGTCTTAAATAAAATAGTAGCTATTGTAAATATTCATAATCAATAAATAGTTTAGTGACAGTAATGTTACATTTTGTCATTATTGTTATCTGTGTGTTTTGACTCTGTGTTCCTGAAACATTTTCTCTTTGCAAATATAAATGGACCTCAAGTAAATTGTACGATTTTATTATTAAGTAGGTATTATAAGTCACATGGTAAATTACGTCACGTTATAAATAAATAGAATAATAATATGGGATGTGAATGTATTATTATTATTTAATAGTTTTGGAATGACCAAAGAGGTATAATATTAACTTGAAAAAAGTGAGGTTTTAAAGTAAGATCTTGTGAATTTGATAAACTTTATTAATAGACGTGTATTATATTGTTAATTAATAAATGATGTATATGACATTAAGTTAGTCAGAAGTATTAATCCATGTGATAGTAGATATAGAATTCTATTCTTGGTTAGGTTTCATAACATTATTATTTGTTACTGTATAGATTTTCTTCTATTTTTATCATTTATCAAATATATTTTATGTAAATATATATATATATATATATATATATATTAATATATTACGTATAAGTTAATGTAAATATAAAGAAGCAAAGCATCTTTCAGATCTACATGTGGATAAAGTAATAATAATAGGCACTGCCAGATAAATAATAATTAAACAATATAATAAAGTGTAATAACCATAGGATTTTAGAAAATACCTTTGCTTCATTTCTTCATATGCATAGTAACACAGCTAGACTAGCTGTCAGCCTATCTTACGTCATTATTAACTTTATCCTAATAAGAATAGAACTCAAAAAGCCTTGTATAACTTTGCCAGATAGTATGGTTCAGAGTTGCCTTCTTATGATATTCATTTTCTCCTTCATAATTTGTTAAAACTATTCTACTATTGTATGTTATATTATAATATTTGTTATTATTACGTAACAATAAATATTTATATTATCCACTTCTGTTTCAAATTAGATTTACTTAGAACAAAAGTCAGTGTTGTAAATATTGTTGATAATACTAATGTCATTAAGAAATAATAATACGGTTAATAAGTATAAATAATAAGTGAATATATCGCAGAAACCGTGTGGGGAAACTACGCTTGGAAAAAATAATTTGACAGTTCAATTTGATGTTTTTATTAATAACGTACATACTAAAATTTCTTTGGTGTAGTTTCTTTCCAATGTGAATATCGTGTTTGTTAATAAATAGATGTATCTAATAATAAAGGTTGACCACAAATTACTCAGTACTTTTGGGTCTAAAATTCATTTTGTAAATCTTATAGTTATTATTAATGCCATATTCTGCCATCAAAATATATTTTTCAATATTTATGTCATTTGAAATCTACATTTTGTTCGTAATTCAACGTTGAGGAATATTAAAGTTTCAACAAACGTGTAATATATAATTCTAAATGAATTATTAACATCTGTGATTGGTAAACTATACTTACCTCAATCCTAATTTAATGTCTTCAACGTTGCTAAGGCCGGAAGGGTAAGTCACTCATGATATTTATTGTAAAAGAATAAGTATGTTTTTTCTTTTTTATCGTGTCGCTGGTTTATCAAATATACCTACAAGGTTAGTCGGAAAGGGGGTACTAAGCCGAAAGGGTGTTAAAGTAACCATAATAAGGGATAACTGTTGTTCTACAACTTTCCCCAAAACTCGATAGTTTAAAAGAAATAGCTTTTCAAAGATTTCGTAAAAAATATGCTAAAATCTATCTGTCCATAGCTATGATCAGCTGTATTTACTATTTAGGTCATATTTGGGGTCACGGATTAGAACCTTAATTTTCTGAATTCATAACTAAAGCAGGTATGATTTTTTTTGTAAAAACTAAAATAAAAATAATTTCCCATGCAAATAAAAATTATCGAATTTTGAAATTTTAACACTTACAATAAAACAGTCATCATCATCAGTGATACTATAAGTGGCTTTCGGTTTAGTACCCTCTTTCCCACTAACCTTGTATAGTGTTAAACCTTGTGGATTTTGAGGTCTTCCTTATTGACGATCTTTTTAAGTTCTAAAATCATTTTCTATTGAGCATAATATTTCAAGCCATTACCTAATAGACACAATTTAATTTGTGGTTTCCGCTGCCTCAATGTGCTTCGTCATTGGTGCCGACTCCCTTGTTCACCAACTACAATAAAATTAGAGAATTGCTGTCTTTTACTAAAAGACAGCGCGAGAAAAGGACGGAGATAGATAAGAACTAAGTT
This sequence comes from Amphipyra berbera, assembly GCA_910594945.2. Taxonomy (NCBI): domain Eukaryota; kingdom Metazoa; phylum Arthropoda; class Insecta; order Lepidoptera; family Noctuidae; genus Amphipyra; species Amphipyra berbera. Next base: position 7,301,535 of record OU343144.1, on the reverse strand, counting down.
AGAGATGTCAAACTACACTGGCCTGCAAAAATAAGTATCACACTTTTAAAATTTCAATTTTTTCTAAACTATAGAAGTTAGAGATTTAAAATAAAAAACGTTTTATAGCAATTTTTATCAGCATTCTTTGAAACTATAGTAAGAAAGTTAAACTCTTTTTTGAGTCCTTTTTGTTTCGAAAATATATCTTGTGTACTTAAAAAGTAATTGCAATTTTAAAAGTGTGATACTTATTTTTGCAGGCCAGTGTAGTTTACGCCTTGACCTTCACCGTTTGTATAATCGACACGCTCTGACGTGTCGTCTAGTATGAAAATTGTAATTCAACAAAATTTGACAGCTCTTAATTTACGTCCGTCTCTTTCTTATTTTTAACCAACTTCCAAAAAAGGTTCTCAAGTCAACTGTATGTTTTTTTGATTTTTTTTGTATTTTTTTTGTTCCGCGATATCTATGCTAATTGCGAACCGATTTTAATGATTATTTTTTTGTTTGAAAGAGTATTCTTTCTCAAGTGGTCCCATTTAAATTTGGTGAAGATCTGATGAAGAACTTCGGAGATAGACAATTTGAAGTCGGTTTTATTTTTCTTAAAAAGTTTTATCAGAGTGAAAAAGATGTCAATAGACTAAATTAAATTTAGTTTTTGCACAACCGAACCGACACCAATGTATACTTAAAGTTCAGACCAACACGGTTACGACTTGCCGTTTAAAGATATTAATGAAAAATTCTCTTTATAATTCCCTTATCAACTACAAGATTAGGATTTGCCGATAACGTAAAGTAATTCAAAGCGCTACTTTTTTTTGAGAAGTAATTAAATGATTAGCGATATACATGAATGGTCAGCAAAAAAAATTGCTATTAAATAGTCTGAGCAACTCGACTAGCTAGTTCACACAGAAACTATTTACAGGATCCGTTTTCATTTTGGTGACGGTGCCTGTAGTTGTAAAATACACGACAGTATTCCGAATCCGGTAAAAAATACTGGATCGGTTATTTTTATCGTATCCTGCCTGACAGATGCGACGCAGCTGCCATTTGTTTAACTGATCCGTCGGTACAGATGTGAACAACACATCCAGTACCGACAGATCCGCTGTATGAACGGGCTCTTAGGTTAGACGTGGTGGCTATTTCTTTCAAACAAATCAGAAAAGCTTATTGTTGAAAATCCGACACAGTTTTCTCCGCTGATCGATTATACATTTTCGCTGACCATAACCTCAATATTTAGCTGTTTAAATGATAGCCCTTAAGGCCGATTTACATGAGGACATTTTCTTGAAGCAAGACTCGTTCTACCTTTATCTTTCTTTACGATGAAAACAGAGATAGCATGAGACTTGCTTCTAGAAACTATCACCGTGTAAACGAGCCTTTATTTTTTACTTTAGCTTGTCCTTAAATGATAAATTATATCCAAAAGCGATTTAGTATTGTAAAAGTGAAAACTGATCTGGTACCTATAAAATTACTATGGACCCCTAAAGCCCCCTCTTGTCTTCCTTTTCTTTGTTTACCGACTATTATGGTCTATCATGGGTGTCATATATCTGTGACAGTCGTTACGGGTAGTCACGAGCCCGATAGTATGGCAACCGGTCTAACCTTAGGATATCGGCATTGCCCAGTAATTGGGTTGCGGAGGTCTAATGGCAGTCGCTCCGTGTAAAATATTGGTATTCAGCTGCATCTGGTCAGACTTAAAGCTGACCCCAACATAATTCGGAAAAGGGTAAGAGGAAGATGGTCTATCATGAGTTTTCTTTAAATCAAAAGATTTATTTGGTGTAGTTTTGAAATCTTTTTCAGTAGCATAAATATGATCAATTTGTTTTGTTACATCCTCCATCTCCCTCGTAACCTTATTCCCAACTATGTTGAGGTCAGCTTCCAGTACTTTACACGTAGCGATTCCCATGAGACCCCTGCAACCCAGTTATTGGGAAAGGTTAGACCGGTTATCAAACTTTCGGACTTCTGACTACCCATTACAACTGTCATAGGTATCCTATGACACCCGGGACCGGCGTTTTAATGTTGTTACATCCTCCATAATTTAATATAATTTAAAAACATAATATCATTCATGACTGGCTATCCAGCTTACAATTACTATTCACCATATCCCAAAGTTAATTTACCTCTATTAACTGTAAATAATTAAAAGTATAATTTAAATAGAGCTCTTAGAGTACAAAGCACCGTTACGTTTGTTTGTTAAATAATTATTTGTGTTCTTTATTTATTTATGAAATGTATTTATTATGTCTAAGTATAGTGTAAATGTCGTATAGGTGTTAAAACATCGAATGTATAACAAAGTGTACATACAACGTGTACATTCGATGTTATGGCATTGTTTATATGGGTCATGTACACATTTGTGAATGTTGCCACATTTTTGACTTACATTGAGGGATTATAATTTTCTATATTACAGGTACATATCTCTGTCAACATAATTATTATAAAAAAGCAACATGGCTTCATCTGTTTACTTGTTTTGGTGATATTGTACAGCCGTTTGCAAATATAGTAACTTGAATTTTTAGGAAGGTTTTAGTACCTAGTTATCTTAAACATCTATGTTCAACGGAGCAAAAACGGTATATAATAAAACCAAGTCCACAATAAGAGCCATGGTGGCTCTTGTTTATGTCACAATGACCCTTCCAAGGGCCACTACGACATACCCTCTTCATTTTTTATATAAGATCTTACTAAAATTATTTAGGCCTGTATTAATAAACTGCTCTCATATGAGAAATCCCTCTTAAGTGTAGTTATAACATGACTTTTTTTTCAAATGTATGGATGTTTACTTTATGGTAGCTACCGTTGGAAAATCTCTCACCACGAGTTCCCGTTCCCGAGGACCCGTTTTAGCGGATCCGTTATTATTTTGGTGATGGCGCCTGTAGTTGTATGAGCGAGTTCACATACACGACAGTATTCCGAATTCAGTAAAAAATACTGGATCCGTTATTTTTATCGTATCCTGAGTGTCAAATGCGACGCAGCTGATATTTGTTTAGCTGATCTGTCTGTACAGATGTGAACAACACATCCAGTACCGACGGATCCGTTAAAACAGATCCGCTGTGTGAACGCACGGTCAAGTGAGAGCTGTTTATTAATTAGGGCCCTTCGTAATCTGTCAATGTATGTGATCAAAATGTCATCATTTATTATAGTGTAGGCCTTTAGCATTGACGTTGTGTTACAAACTGTGACAATGTACATTATTATTATATGGAAACTTTCATAGTAGCAAAACGAATGGAATTCTTATCTTTTGGCATTGTTGTATTTTTCTTATGTAGGATCCTAAAAGTGACGAAATAAAAACTAGATTCGATGTGGCTATGTTTTATTTATTCCATTACAACTCAGATTATATACCTCTAGATCAGGCATGCACAGACCGCGGCCCGCGGGCCATATGCGGCCCTTCTTCATAATACGTGCAGCCCGCCCGCGAATTAAACTTTTATGCGTTCGTATGAAAATACTGCAATTTTTTAACAATCCATTATTAATTAATCCATCCATCTTAAGATCACTGTATAAAAATAATTGTATTTTTTTTAAATGCCCTGTCTACGTTTTGTTTTAACATTAAACTTTATTCCGACTTTTTTGGTTATTTTTAATTATGTTGGCCCACTTTTAGCTTATAGTCTACTCGAGTAGCCCCTAGTCCTAATAAGTCTGTGCATCCCTGCTCAGGATAGAGCCACTGCGTGGCCTCTGATGAAATAGCAATATAAGGCTAAAATATTCCATCCTCCCATCGTAGAGTATACAATATACACTAAATTCTTAACTAATGGAGTCTATTTCGCATAAATACAAGAATACGTGGAAACCAACGTTCTGTGGCAGTAAGTGACTAACATTAAAAAGTTCGCCAAGCTAAAAAACGACACTTCATTTGAATAGAATAGTTCTACATAAGTTTTTTTTTTATTTGAAATGGGTTTGCTCTTGACTCTAGTCTAGGTCAGAGGAGACAGAGACCAAGTCTACGATGGAGTGAGCTTACCCAGAAGAAGCCTGTTCACTCTAACTTTGAAGAGATTCAGGTTGAATGCATTCGGGAACACAGACGCAGGTAGTGAGTTCCACTCTTTTGCAGTGCGCATTATGAAGGATGTTTGGAAGCGCTAAGTGCGCAAAAATAAGTAAGTAAGTAAGTCACAAAATTAGCCGCATATTTAACCATACAATAGTGTGCAAATAAAAAGGTTAATTTAATACAAAATTATACGCAAAAACAACTTAAAATCTGATTACATGGATATTTGAACAACAAGCATGCAATAGTTTATAAAAGAGCTAACAATTATTTTATTCATAATGTGAACACAACTCAATATAATAAATTACTTTTTAAAACAGAAGATGTGATGCTTTGTCTCGGTTTTCTTAATAATTTTGTATATATGCTTCTCACTTCCACACTTTCTACTGTAATCATGGCTACATCTAGAAGAATTTAATCTAAGATAGACACGCTATCTCATATAAGTAACATGTGCCAATCTGCCAAATGCATTGACGCAATAAGGTTCAAAATACCGCTAGCCAGCTGTCAATATCAACGGCACTAAGGTTCCAGAACCGCAGCTCGTTGGTACCATGTAACAGCGCATCTAGTACGTAAGTACATATTATATCGATGTTCCTTTATATATATCTTTCTTTGGCTTCGTTGATCTAGTAGTGGCAAGCGCGATTGCTGATCGTGAGGTCCTGGGTTCGATCCCCAGATCAGGCAAAGTGTTATTGGGTTTTGCCGTGTGGAATTCCTCAGTAGCAGCCCGGAGTTTGGATTTGTGCCCGGTTAGTGGCAATAGGCTCGCCCCCTATTACATGGGTCTTGAACATAACGGCGAAATGAGGATGTTACTATACACCTCTGCCCAACCCTTCGGGGAATACAGGCGTGATGTTATGTTATGTTTCTTTGGTTTTACGAGTTGACTGGCATCGATACATATCACGGAGAGGAGGGTGGAGCAAGATCTACAAACAATCGACTAAATGACAATTAAAATCATTATAATGCAAATCAAACAGTGGCTGTAGCTTTGTAAATCATAAGGGAAGGCCTTGTCCAGACGTGAGCGGCCATGGACAAACGGAAACACTGGTCTTTTAAGTCTCGTGCTGTCAGTTTCACTTTAAGGCAGAGTAACAGAGACACCACGAAATTAACAACTTAAAATTGAGTAGCGTTTGAGTATTTGGCCATTACCTCCACAGATTTTATCTTTTTACTAGCGCCCGTCCCGGCTTCGCACGGGGGGACATTTTCCCTGTTTTTGCAACATTTTTCATTTATGCTCCGCTCCTATTGGTCGTAGCGTGATGTTATATAGCTTATAACCTTCCTCGATAAATGGACTATCCAACACAAAAATATTTTTTCAATTCCAACCAGTAGTTCCTGAGATTAGCGCGTTCAAACAAATAAATAAACTCTTCAGCTTTCTAATATTAGTATAGATTTTTCATGTGGTTAATGACTAACCTGGTGTCAGAGTTTATACCACCCATAGGCCTCTGATTTGGCTTCACATACCGTCGAAAAATATCTCTCAGGCATGCCGGTTTCCTCACGATGTTTTCCTTCGCCGTTTTTAAGTAAGTGATAATTATACAATACGCACATGAATCCGAAAAGTCAGAGGTCGAAAAGCCTTTGGTTCGAACTCGAGACCTATGACTTGGCAGTCCGACGGTCACACCACTAGGCTATCACTGCAAAATTTTATCATAATGTGCCGCAATTCAACTGAGGGAAGTATAACTCTTTAATAACAAATAGGTATTAGCAACACTTAACTTCTAAATTGAGTAAATAATAACTATAACTATAGTCAAGTCAATCACTAACCAAAATTCGGCAATGACTTCCCGACCTTTATCTACCTATGTTTGTTTCTCAGTAAACACGTTTACGTTCATTGAACCGAGTCAGCTGCTAAATAACAATATTACAGAAATATACGTTGGCAAGTTGAGCGGTACACACCTTAAGTTGATGAGTGTTGTCAAACAAATAATACATAAATACAAAACATTTTTTTTGCGACTGAGGAAATGTGACGTGTGGTGCTAAAGGTGCGGTCAGACTATGCGCTCCCGCGCCGCACAAGAACCGCGCACCCCCGCGGCGCACTCATGTCATACCCGCTTCAATTAGTGTTGCGGACGACAATGGCCGAAGCGCGGACGCAACGAGTAATCACGGCGCGAGCGCGAGGAGAGCGCGTTGGTGATGCGAGACGGATGCGGAGCGGGTGCGAGGCGGGCGCAGTTACATCGACAAAATATAATTCGAGATTTATTCAAGTGTCATAAGACCCAAATTATAAACAATGCATTTCAAGACGACTAAGACCCGGGTGCAGACGCGAGTGGCGGGCGCCGAGCAAGCGCTGGTCGTCTACACGCGCTCTAATTTAATAACACAACATTTTCGCTCGGCTTAGACCTATATTTTATAGGATACTTCATATATTATGTATGATTATGACAGTTCCTGCGTGTAGAATCCGCATGAAAGTACCTACGCACTTTTGTTGGAAAAGGTACAAAAAGCGTTCCTTAATTTCCTTTATAAGAGCTTACATGGCTACTGTCCGACTAAATTTCTTCTCAGATGCCTTGGATATAACTCAGAGGTAAAACGAGCTCAAGATCAGCTCATTATAGCATGTAAACGCTCCGTGGAACGATTGGAACGCCTGATCTGCATACTGAGCTGGCTCGGTTCTTTGCTCCAAACAATTACTGTCGCATCAGGAAGCACAGGCTTTTTGCTCTCTCCATGTCGCATCGTTGCACGTACTAAGGGCCGAGCCACATCTGACGGAAGATACGTCACCGATCTTACACATAATTTCATATTAAAATCTCATACCGTACACATTTGACTAAAGCTGCGTTACTAAAATTCCTCGAGTAAATTACGTGACGGAAGATCGGCGACGTATCTTCCATCAGATGTAGCCCTAAGTCCCGAATACCTCGCACACTGGCCGCACTTAATGATCGTTAGGACGCCAAGCCTGACTGTGATGTATTAGCGAATAGACGAATGGAAGACGATCTTGTCAGTATGTTAAGAGTATTGTGAGATGAGCGTGTGAATGTCGTTAAATATATATAATGTCTTTAATTAATGTAATTGGCCAATGGCCGTTTTATGATAAAGTAAAAAAAAAGGATTCTTACCCAAAAAACGATCTCTTTGCGGATGAATGGACGAAGATTATATTAGTATGTCAGAAGTACTATGAGAGGGATTCGTGAAAGTTACGTTACCTAACTTATGTCTTTATGTTTTTCATTTTTTAATATTTATAACTGTCTTTAATTTTATTATTGTAATTGGTTGTCTAACGGTTGTAATTAGAGTAATAAGTAATAACATAACATCACGCCTGTATTCCCCGAAGGATTGGGCAGAGGTGTATAGTAACACCCTCATTTCGCCGTTTTGCTTAAGTCCCATGTAATGGGAGGCGAGCCTATTGTCATCAACCGGGCACAAAAACAAAACTCCGGGCTGCTACCGAGGAATTCGACACGGAAAAGCCTAATAACACTTTGCCCGACCTGGGGATCGAGCCCAGGACCACTAGACCAACGAGGCAGTTATTAAATAATAAATTACGTAATATGCTATGATATTCTAATAGATTATTATAGTGTAATCTGATATGTGCTTCACTAAATACATACTAAACGCCGAGTTAAATAACCTCTCTCTTCCTCCTAGCCTTTTTCCAACTATGTTGAGGTCAGCTTCCAGTCTAAAGAGATGCAGCTGAATACCAGTATTTTACACGGAGAGACTGCCATCCGACCTCCGCAATCCAGTAACTGGGTAATGCCGATATGTATGTTAGATACCGTAGTGCTTTTAATACTGACAATGCTGTTAGCACAAGCCATTTGCGCAAACGTTTGCACAAGCCGCTACAAATGTCGCTAAGTAGTTCTTTACCAGCCGCATATTACAAATACAGTCTACTACCTTTTGAAAAGTAGGATTATTAATCCGTTGAAAGAAAGAAAGGAAAGGAAAGAAATAAAACCCGTGGACAATACATTATGGCCTGTATGAATAAACAACTGTCAATATGGAACAGCATCTCAGGAGCAGTTGTTAACGTCATTAGAACTTCATAAATTACACACACGTCACTAATATTTTTAATTAATTGGACCCTTGAGAGCTATTTATTAATACAAGCTTAACAAACTAATCGTAAGAGCTTATGCACACGAAATCTTTTCTACGCGCAGACGACGCGCGCTAATGTCAAACTCCATACATAAAATCGTTACTCCCTTTTTTTAATTATGGAGTTTGAAGTTCGCGCGCGTCGTCTGCGCGTAGAGAAGACGTCGTGTGCTTAAACCCTAAGCAGTTTAGCAAACGCAATATAAGTAGTATTTCTTTGTAAAAACATAGGCGTAATGTACTCACCATCATTATCCATATTTATTAAGAGCTCATTATCCAAAAATGACCGTCATTATTACATAATTGATAAAAATGACTACGCATCACCGTTTCTTATACAGAATGTAAAATTAGCGAAAGATTCAATGGCACTTTTTTAACCTTGAGTTTTTCTATGGAAACTAAAAAAGACCAAGTTATAAGCGGCGCGATTTTAATCGTCTTCCATTGTGTTGTGGTGACATTTTTTTATGACTTTTAACGTTATCTTCTTGTTCGGTAGTAGCACAAAACAGATAGTACAGAAGTCAATCACATGTATGTACTTCACTTTTCATACCTACGCTCGGCGGTCGTTCTATCTATATATCTATCTCTCTCAAGCGCATGGCACTCGCGCTCGAACTCGCACTCTGGTCCCAATCAGTCCGAGATATCGTGTCCGTGAGCAGTGTCTATGGGAACGTTGCTCGAGCGCACTTTTATGTAGATTGACTTCTGTACATATCTGTTTTGTGGTAGTAGGTACAATTTGCTGTGCAAAAAAACAACTCAAATTACGAACAAATCATGTCCGAGTTAAAGATCACCCGAACTCATTTCGTTTGAATAAAATAATTATTTATACAGGGTGTAAACAAAATCATGTAATTCCTTCAAACCTCGTGATGTACTACTGACATAGATTAAACCTGCACGGGATACTTTAGCGCCCCGAGCGAGCTGCGCGGCTATCGCTCGCCGCGCGGTCATTTAACTCGGGGCGCTAAAATACTTTACGTTAAGAACACATGTTTTCTTCTTGTATTTTTTTTTATTGAATCCAATAGTATCCCTTGCGGGGTTAATCTATTGCATAACACATTCTAGCAATATTACGGTGCCAGAACAAAAAATGTTGTCTGGTTTAGTAGTCATTCGTAATTTTCGGAATATTCCTTATACATATATCGATATTATTGGTGAAGTTCTTCACAAAAGATAGGTGTGTAGTACTCTCAACCGGCGTGCGTGTATGACAAGATGGATGAATGCGGATGAAGCGAAGGGTGTATGTGGCGTTCTATAGTTTCTGACAACCCCCATGGGAAAAGCCCCCATGTACCCCAAGCTTCGAATGGCATAAGTTTCATCACTGTTGAGAGTTTGGTCCAAAATTACTCATAGTCCTTTCACATACCTACCATATTATTTTCTTATTTTTGGACCAAATGCGTATTACTTTCAAATATCTCCTCGTAAACACTCGTGTTCATTCGAGAGTATTATATTATCTGTGATTCGGGCATGCTTGTCCCAATAAACGGGTTGTATTTTGTTTCTTATAAAGCAGGAGATTTTCCTGTATCCCTTCATGTAAAAGAAAATTAAATAACGTTCCCAATGAAAATCGGTATGTTGAAGATAATCGGATACAGCGTTTTGAAACCCGAGATGTAATGTAACAGATTAAATAAATATATTAAGCCTTCAAACGACCTGAGAGGATTTCTCCTGAATGATTATTGTGCCATTTTAGATTTTTAACACAATTTGAATTACATTTATGTCCCTGCTTCTCGAGAATTGGTTATATTCAATTTGATTCTACCTTTTTGCATTTTTCTATAGGTTGCATAAGTTCTTCCTCAAACAAATACAATTTTTAAATTGTAATACATCGAACATATGGATAACTCTATCAAGTTATTTTTAACGCCAATCAAAATTCAATTAAAATGATGATCAGTTAAACGGTACCTTTTTGTTTTATATATTTTTATATAGTGGGAAAATCCTCATGGATGTCTCTCGCCCGGGGAAGACGAGGGGGTCTGCTGGACTCTTACCGGCTAAAAACCCACGGTGTTCCTCCTTCTGACCGTCGGCCGGGGTTGCGGGATTCGTGTAAGCATGCACCGCAACCCCATTTCAACACTCTCATTTCACCGTTATAGGAGCCGAGCCTATTGCCATCAACCGGGCACAAATGCAAACTCCGGACTGCTGCTGAGGAATTCCACATGGAAAAACCCAAAAACACTTTGAGCTACGTGGGGATCGAACTTAGGAGCTCACGATCAACAGTCGCGCTTGCCACCACTAGACCAACGAGGCAGTAACCTATCCATTATTTATTTCTCAATGCCGTTATAATTGCTGTCGCTGTCGTGTATGAACATATCATCACCCAAATTGTCCCGTTGCCAGATCGCATGTTACCTAACGATTTCTGAACACGCCATCATCTTCGTTTTTGGCAACTTGGCATCAAACGACAATGACCTAAGCGCGACGTCGTTTAAAGATGACTTACATCTCACTGTGACATTCTGGTTTTTTTATTGCATAAAAAACGGTTCATGGAATAGCTTGATAAGGGAACGTTGTGGAGTGAAAGAAGATGTAGTGAGAAAGGTATGTTAAGATGGTTTGGTCATGTAGAGAGGATGGACGAAAGGAGATTAACGAAACAAGTGTACAAAGCGAGTGTGGATGTAACAGTGGGAAGGGGCTGACCTCGGCGAACGTACCACGAACAAATCGCGGATGTTCTCAAAAAGGGCCAGGTTGGTAGCACCCTAAGCCGACAAGCATGCATGAGAAGGTTAATGAATATAGATGAAGCGAAAGGGGTGTGCCTGGATCGTAGCAGGTGGAAATCCATAGTCTCTGCCTACTCCAATGGGAAATAAGCAAGATTGTATGTATGTGTGTATGGAATAGCTTTCATTCTTCTGCTCTTGTGTATACGAGCTATACAAGAACAGCTCATACCGTGCTGAACAGATTAACTAGTCAGCAAGATTGGTATAGTCGCCGCCACGTAGCAAGCTTTTGGCTAGTGGCGGTCTCGGGGGTGGGGGGGTCGTAGGGGCCATGACCCCCCAAAATCGTACACGTTAAATTGACAAACGTCCTAAAAATAAATAATTTACAAAAAATTGACACTTTTATTGCTTGTCATTATTCTACGGTTATTGCCATAATTTATTATTAAACGTGTCTGTTTAGAAGAAAGAAAGAAAGGAGGGGAATTTTCTTCTCTACTCTTGCCAAATTACGTGCAGGTGACTGCAGCAGAGTTGACTGCCCAAAGTTCTCTTATACACGTACCACACAGCTACTTTAATTTTGTTATTCTCTCTTATGAATTTTGTCTGAGTGTCTGACTGCTTAAGTGCCAAACAAATTTCTTTCTTTCTTCTTTCTTTCTTAGTTGAAAGTTGCCGGAATGATACACAAACGGTATTGTATTTCGAAAAAAACCTGTGATTTTCCGAGCAATATTGGTTAAATTTAAGAATTTTGTGTGTTTACTTAAACATAACTGGCGAAACGAGGGTGTACTAAAACACCTCTGCCGTACCCTTTGGGGAATACAAGGCGTGATGTTACGTTATGCTTACGAGTTTTACCCAGTTTGGGAATAAAACACTAGGTACTTTTTGTAAGGAAAATGATTCGTTTTTGTCCTTGGGAACCGGACATTTACAAATACTTACACTACATCATGCCGCAATAAATCGTAACCGCTTGCACACATCAACAAACAGCAACTCTTCTCTATGACGTAATATATTTTCACTACACACACATGCACACACTCAAACAGCCGTCCAACCCGATGACGTGTACATCGTCCCTAAACACACTGCGAAATCTGCTATAATTTCCATAACAAAACCATTATGCTAAACTTTCCTACTTCTAGTAAATGAGACGTACTATGACGTCATGACGACAAATGCCCCTTTTGTTTAAGCATAAATTACTTTTAAGCGGTTCGTTAAATACATATTTGTTCGTCATTTAATAACAGTCGGTTTAAGTCTACTACTAAACCTTATACAAGGTTAGTCGGAAAGAGGGTACTAAGCCGAAAGGGTGTTAAAGTACCCATAATAAGGGATAACTTTTGTTCTACAACTTTCCCCAAAACTCGATAGTTTAAGAGAAATAGCTTTTCAAAGATTTCGTAAAAATATGCTAAATTCTATCTGTCCATAGCTATGATCAGCTGTTTTTACAATTTAGGTCATATTTGGGGTCGCGGATTAGAAAATTAATTTTCTGAGTTCATAACTAAAGGAGGTATGTTTTTTTTTGAAAAAACTAAAATAATAATATTTTTGCCTGCAAATAAAAATTATCGAATTTCGAAATTTTAACACTTGCTTTAAAATAGTCATCAGTGATACTTTAGGTGGCCCGCGGCTTAGTACCCCCTTCCGACTAACCTTGTAGATCGACACAGTAAACTGTTTAAGCAATATTGCAATGAGCACAGCGTTTGGCTGGATGTTGGCTGAGTGTTTTAGAAGCATGTTCCGTAATTGAATTCTTAGTAGCCCCGTGAGTCTCTGTTCTGCCTAGCCTTTTCCCAAATATATTGGGGTCAGCTTCCAGTCTAACCAGATGTGGCCGAATACCAGTATTTTACACGGAGCGACTGCCATCAGACCTCCGCAACCCAGTAACTGAGCAATACCGATATCCTAAGGTTAGACCAACTGGTCTTAAGTCTGACAACTGTCAGACTTTAGGTATTCATATGACACCCGGGACCGACGGTTTAATGTGCTCTCCGAGGCACGGAGAGGTCTTGATATGTAACTAATGGTTACCCATCCACAGACTGACCGCGATAAACGAATTTAACCTCTCAAATCGTATGATCCGCGCGGTTGGCTAATAGCTACGACCCCTCTAATAATTAAAATTAATAATATGTTATAATCATTTAAGTTGCAGTGATAGCCTAGCGATTCAATGCTTGCCTTCGATGCAGGAGGGTCTGAGTTCAATCACCGCCCATACCTCTGACTTTTCAAATTCATGTGCGTATCAAAATTTGATTATGACTTGCGTTAACGGTGAAGGAATACATCGTGAGGAAACCTGCACACATGAGAGGGCTCCATAAAGTTCTCGATGGTGTGTGTAGTCTGCCAACCCGCACCAGGCCAGCGTGGTGGACTAAGGCCTAAACCTTTCTCATTCTGAGAAGAGCTCCATGCCCAGCAATGGGACAGCAATGGGCTAATTAAGTTATGTATGTATAGTTTAAAAAATATGTCAAAAAGTCTAAGCTATGTTCGTACCTATTAGCCTGGTAGTTCTCGACTGATCCCATTTCACCCGGTACCTACTCGTACAATTAACTTTAGGGATTGGGTACCTAGTAAATGAAAATGCGTGTTGCTTCAAATAACTGTAATCTTATAATGACTGTGTGATAATGAATCCAAAAACAATAAGTATGGATTGACACAATTTCAAAAATTTACATACATAAACTCACGCCTCTTTCCCATGGGGGTAGGCAGAAGAAACTATAGAACGCCACATGCTACGACCCTTACGCTTCATCCACATTCATACATCTTGTCATACACGCACGCCGTTGAGAGCACTACGCACCTGACCTTTGTGAAGAACATCACCAATAACATCGATGTATGTCCTTCTAGGACGTCCTCTACCGGCGTTTCCATTGACATCCGCCTTATAAATTCCTTTTGTTAATCGCCGTTCACTCATTCTCTCAACATGACTAAACCACCTAAGCATACTCCTTTAAATTTTTGTCACTACATCATCTTTTAAACCGCAACTATGTCTAATCTCACCATTTCTCAATCTATCATTCAAAGTTACACCGCACATACTTCGCAAGGAACGCATTTCCACGGCATTTATTCTACTTTCATGCCTCTTCTGCCACGATCAACATAAATTTGTAAATTTATAACTCAGATGAGAAAATTTACATTGCCAACCAGTGGTAAAAAATTAATCGTTAAGGTCAATAATAAATTGTTCTCCAAAGACCCAAGTACAGTGACTCAAGTTTCAAGCGCAGTGAGGGCACTCTGGGGCCTGTCCTAAGATATACATGTACAATGTAGGTACGTAAATACGTGCCATATTGAGGGACTGACCCGTATACATCTTAACTTTAGCGTACATTAATAAACAGTTAGTTAGGTTGCTGTTTTGATTGGTTTAGGGCTTCAGGTAGACGGAATAACATAATTTACACGCCAGTATTAACTTCAGGGAGAATATGTAGATAGAAACAGTAGGTATGTGGCGGCCAACTATTACGCTACGAGTGAACTATGCAGCACGAAGAATGTTTAGCAGACTACAGCGACAGCAAAATTACAATTCTCAAAAATGTCGTCACGAAGTCTGCATCGCGATATCAAGATTTGACACGCAGATTTTTAGCACCCCGAGTGAGTTGCACGGCTATCGCTCGCCGCGCACTCATTTAACACGGGGTGCTAAAATGCGTTACGTTAAGAATACATGTTTACTTCTGGTAATATATTTTTTTAATCCTCAATTACCCCGAGCAGGCTTAGTCTATGTCAGCAGTACATCACGAGGTGTGAAGGAATTACATAGTTTTGTTTACACCCGGTATACGATACAAATTGTGCATGTCGCAAAAAAATCAACCAAAATGTTATAGGACAGTTGTATTTACGATTCATAATTCTCTTGCATTAGCGATACAATTATGATACTATACGATAAATGTCCGTGCTAGACCTTACAGGTGAAGAGCATGAAGCAGCTGATTCTTCGCCTTAAATTGACAGTGACAGGACGAAACTTATACCAGGTCCACACGATTCGATTCTAGTTGATCAAATGAATTGATCAACAAAATTTGAAACGTGTTTGTTGCTTCAATTTGATTGAAAGTCTGTTCAGACGGTTCAAATCGCATGCGATTTAGGAATCGATCAACTAGAATAGAATCGTGTGAACCTGGTGTTAACGGCCACTTAAAATTGAGCAGCGTTTGAGTTTGGCCATTAGCTTTCACAAATTTCGAAGCACTAATTGGACAGTTATGTCCCTCAGTCACCCATGAATATTAACAAACATACATAAACACACGGTTTTTTCCCATGTGGATAGGCAGAAACAATAGAACGCCACATGCTAAGACCCTTACAGTATGTCATACTCCTTTCGCTTCATCCACATTCATATTGATATGAAAATCGAATTCCATCTTATCATACACGCACGCCGGTTGAGAGTACTACGCACCTGTCCTTTGTGAAGAACATCACCAATAATATCGATGTATGTATGAATATTAAAAATCGGTCAAAAAGATTATTCATTTATATTACTGATAGCTGTGTCCTCACGGCTCCGCCCGCGAAAGAAGTTTTATTCCAGTAATAAATATAGCCTATGTTACTCAGTGATAATGCAGCTTTCTAACGGCAAAATAATTTTTGAAATCGGTACATTAGTTTTTAAGTTTATTCGTTACATACAAAAATACAAATCTTTCCGCTTTATAATATTAGTATAGATATCAGATTCACTGAGATGTTCTGCCTAGCCTTTTCCCAACTATGTTAAGGTTAGCTTCCAGTCTAACCAGACGCGGCTGAATAACAGAATTTTACAAGGAGCGACTGCCATCAGACCTCCGCAACCCAGTAATAGGGCAATGCCGATATCCTAAGATTAGACCGGTGCTCAGACTTTCGGGTTTCTGACTATCCGTAACGACTATCATAGGTATTCGTATGACATCGAACTACGATACCGAACGAAATGTAATACAATATTCTCACAAATTAATATTTGGTAGCACCAGTGCTTACAATAAATCCCAGCTCACGCTACTCAGAGCTATACGAAGCTATTGTTATAATTCCATTGGAACTAGAAATGTATAATTGTTACTAGTTTCAATAACTTTTAGAACACGTGCATGAGTTAATGACACTTACCTAATAAAGATGGAATCCGATTTTCATATCGCTCGACTTAAAGTCGAGTCATTATTTTGTTACTATTCTTCTAAATTCAAATCCATAACCCCGTGAGTATGATTCAATTCAGCCAGTACAGAAAAATGTACAGCTCTCAACTGACAGCTAGTTCACACAGAAACTGTTTACGGGACCCGTTTTAGAGGCTCCGTTTTTATTTTGGTGATGGCGCCTGTAGTTGTATGAGCGAGTTCACAAACACGACAGTATTCCGAATCCAGTAAAAAATGATGGTCCGACATTTTTACACAGAAAAATGAATGCCGTATAAAAAACAGATCCGTACATGAAATGTAAGGAGAAGTATGGATGCCTTCTAGGGTTCATTTCCCGGGTTTCCGATCCAGGGAATACCCGGGAAAACCATCGATCCATTTTAGCGGATCCGCTGTGTGAACGCCGATCCATTTTCATCGGACCGTTTTTAACGGATCCATCGATACAGATGTGAACAAGACATCCAGTACCGACGGATCCGTTAAAACGGATCCACTGTGTGAACGGGCACTGTGATGAGCGGATATTGCATATTTAACATAATTATTTTCTGATATTGCATTGTTTACAACGTAGTTTAATATAACAGCAAGGCAGTAATAATAATATGAGCTTAGATTGTAAGCTTTGAGTAGGTTCTTAATACAAAAATCTAGAGAATTGTATTTCATTCGTAAATGAAAGTCTAGCAACTTATTACGATCGTAAGTTTCAGAATCAAACTCGTATGAGTTGAAAATTGAGCTCTTCATCTTATTAAACTCAATATTTCAATAAATAAGTTATTTGGTTACATCACTTCGAATAAGTTAGGCGTCTTTCAAGGGAATTACTTTGTGAAGTAATGTTAAGTGAACAACTGCGTAATTCGTGTTAGGAAACTCATAAGTTATTACTTCTACTCAACTGGAAATTGATTATAGCATGTTATTTGTTGGAAAATGTTTAATGTTCTTTCAATGTCACTGTTTTAAGAGACTGTTATATAATTTAAATGAACTTTAAAAATAATAGTTCCGACTTTAAAAGGCTCTAGCTTTAAAATCAATAGTTTGCACTTTAATTTTAATACTTCAACTTTAAAAATAATTGATTGCACTATAATTTTAAAGCCTCTAACTTCAAAGAGAAAAATAAATAAAATTACAAATATATAGCCGAAAAGTAGTTAGGTTGTGTTAGAACTGTGGCCACTCAATGCACGAGCCGAGCGAGCGAAGCGAGCGGTGCCCTGCAGCGGCCGGCAAGTTCCAGAAATGACCAGAAACAATTTGCACAAGTGGTTTTTATTGATTATAGTGGGAACCACATTTTTTTAAGTTAGAAGTATGTAATAAAATTAAAGGGCTACTATTATTTTGTTGTGGAAAGCATTATATTTGAAGTGTGCGTTAATATATTTTTTCTTACTTTCATTAATTTTAAAGTGCTTCTAAATACATCCCCTATAAGCATAGCGGCAATAGGCATGGAAGTAGAAGAAATGCCATGGAAATGCGTTCCTTGCGAAGTAGTATGTGGCGTGTAACTTTGAATGATAGATTGAGGAATGATGTGATTAGACGCGAATGATGTGAGTTGCGGTTTAAAAGATGATGTAGTGACAAAAATTGAAAGGAGTATGCTTAGGTGGTTTGGTCATGTTATGAACGAACGTTCATCAGTCAATGGTGTAGATTCTGTTGCACATTTTGACAATACTAGACTAAACGCAACTGTCACTTTCTTTTTCTATTAAACATAAAGAGACAAATACCCTTAGTTTAGTTTAGTCCTGTCAAGTTGCGCAACAAAATCGACATCATTCTCTTAACTGTTCCTTTTTATTAACAAAAGAAATTTATAAGGCTGATGTCAGTGGAATCGCCGGTAGAGGACGCCCTAGAAGGACAAGCATCGCTGTTATCGGTGATGTTCTTCACAAAGGACTGTCGTACTCTCAACCGGCGTGCGACGAAGCGAAAGGAGTATGTAAGGATTGTACCATGTGGCGTTCTATAGTTTCTGCGTACCCTTATGGAAAAAGGCGTGAGTTTGCATATGTATGTAATAATAACAATAATTGGTTTGATACATTAAAAAAATAAGCTAATGTGGATGCGTGTTCTAAAATGAAGTACGCAAATTCAAGTAGCAAAGATGATACAGAGGGACTCCCCTGTACCCCTCTGACTCTCACATACACACGACTACTGTTGCCAGGTGTCCGGCTTTGGCTGGATAAGTCCGGCCTGTCCGGCTTTTGTCAGGCTTTTGGTCAACCCCGCCCCGCCAAAAGATGCTGAATGAAAGCGCGCGAGCGAATTTTTTTTCTTTTAAAAACTATTTTGTCTGGCTTTCAGGGCAAAATGTCCGGCTTAACCCGTCAAGTGTCGGGCGCACATACGGGTGTGCGTAAGAAATTCGGGCGCGAAGTGTCGGAGGCACACGCGGGTGTGCGTAAGGAACGCGCTCCTATGGTAGCGGATTTTGTACTTTTTATTTTACTGTTTACACGAACCGAATTTATAGGAGCGCGTTCCTTACACACACCCGTGTGTACCTCCGACACTCACGCCCGAATTTCTTACGCACACCCGTATGTGCGCCCGACACTTGACGGGTTAATATAAATCTGTGTCCGGCTTTTCTATTTTTGGGCCTGGCAACCCTACACACGACGGAACACAGTAAGCTGTTTGGTACCGGATTTCAATGTGAAGGTGATAGCTAGCCAGCCGGACCGTAAAGGTATGCACATTCTTCCGCGCCGAACGTGCGCAAACGAGCCGAACGAAACGAATTTTAGAATTCTCTATTGAAATCCTATGAAACGTCGCTCACCAATCCATGCCGAATGGAGTGAATTGCCGGAAATATTCTGAAGGTACCTACCGGAAACCTCAGATGAATTCGGAAGATGTCTTCAGATTCGGTGCCGACATTGCGGACGAAGCGGCCGGTGCGCCCGCATTCTGCCAGTTGCTTTACCTACACGATTTTTTCGGCACGGTCGTTTCTTTCGATGCGGATAGGTGTGTCAGGCCTTAAGAAACTTCGATAACTTCGGCGCAGACAAATATGCGTTCACCTGAAAGATCGTACTACCAAGCGTACCTACTGGGTTTTGTTAATCTTACAACACGCGTCTATTCCCAGCGTGTGGTGAGGAAATATTATATTCTAGTCCCCACACGGTAAAAAAGGTCACGTACGCTATTAATTGTTATCGATAGTTTGCACCCATGCAAACTATCGATGTAATGTAAAGCAAGTAATAACAACGACCAGATAATATCATCGGACGCAACTGTCGAACGCGTCCGTAAATCGCGTCCTATATTTTGTTTCGGGCTTTGTATTTATATTTTACTCTCGCCGGTACCAGTCTGCTCCGACTTCCGGTACCTTGGGTCACTCGTCCAAGGGGATGGTGAAATTGACCGAGACGTTACGCATCGGATCATCTCAGGTTGGATGAAATGGCGACAGGTCACAGGGACAACTTGTGACCAAAGGATGCCCATCAAACTGAAGGGCAATCTACAAATCTACAAATCCATTATAAGACCTGTCGTTCTGTACAGATCAGAGTGTTGGGCCGTGAAGAAGACGGATGAAAGAAGATTACACGTAGCGGAGATGAGAATGTTGAGATGGATGTGTGGAGTGACGCGAATGGATAAAGTAAGAAATAAGTATATTAGAGGGAGTTTGAAAGTGGCACCAGTGACAGAAAAGTTGAAAGGAAACCGTTTGTCTTGGTATGGGCATGTGTTGAGGAGGGATGAAACAAATGTGACTAAGAGAGTGATGAATATGAATGTTGATGGATGGAGGGGGAGAGGGAGACCTAAGAAAAGATGGATGGATTGTGTGAGGGAGGATATGAAAGATAAGGGAGCAAATGATAATGAGACGGCTGACAGGGAAGAGTAGAAGAGAAAAACATATTGCGCGGACCCCAAGTAACTTGGGACCAGGGCAGGAAGATGATTTTGTTTCGGGCTTTAGCAAATGAAGGCTCATACTCGGCAGTGGTACGATACCAGAACCGATACCTACCTACAGATTCGAGAACTGAATCAAGACAATTCGAAAAAAGAGTTTTCCACGGTTTTCTTCAGTTTCCAAGGCAGTAACCAATAATTATGGTAAAGGTAATATTAAACTCAATGACGTATCTAGACAATTTTTTCCAGAAATTACTTCCCACCTTACATCAACTGCGTGAGAATATAGTATACAGGGTGTAAACAAATTCGTCTAATTCCTTAAAGCCACATGATGTATTAGCTACTGATATAGATTAACCCTGCATGAGAATTAGGATGACTGAAAATAAAAAAAATAAAATATTTTTTTCTTGCGTAAGGGGCAAGTCGTCGGTCTAAACCAGCTGATAAGATTTCAATTTTTTTTTTAAATTTCAATCCTTCTTTTTTTTTAGTATGTCATTTCGATGCCACGTATGAATTAATGAAAGCACGGCGACACAGCTGGCGGGCACGACTAGCGCGATATCGCTCCGCGCAGTCAATTAAATTGGATGGCAAAATTGACTTGAAAAATAATAAAAAGAATTGTTGGTTTGAAAATTTTGTTCGTTGCATATGAAAAAATCCTATGCAAGGTCAATTCTGTGTCACCAGTAGATCATGCGGTTTAAAGGAATTACAAGACTGCGAATACATCCCGTATAAATATGTCATTATGTAGTTGACACGAACATGAGAAATAAATCATAAAGGAAAAAAATTGTGTAAAAATAGTTGTAATTTGCGATCATTAAAATGACATTTTTACTATCATGTCAGCTTGTTATCGTTCACTACTAAACATAGGCTTTTAATAGACTGCTACAATTAACGCTCTTATTGTTCTTGCGAAAGAAATGATTGCCTGGATTCCAATTATACAGGGTGTAAACAAAATCATGTAATTCCTTCATACCTCGTAACGTACTGCTGACATAGATTAACCCTGCACGGGATACATTTGGATTCGATTTAAAAAAATGCAAGAAGTAAACATGTGTTTTTAACGTGAGGCATTTTAGCGCCCCAAGTTAAATGACCGCGCAGCGAGCAATAGCCACGCAATTCGCTCGAGGCGCTAAAATGCCTAATACAAGACCGGCCTGTCCGACTTTTGTTAGACTTTTGGACAACACGGTCCGCCAAAAAATGCCGAACGAAAGCGCGGGAGCGACTCGCGCGGACACGCATGGACCGCGCATCAATTTTCTTTTTCTTTTAATAACCATTTTGTCATTCTTTCAGGGCAAAATGTCCGGATAAATATGAATCTGTGTCCGGCTTTTCTGTTTTTGAGCCTGGCGACCCTACACGCGACGGGTTTCGTAACATAACATAACCATAACATCACGCCCTGTATTCCCCGAAGGGTTGGGCAGAGGAATACATGATGTAAGCGAAATCATGTAATTCCTTCAAACCTCGTGATGTACTGCTGTCACAGATTAACCCTGCATGGGAATTTATAGGATCCAATTTAAAAATAAAACGAAAAGAAAACACGTGTTCTTAACGTGAGGCATTTTAGCTCCCCGAGTTACATGACCGCGCAGCAAGAGATAGCCGCGCAATTCGCTCGGCGTGCTAAAATGCCTCACGTTAAGAACACATGTTTACTTTTTGTAATTATTTTTTTATTGAATCCAAAAGTATTCCGTGCAGGGTTAATGTCTATGTCAGCAGTACGTCACAAGGTTTGAAGGAATTACATGATTTCATTTACACCCTGTATAGTAACACCCTCGTTTCGCCAGTTATGTTTAACTCCCATATAATAGGGGGCGCGCCTATTGCCATTAAACGGGCACAAATCCAGACTCCGGGCTGCTACTGAGAAATTCCTAATGGAAAAACCTACCTGGGGATCGAACCCAAGACCCCATGCTCAGCAGTCACACTTGCGACCACTAGACCAACAAGGCAGTCAACAGGTTTCCTTCACCGTTAACGCAACCATTTTCATTTTCAGCTGTACATCGTTGACTACTTTAGGTTAATCGATGACGCCAATGAACGTGTCGTGTTTAGTCGTCATATAAGTGTGACGCAATAACCGTTTCCGGGAACCGAGCGACATGTCGTGTGAAGTTGGGGCGGCGACGTGACTGTTCACAGAACTGATAAGTACATGGCGACTTGCTTCACATACACTAGGTACCTATAACTCTTTCGTACATTGTTTGTTTGATTAGTTTAGAAAATCATATTATAGAAAGGTCAAAATGCTTGGCTTTTTTGTTATAACTATTTTTCCTTGACGATATTGTTGTCATAATAAGTCTTGCTCATGTCAGCACAAGCTTAACAAGTCTATACAGGGTGTAAGGGTAAACACCGTTATCCTTGAAACCAGTGGTTTGGTTTCATTTATAGAACGTAAAATCAATGAAAAACAGCAACTTTATTTATTTATTTTATTTTTTAAGAAAGTCCCAATTTCAACACGAAAGCATCTCACCCTACGCGAAAGGGCAACAAACCCGCATCAGACCACGGGAAAGGGATGCGGGGGTGCGCGCCACGCTGCCGGCGCCTGCGGCGGCGCGACATCAGTCAGTCATCCGCTGTTACGCCAGTGACCGCACGTCGTTGCATATGTACTCGTGTCGTGTTAGCGGAGCGCCGATCATTTTTCACACGTAAATTGTGTAACCTACTCAGTGCTATGTCGTTGTACTACCCATGGTTTGTGTGATAGCGGTGTTTATCCTTACATCCTGTAGAACGTAAACCAATGAAAAATAACATGCTTTCTCGAATGCGAAACAACCTACGGAAACGTGCGGAAGCATGCGTGGGCTTAAATGGATCCCATTTTGAACATTTGTTAAGATTAATTTAGGTAAGTGCCAGGTATTTAATCATTGTAAATTTAACCGATAATTTTTAATCAAACTGTACGTAAAATTGGGATGAACTTTTTAAATACCTACGCCAAAAATAGCTACGCAATGATTTGGTTTATTTTTTTAATTTTCTTTATTGTCAATAGACTCGTCACGCAACACCTAAGGTAGGTATTTTTGCCTGTCCTAAGTCAGGAAAAGTAAGAAGGGAAAGTTGCATCACAATTTATGTGTACCTATTGTGTAGGTAAACGTACGCGGGTAGGTTAACCGAGCGGGAAGACGGTCGTTGCAGTGATCACCTGACTCGGGCGCGTATTATCCATGATTTGGCGTACGGTGTCGGACAAAAACATTTCAAAATCTTTTAAAAAAAACCTACGTAGGTACTTTTTTTTAAAAATGGTCATTTATTTTTATTTTTAAGTTAACTATCCGTAAATAAATAATAAGTGTAAGTATAGAATAGGTATACCTACCTAAACCCGTAAAAAATATGAACATTAAAATCGGGGAAAATTCTAATTTTGAAATCTTTATTGTAATATAGGTATGGCCCACACGGTTCACTATTGATTAGCATACAATTTAATGGCATAATTTATCATGGCATACTTTCACTTATCCTAATGATCGTTACGCATAATATTAATTCTGCATAAATGTACTTACAGCCATAATTTTGCCAACGATAATAACCTTACATAACCTAATCTACAAATTTATAACGAAAAAATATAGCTAAATGATTGTTATGCCTATCTAAACAGTATGCGAGGAAATATTATGTCAAATTATTATTATGCTATTAAAAGTTATGCCTAAGGGTCAGTTTCCACGAAGCGAAAAAACCTCGCGCACTTTTTTCATGTTACTGAATAAAGAACTGTATCAGTAATTACCTTTAAGTATAAAATCCGACGCTTGGGTATGCTCGGGCACGCGCATGGAAACGCTTGATTCTGCGTTAGATTTTATACTTACACCCATATTCTAAGATGTTCCTCCAAAACTTACTCGACTCGACTCAGTCTTTCTCACTACTACACTTACTGTTTTCGAGGCCGTTCTGAGTCGAGTAAGTTTTGGAGGAAAGTCTTAGAATATGGGTGTTAAAGGCAACATTGATACAGTTCTATATTCAGTAACATCAAAAAAGTGAGGATTTTTCCGCTTGGTGGATACTGACCCTAACCATTATGCCAAAGTAGATTAGGAATTTAAAAAAATATGCGAATCAAAAGGAACCCAGTCCTCACCACCATTTGGCAGAGACTTTTTATTCCCTCTCATAAATCATAATTCCCCAGTTAAATTCATTCAATTAGCACAGTTTAAGAAAATAATTGGTTCAGAAAACGTTGAAACAGACAGCTGATTAATATTAATTTGCACCCATTGTTACAAATTCAGGGAGTGCCATTAAACAATTTACATATCATGTTTCTCTTAGCCCGCTTCTCCTCACGCAAGTTAATTACTTATGAATCGCAACATAATATAATTCGGACGAGCGATTTTATTTTCTCTTAAAATTCAACGATATTTATTATCCGAACCTCCAGCATAAATGAATGGTAATCCAATTTTGAAATTTAAATTCATTTTTGGTGTTACCTGTACTTTTTTTTATTAAATAAAGGCATCCTAGGCGTATGTACCTATAGATACGGTCACGCTAAAAAGTGATTTTAACTTTTAATCTGGGTACACGAACGAAAATGGCTTTAATAATAATTATGTGCCGACTGCGCCAATAATGCGACCCACACCATAGGCAAACCTGAATAATGTTAGCAGAGTTATAAGAAAATCTATACATGCATAAATAAATTTATCCCTTTGCTAATAAACGCTGAATAAAGTTATGACTTGAACATTGTTATAATATGTACAGTCGGGGAATGAAAAGGTTCGTCAGTTTTCAAATTCATTCCTTTCCCACATCGTGGGCACATGTTACCATTTCAAACTGTTGAGCGGAACAGACCAATACATGGAAAATTATGTTTAATTATTTGGTAGCAAAGATCAAAATTACCTTTTGCCTCCATATTATGTAGTAGTGCCATGTAATGTCTTTGATTTTATTTGAAGAGTTTTGTTGTAAAAACCATGATATCTATTAAATCGATGATGAAATAAATTGACATTACTAGTGTCTGTCAACATGTCACCATTATAATTTAATTTAATCTCTTGTCAAAAATTACTTGTATTTTCATTTTTATAATGCTGGCAATGAATACCTAGTCGATAAAATAGTTGGTTTCTTAATACAGTGCTAGCAAAAATCTTTTCATTTCCTTACTGTACATACGTACTAGATGTGCTATTTAGAAGAACAACATGGTATCAACGAGTTGTGGTTCCGGAACCACAGTGCCATAGAACTTGACAGCTGTCTAGCGGTAGTTTGAACTTTATTACGTTAACGCATTTGACACAATCATGTTGCCTATACGAGATAGCGTGTCTATTTATTTCAACGTCGTTGGTCATGAATAACGTCAGTTCCTACCACCATACATTTTTATATACAACATGTTACAAAAATACTCCTAAAGCCGAAAGGGGGTTAAAAGGTCCATTGTAAAGAATCTATTGGCAATATTCGATAACAGTAGAATGAACCAAAAAAAAATCTATTTTGATAAATCTAAAACTGAATCTAAAAAAATAAAACTAAACAATAGACTACCCAGAAAGTTATTTACATTCTTACCTAATTTCCTCTGAGAGGTAAATGACAACAACCATAAAAGACTACTTGATTATTTTCATTTTTCATGGGGAATGATGTAACACGTTGTATAGTGCTTTAGGATAATAACTAACATGGGATTATTCCGAAAATTACAAATTTCTACTAAATCGGGCAATATTTTTTGCTCTGGCAACATTACATTACACATTCTGGCATTATTACGTTGCCAGAGCAAAAAATATTGCCTGGTTTAGTAGAAATTCATATTTTTCTGAATATTCTCATGTTCGTAATTACCCTAAAGTACTACATATACAGAGTGTCCGGTAATGAATGGATAACCTTGAAATGAGTCATGGTAGAACTAATGAACATTCAGAAAAAAAATACAAAAATAATATATTACAAGTGGTACCAAAAATATGTGTTTTTTAATAAAAAAGCTTGTAATAATCTATGTTTTTTGTTACATTTTACATTTTTGTACACCACGACCACAAATTAATGAATTTCATCGGTTTTTTATTATTATAGTGATTTACATTAACTGAGCTGATAGATAAGCCATAAATAGTACGACTGCTATTGCACGACTTTTTTAAAAAACAACTTGAATTATTGTTTTAGTGAAAAAATTGTGAAATATATTCATTTTGTCAAAGTTTAAGATCCGTAGTGTAAAAAAAAGTATGAAAACACAAGTGACCAATTATTTTAAAACAATGTGTGTTTAAAGCCGATTTCAAAATGGTATTATTTATTGTTGTATCTTATATAAATACTGAATTATTGCTATTAGTGTAGAGTGGATTTTGATTAAACAACAAAAACATTTTTATAGATATATAGATTATATTATTATTAAAAAACACATATCTTTGGTACCACTTGGGATATTTTTTTCTGAATGTCCATTAGTTCTACCATGACCCATTTCAAGGTTATTCATTCATTACCGGACACCTTGTATAAGCTTAAAGCTTATTATAACTTTATGCAGCGTTTATTAGTAAGGGTAGTAATTAATAGCTATTATAGTAAACTGCCTTTAAGACATCCAGTGATGCTCAACACAAAAGAGAACACTAAAAATATTTTAACCTTTTAACCGCTGGAGTCGCATTTCTGCGACAAATATTTCCGTGCCCCTACCGCGCGTGTCGTATTTCTGCGACGGAGAACATGCATGGTTTTTTGTTCTATTTTCATCCTATGAACTGTGTGGTACAACTAAAACGATTATTCAATAGAGATATATATGATTTACAACAATTACTTAAAATTGTTCAATAGTTCTAAGTATTGAAAAGCTTAATATATTTATTGTAGGTATTATTTTATCGATTCGTAGTCGCGCGCTAGGGGCACGGCAATTGATATTTAGCCACGCGCTTAAAAGCCAATAAAGTAAGAGTAGTAAGAGCCAATAAAACTGCCTTTTGATCACCACAGGAACACAATCACTCTATAAATAGACTTAAACTGTCCGTTACGTCCATTGTAGGAGGCCGGAATTACGCGCACCTCGCCCGAATGATTCCATTCTACTTCACACATTGATTAATGATGGAGCCTTCTGCGCCATTTGACGCGATCAATCATTGCCGATAAGCTTGTAGAGGTTTGTCTCATTGGTTACAGCGTATTCTATATTTAGTACTTAATTTTGATTATACATAAAATCACGCCTATATTCCCCGAAGGGTTGTAACACCCTCGTTTCGCCGTAATGTTTAAGTTCCATGTAATAGGGGGCGAGCCTGTTGCCATCCACTAGGCACAAATCCAAACTGTGTAGCTACTGAAGAATTCTACACGGAAAAAACCCAATAATATTTTGCCTGACCTGGGGATCGAACCCACATGATCAGCAGTCGCGCTTGCCACCACTAGACCAACGAAGCAGTTGCAGAAATCTATATAAATAAAAATGAATCGCCAAATGTGTTGCTAAGCGCAAAACTTGAGAACGGCTCGACCAAGTCGGCAATTTTTTTTTTATATATTCCTCAAGGCACAAGGTAGGTTCCTATGGAGAGAAAAAACATAAAAATTGCGTGGAAAATAGTAAAAACAACACTTTTCTTTTTCCACTACAGGCCAATAACTTTTGACAGAACGAAGTCTGTCCGGGCAGCTAGTAGGTATACAATAAAATTACATAGAAATCGTAAATACAAAGCGCCTGTGGCCTTAATTATTTAAGAAGCCCGTTCCTTAACAGAATTCCTATTAGCCCCGTGGTGTCAACATAGAAGCCTAGTAGCAGTAAACTAAAACATTCATGAGCGTTGAAATGCAAATTACCTTAAGTAAAGTATTACGGAACTATTCCTTGCAACTTGGCACAAAGTTGGAGTTGCCTGTGGAAGCTCGTTTATGATATAGATAACCGAGAATTTTCCATTACAACTTTGTCTGTTATATAAAAAAAAACAGAGAAATGAAATTGTGAACACATAATATAACAGCATGCCTGTATTCCCCGAAGGGTTGGGCAGAGGTGTATAGTAACACCCTCATTTCGCCGTTATGTTTAAAGTCTTATGTAATAGGGGGCGAGCCTATTACCATGAACCGGGCACAAATCCAAACTCTGGGCTGTTACTAAAGAATTTCACTCGGAAAAACCCAATAACAATTTGCTCGACCTGGCGATCGGACCTAGGACGTCACGATCAGTAGTCGCGCTTGCCACCACTAGACCAACGAGGCAGTTTATTATTATGAACACTGCTGTATTATAAACGACAATACTGAATTATGTTTAACAGCAGTGATAGTCTGGTGTGACCGTCGGACTACCAAGTCATAGGTCTCGAGTTCGAACCCAAGGCACGCACCTCTGACTTTTCGGATTCATGTGCGTATTGTATAATTATCACTTCCTTAAAAACGGTGAAGGAAAACATCGTGAGGAAACCGGCATGCCTAAGAGATATTTCTCGACGGCATGTGAAGCCAAGTCAGAGGCCCATGGGCGGCATGAACTCTAACACTAGGTTAGCCACTGACCACACGATAAGAAGAAGAAGATGTCAATGGATGTATTTTTGAAAGGCATTTTGTTTTACAAGCAGTGATACCCAAGCGGTTGAACGCTTGTCTTTCTTCCAGGAGGGTCAAGTTCGAACCCGACCCGCACCTATGACTTTTCGAATTCATGTGCGGATCTGATTGTCCCAAAAACACATGAGAGGGCTCCAAACACGTAAAAGCACGTTAAACAGTCGGTCCAGGGTGTCATACGAATACCTATGACAGTTGTTACGGGTAGTCAGAAGCCCGAAGGTCTGACAACCGGTCTAACCTTAGGGTATCGTCATTGCCCAGTAACTGGGTTGCGGACGTCTGATGGCAGTTGCTCTGTGTAAAATACTGGTATTCGGCCACATCTGGTTAAAGTGGAAGATGACCCCAACACGGTTGGGAAAAGGCTAGGTAGAACAAACCTGAGAGGGCTTCTAAATGTTCTCGATGGTGTGTGCAATTCGCCAACCTACGTCAGGTCAGCGTGTTCGACTAAGATCTAAATCCTTTTCATTCTGAAAAGAGGCTCGTGCCTAGCAGTCCAGCCCAGCAGCCCAGTCTTCAGGTACTTAACGATAATTAAGAAAGAAATGTATTTGGCACGAAAGCAGTCAGACAGACAAAAATGCATAAGAGAGAAAACAAAAAAAATAAACAAAAATAAAAAAGCTGTGTCTAGCGGCTGCGCCAAAATCGGGCAAGTGTTATTGGGTTTCCCCGTTTGGAATTTCTCAGTAGCAGTCCGGTGTTTGGATTTGTGCCCGGTTGATGGCAATAGGCTCGCCCCCTATTATATGGGACTTAAACATAACGGCGAAATGATGGTGTTACTATATACCCCTGCCAACTCTTCGGAGAATACAAGCGTGATGTTATGTTTCATCTTTTTATTCACACCCCCCACATCTGCCTAAAAGCCGAACATCACGAGTTAACCACGCATCATAAGTCAACTGAAATGAACGACGTGTAACAGAGCGTGTAGACACCTTTTGTTATCATAATGTTATTACAGTCAGCTTTTAAGCCGAGGATTTAGGCCTGCTACACATATGGAAACTTGTTGCTAATATTTGAAGGTTGGGATTAGGGCCTTCGTGTGGAAAGGTATGGGCTTGATTTAAAATGTAAATGGCGCTGTGGTTGAAAACTCAGCCACAGAATAATAAATAGACTTACATCTCTCCCTTGTTACAACTAATTAATATAACATAACATCACGCCTTTGCCGAAGGGTTCGGCAAAGGTGTTTTAGTACACCCTCGTTTCGCCATTTATGTTTGAGTCCCATGTAATAGGGGGCGAGCGACAAGGCGGGGCACAAATCCAGACTCGCGTCGCTACTGAGAAATTTCTAATGGAAAAACCCAATAACACTGCTCAACCTGGGGATCGAACCCAGGACCTCACGATCAGCAGTCGCGCTTGCCACCACTAGACCAACAAGGCAGTCACTAACTAATGTAACACAAAAATTATACAGTTGTATACCACTGGCTGCCCCATGATCTAACTTTCACGGCTTCCTAGTCCATCCAATGGTAGTCTGGAAGATATCGCTATTAGCGACAAGGACCGCCATTCGTCGCTGGGCAATGAAAACCTCGTAATGAGGGTTTTCTGAAAAAATTCTAAATGAGATCATTTTTTTTGTTTATTTATTCTTAAAAACGTTACAAAAGCAATATTGTTTTCTAAAACAGTGTTGTGCAGTGGCTATGTGTGCAAATAAAACAGGAGGGTGACTTTTGCGCCTCTCTTTTTGAGCTCAATCTTCAGTTCGGCAACCTTTATCTGGCCGTAATCCATAATAAAATCAATAACGCTTCCAAATACGTAGAATTACACTAAAAAATTATACGTTCGGTAAGAATCTGTGCTATCTGACAGCTGTTTGGACCTGACGCATATGAAGTGCTGTCTGGTAGCAGAAAAAGTATCGAAAATCCTCATTGCAATGAACGTAATTTTACAGGAGGTGATAATAAACGCCTGTTAAAAAAATGTATGTGATGTAAGGTTCTTCTGTTTTATTATCTATTCATCAATCTATTTCACGCACGTTCGTTCTAAATATGCATTACAAGGTTTTTTACCCAACAAATGAATAACAAAAACACATTTTAACAAAAATAAAACCGACTTAAAAAAAACCGAAGAAAGCATAAAATAATTACCATATTATAAAAGTAACAGATTCAGAAGCCGGTGTTAATCCACGCTGAACCAATTTGAAGGCACCGACTTCTGAATCTGTTACTTTTATAATATGGTTATTATTTTATGCTTTCTTCGGTTTTTTTTTAAGTCGGTTTTATTTTTGTTAAAATGTTTTTTATTTTTTTCATTTTAGTAGCCTTAATTAAACCATGGTTGGACCTACTAAAGACGCTGCTCGTAACATAATCACATCATCACATTATGCGTACTGTTCGTCATTGAGGAGTTCCATTGTCTATCTCCGAAGTTCTTCATCAAATTTAAATGGGACCATTTTGAAAGAATACTCTTTCAAACAAAAAAAAATTGAATTTTTCAAATCGGTTCATAAATGAGGGTGTAGTGAGGTAACAAACATTAAAAAAATAAAACATACATCCGAATTGAGAACCTCCTCCTTTTTTTGGAAGGCGGTTAAAAACAAAAATGAATTTCTTGCTTTACGAGGTTTTCACTGCCCAGGGACGCATTGTACATTATTAAAATTGTTTCTATTTTTAAACAGTTTTAATTAGCTTCACTTCGTATATTTGTTTGTTTATTTGATTTAAATCTTGCGACAGATTTTTCCACTACTTCTGCTTAACCGATTCTCCTGTAACTTCGCACACAAATTCAATTCCCATGACAATACAACACTATAATAATTTCAATCCTAATGCTGCAGGGGGGGGCACTGCAAGATAAAACTGTGTAAGTTAAAAATATTTTTAAGCTAATATTTGCTATTATGTTTACTTATATCAAACTCTTATATAGGCTCATATTGATCATCTGTATCTACCTAGCCTTGTCCCAACTATGTTGGGGTCAGCTGCCAGTCTAACCAGATGCGGCTGAATACCAATATTTTACACGGAGCGACTGCCATCAGACCTCCGTAACCCAGTTACTGGGCAATGCCGATACTCTAAGGTTAGAACCAGTTGTCAGATTTTCGGGGTTCTGACTACCTGTAACGACGGCCATAGTGTCATACAAATACCGACTGTTTACCTACCGACTGTTTTTGTTACCGACTGTTTAGCGTGCTCTCCTAGGTACGGAGGAGTCTCGATATGTAACGAACGGTCACCCATCCACGGAATGACTGCGGCAAGCGCAGCTTAACCTCGCATATCGTATGATTCCCGCGGTTGATCAGGAGCCTCTCCTGATATTGATCATGATCCATTCTAAATATAAATGAAATATTGGCTGAATCGGAAAAGGATGATTTATTTATGCCATCAGAATCAAATATGATTTCATTTATGAATAAGTTATATGCTGTGAAAGTGGTTAAAGCTCAACTATCTGAAAGATTATCTTAGTGTCCGTTCACACAGCGGATCCGTTTTAACGGGTCCATCGGTACTGGATGTGTTTATTTATTTATATTTATTTATATACTCTTTATTGTACATAATAAGTACACCGGTAAGAAACAAAAGGAACACATAGATTTACACAATATGTACAATGGCGGTCTTATCGCACAAGGCGATCTCTTCCAGACAACCTTAGGATGGACTGGAAGAACGGAAATAGATATCGGGCAGTCTTGGTGTACAAGTACGTATCGTACATAATATTACTTACACCCCGGTGTTGTTTACATCTATACCGACGGAGCCCTTAAACAAATGACAGCTGCATCTGGCAGGCAGGATACGATATAAATAACGGATCATGTATGAACGCACCCATACTTCTCCATACATCTTCATGTACGGAACCGTTTTTTATACTATTCCAGTTTTTGATGACGAAACGGGACAAGTAAAAATGTCGGACCAGTATTTTTTACTGGATTCAGAATACTGTCGTGTATGTGAACTCGCTCATACAATTACAGGCGCCATCACCAAAATAAAAACGGATCCGCTAAAACGGGTCCTGTAAACAGTTTCTGTGTGAACTAGCTGTTATAAAGACCTTTGGATAGTGCAATCGACGGCTATTGAATCATTAATAGACTTATGACTAGTAGTAGTGATACCATTGTGTCTTATGGGTCGATTCTAACTGGGCCTACGATCCCGACAAAGACAGCAATCACTTTACGAACAATTTTGGTCGTTAAGTCGTAACGATTAACTTTTAACGTCTTACTATATTATTTAATAATGAAGAAAATGCATGTCATAATGATCAATTTAAGATTATAGCAAGAAAACTCTGCTGCGGCTCCAGATCGCGGAACCGGAGATGGCGATACTGACGCGCGGGGTCAATAAAATAGGGAAGAAGAGTGGACTGTATTATTTGGTGCTGGTCGTAGATATTAGCGTGATTTGACTTGTTAGTGGAGTTGGAAGAGTGAGTAGGACAGAGGAACTCACCCAAAGAAAAAGCATGTCATAAAAGTAAACTCTATGTAAAACAATTGTAAGTTCGTCTTTTTATGTTTTAATTTTTATTGTTATGACTTCTATGTCGAGACTGTAGGCCGTGGTCCATCTCGAGCGTCTGCCATAATTGGTTTAGATTACTGACACTTGCAAACAAATAACAATTTTCCTATTGAGATATGGAACCCTAAAAAGACACGCACTTAAATAAGAGCTGTCAAATTTGGATTCTGTTTCCCCCGAACATTTGACAAAGCTTGGATGCAGTATGTAGCACCGTCCCGCCCGCAAATATATGCAAATGCAGAAGGTGCCTGAGTCCATTTTTTGTTTCTAAAACATCTATTATAAAATGTTAGTCGGAAAGGGGGTACTAAGCCGAAAAGTGTTAAAGTACCCATAATAATGGATAACTTTTGTTCTACAACTTTCCCCAAAAGTCAATAGTTCAAGAGAAAGAGCTGTTCAAAGATTTCTTAAAAAATACGCTAAATTCTATCTATCCTCAGCTATGATCAGACGTGTTTACATTTTACGTCAAATTTGGGGTCACGCATTAGAAACTCCTTTTTCTAAATTCATGACTAAAGCAGAGATGAAGAATTTTTGAAAAACTAAAATAAAAATAATATTTTATGGCCTTTTTTTATCGAATTTTTAAATTTTAACATATTCTTTAAAACAATCATCAGTGATACATTAAGTGGCCCACGGCTTAGTACCCCTTTCTGCCGAACCTTGTATATACACTTGGGAGCAAATAAATCGAGCCACTTCCTTTTTTCACGTATAATGGTTAATGATTTTGGTAATTCGGAACGTATCAATTCAAAAAAAAATTGATAAAAATTTGAAAAATGGTAATTTTGATAAAAAAAATTGTAGGGTTAAAACAGTCCAGAAAACCAATATAAAACAAAATTATTGCAAAAAAATATATAACTGGTATTACCTCCCCATGCCCTGATGCATTCTTGTAGTCTTTTAGTCATCGACCTGATCAGCGTTACGATGACATATTGTGGTATGTTCTCCCACTCTTCAAGCACAGCGATTTTAAGCTCGGGAATCGATCAAAGGTACAGTGGGTATACCGCAGGTATCTGGAGACTGGTGCTTTTGTTCGGCGACCTGGAACCGGCAGACCACGGGCAACTACAGAACGTGACGACCGCTTTATTGCAACCAGTTCGTTGCGCGACCGTGGACTTAATGCTGTTCAGCTACAGCAAGCGTTACGTGACGTTCGAGGTGTCGAAATCAGTAGGTGGACAGTGAGACGAAGACTAAAGGAACGAAATTTAACTTCACACAAACCGGCAACTTCCCCAAAATTAACTGTAGCTCACTGCCGATTTTGCCCGGAGTTTGCTCGAGAACACATTAATTGGACTTTAGAAGACTGGAGGTCAATTTTGTTTTCTGACGAATCGAGAATCTGTCTTTTTAGCAATGACGGGAGAAACCGAGTGTATATACGACCCGGTGAAAGATTTGCCCAATGTTGCATTCGAGAAACTAAGTTTTGGTGATGATTCTTGTATGGTGTGGGGAGGAATTTCTCTAGACAGAAAAACGGCACTTGTCTTCGTCGACCCCGTCAACGATGGAAGTGGTAGACGTGGATTAACAGCTGACTGGCACATAACTGACATTCTCGAAGACCCGTAACGACCGACACGTAATGCCTTATGCTGGTTTTATCGGAGAAAATTTCTTGTTTATGCATGACAATGCAAGACCTCATACCGCGCGGATCGTTACAGAGTAATTATTGGCGATCGGGATTCAACAAATGGTGTGGCCAGCACGAAGCCTGGATTTGAACCCGATCGAACACCTATGGGACGAGTTAAAACGGAGAGTCCGAGCCAGGGTTCCCGCTGTTTCATCCATTCCCAAGCTTAAAGTCGCTGTGCTTGAAGAGTGAGAGAACATACCACAATATGTCATCGTCACGCTGATCAGATTGATGACTAAAAGACTACAAGAATGCACCAGGGCACGGGCAGGTAATACGAGTTATTAAGAATATTTTTTTGCAGTAATTTTGTTTATTATTGGTTTTCTGGACTAAATAACCCTACAAAATGATCTAGCAAAATTACCATTTTTCTTTCAGAGCCAATAATTTATCGTTTAATAAGGTTATTACTCAATAATTTACCCTCATTGTGAAAGTTATTTAATAAACTTTTCGGTGATATATGGTTTGAATTGATACGTTCCATATTACCAAAAATATCAACCATTATACGTGGAAAAAGGAAGTGGCTCGATTTACTTGCTCCCAGGTGTATATTATACATATTTATAGAAGTCTTCTTCTAAAATATTTATACCAACTTTAATCTAACCATTTCTCTAAGCCTCGCACAAATAAAGGTTAATAAGGTCGGTTGTAAAATGTTAACAAAGGGTTTCACAGTAAAGAGGGTCGCAGAACTGTGTCAGTTTGGTCAACAGTACATGTAATTTAACTTATAGGGGAATTAAAAAAGGGTCTAATTCATCCGTAGGTAATTAAAGGTCAATAGTATTTATTTTTTATTTTGTTTATTTATTTAAGCACATTATTTATCTATTTGGAACTGGTTTACATCAGTTACGTCACAATGGGTTCAGTTGAAAACCAGCGTCAGGAACTAGTGGTGTGACATTTATGCTGAACTGAACCTATTTGGCGCAGCCGCTAGACACACACCTACTTTTTTTGTTTTTTTTTTTGTTTTCTCTCTTATTCATTTTTGTCTGAGTGTCTGACTGCTTTCGTGCCAAATAAATTCGTTTCTTTTCTTTAATTTATAAATTATTTACTTACGTCATTATTATTAAACGTGTTTAGATTATTTTTTCTACTTTCAGAGATTTAGAGTGCCTAAGCAATAATACATACATACATACTCACGTTTTTTTCCCATAAGGGTAGGCAAAAACTATACAACGCCACATGCTACGACCCTTACATACTCCTTTCGCTTTATCCACATTCATACATCTTGTCATACACGCACGCTGGTTGAGAGTACCACGCACCTATCCTTTGTGAAGAACATCACCAATAACATCGATGTATGTCCTTCTAGGCGGTCCTCTACCGGCATTTCCATTGACATCCGCCTTATAAATTTCTTTTGTTAATCGCCGTTCAGTCATTTTATTAACATGACCAAACCACCTAAGCAATAAATTGAACTAAATTTAAATTAATGAAACTAAAAATAAGCGTAACAGGAATAGTTATTCCTTCAGTTTCACTTGGGGTCATGCATAACATAATTAACACAATTAGCCCATTACTGTGCCAATGCTGGGCACGGGCTTCTTCTCAGAATGAGAAGAGTTTAAGCCTTAGTCCACCACGCTGATCTGGTGCGGGTTGGCGGACTACACACCATCGAGAACTTTATGGAGTCCTCTCAGATGTGCAGGTTTCCTCACGATGTTTTTCCTTCACTGTTAACGCAAGTGATAATCAAATTCTAATCCGCACATGAATTCGAAAAATCAGAAGTATGGGCCACGATCAAACTCAAACCCTCCTGCATGGAAGGGTCATAAGGACCTGATAAAACCAGATTTCTGATTTCTCTCATGGTATTTGTACACGGTGCAAGTAAAATGTATAATATTGTGCATGTTAAGGTACTTGCTCTGGATATATGCATTGTGTACACTACCGTGTAAAGTGCGCGGGTCCAGTGCCTTGCGCATGTACCGACGCCAACCACCCGCGCATGTAATCCGCGCGCCCCGCACGATCTGCCGAGCAGACTACTCGCGCGGGTGCAAAATTAAAACGAGCAAGTAATCCGAGAATATTACCGCCCGTTCACACAGTGGATTCGTTTTAACGGATCCATCGGTACTGGATGTGTTGTTCACATCTGTAGCGATGGATCAGTTAAACAAATGGCAGCTGCGTCGCATCTGGCAGACAGGATGCGATCAAAATAATGGATTTAGTATTTTTTACTGGATTCGGAATACTGTCGTGTATGTGAACTCGCCCATTTAACTACAGGCGCCATCACCAAAATAGAAACGGATCCGCTAAAACGGATCCTGTAAACAGTTTCTGTGTGAACTAGTTGTTACTTATGCCTTGTACAAACACCATTAGTTCAATATTAACATGACATATACAGATTTTAATCATTATAAGTACTTTTCCATGTAAACATAAGTAATACTATAGCAAGAACAAAATAATTGTCATCTATACTAATATTCTAAAAAGGAAAGATTTGTATTTTTGTATGTAAAGAATAAACTTAAAAACTACTGGACCGATTTCAAAAATTCTTTTGCCGTTAGAAAGCTACATTATCACTGAGTAACATAGGCTATATTTATTACTGGAATAAAACTTCTTACGCGGGCGGAGCCGTTTGGACACAGCTAGTTACCAATAAACAAAAAACAAAAAAAAACTTACACAATCCCACCTTTCGTAGAACAACCACATTACGCCTTTCAACTCTATTTGTCCAACAAACACATCAAAACAATTGTTTCTTTAGAAAAAAAACACCATTCCTACAGCAATTTGCTGTCATCGCGTGTTTAAAAACTATAAAACAAATATATTCGGTACACGAAAGGGTACTAAAACATATTTTTCGCGTTGGTAAACCAGTATAATAAATATTTATTTTCATAATATTAGAACTGTGGTTTTCATAACGCGGCCTGATTGATATCTATGGCTAATCAGTCAAGCCGCTTGACCCAAAACGTTTGTAGCAGAAAGTAATGTTAGTATGAATTAATTAACATTAGTGCGAAGCCAGTTTGTGATAAGATCTTAATAAGGAACACGCCACGACTTGTACTTGCCGTTGCCTTTATAACTAACTAGCTATGTCCTCACGGCTCCGCCCGTAGCCTATGTTACTCAGTGATAATGTAGCTTACTAAAGCAAAAAAAAAATTGAAATCGGTCCAGTAGTTTTTATGTTTATTCTTTACATACAAAAATCCAAAAATACAAATCTTTCCTCTTTATAATATTAGTATAGAAGGTAAAAAAAAGGTAAATACCGAAGCAAAAAAAAAACATCTGTTTCATGCATTTTCATCGGGTAAATATTGCATTTTTGTATGAAAAAGCTATTTTTTTCGATATTTCAGAGTTAGTCTCATAGTGAAAGTTGCTCATAATCATGAGTACTTTCACACCCTGAAAGGTTAACAGTGAATTAAAAATCACCATGTATGCTATCCAAGCTGTTAACGAAATCATATAATTCTTTCAAAATTGAAGAGCCGCGTAATTCGCTCGGGGCGCTAAAATGCGTCACGTTAAGAATACAATTTTAATTCTTGTTTTATTGAATCCAAAAATATCCCTCTGCTGTGTTAAATAAATGATTTTTATTTCTGTAAATAAATCTGTTTCAGACACTTTTACAAGTCAAAAGTGTTAATCTATGTCAGCAGTAGGTACATCATGAGGTTTGAAGGAATTACATGATTTCGGTTACACCCTGTATATACAACATGTAACATAATAAACGCACACCCTGTAATTAGTTTGCTAAAAATCGGCTACAAAATAGACTTCAGCATCATCTTCCTGCCCTGGTCCCAAGTTACTTGGGGTCCGCGCAATATGTTTTTCTCTTCTACTCTTCCCTGTCAGCCGTCTCATTATCATTTGCTCCCTTATCTTTCATATCCTCCCTCACACCATCCATCCATCTTTTCTTAGGTCTCCCTCTCCCCCTCCATCCATCAACATTCATATTCATCACTCTCTTAGTCACATTTGTTTCATTCCTCCTCAACACATGCCCATACCAAGACAAACGGTTTCCTTTCAACTTTTCTGTCACTGGTGCCACTTTCAAACTCCCTCTAATATACTTATTTCTTACTTTATCCATTCGCGTCACTCCACACATCCATCTCAACATTCTCATCTCCGCTACGTGTAATCTTCTTTCATCCGTCTTCTTCACGGCCCAACACTCTGATCCGTACAGCACGACAGGTCTTATAATGGATTTGTAGATTTTGCCCTTCAGCTTGAGGGGCATCCGTTGGTCACAAGTTGTCCCTGTGACCTGTCGCCATTTCATCCAACCTGAGTTGATCCGATGCGTAACGTCTCGGTCAATTTCACCATCCCCTTGGACGAGTGACCCAAGGTACCGGAAGTCGGAGCAGACTGGTAAGGATATACCAGCGAGAGTAATAGGCATAGGACTGGAGAGACCGCCGAAATCGCAAAACATATACTGCGTTTTGCTTCTGCTCATTTTCAAGCCAACACTCTCCAGTCTTTGCCACCATTCCTCCAATTTTCTCTGGACCTCTAGGCCACTCTCGGCAACCAGCACAATGTCATCGGCATACAGCATACACCAAGGAGCCTCTTCCTGGATTTCCGACGTAAGAGCGTCTATTATCACCAGAAAGAGGTAAGGGCTGAGAGCTGACCCTTGGTGCAAGCCTACAGCCACATTGAAACTGGCAGTCGTGCCCACTGCGGACCGGACTTGAGTACGGCATCTACCGTACATCGCTCGGATCAACTGCACATACTTTCCAGGCATACCTTTCTTCTTAAGGGCCCACCACAAAACCTCACGGGGTACCCGGTCGTATGCCTTCTCAAGATCAACGAAAACCATGTGCAGATTTTTGTGAGCACCTCTGTATTTTTCACAAAGTTGGCGAATAGCAAAAATGGCATCCGTTGTTCCTCGACCAGGCATGAAACCGAACTGGTTTTGTGAAATTTCGCTCTCCTCTCTCAGTCGTCGCTCAATAACTTTCTCCCAAACTTTCATACTATGTGACATTAGCTTTATTCCTCTATAGTTGTTGCACTCCAGCACATCACCTTTGTTTTTAAAGATGGGCACCAGCGAGCTGTTACACCATTCGTCAGGGATAGCTTCTTCCTGCAACAACTTATTGAAGAATAAAGCTAACCACTTCCAGCCATCCACACGCAGTAACTTCCACAAAATAGACTTCAGCAATTTTCAAAAATAACTCAAAATTATTTAGTGTTTTTTTTTTTTTAAATCAGACTTAATTGAGATAAAAAAACTAAGCCTTATGTCAAGGCCATTAGACTGAATTTTAAATGTAGTTAACAATCAAAAAGTAATACTATTTCCTTAAATAAACAATATTTAAGCACATAAAAGTAAAATTTCAGTGTTTTATGTTGATTATAACTGAATATTCTAATTGGGGTGTTTGAGTGTGTGCGTTATTTTTGTTACATGTTGTATATAATTATATTAACGTGAAACCCCTGGTACAAACAAATTAATGCTCGTCGAACCGTATGTCTAACTTCCCTAACGAGAACTGCCCCCAGTAAGGTCATCAACTCTGCAATAAACTTACTACTCAAGTTTGTCGACCTAAATGGCTGTGTGGTAACCCTAGAGACGTTTTATGCTACGTCCTAATTGCCATGTTGTTGGACGACAAAATCGGTTGCTCGCATTGCCGACAAAATGAGTTTGTCGATCATCCGACGAGGCCAATGTGTCCAAACCAGACTTCGTCCGGTGTCGTCAGTCGTCAAGGTCAATACTCAATACTCAATACTCAATATTTATTTGCGTATTCCACAATGTTACTTAGGTGGTAGTAATAGAAAATTATGTTACAATTGTGGACCCTGTTGGGCACAGCAAAGTAGGAGAGAGGAGGATCATTATTAAATTAGATAAAATTTAAAACAAATAGAAGTTTAGTA
This sequence comes from Amphipyra berbera, assembly GCA_910594945.2. Lineage (NCBI taxonomy): Eukaryota > Metazoa > Arthropoda > Insecta > Lepidoptera > Noctuidae > Amphipyra > Amphipyra berbera. The sequence continues at coordinate 7,260,370 of OU343144.1, read as the reverse complement.
TGAAGTATAGTTATGTTTTTTTTTTTTTTTGTTTTGTATGTTGGTAGATAACTTGGTTTTTTGAATTTAGTTGCCTTTATTTAATTTTTTTTTTGTCCTATTTATTTAAATTGTAATTATGTATTTCAAATTATATTCGGAGTTTAATAATTTATTTATATTATACTATTTATTACTATATTTACCCTGTTTATCTTTTTAGAGTACTTATTTGTTTATCTATTTAAATATTAAGATTGCAAGTTTATTTGGCTTAGTTATTTAAATACTAATTTATGTACACTTACTTTATTTAATACTATCTTATAATTATTAGACTATTAGAAACTATTAGAGAATTTAATAATGTGCTAACCAATACCTACATTATTATCTATTTAGTTATTTATATTGCACATTTCTTTTAGTGTTTCCCGTATCTATTATTGCTTATTACTTTCTACAGTTTATGTATATTTTTGTACTATTATTTATTAGGATTATTATTTATTAGGAGTACTAGGAATTTAGTAAGAACATAATTATTGTTATTATTATACGATTAGAATTTATCACTTAAATATTCATTTATATTGTAGTAGCATTTGCTTAACAATAGCTGTTTTAGGTTTTTTACAAATATGTGAAGTTTATTTACGTTTTTTAATTTTTCGGGTAATTTATTGTAAACTTTTATAGACATTACGAATGTGCTTGAAGAATGGATTTGAAGTCGCGAGTTTGGTAAGTTTAGCCTATTTTTATGACGTAGCGAATACTGTATCGGTTTATCTTCGCGCTTTGTAAAGAAATTTTGATATTTTCTAGCAAATTTACATATTTCTAAAATATAAATACAAGGTAACGTTAGGATGTTAAGTTTTTGGAAGTGGGGTTTGCAACTTTCGGTATTCTCTATGTTGGCTATTATTCTAATGAGGTTTTTTTGCATGGTGAAAAGAGTTGATACATCTGTACTGTTGCCCCACAATATTACGCCGTAACTAAGCCATGCGTAGGCGTATGCGTAGTAAGTAGTTAGGGCAGTTTGGAGATTGGTGGATTTTTTGACTTCCCGGAGCGCATAGGCAAATTTTGATATTTTAGATCTCAGTTTTTTAATATGAGACTTCCAGTTGATATTCGTATCAATGGATAAGCCTAGTAGTGTGAATTCAGATGCTACTTCTATTACTTGGTTTTTGTAGGTTAAGTTAATATTTAATGGAGTTTTTTGATGAGGGTGGAATGACATTATTTTGGTTTTTGAGAAGTTTATTTCAAGATTGTGGATGTTTAGCCAAGCAACTGTGTTGTCTAGTGCAGCAGTGAGTTTATTATTGAGATTTGTGTTATTATCGCATGAAGTTAGGAGTGATATGTCATCGGCAAACAAGACGCAATGTTCGTTTATGATTTTGGGGAGATCATTAATGTAAATTAAAAACAGAAGGCAGCCGATCACACTGCCTTGGGGGATGGATGCATTTATTATTTTCCTATTCGATCTAATTATTTCTATTTCTTTCGTGGTGTTATTGAAAAATTCTATTTCTACTTGGTGTTCTCTGTTATTTAGGTAAGATGTGAACCATTCATGAGCCCTTCCACGAATTCCGATGCCATGTAGTTTATTTAGTAATATGTTGTATTGTACTTTATCATAGGCTTTCGTCATGTCTAGTAGTATGCCAACGGCATACTTTTTGTTATTAATTATGTTAAGGGCCTCCTGCATAAATTTGTAAACTGCTAATATTGTTGAATGGTTTTTCCGGAAACCATGTTGACAGTCGTTAAATATTTCATATTTTTCACAGAAGGCATATACGCGGTTACACATTGCCTTTTCAAATAGTTTGGAAGCAGTAGGCAGAAGAGCAATTGGGCGATAATTACTGGGATCGGTTTTACTGTTTTTCTTATGGATTGGTTTTATCAGGGCCTTTTTTAAACTATCCGGGAAAACACCTTCTTCAAAGGATTGGTTGATCAGTAGGTAGAATGGTAGGGTTAACTCATCTGCACATTGTTTTAGTAGGGTAGGTGGGAACTCGTCGATGCCATGGCTTTTTTTGTTTTTTAGGTTTTTGATTAGCATATTTATTTCATAGGCTTCAACTATGCCCAGGAACATAGTGTTTTCGTATAGGTAGGTCGCTCTATCAAAGCTTCATGTGCTTTACTTAAGTGAAAACTTTTATTTAAAATGTATTGGCAAAGAAACAAAAATGCTAACATGAACGAGTACAACAAACATACTTCTATACTAATATTATAAAGAGGAAAGATTTGTATTTTTGTATGTAACGAATAAACTTAAAAACTACTGGACCGATTTCAAAAAATATTTTGCCGTTAGAAAGCTACATTATCACTGAGTAACATAGGTTACGGGCGGAGCCGTGAGGACACAGCTAGTAATATATAAAGATAGAACGTGGTTAAACAAAGCACGTAAACTAAGCACCTGTCCTTTGTTCTCCACAAAGAACAGGTGCGTAGTACTCTCAACCGGCGTGCGTGTATGACAAGATGTATGAATGTGGATGAAGCGAAAGGAGTATGTAAGGGTCGTAGCATGTGGCGTTCTATAGTTTCTGCCTACCCCCATGGGAAACAGGCGTGAGTTTATGTATGTTGAGGTGTTGGGGGTTCGGAGAGGTAAATAATACGATGTGTGTGCTTAGCTCAACGTCCCGTTTAATACTACACACTCACATAACAGTGTCCACAAGTCTTATATTAAAATACATATAGGTATGTTATAACCACACCACAATGTATAGAACGTGGTGAATTTCACCACCTTTACCATCAGTTACGAGAAAGCAATAATTGTACATTTTATTCCAATTATTCCAAAATATTGATCTTCCCAGTTCCTTCCCTGGTTAATTTTTTTACACAAACTCGTATCGCATTGTATATGTCGCGGCAGCTAATAAGAACATAGCCTTATACGTATAAGTTACTCTCTATTTAGTTAAGTATAGTTGAAGGAAGTCAAATCCGCTAAATAAATTGCTATGGCAAAGTAATATGAGACACTCGGCCATTAGTAGAGTATTTTTACCAAGAAATCCTTTTAACTAATATTATGTAACTTTATCAAACAACTCTGCCTATCTTTACTCATCGATATCATATTTAACCGACGTCCAAAAAAAAGAGGAGGTTCTCATACCGGCTGTTTTTTTTTTAAATATTTGTTGCCTCGCATCACCGGCATTTATTTAGAAAATTCTTTTTTGGTTTGAAAGAGTATTCTTTCGAGGTGGTCCTATTTAAATTTGGTGCAGATCTGATTAAGACCTTCGGAGATAGATAATGGAACTCCTCAATGACGAACAGTACATTTTAACAAAAATAAAACCAACTTCAAAAAAATGGTTATTATTTTATTCATTTTTTCGTTTTTTTTTAGTCGGTTTTATTTTTGTTAAAATATTGTTTGAATATCCAGTTTCCGGCTCCCACAACTAATCTGCGCTAGATACCTGGGGGCCTAATCCAAAAATTTAACTACGAAGTTACAGCTGACGGATCGCACATTTTCCACCCACGAAAAAGTTTGGGGTCGGACGATCGATTCGATTTTCGCGATTTGACATATTTTATCTTTCATTCACCCTACTCCCAAATGTTAATTGACATCTAGTAGTTCGTTGTTTGACAATACTTTGATCGTACATTTATAAGTTCGATGTTCGTCACTGTTTCGTATAAAAGACATACCACAGAATCCTGTAGGGGTGAATCTATCATTCCAGTTATAGCTAATATCGGTATGTCAGGATTGGGAGCATGGTAAATAAAGTAAATTAAACCAAAATGGACTCTCCACCACTGAGAGTACTTTTAATTGGGTTAGTGATTAGTTACAGAAGCTAGTTCATAATATATCACGATATAATAATTTACACAAGATCAGAAAATAAGGACAAGCAAATCAGATATAAAAGGTCAGACTTCTTCGGCGGTTCGACATGGAATCCTCTGCTCCGTCCAATGACCACTGTTTTTATAACTTCAGGTACGTTGATTCATCTTGACGGTTACCCTCCTATGTCAACATTGTCCAGTGTTACCATCTACAGATATACGAATTCATTTCAATACGAAACTTCGACATTCGTTTTTCTGAGTAGGCCCTCAGTTCCTAACCGTCACGTCGTTTAGATCAAAAAAATGTTAGAAAATGTTGATTTAATAATTTGAGACGAATTAAGCACTCTTTTAATCGACTTCAAAAAAAGCAGGTTCTTTTTCAGTACTCTATAAATGTAACCAAAAACAAAGCTTCTCAGTAATAGAATATGTAATCTATACTAATATTATAAAGAGGAAAGATTTGTATTTAACGAATAAACTTAACTACTGTGTTAGAGAGCTGTGTTACAATTTTGGTGTACAATAAAGTATATTCTATTCTATTCTATTCTATTGGACTGGTTTCAAAAATTCTTTTGCCGTTAGAAAACTATATTATCACTGAGTAACATAGGCTATATTAATTACTGAAATAAAACTTCTTACGCGGGCGGAGCCGTGAGGATACAGATAGTGGTTTATAATTAGCTTCAATCATTGATATGAGAATAATCACAATGGCAATCACAATACTAGCAACAGATACTGGTTTTACCCAATAACGGTTAGTAAGATATTGGAACCTGGTAACAGTCAGTTTCTTTTTTTTTTTAAAGCGTTGCCCCACACTATGATTTCTCCTGTATCATAAGTGCGTTTACAGGAACAAATCTTCACATCAGTGTTCCCAACCTGAAGCCAGGAAGCTATCGTACCAGGGCCGTAAAATTATCGTACATGGATCAAAAATGACAAAAATTATCGTACCATCAGATAATGGCTTGAAAAGGTGTTGTTAATTCCCCCAAAATCATCCCAGCGATAGATGGATGACCTTTTTTTTTTTAAAGGATCCCATTTTATTTTTGTCGTGTCTGGGACACTATGACCACTATACGGTCGAAGTGACAGGAAAGTCTAAAAAAAAGGTTGTCTATCACTGTACTGAAATTATCGTACTTTCTGCTTACGATAGTATGATACTATCGTACATCGTACGTAGCTATGAAATTATCGTACATGTACGATAATTATCGTACGGTTGGGAACACTGCTTCACATGCACATACGCCCAGACCCGGAACAACTATTTGTAGGCCATACAAATATTTGAACCGTGCGGAAATCGAACCCACGACCCGTAGCGCAGAAGCCAATCGCTCCGCCACTACACCAAACGATCTCTCCCCACCGGTCAGTCGGTTAGGTGTCAACTTCACGTCGCGATAAGTCCTATTGTTTCCCGCCATCGTTTGTCAATGACAGTCCCAGCGACCTTCGACCCTCTGATAATGGAAACTGACTTTCTGGATGAGTGATGGCTATTATCTACGCTGTATGAAAAGCAAGTGGATATAGACCATTCCATTTTTAAGGATAGGTGACCTCCTTGTCTTTCGTGCTTGTTGCTATACAGCAGGGGTGGCCAACTTGATTCGACCCAAGATGTACTGTTTAGTGAGTACTCTGTGCGATCTACCAATTACATAATCAGTACCTCTTCATTCAACTTATATTAAACTTATATTTTTCTTTGCCTTGCCATGATCGACTGGATTAAGAGCCGCGATCGACTGATTGGCCACCCCTGCTATACAGAGTAAACGAAACATGTAATTCCTTCAAACCTCGTGATGTACTGCTGACATAGATTAAGTTTACACCCTGTAGGTAAGAGAGGTCGTACCGGGGTTGCGGTGCATGCTTTTACTAATCCCGCGACCCCGGCCGTACGGTCAGGAGGAGGATCACCATTGGTTTTTAGCCGGTAAGAGTCCGGCAGACCCTCGCCTTCCCCAGGCGAGGGACATCCATGAGGATTTTCCAACGAGAAAAAGAAAAAAAAAGGTAAGAGAGCTCGTGCTATCCCGTGTCGTTTAACCGCCCCTTAACAAGGTAGATCGTTCTCATAACATTTAATATCATCCGCTGCAAACACATTTTGGCAGACTTAATTTCCTTTGCCAGTGTCCAGCGGTATTTTAAAAAGAAAATCCCGCTGCTTTAGGCTGAGCATCCACCAGAGCTGTGCTAAGCTGCATAGCGAGGAATGTGTTTTGTAAGCACCAATAGAATCACTTCATTTACCTAGCTTCGCTCTGGTGGATATGGGTCTAGCAGTGCGAGGTTTTGGTTCATATAAAACAAACGAGAAATGTGTTGCGAGGAATGTGTTGCTAGGAATGTGTTGCGAGGAATGTGTTACGAGGAATGTGTACCGCTCCCGCCACGGCTCATTTGTACACATTAACACATTACGCATTACACATTACGCATTCCTCGCACAGCTCTAGTGGAAAGGGTCACACCGTTTCACATCCTCGCTACACATTTTCGTATTGCATATTTTCCTCGCACAGCTCTGGTGGATGTCCAGCCTTAGCATGGACAAACTAGATTGACTTTGTACTGAGTTCTACTTTCCTTCTTGCAAAGAAAACGTTTATCATGCAAATACATTAACACCTTCCCGGACATTTTATAAAAAGATTTTTTGAAATTAAAGTTCTGCGCGCATTTTTATAAAAATGTGATTTTGATGCTTTTGAGGCTTTTAATACTATCAGATAGAACATAGAGGATATCTTTAATGTGCAGTCACTCTGCATTAAAGCGCGCGTTAGGTTCTTGCCCACTAGCGGCACTGCACGGCAAAGGATTTTTATGCGAAGAATAGGAATATAAAATATGGCAATAAAATTAAAATTTCAATGATAATCACCGTAGATACAAAACAGATTTGTTTCTGCTGAAAGCGCGCGCTCGACGGGTGCTCGGCTAAAAGTGCGCGCTCGACGGGCGCTTGGCTAAAAGCGCGAGCTCGATGGGTGCTCGGCTAAAAGTGCGCGCTCGACTGGCGCTTGGCTAAAAGCGCGAGCTCGATGGGTGCTCGGCTAAAAGTGCGCGCTCGACGGGCGCTTGGCTAAAAGTGCGCGCTCGACGGGCGCTTGGCTAAAAGCGCGTTCGACGGATGCACGGCCAAAAGCGCGCGTTTGAGTATATACGCTCCATGCTATTATCTTACAACGTACAAAGTGCGTTACCAAAGCGCTTAATGTGTACTGTTGTTGGTCCCGAAATGGAGCACTGCTTCACCAGAAATTTTACATCAAAAGTATATCTGTGTGTGGGAAAGGTACAAATTTTTTGCTACTGTTTCTTGTTAAAGTATGGAATGTCATATTCATGGTCTAGTTTGACCAATAAATAATTTGAATAATAAATTCGTCACCACGTTCATGTCTACAAGATAAAGCGACATGACGACATGTTTGGTGCAGTGGCTGAGCGATTGGCTTCTGCGCTACGGGTCGTGGGTTCGATTACCGCACGGATCAAATATTTGTATGGCCTACAAATAGTTGTTCCGGGTCTAGGCGGTTTGTGTATATGAAGATTTGGGTCTGAAAAAACACCCACGATACAGGAGAAATCCTAATGAGGGGTTTAGATAGAAAAAAAAGATAAGTGTATTCCTCGAAACAAGAGGTAACATTCGTTGTTAAATATTATAATGTTATTTGAAGTAATAGTAGTCCCAAAATAATCGTCGGTACCTACAACTCAAACAGTTTAAAATCAGGAGTTAGCAATCCAGTTGGCCCTTCAAAATACCAGTCATGTACCACCTAACCGCATTATAATTGGGATTGCGTTTCATTCCAATTCAACCCTCTATTTGGTATAATACTAAACTTGGTTTCTGATTATCTACTTTGAATGAATTACGATTAACTGTGTGTGGGTATTTGAGAAATGTAGAAACTTAAAATTATGGTAGGTCAATACAGAATATGATGGTGATGTGGGGTGCTCCCCGCGCCTCTCAGGAGATCGTGGGTTGGGGCCCCACAGTGGAGAGGTCCACCAGCAGTAGGTGCAAAGAGTATAGTAATAAGTAGGTGGACCAAGACCTGCCGGGGTTACGGTGCATGCTTAGGCGAATCCCGCGACCCCGGCCGACAAATACAACAGAAAAAAAGGTCAATACAGAATAGTCCAGTACATAAAAAACCGGTCAAGTGCGAGTCGAAGACGCTATGTTCCGCATTAGAATTTATTATTTGTTTTATGTGTGTATCGATCATGAAACTAACTCAATGGTGTAGTTATTCAATATTACTTAACAGAATTCAAGACTACTAGACTTGTTTTTTTCTTTTCAGTTTTTAAGTTCAGTATTTCCGCATTAGTATGTGCGGTGCAGCTTTGAATGATAGATTGAGAAATGATGAGATTAGACAAAGTTGTGGTTTAAAAGATGATATAGTGACAAAAATTTAAAGGAGTATGCTTAGGTGGTTTGGTCATGTTGAGAGAATGACTGAACGGCGATTAACAAAAGGAATTTATAAGGTGGATGTCAATGGAAACGCCGGTAGAGGACGTCCTAGAAGGACATACATCGATGTTATTGGTGATGATCTTCACAAAGGTCAGGTGCGTAGCACTCTCAACCGGTGTGCGTGTATGACAAGATGTATAAATGTGGATGAAGCGAAAGGGGTATGTAAGGGTCGTAGCATATGGCGTTCTATAGTTTCTGCTTACCCCCATGGGAAGAAGGCGTGAGTTTACGTATGTATGTATTTCCGCATTTCAGTCCACTTCAAATCAGTCCACTAGTACGTAGTTACGCGTTAAAAAATATTGAATGAAGAAGAAACATCTGTATCACAGAGATACCAGCCACCTTTCCACCTCGTCCTTGACGCAAGCACTGATGCATTATCTTAGTGACACTCCACTCTCGAATATTTGGCGTAAACGTCAAACAGTCCGGAAGATATGACGCATCGCTACATTGACGCCTGAAGGTTAGGCGTATTCAAAGACAAAGACGCTACCCACGTAGGTACTTTACAAGTTATTTGAAATAACCTTTTTTTCAGTATTGATGTGACATGTGTAATTTTAATATGCACACAGTAGGATGTTATAATTAAAGGAGAATGGGCGAAATGTTTAAAAGTTGGTCTACTCCTCCTCTGGCAATGAGTGGTATGTCATTAGAAAGGTCTTTTTAACCTTTTAAGCGCGTGAGTCGCATTTATGCGACAAATATTTCCGTGCCCCTAGCGCGCGTGTCGTATTTCTGCGACTGAGAACATGCATTGTTTTTTTGTTCTATTTTCATCCTATGAACTGCGTGGTACAACTAAAACGATTATTCAATAGAGATATGATTTACAACAATTACTTAAATTTGTTTCATAGCTCTAAGTATTGATAAAGCTTAATATATTTATTGTAGGTATTATTTTATCGATTCGTAGTCGCGCGCTAGGGGCACGGCAATTGATATTTAGCCACGCGCTTAAAAGGTTAAGCAAAACATTTGGTACTAGTACAACTAAAATCAATTGTTAGTATTTTCGGAGTTATAACACATTTAAAGTGAAAAATCGTTTATATCCATACTATCACAATTTTTATTTTTATACTTAAGTATCGCTACGTTCTAATCATATTATTTGCAAATAATAGTTATTAGTAAAGAAAATGAAAGGGACTTAAACAGAACTGGCGAAACGTGGGTGCATTATACACCTCTGCCTAACCCTTCAGGAAATTCTGGCGTCATGTTATATGTGTTAATTAGGTAGGTATCTTAAATAATTATTATGACAAAGCTCCCATGGCAAAACATGTAAAACAAATAATAAATAGCTATATTTGAGCATTAACATAGTTTTCCAATGGTTACATTTAATGAGCTTTAACTCGATAAATACTAATAATTGACAGTAGCTGTAATACAAAAAAATGTTCTACTTCAAATAACCTTTCTATCAATATATCACTCATTGCTAGAGAAGGGGTAGACCAAAAACCCATTCTCCGTTGACGACACGTTTGGTGCAGTGGCTGAGCAATTGGCTTTTGCGCTACGGATCGTGGGTTCGATTCCTGCACGGATCAAATATTTGCCTGACCTACAAATAGTTGTTCTGGGTCTGGGCATGTGCCTGTGAAGATTTGTGTCTGTAAACGCACCCACGATACAGGAGAAATCCTAGTGTGGGGCAACGTTATGTTTTAAAGAAAAAAAAAACTTGGAACTTACAAAAAATTAAAAGCAACAAAGCAAGTGAGAAAACAAATGAAATAATAATAAAAAACCCAAGTTAGGAGCGTTTAAAAATTGTTTACTCCACTGAGACAGCAATACTGTCTATGTTAACGTCATAACACATTAACGCGATTGTAACTCCATACCACTCAGAACAATGTTCTTTTCGCGCGACAAGGACAGAAAAAACCCCTCCAAATGTTTCAAAAGTGTGTGCCTTCTCTATTTTTTCATTGATTTTTTTCAGATATCGTCGCTTAAGTTCTAACACTCGTAAATAGTAGTTTTGAGTTACGCACGTCATTCGATAGGGAATCGAAAAACGCATCGTTTGACCAATGACAATCAATTGTTAGTTCCAATAGCAACGCGTTATTTGAAAAACAAAATCCACGGCGTATGTAATATTTTTTTCCATCAAGCTACTATGTAAACAGCTAAAACAGCGTGTAAGGTTGAGCATCCACCAGAGCTGTGCTAAGCTGCGTAGCGAGGAATGTGTTTTGTAAGCACCAATAGAATCACTTCATTTACCTAGCTCCACTCTGCGCAGCTCTGGTGGATATGGGCTTAGCAGCGCGAGGTGTTTGTTCATACAAAACAAGCAAGAAATGCGAGCGAGGGATGTGTTGCGAGGAATGTGTGCGAGGAATGTGTTGCGAGGAATGTGTACCGCTCCCGCCACACCACCCTCATATTCGAAAAGAGTCCGCTACCTATCCTCGCACCACTCATTTGTAAACATTAACACATTACGCATTCCCCGCACAGCCACACAGCTGAAAAGGGTCACATCGTTTCACATCCTCGCTACACATTTTCGCACCACACATTTTCCTCGCACAGCTCTGGTGGATGTCCAACCTAAGTCAGGTGAGTTCCATACTGCCCGGAAGGATGGCGCGCCGTGTTCCGGGCGCGCCTCTCAGAAGGAAGTGGGGTAGAGGAGAAATAGCCCCACCACTGAAAAGGTCCACCAGAAGAAGCTGGTAGACCGAGACCTGCTGAGGTTGCGGTGCATGCAATACCAAATCCCGTGACCCCGGCCTTACGTCAGAAGGAGGTACACCATTGGATTTTAGCCGGTAAGAGTCCGGCAGACCCCCACGGCTTCCCCGGGCGAGAGACATCCATGAGGATTTTCCAAAGATAAAAAAGGTGAGTTCCATACTGGATCGTGTCGCGAAAGTGCTCCGTCGAAAAAAGCAAAATAAAATAGAATATTGTAGATTAAAAACAAATATTATGATAAGTAGAATAATTTATATTTTTTTCTCTCCTAAAAAGTTACCTACTGGCCTGCAAAAATAAGTATCACACTTTTAAAATTTCAATTTTTTCTAAACTATAGAAGTTAGAGATTTAAAATAAAAAACGTTTTATAGCAATTTTTATCAGCTTTCTTTGAAACTATAGTAACAAAGTTAAACCCTTTTTTGAGTCCTTTTTGTTTCGAAAATATATCTTGTGTACCTAAAAAGTTATTGCAATTTTAAAAGTGTGATACTTATTTTTGCAGGCCAGTATATTTTGAGTTACACGGTGTTATAACTTAAGCGACGATATTTGTATACTTTCTTTAAAATAATTTTAAATGCTGGTGCATTTTTATGCCAAACAGCCTATACGTATTTGAGTTGCTTTTAAGACACCCACGCCACGGTGAAAGAGCGTAACCGGTGGGTTGTCTTTACCCATATTTCTGTTTTGCTTGGTGGTAGAATCTATACGGTCCGCCTGGCTACCACCCTTATGTTAAAGTCGGGCGCCAGTTTACTGTATTCTCTCGTGATGTGAAAGCCAGAGGGGTATAGGGAAATATACAAGGTTAGTCGGAAAGGGGGTACTAAGCCGCGGCCCACTTAAAGTATCACTGATGACTATTTTAAAGCAAGTATTAAAATTTCAAAATTCGTTAATTTTTATTTGCATGCAAAAAGATTTTTATTTTAGTTTTTTCAAAAAAAAATCATACCTGCTTCAGTTATGAATTCAGAAAATTAAGTTTCTAATCCGTGACCCCAAATGTGACCTAAATTGTAAACACAGCTGATCATAGCTATGGACACATAGATTTTAGCATATTTTTTACCACATCTTTGAAAAGCTATTTCTCTTAAACTATCGAGTTTTGGGGAAAGTTGTAGAACAAAAGTTATCCCTTGTTATAGGTACTTTAACACCCTTTCGGCTTAGTACCCCCTTTCCGACTAACCTTATATATACTCTGTTCCTTGGATTCCTGTGCTCCATGTCAGACCCTGTCTGCGCTTACCATCAGGTGAAACTAGGGTCAAACGCGAAAAAGATACTAATTTAAAAAAAGGCCTTCCAAATAAACTAAAATGCTTGTAAGCGAGGAGTGTGGTAACTAATATATATTTACCCCTTAGCCTCTTACTGTCGGTTTCAATATTCTTTCGTATTTATATAGAAAATTGTTAAACAATATTACCTAATTTCCCCTGAGATAGTTATGATGTAGATGTTATAACAATTGTTTAGCTTGTTTACATCTGTACCAACGGATCAGTTAAACAAATGGCAGTTGCGTCGCATCTGACATACAGGATACGATAAAAATAACGGATCCGGTATTTTTTTCTGGATTCGGAATACTGTTTTGTATGTGAACTCGCTCATACAACTACAGGCGCCATCACCAAAATAAAAACGGATCCTGTAAACGGTTTCTGTTTGAACTAGTTGTTACCTGTCTTTTGTCCAGCTGTGACTGCCATATCCTGTCCAGGATTCCAGTGATAAACGATCAAGTTTGATCACAACACCCCAACCGTTGTTAAAGAAGTAGAACGCAAAGCATTGTATTACACAATTACATCAAAACAAAAAAAAAACGGTGTTTCCTCATTGGTAAAGACAGGCTATCCAATATCAGCAAAATGGTTGTTTCTCTGTGGTTCAGGGACTATCGGCAGGAAAACACTGATTGGTCGATAATACGTGTCGATTTAACATCGGTCCTATATTTGATTGTGTTGTAGTGCTGTGCATGTATGGTCTAAGTTAAAATCGGACAGCGTTACTAATGTATTTAGAATGAATGTATGTTATTACAACATACCTCATTCAATGAATAGAATGAGGTATGGTGTTCCTCCAACGAAAAGGGAGTATCTTTCAACCAGGCGCGCCTTATGCCTGGCGGGCTACTGACCAGCGGTTGATGTTGGGAAGTTGTATATACAAGGTTAAGCGGAAAGGGGGTACTAAGCCGCGGGCCACTTAATGTATCACTGATGATTGTTTTAAAGAAAGTGTTCAATTTTAAAAATTCGGTTAATTTTTTTTCCATTAAAAATTATTTTTATTTTAGTTTTTTCAAAAATTCTTCATCCCTGCTTTAGTTATGAATTCAGAAAATGGAGTTTCTAATCCGTGACCCCAAAAATGTAAACACGTCTGATCATTGCTGAGGATAGATAGAATTTAGCGTATTTTTTATGAAATCCTTGAACTGCTATTTCTCTTGAACTATTGACTTTTGGGTAAAGTTGTAAAACAAAAGTTATCCCTTATTATGGGTACTTTAATACCCTTTCGGCTTAGTACACCCTTTCCGAATAACGTTGTATACTATCTGAGTGTCAAATCTTGGAGGATTTGTGACGTTTCATATTTTGAGAGTTGCCATTGTTGTTGCTGTAGTCTGCTAGACAATCTCATGTGGCGTGATAGATGCCGCCACAAGCGTTTGAGTATTTGGCCATTAGTTGAGGCAATATGTTTCTACCCACTTCGCTCGTATATTACACCAACCACAAAGATTCGTGGAAACAATAGTCTATAGATATACACGCAAGCTATTCCGTCGGTACGTGTCGATGCCTCCACGTCAAGCCCTCTCTGATACGTAAGATATTCGATTCATACGAGGATATCATACGTGAGTAGATTTTGAAGTTCCGGAACTGTGTTGGATAATTGAATTTAATAGTGACCCTTCGTTCTAACTGGGTAGCGCGTTGCGTTGTATTGCATCGCAAAGATTAGCGATACGACTTCTATTCTCAATCCATATCTACCTTTATACTAATATTATAAAGAGGAAAGATTTGTATTTTTGTATGTAACGAATAAACTTAAAACTACTGAACCGATTTCAAATATTTTTTTACCGTTAGCAAGCTACATTATCACTGAGTAACATAAGCTATATTTATTACTGGAATAAAACTTCTTACGCGGGCGGAGCCGTGAGGACACACCTAGTACTCAATATTTGTTTACGTATTCCACAATGTTACTTAGATGGTAATAATATAAAATGATGTAAGTTACAATCGTGGACCCTGTTGGGCACAGCAAAGTAGGAAAGAGGAGGATCATTATTAGTTAAAATTTAAAATACAAAGTTTAGTATGAAGTTTAATTAGTTTTTTTTTTGTTTGGTATGAAGGTAGATAGTTACTTAGTTTTTTCAATTTATTTGCTTTTATTATACATTTTTTGTATGCTATTCAGCTTATGTATGTATTTCAAATTATATTCGGAGTTTAATAATTTATTTATTTTTACGACACGTTTGGTGCAGTGGCTGAGTGATTGACTTCTGCGCTACGGGTCGTGGGTTCGATTCCCGCACGGATCAAATATTTGTATGGCCTACAGATAGTTTTTCTGGGTCTGGGCGTTTGTGCATGTGAAAATTTGTGTTTGTAAACGCACCCACGATACAGGAGAAATCCTAGCGTGGGGCAACGTTTTTATAAAGAAAAAAGAAAGAAAAAAATTATACTATACTATTTGTTTGTTTTGTTTTTTTAAAAAAACAACGTTGCCCCACACTAGGATTTATCCTGTGTCGTGGGTGCGTTTACAAACACAAATCTTCACACGCACAAACATCCAGACCCGGAACAACTATCTGTAGGCCATACAAATATTTGTTCCGTGCGGGAATCGAACCCACGACCCGTAGCGCAGAAGCCGATCGCTCAGCCACTGCACCAAACGTGTCGTCAAATCATTTAATACTATTCTATTCTTGTGGCGTATGTGAGCAGTAGGCCTAGAACGAATGCTGAGACGTTAGTCACGTTAGTGAATTTTCAATTGAAAATAGGTACTCGTTTCGCAATTAAGTTGAAAACTTTATTCATATTTATGTAAGATACAAATTGTGCATGTCGCAAAAAAATAAATCAATATATATATTATAGGACTGTTGTATTTTTGAATCAAAATTCGCTTACATTAGCGATTCGTTTACGATACTACACTATACATCAAATGTTCGTGCTAAGTCTACTATGCATCTAAGTGCCCGTTCACACAGAGGATCCGTTTTAACGGATCCGCTAAAACAGATCGATAGTTTTCCCGGTTATTCCCAGGATCGGGAACCCGGGAAAGAAACCCTAGAAGGCATCCATACTTCTCCATACATCTTCATGTACGGATCCGTTTTTTATACTGTTCCGGCATCCAGTTATGGATGACAAAACGGAACATGTAAAAATGTCGGACCAATTTTTTCTACTGGATTCGGAATACTGTCGTGTATGTGAACTCGCGGATACAATTACAGGCGCCATCACCAAAATAAAAACGAATCCGCTAAAATGGATCCTGTAAACAGATGTTGTGTGAACTAGCTCTAACAGAGCGGCATGTATAGTTCGTTTTGAGCGGTTTTACTGCGGCCGGAATGAGCCCTGCAACGCAGCTTCTAGGACACGGCACACTGTCCGACCCAACGCAATGCCACGCACTGCCCAGCTAGGACAAAGCCTCATACACAATGGCTGTTAGGCACACTTCATCTATTCATAGATACATGGTAATTATTATTTTGTAGAAACTTTGGAATAATATGATGAACTCAGAAATTAGGCCAACATAATTATACTTGATAGTATAATTTAGTCAAGGGGGAATCAAACTCCTTGATTGGCTTGAGTCCATAAACATTCTACAAAATTTAATATCAGGTAAACTTTGATTACGAAATACAAGTCGAGAGATCTATAAACTGCCTCGTTGGTTTAATGGTGGCAAGCGCGACTGCTGTTCGTGAGGTCCTGGGTTCGTTCCCCAGGTCAGGCAAAGTGTCTGCCGGGGTTGCGGTGCATGCTTTTGCGAATCCCGCGACCCCGGCCGTACGGTCAGGAGACGGAACACCGTTGGTTTTTATCCGGTAAGAGTCCGGCAGACCCGCTCGCCTTCCCCGGGCGAGGGACATCCATGAGGATTTGCCAACGAAAAAAAAAAAGAAGGTCAGGCAAAGTGTTATTGGGTTTTTCCGTGTGGAATTCCTTAGTAGCAGCCTGCAGTTTGGATTTGTGCCCAGTTGATGACAATAGGCTCGCCCCCTATTAGATGGGACTTAAACATAACGGCGAAATGAGGGTGTTACTATACACCTCTGCCCAACCCTTCGGGGAATACAGGCGTGATGTTATGTAAATGTTATAAATATAAAACAACTTTCGTGTCGCTACAGCCCGCAAACGACACAATTAAAAAGGCGATGACAAGCGTTAAGCGCGCGTTTTGCTAACGCGCATTTACAATTACTAGCATATGGACGCCTTGAGTAAAATTCATATAGTTGTAAACGCGCGTTAGCGAAACGCGCTTGTCATCTGAACGTTGCCACATTGTTGTGGTCAGTATTTTGCACGAGATGAGAAACAATCACACGTTTGGTGCAGTGGCTGAGCAATTAGCTTCTACGCTAAGGGTCGTGGGTTCGATTCCCGCACGGAACAAATATTTGTATGACCTACAGGTAGTTGTTCTGGGTCTGGGCGTTTATGCATGTGAAGCTTTGTGTCTGTAAACGCACCCACGATACAGGAGAAATCCTGGTGTGGTGCAACGTTTTTTATTTAAAGAGAAAGATAGATGAGAAGATAGAATCTCTCCGTCAGTGCGCTATCTGTAGCTGGGTCTACGCTAGGCGAGCCAAACACGTGCGAAGCACAAGCGAAGCACGAATTCGCGTAGCGTAGACGGCTCCCAAGTCCGTCTACGTTACGCGAATTCATGCTCCGCTTGTACTCGGCTCGCCTAGCGTAGTACCAGTTTTAGATGGCTCCCAAGTCCGTATCATCATCATCAACCTACGTCAGTCCACTGCTGGACATAGGCCTCTCCCAAAGCACGCCACTGAGCCCGATCTTCGGCTCTCCTTCTCCAGTCGTTGCCGGCTACCCTACGTATATCGTCGCTCCACCTAGTCGCAGGACGTCCTACACTACGTTTGCCGATTCGCGGTTTCCACTCTAGAACTCGTCTACCCCAACGGTTATCGGTTCTGCGGAAAATATGACCAGCTCACTGCCACTTCAGTTTGCTAATCCGCTGAGCTATGTCGGTAACTTTCGGTTTCTTTCAAGTCCGTATACGCTACACGAAATCGTGCTCTGCTTGAACTCCGCTCGTACTCGGTTCGCCTAGCGTATACCCAGGTCTACGCTAGGCGAGCCGAGCACTTCACCCACTTTATCTTAAGCTGGCTTAAGATGAAGGGCAAAATACACATCGATCTGCCTAATAGCTAATATCAGATGAAATATAGGCATTTGGCGCGTCTGTGAGGCTAAGTGGGTGTATTTTACTTTGATTGTTTTCTTCCTACGCAAGTTTTGTGTTAAAGAATTCTGTAAGCGTCTCTTCTTGCTATTTATTCATGTTAAAATTGATAACTAAGTAATTCGTAATCATATTGCTAAGTACCTTATTTATCAAAAAAAGACAAATGATTTTCCTGATAATAACTGGAGCCATTTTTATGTGCTGAGAACGGCCGCTGTGGGATTGAGTAAGTAAAAATCCGATACACGCCTTGCCCCGACGTAGAGTACGGATCTATAGAGATTTCCACATGAAAAAGAAAATATATTTTTAATCGGTTTTAATTAGCTTCAAGTTTTTACAGAGACAGTTTTTACAGAGAGTTTTATATTAGTTTACGATGTGTTAGAAGTTACAAAGTCCCGAGCAAAACTGAATGAGTGGATCGAGGAACTTCAAGTATACCACACCAAGAAGAATATAGTCTACTTAGTTGGCAGCAATAAGATTGACAAGCATATCATTTTGGGACCCAGTGCATAATATCAGCAAGCACATTGGGTCACCCGCGCGACGGCGCAACGAGTGTTCCCAAGAAGGGTTGATGTCAGGTAGGCGGTCGGTCATAAAACAATAAGCCAAAACCTCTAACAACATGGATTTATGAAATACATGCTGTGCCGACCCCACCTAGTGTGGGATAAGGGCAGGAAGAAGAATAAGAAGAAGAATTAGCTTCAATTCGTATATTTATTTTTGTTTGTCTGGTTCAAGTATTGCGACCGATTTTTCAACTACTTCTGCTTAACCAATTCTCCTGAAACTTCGCACACAAATTCAATTCCCATGACAGTACAACTTTATAATAATTTCAATCTTCAATCTTCAAATCCTGATATAGACGGTACTTCAAGATAGAACCGTTTAACTTATTGTACAGTGTGCCAATAAATACATTTTCTATCTTTTCTTTCTTTCTTTCTTTCTATTCTAATTTTCCCTAAACCCAAAACATCACTAAATCTATATACATATTCCGTCCACAAATCCCGAATGCTCACACAAAATAGGGAAGCGCGTTCATTATTCGTCGTTTACAAGTTTTTGCGATGAAATTGTCCATAAAAAGTCGCATTGCGTCCGCCTACTCTTGGGTCCACCCCAATTTTCTATTAGTGTCCCAAATGGACGAAAAACGTGTCAATTTTCCTTATACCCGAAAGAAGGGAAAAAAATGATCTACTTTTCATTTGAGAACAAATGTATTGGAAGTTGAAACTTTTTGCAGTAATATGAAACAATCAGTGAGAATAGTTTTTGGGACTATAGAATGAAATTACTTATAACTTGGTGAACTATTATTAGAATGGGTTAAAATATGGGATGTATTTAGAAGCACTTTAAAATGAATGGAAATTACAACAAATATGTTTAAGGCACTGTTCAAAATTAAATATTTGTACAGATAGTTGTTCCGGGTCTGGGTGTTTGTATATGTGATGATTTGTGTCTGTAAACGCACCCACGAATCCCACGATACAGGAGAAACCAAAATATGGGGCAAAAATTAAAAAAGAAAGATTTTCCACTACAAAATAATAATTGCACTTTAATTGTAATACTTCTAACTTTCAAAACAATGATTCGTACTCTAATCAATCAAAAACCACTTGTTTCTGAATGCACTCATTAAAGAAATAGTAGAAAATGATCGGCAAATCGTTTCTGACGATTTCTGGTCACAATTCTAACTTATATACGCCGAATGTTCAGTAATTGTTTGTTATTTCGCATGTTCGGCACCTTTTTATATGTTCGTATTCGGCCAAATACTCGGTACGGTAGGTACACATTGGATGGAATTTTCGGCCGAATATTCGCATATTTAATACTAGCTGTATCCTCACGGCTCCGCCCGCGTAAGAAGTTTTATTCCAGTAATAAATATAGCCTATGTTACTCAATTATAATGTAGCTTTCTAACGGCAAAATATTTTTTGAAATCGGTCTATTAATTTTTAAGTTTATTCGTTACATACAAAAATACAAATCTTTCCTCTTTATAATATTAGTATAGATGTTTTGGTTACTATATTAAATGTTGATATTTTCCCATAAAGAGCTTGTTATTTTATGATAAGTCCCAGTGATATAAATAAATAAGTAGTAATCGATATTATAAGCTGTTGATCTACTGAACTGTTTGTGTTATAAACGGCTGATGTGAAGGACGTTTTATAAAATGATTTTTTGATCTCATTTCGGTATTGTCGATCTGGCGTATGTATCCTCTGCACAACTTAGAGGGCTCCAGAAAGTTCTCGATGGTGTGAGTAGGTGTAGTCCGCCAACCCGCATCAGGCAGGCGCGGTAGACTAAAGCCTAAATCCTTCTCATTCGGAGTAGAGGCCCAGCTGTGGGACTGTACTTAATAGGCTCAATGCTTATTATAATACGAAGATTTTTAATTCCCGTTACAGTATGGTGGTTCCCAGTCACAACAAGTCGGAGCGACATCGACACCTGTCAGAATGGTTTTAGCAACACACAAAAATGTACGGGGTCGCATACAACACATCTGTCGCATGGCTGTCGCATAGACGCACGTCTCTGTAGCACACACGCTGTTGTTGTCGCTCCGACTTGCGTCACCATGGGTGAACCGCCTATGGGCCAGCGCAGATTTGGCGAGGCGCAGAGCAGAGCATTTTTCATTGCCAAACCATTATAAACTTTACTAGCATTTAAATAATATCGATAATCACCTTTCGTTTCTAGTCGCTTCGATGCTCTCGGACTCTCGGGGACTAGTAGTTGTGTTAGTTGATTTTCGATCTTATTTCAAAGCAAACAAAGGTGATAATGCTTTGGCAGGGAAAAATGCTCTGCGTTGCGCTTCACCAAATCTGCGCTGGCCCTAAGGCTGAGCATCCACCAGAACTGTGATATGCTGCGTAGCGAGGAATGTGTTTTGTAAGCACCAATAGAATCACTTCATTTACCTAGCTTTGCTCTGCGCAGCTCTGATGGATATAGGCTTACCGGAGCGAAGCTATTGTTCATACAAAAAAAGCGAGAAATGCAAGCGAGGGATGTGTTGCGAGGAATGTGTTGCGAGGAATGTGTTGCGAGGAATGTGTTGCGAGGAATGTGTTGCTAGGAATGTGTGCGAGGATTTGAAAATATGCGCCTACCAGTCTGTCAATAGATGGTGTTTGGAAGAGGTAGATTTGAAAAGAGTGCGCTACCTATCCTCGCAACGCTCATTTGTACATTAACACATTACGCATTACCCATTCCTCGCACAGCTCTGGTGGAAAGGGTCACAACCTTGTCACATCCTCGCTACACATTTTCGCACCGCACATTTTCCTCGCACAGCTCTGGTGGATGTCCAGCCTAAAGCGCGGGCCATACTGCGAGCTGGCAGGCGAGCTGGCCTTTTCATACTGCAGTTTACATCGTTCACATCGTTCGTGTCACTGACGTAGCTAGACTCGGTAAAAGATGCCCGCCAGCCCGCTCCGCCCGACAGCTCGCGGTGTGGCCTCCGCTTAATGGGTAAATTTGTATTCTGTGAAGGAAATGAATTTCATAGAATAGTTAGATAAGTAACCGTGTAGGGATTAGATGCCTACGTCAGTCAGACGGATATTGTAACCCATCAACCTGACATAATCCCTTAGCAACATCGTATGGCACTCACGGGACCGAATGGGATGACGTATTCAAATACGTCAACCATAATATAAAATAGGTCCTACACACAATAGTGTGGGTGACCTTGTGCGACTGGGCAGTGCGTTTCCCTAACCTTCGTTCCGTTCATAAGGAATATTTATTTTTAGGAACGAAAATATGAGTATTTGAAAAAAACTGCCTCGTTGGTCTTGTGGTGGCAAGCGCGACTGCTGTTCGTGAGGTCCTGGGATCGATCTCCAGGTCGGGCAACGTATTATTGGGTTTTTCCGCGTGGATTTCCTCAGTAGCAGCCCGGAGTTTGAATTTGTGCCCGGTTGATGGCAATAGGCTTGCCCCCTGTTATATGGGACTTTAACATAATGGCGAAATGAGGATGTTACTATACACCTCTGGCCAACCCTGCGGGGAATATAGGCGTGATGTTATGTTATGTAATGTTATGCTAAAAAAATGCCAGATATAATCTATACTAATAAAGAGGAAATATATATATATTATAAAGAGGAAAGATTTGTATTTTTGTATGTAACGAATAAAATTAAAAACTACTAGACCGATTTCAAAAAACAATTTTGCCGTTAGAAAGCTACATTATCACTGAGTAACATAGGCTACGGGCGGAGCCGTGAGGACACACCTAGTAGATAATAAAATAGTCTGTTCATACAAAAAAAACATGAAAACTTTTAAAGTAATATCGTTTTTATGTTTTGGGTAGTCATTACATTTCCTGAAGCATATTGCTGTGGCACTTGCACAAAGCAGAGCCTTAGTGCTGTTCTTCAGGAACAGCCAGGGTGGGACGCCCTAGAGGATCATGCAATTGTATGATAATGATGATGATGTACTTCAAAAAATGTCGGATGTACTACTAAACCAATTTTGATGAAACTTTGTACAGAAATAGCCTTAAATTCGGAGAAGATAACATAACATAATATCACGCTTGTAGGTATTCCCCGAATGGTTGAGGAATTCCACACGGAAAAACCCAATAACACTTTGACCTGGGGATCGAACCCAGGACCTCACGATCAGTAGTAACGCTTGCCACCACTAGACCAACGCGACAGTTCGGAGAAAATCTTGGTATATTTTTTAACAACAGGGCCTGTGTCAGCTAGTTTTCTTTATAATGTAATAGTAGATTGTATCATAAGGGAGCACAATCATATTTTTACGGCGAGGGCGCTTTTTCGAATCCAGAGCGAAGTGAGGGATTCTTTAGTAGAATCCTGAACGTAGCGAGGGATTCAAAGTACGTCGCCTGAGCCAAAAATATATTTTGCGCCCGAGTGATACACTCTACTTTTCATCACCCACTATGAGAAAATAAAAGGCGCCTCATATTTTATTGTAATATTATTATTTAATAAAACATAGAGTAACAACTAAATTGAAATTAAATAGTATCTAATAATAAAAGAACTAAAAACTTATATTTACACTAGCTGTGCCCGCAACTTCGTATGCGTAGAAGTCGTAGGACAACATTACTTGCTTAACTGAAATTATTATGTAATTATTATTAGGTATAGATTAGGTGGGTTTCTTAAAATCTTTCTTTATTCTAACAACTATGAAAAAATACATAAAAAAACGGAAACCTCACATAGCTTCGGGTGTTCTATATTTTTTTCACTAACGGTTTAGGCTGAGTAGATGTTTAGTTTGTTAGATTTGAAAATTAGAATTTTTACTAAACAAAATATGTTGTATTTCTATCAGTAGTCAGGTCCATTATAATAAGGTTTCCATGTGAATAATGTTAGCAGTAGAAACACCAGGGATGAGTGCATGTGGTGTCGCTTCGGCGACATCGCAACTTAGGCGGGCCGCGATGACGTTTGGAACGCATCGCGGCTGAGTGCGGGAGGCCGCGGCGGGAGAGGAGTGCCGGTATTACGGTGCGCCGTTCTCCCTACCTTCCGCGGCCTTTACGGGGCCGCCACCGTCAGATGGCGGACGCGGTGGGGCCGCAGGGGAAAAGTTAACTATTTTGAGTTACGCGGTGTTAGAACTTAAGCGACGATTTGCGGGCGTGTGTGGCGAGGTGAGCGGTCTGCGGGGCTTCACCTCAGGCCCCGAATGCATTTAGTTTGCGCGCGTACTGTACCTAAAATTGCTTTTCACCATCGAAACCTTTTTAAGACAACACTACTAGTTTCAACAACGTATGTACCTGCTTGATTTACCTTAGTAATTACATACTCAGTGTCTCTCCTAGGATATAATTTACAAAAATCCATCCATCCGTTTTGGCTCTAAGGTCCATCCTCTTCTTCTTCTTCCTGCCCTTATCTCACACTAGGTGGGAACGGCACAACATGTATTTCATAAATCCATGTTATTAGAGGTTTTGGCTTATTGTTTTGTGACCGGCCGCCTGCCTGACATCAACCCTCCTTGGGAACACTCGTTGTGCTGTCACGCGGGTGACCCAATGTGCTTGCTGATATTATGCACTGAGTCCCAAAATGATATGCTTTTCAATCTTATTGCCGACAACTAAGTAGACTATATTCTTCTTGGTGGGGTATTATTGAAGTCCCTCAACCCACTCATTCAGTTTTGTTAGGGACTTTGGTACTGACACATTGTAAACTAAATAGCACCGTGAGCGTCTCTGTAAAACTTGAAACTTTTGGGTTATTCCTTTTGACCCCCAGTCCTTTGTCCCCACTGGGGGTGAACAGGAATTTGTTTCCTGTTCTCCCACACTAAAATTTATGGGGGGTGAACAGGACTTTTTTTTCCTGTTGTCCCCTACTAAAATTAAACGTTTAATTTTTCATTAAAATTAAGATATATAGATAGTGACATTAAACATGAAAGAAAAAATTGAAAAAAATAATAATAATATAAATATATACATTTATTTTAAAACAAATATACTGTGATTTATTTGAAATTTACCTAATCATAATATTTTAATGAGGACGAACAGGAATAGAAATTCCCGTTGACCCCACCGGGGGACAATAGGAAAAAATCCTGTTCACCCCCAGTGGGGACGAAGGACTGGGGGTCAAGAGGAATAACCCAAACTTTTGGTACTCCGTATTTGACATCGTTTACAATAGAAATAAAGAGAATAAATAATAAATCTAAGGTCCGTCCTACATAAAAAATATACTTTCAAACGTACTAGTACCTTTTTAGAAAGAAACTATTAAATTATGATAGCACACTTCAGCTTTATCTCTCGTGGATCACAAGTCAGTTATGTAAGTCTACAAAAAACTATATCGGCCAGTTTAGGCCGAAAGGTTAAAGGGCCGTAACCAGGTCGCTGAATGTTCCGCCTCACGTCAACAGTAAACAAATTAGGGGATAGTAAGCCAATGCAATATCGACCTGAAACTGCCTGAAAAATACTGTGCTCCGTATACGAAACTTTTTTTTTTTTTTCTCGTTGTAAATTCCTCATGGATGTCCCTCGCCCGGGGAAGGCGAGGGGGTCTGCCGGACTCTTCCCGGCTAAAAACCAACGGTGTTCCTTCTCCTGACCGTACGGCCGGGGTCGCGGGATTCGCAACAGCATGCACCGCAACCCCGGCCTCCGTATACGAACCTGGGTGAATTTTGTATTGTTTTTATTAAAAAGAAGAACTGCCTCGTTGGTCTAGTGGTGGCAACCGTGACTGCTGATCGTGAGGTCCTGGGTTCAATTCCCAGGTCGGGGAAAGTGTTATTGGGTTTTTCCGTGTGGAACTCCTCAGTAGCAGCCCGGAGCTTGGATTTGTGCCCGATTGATGGCAATAGGCTCGCCCCCTATTACATGGGACTTAAACATAACGGCGAAATGAGGGTCTTAACATACACTTCTGCCCAACCCTTCGAGGAATACAGGCGTCATGTTATGTTAAAAAGAAGAACTCTTAATTGTAAAAGATAAATCGTGTCATTTAATGTTCCGCCTAGCTTTTTCCTAACTACGTTGGAGTCAGCTTCCATTCTAACAAGATTCGGCTGAATACCAGTATTTTACATGGAGTGACTGCCATCAGATTTCCGTAACCCAGTAACTGGACAATGCCGATATCTTAAGGGTAGACCGGATGTCAGACTTTCGGGCTTCTGACTTCCCGTAACGACTGTCCGGTATGCGTATGACACCCAGACCGACTGTTTAACATGCTCTCCGAGGCACGGAGGGGTCTCGTTGTGTAACGAACGGTCACCCATCCACGGACTGACCGCAGCAAGCGCAGCTTAACCTCGCAAATCGTATGATCCGCGCGGTTCGTAACTACCCACGAGCCCCTCCTAAGCCCCTTTCTAAGCCTTGTAATCTTTTTATATCAATAGTTTTAGAATTACTATATTTACATGGCAGATCTTCACAGTGAAAAATGTATCGTTCAGTAGCATCCCTTCACGTAGTAGCTTTAAAATGCTGTTCACAAGCCTGTACTTCAGACATAAAGGGCTTGTGGAGGAGCGAGGTATGGTGTTCCTCCAACGAAAAGGGAGGATCCTCTAACCAGGTGGGTCTCATCCCTGGCGGGCTACTGCCCAACGATTGATGTTGGGAAGTTGTTTATACAAGGTTAGTTGGAAAGGGGGTACTAAGCCGCGGGCCACTTAAAGTACTATGCGTGCCAAATAAGAATAGCACTGTCAAGATGCCATTTTGTTCCGCAATACTCGTGAACTTCATTACCAAAGTGTAAGGTGTGCAAAAAAGTAAATAAAGAAATTATATTCATTTTAATTATTTTTGTTCACTTTTTTGGTATTTCTTATCAATTTTACGCCAAATTAATTACACAGTAATTATATCATTTATTCATTATATGTACATACCTTATTACATTTTTAAATATTTCAATAAAAAAATATATAAAAACATTTAAAAATATAAAAAATAGTAGCCCACCGGCATCGGGAACAGGGTCCAAGTCACCGGTGGTCAGGGCCTCAGAGAGAGGAACTTCCTGACAATACGTGCCGTGTCCAGAAGTACCGCTTTCTGTATCAGGCCCTTGACCCAGCTGCCCAACGAGAGCCTATTCAGATGTTGGTCGAGGTTGGTTAATTATATTATTATTATGGCGACATATTAGGGTGACCAGTAGCATTTCGTGAAGTTAACTATATATAAGGTCTAACATTATTAATCCGAAATATTTAAGGAGGTGAATCTATAGGTTAAAAACATGCCTTGTAGTAAATAATAATTAATATAATAATAAAAAAAATTACACCTTTGCTAAATTTAATTTTAATAATGTTGGTTTCACTTGGCATGAAACGTTTCCTCAATGAATGAACGCGCGCTGGGGCGGGCTCTAGTGCTTGTCGTCCGAGTTCTGAGTCTCCCTCTCTCTCTCTTACTCTGTTGTCAAGTGGCGGGCGGCACTGGTGCATCGTCGTACCGCCGAAACTCCGGTTCCCGCGCAAAAATATCAAACGCTCTGCGTAGGTCATTAACTCAGATCACCTGCGTGACGTACTCTGACGCAGGCTGCGTCAGAGTACGTACCATTGATAGATCTTATCAGAAATCCTAATTCTAAAATTGATAATTCGACTGCTTAATTAGTTACCTACTCACTCATTAGCCTACCTAAGTAAGTACATAGTGCCGCCCAAACTCCGGTTCCCGCGTAAAAAAACAAACGCTCTGCGTAGGTCATTGACTCAGATCAGCTGATTCGGAGTACGTACCATTGATAGATCTTATCAGAAATCCTAATTCTAAAATTGATAATTCGACTGATTAATTAGTTACCTACTCACTCATTAGCCTACCTAAGTACATAGTGCCGCCCAAACTCCGGTTCCCGCGCAAAAAAATGAAATACTGCGTAGGTAGATCATTGACTCCGATCAGCTGATTCGGAGTACGTACCATTGATAGATCTTATCAGAAATCCTATTTTAAAATTGATAATTCGACTGATTAATTAGTTACCTACTCACTCATTAGCCTACCTAAGTAAGTACATAGGTATGTACTTACTTAGGTAGGCTAATGAGTGAGTGTTGAGTACGTACTCAACATAATAGCGGCATAGTAGGTACAGTGGCTTGGCGCGACTAGGGCGGTCGCAATTGTCGAGTGAGGCCGCGTGCAAACGACGTATTTTTTTAAAACCTATTTAATTATTATCTACTGTACCCCTGACTGTATCCCTTAGTACCTACTTATGATTTATCTACTAAACGTCCTACTGTCTGATTCAAATTCTCCATCACACGTTATCAGGCTTTGGACTGACAAATTATTGACACAATAATTTGATTTAGATACCTACCTACCTGTCGTGTTTATTTGTACCTACCTACTTTGCATAGGTACTTAGTTATAATTTTTTCACGAGCAGGATAAAGAGTTCATGGTAGCTTAGCGGTTAAATCGACTGGTGTTCTGAACCAAGTCGCAGGTTCAAGTCCGGCTCGTGAGAGATTTTTTTTCCCCCAATTTAACTTCGAGAGTTCGCCTCGCTTGGGTTGTCCTAGGTAATGGAAAGAGACAAGTCGCGACGCGACACAATGCACAACTGACTGCCGCGATGTCAATAAGTAGGTAGTGCGTTTTTATTGTAACAATGGTTAAGAAGGTACTGTTTTCAAGCGTTGTTATTAGAACACAATAAAATTATACTTTACCACTTCGTGTACGCATATCGTTGCGTAAAAAACAATCCGCATTATTAATTAGACTACTCGACAACGTAGGCCACGTGTAGTAACATCTACTTTTTGATATTTCATTTGTTTCGCACTGTGTCGAGTCGCGTCGTATCGTTTCGCGTTGCCGCATTTGTCGCTCACTCACGTCGCGACGTCGGACAATGCGTTAATGGGTTAAAATAATAATAAATAGGTACTTTGCGTTGTCACACATTTTTACGAAGTCGTAAAAAATTATAATTGTTATAGGTTTTTACTGCATTGTAGGTAGGTAGACAGGTTAAATAAGCTTACAAATTATTACAACAATGTTTTTGGCGTGTTTATAAATTTAAATCAGTCTTATTTACAATGATTTAAATGTACATACCTAACAACTATTTTATTTACACTAATTGCTGCACATATCCGCCTTGCTGTTGGACACAGAGGGCGGCACGCTTTATGACATGTTCTTGCACGCGCACTGAAGTGTCTCTGTCACTACTCATCACTGCGAAAGCATTCACAATCCGATTTCTTAGTTCCTCGACACTAGATATTGTATGGCTATCGTTACCATAAACTAGGTCTTTAGCCCTACCTCACACGTGAAAATCGAATGGCGTTAGATTAGGCGAGCGAGCTGGCCAGGCAACTGGGCCGCCTTGACCTATCCAACGATCTCCGTACTCGTTTGTTAGGTAGTCCCTGACGCGCCTATCATAATGTGCCATCATGTTGGAAGTACATTCGTTGCAGGCAGTCGTACGTCGCCGTGCCGTGCGTCGCACTCAAAACCTAGAAACACGTGCGCTCGCGTGGGCGCCTGCGGGGGGACTATTGCCGCCGCGTCGCTAGCGTTTGATTTTCGACTACGATCAATCAAAATAGGTAAACAGCGCGCGCGCGCCGCCGCCGCGCCGCCGCCTCAATGGCGTGTAGGTACTACGTAGTAACTGGCGTGGATGGATGTAAAAAATAATAAAGAGCCAGTAAATTTATCGTTATTCAAGTCATTTAAAATTTATTTATTTATTAACAATTAAATGGATAAATAAGAAATTTGATATTTGATATGAGTTCCTTAGCATTCATAGATGTACGTCTTAAAATATTTCGGATTAATAATGTTAGACCTTATATATTGGTTCATTTCTTTAATGAATACTGTTTTCAAATATTATTAAATTATCCAAAATTATCTATTTATGGAATTCAATAAATAACATTTTATAAAAATGAATGTAAATAATAATGAAATTTATGAATAAAAATATATTACATTTTTTTTTTCATAGTATTTTTTTGCTGGCAGTACCAATTTGACAGCTATCGTGTGAAGTTGTAGCAAGCGCGATCCTATTCTTATTTGGCACGCATAGTATCACTGATGGCTATTTTAAAGTAAGTGTCAAAATTTCAAAACTCGATAAAAAAAATTGCATGCATAAGGATTTTTATTTTAGTTTTTTTTTTAAATCTTACCTGCTTTAGTTATGAATTTAGAAAATTAAGTTTCTAATCCGTGACTCTAAATATGACCTAAATAGTAAACACAGCTGATCATAGCTATACACATAGATTTTAGCATATTTTTTACGAAATCTTTGAAAAGCTATTTCTCTTAAACTATCGAGTTTTGGGGAATGTTGTAGAACAAAAGTTATCCCTTGTTATAGGTACTTTAACACCCTTTCCGACTAACCTTGTATACTAACTCTGTGTCAGATCTAGATAATATCGCGATGCAGAATTTGTGACATTTCATTTGACAGTTCTCATTATTGTCGCTGAAGTCTGCTAGACATTCGTCATGCTGCGTAGTTCTCATGTGGCGTGATAGATGCCGCCACAGGCTTTTTCATTAGGGAAGGCTCAGAGTCAAGTTATTTGTTTAACAAATAATAATAATTTAAGCAGTGATAGCCTTGCTGTTGAACACTTGCCTTCCATGTAGGAAGGTTGGAGTTCGTTCCTGGCCGGTACCTCTGACTTTTCGAATTCATGTCCGGATCAGAATTTGATTTGATTATCACTTGCGTTAACGGTCAAGAAAAAACATCGTGAGGAAACCTGCTCATGAGACGGCTCCATAAAGTTCTCGATGGTATGTATAGTCTGCAAATCCGCACCAGGTCAGCGTGGTGGACTAAGGCCTAACCCTTCTCATTCTGAGAAGATGCCCGTGCCCAGCAGTGGGACAGTAATGGGCTTATGTATGTGTAATAAATCTAAAACCAGCGTTGCGACATTTTGTTTTTTTTTTAAATGTCGCAGCATTATGCTGAGATAGGAGCCCTTTTTGGCCTCGTGCAAGTAGTCTAAATTCTTATCCTTTCTTTTTTAAATATTGTTTTTGTTTCTGTAACTGCATGTGTGAGTCCATAATAAATAATATTCTTTCTTTCTTTAATAACGATTTTAGGAACATCAAGTGGGATGGTAAAATAAAACTCTGAATACAACTGAAAGGCAATCTGCCATATAATATTAAAGTGAATAATTCGTACACATATTCAGACTGATCTTGAATCTTCACTTTTTTCTATTTTCCTCCACGCGCGACATAGCCAAACGCACGGCCGAAATAAAGGGTGGCAGGATAAATGCTTGAATTTGTATATTATTTTAAAGACGTATGAAATTTTAAATTATGGCCCATTAATAGATTCCTATAAAACGTGCACCCATATGACTTCTAAGACGACTGACGTCTCACAAAGATTGAAGTAGCCATAAATGAGCAACATCCCACTAATTTCTTTGACGAGTTATGTCGATCTTATTGTCTCTACTGACTGATTTACCCATTTTCTCTGTGTGGATTCAACATGCACCGGATGGTACCGACCGATTACATTGTGCCGGATAATTGGGATAGAAAACCTCAACAGTTGGATAGAGATATCCTACACTGTACATTGCACGAACGCGTAGAATTGAAGTAAAGCGCCGTCGTAAATATACAAATTAAAACATTTATCATGATTATCCTAATATTCTGAAATATAGGGACGGTGCCCGAATATCCCAATCACTTGCAGGTCACCACACCTACCATACTGGAGGATACGATAATGCCCTGAAATAAAGCACAAGTTTAAACATCGCTGTGACATTGTCCCCAGCATTTTTCAAAGGCTCCATGAATGCTTAGCCCAGTCGCCGAGTCGCAATAAAGGGGTTTACCTTGCAAATGGTCCGTCAGTTCAGACTTTTGGATATGTGTTATATTTAGGTGTTATCATTAAAATTTCTATTTTTTACCTTGAGTGAGTGACCTCCACGCGCTCCGCCATCTTGAACTAAAGACCCCAAAAATGAGTTTTTATTAAATAACTCCTCATCCATGGGCTTTACGGCAAAACTAGGCAAGTCAATTTTGTAGAAGATTAAATTCCCTACAATTATTTATTATCTTAAGAATTTTTCTATGACAAACACACAGACAGACAGACAGACAAATAGACAAACAGATAGACATAAGCTTCAAACTAATAAAACACCCCTCTTTTTGAAATAAAGTCTTCAAACTTATAATGACCCTATTTTTGCGTCGCAGGTTAAAAATAAGATTTTGTAATAATTGTGAATTTTGTCTACTTTAAAGCGCAATATGTCGCAAATTATTAGCTATAGAAAAAATGCCTATGTCAAGAATTGTAAGAAATTTAATTCTTTACAAAATTGATCTGAATTATGTTTGCCGTAAAACTCGTAGATTGGGAGTTAAAAACTATTTTTTGGGGTCTTTAGTCCAAGATGGCGAAGCGCGCGGAGATTACTCGAGGTCGCCAATTTGAAATTTTCAATTTATCACCTAAATGTAACACATCCAAAAATCACGGACCTTTTGCAAGGTTATATACACGGCAACTGGGCTATACTAAGTATTATAGAACATAATAATTATGCAGATATTGTTGGTTCCACATGACGAGAACCTTGTGAAAGCCGAGAAGGATAAAGAAATTAAGTATCAAGACCTGGCACACGAGTTTGTCGACATGTGGGCGGTTGACTCAGCAGTTGCTGTGCCGATAGTCGTTACGGCCAATGGCTTAATAGCCAAGAGCCTCGACCATCATCTAATGAGGCTCCCGTTGGGCGGCTGGGTCAAGGGCAGGCCCTCATCAGGTGTTGGGCGCCCATCGGCCCGCCCATCACCTAATACATAAAGCTGTACTTCTGGGCACGGTACGTATTGTTAGGAAGTTCCTCTCTCTGAGGCCCTGACCACTGGTAGCTTGGACCCTGTTTCCGGAGCCGGTGGGCTACTATTTTTTATATTATAAAATTTTATTTTATTTTTTTATGAAACATTTTTAATGTAAATAATATGTATAGAAAATGAATAAACGGAATAATGCAGATATTGTTGTATTATTGGAGATCTAATATATGTCTTTTGAATATCTTGTCTTGTCATTAGCAAAAAGAGTTCCGCATTAGATTCTCCAGGGTAGCAAATATTTGTATTAAATTAGTTTTTGTATTTATTTATTTTTTTATTGTGTGTGGTATCTTCCGGTCAAACCTCCTTCATGTTGCTATGTTATTTTTTAACCCCAACTCGGCGACGCTACAAGAACTCTCACACACACTCTGGCCGTAATAGCTTTTTACTTTTATTACTTTTTTAAAATCTGCTGCTCATTTTACATCACCTAAAATCGATTAATCACAGTAAATTTAACTGTATCAACTAAAAAATAAGCGTTAAAAAAGGTCATAATTGCAATCTCTCAAATCACTCGAAGAAAACAGTCACTAAAGACACAGTGGCTATTTTCTTCCCGAGAGCACGGGAATCCGCGGGGCGTACTCTCCTCTCTGCCATTTTTCCGCGGACACCCGCCATGTACGCGAACTATTGTGAATTAATTACAATTTCAAAGAAACAATGAAGACGTTAATTACAATTACAGTGAAAAGTAGAGGACATAAACTGGTAGATTTAGCACTGGATCGTGTTAAAAAGCTATAGGAAAACACACAAAGTAAATATAAACAATGTTTACATTCTGGCGTTTGAGTTCATTTGTTTTTCATAAAATATATTATGATTGTATTATTATACGTGTTGTTGAATGCAATGTTATGATGATAATGTGCCATAATAGAAACGTTTCAACATTTTTAGTTGTTTAGTTAAACTTTTATAGCTGGTTTAAATGTTGTTAAATTGATTCATCCTTTTCATTGCAATTTTGCATAACCCCGCAGAAAAAAGACACTATTGCATTTGTAGCTTTATTCCACGGCATTGTCTCATAGTACTATTATGAAGAGTTGCTAGCCTTAATCGCATTTGTGTCCTTATTTTCCGTACTAATTTTATTAAGTGCTTTTTTACACGTTATTCAATTTGTATGTATGAAATTACTAGTTTCATTGAGTTCCCTTTCATTTACCATTAAAAATATAATAAAATACAGGTTAATACATATTTAATGGCCTTGTCATCAGAAATTTGGTAAGAGGCCCTTGTGGTGGTTGTGGCTTTTTTAATATTAGAAAGGGAGGTATTTAATTGTGTGTGTTAAAAAAGAATCATTAAATTATGTGTTTTAGATTTTTTTAGCGGTTTTTTTATTGCTGTCTTTTTTTTCTGCAATCAAAGAACGCAAGGCACTATGCATTAACATTATGTCTTTGTGATTTCTTGGAGCTTCACGGATGCCTCTACCGGTCCCTTCATAGGCCCGATGTAGATGTCTTAGCGGCGTAGCCAAGCTACGTTTCGGTGACTTCTTCGGGCAAACCGAAGCTTTTGTCTGTACAATTATGGAAAAAGTTATGATGACGTACAACTACCGAAAATATATTGTCAAGGACGGCACGGTTGACATCTGTCGGGCATGCCACTGTCCCGGTGAATCCATTCGACATATTCTTTCTGGTTGTTCTCGTCTTGCTAACAGCGAGTATTTCCACAGACACAACCTAGTGGCTAGGATTATCCACCAGCAACGTGCTCTGAAATACAGCCTTGTGGACGCAGAAGTACCGTACTACAAGTATGTGCCCGACCCAGTTCTCGAGAATGGTCATGTCACATTGTACTGGAATCGATCTATCATGACCGACGGGACTATTGTTGCCAATAAGCCTGACTTAGTGGTGATAGACCGATCAGAGCGTCTCACAATGATTGTTAATATCACTATTCCGCATGACGACAACCTTGTGAAAGCCGAGAAGGATAAAAAAATAAAGTATCAAGACTTGGCATACGAGGTTGTCGACATGTGATAGGTTGAATCAGCAGTCGTTGTGCCAATAGTCGTTACGGCCAATGACTTAATCGCCAAGAGCCTCGACCAACATATGAGGCTCTCGTTGGGCGGCTGGGTCAGGGGCCTGATACAGAAAGCAGTACTTCTGCACACGGCGCGTCAATACGCGCCGTGTGCAGAAGACCAAGACCTCAGAGAGAAGAACTTCGTAACAATACGTAACAAGATAACAAGATCAAGACCTCAGAGAGAAGAACTTCGTAACAATACGAAGTTCTTCTCTCTGAGGTCTTGACCAGACCGGTAGCTTGGACCCTGTTTCCAATGCCCATGGGCTACTATTTTTTATATTTTAAATGTTTTCTTTTTTTGTACAAATATTTTAAAATGTAAATATGTATGTATTCAAATGAATAAAGAAAATACTTACGATAATCTGCTCTACAACTTTCGAAATAGGCTTCACAATAACTTGTAAACCATCTGTAATCATAGTACATTGACAATACCAAATACCCGTTATATGCGCAAACAGGCATCGGAGCAATAGAACTATAACAAAAAAAAGTTTTATTGTACATTTTATTGTATATATACTTGCGGTTAGCGCTTGCCTTCCATGTAGAAGACTCTGAGTCAACTGCACCGTGCTGATAAAAATTTGATTATCAGTCGCGTTAACGGTGTACGTAAACATCGAACATCGTGAGGAAATCTGTAAACTGGACAGAGCCCTCTCTTGCAAGCCTTCAACTCAGAAACAGTCGCGAGATGATTTTGTTAAATGAATGTTCTTGGTGGGATTTATCTTTGTTCTAAAAACTTATGGCACAAAATAAATAGGTACAGAAGTCAATCTACATACAAGTGCGCTCGAGCAACGCACACATAGACACTGCTCACGGACACGATATTTCGGACTGTTTGGGACTAGAGTGCGAGTGAGTGCGAGCGCAAGAGCCATGCGCTTGAGAGAGATAGATATATAGATAGAGCGACCGCCGAGCGTAGGTATGAAAAGTGAAATAAATACATGTGATTGACTTTTGTACCTATCTATTTTGTGCTTATGGTAAAGGCAAACTGGCGTCCAAATATTAAACAATCGAAAGGTTCATCCATACATTTTTACAAGGGTTTACTGCGTCATTTCTAAACACGTTTCACCTAATAACACAAATTGTTTATGAAGACTCATTGACAATCTTTTTATGTACAGTGTTTGATACATCGAAATATTTATTTATTTATTCAAAAATTTTATCATTTCACAGATAATCATAATCATAATCATAATATTTATTTGCATTAAAACATGGTATATCAGATGTTACAATAGTATGTAGTGTGCTACATGTTTTGCTAGAAATACATAGCATGCAAACTTAAAATTAGGTAATAAAATAGCGTGAATTTATATTCCGCTCCATGAAGTCTTTTACAGAGTAAAAATTTTGTTCATTTAGCCATTTATATAATTTACGCTTAAAAGCTCTAATATTCAAGGGTTTTAAATCACTAGGTATATTATTATAAATACGGATACACATAGCCAAACAGTTCTTATTATATTTTGTGGATCTAGGTAGGTCATCTAATACAAGTTTGAATGGGTCTCTACGATTTCTTGGGTTCACCTCATTCGCAGTTTTAAATAATGTCCTGTTTTTTGATACAAACATACACACCTCATAAATGTAGAGTGATGGTAATGGTAACAAACCAAGTGTTTTGAATATGGGTTGGCATGATTGATCAGGCAGGTCGCAAACCGTAAATCGCCCTAATACACTTTTTTTGTGCTATAAAGGCTTTCTCTTTGTCCGTGCTATTTCCCCATATTATTAGTCCATAGCGAAGTAGTGATTCTACATGTGCATGGTAAGTAATTATTGCTGTTTTTATATTTGTGATACATTTTATTTGTCTGAGTGCATATACAAATTTGTTTATCCTATTTGATACATTGTCTACATGTTCCTTCCAATTCATGTTTTCGTCTAATATTACGCCTAGAAATTTCGTGTGAGGTACTGTTTTAATTTTTGGTATATTAAGATTGATATTATATTTTTTATTATTAGATTTATTAAATTGTATGTATACAGACTTGTCTAAGTTTATTTTTAGTTTATGTGTATCTAGCCAATCTATTAGCTTATCTGTTGTGTTATTTATGTCATCCTCGTGGTCAATGGTTGTATATCTATTCTTATTTGTTGTGACTATAATCGATATATCGTCAGCAAATAGAACGCATTTATGGCTGGTCACATCAGCGATGTCGTTAATGTACAATAAGAACAAGATTGGTCCCAGTACGCTTCCCTGTGGAACGCCGCGTTCAATATATTTATATTCTGATGTTAATGGTACGAGTATTTTATTTTTATCAATTTTTGATATGGTAACACATTGCTGTCTGTCGCTAAGATATGAGGATATCCATTTGTAAGCAGGACCTCTTATTCCGACTTTTTCTATCTTCTGTAACAAGATATCGTGTGGAACGAGATCGAAGGCCTTTGATAGATCGAAAAATAGCCCGGTAGTCAGATGATTGTTGTTGGTTTTCGTTAATATTCTCTTTATGGTAGTGTAAATAGCCAGTGTTGTCGATTTGTGTTTTTGGAAACCATATTGCTCATTCCGGATGATATTGTATTTTTCACAAAAATTAGTTAATCGTTTGTACATGCATTTCTCGTATACCTTCGATAATATAGGTATAAGAGTTATTGGGCGATAATTGCTTATGTCACTTCGTTCCCCTTTTTTAAATAGTGGTTTAATTATTGATAGTTTTAGTGCTTCTGGGAAAACGCCTTGTGCAAATGATAAGTTTATTAAATACGTAAGTATTCCACCTATTACATCCGTGCATGATTTGATTAGCTTTGTACTTAGTTTATCATAACCAGCTGCATTCGTATTTTTTGATGAAATAATTTCTTGTTTAACCTCATGTGGCAGCATTGGTTTGAGGAATATTGAGTTGAGAATATTTTTTTTATCATAATTGCTATTTGTATACTTCTGCGATATATTATGCTCTAAGTTGACGTAGTGGTTATTAAAAGTTGAAGCTATTTCCCTAGGGTTTGTAATTATTAGATTTTTTATTTTAATGTTTTCTATGTTGTGGTTAACAGTATTATTATTAATTTCGTTATTAATAACTGTCCAGGTAGCTTTACACTTATTGTCGCTATCATTTATAAATTTAATATTTGCGTTTTTTTTAGAATTATATATACGTTTTTGTAGAACTTTAGCGTATGTCAGATATTTATTTTTATTTAGTATATTTTTGTTTAGGTAGTATTTATAACGCAATCTTCTTTTAGTTGTACAGCTTCGCTTTAATCCCTTGCTTATCCAGTTCTGTTTTCTTTTGTCACACAAGTTAATTTTTACTTTGTTTACAGGAAAACAGAGATTATGAAGAAGACATAAAAAGTCATGAAATTTACTGAATGCTATATTCGAATCATCTTCAGCGTATATTTCCGACCAGGACAGACTTTGGAGGCATTCTTTAAACTTACGAACATTGTCCGAGTTGTAATCTCTTTTGAGAATATAGTATACTGTGGGTTTTTGTGACTTGTTTTTAATAGGAAAACTAAGCATCTGGGCCGTATCATGGTCCGAAAGATACAATGGTAGAACTGTTGCGGTTGCACCTGATATGTTGCTTAGAATATGGTCAATGCATGATAATTTACGAGTAGGTACATTGACGTGTATCCTCAGGTAATGATTGCTACACAAGTTTTGTAATTCAGATGTGACAGTGCTTTTTTTTAATGTGTTGATATTAAAGTCTCCCGTTATAACTATGCGTTTTTTTGTTTTATATTTTTTAAATAAAGAGTTTAAAAGTTCGTTTAGTTTTATTAGGAATTGATTAGGGTCAGACTGAGGCGTTCTATAGAGGCAAATGACTAATAGGTTATGTTGTGAGATTTCAATGCCGCATGCTTCGAATGTGTTTTGCGAGGAATAGTTTTTTATAAGTGGTAGTCCCGTACACGTAACAGTATTTTTTACTAAGATACATGTTCCTCCTCTTTGTTTATTTCTACAGAAACTGTCAACCATGATGTAATTATGAAGTTTTACATAGGATTCGTGGCCTTTTTTAATAAAAGTTTCAGAAAGGCATATTACGTCAGGCTCATTATATTTCTTTTGCAACTCTTGTAAAGTTATCTCGAGAAGTTCTTGTTTTGACAGTAAACTGGCAATATTTTGATGTAATATTCTGAATATTAGTTTAGGAGGAGTATCAGCAGAGTGTGTTTTAGGCTCGAAAAAACGTGTCACTTCTTTTTATTACTTGGAAGTAATACGGTATCGTGCCCTTTTGAACTTTTCTGGTGGATTGTGGAATACTATCATGTTGATTTACGTTATTATTTTTAAGGCGGTTAAAATAGTACGGAATTGTCCCTTTTTTTGGTTCATATGAGTTAGTGGTTGGTTTATGGCTTGGCTTGTTACTCATTAGTTGTCTAAGTGCTTTAGGATCAATATATTTGGCATTGTAATCACTGCAATCTATTAAATAATTTATTGACTTACTCATATTATGTAGCTTATTGAATCTAGAGTCCACAAAATTACAGTTCTTATAATTATCACATATCTTTTTTATCGATTTATTCAATTTATTTACATCTATAAAATAGTTTTTAGCGATACTCAGCACTATGATAGTACTATTATTAAATGTATCCAAAACAAATTCTAATTGTGATAAAACTTGTTTCATATTATAATCATTTTCTCCCACACTTAATACAAGCTTGTCATCAGGTTTCAGTTTGAGATGTTTGCAGCTTTTTAATATTTCGTGTGTAGCGGCGTTGGGTTTCGTTTCAGCAATGATTCCATATTTATCATATTGGGCATTCAGTCTCAAAGATATAATCGTCGCAGCTAAGCCCACACATTGTTGGGCACCAAATATAAATATTGATTTTCCAGGTTGTTCATTAACACTGTAAGTTAATGGGTAACTTGGTTCCGATTGTGATATTAATATACTGGTATGAGTTTTACTGCCATTTGTTGTATTTTTGTTGTTATTGTGCAGACGTTTAGTTAATGATATTATTTGTTGTGTGAGGTCTTTGATCTCTTGTTCTGCATCTTTAAGTTGATGTTGAAGATTTTCAATTTCTTGTTTTAGGCTCGATATCTGTAAAATATTTGTGGTTCCACTGGATAATACTGGAGTAGATGCTACATTCTGTTGTATTCTCGGTCTTTTCTGCTTTGTGCTTGGAGAATTTTCTATGATTGAAGAGGAATTGCACAGCGATTTTAGTATTTTATTTTCTGCGGTAAGTTTGTCTATTTGTTTATGAAGACTATTATTTTTTAATATCATGTTATCCAGTTCCCGTTCTGTAATGTTGAGTTTTTCATTACACTGTGATAATAACTCTTTCATTTCTGTTAATGAAATTAAGTCCGATACTGTACCATCTAAGCTCTTCGATAGTTTATTAGGCGATATGTAGGAGTCGTGTGAGGTTTCGTGGTCCGAAAGTATATGTGAGTCCATCATCATTGAACTATTGGTAGCTGTTGAATTCATGTTATATTTACTGGTTGGTTCTATTGGCGAAATTGTAGGTTTTGTAGGTTTCTGTTTTTTCCTCGTAGTTATATTTGATACCTCATTATTGTTAGTGTTTTTCTTGGTTACAGCAGCTTTGGTACACATTTTGCAACGCCATTTCTTTTTGGATTCTGCACTTAGTAGCCTGTACGTTTGTTCGGGGTAGCCATCACAATCCCATTCAAATCTATTATTACATACTGAACATAGCACAGTTGATTTCATATCAATAGTTTTTTTACATCTAAAACATGTCGCCAGAGTTGAAATCTTGCGGCCGCTGGTACTAGGGTTTACATTGATTTTTTGTGCAATCATTGTGACCTAAGGTACAAGTTTTGCCCTCTAGCGGAAAATTTATAGACTATTGAAGTAGTTGTTTATCGATTATGGAGTTGTAAGTATCTCCCTAGATCAGATATGAGATATGTAAGCAGTTCTTGTACTTTGAACTAGATGGCGCTGTTTCTATTGTTTTTTTTTTTATAAAGTTCGGTAGATGTCATTATATAAAGTTACATTAAGCAGTTTGACAATTTTAATAAAAAACGGTTTTTGATTATTCAATTGCAACACTATTTTTTTCACAAATATAATAAATGCACTTTTTACGTACAAGTCTTTGTAGTTAGTATACAGTTATAACACAACTCAGGTTACACTATGAACACAGTTCTGTAGTCAATATCGTCAATGTTTTATTATTGTTTATAGCTGCTAATAATTTACACTTTATCTTAAATATCCTTTAAACTTTCTGAAGATAACACTTTCACTAGTCACTAGTGTCTTTTGCTTTATTTTAAAACTACACTTGACGTTTATAATTAACTTTTACTATTTTTAAGAATTAAATTATACAGAGCTAGTTGTTAACCAGTACAGTGCTGCCACCTCTTGCGACCGAGTTTACAATAACAATTTGCAGACATTTCAATTCAGCTGCATCTGGTTAAACTGGAAAGCTGACCCCAACGTAGGAACCAGGCTAGGCAAACCAGATTGTCGGCAAGTGGTAAGAGATAAGGGTCGTAAAGTGAAACGTGTTTCGAAATGGCGTAGTGAACCCATTTTTGGCAGTTGGTTGGAATTAGAACACAACGTTTGTTCTCAACAGTACGTCTTAGTACGTAAGTAGGTACATATGTTGAAAACAAACATTTTGTACAGCGTACTCACCTGCTTGTGATACATTTTGTAAACTGTTCGTAGCAACTTTCTACCATTGACATAGTTCCCTCATACATCCATTGATACTTATTGTAATGAAAATGCACTGTGGTGTACCGGCCTAAGTCCAATGTAAAAATGTCATCGTCTATCATTACTTTATCTGGACCTTCTGTAGATTCAGGTTCCATGGTGCTTGTAACTGAAACATAGAAACAATCTATACATATAATAAATCTGTAGAGTTGGCGTGTCTGTACATAGCAAATATTTTGAAAAAACCTGGTTGGGGTGTTAAACGATAACCACTAGAACCCATTTTTAACATTTTTGGAATTTTTGTCTGTTTGTCTGTTTATCTGTTTGTTTGTTCAAGCATCACGTAAAAACAACTGATCCAATGTTGTTGACTTTTATAAACAAATATTGTGCTTATCTCCATGTAACATTTCGTTTTAGTTTCATCGCAATCGGTTCACGCAATTAAAAGATATGCGAATTTTAAGTGCCCTAGAAGAAATTAGCATGTATTCGTTTATACCATTTCATTTCAATAGATGGCGTTAGGTGTATCAAATCACGTTGTGAGGAAATACAGGGTGTTTGGTGCATCGTGTGTCAAATTGAAATGGTCGACTGGGGGGGTCATTTGCTATCATTTTAGACCCCTAAACACTTCTCATACCCTATGGATTTTTTTTCATCGACTTTTTATTATTTTATTAAAAAAATACCCAAATATTACATTTAAATACAAATTTTTAAAAAAGTATAAGTCGTAGACTCTAAATTTTAATTTCATTTAGATGTGTAATGTGTTAAAGTACTTTTAAATTCAAAATTAGTGAAATTAGCCAAGTTGAATTAGCAAAGTTTCAGACTTCAATTAAAGCTGTCCATGTTACAGCTATTTACATGGCTGTAAAAAAAAACTAAAAGCGACCGGGATCTTCGAACTGCCTCAAAAATTATCTAGTCTATCCTCTTGCTAGTGATGTGCCACATGCCATAAAAATCTTTTTACAACTTTGTGAATTCGCTAGAATTGTGAATCGAGTCACAAAATACTACAATTCCAAATTATGATTTAAAAAAATATTCTTGCTTAAATGATACCTGAAATACTTATTAAATCTGTTATCTCACTCTTATAAGGTTAAAATCTGTCTCGTATCACTCTGGGGGGGGGGGGATAATAGAAATTAAAAAAAGCATTGTTAATATTTATTTATTTTTCACATACTCTGCTCAAATTGTTGGCCTCTATTGCGAATGCAGGCCCGACATCTATTTCGTATTTCCACAGTTGTTGTACGAAGTCGCATTTCCTCCTTAATTTTATAGAACGCCGTTTCAATGCGTTGAAGTAGTACCTCTCTAGTCGGAACCTCCGTGGCGTATACCAGCTCTTTGGCACGTCCCCAGACATACAAGTGTAGCGGAGTTAGGTCTGGGGAACGTGCCGGCCATGCAATAGGGCCATCCCGACCAATCCACGCATTGGGGAACTCATCGTCGAGATATTCCCTCACAGTCAAACTCCAATGCGCGGGACAGCCGTCATGCTGGAATACTTTGGGCACATTTTCATTAAATACGGGCACCTCAGACACTAATTCGGGCAGGTCATTTTGAAGGAACTCCAAATAGTTATCGCCATTGAGGTTATCGGGCAGGTAATGCGGTCCAACTACCTGATTCCCAATCACTCCTGCCCAAACGTTTACACTAAACCTCCTTTGAAATTATTTCTGTCTTTTAACACGTAGGTTTTCCGTTTTGTTTGTCCAGTGGTGCAGATTGTGAAGATTGAGAATTCCTTCTTTGGTAAATTTGTATTCATCCGTCCACAGTATTCTTTTAAAAATATTAGGATCATCCACATCCGTGTGTAACATAAAGCGACAGAATTCCACTCGTCTCTCAAAGTCGCCACCCTCAAGACCTACAAACAAAGAACTCTTAAATTTCTGTTGAGCAGTAAATAATTGCACAATAAGATTTTTAAGGACCGCCTGTATGGACTAAATGATTCACTACCTGGAAGTGACGTCATGCTATACCCATTACCTGCTAAACAAAGGCATCGTCAAACAAAGCGTGTACGGGTTTAAAGTTAGTTTAAAATTACGTACCTTGCACCGGAGTGTAATGGAATGGATGCTTTTCGTTTTGCTGAA
Source organism: Amphipyra berbera (assembly GCA_910594945.2). Lineage (NCBI taxonomy): Eukaryota > Metazoa > Arthropoda > Insecta > Lepidoptera > Noctuidae > Amphipyra > Amphipyra berbera. The sequence continues at coordinate 7,217,137 of OU343144.1, read as the reverse complement.
GAACTTTCCACACTTTCCATATTGAAATATCAAGATGTGCTGCCACATTTCTAATACTTCTTGTAGGGTCTTCCTCAAACAGTGCCAGTATTCTCTCGTCCACTTCAACATTATGTCGCACAATGTGGCCCCTTGGTTCATGAAAAGTGACACTGCCAGTCTCGCGTACGCGTCGGTATGTGTCTTGGAAGACTCTGCGGCCAGGTAATCGTCTACTAGGAAAGCGTTCCTGGTAAAGTCGTTGCGCTGCACGAGCGACACCATGGGCGGCTCCATAAGCCATCATGATGTCAGCATATTCTTCGTTAGAAAACGTCGCCATTGCAGCAACAAAAAGTCAACAAAGTTTAACAATAACACCAAAAGTTAAAACGTAACAAAAACCAACAAAACAAAGTAACAAAATGAAAAAACGCGGAGTACGGTGAACTAAGCACACACGTCAGGTAGCAGAGGCAGTGATGTCTCGACTAAAATTATGACAGATTAACGGCGTCGGCGGCAGTTCGTAGTTTGTTCAAACTAGTTTACGCTATGCAAGAAAGAGATAGAAGATAGATTTTACTTTGCGAGAGTGAGAAAACAAATTTTACATGTGTCTCAATTAACAATTACGCAAAAAGACTTTTTTTCTTTAGAATTTGGAATTTAGTATTTTGTGACTCGATTCACAATTCTAGCGAATTCACAAAGTTGTAAAAAGATTTTTATGGCATGTGGCACATCACTAGCAAGAGGATAGACTAGAGAATTTTTGAGGGGGTTCGAAGATCCCGGTCGCTTTTGGTTTTTTTTTATAGCCATGTAAATAGCTCTAACATGGACATCTTTAATTGAAGTCCGAAACTTTGCGAGTAAAATAAAAAAAAAACTAGATGGCTAATGTCACTAATTTTGATATCAAAAATACTGTCATACAATACACATCTAAACAAAATTAAAATTCAGTCTACGACTTATACTTTTTTTAAATTTGTATTTGAATGTAAAATTTGGGTATTTTTTTAATAAAAAGTCTTTTAATAAAAAGTCGATGAAAAAAAATCGACAGGGCATGAATAGTTTTTAGGGGTCTGAAAGGATAGCAGATGACCCCCCCAGTCGACCATTTCAATTTGGCACACGATGCATCAAACATCCTGTATATTACAACGAATAAATCCACAAATTACCTAATATTAATTGTTGAATTGGTACCTATTCTCAGTCTACGAAAGGTCTATTGAAATACTAGCCTCATGAAGAAGCTTTGATAAAAAAAAATCGAAGATATTGTTATTTAGAATTTATTAGGTACCTATCTGTCTGAATGGCAGTGGAAGAGAAATACACTCAATTTCATAAGTTAATGTATTCTAAATTGTTAATTGTGCAAGGCAATACGATAGATTAATTTGAAATACTCATAATATATTTTATTAATATTATCATAAATCTGTAGACTTGCCGTGTTTGAAAATTGAAAATATTTTTAAAATAATAATGGGGATGGTTAAAGGGTAAGAAAAAAAACCATTTTGATCATTTTTGGACTTTGTGTCTGTTTGTCGGTTTGTTTGACTCAGTGTGATTGACTGTTATAGACAATATTCTGCGTATCTCGGAGTAACATTTAGGTTCTGTTTCATCCTAATCGGTTCGCTCAATCTAAAGTTCTTAGAATTTAAAGTCATTAAGAAAAAAAATTGCATAATTTGTTGTAGCATAATTGCTCAATAGATGGCGTTGCGTGTGTACTAAATTACGTAATCTATTTTCCGTTCAGTTTTAAACGTGTAGGTACAGTTTCCGGTTAGCTTATGTTATGCTATGAAGCTGCTTCTCGCACGATTAGCTCTATGTGGCTCTCTCCCGTGTACCTAAGCAACCTGAGCTATCTTTATGCACAAATCCCTTTTTTTATATATTGTTGGTAAATCCTCATGGATGTCCCTCGCCCGGGGAAGGCGAGGGGGTCTGCTGGACTCTTGCCGGCTAAAAACCAACGGTGTACCTCCTTCTAACCTAAGGCCGGGGTCACGGGATTCGCTATTACATGCACCGCAACCCCGGCATGTCTTGGCCCACCAGCTTCTTCTGGTGGACTTCTCCAGTGGTGGGGCAATTTGTCCCCTGCCCCACTTCCTTCTGAGAGGCGCGCGCGTAACACGGCGCGCCATCCTCCCGGGCCTGTTACTGGTCGGGGGACGGGTCCCTAACCCGCCGCCCGCAGGCCACTCACTAGGGTCGCCGAAGATCGTCACGCGCCCTCCGGCGCCCGGTGCGTCTAGCGCGAGAAGGGAAGGAGGAAGACGCCTCCCGTATGTAAGAGTCGTAGCATATGGCGTTCTATAGTTTCTGCCTACCCCCATGGGAAAAAGGCGTGAGTTTATGTATGTATGTATGTTCATCTATATTTTCGCCAATTGTGAACCGATTTTGATGATTCTTTTTGTAATGGATATACTTCGAAGTTGGTCCCATTTAAATTTAGTGAAGTTCTGATAAAGAACTTCGGAGATAGACAATGGGACTCCTCAATGAAGAACAGTACGCATATTATGTTACGAGCAGCGTCTTTAGTAGGTCCAACCAAGTTTTAATTAAGGCCACTAAAAAGAAAAAAATAAAAACATTTTTTACAAAAAATTTAAACCGACTTCAAAAAAGAATAAAATAATTACCATATAAAATTAACAGTTTCAGAAGTCGGTGCTCCAAATTCGCTCCAAAGTCGCTGAACCAAATTGAAGGCACCGACTTCTAAAACTGTTAATTTTATATAGTAATTATTTTATTATTTTTTGAAGTCGGTTCAATTTTTTGTAAAAAATGTTTTTATTGTTTGACGACTGTCTCAACACGCACACATGCGTTGGGAGTATTGGTGGTGCTTTATAAATACTTTCACAAATACATTAAAGTTTTAGAATTTTGGAGGGGCGGGACATGTTATCGTAGTTTATCGTGAGAACGACATCAATGTCTCATCTTTAAGTATTATTGACCCGTAAATCGCATACAGCCAGACTGCCCGTATGTCTCCTAATAGACTGCTTAAAAGAACGGCCTTGAATCATATTTCAGATATCACCACACACTGACGATACTGTCTATTCTCTTCAGGACGCATTTGCGTAGGTATCAAGTCATATAACTAATTAAACATGGCCCAACCACACACATACAGCGAAATCAACATCGTAATTTAATCAATTGCTAGCTAGAGCAGGATAAGTTCGACACGTTTGGTGCAGTGGGTCGTGGTTCGATTCCCGCACGGATAAAATATTTGTATGGCCTACGAATAATTGTTCCAAGTCTGGGCGTTTGTGCATGTGAAAATTTGTGTCTGTAAACGCACTCACAATATAGGAGAAATCGTAGCGTGGGGCAATGTTTTTTTTTTAAAAAGAAAGAAAAAAAGAAAATGTGATGAAGCCAGAGTGATTCCGAAATGTAGTGTGGTGTGATAACACGATCACAGTTTAAGCTGCGATAATCAGGATTTTCAGACATTGATTATTTCTAACTTGTTGTATAGGTAACTTCTTTTAACCAACTTGTAGAAGTCCCATCCAATTTGCTTTTTTGTTACAGCTAGTTCACACAGAAACTGTTTACAGGATCCGTTTTTATTTTGGTCATGGAACCTGTAGTTGTATGAGTGAGTTCACATACAAGACAGTATTCCGAATCCAGTAAAAAATACTGGATCTGTTATTTTTATCGCATCCTATCTGTCAGATGCGACGCAGTTACCATTTGTACCTTTTAAGCGCGAGTGTCGCATTTACGCGACAAATATTTCCGTGCCTCTACCGCGCGTGTCGTATTTCTGCGACAGAGAACATGCATGGTTTTTGTGTTGTATTTTCGTCCTATGAACTGCGTGGTACAACTAAAACGATTATTCAATAGAGATATGATTTACAAAAAATACTTAAAATTGTTTCATAGCTCTAAGTATTGAAAAAGCTTAATATATTTATTGTAGGTATTATTTTATCGATTCGTAGTCGCGCGCTAGGGGCACGGCAATTGATATTTAGCTACGCGCTTAAAAGGTTAACTGATCCGTCGGTACAGATGTGAACAACACATCTAGTACCGACGAATCCGTTAAAACAGATCCGCTGTGTGAACGGGCGGTAAGTCTAATTGTGTTCTACAACTATTGATAAGTTTCTTATTAATGCCTGCTATCAGAAAGACTGGATCTCAAATTAGTTGCAACCTCGACATTCTCCTTTAAAAATACGATTGTTTCGCCGTTATGTTTTAAGTCCCATGTAATGGGGGGCGAGCCTATTGCCATCGACCGGGCACAAATCCAAACTCTAGCCTACTACTGAGAAATTCCACACGGAAAAACTAAATAACACTTTGCCCGACCTGGGGATCGAACCCAAAACCTCACGATCAGCAGTCGCGCTTGCCACCACTAGAATAATGAGGCAGTCTTCTGTATTTTAGTTTTTAATAATAGTATAAGGTTTTCTATACGGCTGATAGAGGAGAATGAAATAGAAATACATGTTGTGCCGACCCCACCTAGTGTGAGATGAGGGCAGGGAGATGATGACGATAAGGTTTACTATACATCGTACTTGTTAAATATTTTTAGGTAATTGTCACACTCTTTGGCATTATATTATTGATCGTATCGGTTTGCATGCTAAATAAATTTATTTTCCTCCTTTCTTTCAAAATTTTTAAAATTTCTTTGGTAGCTTGTCGCCAACGCAAGTGGTGGCTGCTTTTTCAAAATATTTTAGCAGCGTTTTTCTGCCTAACTTGCCATCATCAAATGTTGAGCACGCATGTTCTACTGCAAATATGTGTCCTGAAAACATGTCGCGCATTCTAAATATTAATCACATTGAAGAGTCAGAAGTTCGTAGTGCTATAGCGCGCCTACCACCTAAATCTACCCAAGGTCCTGACGGAATACCGCAGTACCTGGTTAAAGATGGCTGTGAAATCTTCAAACTGCCGTTGCAATTTATTTTTAACCTCTCCCTTAAAACTAACACATATCCGTCAGTATGGAAACTATCTAAAGTATTACCAGTACATGAAAGCGGTCTAAAAAGTGACATCTATAATTATAGACCGATAGCTGTCTTATCCATATTTGGCAAAGTTTTCGAATCGGTTCTTCATAAAATAATATGTGCTGGACTGCAGCGGTGGTTTGCAGAGAAATAACACGGGTTTCTGCCAAATCGCTCAACTACATCTAACCTTCTTAATATTACAACTCTTCTAGCTAAAAATATCAATGAAAAAAAAAACAGATCGATGTAGCGTATTTTGACTATCAAAAGGCTACCAGAATAGTACGTGAAGCGATTGAAATTAAGAAGTACAAGAATTTCAATCGGGAAGATAGATACAAACTATCAACATCATGGAATCTGGTCATCAACAAGTGTTATCGTCGACGGGACGTTATAGGCGAGCGTAAAGACGTCGTTAGTGTAGTGTGTCGAAGTACCGACGATAATAATATTCTTAAAAATCAAGATCAAGTGAGGGTAGATGAAAATACCCTTGCTTGACGAAGATGACAACTGCTCCACCACTTCAGTCTACCCGTGACCAAAGAGTATAGTAATATATGCCCGTGACCACGGCCGGTGAAATTCGGTCGAAACGTCGGGATAAATAAGGTATTTTTCTGCCATATAAATTTTCTACGCGATTAGACCCGATTTAGTATTTTCATAATGTGTACAAATCGCGAAAGTTTGATTTTTTTTTTGAAAACATTTATTAAAAGGCTTTCGATCGGGTTGATAACGATATACTTCTAGGTAAGATGGCAATCGCTGGTTTCTCAAAGACACTGCTAAAATTCTTCGCAAGTTATCTGTATGGCCGCAAGCAATATGTCACCTATAAGAATATCAATTCGGAAGTCTATTCAGTTACATCTGGCATAGGACAGGGTACTAACCTCGGCCCCCTATATTTTCTAATAGTTGTTAATGATCTTCCAACATACGTAAAGCACGCCACAGTACTTATGTTTGCTGATGATATCAAAGTTGCTCTTCCGATAACCAGTGTTGCTGACACGGTCACACTGCAACATGACATCGACAACATTCACACTTGGAGCACTATTAACAATCTCAGCCTTAATATCAGTAAATGCTCTATCATGTCCTACTCAAAAGCCAAAAATCCTATACATAACACACGCTTCAGGGTTTCATTGTATAACGTGTATAGTGTATAGGTATACGTTATACAATGAAACCCTGAAGCGTGTATCTACCGTACGTGATCTTGGCACCTACTTTGATCCGCACATTACTTTTAATCAGCACATAATACAGACTTGTAATAAATCCCGTAAAAATCTTGGCTTTGTCTTACGTCAAGCAAAAATATTCAGCAATAGACAGGCTATTACAATACTATACAACTCTTTCATCCATAGTTTACTAGAAACTAATAGTGTTATTTGGAACCCTCATGAAAAAAATTATACGCTACTTATTGAACAAGTACAGAAATCCTTTGTTCGGTATCTCTACTTAAAACTATACGGATATTACCCATATATCTATCCAACACCATTTGTATTAGACACATACAAAAGTTTAGAGGTTAGGAGAAATCTCATGCTTGTAAAATATTTTATCCGCTTAATTCAGGGTTCCCTATTTAAGTCTTCCTTGCTAGAGTACATCACCATTAACGTTCCGTTACCTATCAGAAATACACTGCGCCCTCGCCAGTGTCCCCTATTTTCGGTTCCTCAAACTAGTTCTATGACCCTAAAAACCAGTCCCGTGTACTTAGCCCTTACACTCATCAATAAAATCGTACAGTATGATGAATCGCGAGACGCCTTTACAAGTACCGAAATAAGTTTCCTGGCAGCTGCCAATTCGTACTTGGAGACTTTTGCCACTCCCAGCACTATCTCCTCATCGTAAATTATAATATTAATGTTCTTATGTGTATGTTTTTGTTTATGTAAACATCCTTTATATGTGTGTTAATTTTAAGTTTGAAATTTTAATTTATTTACAAATAACTATATTTCTTTTATATACTATGAGCGCAATGTTATCTTTTATATAGAGTTATGTTACATTAGACTTATAACTTATACGTGTAGTATTAAACTGTCAGTATAAGTTGGTCAATAAGAAAAAAAAAAAGTTACTACTTACAAATGAAAATGTAACTTACATATATTACTAGTGGTGGCAGGCATGACATCACCATGAACTTTACTTGGCACTATTAAAAGTAACAACGAACAAATAAAAAAACCATAGTGTATTATGTAAATTTCTTTTACACTTTTATTGAACATATCTTTAGTCGTTAGTCCCTTTTCAGTAACGTAAAATGACTGGTTTTATCAACAAATAAAATAGCCTTTACAAGTACCTGCGTGAATTCAATTAAAAACTTGCAAAGCAGTCCAGGGGCGGAGGTAACTCTGGGGCCCCACTTTTTTTTTATTGTTGAAGAATCCTCGTGTAGTCCCTCGCCCGGGAAAAGCGAGGGGGTCTATCGGACTGTTACCAGCTAAAACGGTGTTCCTCCTCCTGACCGTTCGGCCGGGGTCGCGGGATTCGCAAAAGCATGCACCGCAACCCCGGCAGGTCCCGGTCCGCCAGCCTCTGGCGGACCTGTCCGTGGCGCCTAACTCTGGGGCCCCCTGTATTAACATTTCTTAGAGGTTCCTTTAGGACCCATAATAAGACCTTTGCGACCAATAATAAGGGGCTGAGCAGGCAATAATGACCGTTGTTGTCCATAGCGACGTTCGACACGGACTCAAAGCACACGACCGCACATTCTGTCCTTACAACTCTAATGAGGAACACGCTATAGAAACACAGATAATTCGATTTGTTGCGCATTAAATGTACAAATAACAAAAATAAAACCGACATCAAAAAAAACGAAAAAAATAATCAAATAAATACCACATTATAAAACTATTCTGAAACTGTTAATTTTATAACATGGTAATTATTTTATTCTTTTTTTTAGTTTTTTTAATGTCTTATTTATTTTTGTTAAAATGTTTTTTATATTTTGTTTTTAGTGGCCTTAATTTTTTAATAAGGGCACGAGAGAGCCGGGCGAGCATCGTTTCACCTCTTTTCATACTTCGGTTCCCACCGCCAACTACAGAGATAAGCGAGACAAGCTACGTCAGCGATACAAACGATGCGAACGAAATGTCCGACGATACCCTCGATTCTATTCGTTTACCTCGTTAGCGTAGCTTATCTCTGTAGCTCGCCGTGTAAACCGAAGTATGAAAAGAGGTGAAACGATGCTCGCTCTCCCGCCCGCTCGCTCACCCGTCCGTCCCTAGTTTTCGGTATGAACCCACATAGTTTAGCTCGCCAAAGCTTCGCTTACTTAGCCTCGCTTCGCCCGCCAGCTCGCTCGCTAGGTAGCGGGGGGGGGGGGGGGGGCGAGCTGGCCTTTAAATGCTTCGGTTCACATTGTTTGAGTGGCTGACATAGCTAGGCTCGGTGAAACGATGCTCACCCGCCAGCCCGCCCACCAGCTCGCGGTGTGGCCTGCGCTTAAAACTGGTGAACCTTTTGTCCTCGGTGAGTGTTATTTAATAAAATTCCAAACAATCTATTCTGGTAACTTAAAAGTTTCGCTACGAACTGTCCATCGCCTGCCTAGCGGGTAAATATATTTTTGTATACCTTGAACTAAAGGAACATTTTTAAAACACTTAATCACAATCAGTTATTAAGTTATCACAACAAAGTTTATTTAAACGTCGTTTGCCTTTTTTTTTCTCGTTGGAAAATCCTCATGGATGTCCCTCGCCCGGGGCAGGCAAGGGGGTCTGCCGGACTCTTATAGGCTAACAATCGACGGTGTTCCTTCTCCTGACCGTTCGGCCGGGGTCGCGGGATTCGCAAAAGCATGCACCGCAACCCCGGCAAAACATCGTTTGCCTAGCCTTTTCCCAACTATGTTGGGGTCAGCTTCCATTCTAACCAGATGCGGGCTGAATACCAATACTTTACACGGAGCGCCTGCCATCAGACCTCCACGACCCAGTTGCAGGACAATGCCGTAATCTTAAACATAAAAAGGAAAAATTGCCTCGTTGGTCTAGTGGAGGCAGCGCCACTGCTGATTGTGAGGTCCTGGAATCAATCCCCAGGTCGGGCAAAGTGTTATTGTGTTTTTCCGTATGGAATTCCTCAGTAGCAGCCCGGAGCTTGGATTTGTGCCCAGTTGATGGCAATAGGGTCGCCCCCTATTACATGGGACTTAAACATAACGTCGAAATGAAGGTGTTATTAAACACCTCTGCCTTACCTTTCGGGGAATACAGGCGTGATGTTATGTGTGTCGATAACATTAACAATTTAATATTGTGTAATTTTTTTGTTTACGTATATTGGGGAGTCAAATCTGGGGCCCCGTATTATTAATACCGCTATTAATGCGGTAGCTACGCCCCTGTGAAGTACTCATTAACGCTAATCAATATTTTACCAAGCTATTTAATCTTGTGATAACACATTGTGATTTGATTGTAGATAACTTCTGATCTTTTTATCCTTTTTTTACATCTTTTCTCTTAGGTATTATCGGTAACTGGTAACACTGGACAATGTTGATAAAGGAGGGTAATCGTCAAGATGAATCAACGTACCCGAAGTTATAAAAACACTGGCCATTCGACGGAGCAGATGATTCTATGCTCTCTCTAGTATTATGTTTCTTGATTCTATGTCGAACCGCCGAAGAAGTCGGATTTTTTATATCGGACTAGCTGTGTCCTCACGGCTCGCCCGTAGCCTATGTTACTCAGTAATAATGTAGCTTTCTAACGGCAATTTTTTTTTTTGAAATCGGTCATGTAGTTTTTAAGTTTATTCGTTACATACAAAAATCCACAAATACAAATCTTTCCTCTTTATAATATTAGTATAGATTTGCTTGTCCTTCTTTCTGATCTTGTGTAAATTATTATATTTTGAACTAGCTTCTGTAACTAACAACTAACCCAAATATAAGTACTCTCAATGGTGGAGAGTCTATGTTGGTTTCATTTACTTTATTTACCATGCTCGCAATCCTGACAGACCGATATTATCTATAACTGTCATGATAGATTCACCTCTACAAGATTCTGTCATTTGTCTTTTACATAAGTGTTCAGTACCTCCAAAATAAAAACAGAACCCAGAAGCGCTAAATACAGTAGCAAGTTATTCCGCGTAAGTTGACTTGTGCAATCCACTTTCAATCTGTGAACACACGCAGCAAGTCGACTTCTGTAAGTTTAACAATCATGTACTTGCGTACATTATTGTACACGAGGTTTGAAGGAATTAAATGATTTCGTTTACACTCTGTATATCGTCGCTTAGGTAACAATACCTCTCAAATTAAATTTAACAAGTTTTCAGGAGAGACAAAAAACTGAATAATGCTTATTTACACGGTGCAAGTTTCTTGAAGCAAGTCTCATGCTATCTCTGTTTTTGTCGGAGAGAAAGACAAAGATAGCATGAGACTTTCTTCAAGAAACTTGCACCGTGTAAATGAGCCTTAAATTATCTTTAAAATGACATAACAAACGACTCGCGCGGTGCCAGAACTGTTTGAATAACTCGCTGTGATTGGATAATTTTAATTTTTTTCTAACATCATTAAAGAAAGAAAGTATCTATCCAATGACGTATAAAACGTCAAATGACCAATTTTCGACTTAGGCGGTATTGTTACCTAAGCGACGATATGTACATATACATCTTCCCAACATCAACCGTTGGGCTAGCGTCCTCGCCAGCGGGGCCTGTCGCGACGTCCCACCGCCGCCGTCCTTGATCCACCGTGCTCACCCTCCACCGCGGAGCCGGTCATCTTTACTGACTCCGCAGTCACACCGATAATTCAGCCCTCATCAAACTGTCTCCCTCCCAGTCCTCCCGCCAGCAACGCCCTAAGCCGAGGTCCGAATCCCATTAGAGGTCACCCTGAGTCCCGTTGTTGCTAGTAGTCATGATGTTAGAGTATTAGTAGTTAGCTTAGGTTAAGTATTTTACTTCGTCCCCATTGGTTGGAGACCCTTCAGGTCTTGCCAATAACTGCCCAGTTACGTACAAACGGTCAGCAAGATCACCTACAAGCAGTAGAATAGAAAAAAATAAATTTAAAGAAATCAACCGTTCTGCAGTAGCCCGCCAGGCATATGACCCGTCTGGATCCTCCCCTTTCGTTGGAAGAAAACTATACCTCGTTCCTCCACACATTAGTCGATTCTGTTGCGCACTTTGACAGGACTAAACTAAACTAAGGGTGTTTGTCTCTTTCTGTTTCAATAGAAAAAGAAAGTGACAGTCGCGTTTAGTCTAGTTTAGTATACTGTCACAATTTGCTACAGAATCGACACCATTATTAAATACTAGCGGCCCGTCCCGGCTTCGCACGGGTGGACATTTTTATCGTTTTTGCAACATTTTTCATTTATGTTCCGCTCCTATTATCCTCCTCCTATTATAATCCCGGTGCGTCTTGCGCGGGAAGGGAGACCCTGGCAGGTGCCAGGGTTGCGGTGCATGCTTTTGCAAATCCCGCGACCCCGGCCGAACGGTCAGGAAGAGGAACACCGTTGGTTTTTATCCGGTAAGAGTCCGGCAGACACCCTTGCCTTCCATGGGCAAGGGACATCCATGAGGATTTTCCAACGATAAAAAAAGGCAACTATCTAGTTTGGGGACCGCTCCAAATAAACCGAAATAGGGGCGCCCCCTATTACATGGAACTTAAACATAAAGGTGAAATGAGGTTGTTACTATACACCTCTACCCAACCCTTCGGGGAATACAGGCGTGATGTTATGTAATATCATTAATAACCACGGAGGAGCTCGTGGCCAACCGCGCGGATCATATGATTTGCGAGGTCAAGCTGCGCTTGCTGCGGTCAGTCTGTGAATGGGTGACCGTTCACTACACATCGAGACCGCTCCGTGCCTCGGAGAGCACGTTAAACAGTTCTTCCCGTTGTCATACGAATACCCATGACAGTCGTTACGGGAAGTCAGAAGCCCGAAAGTCTGACAACTGGTCTAACATTAGGATATCAGAATTGCCCTTCTACTGGGTTGCGGAGGTCTGATGGCAGTCGCTCCGTGTAAAATACTGGTATTCAGCCGCATAGACTGGAAGCTGACCTCAATATACTTAGGAAAAGGCTAGGCAGAACTACCTACATTATGTAATAGTTATAAGGTTATTTTTAGTAACAATAACAACAGTAATTTATATTAACAGCAGTGATAGCCTAGTGGTGTGACCGTCGCACTGCCAAGTCTCGAGTTCGAACCCAAAGCACGGACCTCTGACTTTTCGGATTCATGTGCGTATTGTATAATTATCACTTACTTAAAACGGTGAAGGAAAACATCATGAGGAAACCGGCATGCCTGAGAGATATTTCTTAACGACATGTGAAGCCAAGTCAGAGGCCCATGGGCGGCAGAAACTCTGATACCAGGCTAGTCAATAACCACACGAAAAGGAGAAGGAGTAACAATTAACAAATTTTATTCTTATTCTTTAAGTGCAACGTTTTAAACTTAATAATTACAAAACCCCCGGCAAGGTGAACCCCCGTTCACCTTATTAACTCTGCTCCCTTTAGTCTTGGCTAATTTGCCTCGAAAACGCCCAAGGGTCCTTGAGAGCCCCGTAACGACGTGACACGAATTTAAATCAAAGAACCGAACTGTTTTACGTACTACAGTACTTACGTTCATTTTGGTACCAAGGCGGCTTCAAAAGTTGATATCTTGTTTGAATTTTTAAGCTAGATAAAGCTGACGGAACGTTCATGTTTTATTTTTATACTAGCTGCTGCCCGCGACGTCATCTGCGTGAAGGCTCTACAGTACCAAAAATACCTAAGATGCCAGTGTCGCTATAGCATTATAAGTAAACAACTTTTAAAATAGCATTGAAATATAAGTTTTTTTTGCAAGTGAAGAGAGTTATATGGGAATCCTGCTGAGTTCAGTCATAAGATGTGACTGAAGTAAATAGAGAAAATAATGCAGGAATACATTCCAGGACACAAAAGAGTAAAAATACGTACAAAGGTATCATACCTTACAACACTTCCCTATAAACTACGTTGGTAGTTATGCTAACAGGAGCCAAAATGTAAAGAGAGTCAGGACTGGTGACGCGGGAGCAAGCGACGTACAGTTGCCCGTGTGAGAAGCAACTCGTCCTGAGGTCGACACCCGCTGCCCTCAGTGTCTGCCCCTGCGACTTATTGATGGTCATCGCGAAACAAACACTCACGGGGAACTGTACGCGCTTGAACTGGAACGGGAAGTTATGAGGTATGAGAGGAATGCGTGGTATAAATACTGCCTCGCCGACGCCACAACCCGTAAGAATTTCCGCCTCAATGGTATGTCTGTGGAGTGAGATGACTTTAAGGCGGGTCCCGTTACACAACTTCGGAGGAGATAGGTTCCGAAGAAGCATAATCGGGACACCGACCTTCAGCTTGATGGTATGCACTGGAAGTCCACTTGCTGACAGGGAGTTCAGAAATTCCACGGGATAATGTGTGGCGTCATCTTGCTCGACAACAGTGTTTATCGAGGTGTAAACCACTTCATTCCCCTCAATTTCCGAGAGAATGAATGCATTCGTTAATTGCTGCAGCCTGATCATTTTTGGGCATCAAAATGGCCCGCTCACACACCCAAGAATTCTGCTGGTGCTGTATACGACTGATGTCCCCTTACACACAGCGAATGAGTTCTTCTAAGCTGGATACCACTCTACCTAGAGACTCTGGAAGCACCCCCTGTCCACCTCTCTCTTCTGGTAGAGTGCCTTCGCCAAGACTTAGAAGGACATCGGAGAATTCTTGAGCACGTGCATTGCCGCCGAGCCGAGCTCTCATATTAATGGTCAAGCGCAGCGTACGAACTCGTGACCACAACGAAGATCGTTTCAACGAAGCATTCACCTCGTCAGCCCTCGATCCCCGCGTCACCACGGGAAGCGTTTGCCGGAAATCGCCACTGAACAGAACTGTGACACCACCCATCAAATGTTCGTTCCTGCGGATGTCCTGCAGGGTTCTGTCCACGGCCTCAACTGCCTTCCTATTGGCCATCGTACACTCATCCCATACGATCAGAGAGCAATCCTTGAGCACGTGTCCCTTATCGCTGTTACGTGACACACCACAAACAGGCGTTTTGGCGCTCTGTAAATCGATGGGAATTTTAAACATGGCATGTGCTGTCTTGCCATCCGCAAGCAGTGTGGCAGCGATTCCCGACGACGCTACAGCAATAGCAATTTTGCCTTGCCTCCTGACCTCTGCAAGTATGCGAGTGGTAACAAATGTTTTTCCTGTTCCACCAGGAGCATCCAAGGAAAACATTTTACCCTGGTTTTGCCCAACGCTTTCAAGGACGGTGTCATAAATTTGTTTTTGCTCTGAAGAGAACAAAGCGACATGGTCATTTCGCCCGGATCGTAATTTGTCTCAGCGTTATACTCCCGATTTCCACGGTCTTGATGCGGTGATGGTTGGTGAGCTGGTAACCCATATTCGATCAGTGGATTGCCGCCGATAGAAATGACCACATCTTGAAGTGAACTGAGACAGGTGTTCAGCACGCGTTCATCAGTTACTTTGACTTCGTCTCCAGTAGCACGCCTCAAAGCTCGTAGAAAATCTTGTTAGGAAAAAGGAAACATTTTTATATGGTGAAAAATTATTATGACTTTACACTATTTTAACATAAAATAAATGGCTGTGAGTGAGTAAAAATAAATCCAGCTAGTTTTACATCACATTTAAGTTTATAATTAGGTATACGACATGAAAATATATTAATTACCAAGCAATAATCACACAGATAAATACCGAACAAAAGTATTAACAGTCAATGTTTATTTAGAAAATGCACATTACCATTTATGAATTTTAAGAATTACTAACTACTAACCTCGCCAACATGATCAAATTTAAATTATTAATTTGCAAAAAGTGTTAACATGTAACTTGATTTGATTTTTATGAAATCTCATAGATGGCGCTGCTTCAAAATTGTCTTTATACTACTAACATTCATTAAACTATGTTTCTCTGCCCAAGTTACTTAAATGGCGTAGTTTTTATAGTGTAAAGCTAGATAATAGCATGGCTTACTCAAAAACAACATTTAAATATGCGTCGTTAGATTACACGCTGTCACAGAATGCGTAAGAAAAATAAAGATTCACAGCTCCTCCCCCGTAGGTGATAGCGTGATAATATGTAGCCTATATGTTGACCCGACCTCTTAGTAATATTCATGCAAAATTTGAAGTAAATTCATGCAGTACTTTTTGAGTTTAGCCCGGACATACATACAGACAAACAGACAAAAATTCTAAAAACTATATTTTTGGCTTCGATATCGATTGTAGATCACGCCCCAAGAATTCTTTTTAAAAAATATTCAATGTACAGTTTTGACTTTCCTACGATTTTATTATATGTATCTATAGATAATAACTAAACTAAGTATTTTTTACTGAATTCAGAATACTGTCGTGTATGTGAGCCCGCTCATACAACCACAGGCGCCATCACCAACATAAAAACGGACCCGCTAAAACGGACTATGTAAACGTACCAAGTAATGTCGCTTTACAATACTTGATTCCAAACTGTAAAGTATGAGCATCATGCAGCTATTAATGATACACTTACAATCATATCATATTACTGCCTATTGTCTGGTAGTATGAGTCTGTCATGCTCATTTAAATGTCTTGCTGATGGTGGCGTTGTTTATCCGGTCGTTGGGTTCCCTACAATATGGTTGAGCTGACCGATGCGGATGTGCACGTCATGCTCGTGAACGGGTGCCGTCTGACGGGACTGGTCAGCCCTTAACTGCTATGGCAATCCTAGAAGGCATATTTTTCTATTTGTTACTCTTATGTGAGTTTATTTGTTACATTAACCTGCATTATTCTCATTCTATTTCTCACACTACTGTAATGGAATTGTCATGAACTATTTTGAAAAGAGTATTCATGGAGTTTCTTGCCGGCTCTTCTCCATAGAACCTACCTTTTGGAACCGTGCACCTAGTTTTGACGTTTTAAAAGTGCCTGAAATCTGGTCTATTTGAAATAAAAAACTTTGACTTTGAAACAGTTTCTGTGTGAACAAGCTGTACAGTTACAGCTTGTTCACACAGAAACTGTTTCAGTTCAAATCATTGTCATTTTATATTACAGGAATAGATTACTGAAGTGTAAAGCGGCGAGATTCAATTTTCAGTTTATGTGTGTATGTACCGATGATACCTACACCTTGTTCTATATCAAACGCGTATTTTCAATTATGTAAATATTGGCAAACTATCAATCAGTCAGGTTCAGTTGAAAACCATCGTCAGCCACTAGTGGTTTGACATTTATGCTGAACTGAATCTATTTGGCACAGCCGCTAGACACACAGCTACTTTAATGTTGTTGTTTTTTTCTCTTTTATGAATTTTGTCGGTGTGTCCGACTGCTTTCGTGCTAAATAAATTTCTTTCTTTCTAATCATATCCACAATTTCATAAAATGTTGTCTTCCTATCCGCAAGTGCCGCCGATTTGTGCGCGACACACATTCGCCTCAATAGACGACACGTTTAGTGTAGTGGCTGAGCGATCAGCTTCTGCACTACGGGTCGTGGGTTCGATTCCCGCACGGAACAAATATTTAAATGGCCTACAGATAGTTGTTCCGGGTCTGGATGTTTGTGCATGTGAAGATTTGTGTCTGTAAACGCACCCACGATACAGGAGAAATCCTAGTGTGGGGCAACGATATTTTACAAAAAAATAATTTTAAAAAACCTTCATTCGCGACGGTCAAGACAAGATCGATAAATCGTCACCGCTATTATCGTGAAAATTTTATAAAATCGCTTTTTCTTTTAATACCGCTGCGTTCGCATTCAATTCTTGACAATTCGCCATAGTGCCGTGCAGTGAAACTTCACACCGTTAATTCAGCCCTCATCAAGCTGTCTCCCTCCCAGTCATCCCGCCAGCAACGCCCTAAGCAGAGCTTCGAGTCCCATTAGGGGTCGCCCTTAATGCTGTTGTTGCTAGTAGTCATGATTTTATTAATAGTAGTTAGCTTAGGTTAAGTATTTTACTCTCGTCCACATTGGTCGGAGACTCTCGCCAAGAACTGCCCGGTTACGTAGAAACGGTCCGCAAGACCATCTACAAACAGTCGAATAGAAAAATAAATAAATAAAGTGCACTGTGACTGCTGTTCTGCTTGTCCATGTGGTTGCCGCATGCCGACATCATCATTTGCAAGTTATTTCTTTTACAGCTTATTTTCCCTATCTTCAATCGCTTACGATTAATCACAGTACCCTAAAAGGCTAAACCCAAAAAGGTTTTAACAATCATTAAGAAAATTCAAAATCTCCTTGGAAGAGCTCTGTAAACGACAAATGTGGGATAAAATATTTGTCGTGAGAAGACAAGTCTGTGGCCGGGATGAAGGACTTAGATCCAATTCAAGGAGGACTATTTATAAAGATTATTGAACCTTTCTTTTCACAATTTTTTTGAGTGGGTCGTTCTCGTTACTTTATGTCATTACCGTGGTTATTTTTTTATGTTATCTGTATTAGTTCTGTTTATACAATTATAATTATGTTGTAATACAATTATTTTAATAGCAACCTCTGTATCGGCCGAAGTTTTCGAGTAATTCGACTTAATTTTTTTTTGGCCCACTGGAATTAGACTGGTTACGTTAGTGTTATTTTATGTCACCCACTAAAGAAGAAGGAGTGCTCTTTGTATATTAATTGCTAAAACCACACAACGAATAACTAAGACCCTCTTAACACGCATTAAGTGTTAGGATTAAAAAATCTTAATTCCATGGTGCACTTTGTATTTTCCGTGTATGTCATATCCATGGAATTCGGGGAAATTAAACAGGTAACTGAGAACAATTCCTTAAAATGCAAATATGGATGCTTATATAAAGAAACAGGTTTCCGGGTCCCGACTTGTCGGCACGGGTCGGCCGGATCAGCCTTTACAGAATAAGAAATATTCTACAGATTCTACCCGTAACCAAACATAACACAAGTTACACAGATTCATCGGAAAATCTACAGAATAGCTGGTTATTTTTTACAGATTTGTAAATAGTCCTTTAAATGACTTTTGGATCGTGATATTTATTGAACGCATACACTGATCTAAACGCTCAATAAATATTATGATCCAGGATCGTGATCGTGTGCAGCATGCCCCTTTAGAAATTTGTTGTTTTCCGTAATTTGTTCTTCTTTATACTTTACGTCCTATAACAGACCGAATACTTACTAAAGAAATACGTTTTAATCACAAATATACTTATTTTAAAAAGAATGCGTTTAATTTAACATTAAAGCCAGCGCAAAAGAAAGTGCACATTAAAGTTAGTGGCTAGTAAGATGTACTAGCTGTGTCCTCACGGCTCTGCCCCTAGTCTATGTTATTCAGTGATAATGTAGCTTTCTAACGGCAAAAGAATTTTTTAAATCGGTCCAGTAGTTTTTAAGTTTATTCGTTACATACAAAAATACAAATCTTTTCTCTTTATAATATTAGTATAGATAAAATCGAGCTTTTCACCATTAATTTGCTGGTAGTAAACAATTGCGCTTATCTTTGTGGATAAAACATCATTTTGGGACCCAGTGCATAATATCAGCAAGCACACAAGCACATTGGGTCACCCGCGCGACAGCGCAACGAGTATTCCCAAGAAGGGTTGATGTCAGGCAGGCGGCTGGTCATAAAACAATAAGCCAAAACATCTATCAACATGGATTTACGAAATACATGCTGTGCCGACTCCACCTAGTGTGAGATAAGAGCAGGGAGATTTGTAGATAAAAAATGCTTTGAAAATTGCACATCTTTACACAGTATAAAACAAAGTCGCTCCCGCTGTCTGTACGCTTAGATCTGTTAAACTACGCAACGGATTGTATTGCCGTTTTCAGCAATAGATAGAGTGATTTAAGAGGAAGGTTTATATGCCCCACATTAGTATCTACGTAGCACCCATGCCAAGCCGGGGCGGGTCGCTAGTTGGGTAATAAATGAACTAAATACTCCCCTCGCACTGTGACTTGTAGTGCTTAAAACGCACGAATCTTTCATCGAATATCCAGCGGCTAGATATTCGGCAATCCCACAGAGAGCGTGGTCGGATATCCGGTATTCGGTACCCGGCCAAATCGTTATTCGTTTCGTCTCCAGTTAAAAGTTATCAATGATATTTTATAGCGAGTTTTTGTCATAACAATGTGTAGTAGGATGCGTGCAATTAATTAACCAGAAAGTAGTTTGTTGAGATTCGATCACTTAATCGGCTTCATCAATTTAATGGGAGTAATTATTTTTTTAAATTGCTTTTCACAAATCCGTCAGTTAATCTAGATAAAGATGTCATAAATTCAGTAGATTAACCAAACAAATACATTAACGGAGAGTTATGGCGATTTGTAAACTATAGGTTAACAGAATGTAGATCAAACGGTAATCTTTATGTATGGTCCAACCAAAATACCCGGACAAATTTTTACACAGTGTTCAGTATGTCTAACTAAACATAATTAACTATTATTTTTAATATTTTTCACATCGTAGTTTAGGTAAAACACGGCGCGGAAGCAGCATGCGCCCCAGTTCCGGCGGCGGTCGATGCATAAAAAATTTATAAGTTTATTCGTAAAGAGTACATACAGACAATTTAAAACGATATTATTTTTTGGTTAGATATATTTAGTTAAACGTATTGAACACTGTGTAAAAATTTGTCCAGGTATTTTGGTTGGACCCTATATTGTGCGATGCTAACTGCTAACTTAATAATATCGACTTGGATTGGGTTTCTTCGTAAAGAAAACTTCTGTACGTATTGTAGCTATTTATTTTTTTGTTATGTGTACCCTAAATACCAAGAAAAATAAATTTGTAAAGAAAACTAACCAACTTATGCATTACGCATTAAAATATTGTTTAATTATAGTCGCCTCGTTGCTCTAGTGGTGATAAGCGCGACTGCTGATCGTGAGGTTCTGGGTTCGATTCCCAGGTTGGGGAAAGTGTTATTGGGTTTTTCCGTGTGAAATTCCTCAGTAGCAGTCCGGAGTTAAGATTTGTACCCGGATAATAGCAATAGACATGCCCCTAATTACATGGGACTTAAAAATAACGGCGAAATGAGGGTGTTACTATACACCTCTACCCAACCCTTTGGGGAATACAGGCGTAATATTATGTTTATGCTATAGGCAACAGAGAGTTAAGTTAGACTTTAGTGTGACAGTCAACAGAGAGTTAAGTTAGACTTCAGAGTGACAGTCAACAGAGAGTTAAGTTAGACTTTAGAGTGACAGTCAACAGAGAGTTAAGTTAGACTTTAGAGTGACAGTCAACAGAGAGTTAAGTTAGACTTTAGAGTGACAGTCAACAGAGAGTTAAGTTAGACTTTAGAGTGACAGTCAACAGAGAGTTAAGTTAGACTTTAGAGTGACAGTCAACAGAGAGTTAAGTTAGACTTTAGAGTGACAGTCAACAGAGAGTTAAGTTAGAGTGACAAAGTTAGAGTGACTCACTCACACTCAGGTGCTTGTTTTTTACAAGTACCGTACCCGCTATCTGCCTGCGTGTGCGAATCTCATTCAAACATTAATTTACAAATTATTTATGTACCATGTTACGGGGTGAATAGGGATGCAGGGGTGAATCGCGACGAAACTTTAAAATAGATTTTAACGTTGAAATAATATCTATAGTTTGTTGCCAACAAGGACACTTAATCGTTAATTATAATACAGTAAACACATATTCACCCCATTTTACGGTAATGTATGTAGCTATAAGTTATCAATGTACCGCCAGTCCTAAATAAAGCGAGTAAGGAACGGACGTGTTTCACTGCGCTTAGCTTAGAAATACTTCAATTTAAATAGGTTATTTTTACCCATTTCAAATGGTTGTAACTGTTTTCCTCCGCACGCTACAGAATTACTGCCATAGAATGAAATAATACGATAGGTCTTAACCTTTCGTTTAAGGTACCTATGCGAGAAGATGCTACAACTCTGGGGACGTTCTGCCGATTGTCCTTTCATTTTTTAATTACGTACGTATAGAATAGAATAGAATATACTTTATTGTACACCAAAATTGTAACACAGCTCTTATACAATAACAAACATTAAAGGGTACAATGGCGGTCTTATCGCTGATAGCGATATCTACCAGACAACCTTTGAATGAACAGGAAGTCAATGAATAAGATAGGGGGGTTAGTCTGTGGTGTACTGCTGCAAAATATATACTACACACCATACATAGACATAATACTTACATATATATAAATATTGTAATATATATGATATATAATTATGTGATAGGGAAAACAAAGTAGATTGATGATGAGGTACCGATTTATGCGGAATTAGAAACGTGTTGAGAGATGAAATGACCTTTAACTAATTTTTTAAAAGAATCCAGTGACTGAGCTTGTCTTACTGGCATCGGCAACGCATTCCACAAACGTACAGCTTGGACTGTGAACGATTTGTCATAGAATTTGGTAGAATGCGAGGGCATCGAAGGTCTCAAATTTTCCGATGATCTTAAGTCTCTAGTATGAGTGTCATTAAGGAACTTAAAACGTTCTTTGAGATAAGGGGGGGTTGCAGGAATGAACAGAATACTGTAAAGCAATGATAATACATGAGCATTACGTACGTATGTGTGCTACGTGGATCTAATTGCTGGAATAGAAAATAAACGAAACTGTCAACGCGACGGGTGACCGAGTTTCAGCCGGACACTTTTTGAGAGCCCCCGGACGCCCTCCCAAACTAAGACAAATTTGATGAAACCCGGACGGATGGCAGCCCTAGGTATAGTCAAACTTAAAGGCAAACATCCATGCTTCCATAACATCACGCCTTGTATTCCCCGAAGGGTTCGGCAAAGGTGTTTTTAGTACACCCTAATTTCACCAGTTTTGTTTAAGTCCCATGAAATAGGGAGCGAGCCTATTGCCATTAACCAGGCACAAATCCAGACTCCCGGCTGCTACTGAGAATTTCCTAATAGAAAAATCCAATAACAATTTGCCAGACCTGGGGATCGAACCCAGGACCCCGTGCTCAGCTGTCGCGCTTGCGACCACTAGACCAACAAGCAGCCATGCTTCCATTATTATAAAATAAAGGGTACCTAAACAACAAAATCGTAACAAAAAAGTTAATCTACTTTTTTATCACCACAAAAGTATTGCAACTACGCACAAACCGATTAAAAGTCAATAACACACTAATATATTTAATTAGGTTAGTGTTTCCTTTTCCCGTGTGTCACAGTTTATTGGTACAGCACTCGAAGTGAACTGAAGCGCTCTTCGCAAACGTTCACTGGTGTCCGGTTGCGTTTACAAAGACGCACTGACGTAAAGAGCGGATGGGTACTTACTTAGAAACAAATTGAAGTTAGATATACTCCAAATGCATTGCTTCTTTTTTTTAATCTTTGCCCCACACTTGTATTTCTCTCATGTATCATAGGTGCGTTTACAGACACAAATCTTCACATGCACAAACGCCCAGACGCGAAGCAACTATCTGTAGGCCATACAAATATTTGTTCCGTGTGGGAGTCGAACCCACAACCCGTAGCGCAGAAGCCAATCGCTCACCCACTGCACCAAACGTGTCATTTGCATAGTAATAGCACATTCTATAGCTGACGACCACATTATTTGACAAGCACCTTAGTTTCGACGTAGGAACGGTTCATCACTCTCCCGTCCTCATCTAATATTAAATACTTATAAATTAACTATGAATATTTTAATAAAGAAGATTTACTTACAAATAATTTAGTTATTTACTTAAGTGGGTTTAAAAGATAGATCATTTTAATATTAGTATAAATTCTCAGAACTGGATGCTCTCTAATTAATATTCACTGTGTAACACGGGAGACTTCAATACGCGATATCCACTGGTTCAAAGTTATTTCGATTTTTGTGAACATAACATAACATCACGCCCTGTATTCCCCGAAGGATTGGGCAGAGGTGTATAGTAATTATTGTAATTATTGAAAATATTTTACAACATGATATTATTATTTTTTATCCTTTTGACATTTTACAATTGAATTTTTTTTTCAATGATTATTATTATTTTATCATCGCCTTATTTTTTATTTCACTTTTTTAATAAATTGTGAATGTGAGTACCATGTAGGGTAGCTTTATACACGAATTTTGTAAACGTTTGGCGGTTCTTGAGTATATTTTTTTTTTGTGACCCAAACAAATGTCAAACTGATTGATTGCGTCGTGCAGCGGTCGGGTTGTTGAGCTACCTAGAATAAGGTTTGAGCTCCGCGATGACTGATGCAGATGTGCCGTCAGTTAGGACAGGTCAACTCGAACCTGCTATGGCACTTTCCTCAAAAGGCCATTCCCGACGTTGCCCTACATCGTTTCACTCGCATAGTTTGTGTACTACAATGTCTGGACTTTAAAAGAGACTTTGACCTCTGAGTTTGTTTCGGCTTTTCTTCTCAGAGCTAGTCAGATAGGAAATGCCGGCGCCATCTAGTCTTAAAATAAAAACATTACATTGACTTGTAAAAGTGTCTGTAACAGATTTATTTACAGAAATAAAAATCATTTATCATTTAGTAACACCCTCGTTTCGCCAGTTATGTTTAAGTCCCACGTAATAGAGGGCAAGCCTATTGCCATTAAACGGGCACAAATCCAGACTCCGGGCTGCTACCGAGAAATTCCTAATGGAAAAACCTAATAACACTTTGCCCGACCTGAGGATCGAACCCAGGACTGCATGCTCAGCAGTCGCGCTTGCGACCACTATACCAACAATAACTTTTTGTGAAATTTGAGTAAAATCAGATCAGAACACAGAATATAGAGATTTATATTGGGATATATATAACAACGAGACGGCCACATCTACGTTTTCGGATATGTCCGAATGATGGTCAGACATCAGGATAGTCTCGAAATTATACTAGGATATTCTGTTTACACTGATCTTTAATGATAACCTAACTTTGATTACTAAACAACAAAGAATATTCACAATATTATAGGACTAATCATTAAAAACTAAATTACGTGGAATGCAGTGAGGTTAGTTGTGCCGCGATTAGGGTTGCCAGGCCCAAAAATAGAAAAACCGAACACAGATTCATATTTAGCCGGACATTCTGCCCTGAAAGCCTGACACATTGGTTTTTAAAAGAAATAAATGTCGCTCGCTCGTTTTCGTTCGGCATTTTTTGGCGGAGCGGAGTTGACCAAAAGCCTAACAAAAGCCGGAAAGGACTTTTATATATTTGGCCGGACACGACTGTAAATAGCCGGAAATGTCCGGCTAAAGCTGGATACCTGGCAACCCTAGCCGCGATACGAAATAACGCCACGCTTATTAATATCGGAATGCCTCATCAAAAACTACAATATTAACTTTGGATCCATAAGTAGGTTCATTTCGAATTGAATAACCCACATCAATATCTGTTATTGCGTCACACCGATATCTGTCATCACGACACAACCAAACACACTCAAGCAATAACCTATACTAATATTATAAAGCTGAAGAGTTTGTTTGTTTGTTTGAACGCGCTAATCTCAGAAACTACTAGTTGGAATTGAAAAAAAAAAATTGTGTTGGGTAGTCCATTTATCGAGAAAGGTTATAGGCTATATAACATCACGCATTGACCAATAGGAGCGGACCATAAATGAAAAATATTGCAAAAACGGAAAAAATTCCCACCCGTGCGAACCCGGGGGGCCGCTAGTTAAAAATAAGGTTTAACAAAAACAGAAGTGCTTGGCATTCCACAGTTATTACGCTCGCTCTGCGACACATAAATGAACTTTAGAAATAATACTGCTCACTTTAAAAGGCTCTAGCTTTAAAATTAATAGTTTACACTTTAATTTTAATACTTCAACGTTAAAAATAATTGTTTGCACTATTATTTTAATGCTTCTAACTTCAAAGTCTCCCCGCAGTAAGAAACAAGATGACAAACATATAATAGCTGAAAGGTAGGTTAGGTTAGAACTGTGACCACTCAACGCATGAGCCGAGCTAGCGAAGAGAGCGAAGCCGCGGCAGCAGCCGGCGCAGCGGCGAGTGCCAGAAATGGTCAGAAACGATTTGCCTATCACTTTCCTTTTTAATTGTGCCTTATACATTTTTTGTTGTTATTTTCATTCATTCTGAACTGCTTTAAAATACATACCATTTATAATCTTACTAACCATGTAGTTAAGGATTGTTGATATTGACCATTAAATATGGGACCATGCGCAGGTATAAAGAGCTATCTAGATAATCGTCACGCTTGGTGATACGATAATAGGTAACAACCAACTGTCATCATCATTCTTATTACCAATCGTGGTGGTTATGCCAATATTGTCAGCAGTGGACGTTTATGGACTGATAATTATGAAGGTATGATGAGCATTGATGATAGCCAATTCGTCAGTGTGCTGGTAAGTGGTATGTGGTAGTAGGTACAGCTTCTCATCCACATATAAATTTATCGCCTCTTCCGGTACCTTCAGGAACAGAGGCACAGCCTACTTTAACAGATTTTCAATCCAAGTTCAAACATTAAACGGTTTAATCTGAAACCTTTGTACTCCATGTTAATACACGACCCCTAAGTAAATATGTTCAAAGCAAATATTAATCAAGCTTCAACACTGCACTATTATATCCCCGTAGCGTTTAAGTTCTATGTTGTATCTACGCCGCTACGAAATTGCTACGACCGTAGCCTGCGTAGCGAGTTGTTATTGTATTTCCGGGAATGTTTTTGTTTTGTGTAAAATGGGCCCTAGAACATCATAGCCCTAGAATATTGTAGCATAATAATATTGAGTAAAAATATTGAAAGATAAGCCCGTCACACACGTAGCTATAATATATATTAATATAAGTTATAGCAAGACATATTACGATATATTTACTATAATAATTTTTAAACCATCGCAGCTATTTTATATGTATATCTTTAAAACATTGGTGAAGAAGCAATATCTTTGGCATATTAATATACAAGGTTAGTCGGAAAGGGGGTACTAAGCCGAAAATAATGGATAACTTTTGTTCTACAACTTTCACCAAAAATCATTAGTTCAAGAGAAATAGCTGTTCACAGATTTCATAAAAAATACGCAAAATTCTATCTATCCTCAGCTATGATCAGCTGTGTTTACATTTTAGGTCATATTTGGGGTCACGGATTAGAAGCCCCATTATCTGAATTCGTAACTAAAGCAGGGATCAAGAATTTTTGGAGAAATAAAATAAAAAAACATTTTGCTTCGATTTTCTTTTTATCGAATTTTGAAATTTTAACACATTCTTTAAAATAACTATCCGTGATACATTAAGTGGCCCGCGGCTTAGTACCCCGTTCCGACTAACCTTGTATATTATAGCTACGTGTGTGACTGATTTACCTTGTGCGTCCCAGTTTTATTTCAACATCAACCACACTGTCAATAATATTGCACAATTTAAAGTTATGGCATATTATTAATTAAAATGATGGTACGTAGGTATGTTTATTATTCTGAGAATGTACTAGTTACGTAACAATATTGTTTAATTACAAAGAACATAATTATAATTACTGTGGACACGTAAATTCAAACACTGATTCACATGACATTCTGCAATTAATATTTTTAAACAATGTTAATCTACAATTTTATGTTCATTACTTTATACATACATACATAATACGTAATCGTAATACGTATTCCCTGAAGGGTTGGGCAGAGGTGTATACAGTAACACCTTCATTTCGCCGTTATGTTTAAGTCCCATGTAATAGAGAGCGAAATTATTGCCATCAACCGGACACAAATCCTAACTCCGGGCTGCTACTGAGGAATTCCACACGAAAAAACCCAATAACAATTTGCCCGACCTGGGGATCGAACCCAGAAACTCACGATCATCGGCCGCGCTTGCCACCACTAGACCAACGAGGCAGTTACCTTGTATAATTAGTGAAATAAGTTTACATAGAGCCAATCTAGTTTGATTAGAAGGCACACCCAAAACATTTCAAAAATGTACTTAAACATTCACTTACGGGATAACTTCCGTGATTATACACTGGCCTGCAAAAATAAGTATCACACTTTTAAAATTTCAATTTTTTCTAAACTATAGAAGTTAGAGATTTAAAATAGAAAACGTTTTATAGCAATTTTTATCAGCTTTCTTTGAAACTATAGGAACAAAGATAAACTCTTTTTTGAGTCCTTTTTGTTTCGAAAATATATCTTGTGTACTTAAAAAGTTATTGCAATTTTAAAAGTGTGATACTTATTTTTGCAGGCCAGTATAGTTTGATTTGAGTTCCCGATATTTCGACGCTGTTGCAAGCGCCATGATCGCGGGTAAACTGGAGAATGCGGGTGGATGAAAACTTAAAATAAAATAATTATTAAGAGCAGACAAAACTGTCTACCCTCTTTCTTAGTCTTTTACTACGCTCACTACTGGAACTCACACTCGATTGATAGTCACGGCAAAACACACTCACGGTATCAATAAGTTTTTTGGAGTCTTTATTCCGAGGTTTTATATTGCGTTTTAGTTGACCTAACTGTGGATTCCATACACTAGACAATTTGAAACCACCTTCCCTATTGAAATTCTTATGTTTGGCGATTTCAATTGCTTCTTTTGTGAGCCTTGGAATGTAATGCCAGTCCGTCGATAGAATTTGCGGCTTGTGAAGCTCAATCCAGTGATTCGGGCCTGACTCCAGTAGATGTTTAGCTATGGCAGATTTTTGAATGTTATTATTATTCACTACCTTTATGTGTTCACTGATACGACATGAGACTGTTCGCTTTGTCTGGCCGATATACGATTTCCCGCAACTGCAATCAATTTTATATACTCCAGGATGCTCAAACGGCAGCTTGTCCTTTGGAGAACGTAGTGTTTGCCCAATTTTCTTATAAGGAGTAAATACGGTCTTTATCGAAAATTTCTCCAGCAAACGACCTATCTTGTATGTTACTCCTCTAACATACGGCAAGAATATAGGCTGCCGTTCCACTCTACCTGTACGCCACGTCACACCACCAACCTCGTCACCTAAAATCCGAAGTGACCTCACTTACAAATCGCGCATTTGATTTGTGTGATAATAAACATCTACCTGGAGAGTTAACCCACGTACAAGAGGTCCTACGTAAAAATGGTTACAATGTTGACGTTGGACAAAGCAGACCTCGAAAATCGCGGCAGGCTAAGACTAGAGTGGAACGGCAGCCTATATTCTTGCCGTATCTTAGAGGAGTACCGTGAGTGTGTTTTGCCGTGACTTTCAATCGAGTGTGAGTTCCAGTAATGAGCGTAGTAAAAGACTAAGAAAGAGGGTAGACAGATTTGTCTGCTCTTAATAATTATTTTATTTTAAGTTTTCATCCACCCGCATTCTCCAGTTTACCCGCGATCATGGCACTTGCAACAGCGTCGAAATATCGGGAACTCAAATCAAACTATAATCACGGAAGTTATCCCGTAAGTGAATGTTTAAGTATATTTAAAAACCGTGAAAGATTAAAACAGTATTTCAAAGATGGTTAAGTTGTGTAGAAAATCCAAAAAAGAATCACCTAAAAAATCTCAGTCTTATTGGTTTAATGTTTTTTTTTTTTTTTTTAGTGAACGTAGC
Source organism: Amphipyra berbera (assembly GCA_910594945.2). Classification (NCBI taxonomy): domain Eukaryota; kingdom Metazoa; phylum Arthropoda; class Insecta; order Lepidoptera; family Noctuidae; genus Amphipyra; species Amphipyra berbera. The sequence continues at coordinate 7,188,288 of OU343144.1, read as the reverse complement.
TGCAGACCTTGAGGTCCAAGGTTGGAAACGGTGTCTGGCAAATCATTATTAAATTTTTGGGTTAACAAAATATTCAATAAAATAATAAAAAATATTTACATTTTATAACTGCCTCTATGGTCTAGCGGTGGCAAGCGCGACTGCTAATCGTGAGGCCCTGGGGTTCGATCCCCAAGTCGGGCAAAGTGTTATTGGGTTTTTCCGTATGAAATTCCTTAGTAGCAGCCCGGAGTTTGAATTTGTGCCCGGCTGATGGCAACAGGCTCGCCCCTTAATTACGTGGGACCTAAACATAACTGATGTTATATTATGTTTTTTTTTTAATAAATACGCGAAGTTCGAACTTGTACCCGGTAGATAGCAATCGGTTCGCCAATATATCCCATTTAATACCAACATCAGCAAATTGTGATATAGATACATTTGCTTCTTTTCGTGTGGTTAGTGACTTACCTGGTGTAAGAGTTTATGCTGCCCATGGAACTCTGACTTAGTTTCACATGCCGTCGAGAAATATCTCTCAGGCATGCCGGTTTCCTCACGATGTTTTCCTTCACCGTTTTTAAGCAAGTGATAATTATATACAATACGCACATGAATCCGAAAAGTCAGAGATGCGTGCCTTGTGTTCGAACTCGAGACCTATGACTTGGTAGTCCGACGGTCACACCACTAGGCTATCACCTACCTTTGCTTAAATACAACCTTCAACACATAAAGGCGTAATGGCAGAATAACTATAACAAAACAAAGTATAAGTAATCAAACAATTAAAAAGAGTGACATCTCGTTTAGCTACGGGCGATTTTATAATCGCATAACAAGTTATTTTGTTAAGACATTTTGTACGAACGACTTCAAAAGTTACTGCGATTAATATTAGGAAGGAACTTGTCAAAAGCAGCTGCGCTTCTGATAATAACGATCACGAGTTTCAACATCTTATTCAGTAAGAGATAAGGGAGGGAGCCTATTATGACAAGTTTAATTTTTGATAACCATTTGATGGAGGTCGGTTCGATAAGAATTTGAATTGGATAATGAATCGGTTTTCCAATAATTTGACCAATAAAATCTGCTAGTGAATATGGTGCTTTATCTTCTTCTTCCTGCCCTTATCCCACACTAGGTGGGGTCGGCACAACATGTACCTATTTCATAAGTCCATGTTGTTAGAGGTTTTAGCTTATTGTTTTATGACCGGCCGCCTGCCTGACATCAACCATCCTTGGGAATATTCATTGCACCGTCGCGCGGTTGAGCCAATGTGCTTGCTAATATTATGCACTGGGTCGAAAAATGATATGCTGTTATGATATGCATATGGTGCTTTATACAGGGTGTAAACGAAATCATGTAATTCCTTCAAACCTCGTGATGTACTGCTGACATAGATTAACGCTGAACGGGATACTTTTGGATTCAATAAAAAAAATTACAAGAAGTAAACATGTGTTCTTAACGTGATGCATTTTAGCGACCCGCGCAGCTAGCGATAGCCGCGCAATTCGCTCGGGGCACTAAATTCCTCACGTTAAGAACACATATTTACTTCTTATAATTTTTGTTTTATCAAATCCTAACCTATCTCGTGCAGGGTTAATCTATGTCAGCAGTACATTAAATCAAATCAAAAGAAATTATTTCACATAAACCAATACAGGTGCTTATGAAAAGTCGAATTTAGATGCACGGTTCCAATTAGTCGTTTCCTATGGAGAAGAGCCGGCAAGAAACTCCATGGTTACTCTTTTAAAAATAATATCTTTAACAGTTTCAGTGGATACAGTACAATGATTTAGAATAGTGAGAGAACAATGAAGTCCTGCCCACAGACCAATGAGTAAAGTAGTACTAAAAGACTTGAGTACAAAAATTAACAAACAAAGGTAAAATAAAAATAAAACAATACGTATAATAGAAATTTACAAATTTATAGATGCAGTTCCACATAGTTCTCACATTTACAAAAACGAAGCTATATAAAACAATTGACATAATTAAATGTCATCAAAACTTAGCTAAAAAATCATTGTAAAATAAGATAAAGATATCTTGAGAGTAATGATAGCAATAAAAAAAATAAAAAATATATAATTACGAGGTTTGAAGGAATTACATGATTTCGTTTACATCCTGTAGTAATAATAATGGTGACAGGGTCAAACCACATCTGACCGAAGATACGTCGCCGATCCTCCGTCGCGTAATATACTCGCGGAATTTTAGTAACGCATTCTCTGTCAAGTGTGTACGGTGTGAGATGTTTATAAAGAATTATGTGTGACGGCAGAAGTTGGCGACGTATCTCCCATCAGATGTGGCTTGGCTCTAAGTGATACGCAGGTCTGAATATCAGTTTTGTACGCGGAGAATCTTTTAACTGACTTTGTAACTGGAACGCGCATTAGTTTTACATATTCAATACGTCCCCGAAGGAGAGATAAGTAGGGTACGCTTTGCTAAGAGCATAAACAACTCACTTTAAATACCTCGTTGGTCTAGTGGTGGCAAGCGCGATTGCTAATCGTGAGGTCCTGGGTTCGATCCCCAGGTCGGAAAAAATGTTATAGGGTTTTTCCGTGTGGAATTCCTCAGTCTGGAGTTTAGATTTGTGCCCGGTTGATGGCAATAGGCTCGCCCCCTATTACATGGGACTTAAACATAACGGCGAAATGAGGGTGTTACTATACACCTCTGCCTAACCCTTCGGGGAATACAGGCGTGATGTTATGTTTATGTTAAACAACTGAAATATCGAATACTGTTTTTTTTATTTTGTTGTTTTTTTATTTGTCTTTTAATGTGTTTGTATATCTGTAACAAGACTTAAATAAATAATTGTCTTTCTTTCCTTCTTTATTTTCTTTCTTTCTTTCTTTTCTTTCTTTCTTTTCTGTCTTTCTTTCCTTTCTTTTTTCTTTTATCGTACCTACATTGTACATGTCCCTTTGAAGCGACGAGTAAGAGACGCTTTTCGAGCCACTCCAAATGATAAATTTATCAGGAATTCGTTCTCAACGGGTCTTACATTATATTGTACTACATACTTTTGTAAAGAACGCGTTAAGCCACACAATTAGTCATATCATATTTCACTGTTGGGAACCCATTAGCGGGATTCGACGAATGTTTGCGTTGTCACGACAACACACCACAAATGTATGTGTGTCAGTCTTCTTCTTTTCGTGTGGTTAGTAACTAACCTGGTGTCAGAGTTTATGCCACCCATGGGCCTCTGACTTGGCTTCACATGCTGTCGAGTCACATTTCTCAGGCATGCCGGTTTCCTCACGATGTTTTCCTTCACCGTTTTTAAGCAAGTGATAATTATAGAATATGTACATGTATCAGAAAAGTCAGAGGTGCGTGCCTTGGGATCGAACTCGAAACCTATGACTTGGTAGTCCGACGTGTGTGTTTGTGTGTGTGTCAGTATGACCTCAACATTACAGACAGCTACCAACAGACAGCAATCTATGATTATAATAAAAAGATATTACTGCAAAGAAATAGTGAGTACTGTGCTATAGATAAGTATTGAACGTACCTAAACGCTTCTGAGCCGCGACCGTGGCGACCCCTGTCAAGTGGCCAGGTTATTAATGTGGGCCCAGAGAATTTTGTGTTGTTCAACGATTATCGAATTGACATAATTTACTTCGAGTAAATTGTGGTTTATGACCCTAGGGATTGACTGGACTAACCCTGTCGGAGGCTCGGGGGCGGCCTCTGGTGCGCCCCGTCTTCCCCAACATAGCATAGCTATATTTGGAAAAAGACCCGATATAGTAAACAAACTAGCCCTCATAATCAGAGTAGATTAGTCACACTGGAACCAGACCGTTAGAGTCAACTCATACTAGAGCAGAGTCGAAGCGCATCGAAGCGTCAATCTGAAACTTAACATAGCATATTCACCCTTATCTCCACAACATAATACACATATTTCTTCTATACTAATATTATAAAGAGGAAAGATTTGTATTTTTGTATGTAACGAATAAACTTAAAAACTACTGGACCGATTTCAAAAATTCTTTGGCCGTTAGATAGCTACATTATCACTGAATAGCATAGGCTATGGGCGGAGCCGCGAGGACACAGCTAGTCCAAGTTAAAAAAAGACGCGCGAATTCGCCCGCATTCCACAGAATTCGCACGTCGAGCGCAACCAACGCTGATTGGTTCTTCGCTTTACTTGTGAAGAATTTGACGCTTCGATGCGCTTCGACTCTGCTCTAGTATGAATTGACCCTTACCGTTGCTTTATTGTGCACAATTAAAATATAAGATAGGACATAATGCGTGTATGTATATGATTTGTACAAAATACATACTTTTAATCTGAGGGGCTCGTGGTTAATTACCAGCCACACGAAAAATAAAAAATTGTGAATAGCGTGGTTAGTGACAAAAAGTGTATCATTATGCTATACTTTACCTACCCCACGTTTACGTAAACCAGTTACAAGGTTTGATCTTCGTCGTGTTACGTACTGTATATCCATGTAACCTGTAGGTACCTGTCGTCTCCTGTTTAAGAACTTTAAGGTCATGAATAATTGAAAATTCGCTAGCCCACATGTAGGTACCCTTTTCCCAGCCTCCGAACACCGGCTTTCTGTGGTTGGTCGATAAATTCTCAAACGAAACTGACGGCCGTGTGGTTTAGGATATTTTGTATAGAGATTAAATGCAGGTTCAAGCTCTGCCTAGCCTTTTCCCTACTATGTTGGGTTCAGCTTCCAATCTAACAAGATGCGGCTGAATACCAGTATTTTACATGGAGTAACTGCCATCAGACCTCTGCAACCCAGTTACTGGGCAATGCCGATATCCTAAGGTTGGACCAATTGTCAGACTTTCGGGCTTCTGACTTCCCTAACGACTGACATAGGTATTCGTATGACACCTGGGACAGACTATTTACCATGCTCTCCGAGGCACGCAGGGGTCTCGATGTGTAAAAAACGGTCACCCATCCAAGAACTGACCGCGGCAAACGCAGCTTAACCTCGCAAATCGTGTGATCAAGCTCCAGCTCATAATCCTGTGTAAAATGCCGGTTTGCGTAGTGAAACTGTGTAAAAACAATACTGATAGAATGGGGTGACTGATCAATTTCAAAATTGAAAATTATTTTACTCTTGAAATATGAGAACAAAATCTATATAAATAAAAATGAATCGCCAAATGTGTTACTAAGCGCAAAACTTGAGAATGGTTCGACAAATACGGTAATTTTTTTTTAAATATATTCCTTAGGGCACAAGGAAGGTTCTTATAGAGAGAAAAAACAAAAATTGCGTGGAAAATAGTAAAAACAACACTTTAAGAGATTAGACAAAGTTGCGGTTTAAAAGATGATGTAGTGACAAAAATTGAAAGGAGTATGCTTAGGTGGTTTGGTCATGTTGAGAGAATGAGTGAACGGCGATTAACAAAAGGAATTTATAAGGCGGATGTTAATGGGAACGCCGGTAGAGGACGTCCTAGAAGGACATACATCGATGTTATTGGTGAAGTTCTTCACAAAGGTCAGGTGCGTAGTACTCTCAACCGGCGTGCGTGTATGACAAGATGTATGAATGTGGATGAAGCGAAAGGGGTATGTAAGAGTCGTAGCATGTGGCGTTCTATAGTTTCTGCCTACCCCTATGGGAAAAAGGCGTGAGTTTATGTATGATGTATGTCTTTTAACTTTTGACAGAACGAAGTCTGTCCGGGCAGCTAGTAAAAAATAAAAATATCCAAATATGAATTTTGTTTATTTTGTCTATTTCTTGAATAAAATTATAAAATAACATAATTAAAACAATACAAAATTATAACATTTTTTATTACTTTGTGAGAAAAATAATCTTAGTTATAAATGTTTAACTACTGACTATGATAACTCCTTTTTTTCTAAGGAATTCGAAAGTAACCTCAATAAGGAAAAAACAAAAATAATTACACAAAACTATTACCGAAATATTTTTAATATTTTTCATTAAACGGCAACGATCCACCCACTATGACTAATCACACGCTGACTGTTTACGCCGTTGTTCACCCAAAATGTATAAAAGTGCCATCTATGGGTGAATTGCACGAACCTTGAGGTCGGCTCGCTGAATCAACCAAAATAGACAGCGCGCGCGCACGACCGCAGCGACGGCGACGCCACCGCGGATGCCGCCGCCGCGCCGCACCGCACGAAAAACAGTTGTTCAAACCAGTATTATGTTCTGTGGTTCAAACTCGCTCCGTTGAGAAGCTGCTTAAAAAAACCTCTCGCTAAAAAAGTGGCTTCTCCGCTCGATTTGTGGTCTGGTTGATGCGCTGTCGCCGGACTGCACCTTCGCTCGCTGCTGCTCCTCACTACAGGACGGCTTTAATACCTACCTCGGATAACGCGCTGTTCCCACGCTACTGACCGTGTTCGTGTGCACCTATTTCCTTCATCTCCAAGTTTGGCGAGTTGCTGCGCAAGTCAGAAGGAGGACGAGTTGGCTGGCTCCCTGGTAAGTGCATGCGCCCTTGGCTTGCTTTTATTACTTTTTGGTGTGAACACAGTGTACCTATTTTTACAAACTTTTCTTTCCCCACCCGCATCCTCAACTTCGCAATTCGCATCATCACTAGGGTTGCCAACTTTTTTTACAAGAAATAAAGTATATTTCAGTCTGAGAAGGAAAATAAACAGTATTTTAGAAAAATGAACAGTATTTTATTTTTTAAATGTTTTTAAGTCATATTTTTTGTGCTTCTCGCACAACTTATCCATTTCGTGTACTTTTTAAATGCTCCAAAAAGACACATAGTGACATTTTGATGCTGAAAACAGTATTTTGTATACTTTATTTTTGTTCAACAGTAAAAAGTATAATGTAGTGAAAAACAGTACAATACTGTTTTTAACAGTATAGTTGACAACCCTAATCATCACTGACAATGACGTTCAATGCTACCAACCGTAAAAAAAAGAATCGCAAGAATGCGTTCAGAATTCGTACAATTTGAGTTTTATTACGAAACGAAGTTTTTATCAAAGTAACCCCAGAAATCGAAGTAACCCCTGGGATCAAAGTAACCCCGATTTACGGTACTACAAGAAATAAGAGGGTTGCATATGTTTCTTCTCCAAAATTCAGAATCGGAAATATCACCTACATGAAAAATATCGACAGGTATTGCTTTACCCGTTCGCTTATTTGCGTTCTGTATAAGTAGGTTTAATGTATATGTATGTAGACGTAGATGTTTATCCATTTCCACGTTTGGACGACGGATATTGCACGTTGATGTTTACCGTCGCTGCAGCTTGCTTTAATATTAAAAAGATATTTATTTGAAATTTTATGTTTTCCCGATATTATACAGTCACACATGATGTCCCCTAAGAATTTTGCAAAGATATGCGGTTTATTTCAAAACTTGAGGTATGTTGAAACTTTCTATAGCTGGTTATTACTTAGACTTACTTACACAACAAAGTTCTCCTTGATAGTACTTAACTAATATTTAATTCAAATTGTAATTATAAGCAAAACAAGAGCAAAAAATGCATTATAAAGCTGAAGAGTTTGTTTGTTTGTTTGTTTGAACGCGCTAATCTCAGGAACTACTGGTTGGAATTGAAAAATTATTTTTGTGTTGGATAGTCCATTTATCGAGGAAGGTTATAGGCTATATAACATCACGCTACAAGTAATAGGAGCGGAGCATAGATGAAAAATGTTGCAAAAACGGGTAAAATGTCCATCCGTGCGAAGTCGGGACGGGCCGCTAGTACAATATAAAAGTTTTCGATGGAACAATGTCTGAAGGTGGATTTAGACCAAACGAGCTAATGTTCATTTTAGGCCCACCCCATCAAATTCTCTTGGTGTAAACAGAGACAGAGCATTCTTTCGTTGTTCTATCTTGTTTGCGGAGAATCTATAGAATGTTCTAAGAATGCTCGCTCGCTTGATCTATACATCTCTAGAGCATGTGCAAGAATTCCAGTTCTTGTTCGTTGTTATTCTTGCTTGTTGGCATTCTTTTGGTGTAAACGATAAAAACGAATTATCGTTTACACCAAAAAGCAACAAACAACGACGCTCTGTGCTCTTGTTCTAGCTCTAGTTGTATGTTCGTTTGGTCTAGACCCACCTTTAGGCAAAGCTAAAATCCGCTCTAACTTCTAGTGAGATAGTGAATTTTGGATATTTGGCATACAATCCCTTAAAGAAAAATAAACTATTTTCAATAGTTCATACTATCAATATTTTTTCTATTAGAAACGAATCACATTTCAAATATTAAACGTAATACATCAAGATAAAATCTATTTGGTTTATGAAAAATATTTATGTTCAGAATAGTTCAAATAGATGTTTTTTTATTGTCGTAAAATTTTACTGAGTATTTCAGAATTCTAAAGGTCGTAAAATTATTTTTTCATCCCTCATGCTCTGAAAGTGTATCATTGTCTACATAAAACCCTGGGAGTAACTGCGTCTTTTTTTCCCTAAGGTAGAAAGTAATTAGGAAATCGAACTAAGAGCCCGTTCACACAGCGGATCCGTTTTAACGGAACCGTCGTTACTGGATGTGTTGTTCACATCTGTACCGACGGTGCAGTTAAAGAAATGGCAGCTGCGTCGCATCTGGCGGGCAGCATACGATAAAAATAACGGATCCAGTATTTTTTACTGGATTCGAAAAAAAATTAGGAGTATCGATTTCACACTCGAATAATCGTAAAATAATTATTATAGACGCTCTCTGCGCTCGACCGGCAAAATATCTCATGTGAAATCGATCACTTTCACCCCTTGACTAACAGTCTACTATTGTAGCAACGAATATGCGGCCATTTTGAAAATAAGTGGAAAATTAATGCTTTTTAAATAATTAAACTGTGTTATGCATTTGACTGACCCTAACAACAGAACAAAGGCAAAACACGAAAACATTTATTTTTGTCTCGCAAATACTTGTTAGTTTTTTTATATTTTCGTTTGAAATGTATAAATTCATACCTATTAGTATTTTTAACGTACCGTATGTAACTATTTAATAACAATAAACATAACATCACGCCTGTATTTCCCCGAAGGGTTGGGCAGAGGTGTTTGGTAACACCCTCATTTCACCGTTATGTTTAAGTCCCATGTAATAGGGGGCGAGCCTTTTGCCATCAACCGGGCACAAATCCAAACTCCGGGCTGCCACCGAGGAATTACACACGGAAAAACCCAATAACACTATGCCCGACCTGGGGATCGAACCCAGGACCTCACGATCAGCAGTTGCGTTTGCCACCACTAGATCAACGAGGCAGTTAACTATACCTGTAAAATTTATAGAAATAAGGTAAAGTATATAAATTATTGTTATTATTATTTTCATGGCAATATAATTTTAAACCAATCGTATTTCCACGATTGGGGCTCGTGGCTAATTGCCAACAGCACGAATCATACAATTTGAGAGGTTAAGCTGCGCTTGACGTGGTCAGTCTGTGGATGGGTGACCGTCCGTTACATATCGAGACCCCTCCGTACCTCGGAGAGCACGTTAAACAGCCGGTCCCGAGAGTGATACGAATACCTATGACACTCATTACGGGAAGTCAGAAGTCTGACAACCTGTCTAACCTTAGAATATCGGCATTGCCCTGTAACTGGGTTGCGGAGGTCTGATGGTAGTCGTTCTTGTTTGTTTTCATTCTTGCTCGTTGGTATTCTTTTGGTGTAAATGATGAAAACTAATTATCGTTTAAACCAAAATAGCCACAAACAACGACGCTCTGTGCTCTTGTTCTAGCTCTGGCTCTATATTCGTTTGGTCTAAACTCACCTTTAGAATACATTATCCTAGAGTATTGTCTTATTTTCCATAAAATCATTTGTACTAATATTGTTTTCCATAATCGTCCCCCTCATAATATTTACTTGCACTATTATCATTTATACTAATAACGCTTGTCATATCAACTTATTAGTCATAACTTTTATTTGCCATAAAATAAGTTTCCATAATAACATGTGTTATAATCATTAGTGTCTATAGGTAACACATTACATAATCTATACTTGACATAAGCAATATTTAATATAATTTAGTAACGTTATTGTTTTGTACAAAAAAATATGTCATTAAGGCATTTGGTCTGTAATCAAATTAATTATTTCAGCAAACAATGTTTAAACAATAAACAGTTTGTCAAATTCGAAACGGTTAGGTTAGGTTTAGTTAGAACTGTGACCACAGAACGCGAACGCGCGGACGCGCCACATTTCCTCTTTTGCAAAGCAAGCATGCATGGTAGATTAGGTTTTTATTATGGTGAATAAATGTTATGGAAAATGACATTATTGAAAATAAAAAATATAGCAAATAAAATGAATTAAAATTATTATGACACTTAAGGTCAAAGCACACATATCAACTCGGAAAGGGATCGTAACCGTATCGCCTTTCGCCTCGTCGTCAAACAGGCGTCAACCTAACGTAAGCACGTAACCAAACCGGATCAGCAGCTCCGATACGTCGACTCGGCTACGGCTAGGCGACGCCGCGCTTACGACTCGCAGTAACAGTACTGTGCTGCAGGCAGGCCGCGGGAGGGGTGAGAGGGGCTAGGGTGGACGAAGAGACGTAAGCTCGGGTACGGAGAGACGTACTATGCGTGCCAAATAAGAATAGTACTGTCAAGACGCCATTTTGTTCCGCAATACTCGTGAACTTCATTACCAAAGCATAAGGTGTGCAAAAAATAAATAAAGAAATTATACCCAATTTAATTATTTTTAGTTCACTTTTTTGGTATTTCTAGTCAATTTACGCCAAATTAATTATACAATAATTATATTATTATTATGGCGACATATTAGGGTGACCAGTAAGTAGCATTTCGTGAAATTAACTATATATATTGGTTCTTTTCTTTAATGAATACATTTTTCAAATATTATTAATTTATCCAAAATTATCTATTTATGGAATTCAAGATATAACATTTTATAAAAATGAATATAAATAATAATGAAATCTATGAATAAAAAAATATAACATTTTTCTTTTCACAGTTTTTTTTTGCTGTCCGTACTAATTTGACAGCTATCGTGTGAAGTTGTAGCAAGCGCGATCCTATTCTTATTTGGCACGCATAGTAAGCGCGGGGACGACGAGCCGTAAGCGCGGGAACCAAGTTGACCACGCACCGCACCGCGGTTCGTGAGCTTGTCCCGAGGCGAGGCGATTACGCTACGATTCCGATTAGTGTGCGTTCCAGTAGGGAGTTTCATACAAGGAATACTGAACGGCTTGAGTTGATACGGTGACAATCCCTTTCCGATTTGATATGTGTGCTTTGACCTGTAATCGATTATGATGACCAATGAAATAAGTGAAAATGATTTTATGTAATTTCACGATTATGGCAACTGAAGCGTTATTTCTAATGAAATTATGGCAAATACAAGTATGGTATATAAAATTATTGAATTTTAAATTATGGCAAACATTAGTAAACCTAATTCTAGAATATAATTTATTTATTCTTAAGTACCTAATAAAATAGGACGTACATAATGAGGCTTGCATAGTCGCGGTAAAGGGAAATAAAGTCTCGAAAAAAAATTGAAAAAATAATAACATGTGTCTAAATTATATGGTGCTAATCCACGCTGAACCAAATTGAAGGCACCGACTTCTGAAACTGTTAATTTTATAATATGGTAATTATTTTATTCTTTTCATCGTTTTTTTGAAGTCGGTTTTATTTTAGTTAAAATGCTTTTTAATTTTTTCGTTTTAGTGGCCTTAATTATAAAATATGGTTGGACCTACTAAAGACGCTGCTCGTAACATAATCACATCATCACATTATGCGTACTGTTCGTCATTGAGGAGTTCTATTGTCTATCTCCGAAGTTCTTCATCAGATCTTCACCAAATTTAAATGGGGCCAATCTGGAAATATTATCTAAATCAGTTTATAAATGGCGGAGTTATGAGGTAACAAACATTAAAAAAAAAAAAACAAAAAAAACATACAGACGAATTGAGAACCTCCTCCTTTTTTGGAAGTCGGTTAAAAAGGGCGCAGACGAAACGCCTGCGGATCAATAACTCAATTTAAAAAAGAAGTCACAAACATCAATAATTACATGAAAAATAAGAAAACAAAACACGATCTAAGAACTTATAAAACATAGAGTGTAATGTAAGAACTGCGTCTAATTAGTGCGTAAGTCCATAACCACTCATTTTCCACGTGCTTGGAAGGTAAAAACAGTTAAAACTTTTAATGAGTTTCTCTGAAACTGTTTATATACTCGGATGAACAGATAAAATAAAGTCTTCCGTTCGTTGCTTGCTTCTTATTTCGGTGCTGAGATCTTAGAATGAAGGGAGTTTAAGTTAAATGCTTAGTATTGCAATTTTGGGTATCGTGTAATAACGTTATCTGGATGCATGCTTAGCAGTGGCGTACATTGCATATACCTAGTCTTGCCATAAATATAGTCACGAAGAAATTTTTTTTTTTTTATTGCATATAATATTTATTACTTTTACAGTGTGTTAGTTTAATACATAAATATAAAACAATTTAAAATATAAAAAGCTTACTCGAAGTGGTCTCCATTGGCTGCAATACAGTCCTTTAAACGTTGAGGCCAGTTATCAATAGAAGCACGCACTCTTTCCATGGGAAAATTCTTCACTGCCAATCGTATGGATTGTTATAGGGACTCCAAATTATCATGGCGTTTAGAGCAAGCCGTACTCTCTAAAACTGACCATAAATCATAATCCAGCGGATTAAGATCGGGACTAGACGACGGCTAGTCTTCAGCTCTGATGAAGTCCGAAACGTTCACTTCCAACCAAGACTGCGTGGACCGATCTTTATGACCCGGCGCCGAGTCTTGTTGGAAGGACCATACTTAGTTATTGAACATGGTGTTGTTAAGGGGCTTAACTACCTTCTCAAGAATGGTATCTTGATACACTTGTGCCGATGTTCTGATACCTTTTTCACAAAAATATGCTCAGTCACTCCTTCATAGCTAACACCCCACCAAACCATCACTGAAGTCGGATAATGCCCACGTTGCACTCTGTCGACTAATTGGGAAGCTTACTTAGAGCTTTGAGCATAAATACGGTCATTTTGTTTGTTAAAATGTTGCTCAATTGTAAAGACTTTCTCATCCGTAAACAAAATTTTTCTGTGACCTCCCTTTGCGTACCGCTTCAGTAGTTGTTTCGATTTTACCACCCTATTCTTTTTTAAATTATCAGTTAAAAAATGACCAGTGCGTCTCTTATGGGCTGCAAGTCCTAAGTCATCTTTTAAAATACGCGACATGGTTCTGGGATCCGAGATAAAATCTTTTGCTTTAGGACAGGATTTCTTCGAATTCTTTCCCTTACTGCTTTGACTACCTTTTTCGTACGAACACTACGTGGACGGCCAGATCTTTTTCTGTCACAAGCAGAAGAGGTCTCATTTTACCTATTAATAGCCCGGTACACAAACATTTGACTAATACCAAGCGTATGGAGAGTTTTAAAAATTGCATTTGGCTCCATACCAACTTTGTGTAATGCAATCACAGCGATTCGGTTCTCTTTATCACCCCACTCCATTTTAATATCGCAAAATATTGTACAATGTATTGGCGCCAAAATTAGAAAACTTAATGAACAATCGTATAAAAATGACAGATTCCAAATTCAATCTTTCTTACTACTCCATCTTTAACTATTACTATTACTTACATAGTATAAAACAAAGTCGCTCCTGCTGTCTGTACGCTTAGATCTTTTAAACTACACAACGGATTTTAATGCAGTTTTTAGCAGTAGATAGATGAAGGTTTATAAGCCCCACATTAGTATCTACATTGAAGCCGGAGCGAGTCGCTAGTAAATAAAATAAGCGTGTATGGCTATGATTTCTTTTGGTCAGAATCGTATTGAAATGGGCTTAAGCATACAATTGAAAGGCGACATCGCTAGTGCCTGCTTAGTCCGAAAACCAATGCACGCCACTGATGCTTAGATATACATACTCCTACATAACTCGTCATCAGAAGTATATAGTACAGACCTATAATATTTTAATATGTACTCAATGTATTTATTGCATATATTTAGCAATTTAAGACATATTACAATTCAAATCACAAAAGATGTTACATAAAAGGTATTCAGCCGCATCTGGTTAGATTGGAAGCTGACCCCAACATAGTTGGGAAAAGGCTAGGCAGAACAATGTTGACGTTCTTTATCTTACACGGAGCGACTGCCATCAGACATCCGCAACCCGGCTATGCAGATATCCTAAGATTAGACCGGGTATCAGACTTTCGGGTTTCTGACTTCTCCTAACGTTTGTCATAGATATTCGTATGACACCTGGGACCGCCTGTTTAATATGCTCTCCGAGACACGGAGCGATCTCGATGTGTAATGAACGGTTACCCATCCACAGACTGACCGCGGCAAGCGCAGCTTAACCTCGCAAGTCGTATGATCCGCGCGGTCGGTTAAGCCACGAGCCCCTCGGAAGAACGTCAACATTATTATTATTTATTACAGAGCCATCATTGGGATAAACTAAACTATAAACTGGTAATTCTGGACCACAGAAGTACCTAATTAAATAATGTTCCAAATGAGAACCCCGTTTTTAAGGTGAAAACAGCTATGTCATATCTCAATAGAATTCCTTGAATCTCCAATTTCAGTTCCATATAACCAACATTCAAACGCGAAATATCCATAGGCCGGCCAAACATTTGATCCAATACTGGAACAACAAAACACACATCTAGCGTATAGCCAAAGTGGATTCAAATCCAATCTGGATGTTGGCAACAAAGAAGCACTCATCCACAATAGTCTCTTGGCATACAATACCGGGACAGACAGATTTGGACCAAGGTTTGTTAATCCACCAATTTACTAGTGAATCCGCTTCAGTGATGCCGTTTTAAAACGTAGGTACGAATGGTGGAAATTCTGCAGGATTAAAATACAAAAAAGTCGATATGAAAATTTTGGAACTATGTATTTCGAAATGAGTTGTTATAAAAAAGCACAGAAGGTTCTCAATTATCACTAGACCCCGTTATCTCGTCGCAATGACGTCGCAATAGGCTAGATAAGGGACAAAATAGCATACCTTGGTGGTGTTAAGGAATAAAAATCGATCATGAGACCTGTCGTATTATATGGATCTGAGTGTTGGGCCACCAAGGCGACAGATGAAAGGAGAGTGCATGCAGCGGAGATGCGAATATTGAGATGAATGTGTGGAGTGACAAGAATGGATAAGAAAAGAAATGTAGTATGTCAGAAGAAGTTTGAAAGTAGTGACAGTGACTGAAAACTTGAGGAGTAATAGGTTAGCGTGGTATGGACATGTTATGTAGAAGGAAGAAAGTCATGTTACTGGAAAAGTGTTAAATATGAATGTGGATGGATATACAAATAGAGGTAGGCCAAAGAAACGATGGATGGATTGTGTGAAGGATGATATGGGTACGAAAGGAGCGAGTGCTGAGATGACGGCTGATAGAGGAGAATGGAAGAGGAATAAGTGTTGTGCCGACCCCACCTAGTGTGAGATAAGGGCAGGAAGTTGATGATGAAGGAATAAAAATATTTCATAAATCTCGGTGCTGCTCGTTGGTGACACTTACTGCGGTATATCTATTTTACTCTGGCTATTGAACTATCTATATTATGGACTTTATCACCACAAACATTAAGATATTTTTAGCAATATTTTTTACACTCTATTCTTCTTCTTAGAGTGTCGATGGCAATCTAAATTGAGTCGGCCCAGAACTTAGGGCGCTTTCAATTTAGACATTTCGTGTCAGACCGCTGCGGTGCGGAAACGGTGCGTTTGTCGTAATGCGCACGAACGGTCGTTTGTTTTCATACAGAGAACGCGGTGCGGCAACAGTGCGTGTTGTCGAGCGTTCGCGGTATCGACGCCGCACTGTTGCCGCACCGCGTTCTCTGTATGAAAACAAACCGTCCGTGCGCATTACGACAAACGCACCGCTTCGGCACCGCAGCAGTCCAACACGAAACGTCTAAATTGAAAGCGCCCTTAGCTACGGGTTTAGAGTTATCAGTAGCGCCTGTTAGTTCCTGTAACGTGCAGGTATCAGGGCACGCAGGGCATGATGTCAGCTGTCCCAAGTTTGTGGAACACTCCAAGCTGGAATTAATATCTTAAGAAGATAGATGACAAAAGCCTATGTAGTTCCCGGTCGTATCTATGCAACCTTAGTTTTTATATACCCTAAACCCGAAAAGGGGTCATTGTACTCATCATTATGAACAACTTTTACTATGGGACAAACTCTGAAATCTTGAATAAAAAATCGGCTGTTCCATACATTTTGTCGAGTTATGTGAACATGAATGTATTGAGGAGCTGATTGTTTTTAAGCGATTTGAGGGTTTGTGCCATAGTAAAAGTTGTTCATAATCATGAATACAATGACCCCTTTTCGTAATATAGGGTACACAAAAAATTAATTTCTGTAAAACTACAGATCGATTTTCATATTTTTTTAGATCTAGTCATAATTTTCCTAAAGTTTTAAAATGTGCCATTTTGTCCCGCGAAGAATAAAAATACAGTATAATAACGTAATCAGCGCTCTGGCAAACAAAACAGATTTTGCTTACATGTAATTAAAATTCATACTTTATCTTGCCTAAAAATAAATGTATAAAAATAAGCAACAGGTGTCCTTTTACTTCTCCAACAATATAAGGTAAAAGTCACTGCTTGAACAGAGCTCCCCACATTTTATTATTTCATCTTTACAAAGAACAACTTATAATACTTCACGAAGAGAAGCTTGTTATTATACTCGGTTCTTGGATATATTTATCTAAAGTGAATATACCTTTACTCTCATCTTCACAAACATACTATTATAAAGAAAACATTTTGGTATCCTATCCTCCTTTGTATTATTCCGATTTCACCTTTTTTTTATCATTAGAAAATCCTCAGGGATGTCCCTCGCCCGGGGAAGGCGAGGGGGTCTGCTGGACTCTTACCGGCTAAAAACCAACAGTGTTCCTTCTCCTGACCGTTCGGCCGGAGTCGCGGGATTCGCAAAAGCATGCACCGCCGGTCCGCCAACCCTCGGCGGACCTCCCCTCTGTAGGGCCTTGCCCCACTTCCTCCTGAGAAGCGCGCACGGAACACAGCGCGCCGCCTTCTCGGGCCGGTCGCGCGGCGGGTCCCCTAACCCGCCGCCCGCAGGCTACACACTAGGGTGGCTGGAGGTCGTCGCGTACGCGTGCACTCCGGATTCCGATCTCACCTGACATTTATAACAAAAACCAGGGGGATAAATACTATCATGAATTTTCTATTTTACAGCTAGTACACATTAAGCGCTTTCGGGGGGGCTCGTGGCTAATTACAACCGCGCGTATCATACGATTTGCGAGGTTAAGCTGCGCTTACCGCGGTCAGTCTGTGGATGGGTGACCGTTCGTTACACATCGAGACCCCTCCGTGCCACGGAGAGCACGTTAAACTGTCGGTCCTGGGTGTCATACGAATACCTATGACAGTCGTTACGGGTAGTCAGAAGCCCGAAAGGCTGACAACCGGCCGAACTTTAGGATATCGGTATTGCCCTGTAACTGGGTTGCGGAGGTCTGATGGCAGTCGCTCCACGTAAAATACTAGTATTCAGCCGCATCTGGTTAGACTGGAAGCTGCCCCCAACATAGTTGGGAAAAGGCTATGCAGAACACAGACTAAGCGCTTTGAAGCGCACGCTTTGGTAACTAACATTGAAAGTTATAAATATTGTATTAATTTGTGTAGAGTTTATATTGTTGTGAAACTTATAGTTTAATATTTGCATGCCAATTTATGGCGAAATGTCATTGCACTAAAAATTTATTTATATACCATCTTTTGTTCCACATTTATTGCAAATAAATGGCTTTGACTTTGACTTTGACTTAGTTACAAGACAATAGCATAGAGCGTACATGCTAAACGTGCGCTTAAGCGCCCGTCAAGCACGCGCTGCAAAGCGCTTAATGTGTAATAGCTGTTACCTACACTTTATCTGCAGAACCACAAAAAAATGGTATCATATTGCATTAATTCATCATATCGCCGTTTTTACAAAGCCACCTTGTACATAAATTATTTAAATTGAAAAACAGTATAAAACATCGCATTGGGCGACCCTTTAAGCCTTTTGAAATATCGTGACCGTAACAAAAATAAATTTGAAAACGTTGCGAATGGTAGATTCTGGATCAACGGCTTTTATGTCTGCCTGTGACAATATACGACTAACAAGAGACTGAATCTAATTTACGTTGATATATTTTTAGTATCTCGATTTTGAGCCATACTCGATTTATTATAGTGAATGAGGGTAGGTTATCGGGGGTAAATGGCGCATCTCGATGTAACGCAGAGATTCACAGACTTATCAGGACTCAGAACCACTCGGGTAGACTATGAGCTAAAAGCGGGCCAACATAATTAAAAACAAGCAAAAAAAGTTGAAATAAAGTTTAATGAAAAAAAAAGTAGACGGCATTTAAAAAAATATTAATCATTTATTCACTGATCTTAAGTTGACCCCTATAGTTAAAATATTGCAGTATTTTCATACGAACGCATAACCGTCTTATTACAAAAATATGCTTTAGCACTGGTTTAAACCAAGACTACAAAGTCTAGGATTGTTACGGTATTAACGTTAATACCAGGTTCTAAATGTGTTCTGATTACAAAACTAAGACTATTCGAGGATCAGCTAGTACCAAAGAAGGTCCATGGTCTAAACAATATCCACAGATAAGAAACAAAAATGGCATTCTTTCATTCGTTCATACAGGCTTTATTTGAAGCAACGTTCCGTTTATGTAAATATTGATATTATAATAACATTTGAAATGCTTAAATAATTATTTATTAATACAAAAATAGGTCCTAAATCGTTCTTTGTTTAGGTTACAATATATTGAACGAGCACAACTTGTACAATTGACGCGCTTTTTATAATCAAATTGTCATATTTTTAACACCTTTAGCGTGAAGTGGAGTGAATTAAGTTCATACGGCGGGTAATTTGAGAGGAATGTTTATGTTGCGTCCTTTATTAATACACAAATGGATGTCTTATTTTTATTCATTGTTCTTCTTAGTATTACTGTTACTGTGTGGTTTGTTCGCGAGTTGTTGTGTCTGCTTAAATCGTGGGCTACAATTAAAAACGTAACAACAAAAGAAAAAAAGTGAAAACTGGTGTTTAAAAGAAAAAGTTAATAAAACATGGATTTTCAATTATTATTAGGTAAGCAATGCTAATGTGAGGGTCGTGGGATAAATCCTCACGTCCACTATTATTTTTCCAATACGTTTTGTGAATCTATATTTATATCTCAAATCTTCGTCACTTAATTCGATTTCACACGATGATGATGTCTGTAAGACAAAGACATTCAATACTATATAAATCTCTTTGCTGTAAGATCGCCGAGACGTCTTCAGCATACCCAAATCTTCCAAATCCATCAAGTCAATCATATTAATATCCATTTTTAATAATTTCTAAATAAAAAGACACACGATATTAATCAATGCTAACCTCAAATAAATTAGTACCGCAGTTAGTCCATAGTAAAACTAGGGGTCTCGGTGGACTAACTTTAGTACCATAGATAGTTCATGAACTAGTGATAAACTTCATTTTATAATAACGTTTTATTTAGTCATGGTTTAAACCTAGTAATAATCCCAGTACTAAATTTAGATCGCGTTTTGGAATAAGACGGTAAGAGTTTAATTCGCGGGCGGGCCGCGGTCTGTGCATGCCTGATGTAAAGGGTATCTGAATATTGAACAACAAAATATCTGTAATTTTTTGTCTACCTAACTGTAACATTACCTAGTCTGGCCATAAATACTGTTACAATTAAAAATAAGAAAGATGTTACATTTGAATTTGGAATCTGTCATTTTTATACGATTGTTCATTGAATTTTCTAATTTTGGCGCCAATACATTGTACAATATTTTGCGATATTAAAATGGAGCGGGGTGATAAAGAGAACCGAATCGCTGTGATTGCATTACACAAAGTTGGTATGGAGCCAAATGCAATTTTTAAAACTCTCCATACGCTTGGTATTAGTCAAATGTTTGTGTACCGGGCTATTAATAGGTACAATGAGACCTCTTCTGCTTGTGACAGAAAAAGATCTGGCCGTCCACGTAGTGTTCGTACGAAAAAGGTAGTCAAAGCAGTAAGGGAAAGAATTCGAAGAAATCCTGTCCGAAAGCAAAAGATTTTATCTCGGATCCCAGAACCATGTCGCGTATTTTAAAAGATGACTTAGGACTTGCAGCCTATAAGAGACGCACTGGTCATTTTTTAACTGATCATTTAAAAAATAATAGGGTGGTAAAATCGAAACAACTTCTGAAGCGGTACGCAAAGGGAGGTCACAGAAAAATTTTGTTTACGGATGAGAAAGTCTTTACAATTGAGCAACATTTTAACAAACAAAATGACCGTATTTATGCTCAAAGCTCTAAAGAAGCTTCCCAATTAGTCGACAGAGTGCAACGTGGGCATTATCCGACTTCAGTGATGGTTTGGTGGGGTGTTAACTATGAAGGAGTGACTGAGCGATATTTTTGTGAAAAAGGTATCAAAACATCGGCACAAGTGTATTAAGATACCATTCTTGAGAAGGTAGTTAAGCCCCTTAACAACACCATGTTCAATAACCAAGTATGGTCCTTCCAACAAGACTCGGCGCCGGGTCATAAAGCTCGGTCCACGCAGTCTTGTTGGAAGTGAACGTTTCGGACTTCATCAGAGCTGAAGACTGGCCGTCGTCTAGTCCCGATCTTAATCAGCTGGATCATGATTTATGGTCAGTTTTAGAGAGTACGGCTTGCTCTAAACGCCATGATAATTTGGAGTCCCTAAAACAATCCATACGATTGGCAGTGAAGAATTTTCCCTTGGAAAGAGTGCGTGCTTCTATTGATAACTGGCCTCAACGTTTAAAGGACTGTATTGCAGCCAATGGAGACCACTTCGAGTAAGCTTTGTATATTTTAAATGGTTTTATATTTATGTATTAAACTAACACACTTTAAAACTAATAAATATTATTTGCAATAAAAAAAATGTTTTTTCTCGTGACAATATTTATGGCAAGACTAGGTATTTATGAAAACTCTGTAAGTGATGTTGTTGATTAAACCAAAGTCGCTCAGGTATAGTCGGACTTTTAATTCAATGCAGTAACTTGACAGTTGGAGGGATACCAGTTTTTAACAAAAAAAGATAGTGAAGTGAAAAAAAGAGTGAACGAAATTGAATGAACTTAATAATGTACTTATATACAAACTTTTTATTAAATTTAATAACTTTACGATCAAAACAAATAATATAAATTATTTCATTTTATTGTGTTTAACATAAATACCCTCTTCCTCCTTTATTCTTCTATTGCAAACGAAATTGTAGAGATTTATTTAAATTGAACTATTTTTCTCATTCGTTCTTTTCATAAAATCGTTCACTACCCCAACACTATTAGTTTTAGTATGGTTACATTATTATGTATTGAACTGTCAAGTTACTGCTTCAAATTAAAAGTCCGACTTTAGTTTCGGAGATGATCCCGACGGATAAACTAACAGATTAGTGCAACCGGATGGTTTAAGAGATATAATCTTGAGCCCACTACTAAAACAAAAACCAAATAAACTCTCTTAGAACAAACATAAGAAATCACTAGTACGTCATAATTATAATTCTTCTAAAAGCAAAAGAAATCACTTCAAACGAGCTAGCTTCGCTTTTCATTCTAACCGGTATTTCTTACAATTTATAGGCAGGGGTTGTAAACCCGGTACACAAATAATAATATATTGCCGTGTAGTAAATAAGGGCGTTTGGTTTTATGATAGCTAGCAAATTACAACAGTCGATCGTGGTGCACGGAAAACGGTAATCAAACCAGCGCCGCTCAGTCCTAGAGTGTGTGGTCTAAGTTATAAGCGACAGCGAGCGGATCATGAAACATAATAATATTTTTGATGTGAAACATTTTATGCGGCGGTACCGGTGTGAGGGCGACTGTTGCGTGGCGAGCTCGCGATGGCAGACCTTCGTCACTCATCGTCTCTATTCGGTATGATTCGGCCAGTTTTTTTTTACAAAATGAGTTTCGATGTTTCACATCTCCAGGCGTCCCGCGACGTCTTCATTTTTTTCTATTAAGGAAGTATAAAGTCACTGTGCAGTGAAAAGCTCGTAATTGCAATGAACGTAATTTTACAGGAGAAGATAATGTCTGTTAAAAAAAGTATGAATTGTAGATATAAGGTTCTTCTGTTTTATTATCTATTCATCAATCTATTTCAACTTAGAGCTCTGCACGTTCGTTCTAAATATGCATTACAAGGTTTTCTACTCAACAAATGAATAACAAAATATAAAAATGAATTTGTGCTTTACGAGGTTTTCACTGCACAGCGACGATAGATAGTGCCATCCGCGAAGACGTGCCCCACTCTTCACCTAAAGCACGTGTTCTCGCTCACTCTAAGATGAAGAGTGAGAGAGAACACGTGATTTAGACGAAAAGTGGGGCGCGTTGTTTTAGACGAAAAAAGAGCTGTTTATTAATACTAAGAGTGCCCAGCATATCGAAGTGACGACTATTTGTCACTTTGTTTGTCACTACTGGTGCGAGAAGAATGAAAAAATGAAAGAATGAATAACAAATGCTAAAGAATAGGTACTTCTGCGCTCATTAGCTGCATAGTTTTTAATTTTTGGAAGAACCATACAGGGTACCCAAATCAAATCATGTAATTCCTTCAAACCTCGTAATGTACTGCTTCAATAGATTAACCCTGAACGGGACACATTTAGAATCAATAAAAAAAATCACAAGAAGTAAACATGCATTCTTAACGTGAAGCATTTTAGCGTCCCGAGTTAAATGACCGCGCGGCGAGCGATAGCCGCGCAATTCGCTCGGGGCATTAAAATGCCTCACGTTAAGAACACAGTAATGTTTTTTTTTGTATTTTTTTTTTATTGAATTCATAAGTATCCCTTGCATGTTTAACCTATGTCAGCAGTAAATCACGAGGTTTGAAGGAATTACATGATTTTGTTTAAACCTTGTATATAGGTACGCTTATGACTTAAAATCCGTGCTTACAACATGGTTGTTGCAGTGTTGTCTGCAATGCGGGGAATTATGGCCCTCGGTCATAGCAACTACAAGCTTATACGATCCGATCCCGATCCGATCTCGGGCAAAATTGCTACATTAGTGAAAAACTTGAATTCTAAATTGATTTCATATTTTAATATATATACCCAGTAGCGACTCCCCCCGCCCCCCCAAATCGTAAACTTCAAATTGACAAACCTCATAAAAATAGATAATATACAAAAATAAAAATTGTTCAATAAATTCTAATGAGCTCGACTTAATTTACTGTTAATATGACCTCCCCCCCCCCAAATCTTTGGCTGCGACCGCGCCTGTATGTACCTTCATGAATATCAGGTGTTTTTAGTCAACCCGTCCCCTATAGTTTGATGTCGAATGGTTAAGAGCCGTTCGCATTCAGCAGCTCCCTGTGACCTTCAAATCATTGGCTAAATCATAATACATAAAAACATTTTTTACAAAAAATTTAAACCGACTTCAAAAAAGAATAAAATAATTACCATATAAAATTAACAGTTTCAGAAGTCGGTGCTGATCCACGCTGAACCAAATTGAAGGCACCGATTTCTGAAACTGTTAATTTTATATGATAATTATTTTATTCTTTTTTGAAGTCGGTTTAAATTTTTTGTAAAAAATGTTTTTATTTTTTTCATTTTAGTGGCCTTAATTAAAACTTGGTTGGACCTAATAAAGACGCTGCTCGAGCCATAATCACATCATCACAATATGCGTACTGTTCGTCATTGAGGAGTTCCATCGTCTATCTCCGAAGTTCTTCATCAGATCTTCACCAAATTTAAATGGGACCAACTTCAAAGTATACCCTATCCTTTAAAAAAAGAATCATCAAAATCGGTTCACAATTGGCGAAAATATCGATGAATATACACAAAAAAAAAAAACATACAGACGAACATAGTAACCTCCTCCTTGGAAGTCGGTTAAAAAGAGAATTGACATGTAATAATGGTTAATGGTGAAGGAAAAACATCGTGAGGAAACCTGGACACCTAAGAGGGCTCCATAAAGTTATCGATGGTGTGTGTAGTCTGTACCGGACCAGCGTGGTGGACTAGGACCTAAACCCCCTTCTCATTCTGATTAGAGGCCCGTGCCCAGCAGTGACATAGTAATGGGCTAATTATGTTATGTTAGTGATAAAATAGTCCTATATACAGAAATAAATATTAACAATTAATTTCAATAAGTCAACCTTTAACTTTAAATGGTTGATATCGCCATTCTTGACTGACATTCAATGACTAACCTGGTGTCAGAGTTTATGCCGCCCAGGGGCCTCTGACTTGGCTTGACATGCCGTCGAGAAATATCTCTCAAACGTTTCCTCACAATATTTTCCTTCGCCGTTTTTAAGCAAGTGATAATTATTACAATACGCACATGAATCTGAAAAGTCAGAGGTGCGTGCCTTGGGTTCGAACTCGAGACCTATGACTTGGCAGTCTGATGGTCACACCACTAGGCTATCACTGCTATTAAATATCGCCCTTATTTCCGTAAACACCAATTTCATTTGTTTCTAATCAAATCAAAACCTCCAAGATATTCCTTTAATAATAAAATTACAATTTGAATCATTAAAAATTAAGCAGCAATTTATTATACCGCGCCGCATTTGATTTCGGTGGCAAATAAAAATGAAACTCAATCAAATGATGACGGAAGACGCCAGCCTTCTCAAATAAATTGAATGTAGGTAATTTGCGAAGGAAAAAGTAACCATTATTTATTCACATAAAGTTACAAAGAGGTGTAAGTTTATTTTACTGTGAAGGGTAATCTCTGCTACGTTTTCAAGATTCCTTACTCCTGCATGTGTGTTCAGTGTCGATAATCTCTTTGGGGAAACCGAAGGTTTTGTTTGTGCAATTATGGACTTCGTCCATAATTGCACAAACGATATATGATGACGAACAACTACCGGAAATATATTGTGAAAGACGGCATGGTTGACATCTGTCGGGCGTGCCACTGTCCCAGTGAATCCATTCGACATATTACTTCTGGTTGTTCCCGTCTTGCTAACGGCGAGTATTTGCACAGACACAACCTAGTGGCTAGGATTATCCACCAGCAACTTGCTCTGAAATACAACCTTGTGGACGCAGAAATACCATACTACAAGTGTGTGCCCTTCCCACTTCTCGAGAATGGTCATGTCACATTGTACTGGGATCGATCTATCATCACCGACAGGGTTATTGTTGCCAATAAGCCTGACATAGTGGTGATAGATCGATCAGGCCGTCTCACAATGATTGTTGATATCACTGTTCCACATGTCATTATTGTCGCTGTAGTCTGCTAGACATTCGTCGTGCTGCATAGTCCGCATGTGGCGTGATAGATACCGCGCGATCATAAAAGTTGTGAGTTTTCAGAGTGCTACAAGAGTGCTAGAATTCGAAGCAAACTCACACATACCGCCGACGATATAGTATTGTGTTCGCAGGCCCAAAAAAATGGGTTGGCAGACCGGGACCTGACGGGGTTGCGGTGCATGCTTTTGCGAATCCCGCGACCCCGGCCGTACGGTCAGGAGAAGGAACACCGTTGGTTTTTAGCCGGTAAGAGTCCGGCAGACTCCCTCGCCTTCCCCGGGCGAGGGACATCCACGAGGATTTTCCAACGAGAAAAAAAAAAAAAGGCCCAAAAAAATAAGTATGGATGTTGTATGTAATAATATGTTTGCGATGTGTCAGAACCAAAGTCCCTAGCAAAACTGAATGAGTGGGTCGTGGAACTGCAAGTATACTCCACCAAGAAGAACACAGCCTGTTTAATTGTCGACAATAAGACTGACATATCATAATAAGCCAAAACCTCTAACAACATGGATTTATAAAATACATACTGTGCCGACCCCACCTAGTGTGGGATAAGGGCAGGAAGAAGAAGAAGATACAAGTACAAAAAACGATTTAAATAGTTCATATTTAAGTAGATAGGTCGAGGGGCTCGTGGCTAATTACCGACCGCGCGGATCATACGATTTTCGAGGTTAAGCTGCGCTTGCCACGGTCAGCCAGTGGATACGTGACCGTTCGTTACACATCGAGACCCCTCCGTGCTTCGGAGAGCACGTTAAACAGTCGGTCCCGGGTGTCATACGAATACCTATGACAGTCGTTACGGGTAGTTAGAAGCCCGAAAGTCTAACAACCAGTTCAATCTTAGGATATCGGCATTGCCCTGTAATTTTTTTATTTTTTATTGGTGGGTTGTGGATTCTGATGGCAATTGCTCCGTGTAAAATATTGAGCCGCATCTGGTTAGACTGTAAGCTGATCCCAACATAGTTGGGAAAGGGCTAGGCAGAACATTCTTAACTGTTTTTGAAAAGGTCGGCCCTTCTCTGACACGCATAATCTGTGGATAATATATGTTAACATCTGTTGCTTTCTTTGGAAGGGGTTGATTGGGAGTGTCACTGATTCTTCTGTTGTGGGAGTCCGAGTAGGTGAAATTGTGTTGCCTAATGTATGTGTTTTTATATTTAATTTTATTCTTTAGTATCTAATAATATAATACGAACATAATGAGGCTTGCATAGTCGTTGAAGGGCGAATTAAAGCCTCGAAAAAAAATATTTAAAAAACAAAAACATTCTTAACTAGATAACTGTCAAACTTAACTACTAAAGTTCCCTTAAAAACTTTATCAACATTTAACCAGGTTACAAGACCTAACCACGAAGGCCTAGGCTCCAACGCCCCACATTTTCAATGTAAATTCCGATTGATCGAAATCGCAGCGAAACTTTTCCAGGCAGACTTTACTAAATAAATAAAAAACTGGTCAAGTCCGAGTTTGAATCGCTCTCTGAGAGTCCCATACCTTAAGTGGAGCACGAGTGACTGTCAAGACTCAACAATACCGCAACATTTCATAAGATACCAGTTCAATTAGTGACCTAATATATTATTATTCAAGGACATAATAATGGTATAACAAACAATCATGATTGTTGATGTCACTGTCCCACATGACGAGAACCTTGTGAAAGCCGAGAAAGATAAAGAAATTAAGTATCAAGACTTGGCACACGAGGTTGTCGACATGTGGGAGGTTGACTCAGCAGTCATTGTGCCGATAGTCGTTACGGCCAATGGCTTAATAGCCAAGAGCCTCGACCAACACCTGATAAGGCTCTCGTTGGGCAGCTGGGTCAAGGGCCTGATACAGAAAGCGGTACTTCTGGACACGGCACGTATTGTCAGGAAGTTCCTCTCTCTGAGGCCCTGACCACCGGTAGCTTGGACCCTGTTCCCGATGCCTGTTGGCTACTATTTTTTATATTTTTAAATGTTTTTTTATATTTTTTGTGGAAATATTTAAAAATATAATTTATATGTATACATATACAATGAATAAACGAAAGGAGGGGCCCGTGGCTAATTGCCAACCGCGTGGATCATATGATTTGCGAGGTTAAGCTGTGCTTGCCGCGGTCAGTCTGGGGATGGGTGACCGTTAGTTACACATCGAGACCCCTTCATGCCTCGGAGAGCACGTTAAATAGTCGGTCCCGGGTGTCATACGAATACCTATGACAGTCGTTACGGGAAGTCAGAAGCCCGAAAGTCTGACGGCCGGTCTAACCTTAGGATATCGGCGTTTTCCCAGTAACTGGGTTACGGAGGTCTGATGGCAGTCGCTCCGTATAAAATACTGGTATTCAGCCGCATCTGGTTAGACTGGAAGCTGACCCCAATATAGTTGGGAAAAGGCTAGGCATAACATTCAAGGACATGATAATTTCTGCATATTATGTAACAAAGAACTGCCTCGTTGGTCTAGTGGTTGCAAGCGCGACTGCTGATCATGAGGTCCTGGGTTCGATCCCCAAGTCGGGCGAAGTGTAATTGGGGTTTTCCGTGTTGAATTCCTCAGTAGCAGCCCGGTGTTTAGATTTGTGCCCGGTTGATGGCAATAGACTCGCCCCTATTACATGAGACTAAAACATAACGGCGAAATGAGGGTGTTACTATACACCTCTGCCCAACCCTTCGAGGAGTACCGGCGTGATGTTATGTAACAAAGAAAAATGTAAATAAAATGTTCACAAAGAAAACCTTAATGAAAATATTGGAATAAGATTAACCGGTGGGGTATGTCGGCAAGAACAAAGAGCGGAAAGGGTCCACTCTTACTCCAGTAAAGGCAGACCGACACTCGCAATGCAGTGTGCATCACACTGTGCATCACCTCATAGCCTACAACCTCGTCTCGCATAGTTTTTTGCGTAAAATAGCGTCCACAAAAATTACTTAATTGGAAAATAGGTCAAATAAACTCATTTTTTTTGACATGTTGAAGTTGATATACATAATTATGTATATCACTGTAGCCTACCGAAAACAGTCTCTCTTTTTTTTTTTAATCGTTGCCCCACACTAGGTTTTCTCCTGTATCGTGGGTGCGTTTACAGACACAAATATTCACATGCACAAACATCCAGACCCGGAACAACTATCTGTAAGCCATACAAATATTTGTTCCGTGCGGGAATCGAACCCACGACCCGTAGCACAGAAGCCGATCGTTCAGCCACTGAA
Source organism: Amphipyra berbera (assembly GCA_910594945.2). Lineage (NCBI taxonomy): Eukaryota > Metazoa > Arthropoda > Insecta > Lepidoptera > Noctuidae > Amphipyra > Amphipyra berbera. The sequence continues at coordinate 7,159,426 of OU343144.1, read as the reverse complement.
CCAAACGTGTCGTCAGAAATAGCGCAAAGGTGCAAAGTTTCTAACCCTATTGTGTAGTTTTAGCTTATATCTTTTTAGGATGCCCTGTGAAGATATTATAAATGTTTCGAATAAATAAATAAATTGTTCCTATAAGTCTTTTCATTGTGGAGTACGGAACCCAAAGAAAGTTTTAGTAAAATGGCGGCGGTTAATGCCCACTCAAACAAAGCGCGAAGTCTAATGGAAGCCACTGAATTTTAATCCAGATCGAGCGACCTTCATTGGCCGCGGCCACTAGGTGAGAGTGTGCAACAAATGAATTATGTTTTCTTATCTTGATTTTGTTAGTTTTTGCGAAAGGACATCGGCATACAGAAATGAAATCATATTTTAAAAATAAGATAGATTTTAATTTGCTGAATTTTTCTTTATTTTTTTCTTTTTTTGAAAAAACGTTGCCCCACACTAGGATTTCTCCTGTATCGTGGGTGCGTTTACAAACACACATTTCACATGCACAAACGCCCAGACCCGGAACAACTATCTGTAGGTCATGCAAATATTTGTTCCGTGCGGGAATCGAACCCACGACCCGTAGCGCAGAAGCTAATCGGTTAGCCACTGCACCAAACGTGTCGTCAAATTGATGCTGATGATGATGATGATGATGATTGCTTGATTTTCTTCGAGATTGGCAACATATCCAATAATAGTAACCATTTGGTCCCGACATTCCCGCCCTACTTCTGCAAAAACAAGGATTTCTCCAAAAACCCGTTGCCGAATGTTCTGCCTAGACTTTTCCTAATTATGTTGGGGTCAGCTTCCAGTCTAACCAGATGCGGCTGAATAACAGTATTTTACACGGAGTGACTGCCACCACACCTCCGCAACCCAGTTACAGGGCAATGCCGAAATCCTAAGGTTAGACCAGTGGTCAGACTTTCAAGCTTCTGTCTTCCCGTAACGACTGTCATTGGTATTCGAATGACACCCGGGACCGACTGTTTAACGTGCTCTTCGAGGCACGGAGGGGTCTCGATGTGTAACGAACGATAACCCATCCACGGACTGACCTCGGCAAGCGTTAGCTTAACCTCGCAAATCGTATGATCGGCGCGGTTGGTAATTAGCCTCGAGCCACTCCGCTCCACGAAACCCTTTGCCGAATAAATGAAAATAAATTCTAATTAAACGCTCATAAAATATTCTGTGCCAACATACTACTTTCATATCTGTTACGAGTTTTAGATCCAATGATGTTAGGGCATCCGCCCTCCTCCTTTGTACATTACGAGTCTCAGGTTCCATTCCCGCATGGAACAACATGAATGTAACCAGTGACCAGTGTCGTTTATTAACATGCGATACAAATTCGTATCCAATATGTGGAAAACTTACTTAAAGCTGTACTTATTGTACTGCAATCTGTCAGGTGTTTGATGCCCAGCATATATTATGCTGAGTTGGTGACCCTTTGGCATAGGCATGTTGGACAGCATTCCTCTTAGCCTTTTCCCAATTATCTTGGGGTCAGCTTCCAGTCTAACCAGATGCGGCTGAATACCAGTATTTTACACGGAGCGACTGCCATCAGACCTCCGCAACCCAGTAACTGGGCAATGCCGATATCCTAAGGTTAAACCGTTTGTCAGATTTTAGGGCTTCTGACTACCCGTAACGACTGTCATAGGTATTCGTATGACACCCATGGCATGTTGGACAGCATAATTATTATTATTTCAATAATTAATTATTTTTCTTATTTATTGTTCATGATGATACAGCGAAATAGACTGTTTCTTTTTTTACAATCTGCCTCTTGTAACCGCCGCGTTTTTCATAGCCTCGTCTTATGGCAAAAAGTTCAGATCACAGGACTTAACGTACAAAGTTAGAAATTTGATTCCCCATAATAAATGCGTATCATAATTGTGGCAAAGGGAATAGAACAAAAATATTTATTACCCTGGCTTCTACGTCGTGAATTTTATAATTTCCTGCGATCAAATTACCTTGAATCCTTGTACGGGAGTGATGTTACTTGTCTTCTAAATTTATTCGACAATGGTTCGTAGATAGACCGGTGAAACCAGATTTCAAAAGTATTACTTACTATTCTGCTAAATATACTCACATTATTTGAACAGTATGACTTGGTATTCTGCTAAATATACTCACATTATTTCAATAATATGACTTACTATTCTCCTAAATAATTATAGTCATATTATTACAAGAATATGACTTACTATTCTGCTAAATATACTCAATACTCATATTATTTCCGTTATCTAGGAAGAAATCGAGTGCCCTATAATAACTATAAACAATGACCAAGTAGCAAAATTGCATTGTTATAACTAACTGAAGCACTTCAGTAGAAGCCGTTAGCGGCTCCTACTAAAGCACTTCAATAAACCGCCGTGAGATAATCTTGTTAATTAACCAGTAAGTGACTGTCTTAACAACCGCATGCTTGACAAACAGTTTGGTATGTTATTTATTTATTATTGTACACCAAACTGCCTCGTTGTTCTAGTGGTGGCAAGCGTGACTGCTGATCGTGAGGTCCTGGGTTCTATCCCCAGGTCGTCAAAGTGTTATTGAGTTTTTCCGTGTGAAATTCCTGAGTAGCAGCCCAGGGTTTAAATTTATGCCCGGTAGCTCGCCCCTTATTACTTGGGACTTCAACATAACAACGAAATGAGGGTGTAACTATACATCTCTGCCCAACACTTCAGGAAATACAGGCGTGATGTCAATGTTGACGACACGTTTGGTGCAGTGGCTGAACGTTCGGCTTCTGCGCTACGGGTCTTGGGTTCGATTCCCGCACAGAACAAATATTTGTATGGCCTACAGATAGTTGTTCCGGGTCTGGATGTTTGTGCGTGTAAAGATTTGTGTCTGTAAGCGCACCCACGATACAGGAGAAATCCTAGTGTGGAGCAATTTTTTTTTTTCAAAACAAAAAAACTAAAATGTTATGTATGTATACACCAAAAGAAAATGCAAGTACATCAACGGTCTTTAAAATAGGTACAAAACCATTGACAAAGCGGGAATTGCTCGTATAAAAAGCAAGCTAAGTAACCCAGAAGAGGGCTGCTTAAAACAGAGTACGTATGGAATTAGCGATGCTAATCATAGCTGCATATGAGCCGACCTGACCTGCTTATGTTAAGTACTTGTAACTATATGTGTGTGTGTGTGTGTAGTGTATGTTAGACTAGATTCCGGCCAGGGATACCTTGTTTAAAAGGTTTTGCTTTTGCTGTAAAGCGCGCTACACACCTTCAAATTTAACTGTGCGATTTCGGTCTGTACAGATAAATCGTTAGGTGTGTAGAACAAACAGTTGAACTATTGCTCGACGATTTATCAGCACAGTCCGACTGCACAGTTAAATCTCACAGTTAGCGGGCTTAGATTATAAAGATTGGCTTTGAACTGATGTCATGTTTAACCTTGCAATGAAAAAGTGTAGAATAAATACATAACATAACATCACGCCTGTATTCCCCGAAGGGTTGGGCAGAGGTGTACCTATAGGTATAGTAACACCCTCGTTTCGCCGTTGTGTTTAAGTCCCATGGAGGCGAGCCTTTTGACATCGACCGGGCACAAATCCAAACTCCAGGCTGCTTCTAAGGAATTCCACACGGAAAAATCCGATAACACTTTGCCCGACCTGGGGATCGAACCCAGGACTTCACGATCAGCAGTCGCGTTTGCCACCACTAGACCAACGAGGCAGTTGAATACTATATCTGCTGAGCGAGGCGCCACTGACGCGCGCGCTTCGCACACTCAACCTCGTAGCAGAAGAGACAGATATTTTTGTCTATACACTGAGTGAATTCACAAAGATAACACACAAGTTTTCACAGGTATTATATGTTATAAAATTTAAAAAAAAATTGTTGCTACACTATTGCATTGGGTTTTACCTGTAATAATAGCTGTAAGTTGTAATAAATAAATATATAAAGTTAGAGTTGTTGAGAGGCAGAAGAAATACTAAAGTATATGGACCGTATTTGCAGATCTTTGTATATTGCTTACTAGCAGTGATAGCCTAGCGGTTGAACGCTTGCCTTCCATGCAGGAGGGTGTGAATTCAATCCCGGCCCTCATCTCAGAGTTTTCGAATTCATGTGCGGATCAGAATTTGATTATCACTTACGTTAATGGTGAAGGAAAACATCGTGAGGAAAACTATACATCTGAGGGCTCCATAAAGTTCTCGATAGTGTGTGTAGTCTGTCAACCCGCACCAGGTGGATTAAGGCCTTGAACCCTTCTTATTCTGAGAAGAGGCCCATGCCAGCCAGTGGGACAGTAATGGGCTGATGATGGTATGCTATACTATGCATATTGTTTACAATATTTGCATCCTAGAATCATCATCATCATCAGCCGGTAAACGTTCACTGCTGAATATTGGCTTCTAAATTCTAGTTGTCAACTGCATCGTTGATCTAGTGGTAGCAAGCGCGACTGCTGATTGTGAGGTCCCGGGTTTGAACCCCAGGTCGGGCAGAGTTAATTGGTTTTCCGTGTGGAATTCCTCAGTAGCAGCCCGGAGTTTGGATTTGTGCCCGGTTGATGACAATATTCTCGCCCCCTATTACATGGGACTTAAACATAACGGCTAAATGAGGGTGTTACTATACACCTCTGCCCAACCCTTCGGGGAATACAGGCGTGATGCTATGTTAATTACTAGTTGTTTTTTTTTAATTCTGCACCTATTTTTTTTATTTTACCGACATTTCTCGCATGTAGAAGCCGGGAGTCATACGAATACCTATAACAGTCGTTACGGGTAGCCAGAAGCCCAAAAGTCTGACAACCGGTCTAACCTTAGGATATAAGCATTGCCCAATAACTGGGTTGCGGAGGTCTGATGGCAGTCCAGTCGTTCCTCGTTAAATACTGGTATTCGGCCCCATCTGATTAGACTGGAAACTGACCCCAAACATACTTGGTAAAAGGCTAGCAGGAAGATAGATATAATATTGGCAATATGATTAAATTTTTTACTAAGTAAATATTTCTTCTATAGCAATCATCGGGTCAAAAACCTATTTTATTAATATTTATTTTCAAGGATCCTTCACCCACGTACAAACATTAAACGAAACATTTCTAATACAATATCTAGAGAGCCCAATAAATACTTTAACAAGGATATAATTCAAAATAAACTTTGTTAATAAGCGGCCTTTTTCCACTTTATCTGTTAATTATCGCCATTAACAGATAGTCTGTTGACGAACTTCGCTTACTTCCACTACAAACTTTGTCTGGGATCCATATTGTCAACACAGCACTAATAGAAATGTTGACTTTCATTTAATAAGTAAAAAATATTTAGACATTGCTATCGATGGATAGGATAGGACATACATCGATGTTATTGGTGATGTTTTTCACAAAGGTCAGGTGCGTAGTACTCTCAACCGGCGTGCGTGTATGACAAGATGTATGAATGTGGATGAAGCGAAAGGGGTATGTAAGGGTCGTAGCATGTGGCGTTCTATAGTTTCTGCCTACCCCCATGGTAAAAAGGCGTGAGTTTATGTATGTATGTACATTGCCATCGATACACTAAGAAGAAGATTACCTTACTCTTGTCTGTATCTGTCATCCTGCTGTGTAATGTAAAACCTGAGTTTGTATCCTGGTTTATTTTGCTTAGGTATATTCCATCACACCGACTGCTTAATATTGGGCAAGAAGTACAACTTAATACATTTCTTTGAACCGAAAATACGTTACACTAACATTACTCCTGTATCGTCGCCGTCGGTGCGTTTTACAGACACAATATTCACATGCACAAACACCCATAACAACGATCTGTAAGTCAAACAAATATTTGTGCCGTGCGGGAATCGAACCCGCGACCCGTAGCGCAGAAAGCCAATCGCTCAGCTACTGCGCCAAACGTGTCCTTAATAAATAAGAAGACCAAAACAAAGTAACGTAACTAAGCATTTAGCACTCTCTTATAATGACGTAAGTAACACGTACGACATTAAGAAAGTGGACATGTTTCGTCAACTTACTTGTTTTATTACATTAGCACCCAGAAGCCTTACATTCTCCTATGATGTAACTTAGCTAATGCTAGGTTCACACTAGAATTATGTGTCGTGTCAAACAAGACACGTAAGGCTAGTATGCACGCCTTCATCTATACTAATTTAAAGCTGAAGAGTTTTTTTGTTTGAACGCGCTAATCTCAGGAACTACTGGTTGGAATTGAAAAATGATTTTTGTGTTGGATAGTCCATTTATCGAGGAAGGTTATAGGCTATATAACATCACGCTACGACCAATAGGAGCGGAGCATAAATGAAAAATGTTGCAAAAACGGGGAAAATGTCCACCCGTGTGAAGCCGGGACGGGCCGCTAGTTTAAAATAAAATCATCTGATAACTAAATTGATCTTACTGTTTGTAGTATTATTTTGAAAAGTTTTGAAAAGTAGACAGCCACATATTATAAATGTGAGCACATTGTAACAATTGATGTAACATATGTTAACTTCATCGAGGAGCTCGTGGCTAATTAACAACCGCACCGCTCATACGATATGCGAGGTTAAGCTGCACTTTCCGCGGTCAATCCGTGGATGGGTGACCATCCGTTACACATCGAGACCTCTCCGTGCCTCGAAGGGCACGTTAAAACGTCGGTCCCATCCGTCATACGAATACCTATGACAGTCGTTACGGGTAGTCAGAAGCCCGAAAGTCTAACAACCGGTCTAACCTTAGGATATCGCACTGCCCAGTAACTGGGTTGCGGAGGTCTGATGGCAGTCGCTCTACGTAAAATACTGGTATTCAGCCGCATCTGGTTATACTGAAAGCTAACCCTAACATAGTTGAAAAAAGGCTAGGCAGAACGATGCAGAAACGATACACAAAATTGTGCTCTCCCATTATAATGATTACGTCGCCATAGCAACGTAAGAAAGAATTAGAAAGAAGCGATGGATGGATAGTGTGAAAGATGATATGACTAGAAAGGGGGTGACTACCGAAATGACGGCTAATAGACATGTATGGAAGAAGAAGACATACATTTTTTTTTTTTTTTTTCTCACGTGGGGAAATCCTCATGGACTATCCCCCGTCTGGGGAAGACGGGGAGGTGTGCCAGACTCTTACTGGCTAAAACCCCACGGTGTCCCTCCTTCTGACCTAAGGCCGGGGTCACGGGATTCGCTGTTGCATGCACCGCGACCCCGACAGGTCTCGGTCCACCAGCTTCTTGTGGTGGACCCCTCCTGTGGTGGGGCAGTTGCTCCCCTACCCCATATCCATCCGAGAGGCGCGCGCAGGACAAGACGCGCCGTCCTCCCTGGGCCCGTTACTGGTCGGGCGACGGGTTCCCCAACCCGCCGCCCGCAGGCCACTCACTAGGGTGGCCGGAGATCATCACGTGCCCTCCGGCGCCCGGTGCGTCTAGCGCGAGAAGGGATAGAAGAAGCGGCCTCCCTCTCCCTCTCCGCTACGTCCTTGGTCGCCATCACCCCCTCGCAAAAGGAGGCGATGGCTTCCCACGCAGAAGAAGAAGACATACTGCGCCGACCCCAAATAAGTTGGGATAAGGGCAGGAGGATGATGATGACGTCGCCATAGCAACAACCAGTTATTCCCCCAAATGTAAACATTATGCCAATTAAGGTAAGCAAGCTATCGATGAGCTATAATCTCAAAACATCCTTATTTACAAAAATCTATTAGGCATGAGTCCGATATATCAAATCACATGTAATATCGGTTACCGTCCTAACATCGGATGATATCGATTTCATGTTTACAGCAACGCTTTGCACCACATCTAAACTACCACGAACAAATAGTTTTAAAAATAAATTGTAAAATATATTATTTAGAAATGTGTTAAGGTTAATTGTATAATTTTAAGTACTAAGTTTATTGAATGTATAGAAACTCACCGACCCCACAGTCAAACCACTACTACGGTTTTGTGGGGCTTAGTTTATAAATTATACTTACCTTATGTGAATATAAATAAATAAATGTCGAAAAAAATTTGTATGTAATGTAAATGTCGATTTCAGATTCACCAAATCAACCGAACATCAATATTAATACTAGCAACATGACACTCACTATTTACGACACGTTTGGTGCAGTGGCTGAGTGATAGGTTTCTGCGCTACGGGTCGTGGGTTCGATTCCCGTAACAAAAAATTTGTATGGCCTACAGATAGTTGTTCCGGGTCTGGATGATTGTGCGTGTGAAGATTTGTATCTGTAAACGCACCCACGATACAGGAGAAAGTTCTTACTTCTTTTTCAACTGAAAAGAGAGGAGGCAAATATCTATCGGTACGATACAGTACGGTACGATACAGTTGTACTAAGTCCCAGCTGTGAGAAAGAGATGAAGCGATTATTGCATCCGATAGATATTTGCTTCTTCTCTTTTCAACTGTACGTAGTCCCGGCCGTAAGAAAGAGATGAAGCGAATATTGCACTCGTTGGACTACGAATGTTTGGTTGAGGCCATATCACAATATCCGTAGAAATCGACATCTGAAAACCGATATCGACTTCAATGAAAAATCTAAATATCCGATTGACAACCGTTGCCGTTAAAATCGGATATTACCCATCTCCAGAAACTAGTCATATCATTAGCTACATCATTTTGCTACGTCGTAGTTGGCTACGTCTCTACGCGACTACGGCGTAGCAAGAAATATACATAACATAATATCACGCTTTGTATTGCCCGAAGGGTTCGGCAGAATTATTTTTAGTACACCCTCGTTACGTTTTAAGTCCCATGTAATAGGGGGCGAGCCTATTGCCATTAACCGGGCACAAATCAAGACTCCTGGCTGCTACTGGGAAATTCCTAACGGAAAACCCAATACCACTTTGTCGGACCTAGGGATCGAACCCAAGACCCTGTGCTCAGCAGTCGCGCTTGTGACCACTAGACCAACAATGCAGTCGTTCAACTTTATTTGATTACCTGCAAAATCTATTTCAAAATCTATTTGCCATGAATTTAGTTCACCTCCCTAGAATACTAGGCTTGAGTTACTATGGGATAGGAACAAGAATATAGGAACAAGAAGTTCAATCTTAAACAATTGAATTTCCGAGATCCGGAGAAAATCTCACTCGTTATAGAATAATGGATTTCAATTTGTTTTCTCAATGTAGACTACGATGGGTATTATGTACTTGAACCGGATAAAATATTAATGCAATCTGGTTTATATCTTTACTAGCGATTTACTGAATTGTAACTTAAATTGTTCAGATGAATAATATTGCAGTATTACGAGCTTTAGTATTGGGAAACGTTTAATCGTTCATTATGTTAAGTCACAGGATGGTCATAAATCATAGCACATAATTATAGTACGGTGGAAAAACATTTAATTGTTTTTCCACACAGTTGCTCGTAAAGTGGCTCTTATTGCGCCGCTTTTAGGTTCATAAACACCCCAATTAGAATATTATGTTATAATCATAATACATACACCGAAATTTTAGTTTAACATGTATATGCATTGTTATTTACTAAATTAACGTTCTTGAAATAAGGTTTATTTTTCTTTATTTTGTATTGAATGACGGAATTTGTGTTAATACAAATAAAAATGCACTTTTGAAAGTCTTTTTGGCTTGATTTACGGTTCATTTCAGTTTGCATTGACTGTACAGGGGTAATGTGACTAATTTCCGTAGTTTAAATTATGTTTGGGATAAAAAATTACCTATATTAAGAATGATAGAAATCGATTCAGTAAACGATTCTGAACAAACTACTTTCAGGATGTGCGTTAATTATGTTACATATTGTATATGTATACGACTTTTACGTTTTTTTTAACTCTTAGCATCGTGTTTTAATGCCTAAAAAATAGTAAACATTTTTATTATAAAAACAGGATAAATAAACTGTGTTAATTAAAATATGATAAATAAACATTTCATTAAATTATTTATTTTTGTCAACAAATTAATTTGTGTTATAAACACATAAATATTCAGTTTTTTTTAAATTAAATTAGTCTGTTTGCCCTTTGGTCTTTCACCTGCGCGCACATAGCTAACCCAGCCACAGGCACGGCGCGCAACGCCATTTTTTACATATAATTATCAAAATAACCAACTTAGCTTCTTAGTATTATTGTATTAGATACCTAAAATCAGTTTTTTTCCTTGGAAGTATGTTGAAAAACGTCGTATGAAACGCGTGTGCATCGATCATAGCACACTTGTATAATAATGTACTATGAGCTTACAAGCTTCTATAATAAAATACTGATGCTGTTTCTGTTACGCACCAACTAAATGTAACTAATAATATTGCTGTCTTTTATTAACAGGCAAAACAAGGAAAAAACGGATTTTTTTTAGAGCTGTCAAACTAGTTTACTTTTTGATTATCGCCATGTTTTTAGATGGCATATGCTGAGGTGTATTCTATATCTGTTTGGAAATTTTAGTTAAACCTAATTTGACCGCTCTAATATTCTTCCATCTCTTTCTTGTTATATCTGTAAGTAAAGGATAGCAATATTTTTAGTTAAGTTTAGTTGGTGGTTATTTATATTTTATCTCCAAAATGTGTATAGAAAGAAAGAAATTGGTTTGGCACGAAAGCAGACACACAGACAAAATTCATAAGATAGATAGAGTATATAAATCTTATATATTATACCAACGACCCGACCCGGCTTCGCACGGGTGGAATGTAGATACTAATGTGGAGCATATAAAATTTCCTCTTGAATCACTCTATCTATTAAAACAACCGCATCAAAATCCGTTGCGTAGTTTTAAAGATCTAAGCATGCATAGGGACAGACAGACAGCGGGAGCGACTTTGTTTTATACTATGTAAAGATTTCTCGAAGCACCTACCCAGAGTGGCAATATAGGTTGGATATATCACCCATCATTGTTTCATCATTAATTCTAATCATAAACACAGAAACATAACAAATAACTAGTAAAACAACAAGTTTTGTAACAATCAAGACAATCAGGAATTTAGTGAAACAACTTGTACCAACACGCAGTAACTCTTAGCACAAACGTTACGGATTTAACGTGATTCCACAGAATACAATAATTAAGCCGAAAACACACCACATCCAAATCATGGAGTAAGAAAGAATGGAGTGATCATGATTGGTGTCAACTCACTTTGGAAAACAGTCGTGTCGACAAATTGATTCTTGATGCGATCGACGGATACTTGACTTTTACGTGTCAAAAACTTTTACGTGTCAAAAACTTTTACGTTACGTTTATGGTGAAGACTGGCGATTTTAATTGCCGAATTGTAGACAATTACTAGTAATTTTAACTTTATAGATACATGAAGCAACATTAGGCAAAGATACCCATCTTGCATGGGGCACGTCGCAATCGCGGCGGTAAGGCCTGTTATGGAGGAGTGGCTGGAGAGGCGTCATGGCGCCCTCAGCTTCCGGCTGACACAGGTGCTCTCGGAACATGGCTGTTTCGGGAAGTACCTGTGTCGCATAGGCCGGGAGCAGACGCCCGGTTGTCACCACTGCGACTGCCCCGAGGACACGACACTGCACACTTTGCAGGCGTGTCCAGCTTGGGGGTCGCAGCGCCGCAAACTAGTCGCGGCAGTCGGCGGTGACCTCTCGCTTCCGGCCGTGGTTCTGTCCATGATCGTGAGCGAGACTGCTTGGGAAGCCATCGCCTCCTTTTGTGAGGGGGTGATGACGACCAAAGAGGAAGCGGAAAGGGAGAGGGAGCGGTGTGCTCTTCTGCCTTCCCACGCCAGACGCACAGGGTGCCGAAGGGCGCGCGTACGTGACGACCTCCAGCCACCCTAGTGTGTGGCCTGCGGGCGGCGGGTTTGGGACTCGCCAGCCGACCAGTAACAGGCTCGAGAAGGCGGCGCGCCGTGTTCCGTGCGCGCTTCTCAGGAGAACGTGGGGCGAGGCCCCACAGAGGAGAGGTCTGCCATGGGTTGGCGGACCGGGACCTGCCGAGGTTGCAGTGCATGCTTTTGCGAATCCCGCGACCCCGGCCGTACGGTCAGGAAAAGGAACACCGTTGGTTTTTAGCTGGTAAGAGTCCGTCAGACCCCCTCGCCTCCCCCGGGCGAGGGACATCCATGAGGATAGATTTTTATCCAACGAAAAAAAAAAGGTTATCTTGCATAGTCACTGCAGTTGTATTGAGCGTTATGAATTAACTTACAGCAAGCAAGTCCTACATTCGTTTTGGTGATTGCCGCCGGGCCATTAATCCTGTAAAAAGACCAACTTTTCGATTTCCGATAATATATATATATATACATATATACGGTAATCATAATATATAAGCAGCCCATTACTGTCCCACTACTGAGCAGGGGCCTCTTCTCAGAATCAGAAGAGTTTAGGCCTTAGTCCACCACGCTGGCCTGGTGCGGGTTGATGGACTACATTAAGCATCGAGAACTTTTTTAAGTCCTTTCAGTTGTGATGCTTTCCTTCACCGTTAACGCAAATGATAATCAAAATCTGATCCGCACATGAATTCGCGATCGGGTTCGAACTCCAACCCTACAAGGAGAGCAAGAGTTCAACCGCTTCGCTAGGTTAAGGCTAAGGCGATCGTCTAATGAAAATCGTGTCCTTATCACTTATCATAGTATCACTCCATTCTTACCTACTCCGTGGTAAAGACAGCCGTTTTAGCCGCCAGATTATCCCTATGAAGGGAGATTGGCTAAATCCATCCTCACAGCGTTATTAGAGTGGTGGAATGTGCTCACCGACTGCCGGTGAAGCTTAATTTTTTAGCGTTGGCTTCAATATTGCCTTTTTCGAGTTTTGAAAATTATTCTATGGCTTTTTGTTTATAGGCTTTCGAAGACCATAATTTTCACTTTGGATTAAAATTCTAACTGTTCTCTTTCACAAGTAACTCTACTGCCACTATATTTTTACACGCTTTATATCAGCTTCACTTGTAACTAACTAACAATGTAATAAAATCTTGGAAGTCAATTTTAACTTTCTTCAAACTGTCGTATCTAAATGAAACTTTGTATGTATTAGTAGTTCGGGTGACAATTCTATAATTTGGTATCTTGGAGCTGATCTGATGATGGAGCCAAGAGGTGGATAGTGGAACTCTTCAGTTATAATTTATAGTGAGTGATGAAAGCGTGTTTTTTAGTTTTTTAAACTACATATTTTAATGTTGCTACGGCATTCCAAAGTAACGAAACCTTGTATTATATTTTACAGTACTTCCGAACTTCAACCCTGGATTTAATGTTAATGACGAGACGATTATACAACTTCTATTAAATCCAGTCGAGGATACGCCCCAATTGTGTCGCCGCCAACTTGACCTTTGTTTTTCACGATAACTGTACCTACCAATTATATCAAATACAGAAACGTGAACAATTAAAATATTAGGTACTTGAAATGTATTTTTGGAGAACTACTATATACAACATGTAACGTAATTAACGCACACCCTCAAACACCCCAATTAGAATATTATGTTATAATCATAATATATACACTGAAATTTTAGTTTCAAGTGTATATGCATTGTTATTTACTAAATTAACGTTCTTGAAATAAGGTTTATTTTTCTTTATTTTGTATTGAATGACGGAATTTGTATTCATAAAACAAATAAAAATTCACTTTTAAAAGTCTTTTTGCCTTGATTTAAGGTCCATTTCAGTTTTTTTTTTGACTGTACAGGGGTAATGTGACTAATTTCCGTAGTTTTAATTATTTTTGGGATAAAAAATTACCTAAATTAAAAATGATAAATGATAACTTTCAGGGTGTGCGTTAATTATGTTACATATTGTGTATGCTACTACTATACTATGTATATTTATATACCATTACATACTTAACTCATGCCTTTTTCCCATGAGGGTGGGCAGTAACTATAGAACGCCACATGCTACGATCCTTACATACTCCTTTCGCTTCATCCACATTCATATCTTGTTATACATGCACGCCGGTTGAGAGTGTTCACCTTACCTTTGTGAAGAACATCACCAATAACATCGATGTATGTCCTTCTAGGGCGTCCCTACTGGTGTTTCCACTGGCATCCGCCTTATAAATTCCGCCGTTTACTCATTCTCTCAACATGACCAAACCACCTAAGCATACTCCTTTAAATTGTATCACTACATAATCTTTTAAACTGCAATTTTATCTGATCACATCATTCCTCAATCTATCATTCAAAGTTACACCCCACATACTTCTCAAGGAACGCATTTCCACGGCATTTATTCTACGTTCAGGCCTCTTCTGCCACGACCAACATTCACTTCCATACATAAGCGTAGGTACCAGCACACCATTATAGACAGCCAGCCGTGCCTTTTTGGACATCGACTGGTTAGCCACAACCGCATGCATAGCACCGTGCACTGTATTTCCCACATTTATTATTTATTTATTTATAAATAACATCACGCCTGTATTCCCCGAAGGGTAGTGCAGAGGTTTAAGTCCCATGTAATTGGGAGCGAGCCTATTGCCATCAACCGGGCACAAATCCAAACTCCGGGCTGCTACTGAGGAATTCTACACGAAAAAACCCAATAACACTTTGCCCGACCTGGATTTTATTTATACCAGTTATTAAAAATGAAAAAAATCATTAAAAAGCAGTCATAGCCTAGCGGTTAAACGCTTGCCTTCCATACAGTAGGGTCTGAGTTCGATCCCGGCCTGTACCTCTGGCTTTTCGAATTCGTGTGCGGATCAGAATTTGATTATCACTTGCGTTAACGGTGAAAAAAAAATATCGTGAGGAAACCTGTAAATCTGAGAGGGCTCCATAAAGTTATCGATGAAGTGTGTAGTCTGCCAACCCGCACTAGGCCAGCGTGGTAGACTAAGGCCTAAACCCATCTCATTCGGAGGAGAGGCTCGTGTCCAGCAGTGGGACAGTAATGGTCTAATTATGTATACCAGTTATAAAGCAATTGTATGTTTACGATGTACAATTTTATTGCTATTTGACTAAGCGAACTAGCACGTACCTAATTCCTACTTCTACAATAATGTTAACTTACTGGCTTGTTATATGTAGTTTTAGTATTTAGAATTTTATTTCTATTTTTGTTATTAATATAAACTTTTATTTTGTTTTTTCTTGCCGGGAGAGCATAACAAATGCTCTTGTTTAATGTTGTGTTAATTTGTAAAAGCTATTACACCTTTAATATTAGTGTATACATTAGAATAATGTACCCATAATATTAGACTAAGCAAAAGAGAAAGTGTATAATACTGTTGGTGTATTTTTACTGATAAATAAATAAAGCGAATAAAAATCTGAAATTTGCTTCATAGCATCATAATGTTCCCAAGTATTAAAATAAACACAATGCCCCAGTTTTTTTTTTACAGACAGCAAATTAGTTCGTCGCAGAGTCCTCTCCCATCAAGAGTGGCGTGCACGGTGCAGGTACTACAAATTGTTTCGTTTTAAACTCTTTGCGTAACAAACCGGAGTTAGAGTCGACGGACTCGAGTGTACAGGCACTACGATGGGTTTTATATGAGGAGAATTAGTTTATATGATAACTGATAAATGATTCTTATTTCTGTAAATAAATCTGTTACAGACACTTTAACAAGTAAGTGCCCGTTCACACAGTGGATTCGTTTTATCGGATCCGATTTTAACGGATGCGTCGGTACTGGATGTGTTGTTCACATCTGTACCGACGGATCAGTTAAACAAATGGTAGGTGCGTCGCATATGGCAGGCAGGATACGATAAAAATTGTTCCGTCATCCAGTTTATTAAAAATATTGAACCAGTATTTTTTTACTTGATTCGGAATACTGTCGTAAATGTGAACTCGCTCATACAACTACAGGCGCCATCACCAAAATAAAAACGGTACCGCTAAAACGGGTCCTGTAAACCGTTTCTGTGTGAACTAGCTGTCATTGTAATGTTTTTTAAGACTAGATGGCTTTAACATTTACTGTCTAACTAGCTCTGAGAAGAAAAACCGAAACAAACTCAGAGATCAAGATCTCTTTTAAAGTCCAGACATGGTGATATAAATCTATCCGAGTGTAACGATGTAGGGCAACGTCTGTAATGGCCTTTTGAGAAAAGTGCCATAGCAGGTTTCCAAATATCGGAACGCATGCATCAACCATCGTGTAGCTTGACATTATCTTAGGGTATATTATCGTTAATAAATATTTTCTGAATGGTAAGAAATACACATAGATGTGTAGAGTGATGGATAAGATAAGAAATGAGTATGTCAGATGAAGTTTGAAAGTAGCGCCAGTGACTGAAAAGTTGAGAAATAATAGGTTAGCGTGGTATGGCCATGTTATGCGGAGGCAAGAAAGTCATGTAACTAGCAAAGTGTTAAATATAAATGTGGATGGATATACAAATAGAGGTAGGCCAAAGAAACGATGGATGGATTGTGTGAAGGATGATATGGGTAAGACAGGAGTGAGTACTGAGATGACGGCTGATAGAGGAGAATGGAAGAGGAATACGTGTTGTGCCGACCCTACCTAGTGTGGGATAAGGGCAGGGAGATGATGAAATGATGATGGTAAGAAATACACATGGTGAAATTGAAGTCCATTGTATGCATCTCAATGTTTTTTAACGATCGTACTTCTCAGCAAAAAGCTGGAAGATAGCAACGCAAGAGTAAGCCGTTGAAGAATAACAAACAACACAGTTATTAACTTATTATCCTCAACCGAAGCCATTAAACATAAAATCCAGGTTTATTGCGCCATTATCTTGAAGGAACTTTAAATACTGTACAGAAGAAGTTGGAGTCTTCAGGAAACTTTGATGAAGCTATTCTGTATGTCTAATTATGCTATAAATGTCGACTTTCCTCTTCGCTTAAAATTAATGTTCTTAAAGTTCTATCTAATATTACGGAATATTCAAATAGTAGGTATTTGTTTTTTTTCATTTATGGTAGTGTCCTCTATTTGAATCATCTTCCTTACGTAGTATAAAACAAAGTCGCTCCCGCTGTCTGTACGCTTAGATCTTTTAAACTACGCAACGGATTTTAATGCAGTTTTCAGCAATAGATAGAGTGATTCAAGAGGAAGGTTTATATGCCCCACATTGCAGCTGTGCGAAATCGAGGCGGGTCGCTAGTCTATACTGGCCTGCAAAAATAAGTATCACACTTTTAAAATTGCAATAACTTTTTAGGTACACAAGATATATTTTCGAAACAAAAAGGACTCAAAAAAGAGTTTAACTTTGTTACTATAGTTTACACTGGCCTGCAAAAATAAGTATCACACTTTTAAAATTTAAATTTTTTCTAAACTATAGAAGTTAGAGATTTAAAATAAAAAACGTTTTATAGCAATTTTTATCAGCTTTCTTTGAAACTATAGTAACAAACTATAGTAACAAAACTCTTTTTTGAGTCCTTTTTGTTTCGAAAATATATCTTGTGTACCTAAAAAGTTATTGCAATTTTAAAAGTGTGATACTTATTTTTGCAGGCCAGTATATATAGAATGAATCACTATTTCCCTTGGTCACGCCGTAACTTGAGAATGACTTTACCGATTGAGGTCATATTTACACAATATATTTGTTTTGTCAAGACGATGGTTCGTGGTTATGCTGGGATCTGATAGATGGCGCTGTAGTCAAATGATTTACGCGGGCATAACCGCGGGAGAACAGCTAATATCTTATAATTCTAAAACATAGGTACCTACTATTAAACATTAGAAGGGCTTGTGGCTATCACCCAGAGCGATCTACTGACAAGGTTAAGCGGTT
The DNA here is from genome assembly GCA_910594945.2 of Amphipyra berbera. Lineage (NCBI taxonomy): Eukaryota > Metazoa > Arthropoda > Insecta > Lepidoptera > Noctuidae > Amphipyra > Amphipyra berbera. The sequence continues at coordinate 7,141,587 of OU343144.1, read as the reverse complement.
CCTTCTCCACGATCTTGTCTTAGATGGGTGACCGTTATTTATTCATGAAGACCCTTCCGTGGCAATTGGCTCTAGTATTTGGCTGTAGGTCCAAGTAATTCAATATAGGTACTAATTAATTGGTTTGACTGAAAGCTGTAACTACAAAAATTTTGATCTTAAAACTAAAATGAATTTTTTGTTTTGAGACCAACATTTATTCTAATGATTTTCTTATTGAACTAACATAACATAATTAGCCCATTACTGTCCCACTCCTGGGCACGAGCTCTTCTGAGAATTAACAAGTTTAGGCCTTAGTCCACCACGCTGGCCTGGTGCGGGTTAGCAGACTACACACACCATCGAGAACTTTATGGAGCTTCAGGTGTGCAGGTTTCCTCACGATGTTTTTCCTTCACCATTAACGCAAATGATAATCAACTAAACATAAGTTAAAAATTCATATGTTTAGTTCATACTGAACTAAACATACATAACATCACGCTTATATTCCCCTAAGGGTAGGGCAGAGGTGTATAGTAACACCCTCATTTCACCGTTATGTTTAAGTCCCGTGTAATAGGGGGCGACCCTTTTCCCATCAACCGGGCACAAATCCTGCAGGCTGCTGCGGAGGAATTCCACACGGAAAAACCCAATAACATTTTACCCGACCTGGGGATCGAACCCGGAACCTCACGATCACGAACATGTTTATTCTAAATGCCAACCGCTACCAAAATGATGCACATACCACTACCTACTATTATATTAGAAACTCGATGGAAATATTACCAGCGACACGCGTAGCTTTCATTAAGCAATTATAACTCCCTAACTTTCGTAATAAACCCTTCTACACACCTGTAATCATTATAATATGATTCACTTATACGCCTCCATGACGTATAACTTTTCAATGTGTTCGGGGTAGGCATATGTGTAGCTCCGATAGCGTCACGAGACGAGATCATAAAGTGATGCTGTCAATAAAGGCGAGTACACGTATAAAAAATCGTGATTAGAATTCGACCAAGTCTTCTGTGAAATTGCAAATTGATAAAACTTGTGACATTGGCAGTTTAATTCAGTTGCCAGGATGACAATGTTTTTCATGCATTTTTTAACCTATTTAACGCCATAAACAGCTATAGACGTCAAATGAAAATGGACTGGGCCGCCAACGATATCGATAGCTGTCAAAAAAGTACGATGCATTTGTAGCGTGCCATGGTGAGAAGTGAAATAAAGAAAGAAAGAAAAGCTGTTTATTCGCGCCAACATGATGCACAAAAATAAAATAAAAGTATTAAAAAATACAAAAAGAATTTTGTGGGAAAAATATGCGTCACATCCGCGCAAAACGGCCATCGCTCAGCATAATGCTGTGTCTCACGTGCGAAGCGGAGCCACAGCGCTAGTTTTCAGCATGCTCATACAACTATAACGCGGTGTCCAAAAGGTTTAAATATTTAATAGGTAATTTGTGCCTTTACTATAATGTTTGAAAAGGATATCATCTCAACAATACGGACAAAAATTGGCTCCAATGTTTGTAGTCGGCCTTATCGCCTGTCTTGTCAAAATGTCCGTATCTGGCAAGAAACGATGATTTGGTTAAGTTTTACGAGTGCAGTGTACGGAAAGAGCTATCAGAGTTACCTAGTCGGATGAAAAGGAGTAGAAAATGGGACATAACAAAATGGGATATAATAATATAAAATATGTGTGTCATGGCAGATATCCCTCATAATGGATCATTATTCAAAGAATGGCAAAACAGAAGCGAACAGTGGGACTCTCTTTAATTCACAGATAACTTGTCCTAGTGTAAATTATTTTAAATAGTAAATAATGTTTCAAGCACAAATATTCAAATGTGCCTGTCACCAGCTTCAAAAGTAGAAGTTCTTGTTTAGCGTTAAGGTAGCCACTGACGAGCCTTCCGAATGGACACCATTACAATGGATTCATCCAAATGGACGACGTCCAATTATTTAGCATACTGATGACCGATCCATTGGATACGTCATTTTTTAGACGGATACGTTCGATGTCAGTATGAGTTTGATAAGTAGGCAGGTAAATGTATGTCGTTCTATGACGGCATGACGGCTGCACAATGCAAAATGAAACAAAAATGGACGTAGGTTTGCACATTCACGAAGCGTTTGGATTGCGTCCAAATGGCGTGGCGCACGTTTAGTCGCCACGCCGATACGTCCAAATAGAGTGGCGTGCTGGATTTCAATCCAATTGGAAATCCACGGTCGGGACGCCATTTAAAAACAGTATACGTTTTCGACATTCACGGGCAGATTTTGGAATGCAGCCACGTCATTTGGCCAGATGGAAGGCTCGTCTGTGGCTACCTTTAGTCATCTGTTGCACAAGCCGAGCCAAGCCAACCGGGTTGCAACATAATTTTTGTAAGAGCAATCTTTTGGTGTTTCAATAGCGTGCGCCGACAATAAGTCGGCTATCGATTGTCGTTAGTACATTCTACCTAAAATCTATACGAATAAACTTATGAAGAAAAATTGCTTAAATGTTTGATCAGAATATATTTGGAAGTTCAGAATCAGATATAGCCACCTCATTTCTGGCCCAGATTCAAATACATACCTACTATAGTGTAGCCCCACCATTAGCAAAGTTTTGGAAGCTTGTGTTACAAGTAGTTTGTTTCGTGTTAACCATCCTACTGTGAGTTAAGATTTCTGTTACATAGTTTGTAGAAAATGGGCAGGCTTTATGTCGCTCTTTGTCTAGCTTAATGAGAGATTGAAAACAATAGGGTATTTGACTACTATTAAAAATGTACAACAATTTAGTATTATTTTAAAGAAAGTATAGATACAAATTGATATGTGAAAAAATAAATAAAATCGATGAAAAAATAAAGGAGCTACATGCTTGTGAAGTTTGTGGAGGGGGCATTTTCTGTCTTTGTCACGCGTGACGGATATTGTACAGAGTGATATCAAATAATTATGAAGTTTGCAAGGTATGACGTCATTGTGGCGTCATGTTGTCTCTGTCTAGTGAGCAATTTTCAATCGTTTATAACTTGGGCATTTTATTAAATATTTCATTAGTTTTTTCACTGATGCTTATCATTTTTGTAAGTTTCGAGATTTTTAATAAAAAAAATATAGTCACATACCCTATTGAGTGTTTGTACATAATACACCAACATACACTAAACAACTGTTACACTTTATACTCGCATTTAACTTGTAGCTACTTAGCAACCACGTAGTTTTTTTTTTCTATTCGACTCCTTGTAGATGGTCTTGCGGACCGTTTCTACGTAACCGGGCAGTTATTGGCGAGACCTGAAGGGTCTACAACCAATGGGGACGAGAGTAAAATACTTAACCTAAGCTAACTACTACTAACATCATGACTACTAGCAACAACAGCACTAAAGGCAACCCCTAATGGGACTCGGACCTCGGCTTAGGGCGTTGCTGGCGGGAGGACTGGGAGGGAGATAGCTTGATGAGGGCTGAATTAATGGTGTGACAGCGGAGTCAGAAAAGACGACCGGCTCCGCGGTTGCGGCGGGTGAGCACGGTGGATCAGGGGCAACCACGTGGATCATACGATTGGCGAGGTTAAGCTGCGCTCGCCGCGGTCAGTTTTTTACACGGCCCTTGTGCTTGCGCATACGCTATGTTCAAACAACAATAATTCTTAAAGTAATAGACATACAGCTGTAAATGTAATGTTGTATTGTAGCTTAGCTCAAAATCTGTCGATTTAGTAAAAAAAATAAAAAGGGTCATAGAGGTTGTTTTTGCAGTAATTTACAATAATTTGTCGATTTTTTGATTTTTTTTTTGGCGTTCAATATTGATTTTAAAGTTACGAAAATGTGAACCAGTGTTTCGTTATGTTAAACTATAGACAATATTTTTGCCTTCCGAATAAGCCTATTTTTATCTGGGTAAGACCAAAACTTTAAGAAATATGGTTGTTTTTGTACACACGTTTATAATATCTCATGAAAAAAACAAAATGGCTGCCACATAGAGAATAAATTAAGTCGGTTGGACCCCAGTGTGTAGTCTATTTGTGTACTAAAATAGTTGTAATATAAGTACCTAGAATATCGCTAGTCCATGACCGGACACATTGTATATATTAAAGTATTTACAAAATATATATTTTAAAAACTCAAAACTTTACTCATGACATGTTCCTCATTCCTCCGCATCACATGCCCATACCACAACAACGGGCTTCCACACAATACCTCAGTCACCGGCGCCACTTTCAGACTTCCTCTTACATACCAATTTCTAATTCTATCCATTCGCGTAACACCACACCACCAGCTTTAGCAACTGATGGCATACTCAAACACTACTCAATTTTACGTTGCCGTTAATTTCGTGCTGTCTCTGTCACTTCGCCTTAGAGTGACAGTGACAGCACGAGACTTAACGGTAACTTAAAATTGATTAGATTTTGAGTTTTTGGCCTTAAGGTATGTAATAGTATCTATTGTAAGTGTGTTTAGTTAGTTATAAAATGGCCTCGTACGCCACACAACTACAGGGTGTAAACGAAATCATGTAATTCCTTCAAACCTCGTGATGTAGGTACTGCTGACATAGATTAACCCTGAATCGAAAACTTTTGGTTCAATAAAAAAATTACAAGTAGTAAACATGTGTTCTTAACGTGAGGCATTTTAGCGCCCCAAGTTAAATGACCGCACGGCGAGCGAGGTGGCGAAATTCGCTCGGGGCACTAATGCTCACATTAAGAACATATTTATGTTTATATCTTGTATTTTTTTTTTAATCCAAAAGTATCGCTTGCAAGTTAATCTATGTCAGCAGTACATCACGGGGTTTGAAGAAATTACATGATTTCGTTTACACCCTGTATGTTGGAATCCATCTTTAAGTTTATCCAGATGCAATTAAATATCATAATATATTCTCTTCCAACTTATTCAAGGAAGCAAACAGACTAAAATGTAAGCTTCCAACTATCCACTTTTCAACTCACTCCTTTGTTAGTGACAATAACGACAATTATAAAGTGGGTTCGTATATTATAAATTCGTTTCCACAATGTCTTTTGCTTCCCTGAATAAAAACTTTTAACTTTTGCTTCCACAAATAAAATAGAGTGATATTAATAAGATGGGGTGCACATGGTAGGGCTCATAGTAGGTACTTAGCGATGAGCGCATATTTCGTGGCCGCTACAAGTATCGTCTGCTCGTTAGAACACTCGCAACTAGTTTGTTCAACAGATGTGAATATGTGGGGATGCTTTACAACTGTCGGTAATAAGCTTTATTTTAGTTCGTTATTATCGTAGTAATATAATACGTCTGTGGTTGTTTCACGTAGTAGTGACGTCATTAAATTACAGTATTATGACGTAATACGCATAAACAAATGATTTTAACTAAAGAAGTGGCAAATAGTGCTCGTTGGTCTAGTGGTGGCAAGCACGACTGCTGATTGTGTGGTCCTAGGTTCGATCCCTAGGTCGGATAGTGTTATTGGATTTTTCCATGTGGAATTCCTCAGTAGCAGCCCGGAGTTTGGATTTTCGCCCGGTTGATGGCAATAGGCTCGCCGCCTATTACATGGGACTTAAACATAACGTCGAAATGAGGGTGTTACTGTACACCTCTGCCCAACCCTTCGAGAAATACAGGCGTGATGTTATGTGATGTTATGTTCTATAAATAAATCGTAACAGACACTTTAACAAGTCAATGTAATGTTTTTTGAAGATTAGATGACGCCAGCCAAAGATATTTATAGTATTGAATGTCTTTGACGCCAGCATTTACTGTCTGATTAGCTCTGAGAAGAAAAACCGAAACAAACTCAGAGATCAAGTTCTCTTTTAAAGTTCTTCGGGGAATACAGGCGTGATGTTGTGTATGTAAGTGGCAAATAATGGAATCAGCGGAATTTTCTTTTACAAAATCTTGCTAATTTTATGTTAACAAAAACAAACCCATACATTTTGACAGTTTTTGTAAACGAAAACTGACTGACGGTTGTCTGTCAATTTATGTCAATTTTGTTAGCAGAATTGTCCAGCAGTTATCACAGTAAATAGGTTAACACAATATTCGCATAAAATCATTAACGTACTATAAGTACGGGTCAACGCACCCATCTCGATGCATAACATCGAGTATTCATTCGATTCATCGACGCATTCATAGAATCGAGCAAATTCCAACCGGGTCGGATCGTAATTCTATGGTATCTATCTACTCCATCTCGTAGGTGCTGTAAATCGAAACTCCCCAAGTATGAATAAGATAGGTAGGTGCATGGTATAATAAAACGAAGGTATTATCCCCCGACGATGAGTATAAGGTCACCATTTATGATATTATTCCACAAATACCAAAAAAGTATGACTACAGAAGACGAAACTTATTGGTACATCAGGGATCTGCTACACTTGCGCAAAAGATATTTGCGCGAAGGCTATTAGCGCGAAAGATCAATTACGCGAAAGGACATTAGCGCGAAAATATTTTAGCGCGTATTATAAAAATGTATGTCCGAATCAATACAATTATACAAGTACTAGCTCTTCCCCGCGGTTTCACCCGCGTTGCTCGGCTCCTAAGGGTCGTAGCGTGATGTTAAATAGCCTATACTACTCCCCATGAATCTAACTATCATCATCATCTTCCTGCCCTGGTCCCAAGTTACTTGGGGTCGGCGCAATATGTTTTTCTCTTCCACTCTTCCCTGTCAGCCGTCTCATTATCATTATTATGAATCTAACTATCATATACAAAAATATTTTTTCGAATCAGACTGGTAGTTCCAGAGATTAGCGCGTTCAAACAAACAAAAAAAAACTCTTCAGCTTTATAATATTAGTATAGATAAAGGCCAAACCACATCTGACGGAAGAGTCATCGCCGATATTCCGTTGCGTAATTTACTCGAGGAATTTTAGTAACGCATCTTCGGTCAAATGTCTACGGTGTGAGATGTTTATACGGGATTATGTGTACCATCGGAGACAATGATATTATAAGTAAAAAGGTGTAGATAGGTTATAAGAGCTCAGCAAGCGACACGTTAAAATGTGGCTAATTAGCCAGACTTGACGTCAGTGTCACGTTGCCAGCGTCAACGGGTGCACTTCACGTACCGAGTGCATCAAAAGTGACCCTAAACTTCCGAAAATGCCGTCGTGTGTTATGAGATATAGCACATATTATACAAGCAAAACTTCTAAAAGTCAAGGAATCACATATCATTAGTAAAATCCTATTTATCTTAATATTTTAACAAATCAAACATTATATTCCTAAAACGTCATTACCGATCATAGAGTAAAATGATGCCTAAGAAACAGACAAGTCAGTTGCCTGACAGTAGGTACAAATGGTGGCATAATTATATTATTATTTATACTCAAATGTATATTTTTTTTTGTTATGATGAGGGAGGATAAATTAAATATTATATTACTACATTGAATCAAAATATAAATTTTAGTGTGTGGTAAAGTAGAATGTTTATCTTTAAGTGTAAGTATTAAATAAATTAATTGTTTTTAGATTTCTAACAAATGAACTAAGGTGCATCCAGTGGGTGGATATAGTCCGCAAACAGAGAAATGAATAATTTTGGCAACCGAATAAATCGAATAAAATATGCTCCATTCATTTTAAAGTCGAAGACAAGTACATGTCTGGCAAGGGATACACTTTATTAAAAAAATCTGCGTTTCCTGTTTTGGATGTAATTTGTTTACGGTTTTGTTAATGTTGCATTTTTATAGCGACCTCGTCTACTTGAATATTATTATTACTTATTAACTCATCAGTGAATCGCATTTTAGGCATATATCACGGTGTAAGGTAAAATGTCATATCTGATTAATTTATTCTACATCGTTTCTACTACACTAGACGACTCACTCACGCAATTACATTTGTCTCTTTTTCGTTCGCGATAATCGAATCGTACCATCCTGTCTTGACGTCTAATCGTAATGAAGTGTGCTATTGCAATATTTAGTTATTTATGTGTGTGTTAGTGTGCCGTTTTTGAAGATCGAATGTTGTGTAGGTAACCTATCTACACCTTTTTACTTATAATATCATTGATCGGCGACGTATTTTCCGTCAGAATGGCTTGGCCCTAAGTCATAATTATAAAGCCAGTTCGTTCGACTAAGTCGACGTAACCCCGTTGGGTGGGGCTCCTATTTCTGAGTGGTATGGTCACAAATGACCTTTCGCCCAAGTATTATTTCGCTTAAATGACCTTTCGCGAAAGTATATTTTCGCGTAAATAAACTTTCGCGCAAATATTTTTCGCGCAAGTGTCTTTCACGCAAGTGTCTTTCACGCAAATGTCTTTCGCGCAAATGTCTATCGCGCAAATGTCTTCCGCGCAAATGTCTTCCGCGCAAATGTCTTGCTACCATACAACAATAGCTATAACAGTAGGTATACTTGTTTTATTATACAATGGCAAGGTATACCTACAGCCAAGAGTTGACCTCAGTGACCCCTACTTACGGGTTCAATTCAAATAACACGACACCACTTATTAATAAGTGTTCCTAGATTTCTGATTGAAAATTCTGATATTCAACGTACTCGTAATACGATTAGGAAATCTTTATTGTGATACAAGTACCGAATTATATAATGGTATTTTCTTTTTAGGGATCTCGGTAATCAAACAATGGTTGTTTGTATTGCTCATATCAGTCTATCCGTGCATTTGTCAGCCTACTATAGGACTGAGTGTACCTTTTTGTACACTGGTACCTCCTAAAATATTCAGAAAGAACACTAAATAAGAAATTTAAAAAATGAACTAAATATTTAAATTGAAAATTGTCCCAGTTTGAAATATTATTAGAAATATTGTGCTTGAGGATAATTACGAACATGGGAATATTCCGAAAAATACGAATTTCTACTAAACCAGGCAATATTTATTGCTCTGGCAACGTAATAATACTAAAATGTGTAATGCAATGTAATGTTGCCGAGCAAAAAATATTGCCTGGTTTAGTAGAAATTCGTAATTTTCGGAATATTCACATGTTCGTAATTACCCTAAAGCACTATTCATACTACAGTTAATAACACAAAAATATTTACGTAACTGGTAACGTGCCCAGAAGACTGTCGGCATTGCCACGTTGTATAGCAATGCTAATCCTTTGGACAAAGTAAAGGCTTTTTAAATTATTTAGATAGATTTCTTTAACTGCCTCGTTGGTCTAGTGGTGGCAACCGCGACTGCTGATCATGAGGTCCTGAGTTTGCCCAAGTCGGGCAAAATGTTATTGGGTTTTTCCGTATGGAATTCCTCAGTAGCAGCCTGGTTTGGATTTGTGCCCGGTTGATGGCAATAGGCTCGCCCCCTATTTCATGGGACTTAGACGTAACTGGTGAAACGAGGGTATTACCTCTCCCCAACCCTTCGGGGAATACAGGCACAATGGTATGTTATGTTATACTTATATTTTATAATAATGTATTCTAAATGCAACTTTTTGGATTTTTGTTTGAATTTTAAATATTGATTAACGAAATCCTGTTCGACGTATTCAACACGCACTTGATTTGTTTACGATTCATGCAAATTATAATTTGTATAGCGGGATTTTTAAGCCTTCAATGGAAAAGGATCTTTGTAATGAAGGCTTCCCATTAAGTAGACAAGATTAATTTAAAATTGTTCAACGAAACAAGAGGATTAAGTATAATAAGTATGCTGATGATTTTATGCTTCATTTGGCTACGGGAAATTAAAATCAATACCCCGAAAGGTTCTTTAAATTAATTTAATTACACGTTTTATTAATAGATAAATAGGTATTTAAGCTAATACGATATTTTTATGTAGCTTATTATGAGGGTAGTATGTAGTATATGAAGGACTCTTACACTACATACAACCTGCTTTTGTGAAGTTGGTATAAAATTACCCGTCATTAAGAGAGATAGACGCATGTTTAAGTGTAGGCACACGATGCATTCAATTCAATACAACACAAATTGCATGCGGCTGAATATTGTGTAATAGAAAACCAACAGAATCTTGTAGGGGTGAACCGTGAATCTAACATTACAGTTATAGCTAATATTGGTCTGTCAGGATTGCGAGCATGGTAAATAAAGTAAATGAAACCAACATAGACTCTCCACCACTGAGAGTACTTTTAATAGGGTTACTGATTAGTTACAGAAACTAGTTCACAATAAATCACAATATAATAATTTACACAAGATCGGCAAATAAGGACAAGCTAATCAGATATAAAAGGACTTCTTCGGCGGTTCGACATAGAATCCTCTGCTCCGACGAATGACCACTGTTTTTATAACTTCGGGTACGTTGATTCATCTTGACGACTTCCTTTATCAACATTGTCCAGAGCAGCTACCGATAACAATTGTACCATGTCAGCCTTACATGGCACAACCTAGCAAAAACAAAACCCACCGCAATGTAACTAATTTTGTCTTTCCCTAAAATAACATAACGGTTAGTAACAATATACCACACAAAAGTGCTAATGTCAAGGAACAATACACTGTTGACACGTCTGTCTCATGTTTACAGCATCGCGTCGTCAAAAGTAGTAAGGACGTGCCGGGAGGATACCAGCCTATAGCGAAACGTGATACGAATTGTAAGGGCTGGTAGTCTTATACTTATAGGTACAGTCGGCAAATGAAAAGGTTCGTCAGTTTTCGAATTCATTCCATTCCCACGTCGCGGCCACATGTTACCATTTCAAACTGTTGAACGGAACTGACAGACATGGAAAATTGTGTTTGTTTGGTGGCAAAAATCAAAATTGTCTTTTACCTCCATATGACGTTGTACCGTGTATAGTAGTAGTAGTAGTAGTGTCTTTGATTTGATTTAAGGAGTTTAGTGTAAAAACGACACAATCAAATCGATGATTAAATAAATTGACATTACTAGTGTCTGTCACCATATCACCATTATTATCCTAACAAAAAATACATGTATTTCTATAATGTTGGCAATACATAGTCGGTGAAATAGTTCGTTTCTTGCACTGTGCAAGCAAAAATAGACCTTAAGGCGCATAAGCTTTTCATTCCGCTACTGTACCGATTGGGCGACGAGTAGTAGCCGCTCTGAACATCGTGCAGGTGGTTGCGAAATAGATTTTTTAGCAACAAAATAGCTTTTAGTTAACATTTAATTACTACGACGTTAAGATTGCCCATTAGTTAAGTATAGTTTACTTAATAGTTTTTACAGTAAATGTTTTCTTCTACAGGCGCGAAAGTTCGTAAAGCCTATGTTGAGAGTGACCACAACTTGACGCCCGACTGTACATTGTAATCCGTATCAAGCTGCTGTGTGTCACCGAATGTGAATAGACAACCCTTACGTGTGGTGAGATTGAAGAAAGGATTATAATAGAGGTGCGGTACAGGATTGGAGCTTGGTATCACACGTAGAACTACGAAAAATGTATTAGGGTTGTGGCGTTTTGATATTGTACGATGTACAATACGACTGTAATGTGCGTATGTCTAAGCTTCAGCGAAAGTAAGACGATTTTTCATGTTTCAATTGTTATATATATATATATATATACAAGGTTAGTCGGAAAGGGGGTACTAAGCCGCAGACCACTTAATGTATCACTGATGATTGTTCTAAAGAAAGTGTTAAAATTTAAAATTTCGATGATTTTTTTTTCCATCAAAAATTATTTTTATTTTAGTTTTTTCAAAAATTCTTCATCCCCGATTTAGTTATGAATTCAGAAAATGCAATTTCTAATCTGTGACCCCATATATGACTTAAATAGTAAACACAGCTGATCATAGCTATGGACAGATAGATTTTAGCATATTTTTTACGGAATCTTTGAAAAGCTATTTCTCTTAAACTATCGAGTTTTGGGGAAAGTTGTAGAACAAAAGTTATCCCTTATTATAGGTGCTTTAACACCCTTTCGGCTTAGTACCCCCTTTCCGACTAACCTTGTATATACAAGGTTAGTTGGAAAGGAGGTACTAAGCCGCAAATTTATTTAATGTATCACTGATGATTGTTCTAAAGAAAGTGTTAAAATTTAAAAATTCGATGAACTTTTTTTCCATCAAAAATTATTTTAATTTCAGTTTTTTCAAAAATTCTTTATCCCTGCTTTAGTTATGAATTCAGAAAATGGAGTTTCTAATCTGTGACCCCAAATATGACCTAAATAGTAAACACAGCTGATCATAGCTACGGACAGATAGATTTTAGCATATTTTTAACGGAATATTTGAATAGCTATTTCTCTTAAACTATCGAGTTTTGGGGAAAGTTGTAGAACAAAAGTTATCCCTTATTATAGGTACTTTAACACCTTTTCGGCTTAGTACCCCCTTTCCGACTAACCTTATATATATACTAGCGGACCCGGCAGACGTTGTCCTGCGGAAAAACAACGCCACCTACCGGGCCCAATTGTAAATCTAAACCATCCAGGGCGCCACCAAAACTCATACAAAAAAATTCATTCAAATCGGTCCAGCCGTTTAAGAGGAGTTTAGTGACACACACGTATAGTCGAATTATATATATAAAGATATATTTGTTATATTTTCGATATTGCGTTATTTAGTGTATTTATTACTTGTTCTAAGTACAGGGTGTCCGGTGGCAATTTTCACATTTGAAAAAATTATTACTTTTGAACGCGGGCAGCTAGAAGGGCGCGGGGTGAGGCGTTAGCAGCGCCAAGATCGTGAGTTTTTTAGTCGCAATGGTGCGTTGGTCGGGAGAGCATCGCGCTTTCGCTATCGAGGCGTTCCTACCAACTAGTTTTTCGCTTGCGGCGCAGCGTAAATTCTGTAAAAGAAAGAAGAAAGAAAGAAAATTATTTATTTTGGACTCACACAGGCAGTTACAGAAACAAAAACAATATTAAAAAAAGAAAGAATAAGAATTTAGAGTACCTGCACGAGGCCAAAAAGGGCTCCTATCTCAGCATAATGTTGCGACATTTAGAAAAAAAACAAAATGTCGCAACGCTGGTTTTCAGATAGGACCATAGTGATGCCACGGGCAATAACGACACAAATAAATAAATAAACATGTTACGTACATACAATATTAAATTTGAATACTACCAAACAAAAGCAATAAATAGATTAATATAAACTTATGTGTTACGTGTGTGTGTGTGGAATAGTCAATAAAATTATAATATACATAGTTATTAAATAAATTAAAGCCAAACCAGAAAAATAAATATATAATAAACTTAAGCATTTCCGGACGAGCCAGCCGCTCGGCCCTTCTACATCATTTGTCTATGGTTAGTTTATAACCAATGCCAATGAAGGGACGCGGATCCGGCGCAGGCTCCGACCGGTTTGTTGTGTAACTGGTTCAATATTCCACGAATAAGAGATGCGCCGACAAAAATTTTAATTCGATATTGGGTAGCAAAATTTAGAGCTTCAGGCTCAGCTGCGCGTCGCCAAGGCCCAGTTCCGACTGTATCAACTGAAGAAAATGTTTCTAAGTCGCGTCTCCGTAGAAAAAGTCGCTAACATCCTTTCGGCATAAGTTACTCTTGTTTGATAGTCACTTTCGTTCGATTTCTGGATTATTTGAATTTTATAAGGATGGAACTTAAGTTATTTCTTAATTATATTGGTGTAATGTTGATCTGGCGATGTCTAAAGCCGACGAACGCGCTCTTAGTGACATCCGTGGATTTTGCATAATTGAATCACTCACACGTTGGATGTTTTCTTCAGTTTATACAGTCGGAACTGGGCCTTGGTAACGCGCAGCTGAGCCTGTAGCTCTAAATTTTGCTACCCAATATCGGTTTAAAAGGTAAGGTCACCAAGTAAGGCCTACCTTAATTTTTTTATTACCTAACTAGCAGGTTTATAGTAAAAATGCACTGGTAATTTGAAATACTTATATTTATTTATTAAACTTTGTAATAAATGAAACATAATTGCTTTAGAAACAAAAATCACACTTTTGTGAACACAAATAACTAAAATGTCACTTTGGCCTTATTGGGAACCATGTGTCTTAATAAAGCCTTAATAAAAACAAGTAAACATTCAACTTCTTAATTAATACAAAACGTTGTCAATACTTATATTAAATCTAATGAGATCCTATTAATTACTTTTGGTCATTTTAGATCAGACTTAACGAGTTTCTTATCATGTAGAAGTAACCATATTAATCAGCCTTTTTTTTAAAACAATCTCCAGAACAGTAAAATATTTTATCAGCGGGTGTGAGTCCAACACACAGCTCATGATACCAAACGCCACAAGTAAGACATTGACGCATATCATCAACTCGATCTTCTTTACAAGCTGGACAGTACCAAGAAGGTTTATTATCGTGACGTTTTGGTTTAGATCCCGTAAGCTTATCTGGCGTCAAAAAAGCAGTCTTTTCTGAGGTTCGCTTTCGCGTTGCAGCAACTGCAGGTTGTGCAGATGTACAGCCAGTAATTGACACTGATTTTGGTGTCTTTGTGTTAATATTTATCATGGAAGAAGTACCAGGAACATCTTCTACTCTTAACGATGGTACTGTAATCTGTGACGTGGAATTCGTAGCATTGTCACCAAACAAATCTTTTGTTACCTCTTGAGCCCTGTAATTCAGAGACTTCTTGCGTGGAGCAGACGCTTTAACTTTAAACTTAGGAGTTGGTAAAAATTCATGAATCTCACACGTGGTTGATTGATTGTCTATCTTATGTGGAGTTCCAGCATTCGGATTGTTTTTTGAGAGCAAGGACAGTGGCAAATTCTCAGTATCTGTACCTGACCCATCTGAATCTTGCACATTTGCAGTTGGAATCTCATGTTCCCCCGATTCATCAGATAAGACAGCAATATTCTCACTGTTTGTAGGATTTGGAAGTTCTGACAACGCAGAGGGCGCAAACGCCTCTTCAGGAATAGCATCTGGGTTATATGGATACAGCCCTGTAGCGCGAAACCCATTCGAAATATTAGTAATAGTCATACATTTCGGCCATACTTGTGAGAGAATGACATTGAAGCTTGTCTTGTTAAGGGTTCGTTCGGGATGCTGGCTGACGTATTTAATCAACTCTTGGTCCCAATGGTGCTCAAAAGAACGATAAACAGATTTATCCATGGGCTGTAATTCATGCGTGGTATTTGATGGAAGACAATATAAAGTAATACCACATTTCTCAGCTTCCTCGACAATAGTAAAGTCCAGGTGGCATTTTGCACCATCAAATAGGAGGAGACATGGCCCTGATGTTCTGTATTTATGCAAATGATTAATAAACTCTATGAAAGTTTGTGTCGTCATACTTCCTTTTGGCGTCATCTTCACCAGAGAGCCTGGAGGTAAATTATCTTGGAATTATGGCTTTAGTCTCTTGCCTTTGAACAGTATCATTGGCGGAATAGCTGATCCTATAGCATTTCCGCAGCCTACCACAGTCACACTTTCAGCATGCTCATTCGCTATTTGATGAACTCTCTTTCTCCCCTTGGCTGTCAGAACTTCCTGCTGATGGTGCAAAGATATGCGACAATTTTTTTCATCGATGTTGTAAATGCTTTCAGGTTTATGTTCAATTCCAAGTCTATCCAGCACGCTTTTGTATTTGGAAAAGTAATCGCCAACAATATCTTTATTTAATTTTTGAGCACGAGCTGGGTTCATCATCTGTGCTTTACGACGTGCTAATTCAGGATGTCGTTTGAGAAATAACCTCAACCATTTCTTCCCCGCGGCATTTTTGGCATCATTGAAAGTGTTTGGAATTTTCTTAATTTTACAGAATGAAAAAGCCTGTACGCGCAACATCTTTGAAGTCATCGGCACTCCAACATCAGCCAAACGTATGATTCTTCTGACAAGTCCAGCTTCTTGTTCTGTAGTCAATATAGCCGACCGACCTAGCTTTCGTGTAGTCGAACCACTCTCTAGATGGTTGCGTAGGGTTCTTCTTGGGATGTTGTATCTGGCTGCAGCAGCATATGTAGATAACATACCCCTTTCTACCATTTTAACAGCGTTTTCCATCTGTTGCGAAGTCCATTGACCCCTTTTTTCTTGTGGTAGAAGCTGGTGATCCGTTTTCCATGATGTTACTGAAAACAAGGGTTTACTATTTTACTGTGATACTTTTCTAACTAACATAAAACATTGTCCTAATAAGGCCTGTACCTGTGCCGTAATAAGGCCTATACATTTTTTTAATAGGCTTTATTAGGGCATGGTACATGGGTAAACAAAACAACAATTATATGGAATACACCGATATTACAGCTTTTTCACTTATGTGAGGAGATGGCTAAACGTATAATTATCCTATAGACAGAACACAGCACACCGTGTACGAATAAAAATAAAAATACTTACTGTTTATTCTGCCAGAATTTTATAAAAACAAGCGTGCGCTCCGCGTCGTGGTTGTTTTCGACTGCAGGTTCCAACACGCTCGCGGCACGGACCGCTTGCTGTGCTTGTGTGCGTTAGTTAATGTACACGCACACTTCTACAAACATTGGCGGCCATTTGAAATCGTGAAGCGGGAAATTTAAAAAATAGGCCTTAATAGGACATAGGCTTTATTTGGGTCACCCACCTAACTTTTTGTCGGCGCATCTCTTATTCGTGGAATATTGAACCAGTTACAGAATTTACGCTGCGCCGCAATAAGCTAAAAACTAGTCGTTAAGAACGCCTCGATAGCGAAAGCGCGCTGCTCTCCCGACCAACGCACCATTGCGACTAAAAAACTCACGATCTTGGCGCTACTAACGCCCCACCCCGCGCCCTTCTATCTGCCCGCGTTCAAAAGTAATAATTTTTTCAAATGTGAAAATTGCCACCAGACACCCTGTAGTATAACAGTGTTAATGTAATTGCCTTATTGAAGACGCGTTAGCAAAAAAAAATCAATTGTTTAGTGTTTGATATAAGCAGTTATAACCTAGCGGTTAAACGCTTGCCTTCCATTCAGGAGGGTCTGAGTGCGATACCGGCCCGTACTTATGAATTTTTGAATTCATGTGCGGATTAGAATTTGATTATCACTTGTGTTAACGATGAAATAAAAACATAGTGAGAAAACCTGCACACTTGAGAGGGCTTCATAAAGTTCTCGATGATGTGCGTAGTCTAACAACCCGCACCAGGCCAACGTGGTGGACTAAGGCCTAAACCCTTCTCATTCTGAGAAGAGGCTCCTGCCCAGCAATGGGCATGTTGTTGTTTATCTAAGTGTGTTATTGTATTATGGTTTCCGTGAGACACATTCATATTTATAATTAATTACGGTGTAGTCACGTGCGTGACTGCCTTGTTGGTCTATTGGTCGCAAGTGCGACTGCTGAGCATGGGGTCCTGGGTTCGATCACCAGGTCGGGCAAAGTGAAATTGGGTTTTTTCGTTAGGAATTCCTCAGTAGCAGCCCGGAGTTTGGATTTATGCCCAGCTGATAGCAATAGGCTTGCCCCCGATACATGGGTCTTAAATTAAACGGCGAAATGAGGGTGTTACTATACACCTCTGCCCAACCCTTCGGGGAATACATGCGTGATGTTATGTTATGTTAATTAATACCTACTCTCTAACCCATTTAATGGTTAGCTCAATATTTATTCATTCTCTCTCCCTCTCTCTTTCTCTGTTGTCTGCACGCCTGTCTATGTTTAAGTTCACTGTTAACTACTTTTCTGTTTTAACAGCTTAGAATAGCGCACTGTTAGATATAACTTTTAATATGTTGTGGAAAATGTCGTAGGTCATACATTTATAACTCTTGTATATTTATAACTTAGTATAAGATTTTAATGTCTTTCTTCCTCTTAGCCTTTTCCCAATTATCTTGGGGTCAGCTACCAGTCTAACCAGATGCGGTTGAATACCAGTATTTTACACGGAGCGACTGCCATCAAACCTCCGCAACCCAGTAACTGGGCAACGCCGATATCCTAAGGTTAAACCGTTTGTCAGACTTTCGGGCTTCTGACTACCCGTAACGACTGTCATAGGTATTCGTATGACACCCGGGAACGACGGCTTAACGTGTCTCCGAGGCACGGAAGGGTCACGATGTCTAACAAATGGTCACCCATCCACGGACTGACCGCGGCAAGCGCAGCTTAACCTCGCAAATCGTACGATCGGCGCGGTTATTATTTAGCCACGAGCCCCTCTATAAGATTTTAATTTATGACTGTTTGTTTTCACGAATAAATAAAAAAAACACCCTTGGTGTTGGTTCACACGAATAATTCTAAAATTAATCATACACCAAAAATACATACCTAATTGTATTCCATCAACGTTCTTGTAAGATCGTCTTAAACAACAAAAGCGTGTTAAAACTGTTACCAGGGGCGTAGTCAGGTACAGACAAGGTGAGGCAGCTGCCCCCCCTAATAAGAGTCTGGTTAAGGGCTCAGTCGGAGTGTTCCCGAACCGAAGAGTAAATAAGTTTAAGCAACGTTGCATTTAAAATCGTTCAGAAAGGAGAATGGGCCTTTTGGTCTACCCCTCCTCTAGCAATGAGTGATATATCAGTAGAAAGGTTATTTTAACTAGAACTTTTTTTTGTATTACAGCTACTGTCAATTATTAGTATTTATGGAGTTAAAGCTAATTAACTGTAACCATTTAAAAACTATGTTAACGCTCAAATATTGCTATTTATTATCTTTTTTACACGTTTTGACATAGAATCTTTGTCATAATAATAATTTAAGATACCTACCACACGTAACACACGTAACATTGAATTTCCAGAAGGGGTAGGCAGAGGTGTATAATGCACCCACGTTTCGCCAGTTATGTTTAAGTTCTTTTTCTTCATACATTATTTGCAAATAATATGATAAGAACATAGCGATACTTTAGTATAAGTAACAAAAAAAGAAGAAATTGTGATAGTATGAATAAAAACGATTTTTCACCTTAAAGGTGTTATAACTCCGAAAATACTAACAATTGACTTTAGTTATGTTAGTACCAAATGTTTCGCTTTAAAAGTCCTTTCTTATGACATATCACTTATTGCTAGAGGAGGAGTAGACTAACTTCTAAACATTTCGCCCATTCTCCTTTATTCGTTTTGCATGATTTACACTCGCTTTTTTTCCATTAATAAACGTTTTTGTTGCATGAACCCCCCTCCGCTGATATAAATCCTCGCTATGCCCTTGTCTGACTGACAAAGTTTCGCCCTTGAGACACGCATTTTCATTTGACTATCACTTTGAGACTTTGTACTTTGTGCCTCTTTGCTATGCTTTATAATTAATGAGGGTTTTCCTTCACTATGGGAGTTGATGTTAAGTTTTAGTGTTTTTTCTTTTCTTTTTTAAACATAACATCACACCTGTATTCCCCGAAGGGTTGGACAGAGGTGTATAGTAACACCCTCATTTTGCCGTTATGTTTAAGTCCCATGTAATAGGGGGCGAGTCTATTGCCATCAACCGGCCCAAATCCAACCTCCGGGCTGCTACTGAGGAATTCCATATGGAAAACCCAATAACACTTTGCCCGACCTAGGGATTGAACCCAGGACCTCACGATCAGCAGTCGCGGTTGCCGCCGCTAGACCAACGAGGCAGTTTTTCTTTAATAATGCTTCTATAACTGTTACAATAAGAGCCATATTAGACTATCATAGATATATGATCAGAGATGTATGAGTCATTTTTATATGAAGAACCTATGACGGTGTAATAACTACATATCGTCAGATCGTCAGTGGAAAGGTAAAAAGACTAAAGCGCCAATATACCTACTTTACAGTAGAGACATACAAAGTATTTTTTTAAGAAAATAAACATTGTTATTTTTCTTAGAGTATATCATATTAAATAGATAAATGAATCATCAATAGATAGATTTAAGAAAATAAACATAGTTATTTTTCTTAGAGTATACATATTAAATAGATAATTTAATTATATATTTAATATGTATACTGTAAGAAAAATAACTATGTTTATTTTCTTAAAAAAATACTTTAAATCTCTCTCCTGTAAAGTGGGTATATTGGCGCTTTAGTCTTTTTACCTTTCCACTGATGATATGATTAATTGTATATGATCATAGTAAAGGGATCCTATTTGACAGCAAGCGTACAAATATGATCATTATCCGTCTAACCTCAAAAATGGCGTCAAAATGCATGTCTAGCAACGGAAAACATAGCTAAATCGTTATCCATCTTGATTATGTATGACGTTTATATGATCATAAGTGTAATGTGTAAAGTTTAAGAACAGCATCATTTTACTATGATCATAGAATCCTTGCAATCCTTTGTCACTTTCAAAAGACTCGTCAAGGATCACTACCTATCAATATAGTTAAGTTTGCATCTTTATGTATAGTTATTTATTGTCTGTTTATATTATGTATTACATACACATTAAACTATATATATTTATATATATATTTATTTATTTGTGTTTTTAGGTTTATTTAAAGTAATAATTTAATGTCTCCTCATTAATTGTTACACTGAGAACTACCTCTCTCTTTTTTTTCTTACACTTCATGTCCATCCAAAGGTTGTCTGGAAGAAATCACCTAGTGCGATAAGACCGCCCATTGTACATCTCTATTTTTATAGTAATGTTTCTTGTTTGTTTTGTGTACAATAAAGAGTATTGTATTGTATTGTATAGAATTTGACAGATATGAAATCATATTTGTATGATAAATATATGATAGTGTAATTGGAGCCTTAGAGAATTTAAAGCAGTTTTAAAATGAGGTTGTTGAACTCGTTCAAATAACTCATATTGAAAGGTACCTACGCATAAAGTTATACCAGCAACTATGTATCAATACCTAAAGTTAATTTTCCTCTGTACAGTCCCGCTTTAAACGCACACAAGTAATAACTTTTTAACAAAAATAAAACCGACTTCAAATTGTCTATCTCCGCAGTTCTTCATCAGATCTTCACTAAATTTAAATGGGACTCCTTCGAAAGAATACTCTTTCAAACAAAAAAATAATCATTAAAGTCGATTCACAATTAGCAAAGCTATCGCGGAACAAACATACAAAAATAAAAAACACAGTCAAATTGAGAACCTCCTCCTTTTTTGGAAGTCGGTTAAAAACTAGATCAAAGATAGAGGAGGATGAAGTACACTTGTTTAAAAGTACCTAAAACTATTATAAATTCCAAATATACAAAGACAATTCACTAGATCATTTAACGAAGGTTGTGTGTCAAAAAGGGGGCAACCGCACGAGATAAGGGTTCTCGACAATCAGGCTGGGAGCTAACTGCTCGGTAAACGTTACGCAATTTGTTGAGGTTTCGTGTTACTAATTCACTCATAATTTGATACTATAGACTTTGTTGGCTCTTATTTTGTGGTCGGAATGTTTTCGTCTGGCATATAATATCATCCTAAAGCGGCATTTCTATTATACAGGGTGTAAACGAAATCATGTAATTCCTTCAAACCTCGTGATGTACTGCTGACATAGATTAAACCTGCATGGGATACTTTTGGAAACAATAAAAAAAAGATTACAAAAAGTAAACATGTGTTTTTAACGTGAGGCATTTTAACGGCCTTAGTCCGCCACGCTGGCCTGTTGCGGGTTAGCGGATTACACACTCCATAGAGAACTTTATGAAGCCCTCTCTCGTGTGCAGGTTTCCTCGTGATGTTTTTCCATCACCGTTAACGCAAGTGATAGTCAATTTCTGACCCGCACATGAATTCTAAAAGTCAGAGGTGCGGGCCTGTATCAAACTCAGACCCTCCAGAATGGAAGGCAAGCGTTCAACCGCTAGGCTATAACTACTGCTACATGTACTCCATAAAAAAATAGTTCTCGATGGTGTGTGTAGTCCGCCAACCCGCACCAGGCTAGCGTGGTGGACTAAAGCCTGTACCCTTCTCATTCTAAAAAGAGTACTAGCCCATATCCAGCCGTGGTACAGTAATGTGCTGATTATGTATGAATCTATATGCCTAAATATAGAAGTCAAAAACCGAAAAAAAAATTTTTTGCTTCCAAAATCCAGCCAATATCACAAGCAACTACCTCAAAGTCTTCGTGGAACATTAATGGCCCATAAACAAACAAGTAAATACCGCGTAAAACAGAACAATGTTAGGTACATTTATATAAGACCTTTAAGGGTTTTCTGAACAGTTTTAGTACTAAAGATATTAGTAGCTAGGATG
Source organism: Amphipyra berbera (assembly GCA_910594945.2). Taxonomy (NCBI): domain Eukaryota; kingdom Metazoa; phylum Arthropoda; class Insecta; order Lepidoptera; family Noctuidae; genus Amphipyra; species Amphipyra berbera. The sequence continues at coordinate 7,119,365 of OU343144.1, read as the reverse complement.
CTCGTTCAGCGTAATGGTTATTTTTAGTGTTCCATTTAGTCTGAGAAGCGTATTGCTTATTTAAACGTTCATATGTGTGCCGACAGGAAGTGGTGCTTTCACCTTATCATTTTTTTATCGTCGGGACATGCTCATGTATGTCTCTCGCCCGGGGAAGGTGAGGGAGTCTGCTGGACTCTTACCGGCTAAAAACCCACGGTGTTCCTCCTCCTGACCGTCGGCCGTGGTCGTGGGATTCGTACAAGCATGCACCACATCCCCGGCAGGACCTTCACCTTATCCTAACCTAATATAACATAACAATACGCCTGTATTCCCCGAAGGGTTGGGCAGAGGTGTATAATAACACAGTCATTTCGCCGTTATATGTAAGTCCCATATAATAGGGGGCGAGCCTATTGCTATTAACCGGGCACAAGTCCAAACTCCGGGCTGCTTCTGAGGAATTCCACACGGAAAAACCCAATAACACTTTACCCGACCTGGGGATCAAACCCAGGACCTCACGATCAGCAGTCGCGCTTGCCAAAATGAGACCAAAGAGGCAGTTATCCTAACCTATTAGCAATAAATGTTTTTTACATCACCTGATGAATGCTATCATGAAAATGAGATAGTTAAGAGTAATGGAGTTACAATTCTTAAGAAGTACTTGCATATATTTTAAAGTAATTAATTAATTCTTCAATGTGTTGAGACGAAACTATGGTTCAATAGTGTAACTGCATTTCCAAAGTTTATATTGGGAATACACATACCGTATCGACTCGATTCCTATGCAAAAATAAAATCGACCAACAATCGAAAGATGTTTACTTTTATACGCCTCAACATAGAGCACCTTCGCACTGGCATTTATCCAGCGTAAGTGCTTATTGAATGTATGCGTAGCGCAGACGCGGCAGTAACGCGACGCATACGCCGCGGTAACGTAGCGTAGCGTATGCGTCGCACCTACGCGACGCATAGGCTCCACGTGTGTTCAACGAGTGCCTACGCCGCACAAACGCCAGAGTGAAGAAGCCCACACTTCTTCTTCTTCCTGCCCTTATCCCACTCTAGGTGGGGTCGGCACAACATGTATTTCATAAATCCATGTTGTTAGAGGTTTTGGCTTATTCAACACTCCTTGGGAATACTCGTTGCGCCGTCGCGCGGGTGACCCATTGTGCTCGCTGATATTATGCACTGCATCCCAAATTAATATGCTTGTCAATCTTATTGCCGGCAACTAAGCAGACTATTGTCTTCTTGGTGGAGTATACTTGAAGTTCCTCGACCCACTCATTCAGTTTTGCTAGGGACTTTGGTTCTGACACATCGTAAACTAATATAGCACTGTGAGCTTCTCTGTAAAAACTTGAAGGCAATGTATCCCAAATACCAAGAAGAAGCCCACACTTACTTAACACATTAAAGTTTAGTAAGGCCTAAAGAGCCGCTTTAAGCATGTGATAGTATTATTATAATTTATTCCATGCTTAAAGTGTTTGTTAAATTAGTAATTAGTACGTACATACTTAGCTAGACATGTGCATTACACCAAAGTTTCTCACACCTCGCCCCTACGGTAAAACTTTAATGCGAATGTCTTGTTTCGCTGAGAAATGGACTTCGTATACTAAGTGTAAGCTCATTTACGTAATTATTATTACAACACAATTTAAGAAATATGAGCCTGCTTAATTTTAGCAATAACAGTTAAAAGGACATTGAACTTGATTGCGACCTTGTTGACGTTTAAACTTCTGAAAACTATCAGGCACTTAAACAAAGTTAGATATTGGAATAAATACAGTGATACTTGGATTTGAAGGACTGTAAGACCCGTTATTAATAAACAACTTTCTTTTGATAGATTTTCATTTTATAGCAGAGATAGCCTAGTGGTATTATCGTCTATCTGCCAAGTCATAGGTCTCGAGTTCGAACCCAAAGCACGCATCTCTGACTTTTTGGATTTCATGTGCGTATTGTATAATTATAACTTGCTTAAAACCGGTGAAGGAAAACATCGTGAGGAAACCGGCATGCCTGAGAGATATTTCTCGATGGCATGTAAAGCCAAGTCAGAGGCCCATGAGCTGCATAAACTCTGACACCGGGTTAATCACTAACCACACGAAAAGAAGATGAATTTGAGAGATCCCTCTTAAGTGTACTTTTAACATGACTTGAGAGGTACTTAAAAAATTTGTTAAATAAATGGAATTGAACTTTGTGGTAGCTGATGAATGTGAACCTTAGGATATCAGCATTGCCCAGTAACTGGGGTGCGGAGGTCTGATGGCAATCGCTCTATGTAAAATACTGGTATTCAGCCGCATCTGGTTAGACAAGAAGCTGACCCCAATATAGATGGGAAAAGGCTAGGCAGAACGTATTGCAACGCAGCTTTTGTCAACCCATTGCAGAGGAAATGCATCCTCCTTCCTTATTACCCCACTTAGGTATACCATCCCACAATCACATCAATCTTGTATGCTATGATCTGCTCATATAGACACGTTCGGTGCAGTGGCTGAGCGATCGGCTTCTGTGCTACGGGTTGTAAGTTCGATTCCCGCACGGAACAAGTATTTGTATTGCCTACAGATAGTTGTTCCGGGTCTGGGATGGGGATGTTTGTGCGTGTGAAGATTTGTGTCTGTAAACGCACCCACGATACAGGAGACAACCCTAGTGTGGGACAACGTTTCGTTAAATAAAAAAAAAGCACTTCAACGACCTACGACGTGACCCCATGGAATGATTAAGCTAACCCGCAACGGAATTAATCAGAGAAATGTAAGTAATATCATTATTTTCCATTTCAGTATTCTTTCCTCTTATTTTTCATTCGAGTTTTAAATGGAAACAAGATTTGTAACTGCTTCGTTGGTCTAGTGGTGGCTAGCGCGACTGCTAGTCGTGAGGTCCTGGGTGCGATCCCCAGGTCGGGCAAAGTGTTATTGGGTTTATCCGAGTGGAATTCATCGGTAGGAGCCCGTAGTTTGGATTTGTGCCCGGTTGATGGCAATAGAATTGCTCCCTTTTACATGGAACTTAAACATAAGGGAGAAATGAGGGTGTTACTATACACCTCTGCCTAACCCTTCGAGGAATTCAGGCGTGATGTTATGTTATGAATTATTTATTTAATTTTTCGCCATAATATAAAAATATGAGATTTTATTTTCCATGAGTCTTGTTGAAATTGCTCTAAATACCTACCATTAGACTAGTAATGTTATCTATGTCCTATAAGCGTAAACTTTTTGTATAGTTAACTCTTTGCAATATTTTATTTTTCATTACGTCTTTGTGCCACAGCCAAACACATTGTGTTTTATTTCAAGGTAAATCTTACTCCAAAATTCTAATCCTAACAAGTCTATTTTCTCTAAGAATACCTACTTATGCCTAAGCTTACTTACACGTTCAAAGTTAAATTTCCCAGCAGTGGCTTACAAATGTAATATATTCAACATTTTTATATGATGAGCTTATGCAAACACAGACCTCTGTCTTGGAGACTACTTAACGTCGTTTTGTGTAAATACTTTTAGGCAAGTTTGCAGAAATATTCATTAAAGGAGATGTTTCATTTTCGGCCATAAGATGTACATTTATCGAAAAAGGAGAAAAAAATCCAAGAATTGAGGAAAAATATTCTTTCGTGAATTTAAACCTGATTTGATGTGCACAAAATATAATAAGTTTTCAATTATTGCCATATTCTATTCAACATGGCGTCCTATAGTTTACATAGCCTGCTTTCGTTCTGAAATCATGTCAAATCAAAACATAATTCACGTAGACGTTAAATATGAAAGGTATGTGTTCTTGTACAATTAATAATAATAATTATTCTCTTAGCCATTTTTTTCGACTAATTCTAAGCTAGTGTGACGATTTCATCGTTAGAAAAATATTTATTCTTCTTTTTTGACGTGTACTTCTGAACGAAAAATTCAAAATGTCAGGTCACAGTCAGTCAGTAATTAACAAATATCAATTTCTAGGTTAGGTAAACGTCATCTTTACAACCTCTCACGGCTGTCATAACTCTCACGACAAACGTCAAACATTTTTAACTTTTATTTTGTGCATAAAAAACATTTGATATTGTGAAATAAATGTTACTGTAAGCTATTCAGGGTTCAGTTTCCCAGCTTTTCTAAAAGGTACACCTTATGGCCGGAGTCCCATACAAAAATGAAACATCTCCTTTAGTTCTTTTTTTTTATTTGTTACTAGGCCTGCGTTTGGCCGCAATCTCGCCTGATATTAAGCGATGACGCGGTCTACGATGGAGCACGCTTGCCCAGAAGAAACCGATTCACTCGTGACTTGAAGACACCCAGATTGCAACTGTCGGGGAACACCCACTCGGGCAGTGCATTCCACTGTTTGGCGGTTTTCACAATAGTTACACAATTACAATTAGTTACTGTTTAGTTATTCTTCAGGCTTCTATATACAATACAAAAGTCTAGGTTGGCAGAACATTTTCAATGTCTAAAACTCCATTTTGATGCAAAATATCTTTAAAATACATAGTAGGTGTTTATTTTGGTGCTTTCTTACTGCCTTGTTGGTCTAGTCGTTGCAAGCGCGACTGCTGAGCATGGGGTCCTGGGTTCAATCCCCAACTCGGGCAAAGTGTTATTAGGTTTTTTCATCAGGAATTTCTCAGTAGCAGCCCGGAGTCTGCATTTGTGCCCGATTAATGGCTCGCCCTCAATTACATGAAACTTAAAAATAGCTGGCGAAACGGTACTAAAATACCTCTAAGTACCTTCGGGGAATATAAGGTATGATATTTAATGATATTTATATTTTTATATTGCAAACAAATGAAGTGAAAAACTGCCCGCGTAAAAGAGTCATTGAAATAGTTGCAATATTCAAAATAAATGGCGTTCACCTTGACTTTTTACAGGCAACATTTCTTCATATATGCGCACCATTACTCGTTGAAAAACAGTGTATCTAATAAAAAAGCTCTGAAACAAGAGATCGTAAATCTTTGTAAAAATGCAATAAGCTCACGTAAACAGCGGGCACTCGATCTGATTTGTGAGAAAAATTTACAATTTTACGAGTTGTCGGGCAAATTATTATCTCGTGTTTACGGGGTGAAGTGTACGCGGTTAGTGGAGATTCGTTTTATTATGCCCATGATTGTTGGAGTGAAATTCTCAGTGGTCGGAAAAAACGGGGAGTTTTATGGGAATAGCACTACCGCTCTGGGTGACCCGCGAGTTTTTATTATGGGTACCGTAAAGATTACAATTGTGGGCAATAGACATTATTGTATGTGCCTGGTAGAACCATACCAAATGGAACTGTCAAAATTAAAATGTTATCTGAATTTCATATGACAACGTTTTTTAGATACCCTGTAATTCTGCGTCTCAAGTAATTTTAAAATGACATTCGAGGGAGTAACTACCACATTGGTCTAGTGGTGGCAAGCGTGACTGCTGATCGTGAGGTCCTGGGTTCGATCCCCAGGTCGAGCAAACTGTTATTGGGTTATTCCGTGTGGAATTCCTCAATAAGGGCCCGGAGTTTGGCATTGTGTCCGGTTGTTGGCAATAGGCTCGCCCCCTATTACATGGGACTTAAACATAACTGGCGAAACAAGGGTGTACTAAAACACCTCTGCCGGACCCTTCGGAGAATACTAGGCGTGATGTTATGATATGTTATATTATTCGAGGGAGTTCCCAAATGAGAGATATTTATTAATACGGGCATTAATGCGCCCCTTTCGAGTTTGCTTGAAATTTAACATGCAGCATCTAACACTCGACACTAATCCAGAATAAACATGAAATTCACATTTCATATCCCACCAACAAGGAAAAAACACCATGCTATTTATAGCACATCTTCCGTCAACAAAACATGATCTCAGCTACCTCTGTCTGACGTACAATCTCCGTAAAATATAAACTTAACACCTTCATATATAGAACATCATTGTCAGACACTGCGTCGAAATCTGATAGCAATATCCGTGACATGGTATGAAAAACAATGGTACCTGTCTAATGTGTTTGCGTTAACCCTTTTCACCTCAGCTGATGAGAAAGGAAAGATTCTTAAGCGAACAGATCATATTTCTATATTTTTTTTACCTTCCTATTTTAGTTCTTCGAAAGTTACATAAATCACAAGTATACTATCTTCTTCTTTTTTATTTTTAACCTTTTTTCCTAACGAACAATCTGCATCGTGAATTGGAAATAACTGCATCCCGTAAAACGATTTTCTTTTCCTTTTTTTAATTTGGTCGAATGGACATCTAAATTAATCTTCTTTAAAGTATACAATACAACCCTAATACCTACCAATACAATAAATAATACTGACATCAAACAATATGAATAAAATGGTGCGTGTACTCGTGTTCACGCAGTAGAAGTTATACTTCGACTTATATGGTGTCCATCAGAGACAAGTTACGGACGTCTATTGCCGCGCAGAGACGTCCGATAATTGTCTCCAATATTCAGTTTCGATAATCTGATCCGATTATCGGAACACCTCCGATTTGATAGGTTTTTCCATACTAAACACTAAAATAGAGACAAAATTACATAACAAAGACGTTCAATACACATTAATGACGATATAATTATTGGTTGACGTTTTACCTCCAAAAAGGTTTATACGTTTAAATATAAATTAGAATGAAAATTTCAACGTATAAACCTTTTTGGAGGTTGAACCATTAAAATTTGTTACCATCGTTGCTATGGTGACAAATGACAAGTTTTTGACTGCCAACTTCATACTGCCAAATTTTCGTGACCTTGTGCCACTCAATTTTACTCTAACTCTCAACCAAGGATATAATACTCAAAGAAGATCTCGAGAAACACATCAAAAAAGTATAACTTCAATAAAAACCGATGAAGAATCAAATACTCCCAACATTTCTCTGCGTATAAAGCGAAGATCCGATATTTATAGGCACAAACGAAATCTCTCACTAAATGTGCCGGGAGCTGGCGTACAAAGGGAAACCTAAAAAATTGTTATCCTTTGCCCGTTCCCGATCGTCAAGTACACAAAGCGTGTCAGTGAGCTCGGCAACTGTGAGCTGTTAGGGGTTAGGTATATTGCAGGATTTTATACTCGAACAACAATTTTGTCGATAGTTAAAACACTCATAGGGTTTTTCATATTATAATTGTAAAATACATATAACGGAATCGTGTAGAGGTGCATCTATCATTACAGATTATAGTTACTATAGATCTGTCAGGATTGCGGGTATGGTAAATAAAGTAATTGAAACCAACATAGACTCTCCACCACTGAGAGTACTTATATTTAGGTTAGTGGTTAGTTACAGAAGCTATTTCACAATATAATAATTTACACAAGATCAGAAAATAAGGACAAGCTAATCAGATATAAAAGGTCAGACTTCTTCGGCTGTTCGACTTAAAATCCTCTGCTCCATCGAATGACCACTGTTTATTATAAAACATCGGGTACGTTGATTCATCTTGACGACTACCCTCCTTTATTAACATTGTCCAGTGTTACCAGCTACCGATTACATAATAGTAGCCTAAATGTGCGCAGCTGTACACGGGAAAAGCAGTGTTTAAAAGCTTGCCTACCATCTAGGAGGGTCTGAGTTCGACCCCGGCAGTCGCCTCAGACTTTTCGAATTGATGTTGGGATCAGAATTTGATTAACATGAACAATGAAGTAAAATGTCATGAGGAATGCTGCTCAACTGACAGCGCTTATGGTGTGTGTAGTCCGTCAACCTGCACCAAGCCTGCGGTATGGACTATGGGACTTAAACTCTTTTCATTCTGAGAAGAGGTCCGAACTACTAACAAGAAAGAAAGAAAAAATATTTATTTGCGCCAACATGACGCACAAAAATAAAATATAAACAAAAAGAAACTATTGGGAAAAATATGCGTCACATCCACACAAACCGGCCATCGCTCAGCATAATGCTGTGTCTCGTGTGCGAAACGGAGCCACAGCGCTGGTTTTCAGCGACAAAACAGCCGTTTGATAAAAAGTTTATCTTGTACCCAAGTCCTTACTTGTTGATTTAATAAATAAAACGGACTCTGTTTCAGCGTAAAACTGACGTGATATAGGGGTTCACATGCAACGTTTGATACACTTTATGATTAACAAGCGGCCCGTCCCAGCTTCGCACAGGTGGACAATTTTCCCGTTTTTGCAACATTTTTAATTTATGCTCCGCTCCTATTGGTCGTAGCGTGATGTTATATAGCCTATAACCTTCCTCGACAAATGGACTATCCAACACAAAAATAATTTTTAATTCCAACCAGTAGTTCTTGAGATTAACGCGTTCAAACAAACAAACTCTTCAGCTTTATAATATTAGTATAGATTTCAAAGCTGATTCGAAGTATACATTGATATTGATCACTGCATTGCATTGTTAAAGTATTGTTGGTGTTGATGAACTATATTTAAAAAAATATAACTCTGTGCGGTTGCACAAACAGGGTGAGCCAATTTAAAATAAATCAAGTACATTTTAAAAATAAAGTGATAACCCTACTGAAATTAACTATCTTTAAAATCGGTCAAAAATTAAATGTTCAAATAATCTAAATTGTTATAAGCTAAACTAAAAAAAAATCTCACGAGTAACACACAGCTAAAGTAACGAAAATAATACTGACGTGGCTCGTGGACCTATTCTATCGTTCCACTTAATAAAAAGAAAAGCAAGGTAAAACCGGATTTTATAGTTAGGTTTTTAAAAGCATGGCACAAATGGGTGAACTACACTTAGGTTGCACAGATATGTCAATGATATAAGCCATACAATTATTTGCCAAAACAAATGTTGCAAACCCTTGATTTAACAGAATTGAAGATTTCAAATCATAATGTAGTCAACACATCGAGTCCCCTCCGTAGGCCCCGAGGCCGGAGAGCACGTTAAACCGTCGGTTCCGGGTCTCATACGAATACCTATGACAGTCGTTGCGGGTAGTCAGAAGCCCGAAAGCCTGACAAACGGTCTAACCTTAAACTATCGGCATTGTTCAGTAAGCGGGTTGAGAAGATCAGATGGCACTCGCTCCGTGTAAAATACTGGTATTCAGCCGCATCTGGTTAGACTGGAAGCTAACCCCAACATAGGTGAGAAAGGCTAGGCAGAACGAACTAATGTAGTAAACGGATGAGACATAACTCGCTATCCCGATACACTTATATGTTTAGATTTGTGCCCGGTTGATGGCAATAGGCTCGCCCCCTATTACATGAGACTTAAACATAACGGCGGAATGAGGGTGTTACACCTCTGCCTAAACCTTCGGGGAACACATGCGTGATGTTATGTAATATTTACGTTAATAAATTAATGGAGCACTAACACAGATGATCAAGATTTTCAAGCCAATTTCGGAGATCAAGAATGAGATGACGACTTCAAAACTCACCCTTTGCACTATTAAACCATTTATAGCACAAGCATATTTAACTTTCGAGGTTTTAATAGGAACACTAGCAGTGGCGGTCCAGGGGGGACTGTAGGGGTCATGACCCCCTTCTCCCAAATCGAACACGTCAAATTGCCAAACCTCCTAAAATGGATAATTTAATCATTTATAAAAAAATATGTGCAATAAATACTAATGACCTCAATTTATTTTACTGTTTTAATATGACCCCCCCCCCCCCCGCAAAGTCTTTGGCTGCGACTGCGCCTGAATAGTAGTAATTTGCAAGCCAAAAATATAGCAATCTTAAAAAATAAATAGTTTATATTTACAACAGATATTTGCAGAATAGGTCTGCTACAAGGCGAGGCTTTTACCGGATGTCATGTGGCTACGGCGCCGGATTTTCCCCACTCCCGGCTCAAAAGCTGTCCACACATGACGTCATACCATACTATATCACTTGCATGAAATGTTACTTTAGTTAGAAAAATATATCCGCTCTCGCCTCTATGGCGAATGCGGCTAGTAAGTGTACGGACATGGATTCCAACTGCGTTGGGCGAAGCGAAGAATGGGCATTATAATTATTAAAAACGTTCTTTTAAATGGTGATACGCTCGCCATATGACTCATGGGATCTATTGACGTGGTCACATCAGTGATAACCTTGTGGTGTGACCGTCGGACTGTCAAGTCATAGGTCTCGAGTTCGAACCCAAGGCACGCACCTCTGACTTTTCGGATTCATGTGCGTATTGTATGATTATCACTTGCTTAAAAACGTTGAAGGAAAACATCGTAAGAAAACCGGCATGCCTGAGAGATATTTCTCAACGGCATGTGAAGGCAAGTCAGTGGCCCATGGGCGGCATAAACTGACACCAGGTTAGTCACTAACCACATGAAAAGAAGATGACGTGGTAGACAAAATGAAAGTAATTTCGTACTCTTTTAGTTTTGCAGTTATGTGCTAATGATGACCAATCATTACTGGTTATCCTGTAATCTCTTTTACGATTTGCCGCGGCTCCGCTTTGCTATGTCAGGGCTACATTGCGAATCCCGCGACCCCAGTCATATAGGTCCATTGGAGGAACACCGTGAGGTTTTAGCCGGTAAGAGTCTGGCCAACCCTTCGTGATACCCGGGGCGGAGGATATCCAGGAGAATATCTCCACGAAAAAAAAAGCAACCTCGCGTGTCTAGGTTAGCACGAAATTCAAACGAACTATTACCGACCTACCTACGTCATATTACTATTAAAATGCATTTTTTTTTATTCTTGACTTGATCGCGTTTGGCCCTAGTCTCACCTGATGATAAGCGCAGACAAGGTCTAAGATGGAACACACGAATGCAAGGAACAGGGATATAGACGGTTTCCCCTATACCCTACTGGCTTTCACATACACACGATGGAACACAGTTAACTGCTTGGCGCCGGCCTTTAATGTGAGGGTGGTAGCTAGCCAGGCAGACCGTATAGATCCAACCATCAAACGAATAGGACAGGAGTTTATAAAATATTACGAGCACAAAACTGTGTCCTACATACAACGACGTGTGGTTTTGACCGGATGTTATGGCGGACAGCAAAATATGACTACGAAGCCTGTTTTCGATGTGTGACGTCATACAATATAATATGCAGGCTGTATAAAGACTAATTTATTAAAATGTGAGATCTTGTTATTAATTTATTTAAAAAAAAAATGTGAGCGATAATGTTTTATACCGTTATTCGCGTTTATTTATTTATTAATTATTACCAACGAATGATACATTTTTGATACACTTAAATAAATAACGTAATGTTCATTCAATTATCGGCAATAACAGGTTACATAGCATTTACAATAATTATAGGCAATCACGCGTTCGCTGATGAAAAACGTTTACTCAACATAAATATAAAACAAACTACTACCAATACAAACAATAAAAGAACCTTAATCCATCAATCATCTCACATCCAATATCTACTGGATAAATCTGAATTTTACAATAAAATCACGGGAAGCTTATACTTCAATATCGAAATGAAAATTCTAGAAATCAATATGAATATTCAAGCAGATCAGCTAACCACTTCACATCAAAAAGAAAGACTCTATCTGATTCCACAATACCGAGAGAGCCTTTTAATTAAATTGATTTCTGCAATAGGTACTGTTCACTTAGTCGTACGGAAAACTCAATATTCATTAATCGAGAATCAGAATCGTATCGATAAAAACGATACAATATAATGAATGCAGCTAGGGTTGCCAGCTCTTCAAATAGAACAAGCGGACGATGTTCACCGGATATTTCTTTATAATTTTCTGCACTATGGTGGCACTCAAGGTGGACTTATGCTGTATGGCACAATACACCATCCATCCCCTATAACATTTTGTTTCAGCAGCCAGATAATATACTTCAATAATACACCAGTGACGACATACAGAATTACCGTTGCGGAAAAACTGGGTTCTTAGTCATAAAATCCTTACGGTGAATAGGAGCAATGGCTGAGCAAGGAGGTTATAAATTCAGTTTTCATAAGGGCGATGCCTCATTAGTGCGTTGTGTTGCGTTGTCGCAACAGATCAACGCATTGTATGCCACACCTGCGTTGCGACGACGCACGATTTCGCAGCGCAAAATAACGACGCACGTCTCGTTTGCCCCTCTAGCAGTGGAACACTGTCCGTCGTCGCACCGGAGCTCCGACAGCGCAGCGCATCACCCTCCTCGTCCGCCGACCCATTGAAACGTCGTGCGACGATGCGACGCTTTAATGTGGCATGTCATTTAAAATATATTATGGAAAACGACGCAGCGTTGCCGCTGCGACGACGCAATGCAACGCACTAATGAGGCAGAGATCTAATCTGACGAAAGCCGGACATTTTGTTTAAAGTAAAATAAAATAAAAAACGCTAATAAAATTTTACAAAAAAACCGGACAGGGCTTTATAAAGGCGACAATATCCATTGACAACCCTAATAGTGGCACACCTCAGTCGATGGTGATAAAATTCGTGCTATATTATCGATAACAAATACGGTTAATTGATGTAGGCAATTTCTTATAATGGATAGCTCTCGCATTAAGTGGCGAAGTATAAAATAAACGTTGGTAGGTGATACCAAGTGTAACGGAAAGGTAAAATTATCCTTGAGGCCTCTTGTCTAAGGGGATGTTATTTTTGCCGGATAAGATTTTTGCCGGACGTAGATCCGTCATGTACACAAAGATAGTTACAGTAGGGGAATGAAAAGGTTCATCAGTTTTCAAATTCATACCTTTCCCACATCGCAGGCACATGTTACCTTTTCAAACTGTTTAACGAATCAGACCAATGCATGGAAAATTATGTTTAATTATTTGGTAGCAAAGATCAAAATTGACTTTTGCCTCCATATGACGCAGTAGTGCCATGTAATGTGTTTGATTTGATATAAGGAGTTTTATTATAAAAAACCATGACGTCAATCAATTCGATGATTAAATAAATTGACATTATTAGTGTCTGTCATCATGTCACCATTATAATTTTTGATATCCTGTCAAAAAATACTTGTAATTTCATTTCTCTAATGTTGGCAATACGTAGTCGGTAAAATAGTTTGTTTCTTGCACTGTGCAAGCAAAAATAGACCTTAAGGTGTAACGTTTTCATTCCCCTACTGTACATAATTCTAAACTAGTATACCACCGTTGTTCTTATGTAGGTCCGGTGATTTCGCCGGATCTAAACACGTCACCGTGGACAAGTGGGCTGAAAGGGCAGGGGACAAGGGCGTGAAAATACCCATGAATATGAAATAATGTTCATTTTTTGTAGAATTCATTTGGTCCTCAGTTAAAAATTGTTCGTATTGATGGGTGCTTGCCCCTTTTTCACCTTTCTGTTACACCTTGTATACTCACTTGCTCCCAATTTACCTATGTGATGTGATGATAAAATAACAAATGAACAAATAAATTAATAAGTGTAAATTAATTATATTCAGTAACAACGAATCTAACACTAAATAATAAAATCAACGTAATTAAATTAATTAACACGGCAAAAGACATAAATATTTCGTTTTTAAGCCTACCACAGACGATAAACTTTAAGAGCGATCTAGCCCGTAGCGCAAAAAAAAATTAAACATTCACAAAATTTAATTCTTTGTGCGCCGTGGACTATATCTGGCTAAAAGTCTGTCGTCTGCTGTAGGCCTTATCTAATTAATAATTATCACGTTGAGTCTCCAACGAACGCCAAATTGAAATGTTTCCCGAACAAGCCCGACTTCTAACGATACGTTCCGAGATCCTGAAACGTAATACAGCAAAAATTACTTACGGTCATAAATTATTCTTGTATGTGAATTACGTAGTAGGTTCGTTTAGATCATTGCTATAAGGGAGATATGTTATGGCCTATGGCAGTGCTGCATAAAGGCCTCTCTTAAGCGGGGAGATAATTAATTTAGTCTCGACACTGGATAAGGATAAATTGGAGGAATGGTGGCAAAGACTGGAGAGTGTTGGCTTGAAAATGAGCAGAAGCAAAACGCAGTATATGTTTTGCGATTTCGGCGGTCTCTCCAGTCCTATGCCTATTACTCTCGCTGGTATATCCTTACCAGTCTGCTCCGACTTCCGGTACCTTGGGTCACTCGTCCAAGGGGATGGTGAAATTGACCGAGAGGTTACGCATCGGATCAACTCAGGTTGGATGAAATGGCGACAGGTCACAGGGACAACTTGTGACCAACGGATGCCCCTCAAGCTGAAGGGCAAAATCTACAAATCCATTATAAGACCTGTCGTGCTGTACGGATCAGTGTTGGGCCGTGAAGAAGACGGATGAAAGAAGATTACACGTAGCGGAGATGAGAATGTTGAGATGGATGTGTGGAGTGACGCGAATGGATAAAGTAAGAAATAAGTATATTAGAGGAAGTTTGAAAGTGGCACCAGTGGCAGAAAAGTTGAAAGGAAAGCGTTTGTCTTGGTATGGGCATGTGCGGAGGAGGGATGAAACACATGTGACTAAGAGAGTGATGAATATGAATGTTGATGGATGGAGGGGGAGAGGGAGACCTAAGAAAAGATGGATGGATTGTGTGAGGGAGGATATGAAAGATAAGGGAGTAAATGATAATGAGACGACTGACAGGGAAGAGTGGAAGAGAAAAACATATTGCGCCGACCCCAAGTAACTTGGGACCAGGGCAGGAGATACTACTACTACTGGATAAGAGGACCAGTAATTGCAGAACAGTTTTATCGACTTCGTACGTACCAGTGACACCCGAAGCTGCAACGGGGAACTTCAAGTTAGAGCCCGTTCACACAGCGGATCAGTTTTAACGGATCTGTCGGTACTGGCTGTGTTGTTCACATCTGTACCGACGGATCAGTTAAACAAATAGCAGCTGCTTCGCATCTAGCAAGCAGGATACGATAAAAATAACGGATCCAGTATTTTTTTTACTGGATTCGGAATACTGTCGTGAATGTGAACTCGCTCATACAACTACAGTCGCCATCACCAAAATAAAAACGGTTCTGCTAAAACGGGTCCTGTAAACAGTTTCTGTGTTATTAGGAGTGCATTAATCGAGCATCCACATATGACAATACTTACTCGTAAGTACGTCCGGCGCGTCCTGGGCAGTCACACTACCAACCTTCCTGCCGTGCTAATCTTTTCACCACGGCATGATCTATTCCCATATAGCTGGGGCCGATGCAAGAGAAGAAGAATGGTATAGTAAGCGATAACTGACGCCCATGAACACCAAGAAAACCAGAGTAGCTGATGCGTTACTGACCTTTTCGTGCCCTCCTCAGAATGTGGTCGATGCCATATTTGGGGGGAGTCTGTTAGGTTATGTTAAAAACTTTATTGCATTCATGTTCAGCCTAGCCTTTTCCCAACTATGTTGGGGTCAGCTTCCAGTCTAACTAGATGCGGCTGAATACCTACCAGTATTTTACGCAGAGCGACTGCCATCAGACCTCCAGATCCCAGTTACTGGACAAATACCGATATGCTAAGGTCAGACCGGTTGTCAGACTTTCGGGCTTCTGACTTCTTGTAACGACTGTCATAGGTATTCGTATGACAGCCGGGACCGACTGTCTAACATCGAGACCCCACGGTCACCCATTCAAAGACTGACCGCGGTAAGCGCAGCTTAACCTGGCAAATCGTATGATCCGCGCGGTTGGAAATGAACCCCGAGGCCCTGATGTTATATTCATACCAAATTGAATTGGGCCCATCTCGTTTGAACGCAAACATCTTTTATTACTAAACGAAATACCTTCTTTTTCGTAAATGGCATTGTGCAGTACATTTTATTATTAAACTATGTTTTAATATGAACTAAAGTACATAGTAATGTTTTGTAATAACAGTAAAGAGATCACGCACAGCGAAATTACACTTGAGCTTTCGTATTTGAATTTAAATTCAATGTTTATCTTGGAAAAAATGGCGATAGGTATTATTAATGTAATATATTACCATGTGTATCGTTTTTTTATCATCATTGCTGTATAACCGTATAGGTGCGCAGAGTTATTCTGCCTACAGATTGCAAAATGGATCCCATAGAAAAAAGTCGCCTCCTTTTCTATGGGACTATTAAAATAATTGTAGACTACTCTACTGAGAATTTCCCTACAAATATCCAATTGCAACGACAGGCGTTAAGGCTTCAAGTAAAACAAGTTAGGTACTTAAGTATAGTATCTGAACGAACTTATGTAACATCTAATTACACAATATACAGGGTGTAAACGAAATCATGTAATTCCTTCAAACCTCGTGATGTACTGCTGACATAGATTAACCCAGCACGGGATACTTATGCATTCAATAAAAAAAATTGCAAAAATTAAACAACATGTGTTCTTAACGTGAGACATTTTAGCGCGTGTGGTCATTTAACTCGGGGCGCTAAAATGCCTCACGTTAAGAACACATGTTTACCTCATGTTTTTTTTTATTGAATGCATAAGTATCCCGTCCCGGGTTAATCTATTTATTTTATTTTATATAATAAATATATGATTATTTTAGATTAGACTAAATTTGCTCTTCTCGCCTGAAACACAGGGTTACCTAGTTCAGGCAAGTAACACGTGTGAATATAATATATTTATGAACTTGTATTATTTTAGTTCTAATGAATTTTGAATAAATTAAAAAAACACTATATCACCAGTACAAGTATTGAAGGAAATTACATGATTTCGTTTACATCTTGTATAGGATGGAGGTGCGTCACACACTACAACTTGCCTGGATTGAGTAAAGGATCCCTAAATAAACAACTTCATCCGTCTCATTTTGTGTTATAAGTACAGTACAATACACCTTAAGTAAATGGTGCTTTGCATGCGGTTGTGGCTAGCCGGTCGATGTCCAAAAAGGCACGACTGGCTGTCCATAATGGTGTGTTGGTACCTACGCTTATGTATGGAAGTGAATGTTGGTCGTGGCAGAAGAGGCATGAAAGTAGAATAAATGCCGTGGAAATGCGTTCCTTGCGAAGTATGTGCGGTGTAACTTTGAATGATAGATTGAGAAATGAAGAGATTAGACAAAGTTGCGGTTTAAAAGATGATGTAGTGACAAAAATTGAAAGGAGTATGCTTAGGTGGTTTGACCATGTTGAGAGAATGAGTGAACGGCGATTAACAAAAGGAATTTATAAGGCGGATATTAATGGGAACGCCGGTAGAGGACGTCTTAGAAGGACATACATCGATGTTATTGGTGATGTTCTTCACAAAGGTCAGGTGCGTAGTACTCTCAACCGGCGTGCGTGTATGACAAGATGTATGAATGTGGATGAAGCGAAAGGGGTACGTAAGAGTCGTAGCATGTGGCGTTCTATAGTTTCTGCCTACCCCCATGGGAAAAAGGCGTGAGTTTATGTATGTATGTATGTACAATACACCTGTATGCCTAAAGAACATTTTTCACATTTAATATTCTGTACCAAAATAATTTAAACAGAACACTTATTTATGAAGCCCACGTTTTAATTAGCATTCAGGCAACGCGTAGATTTGGATTAAGTTGTTACACAGGCAGGCAGAAATGTAACTTTTATAACGAAAAATTATTTAATATTATAAATGGCCTCTCCGGCCGACTCCAGCGTAAACGGCTTCAGCTCCTAAAATAGATACTTATGGACCTCATCGTAGATCACTGACTAATACAATTACATATATTATGACATTATTGTAGTAATGTGTTTAGTATTGTAGTAACAAATTTAGTATTTTTGTAACGTATTTAGTATTGTAGTATGGTATTTAGAATTTTAGTAACGTATTTAATATTATAGTAGCGTATTTAATATTGTAGTGTATATAATATTATAGTAACTTATTTAGTATGGTAGGAACGTATTTAGTGTTATAGTAACGTATTTAATATTTTAGTAGCGTATTTAGTATTGTAGTAGCGTATTTAGAATTATAGTAACGTATTTAATATTGTAATAGCGTATTTAATATTGTAGTAGTGTATTTAGTATAGTAGTAGCGTAATCAGTATTGTAGTAACGTATTTAATATTATGACAACGTATTTAGAATTGTGATAATGTAGTGTTAATATTTGTGTGTAATATTTATTTATTTATTTATACTTTCGCACAAAGTTTATACAAAGGCGGACTTAATGCCTTAGGCATTTTCTACCAGTCGACCTTAGGGTGGTGCAGACAAAAAAAAACATGGTAGGTGCACTAAGTAGTGTTGTGTATGTGAGGCAATACCAAATTAAAAATAAACAAAGCTTACTGTGAAACATTTGAAAAATAATATTTACACTTATAAATTATACGAATATATTAAATAAACATAACATACATAAATATATATTAATAATCAATACCTACATACATACATACATATATATACATAGTATTATATAATACCTACAAAAATATATATAATATTGTATAAGCTTATTTAGTATTGTAGTAGCACGGAAAAGAAAAAGATTACAGTACCTACTCAGCCATTTGACAAAAACCTAATCACGTGACCATCATAATATCGGGCTAATAAGACGAAGGGCCATAATAAACACCCATGAAACCTTTATATTAAAAGCTTAAAAACCATGTAAAGCCATTCCACGCTTTCAAGTTCAAACTTAGTGTGAAACTGTTCAAGTTGGGGCGTGTGCCAGAACGATAACAACGTTACACGAAGCTTGTCTGCCGTCTGCCTGTGATTAATTATTGTAGCACAACCCTGCGAGAGCTGACACAACAATTAACCCTTTACGAGTTTCGGGGCATTAGAGGAGGCGAGACGTATAAGATGTGCCTTCAATGTTGCGTACCTGCATAGTGTCTGCAACAATTTAATATATTACATAAAACATAACATCACGCCTTGTTTTCCCCGAAGGGAACGGCAGAGGCGTATTTGGTACACCCTCGTTTCGCCAGTTATGTTTAAGTCCCATGTAACCCGAGAATTTGCCCGACCTGGGGATCGAACCCAGGACCCCATGCTCAGCAGAGACACTTGCGACCACTGGACCAACAAGGCAGTCAGTTTAATATATTACTATGATCCAATTCTACTAACAAAAACGTTGATCAATCACAATCGAAACGAAGTCGAACAGTTCATTCATGGCCCATTCCTATAACTTACAGTGGTATCGGTTAAAATTGAGACTCTTGCATCTTTACCAATAATGAAGCAAAGACCTCATAGCTTTGTATAGTAGACTCTCCCATAGGTATGTAGCTATAACAGCTAAAATTAACTTACTAGTCTACATGTCCAGTATGGAATTAAAAAATGCTACCATTGGTAAGCAAAACGATTCGTTTTTGTTTAAAGGAACAAAGAAAATACCAAAAATTTTGATAGTTTTCGAAAACGAAAACTGACAGACGGTTATGACTCTATTGACATTTGAACGCAAACCAAAGACAACATGGCGTTACCAACACCATAGACAAAATAAAGTAAACAAAATCTCAAAACACCTTTGTTTTGCTAAAACCATTATAAATTATGTACGTATTATCTCCCTTCCTTAACGCATGTCATTTTATATTTACGCACGTCTCGACGTGTTCCATAATTACGTGGAAGTGACCTATTTCCTCTTACATTCGACATGTTCCTCGATGTAGGTTACGTTGTAAAAAGGTAGTGTCTTATGTCGTCTATCAGGCTTAAGAAACACGAATCTTATGTATGAAATGTATGTCATGTTATTTTTGATGCAAAAATAAACTAATTTTGCTTTTTATTTCAATAGGGAAAATGCATGTTGTGATCTGAAATCTATTAGAATATTTCTTTTTACATTTCTTTTTCTCTCTATATTGATACATAATCTGCTAAGAGGCCTGTGCGGAAATGAACTTGGTGGACTCTATTTGGTCTTTACAATAAATAAATTGTTAATGGTAGGATCGGTTTAATGCTGCAATAGTTACAAACTGGTAGAAAAGAACAGAAAATAGGTAAAATAATAATAAAGCGCGCACTACCGCTGCTAGAGAGAAAATGTGAAGTAGAAGATAGTATATCCCTTTAAAGTTTGTGAGTAGAAGTGACTTAAAACAGTGTTGCCACCACATAGAAACCAAAAACTAAATCTGTTGATGTTACCAACAAGGCCCGTGCCAGTGGGACAGTAATTCAAGGAGTATAGTAATATACAGTAATTGTACACATGTTCCCGGTAAATACATTGAGAAACGAATAATTTATTATTTAATCCTTTAGAAATGTATTATTATTATTCAGCCATGATTATCCCACTGCAGAGCAAAGGCCTTCCTACTCCCCTAGGTTTAAGGTTTTCTGCTGCCAGTGCTTCGAATAACTGTCTTGCTCATCCTGCCATCTCCTTCGTTTACTAACCTGGTGTCAGAGTTTTTCCGCCTATGGGCCTCTGACTTGGCTTCACATGCCGTCGAGAAACATCTCTCAGGCATGCCGGTTTCCTGACGATGTATTCCTTCACCGTTTTAAAGCAAGTGATAATTATGCAATACGCACATGAATCCGAAAAGTCAGAGGTGCGTGCCTTGGGTTGGAACTCGAGACCTATCACTCGGGAGTCAGACGGTCACACCACTTGGCTATCACTGCTATGAAATAGAAATAACAAATCTATATAAATAAAAATGAATCGCCAAATGTGTTGCTAAGCGCAAAACTTGAGAACGGCTCGACCAATTCGGCAATTTTTTTTATATATTCCTTAAAGCACAAGGAAGGTTCTTATGGAGAGAAAAAACATAAAAATTGCGTGGAAAATAGTAAAAACAACACTTTTCTTTTCCCACTACAGGCCAATTACTTTTGACAGAACGAACTCTGTCCGGGCAGCTAGTTTTAAATATAAAAATGCTCACATACAGTGGTGGCCATATAATTAGAAACAATCATTACTGCACACATTGTTATTATAAACATTCGCTATAAATTTTTATTAGTCTATCATTGATGACTTTTGACTACGTCATTATGTAGGCCCATCAATAGTGCTTAGTACCTACATGAGAACAAATTGAGGGAAACAACAAACTCCTAAAAAAACTTACAATCACTTTGTAAACAGGGTGGCATTTGAAACGAACTGAGAGCTGGACAAATAATATTAGAAACGATAACTAAATAGTTACAAATTCAAAGTTTAAAATAATTTTGTCCTTGAATATTGGCGAATGCTTATTTCTGTTTCATTATTAATCATCTAAATGTTTTCAAAAGTTATTTTAATGAATTAATTTACTCAAAAAAATAAAATATAGGAAACTTGTGATTCATTCATACCCTTAAAAACTTATGGGTCTGTAAAACGTAACTATTCTTTCAAAAAATGTTGCTGATAATTTAAAATGCTCCAATACTAAAGTTTGCGACGCGGTCTATCACTGCAAATTACTCTGCAGTGCCAACGATGTTACTTGAAAGCCTGAATCTCAGAAAACAATAGCATGTAAGGATTGCAAGATTGTTCAATTAACAAAAACAAACCCTTTTCAGGGCCATTATTAGGTTGATATATTCAAATTACTGAAACATTGGATGAACTAAAGCTCCCTTATATTAATAAGGGAGCTTTAGTTCATCCAATGTTTTCTTTTACTGAAATCCATCTAGAATGTCTCACTTTTTATTTGGAGACATACTTATTTTTTCGATGTATGACGTGCAGTACTAATTGTTTCTAATTATATGGCCACCACTGTATAAGGAGCTCAAGTGCAAAATTTCATGCTTCGAAACCCACCGGTTTAAGTTGTGCGTTGTCCGTCACTCAGTCAGCGTTTTATAACAGGAATAACGCAAGCATTCAAACACCCTAATATTCGCGGCTATAATCATAATACATACACTGAAATTTTACTTTTATGTGCTTAAAGTGCATTTGTGTTACTTCCTCTGAGCCTTTTCCCAATTATCTTGGGGTCAGCTTCCAGTCTAACCAGATGCGGCTGAATACCAGTATTTTAAACGGAGCGACTGCCATCAGACCTCCGCAACCCAGTAACTGGGCAATGCGATATCCTAAGGTTAAACCGTTTGTCAGACTTTCGGGCTTCTGACTACCCGTAACGACTGTCATAGGTATTCGTATGACACCCGGGACCGCCGGCTTAACATGCTCTCCGAGGCACGGAGGAGTCTCGATGTGTAACAAATGGTCACCCATCCACGGACTGACCGCGGCAAGCGCAGCTTAACCTCGCAAATCGTACGATCGGTGCGACTTTACTTTTGTGTTACTAAAGCACCATATTTTGAACTAATTTACCTGATTTTGATGTTAACTGTTTTTGTTGTATTTTTTCTTTTATTTTTACCTACTATGGCGAAACTGTCGCGTCGTTCACCTAATTATACTTTCTTTTGTTTTCTCATAGAAGTGAATAATATGTATTATTTTTGAGAAATAATAGTACATTACTGCCGCGGTCTGTAATGACTACGTTGCTGGCAGCCCTGATGACGGCCGAAAGCGCAGTGTAGCGCATCTCTAGGCCATCACAGCGCGGTCAGCATTGCAGCTCTTGATGGACAAGCTGGAATAAAGGCCGAGACCGAAGGTTGAGACCTTTATAGCGCGGAAAGCAGGGACTGCAATGATGACCAAGCTTGAAGGCCGAGAGCGTAGTTAAACTAAGCACGAGGCCATCATAGCGTGGCCAGCAGCGCAGTCATTGCGGACCAAGGCTTGTATAGTGCTTTACTCAAAAAATGCGAGTAATTAAAATAAAACCAGCTTAGTTATAAGTAGTCACTGACGTATAAATCCTAACGTCAGTGGTTATAGTAAGAATTTATTTAAAGTAACGATTTTTTTCTTCCCCGGGCATTAGTATTTTTTTAAATTAGTATTTAATGATTGTACTGCCTGTACCTATACAGTAAAATTCTGAATAAAAACTTTTTGCACCAGACTATTTTTGAAACAAAACTCTACAGTAATGGATTTTCAAAGGAAATTGCTGGTGGCTAAAACTCACCAGCAATGAAATTCCATACAACTTTGCTGGCGCCTATTCAAGTAGCGCGAAAAGGTCGACTTTGCTCAAAGAAGGTTGTCAAATTGATGACCACATTACAAGCATTTTTGAGTAAAGATTCTTAATTAAATAATTAAATGTTATTTAAGAAAATAGTACTACTTTTTCATTGTTAACTGCATTTAAAATTAATTCTTACGTCTCTTGGCATAAGCCTAAATTTCCTGTATCGCAATTAAAAGACTGATTTGTAAAGCACTTATCTAAAGCACTGATGGCACAGAATCTTAACAAATTACTTTCAGGGTTTGCGTTTATTATGTTACACGTATATTTTAGTGAATTCGTTAGATATCTAGCATTTTGTTTTTTTAAATTGTTAACCACATTCAGACTGAAAATTTCCTAACAAAAAGTCGACCAATTTTCCAACGGAGGAATCAAACCCATTTAATTGCTTAATTTGATTTTGCTACGGCAAGCGTGCTTGCGACAAGACTAATGAGTAAGCTATATGTCTAAACATAATTTTATTCACTCCATTTCACAGTCGCCTAGATATATTTCAAAATTAATTCACCAACGTTCTAAACATTAGTGATACGCCAAACGTGCTCATATTTTATCACTATCAAAGGCTACACGCACCTGTCAAGGTACAACAAGTACCGAAATAGACACTTAAGTTCCCAACACCAAAAACACAACCTTATTTTTAATTTCATAAGGTAGAAAATACGTTGGAAAGTGCCATAGAAGTAGCAAAGCTAATGTCTGACACGGAGAAACGTCGAAAAACAGATGGTAAGAAATTTATCAGTGCCCTGGTTTCCTCGTGTGTAGGTTGGAGGGTTGCCCAGCGATCACTCAAGTGGTTAGGTGGTTACAGCGACCGTTATATTAATGGACGAACATGTTTATATTTTTATAGGATATTAATTGTGTTGGTGATTAGATTGAAGGAACGGGACAGCCTGAGATAGTACTTCATACATACATAAATTCAAGCCTTTTTCCCATGGGGTAGGCAGAAAGTACAGAACACCACATGCTTACGTTCCTTACATACTCCTTTCGCTTCATCCACATTCATACACGCACGCCGATTGAGAGTACTACGCACCTGTCCTTTGTGAAGAACATCACCAATAACAGACTTTCGCATTGTACAATTGTCCTTTAAATTGTTTTATCTTTAGTCCATCCTAAGGTTGTCTGGAAGAGATCGCCTTGTGCGATAAGACCGCCCATTGTACATATTGTGTAAATCTGTGTTCCTTTTATCTCTTACCGGTGTACTTATTATGTACAATAAAGTGTATATAAATAAATAAATATATCGTAAGGATTGGATCGGATAGGAGATGAAAATGTAGAGCTTTCTTAAAAGAGACCTTATTAATTCGGTTTTTAATGAC
Source organism: Amphipyra berbera (assembly GCA_910594945.2). Classification (NCBI taxonomy): domain Eukaryota; kingdom Metazoa; phylum Arthropoda; class Insecta; order Lepidoptera; family Noctuidae; genus Amphipyra; species Amphipyra berbera. The sequence continues at coordinate 7,094,960 of OU343144.1, read as the reverse complement.
AAATCAATATTTTTTGCTGAAAAAAGTATTTAATAACTTTTATAATGTTTCTTGATAATTTAGCATAGCAGTAGCATAAATGCCTTGTCCTGTTGATGGTATTTTTTATAAAAAGCTTATAATAACAATTAAAACCGTAGAGGACGTCCTAGAAGGACATACTTCGATGTTATAGTGTTATTGGTGCGTAGTACTCTCAACCGGCGTGCGTGTATAACAAGATGTATGAATGTGGATGAAGCGAAAGGAGTATGTAAGGGTCGTATCATGTGGCGTCCTATAGTTTCCGCCTACCCCCATGGGAAAAAGGCATGAGTTTGTGTATGTATGTAACAACTAACAGAACTACATAACATGCAAGTCCTAGACCTAAGCCATGTTTGTCTAGATTTTAGTTTTATTTACTTTGTGTTGCCTCTTAGTTTTGAAATTACACTTTGCATAATTTGAGAAGTATACTTTTATACTCTTATTTTTATTTTTTTTGCCTTTCATTTCCACACGAAAACTGTACCATGCTGGAGTGTTCCGTTCCGCCTAGCCTTTTCCCAGCTATATTGGGGTCAGGTTCCAGTCTAACCAGATGCGGCTGAATACCAGTATTTTACACGGAACGACTGCCATCAAACCACCGCAACCCAGTTACAGGGCAATGCCGATATCCTAAGGTTACACCGGTTATCAGACTTTCGAGCTTCTCACTTCCCGTAATGACTGTCATATATATTCGTATGATACCCGGGACCGACTGTTTAACGTGCTCGTTGTGTAACGAACGGTCACCCACCCACAGACTGACCGCGGCAAGTGCAGTTTAACTTCGCAAATCATATGATACGCGCGGTTGTTAATTAGCCACGAGCACCCCCGTACCAAGCTGTAGCAAAACATTTACATCACTACCATCTTTCTTTATTATTCCAACCCTTCTACTAAACCCCGAGTCAACCCCATTGAGATCATAATCCCACACATCCTGCTGTTAGAACAATCTCGGGGAGGGTTGTGTTGTGCAATACCCGCGGGGAAGACGCCTAAATAATTACGGATCATCCCGATTCCCTCGCATAGTACTATTTTTGATCGATTAGAATTGTGATTGGAACACAATTAATGTGGATGGATTGGGTACATTTTTAGACAATGGATGATATTGGCCACGCTGTAGTCATTGATGGATGAGTAGGTAACGTTTATGGATGTCTTGTTTGTGACTTGATATAGGCACCCACATAATAAATAATATCGTCAGTGAAAAGGTAAAAAGACTAAAGCGCCAATATACCTACTGACTATATGCCAATATACAGTAGAGAGATTCAAAGTATTTTTTTAAGAAAATAAACATATTTATTTTTCTTAGAGTAGGTATACATATTACGTAGATAGTTAAATTATCTATTTAATATGTATACTTTAAGAAAGACAACTATGTTTATTTTCTTAAAAAAATACTTTGAATCTCTCTACTGTAAAGTAGGTATATTGGCGCTTTAGTCTTTTTACCTTTCCACTGACGATATCATTTTTTAAAGGACCTATCCAATCGCTGAGCTAGCTACAAAAATATTATTAAATTCAAAGTTTAATATGAAAAGTGTTGTCGGTAGCTGGTAACACTGAACAATGTTGATATTGAAGGGTAGTCGTCAAGATGAATCAATGTACCCGACGTTATAAAAACAGCCGTTTTTCGACGGAGCAGAGGATTCTATGTCGAACAGCCGAAGAAGTCTGACCTTTTATATCTGATTAGCTTGTCGTTATTTTCTGATCTTGTGTAAATGATTATATTGTGATATATTGAGAACTAGATGCGCTAACTAACCACTAACCTAAATATAAGTACCTAGTCTCAGTGGTGGAGAGTCTATATTGATTTCATTTACTTTACTTACCATACCCGCAATCCTGACAGACCGATATTAGCTATAACTGTAATGATAGACTCTACCCTACAAGATGTTGTTGTATCTATTTTACAAAAGCATCCTAATTATTCTGTTTCCGTCCAGCGTACACACTTAACCAACGAACACCAACGAAAGGGGCTCGATACCGAATGATGAATGAAACATCGATTGAAACGTGATTCGTTCTATACAAAGTTTGGTCAGATTCAACAAATCGATACCTCAGTTCCAAAGTGTAACATTTTCGAAATTTAGTGAAATTGAGAAAGGTGTGAGAAATTGTTCCCAAAACGATTAGGTACACACTATTTCCAAAGAGTAACAAGTCTATAACTGAATGTAGTTCAATTGTTACACCCAATATTTTTTCCTAAGACTAGATTATTTTATTTTCATACAATAGCAACTCTATTTGTTTCCTGTGTCTCATGAAAACCGGTTTCTGAATTGTTACACTTTGGAACTGAGGTATCGAAATGATGAAGGTTCGTTGACATTCTTTGACCTTCGTTGGCTAGATGGGTACGCTGCATGCAAACTTATAATAAAGGCACTTGTTAGAGAAACACCGCAATCTAATCAAAGACTTGTTTAAAAGTAAATCTTCTAGTTACAAGTTTGTTGGTGATGGCTAAATGGGCTTAAAGTTTATCTTACATTCTTTCATAAATAACACCACTGTATTATAATATGTTCGTTCGTTTGTTGGTTTGTTTGGTAATTTGTTACACATCGAGACCCCTCTGTGCTCAGAGAGCACATTAAACAGTCGGTCCCGGTGTCATACGAATACCTATTATAGTCGTTACGGGAAGTCAGAAGCCCGAAAGTCTGACAACTGATCTAACCTAACTGGGGTGTGGCGGTCTGAATGGCAGTCGCTCCGTGTAAAATACTGGTATTCAGCCGCATCTGATTAGACTGGACGCTGACCCCAACATAGGTGTTAAAAAGATAGGCAGAACAACACTCTATTATAATTTGTATTTAAAATTAAGTACCACAAAGCCCATTCAATATTGAATATTAACAAATCAAATGGTTATTGATCAGTTACCAAATCTAAATTACTTCCTCTCGTCCGCTAACAATCCGAAATGATCCCCAAAACAATGGTGGGATAAATATTAACAGTTTATTCATGACTCGACGGGCGAATTTAACTGCTGGCCAGCGATAAGGGTTGAATCGGATATATATGAAACAATACTGATCTTCACATTATGTTTTAGGGACAATAGATTTATACGGTTTGTACTGAAATCGTGGAAACAATACAATTTCTTTGGAATGTTTTGACTTGTGTCGTTATTGTAATGTCTTTGAAATAGTTTATAATACATCTCTTATTTGTGACAAAGATTTTCAATAGCAATAACAAAAATAAAACCGACTTCAAAAAAACGATGAAAAGAATAAAATAATTACCATATTATAAAATTAAGTTTTAGAAGTCGGTGCTAATCCATGCTGAACCAAATTGAAGGCACCGACTTCTGAAACTGTTAATTTTATAATATGGTAATTATTTTATTCTTTTCATCGTTTTTTTAAGACGGTTTTATTTTTCTTAAAATGTTTTTTTTATTTTTTTCGTTTTAGTGGCCTTAATTAAAATATGGTTGGACCTACTAAAGACGCTGCTCGTAACATAATCACATCATCACATTATGCGTACTGTTCGTCATTAAGGATTTCTATTGTCTATCTCCGAAGTTCTTCATCAGATCTTCACCAAATTTAAATGGGACCAATCTGGAAGTATATCCATTCAAATAAAAAAAAAAATATCTAAATCGGTTTATAAATGGCGGAGTTATGAGGTAACAAACATTAAAAAAACATACAAACGAATTGAGAACCTCCTCCTTTTTTGGAAGTCGGTTAAAAAAGAACTATAAATTCTTTCCGAACTGCTTGAAAAAGCCTATTTAATGACGGATTCTTACGAAAGGAAATTTTGCAATATCATGCTTTAGGGTATAAGTCAACCAGAATCTCATGGCATTAAAAATTAATAACTAATAGTGGTTTTCATATGGCAATGTCAACATGTCACTTGTCAAAACCAGTATGACTGTAGTTGATACAACATTTTCCAGTACTGATTAATGTTTTCTTGTTCAAATATTTTTAATAAACATACTTATTTTAACAAGGTTTCCTTTTCCATTACAATAAAATTGCAAAAAACCATATATCAGCATATCATTTTGGGACCCAGTGCATAATATCAGCAAGCACATTGGGTCACATAAAACAATAAGCCAAAACCTCTAACAATATGGATTTATGAAATACATGTTGTGCCGACCCCATCTAGTGTGGGATAAAGGCAGGAAGAAGATGAAGGAGAAATTAAAGAAAAAAAATTACAAGTATCAAGACTTTTTATTCAAATTACCCTTGTGTTACCCACAAAAAAATGTAATTTCCCTATTTGCCATCAGATTCTGGTAGACCTATAATTACGAATATGGGAATATTCCGCAAATTACAAATTTCTACTAAACCAGGCAATATTTTTTGCTCTGGCAACGTAGGTAATAATGCCAGAATGTGTAATACAATGTAATATAATGTTGCCAGAGCAGAAAATATAGCCTGGTTAAGTAGATATTCGTAATTTTCGGAATATTCCCATGTTCGTAATTACCCTAAAGCACCTTATAAATTAACATAAAATATCCACAAGAATCGTTTTCAGTAAATAGGACCATAATATTTTTCGCAATACATTCGGCCACATGTGTGCCTCTGTTACTGAGGAAAAATATAATTGAATAACGTGTTCCTTCTCACGATAATCGTGGCCCATATCATATATTTTATGTTGGTTATACTGATTTGAAATGAGAAAAATTATATTATTCTTGTGTTAATTCCTGCGTTTGCCTTCTTCTTCTTCTTCTTCCTGTCCTTATCCCACACTAAGTGGGGTTGGCACAACATGTACCTATTTCATAAGTCCATGTTGTTAGAGGTTTTGGCTTATTGTTTTATGACCGGCCGCCTGCCTGATATCAACCCTCCTTGGGAATATTCGTTGCGCCGTCGCGCGTGTGACCCAATGTGCTTGCTGATATTATGCACTGGGTCCAAAAATTATATGCTTGTCAATCTTATTGCCGACAACTAAGCAGACTATTTTCTTCTTAGTGGAGTAGGTATACCTTGAAGTTCCTCGACCCACTCATTCAGATTTGCTAGGGACTATGGTTCTGACACGTCGTAAACTAATATAGCACCGTGAGCGTCTCTGTAAAAACTTGATGTCAATGTTCTATATCGCTCCTGTCGCGCTGTATCCCAAATACCAAGCTTGACTTTAACACCGTTCACCGTTTGCCTGACATGTATAAAAACAAAACAAGTTTTAATAAATAAAAAATCTTTTTAAAAACAAGCTTTTATCTTCCGGCCCATCATCAGACCAGGTCCATGGTACCCGAACCCAAGGCACGCACCTCTGACTTTTCGGATTCATGTGCGTATTCTATAATTATCAATTGCTTAAAAAACGGTGAAGGAAAACATCGTGACGAAACCGGCATGCCTGAGAGATATTTCTCGACGTCATGTGAAGCCAAGTCAGAGGCACATGGGCGGCATAAACTCTGACACCAGGTTAGTCACTAACCACACGAAAAGAAGAAGAAGAAGATGGTACCATATTATTGCATTGTCACCGAAGTTACATAGGTGCAATCGGATGCCAAGTGCTTAAAAATTGGATCAATAAATATGACCGGAACCATACGAACGAAGCAAGTAAATAATAAGCTTATAAAAAAGAAATGGCAACAGCATGACGCAAAAAAATTACAGCAATTTATAAGATAAGTTTCAATTGAGTTCCTACACATTATTTTATTAAGGGCCGATTTTTCAATACTCGGATTATTTTTAGCTGAGGAATATGGCGGCTTGACAGTATTTTCTATACAAGTGCTGTCAAACCGCCGTATTTATCCCTCAGATAAACTTTATCTGGCGATTGAAAAATTAACCCTAAAAACGAATAGAAGAATAAATTATTTGTAGAGTGACGTGATCAATAAAAGGAAAGATAAAAATTAAATGACGTATAATTTAAATGCGTGAGATCGAAAACTTCTTCCAAATGAGCCTATCCCAATATCAAATGCCCAATATCAATATACCCAAGCTGCGTCACAAAGTTTCGACAAATAAATCCTTCGTTATAATTAAAACATTCAACACAGACATGCATTTAGATCCAACAATGAATCATAATTATGCAGGCTCTGATAAAATAAAACCTGGTTAAAAACCGTTAGGTAAATCAATCTGTTTCACTTACAAATATTATCCATTTGAAACCGACTGCGAATAAATCGGATTTTGGCGTTGCCCGGATACGAATACACAAATGTAATAACCGAAGCTTTTCGAATGTGACAATCGATCAATCCATTATTATTTTAGAGCGCATTGAAAATGTATCGAGGCAACGTTTTTAAAATGGAATTGGAATAAAGAAAATTCTATTCATAAAAATAGTCCTTGTTTATTTTCGTTTTAAAACTAAATTGCAAGAGTAAGCCTTTCAATCAACGACGTTGAAATAAATAGACGCGCTATCTGGTGCAACATATACCAAATGCATTGACGCAATAAGGTTCAAACTACCGATAGATATCTGTCAAGTTATATGTCACTGTGGTTCCGGAACCACAACACGTTGATACCGTGTTGTTCTTCTAAACAGCGCATTTAGTACGTAAGTACATAAAACATCAATGCTTTCAAAACTTGCAATTTAAAAAGTATGAAAGAATACTTTATTTACTTTCCTTATCTATAATAAGTTCAAGAAAGTATTATATTCTAGAAATTGGCTTTGTTTAGCATAAGTTTTTCTAAACGCCTGCAGTAGACTGCAAAGTTCAATAATAATTTCCCTTGCCAAGATATCGAGATTCCATTTGCAATAAATGTCATATTTCTACGGAAAAGCAAACCTTTTTTGAATTTCGAACAGTAAATTAACCATGGCAGCGTTGCGTTCGGAAACAGTGTTACAATCTGGCAGCACGGTCGGAAGCATTAAAAAACTAACAAAGTAAAACGAAACGGAATATCTGAGTAAAGCGATCTCTGGGGTTTTACTGCCCGACTGCTCGGCCAAGCACGTAAAGGCTCGTTCATACTGAAGCACAAAATATTGTTTTGTAGACTGGAATTTTCTTTTAATAAATATTTTGCTTAATTCTTAACTTCGGCTCACAAAAACACGTTGTTCTAGTGATTTAATTGTCTTCTATGTCTGTCCTGTATTTTTTTGTGATTATTGTCTTATAAAAGGAATTTAAATAAAATTCTGAGTTATGAACAGGAAATCGTTAGTGCGATTAAGTTACGATACTCCAAATTATTAACGAAAAATAAATTAGACCCTTCGGCTATTAATGTCCTTGTGTCTAATTATCTCTTAGGGCCGATTTTTCAATCATCAGATAACTTTTATCTGAGGAGTTTTGACATATTTTCTTTTCAAAAGCTGTCATAACGTCAAACTTATTCTTCACATTCTGATAAAAGATTGGTGACGATTGGATACTCGGCCCTTAGTAACTAGTCATTGATTCAAATCCACTAAGGATTAATTTTAGCTAGAGACCAGTCTCAACTCTGGTCTATATCTTTAGACAAATCCAAAAATTGTTATAGGTAATAAATTATATTTATACAAAACGTTCAACAAAGCAGTCGGTAAACTTCACATACCGACATTGAAAATATTTACTAGAGTAAAACTAATAACTAAAGAAAATATAGTCCAAAAAAGCAAACGTTTGTTGAACCTTATGTACAAAAATCACTTAACCTCTATCTCTATATAACCTGTTTAGAACTAGAAAATAGTATCTAGTTTTCATAATAAAGTTCCTGTAAATGGTTTAAATGAAAATCAAACTTCGAATCTTGCAAAACCTTTTAGAAAATTTACCTGATAGCATTAAGTGCGTGTTTTTTTTCAATTACGCTGAAGACACATAGAACTGTGGCTTAAAATCCGTAAAGAAGCTTTTAGAGAGATCCGTAAGACAGTGTTGTTTAAACAAGCCTTAGGGTACGCTCAAACCAATTCCCTGATCCACCGTGCTCGTCTTTTCTGACTCCGCAGTCACACCGATAATTCAGCCCTCATCAAGCTGTCTCCCTCCCAGTCCTCCCGCCAGCAATGCCCTAAGCCGCGGATTGAGTCCCATTGGGGGTCGCCCTTAGTGCTGTTGTTGTTAGTAGTCATGATGTTAGTTGTAGTAGTTAGCTTAGGTTAAGTATTTTACTCGTCCCCATTAGTTGGAGACCGTTCAGGTCTCGCCAATAACTGCCGGGTTACGTAGAAGTCCGCAAGACTATCTACAAGCCGTCGAATAGGAAAAAAGAAGCTGAAACCGACGCGTTCAGCTTGCGGCCGTCATGGCGTGCACGGTTGCTATCAGTTATTGCAATGGTACTTATAGCAACGCCGTGTTCAAACCAAACACGTTTGGTTTGAGCGTACCTTTATAAGTCCCAGTGTTCAATCATTCCCATGTTTACGTTATCTTGATTAACCCAAATTTAGGGACACGCATATTGTGCCTATGGTATTGTTATGTGTTATATGGGGTTATGTCATTATTTATTGAAATTTTGTAATATAGGGACTTATTTATTCATAAAATCACGCTCTCAACAGGTTTAACAAAGACGTAATTATTACTAAATAATTTTATTGATGTGATATTTCAAGTTGATACAAGTGATCTACAGTGCCACATGATCGCTTGTCCACTAATGCCTGGTTCCTATGATCAAAAACGAATCGTTTTGCTTACCACTGGTAGCATTTTTTATTGCCAAACTAACCATATAAATAAATTCGAAAGCTAATTTTATCTGTGATAGCTACTAACGTATGGGAGGTTCTACTATCCCAAGCCTGCTATATGGTCTTTGCTTCATTATTGGTTTATACGAGTTTTAATTTTAACTAATAAACGCTCGGTAAATAAAATAACTACCATTAAACACTATTTGTACCTTTGGTTGACTTACTTGATCCCTTGGATATAAATTCCAAAAAAGAAAATTGAGTAGGTAATAAATACAACATCCACGTATTTTTATAAAAATGTAAGTACTTATACTACTTAGCAATTCGTTCTTCATCACATTTCTTATAAATCTCTTATTTGTTAACAGTATAAGCGCTCAAATGTGATCAAGTCCTCGACGCCGAGTCATAAACTCGATTTAAGTACATCAAGCTTGCCTACAAAATATTTCAAGAAATATTAGCTATTACTCGCATAATTTCAACCCGGAGTAAAGTTTTATTACACTCTGCCGCTTTCCACAGACTGTAGTGATAATGTACCCTGAATATATTATATGTACCTACTTAGAAATTTTCGAATCGTCTACTAACTCCATTATTTTTCGTTCAAAGGCTTAAGAGGACGAAAAATTGGCCGGGAATTTCGCGGAACGAAAATTATTTTACCTCCTCCTGGTAGCGAAGTTTTAACTGGATTCCTAAAAAGCGTTTAGATAAATAGGACAATTAAATTACGGTGGAGATTAATAAAATAATATTTTTTCGTTAAAGTTACTTAGGTAGGTACCTATCTACCCGAGGATCTGAAAAAAATATTTTCATTTCATGAATAGGTAGATACTCGGCTAAATAACAACCGCGCCGATCGTAAGATTTGCGAGGTTAAGCTGCGCTTGCCGCGGTCAGTCCGTGGATGGGTGACCATTTGTTACACATCGAGACCCCTCCGTGCCTCGGACAGCACGTTAAGCCGTCGGTCCCGGGTGTCATACGAATACCTATGACAGTCGTTACGGGTAGTAAGAAGCCCGAAAGTCTGACAAACGGTTTAACCTTAGGATACCGGCATTGCCCAGTTACTGGGTTGCGGAGGTCTGATGGTAGTCGCTCCGTGTAAAATACTGGTATTCAGCCGCATCTGGTTAGACTGGAAGCTGACCCCAAGATAATTGGGAAAAGGCTAAGAGGAAGAATAGGTAGATACCTATTTTTTTTTCGTTTTAGTTACTTGGTTATCTTTCGACCGGAGAGACTGAAAAAAAAATTGTTCCATAACTAATATTCAAGAACGCAGTTCACAAAATATGCGTTTCTTATAAAATATAACGATTTGAAATAAAATAAATTCGGTAACAAAGACGAGAAAACGGAATTCTTAAAAAATAAAATAAATCCGTTCTGGGTTCATGAATAATTCTTAGTAGGTAACTATGTAGGTAATAAGCTTTGGAGAAAACGTTTTCTTATCCAGGTCTAGCGAAAAAAATATTCAACTCATATCCAATACATTTTTTGCCTCGAAAAATATTGCATCAATCTTTATTAGTCAAACTATTCATTCACCAGGAAAACTTATTTACAAAAGTCGTGTCAAAATTGTCAATCCCGCTACCTGTATGGCGGTTGACGTAATCAGATTACCACCCGAGTGATGCTACAACATAAATCGGATTACTGAATGGCAGCATTACGAGTGAGCGTTAAAACCAGATTTTCTCAACTTGACAGCAAAAAATATATTTCACGACGATTTATTCAACAGCTACTTTATTACGGCACGAGCTTGACGTGTGTTGTGCTACAAACTTTCGTATTCGAAACGATCGATCCTTACTACGCTTTTACATGAATAATCGGGTCCATTGAATCGAGTGTCGGACGAATCAGTAATTAATCGGATTATCTGTGATATCTTCTACAAAAATCTGTTGATTGGCTTTCAAAAAGCTTTGTTACATCACCTTTATTTATCAGACCGATAATCTTGAGTTTATATTAGCGTCAAAAATAGCTTGATAAATGAAAATTAATAATTGATCAGCAATGCAAGATCAGTAGAGAAAACAAAAATGATGGACAATTATTCTTATTACTGTTTTCAATAAAATTAAAAGATTAAATAAAATAAATAATAATAAGTATATTTTAAACCGTGATATAATATATATATTATTTGAAAATCAATCAAATAAAATTACGTCTGATCCTTTAATAATACATCTGATTAATTATTTTAGCATGTAGAAAAGAATTAAGATTAAATAAATATTTTGTGCTGATCAAATTCTACCTAACAGTCTATTCTTACTGGTACATTTTTATTTGTTCCGTTAAATATTTATTAGTTAGATCAATAACAATCATATAAAATATTTTACTGATCTATGAATTTGTCCCCTTATTTATCCTTCGTCTAGGTAATCAATAACCTTTTACTAGGTAAATAGCCAAATCAGCCAGTGATTAAAGTCATAATCATGAAACCTTTCGAGTTCGTAACATTAGATTATAGGTTTCAAACTCTCGAGGTGCCAAGTTTGACGCCATTGTCACTTATTAAAAAGGCAACAATAGGTACCTACAATTCACTACGCAGCTAAAACACACTAAAATATAGGTACCTTTTTTGTTTTTTTTTTTTTTAGCGTGGGGAAATCCTCATGGACTATCCCCCGTCTAGGGAAGACGGGGGGGTGTGCCAGTTACTGGCTAAAACCACCACTGTGTCCCTCCTTCTGACCTAAGGCCGGGGTCACGGGATTCGCTGTTGCATGCACCGCGAACCCGGCAGGTCTCGGTCCACCAGCTTCTTCTGGTGGACCTCTCCTGTGGTGGGGCAGTTGCTCCCCTGCCCCACATCCTTCCGAGAGGCGCGCGCAGGACACGACGCGCCATCCTCCCTGGGCCCGTTACTGGTCGGGTGACGGGTTCCCCAACCCGCCGCCCGCAGGCCACTCACTAGGGTGGCCGGAGATCGTCACGCGCCCTCCGGCGCCCGGTGCGTCTAGCGCGAGAAGGGAGAGAAGTAGCGGCCTCCCTCTCCCTCTCCGCTACCTCCTTGGTCGCCATCACCTCCTCGCAAAAGGAGGCGATGGCTTCCCACGCAGTCTCGCCTCCGACCATGGACAGAACCACGGCCGGAAGTGAGAGGTCACCGCCGATCGCCGCGACTAGTTCGCGGCGCTGCGACCCCCATGCTGGACACGCCTGCAAAGTGTGCAGTGCCGTGTCCTCGGGGCAGTCGCAGTGGTGACAACCGGGCGTCTTCTCCCGGCCTATACGACACAGGTACTTCCCGAAACAGCCGTGTCCCGAGAGTACCTGCGTCAGCCGGAAGCTGAGGGCGCCGTGACGCCTCTCCAGCCACTAGTCCATCACGGGTCTTATCGCGGCGTGCCCCAAAATATAGGTACCTACCATGAATAATTTATGTTACCCTAAATAAATCTAACACTTTACTGAGCCACATCCCTAAACAATAGTGACGCGACCATTTTTGTTCACTGGAGGGCATTTAGGGCGCTCACACTGACCCATAAAACTCAAATTTTATATTGAGTTGCGTAAAAAATAGTAGGATTTATCGTAACACAGTTGAGTATAAAATATACTCGCTGATAAAAAAAAGGCAATAGCCATGATACTGATTTAATCACGAACCACGACGTAAATATAAAGATTTTGAAAAAAACTGATGTATCTTCTAATGGATGACGTAAGGAGGGCAACTACCATACCATACGTGCCCATTGAAGGGGATGGCCAAACTCGAGCGTAGGCGTCTTGGATAACCTTACTAAAATATCCCTAACCGAAATGCAAATAAAATTACGTAAGTACCTACTAGAAGTAAATTAAAAGAAATTGCAACAATAAATCTACACAACACTGAATAACTAGACAGTTCTAGCGATAGAACTCGATAAGGCCTACAAAACCAATAAAGTTATCAAAAGCCTTGTGCCGTGACAGTGAATTTATTGATATAACTTAGTAGTTATCGCCACCTGTGCCCTCAGATACTATGCCTTAGGGATGTATTTAACAAATCTTTTTTATCATAGCCAATATTTTTTAAGACATACTTGTTGTCTCATGTTGCAATACGTAGATAGAAACAATGAAGGGTATGTAGATAAACCAATTTAATGTTGTCTCAAATTGAATGTAATAAGTAATAAGTATGAATCATCAGAGAAGATAAAGTAAAACCAAAGAAGTATCAAAAAGCTAGGGTTGTTAAAAAAGAAAACATCAAATAAAAGACTTCCTTCCTCAATCTTTACTTAAAGATCAAGGTAAAATAGAAAGGTTTAATGTTATAGCTGAGCTTTAAACGTAGTCCCACTTTGGGCGCCAATGGATTACATTTATTCTATTGTGGGATATTTCCTGGGTAAAAAGAAGCATAAGAATAAAGACAGTAAAAAGTAGATAAGTAAAACTGGGAAGTTTCAATTTAAAGTTATTGGGCTTTAAATGTAGACCCACGATGGGTGCCACTGTTTTATTTTTTAAATTCTAAAATTCTATTGCCTAAGAGTTCCTGTAAAAATAAAAGCAATAAAGATAGAATAATAGTTAAACGGGAAGGTTAGAACTTAAAAGTTACTGAGCTCTAAATGGACCCAAGTTGGGCGCCACTGGAAAATAGTTTTGTTGGGATTTGTAGAAAGAAGAGAATGAGGTAAGAACAGAATATGCTTAAAGTTGTCTCTAGTTTCTACTCTTCAACATGATAAGAAATTAGTATACACAAGTTTTTTTCGGTTGGTTTAATCCATCAAATTCTATCCAACATACGGGGAGCCGAAAGTAGGGGAGAAGCACCATATATCGGATAGTTGCGTATTATCGGATAGTGCAGTATTTCGACTTTTTGAATAGTGACATCTATTTTTTATTTCATTCACTTTTATGCAACCATAAGATGGCGCCCCTGCAGAAAGTTTGACTGTATATTAACAAAAATGGCGGAACAGTGACCCGACGTTACTTTTTTCGAACGCAAAAAAAATTTTTTGTTTCAAAACGTGTTGTTACCGTTGTTGTAAATACATGTTATTGTTGTAATCGCTACATTTTATGAAGTATAGTGTTAATTTTATTGGATAAACCCTTTTTAATTCCCAAAATAGCAATATTTAAAAAGTTGTTCTTGTTCATATTCGCCCATGTCAAATCTTAATATCGGATACTTATGCGAGCCTTATATTGGATATCCGATATTAGGACTAAAGTAAAATGAGATTATAAAAAACGTGAGGTTAAATGTCCTACCTAAGCAAAAATACCCTTATTATGTTAAGACCGATTATTGTATTGTCAATAATCACAATGTTAGAGGTATCAATATTAGAGGGTTCATTACATTTTCACAATAGTAGTTTCCTAATACCAGATATGCGAGAAAATGTATTTTTGCCCTAATATCGGATATCCGATTAAAGGAAACCTTTTAAAAGCCATCAATTCTGCCATTTTGTCTAAAATATTATGTAAATCAAAAAAATTTAATGTATTGTATCAATTTTTTTTTTGCATCTTGTAGTACATGAAATATAGATTACACAAATATAACATTTCAAGCTCTAAGTCATTATTTACAATTTTTTTAGAATTTTAAACAAAAGTATCCCATATTTGGTGTCTTTCTCCTATCGTTTATTTTCGAATAAGCCTCTAATTCCACAGCCATAATTTCGCCGTTTAACATTAATATTCTACCATGCCAAATCTTTCCGCACCAAACAAGCACGCACCGAAATAGGGATGTTCATTTTACCGTCAATTTATCTCAATAACCACGGCAAGGGATCCCAAAACGTCCGGTCTCGGGTTTCATGAAACAGACTGCCTGCTGTGAACACCGTACATAAGTAAATAGCTAATAAAGCTTCAGCCGGCCACATGTGCCTTACAAACCCTGTTCAAAGAGATTTACCTACTTGTGTACTTTTATACTTTCTATAAGTCGTAGGAACAGCCATAGAGTGAGTTAGTTAGTATTATAATTTAAATAAATAGGACAAAAAAAAAATAAAAAAAAATAAAGGCAACTAAATTCAAAAAACCAAGTTATCTACCAACATACAAAACAAAAAAAAAACATAACTATACTTCATACTAAACTTCTATTTGTTTTAAATTTTATCTAATTTAATAATGATCCTCCTCTCTCCTACTTTGCTGTGCCCAACAGGGTCCACAATTGTAACATAATTTTCTATTACTACCACCTAAGTAACATTGTGGAATACGCAAATAAATATTGAGTATTGAGTATTGAGTTCGTTCTGCCTATGCGTTCTGGCCTATAAGGGTAGCTATATTTACTAACGCAACTATAACACATAACATAACATCACGCCTGCACACCCCGAAAGGTTGTGTAGAGGTGTATTGTAACACCCTCATTTCGCCGTTATGTTTTAAGTCCCATATAATAAAGGGCGACCTATTGCTATCAACCGGACACAAATCCAAACTTCAGGCTGCTACTGAGGTATTCCACACGGAAAACTATAAGCTGTATTTAATCTTGTAGTTTCGAGGGAATCTAGAAGACTATTATGTATATTTCCGTTTTATTATATTTATTGTGTGCGTGCAAAGTTGATGAGCTACCAATTATAATTTAATATATTTTAGTGCATACATCACTATCTCATTGATGTAGTACCAGTGCCCCTGAAAACTAAGGTCCTGGTTTTCGTCTCTAGATCCTAAGTGCAAATTGGATTTTTTGTTTGGAAACTCTCAGCTTGGGCCGATTGTGTCAATAGGCTCATCCTTTTAACATACAACCTAAGTCGTACATTTTTACCTCTATTTAAGATAGTACACCTCTCCATAAAACTTTAAAGATCACAAGCGTAAAGGTAACTAACTACATATCGTCAGTGGAAAGGTAAAAAGACTAAAGCGCCAATATACCTACTTTACAATAGAGAGATTCAAAGTATTTTTTTAAGAAAATAAACATAGTTATTTTTCTTAGGGTATACATATTTAATATTTATAACTATGTTTATTTTCTTAAAAAAATCCTTGAACCTCTTTACTGTAAAATAGGTATATTGGCGCGTTAGTCTTTTTACCTTTCCACTGACGATATATTATTTTAAAAAAACCATTAGCTAGGGAAAATCTCGTTTCAAAAATGCGGCGTAAACATGCAACTTTGTCGTTTGAACTCTGGTGCGATGGACCAGATCAACCGAGTAATTCATTTAATGGGGCACGCTGGATCGCAGGTGCTTTTTGTTTTCCTTTTTAGTTAACTACTGAACTTGTTTGCCGGCCACATTACAAGGTGATGGAATTTTTTCAAAGCTTTTCGTGGTAAAATGTTCTATTTATAATTATGGTGATATAAGCTTTGGGTTTACAGAACAACGAAGCTAAATGAGTTATTTGATGTAACTATGTTCTTTTTGCCATCAAACTATGCCGCCTACTTATTGTTTATAGAGGTCGGCAAGGAAGACAGATAAATTTTCCCAGCACAGGTTGAGACTGGGTGTTTTTTCTAAGTACTTGCAACCGTACTATTAGCCGTAGAAAAATTGTTATAGATTCTAATTTTGCGGATTGAGCTTATTCAAAGCAACAGGAGGTACGCATAAATACCTAGGCTTGGACCATGTACCCAGCGGTGGGTAAACATAAACTGGCAACGACAATATCTCATTTTCACACCATACTTAATGCTTAAGCGTTGTTTTTACGCTGCATAATAACAAAAACAACTTTATATTAGCGGGTATGACAATAAACTTGCGTATATTAACGTCGTCAGTCGCACAACGAGCTATTAAACGCACGACATGTCGCTTTATGACTGTTTCATGTATAATAGGCATACTGCGGGGGGCGTACATAATGCCCAAGGATAAACAAACATGTACAAATTGTTAAAAAAAAATGGCTTTTGTTCTGTCAATGTCGTGTTGTCTATTGATTGATGCTACGGCGTAGAAGAAAAGCTAGTGTGACTTGTCGCCGGGGAAGCCATAATGTTGTAGGGGTTGAGGAGATACAATTTAGCTCAGCTGATATCATTCTATTGACTGGTTTCAAGCCTTTGTTATGTTTTCCAGACTATTCGGTCTAGAGCCAGTATGGACCATTTTCCTATTGTTTATTACATCAAGCCAGCCCCGCTGCAGGTTACTAAATATTAATACTTTAGTTATAGGTAACAATTAATCAATCTAACGAAAATCTGGAACACTAAAAGCTAGGATTTCATAGTGAAGTTTTTATTGGTACGTACCTACCTACTGTAGGTATATTATTTGACTAAGGTGTTTTGTAAAAAGAATATTCAAAAATCAAGTATAATATTATTGTGAAATATGTATTTATAAAAGTTTGATAAGTAAAGTACCTAGCTTTAAAATGTGTTGGAAAAATGGCACCGCTATCTCATGACATTATGGAAGAGGATGGACGGAAAGCTATAATTTCACGAAATGGAGCGAAATTGCAAATGATGGCGACACGGAGCAACGACAAAAAGAAAAGCAGGCAAAGGTATTACGACTTTTATTCCTATTTGAAACGAGAAACAGAATGTAGCGAACGTCGAATGTGGTAGCTTTTTCGTTTTAATTTGAAAATGCAACGGAGTTATCGGATCGAAAGAGCGTTTGAAAGATCTTGACGACCACATTGTGTTGTTGGAATTTTATTGAATTGAAAATGAAGTTCTGTGTGTGAATGTCAAATGAAGAGGATTTGAAAAAGACTGTTCGGAAAAATGGAGAATGAATAATAAGAGTTATCCCGGTTCCATAGCAAGAGCAAAAAGAACTCACTTTTCAAAATAAGAAGTCACTAAAATGATAGAGGGGGCTTAGTAGGAGCATAAGGGACTAATTACATTGATCAGTATCAATTCGCAAAAGACATGATAGTTTTAGACACAACTTATTCGCATTAGGTATACCTACCTGTGAAAGAATTCTCGGTCATGTGCTTTCAGCTGCGAAAGCGTTCTATAGCATCCGATTGCGAAAGTTCATTCGATGTCGACGCGTAAAGGTTACTTATATATTATACCAGCGAACCATCCCGGCTTCGCACGGGTGCAATGTAGATACTAATATAAACCTTCCACTTGAATCACTCTATCTATTAAAAAAAACCGCATCAAAATCCGTTGCGTAGTTTTAAAGATCTAAGCATAAATAGGAACAGACAGACAGCGGGAGCGACTTTATTTTATACTATATTAAGATAGCCCCATAGACAGAATTCATACATACTATGCGTGCCAAATAAGAATAGGATCGCGCTTGCTACAACTTCACACGATAGCTGTCAAATTGGTACTGCCAGCAAAAAAATACTATGAATAAGAAATGTTATATTTTTTTATTCATAAATTTCATTATTATTTACATTCATTTTTATAAAATGTTATTTATTGAATTCCATAAATAGATAATTTTGGATAATTTAATAATATTTGAAAACAGTATTCATTAAAGAAATGAACCAATAGATATATATAGTTAACTTCACGAAATGCTACTGGTCACCCTAATATGTCGCCATAATAATAATATAATTACTGTGTAATTAATTTGGCGTAAAATTGATAAGAAATACCAAAAAAGTGAACAAAAATAATTAAACTGAATATAATTTCTTTATTTACTTTTTTGCACACCTTACACTTTGGTAATGAAGTTCACGAGTATTGCGGAACAAAATGGCGTGTTGACAGTGCTATTCTTATTTGGCACGCATAGTAATTAATTCATCTAGGTACATATTTAACAATTGTTGTGACTTTAATAAACTTAAAGACAAAGTCTGTTCTGCCTAGCCTTTTCCCAACTGTGTTCGAGTCAGCTTCCAGTGTAACAGGATGTAGCTTAATAGGTACTAGTATTTTACACGGAGTGATTGCCATCAGACCGCCACAACCCAGCTACAGGTCAATGCCGATATCCTAAGGTTAGACCGGTTGTCAAACTTTCGGGCTTCTGACTTCCTGTAACGACTGTCATAGATATTCGTATGACACCCGGGACCGAATGTTTAACGTGCTCTCCGAGGCACGGACGGGTCTCGATGTGTAACGAACGGTCACTCATCCACAGACTGACCGCAGCAAGCGCAACTTAACCTCGCAAATCGTATGATCCGCGCGGTTGGTAATTAGCCACGAGCCCCTCAACCGAGCCGTACAACTTATTGGCATTATACCTGTTAAAGATTTTTCGGTCGTGTGCTTTTAACTGCGAAAGCGTTCCATAGCATGCAAATGCGAAAGTTCATTCGACGTCGACGCGTAAAAATGTTACTTATCTATACTTCTATACTAATATTATAAAAAGGAAAGATTTGTATTTTTGTATGTAACGAATTAACTTAAAAACTACTGGACCGATTTCAAAAATTATTTTGCCGTTAGAAAGCTACATTATCACTGAGCAACATAGGCTACGGGCGGAGCCGTGAGGACACAGCTAGTATATTATATAGTCCCTTAGACATCATTCATACATAATTAATACATCTACATATTTAACCATTGTTGTGACTACTTTATGTTGTTTTAGTGCCCGTGCTAGTAGCCCGGAGTCTGGAGTTGTGCCCCGTTAATGGCAATAGGCTCGCCCCCTATTATATGGAACTTTAACATAACTAGCGAAACGAGGTTGTACTAAAACACCTCTGCCGAACCCTGTTATGTTATGTGACTTCACTAAACTAAATGACAAAACGTAAAACATAATAAGAATGTCTGATTATAGTCATAACATAAATTCCGCATACGAAAACAAAATGACTACACACATCGCACAATGCGATAGGCAGCACCTTAATATATCCCAGACTATAAAATATTATCTGCCAACACATTCAAGTAGCAGCCATTGTTCCTTGAGCAAACAGTCTTCCACACAATAGAAGTAATAGCTTCTATAGCTATGGATCGAACGAGATATAGGGAACTATGATAGGGGGAAGCTTTGTACCTAAATGGTGTTAGATAGCTCTACGTTCGCCAGCCCATTTGCGACGTTAACCCAGACTGATAACACATCATCGGCCAAGCGTTTTCTTAACTATATTGGGGCGGATGCTGCTATGACAACGTGGACTGACGGCTTAACCTGTTCTTCGGAACGATGTGTAAACAGTCACCCATGTACTAACTGCAGATTAATCGACTCTCGCGGTAGACATCCATTAAGTAAGAGTCACGCTGCCGTCCGAGATCTAAAAGACCGTTAAGAGAAATTTTGTCAAATTTGAGTTTTATTATTATACGTGAAAGTGCAACTTTTTCTCTATATATCAGTCTGGTTCATATTATTCTATCCCTTGTCAGTTACGAGATACACGTTTATTAATATTTTAGATGGTCACATTTCAGTACAGATAAGCATGAGTAAAAACAAAAACAGAAATTATTGAAACAATATTAGACTTATAACTCATTAAAAATTATACAATGTAAACTTAAAAGTAGCCCAATATTTTGGTATAACAAAAACACCTGTAGGTATGTTTTCAGAATTCCTAAATAGGTACAACATTAACATTTTCCACGTTTTTGCTCATTACTCAAAATTATGTTTACTCACTTAACGGTCTTTTAAAAATCGAACGGCAGCATGAACCCAGTAGTATCGTCGATACTGGAATAATTATAACACTTAACTAGGTACCTAATTACATATACCTACCAGTGGCGTGCATTGGTTTTCGGACTAGGCAGACACTAGCGATGTCGCCTTTCAATTGTACGCTTAAGCCCATTTCAATACGATTCTGACCAAAAGAAATCATAGCCATAGACGCTTAATTTTAACCGACTTCCAAAAAAGGAGGAGGTTCTCAATTCGAATGTATGTTTTTTTTTTTGTATGTTTGTTCCGCGATATCTTTGCTAATTGTGAACCGATTTTAATTATTATTTTTTTGTTTGAAAGAATATTCTTTCGAAGTGGTCCCATTTAAATTTGGTGAAGATCTGATGAAGAACTTCGGAGATAGAGCATTTGAAGTCGGTTTTATTTTTGTTAAAAAGTGATTATATTATTATATTTATAGTAATAGTTAAAGATAGAGTAGTTAATTAAATCTTATGAGGTAGGCACTACTTAATTGCCTATATGCAATGCACGCTACTGATACCTTCCTAGGTACTTAGTAATTTACCTAAGTAAGTTTTGTTTTTTAAATAGCCTATGAAATGTCCCACTGCTGAGCAAAGGCCTCCCCTTTTGCTTTCCAAACCTCTCTATTTTGTGTCGTTACTAACAATGCTAGCCCCGCAAACACGTCTAGATCGTCACGCCAACTACGCCGCGGCCAACCTCGACCACGACGTCCTCCTTCAGGCGTCCAGTGAGTGACGATCTTTGCCCACCTCTCCGGGTGCATTCGAGCGACATGACCGGCCCACTCCCACTTAAGCCTGGCTGTTATATATAAAAAAAATTATAGAGCAATAATAATAAGTAGGTAAGCATAATATTTCAATAACATCTCCTCCTTTATCGAAAAATGTTGACAAAGAATTCTAATATAGTAACGATACCGTCAAATTTAGCGTGCTGCGTCCCAACGAAAACTCTTTATAAGAATGTGGAACACGAAACTAATGTTAGCGCGCTTGATGAATAACAATGATTAATGGTATCGGATAATGTTTGCACCTTGGTGAGAAAGTGCTTTAGGTAAAAGCGTTTTCTTTGAGGTTTTATGGGTAGTAAACAATCCAACTAGGTGGTAGGTGTATAAATACCTACATGTATCCTGCAGACTTGTCCACATTTAACCGTTCGACAGACATGGTACAAAAACAAGTCGAAAATTCTGAGGTTCAGGCCTGCATCGGTGACGTCATGGGTTCAATTTCTAGGTTAGACAGTGTTATCGAGTTTTACTATATATACAAGGTTAGTCGGAAAGGTGGTACCTACTAAGCCGAAAGGGTGTTAAGGTACCCATAATAATGAATAACTTTTTTTCTACAACTTTCCCCAAAAGTCAATAGTTTAAAAAATACGCTAAATTGTATCTATCCTCAGCTATGATCAGCTGTGTTTACATTTTACGACATATTTGGGGTCACTGATTAGAAACTCCATTTTCTGAATTCATAACTAAAGCAGGGATGAAGTTTTTGAAAAAAACTAAAATAAAAATAATTTTTCATGGAAAATAAATTAATCGAATTTTTAAATTTTAACACTTTCTTTTAAATAGTCATCTGTGATACATTAAGTGGCCCACGGCTTAGTACCCCCTTTCCAACTAACCTTGTATATAATTACTTTCATATAATTATGTAGATGCCCGCTCGTTCTTATCGTAGGGTAATATTTTGTCACGCCCGTTCATTACAACGGTTCCATTCATGGATATGAAAAGGGTATCAGCAGATGATTTAGTTCTGCCCATATAATTATGATGAAGTTTGAAAATACATCGCCTCCTGTTGTGCATATTCTTAAAAACAATAAATAAAACCATATTTGATGATAAGAATATCGTTATTATATTGCGTTATACAGAAGAATATGGAGACTAAAATTATATTGAAAATCAGTGATATTTACTGTAACTCTTGTTACAAATTCCCTCAAAAATTAAAGTTAAACTATTTTAAAATCATATCAATTTGGCTCCACACTTTGGCTAATAATAAAGAACATGCTTTACTGTCTAAACATAACACAGTTTATTATAACTGGTATTGTAAAGAAAAACTGAAAAATATTGAACCAATTGTATTTTCAACATGAAATAAATTCCATTGAGCACTAATATCAGGAGTACATACTCTATTTAAAAATATACATTATGCAGCAAGTCTGTAACTGGTCACTATTATGGCATATTACATAGTGTTAGGACTTAAAAATAAAACACTTCAAATCTCATATAATCCTAACAATTATTATCAACTCATTTGTCCAATACATTCATCACTCACTCTTCCAAAGTGTGGCAGTAAATTTAAGTATTATTCATATTGCTTCTCAGTCAATAAGAAGAACCCTATTCTTGTCAACCCTAACGTTGGGTGCACTCCTCAATTTTTTTATAAACTTATCAGCAATCCGGTCATCAACTTCTCTACCAGTTGCCTCACTATACTCTCCTAAAACCTTCTTTTGCAAACGTTTGAAAGGCACTTCATTACCTTTCTTCTCCAAAACGGATAATATTACCCCATGCCAATTAAATTTGTCACTGCTGACCGCCAATTCTCCTATTTTGGCAACATTTTGGTCATGAAGACAAATACTTTCTTCTGCTGCTTCTTCTTCTTCTTCCTCGGTCCTGATTTTCTTTTTCTGAGTCTTTCCCGTACTTACCAAAACATTTTCAACAGGTTCAGTACCATTTTCAGTGACTTCTTGATTACTATTAACACTATTAACTGTATCTTGTCTCTTGCGTTTCTTATTTTTGCCATTTTTACCTTCAGACTGAGTGTCATCATCACCATTACTAATGGATTCAGTCTTGTTCTTCTTCTTCTTACCTTTCTTGCTCTCTGTTTCTTCTTCTACTTCTTCAGGAGGTGGAGCTCCAGCACTTTGCAGCGCTGCTTCATATTTTTTGTGTTTTTTCTCTTCCTTTTTTTGTTTCTTAGTCAGTCTCTTTTTGCCAACTGCTTCTGCTTCACCATTCTGATCTGCCTCTTCATTTAGTTCTCCATCACTATTCTGTTTCACTGTTTCGTCTTCTGTACCATTCTCTTCAGACTTCTCTTCTACTTCTTCGATAGCACCATTCTGTGATTTTGCATCTTCAGTAGTAGATGGATCTTTCTTTTGATTTTGATTCCTATTGTTAGCATTGGATAAGGCAGTAAGTTTAACAGATATCAAGTCCCAAGCTTGGTCAATATCCTTAGGATGAGTCTTTTGTCCACAAACATTTTTAACAAAGTTGATGAACTTGGGTTTCTTGCGTGGCGTGTTGTTGTGTTTACTGATGGTCTCAATAATTCTGAGTACATTTCTCGGTGCGCTCTTTTGCTCGTCTAGGACAGATTGTAACATTTCCACCCAAGCATTTTGTTTCTTCTCCCCTTTTTTCTCCTTGGAGACAAATCCTTTTCCGGAGTAGCGTTCCTCTTCCGTTATACATTTAATGTGCGATTCATATTCCTGACCGCTGGAATCAATAAAACAACATATTTTTATTGAATTTATCAAAATTGTTCAAAATACTTTTAAAATTAAGTAGAAATACAGTGGAATCCGTTTAATACGACTTCGCTTATAACAACTAGCCGCTTATAGCAACTTAAGAACAGCCTTTAGTTAGGTTTTCTTATCTGGTATTTACTGACCCTTTTAGCGATGTCCGTTTAGTACAACCAAATATCCCTTTGCTGTTGTTATAAGCGGACTCCACTGTATTACGACATCAGCAGAGACAAGGAAAATCTACAATTACTAACAAATGGAAATGTCTGAACATAAGCTGTCGAACCTAAAATCCAGACACATTGGTACAATGACCTAATCATTTTGATGTTATTCATCAGTTATTGTGGTGTGCCTAGGTGTACAATTGATTATTAAGTTTCCAATAATAATGAGGCTTGATACATACTTCAGGGCAGCCTTTTTGACAAAGAATGTAATTTTTTTGTTTGTTATAAGATCTACCTAATATGGTACATAAAAAAAGCTGTTCTATACAATATGCTCTTCTGTTCCTAGACAATTGAATTGATTAAAAGATTTATGAACTTCTATGAAAACCAATGATCAACACTATTTCATATTATGAATATAAAAACGTTGTTACATAAAGTTTAAATAAATAAATAAATAGTGACAGCCTAGAGCTGAATGTTTGCCTTCCATGCTCGTCCGAGTTCAGTGCTGGCTCACACAACGGTGAAGAAAAAAATCGTGAGGAACCTGCACGCCTGAGAACTACAAAATATTCTTGATGGTGTGTGTAGTTCACCAACCTGCACCATGCCAGCGTGGCGGACTATACCTAAATGCGTTCTCATTTTGACAAGAGGCCCAGCAGTGGGTCATTAATGCTGATTATAAAGCTAATACTATTAAATCCCCATTTGTTTCCTGATTGGCACCAATATTGTATCATTGACATACATAATTCTATTATTAGTGCAGCTCGTAACAACGCGCAACTATTTACCAAAACTTATTTGTTTACATGTGAAATGAGGTCACACATAAACAAATTAACATGCGGTAAATGTACAATACTTACAGAAAGTCTTTGAAACAGTCCATGCACGACAAATTGGGATTCCTGTTTCTGCATATTGTCAAATAATGTTTCTCGACCTTAGGTTTCTGTACAGACTCCCCACAATGACCACACGTGAATACAACCATGACAATAACAATTAAAACACGTGCTTTTGAAATTAATAATTTGTTTTGAATACAAATAATTATAACCTGCAAAGAAAATGGGCGTATTAATAACAGTAAAAATAGGAGTTTTTATGTATCCATCAGATTTTTAATAATGATATATTAATAAACAGACCTAATTTATATCTCTAAAATAATTAAATACGATTGGAAATTTGCTATGATTTCGTCTTTTCTCAAAATTGACAAACTACCAAATGTCAAAATTATATTCTTTTCCAATTTCCTGTGCTGTTGACATTATTAAATACAGTTCCACGACCTCGGTCAATGAAAATAATATTAATTTCTATTAACAAGGAAAAACATTGTTTACTTCAGATTTGGATTAAATTAAAGTATACTAATTATGAAAACAAAAATATGGCAATCTATTAATATATATAATTTTAGAAGTTAAGTAAGTTCGTGTATTGAGATAGACTCTTAAGGTGAACGCACACTTATCAGAGCCGAACGCGCCGAAAGAATCGAATTTTAGAATTAGTTGTATGAATCGTTGTTGTTGGCCGAATCGGCCGAATCGGACGATTCGGCGCGGATAAGTGTGCCAGGTTTCATAGGATTTCATACAACTAATTCTAAAATTCGATTCTTTCGGCGCGTTCGGCTCTGATAAGTGTGCGTCCACCTTTAAGGTAGACACGCACCTGTCCGCACCGTACGCGCCGCAAAATTCAAATGCCGCATTTGAATTCTTTGAATGAAGTTCTATGCAACCTCGGACACCTATTAGAGCCGCACTCCCCGCGAGCCGCAGCTGATAACGTCAAGCATCGACACGCACGTTCTACGCGCCCGCAACGGACGCTGCGGATGACAACAACATTTGCAGTCACCGACGCGACCGGCTGAATGAAAGCAATTCGATGCGGTGCGTGCGACGATTGCAGCGACCACGGCTGTGCAAGACCGTCAATAAAAGCGATGACTACGGCGACTGCAGCGCGTACGGTGCGGATTAGTGGCGTTTACCCTTATATGACTGACGTTCTCGCAGTTCATTCATCCTTGACCTTCAGTCCATCCGGTGTTACCATATCTACAAACGTTACGGTATTTCTTTCTGAGGATATGAAACTGATGTACTGGAAAAGGAATTATGTTTGGCAGCCTATATTAAAAAAATATAGCTATTTGTACATTGTTGATTATACTTTAAGTTGTCTGAAATAAATGAATTCTTATTACATATAGTGGTGACATGGACCACAATTAATTTAGGAAAAACTTATTGTTTGATTTATAAATCGTTTACTTATGACCATTTTTTTTTGTATATCAATAATTTATGTGCCAGGATTTGATTTCGAAGACGGATTTCATGATGGTCTTGCCAAATTACCTCAAATGTATGTACCGAATTAACGAATCTCTTGGGAGTTAGCTTAGCTGTTGGTTGGTAACTTGGTAACACTGCTCAACTTCTATCAAATCGGTTTAACTGTTTGTGTTTTGCGGTTGGGGTGTGTCCAAAAGTCCAAAGAATTTAAGTTATTAACGAAAATTCAAAATGAAATATTGTTTGATTGACTAAAACTTGCACAAATATTGAAAAATATGGCTACTTACTTTATTTTAACACTTATATCCATTCTTATTGGTAAGTAAAAAGATGTTATGAACTTCGTAACAAACTTTCGACAACTATTTATTTACAATTGAGTTCTTATAAGACATACATTTAGTACTTAATATAGCAATTAATGGTAAAGAACACATTTTAATTATGTGTCATCCAGGATTTGATTTTGCAACGTAATAATTAGATACGTTTTTAAGTAAGTTACACCCTCCATGCCTGCCGTCTCCATGGCATATAAAAAGTTCGATCAAAAAATTCGTTTGTAGTTCTGCCTTAATTTGAGATAATATGGACTGAACACATCTACTAAACAAAACTATAATGAAAATTCAAGTTCAGGCCAAAAATAATTCAGTCTATGTTTTTTGGATGTGGATTGGATGCAGTCATGAAGGTATAGCTTACCCTATAAGCTTCATTGGTATAGCAGTATAGAACCAACCTTAAGAAAAAAGGGTTATGTAACATATCATATACTTATCATAAAATTACTATAAATTACCTCACTACCTCATTGGTCCAGTGGTGCAAAGCGCGACTGCTGTTCGTGAGGTCCTGGGTACGATCCCCAGGTCGAGCAAGTGTTATTGAGTTTTTCTGTGTGGAATTCCTCAGTAGCAGCCCGGAGGATTGGATTTGTCACCGGTTGATGGCAATAGGCTCGCCCCCTATTACATGGGATTTAAACATAACGGCAAAATAAGGGTGTGACTATACACTTCTGCCCAATCCTTCTTCAATGTTATGTACTATAAATTTAAAAATAACCATTTCCAGGTACAACAACAGCCAGTATCTATGGCAGTGAAAATGTAATTAACGGGATAAGTAAAATACCCAAAGTGGAAGGTCAAGATATCATCACATGGTGCACCACATCATTATTGGAAACTGAGAAATGTGAGAAACTGGCTAGGTCTGTTGTACAGGACAAGGGACTCTTTGGCAAGGATTTTATTGAGCTGCAGTGTAAAAGGGTGAGTTAAGAATGTAGGATGTAGTGTGTTTTATTGTACACAAAAAAGGGATAATTATTAGGGAACTAATTAACCTTTTGCACTCTATCGACGGCTACAGATGCCAAACGAAAATGTCCTCGGACCGTCAACAATGTCAATGGCCATTAAAAAAGTATGATGAATTTGTAGTGCGGCATGGAGGGAAGTGCTCACACGCCTATACCATGGCGTTCTGAGAGATATTTCTCGATGGCATGTGAAGCCAAGCCAGGCCCATGGGCGGCATAAACTTTGACACTAGGTTAGACACTAACCACACGAAAAGACGAAGACCATGGTATTCAAAAGGTTAATTGATATGCATAGTTAATATTTAATTAGCGATGTAATTAGGAGCCTACTTGGTAAGGTTAGGTTAGAAGTGTAAAGTGATACCAACGCAATCACTTTGCATTTTCTGGTAATTTATTTTTAAACATCCATAAAAGTTTATTGTCAAAAATCTTTTTGATGATCATGCATTACTGTTCAATTAGAGTTTACTGGTCAGTCCAAATTAAATTTAATTGGTAACCAGTTGATTGGTATCCTTTATTGAAAAATTAAGTATAAAGACTTGGCACATGAGGTTGTCAACATGTGGGAGGTTGACTCAGCAGTTGTTGTGCCGATATTCATTACAGCCAATGGCTTAATAGCCAAGAGCCTCGACCAACATCTAATGGTATCCTAATTATTACACTGTATAATAATAGTAAATAAATAATAATAATTAAGAATAGTTATGTTCGAGATATACCCATAGAGAAAGAAAAATGTGATAACAAAACTGCCTCTTGTTTGCATGCTTTTTTATTTGATTTAAAACGGTCATCTGCAAACTGTGTATAATGGCCAATTTACATACAATATAAGTCAAGTTACCAACCATTATCGGTTAAAATAAAGACTATTGTATCTTTACTAATAATAAATCAAAGACTCCAGAGCTTTGCTTAACCTTTTCACCGCCAACGTACACAGAACGCGATGCCTCGCCAGCACCAAGCTATAAATGTATAACGAATTATATAGTAAACAGTAGTGATGAGCTGATGACCTGTTAAATACAGTAAACTTATTTTTATAACATAGTTAAAATGAAGAGCTTCTAATGAAGTTGTGGCGCTGGAAGCATGAAAATCTAGAACTTCTATTAAAGTCCGTGGCGGTGAAAAGGTTAATAGACCTTACCATATATTAGTAGATATCACAGATAAAACAAGTATAGCCATGAATAAGTTTATTTATATGCCTAGTTTAGCAATAATCACTTTTTAACAAAAAAAAGCCGACTTCAAATGGTCTATCTCCGAAGTTCTTCATCAGATCTTCACCAAATTTAAATGGGACCACTTCGAAAGAATACTAACTCAAACAAAAAAAGAATCATTAAAATCGGTTCACAATTCGCAAAGATATCGCGGAACAAACATACAAAAAAAAAAAACACTTGAATTGAGAACCTCCTCCTTTTTTGGAAGTCGGTTAATAAAAAATGCTACCATTGTTAAGCAAAACAATTCATTTATGGCCATAAGAACCGGGCATTAAAGATCTTAGTAAGTAGTGAACTTAACTCGCCAAATGAGATTTTCTACTTAACTCCCCTTACTAGCAAGTTAACTTATGTTTGTGTAAAAACCCTTTGGGGAAATGTGTATGTATTAATAACTAATTTATTGTCATTGCAGGCTTTCGACACAGAGGAGTGCATGACATGGGTCGACCGTGGCGAGGCCTCATTGGTTGGCCTTGATGCCGGTGAAGTCTATGTGGCTGGAAGATACCACTCTCTTGTGCCTATATTACAAGAGGTATGATTAAGAATATTTTTACTCCATATCTGTGTTGTTAATTTATTTTTAGAAGCTATTTAATAGGTTAAACTTTACTTAGGATCTCCCTCCACTCATCAATGCAGAATCAGGATTTTATTGCGGAATTTTATCCCATGTGGAGGAAATTAAAAATATAAAACTTCCTCACCGCACGCTGGGAATTGACGCTTGTTGCAGGATTGAACAATATCCAGCATGTTTGGTGGTAGGATCTATACCAAGGGTGGCCAACTTAATTCGACCCAAGATCTACTGTTTAATGAGTAGACTCAGTGCGATCTACCAATTATATAATGAGTACCTCTTCATACAACTTATACTAAAATTATTTCTCTTTGCCTTGCCATGATCGACTGGATTAAGAGCCGCGATCGACTGATTGGCCACCCCTGATCTATACGGTCTGCTTGGCTAGCTACCACCCTCACATTAAAGTCCGGCGCCAAGCAGTTTACTGTGTTCCGAGGTGTGTATCTGAGACCCAGGGTGGTATTGAGGAATCCCTCTATATGTTAGTCCTGTATATTCGTGTGCTCCATCTTAGTGCGGTCTCGTGTTATCGCGTGTGGTCTCGTGCTATCGCGTGCAGTCTCACGCTGTCTTTCTCGCTCTACTAAATGACTTTCCTGAGCGACAGAAAAGGATAGAGCATTAAAAAACGCAATTCCGTGCTGACAGATGTGGGTCAACCCTTAGTGAATTTCACTTTCTTTTAACAATAAAATACTTCGCACCCTTAGTAATGTAAGGGCACAACTCGAAAATATCAACTTTTGGGAAAACGTGTTTAAAGATTCAGGGAACCCGATGTTTTCACAGTATTTTTTTCACTATTCGCTTTAATATTGTCTTTTTTCTCTTTCTGGGAAAGAATAGAATATACTTTATTGTACACCAAAATTGTAACACAGCTCTTATACAATAACAAACATTAAAGGGTACAATGGCGGTCTTATCGCTGATAGCGATATCTACCAGACAACCTTTGGATGAACAGGAAGTCAATGAATAAGATAGAGAAGAAAGATAGACAAGTGGTAGAACAGTTGATATTGAGACCATCTAACACAGAAACTCAATAACTCAATACTTCGAGCTGTGCCCTTACATTACTAAGGGTGCGACCTATTCTGTCTCTTTATTTGAATTTGCTTTCTTACCAAGCAAACATTTGTGTTGTTTGCTAGTAACAAGATATTACGTCAAAAAAAACTGCATCCTTAATGTTTCTTTGATATACACAGCTTTACGGGCGCGGCGAGCCCTACCAGTATTCCATAGCGGTGGTCCGCAAAGGTGGTCTACCAGCTATACAACCTGGCTATGGGCTGCACGCACTGCGCGGGGCTAGGGCCTGCTTCCCCGGCGTCGGAGCGCTAGCTGGCTGGGTCATGCCGATACATGTTGTATGTTTTCATTATTATTATTTTTCCAAAGAATTTACATCAGATATTTACGTCGTAGTCGTCAGGGAGTCATGAGGGCGAAATTCAAATATTGGTCTGTAAAAATCCATTGCTGCATGCAACTCGGTTGAATTAACTCTGCATAGCATAATAATTAGCCTATTACTGTCCCAACGCTGGGCACGGGCTTCTTCTCAAAATGAGAAGAGATTAGGCCATAGTCTAACCACACTGACCTCGTGCGAGTTGGCAGATTACACGCTCCATTGAGAACTTTACGGTACTCTCAGATTTGCAGGTTTCAAGACGATGTTTTCCTTCACTGTTAAAGTGATAATCAAATAATGTACATGCACAATAATGTAAATCCACATGAATTTGTAAAGTCAGAGGTGCGGGCCGGAATCGAACTCGGACCCTCCTACATGGAAGGCAAGCGTTCAACCCCTAGGCTATCACAGCTGTGCAACTGTGCACCTCGCCTCAATGACGTCATATCAACGCTCTGCCAATTATTGACGCAACCGGACGAACGCGTTATGTTAGCAGGGAAGCGAGGTGTACAAATAACTTGACCAAGTTGTAACTAACAACTTTCTTTACAGCTCATGCAAGAAGGTGGCCTTAAAATAACAGACTGTAACAACCACGTTAAATCTGCGATAGAATTCTTTGGCGACTCGTGCGCACCCAATTCACTGAAAGACATGTATAACCCAATTGGTGATAATTCTGACAAGTAAGTGAAGACCTTTTTACTGCTATGATAATGAGACAAGCCCTGAACTTGTTGTATACATTTTTTTACATAACATCATGCCCGTATTCCCCGAAGGGTTGGGCAGAGGTGTATAGTAACACCCTCATTTCTCCGTTAATAGATTTTTTAATATTAGCCAAATACATACATACATAAACCCACTCGTTTCGCTTTGTGCATGATCATATTCATACATCTTGTTATACACGCCAAATGTAGGAAATAATAACTTACTCTTACACCCATATTCTAAGACGTTCCACCAAAACTTACTCGACTCCACCTCGACTCAGCCTTTCTCACTACCATTGGTAGTTATAGTTGACAGAAACGTCCTTGACTCGAGATTTTTCCTCAGTCGAGATAAGGAATCATCTGTCAAACTCAACATACCTCGGAACCTACCTCCACTCTACCTCGACTTATTTGAGGATTCCTCAGTCGAGGAACCTCAAAATTCACTCGAGATTGCGACTAAGAATACAATTTTGAAAGTGTTTTCGAGCCCGTCGTGAGTCGAGTAAGTTTTGGGGGAATGTCTTAGAATATGGGTGTTAATTTACAATCAGATAATCTAGTCCTCTACAAGATACCTACTAAGCAAGATTGTTTAAAAAATATTGATGACTCCAATTGCCACTTGTTGAAAAACGCTTTTTGATAGACTGCCTTCAAATCAATTAAGAATTACATCTGAGTTCACTTATCTCAGCTGTATCTAACATTCAGTCTCAAATTGCAAGATGGCTATTACAAAAATTAATTGCTTCAGGCTATGCAAGCTGTGTACCGGCGGAGCGGGCATCCGCTGTACTCTAGCGGACCCTTACGCCGGCTACGAGGGCGCGATACGTTGTCTCATCGCGAACAATTCGGGAGACATCGCCTTCGTACGCGACACTACCATACAACACGCGCTTCTCTCACATCAGATACTTGGTAACTATAACCATAAGAATAAATAATATCTTCTTCTTCTTTTCGTGTGGTTAGTGACTAACCTAGTGTCAGAATTTATGCCGCCCATGGGCTTTTGACTTGGCTTCACATGCCGTCAAGAAATATCTCTCAGATATGCCGCTTTCCTCACGATGTTTTCCTTCCCCGTTTTTAAGCAAGTGATATTTGTATACAATAGGCACATGAATCCGAAAAATCAGAGGTGCGTGCCTTGTGTTCGAACTCGAGACCTATGACTTGGCAGTCTGACGGTCACACCACTAGGCTATCACTGCTTAATTAACTTCATTGCTTAACAATACCGTATAAAAGCGAAACTCCTTTGTGCGTGCCCTAAACACCGCTTCAGAAACACCTAGTTCCCCCCTCAGCTCGCAACTACCCGCTGTTGCCCAAGGATGCGCTAGGACCGGTACTGATGGCTGTTATTTATTTAATATTTTCGCAAGGAACGTGTACGAGCGCGAGGCTCTTGACTGACTTGTTGGTTGAGCCAACGTTATACAATGGGCTATTATCGCGACCTTGAACGCGTAGAGATAAACTACGATAACATGTCCCGTCCCTCCAAAACAGTCGTCAAACAAAAACTACAACTACATACACACTCTTTCGTAAAGATGTGACTAAACACATTGAAATAGTAATTTGGAGGGGCGGGACATGTTATCGTAGTTTATCTCTACGGAGCGCGAGTTTAGCTTCTATACGGTTATCCTTATGGTGTAACATAGGCTTATTGCAGTCAACTGTTGAATTAATGCAGTGGACAGGTGTATGAAGAGTTAGCCTTAGCCTTCGTGCACTAGTGTCGCTGCTAGTTGTTGACAGGATCCACCATGCTCGGATGAAGTTGACGTTTGGATAACGTGTTTTTATCACCTTCCTGTTTTCTAAGAGCTAATGAACGATGGTATACAAGGAGGATATTTTTATTTTTGTTGGTCTATATTCTGTTGCATTGTATGACTATTACCATACTCTAAGACGTTCCTCCAAAACTTACTCGACTCAACTCCACCTCGACTCAGTCTTTCTCGCTACCATCGGTAGTTATAGTTGACATAAACGTCCTCGATTCGAGATATGTCCTCAGTCGAGGTAAGGAATCATCTGTCAAACTCAAGGCACCTCGGAACCTGCCTTAAGGAAGGAAGTGTCAAAGTTCGTATGTAACAAAAATGAATTTTGAAGACTTTATCGAATATGCTTACGATAATCCTTACAACTATTTATCGCGGCGTTATTGACGCGATGCAGATAATTCAAATTATGACGTAATGACTCCAGTCTACCTCGACTCAGTTGAGGAGCCCTCAGTCGAGGAACCTCAAAGTTCACTTGAAATTGCAACAAAACACAATTTTGAAGGCCGTCCTGAGTCGAGTATGAGTCGAGTAAGTTTTGGAGGAACGTCTTAGAATATAGGTGTGAATGTGGTCACTAAACTCTTTTAAAACTAACGCTAAGTCGTTCTTTCCTAGGTGGAGTAACAGAGGATCAATTCGAGCTGATCTGTCGTGATGGTTCTCGAAAGCCAGTGACCGAATCGGAGCACTGCAACTGGGGCCGAGTGCCCGCTGACGCAATTGTCACCAGTAGTGCTGTCGCCATGGAACAGAGGAAGAAGTAGGTCATATTTATATCGTCATTATTAACCTTTTGACGACGTAACCTTTTGTAGACTTA
Organism: Amphipyra berbera; assembly: GCA_910594945.2. NCBI lineage: Eukaryota > Metazoa > Arthropoda > Insecta > Lepidoptera > Noctuidae > Amphipyra > Amphipyra berbera. Next base: position 7,060,543 of record OU343144.1, on the reverse strand, counting down.
TGAGCACTTCTCTCCACGCCACGCTAAAAATTCATCGTATTTTTTTGACGGCTTTTGACGTCGTTGGTGGCCCTCGACATTATTTTTTTATTATGTATTTTGTGTATTACTGCTAAATACATGTGCAGTTGTCTATGTCAATGCTGCTACTTAGCGAAGAGTGATTCAGAGATGTTTCTACAATTGAAACAACAGCAGTCGTCTCAATTTTCAGTCGAGTCAATAATTGACTAGCTCTCAAACAAAACAATCGAGATGTTTTTCGATTGTTAATAGCTCTCGCTAACCGTGCATATCGCGACTTGAGTTTACTGCACTGCAACGCGCCATGTCGTCAATGATTCTCGAATGTCCTTGACAATCAATGACTATATTGATTGACTTGATGAGTCCGAATTCCGATGCGTTTAACTACGTAGGAATCGGTGATTGAGCGCTATTCGTGATTGCATCGACTCGAGTGTGAGAGAAAACCAAACCATCGAGATGTTTGAACAATCGACTTTAACATATCGTCATCACGCATCGCTACTGCTACCTATACATCTAAAATAATCGCCTCTCCGAACATCCAAAGGAAGGCATAACATCACGCCTTGTATTACCCCAAGGTTTCGGCAGAGGTGTTTTAGTACACCCTTGTTTCGCCAGTTATGTTTAAGTCCCATGTATAATAGGGGGCGAGCCTATTGCCATCAACCGGCCACAAATACGAACTCCTCCGGGCTGCTACTATGGAATTTCACACAGAAAAACCCAATAACACTTTGCCCGACCTGGGGATCGAACCTAGGACCTCACGATCAGCAGTCGCGCTTGCAACGAGTAGACCAACGTGGCAGTAGCTATAATCAAGTCGCTAACTACTAAATGTTTTCTTTTAGATACCAAAACCTCTTGCAAGTGATATTTCAACTATACGGCGAGCCCAACCCTCTAAACAGGAACTACAACCAAACGAACGGATTTCAATCTGGAGCCCCTTTCAATCCATACTCATCCACTGAGCCATCGCGGTATCCGTATGACACGTTCAACAGGGATAAATTTAACAACAATAACTTAAATAACAGACAAAATGAATTTGAAGATGATAATAATAAGTGAGTATATTTTAGTTTAGATATAAAATCCATATTCTACTATTACAGTAGACTGTGCGATCTACCAATTACATAATCAGTACCTCTTCATTCAACTTATAATTTTCTTTGCCTTGCCATGATCGACTGGATTGAGAGCCGCGATCGACTGGATTAAGAGCCGCGATCGACAGTTGGTCACCCCTGTACTATTACAATAAACACATAACATCACGCCTTGTATTCTCCGAAGGGGTTCGGCAGAGGTGGTTTTAGTAACACCCTCGTTTCACCAATTATGTTTAACTCCTATGTAATAGGGGGCGAGCCTATTGCCATTGCCAAGTTTGATTTGTTATAATGTAATAATTTTTAATATATTTTAATTGTATGATCCAAAGTTGTTTGAAATAAATGAATAATAATAATAATAATTAACCGTGCACAAATCAAGACTCTGGGCTGCTACTGAGAAATTCTTAATGGAAAATCCCAATATCGTCGCGCTTGCGACCAATAGACCAACAAGGCAGTCATTCTACTATTACTGCGATAAAAAAGAAGGGACTAGAAAGTAAAAAATATTCACAAAATAACTGCAATATAGAACCGACATATAGGTTATTTTGTGACTGTATAAGTATGTAAGAACTGTCAAAATGTAAACATCATCGGAATTTCATACATGTGACAACAATATTTAATAATTTACCAAATCAGCATCTCAAGTGATGTCTAAACAACACTCAAATATTTATTAATGCTGGCTTAATATTTCTATAATGTCGTCTCCAATTCCATTCCCATTAGCAAGATATTTATCTATACTATTACACACGCGATGACCGATGTCCTTGCCGTCAGTAAGGACAGGTCAACTCAAACCTGCTACGGCACTTTCCTAAAAAGGCCATTCCAGACGTTGACGGGGCATTCTTCGAAAAATTTTAACAAAAATTGAGAACGTCATTAGCATCATCCCAAAGTTAAGAATGTAGATGTTTAATACTATAATTATAATAATGAAAACTCAAACTATACCGCTGCCGTCAAGCAATAAAACAAGAATAAAAACAATCTGACAATACTATAACGTTAACAACCCGGGAGAAGAATGATTTGTTAAAATAATGTTAAAAATTTTCGAAGATTCACCCTGCCCCACATTGTTACACTTGCATAGTTTTTATACCACAAAGTCTGGACTTTAAAAGAGACCTTGATCTCGGAGTTAGTTTCGGCTTTTCTTCTCAGAGCCAATCAGAAAGGAAATGCCGGTGCCATCTATTCTTAATAAAACATTACATTGACTTGTAAAAGTGTCTGTAACAAATTTATTTACAGAAATAAAAATCATTTATCGTTTATAAAATAAAACACGTCTATCTAATGCAAGGTATGTTTTACAGAGCAAGCACAATGCCACCTTTCAAAATGCGCGTAGACTCTACAGGACAACCTATTGAATCACTGTTCCAGCTGTTCAGGTCCAATGAAACCACTGATTTGTTACTGCAGGTAAGCCTATACCCATACTTTTTATTTAATTATCTATACTAATATTATAAAGAGGAAAGCGCTTACAATCAATATTAAATTAAGAATACTAAAATCTACCTAGATACTTCAATAAATAAATAAAAATATATACGGTCGAATTGAGAAACCTCCTTCTTTTTTTAATTAAAAATTACTTACCAATTCCTTCCTCTCTCCTAATATTTTTGCGTTCCCTACAGGGTCCACGATGTACTATATATTATTACTCACCATCTATTAATACCATTGTGGAAAGCAAATAAAAGTTTGAGTTTGAAAGATTTGTATTTTTGTATGTAACGAAGAAACTTAAAAACTACTGGATTAATTTCAAAAATTATTTTGCCTTTAGAAAGCTACATTATCACTGAGTAACTAACATAGGCTATATTTATTACTGGAATAAAACTTCTTACGCGGGCGGAGCCGTGAGGACACAGCTAGTATTTAATATTTATATAAATTATTTTTTCCTGTCTGATATACTAAACGGTTTTTTGCGTTCAACTTACCAGTATGATAAAATCTATTGTCCATGATACACCAGTGATCTTGGTATGTGACAATTTTTCGTAGCAAATAGAACATAATTCGTAATACAGTTATGCTAGCACTATTTAAATTTTATTCGCTGATTATTTTGTCGTATTATTTCATAAGAACTACTTCGGCAATCAGGGATCAAAAACCTTTATTCTATAGATAACGTTACGCCTGTATTCCCCGAATGATTGGGGAGAGGTGTACAGTAACACCCTCATTTCTCCTTTATGTTTAAGTCCCGTGTAATAGGGGGCGAGCCTATTGCCATCAGCCGGGCACAAATCCAGTCTACGGGCTGCTACTGAGGAATTCCACATGGAAAAACCCAATAACACTGCAGTGATTAGCAGTCGCGCTTGCCACCACTAGACCAACGAGGCAGTTATTCTATAGATAATCTAGAGAAATACCGTTTTTATCAATACCGGTATTTCCATAGAATACAGGTTACCGTTTTCTATTCCTGGGAGCGACAAGTGACTACTTCTTAACTAGGTACTATTTGTCCACAAAATCTTTGCCTATAACCACTTCACTTATCGCCCACCTGTCCTCCATTGACTACGTATTACGTAACATATGACGTCAGCAGTAAAACTTATGCATCGAGTAATGCGTAACACTTACAAAACTCCTTATCCTTAGGACGCAACAGTGAACTTCCGCATACTAAAAGAAGAAGAACAAGCAGCCAAACACATTCTGAACAACAAGTTCGTAGGAGCACAAGCAGAGAACGCGGTCCTCGCTATAAGGGACTGTCCCATCAAGCGAGCCACGCTATGCGTCACCAGCGACCAGGAGATGGACAAATGTGTCAAGATGAGGGTAATTATTCTCCTTCTTCTTCTTTTCGTGTGGTCAGTGACTAACCTGGTTTCAGAATTTATGCCGCCCATGGGCCTCTGAGTTGCTTTCACATGCCGTTGAGAAATATCTCTCAGGCATGCCGGTTTCCTCACGATGTTTCCCTTCACCGTTTTTAATGATAATTATTAGAGATGTGCCGATTATGACTTTGGCCGACTAGCCGACTAGCCGATTAGTCGGTTGTAAAGAGGCCGACTAGTCGGCCAAGCCGATCACTGTTTCGGGGATTTCTGTGACGCTTCGTTTACAGCTGATTCGCGCGCAAGTAACAACTACCGCGCCGCCTGCGAACGTGTCGAAACCTGTTTTGTTTACTTCGCATTTTTTCTTGATTTTTGGTGTTTTTGGGTAATAAACGATCAAGGTTTTTATTTAATGTAATTCCCCCTACATACATTTTATTGAAAAATACATACAAAGTAAGAAACTGGATAGTCTGCGCTCTTTGCCGAATAGTCGCCGACTACGATAGTGGCCGGATAGTCGGCTTTACCGACTAGTCGCCGACTAATCGGCACATCTCTAATAATTATACAATACGCACATGAATCCGAAAAGTCAGAGATGCGTGCCTTGGGTTCGAACTCGAGACCTATGACTTTGCAGTCTGACGGTCACACCACTAGGCTATCACTGCTGTTATTAGTAATTATTTAACTTAATTAAACGTGAACCTCACTTGCAATAGACTATGCCGTTGACCGACGAGGCTCTGATATCTAAGAGTTAGCCAGATATAAGCAGAATAACCATCCAAGTTAACAGCATACCACCCTAGGCAGGTGAAGAACATTAATATGCGATCACGAACTTCCCAAGCTTTGCAACATGCTGCGTTGGTGACTCTGTAGTGGCAGCAGATTAGTAAAATGCCCATGCACAAGTACGAGTCTCTGAAAACTGTCCTACCTGCGTTCTGTGTAGCGAAACCTAACGACTGCACAAACAAGTTCCGCTTTCCCTTCCCCCTCAACTCAACCCAGTTATGGTTATGATGGGGCCACACAAACGCCTAACATCATTAATTAACGCATTAAGTGACAAGTAAACAAGGGCTTTATGCAAACTAAAGGCTCATTTACACGGTGCAAGTTTTTTGAAGCAAGTCTCATGCTATAAACACAGATATAGCATGATATAAACAGAGATAGCATGAGACTTGCCTCAAGAAACTTGCACCGTGTAAATGTGCCTTAATGTTTTAATTAATAGCGTTAGATTTTAGTGTGGCCCTGGCATTATTGAAAATTCTGTCCACCACTATTTGGCCCAAAAAACAATTTCACTAATAACTCTTCTATTCCAGGTAGCGTTAAAAGCAGCGTTCCTATCGCCCACACTGGTGTGCTGGCGCGGTCACAGTACTCGTCACTGCGAGCGTGCCATCGCGGACGGAGCGGCCGACTTCGCGCTGTTTGACGCGGCCGACATGTTGCACGCCGCCTACACGCATCGACTGGTGCCGTTTATGCAGGAGGTAAGTTATTGACTGCCTCGTTGATCTAGCGGTGGCAAGCGCAACTGCTGAGCATAGAGTCTTGGGTTCGATCCCCAGATCGAGCAAAGTGTTATTGGGTTTTTCCATTAGGAATTTCTCAGTAGCAGCCCGGAGTCTGGATTTGTTCCCGGGTGATGGCAATAGGCTCGCCCCCTATTACATGGGACTTAAACATAACGGCGAAATAAGGGTGTTACTATACATCTCTGCCCAACCCTTCGGGGAATATAGGCGTGATGTTATATAAGTTATTGGCCAGCTGGTATCCGTCCCGACGAAAAATATGCCACTCTCACCCCTATCCTAACGTTACGACTGTTCATTATAACAATTAATTATTATCTTCTTTTGTTCCAAGATACACTCAAGCGGCGACAACTGGTACTATGCAGTAGCGGTAGCAAAGGAACAAGATCCGGATACAGATCTGACGTACTTACGTGGCAAGAATACTTGCCATACTGGGCTGGGGACGGCCGCCGGATGGGTGTTCCCGCTCGCTTACCTTATATCTAACGGATGGATCAGGTAAGATACGAGACTTTTTGCACAACAAAGCATGGTGTACTGGTGCGCTCAAGATAACACTGCGCGCGACGGAGGGCGTGCTAAATGTTGCCATGATCGCAAAAATACAAAGTACTAATTTTTAAGGAAAAATAATATATTCGTGAGTATTAAAATTGGGCAGCCCTTTTTTACGGTTTATCATATGATTGAGCTAAGTTAATTACGTTAAAATTTCATAACTACCAATTAAACTAATTAGTATTTTTACGTAATTTGCAAAGGAAAAGAACTAAGCTTATAAATGTGCCATAAATGAATAATCTTTGATATGATACATTTAAATGATAATCATTATTATTATATTTTCTTTTATTCCTAAAATCAGGTAGATCTAGTGACAAAGTTAATAAAACGGCAACATTATGGTAGACCATGATTAGCTCCGATTTTGGCCACGTGCAGACTTATCTTGCGCGTACACTAATAACATGCGTCTGTCTTTGATGTCATCGTGACATTGGCATTCTAACCACGTGTTGCAGTAACATGTGAAACGTTACTGCATACTTTAAAAGCACCTGTTTACCACGACATTGGAACTCCCATCTCTGTTACTATTAAATTATCTATATATATGTTACGGCTAAAGGTGGGTGTGAACATAAACTTAAGATTAGCCGGCTAACCTTAGGTTTATCTTCGAGAAGCAGCTAAAGTTCGATATCATGTTAGTTTGTGTCGTGATATTCTATCTTTAGCCGGCTAATGTGCACATTAACCGAAACGAAACGGCTAAAAATGTATTCGATGGACGCGCCGGGCCGGCGGAGGGCTTGAGGGGGCGGTGGGGAGAGAATGCGCGTACACGTGGCAATGTTTTTGTTTAGTATTGTGTCATCTTTCCTTGCGGTTGATTGCACGTACTTGCAATGTCGGCGTCGCACAATCTCGAAACGCTTAAAACGAAGTTTGAGAGTAAGTTTCGTGAGTTACTATTGGTCAAGAACAAGTGACTTTGAGGTCAACGTCAAGTGATTCCGGAGGTCCGGTCGACGGAGCCCCGCCTCGCAGGGCTCCTACTTCAGGGTGGTTTAAAAAAAAATAACCACGAAGGGGTTGGCGGGGTCTTCCAGACCCCGCCATCCCCTTCTAACCTAACCTATCCGAGTCGGGATGCCCCAAGTTCCGAGCTCGGTGTCAAAATAGTAAACATTATTACATTGTTTCCTTTTTCATTTCCTTCTACATTTTTAGCCAAGGGCCTGCAGTTACACTTAAGTTTAGCCGGCTAAAGATAGAAGAAACTAACATGAACACCTCCTCGAAGTTAGACCTAAGTTTAGCCGGCTAATCTTAAGTTTATGTTCACATCCACCTTTAGCCGTAACATATATAAAAGGAGAAGCTGACTGACTGACTGATCTATCAACGCACAGCCTAAACGGCTGGGGTTAGAAACTTGAAATTTTGACAGTAGGTTCATTTTGTGACGTAAACATCCACTAAGAAGGGATTTCTCGAAATTCAACCCCTAAGGGGGTGAAAAAAATCACGCAAGCGAAGCTGCGGGCAAAAGCTAGTCTCTAATACATAACCGGATGTGCGGATCAGAATTTGATTATCACTTGCGTTAACGGTGAAGGAAAAACATCGCGAGGAAACCTGCACATCTGAAAAGGCTCCATAAAGTTTTCGATGGTGTGTGTAGTCTGACAACCCGCACCAGGCCAGCGTGGTGGACTTAGGCCTAAAGCCTCTGCCGGGGTTGCGGTGCATGCTTTTGCGAATCTCGCGACCCCGGCCGATCGGTCAGGAGGAGGAACACCGTTGGTTTTTAGCCGGTAAAAGTCCGGCAGAAACCCCTCGCCTTCCCCGGGCGAGGGACATACATAAGGATTTTCCAATGAAGAAAAAAAAATCTGCCTAAAGCCTTCTCATTCTAAGAAGACGCCCGTGCCCAGCAGTGGGACAGTAATGGGCTAGTTATGTAATACACAACCAATAATATTACAATGTTGGCAGGCCATACGGTTGCGACGGCGCGCACGCAGCATCTGAATACTTCACGAAGTCATGTGCGCCCGGCGCGCTCAGCTCGGAGTACGTAGACTCGGGCACGGTGCCGCACGACAACCTGTGTCATCTGTGCCACGGCGCCTCCTACAGGTAATACTTCACCAAGTCATGTGCGCCCGGCGCGCTCAGCTCGGAGTACGTAGACTCGGGCACGGTGCCGCACGACAACCTGTGTCATCTGTGCCACGGCGCCTCCTACAGGTAATACTTCACCAAGTCATGTGCGCCCGGCGCGCTCAGCTCGGAGTACGTAGACTCGGGCACGGTGCCGCACGACAACCTGTGTCATCTGTGCCACGGCGCCTCCTACAGGTAATACTTCACCAAGTCATGTGCGCCCGGCGCGCTCAGCTCGGAGTACGTAGACTCGGGCACGGTGCCGCACGACAACCTGTGTCATCTGTGCCACGGCGCCTCCTACAGGTAATACTTCACCAAGTCATGTGCGCCCGGCGCGCTCAGCTCGGAGTACGTAGACTCGGGCACGGTGCCGCACGACAACCTGTGTCATCTGTGCCACGGCGCCTCCTACAGGTAATACTTCACCAAGTCATGTGCGCCCGGCGCGCTCAGCTCGGAGTACGTAGACTCGGGCACGGTGCCGCACGACAACCTGTGTCATCTGTGCCACGGCGCCTCCTACAGGTAATACTTCACGAAGTCATGTGCGCCCGGCGCGCTCAGCTCGGAGTACGTAGACTCGGGCACGGTGCCGCACGACAACCTGTGTCATCTGTGCCACGGCGCCTCCTACAGGTAATACTTCACCAAGTCATGTGCGCCCGGCGCGCTCAACTCGGAGTACGTAGACTCGGGCACGGTGCCGCACGACAACCTGTGTCATCTGTGCCACGGCGCCTCCTACAGGTAATACTTCACCAAGTCATGTGCGCCCGGCGCGCTCAGCTCGGAGTACGTAGACTCGGGCACGGTGCCGCACGACAACCTGTGTCATCTGTGCCACGGCGCCTCCTACAGGTAATACTTCACCAAGTCATGTGCGCCCGGCGCGCTCAGCTCGGAGTACGTAGACTCGGGCACGGTGCCGCACGACAACCTGTGTCATCTGTGCCACGGCGCCTCCTACAGGTAATACTTCACGAAGTCATGTGCGCCCGGCGCGCTCAGCTCGGAGTACGTAGACTCGGGCACGGTGCCGCACGACAACCTGTGTCATCTGTGCCACGGCGCCTCCTACAGGTAATACTTCACCAAGTCATGTGCGCCCGGCGCGCTCAGCTCGGCGTACGTAGACTCGGGCACGGTGCCGCACGACAACCTGTGTCATCTGTGCCACGGCGCCTCCTACAGGTAATACTTCACCAAGTCATGTGCGCCCGGCGCGCTCAGCTCGGAGTACGTAGACTCGGGCACGGTGCCGCACGACAACCTGTGTCATCTGTGCCACGGCGCCTCCTACAGGTAATACTTCACCAAGTCATGTGCGCCCGGCGCGCTCAGCTCGGAGTACGTAGACTCGGGCACGGTGCCGCACGACAACCTGTGTCATCTGTGCCACGGCGCCTCCTACAGGTAATACTTCACCAAGTCATGTGCGCCCGGCGCGCTCAGCTCGGCGTACGTAGACTCGGGCACGGTGCCGCACGACAACCTGTGTCATCTGTGCCACGGCGCCTCCTACAGGTAATACTTCACCAAGTCATGTGCGCCCGGCGCGCTCAGCTCGGAGTACGTAGACTCGGGCACGGTGCCGCACGACAACCTGTGTCATCTGTGCCACGGCGCCTCCTACAGGTAATACTTCACCAAGTCATGTGCGCCCGGCGCGCTCAGCTCGGAGTACGTAGACTCGGGCACGGTGCCGCACGACAACCTGTGTCATCTGTGCCACGGCGCCTCCTACAGGTAATACTTCACCAAGTCATGTGCGCCCGGCGCGCTCAGCTCGGAGTACGTAGACTCGGGCACGGTGCCGCACGACAACCTGTGTCATCTGTGCCACGGCGCCTCCTACAGGTAATACTTCACCAAGTCATGTGCGCCCGGCGCGCTCAGCTCGGAGTACGTAGACTCGGGCACGGTGCCGCACGACAACCTGTGTCATCTGTGCCACGGCGCCTCCTACAGGTAATACTTCACCAAGTCATGTGCGCCCGGCGCGCTCAGCTCGGAGTACGTAGACTCGGGCACGGTGCCGCACGACAACCTGTGTCATCTGTGCCACGGCGCCTCCTACAGGTAATAACAACCTTATGAGTTGTCATTAACGAGTTAAAAAAGCAAAGACGATTCATTTAACCAAGGTGTTCGAAACCAATCTTCTTTAATTTTATCGAATGACGCGTCTTAGGTCCGTATTACAGAACGAAACTCAAGCATTAATCTCTGTTTAAAACTAATTTTGAGTCGACTTTTAATTTCAGAACATTCCTCAAGCATAGATTCATTGATCATAGTTGAGATGAGTTTGGCTTTATTCTAGATCGTTGCTCAGTTCATAGATTCGACCCCAAGCAGTGATTTGATCTGTAATCGACCAATCGATCGGCTCGATTCGAGTCTCGTTTGACCGTTCCTCTAGTACTGATTCTATCTATACTTAAACAGTGATCAACTGATTAAAGATCAAACTGGACTTGAGGAATGTGCTGTAATACGGACCTAAATTTCCAAGTTCTTTATATTTTCTTATGTCATCAGACGCTGTCGCCGTGATGCGAGTGAAGATTACTTCGGTCACGTGGGCGCCGTACGATGCATGGTCGAAGGAGGCGGTGACGTCGCCTTCGTGCGTCATTCGGCTCCTGCCGAAGTGTCGGCCGGGAGACGCCGCGAGTGGTGGGCCAGGGATCTGTTACCTGATGACTTACAGCTGCTCTGTCCTGACGGTAACTAAGTACTATATTTAATTAGTAGTATTCAAGGGATTAATTACTAGGAAATTGTCACACCAAATGCGAGCGCTTCATGAGAATTATTATGAAGCATGTCACACAAAATGTAAGTGCGGGCCCGCCATCATAGTTTTACAATCCATACGGTTGAGCAATGCCTTTGATGTCGGGCGATGCCGCCGCCCGTTCCTCTGCACAAGTCCATTCGTTGTCGATTGTATGGATTGTAAAACTGTGCCGCCGTAGACATGACCCGCTCGCATCCCGCGTTCTGCACTCCAAACGCGGGGCACGAGCGGGTCGCCACAACGAAGCCTTTACTATGTGACGTCACTAGCTACCAATATACCTGGTAGACCCTACATTATTTTCTATCAACTAAAATTCTTCTTACTATTTCTCAGGCACGCGCGCGAAGATGCATGAATACAAGCACTGCAATTTAGGCAAAGTGCCTGGATCAGTACTGATGGGTAGGGCAAACCATACTGAATTGGATACCTACTCCAATTTAATGGTGTATGCACAACAGTTCTATGGAGCTGTCACGACTGATGAGTTCAGGTATAAATATTAATAAACTTTTCTAACAGAATAGGCTTTTTTCTAAAAAAAAAGAGGGTGGTTATCCCCATAACAGCTGTGCTCGGCAAGTTAGTTGGTGACCACAAAGTCAGTCTCCTCCCACTTCGCTGACGGCTGGCGCGTTTGATGATTTGTGATCCACTACCGTGAACACAATGAGATTCCAGACAGTGGCGTAGCTAGGTAACCAAAGGCCCTGGGGCAAAAAATAAACTAGGGCCCCAACTAAACTAAAAAAAAACTAAACTAAAGGTTGTCTGGAAGAGATCGCCTTGTGCGATAAGACCGCCCATTGTACATTTTTGTATTTAAATAGTTTGTCCTGTTGTGTTAACCTGGTGTATGTACAATAAAGAGTATATAAATAAATAAATAAACTATTTAAAATCGTTTGTTCTGTATTCGTCGTTTTCCGAATTCGACGTACTCCAGATTTGTCGTAATCCAGATTCGTCGTAATACAGTCGACTCCATAATAAAATTAAAAACCAATTACATATTGTAACTTAATGAACAAATTAAAACTATTTTATGAAAATAAAAGAAAATATCTACCTGTTACAGTTCAAAAAATACAATCCTGTGACCGACTTATAGACAAATAAGATGCCATTATTAAAGTCGCGTTCCTGGAATCTGGTGTATTTATATTCCGAATGTGGGAGAAATTTTCACTAGTTCAATTTATAATTTGTATGTCCGAGTCCGAGGGGCCCCGTCTAGCCCTCCGGTAGCTACGCCACTGATTCCAGACCAGGCCAATTAGGTTAAATAAACTGTCAAACTACAGTTACACGAAATAAACACTAAACTAACCATCTTATGTTTTTAACAGTTTCAGTATGTTCTACTCACTACCGCCTTACTCCGACCTTATATTCAGCGATGTGGCAGTACGCCTAAAGCCTTTGCCTCACAGCAAGCGATCAGCGGAAATAGTCGCCGGTTCAGCACTAATACGAGCCGCACGCATTGTATCCTGCGATGCCCCACAAGCTTCATACTACGTCGCTTCAGACCCCGACTTTTTATCGCATGCCTATAAAATTGGCGTTCTGGGACATTTACTGGCGATAGCCCTGTTTGTAGTAGCGTTATTGAGATAATTTACTTTTGTAAGTGTATGGGTCAGTTTCCACCAAACGAAAAAATCGTCGCACACTTTTTTGATGTCACTGAATAAAGAGCTGTATCAGTAATACCTTTAAGTATAAAATCCGACGCAGACATCAAGCGTTTCCTCGCACATTCCCGAGCAGACCCAAACGTCGCATTTTATACTTAAAGGCGATACTGATACAGTTTTTTATTCAGTGACATCAAAAAAGAGCACGATGGTTTTTCCGTTTGGTGGAAACTGACCCTAAGATTGTACTATGCGTGCCAAATAAGAATAGGATCGCGCTTGCTACAACTTCACACGATAGCTGTCAAATTAGTACGGACAGCAAAAAAAAACTGTGAAAAGAAAAATGTTATATTTTTTTATTCATATATTTCATTTTATTTATATTCATTTTTATAAAATGTTATTTCTTGAATTCCATAAATAGATAATTTTGGATAAGTTAATAATGGTTGAAAACAGTAAGTATTCATTAAAGAAATGAACCAATATATATAGTTAACTTCACGAAATGCTACTGGTCACCCTAATATGTCGCCATAATAATAATATAATTATTGTATAATTAAATTAGCGTAAATTGACTAAAAATACCAAAAAAGTGAACTAAAAATAATTAAACTGAGTATAATTTCTTTATTTATTTTTTTGCACACCTTACGCTTTGGTAATGAAGTTCACGAGTATTGCGGAACAAAATGGCGTCTTGATAGTACTATTCTTATTTGGCACGCATAGTATAGAGACATAAACAATGAAATGTTAATTTGCGACATTTGAAATGGCAACTGTATTTTACCACCAATCGGAACATTAGCAAAATGACGCAGTTGATTGTCTGGTTAATGACCGTGATTGTTTTCACTCGCGCAACTCGCTAGTTGTGATTGTATACAGAAATATCTGTGTTAGGTCTCCATTGGTTTACATCTCTGTTAGTTTGTAAGCAATATAATTTTGTAAGACAAAGAATTCCTTAATGACTTAATTTAGATCTGAGCAGCTATGATATTATATCTAAACTGATATAGAATAAGTGTTGTGTATATGTTGAAGCTTTTAGTAACAGATAGCATTTACATCCGTCCAAATGTGTGCCTTGATATTATTTTTAAGCTATCTTTTGCTACCGTCCAAGTGAATCTATTGATTTATACATATTTTTAAATTTAAAATAAAAACATTTTAACACTATAACCTGTATTTTATTTACACTTATAATTACAATAGTCTTTTATGATGATAACATTCAAATCCTTTAGGTAATACTTCAAAATCTCTAAAAATCATTCTCAAATCAGACCTTCTACAAATTTCCCTAATTGACATACGTTGAGATTCGCCATTTGTATCAATCCTTCTAGCATGTTCCCGCCATTTACCAAATATACAATTAGATTTTGCCAGTTCATTGTTTATAAATGGCACAAGCCCGGTACATTTCGGCGTTAGCTTTGAACATAGATATAAAGCCTTCCATGATAGATACCTAAAATGATTAATACAGTACATAAACATGTAATCATTAGGCTTATTCTTCATTAACATTTCTATCATAGAATTACTCAATTTCACTACTACCCTCTTTTTATAAAGTGACAGAGAATCCTTCATTTCTTGCTCATTACATACTATAGCCAATATTGTGCAGAGTTTATTGGCTGACAAACAGAAAGTAGTAAATATGTGCCTCCATATTAGTTCTTCATTATTATAGTTCAAGTTAAAGATGTGACTGTTAATTTGAATGCCAGATTGGCCGACACGGCTCTCAATAAACTTATGTATGTCAGAAAATCCACTTGTAAATGCAATTTTATAGCACAATTGTCCAGCAAAAATGTTACTGGCTCTGCTAACTTGCGTTGTGGAAGTGTTGTAACAGTATCCGAGAAAAAATATATCCTCACTGTACTTTATACTTTCATGTGGAAAATTCACGACAGTCTTTTCATAATTTACATTTCTATAATTTGATAATGCATCCAAAAATGATGAGGCATCTGGTAACGAATCTGTTATGTATAAATAATCATCAACTACTCTTATAAATAATTTAACATTATTTTCAGTACTTTTCATGTGATCTGAGAAGTATAGTTCATCCAAATATGTGTAATACAATTCAGACAGTGCTGGGGAGTACTTGTATCCTTGAACTAATCCTTCTTTCCATTCATAAACCGTAGATCCTGCACGGATTAGAATTGGCTTATGTAACTCTGTTACTATATCTCTGAACTGTTGGGCTATTTTTTTCTTCATATACATACATTTTTCTGTTTTCTGGATATTCATATGTTCTTTCAATAATATTTTTGCCAACTTCTCTCTATTTATGGAGCCAAAGGCATTACTTAGGTCAGTTTTAATAAAATAAAGCTTTGGCTTATTTGCAGTTAGCCATTTTGTATACAAGATGTTATACTGATTTTCAATTCTTTGCAGCGGTTTACCAGTCAGTCTTCTCAAAAATCTCAATCTGTCCCTAATTTTGTATTTTTCTGAAGGACTCAGTGAGTCATTTTTATAGCAAACTATTGGCCTGCAATCATTATTTGGCTTCATTGTTAGATATAACTTTGGAATATCTTTTTTTAATATTTTTAATTTCCTTCTATAAACAAGACTATGATTTCTCTTTGATTTTTTGCCCAATGAATAAGGCTCACATTTCTGCATCACTTTAGTAAATACCATTTTGGAAACTTGTTTGTCATAAAAACTCTGCCACTGGTGTTTCCAAAAATAATAAAGTTTGTTTTCATTAGCATCCAGTTTGCATGTTGTAACATAAAAGTTTAAACAAATCATTGATGACAATACATATTTGATTATCCATAAAACAATCATATACAATATACTTCTTGAACTGGAATTGGGAAGAATTTTCCAAGGTGGTACTGCTAGGTCCCACTTCGCGATAATTTTATCAAGCATAAAATGTTGGCGTTTCATGCTATAAACAACAATCCGAATTAAATTCTTGAATATGTTATTATTTTGATTACTGCCAAAAAAGTTTCTCGGAACTATTTCGCTTATTGCTTTCAAGCAATTAGTAAAGATACCTTCTTTGTTTACTGGATGTAATTGTGGAATATCATCTACAGGGAAAATGTTTCTGAAATCCTGTTTGCATTTGCTCCTCAGGTTAGTTTTAAGAGTAGATAAAATGTTTAAAAAATCAGCAGGTAATTCACGCACCAAAGACGCATCTTCAAAGACAAGTTTATAGAAAGTTCCTTCGCTTCCATTTTTCAAAATATTCAAGTTTATCATATTTCCAAATGACCGCACATTTTGTTTATTGACAAAATTTTGTGATAAACAAAGCGGAGTATTCAGAATATCCATCTATTAAATTATAAACAAAAATTTCGTTCGGAAATGTTTGGAATAAGTGAAACTGATGAAAGCACTCACCTAAGAATATCTTTAATATTATTTGTTTAGCACTAGCACTCGCTGTAATCAAGTTTATTTGATTTGGTAGTTATTAGTATTTTGATTTGAAATTTCCGGCAACTTGTTACGACACGTTTGCGGGAATTACGTTCCGTTTTAGGTGTGGTGTGGTATACCTTATCCTAGTAAAAAATCCAATGTATTAAACTAGCTAAGTAGGTATTATAATAAATAACATGACTTACGAATAATTCTGCAGATAGGTACTTATAGTTTAATGTTTATATTAAAAAACTACGGAATCCTATGATATAATAATGTTGGTAAGTAAATAATAAAAAATATTACATTCAAAATTATCAAATAAACAATTCATTATTTTATTAGAAAAATTTAAAACGAAACGTTCGTTGATTTTCCCGCCATAGTTTTTTCTTTTCTTGTAATGGCTTTCTGATATTACATTATTGGCTCTGATTGGCCAACTTTCTATTCCACAAATGAGATTTTCTTATCAGTGAAGTTTTTTATTGTTATGACATTAATTTTCTTATCAAATTGCTATCTCGTCATAAAGCTGCCTATACACTGAACGTAATAATTTCTATTATTAATTTATAGACAAGTTAATTTGAGAATAACAATATCCTAAACTGAAATAATGGTCTCGATGCAAAAATGAAATTGGTTAAGTAGAAGAACTTTGTCTAAGTACATACCTACAACTTTATTTTATTATAAAATTAAATCATTTATAGCTCAAGTGACAGGTCAGCTGCTCTGCTCTGACAAAGTCAAAGTGACAGTTACATCTATCATCTAATCAAATTATCAATTGTTATCAACCAATAATTTCGTCTTATAGAAACGTTTCTGCCAAAAAATAAGATGTTTCGGTATGTGGAAAAACACCTTAATAATCATAAATATATAATCAAAGAACATACATGATAACACATAACGCCTATCTTGTTTTATAAATTGGAACTTGACATTGTAAGAAGTGCCTATCACAAGAAAACAGTGTGAAGTTAAAAATGTCGAAGCTAGTAGTATCTGATCTGTTGAAAATCTTCAAAAGTAGTGTGTCGGCGGTGCTTCCTGAGAATCTCATAAGGAAATCGGTTAAATATGATGCTGCTAGCCAGCTACTAACCGTGAACGGTGAACATTACAACTTAAAAAATAAAAATGTACATTTGATCGGCGCTGGAAAAGCCGTGCAAAATATGGCCAAGGAAATTGAAAGTATCTTAACTTCTAAAATTAAACAAGGAATCATAAGCATTCCTATTGGGTCTTTAAATCATAAAGCGACGAATAAACATATATTTTATTATGAAGGAGCAGAAAAAAATCTTCCTGATGCTAATGCTCTAGACACAGCTATAAAAATAAGAGAAATTATAACAAAACTTGGATGTGATGATTTACTTTTGGTTTTATTATCTGGTGGAGGATCTGCGCTTCTGCCTTTGCCTAAATCACCTATAACTCTAGATGAAAAAACTGCACTGATAAAGAATTTAGCAAACTCAGGTGCAGACATAAATGAGCTTAATACTGTAAGGAAAAGGCTGTCTGATTTGAAAGGAGGTCAGTTGGCAATAAAGGCACAACCTGCCCAAGTTATTTCTCTAGTACTCTCCGATATTGTTGGAGACCCATTGGATTTAATAGCCAGTGGACCTACTAACGAAAATGTAGATGATCCATATAAAGCCATTAATATTATTAAGAAATACAAGCTATATAACCAACTTCCAGAATCAATCAAAACAGTCTTGACTAAAACTGATAATAAAGATCAATTTCCAAGCAAAAATATAAGAAATCATATCATAGGATCTAATAAAATAAGTATAGCTGCAGCATTAGATGAAGCAAGAAATTTGAACTATTTATCTATTCCTCTTTCTTATGGAGTAACTGGAAATGTCAAAGATGTTGCTTCTGCATATGCTAAAGTAACTAAACATTTTTGTAAATATTTAACAGGAATGTTAAGCTTAGATGACCTAAAGCAGCAAATTCTGTGTTGCAATGTACCAGGAATTGATGCAAAAACCTTAGAAAATGTAGATATGTGTCTAACAGATAAAGATTTATGTGTAGTACTTGGTGGAGAAATAACTGTAGAAGTGAAGAGCTCAGGAAAAGGAGGCAGAAATCAACAACTAGCTTTAGAATTTTCAGATTCTATCCATAATACTAAACATGATTTTGAAAACTTTGACATTTACTTCCTAAGTGCTGGAACTGATGGAATTGATGGTCCAACAGATGCTGCTGGTGCTATAGGGTATCTAGATCTAATATCAGATGCTAAAAAGGAAAATTTGAACACAGAAAAGTATATAAATCAGAATGATTGCTATAGTTTCTATGAGAAATTTAAAAATGGAACTCTACATGTAATTACGGGCCATACAAATACCAATGTGATGGACATACATTTACTAATTATAAGAAGAAACAAATAAACATTTTTATATTTTTTTAATAATTTGTTATATTTTATCATGAAGATGGTTTTAAAAATAAGCTCAGCTTGTTTTGTTTTTCTTCCTTTCCCTTTAGTTTAGCTGAAGCTAAAACGGCCTTTTGGCATAGTCCTGCAAACTTGTCTTTTTTCCTTTTATTATTGTTAATTACTTTAGGTTTTTCTTTAGTGGCTAAGGCATTATTTTTGTTTTGTAATGAAAACACATCCAGGGCGTTAGCATAAACATTAATTTCTTTCTTTTTAACTGGTTTAGTATTCTTTATATCTGGCTTTTGTAAGCTAGTAGTTTCAGTGTTTCCATTCTCTGTTCTTCCACAGTTGTCATTTTGTGTAATGGTTATAGGATTGATGGCTTGTGTCTGTGGCTTTAGTGAAGGAGTAACTGTGCTTTTTTTACAGAATTTACAGATTTGCTCCTGGAAAATAAAAACATTAATCAATATAAACCATAAATAACACAATTTTATGTAGAAAATGGATGGCCAACTTTTACAGTACCCAGGCCAAATTTTGAAAATGCAATTTAATGTCTCTGGCTATCATTGGCCTGTGCCTAGATTTTGGAAAGAGTAAGATCAAAATTTGGTGCCATTTATAATAATAATGGTGGTATATTATGAAACCATAAGTAGGTAAATTCTATATCCATGTGTGCAACCAAGCTTCTTACGTATAGTACTTCTTTTATATAGATAGATTCTTTAGATAGTTTGATTTTTTTCTGTATACCTAACAAATTTGACAGACCAGTCGCTTAAAAAATAAATCAAGAATCAGCGCGCGGAATGGAGGCGCGAGCGAAACTAGCGCGTTTTTTTTTAAATTTTGTTACAACAAGAAGTCATTTACAGTGCATTTTTGAAGATTTTTTAAGGCTTTGTTTCTTTATATAATACTATCAATAGTTTTTTATATACATCAAAAAAGTGTAAGGCTGGGCTTATACTTACCAGTACGGTCAGACTCTTTGTTGCAGTCTATTGCTTGGCAATAAGTATTGGTTAGTTTAAATACTCTGTTAAAAACTATTCAAATTATCTGAGAAATTATTTTTTACAAATACAGTAGAATCTCACTAATCCGGCACTTCAATAGACCGATACGTCCAATAATCCGGCAACATCCGCTCGCGCCTCCCTCGCCCCTCTACGCCTATGCTATTTTAATTATTATGTCTTATTTCTCTATAATCCAGTAATCCGAACATTCTCATAATCCCCCATAACCCTCTGGTTTTTAATAGTGCCGGATTAGTGAGATTCTACTGTATATTTATTGAGACATTATAAAAAGCAATATTTATGGGAGTCTGACTTTGTTTGGCAGAACCTATCATTGTTGATCTCAACTAAGGTTGACCCGTGCCACCCCGCACTCTCTACTATACTATAATTATTATACATGCTAATAAATGTTCAATATTCAGAAAATCTTAACAATAATTAAGAACAACATTCTCATCATCCAAAGTTGAGAATGCAGATGTTCAAAACTCCAATTATGATAATGTAAACTTGCCAACAAACAACGAGACAAGAATAAAAACAATCTGGAAATCCTTCAAAGTTAACAACTTAGGACAATAATAATTTGTCCAAAAAAATTTTTGGTAATTCCAATATTTATCGACTGAGACGGTGTTCCCTTTTTACAATAGAACAAAGTGGAACCATAGTTGTGTTAATGTACTGAGATATTCCCATAGTAATGGAATATGATGAAGACACATGTTTTAGTGATATAGGTATGTATAATATACGTTAAACTTATTGTTATTCTTAAGATACTTACTATTTCATTGCTATGTAATAAGTCTTTCCTATGTCTCACATATTCTTTTTTGCTTTCTTTAATTTTGCGAGATTTCAATCTCTTTATCTGTCTTTTAGTTAATTTGATTGACCTCACCTGCAATAAATAATACACTTATGATACTATGTCATAAAAAGCAAGATGAAATTGATAACAGCACTGCAGATATCGGGGGATAGGGATTTTAGGCAAAGCAGATGACATGAAAATGCTAACATCCTTAATTTAATAGTAGGTATTTCATAATCCAAGTATGTGATTCTTACATTTATCTCAGTATTTTTTTTCCAGTCAATGCAACAGTTTGGACATCGTATCTTAGAAGAAAAATATTTGTCAGGAAGGCCATATCCTCTTGTTATATTTTTACAACGCATTCTGAAAAGAAAAACAGTTCTTAACTTCATCTAAATTAAATAAAAACATTTGATTGTTACTATTGATAACTTACAAGTAATAACTTTGTAGTAAAGTTTTTGTTGTGTCATTTTCTGAACGTGATACAGCTGCAGCAATGTTATATAAGAAACCAACTTGTGCTTCAGTCATTTCGACTAAATTGATATCTTGGAATATTTAAATTACACTTCTAGTTTGTTTATTGAGGTTAGAATTTTTTTGACTTTTGTATAGTCTTTGTTGCCATAATAATTTATCTAATTATTCTTGCCAGTATTGCCACAGATAATGATAAAACTAAAAGCTTCTTGGGCGTTTCGTTATACTCGTCAAAAAGATTATAATGCTTCGGGCGCACCTGCGCTTATCGACACTAAGCAATGCGTGCCGAAGGTTCATATGTTTTGCTTGCTAAAAATCATCGCGCTAATGCGGTGGTCGTGGTCACATTAGCAGCTTCGTTATTTTAAACGAATTATCGTTCAATAATCCAAGAATGTGGCAATATTTGACTATGGACGACGACTTTCTTTACTTCCATAATTATATTATGTGTGCTAACACAATTACTTCATGCATTTCTTGAAAGCTGCCATATGATAGGCTCAGCTTCAAAGTTGGGTACAAACTCTAACACTATTTCGTCGCTCCACTCCATCCAACTAGACAGAGCGTCTAATCAGTCATAGAACAACAGTTGAAATGAAAACAACGCTAGTCCGACCACGCAGCACGATGTTTAACGCGCTAAAAGCCTTTGATGTACCGCCACCCGAGCGATAACTGATACGCATGCAGCCCAAATCTTTGCAACGATAGTCGATAATGGCTAGTTATATCTGCGTGTATCGTGTCGTGCCAGTTCCGTCACGATAGACGCAAGGTCGGCCCAGCGGAAATAAATAATTATGTACCTTCCTTGGGCCCCAGCATCAGGCTAACATGCATTATGAGTAGCGATGGGCGAGTCCGAGATGTTTAAACAATTGAAAGAATCGCAATCGTTGTAAAATTACAATCTTTTATTTGATTTTTTATTTTATACAAGGTTAGTCGGAAAGGGGGTACTAACCTGAAAGCCACTTATAGTATCACTGATGACTGTTTTATTGCAGGTGTTAAAATTTCTAAATACGCATATTTTTATTCCCATACAAAAGTAAATAAATATTATTTATTTCAAAAACTCCACAACCCTGACTTTTTTATCTATTCAAAAATGGCGGCGCACGTGGTCGTCGGTGCCTAGCCGCCCGGCGGTAAAACACAAAGCACCGGTAGGTGCCTACGAACGCCGCGCCGCCGGCGCCGAAATCGTAGGTTACTATGGTACTGTGTATGAGGGTGTGTGCATGTGTGTGTCGTGTGTCGGAACATATCATTATCATCTAGGAACTTACCATTTCTGATGTTGACGCTGTTCTCGGCCAACGATAACGTCACACACGTGTCGTCTTAATATCAAATAGGTAGTTAAAAACACAAGAAGCACTTTTGTTTATTAACTACTACTGTATGTACGTAGGTAACCTACCTACGAATGAAACAATCACCAGTTTTATGTACTTATGTTAACACTTAATTAATCTATCACCACGGACACTACAAGAAAGGTTAATTTCGAATTGAAACACAAGAAGCACTTGATATCACTATTTCAAGGCATAGCCACCACAAATGGATCTCCACCGCTACAAAAAAGGTTCAATCTGCCACACTTACGCTCGATTTACAAAGTCGCGCGCCGATGTACCTACGAATGCGATCGCGTTATCTACCATAACATCTACGGATTGCTCATGATGCTCTCAAACGGAGATGCTACTCTTAGCCGCATCTAGTCTTCATTGTTCGTCAGCGTAAACCATAATAATTATCCTTAACGTGACTCCACAAGCAAAAGTCCAGCGGAGTCAAGTCCGGTGAGCGAGGTCTGGCTACAGGATCGCCACGACCGATCCACACGGGGAATCGCTCATCCCAGTACGCTCTACAGCTGCTGCTGCGAGCATAATGAGCCGGAGCGCCACGCGGCCCGTCATACTGGAACACAGTCCTCGAACTCGATCAAAGGGAGGACGGTTACAATCATCACGGTACAAATCACGGCCCGCCAAGAGCACACCATCACGACAACCAATAAACATCACCATGTCGTAATACTTCGTACCTATCCCTATACGTACTCAGTCGATATTTTAGAAACAACAAGAAATAATACCACGACTCGCGTAAACAATCAAAACATCGACTGTTTCCCGGGAAGCGTTGCAAGCGACTAAAAAATCTTAGAATAATAAATAACGGAAATAAAATGTTTAGGCTAACATTGCATTTTAGAGATGCGCAATGTTAATCCCCTAAATTAAATCCCGGAGAATTTAACAACTGATTTGAATTTAGTAACTTTTTGGGATCTACCCCTACGTCATACGGGATTCGAACACACATAAGCGTTGGGTCTTGGGTTAGCAATAGGAAGCTGATGAAACTGGTTTACTTTAAGTTTGAGAGGATGAAACCTCAAATGGTCGCAATGTTTTTCTTTTGTAGTACTCCATAACTGTAACCAGCATCTTACATGTCAAAATGTAAACAAAGTTATGAAATACGATACCACAAATTAATAAATCTATCTCGTTGAGTTCATGTGTTTTCAAAACTTAGTGCATACATTTCTTAGTACCTACACACAAACTAAGTACGTACGTTAATAATCATTAACTTGTTAGTCTTGTGGCGGCATCTATCACCTCTATCTTCCATAGTCTAACTAAATGACTGACATACATGTTACAATAAACTTACAATATTCACGCATTTCCAAAAAAAACAATGTATTGAACCCACCTCTAAAGCGGCAAGCAGACGAAATACAACAGACAAGCCTAGTACGTACTTTAATAATCATTAACTTGTTAGTCTAACTAAATGACTGACATACATTTTACAATAAACTTACAATATTCACGTATTTCCAAAAAAACAATGTACTGAACCCACCTCTAAAGCGGCAAACAGCCGAAATACAAAAGAGTCTAGGCAAAAGCGCGCCGCGTGCCGCGCTGTCTCGGCGGCATCTCTTTGACAATGTTTTCACTACATTTCGGCGAATTGTGACGTCATATGATTATTTATTGCAGAAGCGACATCGTGCTGTAAGTTTATTTTTGACGGTTTGTTTGTGATAATAACTTACTTGTTGTACTGCAAGGCTGTAATTAATCGGGATAGTTTTCAGTGTAGGATAGATCATATAGAATTACGTGCTTTAGTGATCAAAATCTTTGATATCCAAGTTGAAAGTTTTTTATTGCCTGTTATTACGAATATTCTAGGTAGGTAGGTAGGTACAGGGAACTAAAATATCAGGTCAATTCGATTTACACAAAAATATGCCGATAAAATTAGTCTAACAGAGAAATGCAAAACACTTTGAGGTGCAAAAGATTTTTAGGTACCTACCTTATAATACGCGATTGCGAATCGTCGTGTCTGCGCTTTATTTAGTCACGATTACCTATAATTCTGAGAAATGCTTCGAAAATGCGAGGGGAAAAGTCGGCCTTTTTGTATTTAAAATATGACCTCAAATGTAAACACAGCTGATGATAGGGTTGGCGTAGCGTATTTTTAATGAAATCTTTGAACAGCTATATCTCTAAATTTATTGACTTTTGGGAAAAGTTGTAGAACAAAAGTTATCCCTTATTATGGGTACTTTAACACCCTTTCGGCTTAGTACCCCCTTTCCGACTAACCTTGTATAATTATATTATAAAATAACAATTAAAATTGAATGGATTTCTGGACGATCAAAGAAAACTCCCGCCAAAATGCCGTAGCACCACCATGTCAATGTCAAAATTAAAAAGTGCCATTGAGTGATTGGATCGCGTTTGTCTCCCGATTCGCGCAATTTTTATAAAAGTTAACTTTATTATAATCAGGTTTCGTTTCTTTACGTCGTTCCCCGTTCGTTACCCGTTCTTTCGTTAACATTAGAAACCCAGAAGGCTTATTATTTCCTAGACACATTAGTATATAATAGATAATATATTGTATTACCTATACATGACGGACTAACCGACGCGAGATGAAACAAATTTGAAGTGAGAATTGCGAAATTAACGTATTTCTTTGTTATTTTGATTAAATGTAATGTGTTATAACGTGTTCTCTTTGCAGAGCTCAATTAAGGTACTTGTGATAATAGAGTACTCTTAGTTTAAAAAATGGATGTAGCCGACAATTACGCCACACAAAACCAAGTCAAAGACGAGGTTGGAGTTCGATGCCAAAAGCTTTTTCAGGATTTCTTAGAAGAGTGAGTATAAATTACCAATAAATATCTACTATTTCTACTTATAATGTCATATATTGTAGTTGATCTTTCATCGTTTTATGTTGAAGAGGTTAAGTATGTAATCTTTTGGTCTCAGGTTCAAAGAAGACAATGAATTAAAATACGAAAAAAACGCTAAAGAACTCCTTAAACCTGAATTAAGCACGCTAGAAATCAGTTTTGATGATGTTGAGAAATACAATCAAAATCTTGCAACCACTATTATTGAGGAATATTACCGAATATACCCCTTTTTGAACCAAGCCATACTGAACTATGTGCTGAGTCTTGCTGACAGTGGTATAAAGAAGGATTTGCATGATAAGGAGTGTTATGTGTCGTTTGTTGATGTTCCCACAAGACACAAAGTCAGAGAACTGACTACAGCAAAGATTGGAACATTGATTAGAATCTCAGGGCAGATTGTGAGAACCCACCCGGTGCATCCTGAGCTGGTCTTGGGCAATTTTGTCTGTTTGGATTGTCAGACAGTTATTAAAAATGTTGAACAGCAATTTAAGGTGAGTTTAGTTTTTTAGCTTACCATCAACAGTTTAATTTGTACCTTTCTATCTTTCAACTCAGTAAATGGCAGGCCTCTATTGGACAGGTCTTTTCTATTTTACACAATGACAATTTACATAATAAAAACTTGTAAATCAATCCATATAAAAATAACCAAGATGAAAGCCAAATTGTATTCAAACTAAAAAACACTACCAAATATTTAATGCCAAAATTACTTCATAACACTTGTTTTCATCTTGATTCCAGTACACAATTCCAGCAATCTGCCGAAACCCAGTATGTGCTAACAGACGTCGCTTCATGCTGGATGCAGACAAGTCTGTGTTTGTTGACTTCCAAAAAGTCCGCATACAGGAGACTCAAGCTGAACTACCAAGAGGTTGCATCCCACGGTCTCTTGAAATTATCTTGAGGGCTGAGGCTGTGGAATCTGTGCAGGTAATGTTTATGATGTAAATATACAGTAGAATCTCACTAATCCGGCACTATTAAAAACCAGAGGGTGCCGGATTATTGGAATGTTCGGATTACTGGATTATAGAGAAAAAATCATAATAATTAAAATAGCATAGGCGTAGAGGGGCGAGGGAGGCACTGGCAGAGGGTGCCGGATTATTGGACGTATTGGTCTATTGAAGTGACGGATTAGTGAGATTCTACTGTATTTGAATAATTCTGAAACATTTGGAGCCTACCTTTGAAACAATCTATACTCTGCAAGCCGTGAGTTGCCAAATATTTCTAGTTTTATCTAAAGAAATCAGTTATTTATCCTACAACACAGTTTTTCAACAAAATAAACGAAACAAACAAATTGATGAACCAATAAACAGTTCAGTTTGCTTATAATGACAACGAAGGGACGGCGATATTTGGTCGTGCTAAACGGACGTTGTTATCAGCGGCAGTAAATACCGAAGTCATAATAAATGGACTCCACTGTATTTTTATCATTAAGGGGCTTATGCCCACATAAGCCTATCACGCAATAATCATTAATGTAACTTTTTTCTACACCTAGGCTGGTGACCGCTATGATTTCACTGGAACACTCATAGTAGTCCCTGATGTGGGTTCCCTATCACTGCCAGGAGCTAAAGCTGAGCTTACCACCAGGACAAGGCAAGGCAATGAAGGACAGATGGAAGGCATCAAGGGACTTAAGGCTTTGGGAGTCAGAGAACTGCATTATAAGTAAGTGGATACATGTTTTTGGAAAGTATCACTAGCCTAGCGTATAGTGCAGGGGAGACCAACCTGTTAATCGCGATTCGCGGCTCTTATTCCAGTCGATCATGGCAAGGCAAGGAAAAATAAAAGTTTAATATAAATTGAATGAAAAGGTACTGATTATGTAATTGGTAGATCGCACAGAGTCTACTCAGTAAACAGTAGATCTTGGGTCAAATCAAGTTGGCCATCCCTGCTATAGTGGGATTCTTCAACTCTGATTTTGTCTGGGTATAAGCAGCAATAACTGCTGTCTGACATCTCAGATCTCTAACAATAACTAGTTAATTAAGATTACTGCAGTTGTATAGTCCAACAAAAAATTGAGAATGTATATATATAGTCCAACAAAATATTTCGAACGTCATCAATCAAGAAGAACTATTTCGGCTTAAAAACTATTGTTATGGAAATGATTTTATCAAATTTAGAGATATTTAATTTTTAAAAAAACTTATAATATAGGTATGTATCTTCTTTATCTTTGCATAGTATAAAAGAAAGTTGCTCCCGCTGTCTGTCCCTATGTATGCTTAGTAGATCTTTAAAACTATGTAACGGATTTTTATTTTGATGCGGTTTTTATTAATAGATAGAGGAAGGTTTGTAGGCCCCACATTAGTATCTACATTGCACCCGTGCGAAGCCGGGGCGGGTCGCTAGTCTAAGTATAAATACTATGCAATTGTTTTTTCCTTTTTTACAGAACAGCCTTCTTAGCATGCAGTGTGCAAGCAATATCGCGAAGATTTGGCACTGCTGATGTAGCGACCGATGACCTTACCACTGATGATATGAGGAAACAGATGACTGACAAAGAGTGGGATAAGGTAAGGTTCTACAATATAACATTAAGCTTAATATAACGTTATGCTGTGGTGTACCATCTTATCTGATGCCATGATAATTAAGACTGTGTCATCATTGAAATTATACATAAAAACCTGAAAACAATTTTCACCGGTCGAACCAAGGACAGAAATTGTCACTCGGTGGCTTACGACTTTCAACTAATCTGCAATAATTAGAGCTCAAAATAACCTCCCAGTTCTCTCTAGGCACAATCAGCTCAATTTATTTCTTATAGCCGAGTGAGCCAAAGGCTCACTCTGTATCTCATGTGTCATCATTGGTGATCTGAAGATGTGAGCCAATAACTAGTAAAACCACAGATATTGAGATAAATAGATAACGCAAGTTGACCCACTGCGTGCCACACGGTTGGAGCTATCCTCCAACTTGTTACGCTACCAAGTTTGCTCATGACTGTATCTGCAAGTCTGCAGTGGAAGGTTCACTGTGAAGGCGAGACGCGTGCGAGGTGTGCGGGATGTTTATTTCTCATCACGACAAATTATGTGGCATCCTACTTTTTATACAATTTGAGAAACTTTCTGTGTCTATTTAACTTTACTCAATATCTGTGAACAAAACCCATATTACTGACTGCCTTGTTAATCTAGTGGTGGCAAACGCGACTGCTGATCGTGAGGTCGGTGAGGGTTCGGTCCCCAGGTTGGGCAAAGTGTTATTGGGTGTTTCTGTGTGGAATTCCTCAGTAGCAGCCCGGAGTTTGGACTTGTGCCTGGTTGATGGCTTGCCCCCTATTACATGGGATTTAAACATAACAACGAAATGAGGATGTTACTATACACCTCTGCCCAACCCTTCGGGGAATACAGGCGTGATGTTAACACCCATATGATTGTAAATTGTGATTGTTTATCAGGTATATGAAATGTCCCGAGACCGCAACCTATACAATAATCTCATCACAAGTCTGTTCCCAAGCATCCATGGCAACAACGAAGTAAAGAGAGGAATACTGCTAATGTTGTTTGGAGGAGTCGCCAAAACTACTATAGAAGGTATGAATTAACTTTGTTTTTTTTTTTGGGGCTCTGCTTTTATTATTAATAAGCGTTTGTTGAGTGTAGTGGCACTGACACACATACACAAACGAGATTGTGTAATATGTACACACCAATAAATGTTTTCGGGTCCCGATGGGACACGGTCCTGTCAAGTCTCTGATTCTAAGTGGAAGTGTGTGGATAGATCTACATAACGAACATGGGAATATCGCGAAAATTATGAATTACTACTAAACCAGGCAATATTTTTTGTTCTGGCAACATTACATTACACATTCTGGCATTATTACGATGCCAGAGCAAAAAATATTGCCTGGTTTAGTAGAAATTGACGACACATTTGGTGCAGTGGCTGAGCGATTGGCTTCTACGCTACGGGTCGTAGGTTCGATTCCCACACGGAACAAATATTTGTATGGCCTACAGATAGTGGTTTCGGGTCTGGTCGTTTGTGCATGTGAAGATTTGTGTCTGTAAACGCACACACGATACAGGAGAAATCCTAGTGAGGGGCAAATATTTAAAAAAAAATTTTTTTTGAAGATTATTGTAATTTGCGGAATATTCCCATGTTCGTAATTACCCTGAAGCATGATACTCTCTGCTCGAGCTCATCTCAACATAGTAATACTTTTTTCATAGGGAAAATTGTTCATTGATTCATTCTTCCTAACCATAACCAGTTGTATTCATTCTTATCTTTCCACCAGGCACAACTCTTCGAGGTGACATAAACGTGTGCATAGTGGGCGACCCGAGTACGGCCAAGTCTCAGCTGCTGAAACAAGTCAGCGAGATCACACCGCGCGCTGTCTATACTAGCGGCAAAGCTTCTACGGCCGCTGGTCTTACTGCTGCTGTCGTTAAGGTAAATAATACATAATTATTTTTTATTGGAGTATCTTTGAGGTTATTTTTAAAACACGTAAGGTGCTTTCGGGTAATTAGGAACTTGGGGATATTCCGAAAATTACGAATTACTACTAAACCAGGCATTATTTTTTGGTCTAGCAAAGTAGTAATGCTAGGATTTGTAATGCAATGTAATGTTGCCATAGCAAAAAATATTCCCTGGTTTAGTAATTCGTAATTTTCGGAATATTCCCATGTTCGTAATTTACCTAAAGCACTATAATTTAGAAATGCCCATGACAATAACTTTCCTTTATTTCTTGCCATCATGAAAAATTAAGAATGCGATCAATGGTCAAAATAACGATATTATAAGTTAAATTGCCTACTATCGCTTTACGTTAATTTATTATGTAAGGAATTAATTATATTTTACACACAGGACGAAGAATCATTCGACTTCGTGATAGAAGCGGGCGCACTGATGTTAGCTGACAACGGCGTGTGCTGCATCGACGAATTCGACAAAATGGACCTAGTCGACCAAGTAGCTATCCACGAGGCCATGGAACAGCAGACCATATCCATTGCCAAGGTGAGTCATCATCATAATAAAATTACAGTATCCGGTAGTAAATATTGCACATCGAGCTTTAGAAAGAGATTCGCTAGCTTCGGCTTTATAGAACGTCATCTCTGTCGCACGAAGCGACTAAACGTCACATAGGTATGAGTGACAGAGACGACGCTCTACGAAGCCGAAGTTAGCCGATTATCTCTTTCTAAAGCTCGATGTGTAATATTTACTGCCGGATACTGTATACAGGGTGTAAACAAAATCATGTAATTCTTTCAAACCTCGTGATGTACTGGTGACATAGATTAAACGAGCATGAGATACTTTTAGTTTCAATAAAAAAAATTACAAGAAGTAAAAATGTGTTTTTAACGTGAGGCATTTTAGCGCCCCGAGTGAATTGCGCGGTTATCTCTCGTCGCCCGATCATTTGACAAGGGGCGCTAAAATGGCTCACGCTAAGAAGACGTTTAGTTTTTGTAATTATTTTTTTACCCAAATCCCATTCAAGGTTAATCTATGTCAGCAGTACATCACAAGGTTTGAAGGAATTGCATGATTTCGTTTACACCCTGTATATTTAACCGTAACTGTTCACTGCTGAACATGGTCTTCTTCCTTCCTTCCCTTACTTCTTTTATGTAGTGTAACTACGTTCTTATAAGCTAATTTGTTCTAGGCCGGAGTCCGAGCAACCCTGAACGCGCGCACCTCAATCCTCGCCGCGGCCAACCCAATCGGCGGCCGATACGACAGAGCGAAGTCTTTACAACAGAACGTAGTCCTAAGTGCACCCATCATGTCTCGTTTCGACCTGTTCTTTATACTAATAGACGAGTGTAGCGAAATGGTGGACTATGCTATAGCAAGGAAGATCGTTGATTTACATTGTAATAAGGAGGAGTCGTACGACTGTGTTTACACAAGGGACGATTTGTTGAGATATATCGCGTTCTCGAGGTCTTTCAAGCCAATTATCACAGAGGTGAGTGATCTTATAAATGATTTGCTTTGTTTTCCAAATTCTACGTTATTTCATATTACACGCTTTAAGCCGCGTATCGACTTCGCGCTCCAAGAGGACGAACATTGGCGCGTGTTCCGGCCGCGCGAAATGGCTACCATTTTGGAACGCGCGCCAATTTGTTTGTTGGAACGCTCGAACTTAGAGCGGCCCGTTCCATTTAAGCTGCGTATCCATTATGCGCTCCTGGCACGCGTGCCATGAACACCCGCGCCGAGAGTGCGTTCCGCGGAACGCGCTCCAAATATTTAAATGATATCAACTAAGCGCACATGGCGCGCGCGCCACAACCATATTATTACTATACTCTTTGGCCACAACTGAGCTTCCTTTGATGCGCGGTAATAAACCGACTCTAGATGGAACGGGCAGCTCTAAGTTCGAGCGTTCCAACAAACAAATTGGCGCGCGTTCCAAAATGGTAACCATTTCGCGCGGCCGGAACGCGCGCCAATGTTCGTCCTCTTGGAGCGCGAAGTCGATACGCGGCTCTAGACTCTGTTTTTTACCGCGCATCAAAGGAAGCTCAGTCGTGGCGCGCGCGCCATGTGCGCTTAGTTGATATCATTTAAATATTTGGAGCGCGTTCCGCGGAACGCACTCTCGGCGCGGGTGTTCATGGCACGCGCGCCAGGAGCGCATAATGGATACGCAGCTTTATATTAGCTTCACTTGTAACTAACAATGTAAAAAATCTTGGAAGTCAATTTCAACCTACTTCTAATTGTCGTATCGAAATGAAACTTTGTATGTATATCTAGTTCGGATGACAATACTATAATTTGGTATCTTGGTGCTGATCTGATGATGGAGCCAGGAGGTGGATACTGGAACTCTTCAGTGGCTACTAGTAAACCCCTCGAGTTTCAGGTCATGTAATTTTTTTGATGAGTCCAATAGATTGATTGCACTTGGTGTTGAGGGTCTGATGATGGAGATAGGAGAGGGATAGTGGAACTCTACAGTGACTACTAATGAACCCTCGAATTTGAGCTCATGATTCGTCTTAATGAGTCCAATAGATTGGGCTTGGTAACGAGGGTCTGATGATGGAGACAGGAGGTGGATAATGAAGCTCTTCAGTGGCTACTAGTAAACCCCTTGAGTTTCGGGTCATATGATTCTTTTTGACGAGTCCAATAGATTGGGCGTGGTAACGAGGGTCTGATGATGGATCCAAGAGGTGGATAGTGGAACTCTTCAGTGGCTACTAGTAAACCCTTCGAAAATATTATAACTTAATTAATATACATATAACTTTAAAAAATGCTAACTAAGCCAACTTTAAATGCATTCTGTACCAGTAATAAATATGTTAAAAGTTATATTAAGACCAAAAAGTAAAAAATAAAAATATACCGTTTAAAAAACTAAAAACACGCTTTTATCATGCACTAAAAATTATAAAATAATTATTTTATATTCAATGGTTAATTCAAAAAGCGTGGAGCGCTTTGTTAAAATTAATTAAAAGTACATACTTACAACCAAAAAGCGTTCCACGCTTTTTGAATTAACCATTGAATATAAAATAATTATTTTTATTCAAAAGGCCTCGATGTTCTAGTGGTGGCAAGCGCGACTGCTGATCGTGAGGTCCTGGGTTCGATCCTCAGGTCGTGTAAAGTGTTACTGGGTTTTCCGTGTGGAATTCCTCAGTAGCACCTTGGAGTTTGAATTTGTGCCTGGATGATGGCAATAGGCTCGCCCCCTATTACATGGGACTTAAACATAACGGTGAAATGTGGATGTTACTATACACCTCTGCCCAACCCTTCGGAAATACAGGCGTGATGTTATGTTAATCTAGACCAGAGGTCCACAAACTTTTTTGTTTCGTAGACCACTTGCCATGTTTTTCGGTTTTGGGTAGACCCCCTTAGCTAATATTGCTTTTTTGATAATTCGACTTCAAATGTGTTTTTGACTGATTTCTAATTGTAGTGAGGTATAGAGCGAAGTAACAATAAAAAAACACATGTTATGTTTCCTACATTTATTAATGAAGTTTAAATTAAACTGAACCAAAATTATATTTAGTATCTCTTATCTATTACATAAAATCACTAAGAAAAAGATAAATGCTTTTTTGGGTTATTCCATTGATGGAAAGTCTAAATTAAAGTCACAACCTGCTTGAAGTGCTTATAGTGCTATTCAATTTGTAGGAAATCTAATTAGGAACACTCTAACTAGGAAGTTGGAAGCTAGTGATCACACTACACTAAATTGAATTCTAAATCGGACCGACGACTAAGGTTGCCACCTGTTTTTGAACAAATATAGTATTTTTCCCAAAAATGATGTAGAAATATACTTTTGAGAAATTCGGGGAAAAAATGTACACTTATTTTTTATCATTATGTACTTTTCCATATATACTTGTTATTGCTCTTCGCTTCGCTCTTAACTTTATGATACACTGGTGCCGATTCTGTTGTGCACAAACTAAACTTGATTTAGACTATTGCCATCTCTTTCACTCTAATGAAATAAGAAAGAGACGGACGTAAATAAGAGCTGTCAAATTTAGTTTAACTAAAATTTCCATACATATTTAGACGACACGTCGGAACGTATCGACTAAGAACACGGTGAAGTTCAAGGCGTAAACTAGTTTGACATCACTAACTTAGTTTTTATCTATCACCGTCCTTTTCTCGCGCCGTCTGTTAGCAAAAGATAGCAATTCTTTAATTTTAGTTTAATTGGTGAATAAGAGAATCGGCGCCACTGTATTTTTATACCAAAATACTGTAAGTATATACTCAAACCGCTGTAAATTTACAAATCCGATCTGGCAACACTGCTCTAACGTAGCGATGCGATTACACTCACCTAAATAGTAAACAATTTAGGAACCTTCGGTCGCTTCCAATCGCACTAAATCGGAATCTAAGTGTTCTAACTGCAATTACACCTTCCGATTTCCTAATTAGATTTCCTACAAATTGAATAGTGTAATAAGAACTTAAATGACATCCACTATCAAGGACCTCTGTTTACATTTCACAACCACCAATTATTTGTTTCACTCACATGGACTCCTTGTAGGTCGTCGTCGACCCTTGGGGGTAGATATAGACCACTTTGGGCATCGCTGATCTAGACTATAATAATAAATCCAAGTGTTTGGCAAAGTTACGTATAACTTTAGCAAAGGTCCAAGAGCCTCGCTCCGGAGATCTTGCTCCGCACTGCCTTCTTTAGGCAGTTGTTTGTGAGAACATTCATTCCTAGCCTGTGACGACGGCGGTTCTCATAAATTTCTAGTCTTGCCATAAATATTGTCACGAAGAATTCTTTTTTTATTGCCAATAATATTTATTAGTTTTACATTGTGTTAGTTTAATACATAAATATAAAACAATTTAAAATATACAAAGCTTATTCGAAGTGGTCTTCATTGGCTGCAATACAGTCCTTTAAACGTTGAGGCCAGTTATCAATAGAAGCACGCACTCTTTCCATGGGAAAATTCTTCACTGCCAATCGTATGGATTGTTTTAGGGACTCCAAATTATCATGGCGTTTAGAGCAAGCCGTACTCTCTAAAACAGACCATAAATCATAATCCAGCGGATTAAGATCGGGACTAGACGACGGCCAGTCTTCAGCTCTGATGAAGTCCGAAACGTTCACTTCCAACCAAGACTGCGTGAACCGAGCTTTATGACCCGGCGCCGAGTCTTGTTGGAAGGACCATACTTGGTTGTTGAACATGGTGTTGTTAAGGGGCTTAACTACCTTCTCAAGAATGGTATCTTGATACACTTGTGCCAATGTTTTGATACCTTTTTCACAAAAATATGGCTGTCACTCCTTCATAGCTAACACCCCATGAAACCATCACTGAAGTCGGATAATGCCCACGTTGCACTCTGTCGACTAATGGGGAAGCTTCCTTAGAGCTTTGAGCATAAATACGGTCATTTTGTTTGTTAAAATGTTGCTCAATTGTAAAGATTTTCTCATCCGTAAACAAAATTTTTGTGACCTCCCTTTGCGTACCGCTTCAGTAGTTGTTTCGATTTTACCACCCTATTCTTTTTTAAATTATCAGTTAAAAAATGACCAGTGCGTCTCTTATACGCTGCAAGTTATAAGTCATCTTTTAAAATACGCGGCATGGTTCTGGGTGCTATCTTCATCTCCCGAGATAAAATCTTTTGCTTTCGGACAGGATTTCTTCGAATTCTTTCCCTTACTGCTTTGACCACCTTTGTCGTACGAACACTACGTGGACGGCCAGATCTTTTTCTGTCACAAACAGAGGAGGTCTCATTGTACCTATTAATAGCCCGGTACACAAACATTTGACTAATACCAACCGTATGGAGAGTTTTAAAAATTGCATTTGGCTCCATACCAACTTTGTGTAATGCAATCAAGCGATTCCGTTCTCTATATCACACCACTCCATTTTAATATCGCAAAATATTTTACAATGTATTGGCGCCAAAATTAGAAAACCCAATGAACAATCGTATAAAAATGACAGATTCCAAATTCAAATGTAATATCTTTCTTATTTTTAATTTTAACAGTATTTATGGCCAGACTAGGTATAGTCGGATTTGTTGACCAAAATAATTTTGGTGTGGCAATTCTTTGGCATAGATTTTCAAACGCTTCGACTTGACCACCATCATGAATTTGCTCTTTCTATATTTGCGTGCTGCGAGACACGGGGCGTTTGCGGGACTTGCGTCACAACCGCTGTCGGTTGAACAAAGATAATGTAATACTGATATAATTTGTTGCAGGATGCAGGCAAGCTCCTAGTAGAATACTACACAGTCCTGCGGCAGCGCGACGGGGGCGGCGTGGGCGGCGGGGGCGCCTGGCGCATCACGGTGCGGCAGCTGGAGTCCATGGTGCGCCTGGCCGAAGCTATGGCCAAGATGCACTGCAGCGGGCACGTCTCGCCGCAGCACGTGCACGAGGCCTACAGGTACATGCTACACTCTACACACAAGTCAATTTAGGAATAGTAAGAGTTTGTGACATAGTTTGTCAAGAGAAGTACAGATAGCGGCACGTAAGTTGAACCAAAATGGCGATCATCCGCGCAGGTATAAATCGCGGCAGCTATGGTTACGCGCGGCCCCTCGCAGCGCACCTCATACTGCACTTCGACTGAGACCTGAAAATGTGTTACTGCGTATTCAAAGTCATAGTTCAACTTATGTGCCGCGATTTATACCTGCGCGGACAACCGCCATTTTGGTTCAACTTACGTGCCGCTATTTATACTAACATTATACCTATTTATGTAAAGAAAGAAAATTAATTTATTCAGCCAAGAACACTGACAGCATAAATAAAATAAACAAAGAAAGAACAATATAAAAAGAATTAAACACACAACACACAAAAGGTCACCAACTCAGCATATGCTAGGCGTCAAACACAAGCTATGTCTATGTCAAGCTGGAATGCCTTGTTCTGGTTCGAAGGGTGTCTGTGAAACAATAGGCAAATCAAACTCTTCAACTTTGTGGGCGACTAATATTGCAATGCAATGACACGTAAAACACGTCCTAGGTGGACGTGAACTACGTGTTATTGCAATTATAATAAGCACAAGTTACCGTTAAACATTAGGTGACCAGGTTCTAAATTGCCTAATGAACTCGAATAAAGAAAAAAGTTTCGGATTTTAGCAAATCTTCTAAAAAATTGACAAAGTCCGGGTCACATGTCTCATCACTATAATTTTTGTTCCAGATTGCTTAACAAATCCATTATAAGAGTAGAACAGCCGGACATCCACTTAGACGAAGATGAACCTCAGTATGAGCCCAGCATGGATGTTGAGCAGGAGATGCCTAATGGTAGCACCGGTAAGTTTATATAAAAATAAATAAATTATTATTCTTCTATAATATTTTTATAAAAATATGTAAAAATGTAAAGTAATATGTAAGAAAATGAATAAATGTCAAATATAATCCTACTAATATTATAATTGTGAAAGTTTATGAAGATGGATGGATAGACGTTTTTTACTCAATCATGCATAAACAGCTTAACAAGATTTGAATGAAAATTGGCACACAGATCATGGTTTGATCCTGGGTTAACTTCTTATCTGGGTACGTGAAATAGTTCCCCTATGATGCGAGTGAAACTGCGAGCAGAAGCTAGTAGTATGATAAAATAACTAGAAAAAGTGTCAACACAACTAGGAATTTCATGTCCTCGTCGACCATACTTTTCATCAACTTAACTTGTAATGTTCCCATCAAAAAATACTTCAATAATTAGGTATAGTATGACACAACTAAGAAGTCGCATCGGCAAACTTCGTAAACCCGATCACTTCCGAACTGAGTGCGACTTCAAGACCACGAATATTTATTAGTACTGCTGTAAAAATGATCTTTACGTTAAAGCAATGAGTCCGCAATGACGAATGAGCGGCTGCCTTTGGTTGTTCCATCAAGTTTGCCGATGCGACTTCTTAGTTGTTTCGTACTATGCACAAAACGGAAATGTCTTTACTGTTTCAAATATTCACTGAACAGACTAGTACTGTGAAATTATACATATTTCGAGTCTTTATTAAAAATGGAAAAAAAAAATACTTACCGAATACCTCATCATTTGTACAAACACTACAATATGAAATTTATTACAGATGCCCCAGCCAACGGAGACTCTGCACCTAAGAAGAAACTTACGCTATCGTTCGAAGAGTACAAGTTACTTAGCGATATGCTGGTTGTGTTCATGAGGAAAGAAGAAATAGAAGCGGAAACCAGAGGTATGTTATACATGTTATTTGAAGAGTTAACTTACAGTGTCATAATATTAATCGTCCTAAAATTAGACCTTGGATGTTCTCCGTCAGATAAAATAAATAATGAGTTTAATTAGGATTAATAGAAATCACTTACTTGTCAAGTAATTTTTCCATTAATTTAAGACTGAAAGAAAAAAATACTACTTATACAGGGTGTAAACGAAATCATGTAATTTTTTCTTCTTCGCCTCGTGATGTACCGCTGACATAGATTAACGTTGTAACGTTGCACGGGACACTATTGGATTCAATAAAAAAAATTACATTACGAGGTTTGAAGGAATTACATGATTTCATTTATACCCTGTATAAGTCGTAATTTTGTGGACCAATCATGAGTGGTGTAGATTATATCGACAAGTATCCAGCCCTAAATATTGCTATATTTCTACAGGCGAAGAGAGTGCGGGTATGCGCAAGAGTGCGGTCGTAAGCTGGTACTTAGAACAGCTGGTCGGACAAGGTCAAATCGAGAATGAGGACGAGCTGCTCGAGAGAAAGACCTTAGTCGAGAAGGTCATTGACAGACTCATGTACCATGTAAGTGAAAGATTCTCATTAGCCAACCCCAAAATCACTAGATCTGAATCAAAGGCATTTTTATATATACTAGATTACACAAATGTTTATACCTAAAGGCAGCCACTGACTTCATAATTATGTGTGTAATGCAACATACTACAAAGCGAGAATTCGCATTGTCAGTTCATAGAGCACAGGGTTCGGAACGACCATACGCGGATTTTAGCAGGAGATGTAACAGGCTCGCTCCTAATGTTATAATACGATCAATGCTATCAGGTCAATGGCCAGACCCGCCTCCTTTAAAGAGCACGTTATGTTGTCGGCCCCGGCAGTCACGTGAATAACTTGGGAGGACCGCAAAAAGCAGTAAGACAGTTGAATAAAAAAAACAATTGGGCTCTACGCTCCAAAGAGGGTTGATGTCAGGCAGGCGGCCAGTCATAAAATAATAAGCCAAAACCTCTAACAACATGGATTTATGAAATACATGTTGTGCCGACCCCACCTAGTATGGGATAAGAGCAGGAAGAAGAAGAAGAAGACAATTGAGCTCTACGCTCTACCCATATCTCCCTAATTGGCACACTGCACTTGACGCATATTCGAGAAAGGCTGGATTGACTAACATCACTAAAATTTCTTAATCTATATTTTCAGGACCAAGTTATAATCCCTCTTTCAACTACGGGCCTGAAGGCCTCCCAGAAATCATCAGATCAAGAAGTTGAAGACGATCCGCTACTAGTAGTTCATCCAAATTATGTCGTCGATACGTAGACATTCCGTGTTTAAGCTCATCTTTTTTAATAAAGTTTTTTAATCAAACATTTTTATTGACTCTTATTATGTGGTCTAAATATCTCCATTTGCCTTTCCCTCATTGATAGTAATCTAAAATAAAACAGCCCTGCTGACGCCGGTGACGCCAGCCAATCAATCTTTTTTATTAAAAATAATTGGTTGTCTGTAAAGTTGGTTTACGGACGATAGTTTAACGTGACAACGTCATAACAAAACATCGTGCCTCTCTATCACTTGTTCCGCGCTCTCGCTCGCACGCTCGCCTCAGACGGAACGTGACAATGAGTCACGCTTTTCCGTGCATGCTGCCGGCGTTCATCGTTTTATTAGACGTAGTCACGTCAAAAAATTTGTTGTATGATGAGCATAATATATCTTATTAAAACTAAGCTTCGATTAATAAAGGCTTTGTATTATTATCACATTTGCTTTGTTTTAAAGTCACGGTAATGGCATAGCAAGAACAGATCACAATAAGCACTCGGCTGTTAGTGATGTTATAAACCGAACGATCACTCGCAGATTTTGTTAAATTGCTATCATAATTATTTTATTTACCGCGCGTACGCTGTCGTCTGGCAGTGGTCGAGTTTTGTAAGACTATTAGCACCATAGCACTAGATTAGCGCAGATCAGCTGTCCGTTATGTAGCGTTTTCGTTTTGTTCTCTAGGTCCATTGATATAATATGCCTAGGTCCAATTCAATTAGAAATGCCAAATACTGAATCAATGAATCGGCTTGCAAATAGCGAAGTGACTTCATACAAAATTACAACAAATGCGATCAGGATTAACCCAAATTGCCGTCGTAGAGGGCTATCTCGTAATTCTCATTAGAAGTAGATAAGAGCGTTTAGTTATCTCTTCATATTAGAACATGTCCCTTGTGGAAGACTTAAACACCCTAAATTGCTAAACTACTGGCAGGAGCTTGAAATTTGTATAGCAGTTTAAAAGTACACTAATAGGTAAATAACATAACATCACGCCGGTATTCCCCGAAGGGTTTGCAGAGGTGTATAGTAACACCCTCATTTCGCCGTTGTTTTTTTAAGTCCCATGGAATAAGGGGCGAGCCTATTGCCATCAATCGGGCACAAATCCAAACTCCGGGCTGCTACTGAGGAATTCCACACGGAAAAACCCAAAAACACTGCCCGACCTGAGGATCGAACCCAGGACATCACGATCAGCAGTCGCGCTTGCCACCACTAGACCAACGAGGCACTTAATAGGTAAATGTATTTACTAATTTTTTTTTTAAATCAACCGCTAAGGTCAACTTGAAACTTGGTATAAATTCAAACTCGTATCTAAGTTTAGAGTGGCCAAAATGATTTGCGTGGTTAACTAAAACGCAAGCAATACACATGTAAAATAAATTATGTATTTTAAGCAGATATACAACAGTTAGATCTTATGCTAAATTGAAGATATGCCTACATAAAACATTGGAAATATACAAGGTTAGTCGGAAAGGGGGTACTAAGCCGAAAGGGTGTTAAAGTACCAATAATAAAGGATAACTTTTGTTCTACAACTTTCCCCAAAACTCGATAGTTTAATAGAAATAACTTTTCAAAGATTTCGTAAAAAATATGCTAAAATCTATCTGTCCATAGCTATGATCAGCTGTGTTTACAATTTAGGTCATATTTGGGGTCACGGATTAGAAACTTAATTTTCTGAAGCAGGTATGTTTTTTTTTTACATCTAAAATAAAAATCTTTTTGCATGCAAAAAAAAATTTATCGAATTTAGAAATTTTAACACTTGCTTTAAAATAGTCATCAGTGATACTTTAAGTGGCCCGCGGCTTAGTACCCCCTTTCCGACTAACCTTGTATAAGTTTATGATCATCATTCAAGTTAAATAATTACTCATAAAGAAGGCTTTCTATCTTCTCATTACTAGAATCCAATTTTTCTTCAACCGTTACCTCAATTTTATTAGTCTGTTGTTCATCCAGATCAATAACGTCTGCAACGTCAACATTTTTATATTTCTTAATACAATTCAGTTTAATTGTAACTTCAGGCGGTTGTGGCAAGGTAGGTGGTCTGACAAAAACGGAATTTATTCTATTTGCCTTCATATCACTCATTTCATTAGGGCTTTCGTTGGATAATATCAATGGCCATGTAAACAATATATAGAAGCGTTCAAGAAGCTGATCTAATTGTTCCTTTAGAATTATATTTCTTCTGACCAGCACATGTAGGTTTATGGATTCACAGTAGTGGCTCATTGCTGCAACATGTTGCATTATAAGCTTACACCCTGAAATAGTTGCCAAATGTGGAGGTGACACATAGCTGCGATGACCTAGCGTAGGAGTTCCCCAAACATTAGGAGTGTCATCAAATATTATAGTTTTGACAGTGTTCTTCCGAGAGTAAGATTTCAGTTTAACTAAAGATACATCCTGTTCATTATCACCTAAGTTTGGATACTGTTCACAATATTTGCTCTTCATATAGGCAGCCTTGTCTATACAACCATTTAAAAATATAATATTTTTGCGTAGGTTTGTAGTATTTAAGTCTGCATATGATACAACATGATTATCACCTAACACTATTTGGGTTTCTTGGGCAGATTTCTTCGCTTCAGATTCTTCTTTTATAAGTTTATTAACAACAAGAGCATGAATGGCATCATATAATTCATTTAATGGAGAGTCATAAGTGATTTTCTTTTTCTTTGCCCGGACTTCAACTTCATCACTTAAAGTATTTTTTAAATTCTGTATGGCTTCATTCAAGTTATCACTGGGCTGTCCATGGTTCAAACGTCGCGCGCCTCGTCGTGGTGCATGTTCTAAATCTAAATTGGGATGTTTTTTCATCCATTTCATTAAGGTAATATATCTAGATCTAATTTTTACTCTGTTTCTTCCAGGAAAATATTGAGTAGCAGTTGAAAAATTCATATTTGAATCTTGGCTAGTCATTATTTGAACGAGTTTCTTATCATCTTCTACAGTCCATACAGTTGACACTCTCATTTTGCTCAAAACTTGATATCTGGCACGTATCTGGACCATAGATCTACCAGGTAGATAATCAGTCATCCTCCTGAAATTTGTTCCAAATCTTTCCACACAGTTAAATATAACAGCATCTTCCTCAGGGAGGAACCGTCCTTTCCTTTGTTCAATGAGTCTTAAATACTTATTATAGATTTGTATTTTAGTTCTGTTTTCCATTGCTGCAGCTATCTTACCCCATGGAATGTAACTATCTTCTTT
Source organism: Amphipyra berbera (assembly GCA_910594945.2). Classification (NCBI taxonomy): domain Eukaryota; kingdom Metazoa; phylum Arthropoda; class Insecta; order Lepidoptera; family Noctuidae; genus Amphipyra; species Amphipyra berbera. The sequence goes on along the minus strand of OU343144.1, from coordinate 7,017,918 downwards.
GAAATATTCTATCAATCTTTTAAGATATGTTATCTCCTCATTGGTCCATTTCTTCCCAGTAAAAGAGTTGGTCATATTTGTACGATAGTATACAAAACATTGGTATCCTGTCCTGCCAGTGTTTAGTTTTTGAGCAATATTATCCCAGTCCTGTTGGTTGTTGTCGGAAGCAATTTTCTGTAGAGCACTATGTTCAGCTTTGCTCCAACTATTTTTGTTGATTGAAGGATGAAAGAATAATTTCCAGAGTGATTGATACTCTTGTGCTGTGTGCCTCCTGTTCAACTTGTTGGCTAACGTATCCCAGTCATACTCCTCATCTATCGGAAGAGCTAATTGACTTAAAGGTCTTTTACTCACTTTATCCATTTCTCTTCTGAGAGCCATAATTTCTCTTTCCACTTTCACATTAGAATTTGATTTATTTTTTCGTTTTAAAGCTGTTATTTCTGAATGTAACTCATCTTTTCTAAGTTCTATTGACATTTTGTGGATCATGGTTACAAATTGAGACTTGTCTCTCACTGTCCAGCCAGGTACTGAGATGACTAAGGAGAAATCATACATCTGGGATTTTGCCATTTTGGCATCATCATTGTCTGGAGCAGGGAAGTTGAGTCGATCTTTGAAGTAAGGTCTGCCACAGTTTATGTATCGGAATATTTCGCTTCTGTCGGCTTGTGTACTAGAGGTACCTTGAATCATATCTAGTTTCTGCCGGCACTCTCGTAAACGTAAGCTTAGTTCTCTCTCTAGCCGGCGTATTTTTTCGTCTAATATTTTGTTTGCCGCCAAAGATAAGTCTATTTGATCAAGTGCCGTCGATTTCGTGTTGTTGGTTTGGAGGGACGGCGAGGTGTGGTTGGACCGGAGGGGCGTCCAGCTTTGCGACGGCGGCTGCCTCGTTGTGTCATCTTCCTCCTCAAGCATTTCTGTTAGTCGCTGCAAGTTTTCAGCTTCTAATAGCACGTCTTCATCGCTGTCAAACTCCGAGTCAGTATCAACGTCCATCTCAATATCGTTGATGTCCATGGTGGTAGTCGGTAACACCTTTATCGCCGATTTCGATAAACGTTATTGTATATAATTTAGTAGTTATTATGCTCACTACACTTCACTGGTTTTGTCTCCAAATTTCTGTGTCAGTCAGTCAGCACCACAGAAAGTTAAGTATTATCCTAACGGTCATCACAGTCAATGTTAAACTTTTGTTAACGAGTTCCATTCTGTTTCATTATGTTCTCCGATTTGATCTTGACGTAGTGATCAAGGAGATTAACTGCGCCAACTCAGTCAGATCGGACATATAATAATTATATCACAATGTCATTATTACCCACAGCCATTCCTATAGTATAGACATACTAAAATACTGAATCACCATCAATAGGATTTATTTATATTTTCAGAATTCAGAACAAAATTTTTATTTTTGACAGATCAACTTTTTTTTTTACTTTTTGTCGAAGAGCGTAGAATAGGTATCGAAAACGAAAACTATATTATTTTTTGCCAGTAATGTCAGTATTACCACTATTACCGGTAGGTAGTTATAACGCTTTAATATAATCACGTAGTTCAATTCTTTCTGAGTTTTTAATATTTACGTCATCTTTGAGACTATAATTATTGTTAATTTGTTTAATAGACATCAAATGCAATGCGTAAAACGAAATGTAACCCAAATCAAATTCCTCAGAGTTGAAATAAAATCTTTGTTTTGACAGTTTTTCACTTTGTAGGGATGCCGATTCTTTTCAAAAATATCGAGTTTCAAATCGATTTGTATCTAATCGTGAAAAACTCAGTTTCATCATCTATTTAGAATTAAATCTGTAATTTCTTTACTTTTCTTGGATTCACACCGTTAATTCAGCCCTCATCAAGCTGTCTTCCTCCCAGTTCTCTCGCCAGCAACACCCTAAGCTGAGGTCCGAGTCTGAGGTCGAGTTGTTGCTAGTAGTCATGATGTTAGTAGTAGTAGTTTATTAGCTTAGGTTAAGTATTTTACTCGTCCCTATTGGTTGGAGACCCTTCATTCAGGTCTCTCCAATAAATGCCCGGTTACGTCGAAAAGGTCCGCAACACCATCTACAAGCAGTAGAATAGAAAAAAAAAACTTTTCTTGGATGCGTTGATTTTTTTTATAGTTGTGTCCTTGTTTAAGCAGAAAAAATTCAAAGTTTGAGGGTTTTTGGGCGTCTTAGATTTATTCAAAGTTCAAAATCGATTAAACAACGTTTTTGTCAGTGAAACATCGATTCTTTAATTAATCGATCTCATATCGCCATCTACCCTAATCCATAAATACTTTGAAGTTTGAAAACTTTGAATTGAATTATTATATTTTGAATTCGTTGAATTGGCACATTGGCACCGGTTGTTTATACAAGTACAAAATCTTTTAGATGCAAGTAAAATACATAATAAATAAGTATGGGTGAACCAGGTATTATAAGAAAGTTAAGTGAAGAAGTAGTTAATCGTATAGCCGCTGGTGAAATTGTTCAGAGGCCCTCAAATGCTTTGAAAGAGTTAATTGAAAACAGGTGTAAATAAATGTATATTTTTTAAGATAATACCTACAAAATTGTAAAGCTGTATTATATTAAATGATTTTTATTACAGTTTGGATGCTAAAGCAACTAATATTGTGATAACCGTGAAAGCCGGTGGACTAAAATATTTACAAGTAAGTATTTTATTTTATGAAACAAACAATAAGGGAATATTCACCAAACTTGACTGTTTGACTGGTTATTCATCACAGTGATTTCCTTTCCAACTGCATGGGGATCAGTTTTCAGTGATGTTTTTGTTTTAACCAAACACATTTAGTCTAATCGCAATGGTTTTTTTTTCAAATGCATGTATTTTGTATCTATATTTAACATTTCATCTGCTGTTTAAACATTGCAGTAAATCATAAGTACAGTTAATATAACAAACAGTTATCTGCGCCTATTCTCTTATTACCAACTTAAGTAAAATTTAAAAATTGCTGTCTTTTACTAACAGTCAACGTGAGCAAAGGACAGTGATATAGTAAAGAACTAAGGGAACATTGTGACCCATTTTTTACAATATTTTACCCCCTCCCCCCTCGGTGACCACCCTTACTATATAACCAAGTACCCCTGTGACCAAGTGTGTTATTTTGCAGACCCCCCTCTCTCTGAACGGGTCACGTAGTATGGGTACTTTCCCTAAGTTAGAGATGTGAAACTAGTTTACACCTTGAACTTACTGTGTCTTTAGTCGAGACGTTCCGAAGTGGGGAACTATAATAAAAATATAATTAAGATTTGACAGCTCTTATTTATGTCTGTCTCTTTCTTATTTTATCAGAGTAAAAAAGATGGATATAGTCTAAATTAAGTTTAGTTTGTGCACAACTGAATCACGTCGCTGCGTTTGCAAAATCCGCTTTTTTTTTTAAATTGGTCTTTGATGCTATTTTATAATACTTCTTAAGCCACGTGCACCTGTAAAATCTGTTTTCTAATAATTTATTTTGCTATCTTCTTAACCAAATTAGTTACTTGAAAACAGATTTTATAGGTGCACGTGGCTTGAGAAGTATTATAAAATAGCATCAAACCAGATTAAAAAAAAAATACATAGCGGATTTTACAGGCGCAGCAACAATCAGCACCATTGTACATGCGCTATTATTTTCCAACTTGTTGGGAAATCGTCCACCCACTGTCTCACCTCTTCACCTTTTCTTTGTTTACTGTCTCAATAGTATGTAAGGAGTATGGAAGGAGAGATAATATATCTTTTTTGACCCAGATCCAGGATAATGGCACAGGCATTAGAAGTGAGGACCTAGAGATAGTCTGTGAACGGTTCACCACATCAAAACTGCGTGAGTACGAGGATTTGAAAGAGATGAGCACATATGGATTTCGTGGTGAAGCTTTGGCTAGCATTAGTCATATTGCTCATCTTACTATACTTACTAAGACTGCGGCTGCCAAATGTGCCTACAAGTATGTATACAATGTAGGTACACTCGGTAGCAATGAATCAGGGTCACCAACATAAACAAAACAATGTTTACCGAGATATTAAGGTTTATGTTGGTGAACCAAATTCATTGCTCCCGAGTGTACAACCGGTTAACGCTTCGTTTACACCTAGGTTTCAAACTTATACTTATTATATAAATTTTTCGAAAAAGTAATTGCTGTTGTGTACTTGTAAGTGGCAAACATGCATGTAGATCATTGAAACACTTAAAAAAAAAACTATATGTGCTAATTACGTGTTAAAAACAAGTAACAACTTTTAAAAATACCTTTTAATAATGCGACTTGTATCACAACTTGTGTTTAAGGTGTAAACGAGGGGAAAGGAGGTAAACCTAAATGAATAAAATAAATGAATAAAAATGAATAAAAGACCTAAAATGTTCAGTTTATTTTTAAATAATCACTTTTTAACAAAAATAAAACCGACTTCAAATTGTCTATCTCCGAAGTTCTTCATCAGATCTTCACCAAATTTAAATGGGACTACTTCGAAAGAATACTCTTTCAAACAAAAAAATAATCATTAAAATCGGTTCACAATTAGCAAAGATATCACGGAACAAACACAAAAAAAATAACATACAATCGAATTGAGAACCTCCCTTTTTGAAAGTCGGTTAAATAACGTTCGCCTCACACTAGGATAACTCCGAAAGAACGTCGAAGTTATTAAACGGGAATATCAATTTTGTATAATTAGACTGTTTATCAGATTAATGGGCTTCTGACTAGCCATTTTTTATGTTTACATAATATCACACCTGTATTCCCCGAAGGGTTGGGCAGAGGTGTATAGTAACACCCTCATTTCGCCATTATGTTTAAGCCCGATGTAATAGGGGGCGCGCCTATTGCCATCAACCGGGCACAAATCCAAACTCCGGGCTGCTACTTAGGAATTCCACACGAAAAAACCCAATAACACTATGCCCATCCTGTGGATCGAACCCAGGATCTCACCGATCAGTAGTCGCGCTTTTCACCAATAGACCAATGAGGCACTTAATAATAATTAATGTTTCATAATATCATAATTAAAATTTAAAGGGCATCGTATGCAAATGGAGAACTGAAGGCACCAATAAAACCATGTGCGGGCAATACTGGTACCCAAATTACTGTTGAAGATCTGTTCTACAATGTAATAGCTCGTAAGAAGTCTCTCAGGAGCCCTACGGAGGAGTATGCACATATTATGGAGGTTGTGGGGGGGTATGCGATACACAATAGTCATGTGGGGTTCACTTTGAAGAAGTTTGGAGAGAATACTGACTTGAAGACACCTATGAAGTCTTCTGTTATTGAGAATGTGAGGATAGTGAGTATTGTTTTTTTTTTGTGTTTTATTCCTAAGCAGTGATAGCCTAGCGGTTCAACGCTTGCCTTCCATGCAGGAGGGTCCGAGTTCGATCCCGGCCCGACTTTTTTGACTTTTCAAATTCATGTGCGGATCAGAATTTATTTATCACTTGCGTTAACGGTGAAGGAAAAATATCGTGAGAAAGAAAGAGAGAAATTTATTTGGTAATAAAGTAGCTGTGTGTCTAGCTGCTGCGCCAAATAGGTTCAGTTCAGCATATATGTCAGACCACTAGTGCCTGACGCTGGTTTTCAACTGAACCCATTGTGAGGAAACCTGCACACCTGAGGGCTCCATAAAGTTCTCGATGGTGTGTGTAGTCTGCCAACCCGCACCAGGCCAGCGTGGTGGACTAAGGCCTAAACCCTTCTCATTCTAAGGAGAGGCTCGTGTCCAGCGGTGGGACAGTAATAGGCTAATTATGTTTACGTTACGTTATGTTTTATTCCTAACGTTTGAAGGTGCGTCATAGTAAACCGTGTCTCCAGCTCGTGTTTTGATCTACACCAGGGGTGGCCAACTTGATTCGACCCAAGATCTACCGTTTACTGAGTAGACTCTGTCTAATTACATAATCAGTACCTCTTCATTCAACTTATATTTTTCTTTGTCTTGCCTTGATCGACTGGATTAAGAGCCGCGATCGACTAGTTGGCCACCCCTGCTCTACACAATTCAAACAACGTCTGCACGAAACATTTTCTTTTCTATACACACGCTGAGTCATGCATAGGAGGTAACCTGTCCCTCAACCCGCGCAGGGCCAAAATGCTTGGCAAAAGGCTTAATTTTTTTTGTGTCCAACATCCTAAAAGCTCTGAGTCGAATATTTGTATGGCCACAGCCTCCAAGATCGTGAAAGGATCATTGTTATAATGGCTAGGCGAACAGACTGGTGGTCGTAGTAAGAAGTAACGATTGTTAGAAATAAAAATTAAGCCGCCACGGGATGCCTGGCAGCAGTGGTGTAGCGTGCCTTGGCGGAGCCCCGTATAAAAATTTGTTTGGGGGCCCTTAGGAAGGGTAAAGATTTCTCACAAAAGAAAAAAAAAATGTTTGCATAAAATTAAAAGAAATATTTATTCATCATAATTATCTATCTGTCACTTTTTCCAAATTTTTTACAAAGGATTCAAATGAAATATACACTATCCTTGCCTTTTTTTCGGCAAACTGATTTATTAGATCATTTATAGCTGATGATGACTTTAATTTTTCTAAAGTTTCTGCCTCTATGGACCATAGTGACAGGTCTGACAGGCGTTCATGTCCCATCGAAGTTCTTATAATATTTTTTTATCAGTTTTAATTTTGAAAAACTTCGTTTTTAATATTTTTTGCTTACGTACGTTGGGGGCCCCCGTGGCCCGGGGGCCCCGTATAATTGATATGGCAGATACGGCGGTAGCTACGCCCCTGCCTGACATATATAAAAAATAGAAATTCATTTTGTAAAAAAAAAACTGGCCTAGTCAAAGTGAAGAGAGCCTACGAGTAACGAAGGTCTGCTGTCGTGTCTGCCATCGCGAGCGTCGCCACGCAACAGCCGTTCTGACACCTGTACCGCCGCATTAGATGTTTCACATCAAAAATCTGCTACCCACTTCACCTTGTCCTTTACTTATTATCATCGAAAGGAAGGTTTACATTTACCGGGATCTTCTTTCTTTTCATGAGGTTAGTGACTCACCTGGTGTCTAGAGTTTATGCCGCCCATAGGCCTCTAACTTGGCTTCATATGCCGTCGAGAAATATCTCTCAGGCATGCCGGTTTCCTCACGGTGTTTTCCTTCACCTTTTCTAAGCAAGTGATAATTACACAATACGCACATGAATCCGAAAAGTCAGAGCTGCGTGCCTTGGGTTCGAACTCGAGACCTATGACTTGGCAGTACGACGGTCACACCACTAGGCAATCACTGCTAAACTTCACCGGGTACTACACGGCGAAATATAATCGGTTCTTCCACCCTTCAGATACATGGAAACGCAATAGCTCGTGAACTAATGGAGATAGAACTGGAAGAGCCGACACTGAAGCTGTCGTTACGAGGCTGTATTACTAACGTCAACTACTCACATAAGAAAGGGACAACGCTGCTGTTCATTAATCATAGGCTTGTCGACTCACTACGTAAGTGTGATTTAAAATTCTCTGAAAAAAAAAACTGGTGCGCATTAAATATTAGTTTATCAATCGTATCGTATTGGGCGACCTTTCAACCAGGAGCGGCCTTAGCTATTGCGAGACTGGGCGGGTGGAATTAGTTTTAATGATAATGCTTGACGAGAAATGCAAAGTTTTATAACGCGCGGCGTGGCGCGAAATTCATATAAATATTAGTACTATCAGTACCTAAAGTTTTTTCTACTTGGGTTGATGCGCGAGTGCGCGAGGCCCTTGCAAGAGCGAGGCCCCGGGTGGTTGCCCTCTTCGCCACCCCCAAAGGCCGCTGCTTTCAACTTAATGGCAGTTGTGAGTCTACGTCAATGGACTGGAATAGTTTATGCTCTCGCGTTGGATTTACCAACAAATCAATTAAGGTGCCGCACTGCGGTGGCTGGTACACGTTCCGTGCGAAAATATTATAAATAACAGTCATAAGTACCAGCCCTCGTGCATCCTTGGGCGACAGCGGGGTGTTGCAAGTTGCAGTGGGAAGTAGATATTTATAGAGCGGCGTTTGGGGCACGCATAAAGGAGTTTCGTTTCTATCCAGTATTGTTTATTCTTATGGCTGTGGACTGGTAGTTTAGTTCCCAAAAGTTCAAGTGCTGTGTCTCTTTTAGAGACATTAGAGTTATTTACTTTGGAGTTCTGCCTATTAACTCACTTTGCTATGTTCAGATCAGAAAGGGTTCCGTTAGAGGTGAATAAAGAAACACAGTTTTTTTTTACTGAAATACCAGACCCAAATTATAGATAGGTACACGAGTTCGCACAACGACAGGAGGCAGACGACTGTGCGGAGGAAACATCACTGGTTCGCTTTTGGTTCGCCTTTTGCTACGCAAGCATGGCATCGCGTTCCTGCCGGTAGAGATAAACTACGATAACATGTCCCGCCCCTCCAATATTCAAAACGCTTCAATGTATTTGTGAAAGTATTTATAAAGCACCACCAATACTCCCAACGCACGAGTGCGTGTTGAGACAGTCGTCAAACAAAAACTACAACTACATACACACTCTTTCGTAAAGATGTGACTAAACACATTGAAATAGTAATTTGGAGGGGCGGGACATGTTATCGTAGTTTATCTCTACAGAGACTGCCTCAGTTTATCAGGTGTGCTAACGAACTAACGTACACCGCTATTTCAAACTTCGGAACTCCGTATTACAGTGGTTTAAAGGCGCCTCAGTCCAAGTCTTGCGTTCAATGAGGACACGGTAATAACTGACTATTCTGTAGGTACATTGATTTCTGGCCTGGTCTCACTATTGGGTCTTCCACGCCTCCGAGCTCCCGTCTTCCTCCTAGCTTTTCTCAAATTATTTTGGTGTTAGCTTCCTGTCTAACCAGATGCGGCTGAATACCAGTATTTTACACGGAGCGACTGCCATCAGACCTCCTTAACCCAGTAACTAGGCCATACCGATATCCTAAGGTTAGAACGGTTGTCAGAGTTTCGGGCTTCTGACTACCCGGAACGACTGTCATAGGTATTCTTATGGCACCCAGGACTGACGGTTAAAGGTCTATCCACACATATCAGGGTCGTGACAGCGACACATACGAGAGCTCCGTCGCTTCCGGGCTAGTCTCTGACGCTAACTAACCAGCACTGAGCGACTGAGGTCTTGTTTCGGTACAAAATGTATGCGATGTTGATCTCCGGCCCGGTCACGGCCCTGATATGTGTGGTTAGATCTTTAACGTGCTCTCCGAGGCACCGTGCTTCCGTCCTTATGTAACTGATTAAAATTATATTTTATAATGTTTTCTTTTCAGCAATCAGAAAAGCCGTGGATTCTATATACTCTACATATTTACCAAAAAATTCTCACGCATTTGTTTACCTCAGTCTTGAATTAGGTAAGCATACATAGTCTTATCGCTATTCCAACTTAATATGCTTGCAGACGACCTTTCTACGTCCATGATACTGTGACATTTTGAAACCGTGAACTCCGAAACTTGGAAGATTTTCGCAGTAGGATCATAATCCTACTGCGAAAATGTTCATAGGATCATAATCCTATTGCAATTTACACGAATATCAACTTTAACGACATGTAAACTGAGTCGATTTCAGAATGACAAGCTATTAAAAAGATCATAAAACAAATTTCAGTTACTTTAGAAACAGAACTTTGCGTAATAGAATTAAGGTTTATAATCCCAAGGCAGCTGTAGTTATTTTATTAGCTGTGGTTGTTTGACTGGAGTGGTGGATTCTGATGACATGTGGTTTCTTTTATAGATCCCAGAAATGTTGATGTAAACGTGCATCCAACTAAACACGAAGTCCAGTTTCTATATGAAGAGCAAATCATAGAGAAGATCAAATCTTGTATAGAAAGCAAGCTGCTAAGTTGCAATTCCACCAGAGTAATGTACACGCAGGTATGTTTTTAGATCAATTAGTAGCATTTATCAAATATAGAGGTCGCCCGTGGTATTATAGTTTATAGCATATTCCGCGTTTTTCGGAATCAAAGTAGTCGTCCTTTTCCGGGATTCCGACTATCTCTGTACCAAGTTTCAGCGTGATAGCTAAATCATTCATCATAGCATTTTGTATGGTTAAAAAACAAAACATAATAATCAAATATCTATTTGATTGGAGCATTTCCGGAAAAACGCCCGTAAGTATGTATATCGTTATGTCGTAATGAGGTTTTAACAGTAAACCTATGCTAATCCTTTCGAGCATCAGGTCACGGCGGTGTTGGTGGTGGTGGCGTCAGGTCGTGTAACCCTTATGGTGAGACTTTGGTGTCTGTTTGTCTGTCACTGTTGTTTTTCTCAGTAACTAATATTGCTATCGACTTATTTTTATTTTAGGCTCGACTACCTGGCGCTACCATGGTTGAGGACATCGTTAAAAAAACAACTGAATCTGCCAAAGTGAACCCCAGTTATCTGGTCAGAGTTAACTCAGATGTACAGAAAATAGACAAATTCTTTCCTACAGTTGCTAAACCAAATGAAACAGCAGTTGTCGATGACTCTGAAATAAACACTAAAGAAGACAAAATTGAAGATAATAGTACTAAGTTGCCTAAAATTGTCGTTGATTCTGCTCAAGACGACGATATTCTAGAAAATTCGATAGCAGAGGAACCTAACACTTCGAATAAAGGACCAGAAAAATATAAAACTCACACAGCTTTAGATCAAGCGAATTTAACTTATATAGATCCAAAGGAATCGTTTAAAACTAGAACATTTAAGTATGAAAGAAAAGAAACTAAGCTGACTAGTGTAAAACAATTAAGATTGGATATAGAAAGGAAGTGTAATACGAATCTAAGAGAAATATTAGCGAATCTTATTTTTATAGCTTGCATAGATTGTCATAAGTCTCTAATACAGCATTCTACTAAGTTGTACTTGTGTGATACTACTCGATTTGCGTAAGTATAACCAGAGTTGGGTTTATGATATGAATCTATACTAATATTATAAAGCTGAAGAGTTTGTTTGTTTGAGCGCGCTAATCTCAGGAACTACTGGTTGGAATTGAAACATTCTTTTTGTGTTGGATAGTCCATTTATCGAGGAAGGTTATAAGCTATATAATATCACGCTACGACCAATAGGAGCGGAGCATAAATGAAAATATTGCAAAAATGGGAAAAATTATTCCTTTTTGAGAGCTTCCGTTGCGTGCGCTGCGTAAACGGTTTAAGTTACGCAAATATCTAAAAAAAAGTTCTTACGCGGGCGGAGCCGCGAGGGCACAGCTAGTATATCATAAAAGCATATGTTCAACTCTTATTTTTGTTATTGTACCTGGCTTAGCTTAAAACTCATCGTTCATCTAACGCCGCAACACTTAACTCCCGTCTGACCTCCACAACCATAGGCGTATTCAGGGTGGGGAAGATAGGGCGCTTACCCCACCCCGGCACAGGAAAGTATAGGTAAATGGTCTAGATTCAGTCAACTTGCCACCCATGTCCATAGAACAATTACCCAAAATAGGCAGACCAACACCCGACTTCGTCTTTACTTATTTGGACCTAAAAAATCAGGTTATGGGGCAAAATTGCCTCATAACCCGATTCTACACTTCCAGATTTATTAAAAAGAGTAATATTTACTGTCTGTCTGAGTTTGCCACGCCCTGGACAGAATTCTGGCTACACCCATGTCCGCAATGCAATTCCTATGATTATGAGGATGGTGAGAAAATACATTAGGAAGTCACAGCAAGAAGTTGAGAATTGGATTGGAATCTCTCATTAGAGATAGCTACGATAACATGTCCCGCCCCTCCGAAATTCAAAACTCTTCAATGTATTTGTGAAAGTATTTATAAAGCACCACCAATACTCCCAACGCATGTGTGCGTGTTGAGACAGCCGTCAAACAAAAACTACAACTACATACACACTTTTTCGTAAAGATGTGACTAAACATATTGAAATAGTAATTTGGAGGGACGGGACATGTTATCGTAGTATATCTCTACATTATACGATATTTTGACAATAGAGTCTATTTTCTAAAAACTTCTACAAAAAGACTGCCTCGTTGGTCTAGTGGTGGCAAGCGCGACTGCTGAGCGCAGTCCTAGGTTTGATCCCCAGGTCGGGCAAAGTGCTATTGGGTTTTTCCGTGTGGAATTACTCAGTAGCAGCCCGGAATTTTAATTTACAGGAGACTAAACATAACGGCGAAATGAGGGTGTTACTATACACCTCTGCCCAACCCTTCGGGTAATATCGGCGTGATGTTATGTTCTACAAAATGTTTTTTTAAATCAAAATATGCTTTGTTTCCAGAGAGGAACTATTCTACGAGACGATGCTATACGACTTCCAGAACTTAGGCCTAATAAAGCTGTCCAGTCCTCTACCATTAGAAGAACTGCTTATGCTTGGACTAAGCTCACAGGAAAGTGAATGGGACCCGGAATTAGGTGAGCAAGAATTACGGAATTAACTTGCTTTGGGATAAGAACTCTTAATTCTGTTACACATAGTTCATTTTCCATTGCAATTGAAATTGTTTCAATACCTTCTCAACAGTTTTGTGTTTCTGAAATCAACTTACTTCACAAATTGATATTTACGTTAGTTGCAATGATATTAAATTTCTATTTCCATTACGGCTTACGTATGTGTTGGCAACTTTTGTATTGAATGTATGTGTTGTTGTGCTCAGTTAATGGCAATAGGCTCGCCCCCTATTACATGGGACTTAAACATAACTGGTGCAACGAGGGTGTACTAAAAACACCTCTGCCGAACTATTCGGGGAATATAAGGCGTGATGTTGTGTTAAATTTTAAATACTACGTTATATTTCCGTTTTAGGCGACATGGGGGACATGACCCAACAGATGGTAGACCTGTTAGTGAACAAGAGATCTATGTTATACGAGTACTTTTCATTAGAAATTACTGGTTGTGGGAAATTATTATCATTACCGTTGCTGTTAGGTATGTATACTCTTCGTCTATTCATAGAACAATATATTGGCCTGGGAGCAGTATCCCATCTAGACGCACTGCAAGTTACCATCCATACCTAGTTGCCATTCCACCAATTTGCACTAAGCGTTTCTAAACATCCTTCATAATGTGCACGGCAAAAGTGTTGAACTCATTACCTGCATCTGTGTTCCCGAACGCATACAACCCGAATCTCTTCAAACTTAGAGTGAACAGGCTTCTTCTGGGTAAGCTCATTCCATCGTAGACTGTCTCTGTCACCTCTCACCTAGAATAGAGTCGCGAGCAAACCCAAATCAAATTAAAAAAAAACCCAAGAGGAGCTGTGAAAATGTAAACGTCATCGTAATCTGACTTTCATACAATAATTTGACAGATATTTTTTTAATGTGTTATATCAACATTTAAAGTAATATCAAAATGACCTTAGCTTTCTTTCTCAAATAAGAGCTGTTTATAAAATCTGGCCTTAAAAGCAGATGATGAAATGAGTTTGAACAATTATGATTCATTACAATAGTATAACAACTGCCTTTTTGGTCTATTGGTGGCAAGTGCGACTTCTGATCGTGAGGTTCTGAGTTCAATCCCCAGGTCGGGCAAAGTGGCATTGGGTTTTGCGTGTTGAATTCCTCAGTAGCAGCCCGGAGTTTGAATTTGTGCCCGGATGATGGCAAAAGCCTCGCCCCCTATTACATGGGACTTAAACATAACGGCGAAATGAATCTGTTACTATACACCTCTGCCCAACCCTTCGGGGAGTACCTACAGGCGTGTTGTTGTTATGGTTCATTATATGCGATTTACTCATCAGTTGCGTCATTACAGATGGCCACACTCCTTTCATGGGCGCTCTCCCAACTTACCTCGTGCGCCTAGTGACCGAAGTCAACTGGGACTCTGAAAAAGATTGCTTCGATACATTCAGCCGCCAGTCCGCCATATTCTACGCCCAACCTAACCCGGACACTTCTCCGGACAGTTTCAAGGCAGAGCAGTGGCGCCAAGAACATGTATTGTTCCCAGCTATTAGAAGAAATTTTCTGCCTCCGACCAGTTTTGTTAATAATGGTGCTATATTACAGATTGCAAGCTTGAATGATCTGTATAAGGTGTTTGAACGATGTTAATTATTGTTATGTTAATTATTAAGTAAAATAAAAGATTGTTATAAAATTTTGTTATTTTCTTTGCTATTTCCGAGTATGGCAATATGATCTGCCTTGTTGGTCTAGTGGTGGCAAGCGCGACTGCTGATTATGAGGTCTTGGGTTCGACTCCCAAGTCGGGCAGTGTTTTGGATTTTTCCCTGTGGAATTCCTCAGTACCAGCCCGGAGACTGGATTTTTGCCCGGTTGCTGGTAATAGGCTCGCCTCCTATTACATGGGACTTATACATAACAGCGAAATGAGGGTGTTACTATACACCTCTGCCTAACCCTTCGGGGAATACAGGTGTGATGTTATGACAATATGATTTTACGATAACATGATGGCCACGTTCGCATAGTTTGTTTGTAGCCCAAGTCAAAATAATCATTGGATGCTGACGCCAACTTAGTTGGGAAAAGGCTAGGTAGAACGGATTTATCTGACTATAAAACACATATACATACATAACAGCACATATATGTATTTAAAGACAATCTAAACGCATCGTTTTATGATTGCCTGGTACAACTACAATCTCATGTGAATTTGAATCAATTTATTTCTTTTCTCCCAACATTTTCAAGTAGTGAACGTGTGGCAAAAGCAGAGATTACACTAAAAAAGTGATGTGTAGGTACCAGGAAAGCATAAAATCACGAAGCTTATTTTACAGTAGGGTAGTACGAGACATATATTTTTAATATACCTACATCACGACGACATGACCTTAATGCAAACCAGGGGCACATGATATATCAGAGCAAACGGGGTTTTATTGAGTGGTTCCCGTCAAATGGCAAAAGCAGAGATTACACTACAAAAGTGATGTGTAGGTACCAGGAAAGCATAAAATCATGAAGCTTATTTTATGATTTTATAGTAGGGTAGTGCGAGAAATTTATTTTTAATATACCTACAACACAACGACATGACCTAATGCATACCAGGGGCACATGAAACATCAGAACAAATGGCGTTTTATTGAGTGGTTCCCGTCAAAAAATAGGCCAACTACCTTTTCCTCGTGTCGGGATGGGCAGTATAATTTTTTTATGCTCTTATAACATCATACTGCGATCACAAAGGTGTTTGTTAAGCGTGGAGGCTCACATTTTAGCGATCTTCGCACAGGTAGGCGTTCAATTGTGGATAGCAGATGATGGGATAGGTATCCAGGAATAGTAGGATAAAATAAGGAACGATGATCAAATAAATTATACGAATTAACATATACTGTATTAAAAATATTATTATTAGTTAAATTACAAGGCAAATTTAGCATTGCACATTAAATCGATTGATTACATTCCTTAAATCTATTTTGCTATTATAAAAACACTACATACGATCATGAGTTCATAATTATAAACTAAAAAATAAAACAATAAAAGCTAACCTGATTTTTATAAATAGGCATATCTAATCTCACATTTATTTATCCATAAATATACAATAAAATATTTAGTGTTAATTCCGCGAAAAAACAGTTGATCAAGCCTGAATGCAGTATGCAGCACCGCCCTCCCGCCCGCAAATATATGCAAATGCAGAAGGTGCGATTAATAACATGCAACACACAAGCAAAACAAACGGATACGACACGTGTTTCGCCCCTCCACGGGGCATCCTCAGGTGATGTTGACTCGTCGACCGCTTGTCCAAGCGGTCGACGAGTCTTTCTGCATTTGCATATATTTGCGGGCGGGAGGGCGGTGCTGCATACTGCATTCAGGCTTGATCAACTGTTTTTTCGCGGAATTAACACTAAATATTTTATTGTATATTTATAGATCATGGATTTCCGCAAAGTAACGCCTGATTCCATCATTTTATTTATCCAATGAAGGCTAGAAATATATTTGTTATTCAAGGGTGTCCTACCTATGGCAGTCATTACGGGAAGTCAGATGCCCGAAAGTCTGACAACCGGTCCGACCTTAGCATATCGGCATTGCCAAGTAACTGGGTTGCGGAGGTCTAAAGGCAGTGGTTCTGTGTAAAATACTGGTATTCAACCGCATCTGGTTAGACTGGAAGCTGACCCCAACATAGTTGGGGAAAAAGGCTAGGTAGAACAAGTTGGAGTTTATTGGTCAACTTGTAACAAATTTGATGCAAGATTCAGATGCATCAACCTAATAATTTAAACTATTAGTTACATTCTCATTTGAAGAGGTTGGTGTTAATAGCCTGGAGGAAACTCAACTGCAGATCTTTGTTCCTCCTAAGATCATCAGCGTGATAACTTATATTGCAGATGCTGACTGGGCCTCAGAACTAGACATCAACATTTCACCAAGACAGTCTAGCGGTTGAACGGTTGTCTTCTATAGAGGAGGGACGCACCTCTTGACTCTTTGGAGTCAAATGCGGCTCAGAATTTGATTATCACTTGCGTTAGTACATAATTATTTTACATTAACAGGTTTATTCTAATCATGTAATATCATGTGCACAAGTCTTGGTAATAACAAAAATGTTTATAAATGCATTATAACAACTATCATTCACATATTACATCGTGAACACACACACACAATTTTAGAGTATCCTTAGTTTCTGGAAGTAGGCAGGTTTTCTATCTACAGATTTGGAGCCATTCAAGTAATACGTAAGCACAAAAGGGGGTGAGGGGGTCTTTGCTTAGCTTATTTTTGATGACATGGGGGACGGGGGTGTCTAGATGATGATTACGTCAGCAATTTTTATTTATTTACTTATTTTTCTAGACTTAAAACTGCTGCTCATGAATAACAATAAAGAAACTTGATCAGTTTAAAGAAAAAAAAACAATTTTTACGTAAGCATAGGAGGGGGGGGTAAAAGCTTTGTTTACTTTTGCTGACAAGGGGGAGGGGTGGGTCAAAAATTTCTAAAATTCTGCTTACGTAATATATAAATGGCCCCTTTGTGTTAAATCCCATCTAATTATCAATATTCCTAACGTTCAATCGGCTTATTATCGATTCCAATATTTAGCAGAGTTTAGGTCTTAGAACGAACTGCGTAGTTATTAGTAACACCAGTTTATTAGATAGTGGTGTGGTGTTTACATGGTTAGAGTCACAACATTTTAAAGAGTGCATTTTAAATCATGGAAACGTGTAAAATGGACTTTATGTCGACCTTTCTAGCGTTTAACTGGCTTATAGGTCTAATAAGAAATATATGGATGAGAGTACAAAACAGATGTTTGTAGTAAAAAATTACTGATAAATAAATAGCCTAGGCTTGTTTGAGAGTGAAATGGAAGATTCATAATTAAAGCTATTATTATTGACATCCAGAAGTTTTAAATGGTACTTACACAAGATCCATATAAGACCCAAAGTTTAAGGGGTTGTTCAAAATTTGTAATTAATTCAAAAACAATCAATTCAGCGACATGAGTGAAAAAATAATATGACACAAAAGTAATCATCAAGATTTTGTGTTTCGGAACGTTCATCGCCCTTGATGATACTACCGCAAACAGCTGCAGTTTAAGTAATAATTTGTGTTGTTTTTGCTTAGCTTTCTGAACAACCTCTAAAAAGTTTGGGCAGATATTTCAAACGGAAGACGTAATACTGAACAAAAGACAGAGACAACATCGCTTCCTACAATCGCTAAAGTATAGAAAACTTAAATATATTGCATCGAATGTTGTCATAACCGGCCTTGGTCGGTATGGTTTTATTATTGTACAGGAGGCTGCTACTGCCAATTCCATGGCCGTAGCCAGGATTTTGTCCAGGGAAATCAGTCGGACAGTACATATCGTCGCTTAGGTAACAATACCGCTCAAGTTAAATTTGATAAGTTTTCAGGAGGGACAAAAAACTGATTATTATCTTTAAAATGACACAACAAACGACTTGCGCGTGTTGGAATAACTCGCTGTGATTGGATAGTTTTATTTTTTTCTAATATCATTTGATGCGCGCCGAAAATATCTATCCAATGAAGTATAAAACGTCAAATGACCAATTTTCGACTTAGGCGGTATTGTTACCTAAGCGACGATATTTGTCTTATCAATAAATATGGAAGTGCAGAATGGGATTATAGGGCAATTTTTCCCCATAATCTTATTTTTGAGGTCCAAATAAGTATAGACGGAGTTGGGCATTGGTCTGCTTATTTTGGGTAATTGTTCTGTGGACATGGGTGGTGAATTGACTGAATCTAGACCATATTCTTTCCTGTGCCAGGGTGGGCCAAGCGCCCCATCTGCCCCACCCAGAATACGCCTATGCTTGGCATACTCCGTTAACGATTGCGGAAACTGACTTGGTCTAACGGCCGAAACCAATAACTGATACATACATACATACATAAACTCACGCCTTTTTCCCATGGGGGTAGGCAGAAACTATAGAACTCCACATGCTACGACTCTTACATACCCCTTTCGCTTCATCCACATTCATACATCTTGTCATACACGCACGCCGGTTGAGAGTACTACGCACCTGACCTTTGTGAAGAACATCACCAATAACATCGATGTATGTCCTTCTAGGACGTCCTCTACCGGCGTTCCCATTAATATCCGCCTTATAAATTCCTTTTGTTAATCGCCGTTCACTCATTCTCTCAACATGGCCAAACCACCTAAGCATACTCCTTTTTAATTTTTGTCAATAACTGATATCAATCCAAAATGTGTGGAGATGTAGGTTTTTGACATGCTTCTATCACAGTTTAACCATTCCATACAGTTGTCCATAGCGGTGACGTCATGTCCCGAGCTACCTTTAAAAACTGTCAATGTCAAATTCTCGATGAACCACTGTATGGACTAAGTTAGTGATACTGTGCTTCCATTGAATTTTTGTCAAAAACCTACATTAATTGGTTTAAGCGATAAGACCGCCATTTGTACTGTTCCTAATTATGTGTATTCCTTGTTTTATTTCTTTTAGTGTGCAATATCTATCTATCTATTAATCCAAAGTCCAGAGATTTTGGATTGAGGTCGGTTATTGGTTTCGGCCGTCAATGAATAAGACATTGGATTATTAAGAAATGGAGACCTTGACCCGCCCTTGAGCTCTGAGTTTGTTTTGACATTTCTTCTCAGAGGTAATGTCAACGCCAGTTATTAACACGTTCGGTCCAACGCCGCTCTAAACAGATGCTCACATCGTGACACAATACCCTCCCATAGAATTTGGCGTTATAAGACGTAGCTGGTCCGAACGTGTTAATTAAAACCGACGAAGCTTCTTTGGTTGTTATGTGATTGACCTTATTGCTAACATCAATTTATTAGGTTTCAATTGGTTGTAAGGGTAAGTTATACACATAAGCGAGCCGGCATTAATCGGCACAGCCGGGCGGCAAAATCGAATATATGTAGATGAATGTTCGAGAAAAGGCCGTTCGGCTTTCACTAGGCGGGCAGCATCAGCGGACCGGCAGTCATCGGCAAAGCCGGGCGACAAAACCGAATATATGTAGTTGAATGTTCGGGAATCACAACCCGCTCGGCTTAAATTTTAGTTCAGCTAATAATTATTATCATTGGAGCCGAACGTATGTAGTAGTTGCTACGGCTCGGCTTTTTCGTTCCAAAAGTACTGCCGAATAAAATGATGTGTCGACCGGTATCGATGTGTGCAGTAATTACTTCGGGTCGGCTTTGTTGTTCGACAAATACTGCCGAACCGACTATGTGTGTAGCTACCCTAATGTGTGTATGACGGTGCTGCAATCTACTTTCGTTCAGGGTTATCCCCGTTTTATAGGTCGTGGGTGATATGTGATAAGACAGTGCACCCTTGCCTATCCCTTCGGAGAATACAGTAATGATGGTAAATCCGACCCATTTCTTCATACTCCATGGTTGTGCCTAGTATATCTTGGTATCTGAGGGCGGCGTTGCTTGCAAAGTCAGAAAGCAATGGCAGCTTAGATTAAATACCTCTTGATGTAGCCATGATTACAGTAGGAAGTGTGGAAGTGAGAAGCATATATACAAAATTATTAAGAAAACTGAGACAAAGCATCATTCATCGTATCGTCTTTTAGCTTGGCGAACTTTTTATTGTTAGCCAACTCACTGCCACAGAACGTCGGTTTCCCCGTATTCTTGTATTTATGAGAAATAGACTCCATTAGTTAATTAAGTATTTAGTCAGTGGCGTAGCGTGGGTGTCGGCTGTCCGGGGCGGAAGAAAATTTAATGTATACTGTACATTACATACATTAATTATAGATAACTTTTCGGCAAGAACAGTCATAATGATGAAAAACTTTTTATTTAAAATCTAACCTGTACAATGCAAAATAATGATTTTGCATTGTACAGGTTAGATTTTAAATAAAAAGTTTTTTATTATTTATTGTTAAACTTTGCCGCCCCCTAAAAAGTGCCGCCCCTGTCACCCCCACTACGCTACGCCACTGTGTTTAGTGTATATTGTATGCTCTACGATGGGAGGATGCAGTAATTTAGCCTTACCCTGGTCAGTCACATGCGCGCAGACATTCGTACATTGTACGAATGTTTTCCGTTTTGTATGGAAAATGTTCGCATAGTCATTGCGAATGTCAGTCCCACACTTGGGGGTTCACGAATTCATGCGGATGTGAGTGACCCGCATTATATTGCTGTCTCATAAGCGTCTACACGGTGGCTCTATCTAGAGTTATAAACGGTGTAAATAGCCCTTAACGAAGCCGAAAGGCACTTATTCTCCACGTCATTGCGATATTTTTTTTGTTCTGGACTATGCCTGGGAACCTTCTAGTTACGGAGATATTGGAGGTCAAAGTTCCAACTTGTTCACAACTTTTTTTTTTAAATACTAGTTTTAAGGTTGCAAATGTACTTGTAATATCTCCATTACCCGTTTACTACTCATTGCTTCTATCAGCACAGTGTTTTGAGTGCGTTACATTGAGCTTTACAGTAAAACGAAATTTTTCACCCAATAAAAGTGGTTTCCCAGCGACAATTTTTGCGTAGGGTTACTTAGTTTGATGTACTGAATGAATGCATGGTTGACGGCTTCGTGAAAGGTCTTTTTACACCTTGTATAATCTAAGAATGGCAATAATATACATCAAGATCAGTCAATTAAACTGTCAATTAGTTCTCTATTTTTCCTCCTGGTCGTCCATACTGGTCGCATTGTACAGTATTGTGGTCTCAGTCGTCGTTATAAGTGATGTACGCGTTTAGATAATCTCCGGGCGTTTCGAAGGCAGCCAGCTTGTTTGGCTGTGGTGGCAGTATCAGTGGGGCGGACACGCCCGCTGCTTCTAACTCCTAGAACAAATAATAATCTTGCAAAGTACACTGAACGAAATAAATTTTAGGCTTTATAACACACATAGCCATAGAATCTATACTAATATTATAAAGCTGAAGAGTTTGTTTGTTTGAACTACTGGTTGGAATTGAAAAATTATTTTTGTGTTGGATAGTCCATTTATCGAGGAATGTTATAGAGTATATAACATCACGCTACGACCAATAGGAGCGGAGCATAAATTAAAAATGTTGCAAAACCGGGAAAAATGTCCACCCGTGCGAAGCTGGGACGGCCTGCTTGTAGAATATAATATTCTGTATTGTAACTGCCTCGTTGGTCTAATGGTGGCAAGCGCAACTGCTGATCTTGAGGTCCTGGGTTCGATCCCCAGTTCGGGCGAAGTGTTATTGGATTTTTCCGTGTGAAATTCCTCAATAGCTGCCCTGAGTTTGAATTTGTGCCCGGTTGATGGCAATGGGCTCGCCCCCTATTACATGGGACTTAAACGTAACGGCGAAATGAGGGTGTGTACACCTCTGCCCAACCTTTCAGGGAGTACAGGCGTGATGTTATGTTACTCTGTATTGTACACACATAATAAAACAGACAACATGATTACATTCTGATGATCCTTGTGAGAAACAGTATACCTATAACTGTGCAAGTGTAGAGAAGAGAAATCCTCTCCTTTCATTCTTTAGTCTAAACAAACTTGTTTAAAAATAAATTATGACAATAACTATAGAATAATGACAAGCAATAAAAGTGACCATTTTTTTGTTGCACTAAGTGTACATGCACGAACTTACTCCCACTACGCCAAAACCTTGCCAAATTACGTGCCGGCGACTACACAAAGGGCGGTCTTATCGCTACAGGGCCGCATTTAGGAGCTGTAGACCCCACAGAAATCTAAATAATAAGACAATAGAAGTCGTATGGGCACAGTAGATAAGCTACAGAGAGAGCTCCATAAGAGAGTCTATTATATTAGCCTATTCTTGTAGGGCTACCACTCAAGGAAATAATTTTATTTCAAATCCGTTTAGCCGTTTATGTGGGTTGAGTTACGAACATCGATCCATCTTCAAAAAATTACACATTTATCTATACTAATATTATAAAGCTGAAGAGTTTGTTTGTTTGAACGCGCTAATCTCAGGAACTACTAGTTGGAATTGAAAAAATATTTTTGTGTTGGATAGTCCATTTATCGAGGAAGGTTAAAGGCTATATAACATCACGCTACGACCAATAGGAGCGGAGCATAAATGAAAAATGTTGAAAAACGGGAAAAATGTCCACCCGTGCGAAGCCGGGACGAGCCGCTAGTAAGACAATAAAAGTCGTATGGGCACCTAGTAGATAAGCTACAAAGAGATTAGAAAGTCGATTATATTAGCTTATTCTTGTAGGGCTACCACACAAGGAAATAATTTTCTTTCAAATCCGTTCAGTCGTTTATGTGGGATTGAATTACGAACATCGATCCATCTTTAAAAACTTACACATTAATACTATTATAAGTGTGATTACGACTGCCTTGTTGGTCTAGTGGTCGCAAGCACGACTGCTGAGCATGGGGTCCTGCGTTCGATCCCCAGGTCGGGTACAGTGTTATTGGGTTTTTCCATTAGGAATTTCTGGAGTCTGGATTTGTACCCGATTTATGGCAATAGGGTCGCCCCCTATTATATAGGACTTAAACATAACTGGCGAAACGAGGGTGTACTACAACACCTCTGCCGAACCCTTCGGGGAATGTAAAGCGTGATGTTATGTAAGTGTGATTACACAATTGATATAATAAGTAGTTTATTGTACGTTCAATCTATGAAGACCGAGAGAGAACACGCGATTTAGACAAAGAGAGGGGCGCGTCTTCGTGGGTTCAACTGTGTATACCTTGCGTCGTTTCCTATTCTTCTTGTTCCAGGGCGCGTAGGGTATCTTGAGATGCACGGTCTGTATGTGAAGCTTGACGGCGCTACTCTGGGTGAAGCGGCGGTTGCAGTGCTGGCATTGATAACGTTTCTCGCCTGTGTGGACCTGTTATAATTACAACGTTACTATTATCATAGCTGCCTCGATGGTCTAGTGGTGACAAGCGCGACTGCTGATCCCCAGGTCGGGCAGTGTTCTGCCGGGGTTGCGGTGCATGCTCTTGCGAACCCCGCGACCCCGGCCGAACGGTTAGGAGGAGGAACACCGTTGGTTTTTAGCCGGTAAGAGTCTCGCCTCGCCTTCCTCGGGCGAGGGACATCCATGAGGATTTTCCAACGAAAAAATAAAATAAAAAAAGGTTGGGCAGTGTTATTGCGTTTTTGGGTGTGGACTTCCTTAGTAGCGGCCTGGAGTTTGGATTTGTGCCCAGTTGATGGTAATAGGCTCGCCCCCTATTACATCGGACTTAAACATAACGGCGAAATGAGGGTGTTACTAACACCTCTGCCAAAACCTTCGGGGAATACAGGCGTGATGTTATGTTATTATTAGTATTTCATTCTCATTGATTTAAAAGGGAAATTACTGCGTTTCCGTTCCGGTTTCGGTTATGGAGACACGGAGCTTAGCGCAGTGCGAGATGTGCGGACAATACAAACATATGACGATGTATTAAAGCGTATATGTATAGAGACGCGTTTTTGCCACGCGTATTGTTTGAGTTTTAGTTGTCTTCTACCTTCTAGCCTTTTCCCAACTATATTTGGGGTCAGCTTCCAATCTAACCAGATGCGGCTGAATACCAGTATTTTACACGGAGCGACTGCCATCAGACCTCCGCAACCTAGTTACTGGGCAATGTCGTTAGACCGGTTCTCAGACTTTCGGGTTTCTTACTACCCGTAACGACTCATAGGTCTTTTTTATTTTTATTTTTAAAAAACGTTGCCCCACACTAGGATTTCTCCTGTGTCGTGGGTGCGTTTACAGACACAAATCTTCACATACACAAACGCCCAGACCCGGAACAACTATCTGTAGGCCATACAAATATTTGTTCCGTGTGGGAATCGAACCCACGACCCGTAGCGTAGAAGCCAATCGCTCAGCCACTACACCAAATGTGTCGTCAAGGTATTCGTATGACACCCGGGACCGACTCTTTAAAGTGCTCTCCGAGGCACGGAGGTGTCTCAATGTGTTACGAACGGTCATCCAACAACGGACTGAAAGCGACAAGCGCAGCAGGTTTATCCTTACGAATCTTATGATCCGCGCGGTTGTTAACCTTTTAACTGCTTGAGGCGCATTTCTGCGACAAATATTTCCGTGCCCCTACCGCGCGTGTCGTATTTCTGCGACAGAGAACATGCATGGTTTTATTGTTCTCTTTTCGTCCTATGAACTGCGTGGCGTAGCTCTAAGTATTGAAAAAGCTTAATATATTTATTGTAGGTATTATTTTATCGATTCGTAGTCGCGCGCTAGGGGCACGGCAATTGATATTTAGCCACGCGCTTAAAAGGTTATAAGCCATGAGCCCCTCTTCGAGTTTTGGTTGTGAACATGTGAACTATGAGGTTCTAATAGTAGACCATTAAACTTACGACAAGATGTCTGTCTCTGTTGCTGGGCATGTTGAACCGGCGGTCGCAGTGCGGACAGCCGTAAGGCTTCTCGTTGGTGTGCGTCCGCATGTGGACTATGAGGTTAGCGTATTGCTAGAAAGAATAAAAAAATAATTATTATGAGAAATCATAAACACTCTCTATCGCTCTAAGGTTTGCTGTTAGAAAACTCATTTGTGAGTTAAGCTCGCCTTTGTACATGAATTTACCAACGGAACTGTATTATATATTATTATTTTGTGTACAATAAAGAATAAGAATAAACAAAAACCGGCTAAGTGGGAGTCAGACTCGCGCACGAAGGATTCCGTTCCATTATCTATAAAAATCACGTTTGTTGTATGGGAGCCCCCTTAAATATTTATTTTATTCTGTTTTTTAGTATTTGTTGTTATAGCGGCAACAGAAATACATCATCTGTGAACATGTTTCAACTATCTAACTATCACGGTTCATGAGATACAGCCTGGTGACAGACGGACGGACGGACAGCGGAGTCTTAGTAATAGGGTCCCGTTTTTACACTTTGGGTACAGAACCCTAAAAAATGTCATGCTGAGTAGATAATTTTTATCGTTAATTTTAGCCCGTGTACGGGCACTGATAAACACGTGGCCAATGACTGGTCATCGAATCATACAGATAGTACCATCCACAAAGACGTGCCTCACTCTTCGTCTAAATCACGTAATTATGTTCGCTCTCATTCTAAGATGAAGAGTGCGAGAGAACACGAGATATAGGCGAAGAGTGGGGCGCGTCTTCGTGGATGGCACTATCTGGAAGGAATATTGGTACCGCCTATCACGACGGGGTCACCAATGTAGGCGAACGAGGTATGGTCACAAAACAGATAGGTACAGAAGTCAATCACATGTATGTACTTCACTTTTCATACCTACGCTCGGTGGTCGCTCTGTCTAGATATCTATCTCTCTCAAGCGCATGGCACTCGCGCTCGCACTCACTCGCGCTCTAGTCCCAAACAGTCCGAGATATCATGTCGGTGAGCAGTGTCTATGTGTGCGTTGCTCGAGCGCACTTGTATGTAGATTGACTTCTGTACCTATCTATTTTGTGGCATGGTGTTCCTCCAACGAAAAGGGAGGATCCTCCTACCAGGCGGGTATTATGCCTGGCGGGCCACTGCCCAACGGTTGATGTTGGGAAGTTGTATATACTATCTGCGTGTCAAATCTTGATATCGCGATGCAGGATTTGTGACATTCCATTTGACAGCTGTCATTGTTGTTGCTGTAGTCTGCTAGACAATCGTCGTGCTGCGTAATTCTTATGTGGCGTGATAGATGCCGCCACAATAACAATGAGCACGCTCGGCACACAGTATCATGAGCGCAGTACATCGTTATCAGGGCACAGGAGGACGCCGTTGCCCATTCTCTAGAGTCTATACATACTCCCTTGCTTTCATTTTACTACACCCACTACGGGCCGCACCACTGACTTTTCGAATTCATGTGCGGATCAGAATTTGATTATCACTTGCGTTAACGGTGAAGGAAAACATCGTGCGTAAACCTGCACACCTGAGGCTCTATAGACTCCTCGGTGGAGTGTGTAGTCTGCCAACTCGCACCAGAGCAGCATGGTGGACTAAGGCCTTAAGAGGAAACGCGGGCTGCAAAATATTAATAATTTGAATAGGTTTTTGCGATCTATTTCCGTCCCACCCCTCCCGCAAACCTTCCCAATTGAGCGCGAAAGAGACACCCGCATCTCGGACTGATTTCTCCTGTGCAATATTAGCGAAATCGTACGTTCGTATTTCCCTGTTTCCTTCTTCAAATCCGGACCGATTTTAATATTTTTTTCTGTAATACTTTAAGAAAGATTTTGGTTATGTCTGTATGTTTTTCTTTTATTTTTTACTAGCTATGTCCTCACGGCTCCGCCCGCGTAAGAAGTTTTATTCCAGTAATTAATATAGGCTATGTTACTCATTGATAATGTAGCTTTCTAACAGCGAAAGAATTTTTTAAATCGGTCCTGTAGATTTTAAGTTTATTCGTTACATACAAAAATACAAATCTTTCCTCTTTATAATATTAGTATAGATATTCGTCAAATTTGTTTGCCAGATGTTTGAAAATGGTGGTAAAACCGGTCGGTTTTTGTAAAATTTTAATTAACGTTTCTAATTGTTTTAATAATTAATTTATTGACAAAAACAAAACATAGGGACATAGTGGTGGTAGATATATATCATATGGTAAAAAATGTTTGCTCTAGTGACATTATCCAAGGAGGAAACTGAGGAATACGTTTGTATGGACTAAATGCTGACCGCATTTCCTCTTAAGCAGTGGGATAGTAATGGTTAGTTAGGGTTGATACACATATGAATATAATAAAATAATATTGTATTTACCCTGGTCGTATGTCCGCAGACGTCACACATGTATCGCTTCAAGAATTCTGTGTCCGGATGTTCCGCCTCGTAGTGTTTACGTGCTTGGACGTCGTTCGCTAAGAATTTCCCGCACTAAAACATTATTGTTATTATAACCCACGTCATGCCTACCAAAGCAAGTAGGTATACCAAAGCGGAGATGGGCGGATAGGAGCGGAGATGGGCGGATAGGAGCGGAGATGTGTCGTAAACAAACTATAGGTTCTCCGCTCCGTGGATACCGGGCGTAAAGAATGGATATAAATGGGGGATGACAATTCCCTCTAACTCACAATGTCTATCTGTCTTTTTTTCTCCTCGTAAGGTGTTGACAAAAAATATTGCTTAAATAATTAATTTTAGTCACAGACATTCAAAATTGGAAGAGTTTCTAATTGATTTTAGTAAATTAAAACTTGATATAAATTAATCACGAAATACTTTAAGAATATAACTGCTTCATAAAAAGTTTTATTAAAAAAAACAGCGGTCATAGTTTAAGGTCCGGTTACGCGTTCAATGTTATTTGCACAAGTAAGCATTTCAGTTAAGACGGCAAAACGGTATACCGCGCAGTACAATTAATACCGACAATACCATTTGCGCAAACTTTTGCACAAGCTGCTTGCGCATGCAAGTCACTGCATGCAGCCGGACCTTTCAAATCGATCAAATTCGAATCAGGCATGCACAGACCGCGGGCCGCATGCTGACCTTTGTCAATATACGTGCGGCCCGCCCGCAAATTAAACTCTAATGGTGCGTCCAGACCTGACGAACGCGCCGCGAATGCGCCGCTCGCGCGCGGCTCGCACGCAGCTCGCGCGCATTCGCGGCGCGTTCGTCAGGTCTGGACGCACCATTATGCATTCGTATGAAAATACTGTAATATTTTAACAATAAGGGCCAACTTAAGATCACTGAAAAAATATTTTAATTCTTTTAAATGCCTTTTCTATATTTTTTAACATTAAATTTTATTTCAACTTTTTTGATTGTTTTTAAGTATGTTGGCCCGCATTTAACTTATACACCCATATTCTAAGACGTTCCTCCAAAGCTTACTCGACTCAGCCTTTTTCACTAGATACCATCGGTAGTTATAGTTGACATAAACGTCCTCGACTCGATATTTTTCCTCAGTGGAGGTAAGGAATCGTCTGTCAAACTCAAGGTACCTCGGAACCTACCTTAAGGAAGGAAGTGTCAAAGTTCGTAAAAATGAATTTAGAAGACTTTTCGAATATGCTTACGATAATCCTTACAATTATTTATCGTGGCGTTATTTGCGCGATGTAGATAATTCAAATTATGACGTAATGACTCCGTCGAGGAACCTCAAAGTTCACTCGAAATTGCGACTAAGAATACAATTTTGAAGGTGTTTTCGGGGCCGTTCTGAGTCGAGTAAGTTTTGGTGAAACGTTTTAGAATATGGGTACAAAAGAGGTCGCTAGTCCTAATAAGTCTGTGCATCCCTGCTTTAAATAGAAAGGAGATGATACGCATCATCTCAATCGGTAGTAGAGATATAACAAGCTATGTTAGAAGATGAAAAGTAAATGATCTCACCACTTCGCAGGTGCTGGAGGTAGTGACGCCATTGTTGACGATCTCTGAGCAGACCCCCCTGCGGGGCCGGCCGCGCGCCTTGGCCCCCGGAGTGCGCGGTTCCCCGTCCGCCTTACTCTTGCGACTTGGCTTGATGGAACTAAATACAATTATATTTAAAATTTTAACTGTTTATAATGTATGGGCTTTGAAACGACGGTTGGGCAGGACGCTGGGCAAGACGTTGTGACGTCAGATGTGACAGAGTGGCTCAGTCGCAAACGGAGCGTAGGCTTCTAAAGAGTCCCACAGAGGAGAGGTCCGCCGAGGGTTGGCGGACCGGGACCTGCCGGAGTTGCGGTGCATGCTTAGGCGAATCCCGCGCTCCGGCCGAACGGTCAAGAGAAGGAGCACCGTTGGTTTTTAGCCGGTAAGAGCCCGGCAGACCCCCTCGCCTTCCCCGGGCGAGGGACATCCATGAGGATTGTCAAAAGATTTAAAAAAAGTTTTCTAAAGAATAGGTGTAAGGGACTTAGGCCCGATTTCACCAACGTCGGATAGCGTTTATCCAAGGAATAGGTTAGACGTTTTGACAGATTTTCCATACAATTTACATACGTACATACATAAACTCACGCGTTTTTCCCATGGGGTAGGCAGAAACTATAGAACGCCACATGTTACGGTCCTTACATACTATTTTCGCTTCATACACACACGTACATCGTACGTCGTGCATCTTGTCATACACGTATAATGCGCGCCACGAAAGATGAGACTTGACACACCACGTGGTTTGACTTGCGCAGGGGCAAGGGTCCGGGCGTCATCGGGGCGGCGGTACATACAGGTAGGTACAATCGACTGTACCTGCGCAAGCTCCCCACTACTGACGCTCGACTTGTACGCCGGTTGAAAGTACTACGCACCTGTCCTTTGTTTAAAATTTATTTTTGAGATATAAGTTATCCGACGTTGGTAAAATCGGCACTAAGCAGCACTAATTCGCATTTCACTCAGAAAAGTATGCTCTTTTTTACGAATAAACTAAGAATTGAACTGTGTGATTGATTTCTAAATCTAAGATGGCGGCTATGATAATTTTCCAATTATTCATCACGGGTGTCATTTCCATGGTTTTAGCGGATCCTGATGCCGAAAATGTGGTGAAATTCTAAATCTAAGATGGTGGCAATAAAAATTTGCAAATTAGTCATCATGGGTGTCAATTCCATGGTTTTCGGGGGTGCTGATACAGAAAATTGGATCAATAACCAAACTCAAGATGGCGGCTACAAAATTTGCTAATTAGTCTTCATAGGTATGTCCATGGTTTTGAGGGGTGCTCGTGCTAATTTCTCGTGTTAATAGGGGGCTAGCCTATTGCCATAAACCGGGCACAAATCCAAACTCCGGGCTGCTACTGAGGAATCCCATACGGAAATACCTAATAACACTTTGCCCGACCTGGGGATCGAACCCAAGACCTCACGATCAGCAGTCGTGCTTGCCACCACTAGACCAACGAGGCAGCTATATTATCATCCTCTTGCCCTTATCCCAACTTATTTGGGGTCGGCGCAGTATGTCTTCTTCTTCCATACATCATTATTAGCTGTCATCTCAGTAGTCACCTCCTTTCTAGCCATATCATCTCTCACACTATCCATCCATCGTTTCTTTGGTCTTCCTCTACTCTTATAACCAAACCTTTATAACTCAAAACATTCCTCACGACATGTTCCTCGTTCATATATATATAATTGCGGCTATATATAAATATCAATTTATATATATCGTGATAGTTATATAATGATATTTATCTACTGTGTACTCACATATTGGTAGTGGCGTGTTTGTATGAGCTGCCGAGGTGAGTAGTATACGCGGCCGCGGTCACAAACTGCAGGTTACAATCGACGCAGTAATGTGGGTCCGTTTTGTTCACTACCATCTTGCTGCTTATTTCTATTTCCTGGAAATAATAAACAATTCTTAGCACAAATATTGTCTGGTTTCCGGAAAAAAAAAAGATGAAATGAAATGATTTTTATTTCTGTAAATAAATCTGTTACTGACACTTTTACAAGTTAATGTAATGTTTTTTTAAGACCAGATGGTGCCGGCATTTCCTGTCTGACTAGCTCTGAGAAGAAAAGCCGAAACAAAGTCAGAGATCAAGGTCTCTTTTAAAGTCCAGACGTTGTGGTATAAAGACTATGCGAGTTTAACAATGTAGGACAACGTCTGGAATGGCCTATTTAGGAAAGTGCCATAGCAGGTTTGAGTTGCCCTGTCCTAACTGACGGCACGCATCAGTCATCGCGTAGCTCAAACCTTATTTTAGGGAGCTCAACAACCCAACTGTCGCATGACGCTACCAATCAGCCACCTACTGATACAGCCACTTCTCAGTAGTTGTCGTAAAAGGCAACTAGCTAAGTTTCTGAAAGACTGATCAACGCAAAATTCTAATCAGATGTCAATTTCATGTCAACTGATGCGATTGGTGGTTAGAATTTTGGTCAACCACTTACATCAGTAGACATGAGATTTAACAATATATGAAAGAACACTTGTAGGGGCCCGTGGCTTAAGATTTACAAGGTTAAGTTGCGCTTACCGCGGTCAGTCTGTGGATGGGTGACCGTTCGTTACACATCGAGACCCCTGCGTACTCGGAGCATGTTAAACCGTCGGTCGCGGGTTTCATACGAATACCTATGACAGTCGTTATGGGTAGTCAGAACCTCGAAAGTCTGACAACCGGTCTAACCTTAGGATTGGCATTGCCCAGTAAATGGGTTGCGGAGGTCTGATAGTAGTCGCTCCGTATAAAATACTGGTATGCAACCGCATCTGGATAGACTGGAAGCTGACCCCAGCGTAGTTGGGAAAAGGCTAGACAGAATTGGTTGACTGATAGGGAATTTCACACGGCAGTGAGTCCGCCTTGTGTAGAAACTAATGTAGATTATATTTATTCTGGTCCATTCTGTCCCACACCACCTTTGAGCCAAATATAAGTATTGAAGTTATTATTATTATTATTATTCTAATGGACTGCTTCTACGTAACTGGGCAGTTATTGACGAGACTAGACGAGACCTGAAGGGTCTCTGGCCAGCAATGAGGCATTGTTATTAACATAAATATAATTAAGAAAACGAAAAATGACCTTACCTCTTTCGTGTGAGCTATTTGCTTGTGACAATAAAGGCCAGTGTCACTCACAAAGCTATGCCCGCACAAGTTACACAGATACATGGATGGGTGTTTTATTCTGATGTGAGTCAGTCGCGTTGACGCCTTCCTGTTCATAGATAATTCAATTAAGATATAACATCATCAGTTCCGTATCTAGGGTAGCGCCAGCGGTGCGGCGGAATAGGGCGCAGACCCTTTGCGGGACGCGGCAGACGGCCGACAGCAAATGCTGTCGGGCTTCAGTTGCCGTCGTATCGATTCCGAAATTGGCAGCAGGCACTGCAGTTACTAACTAGCGGTTGTGTTTTCTGTCGACACGTCTATAATATCGAACCTCAACGGCAGTACTGTGGTTTAGTCTTGTGTAGTTCGCGAACGAACTAGTTCGTAAGATCGCTCCCACAGATGAACTACGCGAACTAGCTCCGTCATTCCTCGCTCCATAGTTCGTTAGTTCGCGACCGATATAATTTTTTTGATTATTAAAAGTTGATTATAACTTGTTTTGCTTTTGTAATGTGTTAATCTGTCAAGGAACTGAATAATATATTTATGTAATTGTTGATTATTTTCAAAACTTAATAAAAATCTTTAAAAAAACGGAACCTTTTATTCACTAATTAAACTAAAGAGTGTATTTATTTATTGCACCAATAAGCCTAGGTATTACAATAATGATATACTTTTTAAGAATATTCATTCAGAGGCTTTTGCTGTTTATAGTGTAAAAATTGTTGGTAAAAGTACAGCAATCCATAATCTTGTCACGTGCCCGTGCAGGAGGAGTAGTATCAAAACGAGCGAACGATCTGCCTTCCTCTGATTCGAGCTGGGAGCTGACGAACTAGAAGAGCGAACTAGTTCGTTTGGGAGCGGCGAACGAAATTGAGCGATCTCCGTCGCGAACTACTATGCGCAAGACTACTGTGGTTGTGCGGGAGTGCCGTCTGCGGCTACGTGTTAAAACAAGTCACGACATGTCGCGCGGCAGTTGCAGTCGTATGTCGGAATCGGTCTCATACAAATTAATACTGCAAAGTAATGCTGTCTGCCGTCGCCGACTGTCGCTGTCGTCTGCCGCGTCGCGCGAAATCATATCTTGGGGGCGCAGAAATCTTGGGCGTTCCTACGTTAGACCAGTTTAGAGGACGTAGTATAGAAACTCGTACTACCTCTGGCTCTCACATACACACGACGGAACACAGTAAACTGCTCGGCACCGTACTTTAATGTGAGGGTGGTAACTATCCAGGCGGACCGTATAGATCCTACCACCAACCGTGCTGGGTTTTGTTGAACCTTACACCACGCGTCTATTCCCAGCGTGCGGTGAGGAAGTTTTATATTCCAACCCGTCCCCACACGGGGTGTATGTTAATTACAAATAAATAACTCACATGAATTCCTTCTTACAATGAGGACAAGAATACGTCACATTTTTATGCCATCTGTAGTGCATTTGAGCCTGGCCTCTGCAAAAATGATGAATAAGAAAAACTGTGGTTACAATCTTGAAACTTCGTAGCAATAAACCTCACAGCAATTATCGAAGGTTGTACTTATCAATTGTTGGATTATTTTAACCATTTTTTGGGCCATTTTAACCCTTTATCGGGCAGAAGGTTTTAAGAAAAGAAAATAACAAACAATTTGGCATATTTCTATAAATAATAAAAAAATAGTTTGTATTTTATGTAGTTGCCTCTTTGTTTTTATTTTCTATTACAGAAAATAGTAAAAAAATAATATTGCCAGGTTTAAAAATAAAAATACAAAAATGAGGCTTTCGCGACATCTTCCAAAAAATTTGGAGGGAAATATATTCCTTTTGCCTTATAAAGGGTTAAAACCTAGGTTTTATTGCAATAAGAGGGAACAAGCCAATATTTACCTATTATAACAAACATAGCTACACAACTGACAGGAGTATTTGTACAGATGTGTGATGTTCATATGTTTGTACAGCTTCCGATGATCCTTGAAGTGAAGCTTGCACATATCACACTGTAACTGACCCGCGTGTGCCTGCAAACATATGAGTAGAGTATTTTTACTTGAACAATGGCATTTGATCTGGCAACTATTTTATTACATTGCAAGTTCCGCGCGGATTATAGTGCATAAGTAAGTACTAATGCCTCTCCTTTTTACATAATTCCTTACTTGCCTTTAACCAAGGCCGTAGCCAGGGGGGTTTCTGGGTCGAACCCCCCCGAACCCTCAGAAATTAAGTAAATTACTTTTAAAGTGTATACACTCGTTATTGTAATTGATTTTCTTGTTCAGGTTCAACCCCCCAAACAAAATTCCTGGCTACGGCTTTGGCTTTAACAAACCAAGGAAAGGGAGTAGCCTATCTATACTAATATTATAAAGCTGAAGAGTGTTTGTTTTAACGCCCTAATCTCAGGAACTACTGGTTGGAATTGAAAAATTAGTTTTTTGTTGGATAGTCCATTTATCGAGGAAGGTTATGGGTTATATAACATCACGCTACGACCAATAGGAGCGGAGTATAAATGGAAATGTTGCAAAAACGGTAAAAATGTCCACCCGTACGAAGCCGGGACGGGCCGCTAGTTCGAAATAAAATAGAAAACATAGCATGAGAAACAATCTACTTACAGGGTCATGTTTCTTCATATGTTTATTATATGTCACCATAACTCTAAAGCCTCGGTAGCATAAATGACACTGGTACTTGGCTTCCTGATAATTCCTGGACTTTTGTCTCTCTTGCACAAGCGTGTACTGCTCTTCATGTGCTATAGGAGAGTACATGAGGAAGTCTTCAGGGAGTTTCCTCATTTTCCTCACAGGCTTCAGAGTGACCACTCCTTTAACTCTTTTGCCACCCTTTGTACTCAACCATTTTGGTCTAGATTCGTACCAGTTTGCATCCTTTTTGCTACCCTTTTGTAAGTGGGTCCAGATGTAGTGTTGTTTAGCTGAAGTTCTGAAATTTCAATAATGTTTGCTGTTGACATGTGCAATGATAGCTTAGCGGTTGAATGCTTGCCTTCCATGCAGGAGGGTCTGAGTTCGATCCCGGCCAGTACCTCTGACTTTTCGAATTCATGTGCGGATCAGAATTTGATTATCACTTGTGTTAACGGTGAAGGAAAAACGTCGTGAGGAAACCTGCACACCTGAGAGGACTCCATAAAGTTCTAAATGGTGTGTGTAGTCTGCCAACCCGCACCAGGCCAGCGTGGTGGACTAAGGCCTAAACCTTTCTCATTCTGAGAAGAGGCCCGTGCCCAGCAGTGGGACAGTAATGGGCTAGTTATGTATGTTGACAATATGAGTCCTGCACAAAACAGGCTGAAAAAATCTGATAACTTATTTAAAAGGTTTTCAACCAGACATGCAAAATCATACATACTTAGGGCTCATGCCCACGAGACGGTTTTTCGCCGGCTCACCGCCCGGCGCTAGCGCCAGCGTCGTGTGATTGGCTGACGACCGGACGTAGACCCACCCGGTTGGACGCCGGGCTTAGCTCCGACGAGAAACCGTCTCGTGGGCATGAGCGCTTAGGAAGATGGCTCTCCTCATAGACCACTCCAACATATGCTTATTTGCAAATGTGTCATAATAGCTGTGTTTAGCAAGGGTATTGGTGACGACAGTCTGTTCTTGTCTAGTGAGTAACACATCATAGGCCAATACTGCTGCCCGTTCTACCTTTCACAATATCTATGGGCAGACATCTACTCTCGTAAAGATTTAAACTTACTACGTAAGTACTTACCGATCAAAACTGACTTCAGAACATTTCCTACACAAATATTTAAACAGATGTTTCTCAGTCATATGATTTTTTAGTAAAAACTCTGTTTTATAGTAGGTCTGGCAAAGCCCACAGTTGTAAGTGCCACTCACATGCTGAAAACAAATACATAATTAACTATTTATGTGTGCATTTTATACTATAACTATATTGAATTGGATTATGGGGAATGCCAGAATGGTTTGTGGTTTTAATTATTTAAAAAAAGTTCTTCAAATGTCCCTTAACTCGCACAATCACAAAACCTAGTAATCTTTGACAATACTTTCAATTATAAACAACATCACACCTGTTTTCCCCTAAGTAGAGGTGTATAGTAACACCCTCATTTCGCCGTTATGTTTAAGTCCCATGTAATAGGGGGCGAGCCTATTGCTCAACCGGGCACAAATCCAATCTCCAGGCTGCTACTGAGGAATTCCACATGGAAAAACCTAATAACACTTTGCCCGACCTGGGGATTGAACCCAGGACGTCACTGATCAGCAGACGCACTTGCCACCAATAGACCAATGAGGCAATATTTATATTATTATAGGGTATTTGCAAAAAAGTTGAAAGGAAAGCGTTTGTCTTGGTATGGGCATGTGATGAGGAGGGTTGAAACACATGTGACTAAGAGAGTGATGAATATGAATGTTGATGTGCACCTAGTTTTGACGTTTTAAAAGTGCCTGAAATCTGGTCTATTTGAAATAAAAAACTTTGACTTTGATGGATGGAGGGGGAGAGGGAGGATATGAAAGATAAGGAAGTAAATGATAATGAGACGGCTGACAGGGAAGAGTGGAAGAGAAAAACATATTGCGCCGACCCCGAGTAACTTGGGACCAGGGCAGGAAGAAGAAGAAGGGTATTTTCAAAATCAGTTTCCAATGATACGTGGTAAATAAGCTAGTAAGCATATTTTGTAAGTTCTCACCTTATCATGCATACGTAAATGTATTGTTAACCGATTTTCACTGTTATAAGCTTTATTGCATATGTCACAATTGTACCTTCCCTGAGAGAACATTTTGTACACTTCCAATGCAGCCTTAGCCTCCTTCACAGATATGGGAATCATTGTAGCGTACTCTTCGTCCAAATTTGACCCGTCAACTACTTCTTCTGCATTCTCAACTTTACACGACAAGTCTGTATATTCATTTAGATCTTGAACATTGTGACTATCAAAGTTATCACTATCTAAAAAGGAGTCCGCCATATCAGCATCTGCGGCTGACTCATTTTTGGGCACTTCGTATTCAATGTGTACTTCTTCATGTAATGTTTCATCTATGTCAGGTTTAATATTTCTTTCACTGAATTCCAAGTCTAAAGTAGTTGAACTGGTAATTCCAACAAAGGTATCATCAGCAGTGAGGGTGCTGCAATGGGCGATGGGTATTACATCTTTGGAGGATTTACACCAATTGATGCGGTTATGTTTTTTCCACTGAAACTTAACTTCTTCAAAGTGGGTTTTATCTAAACTCATATATGAAAGGCGCGGCCTAATACCAAGAAGATGGTAGTTGAAATCTTGTAGATTAAATTTA
Source organism: Amphipyra berbera (assembly GCA_910594945.2). Lineage (NCBI taxonomy): Eukaryota > Metazoa > Arthropoda > Insecta > Lepidoptera > Noctuidae > Amphipyra > Amphipyra berbera. The sequence continues at coordinate 6,980,421 of OU343144.1, read as the reverse complement.
TTAATCTGTAAAGTAGAAATGATTATTAATATTCTCGACTTTAACTCCTACACATTATATTATAAAATGTTGAAGGATACAAAATAATAGAGTGGTTTACTTCTTTATTTATGCTTAACATTTCTTTCAAAGCATAGTGAGCTCGGTGGCATCTATCGCGAAATTTTTTAAAGTTTCTTACAATTGCTGAACACTGAAAACATAAATAATCTGGCATTGCACCCCCATGGGTTGTCTGAAAATAAAAAAAATGTATGCTGCATTATAATCACCGAAAAATTCAATGATAATGTTTTTAACTTTTGATGATCTTAGCGGAAATAAACAAAGCATACCTGAATTCCTGATATCAAAAGGAATTCATGTCTTAATTGACCACTGTTCATGCTAAATAATTTTTCATCAGTGCTGAAACACACTACACACGCTTCTAGATTGTACATTTTGCTATTATTTATTTCATTATCCCATTTATTAAACTAATTTCACAAAAAATCACGGTTCGAGTTCCGGGCATTTTGAGTTGACATTTTGGTTTGGCAAGTAACAAACTGACAAGTGTGACAAGTGACAGTGACAAACACTTGCCTGACGCTGTTGTCATGTTGTCATGCATGTTAAGTTTAGTTTATGATTTCGTCATAGAGGAGATAAGGGACTTTTCTTTGGTTACGGTGTTGCCATAGAATTTGTATACAGAATGGAATTTTTAAACCGCACCTTTCACTCAAAGGAACCATTCCTTCATTAAAAAAAAAAAAACTGCATTAAAAGAGTTTTGAAAATTCGCTTGCCACACCCAGGAGAATCGAACCCGCAAAAATTCGGCATAATAACATCCTGTACTTTTATGGCATCAATTGATAGGGTCAATCATAAGGATCAAAGGACATCTGACAAAATGGACCAAAAAGTAAAGTAGCCGGCCAAAGAAAATTATGCATATATTATGAATAGGTGTACCAGAATCTGATAGCAAATAGGGAAATTAAACTTTTTTGTGGGTAACACAAGGGTAATTTGAATAAAAACTCTTGATACTTGTAATTTTTTTCTTTAATTTCTTCTTCATCTTCGACCTGCCCTTATCCCACACTAGATGGGGTCGTCGAGGCGAGGAGTCCTGGGACGCGGTGGTATCCTTTTGCGACACTATCATATCACAGAAGCAGGCTGCGGAAAGGGAAAGGAAGATCTCCTCCACCCATCCGGCCCGCAGCAGACGCACCGGGCGTCGGCGGAGGGCGGACAACGCCCTCTTCCAGCCCCCCTAAATGGGGGGAGTCAAACACTTCACTCCCCCCGCTACCTTGAGGAGGCCTGCAGAGGCGGGCCGGCACCAGCCGGGGTTACGGAAGTATTGTAGATTTCCGCGACGCCCGGCGCAAGTGTGGTGTGAGACGGAACACCGTGGTGGTTTTAGCCGTAAGAGTCCGGCACTCCCCCCCGTCTTCCCCAGACGGGAGACAGTCCATGAGGATTTCTCCACGCAAAAAAAAAGGTTTGGTTCCCCCCCTGCCGGGGTTGAGGTGCATGCTTTTGCTAATCCCGCGAGCCCAGCCGAATGGTCAGGAGGAGGAACACCGTTAGTTTTTAGCCGGTAAGAGTCCGGCAGAACAACTCGCTTTCCCCGGGCAAGGGACATCCATGAGGATTTTCCAACCGTAAAAAAAAGTTTAGGTTAGACTTGTGACTATTTGCCAATGGGTTGTCGAAGTCTTCAACAGGCGCTTCAAACGAGATTTTCGCTTGTTGAGGAATGTTAATATTTATGAAAATGCGTTATGTATATTAATATATAGCGTAGGTATTAGTATATACACAGCATATAGTATATAGGTATATGTATTTTATTTACAAACATTAAGATACTATGTAAGTACTGTTAGTTAATATCTTAACGCTTAAATTCTTTAATTTTCTTCACTAAGATCGAACATTTTAACCTTATGTAGTGACTCAGATATCAGACCTAGAGGAATGACGTCATAGTAAAAAATGTTTAGGTAGTCGTGTACTATCATAAAATATATTATATACTTTTCTTTGGCCGGCTACTTTGGATTTTGGTCCAAAAATGTATGAAGCATGTCAGGTCTCCTTTCTGTATCAATTAGGACAAGATAAAGAGCTTTTACTCAAGGGTCCATTGGGATTATAGGTCAACCAGAATCTCATGGCATTAAAAATTAATAACAAACAGTGGTTTTCATATGGCAATGTCAACATGTCACTTGTCATAACGAGTATGACTGTAGTTGATACATTTTCCAGTTCTGATTAATGTTTTCTTGTTCAAACATTTTTAATAAACATACTTATTTTAACAAGGTTTCCTTTTCCATTACAATAAAATTGCAAAAAACCATATATCAGCATATCATTTTGGGACCCAGTGCATAATATCAGCAAGCACATTGGGTCACATAAAACAATGAGCCAAAACCTCTAAAAACATGGATTTATGAAATACATGTTGTGCCGACCCCATCTAGTGTGGGATAAGGGCAGGTAGAAGATCGAGAAGAAATTAAAGAAAAAAAATTACAAGTATCAAGACTTTTTATTCAAATTACCCTTGTGTTACCCACAAAAACATTTAATTTTCGTATTTGCCATCTGATTCTGGTAGACCTATACTTATCGTAATTAACAATTATCTTTGATGTAATTTATTTATTAAAATGACGAAGAACTATTTATTTCGAGTAGGTAACGTATTTATTAGGTTCTAATTTTTGATATATTTAAATTATCATTGCAGCTTTAGGAACTTGATTAACTGGGAGTGGACCCGCCATCGTGACATCATGTTGGCGAGCCATTTTAAAAATGAAATAACGTAAAAATTATTTAAGCAGGTACATAAGAATTATTTGTTTATGTAGGTACTAATTAAAAATAATTAGGTATTTTTATGCTAATCAACATTCAAACTCACCTCTGCGTGATATGCGTTGATAGTAGGGTTGCCAAAAATCTTTTGTATCGATATATCGTATCATAACATCGTTATCGGAGGGGCTCGTGGCTAAATAACAACCGCGCCGATCGTACGATTTGCAAGGTTAAGCTGCGCTTGCCGCGGTCAGTCCGTGGATGGGTGACCATTTGTTACACATCGAGACACCTCCGTGCCTCGGAGAGCACGTTAAGCCGTCGGTCCCGGGTGTCATACGAATACATATGATAGTCGTTACGGGTAGTCAGAAGCCCGAAAGTCTGACAAACGGTTTAACCTTAGGATACCGGCATTGCCCAGTTACTGAGTTGCGGAGGTCTGATGGCAGTCGCTCCGTGTAAAATACTGGTATTCAGCCGCATCTGGTTAGACTGGAAGCTGACCCCAAGATAATTGGGAAAAGGCTAAGAGGAAGATATCGTATCATAACGTATTGTAAGCGCTAGTAGATTTTACCAATAATTGTTGATGTTGTTAAATAAAAACAAAATTCCAACACTCGAACATTTTTATTTGGTACATTGTTCCACATTAGGTAGGTACTAGATATGTGCAGCATTCAATGTCATGAATACCTTTTAACGATAAAATAATAGGTATACCTACAATATATTATCTACAAATCATAAGAGATTTAAAGTGCGACCGCAAGCCGAATGCTCGTATTATTTCGGTTAGCGACTGCGAGCATTTGAAAATGACTTATTGTATGTAGCACGTAGAAAAATATCGAATGCTCGCAATGAGGACGCACCTTTATAGTCAGCGTACTGATTGAACCTCATGGTTAAATAGTATAATATATAATATAATCAATACTAATATTATAAAGAGGAAAGATTTGTATTTTTGTATTTTTATATTTTTGTATGTAACGAATAAACTTAAAAACTACTGGACCGATTTCAAAAATTCTTTCGCCGTTAGAAAGCTTCATTATCACTGAGTAACATAGGCTACGGGCGGAGTGAGGACATAGCTAGTAATATTATAAAGAGGAAAGATTTGTATTTTTGTGTGTAACGAATCAACTTAAAAACTACTAGACCGATTTCAAAAATTCTTTTGCCGTTAGAAAGCAACATTATCACTGAGTAACATAGGCTACGGGCGGAGCGGTGAGGACACAGCTAGTGGTTAAATAAAATCAATAAATATTAAAGAAAAACATAGCATCGCGCATGTATTCCAAGAAAGGTTCAGCAGAGGTGTATAGTAACACCCTCTTTCACCATCACGTTGTCCCATGTAATGAATAAAATAGTTATAATAAAAAAACATGCATAACATGTAGCGTTCTATAGTTTCTGCCTACCCCCATGAGAAAAAGGCGTGAGTTTATGTATGTGGATGCATGTAAAAAAAACATTGGATCGGTGCACACTATTGCTAAAATAATTCTCAATTATAATCCTTGGTCAGATCGAAGGGGTACACATAGTACACAACCATGAAGGTATAGGTAAAGATGGAGACCACACTACGAACACCTACTGAAAATGGAAACATTTGGCCTTGAATATTTACTTTGGAACTCTGTTTCTTTCTAAATACCCTATTTAGAAAGAGATAGATTTCCAAACTAAATATTCTATATTTTTTTAAGTAGGGGATTTAGAATGAGACAGAATTCCAAAGTAGGTAAATACCTATTGGTGTCGATTCTGTTGCGCACTTTGACAGGACTAAACTAAACTAAGGGTGTTTGTCTCTTTCTGTTTCAATAGAAAAAGAAAGTGACAGTTGTGTTTAGTCTAGTTTAGTAGTGTCAAAACGTGCTACATAATCGACACCATTGAAGGCCTAATGTTTTATCCTCAATAGGGTGCAGGCCTGCCGTTAGCTGTTTCGTCGCCCGCGTGCAATACCGAATGAAAAAGATTAATTCCCAAGCGATACTTGGACGAGCTTTTTTTTTTAGACGTTCCCCTCACTCTTTCGATTACTCCTGTATCTTGAGTGACACAAAAACGAAAAAATTGAAATTGGTCTCAATTAGATGAGTCGCTCGATTTGCCGCCCCCTGGGTGTGCCGCCCGCGCCGCGTGCGGTGCACGCTTTGCACGCCCGCTTCTGGCGGCCCTGAATAGGTGTTCGTAGTGTGCTTATACCTTCATGTACATAACCAAATATACAGTTATGTATTGTATCGGTCTATCTTAGGCCGATCACAAAGAAGCTTCCAAGTTACTTTTATTCGATACATAATAAATCGAAGTCATGCATTTGCATTGCACGGTAATAATGATCGTTGCTTTACAAATCATGTTGTTTACAGAAATTTTGAGTAGCTGCCTACCAATGGGTAGGTAATAGTCGTCGGCATATAACTTGGCTAGAGGTGAGAAGAGAATTCCTCTCCTTTCTTTCTTTCTTCTAAACAGAAATATCTAACAATAAACTATGGTAATAATCATAATATAATAATGACAAGCAATAAAAGTGACCAATTTTTTGTTGCACTAATTCCCACTGCGCCAAAACCTTGCCAAGTTACGTGCCGGCGACTATACATGAATCTTGAATCTAGACGAGATAATGCGACGACATAATTTTGTCGTTCTGCGCATGTTAGCTCGGCTGAACACAAAGCATGGCTAACTTCTATAAATACCTACCTACTTAATAAAGTTAAAAAAACTGTAGCTTCGTCTGTGGCCAGCCTTTTACAAACATCTTTTAACATCAAAACACGCTATTAAACAATCATGGTAGGTACTCAAACAAAAAAAAAAAATAAAAATATAATTTACTTGATATTGTAAGGACTGAAAAAACAATTCAATAAGAAAATGCAACCAAGTACCTACCTACCCTATGTAGAGTAGGTACTTTAAGAAGTAAAAAAATATGTAGATCTGAAATACACTTTTTAAAAATAATTTTATGTTGATTATGTACATATTAAAAACAAGTAGGTACGTACCTAACTACGTTTAAAATGTCATTTTCACAATTTGTTTACAACTTGTAGGTATGACAACGTTTTTTTACGTGTAGGTACATGAGGGGTAAACAAGTACCACAATCGTATCCTGGCTGTAAGCTGCTTCTGTGTTCTGCGTACAAATTAGTAACAACACTATGGCAGTAATTATACACTGTGTCCAGGATTGTAGTAGGTAATATAAATTTAAGTGCGGTACCTATACACACTCGATCGATTCTCGATCCCCCAAAGATAGAGCAATATCAGTATTTCCATTACCTATTTCGACCTCTACATAATCAAAAATTCACAACTTAAGACCTAGGCGTCACAGAGTCGTAAATTAAATGTCGCTTGAAAGGCTACAACAGCATAGACAACCTAAAGAAATATCAAAGTGTCATACATACGTTAAGCTATTTTCGTAATGATACATGAAATTCAAATTATGAACATAATTTTATCCATCTTTTACTTTTCTAAAATACTACAAAAACTACACGTGTCTATTATCGTTTTATTTTATAAGTATTCGAGTTAATCTACAAAACAAAACACAAATCACGCCTCTGTGAGACCTAGGTCTTAACCAAATGCTATCATTTTTCTATTTGGGGAGGGGGGAAGGGGTAAATTTTATAAATGGGTAATCGACCCCAAACACAGCAGTGATAGCCTAGTGGTGTGACCGTCGGACTGCCAAGTCATAGGTCTCGAGTTCGAACCCAAAGCACGCACCTCTGACTTTTCGGATTCATGTGCGTATTGTATAATTATCACTTGCGCAAAAACGGTGAAGGAAAACATCGTGAGGAAATCGGCATGCCTGAGGGATATTTCTCGACGGCATGTGAAGCCAAGTCAGAGGCCCATGGGCGGTATAAACTCTTACACCGGGTTAGTCACTAACCACACGATAAAAAGAAGAAGACCACAAACGTGCTTTCGTTGATAAAATTGAATGTATATATCGCACTTAAAGTTTTATTACTACTAACCTAATTTAACGTCTTGAATCCTAGCTATAACGAGTTTAGCTAATCTCGAAAATATTTTAATCAGAATTTAGCTTTCTATTCCAAGGTGTACGAGCTTTGAGTAATCGGGAAATCCCCGGACTAGTCCACGGTAAAGAAAAATCCAAAAGTTAAGTGTTATTTTACTTCCTTCTTGTCTTTCTTTCTGTATAGACATTTCGTTTTGTCTTTTTTGTGCGTAACTAACAGTTCCAAAATAAAATCTTCTAAAATAAAGGTTCTTCAAAATGGGACCTCAACATTTTTACATCAAAACCGTAGTCGGGACAATGGGCAGTGGTTATTTGTTACAGCTTGCACCGACCCGCCACTTATCAACTTAAGTACCTCCTATAGTACCTATAGGTAAGTTACGCGCTCACACTTGCTGTTTACAAACCCTTGTTGTAGTAGACTGTATCCGTATTCGGGGATAATTTATGCGCGATAGGCTGTGAAAATATGAATTAGTCAGAATAGGACCCGCTTGCACGACGACTCGAGACCACAAAACATATTGGTACAGAAGTCAATCTACATACAAGTGCGCTCGAGCAACACACACATGACACTGCTCACGGACACGATATCTCGGACTGTTTGGGACTAGAGTGCGAGTAAGTGCGAGTGCGAGTGCCATGCGCTTGAGAGAGATAGATATATAGATAGAGCGACCGCCGAGCGTAGGTATGAAAAGTAAAGTACATACATGTGATTGACTTCTGTACCTATCTGTTTTGTGTCGAGACATTCTATTTTGCACACCAATTTGAAAAGCACCAACATCAATAGGAATAACAATAGTACAGTACCCGGCAGTAAATATTACACACCGAGCTTTAGAAAGAGATAATCTGTTGGCTTCGGCTTCGTAGAGCGTCGTCTCTGTCACTTATACCTATATGACGTTTAGTCGGTTCGTGCGACAGAGATAACGCTCTATAAAGCCGAAGCTAGCCAATATCTCTTTCTAAAGCTCGATGTGCAATATTTACTACCGGGTACTGTAATAGGAATGCTATTGGTGTGCTCTTCATATTGAGCTTGTCGAGGGCAGTTCGTGGATAGGTGACCGATCGTTACAAATCAAGACCTCCGTGCCTCGGAGAGCACGTTAAGCCGTCGGTCCCGGCTGTTATACGAATAACTATGACAGTCGTTAGTAGCCAGAACTACTTAGTCAGAAGCCCGAAAGTCTGAAAATCGGTCTAACCGTAGGATATCGGCGTTGTGCATTAACTGGGCTGCGGAGGTCTGACGGCAGTCGCCCAGTGTATACTGGTATTCAGCTACATCTGGTTAGACTGGAAGCCGACCCCAATATAGACAGAAAAAAGACTAGTCCAGAACAGTTTTTTTTTGATTGACTAGCAATAAGTAAAAAATTGAAGCCGTCGCTGGACGCCTGGCAGATGTAAAACATCGAAAGTCATGTAGTAAAAAAAAACAACACTGGCCGAGTCAAACAGAAGAGAGCCGGCGAGTTACAAAGGTCTGCTCTGTCTGGTCTGTCGTGTGTCTGCCATCGCGAGCGTCGCCACGCAACAGCCGCTCTCACACCCGTACCGCCCCATTAGATATTTCACATCAAAAAGATTTTTTAACAAGTACTACCTACATTATTTTGTTTTAAATTACAAAAAAATCATAATGTATTTGGAAGAACATATCGAAACTAAAAGCTATGCAGGCAGTCATATGACACTATTGCACAGATACTTGATAAAGGATACGAAAAGAAAAACAAATGTCCTTTATATGCGCTTATGATCCTTGAAGGGTAAGACAAAGGGGTTCGAACATTTTTCTATGGAAGCTGGCGCGGCGTAGCGAGTTAGCGACCCTATCGCCATTTTTTTTTCAAGGTTGCGAGCCATGTTCAAACTTGTATGGACGTTATACTACCTGTTATGGAGACTATATTATGAACATCAATTGAAAATCGAAACATTTTGCCTTGAATATTTATTTTGGAATTCTGTTTCTTTCTAATTACCCTATTTAGAAAGAGATAGATTTCCAAACTAAATATTCTATTTTTTTCTTAGGAGGGTTTTCGTTTGTTTGAATGTATTTGTGTGTTCTACACAAATATATACCAGCACAAAAGCGCGCCGCAAATTCGAAAAAAAATAAAAGATGGTGGCACCGTCGCTATGCCACAAAAGTTCTATCCCCTTTGTACTAATGTCCTAGAAAATTTGCCTAGTAGGCATATTAGTCCCCATCATGAATCATCATCTGCGGTTAGCCTTACCTGCAACTATATTGGGGTGGCCCTCTTAGGCACGGAGGGGTTTAATGTGTAAATAATAGTCAAACGTATGCAGTTTTGGCGCACGAGCACACAGGTGCAAAGCGTATGTTCGTATAAATTAATTTTTACCTTCAGATTACTATCAAGAGAGTTGATGTTGATGGTGGCTTTTTGTTCAAAGAATGCACAGCACATTGGCGTAGCGAATGCCATACAGAGACACATCACTGACAGTTGGAACGGTATTACGAGTAGCGAATTGGCACTGAACAAGCCTTTCTGAACGGCTATGTTCGTGATTATAGGCGCCATTGCTGGAATATAACGTAATGTCACACAGTGGAACGAAATCATGGACAAAAAATAGTGGTAGAATTAGTTTGGCTTCACAATGACAATGTCGTCACACTTACACCCATATTCTAAGACGTTCCTGCAAAACTTACTCGACTTGACTCCACCTCGACTCGAGATTTTTCTTCAGTCGAGGTAAGGAATCATCTGTCAAACTCAAGGTACCTCGGAACCTACCTTAAGGAAGGAAGTGTCAAAGTTCGTATGTAACAAAAATGAATTTTGAAGACTATCGAATATGCTTACGATAATCCTTACAACTATTTATCGCGGCGTTATTTGCGCGATGCAGATAATTCAAATTATGACGTAATGACTCCGTCGAGGAACCTCAAAGTTCACTCGAAATTGCGACTAAGAATACAATTTTGAAGGTGTTTTCGGGGCCGTTCTGAGTCTAGTATGAGTCGAGTAAGTTTTGGAGGAACGTCTTAGAATATGGGTGTATGTTTTAAGTGACGTGTAAACAAACGACCAATAAGTAAATAAACTGACAGCTCTCTCAGCAAAAGGTAAAATACTACATGTATACGTACTCATGCCGGGCAATGCCATAGCGATTCTGGATATGCACACGAGGAAGATGCCAGTGCGCGCCGCAACCGTGGAATCGCCCACCCGCTGGCCGTCCGACGTGAATACAGGGGTACCGTAAATAAGTTCACTGAAATATGCGCAAAGTTGAGTAGATTGCAGATTTGTGGACACTGACAATCGGAGACATTGACATTGTGACTCGAATGGATACTTACTGGCTCCTCATCATGGGGATGTTGATACAGTTACCGCCGCATACGGCCGCGAAGGGCACCAGCCTTGCGTACAGCGGGTTCATACCCTGCAAATAAGTAAGTACCTATACATCTTACAGTCTAAACTCTGTCCCTATCAAAACTATTATGTCTGACGAAATTGGCCTAAGTAATTTTGACCAGGACAGTGTTCTTGCTGTGATGTTCCCGCCCAATATACAAGGAGTAAATGCAAAAACTGAAAACCTCTGTACATATTTTATCACTAGCGGCCCGTCCCGGCTTCGCACGGGTGGACATTTTCCCCGTTTTTGCAACATTTTTCATTTATGCTCGTCTCCTATTGGTCGCAGCGTGATGTTATATAACCTTCCTCGATAAATGTACTATCCAACACAAAAATAATTGTTCAATTCTAACCAGTAGTTCCCGAGATTAGCGCGTTCAAACAAACAAACAAACAAACTCTTCAGCTTTATAATATTAGTATAGATTATATTATGAACAACTTTTACTATGGGAGCTAACAAGAAATCGCGAATCAAAATATCTGCTGTTAGGTAGGTACCTACATTTTGTAGAGTTATGTGAACAGAAATGTAAGGAGCAGCAGATTTTTTATTCGCGATTTTGTTTTCAGTTTTTACTTTTACACCTTGTACAAGTACCACGTTAGGTCGTAACTTGTAAATTTATTTTCGGGTACAAAGCAGCCGCTCTGTCCGTCGCCGTCATTAAAATAGGGCGCAGTCAGGCCATCGACTTTCATACAGATTGACAGAATAATGTATGAAGAGGTATTTTTTTATTAGCCTATGGAATGTCCCACTGCTGAGCAAAGGCGTCCCCTTTTGCCTTCCAAACCTCTCTATTTTGTGTGCCGTTTCTAACCATGTGAGCCCCGCAAAAACGTCTAGATCGTCAAGCCACATACGTCGCGACCGATCTCGACGCCGACGTCCTCCTTCAGGCGTCCAGTTAGTGATGATCTTTGCCCACCTCTCCGGGTGCATTCGAGCGGCATGACTGGTCCACTCCCACTCAACCTGGCTGTTTTTTCTCCAACATCTGCTACTTACGTTATGGAGCGCAGGGTGGTGTTGCTAACACGATCGGTTAGTTTAACACCGAGGATACTACGCTCCATTGCTCGTTGGCAAATCTTGTGTTTGGACTTTTGGTCTTCAGTAAGTGACCATGTTTGAGCACCGTAGGTTAGGACGGGCAGGATTTCAGGGTTATTGGAAGGTTGCATTTGCTCTTTTAGGGACCAGAACCTCTTCCAGGCGTTTTCAATTCGTCTTTCGACTGCTTTGTCTTGCTGGTTTTTAAACGAGACTATCTGGCCTGAGTGCGTATACTCATCGACATATTGCAATACTTGCCCGTCTATTGAAATAGGTATTCTTACCTTAACTTTATTGTTGATGTACAGGGCGGTACCCAAGGCGCCCCCGCACGCGGCGCAGTAAGACATAAATAATTGCCTGTCAAAATATTACAACATAATTATCTTCTAGCAGTTTACTTATTTACATAACATCACGCCTGTATTACCCGAAGGGTGGTGCAGAGGTGTATAGTAACACCCTCATTTTGCCGTTATTATTAAGCCCCATATAATATGGGGCGAGCTTATTGCCATCAACCGTGCACAAATTCAAACTCCAGGCTGCTACACTCCCCAGGTCAGGAGCACTTTGCTTGACCTGGGGATCGAACCCACGACCTCACGATCAGCAGTCGCTCTTGCGACCACTAGACCAATAAGGCAGTCTTATTGATTATCTGAGGTGTAATAAAACTAAAGGATGCACCTTTTAGATGCATCCACAGTGAATCACATATGGGTAGAAAACGTGTGAACGTGCCTACTTGTAATAACAATTCAATAGAGCAAGAGGCTCGATAAGAAGGGATTTGGATCAACAGAAACATTTTATGTAAAAAATATAGCCAAGTCTTGCGACAATACACCCGCAAAAAAAATTGTGACATCTCATGCAGAGCAAATGTAGGTACTCCTATTTGTGTGGTACTTTGCTTTCATTTCAAAATTAGTAGGCATTAGTATTATTAGTATTCAAAGTACATATTGTCATCTGGCATGGTATCTTATATGATGTAATTTTTGAAGCACAGAAAGTGACTTTCCTTAAAAAAAAGTACTTCCTGTTCTGCGTGCGTCCCATGCTGTGGTGATCGCGGTTACTTATAGAAGGGTTGGTACTGGCTGCTGGATGCGATCACCAAGCCAGTTGTATTCTACGACTATGGGCTCACATTTCCACTGTTTTGAAACAGGTATAGTCGCCGGCACGTAACTTGGCAAGATTTTGGCGTAGTGGGAGTAATATTGCGCATGTACACTTAGTGCAACACAAAAATAGTCACTGTTATTGCTTGTCATTAAATATTGCCATAATTTATTTTTAAACATGTCTAGAAGAAAGGAGATAAATTCTCTTCTCTACTCTTGCTAAGTTACTTGCCGGCGACTATACCCGTTACTCAAAGAATTGGATCAAAAGTGGTCACCCCAGTATTCGTTTTTCACTTGGGGAGAATGTACGACCGAGAAACAAATGACGCACACAATCTTAGTTTTGCCCAGAAGTCGAGAAAGACTAGAAATGGCAAAATAAGCAAAGTACTTACCGCAAGGAGATAGGTGCGTCACCTGAACGATTAGTATAGTTGACTATAGCGTTAAACGACTGATTGAACCATTGCCAGAAAATTATCGCTGGTTTTGTTTTGTAGAATGTAATCATGCCTGTAAAAAGCAATCAGTTTTGTTACAAAATGGATACAAGTGAACTAATGTAAGTAGTTTCCGCTAAGCCGGGTCTGCTGCGACAAAAATACAGGGTGTGAACGAAATAATGTAATTCCTTCAAACCTCGTGATGTACTGCTGACATAGATTAACTATGAATGGGTTAATTTTGGATTCAATAAAAAAAATACAAGAAGTAAACATGTGTTCTTAACATGAGGCAATTTAGCGCCGCTATCGCTCGCCGTGCGGTCATTAGCTCGGGGCGCTAAAATGCTTCACATTAAGAACACAATGTATACTTCTTGTAAATTTTTTTCACTGAATCCACAAGTATCCCGTGCAGGATAAATCTATGTCAGCACTACATCACGAGTTTTGAAGGAATTACATGATTTCGTTTACACCCTGTAAAAAAAATATGTTTATAACACTCGGACCAATTACAACACAGTAAACAGTTGGGCCACGCCCCAATTTTGTTAGAAAAACAAGAATATGATCGCGGCAGATCCGGCTTGAGAGTGTCGGAGTCCGATCTTAAGCCTGCTCAAGTAAGGTGTCCGCATTGTGTTTGGTGCACAATAGTTGATTTCAAAGTGTAGTGAGTTCGCTGCCGAAGACAAAAATATGTGCAATGACAAGTGCAGCTAGGAGTATTTCGGCTTTTTCTGTAAAGGAAAACACTATCTGCAGCCTAGCCTTTTTCCAACTATGTTGGGGTCAGCTTCCAGTCTAACCAGATGCGGCTGAATACTAGCATTTTATACGGAGCGACTTTCATCAGACCTCCGCAACAGGTACTGGGCAATGCCGATACTCTCAATTGTCAGACTTGCGGGCTTCTGACTACCCGTAACGACTGTCATAGGTATTCGTGTGACACCCGGGACCGACTGTTTAACGTGCTCTCCGAGGCACGGATGGGTCTCGATGTGTAACGACCGGTCAACTATCCGCGGACTGATCGCGGCAACTCGCAAATCGTATGATCCGCGCGGTTGGTAATTAGCCACGAACAAACAAAAAAGGAAAACCCTGTGTGTGTGAAAAAACTAAGTTACCTAGCTAGTCTAAAATTTAATAGGCCCGTTTTGACAGCTGTCAGATCAGTACATTTTATGTCGAAATTGATATAACATGTTCAAATCTGACAGCTGTCAAATCGGGCCTATTAAATTTTAGCCACTATAACAAGTACTCACATCCACAGATGAGAGTATTCATGGGCACCTGCGCAGACATGCGGCCGATCATGATCATCTTGTCACCAGTGTCGGGGTGGTACGCGCTGTCGTGCAAATATTTTGTGGCCCATAGCTTGTTCTCATTATAGCCGATAGGCATTTGCTTTGTTACCCTGTACACAAAAGATGTCAACTATAAATTATTTACTTAATGCCAGCTGGCAGAATAGCTATTCTTAAGATACGATTTCCCCTCGTTTACACGTAGGTATAAAACATGTATTCTACATGTAACAGATATTTTTTCGAAAAAAATATTACTATTAAGCATACTTTAAGTAGGTAGCAAACAAGTATGTAGATCTTTAAAACACTTGTTTGAAATATGTTACATAATTATGATCATTAAAGTGTTAAGACGAAGTAATTTCTTTTAAAAAGACCTTTACACAATTTATGTTTACAACTTGTTTTTAGGTGGAAACGGGGGGTTAGAGGACCATGCAGACAAGAAGATAGAACATCAGTACTTTTTTATTTTTCTTTTTTATCTTTGGAGTATCCTCCAGGATGTTCCGCGCACGTTCTGGCGCGAGGGCTGGAGAAGAGCAGACAGCTCCCTCTCCGCTCCCTTCTTGGTCGCCATTACCCCCTCCCAAAAGGAGGCGATGGCTTAGATCATGAGTACATACCTACAGTCCGCAACAGGTCGACATGGTAATTTTCTAGTCATTTTCAATACACAACTACCTACAAGCAACAACGTGAGCGAGATGAGGGATTCATAGTTTTCTTCCATCCTCCATGTTAACAACAAAAACTGCGATTAACGATCCGCCTAATGCGTGATGCGTGCCACCAAGCGTGGTGATTACGGCTATTTCTCTCAGGGACTGAAAGCGGTTACGGTACGAGGTTACGATACCTTTAAAATGTAAGGATACCGTTTTCTTATAAAGGTTGGGTCATAAGTACCTTTATTTAATCTTTTTACAATTTCGGTACCGTAAAACCTTACAACTTTGCCTATTGATCTAACTTTGCCAGCAACATATTCAAATTTCTACCATAGATTAAATTATACACACAACTACAAAATATTTCCATATTTTTCAATTTTTGTAAAAAATACCCAGCTGTGTAAAGTTAGATCAATAGGTAAAGTTGTAAGGTTTGACGGTACCGAAAAACATCTAGTGATGAATGGATCATACTAATGAAACATTAATGCTATCTGGGGCTTCATAAAAAGGACAGGGTGGTGAGGCGGTTTATCAAAGATAACCCTTATTATTTATAAAGGTAAATACTATACCGTTTCGCATTTTTAGACTCTATTTTTCGGTACCGGAATATATTTAAGTAACTAGGTATCGTAATATTCAGGTAACCAGAATTTAGAGGTAGTATGTCATACCATATTTTAAAGATATCTTAATTTTCGGGTTATTCAGTCCCTGGTTTCTCGGCTGTTTCATTGGGAGGTCCATACACAGTAGTGGACGTTTATGGGCTGCTTTTCTTATGTCTGCACGAGCTCTATGAGAACAGCTTATGCCGTGGTGAAAATATAAGCCAGGCAGCAAAGTTTAGTCGCGGGGATACCTGTCCAGGGTGCACCAGATATACTTAAGTACCGTCACTCGTGGAGGCTCTTTTCATGCACCCCCGTCTACGGGCTGATATGACATGATCAATTAATGAAGTAAGAATTGTGTTTTTTCTAATTCTTCATAGTGTGGGTGGCGACCCCTTGACACACACAGTTAAAGATTGCGAGTCTGCACCCGAAACATTTTGACACTCTTAACATATCTCCACCTATGTGCAAAATCGTATTTTGCAGATTACCCAATGCAGTACTGAGAGAACTGCGGTTCATAGTTTAAAAAGTTGTGAATATTATTCTATTCAAAGTGCTCTCCTACAAAACAGCGATTTTGCACTTTGTATACAACGTGTTACATAATTCCTGATGAAAAATGTAAATAATCAAGTAAGTAGTATTTTATGGTTGTTGTCATTTACCTCTCAGAGGAAATTAGGTAAGAATGTAAATAACTTTCTGATTAGTCTACTCTTTAGTTTTATGTTTTCAGGGTTGCGTTTCAATGATGATTATTTTATGTTACATCCAAATTTCTTTTTTTGATTATAGTACTTTTTTCAAATATTGCCAATGCCAATAGACTCTTTATAAGGGACCTCTTTTCCCCTTTCGGCTTTAGGGGTATTTTTGTAACACGTTGTATAGTAATATTTTGCATGTATTACGTAAAGAGTGTCGATATATTTGCAAGTCATACAATATGATTAACACACCTGTAATCTTCCACGATATCCTTGGCTTCTTCGAGCTCAGGGTCTGAAGCAAACGTGTTTAGTGGGTTGGTGAGCAGTAAAAAATGTTTGGCTCGGCCCCAATACGTAGACTGGTCCCACCTTGGCTTGTCCAAGTCGATCACGGACATTGATGCTGCAAGAAAAAAAACTGGATGTCAGTGCCAGTTTGTAAGGTGATTTTCGATGTTTTAAATAGATCGTTATCTTCTCTTCGTTCTGCCCAGCCTTTTCCCAACAATGTTGGGGTCAGCTTCCAGTCTAACCAGATGCGGCTGAATACCAGTGTTTGACACGGAACGACTGCCATCAGACCTCCGCAACCCATTTACTGGGCAATGCTGATATCCTAAGGTTAGACGGGTTGTAAGCTATGCCTTACGATCCTTTCATCGGAACAATTGTGATTTCTCATGTATTTACTTACATATAACCCAGTCTAGCGTTCCTTCTTAATACTCTTGATATTCAATTTAACGAATTAGGTACTTAATGGCTATAAATATTGTGACATTGCAATTAAACAAATACCTAGCTAGTGAATACATAAATAAAAATCGCAATTAGGGAGACCGGGGCATAATTCGTAAACACGATTGAACCATTCGAGATTGAAGGAGATTTAGGCGTTAATTTTTGCAACAAAAGTATCTTTCGTAAAAGCAGATGCATAATTATGCTCGTTAACGGTTTTGCTCATGTCTCGAGAATTTTTCGGGATTGCCCGACTAGTTTCGGATCTAAAATCAAGCTGATCACTCAACGAGGTCAGTCACGAGTCGAACTAGCGCCGCATCGCACCGCGCTGAGTATAGTTGGGCTCACATCGAGGGGGGCGGGCTTGACTGTGGTAGTATGTAAGTACATAACATAGAGGGGCTATTGGAGACATTTTCATAGAACAACTTTGGTCCCATTCTACAGTACAGCCATTTAGTGTTAAATAGCAAAAGTACGTATGTTGATAATTCTCTTTTTCTTCTTAAAAGACATTTCAATCTTTCGAACGGTAGGTGGCGTACTATTAATTTGTACTTTGTAGGGATGTTTAAAATTTATTGAAAAATGATATCGATGAAGATTTCAGAGGTTGATATGCAATGTGTCCGGGTATGTAGTAACAAGGCGCTATATTTAAGGGCTATATTTTAGGCGCTATATTTAATTTATTTACTCAATTTTATCGAGAAAAGCACCCAACATGTGGGGTTGAATACCCACTTATATTAAGCTCCCCCCTGGTATAGAGAAATAGTAGTATTTGGCTCAGATATAGCGAAACCTTTTTTTTTCGTTGGATAATCCTCATGGATGTACCTCGCCCGGGGAAGACGAGGCGGTCTGCCGGACTCTTATCGGCTAAAAACCAACGATGTTCCTCCTCCTGACCGTTCGGCCGGGGTCACGGGATTCGCAAAAGCATGCACCGCAACCCCGGCAGGTCCCGGACCGCCAACGCTCGGCGGACCTCTCCTCTGTGGGGCCTTGCCCCTTGTCCTCCTAAGAAGCGCGCACGGAACACTGCGCGCCGCCTTCTCGGGCCTGTTACTGGTCGGGCGTCGGGTCCCCTAACCCGCCGCCCGCAGGCCACACACTAGGGTGGCTGGCGGTCGTCGCGTAAGAAATAGCGGAAACCTACAATCACAAAAATAAATTTAAACAAAATAAGTAAAAATAGCTATACTGATATGTTGATATGCATGCCAGGGTCAGGTGAGGGTTTCAGTGAGTTCCCCCCCGGTGGGTTCCCGCATTGTCGTTGCGGGGGGGCTCAGTAGCCGTGGCATAGATCCCCACGGTGAAGCGAAGAGGAACCCAAGGAGGGGCTGCTCGTCGGGGCTTGGGCCTGGAAGCCCTCGATGTAGCGGCTAAGTAGGTTGCGGTGTCGCCTGGGCGACACCGCAACTGAGGCGGGCCGCGATGTCGTATGGGAGGCATCGCGGCTGAAGGGTGGAGGCCGCGGCGGGAGAGGAGTGCCGGTATTGCGGTGCGCCGTTCTCCCTACCATCCGCGGCCTTGACGGGGTCGCCAACGTCAGATGGCGGACGCGTTGGGGCCGCAGGGGGAGAAGAGTGTCGGTATGTCGTTAGCCGCTCTCCCTATCCTCTGCGGCCGAAAAGTGGTAGGCGGCGGGGCCACTAACCTGACCCGTCGCAGGGGGACCAAGGGTGCCCAGACACGTGGTAGTCTGGCGCCCATGTGCTCGTTTGGTTCCCGGGGTGGTCACGGCGTACCATGTGTTCTGGTGCGCCGGTGATAGGGGGTACTCCCCAGAGGAGGGTCCGGTGACGGACAGCCGCGGCGGGTTCGCGGATGAGTGCTTACGCGTGCCCGTGTTCCCGCCATAAGTGGCAGAGGAGGACACCGTGGAGTTTTAGTGGGTTTGAGTCCCACATAACTGCACTATCTCCCCGTGGTAGTACAGTATGCGGGTGCATTTCTCCACGATAAAAAAAAAGTTTTCAGTGAGTTTGAACCGGATGCCGCGTAGTTCACGGTGAGTCGGAACTGTGAGCGGTGAGAAGTGGCTGGCTGCTGTCGTCAACCAGGACAGAAGTGCCTTTGCTAGTTGACCGGTCGAAGTAGTAGCCATGTAGTAGTGGTAAGTAGTAGTAAGTAGTTATCATGTTGCTGATGAGGGCTGAGGGACCAGGCGGATGAAGCCGAGGAGGCTGGCTGTGTGACTTGCTGCTTGCTTGAATGCTGAGCAGGGGGAGTGATGATACTGGCGATCTTCATAGGCTGCGAAGGTTGCGTTGGTAACCGTCACCAGTGTGGAAACACTGTCTGTGACGATCACGTCGGGGTCACCAATGTGGAGGAACGAGGTGTGGTGTTCCTCCAACGAAAAGGGAGGATCCTCCTACCAGGCGGGTCTTATGCCTGGCGGGCCACTGCCCAACGGTTAATGTTGGGAACTTGTATATATACTATCTGCGTGTCAAACTTTGATATCGCGATGCAGGATAGTTCGCATGTGGCGCGATAGATGCCGCCACAACCGTCTCTCTTGAAGTTCGGGCGACGGCTAATTTCGATAGCTTGAGCTTCTTCTCGCATAGAACACTCAGCACTGTAATCGGTGTCGTCCAGTAAGAATCGGACCGGAACGTACCCTATATATTACTATACTCTTTGCCGGAACGTGTGAGAAGTTTGCGTTGTGGTCATTTTTGTGCCTCATCTTCTTATAAGCACTAATTCTAATTTGTACAAGTAAGCATGTACGTTAAGACAGTGGCTACTATTAATACCAACAAACCGGTTTGCGCAAACTTTGCGCATGCAATTCCCTGTATAGCCGGACCTTTATGGGGAAGAGGGAGAAGATTCCAACGAGGTCCATATCACGGAGAAGAATTATTTTGAAGTAACGAGAGCCATATACTTACCTGATTTTTTAGGCGCGTTATCGGGTAATATTAGTGTAAATTAAGAACTTGATACTTACGTTTAGACAACATTGTAGTAAATTTTTAGGTACTGTTCATCCAACTCTTCTGTGAAATGGTAAATTGACGGACCTTGTGACATTGACAGTTTAATTCAGTTGCCAAGATGACAAAAAAGCTTTTTCATGCATTTATTTAATATTGAATAGGGAATTTGTGCCTTGACAATAATTTTCGAAAATGATATCTCAACAATCGGGAAAAAATTTGGCTCTAATGCCTGCCTTATCAAAACGTCCCATATCTGACATCAAACGATGATTTTGTTACGACTTGCAAAGTCCTGTGTACGGAAAGAGCTATCAGAGCCAAAGTTATCTGTAAAGTGGCAGAAAATGGGACATAATATAAAATGTGTGTCATGTCAGATTAGATATCCTCATAATCTTAGACCAGTAAACCAAAATGGTCTACGCTCATAATGGATCATTATTCATAGAATAGTAATACAGGAGCGAACAGAGCGACGCTCTTCAATTCACAGATAACTTGGTCCTAGTGGACCTAGGTTCAATTAGTAACTAACCTCTCATTTGATTCTGTCAGGATTCTACTATTCTACTACTTTCTTTGATCATTGGGATTCTATAAACGAAAGTGACATCACAAGTTTTTAAAGAAGTTGAAAAAGGAGTTTCTTTAGACCCTATCATGATAGAGTAAAGAAGCCATAAAAGCGCGTAAAAGGTAACACTTTTTTTTAGAGACGTTAATAAAATGCACCCCCTTTTGTAATAGCAACCTTGTCCTCTCCGATTGGCAGCCATTTTGATTTTTGATCTGCACAGTAATGTAGGCGTCTCAGAAAAACAACTCAATTCGCATTTCACTCATAGAATAGTCGTTTTGTGTGAACATGCGTACCTGCTTATGCTTTTTTGCAGCGATTCAAATTATGTAAATGCAATGGAATGTTTTCGCAGCTGAAAGCATCTGATCGAATAATCTTTCACAGATAATGCGGTTAAGTGTGTCTCAAAACCATCCAGAAGTTGTTTGATGCAAGCCTTGAGCCCCATTCGCAACAGCCGCGACTCCGAAGACCCACCACTACTCATCATAGTTACAGGCAGTGTCCTGGTTTTACCAGCCACTTAACCAGGTGCCGAGGCAGTTGCGACCTTAGTGCCTTCGTCTGTGAGCAAGGTCGCCCCTCTCCCGATCTCGCTCGGGAGGCTCTTTTGGACCATGACGGTCCCGCAGAACTCCTTCTGCCTAGTCTCCGCCATTGCCCTCCATGCCAATCACTCTGCCAGCATAGTCAACACTAAAGCTGGCAGAGCCTGTGTGTGACTGACAAAAGTGGAATATGAAAATTTTTAGGTTAGTTAAGACTGACAAAACATAAGGGAAAATTGAATTAAACACAAGTATACCTAATAACACTCGTCCATTCAAATTTTTACATTGCACCTCTACGCCTGATACTAGCCCTAATTCGTTGTGATAGTTTTCATGACTCTTGATAGGTTCTGCCTAACACTTCTGCTGTAGTCAGCTACATACATGTGACGTGAGTTTTTAATGGCCACATTAAACATATCGTTCTGATGGGATCTTAGTGGTCGTTTTGATGGCCACGGTTCACAGTATTGGCTCTCTAACAGATGCAACGACAGAGGAGGCGTGTGGCCTGCCATAATTAAATTGAACCTACCTTATATTTTTTCAATTCTTAGTTTTTTTTTACCATAATTGGGTGATTCTTTGAAAACAAGGGTAAATGACTAATTCGTCTGGCTAAAATTTAAGTTTACTATTAGACCTAAATTAAAATATTAGTTTGTCTAGGTTATTAAATATAATAACATATATCGAGCGCACTGATTTGCTCCTTAAAGTTTATGATATAGAGTGTACTGATGAATTAGTCAGCCAGATGAATGATGACGATGGCAGAAGAATGAGATTTGGCAGACATATTAATTAGGGTCATACAGATAAATGAGAATGTTATGTTATTTCAATCAACTTTATTATAACAAATTAAGAAATAATTACCTCACATTTTTTTTATTCAATCATCAAGTAAACCTTAAAAACTCCGATATTAATTACTGATACAATGTAGGCACATGTTATCAATCTAACTTGTAACACTTATGAACGAATTAAACTTAATAAATCACACTTTTTAACAAGACAACATTATTATTTATTGTATCTTTCCATAATGCTTTAATACCTTGATAGTAACGACATGTCATGCTATGGCACAAATAAAAAAACCTTCGCTTATAAGTAATCTATACTAATTCTTAAGAACATAAAAACAAAAACAATATAATAATATGAGATCCTATCAGACTTAATGTTATATATGTATATGAACTTCAATCATGAGATCGCAGAAAGGTAAGTAATCTACTTACTTAAAAAATATTTAAATCTTCATCATCATCAGTGTCCATTAAGTAAGGATTAACATTTTCTAAATCGATACTAAAATTTTTAATACCGTCTCTTGAAAAAGTTATGTCTGAGATATTATCGAAATCAGCATATTCTTCCGATTCTACATTTAGTTTTGCTTTATCCTTCCTTCCTTTTTCTTCATATTCTTCTGTATTAGTAACTTCTTTTCCAATACTATTGTTTATTCCTAATGATTTACGAACAGGCTTTCCATCTAATATTGCTTTATTTGGTATATCGAACATATGTTCCTCGTGTTCATCATCTTGATTTATGTTACTTCTTTGTACTGTTACCGTCTTTCTTTGTTTGGTGATCTTATTCTTTCGTGCTAAGTCTTTCTTTGGCGTATTTAGCTCATTATCTTCATCTTCTTGAATTATGTTGCGAATTTGCTTTGTAACCTTCCGTTTTTGTCCTATCACGTATTTTTTTTTGGTTTATTTTTTGTAGTGAATCTTTGGTTTTATCTTTCTGTGACGATCTTGTCCCTTTTTCTTTATGTATTGACCTGTTATTTGTTTGGTTAGTCTCTTGATTTGCATCTTCGCTTACATTACTTGTTGTCCAAAAGGATTCACCAATTTCTCTCAGTTGCCTTGTCGAGTCGGCTAGGGGTGTGACCGATAAGTTCTTCTGACATCCGTCTTCCAAATGATAAAAGCCAAGGTGCTTCATATGATTGCAATTGACAGCTTGATATAGACAGTTTTTGTCAGTACAACTCAGTTTTCTCACGGCAATCACAGGAGAATTCAAGTTCCAGACCAACTGGTGCATTTTCATGCATCCTGGAAAACTTTTCACATTTTGCGGGAACAGAAGATCTTTTTCACTTATGTCATATTCGGACACAGTTCTTAATTTTATTGTCTTTAAGTTTTGATCCATAATATTTAAAAAATCATCGAGCCCTTTTATGTCTTTTCCTTGAGAAACAGCACGATCCGCAGTTCTCTTCATAACGGCACCTACTCCATCTGGGGCTCCCTTCCCGTGACCAGATTCACTATAGTTCCATGTAATGGTTTGGATGGAGCCCAAGTATATGTGTAAGAAAGAAACTAGATGAAATATCTTTTTATTGCGATACTGACTAGACGGGGAATCAGAAATGAAATGTATAGTATGAATGTCTGTCTTTGTGTCATTTATATATTCGAGGATTGGTACGATGTGAGCCCAAACGGCTGAAATGTCATGGCGAAGGCATTCACTTACAGTACAAAAAGATTGTACTTGCTGTCTTTTCTCATCATCCAGAAAATATATTACCGAAGTATGTAATGTTAATTGTTTACGACTACCACCAAAATGGTAGGACTGTATTTCTTCATTACACTTGACTGCATAATTTTCGCTATAATCAATGTGGATAATACACTCGTCTTCTTGAAGACGTTCTTTTAAGTTTCTGAAAGCTTTTTGTTGAGCAACTATATTACCACAATGCATGAAATACTCATTGAGTGTTGATTCAAACTTTTCTATACATTTCTTAGGTTCTTCTCTTTTTTTTATTTTCTCTGTAGTTCTTATTTTTCTTTCCGTTCCTTGAATCATGTCTTGTTTAGTCTCCCACTGCCAATACGTAACTTCAATAGATTTATCAAATTCGTGATAACAGACTACCTTATTCTTACACGCTAAACACGCTCGATGCAAGCAATCCACATCATACACATCGCAACATAGTAATGAGAGAAGATCTTGGGAAGTCTTAGCTGGTAGTATCTTCCTCTGGTACAATCCTTGAATGATTAAATCCATATTAGTATGCAATTTGCACAAACAAGTATCTCGTGATCGGGAATCAGGTAGCAGCACCCAAA
Source organism: Amphipyra berbera (assembly GCA_910594945.2). Taxonomy (NCBI): domain Eukaryota; kingdom Metazoa; phylum Arthropoda; class Insecta; order Lepidoptera; family Noctuidae; genus Amphipyra; species Amphipyra berbera. The sequence continues at coordinate 6,956,147 of OU343144.1, read as the reverse complement.
AAGGTCTTAGCTTGCAGAATGCTGAATAGCTGATAGTAAAGTTTGAGAGAAGCTTTTTATGCAGATTAAGAAGACTGTCGCTGAGGTACCGCTTTTGTTTACGTATCTTGTTTCTTACTACAAATTCTTTTTTCCCGGAGCATAGGCGACTATTTTCATCGTCTTGATAAAATATTTCGACTTCTTTTTGCAGTAGTTCAGGCAAAGATTTTAAACTATGCTCCAGTGTTGCATTTGACTTTTTCGCCATGCGGTTTATTTTAGGAATTATTTTATTTTGATTGAGCATGTCTGAAGCTGGGGGTCCTTGCTTTTTGTTTACCGTCACTATCCTTTGCAGTTGTTTCCGAAAACGTTCATTTTGACGCTTTATTTTTATTATTATTTGCTTAAGATTATTAATCTCTTTATCTTTTTTGTAACGCATACGTCTTACGGCAGAAGATATAGGTGAAGAACATGAAGGAGATTTTGTATTCGGTGGATTTGTTACTAGTTGAGTCAAATCATTGCTCTGTTGAGATATACTGTGCGAAATTCTAGATGGTCCTGGTACAGGTGACACCGGTCCTCTGTTTAAAATTGAGTTTTCTAAAGGTGACATATCACGAATGTTGTCTTGTAGAGCTACCATTTCAGTATCCGACAAAATGCTGGGACTATGAGGTGGCGTATTTTGTGCAAGCAAGGCCGCTGTTCTTTTTGCTTGCTTCTTTCTTAGGTAATATGAATAGTAATTCTTTCTCCATCTCTGTCTTTGTAACCTTTGATGTCTAGGATTCATTTCGTTTATCGGTAATTGTTTCTTTTCCTCCTTTCTACGTATGTAGTTTTGTCTATTTTTTTCTTGTTTTTTTTTTCATAAATCATCATTATTTTTTATTCTTTCATATCTCCTTTTCTCTGCGAGCCTTTTTTTTCTGAGTCTTTCTTCTCTTGTCTGCTTCTTTGGTTTTGCCATTTCAATAATACAGTTCTGAAAAAGAAACTAATATTCAAGTGTCTAGCTAGAGTAGACCTCAGTTTGTACTACCTATTTGCTGAACACTTAATAATGTATCGCAAGAAGATCTAGTGGATCTTTAAGGCAGTTACAGTTAAGTAATTATGTTACATTACAGGCCTTAACAACACGGTTCTAAGATATCCAAAAGAAATCTGAACCCGACGTATACAAGGTTAGTCGGAAAGGGGTACTAGACTAAGCCGCGGGCCACTTAAATTATCACTAATGACTATTTAAAAGCAAGTGTTAAAATTTCAAAATTCGATAATTTTTATTTGCATGCAAAAAAGATTTTTATTTTAGATTTTTCAAAAAAAAACATACCTGCTTTGTGTATGAATTCAGAATATTAAGTTTCTAATCCGTGACCCCAAATATGACCTAAATAGTAAACACAGCTGATCATAGCTATGGACATATAGATTTTAGCATTTTTTTTAATGAAATCTTTGAAAAGCTATTTCTCTTAAACTATCGAGTTTTGGGGAAAATTGTAGAACAAAAGTTATCCCTTATTATAGGTACTTTAACAACCTTTCGGCTTAGTACCCCTTTCCGACTAACCTTGTATATTTATTTTTTATCGGCTATACTTACTTTTCCGTTAAACCTAATTCTTTCGATTAGTAAAAATGTATTTGATCTTTCGAGCCGTCATACTTTTGGTTTAAATCTAATTCATCTGACACGTTCAAATTCATCTGGTCTTATGAGCCAGATAAATCCAGACTAATGAGGGCCAGACAAATGAGGAATTTGAAGAAAATCGAATCCTGTTCGTTTATTTATAAACTTTTAAAATCAAAGGGGTGATTAATAGTAATATACAACTTGACAAGAGATTATGGTTTAGTTACAAAACGTAATTATCGTACACAGTATCCATAAACGAAGACAGATTTATTATGCTACTTACCTTACAAACACCAGATCACAAGTTTGTATCGTACTTTTTCGCCAAAATACGCGCCGGTACGAGCGTTCCGTATGACAGATCAGCACTGACTGACGCGACCAATCACGGGTCGGTATAATTCAATGGAATACTTGGAGAGTACGTTAAATTCATGCTTCGACGTATTGGGCCAGATGAATGATTACTTTAGTCGCGGACAATTTTAAAAGTAATGTAACTCCGACAAAAATTCCTTATTTTGCATTCTAATTTGAAAATATCAAGAAACATATATCGGAATATCGGTACAACTTATAAATTTTAGTGTATTGCGACAATTTATTGCAGAAAATAGTACAATTCAACACCAAAGCGTCATTCGGACGCGCCAGATTAATTAGTTTTAACTGTTTTCTGCAGACTTAAATTGTATTTTTTTTAATTAGTTGCAATTACGTATATAAGGCCTCGATAGACATTTACCTTTAACATAAAACCTGAAATGGGTGTTAAAATTGGAGATTATTTTGATGTGTTCTTTAGTGAAAATCATGTCAAAACTGTGTTTCAAAGAATCACCCAATTGTCGTATTCCACCTTTGTAAATAAATTCAAACATTTTACAAAAAACATTTTTTTTTCATTCCTAGCTCGTTGCATAGCTGATGAAATAAAAATGTTTTTCTTGTATTTGTGTCATAATAAAGTTTTGAGATAAACATCATTCTTTAACATGTATACCTGGATGATTTCCTATTATAATTTGTTGTTTTTTTTAAAGTATCAGCAATCTACATATTATTATGAAAATAAAAGCCATTTAGTTTAACTGTTTAAAGATAAATAATATTTAATAAAGAATTCTGGATATTTTATAATAAATTATAAAAATTGCAATCTCTCGAAATCTATTTACTTCCGGACCACAGATATAGAATGAATCACACTAGCACGGTTTAAAAGGAATACGAAGAATTCAAGTTCACCTGTACCAAAACGGTCAATTGACATCAATACGTAGTAAATAATCAAAAAATCTTGAGAATTTGTTTGTCGATTAAAATGTGTTTACATGAAGGTTGAAATCTATAAATACATGTAAAATATACATTACAGCTGTCGTATGTGATCTCCTGACGGTTTCTATGGAAAGATGTATTGACTTTACATTATAGCTGCCGTTTGATATGAGCTTTATTTAAGAAAACAATTTTGGTACAATCAATTTTGTCGTCAAGCATGAAGTATTCATGAAAATTAATTATTTTATATTAAAAAAAAAACTATTTGATTACAATTTTCTTGAGTGTTAAAAGCAGGAACTCAAAGTGGTTACGGTACTTTTAAAATATGAAGACCTATTTACCGTTTTCTGTTTAAGATTTCGGTACCGAAAACCATTGGGTGATGAATGAATATAATACTATTGAAACATTAATTCTATCTGTTGCATTTTCAAACTCTACTTTTCGGTACCGAAATATATTTAAGTAGCGTAATATTCCGGTAGCGGGAATTTACGGGTTTTAAACGTATCTTAAATTTCGGGTTATTCGATCCCTGCTTTAAAGTTTGTTAATCTGGATGTGCAATCTCCGCTACAGTCAGGGTCCTGGGAGAATTGAATTCAATACCTATCTCAAAATTCAAAACGCGGCTTCATTTGTGGCTGGCTTTTTACAAACATCTTTCTCCACAGTCTTCAACAATATTATATAACTTAAAGTATAATATAACTTCAATAAAAAAAAATAAAAAAATATAGGTTAGGTACATGATATAAGTAAGTATTATTGTAACAACTAATAATACTATTATATACAAACAAAAATACAAAAGAAAATACAAATCCAAGTAACGTATTTGCCATTATAAATTAGCATCTTTCGAGTATATTAGCAGTATAAAGTTTAGTCTTCATTTCAAAGATGTAGCTTTCAGGAATTTGGAAAATTCCAGCAGTGTCCACAAAAAAAGTTATGTATTTTTTACACTGTTCAAAAGTGTAAAAATATTCAACCTTTCTTGAAAAAAGCCAGTCTGGCTTATAGTATATTCGGCAACATAGTAACCATATAAATTATACAAGTAGGTACTAGCTGCTTACAGACCCTTGTTGTAGTATACTGAAGTTGCCTTGGGGGCTATCTTTTTCGCGGCTTCCTGTAATGATATGGATGGTTCATGTTAAGAATTGTTAAATCCAGTACCTATACATGCACCCATCATCTGCAGTTTTGTGCTGAAAGTTAACTTGGTAGTTTGGTAGGTACCCTCCGAGGTCTGCCGAGGTTGCGGTGCATGCTTTTGCGAATCCCGCGACCCCGGTCCAACGGTCAGGAGAAGGAACACCGTTGGTTTTTAGCCGGTAAGAGTCCGGCAGTCCCCCTCGCCCTCCCCGAAAAAAGGTACCCTCCGAGGAGCTACACATATTTACATATGAGCATCAGTTCGCATGTCCCTCATAGCAAACGAGCATTTTATACAGGGTGTAAACGAAATCATGTAATTCCTCCAAACCTGGTGATGTACTGCTGACAAAGATTAACCCTGCATGGGATACATTTGGATGCAAAAAACAAAAAAAATATAAGAAGTAAACATGTGCTTTTTACGTGAGGCATTTTAGCGCTCAGAGCGAATTGTGTGGCTATCGCTCGCCACGCGGTCATTTAACTCGGGACGCTAAAATTCCTCACGTGAAAAGCACATGTTTACTTCTTGTAATTTTTTTGTTTATTGTATCCAAATGTATCCCATACGGGTTAGTCTATATCAGCAGTACATCACGAGGTGTGAAGGAATTAGATGATTTCGTTCACACCCTGTATGAACGCTCCCCTTTTCACCTTTTTGCATGGATTATAAAGGGTGTAAATAAAATCATGTAGTTCCTTGAAACTTCGTGATGTAGTGCTGACTTAGATTAATCCAGAATTGGGACACTTTTGGATTCAATAAAAAAAAAATTGAATAAGTAAACATGTGTTCTTAACGTGAGGCATTTTAGCGCCCCGAGTGACGAGTGATACCGCGCAATTTGCTCGGGGCGCTAAAATGCCTCACGTTAAGAACACATGTTTACTTCTTGTAATTTTTTTTTATTGAGCCCAAAAGTATCCCTTGCGTCGTTAATTTATGTCAGCATCAGTACATCACGAGGTTTGAAGGAATTACAATCATGATTTCGTTTACACTCTGTATAGAATTCTTTCACAGCTCGTAGCTGAAAGTCCACTATTTCACCGGTGATGCAAATAAGTGTGTCTCTAAATCCAGAATATTTGCGAATAAATGTGATGAATCGGTTAATCTTTAAACTAAAATGACTTTCACCTTCCATCGCATTCGCTTATACTTCATTTATTATTCCTCCTAGCCTTTACCAACTATGTTGGGGTCAGCCTGAAGTCTAATGAGATGCGGCTGAATACCAGTATTTTACACGGAGCGACTGCCATCAGACCTCCGCAACCCAGTTACAGGGCAATGTTGATATCCTAAGGTTAGACCGGTTGTCAGACTTTCGGGCTTCTTGACTTCCCATAACGACTGTCACTGGTATTCGTATGACACCCAGGACTGACTGTTTAACGTGCTCTCCGACGCATGGAGGGGTCTCGATGTGTAACGAACCATCACCCATCCACAGACTGACCGCGGCAAGCGTAGCTTAACCTCGTAAATCTTATGATCCGCACGGTTGTTAATAAGCCACGAACTCTCTCAAAGTTAATGTATTATTGTTAGAACAATATGGCTAATAATATCTTTTGATCCACTTCTCTATGCAGAGTTTCAGGTAATTAAGATTTGCCTACCAGATTAATAGACAGTAAATGGTGGACTCTGCACGCTGTCCTCATTGTATTACTACGAAACTTGTATAGTTACAGACACGACCATCAAAATATATTATTACCTGCAGGTCACTCTCCAGAGCGCTGATTGACATGTTGGCTTTCTGTTCGAAGAAGGCGCAACACAAAGGCGTAGCGAACGTCGCACAGATACCCACCAGTACCAGTTGGAACGGAATCACAGCCAGTGGGTAGTGGCAGAACAAGTTTTTCTTAAGTGCTAAGTTTGTGAGTATTGGCACCATTACTAGAATTAACATGAAATGATAAGAGATGTCGATGATGCCTGATAAGTCGCGAGGAGTCGGGCGACGCGGCGACGTAATAGTGGGACATTTACCGAGCAAAATATTTTCAAACTCCAGGCTGGTAAAGACACAGGCCCGAGAAGGCGGCGCGCAGTATTCCGTGCGCACTTCTCAGGAGGACATGGGGCAAGGCCCCACAGAGGAGAGGTCCGCCGAGGGTTGGCGGACCGGGACCTGCCGGGGTTGCGGTGCATGCTGACGCGAATCCCGTGACCCCGGCCTTAGGTCAGAAGGACACCGTTGGTTTTTAGCCGGTAAGAGTCCGGCAGACCCCCTCGCCTTCCCCGGGCGAGGAACATCCATGAGGATTTTCCAACGAGAAAAAAAAAAGGCTAGTAAAGACTCTGACTGAGTAGGTAATTCCTAAGAGAAAAACCCAATAACATTTACCCAACCCGAGATTGAAGCCGGGATCTCGCGCTTGTCAGCCATGGTTGCGACAAATCAAGCAACAATAGATAATATACATTAGGTACTTACAGCACGCGCGCAAACTGAATGCAGAGCTGAGGAATGGGTGTGGGACCGCGCTAGTGCTGTTAGATGACAAGGAAAGCACTACATTTGCGGGCGTGTGAGGCTAGGCGTGCGGATGGCGGGGGGAGCTTCTGTCAGGCACCGAATGCATTCAGTTCGCGCCTCGTACTGTATATGAATACGTACTCATGCCAGTCAATGCGATGGCTACTCGTGATTTATGTTAAAATATTATAAGTATAGCATAAATATAACATCTTAGATTAGAAAGTACTAAAATGGCCCTTTTTTGGTTTTACGAGTACATAATAATATACGTACTCATGGCGGGAGCAGCCATGCCAATTCTGGATATGCACACGAGGGCGATGCCGGTACGCGCAGCAATCTTTGAATCGCCCACCCGTTTTCCTTCCGGCGGCACGAATACCGGCGTACCGTTAATAAGTTCACTGAAATATACAAAGATCAAGATTATTTATGCGTAAAGTCAAATAGATTGCAGGCACTAGATACAGTCCGCGACAGATCGACATGGCATTTTCTAGTCATTATCAATACATAACTACAAGCAACAACGTGAGCGAGATGAAAATCGATAAACGCGGTCGATGCGGAGTGCGGACTCGTGCAGCGCTAAGAATAAGAAAGTGCGGGTGTACGGGGCGTCCCCCTCCACGACTTACCTCATACCCGATTCCCATGTCAACCTGTCGCGGACTGTACTTAGGTAGGTACTATGTTTAATACGTAACGATTAGTGTATTTAATTGTAAATTATTATAAAAGGAGAAACTGACTGACTGACTGATCTATCAACGCACAGCCTAAACGGCTGGGGTTAGAAACTTGAAATTTTGACAGTAGGTTCATTTTGTGACGTAAACATCCACTAAGAAGGGATTTCTCGAAATTCAACCCCTAAGGGGGTGAAAAAAAAACACGCAAGCGAAGCTGCGGGCAAAAGCTAGTATAATATATATAATAAAAATCTCTGTAACGTGTCAAATAAAATATAATTACCTGCTCCTCATCATGGGGATATTGATACAGTTAGCGCCGCATACGGCCGCAAATGGCACCAGCCGTGCGTACAGCGGGTTCATGCCCTGCAAACAAGTAGGTATTAACAATTAATGAATAAGCCGCCTAATAAACTGCCTCGATGCAAGTGCCTGTGGAGGCAAGTGCGACTGCTCATCGTGAAGTCCTGGGTTCGATCCCCAGGTCGGGGAAAGTGTTATTGGGTTTTTCAATTTTAGTTTTAGTTAAAGACGATTTCATCTACTTTTAAAAGTACTTGTAGGTGTACCATTCCTACTAAACATTACCTACGTGAATTTACAATTCGTGTTAATTACCCGGGACAAAAATAAGGTCTAGAGATAGTGGTTTGGCTTCTCGCTCCATCGGCCCTGCCGTCACCAGCCCGCTTGGCAAACGTAGAGACAGGCGCGGTCGCAGACAAAGACTTTGTGGTGGGTCATATTAACAATAATACACTGGCCTGCAAAAATAAGTATCACACTTTTAAAATTTCAATTTTTTCTAAACTATAGAAGTTAGAGATTTAAAATAAAAAACGTTTTATAGCAATTTTTATCAGGTTTCTTTGAAACTATAGTAACAAAGTTAAACTCTTTTTTGAGTCCTTTTTGTTTCAAAAATATATCTTGTGTAGGTACTTAAAAAGTTACTGCAATTTTAAAAGTGTGATACTTATTTTTGCAGGCCAGTATATTTAGTTGAGCCCATTAGAATTTATTGCACAAACATTTTTTTTGTAAATTATAATTTTTTCGGAGGTTTGTCAATTTGACGTGTAGGGGGAGGTCATGACCCCTACGACCCTCCCCTCGCACCGCCAATGTGTGGAGATATAGGTATTCTTACCTTAACTTTACTGTTCAGATACAGGGCGATACTCAAGGCACCTCCGCACGCTGCGCAGTACGATGCTAATAATTGCCTGTAAACATAAAACATTTTAGAAGGTAACTCGAAGGACCTTCTGTTTATAAAAACCTTCGTATTTCCTTGATAGGCCGGATTAAGCCGAGAAGCGAGATACAAAGGATGTTGTGTTAAGGTTCATGGAGATTCTCAACTCGTCATGTTGGCAGGCCACTCGGCCACTACCGTTTATTGAAATAATTGTATTAGAAGTGGCTACACTACTATTTGTTTTTAAAGACTGCTGGACTGATGGTGCTAAGAAATTAAGTTATCTCAAGGAGTTATATTAAGTCGAAGCCAGCAAAGTAGATACGGACATCTACATTTTTACCAAAATGCTTTTTTTACAAAAAATGAGCTTAAATCAACCCTATCAACAAGTCTGTATTAAAATAATTTCAAATTTCGAAATAATGAAGAAAATCTGGCATGTAAATGAAGACATCTACATTCTATTTATAAGAAACATCGCAGCAAAATTGCCTCTGTCTTTTACTAAATATATTTATGTTCTCCTGTAAACTTGCGATTTTGTAGATGGCTTCTTTTAGGCCGTGGCCGCACTGGTACGGCGACAGCGACGCGACGGCGATTTCGTGAACAAATAAATTTCGCTTCTCGCTTCTGCAGTGCGGCCACGGACATAAAATATGTTTAGGATATGAGTTTGTTTTCACGAAATCGCCGTCGCGTCGCTGTCGCCGTACCAGTGCGGCCCCGGCCTTACTTTGCTGCCATCGAAGTGTGAGTAAGAGGTAATCATCAGAACAATTTGTGGAACTTCGTTTTTCTGAAAAGATCATTTTTAACTGTGGTCTGCATTATTTGGCCTTGCCATGGTTTGGTACTTACTTCATGCTGATAGGTGCGTCACCTGAACGATTAGTATAGTTAACTAACGCGTTAAATGACTGATTGAACCACTGCCAAAAAACTATTGACGGCTGCGTCTTGTAAAATACTAACATGTCTGTGAAAACAAGAAACAATACTTTTTTGATTACAATGGAAAATCGGCAAGGTACGAGGTACCTCAGTGGCGTAGCGTGGGGGGGAGGGGGGGCAAAGGAGGCCATGGCCCCGGGCGGCGCAGACGTTGGGGGCGGCCAAGCAGCAGCATCAGGTCATAATCATCAGATCAGATAACTATATTGTTATCGGGACTAGAGATAAACTACGATAACATGTCCCGCCCCTCCAAAATTCAAAACGCTTTAATGTATTTGTGAAAGTATTTATAAAGCACCACCAATACTCCCAACGCATATGTACGTGTTGAGACAGCCGTCAAACAAAAACTACAACTACATACACAGTCTTTCGTAAAGATGTGACTAAACACATTGAAATAGTAATTTGGAGGGGCGGGACATGTTATCGTAGTTTATCCCTTTATAGGTACTTATTTACGCAAAATTTCAAGTCAAGTTTTATTTTGAATCCTTTTGCAATTAACAGAGCAACAGAGTATCACAGAATTTTCACCGATTTTTTGCTTAGTTGCGAAAATAGGGTTGTGGGGCGGCAAAAGGGTTGGCCCTGCGTGGAATAAATATACGCGCCACTGAGGTACCTATGTTAAATTGTGAGTGTACGGGTATGTAAAAAAGGTTTACAGGCTGGACATCCACCAGAGCTGTACGAGGAAAATGTGCGGTGCGAAAATGTGTAGCGAGGATGTGAAACGGTGTGACCCTTTCCACCAGAGCTGTGCGAGGAACCCATTCCTCATTACGCATTACACATTACCCATAATGTGTAATGCGTAATGCGTAATGTGTTAATGTGTACAAATGAGCGGTATGAGGATAGGTAGCGGACTCTTTTCTGACTGGTAGGCGCATATTTTCAAATCCTTGCACACATTCCTAGCAACACATTCCTCGCAACACATTCCTCGCTCGCATTTCTCGCTTGTTTTGTATGAACAAAAACCTCGCTCCGCTAAGCCCATATCCACCAGAGCTGCGCAGACCGAAGCTAGGTAAATGAAGTGATTCTATTGGTGCTTACAAAACATATTCCTCGCTACGCAGCTTAGCACAGCTCTGGTGGATGCTCAGCCTTAAACACATTTTACAGATACCCACTTCCCGTGATTAAAGTATTCATGGGTGCCTGTGCAGACATGCGGCCTGGTTTAGACATCTTCTCGCCGGTGTCGGGGTGGAACGCACTGTCGTACAGATATTTAGTTGCCCATAACTTTTCCACATCGTAACCCGCGGGCATTTTCTTTGTTTTCCTGGGTAAAAAAATACAAGTCATACCTAAACAATTACTTGTGTAAAAAGACTGGGCAAACGTGTATGTTAAGGAAGTCGAAACGGTGTAAGTCAAGGAAACCTGATAGGTACAAATACAAAATTTATTGTATACATTGTATGGTACATTTGATAGGTCTTAAGACTTAGGTCTTAGGACCTAGGTCCGCAGATTTGCACGTTGTACGACGCAAGTCAAAATTACACTTTTCAGAGCATACTGCCAGTCTTTTTACACGTGCAGTCTGTGGGTCAAGTATACGCTGAGGGCATACAACGCCTTGCGTGTCCAGTATAACAATGTATTCAGATGCTATTGCGTCTACCACGCTTTTGTAGCGCTTCCGGGATGTTCACCGAGGCCAGGATTGATGGTGTTCATGCCATTATGCAGAAACGGTGCGCTTCTATTCTCGGTAGAGTACGTGCTAGCTCCCACAGCATTCTGAATGTATTGTGTGATAGGTGGGACAGCCCCATGCTGGCTCACTGGTTACGGCAGCACACGAAGGTATCAGTCTTTAAAATTTTGTTTGTTTTTTATTTTGACTTTTACTAACAACATAATTATGGATCTCGTAATTTGATCTGAAGTAATAAAATATTTATTATTATTAATAAATAGATACGTACCTACCATGTGCCATTGGAATCTGTATTCGGAATAATTAAATTATGTTTTACTTGCAATAAGTATATCGGTAAAACCCCAAAATCCATGAAATCTGGATGATATTATATCACTTAATCATTTTTATACCAAACCAAACACCAGAAGTCTGACCTTTATTATCTGAGTAGCGTATCCTTCTTATACTATAAAATACATACAACAGAATCTTGTAGGGGTGAATCTATCATTACAGTTATAGCTAATATATTTATGTCAGGATTGGGAGCATGGTAAATAAAGTAAATTAAACCAACATAGACTCTCCACCACTGAGAGTACTTTTAATTAGGTTAGTGATTAGTTACAGAAGCTAGTTTACAATATAATAATTAACACAAGATCAGAAAATGAGGACAAGCAAACCAGATATAAAAGGTCAGACTTCTTCAGCTGTTCGACATGGAATCCTCTGCTCCGTCGAATGACCACTGTTTTTATAACTTCGGGTACGTTGATTAATCTTGACGGTTACCCTCCTATGTCAACATTGTCCAGTGTTACCAGTTACCGATAAGACAACTAACCCCAATTCAAGTACCACAAAACAGATGTACAGAAGTCAATCACATGTATGTACTTCAGTTTTCATACCTACGCTCGGCGGTCGCTCTATCTATATAGCTATCTCTCTCAAGCGCATGGCACTCGCGCTGGCACTCACTCGCACTCTAGTCCCAAACAGTCCGAGATATCGTGTCCGTGAGCAGTGTCTATGTGTGCGTTGCTCGAGCGCACTTGTATGTAGATTGACTTCTGTACCTATCTATTTAGTGCAAGTACTCTCAGTGGTGGAGAGTCTGTGTTGTTTTATTTACCAAATACCCGCTTTGCTCCTGATAACCAGACACTGGTCTTGCTGTAATTCTATACTCACTTTTATCAAATTCTATAACCGTGTCTGCGACATTCATTAATATTTCGATAGTAAATAAAACATTTAATAATATAAAAAATGGAATAGGGTTCAAGCTACTGGTGGTCAGGGCTCCAGAGTAAGGAACCTCACAATGCATGCCGAGTTAAGGAGTATACCGCTTTCTGTACTGTGATCCAGCCGCTCGTTAGGCTGCCTGTCCACTGGAGCAGAGAGGAGCGGAACTAACCAATAGAAATGCACAACATTCACAGAGCAGAGTGGAGTGGAGACGTGAATTTTATGCAATTCTATTAGTTAGCTCGGCACCTCTCCTCTTCAATGGACAGGCAGCCTTAGTTAAGCCTTTTAAGGTGTTGATCGAGGGTCCTGGCTATTAGGCCATTCGCCGTAATGACTTATCGGAACGATGGCTGCCGAGTTCACATGCCACGTGTCGACAACCTCGTGTGCTAAATCAAGATAAGTATAGTCGCCAGCACGTAACTTGGCAAGAGCAGAGAAGACAATTTCCTCTCCTTTCTTTCTTTCTTCTAAACAGACATGTTTAAAAATAAATTATGGCAATAACCATAGAATAATGACAAGCAATAAAAGTGAGCATTTTTTTTATTGTTGCACTAAGTGTACATGAACGAACTTACTCCCACTACGCCAAAATCTTGCCAAGTTACGTGCCGGCGACTATATTTGATTTATTTATCTTTCCCAGCTTTCACGTGATTCTTGTCAGTACACACACAGTGACAGTGATATTATCAACACACATTGTGCGGCGTTCTGAACGATCTATCACCACTATATCAGGGTTATTGGCAATAATCGTCCTGGCGGTGGATGATAGATCGATCTCGGTACAATGTGGCATGACCATTTTCAAGAAATTGCCCGATCCGGTTGGTGGAACCCAAATCATTTTATTTTAGGGACCCAAAGTTAGTAGGTACCGCTGTTCACAGTCCACAGCTCAAAGGCCGGAAAAGGAGGTTTGCAAAAATAATGTTTTCTTTATTGTCACTATGCTAGCCTTTTATAATAGCAATATTTTGTCTCGACCATTCATCGTAGCGGTTATTTAAGTTTTTTTTTTAAATTATGCAAAACAAACAATTGTACATTTTGTCTTACATCTAAATCTTTACATACACTGGCCTGCAAAAATAAGTATCACACTTTTAAAATTTCAATTTTTTCTAAACTATAGAAGTTAGAGATTTAAAATAAAAAACGTTTTATAGCAATTTTTATCAGCTTTCTTTGAAACTATAGTAACAAAGTTAAACTCTTTTTTGAGTCCTTTTTGCTTCGAAAATATATATTGTGTACTTAAAAAGTTATTGCAATTTTAAAAGTGTGATACTTATTTTTGCAGGCCAGTATAGTATAAAACAAAGCCGCTCCCGCTGTATGTCTGACACTATGTATGCTTAGATCTTTAAAACTACGCAACGGATTTTGATAGTGATTCAAGAGGATGGTTTATATGCCACACATTAGTATCTTCATTGCACCCGTGCGAGGCTGGGGCGGGTCGCTAGTATACAATAAATCAACAACGTTTCCACATATTACCTACTATAAGTATTATTTACTTACATACAATATGGATGAAAGGTAGGGCAAATTTTAATATTATACTAAATTATTAGGCTTTAAGTGTATTAAGGGGATACCGTACGATCTCCAACGAGGCGGCGAGCCTCTTAACCGGATCCGTGCCCTGGGATCTGGAAGCGAGAGCCCTCGCGCTGAGATATCGTCAGCGCGAGGAGGCGCCTGAGCGGAGCGAGCTCCGCTAGATCCTAGTGGCTGAGTGGGGGGAAGGACTTGCGCAACCCAGCGTAGGGCACGCCGCAATAGCGGTGGTAAGATCCGTCACGGAGGAGTGGCTGGAGAGGCGGCATGGTGCCCTCAGCTTCCGGCTGACGCAGGTACTCTCGGGACACGGTTTTTTCGGGAAGTACCTGTGTCGTATAGGCCGGGACCAGACGCCCGGATATCACAACTGCGACTACCCCGAGGACACGGCGCTGCACCCGCTGCAGACATGTCCAGCTTGGGGGTCGCAGCGCCGCGAACTAGTCGTGGTGGTCGGCGGTGACCTCTCGCTTCCGGCCGTGGTTCTGTCCATGGTCGGGAGCGAGGGTGTGTGGGGAGCGAGGGTGTGTGGGGAGCGAGGGTGTGTGGGGAGCGAGGGTGTGTGGGGAGCGAGGGTGTGTGGGGAGCGAGGGTGTGTGGGGAGCGAGGGTGTGTGGGGAGCGAGGGTGTGTGGGGAGCGAGGATGTGTGGGAAGCGAGGGTGTGTGGGGAGCGAGGGTGTGTGGGAAGCGAGGGTGTGTGGGGAGCGAGGGTGCGTGGGAAGCAATTGCCTCCTTTAGCGAGGGGGTGATGGCGACCAAGGAGGAAGCGGAGAGGGAGAGGGAGCGGTGTGCTCTTTTCCATTCCCGCGCCAGAGGCACCGGACGCCGGAGGGCGCGCGTACGCGATGACCTCCAGCCACGCTAGTGTATGGCCTGCGGGCGGCGGGTTAGTGGACCCGCCGCCCGACCAGTAACACGCCCGAGAAGGCGGCGTGCTGTGTTCCGTGCGCGCTTCTCAGGAGGATGTGGGGCAAGGCGCTACAGAGGAGAGGTCCGCCGAGGGTTGGCGGACCGGGACCTGCCGGGGTTGCGATGCATGCTTTTGCTAATCCCGCGACCCTGGCCCATCGGCCAGGAGAAGGAACACCGTTGGTTTTTAGCCGGTAAGGGTCCGGCAGACCCCCTCGCCTTCCCCGGGCGAGGGACATACATGAGCTTTCCAAAGAGAAAAAAAAAGGCTTTAAGTGTATTAACTAATTCTTTTTTAAATACATTATGAAATAACGAAAATAGGACAAGTAGGACTAATATTCAGCACGTTGACATTAACGACGTAATATACCTACATTGACAAA
Source organism: Amphipyra berbera (assembly GCA_910594945.2). Taxonomy (NCBI): domain Eukaryota; kingdom Metazoa; phylum Arthropoda; class Insecta; order Lepidoptera; family Noctuidae; genus Amphipyra; species Amphipyra berbera. Next base: position 6,940,900 of record OU343144.1, on the reverse strand, counting down.
TAAACGATATTTGATTTGATTTGATTTGATTTGGACGAACCTGTATTCACATACGATTTTCTTGGCCTGGTCGAGGGCAGAGTCTGAAGCAAACACGTTCAGTGGGTTGGTGAGCAGTATAAAATGTTTGGCACGGCCCCAATACGTGGACTGGTCCCATCTTGGTAAATCTAAGTCTATCGGTTTGGCCATCGTTGTGTATGCTGCAAAAAAGCAGATGTCCAAAAGATAGTAATATTAAGTTTCTAGTCAGCATCTTATCCATATAGATACTTATATCTAAACATAATAACATTCCCCGAAGGGTAGGGCAGAGGGTAGTAACGCCCTCATTTCGCCGTTATGTTTAAGTTCCATGTAACAGGGGGCGAGCCTGTTACAATCAACCGGGTACAAATCCAAACTCCGGGCTGCTACTGAGGAATTCCACACGGAAAACCCAATAACACTTTGCCCGACCTGGGGATCAAACCCAGGACCTCACGGTCAGCAGTTACGCTTGCCACCACTAGGCCAACGAGGCAGTTCCCTATAACTAAAATATAATTTAAAATAACTACGAAGTGAAAAGTGATTCTTTGACTTCTAACCTATTTGTCGCTACTTCGTCTAACACTATCCAATGATTTTACCACTTTGATGACACTTCGAGGTAAATAATGGGCCCTCCATGTACCTAGTCTAAACAGAATATGATCGATTAATAATACATACTTAAGTAGGTACATACATAAACTCACGCCTCTTTGCCATGGAGGTAGGCAGAAACTATAGAACGCCACATGCTACGATCCTTACATACTCCTTTCACTTCGTCCGCATTCATACATCTTAGCGTAAACGCACGCCGGTTGAGAGTATTACGCATCTCTCCTTTGTGAAGTACATCACCAATAACATCGATCAATAATACTTTCGACAATTAGTGATTCGACGGCGAACTCGGCGGACAGTACCTATTTCGGTTAAAGGACTTAAAGGTACTGAGAGTATCGGTTTTAGTAAAACCGATACTTTCAGGTTTACAGTACCGTGAAATTTTAGTACTTACCTAGTGGAAACGCAAGATATTTCGATTATAAAACTAAGGTCATGACACGAGTGTTGCAATTAGCTATACTAAAAGGGGCGACTGACTTGAATCATATTGCTGTAATGCAGGGATGCACAGACTAATTAGGACTTGGGGCCACTCGGGCAGACAATCAGCTAAAAGCGGGTCACCACTATAAAAACAACGAAAAAAGTTGATATAAAGTTTACTGAAAAAATAAATAGTTTAAAAAAAAAAAAATTTAAAAAAAAGAAAATATTTATTCAGACATCTTAAGCTGGCCCCTATTGTTGAAATATTTCAGTATTTTCATACGAACGGATAAAAGATTACTTCGCGGGCGGGCCGCACGTATATTGACGATGGACCGTGGTCTGTGCATGCCTGCTGTAATGTAACATGTTACAAAGCGAGCATTAAGACCAAATTACGACAGTCAGTACAGCTACCACAGAGTTCGGGACGAGTATATTAGGCTGATTTTAGCATGAAAAGTAAAGTAACTAGCTCCCCCAATGGTACATTACGATCGAATGCTCAGGTCTGTCGCCATCACAAGATGTAGTTACCGCTAAATCCACTACATTCCCCAAAAGGGAATCTAAACAATGTCCATATGACAGAGAAGGATAATTTTGTAAAGAAAACCATGAACTAACCTGATTTTGAAGCGCGCAATTGGTAAATATCTATGTACCTATTTTAAAATCTTGATACATTTGAACAACATTTAAAAATTATAAATATATAGTATGCATTTTCAATCTGTAAATAAACTGAAACTTGGTTCCAATTACAAAAGTGACATAAAAGTCTATTTTTATCATGGAAGTACTATAGTGCGTTCAGTCGCACAGGTTCAAAGTTATTTTATCTCTGACCAAAGTATTCTGTGCCTCTGACATTAGCCATCGCCTCTGCCCTCAGGGCTTAGTTATTGCTTTGAGTGAGGCTCTGCCTGCATCGTTCTCAGAACACCATATATTACTGATACAGCAGAGGACAGCAGAGTTATTATTAATATTGTTCTGAGGCCTTGCTATAAAGGGGTGGCTGGCGTGAGAAATTGACCATAGACCACGTGGCCACTGACGACAATCGAGCCATCAACCGCGTTCCTCTAAAGGACTACGAAAGACATCTATTTATTAGTTATCTAATCGTCACATTTAATTATAAATGCCCGACTCCCTTTATCTTACCGACAGCTATTGATTTAATTAAATTCGTAGTGTTAATCCTCATTGCTGTTTTCTGTTCAACTAGAGGTTAAATAACTGTGAATGCACACAAAGATGTGGAAAAAGAAGATTTTTGTGCCCTGGGAGATCTAGAAATTAGAAGAGGTTGTAAGTTTTTTGTTAGACTATGTCGATGTAACCACCTCAATGTTGGTCCAGCGCTATGTGGTGGTACGGAGTGCGGCGTGAGGTTCTAATGCTGGATTTCCTGCTGCTGCAACTATTGCTGATCCGTAATCTGACCTATAAGACGCGCATTTTATTTTGGCCGCCCAGAACTTCGTGCAGGTGGTTTCACAATACTTAGTTTTTTTTTATTGGTAAAAAATACATTGTATATAAAACTATCTTAGGATTGACCATTAGTTAAAGTGAAGTTTATTACTTAATTCTTTTTACAGAAACTTTTCCTTTCTGAGTTAGCGAAAGTTCCGGAACTTGGGCTATGAGAGAAAATAATTATGAATATTATCATAATCCATACCCTTAATAGTTATCTCACAGCTGGATTTAGGCCTCTCTTGAATTATATCATTCACGAACCTATAACCTGGACATCGGCCCATACATCTCTCAGCTCTCAACTTTGTGATGTATTCTTCTGGAATCATTCGTTTGTTGTCGGTAGCTGGTAACCCTGGGCAATGTTGATAAAGGAAGGTATAGGTCTACCGGAATCTGGTGGCAAATAGGGAAATTAATTTTTTTTGTGGGTAACACAAGAGTAATTTGAATAAAAAGTCTTGATATTTATAATTTTTTTTCTTTAATTTCGTCTTCATTTCTTCCTGCCCTTATCCCATACTAGATGGGGTCGGCACAACATGTATTTCATAAATCCATGTTATTAGAGGTTTTGGCTTATTGTTTTATGACCGGCCGCCTGCCTGACATAAACCCTCCTTGGGCTTACTCGTTGCGCTGCGTTGGGTGACCCAATGTGCTTACTAATATTATGCACTGGGTCCCAAAATGATATGCTTGTCAATCTTGTTGCCGACAACTAAGCAGACTATGTTCTTCTTGGTGGAGTATACTTGAAGTTCCTTGACTCACTCATTCAGTTTTGCTAGGGACATTGGTTTTGCCACATCGTAACCTAATATAGCACCGTGAGCTTCTTTAATTTCTGTAATTATTATTGGTTTTTATTCACTTCCTGTAGTAATATATTATTTACTATAGACTGCAATATTGTATCATGAATATCAGTTCTTCTTACGTGAATTAAGAGACAGACAGGGTACAGCAGAGCTGACTACTTACAACCTGTCTTATTTATTTCTCATAACAAAATGCAGTTTATGCAATTTTATTGTAATGGAAAAGGAAACCTTGTTAAAATAATTATGTTTATTAAAAATGTTTGAACAAGAAAACATTAACTTGAAAATGTATCAACTACGGTCATACTCGTTTTGACAAGTGACATGTTGACATTGCCATATGAAAACCACTATTTGTTATTAATTTTTAATCCCATGAGATTCCGGTAGACCTATAGTCGTCAATATGAATCGACGCACCCAATGTTATAAAGACGTTTGTCATTTGACAAAGCTGAGCTTTCTGTGCCGATCAGCTGAAGAAGTATGACCTTTTCTAACAGATTAGCTTGTCCTTCATTTCTGATCTTGTGTAAATTACTATATTGTGAACTAGCTTTTGTAACTAACCACTAACCAAAGTCTACGTTGGGTTTCATTAACTATTTTTACCATGCTCACAATCCTGACAGATCGATATTAGCTATAATTGTAACGATAGATTCACCCCTACACGATTCTGTTGCTGTCTTTTACACGTTTGAGTAAGGTTTCAGTTTGAACCATGACGTTTGAACTAAACCTAATCGAAACCAAATCGTATAGAGCTGTCATGCCACCTGTTGCACTGATCGATAATGTTGATACATGGGGTCCAATTTCCGGCGTAGCTAGATGTTTTATTATAAATCCAAAAATTCTGCCTTTGTTTACTCAAACTCATTTCTCTTTTGATAGCTATCTTATCCTCTACCAAGTTTAACTGCGCAAGTGTCAACTTCCAACCGACTTCCATACTGTGATTCGTCCCGGCTCTGGCTTTTTTTCTATGTATAGAGATTGAGTACAAGAAGTATATTGTAGGCAGGGACTGAATAACCCGAAAATTAAGATACCTTTAAAATACGTTATGACGTCATACCTACCCCTAAATTCTGGTTACCTAAATATTACGATACTTAAATACATATATTCGGTACCGAAATGTAGTCTGAAAATTCGAAACGGTATATTCCGGTATCGGTACCTAAACCTTTAAAAAAGAGGGACCTACCTTACCCTTTATAAAGCTGGGTACTGACCGGCGTTACGAGGCGTAATGTAACGTGTTACACAGCAAGCGTTCGTGCAGTCAGTACGTCACAAGCGCCTTGTTTACCCGTACTGACTGCACGAACGCTCGCTGTGTAGCACGTTACATTACGCCTCGTAACGCCGGCCAGTACCCGGCTTAAGGGTTTTCATTGATGAATCGCTGCGCCGGCCTGTCCTTCGCTATGAAGCCCCAGATGGCATTACTATGATTCATTCATCATTCGATGTTTTTCGGTACCGAAATCGTAAAAAGGTTAAAGGTATGGCCCAACCTTTATAAGAAAACGGTATCCTTATAATAAAGGTAACGTAACCTCTTTCAGTTCCTGACTGTAGGTAGGTACTGTACACAATTTTATTGCTTAATATTCTAAAGGGGTATTTAAATTTCACATAACTCTTGACTCAATAGGTATTTATTTATTTTTAACCTTTTAAGCGCGTGAGTCGCATTTATGCGACAAATATTTCCGTGCCCCAAGCGCGCGTGTCGTAATTCTGCGACTAAAAACATGCATGGTTTTTTTTGTTCTATTTTCGTCCTATGAACTGCGTGGTACAACTAAAACGACTATTCAATAGAGATATGATTTACAACAATTACTTAAAATTGTTTCATAGCTCTGTATTGAAAAAGCTTAATATATTTATTGTAGGTATTATTTTATCGATTCGTAGTCGCGCGCTAGGGGCACGGCAATTGATATTTAGCCACGCGCTTAAAAGGTTAAACATGGAAGACTGTTTCGCGTAATATTCTTTATTAATGCAACAGTAACGACTCTACCCTACAGAACTGTAGGTACAACATTCAAAATTTCCACGTCTTAAATAATTCAACAAATTATACACATCAGCATGAACAACCAAACTCATACATTGATTTAAAATATTAGATACTAGTTTTTGCCCGCAGCTTCGTCCGTGGGGATTTTGGAAATAGCTTTGGTTATTTGTAAAACGCTTAAGAGGAAACGCGGGCTGCAAAATATTAATAATTTAAATAGGTTTTTGCGATGTATTTCCGTCCCACCCCTCTCGCAAACCTTCCCAATTGAACGTGAAAGAGACACCTGCATCTCTGACTGATTCCTCCTGTGCAATATTAGCAAAATCGTAGATACTTTTATATTTCCCTGTTTCCTTCTTCAAATCTGGACCGATTTTAATATTTTTTTCTGTAATAATTTAAGAAAGACTTTGGTTATGTCTGTATGTTGTTTTTTTATTTTTTATATTGGTCAAGTTTATTTGCCAGATGTTTGAAAACGGTGGTAAAATCGGTCGATCTTTGTAAAATTTAAACGTTTCTGGTTCTTTTGATAATTTATTTATTGACAAAAACAAAACATACACAGACATAGTGGTGATAGATATAGTATATCATATGGTAAAAAATATTTGTTCTAGTAACATTATAAAGGAGGAAACTGAGGAATACATAATTATGTATGGACTAAATGCCGACCGCATTTCCTCTTAACCACATACTTTATCATTTTTTTGAAGAGAAGTTGTTCCATGTTTCTAGGTTACAAACACAGGGAATTCGTTTTTCCCATACAAACTTCAATACCTCGTTCAATAAAATCCTAAAATACGTGTTTTCTTTTTTGTGTGGAAGGGATTATTTAGGTAATACCAAGTTTCAAGTTGATACACGCAGGGAATACATTTTCCATACAAACGTTTACACCCACGCACACAATAACGGCCAATTCCTACAACTTACGAAGCGTTATTGGATAAAATTGACACTTGTATATTTGCCTACAATGAAGCAAAAACCTCATAGCTCTGCATAGTAGGCCCTACCATATGGAAGTAACTAACACAGGTAAAATTAGTTTACGAGTCTATTTATATGCCCATTTTAGCAATTAAAAATGCTACCATTGGTAAGGAAAACGATTCGTTTTTGTTTATAGGAACCGGATAATAAAAGTAAATTTTTGCATAATCCTTTATTGCACCTCTTTATCTACACCCTCTGTAACATAATATAATATTCAATCTTCAGTAGTTTAGGCCGTGCGTTGTCCGACAGTGCAATTCGTTCACCTTGTCCTCACCTTCAGTTCTCGGTTGAAGCTGAAAATGGGTGCTGGAGCGAACGAAACGAATAGGAGTCAAGTTTTCTGTGTTGAACCGAATAGTATATTTCCAGTCAAAACTGCTTTTACGTTGGTGTTCATTAACATTTCCCAACAGTTCACAATTCAGAGTGAATTTTGACGGATACTAGTAATATCTTTCATAAAATGATGCTACCATGGTATATCATGAAACTCCTGTTCACATGATATAGGAACCAAATCCTACCAACTGAAGTCCGATGGTACTAACAAAATTTAGCCTAAGGGAAGAACATTACCGCCAGCTCCCTGGCTGTTTATACTTAAATCTATTCTACAAGTATTATTGTCAGCGTAGTAATTGAATCTATAGGTCAACTAGTCTAATACCTAGTTCTAATAACCAAAATAAATTTGGAATGTTATTGCACATTATAGCAAAAAAAAAAACTGAAAAAATACCCCTTCATCATATCGAAGGATTGAGCAAATGAACTACGATTTTTTTGTAGCCGCTCAGTTTCCTTTCAGCCACCATGGCAACTAAGTTTCGCAACCAGTTTCGAAAGAGGATTTTCTACTCTTCGTTGGCGACTAGTTTCGAAGGAAGAGTATTTTCCCTTCGCAATTGAATTCCAACATTTTTTTTTTCAAAAGGCCGATAGAAGAGTTGTTCCCTTATATGCAACCAGTTGCCAACATTAAATAATTGAAAAAATTGCGATTTGTGCGTCTAAAATGAGGACATATTACATATTACAGTACACAGTGCATGGGTACATTAATATTACAAAAAAAAAAACGGATCTCCAAGCTCCAAGTACGTCTGTGGTCAGCTTTTTGATAAAAATGTGTTTCACCACCACAATCTTATGTTTCAATATTTAATCTCAAAAGGAAAAATATAATTTAAAAAAAAAAGTTTATATTTCATAACAAAGTACGATGACTCATAAAAAAATATACAACAAAACTTTTACAAATAAAAAAAATAACAATTTATAAGTATAACTTCGTAAAAATCAGCCATAACAAGTTGACGTCTCTCAAAAGTATTAAATGCATGAGGGAATCGAGTATATTTTTATGATATCGATATATCGATATCGAAGTTTTTTTTGCTTTCGAACCTGAAGGTGTTATAATCCAATTTCTTGGCTAATAGAACCGTTATTAATAAGTACGATATAAAGTTAGCTACAGAATGCGAAGTTTTTCAGAGTCGGCATAAGAAGGTCTTTATTCATCGTATTCAGTTCTTTCCTTATAGGAACTCGTGACTAAATCAAAATCGCGCGGGTCGTACGATCTGTGAGCTTAATTCCCGGTCTCTGAAAGACTGGTCAACTTAATCTGTTGACAAATCTCATGTTAACGAATGTGATTGGTCGACAACAACCAATCACATCACTTCATATGTGATTAGTTAATTTTTGCGTTGTATCTGCCTTTCAGAAACTCGAGGTAAGCTGCGCTTGCCGCGGTCTGTAGTCAAAAGCTCGAAAGTCTGATAACTATCGGGTCTAACCTTAAGATGTTGGTATTACCCAGTAACAGTACCTGTCTGTATTTGTTCACCTTTTAAAACGACCCATTTTCACTGTAATTTTGTCAAACATGATATAAACAATTTTTCTTTTGTTCGACAAAAATACAGTGAAATGTGTCGTTTTAAGAAGTGAACAAATACACACGTATGTACAATACAATATTTTGTCCGCGCAAATAATAAAATTACTTCTTAAAGATGTTCATTGTTGAAGTAAAATAAAAAAAATACTAAAAAGAAATACGTTCGCGGGCCGACTGATCGCATTTACTTTAAATTGAGTACTAACACCTTGAAGGTATAGATAAAGGTGGAGATCACACTATATGAACACTTAGTGAAAATCGCAAAATTAAGCCTTGAATATTTACTTTGGAATTCTGTCTCTTTCTAAATACCCTACTTAAAAAAATATAGAATATTTAGTTTGGAAATCAACCACTTTAATGTTACGATTTTCGGTCCCTCCATATTTACCTAAACCTTCATGACTAATACGCATCTATCTCTTTACAATCAAATTAGCTCAAAAAGTGGACGACGAAAAAGACGTCTGTCATTGGCCGATCGCTAACGACACGAGATTCAGCGTAGTTGTCATTGGCGACGGTCGCGGTGATGTGTTCAGGTTCTCCCGCTTATCCCTCCATTTGTTTACTCGTTTGTGATTTGGAATGCTAATCGTGAATTATCCTGGACGATGGGTAGTATTTCGGTACAGCAACATTATTAAAATAATTATGCTGCTTACAGACCCTTGTTGAAGTAGACTGTATCCGTCTTGGGGGAAAGCTGTTTCGCTTTTTCCTGTAAAAAATGAATTAGTTAAATTGTTTTATCCGTTAAAATTAAATGCACTTATGATCATGAGATACATTTTACCTATATTGAATATACCCGTATTAATAAATGGCTCTTATTTGAGTGATCTTCCAACAGCAACTACCATAGAGTAGAATTACATACATCTAACATATTTTTTTTAATTCCGCTCAAGTCACAAAACTACACTAAGGTCCGTATTACAGAACGAAACTCAAGCATTAATCTCGGTTTAAAACTAGTTTTGAGTCGACTTATAATTTTAGAACATTCCTCAAGCATAGATTCATTGATCATAGTTCAGATGAGTTTGGCTTTATTGTAGATCATTACTCAGTTCGTAGATTCGACCCCAAGCAGTGACTTGATCTGTAATCAACCAATCGATTGGCTCGATTTGAGTCTCGTTTAATCTGAGTATAGATTGATTGCCGTTCTGGAATAAGACCGTTCCTCAAGTACTGATTTTATACTTAAACTGTGATCAACTGATTAAAGATCAAACGGGACTTGAGGAATGTTCTGTAATACGGACCTAAGAGGGATCTCTCAAATGAGAACTGTTTATTAATAGATACAGGCTCTAAACTCGTAGTTCACCCAGGCCATATTAGAATGATAATTATATTATTATATTATATTATAATCGTGTGCTTAGTGAACCGTATGACAACCGAGATCGACGACTTAATATTATGTCCCTCAAGATACGGAGAGGTATTATTATTCTGTGTTCCGTCGTACATGAGAGCCAGAGGACTATAGGGGAATCCCTCTAAATCTCTGTTCCTTGTTTTCGTGTGCTCCATTTTAGGGAACGTACCCATACTACGTGACCCGTTCAGGGGGGGGAGGGGGGTCTTCAAAATACCACGCTTGGTCACTGGGGCGGGGGGGGGGGGGGTCTTAGGTTTTCGTCACGTAGTCAATATCCTCTAGGGAAATCTCGAGTTTTTTCGAGCTATATTCAAATATGGCGCGCAGAGTTTAGCGGTTTTTGAACTCACAAGTGGCAAAACTGTCGCACATATGAGTCAATTTTTTTTTAACTTTCTGTGAAAAAAATGCTTTAAAACCATATTTAGGTATATATTACTACGTGAAAACTAGAGAAGGAGGGGGGGGACATTGGCATATACTACGGGTAGTCACCGAGGGGGGGAGGGGGGTAAAAATAGTAAAAATGTGTCACGTAGTATGGGTACGTTCCATTAGACCCTGTCTGCGCTTATCATCAGGTGAGATTAGGGCCAAACGCGACCAAGTCAAGAATAAAAAAAAGTAAAAATAAAAATTCCCGACGTAGAACAACAGTAGTGGTAATCCAGTAATTTCAATGACTCTGATTAATTTAAAGACTATCATTTAGAAGTCAATAAGCACCACCTAAGTAACTACTAACTACGACGCAACGAGTATTCCCAAGGAGGGTTGATGTCAGGCAGGCGGCCGGTCATAAAACAATAAGCCAAAACCTGTAACCACATGGATTTATGAAATACATGTTGTGCCGACCCCACCTAGTGTGGGATAAGGACAGGAAGAAGAAGAAGATACGGAGAGGTCTACATGTGTGGAGAACGGTCAGTGACGGCGATTGAAGCTTAACCTCGCAGATTGATCAACTTAAGGTCTACCACCTTTAGTTGAAAAGTGGGAGGGTGAATATTCGAAAACTCTTAACATTTTTTTACCAATCATTAGACGATCCCTACGAATAATCCTCTAACTACGTTCTGCCATCGATTTCCGAACTATGTTTGGATCAGCTTCTAGTCCAACCGGATGCGGTTGAATACCAGTATTTTACACGGAGCGAGTGCCATCAGACCTCCGCAACCCAGTTACTAGGCAATGCCGATATCCTAAGGTTAGACCGGTTGTCAGACTTTGGGTCTTCCGACTACCCGTAACGACTGTCATAGGTATTCGTATGACATCCGAGACCGACGGTTTAATGTGCTCTCCGAACCACGGAGGGGTCTCGATGTGTAACGAATGGTCACCCATCCACGGACTGACCGTGGGAAGCACAGCTTAACCTTGCAAATCATATGATCCGTGCGGTTGTTAATTAGCCACATGCGATTATTTGGAATGATAGTGATGATGTTAATTAATACATATATTTGGTTAGGTTTGTCGAATATTCATCCAGAAACTCTCAAGCTATTAGGTCCGATTCAAATTTATAATCACTGACAATCAAATATAGCATGACATGCGAGAAATGAGCTTTGCATTCTTAGTCGAATTCGTGCGCGCGTGTGACAGATGCAAACTCAAGCCTCGTTTGGAGGACTGTAGTTACTAGGGACTGAATAACCCGAAAAATAAGATATCTTTAAAATACAGTATGACGTCATGTCCCTAAATTCCGGTTACCTGAATATTACGACACTTAAATATATTTCGGTACCGAAATGTAAAGTCAGAAAATGCTAAACAGTATATTCCGGTATCGGTATAAATAAGGGTTTTCATTGATGATCCGCCGCGATAGCCTGTCCTTTGCTATGAAGCCCCAGATGGCAATAGTATTATTCATTCATCTTTCAATGTTTTTCGGTACCGAAATCGTAAAAAGTTTAAATTAAGATATGGCCCAACCTTTATAAGAAAACGGTATTCTTATATTTTAAAGGCATCGTAACCTCGTACCATAAGGCCTGGACTCCACCAAAGCGGAGACGACACGAGCGGAGAGATGTTTTTTGAACAACCAATAGAATTTCGTTGTTCGTTATGAAAAACATCGAGACGTGTGAATAACGAAATTCTATTAGTTATTTAAAAAACATCTCCTCTCCGGTCGTCTCGTCTCCGCTTTGGTGGAGTCCAGGCCTAAACGCTTTCAGTTCCTGGTAGTTACAGAGACAAGTATTAAATTATTTATTTACCATCAGGTTAGCTTCAATAGATCCGATTTTTATGGTGGCCTTCTGGTCAAAGATGGCGCAGCATAATGGCGTAGCGAACGTCACACAGAGACACACCAGTGACAGTTGGAACGGGACCACGGCCATCGAAGTGGACGAAAACAAGCATTTATTAATTGCAGTGTTCGTTATTAATGGCACCAGTGCTGAAAAATAATAGTGGCAATGATCAGACTGAATTGCCATTACAGGTTTTTACTTAATTCAACAATTCAGTAACATAGAAGACAAATAATTAAGCGTCATCCTCTCGAATTCCGCCAAAGAGCAAGTAAAAATATCAAACCGTTGCGAAATGGAATTAAGTACTCGTGTTGCTCGAACGACCGGTTCGAATTTTAAAATGTTCGTACAGGCTACCGGGACCTCAAACAGCCTCCCTCGGGCCCTGACCCAACCTAGTGTTAGGACCGAGCAGCCCCAGTGATCCCAATATTTGTGGGTTATTTAACATACCACGGAACACAAGAGAGTTTTTGAGAGTACTACGCACCTGTCCTTTGTGAAGAACATCACCAATAACATCGATGTATGTCCTTCTAGGACGTACCTCTATCGACATTTCCATTGATTTCCGCCCCATAATTTTCTTCTCCTGCCGTTCATTCATTCTCTCAACATGACCAAACCACCTAAGCATACCTACTCCTTTAAATTTTTGTCACTACATCATCTTTTAAACCGTTACTTTGTTTAATCTCATCATTCCTCAATCTATCATTCAAAGTACTACTAATCCCTTAATTTATTGACGAGTATATGTATAATACTAGACCGTCCCGGCTTCGCACGGGTGGACATTTTTCCCGTTTTTGCAACATTTTTCATTTATGCTCCGCTCCTATTGGTCGTAGCGTGATGTTATATAGCCTATAACCTTCTTCGATAAATGGATTATCCAACACAAAAATATTTTTTCAATTCCAACCAGTAGTTCCTGAGATTAGCGCGTTCAAACAAACAAACAAACTCTTCAGCTTTATAATATTAGTGTAGATACGTACTCATGGCGGGACAAGCCATGGCGATTCTGGATATGCACACGAGGACGATCCCTGTTACTGCTGCAACCTGGGAATTACCCACACGCTGGCCGTCTGGGGTGAAGACAGGCGTACCCTGCATAATCTCACTGGAATAAACATGTGTAAAGTTAGAAAGGTCGTAGATACCTACAATTACAACATACGACTTCATAACCCGTAGGCCACCTTTTAACCGCCGGAGTCGGATATATCCGACAGCGAGCTTTTGTGTCCCTAGCGCCGCAGCCGTATATATACAAAAACGGTTAGGTTACCTTTTTACCGTTTGGTAAAACATGTTTTGTTGAAAAATAATTATAATGTTGTACTTAAAATACGAAAAGCGATTCCCATAACTAGTAATTTTGTTACCAATGAAGTGTCCGACGCTGGGGGCACATTTTCTTGAAGGAACTCGTGGCGGCTAAAAGGTTAAATTTATGCCATTTACAGTGGCGTAACTCTAAGGTGGCAGGGCTGGCAAAATGCCATGGGACCCAGGCCCAACGAGGCCCACGGCTTTTGAAAATTAAATTTATTAGATATTTAACTAAAATGCACACAATATTAGTAATTCTGTTGGGTAACTAGTTCAGTGATTTATTTAAATTAAATTACAATGTGACGACTTTTACTGGGGCCCCATCCAATACATTTGCCCCGGGCCTCTGATGGTATAGTTACGCCACTGGCCATTTACCCATTTAGGTCCTATTAAAAGCTTTCGTTTGAGAGATAGGTGTCGTCGTTTTGATACCTATGACATAATATTAATAAAAAAAAGTCATTTGTATGGAATTCTACTTTATGGTAGCTCTTCTTGGATCTTTCAAATGAGAGCTGTTTGGCAGTGATCATGTAAACTAAAAAAAGGCACCTGTTTGGCACTGAATCTGACTTTTTATATTACACTCATACATATTAAATGCAATTTAATACCATAGGCGACGCGTTCATACTCCTGCAATAGGAGTACATCTCTGCTTACACCTTCGGGGATCACAGGCGTATGTATGTAATATAAGAACACTTACTTGCTCCTCATCATGGGGATATTGATACAGTTAGCGCCGCATACGGCCGCAAATGGCACCAGCCGTGCGTACAGCGGGTTCATGCCCTGCAAACAAGTAGGTATTAACAATTAATGAGCAAGTTCAAAATATTATTTATTCAAAGTAGACTAAAGCCATTTACTGCATTTTAAATGGCAAATAATACAATACAGTCCCCAAAAAACGCCCACCCTCTAACAAACTCCCCAGCAATCAATAATTAACACCCATATTCTAAGACGTTCCTCCAAAACTTACTCGACTCAGGACGGACTAGAAAACACCTTCAAAATTGTTTTCTTAGTCGCAATTTCGAGTGAACTTTGAGGTTCCTCGACGGAGTCATTACGTCATAATTTGAATTATCTGCATCGCGCAAATAACGCCGCGATAAATAATTCTAAGGATTATCGTAACCATATTCGATAGTCTTCAAAACTAATTTTTATTACATACGAACTTTGACACCTCCTTCCTTAAGGTAGGTTCCGAGGTACCTTGAGTGATAGACAGAAAATAGATGATTCCTTACCTCGACTGAGGAAAAATCTCGAGTCGAGGTCGGTCAACTTGGTAGTGAGTCGAGGTGGAGTCGAGTCGAGTAAGTTTTGGAGGAACGTATTAGAATATGGGTGTATACCGATGTCAGGACGTTAAATTGTGTTTGAAATTATGTAACAGAATGTGTACCTAACCAATTATCCCAATGGTGGCGCTAGGGTAGGATGCAGTCGGGCGATCAGATCTACGAAAACCTGTAGGTAGTTTTATTCAGTAAGCGTATTCGTAATCTCGATCGATCTTACTCTTATTATGTATTTTCGATGATCAAATTATTCATTTCTATTATCAGGTGAAGCTGTCATACCCTCACAATAACAAGTCACTTTACCTAAAGGCTTCGCCACACCAAACGCGTGGCGTGACCGGGTCGTGTCGACGGCGCCCGCGCTCGCATGTCGTGCCATGCTTCATTGCATTCGTAGGGGTCATTTTCCACCAAATGGAAAAATCCTCTCGCTCTTTTTGATGTCACTGAATAAAGAACTGTATCAGCATTGCCTTTAAGTATAAAATCCGACGCTGGGGTATGCTCGGGCATGCGCGAGGAAACGCTTGATATCTGCGTCGGATTTTATACTTAACATTGAAATCAGTGACATCAAAAAAGTGAGCGCGAGCGTTTTTCAGTTTGGTGGAAACTGACCCATACTCGTAATCCCTTGAATACACCCGAGCCTGCCGACGACACGCCTCGCTGGCGCCTTGCGCTTGGTGCGGCTGGACCTTAAGCTTCATTAGTGTAAATATGTTATCGAATTTAAAAGTGAGTTCGCTAATTGAGCTCACACTATACATACACCCATATTCTAAGACGTTCCTCCAAAACTTACTCAACTCGACTCCACCTCGACTCAGCCTTTAGTTGACATAAACGTCCTCGACTCGAAATTTTTCCTCAGTCGAGGTAAAGAATCATCTGTCAAACTCAAGGTACCTCAGAACCTACCTTAAGGAAGGAAGTGTCAAAGTTCATATGCAACAAAAATGAATTTTGAAGAGTTTATCGAATATGCTTACGATAATCTTTACAACTATTTATCGCGGCGTTAATTGCGCGATGCAAATAATTCAAATTATGACGTCGAGGAACCTCAAAGTTCACTCAAAATTGCGAATAAGAATACAATTTTGAAGGTTTTTTCGAGGCCGTCTTGAGTCGAGTATGAGTCGAGTAAGTTTCGGAGGAGCGTCTTATGGTGCGTCCAGACCTGACGAACGCGCCGCTCGCGCGCAGCGCGCGAGCCGTTCGCGAGCCGCTCTCGAGCTGCGCGCGTGTATTTCATGTTCGTACAAAGCTCCGCGCGCCGCTCGCGCGCAGCTCGCGAACAACTCTCGCGCGCTGCGCGCGAGCGGCGCATTCGCGGCGCGTTCGTCAGATCTGGACGCACCATTAGAATATGGGTGTTAGCACAATAGTTACTGTAATATTGTGAACAAACATGCATAGGGCGGCTGACGTCACACGTATAGTAGTAAGATAACGCGTCACACAGACGTAACATGTTTACTCTCTCATTATAGTGTAATCGATAAGTGAACTTTCATGGCACATTATCTATTGCAAATCTGTTAATCTGTTCAACACGACGTATTGTTTGTGATAAGTAAGTAGGTCACGGAGGGAGATTAAGGATACACATACAAATTATTATAATAGTCATATCACCCCGCAGATGTCCTCTGCTAAACATATTATTTAATGTCTCTAGATATTAGAGCGGAATGAAAATGTATTTAGAATATTTTTTTGAGTGTCTTCGTAATGGAAGATAATGGTAATTTTTTTATGGACTATGCAATTTTCAAAAGTCAGCAGTCCCTCACGCGTCTAACGAACTTACCATTAAGTGAAGTTCGACTATAATAATTATACTCGTTGTTTTCTCGTCACTCACTACACAAAACAAGTGTAGTATCGGTCACTCACTTTCGCCACATAGTTTTGAAGAATTAAGTAAATACGGAACGCACCCCTACATGTGTTGCCTAACTAACTAGCTTCATTAAATTCATAGCGATTTATTGGTTTTATAACAAAGGGTCCATGCTTATCATATAGTATACATCTTCTAAATCTAATGACCCTAGAAAATCATTCTTCTGTAACAGTTTGCAAACTGTTCGGTACTTTTTTAACTTAAAATGTTCAGTTTTAACAAAAGATTTTGCCAGATTGTTGTACTGATTTCACAGTCTTTATCTTATTAGTTAGGTTATCACCAAAAAGGTATGTTTCTGATTTTGACTGCACCAGAAATTCTTTCATATCCTTATTGATGACAGATGGCAAGAGAGATCTACGTCTCCTTGTATCTAGATATACCTAGGGAGTCACACAGCAACCGTGAAGCATCATTCAGCTTTTTTACTATCTCCATCGTTTGGTTTCGACTGTGGAGGGGCTCCTGGGACTACACTTGTTTTCTATCATCATAGAAATAGAAATATTCAGGCAGTGGTGAACAGTTAAGGAGTTATAACATCTTACTGTTTGTCACCTCTCTTCAACCGATATTGTACTCGGATCGACAAAGTGGCCATTAAAAAAAAAACAGTTTACCAGCACTTGTTGAACCTTTAAACCAGTGCTGCCAATTTTTTTTTAGACGCTACCCTCTTATTTTGCTGGTACAGTGCGAACTCGATAAATGTACCATTTGTTTTTCCTCCAATTTCTAAATCGCACTGCAATCTAGAAAGTATCTTTTTAATACCTTTGAGTAGTTCTTCGCATTTATTACATTGCAGATTTCTATAGATAAATCGTTCATATACGAATGACGTTATAGAACCATCTTACAGGCATTCTAGCCTCTGTGACGTCAACCATTTCCATGAGGTGTATTTCCCAATGTGAACGACACGTAATCTCGGTTTAAACAAACCTCGACACACCTCCGTGACATTAGGTAACTATTAGTGGAAATGTTGATACTACCGAAATAGAAGATAAGTTTGATAAAAATACGTGGTATTTGTGCAGATAACATACCTATACACGCGCTATGATTTATAGCTGTTTCTAAAGATAGTGCTATGATGGAGCGTTCTGATTTTACGGAAAAATTTATCAAAAGGTAACGTACATTTTGAAAAGTTATATGTAGTTGATAATAAATATGTTCATACTTGACAAAGCCCTCACTCTATTTAAGTAAACAAATAAGGTGTATTGTATAAAAATTGGTATTCTTACCTTAACCTTACTATTGAGGTACAAAGCGGTACTCAAGGCACCTCCGCATGCGGCAAAGTAAGACGCAGCTAATTGCCTATGAAAAATAAAAAAATAAAAAAAATTCGTTCATTTCGAAGGAGTTACTGCACACAACTACATGGTGAAAACTGAAAGGTTTGGGACAATGTATCCCCAATTTCAATAACATTAGACAAAAAATAGAAAGAGATATTTAAAAAAATGAATCTTTGCGTTGTTGCGAGACATTACAATTTTTGTATGAGGCTCATAGACCAATCAAAACATTTTGAACCCTAGCTAGAAGCACGGTGCGGGTTTAAAGGGTTTTAATGGCTCTGTGAGCCTCATCTGTCTAATCTAATGACTTACAACAAGAACGATAAAAAGAGATTTACCTACTTACGTCTCAATGGAGATTCGTTCTTTGAAATGAAACCAGTTTGCCCAAAGAATAGGATAAGAAATAGCGGGTTATTCCTCTTTCGCTCGACGAGTATATATGTGAGCGAGAGGCAAATAACGAGAATAATGGTGAGGCCGCGATTTTTTACCCATATACTGTCTTTTTTGGGAGTGACCTGCGATAGTGGTGAATATGTCTAAGCACTTACGTTACTGGGATATCTGCGTCGCCTGACCGATTAGTATAGTTAACTATAGCGTTAAACGTCTGATTGCACCACTGCCAGAAAACGGTGGCCCTTGTCGTCTTGTAGAATGTTATCATGCCTGTGAAACCATCCAACTTTATTAACAAAGTATTTCTCTAGACCCGGCAGAGGTTAGAGCCGGTAGGTCTCAAGTTCGAACCCAAGGCACGCACATCTGACTTTTCCGGATTCATGTGCATATTATATAATTATCACTTGCTTAATAACGGTGAAGGAAATCGTGAGGAAACCGGAATGCCTGAAAAATATTTCTTGACAGCATGTGAACCAAGTCAGAGGCCATGGGTGGCATAAATTCTACCACCAGGATAGTCACTAAACACATGAAAAGAAGAAGACCACTTATATGCGACATCACCTTAAGTTGGATTTTTCGGAAAACGCTAATATAACGCTAACACTAAGATAGATACAGATCAGATTCAGAAGATAGAAATTATAAATCGATAAACTTTACCACTAACTGCTTGATTTTTTCATAGGTACGGGTAGAACATTACTTACTATAGTTAAAAGAGGTGTACTAACTCATTCTTTGGTAGATCTATCGAAAAATTAAATTTCCCCGAAACAGTTCATATTTTCGCCCCGTATGTAACGCACTGTTTACAAGTACTCACATCCAGTGATGAGGGTATTCATGGGCGCCTGCGCAGACATGCGACCGATTCTGGTCATCTTAGCGCCAGTGTCTGGGTGGAACGCGCTGTCGTACAGATATTTGGCCGCCCATAGCTTGTCTTCGTCGTAACCGGGGGGCATTTTTCCTGTACTCCTGGTAAAAAAAAAGTGAATTCCCTTGTTTGGTACAGAAAAACCTCATCGTAGATAGGCAGATCAAGATATCGGCATAATTATGCTATGTTCATACTAGCGTTTCATACAATGGCAAACTATTTAGGTTTAGGCATTCTTCTTGTTAGCGACACCGCATGATTTTTGAAAAATAATAATTGTAAATCTATTAGGTACTAATATTATAAAGCTGAAGAGTTTGTTTGTTTGAACGCGCTAATCTCAGGAACTACTGGTTGGAATTGGAAAATTCTTTATGTGTTGGATAGTCCATTTATCGAGGAAGGTGATAGGCTATATAACATCACGTTACGACCAATAGCAGCGGAGCATAAATGAAAAATGTTGCAAATACGGGAAAAATGTCCACCCGTGCGAAGCCGGGACGGGCCGCTAGTTAGGTAATAAAATCGCTAACTTTCCGAAGTCTATTGGAACATTCTAGAAATTTGTCTAGAATATTCCGGAAAAGGATTGTTCGACTATGTATGTGATAGAACATTCCAGAAACATGTCCAAGAAAGTTTCAGGATATGTATGTAAGTACTAGAACGTTCTACAAAATACATCGGCTTTTGATTGGTTGATAATATTATATAAATACGGTCGGTTAGTTCGGACAAGTCAGAATTGGTTGGAGACCCATCAGGTCTTTAACTGTCCGGTTACATAGAAACGGTCACCAAGACCAAATGCAAGCAGTCGAATAGAAAAAAAAATCGTAGTTGAACAGTTGTAAGTTGTAAATCGACAACGGAAAAGAACAGTAATTGGAATTTGGAATTAGCAGTGAATACTGATTGGGGAATCTGGAAGCTTTTTATTTGGCATTACTCTACATCCCGCCAAACTGTGAATTTGGTTACGAGAGGTAATTTATATTTACCCCCTACTTACCGTACTTACTTACGTCCGTAATAGTCTATACAATCCTACTTTTTCCATTCAAATGATCAATTACTACTTAGATCTTAATTCTGCAGATGTTGAAAACATCAGATAGGTGTCTCGCATAGCACGACCTATGCGATATCTGAATATAGAATCAGATAGGTGATTGGTTAAAAAAGAAAATAATTTTCCAACGAAAACAAATAAATCAGGTAAGCGCAGGGCGTTTTTTTTTAAATTTAGCGAGCGCGCGGGTAGCTCACGCCATAGGTCGTTCATACAAGTGGCCGCAGTGAGAGCGCGGGCGGCAAGCGACAACCCGCGCGGGAGCGGGGCATCCCAAACTAGTTCGAGCTGACCACGCGCGTTGTTGTGATGGCGTCTTCAAAATTAAATGTTGAAGAATTAATAAGTGCTATTCAAGCACGATCTGCACTGTGGATGTCGAAACATCGTTTTTTAGTAAGAATTTTCCAGTAAAAATAAGTCTTCTTCATCCTTATGACATTTTGTCAAACACTGGACACGACAACGCTCAGAACGAAGCCACGCTCCACTGCAGACAGGTATATCGCGCGCGTTCCCGCACCCGCACCGCTCCCCGCGCCGCGCTGCCAGTCTGGCCAAACACTCAGGACTTCTGCTTTTCCATGCATGTAATACTAATTAACTGACCAGCAGAGACCATAAGTGCGTCGATCGTGGGCAACTGAGTTGCAAAGTAGAAAGAATATGGATGACCTACTTCTTCTGTTTTGATACCAAATATCCTCTTATGACCAGCGCGGTTATTTTAAGATGATAAGATGAACGCACCTGTAGTTATCAACGACCTTCTTGGCCTCATTGAGACTTTTATCGGAAGCAAACGCGTTCAGTGGGTTGGTGAGCTGGACAAAATGCGTGGCACGTCCCCAATACGTCTTCTGGTCATATCTGGGTTTGCTCAGGTCTACGGACATCGTAGTATGTGCTGCAACAGAAAATAAACTTTATCATTGTGTTATTAGCAAAATTAGGCTACCTATTTAACGCCAAGATGGACAACCCACTAAAAATTCGGCGTTCCTAGGTGAATAACCATATAGCAGTGATAGCCTAGCGGTTGAACGCTTGCCTTCCATGCAGGAGCACCTGAGTTCGATCCCGGCCCATACCTCTGACTTTTCGAATTCATGTGCGGATCAGAATTTGATTTTCACTTGCGATAACGGTGAAGGAAAAACGTCGTGAGGAAACCTGCACACCTGAGAGGGCTTCATAAAGTTCTCGATGGTGTGTGTAGTCTGCCAACCCTCACCAGGCCAGCGTGGTGGACTAAGGCCTAAACTCTCCTCATTCTGAGAAGAGGCCCGTGCCCAGCAGTGGGACTGTAATGGGCTAATTATGTTATGCATGTAGGTGAATAACCTAGCCACACCATGGTAACGTTAACTTTTCAGTACCTAAGTCCGTATTGTAAGAAGCCACTGTGGCTATAGAAATAACGCACGATGAGAATTCTTTCATAGCTACAATTTCCATGACAAAGCAATGATCCTAGCGATTGAACGCTTGCCTTCTATGAAGGACGGTTTGAGTTCGATCTTGGTTCACACCTCTGACTCTTTAAATGATGTGCGGATCAGAATTTGATTATCACTTGTGAGGAAACATGCACAAGTAAGGTTCCAAATGAAAAGTTCTGTTCTCGATAGTGTGTATAGTCCACCAACCCGCACCTAGCCAGTGTGGTGGACTAAGACCTAAAACCCCTTCACATTGTGAGAAGACGCCCGTGCCCAGTAGTGGGACAGTATTAGGCTAATTATACAAAAATTAGGCCCCTTTTCACGGATGTGCAGCTGGGGTTGACTGGATGTTCTGCCCCGGCTACCGTCGTTTACCGGCTTCGGTGTTTTGTGTTAGTAATTGTTCTTTGATGGATCGGAGACTCCGATCATAGTTCTAGCATAGCGCTAGGATACCTTATTTATTTATTTAGATCACAAACATACATATCTATCATTACAGGTAGCAAACCTAATGTGATAGAGAAGTTGAATTTAACAAGTCAAAATAGAAAAATGTTTACAACTAAGTTACTCCGTAACATAATACAATTTAAATAGCCCTTGTGAACTCGCTCACTGTACATAAAAATAAATCAGTCTGTTAAGCCGCCACGATGAGCGTGCGCAAGGCACGCGTCAGCGGCGCCCGCTGCAACAAGATGGTGCGCGCGCTCGGCACCATCAGCAGCTGCGGCCGCCACCGTCGCCCCGCGAAATCATCCGGCACGCATAGCCAAAGTTCCTACATAATGGCTGGGTTATTTGTTTTTCCCAGAAACACTTTTTAAACAAATATAATGATTGCCAGTGCTACTTCTCTTCTTACTTCAATTTGTAGTATCGTACCATGCCCAGTACAAACAATGTTGGATAAATCGACGGATATCCTGGATACGCCCTATAATAACTTTAGGTACAGTAATCTTATAAATTTGTTCTGAATTCGTTCCAACATTGTTTTATACTTGGCTTCATTTGAGCTCCAAATAACCGCATTCGATTCTGAATGGCTTTTTACAAGAGCCTCATACAAGGCCCTTAAAGCGCACATATTGGTAAATTCGTTTGCCTGACTTAGAACACACCCTAGATTACGGTATGCCTTTTTACAGATATTTCTGATGTGTTTCCGAAAAACTCAAATCAATGGTGAAGCAAATGTCTAGATCCTTCACACATCGACGGTCCCTACGTATACTATCGAAACTACAAAATCTCAGTTTTTATTTAATTATGTTTGTACACCGATTACGCTGAGATTTATGATCCGATTTACGTGATTCTTCTTTAGTTTGATGCGGAATAGTTGGCATTTAGTCCCATAAAAAATATTATTTTATAACCTTTAAGATAACATAATTTCACACATTTTAAGCAGATAAAAGAAAAACTGAGATTTTGTAGTTTCGATAGTATACGTAGGGACCGTCGACATATCTTCTACCGGTAATGTCTCGGTGTGTGTGCGAGTGAATGATAGCACCGAGCATTTTGTGACCTTAAAATATAATTTATTCTCCCTGCTGCACTGAATTTCATTATCTTTATCCCGCTGCAGCAACCCATGATCCACAATGTCTCTCACTACAACAGACAGCTTCGGGTCATTAGCAAAAAGAAGGCAGGTTGACTTATTGACTACCTTAGTCATTAATCATTAGAATAAAAAGGAAAGGTCCTAAATTACTTCCTTGACTGACACCCGATCTAGGGTAGTCAGACTCAGAAAGGCAACCGCCACAGTCCACCAACTGACGTCTGTCCCACAAGTAGCTGACGAAGAAATTCAGCGTATGCGGCGTGAAACCCATGGCATCAAATTTCAAGACAAGGACGTCATTGTCGAGTGTGTCAAACGCCTAAAATCTAAATATCATCCACCTGCAGCCCGGTATCAACAGCTGGTAGGTACTATTCTCGTCACCAGACGCAGTTATTTTATTATCTGAAAGGGTAATAAACTTCCCATAAAAACGAATAACTTTTGTTCTATAATGTTCCCCAAAAGACAATCGTTCTTGAGAAATACCAAAGATAGGTACAATAAAATAGCCTAAGGAACGCTATCATCAGCTGTGTGTCACATTTTAGGTCATGTTTGGGGTCACGGATTTGTAACTCCGTTCATTGAATTCGTACCTAAGTTAATCATACCATGTCGAATTTTATAAATACAAATTGTGGTGATTGCTCCAAGTGCCATATAGGTACTTACCTAATTCTGCGAACCGTTTACTACGACACAATACGACGTTTAGATATTTAAATCATGGTAAACAATATTGATGTGCTTTTTATACAAAATATGTGTTTATGAATGTTAAACGTATATTTTGTATTTTCATATACTTAATTATTGTAATTTATAACTGCCTTGTTGGTCTAGTGGTGGGAAGCGCGACTGCTGATCGTGAGGTCCTGGGACTCCTGGATTCAATCCCCAGGACGCCAAATTTATATTGGGTTTTTCCGTGACAAATTCCTCAGTAGTAGACCGGAGTTTGGATTTGTGCCCGGTTGATTGAAATAGGCTCGCCCCCTATTACATGGGACTTAAACATAACGACGAAATGAGGGTGTTACTATACACGTCTGCCCAACCCTTCGGGGAATACAGGTGTGATGGTATGTTTATGTATGTTTTATATGAACCTATATTGTATTCATTTGTAAATAGCAATTTGCAGATTTGTTTAATGCATATTTTAGATACAAATACATGTCGAATTTCTTTGCCTTTATTTAAAAGAGTATCCGTAGTACTGTGGCCAACGCTGGTAACGTTGATTATCAAACATATTATTATAAGAAAATGGTATCATGTTTCTACCTAAAGTTTCTGAGATACTTACATAACGATTTTCGTTACAATAATTAATTTACAGGTATTCGTAGAGACACTTTATCTCAACCATACGCTTGCATAACAATTTAAAATGTTTGTGTTTGACTTCAGATAAGGCAAGTAATTAGATAAATTTACACACACACTGTCGACAAGGACTAGTATTGTTTTCTATACTAATATTATAAAGAGGAAAGATTTGTTTTTGTATGTAACGAATAAACTTAAAAACTACTGGACCGATTTCAAAAATTCTTTTGCCGTTAGAAAGCTACATTATCACTGAGTAACATAGGCTACGGGCGGAGCCGTGAGGACACAGCTAGTCGTTAATAAATTTCCAACTTAGAAAATTTACCCAAGGATCCCTGTGTGTAAGGTTGCCATCCGTCTGGGTTTCCCCGGATTTGTCCCAGTTTCGACGTCGTTCGCGTTGGCATTTTCGTTCGTTTTATATTTTGACTATACACATGTAAATTTCAATTTTTTTAATATTTTCAAGGACGTCCGGGGAAAAATCCCAATTCCGACCAAATGTCCGGTTATTTACATCTTTGTCCGGTGTCGGCAATTTAGATGATGGCAACCCTACCTGTGTAATACATCATTATTATTATCTTGTAGGCAAAACAAAATTGGGTCGCGACTTCACCTCGACCGTAGCCAATCGTCTCCTGCTATCTGGCTCAGGTCGCTTTAGAATAAGTTTACAATAAATAAAACTAAACTCATTTACATTCCTACGTGCCAAATTCACTAGCAAGTTGTCTTGTGCAACTAACTTTCAAACTGTGGACACACCCGCAGCAAGTCGACTTCTACAAGTTTTACGAACTAAGCGAGCAACGGAGTGCAATAATTTGCGAAATAAAACGTGCTAGTGGATGTAGCGCTTTAGTTGGGCGTAGCCAGATTTTGTCCAGGTTGCGGCAAATTCAGTCAGAGAGTTTGTCTTTTATCTAAGTGCAGAATGGGATTATGGGGCAATTTAGCCCCATAAACTTATTTTTGAGGTCCAAATAAGTAGGTATAGACGGAGTCCGGTACTTATTGGTCTGCCTATTTTGGGTGATTGTTCTGTGGACATGGGTGGCGAATTGACTGTATCTAGACCATTACCTATTCTTTCCAGTGTCATGGGGCAAGCGCCCCATCTGCCGCACCCTGAATACGCATATCCTATACCTATTTAGTATTTAGGTATGCCTAGGTCATAGAAATAAAAACACCACCGAAAAAAACAAGGACATAATAATTTCGTAGTTTTTAAAAAAAGCCGACTAGGCAGATAGACTGTACGATTTCAAAACTTCTATCTGCTTTCGTTCAATAAATCGTTTATAAATACAATGTGTACGATTGTACTCATTCAATTTTATCTGTCTACTCAGCCGATTAAATATACCTGGACGCCAGTGGTTGCAGGGCAACCTACACGGGCACCTTTACCGACTTGCCTAATTTGTAAGCTGAACTCGCGGCAAGATGGTAAAACCTCCGGACTTCGATGTGCCGCGGGTGTATCCACAGTGAACGTGTTGCTGTTGCAAAAGTCAACTTGCGCAATTTAGCTGGCTAGTGGATTCAGCGCTTGACTGGTTGTAAGACATTTGGGCTTCAGACTACATACGTATTCTTATGTCACTGGGTACCGAGAGGCGGCACGAAGGTGTCTCAAAAGTTTCAACTTAGATAATAACTTACCCATAGAGTAATGCAACCACCGATGGTCATCGACCGCGATGCCCTATAAGCTACTTATCTATCGAAGAAGCGAAGTCGGACATTTTAAGTCGTCAATTAATGTTTTTAGTTCTTTTTCGTATTTTACGAGATAGCATTGCGTAAAAATTTCTAGATAACGTATCGTATCTACATCATAACACTAACAAAATTAAGATTATATACCTAAATCACTGCAGATAAACTGCTATCTACTCAATTGCCAAATCCACTACTAGCAAGTTTTATTGCTTATGTTGATTTGTGCAACCGACTTTCAAACTGGACACACCCGCAGCAAGTCGATTTCTGCAAGTTTTATGAACTAAGCAAGTAGGTACTTGCTGCAATAACTTGCGTAACAAAACTTGCTAGTGGATTGCGCTTTAGATTGTATGATATGGAAAGTTATTAAAATTTGTATTATACAGATGAAATGTAGGATACATAGTTTATTTAAATTTATCAAAAATTGTAGACACCATAGGTATAAAAAAAAACTTGTCGAATTTATACTTTAGAATTGCAAATTGTTAGTGTCGTCAGACATCAAAAAATCTGCAAATGTTAATTGCAATTCAATTAATTCAAATTCAAATAGAAATGCGTGGTGAACGTGTTTTACCATACTCTTTTGTGTGTTATCCAACTATGTATTATGCAGATATTAAAACGAACACAACTACATATACAAATAAATAGTACCTATTGTTAAAACGATACACGAATTAATTAATAAGACTGACCTATGACTTATCATCAGTATTTTAGTAGTCTCATAATACTATATTGTATGTTATCAAATAATTTTATCTGATGGCTAAACCACGTCTATATTAAGTAAAAGCACCAATTATCCACTCGCACTGCAGCCACATTGCAATTCCCGGAGTACAATAATAATTTATTTAAAAAAAAAGGAATTAATAAAAAATCTCACCTGTATTTCAATCAAAATAGGATTGATGTACCATCCAGGTAATCCGAGGCCTAATAAAATATTAAAAATCTACAACGGAGGCGTCACACGCGGCACACGATCACTTTTTTTGCCGAAATTGGCAAATTATATGCCGAGTTCAAATGTTGCGCCTTGACAGTCACTTGAATGGTGACGTAAAAATCAATTCGCTCAAACAAGGCATTGGTTCGATAACTTATGACAGGGTTACCAGTGTTTCCTTCATTTATATACTATTTTCCAGATCTTCATTATTTATCTATTTGCATTGTTAATTGATTATTGATACTGAAACGATACATTTTTAAATACTTTTTCAGTTAATGACATTATCACCGCTATAAAATTGCATTTTTTTAGTTGTTGAAATTAAAAGATTTTTATAACATGCAACTGTTTTTAATGATTACGTTTAGTTCTACGCATAGTAGGTACCTAATATTAATTAATATAAACAAGTAACAAATCTTAATCTCATAAAAAATACACATCAGTCCTATTATTAGAAATAATATAAAGTTTTTATCAATAATTACTTTAAACTAGAGTACCTGTTTTGATGTTAAATAATTTAGTTCATGCTGAATTAAATATTTTCAAATTTTTCAACTGATTACTGAAGTAAACCTGCTGATGTGAGAGCTGTCATCTTCCGTGAAACGGAACATTTTATAGGTTAGGTTACGTATTTGATATAATACGATCCAAAAATAAATTTAATAAAAAAGGAACCTTTCGCAAAAGGTTCTACTTAAAACGAAGATGTCTCTTCTTACTAGGAATTTGTGCCGTGCCCTGACGCAGGTACAGTACTAATTTAAATGTTAAAATAATAATTCATTTCCAATGTCGTGCTCTAAGTGTTTCGTAACTTCTCTGTTATGATTTGTTTTCCGGTTCTCGTATGATAATACTCATGTTTTACCTAAACAATGTATCATTTTCATGTTATAACAAAGCTATAGTTATGAAATGTGTTGAATAATATTTCATTTTTCCTGAACTGAGCTCACGTGATCCCAGCTAGCTAATTATATCTACTTGAGACAGTACCACATATGCGTATAATTTTTCTTATTAATGAAATATGATAACTCTTTACAATAGTACTCTGTGTTGTCTGTCTCAACTAGCATAGAATTTGTATAGGTACATACATATCTATGTATCGTATATATGTATCTATGTGTGTATGTGTCGTTTATTCATTGTACATATCATTATTATCTAATAATGATATGTACAATGAATAAACGACATAATTGTGATATGATTATTGTTTCTTTTATAACATATGTATGCATATTAATTTAAATAAAATATAGAATATTTTTTAGTTTATCATTCAAAATATCTATGAACTTTTTTATAGGACTTTGTCTGTGATGATGATAAGTAATTCTTTTTTATTTACAATATTTTGCAGGGATCGTATCTGACCCATGTTGGTAAAGGAGTTCACACTACAAGTACGGTAAACGCCGAACAAAATGTACGTTCTCCACCCGGTATCAGCACCCTGGTGAGAAAACTAACTGTCTACTAATATCCCATCATTAATCAGTAATAAAGCAAGTAAGAATATTATAAACACATCAACATCTACTCGGCTCATAAATATGAGATTTTGTTAACCTTTTCACCGCCAACATACACAGAACGCGATGCCTCCCCAGCTTCAAGCTATAAATGTATAACGAAATATATAGTAAACAGTAGTGATGAGCTGATGACCTGATAAATACAGTGAACTTATTTTTATAATATAGTTAAAATGAAGAGCTTCTAATGAAGTTGTGGTGCTGGAAGCACGAACATCTGGAACTTCTATTGAAGTCCGTGGCAGTGAAAAGGTTAAATTACATCTCACAATTTTTATCTCATTTTAATAAAAGGATGCTATTATTTGTATAGCAAATAAAATTCAATTAATGTTTTTATGTACTTTGTTGTACATACACACTTAGCAGTATGACTAGGACCTGTCATCATAGGTCTCGGTTCATGTGAGATGTGGCAAACTTAATAAATCTTAAACATGGTAGCACCTCAAGTTGCAATATGAAACATTGTCATTTTCTTATTTACTACTTGCCAGCTATTTACTGCTTCACAGTAGGCTGACAAAGAATTAATTTCTCTATTCGTATATATCATACTTGCTTCATTACTTATTTAGTACATAAACCATTAAGTTTTATTTTTATTTCGATTCAAAATATGAACAAAGGGGTTCAAACATTTTTCTATGGAAGCTGTCATAGCCACCATTACACCATTTTTTTTAAGGTTGCGGTGCACTTTGTTTCTCGTATTGGGTGTAGGACACTTAAACAAACAAAAAATATCAGTAATATGGTGCTCTAAAGTGTCATGTTGCCGATATATTTGGAGGCAAAGATAGCCATATGAGAACAATGACAATCATTAAAAATTAACTAATTACGTGTTTATATGCATTAGGCTGTATTCAAACAATAGCTCCCAGGTCGATTTAATTATTTATTAGAAGAGAGTAAAACTATGAGTATTAAAAAAACAACTTTAATTAATTAGTTCCAAACATATGGGTTATATGAGACATGATGATGATAAATAGTTAAATCAACCTGGAAAATGTGATTTGAATGCAATATAATGCTATATGCAACACGTAATTAGGCAATTTTTAATTATTGTCATTGTTCTCATATGGCGATATTTGCCTCCAAATATCTCTGCAATGTGACACTTTAGGGCACCATATTGCCGACAGATTTTGTTTGTTTAAGTGTCCTCTACCCATATAATTATACCAGTTAAAAAGAGCGCGGCAACTATGAAAAAAAAAATGGCGTCGCGTCTTTTGGCTAAACCACAAAGGTTCTATTCCCTTAGCTTAGCAAAAATTCTATTATTATATTTTAATTGGCTCTAAGGTTGGTATCAAAATTATGTTCACAAATGATATTGGCATTAAACAAAATTTTCAAAATTACATACATTTAGGTAGGTGCTAAATTTTTTTGTTCAAGTTATAGTATCAAGGTTTCTTCCTATGTCTTCAGATAATCCGTAAGCTATTATTTGCAGTATGCATGCACCCGCTCCTATTATGTGTTTTTAATTATATTTTTAGCACATACCATTCTATTCTTTTTATAATTTTTAGTATTCAAAAATCTTCTTTATGTATTTACAAGTATTTCAAATCAATTACTAAAGATGTTGTTAAAGTTTTGTTCCATTTATATCAGAAAATTTACGATACCTAAATTCCACATAACTTTTGTTTATTAATATTATAGGGAATTATTGGCATATTATTTAGAAATATAGCAATAACAACTTTACTTATACAAAATTCAAAATATTTACATTTCAAATTGGTAAACAAATCAACCAATGGAACAAAATAGAACTTCACACATTGGCACAAACAAACACACACACACAATATTGACACTGATGATTAGAGAATAGGATGGTTTTATAGTATAGCATGATTTTATACTTAACTATGTTCTATGTTAGATCTAGAAGACCCTTTAACTGCAGACAAAATTATAAAAAATGCATGTACTGGAACCTACATTGTTTTATTCAAATTTGTTTGGGTTCTAAAGTCGTGTTACCATTGAAAATAATCTGGCCCATTTATATGGATAGTATTCACACATATACCTACATTTATTAAGGAAAAAAATTGTATATTTGTGGTCTAAAATTTACTACTTACAGAAAACAATTTTATTTTTAACACAAATCTATAAACAAAACTTTGGCAGTTTAAAGGGGTCATTTTTATGTGTAGCATGCAACCTCATTGCAATGCCTCTGTGTTGTCCAAACCACGCAATGGTCCAAACGCATTGATAACTATAACACTGGGTCATTTAACTTAAGTGATAGTGTAAGATATATTACCTGCTGTGTAGAATACATTCACATTCAGCCACACCTGGAAATACTGGGAACCAACTCGACAAAGTTGGAGAAAGGCTAGGATGATCAAAACTCACAAGTGTAAGTTACACTGATAATGTAATCAACATCAGTAAATCAGTTTAGATACAGTCAGGTAAGTCTATGAAGAAACAAATATTTTAAGATATGTTAATGTGGCGATTATTGGTGTTGTGTGGCAATTTTTGAGATCAAAAAAGGGGCACAAAATAAATATGCAAGCAGTCTCAGTTATAAACTTTGAGAAATATGTACCTATACTTAATCAAATATATTGGAACCTATTTATAACATAACATCACGCTTGTACTCATCGAAGGAGTGAATAGGGGGCGAGCCTATTGCCATCCACCGGGCACAAATCCAAACTCCGGGCTGCTACTGAGAAATTTCACACGGAAAAATCCAATAACACTGCCCGACCTGGGGATCGAACCCAGGATGTCATGGTCAGCAGTCGCACTTGCTACCACTAGACCAACGAGGCAGTTATTTATATTCTCTTATTAAAGTACTAGCGGCCCGTCCCGGCTTCGCACGGGTGGACATTTTTACCGTTTTTGCAACATTTTTCATTTATGCTCCGCTCCTATTGGTCGTAGCGTGATGTTATTTAGCCTATAACCTTCTTCGATAAATGGACTATCCAACACAAAAATATTTTTTCAATTTCAACCAGTAGTTCCTGAGATTGGTGGGTTCAAACAAACAAACTCTTCAGCTTTATAATATTAGTATAGATTGTAAAAGTATGATAAGTTTAATAATATACTTATCTCATAAGACTGTTTCTTCTATTATTTATCAAAGGGCAAACGTTATTAGTCCATCTTAATAAGAAATATGTTATTAGTGCATCGTATTAAGAAATATGTAGATAAGTCTATGATGCTTTGACCTAGCCCCACAATGCTATCAGTACTTAGCCATAATATCGTTCACAGTCCTTGCGATTGTTTCATAGTCTTGTTAATTATAATTCACAGAAAGTAATTGCGTCTCCAGCTTCTTACACGTGAATGAGATATAAATAATTATATAATGGTGTTTTATAACTAGTTGAATATGAAATACAATGCAATACGTCTTATCAAATGGATAGAAACATACCTATTTAGATTATAATCATTTACAGCAACGGAGAGAGCCTAAAAAAAGAACAACGATAACGAACAATGATGCGGTAATAATTATCTTAATTTATGTCATAGGCAGTATAGGTAAAAAACATAACATAAAATAACATCACGCCTGTATTCCCCAAAGGGTTGGGCAGAGGTGTATAGTAACACCCACATTTCGCCGTTATGTTTAACTCCCATGTAATAGAGGGCGAGCATATTGCCATCAACCGGCCACAAATCCAAACTACGGACTACTACTGAGGAATTTCTACACGGAAAAACCCAATAAGACTTTGCCCAACCTGAGGATCGAACCCAAGACCTCACGATCAGCAGTCGCGCTTGCCACCACTAGACGAACGAGGCAATAAACCTACATAAATAATGTTTTTTTGTTTTTTCAAATAAATGTTGCCCCACACTAGGATTTCTCCTGTATCGTGCGTTCAAAAATAAAAATCTTCACACGCACAAACGCCCAAACCCGGTAAAACTATCTATAAGCCATACAAATATTTGATCCATGCGGAAATCGAACCCTCGACCCGTCACGCAGAATCGCTCAGCCACTGCACCAAACGTGTCGTCATAATATCTTAATTTATGTCTTAGGCAGTATAGGTAGCATACCTACATTCAGGAACAAGCAGCAAATCTTAATACTAAGTACACACCGGTCCTGCGAACGTTCAATAGCCTTCGCTGAATCCCCTTTCTTGGCTCTGATGGCGTTGGCTAAACCGTCTGAGTAGGACTAACGAAAGCCGCCAAAAACCATTTGCGGGTGTTCGCTGGCCCAGTCTGTACCCAACATAAGACAATAATTATGACTCATAACATTATTACCGTTACTATAATACATATATTGAATGTGTAGCAATCGACTTCGACGGAGGGCCGCATCAAGTGTACACTGATTCCCGGCGACGGCGTCGGTCCCGAGCTGGTCTACTCAGTGCAAGAAGTCTTCAAGGTAAAGTCTATCAGTGTTCTTAATATTTTTATGCATTGCTTGCCCGTACACTGTGTGACGTCTCCCCACAGTGCGGATGACTCTTAGCCCTCGTTCGTACGAGAGCTTTTTAAACGCGCGTTAAAAAAGCGTTGTAATACAGCAAATAACAAGCCGTATATGTGTTCACATGATAGCGCTTTTTTAACGCAGATTTTCTATTGCGGGCGTTGGACGCTTTTTTAAGAATATACAGGGTGTAAACGAAGTCATATATTTTCTTCAAACCTCGTGATGTACTACTGACATAGATAAACCCAGCAAGGGATACTTTTGGATTCAATAAAAAAAACAAGTAGTAAACATGTGTTCCAACGTGAAGCATTTTAGTGCGCCGAGTTAAATGACTGCGCGGCGAGCGATAGCCGCGCAATTCGCTCAGGGCGCTAAAATGCTTCACGTTAAGAACACATGTTCACTTCTTGTATTTATTTTTATTGAATCCAAATCTATCCCTGCAGGATTAATCTATGTCAGCAGTACATCACGAGGTTTGAAGGCTAAGGCCATCTTTCAGTGGGTCGTCCAAACCACAAAAATAAACTTTTATCACACAATGAAAAAAAAAAACTTTATAAAATCATCGTAAAGTTTCATGGATGAAAAGCTGGTCCAAAACAAAAAAAAAGTAAAATAATTTTATTGTGTGACAGGCGGCGAGCATCCCAGTAGACTTCGAGTCGTTCTTCTTCTCGGAAGTAAACCCCACCCTCAGTGCGCCCCTAGAAGATGTCGTCAACTCGATCGCTAGGAACAAGATCTGTATCAAGGTAAACATTTTGTTCTAGTTACGGTAGTCAATTTCCATTAAGCAAGTGGCATACACGCAAACTATCAGCTACAAGTAGCTTGCGTAACCGAAACATTAGCTTACATGCAAGTTGCCATTACATTAAATTGAATTGCTGCGTACACGCAGATTCTGCGCCAAACGTGCGTGCAAGTCACTTGCATGGTAGCAGCCTGCCTTAGCGTGATGACAGACATATTTTAAAAGTTGTGGATGTTATTAAATAATATTACAAAACGAAGCTACATCATGTTTCTTCTACCTTTGGACACAAAGGCCCACAGATGTTAGAATTTCACATTTAATCTGTCAGATTCAGAAGACAAATCGGAAATAAAGGAATATCTGGGTTGGTTATACGATGATGGCATAACATACCAAGTTTGAGTCGCGTATAACTGTTATTGTGAACTAGTTTAACTGGAAAAACCTCTCAGAGGGCCTACCTGTTGACCAAGATATGCATAATTAAGCTTTGTATTATATCTTATACTAGCGGCCCGTCCCGGCTTCGCACGGGTGGATATTTTTCCCGTTTTTGCAACATTTTTAATTCATGCTCCGCTCCTATTGGTCGTAGCGTGATGTTATATAGCCTATAACCTTCCTCGATAAATGGACTATCCAACACAGAACTAATTTTTCAATTCCAACCAGTAGTTCCTGAGATTAGCGCGTTCAAACAAACAAACTCTTCAGCTTTATAATATTAGTATAGATTTGCAACAATATTCGCAGGGCATCTTGGCAACCCCCGACTTCTCCCATACCGGGGAGCTCCAAACCCTCAACATGAAGCTACGTAACGCACTAGACCTGTACGCGAACGTGGTGCACGTCAAGTCGCTGCCCAACGTCAAGAGCCGCCATCGTGACGTCGACTGCATCATCATCAGAGAACAGACTGAAGGAGAGTATTCTGCGCTCGAACACGAGAGTGTGCATGGTGAGTCATTATTATAAGGTTAGTTGGAAATAGGGGTGGGGAAACATTTTTCATCAAGGGTCAAAATAAAAACCGGCCAAGTGCGAGTTGGACTCGCGCACGAAAGGTTCCGTATCATTATCTATAAAAACGGCAAAAAAAATCAAGTTTGTTATATGGGAGCCCCCCTTAAATATTTGTTTTATTTTAATTTCATTATTTATTTTTAAAGTGAATATATAACTGAATATTCTGTGAATATTTCAAGCGTCTACCTATTGCCGATATCAATATCGAGCAAAACGAGCCAAAAAATCACAAACGAACAAATTTGTCGTAGGCGTTTCATTCGTTCTCACCCTCCATTGAGACATTGGAGGCGTATGATAATAATAACAGAACTTACAAGTGTCAGACACAAACACGAAACAGGTATCTACATTTAACACATAAACATAAGATCACGCCTGTATTCCCCAAAGGGTTGGGCAGAGATGTATAGTAACACCCGCATTTCATGTAATAAGCGGCGAGCCTATTGCCATCAACCGGGAATAAATCATAACGCCGAGCTGCTTGCTACTGAGGAATTCGTCACGGAAAAACCCAATATCATTTTGCCCGACCTGGGGATCGAACCCAGGACCTCCCGATCAGCAGTCGCACTTGCCATCACGAGACCAACGAGGCAGTATCTACATTTATTTTTGACACTATTGGAAAGGTTCCTACGACTACGGTTGTTGGCGGGCCGGAGCTGGCTCGCGGGCCGTACTTTGCCCATCACTGGTCTAAATCAACATAAATACCAGGTTACTGGTGTCTGGAGGCATCGGTGCTTTTAACTGGAGATGCCAGAACATTTCTACTGAGTCATCAGCACATTCGGTCTCCTACAGAGGGAGATGGGAGAGGAAATTTCGAAGGGCTAAATAAAAATAAGCGATTAACTGTGGTTTGGTAAATGCACAAATTCGTTTACCAATTATAATATGTTGTTAACAACAAGATCTGATAAATCCGTATGTTACATACATAATTAAAGTCACGCCTTTTCCCACGGGGGTAGGCAGAAACTAGAGAACGCCACATGCTACGACCCTTACATACTCCTTTCGCTTCATTCACATTCATACATCTTGTCCTCTACCAGCGTTTCTATTGACATGCGCCTTATAAATTCCTTTTGTTATCGATAGGATTTTTGATAGCATTTGACTTTATACCGATAATCGTGAAATAAATAGGTACTGGACGAAATAGTGCGTGTAATAGATCAAATAATCCATCGAATGTGGCACATTTCCCATATATGGAAAGCATGATAATTGGAAGGTGTTTTTGTTCTCGATATTTGGCATTGAAGTACTTGAATGTACCTTCCTCCATCGTTTTCTACGTATGTATTTGTTATTTTTTAAATTATAATAATGATATTTATTTCACCAAAAATAAAGTACAACAGTAGGTACATAATAGTCTAAGATCCGACTATAGATTGACCTTCATCCATCTGTTTACCGAATGAAACATTTTTGTTATAAAATTTCATACATAGACAAATACGTCTTGCATGTATTGCCTATCAAAATATGTTCATAGCTAGGTATCCTTAATTAAAAAAATATTAATCAATTTTTTTTAGCAAGTTTCACCCACTTGTTTACCAATCAAATGCTATTGAAACTAAAAGTTTTAAACATATAGAATAGGTCTATTACGTATTGCCTACGTATTTACGTTCATGGCTACCGGGCAAGCAGGTGTAAACAGGTAAGTAAATATAGGTGACTGCACCGATCTGTTTACCAATCAAAATATACAAGGTTAGTCGGAAAGGGGGTACTAAGCCGCGGGCCACGGAAAGTATCACTGATGACTATTTTAAAGCAAGTGTTAAAATTTCAAAATTCGATAATTTTTATTTGCATGCAAAAACATTTTTATTTACGTTTTTTCAAAAAAAAAACATACCTACCTGCTTTAGTTATGAATTCAGAAAATTAATTTTCTAATCCGTGACCCCAAATATGACTTAAATTGTAAAAACAGCTGATCATAGCCATGGATAGATAGATTTTAGCATATTTTTTACGAAATCTTTGAAAAGCTATTTCTCTTAAACTATCGAGTTTTGGGGAAAGTTGTAGAACAAAAGTTATCCTTTATTATGGTTACTTTAACACCCTTTCGGCTTAGTACCCCCTTTCCGACTAACCTTGTATAATTATTTAATAAATAATTATGATAGTGATATTTATTTCACCAAAAATAGAGTACAAAAGTAG
This sequence comes from Amphipyra berbera, assembly GCA_910594945.2. Lineage (NCBI taxonomy): Eukaryota > Metazoa > Arthropoda > Insecta > Lepidoptera > Noctuidae > Amphipyra > Amphipyra berbera. Next base: position 6,903,495 of record OU343144.1, on the reverse strand, counting down.
GTACATAAGGTGTTAACATTTTCTAAAATTAATGAGTTCTTCTATTTAACACATTCTTTTCACTTCTTTTCTCTTTTCTCTTCGCACTTCTTTTCACACTACCTTGTAAGTTTTTTATGAAATAAATTATCTTTTCTTTACATAGTATAAAACAAAGTCGCTCCCGCTGTCTGTCTGTCCCTATGTACGCTTAGATCTTTAAAACTACGAAACGGATTTTAAAGCGGTTTTTTTTAATAGGTAGAGTGATTCAAGAGGAAGGTTTATATGCCCCACATTAGTATCTACAAAGCACCCGTGCGAAGCCGGGGCGGGTCGCTAGTACTATTATAAAATGCCACCCGCGAAGACGTGCTCCACTCTTCGCTTAATCGCATGTTCTCTCTCACTTTTCATCGTAGAGTGAGTGAGAACACGTGATTTAGACGAAGAGTGGGGCGCGTCTTCGTGGATGGCACTATCTGTATGACTTTTATAAAATGTAATAAGATCGTATTATAGCTACAAATATCCATAAATCAACTTCAATATAAGAGTCCACATCTGTAACACCATTCCCATGTTCCAGGCGTGGTTGAATGCCTGAAGATCATCACAGCGGCTAAGTCCGAGCGTATCGCCAAGTTTGCGTTCGACTACGCCGTGAAGATGGGCCGGAAGAAGGTCACCGCCGTACACAAGGCTAACATCATGAAGCTCGGCGATGGACTGTTTCTCCGCAGTTGTGAGGAGGTGAGTGCACGGGGAACTGTCGTCATTGCTTAAGATGAGGGCTGGGTTTCTTAAAACTTAACTAAAACATTATTTCCAGATGGCAAAACTGTACCCGCGAATCGAATTTGAGCCAATGATCGTCGACAACTGCACCATGCAGATGGTCTCCAACCCCAACCAGTTCGATGTTATGGTGACGCCCAATCTGTACGGTAACATAGTCGACAACCTCGCTAGTGGATTGGTTGGAGGCGCTGGCGTTGTCGCCGGGGCTTCCTACAGCGCTGAGTGCGCTGTGTTTGAACAGGTCAGTTATATGCTAAGTCTTTACATAGTATAAAACAAAGTCGCTCCCGCTGTCTGTACGCTTAGATCTTTTAAACTACGCAACGGATTTTAATGCAGTTCTCAGCAATAGATAGAGTGATTCAAGAAGAAGGTTTATATGCCCCACATTAGTATCTATATTGCACCCGTGCGAAGCCGGGGCGGGTCGCTAGTATATTATAATATGTATATCGACGGGCCGCAGTGAAAACCACGTATGTGTAAAATATATTTTTTTACAGGAGACAAAAAAACTGTCTTCTGAAAAAAAAATGGCCGATCAAATGTTTATACAAGTTTCTCAACGTACGTCATAGATGGCTTAGAAGTATTTGAATTGAAAGTTTGTTAAACTAGTACGTGTATGACGAGTTTATCAATCTAAAGAACAAATAAAACGCTTTTGAAGAAAATTGGATTTACGAGGTTTTCACTGCTGGGCGTCGAAATAGTAACACAGTGGACGAACTCGCCAGTGCACAGTGGTGGGAAACGAGGTGAAGTAGTCCAACAGTTAACCCTGAATGCAAGTAACCATCTGGCTGTCCCATGATTGTACGCCATTGTTACAAAAATTACGCGCCGAATTGCAAACGGTTCGGTTTTTTTCGAAGTTGGTTAAAAAGGCTTACTTCGATAAACAAACATTTTTTCATACATACTTTTGTTTGGTCCAAATTGAAAAATTAAGGCGAGGTAGGTCGTAGATGTAATACTAACAAATTGTTTTCCACTTCTAGGGCGCTCGCCACATCTTCTCGGGCGCTGTAGGCAAGAACATCGCCAACCCCATCGCCATGCTGCTGTGTTCCGCCAACCTGCTGGCTCACGTCAACCTCCACCCCTATTCGCGACAGATCAAGACTGCCATCAACAAGTATGTATTCACTCATTGTTAGATCATACCCACTCTACAGTGTGTCATTAAAGGCGACTGAAGTTCTGTCAGGAAGACGAGAAGCGGTGTCCTTTCATGTGCTATTGGATCATGACAAAAAATAGACCACCCTGGCTGGTTCCGTGGATCTCATAAGGGGCCATTCAAGTGTTACGTCAGCAGAATTTTAGTTATTTTCGACCCACCCCTCCCCCTTGTCAGCAAAAGTAAGCAAAGCTTTTTACCCCCCTCCTATGCTTACGTAAACATTGGTATATATATATATTTTTTAAACTGATCAGATTTCTTTATTGTTATTCATAAGCAGCAGTTTTTAAGTCTAGAAAAATAAGTAGGTAAATAAATAAAAATTACTGACGTAATCATCATCTGGACACCCCAGTCCCCCATGTCATCAAACATAAGCTAAGCAGAGACCCCTCACCCCCCTTTCTTGCTTACGTAATACTTGAATAGCCCCTAAGGAAGTGTGTGCACAAGACTGCCACGACCAACGACCAATGACCGCATCGACCCGTTCAACTATAGAAACTAATGCAAATCGCGGACTTTGTTGCTACAGCCATCTGATGGTCCACGCAGATTACCCCTGCCCGCGGTACCCGTGTTACGAACAGTTGTGGTCTTGGCCGTCTAGTGCGAACTACCTAGAACGTGATTAAGGAATTGTTAGGGAGGATAAGCAGCAACGTTCTTTGTAAAACATAACATCACGCCTGTATACCCCGAAGGGTTGGGCAGAGGTGTATAGTAACAGCCTCATTTCGCCGTTATGTTAAGTCCCGTGTAATGGGGGGCGAGCCTATTGTCATCAACCGGCCTCAAATCCAGACTCCGGTCTGCTACTGAGGAATTCCAAACGGAAAACTCAATAGCACTTTGCCCGACCTGGTGATCGGACCCAGGACCTCACGATTAGTAGGCGAGGCAGTGATTGTTGGTTGAACGTTCTTTTGTTACTAATAGCAAACAAAAATTACGATTACCAATCAGTCTTCTAACACCCATATTCTAAGATGTTCCTCCAAAACTTACTCGACTCATACACGACTCAGAATGGCCTCGAAAACACCTTCAAAATTGTATTCTTAGTCGCGATTTCGAGAGAACATTGAGGTTCCTCAACAGAGTCATTACGTCATAATTTGAATTATCTGCATCGCGCAAATAACGCCGCGATAAATAATTGTAAGGATTATCGTAAGCATATTCGATAGTCTTCAAAATTCATTTTTATTACATACGAACGTTGACATTTCCTTCCTTAAGGTAGGTTCAGAGGTACCTTGAGTTTGACAGATGATTCCTTACCCCGACTGAGGAAAAATCTCGAGTCGAGGACGTTTATGTCAACTATAACTACCGATGGTGGTGAATCGAGGTGGAGTCGAGTCGAGTAAGTTTTGGAGGAACGTCTTAGAATATGGGTGTAAGCATGGGGTCATATGACCGTTAATTAAAGAGGTAATTAGGGGATCCATATTCCACAGTGGACGGTTTCGTATTGATTATGCTCCCATTGCTTAATGCAGTTGCATTGCATTCATGAATGTCAATCTTTTTCCAGGGTACTAACAGATGGCAAAGTGAGGACGAAGGACCTCGGCGGACAGTCTACCACCAAAGATTTCACCAACGCAATCATCCATTGTCTCAACTAAACCATCCGCTTGGCGTCAATCAATATAAATCATGGCAACACGTGAATATGTTCGCCTTGAATATTTTAAGCGTAATTTTATTTATACCTATTTATTTAATTAGTTACAACGATCTGTGAATCAGTGAAATTAAATATACAACCTACAGTATTCAGTTTTTTTAAAGTACATATTTATGTAGATGTATAAAGTCAGTTGGAAATGTAAATAAACCCATGAAATACTTTTATATAGTTTTTATTGTTTGGGCCTTTTTTATTCCAAGGCCACACTTATGGCAATATTGTCGTTACGAGTGCCTTGATTTCTCTTAAAGGTCAGTGTTTCCGTCGTATAACTCATTTGTGGCCCAGCCACCATCACAAACTAAATGTGATTAATAGTAGTAATGTTGCGATTGTCAAAAAATCTCGCAAGACACCAGAATTTTTCGGTCTGCCACTCCGTTTATAAGATGTAAGGACCTATTGATGGTTGTGCCAAGATGAGCTCTAATCTTAGCAAGGCCACCAGTGGCGTAGCGTGGGTGTCGGATGCCCGGGGCGGAAGAAAATTTTACCGCCCTCTTATTTAGGATATTTTATTTAATATAAAATGGTTCAAATATTTACAAAATATTTTTATTATTTATTGTTAAACTTTGCCGCCCCCTAAAAAGTGCCGCCCGGGGCGGGCCGCGCCTGCCGCCCCCGCTACGCTACGCCACTGACGGCCACCTTGTATCTTCAAAAACGCAGCACCGAGCAAAAATAGTATGTCGATAATTTGTCGAAATAAATACAGGATGTAAGGATAAACACCGTTATCACTCAAATCATGGGTAGGTAACTTAAAAATAAATATAAACGACCATTTAAAAAAAAAGTACTTACGTAGTTTTTTTTTTAAAGAATTTGAAATGTTTTTGTCCGACACCGTACGCCAATTCATGGATAATACGCGCCTGAGTCAGGTGATCACTGCAACGACGGTCTTCCCGCTCGGTTCACCCTCCTGCATACGTTTACCTACACAATAGGTACACATAAACTGGATGAAACTTTCCCTTCATACTTTTCCTGGCTTAGGACAGGCAAAAATACCTACCTTAGGTGTTGCGTGACGAGTCTTTTGACAATAAAGAAAATGAAAAAAAGAAACCAAACCATTGGGGTAGGTATTTTTGGCGTAAGTATTTAAAAAGTTTATTTATCGGGTAATTTACAATGATTAAATAACTAGCACTTACCTAAATTAATCTTAACAAATGTTCACAATGGGATCCATTTACGGCCACGCATGCTTCCGCACGTTTCCGTAGGTTGTTTCGCACACGAGAAAGCATGTTATTTTTCATTGGTTTTACGTTCTACAGGATGTAAGGATAAACACTGGGTAGCACAACGACATAGCACTGAGTAGGTTACACAATTTACGCGTGAAAAATGATCGGCGCTCCGCTAACACGACACGAGTACATATGCAACGACGTGCGGTCACTAGCGTAACAGCGGATGACTGACTGTCGCCGCGCCGCCGCAGGCGCCGGCAACGCGGCGTGCACCCCCGCGCCCCTCTCCCGTGGTCAGATGCGGGTTTGTTGCCCTTGCGCATAGGGTGGAATGCTTTCGTATTGAAATTGGGACTTTCTTCAAAAACATAAAAATAAGGTTGTTCTTTTTTATTGATTTTACGTTCTATAAATGAAACCAAACCACTGGTTTCAAAGGATAACGGTGTTTACCCTTACACCCTGTATAAATCGAATAATAAATGTCTGTATGTGCCTACGTCTGTACCTACATAATAAAGAAAAAACCTACTCTTTTATTCTCCTACTTACCTACTCTTTTATTCTCCTGTTACTTTCCAGTATAATCAAATTTAGAGTTTGTGATTTTTTGGACCCAGACATCAGCACAATTTATGCACATTGGGTCACCCGCGTGAAGGCGCAACGAGTATTCCCAAGGAGGGTTGATGTCAGGCAGGCGGCCGGTCATAAAACAATAAGCCAAAACCTCTAACCACATGGATTTATAAAATACATGTTGTGCCGACCCCACCTAGTGTGGGATAAGGGCAGGGAGAAGAAGAAGTTTGTGATGGTGGCTGTGCCAAAACGTGAGAGTCATACGCTAGCGTCTCTAAATCTGCATTCCCGACAGTTCGTGATTCATAATTATTATAACGTTAAACTACAACGCATTCTCTCGGCGGCCGCACTGTAGGTGGTTATTCTTGAACTTAGTTTGCAAACAAGCAGGCCCGCCGCTAGCTGTTTCGTCGCCTGCGTGCAATACCGAATGAAAAAATGACAATGACTTGAATTACGTGATGAGTCGCTCGATTTGCCGCCCCCTGGGTGTGCCGCCCGTGTAAGGTGCACGCTTTGCACGCTCGCTTACGGCGGCCCTGCAAACAAGCGCTGCAGCTCCTTGCTAGTATATTCAGCAGATGAGAAAAGTTTAAGCTATGCGACTGAGTATGATCACCGTATCCCAGAAAAAAAAACAAATAAAACAACAGAACTGTACATGGATAGAAAAGTATGTTAAATTCGTCTTCTTAAATAATAAATTCATTTCACATAACTTTACATTCTAGCAAAAATTAAATGCTTATTACAGTTGGAAGCATGTTTATCTTTGCGTAACATTATTATAATCGTCTAGTATGGGTATGAATTCAATTTTATATACCTACATATTTTTTATAAAGGATTAGGATACAATATTTTGTTGGTCCACTAAGCAGAGGTGACGGAGGGGCATTGCATTCAGTGTTACGTGCAGAGTTGCGTCTGTTACGTGTACCGTTGAGTCTGTTACTTGCACCGTTGAGTCTGTTACGTGCATCGTTGAGTCTGTTACGTGCACCGTTGAGTCTGTTACGTGCACCGTTGAGTCTGTTACGCGCACCGTTGAGTCTGTTACGTGCACAGTTGTACATGCACGGTTGTCATCTAATCTGTATGTATAACTCTCGGAGTGGATAGCGCCTGAGTTCTTTCCGATATCATGTATTTGAGAGCATTTCGAGACACCTGGGAAATAAAAAGGTTGTAGTTTTTAGTATAATATTATTGTAACAAGATTGCAGTACCCCCTGACCCAAATTGTAAAATGCCTCCAAGTTCATGTCCCTATCTAATAATGTAGGTACATTTGTGTGCTAGATAAAGGCTGGAACCCATAAAGTGCGAGTACGGAACGGCTGCGGGTCGGTGGCAGTTGTGATGTATACAACTGTATGCGAGGTGTCACACTGCGGCTGACGGCCAGTTGCCGTTCCGCAAGGGCTCCGTGCCGCAGTCAGTGTGACACCTCGCATACAGTTTCATACATTACTGCCGCCCCGGCCCGTAGCCGTTCAGCGCCCGCACTCTGGAGGTTCGAGCCTTTAATCGACATGTTCCTATTCATTCCCGCCCTTCCAGTATTTCCCGTTAGACTGCTCGTTGAACAGTCGGCGACCATAATTCGCGAATTGCTATAACAGTCGCATCATTATCAACTATGCAAGCAGTTGTTGTCCAAAAGGGTCAACTCATACTAGAGCAGAGTCGAAGCGTCAATCTGAAACTTAACATAGCATATTCACCCTTATCTCCACAACATAATACACATATTTCTACTAAGATAAAAAAAACGAATTCTATGGAATGCGAGCGATTTTTTTTTATCTTAGTAGAAATATGTGTATTATGTTGTGGAGATAAGGGTGAATATGCTTTGTTAAGTTTTAGATTGACGCTTCGATGCGCTTCGACTCTGCTCTAGTATGAATTGACCCTAACCGGGGCAGTCAATGATTAGACTGTTGGGTGCCGTGTGGTTCCCAGCAAAGGATAAGCTACCCCTTTACCACCCAAGCCTGTCGTCAAAGGCGAGAAGGGGATTAGGGAGCGTCCTCTTGTCTGTTAATAACAACAAACTGTGATGACCAATCCGTTTGCCAAGGGTAGTGGTTATGGAGTACAATACTACAATTTCCTCTATCAATGTTCATTGTAGCAGTCACTGGAGGCCCATGTTCAGCAGTGGGCGTTTATCTAAGGGCTGATATGATGCTGACGAGACAACTGGGTATTATCGCTTCGAAATACTGAAAAATATTTAGAAGCAAACCTTCTCTGGATCTCTGTACCATTCCTCTTCCGACAGTCTCTTGTAAATCTTGAAGCCAGGACGCAATGAGATCTCGTTGATCCTCCCTATAAGAGCCTCCAATGGCATAGATTTACCTCGCTGCAACATTGTTATAATTTAAAATTGAATCGAAATAAATTGAACTGAGTTTTGTTTAAGTTAGGAATAATTTACAAAACCATTGATAAGATGACATGGCACGGATTGATAAATATTGTTTTATATAAACCAAACTCTGAACAATAGTCTGAGCATTAGTCATTTGTGACCATCAATAGACTGAACGACTAACCAATATATTTTATTTACCTATGAAAGATATCTAACTTAAGGCTCAATTCATACCGAGATGGCAGCGAGCGCCCGTGTCGCCTTACCAGTATAATAAAGTACTCTGTGGTGTCGCCGCAAGCAGAAGTGCGCCGCCGCGTTGACCGGGCTTTCGTACCCCTCAAGCGAAACTATGTATTTTAGTACCTAACGAAAATAAACTAAAATACTGCGTAATTCACGGAACTAAAACTGCGGGCCGCTGCCATCTCGGTGATAGTTGAATCCAAGTCTCGTACGTATAAACGGTGTAAATAGACCCTTAACGAAGCCGAAAGGCACTTATTCTCCACGTCATGACATTGCGATCATATTTTTGTTCTGGACTGTCTGGGAACCTTCTAGTTACGGAGATATTGGAAGTCAAAGTTCCAACTTTTTCACAACTTTTTAAAAAAATACTAGTTTTGAAGGTTGCAAATGTACTTGAAATACCTCCATTACCCGTTTACTACTCATTGCATCTATTAGCACAGTGTTTTGAGTGCGTTACATTGAGCTTTACAGTAAAACGAAATTTTTCACCCAAAAAAAAAGTCGTTTCCCAGCGACAATTTTTGCGTAGCGTAGGGTTACTTAGTTTGATGTACTGAATGCATGGTTGACGGCTTCGTGAAGGGTCTTTTTACACCTTGTATATTAGATTGTGAATACATAATACAGATTACCGTACCATCCATAATTCCATAGTCACATAATAAATAGTTCTTATTGTAGATCGTACCTTGATCGGTGGCGGTTTGAACAGCTTCTTAGGAGTAGCAACTGTTGAGATATATTCCATGTGTTTCTTCCACTCGCTCTCGGTCCAGCCTCTCTTCTTCTTGACTTCTTTGACGTCTTGCTTCTTAAGATCTATGACGCAGTTAGCTAGCTTGGCATAACCCGTTGCATTAGATGCCTCGATCATGCGGTCGATTCGTTCCATGCGTTCAGCGCTGAATCGGTGTTTGTACAACTTCTTTATAATTATAAACTTTCTGAAAGATAATTATATAGGTAGACATAGGGTTGCCATCACCTAAACTGCTGACACCAGACAAAAATTTAAATAACCGGACATTTTGTCGGAATTGGGATTTATCCCCGGAAGTAGGTACTTGAAAATAATAAAAAATATGAAATTTAAATTTTACATGTATAGCCAAAATAAGAAACGAACGAAAATGCCAACGTGAAGGACGTTCGGGTTTCTTTCGGTCACTTTTTGGGAACCACCCCGGACACTCCCGGACGCCCTCTCAAACTAGGACAAATCCGGGGAAACTCGGACTGATGGCAACCTTAGGTAGACAGGATATAAAGTATTATGATATGTATATGGATGTTAAGTATTATTTAACTCCAGATGAATAAGGAACCTGGCAAAACTGAAAGAAAATGGCACAGCGGCGAAATGTCCACCCTTAGTGTTTGGCCAGACTGGCAGCGCGGTGCGGGGAGCGGCGCGGGTGCGGGAACGCGCGCGATTTACCTCGACGGTCCCTACGAATAATCCCGTAACTACAAAACACAAATTTTACAGGAGAGCGCTTCAAAGTTTCAAACACGTGTACATCATGTTCTACTTAACGTAATGTCATGAAATTTGGTATATAGGTTTAATATGTGATTTGTATTATAAAAAATAAAAAGATAGGTCATAAAAAACACTTTTAGTGTATTATTCGTCACTTACTTATACATCCAACGTTGTTTTTGGTCATCAATGACCTCTGCCAACTCCAACTCAACAAAGGCAAAATAGTCACCTTCGCTGATGACACTGCCCTCTTTTTTAGTGGACAGAGCTGGGAGGAGGTCTTTAATGTTGCTCAGGGAGGTTTTAACCGAGTTTGTGAATGGCTCCATTCCAATATTCTGACGTTAAATGTTAACAAAACTAAATATGTTACGTTTGCCCTTCGATCTAACCAACTGCCTCCACCATATTTTAACATCTACTCTCATGCTTGTGTTCCTGAAGATACGTCCTTGTGCTGCTGTCCCGATCTCCAGAGAACTGATGCTATCAAATACCTTGGTATCATTGTAGACCAATTCATGACCTTTAAACCGCATATAAAAGTCCTTGTAACTCGGTTGCGCAAACTAATCTATATCTTCAAAACCCTTAGACACGTAGCGGACCGCCGGGTTATCAAGATGGTGTACGATGGTTTATGCCAATCTCTTATCGACTATTGCATTATATCCTGCGGAGGTGCCGCTAAAACCCATCTCATTGAAGTGGAAAGGGCCCAGCGTGCCATTCTAAAAGTTGGCGCCGGCCTTCCCCGCCTATTCTCAACAGCAGAGCTCTTTATGGACTGGAATATACTCTCTGTTAGGCAAACCTTCGTATTGCGAACGGTGCTTAGGCAGCACTCTCTGTTACAATATGATCCGAATCTTCTTAGGGATAACCGCCGAAAAGGCAGGGTATGCCAAACACAGACTTCCAGTACTGCACACTCGCGTAATTTCTTCTTCTTTCTCGGACCCTACTTGTAGCTTTTTTGAAGTTTAATAACATCTTCAATATATATCCCCTAACTAATTATAAGAGTAAAACTTCAGTCACTTCATATTTGAAAACTCTCGACTATCAGGGAACCGAAAACTTGCTGATCCCTCTGCGATAGACTATCTCAATTAAATGCTCATCCCCTCTACTGCTTCTACCTACCTACCTACTTACCGTGATACCATAATTCATACCCGCAATACACTAACTCAAACAATCCTCTTACATACCTTCTTACATCTCTCTCACTCACATGCTATTGTTACTCACGCACACATACCCACACACTAGTATTTCTTCAATCACTTTTGTAAGCATGTTGTATTTTTATTTTAATATTTTTTATCCTATACTTAGTGCACATATTTCTCATCCAAAGTTTCCTGCATTCTTGTACAGTCAAAAATAACAGGCACCTAGCTGCGGGAGGGTCCTGGTGACCTGTAATACAGGTTTTTATAAAAACCTATCTCAGGCACCAGTCTCTTACAAAGTTAGCTTCTTGTTCGTGCACAACTGTTAAGCTAGCATTAAGTACATAACTTTTGTAGAGAAAAAATAAACGTTTATATTATTATTTTCGTTTATTCATTCTATATACATATAAATTATATTTTTAAATATTTCTACAAAAAATATAAAAAAACATTTAAAAATATAAAAAATAGTAGCCCACCGGCATCGGGAACAGGGTCCAAGCTACCGGTGGTCAGGGCCTCAGAGAGAGGAACTTCCTGACAATACGTGCCGTGTCCAGAAGTACCGCTTTCTGTATCAGGCCTTTGACCCAGCTGCCCAACGAGAGCCTCGTCAGATGGTGGTCGAGGCTCTTGGCTATTAAGCCATTGGCCGTAACGACTATCGGCACAATGACTGCTGAGTCAACCTCCCACATGTCGACAACCTCGTGTGCCAAGTCTTGATACTTAATTTCCTTATCTTTCTCGGCTTTCACAAGGTTCTCGTCATGCGGGACAGTGATATCAACAATCATTGTGAGACGCTCTGTTCGATCTATCACCACTATGTCAGGCTTATTGGCAACAATAGTCCTGTCGGTGATGATAGATCGGTCCCAGTACAATGTGATATGACCATTCTCGAGAACTGGGTCGGGCACATACTTGTAGTATGGTACTTCTGCGTCCACAAGGTTGTATTTCAGAGCAAGTTGCTGGTGGATAATCCTAGCTACTAGGTTGTGTCTGTGTAAATACTCGCCGTTAGCAAGACGAGAACAACCGGAAATAATATGTCGAATGGATTCACCGGGACAGTGACATGCCCGACAGATGTCAACCGTGCCGTCCTTCACAATATATTTCCGGTAGTTGTTCGTCATCATAACTTCGTCCATAATTGCACAGACAAAACCTTCGGTTTCCCCAAAGAGATCACCGAAACGTAGCCAGGCTACGGACGCTAGGAAGTCTACATCGGGCCCATGAAGGGCCCGGTAAAAGCGTCCGTGAAGCTCCTTGCTCTGCCATACCTCCCTGCGGCCATTAGTATCCAGTACTACAGGCTTGCGCCAGTTCTCTTTAGCCAAGGAGAGCGGGGTGAATCCTTTGTCCACTGCGACTACATCTCGATGCATCCCCACGTCAGCTTGGAGGAAGTACTCCCTGAGGCTGCACACCTCGCGGTTGTGGAGGGTCTTAGCATTTAAAAAGCCTCGACCCCCACACTTCCTCGGAATGTACAGCCTCATCACCGATGAACGTGGGTGATGCATTCGGTATGCAGTCAGCAGCGTACGGACCCTCCTATCCAGGGCGTCAAGTTCAGTCTGAGTCCACTTGAGTATGCCGAAGGAGTACATCAAGACCGGCATGACCCAACCGTTAAAGGCGCGCACCTTATTTCCGCCTGATAAAAGACTTTTAAGTACCTTTTTCAGGCGGCCATAGAAGCGCTCCCGTAACGATTGCTTCATGTCGGTCTCATTGATGCCTAATGCCTCCGACATGCCCAAGTATTTGTAGGTTTCGGTTGAGGAGAGGGATCTGAGGTGTATGGAGTCCGAGAGTTGTGTTCCCACGGATTCCATAATCCCTCCTCGCTTTACATGCATGACTGCACATTTGTCCACACCAAATTCCATCCTGATGGAATTACTGAAAGTTTCAGTTACTTTCAGTAACTTCATCAGTTGCAAGTTGTTGGGGGCAAAGAGTTTCAGATCGTCCATGTAAAGGAGGTGGGATATTACCTGACCACCTCTTCTCAACCGGTAGCCTAACCCTGAACCCTCAAGCAATGTGCTCAGAGGGTTCAAGGCTAAACAAAACCACAGCGGACTCAGACTATCACCCTGGAATATACCTCGCTCAATCCTTATTGGTTCTCCTCTCCCTTGAATTTGCCGACATCCTGGATAGTGAAGGACTGTCCTCCATTGCCCCATACATGACGTCAGGAAGGCGCATAGAGTTGTATTCACTTTATACAACTCCAGCACCCTCATGAGCCATGTATGTGGTACTGAGTCGTAGGCCTTCTTATAATCTATCCAACATGTCGACAGATCCTTTCGGGATCGGCGAACTTGTTGGCTAATGGCCATATCTATGAGGAGTAGCTCCTTAGTACCGCGGGACCCATTCTTACATCCATTTTGAGAGACGGACATTATAGAATTATATAAAATATGAGAATTAATTTTGGCTCTCAAAATAGACGTAAGAAGTTTATAGACCGTCGGCAAACATGTAATTGGTCTATAATTCTTGGGTTCCGCAGTACTACCTGATTTATGGAGCAGGTGGGTAACTCCTGTTGTAAGGAACTCTGGAAGCGACCCAGATTCCAAAGACGACTGGAATTGTGAGGCCAAACGAGCATGTGAACTGCGTAACCATTTTATCCAGAAATTGTGCAGTCCGTCTGGGCCAGGGGATTTCCAATTCGCCATTGGACGGACTGCACTGGTTACGTCTTGGGGGACAATAGTAATGTCCCCCATTTCCTTAATCGGTTCACACGCTCGCTGGACCTCCTGCATCCAGTCACCTTCAGTGTGAGTGACAGGCATCGACCAGATATTGCGCCAGAATGTATTCATGACATCATTATCCGGTGGATGCGCGTCATTCACATCGTGATCAGGTCGCTCCCAGGTTCTGTATAGCCACCTTTCATCGCTATGAAACATGCGATTCTGGGTATATCGCTCCACTCGCCGCTTATACCTCCGAATACGGTTTGCCCATGCATAAACCTTCTGCTTCAGGAAGTCGATGCGCTCTGTGACACGGGACATGTAATCTCGAGGATTGATATCAGTCCCCGAGAATGCCCGTCTCACAAACCGCATCACTCTAGGGCGAGTATTGCCCTCCCTGAAGCAGATTAGTTTGCCAATGAGCGCTCTAGCCTCGTTAATACGACGTTCAATCCTGCACTGCCAGGCTGGTACGGCGGGTTTTGGTCGTGTAGCTTTGTCATTATTATCAAATTTGGCGTAAGCTACACGACATGCCGCAACAGCCGCGCAGTACAGGATTGAATGAGTATCTTCGAGGTTTTCGCTGTTATCAAAATAACTTGATAACAGCGAATCTAGAGCACACATTAGCGCCCTATTTTTTCTATGCATCGGCAAACGGGGTATGCGTGGTCTAATGTTTGGCGGAGTGAACCGATACTCTCGAATCGCAAGCTCCAAAGCGCTCCTCAATTGTTCATTGCACTAGGTACTTACATTTGTAACCCTATCATCGCTCTCCTCGTTAGCGTGGGTGGGCAACGGCGGAACCACAGTTGGGGTTCGCGGTTGGGCCGCAGTCTGCGACTGGAGAGAAATGATAGCGTTACTCTGTACTTCAGAGCGTAGCCTATCAAGTGCGGCGTCAGTCAACCTGTGATCACGTTGAATGACTCGCACCTGATCCGACAATCGTTGTGCCGAGACGTTGACAGTAGGCTCAAGTACCTGAAACAGAGAGAGCATCCGACCACGGTACGCGGTCAGGTTAGTTCCCCCCTCTGTAGCCCCAAAGTATGCGCGCATGCAGTTCTCGTTCATGGTTGGAGTCCAACGCATGCGCTGCACACTTCCACCGGCAGCGGGGACCCTGTCAGAGGCCAGTGGGCCTCGAGGTCTCAAACTGTCCGGCGGTCGGCCTCTTCCTCGTCGTCTTGCTGGTGGTGGTGAAGTAGGCGGCGAGAAGTATTCGTCGCTCGAGCTCGACGCAACTGCAGCGGCCGGTGTTACATCACTCACGATTGAGGAGTCCGGCGGCTGCGAGGCGGAGCTGAGCGACGGGGCCGAAGATCTTGGGCGTGTGGTCTCTGTTAAGGCTTTCGCCCGACTTCTTGTCAACATTTTAAGTCTTCATAAATTTATTGGATGTTCATTAGGCTGGGTATTGCTGCTTCTTCTTTTTTTTTTTCATTTTGGTTACTTTTATTGCTGTATAATAATTGTTTATAGGTGAGATATTATAATTATTATATTATTATACATCGGAATCATCCGTAATGCAAATACCTTAAGTGGTACTTACTAACTTTTATGTTCCTTATACATCGAAATTATTCGGAATCTTCCCTATTGCAAGTGGTACTTATTGACTTTTACGTGGTAGTCTTTAAATTAATCAAAGTCGTAATTGCCATTTATGAAATTTTACGTGGAGTATTATGTATACCATGCACCCAACACTTAAATACTGCTTACAACATTAGTGTAAGTGATTGAAGCATTCACAAAATTGAGGAAGTTCCCCACAAGAGCATGGATCTGGAAATGTCAAAACAATCTGGTTGTCTTATATAAAACGGCGCAGCAGTGTAGGTAAATTGTATTAAAAAGTATAAAAAGTAAAATCCAAAGTAAAATTACTGGACTGCCACTGCTGTGGTTCTACGTCGGAAATTTTGGTCAATTTTGTAGTTATGGGAAATGTCGTGTGTGGATTTAAAGATCAATTTGCTAAGTTAGACTTATTTTTGTTAAACTAAACGATAGTCTAGGGTAGCCTGAAGGTCGCGAAAACAAAACATGCAAATCGCGTATCTACCACATGGGATTCTACGTAGGGACCGTCGACCTGTCCGCAGTGGAGCGTGGCTTCGTTCTGAGCGTTGTCGTGTCCAGTGTTTGTCAAAATATTATATGGATGAAGTAGACTTATTTTTACTGGAAAATTCTTACTAAAAAACGATGTTTCGACATCCACAGTGCAGATCGTGCTTGAATAGCACTTATTAATTCTTCAACATTTAATTTTGAAGACGCCATCACAACAACGCGCGTGGTCAGCTCGAACTAGTTTGAGATCCCCCGCTCCCGCGCGGGTTGTCGCTTGCCGCCCGCGCTCTCACTGCGGCCACTTGTATGAACGACCTCTGGCGTGAGCTACCCGCGCGCTCCCCGCGCCATGTAGGCCGCGCCGCTTCCCGCGCCTGCGTGCCCACTATGGTCACTCAAATGAAGTTCTTCTGTTTGAACTCGCCGCACCGCGCCCGCGTTTGCAGTCTGGCCAAAGGCTTATTGGGACAAACACTCCAGTGTTTTTGGATGTAAGATTTGTTTATTTCGACAATTCGATTTGTGAATTCAGAGAGTTAAGCTTCGTAGTTTTATAGGGTTCCGTAGTCAAATTAGGAATCCTTGTAGCTTCGCCATAATATCAGTCTGTATGTCACAGCCATTTTACTCGCAGATTGTTAGTGGTACCTATACCTAAAGCTGAAATTTGGCATGGCAACACATATTTATAAAGCCTACGAAATTATGAAATGAAATCGTTTAATTTATTAGTTTAGCTTAGCTCCATACGTTACGCTTGACTAAAACATTATATAGCCGTACTGACTACGGAACCCTACACTGCATGATCCGAAAAGCACTTGGCCGGTTCTTTAAACATTTGATATATAATCTAGGTATAGTAAGGATTTCACGGGTACCTACTCTAAGCAAGACTAGGCCTTTGCACTGGCCAGAATTAATCTCCAGTTTAGGTTCAGAAGGTTCAATTCACAGAATGGTTATTTCACAAATCGTCTAGTTTCCATAACATCCAATTACTGAAATGACTAATTTCTCAAAATGTCTATGTTCCTCTGTCTTTGGCATATTTAAGTAGTCGCCTTTTAAGACTTACAAGAGGAAAGATGATAAAAATATCATAAACATACATAACAGTTAGCGCATTACTGTCCCTCTGCTGGGCACGGGCCTCTTCTCAGAATGAGAAGAGTTTAGGCTTTAGTCCACCACGCTGGCCTGGTGCGGGTTGGCAAACTACACACATCATCGAGAACAAATAAACGCTTACCTAACATATGGCCACGCAACATCGTGCACCCTATCGGAAGCTTGACCACCCAAGGCAGACTTCCTGACGCCTTTATCGGAATACATGGGCATACCTTCCATAGATTCTAAAATATAATTCCGTGGCACACTGAGTATGTTCGTTCTCTTGGCTATCTTGTAAGGGAATGTGTTAGTGGGTGGATCAAACTTTACTTTACCCATTTTGATAGCTAGCCGTTCGGAGAGTTATAATACTTAATAAATATTGGTGCCCGGGCTTACATTTCTGTTCTATATACTATTACTTTGGTAACTTGTTTTAGCTGTTCATTATTGTGAGGTGTGTGATACTGACTGACTGACACTGACTGCAGTGTGTTTTGACAGACGCTTTGAATTAGGAATGTTAATTTTTTTATAGGATAGTTGTTAAACGTCTTGTGCTCGGTAAAGACAGGTTCAGATGGGTCGAATAGCTTTCAACAAATGACTTGATCAATAAAGGTAGAGTGCGCGCAAGATAACTCTGCGCGCGGCCAAAATCGGAACTAATCATGTTCCGCCATAGTGTTGCCGTTTTATTAACTTTGTCACTAGATCTACCTGATTTTAGGAATAAAAGAAAATATAATAATAAATATTATAGTAGACCTCATTAGACGATAATAATAGAGTCATTCCCAGGTGCCACCTCTGGTGACGCCCCCACTGGTGGCAAATGGGACATTTTAAAATAAAAATCCCAGTCGTCACCAGTAGTGGCGTTGATGGTGGGGGCAACTGGGAATGACTCTAATAATCATAATGCATTGTTTTCACTCACGGCACATTTATAAGCTTTGTTCTTTTCTTTTACAAATTACGTAAAAATACTAATTAATTTAATTGATAGGTAGTAAATTTAAACGTACATAACTTAGCTCAATTAAAATATAATAAACCGCAAGAGGGCTGCCCAATTTTAATGCTCACGAGTATATTACTTTTCCTTAAAAAGTAGGACTTTGTATTTTTGCGATCATGTCAACATTTAACACGCCCTCCGTCGCGCGCAGAGTTATCTTGCGCGCACTCTAGAAACGTTTTTGTAGTGTCAATTTCATTGAAAGTCTGTTCAGACGGTTCAAATCGCATGCTATTTAGTAGTTGATCAACTAGAATCGAATCGTGTGAACCTCGTATAAGGGCTAACAGGCTAATGCTGAATTCACACTAGACTTACATGTCGTGTCCTGACGCGTCAGTAAGTGCAATGGGAAGGGCAACGCAAAACGAAAGCAGATGGCAGCACCTACATACTAAGATATTTCAACCAATCAGAATCATCAGGTTGATATTAACATTAATTTCAAACACATCGCAACCAATAAGATTGCATTGGTACAATCGAAAGTGGCGCCATTAGTTCCACAGTTGCCTACTCCATTTCGGATTCATAGATTTTGTATGAAGGCGTACATACCTACTAGAATTACGTGTCGCGTATTACGCAACACGTAAGTTTAGTGTGAAGCTGGCATAAGGCCGCATTTAAGGCCTGGTCAGACAGAGAGAGTGGCTGGGTGTGATATTCACGTCACGTGTTTCGCGTGCTTTTGGCGTGCGAATTATTTTAGGTAGAAAGAAGGCAGCCCACGCCTATCTACCAGCGCTAATCGGAATCGTCCCGCGCAACTAGTCCATCATACAGTAGTAGACTCCATCATGCACTACTGCTCGTAAACTTTGAGAAAACCAGGTTTGATGTTATCAGGTGCGTAAATTTCATTTTTATAAAAAAAAAACAACACATCTGTTCATGAAAAACGTTTGTATTAGATTCTTAACATAAAATATTGATCTCACATAACTTAACGAAATACTGATCTCATAACAAACATTTTAAACCAACGACAGCCTTGTTTCACATCTGTTCCACCTATAAACGAGCTGTGAAAGTCACCGACATACGAATCAACCGAGATCGTATTAATACAAAACAATAAAGCAAAAAGAAATGAGAAGAAAAAAGCTGATTTGAAATAAGAATAAGCCACAAATACTATTTGTACCACACAGGGTTGCCAGATGATACGAGATTTTATATATTTATCGAATATATATTATTCAATATCGACAATATAAATAAGTACATTTTTTGTTGAATTTCATTTTCGGATTTCTTGATTAATTAAATCGTACATTTAACTTCTATTCTCATATAATATTTTTCCAATCTGGCAACACCAAAACGCATGCGAAATAATTAAGCATATTGAGACCCTAAACCTTTAGGCGCCATTATTGCAAATAAAGAAAGACTAAAGAAATAATAAAAAACTTTGTTCGAGTGACATACAATTTTATAGGTGAAATCCATTGAATAAGTGACAAAAGTCTATAAAGATTCCCACACATTATCAATTTACTAGAAAAAGTATCAAAAAATAAAAAAAAACGATTTATTTTCTCTTACCTACATTTTAGCATGCAATAATGTGTGCTAACCTTTATAAAGAAATGTACGGTGCCAAAACATATGAAGGCCCGTGCAACAATAAATATTTAAATAAATTCACAAATTCTTCAAAAATGCATAATAATGCTTTTAGAAATTGACAAAAAATCTGCGGATGTAATAGCACCCATAAAAAATAAATTGACGTTCAAGATATTAAAGTTTCAGATATTTTTTTGTATATGTAATACCTATTATTGCAAGAATACGTATAACAAGATCACATCTTGTAAATATTTGCGTCCCATTTTTTGTATTTGGCAAGATATGTTCCGAAATAGTTAAAAATCTGGTAACACTGTTTTACATTTAAAATGTACAACACCCGTTTCAAAGATATATTTATTTATCGTATGTATATATAACATAATTACATACGCCTAAGCAACAATGTGCTGCATTACTTTCCATTTTCGGAAGAAGGCTTTGTCCAATAGTGGATTTTTATAGGTTAAGTAGAAAATCTTGTCAAAATTGTTCTTTTTCTAAAGATAAGTGGCCCTTAGCTAACAGAGGAAATTAACAAGTTTTTAAGTAATAACAATCATATTCTCTGGAAACAAAAAGAAAACTAAATAATTAGCCGCTCTTTCAATAACAATTTAAATAATAATTTAATCTTTATCTTTATCGATGATCTTGTTATACGTATTTAATTGACTACAGATACCGCTCCCGCATCGGCGGTGACGTCATTCCCGCCGTTGTCTACGCCAGTGACGCCCTCATCTTTCGGGTCACTGACGTTAGTTCCCCTAGCCTCTACACCTTTGATGGGGTTTCCGTATAGATCAGCGGTTGAGATGATTGCGGGCTGTGGCGTGTCTCCACGGGGTGTGATGTCTTCTTCCAACATTTTCTTGTGCTTTTGTCGGTTGACAAAGCTGTAATGAGACTTTCGATTAGTATGGTACATAGAGTAGATATTTGTATTCTGAATTATATTTGATATTAAAAATGGAAGTTGGAAATACAAAACTTTAAATGTAATATCATTTCAGTAAAATATTGAACGTAAAAAAATTATAATCTTTTGTAATTTTTTATGCTCTAGCTATTAAAGACAAATTCTATCACCGAGTCGCGAAGTAAGTTTAAAATTCAGAATACGTAAAATAACATGCTGTTGTTAAACAATAGAAGTGAGAAGTATATTACACAATAGTTAGGAAACAAGAACAGGTTTTACTTATTCATGAATGTTGTTTGAGACAAACCCCCAAAAGCACGATGCCGGGTCTGATGGACAGTAAAGTATTTTTTTAAAATATTTGTGATACAAACAACATTTACAAATAAGATATTGACGTGAAGTATTTACAACTTGCGTGTTGAAACAAAAATGCAATTCATCTGTTAGAAAACAATGTTGGTATAAATAAATGCTGTTTAAAATCTAGGCCATTTCTTGTAATCACAATTATAGAATGGATAAAGTTACTACTTCGAGAATCATGTCATGTCACTACTACACTGGTCTTCCTCCGACTCCGACCTCTGACTTTTTGGATTCATGTGCGTATTGTATAATTTTATTATTACTTGCTTAAAAACGGTGAAGGAAAACATCGTGAGGGAACCGGCATGCCTGAGAGATATTTCTCGACGGAATGTGAAGCCAAGTCAGAGGCCCATGGGCGGCATAAACTCTGACACCAGGTCAGTTACAAACCACACGAAAAGAAGAAGACTGGTCTAATAAAAGACACTGCAGAAGGTATATGTACCTAGGATTCAGGTCTGGCGAAGTGCAACGGAGTGGATAGAAGCGTAACTAAGAATGCAAAAAAAAAATACGACACGTTTGGTGCAGTGCCTGAGCGATCGGCTCCTGCGCTACGGGTCGTGGGTTCGATTCCCGCACGGATCAAATATTTGTATGGCCTACAAATAGTTGTTCCGGGTCTGGGCGTTTGTGCATGTGAAGATTGGTGTCTGTAAATGCACCCACGATACAGGAGGAATCCTAGTTTGGGTAACGTTTTAAAAAGATTATTGACATGTATTTGTATTATTAAAGTTCATAATTGCACGTGCTATACTGGAGGTCGTGAAGGCCGACCGCAGCCCAGTCGGCTGCCGCCGCAACTGGGCGCACCCGCTGCACCACGTCCACTCGATTGTCGCTAAACGACATGCAAGTTTGAACTTTAGCCATTATAGATACGTGTCAATTCTCTTTATTGTATTCTAAATGAGGCTTCAGTTCGTTCTGAAGCGCGATTACGCGCGCCACAGCGCTTCAACAACCTTTGCCAGGTATGAATCATAGTTTAGAAGGATGGATGGTTGTTGTAACGGTAATGAGGGTTCAGAGATAATTAATTAAGGTCGCAGACGACAAAGCAAGGTGGAAAAGATTGACTCCAGGTCATCGCTAACTAGTTTACTTGCATAATTATGGTCCACTTTGCCCAGTGAATACCAAGGTTGATCTTTGCAAAAGTTAAGATTGTCAGATCATGCAAAAGTGGTGCTTTCAGATCAGAATACAAAATTGTATGAACGAAATTATAGTCATAATTTATATTATTTTTTATCTACAAGATTAATTAAACAGCATTTATATATATCAACACCTGTAACTTCATACACATTTTTAACAATAACGAGCACATTTTAGTATTGACGTCGACAGTGTAATGTGCCTTTAGTTTTGTTACCATGCAACCTGAAAAGTCACGCTAAACCAATGCAAACATAGTGGAAACTATGTCGTCGTTGTTTCCATAAAAAGAAAGACTAATAATGATTGCTTTTAATGTAAAATACGTACACAAAACTCATGCTATAAATCTCCTAAAACCATTTTTTTTTTACTTTTTATTACTTTATAATAATAAATCAAGTTCCAAGACTATGGGCAATAACTTTTTTGTGAATAATTTAAGTAGTGTATTAAATACATTAGAGTCTAAATTATGTATTAAGGAAAAGAGAATAATGTTTAAAACCCCTCCATTGTGTACCAAAAAAATTAAAAGGTCTAGTTTTACTATCCTCCGAGAGAGGCGCTGTCCGTTGTGAATTCTATAACGGTCAATAGGTGATCTCATACACAGTAAAACCTTTCATAAAAAACAAACTAAAAATAATGGAGTGCGCACGTCGTGTTATTTTTTAATAAAAAGCCTCATAAAACAGCATTCTATTGCTACCAAGCGAAGCATAGCACGTGTCCACAATGAATGGAAACTCGGAACCCAACACCTCAACCCCAACAAGTACATGTTGACATACCTCCCATACTGTCACGACAAACCGTGAATGATGTTGATGTTTATTTTTATATGGAAAATAAAAAAAAAGTTTCTCGTTTAATTTTGTTGACATTTTTATAACAATAAGTCATTGTTGCCAATTAAAAAGTTCAACATCTCTGTTGATCTGCGTTGCTATCCATCTTTTTCGCCTCGCCATAGTGTAAAATAAATACATATAGCAGTTTGATAATGAATAATTATGATTTTGCCTTCCAGCAATATCGCACACCAAAAACATTACAACAATAATATCTCAATATAGTAAACGAAATCATGTAATTCTTCCAAACCTCGTGATGTAATGCTGACATAGATTAACCCTGCACGGGATACCTTTGAATTCAATACAAAAAAATTACACGAAGTAAACATGTGTTCTTAACGTGCAGCATTTTAGCACCCCGAGTTAAATGACCGCGCGGCGAGCGATACTGCGCAATTCGCTCGGGGTGCTAAAATGCCGCACGTTAAGAATACATGTTTACTTTTTGTATTTTTTTTGTATTAAATCCAAAGGTATCCCGTGCAGGGTTAATCTATGTCAGCAGTACATCACGAGGTTTGAAGGAATTACATGATTTATTTTACACCCTGTATTTGTAAATTTATATTTTTTTTCCCAAAATGACCCCGATGGTACCCTTTATTTCCAAATTTCGTTCACAATGCGCTTTAAACCCATACATTGTAAACTCGTATATCCTTACCAGAACAGACCAAGATATAGATATAACGATAAAAAAACGAATTTCTAAATTCAAACTAAGTACATACTTGATTGTTTTTTATGGAATTTTTACAACTTTGACGTCAAAAGCAAAATGTCGGTGCAAAAGTATAGCAATAATGAAACGCAAGATGTTATAATTATGTAAAAAACCATGAAGGTATAAGTAAAAACGGAGAGCGCATTACGAACACCTACTGAACGTCAAAACATTTGGCCTTGAATATTTACTTTGGAACTCTGTCTCTTTCTAAATAGGGTATTTAGAAAGAGACAGAATTCCACCGTAAATATTGAAGGCCAAATGTTTAGATTTTTAGTACCTACATGCTCGTAGTGTGATCTCCATCTTTACCTATACCTTCATGTGTCAAACTAATAACGAGGTAGAGATAAACTACGATAACATGACCCGTCCCTCCAAAATTCAAAACACTTCAATGTATTTATGAAAGTATTTATAAAGCACCACCAATACTCCCAACGCACGAGTGCGTGTTGAGACAGTCGTCAAACAAAAACTACAACTACATACACACTCTTTCGTAAAGATGTGACTAAACACATTGAAATAGTAATTTGGAGGGGCGGGACATGTTATCGTAGTTTATCTCTAACGCGTTTATAGTCTCGTATCTCTTTATCACAATCGGATTATGTTGCTTTTTAGCTCGTATAATCACAGTGAAGATGTGCTACAAGCTTTATTTTGTGCACGGATAACAGCTGGCGTTTTGCCAGTATACAATAAAATGTATAAATAAATGTATTTTTTTTAAATTGCTACTAAAAAGTTAACATTAAACCGACCTTTGTCGATATCACTATAATTTGACCTCTAATTTACGTAATAACGGAGGTCAAAGTTTTTTGACATTTATAATAAGATATTATACAATCTTTATCTGCGACATTGCTCTATATCTTAGTCCGTACCCGATGCAATAAGTAATATAAAAAAAGACGGCAAAAGATTACGATTACAAATAATGACATCTAATGAGTTGGGAGCCTACTGTGAACTTTTAAAATAATTTTTAGTCTGTGCAGTTTGACCAGCCACCCCCTATCAGGGTGTTTAAACTGTCTGGTAATAAGTTCATGGTAGGCCCCTTGTATTTAGTGCAAAACAGAACAGATGAACAATAATAATGGTAACTCACCAAGCTTTGATTTTCTGGTAGACGTAGATGCACGTCATCGGGACTGGGGTCATGATGGCGCATGATACGGGAACCACTGGAAGTACAATATTAGGAGATAAAATTTGAGGGACTCATTACTAAATAGCTTAGGTATTGATATTAAATAGCTCTAGGATTTAGGAGCGCACTTTTTACAGCAGGTTATAGATTGAAAAATATCCTTGCAACCCATATACAAATTATGTAACGCTGATAAAATTGAATTTTATTTCAGTAAGAAGAGTTTACAAAAAATTTGTTGCACAAAGATAAAATTCGCAGAATAAAAAAATAAAATGCCTCTGTATACCACACTAGGAAAGCCTTTATCGTGGATACCAATGATATAGTCGCCGGCACGTAACTTGGCTAGGTTTTGGCGTAGTGGGAGTAAGTTTGCGCACACAGCACTTAGAGCAACACAAAAATGCTTGTGGTCACTTTTATTCTATGGTTATTGCCATAATTTATTTTTAATCATGTCTATTTAGAATAAAGGAATAAAGGAGAGGAATTCTCTTCTCTACTCTTGCCAAGCTACGTGCTTTCTACGTAGCCGAGCAGTTATTGGCGAAACTTGAAGGGTCTCCAAACAAAATATTTGAAGCGATTTCGTTTGCGATTATTATACGCAATAAAGGTGCCCGATTACTGTAAGCATGGGACTTAAAATGGTGGCTCCACTTGGTTTTTTGTTACTTGCCTCTTGCTCACACAATTTCTTTGGGAGCGAAAGTCACATGGCCTACCATTTAGAATCTCACTGGGTAGTAAGTATTTTACCTGTAGTAAGATCTGCCTCGGGCTGTCCGAGTGCGTATCGCAGCAAGAAGATGGCGATACCAGTGTTCTGAATGCCGGTCTCTATGGAGATGGCTAACGCGTCAGGGTGGGGCTGCCTGCAGACGCGAGCTAAGGCGTAACCGAAGCAGTAACCTAGCCAGGGTATGCCCATACCGGCTACTATGATCTGTAAAAAAGATAAGATTTTAATGGCAGACAATTATGGTGGAAGGTGGATCTAAAGTACAGGATTAGAGCCGTCAATAGACCTAGCGTGCATTAACGTGACAACTCGTAAAGAATTTTGACAAATCGTGAATGACCCCTCACTGGGCCGTCGTAAGCGGGCGTGCAAAGCGTGCACCGCACGCGGCGCGGGCGGCACACCCAGGGGGCTCAAAATCGAGCGACTCATCTAATTGAGACCAATTTCAATTTTTTCGGTTTTGTGTCACTCAAGATACAGGAGTAATCGAAAGAGTGAGGGGAGCGTCTAAAAGAAAATAAAAGCTCGCACGCGGGCGGTAAAACAGCTAGCGGCGGGCCTGATCTCTCAGGTAGTGTCATTGGTCTGTCCATATAGCAGTGATAGCGTAACGGTTGAACGCTTGCCTTCCATGCAGGAGGGTCTGACTTTACGAATTCATCTGCGTATCAGAATTTGAGTATCACTTACGTTAACGGTGAAGGAAAATATCGTGAAGAAACCTGCACAACTTAGAGGGCTCCAAAAAGTTCTCGATGGTGTGTAGTCCGCAAACCCGAACCAGGCCAGCGTAGTGGACTAAGGTCTAAACCCGGTCATTATGAGAAGGGGCCCGAGCCCAATAATAGGACAGTAATGGACTGATTGTTATTTTGTGATTCTGTGAAATAAGAGCTTATGATGTGGGACATCTAATGCGGCGAACTCGCGATGGCAGACCTTCGCAACTCATCGGCTCTCTTCGGTTTGATTCAGGCAGTTTTATTTACATAATAAATTTTGATGTTTGACATCTGCCAAGCGTCCCGCGACGGTAAATCTTTTTATTATTACTTTAAATTTCAATATAACATTTAAGATTCTCTTGACATCACACGTTGGTCAAATTTTACGACACCAATGGAATAACTGACGTGCCATTGCTTTGCTGAGAAATGGACGGCATTCCACAACGACAATACCGATTATCTAAATAAATTAATATTTATTTCCAGTAAGTTCATACAGGTAGCTTTAACAAATGTTGTTTGACTGTCTATAATATATTTTTTCTAAATACGACTTGCTAGACACATATACATAACATTACGCCTGTATTCCCCGAAGGGTTGGGCAGAGGTGTATAGTAACACCCTCATTTCGCCATTGCGCCATGGGCACAAATCCAAACACCGGGCTGCTACTGAGGAACTCCACACGGAAAAACCCAATAACACTTTGCCCGACTTGGGGATCGAACCCAGATCCTCACTCACGATCAGCAGTCGCGCTTGCTACCACTAGACCAACGAAGCAGTATAAATAAAAACGAAACATATCTTACCTCCCAAGTAAACAATTCGAATATATACAAATTGGTAACTATAGCGAATACGATGATAAACAGCAGCAGGGTTGTCGAGAAACCCTTGAGGATCCGCACCATGAACGCGGCGAGTTTGGGCGTCCAGCGTTGCATAGCCAGCCCTATGCCCAAAGGCACTAATAGGCCTATGACGAAGGTCGCAATGCGCATGTACGGGACCACTATTTCTGCATTACGGAACACCACTTGGCCCAAGGAGAATAGCCATGCGGGCATGAAACCTGGAATCAGAACAAGGGAATTAGGTAGGTCACTCTGATGGCCGTTCACTGGAAGGCTAAATGTCATATTGGCTAGTCATTGAATGGCGGCGGTCAACAAATGGGCTAGGTGATCAATTGAACGTATGTTACCTCATTGAATGCAGATTTGTATTGCATTTCATGACAACAGGTTTTTGTAGTCCATAATTGATGGAAAATGTTGTTTATTTTCAATTATGTATGTGCTACATCTTCTGCACTTTAAGAAGTCACATTTTAGATTGTTTTTCAGTGGCAGATGGTGTTGGCGTTTCCTACGAACTGGCAATGTAGTCGAGCCGACATTGTTAGGAAAACGCATATACTATATACACAAAGAAATCGTTATGCCATTGTTGTATTATTGCTTGTACCCGACACGACTTACCGAAAGACGCAAGCGTAGATATGGAAGTCATGGCCAGCGACAGATTAAGGTTTCCTCCGAGAATGAAGGTCCAGATGTTGGAGGCACCACCGCCGGGCGCGACTCCTGTGAAGAACATGCCCAGGCGCATGGCCGGAGAGTTGGGGAAGATCAGAAAACCTAGCCCGAACGACATCTGGAAGAGAGGGAGTTTGTGATACAATAGTGTATCGCCTGGTGTTGGTTCAACCAACAAATCACCGAAACCGCCGCGCCACCACGCGCTCGTACACGTTCCGTGCGTAAATATTACTGCGCCCTGGAGTATGTTTTTTTTTTTAAACTTTGCGCCACACTAAGATTTCACATGCACAAACACCCAGACCCGAAACAACTATCTGTAGGCCATACAAATATTTGTTCCGTGCGGGAATCAAACCCTCAACCCGTAGCGTAGAAGCCAATCGCTCGGCCACTGCAGCAAACGTGTCGTCAAATATGTGTATATATCGTGTATGTGGGCGACAGCGGGATGTTACGGGCTGAGGGCCATTGTTTCTGTGATTATTCTTATGGTTAAACTTACAAGTGGCATAAAGAGGAATTGTCCACACATTCCTATGATGGGTCCAATGGGCCTTTTGAGTACCTCCTTGACAGTCGGCCAGTGCATCGCGCACCCGAAGTTTATGAAGATCAATGACACCTGCAAACAACACATGAGTCGCTGTCAGGAATGGAGTCGAGCAAGGCTGGCCAACCCATTTTTACATGGGCGAAAATTCTGTTACATTGTGGCGGCCGGTCCACTCCATTTATAGTTAACTTACCATTCTGATAAGGGAACGTACCCATACTACGTGACCCGTTCAGGGAGGGGAGGGGGGTCTTCAAAATACCACGCTTGGTCACAGGGGTGGGGGGAGGCGCTTAGGTTTTCGTCACGTAGTCAATATCCTCTAGGGAAATCTCGAGCTTTTTCGAGCTATATTGAAATATGGCGCGCAGAGTTTAGCGCTTTTTGAACTCACAGGTGGCAACACTCGCACATATGAGTCAAATATTTCTTTTATTAACTTTCTATTTGCAAAAAATGATTTAAAACCATATTTAAATATACGTGAAAACTAGAGGGGGAGGGTGGGGGTATTGGCATATACTACGGGTGGTCACGGGAGGGGGGGGAGGTAAAAAATAGGTCACGTAGTATGGGTACGTTCCCTAAGATAAATGATAATATCAAACACATGGGCTTATACAGAGTTGATAGTGAGATGGGGCCCTAAGGGCAGCTACCTAACAGTTGTGGCTACAGGAAAACATTCTTAAGAGACTATCCATCAATTTTGAAAGATGTTGAACTGCATTCACAGATTTTGGAATTCCCGCCGCGGGGATATTCAAGTGAGTTGGTGGGCCACTCTATGGCCCGCGGGCCTGCGGTTGGCCTGCCTTGGAGTAGAGTATACTTTATTGTAGACCAGACAGAGGAAGTTAAATTTCTTTAAAATTGATGGAGATTCACTATAAACCAAATTCATGGAGCAACGGTACGCAGATATTCTACAATAAGCTTAATATTCCGATCAGGCAGTGTTTGAGTTTTTTCTGCTGGATAAAATTTTGGAGTAGGCACTCCTGTCTAGAGGTACACCTACTATTCAGTCATGGAATGAAAGATGCATTGGGTGTACAATTGTACACCTCTGATTAACCCTTTGGGTAATAGGCGTATACTTAATATAGAAATAAAGTTTGTAATTGGATACTTTAAAACAGATTATTATAAAAGATTTTTTTTGTACTGTTCTTAATTTATTATTTTGTTTTATACAAGGTTAGTCGGAAAGGGGGTACTAAGCCGAAAGGGTGTTAAAGTACCCATAATAAGGGATAACTTTTGTTCTACAACTTTCCCCAAAACTCGATAGTTTAAGAGAAATAGCTTTTCAAAGATTTCGTAAAAAATATGCTAAAATCTATCTGTCCATAGCTATGATCAGCTGTGTTTGTATTTTAGGTCATATTTGGGGTCACGGATTAGAAACTTAATATTCTGAATTCATAACTAAAGAAGGTATGATATTTTTTTGCAAAATCTACAATAAAAATCTTTTAGCGTGCAAATAAAAATTATCGAATTTTGAAATTTTAACACTTGCTTTAAAATAGTCATCAGTGATACTTTAAGTGGCCCGCGGCTTAGTACCCCCTTTCCGACTAACCTTGTATATAAGGTCCAAATTAAATATCTGGACAAACTTTTACACAGTGTTCAGTAAGTCTAACTGAATATATCTATGCAAAAAAAACCAGATCGAAGTGTTTTTTTGTCTAACCAATTTTTTTTTCAACTTTAATTTTACTTATTTTTTTACTTTTTTCACTTCGCTGTTTAGGTAAAACACGGCACGGAATTAGCACGCACCCCAATGACGGTCGATGCATAAGAAATGGATGAGTTTATTCTTAGAGAGTACAGGCAATTTAAAACTTTATTATTTTTTAGTTAGAAAAAAACACTTTGATCTCGTTTTTTTTACATAGATGTGATTAGTTAAACGTATTGAACACTGTGTAAAAGTTTGTCCAGGTATTTTGGTTAGACCTTATATATGTATAAAACGCGTATATAAGGTGGATATATCATGAAAAAAAGTTATATTAGTTAGTGTTATTAGGCATTTTACCGATTGATCGACACCCAGATATGTTTATTATCAATTATTATATTTATGTCTCATCATAATTATCATAATTAGCATGACGTCAATCGCACTGTACTAAAAATATTAAGCCTTCGCCGGTTCCCTAAGACTGATTATATTATATTTTCGTAAAAATAGTATGTGTACTATGTCCATTGTATTTAGCAACGCTTGCGATCGCCGAATGCAAAATAATTAAAAAAGCAATTACTTACAAAAGTAGCGACAGAGGATACAAACACTCTGTCTATGATTCTCTCTGGTCTGATCACTATTACTGGTAGGGTGCCGTTATCAATGGGGTACGTTTGTGTACCGCGCTTGGCTTCTAGCACTACGTTTGTTCTGCCTGTGGACAATATATTATAAATTAGAAAGGTGTGACGAAACTATACCAAATCTTGACATAGTGCTTTTCCTAGCTATGCCACAATATACAGTAAGAATAAAGTAACTTTGCCTGTGAAGTGAGGAACAGAACCTCTATAGCCTGGTTTTAGAGCGGTAATGTTATTTTACGCGTACCAAATAATTTTTTCCTTCTGAAGTGAGGAACAGAACGCCTAAAGCCTGGTTTCAGAGCGGTAATGTTATTTTACGCGTACCAAATAAGTTTGCCTCTCAGAAGTGAGGAACAGAACGCCTAAAGCCTGGTTTTAGAGCGGCAAATTTTATGCGTACTATACAGTTCTCCAATGTAAAGTAGAAGGGGAAGGGAGACACACTGATATTTTGAAAAGTAAATTCTGATCTGAAAAAATAGGGTTGTGGGCCGGATCAAACCCAGATCCTCCAAGTAAAGTTATTTTTTCAAGATTTGCTAGTACTTTGATAATGGTGACCACGACACCTATCATGAGTATTCATCGCTGTACCATAAATTCAATACCTGTACTGTGACAATAATAAGTAAGTACCTACCTTCTTTCTTTTCATAGCAACAAAAATTATGGCCAAGGAAAATGTAATAATTTACAATTCAATACAATTTTGCATACATGATCTGTATGCAGATATAACTAAAAACACTTGAGTAACTTGGTGAAAGGTAAATAACATAAATTAATATAAAATACAGCATCAGCAAATATACCTATAATGCTAAGTAATTAAGTATGCAAAAGTTATATTATAAGGATATTAAATTTCCTTACTTGTAACAAATAACACGAAACTTGTTCAAACAACTGGATCTTTTACTTTAACAATACCTTTTCCGATAAAAAATATGTGCATATTTTCTGACATCATGGTTTACGATATTATTTAAAGCCGGGTACAGACTTACGAAATGTAACATGTAATTTAACACGCAATGAAAGAATTTGCCGTCCACATTGTCGCAATGTATCATGCATTGTAACATTATTCCCATAGTGTTGACGCCTTGTGCGGACGAACCGTGCACACTACGCGTGCGTACTACGTACCTTTCTTGTAACATTGCGTTTTACGTTACAGCAGTCTGTACCCGCCTTAAGGTCATTTAATTTCTTGTAAGTACCTACCTACCTAATTAAACCCGGCACAGTAGTTACGGGTAGTCAGAAGCCCGAAAATATGACGAGTGGTCTAACCTTAGGATATCGAAAATGAGTCCGTTTAAATGTTCCAAAAAATTACGCCGACCGACTTCATTTTGTGAGGCGTAGATTATACGCCCACCGACTTAATTTTATGCGGTGTAAATTACTCTCGTCTGGTCTCAGCCTTACTGCAACAATGGTACGATGACGTACTAATGTTG
Organism: Amphipyra berbera; assembly: GCA_910594945.2. Taxonomy (NCBI): domain Eukaryota; kingdom Metazoa; phylum Arthropoda; class Insecta; order Lepidoptera; family Noctuidae; genus Amphipyra; species Amphipyra berbera. The sequence continues at coordinate 6,871,572 of OU343144.1, read as the reverse complement.
CGTATTTCTTGATCGGAAATTTAACAAAAAGCCAAATGAATAAAAGAGTAATTACCAAGGAATCTTCCGGAGACCCGCATTTGGCCATCGAACCTACTGTTGAGTACATTATTGTCCGCTATTTCATACGTAGTGTTCCAACCAGCGACCGCTAAGTGCGTGTTCGTAGTCGTCAAGCTGAATTGATCGCCTGCTTGCATGCCTGTACCTGGAGACAAGAAAATAAACAGGTTATAGTAGAAAGTTTTTCAACAAATATCAAAAAAAAAATGTGAAGCCCATTTATAGCTTCTTCAAATAATATTTTTAAGAACGTTCATTTTCTGCAAATGTACATATTTTTGTAATGAAAGTAGGTACACCATGCATGTACCGACAGCACATTTTTAAAATTATAACATAACATCAAGCCTGTTTTCCACGAAGGGTGGGGCAGAGGTGTATAGTAACACCCTCATTTCGCCGTTATGTTTATGGAATCGATGGTTAAAATCTTTCGAGTACCTCAGATGTTGGATAAGCACGCAATAAAAGCACAATGAAGCAAAAACAGTACATACAATATTTTAGAAAAAAGCAGAAATGCTGCCTCTCCTAGGAAAGATACTGATCCCGATACAGGAGCTTTTAGAATTTCTGTTTGTATGTTTGAGCTTCACGCCAATACTACTCAACAGATTTAGTTGAAAGGAGAACCGGCGGGTGCGGTCCAAACCCCGTCGGTGAACGAGACCCATGTCTTCTTAAAGCTTATTTGAAGCGCATGATTTTTTATTATCGGAACAAGAAAATTCACTCAGGTGGAAAAAAGTTATGGGTCATTTTATAAATTCAATATTATGAATAATTGAAACAAGTGTAAGTGATCTTGGAGATTGAGACCGTTGTATTTCTAAAGCCTGTTGTAGTACATCATTCTTTATCTATAACTCGAAAAAATAATCCAGGAAAACAATAATGAGTCAAAGTAATTAAGGTATAGTAGTATCTATTATCTATTAAACTTCTTAGACCAGGGTCTATACAAAGTTGCCCATTCTCCTTTGGCAAGTGTCTGTTAAAGAGCGGGTCAGGTTATAGGATTTATAACGCTATTTCGCATTGCTGGTGAGCAGTAGAACATTACGTGTACATTGAGGCTATGTTCTACAATAGATATTATGGAATGTTACAATTTTACAGATAAGTGACAGGTTCGTCATCAGTATCATTCTAAATCAAGAACCATCTCGTTGGCTCCAGGATCTTTCATCAGAATACCTACATCACTTCCGTTTTTATTGTGACTAAATGATGTATTAGGACATTTTTCACCGCAGCGAAGCCGCGGGCACATCTAGTATTGAATATAGAACGGTAGTCATTAACAAGTTATGAGGCGTATGAAGGGCAGTCGGAGTACTTAATATGTTTGGTGTTGCTACATTAGTTCTTTCCCAATGTTGTGTTGCAATTAATGGTTCGAATCTTGTTTTTTTATTCGAGTAATTAATAGGTAATGACTATTGCTGTTGACTTGTGGGTTTCCTACCTTATTTAAAAGGATTTGGAACACTTGAAACCAATTGCTTTTGTCGAAAATGTAGCAAACCTTTTTAGTTCCGGTCTGGGGTTTAATTGGGTCAGATAATCAAGGATAGGCTCGCTTTCTGCCATACTGTGACTCAATACCGTCGTTACCAAACTATTTTGTTGCTTACTTCCTATATTGCAGCGTACAAGCCTAGCCAACGAAGACCAACAAACAACTGTCACTTTTTGAATATAGAACGAATCCGGTTTCATTCAATTTAGCGGTATCAAGCCCCGTTCGTTGGCTAAGTGTGTACACTGCATATCGTGATACAATAGTATAAAACAAAGTCACTCCCGCTGTCTGTACGCTTAGATCTTTTAAAGTACGTAACGGATTTTAATGCAGTTTCCAGCATTAAATAGAGTGATTCAAGAGGAAGGTTTATATGCCCCACATTAGTATTGACATTGCACCTGTGCGAAGCCGGGGCGGGTCGCTAGTAAATTATATATATGAATAAATGTATTCAAAATGTAAAAATACCAACCTTCAACAGTCACATTGACGTAGTAGTCCTCATCCATGTTAACGGTCACGTCAGTGGGGTAGAACGTCGCGGTCAGGTCCGGTACCGCCTGGCAGATGACCCATAGCGGACATATTGCCAGCACGTACAGTATAATCAGGTGCAGCGGCCAAATTGGACACATTTTGGCCGATGTTTGTGCTTAGTTGAATCTGTAAAGAGGATAGAATATGCTTTAAAGTTGAATTACCGCTGAAGTATATCTTCGTTTAAGGTGATTACGCAATAGTGTAACGAAATCATAGAATTCCTTCAAACCTCGTGATGTAGATTAACCATGCACGGGAAGCTCTGTTGACATAGATTAACCATGCACGGGAAGCTTTAGGATTCAATAAAAAAAATACAAGAAGTAAACGTGTGTTCTTAACGTGAGGCATTTTAGCGCCCTGAGCGAATTGCGCGGCTATCGCTCGCCGTGCAGTAATTTAACTCGGGGCGTTAAAATGCCTGACGTTAAGAGCACATGTTTACTTTTTATTATTCAAGCAAAATGTATCCCTTACAGGGTTAATCTATGTCAGCAGTACATCACGAGGTTTGAAGGAATTACATATTTTTTTTTACACCTGTATGTATGAAATCTTATGCAACGCCGCTTATCCACATCATACGCGCCGCATTTCTGTAAAATGCTGTAAGTAGACGAATTCAAACGACGCGCGCGGACGACGTCATCCGATTCAACGCGTTCGATGTATACGACGCGATTCTGGAGACGTCATCCGAATTTCGCCGTCTAAACCGGTCTCAAGTTCCTTAACACACGTTCACTTCAATCGAAATATATGTGCATGTGACGCGGTGCTGATGACGACATCAGATTCGGAGTGTTCGAGTGGGATAGGTGCGCGAGCGGTCCGGCTTTTTATAGTCGGGTCCGGCCAAATATATACACATGTCCTGCTTTTGTTAGGTTTTTGGTCAACCCCGCCCCGCCAAAAAATGCCGATCAAAAGCGCGCGAGCGACTTACGCGGGCATGCAAGACTTGAGCATCAATTTTTTTTCCTTTTATTAACCAACGTGTATGTCTGTCAGGGCAAAATGTCCGGCTAAATATGAACCAGTGTCCGGCTTTTCAATTTATGGGCCTGGCAACCCTATGCGTGAGGCCTTTAACAAAATTCGTTTCTTACGGCGCATACGGTGCTATAAGATGCTTTTGGTCAACGGCAGCGACCATGGGGCTATATGGTCGCTGGTCAACGGACTCACGATTGCAGTAGGTATTTGCGATGAGTGCATTCGCAGGAGAATTTGTAAAGTATGAATTAGTGATAATAATCATTTCTATAATCCGATAATATTTATTTCTCATTAAAGTGAGGGTCATTATAGGTATCAATGTCCACTACTGATACGTTGTCGTTGTGATAAAATCCTTAAAATAGGAAATAAGTACTGTTCTGCTACTGATGCAGATTAAATAGTTTTCGTAGGAAATAAAGAACGAGAACTTTTGAGATAAGGAGGTAGGTATATCATTTCCAGGTTTAAAGAACTTATGCTGATTACCAAATGTTACCTATATATCGTTGCGAAGTGTCCGGCCTTTTAGTCGTGTCCGGCCAAATATATACATTTTCTGCCTGTTCGGCTTTTGTTAGGTTTTTGGTCAACCCCGCCCAGCCAAAAGATGCCGAATGAAACCGCGCGGCCGAACCACGAGAGCACGCAAGAGTCGCACATCAAATATTATTTTCTTTTAAAAATCAATGTGTCGGGCTTACTGGTCAAAATGTCCGGCTAAATATAAATCTGTGTCCGGCTTTTCTATTTATGGGCCTGGCAACCCTATACCTACAGAATTTTCTATGCTAATGGCCAAATACTCAAATGGTACCTACTCAATTTTAAATTGCCGTCAAGTCTCGTGCTGTCACTGTCACTCTAAGGCGAAATGACGGCGACGGCACGAAATTAACTGCAACATAAAATTGAGTAGCGTTTGAGTATTTGGCCATAAAGCCCGTATTAATAAATCCATCACAAAATGGCGGCATGGAAGCAATTTCGATGCAAGAGGAGCTGCTATAAACGATATCATATTTTCAAACATATGACAACATTTTTTTTTGATGAGTGTTTTTTAATGTAAGCTTTTTTTAAACTTAGCGTAGGTAAATCTATAATTTAGGGTTCGCTTTTCAGAATGCAGAAATAAGAGCACCCTTTTGATGGCTTACATAGTTAGTGCATTATATTTAGCATAATTTAAAGAAGCCTTACTTATTAATTTCGTTCTTGATTTATTGGACTAGTAATAATAAAGCTGCGTGCCTGAACTGTATGACGTTGCTGCGCCTGCAAAATTCGCTATGTATTTTTTTTTTGAAAATCTGTCTTTGATGCTATTTTATAATACTTCTCAAGCCACGTGCACCTGTAAAATCCGTTTTCTAATAATTTATTTTGCTATCTTCTTAACCAAATAAACTGTTAAAAAACGGATTTTACAGGTGCACGTGGCTTGAGAAGTATTATAAAATAACATCAAAAACAGATTTAAAAAAAAGAACATAGCGGATATTGCAGGCGCATCGACGATGAGGTACTCACCTCAATAATTATAGTGATTATGGAGGTTATATGGGAGGACACGTGATCAATTACACTTGTAATTACGTTAAGCGGCCATTGTTATGTAGATTAAATCAATGGATCGATTTGATGTAAGATTCTTTTTAATTTCGATTGATAAAGTAACAGATTCATATAATGAATTCCCGCAAGTAAAATATTACAATAATGTTGTAATTATTAAAAAACCCAATACCGAAGGATAACTTCTTAACACATCGAATCGAAGGTTTACGACGCGTCGAGGGTTAACAAAACCATTAAGGTGCGAACTAGCTCAAGGGCGGTTAAAATAAATATAATAATTGTCAAAATGCTGAAGCTGTAGTACTTGATGCCATACGAAAGCACAACTTAATTTTCGATGTAACTTTTAATATTACAGTTTTGGTCTTCACAACATCTTCTCAAAAACAAACATTAAAAATAAAGCCAAAAAAAGTATAAGTTGAATACAGCTGCCAACCACTCACCAAGCGAGGTCGACCGCGACTTACAAACAATATCACAACTCTCGTTAATTAATAATTACTACACATCTTATACGTGCACTCTGCATTAACACATGGATGTAAGTGAAGTGATGCGGAATCACTCGCGCCGCGCTGGTTTATTACGTTTATCAAATCGCGATCAATCATCCCTTATTACCTGAACCTAGGGTCGATTATTCAAAGTTTTTTTTAATCTGCAGATAAGGATAGTCTCCAATGGTAGTTTTGTTGTACCTATCTCGTGGGCTCGGTCACGTAGAGATAAAGTGGATAAGAATGTATTTAGCATGTTAATTAATTACTATATGTTGTATAGAAAAACGTGATAAGGATTAGATAATTTGTTTATTAAACATGTGAATCAAGAAAATGACATTTGAAATCATTTAGGGCTGTGTTCCGAAATTCAAAATAGGAATTTCGAGTTTTAAAATTTCGATTTGCGTTCGTTTTTAATATTGGTCCTTGTACTCTTGTGCCTTTAAGACCTTTAGATACGGCAGTTATCAAATTGTAATTTAATAAATTATAGGGCTGTAGGTCACATAAAGACAGTGACATATTGTGCACATGATTGAATGTGTCAAGGTGATTTATATTTAGTTTTGTTTATTAGCGTCTGTACTGAATGCCTGAGCACTCACAACACAATTTGCACAACTACTAAAGAAATAAATATTTTGTAAGAACACCTAAAGCTAGAGAATTTGAGAATCTATTTTAACACTTAAAAAAAGTTCCACAGATCTGTTGTTCCAGTTGATTTATGGAAAGTGGTAAGTGAATGGTTTTATTTTAAATTCGTACTTGTTTATAATTCTGGTCCTGATCGAACAAAAACGTTCAAGCGTATCGAAGCCTGGTTGAAATTGTCCTTGAATCGGTACGTGGTCTCTATAATCGGCCAGCCATCTTTGACACGACACAATACAATTGTTGCTATAGATTTCATACGTATTTAGTCCATAGCACTTAGTGCTATGTTATAGGCATGACACTCGGTAAACGTTACGTGCAAAGTGGTTTTAATTTTTTTGTCAATTGCGTTGAGAATTTTACGTATGACCAACTTAGGCTACCTATTTCGTCCTATAATATCCGCGGTGAAAATCAGGTAATTTTTTTCTAAGGTTTCTGTATAAAACCAAAAGAAATGGCAAAGAAAACTCGCGTGCCTGCTAATAACAGTCCAAGAAAAGCGGATAATGGTACAACCTGACCAGACCTACCTACTACTATATCTAATAATGTGTTAATGAAGATAGATCAGGCCATTATAAAATAACAAAGGTAGTCATGATGATGATGAAAACAGACCATAGTGACGTACATGCATACAGTCACGTGTTCGAGTTCAATCGAGCTGTCACGGGATGAGACTGACCTGTGTTGTTTTACCATAGGATCCATGGATCAGGGAACACACGCAGTAGACCGTAGATACGAGACTTACAGAGTATCTACAAAAAAGTGTGGCAAGGAAAGTATTAATAGATATTATAGTCATAGACACATGCCATTACGCCTGTATCTCCCGAAGACTTGGGCAGAGGTGCATAGTAACACCCTCATTCCGCAGTATGTTTAAGTCCCATGTAATAGGGGGCGTACGTATGAAATCTTTAGTCCGACATAGCCATGAATACATCACGTATCACGAGACTAAATATCATGACCGGTTTCCAGGCAACTGGAAGTAAGTAGGTTACAAGCAAATATTGTTATCAGATACGAGATCTTTACTATACCTATTACCTACAGTTCTTAAGTATTTATAGTAAATGACATTGTGTTGCAACATTCATTATCAGTTACATAACCGTTTGTTATTGTTACTAAAAATGAATGGTCTGCTAGTTTCAACTATGCTCATAGTAAGGAATTTAAAAATAAAATTCAGTGTTCTAAAATAAACGGTTGAAAAGCTGGAATTATTTTCAATAAAAGCGCGGGTACAATAATAATACTTGTGGCTTCTATAACGATGCTTTTGTTTTTTTTTTGTTTTAAAATTAGAACATGCATAAAAGAAATCAACTTTATTTTACAGAGATCGTATATCATTTCAAGTTAAGAAACCATGCTATATATTACTCAAACTTGCGTAAGAAATACGTCATCACAAAAACGGATTTTTTAGCAATTGTTGTTGTCATTTCACATTGACGATGTTACTAGGACAAAATGACAAAAGTAAACTGGGTCTAGCTATTCTGAGCGAAAATTTCAATGTCAATGAGATTAGGAATATTAGTGTTCTATGTCTGGATAGATGTCTGTCTGCTCAGACTATACGCAAAAATCTGTCTAAATGTCTATACGTTTTAGTCTTATTGTACTTTTGTCATAAATTATATGTTTCGGATACATCTATGGTTTGACATGCATGTGCAGTCTGTAATAGACCCGCTTCAATGTATGATAGCCATATATTCATTTGTAAACATAAAGATTGTCAGATACAAGAATTTACGTGTTTCGAAACATTTAATGTTGCGATAAACTCTACTATGATGGCAATAGCTCCAAAAGATTTTAGCTGTGTATCTGAAACTTCCTGCAACTTGTATCCAAAACATTGTTTCCTAGTGAATACAATGCTTTAACTGAATTTTAAGAATGCAACCACCTTTTCTTTATACGTTTTGATGGTCATAGTAATTTTTACAGGTAGGAATTGCTTTTCAATCGCGTGAAATTCATTATTCTCTTCCATATCTTTCACGAAATGCAATGTTAGGGCATGAGAGTTGTTTATATTTGTACCCGAAGACCAAAAACCACAAGAGAACTATTTCGGTTTCTATCTATACTAATATTATAAAGAGGAAAGATTTGTATTTTTGTATGTAACGAATAAACTTAAAAACTACTGGACCGTTTTCAAAAATTCTTTTGCCGTTAGAAAGCTACATTATCACTGAGTAACATAGGCTACGGGCGGAGTCGTGAGGACACAGCTAGTTAAAATATAAATGCAATAAGGATGTTTGTTAAATTATTAATTGTATACATTGTTAAAGACGTTTACCGCCTCACTTTAATCAAATTAACGCGTTGTAATGAGGCAGAAACTGATTTTAAACAAATTACCCTGTGGTAAGCAAATAACAAATTGCTTATTTAATTGTATCATAAGAAAGTCGACTATTACTCAATACTTTATTGCATTCCATATTACATTTTATATTAAGCAAATCGACGATATTGAAGAATATATTTATTATGTTGGCCAAAAAAACGGCAAAATATCTGAATAAATAGAACTCGTGGCTCATGGATCATAATTATAAAACCCAGTAATTTATATCAACAGCTAGTTCAACGTTCTCGTTTCTCAAGGCAAACTGATGCGTCTATAAAATATGATTGGCTATTTGTGAATAAACACCTGAAATAAACGATATTCGCTTCATATCCGGCGGTCTGTGTACCTACCCTCCTTTTCAAATTGATATGACCTTTTAATCGTTGGCAAAGGAAAATGCCAGCCATTCATTCTAATGGATATTTCCTTCATAAAATAATACAAACAGTCCTTATGTCTTTGTGACTGTCCTCAAAAGCTTGTAGGTACACAAGTACATAATTTAATTACTTTTAGTATTTACTCAATTGAAAATTTTGCAATATTGAAGTGTAATTGAATACGGCTTTTATAAATAGATATTTAAAAATAATGGCCTTTTTAATGACAAATAAATAGCCGGCTATTAGAACAATAGCCACTTTAACCGGTCGTAATACAATTGTGTAAGGGTTAATCAGCATCTATTCGCAAGAGGTGTATGGTTGTAGACGCAATATGCATCACCTGTGGGATAATGTGCTTTCAGCTGCGGAAGCATACTACAGCATGCTAAAACGTGCGTTAACGTCCTGATGCATGCAAAGCCTGATCGATGCGTAAAGTTGAAAGCATGTGTACGCATGTTCATACAAAACGCTCATTTTCTATGAGTGAATGCTGATTACGCGTGTTTCGTCCCTATATCGATGTGGGCATGTAGGCAGCGATAGTAACGGAGCTCTTCCTACTCGATTACTTGTAATGGTAATTACAATTTCTGTTATAGCAGTAGGTAAACAAAAGTGAAAGTAATTACGCCATTAGGTAATTGTAAACATATTTTGCAATCTTTGTGCCATTGAAGACTGCAACTGCAACTTTCTGTTAAAGCAGTCTGTGGTAAATATTTTGTACTGCACAAATTATAAACTCACAAATACACAATTTTACTTAAATTTATTTATTACTTCTTTGCAGCATCAAGCTAGGAATACTCTAATTCTAAAGATACCTATACTTTTTCATGATTATGTATTATCATTGGGAGTGAATGGGCATGTGTCGCATGCGCAAAATGCATAGGCAACTTATGAGCCAAATTAGCAATAGTGGTCCCCTAAAAATGGTACAGGGCATCGCAGTAGACCGTGCAAAAAATGGCACGACAAACTAGATGCCTTCAGCAAGAAATAGCAATTAAGGACCAGTAACCAAGATCAGTGGCAGAAACAGGGAGAGGGCTTCGTCCAACATTGGGACAGCATAGACTAAATATTACAGTAATTACAGTAAATAATTATAAAGCGGTAGGTACTTCTGGACACTGCGCGTATTTTTAGAAAGATCCTCTTTCTGAGGCCCTGACCACCGGTAGCTTGGTCCTCCCGATGCCGGTGGGCTACTAGATATTTTGAAACGTTTTTTAGTTTTTATAGATCAACATAACACACCTTCACGCCTGTATTCCCCGAAGGGTTGGGCAGAGGTGTACAATAACACCCTCATTTCGCCGTTATGTTTAAGTCCCATGTAACAGGGGGCGAGCCTATTAGGTACTTATTTTCATAGAAATATTTTAAAATGTAAATGTAATTTTTTTTTTTAAAAAAACGTTGCCCCACACTAGGATTTCTCCTGTATCGTGGGTGCGTTTACAGACACAAATCTTCACACGCACAAACATCCAGACCCGGAACAATTATCTGTAGGCCATACAAATATTTGTTCCGTGCGGGAATCGAACCCACGACCCGTAGCGCAGAAGCCGATCGCTCAGCCTCTGCACCAAACGTGTCGTCAATTTATATGTATAGTAATGAATAAAGGTGACCATAATTATTATCAAAGTAGAGGAGTGTAGGGCACACTGTATACCACTGCCATCGTTTTGATACTTGCAACTTTTCTAATTTCTTTGATAATAAAATATTTTGCATTTTACTATTGCTCCAAAACTATCGGTTTCAACATTATGTCATATACATACAAATCATTGCAATACAATAATTTAATAAAGGAAACAGTTTTAAATGTTTAATACGATTAATAATGTTATACGTATCTGTATTGCAACATACCTGTAGTTTCATCAGTACCTACGCTACGTGACTTATTTAGTAAAAAAAAACAATTCGTAACAATTTTTAATCAATAAACAGATTGCTGAAGGTTTAGAAACTATTTTTTTTAAGAAATCGGAATATTTGAACAACTTGACGACAAATCTCGACAAAACTTTCAGCAGCTGTCAGTCAAAATTTAAAAGCGCGTCAGTTTAATTATTATAGCAGTTTTTGTCATCGACTGCGTTCATATAAGCTTCAATAAAAAATTAAAGATATTTCGCCAAATGACTTTGTATTTTGATTATTATGTAAGTATGTATTACCCAAATGAAATCATCATTTACATAATACACAAAAAAAAAGAATCTAGACCAATTCAACGCTCAATTCTTATCGGTTACTTAATTTTGGGTCATTATTCGGTATTGAAATCGTAATTACGTATCGGCATTGACCTCGTGGCTGATCGCGAACCATTGTGACGCCAGCCGTCTGTTCAATTTTATGTAATTCAACGTCGATTTCGTGCACATTGCGAAACAGGACACGGTAAGTTACGGGGGTTGACAAAACAGACAAACACCGAAATTATGAGAGTCCATTAGAGGTCCAGTCAGTTGTCAATTCTTCTTCTTCTTCCTGCCCTAATCCAATACTAAGTGGGGTCAGCACAACATGTAATTCGTAAATACATGTTGTTAAAGGCTTTGGCTTATTGTTTTATGACCGGCCGCTTGCCTGACATAAACCCTCTTTGGGTCAGTTGTCAAAATTGTAGTATGAAATACTAACAACCTTGTCCTTGTTCCAAACCCTGTTTGGGCATCACACGTCACCCTTTGTAACAGGAATCCAAAAAAAACAGACCATGGGTAATTTAAAAGATCACGCAAAGTTTAATTATTTATTCCTTGCTAGGGTTGACCCACGTCTGCCAGTACGGAATCGCGTTTTTCATGCTCTATCCTTTTCCGTCGCTCAGAGACGTCTTCTAATAGAGCAAGACAGCGTAAGACCGCAGCAATAGCACTCACGTTGTCTTTCTCGCTCTATTAAATGACTCATGAGCGACAGAAAACAATAGAGCATGAAAAAATGCGATTACGTGCTGATAGATGTGGGTCAACCCCTAAGTGGAAGAAAATGAATGCCCCTGGCAAAAGCCCGGACTAACAATGCTAGGAGGAAGAAGAAAAACCCACCGAGCCCTTAAAAATTTCACTCTTCGATAAGTTGTCATCGTCTCGTATTTCCTTTAACAGGTTTAGGAGAAATAATTCCCTATTATGGCTTATTATCGGATATCGTATTTCAAAACTATTGTAGCGTTAAAAAGGATCAAGATTCTTGATTATCCCAGTGTCAGATTTAGCTGTGTCATCGTGACAATATATTAATCGACAAATAAAACTTAAGAAACAGAATGACTCATAATATTGCAGGTTTCTACACACAAACCGACAAATCGGAAAACATCTAGCACGCAATCAATCGATATAGTAGGTTTAATGCTATATCAGATATACGACGAAAACGTGATATGTACGTACATTGCACTTCATCTCTGTATTATCATTAGGTACCATAGTTCAATTCCCGGGAAATACCATACATAAACAAATCCAATTTTCCTCATGGAGATTGTACTTGAACTTCTAATCGTAGACCAAAATATAGGGAAATGTAATGAACATGCATTTACTAATGATGTGACAATTAATGCGAAAATAAACAATCTGATAGCCCCGCACACTCTGAATCCGAATGCTACATTTTGATAGCAATTTGAACTTTTGAACTTTCCTGTTACACAACCTTGATATTTTTGATTATTTTATAATCCCCTCCCTTTAAATGTAATTCGATGCACACACGATCTTGTCAAACAGAATTAAAACAAAGGAAGAATTTAACAAAATGAAGAACAACATGAAAGTTAGGATTAAAACTATCCCGAATTTTAAAGACCTTAATATAATAACATTAAGGGCCAATTTTTCAATCGTCACATTTTTTTTATCCGAGGAATAAATATGGCGGTTTGACATAATTTTCTCTACAAAAGCTGTCAAACCGCCATACTTATTCTTCAGATAAAAGTTGTCTGCCTATTGAAAAATTGGCTCTTAAAGAACTAGGTAAACCATCTTCGGTTGCAATGCCTCCTTGAGCAACAGCTCCTCGTGATAGTCACTGTGGAAGGCACTGACTTCTTTCTGGCGAGGGGCGTATATCGACCAAAGGACTGCGCTAGGCTGAGCAGCATTAGGATAAGTACCAGGTGTGAAATAACAAGAATGCATTGAATCAGCCTCCTTATCACCACGTGTAAGTCGTTAAAGTCAAATAAAGGAAACCCGTCCAGATGGTGGCAGCTTATAGCTTATATTTCAGCAACTTGTTAATCCACGTTATCACCACACGTAACATCAAGAAGTATAATCACTGATAAGACACAATACACGAAGACTTCGTATTGATGTCAATTGAACATTATATTTGCCGAAGCATTTGGTGAGAGAAAGCAAGTTTGTATTTCCTATCACATTAGCGGTTTTCCAGACGGTGCGATGCGATACACAGTATCCTAAAGTAAATAAAGGTAAGTCTTTTGATCTAAAGTGTTATTGCGCTTAGAATTATGTTAGTTGAAGGTACGGTACCTAGGTGCAGAGTGGACATAATTATGCCAACTATAAATGTCTTTCAAAGAAATACACTTCTATGTAACTCCATACGATTAGTCAATGCGAGCGTTTGCAAAGAGTATTCGTGCCCCGGCATGATGAGATTAATATTCATCGTTCTGAATCAGAATGCCAATATTAAAGGTGATGAAACTCTGTATGACGAAGGTAGTTACACTGTTCTTCTGGTACACGATGATGGACAGAAACTCGCTCGCACAATACAGTATCTGAGACATATCTTGAAGGTCTCATCGGTCTCTGACCTGAGTAACATTATAGTCCAAGAATCGTATATTAAACCACATTATTGTTAGAAGTTTTAACAATAATGCGGTTTAGTTCTAAGGGAACGTACCCATACTACGTGACCCGTTCAGGGGGGGAGGGGGGTCTTCAAAATACCACGCTTGGTCACAGGGGCGGGGGGGGGGGGGTCTTAGATTTTCGTCACGTAGTCAATAAGTCAACATCCTCTAGGGAAATCTCGAGTTTTTTCGAAAAAATGATTTAAAACCATATTTATATATTACTACGTGAAAACTAGAGGGGGAGGGGGGAGTCTTGGCATATACTACAGGTGGTCACCGAGGGGGGGAGGGAGGTAAAAAATAGTAAAAAATGGGTCACGTAGTATGGGTACGTTCCCTAACTTAGAATCTATAGTTTACGCATCGTCATCGTCAATTTACATTCAATAAACACAGAAATAAAACACGATCACCATCATTATCACATGAAACACATAGCCGTCCACTATTGAACATTGGCTTCCGAAAACAGTTTAATGAAAATTCATAGCTCTTTGTCTCATGTCCAATCGATATTTTATGCCTCGTATAGGTCTGTACTTCTTATTAAATTGATCTAAGTTTAGGATGCCGATATACCCCGCGGTCTGACCTCTGCAACCCATCTATGATGGCCGAGGTCAGTGTAAAACTGATAGCCTCAGCTGTATCCGGCTGAGCTGGAATTTTGAAAAAAGCTAAAATTGAGTAGTTGATATTTTTTTTTACTGTCTCGTAACTTTTACTTATAATATAGGCAATACTGGAATACATAATAGAATGTCCAAAATATAAGCGATTTAAAATTGTTAACTAGACAGAGACCGCAATATTAAACGATGACGTTATACTTCAAAAACTTCACTGTAACTTAACATGTCAATGTCCGTTTCGTGCGACAAGGAAAGAAAATGCGCCATTCAAACTTGAAAAACGTGTATCTCGTCCATTTTTAGACTGATTTTATTTATTTTTTTAACGATCTCTTTCTTTCTATATATTTTTTGGTATAATATTAAATTCTTTCTAATTTTTTGAAGTAGTCAACTACCTAATTATCGCAATGACTTCCTCTTTCGGTCATTTTTGATCTGTTGCTAGGATCCGCATTGCAAATAAAGTCTTTACCTCTTATTACAATAGGGAAATAATTTATAATTATGGTCTAAGTAAAACCTAGGTTTAAAATAGCCCCGTCTCTTTTTGATATATTTTTGCATAATGGTACAACTATTTTAACTAGTAGAATTAAACCTGGTCAACTCTCAATAATGTTTTAACTTTCATTCCGCAAATACCTTATTGCTTTTGTCAATGTCTTTGTATACTGACGTTAAAAACTGATGGGCATAATTCAAATCTGTCTTTACCTTTAGACTTGGTTTAAACCATCTCTCGTAAAGAGGTATCATGCTTATTTTCCTGGAATATTAGACGCTGTGTGTGGGTCAGAGTTAAAGCTAGTAGTTCATCTGTGGTCAAAGGGGACAACCAGGATATTATGTATTGTGGGTGACAGACTAGCAATCAGTCACCGCTTATGCAATATCGTGCCATCTTAAAATAGAACACGCTATTTCTGCACGTGGCTAGGCTACGTAGGAGTAAGTTGTAGCAATACTAAGAGTAATTCATTCAAATATTGGCTGAAATTATTGTTACTACGAATCTATCGAAACCAGCTAAATCTCCTATAAAAGAAATCACGTCACAATGGGCTATAAATCCAACAATATCTTAAAAATTGTATATAATAAAAACACAAAAAAAAACATTTTCAACTCTACGAATGCGATTAGATTGGCTATCAATATATCGAGTACGCAAGTACTTATCTACAAAGGGTTTCAAGTACCATAGAAAGGTATGCCGATAAAAATATAGGAGATAGCCATCTTAAATAAACAAAACAAAAATTGTTTATAACAAAATAAAAGTGACAGTAGTTAATGAGAGCGACTAAAAAAGGTCACAACGCCTAAGTTCAATTGAAATCTAACTCTTTTTGTGGTGAACCCATAAACCAATAACACCGTACTGCGACGTATTGGTTTTCTCTTGAGGTCAAATGGAGACCAAAAGGAACTACTGACATTTCTAAAGAGAGCATATTTAAAAACCGACCCTGGGCACAACAAAGTGTTAGAAGAAGAGCTACCTACTATTAAAAATAATAAGATGACCGTTTTTAAGGCCATTGCTAGTTACTCTAACATTTGACGATAGCCTTTGAGCTCGCGTGACTTGTAAATTTCATAAAGTAGACCTCACGGATGAAGCATAATTTGTACTGTAAATACGTGACGTTTTGTCTAGCCTTGTGTATAAAATTGATTCTTGAACTAGCACAATAAAAAATCTTAAATTATCTAAGCACTCTTTTAGGTACATTTGCAAGATTATCTAATAATAATTAGAATCTGTCTTGGTCATTGGCGGTCTAGAACTACAATTTATTATATTGTAGCACTAAATTACATAACAACATTAACGACTGATAAAATATTCAAAGTTAGTTACGTCGCTTTGCAGAGGAGCTTTCCTTTTTGTCATCTTACTAACATAAAGCGCTCTTAATTCGACTAAACTTAATCTAGGCTTTAGGTCTTTATAGTGTCTAAAATATAATAGGCCCGTTTTGCCAGCTGTCAGATCAGTACATTTTATGTCGAAATTGACATAACATGTTCTAATTTGACATCTGTCAAAACGGGCCTATTAAATTTTAGCCACTATAATGGCCAAATACTCAAACGCTACTCAATTTTAAGTTGCCGTTAATTTCGTGCTGTCACTGTCACTTCGCCTTAGAGTAACAGTGAGAGTACGAGACTTAATGACGACTTGAAATTGAGTAGCGTTTGAGTATTTGGCTATAAATCTCTAACATAAAACCTAAAGCTGTGAAGTATTTTGAGGCAGTCATTTTCCAGAAACATGGTAAAAAATGAACAAACAGCCACTTACTTATAGTTGAAATAACACATTGCGATGACCCTGATGCCATGACCTTAATCTACATCAAACAGTACTTACTACCTGAGGTGTTTGTAAAGGTAAAGGTTTGGTGGATCGATGGACAAAGCTTGAAATAAATGTTAGTTGAAGTTCGAAAGTAATTTTTAAATTGTGTTAATAAAAGAGCAAACCATAGATGGGCTAAGTATATATCTAGAAAGAAAGAAATATATAGAAAGCGGTTTATAGCTAGAATCTTTATGAAAAATCGGCATAATATAAATTTTTATTTTGAATTATCTTCTATGACATACCTACTTCTATATGTATAGTGGCGATATGACCAAAATCGAGACCAAATCGAACATGACAACACGATCTCAAGTATCAAGACTCTCAACTACTCTTACACAATCATACTGCAACATCTATGCAGTTGACATCGCGGGCAAAAGGCTTTTTCAACTATTTATTATGTTTATGATCATTTTTATGTTATAAAAACTTCACCAAGTACATTAGTATGTTACCTGTGGTTACTGTAACACATTGAATGTTTATTACGTTTTACTCTAATCAAGATTCACCGATAAAAAAATGTTAAAAATCCTACATAATTATAATTATTTTACCTTTATTTTAAGGTAAATCTAAACGACCAAATGAACCGGTCCATTAGCCGAGTCATATGATATCAGAGGAAAAACCGAATGTCCTACGTCTCTACGTAACACCTAACATGACAGCGCATATTTTAAAAAACAGTGTTCTCTAAAAAGTTTGTATTTCAATATAAAATCTAATGCGTATTTCCATATCTTCAAGGCTACAAATCGTTTTGACGTAGAGACGTAGTATTTAGTTTTTTGTATACTTAAGTACTTCATTTATGTAAGTACATATTATTTATCAAGCAACATACACCTCAAATAACATTAATCTAACATTTTTGTTCTCTGAAACTCAAAATATTACCGAAAACAAAAGAAAAACGTGTGCAGAGCTCGTAAGAAAGAAGCTACCTTTCTGTTCGGATTTTTAACATGTGCTAATCTAGTGAATGGAATGAATGTGATGTAATATTAATGAATATTCTCACACTCGTTCCAGCTTGCGACAGTGCTTAAGTATTGAACTGAACCTAACAATAGTGCCAACAGCCAGGTTACTGGCCTTTCAAAACCTAAAACACTGATAACCTTTGTTGACTTTGGCGAATTGCGTAGAATGATAAAATGCTTAGATTTATTTTAAAAATAAAACAAATTAGGTACCTCATTTAAATAAAAAAAGTCTTGGTTATTTTAACATTTATGCTACGATCCGCGTTGCTTTGCTAGGCCCGAATTAAACGGTTTGGTTCCAATCCCCATACAATTTGAACTGGAATCATAGGGTCCGGTTCAAAATTGTATGGGACTTCCGAACATAGCCGGCTCTAAAGTACCAACAGGTTCTTGACAAGCGCACGACCAGTCCTTCCTACCGTGTTATGAGGATATCCGCTTTTACGTGCAATTAAATGTCGTCTGTCCGCTATCTGTTTCCCTTAGGATTGCTAATCTATGGAAAACCAGGATTTTTAGAACAGCCGCTTAGTAGTATGACATCTGTAGGCAGGGGTTACGGCCGCTCGTCTTTTAAAATTCACCTACTACGATACAAAGAGAAACGCACAAACAATTAATTGCAGAGGTTGGTAATTATAATTACCTCATAAATAGTTGAGACTATTTTTTTTTATTTTATTCTTTGATTTGGTCACGTTTTTTAAACATCTTATTCCTTTTGCTTTAGATGTTTCAAAATACATGTTGTTTGCAAAAATATTTTGAGAAACCTGTTATTATTTTGTGTTTTGATCAAGTTTTCACCGTTAGTCCTAAACAACTGTTTTGAGGCAAATATTTTTACTAAATATGCATACTTACTCGTAGTAGCTAAGAGAAATTTACACGTAGCTATTATAATTATATCAGCAGCTTATCATTTTGAACTAAATATGTCTTAAAAGGAAAATTGATTAGGCACTGCTTTGTATGTACCTACTTAGATGTAGACCACCATTAGGTACCACAGACCACACATAAACTATATTTTCAGTGCTATTACTTTACAAATATTTAAACATTTTTCTACTAAACATTTAAACTAATATGAAGGAGGCGTACGTGACTTCAAACAGCTCACATATTCGCATCACATGACAAACTTTCTTGGCAGTTGCCGACAGCCTTCACCCTTTGATTTAAAAAAATATTGCAAACCGGATTTTAAAAAAACACTCGCTTTCCCGTGTCCATGGTATATGAAAGGTCAACTGATAAATGCCTCTCTTAAGAGGTGTCCCAAAATAATCAGGTAACATTTCTTTTAGCGTGGTGCAATTTAGGCGAGGTTTCTTATAACTGTGGACTACGATAAGCTAAATGAATCAATTGAGCATATTGGCATTTGCTTCCCCATTTTTGGTGAAGATTAACCCTATTTATATTAATACACTCTTTTGCAAAAAAACGGGCACCTAACCAAAGAATCAATTTTATTGTTACTATTAGTTTGTTTGATAATTTTACGTAGTTTTTTTTATCCTCAGAGATTTGTTAATTAGTTAGCAAGGAATGTTTATCGTCCGTTTTATCATAAAATTTTGGTTAAATTAATGAGAAATAATGTTAAAGTCCAAGCGCTAGTAGTGTACCTGCTCGCTAAGTAAAAATGAAACATGTTTTTTTTGTATGTTTTTTCTTTAATAAAGTAAAAGCAGATAAAAGTTTAGTATGGAGTGTGACCTCCTCTTGCTGAAATAACGGCTTGCATTCGTCTGGGCATGCTAGCGAGTATATCTCTTATGGTTTCTTGCGTTGCCACTCTGTGGTAATCACATTCCTTAGCTCTCTGATGGTCTGCGGAGCCGGCTGCACTGATCTCACTCGTCGTTTCAGAACGTCCCAGACATGCTCTATGGGATTAAGGTCGGGACTTCGAGCTGGTCAATCCAAACGACGAATCCCGACCTCTAGCATATACGCTTCCACATCGCCAGAGCGATGGGCGCGAGCGTTGTCGTCCATAAAAATTGAGTTTTCTCCAAGAGCGGCCAATGCGAGTTGTGCATGAGGAATTAGAACTTCCGTTATGTATCGGTGTGCAGTCAGTGTGCCGTTTTCGATGAAGACTAACTCCGTACGATCTAACGAATTTATTCCTGCCCAAAACATAACAGAGCCTCCACCATAAGGTGTGATTTCTTCAAAACATGCTTCTGCAAAGCGTTCTCCTCGTCTTCGTAGCACACGCCGACGTCGGTCTTCACCGTACAGAGATATTCTGGCTTCATCGGAGAACAATACCCTATCCCAGTCGTCTTGAGTCCATAACACACAATTTCGAGCGAAGCTAAGCCTAGCAACTCGGTGCTCACGGAGTAATTTAGGACCGCGGGCCGGGCGACGACTGCATATATTGGCAGCGAGTAGCCTCCTCCTGGCCGTCCGTAGACTAATTTGCACGTTTCTTACCTCTTCGAGGTGGTTTTTGAGGTCCACATACGAAGATTTGCGATTCCTCAATGCTTGACTCACCAGAAAACGATCATCCCGTGGTTCGGTACATGGCTTTCTTCCAGAACTAGACCTTCTCTTGACGGAACCGGTCTCTTGATAGCGCTGCCAGGTCCTTTGGACTGTCGAGTCACATTTCACATTTAGCTAGTCGCGAGTCACATTTAGCTTCTGAGCCACGAAGCATTGGCTGCAACCCTCATCAAGCAGCGCAATAATTTTGCTGGCTTTTATCACTTTATCTACCATTTTCGAGACCGCTAAACAAAAATTACAATACTTCAAAATGTCAAGGAAATTAGATAAATCAATACAAATTGAGTTAAAGTTATTTAGAGTCGATATTAACGTTCGGGAATTCGCGCCATAAATGTAGGAAAAAGTGGTTTTCTTTAAAAACCGGCCTCAATCAAAAAATTTAATTTGGAACGTACTTTTTTAAATATCATGGCACTTTTATAACTGGCCAGTAACATGTTCAAATGATTAAAACCTTTTAGGTATTGTATTTTCTTCAGGCAGAAAAAAAATCATAACCGCCCGTTTTTTTTGCAAATGAGTGTATTAAAAAGCTGAAGAGTTTGTTTGTTTGAACGCACTAATCTCAGGAACTACTGGTTGGAATTGAAAAAATATTTTTGTGTTGGATAGTCCATTTATCGAGGAAGGTTATATAACATCACGCTACGACCAATAGGAGCGGAGCATAAATGAAAAATGTTGCAAAAACGGGGAAAATGCCCACGCGTGCGAAGCCGGGACGGGCCGCTAGTTTCTAATATAAATGGTAAATCTCTCCTTATAACAAAACTACGCATCGACTATGAAACTGCGGAACTAAGGAACGTATGAGAAACGTAATTATAAACCTTGTGTGTACTTACTATATTAAGGCATGGTAGAGTTATTTGTAAAACAACCTTTACCTGTTAGCATTACTGGAAAACTTGTTTAACGACCAGCGTAAATAACATGTTTGTTACATGTATCATCATTATTGCAGTCGGCAAGTATTCTAACACGATGTTCAGTTATGAAACTCGATTTAAGATAAGATTTGAGTAGATATTTGAATAGAAATCTGAAATATATATACATATTATATTAATATATATATAATTCTTCTGTACGTGTGTTTGTCACCTAACTCCTAAACGGCTGGACCGATTTGGATGAAATTGTGTGTGTATATTTCAATGGGTTAATGGATGGTTTGAAAACACTTGCGCTGCTTTTCCGGGCAGGACGACGTCTGCCGGGTCTGCTAGTATTAATATATATATATTGTACTATTTAGATGTAAGCACTTTGTATCTCATTTTAAGTGAACTGTTATTTAAGTTCTTATGAGAATAAATTCTTTAAACCTACACCTAAATTCATAACTGAGCATCGTAAAATACCGGCTTCAAGATAAATAATCGCAACATCCGTCTTCATGCATTTAATGGCGTTCGCAGTGCATTTATTAGTCATAATATATTGACACGTGATGATGTGTATTCGCTGCATTGGATTTTGGATATAAAATAGCGTAAGAAAAATGCATAGGTAGGTACAATTGTTGAACCTAATTGACCTCTAACTATGACTACCAGCATTTTAATTTGAATATTGCGTTGACGGATTACTAATTTAACAGTAATCTATACTAATATTATAAAGCTGAAGAGTTTGTTTGTTTGTTTGTATTTGAACGCGCTAATCTCAGGAACTACTGGTTAGAATTGAAAAAATATTTTTGTGTTGGATAGTCCATTTATCGAGGAAGGTTATAGGCTATATAACATCACGCTATGACCAATAGGAGCGGGGCATAAATGAAAAATGTTGCAAAAACGGTAAAATGTCCACCCGTGCGAAGCCGGGACGGGCCGCTAGTCTTTTATATAATAATAAGGGGCTCGTGGCTAATTACTAACCGCGTGGATCATATGATTTGCGAAGTTAAGCTGGGCTTGCCGCGGTATCTGTGGATTAGGTGGTCCTCCATGTCTCGGAGAGCACGTAAAACAGTCGGTCCCGGATGTCAAACGAATACCTATGACAGTCGTTACGGGAAGTCAGAAGTCCGAAAGTCTGACAACCGGTCTAACCTTAGGATATCGGCATTGCCCTGTAACTAGGTTGCAGTGGTCTGATGGCAGTCGCTATGTGTAAAATACTGGTATTCAGCCGCTTCAGACTGGAAGCTGACCCAACGCACTTTTATTAATAATATGATACCTATACAATGTAGGTATTTATTAAGAATGAAATCGTGGTTGAAGTGTTTATATACAAAAGCCATTTAAAATATTATTTTTAAAGTAACTGCACTGCACACAGCCTCAAATCATCTTTCATTGGTGTAAACTAGTTCTGATTGCAACTGAAATACAATAAAAATGGAGTTCAATTGGTGTCACCAGCAATCTTATCGCGCAAACACCAGTAATTATCTTACATAACACCTCCACAGTCACTCTTGATAAGTATACCGTGACTTTACAATTGAATTGAAACTGCAAAATCTTCTAGAAATGTAGGTACTTACAGTACTATAATACTTATAGTACCACATGGCACCATATCCTTGTAATATAATAGGTTTTTATTTCCGATATAATATACTTATGTAAGGAAAATGGTATTTACTATAACTGATTAAAAATATCCAGCAGTTAATCATCTTGAACGGACGTTAACTAAGGAAATTCCGTACTTTACCCGATTACAGAGAACTCACAGAGGTAAGCAACATTTTTTTGCGAATGTACAGTCAGCATCAGAACTCCATGAACAGGTATTTTGTAATTTTAAATTAATTATGATAGCCGCGAATTATTATCTTAACAGTATTCTTTACTCTTTCGATCGTAATTGCAGTGATAGCCTAGTGGTGTGACCGTCGGACGCAGCGGATTAGCAAACTGAACTGGCAGTGGGCTGGTCATATTTGCCGCAGAACCGATAACTATTGGGGTAAACGAGTTCTAGAGTGGAGACCGCGAATCGGCAAACGTAGTGTAGGACGTCCTCCGACTAGGTGGAGCGACGATATACGTAGGGTAGCCGGCAGCGACTGGAGAAGGAGAGCCGAAGATCGGGCTCAATGGCGTGCTTTGGGAGAGGCCTATGTCCAGCAGTGGACTGATGTAGGTTGATGATGATGATGTGACCGTCGGACTGCCAAGTCATAGGTCTCGAGTTCGAACCGAAGGCACACACCTCTGACTTTTCGGATTCATGTGCGTATTGTATAATTATCACTTGCTTAAAAACGGTGATAGATAACATCGTGAGGAAACCGGCATGCCTGAGAATTTCTCGACGGCAAGTGAAGCCAAGTCAGAGGCCCATGGGCGGCATAAACTCTGACACCAGGTTAGCTACTAACCACACGAAAAGAAGAAGAAGATCGTAATTTACAATAAAATAATAGTTGATTTTATTCATAAAACATTTTTGAAACTTGGTACTATGTTCATACTTTTGATAGGTACTACTGCGGAAGCGATATTGTAACGAGTTATCGTTTTATTACTTATTCAAAGTTAGAGATCAGATGTACACAGTGATTTTGAAACACAAAAAACAACATTACGTACAGTTTTAATAAGATCATATTGTCATGTGAGATGTAAATATTTAATCGGATACATGACGTCTGTTTACAATAGTGCACGAGTTTTTATTAATGTAAAAAAAAGATAACGGTAACAGCAGCTATATTACTGTTGCATTTAATTTATAATTTGTTATTATAGATCCGTTATACCGTCTGCGGCGTAGATAATCAATACAATAATAGAGTAATAAACAGTTTATTGGGCTTTTATAAATCGGACTATTTCTAGAAACGGTTCTTTATCTAGGTATGCTGTATGCAGTAATGAATAAAATATATCAAAACGCATTTAAAAGATAATTAGCCGAGATTTATGCAGGTATTAAAACATCAACATGTTATTCTAACGAGACCTTGCTGGGCTGCAAAACGTAGAGACTTGGTTTAATCCATGTTGTTGGTCCCTTTAAATGGCAAAAGGTTTTTTCCCTGCACCAATGCGTTCTACTAGTCACATTGGAGCATACGCTACAGGCGCCCACTGACTGGGGGCTAAAGACATCAGAAAACCATACAAACTATGGACTTATAGATAAACCCACAGTTTGTTTAAGCTTAACGAGCTGTGATTTTGTTCGTAGAATTTTATCATTGCTTGAGTACCTACGTTTTTTACCGGCAGACTGAAGTTCGACAAATAAACAAAACAATGACAAGACTGATTTACCGAATGAGTAGGCAGTGGTATAATACTAACGTGGGTACATCAAAACCTTAACAGTGATGGTATTGGATTCCATGTTTGGCAATACTAGGAAAGTGCTATCGGCATTAATCTGGAATTAATTCGAACTCTGCATTCCTCCACTGAGAATTTAATACCAGGTACTTAACCTGATAGGACTTTATCCAACCTGAAAATCGAACTCAAGACTTAACATTGTACTTCTTGACTGTAGGTCTACTATATGTGATAAATACGCATTCCACATGAACGTAGTCGCGGCGTAGTAAGTAAACTCATTCCCAAATGCTTTATCAAGTTGCACATGCAATACACCAAACTCACTCTTTTGCAATTGTAATTCGAACCACAATAACACCAGACGATGTGTCGTCATTACATTTACAATGGGTGCTACTAACTGCTAATTATATGACCTTACGATCACGGATCCACTCGTGATCCACTCAGGGATTTCGAAAGGTATTTTCAATGGTAGACCGTGAAAACAAATGACAGCTAATAGTTTAAAAAAATTGGGAGTCACATGATTTTGTGCGGAATCTTGCCAAGAAGGTAAGCTCGGAGTATCAAAATATTTCGCGGGGGGGCTGAGACTATCTTGGGGCTCTAATGGATTTCATAATTATTGTGTTATAGAAAGCCACTAAGACTTGAAACACACATAGTTTGGTAAATAGCACCATGAAATCCTCGAAAGGACCAAGATACACCATGCAACGAAAAGAACAAGATTGTTAAACAAATGCTTTTATCATAGCATAAAAGCATCCCAGGCCTTAAACCTAAGGATGCAATTGTATTATTGATCAACATGTTTAATTTAAAAATATTTGTTTGTAAACATTGACACAATGAAGCCGTCTATATTGAATAGAGATTCTTTGTCGTTGTTTATTATATCTACACTTGCCAATTGTGGACAGAAGTTTATCAATACCGTGTTTACAATAAAACTTTTAAAAAGCTACTTAAGTATTACGTTAATTATGTAGATTTAGCCCTGATTAATTGGCTAATCGGCGAACTTTTTAATTTGTAACCGTAGGAACAGGCACACCCAGGTGGTTGCTTCTAAAAGCAACTTACTAAATGGTTAGGTATAACTTTAGAAATTATCATACAGACATACATACAGTGTGCATCTCGACATTATGTATCAAATACGTTCAGATAATTTCATAATCCACAAGATATTCTACACAAGATTACACATTACGAAATAGTTTTGTACCACATGACCGACATGTATGTGAGCTCGTTCGCATAGTGATGCAACGCCGAAATTTTAAGTGAAAGTGACAATAAAAAGTACCTTGTTCGAAGTTTGAAAAAAGGCGGGGGAAGACGCGGCTGTAGGCACGCGCGCATTTGACGCGTAGCTCGCGAGTACTGACTAGTGACGTATCACACGCGAAAACACGGTGAGTTGCGATTGCGAGTCGATTCGAACGTCATTCCCCTCTTGTTTGTAAGATTGTTCAAGGGTAACCGGTCACTGGCATAATTTAATAGTCTCGCAGGAGACGCAATACGCGTACAATCTCAGTGTAAGTATAAGCTTAACTTCCCTTGCGAGCCTCGGATTCAAGTTGAATAAATAATTATCTAGAATCTAGATGATACAACATTCTTGACCAATTAATTAAAGACGGTAAAGAATGTGTAAAAAAATTGTTGCCATATAGCAGTCTCTATAAGTATACCTAATACCTACTCTGTAATAAACTAAGCTAATACCTATTATCATTTTCTTAAAATCACTTATGTTTCAGACTACTGACAGATTGTAGCTATACATCATCTTCCTGCCCTGGTCCCAAATAAATAATATTAACAAACCCTGTTAATGTTTTTAAATAAATATCTTTTTCCATATTTCAATTAGAACAGTCACTGTTAAAACGAAGTGATAAATGTACTTAAAAAGTTTCAAAATTGTATTATGAATAAAAACTTATTTAAGAATATTTCTCATAACATATCAGAAAGTGAATTCTTCATAGATTGTCTAGATATCAATTCATGCTGCTGGCTGTCCCTATGTACAGTTAACAACAAAAGTTAGAATAATTCTAGTTGTTACAGTAGGTATTACATACCTACAGTGGCGTGCATTGGTTTTCAGACTAGGTAGGCAGGTAGGTACTAGCGTTGGCGCCGTTCAATTGTACGCTTAAGCCCATTTCAATACGATTCTGACCAAAAGAAATCATAGCCAATACACACTTATTTTATTTATAGTAATAGTTAAAGATAGAGTAGTTAATTAAATCTTATAAGGTAGGCACTGCTTAGTTGCCTATATTCAATGCACGCCACTATTATCCACCCAGTTGTCTATACTAATATTATAAAGAGGAAAGATTTGTATTTTTGTATGTAACGAATAAACTTAAAAACTACTGGACCAATTGCAAAAAATCTTTTGCCGTTAGAAAGCTACATTATCACTGAGTAACATAGGCTACGGGCGGAGCCGTGAGGACACAGCTAGTATATTATAAAACACTTGTAGAACTTTGAATATTCAGTATGAAGAATTGTTCAAAGTACCTTTTCCAAAATCTTTTTAAACCTTTGTGTTCTAAACTATTATCGAAACAAGTACCCTAGTGTAAACTGAGGTACCTATGAGTGAACACTATAAGCACTATTAAACCTGATAAACCTTATTCATAGTGTAGTTATTTTCAGGTATTTACTATGGGATTTATTTCATAGACAGGATGGTTGCATGACATGCATTCATTGATACCTAAAAGTTAATAGCTTTAGGTTTTAATAATAATTCCACTACACATTAACCGCAAATAAATGAGCAGTTATATATAGATAACGTTAGCATATAACATTCTAATTAAGTTTATACCTACAGTCTTTAAATGAATATCACTTCTTTAACCTTTTGAACGCCAGAGCATAAATGCATCGTCATACCCCCCATGCCAAGGTAACTGTAATCCCATCGTTTTTGTCACATATTTGTGACGTTGGCGTACAGGGTAAACTTTCGTTTGTCACATATGTGTGACAATGGCGTCCAAAAGGTTAAAAAATTATAATAAATCATTTGTTACAGAGGCCGGTGGGCTATTTTTTATATTTCTAAATTCAATTTATATTGGACATTAATCTTCATAATAGGGTTCTTAATATTCTTTTGTCCAAACCAATGTCATGGACATGTAGGCGGATATTGGATTTTGTGAGAATGTGAGTGAAAAAAGATACAATGAATGATAATGTTCTAATTTGCAATCCCCATAGGGCTGGTAAAGCCAACTCGAGTGGTAGAGGCCTTATAAAAAAATAGATGTAAATACCTATTCACTTATAGAAATATTTAAAACTAGTTGAAACTTACTGGTCATTGCAAAAACTACATAACAGTTGTTGTAAGAGACACTTTTGAATTACATACATATTTAATTTGGCTAATTTAAAAAATAAATAGGTCTCTTTTAATTTCTGTGTGAATTTGGAGTTAAATGCAAATGGCTTTCATTGGTTCATTTAGCATTAGAAGTTTTCTCTACATTTATGATATTTTATATCTTGACTAAAAAAACCCTTTACACACACAAGATAATCTATGATTATTGTTTTTTTTATTTGGTACCTATGCTTCACAAGATACACAAGCAGTAAATAAATATGCCTTAAATTAAGTACAGCCTGGATCTTGGTGGTCCAAGTTCAAGTTCTAGATGTCATATATTTTATTTTATTACACACAAAAACCAGAGTTACATCAGAATCTATTGTATTTAAAACCCAAGAATAACTTGTTGATGTTGCTCCTGTATCATGTTTTCATGCATGAGGTTATTACATACATATTTTATGAAGCACAAACCTATGCACATACATAAAAGAATACTTATAAAATCTGAGTTGGTACATGATTTCTGAGTATATTTGCTGTATAAAAAGAATATAAGAAACTTTATACAACCTGTTGGTAGCTAAGTTTAGATAGTACAACTGAATAAGATTGTTTGGTTGGAGTGTAGCAAAGCGTGTGTAACGTGATTGGGATACTTGCAGACGCAATTCCCGCTAAAAATTGAGTCGGAGAAAAAAGAGTACAAGACGTTTATTTTTGCCCATTTTACACTATAGAATATATAAAATATAGTTACAAAAAAATTCGTGTGTAAAAAAATACCCAATCGCCTTGGTACACTCTGATCGTTTGAAACTAATGATAATAACATGACGTAAATAATTTCTGCTTTTACATGAAAATTATTTTTTAGGGTCATAGGTACATAGCTAGTCTCTATGTCTCAATGTTATGTAAATGGCTAAATGGTGTTTTTATGTTTAAGGTGAAAATAAAGACTAGGTAAGCACGAACGGTTATTTAAAAAATAAAGAACAATAAATTAAAATAAAGTTATTCATACAAAATAAATTACGGCAAAATAACGGTAGAACTTTGGTAAGAAAGTTAGAGTAGTAAAAACTTACAGTTTTTGTGGGCTCGGTTCAATTCTTCTTGGATGATAAATGTTACTTCACTCAATCACTCATTAATCGAGATAATTACTACCTACTAACTCACACTAGCCATTCATTAAATTATTTATGATTGAAAAATCACATAGACGGAAATCGTGGAACAACCAGCTGAGTTGACCACCTTTTAGCCTCTGTGTTCCAGCGATTATGTAATGTTATAAGCTATGTTTGGCATACAAAAAAGACGTGAAAGTTTGACATTTAATAAGGAAAAGAAAGAGAGAAACCATTAAACTTAACCTGTCAATTTTGGTTCGACCTGGAACGCGATTCAATATACTAGTGATTGCAAAGTTACTAAAAAGTAAACTATTGATGCACAAGGCAAGAGTAAACTAAACTACACGTGTTTGTCTCTTCTGTTTCAATAGAAAAAGAAAGTGATGTCAAAATGTGCTAGAGTGCGTGCAAGATAACTCTGCGCGCGGCCAAAATCGGAACTAATCATGGTCCGCCATAGTGTTGCCGTTTTATTAACTTTGTCACTAGATCTACCTGATTTTAGAAATAAAAGAAATAGAAATAAAAGAAAATATAATAATCTAGACACGCGGCAGCGTGTCAAGCCAAGTTCAAAGAAAAAGGAACTGGCGACGCAGCAGCCGTGTGTTATATTACACGAACCATTTGAAGCCACTTTTGAGCCCTTAATAACTCAAAATCTATTCAACATAAAGACATGAAATTTGGTTTATTTATTGAAACCCCCGAGATTAACTATAATTCCAAATTTCATAAATACAGCTCAAACGGTTATTGAGATATTACCGTCTAAAAATCGGCATTTTTAACACTGACTGACATATAGATCAAAAACCTAACCCACTTCCAGATGACCTAGAAAGTTGAAATTTGGCATCCACCTGGGTAATTGTATGTATACAAAGGAAAAAGTCAGAAAACAGTGAATTTTTACGATTTGAAATATTTTTCAAACAATCGATTTTTATTACTTAGCGCCTTTTGAAATTATAATAGCAACAAACTTTCTTTTTCGCAGGAGAATAGGTTCCATGATTCCATGATGCAAGGTCGCTTTTATCGTTTTGTATACCAGATTATTTGATTCAAGTGGGAAATAAAAATATATCTAACAGGCAAATGATAAAAAAAGTTAAAGGGAGGACTTTCCATATATGTCTAACGTTCAAGTTTAGAAAATAGCACAAAAAATAAAACTAATGTGTAAACGTATTACAGATCACTTTTGAATGATAAATAATAACAATTTCTATACAAAAAGTAATGATATCCCATCAAAAACATAAATGTGAAAATGGGAGCCAAATTCAATAATAAGAATATGCGTGGTTGTCGACTTCGCCGACAAAAGAATAGAGACCCAAATGGGTGTCAAGTTCTGTAGATAATCCTGAAATGTATTTACATAAAGCAGATATCTTAGGATAAATTGAAGATCAAGATTTGACTTGGCTAGTTTTCACATACAAGTTATGCTATATTTGGCTAATCAACTTATCGTCTTTATGTTATACGCAAGTTACTGTTTTTATACCTATTGTAAGGTCAACATCTTACTCTTTTAAAAATTTGGTTTGCTGTTAAAAACTAGCCAAGTCAAACTTGAGCTTCAATTTATCCTAAGATATCAGCTTTATGTAAATAAATTTCAGATTTTTAAATTTCTATGTGCCAAGTTATACTGGGCGGAGTATACAGTTTACTCTTTGGTCATGAGTTCATTGCATTTCACAGATAAGTCAGTGGGACTGTCTGTATCTTGGGTTTTTTTTTTCTTTTGCAACTGAGCCGATGATGTCGACTATTCTGCTGGCGTCATGTAGAGATCCTAGAATAGGGTTAAATTGGGTTAAAGGGTTTGACTTTGAAGCTTTGACTACTGACATCTGTCACTCTGTCAGCAGCCCATTCGTTCGTTCACGTTTTTGACTATTCATTTTGAAGACATCTCTTATTACAACTTCCCATACAGTCTTGTCAAAACGAAAGAAATTTCCAAAAACCTTACGAGACAAAAACAGCTGTTGATTAAGATTACAAAAGTATTTTTATCGTTTGCTGAGAAAAATATGGTTTTGTTTTTATAACGTCAAGGATATTGGCAGTTGTCGTTGGGAAGTATTGTGGTACGCTCGTCTGTTTTTTTGTGTGAATTTATTTCGTTATTGGAAACGCAGTTCATGATGTCTAGTGAAAAGCCAGTGTCTGGGGGGCAGCCTCCAAGTATATCAAGTTCTCAGGCGTTGCAGCCTGCTGAGGATGACAACACGAAGTCGTGTTGGGTGTGTTTTGCGACGGAGGCTGACGACAGATTGGCAGCATGGGTACAGCCGTGTAAATGCATCGGTACCACGAAATGGGTAAGTGTTTAGTTAACAATTTGTTCTAGGCCGCCGCGGTCATAATCTGCGCTTCTGATTAGTGATATAAACATGTTAGGAAGTGAAAGTATGTTTTGTTTGCTCCAGTTGTTTTGTGTAAACAAGTAGGTAGTGAGTAGATTGTATTGTAATTTGATTTATTATGGTGAAATGAAATCGATTTTGAGATTGAGTTGTGTTAGTTTTATGTGCGTGACTACTTTGTGAATACAATACCATTAGTTAGCTACATTCAATGACAATTTTTGTTCCACCACTATTCACAAACAATAATATCTAATATACATGTTGTGATACTCTTCAGTAAAACAATACTAATTTGGTTTAGTTTCAGTTATTACAGTCCTATTTTTGATTCCCATAATTATTATTGCTATAATATTTATCTAGCCGTCTATTATGCATAACCTTACCATAATAGTAGTGTAGTGTAGTTGGTAGTGTCATATAATGAAACTCCTTAATGTATTCAACAACATATCTGATGAGTCATTGTTAATTTTAGTTATAGTACTGGTATTTAAATATAGTAAATAAATAATTATTTACTTCATTTTTTTCTCTTGTTTATTATGCATTTATATGCTTATCATTGCAGCCCATCCCCTTATATTCTACTTAAAAAGAGTAACCAAGGCGACAGTGAACCATAAGTACTCATGTTTATGAGATTTTTTGACCAAAATGTCAAAGCATAAGATTTAATAACACTCCCATAAAAAAAAACATTGCTTAAAATTAGTGCAAAATCACATCATCTAATAAAATAATTCTAAATAAGGTAAACATTTCTATAATTTAAACTATAATTTTCAATCTTTTCCTTCCCTTGATATTCATCAAAAAAACATTGTATTGTTTTTACAGTTATTTCAATTGTTTATTATCTTATGAACACATACTATACGCCATGTGGTGCCCAGCAAAGTACAAGCCACTCGTAATAATAAACCAATGACAATTGTGAGAAGACGATGGTAATTTAGAATAAGTCAGGATAATGCCAGAATTAATAAAAAAAAAACATTTCAATTTTGTAAAAAGAACAATATACTTTAAATTTAACCACCTGTGGGTGTCGTAAAAGGCGACTAAAGGATTATGTCAAGAGGATGGGCAGAGGAGTCCTCATGTCTGCTTTAACCGTTTGACTGCCAGATTATAAATGCATTTGCATACCCCCTACACCAAGGTAACTGTAATCCCATCGTTTTTGTCACATATTTGTGACATTGGCGTACAGGGTAAGCTTTCGTTTGCCACATATAATAACAATTGTGTCCGAAAGGTTAACTAGAATCTGTGATTACCAAATCGTCTGCCAAGCATTGTGATTATGGCAATTTCCTCTTTGACCTTTTACTGTAGTGAACATTGGGAGGCCTATCTTTAGCAGTGTATGTTTATAGGCTGATGTGTGCATATACTATACGTTACAAATAGTATATGCGAATGTTATACAAATAATATTGAACAAACAATAAAACTTTAATGATGATGTATTGCCAAAACTGTCACAATCCTTGTCATCCAATCATTGTACTCTCAAGGTTATCAGTTCATCTTCAGATGTAAATAAATCATTTCTTTGTTTAAGATGTGCTCTTGTCTTCAGTTTGTAGATAAATTTTAATAGTAATTATGCAAATTGTTGACATTGCCCCATTTCCCCATTATAAATATTTGAAGAGTCATCATTCAAAAAACCAAAGTTAACTATATAATAATGTAATGCATTGGTTTTTAAAGTATAACACGTTTATAAGTTTTTATAGGATGTTTTACAAAACAGGAAATGATATCATTGAACTATTTTTAAGGAACCAGTTATGAAGTCAAGACTGCAAGAATGTAACCAGTCAAAATTTATATGCTATAAAAGTAAAGGTCAAGTGCCACGCTTCTGCAAATATATTCAATGATTTCTTAAAGTAGAAATAGTCAAAATACAACATGAAGACTATTTTGGAAACCGATGTAAAATAAACTATTAATCTGCCAACCAACTTTACAAACTAGAAAAGAGTCAATCAGAAAATTAGGGGTCTTTAATTTGGGTCAATAATCCATGACATATTATATTCATTTTAGAGAGAGAGAGCAATTTTTTATAAAATAGCTACATGAAAAAGTGCTGCCTACATATCTTTTTCAATAATTTACAATTGATTTCTAACTTCCCAGTTTCCAGGATTGGAAGGTAGGTAAATAAGTTAAACACAAACCACCAAGGAGGATGCTTGCCCAAAATAATACCTACTTTCTTGCATTCCACTTTTAATGATAAACAACTAAGTAAACAGAATAGCAGCTATGTATTAACACCAATCAGTGAGTTCGATAACATTTTTATCTACGCCGAATTTATATTGTCATCAAGATAATTATAGCCAAATTATTGTTTTTAGTTCTTATCAGTCTGTTGTGAAAAGTGAATATAGGACAATTTTTATCATTAATTTATGAAGAATTAAGGTCGCGTAGGTAGGTACAGGTAGATGAGTGTTTTGTATTTTTGGACTATGATTAAGTTTTATTTTCTGTCTGAAAGATAAAGGGCTTTTTTGTTTTTGATTGCTATTTTCTTCTATCGTTCAGCGGTTTTACAGCTTAATATGACCTTTGACGAGATGATTACCTATCTTACTTCGCCATTGTTTATCCTTTGTCAATCGTAGACTTTGTCATCTTCTGGAGAGATCCTGCCTTGCTGAAGCATTGAATACCAACATCAATCCAGAGATTTTGGATTGAGGTCCGTTATTGATATCTGCCGTAAATCAGCAACAGAAACTCCCCTCCGCCCTGCATGTTTCTTCATTCACGAAATGTATAAATATATAATTCTGTTATTGTGTGTAATGATGTATCAGGTTTTGATTACCCTTGAGGCTTTATTTCCTTATCCTCACACCTCTCACGGCGCATTGACCTTAGAGAATACTTTAAAACGGTTGTTTGTATGCATTTCATGTTCATTATTGATACTTTAAGTACAAATTACACTACATTAAATACTGGGAAATTACTAATTGAGTTTGATGGCACATCTGCATTAGGTTGTTATGCACCTAAGTTACCCGAACCAGTAAGTAAGAATAAGTTGGTGTCTTTAATTTGGTTCAGCGTGGATAATCACCGACTTCTAAAACTGTTAATTTTATAACATCGTAATTATTATACTCATTTCATTTTTTTTGAAGACGGTTTATACTTTTTTAAATGTCTTTTATTACAACCGCCTTGTTTTGACCCATTTAGGTGTTTGAACTTTTGTCCTTCCATCTAGGTGTTTGTTTTTTTATCGCTATTTATCGGGCGCTATATCAATATTGGACGGTAAGAATTATTCAGTGTAAAACAATTTGTTAGTTCCAGGTTTACTAAACCTCTGAATCGAACAAGGTTCTCGCTGCGGTAGCTAGGATAAGAAGTAATGCTCTCATTATAAATTCTATCGAATTATAATTAATCTTCAAGGTAATCTTGATTTTTGAAGAATTCTAATCTATGACTTCAGAGTTCTTTTAAACATTGATCGAGCTAGAAGTCAATTTAGTTACGTTTCTTGTTCGTAAGTAAGTGTTAGAACAAATTGTGCCAATTTGCAGTCCTGGTATATTATAACGTTTTGTTAAATATATTTTGATACAGTATTTACTATACATATATTTAATATTCTCATTTCAACATTTCTACCAAATTCGTGACAGGCATTCCTTAACTTTGACTATGATAACGATTACCGATGTGTGATGGTCAAATAAGGGTTCCCTGGGGTACTCCTGTTTGATCTAAGAGCCCACGGATATTCTATTGTAAATAACCACCTTTTAGATCCATTGTAAACGTAGTCACGAAATGTATTCGTATTTTATATTAATTTTATTTATGGATGAACGTATTCTGATTGACGCAATCGAAAGCCTTGGAAAGATCGCAGATCCCACGTGACAACAAATACTTATTCTATGACTGTTTTTAATCCAATCAACCGGAGACCGCCCTGGGTAACCCTTGTAGTGCTGAAATAATAGTTCACCATGTTTTTCTAATCCATTTCATATTTTGTTAGCGTGAAAATAACAGGGTCAGACTACTTTGACTTCTAGTAAAAATATATGATTGAATCAGGCGTTACTTTGCGGAAATCCATGATCTATAAATAAACAATAAAATATTTAGTGTTAATTCCGCGAAAAAACAGTTGAAGGACAGGTGGAGGGGCGAAACACGTGTCGTATCGATTTGTTTTGCTTGTGTGTTGCATGTTATTAATCGCACCTTCTGCATTTGCATATATTTGCGGGCGGGAGGGCGGTGCTGCATACTGCATTCAGGCTTGATCAACTGTTTTTTCGCGGAATTAACACTAAATATTTTATTGTATATTTATAGTTCTAGTAAAAAGTTCATCTGTAATAATTATTTGACCAGCGTGTAAGTTTTTCATTTGAAATACTTCTACTAGATGTGTATGAATAACTTCATATTGTGTATTTGTATTATAGGTAGAACCGTCGGTCAATTAATTGCTTCATGGCGCGTCAATGACAAACGTTGCAGTGGTTACAGAGCATCATTGTCATCTGCACCCTTGACATTTGTACCTAATCCATTGACCCAATGGTTGTAGGATTCAATAGGCACTATTAATACGATGCTTTTCTTGGGACAGATGGGTTATTCGTCGGTGCATGGTATCATAAGATCAATGCGATAACTAATCCGCCTCCCAGATTATTGATTTATGCTTTATGATAAGAATGCGTCAGCGTTTTTGTGCCGTTATACTCTTTAAAGGTTTAAAACCACGAGTCTTAGATTCTTTGTATCTCTGTAAACACTCGAGAAAACTAATCAGTTTATCGTTATCCAGTAATTCTTCAATATATTGCATCATTTTAGCTATTTCATCAGTAAATCTAAAATTCTATTCTAAAATTCTACTTTCGTTGTTCCAGGTGCACCAGAGTTGCCTTCAACGGTGGGTGGACGAGAAGCAGAGAGGCAACATAACCCGTAAAGTGCTGTGTCCCCAGTGTAAAGCAGAATATATCGTAGTGTTTCCTTCAATGGGGGCGTTTGTAGCGCTGTTGGATGCCATGGAGGAGATCACCCACAAGATCTGCCCGTTCATAGCAGGAGGAGTACTGCTAGGTTCCATATACTGGATCGCGATTACTTATGGAGCTGTAACTGTTATGCAGGTGAGTTTTGATGACTTGAAGGTTCAGTAAACGACAGTACAGTTGAGGCGTAATTCTAGGCATTGAGAAGCAGTTTTTAATTTCAGTGTAATAAATAAAACGATTATGGACTGAAAGTTAACTAAATAAATATGCGACTTACCTATTTTTCGATGCCAATTGGAATGAATAAATAATTAATAATGAATAGTAGCTTCAAATTCATAAGATATAAGGAATACAAAATTAATACTTTTCTATCACCGGTTTTCTTTATTATTATAGGCTATACAGTGTCAGTCGAATTAGTTTCTTTGCAGATAAGAAAACGGGCTTTCTGCCCTTCAAATTCTGCTATCATTCTTATCTTTCTATAACTGTACTAGCCTCCTGCAGGTGTCTCTTCATAAAAGTGATAAAAATAATCTGCGATGTTACCATGTAAATAGTATTATAGAGCGCCCTGAGAAAACAAGTTTGGTCAATTCTCGTTTTCGGGCTGGGCGGTTCCTATAATTTACTGACCGCTTTACCTTTGGGTAAAACTAAAACTAGCGTTTGTGTAATGCTCAGGCCAGACTAACGGGACTGCCGAATATTCGTGTTAATGTCCGAATACAATAAATGTATAGGGAGTTCTGACGAATTTAGTGGTCAATCTTCCCGTGACACCACGAATATTCATTGAAGTCCTGTTAGTGTGGAATCGGGGTAATTAGATGAAGCGTTGATTTCATAGCAGCGGATAGCAGGGTGCCATCCGTTTGTAGAATTCGCTATTTCCAGAATAAGTTTAAGACTACCATTAGAAAGCAAATCGATTCCTTTCTGAGTGTAGGTATAAGCGTTTTCGTTTGCGCCGTAATATTTTGAACCATCGTTATTAATCGTTCAGAAGTTGTTATTTGATCAATATTGTATTGATTATCATCATATCAAACCGTACACATCCACTGCTAACCACGGGTCTCAAAACGATTTGAATATGTAATCTTAATTAGTTTATATCTAATTATTCAGTTTGAATAGAAAACTGGAAAATTTGAATCAATGTCATTTGAATATAATTAAGAGAATAGCATAATATTGCGGTCAAATAAACGCGTCATTAGGAACGACTTGCACCTGTAGGTAGGTAACTTTATGGTGCGTCCAGACCTGACGAACGCGCCGCGAATGCGCCGCTCGCGCGCTGCTCGTCAGGTCTGGACGCACCATAACAGAACAAAATATTCAAAGTTATTCTATTCATGTTATTATTATAAATTATAGTATTGAACTTGACCGTTGCAATGATGTGCTGGTTAAAAATAAATGACTTTGATCTTTGTAGGTTGCAATCATCTTTTGGCAATATCAGCCTCAAAATAAAGATAAATCTGGGGAACCCGTAACATGAGCATAATGTCTACTAGAGTACTTAAGATCATTTCATCATGCCTTGAAGCTGCGTGTAACAAAACAGTATTTAATTATAAATTTTATTTTTAACTTAGCAACTCTTCTTCTTCTCCCTGCCCTTATCCCACACTAGGTGGGGTCGGCAAAACATGTAATTCATAAATCCATGTTGTTAAAGGTTTTGGCTTATTGTTTTATGACCGGCCGCCTGCCTGACATCAACCCTCCTTGGGAATACTCGTTGCGCCGTCGCGCGTGTGACCCAATGTGCAACTTAACTTAGCAACTAAGCTGTATAATTCAAGATGTTTGCTTACATAACAAACGCCAAGTAAATGTTCTCTCATTTAAGATTTGAACGAGAAAACAAATACTTACCTTAATTATTAGATCTTCACATATCTTGAATAATTATTAATAAAATCGTTTTAATATTTATGCAACTGGGGTCTCTGTTCTGACAAAGAGTAGGTACCTATTTAGGTGTCATTTAAGGCAAATAAGCCATTGACATATCCAGCGCCCCTACGCGACTTTCACCAGCTCGTCTTCCGAACTCTGGGCTGCTAACAGAAAAATTCAATATCACTTTGTTAAGCTCGGGAATCGAATCAGAAGCCTACCAAATTCACTCGCTTGTCGTTTCTGCTAATTTGTATTCCTCATATTCATTTAAATATTTGCTGATATTAAATACTTATGTATAATATTCAGTTAATGACCATAGTAGGTTCTCGAACCAGGTAGTACGAGTACATTACTTCCGAATTTACGCAATTTTTGAAATTACAAGTTTTTACGCCTAAATTTACTTCGTTTTTAACATTGGTCCAAGCACGATAAAAATATAAACAACCATGTGTAAACTGAACAAAGTGAATACGTCCTTTATTGTAGGTCAAACAACAAAAACAAAGCTTTTATTTTTTATTCCTATCGAGATCTCAATTATTTATTATTATTGCCTCTTTTTCGAATTGAAATAAAGCCACAATAATGAAAAAAAAGACAAGAAGTTGAACAGATTAGCCAGTCAGCAAGGTTGGTTGCGGGGCTGATTGCCCAGAGTACCCTGCGGGTAGTAAAGCGTTTTGGTCCCTAGCTAAATCGGTCGAAACGAACTACTGCCGCCCCTCACTACCCCCACTGCTGAAGTCTGATGGGACGCTGGCTCACACCGCCGAAGAGAAAGCTAACTTGTTTGCTTCTCTGTTTGCGGAGTCTTCACGTTTGGATGCTGGTAGCGCGATACCTCCAACTCCGAATAACTGCGCGACATTTATGTCGAAAATTCGCATTCGCCAAAAGGAGGTTCGCAAAACGCTACGCAATCTTGACGTGAACAAGGCCAGTGGCCCAGATGGTATTCCAGCCATAGTTCTGAGGACTTGTGCGCCTGAGCTGTCTCCTGTGTTGACGCGCCTCTTTCGTCTCTCTCTTGAGACTGGTCAAGTGCTGAAATCGTGGAAGCTTGGCAACGTGCAACCCGTGCCCAAAAAAGGTAGTCGTGCTGACCCTGCCAACTATAGGCCCATCTCAGTTACGTCCATACTGTGCAAGACTATGGAACGTATACATAATTGTAGGCTCCTAACGTACCTAGCAG
The DNA here is from genome assembly GCA_910594945.2 of Amphipyra berbera. Taxonomy (NCBI): domain Eukaryota; kingdom Metazoa; phylum Arthropoda; class Insecta; order Lepidoptera; family Noctuidae; genus Amphipyra; species Amphipyra berbera. The sequence goes on along the minus strand of OU343144.1, from coordinate 6,832,160 downwards.
CTAATGACCTCCTCAGTGACCGGCAATACGGATTCCGCCGAAACCGGTCTACTGGAGACCTTCTAGCGTTACGCCACTTACATATGGAGTGAGACCATCGAGAAACATGGAGAAACGCTCGCCGTTTCCCTGGACATCTCAAAGGCTTTCGACAGGGTTTGGCATGACGGCCTTATTCGTAAGCTTTCTTCATTTGGCTTGTCCATCGGTTTCGTTGCGTGGTTATCGGACTTCCTGAGGGATCGTTCGATTCGAGTGGTCATTGATGGCTGCTCATCAGATCGAATGGCTATTAATGCCGGTGTCCCCCAGGGGTCAGTGCTCTCTGCGACGCTCTTTCTGCTGCATATCAACGACCTGCTTAAGCCCGAAACCTTTGGGTATGCAGACGACAGCACTGTGGTAGAGAGCTACGTAGCCAATGCACGGACCAGTCGACCACAAATCCAGTCTCTGAGAGAGGCCACGGTCGAGCGCTTGAATTTGTCCCTTAAGGCAGTCTCCGATTGGGGCGATGCCAAACTGGTCAAGTTCAATGCATCAAAGACCCAGGCGTGTCTGTTCTCTGCCAAAAGGAGGCCATACCAGCTGGCTCCTACTTATCGAGATGTGTCTATACCGATAACTGACCATCTTGAGCTCTTGGGCGTTACTCTGACGTCAACCCTCAACTTTGGCTCCTATATTGAGTCCAAAGCTCAATTGGCTGCTAAAAAGCTAGGTGTCCTCTCGAAGGTGCGGCGGTACTTCACATCGGAACAGTTGCTTCAACTATATAAAGCACAGGTTCGTTCGTGCATGGAGTACTGTTCGCACCAAGTACGGTTCAGACCAAGCTCCAAAGTCTTGAGCATCGGCGCAAAGTTGCTAGTATATCGGTTTTTTATCGGACACATTTCGGAGAGTGTGCTTCAGATCTGCATGATCTAATACCCCCCTGCCCTTTTTTCTGTCGGACGGCCAGAAGCACGAAAAACCGCCATCGGTTCATGGTTGATATACCAAAAACCCGAACGAAGCGTTTTGATTCCACTTTCATTGTGAAAACCGCCAAACAGTGGAATGCGCTGCCTGAGTGGGTGTTCCCCGACAGTTACAATCTGGGTGTCTTCAAGTTACGAGTGAATCGGTTTCTTCTGGGCAAGCGTGCTCCATTCGTAGACCGCATCATCGCTTAACATCAGGCGGGATGGCGGCCAAATGCAAGCCTAGTAACAAATAAAAAAAAATAAAAAAAAGGGTGCGCCGAACGTATGTACGTACTTAAACTTACGGTGCACTTTGTGTCTGAAGATTCGGTTTTGGGTCTTGAGACTAAGCGAGACTCGAGCGTAGGCCACACCGGCAGCTGGCGGGCGGGCGAGATGGCTTTTTCATACTTCGGTTCACTTCGTTTGAGTCGCTGAAGTAGCTAGATTCTGTGAAACGTTGCTCACTCGCCCGCCCGCCAACTCGCGGTGTGGTCTGCGCTTCAAGGTACACAACTGTATCTCCAGACACAGTGTCCCTTATGTGATCAGCCTAGGTATCCGTATAATTGAGGCTTCTTGGTAGCTAGAGCTTATGACTGAATGTAACTATAATCAGTACGGTTGGCAAACAAATTAATAATCACAGAATAGTAGCGTTGAGGATGATGCAATTACCCATATTCTGACATAGTTTTTTTAGTCGCCTTTTACAAAACCCAAAGGAAGAAAGGACGTGGTCTATGGTTCATGTAAATTATTCATGGAGGTAACGTACTCAAAATTTGCCATTCTAGACTAGAAAGCTAGCAGCCATGCAACATATTCCGTTCAGTATCGACATGACCCCAGTTGAACCTACCATATGTGTGACTAGTGCAAAGTGTACACACCTATTTTTTGACACGGTTGTCACGATCGTCGTGACTTTGCTGATCAATTAACATGCTTACAACGGTGATAGATCGCAAACCTTTGTCATCGATGACATAGACAAACGAATTTACATGTAAATTGTAACTGTTCATTCAGTCATGACATACAATGATCTGGTTTTGTACTGTGTTTGTTAAAGGTACAAAGTGGGGTGCTCACAGAGAGAATGTGAGAGCTTTAAAAAAATTGACACTGGTGTCGATTCCGTAGCACATTTTGACAATAATAAACTAGACTAAACGCAACTGTCACTTTCTGTATCTATTGACAAACCCCCTTAATTTAGTTTAGTTCTGTCAAAGTGTGGAACAGAATCTACTCCAATGAAAGCCTAAAGAGTGAAGTCTTCGTTCTTGCATTATTATTGTACAATACACATTTAGCAAGGATATCTGCGAAAGATTGGCCCTTCTATTACTCTTAAATCTTAAGGCTGTTATGGCTGGTACTTAGCCTTTTGAACGCCACGGTATAGACGTATGAGCACTTCCCTCCACGCCACGCTACACATTCAGCCTTTTTTTGACGCCTATACACGTCGTTTGACGTCTGCAGCCGTTCAGAAGGTTAAATTAGTTCATAAAATAAACCATCATTGATCGTGCAATGCCTACATACCTAGTAAATGTTTTACTGTTTTTTGTAACAACCGTTTCCTAACTCGTTAGGCGATGCAGGACGCTCAACGAAATAATGTGACTAATGACTAACGATAATTATGTAAACAATAATGAAGCACGGCTCGACGCCAATTTCCTCGTGTTTTGTTTTGATTGGTTAACGGAGTGTCGTGCAAATTTTTTGTTTATTTCCGTTGTTCATTTTTCTTTCATTCGGCCTGTTGCACTCGGAATGAAACATAATGTACCTCATAATCCAGTCAAGTCTCAATGACAGTGACTTATTAAATATTTCCACACTGATTATGATGCAATTGTTTAAAATCAAACCTGTAATATAATTGTTTTATACTGACTCTATCTTCTTTTTCCTGCCCTTATCCCACACTAGGTGGGGTCGGCACAACATGTATTTCATAAATCCACGTAAGAGGTTTTGGCATATTGTTTTATGACCGCCCGCCTGCCTGACATCAACCTCCCTTGGGAATATTCGTTGCGCCGTTGCGCGGGTGACCCACTGTGTTTGCTGATATTATGCACTGGGTTCCAAAATGATATGCTTGTCAATCTTATTGCCGACAATTAAGCAGACTATGTTCTTCTTGGTGGTGTATACTTTTATACTGACTCTATGTTGTCCTAAATGAAGCAAGGCCCTATAAATTCAATTGTTTATTAAGATTACCCAACTCTTCAACGATCTGCTCCCTGATTTGGAACGATTCGGTTTATTATCTTTTTTTCTCTCGTTATAGTACGACACAACTAAGAAGTAGCATCGCCAAACTTCGTAAAACCGATTACTTCCGAACTGAGTACGACTTCGAGACCACGAATGTGTTTAAGTACTGCAGTAAAAAAATATCTTTACGCTGACGCAATAAGTGAGAGTGGCGCGTAAATAAGCGACTGCCATTGGTAGTTTGATCAAGCTTGCCGATGCGTCTTCTTAGTTGTGTCGTACTGTACTAAAATTGTAGACGCAACGTGATAACAACCGAATCGGTCAACAACTGCTTATCGAAAAGGTTTTGGGGGTCTACTCCGAAAATCGAACTACGAGGTTTCGGCTGACGGATCGCACGTTATCCCACCACCAAAGTGTTTTGGATCCGACAATCGATTTTCGCGATTTGACATTTTGTCTTTCGGTCACCCTACTCCCAGATGTTAATTGACATATAGTAGTTTATTGTTTGACAATACTTTGATCGTATAATTATATAAGTTCGATGTTCGTCGTTGTTTCGTGTCGACCCGTAATCGACGTTAGTTTTTAGGTGTAAACCCTCTGCATGGGGGGGGGGGGGGGGTGTTAAACGTCATTAATTACTGCCACGAATCAATAACGCGCTATGCATACCTAGTACTTGAATCAGAGAATGAAAACACGTTTAATTTCCTTATCTGTTATCGATATCAATATTGATTGAAGTATGTTTATATAATACTCGATGTTTGTCCCTATGTAGGTAAACAGTGTAAACTTAAATGTTACATTAATTATTATCGGTAACAGCACAATAGTGATAAATTACCAATCAATTGGTTACTTTGCATTTGACCCGGTGTGACATTTGTACTATACCTATGTACTATGATAAACCCTCGTCACGTTTTCTTCTCTTCCTTAACGTTTTCTGACCTTTTACTAAGATCGGTTAACTTGATGAAATTAGCAAGCACAATGAGAGTAGTTGGTCCGTGCATAATTATGGAGGTACTGGTTTTACGGAAGCTGTCTGTCTGTATTCTGACTTTCACAAGTCACAACCATAAGTGCATGGTCTGAGTGCCCGCCTGAGTCGAGCGTCCGGCGGGGTGGGGCCTTAGGCGTGCCACTCGCCACAGCTGTTTAAACCGCGTGTGGCACGCCAGGCCAACTGTTCACACCGATAATTCAGCCCCCATCAAGCAGTCTCTCAGGCCTCCCGCCAGGAACGACCTAAGCCAAGGTCTGAGTCCCATTAGGGGTCGCCCTTAGTGCTGTTGTTGTTAGTAGTCATGATGTTAGTAGTAGGTTACGGAGGATACATTATTGTGTCTGCGCAACGTCGTTGCCACGTCTGCGCCACTCGTCACAGCTGTATGTAAACAGCAGCTTGCTAATAAAGCACCGGTTACTCGTGCCTTATGGATACTAAATGAAGTCGCCAAAAGGATTGACATTTTTTCCTGTTCATTGAGTGGATTCGCAAGAATAACTTTAAATTGTTTATGTTATAATTTGTATTTTAGTACTAATGTATGAATGTGGATGAAGCGAAAGGAGTATGTAAGGGTCGTAACATGTGGCGTTCTATAGTTTCTGCTAACCCTATGGGAAAAAGGCGTGAGTTTATGTAAGTATGTATAATTTGTAAAAAAAACACCCTATCGCATTGGGATATCCGGTAATGATAGAAGTGTTGTCTATACTTCTATACTAATATTATAAAGAGGAAAGATTTGTATTTTTGTATGTAACGAATAAACTTAAAAACTACTGGACCGATATCAAAAATTCTTTTGCCGTTAGAAAGCTACATTATCACTGAGTAACATAGGCTGCGGGCGGAGCCGTGAGGACACAGCTAGTATTAAATAAATAAATAAACCATGCCTTAGATCCGAATAAAGATTGTTCACTAGTGAAGCGATTTTGGTATTAAAATTGAGTCATCATAAAAGTGTTATTTAAAATCGGAATGTTATGTAAATATTTGTTGCGGTTCATCGCGATGCGATAAAATCAACGTGTTGTTACGTCATGGCCAAGATTTCTGTTTTCTGACCCAGTGCGTTATGTCAGCGCTTTCTCCCAACTGTAAGGCTTTTAATAGTTGTTCTCTCCTTCGTCCTCTACCTTGATTTATCTACCTATCATTACCTTTAGATGGAGTTAGGTCCCTATAATGGTGGATATGTAGGAGTTTATGTCTCATAATTTCTATGACAAATTTTCATTTTTTTTAGCATAGTATTCTTTCTTTAGTAGGATTTGTTCTTACAAACGGTCTATGGAGTAGATAGACCATATTAGGCTATAGACATTTACGACTATTTTTAATTTGTTCATAATTCTACAAAATTATTTTGTAACAGGATAACACTACGTTGCACGTAGTGTAAATAAATATATATATTTAAATATTGTAATTATTGCTCTTCATCGAAGCAAATCATTTAATTAACAAGGTTTTCTATATATTACAAAATTATAATTCCAATCCTACTTATAGTCACTGCATACTTATATTGTTGTTAAATGGACAATGACTGTGTAACATTATGTATGTATTAAATTAGTTTAAAAATTACCTAATTTTATTTGTTTGAGTACTTATATAATATTGCAAATGTCTATTTTTAACACGGGTTTCCACCTTCGTTTGCTAGAATTAACAATCTTGTTCACTCACACTCCAGGAGGAGGCTGGGGAGATAATATCAAAATTACCAGTGGTAGTCCACGCTTGGCAAATAGACTGATACTACGTCTATTACTATTATGAATTTATTCTGTGCTGTTACCTAAATCATTTCGATATGGTATAATTTAATTACTACAATTCCTGGCTGACCCCTAATTCTGTCGTTATAATCTCTTAGTTACCTATGAAGGCAGCCCAGGAGAATCACGCAAATGTTTGTTGTTTGTTTTGTAGCTGAATATGACTAAGATCATAACGCTATATGTTTATTATACATTCCAGGAAGTATTCTTACGTATTATTATAAATAATTAAATATATATTTTACAAAAACTTGGCTTAATGCACTCATTAACCTCGGCCTTGAGTTTAATTATTTCTTTATATTAATACCGTATTTTCCCGATACTTTTTGGCAATTAGTAGGTAACTTTATTATTCTGTAGATTTAAATTTTTGTTAGATTGGCCAATTAAGCTCAAAGTACAAGGTTAACATCAATATATTGAGCCCCACGCATCTACGACCGCTGAGTAAACTGAAAGTTACGAAACAGGTCGATAATCTAAAGAAGATAGTGGGAATAGACTTGATGTTGAAGGTGTAGAACAGAGGAGCTTATGACGTCACATTTGGTGAATCATATTTCGTTTCATAGTCATAACTGTAAGTGGACTGCAGTGGCGTAGCGTGTATTTCTTCCACCCGGGGCCAAAGTCTAACTTGCCACCCCCCGTACCCCATTTTCGCAACTAAGCAAAAAAATCGGTGAATATTCTGTGATACCCTGTTGCTGTGTTGATTGCAAAAGGATTCAATATAAAACTTGACTTGAAATTTTGCGTAAATAAGTACCTACGCAGTCCCGATGATCTGATGACCTCTTGCCCCCCCACGCTTCGCCACTGGTGGACTGTACATCGAGTTGCAACTCCAACTCAACTATGCAACCGCCAAATGCAGCTTGGCAACTGCGTGACAACTGCCGACTGGATGTGCAGTCCGCTTGTAGTTATGATCTATATGATCACAAATATGAAACGAAATATAACATTCATTTATGATGCTATTATATTTTACTTATACTTGAGAGACCTGAGAGGCTACCAGGTTTCTCAAGTTAACACAGAATATTTAGAGCCTTAGGCCTTAGAGTGCTATCGAATATATTTTATGTCTCCCAATAATATAAAAGACTCCGCTCGCTAGCTAACTAGATTGCCTAGCTTTTTGCTCTTGGCCGCTAGGCAGTGGTGAGTTTATAAATTAGACTACAGATTTTCGCTTAAGTTCCTTAAACCTTAAGGTCCTTGTTAAACCAAGTTGTAACTGCGACGATATTGTTAAATTTGGTATATTTTACACCGTTTTTGTAACTTGACGATATTTTTATACTTTGTAATTCTATGACTCTGTAACCTTCATGTCTACATTTGGACGTACAATACAATACGCTACAGCGTGTCAATCGCGAGTTTGTTATGTATGAGTGTGACTAACTGACGAGCAAGACCGTTATGCCTCATTTAGTGAGAAATGAATAGTTAAAGTCGAATTATTGTAGAAATATTAAAAAATGTAGTTTTATGCTGAAGCAAATAATATGTTCCCTGAATACAAGAAATGTATGAAAATTTTAACAAACTGTATCTTATTTTATATATTCGATATGGCTATATCGCGATATAAATTAAGAATATTCGCAAATTCAGTGACCCCGGGGGTTAGAAATAAAGACAATTTATGTGAATCTCAAAATATATCAAATTACAATTTTTTTTTGTTATACGTACCATTTTATTATCAATCACAAACTCTGGTTTGAAGGTTTAAAGTGACCAAAGTTCAATCGTTCATCGGTTTAAGGCAAAAAATACTGTATTACGATATCAAATAAGTACTTAACTTCTAATTTATTTGCTATCTCAACGAGACGATACGACCAAATTATCCTGAATCACAACTCATAGTCCCATCTCTTTTTTTCCAGGTCGTAGGTCACAGGGAAGGTCTGGAGATGATGGAGTCAGCCGACCCTCTAGTGTTACTGGTACTCCTGCCCACCATCCCGGTGACGCTCATCAGCGCCAAGATGTACAACTGGGAAGACTCGGTGCTTCTGTTCCTGAGGAAGTATTGCGCGAAGATACCCGCCTTGTCCTATATACTGCCGTTTGGCAAGTAAGAACCCATTTCTTATTTTTTTGGTTTAATGTTTGGTGGATTCGAAGAATCGTGTAACGTTCTCTGGGTTCTTTTCTGGACCCATGATTTAAGGGAAAATAATATTTTGATGATAAAAAACTTTATTTAAGTCTATGGTGTAATATTTTTGTGCGAAATGGAAGTGGCTTCGTATAAAATACTGATATTCAGCCACATATTGTAGCAGACCACAATATAACAGAAATGTTTTTTACATCTACTCAGATTTTCCCACCATCTGATTCAAAGTCTCAAAACGAGAGGTATGATTATCAGAATCGTAGACAAAACTAACAAATTGAATCGATCGACAACTGACTTTTTGAAAATGTTCTGAATTAGGGGTCTGGATAGATAGATCCCAAAACTATTGGCTGTGGGTATAGCTTGAAATTGCCTTAAAATACACGTCTACTTTAGAGTTCGTTCTGCCTAGCCTTTTCCCAACTACGTTGGGGTCAGCTTCTAGTCTCATCAGATGTAGCTGAATACCAGTATTTTTCACGGGGCGACTGCCATCAGACCTCCGCAACCCAGTTACTGGGCAATGTCGATATCCTAAAGTTAGACCGGTTGTCAGAATTTTGGGCTTCTGGGCTTCTGACTTCCCGTAACGACTGTCATAGGTATTCATATGTCAGCCGGGATCGACTGTTTAACGTGCTCTCAGCAACACAGAGGGGTCATGATGTGTAACAAACGGTCACCCATCCACAGACTGACCGCGGCAAGCGCAGCTTAACCTCGTAAATCGTATGATCCGCGCGGTTGGTAATTAGCCACGAGCCCCTCACGTCAAGACACATCTACTTCAGAGTCCCTAAATTAAATTTTATTTTTAGAAATATTCTTTAAATTTCTCATTGTTATTTCCAGCGTGGACGGCGACAGAGGCGCCATAGTGACCGGCCACAACAACCACCAGAATCCAAACAACAACTCTCACCTATCCCCCACACGGATCTTCTGTTCAGCACTTTTACTTCCCACCATATCCACCATCATCGGCAAGATATTCTTCCGGTCCATCCAAAATAACCTTCACAGAACAATTTTAGGCGGCCTCACATACATAACTATAAAAGGAGCCTTAAAAATCTACCACAGACAGATGCTCTATATAAGACATTCCAGTCGAAAAATTTTAGATTACACAGAGTCAAACTTAAAACTGTATAGAAGTGCTGCCACGTCTACGACTGATGCCGTTTCTAGTACGCGGGATGACTCTGAACAAGTCGTTTAATGATAGTCTTTAAATGTACATATTGTATAGTCAGCTAGGATTGGCGTTGTACGTTGGGTGAAGAGGCAACCTTGAATTTGTACCAGATTGTACTGATTTTTCCCGCATCTGGTTGGACTAGAAGTTGACCCCGACTTGAGAAAAGCTAGGAGCTAGAAATGGAGGCTGTTTGCGGGGAAGATTTTTTCCGACGATTCTGGCAATATGCCAAGACTATTAAAATTTGAATATTGCCAGCAAATAAATAATAATAGTACTTAGTTCTTTTTAATACTTATTGAGGTACTTTTGTGTACAGTCTTCCAAAACGTTACATATTTCCAAAAGGTTCTAGAATATTATCATATTAGTGTATTTTTATATTTCCAGGTATGTATAAGCTTATTAACCTTAAATTACTATGATGTTGTCCTGTTAAAACAACCTCATGTCTATTCTATGATATTCATTATTAAAATTTAATGTTAACAAAATATAAATCTTATGATTTACTTAAATGATAATGACATTAACGGAGAAGAAAATACTTCATTCTGGTAGTTGTTATGTTGTCAGTATCATTCAAAGATATGTCATGCATACACGTGAAATAAAATTTTATAAAACGAATACGAACCGTGGACTCTTCACCCCACGTTTACAATTGCAAATTATGTCAATATTTTCAAACGAATGTTGAATAAAAACATTTAATAAATTATTGTTAACATATGGAACATATCCGTGTACCATAATATTGATAATGTGCTCATGCATCCATGACATAATCAATAGTGGTTTTCATTTAATATTATAACAGTTTATAGGAACGTCGGGGACAAGAAATATCTGCTTTTTTGTCCCCAACGTGCCAATAAAGGACGTATTTACAAATCTGCTACAAATAAGTTGTTTTTCGGAAAAATTCCGATCAGTCCGTTCGTCTCTCGTGTCCGCACGAGCTATACCATGATAGCAAGATTAGCCAGCCAGCAAGGTCGGTAGCGAGGCTGACTGCCCACAGTGCGCCAGACGTACTCCAGTATTCCTGGATGCTCTGTTAATGCACCCCGATCTATCAATCCGTGAAACTAAACCAGATGTTATAGTAAGCTACGGATAGACTACTTCTTTGTCTAAAAAAAGGTGGAGAAAACATTTTTAAATAAGTCAATTTTTAATTCAATAATATTATCTTTCGTAGCGTATTCCCACCAAACTGGGGTGAGTGTCGGTACATATTCCTGAAGAACTCTTTAAAATGTGCAGAATTAAAATGTTTATTTTTTTATGTTTCCATTTAATTTTCTAGACAAATGAACCTTAACGGTGTGAAAATAAGGTTGGTTTTCCATGTCATTTTACTGTCGGCTATCTTCGTGAGTGGACTAGAGTTTGTCCACAGCAGAAATAAGCGGTCAAATAGATCCCTGTACGGTCTCAAAGATTTGGATTGACCTAAGATAAAGGTACGCTATGTGTGGGGGCTGTCCGCATATTGTAATTTGACTTTTTACCTACGCTTTCAGCAAATGCGTTCTTAAAGGCCGACTACTGCACGTGTTTGCAGCTTCGCTTTGAAATAAGAATTATGGACTAAGTTTTATGTCAAACTCCCTATGTTCAAAGTGGCTACGTGGTTTCGTTCACTGTCTGTCGACTGTTTTTTGTTTCGTTCGCGACTACAATTTTGAGAATATTTACTTGGACACGGAAATTCTTTGAGACATAGTCTTGTTGACATCGACTAGCTATAATTTTATTTATAATTATAAGCCTTGACCAGCTGGACCTGCAACTAACAATGTTAGTGAAGCGTTAAACAATTGCATATTGTAACATAATAATATGACAAGACGGTTCTATTGATAGAACAGTGTTAATTTTAATTTTTAGTTTATTTTATAACTACTTTTGTAATATACTTTCTGTATGAGTATTGTTCAAAGATGAATTATATTGACTTGATGTTTACTTGACTAAGCATTTGGTATACAGTTTTTTTTTTAATAATAGGCATTTGTACGCCATACTTTATAGAATGCTAATTCTTAAGAAATTATCTCTCCTGTTAATTGAGTTAATTTCTTTAAACAATGCTCGTAAAAAATATAACTATTATCAAGGTGTACTTTTAGCTAGGAGAAAGTTGATCTTAAACCTTTTGGCATTGTCCATCAGCTATCCTAAAAGCGTGCCAAATTCAACCTTATGTCGATTGCGCTAAGGGCGTTATTTTAACAGCATTTTTGCTAAATAATTTATCTTAAATTTCAGTGATTTCAATGTAAATAGTTTAGTTATAGTACATTTATTTATAAATGAACGATGTGATAGGTTGGGGATTTAAAGTTTAAAGATTTAAACAAAAAAATTAAAGTAATTAGAACTAATTTGTAAGATGTCCCAATAATAATATTGAAGAAAGGAATTAAGAAATAGAGTGCCTTTAAACGGAGTTATAACGAATAGTTTGTATATAGAATATAGTTAATTTTCTTCCTACGCCCGGTGCTTCCTAGCCCTAGTAATTAACACTATTTTATTTCATACAATTTGACAGTTGTAAGTCGATAACAAAATGATTCGACTATTCTTGGTTGACTTACAAATCGATAATCGAATCGATTTAAATAGCGTCTATTATATTACATTTCGAGATAATTTAATTATAGCATAACAATGCTTCATTTATGTCAATTATTTGTTTTTCTCAAAACTTTCTTCTATTATTATCTTCTTCGTCTTGCCAACGCCTATTATATGTTTATATTAGATTAATTTGGTACAATGGCGTCTACTGGATGGTTTGATTGTATAATTTGTTAATAACATATTTTGATTTATATTTTTTAATAACTATGTTAAGCTTGTGGCTACTTGTGTGTTACGTGGTTTAAATGCATTACGTGTGGGGAATATAGGCAGATGTAATGTATAAAAAAAAAACTGTTGTACAATCACAGTTTGCCGGGGACGATATTAGATCCTATGTAATAGGACGAGCCTTTTGCGATTGACCGGGCACAATGTTAAACTCCGGGCGACTATTGAGAATTTTCGGACAGAGAAGATTAATAACTATTTTTCTAATCTGGGGATCGATCTCGGACTCTTATGCTCGGCGGCCACGCCAGCGATCACTAGATCAATGAGGTAATACATGAAATGCTATATCAAAGTTGGGGCCAACTTGGACTTTTATTTACAGGAGCATTTATTTATCGGCTTATTAAAGTACAATATATATAGAAGAACTACGTAACTATAATCCTTCATTAAAGTACCATTTATATATCAATCTGAAATGGTAACAGAACTGAACAACATTATCATTATATACGCATTACCTAATATTCTAGTCTAGAGCACGTTAAGCCGTCGGTCCCGGGTGTCATACGAATACCTATGACAGTCGTTACGGGTAGTCAGAGTCCCGAAAGTCTGACAAACGGTTTAACCTTAGGATATCGGCATTGCCCAGTTACTGGGTTGCGGAGGTCTGATGGCAGTCGCTCCGTGTAAAATACTGGTATTCAGCCGCATCTGGTTAGACTGGATGCTGACCCCAAGATAATTTGGAAAAGGCTAAGAGGAAGACCTAATATTCTAGTCTAGCATCAAAAACACTTAACTGAGCTTCTAATTTTCATTCTAAACACCATAAACCATGAAACACATATTATATAATAATATGAAATATAATATTAGGTCATTACCTATGAAATCAGCGTTTTGTATGGAGAATTTCAAAGAAGTTGCATTTTTCATACTAACGTTTTCTTAATTTATTTAACAACTATGAACACTAATGTCTTAAAAACTTTTATGCACTAATGTTTAAAAACTAAGATAACGTATGCCACTTAGATTATGCGACAAAAATAAGTTTTGGCAAAGTTAAAACAAAAATAGTAGTCATTTCTGCTAACAAAAAGGGGAGTCATTTTTAAGGTATTTTTTATGTTTAGAAAACCATAAGTAATAAGGTTTTTTACTATTGGTAGTTGTCTATGATGGTCATTATTCGATATAATATCAAGCAATTGATATATATTTTAAATCATAGAAGTAACGAGGTTCTTTAGTTGTGAGAAAAAAACGCCAATTTCATAGGTAAGGACCTAATATTATTTAATAAGAAATACAGTGACAAAAAGAAAGCTGAAAGATAGGTTAGATTAGGCTAGAACCACAAAATAGATAGGTACAGAAGTCAATCTACATACAAGTGCGCTCGACCAACGCGCACATAGACACTGCTCACGGATACGATATCTCGGACTGTTTGGGACTAGAGTGCGAGCGCGAGCGCGAGTGCCATGCGCTTGAGAGAGATAGATATATAGATAGAGCGACCGCCGAGCGTAGGTATGAAAAGTGAAGTACATACATGTGATTGACTTCTGTACCTATATGTTTTGTGATAGAACTGCGACCACGCATCGCACGAGTCAAGCGAGCGGTGCCGCGGGAGCGGCCGGCGAGTGGCAGAAACGATTCGCAGATCATTTTCCCCCATTTTTACAAGGTTATAAATTTTGATGTTCAAATCTTTTTTAGATGCTTTATTAGTTAAATAGTCGCTCAGAATCTATACAACAGTTGGTAATTTTTACGTTCTTATGCCCGGTTCCTATGGGTAAAACTAGTCGTTTTGCATAGTATTTTTATTGCCAAACTGTGCATACAAATTATACCCGTAAGCTAATTTTACCTGTGATATCTACTAACATATGGGAGGGCCTACTATGCAAAGCTATGGGGTCTTTGCTACATTATTGGTAAAGATCTTCTTTTCGTGTGGTTAGTGACTAACCTGGTGTCTGAGTTTATGCCGTATGGCCTCTGACTTGGCTTCACATGCCGTCGAGAAATATCTCTCGGGCATGCCGGTTTCCTCACGATGTTTTTCCGTTACCGTTTTTAATCAAGTGATAATTATACAATACGCACATGTATCCGAAGTCAGAGGTGCGAGCCTTAGGTTTGAAGTCGAGATCTATGACTTGGCAGTCTGACGGTCACACCACTAGGCAATTGGTAAAGATACAAGTCTTTAATTTTAACCAATTACGCTCGGTATATTATAGGAATCAGCCATTTCTGGCACAAAAGTTGATGCTCAGTATTCTGTTGCTACATTAGATCTTTGAATAAATACTACCCTTTTTTTAAAACCTTTTTTTTAACTTCGCTAGTTACCTTCAGTTTGTTTTCAAACCGCGTGCTTATCAAGTAGTCACAAGAGTTAGTTTTGCTAGTCTTTTGTAAACCTAGCGCGCTCCTCATGCAATTTTGTATAAACGACGCTTCTTTTAACTTATACCTAGCTATTATTAATTTGTCTACTGTACATTTTAAACAGATTATAAATATTTTTTATTGAGTCTCAATTTGTTGTTTTATTTTAGAACCAGTTATATACCAATCTGTACTAATATTATAAAGCTGAAGAGTTTGTTGGAACGCACTAATCTCAGGAACTACTGGCTGGAATTGAAAAATTATTTTTGTGTTGGATAGTCCATTTATCGAGGAAGGTTATAGGCTATATAACATCACGCTACGACCAATAGGACCGGAGCATAAATTAAAAATGTCCACCCGTGCGAAGCCGGCACGGGCCGCTAGTTTATAAATAAAATAGATAATTGACAAGATGTATAATCAAATTGGCTATACCATTGGACTTACCACAAAACATTTCTTTGCAGGATAAGGATCCTTATCAACAACATTATCGGTTGATGTAAAAATACAGAATGGTACCTATCCTTTCACAAAAAACATAGGAGTTCGATTCCCGGCCGACACAGCTACTTTATCAAAACTAAAAATACAATTATCGATTTTTTACTTTGCACTCATCTCTTACTATGAATATACTTTTGTCTATGGAATCGTAAAATCTAGTGTAGGTACCTATCTAAGTTTACCTCTATGTCATTGCACAATACATAGTTACGTGAGTATTACTTACTACTTTGTTGTTTTATGAGAGTCGAGTCAAATCATGTGAATACCTATCACTACACAAATTACCGTGATTTAGCCGATATTTGTCATAAAAGGTCAACTTTCAGGCTGTTTTTACTCAATCTTAGAAAAGCTTGAACACGATGACTGGTCGGTAGATAGTGGTGTCGATTCTGTTGCATATTTTGACAGTAGGTACTAAACTAGACTAAACGCGACTGTCACTTTCTTTTTCTATTGAAATAGAAAGAGACAAATACCCTTAGTTTAGTTTAGTTCTGTCAAAGTGCACAACAGAATAGACACCGATATCTGATTTCCAAAATGTTTATTGGTTTAACGCACTAAATGTACTGGGAAATGACATCGTTATAATATCGGACATAAAGCGCCAAATCAATTAGCAGGTTTTATTGCGCAAGTTATTGCACTCCATTGCTCGCTTAAGGCCTCTTCAAACAGAGAGCGTGGCTGGGTGTGATATTTATGTCGCGTGTTGATCGCGTGCTCTTGGCGTGCGAATTACTATGACAATGCGATAAACACGCGACGTGAATATCACACACAGCCACGCTCTCTGTCTGACCGGGCATTTAGAGTGCGGCCGCCGAGAGAATGCGTCCCTCACAGTTCGTGATCCATATATCGTCGGTCGGAATCATTGCCGGTACAATTCAATTTATGCTGTTTTTAGAAAATCCAAGTTAAAGTTTTTATATTATATTTTGAAAGGCTAATTTTGTCGACATAACTTTACATATCGTAAAAAAAACTATAGTTTATTATGCGATTGTTACTATGTAATATTTCTAGTTTTTACTAACACAACACATAATTTTGGAGATGTTCCAGTAATGACTCCGACCGACGATATTATAAGGTTAACCTATAATAAACTAAAATAGTTTAGTGCTAAATTTAATGGTGTCGAGAACGTATTCTTTTGGCGGCCGTACTGTAAGTTGGTAGAACTTGCAGAAGTCGACTTGCTGGGGCGTGTCGACTGCTCAAGTTGACTTGAGCAGTAAAACTTGCTATTGAGTAGGTAAGGGTCTTTGTGAACCCAACCTTTGATCACCAAGTCTAGTGTCTAGGGCCCTAGGCTTTCAGTTGCCAGACCACTGAGTTGTGGCGATAAGTTTACAGGGCGTAATAGTTCGTAACTTAACCTTGACCAACATAAAGACGGGAAACTTGGTCAAGGTGAGACCCTCGTACTAAAGAAGCTCGCCTAAGTTTCCTAGGTATATTTTTTATCAGTTTTACATGCAATGTATAGATTAAGGCCTAAATCCTTCTCATTCTGCGAAAAGGCTCATGTCCAGCAGTGGGACAGTAATGGGCTAATTATGTAAGTATGTTTACATGCAAACTTTTTTGTGTCTAACTTAACACTTGTTTCAAATTATGATTTATATCTGATTAAAGACCAATTATAAATTCAATGTTATTGGTGATGTTCTTCACAAAGGTCAGGTGCGTAGTACTCTCAACCGGCGTGCGTGTATGACAAGATGTATGAATGTGGATGAAGCGAAAGGGGTATGTAAGAGTCGTAGCATGTGGCGTTCTATAGTTTCTGCCTACCCCCATGAGAAAAAGGCGTGAGTTTATGTATGTATGTATAAATTCAATTGGGTAAGTCCGGTAAAAACAAATACTTATATAATATATACAATCTGAAAACAATTGCAATACACACCTATCTGTAAGAAATCAAGTTAACAATATCCATTAGTAAGATAATGATAATATAACATTATCATATAAAAAGCGGTATCGATGATAATATATCACTCATATCTTATCGAAGATGAAATTATGGTAAATAGTAAGCGTTAGTACAACGCGGTGCAGTGTTTAGCAGTCTCTGTTTTATTTCGCGCGCGTTATCAATCCGCAAAAAAGAGTGCATTTCAAACACTAAACAAGGAAACAGTGGTTTATGAACGGTAAGTGATTGCGAGTCGTATTTCGTCGCTAGAATTATCTATTTGATATAGTTAGATTTGAATATATATGTCAATATAGATAAGTGGTGAAACAAGGGCATTGTATAGGTCCTAGTCACGTAACTAAACTAAATCTACTTTTAATCGTGTTAAAATTAAATAATAATTACACCTATTGTAGTCTGAAAATGTCTGCCAGCTCTAGGTAACGAAAATGCCCTGATAAGCTTGTAATACTTTCTTAATCAAAATTGAATTGATAATATTATTTAGTATAAAGATAACTAACGCTGTTGTAAATTATTGTCGACAATAATTTGTGTATCCCGCACAAATAAAGTGCAGGGTTGATATTTGATAGTGACGTGGAAAGTCACCTAGATAATATATAGTGACTAGTGAGTGCCTAAACTTTCCTTTATATCTTTTCTAATGCCTATCAGACGTGGTTAGGTTGTCTATAATTAAGTACATATCTACTTTGTCTATAATAGAGTGTGGATCCAAAAAGGTCTGCAAAATTAATTGATAAAGTATTTAAGTAATAAAGATAATTTGAAGAAACGTGTTGTTTACCGTGAAAGAAAACATAATAAGTAAACCTGCACATCTGAGAGGACTCCCAAATAGTTCTCTATGGCGTGTGTAGTCCGCCAACCCGCATCAGGGCAGAATGGTGGACAAGGCACCAACCCTTTTGATTTTGAGTAAAGGCTCGTGCCCAGCTATGGGACAACAATGGGAGGTTAAATAAAGACAGGTTATCCTCAAATTCATTTGTGTATTTAAAGATCGATGATAAATGATCGAAGATATATTTATAGATACTATTTAAGAAGTAGGTCTTCCTGATTTCCTTATGCATTACACTATGTGTTTAAAACTAAATAGAAAAAAAAGCCCGCCTAATAAATTCTCCAATCCAAATACAGGTACACTAAACTATGCGTATCGCTTCCTGAATCTTGAAACGACATAACAAAATGGCGAAGTTCCTGAAATCTATCTTCCACACTACGGACCGGAGGAAGAGTTCTCACTACGAGCACGAAGGGGAGGAGGACAAGAGTGATTCATCACAGGCGGGCAGCCGGCGACAGCTGTCCATATCACGGTCCGGGAGAATGCGGCAGGCTAATAAGAAGAGGCACTCCTTGACTCTGGAACTTTACGGCGATGTAAGTGCTGTTTTCTTTACGTAACCACAGATTAAAAATAAAACGCCCACTACACTACTCGCAAAGTTTCCCGAAATCGACCGAAGGCGAGGGTGTAGAGCAGCCATACTCAACCTTTTTTCTATAGATCAAACACGTTTCAGTCATGGTGTCGAGGGCCGCAAGCAAAAACTATTTAGGTCTTAATTAAAACGTAATTCCAAGTTAACGATGTAGTTACTTTATTAATGAAAAAATCAGATCAGATGGGCCAATGACAAAGGCCCGGCGGGCCGCAGGTTGAGTATAGCTGGTGTAGAGGGTCACTTCGTGTTTCGCCGTGTAACTTTGGCTCGCCTCGCGAAACTTCTGCTCCGTGTCGGTTTTTGCGCCCGAGTCAAAGGGCCTGAAGGTAAATAGTAATAGGTTTCACGAGCGTGTAGTGTCGTACTCTGACATTGATTAAATTCGCCGAGTACTTCGGCGAGGAACTTGGACCGATAGTGTAGTGGGCGCTTAATAGTTACTACGTAAACGTAACTAACAGACGGGTTTCTTGTGATCAATTATAATGGTTCATCATGTTATCTCGTGTTTAAATGGTCCAAATCACTACGTATTTGCATTTGCAAAATTTGCAGCTTAAATATTAGGAAACGGTAAGGGCGGGCGTTTTGCGGCTGTCTCTATTGTCGACGTTCAGAGAGTGCTAATTGGCTGTAGCCTGTTTTGAATAAATGCTACTTTGATTTTGAAAAACTTTTTAATTCATCATCCTCCTGCCCTTATCTCAACTTATTTGGGGTCGGCGCAGTATGTCTTCTTCTTCCATACATCTCTATTAGCCGTCATCTTAGTAGTCATCCCCTTTCTAGCCATATCATCTTTCACACTATCCATCTATCTTTTCTTTGGTCTTCCCTCTTTCTAAATAATAGACATAAATGTTATACAGTTGAAATGTTAGGTAGTTCAGTACATTTAAGTATACTCTTTGTTCTATCGTATCTTAACGCCTATTCTGCTTCAGGTGCTCTAGAGCTCGAGTGCTTTGACAACAAACGCATGATAGACTACTTGTGTAGGCATTGATTTATCTCTCCACTTCATAGGGTGATTACTAGGGCTTAATATTTAAAACTTGTTACTTTTTGCTGCTTCAGATATCTATTTAAAAACCGATCTTTTTGTCGTGGTTATGCCACTATGGAAAAGTTTATTTTTGTATTCCTTTAATTTCTGTGTCTCGTGTCGGCCGAGCTATACCAGAATATTTAATGCCGTGGTAAAAAGATAAGCTAGTCAGCAAGGTTAGTACCAGGCTGACTGCCAGGGTGCATGTCACTCCTAGATGATCTTTTAATGCACCCCAGATTCTATTTATCATCATCATCATCCTCCTGCCCTTATCCCAACTTATTTAAGGTCGGCGCAGTATGTCTTCTTCTTCCATACATCTCTATTAGCCGTCATTTCGATAGTCACCCCCTTTCTAGCCATATCATCTTTCACACTATCCATCCATCGCTTCTTTGGTCTTCCTCTACTCTTATAACCATACCCCAGATTCTATTTATATCTTTTGAATAGTTGAGCTGTCAAAATTTAATTATTTTTTGAGCTTTTTAAATAACAATTGACGTAATTACATCAGCCATAACAATATAAAATTTTAGACCTAGTAACATAAAATAATAAACGGAAACAAACAAGGTTTATTTGCTTCTGATAACAATACATTGATAATGTACTTTTGTTAATAGAAACGCATTATCAGTGAATCATAATTTTATTTTTTTGAACTTAGCGCCTTCTTGATACCTAAATGTAATGACCAAATAGATTATAATCATCGATAATCATCAGTAACCGTTGGTAGGAAATCAAGATACAACGTATTATCGAGCGAAGTTATCTGGTCCCACTGTATTTGGTGTACAAGTTTATTATAAAATCGAAAACAAACTGCAGTAGTTGAACTAGGAACCATAACCTGCCTGTTTACGTCTACGTAGACTAGTGCTATAAGCTGAAAATTCGCATGGCGATACATAAGGTCTACAAAATTATGAAATAAAATCATGGTTACCACCGCTACCTCTCCTAGAAGAATGCTGGTGGTAGCTAACCATATACAAGGTTAGCCGGAAAGCGGGTACTAAGCCGAAAGGGTGTTAAAGTACCCATAATAATGGATAACTTTTGTTCTACAACTTTCCCCAAAAGTCAATAGTTCAAGAGAAATAACTGTTCAAAGATTTCATAAAAAATACGCTAAATTCTATCTATCCTCAGCTATGATCAGTTGTGTTTACATTTTACGTCATATTTGGGGTCACAGATTAGAAACTCCATTTTCTGAGTTCATAACTAAAGCAGGGATGAAGAATTTTTGAAAAAACTAAAATAAAAATATTTTTTCATGGATAAAAAATTAATCGAATTTTGAAATTTTAATACTTTCTTTAAAACAATCATCAGTGATACATTAAGTGGCCCGCGGCTTAGTACCCCCTTTCCGACTAACCATGTAGATTAAATTGAAAAAGTCTCAGGTGCCTGTAATTTCACCAGAACTCATACCTTTTAAGTTGGGACAAAGCAATGGCGGCAGAAGTAGTTCTGGTGGCAGTCAAGTTCTAATATTAATTAGTATCTATGCGAGAGTGCAAATAAAAACCGTATTGTTAAAGCTTGGGATTGAAAATGGCGGCGCTACTATTGTTGTAGCTATTTGCCTCTCGCTCACGCACGTTCTCTGCGAGCGAAAGGCAAATAGTGAATCCGCCAGCTGTACACAATTTTAAGTGTCAATGATATTTTTTACAGTAAATTTCATAACTATGTTTTTTAATTTCAGAGCATCCAAGTAGACGCTGTAGAAAGGCCGAAATCTAGGGAATACCACGTGCATACACCAAGTCACACCGCACCCGCCAACCTAGGAGACGCCAACACAACGAGGTTTGACAATACAGCAGACACGGAAGACATACAACCTTTAGAAGGTTCTACAGAAATTGCAAACACCTTCGATGTTACTCTAGAGACCCAATTGAGTAAAATAGCTTTAGAAAAGTCCCCTGAAGAAGAAATTGACAGCGCGTTTGAGATTATAGACAAGTCATAGCAAATTGTGAGGTTCGAAGGAAGAATCAATGTTTAGTTTCTAAGAATAACAACGCTAGCTGTGTTTCGTGATACTTATGTGTTCTGAGTGTTATCAAGCCCGTATAAATGGATAAAATGAAGCAAAAAATATGTGCTTGAATGCCGATAGGACATTCTTTATTTGTTCAGATTGCGCCAAGATGCGTGTGCTAGTAGTACTTAAGTTAATTTCATTTCTTTGAGCTATTTTAGTATTCTTTTATACCTAAGCATTTTGTGAATAATCATAAGATAACATAAAATAACGGCTGTATTCCCCGAAGGGTTGGGTAGAGGTGTATAATGAGAATAACACCCTCATTTCGCCGTTAACAGGGGGCGAGCCTATTGCTATCAACCGGGCACAAATTTAAACTATGTGTTGCTACTGAGTAATTCCTAATGGAAATTTTGCCCGACCTGGTGATCGAACCCAGGACTCTATGCTCAGCAGTCGCGCTTGCGACTACTAGACCAATAAGGCAGTCAATTAATTAATTAATTCAGATTTAATGTTTAATTAGTGTTTTTCTCATAAATAATATATGAAACCAGACTATACGTAAATTTGGGATATTGGGTACCCACAGTACCCAGTAGTAAATATTGCATATCGAGCTTTAGAAACAGATATTGGCTAGCTTCGGCCAAATAAGCATCTCTGTCGCACGAAGCGACAAAACGTCACATAGGTATGAGAGACAGAGACGACGCTCTACGAAGCCGAAGTTAGCCAATTACCTCTTTCTACAGCTCTAGGTGTAATAATTATTGCCGGGTACTGTACATTATTACAAGTTATATTATTTTGACGATAGTTAGTGAACTTAATAATCAATCACTGTGATTTTTGCAAAATTAATTGGCTTTCCCTGATAATCATTCGTGTGCATTGTACAAAATATCAATTATTGCTGTAGATCAGTAATTAGATTATTTGTAACGTACCTACCTACTTAATTATGACGTTTACCTTAAAGTCTGTAGATAGGTGTCTGTTTCCTTGAAAACGTAATATTTTAAAATTAAAATACACTATCTTCTTGATCGTTACCTATCTTAAAATCATTGATCGTTTATTTCGATATGAAGTAAAATTGTTTAGTTTTTTAAAGCCTTTTGTATGTTAATTTTACCCAGTGAAGAATTTATCTAGTAGTTATCTGAAGTAGGGGTAAACGGTTATCTAGTTTCTACCTATCTGGACGATCGAGTGACTGTTAGTACCTACAGAAGTACTATTATGTTATGTAAAAACTTACGTTGTATATATTTAAGTTAATACAAGGTTAGTCGGAAAGGGGGTACTAAGCCGCGGGCCACTTAAAGTATCACTGATAACTAGTTTAAAGCAAGTGTTAAAATTTCAAAATTCGATCATTTTTATTTGCATGTAAAAAGATTATTATTTTAATTTTTTCAAAAAAATACATACCTGTTTAGTTATAAATTCAGAAAATTAATTTTCTAATCTGCGACCCCAAATATGACCTAAATTGTAAAAACAGCTGATCATAGCTATGGACAGATAGATTTTAGCATATATTTTAGGAAATCTTTGAAAGCTATTTCTCTTAAACTATCGAGTTTTGGGCAAAGTTGTAGAACAAAAGTTATCCCTTATTATGGGTACTTTAACACCCTTTCGGCTTAGTACCCCCCTTTCCGACTAACCTTGTGTAGTGCTGCAATAAAGCCTACCTTATGTGTAAGATATTGTTAATAATGAAGTGCTTACATAATAAAGATTGTGTTGTAAATGTAAACGTATTTGCATGAAATTAAAGACTGATTGTTGAAACAGTTGCTCAGTTTTATTTTATTGTTATTGTCGATTAGCTCGATATTGCTTTATAACTTTCGGAGAAATGTTTTATCAGTAACGTTATTAGTGCCTTGATAATGATCTTTATAAAATGCAAAAACACTGAGATATGCATACAACGTCATTTTTCCGGCAGAAATAATTCAAACATAGTGATTGTTGCCAGCTTTGCAGTTTCCAACGACAATTTAAGGAGTTGGAGCTTTCGTTCGCTCCCAGTAGGTGAACTAGGCGTATTCAGGGTGGCGCAGATGGGTTGATGGGTTGCCCCACCCTGGCACAGAAAAGAATAGGTAAATAGTCTAGATTAGCCATACTCAACCTTTTTTTTATAGGGGCCACAAACACGTTTCAGTCATGGTGTCGAGGGCCGCAAGCAAAAATGATTTAGGTCTTAATTAAAACGTAATTACCAGTTAACGATGTAGTTACTTTACAATAAATTAGTAACTTCAAATGGGCCAATAAAAAATGCCCGGCGGGCCGCAGGTTGAGTATAGCTGGTCTAGATTCAGTCAACTTGCCACCCCTGTCCATAGAACAATTACCCAAAATAGGCAGACCAATGCCCGACTCCGTCTATACTTATTTGGACCTCAAAAATAACGTTATCTCCCAATTTGCACTTCCAGATTTATTGAGAAGACAAATATTTACTGACTGAGTTTGCCCAACCATGGCCAAAATCCTGGCTACGCCCATGGTCAACAATACTGTTACTAGGGATAGGTAAATCATTTCCGAGATTTCTATACAAGTACGAACTTCATCATAAGATTAATACGAGAATAAACATAATGCAGACGATTTCTCAATCTAGAACCTTCTCAAAAGGGGAGACAATACAAATTATCAACATGCTGGGCACATGAGTCTGCTACACGTTGGAAACGTTGACTTGGCTGTCAAATGGGATGGTTATTCTGTTATTTGTCAGTTTTCAGAGCCTATCAGGTCCACGACAGGATAAGTACGTGCAAGCGCGAGGTACCTACATTTTATGGGGAAGCTTACATACATGCATACATAAACTCACGCCTTTTTCCCATGAGGGTATGTAGAAACTATAGAACGCCACATACTACGACCCTTACATACCCCTTTCGCCTCGTACACATTCATACATCTTGTCATACACGTACGCCGCCGCGCCGGTTGAGAGTACTACGCACTTGACCTTTGTGACCAAAATCACCAACAGCTTAATGATAAATTAATTCTTTCCTACATAATCCCAGTAATACTTTCATTAAGCTAATGAAAACGAATGAATAATAAGTCTTAAGATAAGAAGAAATGTCAAATCATCATCATTAGATAATCAAGTTATCGACAGTACCACAAAAATAAACTGCTTCACGTTTAAAATACTCCTTAGACACAAATCTTCACATGCACAAGAGACAAGCGCCAAATCCACAAGCAAGTTTTATTGCGCAAGTTGCCTTGTGCGACTGAGTTTCAAACTTGTGAGTTTGACGACACGGTTGGTGCAGTGGCTGAGCGATCGGCTTGTGCGCTACGGGTAGTGGGTTCGATTCCCGCACGGAACAAATATTTGTATGGCCTACAGATAGTTGTTCTGGGTCTGGATGTTTGTGCATGTGAAGATTTGTGTCTGTAAACGCACCCACGATACAGGAGAAATCCTAGTGTGGGGCAACGTTAAAAAAAAATACTGGACACACCCGCAGCAAGTAGACTTCTGCAATCATTACGAACTAAGCGAGCAATGGAGTGCAATAACTTGCGCAATAATACTTGCTAGTGGATTTAGCGCATACCCTTCGAGGAATACCTGTTGAAAGTATCAAAGTTCATTAGAAATAGAGAGATCTGCAAAACAGTGCTTTGTATCGAAAGTCTATCTTTAAGATACCGATCATTATCACACAGTTAGCACGGCGGCAGTTTACCGATCGTCGACTGAAGATAACTGATAACGGATCGTTATCGGTAATTAAAGTCTTTATCGCTTCTATATCCGTCTGCGATAAAGTTAGTAGAGTATAATTTGTTTGTTTTATTGCAAATTTTATGCAAATTACTGGAATTGGTAATCAATCTGTTATTTTTTGGTATTAAATAATAATAGATATAAAATCTATATTATGTGAAGACATTGTATTTATTTATTGGGTAATTAGGTAGCTATTATAAATAGTGTATTAGTTATATTTATTGGGAATAGAAAACTAATAGATAAGTAGTCATTTATGATGGCTTCCGTTCAGATACGCTCGTATTAGATAGTAAAACCGCGTGTTCATTGTGCAAGTACACGCAAGCTGCTGGTTGCAAGTAACAAATTAAAACAAGCCTGCCACGTGATACGTGCGTGCAAGCTACTTGCATAATAGATTAGTGGTTCAACTTCAGTTTAGTAATAATAGTCTTCTTTCTTCTTTTCGTGTGGTTAGTGACTAACCTGGTGTCAGAGTTTATGCCGCCCATGGGCCCCTGACTTGGCTTCACATGCCGTCGAGAAAAAATTCTCAGGCATGCCGGTTTCCTCACGATGTTTTCCTTCATCGTTTTTAAGCAAGTTATAATTATACAATACGCACATGAATCCGAAAAGTCAGACGTGCGTGCTTAGGGGTTCGAACTCGAGACCTATGACTTGGCAGTCCGACGGTCACACCACTAGGCTATCACTGCTAAAGTAATAATAGTAATATTAGAGAGCATATTGCCTTGTTGGTCTAGTGGCCGTAAACGTGACTGCTAAGCATGGGGTCCTGGGTTCTATCCCCAGGTCGGCTAAAGTGTTATTGAGTTGTTCCATAAGGAATTTCTCAGTAGCAGCCCGAAGACTGGATTTGTGGTCGGTTAATGGCAATAGGCTTGCCCCCTATTACATGGGACTTATGTCATAACTGGCGACACGAGGGTGTACTAAAAACACTTCTGCCGAACCCTTCGGGGAATATAAGGCGTGATGTTTTGTTATGTATGTATTAGGGAGCAGTCAAAAGACTGACGTATTGTATTCAAAAGCGACCATTATGAAATGAGTATTATCTATACTAACATTATAAAGCTGAAGAGTTTGTTTGAACGCGCTAATCTCAGGAACTACAGGTTGGAATTGAAAAAATATTTTTGTGTTGGATAGTCCATTTATCGAGGAAGGTTATAGGCTATATAACATCACGCTACGACCAATAAGAGCGGAGATAAATGAAAAATGTTGCAAAAACGGGAAAAAAGTCCACCCGTGCGAAGCCGGGACGGGCCGCTGGTGTTACGATAAGACTGTTGAGTTTGTTTAAACAAAACAGATTTTAGTAGTAGAGATACTTGTAAAAGAGTTCTTCTGGGGATGTCCTACCACCATAACTATTTCTACCACCAAGCTGCATTAGTACGCATAGGTGTAGTCAGGGTGAGGCAGATGGGGCGCTTACCCCACCCCGGCACAGGAAAGTATAGGCAAATGGTCTAGATTCAGTCAACTTGCCCCCCATGTTCATAGAACAATTACCCAATGTGGAGGAACGAGGTGTGGTGTTCCTCCAACGAAAAGGGAGGATACTCCAACCAGGCGGGTTTTATGCCTGGCGGGCTTTTTTTTTTTTTTGGCAGGAGTGGGATATCCTCATGGACGCCCCAGTCACGTCACGAATGAGGTGGCTGGGGCAGTGTCGGACTCTTACCGACTAAAACCACTCCTGCCTTACAATATTCCTCCGACATGGAGATCGAAGACCTTGTCTGGCATATACATTTTTTGTACTTATAATTAGTGGACTTAATTTGGAGAACAGCTTACCAATATTTAAATTTACAGTATTTTTTTAAATTACTCTTATTTAATCTACTATTTAACATGCCTGGCGGGCTACTGCCCAACGGTTGATGTTGGGAAGTTGTATATACATCTGCGTGTCAAATCTTTTTTTTTTTTTTTTTTTTTTTTTTTTTTGGTTTATGGCAACTGAGCCGATGACGACTATTCTGCCAGTGTCATGTAGTGACGGGCTGCAGACCAGGCGACCGTCGAACTTTCGATTTATGATAGAATTATGTTAGTGGCTGAAAGGACAAAACAATTTGTTGTTAGTATTTAAACAAAGGTTCTATTTTTTTTTTTTTTTTCTACTTTATCTATATCTACATAAATTGAGACAGCACCAAATTAAATAAAAACTTATTACACACCGCTACATCTTAATATTATTATCATTTAAAAATTTTGATAAAATTTTAATTAGGTTAGGGGAAAAGTGGGTCAGAAGGGAACGAAAATTAGTAGGAAGGGGGATTTTAATTTTGGGAAGCATACGATACAAGTCAAAGGACTGGGAATTTGCGGGACATGAAAAAAATATATGGTCCACAGTGCCCTCATCGAGACCACATTCGCACAAAGAATTGTCGCGAACGCGGATCTTACTCAAAAACACTGGACTGCAACAGTGACCGAGTCTAAGTCTACACAGGGATGAAACAGTTCTTTTAGCCAATTTAGTACATTTAAAAAACCAAGGTTTCCGCTGGATGTCATTTTGTATACTGGCGTAATAGGCACCCTTAAGTTTTGAACTAACCTGCCACGCTGTTGACCACGAGTTATACAACTTAAGTTTGGTGTCCGCCCGTAAGTCGTAACTATGTACAACATAGTGTTTCCGATCAGCAAGGTTAGTGGTAGCAAACTTAGCCAGTGAATCGGCACACTCATTGCCTCCTATACCCGAGTGACTGGGAACCCAAGCTAATTCAATATTGCAATCATTTTTAAAACAAGTGTAAAGTAAATTTTTAATATCCATAATAATTTTGCTGTGGATTTTAGTTTTCATTTGATTTTGACCTAATGCCTGGATACTACTCAGTGAATCCGAAAAAATAACAGAATTTTTAATATTATGTGTCTTAATGAAATTAATAGCTTCTAAAATGCCAATACATTCACCAGTAAAAACAGAAACCTCGGGTGGACATTGGAATAATAGGGCGATTCTGGAATTCTGGAAGTATGTTGCAACTCCCGTGCATCCCGTTGGTGACAATTTGGATGCATCTGTGAAAAATAAATTCCAGCCCCTCCAGTATTTCTCAATGGCCCGAGCAAAATCGCCTTTTACATCCTGGGATCTACTGGTAATACCAAGTCCCAAAACGACTTTTGGCTTAAAATGGACCACCTCGTATGCAGAGGAAAATACAGGTAGAATGGGATATTGACAAACAGGTGAGGAGAGGTTTTTAAGCTCTCTGTACCTATTCATCAATGGGGGAACCGATTTATTATTCCAATAGGAAGAGGTGTTGAAAGAAAGATGAATTTCCTCTAAAATGGGAAGTAAAGGATGGGACGAAAGGGAGAAAACTTTTGACAAGAAACGATCAGCTAAATATTGTCTTCGAAGGCTAAGGGGTGGTTCTGCACATTCGACCTGAAGGGCATTTATGGGAGAGGATTTCATCGCACCAATTATAATCCTCAGGCATTTGGCCTGAATGGAGTCTAACTTGCGAAGCGCTTCTTTATTGCAAGGTTCCATTAAGAAGCAGCAATAGTCCATCACACTTCTAACCAATGCATTGTACACCAATTTCAAAGTGTATGGATGGGCACCCCACCAGACACCAGACAAAGCCTTAAGGACTGACACAGAGCGCTCACATTTTTTAACTGTGCTATTGATGTGATC
The DNA here is from genome assembly GCA_910594945.2 of Amphipyra berbera. NCBI lineage: Eukaryota > Metazoa > Arthropoda > Insecta > Lepidoptera > Noctuidae > Amphipyra > Amphipyra berbera. The sequence goes on along the minus strand of OU343144.1, from coordinate 6,803,064 downwards.
AACTCCCGATAATTTAGCATCTAGTGTAACGCCCAGAAACCTAGCCTTTTCTTTAATTGAAATAGCTTGACCATCAATATTAATATCAGTTTGGGGGATACGACGTCTGCGGGTAAAAATGACTGCAGTACTTTTTGGAGCGCTCAAAGCTAACCCGTGATCAAGAAGCCAATGGTATAATGAGGACAAAGAGACATTCATAGACAGAGCGGCATCCTGGATAGAACTGCCAGAGACCAATAATGCAATATCGTCAGCATACTGAAGTAATTTACAATTATAATTTAGGCAAGAAGAAAGGTCAAAAGTGTATATGTTATATAAAAGGGGACTAATCACAGATCCCTGAGGAAGTCCCCTCCAAGCCATCCTCTGTTCCGGGTCTTCCCCTGGGACTCTTAGCTGCAGAGAGCGGCTTGAAAGAATACTGCAAATAATCTGAATGATCCTTACCGGGATTCTCAGCTTGTGCAGCTTCTGCCTGAGAACTGGGAGGAGGACAGAATCATAAGCAGCTGATATGTCCAGGAAAACGGCAACCACCGACTCATCCCTACTAAGGGCCAGCCGGATATCTGATGTGAGGATACCCACACTATCAGTTGTACCCAAGCCTTTTCTAAAGCCGAATTGAGTCGCCGGAAGCAGCCTCCTGTTTTCAACTAACCATTCTAGACGATTTTTAATGAGATGTTCTAAAAGTTTAATAAGTATGGACGATAGAGCAATTGGCCTATAAGAACAATGATCCCCAGGGTCTTTTCCCGGTTTTAACAAAGGGATAACCACTTGAACCTTCCACGATGGAGGAATGTAACCAGAGGAGAAACAGAAATTGACCAAGTCCAAGTAATATTGGTGACATTTTACACCCGCTTTAGCAATAAAAGAGTAGGGGAATCCATCCACACCAGGTGCAGAATCCCTAACGTAGGTAAGGACCGTTTTGAGTTCCTCTAGGGTAAATGGCATATCTAAAGGATCGTCACTTGCTATATGGGAGCTGACACCTAGATCCTCCTCCATACCAGGAACATATACCGGGGCAACTTTTGTGAAAAAATTATAAGCTACATCCTCCGGCAAAACGTTCACGGAACATGGTTTCAAGCTACTTCTAAAGCTCTTTACCCTACCCCACACCACCGACGCTGGAGTGGATGGACTCAATGAACTGCAGAATGCCCGCCAGCCCTCTCTTTTCTTTTTTCTGAATAATTTCCTGGACTTAGCCAATACCTGCTTGAAGGCAATCAGGTTGTCCAGGTTCATGTCGAGGTTAAAAGTCTTTTCAGCCTCATTCCTGACCCTGATCATGGTAGTGCATTCCCTATCCCACCATGGTGGAGAAGGAATCTTGCCTGTTGGCAATGTTTTGGAAGGGAAGCAATCATCAGCTGTAGAGGATATGGTGCTAGAAAAGGACGAGAAACATTCCACAGCATTCACAGAATTTATAGATGGAAGAGAAGATATACGTAAGTCCAAAATTTTGGAATAAAGATCCCAATCCGCCGAGTTTAGTCGGTATTTTAACAAGGGAGGGGAGGTCTTATCAGGAAGGTTTTTAGAAGGAATTTTAACCATGATGGGAAAGTGATCACTCCCATAAGTCATATTCAAACGACTCCAAATAAAAAGGCTAGCAACATTAGATGAACAGAATGTCAGGTCGACACAACTATTATTCTGCCCCAATGAAGACCTACGTGTGGCACTGCCATCATTAATTATACATAGGTTAAGATCATCCAATGTATCTACTAGCCCTATGCCAACATTATCGCATGTTTCGGATCCCCAACGATAGTGATGGCAATTAAAATCGCCCATAACAAGTAAGGGGCCCTTTAAATTACTTACTAAGTTTTTAATTATAACAAGATTATCAATATGTGGGTGTGCAATATAAAACGAAAAAATATTTATACCCTCAACCTTAACAGCAACAACATTTATGTTGTCACCAACAAAGGGTAGAGGGATTGGGGTAAATGCTACTTTGTTATTAATGAACAAAGCGCATCCCCCATATCCATCAGATCTGTCTTGGCGAACACTGCTGAAACCTGGGATCCTGAAAACACTGTCAGAGCGAAGCCAGGTCTCAGCAATGCCACAGACCAATGGTTTGTGTTTATTTATTAAAAAGAGAAGGTCAGGTTTCCTAGGAGAAATACTCCTCACGTTCCATTGAAGGAATGTCAGGGGATGGAACGTTATTTATATAGCGAAGAATATGTGTCAGTTTTTTGGCAACGTGGTCAGGTACAGCAGATTGAGAGTTATTTGTTAATACAGCCATCAACATACTAGTAATTATGTTCAAGATATTTGCCGGGTTATCTGAACTGTTTGCAGCTTCCGTAGGGAAAGCGCAACCGTTTTGAGAAGGCGAGAAGGAGTAGTTTTGGATGAGGGCTTGATGGGCTTGCTTATCATAGCTGGGTGAAAGGGGGGCGTGAGACTTGGGTTTGAGAAAAACCGTTTTACGGTAAGATTTAGGAGATGCCTGAGAAGTCAGACTTGGATACTGGGAAGGACTTGGGTTGGCTTTAGAGATCTGGGATTTAGACACTTCAGCATAAGATTTTGAAACAGGAGGGAAAACCTGACTTGCCTCCGCATAGGAGACAGATTTTTCAGCCATCAGAGCCTTTATGCCCTTCTGGCGACCTAATTCAGGACATGAACTATTGTTTGCAAAATGATTGCCAGTACATGAAATGCAGAAGGCATTATTTGGAGAAACTTGGCAACCATCACCAGGATGATCTTCACCACATTTAAAACAGCGGGGTTTTGAGCGGCATAGCGTGCGAGTGTGACCGAAACGGCAACAGTTGAAGCACTGAATGGTGGGGTACATGTATCTCTCAACTGCAAGAGCCGAGTAGAAACAATACACCCTCTTCGGTAGAATTTGCCCATCGAAAGTCAGAACCACAGTTTGAGTTGCTTTCCATTCAGTAACACCAAGAGAAATCACCTTCCGGTTCATTCTCCTTGCCTTAATAACAGGGCCGCATCCAGGGGGAACCTTGATATTCTCTATGACCTCCTCCTCTGACCACTCTGTCGGAACATCTCTAACGATGCCCAAACGAGTAATATTAAATTGGGGTATTGAGGCAGAGTAGTCATGCAGAGTAAGAATGGGGTTTATCAAAAAACTGTTGGCATCTTGGTGTGACTTAAACTCCACAGATATACGGTTCCTACCTAAACGTTTGACACCATCGGCGAGTATATTGTTGATGTTGTTTTTCATCAAAAACATACCAAACTTTACCGGGTGTAGTACAGTGCCTCGAGTCTGATCATCTTTTTGAGAGACGTGGACAATATAGGGTGGATTATCCTTGGCCGTATATGACTGCCTACCGATAACATTTTTTGCCAATTTAGGAGGATTGATTACAGAAGCCGGGGGGGAAGCAGCAGGTCTCTTTCTACTCGCGGATTCAGTGACCATACCGTTTTCTTGGACGTCATTAATATTAGGGAGAGAAACAGTTATATTCGGAGTGAAATCAAAGGGATCGGGATCAGGATCAGGGGGTTTTTTTGTATCCATGATGGATACACAGTAAAATCTTTAAAATTGATAAAAACAATAAAACTAACCACTAACCACACACACTAGGAAAAACCTCGATTGAAGCTCACAGTAATTAGATCACTAAAATCGAAAAAATTCGTAGTATAGACAAAAGCACGTGTTAACCTTCACCACTACCAACGAAAGTCCGTGTCAAATCTTGATATCGCGATGCAGGATTCGTGACGTTTCATTTGACAGCTGTCATTGTTGTCGCTGTAGTCGGCTAGACAATCGTCGGGCTGCGTAATTCTCATGTGGCGTGATAGATGCCGCCAGACCCAAAATAGACCAATGCCCGACTCCGTCTATACTTATTTGGACCTCAAAAATAAGGTTATGGGGCAAAATTGCCCCATAATACCATTCTGCACTTCCAGATTTATTGAAGGACAAATATTTACTGTCTGACTGAGTTTGCCCTACCCTGGACAAAAGTCTGGCTACGCTCATGTACGTCACAAAAAATAAACTGACTAAAATATACCTACCTTAAGTTTAGCATTATTAATGAGTCTGCTAAATTAAAGTCTTGAAGTAGAAATATCTTATCAGTATATTTACAGCCACAACTTGATTCTCACATCACACACACTAGATCTTCATCTTCTTCTTTTTAGGCTTGATAGGCAACGGACCGCCGATTTTGAACACGGTACTGGAAAGAATAATATTCATATTATTAGTCTATTCCCGAATCTGAGGGATACACGCTTCGACAGCTTTTGTTTAGAAAAACTGCTAACACGGCTTTTTCTGATATAAAAGTAATCTGACGATTGAAAATTCGTTCCTAAGTAACAAAGATTATCTGTTGATGACATTATTTCTGCGAAAGATTAACACCCATATTCTAAGACGTTCCTCCAAAACTTACTCGACTCATACTAGACTCAGGACGGCCTCGAAAACACCTTCATAATTGTATTCTTAGTCGCAATTTCGAGTGCACTTTGAGGTTCCTCGACGGAGTCATTACGTCATAATTTAAATTATCTGCATCGCGAAAATAACGCCGCGATAAATACTTGTAAGGATTATCGTAAGCATATACGATAAAGTCTTCAAAATTCATTTTTGTTACATACGAACTTTGACACTTCCTTCCTTAAGGTAGGTTCCGAGGTACCACGAGTTTGACAGATGATTCCTTACTTCGACTGAGGAAAAATCTCGAGTCGAGGACGATTATGTTAACTGTACGCTGAGTCGAGGTGGAGTCGAGTCGAGTAAGTTTTGGAGGAACGTCTTAGAATATGGATGTAAAACTTTGGCGTTGTGTTCACCGGAAAAATAATTATAAAAATATTTACTCTGAAAAATACTCACTGGCATGTTGTGCATATTGGGCTAAATTTGCAGAACACTGTAACAAAAATAAAACATTAATAAAGCTTCAAAAAGCTAAATATTATGCGTGTCTGTAATATGATAAAATAAATCACCCCATTACATTCTATTAGATATACATAAACTCACACCTTATGCCCATGGGAGGCAGAAACTATCGAACGCCACATGCTACGATCCCTACACACTCCTTTCGCTTCGCCAACATTCATACATCTTGTCATACACGCACGCCGGTTAAAAGTAATACGCACCAGTTCTTTGTGAAGAACATCACCAATAACATACATGCATATCCTTCTAGGGCATCTATTAGATATCTCGCAACTTTTAAAAAAAATAATCAACAGTGGAAAGAAGTCATAAAATGTATGTACCTATTAAAACACCCAAAATATAAGCTATTTGAAAATGTTTACTAGACAGAGACAGAAAGATTAGTCAATCAGCAAGATGGAAGCGGGTCTGACTGCCCAAGGTTTGAAGGGCCCTTCACTCATGGAGGCGTTTTTAATGCACCCCAATGGATCTAAAGGTCTTATTGGCCGATTTAAATAATTATCACGGTAAATACTTGTAACTCACCACTTAGACACACGGAGCAGACATATCCGATGGTCAGCAGCTCTCTATGACAGAAGCAAGCGGCGCGGTAATCCACGCGACCTCGACCGGGCAGGACCAGCTTAGTACGCTCCGAATGCTCCGGGAGGAATACCCACTGGGAAATGAGGAAGGCCAAATAATATATTTAGTATGTATTATGATAACTTGACACCTATGACATACGGTCAGATATTAAAACGGTACTCAATTACAAGTTGCCATTAATTTCGTGCTGTCACTGTCACTTCGCCTTAAAGTGACAGTGACAGCACGAGACTTAGGCTAGACATTCACCAGAGCTGTGCGAGGAAAATGTGTAATGCGAAAATGTGTAGCGAGGATGTGAAACGGTGTGACCCTTTCCACCAGAACTGTGCGAGGAATGCGTAATGTGTTAATGAGCCGTGGCGGGAGTGGTACACATTCCTAGCAACACATTCCTCGCAACACATTTCTCGCTTGTTTTGTATGAACAAAAACTTCGCACTGCTAGACCCATATCCACCAGAGCTGCGCAGAGCGAAGCTAGGTAAATGAAGTGATTCTATTGGTGCTTACAAAACACATTCCTCGCTACGCAGCGTAGCACAGCTCTGGTGGATGCTCAGCCTTAACAGCTAAGTACTTAAAATTGAGTAGAGTTTGAGTATTTGGCCAATAAACATTTTACCCAACGTGTCAAACGTGGTAGTACTATAGTCTGCACTCAACTAGTTGGCCGCGCCTTAGGTATGTGAGCGGCAGGAGGGGGGTGCGAAACAATAGACGCGCTCTGTCAGTTTGCTTTGTGTTGTCTACCGTGCACACCCCCCTCCTGCCGCTCACATACCTAAGGTGCGGCCAACTAGTTCCGCGCGGACTATAGGTCTGCTACCACCTCCACCTAACGCTGAATTTCAGCTCCGACCCACGAGTGCCATACGCTTGATACTAGGTAAGTAGGGTGTTAACATGTAGGTAGGTAGATAGATATATAATCAATAAATAATGAGTAAAAAAAATGGAGGTGATAAATCTCCTCTCAAGGAGATTTTTAAGTACATAACATAACATCACGCCCAAGGGTTCGGCAAAGGTGCTTTTGGTACACCCTAGTTTCACCAGTTATGTTTAAGTCAGAACCCAGGACTCCATGATGGTCAGCAGTTGCGCTTGCGACCACTAGACCAACAAGGCAATCCGAATATTTAAGTGGGAACTGACATAACTCCAATTTCGCCCGCTGGGTTCAACCCCCCCTCCCTGAAAAATTGCTGTCAAATATTCGAGGCTTAGCGACTGGGAATACATTCAGCGTCTCTTGTCAACTCACAAACTTACCAATAAGTACTGCAACAATCCTTCCAACGAAGGCACTTTTAGGTACAGTCCCCCGGTGATGTCACAGCCTTGCTGCAGCAAACTGAGGTGCTTGTCCAATGAACACACGTCGATTAGAACTTGCTGTTTCTGTTGATGTATAATGATAAGCAGTTACTAATGGATACAGAGTACGTTCGGCGACCCTGGGCAGACAGCCTCTTTATCATCTAGCCGACTGGTATATTTTATTTTTGGTATTTTTTTCTTTTGTTTGATCGAACCAAAAAGTAATAAGAGCGTGAGCGCACAGTGGAATGAGAGCGCTCTCGCCTCACACGAAAAGTAATTTTGCATGTGGAGAGCACATTTGACTACTTCAGGAGTGAGGTTTCTGTATGTAGCAACATTCATTATTCTGTTTTGGGAGTAGACATTGTTCGAAAGAGGGTAGCCTGATGATGATGACGCTTCATACCTGTGCGGTAAAGAAGACATTCATGTAGTTGATGTACTGCGCGGCTGTGTCGCTGCTGCCGGTCACGATCAGAATACGACTGGTCATGCGGAGACCCGGTGGAGCCTCGCGGCGAATCTGAAAGAAAGAAAGTAATTAAGATTTACCGAGCGTTATTGGTTAAAAATTAAGACTCTTGTATCTTTATCAATTACTAGCTGTGTCCTCACGGCTCCGTCCGCGTAAGAAGTTTTATTCCAGTAATAAATATAGCCTATGTTACTCAGTGATAATGTAGCTTTCTAACGGCAAAAGAATTTTTGAAATCGGTCCAGTACTTTTTAAGTTTATTCGTTACATACAGAAATACAAATCTTTGCTCTTTATAATATTAGTATATATAGACTAGCGGCCCGTCCCAGCTTCGCAAGGGTGGTAATTTTTCCCGTTTTTGCAACATTTTTCATTTAACTCCGCTCCTATTGGTCGTAGCGTGATGATATATAGCCGATAACCTTCCTCGATAAATGGACTATCCAACACAAAAATATTTTTTCAATTCCAACCAGTAGTTCCTGAGATTAGCGCATTCAAACAAACAAACTCTTCAGCTTTATAATATTAGTATAGATAAAGCAAAAACCCCATGGCTTTGCACAGTAAATTCTGGTATACTTTAGTATCTATCACAGGTAAAATTTGCTTACGAGTCTATTTATATGACCAGTTTGGCAATAAAAAATGCTACTATTGGTAACTAAAAGGATTCGTATTTGCCCATAGGAACCGGCATAAAGCATTTTTTAAGTGGACTAAAATACATTAGAACTTTTTAAACATCAACTATAAAAGATAGCACCCATACTCATGTAGCCTTCATCGTTACCTGGAAGGTGTAACTTACTGTCACAGTCTATTTATGTGTCTCTAAGTCACCAGTCTCATGTCTTGGGCTGGCAAGTGTAATGGCAGGTTCAATTTAGTTTATTTATAATTAATTTATTACCTTGGCTATAAAGCAGAGACCCATAGCAACTGCGCCTGCCAGCAGTGACTCTCCTGGCTTATCTTCTTGTGGCTGACTCTTTACTAAATTTACTAATCTGCACAAGTAAACAATATTAGCAGTAGGTATTAGGGCGATGCCTCATTAGTGCGTTGCGTTGCGTCGTCGCAACGGATCAACGCATTGTATGCCACACCTGCGTTGCGACGACGCACAAAGTCGCAACGCAAGAGGACGACGCACGCACCTCAGTCAGTCTCGTTTGCCCCTCTAGCAGTGGAACACTGTCCGTCGTCGCACTGGAGCTCCGACAGCGCAGTGCATCACCCTCCCCTCGCTTCGTCTCTCGTCCGCCGATCCGTTGAAACGTCGCGTGCGACGACGCAACGCTTTAATGTGGCATGTCATTTAAAATATATGGAAAACGACGCAGCGTTGACGCTGTGACGACGCAACGCAACGCACTAATGAGGCAGAGCTCTTAAGTTTAAAGATACATCATGTACAGTAGGGGAATGAAAAGTTTATGCACCTTAAGAGGTCTATTTTTTCTTGCACAGTGTAAGAAACGAACTATTTTACTGACTATGTGTTGCCAACATAATAGAAATGAAAATACAAGTATTTTTTGACAGAATATTATGGTGACAGACACAAGTAATGACAATTAATTTAATCATCGTTTTGATTAATGACATAGTTTTTACAACAAAACTCCTTAAATCAAATCCAAGACATTACATGGCACTACTAACGTCATATGGAGGCAAAAAGCAATTTTGATCTTTGCTACCAAATAATTAAACTTAATTTTCCATGCATTGGTCTGTTCCGTTCAACAGTTTGAAAAGGTAACAGTTGGGAAAGGAATAAATTTGAAAACTGACGGACTTTTTCATTCCCCTACTGTACATTAAGCCAGGAATTCACTAGTAAACATTTTGTTTATAAACACTGTTTCAGAAATAAAAAGAAGAAGAGTATTTTTCTAAAACATTGACACATGTTGAGATTGTGGTGAGAGCTCTGAAACATTGTTTTAACAATGGTGTTTCAGAAACTGCTGGCAAATTGTATCCGCAACATTGTTTACTAGACAAAACATGACTTAAATCATAGCAATAAACACTGCATTTGATATCAAAGGTTTGTAAAGCAAGTCTTACCTCATTTTAATAGTTTTCTCTACTAATGTAAACAATTCATATTGGCCGTCAATCTGTCTGACATCCAGTGGCTTACCAGGGGAAGGATACAGGTATTCGCTGAAAAAGAAAAGATTGTCAAATCACAAAGATTACAAAGTTTGGAGGTGAAAATACATAACATAACATCACTCATTCCCTGAAGGGTTGGGCAAAGGTCTATAGTAACATCGTCATTTGCATATATTTGTCTAATTTAATAGGGGGGAGCCTATTGCCATAACCGGGCAGAAATCCAAACCCCAGGCTGCTATTAAGGAATTCAACACGGAAAAACCCAATAACACTGCTCAACCTGTGGATCAAACCCAGAATCTCATAATCAGCATTCGCGCTTGCCACCACTATACCAATGGGGGAGTTGAAAAAGGTTCATACATATACAGCATTCAATATTATCATTCGCCAAGGCTTTCTGCAATTATGTTGCGGTTTGAAAGAGGTGGCCCTTCGATCAAGAATAGTACTAGTTTCCCGATAAGCGTAAGACTATTGTCTGAACTGGCATAATAGGTTTTTGTATTATAGTTATTATTTTAATAATATCGCTTTACAATACTTCATTCCAAACTGTAAAGTATGAGCATCATGCAGCTATTAGTGATACGCTTATAATCATATCATATTACTGCCTATTGTCTGGTAGTATGAGTCTGTCATGCTCACTTAAATGTCTTGTTGATGGTCGCGTTGTTTATCCGGTCGTTGAGTTCCCTATAATATGGTTGAGCTGACCGATGCGGATGTGCACGTCATGCTCGTGAACGGGTGCCATCTGTCGGGACTGGTCAGCCCTTAACTGCTATGGCAATCCTAGAAGGCATATTTTTCTATTTGTTACTCTTATGCGAGTTTATTTGTTACATTAACCTGCATTATTCTCATTCTATTTCTCACACTACTGTAATGGAATTGTAATGAACTACTATTTTGAAAAGAGTATTATTCATGGAGTTTCTTGCCGGCTCTTCTCCATAGAACCTACCTTTTGGAACCGTGCACCTAGTTGTGACGTTTTAAAAGTGCCTGAAATCTGGTCTATTTGAAATAAAAAACTTTGACTTTGAAACAGACAGATTACGATTGTCCAGATACAATATTTAAAGAATCCACCTCGCACGCACTTTCATGATTGTTTACCATACACTCTTATTTGCAATTGAATTTAAATGAAAAAAATAATTTCATTTCAATCAAATTGATTTAATACAAATATTTTTTTATAACTTCCAAATCGCGTACAGCGGGACAGGAGCGATACAGATCATTGACGTCAAGTTCTTATATTAGACGCTCACAGTGCTATACCGTATTAGTTTACATTACGTGTCAAAACCAAAGTCCCTAGCAAAACTGAATGAGTGGGTCGAGGAACTTCAAATACACTCCACCAAGAAGAACATAGTCTGCTAGTTGTCGGCAATAAGATTGACAAGCGCGAAGCAAGAGCGAAGCTGCCATCAGACCTCCACAACCCAGTAGCTGGGTAATGCCGATATCCTAAGGTTAGATCTGTTGTCAGACTGTCGAGTTTCTGACTACCCGTATGGACTGTCATAGGTATTCTTATGACACCTGAAACCTACGGTTTAACATGCTCTCTGAGGCATGGAGGATTCTGTTATAGTATTTATCCTTCTTACTTTGTATTAAACCTTTTTCTCACCTCTTATGAAAATGGCATCCTATAACTGCCAGTTCATTCCTAGACTTCTGCATCAAGTGTGAATTGGCGAACGCAATGACAGCATCAAGACAGTTGGTCAACACCTTTGGATCTTCAGTTATATACCGTTGGTTGGGGTTTGTGTCCACTATTATTACTAAGAGGCTGCTGTCCGATGTGGCTGGAAATATTAAAGTTTGTGCCAAATAAATAATATTAAGTATGTATCATGTCAACAAAAACAGTACTTTTAAGGTAAGGAATAGTTTAGAGAGGGTAAAAACTGGTCTACGATCATAGATTGTGATTGCCTGAGCAGTTAAACTATTAAAAAATAAAGATAACTATGGGTTTTTGAAGACTTTTTATTAATGTATTACTGCTAGCAACACTTTTTAGTTTAAATGTAAGAAAAGCAAAAATTTAGACTCCACATTTAATATATTACTATTATACTAATTCGCTTTTATAATTCATCACTAACAGAACTCTTAATCAATTTGTATTTGTAAGTTTATTTTCAAAGAAAAGGTTTGCAGGTTATGTTTCACAACTAACAAACTTACCATCGTCGTCTGCCATTTTATAAGATATTCTCGTTAGGAAAAATTTTTCTCTAAGATTATTGACTTTCAATCAGCAGGAACAATTACCATAGTCCTTTTAATATTGAAACTAAACCGCGAATGCGTTCCTATCCATTGTTTGACAATAAACAATTTTGACAAGAATGACAACTGAAATGACATTGTAATGACAATGTAATGTATTTTTTTTTAATTTCTTTAACAGCCGCGAATACATGTCTTTATAGCTTAATTTAAGTATTTGTTATTCTTTTTTAAAATAATGAAATGCTGGTGTAATACATTTCAATGCTTTTTTGAGTTTCTGGCGACAAATCTATCTGGTTATTTCACACAGGGACGCAATATGAGGTGGCCTATTCCGCTTTAAAATTCTCAATTCCATCTGTAAGCGATTATTTAAATTATTCCATTACTGAGTTCCAGCAGATGACCTGCTCGAAACACCAAGTATTTTGTAGCAGTATAAAAATGTATAAGTGTCTCACTTGCTGGCTATTAAATAATCACTTTTTCAGCAATCACAACAGCAGCAGTTCCCAGTGTTGGCATGTCGCTCGACTGCGACGGGCAGCTGGTTTGGCTAAAAATCGTCGCCTCAATTTGGGCTATTCTTCTGTTACACCCCTTTTCAAACGTTGAACGTCATGGATGCTCATTTTAGGTCAAGTGTTCTGCTTGCCCAAGTGCTCACTTCGACTTTAAGCTCGCAGTACCTAGTCATGAGGGTTCTCAAATCCCTACTTTCAAATTTTCCTTAAAAGCCACCATATCACAAGCAGCTAAAAACATCGAAAATGGGCAACGTATTATAAGCGTCTGAACATGAGCCTTGTAATTAGAAAGAATTTACATACCTAGATATCAATAATATCTTAGATAAGAACCTATGAACTTTTAACGATTTTTATTATTTTCATTAGTATCTCTAATGAGTAAGACGAATGTTGAAGAAGAATGAGAATGAAAGAGCAAGATACACCAATTGGTGTATTTTTGAATCGTCACTTTTGGCGCGTCATTGATATATCTATTTATTTTCGTATAATTATAATACCATTGACATACCTACACAATACTTACAATGTAACATAAACAAAGATACATTAATAATTAATTTCTTAAGAACCATTAACGATACGTCCATCCACACGGTGTAGCTCTTATTAATTTAAATAATTGTTTAGAAAGCACCTGCGGACAGATGTCAGTAGGCTTCAGATACATATTTGTCAAAGGCGCATTCCTGGCATAGTTTGGGAGCAAGAATAGGAACATGTATCATGGTTTGGTACAACACCAATCAGTTTGACTCGTGCGCACACGATAAGAATCTAGGGACTAAAGAATTGGATGGACGTTACACTGGTGTCAAAGTTATTATTAAAATTAAATGTAGATTTTTTTGAGATGCCTTTATAATAGTAGGCACTTTTATAATTTTTATGCAAACTTAAAGTACGGATTTTAGCAAGGATAGGTACTTTTATGGCTGATCCCAATAACCGACCTCGATCCAAAATATCTAGATTGATTGTCAAAAACCTACCTCAATCCAGAGATTTTAGATTGAAATTGGTTAATGGGATCGGCCGTTAGCAGGCAACATTTAAAAGAATATTGAATTTGTTTAGATAGCAAAATAGCTATAGCCTATCTTTCGCACGTGGAAAACCCTGTAATCAATTTTTTAAGAACGTTTTTCGAAAGAGCTCATAGCGGGGAATCTCCTAATGTTAGTAAACATTCAACATAAATAAGCAAGTTTAAGTTTATGTGTGTTGAATGTTTGCTAAAGCCTGGCCGGAAGCCGGAGCCAAATTGTTATTAAAAATTAAGTTATTATTTATTTGATGAATACATAGTCATATTGGAGCATCAGTACCTATTGAAACGAGAGAAGCGATTGCTTTTGTTATTTACTTGCAATAAGGTATAACGTATACATACCTATCTACACTCTTGTCCTTTTTAGTCATAAGAGGCAGGTTGCTAGCTCATTGCCTTCGAAAATTACCATATCTTCCCTTACTTGACTCTCACATTTTATTTTTTGTCTACCTGAGAGATCAATAAGGAAAGTTGTCGCAGAAAATTGCTGTATTTTTCGTAGAAGTAGATAATTTGTATTCGTTGAAGTAGTTTAAATAATGAGTTCGAGTTCTATTTGTGAATATTATTGAACACTTTAATTATATTGTCTGTTGCGTGGTTGCGGGCAAATTCAATAGAACATGTAGAGTCAACACTGCCAACTCTCCGTGACGAATCGATTTTTATTGGTTTTACAAGCATAATAATTATGGTTCTGATTGCGCTTCCGGTCTATCTTAAAAGTAACTTCAAATAGTCTCTCTATAATTTTCAAATGGCAGATTTTGCAATATCATTACTGCGGACTTTGACTGTAACATAACTACGAGTAAGTACCTACAGGTATTTGACTGAGTCACATAATTTGCTCCGATACACATAAGCTAGCGCTAAATGTGTGTCAGTTTATTACTTGCACGTCTATTACAGTACAAAACACACGAAATGATAGCGAAACAAAAGCTTTTCAGTGAATAACAATCGAGACTGACGTCACAACAACACCATTACTTTGATTTACACGAGTTCGTTTATCAACGAACGTAAGACGGGAGCTTATTATTACATCCGAATTGTATTTCATCGTAGCGAGATGACAAACCGGCGATACGGCGCCAAACTTATGTCATCTGTCAAAATACATGTTAACAGTACGACGAACGGTAGATGAGTCGAGACGATAACACCACATGAATAATATTATACGAACGATGTGACAAGCTCTGCTACCTGTCATTTTACGACATTGTTTATATACGGCTAATGATATGCCTCATTTGAATGCCTTGGTGGTCTGGATAGAAAAAACTACCCGCTTTTTGTTACCACTGTCGGTGACTGTCGTTCCAGGCTTTATATAGAACCTCGTCCTGAACTGGAAATTCTGACGACATAACGAAGTATTTATTAATTTCCACGGTCTCTTGCGCCCGAATATAATTAACAGTTCAAAAACTAATCAGTATATTAAGAAGGCGGACGGTAATTGAATAAGATTTTACGAGAACATTGTTTACAAGACTTCGTGCCAGAGGGCAGCGACGCTACATTAGCGCGCTTTCGAAAATCGAAATGAGAATAAGAAAAAAAGGCGGGAACGAAATAATTATGCACGTTCCGTTTCGTAATGGGCGTCGCGCTACCGTTTCGCTTTAATAGCTCGCTTGTTCTGAGAATTTAATTACGCTCAGAGCGCGCCCAGATTAGCCGGGCGCGCGTTCCGTTTTGTTAATAACTCTAATAATGGATGACGCCCGCGCTCTTTGCTGCACTAATGTTATTTATTCCGATTATAGCGCTCCCGCAATTTTATTAAACCGATACATCACTAACGAATTTCTATGACGGCAGTCAGTCAAATAACAATGACATGAGATTTTTTCTAAATGTAAGTAGGTAATATTAATAATTCAATAACGAGCTCCCAAAAACAAATTGTCTAACCGATAAGACATTGGGTTTGACACAAACAAAATATAAAACGATTCAGCCTTAATAAGAACCGGAGTCCAGAGATGAACACAAAAGAAAAAGATAACCGCCTATTGTTTTTTATCATGTTGTCAATATCGCGCGGCCAAATTTTCAATATTGGAATGCCACGATTCGCCAATAAGAAGCGGGAAAGAATTGATTTATTGTCCAATTAGCGTCGGTCAGGTGTGCCAACTGCCAAGATAGCATCAGGCTGGCCAACCTAACTTGGCTGCAACTACTATTTCTTTTGGCGCGTTCCGTTTAAATGGCATATTGGAATCAAAAAAGAACCTTTACACCATGCTGGCCGCGTTTTCTGAAAGTCGAATTTGAAATTCTGATCGTCCGCGGCGAACGTTTGCTTAAGTGGAAATCGATTTGAATTAAATTGTTGGCTCGACTTTTTATCGAACAAGAACTTTAATTTGATAGAAAATATTTTTGCGTCATGAAATATATTTTATCATTTTGCTAATCATTTATGGACGACGATATTAATCTTAAAGTCACTCTTTACACAGGTATATAAACAGGAAAAATTAATTATCTTGATAGTTAACACGTAAAATCTAGATTGTTATAATAGTAAAGAGCACACACCAAATAATCACATTACGGCGTAAGTGTAGTAGAAAATCAAACAACGGTGACGGGATTTCATTTATCGACCAATACAACATGTTAATAGCCCCTCTATAACTTCGTATCGCATTACACGAGGAAGCGATTAAGATACAACCACAGTGGAATAGGATTTTCCGTTTATTATCTAAACCATGTCTAAAATAACTGTTTAATTTTAAGTTTAGAATAATTGTTTGGTGAAAACACGCTAATAAGACTTAAAACGGCGTAAAGTTATTCAGCTAAAGACTAAATGCAGTGCTCATATCCGTCAGCTTTACTTTAAACTTTAAACTGAGAACAATGGCGCTTCTGTGGCCGCTCCCAGACGCTCCGTTACCAACGCCATATAAAACCCACTCGCTGTTCAATTGCGCTGTAAACTTGGCCTAATGTTTGCGAGGTTGTCTGTTCAAACACCTCATACTTGAACGTATTGCCCATTAATGTTCATTTCAATCTTATTTACGGCTTAGGGGAAATCATATTGATGAATTATATTAGCGATAACTAATCTGTGCCGCTTCTTACAATATGTATTCTAGCTCTCATACTTGTATCCGCTTTTCGCTGCTAATAAATCCTCTGCACAATAATTTGGCTACCAAAGTTGCCTCAATAGAATATAGCCGGCGGCGAGGCGAATTGTTTGCGGGTAGTCGATAAATTCCGGTAGCGTTTGACGCAACGCGGTCGGAGGCGTCATTTGCTATTGAGGACTCGGCCGGAGCGTACCGCTCGAGATATTGACGCTCAATCATATTATTGCATTGCGGAATATAGTTATCTGGGGAAACTGAGCGGCTGTGATTTTAAACTTTGAATTTAAAATTAAGTATTTGTAGAAAACATACATACTATTTTTTCGTTTTGATATTAAAATGTTTTATAGCCATTTTACATCTTTAATTTGTATTTACTAACAGCAAAAGTATTAATGTTAAAAAAATAAATGATGTCGCTACATATTTTACTCACAAACGACGAGAAAAACCGTAGACGATACACAATTTTCCAGATCCCCATTACATTACACCATACGCTCTATTAAATAGTAAAGTCCCTATACGCTAGAAAAAGACAGTGTATGCCACCCCCAAACACGTTCCCCGCAATAAATGTGCGGGAAAGAAAGAGACGTAGTAATAGCCGGAAATTAGTACTCGTCTATCTTTCATTTTACACCCCAAATTTTCTTATTCCAATTTCCTCTCGCTACGAGAGTCCCCATTTTACGAGCCTTAACTGAGTGACGTAACGACACGCCGAAGTGTGCCGAAGTTGCTTCGGTACAGAGTTTAAATTTGGAACGTAACATCAGAGACAGTTGCGGCTTTCTATATTTGAAAGTGCTTTAGAACACTCTGTCATTTGAAATGAGTCATTTTCTGATAAGAATGCCCTATTGGCTGAGACGTGTGCGCCTCGGGCCGCGCGGCCGATAATGCCATTTCCGAACGTAGATAGCGAATAACTTGGGTGTCGGTTTTTGCACTGGAGTTTTAATAATAAAGCATAGGGGGAGAGAGGCCGAGATATGGAAATGAGCGTGTGGAGAAGAGGAAATTTGAATTTATACACCAGCTAGTTTTATTCATGAGGGTGCCTCCGTTTGGCGAGATTATACCGACCGAAATTTTGTATAAATATGATGTTTGTGTTCTAGTTTAATTTTTTGTAAATGTAATTTGGATGTTTATTTCAGTGTGCTGAATTAAATTATGTAGATTTATTTATCTATGATAGTGCCATCCTTTGTTCTACTAAACCTACTTTTATCAGACTAGTAGAACTTATATTCAAGCGGCAAGTAAAAAAAGGGTGCTTTCCTGATCAAAACTTGATAAAGCCGGGCTTTAGGGTAAGATGTGGCAGCTGTATACCTCATCCATCCATTATTGAACTACTAAGCACTTGTCGGCAAAGCAATTTCCATCTTTCTCTGTCCAATGCTAACTAGTTCTCTGTATTGTTTTTATTTCTGTCTTCTCCTTCAATTGGTCTTGTAGGTATATACAGTGCGGCTGCCGAGAGAATGTGTTCTTGACAGTTCGTGATCCATATTATAACGTCAACCTCAACGTCAGTGTAGCGCTAAATTTAATGGTGTTGGGAACGTATTCTCTCTGCGGCCGCACTATTGACTATTTTAGATTATTGTAAGTAATCGTTTACCACCCAAGAGCCAACTGAAGTCTTCTTGTATTGGATGACACGACACATCACTTAGACCTCTCAAGAATAGCATGCTTTATTTGTGTACCAGATGTTCGTGAATGCAGTGAGAAAAAGAGCGAAGGATCAAATAAATTGAAGTCGCCGCGTCGGGTCATAAGATTAAAAAAATCACGCGTCTCACAAAACACACTACACTTACCTTTACGCTCGGATCAACATAAAAAGAACTACAAAGTACATAAATAATGAAAATTATAACAGATTAATCGAATCCGCACCATGACATCGGTCAGATATCATCATTCTGTTCAATTTTTTCACGCGTGGGAAGAATCTTGAAGTCGTCACGTAACGATTGGCGTGTATGCGATTTCTTTCACGTCATTAGATTCGAAGTAAAGTCTGTGTCGCTAGAATGACTGCGGTCAGTTTGATCGGTCATTATTTACTATATTGTTGGACGTGGGAATGAGATACTTGAGACAGTTTTCGCGATATTGTCAGTTGAGTAAACTAGGTATGAGTTAGTTATAGCATTATTTAATAAGGTGATTATATTATAAGTGTAACTGAATGATAAATTGGTCTGCGTTTTAATATAATTAGTGTCTGCAAAGGTATTTCTGTATAAACTAAACTGATTTGTAAGTGGTAGACAATAATTGGTGATCAGAGTAGCGAGTTCTAATTCTTCTTCATTCAACTATTACAGGAAGCCTACTTCAAGTCAGGACTGATAAAATAACACCGTAGAACCAAGGCTCCCGATATTCTGTTTTCCTCTAGGAGAAAAAAATCTAGGTAGCTATTTCTAAAGGACCAAAAAATACCGAACTTCATTAAATTGATAATTGTACAGTTTATTGTTTAAAGTTTCATAGATTAATACAGGCTATAAAAAAAACTGCTCAATCCACTCTATTCATTCATAATAATTTTCACCGTTAATAGTCGTACACATTTCTTTCTAAATTCTTCGAATGTTACGTTGCACACAAGAAGGCCTCGAGATCATAAATAATAACACTTATAACAATACAATTTTTTATAGTTCGAGAAATGAATTGCACAGGTGGAAAAAAACATAAATAGGTTCATTCATAAAAGGTTCGTTCATTCATGAAAATGCAAAAAAATACCCAATAAGTGGACTGCCTTCATTCTGTATTGTACGAAGTTAATCTATAACGTCTTCATTTTATTATCCCGTGGGATTTCAGAATGTGATGATGAACGTTTGTCATAAAATGGACTTCATATCTAAAACCTTTTTTGAACCATTTTTTCATCTTCATTCACTCGTTCGTAGGAGGTGCCAACCGCACAACGTAATAAAGAGGATCAAGTATCAATAACAATTATTGTTAACAACAAAATAATATTGTTGTACTTATAAGTGCAAAACGGATCGAAGTAAAAGAGTTAAATATCCCCGTCGAAGCTCAAGCATTCGATCGTTATTAATAGCTAGAAACATAGATTTCCAATATTGCTGATGTAGATTTGCATTGATGTAGATTGAAGTAAAACTTATGATAAACTCATAAATAAAAGTTTAGTATTTGACACAACCAAATCCTGATTAATGTTCATAGCCTAAAATAGAAGATGGAATAACTTGTTAGGTCGATTGATTGAAGTATTGCTTGCGCAAATGAAGTAACAACAAAATTATGAATTCTGTAATAAAATACTTTTTGTATCCGTGAATATTTATCTTATTTTGTTATATTTCCTACCAATTCTTTCGATTTTTTTTCTCTTCAGGTTTATAGCAAGGGTCTTTATAAAAAATCGTAAAAATAACCATGTTTTAATCAACCAACAAATTGATCGCGAGTAAACGTATTTTTTAAATTTTTATGACCGATTTCTATCTTAACGAACGGTTTTAGCTAATCTCTCAATCTTGCCCAACTCGCAATGAGGAATGAGTTTTCGGAAATCCAATTACTAGTGAATGAACGATTTGAACCGTACCTGCTGTTGAACTAACGTTAATTAGAATCTATTGAATTAGAATCGAAGTATTTAATGTTACTATAGTTAGACAGTAGATACCTATAGGTAGAGTTATTAGTAATGGCGTTTATGACAGGTGGCCATAACGTTTGAACAAGGCTTCTATTTTCTTTTGCTAAACAATTGACCTGCAATACATACCTACTAGGTGGGGTACATTAAAAGAGCCTCAATGGGTGACAATATCCAAGTAGGTAGTCCAGTACAATCTGGGTAGCCAGCCTGCTACCAACCTTGCTGACTGGCTAATCGTATAACGGTATATTTATGTTATTCACGTATAACTCGTGCTGATACGAGAGAATTGCGATTACCATTGTGATGAATATGGAGATAAAGTTGATTAAACTGTGGTAAGGCCGTAGAAACAAATATAGACGATTTGGCTAGAAAATTATTAATATTAAAAGTAAGTATAACAGTACGACGGGACGTCGCTCTATAGGTGAATTTACAAATTGTTCAGTGATCTTATAAACTTTTTACATTTTCAGCTGCAGTGTTTATGTTGCGATTTAAATTAGAACCGTTAGTAACTCTAGGTTCACAAGAGTCAGTCTGGTTACAGGTTTCGTGAACATAAGTAAACTTAGAGGCAAGATTCGTATAGAAATGTTCTTGGCTGTTTAGAAAAAATACGCATTCATTATGTATTGACGACGATATTAAGATAAATAGGTAGTTACGCTTAAAGATATTTATTTCTCAAAAGAATTACAAATTCACTTATAGAGAAAACATAAATAGGTTTAGAGCAATGTTATCTGAAAGTAAGCGTACCTAGATAAAAACAAATATGTATTTTAAAACTAACTTTGAATTAACATACCTACATCGTTTTAGCATAACAAGTGCAAAAAAAAGGTACTACCTCATAGTTATTAACCCTGTAGGAATGTATAAGCTTTACATAGATTATGCTATCGGCACCATTTGAAGTTCTACCTAATAAATAATAACATAATTACGTATTAAACCTTCCTATGATTAATCTGTGTTTATCAACAGATTTAATCTTTATTAGAATCGCCCACTATTAACTGATTAACATGATTCTTAATGCTGCATAATCATTTAATTATAGCTTGAATATGAAACCCAGTAAACGACTTAACCCGATAGCTATCTAAAAGTCTTTTGAAGTAACAACAATTCTAGAAACAGTATCGTAATAATAAGATAAGTAGTAATTGCCTACACAGTAATACTTAGTTATCTCGTATTCCGGTTATAAGATCAAAACCCCGGTAGCTTCCTAATTAATCTGTGGTCGTAATGATCTTTATAAGCACCCACCATGTGTCGGCCTCGGAATATTTTTACCCAATTAACTTGTTACATTCTCGCTTCCGAAAATGTCTACCATAGTTGAGGAAAAAATCAAAGGAGCGTTCCCCGAAATTCGACCATTATCGACCGTTACCTCCCAAATAGAGCGCGATCGAAACTCATGATAAACCCCTTCACGTGGACTCTACTAATTGGTGCAATAAATTTGGGACAGCGCGACAACTCTGAAAACCCATTACTCCTCCATCTCGGACCTTATTAGGACCTATGGCTTCCGACCTGTCATAGACCAAACTTACGGACACACTTCGGATATCTGTCAAATTCGATCCCATCTCTCAAACGAATCTCATCTCTATCGACGTCAATTAAAGGACAAACGCGTCTAGAATCGCTTCGACGGAATCGAACGCAATAAAGAAACGTCATCTCGTTTAAATTCCATTTTCAAGTTTAAAAAACTCCCAGCAGGATACACAGGATACTCGACCCTACGGCGACTATTTAAAAATAAAAATCTCTAATGAGGAGCGTTCGAAAACGTGACGTGCCGGTGACAAAATGTTGAAGGGATATCGATTTTTAGCATTGTAAATCGAATCGTAATAGTATTCGATAAAGCAGAATTTCGTTCATGGAATTTGGGTTGAATTCGTATCGTTAATATAGAGTCGTCGAGAGCGCGCACCCGTTTGTACCCGCGTCATGCGAACGGACGCTTTTTGTCGTTTTTAATTATATTTATTGTTCTCGTTATTTATTTATTGTTTTGTGTTTTGAACCGTTCTCGCTACCGTGCGTGCATTTTAACGATTTCGACGGAGATAGCGGACGCATCCAAATTAGGCCGAATGTGGTTTCGGAGGATGCAAATGTGCTTCTTTGCATACGCTCGCAGAAAAAAGTCCCCATCGATATTCAGAATGAACCCGAATGAAAACATCATTAATGTTATGCAAATGATCATGAGAAGGAATTTTACTTTCAAAATAATTCAAGCTATATTGTTGTTCCTTAATAAGAGTCTCTTTATGGTAATATTTATTGAAACAAAAAGCACGACAGCTTTATAATTTTTACATTTTCTTTTTTGCTTTTTTGTGGTTGAAATGGGAACATATCGTTAAAACAGATAAAGCTGCGCCATTATTTATCGATAATTGTTTATAAAAGCCAAAGAAAAGTAACACTAAAGTGCATATTTGCAAACAAAGGCCCGTCAATTGTATCCAATAAAATCGATGAGATGCCGCGTCACTCGCCACTGGGACAATGTGGAGAAATGTCAAGAAATTCCAATACTATTCACAGAAAACTGTGACATTCTTTTTTTGAATCGTTCCATTCTGATTGGTGCATTTAAAGTTCCTTTTCTTACGACACGTAATAATACGAAAGGTAGCACAATTATTTATAATGTCAGCGTTTCAAAGATCAAATTCGTCATTGCAGACAATAACTTAAAAATGAAATCGCTTTATAAGTAACTCTGTGGGCAGTCGTCGTCAAAACATAGGCTTTATTGCACTAATCTTCTTAGAAAAAAAAATCGGTCAATATTTCGCAAATGCAAAAGTGCGAACTGTGAATTTGCGAATTGGTTGAAGAAGTCTTGGTCTTTTGCATATACTTTTCTTTTCGGTAATGCACAGCTGCCCATGTAACGCGTTAATTACGTTGAATATACAACTACTTATAACCTACAGGTTGTTTTATTAACCTTGTGAACGCAACTAAATAGTAATTGTTGTATTTTGGATAAGTACTCATCATGTACGCTAGGCGAACAAGAAGGAACACTATTAATTTTTGACAATTACAACAGACTGTTTCTTTTTGTCAGTCGATTATGTCACCTTCCATATACCTACGCCTAGCCGTAAAATTCATGTTTTCAAGGTGATTGTCGGACTTATTTCGAATTAAGTTATGATTTATAATATTTTTTTTCGTTTTGGTTTTAATGCAACGAGTAGGTATCATGACCAAAACCTATCGGTCGTCGTATACCCGAATGAGTTTAGGTCGATCGTGAATGAATGAACGCACGACAATGACTCGGCGGGTTACTCGCCGAGGAGGCGTTCACAGAATCAGGTACACCATTAATTGTTGTCAATAAAATGCTTCTGTCCCCGCCACACTGTCTGGTGAATTTTAGCACGTTATTTTGTAGATGAATGAAAATAATTGTTTGTTTGAAGTAAACTTTATATTTTGACTCAAGTGGAGTAGAAAGCGTGATTTCTTGTAGAAAAACATTGCATTGCTGCAGTTTCAGTCAAAATGCTTGCATTTATAAGCGATGTATAATTCATGAGGTGTGTATGCCTCGTTGGTTTAGTGGTGGCAAGCCCGACTGCTGATCGTGAGGTCCTGGGTTTGATCCACAGGTCGGGCAGTTATTTGGTTATTGGTTTGGTTGTTATTGGGTTTTACCTTGTGGAATTCCTCAGTAGCAGCCCGGAGCTTAGATTTGTGCCCTGTTGATGACAATAGGCTCACCCCCTATTACATGGGACTTAAACATAACGGCGAAATGTGGCTGTTACTATACACCTCTGCCCAACCCTTCGAGGAATAGAGGCGTGATGTTATGTATAATTCATAGCACTTTGTATTTAGGCATATGAATGGTTTCTTGGTTATTTAAAAAAGTTTACGTTGAGACTATCATGGAAAATGGCGTAGATACTTAGGTACCTGCTGTAAGATTTCATTATTGTCCAATTTTAACTGCATTATCACATAATACTGTTTATATCATGACTCATGAGCATCTTTCTCTCGCGCTGCTGCAATAAAAAGTTATAAGCAATGTCAACACGCCTTTTTTGTAGGCGCTACTTACAATTATTACCTCGGTAATGAGGAAAATCGTAATACCTGTCTAATTAACTGAAACAAGAGAAAAGCATACCTTTTCTTTTACTTTTTACATAACTCGAACGAGTTTGTCGGCATAAATCAATCGTACGACTCAAATATGAAAATCAAAACAAGAAATAAATTCACACAATTAATTTTCGAACTATATAGGTATCAATGAATCCCACAATAGATAATTAACAACTTCCTCTAGATTGTTTTTAATTGTCTATGGAGTCTTGAAGTTCCTTAGTGGCGTCTGCGAGAAGAAACGTTGCAAAAAGTATTTGTTAAAGATATAACGAGAATCATTAGCAGATTGTCTCTGGAGTATTTATATTAACATTCTATAGGGGAAAAAGTCGATGTGTTCCTGTTCTGTGTGATACGTTAGTTGGTATTACTTATTATCGAGATTTATTGGACGTGGTTTGAGTGTCTAGAGGGGCGCGCGCTCGAGCGGTGGTACTTAAAATGATGATGGTATAACCTATCTTATGGCTTACTTCTACCACAGATGTGGTTATGTGACTGTGTTTTTACTGTATCTTTTAAGCTATTATTGATTGTTAAGTAATTCATCAGTATTTAGAAATGTTCTACGAATCAAGGTCCGTTTATAAACAGCTCTCATTTGAGAGATCTCCCAAGAGTCTCCCAAGTTTGAGCTACGCGATGACTGATGCAGATGTGCCGTCAGTTAGGACAGGTCAACTCGAACCTCCTTTGGCACTTTCCTCAAAAGGCCATTCCCGGCGTTGCCCTACATCGTTTCACTCGCATAGTTCGTGTACTACAATGTCTGGACTTTAAAAGAGACTTTGACCTCTGAGTTTGTTTCGGCTTTTCTTCTCAGAGCTAGTCAGATAGGAAATACCGGCGCCATCTAGTCTTAAAAAAAAACATTACATTGACTTGTAAAAGTGTCTGTAACAGATTTATTTACAGAAATAAAAATCATTTATCATTTAAGAAGAGCTAAGTACCATAAAGCAGAATTACATACATTAAACGAAAAAAACATCTCTAGTCGTGTCCAAACGACACTTAAGAGAGATCTCTCAAATGAGAGCTGTTAATTAATACGGTCCTAAGATACGCTATTTCTACATGAGACAATTTTATTATTCAGTAGAATCTATTCGTAACGTCTACATTCTGTTTGTTTACCTATAACTAATTTAACTTTTTCTTGTTTTTTTTCTTAAATTTGTTATTTTGTCGTTAATTAAAAATAGTAAGCTTAGTCTGGAAGTATAATATATAAAACATCCATTCATGGTAACATTATCTATACTAGTATTATAAAGAAAAAGATTTGTATTTTTGTATGTAACGAATAAACTTAAAAAGTACTGGACCGATTTAAAAAATTATTTTGTTGTTAGAAAGTTATATTATCACTGAGTAACAGGCTATATTTACTACTGGCATAAAACTTCTTACGCGGGCGGAGCCGTGAGGACACAGCTAGTTAGTGATATTTGTATCGTAAAACCCTTCACTTAGATTAAATGAACGATTAATTAAGTAAATCAATATAATTCAGCATATAAACACCATTTTGTTTTTTCACAAATCAGCATACCTATATTTAATTATATGATAATGATAAAAAGTCAAATTATAAATGAAGTAGATATAATTCAGTATAATTACGAAATTAGTTTGATAATGACAGTCACAAACATGGCCGCTCCGAACGATTAATAAAAATGTCTGTCGTCTGGCACGCCTAATTAAAAACGATTCGCGAAGCATTTTAATTACACAATAGAACCGCGAATTATTTTTTATGGGCTCCTCCATAATTAATATAATAATAAATAAGGAAACGCGACGTGAGGAGAATCGTTAATTATTTAATGTCTGATATTCTTTGATCGGAGGTAACGTTTCTTACATTGATTTTTTTTCACTGAATAGAAAATTAGAAGTAAGATTGTGTAATTGACATGTGATACAAATTCTTACATGTTTTGTGTAAGTACTGATTTTCACGCTTTAGGTATGTACCTACCTAGATTCGTCCTTAAGCCACATTTAAAACTTAGTATTGCTCTGTCTGTAGCTATTATAAGATGTCCAAATAGTATTCATTAATGGAGCTAAAGTTCGCCTAATAAAATATGGGTGATCCCATCGCCACATTGCATTGATCCTACACTTATATTTTTTAACTAATTTAACATCTATATTCAAGCATTTATAGTGCCGGCCTTTATTATGGCAACATTCCTTAATTACAAAAACCTTAAAACTACTAAATTACGTATTACTTTTATAAAGGTCACCTACAAACTATAAAACAATTTACTTTATTAGTACCAACTACCAAAGCGTGTTGCCAGCCCAAAATAAATTTCCCCGCGATAGCATAGTTAATACAAATTATATTTAATTACGAAGATATTTATTCGTTCAGAATTCGCTGTGTTTGGTCGACACGACAGAATTCACGAATTTTAATTTGGGCACACAGTGTTTATACTATACTTTTTTGGTGATACCACTCAAGTTGCAGTTTAAGTATATTTAGAGACATTTTGGAAATAGTCTAAAGCTGCGTCTTCTCTTCTCGCCTTTCTGTATTTAAAAAGCAAATGATGGGACAAAAAAGGAGAAGTCGATTAAAAAAAAATTGATGTTGATATGTTCCTATCACGAGTGATTTTGTTCAAGAGCCATGAACATGCTTCGAATAGCGACAATGCAATTTGTACTAACTCATGTGCAAGGTGATATACGTTGGTAAACATGTTTTTAGCAACGATTTGGTATTCAGAAAAATTTAGACACATGTTGTTTTACCAATAACAATGACTTGAGAGAATCTTAATTAGTCCTTATTTATATTTGTGTACCACCAATCTTGTTATTTTAAAAATGATTAAACGTAGATTTTAAGTAAAACGAATGGAACTATCACATATGATATTAATATTAACATTATTCTAATAACCCTATTATTTTATGGCTATTAATATGCGCAGTGTATGAGTGTAGCACATTGATACCCATTAATGTGGGTTTTGAAGTATGCTCTCATATGATCGTTAATGGACTTAAATCTTATCTATGTAAATATTTCAACAAATTATATTAGTTAAATTGCGATATAAATGAGATAGCGGAAGCTTTAAAATATCTGAGCAATTTATTAAAATTAAAAATGTTGATGTGTAGGTGTTTATTGGTTACTGATAGAAATACCATCTATTTAATTTGTTTATAGTAGTATGATATATTAATACAGAGGAAGTTAATTTTGCAACTCATCTTTACTCGACATCAGCCTAGTCGGCTTTCAGACTAACCAGATGTGACTGAATTTTACTTGTCATTGTCAACATCATGATGGAGTCTTAATCTATTTAAATCCGTTATATTTATGCGTTTTGTCAGGACATGACGTAAAGACACAACTACTCCTTCAATAGAGTTTCTGATAATACGTTATTTCCACATAACATAAATAAAATAATAAAATAATAAAACAAACATTCTACATTAAAAATAATATTGTCAGATAAGACGTAACGCGAGCGTCAAAAATCTTAACAAGAAATGTTTTAAAAGTCCCAAAGATATTCCCATCAAAATTCATTAAGCGTACTCATTATAATTTATAGACTACTTCACAGCATAACGACAAGTTTAATAAACTAAACATGTTTCAAATAGTATAAAATTTCACCCGCCCACAACATGAGTCTGTAGCTACCTATATAGTTTTTTTTCGGTCCGACCGGTCCTATAGGAACCCTGTCACACTAAAAATTGCACCAAGATAACACCGTTGTCTGAAGCAATTCAAGCAAACGTTTTCACGACTTTATTTCGACATGGTCCCAACCGTTGTCGAGTGTCGATCTCAAAATCCGGTAGCTAAAAGTAATTTGTGAAATTACTTTCTTAGAATTGGAGTCAATTAAAGAGTGTATGTCGCCCGACATGGCGATTTCAGACAAACTGGATCGACTGTTTTTTTTTAAGAATGTTTGTTTAAAAGGTGTAGCTATGGGTCCGTTTTGGGGAGATAAGGGCCGAAGGACGGTAGAAAGGGTATAATACGAGAGTAGTTTGAATAAATAACCTGTTGTTGATTAAGGGAAAAGGGACAGTCTAACCTTAGTCAAACCTTAGTTTTAGCATTAAGTTATTAGCTTTGTTTAAGGTTTATACGTGCGTTTGATTAGGGTAACTTTTAGCGAAGGACAGAGGAGATAGAAGACAAAAATATTTGTTTGCTGTCAAAGTTTGTAAGCGCGAAACTATTGCTAATTTTAATTAGAATATTTTCAATGATCAACTTATTTTTCTGAATATATTAGTAAACGTTGTACTTCTAATTCCTACAGGCAATGTTTTTGATTTTACGTTTTGTTCAAGCATTTGCGTTACTTACAGAAATTAGATTTTTGGCAGAATGATTAAATTCGTCGCCTTTTATAGATCCATAAGAAGTGATGATAATTATGAAGTTTTGTGAACTGACTTCAAAGATGATAATAGTGACATTAAAACTAGTTCTAAAATAATGTCATCATAATGTGTCATATATTTATTAATAATTCCTATCAGTAGACAATCTTTAGCACACATTGTCCTATCCTGCACTATTTTTGTCCTTTACTTACATTGGCAGAAAGATAAGGACAGAGCAAATAAAAGGTATGCGTAATTGTGAAGTCTTTAATTGTTGCATGATAACGATCTCTATTGGTTAAAAATTATATAGTGTAAAAAGTGGCCGGTGCAAGTGGCTACCAGGAATCGAACTCGACTAATTAGCCAATGGGCGAGTGCACAGTTACTTCACGACACTTGTATGTGTAATAGGAGGGTCGGCAAAAATGTTTGGCGAGTTTGTTAAGTATTGTTGTACAAAATATTATAAATAATGGTTGACAGGTGGCAGTCGAAATTTGAAACTTGCAAAAAAAACTGACATATCTACGTAAAATATCTGGTATTTCGTTTCTGGCTATTCTGAAATAACGCTAGGCAGAAAACGCTTTGTAGAAGAGGATAAAGTACCTTAATTTTAATTTTGACAAAGTTAGATATTTTTTCTCAATCTTATAATCTGAAAGTGAAAAAAATGTATGTTCTTGTCATCCTGTGAAGATGGGTTTTAGTAAATTTTGTATAGTGAACACTCGGTTAAGTATGTGGTGTTTGTTCCGTCGAATAAAAATCCAAAAGTTAATCTATTTGGATGTATAATACCTCAAGAGTAACTTACATGATGACTCAATTTCCGCTGTGGTGGTAGTAAGTAACAGATGCCAGTGTCAAAATTTAAAATATATATTTTCCTTACATTTTCTTTGCAGTCAGTACCTCGCCGCTCGTAATAGGTGTGCGACATTCGCCCAGCGGGATGCTACGTGGAAAGCTGCCATGTGCCCATTTAACAACTATAACTATAGTAAAAGTCGGCACAAGATCTGTCTTTTTGTCATCACCTCGCCATATCGGCAGCATTACTCAGTTCGAAAGTTTAATATGGCTTTTAAGCTGTAAACGGCTATCGGACAAGCGTGAGACGGGTTTCGTGCGACATTTTATTTTTAAACGATTTTAATTTGTTTAATTGCTTGTAAGTGCTCGATTTGAATTTAGAATTGATATTATCTGTTTAATGTAGACTGGTTGGCTGGAAGATATTGACGTGGATTAGATGTGTATCTTATGTGTAATGGGTCTAAACAATTGACTCTAGTTGGACTTTTAGTAGGTATCCAATGATGGATTACTAGTTTTTACTGTCTTGAGCTGTCTTCACGGTTATCAACCATCTCTTTATCAAGTGTGGTGACCGTAGTTATTATTTTTCTGTTTTAAGGCAGGCCTTTATTCAATACTAGGATTGCATAGGCTGTGTAGATAAGAAGATATATTAAAAATTCACAGAAAAGAGTTTTATTTCAACATCGACTGTTACAAATATGTGAGCTTTAGTCTACTACATGCAAGTAGTACGTTTCGGGTTTTACATTTTATGAATAGGAACTCCGAGCGTATTTCAAGATGATTTACTATAATATCAAATTGAAAGCAACAAACAATATAGTACTGGGTCTAGAGTTCAGAACACTGCCTACATAAATAGAGGCAAGTACCGTTGCAGTTGCAAGTCGAATCGATTCCTTCAGCCGATTGCTACAACTTGCATGATTTAATAACCAGTTGATATTTTATACAATGTTTTTCTTATGAGGGAAATGAATCTGTAGTTAAGATGTTCACTAAATTAATTCTTAATTATTGGCATGTACGCATTGTCAATACACGAGTATTAATAACAACAATTTATAAGAAGAATAGTCCACGCCTCACAATAAATCGAATCGTGTCCCAAAATCGCAACGCATAAGGAAACGTATCGATCATCACAAAAATCGATTACGAAGCGCGAATACGAAAAACAAATAAGCATAACTCATCGGACACTGATCGGTATCGATTATTAAAATGGCGAGTGGAATCGATTAATCGGAGAGAAATAATAAAGTGAGCGGCGGACGGTTAATTGCTTTGCGCGGACGTAAAACATTGGCCCTGATAACTTACTCGGTACGGAGAATGTATGAATCGATTTAGAACGATTACTCGGATGTCGTAATCATCATTCTGTAAATTGGTGCCCTATTCGTGATTGCATGCGGTTGTGCGTGTTTCTCATGATAGTCGGCAGCTCTGTTTAATTTGATTTGGATTACTACTGTATGGGACTACGATGTGATAAATGAAAGTCTTTATGAATTAATTTTATATGCAATTAAAATTAAAATTAAATCTGCGTGGATACCAAGGTGTAATTTTTGACTGATATATATTTTTAAACGGTTTTAATTTGCTTCACTTCGTATAGGATTTGCTTCGAATTTTGCGACAGATTTTTCAATTACATCTGCTTAACCGATTCACCTGAAACATCGCACACAAATTCAATTCCCATGACAATACCTACAACATTATAATAATTTCAACCTTCAACCCTGATGCTGCAGGGGTACTAATTACTAGGGGTAGATAAAACCTTGTTTAAAAAATATTACTTTTATTTCTTTATTCTGTTCTATTTTATCAAGAATATATCTAATACTAGCGGACCTGGCAGACGTCGTCCTGCCCTAAAAATTTGGTGACATACCGACAGCAGCGCCACCTACCGGGTCCAATTGTGAATCTAAACCATCCAGGGCGCCACCCAAACGCATACAAAAAAAATCATTCAAATCGGTCCAGCCGTTTAGGAGGAGTTCAGTGATATACACACGTACAGTCGAATTATATATATAAAGATAATCTAGAGATGTGAAAATACAACTACCTACCTACAGTTTACATGAGATTGCTAACAAGATAACTATTTATTAGAGATATAGTTCGTGATTCCACCACGAATAAATCGCTAAACCATTTCCCGTGGGTGGAAAGGGTTAATTAAGTGCGGTTAATTGTTCTCAATCTGTATGGTCGCATATTGTCAATATTTCCTTAAAATAGTTTGTCCAGTAGTGTGTCTAGGCAATTGTATTGTTGCTCTAGTGGTAGTAAGCGCGACTGCTGATCTTGAGGTCCTGGGTTCCATCCCCAGGTCGGGCAAAGTGTCATTGGCCTTACCGTGTGGAATTCTTAAACTTATTCTATTGGTTGATGGCAATAGGCTCGCCCTCTATTACATGGGACTTAAACGTAACGGTGAAATGAGAATGTTACTATACACCTCTGCCCAACCCTTTGGGGAACACAGGCGTAATTTTATGTTATGTAGAATCGTTTGTCGATCATTCTAAGTCCCCTGAACAATAAGAGGGGAAGGGTGAGGCGCACAGCACCACCTCATTTCACCTGCATGCTCCTGCCACTGACCCTTGCCAGCTTAAATACCTAAGGCCGTTGACAGGCAGCAGCGTCATCTGTGCGACAGGAGATGACACGTAGGTCACCAACTGGAGTGATGCACCGTCGGGTAAGTTTTTAGTACTTACCAGTTTTGGCTGTGATAGGTTGTCGATGATGATTGATGCTTCTTCTTCTTTTTTTCGTGTGGTTAGTGACTAACTTGGTGTCAGAGTTTATGCCGCCCATGGGCCTGTGACTTGGTTTCACACGCCGTCGATGTCTCAGGCATACAGGTTTCCTCACGATGTTTTTCTTCACCGCTTTATTTTTTATTGATGTATTTTAAATAGAGTCGTACACTAAAAGTCGGTACCAATAAGCTATGGCTCATATTAAGCGCCAAGATCTCAAAACGCGAGAATCCTTTAGCAAAAATAATTTTAAGAATATAATAGTTGATGTAGCATGCGAGGCTGTGCACACTTAGCTTTCAATTTAGCAAGCCAAATGAAGAGATCCAGCGACACTGGAAAGGCGTAAAACAATTTTCATGGCCCCTTAGCAGTAACTAACCGAGCTCCTGATAGGGTTGGCACTGCGATCTTGTTATATTTTATTACAGTTGCATTACTATTGGGTACTGAAGATGTTGGCAAATGGATTGTAAGATCTAAGTGGTGGTGAACAGGGTTTGTAGATGATGTAAGGTGATGAAAAAGTATCTTAAGGTGGTTTAGAGAAAGTCCATAGTCGACTGGTTGAAGACTGTAGCGACAATGGCTAAAGCTGGTACTGAGAGAAAAATTTGACGTAAAGAGGAATTAAATAGGTACTTATATCAATGTATAACGTTAAACCACCACCTTGGAGAACTTTTTATTCCAATCAGTTGGATTGAATTGTTCTATTTGAAGTAAAATATAAACAACCACCATTGTTGTTCGATGGGCAGTAGCCTTATATAGTTGAATGACGACAGAAAATATAGTAGATAGGTAGGTACTTTAAATGTTTTAGAAAGTTTTTCTCTCTAATAAAATGTGCTTAAATCAAGAGCCGCCAATGTACCACATCAATCGCACCTTAGGTAATGGAACTGTATTTTTTTTTCTGGATTGGCACATAAATATGAGAACCACAGAAATTAATTTGTTGAATACATTTAGCAATTTTGCACCTAAACACCCCGCGAGAACACAATTTCTAATTGCAATTCTAACAGTAGCAGCCCTACAGGAGGTTCCAATTGGCTGTCTGGCTAAGTGCCGTTGCCTGTGGGCTAATTAAAACATCAACCCAGGCAGCGGCCATGTTGCTCCCGACAGATAATCTTTCATATTTTGTCTTAGCTGTCAAACGATGCCTAAGGCGTTCGGCCTGTCGTTTCAGCTTAATTTTAGCCTGGAGGATGAGTAGCCTTTTAGGAATTAGTCTATATGCCAGCTAAGATCGGGAAATATGGTCTGGGTCTTCCTTTATGACTGTTATTGCTTAATCTGAAAGGGAGTAGGTACAAAAATAGTTTTTATGAACTGAATCTTTTTTCTTTGCTGTTACAAGTTAAGTGTATGAAATTAACACGGTGAAGAGCACTAGTTTTTTTTGTTTATTCCCGTTTTTCTCGTGACTTTAGTTTACTTTGCGTCATCATGGAAGCCTCATAGGTACCTCCTATGTTTCAGATGAATTGGTGGCCGCAGTATTTTAATAGCAAGACTATTAAGTAGATCCTGTTGCCTTAGTTACTTGTAATTAAATTATAGGATGGGAGGACCGCGAACTCTATGAAGTACTTTTTTAAATAATTAAAATGTTCACCATAGAGATCTTGACCCCCAGTATTATGGAGAAATCAGCAAGTAGGGGTTTGTCTTTATATTTATTAAGGAAACAGGATAGTTATTACATAAATAAGAGCGAGAGTAGGTACTTTATTTATTAATTTGTGTAGTATAAAATAGTAAAATAAAATATTTATAAAATACACTGGCCTGCAAAAATATATATCACACTTTTAAAATTTCAATTTTTTCTAAACTATAGAAGTTAGAGATTTAAAATAAAAAACTTTTTATAGCACTTTTTATCAGATTTCTTTGAAACTATAGTAACAAAGTTAAACTCTTTTTTGAGTCCTTTTTGTTTCGAAAATATATCTTGTGTACCTAAAAAGTTATTGCAATTTTAAAAGTGTGATACTTATTAGGCCAGTATAGTTATAATATAGTAGCCCACCGGCATCGGGAACAGGGTCCAAGTTACCGGTAGCCAGGGCATCAGAGAGAGGAACTTCCTAACAATACGCACCGTGTCCAGAAGTACCGCTTTCTGTACCAGGCCCTGCCAGACCCAGCCGCCCAACGAGAGCCTCATCAGATGTTGGTCGAGGCCGAGAGTACTTATTATTAGTTTTACAGATTGCAGTCTCATACTAATTACTTGGTAGAGCACGCTTATTTGCAGTAATTAAGGAAATTAATAGTCCTTTAATATGTCCAGTCTCATTAAATGGCTTTGCAAAGTTATTGAGAAAGGGTGTGGGGGAGATTTAAGTGGAAAATGTGATTATACAAAACAATCTTCTTTTCCTGAAAAAAATACTATGATATGTACGTAACTTTAGAAAAATAACTCACACACGATACCATGACTATTTTGTAGAACTTGTTACTTCCATATCTTCAGGTTATTACTGCATTTTCTTCAAACATTATGATCATTCATCATCATGATGATTAGGTACCTACTGATAGATGTACTTCGAATACATAGGTACTACACGAATGGCGCAATGAAAAGTGAAAGTACGTCGATATTGAACGAAACCGGGAGTTTGGTGGTAACAGTTTTTATGTTTAGGCATAGGCAACATCACATCCAGCCTGTATAGATTATTTGATATATCGGTCACAGCACTAGTAATTCTAACGTGTTTATTTCTTCAATCACTCACACTCAACGTGCACTTTAACATTGAATTCATCCTCTAAACTCCTTTTGTATGTAATGTTTTCAAATTTCGATTTATTGCTAGCAAAGGCAATATTGCATACAGGCTAGCTTAATTTATAATATCTTGAATGTGTTCCTTTCTTAAATCCCTTGCACACCTAGCAAAGGCAACATTGAATACAGCCCCTAGATTTTCTTTTTTCAAATGGTTACTATGCTTGCAAAGGCAACATCGCAAACAGCCTAGACTATTTGATATCTCGATCACCGCACTAGTTATAGTGTGTTACCTTTCCGAATGACAAATGAATCGATATCGCGGCGAGGGCGTGCGCTGATTAGTTATAGGTGGCACTTGGCCATTACGCAGCCGCGCCCACTCACAACTGAATTTAAATTAACTTCAGGCCCTACTTACTGTTCTAGAAATATTTTGTCCATAGTAAATTTGCGAGTCATGGATGAACAAGTTGGAAAACTAAACTAGGAATAGTTTAGTTTTAGTCTCATCTGTCATGTGAAGTCGTCATCCCTGGCAAAGAACAGATAGGTTACCGAAATTAGATAGACCAGGCCGCTTCCTTACCCATTTTCCACATATTATGCCTCGTCCACTTTATGGATGTGTCTTAGACAGACTTGAGAAGCGTTCTTGTATCAGCCTGTCAACATCCACTGCTGAACACGGGTCTCTCAATGATAGCTACGTTGAACGCTCACAAGGGACATTGCTAAAATTATAAAGATTAGTAATCGCAGTTTGTTGTTATTAGCAGGCAGGAGAACACTGCTGGCCCATCCTCTTATCACGGGAAGCGGTCATGGAGTAATTATTCAGTAAACAAGTTGCGTGAATAAGTTTGTCATCGTGGGTCGTGAACTAGTGATTGAATTTTTTCAAGCAATTATCCTACAACATAACATAAACATATCATCACGCCCGTATTCCCCGAAGGGTTAGGCAGAGGTGTATAGTAAAACCCTCATTTCACCGTTATGTTTAAGGTCCACGTAATAGGGGCGAGTCTATTGCCATCAACCGGGTACAAATCCAAACTCCGGGCTGCTACTGAGGAATTCCACACAGAAAAACCCAATAGCACTTTTGGCCGACCTGGATATCGAACCCAGGACCTCACGATCAGCAGTCGCGCTTGCCACCACCAGACCAATGAGGCAGTTAAAGTCCTGCAAATTCTTGCAAGTTCTTAATATGTGAATCACAAGGTAATCCGTGGTAGGGGACACGATTTATGAAATTAATCGACTATTGCAAGGAATAAGAATGATTTAGGTTTTAATCTTACGATTCTGCGTCGGATTTGTTATTGGTTTATAAAAATAAATAATTGGTACTTCATGTTTATTATTGCGAAGAGAAATATATTTTCAACTGTGCGATTATTAATTATGAGTTGATTTTGATATGCGATCGCATCGGAGTCCGATGCTTGATTGAGTAGGTATGTACATGGCTGATTTTTTATGGAATTTTAACTCAGCTTGCTAACGTCTCATGGCTTCCGTATGGACCCATGTTATGAAACTTTTCTTTACGTATATTAAGCGTGGGTTTCTTATCACACTGGTGTCTTAGAAGACAGCTAAGGATCTTTGAAGACAAGCGGATTCAGGTCATTTGAACGTAATTGTCAAAAACAACAACAACCTGGAACTGATCTTGGTTTTGATCTGTTGTCCACAGCAACCTCTTGTGCGCTACTAAAAACTATCTGCCATCACTGATCTTTGCCGACCGTCCTCATGATGACTATTCCTTCAAGGCTGTTCTTCGTGGGTGCATATAATAAGACCAATCTAGTTATATCGCTATATTTTTTTCTGTGGTTATGATTGAAATTTGTACCTGATGGTGAGTGAAAATTATAATGTCGTCATCGTGTTATCTGAATAAGTTTTGTATTTTTCAAGTTGAAGAAGTTCAAACTTCCAAACAAAATCCTCGTTCTGATGCAAAGTTTTATTGTACCTACATAAACAAGAAAACATAATCTGCCCATTACTGTGTCACTGCTGGGCACGGGCCTCTTCTCAGAATGAGATGGGTTAAGGCCTCAGTGCACCACGCTGGCCTGGTGCGGGTTCGCGGACTACAAACACCATCAAGAACATTTTGGAGTCCTCTCAGGTGTGCGGGTTTCTTCACGATGTTTTTCCTTGACGCAAGTGGTAATCAAATCCTATTCCACAGGGATCGAACTCAGACCCTTCTGCATAGAAGGCAAAGCGTTCCACCGCTACGCTATCACTGCTGTTTTATGGTAATAACCTAAAACGTTTTTTGTTCCAAGCAACAACAAAATACAATCGTAACTATATTTTTTAACCCTTCCGTCGCCTAGATAAAATCAGCAGCTTTGGTAGTTAAACAAACGGCCGGCAAGACCGGGCAGGGAAATATGCAAAGAATCTTAAATTGGACCGAAAGGGTTACCCTGGTATGCCATCGATCAGATAATTAAAAGTAAATTATGTTTAATTCATGTTTTGGGCCAATTACTCGTG
Source organism: Amphipyra berbera (assembly GCA_910594945.2). Lineage (NCBI taxonomy): Eukaryota > Metazoa > Arthropoda > Insecta > Lepidoptera > Noctuidae > Amphipyra > Amphipyra berbera. The sequence continues at coordinate 6,765,400 of OU343144.1, read as the reverse complement.
TACACCAGTGGCTGTACTCGGAGTTTCCGTTGTGTATTAATTATGACAAATTGGACTGCTTAACTGACGAAATGTAATTAGGATCACTTGATTTCATGTCGGTTTGAATGAGATAAGTTTGATAAATGTGAGATTCGAGTTTTAGGATTTGGGTCATTTATTATAAAACATAAGGTTTATTTTTGTAAGAAAATATGTTTTAGTAGCATTATGATGATGTGTAATTACGATGTTTGTGTGGTTTCTAGCTAGGAAGGAAATGCCCACTTTCCAGCCATGGGGATTATTATGTAGCAGCGTCTATACATAAGGGAACGTACCCATACTACGTGACTCGTTCAGGGGGGGTGGGTCTTTAAAATACCACGCTTGGTCACAGGGGCACTTGGTCATATATACTACGGATGGTCACCGAGGGGGGGAGGGAGGTAAAAAAATGTCCCCATTTTTGACAATTTTTACTGACTCACGTAGTATGGGTATGTTCCCTAATCACCACAATATGTGGCTAATAGGTACAGTCCTCCAATCCTTTGGCGAACCGTGATGATTATCTAAATATCCCAAATGTATTTTAACGGTTATTATGAGGCTCATGCTATATATAGATCACAAATACATTGTGTTTAGGTTTTAATTTCTAGCATGGTTCTTCTTATTTCGTGTCAACACGAGCTATTTCAGAATAGCTCATGCGATTAGCCAGTCAGCCAGGTTGGTAGCGGGGCTGACTGCCCTGGGTGCGCTGGACATTACATAAGTATCGTCACTCGTGAAGGCTCTTGTAATGCACAGCTATCACCCTAGCGTGGTGATACATCATCTCGTTGCGATCACAAACTTTCTTGTCTACGACGTAACCATAGTCTACAGCGTAGCACTAGTTCATTATGGTCAGTGCAATTTGTCGGCCCGCGAATTATTATTTTTTCAGTTTTTTTAATGGTATTCTGTCATCTTATTTTATTAACTGCCTGTACCTAATATTAAATTGTATTGCATGTATTTATTTATCTTTTAAAACAACACATTTTACTATATTTTTGTCAAAAGTGATATAAAAAACTTTATTTTCTTATTTGTAGAATTTTGTTAAAATGTGAAGTTTTAAAATGTAAATAAATACAGGGGCTCGTGGCTAATTAACAACCGCGCGGATCATATAATTTGCAAGGTTTAGGTGCGCTTGACGCGATCAGTCCGTGCGTTACGTTCATTACGCATTGAGACCCCTCCTTGCCTCGGAGAGCATCTTAAACCGTCGGTCCCGGGTGTCATACGAATACTTATGACAGTCGTTACGGGTCAGAAGCCCAAAAGTCTGACAGCCGGTCTAATCTTAGGATATCGGCATTGCCCAGAAACTGGGTTGTGGAGGTGTGATGGCAGTCGCTCCGTGTAAAATACTGGCATTCAGCCGCATCTGGTAAGACTGGAAGCTGACCCCGACATGGTTGGGGAAGGTTAGACAGAACGAACATCATTATTATATAAGTTAAAATATTGGTTTACGAGGCGTAACCCGCGTAAGTCAATTCGCGTTGTTCAAGTAAATAGATTTTAGACTTTTGTCTTTAGAACACGCTGACCGCGCGCTGATCGTCTGCGCTGACAGCCGAAACGTAAGAACTTCCCCGTCAGCGCTGACCACCGCACGCGCTGATAGCTACGCGTTATTCTAAAACGCTTCTTAGAAGTTCATAGGTTTCAGCTGCCAGCGTGACTCTGAAACCAGCCTAAAAGCAGTTTTGCCACTGAAAAGATGACGCTATTGAGCTGGTAGTGAATATATCTACTTATTATCATACTACCTACTTAATTACATACATACATACCTACAGTCCCGTTAACAAACAGCGTCTTAATTAACCAAATAATCGTATAATTGCGCACAATAACGTGACATTGTATGCAATAAATATTTACTTAACTACCTACTTAATGTAAGAACAATTGCAAATTGCGAAAAAATACCACAGACCGTTATACAAGTAACAAAGTAGTAATGTCCTTTTAAAACGAAAGAAATACCAAGTTGGTGTCCATAAACAGACCAGTAGTGACGTATTTACCAATTCATACAATAAAACATCGCCATTTTAATAAGACCTCCGTGAGACAGGATTCAGCGACAGAAGGTACGAAATGTGTTAAAATATTATAATTCGTAAAGTAACTTATCGTTCTGTACCATAATCTCTATATGGCAGTAGAAACGATGATTAAATCGTCCACTCCAAACTATCCCCCAGTCAAAATAGTCCCCCTTAGACAAGGTTACTTCGTGCGAACTTCACTCATAGAAAAGTCAATAAAATGTGCATTACTTCGAATTTTATGCATTTTATTGAATAACTAACATCTTATCTGTGTGTAACAATCGCAGAAAGTGTTTTTTTTCTAGGGGAACTATCGTTTTACGGTTGGTATTAATAAATTATCTCGATTAATGTAGGTTTTTGATAGGAATTCAATAGAAGTAGTAATGTAACCTTTGTTTGAGATCGGTTATTGATTTCGGTCGATAATGAACATGTGCTGTTCTATATTTGAATTCATTAGAATCAAAAATTTTACATCTACATGTTATTAAAAAAAAAGCAATTCTCTATTTGAAAATAAAGTTTTTAATGCTTAGGCTGTAAACTGTTATACGTAAAAGAAATTAGTAGCGATGGGAGGGAGCTGGACTCAACTTATGTTGGTCATGTTCTCCCATAAGTTAGTCAGACGGGCGTCATTACGAATAAAGTGACCAATTACAATAAATTACCAGCCAGCAGTAGTAACGGCCATTTTGGTAAATAAATATAACTACTTGTAATAAAAGTCTTGTATGCTACTTGGAGTGAAGATTTTTTGCTAAGTTGGCAACGGCTAAGATGTTTTGTTAATTAGGTATAGAGTAAGTTAATTTGTCTGTTTGTTACAGACTTTACTATAATCGAATTAGTTCCGCTAACAGAAGTGGTGTTAAAGTAGTGGGTGCATAATACAAAATTAACGAAGAAATCTGAGGTAAGCATAGTCAGCCCATTACACCTGGGACACCGCACAGTACAGCTGGGCACCGGCCTCTTTTCAGAGTGAGAAGGGCTTAAACCACAGAAATCTAAATAATATTTTTGATTTCTGTGGTTTAGGCCTTAGTCCACGACGCTGGTCTGGTGCGGGTTGGCGGACTACTCACACCATCGAGAACTTAGCCCTCTCAGGTGTGCAGGTTTCTTCATGATCTTTTCTTTTAGTTAAAGCAAGTGATAATCAAATTCTGAAGGTGTTGAAGAACATGTCTAAGAAAAACTCCACCTGTGTTGTAGGTACCGCTGACCACCCAAGCTCTATCGAAGACAGAATGATTATGACAGAATAATCATTAGGTACAATCGGATGGTTATTAGGTTATCCGATTACCTACCTGTTATTAGAAACGGACAGCGACCGCCAAAGAAATCCGAAAGAGTTAGACGGATTTTTACATAAACCCTAGTTTTTATTCGTTTTATTCGTGTGTTTTATTTAGCGACATTTTCATGATATACTTACCTAAATTTGCCTAAAGTCTATTGTATAATTTATATCTGGTACATTTTATTTAAATTAAATAACACATACTTGATTAATTCTCCTTTATAAAAACCTAGTACCTACCACGCCCGAAGCCATGGGCATCAACTAGTATACAAATAAATGAGTAATTAATGTCCGTGGCCGCGTGCAGAGGCCGACGCGGCATACGAATCTGTGCATTTAAAAGTATTATCATTCATTATGGCACAGCCAGTTTTTAGCCAGAGACACCAATTAGCGAGTGGAACAGGAAGTTATGGCGTCTCTCCTCCATAACAAGACGTATAAGGCATCATGATAAACTTTATAGCTGGATGTCTTCATAGACTTTCAATCGAGTGGTTAGAAATGCGCGAGTTGTTTATGGTAAATTGTGATAGATTTGACGAGTATTTTATCTGTGTAATTTACGATTTTTGAAAATGTTTCTGTCTATGGTTGGCAGATAAAGGTGTAGTCACATTATTTTCGTAATGGCTCCTATAAATAATGGCAGACATTGGACATTTTCAACAATCTTTGATAAATCGCCACTTGCCATAATGGACTTTTGATATGAGAAGATAAACTTTATAATTTGATAGCCAACGTATCATTTTATAATCGGAATACAATAGCAAAACAATTGATATTATATCTTTCATGTATCAAAAAGCAGAAAGTGCAGTGTGAAAAATTATTATCTAAGCTTATTTAGAAAGAAAAAAGATAATGAGAAAAATTGTTTGTTTAAACTAATGTATACTTAATTGTTTTATTTTAATTATTTACTTTCATGCAAGGAGTAATGATATATTTTTTAATGAAACCGCAGTATTGTACTAATAACGAATTTATAATTTAATCAATAATTTACAAATGTTCCATAGTCCACTCCTATGTTTAGGTATCTATTAAAGGTGATTATAACATAGATTCAAATTATTCCAGATTTCTATTAAATTTACTATTTTTGTACAGAATATAAGCGACAATTTTGATTGTTACGAACAACGAATCATCTACGTAAATGTTTTTTTTAATCATCATAAGAGTAACCTGCAATTAACTGCGCATCCCGAAAAAATATTCATTCTTAATTTAAAAAAAAATGTAATTGCTTTTGTTCTATCTCTTCAGCGTTGCTCGTAACAAATCAGTAGTCAAATAAAATAGTAATAAATAAGCATGATTTTTAATTAATATGACACAAAAGCGATTAAAATTAACACTTTCAAGTACTTATTGTGATAAAACTATGGTTTAACAGTAGTTATTTAGGGCATTTACATTAGAAAACACACATAAAACAGAACATTCCCTCCAAAAAAGAAGCCATGTTGTCGTTTAAAATAATTATTTTGATAATAATGTTTAATTATAAAAACATATTCATCTGTGTATGAACATGTTTACGTATGGCTATTATTTTAGTTTATTAATAAAGAAAAACGATCTAAGGTAATCGCATTTCAAAAATCACGTTTTTTTACCGTTATGTCGTCTCCAATATAAATGCTCTAAAAAAGTTATGTCCACAATATCTATGATCAGTGATTCGTATTAAAAAATCTAATGCTTTAGAAATACACTTAATAATAAACAAGTGTTGGCCTTGTTATTAGGAACGGTCAGTAATGCACGCATTGTTATGATAAAAACTTCTTAGAGTCAGGCCAAGGTAACTCTAAAGAGGAATTATAGCAACACTGCAAATATCTTTGCAATGTCATCATTATACCAATCAGAGTTGGCTTTGCCATATCCATACCTACTTACCCAGCCGGCAGAGCAAACTTTGCATCGGAAAATGTCGATTTTTGTAAAGATTTTAGTTGTTCTTTGCAGTGTTGCCATTACAATTCTAATGCAGAGTTAGCTTAGGCTGACTGTATATCAGACCATCGTTGATATTTTTAACTACGTCATCATGTAGGTCCATCAATAGAGATAGGTAAAATCACTTTGTAAACGGGGAGACATTTAAAACGTGTAGAGCTGTGTACAAATAGTGAAGAGCAGAGAATTACATTGTTAGAAATTCAAAGGTAATTAAACACATTTTCATTTAAGTGTCTACTAAATATTGGTGACAGCTTATTTTTGCGTCATTATTTATCAATATCCCGTTTTTGAAAACCTTTCTTTAATAAAAAAAATGCTTAAATACTAAAGTTTAGAACGTGGGCTATCACTGCAAATAGCTCGGAATTGCCAACAATATACCACGAAAACTCGTACCTCAGAAAACTATACTAAAAGCAAATCCTAATCAGGGTCGTAGTTATATTGAAATATTCAAACTACCGAGTACACGTCACTTTGGTATAAAGGAACGTATCAATATTTTTTGTTTGATTCAAATTATGCGACAGATTTATCAACTATTTCTGCTTAACTGATTTTCCTAAAATTTACACACAAATTCAATTCCGATGACAACACAACATTATAATAATTTCAATTTTGTATTAAAAAATGATCTAGTATGTCTCACATTATTTAGAGACGGGTACTTTTTCGTAACACTGCGTGCAGTACTGGTTGATTCTAATTATATGGCCACCACTGTATATTTATTATGTTCTCGATCTTACGTATACAATAATTTATTTAAATACTATTTACATTACTATTTGCACATCAGTAAACTTAATTAAAATATTAAGTACATAAACCTTACATCCATTTTAGTATAGGAAAATGTTGACTAAAATATTTTATTTAAAATTGTATAAAACTGAAAGCACAAGAGTTTATTACGTTGGTACTAGCGATGTTTTTGATTCATGTTAAACCACATTATTAAGGCTCCCATTTGTAATGGCCTGAAGCTTTACGGAATCTGCTGCGACAAAAATCTAACTAAACAAACTAACAAAACATGTTAAGTGAATACTCGAACCAATTATAACACAATAATCACTTAGGCGTTGTCTCAATATTTGTAACAAAAATATGGTCGCAGCAGCAGACCCGGTTTTAAAAACTCTCTTTGGTTGCATGTCAATAATAGGCCAAAGTTGATTCTTGTCATTGAAACATAACTTTAGTACAGCTAATGATACCATTACTAACAGCTTTTATGACGTATTGTATACAAATGAAACAAGGGATATTGAAATAGATCTAGTTATGATACTACCATTGTAAAACGGAAACTTCTATAGTTCATGCAGATTCACAAAATCGGGCTTCGTAAGGTTGCTCATCAATCACGGTGGTACTACAGAAATAAATAAAATATTTTAGCACATAGGTCATGATAGTGAAAGCATAGCGTAGCTTATCTCTGTATTATAGAGGTATTAATACTTAATAACAAAATACTTGCGGATACATTATCATTATTTTATATTTTATCATTTATAGTTTTAGGGAACCAGTGAAAAACTATTAAAAAGCAGTGGAGATGATACTGGGCGAAAATGCATCGACACTGGTTTAAAAAAAAAAAGTTAGACAAACATTTTACAGGATGTGCTGACATTCTCCAGAACAGATTTAAAACATTTTGTAAATTACTTAGTAGGTAGATATTAAAATTGATGCTTAATTTAAACTTATTTACAATTTTCTATCCATTATAATATTTACCATTATTTTATTTTGAGAAATTGCACTTAAAGAGTTTTTAATTTGTGTATGTAATTAAACAAAACATTTACTACGTGGAGTACACTCAAATGTAATATTTTAACAATATGAACTTTGCTTTGTTACAATTAGTTGTGCTTAATATCTAAAACTTCAGAAATTATCTTCATTGATGTATCCGAACCCTTAATATTGGGAGCGCACAAAACGAACAGATTTTGTTTTGAAATTGGAATACGATTCTTTTTCGTAAATTGTCCTTGATTCACTTTATAAAGTTTTGAGTCTCAAACACAGGTGTTGGTCCTATTCTCAATTATGATGTGCGAGAAATATAGAATTGTCTATGCGCTAGTTTATCAGGTTTTTACATAGCACTATAATATGTGTAGATTTGTTACGCAATAGTATGATCAGTGTATCATGTAAAAAAAGCAACCATATTCTTCATCGCTACAAATATACCTAAGTATAAGATAGTTGTAGCGATGGAAAATTGTAACTTGGAATATCAATCATTGCTACAAATTGTAGATATCTAAGACTAACAGAGAGTCAGAGGAAACCGTTGTTATACAATGGGCGATTCAGAATAAACGCATAATAAACAAAACACTGCACTTATACGAGAATACGGACCCTTTCAATTTAAATTTCGAACACACTGTTTCAAGATGGCGGCTGATCGTTCGCTTCACGCGTTGCCGCGTGATCCATTCGTCAATGTGGCTGTAGAGAATTCAGTATATTCATGTTTATCGCATGTTGATGGCTCGGGGGACCTCCTAGGAAGCTCAGTTGCGGTCTGGAGGCAGCTGCCATAGCTGCGAACAGCGGTGGTGCCCCTCCCCCACCGAAGAGCGCGAAGGATGGGGGCAAGAGAGGCCGGGCGGATAGTCTTAGCTTTTCTATCTCGGCTTCTTGTAATCTTTTCGCTTTCGCGCGGCGATTTTGGAACCATATTTTTACCTGAAATAAAAGCGTTACGTTAAAAGCTGTCTTTTATTTTTTTATTAAGCTTATGTTTATGTGAAATAATACCTTTGTAACTTATACTTTCTTAGCCGACTACTGCGGAACTGAATGATGGGTCTTCTCAAAGTCCGGTTCAAAGATAGGTTATGGTTATGAAGTATCTTTTTCGTAATTACTACTTTTGACATCCAGATTGTTGACAGTAGGTAGGTAAAATAGAAATGACAAATCTATATAAATAAAAATGAATCGCCAAATGTGTTGCTAAGCGCAAAACTTGAGAATGGCTCAACCAATTCGGCTATATTTTTTAAAAATATATTCCTTAAGGCACAAGGAAGGTTCTTCTGGAGAGAAAAAACATAAAAATTGAGTGGAAAATAGTAAAAACAATACTTTTCTTTTCCCACTAAGTACAGGCCAATAACTTTTGACAGAACGAAGTCTGTCCGGTCAGCTAGTTACCTACATAATAATTATGTTCTTTGTTGACACACGATATAGAATTGGTTTTCTCTTATTAAATCTAATTCTGCATGAAACCTTCAGCAACAAATACTTTTTATTGCAGTATCATTAATCACCGTTCCTATGAACAAAAAGGTTTTGCTTACCAATGGTAGCATTTTTATTGCCAAACTGGGCATATAATAGACTTATAAGCTAATTTTACCTGTCATAGCTAATTCCATATGGGAGGATCTACTATGCAAAGTTATGGGGTCTTTGCTTCATTATTGGTAAAGACAGAAGAGACTCAATTTAACTAATAACACTCCGTAAATTGTAGATATCGGCCATAATTAATCTTCCATATCTAGATTGGGTTGTTACTCGGATAAATACTTAAGGTCAAATAAATACTCAATACAATCGAGTAAAGACGAGTACTTACAATTTCTTTATTGTTTACCGAGTACTATTTAGTATTTATCTGCTTGCCCATCTTTATCCGTATCCCTGCATTTTCCAAGTTTATTGCCAAAAAGTTTTATACTAATGAGTTCGTTGGCTATGGTAGTTGAATGTTGCCAGTCTACCTGCTAAATCCCCATAATTGGCTCTTATGACATCCCTTTGTTCGTTATTGTATTTTTCTGTTTTTTTATTAGTATAGGTCGTGTGTTTAGCTTTGTTTTTTATTTGAATTACGAGTCTCTTTATGTGTAAATATGTTTTTCGAAGAGAGAGTTTTGGGTCTATTTAGCCATTACAATCAGTAGTGTTTATAATCTCACCTGTGTCTCAGTAAGTCTGAGTGAGGAGGAGAACTCTGCTCTCTCCGCGATGCTCAGATACTGTTTATCTCTGAACTTCTTCTCCAAAGCCAGGAGTTGCTGCGTGGTGAACGGCGTCCGAGGCTTCCGGTTGGGTTTGTGCTTGCGCAGCTGGCACCTGACCACTGGTGGACCACTTGGAGCACCTGCTGGAAAAATAAACGTGACGGTGGGCATTTTTTTGGTAATAGGAGTGGCTAACAAACGTTGACTACTAGTGAATACATGGCTGTAAGAGCAGTTTGTGCTATAATAATGAGAGACTTGTGTCCTTTAAAACAGTATTTACTTCGCGGCAGTCTCCTCGTAAACTGCATGTATAGTGTACACACGTAGCTTTATATTAAAAACCTTTGTCAAACGTCAATCTTCCAGAATATTTTATGTTGACATCAAAAACATTTTGTATGGTTACTACTGATACTGTGTTTTTGTGAACCTGGCCACATTTCACAACAACAAAGTTTATTTACAGAAAACACTTCATGACTGGTTTAATTATGAAGTGTGTAGTAGTAATCGGCATATTGTAAGGTAGGGAGTGACCTGTAGTTCACACCTATTGCAAGTCTTATTAACTATAGTTACTTCTATTAACGAGTTAATAATAAAGCCTTTTGAGGCAGGAGAGAGGTGGAAGTTAATTTTGTAAAAGCAAGCGGCCTCAGTTACAGTCGAGTTTACCTTTAGTCATTTGAATCGTAGTATCTATAGAGAAATAAACGAATTTACTATTGTTGTATGTCCTAAACTGCCTCGATAGTCTAGTGCTGGCAAGCGCGACGGCAGATCGTGAGGTCCTGGGTTCGATCCCCAGGTTGCGCAAAATGTTATTTGGTTTTTCCGTGTGAAATTCCTTAGTAGCAGCCTGGAGTTTGGATTTGTGCCCGGTTGATGGCACTTGGCTCACCCCCTATTACATGGGACTTAAACATAACGGCGAAATGAGGGTGTTACTATACACCTCAGCCCAACCCTTCGGGGATTACAGGCGTGATAATATGTGATGTTATGTTTGTATGTCGTGGTGGCCCAGAAGATGACTGTATTGACATATTGAACTAAAAATATTTCAAATAATTACCAAGAAAAGTATTAATACAATACAACCATGGGTAGACCACCAGAAATCTACCAACGCACGCTATAAAGTGTCAAAAGTTGTTAAGCAACAACAAAAAAAGGATGGAGTCGTCAAATGGATCAATCGTTCTCTAACGTACGTAGCATGAGTATAAAAAAATTACACCAACAACCTTTACTCCGAGTTCCACATCGACATCCGTTTCCTGGTCATCATTCGGTGTGAAATTCGTCCGTTAGTTTAACTACCCACATCGACCGTGGAGAACGCCAGCCAGTAATGGCTGACACACTTATTGTTGTTTAAAATTACGTCGGCCATATTCGCACAGGAAGAACGTTTGAAACTTTAGTGCATGTGTCTCGCTTATTAAAGTAAAATGCTCGTTATTCAGTAATGTCGTGGTTTCGGTGTTAAAGTGCTGTTCTAGTGGTACGGATATCTTCTTTAGACCACCTTGGTGATTTTCAGGAGGCATTGGAAGTGAAGCGTGGAGATGTTGGTTTTAAGTTGGTTTTGTGCGTTGAGATTTCGGCGCCGGTACAAGACAAAATGATTTCTGAACGTGATTGCTTTTTTGCAGATTGAATAAAACTTATAACTTATTGGTTTCACTAAACAAGAACCATAACTGTTATCGGTAGCTGGTAAGACTGGACAGTATTGATAAAGGAGGGTAATCGTCAAGATGAATTAATGAACCCGAAGTTATAAAAACACTGGTTATTCGACGGAGCAGAGGATTCCATGTCGAACAGCTGAAGAAGTCTGACCTTTTATATCTGATTTGCTTGTCCACATTTTTTGATCTTGTGTTAATATTATTATATTGTGATTTATTGTGAACTAGCTTCTGTAGCTAGCCGCTAACCCAAATATAAGTACTCTCAGTGGTGGAGAGTCTATGTTGGTTTCCTTTACTTTATTTATCATGCTCCCAATCCTGACATACCGATATTAGCTATAACTGTAATGATAGATGCACCACTACAAGATTCTGTTGTATGTCTTTTATATAACTTACTTACTTATAACTATTAACTTAGTAGTATGTCCATGCATTATCATCATCTAACAATTGCTTATTATCTACATCACCACCCTTTATCACGCTAACTTTCACGCAGGTCTGGTTAGCTTCTAGCCTAACCAGATGCGCAAAAATATTTTTTTTTATTGCATCATTCTCATAATTCCAATTCACATAGTTTCAAAAGTTGAATTCTATTTCATTCGATTCCAAACTACACAAAATCGATATCAAAAAATCTATCCGCCTGAATACTTCCGATAAACAAAACGCCACAAACAATAACAACGCGATATTAGTATAAATTAGCATACATTATCGTCCTTTGTTATCATCATTAATTAAACTCGAATGCGGTGTCATTAGCCGGATAACATCGATGCTGAATCGGTTCAATCGATTTGAATATTAAAACATCGATTCATTGGACTGTATAATCACACTAGCCGGGCCTATTGTCTCACTTCCGGCCGCTAAAGAGCCTATTAACTGCCAAATCAATCGATTAATTCAAATTTTAATTAAGTTTTATACGTATACATGGGTTTTTTGGGTGTTGTTGTGGTAGTGACATAATTTTATTGTTGATTTGTTTTGGATAGTACTTATCTAATGTCATTTGTAAAAAAGAAGTTTGTGTGATATAATGGTGTCTTCAAAATTATATATAAGTGGCCCCACTTCATGCTCTGAGGAGTTAGTTACCCTGTAAGTGTAGTAAGTAATTATAAAATAAAAAATCCATAAGTTGTTCCTCAGGGCGAAGTAAAAAAGGTGTAGGTACATGGAAAGCAGGTTGCGATAACCCCGATAGAAGATACAATTCATGCAGACATGAATATATTGATGATGGTTTAGTTGCGTTAAACCGATTTCCGAAGAGTTTGCAAGCTATAAAAACAGTAAGATTTACAAGACTAATAAAAGACAGTAGGAAAGCGCCTTCTGGTTTTGGTTGGAGACCCATCAGGTGTCGCCAATAACTGCCCGGTTACATAGAAACGGTCCGCAAGACCATCTACAAGCAGTCGAATAGAAACAAAAATGCTTTCTGTTTGAAAGTGATTAGAAAATCATTGTTTTTACAAATTCTGATACAAAAGTAGTTAATAAACTTAGGATATTCAAATTTAACTAATCAATATAATTTATAATGAATATTAATGAACTTCTACACAGTAAAGCTCATTGTATAGTTTACTAAATCAATTCACATGTTAATATTTCAATTTCCTTTCAAGAGCATTTGAATGAATATCATGAATGGAATTTTGTTGACCTTATTAACATTGGACCTCAATTAACACAAGCCCCTGTAGAGCTAAAAACATACTGAAAATATTTAATTCCTTACTGGTCTAATATTAGATGAGGGGCTCATGGCTAATTACCAACCGCGCAGATTAAACGATTTGCGAGGTTAAACTGCGCTTGCCGCGGTCTGTCTGTGGATGGGTGACCGTTCGTTACACATCAATATCCCTCCGTGCCTCGGAGAGCACGTTAAACAGTCGGTCCTGGGTGTCATACGAATATTATTATCTATGACAGTCGTTACGGGATGTCAGAAGCCCGAAAGTCTGGCAACCGGTCTAACTTTAGGATAACAGTCGCTCCGTGTAAAATAATGGTATTCAGCCGCATCTGGTTAAACTGGAAGCTGACCCCAACTAAGTTCGGAAAAGGCTAGGCAGAACTACTGATCTTGTATGAGATTTGAGTTTTTTTTTATTAATATGAGTACCTAGTGACAATAAGATGAATCCGAGGAAGGACGGATTAAGAATACAATTCCCCTCTGTCAAGGGCGTCGTAAGGAGCGTGGCAATAGGCTCGCCACAAGGGACTTAATACCAGAGGCAAAACGTGGGTGTTCAGACTTCTGTAATAGGAGAACACCTCTGCTTAACCCTTTAGGGGTTACAAGCGTGAGTATATGTATGTCATTAAGGTACTAAGTAACCCAGTGTGATTGATTTATTCAGTCAGAAAATATATAGAAATGAATCTGCTAAAGGACAAGGGATAACATGAATCATATTTAAGGGCCGTTGGCAGGTTAGCGGCAAATGTGACATGGGACATGTCATATACACTTCAGCCATGAATAAGATTGCTGTGGTAGACGACGCAGAAAGAGGAGATCCGAGCGCTGTCGGCCAAATTGGGAGAGGGGGAGACTCAACAATAAAAAGTTACAGGCTGAAGAAGAAATTGACGAAGAATGATTAACAACTGTAGAAATTACCTCTTAGGATGATAATTGTTTGTATAGTATATTTATAGGAAAAGGTTGTGAGCTAATTATTATCAAACACAAAACAACTGCAAATATAAACACACTTTCTCCAAGTCGACCTTCAACGACTCAATACATCCAAACTATACGAAGCCAATAAGGCGAAGACTATCCCCGCGAATGCCTATCTGCGGCGCTCCGGTGATAAAATACAACAATTTCAATAGCCCCCACCTGCGGACATATCAATGCTCGCTACTGAACGTTAATGAAGATATAATATCCATCTCTAAACGTATTTATTTTCCCGCGCGCGCCATTTTGTGCAGCGATGACAGACCATAGAGCATTTTGTGTAATGGCGGCCAATTAAGCGCGCCGTTTGGGCTACTTAATAGGATTTAGTTGTCAATGTCGCCATTTAATTGGATTGTTGTAATCTCTGTTTGTTATTGAATAAATTACTTTGTGTTGGCTCGTTTTTCTGTTGAATAAATACTTTGAAAGCCGATAAGCGCATTTTGTTAACTAACTGTATGTTATGTAGACATTTGTTTTTTTCTTTGTTGTGTGTGTAAACATAGATACAATGTTGCTTGTAGATTACCACTTGTCTATTCCCTCACCTGGCGGTTATTAATTAAGTATTATTAAATGTGTTGCATTGTGTGCAGATATATAATTAAAATGCGCGTTTAGTATTATTAATGTTTCTATTAATTTCAATACAAACTGGGTACTTACTACTTACCTACATTTTCACTCTAGCAGAACAATAAGACAGTTTAAATTGACAGAACAATAAAATTTCCTACCAGCATCGAGTGTCAGATGTATTAAAGCAACAATGTAACATTTGCCGATAGTAATATGACGCGTAGAATTCATGGCACGGCAGCGTGTTAGCTATCCATCAGTAATCGCTTGAAAATTACCGACACGACTGACTAATTAGCAAGAAAATGCGATCTCTAGCCATTTTCCGGTAAATAAGCATTATTGATGCATCACTAGCCCGACCGACACGAATGTTTTTCTAACATTTCTTGGAAAATAAAATGCCAATTATGGGGATTAAATACATTATTTTATGGAGTGTTTTCCAAATAGAGCATAGTTTAAAAGGCATTTTTAACGAAGTCTTTAACTTAAATGGGTCGTTTGATGAGTAAAAAGTAGTGAATTGACTTTAATAAACCATTCGATTGTATCGAATATTGAAATAGAACGGTATTCTGTAAAAAGGAAATTTAATGATTAAGAACTTTAGTCAGCATCGATATTATATTTACTTTACCTAGAAACTGAATTTATAAGGTATAAAGTTTTCTTATGTTAAAGTTACTCATTTTAACTTTTAACATCTTCTGTCTCGTACACATCGCAGGGTTTAAGTCGCGATACATGTGGACGTCTTTGCACATGATTAATTAGGTAAATAGCACATTATTTACACGGATACTTATGACGAAGGACGCATGGCTAAATAACAACAGCGCGGATTATATGATTTGCAAGATTAGGCTGCGCTTACCGCGGTCAGTCCATGAATAGGAGTCCATTCGTTACACATTGAGACCCCTCCGTGCCTCGGAGAGCACGTTAAACAGTCAGTCCCGGGTGTCATACGAATACCTATGACGGTTGTTACGGGCAGTCAGAAGCTCAACAGTCTGGCAAACGGTATAACCTTAGTATATCGGCATTGCCCAGTATCTGGGTTGCGGAGGTTTGATGGCAGTCGCTTTGTGTAAAATACTGGTATCCAGCCGCATCTGGTTAGACTGGAAGCTGACCCGAACATAGTTGGGAAAAGGCTAGGCAGAGCTTATGACGAGAAATGCGGCAACATGACTTATACCTAATAATGTGCTGATACATAATATTTGTGACCGAAGCTTTACGTTTCTAATGCTGTCAGCACCAACATTACCAGTCATCATCGTAACGAGTGTTACAAATTAAAAATAATCGATTATTATAGCGCACTTAATAACCAGTATTATCACATTCTCTTTACTATAAAATGTCAGTAATGATTAGATGCATTCAAAACGGGATACAGTGCAAAAAAGGTTCACACTCCATTGAATGCGTGCCACAGAATAATAATCAAACGTATATTTATTGTTGTTGATTTGCAGTATACCAATTAAGTAGGTAACGAAAATTAAATGGCTGTTACGAGCTGTCATAGTCTTCGATCGTCATTAAAAAGGTTGGTAGTAAAAAGATAATGAATGTAAGTTGCATAATTTTGAATTGAATGAGTTCGGCTCGAGTCAAGAAGCGTCGTTCACTAATTACCGTACTAAAGATGTGTGCAGGGCGGGATTGGGAGTGAATGAATGAATGGCGGACAATTACTTTGCTGGTCCTTATAGTTGGTCTATTGGACAATTAATATGCCAGCACTTGAGACCTATAAGGTTCGATGTAACAATGTAGTGTCTATTAGTATGAACGACGGAGCTACGTCTAAGCCAAATTAGGATTATTACCACCATTATAAGTGCATAGATATGCGGGGCTCGTGGCTTATTACCAACCTCGTGAATCATACGATATGCGTGGTTCAGCTGCGTTTGCCGCGGCCAGTCTGTGGATGGGTGACTGTTCGTTACACATTGAGATCCCTCCGTGCGTCGGAGAGCACGTTAAACAGTCGGTGCCGGGTGTCATACGAATACCTATAACAGTCGATACGGGAAGTCAAAAGCCCGAAAGCCTGACAACCGGTCTAACCTTAGGATATCGGCATTGCCCAGTAATTGGGTTGTGGAGGTCTGATGGCAGTCGCTCTGTGTAAAATACTGGTATTCTGCCGCATCTGGTTAGACTGGAAGCTGGCTCGTAGCTGGGAAAAGGCTAGGCAGAACATATACCTAAGTGCATAAATACATATACCGCTATTTATGCATTTATAATTGTGGTGAAAATTAAAATAAACAAAGGTCAAGATAGTTGATCGTTTTGTTACGTAGAGAAAAGTTTACACAGCCGCTTAGGTTACGATAATAATATTTCATTTTCAACTCTACATAGATCAGTTAGCTTGTACGTGGTGTTTTTATTACCCATATCTACTAATATTAGTACCTGGATGACCGAGCTTTGCTCGGTTTTTTTTTGGTAAATCGACGTTTTCTAAAAATGAAACTTAGCTAGATCGATTTATCGTCCTCGAAACCCGTATACTAAATTTCATGAAAATCAGATTATATATACAAGAATTGCTCGTTTAAAGGTATTAGATAGATAACCAAATAACATTGGAACTCAAAAGAAATCTTTATTACGCAAAAATACCATTGTTGTGTATCAAAAACTAAAACATAAAATACATACAGCCAGTCTCACGTTTCAATGTTTTATTTTAGCAACAATTTCACATAAATATTTGTCCTATTAGGATGTTACCTTTTCAGTTTCATCGTTACTTCAAAACGTGACTAAAGAACGAACAAATGGGCAACCGTCCAGACTTTATTGATTTACTTTTATTATAAATTAGCTCCGCCAGGCCGAGCCGCGGGAAAAGCTTTTGTTCTGCGGAACGAACACCATCCCAAGTCAGTTTCTGTTTTCTCTACTGACTTGCATCAGTTTAGTTGTGAAGCCGTAACAAACACACAACTCGCTTTTATATTTAATTAGCGACCCGCCCCAGCTTCGCATGGGTACAATGTAGATACTAATGTGGGGCATATAAACCTTCCTCATGTATCACTGTATCTATTGCTGAAAACTGCATTAAAATCCGTTGCGTACTTAGTTTAAAACATCTAAGCGTACAGACAGCGGGAGCGACTTTGGTTTATACTATGTAAAGACAAAGTTAGAAATAAAGATTGTTTTTGTTTTTTCTATTCGACTGCTTGTAGGTGGTTTTGCGGACCGTTTCTACGTAACCGGGCAGTTATTGGTGAGACCTGAAGGGTCTCTAGGTCTGCAACCAATGGGGACGAGAGTAAAATAAACCTAAGCTAACTACTACTACTAACATCATGACTACTAGCAACAACAGCACTAAGGGCGACCCCTAATGGGACTCGGACCTCGGCTTAGGGCGTTGCTGGCGGGAGGACTGGGAGGGAGACAGCTTGACGGGGGCTGAATTATCGGTGTGATTGTGGAGTCAGAAAAGACGACCGGCTGCGCGGCGGCGGGTGAGCATGGTGAGTCAGGGACGGCGGCGGTGGGATGTCGCGACGGGCCTCGGCCCGCTGGCGAGATTGGTAGAAATAAAGATATTTCTCCGATTTACTTAATAATCTCCCCGTTGCATCCCTGTCGGGACATAAAACCAGCGGCAGTCGTTATAAGTTGACGGAGTATGAAATTGTTTATTCAGAAAATATTAATTATAATTTATTATCGGGTTATTGTTTGTTAATCACGGGCTGCTGATACAGAAGGGGGTGGCGCTTTTTTACGAGTCCTCCATGTTCAAGATAATTAAGACATAAAAATGTTCGCAGAATTGCTGCCAATAATCTTTGGGTTAAGTGGCAGTGTGAGAGAGAATTGTGGAGTTTCATTACGTCTGTCATTTAAGTGCTGACTTGGATTACTTTAAAAATAAAATTGCACTAGTTGTAACAACTCTATAGGTATATAAATAAATGTATACCTTAGATTAGGAGACAGAAATACGTAGCTTCTTAAATTATGTTTTTAAATGTTCTGTCTAGCCTTTTCTCAACTTAGTTGGGGTCAGCTTCCAGTCTAACCAGATGCGGTTGAATACCAGTATTATACATGGAGCGAGTGCCATGACTTCCTCAACTCAGATACTGGGCAATGCCGATATCCTAAGGTTAGACCAGTTGTCAGACTTTCAGGCTTCTGACTTCCCATAACGACTGTCATAGGTATTCGTATGACACCCGGGACTGACTGTTAACGTGCTCTCCGAGGCACGGAGGGATCTTGATGTGTAATGAACGGTCACCCATCCACGGATTAACCGCGGCAAGTGTAGCTTAACCTCACAAATCGTATGATCCGCGCTGTTGGTAATTAGCCACTGTGTCCATGTATCCTTCGCAATCGTAAACCTGTCTGAGGGAGCTGGGAAGCTGCTATACCTACTTATAGATCGGTAATGGTTTGACAATCAGTCACTAAACACCTATGTTGCAAGATTTTCTCAACTTTTTGCACACATCAACATACCAATCGCATCTAAACAACGTTTGTTATTTTAATGACGTAGTTTATCAATTAGATTTGTTTACATGTCATTCTGTTTTGTTTTAAATAATCTGAGAGTTCAATATAATATTATAACGTTGACGTTTTTTAACGATATCATTTAATAAAACAAAACCATCTCCGAGTTGATGATTTTAAACAGAAATACGAAGGAAATGGAAGCATATTTATTCGATAGATTATTCCTGGTGCTAATCGCACCTACTTGACCAGTTCCAAATCTATCTAATACCTTTAAACAAGCAATTCTTGTATATATGTACATATATGTATAATCTGAAACTCGGAAACGGCTCCAACGATTTTCATGAAATTTAGTATGCAGGCGGTTTAGGGGGCGATAAATCGATCTAGCTAGGTTACATTTTTAGAAAACGTCGATTTATCAAAACAAAAACCGAGCAATGCTCGGTCATCCAGGTACTGATACTTTACGTGCCAACTCCCCGAGTCAGCTATACGTAATATGCCATCCACGATTTATTCTGTCACCAGGGCGGCGCCATTGAGAACTAAGGTAAAACAATTACAAACTGCCAAATTCCTTGCGATTAGCCGTCTTATTAAAAACAATTCAATAAATAATTTAATTTCAGATCAATATTGCAGTCCAAATATCTGTTTTAATAACGTATCTGTAATTTTAGTCTCGGTCTACAGTGGCGCCTCCTGGCGGATTTTATGTATCTTGTCGAGCCGAAGGGTTAATCGTAACATTAAACAATAATATTGTTTAATGTATTATGTCAATTTCCTTACGATTTGACATCATGATAATAAATTAAATTAACCCACTCTGGGAAAGGCGTTCCTCACCATGAGATTATCGTAAAACCGAGGAAACATTAGACTAGCTTTTTACAACCCCGTGATGTAATAGAAAACGTGTAATGAGGTCTACTAAAAAGTTTACAAACCGAAGGGCAGCTTGTGGCGAGCTGTTGATGAGTAGCAACACTGCCTCAGAATCGGTCAGGCCCTTGTCTCCAGTTTGCCTTTATTGGCTAGCTGAAGTGGATCCCCAAGAGTGCCTGCAGGACTCTCGACTCTGGTTTGTTTTTGTCGGCCAGCTAGAGTAGGGCCTCCAAAGCTATATGCTCGGCGGTGGATCAGTCTAATGGGATAACCCAATGTTATTATTATTATGTGTTTACTATCTATAGTAGGTTAAAAATATTTTGATAGTAATCCAGTAATATGGAAATAAATGCAAAAAAAACCTTAAAAGTCCTCTCCTGTAAAATTACAAAATGAGCTATTGTGACTTTGTTCGACCGAAGGTGCGTTATGTTAAATTAACAGAACCACCAACCACTATGAGGAAAAAGGTTTTAAGAGAAAATTACTCAGGCCGTTACACTATATGAAATTTATTATTCTTTTGATTGTCTTACTGCTAATTACCTCGATTAAAGTTAATTGTATTTTTTATAATGTCCGTCCAGCAGTATGTCGGAACATTAAATACAATTAAATACCTCACATTAAGATACCTAATTGTTTGTAAAGGAAATGTGTATTTTTATTGCGGCCTTGTTTAAGCTGAGTTAAAGTTGATTAAAGAGTGTGACTTGACATACCTAGGAATACATCGTGAAACACGTAAGTACCTGTGGAAATAAGCAAGTAAGTAAACTGTATTTTTGTTTCCTAATAACAATATACTGCGATCCGTGATCCGTCTTTGGTGATTATAGAAATATGCCTTCACGAGTCACGATACTTTAGTCTGGCGTATCCTGGGCAGTTAGCCCCGCGCCCAATCTTGCTAACTGGCTAATCTTTTCACCACGGCATGTGCTATTCTGACATAGCTCGTCGGTCCGCGGGAGAGAGAGAGATGGAAATATCACCTCTGATCTGACTGTCTGCCAAACCTAGTGATTATAGCAATTTCCCTTTTAGCCGCTCATTGTGGCGGTCATTGGGAGGCCCATGGTTAGGTGTGGACGTTCAACGGCTGATATGAAGGTATACCTGTAAGAAAGGGCGAAGGAAACTGTTTTACCTCTTAGATTTCGTACAAAAACCAACAAAAAAGCCCCACCAACTTGCAGCATCAGTGTGTAAATGTATTAAGTAAAAGATAATTCTAAACTTACATTTATACAGAGTGAATGTGTTTTTTTAAAATAAATTCTACAAAAGCCTAGTTTCCAATGCAAATTTACTTCTAATTGTTAAAAAGACAAAATAAATGCAACACTAAACTTCTCTCAACAAAACATCGTCCATCTTGCGTTAATAGGTCAGCGTCTCAAAGAGGTTGGTGGTTGGCTAAGCTCAAAAGCGCACACGTTTACAATTTCACAATTTGTCCGCGCGCGCTTTTTGCGCTCCCCAGTAATTGGCGCTCACCTGCACATGCGCAGTGGCCGCCACAACGCACCAAATATGGCGACCAGCCCGACGCGGACATTTCGCTTTTTAGGAGTATCTGACAAATGTGTAATTATTTATTTAATATTGTCGGCGTGTGGACGCATTTGGGCACAATTCACATACCGCATTAAACGTTTTTCGGTTGCCATTACAGTTGAGTGTTAAGGACGGTTTAATGCTGCAACTAATAAATACGGTAATGATGCTCCCTATCCGGAAACATGGCGGACATTTTTTGTTGAAATTTATTAAGCTTTACTGTTCAGTTTAATTGGTGAATTTCAATAACTCGATATGGGGGGCGGGTTTGTAGTTTTATTATATAAATGCGTGGAGGTCTATTAAAAGCTGTATGACGAAGTAAAAATTGAATTCGATTCTGCCTTTTCCAGAGAGTGTTTTCTAAAGTTTTACATCTGGTGAACAGCACCATTCATATAGACACTGATACCATCATACTGCGACGCCTTGATTTTGCCACGTTTTGTGGATCACTGCATCAATTTCTTTAGTCAAAGTGGACGGACTTGCGCGGCATGGTTGGAATGTTAGTGATGCCTAGTTTACAATAATAGAGTAAGATATCGAGACTACTTACTCTACCAATGTGATTATATGGGCCTGAAGTTTAAGGCACCCTAATATTTCTTGATTCTGTTAACCCATTAATTATCTTACCGCCCGTTCACACAGCGGATCCGACGGATCCGACGATACTGGATGTGTTGTTCACATCTGTACCGACAAATAGGTTAAACAAATGGCAGCTGCGTCGCATCTGGCAGGCAGGATACGATAAAAATAACGGATCCAGTATTTTTTACTGGATTCAGAATACTGTCGTGTATGTGAACTCGCTCATACAACTACAGGTGCCATCACCAAAATAAAAACAGATTCGCTAAAACGGATCCTGTAAACAGTTTCTGTGTGAACTAGCTGTCATTTATATTTCGATATTGTTCTACATTAAATTACAATGTGGTCCTTTCATGTTATTCCATTATCATTTTACTTTCTCGCAATTTAAGTTTCAGAGATGAAAACACCTAACATTTAAATACTGATAAAGGCCTCCATGACAAATGAACTTTAAGTTTTAAAGTTCTCCAGGTTATCAGCCACTTAATTGGGCGTCAGTCATTACGCAGACGTATGCACGTAATGGCGGTTCATAGCAACTGACCTCTTGCCATTTTCAGGCCAGACGGCTCACATTTCTTCATAGTATTTTCACTTACAGAGTGATAAGTTCAAACGATGTACTTGCATACTTAGTAGTCTGTAGTCGTGTGTGAGAGTTGGCGTCAGAGTACCTATGTCTTACCTAAACATGGCCGCTATGATAAACGACTTTGGAAGAATTTTGACATAATTATCACGTCTGGATATTGTGGTTACAGTACCAGTTCCCAGATGAAGATAGAAGTCAAAGGTCTGACAACCGACCTGTACTTAGGATTATTATGTTCCAGTAGTTGGGTTGCAGAGGGAAAATAAAATGGCAATGTCTGTCAGTACAGCTTTGGACTGGAAACCGATTCCAACATATTATACTGAGTGCGGAGATGAAATAACTCCTCAATCGCCACTTAGGACATCTTTGAACGATGGATAAACTATTTTTAGTAGAGGACCACACTGCATAGAATATAAAAATATAAAAAAAAAACAAATAAAACGGATGGTCTAAATAGAATTTATTATCCCAATTCAAGTGTTATGTCCAGAAACGGCATTCGTTTTTATATAGCTAGCAAGCGATTTCCGATGATTGTTCAAGATTAATATGATTAACTTCGTACCTTTAATGAAAAATAAGTGCAACAATAGATTTTAGTTTATAAAACAACAATGGACAACATGGATTTATGAAATACATGTTGTGCCGACCCCACCTAGTGTGGGATAAGGGCAGGAAGAAGAAGAAGAAGAAGAAAGATAACATAACATCAGGTCAATAGTAGCACCCTCATTTCACCGTTAAGTTTAAGTCCCATGTAATAGGAGGCGAGCCTATTGCTATTAACCGGGCGCAAATCCAGACTCCGGGCTGCTATTGAGAAATTCCTAATGGAAAAACCCAATAACACTTTGCCCGACCGAACCGATCGACCACAGGACCCCATGCTCAGCAGTCGTGCTTGCCACCACTAGACTAACGAGGCAGTACTTAGTTTATTTACTCCATTTATAAGACAATGATCGCGCGTTGTTCAGCTGTGTCAAGTATCTAATTTAAACAATAGGTAACGGATCTATGAAATCAAGAGTTACTGGTTCCTTGCAAAGTTCTTCTCTACAATTCCTAGAGTATGTCTTATGTAAACAAGTGGTTCCTACCACAAGTTCGTCTTTTAACCTGAATCCCTATCAGACTTTTATTGTTGATGAAAATGAAGCTAATGAATAAGTACCTTTTAACAGTACGTCAAGAAGTAAATGGTTTATTTTATTCAAAATAATCCCTAATTGAACCTAAACAGATTTCCCACGAGTTATTATATAACACGAAACTAGGCACAGTTCACACGAATAGCGAGAATTTTTTAACATTACAGCCAGATTCTTGCAACCGGCCGGCATCTATAATTGCATTGCATTGGTTTCATTACGATTTCTATCCACTGTAATGGGCAAGTCGACAGCCAGTTACACCTCATGAATTGGTCCTAATAGGCCTATATTTAGTAAATATTGATTACTTACGGACATTTTATAAGAAATTGATATAATTTACTTAATCGCGGTGTACAACTATGTGCGTATAATTATGTCGCGAAAAGCAAATAGATTGCCGTTACATTAAAATTGTTACGTTTCTCCAGTTCGTTGGAAATCTATATGGGATTGTAATTTGTTGTCTATTAAAATAATTATATTTTTCTCAGTAATATTAACAGGTTATAAAATGTGAACATGTATTCAGGAAAGGATTATAAGATTTGTCGTTGAAAAGTTGCTACACATAGGTACTTACGTCTACTTTATATTTCAGAATTGTTTCATCATATTATACACTCGGGAGCAATAAATCCGGGTCACCAAAATAAATTAAATAATGTTAAAAAATGTTTTCCGAGATATTAAGGTTTATGTTGGTGACACCGATTCATTGCATTCGAGTGTATAAAGAAAGCGAAGAGTAGGTTTATGGCTGGCCATAGACAAATAAAAGAGACAAAAACTATGGTTTCTAAGAAGAACGAAAATAAAATGAATTTCACATTCTAATCTCCTGTCGTGTCGGCACGAGCAGCTCATGCTGTAAGAAAAGATTATCCAGTCAGTAAGGTTGATCGCAACATTTGGACATTAACGTCTTTTATTGACCAAAAAAGTCTGGCCAGCAATTTCTATGGGTTTACAAAAAAGAACATCTCCAATTATAAAATCACAGAAAAAAGAACTCTTGTACTTAGAAGCTCAGTCCACTACACAGACCACAAATCATAATCCGTATAGATAACTTCGACAAGCTTACTCTTTTATGAATGGACAGCAACAAAAACTGAACACCAGTTCCTCCCATTAACGAGTATGTTGTTGGACGAGGGGCAAAACATGAAAGTATTTATATTGAGGTACAATCAAATACAATGTATGCTTGTGACAATATGGCTACCACACTTCTGGTAAAGAACCAGTTTGAGTGACGACAAATGAACTTGGTTTAGATGTAGCAAATTTTAATGAAGACAACATAACCCAGCTTTTCTGAAATGGAGATACTGGTGTCGATTCTGTAGCACATTTTGACAGTACTAAACTAGACTAAACGCAAACGTCACTTTCTTTTTCTATTGAAACAGAAAGAGACAAACACCCTTAGTTTAGTTTAGTCCTGCCAAAGTGCGGAACTGAATCGACACCAATGTCCAAGTCACTAAGCTAATTGAGCGACTCGGTGATCTCGTCTACCCTCATGCACTGATGACAGTGCCTCGTCATTTGCTTGCGGAGTTTGGGCTAATTAGATACTTGATTTTCCGTGATCTATCGGTGATCAGTCTCGTTAATTAGGAGCAGGGTGCACCTCATGCTGATAAGATTAATGTTTTGGTTAGGTTAGCGCGTCGCACGAATCCCGCGCCCGGCCAATGTCTAATTGAGAAAACCGTGGTGGTTTTGGCCGGTAAGAATCTGACATCTTCGTGTTCCCCAGGTTAACGGTACCATAGAGTATTACATCACGTAAAAAAGAAAGGTTAGCTACACGCTTTGCACTTAAAGGCTTAAAGGCCTTTTTTTATGGGAGGGCATCCTCGTTTATACCCTCCACCCTAGAGAAGGGTGATGGATTATGTCTCTTGATGACTAAAATCACCTTAGCTATATGTCGTGCACTGATTCAGAACTGGACATTTAAAGGCTGATAAAAATCAGATGAGGCCCTAGTTACCTAACCAATGGTTAAAAATTCATACAATTATTTACAATTTTTAACCACTGGTTGACTTAACTAGGGATCAAAAAACCGGCCCTTAGTGTTCGAAATGTTCCAATTCAACTGCAATCGGTGTTAAGAGACTTAATCCACTAAAACCAAACATTTCTGAATTAATTAATTTCTAGGTAGCTTACGATTTATAGAAACTCTGTCCATAACAAAAATTAAATACCAATCATATCTATACTCTCAACTAATTTAACGATACCATACCTTAGCTGTCGTCATCATAAAAATTCCTTGTCAGAAGCTTACTCGTTATATCGACGTTTTGCTATGATTTACAGCTGATTGCCATAGTGGACATATGGCAGGATGTATAAGGAGTTTTATTATCAGTTGAAAGTAGGTAACACATAACATAACATCACACCTGTATTCCCCGAAGGGTTGGGCAGAGGTGTATAGTAACACCCTTATTTCGCCGTTATTTTTAAGTCGAATGTAATATGGGGCGAGCCTATTGCCATCAACCGAGCACAAATTCAAACTCCGGGCTGCTACTGAGGAATTCTACACAGAAAAACCCATTAACACTTTGCCCAACCTGGGGATCGGGGCCAGGACCTCACGATCAGCAGTCGCGTTTGCCACCACTAGACCAATGAGGCAGTTGAAGGTAGAATATATGTCGTCAGTGGAAATGTAAAAATACTAAAGCGCCGATTTACCTACTTTACAGTAGATTATCTATTTAATATGTATACTCTAAGAAAAATAACTATGTTTATTTTCTTAAAAAATACTTTGTATCTCTCTAATGTAAAGTAGGTATATTGGCGCTTTAGTCTTTTTACCTTTCCACACGATCTGTAATGGTATGGCTAGTTGAAAAATATAGCGAGAATGTATTAAAGTTAGATTCTGAATGCAGGGCAAGTCTTCGTAGTATGTTTAGTATAATAGAAGTGATTGTAGTCGAAGCAATTAAAGTTCTTTGATAAATAGGTATTATGAAATCAGCTGAGTGGTTTCTTCTGGAGAAAACGCCCACTTATTCTAGACTTATATCAGGTGAAGGTTCGTTCTGCCTAGCCTTTTCCCAACTATGTTGAGGTCAGTTTCCAGCCTAACCAGATGCGGCTGAATAACAATATTTTACACGGAGCGAATGCCATTAGACCTCCACAACACAGTTTCTGAGCAATGCCAATATGCTTAAGCTAGACCGGTTGTCAGACTTTCGGCCTTCTGACTTCCCGTAACGACTGTCATAGGTATTCGTATGGCACCAGGGATCGACTGTTTAACGTGATCTCTGGAACACGGAGGGATCTCGATGTGTAACGAACGGTCACCCATTCACAGACTGACCGCGGCAAGCGCAGCCTAACCTCGCAAATCGACCCACTTGCAAGGTTAGCACAATAATGTGCAAGAACAAACTACGCAAAAGTGAAATAATTTCGTAACGTCGTAGACGCTTAACTCAGCGTGACTGTATCCAATTGCATGCGTACGATAGCACTCTCCTGTTTGATTGGGCGTCCACCAATCAAATTGTCACTATCAGTAACGTGCAGTTTGTCAATAACTACCGTAGATTATTAGCTTTACCCTTGAACGGATATCAGGATATTGCCCAGCGGGCAATGGAGCTATGCTCGGAGTTTCTTTGCGCGATAAAATCCGGAACGATTATATTCGCCGAAGAACCAAAGTCACCGACATAGCTTTCAGGGCTTGCAAGCTGAAGTGGCAATGGGACCGATAACCGGAGAAGAAAGGTTCTTGAGTGGCGACCACGAATCGGAAAGCGCAGCGTAGGTAGGCCTCCCACTAGGTGGACCGACGACATTGTGAAAGTCGCGGGCAACCGATGTCTAAGGGGGAGGCCTTTGTTCACCAGTAGACGTCTTCAGGCTGATGATGATGATGATGGATATCAGGAACAATCCAGAAGTAAGAACCGTTTCAATAATGTAATTTAGGAATTCCAGTTTACTTTTCTAAGCCTCGCTACTAACCTTGCTAGCTTGGTAATCTTTTTACCACGATATGAGTTATACCACCATTAACTGCTTTGTTCGTCTAGTGTTGGTAAGCGCGACTGCTGATCGGTGAGGTCCTGGGTTCGATCCCCAGCTCGGGCAAAGTATTATTGGGTTTTTCTGTCTGGAATTCCTCAGTAGAAGCCCGGTGTTTGGATTTATGCCCGGTTGATGGCAATAAGCTCGCCTCCTATTACACGGGACTTAAACATAACGGCGAAATGAGGGTGTTACTATACACCTCTCTTCGGGGAATGCAGGCGTGATGTTATGTCATGTTATGATATGAGTTAAACTCTGCTCTTGCTGACACGAGAGAAGAAGAAGAAGGATCAAAGATGAGTCAGCATAGTCCAACGGTACGTTTGCCGTATCGTCATTCAATCGCCGACCTATCGGACCTTCCAACGGCCATTCTTCAGCAAACATGGGTAACCCACTGCCACTTCATCTTGCTGACTCTGCAAGCTTTGTCGATCACTCCACTGGATGATTTCCTATCCTTCTAAATTCTAAATGCCTAATCCTATTTCAGAAAATATTTTGGTGATCCCAGTTTATTTGTACTTGATAGCTACTTATTTAGAGACACAGTTGAATGTAGTGGTGAAGGTGGATGAGGCCTGACCATCCTCGAAGGGCTGATTGGCTAAAAGTGGCGCTGGATATGTATAACTAGTGGCTTTTGGTGTCAGAGGTCCAGATCCTCTTTAGGTCGGGGGTCGGGGGTAAGTAGGGTAAATGATGTCCATTATGTTTATTGTTTTGGATTCAATATCTGTAGGTCAACTCTACTATAGTTCCTGGGCTAGTCACCGCTTGCAGTATGTGAGCGGCAGGAGGGGCATCTGCGCGGTAGACAAGACAAAGCAAACTCACAGAGCGAGTCAATTGTTTTGCACCCCCCTCTCGCCGCTCACATACCGCAGGCGGGGACTAGCAAAGTACGCGCGGACTATGGTAGAAATTTACCAACAGCTCTGAAAAAACCTCGTCCAATCTTATTTTGCCGAGATTTTTATGGAGGTATCTAATTATACATGGTAACTGGGTTATTGAGAGTACATTAGAAATGTAATAAAAC
Source organism: Amphipyra berbera (assembly GCA_910594945.2). NCBI lineage: Eukaryota > Metazoa > Arthropoda > Insecta > Lepidoptera > Noctuidae > Amphipyra > Amphipyra berbera. The sequence continues at coordinate 6,736,525 of OU343144.1, read as the reverse complement.
ATTGTATGGCAAGTTGTTTTTTTAGGTATTTTCAAAAGTCGTAGAACGAATGTTGTTACTTTTAATGATAGGTGAAAACAGCTAAGAACATACTAGTGTATTTTTAATAACCCCGTATAAAAACTCTCAGCTATTATAAAACACATTGAAATTATATTACCATAAAAATAAAATATTATATGCCACAGTTTTGATTCTTAGTACTTACATATCGTATTGTAAGTATATCAAATGCAGCATGACTATAACGAATGCCATGCATACGATAGCACTCTTCTGTTTCATTGGGCGTCCACCAATCAAATAATTGTCGCTAATCTAGCCGACACGCTTCCAGCAATCGATATATTTATCGATTATAATATGAATTGATTAAGCTGACACACGTGTTAGTTTTAATGTATTATACGTAGGTTGGATTATTATGCCGATTTATCGATTTCAGCCGAAACCAATAACTGATCTCAATTCAAAATCTTTGGATTGATGTTGTACCTAGGTTTTGGACATTAGGTACTTCTATTGAACTTTAATCCAGAGATTTTGGATCGAGATCTGTTAGATAAATTACGATTTTAAATATATCCTTTTTAAAGCTTTTCTTTTTATGGGATACTAGCTGTGTCCTCACGGGTCCGCCCGCATAAGAAGTTATATTCCAGTAATAAATATAGCCCATGTGTGTGTTCCAGTGATAATGTAGCTTTCTAACGGCAAAAGAATTTTTGAAATCGGTCCAGTAGTTTTTAAGTTTATTCGTTACATACAAAAATACAAACCTTCCTCTTTATAATATTACCTATATAGTAATATAGTTTAGTATAGATAATAAGATGTAAGGTGCAATGTAAGTACTAAAGAGATGGAAGTAATGGATCCATGAGATCGGACTACATTGGTAAACAGGATCTGGAAAACGCTGGCATGGTGAATTGGGTTCTTCCCAATTGAATCAATCGAATAAATACAATCAAATTAAAAATGTAGATAATGAGGAAAATTTTCCATTTGCCTTTCAATGAGAGATACCGTGGTGTGTAGCCGTTTGGTCGTGTGGTTTACTACGAGAGTGACGTCAGGAAAACGGGGAGCGGCTTCCTCCTCTACGCTAACGACAATATACTTGCTATCACCAATCTATTAGCCAAGCCTGGTGATTATGGCAGTAATTCCTCGCGATCGCTTATTGCAGCGGCTTATGAAGACGCTCGTATCCAGCCGTGGACATTCACAATGGTGATAACGATGAGGTACAAAACAAATGTTACAATAATTTAAGTACGCAGTACCTATAAATATACTGCGTACTGAAATTAGATGAATTCTCTATAGATGAATCATCAAACAAAACGTGGTAAAATCATAACTGAACGTCCTCCTGCCTAGCCTTTTCCTAACTATCGTTCACAGTCCAAGCTGTACGCCTGTGGAATGCGTTGCCGATGTCAGTAAGACAAGCTAAGTCACTGGATTCTTTTAAAAAAATTGTTATAGATCATTTCTTCTCTCAACACGTTTCTAATTCCTCATAAATCAGTACCTCATCAGTATTATGTCTATGTATGGTGTGTAGTATGTATTTTGCAGCAGTACACAGTTATTCATTGACTTCCTGTTCATCCAAAGGTTGTCTGGTAGATATCGCTATCAGCGATAAGACCGCCATTGTACCCTTTAATGTTTGTTATTGTATAAGAGCTGTGTTACAATTTTGGTGTACAATAATGTATATTCTATTCTATTCTATGTTGGGGTCAGCTTCCAGTCTAACCAGATGTGGCTAAATACCAGTATTTTACACAGAGGGACTGCCATCAGAGCTCCACAACCCAGTTACTGGGCAATGCCGATATCCTAAGGTTAGACCAGTTGTCAGACTTTTCGGGCTTCTGACTTCCCGTAACGATTGTCATAGGTATTCGTATAACACCCGGGACCGACTGTTTAACGTGCTCTCCGAGGCACGGAGGGATCTTGATGTGTAACGAACGGTCACCCATCCACGGACTGACCGCGACAAGCGCAGCTTAACCTCGTAAATCGTATGATCCGCGCGGTTGGTAATTAGCCACGAGCACATAACTCGAGATCATAACTGAACGTATAGTACCTTAAGTAGGTACTCACGTTATCTCAGTTTTAACTTAAACTACGAAGATTTAATGGTTCTCGGAACAATTCGCGCCGGTAAAAATTGTATTCTTATCAAGCATTAACAGTATAATTTCAAATAGCGAACAGCAATCAGGGCCGCTGATTGGTTCAAATCATATAATTGGCGTGCGGTCGTCACGCGTAGATGGCAGCACTATCGATCATGGTCGAATCGAAATCGTTTGATGTAGTTAAATCCGATTATAATATTGTATGTGTCGCAACAGTAATGCGGGTTATTTAAAGTATTAATTTTGCTATGTGGAGTGTGTAAGATTGAATTATTGGCTTTTAAAAATGTTTTTAATATATTTTTGAATCTTTTAGTTTTGTAGTAAATTTCGTTAGACTGGGACTCATGGGGTGATAGCTACCGCTTTTTTAATTGATCACAAAAATAACCTTCAACCCTTGAAGTTCTAGTTTCAATGACCATAGTTTACTAGATAATGGTTTCAAGAACCAATATTTGGCGCTTGTTTGCATTCTAAAATAATAAACAAAAACTGGACGTAGAAGGCTAAACTTAGCATTGACTAATCTCAATTATTTTGCTGCATATAATTTTTTTCCTGACCTATCTATTGTTTTCCAGTGTGTTTAGTTAAAGGGGACAGGGGGGCTAATGACGTCACATCATATATTATTTCGATTCATTTTCGTAATCGGAACTGGAAGTGCCACACTGAGAAGTCCAGTCACAACTGCAAATTATGCACCTACCAAATGCACCACGAAAGCAATTAGGATGCAGTCAGTGCAACTGCGTGACAACTGCCGACTGGATGTGCAGCTCATTTGCAGTTATGATTACGAATGTTCTGCCTAGCCTTTTCCCAACTATGTTGGGGTCAGATTCCTGTCTAACCAGATGCGGCTGAATACCAGTATTTTACACAGAGCGACTGCCATCAGACCTCCACAACCCAATTACTGGGCAATGCCGATATCCTAAGGTTAGACCGGTTGTCAGATGTTCAGGCTTCTGATTTTCCATAACGAGTGTCATAGGTATTCGTATGACACCCGGGACCGACTGTTTAACTGTTCTTCGAGGCACGGAGGGCTCTCGATGTGAAATGAACGGTCACCCTTCCATAGACTGACCGCGGCAAGCGCAGCTTAACCTCATAAATCGTATGATCCGCGCGGTTGGTACTTAGCCACGAGCCCCACCAGTTAAGATTACGAATATGAAACGAAATATGATTTACCAAATGTAACGTTCGTAGCCAACCTAGAAGATGGGCAGATTTGCAATGTAACCGATGCCAGAACCTAACCCCCCAACAACTTTTGGTCTTTGTTAAAAGCAAGTTTATTTATGACTTTACATTAAAGTCGCGCCAAGCAGGTTACTGTGTTCCATCGTGTGTATGTGAGAACCAGAGGGGTATAGGAGAATCCTTCCATATCTCTGTTCCTTGGATTCGTGTGTTTTATCTTAGACCCTGTCTGAGCTTGTCACGTGAGACTAGGATCGAAAACGACCTTATGGCCTCACATTAAAATCCAGCGCCAAGCAGTTTACTGTATTCCATCGCGTGTATGTGAGAACCAGAGGGGTATAGGGGAATCCTTCTATATCTCTGTTCCTTGGATTCGCGTCTTTTATCTTAGACCCTGTCTGCGCTTACGTGAGGCTAGGGTCGTAAACGACCAAGTCAAGACAAAAAAAACTACGTTTAAAAAAACCGACTTCATACATAAGAGGTGTATGAACTTAAATATTTATTAAGTTATTTTATACTTTTTAGTTTTTGAAGTCGGTTTTTTTAAACGTAGTTTTTTTATCCTCCTCCTTTTTGAAGTCGGTTAATAAAAGAAAGACAGAATACCTAACGTGTTATGTCACGGACATTAAATATTTCGTTTATTATTATTTCAATTCTTAAATCGGTAAAAAACTGATTTTAAACTTACAATCAAACTGAGTCTATAAATATACTTAAAGTGCCGTCACGCGTTTGTTATATACTCATACCCTATATTGTAGCACAAATAATATGAGTTTGTTTAATTGAATCCAATTGTATTTTCTTCACTGATAACATTTTATGGTTTACATAGGTATTTTATTAACTTTAAGACTTTCTGTATCGGTTTGATTTGAAAAATGTAAGTAGAAAGAGAATCTTACAAAAAAGAAGTAGTTTATGGAAAAGAGTGACGGAACTTAGAGGTTTAATATGAGAATGGTATTTAGAGTACATACATACGTAGGTAGTACATTTATTATTCTGTAGTATACGTACAGAATCCTGACTGCTCCACCTAGTCTTTCCAATTATGTTGGGGTCAGCTTCCGTTCTAACCAGATGCGGCTGAATATCAGTATTTTACACGGAGCGACTGCCATCGGACCTTCGCAACCCAGTGACAGGGCAATGCCGATAGCTTAAGGTTACACCAGTTGTCAGACTTTCAGGCTTCTGACTTTCTGTGACGACTGTCATAGGTATTTATATGGCCCCTGGGACAGGCTGTTTAACGTACTCTCCAAGGCACAGAGGATTCTCTATCTGGAACGAATTGTCACCCATCCTCAGACTGACAGGCAAGTGCAGCTTAACCTCGCAGTCGTATGATCCGCGTGGTTGGTAATTAGCTACGAGCCCCTACATAATCCTTACTACTTACCTAATTAATGCTTGAAATACCCAGAAAAATCTGCTGGGCGCATGCCAAATTGCGCATTTTTCCTACTTCCGTTTTAGCATTAATCTATACAAATAAATACAGTTGAAGTGTCTGTTTGTAATGCATTACATATGAAAGTATATACGGTACATTATAACAAACTAACTATTTTTTTTAAATTTTGCTAATATTCGTAACGGCTGGACCGATTAAGATTTAAGGTTCCGCGCAAAAGAATGAAATCCCATCCGACTTCTACGCAGACGAAGTCGCGGGCACAGCTAGGTGCCTAGTCATAAATATTAAAGTAAAATAACAGAGATATGCTAACATAAAATGTCACAACTAACTGTATCGTCAGATCCTAACGATTCCTACTCAGTTTTTTCATCAGTTTACTTTGACATCATACAAAAATCCCGAGAATTTTGGACCATCCATAAAGTTCGTGTAAAACTGAATAAGGCGTTGCTATTTCTTGATTACTGTGATGATAAACGAGTTGTGTTGTCAGCGCCATCTACCGGACGTTTATATTAATGATTATTGTTGCTTCAGTAGGCATACCAGTTTGTTGGGTTTTCCCGGATTTGTCCTAAATGTTGTTCTTGGAATTTTGAAAATGTTTAATTGGCATTAAGCATGTACTTTTAAGTAGGTACTGTAATTTTATAGACGTGTGGGCAAGCAAGCAAGTGTTTCAGGAAAGAGTCTACCAAAATATTCTTTTGAAGAAAACCTTCGTTCAACAATGAGTGTATTCCGTCTGAGAAGAAAAGAACAATGGAATTAACATGTAAATCAATGGATATGATTATCGGCATTAGGTAATTTAGAACAATCCGGAAAAGTTCGATAAAAAATAATAATATGATTCACTTTACAACCAACGGGTCTAGTATACAGGTGTATCCGGATTCATGTAAGTACTTCAAACTACATATGTGATATTCTCGTGACACAGATTGATGCAACATGGGATTTTTTAAGACTACACAAAAAAATCGTAAAGTAAACATTGGTGTTCTGTACCTGAGTAATTTTAGCGCTCCGAGTTAACTGAAGGTACGCTCATACTAAGGTGCTTATTGCCTGACAGCTGAGTCGCCGTGCTTTCATTCATTGTTCTATGTTAAATGTACTATCACATTTTTTTGGCTTTTTCTTTTATTTTAACCTTATTAGGTCATTTAGACAACCTACCCCTTACGCAAGGCAGAAAAGAATTGTATATTTTTATTTTTAATCAAATGCAATCCCTTGCAGCTTAATCTATACTAGTAATAGATCATGTTGTTTTAAGGAATTACACTAATTCGTTTACACATGTGTTAATTATATTAACCAGTATTGATGTTGAACGGTGTTGAACTTTCTCGTTGGTCAAGTGGTGGCAAGCGCGACTGCTGATCGTCAGGTCCTGGTTTCGATCCCCAGGTCGGACAGTGTTATTGGGTTTTTCCATTAGGAATTTCTCAGTAGCAGCCCGGAGTCTGGATTTGTGTCTGGTTAATGGCACTAGGCTCGCCCCCTATTACATTGGACTTAAACATTACTGGCGAAACGAGGGTGTACTAAAACACCTTTGCTGAACCCTTTGGAAAGTACTAATTACAAGTATGTTATAATGTTGAAAATTTCTCAATTACAATTCGTTTTTTGCAGTAAAGTTGAAATGGTGGGGCACTAGGACCGTAAAATATCCGTGATTTTTATCTGGTGCCCTTGGAGTTGCTGCTGATTGAAATACCTATTGGTATACTATGAGGTATCAAGTGAAACGATACAAGAAAAAAATCCCGTTTTTAACTTTTCAAAGAATGATGGCGACCCTACATTCGTTTGACAAACGCCTCCGTTGCGCTGGCGCATGCGTGCACGCTAACGATGGTTTGTGACGTGTTAAATTGTACAAAATATAATTAATAGTACATCTAACAAGTTACGAGTTGGTTTAAAAGACTTGACGAAGCTACACGTGGAAAAAAATTGTCGGCGAAAAGTAATTCGTTGTTACCTGTCACAATATTAATTTAGGTTATAAGGATTAATGAACCTAACTGCTTACCTGCCTTCTTGTTAACGATCTGTAATTTGTCTGTCTGTGGATCAACTTTCATCTGCTTTTATCGTAGCATACCTACTACAATTCGCGCGCAAGTGCTAGTCACCTCTTGAAGTATGGGAGCGGCAGGAGGGGGGTGCGCGCGGTTGATAAGACAAAGCAAACGGACAGAGCGCGTCTATTGTTTTGCACCCCCTCCTGCCACTCTCATACATTAGGCGGTGATTAGCTTACCGCCGTTTTCAATAACTCATCTTTCTGCGGTTTACTGTAGGTACTAGAGACAGAAGCTCCATAGAAGTACAGTAATACCCCGCTTACGCGACCCCGCACAGCGCGAATTCCTTATAACGCGATTTTTTAAATTCGCGCTAATTTATCTCGTACGCGATTTATTCAGGCCTTGGAATTTTAGAAAGTTCAGACAGTGATATTAATCGCATTATAAGTGTTCAGCAAGCAATTATACAAAACAGTGTTGTTTGCTACGAAAGACTTTTGCAAGAACGCAAACGAAATACTAGGTACTCAAAAATATTAGACAACTATTTCTAATGTAATTCTAAGGATTAAATAAGTAAAAATTTTTTTTTGTAATAATTAATAGGCTGATTCCGTTTGTTATTGCAAGCTTGTTATTGCGATTTTGTCCGGAACGCATCGCTCGCATAAAGCGGGGTATTACTGTAATGTCAAATATCTATCTCTAGTAGTGTAAACTGCAGATAGGTTAATAAAAACAGTCGTAAGGGATGTCGGTCGATATCCTAACCTCCCATAAACTGTCCTCAAGTATTGACCCCATTAGTTGAGGCCAGTATGTGGAATGTTTATCGACGTAACATTGGTGTTACCTGGGCTGATGTTCGAGCCAACGCTGGGTTGGGCTTGCTTCAGCTAGTCTGTGGGGCCGGCCGGAGTACTGTCCGACCAGCTCTTGTGTGAAATGGCAAATTGATGAAATTGTGACATTGACAGTTTAATTCTGTTGTCAGGATGACAAATTACATATTAACTATTTGATAAATGCATGGAAAAGATTTTTGTAATCCTGTCAACTGAATTGAATTGTCACTGTAATAAGTTTCGTCAATTTGCCATTTCACAGAAGAATTGGTCGAACAGTAAGCTTAGAGTTTCGGTCATAACTGCTTTTGGTGTCTATTTTGGATGTCATAGATATTCAAATATCATCTGGGATCTAAGACCAATAGGAAGTACAAAATACGGAGGTATTATGAATAGAATTAATTTAGGTAGTTGACAACAAGGCTTGTAGAATAAGCAATTTAAGTTGTCATATCCACGTGGCAGATTGGGAAATGGAAATTGGTGTATTTTCTACCCTTTAATGTTACATATCTGAAAAAGGTTCCTTTCGTCCTTCGGTCAACACGAATCCAAAAATACTATTGTCTACAAAAGTACCAGGGTTTTTATTATAATTGGGTATGATAAATATTTCTTTGACGTCAATTGATACCTTCGAAGACCTTAGGTCATAAGATTAAATATTTAGGTATGTATCGATTCATTGACAGATGTTTCGTGAACAATGAAGTAGGAAGTAAGTAATTGTCAAATTGGCCAGATTTTTTATAGATTTCTAATAGGTCTTGACTTTATACTTTGTATGCACAGTAATTTGAATACAATGAGTCGATTTATAGTGATTAACCTCCGACATGACGGTAGTCTGAAGTCATAGTGATATAACGTTCGACTTCAAAAAAAGAAGGTTCTGAATTCGAATGTATTTAAAAAAAACGCATTATCTCCGGCATTTCAAAACCGAGGTGGTTCTAAATAAGTTTTGTCATGATGTGATGAAGCACTTTGGAGATAGAGAATGGAACTCCTCAACGATGAACAGCACATGCATCATGATTGGGTAGATGTAATTCATATCAGAAATGAAGATCACAATAGATTTATTTTGCACCTGGTTGTGTTGTTCGGTACATTCAAAACCGATAAATAAATAAACTAAAGAGAAAAGTAAAAATAGACTTCATAAAACTGAAAAGCAGAAAATAATGACCAAATTTTCGATGGCGTGTATAGTCCGCCAACTCGCACTAGGCCAGCGTAGTGGACTGAGGCTAAAACCCTTCTCATTCTGCGTAGAGTCCCGTATCCAGCAGTGAGACAGTAATGGGCTGATCATGCAGCTAAGCATTCAGTAATTTAAATTCAGCTCTGCTTTGTGCATCTGCCACAACAATATGCTGAGTGATGACGGACTTATCTAGTTCTTCCTTGCCTTTTATTAGGTATAAGGACAGCTTCCAGTGTAACCAGATGTGGCTGAATACCAGTATATTACACGGAGAGACTGCCATCAGACCTCTGTAACCCAGTCACTGGGCAAAGCCGATATTTTAAAGGTTAGACCGGTTGTCAGACTTTCGGGTTGACTACCCGTAACAATTGTCATAGATATGACACCCGGGACCGACGGTTTAACGTGCTCTCTGAAGCTTTGAGGGGTCTCGATGTGTAACGAATTGTCACCCATACACTGACTGACCGTGGCAAGCGCAGTTTAACCTTGCAAATCATATGATGCACGGGGTTGTTAATTAGCCACGAGCCCCGCGAGTTTAATTGTACAATGCGGTAAGAAATGTCTGGACTAGTTAGTGAACTGATTAATGGCAGTTTTTTATTATTATCACACGCAAGGCGATACTGCTACCCATCCTTTTGACGAGATCCCTAAGTACTAAAGAATGGTAGGGTGGCCTATTCTTTGCTGGAAATCGCACGGATTTTGCAACAATTTAATTAAAACTGATCATTATTCACACCAGGAAAATTATAGTTAATTGTTATCAGCTCATACATATTAATGGTACATTATAAATCACTTTGCATCTATTTATTAACATCCATTTGTTTGTGGTTTTAGAGTTCTTTGATTTTATTAAACGTTTCTTTTTCTTTGATATCTATTTTTTATTTATGCTTATATGGCCGGATTAACACTAGCGTTACGTGTCTACGTATTTCATCAGCATAGTGTGCACGCCTTCATACAAATATGAATCCGATAGCGTCACATGGACCTACCGATGCGTCACGACACTTCATATAAGTCTAGTGTGAATCCGGCATTAGTCAATATTTATTTTGTTTTTTATGTCGATAGAAAGGAGGTGGTATGTGTATGTGAAGGCTACATATCAAAGATTCGACAAACAAGTGTTAGCTAGACTGGTCATTAGAGCGACAGGTCAAATATTCGACAGGTTGTTGGAGCGACATGACAGGTTCGATAGGTAGTTGGAGCGACAGTCAATGGATATACTCACCTATTAACTAAGTAGCCAAAACGAGAGCAAGCGAAGCAAGCTCAAGACTTGGAGCACCTCGGCTGGTTGGTTTAGGTTTGAGTGGTTATCTTTTGACCCTCAGAAATAGGAGGTCCACACAGCGGGGCTACGTCGACTTAGTCAAAATAAGTGGCTTGATAATCGTACTGTCGGACCAATGACTTGTCGAACCTCTGACTAGTCATTCCAACAATCTGTAGAACATTTGACCTGTCGCTCTTAGTCTTCGTTTGCACGAGAGCTTTTTCAACGCGCGTTAAAAAAGCGTTCTAATACAACAAATAGCAAGCTGTATATGTGTTCACATGATAGCGCTTTTTTAACGCAGCTTATCTATTGCGCGCGTTGGACGCTTTTCCAACGCGTGTTGAAAAAGCGTTCGTGCGAACGAGGGCTTATGTCCAGTCGAACTAATGACATGTCGTGCTCATGTTTGTCGAACCAGTGTCGAATCATACAGTCGTATGTGAGCGTTCTGTAAATTGCAGCTAACAAATGAGTCCGGCGCACCCTGGGCAATCAGTCCTCAACCTTGCTGATTGACTAATCTTTTACCACGGTACAGCAGTCTCGTATAGTGCCGACAGGAGAGAAGAAGAAATGGAAGCAGTCGCGTACATCGCTATATTTAAAAATAAACTATACAAATGTATAATGTATGCATGTTACTTAAATAATTATGTAGTAAGTACCTATTATCGTCGATAATTGTTTGCTAATCATGATACCAAGGCTGTCTAACTACTTTTTAAACAAGAATTTTCTGGACTTCATGGCTTGGTTGGAGGAGGATGGGTTTTTTGGTCTACCCCTCCTCTAGCAATGAGTGATATATCAATAGAAAGGTTATTTTAAGTAGAACATTTTTTCGTATTACAGCTACTGTTAATTATTAGTATTTATGGAGTTAAAGCTCATAATCGACTCCAATCCAAAATCTGTGGATACAAAAATTTGACAAAAATGAAAGGATGGTTTTTGACACACTTATCCGCATCATCTCTGAAATTGTGTGCTTCCCGGTGCGAAAGCATTCTATAGCATACGTAAGCGTGCGTTAACGTGCTGACACATGCGGAAGCTGAATCGATGCGAAAAACTGAAAACGTGTGTACGAATGTTTATACAAAATGGCTATTTTCTATGAGTGAATTGCGAATTGATATTAATAAGTGTTTAGTCCCTTAAAGTGGCCAGATATTTGCTCGAAACCACACCGCAATGATAAAGTATAATACAAAATTATTGTTCAAAATTACAACATAATATAATCAGTCTATTACTGTCCCACAGCTGGGCACGGGCCTCTTCTCAGAATAAGACGGGGTTTGGCCTCAGTCCACCACGTTGGCCTGGTGCGGGTTGGCGGATTACACACACCACCTTTAATTTTTTGTAGCCCTCTCAGGTGTGCAGGTTTCCTCACGATGTTTTGTATTATAGTGATAACTAATCAAATTCAGATCCAAAACAATAATTATAAATAACAAGACGCGGTATTTTTATTTGAAAAATCTATCTAATTTATTGTAATATGTAATGATGTATTGTTATTGAGAAATCATGGAATGTATTCAGTACTAACCATGTTTGTAGATCGATCATTCATTCAAATTACAATATTAACATCATTCATTCATTCATTATTTAAATTGTTTGCAATAAATGAAACTTATTCTATTAAGCTAATTGCATAGTCGTAGCTTATCCTTGCATAGTTTATAATACTAGTTAATTAACAATATATTGTATGTACTGTTTTTATTAATATGTTATTAATTTATCTTGTTTCTTGTATTTTATTATTATTCAAATCACGACAATATAATACCATTTTCACATGGTAATGGGATCTAAATCGTCAATTGCTGTTAGCTGTAATTGGGAATCAATTATCCTTTGTCTAAGCTGGGAATTGAACCCAAGATCGAACCAACTTCTCGTGTGGCTCGTTCCAGGCCTGTGTGAAAACATGTCTACGCGTCGCTTCACCTCCGGAGTGAAAAGTAAAAGAAAACCGAGCCGAATGTTAGTGAATTATAAAATAGTTAGTGAATGTGAATGTTAGTGAATGTCAGTGCTCTCACACTAAGTCTCTATTTCACGTGTGTGGACCCCTTTTTCTAGGTATTTGGCTTTTATTTCGAGAGTGAAGTTTCTGTACTATTTATTATTCTTTCTTTCTTTCTTTTCTTTTTCTTTTTAAAAAAAAAAACGTTGCCCCACACTAGGATTTCTCCTGTATCGTGGGTGCGTTTACAGACACAAATCTTCACATGCACAAACACCCAGACCCGTAACAACTATCTGTAGGCCATACAAATATTTGTTCCGTGCGGGAATCGAACCCACAACCCGCAGCGCAGAAGCCAATCGCTTAGCCACTGCACCAAACGTGTCGTCGTGTTCTGTGCTCCTGGATAGAACAGGCCACTCCATCCATTGTCATGGGTAAAAGGCGACTAAGGAATATTAACGATATCGGACACCAGGTAAAGTAGAGAAACTATTTTCCAGATGCAGTTGGTTAGACTAAAAGTCGACTCCAAAACTCCTAATATAGTTTAGAAAAGGCACATCAGCCTGTTGTTGTTGAATAAATACTACCTATTATGCCCTTTGTTGCTCTATATTAGTGCTATACCTGTATATTTTGCAATATTTTGGCAATACTTTTTAGGTTAAGAAAGTATTATGCAAAATCTTCAAATAGGATTCTAATTGGAATGTAGGGCTTCAGTAATTCACTTTTATTATTATTATTATTTTCCAATTTTTCATAGGTCTTGAGTTCAAACCTCTGTTCATGTCAATCTGGTCAATCTGGTTCATGTGCGTATTGTATAATTATCACTTGCTTAAAAACGGTGAAGGAAAACATCGTGAGGAAACCGTCATGTCTGAGAGATATTTCTCGACGGCATGTGAAGCCAAGTCAGAGGCCCATGGGCTGGATAAATTCTGAAACCAGGTTTGTCACTAACCACACGAAAAAAAGAAGAAGAAGATTGTGTTTTCCGAGTTTTTTTATTATTTTACAAATCGATATAACATAATTGCGGGTCAAGAACGGTCGTCCAGATTGATAATTGTGCAACAAACAATGATAAAACACCACAAAATTGCTAATTCCGAACAGGAAATTGTAATGGTATTTCCGAAAACACTGGCATAGAAATATGTATGATCTTATTGAAGTAAGTTGTAGTTGTAACCAGACTTTCTTAGAAGGAATTGGTAGAGCCCTTAACGACCGACCTACCTGTATTTTCCTTTGAGGAAAGCGGACAGTAGCATACATTTAGAAAATAGTTAACTTGAAATAGAATGTAGGGGTCGTAACGTGAATTCGGTTGTATGTACATAACTTGGACCCGCTTTCACAACGACAAATCAAATCAAATCAAATATCGTTTATTTATCAATGTAGGTATATTACAATAGATGGTAAGTAAGAAATTAGTTCGCCACATTGTATCCATACAGATATACAAATTAGTTTGGTTTTTGTAATTCTAATCTAGGTATTTAACGCTAGTGAATTAATAATTATAATATCTTTTAACACCAATTATGTCTATCCTTGTAATTATATTCAGTTCCTGGTAAATCAGTACCTCATCATCAATCTACCTTGTTTTCCCTATCACATAATTATATATCATATATATATATATATATATATATATGATATATACTTTCTAAATACATTTAGTGCTAAACATATTTAAAATGTCATTCCGTCTCTATCAACTGCAAACAATTGTCTGAAATACAATGACATTTTAAATATAACATAACGCCTGTATTCCCCGAAGGGTTGGGCAGAGGTGTATAGTAATACCTTCATTTCGCCGTTATGTTTAAGCTCCATGTAATAGGAGGCGAGCCTATTGCTATCAACTGGGCACAAATCCAAACTCCGGGCTGCTACTGAGGAATTCCACACGGAAAACCCAATAACACTTTGCCTGACCTGGGGATCGAACCTCACGATCAGCAGTCGCGCTTGCCACCACTAGACCAACGAGGGAGTTAACATTCTAAATATGTTTAGCACTAAAAGTGTTTAGCGACTTGTTATGCAATTTCTAGTGTTTGACTTCCATTCCCACTTGTAATAACTGTAGGATACAAACTAGTTATCGCTAAATTGATTTGACGATAACTGCTAAGGAAACTTACTGTTAGGCGATCCTCCTCTAAACATAGGGTTGGGCGCCATCCAGGGGAACGCTCCGAACGGCCAGGAGTGCGGCGGTGGGCCCTGGTACAGCCGCGGCAACAGCGGCTGTGGGACCACCACCCCGCCGCGCGTCTCCATCTCCTCGCCATCGTGGCCGTTCTCCCGCTCCTCTCGATCGTCGACGTTCGAGTCAACGTCCTCGATGTCGACGTCACTCTCGTCACTCTCCGGAGCTGCGTCAGTACTCTCTGCGTCATTACTGTTAGTGTCAGCTACCGTGTCCTTTACAGGTGCGTCCTGCTTCCCCCCTAAAAGCGAGTCCACGCTAAATGATATCCGGCCTTTCCCGCCGCTTTCGGCGGTCTCGGCACGCTCGCATTCGAGCGAAGTCTTCATTTCATCTGCTCGATGACATTTCAAAAAAATTCGCGCGCTGACCCCCGACGGCTTATCTCGCCATTTTTTTTTAGATTATTGTTCAATCACAACTGTTTGTTTTCGGGTATCCGTTTAGAAATTTAAATGCGCACTGAGCGTTTCATTATGTTCATTAGGTACGTGTCCCATTGTCAACAATTACTCATGTAAGTAATTTGTATTTGTAAATTCGTCCCATTGTTAACAGTTAACTACAGTAGGCAAAGTTCGTTAATTGATTCCGCGTCGGCGTGTTATTTCGCTAGTTTATGTCGTTTTTATAAATATAATTTGCATGCATATGCACCTCGTCTAGTTCAATTACACTATCCACGTAAACGAGTGTTCCGATACAATAGTTGAATCAGTACATCACTATTGTGGCAACAGTCGAATTAGCACAATTGGCAGCACTAATAAAAAAATTAAAATTGGAGTATGGAGAGCGTGGATTTGAAATCGGAACGTGCGGTCGCGGAGCGCGGCGCGGAAACTTGCGAATGTGTTCGGAAACGAGCGATATCTCCGCGTAATGATTCGCGTGGAAGCGCGGTGAAAATCGCGCCAGCATTGGGGCGCAAGCCACGGCCGCGGACCGCCTCTCCTCCCGGCCGACAGAGATGCAGCTACCGACCGAAGAATTTTAATAAGCGGCGCGGAGCGAACGAGACGACGATACAATCCGACATGTGTGTAAACGCGATATTGAGTAGGCGGGGTCCGTCGCGCTCAAATTAATAGTCTCTATGGAATACGCCTTATAGAATTATACGCGTTTAGATAAATTCAGACATAATCGTGTTCACATAAGGTTGGTTTTGGCATATCCGTGTTAACAATAAAGTGACGTAACGGAGCCAAGCGTGTTGGATTGCAGCGGCTATTGTGTTGAATGAAAAAGGAGTAAATAGCGGGTGCTGTAGGCGGCGTAGAGGGGACTTTACGATTTAATTATTCGCGAATGCGGAGGCATTTTGTAGCGAGCTAATGTCTCATTGTCTCATTAATATCTCGGGCGGGCCGGCCATGTTTGATTTGTTTATGACGAAGGAGGTGTGCAGACGTTCAGCTCAATGTTTTGTTCGGCGACAGTTTGAGTTCCGAAGCGGAGATTCAAGCGCCGCCACTCGGCAGTACTAAATTAGTTGGTAGTAACATCATGTCTTGTTTAGTATGAAGGTTTTAGTCGATTTTGGTGGAGTTTACGATGTTTTTATAACGGATTTAAATTGTAGATGATATTTTTAGGGATTTTAGACAAAATATGGTAAAGTAGATCTGATTGGACATCTATGTAGGTACTTTTTATAATAAGTACAGTCTGAATACATAAGAGTTAAAGTTAACTAAAAACTAAAATTGAGAGTCAGATGGAAAACAAAAAACGTATTAAAAAAATATATTAAAAAAAGCAATAAACGCCATTACAAAAAGAAATCCCGAATCAAATCATTAGCGCCATGTCACTTAACAGTTAATCGTATTACACAGATATCTACAATCTCATTGTGCATCGGCCAAAAAGATTTCCTTTTCCCCTCAAAACAAATCTAAACTCTATCACCACGAAATAAGATTGAAAAAACCTTGTCACGTTAAATTGACGTTGTCAATTCGCAAATATTAACAAAAGACGATGTGTCCCTTGTTAGTATTCAAGAAAAATGTACTCTGTTCAGTTGTATTAGAGTCGATATGTGTTTAAATCGTTTAACCCACGTCCCCTTACCCAATTAATGTAATTTAATAGCACAGAGAGATTAACGTTTGCCTTAATTGAAAGAGTATAAAGGCGAAAACATTTTTAGCGTATGTTATGCCACGTTTGAAATAGATATTCATCTCGTTTATTGAGAACATCGCTTAAAAATATTGAAAGTGTGTTTGTCGGTTCACAATATAATCTCGGCACTATAATGTTTTATAAAATACGTCATAAATTTCTTGAAGCATGATCTGGGAACTTCTTCTTCTTCTTTTCGGGGGTTAGTACTTAACTAACCTGGTGTCAGAGTTTATGGCGCCCATGGACCTCTGACTTGGCTTCACATACCGTTTCCTCACGATGTTTTCCTTCACCCTTTTTAAGCAAGTGATAATTATACAATACGTACATGAGTCCGACAAGTCAGAGATGCGTGCCTTGGGTTCGAACTCGGGACCTAAGACTTGGCAGTCTTACGGTCACACCACTAGACTGTCACTGCTGGGAAGTAAAGACGCTGAAATAAGGTTAGAATAATCCTGTGTTACTAACAATAAGACATAAAGATAGGCGGATCAGATAGGTAATACTTAATTATTATTTTGGCTACGATCGTAGCACATAGCAGTGGCGTAGTCGGTGTGTTTTTCAGGACGAAATTTTCCCCCATCTGAATAAAGTATAGATTTTTCATAAAGTTACAAAAAAAGATTATATTTGAAATTTAATATTTAAGTACCTACTTTATAATTAAAGGTTCTTATTGTAGGTTAGATAAAAATATGTGTTAAGTAACACCGTTTTAAACTGTTATTATTTAACGTTCACGTTATTCTAACGCTTGTCGACGGAACCTAAACATGTTCTGTTTGATGATAGACGCAGTTGATCTGAAGCTTATCGTTATAAATGTCCAAAACATGAATATTTTTGAGCTATTTACGAATAATGATTTGTAAGATGATTGTAAAAGGGTCACTTGTTACTGAGATCAAACGACAGCCTGTCTGATGGAGCCTGCTTAGATACGTAAGATGAGAAAGATTAGATGCCATAGAGATAAGTAAGGCAGAAAGGCAAATAATTGGTTAAAAGGAAGACACAATTTTCAAAAAAAAAAACATGGTATCTTGGCTTATTGAGTACGCGTCAAGCCAAAATCGGTGAGATTTCGTGTACAGAGACGCGGAATTTACCACGGCGCGTGATGCGGGGAGTGCCTACAGCGGACAATTCAAACATAAATGACGATGTATTAGATTTCTTTTCTATTCGACTGCTTGTACTTAGATGGTCTTGCGGATCGTATCTACGTAACCGGGCAGTAATTGGCGAGACCTGAAGGGTCTCCAACCAGCTCAGCGATGTATTAGAGTTACAGATTAAGTAGACTGTTTATGGAGATGCGTTATTCCGCGTGTATTTTAGGACCAAGTTAACTGTGAATTGAAAAGCGTCGCTCTGTTCGCTCCGGTGTTGTCATTCTATGAATAATGATCTGTTATGAGGGTTATCTAATCTGACATGACACACATATTTTATATTGTGTCCCATTTTCTGCTACTTTACAGGTGACTTGGTAGCTCTGATAGCTCTTGTATACTGCACTCGTAAATCGTAACTAAATCATCGTTTGTTGCCAGATATGGGACGTTTTGATAAGACAGGCATTGATAAGGCTTATTACACACACTGGACCCAATTTTTTCCCGATTTTTGAGATAATGGTGCTGATTCTGTAGCGCACTTTGACAGGACTAAACTAAACTAAGGATGCTTGTCTCTTTCTGTTTCAATAGAAAAAGAAAGAGACAAACATCCTTAATTTAGTTTAGCCCTGTCAAAGTGCGCTATAGAATCGACACGAATATTATTTTCGAGCGTTATAATTCACTAATTCTTCTTTACATAGTATAAAACAAAGTCGCTCCCGCTGTCTGTACGCTTAGATCTTTTAAACTACGCAACGGATTTTAATGCAGTTTTCAGCAATAGATAGTGATTCAAGAGGAAGGTTTATATGCTCCACATTAGTATCTACATTGCATCCGTGTAAAGCCAGGGCGGGTCGCTAGTTAAATATAAAATAAATGCATGGACAAGATTTATGTCATCTTGGCAACTGAATTAAATTTTAAATTTGCCATTTCACAGAAGAGTTGATTGTTTGAGTTAAGTTATATATATGACAGTTTGCGGGGGAAAACGCGGTGAAGTGCGCGGCTGTACGAACAGAAATAACGATCAAAGGGCAGACTTCTTTGAATGAAGATACCCGACGATACCAATGGTCTGATAGGTTGCTGTTGCTCCGTGTAAAATACTGTCATCCAGGTGCATCTGGATACCTATACTGCTAGTTGTGAAAAATGCTGATGAGAAATACAGGGTGTAAACGAAATCACGTAATTCCTTCAAACCTCGTGATGCACTGCTGATATACCTAGATTAACCCTGCACGGAATCAATAAAAAAAATTGCAAGAAGGAAACATGTGTTCTTAACGTGAGACATTTTAGCGCCCCGAGCGAACTGCGCGGCTATCGGTTGCCGCACGGTCATTAAACTCGGGGCGCTAAAATGCCTCACGTTAAGAACACATGTTTACTTCTTGTATTTTTTTTTATTGAATACAAATGTATCCCATGCAGGGTTAATCTATGTCAGCAGTGCATTACGAGGTTTGAAGGAATTACATGATTTCATTTACACCCTGTATACAAAAGTGAAAGAATTCCGTTGTTGATGAAATTGCAGCCATATATTTTTGCATTAACGCAATAACTTTTTTTGTTAAATCTTCTTGTATAAACAGTCTGATGAGTATTGTCAAAGACCCTCAGTGTCGTCATTATTCGTAGTCAATGGGGTAGGGCGGGTCCCTATCGCCGTTTATCAGGCAATTTGGGGCTACAGCAGAGATTCTTTCAACAGAAAAATCCAATTATAAACTGTTTTTGTTCAGGAAGCTGATCTGAAGACCTTTATAGCCGTGCATGCTATTAATTATGTGTCATTTACCGTACTAGCGTAATTTCGAACGATCAAATAATAGGGTCTGTTTTTGAAATAGTTATTTTTCACTTAGCTTTAGTAATGTGTAACAGATTTGGTGATCATCATGATCATTATATTCCCCGAAGGGTTCGGCAGAAGTTTATTTAGTAGGTACACCCTCGTTTCGCCATTTATGTTTAAGTCCCATGTAGTAGTGACGAGTCTATTGCCATTAACCGGACACAAATCCAGACTCCGGGTTGCTACTGAGAGATTCGTAATGAAAAAACCTAATAACACTTTGCCCGACCTGGGGACCGAACTCAGGACCCCATGCTCATCAGTCGCGCTTGCGACTATTAGACCAACAAGGCAATCCTTATTTACTAATAAGTAACTATATTTTGCTTGTCTGATCAACTAATTATGCTTAAGTTAGAAAATACAAGCCGTTTCATCTATACTAATATTATAAAGAGGAAAGATTTGTATTTTTGTATGTAACGAATAAACTTAAAAACTACTGGGCCGATTTCAAAAATTCTTTTGCCGTTAGAAAGCCACATTATCACTGAGTAACATAGGCCACGGGCGGAGCCGTGAGGATACATACAAAATAATTATTTTTTACTACTACAAGTCGATGGCAGCCAAGTAAAAGAAGACATCTACAAAATCACAATTTTACAGGAGAGCACATTTAGTAAAAAATAGTGGCTATTTAGATGAGATGTTTTTTTTTAAATCGAATGTAGATGTATTCATTTACGAGCTAGATTTTCTTCATTAATTTGAAATAAATTTAACATAGACTTGTAGATAGGGTTGATACCTATACCTAAGCAAATTTTTGTAATAAAAGCATTTTCGCAAAATTGTAGCTGTCCGTGTCTACTTTGCTGCCATCGAAGTGATCTCTGGATATTTATTTGTGGATATTAGCGATATTATTGTCAACAAAATGAGGTTCCCAAACATTTTCAGATATCGCGAAGTAAATTCTTGTCCTTCCAAGAACAAGAAAAATACCTTCATGCGATAATTTAATACGGTTTTAATTAACATCTATATTACCATAAAACCCAAACGCAAACCTACGGGGTCTGTAATAAAATGTAGATATTCAGTTTCCCGAACTCAAGAGCCAAGCTTAAGTAAAATTTACGCAGAAATAATATGAGAAAAGGGCAATCTTTTTAAATAATGACTTTCATATTCCCAAGAGTAGAGGACAATTTAGAGATGGGGGATTCTGGGGCGTTTTTTTTTATTAAAAAGTCAGCGATGACAACGATAGTAAGTGGGGGACCGGCCATTACTCCGCGAAATGAGTTTTCAGTTTGCTGCTTTTTTCTGTGGATACAGGATGTTACTTTTATTAAATGGTTTTAATTACCTTCACTTCGTATATTTGTTTGTTTGTTTCAAATCTTGCGACAGATTTTTCAACTACTTCTGCTTAACAGATTCTTATGAAACTACGCGCACAAATTCAATTCTCATGACAATACAACATTATAATTATGTCAACCTTTAAACCTCAGATTCTGATGCTGCAGGGGTGCTGGAAAATAAAACCGTTTAAAAAAAATTTTAAGGGATTATTTTATTCAGTTTCAGTCTGTATTAAAATCTTTGCCATACGCCAAATGAGTTAGGAATTGAGAATTATTTACCCTACCGCAGTACACTTGGCATTAACCTCTTTAAAAAAAACAGGTGATGCCGAAACTCGAGACGCTGGACATCGACCGGAAGAGTATCTTATAAATTCGCTAATAACCACACACTGCGACCAAAAATCTGTTCGTCAAGTTTAGTGATTATGGCAATGTTCCCTCACCGATCATTGCAGAGGTTTATGAAGATGCTGACTAGTAGACGTTTATAGCCTTATAGATTATGATAGTGACGTCAGAACACGGGAAAATACCGATCTTAGCAGATTGCTTGCAAAACTATAGCGTGCATGGACATTGCTCTACCTAGCTTTTTCCCAATTATCTTTGGGTCAGCTTCCAGTCTTACCAGATGCGGCTGGACACCAGTATAAGGCCCGGTATCCACCAAAGCGGAGAGGAGACGAGATGTCTCGTAAACAACCAATAGGATTTCGTTTTAAGTTGAAGCTAAGCGGAGAGACGTGAAAATAACGCAATCCTGTTGGTTGATCGAGACATCTCCTCTCCTCTCCTCTCCGCTTCGGTGGATACCGGGCCTTATACACGGATCGACTGCCATCAGATTTCCGCAAACCAGTAACTCGGCAATGCCGATATCCTAAGGTTAAACCGGCATGACTGGACATTGTCAACAGGAAAAACTCGTCAAGTCATCGTAACAGATATTTTTACAAAAATCATTTCTTTGTAATCGTTTATTGACATTGCTAAATTTTTTTTTTATTTGCCTTCGTCGTGGGTCTTGTTAATTAAATTATGGTGTTATTTGCGTTTGTTTTGTTATTAACAACTCTTAATATGCGATGCGGAAACTCGCAAAGTGAATGTCTTCTTTTTTCGGTGGCACTGTGTTGTACTTTTAATTTAGCAATCAAATTAGGTTCTCGAAACATTCTGTGGTACCTACTTACAGTTATTTTTAAATTGTTCAATGTTTTGTTTACCTGTTATTTTTATACTGCATATTTTTTATTAATAATGTAGGTACATGCATTATTTAATCGTGCGTATTTTCCATTTATTATTTTACCGCTAAAACTTATTTTACTAACGGTCTTTTTTTACGATAGGTGACTAAGGTAACAAATAAAAAAATTGTTACGGTAACATACTATGAAAAATAAGTTACTTATTAGCGTAATTAAGAGGAAATATTGTTAGTTTTTTTCGGGAATTACGTAAAATTTACGTAAGTATTCGATTTACATAACTGGTAATTCCACCATCAGGTGATGGGATCGTCAGGGATGTCACATAAGTTTAATGGCAGCAAAATATATCTGTTTTTGTGTCAGGTTAGCTAGAATAATAGTCTAAGATCCCAGTATAGAACGACCGTCACGATTTTTTTTTAAAACATTTCACTGGTTTGGTTAATAGACAAATTCCATAACCTAACGTTTAGGTAGGTTAAGTTGACAATTATTTTCCCGTCACAAGTGTCACAACTCTTGGGTAGGCAGGTATAAACACAGCATTTTGTTTAAAAAATAAAATTTATTTGTCAGATTTTGGACTGACATTTTTTAGTCAACCCATTTGCAATATATTTATTGATATATTTAATTTGATATAAAATACTGTTCATCCATTAACCAGCTCGGTGAAGGTCGTTCTATACTGGGATCATATACTATGATAACAATATAGGTATATTGGGATAACCAATCGATTCGAGATCGGTTTTCCAAGTTTGGTGATTATCCGTCAAGTTATTCATTAGTTAATCCTCACAACCACCTTACAGCGGTCTAAAAGGACTTCCATTTTCAGCAATGTACATTTCCGCTCATCTGAAAATGGCCTCACAGACTTCCTTACTTTCCTCTCTACAACATTAGTAGCCAACAAAATCAGAAGTAATTTCCTCCGTGTCACAACAGCCTGTAGCTCCAGGCCCATAGAGAAGCGGTAACATAATAAAACGTGCGTCGCGTCGCACCGCTCACAGTGTGCCACTTGTAAACCACGTGGACAAAATGTTTAGACGCTGGTAATGAAATGGTAATAGTAATGGTAATTAAGCGCTGGATCCACTAGCAAGTTTTATTGCGCAAGTTATTGCAGCAAGTACTCGCTTAGTTCGTGAAACTTGCAGAAATCGACTTGTTGCGGGTGTATCTACAGTTTGAAAGTTGGTTATAGAAGTCAACTTGCAGAAATCGACTTGCTGCGGGTGTGTCTACAGTTTGAAAGTTGGTTATAGAAGTCAACTTGCGCAATAAGACTTGCTGCTTTAGGATAATTATGCACTATTCCCTAAATCTAAAATTTTGCGTATTTTCCGAGGCAAGTTTAATAAGAAGCTCGAATCTGAAACCTTTGACTAGATTTAATTATTGTTACACTCGCATAGTTTTTATACCAAAATGTCTGGACTTTAAAAGAGACTTTGATCTCTGAGTTTGTTCCGGCTTTTCTTCTCAGAGCTAGTCAGATAGAAAATGGCGGCGCCATCTAGGCTTAAAAAAATCATTACATTTACTTGTAAAAGTGTCTGTAACAGATTTATTTACAGAAATAAAAATTATTTATTATTATTTATCAAGTAGCTAATGTTATCTAATATTTTTCGACATTTGAGAAAAGAATTGTAGTGTTTTTTTTTTCTAAACTGGCACCAAAACTGTAAACTACGCGATTTCATAGTCTCCATTTTCATCTCATCTCTCGTGTCGGAGAGCTAGTTATAGGAGAAGAGCTCATGCCGTGGTGATTATCAAGTTAGCAAGGTTGGTCGCAGGGCAGACAGCCCTGGGTGCGCTGGACGTAATTAGGTAAAGATAAAGAAACATTTTTTTGCACACAGCACAAAGAGACAAAACAGATAAAAAGTGTGATTAAAAAAAAATCAATAGAGAGAATAATACAGTCAGCTTAATGTCAAGTACTTGACGCTGGTTTTCGTCTGAAACCTTTGTGCTCCACGGATGTCAGTCAGTGGTCATGCCCGTTCACTTAAGCCAATATGTGTGTATATACAAGGTTAGTCGGAAAGGGGGTACTAAGCCGAAAGGGTGTTAAAGTACCTATAATAAGGGATAACTTTTGTTCTACAACTTTCCCCAAAACTAGATAGTTTAAGAGAAATAGCTTTTCAAAGATTTCGAAAAAAATATGCTAATATCTATCTGTCCATAGTTATGATCAGCTGTGTTTATTATTTATGTCATATTTGGAGTCACGGATTAGAAACTTAATTTTCTGAATTCAAAAATAAAGCAGATATATGAAATATAAAAAATGAAAATATTTTTTTTGTATGCAAATAAAAATTATCGCATTTTGAAATTTTAACACTTGCTTTAAAATAGTCATCAGTGATACTTTAAGTGGCCTGCGGCTTAGTACCCCCTTTCCGACTAACCTTGTATGAGTAGTGTATAATATGTGTTAATGTAGTTGTGTACTATCGTCACTCGTGGAGCCTATTTTCATACAACCAGTCTTTAGCCTACACGCTTATCACAATTACGAAAAACATAATAAAACTTACTATCCAAAAAATCCATCACCATATAATTTTTTCCACCTAGCGTCTGCAAGTAGCACTGTGCGCTGTCATCGTAAAAACATTCTATTCCGCAATTGCCGCTTCTCTGAGTGCACGGCGCGGATGGGATGCTGCGGTGTTTACCTTAACGATGTAGGAATAACTGCTATTAAATATGAATAGATTATGTGATCTTAGCGAACAAATGTACAAATTAACGGTTTTTAATGGGAAGAAATTTATTGGAACATGTTACCAATTTTATAAATTGTAGTCGCAAGGGTATTACGGTTTAAATTCAGCAGAAAATTCTTCATCGAATTATTCTTATTTCATTTGTATTTGCGACATCAAAGCGATTAATAATAAGGACTACAATGCGAAGAGTAAATTGTATCCGAATGTAGCCTTGGATTAGGCCGAATTTAAAAAAAAATAGGTTTTTAACATACCTACTGACATCAAGCAATGGCAGAAAGATGAATTTTAAATTTTTAAATAGGTACCTAATTCAATTTTATGAGAACTTTATCCAAGAATTTGAACCGCAATCATCACGCGTGTAATCTTTACAATTATTGTCAGGGATAAAAAATTTACTGCTCTTATGCCAGGTTCCTATAAACAAAAACGAATCGTTTTGCTTACCAAGGGTAGCATTTTTTATTAACAATAGACTCGTAAGCTAATTTTACCTGTGATAGCTACATCATATGGGAGGGTCTACTATGCAAAGCCATGTCTTTGCTTCATTATTGGTAAAGATACAAGGGTCTCAATTTTAACCAATAACACACCGTAAATTATAGGGGTCGATCATTAGAGAATGTAAAGACTAGACACCCTAAATTTGTTTCTTAATGACTAGAAAACTAGCTTAGGCTTTTTTACATATTACAAGGCAGTGGCGTGCCTAGAGGTCAACATTAGGGCAAGCCCGATAATTTTTAAGTACTTATTTTGATATTTATAATTCACCTGATAACAAATAGTTGGAGTTCATAAGACCGAATTATTGATATTATGAATGTGTTATTCGATATGTGTTTATACCTTTTTTATTGGGCAAGCCGGGTGTTTGGGCTTGTATGAAAGTACCGCCACGCTACAAGGCTTTTTGCCATACCTTTCACTGAATAATAGGATATACATATATGCAGAATTAAAACCAATCTAATCTCCAATCATTATTATGAGGAGGATCTGACACATCCATTGTGCCCGCTGCTCTGTTCTGTACAGTTTCGCGAAAGCTGAATACCTAAGAAATGACACCAGTATCCGCTTGCCTGTCCCCGTCTACATTCACATATACTTCGTTACGAGAACCTGTCGGATGTAAGACAATAAGTTAAGTCATTCAAGGAAACTGTTGCGTGAAAAACTGCTACAACCCTGTTGTTCTGCCGAGCATTTTCCCAACTATGTTGGAGTCAGCTTCCAGTCTAACCAGATGCGGCTATATAAACGGTGTAAAAAGACCCTTAACGAAGCCGAAAGGCACTTATTCTCCACGTCATTGCGATCATTTTTTTTATTCTGGACTATGCCTGGGAACCTTCTAGTTACGGAGATATTGGAGGTCAAAGTTCCAACTTTTTCACAACTATTTTTAAAATACTAGTTTTGAAGGTGCATTTGCAATGTACTTGAAATACCTCCATTACCCATTTACTACTCATTGCATCTATCAGCACAGTATTTTAAGTGCGTTACAATTAGCTTTACAGTAAAACGAAATTTTACACCCAAGAAAAAGTCGTTTCCCAGCGACAATTTTTGCGTAGGGTTACTTAGTTTGATGTACTGAATGCATGATTGACGGCTTGGTGAAGGGTCTTTTTACACCTTGTACATTTTACACAGAGCGACTGCCATCAGACCTCCGCAACCCAGTTACTGGGTAATGCCGCTACCCTAAGTTTAGACTTTAGACCGGTCGTCAGACTTTCGGGATTCTGACTACCCGTAACGACTGTCATAGGTCTTCGTATGATGTTTAACATGCTCTCCGATGCATGGAAGTGTCCGTGGTAAGATCATATGATCTATGCGGTTGCTTAGCGAGGAGCCCTTCTGCCTGCTACAAGCTTACCATCTTCTTCTTTTCGTGTAGTTAAAGACTAATTTGGTATCAGAGTTTATGCCGCCCATGGGCCTCTGACTTGGCTACACATGCCGTCGCGAAATATCTCTCAGGCATGCCGGTTTCCTCACGATGTTTTCTTTCACCGTTTTTAAGCAAGTGATAATTATACAATACGCACATGAATCCGAAAAGTCAGAGGTGTGTGCCTTGGGTTTGAACTTGAGACCTATGACTTGGCAGCTTATCATAGGAAATTAGGAATTCTACTCATGGTACTAACACACCAAACCAACGAACGGCACCGAACGAGATTCCTTAGAGCTTACATCCGAATGAAACCGGATTCGTTGTAAACAGAGTTTGGTAAAATTACCAAGTGACAAACGTTCATTAGCGTTCGTTGGCTTGGTGTGTGCATAAGTACCATTATCTATCGTTATAGCAAAATGAACGGAAGGGTTTTTTTTACATCTGTTACCTAGAGAGGCAGCCCAGCCTTTTTTTTTAATTTATCCCCCACTTGGTTTTCTTCTGTATCGTGTGTTCGTGGGTGCATTTCCAGACACAATTCTTCATATCCACAAACACTAATGCCTAGAACAACCTGTAGGCCGAGCGCGAATGTTTCACGTATAGTATAGTAAACGTATCGCTAGTGTAAGCGAATTTTACATCGAAAATACAACTCGACACCTCAGTTCCAAAGTGTAACAAATCGAAATTTAGTGATATTGAGATAAGTGGGAGAAATTGTTCCCAAAACTATTACGCACTATTTCCAAAGAGCAACAAGTCGATAACTGTTATTATCGTTCAATTGTTACACCCAATATTTTTTCCTAAGTCTAGATTATTTTATTTTCATACAATAGCAACTCTATTTGTTTGCTGTGTCTCATGAAAACCTGTTTCTAAATTGTTACACTTTGGAACTGAGGTATCGAATTGTCCTATAATATTTTTGCGACATGCACAGTTTGTATCGTACTTAGATATGAATAAAGGTTTCGATTTAATTAAATAGTATGTGCGAAATGAGTATTTCCGATTCAAAATTCACTCACATTAACGTTACGTTTATGTTAGGTACTAACGTGACGTCATTCACGCTAGGCCTAGCAGGCCATACAAATATTGCGTACTCTTAAGGCTTTGTCAAACAGAACGCGTTATTATCGCGCGTCAGGGCGCTAACCTATCGCGACGCTATGACGCCGAGCTGTGTTGTACTGCGATGGTGATGTACCGCCAAACAGAGCAAAGGCGCTGCGTAATGCTAGCGCTGGCGCGCGATAATAACGCGTTCTGTTTGACAACGCCTTTAGCACACCAATCCTTCACTTTTATTGTAGGTACTTAATTTTTAAAAAAAATAAAAACATTTCCCTCCACTAGGATTTCTCCTGTATCGTGGGTGCGTTTACAGACACAAATCTTCACATGCACAAACGCCCAGACCCGGAACAACTATCTATAGGCCATACAAATATTTGTTCCGTGCGGGAATCGAACCCACGACCCGTAGCGCAGAAATCGATCGCTCAGCCACTACACCAAACGTGTCGTCAAATATGTCATTTACTGCTGTCTAACACAAAATCGCAATATACTGAAGGTAACTTTTCGACGTCAAATGTCGTTACGTAATATCATTGCAAATATGAAGCGATTCTATTAAATAATCATTATTGTTATTGCTAAGTTTATTATGATAAATGCGCACAATAAATCCGTAGGGCAGCGTTCTCACTGAATTATTGTGCCGTTTTTATACCGTGGGGTATTTTTATACCCCAGCGACGCAATATTCGTTTCTCTTTTAATTTATTATATTTCTGTCGTTTTGCAATTCAGATTTTATTTGTTTTTTATATATTCGGTAATTTCCAGGATATAGAAGTTTAAATGTTGACTATTTTGGTTTAATAATGATTATTTAATAGAATTTAGTCTTATAAGACTCTTGACATCTTAAGAAACTGAATGTGGATGTCGGAAGTCCAAGTATTATGCTGAAAACTGGAAAAAGCCTACGTCCGGTAGCAGACTACGATTAAATATCCAGAGTTCTATGGAAA
Source organism: Amphipyra berbera (assembly GCA_910594945.2). Lineage (NCBI taxonomy): Eukaryota > Metazoa > Arthropoda > Insecta > Lepidoptera > Noctuidae > Amphipyra > Amphipyra berbera. Next base: position 6,707,684 of record OU343144.1, on the reverse strand, counting down.
ATTAATAAATAAAACGTTGCAGGCCTTTTTTCAAATTCTGAATTATTTATGACAACATCAAGCATAAGGTAATACGTATGTACCTTTAGCATTAAAGGACGTAGACAGCACCCAACGACAAAAAAAAATCAGCTACCACAGTCGCTTTGTTGTGGAACAGATAAAAATAAACCCTACCTTGTTAAGACGAGTCGTGTTTAAAGCCCGAAAACAAACAACGCCCTAAAACAACCAAACATCAAGTCTCCACTTAACCACATCACTTAACCAAACCATTTTTAGAAGAGACTTACATTTAGTTAATTTTAAAGAGCCGTTTAAAACAAGGGAGGGTCTACCAAATTTGGACGCATTATACGCCCAACAAATATTGTCCGAACAAAGCGTAACAATTTTTGAATAAAGAATAGGGAAGTGTAACTAGTTCGATTTTCAAATAGACGGGGCGCCGGGTAAAGGAGATTATGGCGTTTTAAGCGCCATGTTTATTTTTACGAAAATGGAACTGGTGTGATGTTTTCGCGTTAGCACCTTTTACTGTATGTTTCGTTTGGTTCGACGTGTGTGGTCTCGAGCTTATGATTACAGAGTTAAAGTACGTTCAGAATTAGCTCCTCGTTCGATTGAGTAATTTTTGTGTGTTGATTTTAGATTTTATGAACGTGAATAATTTTAGTTTTATGTTTTTTTTATGTGGATATTCATCGTAAATTTCTGAATGCCAAAAATCTTTTGGATTGAGCTATCCTATGTACAATAAAACTTTTAGTGCGAAGATACATATTTCATTACGCGTTCTAAAAATTAAGATTATATTTCTTAAAACGTCAAGAGATAATAAAATTAAAACACCGACAAACATATCGAGTTTTTATAATAAAAGCAATTCCATAAATATTTGTACAAAAGAGAACAAGATAATCTGGACAGTTTTTAAAAACGCATTGATCGAGTCAATTTTCAACGCGTGCTCCGAGATACGTGCAAAAAATACTTTTTTGTGTACAAAGGAATCTTTACACCTTTAGATAAACGAATTCTCTTTTCAAAACGCGAAAAAAATGTCATTGATGCAACAAATATGACGTCATTTCCGCATACTTCTATTTGACTCTTATATTTAGTCTGCAAAGTGTGAGAATTCTATGATTTTTACATTTGTAACTCCAAAAAGGTTACGGTAAAAGGTTTTATATGACATCTTCTTTCCCGTGAAGATGTCTAGATAACATTAGTGGCTTATAAACGGTTGTTCATTTCAATAGGGTCCCATAGTCCCATATAAATGTCTTTAGAGCAGGGGAGGTCATGAATGGGTGACGTTTTTCCATGAAGATGATCCTTAGTTGATAAATACGCGACTAATCAAATTATTTATGGCATTAAATCGTAATAAAATATTGTGAACATCTGCACGGCGACGTTTGGATGCTTTTGTTAAGGATTTGTTGGAAAAAATTATAAAGGGTTGGTGTTTTTGTAAGTGACGGTTTAATATCATAATGGTTTAGTTGAATTAAATGTTATCTGGTGTAATCGAGTGCTTAACCGTGCTTTGGATAGTGATCATGTTGATGTATGTGTGAATTTAGGACATTTGTACTTACATGTTTTGGATGGTAAGCACTATTTCACGTCGTATGGAAACTATGTTAATTCTTTCAGAGTTTTAAGTATTTTCTAATTAAATTATCACCTTGCCAATCTTCTGCTAAAAAACAGACAAAATAAAGATCTCTACATTTTTAACAGCTTATCAGAATTCATTTTATACCCCTTTGTTTTGTTCTACTATTTATTCTGTCTCTTTACATTAATTAACCTTCTCATTTTGTTAATCTATTCGCATCTCGATTACTGCCTTTAAATTTAACTTCTCGATATCACACAACATTATCGATTCGAATTATCGATTTTAAATATCACGTGAATTGTCAAATGCTCTATATTTGGCACATTGAACGATTGAACGAACATTAACGCCGAACCAACAGGGTAAACGGTCCCGTTTTCACCTCATTAAGCCCAAGTTAAGGACCCTATTATGTACTTTATGTATTCCTAAATTACCCATCACTTAATAGGGTAGCCAACAACGGGGGAGCTTACCCTTCGACCGTTTTAAAGTGACCTTCCTGCCCCTTCTTTGGTGGTAATTATTTATGTAAAGGGGGGGTAAATAATGATCATTTGAGGGGTCTAGTTATGGTGGATAATTACTAGAGGTGGGGTGTTTTAAAGTGTTCGTATGATTACTGGCCTGTTCAAATTTAATGCCCGTTTCTCGTTAAGCGAGTTTATGTTATACAAGTTTGGAAATTGGGTGATAAGTAGGTGTATCGATGTTAGGCTTGAACATTATTCATGATACTGTACAACGGTAAAATGTATTTTTTAAATATAAATGTCTTGGAGATAGCTAGTAGGTATTGTTTAAAATGTCTTATTGGTATTTTGAGCACTGACTCCCTTTAATGTACTTCTTAATGTAGGTACCAGGTACTGTTACAATTTGAACATTATTTTTTATATTCACTTTACACCACAAAAGGTTTAAGTTATCAAAAAAATATTTTATTACCATTACGAATTAAGATCATCATTTTTCTACAATAAATGAAAAATCGACTGTAATTTGTTTAAACTACCTTTTTTTAAACACCCATTCAATGAACGAACACCAGACCGAATGTTTGAATGATAAATTCACTCAAGACCACATTCTTAAGTCGCGAAATGACGTAGCTAAATTCAAAAATAGAATAGCCAGGGTGTCCGCGATTCACGGGTCGATATTAGAAACCCCAGATGTCCAAACAACAATCGTTTGGCTCGTCCTGTGAGCCTTTTGTGTGAGATGACAAACGTACACCTATTGTCGGACTGTCCCATTATTAAGAGTACTTAATGTACTACTAGTTAGGGTGACAATCCGTGAAGTGGATATGAGTTGAGTGGTTTGGTATATACCTATGTATTGCCAGCGATTTTCACGTGAAAGTGACTATCATGTTTAATTGGTAAATGCAATTAATAATTTTAGCAAGGATTTAAGCATGTTTTTAAAGTTAAAGGATTTTTTAAGGCTACTATTTTTATTTTACCTAAGTACTTACCTAAATTCTTCCTGAATATTTGCATGAATTGTAGGTTATGGCACAATCTTAGAAGTTAGTGACCGCGATACAATGTTGAAAAAATATAACTGCCACGTATTTAAGTATTTCTCTTAGTACTACTTAGTACTTACTCAGTGAACTGAAATGTAAGCTTTGTATGAAATTGTCTTAATTATAGTTTAGCCACCAAAAATGTTAATCACTTTTACCTAGTCTAAATAAAAAAAGTTTTATTTCAGTAAATCTTATACAAGTAAATTGCCGGGGCTTCCCAGAAAGTGATCAAAAGATACTTGTGTTGGGAAAGCCTCGCTCTTCCTACGTAATCACAACAATTTAGATTTACATCAATAAGTTTAGCTAAGGGTATATACAAAAAGGTAAATAATATAACCATAAAATAAAAAGAACCTTGTCGACCTACACCAAAACGGCAGTGACGTACCATCAGCGTCATTCACAGTCGTATAATGACCGGCTGATAGCCGTTTAAAAACGAATTTGCTCACTTCTGCTACATTAAACAATCATTCACCGACGCTAGATGGCAGATATGTTCCGATTTTGAATTAGCTGTGTTAGTTATATTTTTATTATCTGTGTGTAGGGGACGGTTTGGTGAATGTTTATGTTGGTGTAATACACATAGGTACGAAGATTAACAAAATAATATAATATTTACATAGAAAGTTTATAGATGTAGTTTTTGTTACTGAAACAGGAAACATAGTTAGGGATTCATTAATTTTCATTATTACATTGCTTTTTCGGGTAGTCAGTAGGTAAATGACTATTTTAGAAAGAAAAAAACAATTTAAGGAAAAAGTTTAAATAACTTTTGATAGAAATGTTGCCAGCAGCAATATTAATTAGGTAATTCAAAATTTTTATCATTAATTTTCGGTGGTTTCACAACAGGAAACTATTTCGTCGCAATACACTCAAATTTTAATATAGTATTTCATTTTACAATTAAATCCGTTATTTCGACTTAGGAATGTTATCAGAACAGGAAATTAGTTAGTTATTACGCACTACACGATAAAAAATAATTGGTATGAATTAATTAGAGGAAAAAATGAAATAATTACATAAATAACTGTTACAGTAATTAATATTTAGTAATTATATTTGTTCCATTTTGTTTTCATATCTGTTTTATTAATAGATGTCGCCATGTTGTTGCGACAGTACTCATGGTGCTATGGGGAGAAATTTTACGAAAACAGGAAAATTATTGTAAAAGTGATTAATAATGATTGTTTGCGATGTTTAATTAGCTAGTCTACGTGTTTAATACCAGGTATAACTTAACACTGAACTTCGCAGAAAATTGGCAGAAGTACAGCCTGGAATGGAAGATAAGTCCAGAAAGTAAGTTTGAACAAAGTAAGGTACCTAATGTATGCCTTGATAACCAACGAGACTTGGGCTTCAGATAAAGGCTTAAGATCATCCATTACTGTCTTCCATTTAAGTAGGATGAAAGAAAGGAATCGATATAATTAAGAAAATATTGGCCTCCTTTAAGTAATATTCGGATAATTAAATTTATAATAATCTCGAATCCGATTATTTGAGGCTGTGAGAAATTTTATTCATAAAAGTACACTCCGGAGCAATAAATCCGGGCCACTAATGTAAACAAAACAATGTTGAAATGTTTAACAATGTTTGTCTAGGCATTAAGATTTATTTTGGTGACCCGGATTCATTGCACCCGAGTGTAGTGATGCCGTCTGAAAATACTCGATAAAAAACAAAACCAAATCGGTAACAGTAGTATTTAGGAGCATAAATTAGTGTCACAAAAAAAAAACTTTTCACTTATCTCTTTAAGAGATCAAAAAGGGCTATTATTAAAAAGCCCTTCCTATCGGAAATAAAACGGAAAGTTCCCAAAATAAACGTAATAAAGTAACCCTATATGTGTTGTATCGAGTCGAATCCGATGATCATTCGTTTAAACACATTATGTCGGGGCTATTATAGACCACTTTGGTACCCCTATACAATCATGTACTATAGGGTTGTCCATATTGAATATGGAACGCGATCAGTTTAAAAGCTTGTTTGACAAAATAAATAATATGTAGGTAGGTAGGTACTTAAGATATTTAATCGTATTTTTGTATTGATCTAAAATTTTTATGGAGTATTTAAATTGTATAGGGAAACTGAATCTTTCTCTAAATTAGGTTTTATATAGGAACCAAATAACTACCTAACTTATAACATTGAGTTTAGTTTTATTTATAATTAAATTACCCTAAATAATACTGAAAACCACATTTTATATACTTACGCATGAATTTAAAGTTTGATAACAGGAAATTGGCCTTTCCAGAAAAGTTATCGGTTTTTTGGTAAAACCGATAACTTTTTTGGAACTAGGTACCAACCATTCTCCTGACATAATAATGGTTCCTTATTTTTCAAATGGAATATTTTCTATAGTTTATAATAATTAAAAAAAATATTACTACATAATATTATGTACTTTCTAGAACCACTACCGCTAAGTTAATTTTGGGTACTTTATCTACTCTAAACGTTGACCTTACGTGTCCATTTTAGTGTGAGTAAATATGAACCTTTTGTAGAACTAGTAAAATGTGCACGATCGATATGCCTGTCAACCCTGTTCACATGCTAGGGCCCGCAGTACACTGATTGTGTAATATAAACTATCACATAAATAACTAGGGTCGCCCGACAAATGCGCACTCAATGATTCGACAATTAAATTGTGGATTTATTGAATTAAATTGTTTTTCCATGCATTTTGGTTGACTGCTGGAGATCAGGGTTGCTAGTTATGAAATGTATTGTAGTATTACTGTTGTATAATTTGAAACTGATTGCTTTTTATCGCTATAAATAACTTGCAATACAATGGAATATGTTATCGTAAGTTTGTAGTTTACGCTTACCTGGATTTGCTTTCAAAAGTTAATATTTGCAATGACTTGATGCTTAAAACTCTTAGAACTACGTAATATTACCTGATTTCTATTGCCTAGGGATGCCTTATGATGGCAGGAAGGGTCTACCATGCTACGTTATGTAGACTACGATTATTTGTGACAAATACACGAGTCAAAATAAAACGATATGTTTATTGTGCGGGTTTTTTGAAAAAAAACCAATGAATATGCCTGAACTTTATTGATTAGCTCCTACCCTCAGGTTTTGGTTTAGCAAAGTTAGAATAGTTCGTGATTTCGCATAGCACAATCAGCCCATGATTATGTCCCACTGCTGGGCACGGGTCTCTTCTCAGAATGAGACGGGTTTAGTCCACCACACTGGTCTGCTGCAGGTTGGCAAACTACACACACCATTGAGAACTTTATGAAGCCCTCTCAGGAGTGCAGGTTTCCTCACGATGTTTTACTTCACCGTTAACGTTAGTGGTAATCAAAATGTTCAGCGCATGTATTTGAAAATTTTGAGGTGTGGGCCGGGGTTGAAGTCAGACCCTGCTTAGAAGGCAAGCGTTCAACCGCTGCGCTATCACGGCCTAGTTTCCGAAAAAACCGGGTTTGCGACGTGTTTTCTCATAATAGTAATTTCAAAAGGACAATCTCATTTAAAACTGTTAGTAACAAAATACTTAGCTCTACTTAACTTTTACAATACAAAGGTCCTTATTAAATCCGTGAAATCCAATCCGTCATGGTTGGTTTAGTGGTGAGCATATGTAAATACATGTCGAATAATATTTCACCCTCATAGTCGGCCCGGGTACGACTCCCGCGTTTAGTTAGTATTAAGTACGATATTTTTCCATATCATTGTGCGGGAACAACGATTGGGGAGATTTGGAGCGGTTTATGCGACAGTGATGAAATTATGCAAATTTATTTTTTTATAGATTACTAGCTGTGTCCTCATGGCTCCGCCCGTAGCCTATGTTACTCAGTGATAATGTAGCTTTCTAACGGTAAAAGAATTTTTGAAATCGGTCCAGTAGTTTTTAAGTTTATTCGTAACATAACGTTTAATTACTTGTTTTGTTATGTCAACTTCTTTTTTTTATCGCTGCGTTCCATTTCACTTCCATATCTCTATATTAGGCATGACAGAAAAAACTCCTGTTTCTGATTTTCTTTATGTATTTACTTCTGTTCATCTATTTAAATCTTTTTCTTGTAACTTTTCTCTTATAATCTTGTCGTATTGCCCGGACAATCTATTTTAATTTTGTTGTTGAGTTTACATTTATGTTAATTGAATTTTTCTTGTAATCACTCAACTGGCAGGTTGATCTTGAGTGTATTTTATACTTTTAGGATATAATTAATTTTTAGGTATATATTTATGCTTTATTTATATATTGTATTTTATTATATAAGTGTATTTTTATAATATAGACATAATATTTTAAAGATGTCAGATAGCGATAGTACAACTTTTTTTTCAGCTGATAGTGATGATGACAGCTTTGTTAGTGTTCCTTCTCTGGCCGACACACTTAATTCCCAGTTCTCTGATGTACCTATGAATTTCAATGTTGTTCATATAAATGCCCAGAGTATTCCGGCTCATTTCCCCGATATGCTGGTTAACTTTGACTGTAAGAATATCCATGCTATTCTTGTTTCTGAGTCATGGCTTAAACCATGTCTCCCCTCCACTTCCTATTCGTTGCCTGGATTCGTTCTTGTAAGGAATGATCGCACGGTTGGTGGAGGTGGTGGTGTTGCCATATATCTACGAGCTCATATTCCTTTTTCTATTGTTAGTATGTCAACACAGCCACCGCCAGCTAATGCGGGCGAGCATCTTTTCTTGGAAATTGAACTCCGGCACACAAAAGTGTTACTGGGCGCCTATTATTGTCCCTCATTACTCCCGCATAGATTTCTTCTCTTCTCTCGAAAATATTCTAGAAAATCTTACACCATCTTACAGTCATACTATCATTATGGGTGATTTTAACACTTGCCTTCTCAAAAATGATTCTCGTGCCTCTTCTCTTTATTCTGCTGTAGAATCTAAGAACTTATCCATTCTCCCTCTTAACGCCACACATAATTTTCCCAACTCTGTCCCTTCATTACTTGATCTTATATTTGTCTCATCTCCTGATCACGTCGCTAAGCATGGTCAGTGCTCAGCCGATGAGTTTTCTTATCACGATCTAATTTTTCTCTCATACAAAATTCGTCCTCCTAAGGCAAAGCCAAAAGTTCTTCTGCAACGTAGTTTTGGTGGCATGAACCTTGATAGTCTTCGTGGGGATGCCGACAGCATTGATTGGGGTCCATTGTTGGCTTCGGAGTCAATAGACGACCAAGTCAACATTTTTACTTTGAGCCTTGTCCAATTATATGACATGCACGCTCCGATTCGCAAAATAAAAGTAAAACATCTTCCGGCACCCTGGTTAACTAATGACATAAAAGACATTATGTCAAAAAAAGCAGCGGCAAAAAGCAGGTACAAATGTCGTCCTTCTGCTTTTAATTTGGAAAAATATGTTTCTATACGGAATCACTGCAATAAGGTGTGTAGGAATGCACAACGCCGACATATCCATAGCTCTGTCGAAAACGGAGATCCGGCTAAAGTTTGGAAATTTCTAAGAACATTGGGGGTTGGGAAATCTCGTCAAGATTCTATCTCCAAAGATTTAAACATTGATTTACTCAATCGACACTTTTCTTCTTCGTCCAGCTGTGATAGGACTACTAAAGCAAATACTTTACAATATCTTTCATGTCTTCCAACCCCAAACCATTCAGAATTTGTCTTTAATCAGTTCACTGCTTGTGATGTTAAGAAGAGTATTTTGGCTATCACTTCCAATGCTGTTGGTAGCGACTGTGTCAGCCGTAATATGATCCTTCCTATCCTAGATAATGTTCTACCAGTCATCTGTCACATCCTCAATTCCTCTGTTTCCAGCGGTTGTTTTCCAACTACTTGGAAGGAAGCCCAGATTATCCCCCTGCCGAAAAAGTCTAATCCTTCATCATTTTCTGAATATCGTCCCATTTCCATTTTGCCATTCCTGTCTAAGGTACTCGAACGATTGACGTATCAGCAACTTAGCTCTTTTCTCTGTAAGAACAATCTCCTCAATCCCTTACAATCCGGCTTCCGTCCTGGTCACAGCACCGCTACAGCCTTGATCAATATTACGGATGATATCAGGTCAGCCATGCAGGATGGAAATCTGACAATCCTCTCGCTCCTTGATTTCAGCAACGCCTTTAACACCGTAGATTTTGACATCCTGCTTAGAATATTGCGCTCCCTTAACATATCTCCAACAGCGATTGATTGGTTTCGTAGTTACCTGTTTGGCCGCCGACAGCGTATTCGCATTGAAGAAAGTTTTTCTTCCTGGTGCTTTACATCTGCTGGCGTGCCACAGGGCGGCGTTTTATCTCCTTTACTTTTCGCCGTATTTATCAATACTATCTCTAACGAACTTCTTTCATCCTACCATCTTTATGCAGATGATCTCCAAATCTATTCCACGGCTGTACCAGATAAGTTGTCGGAAGCGGTTAACACTATCAAACACGATCTGGACCTAATTCGTGAATGGAGCAATGCGTATGGACTGAAGGTTAATCCTTCAAAGACCCAGGTCATTGTGGTCGGTAGTCCCAGGATGATTTCAAGAGTAAACTGGATTCAACTTCCACCGGTTCTTTTCGATGGCACTACGGTCCCCGTTAGTGACAAAGTTAAGAACCTGGGGATATTTATTGATAAGACCCTATCCTGGGAAACACAAATAAAGGAAGTCAGTCGAAAGATGTTCGCGTCTGCAGGGTCTCTGAGGAGACTACGCAACTTCCTACCAGTTGGCACCAAAACTGCGCTTGCACAATCCTATATCTAATCATAATCAATTCCTATCCTTGACTATGCCGACACCAGCTATCTTGATCTCTCCGAGGGCCAACTTGATAGGCTTGAGCGTCTTCAAAATTTCTGTATACGATTTATATTTGGTCTACGCAAGTATGATCATGTGTCTGAGTTTCTTACTAAGCTCAAGTAGCTTCCAATACGCTATCGCCGGAATTCACATATTCTTCACCTTCTATACAATATCTTGTACAATCCTTCTACTCCCTCCTACCTTAAAGAACGTTTCGAGTTCCTCCATGACACACACTCGAGATCATTAAGGTCATCAGAGAATCTGACGTTAAAAATGCCAATGCATTCTACCAACTTCTTTGGTAAATCATTCACAGTTCAGGCTGTTCGGCTTTGGAATGCTTTGCCAGTTACAGTTAGACGTGCGCAATCATTGGTCACTTTCAAAAGACTCGTCAAGGATCACTACCTATCAATATAGTTAATTTTGCATCTTTATGTATAGTTATTTATTGTCTGTTTATATTATGTATTACATACACATTACACTATATATATTTATATATATATATATTTATTTCATATTTATTGTATAATTATAATATTTATTTATTTGTGTTTTTAGGTTTATTTAACGTACATAATTTAATGTCTCCTAATTAATTGTTACACTGTGAACTACCTCTCTCTTTTTTCTTGCACTTCATGTCCATCCAAAGGTTGTCTGGAAGAAATCGCCTAGTGCGATAAGACCGCCCATTGTACATCTCTATTTTTATAGTAATGTTTCTTGTTTGTTTTGTGTACAATAAAGAGTATTGTATTGTATTGTATTGTAACATACAAAAATCCAAAAATACAAATCTTTCCTCTTTATAATATTAGTATAGATTAGTATAGATAATAAAATTGCTGCTTTGTTTTTAGATCTTGTTCTCTCGTGTCGGCACGAGAAGATTAGCCAGGCAGCAAGGCTGGTAGTGGGGCTGACTGCTCAAGGTACACAGAGTATCGTCACTGTCTTTAGACAAAGCATAGGTAATCTATTCTATATAAATAAAAATGAATCGCCAAATGTGTTGCTAAGCGCAAAACTTGAGAACGGCTCGACCAATTCGGCTATTTTTTTTATATAGTCCTTAAGGCACAAGGAAGGTTCTTATGGAGAGAAAAAACATAAAAATTGCGTGGAAAATAGTAAAAACAACACTTTTTTTCCCACTACAGGCCAATAACTTTCGACAGAACGAAGTCTGTCCGCAGCTAGTACTTAATATTATAAAGAGGAAAGATTTGTATTTTTGTATGTAACGAATAAACTTAAAAACTACTGGACCGATTACAAAAATTCTTTTGCCGTTAGAAAGCTAAATTATCACTGAGTAACATAGGCTATATTTATTATTGAAATAAAACTTCTTACGCGGGCGGAGCCGTGAGGACACAGCTAGTAATCACATAAATCTATTACATTTCTATGGTAATAACCATCATCGTTATTTTTTATTAGAATTTTTAACCGATAATGTTTTTTCTTTACATTCTGCTTCTGTTATTTCCCAGTTCCTACTTCCTAGTAAACATTTTATTTTCATATGATTCTCTGACGTCCCAAGACTTATTTGGCTATCAAATTCCGATAAAATTAATTGACCACAAAAAACTTCCAAAAACAGGATATCCCTTTTCAACTGTTAAAAGCGGTCAATTAAAATGTTATTGACGAAGTATTACAGGAAAACTATTTTATAACAATTAGATAATATTAAATTATGATTAGGTAATAATTAATGTTACCGGACGTATTGTAGAACACCATGTTTAAATGTTCTAAGTATCCTTCATTGAAAAATTTATATTACCAGGTATGGATATTTTTTTACCGTAACTTACTTTTTTGGGAGATGTCCAGCAGCAGATTGTGATAGGATGACCCAAAGAATTCATAGGTCTTATTATTTCGGACCATAACATAATTAACATAACATCACGTCTGTATTCCCCGAAGGGTTGGGCAGAGGTGTATAGTAACACCCTCATTTATTTATTTATTTGTGTTTTTAGGTTTATTTAAAGTACATAATTTAATGTCTCCTCATTAATTGTTACACTGTGAACTACCTCTCTCTTTTTTTTTCTTGCACTTCATGTCCATCCAAAGGTTGTCTGGAAGAAATCGCCTAGTGCGATAAGACCGCCCATTGTACATCTCTATTTTTATAGTAATATTTCTTGTTTCTTTTGTGTACAATAACGAGTATTGTATTGTATTCGCTTTATATTTAAGTCCCATGTAATAGGGGTCAGCCTATTGCCATTAACCGGGCAGATCCAAACCCCGGGCTGCTACTGAGGAATTCCACACGGAAAAAAACCAATAACACTGCCCTCACGATAAGGAGTCGCGCTTGCCACCACTACACCACGAGGCATTAAAAATACAGTCACACAGTCGATAAAAATAAAAGTTTTTGTATGCCCTACAGATTTTATCCCGATTCTGAGTGCATGTAACTTGAAATTACAAACAGTCTGCAAACGCAAACACAATACCGAAGAAATCCTAGTATACCGTGTTCTTTAAAATTAAATTGCTACTCTTGAATAACACCATCCCTTTAGACGGATAACACTGAAAGCTTAACTAGGTTTAACGGAGTCAGCGCACACAATATACAGCCTCCCCTAGTTTGAATTCATTAATGCATTTGTCATAAACTCGTATCGTTATTACGTTATATCTGGAGGGTGGGACATAGTGATTTTTTCTTAATTTCCGTCGCCGATTTATTCTGGGGGCGACATTTTGGATGATAAGTCTCTATGGTATAAATTGACGCGGGGTTTTGATTGCCTGAATTTATTTTGGTGTTCTATAATACAATGTGATATCAAATTTTGATGTGTAAATCTATATAATAATATTATAAAGCTGAAGAGTTTGTTTGTTTGTTTGACCGCGCTAATCTCAGGAACTACTGGTTGGAATTTAAAAAATCTTTTTGTGTTGGATAGTCCATTTATCGAGGAAGGTTATAGGCTATATAACACCACGCTAAGACCAATAGGAGCGGGGCATAAATGAAAAATGTTGCAAAAACGGGAAAAATTATTCCTTTTTGAGAGCTTCCATTGCATGCGCTGCGTAAACGGTTTAAGTTACGCAAATATCTAAAAAAATACTTCTTACGCGGGCGGAGCCACGAGGGCATAGCTAGTATTTAAATAAAATTAGATTTTATTCCTAAGTATTTTCTTTTTGAAATTATGTGTTGGTAGACGTTAAAATCACATCTTGCTGCGGTTAATCCGTGGATGGGTGACCAGTCGTTAGACACCTCCGTGCTTAGGAGGGCACGTTAACCGTCGGTCCCAGGTGTCATACGAATACTTATGACAGTCGTTACTGGTAGTCAGAAGCCTTTCGAAAGTCTTTAGGTTAGGGTATCGGTATTGCCTAGTAACTGGGTTGCGGAGGTCTGATGGCAGTCGCTCCATGTAAAACACTGGTATTCAGCCGCATCTGGTTAGACTGGAAGCTGTTTTCAACACTATTGGGAAAAAGCTAGGCAGAACGAGACGTTAAAATCACATTAAGGAGGACTAACACCCATATTCTAAGACTTTCCTCGAAAACTTACTCGACTCGACTCCACCTCGACTTGACATAAACGTCCTCGCCTCGAGATTTTTCCTCACTCGAGGTAAGGAATCATCTGTCAAACTCAAGGTACCGGAACCTACCTTAAGGAAGGAGGTGTCAAAGTTCGTATGTAATAAAAATGAATTTTGAAGACTTTATCGAATATGCTTACGATAATCCTTACAATTATTTATCGCGGAGTTATTTGCGCGATGCAGATAATTCAAACTATAACGTAATGACTCCGTCGACGAACGTCAAAGTTCACTCGAAATTGCAACTAAAAATACAATTTTGAAGGTGTTTTCGAGGCCGTTCTGAGTCGAGTAAGTTTTGGAGGAACGTCTTAGAATATGGGTGTTAGTATAGTTTCTGTAAAGGTTTCGTTTATGAAATGTAACAAAAATGGTTTATTTTTTAAATTCAATTTGAACTTAACGGTTGCTTGAGTTCACTAATAGCAGTATTCTTAAATCTATTATCGCACAATCTACAAATCATTAATAACGGGTTATGAATGACCGCTTAAAATTCTATAGGACACCCAAACATCTGACGTTCTAGAGAAATGCGTGCAACACATGCACCCGCGGTCTTTTCAACGCTTCGCTCATCATTTATCATTAATTCTATCTCTGTCTATCATTAATCATTGAAATGAGACTTAAAGAGAGAGAAAATGAAGTGATGGTACGTCACAAGAGTAAATACGATACGGCTAATGATACAATTAATGATTAATTATATTTTGAATTTTACAGTCTGTGAATGAATGGACCGTGAATAGCGAATCCTTTAACGAATATTGTATCGATAAAGTTCAAATTTGCTCGATTTTTGTGGCGTCGGCTTGTCTGACACTGCTTGTAATGACGGTAATGCTTTCGGGTATTTTAAAACCGTTTAAGGCGAATAATGACGCTGTAAAATTCATTGAAGTTTCAAGGGTTGAGTATCGTCTCTAGAGACTGCCACCGTTCACAATTTCACACCATTTTTGTGTCAATTATAGGACATTTACGTCTTATTTAGAACATTATTTGCAATACTTTGTACAGCAGAAATTTCTATGAAGTAATTCCAATGAAATTAGTATGAAATGCTTGAGAGAAATTGTAAAGCAATTTTCAATAACTTGCATTGAATTATTCTCATTTTTATAATATACTATGTCACTATTATAGTACACAAAATTGATGTGTTTTTCTCTAACTTAGGTACGTGAGTGAGTATTGTCGTTCTAAAAATATAACAAGCTATTACTAAATGAATGATGGTTTGATTTTATTCCCAGAAAAGAATAAAGTGTATCCATAAAAGTGATAACATTTTTAATAAATTAGGATTAGGCGAGAACATACTATTATAAGCTAGGCCTTTGAGTAGTCATTCGTAGGTGGTCCTTATAAAACGAGTACATCACAACATCAAATTTCAGACATAAACTTAGTAATATACATTTAATAAAAATCATCTATCGCTTTAAAAATCGAAATAAATCTACAAGAATCCCATTAAAAATTACCCAATATATTTAAAAAAGTCAGAAGCATGAATGGGCTGTTTTTAGGTGAATGGTGCGTCATTAAAATCAAATCCTATAACAAATGTACATTGAACTCGCTTTGTTGCACCGTTTTACTGGTTTGGATGCTATTTGTAATAAATTATAGAATAATTCGTAAGTACCAACAAATAAATCCTTAATAAGGTGTCGTTAAACTTTATTATTTAGTAACTGACTCCACTTAGGGGTATTGTTAGTTTTTTTATTTCTATACGCATCTGTTGTTGCGGTGTAGTATATGTGGGAAATTTAGACAGAGGTCGATGGTGATTTTTTACATGATGAAATGGTGTAAATATTATTTATTCATAGTTTATTATTTGGTTTACAGGATATTATGTTAAAATAGTATTTAGTAAAAGGTTATGTGCTCAAGATTAGCTTTCTTCTAAAGGAAGTGGCTTTCCCCAATACTTAACGTATTTAATTAACACAATACCGATGCCTTATAAAATAATACCTCTGTATTTAACTTGTTTGCTTATTCTATCACTTGTTGAAATTACGTAAGTATTTCGGAATTTGGATTAGGTGTACTTAGTGCATTAATTAAAATATGCATAATTAAAATATTGATTTTCCTGTACTTTAACAAATTAATGAATAAGTACCTATAATTTAAATATCACAATTGTCACACGTAAAATTATATAACTAGTACTTATGTTTCAGTAACCAGTTCATTTATATTTTGTAACCGCAAATGAAAAGAAATAACAAGTCTACTTTTTTATTTGTTTATCTGATAACATTGCGTGTACTGCACACGGTGACAATATTTTATAGTTTATAGAGCATCAGGCATTGTGCTACTGTTGAGCCAAGATAGTTTATTATTAGATGCTCGGTCCAACCAGCGGCTGTCAAACTTACCTTGAATTGTACTTCAATGGCGTTTTGAGTACCGCTGGCTTCCGTAGACTGTATTATTAATAAATTTTGTGATATACATTTTAATGTTTGTCGTTTACGAAAGTTCTTGTTTATCTATAAAATGTTGTGTTGTGTTATATTATATTTTTTTGTGTTTTTTTTTCTCTGAGATTATTCTGTGATTTTCTCTATGAAGCCTAAGTCAGTGATATTCTGCAAATTATGTCAGTCTAGAAACAATTGAGTAACTGTATAGGTACGTATTTTTTTTTAATCTTTTTATTTCAATATATTTTCGCTATTTTACACTACATTAAAATCAATTTACTTCGCACAATATTTGGAAAAAAAATGAAGCCATAAATTAAAAACATGACACGGTCGATAAAAAATGCGGTCTACGAAAACTGAACCCTAATTATGAAAATGTATTTCGTTCCAAATCACGCGTCCCTGTAGCTTGACACCTTTGGCTAATTTATATAACAAAAAAGTTAAACAACAAAAAAATATTCCTTAGAAGTAGTCCTACAAATAGAAGTTAATTTGTTTAACAAATTCTATATTACCAAAATATTATTAACAAACGGTCTGTGAAATAAAAGCAGTATGAAGAAACAAGGAAAACAGTTTTACAAATGGTAATATTGAAAATGAGAGATAGCCAAAATATGAAACAGCTAGAATGCAAACTCTACGCTTGTAACTAATTAAAATGAACAAAAATTACATAACATAACATCACGCCTGTGGGAATACAGGCGTGACGTTATCAAGACTTGGGCAGAAGTGTATAGTAACATCCTCATTTCGCCGTTATGTTTAAGTCAAATGTAATAGGGGCGAGCCTATTGCCATCAACCGGGCACTAACTCAAACTTCGGGTCTCAGGAATTCCACACGGAAAAACCTAATAACACTTTGCCCGACCTGGGGATCGAATCCAGGACCTCACGATCAGCAGTCGTGTTTGCCACCACCAGACCAACGAGGTACTTAAAAATAAAATAAAAAATATTAATTAATTCTCTACACTAATTAAAAAAACGTTACACATTTTAGCAAGTATCCTATTCCATAACTAGCGAACAAGAAACTCAAAATTCTTCCAATCAATTAAGAGGCAGACGCGAAAAAACTTGGCGCCGGGTGTCACAGGTCAGTGCCAACGCCCCCCGACCCTCAGAAGTCAATGGAACCGCCTTAATGAACCGTGGCTAGGCCACATCCTGCTCTACTCGATAAATGCCATATTTCACAATATTTCTTGCGGGAAGCTGCTTGAAGTAGGAATCGATCGATAAGTGAAATCGTGGTCATTCAAAATGTACCATGGAAATACCCATAGGTTTTTTCGGGTAGTGGATTCGCCTTTATAGGTCTACGTGCATATACTATATATATGTCCATCCAAAGGTTGTCTGGAAGAAATCGCCTAGTGCGATAAGACCGCCCATTGTACATCTCTATTTTTATAGTAATGTTTCTTGTTTGTTTTGTGTACAATAAAGAGTATTGTATTGTATTGTACTACACCCGAAAATAATGGAACTTGAACTGCCTCGTTGTCTAGTGGTGGCAAGCACTACTGCTGATCGTGAGGTCGTGGGTTGGTTCCTCAGGTCGGGCAAAGTGTTATTGGATTTTTACGTGTGGAATTTCTCTGTAGCAACTCGGAGTTTGGATTTGTGCCCGGTCATTAGCTAGAGAATGACACGATTCTATAGAACAATATACTATTATTGTAATATTCTATACAGGGTGTAAACGAAATTATGTAATTCCTTCAAAACCACGTGATGTAGGTACTGCTGACATAGGTTAACCCAGAACTGGATACATTAGGATTCAATTTAAAAAAAATACAAGAAATAAACAAGTTTTCTTAACGTGAAGCATTTTAGCGCCCTGAGTTAAATGATCGCGCGACAAACGATAGCTGCGCAATTAGCTCTTATTAAATTCGTTAATCTATGTCAGCAGTACATCACGAGGTTTGAAGGAATTACCTACATGATTTCATTTACAACCTGGACAGGCGAAACCACTACCCGAAAAAAAACCTATAGGTATTTCCATGGCACATTTCGAATGACACATAAACATAACATCACGCCTGTATTCCCCGAAGGGTTGGGTAGAGATGTATAGTAACCTACATTTCGCCGTATAGGGAGCGAGCCTATTGCCATCAACCGGGCACAAATACGAACTCCGTACTGCTTGCTACTGAGGAATTATACACGGAAAAACCCAATAACAGTTTGTCCGACCTGGAGATCGAACCCAGGACCTCACGATCAGCAGTCACTGCCCACCACAAACCAGCGAGGTAGTTTTAGGAGTTAAAATAGTATTTTCATGATAGGTAATGATATTATATCAGTTCACGATTAGCAACTATGTAAATAACAAATTACCTTTCCCTATATCTAAATATAACGGCTCTTTCCTCATAGTACAGCTAGGTCAATGACTGTGGTCCTTGGCATATATATATCAAAAATACAATAGATAAACCAGGGTGGCGGCAATTGATATAATATTTGAACCATCATTCCCAAGGAGGGTTGATGTCAGGCAGGCGGCCGGTCATAAAACAATAAGCCAAAATCTCTAACAACATGGATTTATGAAATACATGTCGTGCCGACCCCACCTAGTGTGGGATAAGGGCAGGAAGATGATGATGATAATCATGATTTGAACCATCATTCAAGCGTAGCATTAGTATTCGTTGGTCTGGTGGTGGCAAGCGCGACTGCTGATAGTGAGGTCCTGGGTTCGATCCCCAGGTCGGGCAAAGTGTTATTGGGTTTTTCTGTCTGGAATATCTCAGTAGCAATCGCAGTTTGGATTTGTGCCCGGTTGATGGCAATAGGCTCGCCCCCTATTACATGGGACTAGAAAACATAACGGCGAAATGAGGGTGTTACTATACACCTCTGCCCAACCCTTCAGGGAATACAGGCGTGATGTTATATGTTGTTGTGTTCAAGCGTAGGTATTTGTCAGTTCAATGTTACCCCTGGATCATTAATTAGGACAGTCTCTTTACAGCATGCTTTCATTATCAATATCAGTGTCGTGTCTCAATCTACAAAACATTTCTAAAAGGGGAGGTAAACTGTAAGGTGCATAGTTAACTATGGCAATTGGCTCGCCACATGGGACTTGGTAATACCAGAGGCGAAACGTGGGTGTACAGAGTCCTGTAATAGGAGAACGCCTTTGCTTACCACTTCGGGGAGTATAGGCGTGAATATATGTATGTATGTATAGTTAACTATTCCGCAATCAGACGGCCGTTAGAGCTTTGTCGGTTAGTCAAAGACAATAAAATCTTTTTTTTATTTTAAATAGCTCAGATTATAGGTACTTAGGTAAGACTAGGGCCACGGTACCGAAAGGTAGGTCTTATGCCATCGAGATACTCTATAGATACTCTCCATAAAATAATAGATCATCACAATTCTATTACAGAAGTTTCAGCAGCTGCCTCGTTGATTTAGTGGTGGCAAGCGCGACTGCTGATTGTGTCCTGGGTTCGATTACCAGGTCGGTCAAAGTGTTATTGGGCTTTTTCGTGTGGAATTCTTCAGTAGTAACCCGGCGTTTGGATTTGTGCCCAGCTGATGGCAATAGGCTCGTCCCCTATTACATAACGGCGAAATGAGGGGGTTACTATACACCTCTGCCCTTCCCTTCGGGGAATACAGGCGTGATATTATGATTTTATGTAAGTATCAGTAGTTAGTAGCCGGGAATACCACGTATAGGTGAGATTCACATTTAGGGAAACTAGCGTTCAGGATGATGAGCGATATGTCACGTGTTTCCACGTGGTTTTGTCAAACTCGCTCGCAACAGACCTCCACCACAATTACCTCGTTACAAGCCGACCAGACGACGCCAAATCGACGACTTATCAATTATTCACAATTATTACAACAGCGACCGCAGTAACCACAGTCAACAATATTATTATCATGGGAATTTACGCCATGTACTATGGTAAACAAATTACTGTTACCTAGGGCTGCTTACCTCGATCCACTATGAACGTACCAAAGTGAAAGGGAATGTGAGAAAAGATATAAAGAAAGGAAGAAAGAAAGTTAAGTAAAGCCCTTTCAAACAGTAAATATGTTATGTGTTTGATGTATAATTGCACCTCAGACAATCCAAATTTTGGCCCACTTTACTCGTGTCCATCCTAAGGTCGCGTGGTAGAAATCGCAGAACGCGATAAGGCCGCCAATTGCATATCTTAAATACAACCCATTTCTGTCTCTGGATGGTTACCATAAAGTAAAATACATAAATATATGATAACAGATAGAGTAGAGTTTGATCTAGTGGTGGCAAGTGCGACTGCTGATCGTGAGGTTCTGAGTTCGATCTCCAGGTCGAGCAATGTCATTGGGTTTTTCCGTGTGGAATTCCTCAGTAGCAGTTCGGAGTTTGGATTTGTGCTCGGTTGATGGCAATAGGCTCGCCCACTATTACATAGAACTGTAAAATGAGGGTGTTCCTATACACCTCTGCCCATCCCTTCGGGGAATTCGGGCGTGATATTAGATAGAGTAGAAATAATTGCATCGTCCTAGGTCGCCGGCAGAAAACTTACCAAATATTCATAGGTTCCACATTTTTGGCATGATCTCTTCTGCTTCTATTTCTGTTACCCAATCTCTCTTCTTCAGGTGTGATCATTCCTAGAATCTCTTCTTCCTCCAAGTCTTTTCCCAACTATGTTGGGGTCAGCTGCCAGTTTAACCAAATGTGGCTGAATACCACTATTTTACACGGAATGATTGCCATCAGACCTCCGCAATCCAGTTACTGGACAATGCCGATATCCTAGGTACCGGTTGTCAGATTTTCAGACTTCTCGTAACGACTGTCATATATGTATTCTTATGACACCCGGGACCGACAGTTTAGCGTGCTCTCCGAGGTACGGAGAGATCTCGATGTGTAACGAACGGTCACCCATCATTAACCTCGCAAATTGTATGATCGGCGTGGTTGTTACTTAGCCACGAACCCATCCTTTTTTTTATCCTTTTAAAATCCTCATTGTTGTCCCTCGCCCGGGGAAGGCGAGGGGGTCTGCCGGACTCTTACCGGCTAAAAACCAACGGTGTCCCTCCTTCTGACCTAAGGCCGGGGTCACGGGATTCGCTGTTGCATGCACCGCAACCCCGGCAGGTCTCGGTCCACCAGCTTCTTCTAGTGGACCTCTCCTGTGGTGGGGCAATTGTTCCCCTGCCCCACTTCCTTGAGAGGCGCGCGCGGAACACGGCGCGCCATCCTCCCGGTCAGCCACGCCATCCTAGAATGTGCCCAACTTTTACCAAGGTTCACTGATCAGTAAGACCTTGGCAACCCTACAGCATCCTAATATTACTCTTTTGGTATAATTAGGCGATCACGTTGAGTTGACGGCTGCGATATGGGAATGTACGCATTATATTTATATCGCAACAATAATAATATGGGCTCATTAAAATCGTGTTTTACCGAACTATTTGTGAATTTCCGTTTATTATATATTTAGTATCAACATCATAGCACCAGCTTGTTTTGCTTTATTACCTATTTGTATTTAATTAATATAAAAAAATAACGTTGTAGAAAATGGGATGTTTTATAGGTTTGACTAAGAATAGAAGTTTAATATATTTTATTAGGAAAAAGTGTAATGCGTGCAATATTGAACCGATATCAGTTAGGTATATTGTCCTCTAATATCTATCCTAATAATTTACACATATACAAGGTTAGTCGGAAAGGGGGTACTAAGCCGCGGGCCACTTAAAGTATCACTGATGACTATTTTAAAGCAAGTGCTAAAATTTCAAAATTTTATAATTTTTATTTGCATGCAAAACGATTTTTATTTTAGTTTTTTTAAAAAAATACATACCTGCTTTAGTTATGAATTCAGAAAATTAAGTTTCTAATCCTTGACCCTAAATATGACCTAAATAGTAAACACAGCTGATCATAGCTATGGACAGATAGATTTTAGCATATTTTTTACGAAATCTTTGATAAGCTATTTCTCTTAGACTATCGAGTTTTGGGGAAAGTTGTAGCACAAAAGTTATCCCTTATTATAGGTTATTTAACACCCTTTTGGCTTAGTAACCCCTTTCCGACTAACCTTGTATAATTACTTGTCCTGACTGACTGACTGATTCAACAACGCAGAGCCTAAACCACTGAGGCTGAAAACATGTTTGGACAGTACTGTAGGTTCCTTTTGTGACGTAGGCATCCACTAAGAAAGGATTTTTGGAAATTCTACCCCTAAAGGGCAAGGGTACCCATAAGGGGGTAAAATAGGGGATGGAAGTTTGTATGAAAATTTACGCGGACGAAGTCACGGGCTAAGTGCCAGTAATATTATAAATAGGAAAGTTTGTGAAGATAGATGAGTGTTTGTTACTCAGTCACGCATAAACGGTTCAACGAATTTGGATGAAATTTGGCAAGCATATAGACCACCTCCTGAATTAACATAAAGGATTTTTATCCGGGTACTTGAAGTAGTTCTCCTAGGATGCGAGTGAAATTGCGGGCAACAGAAAGTATTTCTTTTTGGAAGAGTATGGATTTTCTATGAATACATAAAGATACCTAATTAGTATTGAGGACAATCTTTACATAGTATAAAACAAAGTTGCTCCCGCTGTCTGTATGCTTAGATCTTTTAAACTACGCAACGGATTTTAACACAGTTTTCAGCAATAGGTAGATAGTGATTCAAGAGGAAGGTGTCCCACATTAGTATCTACATTGCACTCGTGCGAAGCCGGGGCGGGTCGCTAGTAAATATTAAAGCTTTTGATGAGTGAAGAGCTTTTAAAGGAATTTTGTTAAGTAACGTAAAATTCTGATGTACGAAATAAAACAAATTGCATTTTCTGTTATGATATGTGATTTTGTTGACAGTTGAGGACAATTTTGACAGTTTTGGGGACAATAGGTAATAATTTAAATTATAACCCTGATGACGTCATCTTCAGGGTTTAGCAGCATTATTTTAGTGTTTACACTGTCTCTTTTTACTCTATTTATTTTTCCTTATCATATTTCAACAATATGTTTGAACTTTTAACCGCGGGCACATTCCAACAACCAATTACCGAAAGCAACCAAATATAACCAGAAGGGAGGCAATAATTCAAACTCGGTAACCGACGCGCAAATCCAATAACGAACCGTGTCCGTCGCGTGCGCACGCTACCTGCAATCACTGCGCAGGCGGCGATGCCGATGGTGGCGAACGGTGAAAGGAAAAGGGCTACTATGTAGGTAATTATTTGATGTATTCAATGTTGGGTGGCTTTATCATCTCCTATTGCTTCAGAAATGGATGGGACGTGGACAACTACCTTGCCCCAACGCCAAGTAAGGGGTTAGTGACCTCTACCAAAAAATAAGTATAATGGAGAAACACTTAATATTAAGCCAGGCCAAACGTCAACTAGGTTTTAGTATGCTTTGTAATGCGGCGTACACGATTAGCCAATGAAGGTCAACGAACGACCAACGAAAGTTCGTCATTTGTTGAATTTGACCAAACTTTTTTTATAACCAATTTGGTTTAATTTGATTTTTAACGGTATTCGTTGGCGTTCGTTGGCTAGGTGTGTACGCTGCATAAAGAAAGCAAGTTGGGTATTTTTTTAGTGCAATCATCCTGTTGATGTGATAGGTCAAACTAAAAGTGCGGCTGCCGAGAGCATGTGTTCCTGACAGATCGTGTTTTATATTATAACGTTAACCTACAATAAACTAAAATAGTTTAGCGCTAAAATTAATGGTGTAACAAGGAACTCATTATCTCGGCGACAGCACTGTGTTAGTTTATTGTAGGTTGACTGCCTCGTTGGTCTAATGATGGCAAGTGTGACTGCTGATCGTGAGGTCCTGGGTTCGATCCCCAAGTCGGGCAAAGTGTTATTGGGTTTTTCCGTTTGATGGTAATAGGCTCGCCCCCTATTACATGGAATTTAAATATAACGGCGAAATGAGGGTGTTACTATACACCTCTACCCAACCCTTCGGAGAATACAGGCGTGGTGATGTTATGTTATGTAGGTTGACGTTAAATATGAAACATGATCTGTCAGGAACGCATTCTCTCGGCAGTCGCACTGTAAAATATTTTCCAACAATATTGTTTAATAGGTACCTATTATGAGAGCTTATTAATCCGCAGGTTTTAACTCAAAACAAGATAATACTTAGGACACGTGATGGGGTTTTACTGTTGAAAACATATTATCATGCATAGGTAAACATATGAGGAAAAATGATAACAAGGTGAAACGTGTGTTTAATATTATCATTAAATTATTTTAAAATATACACGTGAATTCTTGATAAATAATAGGAAAAATATTTGATTTTCATTGCTTGCATAAAAATCAAAAAAATAGGTATATCATCATGAATATAAATATATATTTATTATCACAATGTTTTGTGTAATTTAATAGGTATTTTGTATGTTATTTAATATTATTCAAATATAATAAAAACAAATGACGAATTAAAAACTTGTGTTAGGTAGGTAGGTACTTAAATATTGTTTACGACATAGTTACCTTTTTACCAGGAATAATACATAAAAATACAATACTATTTATAAGTTACGTCCGCTCCGTTTTATATCTAAATTATTGCAAAGAAAATAGAAATCAGTAAAACTTACAAGATTTTGTAAAACGCCCTATAGGTATCTAATTTTGCTAAAATTTAAAAAATATTTTTTTTTAGTAAAAATCGTAGGAATATTAGTGTTAATGTTAACTACTGTTACTACTGTTACTTATGTGAGATTTTTCCAGCATCTAACTATATTTGGAGAAAGAAATAGCGTTGCCATACAACGTGGCAACGCTGCCAGTCTTCTGGGCACGTTTCCAGATTACAGTGATGTGGAGGATTATTTTTTGCCTCAGATTTGTTTATAGTAGTTTAGATTTATGTTGTATATTTTAGGATAATTTCTTTGTATTTTAATATTTTAAAAATATGTTATAATTCAATTATCAAAATAGGTATATTATGTCGTTCGAAAATAAACCTGTGGGCCTATCTTTACATACTACATAGTATAAATCAAAGTCGCTCTCGCTGTCTGTACGCTTCGATCTTTTAAACTACGCAACAGATTTTAATGCAGTTTTCAGCAATAGATAGAGTGATTCAAGAGAAAGGTTTATATGTCCCACATTAGCATCTATATTGCACACGTGCGAAGCCAGGGCGGGTCGCTAGTTTAAAATAAGAATTATTTTTAATAAAGCGTATATTAGTAAATTCACAACCCTATTCATCATTACATCGACAGTGTTGCCAGATAACAAATTGTCGTTGAAATGTAAACTTTATATCGGCGAGCCACTGAATAGAATCACTTATTAATATTTGCTGCGGGATCATTTTTCACCCATTCACGAGGCGACCGCGACAAAGGGTTAGTCGGTCGGATCGACCGACACTGCCTCAATATTTAACGTGTTCAGCGATATTTATGTCTTTAGGGTCTGTACGACCGAAAGCGGGGAGCTGGTGTCTTATGGCTTCTGAAAATGGTCTATATTAACATCCTAAGGGTTTAGTGCACCATTCCCATATATTACGTCAATTAAATAATAGTGATCAACCCTAAAATAGTGAAGGTAAGGAACATAAACATCTCTTACGAAGAATTTACTTAGGTATAAAAAATTATGAAATACTACAAGAGTATTACCTCGCCGCGTGTTCAGCTCATGATTAAGGGCTCCGTTTGGGTCCGCAACTAGTCGGGCAATCCCGGAAAATGCATGTGAGTAAACCGTAACTAATCATAAATATAATTACAAGAGTAGTTACTAATTTGTGTCAAGCTAATCGTAATATTGTTAATTAATGAATAATAACTCATTTTTATTCGACCTTTGCGGTGAGACACATTTAATTCAAGGTTAAATAAATAATATATGTTAATTTAGTCAATATTTAAGGTAATAACTGTGGAAAGGTATAATATTTTAATGTTGTTTCCATGCTGCAAGAAGAGTTCTGCCAAAGTGGAAAGTAAGCAATTTATTCATCAATAAGTTTTCTATGTAACTGGTCCCAAAATGGGCTACTATTTACAGAAGCCACAGAAGGTAATGCCCTTTTTGGCGCTCGCTAACACTGAGACCCATCTTCAACAATATTTAATTTTCACCCACAAAAGGGTTGCCGCGTTCCGCTAACGACCCGAATACTTTTTTATTACATTTTTGGCAAAGGAAGCTAATCCTTGAGCCTCGTTAAGTGATTCCCGAGATTAATGTGCGGTTAATGAGGCTGTATGGCACCGTGACCGTTGCCTGATGCGATTGTAGTTGTTAATCTTAAAAAGTTAAAATACTTTACTTTGATTCAAAGTATTTGTTGATTTCGCGTTTTTTTTTTAACATATCATAAGAGCACGCCTGTATTCCCCTAAGGGTTGGGCAGAGGTGTACAGTAACACCCTCATTTCGCCGTTATGTTTAAGTCCCATGAAATAGGGGGCGAGCCTATTGCCATCAACCTGGCACAAATCCAAACTCCGGGCTGCTACTGAGGAATTTCACACGGAAAAACCCAATAACACTTTGCCCGACCTGGGGATTGAGCCCAGGATCTCAGGATCAGTAGTCGCACTTGCCACCACAAGACCGACGAGGCAGTTTTTTTTTATTCTTGACTTCTTCGCGTTTGGCCCTAGTCTCACTTGATGGTAAGCGCAAACAGTGTCTAAGATGGAGCACATGAATCCAAGGAACAGAGATGTAGAGGGATTCCCTCATACCTCTTTGGCTCTCATATACACACGACAGAACGCAGTAAACAGCTTGGCGCCGGACTTTAATGTGAGGGTGGTAGCTAGCCAGGCGGACTGTGTAGATCCGAATCCGATCTTTTTTCGATTAGTATAGAATTTTTACCACTTCAAATTTAGTAGCCAATTCTGGAGCGGTACTTTCTATGGTGTCAGGTTTAGGACCATTTTCCCAGTTTTATTCCTTATTTAATCTAAGTTCTTCATTTTGCCTCGTTGATCTAGTGGTGGTAAGCGTGATTGCTGACCATGAAGTCCTGGATTCGATCCCCGGGTCGGGCAAAGTGTTATTGGATCTTTCCGTGTGGAATTCCTCAGTAGCAGCCCGGAGTTTGGATTTGTGCCCGGTTGATGGCAATAGGCTCGCCCCTATTACACGGGACTTAAACATAACGGCGAATCGAGGGTGTTACTATACACCTCTACCCAACCCTTCGGGGAATACAGGTGTGATGCTATGTTTTTCATTTTTTCTCCAATGCTCGCTAACACTAAATGATAGCGCGTTCATTTTCAAGTAACTTTTACCAGTTGTTCAATCTTCCGTTCTGACAGTTACCTGTCAATGTGCTTCTACTACCTAATAGGTTTTAGGCGAATAAAATTATTCCTGATTCTTGCCTTATCGTCGTTCACGCATAGAGATGGGACCAATTTCTTGGACCTTTGAATTTATACACAAATACGATTAATTTCTTGTCCACCAAAGATCTTAACTAATTAATCATAAAGGTTTTAGGCACATTAGTTTTATTATATCTAACATTTCAATACTTAGCTAATCAACGCTTCGTTAGAGCAAATACCTGCATCTAATGAATCTTTTAATTTTTACACGTTTCATCGGTTACTGTCCACAAAAAAAACATGTGAAGTGCGCGTGCGCATATACGTGGTTCCGCACGTGTTTCGACATTTTTTTTTATTATCGTCATGATTGTTCTCTTGATCGAGGCGATTAGAACTAAAAATAATTATTACGAGTTAAAAATATGAAACAATAGTTATTATAGTCATAGGTACTTACATCAGCTGTTAAAGGTCCACACGTTGACAATAGTTGATTGTGACCATATTTTAATCTTTGTCATCATACTGACTGCCTTGTTGGTTTAGTGGTCGCAAGCGTTACCCCCGAGCATGGGGTCCTGCGTTCGATCCCCAGGTCGGACAAAGTGTTTTTAAGTTTTTTAATAAGGAATTTGTCAGTGGCAGCCCGGAGTCGGGATTTGTGCCCGGTTAATAGCAATAGGCTCGCCCCATGTGATTTAAACATAACTGGCGAAACGAGGGTGTACTAAAAACATCTCTGCCGAAGCCTTCGGGGAATATAAGGCGTGATGTTATGTTATGTTGTCATCATATCATAATCAGTCCAATACTGTCCCACTGCTGGGCGTGGGCAGCACCGTTAGGCCTTATTCCACCACGCTGACCTAGTGCGGGTTGACGGAGTACACACAATCGAGAACACCTTTTATTTGTAGCCCTCTCATTTGTGGATGTTTCCTAACGATGTTATCCTAATCAAATTTTATGTTTGTACCTTTAATAAATCGTACTCGGCTGAGATACGTGGCTGACATGATGCAATAAATAATAGTACATTTATTGCATAAAGGAAGGTCGAAATAGTCTCAATTGGTCGCCTGGAGTAAGACCATCCTATCGAATACGCAATAAAATAGAATTATGATCAACAGCCTAATTAACACTAGTAGTGTAGCCGGGCCCGACATAGACATATGCTGCGACTCGCATATTCCCCTTAAACTTAAGGGGAAGATCTATAAAACCATGATTAGACCTGCTGTCTTGTATGGATCGGAATGTTGGGCCACAAAAAGGATAATTGAGAAGCAAATTGCATGCAGCTGAGATGGGAATGCTAAGAGGGATGTGTGGTATTACGCGAATGGATAGAATTAGAAATGAGTATGTAAGAGGAAGCCTGAAACTGGCGCCGGTGACTGAGAAGTTGTGAGGAAACCGGTTGTCATGGTATGGGCATGTGATGCGGAGGAACGAGGAACATGTCGTGAGGAAAGTATTGAGTATGAATGTGGATGGTTATAAGAGTAGAGGAAGACCAAAGAAGCGATGGATGGATAGTGTGAAAGATGATATGGCTAGAAAGGAGGTGACTACTGAAATGACGGCTAATAGAGATGTATGGAAGAAGAAGACATACTGCGCCGACCCCAAATAAGTTGGGATAAGGGCAGGAGGATGATGATGAGCCTAATTAACACTAGTAGTGTAGCCAGGCCCGGACTGGCCATATGGGCAAATCGGGCCAATGCCCGATGGGCCGGTCACACAGTCGGAGAAATCGAAAGTGCGAGGGGAACGTCAAAAAAAAAGGTCGTCCAAGTATCGCCTATCGCTTGAAAAAGAAGCCGCAAATTGTTTGTAAATGCACCCAAGATACAGGAGAAAGAGTGAGGGGAGCGTCTAAAATAAAAACAAAACGTCTTCCGTCTAATCGCTTGGGAATGAATTTCTTTTGCCAGCACTGGCCGACCGTCTCTCAAATGCCCGGGCCGATTTCAGGTCCCAGTCCGGCCCTGCGTGTAGCCTCCTTTCCATAACCTTATAACTCCAAACTAGGCTTATGGCCTAGACAGAGAAGTTTATCATCACAGATATCCAAGAATATACAACAGGTATCGTAATTAACGCACACCCTCAAACACCCCAATTATAATATTATGTTATTATCATATTACATACACTGAAATTTTAGTTTAACATGTATATACATTGTTATTTACTAAATTAACGTTCTTTAAATAAGGTTTTTTTTCTTATTTTGTATTGAATGACGGAATTTGTATTAATACAAATAAAAATGCACTTTTAAAAGTCTTTTTGCCTTGTTTTACGGTCCATTTCAGTTTGTTTTGACTGTACAGGGGTAATGTGACTAATTTCCGTAGTTTTAATTATTATTGGGATAAAAAATTACCTACATTAAATATGATAGAAATCGATTAAGTAAACGATTCTGAACAAACTACTTTCAGGATGTGCGTTAATTATGTTTCATAATTGTATACAGCTTTTTTATTTACTTGCTGAAGGAAATGCATTGACTTGAACAAAATCTTAAAAATATTGTTAACCTACTGTTTCTAGTGCGGTACCCTAAAGCCTCCTCACTTGACAATACTAACTAACGATTATCGGGACCACACCGCATCGATTCGACTCGATTTATTGTGCGCCGCCCGGGCTGAATCGATTGATGTATAAACAAACTCTGATGCGCTGATTATTATGAGTTCAATGTAGTCTTTTATATCCAAGTTATGAAGCTACTCATGAGTACACTTGCTGGCTCTTCCAAAGTTCTTCATCCTAGCATTCTTCTTAACGGTTTCAGTTTTAAACCAATTAAGTTTTATTAGATACTCTACTAACAGCAGTGATAGCCTAAGTTAAACTAAGTCATAGGTCTCTAGTTCGAACCCAAGGCATGCACCTCTGACTTTTCGGATTCATGTGCGTATTGTATAATTATCACATGCTTAAAAACGGTGCAGGAAAACACCGTGAGGAAGCCGGCATGCTTGAGAGATATTTCTCGACGGCGTGTGAAGCCAAGTCAGAGGACCATGGGCGGCATAAACTACCTGAGAGATATTTCTCGACGGCATGTGAAGTCAAGTCAATAGTCCCATGGGAGGCATAAACTACCTGAGAGATATTTCTCGACGGCATGTGAAGCCAAGTCAGAGGCCCATGGGCGGCATAAACTACCTGAGAGATATTTCTCGACGGCATGTGAAGCCAAGTCAGAGGGCCATGGGCGGCATAAACTTTGACACCAGGTTTAGTCAATAACCACACGAAAAGAAGAAGAAGGTACTTTACTCTTTAGCTAACTTTATAACGTAGGGTCTTAAATTATACGAATACGGTAGGTACGAATTTTCAAGTTGACGCCGCTTGGAATTTCCTTATGATTCCTAGTTATGATGGCATTGTATGTACCTACTTATCGACGCCTAGCAGTGAAAACCTCGTAAATCCAATTTTCTTCAAAAGCGTTTCATTTGTTTTTTAGGTTGATAAACTCGTCATACACATATTAATTCAACAAACTTTCAATTCAAATACTTATAAGACATCTATGACGTACGATGACAAACTTGTAAAAACATTTGATCGGTAATTTTTTTCCAAGAGACTGTTTTTTGTATCTAGGTACTGTAAAAAATGTATTTTACACATACGTGGTTTTCACTGCCGACCGCCGATATACAGTTTGAACTCGATGTAAAAATTCGTATGATGAAAATTGCATACAAATTAATATAGACTGAAATACACAACAGTTATTCAGTATCATGAATTCATGCTTCGAAGTTCGCAGGCAATATTAAAAATATAATTTGAAAAAAAAAACTACTAATTGAGTTTAATATCACTAGCAACATTTGGCTGCACGTGCTTAACGGAAAATTAAAAAAAATGCGTATTTTTTTCCTGTACAAATCGGTCTTTTATAATCTAACATTTAAAAACACATAGATAATGTTGTAGCAGCCATAATTTACATACCACCTCTATCAGTCCTCATTACTAAGTAAAAACTTATGTCTAATTACACGAAATTCTCTTAATTAACCTGAAGAAGTTTGTAGTGTAAAACCTTTAATCATTATATAGTATCAACTGAGAATATCTATAAGATTCAGATACATTGCCAGGTAGATATGCAGTCATGGTTAATTGGTATTAATAAAACGAGCAATGGAAATGAAATACAGCGATGTGTGTCGACCTTAGTTGGCATAGTTTGTAGTCAGGTGTAACGGGTGAAGTAATGTTGGTAACTTTGTAAGGACATTTAATAGATAAGTCAGAAATTTAACTACCTTTTTTGAGTCAAAATCACAAGCTAAAGCAATACTAAAAATATTAAATTTATTGAAAAAAATTTATTACCGAATGCGTGTTCTACATTTATGCATCTTAACGCATGCGTGCCGCTTGCAAACCCAAGTACACTCCCAACTTTAAAAAAAGTGACCATATCACCAAACCATCGAAGCATATCTATGAGTTTGCCTTCTGTTGTGTTTTCTTCTGATAGGAGTTATAAGGCAGGGTACAGTCAGATGTGTGAGGCACTCGTTAGCGAACATGCGCCGTTCTGCCTACATCTTAATTAAGAGAACGGAGTACGGTACCCGGTGCAGCCACAAGAAAGTACTGGCCGAAGTTATAACGTATTATTTATTTTTATCTATACTTAATATTATAAAGCTGAAGAGTTTGTTTGTTTGAACGCGCTAATCTCAGGAACTACTGGTTGGAATTGAAAAAATATTTTTGTGTTGGATATTCCATTTATCGAGGAAGGTTATAGGCTATATAACATCACGCTACGACCAATAGGAAATAAATAAATAAATAGGAGCGGAGCATAAATGAAAACGGGAAAATGTCCACCCGTGCGAAGCCGGGACAGGCCGCTAGTGTAATTATAATTATGCTTTTTGCATACACCTTAATATTAAGTTTCATGAGCTAAGAAGCAAGTTTATCGACAATTATCCTGTACAATTCATATTTTTAGGCAATTACTGTATTTCCTAACAGAAAAACCCAATTATTCTTGTAATGGTGTTCATTAACGACCGCTAAATAAATAATGTCCTTTGTGTATGAACTCGAGCACTAATTAAGTTCGAATTTAAATAATAATTAAGTTAATTATCAGTGTTGTACAGTC
The DNA here is from genome assembly GCA_910594945.2 of Amphipyra berbera. Taxonomy (NCBI): domain Eukaryota; kingdom Metazoa; phylum Arthropoda; class Insecta; order Lepidoptera; family Noctuidae; genus Amphipyra; species Amphipyra berbera. The sequence continues at coordinate 6,675,008 of OU343144.1, read as the reverse complement.
ATGAGCAAAAGTATGATGTATACACATAATAACTTAAATAGCGAAATTGAAAAGAAAATTAAGGAAGGAGATATTGAACATTGGGGTTTATAATATCTGCGGACTCAAATTGTTACTAGGTATGAAGAAAATCACTTGAATTTCCCACATTGTATAAATATTTTGCTCATGACTGTACAGTCGTAGGTAGGTACCTACGTGATGTGGGGCAAGTTTACTAAAATGGTGGTGACTTATTGGTTTAATAAATAATAATCAATTGTGTGTGTTACATTATAGAAATTAATTCTATAACAAGGAAAGTTGACATCGTATGATTATAATTAAATAGGTATCGAAATTATAAAACGATAATATCAATAACAAAATTGTGGTTTAATTAAAATAATGATATAATGTTAGGGCTTATGTACAAAGCTGTTTATTTGTCGTTGTGTTAATTGGAATATTTAGGTTGGCCTTGGGTAATTTTTCCTGCTTCACCCAAAAATTCCATTCAATAAGACCAGTACCTATGTAAACAATAATGTAACATAATTAACGCACACCCTGAAAGTAGTTTGTTCAGAACCGTTTACTGAATCGATTTCTATCATTTTTAATATAGGTAATTTTTTATCCCAAAAATAATTAAAACTACGGAAATTAGTCACATTACCCCTGTGCAGTCAAAAGACACTGAAATAGACCGTAAATCAAGGCAAAAAGTCTTTTAAAAGTGCATTTTTATTTGTATTAATAAAAATTCCGTCATTCAATACAAAATAAACCTTATTTCAAGAACTTTAATTTAGAAAAAAACAATATATATACATGTTAAACTAAAATTTCAGTGTATGTATTATGATAATAACATATAATCTAATTGGGGTGTTTGAGGGTGTGCGTTAATTACGTTACATGTTGTATAGTTGTTCTTTCTCGAAGTTATAAATATTTACACAGCCGCTACCTCTGAATAATATTGGTAGAAGAAGAAGTAGAGATCAGTTTTGGTCAGTCGGAGGGTAAAAATCTTCCCTAACATACACAAACATGAGTGTAAGTTTGGGGAGATTAGGCCAAAGAAAAGATGGATGGATTGTGTGAAGGATGATATGCGTAAGAAAGGAGTGAGTACTGAGATGACGACTGATAGAGGAGAATGGAAGAGGTATACGTGGTGTGTTAACCGCACCTACTGTGAGATAAGGTCAGGGAGATGATGAAGTCCTCCTAGGGTTCTTGATAAAAGTGACATCTCTCTATCCGTGGGAGTCACGGGGGAGACTGGAGAGGATTACGAGAGAAAAAAAAGTTTCTAAATTGATCATTTGCACAAGTCCTTAACCTGCACTTATTTATTGTTTTTCAATAACTCCACAATCTCATCCCACCGGGCCCCTTCCTCCATCGGATATCTAGATGCACTGCAATTTACCATCCATACTTAGTTGCCATTCCACCAATTCGCACTAAGCGCTTCCAAAGATCCTTCATAATGCGCACTGCAAAAGAGTGGAACTCACTACCTGCGTCTGTGTTCACGAACGCATTCAACCTGAATCTCTTCAAAGTTAGAGTTAACAGGCTTCTTCTGGGTAAGCTCACTCCATCGTAGACTTTGTCTGTAGACTTTATCCCTGTCTCCTTTGACCTAGACTAGAGTCAAGAGCAAACCGATTAAAAAAAAAAAATTTTTTTTTTATTAATTAGCCAAACCGATAAACTTTTGAATAACTTAGCAGGAAAAGAGTTGTGGTAAAGTAGGTAGCTATAAGTTCATATTTGGTTTAGGTTTTAAACTATTGTAGCTATTAATTGTTATTTGCTACATTGATTGTATATTATCATTCCCTAGTTTTATCCTATTATGTAGGAATAAGCTTTTAGTCTACCCAGATGCGAATGAATATTATTATTTTATATGGAAAGAACGTCATCCGTCTGTCTATATTCTTTACTTAGTTAAGTATTAAAACAAAAATTATCGATCTACTTTTAAGAAACACATTAAATTTAAACTAAATGCAAGGCATTAGAACCGTACTTTCTCACGTCCATACCAACTTATTAGGTCGAATATTGATGAGCAATTAAGGTCGGTGTTCAAAGCAATCTCGGGGATGGCGATAAGCACATTTGTTGTCCCCGACGCAACACTTATGCTAATCTCCCGACTTGGCTTGCCATCGCCTGGCTCGCCTGCATAGACGGCAATCGGCGGTGGTCCTGTAACGAATAGAAAAAAAACAATTGAAGATATGTATAGTAATTGTGAATGCGAAATTTGATAAGGATAGAGATAGCTTAGCTTGTGGTGTAGAGAAAAGGTTTTACTTGGAAAGTAGTCTTTGGAAAGGTAATTCTAGAAAGATAAAGAGTTTTGTTATTAGTTTATGGGTCTCCAATAAAAGCTGTACAGAACTAATCCATTATAAACTTGAAAATAAAATTATAAGAATAAAAATTAAAAACAAAAGTTTTGATGCAGATTATACCTCAGTCTTTGTTGCTACATAGAAAATACAAAGTAGGTACCATAACGTTTTTGAACTTAGTTTTCAATAGCTTGGAGTCAAAGATTCAGAAGAAGCGAGGACCGATGCAGTGACCACTTCGATCCAAAGTGGCGCCACTTGGTGAATTTTCAGCTTCAAATTAGGCCCCATTGTGGGTCTAGGGTTCGGTAGCCCGTGAAAAGAAGCGCAGCTCAGGTTGGTAGGTTGAGAAATTCCGTGATAAAAAAGAGAATCGTTTAAAATTTTCTAATCTATATAGGATAAAAGCTCAATTCTCTGTCCATAATGATGTGCTGGTACCTACGCTTATGTATGGAAGTGAATGTTTGTCGTGGTAGAAGAGGCATGAAAGTAGAATAAATGCCGTGGAAATGCGTTCCTTGCGAAGTAGGTACACGTATTCAAAGTACCAATAGTAATCTATCGATTGAGGAATCATATGATGAGACAAAGTTGCGGTTTAAAAGACGATGTAGTGATATAAATTGAAAGGAGTATGCTTAGGTGGTTTGGTCATGTTGAGAGAATGAGTGAACGGTGATTAACAAAAGAAATTATAAGTCGGATGTCAGTGGAAACGCCAGTAAAAGAAGCGTAGAAGGACATACATCGGTGTTATTGGTGATGTTCTTCTCAAAGGACAGGTGCGTAGTAGGTACTCCCAACCAGCGTACGTGTGCGTGACAAGATGTATGAATGTGGATGAAGCGAAGGGAGTATGTAAGAATCGGAGCATGTTGCGTTCTATAGTTTCTGTCTACCCCCATGGGAAAAAGGCGTGATTTTATATACGTATGTATGTATAATATAGAACGGCTTCAAAATTCCGTGAAACATCAATTATTGTATAATTTCCTGAGACACGACACTCGTCAAAACATTATTTAGTCATATTGATTTACCGTTGTAGTTGACCATAATAACATCCGTTTAAACTATCTCCGACCCATACAATGGTGAACAATAATTTCTATTAGGCACAGGCTATAACTCATAATTGCTACAACTGCCGCACAAACAACTGATTGTTAGCAAAATGAAACGAACATTATCCTATACAAAACACCTTTCTTTTACCTTTGACTTATCGATTTCCCTCGTAAAATTTATGAAGATTACCATCGACAATCACGCCTACTCTTAAGAAATCAATGGACACTCAAGCTTTGCTTCTACCAAAGATTTATTAGTCCCTATTCGAACATAATCTCAACTAATTCACCGTAGAAAAACGTCGGGTTTATAGCCAGCAGGACAATCGCTCCTTTGTCGCTCGCCTCAATATATTTTAAATGACTGCACGATACGGCCTCTCGTGAAGCCGATCCCATTGTGACTGACGATGGACGTTCCTTTTTCGTAATCGAATGCGGGATATTTATTTTGAATTAAGAATAATTTCTTTTTTAGCTGCCGTCTGTGGACGTGTGCCGAGCATTAGCGGCCTTTGTTGACGCTATATTAATGAACTTTGAAATACTTTGAATATCAAATGGGGTTCTTTTTTATTCTTTTGAACTGGACTACCGCATCGTTTAAGGATTTTATTCGGAATACGTCATTTGTTCAAAGTCAAAGTTTTTTATGTCAAATAGACCAGATTTCAGGCACTTTTAAAACGTCAAAACTAGGTGCACGTTTCCAAAAGGTAGGTTCTATGGAGAAGAGCCGGCAAGAAACTCCATGAATACTCTTTTCAAAATAGTAATTTATAACAAATTCCATTACAGTAGTGTGAGAAATAGAATGAGAATAATGCAGGTTAATGTAACAAATAAACTCACATAAGAGTAACAAATAGAAAAATATGCCTTCTAGGATTGCCATAGCAGTTAAGGGCTGACCAGTCCCGTCAGACGGCACCCGTTCACGAGCATGACGTGCACATCCGCATCGGTCAGCTCAACCATATTGTAGGGAACCCAACGACCGGATAAACAACGCCACCATCAGTGAGCATGACAGACTCATACTACCAGACAATAGGCAGTAATATGATATGATTATAGGTGTATCATTAATAGCTGCATGATGCTCATACTTTACAGTTTGGAATGAAGTAAAGCGATATTATTAAAATAATAATTATAATACAAAAACCTATTTTGCCAGAGTATTATACAATAAATAATAATTAAAATGCAAATTGAATAATTTGAATAATCAGTAAAAAATATTAAAATTGATAAAATAATGTACAGGTTATTTTAAGTCAATAAAAAAGAAGAATACCAGAAGTAAACATTAAAAATAATGTCCGTACAAAAGATAATAAAAATAATATAATACAAGCCAGGTTAGACAGGGCCAGAGGCTCGCAATGTGCAGAACGGAGTTTCTGTTGAACTATTTCTGACGGTTTCTCATAAGGGTTTGAACCACTAGTTAAAAATGGTCATCACTAGGTTTGGACCGTAACATTTGAAAATATGGGTCAAGAATCCGGCAGCAACAGTTTTGGGTCAACCTTAAAGTGATTGGATAACAATAAGAATTGACAGTGGCTCAATATTATTTATCAAAATTCATCATCGCACCAATCCAGTTATAATTAGATTCTTCTTCTTTTCGCGTGGTTAGTGACTAACTTGGTGTCAGAGTTTATGCCGGCCATGGGCCTCTAACTTGGTTTCACATGCCGTCAAGAAATATCTCTCAGGCATGCCGGTTTCCTCACGATGTTTTCCTTCACCGTTTTTAAGCAAGTGATAATTTTACAATACGCACATGAAATCGAAAAGTCTTGAGTATTCGTCAGTCAAACCACTAGGTTATCACTGGTACACTTTACCGGGCGAAATATAATCGGTTCTTCCACCCTTCAGATACATGGAAACGCAATAGTTCGTGAACTAATGGAGATAGAACTGGAAGAGCCAACATTGAAGCTGTCGTTACGAGGCTGTATTACTAACGTCAACTACTCACATGAGATTGACATGGATAATTCTGTACAAGTAACTTAATGATTCACCAATTCATAAAAGATTAAACCTTCACTGACAAATCATGACGAAAGGTTTCAACAAACAATTAATATACGCAGTCTCCTCAGTTCACATGTTAAGTCAGTTTGCATTGTTTGACAAAACAACATGGCGTCGGGAGGTTTACACTCGCTTACATTAACACTTTGCTAATTGAAAACTGTGTCCCGCGATACTAAGATGGATGATTGTGAGTTCTGTTAAGCGTTTTCTTGGGGGCTAAGTTCCATGTTATTCGTAAGTTAGGGAATATTTGACAAGAATAATAAACCTTCAGAAATTACCTACCTTATCTTTATTTTTACATAGTATATAAAAACATTTTTACAAAAAATTTAAACCGACTTCAAAAAAGAATAAAATGATTACCATATAAAATTAACAGTTTCAGAAGTCGGTGCTGATCCACGCTGAACCAAATTGAAGGCACCGACTTCTGAACTGTTAATTTTATATGGTAATTATTTTATTCTTTTTTGAAGTCGGTTTAAATTTTTTGTAAAAAATGTTTTTATTTTTTTCATTTTAGTGGCCTTAATTAAAACTTGGTTAATTAGAACTTGGTTGGACCTACTAAAGACGCTGCTCGTAACATAATCACATCATCACAATATGCGTACTGTTCGTCATTGAGGAGTTCCATTGTCTATCTCCGAAGTTCTTCATCAGATCTTCACCAAATTTAAATTGGACCAACTTCAAAGTATACCCTATCCATTAAAAAAAGAATCATCAAAATCGGTTCACAATTGGCGAAAATATCGATGAACATACACGAAAAAAAAAAAATACATACAGACGAACATAGTAACCTCCTCCTTTTTGGAAGTCGGTTAAAAACAAGATCGCTCCCGCTGTCTATACGCTTAGATGTTTTAAACTACGCAACGGATTTTAATGCAGTTTTCAGCAATAGATAGAGTGATTCAAGAGGAAGGTTTATATGCCCCACATTAGTATCTACATTGCACCCGTGCGAAGCCGGGGCGGGTCGCTAGTTATATTAATAAAACAAAGATAGAAAAATTTAAATTCATAATTTTATTTTGACAGGAGAAAAATAATAGTTTTGATTTCTCCTGTTGGATTTAACCTGTATAAAAAATCTGATGCAGTAATTTTTTACGCTAATAAAGTTTTACCGAATAAAAAAATCAAGACTTTTTCCGTTGGTTTCAGAGATTAGACGCCGTGGCCTCACACTATGGACCTACATAATCAATAATAGTGTAAAAGTCTACTAAAAAGTGTAACTATGGTGTCTATCTACGAAATGGGAGCTAAACTACAAAAGTACTGCCACATTAGGCCAACAAAAAATAACATTTATGGCCAAGCCACATCTGACGGAAGATACGTCTCGTCGCCGATCTTCCGCCGGTAGGTACACATAATTCCGTACAAACATCTCACACCGTATACATTTGAACGAAGATGCGTTACTAAAATACCTTAAAGCCACATCTTCCGTCAGATGTGGCTTTGCCCTTTCTTATACAAAGTTAGTCGGAAAGGGGGTACTAAGCCGAAAGGGTGTTAAAGTACCCATAATAAGGGATAACTTTTGTTCTACAACTTTCCCCAAAACTCGATAGTTTAAGAGAAATAGCTTATCAAAGATTTCGTAAAAAATATGCTAAAATCTATCTGTCCATAGCTATGATCAGCTGTGTTTACTATTTAGGTCATATTTGGGGTCACAGATTAGAAACTTAATTATCTGAATTCATAACTAAAGCAGATGTTTTTTTTTTAAAAAACTAAAATAAAAATCTTTGTGCATGCAAATAAAAACTATCGAATTGTCAAATTTTAACACTTGCTTTAAAATAGTCATCAGTGATAGTTTAAGTGGCCCGCGGCTTAGTACCCCCTTTCCGACTAACCTTGTATAAATACGTACGTTACGTGTAATGTATAGTAAGTTCCAATAAGTAATAACATTCCAAGGTCTCTAATTGATAGTATTCAACATTGAATGAACATTGTGTGACTTACTCATGCCAATATAGATGCATCTAATTTTGCATTAAATGACGTCATCGTAGACCATGAGTTATTAAGCTAGACAATGACACGATTCTATAGAACAATATATTATTATTGTAATATTCTATACAGAGTGTAAACGAAATCATGTAATTTCTTCAAACCTCGTGATGTACTGCTGACATATAGATTAACCCACTACGGGGCACTTTAACATTCAATAAAAAATAATACAATTAGTAAACATCAATTCTTAACGTGAGGCATATTAGCGCCCCGAGCGAATTGCGCGGCTACTGCTCGCCGCGCGGTCATTTAACTCGGGGCGCTAAAATGCCTCACGTGAAAAACACATGTTTACTTCTTGTATTTTTTTTTATTGAATATTTAATTATCCCTTTCAGAGTTAATGTATGTATGCCAGTAGTACACCACGAGATTTAAAGGAATTACATGATTTCGTTTACACCCTGTATATATATATTTATTAGTTTTATGCGGTTTTCAATTCCATTAGTTCTCAGAATATGACTTCAAACTATTTTTACATAAACTTGATAATTACCTACTAATTCACGTCGGCGTAACATTTTAATTTGTAAATATTAATTGTTTGAACATAACTACATTGGAATTTAAACTTTACTATGCCAAAAATAGAGTTAACAGTTTAGTTTTTATGTGCGCTATGATTAATCACGTGTGGTCATTGATGATCAAATCTAAATAATTATTGTGTTATTTTTTAGCGTGTTTGTTTGTGCACGTGCGAGTGTGTGGGTGACGTCATTGTAAAAAATAGCGGTTACCTATGTACCTACGTTATAAATCGTGGAATGTTATTGAATTAACTCGAAGTGTTTATAAGTTATTAAATGAAATGTTTAAGCAATCTGTGTTGCTTGAATTAAACTAGCGGTTGCTGCGGCTTTGTTCGGTTTCCTTGAGAAAATTCGTTTGAGGAAAATAACTAATTCTTGTACCGAGGACAACAGTTAGTAAGTACCTACAGTTATAATTATTTATAGTACTATTATCTTTTATTCCTAGAAATTGTATTCCTAGAAAAAATATAAAGAACATTTAAAAAAATAATAGTCCACTAATAGGTGGTCAGGGCCTCAGAGAGAGGAACCTCCTAACAATACGCGCCGTGTCCGGAAGTACCGCTTTCTGTATCAGGCCCTTGATCCAGGTGCCCAACGCGAGCCTCATCAGATGTTGGTCGAGGCTCTTGGCTAAGCCATTGGCCGTTACAATTATCGGTACAACTATTGCTGAGTCAACGTCCCACATGTCGACAACCTCGTGTGCCAAGTCTTGATACTTAATTTCTTTATCCTTCTCGGCTTTCACAAGGTTCTCGTCATGCGGAATAGTGATATCAACAATCATTGTGAGACGATCTATCACATATATAGTATTTATTATTAGTTATAGTATTTTCACATTTTCGTAACACTTAAACATAGCTAACAATATTGTTTTGTGAACCTTCCTAATTAAACCACTTAGCCCGGTTTATCCCCTAAAGGTAAAGTCGTGAAGGCAAGTAAGAAAACACAATTACTTGATATTGTTAGCGACACAGATTAACAGGTAAACTTGTGAAGCGATCGATAAGTCGCATCTCGGGGTACGTTAAACCCATTAAGGATTTCTCTTGAACGTGCGCATTCAAGGGTTAGGACCTCGGGCTATTCTGTAATGAAGATGACATGAATTAGCGAGATGAGAGTTTTATTGCGTTTGTATTGTACAGACATTTTTATCATTTTAAAATAGATACTTATACATATAAGGTCCAACCAAATTTTTATATAGTATTCAATACCATTAACTAAACATAACTATGCAAAAAATAACGAGATCGAAGTGTTTATTATTTTAACCAACAACTTTTTACATTTCTTTTTTTAAATCATTTTTCGTGTTGCAGTTTACTTAAAACACGGCGCACAACGTAGCGCGCGCCCCGGCAGCGGTCGATGTATAATAAATGGATGAGTTTATTCTTAGAGAGCTTACAGGCAATATAAAACATTATTTTTTGGTTAGAAAAAAAAACATTATTTATTTTTGTTCCAAAATATTTAATATGGCGGTTTTTGTTTTGATAATTGTAAGCTTTTAATTTGATTGTATTAAAAAAACTTATACCCACCTAAAAAATATCATAAAATGACATAATACGTTCGGCTATCGTTATATTGTAGGTGTCTACTCAAGAGCGAGCGAGGTGGAGGAGTCTGCAAGAAAAGCCAACTTTAGCAGAATTTCAGGATTACAATAGAAGTTCTCCTTATTTTTCCTTAATATTTTCTTTTTTCGTCCTACTGCAAATGTCTACTGTTCTGCCTAGCTTTTTCCCAACTATGTTGGGGTCAACTTCCAGTCTAAACATATGCGGCTGAATACCAGTATTTTACAAGGCGCGACTGCCATCAGACCTCCGCAACCCAGTTACTAGACAATGCCAATATCCTAGGGTTAGACCGGTTATCCGACATTTCGGGCTTCTGACTTCCCGTAAAGACTGTCATAGGTATTCATATGACATATGAACCGACTGTTTTCGATGTGTAATGAACGGTCACCCACCCACACGCTGACCGCGGCAACCGCAGCTTAACCTCGCAAATCATACGATCCGCGCGGTTGGTAATTAGCCACAAACCTGCAAAGGTCTACTGGTAACCACCATTTACATTGTTAAATAAAGTTAGGGCTTCAAAAGTTGCAGAATAAATCCAGCTATCTATAGAATGATCAGAGCGCGCTGGGTGCTAGGCGCGCGCTTCATCTAATTTGTAATTACCGCCGCGCGCCGCCAGAGAGCGCTTATTAAGTTATTACAGCGCGACAATGCGCCAACATCGCTTATTTTAACTTTAAGTGTTTTCTTAGAAAGCATTTTTCGAAACTGGGTTGTTATTAATGTAAAAGGTACCTAAGCATACTCTTTACCTTAGGTCAGATTTTACCAATTTCAGATATTGACAGCTTTTGTAGGTACAGAAAATCTAACAAAACGACAAAACAAAATTCTTCACATAAAAGTTATCATAAAGCTGTTTCAGGCCTGATTTTTCAATGCTTTAAGAACACTAGATAAGCTATTCTTTCGATAGGTATAGTCTTGGAGTAGCTTTTTTTATCGACAAAATCTGTTCTTATTTCTAATTAATGATACGATGTGTTAGTTGTGTTATTGTGAGATCTTTTCTCAGTAATCAAATAACTTAATTAAAATATAGATGAAAAGCTTATAGACGCCAACATTATTTAAACTAATTAAGTCAATCAGTAAAAAGCAAATCATGATTCAAGATCTAAGATAAAGAGAAGAGCTAGAAATAAAACCGTAACTAATTAAAATGTACATCTAATTAGTAGATAATTACAGGCGCCAGAGTCTCCTTATAAAGTTATCAACTGCAAAGCGACATAACGTGGGTGTACTTATTGCTAAACACGCTAAGTATCTTCAAGTTCATTCTGCCTAGCCTTTTCCCAACTATGTTGGGGTCACCTTCCAGTCTAACCAGATGCAGCTGAATACTAGTATTATACATGGAGCGTCTGCCATCAGACCTTCGCAACCCAGTTACCTACTGGGCAATGCCAACGTCCTAATATTAGACGGTTCGACAGAATTTCGGGCTTCTGACTACCTGTAACGACTGTCATAGGTATTCGTATGACACCTTGACCGACGATTTAACGTACTCTCGGAGGCACGTCAGACCCCTCGTCTTAATGTATAACGAACGGTCACCCATCCACGGACTGACCGTGGCAAGCGCAGCTTAACCTTACAAATCATATGATCCGTGCGGTTGATAATGAAACCCTCGCTAAGTATCTTCAAGTATTTTATAGAAATGGAGGTTATTAAATTGATTTTACCACCGTCTCGTTGGTCTAGTGGTGGCAAGCGCGACTGCTGATCGTGAGGTGCTGGGTTCGATCCCCAGGTTGGGCAAAAAGTGTTATTGGGTTTTTACATGTGGAATTCCTCAGTAGCAGCCCGGAGTTTGCATTTGCGCCCGGTTGATGGCAATAGACTCGCTCCCTTTTACATGGGACTTTAACATAACGGCGAAATGAGGGTGTTACTATTACTATACACCTCTGCATAACCCTTCGGGGAATATAGGCGTGATGTTATGTATGTATATTGATTTTAATATTATTTATTTACACACAGATGACTTGATCATCCATTGGGTCACCCGCGCGAGCGACGGCGCAACGAATATTCCCAAGGAGGGTTGATGTCAGCCAGGCGGCCGGTCATAAAACAATAAGCCAAAACCAATAACAACATGGATTTATGAAATAGGTACATGTTGTGCCGACCCCACCTAGTGTGGGATAAGGGCAGGAAGAAGAAGAAGATGACTTGATCATAAAGCCAGGAGAATATAATTGCTCATATTGAACTGAATGTGCGCACGCGTCTTCAGGCGACAATTAACGGTCTTAAGGGAATAGCCTTTTACCACAATGCACAAAAAAACAACCTGTTCTCTACCTCATGGCAAAATAATCAAACGCTACCTACTCAATTTTAAATTGCCGTTAATTTCGTGCTGTCACCCTCACTTCGCCTTAGAGTGACAGTGACAACACGATAATTGAGTATTTGGCCATTAGAAACTATAACTTGGTAAGCCTCGTGTGCCTGTAATTATCCCGCGAGGTCTTTATATATTTACCAGCGGCCCGTCCCGGCTTCGGACGGGTGGAAAGAAAAAAACACTTTGCCCGACCTAGAGATCGAACCCAGGACCTCACGATCAGTAGTCGCGCTTGCCACCACTAAATCAATGAGGCAGTTCATAATGAAGAAAGTATAAAGAATAACCTTTAAAGAAGCTTTCAAAATTAAATCTTATGGATTAGTTGCGATACATTCTGTAATTTCAACACTGATGATGCATTATTTTGAGTTAGAGACACCAAAATTGCTTAATATTGTAATATTACAGACACCTCTCTTATAAGCATACTAGCGGCCCGTCCCGGCTTCGCACGGTTGGTCATTTTCCCCGTTTTTGCAACATTTTTCATTTATCCTCCGCTCCTATTAGTCGTAGCGTGATGTTATATAGCCTTTAACCTTCCTCGATAAATGGACTATCCAACACAAAAATAATTTTCGATTCCAACCAGTAGTTCCTGAGATTAGCGCGTTCAAACAAACAAACAAAGAAACTCTTCAGCTTTATAATATCAGTATAGAATTCAGATGTAAACCGGCCTATTCTTAGTGACTCTAGGCTGAATAGATAGAAAGTATGATTTGCGATATGTACAAGATACAATAATTTCATTTTCATTATAAAGCTCTGTTCATTTAGGTATCTTTTATCTTATAGTAAGTGCTTTTTTGACTGATATTTTTTCTGCCTAGCTTTTTCCTAGTTTTTTCCCAACTATGTTGGGGTCAGTTTCCAGTGTAACCAGATGCGGCTGAATACCAGTATTTTACACGTTGCGACTGCTATCAGACCTCCGCAACCCATTTACTGCGCAATGCCGATATCCCAAAGTCAGACCAGTTGTCAGACTTTCGGGCTTTTGACTTCCCGTAATCAACTATTATAGGTATTCGTATGATACCCGGGACCGACTGTATAATGTGTTCACCGAGACACGGAGTGGTCTCGATGTGTAACGAACGGTCACCCATCCACGGACTGACTGCGGCAAGCGCAGTTTAACCTCGCAAATCGTATGATCCGCGTCGTTGGTAATTAGCCATGAGCCTCCTCAAGTGTGTTTTTGACTGTATATAGATATAATATCCTTATGTTCATGACCTACATTGGACTGTCATGTATACAGCGAAGAAGAAAGATGTTCTTTTTGTTCTTAAAAAATCTTAAATATTGTCTGTAGTTTGCAACACAGTAAAACGTGTCAAAAATGTCTTTGGTCTTATTTATTCCTTTCATTTAAAATCACATTTGTTTATCACAGATTCCACCTTATACCTATCATTGCACATTGCGACAAAACCCAACAATTATCGTGCACATATTCGAACTTGCAACTCAGGGAAGCGATTCCATCTTAGTACATTCGAATCTCAATACGATCAAAATACATTATTGTTACCGACACTCTAATATCCACCCTATTCTTACCAACCCAAACGTCCAAATTCCCTCGTAATGGTACAGACAGATTTAAGGTAAACTCCACTGCATAATCAACTTTATTGATATACAGATAGGGTTTAATTCAGCGTCTGTGTTAGTAGACAGTGGTTTGGTTAGGCACAGTCGTGACTGGTCGGTTGACGCGCTCTAATGAAGTCGTAAGGCCTGGCTGCTCGCACACATCGACCGTGCATGTTCCTTAGTATGGAATATGTTAAAGGATATAAACAAGGAGCTTCTATATTTGAATTTTTGGAGTTGGAGACGAGTTTCTTTGAACATGAATTCTTTTAGTTCTTCTTGCGTTGTGTTCTACTCACTAAGCAATAGATCGACTCCAGAAGAAGAATAGGTACCTGCATTTAACTCTGATTCCAATCACTTGCTTTCAGCAACTGGGTTTGAAGAAGAGTAAATGCCTTTATCGATAAAGGTCAGGATTACTTACGCAGAAAAATAACTTAGATGAAGTGCTGAAATGCGAACTGAGGAAAATTAATTTTGTGAATAAAATGTCTGTCTTAGTTACTTTGAAATCATGGATTGTTCATTCGGAATAAGCATCGGGAGAATTGTTGATAAACCCATCGAAAATTCAGAATCTGAAATAATTCTAATATTGGTGTTTTTTCGTTTTTTTTCAAAATGGCGTCAAGACAATATTTGTTTATTTTAGAAGAATGAAGTTCCCTCCTATAACCTAAAAACCCACATACTATAGAAGCCGTCTCCACACTGTCACGGACAGTAGAGCCTCGTCTCTCTGGGTGGCTCTTATTATAACTCATTAGCTCTCCGGGACACCCTGCACATAACTACACAAATTATCTCTTTTGACTCACCACTCGACCAGTATACTTAGACCCTCGACTTCTTTATGGGAGCCTAGATTTTGATCGAGATTTCTCACACTAGGCGTTAAGACTAGAAGTGTTAGGGGTCTAAATAATAGGTTCTAAGTATTATAACTATTTGGCAGGATTTTAGTATTTCATGTAATCTACTAAAATCACTAGTAACGTCTTCTCTAGTAGGTAATCCCTTGACTCGACAGTTGACTAGTTTACGATGAACCTTGCCATCTTTATGGGTGTCTAGATTTTGATCAAGATTCACACGAGGCCCTTATAAGCTTAGTTCAAGAAGTTTAGTACTAATTGTAAGAGCTCTATCCATCTTATAATGTCAGATATCGGAGCGTATAATGTCATCATAATAAATATTATGTTTCGAAAGCTAAGCAGGTGCTTACTTAGTACTTGTTTGATAGAACTTTTGTGGTATATCATCTTACGATTACACAAATTATGTCTCTTTTTACTTATCTAGAATGAAAAGTGGTTTGCCGTCTTAGTATGAGCCGAGTCTCTGAGATCAAGGCTCTCACATTTGTCATGGAGTGTAAGAACATTTGGGTACTTGCGACCAAATTATCGATAACTCCATCTGTCACAGTCCTCTGCCACAGTCATAAGCTTCGCCGAAACTCTCGGATTTCTTTTCATGGTCCACCGTGCTCATCCACCGCCGTGGAGCCCGTCTCTCTCCCAGTCCTCCCACCAGCAACGCCCTAAGCCGAGATCCAAGTCCCATTAGGGGTCGCCCTTAGTGCTGTTATTGCTAGTAGTCATGATGTTAGTAGTTAGCTTAGGTTAAGTATTTTACTTTGCCCCCATTGGCTGGAGACCCTTCAGGTCTCGCCTATAACTGCCCAGTTACATAGAAATGGACTGCAAAGACCATCTACAAGCAGACAAATAAAAAAAAAGTAAAAAAAAAACACGGATTTCTTTTTGAAACGTACTTTCCGAACTCTGATATTTGTATGATCAGCTAAATTACTCCCAGCCAGCTAAATTAATGTTCATTGATTCAACACGAACTCTGCACTCAGTACTCCAACCTCTTCATTTCCCATAGACCATTCTCACAGCATTTGGCGTTAGTTTACACAATTTGCTAATGTAATTTACCTCAAGTTTACACTTGTCTAGTACCCACGGTACATCTATCGGCCGCCATGTTTACTTGTTTTAGGGAGTGGGTACACTGCTGGATTTTATACCGGTTGTGTTGAATCTAGCTTACAGCTGTTTTCATTCATCAAGCTATCTATTGGTGGTTTGGGCAAAGAGAAAGAGACGGAAACTAGATATTTATTTTATGTAACTGCTGTTGAATTTAAATTTTTAATAGTAAAACCTTTGATATCGATAGGTACCTGCACACCTGAGAGGGTTGTAAAAAGTTCTCGATGGTGTGTGTAGTCCACCAACCCGCACCAGGCCAGCGTGGTGGACTAAGGCCTAAACCCTTCTCATTCTAAGATGAGGTCCGTGGCCAGCATTGAGACAGTAATGAGCTGATTATGTTATGTATGTTTATCGATCGGTATTAAAAATGTGTGAAGATTCTGTTTGACTTCAATATCTGAACTTATTTGAAAAATAAAGGTAAGGAGAGATGGTTGGCTAAACAGTGAGCCAACAATAACCCGATATGGTTACCATTGCTTGTTAGGACCAAATCAAAAAATAAGTCCAATCGGATCGCATCTGAATATTGAATCGGCTGATTTAAAAACTCCGTTTTAATGAAACCAAACAATCGATCGATAAAAAATGTTGTGTGTGCACTGCCTAACCAACCAATAGGAAACTCTCTATTACGTCAGTACTCAGTATAGGATGTATGTTCAGAATGGAACTGTTGAACATTAGCGGCCTCACTAGTTTCTTCCGCTGCAAGTTTCCCGTACGACTTTCCCACATTATATGAAATATGTGCGTTGCCAAAGGACTTTTAGGAGCAGTGTTTAAAAAAGCTTTTCCGCAATGTTCTGCTTTAAAATAGTGTCATCTATTATAGTAAGCAATGGTCGTTTATTCCATTGCTGGATATTTAGACCATTTCAGAAATATATTTGGTTTATTTTTGGAAGATATATGTGTACTGAAATTTTGTTGCCAGGTCATTGTATTAAATTGTATTCTCGATGTCAAGATCCGCAGCCGTACTTACCACTAGGTCAATAATGAGGTAAGCCAGAGTAAGGTAAACCTATCTTTCAAATCCCACCAAAAATAAAAAAATAAAATCCAAACGTATTGTCAGAACTGTGATTAGATAAGTGAAAAAAAATCCTCTGAAATGAAGAAATTATGCCAAGTTCCTTCCTACACCTTATTAGTAGTGTTTTAATACAGGGCACACACAGTATCGGAAAAAAATAGTGAATTGTTATACAAAACCAAACTCGGCAAGTTTTCATTAAAGATCTAAGCAATATTGAGACCCATGAAAACTGGCCGTTTGGTCTCTATAAGGTCGGACTAGACAAAACAAACTAGGACTCCAAATTGAGCCTTCAAATGACCACAACGCTTCTAGGCTGATGATGCCTAAAATAGCTCTGAAAAGTAACCAAATAGACTGCTCAGTAAGGTTTACACAAACGTTTGAGGTAGGTATCGTAAACGTATAGCTAATGTAAGCGAGTTTTGAATCACAAATACATGTCCCGTAGCATTTTGGTATTTTTTTTTGCGATGTGCGCAATTTGTATCATACACAGATCTGAATAAAGTTTTCAATTTCATTTGATAGTATGAGCGAAACGAGTATTTTCTATTCAAAATTCACTTACATTAACTTTACCAACTCTACTATAGGACAAAACAAGGTTTTATTGTTCCTTCCCTTTGTATATAAAATCAATGTGAAGACAATATTTCCCACCGTCAAGTGTTAACTACCATAAGTGAGAATACTCGTGAGTCCAGGACTTGGGCCCCGAGTGTTACTGGCACCATTAGCACCGGTTAGGGAAATTAGAGCATTGCATTTGCCTTGATGGGTTTGTGAGCTGTCATACTTGATTCTCCGTGTATTGAGTTTTTGGAATTGGTGTGTGAAAGAACTGAAATTGGAAACAAAGATGATGGTGGTGGTACTAAGTGGTTAATGTTAGCGCAATTTTGGTAAGCGTTGATTGATTAGTGGGTTTCCTGATGGACGTCTTGGGCAATAGTAGTTAAGGTTTGGGATTGGTAAACGATTTGGTGTTAGAAGTAGGTATACCAATGCACTTCTATCCCTGACAAGAATCAAAGATTGATATGGGAGGATATTTAAATGATGTTGCGGTTATTAATTACTCGTCGATTAAGGAAATGAAAGGAGCATATAGATAGGTTGTGTCTAACACCCATATTCTAAGACGTTACTCCAAAACTTACTCGACTCATACTCGACTCAGAACGGCCTCGAAAACACCTTCAAAATTGTATTCTTAGTTGCAATTTCGAGTGAACTTTGAGGTTCCTCAACGGAGTCATTACGTCATAATTTGAATTATCTGCATCGCGCAAATAACGCCGCGATAAACAGTTGTAAGGATTATCGTAAGCATATTCGATAAAGTCTTTAAAATTCATTTTTGTTACATACGAACTTTGACTCTTCCTTCCTTAAGGTAGGTTCCGAGGTACCTTGAGTTTGACAGATGATTCCTTACCTTGACTGAGGAAAAATCTCGAGTCGAGGACGTTTATGTCAACTATAACTACCGAAAGGCTGAGTCGAGGTGAAGTCGAGTCGAGTAAGTTTTGGAGGAACGTCTTAGAATATAGGTGTAAGGCTTTGGAATTAAAAAAAACATCGTAGTAGGAATTTAAAAAAAAACTCCCCATACCTCGGGGAGCACGTTAAACCATCGGTCCCGGGTGTCGTAAGAGTACCTATGTCAGTCGTTACGAGTAATCAGAAACCCAAAAGTCTGACAACCGGTCTAACCTTAGGATATCCGCATTGCCCAGTTACTGGGTTGCGGAAGTCTGATTGCAGTCGCTCCGTGGAAAAACTGGTATTCAGCGGCATCTGGTTAGACTGGAAGCTGACCTCAACATAATTGAGAAAAGGGTGAGAGGACGAGTGGAATTAAAAAAAAACTATACAAAACTATTGACAATACCTAATGTAAAAAATATTTGTGTATTATGTTACTTTCACTGACTCATATTTACGTTCAAACAAACATAATATCCTCCACTACGCAATTTCTACCGCGCGGCCTTATAAAACACACTATTAACACGAAGCTCGGTTATATCTAGTAAATAGTTCATTTTCCAGCTCATCGCGGGTTGTTAGACAACATAAAATTCGACACGCTAGCATTGATGAGCAATTTGCGTTGAATGCACCATGTGATGTGTGGAGCTTAGGCTGGTGTCACAGTGTTATGGGAATATATTGACTGATGTGTTTATTGAGTAGGCTTAGAAATGGAAAGTGCGACAAAAGCACGTTTTATCTTGGCATGTAATAATAACATAACATCACGCTTGTATTCCCCGAAGGGTTGCGCAGAAGTGTATAGTAACACCCTCATTTCGCCATTATGTTTAATTCCCATGTAATAGAAGGCGAATTGCCATCAACCGGGCACAGATCCAAACTGCGGGCTGCTACTTAGGAATTCCACACGGAAAAACTCAGTAACACTTTGTCCGACCTAGGGATCGAACTCAGGACCTCACGATCAGCAGTCGCACTTGCCACTACTAGATCAACGAGGCAGTTCATAATGAAGAAAGTATACCTAAAGTCTAACCTTTAAAGAAGCTTTCAAAATCAAATCTTTTGGATTAGTTGCGATACATTCTGTAATTTCAACACTGATGATGCATTAGGTATTTTGAGTTAGAGACACCAAAATTGCTTAATATTGTAATATACCGGACACCTCTCTTATAAGCATACTAGCGGCCCGTCCCGGCTTCGCACGGGTGGACATTTTCCCCGTTTTTGCAACATTTTTCATTTATGCTCCGCTCCTATTTGTCGTAGCGTGATGTTATATAGCCTACAACCTTCCTCGATAAATGGACTATCCAACACAAAAATATTTTTTCAATTCCAACCAGTAGTTCCTGAGATTAGCGCGTTCAAACAAACAAAGAAACAAACAAACTCTTCAGCTTTATAATATTAGTATAGATTTAAAATTCGTAAGGTTGTGAAATAAGTAGTCACGTACCTACATTTTAAAACGAAAAATAATAATCAAAATACTGCCTAAGACCGCACAAAAATTGTGACGAGTTTGAGGAAAAATTAACAGAAAAATAGGTAACATTGTGCGTGAGATGAAGTCACTCAATAAATAAAATGGGTTGAGTAGTAAATAGTTTGAGTCATATCGCCACAATTAGGCAATTTGTGGTTAGAATTGAATAGTTGTTCAAGTATAGTAGAATAGTTTGTAAAATTAGATTGGTCAAGGAAAATGGTACTTACTGTCATCGTGTAGTGAAACATACCTATTGAACACGTGTCGGTTTTATCTTGTCGCTTTGAGTGTTACAATTCTATTTCCACCTTAAGTTCGTTCTGCTTAGCCTTTTCCCAACTATATTGGGGTCAGCTTCCAGTCTAACCAGATGCGGATGAATACCATTTTACACGGAGCGTCAGCCATCAGACCTCCGCAACCCAGTTACGTTACGTTAAGGTTAGATCGGTCGTTCATGCTAGACGCACCGGGCGCCGGAGGGCGCGTGATGATCTCCGGCCACCATAGTGAGTGGCCTGCGGGCGGCGGGTTAGGGGACCCGTCGTCCGACCAGTAACAGGCCCAGGGAGTATGGCCCGCCGTGTTCCGCGCGCCCCTCTCAGATGGAAGTGGGACAGAGGAGTAATTGTCCCACC
Source organism: Amphipyra berbera (assembly GCA_910594945.2). NCBI lineage: Eukaryota > Metazoa > Arthropoda > Insecta > Lepidoptera > Noctuidae > Amphipyra > Amphipyra berbera. The sequence continues at coordinate 6,654,650 of OU343144.1, read as the reverse complement.
ACAGGAGAGGTCCACCAGAAGAAGCTGGTGGCTGGCATGCAATAGCGAATCCCGTGACCCCGGCCTTAGGTCAGAAGGAGGGACACCATTGGTTTTTAGCCGGTAAGAGTCCAGCAGACCCCCTCGCCTTCCTCGGGCGAGGGCTTTTCCAAAGAAAAAGAAATGGATTCGGAATACTGTCGTGAATGTGAACTCGTTCATACAATTACAGGTGCCATCACCAGAGTAAAAACGGATCCGTTAAAACGGGTCCTGTAAACAGTTTCTTTGTGAACTACCTGTAAGTAAAGATGATTTTGGTTAAAACAGGTTGTAGACTTAAATACCTTATTAAATCGTAAGGAAATTCCTGTGAATAAACTGTTGAATGTAATTAATTTATTTTTAGTGTTTTGTCGTAGTACGCATCCTGGAATACGTATTGCGTCATCCCCACTTTGTATAAGCGCACAGGAAAATACGTAGGTACTGCTGCCCTGCCCATCCTCGTGACGTCGTCTTTTGTCACAAATTGTAGTCACCTCCATGAAGAAATAAGAATAATTAAATAATAATTCGGTAGTTGACTACCTTCAATAATTAGGAAGAATTTAATATAACATTAGATTTAAAAAAAAAAAACAAAATTCCGACTACGTATAAAAAAAACTTTAAATAAAATCTGAAAAGAAAAAAACATGTACAGTACAAATAATAAATTCTAAAATGGTACATAGCGACTTTAAAAGTCGGGATCCATTATTGGGAAGATTTGAGCTGGTCTAGATTTTTTGGCTTCGCCGCAGTCGGGTAAGAAGGCAGAGAATGAAAACAATGGTTGAAAAAATTTATAAAATAAATCGAAAAATGGAGGTGATACAATGATGTTTTTCAAGTTTTTGCATAGCGCATTTTCTGACCTTGTCACACGAAACGGACATTATAATAATAATAATATAGTTTATTTTCTCTCGTAGAGGTATTGGACATTGTACGGAGTAATGTCAAGTTATTATGAAGTTTTTGTAGTATGACGTCATCGTTCAATAGTGCGATCTCTTTCTAGTTCACAATTTAAATCGGTTATAACTTGGACATTTTACTATATATTTCATTGGTTTTTTCATTGTTGCCTATGTTTGTTGTAAAAGTTTCGAGAAAATGAATAAAAAAAATTGATAATTTAATACTAATAGGTAATTTCTTTATGCCTACGTTGTTGTATTGTTTGCCGAAAACATTAAACCAATAATACCTTTTTTTTTTCTATTCGACTTCTTGTAGATGGTCTTGTGGACCGATTCTACGTAACTGGGCAGTTATTGGCGAGACCTGATGGGTCTCCAGCCAATGGGGATGAAATAAAATACTCTAAGCTAACTACTACTAACATCATGACTACTAGCAACAACAGCACTAAGGGCGACCCCTAATGGCGAACCTAATGGGACTCGGACCTCGGCTTAAGGCGTTGCTGGCGGGAGGACTGGGATGGGAAACAGCTTGATGAGGGCTGAATTAACGGTATGACTGCGGAGTCAGGAAGGACGACCGGCTCCGCGGCGGCGGCGGGTGAGGTCGGTGGATCATGGAAAATAATAAATTATGTATCATGTTAAAAATATCTGTTTCTCAGTGCATCACAACCTGACCCGCGTGTAATGGGTGATTGTATTAAGTGATCAATCGCGTCGCTCGTAGGTTCCTTATGGCGTTATAATTATATACGACACCACGACTTTACTGTTATGGCATGGTGAATATACCCCATGTAAGTTTACCTACGTGTTTTACCGCTATTTTCCCGGATTTTGTGTTTATTTTGCGATTGTTTATGGTTAAGGCATTGTGTGTACGATGACTGGTGCGGTTTATGGTTATGGGTAAGATAATTAGGTTAAACCTATCGATCTGTAGGTATAATAAGTAACGATACTGTGGTCATGTTGCAAGTGGATGGGTTAACGCAATTTTCTTATATGAGACTCTTCATCTTATGCGGTCAAAGTTAACATAACATAACAACACGCCAGTATTCCCCGGAAGGTTGGGCAGAGGTTTATAGTAACATCCTCATTTCGCCATTATGTTTAAGTCCCATGTAATAGGGGGCGATCTTATTGCCATCAACCGTGCACAAATTCAAACTCCGGGCTGCTACTGAGGAATTCCACACGGAAAAACTCAATAGCACTGCCCGATCTGGGAATCGAACCCAAGACCTCACGATCAGCAGTCACGCTTGCCACTACAAGACCAAAGAGACAGTCTTCTTCTTCTTTTCGTGTGGTTAGTGACTAACCTGGTGTCAGAGTTTATGCCGTCCATGGGCCGCTGACTTGGCTTCACATGCGGTTGAGAAATATATCTCAGACATGCCGGTTTCCTCACGATGTTTTCCTTCACCGTTTTTAAGCAAGTGATAATTATACAATACGCACATGAATCCGAGAAGTCAGAGGTGTGTGCCTTGGGTTCGAACTAGAGACCTATGACTTGGCAGTCCGACGGTCACACCACTAGGCTATCACTGCCATAAAGTCAAAGTTGTTATACGTATACACGGGGCAGTCGTTAATGGCAGTGTGTCAAGCCTCAAAGCCTGACCGGTCTAACCTTAACATGCCCCTGTAACTGGGTTACGGCGGTCAGGTAGCGGTCTCGTTAGACTGGAAGCTGGACCCGAGTAAGGAAAAAGCGAGGTAGATGATAACGGTATCTATGTATTTCGGGTCTTAGCTAAACCTAGGATCCCGGTTTGCCCTTGGTCCCGATTGACATATCTATACTAATATTATAAAGCTGAAGAATTTGTTTGTTTGTTTGAACGCGCTAATCTCAGGAACTACTGTGATTGATAGTCCATTGTGTGTTGTGTTGTTGTTGTGTTGGATAGCCCATTTATCGAGGAAGGTTATAGGCTATATAACATTACGCTACGACCAATAGGAGCGGAGCATAAATGAAAAATGTTGCAAAAACGTGAAAAATGTCCACTAGTACTAAGCCTGGACGGGCCGTTAGTTATTGAATAAATAGACGAGTCATGAAAAAAGAGTTATTATTGTGACATCACAATTGTGAAATATAAAGAAAAAAATTAGCTCACACATCACGTTGAAACGACTCAAAAATGATCATAAAAAAATTAATAGGTAATGCATAAAGGTATCTTACATTGCCTATCTAAAAGAATGTTGAAGAATGATTCTATTATAAGACTAACATTGACAAAGACGTTAAAATGGGTTTATTTTAATAATAATACTTGGACAGGACTATTAATAATTGTCTAATTGATCACACAGTCATTCATTAGACGAAAACACTACGTCAAATGACTACTAAAACTATAGACTGCGCTCTTTTTTCGCTTATACTTTTATCAGCCGGCTTTAATTTATTCCCGTATAAATTAACTATTAATTCTTTGAGCAGTAATTTGTAGTCTACAGACTAGAATATAAAATACTTTAATAGTCGCTTAGTTAAGTTTAAATTAATGTCTTGAGTCCGAGTGAATTATAAACGTAGTGATCATTAAAAAGTTTAACATAATCTAATTGAATGTTAAATTCATGAAGGTAATGAGTATTTAAGATAGACTATAAAAATTAAATGATCGTTTATTATGTTTGGCAAATAATTAATACTGATTTAGTAATTGGCAACACGTTTGGTGCAGTGGCTGAGCGATTGGCTTCTGCGTTCGATTTCCACACGGATCAAATATGTGTATGGCCTACAAATAGTTATTCTGGGTCTGGGCGTTTGTGCATGTGAAGATTTGTGTCTGTAAACGCACCCACGATATAGGAAAATCCTAATGGGGGCAACGTTTTCTTAAAAAAAAAATGTAAACAAATCTTGTACGACAATAAAATTATACTTACAAAATTGTTGCCAAATCGCAAACGAACCACAACCGTCAGTCTGTTTTCATGTTTACGTTTATGAAAACTGTCATAATGTTTGGTTTTGTTTCTGTTGTCAAACAATTTGACAGTTCACGTTTACAAAGCGACAGCTGTTTACAATTTCACAGTTTTTGTTTACAAATTGACAGTTTACAATTTCACAGTTTTGATCTAGATGAACTAACTGTTCGGCTTCGGTTTGGTTGCGACGTTTCTGTTAGTAGAATTATTTTCCTTCTGCTTGTTGGTAAATTGGTTACTACTGCAAACATAACAAAATTTATTGTTACTGCAACAATAACAAAATTAATTGATACTACAATCATAACATTTTTAAGGACTGCTTCTTTAATGAAACGGTGAGTTTTCCACAATAATTTAGTACCTCGAAACACAATTTCTTAATCATAAGTCGAAATCTTATATTTGGGGCCATTATCTCTTCGTCAATTGAGTCCAAAGTGTCGGTTACTTGTGTGATCTCCGGCGTCGTCGGGTCACGCCGTCTCCCTCCACCTAATTGCCGTGACGGTCAATATTTGTCATTCTACTAATAATTAAAAAATGTGTTATTACACATAGCTGACTATTCGGATTTCAATGTGTAACTTTGCCGCGTAAGGGGCTTATGATTGAGGGCTCCCTTTGAGGCTGAAATTGGTGATACCGTTAGTTCTGCTTAGCCTTTTCCCAACTATTTTGGGGTTAGCTTCCAGTCAAACCAGATGTGGTTGAATACCAGTATTTTACACAGAGCGACTGCCATCAGACCTCCGCAACCCAGTTACTGGGTAATGCCAATATCCTAGGATTAGACCAGTCGTCAGACTTTCGGGATTCTGACTACTCGTATCGACTAACATAGGTATTCGTATGACACTCGGAACCGACTGTTCAACGTACTCTCCGAGGCACGGGGGGTTTCGATGTGTAATGAAACGATCACCCATCTGTCAAGCGCAGTTGCACATCTTATGAACCGCGTCGTTGGTAATGCCACGAGGCCCTCTAGTAATAGGTACAAGCAATATGCCTATAATACTAGTAAAATTTAACAAAAGGAATTTATAAAGCGGATGTCAATGGAAACGCTGATAGAGGACGGATGTTATTGGTAATGTTCTTCACAAAGGATAGGTGCGTATTAGTCTCAACCGGCGTGCGTCTATGACAAGATGTATGAATGTTGATGAAGCGAAAGGAGTATGTAAGGGTCTCAGCATTTGGCGTTATATAGTTTCTGTCTACTTCAACGGGAAAAGGCGTGAGTTTATGTATGTATTTAAAAAAAAAACAAGATCTATTTCACATTAAATTGCTTTCGTAAGAGGTTTAGAGGTACAAAATCTTTTTTAGCACCATAAGCAATACGTTTGTGTCTATAGTATTCGTGCTGTCGCTACCTCTTGAGTATTATGTTCTGTGTGTCGCTACCGGTCACTTGCTCGATCTCCGGCGTCGTCGGGTCACGCCGTCTCCCTCCACCTAATTGCCGTGACGATCAATATTTGTCATCAATTAAATAGCATACGGATTTTTTAATTATTCTCTCCTTTGATGGCCGTCGTTTTGTTTGGCAGCGACAACGGACTTGGGTGTAGTGTCGCGCTTGGCTGACAGGACCTCTTCACTTGTTTGAGGGTTAAGTAGCCGTGTTTGTCGTGTTAAGTTACTTATGTTTATGATCTTTTTGTCTTTGGTAAATTCGAAATGCTAACGGTATAGCAGTGCAATAGCAGTTATTGAATTTGGTATGACAAACCGTTGCTGCGCCTGCAAAACCCGCTAAGTATTTTTTTTGAAAATCAGTCTTTGATGCTATTTTATAATACTTCTCAAGCCACGTGCTGTAAAACTCGTTTTCTAATAATTTATTTTGCTATCTTCTTAACCAAATGAATTATTAGAAAACGGATTTTATAGGTGCACGTGGCTTGAGAAGTATTATAAAATAGCAACAAAGATAGATTTAAAATAAATCTTCGCGGATTTTGCAGGCGCAGCGGTGAAATACAGGTACAAAATTGTTTAACAACATGTTGCAATCGTCGGTTTATGCCCGGTTCCTATAAACAACAACGAATCGTTTTGCTTACCAATGGTAGCATTTTTTTAAATGGACTCGAAGGCTAATTTTGACTGTAATAGCTATACTTCCATATGGGAGGATCCACTACGTAAAACTATGAGGTCTTTACTTCGTTATTGATAAGTACACAAGAGTCTCAATTTTACCCAAAAACGCTCTATAAATTATAAAAATCGGCCATAAATTAATCTTCCATATCTAGAGATGGGTTGTTACTCGGATGAATACTCGACTTCAAATAAATACTCAACATAATCGAGTAAAGACGAGTAACTACTAAATTTTTATTGTTTACTGATTATTTACTATTTAGACTATAATCTATATCTATACTAATATTATAAAGAGGAAAGTTTTGTATTTTTGTATGTAACGAATAAAGTTAAAAACTACTGGACGGATTTCAAGAATTCTTTTGCCGTTAGAAAGCTGCATTATCACTGAGTAACATAGGCTACGGGCGGAGCCGTGAGGACACAGCTAGTTATAAATAACATAACGATCACCTCAATGCAACCTTATTCGTTGTAGTGCGAGGCTCAAACAAGCAAGACGCAGCAACGTCTGACCAATCTGTTTCTACACATTACAGCACAACAGCATAGCTTACAAGTACAATAGAAAGCTTAGCTCGGTGTAGGTTGGCTATGTGCGACGGCTTTCTAATACTCAATTTCAAACAATATTGTCATAGTATGTGGAGGGGTTCGTGGCTAATCACCAACCACGCGGATCATACGATTTGCGAGGTTAAGCTGCGCTTGCTGCAGTCAGTCTGTGGATGGGTGACCCTCCGTACCTTGGAGAGCACGTTAAGACAGTCGGTCTCGGATGTCATGACCTATGACAGTCGTTACGGGAAGTCAGAAGCCCGAAAGTCTGACAATCGGTCTAACCTTAGGATATCGGCATTGCCCAGTAACTAGGTTGCAGAGGTCTGATGACAGTCGCTCCGTGTAAAATACTGGTAAATATTCAGCCGCATCTGGTTAGATTGGAAGTTGATCGCAACATAGTTGGGAAAAGGCTAGGCAGAACGACGGCCATATCATGTATGATATAAGTAGTAAACGGTACCTACAGATGAATGACAAATGATGATATCGATTTGTTTCCAAAATTTTCATACAATATTACAACGTTTGAATTTAACTGATTGTGGGGTGTTGTCGATTGTGTCAATAGTCTTCAAGAGTGTCTTTGAAAAGATTCAATGAAGAGAAAACGTGCCATTTCGGCGTGATAGCATTATCCTAAATTCAGCTTTAATCTACATAATATGAGTAAAAACTGCCTCGTTTGTCTAGTGGTGGCAAGCGCGACTGCTGATCGTGAGGTACTGGGTTCGATCCCCAGGTCGGGCACTGTTATCGGGTTTTTCCGTGTAGAATTCCTCAGTAGCAGCCCGGAGTTTGGACATATGCCCGGGTGATGGCAATAGGCTCGCCCCAGGGACGGGGCTTAAACATAACGGCGAAATGAGGGTGTTACTGTACACCTCTGCCCAGCCCTTCTGGAATACAGGCGTGATGTTATGTTATTTGCTATGAGTAAAAATTTACTCTATCCCTCAAGAATCATGTTCCTTCTGTGACAAAACCTAAAGCTACCAAAAAAGTCATAAAATACTTTTAAAATCCAAGACAGAAGGTACTTATTCCCTCGAGGCTACAAGACAATTTGTAGAGCTAACGAACCTTTCTAGGGTATGACGACAATATAAGAGCCCGTTCACACAGCGGATCCGTCGATACTGGATGTGTTGTTCACATCTGTACCGACGGATCAGTTAAAAAAATGACAGCTGCGTCGCGTCTGGCAGGCAGGATACAAAATATAAATAACGCATCCAGTATTTTTGCTGGATTCGGAATACTGTCGTGTATTTGAACTCACTCATAAAACTACAGGCGCCATCATCTAAATAAAAACGGATGCGCTAAAACGGGTCCTGTATACAGTTTCTGTGTGAACTAGCTGTAAAACATAACATAACATGATGACAAATAGCTTACAATAGAGAGCTTGGGTCCGTGGCTGATATACCTACGTACGTCTACATAGAAACCGTCCGATGTACGTTGACTTACTAATAACCGATATCGGTCTTGCAATAGATACCTATGTAAGTGCAACCGACTATGTAGATATGTAAGTACCTATGTAGTGTATTTAGATGATAGAGTCGTATCTAAGCAATGTTGAAGATAGCATGGTTTTAAGTTTTAAAGATAATAATAGTACCTGGATGACCGAGTTTTGGTCGGTTTTTATTTTTTGGTAAATCGTATTTTTTGGAAATGAAACCTAGCTAGATCGATTTATCGCCCCCGAAACCCCCCACATACTAAATTTCATGAACATAGTGGGAGCCGTTTCCGAGATTCGGATTATATATATATATATATATAGGTGAGAGCCTGGTGATCTGTCACACAGGGATTTCCTAGTACGGACTCCAGTCTCTCACAAAGGAGCATAATTCTACTATGTACTTTAAATTAGCATGTATTATGTATAAGAATATTATGTATTGCCTTTGTGAAGAGAGAAATAAAGCTTATTATTATTATTATTATATATATATATACAAGAACAAAATACAAGATACAAAATATATATATATACAAGAACAAAATACAAGAACTGTATATACAAGAATTGCTCGTTTAAAGGTATTAGATAGATTAGAGGGACTTATTAACTGCGTCATTGATCTATCGTCGTGGCAATCGAGACTGCTGATCGTGAGGTCCTGGGTTCGAACCCCAGGTCGGCAAAGTGTTATTGGGTTTTTGGAATTCCTCAGTAGCAGCCCAGAGCTTGGACTTGTGCCCAGTTGATGGCAATAGTCTCGCCCCCAATTACATGAGATTTAATCATAATGGCGAAATGAGGGTGTTAGTACATATCTCTGCCCAACCCTTCGGGGAATACAGGCGTGATGTTATGTTATTAGATGGACGTCATGTAGGACGAGTTGTGGGCAAAACTTAACATTGAGTGGAGCCCACACATCGTTAGACGACGTCGCGGCAGGCCCAGGAGGAGATGGCGGGATGAACTAGACACTTATTGGAAGGATTGGCCGCAGAAAACCATAAGCCGAGAGGAGTGAAAGGGCAGTAAAGAGGCGTTTGTCTTACAGTGGGATGATCATGGCTGAATAGAGGGAATAATAATTAGATGGACGAACGGTCTCTTAGTCTCACTATATTGCTCATTCTGTTTTATGTTTAACTAGCGACCCGCGCCGGCTTCGCACGGGTGGACATTTTTCCCGTTTTTGCAACATTTTTCATTTATGCTCCGCTCCTATTGGTCGTAGCGTGATGAAATATAGCCTATAACCTTCCTCGATGAATGGACTATCCAACACAAAAATATTTTTTCAATTCCAACCCGTAAATTCTTGAGATTAGTGCGTCCAAACAAATAAACAAACTCTTCAGCTTTATAATATTAGTATAGATTTGCAAGCAGCTTCCATTTTTAGGACAAGATTATGTGCACCATTGGACAGAACCTACTAAAGGCAGATAGATGCTGATGCACGTCCATATAGATATTCTTTTACGGTGTATGTGACATCCTCAATAAGAGATGAGGTAACCATAGACAAATCTACATGTGGCATACATCATTTACACAAATATACCATTTTATTTCCTGATCCTCATCAAATAAACACTTTCCTTAAGCTCTTACTAAACTGCCAGTACAAAAAAATCGTGTGTTGAGAGTAGTGACAGCGGTCTGTCGCGCGGCTGCGCACAAAGGGTCGCCGCTTGTTTGCTAGCCGGCGCCCGCGCAGCGCAGGCTGAAATGATCTTTGTTTTTGGTATTTGTTTATCTAAGAGGTGGTTACTGATTATGGATTATTATGTTGAGTCGTTGGTGTGCTGCTGCTGAGTGAGGTACTGATGATTTAGGTAAAATTCATCATACATCTTTACTTAGTAACTTTTTTTTATAAGTAAATTCTAGTTGCTTCTTACTGCCATCAAAATTTATTCAATTATGACAGGCCTAAAGTGATACTATTTTTTTAATCGTTTATTGGACTTGCCCTCTTCCAAGTAGGATAGACTTCTTTCTAGTCTCAGCAGGTTCGGCTGAATATCATTGTTTCATTTATTACCAAAAAATCTAGCATAAATGTATTTTAACGATTTGATCAGATATAATTTTAAGTCCTCTATTCGAACTGTATCTATGTACTTGAAGAATGTCCATCAATAAGGAACATTTACAGGATATGAAGATTATTAAAGATCTTGCTATATCTATACTAATATTATAAAGCTGAAGAGTTTGTTTGTTTGTTTGAACGCGCTAATCTCAGGAACTACTGGTTGGATTTGAAAAAATATTTTTGTGTTGGATAGTCCATTTATCGAGGAAGGTTATAGGCTATGTAACATCATGCTACGACCAATAGGAGCGGAGCATAAATGAAAAATGTTTCAAAAACGGGAAAATGTCCACCCGTGCGTAGCCGGGACGGGTCGCTAGTTTGATAATTATAAAACATGGTAATATCAATACGTTACCAAGAGATCACTAACCACTCAAGGACGAGCTCCCTATCCAAAAAACGATAGAGGTCATTAAAAATCTCAACAATAACAGAATAATGACCCGTGCCTTGCACAGTGTCACCTGCTCTCACCGTGGACAAAGATAGCTAATTCGACTTATATTGCACAGCAATTCTTTATTTGGCATGGACAATGGGACCACCTTGAAGTACCACCAAAACACCATTGTGGTTAGAATGAATAGCAGCTTTTGTCATAGTGTCCGGTAATAGGATGGATATTATTACGTTTTGAGTGCCAGCTGTCAGAAGTAAGAAAGTAGGCATTTGAGAAAAATTTTGCTCAAAAAAGTTTGTAAACCAAAGCTTAGATTAGCCACCCCAGTAAGGTAATATACGTAGGTACATCTGCTGCAGGTTTATCATAATTATAGGTACTTGTATCTTGCAGCTTATGCAACTGAAAGAAACGACAACTAAAGCCCAATTTTAATAATTCCTTTTTATTAATTTCCAATGAAATGGAAATTCCTTTGCCTAACTTCAAAAGTTTCAGATAACTGCTCAAAGGTACAAATTTTTTTACAGATATTTATTTATCCTGGTCACAAACACATGGCGTTGCTTTTCTTTTATGAAATTTAACATTATAATTTCTGTTAAAATCTTAGACGCCAATACTAAATATCTATACTAATATTATAAAAAGGAAGGATTTGTATTTTGGTATGTAACGCATAAACTTAAAAACTACTGAACTGATTTCAAAAATTCTTTTGTCGTTAGAAAGCTACATTATCACTGAGTAACATAGGCTACGGGCGGAGCCGTGAGGACACAGCTAGTAACTAATAAAAAATAAAAAACACTTGAATAGCGAAACAACGAAACTCGATTTAGATACGGTATTTAAAATTTTAAATAATTCTTCGGCAACAAAGCACTTCCATTATATTTGAATGCAGAACAAAATCATCTGCTGCTCACAATAGCTTTACTTTGGTTCACTTCGGTAGTCATTAGGTAGATGTTCTTTTGACTGTGGGCGTGAAATATGTGAATTGGGGCTATTTTCTGTCATAATTCATTTGCACCGTGAAGTTGGCGCCATGTGGCGGCTTCTTGCACTGATCGCCCTTAGACTATGAGAAGTATATGCAAGATTCGGAGAAGCTTTAAACTGTAGAGTAATATAATTAAGATTTATAATGTCGCTTTTTGCATGCTTTTTCTAACTGATTAATGATTTGCAAAATTCAAGCTTCCGAAAGCTTTGCTCTGTATAAATCATTGCCAATTTATGTCATCTGCCTAGAGTAATTTTAAAACGAGTATGAATTACATGTAAGCTTGTTTCTATAATTTTGTAACTAAACCACTATCAGTTTCTCTTTTTAATACCATCTCGTATTAATCTAAATCATAATCATCATCATTGACAGCCTAGCTTCAGTCTCAGCAGTATACACAAAGGCTACCTTACAAAAGTAAGGTAGCCTTCATAACAGTTAAAATGTCCACAGTAATTTTTCTGGTATACATACATATACTTCACGGCTACCATTCAAGTGGCTATTCGGCTCAAATATCCGAGACAGAGCGGCGATCCTAACCGTAGAATAAGCACAATACACGAATTAGTTTCTAATGAATCACCGACCCGCCTCCGAATCTTTGTGAAAGCCGGCTTGCATCACCACTGAAGCAAGCCGGCCCATAAAATCTTTGCAAACCCATAAAACTAAGCCACTGTCTTCTTCGGCGTAAACAATGGATGAATGTATAAGAATATGAACGGTAAACAAAAAAATTGGTATTAAAATAATAGTTTGCGAAAACGTCACGATAATGTTGCGGATGGTATTAACGTGATGGTGTGACAGGATCTGAACTTCGATGCCACGTTTACTGGTTACATGTACCTACGGTCACAGACATTGATTGTCGAGCCACCTTCACTATGCTTAATTTTGTCGGGTTATACAAAGGTCTGTCATTTCGAACTGACATGTCATTTGTTATAACGTGTCTATCTTAAGGTCAAAGCACGTAAAAGGGATCGTCACCGTATCAACTTAAGCCGTTCAGTATTCTTTGTATGAAACTCCCTACTGCAACGCACACTAATCGGAATCGTAACGTAATCGTCTCGCCTCGGGACAAGCTCACGAACCGCGGTGCAATGAGGCGATACGGTTACGATCCCTTTCCGAGTTGATATGTGTGCTTTGACCATTAAGGTGTCCGTTATCACAATTGTAAAACACGGCCAAATTATGAACGGTGGCAAGTAGCTCAACAATCAATGTCTGTGACCGTACAATCTTGTTTTATTTTAATCGTGTAGTACAAGAAGTGTGAAGAGTAAAAAGGTTTTGCATCAATTTGTGTCCAACACTACTATCGGTACGAAGGTAAGCAAAATAAGTTATTGCATATAAAATCAAGTCGGTAAAACGAAATCTTGATCAAATTCAGGAGATATTCAAATATGTATAATTTGTGATCTAATGTCTATTTCAAGTGTAGACTAAAAGATTAAATAAAAAGAGTTTTGTACTATGATATTTAATGATATAATTGCCATTTTAAGATTAAATTGGTAAATCAAACTTCTTCGAAACAATTTTTTTATATGCCATTATTATTCTATTCCTTTGATCTTACTAAGAATGAAGATAGCCCACATAGAAAACTAAGTACCTACATACAGAATGCCTCTATTCTAGACTATACACAAAGGTTTTGTAGGAATACTGTCATAACAAGCACAGAAACTTTTGTAGAGAAATAACATGGAAAAGGAGATTTTAATGATATCTTTATGTTGGTATTCTTTTGTGTCTTTATGTTGGTAGTAGAACTAACCAAAGGGTGTGCTAGTTGGGTTGAATATAGCCATAGTTTTAGTGATATCAAAGCAAGTTATGGGACGAATAAAGCCATTGAAATAATGGGACTAATGGCAAGGTAAAGATGTCTGGCTAGTGGATTGATTATATTGACGAGTATAAATAACATACTTTGTGGTATTCTAACGTCATTTTGAAAGGGTTTTGTTGGTCGTGATTCTATTCTCTTGGGCTGAGAATAGATTTCTCATTCTTCTTGTGTGTGTCGCGCATCGGAATTATAGATAACCTGTCCACTGGCAATTTTATTATCAAGTTCTAATTAGAAAGCAGTTGTTCTGACACTCAGGGTAAGATTAGAACCTCAGCTTTATTGTACTTGTCGTAAAATACGACAAGTTCAGATAAGACTTTTAGGAAAAGAAGAACGCTTTAGGAAAACGAAACATATAGACGAAAATGAAAGTAAAGCTCGTACAGCGGTTTGTATTAGTTATTAACTTGAGAAATACTTACGAGTAGATACTTCCATAACTGCTATAAACTGTCAACTTATAGTACTATTATGCAGTTGATTTAAAAAGCGCGCCATTTTTTCCCCTACATCAAAATGGCGGACGAAAGAAGCCATTTTGCGTTCAAAATTTTAATTGGAACGATAAAGGGCTTTCGCGGAATATTTTAAGGGCAAGCGACCAGAGCTGTGCAAAAAGTATTATCTCGCGTCGATTAAAATTCCGTTTGAAAATCGAACAAATAGGTACTTTTTGTCGAACCACGCCTGCGCGGTGACGGCAACACTTTTTTAATGGCCACCAATATGGCGGACATTGACATGATGAAAGATCGCCGTAATTAGTCGATTGTTGTAGTCGAATACGGTTTTTATTTGACAATTCGCTTGTTTGGCGAAATTGGGTGTTTAAGAGATGGCGTATTTTGGACGCGTGTTGTTTGTTTCCTTTGGTTTTTCTGTTTCGGTGAATAAAAGCTGATTTACACTAAAAGATTCCTTGAAGCGAGGCTTTCTGACTTTACCCTTCTCGGCGAGGAAACTCTCTTAATGCACCTAAATTAGTCACTAAAAGTATTAGATAAAAAAATGAAACGGAAACACTAACTAAAATTAACTAATTGAATCATTAGCAACACGACACAACGGATTCAATTTTTCCAATTCGTTAGTCGAAATTGAGTTAAATATGGTTCAAAATTATCCAAAAATGATGAATGCCTCGATGCTTAAAGTATCAATGACACATTCCATAAATACCGGTGCCCACCTGCGGACGATTAACACGAATGTCAAAATAGAATTTTGAACTAAAATATTTCCTTCCCAAAGTAAATTAACCGGGAGACATCATTTTGCTACAAAACTTTATCACTAATTAAGAGTCATGTCCTTTATTTCGTACATAATAAGGTTCTGGTTAATGAAGAAGTTTAGGTTTTAACAGCAAATAAAGTTGTAGTTTTACAATGTGACTTAATTACTAGTGAAGTATACACATATGGCTATAGAGTCTAAATGATATCGATACTGCGAGATTTCTCCTTCTGAATAGATCTTGGTTATCGAGCTAATGGTATAATTATGGTGATAGAGTTGAAAAAGGACTAGTTCTACTGATTTTCTCCTCCAGTAAAAGGTAATTATGGGAAAGGCGATTAATATTACATTAGATTTTAAAGCAGGAATTTCTGTTTTTGAAATGAAAATAAAAGTTTGTTTTCTATTAATAAAACATGTGGGAATTGGTGTTGTTTTAAATATCTTAGCCTAGCATGTATTTAATTGAGTCACAATCGAACATTATAATTTTTTTATCGATATAAATAAATAATAAAATCCATCACGTTTAAAATCTAAGATTTATTAGTCATCTTAATCAGTCATTGGTAAGACTGGCTTTGATTTAGAACTTTATTGGTTACGCGTAAATCGACTAATTCCATCCTTAACAATAACAACTAAAACCCATAGACAATTTGTAACGGCCATAACGAGTGTCATGTTGCACGGTTCGTTCATAAATCATATTTTTTTGGCGGCAAAAAACATAAACGGCAAAATGTCTGCTAATTGACGTGTTCCTGGTTTTACTAGTCTCATTATGCTCTGAGTATGCACGTTCATCAACGATTGGTCAAAGATAAAGCAGAAGATGTGAATTTTAGTAATTGTATTAAGATAAAATTAGATAGATAGTTAGAAGTAATCTTTATTGATATTTTAAAAGTAAATTACACAATGGACTGTCTCCACAATCAGCGACCTCTGCCAGGCAACTTAGGATGGACAGAATTGCACGTCAAAACGATAGTTTAATTGTGTTTAACCGGCAACTTACAAAATTGGCACTAGTATTGCTAATCATAGTGGCACACGCCGGGGACGCCCGATGTATCTACGACTTCAAGAAAGAAGATTGGATTGAGTGTCATGATACTCTGGAAGCGTTAATTGATTGAAACGTACAACCTCTACGATGTTTAGTAACTGATCTAAATGGCATTTTTTATTGAAATAAAGTAGATCTACTGTTTTACTACTTTTCAAATGCGTTTCGTCGTAACCGTTCTGATTGAGGATTATTAGAATTGTCATCGCTAAAGTATTTTTCTATTGCTATATTTTACTTATTTCTATAAACATTGTCACATCTTCCACATTTACATGATCTATGTCCGTCGCCTACGCCGCACGGTAGCTGCAGCGTGATTTATAAATCTATTTTAATTTACTCATTCAAATGAATAAACGGTTTGGTTGATATTTTTACGAGACCCGCCGTATATTACCACAGTTTTAAATGGTAAATACTAAATACAGTGATGGATATGGTATGCAGAAATATTATAGTTTGGGTTTATGTTTATATTTTTAGGTATGGAAGTGGATGGAAATAGGCAAAACTTTTTGTGATATCTAGTGTTGAATTTGTATTAAATGTTGTGAATTATGCCCGGTTCCTACGGCCAAAAACTAATCGTTATGCTTACCAATGGTAGCATTTATTATTGCTAAGCTGGGCCTAAAAATATTTTCCCAAGCTAATTTTATCAGTGATATCTACTAACGTATGGGAGAGTCTACTATGCAAAGCTGTGATGTCTTTACTTCGTAATTGGTTAAGATACAGGAATCTTAATTTTAACCGATAACGCTCGGTAAATCATAGGACTCGGCTATTGGTCAACGTTTAAGTTTAAATAGTGTAATACGGACGATAGATTTTTTATATCTGTTCTGCCTAGCCTTTTCCCAAGTATATCGGAGTCAGCTTCCGGATAACCGGATACGGCTGAATACCAGTATTTTACACCGCAACCCAGTTATTGGGTAATGCTAATATCCTAAGGTTAGACAGATTATTATCACTTTCGGGCTTCTGACTACCCGTAACGACTGTCATAGGTGTACGTATGACACCCGGGACCGACTGTTTATCGTGCTCTCCGAGGCACGGAGGGGTCTCGATGTGTAACGAACGGTCACCCATCCACGGACTGACTGCGACAAGCGCAGCTTAACCTCGCATATTGTATGATCCGTGTGGTTGGTATCCACGAGCCTAGATTTTCTATATCTATTGAACAATAATCTTACCATTACTATCAATCAATGTAAACGTTCTCAGCTAATGGTAAGACGCTAGTAAAGAAGACTAACCACAATACTAATGTACCAACATTATGTTTTGAATCAGGTTAGTAGCTATTTTTTCAGTACAGACTCTACTGCCTATACTAAACTGCTTACTCTACTTATGTAAGCAGGGCAATAGGAATATATTCCTTTAAGTTAAAATGTTTTTTGATAAACTGTTTATTGACTATTATAACTTTTTATCACGTTATTCTATCATTAACAGTAACTGCCAACACCAAGCAAATTTTAACAAAAAATCCAAATTCCCATTAATTCTCCAATATTTTTTTCCAACACTTTTTGCCTAACCACCTAAATCATAATCGTGAATTCCATACATATTTGTATGAGACTTTGCCGTATTTTCGTCGCTGTTCAGAATGCCACATCATTTGTATGGCAACATGTGAGATAAAATGTGTCGTATCATTAGTAAGAAGCTTGCTAATTTTCGTCTTAATTAGAAAATATTTTGGTTTGAAGTTAGTTTCAGATTAGGTATATTATTCTTCTTTCATAATGACTTCTTGACGTGGTCTGTGGTCTAATGGGAATATTGTAGCTTTTTACTATAGGCAGATAGTTCAGTGACTTTCCAATGTAGTTCGATCAATATATGGAAGTGCGCACAAGTGTACACACACCAAATTCTACCATCCATCGACTGAAGAAAATCTCAAAGTAAGAAAAGATAATAAGATTGACTGGAAGTTGAACAAATAATATTTTACAAATGTTTTTATTGATTGATTATGATTATGTTTTTGCTTAGCAATTTGATCTTAGACTATTCCTTGTTCTTGGTTAAAATTAAATAACGGAAGTAGATTATGCTGCTAATAATATAGCTGGTAAAATAGAAATGCATGCACTACAAAAACTAACCACAACACAATTGGAAAAAGAATATGATGATGAACTTAACCTTACAAATATAAACAATTTCCGAGTAGTCGTAGTCCCTTAAAATATCATAATAGCACACGAAGATGTCGGTTAAAATACCGTCTAAACATCTATCACAACCGCCAAACATAATTCGACTCTAACTCAATACAGTAACACCTTCCAAGCCAAAATCAATGAAGCCAATCATAATTAATAACATTTATATTTATATCACACACATTCAATAAGGAAAACTGTAGCCTACCCTTACAAACTACCCTTACATCTATTCCATTCGATAATCAACTCTATTACTTTACAATAAGATCTACATTACACGTAAAAACGAGAGATAGTAGACAATTTTTTCCTTTTCACCCCACAAAATTAACTATTTTCCCCTTCCGAATACTAAATACCTATTTAGTATCTTCCGTGTGAGTGAAAGAGAAAGTGATATCGGATATCACCCTAAGTTTGACGTTTATGACGTAGGGTGAATATGATTGTCACCCTCCTGTATGGCTGCTAACCGTCTGTGAAGATAGTTCGTGTTTATTTTTAAGTAACAACCCTTATCTAATTTTGATTGAGTTGATCCGTTTATATGAAGTTTCTTTTGAGAAATCAAAAGCTCTAAAAAGATGCAATTGAAAGAATCCTGCTTGGCCATGTTTAAAATAACCATACAACGGTTTGTTATGTGGCTCCTGGCAAATAATAGGTAACTCTTTCTTTGCGTGGATGTCATAAAAGGATTTATGTCAAGAAGCCTCTTGATACAAGTAAATCCATAGTCAACCATCCAGTCAGTAGCGTCCTCTGATCAGCAAACCGTATGGTAAGCGAAGTAATTAATATAAGTAAGTAATATCAAATCATCTAAGTATGTAAATATTTATAATTGAATTCATTCTTTCAGGTTTGACCTGAAATTATCGATAACCGTTTGAAAATTGCCCTCTGAATTACGGAGGCCCATTGGTATGCGCGTGAAACGGAATATTTTATTGATGTGGTGAACGCCATCGTTTTCGTGTTCTACAAAGACCTGGAAATAGCCTGGTTAAGCATCCAATCATTGTTTGATCCTGGAAGAGATCGTTCACTTGCGATAATTTTGATGTTAGTAAAAGTTTATGATTTCTAAACTCTTCTTCACGTATTCTTTTCTCCAAATCTTAGCTTTAATAATATTTAAGTAAAGCTCCCTAAAGCTATCGCACTTAATTACTTACGGGTTTATTTTATTTGTGGGTACGTGTTTATACGTTATCCGCTTCGGAAATCCCAAAATGAAAGAATTTACTTTTGTTATTATAATAATTGGAATTTTGCGGGTGTACTAATCAATATTTTAAGTAGGCAATGTTCAATTAATTAAAGATATATTATTTGAGTCACTATTGCGCTGAAAACAAACTTATATGTAGCAGATTGTGCTTTTGTGCTCTCATATTTATTACATTACTAGTAAGATACATTATTGCATTCAGTGTTATGAATTTTATTACGGCCATGTTTTTTTATAATATTATTTTACCAAAAAAATACTAAAAACGCTCGGATTATTAAAGTTAAGGCAGTTATTATACAGAAGATCATTATGAACCTTTATGAATTGACACAAAATAACATTAAACTTTAGGTACATGGGAAAACTTGGGGAATGGCGAATATGTTAGATTCATGCCGGCAGCTATTATGGAGGGTCTTTCATAAGGACATGTACTTATACTTCAAAGAGATTCTTACAATAAAATTATATAAATCAAAATATAAATAACAGTGAGCAGTGTCGTTGTAAATCATTTGCGCTAATTTGAAACGGATCCGTAAACACGGACGCAACAGAATTCATCAAACCAGTGCCCCCTCGGCGCTAATCCCACAAAGGGACCAGCAGAGAACGCTCAAAAGGATTTAACAAGCGGCATTCACGACTGCTCATTATATTTTTATACTTTATACCTCTGGTGGCGGGCATAAAGTGTGCGATCAAAACGCGCGAACCCCTACAAAAGGTAATTATGTTTTGATTCCTACAAAAAAAATCGAGTATCACAAAGGAGACTAACGAGATAAGAGCGTGCTAAATCGCTCCCCCCGACGCCCGCGCGGATCAATCGCCAGCCCAGCGGTCGATTGGCGGAGCGAGCCGGCTCGGGCGAGGCGGAGCCCCGACAGCCACGCCTCGCGCCGCCAGGCTCCCCGGCGCGCCGCGCTCATCCACTGTCCGCCAGTCAACCTCCGACTGCGCCCGCATGCGTACACGATCCGTAGATCGCGCCCCAGTGTGAACCGGCTGTGCTAAATGGAACTGACCAGCGTTCAATGTTAAAGAAACAAAGCTACGAGGACAAGGAAGTGAACATGGCGATACAGAGTGTTTCGAGGTACCCGAGCAGCCCTGCCGAAGCGACGGAGCCGCCGAAGACGTCGAGGATCAGCTTTAGTGTGGCGTCAATACTGGCTGATACGAAGGCGAGTCAAGTGGACGAGACGGCGGAGATGATCAGACATCACCGGACGATACCAGAGTCTCCATTACGGCAGTCTCCTTCAGCGCAACCTGAGCTGCCCGGCGGAAAATCGGTCTCTCCCAGACCGTCGTCCCAAACGCCTCCTTTGAATTTAAATGTGTCAGCAATGGTAACTTCATCTGAAGATGAGTACGAAGATTCTGTTAACCAAGAAGATTCTATAGTAGATGTGGAAGACCTGCAGAATGGTTTGCCGAGTGAGGACGAGGAGAGGCCTCCGTCGGAGAAGGCTCGATTGGTGCGGCCGACGCCGTTCAGTGCTCTGGCGGCGGCAGCGTACGGGTTGGCGTGGCCGGGCCCGCCACCGGTCGTCCCGTCCTTCGGTCCACTGTTCCAGTCACATTTCCCCGTTGGACCTTTAACAGGTTAGCGCCCTTTTTCTTATTTTCTTTAGTACATCTTTGATGTGTGCCAATCTCTTGATTGTCTTCAAATATTTTGTACATTGTTATCGTTTACTTATCTATTTGTATTTGGTAAAATTACATTTTATTGGTAGTAGGTATGGATATTCTAATTGATAGCTTTTGGAATAGATCTTTTAAAGTTAAGCCTTAGTCTTTTCCTTTTTTTTTATTATTTTTGCACGGTCTTTTATAAGTAGAGTCGTACTCATCATTAAGTATCTCCTTGGATTCTTTCATATTTTTTAGATAATTTTAGGGTTAACGCGTAGTATGATATTCTTGAAAAATACAGTATTTAGCATATAAATATTTGGATCTTTTTTTGTTAATATTTTATTGATAACCGTTTTTAATTCTTATGGTCTGTTTTCTTTTTCTTTTGAATTATATATTGAATTATACCAAATTTGACAACATCACGTTTTTAATGAGCTGCGTTATAATTTTTTCTATATACGCCAGAAATAAATACATAACATTGACATATTTAAAAAAAACCTCTATAGACATTTCAAGTTAATATCTACCTACCTATGTGGTGATCATTGTTTGATCCCCAAATTATTTTACTAATAATGTAACTAGGACAACGCGACCATTGGCTTAATTACCCTATTGAACAAGTAGCTACCTATGTATTGTTTCTATTACATTCGGAATACCTAATATTATCACAATTATTAATGTTAATTATTATTATATTATGGTCCAATTTTGGAGTGACAAACAAAATTTGGGAATTCCACATTTTGTTTAATAATGAGGAAAAAGCCTTTTAATTAATTGATAAAACCGTTGTTATATTTTTGCAATTATTATTAATGCTATCGTTTTCCTGCATAGGTAGGTACCAATATTAATTAAAATATTTTCGCTTTACCCAATTATGATATTATTAAAACTTAATTACGTTAGTTACTGTTCATTTAAATTAATTGAATATTTTAATTTATATCCGTTACGTTTACTGATTATACAACTGCATTTAACTGGTAAATATATATATATTATGTAAATATATAAAGCAAAGTCAATGTATACCTACATAGTATGAAGATATACATAAGTATTTATATATTCAAGCAGTGATATATACAGTGTACCTATAAGTAGGTACTAGAAAGAAATAGGTTTAAATTACGCAGCTATTAGTAACAACTAACTATTGTAGTTAATTCATATTATATTAATAATTTATAGGTTCCTAATAGTTTAATCTACATAAATACTAAGAAATCTATTATCTGTAGTAGTTATCAAATGGACTATGATATATATAATAATTTTCAATCAACATGATATCTGGGAATTAATACTACCTACATACAGTTAATGGGTAGGTCAATTAATGCGTGGTTATTGTCTTGAAGTACACTCGGGAGCAATGAATCCGGGTCACCATCATAAGCTTTAATATCTCGGAAAATATTGTTAAACATTGTTTAACATTTTAACATTGTTTTGTTTAGGTATATTGATTACCCGGATTGCTCCCGATTGTAGTTTGATATTGATTAATTAATTTTGCCTACGACCCACTTAAGACTCTTGTTTTCTACTTATAAAAAAAATGCTTTTTAAGCAAAAAACGAGTACGTAATCCTGCCTTTTAAATTTCACGATTCAGCAGAAAATAATTCGTTTAAAAACAATTAGGTAGGTATCACTTAAATCCACTTAACCCTAAACAACTAAAGATCATTATTGTCACCTATTCACGTCGGAACATCTTGTTTCGGAAACCCGTTAACCCTTCCTACGCCGAGGTCTCAAGAAACGGTGTCTCAACGAGAACAAAAGCCTTACATAAATAACGGATCAGTTGAAACGCGTAAACAATAGCACATCGGTTTCGACAACCCGTCCGGATCAGGGGGATCTGAGCGGATTTTGTATTTGTATAAGTTCGGCATTGGTAGGGTTAAAGTGAGTGTATAACATTACAGTATGTAAGTATACTTACATAAGTATTTTTTTTGTTAAAGAGTATATAAGAGTATGTACCTAGTAAGTAGTGACGAAGTAAAGTGAGTGAGTGAAGTAAGTAGAGAATTATAATGTAGGTACCTAATTAATTGTTCGGCCCAGCTCTTTCGAAACTATGTTGGGATCAGCTGCCAGTCGAACCAAATGTGGCTGAATACCAGTATATCACACCTCCGTATCCCAGTTACAGGGCAATGCCGATATCCTAGGGTTAGACCGGTTGTCGGACTTTCGCGCTTCTGACTTCCCGTAACGACTGTCATAGGTACTCGTATGACACTACGATACTATAATCTAATCGATTGAATACATAAAATTAAAATGATAATGTTAGTTCACTTGAATTATTTTGCGTGTTGTTACGCGAATATAGTTTAAACATTTGACACTTCATTCTTTTTTTTATATTCACTCGCGCAATAGTTTCGAGCGAAGTGCAAGTCATTATTATTGAAGTCAATCTTTTACAACCGAATTCTTTATACGATCTTTTCATTTACGGGCCTAAAGCTGAGGCTACACTTAGCAGCGACGTGAACTGCGCGACACATTAGCGTTAGAAAAGAATGTATTGATAATTAATATTCACATTTGTGGCTACACTGTACACGACAGCGATTTTTTGTGTAATTTGTAGCCACACTCGTGAATATTGATAGGTACGTTTGTTTGAATCGCTTGTGTCGCATCACAGTCCGTGTAGCCTTAGCTTGAGGCTCGGAAATCAGCCTGACGTAGTCCATTTATGGCCGATTCCTACAATTTACGGAGCATTATTGGTTAAAATTGAGATTCATATCTTTACCAATAATAAAGCAAAGATTTCATAGCTTTGCATAGTAGACCGTCCCATATGGAAGCTATCACAGGTAAAATTAGCTTACGAGTCTATTTATAAGCCCAGTTTGGCAATAAAAAATGCTACCATTGGTAAGCAAAACGATCCGTTTTTTTATAGGAACCGGGTATTAGCCATTAGCCAGTTGCAACAAACCACTTTGTGCTTAAACACTTGATTCAGAATTTGATACTGAATCGGAGTCCATTTTTTTTCAAATAATTTTATGTTCAACCTGCCTTTTATATTAGACGTCGTTACAACCAATTATTCATACCGAGTCCTACAAACATAAGTGGTACTTGATCATATCAATAACACATCAAACATAATGACGGTTTGTCTTGACTTGACGTACCACATTGCGACGTTAAATCATTCTTTTTTACTATCAACATTAAATAATTGCTTCAACGACCAATTATCTTCATTTTTATATGATAAATAAATCCTTATTTAGAAAATCGAGTAACTAATCGAGTAGTACATACTCAAATAATTGAATGTAGTTTTAAATACTTCACGTCGACGTTAATTCTTGTATTATATTAATGAACCCTGACATAATTTCCAGGAATTGCTATTCGATTACGGTTATCGATACCTATGATTAATCGTTTACTCAAATTGCTGGTTTCTAATGGGGCAATCGATTTGTTTTTCACTTGATAGAAACGTTTAAGGAAATCCTATTAGTAAACGGTTCAACTGATACTTATTACGACTATTTAGCAATAAATTGGTCGTAATATGATCGTATTCGGGTGCTAATTACACTTTTTGTGATTTTATAGGAAATACTACAATATGAATTCTATTTTCCTGCAATTAAAAGATATGTTCCTTTGGACGTTAGAATATTGTAACAGTAATAAGTCCGGTAATATACTGTTTTATTTAAGTACCTACTTTAGTATATTTTTGTACACGTTTTGATGTACAAAACATTATAGATCCGAGTCCGTTTTCCCGTTATTTTTTTTATTTTTCCATTTGTTCGATCTTTTGTATTTTTAAACGATCTATTATTGAATCTATAATCTATTCTACTGACAATTCAAATACAATAATTTGACACTTCATTCCACAATAAAATTATAATCGCCTGCGCAGGATTCGAACCCATGTGCATCAACTATCGCTTTCATCACGGTACATTTGCGGCGTCGGGCCACGCCCACTGTCACTGTGTACTGTCAACAAATAACTCACTTTATAAACTGTAGGTACAATACGGTTAAATACGAGTTTTATAAACATAAATTCACGCCTGTGTTTCCCGAAGGGTGGCCAGAGGTGTATAGTAACATCCTCATTTCACCGTTATGTTTAAGTCCCATGTAATAGGGGGCGAGCCTATTGCCATCAACCGGGCACAAATCCAAACACTGGGCTGCTACTGAGAAATTCCACACGGAAATAGCCAATAACACTTTGCCCGACCTGGATCAGCAGTCGCGCTTGCCACCAACTTGCCACTAGACCAGCGAGGAAGTTTTATAATATTAATATAATAAATCGGAATATTTTAGGTACCTACCTATAGGTATTCTATTTCATATAACGTTACACAAATAAGACCTATTTTGCAAGGAAATGTATAGAAATAAATAATACGTATGCTTCCAGCAGATTCGACACAGTCTATTGCTTTATGAATCTTAACGGTCAATCAAGATGAGCTGAAACTCTACTTAGAGATATGGTTTAAAAATGATTTGTGCCTTCGTGGATCAGTTATGTCTAACATAAAACATAATTTCACGCTTTGTATTCCCCGAAGGGATCGGCAGAGGTGTGTACATCCTCGTTTTGCCAAATATGTTTAAGAACCATGTAATAGGGGGCGAGGCTATTGCCATCAACCGGGCACAAATCCAGACTCCGGGCTGCTACTTTAAAATTTCTAATGGAAAAACTCAATAACACTGCTCGACCTGGGGATCGAACCTTGGACCCCATGTTCAGCAGTCGCGTTTGCGACCACTAGACCAACAAGGCAGTGATGCCTAATATTATATGAGCTAAGAATATGTTGAGGTAAGTTGTCATCATTCTTTTCCAATTAAGTTTGGGTCGGTTTCCATTCTAACCAGATGCGGCTGAACAGCAGTAATTTAAACTAAGTGACTGCAGCCTGACTGGTATAATGAATTGACATTGTTTTTACAATAGCACGAAGGTAATACTTTTATCAAAGTCGGCACGATGACAGCAAGAATTCTTTTACATGAAAAATCTTGCACTTTTCAGAAAGTGACATGAATGAAGATTTTTTATATTTGTTATCTACTAGTTCAGTATGACGATGAATATCTGTCTAGCCTTTTCCCAACTATGTTTGGATCAGCTTCTAATCTAACCAAATGCAGCTGAATACCTGTATTTTACACGGAGCGACTGCCAGTAAACCTCTGCAACCCAGTTACTGGGCAATGCCGATATCCTAAGTTTAGACCGGTTGTCAGACTTTCGGACTTCTGACTACCCGTAACGACTGTCATAGGTATTCGTATGACACCCGTTTAACGTGCTCTTCGAGGCACGGAGAGGTCTCGATGTGTTATGAACGGAATGACCGCGGCAAGCGCAGCTTACCGCGCAAATCATATCGATGGCAGCAAAGTAAAAGAAGACATCTACAAAATTGCATTTTTACAGGAGAGCACGTTTAGTAAAAAACAGAAGCCATTTTGCTGCGACGTTTCTTAGAAATCGAGTGTAGATGTCTTCATTTAAGTACGTGCAAGATTTTCTTCAATATTTTGAGATTTGAAATTATTTTAATACAGACTTGTAGATAGGGTTGATTTAAGCTCATTTTTGTAAAAAAATCATTTGGAAAAAAATTAGATATCCGTATCTACTTTGCTGCCATCGATATGATACACGCGGTTGGTAATTAGCCACGAGCCCCATGATATTAGTAGTGAGTTTAAAATTCTTACGCCTTGTAGAGACATAGAGCACTAAATTATAGTTCTTCCATGTGTAGTAGTAGAGCTCCTTATGAAAGAGCTTGTCCATACCTATTACTGACGCCAAACAGCATTGCTGTGAACCGGTTTGAAGGGTGCTGCCGGTGAAGTTACAGGCACATGAGATGTTCCAACTTTGTCTCTAAGGTTGGTGACGCATCAGCAATTCTCTTACGGGGTGTCCTGCGTAAGCAACGAACGCGACGCGACGAACGCGACAAACGCGATCAAAACAACGGCATTCCCTACTAGCGGCCTATGTAGCGGGACGCGACGTAACGCGTATTTGTTCCACGTCGCGTCGCGTCGCATCGCATCGCGTCGCGTTTATAGCTTACGCAGGACACCTCGTTAGTGTTGTAAGCGGCGATAACCATTTTCACGGGGTATGCCGCCGGCTGGTATACCAACCTATTACATTAAAATAAAAGTGTGTTGGGGTCGGCTTCTAGTCAAACTGATGCAGCCTGAATATCCGTATTCTACTGAGGACGAATGTCTAGCCTCAGCCGGTTTTCAGAAATTAAGCTTTCTGACGACGCGATACAACTGTCATAGTTATACGCATTACAACTGCGACCGACGGCTTAACACGCTCGCTGTAGTACGGACGGGTTACAAAGACGCACACGTCACGCTAAACCCGTCAGATTTATCGATCTGGGCCAGAGTGCTTCTTAACCCTACCAGAACCAACTTTTTTATTTCCAACATTACTAAAACCAGCTCTTTTATTCCGATACACAGTCACGGAGCTCCATACCCTCGCGGCCGGTCGTTGCGTGCACACACGACATTACCACGATACATCCAATCGGACCCTAATACACGCCTATTCAATTACGGAGGCTAATCGACCCATACTCCGGCTATCGGCCTTTATTAGCTTCTAATGTTGCATTGTGAGCAACATTTTGCTCTGTACTAGGTACTATTGTATCGGTTGTACTGCAAAGGAATAAGTAGATCTTTAGGAATAATTTGCCTGTTTGTATTGTCTACATGATATATTAATTAATAAATAATATATTATTTAACTGCCTCGTTGGTTTAGTTGTGGCAAGCGCGACTGCTGATCATGAGATCCTGAGTTCGATTCCCAGGTCGGGCAACGTGTTATTGGGTTTTTGCGTGTGGAATTCCTCAGTAACAGCCCGGAGTTCGGATTTGTGCCCGGTTCATGGCAATAGGCTCGCCCCCTATTACACTTTACCAACTAAATACTTAAACGGCATTCATTTACCATCATTATAGAATTTAAGATCTCACATAAATTTATTGTAGGAAAACGAAGCAGTAGTACTTAGTTTGACATTAAAATTATTGTAAAGTCATATGATATTAAAACAATACAGCTCTAACGTATTTTTAGACAACTAAATCTAAAAATACAATACCAACACATTTCATAACCATTATCAACATATTAAATTAGTTGCTTTAACAAAACATAACTTAGACCGCTAAAAATAAGAACAAACAAAATTGAATATAATTCTAGTAAATTGTACAATTCTTTGTTACTTATTACCATAAGCATAAGATTAGGGGAAAAAAGGCAGGTCATAGACTATACACAATTATACTACGACAATTTAGCAATAGCACAACACTATAATGGGAAGGTTGGGGTGGTATTGCGAGCTAAGCTAGCTCATTTCTCGCTTCGCTTAATATACACTTCCAATACATAACATTAGGTGCAGTCCATTGTAAAGTAGTTTATACACTGCTTCTGTAAGAAAAGTGATTGATTGTATAAGTTTAAGGCGTTATATCAGGCGACCTACAGGTTCTAATTAATATCGTAGCATTTTGTACGGTATTCATGTCTTGTCTTGTCACTACATTTGTACTTATGAAGAGTCATGTCTTTTGATAGTCTGTCCTCAGTCCTGTTCTTAACCAATTTAAAAAAAGTTAGTAATAATATCTTGATGATTTATATTTAAAAATAAGTTAATATAGTCATATGTTTTAACGAAAACACTACAAAGGTGGAATACAATTAAACATTAATTTGATTTAAACAATACCTTAATTTTTAATTTCAGATAAAAAGACTCAAAAATGTTCTTTACTTTTTTTCAAATTTGTGCGAGCCACATTTTAATAGCTACATTACAAAAACAAATGCTTCTAGGTATAATCAGGACAGCAGCGTAGCACTTTGCTACGCCATATCAGCGATTCGCTCAGCTTGCACTAAAACCTTTTTCTATAAAATAGCAAAAAGCAACTTTTTACTGTAAATAGCAAACATTGCAATTAATATTAGTTAGTAGTGCTTCAAAACATGCGAAGTAATGGCTTATCAACTGTGTTACAGAACAGAAGTATGCTTTTGAAGCAATTGAAGTATTAATATTTAATTTTGTGGTACATTTTCTGTTGGTTCATTTTCTTGAAATGTAAATGAAATTGCATTATTTACATACATTATTCGTAGCAGAATTTTCATTGGGTTTATTATTCGTATTTAGCAAAACTAAATAGGTTTGTGATTGCTAAATTTAACTATTTAACTTTACATGCGTACTCGTAATAATAAATAACTTTAGGAAAAAAAAAATGGTTTCAACATTTTGACATACTTAGGCTGGCGTTCGCCAATGTTTTAATCTCTGGTTAAACAACCGTTTGCTCGGAAAAATTACTATAAATTGTATGGAGATACGAATATTGGTGAATACCGGCTTAAACTTCAAGTTTGTAAGGCAGATCATTTCTTTTGTATCATGATAGTTGTTAGTTATAATATTTTATTAGTATATCAACTCTGAAAGATTTCTTTGTCACAAAACATGCATAGACAAAATATAAAATTAATAAGAAATTATCATCATGTTATTTTGACGTGGAATAAAGTCGTAACATCATTTTACGCCTCTTTGTAATAAACGTAGAAACATAATTACGAATAAGTTTTAAAAAGGTGTTTACAAGTTGTGCCAATTGGCAGCTATCCCAAAATGTCCTCATAAAAAATATAAAGCTATTAAATAATTTGCAAGCTAATAATGAAAAGTGTTCGCCATCATGCAATGGTTACGACACATGGACACGAATCTCAACTTTTTACATAAATTATACTTTTCCACTACCTTGTACATTACTACCTTATTTTATACGTAGTTTCGTTAGATATAACCATAAACAAATATGATAGAAAAAAGACTTCATTCACCGTTCTACTCGAAAGTACATTATATTACCTTTATGCGTTTAATTCTCAGTACAGTTGCTAACAAAGTTGAAAGCAAAAAGTGTGAATTATAAATAAACAGGCCAGTACGAACATGATCCATCAGTTTTATATAAATTGCACTTTTCCACTCGGTTATACGTTCGCACATAATTTTTATAACCACTTATAGTATAGTCGGGTAGGTACAGTCACAAACAAACCAACAAGCGATACGTAAACGGAATGAACACGAAGCTCAAGTTACAAAACAATACATAAATATTACTTATCCACTTACTAATACAAATGTATCTAATTTTTATTTTACACACACAAGTACAGTCGCTAACAGCTGTGGTGGGAGTAAAAAAAAATGTTAATTGTACGTATTTTACGATGTTACGGACGTTTATGAAGCAAATGAAATATAAATTTAGATAGGGAAATGTAATTAGCGCAAAAAGTAATTAGTTATGCACGCACTAACAATGGCGGGAACATAACTTTTGTTACATGGTGATTCAACCGCAAAATATATTAAAATGTTACCGTCACAAATATTTATTTAACGGAATCATTTTCAGTTAGACTCGGTTAACAAGATCATCGAACCATTTTTATAGTTTTATGTAGGTACTCCATTTCTTGGAGTTTCGATTTTCAATCATAAAATGGAGCTAATATGTATTTTGTATCAACAATTTTATTTACAATTCAATCCATGAATGCAATGTTTAAATTAGAGAACAAATTCTCTTCACATAAAACGCGTATAGGTAGCATATATTTATAGTTTCCACAACACGATCATATTTGACCGGTTGTTTCGCACAAACGCTGGACGTATCAGCGAATCGCAGTACAAAAGGTACGCTTTGAACCACTGAAAAATAAAACATCCGAGAACCAGTTCTCTTATCGTGAATGCACAATGGGCTGCGGCCACTGCGGGCAATATTGGTAGCTTTTACGAACTAAAATACCATTAATACCCTTTTCCTATTTGTTTACGATCGAGAATAATGGTCTATTAAGAATGTTAAATTGCTAACGCGAAAATGTGCGTATTCTGCTGATTAACAAAATAATTGTGTACGTTTTACGCTTGCAAAACGTAAATTTTAATAGCAATTGTTCACTTATCATAGTGATTAAATTGTTAGTGTTGATGGATTAAGCTATTGATTTCGATATTGGAAACGTAATATATTATTATGGTTTTATTGGCAATTTATACTCGACTAGCGGCCCGTCCCGGCTTCGCACGGGTGGACATTTTCCCGTTTTTTTGCAACATTTTTCATTTATGCTCCGCTCTTATTGGTAGTAGCGTGATGTTATATAGCCTATAACCTTCCTCGATAAATGGACTATCCAACACAAAAATATTTTTTCAATTCCGCCAGTAGTTTCTGAGATTAGCGCGTTCAAACAAACAAACTCTTCAGCTTTATAATATTAGTATAGATATAAAGTCAACTATTCACGTTGCGTTTTTTTTTTATCTTTATGAAAAAGTGGTAACGTGGCTACAGTAATTAGCAAGGCCCGTCCTTATCACACGGTTCGTATTGCGTGTGCGGTGTAACAGGGAATGCAATGTGGTCATTATTCTTCGACAAAAATACCAAAAACATGTTTATGAGAAATGCGGGGCGCACGTCATTGATCGTCTAATAATTTAAACTAACATTATCGCTTTGTTAGCGTTATAAAAATATCATTAGGACTGTCTCGTTAATCTTAGTGGTGGCAAGCGCGACTGCTGATCGTGAGGTCCTGGGTTCGATCCCCAGGTCGGGCAAAGTGTTATTGGTTTTTTCTGTGTCGTATTCCTCAGTAGTTCGGAGTCTGGATTTGAGCCCGGCTGATGGCAATAGGCTCGCCCCCTATTACATGGGACTTAAACATAACGGCAAAATGAGGGTGTCACTATACACCTCTGCCTAACCCTTCAGGGAATACAGGCGTGATGTTATGCTATGCATTAGAACATAGTATAACATTTTAAAAAGTAGTTATTCTTTACGCTTTGAACTTTATTAGACAGAGTATTTATATCCAGGACTAGGCCCACCAGTGGTTTGACCATCGTTACACACGAAAATCCTCTTCCTCAAAGACCCCCATACTAATAAACGCTGAATAAAGTGATGACAAGCTTACATATACATCAAAAAAGTATGGTTATACTGACGTCATTCATGACGTAACTTTATACAGCGTTTATTAGTAAAGGGGCTAGTGTGAAATATCTAAGTCTAGAATGAAGTTTTTTATCAGCTGAGATGGAGATGATTTATATATCTTTATCCGTGTCTCGTCAATCATTCACTAGCAACTTATACTGCGTAAATAATTGCTCGTTTAGTTCGTAAAACTTGCAGAAGTCGACTTGCTGCGAGTATGTCTGTAGTTTAAAAGTCGAATGCAGAAGTCAACTTTCCCAGTATAACTTGCTAGAATTTGGCATTCATGATATCAAATCTTTTCTTCTTTTTTTCGTGTCTTGGTCGCGTTGGCCCTTGTCTCAGCTGATGGTAAGCGCAGACAGGGTCTAAGATGGAGCACATGAATCCAAGGAACATACGACGGAACACGGTAAACTGCTTGGCTTTAATGTAAGTGTGGTATCTAGCCAGGTGGTCCGTATTGATCCTACTACCATAAACATAACATAACAAGCCCATTACTGTCCCACTGCTGGGCATGGGCCTCGTCTTAGAACGAGAAGGATTTAGGCCTTTGTTCACCATCCTGCAAGCGAATAAAATCAGTCGGAAATAGTCTTCTATCGGACAACAGCCCTCGATCGCAGCCGAAGACTTTAGGAGGGGGAGGGGGGGGGGGGGTTATATTAACAGTAAAATAAGTTGAGCATATTAGAATTTATTGCACAATTTTTTTTTGTAATTTATCTCTTAGTAGGAGGATGTCAATTTCACGTGTACGATTTTGGGTTAGGGGCGTGACCCCTATGACCCCCCTCGGACCGCCAGTGACAGCGACAGCCCTATATATTCCTGTAGTGAACGCTTCCCACAATTCAATCGTTTGTCCGCGCTTCTAACACCAATGTAAGCCGACCCTTACCGATCGATAAACGTATAGTCCGGTTAAAAGCGTCGTAGCTCGCCTCGCTTCAATCCCGACTGAATTTATAACATTTAATAAGTTTAACCATTCCATTTCACACCTATTGAGTTATAGTAGCGCGTGATATCAACTACCTGATTAACCTCATAGTTTATGGAATGATAAAGAGCAATCGATGTTATTGTTGGTATAATGGAACTTCTAATTGGTTTTGTGGGCATAGACTTATTAAATAAGTACATTACCGAGTTGGCTACTGCTCAGAAATTGCGCACCGAGTTGTGGTCAATGGGGTAGGCAACTGTGGAACTAATGGCGCCACTTTCGATTGTACCTATGCCATCTTATTGGTTGCAATGTGATTGACATTATTGCTAATATGAATATGATGGTTCTGATTGGTTGAAATAACTAAGTATGGAGGTGCTGCCATCTGTTTTCGTTTTGCGTTACCTTCCCCATTGAATTAGTATGTCCATCTCGCTTACTCATGTTCGTTCTACCTAGCCTTTTCCCAACTATGTTGGGGTCGGCTACCAGTCTAACCAGATGCGGCTGAATACTAGTATTTTACACGGAGCGAATGCCATTAGATCTCCGCAACCCAGTTACTGGGCAATGCCGATATCCTAAGGTTAGACCGGTTGTCAGATTTTTGGATTTCTGACTTCCCGTAACGGCTGTCACAGGTATTCGTATGATACCCAGGACCGACTGTGTAACGTGCTCTCAGAGGCACAGAAAACACTAGCTTTCTCATGTATCCATGTCGAATAGTTTTCTCCTCCCACTCGCACACAGTTTTGATAGACTTTTTAAACTGCCCAAAAGGCTGGCAGCATTGCCACGTTGTATGGCAATGCTGATTCTTTGGCCAAAAAATAGGCCAGCCATATGGTCACGTGAAGAGTCGACCAACCGCTAGGCGATGACTCGAAAAAGAAATCTCTTTTTAAACTAAATAGTTTGTCGAGTATGCTGTAAACATAAGTATTTGAATATAGCAGGAATGCTAAAGGTTTTCTAGCCGGATTTGAAATCGTTGTCTAATTTTAATACAGGGTGCGACAGTTACTGCGCAGCCAATTACTGAGTTTTGTATACAAGGTGTTCCTTTAACTTTGTAATAGTATTTTGCGCCAATAACTATATACCTATTGCGATCACCAATCAATTTGCTAACGAAGTGATCATGGCAATTCTGTACAACTGTTCTTATAGAACGGAAGGACTCTTATGTGTTGAATAACAGAGAAAAGTAGTGTTATTTAATTTTTCTATTTGTAGGTAGGTACAACAATTCTATATCTTTATTCGTGTGATATAGATTTATGATCACGCTTTTATATCGATTCAATAC
This sequence comes from Amphipyra berbera, assembly GCA_910594945.2. NCBI lineage: Eukaryota > Metazoa > Arthropoda > Insecta > Lepidoptera > Noctuidae > Amphipyra > Amphipyra berbera. The sequence continues at coordinate 6,620,335 of OU343144.1, read as the reverse complement.
TAAACATCACGATTTATGACCAAACGCAGTATTGCAATCCATTTGTAACAATGAAATCGAACCGAAACGTCGGAATAACAAAATCCCTAACAAATAAACAAAATGAATTATTTATTTCTATTCGGTATCTAAGAGCACGAATTTGTCTCCTTCCCTAAGCTAATTAGCACTGTATAATGACATAACGCGAGCCTAAGCGTACACTTCAGTGCAAACTTAATGATAAATATATCCATATTTGTCTATCAGTATAACTGGAAAGGCTTATCGTTTCGAATGCTCTCGTTAGCGCTTGTAAACTGAAACCCCATTACTGCCACTTGAAAATATCAAATAGACACCTTAAGTTGAATGTCGTAAGGAAGAAATCAATTTGACGCCACGTTTAAGGTCTTTTTTCGCCCGGTACGCGCACGATTGCCTCTCCTAATTGGCTCGCCATCTGTTTTAATTCATTTTGCGATAGTTTTACAAGTATTTTATTGACGCGTGGCTCCGCCTGGCGGTCGGTAGTGTAACGAAGCGATTAATCGATTCGTTTGCGTGCGAGTCGCTCGATCGAGTGCTCGAGTGGCCCGGCCAAGTCAATTGCTCGATTATTCGATTTTTGAACAAATATTCCTTTAGTTTTGTTTTATTGTTTTCTTCGATGTATAATGTGGTTGCCATGTGCGGCAATGTTTTGTAATTCTGACTAAAAAAAATAATTTTTAATTTGTTTCCTTTTAAGCGTCATTCACCATGTAATTTGTTATCAAGTCATAGTCTGTTATTAATAATATACCGTATGAATAATGTCCATTATTAAACTTGTTTGTAGAAACTAAATAAGGCAGTTTACCAGGAAATTAATCGTAATTATGTGTAGGCATGAAAAATGGCCTAGTTTCAATACCTATCACGCTATGGGAGGTCTTAGAAGATGAAACACATGGTCCTTAGTACTACAACTTAAGGTTGAAATTAATATGAACGCATATTTGCAAAGAGATAAGTCCAGTGGCATAGTCAGTGACGCGTGCTGCCATCTCTCGGACGATGACAGTAAATAATAAATCTTTAGATAACATCAGAGGCGAAGATTATACGGTACTGAGTCCTCATCACGCCATCCGTGCTTCCTGCACGGGCAAATTAGTAAAACACCTACAAACAATGTTGCCAGCGATTTGTAATAGTTCATACTTATTCCTAAGGCAATAAGGTTCAAATTTACTTAAGCGTTAGCCATGCAAAAGCAAGTAACAAATGGTTGTGTAGAACACTGAATATATTTTTAGTAGTTCGCAGAAGCGTACGCTAAAAGTTAACGCCGGTGCTTGAACGACAGAAGACAATGAACAGAACAACACAGTTTAAATATTTAAGTGCCTAGTTAACGTACAGTTACAGCCCGACTAGAATTATGACCTGAACCTAAACGTTCTATTTCACTACCCAGTAAACCACACGCATAGGTACTGAGGGCGCTTTGAAAATACCTGTACTTTCTTTTGGCTGAATTTGTAACAATCGGCCTCGACCCGTGCGTTGACCAATTAGAAACACCTATTAAAAACATTCGGCAAAGTTCGTATTTTTTCGCCGCTTGCATTCTTTCACGAAAACAAGCGATGCAATTTAATCCGTCAATTTGCACCGAACAAAACCGCCACCGGTAGCCCTTTTGAAAATGGAACGCTTCAATTGACTTTCGCGTTCTAAAAATTGGTACGTCATTAAGTGAACGTTTATTCGAAATTTGTGACGCCATAAACATTTTGCATTGTCAAAAGTAAATTGGTATTTGACTTAGCTTTTTCACATTATAAGTACCGTATAAAACGGACCTTTTAAAACTGTGTTCTGTGATCTTTTTCGAGTCCTAAATTACGAAAATCTTATTACATTACTGAGAAATAGCATAGAATTAAGATACTTGGAACATAAAGAAGATACTAATCAAACAGAAAATAACAGTTTGTAGGTATCAATACCTCCGCCATCAGCTTTGTTATTAATTCAAAGACGCATTTGATAAAAATTAAGATAAAAATGTAGGTTTATGGTGGCATACATCCGATTCTTGGAAAGATAGTCAAATGAAAGTTGACTACTGTTTTAAAATAAAGATTATATCATACCATTGGACGGAAAGTAAAAAAGTTCAGATAGGCTTTATTCATTTTTTTCTTTTTATAAACACTAGTAATTTGGTGCGGTCTGATGTACAGTAGGGAAATGATAATGTTATGCACCTTAAAATCTATTTTTTATTGCCAACATTATAGAAATTAAAATACAAGTATTTTTTACAGGATATTATGGTGACATGGAGACAGACACAAGTAAATTCAATTTATTTAATCATCGATTTGATTGATGTCATGGTTTTTACAACAAAACTCCTTAAATCATATCAAAGATATTACATGGCACTACTACGTCATAAGGAGGCAAAAGGCAATTTTGATCTTTGCTACCAAATAATTAAACATAATTTTCCATGTTGGTCTGTTCCGTTCAACAGTTTGAAAAGCTAACATGTGCCCGCGATGTGGGAAAGGAATGAATTTGGAAACTGACGAACCTTTTCAGTCCCCTACTGTACTTTGTTAATCACTAATTTTATAGAATACAGTACATATTAACATGATAAATAGTTCCGAGAATAGTATTTCAAGCCACGATTTCTTAATCGGAAATCAACGCTGTTGTGTTATTGTCGCTTGTCAAAACTCCCAGAGCTCCAAGAAATATTTCCAAGAGATTATTTCCAATTATAACATTTGGATTGTCATCTATTGCCTAGTTATAATTTATATTAGGTCGTTATCTCGGGAAGTACGCGAATAATCCGGTCTCATAAACATGTATAATTGATATTAATTTATAAAACATATTAGATTTGGTAATCTCAGCTACATGTGAACGATCATAATGGACGATCATTTAATTTTATTATTATGAGGTCCGAATAAAAATTTAAAATTTGACTTATCTATATACATAAATTCCGGACGATAAATTAATAATAATACTTAAATATGGAATTAATATCTTTCATTATTATTTGGTTCCGAGTTAATTAAAATGATCAAGCGAAGCGAATTAGATAATTTGTCATCGTGCGCCCGCGCAGCTTCTCATTGTTGCTACAGACATAAATTATAATATCTGAGGCCTTCTCGGAAATAAGGTCGACCATCCAATGGATACAAGACAAGAAAGCAAGAATTATGCATAGTTAATATTAATGCCATTGATATATTAAATGGTAAGTTTTGCAAAACTCTTGCGAAATACTCGATCCGGTTTGAACAGTAGTTTTGTGAATAGAAAAAGAAATCTTATTGTGTTGTTTAACACTTCAATTTGTTTGATGATGTCATTAGCAAGTTTGAGAATAAAAACTTTACTTACGTCAATATCCGTTAAGGTGTGTGTCTCATATATTCATAATCACAGTACGTCATTTTTATTCAATGTTCATGTATCTGTTCATGTTCATGTGTATCTGCCTCGTTGGTCTAGTGGTGGCAAGCGCGACTGCTGATTGGCGAAGTCCTGGGTTCGATCCCCAGGTCGGGCAAAGTGTTATTGTGTTTTTCCGTGTGGAATTCCTCAGTAGCAGCCCGGAGTTTGGATTAGTGCCTGGTCAATGGCAATAGGCTCGCCCCCTACACCCCTGCCCAACTCTTCGGGGAATACAGGCGTGATGTTATGTTATGTTCATGTATCTTTCCCAATTATTATAATAACAATTCAAAAACGTTATACCTAAGTACTATTTGCTTGGTCTTGCAAAACCCTGGCTTTAATATCTTGCGTGTCAGATGAGTGTCTGCCCTAACAAAACATTCTTGTATCGGCCTCAATAAATTGGCGGGTCCTTACAAGTTTTGCCAATAATTTATTCCCCTTCGTTTTCATAATTGTGGCTAGTTATAGTTATCATTTAATATTCTTGGAATATTTATATAAAGTTTCTTTAATATTTTCGTCTTTTTAAACTGGTTTGTGGTTGATCGAAATTCACACGGTCGAAGCAAATGTCATTTAATTATGTTTTATTCTTGTATAGGTGTGAATTATTAGTGGCTAATTAGTTGAATTGGTTATTCTTGTCTGAATGTTAAAGAAGCTATAGTAGTTTGTTTTGATTTTTAATTGCTATAAATCGTTCTTACGATTAATGATTAGGAATACATTTTAATGAATATCCGTGTCTAAGGTTGTCGTACCTAATAAATTAATGTTTCATTTTAATTTTTTTATAGTGCGAAATAAAACCTCAATATTGGTACCTATTCTAATACCACTGACTTCACTAGTGATCATATTATGAATGTTTGTTCGTCTTATGATAAATTTAAAAATTGTATGGTACACTCGAGCACACAAAGCTATAAGTACAATAATTTGTGGTCAAAAACCTCATGCAGTCCACAAAATACCTTTAATTTATACAAAAACCCATCATTAATCCGTCATACAACATTCTGGCATACCATCCAGAGTCCACACATAGTTTCCATTGAAAGCATCCTTAATGGCTGCATGGTCCTATCATTGCGCTTTACCCGAGGTAGGTGGGCAGTCGCGTGGGAGTCCGGCAGACGTCCCGCTGCGCGAGCGACGCACCAACATTAACATGTTCATTTATTAATATACTAGGCCATAGAGTTATAGGCCTGTAGACTCTTTAACATATCAATTTTGAAAGATGAGTTATAAAATGTACTGCTGTTTTGATGTAACTTCTACGGATGCGTTTCTATGCGGTACCTATGTTTATGCATTTTGTAATTTTTATTAAATTATAAGTTCAGTAATATAAGATTACGGGGTTATCCGGAGTTCAAATAACACATTTATTTTAACATACCTATATCAGGTCTGGGTACATTTTTGTGCTGATGATTTTTCTTGACCTCGTTTTACCTAGCCTTTTCCCAACTATGTTGGGGCTAACTTCCAGTCCAACCAAATGTGGCTGAATACCAGTATTTTACACGGAGCGACTGCCATCAGACCTCCGCAATCCAGTAACTGGACAATGCCGATATCCTAAGGTTAGACCGGTTGTCAGACTTTCGGACTTCTGACTACCCGTGAAGACTGTCTTAGATATTAGTGTGACACCCGGAACTGTTTAAAGTGCTCTCCGAGGCACGGAGGGGTCTCGATGTGTAAGGAATGGTCATCTATCCACAGACTGACCGCGGCAAGTCCAGCTTAATCTTACAAATCATATGATCCGCGCGATTATGATTTTGGTGATGATTTTTCTTGGCCTATAGTAGTTAAATGTCCGATATTGAAAGGTTCGACTACCTATTTAATTAATTTCGATATAATTTCAAGCTTATGACGAGGTCGCAAGCAACCTTTTGAATCTTACTTAACTCCAGCTGATTGCTTACTAGACCTGACATTTTAAGCGCCATACACTAAAAAAGTTCAGTAAAAGCATAATTAAAACAACCTAACTACCAAGTTTAACAAAAAAAAACAACTTTATTGGGAAAGCCGCGCGCAAGTGGGTTAAAAAAGTTGAAAATGTCAATATTGACAGGTCTGACCTAAAAATGTTCTCACAATAATTAATGAAGACAACTTTCACTTTTAAATCAGTAGCTGTTTTATTTTACTTGTGTTTTAGCTACTGTATTCCCACGATATTTATTGGCTGAATTAAGAAGCGTCTTGGAGAAAAATTAAAAAAACAATTTTTGACGTTGATTTGACAGATGTCATATTTCATCACGGAGGTGTTTTTGTAGCGTTTTGCAAATAGCTATACATTTTTGTTAATGACTAGGTATTACGTACACAAATAAATTCTATTCGGTACTTTTTCTTAAAATAAAAAGTTGTGGCAATTAATTTAATACCTAATTCACGCATAGACTCTCCAGCTTTTTAAAAATTGGGTAACTCCTTGTCTAGTCCTTATAAGGCTGTGAACACATAAAAGAAACCCCGTGACGATCGTAGGTCGATGTTCATTGCACAGAATTATAAGGCCTTGTACAAGTCAGCGTCGGTGGCGAGCGAGTCAAGTGGATCGCAACATGCAACTAATTAATATACCACTTGTCAATTAAGCGCACGATATTGTAAACTGTGCCTTATTTCTTGTACACCTCAGATTATAAATAAAGGAGATAATTATAATGTTCACTGCAAATTCTGATAGTTGCTACATGCCGTTACTTTTGAAGATATGTGTTGCTTCAATCCAGTTATAAATATAAACTTTTTGCCCACATTTTAGAACCTACAAAAATGTTGTTTCTACACTGTGACTACAATATTCATTCAATCAATCAACTCGGCCTATGGTAGCCCACTGCTGGACATAGACTCCTCCCAATATTACTGGTACACAAACACTTACACGACCTACTACAGTAGAACAGCTCATACTTATCTTTATGTAAGTTAAAAACTTATTTGCGGTTAGAACCCTATTTTTCTGAGCATTCCACCTTGTTCCCCTAATTTAAGTAAGACAGCTTTTGCTATAGTTAAAACAAAAATAATTTATTGGCTATGAAATTACATCTATCTCCAATGGCGTGCATTTCATATAGGCAATTAAGCAGTGCATACGTCATAAGGTTTAATTAACTACTCCATCTTTAACTATTACTATAAATAAAATAAGCTCTTTCGGTCAGAATCGTATTAAGCGTACAATAACAAAAGGTACAAAAAGGTACAGAAGTCAATCTAAATACAAGTGCGCTAGAGCAACGCACACATAGACACTGCTCACGGACACGATATCTCGGACTGTTTGGGACTAGAGTGCGAGTGAGTGCGAGCGCGAGTGCCATGCGCTTGAGAGAGATAGATATATAGATAGAGCGACCGCCGAGCGTAGGTATGAAAAGTGAAGTACATACATGTGATTGACTTCTGTACCTATCTGTTTTGTGGTACAATTTAAAGGCGACATCGCTAGTGCCTGCTTACCTAGTCCGAAAACCAATACACGCCACTGCTCTATGGCGTAGCTTCGAGAGGTCCAATTATACAGGGTGGAAACGAAATCATGTAATTCCTTCAAACCTCGTTCTTCTTTCCCTTCTTATTTCTTTTCGTGTGGTTAGTAACTTGGCTTACAAGTTACAAGAACTAAACATGTGTTCTTAACGTGAGGCATTTTAGCGCACCAAGCGAATAGCGCGGCTATCACTCGCCGCGCGGTCATTTAACTTGGATCGCTAAAATGCCTCACGTTTAGAGCACATGTTTAGGTACTTATTGTAATTTTTTTGTTTATTGAATCCAAATGTGTCCCGTTTAGGGTTAATCTATGTCAGCAGTACATCACGAGGTTTTTAGGAATTTCATGATTTTGTTTACATTCTGTATTAAAGTTGGACAATATCAACATTAACAATATAACCAATATAGCTTAGTCTTTGCCTATATTTAGAATTTTAAGACCTAAGTTAGGCCTCGTAAATGTCAATTGAAGTTAACGTAATATTTAACGTAACCAATTTCTGCAAGGTATGCTTAACTTCCTTCTTGCCGAAGTCGGTAATAACTTTGAATTTGAGTAAGACCATTTTTATGGACACTTTGTATCTTTAGATCCAAATTTTACGATAATTTGGACAGCAGATTCGATGATTTCTTTTCAATAGAGACCTACAAAAAAGCATAAGTTATTTTCAAAACTTTTCCTCGTTTATTGACCATTTTAGTTTTTATCTTCGAGACCTAGAACTGTGTGAAAGTATTTTACAACATTAGCTCTATACAAGACAGACAATATAAATATTATATATTATAATTATGTATGCGAGAGTAAACCAAAAAGTTTTATATATTTTATTTTGTCTTATAAATCGGTAATTTTGGTTACAATTCCTTTTTGTACTGTTCATGTAAGTGCTTATTATTGTAATGTTTTTGATCACTTTTTTTATTGATTTTAACTCAATAATAAATCATTTAAATTTATACGATTTGGAAGGTCTGTTTGATTTTTTTATCCACTTTTAAGGGTAATGTATTCTCTTTGAATTGATGAACTTCAATACACTCACTTTAATTAACATTATTTATACCTACTTCAGAAGTATGATAATTCAAATTACCATTTTGAACAGACAAGTTACATTATGATATCCATTTCGCTTCGCATAATTTTACATATACATTTGAACAATCCTAGTGTAAGTATATGCAAGTACGGTCGGCAACGAGAGTCACGCTCCTAATTATAGAAGCATTCCCAATCAATTACCGAGTATGCGCAATAAGACTGTCGCGACCGCTTCATTTGCTGTACCGTCAGCAAAAAACTATTCAATTAAATCAAGTCCTGAATTATAATTTTTCGCATGGGAAAATTAAATTTAACTATAAGAACAATATTTTACTGTCCTGTTTTAGTTTTTAGTATCTGCTTATACACTATTAAAGTACCCACTGCGTTAAAACATACAAAATTAAGTACTTACCTACCTACATTATAAATTGGCTGCTTTTGACGTTTTTGCAATCTTAAAACAAAAAACAGAAAAATATTATTCGCGAAACAAAAGAATCACACTATTTTACAAAAGCAAGATTGTCCAATAATTAAATGTTAATACAAAAACTGAAGCAAAATGACGTTTTGTGTTTAACAAGCATTCAAACGCCGCTGTCGGGCATTGGCAGCGAGCCAAAATACTAATGTCCCATTGAATAGTGCTATTTGTAAACTGAGCGGAGCGGGACAAGTATAAACACAGCTCTAACGCTCCGATGCTCTTAATAGATCATTTAAGGCGAGGCCATAGAACTGGCGAGAAAGAGGATCTTAATACATACATACATAAACTCACGCCTTTTTCCCATGGGGGTAGGCAGAAACTATAGAACGCCACATGCTACGACTCTTACATACCCCTTTCGCTTCATCCACATTCATACATCTTGTCATACACGCACGCCGGTTGAGAGTACTACGCACCTGACCTTTGTGTAGAACATCACCAATAACATCGATGTATGTCCTTCTAGGACGTCCTCTACCGGCGTTCCCATTAACATCCGCCTTATAAATTCTGATCTTGATAATAATACTATTTTTATTAAAAGGGATAGAGAAGATGTTGTCGTTGACTATGAGGTGAGAAAATAACTATATGACAGACAGGCATACCTAGAAAGATGGGCGATTATATTTTATTCAACAAAAATAAGCTTTTCAACGTTTTACCGAAGTCATTTATTGTGGAATAAATTTTTTTGATGCTGATGTTGATCCAGGGATGTGTAGTACCTGCTAAATCATATTAACGCCACTAACATCAAAGAACGAAGTTGAAAAAAATGGAGTATTGAATGAATAATGACCCTATTATACTCGGAAAGTACCTTCTAACTCATCCGTGTATTTTTCCCTGTGTCATAAATTAGCATGAAATCATATTCTAAAGAAGTAGTATTTATGATAAGAAAAGAAATGCAATCTAATGAAATATCTTTCCTTAATTCTGAATGGTCTTATTATTTAGATTTCTGTGTGAATGGTATTCAAAATATAGGCATGTGTCATAGAAAACTATTCATGACATTCTATTAGTTATCTGATTTAAGGCATACCTCGCTGAATATAGCTTCGATCTATTCCAATGATAAATAATAGTCCCATCTAACCAGAACATAAAAGCGATCACTAAATAGTTTTCCAAACATAAATTAAACGGTTAACGGCACAGGCGATCTACTTCCGCGTTTTCTATGGCCCCTTTATGAGGTAAAGATTGAGTGCTGATGAATGGCCAGCGTTAAGGATTCTGTTTGATCACCAGATAAATATTGTGGGCGTATTCTTAAGGAATCCGGGAACACACAGCTAATAGCCTTAATAGTTCTTTGTTGAAGAAATAAATTATTAACAACACTGCATCACTATATCTCTAACATTATGAACCTATTATTTTTTATACTCAACATCATTTCCAATTTTCTAACAATTCGTTTTGGTTGTGGTGAAAATCGGCAAACGAGTTTAAAGTTGATATTTTACTTTACGTTATGATCATTGTTTATTGCTAAAGAAACCGCGATTGTGACAAATACATTTTGTTTTCATTATTCTCCCTGAAATCATAGTGAATGTTTTTTTTAGATAATAAAACAAAAGCGATAACTGAAAAATATTTTTTAATGAGGCTTGATCTTTGAACTACAAATAAATTTTAGTATTTAATAGCTGTAGTATTTAATGTATTTGTTCTAATATTACTTAACATTCATGGATATTAAAAGAAACTTGTAATGTTAAATATCCCGCAAGATGCAAAGAATGCCCGCCTCTCTTGTACAGGCAACAAAAACTTCAAGTATACGGTGCCCGTTTAAAATATTGGAATGAATGACATACCACGCCTCGCACGATTAATGGTGGTGCGCACACAAAAAGCAAACATGCTCATTAATATATCAACTGTCTTTTTAGCAGCGCACTGAAACATTAGGTACCGTCAGCACAAACGTGCAGGATCCGAATTGATTTCCATTTTAAATTGTCACAAAAAACTCTCGGCACTTTTCATAATTCATTCGCTAGACATTCCTTTTACAAAACAAAAAGAAACAAAGATGACGATGTACAACAATGGAAAATGTATTTAAACGCATTTAAAACGTCTCATATTTCTCTCGTCGCTCAAAGAGTCACAACAACACGGACATAATTCAGCGGTGTAACATCTGTAGTCAATATCTCTTTATACAATTAACAAGAGGACGAGAACAGACAGTCCCATATAAGTATTTTTAAAGGAGGTAATTTAACAGCTCCCGGGGAATTTTAAGAAATGCTCTACACGTGCGACGTAGTTGAACTTTTTTCTTTTGACGTTTTGTCATAATGCAAGAAATTTTGTTAAGATTATAAATTCGTTCGGTCGTTTATTAAATTAACTGCTACTTATTAAAAATAATTCAAGAGGAAAAACATGTTCATGGAGAAAATGCAGTAACTTAAGTCGTCTATTTCTGTTGCACAGTTTAAGTAAAAAAACGCGGCACTTAAATCGTTAGTGTGCATCGGCTCTTAGCTTTATTTCCGTCTTGTCGTCGGTACTTGCTTTGACGTCTGCTAAACACGACATTAATACACTTTAGCTTTTTTTCGACTGTCACATAATTTACGTTTTTTTCTTTACTTTTTTGTGGGCCATTAGCTATTAAGCGACTGTGCTGTTTGACATTGGGATTAATACATCGGCATTCGAAGCGCCATACTACAAATGTTTTAATATTTTGAATGCAAATTATGCTATAATGTCAGAGTACCTAATGTTGGCTAATGGTTGTTTTATATTTTTACAAGTTTCAATTTTGACAAGTTGGACTGACAAACGTACTAATATAATGCTAACTCTAAGTATATATTTAACATTTAAATCTGAGCAGTAGATTCTAAATCGTGAAAATTACGACAAAACCATTGTGTCGTGTCTAAAAAAACTTAACATGTATATTTACTTTCTCATAAATATCTGGTAAACTAGTGTTCATTTAATGCTTCTCTCATGTCATGTTCTTCATCATAATGACGTGTGACCGAAATCTGTGTCATAATCACAATAAAACGAAAGTCTTCACAACACGTGTTCGTCGATCAATCAACGATCACAGGCATTAATTAGTACTTAAATACCAATTAGTTAATAGATAATTATGTAGGTTAGAGTCTATTAAAACGGTCGATTGGAGCTACTAATAAATTTTAAAGCAAGTTTTTTTATTGAATCACACCCAAATTACTAATAAAACCAGAAATTTGTTGACGAATCCACTAATAGACAGACAAGATAATGATTCAGAGGGACATCAATTTATTATTCAATCACGAATTAATTTGATTGATGAATTTAATGGTCGTAAAATTACACAACGGATTACGCGTGAGGACGAAGTGATAATAAACACGGCATCAAAAAATCAGAAGTAACAAAACATTTGATTAATAAAGATAAGTTTGTGATGTCCAAACATAACTTCAAAGATCTCGAATATAAATACTTGCCTACTGGGTAACCATCGAAATTGTTATCTCTTTACATATCTTGGACGTGTGGGTGTTAATCAATTCTTTCTAACCAGCTGAGGTAATAAAATCCACGATTTGCGTACTAATACGCTTGTTTTCGTCGCTAAATAAGTTTAAAAATTACCTCGTAGAGATTTTATCGGGATCGGATCGCGGTTCGTTTCCTTTAGCCTTTATTTTATATGAGTTTTATTATGCGATTTATTAATCCACCAGAGGGACGGAGCGGCATTCCGATCATCATTCGGCTGCTTTTGTGTTATTGAGATGTAACAGTAAAGTTCATGCTATTCATACTTGCGCATGTTTACAGATAAATTTTCTCGTTTATCATTATTAACATTCATATCTCTTCCTTTCGAGAACATTTCGAAACTGTTTTGGGTAAGAAAAATGTGATCGAATGAGTAAACTGGAACTTTTATGGTTTATTAATTAGTCGTAAAATACTTGTTGAGGAAATCCAGAAACCTTTGCATTTCGAGATCTGCTTTAGAATATTAATGTTCTTAATGAACATTATCCGTTATCCGTTGAATGCATCAACTAAATCTCAAAAACCAATCTCGTTTAACATATCACACAAAGGCTGCGAAGCATCATTAGAGATCGTTTCGTTTACAAATTAGCCTGATTAATTTTACTGCTCACATGTTTATTACGTTGCATAAAATTTCGTCCACATTAAAGCAAGATCCTGTTTAGCAATATTAGCCACATCTCATCCAAAAGCCTTTATGAATTCGACTGACCATGTTTCTATTTGCCACAGATGCCAATGGTGAGCCAGCGAAACTGAAGTGCAACCTGCGCAAGCACAAGCCTAACCGCAAACCGCGCACGCCGTTTACTGCGCAACAGCTTCGCGCGCTGGAAAGCAAGTTTGTTGACAAACAGTACTTGAGCATCGCTGAAAGGGCTGAGTTCTCCTCTTCGTTGGGATTATCTGAAACACAGGTGAGGATCTAACTTTTCCTTTTCTCATTAAATATTTTAGAAACACAAGATATGATTTAGATGAAAACCCCTTAATTTTACATTAGTCATGGAAGATTGTGAAACGATTTTTTCCTAATTATATTGAATGCAGCTAAAAGTTAAAATAATAACGGTAATTTAATTTGTCTACAGGTAAAAATCTGGTTTCAAAACCGAAGAGCGAAAGCAAAGCGCGTACAGGAGGCGGAGATTGAGAAACTCAAGATGGCGCAGTTTTCTCGCCACCCCCACCACCTGTACCCCCACCCCGCGCTGCAGCAGTATTTCCACCCGCACCACCTCATGGCGGGAGGGAGACCGCTGCCCCCCATGGGCCTGCCACCGCCGCATCTAACCATGGTCCAACCACCTGTGTCAGGCGGATCACCCTCGCCTAGCACACAAACTAGCAGTCAACAGTGAAATGTTAACAAGAGACGTTATAATACGTGATTTCAAATTCAAATGCGGAACTATCGAACAGTGAATTTAAAGATTGAATAAAAAGTTCCGAAAAATAACATCGATAAAAATAATGACATTTTTTCTGCTGTCGCTACCGTATGGTTGTGTTGTGAGTGCGGTGAGTTTGACATAAGATAAAAGTTGTAAATTATTCTGTAAATATAGATTAAAGGGAGTTTAGACAATACTGTGTATTAGGATTACGTTCTGATTTAATTTAATGGATAACTTTGTCGTAGGTAAACTTTACCTTTTTACCAAAATTTTATTTGATCTATTTCAGTACAAAATTCGTTCACCAGATTTTCGAAATCAGTATGAATTGTAATTTTATTGTAAATAGGATTTTATTTTGTACATTGTTACATTTATTCAGTAGTTAAATATATATTTCTTTGATATTGACAAAATATTGTTTTATTGCCTTTTACATTTAATTGCGTACATTATAATAATTATAATATTTACGTTTGTAATTACGTATTTTGAGATAACGATGATTTTGCAGAATGACCTCTTGATAATAGTGGCAGACGTGATTAAAATACAAATATAAAGTGCCTATAACCATAACAATTTCATTGATTAACTTCTAGAACCTAATAACGATGCATTCATTCTATTTTCAACCTTAGCTACATAAAAATTGAGTCTTAAATGAGTTCTTTGAATTTTTTTGAATGATCTAAGCGTATCTTAAGTACCTAACAATAAGCGATGATAATAATATGTTGTCAATTGAGTGTGGAGCACTAATTTAAATATATCCATTAAAGTTAATTGTCTGATAGCGAGCGGGGTCGGGTCAGGCGATATGTATCGATAGCGGACCGCTCCAGTACAGGGGGATGCGTTTATATGCACTGCATTTTAGAAGACAGCACGTAGACATCGATTGCTGAATGTAGACTTCCAAAAAGACAACTATAACGAACGAACGGTAAAATACTGCCAATATCGCCACATTGCAATGGGATGGCACCTATGATTGCAATATAACGTGACCAGTTTGCAGATGGATGAGTCATTGGCACAATTGAATTCATGGATCAAAAGAAAAGAAAAATAAGGTCCAATATAACAGCTTTAGAGTCAACCTTAATATGGGTATGGGTTACCAATCCGGTATCAATAAAATTAATATACCTAGACACCTACATAAGTATACTACAGGTGCTTTGATGGCACCATGCTAGTGTACGTCTGTTTCATAGATTAACTAGAGTTAATCTAATAATAAAATAGTTAATCTATGAAACAGACAAGGGCTTGCATTCACGAGTCAAACGAATTATTATTATTAGTACTATACTCAACACTTTCGGTTGGTCAAAGACTCCACCACCACTATGCAACATGGAATAGCTACAACAATCGAAGGTAGAATACAAAAATTACAAAAACAAACTACACACTACACCCTGTACAAAGTGGATTTGGCGAAACATCTGAACTCTTTGTGTCCAAAAACAATTTTTATCATTATTATTTATGATGGTGATTTACCTACATCGAAGATGCCCCACATTTTCAAGCTTGCGTACTCTGTAATTATCAAAATAATAAACATTTCGTATCGTTACCATATTTATCTTCTTGCGATGATGTAATTATCATCATCATGTTGGGCTTAACACGTCCACAGTTGGGCATTGGCCACACAGATGGCTTTGAACAATCCGGGCTAGACGTTTTTGACCAGTGCCGTAAATGGGGCGGTGCCAGCGGTGCGACAGCACAAGGCGCAGGCCCTACGGGGGCGCAGAAATCTTGGTCATTCCTACGTTTCAGCATTTTAGATGGCGATGTAGGTAATAGAAATTCGCACCGGGCGCATAAAGGATAGTTACGGCATTATTTTTGACGGCTACTGGTGCAGTCACTAAGCGATGGACCTCTGCATTACTGGCCGCGGGTAGAATACCACGCCTCCCGTACGGAAAAAAAATGTATGACCTGCAGATGGTTATTCCGAGTCTGGGTTTTGTTGCATGTGAGATTTGTGCCCGTAAACGCACCTACGATATAGGAAAAATATTAAGTGTGTGTATTTTAAACGGTTTTAATTAGCTTCACTTCGTATATTTGTTTGTTTGGGTCAAATCTTGCGATAGATCATTCAACTACTTCTGCTTACCCGATTGTCCTGAAACTACGCATACAAATCCAATTCCCAAGACAATACAATATAATCAACCTTCAATCCTCATTATTTAATTTCAATCTCACATAAATCTTTAGTACAGTAATCACCACATTAGCAATCAGATTGATTATCGCAACATAGTTGTTATTCAATGCAACTGCAAATCAATGGTCATACAATTAAATATTCATGGGGTGCGTTAGACTTGCTGACTGGCAAATCTATTCTGCACGGCATAAGCTATTCTTGTATACCCCGAGGCGACATAAGAGAAGAATAAGAATCAATGTTCATCTCTAGTACCTATAATGGCGTCGGCTTCCAGTGCGACTAGTTGCAGCTATGGTTACCAGATGTCAGGATTCGTCCAGATATGTCAAGATTTTAAAGCATCGGTTAGGATTACCACCGACCTGTGAAAATGTCAGTTTTTGATTATTTAATGAAATACTGAACTTTTTTTAAATGTTGTTCTTTTTTATAGAAATAAGGCATTTTATCAGGACTTTTCAGTTTTACATCTGGTTACCATAATTGCAGCTGAATGTCATTATTTTATCTACAAGTAACGACTGCCATTTGACCCCTGTAAACCTACTAGAGGGAGATACCGGTATTAAAAGGTTAGACCAGTTGTTAGACTTGACTTTCGAGTTTATGACTTTTTCTCTCACGGTATATAAAATTTAAAACAGTCATAAATTCCTTTGAGATATATTTATCATTTTATGAAAGAAATAACAGGCGAAAATACATGAATGCGTTGCGGCACCGCAATGATATAGTGATACAAACTCATGCGTTGCGGATAGTGATGGTATTGCGTATTTCGTGCATTAACTCATAGAATAAATAGTTCGCGCCATGATCTACAACTCTCTGGTTAGACCTCATATAGAATATCTCGTTGAGATATGGGGGACTGCAGCAAAATCACACGTCCAAGAAATACAAGTTCTGCAAAATAAAGCAATAAAATCACTTTATAATTATGACTACTTAACACCAACCACCAAAATTTACAATGATACAAAAATACTTAAAATTAACCAATTATACATACTTAGAACATGCACTCTAATACATAAAATCATAACACAAGGTACACATTCACAATTAAACTTTAAAAAGAAAACTTACACATACAACGCAAGACGACGAGACAAGCTAGAATTAAGACACCCCAGAACTAACTATGGAACAAAAAATATACTGTACGAGGGAGCAAAACTGTATAATGAACTACCTGATGATGTAACCAACAGTGATACCATATTTACATTTAAGTAAACCCTGGAAGAACACGTTAGAAAACAATACTAACAACACCGATTGTCACTTTTAACTTTTAATTTTATTATTGTGAACACAGAGAATCGCACTTACTTTTATTTTTTGTCTTACTTTTTCTCAATATGTTAAGTGAACTGTAACGTTCTTTTTTTTTTGAGGAATAAATGTCTTTAAAGCGAATAAATGCCTAATATGCAAAATGCCTAGACAAATCATAAATGATGGCGAATCAACACACGACCTCCATGTCTTTGCCGGCAAAGAATAGCCCAACCTCTAAATCCATGGGTGTCGTAAATGGCAAATAAGGTATAATGTCTAGTAGAAGATGGGTAGCATCGTCTTTCTGTCCGCTAATAACAACATACAGCGATGACCTATCCATCTATGTACCAAGATGGCAATATCGTTTTAATCTTTCATTGTAGCAGTCATTGGAGTGCCATGTTTAGTAGTGGACGCGACGAACTGATATGACATTCGCGGCGCCCGCCCCTAGCGGTGCCGTAGGGCGTGTCGGGCAACTCATGTTTGTGCGTTTATTTTTTCATTATGCGTTGCGGTCCGCACTGCTTATGTGTGTGCTAACCCTAAGATGATCAAACAGTTAAATAGTAAATACGATTGTGTCATCGATATTGGCGTAAGTAAACATGCCAACGTAATATCGATAATAATTTATGCTCGATTTGACACGTTACACTGCCTAGCCTTTTCTTACGACATTGAATAGGTTAAAGTTTATTTTGAATAAGTACCAGATATTAATTATAAAGTTTAGCTTTCTTCATCGTCGTAACCCCGCTCAACGAACTTAATTATCGTTATCAATATCAAGAAAAGGCAAAGTAATTATTGTTATGAATATCATTAAAATTATGGTAGGTATGTCGTTCGTTGGTCTAGTGGTGGCAAGCGCAACTGCTGATCACGAGGTCCTAGGTACGATCCCCGCGTCGGGCAAAGTGTTTTTCCGTGTGGAATTTCTCAGTAGCAACCCGGAGTTTGGATTTGTGCCCGGTTGATGGCATTAGGCTCGCCCCCTATTACATGGGACTTAAACATAACGGCGCAATGAGGGTGATACTATACACCGAATACTATACAGAGATATACGATACTATACAGAGAATACAGGCGTAATGTTATGTAACATGAAGAGGGAATTAGAGATCACAATAGAAAGATGAATCCAGAATTGTGCCATTTAGGTTGCCGTTGGTGTATGGTTGGTGTTGAAGCACAATTACAGCATACACCACTTTAAGTAAACATGCTATAAGATTCTATAGAAGAAACACGTCGCTGCGGCAGCGCTGCGTTCGTTGACTAGTCCGCGCCACAGCGCTGTCGTAGCGATGAGTTTCTACAATAGAATCACACTGCAGAGCGTTTTAAGCACAATTATACGGTCTGTATTATGAGGGAGCTTTAATTTGAGAGCTTGGGATTTTAAGTGTGGTTTAGATGACTTATCCTACATCCTACGCGACACGACAAGACAAATAAGTCTAGTGTGCACGCCTTCATACAAAATATAAGAATAATAGCGTCAGATGTACCTACTGACTCGTCATGACACGACACGTCAGCCTAGTATGAATCTGGCATTGAAATGCTGATTTGATAAAATAATATTACGATGTCAAATGTATGAAATTTTACATTTTGACGGCTCCTCTTGCGAGTCCGCTCCCTGGCCGCCATGTTGATAGTGGTTTATTAATACGCCCGTATTAGACAACAAAAGCTTAGATGGGCCGTCTTATGCAATAATGTGTCAACCCATGAAAATATAAATTTTCTGTTAGCGTCATCTAGTTCTTGTGGTAGCTCTACAGAACGTTTGAAAAAATGCCAAGAACTGTAGTAATTGGATAGAGCGCAGTCCATCAAAAAATTCTTAATGTAGTTTGCATTTGTAACTGCCTCGTTGGTCTAGTGGTGGCAAGCGTGACTGTTGATTGTGAGGTCTTAGGTTCGATCCCCAGGTCGGTCAAAGTGTTATTGGGTTTTTCCGTGTAATATTCCTCAGTAGCAGCCCAGAGTTCAATTTGTACCCGGTTGATGGCAATAGACTCGCTCCCTATTACACGGGACTTAAACATAACGACGAAATGAGGGTGTTAGTATACACCTCTACCCAACCCTTCGGGGAATATAGGCGTAATATTATGTTTATGTGTAGTTTGCATTTTTTCAAGTTGAGTACACCTCTAATAACTATATAGATGGCGTTAACACAGAATTCATATTTTTGTGGGTTGACACATTGTTGCATAACCCAGCCTAGATAAAAGTCCCTACTATCATCTAAAACTAAGTCCGCCCGTCCCACATCATTACCCATGAATGGAACTCATCGCTATATCATTACATCCTAATTAATCTGTAGCTGTGTGCAATTATTCTGTAATTAAAAATAACTTATTCATTTAGCATCGAGAGGCGGTCTCTTGCCAGTTAATTGACTAAATTAATCACTTTAATGTAGCGTGCCTGTTAATTTTCAGGCCACAAGCCGGGCTTTGTTTCAGGCGAATCGTGGCGGCTCGAATTTGGCTCGAGAATGTGGTGTAATAAATGTAAAGGACAGAAGTTCAAGTTTGTTTGAAATGTGCCTAGGTGAAATTTGGTTTTTTTTTTCTATTTTTTTGTTGTTCTTTTTTCGAATATCAAAATGTATTAACAAAACATCAATACCTATTACATTTATTGCTATTATATTTGATAAACCCATTTTGCATTTTATTTCTTCATGATGCTCAGAGAGATACGTCAATTAAGGCCTTTTTCTTCAGTAGTATAATCCAAAACTGTTCTCTAGTTGTGCCAGGAGTGTAGCAAAAGGCTCGAATATCTTTAGGATTAAAAGTTCTCTAGTCCTTATGCTTTTTTATTTGATAATGCAACATTTTGGTTAAAAGTAGCAACATTTTCTTCAACTGTCACTCTCTTCTTGAACTTTTCAATTAAAATGTATGTCTGTTCCGCCATTATAATCTACCTAATAAATACCTCAATAAAAGTATATTTTATAATCAAAGCGTGTTATTGTTACTCAACACAATTAACAACGCCTTGCGTCTATTCAGTCACCAAAATTTTTGCATTCCTAATATTTTTTGTTATCATTTTATATTTCTTACAAACATCATCATTTTCTGCAGTGACTGACTTCAGTCAAACATCAGCTCCATTTGATTACTGTCATTAACTTGTTCTACATTCCAGTTTGTTTCCATCTTGATACGCTCATTAACACTAACTCTGCCGCGTCCAGATATCTTGTGTAAGTGATTATCTAATTTTCTCGCCATCTTTTTATTAATTTTAGTAGTTATATATTTAGTTTTGGACATCAACTGTTTGTTGAGAGTGAGTGAGTTTGGACACGGTTATTTGAAGTTGTTTGAGCGTGTCACATTAAAGACGGGTCGATTCATTTGTAATTAGATTATCAAAGAGAGATCTCTTTTGTTTTGAGTTCTACATTAAATAAACAATTTAAGAGATACGAGATATAATTGCATTAGTAATTAGAGACCATCCAATTTTCGTCTTCTCGCTTTTGTATTTTTAAATTCCTTTATTAAATCCAATTGTAGAGCATAGATAATGTTTTCTTCAAGAACGCCATCAAATACTGGACTCAAAAATTTCTTAGATTTCTGTAGTTTATTTGTTCAACGGCATGCCATTCCTGGCATGCTCTGAGGTAGTAATGATTACTGGGAGATATTTGACCTGATTAGTTTTGTCCCTCCAAGAGTCAGATTATGTGCATACTCATTACATTGGTGAAATTAAAAAGATTTTGAAAATGTTGCTATAATACTTAGTTTAGCCTAAACTTGTCAAACCTATCCCTGCAGTGATAACTTTGTGGTGTAACCGTCGGACTGCCAAGTCATAGGTCTCGAGTTCGAACCCAAGGCATGCACCTCTTACTTTTCGGATTTATGTGCGTATTATACAAGGTTAGTCGGAAAGGGGGTACTAAGCCGCGGGCCACGTAAAGTATCACTGATGACTATTTTTAAGCAAGTGTTAAAATTTCAAAATTCGATCATTTTTATTTGCATGCAAAAAGATTTTTATTTTAGTTTTTTCAAAAAAAAAACATACCTGCTTTAGTTATGAATTCAGAAAATAAATTTTCTAATCCGTGACCACAAATATAACCTAAATTGTAAAAACAGCTGATCATAGCTATGGACAGATAGATTTTAACATATATTTTACGAAATCTTTGAAACAATATTTCTCTTAAACTATCAAGTTTTGGGGAAAGTTGTAGAACAAAAGTTATCCCTTATTATGGGTACTTTAACATCCTTTCGGCTTAGTACCCCCTTTCCGACTAACCTATCATTTGCTTTAAAACGGTGAAGGAAAACATCGTGAGGAAACCGGCATGCCTGAGAGATATTTCTTGACGGCATGTAAAGCCAAGTCAGAGGCCCATGGGCGGTATAAACTCTGACATCAGGTTAGTCACTAACCATACGAAAAGAAGAAGACATATCCCTGAAGCAATTATCACTAACTTTTTCTTGGGGTCAGCTTTTAGTGGTGTAACCAGATGTGTTGCAAATCAATGAAGGGGTGATGGTGCACCGACAGCTCTTTGAAGGAATATTCAGAGGAAGTTTCTCTTCTACTTCTGAAGATTATTTGTTTTATGTCCAGCAAATCCTGGCACGCTTAATAAATGCCTTCGAAATATGTGATCTGTTACGCGGCCGTACCATCCTCGAGTCACATACACCATGTCTTTGCTCTTGTTGACACGACTCCGGCTAAGTGATGATAAATAGATTCTATTGTCGTTTTATAAGGAAATCAACGAGTGGATTTTCTATTTTGAGATTTTGTTGTGGACGAGTTTCTCAGCTTATACGTACACAATCCGTGCAGTAGTTATTGCATAATGGGCAAACAAATTAATTACAGGTAATTTAAATAAATACGGTTTTTTGGATTCTTTTGGTGACACTCTATTTACCTAATCTAACAGTATTTTTAAAATATTTTCTTCTGAATGGACTTTACAGCTTTATTATGTACTAGCGGCCCGTCCCGGCTTCGCACGATTGGACATTTTTCCCGTTTTTGCAACATTTTTCATTTATGCTCCGCTCCTATTGGTTGTAGCGTAATGTTATATAGCCTATAACCTTCCTCGATAAATAGACTATCCAACGTAAAAATATTTTTTCAATTCCAACCAGTAGTTCCTGAGATTAGCGCGTTCAAACAAACAAACTCTTCAAGCTTTATCATATTAGTATAGATATAGATAGATTAGTTACAGTCTAGAAATTCTATACAGTCGTCCATCGCGCGGTCTTCATCTCCCGAACTGCCTTTAAAAACTATCAATGTCAAACTCTTGATGAACCTGTATGTAGTAGGTTAGTTATACTAGCACTGTGTATTCGTTGTGTTCGTCCCATCTTTTAGTATTATATTCTTCAGTAGTGGGCGCAGCACCATCTCCTTAGAACAGTTTGCTGTGAAATCTTGGATTCCCTACATGTGCACGGGCACGCATGATCATTCTATCTTTTAACATCCATTAGATTAAACGAAGAGTTATATCAGGGCGGAAGCTGCAGTATCGTCGTCTCTATATCCTGATATCATTATGTTTTAAAAATCTAGTTTCGCTTTGAATTGCAGTGAGCGAAAACTATAAAAAACCATCGGAAAAGGCAGTGGTAGCCGTGTTTAAACTCTTGCCTTCCATGCAGGAGGGTCTGAGTTCGATCCCTGTCCGCACCGCTGACCTTTCGAATTCATGTGCGGATCATAATTTGATTATCACTTGCGTTAACTGTGAAGAAAAACATTGTAAGGAAACCTGAGAGAGTTCCAGAAAGTTTTTGTGGGTATGTGTGTGTATTCCGCCATCCTACACTAGGCCAGCGTGATGGATTAAGGCCTAATCCCTTCTTATTCTGAGAAGAGGCCCGTGTCCAGCTGTGGGACAGTAATGGGCTGATTATGAACCTACTGATGGTCTCCGACTGCTACGTTCGTTCTGCCCAGTTTTTTCCCAATTGTGTTGGGGTCAACTTCCAGTCTAACCAGATGCGGCTGAATACCGGTATTTTACACGGAGCGACTGCCATCAGACTTCCATAACCAAGTTACTGGGCATTGCCGATATCCTAAAGTTCCCACTACTAGGTATAATATCTAATACCTTTAAACGAGCCACTCTTGTATATATATAATCTGAATCTCTGAAACGGCTCCAACGAATTTCATGAAATTTAGTATGCAGGGGGTTTCGAGGGCGATAAATCGATGTAGCTAGGTTTCATTTTTAGGAAACGTCGATTAACAAAAAATAAATGAGCAAAGCTCGGTCATCCAGGTACTGCTTTAAAAAAAATAAGATTTGGTTCTCTTACTTTACCATAAAAGGACGTGGCATTAATTTATCGTAATATAATATACGTACTATACGTTATTACGTTACTACGTTATAATACGTATTTTTATATTATATACGTTATAATACGTATATATTATATAATACGTACGTTATATACGTACGTTATATAATACGTATATATTATATACGTTATAATACGTATTTTATAATACGTTATTACGTTATAATACGTATACGTAATATAATTTAGCATAATACGCCCACTGGGCACGGGCCTCTTCTCAGAACGAGAAGGGCCTAGGTCTTAGTCAACCACGCTAGCCTGGTGCGGGTTGGCAGATTGCACACCATCAAGAACTTTATGGAGCCCTCTCAGGTGTGAAGGTTTCCTCACGATGTTTTTCCTTCACCGTTAACGCAAGTGTTGATCAAATTCTAATCCGCACATGAATTCGAAAAGTCAGAGGTACGGGCCGGGATCGCACTCGGACCCTCCTGTATGCTAGCCAAGCGTTCAACCACTCACCTATCACTGCTTATTTATCGTAAGTATACTGAAAATTATTTCCCAATACCCGTAAAAACACAATTTGTAGAATGAAAATAACCATATCTTGTGGAATATTGGTTTACGCATATCTTAGTTTGTTCCTTTATAATCCTATTGTAAGTTTTATGGCAGTACTTAACAGTAGAATGGATTCAGACCGTCCATATAGAAAATTACTTGGATTTATATTAGGAGGCTCAATACTACTACTAGCAATTCCACGCTAATCTGGGAGTTAAAATATATCGTAGAAGGTAATTCTCTGGTTATTTTCCTGTCATCGTCATATTACATAACATCACGCCTGTATTCCCCGAAGGGCTGTGCAGAAATGTATAGTGACACCCTCATTTCAACATTATGTTTAAGACCCATGTAATACGCGAGCCTATTGTCATCACCCGGGCACGAATTTAAGCTCCGGGTTGTTACTGAGGAATCCACACGGAAAAACCCAATAACACTTTGCCCGACCTGGGGTTAGAACCCAGGATCTCTCGATCAACAGTTGCGCTTTCCACCACTAGATTAACAAGACAGTTCGTCATATAATGTTTATATTTTGACATCGCGGCAGGCCCAGAAGGAGGTGCCGAGACGAACTAGACACTTATTGGAAGGATTGGCCGCAGAGAACCTTAAACCGAGACGAGTGGAAGAAGGGTGGGGAGGCCTTTGCCCTGCAGTGGGATGATCATGGCTGAATAATAATAATAATGTTTATTACTGAACATGGGCTCGTAAACGTGGAGCAAATATCGCAATAAGCACCTAGGAGGAGTGATCACAGTCTATGTTGCTACTAGCAAACGAGAGGATGCTACTGCCCACCTCCTAGCCATAATCCTGCATCCTGTACGCCCAGCACGAACGCTGTCGAGTTACTAACGTAAAGGTAACCTTAATGTAAGTGAATTTTGAATCGGAAATACTCGATTCGTTCTACTCGTTCTGCCTAGCCTTTTCCTGATATTGGGGTCAGCTTTGAGTCTAACGAGATGTTGCTGAATACCAGTATTTTACACGGAGCGACTGCCATCAGACCTCCGAAACCCAGTTACTGGGCAATGCCGATATCCTAAGGTTAGACCGATTGTCACACGCTCGGACTTCTGACTTCCCGTAACGACTGTCATAGGTATTCGTATGACACCCGGGACCGACTGTATAACGTGCTCTCCGAGGCACGGAGGGGTTTAAATGTGTAACAAACGGTCACCAATCCACGAACTGACCTCGGCAAGTGCAGCTAAACCTCGTAAATCGTATGATACGCGCGGTTGGTAATAACCCACGAGTCCTGATTATAATAATGATTTCATTGTTTTAAATTGCCATTTTATTCAGATTGCTTTCTTTGTGCAGGTAACACATGACTTGGTTTGATGTGGTACTGTAAAACTGGCCACAAGTTTGTTAGACTTCTGACTTACAACCCGAATGGCTGCTTGCTTTGATTTGCACTTTTTGATAACCACTACTGCGATACACTTAGCATCCCGCCATTTTCAAAGAATTTAAATAAAAATCAGCCTCTTACTGTCCCACTGCAGGGCACGGGTCTCTTTTCAGAATGACAAGGGTTTAGGCGGTCCCTCTTTCGCAAGTTACTTCTTAAATTTAAGGAGAAAATCAGTCTTTTGAAAGGCTTACGCGCTGCCATTGGTTAAACATACAAAGGAACTATAGATCATTTTAATTTAAAATGTATAATTATAATGGGAATCTCTTTGTCTGCACTATAAAAATGTAGTCTTGTCATCATTAAAAATATCAATCAGTCATGTTTTAAAATACTCCTAATCATTAACAGCTTACACGATTATTACCAAAAACATCTAGTATAATAAACATTAATAACCACATTCATTACTAAACAATCATTCTCCATTCAATAAGACCTATAAAAATTATATGACCACACTTTTATCAAGAGACACATTTCTCAATCACGAATAATAATTAATGGGGGACACAATAATTTATTGAGCCTATCGTAATAATTATATTGTAACAATTATTGTTCCGTTAAGAACACATTAAGATATCGTATCGGAGACGTTGCGAACTATTAAACTTGTGGATCGTATAAGAGTATGTCAATAATACCGTCGATGTTATTATATTTTAAGGAAAAAAAATTGTACAGTACAATTTTTTTATGTAGCCTGTGGAATGTCTCTCTGCTGAGCAAAGGCCTCCCCTTTTGCCTTCCAAACCTCTCTATTTTGTGCCGTTTCTAACCATGTGAGCCCCACAAACACGTCTAGATCGTCACGCCACCTACGCCGCGGCTGACCTCGACGACAACGTCCTCCTTCAGGCGTCCAGTAAGTGACGATCTTTGCCCACCTGTCCGAGTGCATTCGAGCCTCATGACCGGCTCACTCCCACTTAAGTCTGGCAGTTTTTTCTCCGACATCTGCTACATTACATTAATCATTCGATTTTATAGATTTTTTTTTCAAAATCTCACTATTATCATCCATCGTTATCGTCAAAAACTCGCATCATTCAAACTTGATCATAGACACAGTCAAACGCTACTCAATTTTAAGTTGCCGTTAAGTCTCGTGCTGTCTCTGTCACTTTAAACTAAAATGAAAATGACGGCACAAAATTAACGGAAACTTAAAATTGAGTAGCGTTTGCGTATTTGGCCAATGTCTTTTAACTGTGACCTCATAATGCAAGAAAGGACGACCAAGGTAACATTTCTATAATCATAATGTTTGCCAAATGGATCGGTGACCGCAGTAGGTATGTGTTGACCTCCATCAGATCTAGTCTGACCACCTGTTTTCATCACAGAAAGGCGTTTCAAGAGAACTAGCAGTAGCATCCAATTTGTCCAACATTATGCTGTGATGCATGTTTGGGTGCATTAAAAGAGCCTCTACGAGTGAGGATACTTAAGTATATCCAGCGGATCTTGAGCTGTCAGCCTCACTACCAACCTTGCTGAGTGGCTGTTCTTTTCACCATGGCATGAGCTATTCTGGTATAGCTCGTGCCGGCACGAGAGAAGAAGACTTCAATTACCAATCTGATTGCCAAGCATGGATAATATGACAAGTTGTCAAAACCGTTCATTGTGATGGCCTGTTGTATGTTGAGTATGATCTCAATGTCTTATTATATGGATTATATTTTTACGTACGACGTAAGATGGTGCCACGACAATCTTCGTGTTTCCGAACTTGTACGAAGTATGCGACTCGGTCTTTCTGTGTCTATAATAGTAGATATAAAATTCTGGCTTCGTCCTCTTCGGTCATTTAATTGGTCGCATAGTTCGCACAAATTCGGAAATATGAAGATTGCCGAGGCGCTTAAAGTATGCTGTATACTGTACTTATATTTAAATTAAATACATCGACATACTCATGGTCAATGTAGGTACGCATTTAATACATTGTATCTTTATCTGTTTTCCTCCCATATACACTTCATTTCTACAATAAAGAAATGCCAAGTTGACACAAGTCAACGAGTGATACAAGCAAAGGGGTTGAGTGCTTTATGACTTCCTCCGACCGATAGACGGACAGACGGACAGATAAACGCGCTATTTTAAGTTCAGCAATGAATGAATGAACGGACCGTAATGAATGATTGGTCTATCTTAGCGAATCTTAATTGGGAGATGTCTATCTCTAGATAGGTTTGTTGTTGAAGAGTGGTGGCCGGGTTTTTTATGATTGATTGATTTGATTGTTTGCAATTAAGCACACTTTTTTGCTACTTTTAATTAGATAAAAATCACTGTTTGATAAAAAAAATAAGAGGTGTAAGGAAACACTTTGAAATTGTGTCACCTTTAATTATGATTAATACGAAAAAATAATTTATGTATAGTAAACGGAATTTATCACCATGGAAAAGCACTCGACGTCAGTCTGACATATTTTTTTCCTCTCACTATCTTTTGGTCAGCAGACTGAAGAACTCGACTCCAAAGAGTTCGTTACAGAGGTTGTTTACTATCATGTTTACATAAATATCTGTAAATATACTGGCCTGCAAAAATAAGTATCACACTTTTAAAATTGCAATAACTTTTTAGGTACACAAGATATATTTTCGAAACAAAAAGGACTCAAAAAAGAGTTTAACTTTGTTACTATAGTTTCAAAGAAAGCTGATAAAAATTGCTATAAAACGTTTTTTATTTTAAATCTCTAACTTCTATAGTTTAGAAAAAATTGAAATTTTAAGTGTGATACTTATTTTTGCAGGCCAGTGTAGTTGAAATGATCTCTGCATTGTTACGTAAGTTCCGCGACATTCGGGACCCTCTAAAATATCTATTAGGTACTTGTTTTTTTTCTAGAGAGTTTCTCTACCAATACTTGTATTCACCAACATTGGGGTACATTAACCCACTTTGCTGACAGTAATCTTTTTACCACGGCATATAGGTAAGCTATTTTCTAGTTAAACAATCGTTTACTTGAAAAATATACTAGAATTTGGGTAAACAGCTATTTAACCAAAGAAATAATGTTGGTAGACACCAGCTTATCTATGCATTTCGCGAAGGTAGACTGAAGGAAATGTTGTACTGTTCTACTTGAAGAGATGCGATGGAATTGAAACCTGTCGTACTAGATGTTCTAATTATTTTATCTTTTAACTGCTTCGTCTGTGCTAAACGTGATTACGTAGTGCTATAGAACTAATTAGAAATCTGCCTCGTTGGTCTTGTGGTGGCAAGCGCAACTGCTGATCGTGTGGGCCTGGGTTCGATCTCCAGGTCGGGCAAAGTGTTTCGGTTTTTCCGTGTAGAATTCCTCTGTAGCAGCCCGGATTATTTGGATTTGTGTCCGGTTGATGGCAATAGGCTCGCCCCTATTACATGGGACTTAAACATAACGGCGAAATGAGGGTGTTACTATACACCTCTGCTTAACCCGTCGGAGAATACAAACGTGATGTTGTTATGTAGAAATCTAATTAACCTGTTAAGAACCATCAACGTTAATAAACATGAGCGCTTCATTGGTTTGTAGCTCCCAGCCTCCGCTAAAAACCAACCACATTTGGTTCCGTTCCGTTTCCGAACGAATTATTGAAACACAAACAACGTAACTGCAGTTTTTGAACAAGATTTGAAAAAAAAAAAAAAATTACGTTGAATAAAATTGTTGAAGAAAGAAGCTGTTAGGAAAGTTTTGAAAATACAGGCATAGGCCGCGCGCAACGGCTGAGGTATGTGAGCGGCAGGAGGCGGGTACGCGCGGTAGACAGGACAAAGCAAACTGACAAAGCACGTCTATTGTTTCGCACCCCCCTCCTGTCACTCACATACCTCAGGCGATGACTAGCCCTTGTGCGCAGACTATACCTTATGTAGTTATACTAGAAAGAGAGGCTCGTGGCTAATTACTAACCGCCCGGATCATATGTTTGTCGAGGTTAAGCTTCGCTTGCCGCGGTCAGTGTGTGGATTGGGAGACCGTTCGTCACACATTGAGACACCTCCGTGCCTTGGAGAGCATGTTAAACAGTCGGTCCCGGGTGTCATACGAATACCTATGACAGTCGTTACGGGAAGTCAGAAGCCAGAAAATCTGACAACCGTTCTAACCTTGGGATATCGGCATTGCCCTGTAACTGGATGCGGAGGTCTGACGGCAGTTGCTTCGTGTAAAATACTAGTATTCAGCCGCATCTGGTTAGACTGGAAGCTGACCCCAACATAGTTGGGAAAAGGCTAGGCAGAACACATTCTTCTTACTTAGCGTGTCGATGGCAATCTAAATTGAGTCATCCCAGAACTTAGCTACGAGTTTAGCGTTATCAGTAGCGTCTATTAGTTCCTGTAACGTGCAGATATTAGGGCTCGCAGGGCATGATGTCAGGTGTCCCATCGATTGTGGGACAGCATCACATTTACACTCCAAGCTGGAATCGTCTATGAATCTCCACCTGAGCAGGTTTTCCTTGCTTCGTCCAACCTGGGTCCGGAGTCTGTTTAAAACTTTCAGGTTAGCCAAAGCAACTCATGTCCAGGTGGGAGATTTTCAGCAGGTGGAATAAATGGGATGGGTAAGGAAGCACTATTACTAACACATTGTGGTTTCACTACGTCATCAACGTGTACGGCGATTAACAAAAGGAATTTATAAGGCAGATGCCAATGGAAACGCCGGTAGAGGACGTCCTAGAAGGGCATACATCGATGTGATTGGTGATGTTCTGCACAAAGGTCAGGTGCGTAGTATTCTCAACCGGCGTGCGTGTATGATAAGGTGTATGAATGCGGATGAAGCGGAAGAGGTATAAGGGTCGTAGCATATGTGGCGTTCTATAGTTTATGCCTACCCCCATGGGAAAAATAAATAAAATAAATAAATAAAACTTTATTTTCAGACTACCAGTTTAACAGTCCATAGTTTTGTTAGTATTATAGTGTTAGTAACAATGGTGCTTAAGTAACTAGGTTAGTATTGTTAGTGTTTATAACTTCATTATTTATGACCTATGACTATCCCATCCAGTGTCTCTGGAAGGGGCAGTCCGGTCTGGCAGCAATCATCTTCAAAATGCTGTCGTCACTACCATGCAGTACCTACCATGTACCATGCAAAAGGCGTGAGTTTATGTATGTATCAACGTGTAATATAAAATAAGTATTTTTCTCCTCCTATGATACGGAAGCTCAATATAACCGATCAATAAACACTTCAAACACATCATAGCCACTAAACTGTCGCATTTAAATACCTTACCGCTCATTATAAGCAGTAGAAGTAATACATGTTTATATTTACAGCGTTTTGATACTCTATTAAATAAAAGTTTTGGACTATTAAAGACTTTTGTGACGCGTTTGAAGTCGCGACACGTACGACGCGTCAGTTCGGCGGCTTCTTTGTGCAACCGGGAATGACGGTCGTTTCGACTGAGTGGGGTAGGGTGCCAGTGCTAGCGACAAGAAGTATGTTGAGACAGATTTACTATAGTACGGCCGTTATCATCTGAGTCGTCTCTGCATTATATTTTTTATCAATCTGTCTCGCTCGCACTCATTGGGCTTAGGGAGCGCTATAGTCATGTCTCGCTCGCACGTTTATGACAGGACGACTCAGAAGAAAACGGCCGTACCATAGTTAAGTAAGTACCCAAAGTGAGCTCAACGAATGGTGCTCATAAACTCACATCTAGCTTCGCTGTTACTTTTCCGCGTTCGGTCAATAAATAATAAACAAATTGATGGTTGAAGCCGTTTTCTTTAAGCCCTCAGACCTGGTGCCTAAGGACGTAATATAACAAATATTTTTTTATTTTGTAAATCGGCAAATTATGAATATTTAGAGCTGTTTCGTTAAGCGGTTTAGTAAAGTAGAGCCACTGTTTTAACAGAGTTGCTGAGTGGGAAACGACTTAATACCTAAGTAAGTTCAAATAACCAAACATTGAAGGGTTATCGTTTTACAAAACTTTGTTCGACAAAAAAATCGTCCAGATGAGCCAATTAACGTACGCTATTCGCTGTCACTGCAACCCCACACCACACGTCAATAAGCAGGCAATCAAATCCACTCTGGAGGGTTAAACCGATATTGGGCCACAAACAAACATAAAAATGGACAGTAGACTTTTACGACCCACGATTTAGTGGTCCTTGTGACCTATGGGCCCCGGGGGGAAGGGGGGTCAACTTCTTAAGATGTTATTTTTTTCCTATAATGTGTTATTTTTTTATTTTATGAATAGAAGCTACTTTGGAGTGTGCATGAAGATAATTATGTGGTCGTAAACTCTATTTCTTAGTAATATTTAGTATGGGTGAATGTTAGTGCTGCTCTTTTGGTCCAGTGGTCGCAAGCGCGACTGCTGAGCATGGGATCCTGGGTTCCATCCCCAGGTCGGGCAACGTGTTATTGGGTTTTTCCATTAGGAGTTTCTCAGTACCTAGCGTCCCGGAGTCTGGATTTGTGTCCGGTTAATGGCAATAGGCTCGCCCCCTATTGCATGGGACCTTTTATTTATTTCTTTTTTGCGTTGATAAAAACCTCGTGGATTTCCCTCGCCCGGGGAAGGCGAGGAGGTCTGCCGGACTCTTACTTGCTAAAAACCAACGGTGTCCCTCCTTCTGACCTAAGGCCGGGGTCACGGGATTCGCTATTGCATGCACCGCGACCCCGGCAGGTCTCGGTCCACCAGCTCTTCTAGTGGACCTCTCCAGTAGTGGGGCAATTGCTCCCTTGCCCCACTTCCTTCTGAGAGGCGCGCGCGGGACACGGCATTGCATGGGACTTAAACATAACTGGCGAAACGAGGGTGTACTAAAAACAACTCTGCCGACCCCTTCGGGGAATATAAGGCGTCATTATGTTATGAATATTAATCATAATTTTACACAGATACAGAAATATTATCGGTATTTTAGATAGTGGCTTACTTATTTAATGGCTAGAGCAAGTCATAAAGATACTATGTAGTTTAATACGATCTGCCGTACTCAGTGTAGAGGCCGTTAAATCGACTTCCCTCACAGGTTGGTTGCTTGTGCTAATCGGGGTTTAGGGATCCCTGTCGAGCTGAATCTGACTGAGGTGACCAATGTCAATCAAAGCCGCCATTTCTGGAGTGTCCAGTGTGCCCAAACAACTGCCTGGATGATCTCAACGTGGTCATGTACTGCTCAGATGGTCACATAACATACGTATTTAGCCCTTATTGTGCCACAGCTGGGCACAGGCCTCTTCTCAAAATGAGAAGGGTTTAGGCCTTAGTCTACTACGCTGGTATACTAAGCTGGTGATCACATATCACTGAAAAAATATTTCAACTGAACCATCGTCTTGAAAGAAGATAATGAATGCTAAGAGCAGTTTTGTTTTCAATACATTGTTCGGTCATTTGGCGGAAATTGAGGAGGATTAGTTGATATATTAATTGTGTAGTAGGAAGGTACAGTCGCACGATCAAAAACACGGCATTTTCATTATTAAATACTGACTTCTAATATAATATAACACCACGCCGGTATTATACCCTCATTTCGCCGTTATGTTTAAGTCCCATGTAATAGAGGGCGAGCCTATTGCTATCAACCGGGCACACATCCAAACTCCGGGCTGCTACTGAGGAATTCCTCACAGAAAAAACACAGCAACACTTAGCCCGACCTGGGGATCGAACCCTCACGATTAGCAGTCGCGCTTGCCACCACTAGACCAATGAGGTAGTTGACTTCTAATATAGGGCTTCTATAAGACTTTTGCACAGCATGTCTTTCTTCTGGCCATAGATATGTTGGGGTCAACCGCCAGTCTAACTCGATACGACTAGTTTGTTCATTAAATTAATTTAATATGTACAAAATAAACTAACAATTTTGACATTTATTCTATCATGGATAATAAATGTGTTTAATGTGACGTATTTCGTCTCCTCTCCATGCAAAATAATATTATTTTTTAATTAATAAAAGCTATTCAATTTTATATTTATGAATTAATCGTTGTAGCACAGTTATATTTAAAACAAACAGCTATTCTATGATTAGAAAATACAAAAATAGATAAAAGTTTGGTCTTACTTTTTTATAAATGTTATTAATTTTTGCCTATAAAAATATTATAATAGGAATGACCGTTGTAGCACAAAACGTATAGGTAAAGAAGTCAATCTACATACAAGTGTGCTCGAGCAACGCACACATAGACGCTGCTCACGGACACGATATCTCGGACTGTTTGGGACTAGAGTGCGAGTGAGTGCGAGCGCGAGTGCCATGCGCTTGAGAGAGATAGATATATAGATAAAGTGAAGTACATACATGTGATTGACTTCTGTACCTACCTGTTTTGTGGTTGTAGTATACAATGACCATAAATAGCGAATTAAAATACATTGTATGGAGAGGAGACGAAATGTAGGTGTCCTTATTAACATTTCGCTGCAAACATTAATTAGTATTTGGACGTAAAACTACTTTTTAAGTCTAATATCATCCACAGGTGTTGTGAATAACCAAATTAGGCAACTGTGACCCACCGGGGGGGCCACAATATTTTCTATAATTAAGACTCTTAACGACCATCCATAAAAGCAATTACAATCATTACATTTTTATTACGTTTTAATTGACTTTTCTTCTTAATATTAAAGCGGTGGCCGCCTTGTTGTATAGAATAGGGTCAGGTTCAGTGCCTTGTGTCCTTGTTTTGCCTAGCTTTTTACCCAACTATGTTGGGGTCAGCTTCCACTCTAACCAGATGTGGCTGAATACCAGTATTTTACACGAAGCGACTGCCATCAGACCTCCGCAACCCGGTTACCGGGTAATACCGATATCCTACGTTTAGACCAGCTATCAGACTTTCGGGCTTCTGACTTCCCGTAACGACTGCCATAGGTATCCGTATGACACCCGGGACCGACGGTTTAACGTGATCTCCGAGGGACGGAGGAGTCTCGATGTGTAAAGAGCGGTCACCCATCAACGGACTGACCGCGGCAAGCGCAACTTAAGCTCGCAAATCTTATGATTCGCGCGGTTGGTAATTAGCCACGAGCACTTCAAGTGCCATGTGTCCTTAAAAAGGAATATTTTAGCTCCTTTCTTACCGCTCCCTGATCCACCGTGCTCAGCCGCCGCCGCGGAGCCGGTCGTCTTGTCTGACTCCGCAGTCACACCGATAATTCAGCCCTCATCAAGCTGTCTCCCTCCCAGTCCTCCCGCCAGCAGCGCCCTAAGCCGAGGTCCGAGTCCCATTAGGGGTCGCCCTTAGTGCTGTTATTGCTATTAGTCATGATGTTAGTAGTATAGTAATTGTTAGCTTAGGTTAAGTATTTTTCTCGTCCCCATTGGTTGGAGACCCTTCATGTCTCGCCAATAACTGCCAGATTACGTAGAAACGGTCCGCAAGACCATCTACAAGCAGTCGAAGAGAAATAAAAAAAAAAAATTCGTTCTTACTATAAGTGGGTAGCATTTGTAGTCACTTAACAAATACTAGAGTACTGACAAACATAGGTTGGCAAATAGGCCGACAGCCCACCTGGTGGAAAATGGTTAACGCTGCCTATATTCACCTACAACACCAAGAGGATGTGTTGCCAACTTAATAGAAAAACATAACATACATATCATCACGCCTGCACTACCCGAAGGGATGGACAGAGGAGTATCAGTAACACCCTCATTTCGCCGTTATGTTTAAGTCCCATGAAATAGAGGGTGCGCCTATTGCCATCAACCGGGCACAAATCCAAACTCCGTAGGATAAGTTTGGTGGAGGGGCTCGTCATTTTAGTTAAACGATCTCCACGAATATGATAGAGCGTGAGTCCCGGCGCCCGCGCCCTGGCAAGACGACTCATTTAGTTCTGCTTAGGTCCTCAAATTTTGAGGTAAGAGTACATTGTGTACAAGTTTTCAATACTTTCTGAAAGCTTTAGAGATGGTAACAGATTAATTATTCATAGACTTTTCGACCACCAACCATTTCTTAGGAACCTGTTGCACGCGTAAGTCAGTCTTAATAAAAGCATTGCCACACTGTATTAATATGAAAGAGACCGAGAATTATCGAGAGTAAGTAGCATGTGAGGTGCCCACCCAAACAAAAATATGTGTTCTAGTGAAACAGCCGACTCGTTATACCAATTAACTGAGAAATATACCCGAAAACGCCTTATCGCAGCCGGTGGTTAAGGGCTAGACGACGCAAACGTTTGGGAATTTTAAAATAATTCTAAGATAACCTTTCTTTAGTACCATCATGTTTTAACATCACAACAATTTCGCCGTTATGTTTAAGTCTCATGTAATAGAGGGAGAACCTATTGCTATCAAATAGACCCAAATCCAGACTCCAGGCTGCTACTGAGGAATTCCGCATGGAATAACACAATAACAC
This sequence comes from Amphipyra berbera, assembly GCA_910594945.2. NCBI lineage: Eukaryota > Metazoa > Arthropoda > Insecta > Lepidoptera > Noctuidae > Amphipyra > Amphipyra berbera. The sequence goes on along the minus strand of OU343144.1, from coordinate 6,584,560 downwards.
TTTGCCTGGCCTGGGGATCGAAACCAGGACCTCACAATCAGCAGTCGCGCTTGCTACCACTAGACCAACGTCGAGGCATAATGTTTTACTTTTTACATGATTCTTCCTCTTGTATCGCTCGAAGGGAAATCGTAGACCGTAGTTCTGAATACCCACAGTTAGCTAATGACGGTCAGATGCTTTCACGATGCAAGGTTCGAGGGCTATTACTATTGTTGTAACACTTTAGGATGGCTTTAGGAGTCAACCCTCGACTAGCATGTGCACATAAAATTTAGCAGGCGTGTACTTACGGGAGGATAAAGAATAACACTTGTAACCGTACACTATATACCTATATTTAATTAAGAATTTACAAAGAGTACAAAGAGAACAACAGGGCGTGGTTCGTACAATGCGAGGAGTCCAAGTCTTCTTCAGCAGGTGTGGCACTTAACTGAGCAACTGCAGCGGCGTGAGCGGGCCGATGTGCAGTTTGCCCGACCTTTTATAGGCCCGGTCCCCCGCCAGTCAGCCACCACCCGTCACATTGTTACCATCGACAGTATCAACACTGACACCTTAACTTAGTATTTTATAGCTATGCTTCATAAATGACGATGGTCAAGTACGTCCGCCGCTTCCTGGGCAATCAGCCCCGCTACATACCTTGCTGACTGGCTAATCATTTCACCATGACATGAAGTATTTAAGTAAGTACCCAACTAAATTCCTCTTAGGTTACTTGGGGTATAACTCTTTAGAGGTTAGAAGGTCTAATGACCAACTATTAATGATGTGCAAGATCCTTCGAGGAAAAGTAGATGCCCCTGACCTTATTTGTGAGTTGTGCCGATTGTTTGTACCCAATAATTACCGTCGGAACAGAAAACATAAACTGTTTGCTGTTCCGATATGTCGTACTGTGGCTCGTTCACGATCACCCATACCGCGAAGTCTAACCGCACTCAATGCTCTCCTGGACGCCAGACCGAATTTTGATGTGTTTGCTGATGAATGGAAGGTGATTTTATCGGAATGCCTGGAGTACTGCGAGAGGAATGTATCACGAACGTTTTAAATTCTCTTTTTAGTTATTTTATGTTATAAAATAATTATAATTGTACGTGATCTGTTTGCGGATGAATGGAAGAATAAATTGTCAGGTGCATTGTGAGGGCTGTGTGAAAGAGGTGTCTCATATTGTTATATATATATTTTTTTTTATTTTTTTTAATCATTATTTTTCGTTCCATTGTTTTGTATGTATCTTCTTCCATTCCTGTTCATTTTTCTATCTTTAATTATTGTAATTGGTCTAAGACCGTTTTAATTAAAGTAAAATAAATAAATAAATAAACTGTTCTCATACAGCTCGTGCTGAAAAAGTACTTAGTATTTTCTGACCATAAAACTTACTTCCATATTGTATGAACTGCTCTAAGAAGCAAAGGGACAAAATGCTAATGTTTGATCGCCAAAAACTAGAAATATTAATTAAGTTATAAGAATGATTATTTATGAATTGTTCGACAGTTTGTGACGTCAATAAAGTGAAGCTGTTTACAAGAATACTGTCGTGTATGTGAACTCGCTCATACAACTACAGACGCCATCATCAAAATAAAAACGGATCCGCTAAAATGGATCCGCTATGGGAACGCAAGGTTATTTATGTTTTCATCTTAGCGATTGAAAATGTCAATTGTCAATAAAACCGGACCAATCAGACGGGTTATCAAGGCATTGTACAAAAAATCCAAACGCTTCTAGCAAATGCACCGAAAATTACCTTCGACCTTCAAGCGAGTGTTTCATCTTAACCCAACACCACGACCGCATCGTGACGTTTTATTCAATATAAAAACTTTATCTTCGAATCTACATATATTTATTTTTATGTCTCTATTCGGCGTTTTTCCGGTAGCCGTTAATAGTTTCAACCCATTACTGTTAATTATAAATTCACCAGTTTATCTCACATTAGTTTTATGACCTATAAACTCGATTTGGACACAATTTGTAAGCGAAATCCGAGTTGTTTTAATTTATGTTTATTTATAGAGAGCATCAACCGGGTTTTATTTTCGAGTGATTATAGTGTTGGGATTAAGAGCTGATTGTAAGTGGGGCCTAATTTGAGTTGATAACTGAGATCGGCGAACGTTGGTAAGTTTATTATGGTATTATGGGTCGAATTTATCAGCGTCGGATAACTTTTATCCAATGAATAAGGGCCTGTGCACATGAAGTCTTTTCTACGCGCTAATGACGCGCGTTAAGGCAACAGAGACGAGTTGGAAACGCGATGCATTTTTTAACCGACTTCCAAAAAGGAGGAGGTTACTATGTTCGTCTGTATGTATTTTTTTTTTTTTTTTTTGTGTATGTTCATCGATATTTTCGCCAATTGTGAACCGATTTTGATGATTCCTTTTTTAATGGATGGGGTTCTTCTTCTCCTTTTTTAATGGATGGTAATGGACTTCAAAGTTGGTCCCATTTAAATTTGGTGAAGATCTGATGAAGAACTTCGGAGATAGACAATGGAACTCCTCAATGACGAACAGTACGCATATTGTGATGATGTGATTATGTTACGAGCAGCTTCTTTAGTAGGTCCAACCGAGTTTTAATTAAGGCCACTAAAAAGAAAAAAATAAAAACTTTTTTACAAAAAATTTAAACCGACTTCAAAAAGAATAAAATAATTACCATATAAAATTAACAGTTTCAGAAGTCGGTGCCTTCAATTTGGTTCAGCGTGGATCAGCACCGACTTCTGAAACTGTTAATTTTATATGGTAATTATTTTATTCTTTTTGAAGTCGGTTTAAATTTTTTGTAAAAAAGTTTTTATTAAACATGACGGCGCAGATGACTCGCGTTAGTGTAACGCGTAGAAAAGGCGTCGTGTTCATAGGCCCTAAGTTTTAATCTTTGACAGCTTGTATATAGAAAATCTGACAAAAGATAAAAGTTATCTGGCGTTGGTAAATTCGGACCTATAACCAGAAAAAAAGCTTAAGAACGGTAAACAGATATTGTATTTTCGTACTTCTATAGGTAGAGTAAAAGTATAAGTTTGTTTAGTGGTGGCAAGCGCGACTACTGATTGTGAGGTCCTGGGCTCGATCCCCAGGTCGGGCAAAATGTTATTGGATTTATTCGTGTGAAATTCCTAAGTAACAGCCCGGATTTTATATTTGTGCCCGGTTGATGGCAATAGGCCCTTTACTACATGGGACTTAAACATAACTGCGTAATGAAGGTGATACTATACACCTCTGCTCAACCCTTCGGGGAATACAGATGTGATGTTATGTTATGTAGAGTAAAATCTATTAATTCACGTAAAATATCTCCATCCTTGTTCATCATGTCGTGGAGGCAGTTTCAATAATTATGTTACGAACTGTTGCAGGTAGTTACGTGGGCTAAAGCTGGATATAGAAGGCGAAAAACTCGGTGTTGCAGCACGTGCACCTAACGTCTTAGAGACCGCTATGTCCACCAGAAGAGTATGATATCTATGCTGTGTGATACATTAAATGATATCAAAGGATTCGCGTTTACGACAGTTGCTAAAATATTTGGTACTGGTGGTATAGACTCGCCACAACCGCTCACATTGGGAGTTAATCGAGAGGCGAAAAAAGGTTGTACAGATTCCTGTAATAGAAGAACACTTCTGCTTAGCCCTTGGGGTTTACATACGTGAGTGTATGACTGCCTTGTTAGTCCAGTGGTCACAAACGCGACTGCTGAGCATGGAGTCCTGGGTTCTATCCCCAGGTCGGGCTAAGTGTTATCGGGTTTTTCCATTAGAAATTTCTCAGTAGCAGCCCGGAGTCTGGATTTGTGCCCGGTTAATGGCAATAGGCTCGCTCCCTATTACATGGGACTTATACATAACTGGCGAAACGAGGGTGTACTAAAAACATCTCTGCCGAACTCTTCGGGGAATACAAGGCGTGATGTTATGTTATGCATTTATGTATTTGATACTAAATTGGTCCTTAATTCGAAGCAGTAAATATATTGATCTTTTATCGTAATATTTAGTGCAATTCGCCTCCATTATTACCTTTGCCGCTTACGATCATCGCCGAAGATATTTTGACGATTATTAGTATTCATTTTAACATAACAGCGGCGAGTAACATCTGAACGCTACTACGAAATTTCAAAATGAGAACACCCTAATTACGGTACGATGTTCATTGCTGATTTTATATTATAACATCCTTAATGATTTAGTATGAAAACAGCAATGGATATCGACAATGAAATTGATGCCACATTATTTAGGGTTGTCATAATATATTCTTGTAATGATACAGTCTACAGATATAACAGCGTAGTTTATGCCTTAAGTAATCACTCGTTGAGTGGGTAATTAGTAAGTAAGACCGCTTGTTAAAATACTTCCTCCAGACGTATCGTGCTACCCTGATTTCTGTGTAATTGCTCGGTTAAGGCGAATGTGTATACATTGTATTCACTGTAAGTACACTGTTGGAAGCAGGTGTATCTGTTAACAATAATGCTGTGCATTCGAAAAAGATTTTACTAAATTGCGCGGAGTTAAAAGCCAGATAATAAGTTTTAAGAAATGTTCCAATGTACCTATGGTCTTAGAACAGTCTACAAACTATAAAACTCTTAAGTCGCGTTCTTTTTTGTCTAGCTGGGGACTGTGATTGGTTGACTTGATTGGAGAGCCATTCATGTAAAGACATAAGATATTATTATATTATATTCCTCATTATCGATTTCACAAAGGTCGTCTTGGCGCTCTAATATCTATAAAAAGAAATAACATTCGAAGAAAATCGACTCGTGACGCTTGACGAAAAATGCCAAAGGACATAAGATACACAAACATTGGTGCCGATTGTGTTGTGTACGAACTTAACTTAATTAACATTATTGCCATCTTTTTTACTCTGATAATACAAGAAAGAGACGGACGTAAATATGAGCTGTCAAATTTAGTTGAACTAAAATTTCCATATTTGGATGACACGACAGAAAGTGTCGACTAAAAACACGGTGAAGTTTAAGGCGTACACTAATTTGACATCTCTAACTTAGTTCTTATCTATCACCGTCCTTTTCTCGCACTCTGTTAGTAAAAGATAGCAATCCTCTAATTTTAGTTTAGTTGGTGAATAAGAGAATAAGAGCACCTTGTACCAAATAAGACGATGTCGTAAAGGCGCAACGGCACAGCCAAGCTATTTCTCCTCGTAAGGAGACTCTCAGAGATGTTATAGATACCTACTTTAGCCAAAACACTAGTGAATTAAATACCAAACGATCTTCGTAAGGGTTTGCCATTTTAAAGTCAAGGTCATTTTGTATAAATAATATTTTTTTGACGATTTTATACTTAGGTTCACTACGTTATTTGTTCGTTTGATTCAAATCTTGCGACTTATTTTTCAACTACTTCTGCTTAACCGATTCTTCTGAAAGTTAGCACACAAATTGGATATCCATGACAATATAAGATTATGATAATTTTAACCTTCAATCCTCAAATCCTGATGCTGCAGGGGTACTGCAAGACAAAACCGTTTAATAATAAAAAAAATAAGCGGATTTTTCTTTTCTTTTAAAAACGATGATGAGTATAAATCTATCAACAAGAGACCTCATCTTAAAACAATACCGTGTCGATTATTAGTAAACTAACGATGTTGCCAATTAATTATTTATAAACGCGAGCCAATTAACGGATTTGCTTTATTAAAACCAACGACAGGCCCGGATGAGTGCGTTTAAGTTTTTTATGATTATATTTTTTCAGTTTCATGATTAATGTTGTACTCAGCATTGTATTTAGAATGAATTAGTAGCATAATAATCTACTCTGTGATGGTTTAGATTAGGACAAGGTTAGGTCACTCTCTTTTATACATTGATTGTAGAAGAAGTAAATGTCACTGTGTTTACATATCATCTTTTTCAACTCTCCTCTCACAGGTCTTTTAGAAGAGATTTCTTTAGAAAAAAGCAGTACCTTTGTACTTTATTTACGTAATTCATCTTTCTGTCTAATATTCTGTGTGTACATAAATGGTAAAACAGATGGCAATCAGCTAGCCAGGATACCGTGATTACTGCTTATCACAGCTATGTGGAGTCGATGTTAAGATATGGGCTCATTTTCTGGGGAAACTCCACAGATAAAAATTACGTATTTATAGCACAAAAAAATGTATTCGCGCTATACGTGGCCTTCATCCCAGAGACAGTTGTAAGCCGCATTTTTATAACTTAAAAATACTTACGTTTCCATCTTTATATATTTACGAAGTAGCCACTTTCGTTAAAAGTAACTCTAATTTATTTGAATAAAAGCCCCCACGGGATTCTAGGTTAAGGCAAAGATATACTGGTGCCCTACAGGTGGAACATGGCAATACAGCTCTTTTCAGTAAAAGTATCTTTGTGATGGCTCCACAAATATATAATAGATTACCTCAGGAAATTAGAACTTTAAACTTACCTGTCTTCAAAAAGAAATTAAAACATTTTTTAATAAATAAGTGTTACTATACTATGACTGAATTTATGACTGATAGATAGAATAAATATATAAATATGGAATAATATATATATAGATGTAGAATAATAAAACTGTTACAATTATATTTATGTTTCTATAATGATATGTTTAATATAATTACAAGGATAGACATAATTGGTGTTAATAGATATTATAATTATAAATTCACTAGCGTTAAGTACCTATATAGATTAGAATAACAAAACCCAAACTAATTTGTATATCTGTATGGATACAATGTAGCGAACTAATTTCTTACTTACCATCTATTGTAATATACCTACATTGACAAATAAACGATATTTGATTTGATTTGATTTGAAAAATAAATGCATTGTAGGGGTTTAAACACTACGAGATTTACCAACTTTTTTTGCTATTCGGCTACTTGTAAATGGTCCTTGTGGATCTGATAGGATATTGGCGAGACTTGATGGGTCTCCAGCCAATGGGGATGAAGTAAAATACTTAATCTAAGCTAACTACTATTACTAATCTAACATCATGACTACTAGCAACAACAGTACAAATGGCAGCCTCTAATGGGACTCGGACCTCGGCTTAGGGCGTTGCTGGCGGGAGGACTGGGAGGGAGACAGCTTGATGAGGGCTGAATGAACGGTGTGACAGTTTTATCTACGTAGGATTTAATAGGGAAGTACTAAGAACGAGTCCTCCGAATGACAGTCTCACCCGCAGGTGGTTTGCCGGTGACGAAAAAAATGCTCTGATGACTTGATAAATTATTAATTAAATATTGGCATATGGATCAGGTCTATACATTAGGTTCGGTGAGTATGGCCACTGGTGCAAGACGACAGGCTTAACGAACCCTTGTGCATCACTTGTGATCACTGAAAATCAGCGCTGTGTTTGTGGTCCACGCCATAGCACATTATGCTGAGTGGTCACCTTTTTGTCACAGTTGACTTTTTTATTTAATTTTTTTATTCAATAATGTTTTGTGTTTCTGTGACGAATAAATGTTTTTTCTTTCTTTCTTTCTTCTTCAGTGTAGAGTTTATATACTTCGTTTCCCGATAGGGGGAAAAGCCCTGTATTGGATCCAGTAAGTAGGAGTGATCCAGCATTTTATTTTGTCTACATCAATCTATCTTTTATTTTTTTATGTCAGCTTATTATGGTTAGAAATGGCACACAATAGAGAGGCTTGGAAGGCAAAAGGGGAGGCCTTTACTCAGCAGGGGGACAATTTATTGACACGTATGGTGCAGTGGCTGAGCGATTGGCTTCTGCGCTACGGGTCGTGGATTCGAGTCTCACACTGAACAAATTTTTGTATCGCCTATAGATAGTTGTTCCGGGTCTGGGCGTTTGTGCATGTGAAGATTAGTGTCTGTAAACGCACCCACTATACAGGAGAAATCCTAGCGTGGGGCAAAGATTTTTAAAGAAAAACAAACAAAAATAATACAGAAAATAAATGTCATCCTATACTATCCTACTGCTGGGCAAAGGAGTGTGTATTATTTTCATGCGCCAATGTTTTCGATATCCGTAATTCCTCAATTCATTATTGGAGTACAGAGGCACTGATAGAATACTTTGAAAAAGTATTCTATCAGTGCCTCTGGCAGAAGCAGCCAGTTTAATGTATAAATTAGTAGATAACTTAGAATAAGTGTGAACGTGTTCTGTTTAGGTTACGATGGGGCTCACATGTTTGCACATGTGATCACAAGTCCCAAAAAAAAAGTGATTAAAAAAAAAGAAAAAAAATGTTTGGAGTAATTCAATTCCTAGTAAGCCCCAGTTGTCCTTGATAAGACATTGAATTTCTTAGAATAGTCTATAAAATTAACAATAATTATATATGATGTGTGCAGGAAGCCAAGTAATTGAGAAAGCAGTTAAACTGATTGTGTGCAATAAATTACTGAAGTATCAACACTGTGATCCGTGGCTGCGCTTGCGAGACGGTAACGTATCAGATTTCTGCGAAACAGCTCTGCGTGCGCAGACTAAAGAAGTTGGTAGATGTGACATGTGAAAGGAAATGGATTAATTAAGAAAACTTTAATTTATTTTATTAAATTACATATTAACGAATGCAATCAACTACGGCATTGATGCGTAAAAGTATTTTTTGTTTAGCACCTATCATTTGTAACAAAATCCCAAAACCTATTAGACAAATGTCTATTGCTCTGTTTAAAATAAATTAAAAAAAATATCTCATAGCCAAATGCTATTATACCATATTGGAATTTTTAAGTGACCGGAATTAATTAAATAGATTCCTATAATTACGACATTTTTCACAAATTGTAAAAACAATACTTTATTTTTTATTAGCTTTAGGATTAAGTTATTAATTTCATAGTTTGCTGTGTAGACTCAAATTTATTTTATTTTTAAGGTTTATTCTAAACCAAAAATATATTGTTTTTGTACGCCATAAATGGCAAAACATGCAGATCTAAGTGTTATTTTAAGACCTTGCACATTTTATTTGATGTATAGTCATGTTTTACAAAATAAATACTTACTTACTTACTTATTAATTTTAAGATTGAAATTCAGCATCTTAATGTCAGCCTTTAAAAGCCTATTGCTAAACTTGACCCTCCTCTATAAAACGGTCGTAAGGGAATATTGCGAAATGCAACTCATTTACTTATTATGAAACGGATTCGTGACCGCATTACCTGTTTAATTATTATTTCCTTTATTCATTGAATATACATATAAATTATATTTGTAAATATTTCTGTAAAAAATATAAAAAATAGCAGCCCACTGGCATCCCGATGCCAGTGGGCTGCTATTTTTTACAGGACAGGGTCCAAGCTACCGGTAGTCAAATCAGGGCCTCAGAGAGAGGAACTTTCTAACAAAACGCGCCGTGTCCAGAAGTACCGCTTTCTGTATCAGGCCCTCGACCCAGCCGCCCAACGAGAGCCTCATCAGATGTTGGTCGAGGCTCTTGCCTATTAAGCCATTGGCCGTAACGACTGTCGGCACAATGACTGCTGAGTCAACCTGCGTTATTATTATTATACTAAATAGCTCACAAGAAAATTGCTGTTGACTATCCTCGTAAGATAGGTACCAGAGCCGGACTGGGACCTGAAATCGGCCCGGGCATTTGAGAGACGGTTGGCCAGTGACGACTTTTTTTTTTCAGACACTCCCCTCACTCTCACTCTTTCTCCTGTATCTTGGGTGCATTTACAAACACAAACAATTTGCGACTTCTTTTTCAAGCGATAGGCGATAGTTGGATGACCTTTTTTTTGTCGTTCCCCTCACTCTTTCGATTTCTCCGACTGAGTGAGCGGCCCATCGGGCTTGGGTAATACCTAAGTCGCTCTTTACCATAGCTACCAGAAGAGAGGGGGGCAGTATTTTACTAGCAGAGAACCACACGATACGATAACCTACTTTTAATAGTTATTTTTCCTGTTTAACTAATTACGTTATATCCCGTCTACAAAGTACTAGGAATGCAGAAATCAGAGGTTATCGCATCCAATTGTCAGAATAATGACTGTTCGGTAAAGAAATTCATGAACTCATAGTTTTTACTTATCGATAAGCCGGTCAGGTCCTGACCCCTGCCTGTACGCTTATTATTTTTTGATTATGCTAGAAAATGTATCGGTAAGTCATTAAAATTAATAGTTATTACGTTTGGCCATAATAAAATGTATGTGGATAGTAATTTGATAAAAATGTTACATAACATATTTAGTTCGCCCATTACTGTTCCACTGCTGAGCACGGGCCTCTTCTCAGAATGGAAAGGGTTTAGACCTTAGTCCATCACGCTGGCCTGGTGCGTGTTGGCAGACTACACACACCATCGAGAAATTTATGGAGCCCTCTCAGTTGTGCAGGTTTACTCACGATGTTTTCCCTTCACCGTTAACGCAAGTGATAATCAAACTCTTATCCGCACATGAATTCGGAAAGGTAAAGGTGCGGGCTGGGAATGAACTCAGACCTCTGCATGGAAGGCAATCATTCAACCGCTAAGCTATCACTGTTCTTTTACCGATAACACTCGGTAAATTATAGGAATCGGCCATCATTCTATACAATTCGTAAATCCCTATTACACAAAAGTCAAAGTCAAAGTCAAAGTATTTATTTCAATTAGGCACATAAAAGGCACTTTTGAACGTTAAAGTTACAAAGAAAATAGAATTGATTCTAGTTGCCCCTTCCAAAAGGTAGTTTCGTATGGAGAAGAATGGGCAAGAAACTCCACCGTTACTCTTTTAAAATGTCTTACAATATTTTGTATAGGTACATTAATTATACAATTATATGTGAAAACGATGCACCTAGAATAAAATTACTATACCACAAAAGGTAAAAAAAAATAAAAAATGAAACAACGACATATTAATTGTGATAGGTACATGGTGCTCACATATTTACAAACATTGCAAAAGTATACGTTTTCCCAAAAAAATAAAAGTAATAAGTCAGTGTATGAGTTTAGGTACTTACTCATAGAATCTAAAATAAACGGCTTTAAAAAAATAAATTATACAATTAAAATAGCAACCAGTTTGATTTTGTCTAGACTCTAGATTGTCCTATGGAGCTGGACCAGCATGTTTCCAAGCGTTCTTATCCTGGATATAATCGTCTAGTTTGTAATATGCTTGTTTACAAAGTGTACTTTTAATATGACTTTTAAATTTTCTTTCATTTAATTGCAATATATCACAAGGTATTTTGTTGTAACATTTAACACAGTACCCCATAAAAGATGTCTGTACTTTAGATAATCTGAAAAATGGTCGATCAAGTTTATCTTTATTTCTAGTATTAGAGTTATGTCTATCGCTTATTTTATTAAAAAGATGTAGATTTTTTCTTACATACATAATATTTTCATAAATGAATTGGCAAGGTACCGTCATAATATTAATCCCTTTAAATAGTTCCCTAAGAGATTCGCGGTGACGTAGATTATAAATGGCTCTGACAGCTCTCTTTTGCAAAATAAAGATGGAATCAATATCAGCAGCCCGACCCCACAGTAAAATGCCATATGACATAATGCTGTGAAAGTAGCTAAAATAGACCAAACGCGCGGTTTCTACATCTGTTAACTGTCTTATCTTTCTAACAGCCTAAGCAGCCGAGCTTAGCCGCCCCGCTAGAGATGTTATATGTGGTCCCCATTGTAATTTCTCGTCTAAAGTGATTCCTAGGAAAACCGTTTGACTAATAAATTCCAGTTTTTCTCCATTCAATATAATATCACATTCGCTACTTCTAACATTGGGTAATTTAAATCTAATGCATTTGGTTTTAGTTACACATAAAAGTACTTGTATCTATAGCATAGACATTATTAGACATGTCTCCGTGACCCGTCGATAACAGAATGCAATAACTTTTAATTTTTATTGCAATTACTGCAGACAATTAACGCTTTATGACACATTTAACTGATAACGCATACAGTTTGTTTTTCTCTGTCGCTCCCGTTTTAATTATCTGTTTAATTTTTATGGACACAGATTAAATGAGAGGTGGGAGCGCCTGTTAGCTGCCGACCGACTGAAAAACGAACTTGAGGTAAGCTATAGTTGAGACATGATATACATACATAATTGGCCCATTACTGTCCCACTGCTGGGCACGGGCCTCTCCTCAGAATGAGAAGGGTTTTGGCCTTAGTCTACCACGCTGGCCTGGTGTAGGTTGGCGAACTACACACACTATTGAGAACTTTATGGAGCCCTCTCAGGTGTGCAGGTTATCCTTCACCGTTAACGTATACCTAGTTGAGACACAGATTAAAATGTTGGTTTGGTAGCAAAATTACACAATTTCTAGTCTTTGATAGAGCTCGTGTCTACGGTTACAAAATTTCAGTAACTTGATATTTGTAAACAACCACCCGGCTAACTGAATTCTTCGTTTACACGGTTCGAGTCAATATCATCATCATCATCTCCCTGCCCTTATCCCACACTAGGTGTGGTCGGCACAACACGTATTCCTCTTCCATTCTCCACTATCAGCCGTCATCTCAGTATTCACTTCTTTCTTACCTATATCATCCGTCACACAATCCATCCATGTTTTCTTTGGCTTACCTCTACTTATATATCCATCCATATTCATATTTAACACTCTTCTAACGACATGAATTTCTTCCCTCCGCATAACATGCCCATAACACGCCAACCTATTACCTACTTCTCAACTTTTCAGTCATTGGCGCTACTTTCAAAGTATCGGTTCGAGTCACTATATTTATTTATTTAATAGCTTTAAACGAGCAATTCTTGTGTACCTATATATATATATAGGTACACTATATATATATATATATATATATATATATATATATATATATATATATATATACATAAATATATATATATACATATATATATACGAGTATAATCTGAATCTCGGAAATGGCTCCAACGATTTTCATGAAATTTAGTATGCAGGGGGTTTCGGGGGCGATAATTCGATTTAGCTAGGTTTCATTTTTAGAAAACGTCGATTTACCAAAAAAAAAACCGAGCAAAGCTCGGTCATCCAGGTACTTTGAATTAATTGCTGAATGGTAGATGTGTAAGGTTAAGGCGTCAAAATGAAAGTAGATATTTATTGCTACTTGAAAGAAGAAATATATAGTTATCATTATAGTATTTTAGCACAACTTTAAAGAAACGTCTATCTAACAGAGAATTTTAATTACATAAAAAAACTGATTGAATTAGATTGTCATTAATAGGAATTATAATCATTGCCATCATCATCATTAGTAAGAGTAATCATTATAAATCTTCAGAACAAACGCTTAGGTATCATTACCAACAAATCAGATACACTAAAAACTAGAATAGCTGTACCTAATTGATATAATTATTAGGTATACGCAATCAACGTAATTTATTAATGAATAATATTTACATAATTGCTAGAACGAACAGTATTCGTGATAATTGGACTATTTGTAGATATTACTGCGTTATTTCCGATAATCAAATTATTAAATAGGCCTACTACAAACTACATACTGCCACGTAGGTATAGTTACAACTTTCTATTATTATTTTCTTTTATTCATTTACTATACATATCAATTTATATTTTTAAATATTTCTATTAAAAATATAAAAAAAAACATTAAAAAAGAAATAGTAGCCCACCGGCATCGGGAACAGGGTCCAAGCCACCGGTGGTTGGAGCCTCAGAGAGAGAAACCACCTAACAGTACGCTCCGTGTCCAGAAGTTCCGCTTTTTGTATCGGGCCCTTGATCCAGTTGTCCAACGAGAGCCTCATCAGACAACTTTTGTGATTAATAAGTTGGTATGAAAAAAATATCGGTTGAACCATCCCTTATACTTTAGTGGTACAAAATATCCCAATAGGCTTTTACCGCTCATCTATACCAATATTATAAAGCTGAAGAGTTTGTTTGTTTGTTTGATCGCGCTAATTTCAGGAACTACTGATTGGAATTGAAAAAATATTTTTGTGTTGGATAGTCCATTTATCGAGGAAGGTTATAGGCTATATGACATCACGCTACGATTAATAAGAGCGGAGGATAAATGAAAAATGTTGCTAAAACGGGAAAAATGTCCACCCGTGCGAAGCCGGGACGGGCCGCTAGTACAGTATAGGTAAATGTTTTTTTTTTGTAATTTTGATTATCATGACAAAAATGGTATAATACATTACCTACATTTATTGTTACATAAGACGACAATGTAAGGTAGATAAGGTTCCAAGAAAGAGCTAAAATTACACAATAATACATAAAATTACATCATACAATAAAATACGATAAAAATTAATACGAAAATAAAACTTGAAGGACAACAAATAGTTCATCTCACCCTAAAAAATCAGGTTGATAGTCAAACGCTTATCAAACAGTTAGTTAAATAAATGGATTTTATTGTTAAAATATTTTAATTACCTATTTATTTAGATACTTAAACCGATTTCACATAACAAACTAGAGGTTCTTTGGATTCACGTAAATCACACACGTAAATCCTTCGCCTTCACGTCTCCTATCTTAAAGGAATATTTTCACACCCACTAATCTTCTTCTTCCTGCTACTATCCCGGTCTAGGTGGGGTCGGCACCACGTGTATTTAATAAATCCATGTGGTAAGAGGTTTTGGCTTATTGTTTTATGACCGACCGCCTGCCTGACATCAACCCTCCTTGGGAATACTCGATGAGCGTTCTCGCGGGTGACGCAATGTGCTTGCTGATATTATGCATTGGGTCCCAAAATGATATAGTTGTCAATAATAACAGTAAAAGAGTCGTCCATGAGTCACGATGGCTAAGTACGTGTACGTTCAACGCACCCTGGGCAATCAGCCCCGGTGGGTACCTTGCTGACTGGCTTATCTTTTCACCACGGCATCAGCTATTCTTGTATATCTCATGCCGACAGGAGAGAAGAAAACAGCCATAACAGTTCTTCGTTTTGAGAGCATTGCTGGATGCTGCAGTCTACTCCTGACGAGTGCATTGCTGCTGCCAAAATTCCGCCATCTCAATTTCTTATAATCGGAAAGACACGCAGAGGTCTGTTTTTAGTTGACAGACATTACAGCTGTGATAGCCTAATGGTGTGACCGTTGGACTGCCAAGTCATAGGTCTCGATTTCGAACCCAAGAACAGAACCTCTGACTTTTCGGATTCATGTGCGTATGGTATAATTATCATTTGCTTAAAAACGGTGAAGGAAAACATCGTGAGGAAACCGGCATGCCTGAGAGATATTTCTCGATGGCACCTGAAGCCAAGTCAGAGGTCCATGGGCGGCATAATGTCTGACACCAGGTTAGTCACTAACTACACGAAAAGAAGAAGAAGATATACATTGCGTTTTTTTTTGTTTCTTTTGTACTGGTTGTCGATGATCCTTGCGGACCGTTTCTACGTAACCGGGCAATCCTTGGCGAGACCTGAAGGGTCTCCAGCCAAAAATTTTCCGGTTTCTTCAAGCAGCACAAGTAGTTTCACAATTTTATTCTGTGTAGTAATTCTTTGCAGTCTTTATGGGATAACAGGCCGGTGTTTACCATGTTTTTTTGTAATCGCGTCTCAGTAAGGAAATACAAATGTGTACGATTTACCTTATTTACACAAAAACACTGTAGAAACAATTAACACATTTTTGCGACATATTAATCTAAGAATACAAGTAAAGCATCGTATCTACAACAGTGTATTGGATTTTAAAAGGTTGCAATGGTTACTATATCGGTTGATATCCTGTCGTTTATGAGTTCTTACCCTTATCTGGCAGTAACTTTTGCACCTTGCATTACGCAGATGGGGAATTTTGTTTTTCTATCAACCCCTAATCTGTATGCAAATTAATGGTATCTTGATGTTCATTGAAACATGCTATTTTGGGAAACCGCTTTTTTGGGTATGAATGGAGCGACGGCGTCTAACAACTACACTTGGGAGCAATTAATCTAGGTCACCAACATAAACTTTACCATCCCAGAAAACATTGTTTAACATTGTATTGTTTACGTTAATGACCCAGATTCGTTGCTGTCGAGTGTATATATTTTCTTACTAGCGGCCCGTCCGTCCCGGCTTTGCACGGGTGGACATTTTCCCCGTTTTTGCAACATTTTTCATTTATGCTCCGCGCCTATTGGTCGTAGCGTGATGTTATATAGCCTATAACGTTCCTCGATAAATAGACTATCCAACACAAAAAGATTTTTTAAATTCCAACCAGTAGTTCCTGAGATTAGCGCGTTCAAACAAACAAACTCTTCAGCTTTATAATATTAGGTAGTATAGATTACTCGCAATTTTTTTTCTACTACACTTCTCTCCGGTCCTGAAATTGATCCCAAAACTTTTGTAGTGGCCGTATTGAGTTTTGGCTAATGAGATATCATTGGATTGCATTAAATGACTCCATGAGTGACGATACTTAAGTACATCCGACACACCCTGGGCAGTCAGACCCGCTACCAACGTTGCTGACCAATCTTTTCACAACGGCATAAGTGAAAGAATGAGATTTAAAATTTTACATAAACATCATTACATCACGCCTTGTTTTCCCCGAAGGGTTAGGCAGAGGTGTTTTTAGTACACCGTCGTTTCGCCTTTAAGTCCCATGTAATAGGGGGCGAACCTATTGCCATTAACCGAGAACAAATCCAGACACCGGGCTGCTACTGAGAAATTCATAATGGAAAAACCCAATAACACTTTGCCCGACCTGGTGATCGAACCCAGGACTTCATGCTCAGCGGTTGTGCTCGCGACCACTAGACCAACGAAGCAGTCAATGAAATTTTAAATTCTATAAGATTTGGGTTATTTCAAATTAAAATAAAATGCTATATTACAAGTTGTCCGTGAGCAAATCGAAGCCTTCAATAAACCGAGAAAACTATAGGACAGTGATGGCGAACCTTTACGTATCAACGTGCCATTTTTCTAAAGAAATGTTTATTGAGGTCATAGACGTGCCCTCAAATAATGTTGACTTTGTGATTATTGGATCATATAATACCTACTTCATACTTTTATTCGTAGTGCATAATGAATTTTGTGATCAGTGACGTGCCCAAAATATTGTGTCGCGTGCCATTGGTTCGCCATCCCTGCTATAGAAGAATCAAGATCTCAACTCTAAACAGCCCAGAAGATATTAATCAAATACAAAATGGCGAGCATTTCCTAATCGATTCACAATTACAGTGTTATTACACGTATTTATTGCTAACAAAGTATCTGAGATAACCCTCAAGCGCGATGGTAGTAGCGACCCAACAAGGCAAGGCTTTATTACTAATTAACCATATCGCGGATACCGATGTGCCGTGCTCGGTGCCAATCGCCGTCAACTTGTCAGCGGGTTGATGTAACAGTGTAAAACGGGTGTCGGTCTTTTAGACCCGTGTAGTGATTTATTTAGATTGTTTTGTGCTGGTTATATTTTGTTTAAACGGACTTTTTTTTTAATTACAAAAGACACATAACTTAGCGGCTTTCCACAGGTGTTGCAAATTTGAAGGCTAAATATGTTGTACAATGTTATAAATCATTAGTATCTATCTAGTTTGAATAAGTTTAATAAAGTATTATAAAACACAGTTTTAGTAACTTGTAAGACTCAGTACCAACCCCAAATTACGGTACTTTCACTTATTACTTTATAAGCTTATAAATAAATATATTATAATGCTGATCACGGGTCTTCAACTGATTGCTACATATAATAAGCTATCATATTGCCATAATCAACAATCTTGGTAGACGAATTGGTGATTACAGTATGTATTTCCATAATCATCAGACAGGAGGACGTTGTTGTCCATTCTCTTGCCATAATCCTTTTCTTAACTTTCCGGCACCCAAGGATATCGAGGGTGAAGTGGTATCGAAGAATACTTCGCGAACCCCAATATCATTAGGAAAATGCTCCCATGATGATGTTTTATGATTCTTTGTAAGATTTTTAATATTCTATATCATATATTTATAGTTTAAATTGTGTTCAAGAAAGGTTTGGGGTCACCCGAGGTTCATATTGGTTTCTTCTTCTTTTCTCGTCTCAGCACGAGCTACAAGAATGCATGCCTTGGTGAAAAGATTATCCAGTCAGCACGATTGTTAGCGGGGCTAACTGCCCAGGGTGCGCCGGACATACTTAAGTATCGTCACTTGGAAGGCTAGCTAGAAAATATTAAGTAAAGGTGTCAGTTTTGATATTGTCGGTGGTAGCAATAGTGATAGCCCTCGAACCCTACACGGTGAAACCATCTGACCATCATCGGCTAACTGTGGGTATTCAGCACTGCGGTCTACTATTTCCCGTCGGGCGATACAAGAGGAAGAATAATTTAAAAAGTAAAACATTATGCCTCGACTAACTGCCTCGTTGGTCTAGTGGTGGTAATCGCGACTGCTGATCGTGAGGTCCTGGGTTCGATCCCCAGGTCGGGCAAAGTGTTATTGGGTTATTCCGTGTGGAATTTTTCAGTAGCAGCCTGGAGTTTGGATTAGTGGCCGGTTGATAGCAATAGGCTCGCCCTCTATTACATGGACTTAAACACTAGTGGAGGCTTTTTTAATGCACCTCATATTGCTTTCTAACATAGCGCAATAAGCGAGCAATTGTAGAATTCATTCAGCTTTTGAGATTATAAATAATGTTACGTTTTTAATAACTATGTAAAAACATACATTATCATAAGCATTGAAATATAATTATGTATCTATTCATTCTATAATTAAATATAAGTAGTTGGAATGCTATCATTATGCATCAGCCAAATAAAAAGGATACCCGTTGATCCAGTGTCTATAAATAATTAATTAATTAGGTATACAAAGTTAATTTCCATGTTTTGATCTGACTGACATAAATTGCTAGAACAAACTGGTAATTTAATTGTTAGCATCGTCCACTAGCACGGTTTAACCAGTTTATCTGCAACTATACCTAGAAGATGAAGAAAAAAGCTGTGGTACCTCTAATTCAAATAAAAATAACCACCAATACAAAATATTTCGCATACATTTGCAATAATTACCTCACATTTATAAACAATTAAACAAATTATTAAAATTCCCCTCTCAACAGTCACGGGAGTCGATACAGACAGTAAAATAAACAGTAACACTAAAATCATGTTTTTTAATCAAACATAAACACTCATTATAGGGTTAAAAGCAGTGACTTAACGAGCCTCGCTACTGTGTGTGTGCTCCAACTGGTATGAACAACTTTTTATTTTCCTGCCGTGTTAACGACAGTCTCTTTCACACACACTACTAATTTATACATGCGTCTTTGTCGCACAGGGCAATTAACACTCTCTGTATACGGTAGCGATGGAAGAAATTAGTTAAGAGAGTCTCGGCCCCATTTCTGTGGTTTGTGTCAACGGGTCTCGAGTCTCAAGTAGCGGGGGACTTTTTTCTTTTTGAATTTCAACTTCTACGTGAGGTTTTTTTTGCCCGTCGATGTCATTAGCGGTCACGATGGTGCGCGAAGGGTTAAATTGTTGCCTGATGTATTGCTCTATTGGCTTTCATTGTTTAAAATGTACATGTATAGACTGATAATAGGTTTTCTTTGCTAATTGGCAATAGGATATAATGTAAGTGTTATTAAGTTGGTATTCAACCATGTCTGCCTACATGGGAGAATAAGACTGGCTGACTGAATGACACTGAACTGTTAAGATTGAAAAATTTACCACATTATACAAAAGAAATGAATAAAATAAAACATTTAAATATTGTGTCTAAAGGCATCGACCTTATAATTGATTTTTTATTGATGGACTAATTCTCTAATGACCTCGTGAAGTTTGTAGGAGCTGCACCAAATCAGGTCGTTAATTTGGCGTCTATTGGAGCATTGCTAATCAAAGTAGTGTTTATAGAGTTTTATGGAACACAATAATAGAATATTGAGTGTTTAGTACAGTGTAAACATCCAGAGGAAACCTGCACTCCTGAAATGGCTCCGTAACGTTCTTGATTGTGTCTGCCAACCCGTATCAGGCCAGCGTGGTGGTCTAAGGCCTAAACTCTTCTCATTTTGAGAAGAGGCTCGTGCCCAGCAGTGGGACAGTAATGGGCTGATTATGTAATGCTAGTACAGTATAGCATTCTCATACACGTGGTCTTCATGTCGTACATCATCGTTGACATTGGGGCGCATTAAAAGAGCCTCCACGAGTGTTGGTACCTAAGTACGTCTGGCGTACCCTTGTTTTTTTATATCTTGGGAAAATCGTCATGTATGTCCCTCGCCCGGGGTAGGCGAGGGCGTCTGCCGGACTCTTACCGGCTAAAAACCCACGGTGTTCCTCCTTTTGACCGACGGCCGGGGTCGCGGGATTCGCTTAAGCATGCACTGCAACCCCAGCAGATCCACCAACTGCTGGTGGACCTCTCCGGTGTGGGGCCCCACCCCACGACTTCCTGAGAGGCGCGGTGAGCACCCCATATTACCGACGCACCAGAACACATGGCACGCCGTGACCACCTCGGGGACCAAACAAGCACATGGGCGCCAGACTAGTCCGGCGTAACCTAGGCAGTCAGCCCCGCTACCAACCTTGCTGACTGGTAATCTTTTCACCACGGCATGAGCTATTGTCTTATATCTCGAGCCGACACGAGAAGAAGGTTATTAACAATCTAATTCCACCCGCGCTTGAGGATAGGTTTCCTCACTAATTCCTTTTATGCAACGCTACCCTCTGTACCAATCGAGCCCAGGGATTAAGTCTGGATGTATAGAGTAGTGGTGGCCCAGTGGTAACGGCCCCGACTTACGAGTTGTATGTCGTGGGTTCGAATCCAGCCAGGTGCATTACTTTGTGTAATTTATTTCATCACCACTGCTCTCAAAACGGTGAAGGAAAATATCGTGAGAAAACCGGCATGTCCTAGAACCAAAATTTCGAAGACATGTGACATCTACCAACCTGCACTGGGCCCACGTGGTGGATTACGGCCCATTCCCTCTCACAGAGAGGAGGCCTGTGTCCCAGTAGTGGGAACATTATAGGCTGATGATGATGATGATGATTATTATTATGTCTGGACTGCCCAGCTAGTTTGACGATACGTTTGGTGCAGTGGCTGAGCGATCGAGTCTACGCTACGGGTCGTGGGTTCGATTCCCGCACGGAACAAATATTTGTATGGCCTACAGATAGTTGTTCCGGGTTTGGATGTTTGTGCATGTAAAGATTTGTGCCTGTAAACGCACCCACAATACAGGAGAAATCCAAGTGTGGGGCAAAGTTAAAAACAAAAAAAAAGCAAGCAACCACAACCATAATTATTAAGTAGGCTAACACACTACACGGCGAAGAAAACTGCGTTTTAATTAAGGAAAAACGATCAAGTAAGATTGCCATTTAAATACCCATATTAATTAACAGAGTAGGTAACTGTTAAGTACGTAAGTACATAATGATATAAATGGCGCGAACGGATCAGTAATTACGACTGCAGCATAATTGTTTGCGCGCGAGGAAAAAATCACTCAACGAGCTATTATCGACTAATCCACGAATTGTAATTAGATGTAATGACTGCTTTTAGGGATACGTGGTGGAATGGAGAAACCAGTGGACAGTGATTTCTTAGAATGGTGTAAGGACTGTTTTTTTATTTTTCATTTTTTTTTCGAGGCATTTGTTCGCTTTTCCGCGACTGTGCAAGCCTCATTATGTACGTCCTATTTTACTAGGTACTTAAGAATAACATTAAATATAAAAAATCACATACTTGTACATAAAAAAAGGTAAATAAAGGTGTTTTTGAAATAGTTGTTCTTACAGCTTTAACTGTCTCGTTGGTATACCTATGCTGGCAAGTGCGATTGCTGATCGTGAGGCCCTGGGTTCGATCCCCAGGTCGGGCAGTGCTACTGGGATTTTCCGTGTGAAATTCTTTAGTGACAGCCCGGAGTTTTGATTTGTGCCCGGTTGATGGTAATAGGCTCGCCCCCTATTACGTGGGACTTAAACATAACGGCGAAATGAGGGTGTCACTATAAAACTATAAACCTCTGCTCAACCCTTCGGGGAATACAGGCGTGATGCTATGTTGTTTTTACAGAAGTGGCAATCTTGTCGCTGTACGGTGCTGATTATAAATATGTTTATTTCGATGGTTTCTCGAAATAACCGGAACAAAGGTAGATATTTCCATCATTATAGTAAGATTACTATAATAATGGAAATAGATAGAACAACCAATTGTTTGCTAAAAAAGTTGTCAATCTTTCCATACTTAGAGTTTTTATTGTATTTTGTATTTCATATATTTCCCAAAACGTCTTCACTCACACAGATAAGCTAACAGTGTTGTGTCTGTGAAGTCACTGTGTGTATACATTATATATACATACATACATAAACTCACGCCTTTTTCTCATGGAGGTAGGCAGAAACTATAGAACGCCACATGCTATGATCCTTACATACTCCTTTCGCTTCATCCACATTCATACATCTTGCCATACACGCACGCTGGTTAAGAGTACTACATTATACATATATATTTTACCTACGGCCCTCATATTTTAATTTACAGCTCAATCCTTTCGCTTAACAAGATATCAGACTCACGCTTAACCGTCTTGAAATGGCAACTTAGCGCAAACATTATACATTCAATAGTAATTGCTTGCAATAAAAGTGATTGCGTTACTAAATTCAATCAGCTGCGCACACACACGCGAACGTGCACACACACAACTATATATACACAAACACATAAATATATTTGCACACACACATTGCTATTTATCGCATGCAACGCAGTTACATGATAGGTTTGCGCGGAGAAACGGAATTCTAGGACTCGATGCCAGATTATGCATGTGTATTTGTAGATTAATTAAGATGGAATAAATAGAAATGGCAGTCCGTTGTGTAGGATTATTGAGAGGTAACGCAGTAATGGTGGCTTTTGAGCGCTTTTTTGGAAGGGATAAGCAGCTTGTGTGATATCAACGGTAGTATTAGAATTTTGCTCACATACAAAGCTATTTAGACGTTTAGCCTGGATAAAAAAGTAACTGAAATGTGGTCTTACAAATTGACCATCTTTTTTTCGCAAAAAACCGCCTGTTTTCCCCGAAGGACTGTGCAGAGGTGTATAGTAACAACTATTGCCATCAACCGGGCATAAATCCAAACTCCGGGCTGCTACTGAGGAATTCCAGAACCCAGGACCTCACGATCAACAGTTGCGCTTGCCACCACTATACCAACGGGTCAGTGTTTTGACCTTTTTTCCTATGGGTAATATTGAAAAAAGCTAAATAGGCTTGGAGCAGTTTTCTGTGACGAAGGTCTAGACCTCCTCTTTTATCTGTTCTGTGGTCTAGACCAGAAGGCTCTTCAACATACTAAGTGTCAGCAGTAGTGGGCACAATGATGCGACTCGGGCCTAGTTTCGGGCGTAGCTCTGACAAATATGTATCTGAACCTAGTCTTAATTATTTAGGGAGATGTTAAGGCTACTGGCTTGTCGCTGGCTGGCTTGAGGAAGACATACTTAGTGGACGTTATACCAAATTTCAGAAAAAAGGTAAAGAAATGATCTAAAATGCACACCTAATGTCCAAATACTCAAACGCTACTCTATTTTAAGTTGCCGTTAAGTTTCGTGCTGTCTCTGTCACTCTAAGGTGAAGTGACAATGACAGCACGATATTAACGGCAAATTAAAATTAAATAGCGTTTGAGTATTTGGCCATAAGTCACCTAGATCCCTTGATTCTTATACTTTGTTTCGGAAATAAAATCGGTGAATTCCTTCACAGTTCTCATCTTCTTCATTTCGTATGGTTAGTGACTAACCTGGTGTCAGAGTTTATGCCGCCCATGGGCCTCTGACTTGGCTTTACATGCCGTCGAGAAGTATCTCTCAGGTATACCGGTTTCCTCACGATGTTTTCCTTCACCGTTTTTAAGCAACTGATAATTATACAATACGCACATGAATCCGAAAATTCAGAGAGTCTTGGAGAGACTTGGCAGTCCAACGGTCACACCACTAGGCTATCGCGCTACAGTTCTCATAATAAATGATGATGCCTTCTTAACGACAGCGCAAAAAGGAGTGTTCATTCTTTAACGACATTAACACATGTTAACATCGTCATAACTATTATTATCACCTTGTATTATTAAATTAATATTAGCATAATTGCTGGTATTTAGGATACTTAACACAGAACACCTGCTAAGAAAAACAATAAAATATAACCTGGTTCTTACCTTAAAAAGATAGCTGGTTAAACTTCAAAGTTATTAATTAATTTAATTTTAATCTGTAATATAAAAGGAGAAACTGACTGTCTGACTGACTGGCTGGTCGGTCTATCAATGCACAGCCTAAACCACTGGGTTTAAAATCTTGAAATTTTGACAATAGATACCTTATATAACACAACATAACATCACGCCTATATTTCCCAAAGGGTTGCGCAGAGATGTATAGTAACACCCTCATTTCGCCGTTATGTTTAAGTCCCATGTACTAGGGGGCGAAGCTATTGCCATTAACCGGGCTCAAATACAGACTCCGGAATGCTACTGAGAAATTCCTAATGGAAAAACGCAATAACCCAGAACCCCATGCTCAGCAGTCGCGATTATTTTTATAAGGTAGATGTATCCACTAAGGAAGCAGTTTTCAAAATGCTTCTCCAAAGGAGGTGAAAAAAATGCTTCTCCAAAGGAGGTGAAAAAAAATCACGCAAGCGGAATTGCAAGCAAAAGCTAATAATCTACATACATAAAAGAACATCGTCTGACTGACTGATTTATACGCCCATAATAATGTCGCATTTAATTAATCATTAGTTCGTTCATTGATACCGCATTGTAATTGCAAGTGGACTGCATCCAGGCAGCACTTGAACCGACTGCATCTTTGAACTGCATTGGGCAGTTGGAGCTGCGGTCGCGATGCAGTCCGTCTGTCTAAACCAGGGGTGGCCAACCAGTCGATCGCGATCGACCGGTCGATCGCGGCTCTTAATCCAGTCGATCATGGCAAGGCAAAGAAAAAGATAAGTTTGAATGAAGAGGTATTGATTACGTCATTGGTAGATCGCACAGTCTACTCAGTATACAGTAGATCTTGGGTCGGATCATGTTGGCCCCCGGACTAAACCCTTAAAAATATAGTTTTGAATGAATGAAATATGATTCACCAAACGTGACGTCATTAAATCCGCATATCTTTTTGAAGTCAACTTTATATATCTTATTTTGAAGCAAAATACTTGGTCGTTCGTTTTGCCTAACCGTTTACCAACTATGTTGGTCTAAGTCTAACCGGATGCGGCTGAATACCAGTATTTTACACGGAGCGACTGCCATCAAACCTCCGCAACCCAGTTACTGGGCAATGCCGATATCCTAAGGTTAGATCGATGGTCAGACTGCTGGGCTTCTAACTACCCGTAACGACTGTCGTTGGTATTCGTGTGACACCTGAGACCGACAGTTTAACGTGCCCTCCAAGGCACGGAGGGGTCCCGATGTGTAACAAACGATCACCCATCCACGGACTGACCGCAGCAAGCGCAGCTTAACCTTTCAAATCGTACGATCCGCGCAGTTGTTAATTGTCCAGGAGCAAGTAGTTGATCGTCAGGCTAAAATATGTTTTGCAGGTGTGCAAAAACCATGAGAAACACTGTAAACTTTATTAATCAGACATAATTTCTATGTTATGGTGACATGAAAACCAAGAGTTAAATCTCAACAAAATGTTCAGAAAAACCCTTAAGCCAATGATCTTAAAAGGATTACCACACCTCCGGCAAACAGGCATAAGTCACTTTTAGAGTCTTTTGTTACACGAGTTAAAAGAAAATCAGCGGGAGCGAGTGCATTCATAATAATTGACGTTTTGTGTATGAATGGGAATAAATAATTTGTTTTTGTTAAATAATGGTGTTGTATTGGTTTGGAGTGCGATGTATGTGGGCTTGAGCGACTGTTTGGTGTTCTTGGAAGAGAGGAAATTGAATGTGTATGAAAAAATCGTTTTATTTATCTGTTCCGAGGTAAAATCCGAAAACTATAATTATTAACAAGCTGTTATTTTCATAATGATTGTTATTAAAGGGAGGTAGATTCACTTATTTCTCATTTGAAGGTTCATGATTCATTATACAGATGTTTAATCGCACAGATTTCAGAAAAAGCATCGTTTATGGTTCATCGATCATTCAAAGTAATTGCCTCTAAACATAAATTTTATCCAATTTACCTATGTATTGCTCTATTGTAAGTATCAATTTCTATATACATCTAAAACTATGCTTTGATAGAGAGAACCACCAAGAAATACCCACAACTAACCAATAGTATTTTTTTTTGGGAATCCATCGAATTCATATATTTTTCGTTCAATATGTCGTTCCGCTCTGTTTATATTCGCAATTACAAAACTCAATACCTTTATACAAAATCCCACAATCAATCAAAAAAACTTTGACAAGTGTACTGGTAATCCTGGCCAAACAACACCTGCTTCACGATTTAAGAAACAAAAAATAAGAAAAAAAACCTTTTTTGTAATAAATCCATCATTTTGAGATTAAAATTTGTCCGTCACTGTAACTAAGCTAAGGTATTGTAGTTCGGCAATAATGCGAATATGATTGACTTGTCATTGTTCGTTTCGAGAGCATCGTACCGCATAAAATCCAATTTTATTGGATAATTTTAGTGTCTGTAGGCGGTAGGAGCTGGGTTAGAAAGAGATCAAAGTGAGAAATTAGCATTTTTGAAAATTGGAATGTTACTACGTATTTGGGTGAATATTCGTTTTTTTTTTTTAACATTAGTTTAACTAATCATTCTTCTCCCGGGTTGTTAACGTTATATTATTGTCAGATTGTTTTTATTCTTGTCTTATTGCTTGACGGCAGAGGTATAGTTTCAGTTTTCATTATCATAATTATAGTATTAACCATCTGCATTCTTAACTTTGGGATGATGCTAATGACGTTCTCAATTTTTGTTAATATTTTTCGAAGAATGCCCCATTTACCGTTATCTGACTGATTTAAACATATTTTGTTTTATTGATTAAATTAGGTGATTACCGTTAATTTTTAAGCGAATAAACGAATCGTGATGAAAAGCGGTCAGACGAAACGACTGTGTACTATTCGAATTAAATAGTATTTTTCTAATAAAACGTAGACAAGAGTAAGTCTTATATCTGTATGTTCACGTCTACACGTATATTATTGTTGTTGTATATTTATATGATCCAGTTTTTGCTATGATAACGTATAACTGACGGGCTAAACGCTAGACTTAAAAGCTAAGATTCAAAAAACAATCTCAGCAACCATTATAATATTTTTAGTCGAATCCCAAAAATTACAATTTTAAACTTATCCTCCTTTACATCACAACTCCATTGACAAAAGCAGTGATGCGCTTTGTTTACAAGTTAAACCCATGTTTGTTTGAGTGACAGGCGCTCGGGTGGCAGGATGGCACAGAGTTACAGAGCAGTGGGACAATGCGCCAATCAATGCCAAGTGTCATGCTGTGCCAAATGTCCTGCAAATTAGTTTTACTTTAATTGGGTGCAAAATAAATGTATTTGATTAAATAAAAGAAAGCGGAACTGGCTCGTTAGTCTAGTGGTGGCAAGCGAGACTGCTGCTCATGAGGTCCTGGGTTCGATCCCCAGATCGGGCAAAGTTTTATTGGGTTTGGAATTCTTCAGTAGCAGCCTGGAGTCTGGATTTGTGCCCGTTTAATGGCAATAGGCTCGCCCCCTATTACATGGAACTTAAACATAACTGGCTAAACGAGGGTGTACTAAAAACACATCTGCCGAACCCTTCGTGGAATATAAGACGTGATGTTATGTAAACACCTAATAATTCTAGCTTACTACTTTGTAGTGTGACAGCCATCGCTAGCCAACTACAAAGTGGTGACACGTGTAATGTATTCCAGTAAAAAGCGCGACACAATTAAATTGCAGTACGTGTACTGGTAATTATGAACGTGGGAGCGACCGTTACGACGCGGTAGGATGGTGACGATGAGCTGGGCGACGGGATAGGTCCTGGTAGTGGAAGAAGGTCAACTTTTTAATGGGTTGTCTGAAAAGAATTACTAAGTAGCGCTCCTGCAAGGAATTAAAGAATATGACGTAAGATGATAAATTAAAAAATATCAATAATATAAATGTTGTCTATTATAATTTTATTAGACAGTAAATGTCCTCTGCTGAGCATTGGGAACATGAGCTATCTAATGACCGCTACAAGAGTCGGTCATAAACGCTAAGTTGAATTTTGCAACCGACTTTTACTGTGGACACACCCGTAGTATGTAAGTCAACTTCTGGAAATTTTACTGTGGACACATCCGAAGTAAGTCAACTTCTAGAAATTTTACTGTGGACACATCAGAAGTAAGTCAACTTCTGAAAATTTTACTGTGGACACATCCAAAGTAAGTCAACTTCTGAAAATTATATCGACTTGTTTGACCTGCCCTAAGCTACCCTTGTACGTATTTAACAAAACTTGCTTTCAGTGTATCACAGGTAAGCAAGCAGTTGCCTCAATAACTTGCGCAATTTTGTTAGTGGATTTAGTGCTATGAGAGATTTTGTCATTATCACCACGCTTAGTGGATGTATTGGTGATCGCAGTTTATTGATATAAGCAGATAGGGGAACGTTGCTGCCCATTATCTTAACATAATTCCTTAGTTCCTATTAGAAGACCCACAGGAGGAGAGGACAAAATTATGGTAAAAGATAACAAATAATAAACATAACAAAACATCACGCCTGTATTCCCCGAGGGGTTTGGCAGAGTTGTATAGTAACACCCTCATTTAGCAGTTACGTTTAAATGCCATGTAATAAGGGTCGAGACTATAGTCATCAACCGGGCACAAATCTGAACTCCGGGCTACTACTGAGGAATTCCACCCGACCTGGGGATCGAACCCAGGACCTCACGATCAGCAGTCGCTCTTACCACCACTAGACCAACGGGGCAGTTAAAAAGATAATATAAGAATTAAAAAATAAGGAACAGATAAATTAAGAATACCATTTTCCAGTTTCGGTTTCAATTACGAATTGTTATCTCCACTTCAGATAAATGCGTAATTAATTGAATTATTCCAAGAAACTATGATATTCCTTACATTCCAATGTATAATATGAATTCACGACCACGCTTCTACTGACTCTGCAATTAATATTATCTATAAAGAAATGCCGCATGGTAATTACTCACGAAACACCATTTTTTTATATAATTTATAGTTTCTTGAAACGGATATTTAAATTTGACGCGTGTATAGATATGCTTAATGTTGCTACTTGTTTTAATTTATTTGTATGCAGGTATGTATGTATGTTCATAGAATAGTTAACAGCATGAAGTGAAGAAAAAAATATCTTAGAAGTTTTTGTTTTGACATTTTCGTGAGACACATACCTACATGAGGTGCTCGTGGCTAATTACCAACCGCGCGGATCATAAGATTTGTGAGGTTATGCTGCGCTTGCCGCGGTTAGTTCATGGATGGGTGACCGTTCGTTAGAAATTGAGACCACCCCGTGCCTCGGAGAGCACGCTAAACAGTCAGTTACGGGTGTCATACGTATACCTATGACGGTCGTTACGGGAAGTCAGAACCCCGAAAGTCTAACAACCGGTCTAACCCTAGGATATCGGCATTGCCCTGTAACTGGGTTGCGGAGCTCTGATGGCAGTCGTTCCGTGTAAAATACTGGTATTCAGCCGTATCTGGTTAAACTGGAAGCTGATTCCAACATAGTTGGGGAAAAGCTAGGCAGAATATGAGACATACATATTTATGATTATTAACAGGCTACTCACGTGCATTTTTCGGGATTGCTCGCCTAATGTCGGACCCAAACTGAGCTCCAAACACGTGGCGAGGTCGCAAGTCGAGCAATCACGAATAATGCACGTGAGTAAACAAAAATATCGTAGAAGTTATCTATCAGCTGCTCAACTTTCTAGACAGTCTCACTGTTCTGCTTAGCCTTTTCCCAACTATGTTGGGGTCAGCTTCCAGTCTAAACAGACGTGGCTGAATACCAGTATTTTACACGGAGCGACTGCCATCAGACCTCCGCAACCCAGTAACTGGGCAATTAGTGTACCTAAATCAAATTAAAAAAAAAAACTACTATACTATACTGTCTATATCTAGCCCTATTTTCAAATAAATAGCCAAGTATAATCAAGAAGTCTTCCTGGGTCTCTTGAGAAGCAATGGAGTGCAGAAATAACGACAAGGCTGAAAACTCCTCATCAGACTTTCGGTACTTAGTAGGTATAGTTTCAATTGCCAATACTATCTATATAAAATAGGAACTTCTTATTTTATATTTATTGCAATTTCTAAGAATATTAAGTAAAAATATTTCAAAAAACATAATAGATTATATTGGTATGTTACCCTTTAAATATCGATGTACGGCTAGTCGCTTAAGAAAGACACTACATCTAAGAAATAACATAACCCTTCCAATGATCGCAAGCGTGACGAGAAAAAACTTGTCTTCCATTTTCCACATACCATGGTAGCACTATAATAGAATTAATGCACTGTTAAATAGGAATGCAATTCTTTCCTGTAAAATGGGACCACCCATTGTGTTAATTGGAGTTTTCTTTTATCTCTTAACCACATGCTATGTGAAGAAAAATCATTAGATATATGGGTGTCGTTTTAACGGCATGCTGTGTAGTTTGAGGCGGTATTTTAAGTCGTGTGACAGGTATTTACAAGGAATGTTTAAAGGCGCCGACTGACCTGTATTATATTCGTGTAGTGTAATTACGAGCATTCGGACAGTCATCAGTAAGAAGAGTACAGAGTTCGGAATGAGCATGTTACGCGGATTTTAGCAGGCGGTGTAACGTAACAAGCTCGCTCCGAGTGTTACATTCCCATCTAATGCTCAGGTCAGTTGCCAGACAGTCGCAGGCTATGAAGCTACTCCATATTATTTCATTATTATCATATCAGCCCGTATAGGTCCACTGTTGATCATGGACCCCCAATGACCGCCATAATTAATGAGCAAAGGGGAAATTGTCATGGCCACCACATCGCACCACACACACAGACGGATTAGTGATCACAGGTCGTTGCTATTAGCAGACATGAGGACGCTGCTACCCATCCTTTTGACGTGATTAGTCGCCTTTTACGACACCCATAGGTGCAGAAAGGGTGGTCTATTCTTTGTCGGAAACCACGTGGAACTTTTATTTCGATTACGTCATATCACTCATGCATCTGACTTTGCAAAGTCCACCAAAATCAGACAACATTAGCTCCACGTAAAATCTATCGTATTATGACTAAAGAACTCATATTTGTGCTGGCATTTGTGTCAGGCATAAGTACATTGTGACTTCTCAACACAGCCTATACTATCTACTGTGTCTCCCAACAGTTCGAAAAATCTAAGTTTGTTCATAATACCGCCAAAATATTGGACTCCCCGCAACCTTTGGCCTCCTTGTACCTCACCTATTCAAGTTATTTGAGCCGGGACCAACCTGACTTCGCCTTTCTGACCATGGCATGGGTAAATCAATATTAATAAGCTCCATAGACTTCCCATCAACATTGATAAATTATCAATAGGTAACCGCGAATTCCAATCACAACTAATGGAAAGAAAGTAGTGAATAAGATTCGAAAGTATCCAACAACCAGCACGATCAAATCATTTGTTACTAAATATACTTAACGAGTGATGTGAATCATGATCGGGTTTTATTATCGATAAGAATCCGGATCAAATGAAGTATTCAGCTTGGTGTAAAATGCCAGCCGGTGTTGACAGAGACGCAATCAATAAATCACTCGGCGGTACAAAGAAATATTCAATGTGTGTTGATTGTGCCTCTTGGGAACGCTTTTTAGTATTATAGAGATGGGCTGCTATCGATATCGATGAAATTTTTTGTCAAAATATAAATATTTTGCAGCTAACAATATTAATGAATGTTAGTTACAAACTTATTTTATGAAAGTGTGGTAGATTTTCCTTATAAAATAGATAGGTAAGTGAAGGTTATTATTTTATAATATGTTTTCTAATAAGTACAATATTATCTAATCATAATATTTACAACAAAATTGTCTAAGTACCTACTACGCAATTACACCAGTTGACACAGAAACACAAAACAAACAAAACCATTAACGAAAAGGAATATCTCACTGTGATATTATTTTATTATCATATTTTTTACTTACTCAGTAACCTTTGACTAGTCGACAAATCTATCGATAACCTTTAATAATCTCTAATAGAACGCGAAGTCTCTGGTGGTCCGGCGTTGCTTTGATCGATTCTGCCGAATCATGGCACGCGATTCAAATATGACGATGATATGACTCTTATATCGACAAGCCATTTAAATCGATACTCCCCCATCATTACCCAACCCTTATTCCTACAACATAAGGTTGAAAATTGCGTGAAAAGTTGTTACAAAAATGTAACTTATAATGGTTTTCTTCAGAGATAAATCGGTGTCTATTAAAGTGTTATTATCCGTCCATTGAGGGGTTAATAAAATATTGTTCGGTCGTTCAGACCCGTCTAGTGGTGTGGTTTGCAATTTTAGTGTTAACTATTGTAGCATTTGGCAACTGTTCGGCTGTTTGTCTGTCAGTGAGGAAATTGGGGACGTAAATGTCAATACTACTACACAATGTGAGGAGTAGTCTTGAATAAATTACATAATAGAATACCTAATTATAATAGAAAAGAGAAAAATAAAAACAGAATGTTCCTGTGACAGTCTTCGGTTACAGTCAAAGGTGTCAAGCTCGGGCTGTCGTCAAAACAACATAATGCCATGGCATATTACACCATGGTGTATATGTCATTTTGTCTATTCTTCCGTCAATAAAACCCTTGTCTATGGTGGTCATGCTACGCTTCCTGCTAAATATTGAGGTCAGTGGCATTCAACCTTAATTTTTTGTTTAGAAATCCTTGTGTATTCCAATTCCGCCCTGGAGAAGGCAGACTAACTTAAACCACTACGGGGTCTCTCTGAGGACCTATGCTCAGGATCGCGGGATTCACTAGTGCATTCACCGCAACAGCCGCGCTCAACCTTAGGTGTTTCTGTGATCTGAGGGTGTAGTCGTCTCACCACCTAGTTATGCTGGATCCCGATTCCAATTACTTAAGTCGGCCAATTTAAGTTATAGGTATGATCATGGAATATGACTGGAGAAAGAACATTGGATAAAAAGCTTACATCTCGCTCGGATCTGTTTTTGTAAACATGGTATTGAAACCGTAATTTTTTAATAAAGGAATTCGTACTGCCTAGCTTTTTCCCAACTATATTGCCGTCAGCTTTCAGTCTAAACAGATGCAGCTGAATACCAGTATTTTACACGGAGCCACTGCCATCAGACCTCCGCAACCCAGTTACTAGGTAATGCCGATGTCCTAAGGTTGGACCGGTTGTCAGACTTTCGGGCTTCCGACTACCCGTAACGACAGTCATAGGTGAATATGACACTCAGGACCGACAGGTTAACGTGCTCTCTGAGGCAGGGAGGGGTCTCGATGTCTAACGAATGGTCAAGCGCAGCTTAACCTTGCAAATCATAATGATCCGTGTTAATTAATTTTTTGTTTAATGAGTATTTGTTTGATTGTGAAAGAAGAGTTAGGGGCGGTTGTTTCAAACGATCAGTAAAAGTATGTTACGTTAGTCAAATATTAACTATTACGTAGAATGTTTAACGTCCGTCAAACGCAGAGCGTTGTATGTCTTTTGACGTATGTCAAGAACGGCAAAGCGTGAAACAACGCTTATTTTTATTTAACCATCTTTAACGCCATTTTTAAGTGTTACCCGTTAGTAATGGAGTCGTGAAACAACCGGCCCTTACTGATTTATGAATTCAAGGATTGCTAACTTGTAATCTAGAAGATAATTCAGTACAATAAGTGTCATCTTAACCTCAATACGTCTTGTATTGAGGTTAAGTCTATGAACTGTAATGATAGATTTCCTCGATGTTTCCTTAAAGATCACTATCTAGAAATCAATGATAATATCACTGTAACAGTGTTTAGCAGAAAATTACTTATAATTAATAACTGCCTCGTTAGTCTAACGGTGGCAAGCGCGACTGCTGATCGTCAGGTCTTGGGTTCGATCCCCAGGTCGGGCAGTGTTATTGGGTTTTTCCGTGTGGAATTTCTCAGTAGCAGCCCGGCGTTTGGATTTGTGCCCGGTTGATGATCTATCACATGGGACTTAAACATAACGGCGAAATGAGGGTGTTACTATAATTCTCTGCCCAACCCTTCGGGGAATAGAGACGAGATGTTATGTTATGTAAATAGTATTAGTACAGTAACAGATTAGTAAACTATTTTAAAAAAAATAGAGAAAATAGAATAATTTAAGGGACGATTTCTGGTTCTTCTTTTTCTTCATGGAAAATATTATTGTGAATCACCACGCCTATCAAATAGATTAGTGTGTTAGGGCCAAATACTCAAACGCTACTCAATTTTAAGTGGCCGTAAAACCCGTGCTGTCACTGTCACTTCGCCTTAAAATCACAGAGACAGCACGAGCCTTAACGGCAACTTAAAATTGAGTAACGTTTGAGTACATATTTGGCTGTTAAGGATGTTGTTCTTAGTCGTCTACATCTTATTCACCCGTGTAAAGAAGATATCCCTTGCTCGTGACTAATTAACAATCGCGCGGATTATACGATTTGCGAGGTTAAGCTGCGCTTATCGCAGTCAGTTCGTAGATGGGTGACCGTTCGTTACACATCGAGAGACCTGTCTATGACAATCGTTACGGGTAGTCAAAAGCCCGAAAGTGTGACAACCGGTCAAACCTTAGGATACCGGCAATGCCCAGTAACTGGGTTGCGGAGGTCTGATGGCAGTCGTTCCGTGTAAATAGTGGTATTAAGCCGCATCTGGTCAGCCTGGAACCTGACCCCAACATAGTTGGGAAAAGGCTAGGCAGATCAAAGAAGATGTCCCTTCATCATTAAGGCTGAAATCACACTCAAAAGCATCATTCATTATACAGTAATATTTCTTATAAATGGCTGTTCTCAAAGTGTAAATAAAGTCTTTTAGTAAACCGCGACCACTTATTTCTACATTCATATACTTACCACAAAAATTACTTCACACAAAATATCAATATAAAAACAATCCACTTCAGCACATAGTCGTAACGCGTTTATAGCTAATAACATAATGGCGGGGCTCCATTAGCGCGGGGCCCCCGCCGCGATCAGATGGGCCCTCAATTGGACCCCCGCAGAATCACTGCCACGATAACTTTATTGCGGTGATATTGACCCACGCAATTTGCAGATATCAGAATGTGTTGCGAGTTTTCGTTCGTGTTCATATTTCGAGTTATTAATGATATTATGTAGGTAGGTAAATTAATAAAATTAAACAGTAATTAAGAAGTCATTGCAAGTAGTTGGAAACCGGAAAATTACTGGACAACTACTTTGTGTAAACAACTGGAATTTGGAAGCATCTGGTTGGATTGGTACCCAGCCTTAATACAAGGACAATGACAATTTAGGGAAATAAGGTGTCTATCTACAGCTGACAGATAGGTGATATATGAGTCATTATAATCATCATTTCCCTGTCCTTATCCCACACTAGGTGGGGTCGGCACAACATGTAGTTCTCCTTTATCAGCCATCATCTCAGTACTCACTCCTTTCTTACCCATATCATCCTTCACACAATCCATCCATCTTTTCTTTGGCCTACCTCTACTTATAGTATTAATATTTATTTACCTCTCTTCTAGAAGCGAGAGAGAGATATTATGAGTGTTTGTTTATAATACACGTTGTACAATTTTATGTAGCGTTATTATTGGCTTAGTTGGCAAGGTTCAAAGTACGTACATACAATTAAAATGATACTCTAATTCTCCTGATCTACCATTTAGAAGTGAAAATCAAAGATAAAATCGAACTATCCTACGAGATCATTTTTACGGGTGCGACAGTTATTTAACAGTAAGTAGTTTCCACATTCAGCCTTCCTATGTTCAAACCCGAATTGTCGAATATTCAAAAACCAATAAGAGTACCGAAGCTAGGTCTGAACTTATCTTGCGTCTAATGTATAGAACGAGAGCAGTCGAAGTAGTTCTAGTATATTAAACAAAGCCACACGTTTCACTTTAACCCACAAATAATGCTTCTAACCAAAACAATTGACAGTATAATGCTTTTTGCTCATATTCTGGTGGCAAATCGTAAAAATTCCCCGCATTCCGACTTACGAGGCACTTTGAATCAATATTCGAAAAAGAATAAACCGATCGCAGGAGCAAATGAAGTTGTAACAATGGACGAAGCTTTCTATCTTACAAAACGTAGCATAAGTCTTAAAATTACAAACGAAAATCAACCTAAGAGTGTAAAAAATATGGTAGGGTTTCAAATTAATGCAAGTGTGGCGTAGGAACGCGGCCTTTTTGCAGTCAATTTGCATATTTTCTTCCCTTTTACTCTTACAAGAATATGGTAAATAGTTGGAATAGTTTTAAGAAACCGGTCCTCGTATTCAAAATCTATTTTAGATAATGTTTGTCCGGTGCAAAAGTATTTTCTGTACGATTTACACTTTCATCTTGAGACACAAGCTATAGAAGTCAAAAATCTCGCTCCCAAATGTATACATGAGGCTGAATACCGGTGTTTGCAAAATGTGGGTGTATAATATTCCTTTGAAGAGCCTCCACGAGTGACGTTACTCAAGTACGTCCGGCGCACCCTGAGCAGTCGGCCTCGCTACCAACCTGGCTAATCTGTTCACCACGGTATGAGCTATTCTCGTATAGCTCGTGCCGACACGACAGAAGGAGAAGAAGAGGACTTCTTTGGAGAATACAAACCTGTCATTTATCCTATTTTTCCAACAGTAGGTAGGTACCACAGCAGACATTTGCGGTGAATCACTTTTCAATCTCATTGCCTTAAGGTCGAAAAGTGGTTCACGGCAAATGTCCGCGATGGTACCTAAAAATTTAACATCACGACGGACGTATGTACATAAAGTATAATGCAAGATTTGCCAAATTGTCTCGGCTACAAATATACCATTGTCTGTGTATACTAATAATATCTACCTCACTTTTTATAGGTGAATTCTTCTAAAAGTGGATTATTTCCACTTGTAGTGCAAAGGTTGCTACTGAACGAGCGTTCCTAGATTTTAATTGTGTCAAAAATGTAATTATGTTTTTCTGTTAGAAATTCTCAAATCCCTATTAGCGATGGAATTGAAATTGCTAGAATATGGTGATAAGCTCGCCCCCTTTTCCTCTGGGGCCAAAATATACCGTTAAGACTTTATCTACCCCTTGCGGGAATTACCTACGTATTATCATAACTATGTATGGACATATGCGTCAGTAAATTTTCTTTTTGTTACAAGGACCTGTCGTGGAGAGAGAAAGGATTAATTAGAATAATCATAACTAAATTTCAATTTATGTCAAGAAGTAACAACGGATGAAATTAATTAACTTTATGATCATAGCATTTGCAAACCATCTAATTCTAAGTCCCAGCCATAACTCACACAAAAAACTGAGATATATTCACTAATTAAGTCACGCGAACTCGTTAATATTAATATTTCACGCAATACTAATTGCTACTTGGAAATATCACTTCACATATTAAAACATACATCAGCATATACGAAGTTGGGCCATTATAACACAACGGGGTCCCAGCGGGGCCCATCGTGAATGGCGGTCCCAAACTACTTAATAGGGCGATAATTGCGAGGCTATTACGCGGCCACCCCACCCGATATCAACACTAGGGTGGGGTGGGTCAAGTGTATGTAGGTGTGAGTTCACTTGTTTAGTTTTACGCCATTTAAGTCATTAAGTCTTAGAAGTTGTTGGACAGAAAAAAAATCTGATTGAAGATTTTACGGACACCGTTCTGTTTGTGTATACCTATATTATTGGCCACATTGATCTATTAAACCTATTATTGACCAAGTCAGAGGCCCATGGGCGGTATAAACTCTGAGACCAGGTTAGTCACTAACCACACGAAAAGAAGAAGACTGACAATTATTTGATGTAATTTCACAAAAGCAGAGGAGTAATGTATTTGTAAGTTTTTAGTTTAACAGTAAAAAGTTCTTGATCAAAAATCCTGCTGGAAAGGTCAAAAACTTAACAGACTGAACAAAAACTTTTGCACAATCTATATTTACACTTAAGTATATTGTAAGGATTTTATGGCCAAATACTCAAAAGCTTTAAGTTGCCATTAAGTCTCGTGCTGTCACTTTCACTTTAAGTCGAAATGACAGTGACAGCACGAAATTAACGGCAACTTTTGAGTAGCGTTTGAGTATTTGGCCATTAGTCATTAATCCAGGTTTATATTTTAGCCTTACACTATGACATTATCTTCTGCAGAACTGATGACCAGATGGAAGAGAACCAGTTGCAGAATAGACCTGGAAGGACGGCAATCTGCGTGATGGAAAAACTTTCTCATCAGAATTATAAGATATTTACCTATTCATGCACGAAGACTGTTACAGATTGGGCAAATGAAAATACTATGTGAGAGCAACCTTGTAAAGCATAGAACATGGGTTGCAGAAAAAGCGATAATGCAGTTCCGTCCATCATTACAACTCGAAAACGTTGTATGGTTAAAGCTGGGTCACCAACATTTTTTATCTGGTTAAACAACTGTATACTCAAAATTCCAATACATTTGCTTAACCACATCTAATTTTGGTAAACACTAGCCTTAATAGTGGACCCACTAAACATGGTGTACCATACACCACTACAATGAATATTTGTTAGGAGACTAGAAGAGGTGAACTTCGTACAATATCTTTTTTTAAATATTTCCTAATTTTCCTTTTTCCTAAACTACCGTAGAAAAGAGCGAGAAAATTGCGAGACTAATGCACGGAAATTGATTTTTATATAATATGTACTAGCGGACCCGATAGACGTCGTCCTGTCCGGAAAATTTGGTGACATACCGCCAGTAGCGCCACCTACCGGGTCCAATTGTGAATCTAAACCACCCAGGGCGCCACCCAAACGCATACAAAAAAATTCATTCAAATCGGTCCAGCCGTTTAGAAGGAGTTCAGTGACATACACACGTAACAGTCGAATTACACATAAATATAAAGATAGATTATGTTGTTATATCACACGATTCGTAACGTAATCACAGTGTTTAATAGTACTTAGTTATTTTGTAAATAGCTTTGTAGTTTGCTAAAGGAGCCTGAAAGTGATGAGCTTTCGACCAGGCTTAAAGTACTGGAACAGTAGCTTAGGACCCACAGTCACTTTCGGACCATGGCGTTGATTTACTGGAATATAATCGACTCTTTGTATAATAATAATTAATAAATGTTTTCTTCTAAATTACCATAATTTAAAACATCAATTCACAAAGTTTCATAAAACATCTCATAAATTTTTCTTGATAAATAAATACATAAACTGTAAGTAAATTCAATTTAGAAACAAAATTGAAGCGCTTACAAAACAAAACGTCGTCAAGCGGTTTACGGGCGAACATGAAACTGTTTATTGTGAAAATTCATTACCAACTTTAGAAGGGGATTGCTTAATTTTCTTTAATATTAACTTGTACAGACCCCTTTTTAATTAATATCGACAAAATAGTCGAGTCGACCGCGAGTTGCGCGCTCCCGATAAAAGATATTAGGGATGTTACTGTGGTTTCTTTGTGTTTATCGATATGGTATTTGATAGGCTCTTTTGCACTGCAGTGCCATTGTAGGTACCTAGTTAAGCTCTTCGCTCAGATAATTACAATATTCTTTGAAATATCGATGGCACTGCAGTGCTTCTTAAGATGCTAATAATAACAACTCTTCAAGAGTTCAGAAAACATTTGTAAGTGAGTTAGAGATAGCAGTTTGTAAGTTACTGAGATATAACATAGCAATACTTCAATAGTATTGACTCTGTAGTTAATTACACTGGTTATTTAAGGCTAAGTTAATCGAATAAAAAGCAACGCCATAAAAATCAAAAAAGTTAAAAGAAAAACCAAAATATCGACATTGTCACCCGCCATCGCTCCACGATATTAATTTCAAAATTGGTTTAAATAGGTATTACGTCGCTTGTTAGCCCCGGTCCAAAATGAACTCATTAAAACTATAAAAGCGGCGGTAATTAAGGCCACACCCCCCCTCTGCCCGCTGCAACCCTCCCCCCTTTCCGGTCCCTCTGGGGGTTGGGCTTAGGCCCCTCAACCACCCTGTTTTCAACGAGTGACATAGAGTATTTTTGGAGTGGAAGGTACAGTAGCGCAGTTTGTGCCTGAGTACAATACGTAATTAGACTATGTAAATCTCATTCTTGTTCCCTGGTGTACCTACCTTGAGGGAGTGATTGGCTCTCAAGGAACTGGTCGTACGAGCATGAGATAGATTTCACAGAGTTAATTTTGGTAAAGCAACAGCCACCACACCGCTCCAACTCTTGGAAATCATTAGCCGCAGTTCAATGCTATCAGTGCTTAAGTGCAAACCCTTCGTCGATGAGACGCTACAGTTTTTATAAGTAGAAGACCATTTTCGTGCAAAAAAAGTAATCATTATGTTATATAAACGTAGTAGACCACCAGGGTGTAATAACAGATGACATTACGGTTAGTAATCTTCTAACAGATAATATAAGGTTTTTTGACTTCTATTCTATTCTATTCTAACAGAAGTCAAAAAACCTTATATTATGCGACTATTGTAACTACTGCTTACGTAAGTCCAAAAACGGAGAGTTTTCAGACTTACATGAGCGACCCAGTCAAAGAATGATATTGTCGGGACTAGTGCTTTTCTACTATTTTGCTTCAATGATGTCAGAGTCTAGTCCAACTGCGTTGGACATAGTTCTGTCCTGGAAGAGTGGTGTTGCCTGTAGCCACCTCGCCAGGCAAGTTGGTTGTTGGACGTAGAGCCAGCCCTCTCGCATCGGTCTGGCTTACATAAGCTGGTAATTTTGCCAGTCATCCCTCAGTTCCTGAAGTTAGAACCTCGTCGGTCAGCGATGCTACCGTGTGAAGTTGAAGTTGCCTTTCAGGAACCCAGATGTTGTGCGGTTCCCCCTAAATCACGTAGAGACACTACGGAT
Source organism: Amphipyra berbera (assembly GCA_910594945.2). NCBI lineage: Eukaryota > Metazoa > Arthropoda > Insecta > Lepidoptera > Noctuidae > Amphipyra > Amphipyra berbera. Next base: position 6,543,211 of record OU343144.1, on the reverse strand, counting down.
ATTTTTTTAAACATTCTAGTAAAATAATTACTGTCTTCATTTCTAGTTTCCACTTTAGGTTCGTGACCGCACTCCGCCGGGCAGCAGGCTTTATTGCAGGCGACATTACAGGCCGGGACGCGCGGTAATTTTCAACTAATAACCTGTTTCATTTTCACTGCCTTTTTCTCATTTTACAGCCAGCTGGTCCTCTTGTAGCGGCTGAAAAATATATTGTTGTGTATTAAAGTAATTAAGGTTGAATGCAAAATATTTTGAGTTGGTATAATAGTAAGATATGAAGAGCTGTAAATTCATCTGGCTGTTGACGTCATGAAAACAAATATGTGAATCAAATTGAGTTAAAAATGAAGGTTTTTTGGTCAGTCATCATCTTCATCATCAGCAGCGTAAACGTTACTTGCTAAACATCAGTCATCAATTGAGTATTGATAAGAATGTTTGAATTAATTAAATAGGTCCATTTACGGGCCTATTATGACGTAACAAATAAGGGCGTCTAATACAAATATTTAATTAACTAATGATAATCATCAATCCGTATTAAAATAATCACTTTTTAACAAAAATAAAACCAACTTCAAATGGTCTATCTCCGAGGTTCTTTATCAGATCTTCACCAAATTTAAATGGGACCACTTAGAAAGAATATTCTTTCAAACAAAAAAAGAAGTATCATTAAAATCGGTTCACAATTAGCAAAGATATAGCGGAACATACAAAAAAAACAGTCGAATTGAGAACCTCCTTTTTTGGAAGTCGGTTAATAAAGTTAAAACAACACAAGTCTCATCTATCTTAGGCACCTTATGTTATCACCTCGTATCGGTCCAGTGCCCGAAGGAAATCTATTTACAGTTCCATTTATTTGGTTATAAAACGATGCTAAATGGAGACGATCTTGATTTTCTTCAAAAAGTCACTATGACTTGTTCTTGATGTTACTTTAATCTTTAACACTACTGCCTTATCTCACAGAAGTTTAGTATACCAATATCAATAATAATCGCCAATGACTAGAGTAATATTCTTAAATTTCCATAGATCACTAGAGAAGAAATAATAGTTTGCCGAACAAATTGGTGATCGGTAGTAAATTCAGTTTACACTTTTTCTGGCAGTAATGATACATAATATGTCGGTCCCGGGTGTCATACGAATGCGACAGTCGTTACGGGAAGTCAGAAGCCCGAAAGCCTGACAACCGGTCCAACCTTAGGATATCGGCATTGCCCAGTAGCTGGGTTGCGGAGGTCTCCGTGTAAAACACTGGTATTCAGCCACATCTGGTTAGACTAGAAGCTGACCCCAACACAGTTGGCAAAAGGCTAGGCAGAACACGTGATCATTATCCCTATGCAATATTTGCTGCATGATGACGGTTATCGAGAGAATATCCGACCACACCAAGCAATTCTTCTTCTTCTCTCGTGTCAGGACGAGCTATATAAGAATAGTTTATGCCATGCCGAAACCACAAACCAACTACTTGACGGATAGTCTGCGAGAATGATAACTCTCCTCAAATAAAACCCTATTTAACTAAAGCTTTCTCTTCTTATCAGTTCACAAACAAACAATTTGTGTAATGCAAAAAGAGAAACGGAAAAGTGGAAAATAATCAGCTCGCCCTAATACGATAATCAGGCCATTACTGAGCCAATCGGCGGCGCTGATTCGATATCGATAAAATTACTGGACGCACTGTCGATAAAAATGACCAATTGTTTGTGATGCTTCCTTATTTTGATCAAACTGATGCGGCTTTAATTCTTTTGAAAGGGCTGATGAATATTTGTTAGACAAAGATTGATGAAGATGACGGTATATTCGAAGACGTAAGCGAAATTGCTGAAAAGCATTGAGCATGGCTCAAACTGTGCTTATGGTCAAATTTTCAAACGCTACTCAATTTAAAGATGTTAAGCCTCGTTCTGTCACTGTCAATCTAAGGCGAAGTGACAGGGACAGCACGAGAATTAATAGCAACTTAAAACTGAGTAGCGTTTGAGTGTTTGGCCATTATTTTCCTAAAAAGGCCAGTTCAGACGTTGCCCTACATTGCTCTCGTATTAATTGCTTCATGAGATATCTCTGAACTTTACAAGAGACCTTGAACCCTGAGTTTTATTATGCAGTGTAACAAGACTGATGTCCAATTTTGGACACTTTCAGGCTGATATGATGAGTTCATCTACTGTACTTTGTCTTGTGGTTATAAGCCCGCTGTCTCTCTCTGACCATTCAAAAACATCTTATTGGTGTTTCAGTTCGCCAAACATTCAGCCCGTATGTATCCCCCGTAAATCACTTGATCGTCAGGGTTATTCGGAGGCGATTTCCGAAAATCAATCGGTGGCCAGATCAGATAGCGTGATGTATGGCGGCGACCGGGGTCTCTCGTTACCCCGCCACTTTTAAATGAGAAGACGTAGTCTTAATTTGGTCGCGTTCGAGTTGACAATGGCCCTTAGAACGGGGTCTAATGTAGGAAAGTAAGCAAATTATTGCACAGTTTTATGATATTTGTCTTTCAGATGTACTGATTACTTATGAGTGATTAATATGTGGCAGGATCATATAGTGACGACCGGGATCTCTCGTTACCACAACACTTTTTCAATGCATATGTAGTTTTTAAATGGTTTTAATTAGCTTCACTTCCAGAAATCTTACGACAGATCTTTCAACTACTTCTGCTGAACCGATTCTCCTGAAACTTTGCACACAAAGTCAATTGCTATGAAAATACAACATTATAATAATTTTAACCTTCAATCCACATATCCTGATGCTGCAAGGGTACTGCAAGATAAAACCGTTTAACTTAAAAGTTATTTTAGGGGATTATAATTTGGTCGTGTTGGTTTTGAAGATGGTCAATAAGTAGGTTTTGGACCAAAATGCCTTTTTGTTTTGTTGTTTTGGATCTTTATTGGATAAATTCAAATTCATTTATTTCGGACAACAGTGATTCATATTGTGTTAGTATTATAAAACAACTTATATTCTAGTGTTAGTAGTACTTACTGGTATAATATTTAAAATAATGCACATTTCACGCAGAGGACGATCAGACAAGAAAACATGTTTCCTACCTGATCAACCTCCGCATAAAATGCCTCATATTTGGAGTATAGCTCTCCGCCACAACTCTCAAGATATAGTTGCGACTACTTCGTACTCTGTTCAGCAGCGACGCGGTTTTTTTACGAATTATGGCTTGAAAGCCATCTGTGTGGGTATTGGCAAACATTTCTGAGGCGCTGCAGAAACGGGGTAGTCGCAACAACATCCTGAGAGCATTGTTGTATTGAACGCGCAAGGTATCTAGCGATCACTTGGTGTAGTGGACCCAAATAAATACATAAAGCACGTTGATTGACGACATTCCTTCGTAATAAAAGTTCTATGTCCCTACGTTTTTTGTTCCTAAGGTTAACAAACTTGTACCTATTACGTAATTACTTGTATGAATCCTTCTTGCAAAGTCCTAATTATCTAACTGATGTAACTTTTTATAATCTGTGAAAGGTTTACCGTCACACTGGTCTTTCGATAACTTTATTTACCAAACATATTAAAGCTACTACCAATCAAAAATCTCCATCGATCCATTCTGGTGGACGTCACCAATAAATCATTCACAGTCAATTTACAACAACCCTTCGACAACCATAGACGAAGGTTTAGAACTGACTAATCTGAGATAAGGGAAACACGTGTACTATTAGGCTATACCTCATTACCTCACTTTAATATCATAACTTACATCTCACACTAATAAAACATTCAAAACCTAACTCTGTTTTTAAACCGCTAAGGTTGAAATTTTAATGAAAGTTGTTTGTAGTTTGGTCGTATTATTATGAAGGGTAAAAACAGTAGTTTTAATACATAATCTGTGTATTAGCATCACAAAACGTTCATTCATCAGGCACATCAAGCGACGTGATTGTAGACTTGATAAGTGTGAGGACACGGGATTTTAGGGAGCCGATGTTACCCCTAGATGAGTTGTATAGACTGGTTTTGGTATTGATTTAGCCGCAACACAGATTTTTATTGTAGTCATTACGGTTTTTTTTGTCATGTGGCTGTTAGCGTTTATACTTAGAAGTCCCAGAGCTATAAACCAAAATTGTTCCGGTGGGGTAATTACCTGAATAATGAATTAAATTTAAATAAAATCATTGGGTGAATCGTATACGATTCGAAATTCAAAATGTATACATTTGCAGCAACACTGTATTACTTACTACAAACTCGTAAAAAAACAGGGCTAGAATTACGTTGTTGTGGAAAATAACGTTAGACACATAAAAATACTAATTCGGGTCTAATCGCGTAGAAAATTTATAAGGCAGAAAAATACCTTATTTATCCCGAAGATTCGACCGAATTTTACCGGCCGTGGTCACGGGTAGACTCATAAATTTATAATTTTTCTACGCGATTAGACCCGAATTAGTATTTTTATAATGTGTACAAATCGCGAAAGTTTGAAAACGTTAGACATGTTTAATCAAGCATCTTTATTTTTGTAGTAACACTCTTAAGTTATTAGGCTATGTTAGCTATAGCCTAAAACTCGTAAAATCACAAGATAAGACAAGTCAACTAGGTATTGTAAAACGTATCAATCACACTAAAACAACCAACGTCACACCTGAGCTACTCAATACCCTTCACTATTGCGAATAACATCGAGATAAAACACAAACTAATTATAGTAAACTGCGCCCCTTCATCGCATACCCTTGATGTGACGTATGGAAATAACAATAGGATCCTATGCGACCATGCAAACACACTAGTTACAAAAAATCTTAAACCATACCACCTTATTGCTGAAATGCAAGGTTGATTTTTGCATGATTTTTAGTTTGGGAGCGGTAATAGAAAAGGTTGTCGCAACAAAACATAGTTTTCAATCAAAAAAGGCCGAGGACAGATTTCAACTAAAGATAGGTTCTCTTGTTTATTTATGAATAAAACAAATTCGTGATCCTATTTGAGATTAAATTAATTGGATTTAGCTTTTATCGTCGATTTGACGATAATTTCTTTATTTATTGTTGTAATAATACTCATAATGGGTGCTTTGATTTACCCTTAACATCTTCCGGAAATTCATAATACGCTCTTCAACGTCTGATTAAAGAAATCTGAATTGATTGAGTACCTACTTCATTTGCATGAGTGTTCCAATGCATTTCATTTGCATCTAAATTATGCATCTAGATTAACCCTTTTTATATATGTTCGAAATCACTTCTGTTAAGAAATATATGAGTGGGAAGAAATTACTCGTTCTCATAACAAAACATCACGTCTTGTATTCCCTGAAGGGTTCGGCAGAGGTGTTTTTAGTATATACACTCGTTTCGGCAGTTATGTTTAAGTCCCATGTAAGAGGGGGCGAGCCTTTTGCCATTAACCGGGCACAAATCCAGACTCCGGGCTCAGAAACTCCTAATAGAAAAATCCAATAACATAATATAATATACTTATATAATAACGTTCTAATATAATTAGATAAGTAGTTACAGAAACTACAAATATATGTTCTCTTTCTTACTCCTACTTATAAAGTTTTGGTGTCAACATCAACTGTCTACACACGGGAGCAATGAATCCGGGTCACCAACATAAGCTTTAATATCTCGGGAAACATTGTTATAACATTGCTTAACATTTTAACATTGTTTCGTTTATGTTGGTGAACTGGATTCATTGCTCCAGAGAGTAGTTTCTCTTTTTTTGGATTCCGATATGGCTGGCATGATCCAGTTTAATATAGAACACATTAGGCATGAACAGCATTTTTCTACTCCACCTTGTAGGTACTATCTTCTTATCAAAATCGATTGCGAATTCCAAGTTCTTTTTTCTCTTGGTCTGCTTGTAGATGGTCTTTACGGACCGTTTCTACGTAACCGGGCAGTAATTGGCGAAACCTGAAGGGTGTCCAGCCAATGGGGACAAGAAAGTAAAATACTTAACCTAAGCCAACTACTACTCTAACATCATGACTACTAGCAATAACAGCACTAAGGGCGACTCCTAATGGGACTCGGACCTCGGCTTAGGTTGTTGCTGGCGGAAGGCTTGGGAGGGAGACAGCTTGATGAGGGCTGAATTAACGGTGTGAAAAATTCCAAGATTACCACGCTTCATTATTTGTGACAGATGCAAAACTTGTAATTTTAACCACTATAGTCTATAAGATGAAGGAACTGCATCAGTGGACTGTTAAAATTGTCGAAGAACGAGCTTACAGCTGTTACAGGACTGACAACGGTAAAAAAACATTTTTGCTTAGATTCCAAACTATTTACTACAATTAAAAGAAGACAAACACAAAGATTCTTCGAATCACTAAGCTATGGGCTGCATGAGTAGTATTGATTGTGAGTATTTGTGAGAAGCGCGGCTGGCTCGGTTTGCATATTAACATTCCTCGCGAGACGGTGCGCTGCGCCCGCGCCCCGCCAGTCGAGATGTCTCAATTCTGATACAGAGCAATGATGTAGTGGAATAATGCTTTTGGTCTCAGACTATTTCGAGGTTTTTACAAACGGATACCAGAACCGGATACCGGATATTTCGTGGTGTTCACGTTGTTGCTATTGGTAAATCTTTTGTATTTCTGCTAGTGCCGAAAATTTGCTTAATGGAATATGGTATAAGAAACAGTCTCAAAATCTAGATTTCCTAATGATTTTGACTAGTGAGAGAATTTCAGTCTAAAGTTTTGCTATACAATTAGAAACTAAGCATAAAATACCAGCCTTGTGTTTCGTTAAAATACATTGAATTTAGTGAACAGTTAAAATTAGAGTAAGTAATGTAATGCCTATCGACCTAGCTATTGATAGTGGTGACAAGGCCAATAATCCTAATAATGTAACAAGTAATTGAGGTCCTGTATAAGAAAGATTATCTGTATTCGAACATAGAGTTATTTACCACGACAATAAATGAAGTATGCAAAATGAAAAATTGTTTGCCATAATTTTAATCTATCTTAGTGTTGTGTCAACTTTATGGGCAAAGAATGGAAAGAACGGTTCTATTCTTTTGTCCTTTTTTCAGATATTTTTAACAAAGTAAATTCCTCTATCAATTAAAATCATCACAAAACTTACAAATTCTCTAAATCTTCCCTCTTCTCTGTGGCTGGTAGTTCCGACACAAAATCCGCGATTTTTCCACGTGTTTTATTTCTGCAACGACGTCGCGCCGGTCATGACAATAAGCCACTATATTATCCCACTGGCCGCTCAGGAATATTCAAATTTATGATATACGAAGGGAGCAGACGCCATTTTTGCCATCTCGACGTGTTCCCTGTTGCAGGATTAATAGTTTCGTGTGATTGTTTTATGTGGGCTCAGAGAAGGTGGATGCAATTGAGAGATTTGAAATGTCGGCATTAAGAGCTTTGGAGATGTTATGACAACTATGGGAACGAGACCAGAATGGTTTTGGAAGCAGTGAGATCTTTTGAAAAGTGGCTGTCCTAGGTACGAGTATATCTTTGTATGATATCATCGCTATAAGCCTGTACAAATTCATAATATTAATTAAATAAATATTTAGTCTTCACTTTCGACTGGTTAGTATTCTTGAACATTTGAATAAGTGAAAAGCTTAGTTAAAGTATCAGGTACAAGTTAATATGGAAATCAAAGCCATTCAATTTAATACTTCAAAGTTTAATAACATTTAATAACGAATTCTTTTAATTAAACAAAAATCTATAAAAATTTAAATTTCTCGAAATCTACTGACTTTCGGCTATGGTACATGGGGTACTACTTTGTTGCATTTGTTTGTTGTATATGCACTATCACACCTTAAAGGGAATACGTCAAATTCGAGTTTACGCTGTATAATTTACCCAGCAATATTGGGGTCGGCTCACATTATATTTAATATGAAACATACTATAAATAAAATTCGTACTGAAAATATTGTTTTGATGTACTTTGATGATTGTTCAAAAGATTATGAATTTAATTCATAGATAGGTCTTATAATTTGTTTTATTTATATTGTATTTCAAGTTTACATACGAGTATTTGTCGTTTATAATTACATATTTAGATTAGAGATAGATTTTTACAGAGTTAACTACTAACTGTTATACTATGCGATGTTAAATTCATAATATTTAACAATAATCATTAAACTACAATTACAAACTCGAAATAACTTAATAAACAGAAACCAAGTAATAAATAAAGCCAATCTTCAGATCTCATTACTCAGGATCGCAACATGGCGAGTTAAATCAGAGAATTAGCGATTTAAACTATTTTAATCTAGCTCGGACCACGAACAAAACGTATCAATTAAGACAATAATGTGGTCGCGTAGAGATACGATCGCAAAACGCAATCACTTGCGCGGGTACAGGTGGAATGGTACTTAAAAGGGTCTTTGGTAACTATTGTTACGAGTGCCTACCTACCATGGATTTAGTTTAAGGGAGTTTGTTATATTTTTAACGATTTTTTTCGTTCGAAACTTTGTTCGTTCCACATTTTATAACTTTAAGCCCCCAAAATGTATATTATTCATTATTTATTTTGACCCTGGCTTACTAGCATTTATTGCACTGCACTGATATATTAGGACTCGGTTATTTTCGATAGGTACTGAATTTATTTCCATGGGTCTTGAAAAGATTTCGTTAATCCTTTAACCGGTTATTTCTAATGCGGTTTCTAGCAGTTATGAAGTTTCAATAGGTTTAAGTTCTAATTCGATTGATTTTGAAACGATGCAAGTAATAATCTCCAACCAATGAGTCCATCATCATCATCCTCCTGCCCTTATCCCAACTTATTTGGGGTCGGCGCAGTATGTCTTCTTCTTCCATACATCTCTATTAGCCGTCATTTCAGTAGTCACCCCCTTTCTAGCCATATCATCTTTCACACTATCCATCCATCGTTTCTTTGGTCTTCCTCTTCTCTTATAACCATCCACATTCATACTCAAAACTTTCCTCACGACATGATCCTCGTTCCTTCGCATCACATGCCCATACCATGACAACCGGTTTCCACACAACTTCTCAGTTACCAGCGCCACTTTTAGGCTTCCTCTTACATTCCTCTTAGCCTTTTCCCAATTATCTTGGGGTCAGCTTCCAGTCTAACCAGATGCGGCTGAATACCAGTATTTTACACGGAGCGACTGCCATCAGACCTCCGCAACCCAGTAACTGGGCAATGCCGATATCCTAAGGTTAAACCGTTTGTCAGACTTTCGGGCTTCTGACTACCCGTAACGACTGTCATAGGTATTCGTATGACACCCGGGACCGACGGCTTAACGTGCTCTCCGAGGCACGGAGGGGTCTCGATGTGTAACAAATGGTCACCCATCCACGGACTGACCGCGGCAAGCGCAGCTTAACCTCGCAAATCGTACGATCGGCGCGGTTGTTATTTAGCCACGAGCCCCTCAGGCTTCCTCTTACATACTCATTCCTAATTCTATCTATTCGCGTAATACCACACATGCCCACATTCTTATCTCAGCTGCATGCAATTGCCTTTCATTCATCCCTTTTGTGGCCCAACATTCCGATACCCCTAGACCAATTGATTCAATAATGTTGTCTGGATAGAGATAGGTATAGTTACCTAACAGTTTTCTTTTAATCTAGCATTTGAAACTGTCCTTGCTTCGTAATATCCTCAGTGTATTATCTGAAACTTTCATCACCTTTAGTAATACGAAGCTCTGATTGATAAACACCCGGTAGCCACATGCCAAAACCATAACCTACTAAGATAGCAATATTTAATACTTTACTTCCTTACTTTTGATCGGAAACATGCAATCTGATCCAATCAGATTTTCATTCCGACAATATTGGCATTCCATTACAGAAAGTTTATCTTAATTCAGCATTCTATCGAGTGTTTCGTCACAATTATTGTAGAGAGCTTTGATTTTTATCTAATACCAGAATCACACGATTCGATTCTAGTTGATCAACTGCCAAATCGCATGCGATTTGAACCAATGAATCAATGAATCAATTTGAAGGAACAAAACGTTTCAACTTTTGTTGTTCAACTTTTGTTGATCAACTAAAATCGAACCGTGTGAACCCGCTATAAGACACAAGCCTTACCGCCCGTTCACACAACGGATCCGCTAAAACGGATCGATAGTTTTCCCGGGTATTCCCGGGACCGGGAACCCGGGAAAGAAATCCTAGAAGGCACCCATACATGGAGATGTACGGCTCCGTTTTTTATACTGTTCCGGTATCCAGTTTATGTGTGTAAAAATGTCGGACCAGTATTTTTATTGGATTCGGAATACTGTTCCGTTTTGTATCCAGTTTTTCCATACAAAACGAAACATGTGAAAATGTTAGACCAGTATTTTTTACTGGATTCGGAATACTGTCTTTTATGTGAACTCGCTTATACAACTACAGGCGCCATCACCAAAATAAATACGGATCCACTAAAACGGGTCCTGTAAACCTTTCTTCCTAGCCCAGTCATACCACAAATACGAGAGGGCTATTTCCCCAACTCACTTGATCGATAATGAGCTTTGGGGGAGCCCAATGTCCAGTAATGGGCTACGATAAGCTGACCTGAGTAAAAAACAGATTATCAAACGAAACTCGACAGCTTCTCAATCTATACGAATATTATAAAGAAGAAAGATTTGTAATTTTGTATGTATGTAACGAATAAACTTAAAAACTACTGGACCGATTTCAAAATGTATTTTGCCGTTAGAAAGCTACATTATCACACAACATAGTCTATATTTATTACTGGAATAAAATTTCATATGCGGGCGGAGCCGTAAGGACACAGCTAGTCTATAATAATTTTGCAATAATGCCGTTATTAAACTACATTGTATCTTGTGCCAGTATTTGAACCTGTTTCTATCAATTCCATTCTTTCTTCCCACTTAGCTTACCTATGCGATATGAAAATAAAATATTCCTGTCATGTTTCTATAGAAATTACAAAAAACCAACTAGACTGCCTCGTTAGTCTAGTGGTGGCAAGCGCGACTGCTGATCGTGACGTCCTGGGTTCGATCCCCAGGTCGGGCAGTGTTATTTGGTTTTCCGTGTGGAATTCTTCAATAGCAGCCCCGAGTTTGGATTTGCGCCCGGTTGGTGGCTATAAGCTCGCCCCCTATTACATGGGACTTAAACATAACAGCGAAATGAGGGTGTTACTATCCACCTCTGGCCAACCTTCTTCTTCCTGCCCTTATCCCACACTAGGTGGGGTCGGCACAACATATATTTCATAAATCCATGTTGTTAGAGGTTTTGGCTTATTGTTTTATGACCGGCCGCCTGCCTGACGTCAACCCTCCTTGGGAATACTCGTTGCGCCGTCGCGCGGGTGATCCATTGTGCTTGCTGATATTATGCACTGGATCCCAAAATGATATGCTTGTCAGTCTTATTGCCGACAACTAAGCAGGCTGAGTTCTTCTTGGTGGAGTATACTCCACCTCTGCCCAACCGTTCGGGGAATATAGGCATGATGTTATGGTTATGTTTAAAAAAAACGCCTGACATCGAAATATTCGCAAGCAATTTCGAATAATTAGTTCACTCGCAATTTATAATCCGCAGCCAATCTCGAAACTAAGCCGCAAGCATCTAGCTTACACTGAGCCTCGATTCTGCTCCAATTGAACGTGTACACTTCATGTCGTGATAAGTGTATTAGTTAGTTAATTACCCCCTTGATTCATTACACCAACGCCCGCCTGACCCGATTACACTGCCGTGCATGATTAATGCCACAGCTAAATATACAAGATTTCGTACTATTAAATCGGCGTAATTGCTTATGCAGTGTGTTCAAACGCAATTATCGTATCTATTGCTGTATTGTTGATTCTTATCGTTTTATGTCTATTTAATAGTCATAATTCAATGTCCTAGAAATAAGACAGCGTAAAGCGGAATTAGTGTTTCTAGTTAAAGGAAATATAAAAACGCAATCCTATAAAAAGTTTGATTGATGAGATTTTTAAATTACTTTCACGTTTATAGCTTTTAATAACGATATAACTAAGAAAGGTATTTTTTTAATAATGTCATCATTTTAAATACAAATAAAAATACATCTAAACAAAGGAATTTAAGCACAAGTTACAACGACAATTTAATAACGATATCTCATCGCTCGGCGCGCCAGTTATGAGCACGGACCAACCGAAACAATTACTTAATGTCAACGAAAAAGATAATTTAATAATTGTTGCCGATGATATATGATGGGTCCACGCCCACCTGGGGTCCCAGTATTAAAATAACCGATACTTCTTCGGGTCTTATTTATGCACGCCGGCACAAACTTACATCTTACTCCGTACGCCGCGCCGTCGTGCATTTGTTAAAAGAACACGGTAATAGTCGCTCGAAGATTTCTAATGTCTCAATTTCCGAGATAAAACAATTTGATTTCAACCTTAAGACTTGGCTAATTAAGCTTCATTTCAATCGCAGTTTGAAATACACGAGCTTGAAGCCTCAATTCTTAAAAGCAGTAACTTGGACTATTGTTAGCAGACAAAATTGGAACGTGTTTCGTTGGTCTGAAACACTAAATTGAATGTTGCTACAGGATGCGTTTAAATTATGTCTTGTTTAATGAGTCGATATGGTTCTCCGACCAAAATGTTTTAATTCCTCATCTCTGCAACACAAAATACAACTCTAATTCTGTGCGATTGGAGTTAATTTGGCCTGAAGTGTACTCGTGTTTTGTGAGAGACGTTTGCGCTCGGAGTTTGCGAGATGTTTTCACTGAGAACACAGTCATGTAACTAATGTAGGGAATCTACATATCATTAAGAGATGTAGGGTCGTTTTATACGTTTGTACCGCTTTGTTCGTTATATTTACGGTTCGATGTATAGATATTTATGACATCGATGCGTATGCTATTCAATGTTATGCTGCATTGCTTTCAAACATGTATGCAGACGCCTTTAGTATCATAATACGACTTTGTACGAGATTCAGTATTTATCGTAACGCCTTGAATATTCGTTATTGTTTATGGTTTAGTTTATATTTTAATAGCAAGTGGCCAGCCAGGGGTAATAGATAGGTTTGAATATCGAATGTGAAATGTTTGAACATGGGTATTAGATAAGTAGATCGTTTAGAGGTAAAGTTGGCGGAGTAGACGTCTATAGATTTGCGAGAGCTGAGTTGTAAGGGCATTCAGGAAATATAAATGTCATTCTGTATATCATTTTGTGTGCGCCATCTATGCAAAGTTTAGATAGATTTTAGAATCATCCAATAAGTTGCCGTATATCGCAGTACCATAAAATTATTCTTTACATAACATAGCATCACGCCTGTATTCCCCGAAGGATTGGGCAGAGGTGTATAGTAACACCCTCATTTCGCCGTTATGTTTAAGTCCCATGTAATAGACGGCGAGCCTATTGCCATCAACCGGGCACAAATCCAAACTCTGGGTTGCTACTGAGGAATTCCACACGGAAAAACCCAATAACACTGCCCGACCTGGCGATCGAAACGAGGACCTCATGATCACCAGTCGCGCTTGCCACCACTAGACTAATCATATAAATATGATGTTTATAAGACACTAGCGACCCGCCCCGGCTTCGCACGGGTGCAATGTAGATACTGTAATGTGGGGCATATAAACCTTCCTCTTGAATCACTCTATCTATTGCTGAAAACTGCATAAAAATTCGTTGCGTAGTTTAAAAGATTTAAGCGTATAGACAGCGGGAACGACTTTGTTTAATACTATGTAAAGATTCTGTGGTGTTTGCGCACAGCATTCAAATCAAATATGGTTGTTTGATTTATATGGTATCCGTGGTGGGTCATTAACACCACATTACCAACGACTGCCTTTTAATTGGGCAATCAATTTAAAGCTACCTATTCATGCACATTTAGTTTTGTTGAAATTCCTTTAACAAGGACAGTGTTTGGTTCGCTCAGGATAAAATTGATTTTCTTTAATCGCTGCCTTGTTGGTCTAGTGGTCGCAAGCGCGACTGCTGAGCATGGGGTCCTGGGTTCAATCCCCAGGTTGGACAAAGTGTTATTGGGTTTTTCCATTAGAAATTTCTCAGTAGCAGCCCGGAGTCTGGATTTGTAACCGGTTAATGGCAATAGGCACGCTATTAAATGGGACTTACACATAACTGGCGAAACGAGGGTGCACTAAAAACACCTCTGCCGTACCCTTCGGGGAATACCTATAAGGCGTGATGTAATGTTTAATCAGACTAGACTCCGTTTTAATTCTACCTTGACATTTTGATGCAAAGCCAGGCTCTCGGAGTGTGTTTATTATCTGTCTAAATCTAATCTTGGGTAGACCTTGTACCAATTAAATCGAAATTAAATAAAAAAATATTTTACCAATATTGAACATTTTTGCATCAAGATATTCCTTAATGATAGATTGAGAAATGAAGAGATTAGACAAAGTTGCGGTTTAAAAGATGATGTAGTGACAAAAATTGAAAGGAGTATGCTTAGGTGGTTTGGTCATGTTGAGAGAATGAGTGAACGACGATTAACAAAAGGAATTTAGTTATAAGGCGGATGTTAATGGGAACGCCGGTAGAGGACGTCCTAGAAGGACATACATCGATGTTATTGGTGAAGTTCTTCACAAAGGTCAGGTGCGTAGTACTCTCAACCGGCGTGCGTGTATGACAAGATGTATGAATGTGGATGAAGCGAAAGGGGTATGTAAGAGTCGTAGCATGTGGCGTTCTATAGTTTCTGCCTACCCCTATGGGAGAAAGGCGTGAGTTTATGTATGTATATATGTATGTATATTCCTTACTACTTGGCAAATAACAGTCATGAAGATATAGGTAAAGATAGAGTCTAGACTACGAATCATCATCATCATTTCCCTGCCCTTATCCCACACTAGGTGGGGTCGGCACAACACGTATTTCATAAATCCATGTTGTTAGAGGTTTTGGCTTATTGTTTTATGACCGGCCGCCTGCCTGACATCAACCCTAGACAAGATTACGAATATCTACTGAAAATCGAACATTTGGCCTTGAATATTTACTTTGGTCGTATTAACTACATGTGGTAATATAAACTGCCTCGCGTCGTGGCAAGCGCGACTGCTGATCCTAGTTCTTGTTCGATCCCCAGGGCGGGCAGTGTTATTAGGTTTTTCAGTGTGGAATTTCTCAGTAGCAGCCCGGAGTTTGGGTTTGTGCCTGCGGTTGATGGAAATAGGGTCCTATTACATGGGACTTATACATAACGGCAAAATGAGCGTGTTACTATACACTTCTACCCATCTCTTAGAGGAATACGGGCGTGATGTTATGTTATATTATGTTATTCAAGGCCAAATAGTTTGACTTTCAGTAGGTGTTCGTAGTATAGGTATAGGTATAAAATATTACTGCTTGTTTGGTTCCCAGTGTGGTCACGGCGTGCCATGTGTTCTGGTGCGCCGGTGTTGTGGGGTGCTCCCCGCTCCTTTCAGGAGGTCGTGGGGTGGGGCCCCACAGAGGAGAGGTCTACCAGCAGTTGGTGGACCAAGACCTGCCGGGGTTGCGGTGCATGCTTAGGCGAATCCCGCGACCCCGACTGAAGGTCAGAAGGAGGAACACCGTGGGTTTTAAGCCGGTAAGAGTTCGGCAGACCCCCTCGCCTACCCCGGGCGAGGGACATCCATGAGGATATCACACGATAAAAAAATGGTGTTCGTAGTATGCTCTCCATTTTGACCTATACTTTCATGATTACAGTTAGTGCTAAAAATCAACTTGACATTATCACATAACTTATGCTTATGACATTACGTCGTTATGTTTATCTTGATAAAGTTGCCGTTGCGCTACGAAGCAACAATAACTAATTCACCTTCTACTACATTCTATGTTTAAATGACCAAAAGTAGTAGAAGCTCATTCACAGCCACTTACGCCCAAAACTCCAGGTGAGGTGAGCGTCGCGGGTGGTCAGCTCTACAGTTTGCAGTACGCATTAGTAACAATGATAGTGCCACCAGTTAGGACGCTAAACGGACGTATAACGTGTGAAATTATTAGAATATTGTACTGTCTTCCACGGTGTTTTGGGTATAGTAGTAACTAGTAGAACTATTTGTGAAAGTCATCATCTTCCTGCCCTGGTCCCAAGTTACTTGGGGTCGGCGCAATATGTTTTTCTCTTCCACTCTTCCCTGTCAGCCGTCTCATTATCATTTACTCCCTTATCTTTCATATCCTCCCTCACACAATCCATCTATCTTTTCTTAGGTCTCCCTCTCCCCCTCCATCCATCAACATTAATATTCATTACTCTCTTAGTCACATGTGTTTCATCCCTCCTCATCACATGCCCATACCAAGACAAACGCTTTCCTTTCAACTTTTCTGTCACTGGTGCCACTTTCAAACTCCCTCTAATATACTTATTTCTTACTTTATCCATTCGCATCACTCCACACATCCATCTCAACATTCTCATCTCCGCTACGTGTAATCTTCTTTCATCCATCTTCTTTACGGCCCTACACTCTGATCCGTACAGAACGACAGGTCTTATAATGGATTTGTAGATTTTGCCCTTCAGCTTGAAGGGCATCCGTTGGTCACAAGTTGTCCCTGTGACCTGTCGCCATTTCATCCAACCTGAGTTGATCCGATGCGTAAAAGTAATACCTATATATATTTGTGAAAGTAATACCTATATTTACCGCCAAGGAGCATTGCTGTGTGCCAGTTTGAAGGGTATGGATGCAGATGAAATTACAGGCACATAAGACTTTTAAACTTTGTCTTAGGATTGGCAATGCACCATCGATTCTCTTGGTGTTGAAATGTTCCAGGCTTTCACAGTTTAAGAAGGGATCTGGAAAATACCGATCAAAACCTTTTTTGACATTTAGTTATACCATATTTTTACAGCAGTCAAATACGTATGTACGTAAACAGTAAAACTACAAATCCTTTTAATCCAAGGGGGATCGGAACTGTCACTCCTTCATACAGATTATACAGTAACCTAGTTAGGAGATCAGAACTGGACCCATTACAATTTCTTTTTTTTTTTAAACTTTGCCCCACACTAGAATTTCTCCTGTGTCGTGGGTGCGTTTACAGACACAAATCTTCACATGCACAAACACCCAGACCCGGAACAACTATCTGTAGGCCATACAAATATTTGTTCGGAATCGAACCCACGACCCGTAGCGCAGAAGCTAATTGCTTAGCCACTGCACCAAACGTGTCGTCAATTGTAGCAAATCTGTAATTTTACTATGTATAAACTATATACCCATGTATTGCAGTACTTGAAAATGATCAATAAAGATTTATTATTTACTAGCGGCCCGTCCCGGCTTCGCACGGGTGGACATTTTTCCCGTTTTTGCAACATTTTTCATTTATGCTCCGCTCCTATTGGTCGTAGCGTGATGTTATATAACCTATAACCTTCCTCGATAAATGGACTATCCAACACAAAAATATTTTTTCAATTCCAACCAGTAGTTCCAGAGATTAGCGCATTCAAACAATGAAAAAAACAAACTCTTGAGCTTTATAATATTAGTATCGATTTATATTTAAGTCTATCAAAATGTTCCACAATTTCCAGTCATCACCAGTATTTTTGTCTATCGCAGATGCTTTATCCACGTGACCATGCATTGCGGGTGGTCGCTGTACAAACTTTGTGTTACTCATTAGACCCCCAAATGATGGGGTGCTACGAACGCACTCTGTACGCTAAATAGATAACTTGTAAAAGGGATGATGCTAGTGGTATGTGGTTATTTACCCTGTTTCCTTTTTACTATTTTAAGGGTAAAACGCTTATTTGTTTTGGTAGTCACTCTTTCTCCCAGCCTTTTCCCAATTATGTTGGGGTCAGCTTCTAGTCTAACCAAGTGCGGCTGAATACCAGTATTTTACACGGAGCGACTGCCATCAGATCACCGCAACCCAGTAACCGGGCAATGCTGATATCCTAAAGTTAGACTAGATGTCAGACTTTCGGGCTTCTGACTACCCGTAACAACTGTCATAGGTATTCTTATCAAAATAGTCAATAGGAAATGTAAAACAAAGTAGGAACTAAAACTTTCTATGATTTGAAGGTAAGAATTTGAATATATTTCTGTGTATTCCTCTCGAGGATGACGTAAGAGGTCAGCAGAAGATTTAATAAAGTGGATAACTGTAGGATCTAGCTGTGCACTATTGTTTTTCTTATCTTGTCTCAATAGTGTATCTAAACCCAGTTGCGAGTTTCGCAGCGGCATTCGTTTCGAACGGACGCGTGCAGTGTAATCTTTATACGTAGCTCATTAGTTACCGAGTCTTTTGTTTAAGTGCGTCGCTGACCTTGAAGTTGACTAGCGCATCGTTAACGTATAGAATGTGGTTTATATACCTAATTCTTTACAATGGAGTATAATGAACTAATTAGCGATAATCTGGATTCAATACGTAGTAGTAACAATTCTGAGACTGACTTAACGTCGGAAGCTATTATGGAACAATGTAATATAGATGATGCAATGAATGAGGAGATTGGGGAGGATTTGATGAGGCCTATAAAACGAAAAGGAGAGGAAGACGGGGAGGGATGGACAAGAGTGAAAAGTAAGGAGAAGAAGTTGAAAGAAAATCATGTCGAGATTTACATTTCTTGCAAAGAAAAGTTTCCGAGACAATTTGGCCTTGCAAGATTATTTAAAGAAAAAGAGATTAAAGAAATAGCAAACGTAAAGTACATAAATGATTGCAGGGTACGTATTGATTGTATGAACGAGTTCAGTGCAATTAAGCTAGAAACTTGTAAAGATTTCATCGACATGGGCTGGAGATTCCATAGACCAGATTTTAAAAACTATTCATACGGTGTCATCAAAGATGTGGATCTGGATCTGTCAGACGACGATCTCAAGAGCTGTATAACTTGTCCTGAAGCGTTTGAACTAGTTTCATTACAGCGACTCAAAAGACGTAATCATAATGATTTGCAGGAAGATTTATGGATTACAAGTGAAGCGGTTCGTTTGTGTTTCAAAGGTGATCTTTTACCAGCATTTGTTTTCGCAGACGGGTTGAGGATTAAGGTGGATCCATTTGTATTTCCCGTGACGCAATGCTCACGTTGTTGGAAGTTCGGCCATACTGCAAGAGTGTGTCCATCGAAGAAAATATTATGCCCAAAATGCGGTAGTAATCATCCAAATTGCGATACCCAAAGATTTAAATGTTTAAACTGTGGTGGACAACACTTGGCGCTGTCCAAAATATGCCCTGCTTTTTTAAAAGAAAAGAAGCTCAAGGATCTCATGGCGGATTTTAACTGTACCTATAGAAAGGCCTTATCCTTATATATGGCTCCTTCTCCTCCCAGGGAAAAGACTAAGCCTGATCATAGTAGTTTCACAAAGTCACCCGTGTTGTGTGTCCCACATCCCAATAATATTGAAACCACTGTATCAAATACACCTTTATATGCTGAAATTGTAAAAACCAAGGCGGATGTTCATAGGGCAGCCACTCCGAAGACCGAACCTCGTGCTCAATTTCATGACAAAAAACGCATTGTTAAGGAAAATGACTGGGATAACTTTATCCCAACGGAAGCGAAGGAGACATGTATGCGAAGTGCCGCCTCGGCAACTACATCTCAGAAGAGAGAGATACACGTTGATGAGCTTATGTCTAGACTGAAAGAAATCATATTTCTGAGAAGCGGTACTATAGCCGAGAAATTCAAAAAAGTTGTTCAATGTTGTGTAGAATGGTTAATTTTGCTTGTTGTTGATAATGCGTCGGATTGGCCTATACTGAAGAAATTGTTTGAACTTATTAAATCCGTTAATGGATAACAAACAAACTAGGGTTAAATTAAATATTCTACAATGGAATGCTCAAAGCCTAAAACCGAAACTGATATTATTGGAGCAACTGTTAATCCAAGAACATATACACATTGCAGTGTTGAGCGAGACATGGTTAGATTCAGAGAGTGACATGAGGCTAAGTAATTACAAAATTTATCGCAAAGACAGGTTTGATGGATATGGAGGTGTTGCAATTTTTACTCACAAATCAATTAAATCAGAGCTGTATGAAGTCCAAATTGGCAATCAAGGTATTGAATTAGTTGGTGTAAAACTATTTAACTGTGGCGTCATTGAAAATATTATGTCTGTTTACTGTCCGCCCTCGATAAGAACTGTTCAGAATGATTGGGATACGTTATTTTCTGTTGTTACCAAAAACACATTGATATTAGGCGATTTCAATGGACACCACACGAATTGGTCGCATAAATCTGATAGTAGGGGCGTTCAAATATTTGAGGCATTAATGGACAATCAGTTTATTAGCTTAAATAATGGTAGCCCAACTCGAATTAAATTAGTTAATTCAGAGTGTCAAAAATCCTCACCAGATTTATCTTTGGTATCATCTGATATTGCTTTGGCATTTGACTGGTCGGTTATGAACGAAACTTTAGGCAGTGATCACAGGGTGATTAAAATTATCACAAATCTTTCGTCTAGTCTTACATCAACAATTCGTAGGAATTTCAAAAATGCTGATTGGACTTCATACAGTAAACTACTATATACCCTATTGTCGGATTTTAAATTCACCGGCGAGTTGCAAAGAGATTATAATGCCTTTATTGACAATATTGACTTTGCCGCCGATGTTTGTATCCCTTTAGTCAAGATAAACCCTAATCCCGATAGTAAGTTTTTGCCTAAACCTTATTGGAATTCTGAGTTATCTAAATGTGTAGCTGAACGTCGATTAGCGTTATCCAAATTTAGACGGAATTCCAACCCCCAAAATTATGAAATATTACAGAATAAGATTCGCGAATCCCAGAAAATGATTCGAAGTGCTAAAAGTAAAGCATGGGGCGACTTTTGCTCGTCATTAGATCATTCTACATCTCAGTCTACTGTGTGGCAAAAGATGAAGTGGCTGAAGGGATACAAACCATCTGCAAATTATGTAGACAAATGCAAAGCGACTGACCTTCTTCTTAGTTTAACGCCAGATTTTGTATCTCCGAACGATCTAACTTTCTATATTAATAATCCTGAACTTGATGTTGCTGTTACTCCTTCAGAGTTTCATAAATGTGTTCGATCTAAAGATACTGCTCCTGGTTGCGATAGTATTTCCTATTCCATGATTAACAGATTACCAGAAAATGGAAAAAAGATACTAATTGAACTTTATAATAGGTTCTTTGTTTCGGGTTTTGTTCCTAAACAATGGCGTGATATTGTAATTGTGCCAATCCCTAAACCAGGTCGTGACTCCCAAAGCTTATCCTCTCTTCGCCCTATTTCAATGATCTCATGCGTCTGCAAAGTTTTTCATAACATTTTAATGAATAGATTAGAGTGGTTTATCGAAAGACATAATTTATTTTCAAATAACACTACAGGTTTTAGAAAATCTCGATCAACTGTAGATAATTTATCCATGTTAGTGTCTCGTATACAAATTGGCTTTTCTAAAAAACTTATAACTGCAGCCGTTTTTATAGACATAAATAACGCGTATAATAACGTGGACGTCAGGAGTTTATTGAAAATTATGCATCGCGTTGGTGTAGGATCCAGGATTTGTACTTATATCTGGAACTTCCTCAAACGGAGAAACCTAAAAATCACTGTGGACGATTACGTCATCAGTCGCATTTCCGGTCGGGGATTGGCACAAGGTGATCCAATGTCACCCTTACTTTTTAATATTGCAACCAGAGAAATTTGTCAGAGTATCAGCAGTGTGTTTGTTTCGCAGTATGCAGATGATTTCGTATTGTATACCACATGCAGCGACTTATCATTAGCTCAACAACGATTACAATCAGCTTTAGATAAAATGGCTAAACTGCTTTTGGATTTAGGTCTCGAAATATCCCCTTTGAAATGTAGTGTCTGTATATTTAAGCGTGGTGTTCTTAGAGAATCTATCGCTTTAAATATTAACGAGATATCGCTGCCGGTGGTATGCAATGTAAAATATTTGGGGTTGTGGCTCGACCGATCGCTTAGATGGGGTAAGCATATTAACGAGACTCGTGAAAAAGTTTTAAAAGTAGTTAATATCTTTAAAGTTCTTTCTGGTTCTGGTTGGGGAGTACACCCTAAACATCTGAGACGATTATACATTTCAATGATTCGGAGTAGAATTGATTACGCTTGCATCCTATACGATAATAGCTGTGCATCTCATTTAATTAAATTAGATAGGATTCAAAACATGTGTCTTCGAGTTATAGGTGGTTTCATTAGAAGCACAGCTATTCACGTTATGGAAAATGAACTATACCTGCAACCTTTACAATTCCGCAGATACTATCTAGCTGGTAAATATTGGCTCAAATTAAAATCGTATGCCGATAACCATATTATTGCTGTATTAGAGGAACTTCAAACATTTAGTCAACACTCGTTTTGGAGAAATAAAAAGATACCGTTGTTAATCAAAATTCACGAGTCTCTTAATTTGTTACCAATTCACACAAGTCCGCAACTGGAAATGTTTTCGTTGGACACTTGGGTTCACAGGATTGATTTGTCTAAAATTATAATTCCGAATATTGATGGTCTAATTATGTCTAAAAAACATTACCAAAGTATCGATCTCAATAAGTTGTGTACTTTATTTTTAAATAGCACTTACTCGGGATTTTATAGAATATTTACAGATGGATCAAAAGATAAAATAGGTTCTGGAGCGGCGTTTTACGATCCACAAACTAAAGGTACAGTACAATTAAAGGTAAATTCTAGTTTTAATATAATGTGTACGGAACTGGTAGCAATAGAGGAAGCTTTATCTTACATTGACTCGTTTGAAAGCGGCAATTATGTGATATTTACCGATTCCAAAAGTGCCCTCCAGCATTTGATTCGGTGCACCTCGAGTTTTCGGGGTACCCCGATTGCCTATAGTGTGATTTGTTCCATCTGTAAACTTATTTCTAAGAACAAGAGTGTAGTGCTACAATGGATTCCGGCTCATATTGGCTTGGGAGATAACGAAGTAGTGGATCGATTAGCGAAGGATGCTTGTGGTACAGGTTTGATTTGTTCATATCTCCCTGTGCACAGCGATTTCCTGTATGTCATTAAAGAGCAATGCACTAAAATGTGGCACGAATATTTCGATCAGAGGTCAATGAGTAAGGGAATATGGTATCGAACAATCCAACCAACCCTGTGTCGTTGTTCGTGGATCGACCAGGCTAATATGAGTCGATCAGAGGTTGTTATGGCTCTTCGGCTTCGATCGGGACACATTCCATTAAATAATTTTGCTTTTCTTATGGGCAAAGTTGATTCGCCTAATTGTCCGGAGTGTAATACAGTGGAGGACGTTCATCATATACTAATGGAGTGTGTTCGGAACGAGGTCGAAAGAGTTACATTGTTATGCAAGTCATTTGATGTGGGGAAATGTAATAATATGCTTGCATTCCCTCTGTCAAAAGATGCAAGAATATTGTATAAAGTAGTGAAGAAAGGATTTAGATAATAAGATATTGTTTGTACCGATGAGGGTTACATAATCAATCTATGACTAAACCCTCAATAAATATATAAGATTTAAAAAAAAAAAAAAAAAAAAAAACCCAGTTGCACCAACTAACTATAACCGTAACCGTTACGAAATTTCTGTCAAATCAGTAGGTACAAATATGACGTAAATATGGTGTGGTAATGGATAAACAACTTGTTACATAATTCCTAATGAAAAGGAAAATTAATCAAGTAATCTTTTATGGTTGTTGTCATTTATCTTTCAGAGTAAATTAGGTAAGAATGTAAATAACTAGCTGGGTAGTCTACTCTTTAGTTTTATGTTTTCAGGGTTGCGTTTCAATGATGATTATTTTATGTTCTATCCAATTATATTTTTTTGGGTCTACCTACTACGGTTTTCAAATATTGCCAATAGACTCTTTACAAGGGGAGCTTTTAACGTCCTTTCGGCTTTAGGGGTATTTTTGTAACACGTTGTATCTTATTCAACTTGGCTTGAAACAATCTTACTGTGTCATTTTGTGGTGAAATACCAATATAGTATAATAGGCAATGAAAATTTCGAAACTTACTTCAATAAGAAGTTTTTCAAGTAAGAAGATCTCACAATTTCTTTTTCAATTTAATGTTTTGATATATTTTACAGAATATCTTTTTATTAAGAGTAGTCAAATTTTGTTTACACTTTGTCTCAAGCCAAGCTGAATAGGGTATACTTAGTTGGTACAACTGAGCCTAAGTGGTTTAGCTGTGTCAGTATTTCCTCAGCCTTGGCGACGACTCCTTGTAAGTTTACTGTGGGACATCACGCGCACTCTGATGTCTGATAAAACTATATCACGTATATTCAATTTCAGTATTTTCCCATACTGAAACCAGATTTACTTGGCATAGTTCTACAATCTGCAAAAGATAGAAATTATTAATGCAAATGTTTATCATAGCAGTTCCACTAGTCGTAAGGCCCCTTTATTAGCTTTGCGTTATCCGACTTTACTTTGCATTTCATCATTTTCGTTTACCGTTCTTTCTACAACATCAATAGCATTAAATAAATGTGTCTAACCTTCCATAAGCCTCTAATGAAAGAACAGTGCTATCGAACTTTCCCGAACATTATGTTATTGTTCGATCAGCAACGAATCATTAGGCTCACTCGTGGCGGTTCAGGTGATAATCATTTATAATGTGCGCGAGAGTTGTGACGGGCGTGTAAGTGAAATATCGGCTTATTCGGCTTGTTTCCAATGTTGGACGACGTTAATACCTACATAGGTTAGGTACCTAATAATGCACTTACTAAATTACAACCTTTAACAAAAGGAGTTTACAAGGCGGATGTCAGTGGAAACGCCGGTAGAGGACGCCCTACATACATCGATGTTATTGCTGATGTTCTTCACAAAGGACAGGTCTTCTTCTTCTTTTCGTGTGGTTAGTGACTAACCTGGTGTCAGAGTTTATGCCGCCCATGGGCCTCTGATTTGGCTTCACATGCCGTCGAGAAATATCTCTCAGACATGCCGGTTTCCTCACAATGTTTTCCTTCACCGTTTTTAGGCAAGTAATAATTATACAATACACACATGAATCCGAAGTCAGAGGTGCGTGCCTTGGGTTTGAACTCGAGACGTATGACTTGGCAGTCCGACGGTCGCACCACAAAGCTATCACTGCTGTAAAGGATAGGTGCGTAGTACTCTCAACCGGCGTGTATGTATGACAAGATGTACGAATGTGGATGAAGCGAAAGGAGTATGTAAGAATAGTAGCATGTGGCGTTCTATAGTTTCTGCCTACCCCCTTGGGAAAAAAGCGTGAGTTTATGTATGTATGTAAATTACGACCTTTTTATCCATAGCAGCAGGTCATAAGACTGCCCCAAATCAAAAACATTTTGACTTTTAACTATAGCTAATCTTAATTCAATTGATAGAGAAGTAGACCGTGATCTCTATAGAAATGGCGGCTGGATTTAGTGATCGCTATAACGTGGTTTCAATTTTGATTGCAGGCAGTCTAAATAAACCTACTACCCCTATTCAGGCTTACACTCAAAATTGAATAAACAAGGGCTGAGGAAAACAAAAAAAAGAAAAGATAGAATTAAAAACCAGGTTCTTTTTTTCAAATAGGTCTCCTTTTAATCTTATGCCAGCTCACTTTCAAATGCTTTGTCTGGGCTCGTACAACAAGATTAGGTGCAAATCGTGTCGTATTCTCCAACGGAAACACACCTTCAAACCTACACTTGTCGATTTTTCCGCGTCAATGTTATTAATGCGCGATGTCGTCACATGACGTACATATGCGTCACCGTATTAGCGGTTATCAGCACACGCTGCGACGCCGCTTGACGCTAATGGGCGTCGTTGATGACGGATATAGGCGTCACGCCTAATCTTAATGGTTTTCTGAATAAATAAAAATTCGGAAAATCTTTGGTTGATGGTGGTAATAATGGATTTATTTTTTCTCGTTTTTTCAGACATGTTTTCTGAATATGTACCTACTTTAGTACAGCTATGAATGTCTCGGACAAACTAAGCACACTTTCGAAAATATAATAAATACAACAACAATAAAACCCATCACACAATACGTTATTAATTTTCGCCACTACTTTATCATACTAAAATCATATGAATTTCATTATAAGACACGCGCCTACACCCCCACGATTCCTCAGGGATTAGCTATCATAGCCAAATCCCTATCCCAAACTACCATATTGACATTTCACACAAGGGATTACCGCATACCACATTACATCACTATTAAGCTATAACCACACACACCTACGCACACACATACACAACTACACATAAACACAACCTCATATGCACGATTACAATTTATAACTATTTTTTATTGTGAGAACTTTAAACAATTCTGATCCATGGCTTACGCATGTAATCCTACACATTTGAATTTTTTATTAATAATGGCCGGTTAAAGCCGACCGGATAATGTTAATAATAAACGGTGGACGGTAATGGGTTTTATTGTTAATATTATTAATTTAGTTATGAATAATTCAGTGTGGGGAGAGCCGTTCGGTCCCTTGTAATAGGTAGCATGATTAATTTATTAAATTTTAGGCATTTTTATTATTTTTCGAAATCGATTCTTTTATTGGAACTAGTTTTAGTTATATTTTATGTTCTTTCAATAATATATTGGGCGTAAAATGTTAATTGGGGATTAACAGAATTCCCAATAAAACAAATTCTATGAATGGTATAAAAGATTGGCTGTGAAATTGTTAGCAGGTATTAGTGGCGATATTTAATTAATAGTTATATTATTCAGGTTTGGATTAAAAGTATTAGTTATTAATCTGACGGCTTAAAATTTTACTGTTTCTACATTCATTTTATTTTTAAACACAAAATCCTTGGTTCAAAACCATACCCATAATTCTAGTGATTTCGGAAAGAAGTTAGAGATGCTAACTAATTTAATGTATTTATAATAAATTAAAAATCCACGTCATGATGAATTCTTCCTAGTGAAATGCTTTGTTTCTCGTCTACATGAATTCTTATAAGGGTGAAACTATTGATTGATTTTGTTAACACTGTTTATATTTTTACAATTATTGTTGGTAACGTTTACTGAATTTGTATTTAACTGTTATGTAATCTCATTCAGTGAACTACGTACTTTTGAGTAAATAAAGTTATTTACCCTACTGAATCACGGCCGTTCGACGGTTATATATATAACAAGAAAAAGTCAAAATATAGTCGTGGTTGACAGTAAAATTGGCTTTTAGTACATAAGACCGAGAAAAGTGATGGCTTGTTTAGAAACTAACACACATAACATAACATCACGCCTGTATTCCCCGAAGGGTTGGACAGAGGTGTATAGTAACATCCTCATTTCGCCGTTATGTTTAGGTCCCATGTAATGGGTGGCGAGCCTATTGCCATCAACCGAGTACAAATCCAAACTCCGAGCTGCTACTGAGGAATTCCACACGGAAAAAGCCAATAACACTTTGCCTAACCTGGGGACCGAACCCAGGACCTCACGATCAGCAGTGGCGCTTGCCGCCACTGGACCAACGAGGCAGTTCGGAAGTTATGCGATGCAAAAAGAGGAATCAGCTCTGATGAAGAAAAATACATTAAAATCATTCTCACATTTCCTGCATTTCACACACACATCTAATACAACAAAACAATACAAACAATTTAGTTTCTGATCAGGATTTAAGGGCGCGTCAGACGATGACGGATCGCTTTATCCGGCAAAAGTTAATTTCCTTTCTCACACCAACAAATTCAATCCCTCCGGTCCACAATGGAGCATATTTGCTTATCTTTAATTGATTCACTCTAACCCCTCGCCCGTGATAAGGATTAGCTCTATTCACGCTGACTTTTACAAGGGTAGCTCACCCTTAACGAGGGATGTCACATAGATTAGATGTGAGGATGTGTAGAAGTTGGGGGAATTGGTTTCTGCCTAAATTCTTGCTGCTCTTAGAGGCTACTACGCTTTTGCTTAGAAAATATGCATTAGGTGTATTCCGTGCCTTAAAATGGTTAGAAAATCATGCAAAATAAAAAATAAAAACCCGCTTTTAGAAGTCCTAATACAAAAGTTTGTCGCCATACTAAGTATGACGTAACTGAGTATAACCTCTGAAAGTTTTCCTAATCTCAAAAAAAGTAAGGTGTATTGTAGGTTTGATGTGCGAAAACCATAGATAATAACTGAATTAGGTAACTTTCTTTGATTAAATAGACACCAAAGCTCGCAGCGTTTATTACCTACTATTACAAGCGTATGTAGGCACAAAACTAGACCTGTCCCCTCTGCGACTTACCCTAACTCTTCACACGATTACCTTCATCGGATTTCATAATCGGCGCGTGTCGCGTATTATCGGACGGCGTCGTGTGACATCGGCCGACGTCGGGCGGCGTCGGGCGACGTCGGCCCGTAATGCGATACTCGTGAATTACAACCGTTTATCGCGGTGAATCTGAGATGTTTGCACAGGGGAAGTGTAATGGTTTTATGGATTTAGCTAAATTGTTCGACGTGTTAGCCATATTGTTGTTCTGTCGTTTTTAATTAAAAATGTTGTTGCGTTGGGGATGAGCGGCCATTTTACGTTTATTTTTGAGGTTTTTATTGCTTGGATTATTCTTTGCGTGAAATGTTATTCTTATATTTTGTAGCTGAATATATTAATTGTTTTTTTTTATAGGCAATTTTGTCCAGGTAAAGTAGTTCACCAAGAGCCTCAGGTTCTAAATTAGTACTGGCTGGCCAATTCTACTGTGAAAATTGTTGTCAAAATTACAAAGAAACCACATCCAAACCATTTTTTTTTCAGTTTTCGTATACAAAAATGTTTTTTATTTGAATTCTAGGTTTCAAAACAATCAGTTTCAGAAATCTTCGGAAAATATCTAAGTACGTTTAGCAACGGACGTCTTTATATGTCATGTTGATACCAGCCTCATACATGATAGGGCACTAAATCAGCTTTTTCTGTTTTATAACAGCCTCGTTGCGCGACTGCTGATCGTTAGGTCCTAGGTTCGATCCCTAGATCGGGCAAAGTGTTATTATGTTTTTCCGTATGGGATTCGTCAGTAGCAGCTCGGAGTTTGGATTTGTGCCCAGTTGACGGCAATAGGCTTGCTCCCTATTACATGGGACTTAACCAACCCTTAGGGAAATACAGGCGTGATGTTGTGTTATTTTACAACAGCTCATAGGTATTCCTACATCAGATCAAAATGCAAGCCCAATCATACTTCCAATATTTAATCCCTCAAACGTCCAAAAGTCTATACACCATTTAATAAACCCGTCATCCGAACATTTTCAATAAC
The DNA here is from genome assembly GCA_910594945.2 of Amphipyra berbera. Classification (NCBI taxonomy): domain Eukaryota; kingdom Metazoa; phylum Arthropoda; class Insecta; order Lepidoptera; family Noctuidae; genus Amphipyra; species Amphipyra berbera. Next base: position 6,513,735 of record OU343144.1, on the reverse strand, counting down.
AGTATCTACCTACGTTTAAAAAAAGTGCACAAGTCAGTCGAGCGGACACACATGATATGCGTACACGTGGAAATTGGAAAAATCCCTGGAAATCCGCTCTGGCTGGACACACTATTCCTAGGAATGACGGATTTTTTGACGGTGTTGAATTTAAAACGATGTTTCGAATTTTATGTTCGTTGTTTAATGGTTCAATATTTTCTGTTGAATCTATATGTTTGGAATTAGTTCTGTTGTAACTTTATGACATTGTTTTGGGTACTTACCACCAACGTTTTGTGTCATAGCTTTTATAAATACAGGGTGTAAACAAAATCATGTAATTCCTTCAGACCCCGTGATGTACTGCTGACATAGATTAACCCTGCACGGGATACTTCTGGATTTAATAAAATAATAATTACAAAATGTATACATGTGTTCTTAACGTGAGGCATTTTAGTGCCCCGAGGAAATTGCGCGGCTATCGCTCGCCGCGCGATCATTTAACGCGGGGCGCTAAAATGCCTCATGTTAAGAACACATGTTTAATTCTTGTATTTTTGAATAATTGATTCCAACTTTACCCCGTGCTGGATTAATCTATGTCAGCAGTACATCAAGAAGTTTGAAGGAATGAAATGAAATGAAAAAATGAAATGAAATGAAAAATATTTATTTGGATACAACACAAATAAGACACAGACAAGACAATTAGGTACAGCAAAACAGAACACAAAAAACAATACAAAATAAATGAAAAATACTAACATAAACAAAAGTAGGTAGGTATGTGTCTCACGGCTGGACCAAATAGGTTCCAGATCAGCTTAGTGCCAAGTCACAAGTACTTGGCGCTGGTTTTCATCTGGAACCTTTAGCCTCACGGATGTCAGTGCATCATAATTAGGTATAAATAAAATATGTAATTATAAATATAAAAAGGGATAAATACTAATAAGGAATTACATGATTTCGTTTACATCCTGTAGGTATATGAACTTATTTATTTATTACTGATTTGAGTACGAATTGTAATTGTGTCATACTGTTAATAATTAATGCATTTAATGAGGTAGTGACGTGAAAAGGTAGTGTTATAAAGAGGAAGACTATATAATCTTCTCTCTCTCTCTCTCTCCCTTTGATTACGTTGGCACGAGCTATACGAGAATTGGTCATGCCGTGGTCTAAAGATTAGCCAGTCAGTAAGGGTGGTAGCGGGGTTGACTGCCCAGGGAGTGATAGACGTACGGTGGAAATCATTGTAATAAGATGCTTTTTTTAAAGATATTATGTCTTACCTTCTTTTTGTACAAAATCGTCGAAGCTGACGTTTGGAGTAAATAAATTACTTATCAAGTTACAGTTTCTTTAAACACGCAAATTTAACATTAACTGATAAGTTAACTTGCTAAAACTACTGTTCAAAAACGGATCAATGAACTTCACAATGCGATCTGATTAAACGATTCTGCCTAGCTTTTTTCCAATTGTGTTGGGGTCAGCTTCCAATCTAACCAGATGCGGCCGAATACCAGTATTTTACATGGAGTGACTGCCATCAGACCTTCCCAACCCATAGTTACTAGGCAATGCCGATATCCTAAAGTTAGACCAGTTGTCAGGCTTTCCGGCTTCTGAATACCCGTAACGACTGTTATAGGTACTCGTATAACACCCGGGACCAACGGTTTAACGTGCTCACCGAGGCACAAATGGTCACCCATCCACGGGCTGACCGTGGCAAGCGCAGCTTAACCTCGCAATTCGTAAGATCCGCGTGGTCGTCAATAAGCCACGAGCCCCTCCATGCACCGTCACAAGTAATACACACCCGAAATATTAGCGATATAGCCCTCCGAACGTTGGGGACAGAACTGCAGGAAATTGGATTTTTTATCTTGCCTCTACAAAGAGTTGCAATGGGCCCGTCCGAACGATTGACAATTTTTGATGGCGTTTTTAACGATATCACCATGAGTGTTATCGTTAAAAATCGATATTGCAATTGTAGTTTTCAATTACCATTTATAGAAGTGTGTAGTAAGTACCTATTCTACAAAAAAAGACGTAACAATTGGAATAAACATCCACTGTTATATACCTACTAGTCTATGTTTATTTGTTAAATACGTATACGTAATTTTTTTTTTATAAATACATTGCCCCTCACTAGGTTTTCTCTTGTATCGTGGTTGTTTTTACAGACACAAATTTTCACACGCACAAACGTCCAAACCCGAATCCACCATCTGTAGGCCATACAAATATATGTTCCGTGCGGGAATCGAACCCACGACCCGTAGCGCAGAAGCCGATCGCTCAGCCACAGCACCAAACGTGTCGTCAAATTATTATTACGTAGTCATTGTTAATACCTAGAGGTTAATTCTACTAACAGAAACGTTGATCTATCACAACCGAACTGAAGCCGAACCGTTCATTTAGTTCTCGTTTACTAAACCTGTCAAATTATTTGACAACAAAAACAAAAACATTTTGACTAACGCTTGTCGTGAATTGGCCCCCAGATATATTTAACACGGTCGATCTACTACTACGTCATACCCTCAGATTATACCCTAACGGTCATGTCACGCGTTGCGTCTCATCGCAGAATTAGTATGGAAAACCGACGACACAACGCAGTGAGTATATCCGCATAGTACCTACTTACCTATCATACATGCATAGGTACTCCCAACCAAAACCTTACGACGAATCTCCACAAGGCACATTTAGCACGCGTCAATCGTAAAACCCACCAGCAAGTTATTGCACTCCATTGCTCGTTAAGTTCGTTAAACTTACAGAAGTCGACTTGCTGCAAGTATGTCCACAATTTCAAAGTCGATTGCACAAGTCAACTTGCGTAACAAAACTTGCTGTGGCGCTTCAAAAATACAAATACAATAATGATTACAGAGAGGACCACAAAACTAGGCTAATAGCTTATTTGAGAGAACGAGTCGTTAACGTCAATTAGATCATAGACTCTATAAGTAATGTGACATTACAGATATGTAGCGTACCAATCAGTTTTGATATACGTTTTATGATGTAATTACTTATTAGTACATGTTTTAATTAGTTTGTGGATATTTTACGATTTCTTATTTTAACCGTTTGCTATTTCTGCTCGTTAGGTTACTATTTGAACACATGTTAGGTTAACAAAGGTTCACCTTGCATTTGTTAATGTTATTTCTAAATCATGTTTCATGAATTTTCAATCGCTTATTATAAATACAAGGTTAGTCGTAAAGGGGGTACTAAGCCGCGGGCCACTTAAAGTATCACTAATGACTATTTTAAAGCAAGTGTTAAAATTTCAAAATTCGTTAATTTTTATTTGCATGCAAAAAGATTTTTATTTTACTTTTTTCAAAAAAGAAACATTCCTGCTTTAGTTATAAATTCAGAAAATTAAATTTCTAATCCGTGACCCCAAATATGACCTAAATAGTAAACACAGCTGATCATAGTAATGGACAGATAGATTTTAGCATATTTTTTTCGAAATCTTTGAAAAGCTATTTCTCTTAAACTATCGAGTTTTGGGGAAAGTTGTAGAACAAAAGTTATCCCTTATTATAGGTACTTTAACACCCTTTCGGCTTAGTACCCCCTTTCCAACTAACCTTGTATATAAAATTGAAAATAGAACAGCCTGAAAGTGACGCCAGTGACTGAGAAGTGGTGTGGCAACCGGTTGTCATGGTACGGGTATGTGATGCGGAGGAACGAGGAACATGTCGTGAGGAAAGTTTTGAGTATGAATGTGGATGATTATAAGAGAGGAAGACTAAAGAAACGATGGCTGGATAGTGTGAAACATGATATAGCTAGAATGGGGGTGACTACTGAGATGACGGCTAATGGAGATGTATGGAAGAAGACATAGGTACTGCGTCGACCCCAAATAAATTGGTCTAGGGGCAGGAGGATGATGATGATTGAAAATAGAACAGAATAGGGCAAAATGGCACAAGGAAAGAGACGCCAACATGTAGCAGTGGGTAGACTTAGGCTGTGGGTGATAATAAACAGTAGATACATAATAAACAGTAGATAAATAATAACGATTTACATGTTATACCTAGCCGTAGCTGCGCCCAATTTATGTTATAGGTAGGTACCTAAAATGTGAAATACTCTCCAAAATGAAACCAGCAAAAAGCAAGAAAACAAATACTCAGAAACCGCGAAAGCTTCATAAACAAAACGTACAACATTGTCTCAGTGGCGCCATCTATCTGCGGAAGGGGGCGGCTCGTAAATTGTCACATGCGGCGCTGCGCGGGCGCCGCCCGGTGACGCCGGAAGCGTAGCGGTGAGTTTGATCATTTGAGTTTGGTTTAGTGTTTTGGATAACATGGTGATTATTTGTGTTACATTTTTTTAGATTATTATTAATAATTATAATAATGTCGAACAAAATAAATATTACAATACTTTGAATAATCTCACTCTTTAGGTACTTTGAATAATGTCTCTCTTTCTTAAACAATGTTGCATTTTTCTAGGCTCATCTTACTACTGAGCTGCGCTTGCCGCGGTCAATCCGTAGATGGATGACCGTTCGTAACACGTCGAGGCCCCTTCGCGCCTCGGAGAGCACGTTAAACAAAGGAGGTTATTATGGCCCAATTTTTGTGTTACCTAAGTTAGATCTAGATATGAGGAGGCTTGTGTCCAATAGTAGATATATACGAGAAGATTAAGATGGAACAACAGATTGGCAATCTTACACTTATGAGATCTACAAATAATACAACACAAAATACTTAAACAAAATAGTGTAATCTTACTAATATTATAAAGCTGAAGAGTTTGTTTGTTTGAACGCGCTAATCTCAGGAACTACTGGTTGAAGTTGAAAAAGAATTTTTGTGTTGGATAGTCCATTTATCGAGGAAGGTTATAGGCTATATAACATCACGCTACGATCAATAGGAGCGGAGCATAAATGAAAAATGTTGCAAAAACGGGAAAAATGTCCACCCGTGCGAAGCCGGGACTGGCCGCTAGTAAATAATATTAAGAATAATACTCTTCAAGATATCATAAATACATATTGTAGTAAATATGTAAGTATCTTTTGACTAACAAACATCAATTTTAATTAAAATACAAGACAGCTACACCCAAAACATGTCAGTAACTATTAACAGTCCCCAAAATTCCTGATGTAATCACAAATATGTGGTCACCGTTATCAGTACAGAGTCAACAATCGTGAAGAATGTCACCCCATGTGTCGAAGCACGTCAGTGAAGAGGCGGGCCGCGTGGTCACCCTACCGTACGGGAATTATCTCCTTTGTCAGCGGGAAGCGGAAACATCCTAGTGTAAGAATGTTAGGGTATGCGCTTAGTGGTTCTAAGTGCGTTAAATTATGGGTAATTTTTATTCATGGAACGTTGAAACAACTTGTTCAACTATTATTAAGAAGTCAGATTAGATAATTGTTTTGATAGTGATTTGAATAAGTTATATAATCACGATTCTGCAATCACGAAGCATAGTTCGATCTTCCTCTTTTCGTGTGGTTAGTGACTAACCTAGTGTCAGTGTTTATGCTGCCCATGGGCCTCTGACTTGGCTTCACATGCCGTCGAGAAATATCTCTCAGGCAAATTTCCTCACGATGTTTTCCTTCACCGGTTTTTAAACAAGTGATAATTATACAATACGCACAAGAATCAGAAAAGTCAGAGGTATGTGCCTTGGGTTCGAACTCGAAACCTATGACTTAGCAGTCCGACGGTCACACCACTAAGCTATCACTGCTATATCTTTACATAGTATAAAACAAAGTCGCTCCCGTTGTCTGTACGCTTAGATCTTTTAAACTACGCAACGGATTTTAATGCAGTATTCAGCAATATATAGAGTGCTTCAAGAGGAAGGTTTATATGCCCCACATTAGTATCTACATTACACCCGTGCGAAGCTGGGGCGGGTCGCTAGTATAGTAGGTATATATACTGGCCTGCAAAAATAAGTACTACACTTTAAATGATATTTACTTTTAAAGTGTGATACTCATTTTTGCAGGCCAGTGTAGTTCAATGATTCCAGCCTACATTAAAAATCCACTACAAATCCTCTTGTAAACATTACAAGATATTAAAGGAATATAGCCATAAGCCAGACGGACAGCAGCCTCTAGCTGTAGACAATTCTACCAAGACAAATTAATTGCCTAGACAGTCTGGATAGATCCCTTCGTACAAAATGAAAAAGCCCTCATATCAGTAAAGAAAAAAATCCTGCTACTTCTCTCGAAATGAGCTGATGAAGATTAGCTCATAGCGTGGTGAAAAGATTGTGAGAAAAGGCTGCAGACTGCAAACTGAAAAGACAAAGAGCTAGTGATACTACAGGTTTCTATGAATTTCTATGGAATTGATTCCGAGCGTAGCGCCATTCATTTCATACAAATCAGTGTGGCTTGCGGTCTGCGGTTGCAGTTTGCGCTCTGCAACCCGTCTCGGACTTGTACCTTTATGCATCAATGTTAGTCGGGGAGGCTCTCTTAATGCACCCAAAAATTCTACTATAATAAGCACATAACGAGACAATACCGTAGAAATCTCTAGCGATAGTCAGCGAAAATATTAAAGACTAGCTGTGTCCTCACGGCTCCGCTCGTAGCCTATGTTACTCAGTGATAATGTAGCTTTCTAACGGCAAAAGTTTTTTTGAACTCGGTCCAGTAGTTTTTAAGTGTATTCGTTACATACAAAAATACAAATCTTTCCTCTTTATAATATTAGTATAGATAAAGAAGGACACAACAAATGCCTTGTTGGTCTAGTGGTAGCAAGCGCGATTACTGACCGTGAGGTGCTGGGTTCGATCCCCAAGTCAGACAGAGTGATATTGGGTTTGTCCGTATGGAATTCCTCAGTAGCAGCCCGGAGTTTGTATTTGTGCCCGGTTGATGGCAATAGGCTCGCCCCCTATTGCATGATACTTAACATAGCGGCGAAATGAAGGTGTTAATATATACCTCTGTCCAATCTTTCGGGGAATACAGGCATAATGTTATGTTATTTTTATAAAGAAGGAAAAAAACTCACTGTAAGTATCTTTACACAAAAAAGCTAACTTTTTACACACAATACGCAACTCCCAACCCTCAATACAAACATCTTAAACTGTCTAAGTGACAATAATTCTCGCCAGGGCGGGACTGTCGCCCTCAGCATATAAATACATGCAGGGGAGGAGAGCTATCTGCTTACTGCCCCATAAAGTTTAATGTGACAGTTATTTAAACTTAGATAAATATTAAGAAGACCTGAGGGTTAGAATGGAGATGTGTTGGTGAATTAAGGGTGCTAAATTCTAATGTAAAAGTTTTGAATATGTGTGCTGTATACAAGGTTATTTTAATCTGCGAAGTAATTACTTAAATGAATCGCGATATACATGTTTGGTCAGCTACTTAGCATATAACTTGGAGATTGATAAAAAAATCACGCATTTATGATGAAAATATTTTCGTGGTGAGTCGGCTTCTATGTATAGGTACTAAAAATAAAGTTATAGGTATGTACATACAGTCGGGGAATGAAAAGGTTGTGTACCTTAAGTTATCTTTTTGCCTGCACAGTTCATGAAACGAACTATTTTACCGACTACGTATTGCCAACATTATAGAAATAAAAATACAAGTATTTTTTTACAGGATATTAAATTATAATGGTGACATGGTGACAGACATTAGTGATGTCAATTTATTTAATCTTCGATTTGATTGATGTCGCGGTTTTTGCAACAAAACTCCTTAACTGAAATCAAAGACATTACCTACATGAGACTACTACGTCATTGTAGGTAAAAGGCAATTTTGATCTTAGCTACCAAATACATAGTTTAACATAATTTTCCATGCATTGGTCTGTTCCGTTCAACAGTTTGAAAAGGTAACATGTGCCTGCGATGTGGAAAAGGAAAGAATTTGAAACTGATTACCCTTTTCATTCCCCTACTGTATCTATTATACCTATATACAAGGTTAGTCGGAAAGGGGGTACTAAGCCGCGGGCCACTTAAAGTATCACTGATTACTATATTAAAGCAACTGTTAAAATTTCAAAATTCGATAATTTTTATTTGCATGCAAAACGATTTTTATTTTAGTTTTTTCAAAAAAAAAACATATCTGCCTTAATTATGAATTCGGAAAATTAAGTTTCTAATCTGTGACCCCAAATATGACCTAAATTGTAAAAACAGCTGATCATAGCTATGGACCGATAGATTCTAGCATATTTTTTAACAAATTTTTAAAAAGCTATTTCTCTTAAACTATCGAGTTTTGGGGAAAGTTGTAGAACAAAAGTTATCCCTTATTATGGGTACTTTAACACCCTTTCGGCTTAGTACCCCCTTTCCGACTAACCTTGTATACGACCATTGTAATCTACTGTAGACCACGGAACTTTTCCAAAACATGATGCTAGTACCAACCATGCTGACTAGGCAAGCAGTTTGCTGACCGCAAAGTATCAGCAGGGTGTTTGTAAGCTACATGGTTATGTCGTCATCCGTTGGTTACAGGTTCATTAGTTACTCATAGAGGTGCAAGGTGCAACGCGTTCAGGTGAAATACGTTTGAAAGTCTGACTTTTCTGACCCAGTGGTGGAACTGACGCCGTCGCTGTCATTAGCTTCATCGCCTGTAGAACGGTTCCGCCGACATAAGTTCCTATTTTGATCAGTGTCCGATAATTTGGTGGCACTATCGTTTATTACGTTCAATTTATGTCCAAGTGTCCATCCTAAGGTTGTCTGGCAACGATCGCGGAGTGTGATAAGACCGTCTAATGTATGTACGATGTTATATAAAATGTGTTTTTGTTTTAGCGTCTTCATTACTGCAAGCGTAGTAATATCACCGTAGACAAAGGTTTTGATGACTAAAAACATTACCATTGTGTTCTGTTCTGCCTATCCTTTTCCCAACTATGTTGGAGTCAGCTTCCAGTCTAACCAGTTGCGGCTGAATACCAGTATTTTACACGGAGTGACTCCCATCAGACCTCTGCAACCCAGTTACTGGGCAATGCGGATATCCTAAGGTTAGACCGGTTGTTAGACTTTCGGGCTTCTGACTTCCCGTAACGATTGTCATAGGTATTCGTATGACACAGGGACAGACTGTTTAACGTGCTCTCCGAGGCACGGAGGGGTCTCGATGTGTAACGAACGGTCATCCATCCACGGACCGACCGCGGCAAGCGCAGCTTAACCTCGCAAATCGTATGATCCGCGCGGTTGGCAATTAGCCGGGAGCTCCTCAGACATTGCCATTGTGTATTATGAAATTTTATTTATTCTTTTGTCGACAAAACCCTTCTACAGTGGTCATGCTACGCATGTCGGTGTTCAATAAAGAGTACCTATCTATCTATCTATGAATAAGACATCTATAAAATGTTGCTATACTTCCACATTAGTTACCAAGTTCCACTTTATCCAATTAGCAAACAAAACTGTTATTCACATTACTCTTGATAAAAGTCCATTAAACATAATAATCATAGTAAAAACATATTAATTAATCGCGTAATAACAATTTATGGCTATGCAAATCGCTTCCTAAGTTCAACTACTCAAAAAGTAGCGGTTAACGGTTAAAACTAGTTCGCTTTTTATCGAAAACAAATATATTAAATAATAACGATTACATTTACAATGTCGAGCACTGTATCTGTGACGGGCAAGATAAGAATACTTTTAGCTTTTTTGCAAAGTATAAAAAAAAATACAAAATAATAAAATTATTGACACGAAATGCTGGACATAAACATCTGCTGTTACAATTGCAATAAAGCATACAATTGTTAAGGTAGTTCTACATCTGTGCGTAAAACGCGTCAGGTGAGAGATATAGTTCTGCCTAGCCTTTAGTCTGTCTAGCCTAATCAAAATTAGTCATTGCAGAAAGATTTCACCAACAGAGCGATGCTGCTGTATATCTTCGGCTTAGCCTTTTCCCAACTACATTGAGGTCAGCTTTTAGTCTAACCAGATGCGGCTGAATACCAGTATTTAACACGGAGCGACTGCCATCAGACCTCCGCAACCCAGTTACATGGCAATGCCGTTTGACCGGTTGTCAGACTTTCGTGCTTCTGACTTCCCGTAACGACTGTCATAGGTATTCGTATGAAACCCGGGACCGACTGTTTAACGTGTTGTCCGAGACACGGAGGTGTCTCGATGTGTAACGAACGGTCACCCACCCACAGACTGACCGCGGTAAGCGCAGCTTAACCTTGCAAATCGTATAATCCGCGCTGTTGGTAATTAGCCACGAGCACCTCATAGGTCCTCCCTCAAATTATATAGAGTGTAGTAAGGAATTTATGAATACCAACAGGAACGTTTTACAATAATTGTTTGGGCCTCTTTGTACTCAAAATCGTAGGCACAAGTTAAAATGGAACTATAGGTATACTTAAAAACTAATAAAAACCTTGACTAAATTTTTATGCCTTACATTTTAACCGTGTCTTCTAATCTTGTTTCTCTACAACGCTAATAACACTCTGACAACGCGTATTTGTAATTACATAACAGAAATTTAACATTCGTATTGCGGCTATCATACAACAGTCACGTACCGAGAGGCTACACGTTAGCACCCGGTACGCCTTTTAATTTTTCGTGTGGAAATCCTCATGGATACCCTCCACCTAGGGGAAGGTGAAGACTAGACTCTTACCAGCTCAAAACCTCATGGTGTTCCTCCGAGGAGCTATGGCTGGGGTTCCGGCTGGTCCTGGTCCACCAGACCTTGGCAGGTAACTTATTATATGGGGCCTTGCCCAACGTGAAGAACACGGCAGCCCACACCCATTTCTACGACAACAATACCAGATCTAGAGTCAATTTAGAGCATGGAACTACGATTTGAAGAAAGTAGGTTATGTTAGGTTTTTTGACTGAATACATTATAATAATCCAATACCCTAATAGTCGCTAAATACCGAGTAATAATCTAAATAAAACACTGTTGAATAGTTGCAGAATTTATATTAATTGAATGGCAATAATTATGAATATACTAAGTATATAATGCCGATATCCTAAAGTTAGGCCGGTTTTTAGACTTTCTGGCTTTTCACTGGGCGTAACAACTGTTATAAGTATTCATAGGTACCGACGGATTCTCTCTTCGACGGACATGTTTAACGAACGATCCAAAATCCATAGACTGACTGCGGCATCCGCAGCTTAACCTCGCAAATCCTATGATCTGCACGGTTGTTAATCAGCCAGGAGCCCTTGCTGATGATGATAGAATCCAAATTAATATATAAAATGATGATAAATTACGTCTAATGCACGGTTCCTATAAAAAAGACGAATCGTTTTGCTTATCAATGCTAGCATTTCTTATTGCCAAACTGGGTATATAAATAGACTCATAAGCTAATTTTAGTTATAATAGCTACTTCCATATGGGAGGGTCTACTATGCAAAGCCATGAGGTCTTTGCTTTATCTATATTAATATTATAAAAAGGAAAGATTTGTATTTTTGTATGTAATGGATAAACTTAAAAACTACTGGACCGATTTCAAACATTCTTTTGCCGTTAGAAAGCTACGTTATCACTGAGTAACATAGGCTACGGGCGGAGCCGTGAGGACACAGCTAGTATAATATTATAAAGAGGAAAGATTTGTATTTTTGTATGTAATGGATAAACTTAAAAACTACTGGACTGATTTCAAAAATTCTTTTGCTGTTAGTTAGCTACATTAGCACTGAGTAACACCGGCTATATTTATTATTGGAATAAAACTTCTTACGCGGGCAGAGCCGTGAGGACACAGCTAGTCTATACTAATCTATACTAATATTATAAAGAGGAAAGATTTGTATTTTTGTATGTAACGAATAAACTTAAAAACTGCTAGACCGATTTCAAAAATTCTTTTGTCGTTCGAAAGCTACATTATCATTGAGTAACATAGGCTACGGGCGGAGTCGTGAGGATACAGCTAGTTATTGATAAATATACAATGGTCTCAATTTTAACCAATAACGCTTCGTAAATTATAGGAATTGGCCATAAATTAACACTGTAACTCATTGTACGCAACCGACATACTGCAACACGACCCTAACTAATAAAACTATAAACATTATAACCTAACAAGACTATTATGATGAGCTAACAATTCTACTTCGCACTTCCAAGAATCGTTTAATGTCAAATAATACACCGCATTGACGTGAAGATGGTTCTTAATTAACTCTAATTAAAAAATAACCCGTGTTCAACACTGTAAAATGGCGGCGGGTAGCCTCAGGAAGTTTTAATTGATATTGCGAGTTGTTGAAATAATATAATATGTATTATTGTATGTTTGTAAAATTATAACCTCCTTATAGAATGTGATTAGACAAAGTTGCGGTTTAAAAGATGATGTAGGGACAAAAATTGGGTCACCCGCGCGACGGCGCAACGAGTAGGTATTCCCAAGGAGGGTTGATGTCAGGCAGGCGGCCGGTCATAAAACAATAAACCAAACCTCTAACAACATGGATTTATGAAATACATGGTGTGCCGACTCCACCTAGTGTGGGATAAGGGCAGGAAGAAGAAGAAGAATGTGGGGACAAAAATTGAAAGGAGTATGCTTAGGTGGTTTGGTCATGTTGAGAGAATGAGTGAACGGCGATTAACAAAAGGAATTTATAAGGCGGATGTCAGTGGAAACGGAGAGGACGCCCTAGAAGGACATACATCGATGTTATTGGTGATGTTCTTCAAACAACACAGGTGCGTAGTATTCTCAACCGGCGTGCGTGTATGACAAGATGTATGAATGTGGATGAAGCGAAAGGAGTATGTAGGGTATGTATATGTATAGAAAGCTTTAATCCTAATAATGTGTTAATTATCACGGTTGGTACACGGAGTAGTTTCTAGGGTGTGTTGGTTCAACTTATTTTGGATATAAAAAAGCTTCGAATTAATACAAAATACGAGTGACGATACGTTAAGTACGTCAGGCGCACCCAGGGCAGTCAGCGCCGCTACCAACCTTGCTGACTGGCTAATCTTCTCACAACAGCATGAGCTTTTGTCATATAGCTCGTGCCGACAAAAGAGACGAAACAGAAGACAAACAAAAACGCACAGCTTGATTTTGATCATAGAAGAGTGGAAAAGAGTGGAACTCACTACCTGCGACATTGTTCCCGAACGCATTCAACCTGAATCTCTTCAAAGTTAGAGTTAACAGGCTTCTTCTGGGTAAGCTCACTCCATCGTAGACTTAGTCTCTGTCTCCTCTGACCTAGACTAGAGTCAAGAGCAAACCCATTTCAAAATAAAAAAATATAGAAACTATCCATTAATTTCAGTCTTAAATTACTCTTGTTCATTCTGCCTAGCCTGTTCCCAACTATACTGGGGTCAGCTTCCTGTCTAATCAGATGCGGCTGAATACCACTATTTTATACGGAGCGACTGCCATCACTTACTGGGCAATGCCGACATCCTAAGGCTAGACCGGTTGTCAGACTTTCAGGCTTCTGACTACCCGTAACGACTGTAATAAATATTCGTATGACACCCGAGACCGACGGTTTAACGTGCTCTCCGAGGCATGGAGGGGTCTCGATTGAATTACTCTTGTATACCTAGCCTATTGGTATACAAGGTTAGTCGGAATGGGGGTATTAAGCCGCGGGCCACTTAAAGTATCACTGATGACTATTTTAAAGCAAGTGTTAAAATCTCAAAATTCGATAATTTTTATTTGCATGCATAAAGATTTTTATTTTAGTTTAAAAAAAAACATACCTGCTTTTGTTATGAATTCAGAAAATTAAGTTTCTAATTCGTGACCCCAAATATGACCTAAATTGTAAACACAGCTGATCATAGCTATGGACAGATATATTTTAGCATATTTTTTACGAAATCTTTGAAAAGCTATTTCTCTTAAACTGTCGAGTTTTGGGGAAAGTTGTAGAACAAAAGTTATCCCTCATTATGGGTACTTTAACACCCTTTCGGCTTAGTACTCCCTTTCCGACTAACCTTGTATAACTAACTAATTTTGATCAACCTATAATAAAGTATAAAAGTACCTAGCTAAGAGTATGTCTCTATGTCATAGGAAGTATAATCGCATATGCTAACTGTCCTTAGCCATCCTGGCTAGTTAAAAAAACATACAACAAAGAGAAATTGGCGCCAATTCCTAACACAAATCTATGCAGTGTTCCCAGTACCTCCGCCCCCAGACATAAAGCCGCCCACTAACAAAGTCATAAGTCCAAACAAAGTTACAATGAATCCTAAACGTGCATAGACTAGAACGTGCATAAACGTTTAGAAATTAAAGACTAATCCTAGAGTTCCGTCTTCGTCGAATTAATATTTTCGATGCTACGGACTTTGTCTTTATTTTTGGGAAAGGGTCCAGCAGAAAACTGTGAAAGTCTATTTAATTTAATTTAATCTAGTGTGGGAGAATGATTTCTAGAAAGAAAAATATTATTGGGCAAAAACCAGCGTCAGTATCCACTGGTTTGCAGACCACCCACTGGCTTTAAGGGTGGATGGTCCCTGACTGAAGAAACAGATAATATAGGCAAATTATCCTAGTCATATCAATTCCCAAATATTTGTCCATACAACTGAGAAAATATAATGAGATTTCATAAGCCGCGTCCTGTTCCAATTTTCTAAGATCGATACAAAGTTAAGGTTGTTATATCAGTACAAAGAATCGGTTGGCGGTACTGCGTAGCTCATAAACTGGGACTTCAGTCGACGTCTGCGAACACAGATTTTACTATCTGCTGAGAAGCTTTCAGCGACTACAAAGAGAATGCCTGGAAACTACAAGCAAGAAGAAAAGTGATTTAGAATAATTTTATTATGAACAAATTTTTAAAGACTGGTTGTTGATTCATCGATTCACACTCCACCTCCTCCCTTTTAAAAATTTCTATTGTAATTGTGGCAACAGAATTAGCTGTAGGTAATAGAAAGTAGAATTAGCAAATATCAATAAAACATGTAAGTATAACAAGAATTTTTACAAAATATAGCAAAAGAAAATGGCTATTAAATTATTTGATTTTTTGTCTGCTCGTTTTAATCAGTAGTATAGTTTTTAGATTAAAAGATACATTAGTTACCTAATTATTAATCGCTGGTAGTAGACGTACCTACGTACGTGATACGTTATTTGCTTAATCATTTGTCTTCGTCATTTGTTTTTATTATACTTGAATAATATTAAATAACATTCAAAATACCTATTAAATTACACAAAACATTGTGTTAGTAATATATTTTTAGATTCATGATGTTAACGGATAAGAGTAAGTTTATAAAAATACATTTCTAAAAACTTTCCGACGGTACAAAAAAAAACACAAATAAAAAAATACATTCTAGATGTGACAGAATGAAAAGATAATAAAAGTACAATGATAATATTGTAACACTTGTGTGTTTCAGACTACGGGGCGTGGCGAACGACTTGGCTCGTTTTACAGCATTTCACGGTAAGACATTAATTGGACGAAATAAAATCAAACGCGGTCGTTAATGACACTTGTGTGACTGACTGTACCGACCAATAGCTGGGCCATAATGAAGTTATAAATGTTCACTAGAATGTTAGATTGTAAGACGTTTTCAGTTTTCACAATCGACGAGATTGTTGTGGAGAAAAATAAACTATGTTTTATTTGTTGAAGTCAGTAAAATATTGCTTCACGACCATTTATTGTGGCTGCCAATATAGTAGCCCGTGTTCAGTAGTAGACATGATCATGATGACGATGAGTGCAGTTCTGTAATATCAATCAGATTGCTCAATTCCGAGTTATCTTTTTTTAAACGACAATTCACATGGCACTGTGCCCTTCTATCACTGCAGTTTAGCAACGCTGATTCTAGAAATAGAAAAACGGTAGTATAGAAGAAATTAAATATGTGTATTATAAAGTAGGTACTAAATCGTAAATTCATTTTGCAATCACAAACATCTGCATTAACCACGTAGTTATAACCATAACTAATGTAATAGGAATCAACGATCAACCCATTCCATTTCACATTTAATTACTAAATAACAAAGAAATATCATGTTCACTATGGTATTAACTTATTATTCCTTCGATACCAACTTATTAGGGAAAACAATTGAATTTAGATTGAAAAGGTAGCCAAGCGAATGTTTTACTACATTTTTAAAAGAAAATTCCCGATTACTTTTTCACGGGTACCTACACAATCGGTAATTACTAAAACGTATGTAAAGTCTATTAAATACGAGATTATAACGTATTGTAAAAAGCAATAGGTTTCGCTTATTTTCATTCATTAGTTATAAAATGCTTCGGAGCTGAAAGCTTTCACAAATCTAATTATTCAAATTAAACAGGTGTTTGGTCATAAAAAAGGCTAACCTATTTAAATTTTAACACCTTATTATATTCTCAAACCCCTACTATTTTAATCGGACTGATATATCGATACGTTTTCGGCTCGACAAAGCCGACTCGGCAAATGTCGGCTGTCATAACAAGGTAAACAATAAAGTTGTATGATAATGTATTCTAACGCGTCCGATACGCGATAAAATTCGTGACCGAGTTGTCACACCTCCCTTAATTGAAATTTATGTTATACGAGTCGAACTGTTTGTATCGAAACGGGAGCCCCTACTAATCGTGCCGTCTCGATCCTTTTTTTATCGAGTTGAGATCGAGATAACAAAATCGAGATAGATATTTCTTCTTTAATTGAATCTTTTATATTAATAAACGTACTTAATCATAGTGGAAGAATTAAGAAATAAAGGTTAAATAATCAAACGAGATCTTACAGTAAAGAACTTTGAATTCGTTATAACATTTCGCTATAAATTTAAAGAGCATCTCGATAAAAACTAATTAACACCTCTTGCTTTCACTTTAGTGATAGAAATTATTATAGTTTCTGTAACACCAGGCTAGGCTTACAAGAAATGTACTTAACTTAGATTGCCTTTCCAATAATAAGTAACCATGTATTTATATTATAAATATTTTGTTTTGTTTTGTTTTATTTACATAAGTTATCTTTGTGTTAATGTTTGTTCTTGTAACTGGCTTAATATCCGCACGTCATTTAGGTGATCACTGAAAATCAGCGCTGTGTTTGTGGTCCACGCCATAGCACAGCATTATGCTGAGTGGTCACCTTTTTGTCACAACTGACTTTTTTACTCTAATTTTATTATTATATTTTACAATAATGTTTTGTGTCTCTGTGATGAATAAATGTTTTTTCTTTCTTTCTTTCATTTAATTAAATGCCAATACTTACACAGGCGTTGTATACTCGGTGTTCTATCGTCGATCGATTAGATGTCGAAGAAAACAAAAGGTAGGAGTCCAAGTTTTCGATTTAAGGCTTTTATTATGCACACAAATTTAAGCTCGCTGTCCGTTTCGGATAGCTTCCGAGCAACTTCCGGAGTAGATTACAAAATGCTTTATTTGTGTACCCAGGCTTATCTTAATTTCTTAATTAAGACCGCCGCACGTTGAATTAAGTCATTTTTCGTAATAATACCTTTAACTTTTCAGTTAAAACTTTATGTTTGTTTGTTTAGTTAAAATTTGACTTTTATTGTTCTGTTAATTAATTGTGTTTAATATTATCATGATTTAATTATTTCTCCTTTTTATTGTTCTTTCGAAGAGAATTCGACGTTTTGCATATTTTTGTTTTTAATTGTGACTAATACGAATGTTTAAGTACGTATTTTATGTTCGAGTTAAAGCAGCAGTTATTTCTTTAATGTAAATTAATTAATTCACACTTATAGTTAATTAAATATGGGAAACACTAAAAAATAATTTATTTATATGAAAAATTAAAAGGTCTTAGTAGTTCCTAACCATGTAGGGTATTCTCCTAAATCGGTTTGCATATTAGGTGTATCGAGACGAGGTAAATCAATTAAAGGAACCATGAAGAAATACTGTAAATGTTCTTATGTTATCGGTAGCTGGTAACACTGGACAGTGTTGATAAAGGAGGGTAATCGTCAAGATGAATCAACGTACCCGAAGTCATAAAAACACTGGTCATTCGACGGAGCAAAGGATTCCATGTCGAACAGCCGAAGAAGTCTGACCTTTTATATCAGATTAGCTTGTCCTTATTTTCTGATCTTGTGTAAATTATTATGTTGTGATATATTGTGAACTAGCTTCTGTAACTAATCACTAATCCAATTAAAAGTACTCTCAGTGGTGGAGAGTCTATGTTGGTTTCATTTACTTTATTTACTATGCTCCAATGTGCTATATACCAATGTTAGCTATAATTGTAATGATGATTCACCCATCAAGATTCTGTTGTATGTATTTTATACTTACATAAGCACTTACCGATTAACAACAAAAAAAAACTTACATAATAACACATTGATGTACACTCTTCTTTTTAAAAATCAATCTCTTCGCACCATCGAATATCAAAGAGTAGGTACCTATTCTCAATACCGATTTCGTTAGGTGTGCGTTAAATTTGCATTCGCGAGCACTCGTGATTTCCCATGCGAGCTTGTATCAGTCAGATCTACGGAATTGCCACCCGGCGCCCGCTCTGTATCCAAATCGAAAATCAACTCTTTTTATTTGCTATGTTATTGGATATGCTTATTCTGTAGCTCGGGGAAATTCGCGTGGAAATTCCGTAGGTGAGGTGTACGTTGGGAATATATCTAGTAGCGAATTGATTTTGCAGAACACTAGTTGAAAAAATTATGCACATAGAAGAAGTACAGTGCATCCACACAGGATAACATTTCGATTTATACTTTTTATGTCAAATTTTACGTTTTTTTTTTAAATAAAATGCTTTTTTGTGTTTATTAATATTTCTGATATAGTCATATACATTCTTATCATAACACCCATAGCAATAAATTGAGGAGCTTATTGTGCAGTAGCATTCTTTCAAGAAAATAATACCCTTTAGTATTTATTTATACTTCTGGAAACTGCCATTACGAAGTTTCTACAAAACCTACCGTTTACTACACTAGTTTAATTAACACGTTAACCAGAATATTCACCCGCTTTCCTCTCGTTCAGAGAATTTTGCATATCAGACGTAGGCGTATAAGATTTTATTGCGAAGGGACCTATTCTAAGGAATTGAATTGAGTCGAGTGGCGACAAAAGAACGCTTTTCTAATAAACCGTTAGAACCATTTGCATTGTACGGGAGATTTCTTTGTAGATATTTTTATTATTGACGCTGTTAAGGGAATTGGATTAGTGCCCGGTTTGGGTTGTTAATAATTGTATGAAGTTTTAATACAGAATTGGTCTTTAGTAGAATGACATTGATAGACTGTTCATATGTATACAGTCTCGTTCGGTTTTTTTTTATACAGGTCTCCATCTTATTTCTTGAGTGTCTCAAGTAGATAGAAAACTATCCACACTTTATGAAGGACATATTTCAGTACAAAATTCTAAAAACCAATATTCTATTTGATAAAAACATGATACATAGAGATTTAATTAGACAGTTTTTGAAAAAAGAAATGTTATACAAATTGGTCCGATAATTACCTCTTATTGACGATGAAAAACTCTAGCTTAGGAATACATAATAAATATACACTTTCATATTAAAAATAATTCGATCAATTCCACTTTACAATGTTAGTAAGTTTTTTGTTTAATTCAAAAGTATACAATGGTAGCCGTCATGAAAAAAAAGCGCGACATTTCAAAAGAAAAACCTCTAGAAAAATTGTCTTCAAAATAGTAAACATATAAAAACTATTATGAAGAACCTAGCATAATGTGATAGCCGTCACCCGCCATCAAGTGATATCACTAAAGCTGGGGACACATTACACAGAGCTCTGACTGCGAAAATTATGTTAATGTACGTGGTTAATAACTTTGTTTGTCACTGAATAGTAGGCATAGGGCAGGTTATGCTTTGTTTTATAAGAATCTTGCGTTTTTCTGATTGCTATAACTAATTTTATGAATGTGTACATAACATCAAGGCTCGTGTTCCCCGAAGGGTTCGGCAGAAGCTTTTTTAGTACACCCTCATTTCGTCAGTTATGTTTAAGTCCCATGTAATAGAGGGCGAGCCTGTTGCCATCAACCGGGCACAAATCCAACCTCCGGGCTGCTACTGAGGAATTGCACACGGAAAACCCAATAACACTGCCGGACCTGGGGATCAAAACCAGTAGTACCTCACGATCAGCAATCGCGCTTGCTATATTATTTCTCTCATTGCATCTAGCTGTATATGGGAAGCTTTCTTCAACTTTTAAAAGATCTCACTGTATCTATAGTCCGACCGGATAACTCAGTTCTCGCCCGCGACGTTACAGGGACGCGGGGGATGACGACTAAAAGATGATTTCCAACAAACGGCTCGCATCCGTTCGTATCCTTTCCGATCCGATGCGATGCGAGCCGTTTGTTGGAAATCATCTTTTAGTCGTCATCCCCCGCGTCCCTGTAACGTCGCGGGCGAGGACTGAGTTATCCGCTCGGACTATAGTATCATCACAGCAAAACACAATAATCTTCACCATCATTTTCATAGACACACAGAATATACAATTGGCATTTAGAAGTCAGTGAAAAAACATTCAACCTCATCCAGAATCGCTTTAGATCAGAATAATTTCGTCGTATGTATGCGCTGGTGCACGTTTAGTACTTTACTGTGTATTTTGTTGGATAAAATGAGAAATCTATAGCTTATTGTGATAGAGGCTATGATAGAACCCGTCTATATGTGGTGAATAAAATTTGATTATATTATTTTGTTACGTATCAAAGATTTTTGTATCTGTGCTTGTATTTTATTTTGTCCTCTTGCTTGTTTTGTGTGTGTACTGTTTGGCTCTAACATAAGAGCCCAGATAAGAAAAAAAATTAACAGTCTCCTCTTTCAGGTTTAACTTTATTTATTTATTTCGTTCTATGTTTATTCCAAATAATTTAAATGACATAGAAGTCTTTGAAATTATTTTCAAATACATCAGGTGACTTCTAATCAAACCAGAGTCGGCTGAATAACAGTTTTCTTCATGTAATGACTGCCATAGATATAACCTCCACAACTCAACTTACCGCCGATTCACACAGCGGATCTGTCTTATCGGATCCGATTTTTCGGGGCCGTCGACACTGGACGTGTTGTTCACATCTGTACCGACGGATCAGTTAAACAAATGGCAGCTGCGTCGCACCTGGCAGGTAGGATACGATAAAAATAACGGATCCAGTATTTTTTACTGGATTCAGAATACTGCCGTGTATGTGAACGCGCTCATACAACTACAGGCGCCATGACCAAAATAAAACCGGATCCGCTAAAACGGATCCTGTAAACAGTTTCTGTGTGAACTAGCTGTTAATTGCACCACAAAATGAATATGTCGGAGAATAAATTATTTAGAAAATAAAGGAGGGTAGTCGTCAAGATGAATCAACGAGCCCGACGTTATAAAAACAGTTGTCATTCGACGGAGCGAGAGATTCCGTGTCGAACAGCCGAAGAAGTCGGACCTTTTATATCTGACTAGCTTGTCCATCTCTTATTCTGATGATCTTGTGTAAATTGTTGTATTGTGATACATTGTGAATTAGCTTCTGTAACTAACCACTAACCCAAATACAAGTACTCTCAGTGGTGGAGAGTCTATGTTGGTTTTATTTACCAAATACCCGCTTTACCTTCTGACAAGCAGACACTGGTCGGAACCGTAACGCTATACTAAATTTTATTAAACTCTATAATCGGAGTGTCTGCGACAAATACAATAATACCACAAATAATACATAAATACAACAAATTCCAACCAAAAGTATGTAACCATACATTATAACACTAAGAACCCATAACTTATCACTCGGCGAACCTACTCATGACACCCAAGTGTTGCACCTTACGCCCCTGTATGATACATGGCCCCGTCACTTCCGGCACCGCACTTCCGGTTTACGCCCCCCTTACAGAATTTTGTAAACACATTCACAAACGTAAACATGCAGTTTACAACATTATCGTGGACATAAATAGTGAGGGGTGTTACTGAGTGTTGTGTCATTGTTCAGTTAGCGATGTTTCGCTTCCCTAGTTGTGTCAATATTATATTGTATGTATGTAGGTACATCTGTTAAAAAGGAAAGTGTTTTTTACACTATTCAATTTAGTGCTCTAATAAGCAGTAATAACCGATGGTTACACCACTAGGTGTGACCGTCGGACTGCCAAGTCATAGGTCTCGAGTTCGAACCAAAGCCACGCACCTCTGGCTTTTCAGATTCATGTGCGTATTGTATAACTATCACTTGCTTAAAATCGGTGAAGGAAAACATCGTGAGGAAACCGGCATGCCTGAGAGATATCTCGACGGCATGTGAAGCCAAGTCGAGAAATAAATAACGAAAAGAAGAAGACCAGAGATATAGATGTGAATTCTACTTCTGACTGTGGTAGTTACCTTCCGATATCATAGATATCGATATGTTCAGAATTATTGATTTAACGCGTAAAGCTTTTTAAGCAAGTGATGATTTTACAATACGCACATGAATCCGATAAGTCAGAGGTGCGAGCCTTGGGTTTGAACTCGAGAACTAAGACTTGGCAGTCCGACGGTCACACCACTAGGCACCACTAGGTAACTAGAGACTATTTTTTCTGAAGGCACCATGAACTTAGCCAGGCGTCCATCTGCCAGCAAAATTGGGTGGCAAGAACAAAAGGTTAATCTTACAAGCCTGGTCTATGAATGGGACAGCCTGCTGCCTGCAGACTATCTTTACAGCCCAATGACCAGTGACCATGTCGGCACATCTAACGTTCGGGAATGTGCGAATATTTATAAAGATTTTGAACGAATCTGAAATGCTAGAACTACGTAGGCAGGTAGATGCTTTGATTTTTTTAATGTAGTTTGGTTTCAAGCATCGGTAGGAATATAGGTGTCTAATGTGTTTTTAAAGTATGTGCTACTTAGGAGGCGCTCGTGGCTAATTACCAACTGCACGGGTCATTTGCGAGGTTAAGTTGCACTTGCCGCGGTGAGTCCGTGGATGGGTGACCGTTCGTTACAAAAACAGACCCCTCCGTGCCTTGGAGAACACTTTAAACAGTCGGTCCTGAGTGTCATACGAATACCTATGACAGTCGTTACGAGTAGACAGAAGCCCGAAAGTCTGACAACCGGACTAACCTTAGGATATCGGCATTGCCCTGTAACTGGGTTGCGGAGGTCTAATGGTCGCTCCGTGTAAAGTACTGGTATTCAGCCACATCTGGTTAAGACTGGAAGCTGTCCTCAACATAATTGGGAAAAGGCTAGGCTAAAATGTACCTAGGTATTATGTGCTACTAAGGTATGTATGGAAATGTATTCCTCATAATAGCTGTAACTCCAACTAAGTACTTACAAATTAATTCGTACTTAGTTTTTTTTATTAGATCAATACAAAAAACAAAGACACTAAAAGAAATATTTCTCAACGACACTACACCTGTACCTATTATAGCTAAAACAATAAATACCTTCCGATAATTCTTCCAAAATCCGATACTACCAACAAAAGTACCAAATCTCAAAGACAAACAAATGTTCTACATTTAAATCGCATAAAAACAATATGGCTTCTTCCGACGGGTGTGAGAGAAAGCCTTGGGTTCCCATTGGGCGCTAAGCGAGCAGTTTATAGCACAAAGCTAATATTTGTGGGGCGATTAAGCCACTAGGAACCATTGATTGATGGGAATATGATATTATGGGCACAGAGTACTGTGGCGATAGACTGTGGCAGAGTGTATAGGATTTCTTCAAACAAATTAATATTAACAATCCTAATTATTGTATAGTTGAAGTAAGATGTAGGTATATTTATTAGATTTTAATAGAACCATACCACACTACGGGTACGTGCATAGAATTATTTGTGTCATTTAACAATGACTAAATCTTTCAGCTGACTCAGAATGGCAACTTATAATAAGTCTTAAAAACGTCTATCATTTACTACCTCGTGGTGGCAAGCGCGACTGCTGATCGTGAGGTCCTGGGTTCGATCCCCAGGTCGGGCAGTGTTATTTAGTTTTTCCGTGTGGAATACCTCAGTAGCAACCCGGAGTTTGGATTTGTGCCCGGGTGATGGCAATAAGCTCGCCCCCTATTACATGGGACTTAAACATAACGGCAGAATGAGGGTGTTAATATGTTATGTTACATATTTATCATTAATATTACTACCTTTAAATCGTCACTCGTGCAGCCTCCACGAGTGACGATACTTAAGTACGTAAAGCGCACCCTGGGCAGTCAGCCTTGCGACCATCCTTGCTGACTGGCCAATATTTTCACCACGGCATGAGTTATTGCCATATAACTCACGAGCAGAGAGAAGAAAAACCATAAAATAATTAAGTAAAAGATGTTATAATATAGGTAGGTGCAATGGATTCTCTGAACGTATCCTACTCTGCATTTTCGGGACAGCTGAGCCCATAAGCGGCCCTACTTTGTCGTAGTTTTAAAACAATTAAACACATTAATACATTGCAAACATAACGGTAACTTAGTGTGGGAAACAGAACCTTTGTGGAAAAACTATTTTATGTGTCGCTCTACTTTTTTGGATAAACATATATTTCTGTTTTTGTCTTTAATTAAGCCCCGGATGCCAATAGGTAGGTGATATTTAGAGGTTGATTTTATAATGTCCTAAGGTACCTGCGTTTTCTTACTATTTTATATAATTGTACTAGCAACCCGCCCCGGCATCGCACGGGTGTAATGTAGATACTAATGTGGGGCATATAAACCTTCCTCTTAAATCACTCTATCTATTGCTGAATACTGCATTAAAATCCGTTGCGTAGTTTAAAAGATCTAAGCGTACAGACAGCGGGAGCGACTTTGTTTTGTACTATGTAAAGATGTAAGACACAATTGGCGCATGTCGCAAAAACATTAACCAAAATGTTACAGGACAGTTGTATTTTTGATTCACAATTCGCTTCCATTAGCGATATGTCTACGATACTATACATCAAATGTTCGTGCTAGGCCTACTGTTGTTAAATTAGGAGTAGATTACACGTGGAAGGCTTAGGAACGAGTGTTGAAGAGCGACTAGAAAGACGAGAGATATTCAGCAAAGAACAGCAGTAGACTGAATTAATTGATACAGATAAAAAAAAACAAGACCATTTCATCAATGTTACTTTTAAACGGTTTTAACCTTTTAACCGCTTGAGTCGCATTTTTGCGACAAATATTTCCGTGCCCCTACCGCGCGTGTCGTATTTCTGCGACAGAGAACGCATGGTTTTTTTGTTCTATTTTCGTCCTATGAACTGCGTGGTACAATTAAAACGATTATTCAATAGAGATATGATTTACAACAATTACTTAAAATTGTTTCATAGCTCTAAGTATTGAAAAAGCTTAGTATATTTATTGTAGGTATTATTTTATCGATTTGTAGTCGCGCGCTAGGGTCACGGCAATTGATATTTAGCCACGCGCTTAAAAGGTTAATTAGTTTCACTTCTTATATTTGTTGGATTGTTTGCTTGATTCAAATCTTGCGACAGATTTTTCAACTACTTCTGCTTAACCGATTCTCCTGAAACTCCGCACACAAATTCAATTCTCATGACAATACAACGTTATAATAATTTTAACCTCCAATCCTTAACTCCTGATGCTGCAAGGGTACTGCAAGATAAAACCGTTTAACTTAAAAGTTTTTTTTCTAAGGGTTTATTTATTACCTTTTTAACCGACTTCCAAAAAGGAGGAGGTTCTCAATTTGAATATATGTTTTTTTTTTGTATGTTTGTTCCGCGATATCTTTGCTAATTGTGAACCGATTTTAATGATTATTTTTTTGTTTGAAAGAGTATTCTTTCAAAGTGGCCCCATTTAAATTTGTTGAAGATCTGATGAAGAACTTCGGAGATAGACAATTTGAAGTCGGTTTTATATTTGTTAAAAAGTGTTTATTAACACTTCCATCTTTCACCTTACCAATTCTAGTCCACTAAAAACCAAACGCCAATTTCTAACACAAAAGACAAACAGAATTAACAGAATGCCGATCAAACATTGCAAATCTGTATCGACACAGGCGGTCCAAGGTGTTCAAATATTAGTTCTACTTTCGGCAAAATGAAAGACGAGATGATTGAACCGAGCCGCAAACTGACAGTTTTGAATTACAGTTTTTCAAGTGGCGCTTAAGTGTTGAGTGGCGGTTTCGTAAAAACATGCCGAAATTTCTTTTTTTTAGGGAGGTAGGTAAGTCCGTGAGTTTATGTATATGTGTGTGTGTATGTGTGTGTGAGATTGTTTTGAACTTTGGATCTACTAGTAATGTGATCTCGACTTTGAGGCCCATTCCCAGTTGAGAATTTTGACGAGCCCATATACATCGATGACTTTGGTCAACAGGAGCAAGGGTTTTAAGGGCCTTTATTCATAAAAAAAACTGATTGCTAACCTAAGTGACGTCATGTTGTCGGCGAGATGAAAGCCTCAGGATGGCGCTACACTCACACTCGTGCGCATATTACATGACGCGGCTTTATCGGTGGAAACAAGGGCGGCTTCGAATCTTTCCCTCTTATTACGAGAGATGGACTAAGAAAAACCTCGGTTTTAAAATAGCTCCATCTTTTTTTGTTATATGACGTTAGCAAGTGATGGGTATATTATAAATCTGGGTTTATCTTAGTCTTGGTTTAAACCACTTTTTGTAATAAGCGCCTTTATGTTTAGGGTTCGATTCAAAATTCGTGTTTAGTTTTTTTTTAAGTTAAAACCCTGACAGCGTTAAAGGAAATAGGTTAACTGTTATTACCTACATTGTAGCTCATGCAGTTATTCAATTGTGTGCCAATCAGTACTAACACCTACAATACTGCTTAATCTTCCATGGTTAACAGTCATCATAGTGACAATTTTACTGTACCGAACTGGAGGGTTTTAAGGAAGTCGTTCTTCAGATCTTTGGGTTTTTTTTATTTAATAGGTTGTTAAAAAAGCCGTCGGCCAACCTGATGGAAATTGGTTACCGTCGTCTATATACAACACAAAAGCTCAGTTGCATCAAGTAACTATAACTGTTAACTTGCCATATTTACGTCAAAATTGTACTGATTTGAAAGACATTTTGGTATGGTTATAGTTAGTTGGTGCAACTGAGCCTTAGAAGTTAGCTGTTGTGTTGCCAACCTTAGAGATAAAGTTGGAAAGTCTCATGTAGGCACATGCTTGTAATTTCACCAGCACCCATACCCTTCAAACTGGAACAAAGCAATGCCACTTGGCAGTAGAAATGGATTGTAGTACTTCCTCGGACTCTTTCGCAAGAAACTCTACTACAATAAAAATCTACTAGTACTTATTACAGTTTATATGTTACACTAGCGGCCCGTCCCGGCTTCGCACGAGTGGACACATTTTTCATTTATGCTCCGCTCCTATTGGTCGTATCGTGATGTAATATAGCCTTTAACCTTCCTCGATAAATGGACTATCCAACACAAAAATATTTTTTTAATTCCAACCAGTAGTTCCTGAGATTAGCGCGTTCAAACAAACAAACAAACAAACTCTTCAGCTTTATAATATTAGTATAGATTTGTACGGGAACTGCCTCGTTGGTCTAGTGGTGGCAAGCGCGACTGCTGATCGTGAAGTCTTGGGTTCGATCCCCAGGTCGGGCAAAGTGTTAATGGCTTTTCCGTGTGGAATTCCTCGTTTGGATTTGTGCCCGGTTGATGGTAATAGGCTGCCCCCTATTACATGGGACTTAAACATAATGGTAAAATGAGGGTGTTACTATACACCTCTGCCCAACCCTTCGGGGAATACAGGCGTGATGTTGTTATGTTGTACGGTATGAAAGTTGATTAAAACATTTTATATGTCGATCTTATTACGTTTACATGTCTACGCTGTAAAGAAACATCCCGCCCTAAGTATCATGTTGTCGGCAACATCAAAGGCCCAGGGTGGCGCTTAACCCACGCGGCACTCACGCGCATGTTACATGAACACGTCATATGGAACATTGCTGACACACACCGTTTTAATTCCTTCGTTAACTCTTATATGGAAAACAATAAATGATTATGACTTAATAAACGTTTACTTGATACTTTTATTTTTTAATTTATTTCGGTATTAAAACGGCGTATGCGTTAAACGTAGCTACATAATTATCATCTCGGGTAATGTACAAAAGTATGATCATATTAAAAAAACTATAAAAATAAAAGCTTTTATTTACGTACGGGAACGTACCCATACTACGTGACCCGTTCAGGGGGGGGGGGGTCTTCAAAATACCACGCTTAGTCACAGGGGCACTTGGTCATATACTACGGGTAGTCACCGGGGGGGAGGTGGGTAAAAAAATTACAAAAATGGATCACGTAGTAAGTATGGGTACGTTCCCTAGGTACTTTTTAGGGATCAGCGATCAAGACGGAGGCGCTGGCCGTGCAGTCAACACAGTTTTATACACAGTCACAGTTTTATAATCCATACAGTTGGGCAACGCTTACACGGGCGGTGGCATCGCCCGACATCAAAGGCGTTGCCCAACTGTATGGATTGTAAAATTGTGACTTGTTGTGTCCGTTCTTTAACACCCATATTCTAAGACGTTCCTCCAAAACTTACTCGACTCGACTCCACCTCGACTCAGCCTTTTTCACTACCATCGGTAGTTATAGTTGACATAAACGTCCTCGACTCGAGATTTTTCCTCAGTCGAGGTAAGGAATCATCTGTCAAACTCAAGGTACCTCGGAACCTACCTTAAGGAAGGAAGTGTCAAAGTTCGTATGTAACAAAAAATAATTTTGAAGACTATCGAATATGCTTACGATAATCCTTACAACTATTTATCGCGGCGTTATTTGCGCGATGCAGATAAACAAAATTATGACGTAATGACTCCACTCTACCTTTGAGGACCCCTCAGTCGAGGAACCTCAAAGTTCACTCGAAATTGCGACTAAGAATACAATTTTGAAGGTGTTTTCGAGGCCGCCGGCCGTCCTGAGTCGAGTAAGTTTTGGAGGAATGTCTTAGAATATGGGTGTAAGGGTTTATAATATAGTTCACTGGCTCACTGTCACACCAAGTGTCTTGTGCGGGCAACACGTCTGTCTAGCATTACCTAACTCGCATTAGCGACTACTATTTGACAGCCACCCCACCACATGTGCGCAT
Organism: Amphipyra berbera; assembly: GCA_910594945.2. Taxonomy (NCBI): domain Eukaryota; kingdom Metazoa; phylum Arthropoda; class Insecta; order Lepidoptera; family Noctuidae; genus Amphipyra; species Amphipyra berbera. The sequence goes on along the minus strand of OU343144.1, from coordinate 6,484,423 downwards.
GAGACAATGTACATATCTATTAAATAGATACACTACATCAACTGTGTTGCCTGCGCGACTTGCGCCTCCGTGTACACCTTGGCTTACTGTTGGTGCTCCAAAAGGCAACAAAGGTTATTATCTCCTTAATATTAATTATATCATAGGCATCAGTGTCCTCAATCCAGTACGCTAATTAATAACAAATATACCTACTGCGTTCGCAAATCCATTCTGCAAAGCGTGGTGATCTAGCCATACTTTCCATTTATTCCAAAAACAACATTACATAACATCACGCCTTTATTCCTCGAAGGGTTGGCCATAGGTGTATAGTAACACCCTCATTTCACCGTTATATTTAAGTCCCACGTAATAGAGGGCGAGCCTATTGCCATCAACCGGGCACAAATTCAAACTCCGGGCTGCGACTGAGGAATTCCACACGGAAAAACCCTTACACTTTGCCCGATCTGGGGATCGAACTCAGGACCTCACGATCAGCAGTCGCACTTGCCACCACTAGATCAACGAGGCAGTTATTCCATTCTCGGATTTTTATTAAGTTCAAAATTTTGACAACTTTTCTATCCTCCACGCGTTCTTACTAAAGTAGTCTCGCTATACTGCCAGGAAATAGTTGCAGTAAAAAGTTATCTTCGTGTTATTGACACAAACTACAAAGTTAAAAGGCGAGGTGTTTACCGGGATTATGGCATTACCACCATGAGAACAATGGTTAGGATCACGTTCACACGTTTAAGACTTACGTACACGGTGGATTAGTCGATTGATTGTTGAAAAAATTAGTTTTAATATTAATTAAGATAAGGACGCGCTACGACCGACTTCTTTTTTTTCTTTTCTATTCGGCTGCTTGTAGATGGCCTTGCGGACCGTTTCTACGCAACCGGGCAGTTATTGGCGGGACCTGAAGGATCTCCAGCCAATGAGGACGAAGTAAAATAATGAACCTAAGCTAACTACTGCTCTAACATCATGACTACTAGCAACAACAGCACTAAGGGCGACTTCTAATGAAACTCAGACCTCGACTTACAGCCCTTACCCATTAACCAACATGATGAAAAATTCAAATTCTTCAGGTGTTCATGATAATGTGCACTGCAAAAGAGTGGAACTCACTACCTGCGTCTGTGTTCCCGAACGCATTCAACCTGAATGTCTTCAAAGTTAGAGTTAACAGGCTTCTTCTGGGTAAGCTCACTCCATCGTAGACTTTGTCTCTGTCTCCTCTGACCTAGACTAGAGTCAAGAGCAAACCCATTTCAAATAAAAAAAAATAAAAAAGATCTAGTAATTGCAGGAAGATTTCATCGACAGAGAGATGCTGCTGTGTCAATGTAATTAAATATTGTCACCTTGTACATCCTGGTTCATACATCATTAGCAACTTTTGTGTATAAATTATACCGCTTCTCGACACCAGCTTATGACGCGGTAAAATATTATCGATAAAGCGTGGATCGCATGGGCCGGCCCTAAAAAAATAATACTCTTGGAATTTTAAATATTTTAGCTCGATGATTTGATAGTTTTCTCAAATAATTTACCTCTCTGTGTTTTGATAGCGGTGAGGTATTTATGACGTGTAAATAAACACTGTCGCTTTGAGTTTTGTTTAAAGTGCAAATTAGTTGGTGAAAGTTAATAAGTAATAATGTATGTAACCTCACGTAGGAAGCCTTATGAGGTTGTAGAATGAAATGCCGACGGCAAAGTGATACGACGGACGGTACCTACCTACCTGTAAATTTTGTTTTGTTTTTTTATGATTATAGACTAATGATTTTCGTTTTAAGTAAACAGAAAATACTCTCAGTAGTAAGCAATATTTTTTTAATTATCTTTTTCTTTCGTCATTGTTTCAGTAAGCAATTTAAAAGTTGGGTAATAGAGGGTGAGGGAAGAGTTAGTATTTGAACTTTCACAATTTTAATATTACTAGCCAAAACATTACTAAGCTTGCAAATAACTGAAAGCATGGTTTACCTACTTTGGAAATCTGGAAAAACTTCAAGACGACGACTAATGGCGACTCTTATGATTTACCGAGCGTTATTTGGTTAAAATTAAGACTCTTTTATATCTTTACTAATAATAAAGCAATAACCCCATTACTTTGCATAGTAGACCCTCTCATAGGTGATTAGCTATCACAGGTAAAATAAATGCATGCGTGTACAAGGTTAGTCGGAAAGGGGGTACTAAGCCGAAAGGGTGTTAAAGTACCCATAATAATGGATAACTTTTGTTCTACAACTTTCCCCAATAGTCAATAGTTCAAGTGAAATAGCTGTTCAAAGATTTCATAAAAAAATACGCTAAATTCTATCTATCCTTAGCTATGATCATACGTGTTTACATTTTACGTCATATTTGGGGTCACGGATTAGAAACTCGACTTCTGAATTCATAACTAAAGCAGGGATGAAGAATTTTTGAAATAACTAAAATAAAAATAAAAACATGGAAAAAAAATCGAATTTTTAAATTTTAACACTTTCTTTAAAACAATCATCAGAGATACATTAAGTGGCTCGCGGCTTAGTACCCCCTTTCCGACTAACCTTGTATATGCCGTTTGGTAAGCAAAAATGCTACCGTTGGTAAGCAAAACGACTCGTTTTTGGCCATAGAAACCGGGCGTAAGAAGACATTTACAGGTAATATTTCTACTTAAAACAAGCGCCGCTCTACACATCTGATTCACAAGGAAGCTGACGCAAAAACGGTACCGACATCACCGTTCTTTTTAAACCCAACTTAAAGTACACGTTCGCGGTCCTTAAGTTACCTTAAGTGAGAGATTTGCCAACATTATCAACGTACTTAACCGACCGGATACCCAAGCAGTAAGTGTTTTAACACAGGAAGACAAAAAATTAAGCTTTTAACAGTTCATTAGACGCTTGACACGTTTTTAAGTTTTGTAAGTAGGTATTGTCAACAACTATTTGATAAAATAGAGACGAGCTGATGTTCTTTTTTTAATTAAAAAGTAACGCAACTATCATAGAGTAGAATTACATACATGTGACAACTTTTTTTTTTATACTTCTTGATTATTGTTAAAACTACACTTAAGGGGGATCTCTCAAATGAGAGCTGTTTATTAATACGAGCCTTAGAGTAGCTAAAAGAAGCCTAAGAGGATTGCAATAAGCTGTTGATGACAAAGACCCAAATAATATAACAAATACTACTCATCTTTACATAGTACTAGCTGTGTCCTCACGGCTCCGCCCGTAGCCTATGTTACTCAGTGATAATGTAGCTTTCTAACGGCAAAAGAATTTTTGAAATCGGTCCAGTAGTTTTTAAGTTTATTCGTTACATACAAAAATACAAATCTTTCCTCTTTATAATATTAGTATAGATATAGATAAAACAAAGTCGCTCCCGCTGTCTGTACGCTTAGATCTTTTAAACTACACAACGGGTTTTAATGCAGTTTTCAGCAATAGATAGAGTGATTCAAGAGGAAGGTTTATATGCCCCACATTAGTATCTACATTGCACCCATGCGAAGCCGGGATAGGTCGCTAATATAATATAATACTCTACTTCTTGTCGTGTGGTTAGTGACTAACCTGATGACAGAGTTTATGCTGCCCATGGGCCTCTGACTTGGCTTCACATGCCGTCGAGAAATATCTCTCAGGTAAGCCGGTTTCCTCACGATGTTCTTCTTTACCGTTTTTAAGCAGCTGATAATTATACAATACGCACATGAATCCGAAAAGTCAGAGGTGCGTGCCTTGGGTTCGATCTCGAGACCTATGATTTCGCAGTCCGACGGCCACACCACTAGGCTATCACTGTTACCTATAACTAATACTATGATGAAAAAGGTGGCAATGAAACTAAATTATACCTACAAATATATATAAATGTTCTATACGTTTACTGGTAAATGTGGTTCTCCAAAACTATTGGATAAGGTATAGCCACCTCTTTAGGTATAGCGACCCAATATCCAACCGCTTTCTATCTAAAATATGCAAACAACATAAGTACCACTGTGCAGCCAAATAAAACGTCATACAAAGGCTAGAAAGAGACGGCAGTAAAAGTTGTGCTCATACATTTTCACGTCTATATTCGACAAAGATTACTTTTACCATCTATCTTTAAACTTCGCACCTTATATCTTCGCAATAGAGTTCAAATTAACATAGAAGGTGGCAAAATCAAGTGGTGGGTATGTAAAAATGGCAGTGGCGCGAGTTTTCCGGGCGAAATTGGAAAAATATTCGTATTTTCACAATGGCGTCGAGGCGCGGCGTGCGCCAATTTGAATATAGATTAGAAAATGTGACTACGTGCACTCTAATATGTTTTTTTTAGTGATGTGCCGGGGATTTTGTCGATGGAACGTTGTATTTTTTTATTTACCTGGATTTTTTTCAAACCTACAGACATATTCCATAAGAATAATGAATAATCATCTTATTACTAGGTACATTTAACCTGCGCGATATTACCAGTCTCTATGTAGCTGAAATCTCAGAGTTTCTATCATTATTATTATCAAATAGAATAAAAACAAAATTTATCAAGAAAGGCCACCGTCCAAACTTTACATTATTTCTCCCTAGTTGTTAGTAGAAATCGGTTAGATAATAGTTTATAAGCTTTACCACTGTCTATTTATTAATTGCTACCATAATGTAAGATTCTGACGAAATTAATTTGTGAACTTCGTTTGAACTGGCATCAAGCGATAAAATAGACGCATTATAATTTCAAAAGCTCCCTTTCTTTTCCATCTGTTATCAAATTTCCAAATACTGAAACTACTCCTCAATTTCAAGATACCGTTAAATCTAGTTCTGTCACTGTCACTTTATGGCGAAATGACAGTGACAGCACGATTTTAAAGGCAACTTAAAATTGAGAAGCGTTTGACTTTGAGTATTTGGACAACAGTTTATTTTCTAAATAAGTCTTCTAAGCTCAATTTTGTGAACTACAAGATACTTTGGTACATCGAATCTCATATAGCTATCACAAAGCGCCAATCCCACTAGCAAGTTATCTATGCACTTTATTGTTCGCTTAGTTCGTAAAACTTGCAGAAGTCGACTTGCTGCGGGTGCGTCCAGTTTGAAAGTCAGTTCCACAAGTCAACTGACGCAGTAAAACTGGCGAGTGAATTTGGCGCTCAACATCACAAACCTTAGTTATCTTAAGACTCTTCTAAACGAAATAATGTCCCCCAATTATCGACATTAATTTTACCATCCCCTTGTCCCGTTCTCGTATAGCTACGAATGGTACTACGGTTGGTAATGGATTTCCTGCGCCCGCCCACTCGGAGCGTTCGTTCTGCTATTTTTGCTCACATAATAAAACCCATGGATTGGGCCAATTTATAGCTTATGTATGTACTTTGTAATGTAGGTATGCAGATTTTTTCTTTTTTACATTGTAGGGGAGGTTTTCGATTGTGTTTGTAGGGGGAAAAGTTGATTGATTTTCCTTAATTCGTTTGGTTCAGATAAAACTTATACTGAATGAGTTTTTTATTATTATATGTATATAATGTAGAGAACCTGGATGACCGAGCTTAGCTCGATTTTTTTTTGGCAAATCGACGTTTTCTAAAAATGAAACCTAGTTAGATCGATTTATCGCCCCCGAAACCCCTGTATACTAAATTTCATGAAAATCGTTGGAGCTGTTTCCGAGATTCAGATTATATATAGGTACCTATACAAGAATTACTCGTTTAAAGGTATTAGATTAGATAGATAGATTAGATATAAACCATATGACAGTCGTTACGGGTAGTCAGAAGCCCGAAAATCTGACAACCGGTCTAACCTTAGGATATCGACATTGCCCAGTGGGTTGCGGAGGTCTGATGGCAGTCGCTCCGCGTAAAATATTAGTGTTCAGCCGCATCTGGTTAGACTGGAAGCTGACCCCAACATAGTTGGGAAAATGCTAGTCAGAAAGATATATCTATATAAACGTTCCATTCTAGATACCTAGAATCGTTAGAAAACTTATATGTTGTTTATTGTTAACACATTCCATTAAAAAGCATGAATATTTTTACTTGTTTTAAAATGTCTAGAAAAAGTTGTAGCAAAAAGTTAGATTAGATACAACTCGATTTTTTATCTTACACGATCCAGGCATTACAACTCTAATAATCGCTATATAAAGTTATAACGGTGTTTAATGTAACCATATATTTTTTTTAAATATGATACTTTACTTTACACAACGATTATTGATAAGGGGGTTGATATTAATATCTATACTAATATTATAAAACTGAAGAGTTTGTTTGTTTGTTTGAACGCACTATTCTCAGGAACTACTGGTTGGAATTGAAAAATTCTTTTGAGTTGGATAGTGCATTTATCGAGGAAGGTTATAAGTTATATAACATCACGCTACGACCAATAGGAGCGGAGCATAAATGAAAAATGTTGCAAAAACGGGAAAAATGTCCACCCGTGCGAAGCCGGGACGGGCCGCTTGTTAAGTACGTATATTAAAGAAAAAAGAAATACAAAAACCTATTATAAAATCGAATCACCAATATCGCTAGTACATAGCATAAATACAATGTCAATACTTACTCGCGTTTTGTACAGCATAAAGTTTATTTTCATTATGGCGACATTTGTTTCGCTCGCAAGATGGCGCTCGCGACAGTGTCCCTTGTTTGGACAACGTCGAACTCGTTACTAACAGGGATGTCGAGTTACTAGATGTTTAGGTAATTTTAGTGTAATTGTGTTTTAAATAAAAATCGTATCTAAAATGGAAATAATCCTATTAGAGTGGCTGGTGGTTTCCAGTAAAATGAATCTAGGTACTTACTGCCTCTTTTTTAATGCGTATCAAAAGTCAGGAGGATGCGCAAGAGCATAACCTTATGCGCCAATGATATCGACACTCCCTTTGATATCCCTCTATGTGCAAAATCAAAATTTTACAGGAGAACAGTTTGAAAAGAATAATGGTTATAGCTTTTTAACCTCGCTCTTTCTGTTGCAAGACGCATGGCAATAGGTTCGCCTGCTATTACATGGGACTTAAAAGATATCGGTGAAATGAGGGTGTTACTATACACCTCTGCCTAACCCTTCGGGAAGTACAGACGTGATGTTATGTTATCCTGTCACTACAGAGTACAATTAACTTTAAAACATTATTTTTCCTGTTAAACTTAGTGCCGAATAACCTTCGATAGACATGATCAGGAATTATCGTATCAGTCGGAGTATATACAGTACCTACAAAGACTTTTTTTCTATTCGCCTGCTTGTAGATGGTCTTGCGGACCGTTTCTACGTAACCGGGCAGTTATTGGCGAGACCTGAGGGGTCTCCAACCAATGGGGACGAAAGTAAAATACTTAACATAAGCTAACTACTGCTACTAACATCATGACTACTAGCAACAACAGCACTAAGGGCGACCCCTACTGGGACTCGGACCTCGGCTTAGGGCGTTGCTGGCGAGAGGACTGGAAAGGAGACAGCTTGATGAGGGCTACATTAACGGTGTGACTGCGGAGTCAGAAAAGACGACCGGCTCCGCGGCTGCGGCGGGTGAGCACGGTGGATCAGAGACGAGTATAAAGATATTTCTTTTTTATGTAGGACCACTCGCAGTGCAACAACTCGCTTGAGGTTGATACTGCTTAACCGGACAATCCTGTGGTGGCCAAAAATTACTTTAAGGCCCCCAGCCAGGGCTTACAAACTAAGGATATAAATTAAATGACCGGACACTAAGGGCACCCCCTGTGGGGTTCAGGCCTCAGCTTAGTGCGTCATTGAGGGGGGGCAGCTAGGGTCGGGCTGGGTTGAATTAATTAGAGGCTGTTTTAACGCTACAGGCTCAGCTTCGCAGGCTGGCTCGTCGAGCAAGGGTCGGGCTATGATGTTACAAGGGGGACGCGGTGGGCGTCGGCGGCGGGGCCGGAGTCGCGGTCGGTATTTGTTTTTGAATTTTCTACGTGTACCTACTAGTTTCCCTACTACTCTCTTGCAGGAGGGTGATGGGGTCATCGGGTTGGAGGAGGGCGAGTCTGGGGCGTCTAATCTTAGTTATTTTTTAGAAGGGACGTATCGGGCGGCACTAGTATAATGACATAAGCTATGTTCCAATTTATACGAATTATGCGACTCGGTCAATTTATTTTGTGTCTTTATAATATTAGATAACTCCGGTTTCGTCCTCTTTGGATCAATTCCGAATAGGTCACTTAATTGGTCGCATAATTCGTACAAATACGGAAACATGAAGATTCTCGAGGCGCTATATCTGTTTGAAGGTACCTCCGAGTGGAAGATAAAACAGATCTCAAATTCTTTGCCACTTTAAGTTAACCCGCGTCTTAATTAGTTCATTATTTATACGTGAGACGAGCTCAACCAATAAATCGACTTGAAATTCCTAAGACGACACCTGGACCCATCATTTACGAAGATCTAATAAGGCAGTGCAGCTAGTTTGCTTGTAGGTTTCTAAATAACAGCAAGACAGTCTTGCGTTGAATTGTAATATACTTTTTTAACATTATGTACGAAACATAGTGTACACAACGGGTACCTAAAATATGTTATCTCATATATTTTCACCCAGTTAAGTCTGCATTACGATTAAAATGGAGAGGTCTAGTCTTCGCCGGCTACCTTAAAACTAAAAAAGAAATTCTAAAAAAATATGTCACTTCTAGCAGAGAAGCATCAGGGCTAGCGAACGGCCCTAAAATAAGACATCGTCTTCTCGACTCATATTTATTTTTATTTATTTATTTATGATTATTTGCATGGCCCGCGCTTCACCTGACAGCCGAGGCGCTATTGTTTTCCGAAATAATAACGAGAAATGGCGCTACGATTTATCTTTTTTATTTTTGTGTTTTTTTATACTTGTAACCCCGTCACGAAACCCTTAGCGGATCCTTAAGGTTGCCATGTATAAATTTTTGATCGTATTTTAAACAGAAATGGCGTTTGAATAGGTATAATAATAACGCTGAATGACGGTCCAAGATGTGTCTCCAATGAGAGATTGTTCTCACGAGTCGAGATGGGATATGGTTAGAAATGGCATTTGAATGAACTGAAGATAAGTTGGAATAGATTGAAAGAGATAGGTGTTGAAACGTATTAGACTTTAGACAAGGCATTTTAAGCAGCAAAAAGTCTACAAATCATAATCTATAAGAAAGCGATACCTACCTATTTTGTTTATTTGTATTCGAAGCTCTTCGTAAAAATCTTATGTTGGTATCACTGGTGTCCGTGATGAACAAAATACGAACAATAATCTATAGTTTTAATGAAAATGTTCTTGAAACATGCGAAACGATAAAGAACAGTTGAACTACCCGTAAGATGAACAGCGATTACATTAATGAGCAGATGATTCCATAGTAAATTTCCCAATATATTCCACTACCTTATAACTGGATAAACAAACAGGTGTATTGTAGTCTTTATGCCCTCTTACTACAGCCGAAATGCCTTTAAAACGCTCCGTAACAAAGTAGCTTTTTAACAAAAACTTATCATCCTACATAGTAGTTAATATCGATAATCCAATATCATCGCACGATAATACCACTTAACGCAGGATTAAGATGGCCGACGCACAATAAATACTGTTAAAATACCACAGAGCGGCATAATTAGCAACCACACAGGGTGGATTTGGAAATATGCAGCCGAGACACCATAAATCCAATTACAGGTGAATTAATTCGAATAATACGCGGCCATCTTTTTTTCTCGAAAATAAACAAATCGCACTATTTTTTGTTCTTACGCGCCCCGCTAAAAGGAGTCTCTTATAGTGATAAATAACGCTAATGGTTCTGTATATTTACATTTCAATTAAACCGTAGAATAAAAATTCCTTAATACGAGTATATTATTATCAGATTGTTCGGCAATTGTTTCTTACTTACTTTTAATTAAAAAGTTTTGCAAACATAATAAATAAATTGTAGTTCTATGTTATTTTAATAAGCCACTTCTTATTTTCAAATAATTCTAATGTTTATTTTTTTTTAAGAACAAAAATCCCTATTAAAATTGTAGTGTAGAGTTTAACTTTGAAATGCGCCGTATCCTTTAATTTTTTTGTTAATTCGTAGCGGGCAGGTAATGAATCGCCGGCCGCCTCATCGTGTCCCCAATAAATACTGGCTACTGGTTAATTGAAACATTATAAAGGAGATCTTATCGCCGCTCGAGCAAAGACACCGCGGACGGAACGGGACCCGATACGTTTTAGGAATGGGTCGTTCAATATTTTTACTTTTTTCTTTAAATTTTTAATGCCGGAACTTCTTAGAATTTCTGTATCTGTTAGTTGTACATGAAGTTAAAGATAGTGGATTTATTAAAACGTTTTGACTTCAGTCGGCCAGTAGCCACCCACCAAAACACGAGCTCAATGGGTAACAAAGCACTAACTTACATAAAATACAATAAGAGATCACAACAAAAACAATGAACACTTCTCCTAACAAGCCACCGTGCAAAACGGATACAAACTTATATTTTCAGTTGCAGACGACCTTATATCTGCAATTTGGTTGTTAAAATGCGATATATCAAGAGCAAAGTAAGTTTGGAGCGTATTAGCAGACATCCAGAATCACTTGGTCCCTTATTTAAGTTTACACAATGGGTTCGAGGGGTCAGTTTGTGTTGGTGTTGGAATTATAGTGCATTCGAGATAGGTTGGCGCGAGCGGCGGCGCGAAGAAGCCTGCAGCATATATTCTAATAGGCTATTAACATATAATGCCGCTGATTGGACGGATGCAGAGCGGCAGATGTGACATCGTATGCGCGGCACAGGTAATGTCAACATTTTAATCGCGTTTTATATTTCGATCGAAGAATTGTATTTTTAAATAATTTGGGAGCGTCGATTTTAGAACTTAGTCACGTTATAAAACCGTATTTCGATGTGCAGCTGCATCCTAGTTCTAGCTAATAAGCTAACAGTGTTAATGGGAAAACTTACTTATCGTTGAAGAGATCAGTTAGAAGATTCACGACTATTTTTAGCTTTGTTAATTTATGGGCTGCAAAGTGTTACAAGTATGCTTCAAAATTCATGTGTATTGTGGTTTTTTTTTATATAGAGACACCAATGTACCTATTTCCCTATGTAGGTAATAACACATCTTCGATCTTACCACTGTCTACGTAAGAATCAAAATCGAATTAAACAACTCAGATTTGTAAAGATAATTGTTCAATGATTGTTATTGCTTCATTTCAGATGTGAGAAAGGTCGCCAAAGGTTGAACGCGGCTGAGTCCGCGATGGCGCGCGATACGGTAGCAAATAGCGCTACTTTCTCGCGATTCACCTTACCTCACACTAGCTGCTGTTTGTCTGCCTAACTCTTATTAACCTATGAATTATAACCCAACAACTAAAAATTTACTCTAAACTCAACACAGTACGACTCAATTTACTTCTATCATATTTTATTTTATAAGCCATTTCAAAAAGAACACAATTCAAAATCTGAAAATCTTCATTCTATTTTCAAAACGACGTTACTGCAGCTTTATTTCAAATAAATACAGTTCTTACCACGACATTTTAAATTCGATATTCAAATAATAACAGACACGACACGGTTGCAGTTGCACTAGTCCGAATTATTTGAATAGATCTAGGAAATTGAACCTTTGTGACCAGAACATTGAGTTTAATTTTGATTTATACATGTAGTTTATGAATCGTTTTGATATTATGGTTGGTATGCATGAAGAGCAACACATAAACGCATTGTAGGTGCACAAGCATGCACCACGCTTTAGTACAACCTAAATAGGGGTGATCACTGTTGTGGAAAGAGCTCCTTGTATTTAATACATTAACATAAATAAAAGTTACAACAGTCGTGATGGTAATAAATCCTCCTTCACACTTCTTGGCCCTTAATGGGTCTGAGGGGCCGCATTCAGATACACCACTTATTAAGTTCAAACAACAATTGCTTAAAATATTTTTGCCAACTTTAGAAGTACCTACGCATTTGTTCTATTGTGAACAAAACCCAAAGTAATTGATAACACTCAATTGTTAATAAGATAACACCATACATAGAGTGCGCGCATTATAACTCTGCGCGCGACGGAGGGCGTGCTAAATGTTGCCATGATCGCAAAAATACAAAGTCCTACTTTTTAAGGAAAAGTAATATATTCGTGAGTATCAAAACTGGGCAGCCCTCTTGCGGTTTATTATATTTTAATTGAGCTAAGTTATGTTCGTTTAAATTTACTACCTATCAATTAAATTAATTAGTATTTTTACGTAATTTGCAAAGGAAAAGAACTAAGCTGATAAATGTGGCGTGAGTGAATAAGAACGCATTATGATTATTATCGTCTGATGAGGTAATCTTTATTATTATATTTTCTTTTATTCCTAAAATCAGGCAGATCTAGTGACAAAGTTAATAAAACGGCAACACTATGGCGGACCATGACTAGTTCCGATTTTGGCCGCGCGCAGAGTTATCTTGCGCGCACTCTAGCTACAGTTTATTAGCCCAGTGCAGCAACTAGATGAACAATTTGGAACAAAATTGATTTCAACAACTATTGAACAAAAAATATTGTATCCCTGTTGTTTCAGTAAGTTGTATTTTAGTACAAGGAGGAATAGAACGTTAAGGTAAAAATCCGTAGCCCACTGCAGGCAGCAGCAGTAGGCGATGTGTCGCCGCGACACTACTGGTTTCTATGTATTACCACAGTATAAAGTAGATTATTAGACTGTGGTATTACTATGAATTGCTTTGCGTAGCTAGCGACACGTCGCTTGCCGCTCGCAGTAGTGTCGCGGCGAGACGTCGCCTGCTGTTGCTGCCTGCAGTTCGCTACAGAATTCTACCTTTACTCAACTTCTCCCAAAATCTTCTGTAAACTCTGCACTATCTGTTACGACTACGAGTGCACTATACCACTGAACGATGAGACTCTAGGAAACATTACAAGACGGGGTCATAGGCGCTAAGAATAGGGATTTAAAGCGTCCATCAAGTGATGCAGCAGCATGTACTGGTCACGCGCTGCTGTGTACCACGAGGTGTACCGCACCGGTGTATTTGACTAGAGATCCCAGAGTTCCTCTCTTCTGTGCTTAGGACGACTACCGGGTCTTAGATGGTAAGAGTCCGACATACCCCTTAAAGGTTTCCACTCCACTCGAAAAATAGGGCTGATTGCGAGAAGGCCATCCAATTTGCGAGGAATATCCCCTTTTTGGGGTAGATCGGGTTTAGCAAAAGACTGTTGATGATGGTGATGACGATTTATTGATTAAAGCTCAGTAGATCTAACTCCGTGAAGTACCTATATTACCTCATGCGTAACACGCACTTGCGTGCTAGGCCGCCAGTCGTGCTCTTTGAAGGTTAAGGAGACGGTAAATCGAACATCACTCATCATGATGAATGGTATTGAGACGTGACATGTTACACAGACTATTGTTAATTAAGCATAGCTAATCCATGATGACTTCGTGCATTGGAGAAACTTTACAAACAAAATCGTTCTGCCTACCCATTTTCCAACTACGTTGGGGTCAGCTTCCAGTCTAACCAGATGCGGCTAAATACCAGTATTTTACACGGAGCGACTACTAAGGTTAGACTGGTTGTCAGACTTTCGGGCGTCTGACTACCCGTAACAACTGTCATAGGTATTCGTATGACACCCGGGACTGTCGGTTTAACGTGCTCTCCAAAGCACGGAGGGGTCTCGATGTGTAACTGGTAGTCACCCATCCAAGGACTGATCGCAGCAAACGTTGCTTAACCTCGCAAATCGTATGATCCACGCGGTCGTTAATAAGCTACGAGCTTATTTACGACCAGCTTATTAAATATTCAGTTTATTACAAAAAACTTATTAAGAACTTCTTGAAGATTTGAGAGAACTCTGAACGAAGTCTGAAGACTACTTAAGATGTAACATAAACTGGTGATAGTTGTCTTGCATGCTAGCGGGGAAATCTTCGGCGACTAATCAAATCCAAAAATGTAGGTAATCCAAGAAACCCTCTCCACGCAATCCCGCTGCAACCGCGTCGTGTGCGACAGAAATAATAGGCTAGCACACTGGGAGGTATTGAGACATCACCCGGTATTAACTGCTGATACCGCCCTACCGCCCGCCACCCCGCGCCCCTCCCCCCTGTACCGCGCCGCTCGTTATACGAACCTGTTGGTCGAGCTAGAATTAGATCTTGTTAGCCGTAATTAGGTATGGCTTGTTGTATGGAAGAATTGGGGTTAGGATTTGATTGACTGTGTATGTGTGTGTATGTATGTACCTATTGTGATACTTATGTTATTATCAAATCATCATCACCTCTCGTTAAAGTAACTTAGTATCAGTTGTGTGTTTAGTCTAACTTGACTCTTTCAGCCTGAAACTATACAAGGTTAGTCGGAAAGGGGGTACTAAGCCGAAAGGGTGTTTAAGTACCTATAATAAAGGATAACTTTTGTTCTACAAGTTTCCCCAAAAATCGATAGTTTAAGAGAAATAGCTTTTCAAAGATTTCGTAAAAAATATGCTAAAATCTATCTGTCCATAGCTATGATCCGCTGTGTTTATTATTTAGGTCATATTTGGGATCACGAATTAGAAACTATTTTTTTTGAATTCACAACTAAAGCAGGTATGTTTTTTTTAAATAACTAAATTAAAAATCTTTTTACATGCAAATAAAAATTATCGAATTTTTAAATTTTATCACTTGCTTTATAATAGTCATCAATGATACTTTAAGTGGCCCGCGGCTTAGTACCCCCTTTCCGACTAACCTTGTATATTAGGTACTGAAGAATTGTATTTCTTTTTCGTAAATCAAAATTTACAATAAAATTAGATGACGCCGATAGTACTTAAATTAATATCAAACACACAGGCAAAATTTAAATAATTAATGTAAGTACTTATCCAAAATGAATTATCGATTCGCACATTTGCATAATTAATCACCTCAAATTAAAAACACACATGCCACAATCGACAACACACTCAAACTAAAATCGAGCCGAAATCGAACCCGTTACACCACTTAAGAAACACCTTTCCTTTCCGCAACACAGTAGCTAAAAACGTACGTATTATTAACCGTCCACTCGGTCACATACGTTTAGGGTTACCAGACATCAGAATTTGTCCTGACATTTCAGGATTTTAGGCACTGGTCAGGATTATTTTTGATAATTAATTTAATAAAATATTCAATACTTATACAGCGTGTAAATGAAATCATGTAGTTCCTTCAAACCTCGTGATGTACCGCTGACATAGATTAACTCTGCACGAGATACTTTTGGATTCAATAAAATAAAAAATTACTAGAAGTAAACATGTGTTCTTAACGTGAGGCATTTTAGCGCCCCGAGTTAAATGAACGCGCGGCGAACGATAGCCGCGCAAATCGTTTGGGGCGCTAAAATGCCTCGCGTTAAGAACACATGTTCAATTCATGTATTTTTTTTATTGTTTCCTTTTTATCTCGTGCAGGATTAATCTAAGTCAGCGGTACATCACGAGGTTTGAAGGAGTTACATGATCGGGAGGCACGGCAGTGCCCCCGCCAAGTCGAGCGCGAAGCAAACACTGCCGTACCATCCTTTACTGGAACCATTTCGCCGCATTTTCAGGCCCCTATTTGAGAACCTCTGGATAAGACCAGAACGCAGAAATTTTCGTCATCCAGTAAGCTATAATCACATACTTAAAATCCAAAATTTCAAGTCTGTAGGTCTTTTAGTTCCGAAGTTAAGCGAAAGCAAGTTTCGCATTTATGACACTCACTCACTCATGATCATCAGAATAGAACTAGTACTTCCCATAAAATCAAAGAGCTGAAATTTGGTACAGAGTTAGGGTTTAATGGCCACATAAAGGGAAAACTATAAAAACTAGGATAATCGAGGATCTGGAGTACCTGGCGACCCTGATTAGAAAACACAAGAGCCCAACCAAACTATTAGAGATCGACATACCGCCTTTACAAAAAATATTCAACTAGGTAGGCCGCTTCATTTGATGTCAAAAATAAAAAGAAAAAAGAAAAGAAAGATTTGTAATAATAAAAAAACTACTCCTAAAAAGAAAAAAACTGTCAAATAAGAAAATCTAATAAAATAAATCAATATGCCCACGTTTCTACAAAAAGAAGTCAAATCCCACCAAAAACATTCTGTAAAAAACTAGCCAAGTCTCGATGGAGCTGCTTGTTTATCTCTAAAAAGTAATGAAATCTAGACAAAGTCGTGCCAAGTCTAAGGTTCCTCACTGAGATTTCTTTATTATTATAGTTAATGTTGTGTGACTTGGCCGTTGAAGGGTACACAAGGGTACAAAACCAGGTGCTCCATGACACCATTGCACCAATCTGTCGCCAGAACCGCTACCCATTGACGATGGAAAATTGCCACTTGGAAAACGTTGATTCAATAACCAGTCAATTGTAGGCTTGATAAAGCTGCGTATTTCAATAATACTTATGTATAGGCGAGCCTAAAACAAATAGTATAAAAAAAACCAGTACAGACGGACTTCTAATCATTGATAGAAGTCCGTCTGTACCTGTCCTGTTGACTTGTACCCACTAACGTATAAAGAATGTTCAACGGCCAAGTCACACAACATTAACTATAATAATAAAGAAATCTCAGTAAGGAACCTTAGACTTGGCACGACCTTGTCTAGATTTCATTACTTTTTAGAGATAAACAAGCAGCTCCATCGAGACTTGGCTAGTTTTTTACAGAATGTTTTTGGTGGGATGTCGTTTACACCCTGTATACTTTTTTAATTGTTAGAATGTTTATGCTCATATTTGGGATAATAATCAACTCAAGTTGCACAATAATATTGAATACAATCAAAAACTCAAAAGACTGCTCTGCCTAGCCTTTTCCCAACTATGTTGGGGTCAGCTTCCAATCTAACTAGATGCGGCAAAATACCAGCATTTTACACGTAGCGACTGTCATCAGACTTCCGCAAACCCATTACTGGGCAATGCCAATATTCTAAGATTCAAAAGAACTCAAAAGACCCACTAATTACTTATACAAAAATCTTTGATATCGTGTTTGCCATAGTGAACTTAAATTACAATAATGTCAACACATTTTTGTCAGGACTTTTCAGTTTTACATCTGGTAACCCTAAATACGATGGCTCAATCTGGCTAAATTATTCAAAAGCCATTAAGAGGAACGGCTTTTAGCCACTAATCGTGCCGTTTCCGCCACTGGTCAGTAATTATCGCTCTTAAGTCTTACACCAACTTTATTTATCTTGCCGCCTTTTTTTCTACATTTTATTCGGTTGGTACTACGTTTTTAGTGTGGATAGACGTGGGTGTTTTGTTGTTGGTATACATGGAGGGGTTAGGTGGTGAAGCTTTTTACGAGTTAGGGGTTAGATGTAGGTAATAGTTGATTAAGTTTATTTTTATTCGGTTAAAAGATAAACGGTACCTTGAAATTGGTGTCGATTCTGTGGCACATTTTGACTAAACGCAACTGTCACTTTCTTTTTCTATTGAAACAGAAAGAGACAAACACCCTTAGTTTAGTTTAGTCCTGTCAAAGCGTGTAACAGAATCGACACCATCGTATCTTAGAGATATTATTAGTAAATGTTTAAATTTATCGTCAAAAATGCTTTTAAAGTGTATCACTTTAAAATGTCTAGACTAGACCATCTAACGGTTTATTAAATCAAGTCTTAATAAAACTCAGATCTTAACCATCAACTCCATGTTCTGCCTAACTTTTTCTCAACTGTGTTGGTGTCAGCTTCCAGTCTAACCAGATGCAGCTGAATACCAATATTTTATACGGAGCGACTGCCATCAGACCTCCGCAACTCAGTTACTGGGCAATGCCGATATCCTTAACTAAGTTTTAACCATCAACTCCAAACACAACAAAAAATATTCAGTGTTGATTTTCAGTGCTGAAAGTTTGAACTAAAACTCAACTGAATTATCTACCGCTACTCCATGTAAACCTGACGAGTATTTTCTATTAAGAAGCGCTAACAGCATTAGTAAAACATGTTAAAAATACTCTTCCGTTGACATCGCGAGTGGCGCTCCCTATGATGGTGGCAGGGCGATGCAATGCGCCGGCGCAACCGCTTGACATCGTAAACGGCTACAGCTGACGATTAATTTTGTTTTATTTTGTTTCTGTATTAGCCAAACGGGGCACGAAAAATTACAAAAGACGTTTGTCGATTCTTATATTTAAATAGTTCTATATAATAGCCAATGCTTAGAAAGGTCCAAGATTCCATTGAATCTGGACTTGTGAATAAGGATGTTTAACCGTGGCGTGCATTGCATATAGGCAATTAAGCAGTGCCTACCTAATAAGATTTAATTAACTACTCCATCTTTAACTATTACTATAAATAAAATAAGCGTGTATGGCTATTATTTCTTTTGGTCAGAATCTTATTTAAATGCGCTTAAGCGTACAGTTGAAAGGCGACATCGCTAGTGCCTGCCTACCTAGTCCGAAAACCAATGCACGCCACTGATGTTTGATCCTGTTCACAGAAATATATATCAGTTGCACAATACTGTTCGGGCTTGCACGTGCCCGATACTTCCTTTCATTTCAAACTCTATTCCAATTCTCTTCTCTCGGTACGAGCTATACGTGAATAGCTCATGCCGTGATGATAACATCAGCCAGTCAGCAAGGTCGGTAGCGAGGCTTACTGCCCAGGGTGTGTCGGACGTATTTAAGTACCGTCACTCCACTATTATATAGACAGCAGTGATAGCCTAGTGGTGTGACCTTCGGACTGCCAAGTCATAGGTCTCGAGTTCGAACCAACCTCTGACTTTTCGGATTAATGTGCGTATTGTTTAATTATCACTTGCTTAAAAACGGTGAAAGAAAACATCGTGAGGAAACCGGCATGCCTGAGAGATATTTCTCGACGGCATGTGAAGCCAAGTCAGAGGCCCATGGGCGGCATAAATTCTGACACTAGGTTAGTCACTAACCACACGAAAAGAAGAAGAGTCCACTATTGGACTACCTTTCCAAAATTATGTCATAACATTCAGTTGTCTGCCTCATACCTTCCTTCTGCCTAGCCTATCCCCAACAATGTTGGGGTCAGCTTCCAGTCTAACCAGATGCGGATGAATAATTGCGGTTGGTAATTAGCTACGAGGTACTACGTAATGACTATGGTGACAATTCAAAATGCTGTTTGTGACTGGTTTGAGGGACTGAAGAAGGAACCTAGAGTGGTTAGTAGTGATGCATGAGGCAGACAACTGGTCTAACCTTAGGATATCGGCATTGCATAGTAACTGGGTTGCGGAGGTCTGATGGCAGTCGCTCCGTGTAGAATACTGGTATTCAGCCGCATCTGGTTAGGCTGGAAGCTGACCCCAACATAGTTAGGGAAAAGCTAGACAGAAAAATCATTACTGATAGTATCACGCTTGCCAGTTCAATAGAAGTGAAATTCTGCGTCAACCTGGGCTTAAATTGTCACTATATCATCGTCACTTCATCACGCTGGCACGCTGGCACGCTGTCACTGTCACGGCCGGCTCATAAACGTGTTTGTTTTATTTCATGTCACAACTTTATTTATTGGTTGTTTAACGACCGCCTGATGAGGTGATGACGACTGGGATGGGATGTGATGTGCTTGTCTCTGGTAATGTGTCGCATCCTGTTAAATTATGAGCGTAAGGACTCGGTTAACTGCTGTTTTAATTATAGTTAGATAGTTGTAAGTCTTTAGGTTAGCTTAAACGCCGATTGATGGTTCTATCTATACTAATATTATAAAGAGGAAAGATTTGTATCTTTGTATGTAACGAATAAACTTAAAAACTACTGGACCGATTTCAAAAATTCTTTTGCCGTTAGAAAGCTACATTATCACTGAGTAACATAGGCTACGGGCGGAGCGTGAGGACACAGCTAGTTTTTTATATAGTAACAGTAACATACATAACATCACGCCTGTATTCCCCGAAGGGTTGGGCAGAGGTGTATAGTAATACTCTCATTTCGCCGTTATGTTTAAGTCCCATGTAATATGGGGCGAGCCTAGTCTCCTTTTAACAACGAAATTGTTACTATCAAAACTAAACTGCCTCGTTGGTCTAGTGGTGGAGCGCGATTGCTGATCATGAGGTCCTGGGTTCGATCCCCAAGTCGGGCAAAATGTGATCGGGGGGCACGGCAGTGCCCCCGCCAAGTTGAGCGCGAAGCAAACACTGCCGTACCATCCTTTACTGGAACCATTTCGCCGCATTTTCAGGCCCCTATTTGAGAACCTCTGGATAATACCAGAACGCAGAAATTTTCGTCATCCAGTAAGCTATAATCACATACTTAAAATCCAAAATTTCAAGTCTGTAGGTCTTTTAGTTCCGAAGTTAAGCGAAAGCAAGTTTCGCATTTATGACACTCACTCACTCATGATCATCAGAATAGAACTAGTACTTCCCATAAACTTAGAGAGCTGAAATTTGGTACAGAGTTAGGGTTTAATGGCCACATAAAGGGAAAACTATAAAAACTAGGATAATCGAAGATCTGGAGTACCTGGTGACCCTGATTAGAAAACACAAGAGCCCAACCAAACTATTAGAGATCGACATACCGCCTTTACAAAAAATATTAAACTTGGTAGGCCGCTTCATTTGATGTCAAAAAAAAAAACAATATGCCCCACGATACTACAAAAAGAAGTGAAATCCCACCAAAAACATTCTGTAAAAAACTAGCCAAGTCTCTATGGAGCTGCTTGTTTATCTCTAAAAAGTAATGAAATCTAGACAAAATCGTGCCCAGTCTAAGGTTCCTTACTGAGATTTCTTTATTATTATAGTTAATGTTGTGAGACTTGGCCGTTGAACATTATTTATACGTTAGTGGGTACAAGTCAACGGGACAGGTACAGACGGACTTCTATCAATGATTAGAAGTCCGTCTGTACTGGATTTTTTTTTATACTGTTTGTTTTAGGCTTGCCTATACATAAGTATTATTGAAATACGCAGCTTTATCAAGCCTACAATTGACTGGTTATTGAATCAACGTTTTCCAAGTGGCAATTTTCCATCGTCAATGGGTAGCGGTTCTGGCGACAGATTGGTGCAATGGTGTCATGGAGCACCTGGTTTTGTACCCTTGTGTACCCTTCAACGGCCAAGTCACACAACATTAACTATAATAATAAAGAAATCGCAGTAAGGAACCTTAGACTGGGCACGACTTTGTCTAGATTTCATTACTTTTTAGAGATAAACAAGCAGCTCCATAGAGACTTGGCCAGTTTTTTACAGAATTGGGTTTTTCAGTATGCAATTCCTCAGTAGCAGCCCGGAGTTTGGATTTGTGCCCGGTTGATGGCAGCAGGCTCGCCCCTTATTACATGAGACTTTAAACACAACGGCGAAGTTAGGGTATTACTATACACCTCTGCCTAACCTTCGGAGAATACAGGCGTGATGTTATGTGATGGCAAATTATGGAAAGGTGTAACTTTTAATGACAACGCCAAACAGCGGAGTCAGTTTTCCTCAGAATTTGTAGGTCATAGATTAGTTGCATAATTTAACTCTATCTTTCTTACACACTCACAACAAAAAGAGACAAATATATTATTCAGTTTAGCGAGTTCACGAAAATTATTGCTGTTTTCGTAATTAGCGCGAATTCATACAAAAAGTCACATCAAGACAGTGGCGGTCCGTAGGTGAGGTGTCATGACCCCCCCCCCCCCCCAAATCGTACGCGTGAATTGACAAACGTCCTAAAAATTGATAATTTACAAAAAAAAAGTTTGTGAAATACATGCTAATTTGCTCAACTTATTTTACTGTTAATATGACATCCCCCCCCCCCCCCCTCCTCCAAAGCCTTTGACAGAGACCGCGCCTGCATCGAGACAGATACCATCCGCTTTGCCAATCACTCATGCGCTTAAAATGCTACGACACAGATATTCTGCAATAAAACCCATAAAATTATATAATACCCATAAAATTGAGTATTTATAAGCCACATAATATTTTTTTATTCCCACACAAATTCATTTTTAAACCGAAACCAATGTTATTAATTTATCTGAGACTAAGTAATTAACGCGGCCTTAAAATAAAAAGGAGTTTCCTTTTAATTTTTGTCTTCAAATTTTATAAAGAGCCAATTTGCAATTTGCCAAAACCAATCACAATAATTTTTACTTTTAATTACTACTCACGTCAAACGTAAAAGGAAATAAGAAAAAAATAATTACAAACGTATGCTTTTCGCTCGTTTTAATTAAATCTCAGCAATTTGAGTCTAATTTGTAATGGAATAAAGTTTAAAATCAGGAAAAGGTAACGAATGGTTGGTAAAAGATAATTTTGTTTGAAACAATAACTCCATTTGTCAGAGATCTATAGTTGGACCCCCACTAGGGACCCGCCCACCTATTATGCTGGCCCAAAATAAAATTTATCTTTTTTTTTAAGATATCTTAATTATCATAAAAATATAATAAGGTTGCCGGAAGATGTCGGGTGCTGCCTCTTCTCGTTTAGGATGAAACAACAAATCTTTCTTTTTTGTGAACACCCTAACAATTAATTCGAATTTAGAGATCGTGACTTATTGTAGAGCTTCCAATTTTTATATTTTATTAATAACAGCAGTGATAGCCTAGTGGTTGAACATTCGCCTTCCATGCAGGAGGCTATTATATCTGAATTCGATCCCAGTCCATACCTATTACTCCTCGAATTCACGTGCGGATCAGAATTTGGTTATTACTTGCATGTCGTCTAAAAACACTGTGAAGTTCGAGGCGTAAACTAGTTTGACATCTCTAACTTAGTTCTTATTTATCACTGTCCTTTTCTGGCGCTGTTTGTGAGTAAAAGTTAGCAATTCTCTAATTTTAGTTAAATTGGTGAACAAGAGAATATGAACCAGTGTTTGTCTTACACATTCTAAATAAATTTAAAAAATCGGTAGTTATACATAATCAGACCATTACTGTCCCACTGCTGGGCACAGAGCCTCTTCTCAGAATAGGAAGGGTTTAGGCCTTAGTCTACCACGCTGGCCTGGGACCGGGGTGGGGGACTACACACACCATCAAGAACTTCATGGAGTCCTCTCAGGTGTGCAGGTTTCCTTACGACATACCTACCTATTCCTTCACCGTTAACGCAAGTGATAATCAAATTTTGATCCGTACATGAATTCGAAAAGTCAGAGGTGTGGGCCGGGGTCGAACTTAAACCTTAGACTTCAGGTACCTATATTATTTAGTTTGATAAAAAAAATATAAGTGCCCCAAATATGTGCGAAATCTATAATGTTTATAAAATAATGATCCAAATCCCTAATAGGTACTCATTTCGACTCTTTTGGCTCCTAAAAGTTCTCCTTTAGTCCCTAAGAGCCCGTTCACACAACGGATCCGTTTTAACAGATCCGTTGGTACTGGATGTGTTACATCTGTACCGACGAATCACTTAAACAAATGGCAGCTGCGTCGCATCTGGCAGGCAGGATACGATAAAAATTACGGATCAAGTATTTTTACTGCATTCGGAATAATGTCGTGTATGTGAACTCGCTCATACAACTACAGGCGCCATCACCGAAATAAAAACGGATCCGCTAAAACGGGTCCTGTAAACAGTTTCTGTGTGAACTAAATGTAATTCGCCGCCTATCACAATATACTGAGCACACCGCACACTTGATAACCGATTACTACCCCCTTAAGATCGACTATAAAACGACCGCTGTGTGTTTAATACCGCGGGGAATCGAATCTACACCAAATTGATCGTAAACTTTTTATTGTTACTTTTTTAATATTTTTATACCAAAGTAATCTTGTTGTAATTAAAATTTCGCAGTATGGAGCATTTTATGTCTTGATTTGATTATTTATATTTTAGCAGTGCGACGTGTCCAGTCTTTGCCCGTTATATTTTTTTTAATATGTAGCGGGTCTGTTGTTTAATTACCAACCGCGCGATCATACAATATGCGAGGTTAAGTTGCGCTTACTGCGGTCAGTCTGTGGATGGGTAACCGTTCTTCACACATCAAGACCCCTCCATGCTTCGAAAAGCACGTTAAATAGTCGATCTCGGGTGTCATACGAATACCTATAACAGTCGTTACGGGAAGTCAGAAGCCCAAAAGTCTGACAACCGGTCTAACCTTTGGATATTGGCAGTCACTGGGTTGCGGAAGTCTGATGGCAGTCGCTCTGTGTAATTCTGGTATTCAGCCGCATCTGGTTAGACTGGAAGCTGACCCCAGCATAGTTGGGAAAAGGCTAGGCAGAATTAATGAAGTAGGTAATATTTATATAGGTAGGTAATAACAACAAGACGGCCAAATAATTTTAACGTTAATGGGTAGGTTACGGGTATGGTTAAAATTATTGGCAATATAGGTTAATTGTTAGCTCCGATCAATTGCAGTAAACACAATCATAAATTAAAGGCCAATAATGGTAGATAGCCTTTTTTTAGGGTTCCGTACCCAAAGGGTAAAACGGGACCCTAGTACTAAGACTCCACTTACTTTGAGCACAAAGCCCAAACTGCGGCCAAAAAACTGAGCATCCTAAATAGAGTGAAGCGATACTTTACGCCTGGACAGCTTGTGACTCTTTATAAAGCGCAAGTCCGATCCTGCATGGAGTATTGCAACCACCTTTGGGATGGCTCAGCAAAATATCAACTTGCCGCGCTTGATTCAGTGGAACGCAGAGCTAGGAGGCTCATTGGCGACGAAAAACTGGTGGATGCCAAGCTTCACAGCTTGGCTCATCGCCGCAAGGTTGCCTGCTTGTCGGTCTTCTATAGACTGTACTTCGGAGAGTGTGCTCAAGAACTCCACAACCTCATCCCACCGGCCCCCTTCTACCATCGGACATCTAGACGCACTGCAAGTTACCATACATATTTAGTTGCCATTCCACCAATTCACACTAAGCGCTTCCAAACATCCTTCGTAATGCGCACTGCAAAAGAGTGGAACTCACTACCTCCGTCTGTGTTTCCGAACGCATTCAACCTGAATCTCTCCAAAGTTAGAGTTACCAGACTTCTTCTGGGTAAGCTCACTTCATCGTAGACTTTGTCTCTGTCTCCTCTGACCTAGACTAGAGTTCAAGAGCAAACGAATTTTAAATTAAAAAAATTAAAAAAAACTCCGCTGTCCGTCCGTCCGTCTATCACCAGGCTGTATCTCATGAACAAACAAATACTATAAAACAGAATAAAATAAATATTTAAGGGGGCTCCCATACAACAAACGTGATTTTTTTTGCCGTTTT
Source organism: Amphipyra berbera (assembly GCA_910594945.2). Classification (NCBI taxonomy): domain Eukaryota; kingdom Metazoa; phylum Arthropoda; class Insecta; order Lepidoptera; family Noctuidae; genus Amphipyra; species Amphipyra berbera. The sequence continues at coordinate 6,459,022 of OU343144.1, read as the reverse complement.
TATAGATAATGGTACGGAACCCTTCGTGCGCGAGTCCGACTCGCACTTGGCCGGTTTTATTCTTCTATTCGACTGCTTGAAGATGGTCTTGCAGACCGTTTCTACGTAACCGAGCAGTTAATGACGAGACCTGATGGGTCTCCAACCAGTGGGGTAGCAGATAGCCAGTCTACAGTTGAATTAAATAGTGTTAACCAATTTATTTCAATAGATTTTATTTGATCAGTTTCAGGTGAATGTTACTACTGCCAAACCATCTGATTTACAAGTATCTTTTATCGCCTCTTCAAATACCTAAGAGAAAGTACTAAGAATGAAGCTTATTCTTAACTGAAAAGCATTGTAATACCTAATAGAAAGCGAAGGTGCAAACAGCAAAAGAAAAATAAATTAACTACTTTCTGAAAATAAAAAACATTCTTCCTTCCATAAACAAAGCAATCGAAATAGAACATAATCATAAACCAAATTAAAAAATAAACAATTACGAACTTCCTAAGTTCCTATCTCAAATCAGACTAAATTCTATTTTCAAATAAAAAGTTTGCCCTATTCATAAAAAAGAAAAAATGCGACGCAATCTGAGCAAAAAACTTACGAACGACCTCTAGCGTTCATATTTCACACTAATTATGTGACATCACAAATAAAATCGATTATTATACTGTGAAGTTTTTGATGCGATTTTTACAAAACTATAAATAATGTCGCCATGGCAGGTGAAGACAGGAGTGTGGGACATTCGAGATCTGGCACAAAAAATCTCTTTATGTCTTGTGATTTTGGTCAGTTTTATCTTTTAACAAAATATAGACCTCTGGGTGTACCGTGAAATAGTTCACTTTAGGAAGTTTATAGAGCTGTTTAAACCACCTTATATAATTTCTTTCTTTTCTTTTCTTTTCTTTCTCAAAAAGTATCTTTGATTATGAAATAGGTAAATTCCGCTCAGATTATAGCAGCCCGCTACTGGACACCGACTGAGATCTTGGACTTCTCGAGAGACAGACAGCACTCATGGTAAGTTACTTGGTTTTCCTACTATAAGTAGAGAAAGAACCTCCACCTTCAGTGACCATAGAAGCTGGATATGACATGAGGATTACGCAATGATTCTTATTTCTAGATGCGAATATGATCATGTAATTTCTGTTGTTAACATACCAATTAAATAATTTTTGATCTTTCAAATTTTCGTTTGTTTTTACTATACCTAGCATAAAAATCATTTTTCAACAATCGGTAACCCAGCTCCATACAATTCCAAAGGATCAGGTAAAAGTCGAATTTTTTTAGCAATGTTTTTTGGTAGCAAGCGAGTCGAGATCGTTAAGTGAAAAAGGACCTGTTTCGGCTCTTTTGTGGGCTATGTTAGTAGCCGGTAGCGACGATACGACACTGCCATTATCAGCCTAATTAATCGTACCAACGGACCAATTTTAAAGTATATGGATTGAGATAGTATGAGCGAACAATCTCGGCTAATTTGAAAGAACGCAAATTGGCGAAGCGGCATACTGTATATAAGTATGGGTCATTTAGATGTGCGTTGAGTGCGATAAATTTATGTTTAAATTTTAGAGTTGTTTTTGGCAGGAAGTGGCACTTTGTACCGTCGGTTTTAAAGCGTTTTTTGAGAGACTAATTCAATAAGTGTTTTGCCATAATTTGGATCAAAGTTACCGATGATATTTTTTATTCTTTATTAAGAGCTAGTAGGCTGGCTAAAATCTGTTCGTTTGATTTAGTTTTTTCATGGTACCGCGTATTTCAATCTTCTTTTCGTGTGATTTGTGACTAACCTGGTGTCGTTTATGCCGCCCATGGGCCTCTAACTTGGCTTCACATGCCGTCGAGAAATATCTCTCAGGCATACCGGTTTACTCACGATGTTTTCCTTCACCGTTTTTAAGCAAGTGATAATTATACAAAACGCACATGAATCCGAAAAAACAGAGGCCATAGGTTCGAAGTCGAGACCTATGACTTGGCAGTCCGATGGTCACACCACTGGGCTATCACTAATTTCAATTATAGACGTGAGTCTGAATTTCTTTAATTGGTAGAATTATATACCTACTAATTTTCTGTAGGTACGTATTGAATCGTAAAGCTTATTCCATTAGTAATATCAGTTAAAACTTTCGAGTAAAAGAATTTGAATTCATGACCACTCAATCAGTAACCCAACACCATAGCCGCTGGACTATTGTCACTTCACAAGTTTTCATTTTACTTTCACCAAAATCGACATAAGCTGCCCGCAAAATGGACGCGCGGCTTCTTACAAAATAAATAAAATAAACTCACTGTTTTGATGACATTGGCGTTATATATCGCGACATTGTCCTCGCATGGTTTATGGGACCCATATCAAATTGGTAGCCATGGAGTTCAGGCACTGCGACGTGTGTTAGTCGTTCATATATTTAAGCTTTGAAAACGACGTTTTGAACTGGTTAAATATGGCGTTGCTGGTATGACATACGTGTTTTGTTAGTATATCGGGATTGCCGAGTAACAGGGTTGCGGAGGTTTGATGGTAGTAGCTCCGTGTAACATACTGGTATTCAGCCGCATCTGGTTAGACTGGAAGCTGACTTCAACATAGTTGGAAAAGGCTAGGAGGAAGAGAGATGAGACGCGTTTTGTTAGTGCGGAAAATTATTTGCAAATATCGCAAATGACTGACGTGAAAAATGTTGTATTGCTAATCTGGCGTAATTACTCGGCTCCTTTTATTTTAAAGTTCTTTACGTAATTCTCTACGTATGACATCCTTGGGCACTTCTAACTTAGACGGCAATGCTATTTTTGGAATACACTCCGGTTTAATTCCATACCTACTTAATACAAAATTTGCCCACGTTATAAGTAGTACCTGGATGACCGAGCTTAGCTCGGTTTCTTTTTGGTAAATCGACGTTTTCTAAAAATGAAACCTAGCTAGATCGATTTTTCGCCCCCGAAACCCCCTGCATACCCACTAAATTTCATGAAAATTGTTGGAGCCGTTTCCGAGATTCAGATTATATATATATATATACATATAACAAAAATTGCTCGTTTAAAGGTATTAGATTAGATAGATATAATCGCACTATTTTGTTCAAGGTCGGATATATAAATCACCAGCAAACACACTCTTAATCTGACGTGCTGCAATACATCTGAGTTCTATTGGAAGTCGTCGGTGTCGCCGGAATGGGCTGGAAATTCATCAACATCACCATCATTGCTAAATAGTAATATTACTTACCTACCTGTTGCCATAGTTACGGATTTAACAACCCAGAGACGACCACTGCTCAATATGGACCGCTCTAAGCCACTTTAATCACTATTCCTGTGAAGATGGCTAATCGCGACTGTTAAGCATAGAGTCCTGGATTCGATCCCCAGGTCGGGCAAAGTGATATTGGGTTTTTCCATTAGGAATTTCTTAGTAGCAGCCCGGAGTTTGGATTTGTGCCTGGTTAATGGCAATAGGCTCGCCCCCTATTACATGGGACTTAAATATAACTGTCGAAACGAGGGTGTTAGGGCATTCTTCGAAAAATATTAACAAAAATTGACAACGTCATTAGCATCATCCCAAAGTTAAGAATGCAGATGTTTAATACTATAATTATGATAATGAAAACTCAAACTATACCGCTGCCGTCAAGCAATAAGACAAGAATAAAAACAATCTGACAATACCATAACGATAACAACCCGGGAGAAGAATGATTTGTTAAAATACCTAATGTTAAAAAAATTCGAATATTCACCCCTAAAACACCTCTGCAGATCCCTTTGGGGAATATAAGGCGTGGTGTTATGTATGGCTAATCGCAACAAACTAGGCATATAAAAAGACTCACAAACTAATTTCACCTGTGATAGCTACTTCCATATAGGGTCTACTATGCAAACCTACGAGATCTTTGCTTCATTATTGGCAAAAATACAAAAAGTCTCAATGTTAACCAATAACGCTCCGTAAATTATAGGAACCGGACATTAGAGCCCCTTTGTCGCCCTTTACGACAACCCCTAGAGCTGCCTAACCCGCCAAATCCAATAGCAAGTTTTATGGCGCAAGTTGACTTGTGCAACCGACTTTCAAACTGTGACACATCCGCAGCAAGTCGACTTCTGCAAGTTTTACGAACTAAGCAAGCGCTTGCGTTCAATAACTTGTGCAATAAAACTTGTTAGTAAATTTGGCGCTTCGATAGTCGCCGGCACGTAACTTGGCAAGAGTAGAGAAGAGAATTCCTCTCCTTTTTTTCATTCTTCTGAACAGACATTTTTAAAAATAAATTATGGCAGTAACCATAGAATAATGACAAGTAATTTTAAAAAAATGACAATTTTTTGTTGCATTAAGTGTAATGCGCGAACTTACTCCCACTGCGCCAAAACCTTGCCAAGTTACGTGCAGACGACTATACTTAGCTTATATTCTGACTTACTAATAACTAGCCTAGCGTTTTCCTAACTACACGTCTTTTGGCCGGCTAACCTTAGAATATCGGCATTGCCCAGTAACTGGGTTGCGGAAGTCTGATGGCAGTCTCTCCGTGTAAAACACTGGTATTCAGCCGCATCTGGTTAGACTGGAAGCTGACTCCAACATAGTTTTCATTTTTTTTTTAAAACATTGCCCCACACTCGGATTTCTCCTGTATCGTGGTTGCGTTTACAGACACAAATCTTCACACGCACAAACATCCAGACCCGGAACAACTATCTGTAGGCCATACAAATATTTGTTCCGTGCGGGAATCGAACCTACGACCCGTAGCGCAGAAGCCGAACGCTCAGCCACTGCACCAAACGTGTCGTCAAAGGAAAAGGCTAGGCAGAACATGTCTTTTGGCCGACTTCTGTTCTAGCCTGATACGACTTAACAAGAGATGTTATTATTATCGTCAATTCACCAAAGTAACTTCTTGCTCCATTTAACAATATTACCTTTTGGCCAAAAATACTCAAACGCTACTCAATTTTAATTTGCCGTTAATGTCTTGCTGTCACTGTCACTTCGCCTTAAAGTGACAGTGACAGCGAGAGACTTAACGGTAACTTAAAATTGAGTATCGTTTGAGTATTTGGCCATTAAGCTACTATAATAGAAGACAACGCATTGATGATTCGTTTTTCTAATACATAATATAACATCACGCCTGTATTCCCCAAATGGTTGGGCAGAGGTGTATAGTAACACCCTCATTTCGCCGTTATGTTTAAGTCCCATGTAATAAGAGGCGAGCCTATTGGCATCAACAGAGCACAAATTATCCAAACTCCGGGATGCTACTGAGGAATTCCACACGGAAAAACCCAATAACACTTTGCCCCGCCTGGGGATCGAACCCAAGATCTGACGATCAGCAGGGGCTGCTACTGAGGAATTCCACACGGAAAAACCCAATAACACTTTGCCCCGCCTCGGGATCGAACCCAAGACCTCACGAACAGCAGTCGCGCTTGCCATCATTAGACCAACGATACAGGTGTCTAATGCACACCTGAAAAAAGCCGAAATTATAAAAAAAACCGTAGAGCTATAAAATCACTGCTCACATTAACTTCTGCCGATGACAAAACAAGATTAATGTCCAATAAAAACGTTCATATAAAAATTCATTCACGTTATTAATTCTTATAATATTGTCCTCATTTTGGACAAAAAATGAAGAATGTTACTCGGGTCCTATCCTTTATGACGGTGAATGAAATCGTTAGCCACACTTGAAGATATCCAAAAAGGCATACACCCGTATTCTAAGACGTTCCTGCAATACTTACTCGACTCATATTCGACGCAGGACGGCCTCGAAAACACCTTCAAAATTGTATCCTTAGTCGCAATTTCCAGTGAACTTCGAGGTTCCTCGAGAAGTAATTACGTCATAATTTGAATTATCTGCATCGCGCAAATAACGCCACGATAAATAGTTGTAAGGATTATCGTAAACATATTCGATAAAGTCTTCAAAATTCATTTTTGTTACAAACGAACTTTGACACTTCCTTCTTTAAGGTAGGTCCCGAGGTACCTTGAGTTTGACAGATGATTCCTTACCTCGACAGAGGAAAAATCTCGAGTCGAGGACGTTTATGTCAACTATAACTACCGATGGTAGTGAAAAACACTGAGTCGAGGTGGAGTCGAGTCGAGTAAGTTTTGGAGGAACGTCTTAGAATATGGGTGATAGTTTAGAAGTAGCTTTGTTGGTAGATCATAGGTTTAAAGTGTTTAAACCATTTGTATCGGTGTTTCCATTGGAGAAATTACAAGACCTTCCACAAGTAGAGACCGATTTGATGTAAAGATAAAAATGAAATTATCGGTACAGGAGATTAGGAAGAATTTGTTCAATAATATGAGTGGCAGTGATAGTGACTGTCTGACCATCGGCCTGCCAAATCATAGGTCTCGAGTTGGAACCCAAGGCACGCAGCTCTGACTTTTCGAATTCATATGCGTATTGTATAATTATCACTTGCTTAAAAACGGTGAAGGAAAACATCGTGAGGATACCGGATGCCTGAGAGATATTTCTCGACGGCATGTGAAGGCAAGTCAGAGGCCCATCGGCGGCATAAACTCTGACACCAGGTTAGTCACTAACCACACGGTATCTAGAACTTTGTAACAAATCCGTAAAATTATAAATTATTGTTCATCATCGACAGCTCTTTTAAAACTTTACCTTTGTAAAAATATTTATAAAACTAGTAGGAAGGTATTAAAACTTCCCACATAACTTTCAAATCAAATAGTAATAAGCAAAATTTTATAACCAAAAACACAGCAAGCAGTTACCTACAAAATTAAATAATACATGGCTGCCTCATTCAGCTGTCGGCAGTTTTCACAACGATGGAATCATTACTTTGCATTTTCGGGTCAATCATCTGAGCTTTAGAGTCAATCATCTGAGATTTCGGGTCAATTATCTTAGCTGCTGGGTCCATTTTCTGTTCTTTAGACTTCATGTGTGCCAAATACACCGTCCAAAGGAAGCTGGCAGCACTCACGAACACAATCCTGTTTTTCTCAGACACAAAATAAAAGTTTAAAGTTTGTGTCGTCGGCCAAAACACGACACCGATCTTGTAGGTCGGCCAAAACTTTTCTTTTACTTCGTTCCAGCAAGATTTGAGAGGCTTCATTTCGAGGAGACTCATGCCGAAGAAGAAGTATGCCATGGCTATAGGAGAGTAGGATACCTGTTCAATAGCGGCCCTGGTCACTGCTGTCATTAAATCCCTTCGTTTAAAGAAACGACTCGTATACTTCATCCAGCCGTAAAAAACGGGTGCCATGAAGAAGGCCCCGAAACATCCAAAGCGGGCAGCTCGCGCCCAGTTCGCGTTTTCAATAGTTGTTCCATGTTCTAAGTATTCCTGAGTGATGCTGCATGTGGGCCATATGATGGCGTAGGACAGCATGCCCCGAATCAATGGGAACTGCCCAGGCAGATGTAGTACTTTCGTTAGAATACCGGTCATTTTGAAAATATTTTTTTTTTTACATTTCGGCATCTATTATTTATTCCTCTCATCAATGTTTATTTCTCTTAGGTTATAAATTGACGTTTGTTTGTCACAGTTGAAGTATTTGCTTTATCCACAGAGTACTTTTGTGTGGTATTTGGCAAAGACCTTATGATTGCTACAGTATTTGGAATATTGTTTTATATATGTCTATGGTCAATGGTTGGAAAAGGCCAATTATTATTATGTATAGAGATACATTAATATAATGAAGGAATTGGCCTCCCAATGTCGCTTGTCTTAGATACCCTTGAGGTTTCGCTTAGGCTGGTTTTAGAGTCACGCTGACCGCACGCTGACCGTCGGCGCTGACAGCCGAAACGTATGAACTTCTAGGAAGCGTTTTAGAATAACGAGTAGCTATCAGCACGTGCGGTGGTCAGCCTGGAAGTGCAGTGAGCTGTCAGCACCGATGGTCAGCGTGACTCTAAAACCTGCCTAATTCTGCCCGGTGAAATAGAAGCAGTCCTAATAGGTAATCTATGAGCACATTAAGTCGCTGCACTCCTAATCATCTAATTTAGTCTTCGTAATAATTGCATTAAGTTTTTCATAACGTTTTGTAATTGATATATATATATTATATATCTATATATATTGTAATATCTATATATTTTATTATTTGTATATATGTATTTTATGTAATTTATATTTAACTTTTGATTTCCTAATATATTCAGTCCAAAATTGTCAACTCATCTTTTTCCTGTACCTACGTATTTTGATGCTTTTCTTTTTAACCCTAAGGTTGACTGGTAGAGAATGCCTTATGGCATTAAGTCCGTCTTATGTGCCACAATAGTGCATAGAAGTATAAATAAATAAATTAATTAATTAAGAAAAGTTCTTAAGGGTAGGCCTTGCCCTCGTGTTTGTTTCACGGTACAAAATAGGCATACGGCAATCGGCTCTTGCTCGGCGTAAAAGGTTGACTAGACCTTTAGTTGAGTTTTATCCCTATGCATGATTTCAAGTCTCGAACAAAGAAAACTTGTACTTGTAACAATATCTCCGCCAAACACAAGAACATGATTATTTGTTAGAACTCAAAACGTGACGTCAAATTACCCATTTAGTAATCTTGGCGAGCAATCGATTGCCCACCCACAGAGATGTAGGCTTAGAACAATCGAATAATTCGGTTCATACGATTATTTAGCTCGAGTGAATCGATTCGGTGATCGTCTTTGTGATAGGCGCGATGATTCAGCGAAAATTGACGCGCGTGCGGTCGCGGCACATGATTAGTCAATTAATTACTAATTAATCTGATATAGGTAGTTACTTGTTTAGATATTATAAAATGAAGAATTTTGAGAACACAGTGTTCATCAGGGTCTAGTAGTGTTTCGTTTTTTTTTTCATAGCTACATATATTATAATTAGCTTTGTTCCTATTATAATAGTTGATTCGTAGGTATCTATTTCTAATTAATATAATAACGCGTTATTCTATTTACCTACTTAGTTATTATACCTACCTACCCAATAAAAAATAAGCTTGAAAGTTAAGCTTTTTCTTTTAAAAATAGTAGATATTTACCTACTATATTTAAAAATCAATAAAATAGTACATACCACATAGGTACCTACCTAATAAAATTATTAAAAATAATGATACCGATTTAAATGCACCTCATAATTCTCATAATACTTAGGTACCTACCGCTAAAATCTTTGTTAAAGTTATGATTCGGCGTAGTTAGAGGAAGATTTTTTTTTCGCAAATCAATTAGAATCATAGGACTAATGTTATAACAAAATCTGTTTATTGAATTCACCTACTAGGAAACTATTTGGCTGTACTGAAAATAAATTGTAATTAACACCATCTTTTACATATAATACGAACTATTTATATACAGCGCCATCTATGATTCGAATTTGAATTCACTTAACAAGGTTGATAGCTATCTAGTTACGAATTTAATACCTAGATGTCACTGCTACCACCGCATTGGTTAGTTATGCTATTCGATAATAGATGGCGCTGCATGCTACAATCGGACATTCCGCGTTCATTATAATTTGTCATACGTCGGAACATGTCGCCGTTATTACAAGAATATCCCAATAAACGGTAGATGGAGGTTGTTGAGACTGAAACGTCACGAGAGCTCAATCAATTCATGTTTGTCAATAATTATGTCTTCAGTATTCCCAGGCCATAACGCAACTGTAGAATGCATAGGTATCTCCATTGATGGCCGCGCAGTGAACTGCTTGGTAGTCGACACAGTCGAAGCAATTCTTCAATGCTAATTTAATTTCAGTATGAGTTGCGAAGAGTATTATAAATTCGTTAAACGAAATCACAACTATTGTAAGTTCCTACCGGGTGAAATCATCTGATAGGTAGGTACTTAAATATAACAAACTAGCCGTGTCCTCACGGCTCCGCCCGTAGCCCATGTTACTCAGTGATAATATAGCTTTCTAACGGCAAAATAATTTTTGAAATCGGTCCAGTAGTTGTTAAGTTTATTCGTTACATACAAAAATACAAATCTTTCCTCTTTATAATATTAGTATAGATATAGTTGATTTGTTTTCCTATAGAAATCCGTTGTCGGGGTGTCCCGACGGGATCTCGGGGAAATATGGCAACCCTAGGCTATAACAGTTCTCTTAGTTTTTGATTAAAGCGAAGACACTTTGTTCACATGTTCTTTATAGGAACACCTGTTACATTACTCACACTATCATTATCTATAAGTACTAATATCATAAAGCTGAAGAATTTATTTGTTTGAACGCGCTAATCTCAGGAACTACAGGTTGAAATAGAAAAAATATTTTTGTGTTGGATAGTCCATTTATCGAGGAAGGTTATAGGCTATATAAAATCACGCTACGACCAATACGAGCGGAGCATAAATGTTTCAAAAACGGGAAAAACGTCCAACCGTGCGGAGCCGGGACGGGCCGCTAGTCTTGAATAAAATCCGTCTCGTCAGCGCGACGTTGTCGTCGTCACTTAGACTTACCGTGGCTTACACTTTTTGCTAGCAAAATGTCAACGAATTAAGGAGACCACTTGAGTTTCAAATCTCCCATCATAAACTTGCTACTTTATTACAAGAATTTTGACTGGTATACAGGAATTCTTTTTAGCTACATCGTCACAAGTTGACAACAACTTGAAATATTTTGTTAGTACTTAAGTATTATTTATGATACATTTTCTGTTATCGCTAAAGGGAGAGCCAATATAGGCTAAGTTATGGTATTGGCAAAAAAACTAGAATAGTTAAGTAAAATAGAGCAACCATTTTTTTTTATTCAGATACTTACACCTTTTTCTTGGCGCAACAGCTCTGTTACGCAATTAGTTTTCATACACATTAGACTTGAAAAGGACTTGTAATTGCAGAATATTATAATAGCAGTCCTCACTTATTTGCACTTAGAAAATTATTATTCTCTAAACATTACACGAAACCAATTCTGCAACGTACAATACCTACTCATACTGCAGCTCTACCAGATGTTACCCATCTGAAAGTAATGGTAATACCTATGTAGAGCCAACCAAATGTGTCCTAACTGATAGTTATGAATCCTAAGCGTCCATTACATGTTACATAATCATGTAAGTTTTAGATAGATAGATATACTTTATTGTGGGTACACTAAAAGAAATAAAACAGAAGGAGTACACGTTATTAAGAATAGTACAAATGGCGGTCTTATCGCTTAAAGCAATTTCTTCCAGACAACCTTTGGATGGAAAGAATTGTTAAGAAAATTATATAAAAAACAAAAAATTTATAAATAATATATACCTACCTATTATAATATATTTGATTTAATATATATTTTTAAATATATGTATTTGTTTTGCGAAACACAAGCAGGCAGCTTATGCTCTCTTCTCCAGGATTTAACGTTTTTTTTTACTTTAATGGATGTAATCTAGATCGATCGAAATGCTAGATCTGTGGAGTGTGGAGATCGTCACACACTGAAAATTGGGTTTTGTGTCATCCATTATTATTGAAAGGCTGTCATATAAACGATTTGACCAGCAATGCATAATCAGCGGAGAAAACTGTGTCAGATTTTCAATAATAAACATTTCTGAGTTGTGAAAAAAAATAACGACACTTCTAACCTACCGTATCTAGTCAAACTGCGCAGACTATTTAATAGCAGATTTTTTCTCTTATTTAAATAGGTACAATGAAAAACAAACAATATGCTACCACCATATAGCCTGCAAAGACGAGGGACAATGGCGGACAAATTGCGCGGACAAAGTGCAACCTTATTACAGTAATAATAAGAGCGCACCGCGGACATTTTGTCCGCCATTGTCCCTCGTCTGCGCAGGCCCTTAAAGTACATTCTACTAGAAGCAATTTTTTTAAAACAAATTCAACTGGTATAAGTTTAAATAATTGTTCTTCGAATGTCTCAAACTAATAATTGTTGAAAAGCCTTTCAAAATAAATTCAATACTAAGATTTGTTAAAAAATAGAATCCGCCTTCCGGACTTTAAATTCAGAAATGAACGGTCACTTTGCGACGGACAGACGAAAGGATGTGACGAAATTAAAAAGGTCATTGCTTTACTATGGAACCCCGAACCACGTAACAAAGACTCGATACATATACCTACCTACATAAACATAACATGATAGTCCACTACTGTCCCACTGCTGGGCACGGGCCTCTTCAAAATGAGAACGATTTAGGCCTTAGTCCACCAAGCTGGCCTGGTGCGGGTTGGCAGACTACACACACAATCGAGAACTTTATGGAGCCCTCTTAGGTGTGCAGGTTCCCTCACGATGTTTTCCTTCGCCGTTAACGTAAGTGATAATCAAATTCTGATCCGCACATGAATTCGAAAAATCAGAGGTACGGGCCGAGATCGAACTCAGACCCTCCTGCATGGAAGTCAAACGTTCAACCGCTAGGCTATCACTGCTACCTACATCTTCTTTACATAGTATAAAACAAAGTCGCTCCCGCTGTCTGTCTGTCCCTATGTATGCTTAGATCTTTAAAACTACGCAACGGATTTTGATGCGGTTGTTTTCAATAGATAGAGTGATTCAAGAGGAAGGTTTATATGCCCCAAATTAGTATCTACATTGCACCCGTGCGAAGCCGGGGCGGGTCGCTATAACCTAATATAATTTAATTACCGACGGACACTGTAAGGTCATGGCCGGTCGTGCGTAATGTCTGAACACACAACTCTGTTTGCTCGACAATCGATTCTAATGACGTTTACATTTTCATAAATCATAGCCACCCCTGTCTTGCGTGGCCCGCCCTTTCTGATTGCTCACTTGGCTCGGTAGCTGGGTGGTACAGCGGGATATTGAACATGCATAGCTATTTACGTAGCTATTAGGTAAGAAAATCTATATCAGGCCATATTCTTTGCGTTAATGCTAAGATTAGTAGTCGCAGAGACAAGCGTAGCCGAAGATTTGATATTTTAAATAATTGATATAAATAAAAACTAAGGTTCACTAAGACTTTTATCTAGACTTTTTATGATTTGAAACAATAGTGGTTGCAAATGCGACTGCTGAGCATGGGGTCCTGGGTTCGATCCCCAGGTCGGGCAAAGTGTTATTGGGTTTTTTCATCAAGAATTTCTCAGTAGCTGCCTGGAATCTGGATTTGTGCCCGTTTAATGGCAATAAGCTCACTCCCTAATACATGGGATTTAAATAACTAGTGAAACGAGGGTGTATTTATTAAAAACACCTCTGCCGAACCATTTGGGAAGTACCTACAAGGCGTGAGTTTGTTTTTTTTTTAATGTTCATTTAGCTAAGATTAATTTGTTTCTATAACTAGGTACCTACCTAATAATTCATTCAACCTCAAAGACTAATTTCAAATAAAAAAATAAAAGAAGGACTGCATTGTTTCTTCGGCTTCATATTACACTTTTGAACAAAAGTTTCGAGTTACGATCCGACTGACTACGGAAGACGTCAACTTTTTACGAGTCCGACTGACAATGATACTTTTGCGTGAAAAAATTAAGAAGTTGTAAAACTTTTATGTCTCATTCCGGTAAGTAGTTGGTGTTGATTTTAGTATTATTTATTTCGTAATAAAATAAAAGTAGTAGGTAAGTGAGAAGTGCTTAAGCATTTTATTTAAGTACCTAATAAATAGTTCCATAATCTTTACAGTTTAAGTAAGGTAGCAGATTAAATCTACTGAAATAATACTTCTTCTTCTTCCTGCCCTTATCCCACACTAGGTGGGGTCGGCACAACATGTATTTCATAAATCCATGTTGTTAGAGCTTTTGACTTATTGTTTTATGACCGGCCGCCTGCCTGACATCAACCCTCCTTGGGAATACTCGTTGCGCCGTCGTGCAGGTGACTCAATATGCTTGCTGATTTATGCACTGGGTCCCAAAATGATATGCTAGTCAATTTTATTGCCGACACCTTAGCAGACTATGTTCTTCTAGGTGGAGTATACTGAAATAATACTTACATACTTCAAATTATGTTGTAAACACACTCCTACATTCTCATCCGTCTTGATTTGATTTCTAAAGGCTCATTTACACGGAGCAAGCTTCTTGAAGCAAGTCTCATGCTATCTTTGTCTTTCTCTCCGACAAAAACAGAGATAGCATGAGACTTGCTTCAAGAAACTTGCTCCTTGTAAATGAGCCTTAAGTATCTACATAAATATTTTTAAAATTCTTATATTTAACTTGTGGTAGCCTAGCGGTTGCACGCTTGCCTTCCACGCAGGAGGGTCTGAGTTCGATCCCGGCCCGTACCTCTGACTTTTCGAATTCAAGTGCGCATCAGAATTTGACCACTTGCGTAAAGGAAAACATCGTGAGGAAACCTACTCACCTGAGAGGGCTCCATAAAGTTCTCGATAGTGTGTGAAGTCCGCCGACCCGCATTAGGCCAGCGTGGTGGACTAGGAGCTAAACCCTTCTCATTTTGAGAAGAGGCCCGTGCCTAGCAGTGCGATATTAATGGGCTGATTATGTTTATGTATATTTATTACAAACTTTTAAACTATCAGATACTTCGCGAAAATTAGTATGTAGATACTTTGACGACACGTTTGGTGCAGTGGCTGAGCGATTGGCTTCTGCGCTACGGGTCGTGGGTTCGATTCCCACACGGAAGAAATATTTGTATGACCTACAGTTGTTCCGAGTCTGGACGTTTGTCCATGTGAAGATTTGTGTCTGTAAACGCACCGACGATACAGAAGAATACCTAGTGTGGGGCAAAGTTTTATAAAAAAATAAAAACAAAATACAAAAAAACTTTCACTGGATTAAAAAAAATCATTTTATTTTTTCAGGAACATTGGTCGCGAAGGTTGATTCCTGCTGAGCTTACAATGTTAACAACTTCAAAACATAAAAGTACGAACCTAACCCTAGAATACTCACGTTAGTTGAGTCATTTGAAAAATGTCAACTTGTCTGTCATCGACCATGACCGATATCCGCGGCCGTGCCGTCGATAACCTTCAAGTGCTGACACTTGGGTATAAACAATTGTTTTGACACCTCCAACTCACACAAACAAACTATAAAGAAAGATTCATTACTAACAATGGGATTTTAATTTAGACGGTGTATTTCGATTGAGTTTATTTAAGCTGCCTCGTTGGTCTAGTGGTGGCAAGCGTGACTGCTGATCATGAGGCCTTGGGTTCGATCCCCAGGTCGGGCAAACGTTTTCCGTGTGGAATTCCTCAGTAGCAGCATGGAGTTT
This sequence comes from Amphipyra berbera, assembly GCA_910594945.2. Lineage (NCBI taxonomy): Eukaryota > Metazoa > Arthropoda > Insecta > Lepidoptera > Noctuidae > Amphipyra > Amphipyra berbera. The sequence continues at coordinate 6,443,728 of OU343144.1, read as the reverse complement.
GGATTTGTGCCGGGTTGATGGCAATAGGCTCGCCGCCTATTACATGGAACTTAAAAACATAACAGCGAATTGAGGGTGTTACTATACACCTCTGCCCAACCCTTCGGGGAATACAGGCGTGATGTTATGTTATGTTTTATTTACGTTTATACGACACCTACATCTCAGTCTTTGTTAGTTTTGGTCTAAATATGTGGACAACTTTATTGATTTGAATAATGATCATTGTTTGCTAACGGTAAAAGATTTTTTGAAATCGGTCCAGTAGTTTTTAAGTTTATTCGTTACATATAAAAATACAAATCTTTCCTCTTTATAATATTTGTATAGATGAAACTAACACTAGTCTAAGTTTATTGTCTAACACTTCAACACTGAAATATATTTTTGACTGGAATTGAGTTAAATTGAATTATTCTGACATAACCCGTGATAATATTAATGCCCCGCTCTTATGGCCAAAAACGAATCGTTATGCTTACCACTGGTAGGTAGCATTTTTTATTGCCTAACTAAGCATATAAATAGACTTGTAAGCTAATTTTACCTGTAATAGCTTCTAACATAATGGAGGATCTAATATGCAATACAATGTGATATTTGCTTAATTTTATTGGTGAAGATACAAGACTCTTAACTTTAACCAATAACGCTCGGTAAATTATAGGAATCGGTCATAAATGACTCCTCATCTCAAAGCTAAGATAGGAGTATAATCCAAGTAAAAATATGTATTAATAATTTCTCTACAAGTTTTAGAGTTTCCACTTCAATTGCACAGTTCAACTCGCACTTAACAATAGTATTGCTTACACACTATTATGAGATTGCGTGTGGCGGTGTATTGGTAAAACAATAATAATTATTTGTTTCTTTCGGAAACGACATCTTATTAAAACTACAAGTTATAAATTGTGATTTAATTACTTTTTAAAAGAAAATTTGATGAATTATGATCTTAGCACATTAAAATGGTAATCGGAACTTTATAAAAAAATAACAAAAAACATGTAAGGTGCTTTGTATGGGAATATTCCGAAAATTACGAATTACGACTAAACCAGGCAATATTTTTGGCTCTGGTAACATTACATTACATTGCATTACACATTCTAGCATTGTTACGTTGCCAGAGCAAAAAATATTGCCTGTTTTAGTAGAATTCCGTAATTTTCGGAATATTCCCATGTTCGTAATTACCCTGAAGCATGACACCTAATATCATGTTTTATTCCTTATTCACCTCGACATTTCGGCTGTTTTGCAACGGCCATGGTCTTTAGATGATTAAGTTTCAATTACTATTCTAATATGATTTAAAATCCCGTAAGTTCACAATAGATCATAATTAGGTATGTATAGGTATCAGTCACAAAAAGACAACGTTACTTTTTATATCTCGGGCAGAAAAAATGTTTTGTGCCGTTCCGATTTTCTATTGGTGGACGAGCAGTGATAGCCTAGTGGTGTGACCATCGGGCTGCCAAGTCATAAGTCTCGAGTTCGAACCTAAAGCACGCACCTCTGACTTTTCGGATTCATGTGCGTATTGTATAATTATCACTTGCTTAAAAACGGTGAAGGAAAACATCGTGAGGAAACCGACATGCCTGAGAGATATTTCTCGACGGCATGTGAAGCCAAGTCAGAGGCCCATGGGCGGCATAAACTCTGACACTAGGTTAATCACGAACGACACGAAAAAGAAAGAAGATTGGTGGACGAAAACAAAGGACCATAGGGGCAGGGTTTCTTCAATGAATCAGTGCATACAAAAAGCAACTTTAAGGTGGAAAGGCCGTTTTGACGATGTACCACATAAACATAACATCTAGCCTTACATTCCCCGAAGGGTGCGGCAGAGGTGTTTTAAAACAGCCTCATTTCGCCAGTTATGTTTAAGTCCCATGTAGGTAATAGGGGGCGAGCCTATTGCCATTAACCGGGCACAAATCCAGACTCCAGGCTGCTACTGAGAAATTACTAATGGAAAAACCCAATAACACTTTGCCTGAACTGGGGATCGAACTCAAGACCCCATGCTCAGCAGTTGCGCTTGCGACCACTAGACCAACAGGGCAAAGTCGATGTAGGTAGGTACCTATTCCATTAAAATAAAAGCTGGCGTGCGAATTTTGGTTTGGTCGGAATATGCTACATGTGGATAAAGACCACTCATCCATCATCATAGAACACTTATAAAAACTCAAAGAAAATCACTTGATCTTTAGAGACTTGTGGGATACGGGGATACCCCTAATTTTATCTGTCACAGCTCGGCAAGCATTATCTATATTATCTAATATTATAAAGCTGTAGAGTTTGTTTGTTTGTTTGAACGCGCTAATCTCAGGAACTAGTGGTTGGAATTGAAAAAATATGTTTGTGTTGGATAGACCATTTATTGAGGAAGGTTATAGGCTATATAATATCACGCTACGACCAATAGGAGCGGAGCATAAATGAAAAATGTTGCAAAAACGGGAAAAATGTCCACCCGTGCGAAGCCGGGACGGGCCTGGTTACTTATATTCTCTAACCCTGCTAGGTTTGTTTAGGGTAGATTTTAGATAGGTTACTGCTGAACGTCGCGCTAAATGCTCCATAAGTGTGCCCCAAGCGTGAATACCTTGTTGTAATATCGCTGAAACTTCTAGTGTCTGTCGGAGTGCACAAGCGCTCTACTGTACTATACAATATTTACTAACAGCCTAATCTTGACAGTGATTTGAGGTAATGTCGATTAAATATAAAATACCAAATAAAATGAAAAAATTTGGTTACCTAAATACACTAAAATTAAATGTTGTCTTAATAGTCTCAACTCAAAACGCAACTCTTCATCAATCCTAAATGTGGATCTCACACTTTTTTCAAAACCGACATAATTAAGTCATTAGCAAAATCAAAGAGCATCTCAACACCGAAATGAAATCATCCGCTTTATTTACACTCCGTAGTAAACACTCCTCACCGCAAACGAAAAGGACAGCGCTACACAAGTCCTTCTCAAGCTAGAACGCGACGGCGATATCCCCATAGCCCCGCCCACAACACACTAGGCATCGTGGATTGGCTTCGACCGCCAATCTATACACCATCAGTCTTCCATCGCTTGCCTTTTAAACCACAGCTTAATTACCACTCGGCTGTAAAACAATTAGTAAAACCAAAAAGTGACTAATGAAGTGACAGTGTAAGAAAAATGGAGAATTACGAACAACACAATGAAGTTTCCACTTCCTACAACAATAATAACTTGAAACACAACTATAACGACTGCAAAAACGACTTCTATCAGTTTGTCGATGTCACTTACTTGGATAAAGAAAAACAATTAGAAAATAAGGACTACATTTATGATCCGAAAAACTTTAGAGTGAAATTAGAAGATGGACAGATCAATCAGAACTTGACGACACCGTTTTCTGTGAAGGATATTTTAAACATTAATCAACCGAACTACAGTTATGACAGGAATGAAGCTTGGAAGTACAACGAAAGGGATCGAAGAGGCTATGAATACGAACAGGTGTACCAAGGCCAAGGGTATTGTCCTACCGAATATCTCGCTCAAGTGTACCCAAACGTTCCCGTACCTACAAATATTGAGCCATATTGGAACCAAGACGTGTACCACGATCACAAAATAGAAGAATATTACAGTTATAACCCATACTGCCATAATTTATATCATCAAAACTATGATCAGTATAATGAAGTTGTTCCTGGACCTCACGTTTCGGCTGAACCATCTTTGAAAGTGGACAATGTTGAAAGAGAGGCTTTGACCGTAACAAATTCTTTGATGGGACAGAAGAGAGTTAGTAGTGAGAAAGGTATCTGCACTCAGTTTTCTCCAGAGCAAATAGATAAAAATTCTGCGCTGTGCAGAAAAAATATAAGTAAGTCTCTATGCACCGTTCTGTAAACGTAATTTTTTTCTTAAATATATTCTGTATGTGTATATTGTTCAAAATCTCAAATAATATGTCAATCCATGGTTCAACGAATCGATTTTGATTTTGGTCGACATCAGAGCTAACTTTTTTGGAATATACACCGGGTCTGCATTGGTATGTAGCCCTCTTTCAACCATTTAAACCCCTTTAGATAACTTTACCGTATTTTCTAATAAGGTGCTTATCTTGTACTAACTCCTAATTTATTTGTCCACAGAAACGCCTACATGCGAAACCAAACAAGAAAGAAAAGACAAGAGCGCCAAAAGGAAACCTCGGATCCTCTTCTCACAAACCCAGGTCCACGCCTTAGAAGTTAGGTTCAGAAACCAAAGGTATCTCACTGCACCTGAGAGGGAACAACTAGCCGTCACCTTAAACTTGTCCCCTACACAGGTCAAGATTTGGTTTCAGAACAGAAGATACAAAAGTAAAAGGATAAAGTCTCCTGAAGTGTCCACCTCTACTGATGCAAAGCCAAGCAAAACATTGAACGGCAGAAAGATGTTTAAACCAGAAAATAGAGATGTTCAGCTACCAGCACCAAGCTATGAAACGTATAAAGAAACCAGATGTGACCATGAAAGATCTTATACCAATGACCAATTAAGCTCTACCATATACTTTGACGATAACCTAGCATACGACAATCAAAACGATAAGTATTTTAATAAACAATTAAATATGGACCATGTAGGGACCACTTCTGATATCCAAACTTTATATTCGACTGAAAATATATTAGTAAATGATCGTAAAGAAATATATGAGGAGCCTGAAATCAAAAAGTATTTCCCTTTAAATTTTGTTTGTTGATATTTTTGTTAAAAGAACTGCGCCATTTTAGACTGATTGCCAAAGAGTATTATATATTTTAGTATTAATTTTTGTTATTGTCTAGTTTTAGCGACTTCTCGTGCATGCCAGTACAATGAAGTATTACGATGCTACGCTAAACTATTAAATAGATTATAGGAACTGTTTTGTAAATAAAAATGTCTACTTTATGTGTGTGTTGTTTTCTTTGTTTAGTTATCTGATATTTTATAAATCAGCCCTAATATTCCGCTGAGTCAAAGGCTCTCTTTTTTATAAACATGAACATACTTTCCAAACCATAAACTGTATCCATTTTACCCTTAAAAACTTAGAATATAATTTTTTTATGGATTTTGGCATGCTTTGTAAAAAAAATCCCGAAATCAGATATATATTGCAAACAAAAACGTTTAAGTAGGTACATTGAATTAATCACTAACTATCCCACACTAAACAGTATTTTTAAAGCCCATAATATTATCAGAACAAGATAAAAATATTTAAATCTCTATTAACTGCATCCATCATAATAAAAGCCGCCCCATAACATATTACATAAACGTTAAAAAAAAGAACATAAAACAGAAAGTGTCTATCTCCTCAATGTTTCAGCATTTTTTCAGTTCAATTTGTAGAGATCGTTTTTATCTGAATTGCTACCATACCGCAGCGAACGAGGGTTGGTTGGTACGGACGAGCGGTTCACACGTGGCGTTTTAAACGCGCTTGTTTCATTTTTGGTAGATCTCAGCGACTGGTTAGATTTTAAAAAGAAGTTGTTCATGATATATTTTAAAATATTTTGCCGCGGAATTTACCTACCGGAATTTAGTATTTGTAGATAATATGTATTGTATAAACACGACCTGCAACAATATGGATATCTGTTGGAAGGATTTCACATAAATCAGACTACTGTTCTTACGATCTGACAAATAATCTAAAAAGCTTCTATATGATATGATAACATGAAGTAAAACTTCTAAAAGCAAACCCCCAATCAGAGCTGAGATATAAATAATATAGGTACCTAAACTTTTTGTTTGCTCTCTAGAATTCCAATGAAATTCATGAGTAGAAAATAGTATAGGTTTGTAGTATTTAGTAGTAAGTGGTTACTATTAAATCGAGACGTTGCTTGCACACCAAGTGCCCTTACCTATTTGAGAGATCTTCCAATAGCAGCTTAGATTGTAAGAGCTTAGTGTTCCAACCGTCAAGCGTCTCAAACGCTCATAAACCGCTCGTCTCCCGCGCCGCTTCCCCAACACGTCCCTGCAGGCGCCGGCGCCAAGCCGATAAGATATTGATTCCTACACGTGTCCACGTATATGGGACCTGCATCCATGGTGCCTATGGGAATGTAGGAACGCCACCTGTTCTTGTTCTCTAAAAGCTTTTATGTGCTAAGCGTGCGCGATGTGAAGAATACTTTTATGTTTTTTTTTTTACAAATAGCAATTTAGTTTATTTTTAGTTTTTGCAGATTTTTAGTGTTTAGTACCTACTTGTGAATTTAGGAGGTCGTATTTTTAAAAGTAGTAAATGCTATTTATGCCTTTTATACTTACTAATTTATTTATTTTGCACTGGTATCTACTCTTAATTGGTCATAATCTTTAAAAGTGCCATCAAATCTGTTAATTTCAATATCTATCAGTATTATTATTAATTTATCTCAATATTTAAATTAGGTACGTAAATGGCCTACAGATAATTGTTCGGGCTATGGGTGTTTGTGTGTATGAAGATTAGTAAAATAACCCACTAGGTATAGAAGAGAAATCCTAATAGGCGGCACTGTTTTTTTTTTTTAATTCTGTCCCAAAATTTAAACTTTCGATGTCTGTTGTATTTAAGTATTTCAATACTGCTTAAAATGAGAAACTCTGAAATTCAGAACTTGCCGTTCATGAATACCTACTGCTCATACTCATTCCTCCAGCTTGTCTTCATATGTATGAAAGTAAATGGAATTGGACGCCGGGAATAGTCCAGGAAAACGTTTGTCTAGAGAAAAATATTTAAGTTCTTTTGTCTACTTCTTTGACCACTTTTCTCTTAAAACGTAGTTGCGGTTTTGACCCGTGCAATCCGATCTCAAAACCGGATTTTGTATAAACCGTGCGATAGGTACGCCAATAACAGATAGGTAAGTAGTGAAAAGGGATAAAACATATTTTCTCTTTCAATAATTAATTTACATAACATAACATCACGCCTTGTATTCCCCGGAGGGTAAGGCAGAGGTGTTTAGTAACACCCTCGTTTCGCCAGTTAAGTTTAAGTCCCATGTAATAGGGTGTGAGCCTATTGCTATTAACCGGGCACAAATCCAGACTCCGGGCTGCTACTGAGGAATTCCACAAGGAAAAACCCAATAATACTTTGCCCGATTTGGAGATCGAACCCAGGACCTCACGATCAGCAGCCGCGCTTGTTATATTATAATTAATTTGTAAAAAAATATACCTTTCCACAAAAATCATTTCTATTGCCATTTATTTCTATAAACTTAAATAACACAATTTGTTGTATTCATCTCGCAAATCTGAAACAAATGTGTAACAAAATCTTCCAAATGAGTCTGCTCCAGAGCATTACGGCACCACGTAAGCCGTGTGCGCGGGCGCACGTGGGCGTTTGATGTATTAATATTGTGCTGCTTTTAAGGTTATCGCGGGTGGAAGGTGATCTGGCCCGATAGACCGATGCCATGCCACCAGAGAGTACACCTGACTGACAAGTTGGAATGGGAAGATATGACTTATTAGTCAGTACATTTAATATAATTCCAAGTGTTAAATAAAAAAAATTGTTAACTACTAAAAATATTAACGTGGGTAGGTATAATATTAATTTGTATTTTTTATTATGTACCGTTAAAATGTTAAAATTCGTATAATAATTCAATTAAAAAAGGTCTGTAGGTATGTTTTTATTAAATACTAGCCGTGTCCTCAATGCTCCGCCCGCGTAAGAACTTTTATTCCAGTAATAAAAATAGCCTATGTTACCCAGGGATAATAGATAGATAGATATACTTTATTGTACACTAAAAGAAATAAAAACAGAAGGAGTACACATTATTAAGAACAGTACAAATGGCGGTCTTATCGCTTAAAGCAATTTCTTCCAGACAACCTTTGGATGGAAAGAATTGTCAAGAAAAATATATAGGGTAGTTTGCAGCATACAAACGTATAACCTAATAAAAATCGACAATCAACTAAATCACTAAGTATATTATAATAATAATATAAGATAATAAATAAGTAAATAATGGTGGTTGTCGTCCGCTGTGGTTTTGTTTAGCCTTGAACCCTCTGAGCACATTATTGGAGGGTTCAGGGTTAGGCTACCGGTTGAGAAGAGGTGGTCAGGTAATATCCCACCTCCTTTACATGGACGATCTGAAACTCTTTGCCCCCAACAATTTGCAACTGGTGAAGTTACTGAAAATAACTGAAACTTTCAGTAATTCCATTAGGATGGAATTTGGTGTGGACAAATGTGCAGTCATGCATGTAAAACGAGGAGGGATTATGGAATCCGTGGGAACCCAACTCTCGGATTCCATACACCTTAGATCCCTCTCCTCAGCCGAAACCTACAAATACTTGGGCATGTCGGAGGCGTTAGGCATCAATGAGGCCGACATGAAGCAATCGTTACGGGAGCGTTTCTATGGCCGCCTGAAAAAAGTACTTAAAAGTCTTTTATCAGGCGGAAATAAGGTGCGCGCCTTTAACGGTTGGGTCATGCCGGTATTGATGTACTCCTTCGGCATTCTCAAGTGGACTCAGACTGAACTTGACGCCCTGGATAGGAGGGTCCGTGCGCTGCTGACTGCATACCGAATGCATCACCCACGTTCATCGGTGATGAGGCTGTACATTCCGAGGAAGTGTGGGGGTCGAGGCTTTCTAAATGCTAAGACCCTCCACAACCGCGAGGTGTGCAGCCTCAGGGAGTAGCCGCAGTGGACAAAGGATTCACCCCGCTCTCCTTGGCTAAAGAGAACTGGCGCAAGCCTGTAGTACTAGATACTAATGGCCGCAGGGAGGTATGGCAGAGCAAGGAGCTTCACGGACGCTTCTACCGAGCCCTTCATGGGCCCGATGTAGATTTCCTAGCGTCCGTAGCCTGGCTACGTTTCGGTGATCTCTTTGGGGAAACCGAAGGTTTTGTCTGTGCAATTATGGACGAAGTTATGATGACGAACAACTACCGGAAATATATTGTGAAGGACGGCACGGTTGACATCTGTCGGGCATGTCACTGTCCCGGTGAATCCATTTGACATATTATTTCTGGTTGTTCTCGTCTTGCTAACGGCGAGTATTTGCACAGACACAACCTAGTGGCTAGGATTATCCACCAGCAACTTGCTCTGAAATACAACCTTGTGGACGCAGAAGTACCATACTACAAGTATGTGCCCGACCCAGTTCTCGAGAATGGTCATATCACATTGTACTGGGATCGATCTATCATCACCGACAGGACTATTGTTGCCAATAAGCCTGACATAGTGGTGATAGATCGATCAGAGCGTCTCACAATGATTGTTGATGTCACTGTCCCACATGACGAGAACCTTGTGAAAGCCGAGAAAGATAAAGAAATTAAGTATCAAGACTTGGCACACGAGGTTGTCGACATGTGGGAGGTTGACTCAGCAGTCATTGTGCCGATAGTCGTTACGGCCAATGGCTTAATAGCCAAGAGCCTCGACCAACACCTGATGAGGCTCTCGTTGGGCAGCTGGATCAAGGGCCTGATACAGAAAGCGGTACTTCTGGACACGGCACGTATTGTCAGGAAGTTCCTCTCTCTGAGGCCCTGACCACCGGTAGCTTGGACCCTGTTCCCGATGCCGGTGGGCTACTATTTTTTATATTTTTAAATGTTTTTTATATTTTTTGTGGAAATATTTAAAAATATAATTTATATGTATATACAATGAATAAACGAAGTAAATAAAATAAATATAATATACTTATATACATATTTTAAATATATAAATATAATATATACCTACATACACTCAAATAAAAAACATACATATTTAATAATAATGTAGACAGCTACATTATTATTAAATATGTTAGAAAGCTACATGATCACAGGATAATGTAGCTTTCTAACGCCAAAATAATTTATGAAATCGGTCCAGTAGTTTTTAAGTTTATTCGTTACATACAAAAATACAAATCTTTCCTCTTTATAATATTAGTATAGAAAAAGGAATCAAAGGTTTTCTTGGAATACCGAAATCTCTTCTCCTCCTAGCCTTTCCCTAACTATGTCAGTGGAGTCAGTTTCCAGTCTAACCAGATGCGGCTGAATACCAGTATTTTACACGGAGCGACTGCCATCAGACCTCCGCAACCCAGTTACTGGGCAATTCCGATATCCTAAGGTTAGACCGCTTGGAATACCGAAATATGTAAGTATTTGAATTTTCAGTTTCAAAGGAAGTATAAGACGTTGCAGGATATTTCGAGCCGTTAAGAAAATACTTAGTTAAAATAAAACACGATTTTTTAATGTTTACTCTCCAAAGATAATGTTGTTTTAGTATTTACACACATCTAACTGCGACATTAATTAATTTCAGATCATTATGTGATTGTAACCAGACATTTTTTTTGGAATGCTAGTTTAAAAGTATGTCTGCTTAAAAAAAAATAGGTGCAAACTTTCTTTGAGTTTCTTACCAGTTAATCATAATATATTCATGTTTTCACGCAAAAAATATATTAACCCGTACAAAAACCTCTCGAATTCCACCATGTCGTGCGCGTGTACACCATTACTAAGCCCCCGTGCAGTGCGCGCGCTCGTTAGCTTTTATTTGGACGCCGGACTCCTGTTCCAGCCGCGCCGTACACTGGCGGCCACAAGAAATGTACAGCTAATTTAATATGAATAATGAGAGTGGACAAAGCTTGCGTGGCTTAGATACCTACTTGTCTACCAGATTGCATTATAAGTATTAAGAAGCGAGTAAGGGCCATACTTATTTTATTTGTTGAGGTAGGCACAGTAGAAATGCTGCTTACATCCTATGAAATATTGTATATTGCAATAATCATAATATAAATGAATAAGTACTTACCTAAGCTCCAGCGTTGTGATCAATCCTATGTCAATAGATCGGAATTGGTTTCAAGAATAGGTACTTAAGCTTGAAGATTCGCTAAAACAAAAGCATGGTTTATATAAAAAAAATATGCTAATTATTCTAAACGAGTTTTATTTCTTGAAGTTGGGGTCTTTTTAAAAGATTTTGTTAGCAGTGCTTACCTAGGCAAAAAAGCCGGGTGAAGTGACGTTTTAAATATGGCTCTTGTCAAACCAATAAAAAAACATTGATTTTTCAAATATGATCTAGCATACAATTTATAAAAAGCTTTCTGTATGAATAAAAAGCTTTCTTTTTTCTATGCCAGCGAAGATATTTAATACTGGTATTTTAATAGTATTTGTATAAAAAATATATATACTTCAATTCTGTTGACTGGGCGCCTTCTCTTGTCCCGCAGTGTACACTATGATCTTTCTCAGTGTTATCAGTGGTCGGTACATGTGCACAGTTTAATGTTCCCATTCGGTTTCATTCAATTAATTGCCGCGCGATGATGTGGCGGCCACGAATAAAATAAAATCATTGCTCCGATCGATTTGTTGCATTCTAAGAATTTTATGATATCGATATTTAATCGATTCGGGTTTGCTGGTATGTATGATGGTGTTACGTAGAAAAATGAATGAGTTACACGATAAATTCGAAACAGATTTTTTTCAACCGATTCTTTTGTCCGTCATTTGGGAATCTCTTAATTATCTCTTAATTTTTGCGACGGGACTGACTGAACTCTGAAACCTTTAGGGAAACAAAATTTTACTCGTATCAAGAGAACTTTTTTAGCAGCAAGGATAAAGATCTTTGTCTCTTCAAGTGAATAGTAGTTTTATTTAGGAAATTTACACTTCCCGGGATCTCCAAAAAATATACCTACCTAGGTAGTTACCCATACGAGGGTAGAAACCACCAAAACACAGTAACATAACGGTCCCAAAAAAAGTGAAAAAGCTCTTAAAAAGCGGTTGCAGTTGAAAAGGGCACGTTATCACGACGTGACAAGCGAGAGGTCACATACACATCACACGGATGGCAGGGATCCGCAAAAAATTCCAAAAACCCCGCCGGCGCCGCACCGCCTATAAATTATATTGGCATTTTGTCAATACGACGCCCCCGACCGCCCAAAAATTAGGTTTTTTTATAAATTGGAAGCTTGTCTTACGGTTGGTTAGATATTTAAAATATGAATTTATAAATATTTCGAAGTGGAAGTATGCGAGATTTCTTTCTTTTGCATTATTTGTTTGAATATCAAAAGCTAAAATTAATAAAACATTAGAATATTTCATTGATAAAAATCTTAGGTACCTACCTACTTATAAGATGAAAACTGCACCAAAATCTCCCAAATCGGGATTAGCATACAACCGAATAGTACCTATGTTCAATAGATCATTCATAATGAAAAAAAATCTCTACCTTTAAGTTCAGTTGCAATTTTAAATACTTAATATATTTTAAGAGGATAACTGTATTCACGAGAATACTGCTAACAAACTGCGCCATAGTTTGGCAGAAGATATGTATTAAAATCATAATTATGTATGTATAATCTTCTATTTTTTTAACAAAGGAAATGCGTGTAGTACCTGCTCTCAACCGGCGTGCGTCTAGGTATGACAAGATGTTGCACTGCTAGATCAATATAATGTATCAACTCAAAATTAAGCTTTTTTCAGAATCGACATAAAACTGATTACTTACTTCCTGTTATAGATTACAAATGAAGTAAATGAAATGAATTACGTGTGAAGATTTGTGTTCGTAATCGCACCCACGATACAGGAGAAATCATAGTGTGGGGCAACGTTTAAAAAAAATAGAAAAATTATCTCAAATTGATCAAATTTTGAGTTGATACAGTATTAATTTAGCAGTGCGATGTATGAGGCGAAAGGACTGTGTAAGGATCGTAGCATGTGGCGTTCTATAGTTTCTGCCTACCATGGGAAAAGGCGTGAGTTTATGTATGTACCTAATCTTCTATGAATGAATAAATAAAACATAAAAATATACCAACCAAAGAACTAACTAGTAGAACTAATCAGCTAACTTACAAAAACACCAGATTTTATTTCCTACATCCAATTTTGACCACAAAAAAAAACGAAACGGTCAATATGGCACGTCTATAAACAAAAACCAATATCACCGTAGGGGTCAATCCGGAGTCCGCACCGTGACCTGACGTGTGTCCGTAAAATTTGGCCAAGAGTTATTGCTTCCACACGGGCAAGCAGGCCACTTGGCGCCAATCACAAAAAATACACAAACATGATGCAAACGCGAGACAGATTCAGCATTTTTTTATTCGGATTATTGATCTTGTGACAGCGATCCTTTTGCACGTAGTGTCGTCATTATAATGCTAAGGCCCCTTTACGCTGTAGTCTAGATAACTGCTGCCATTAAGCTGCTGAGATTAAGCTTCTGATGGGATAATGTTGTTCAGCTACATTATACTATTTACTTCTTTACATAGTATAAAACAAGGTCGCTCCCGTTGTCTGTACGCTTAGATCTTTTAAACTACGCAACGGATTTTGATGCAGTTTTCAGCAATAGATAGAGTGATTCAAGAGGAAGGTTTATATGCCCCACATTAGTATCTACATTGCACCCGTGTAAAGCCGGGGCGGGTCGCTAGTAAATAATAAAAGAACAGAGTTCTAGGTTCAATTCAAACCAATATCACGCCTGTACTCCCCGAACGGTTGGGCAGAGGTGTAATACCTATAGTAACACCCTCATTTCGCCGTTATGTTAAAGTCCCATGTAATAGAGGGCGAGCCTATTGCCATCAACCGGGCACAAATCCAAACTCCGAGCTGCTACTGAGGAAGTTCCAAAAAACCCAGTAACACTTTGCCCGACCTGGGTGTCGAACCCAGGACTTCACGATCAACAGTCGCGCTTGCCACCACTAGACCAACGAGGCAGTCAGACCAACGAGGCAATTGTAACTGAAATTATTCTGGAAAAGAGCATGTTACTTATTAATGTACCTATTAGTTAATTTATATTGCCGAAAGAAAACTGCTTAATCCTTTTTCTTTGTCGGGAATTCTATATCCCAGCTTTTAAAAATACCTATGCTTAGTTATGAAGCTCGATTCAAGTATGAGTTTTGTATACAAATCTCTACTCACATCGTATCTTAAATCAAGATTCATAACAGAGCACCGTTTTAGAATACGGGCCCAAAACGTCCTGTATCCAGAAAGCAGGTCACTCTAAAATAGAGACAGGTCTGAGTACTTCTTCATACTTTTAATAAAATCCCGTGCGCCCTCCCCATTTTACCGCTGAATAATCAATTAAGTAAATGCAACGTAAATCTCCGTACACTACAACAGAGGGCGATTATCGTATCAATTACAGAATAAAACGCCGGTCAAACATGACGCGACCATGTGGTTTGTGTCAGGGGAAGCTATGGGACAGAGGGTTCCTTCCTGGTTATTGTGTATGTAGTTATGGTGTTATAATGGATGCTGGAAGGACTTTTTGATAATTTGGTTATAGGTAATTTATATAAATTACAAAAGAATACCAGATATAAAAAAACAGTACTCAGTATTGATTTTTTTCAGTGTAAGTACTTACCTATTTTTCTAATAGTTTGGAAAGCAGAAGAAAGGCTCACTTGATGGAAAGTGGTTATCATCGTCTATAGTCACCTACAACACCACGAGGATTGTTGATACGTTGTCAACCTTAGAAATAAAGTCAGAAAGTTTCAAGTGTCTGTAATTTCAGTGGGCACCTGTGTTGCTTTTAAACTGGAACACAGCAATGCTGCTTGGTGGCAGATAGGTATGGTGGCAGTACTTCCCCGGGAAAACGCATTCAATAGATCATTCACATACTACTACTAAAATGAAATAATAGTATAAAATTGTTGCGCTGAAAAAATTTCATGAAGCAACGCCATCTATTGGTCAATAGAAAAATATAATATAAGAATAAAACGTTATTTTAGAAAGAAATTAATAGTCAACGCTTATTATTTATTTTCAATAATAAACAAGAAGAGAAAATCACATTGTAAATAATTTTATGCATGTAAATTTAAGAAATAAATTAATTGTCACAATTTTACAAAAAGCGCCATCTCTTGTTGAATAGCTAAATTACAATTACTGTTCGTAAAGTGCTTTTGGAGCGGTGTAAAAGTTCTTCATAACGAACAATAGATGGCGCTATATGGCTACAAATTATACTGTTAATGCTCCTCACCTGAAGGCTTACTACTTTTTTATAATTTTTAATGTTTTCATTTTTTATAGAAATATTTAAAAAGTTGTAAACGATAGTAATGAATAAATGAAATAATAGCCCTAAACGTTTTAATGATTTCAGTAAGTTCATGAAATAAATAAATACTAGCTTTTATTAGAGGGCGTGGCCTCTTCTAGTTTCCGAAAAGCACACGAAAGCTATCGTAAGTTTACCTATCTGAATTTTGACCTCAAGACATTGACAGGGTCACTGTAGTATCGACTCAATAAGTAGGTAGTTAAACAATGCCGTGAATCATAATTATGTGATTTACGGGACAAGAAAAGGGTTAACAAATTAATGCTGATCGCTGAACTAGAAATAGAATGTACTTACTATGAACTTATTTTATTCCTTGATCGTCGGATAGAAATTGCTCAACCATACAAATCAATATCGACTGCCGTCGGATGCTAGCCATAAAATATTGTCAGGATACAGGTGTATAAGTACCTACCTTTGCTAATCCATCGGTTGGAATACAATATAGTTAGCAGTACATTAATCGCCTGCTACAAACAAGGGGAGACGAAAATCGGTACCTACCTACTTAGGTATATTTTTCATGATAGAGAACCAAACTTGAATAATTGAGGAGATAATGATAATGATGCGCCAAACATGTTCAATGAAAAGTTATTTTATTATTTTTTTAAAATGCTCTGCTCGACTACATGAAATTTTATTGTGATATTTTTTTCAGCCGGGTGGAACCGTTTAAATTTTCCTAGTTCAGTGTGCATTCATAATATTAGACTGTCTTCGGCTCTATAGATATAATAAAAAAGACGACGAAACTCATTCCCTCAAATGCAAATACCGCTCCCCTCTTCAAACACATCACGGCGAACGCATCCGAACAATCCGGAACGCATTAACTCGATTCTTCCTTTTGTGATCACTCGATTATCTTTTGTAAACCGATCGAGTGAATCAATTATACCTCTATCGGATTCAATTAACAACTCCTTTGTTTGATAAGTGCCACTTTTTTCTTTTGTTTGAAAATCGAATCGGTTTGAAAAAGCTTACTGATGTTCTTAATTGATTGTTCGCTTTTGAATTTAGAATTGGAGTGTTAAAAAATGCTGTTATGTTTAAAAATTATGATGTCTGTGGTAAGATTGTTTCCGGACCTATATTTTAGACAAATTAATACAAAACACCTAATCATTTTACTTAATAATCCTTATCATCATGCTGCTATAGGTAGTAGGTATTAGTAGGCTACTCACAAATAAGGAAGCTGTTGTAAGCGTTTTATATTTCATTTAGATGATGTTCGCTCAGGATGAGGATATCGGTTGCCATCAAGTGGCGTGCCACAGACCTACACACAGTTAGAAATGATTGAATTTGAATGATTATGTTCATTTGATGTTCTTCTTCTTCTCTCGCTTCGGCACGAACTATACCTACACTCATACCGTGGAGAACATACACAATATGTAACATAATTAATGCACATCCTGAAAGTAGTTTGTTCAGAGTCGTTTACTGAATCTACTTCAGCCATTTTTATTGTATATATTTTTATAAACGTGTTTTTTTTACTAATAAGTCTTTTAATTGGCACAACAAAAATTGAGTCTTATGTCAAGGGCATAAGACTGAATTTTAAATGAAGTTAACAATGAAAAAGTAATACTATTTTCTTGAATAAACAATATTTAAACACATAAAAATAAAATTTTTGTGTATGTATTATGATTATAACATAATATTCTAATTGGGGTGTTTGAGGGTGTGCGTTAATTATGTTACATGTTGTATATTAGCCTGACTGCCCAGGGTGCAGCGGAAGTAGGTACTTACTTATTATTAAGATTTGATGTTATTAAACTCCTCAAGTATTGATTTTCTTATAATTACTTAGAGATATCGTGTCAGATAATGCAGTTTCAACGATTTACAAGAGCTTTGAAGAGCCTAAAACTTTTAGGTAAGTTTGATTTTACTTTTCTCGCTTATTTTTGCGGCTATGTCTATTTTGCTAACTGCCTCGTTGGTCTAGTGGTGGCAAGCGCGACTGCTGATCGTGAGGTCCTGGGTTCAATCTCCGGGTCGGGCAAAGTATTATTGGGTTTGTCGGTGTGGAATTACTCAGTAGCAGTGCGGAGTTCGAATTTGTGCCCGGTTGATAGCAATAGGCTCGCCCCCTATTACATGAGACTTAGACATAACGACGAAATGATGGTGTTACTATACACCTCTGCACAACCCTTCGGGGAATACAAGGTGTGATTTATGTTATGTTTATTTTGCTTATGATTTTGAGTGTCATTATCCGCGATATAGCAAGATTATTATTCAACTTTCTCATATCTCGGAAATTAAATACTTACACATACTGTTATGAATTTTCTTTTGGATCTTCTTTTGATGAAGTTGGTATAATTGACTCTGGCCATTAGTCACCGTCTTTTTGAAACAAGGAAAGGAGATTTTTTAAATTTAATCCTACACCTTTTATCCTAGAGACTACATGCACCAAAATCCTATAAAAAAATATTCCATACATTTAAGCGACAGGCTGAACCTATTTACCTTATAAAAAAGTGTCTTACTTTAGCCTCTGCTCTCTTTTATTGTAAATTCACTTGACATTCTGTTTACTTCGAAACAGAAAACAAGCAACAATATACTTACAAATAGATCATAATAAAACTTCATTCCCCCATTTAATTACCAATCTATTCTACCGCCTCATAAACCTGTGTAACCATAAGTGGTTGAACCTAAGTGTTCATAAGTGCCGTGTTTGCGGTCAGCCGAGCCACATCGATATATCCGATTATGCCGATAATCAATCAATCGGTACAGCCGAGCATCGATTAAACTCGATTCATTATTAAGTGGGGGTTTAATTTGGGTTTTATTGTCTTTGGTATTGAGGTTAAGTATTTTATTTGGGTCGTTTGATTGGTTTAACTGAAACATGCATTGCTGTTTGCTATATTACAATTCAGAGATCAGATGTTACTGTAATGCTCGTGGCTAAGCGAGGTTAAGCTGCATTTGTCACGGTCAGTCCGTGGATGGGTAACCACTCGTTACACATCGAGATACCTTCGTGCCTCGGAGAGCACGTTAAACCGTCGGTCCCGGGTGTCATACGACTACCTGTAACAGTCGTTACCTACTGGTATTGAGAAGCCCGAAAGTCTGACAATCGGTCTAACTTTAGGATATCGGCATTGCCCAGTTACTAGGTTGCGGAGGTCTGATGGCAGTCGCTCTGTGTAAAATTATGGTATTCAGCCGCATCTGGTTAGATTGAAAGTATTTGAAAGCTGACTTCAAACATAGTCTCTCTCTATCACTCAAAGGTTTGCTGGTAGAAAACTCATTTTTGAGTTAAGCTCGCCTTTGTAAGTACATAACTTCACTTACCTAATTGTAGTTTTATTGCTGTAATTTTTCTTGTGTACAATAAAGAATAAGAATAAGAATAGTTGGGAAAACGCTAAAAAGATAGATCAGATGTTACTATAAAGAAAACCAACCAGGAATTGGTATACCTACCCACTTCATCATCATCGCCATCATGAGCTCAGCCTTTTCCTACGTTGAATCAGCTTCCATTTCAACCAGGTGATAGATGGATCAAAACTTACTTATGTCAATAGAATGCACAGTAGCGTCTCAACGACTGATGATTATGGCATTTTCCCCTTTCACCGTTCATTGTGGCGGTCATTGGGAGGCTCATGTTTACCAGTGGACGTTTACGGTCTGATATAACATAACATAACATCACGCCTGTATTCCCCGAAGGGTTGGGCAGAGGTGTATAGTAACATCCTCATTTCGCCGTTATGTTTAAGTCCCATGTAATAGGGGGCGAGCCTATTGCCGTCAACCAGGCATAAATCCGAACACTGGGCTGCTACTGAGAAATTCCATACGGAAAAACCCAATAACACTGCCCGACCCGGCGATCGATCCCAGGATCTCGCGATCAGCAGTCGCACTTGCCACCACTAGACCAATGAGGCAGTTACTTATAACGGCGAAATGAGGGTGTACAGGTGTGATGTTATGTTATGACTACTTAGTTCTGTTAGTTAAGTTAGTTACTTAGTTACTGGGGATTAGGGGATTACCGATGTCATAAGGACCGGTTGTCCGACTTTCGAGATTCGTCTGTGTGTTACGGCTGTCATAGATATTCCTTCGTATGACAACTGGGAATTAGTCAGACAAACAGTTCATTTACCTACTTATTTTATTATTTACTTACATATGAACATATTTTTATAAGTACTTAATAGTTCGTTATAACTTATAACAGCAGAACAGTTAAAATCCTCTCAACTTCAATTATTTTAAGCTCTCGTAATACTTAATATTGTTTGAGCGCTAATAATAATTATTAGCGCTCAAATAATATTGAGTAGGTAAGTACCTAAGTGTTAACATCATATTATTATAGTATTAACATCGTATTATTATTCAATTTATCAATAATAAAGTCAATTGAATAATAAGCATTATAATGTCAACTAAAGTAGGGCCATTTTAATAGGTCACTTCATCAAAATACTTATTTGCAACGGCAGCCATACTTACGCTATTATTATTTTTTTCAAAGTTAGAAGGCACAATTATAATATTTTTCAGCTACTAAATATATATTTATTTTAATAATGAAAAAGAAGACAATATTGCGACAATATTTAAATGGCCTTACTTTATGTACCTACTTACCTACCTATTTCACAAACACCTTTCTACTATTCCAAAATTAAATCTCGAGAAACAAGGAAACATCGCGATCTCTTCCAATTATAAAACGCTACCACAAAAACATCGGAACGGATTTTCCACATCCGAAAATTAAAAAAGAAAATTTATGTTGACACTTCTACTCACCCACTTCTTTTATTGGTCCGTCACAAGAGACGGTCGAACGTGATTGGTCGGTTTAAATGGGACTCTAATGAGGGAAAGGGACGGTGAAACTAGGGCAAGGGAGATGGGTATAAGTGCGAATGGGATAGATAGACACTTGTCAAGTACTTACAGATAAAGCGCGCGTTAACGGCGGGCGCCTAAGGAAATTGGATTATATGGACGATGCAACGAATTAGTGCGGCACCTGCGGATTGGTCGTGAAGAAAATGATTTACTGCAGTAATACTCTTATCTTAGATATTGATAATGCATAAAACAAGTAGTACATTTGATTAAACAACAAATGAAAAGCTGTATTTAAGATTGCATTGTTTGCGTTATGCTTAAAGTCGCTAAATATTATTTTGGTTAATATTTATCTGCGACCATTCATTTCCATTCAAGCACAAATCATCCAAGCTCGCTTTCATTATGAATCTATTTAAAAAAAACAATTGACGAATACGTATTGAGATAAAACCTAGAGAGTTAGTAATTATTGTTACCAATAGACGTTACAATAAGTTGGTAATAAGTGCAATGGTTACCAGCAGCGCGAAATCGATAATAGGTAAGTCATCTACCAAGAATTCTAATGTTTGTGCAATAAAATATCATAAATGACGCTAAGCCGAACTTGTGATTTTGTTCAATGAATTGAATGAAACAATTAGGTATGTACCTAATGTTACAAAAAATAACACTGTCATCTAAAAACACGATCAACGCACTCCATAATCTCTCTCTCAGAAATGTTCATTTACTTAGTTGTCACTTTTCGGCAGCATCACAATCTGCATGTGACCTAAGCGATCAAATCGCATTCACGTAAACATCTTCAAGAAAAACTCAACGATCCCCACTACTTACGCTACTTCAGGAGCTTTTTTAAAAAACGACCGCCTTAAAGTATCGCTGTCTTGCTCTACCTTGAACGAATACGGCTAATAGCAACGTAGCTCTGTCTCCCTCTAAGGCTTAAACACGTCAAACAGGCGGGCAATCTATCACCCAAAGTTTATTCGTTTGAGGAACGCTTTTGCGGTGAGGCGAGTCAGGACCGCGCGGTGAAGTGTTAACTCATGTGTTTGAATTTTTAAAAATGGAATCGAAATTAAAGAATTTCAAAGAATCTTTAACGTTGCAAGATTGTGAAAAGCCTAATTTGACGACACCGTTTTCGATAAACGATATCTTGACCAAAGAGAACGAGGGGAAGTGTGAATTTGAAAATGGAATGTTTTGTTCGGAGAATTTTGGCGGGAAGATGAACTTTTTGGGGAAGTCGGCGAATTGTTTTAGCAAGGAGGATGGTTATGGCGTGAAAAAAGAGGCTTTGGAAAAGGGATTGAAGTACTATGATGACTGCAACGGATACAGGGACTACGGCGGTGATGGCGCACTGGATATGTCGAGAAAGAACAATTATCCTGTCACAGAACTATCAGGTTAGTTTACAGTACTATTTAATTTTAAACCAGATTTATTTAAACAATAATCCTTTTTTTAATTTTTATTATCAATTTGGGAGTCATGAACCTGAACTGTTAAGGCTTCGTCTCTGACCCCCTGAGCAATCTCTTAGTCACGAAGACTCAGGTTAGTGAGAGGTTGGAGATATACCTAATAAAAAAAAAACATATTTGATTCATTATAATCATTAACATCATGTCAGACAGTCAGTAGGTACAACATCCATTAATGCACACTGCTCAGCCGAGAGAAAATATTGCAACAATCATCGACGTCATAATCACCATCACCATGCTTGTCAAACGGCAAGATTGTGTTTAAGGGAAAGAGAAGGGCTACTAGGGCCCTCCCTAGTAGCCCTTCTCTTTCCCTTAAACACAATCATACAAGAGGTTAGGGTCCCTACCCTAACCTCTTGCTTCCCTTGGCCACTGCGACTTGCAAAGATGTTTGAAATTAACAAACATAAAATAGCGGTCTAAAATTGATTTCCTATTGTTTTTTTTTTTCTGAGATGATAGCAATGACTAAGCAATATTGATTGAAGTAGGTATTATTAGATACTATTAGTGTACTATTGTTATCAAGAAAACACATTACGAACGTGAAACTGACGTGTAGTAAGTAAGTAAGCTGACGCGGTTTCAAGAGCTTACTCATCTATCTCTCAACTGCGTTCTACTCCGTCTAATATCGAGCCGCTACCATAAATAAAATGCATATAAAATTTAATAATCGATAATATCCGTCATCTATAAAACCAAAAAGACATTAACTATACGCCTTGTGCTAAATGTAAATAAACCTCATCAATTAATTTAAAAATCGATTAAAAGCTACACTCTAAAAATATTTGGGGACAACAAAACACTTCTGAATAATTTGAATTTGGAACAAAAATGATAGTCACATAAATGTATAAGACTATCGATTGTTCCAAATTCAAATGAATCGGGTTCGATAATTACCGGCGGACAATGAGTGTAATGGCGTATTCACACAGTCACACCGGGAGTCGCGCGGTCACGCGTCGTACGTCCCCGCGACATCGCCACTTAATCGTCACTTCGCGCGATTACGCTACACCCTCATTATTATAAGTGATGACGCTTAAAAGCCATTCAGCCTTTCAATTTAGTAATTACTAGGTTTGTAGTTCGCTGCCAAATTGTCTGGTTTTAATGTAAATTTTTGTGATTAGATTCTGAAAGAAAAGATCATTATTATGTTAATGTTACGTAACATTAACATAATAGATGAGTGAATGTAATGAGCGTATTGTCTCAGTTCTTTTTGAATATTAGAGATGTAACCATTTCTTCTAAGCAAATCGCAACCACGATGATTGGTTACGATAGTCACAAGATCGGACAAAGTAGCTTAACCAGATAACGTAAGTAGGCAAACTCAGACTGTGAAAGTGAGGAATATAGAGCTTTCAATAGTAATAGAATTTAAATTGACATATTGTAATTGTAGTACAGTATTTACGCAAAGCACAGTCATGCTAAATGCTAATGCAGCAACTTTAAAAAAACAATATATCAAATAATACGTACCACAAAATTGAACCGCGCCAAATGAAGCTCACCATCCAATATATAAACGTATCTATTTAGTACTTACATCAATTAGTGTCGAAGCGCCAACTACAATATAGACGACCCCGAAACTAGCAACAATAGCACCACACGCAAAAATACTGTTACGTTTCGTGCCGTCGCATCCTTTTACCGCGTCTAATGACCGGCGACAATTTGCGTAATGGATCCATTGTGAACTCGTCTTTATACGCGGATGGCGTGTGCCGATAACCAATTTAATTGATTCCCTGTGATCGTGTGAATCTAGCCTAATGCGTTGGAGTTTTGTTGGTGGTGGCTTTTTTGGCTTAATGATGTTAGATAGTAGGTATGAGGTCTCAATGAAAGCTGATAGTTCTGTTTTAGAAACAGTTTTTTTTTATTTGGTATATTCGTTTTTGCATTGACAATTTCTATACATAAACATTAAAAACCTTAATGCATTTGAACAAAATCTCCTACGTAAAAGAATATAATTGGTTGAGTTTTCTATGGCGATTAAAATGCTCAAATTAATATGGAAAAGACTTTTGTTTAGAAACAAAAGACAACCTAACTAAAATCTCTTTCATTTTGTTATAGATGACTATGACTCCCGTTCTTCAACCACAGGCTCACCAGTCCGTCGTGCCAACTCCTCACCAAGTTCAGACATTGCTTACAAACCGTTCAGCCTTCACTACGATCAACGAAAATGTACCACACCGACCACTGACTCCCGAATGATGCATTCCCCGAACTACAATGTCACTGAATACTCCCAAAATAGTGGCCGTAAGAAACGGTCGAGAGCCGCATTCTCCCACGCACAAGTTTACGAGTTAGAACGAAGATTCAGCCAGCAACGATACCTCTCTGGCCCTGAACGAGCCGACTTGGCTGCCAGTTTAAAACTCACAGAGACCCAAGTGAAGATATGGTTCCAGAATAGACGGTACAAGACGAAGCGGAAGCAGCTGCAGATGCAGGAGAATGGGATGTTAGCAGCCGCTGCTGCAGCCGCGAATCATGCCAGGAAAGTCGCTGTCAAAGTCCTGGTCAACAATAATGGACAGCCAAGTCTATCTGACTTGAAGTCTTACCAGAATCCAATGCTTGGGAAGACGTTAAATCCCCTCTTCGCACCACCGAATTTACTAGAAAGTTCACCTATTCTGAAGCACTTTGCAGGAGTATACGGCGTGGATTTCGTAAAAAATCCTGAGTACAAAGCTTTATTACAAGAATCCTACAACCAGGCTGTACTACAATCATTATATGGGCCACATTTGGGCGTAAACTATCCGAACTTGCCGCTACCATATATGTACTATCCGGGCCATTCGGCTTTCGGCATGCCAGTACCTTGCGATGTAGAAAGAAGTCAAGTAGAAAGGACAGATAGCAAAGAATTCTCTGAAGAAAAGGATAAAGAAAAGACAGAAGATAAGCCGAAAACTCATATGGATTTAAATGAGAACAGTAATGAAAGTATGGCCAGTAATATTGAAATTGAAAATTAGAATAAACGAAGTAAATCGAATAATGAGGTTAAATACCAATTTTGTAGTAATCGAGTGTAGACTTTCAAAGTGAACGTTCTATTTTTAAAGTATTTCGAACTAAAACTAAAGTCGCACATTTCAAAGCGAGAATCACAACTTTCTGATTTTAATTTAGAATCAGTTAAGAACTTTTTTCCAGGCCATTCTAAATTTGAATAAATTATAGAACTGGATTTATTCGAAAAGTTATGATTGTAGTAATTTTATTGAATTGTACTTAATATTTTTATCTGGCAATAAAAAACCAAAGATGGAGTAATGTTAGCCAAAGCACGTAGTTAGTAGAATTGTTACTGTTTAGTTTTTAATGTTGTAAATATTTTTAAGGTTGTCGAGTAAATGTTTAATAGTTAATGCGTTGGCACGTTTGTATATAGTACAAAACTAGGACGTAAGGAAGCTTCATAAAGGTGCAATAAAGTTTACGGAGATTTATTTTGCGTTTTTTTCCTTAAATTGCAACCCTTGATCAACATAATTTCTTAACATTTTCAAATAATCTTCATGGTAAGAACTAAAACCACGTTCATGGAGCCGCGGGAATTGCCGCGTTTTCCGCCGCGTACCTACTGTCACATACAACTAGAACTAAAAAAATACGCGCGGAAAAACGCGTATCTCCTTAAACGCCCCAATAAAGTCTATTACATCGTCATTGTCACGTTTGAATTATCCGCATCACGCTCCCCGCTAAGCTTCACGACTCCATAAGCTATGCCTTAATACAAGGCTGTTATTATTATCCCAATGCTGGGCAAATTCAATGTTTTTCTCATTTTTTTTATTATGTACTTACTCCAGGGGTTCAAATCTCATTCATATCAAAAAATAATCTATTAAGCGAGGAAGATATCTGTGCTCAAACTAAAAAATACTTGTTTGGGCCATTTGTGCCGAGTGAACGAGTCATTACTTACCTACTTTAATTGACTTGTGTGCATAATGGTACCTGATGAAATAGTTACCTTATTATTTATTATTCATTATTTTTATGTTAATATCGATTGATCAGATATTGTTTGAAGTCGGCTTTATGATAATGGAAATTAAAATTTCTAAGTGTACCTACAAAAGAAGTTAAAATATTTGAGTGGATATTCCATCACATTATGGTAGATATCTTAAAATCTCAATTCGAAGTAATTATTTCAAGCTGAATAGTCTTGTAATTCCTTCTAATCAGACACTGCTTGTCAGACATCATCTTTAGCGTTCATTTTATTAAAAACTACTTTATCTAATAATCTCTGAACTGAATTATGTATGACGCTATTTAACGTTTTAACTTTAAACACACAGTGCTAAAGAATAAAATTACTGCCAACTGAAGCACATACATTTTTTACTTTTAAATTTAGAACTCGTCAGCTCTCAAACTTTTGCCGAGTGTCTTCTACGGCCGGTAATTGTACGAGATGGTGCTCGAACTACCCGGCGAAAGTGAAGAATGCCCGGGAAATCACCGCCCGCCAAATTGCTTGAATACCTACTTGTGGCGCTGAGTTTGTGTGGAGAGGGCTTTTGAATGTTTAAAGAGAAATGACATAAAAATCATTCGAAGGGAGGGAACAACCTATGAAAATAAAATTACACTACCATACTATTTTTATTCTACGTTACACTTTCTTCAGTGTTAAAATCAAATATTACTAGGTAAATACTTATATTTATACAACATTAACATACATAAAACATAACATCACGCCTGTATTCCCCGAAGGGTTGGGCAGAGAGGTGTTTAGTAGGTAACACCCTCATTTCGCCGTTATGTTTAAGTCCCATGTAATAGGGTGCGAGCCTATTGCCATCAACCGGGCACAAATCCAAACTCCGGGCAGCTACTGAGGAATTCCACACGGAAAACCTAATAACACTTTGCCCGACCTGGGGATCGAACCCAGGACCTCAAGATCTGCAGTCGCGCTTGACCATCGAGGCAGTATTTATTATACTGCTTTAAAACAGTCATCATAGATACTTTACGTGGCCCGCAGTTCAAAAGACTAGTCACAAAGGGTGTATTATTACCCCTTTCGACTAACCTTGTATTCGCAGTTAGGTATTGATTGCTGGACAAAGGCCTCTCCCACGTTGCGCCCTAACAATTGGGCCCTCCACCTTCCGCCACCAGTTCATCCCAGCTTCCTTCTTTTCTGTATCTATTATTTAATTACTGAAGAATAAGAATGGGACTCTTAATAAAGTCATTCAACTTTTTCCACATTTTTGTGGAGCAAAAGTTTTTCGGCCAAAATTAAGATGTTCTTTGTCAATTGTTTTTAGAATATTCAAACATTTCGGTTCTGTCGGTTTCTTATGGCCGATTCCTATGATTTACCGATCGTTATTGGTCAAAACGAAATCTCGTGTATCTTTACCAATATGAAGTGAAGTCAGTATACAGACAGTACTTTGTAGACCTTCTTATACATTAGTAGTTATCACAGGTAAAGTTAGCTTACTAGTCCATTTATTGGCCCAGTTTGGCATTAAAAATGATACCATTGGTAAGCTAAATGATTCTTCAGCCATAGGGACTGGGCATTAGAGGCTGATCAATAAATCCGCTGTCAAATCTCATGTCAAGGCATCTGATTGGTTGTTAGTTATTTGGTCGACCAATCACATTCGTTGACATGAGATTTGACAACAGATTTTAGACCAGCCTTTCAGAAGCCGGGGGTTATTTTCTTATTTCGTTTCAAGGAAATAATTCAAATAATACAGAAGCCGTCGCAACACAATTTCTCAACGTTCTTCAATAAAATTATCATATGAATACTAGTTGCTAGTACGGGGGGAGAGGCGGGCCGTGCAGACATTATGAAAATGCCAAGCTTCGACTTCCGGACGAAGAATTTCCTAAGACTCCGGCCGATGAGTGACGATTCACCCGCGCTCACCCTGCGCCTCGCGAGGTGGGTGAATAGGGGTAAAATGATGCTTATTTAAAGTGGGAATAGTAAATTAGATGCAGTTTTTGAAGTAGGTAGAGATGCTATGTTTTCTTCAAGTCGAATAAGACGAATATGGCCTCTGTTTTAAATGATAATTGAATCATTTGGTAGAGTGTACACTGTAGATACATATTATTATATAGGTAATATATTTATATTCTTATTGTCGTGAATTATTTAATTACTTCTCGGAGAGATATTAGCTAGTCAGCAAGGTTGGTCGCAAGGCTGCGCGGGGTGCGCCGGACTTACAGCGGGTTCACACGGTTCGATTTTAGTTGATCAACATATGTTGATCAACTAAAGTTGAAACGTTTTGTTCCTTCAAATTGATTCAATTTGATTGAAAGTCTGTTCAGACGGTTCAAATCGCATACGATTTAGCAGTTGATCAACTAGAATCGAATCATGTGAACCTGGTGTTACTGAAGTATCTTCACACGTAGAGGTTCTTTTCATGCACCCCGTTACGGTTATTCTAAGACGATATAATCACTTTTTAACAAAAATAAAACCGACTTCAAATTGTCTATCTCTGAAGTTCTTCATCAGATCTTCACCAAATTTAAATGGGACCATTTCAAATTAATATTCTTTCAAACAAAAAAATAATCATTAAAATCGATTCACAATTAGCAAAGATATCGCGGAACAAACATACAAAAAAAGGACATACAGTCGAATTGAGAACCTCCTCCTTTTTTGAAAGTCGGTTTAAAAAGTACCTTTTTTATAATGAGCAATACCTATATTTTAATAATAAATGAGCATTCTATTCTATCTTAAGATGCCTTTACAAAATCTGTATTTCCTTACTCCACGAAGCTACTTATTTCGTTTTGTCGACAAATTCCCGAGAAACGTAGTGAATGCAATTAACTGATTGTCGATGCACTAAATAAACTGTAAACAGTGCATTACCGCTCATCCTCTCAATACTAAATAGGGATGTGTTATGTTTTATCGATATCGATATGCAAATTAGAATACCTCTTTACTTTTGTGAGTATAATTTATAGGTGAATGATAAATTATTGTCGTTGGTTAAATATAGAACTGCGAATCAGCAACTAATAGATGGCGTGAGAGCAAATTAAAGTGGATGAACAGTGGCATGTACCAATAAGACGTACGTAGTGAAAATCTGTTCTCCTTAGGATTTTGGAATTCAGACGATATTTACTTGAAACGCGAAACTTATAGCGGAACATGAATATAGAGTTGCGCGCTTGCTATAAAGTATAAAACTTTCAGCTACGCCAACCTTTTATAAATACCTGCAAAAACAATAATCATTAAACAGCAATTTTATTAAATCTCGTACATAAAGTCTGGACACACAGCCATAAATATTATTTTTTTTAAGCTTAACTAAAACTATCGATAAACACAACTATCACCACACTAGCGCTCGCACTTTGCATTAACAGTCGCACTCGGCAGCACTAGCTCGAGTTACAAGCACGTGCGCCGGATGTGTCGTCATAAACAAACACATCACTAGCACTCGCCGTCAACACAAATATCGACTAATTACTTACAATAAAACTAAATAATACGTCTTGGGGGCTATTTTGGGTGTTTATAAGGAGATAAACAGTAGAAATATTTTTTTCTACCAAAATACGATTACTTTTTTTATTCGAAGAAAATGTGCTACGTAATTACTACGGTTGCTACGATGACAATTTAATTTATTTAATAGTCGCTACGACGCTACGCGACGGGGAATTTAATATTTTCAACTGGCTACTAGCAGCAGTGATCTACGATAATGATAAGCTTTTAATAAAGTCCGGCTACACGCTCAATCTTAATTGTACAAAAAGACTGAAAAACAGTATACATACGTAGTGTCGTTAATAGCTACTGTAAGGTGGTAAGCCAAATTATACTTTGTCTTTCTATATAGAAACAGTAGGTAGTCTGGCCCGAACCAGTTTGAACAATCTTTTTGAGTCTTTTTATAAAAAAATAACTATTAGGTATTAATAATTAAGGTATTGTTCAAATCAAGTCAGATTTTAATGCTAATTGTAGGTATTCTGTGTTTGTACTTTTTTGGTTAAAACATGTGACTATTTTTAAAATTAAGAGGCAGAGGAGTATACCTCTATATCTCTTTTCCTTGGATTTGTGTGCTCCATCTTAGACCACAGGGTCTAAGATGCGTTAAGTGCGGTTAAGTGCGTAAGCGCAGACAGCTGCGCTTACGCACTTACCATCAGGTACAACTAGGGCCAAATGCGAACAAGTCAAGACTAAGAAAAATAGGTATTTATTTTTTTAATTAAATCACTAAAAGTTTATTTTCGTTTTGTTTAAATTGGTTCGGGCCAGAGAAATATTTTTGTTAATCTTTCCTATCACCGTCGATCATTCCTGTATCCATGACTCATACCTACAGATGAAACTGAACGATCTCAACATGAGAACCGCATCAAGTACGATCCATACCAAATGTGCCGATCGTGTAAACAACACGATGGGAACGACGTTACGACCGCCATCAAACTGATTGCAGTTATTGTTGTGTTTCAATTATAATGATACTCGTTAATGTTGTGCTTGGGTTTGATTGTTAACAGGAGGACATGAGAATAAAATTGTGTTTATAACTCTGTAATAATTATGTGCAAGTGGTCGGTAAATTGATGCGAATGTTGAGATGGATGTGTAAGTGACGAAAATGTATAAGATAAAGAGTGAGTATATCATAGGACAGAATGGGTACCAAGAGATAGAAAAAGGAAAAAAGGGAGACCAAGTAAAAGGTGGAGAGATATCTTTAATCAGGGATGTGGACCCCTATGGATACGTGAGGCGCGAAAAAGAGATGTATGGAAAGGTTTAGGAGAGGCCTACGCCACAGAGGCGACTACTACTAATATTAATTAAGTCAAATATACATACATAGTTATACGTATAGCCGGAAAAATATATAATACCTATACTATTATAACCTAGACCAAGGATGGCGAACCAACGGCACGCGTACCATTCATGGCACGCGACACAATATTTTGGGCACGTCACTGATCACAAAATTCACTATGCACTACGAAAAAAAGTGTGAAGTAGGTATTATATGACCCAATAATCCCCAATAATCACAAAGTCAAAATTATTTGGCATGCCTATGACCTCATTAAACATTTCTTTAGAAAAATGTCACGTTGCTACGTAAAGGTTCGCCATCCCTGACCTAGACTAATCTTATGTCAAGTTTGAATGTAGTAGAAATAAAGGCTATTTTATTTTATTTATTTATATCATAGGAAGTTTGAAAGTAGCGCCAATGATGATTATGGTGTTAAATACATGGAACCAATACTAAAAATATTGTACACCTTATAGGTATGTTACAGCGATCCTCTATAATAACCATAAGAACTGACATTTCACCTGTGGCAAACAATAAATGAATTTTGAATTTTGAATGACTGAAAAGTTGAGGAGTAATAAGTTAGCGTGGTTTTTTTTCTATTCGACTGCTTGTAGATGGTCTTGCGGACCGTTTCTACGTAACCGGGCGTTATTGGCGAGACATGAAGGGTCTCCAACCAATGGAGGTTAGCGTGGTATGGATATGTTATGTGGAGGGAAGAAAGTCATGACACTAGAAGAGTGTTAAATATGAATTTAGATGGATATACAAGTAGAGGTAGGGCAATGAAAAGATGGATGGATTGTGTGAAGGATGATATGAAGGATAAGAAAGGAGTGAGTACTGAAATGACGGCTGATAGAGGAGAATGGAAGAGAAATGCATGTTTTGCCATCTTAGTGTGGGATAAGGGCAGATAGATGATGATGGTCGATAAATCGACGTTAATTAAGTCTTAAAGAAATCACTAGTAGTATCGTGTCGTTTCATGAGAAAAGAGTGAATATAAAATGAGAAATACATAATATATTATGGCGCTCGATGTCGCCCTTACATTCTTTTCTTCTCTCTTTTTCTTTCTTTATAAAAAACGTTGCCTCACACTAGAATTTCTCCTGTATCGTGGGTGCGTTTACAGACACAAATCTTCACACGCACAAAAATCCAGACCCGGAAGAACTATCTGTAGGCCATACAAAAATTTGCTCCGTGCGAGAATCGAACCCACGATCCGTAGCGCAGAAGCTCAGCGCATGTGACCAGGTGCCCATTCGTTACATATCGAGAACTGTCCGTACCTCGGAGAACAGGGTAAACAGTCGGTCCCAGATGTCACACGAATACCTATGACATTCGTTACAGGAAGTCAGAAGCCCGAAACTGTGACAACCGGCCTAACCTTAGGATATCGGCATTGCCCTGTAAATGTGTTATGGAGGTCTGATGGCAGTCGATCGGTGTAAAGTAATGAAAGCTGGCTTGGTTAGACTGGAAGCTGACCCCAACATAGTTAGGATATGGCTAGGCAGAACATTTTAAGTTGTGCAATATTATTGATAGTTCAAACTCAAACTCAAACTTTTATTTGCTTTAGTTTGTGGATGATATTGAGAGAAAACTTGGGCAAACAAAGAAACTCAAAATTTTTGCGCAATTAAGACACGAATTAACGATCTCAGTATGTTGCTAATAGCGCATAGTATGGTGTATAATTATGATGTTGCCATTCCTCTTAATAAAAAAATTAAGAGATCTATTATTTTCTTGATATAATAAGTATGCAACTCCCTTGCTGGTCTAGTGGTGGCAAGCGTGACTGCTGATTGTGAGGTCCTGGGTTCGATACCCAGGTCGGGTAAAGTGTTATTGGGATTTTCCGTGTAAAATTCTTCAGTAGCAGGCCGGAGTTTGGATTTGTGCCCGGTTGATCGCAATAGGCTCGAGACTTAAACATAACGGCGAAATGAGGGTGTTACTATACACCTCTGTCCAATCCTTCGAGGAATACAGGCGTGATGCTATATTTAATAATAATGCAGCAACTTTTGCCACAGCATACCTACATGCATTCTCAAGTTTCATGGCGTAGCACCTGCGTAGTGGCCTTTCAGTGACCGTAGCAAACATAGTACCTATTAATATTTGATTTCGATAAATACGTCGTCGATATTTTCAGAAACAACAAAGACTTACATGTGTATTTATTAAGCTTGTCCTGATTTTGCTTTCTTGTGTTAAAACGTATAATTTTCAGTGAATTTAGTTTCCTCTATATTTTGCTGTAGTCTGGCTCCAAAACCACTCTTATTTAACATAAATCTTCACAATTCCCATAGCTCTTTATTCCTCAAAAAAGCTCATTCACAAATTGGCAATAGTGGGACCACCAAGTGTACCACTCTCGAAACACATTAGAGTCGGTGCGCTTGAAGTGACCGCGCCGGTGGTCGACGCCCGTCGCGTCGTGTCGCAATGTCGCTCGTCTAGACTGGCGACAAGTCTCGGATGACTGTGTGAAAGTGAGATGAGAGTGAGATGTTGGTGGGATTAGTTTAAAATTTGGTGACGTCGGTGAAATATATGGAGGTTTTAATACTTTTAATTGGTTGATTTAATTTGAGGTTTTATAAGTTTGTTTTGGGATGTGCTTCGTTCAGATAAACTCAAACTATATTACGTACCTACCTACTTTTGATATATTAATAAAAACCCAAGTACCTAGTAATTGCATAAAGAAAATTTATATTAAAAACGTCGTCAATTTTTCATAAATCAATGGACTAAAAACAAATATTAAAATAATTACTTAAAATAAATTAGGTGCAAATGTATTTTTTTTAAACTGACTCACAACTCAGCTGATAGTACCTACCTACAATAATTTATAATGTTTAAAACGTGTTAGTAATGTCGTAACTCAATCCCTGTATACGTACTCACTCACTCATTTCCTGAACACGTAGTAGGGAGTGGGTAAAGCACACTTGCGTCAATGTGGTGCGATTTTTTTGACGTCGCGACTAGTCTTAGTCTGTTTTGCCTGCCTGTTAAGTGGCGCGGCGTGGTGTGGCGAATCTCTACTAATTTGCTTTTTGCACGACCTTTTTTTTTGTTTAAAGGGTTGTCAAAGCTAAAGGTTAAAAGTTAAAACCTTTTAAATAGACATTAAAGCAGGGGAAATGTAGAATGGAGTAAAATAAACTTATAAAAAAGGTTTTTGTATAATACAACAATTTTATTTTGGCAGTGTTTTCAATACTATTACTGGATTTTTTCTGAAATAAATGATTTAATTTAGTTTAAATAAAATCCGAAATAAGATATAGGTACATAAAGTAGTAGAGATTCTAAAAAGTCTGATACTAAAAGTTTGATTTAAGAGTCTATGTTGGCAGTACTGCTTTTTGAAAATAGTCATCCGCTTATAATAATATGTAAAATACATAAACATTTTCTAAGACCTATATTCACAAAGAAACATTTATAAATTAATATCTGTAACCCAAATAATTATATTGTTATTTTCAAATCATTTTTTCATCTATTATCAAAGAAAAAGAAAAAAAACACAAAAAAGTTTTTGATCATTCTCATTTTGAAAAGTTCATACATTACTGGCTGTTACTAGCATCTATTGTGAAAAAGACATGCGCAAGAGTATACAGCTCTTTGAAAGTAAGTAGGCAGCTATAGTGTTCAGTAATTATAGTTTTTCGTGCAGTTTTATGTTTTAACGAGTGTGAATACCTCATTAACCCGTATTGTGAATTGAGGGCTGTCAGTTTTGAGTTTTTTTTACAATATACCAAACCGTAGATCCAAACCTGGCTATCCTTTTATTTTTGTAATAAATATAAACATCATGCCTGTACTCCCCGAAGGGTTAGGCAGAGGCGTGCTAATAAACAACACTCTCATTTCGCCGTTATATTTAAGTCCCATGTAATAGGGGGCGAGCCTATTGCCATCAACCGGGCACAAATCCAAACTCCAGGCTGCTACTGAGAAATTTCCACACGGAAAAACCCAATAACGCTTTGCCCGACCTAGGGATCGAACTCAGGACCTCATGATCAGCAGTCGCGCTTGCCACCACTAGACCAACGAGGCAGTCAATAATTTTGTAATACTTAAGCTCTTTTAAAATAATTAGAAATAGACAAATAAGACTCAAGAAATATAAAGAAATAAGCAACGTGTTTTCTTGCAGCAGGGATTCAACACAGTATTATGCTTTTATGAACCATAACGGTCAATCAAGATGAGCTGAAACTTTACTTGAAGAAATGTTTCAAAAGATATTAGTGCCTTGGTGTGGCATTTTTGTCTAATGGATATAATAAATAGAGTATACAGAGGTATATGCTCGTGAGTCTCTCTCAAGTGACTCTAGCTTCAACCAAAGTGCATTGTGGGACAAAGGACACAATTTAGCAATACAACGAGTGGCAGAAAGATGTTGCGACCCGTATCATTATTCTCAGATTCTAGGTATATTTTTAATAGTCCAGCAAGTGAGTAGTCTTTTAATGGTTGATACTGATATTGAAAATTTAACTGTTTTACCTACCCCTGGAGCATCAAGATTAGAGAATTGAAGGTTGAAATTATTATAATGTTGTATTGTTATGGGAATTGAATTTGTTTGCGAAGTTTCAGGGGAATTGGTTAAGTAGGAGTAGTTGAAAAATGTGTCGCAAGATTTGAAAACAAACCAATATACGAAGTGAAGCTAATTAAACCCGTTTAAAAACAACATGACATTGGAATTTCGTGCAGATTCTCCCTTAACGTTATCGTTATCACGAATCTTCCTCTTAGCCTTTTCCCAATTATCTTGGGGTCAGCTACCAGTCTAACCAGATGCGGCTGAATACCAGTATTTTACAGGGAGCGACTGCCATCAGACCTCCGCAACCCAGTAACTGGGCAATGCCGATATCCTAAGGTTAAACCGTTTGTCAGACTTTCAGGCTTCTGACTACCTGTAACGACTGTCATAGGTATTCGTATGACACCCGGGACCGACGGCTTAACGTGTTCTCCGAGGCACGGAGGGGTCTCGATGTGTAACAAATGGTCACCCATCCACGGACTGACCGCGGCAAGCGCAGCTTAACCTCGCAAATCGTACGATCGGCGCGGTTGTTATTTAGCCACGAGCCCCTCAATCGTTATCACGAATGCCACTGAAATATTGTGGCTTTTATCTTCTTTTCGTGTAGTTAGTAACCTGGTGTCAGAGTTTATGCCGCCCATGGGCCTCTGACTAGGCTTCACATGCCGTCGAGAAATATCTCTCAGGCCTGCCGGTTTCCTCACGATGTTTTCCTTCACCGTTTTTAAGCAAGTGATAATTATATGGCTTTTATAATGATAACCTACGCAGTCAGTTCCAAAGCCAATAGTAATGTTCCAAAAATAATCAATCTAATTATGTTTAGCCATGTTGTTAATAAGCATCGTGACATCAACATTACCGGTCATCTGGCAACCCTGAACGGGCACTTTTACTTACTAGCTTCAAATTATCCGTTCTCCTTTACGCACATAAAAAAAACACATAATTATGGATATAAAACCTCTTTTCTCGTAAAAAATCCAGATAAAAAGGTCGTGAAAGCACTTCCTTCGTCTAATTCCCCATAAAATGGTTCCGTGCGTCCATTAACACTATTTTTAATTATTATTTTCAATCTCATTGAACGCACCGTCCTCAATGAGCCCCATTTATATTTTAAAAAGTACGAAAATAGACATATTTTGTTTACATAAAATTTTAGTGTAAAACATAAAGCTGTGTGCTGAATTTTCTAATGTGAAGACAATTTTGATGGACAATAAAGGTGATTATAGCTCAACTTGGTAGATGTGATGCGGTGGATGATGTATGGTGTATACAATATATGAAACAAGCGATTGACGTCTTTAACGTAGTTCTAATTAATTTATTGGCGCTTTTAAAGCGGAAGCGAAAAGCTGTGGAGCCGCTATCGTTTTAGTCAAATATTTCATAAACAAAATAGAGTTTTGGAACTTGTTCTTGAGTTTAATACCAGTGATAGCCTAGTGGTGTGACCGTCGGACTGCCAAGTCATAGGTCTCAAGTTCGAACCCAAGGCTAAACCTATGACTATGGAACCTATGACTTTTCGGATTCATGTGCGTATTGTATAATTATCACTTGCTTAAAAACGGTGTAGGAAAAACATAATGAGGAAACCGGCATGCCTGAGAGATACTTCTTGACGGCATGTGAAGCCAAGTCAGAGGCGCATGGTAAGCATAAACTCTGACACCAGGTTAGTCACTAACCACACGAAAAGAAGAAAGTTTAATATTATTGTCACACACGTGATATACCTATTACTTATAAATGAAAGTAAGCACATTTACATCACTCGCTGTATTGTCAGACCAGATATTAACATAAAAAACAATATCTCGTTGGAATTGCTTCAACCTCAAAGATAGCCAAACCTAACGACCCAAGCAAAAAGTTCATTGAAACAATGCCCTATACTTCTGCAAAAGATTACAAATTGTCAAAAGTATTTTAATAGAGACTACTCCACAGATGTTAATGTCCTGCTGTGCGCGCGGCAATATTTACAAGTCGCATCCGGCACACAACTATTACTTAATAGTCGTTCCTCACTGATGTCTTCCAGCGGATCTCAAGATTCAGCATCTATGTATGGTGGAGCGTCCACACCAAGCCAACGAAGGCCAGCGTACGTCAAGGAACGTTCACCATTTGTTGAATTTGACCAAACTTTGTATAGAGCAACATAGGCATACAGTGGCAAGCGCGACTGCTGATCGTGAGGTCCTGGGTTCGATCCCCAGGTAAGGCAAAGTGTTATTAAGTTTTTCCATTTGAAATTCTTCAGTAGCGGCCCGGAGTTTGGACTTGTGCCCGGTTGATGGCAATAGGCTCGCCTCCTATTACATGGGACTTAAACATAATGGTTACATGAGGGTGTTACTAATCACCCATCTTATGTTATGTTACATAAATACTGACCCCTGTAGTCCCGGAAGGAGTAAGCAGAGGTGTTCTTCTATTACAGGAGTCTTTACAGCCACGTTTCGCCTTTAATACCTATAGAAAAAATACGGTTTAATTCTATTTAAGCGGTATCAAGCCTCGTTCGATGGCCTTCGTTGGTTTTAGCATTAGACAATCAATTAACTTAGCTTGTTGGTGTACGCTGCTGGGGCTTGACAATACAGCGTAGGGAAGAAGGCACTGAGGCAATAGCCCAAGTATCGCTGAACACTTAGTTTGGATTGGTAACTGCAGAGCTAGCCTCCTCAAAACGTTGCCGATCACCGTCATTTATCATTACAGTTGCCAATCAGATGTATTTCCTATTCAATCAGAACATTTACGTTTGTCCACATTCAGGATAACCTAAACCTAATCAGTGAGTATTTGAGCCAATCGAACCGTTTCAAACCCCTCAATACGTAGACCAAACGTTGAGCATCCCTGTCACTAAACGTACCGCGGATTTTTTTCCTAAAGCATGGTAACGTGATACTAAAATTGATTTAAAACAAACACGCTAGCCCTGACGCACGACACGGCAGAAAGGGTTTATAATATTAACCGTATTGAATGACGGGTTACAAAAATTGTTTAACTGGAGCAAAAGAGTAATGTGATGTGAGTTGAGCTTTTGGTTTGTAAAACGAAATACATTTTATATTTCGCGTAAAATATGACTGGATGATGAAAGATGAATCATAGATGACATAGAATAGACTAGGCGCCCCCCTCATCCTAGGAGCAAAGAATAATACCAGCAGAATCTATCTACCTATATGCTAATAATTACATAGGTACTAAGGGTGGTCTTTACCAACATTAAAGCTCTGGTTAAACAACCGTTTACCGAAAGTAAATTTTCGAGTTAATTATTTAACCAGATAATTAATGTTGGTGAACACCTGCCTCATCATCATCGTCATCATTAAGCCGAAAGACGTCTACTGCTGGAAATAGGCTTCGTAATAGGCAATACGTCCTGCCCACTGTCACTTAAGTTTGGCAATTCTTCGGGCTATGTCGATGACCCTGGAACTAGGGTTGCCAGGCCCAAAAATAGAAAAGCCAGACACAAATTCATACTGAGCCGGACATTTTACCCCGAAAGCCTGACACACTGGATTATAAAAGAAAAAAAAATGATGCGCGCTTCATGCGTGTCCGCGTGAGTCGCTCACGCGCTTTCGTTCAGCATCTTTAGGCGGGACGGGGTTGACCAAAAGCCTAACAAAAGCCGGACAGGCCGGACATCTATATATTTGGCCGGACACGACTGTAAAAAGCCGGAAACCGTGCAACCCTACCTGGAACACCTGCCTTAGTTTTGTGTGATTACATATCGGTTTGATAAGCGTGGTTATTATAGCAATATTCCCTCGAAACCGTTCTTTAGAAGGGTTCATCCTCAGCTGTAGACTTTTACGGACTATCTATCAACCATCGACTGGGCCTATACCAGTCCACTGCTAGAGATAGGCCTCTTCTAAGCTGCGCCACAATACTCGGCCCTCCGCCGTCCACATCCAGTTCATCCGTACGCGATGAACGAATGATTACATAATAATCATTGTGAAGATAATTCCAGTAGGCCTAACACGAATGCTTTCACGTTATTAACGTAAACTAATGTTAATTTGAGTGAATTTTCAATCGGAAATACGCACATACACCCACATTCTAAGACGTTCCTCCAAAACTTACTCGACTCCACCTCGACTCAGTCTTTCTCACTACCATCGGTAGTTATAGTTGACATAAACGTCCTCAACTCGAGATTTATCCTCAGTCGAGGTAAGGAATCATCTGTCAAACTCGAGGTACCTCGGAACCTACCTTAAGGAAGGAAGTGTCAAAGTTCGTATGTAACAAAAATTAATTTTGAAGACTTTATCGAATATGCTTACGATAATCCTTACAACTATTTATCGCGGCGTTATTTGCGCGATGTAGATAATTCAAATTATGAAGTAATGACTTCTC
This sequence comes from Amphipyra berbera, assembly GCA_910594945.2. Classification (NCBI taxonomy): domain Eukaryota; kingdom Metazoa; phylum Arthropoda; class Insecta; order Lepidoptera; family Noctuidae; genus Amphipyra; species Amphipyra berbera. The sequence continues at coordinate 6,404,138 of OU343144.1, read as the reverse complement.
GAGGAACCTCGAAGTTCACTCGAAATTGCGACTAAGAATACAATTTTGAAGATGGTTTCGAGGCCGTCCTGTGTCGAGTAAGTTTTGGAGGAACGTCTTAGAATATGGGTGTTAGTATTTCATTAATCTATGTATGATACAAAATGTGCATGTCGCAATAAAAATAACATAAATATTGTAGAACAGTTGTATTTTCGATTCAAAATTCGCTTACATTAGCTATACGTTTATGATACACAACATCACGCCTTGTATTCCCAGAATATTTGGCAGAGGTGATTTTTAAATCCAGACTCCGAGCTACTACCGAGAAATTCCTAATGGAAAAACGATGATTTACGATACTATAAGTCAAATGTGCTTGCTAGCCCTACAGTCCTTGGCCATGCAGCTCTAAGAGGAAAAGCACCTAATGTGTTGCCCATTATCGTATACAACGTGTTACAAAAATACCCCTAAAGCCGAAAGGGGGTTAAAAGGTCCCTTGTAAAGAGTCTATTGCCAATATTTGATAACCGTAGTATGACCCAAAAAAAAGTGTTTGGATAAAACATAAAATAATCATCATTGAAACGCAACCCTGAAAACATAAAACTAAAGAGTAGACTACCCAGAAAGTTATTTACATTCTTACTTAAATTCCTCTGAGAAGTAAATGACAACAACATAAAAGACTACTTGATTATTTAAATTTTTTATGGGGAATTATGTATCACGTTGTATAGCACGTAGCATTGGTTTGGTTGATAATAGTTTCTGCATCCTATGGGAAAAATGCGTAATACGTACGCAGTTATTAAAAGTATCTTACAAACAATATCTAATACCCGGTGCCTATAAACAAAAACGAATCGTTTTGCTTACCAATGGTAGCATTTTTGATTGCCAAACTGGGCATATTAATAGACTGGTAAGTTAATTTTATCTGTGATAGCTACTTCCACATAGCAGGGTCTACTATAGAAAGCTATGAGCTCTTTCCTGCATTATTGGTAAAGATACAAGAGTCTCAATTTTAACCAATAACGCTTCGTAAATTATAGGAATCGGCCATTAGTCTTTCATTTAAGACATTGGACTTTCAACTATAATTTGTATAATTTATTTATTAAGTTTAACTTTATAGAATACCTCTTATCGTCCCGCTAGTGTTGTAAAATGTTTCACAAACAAATAGCGGCACATTAAAGTGTTGTATTGCGGCGAGGGAGGAGGTAGGGGGGTTCCACCCCTCTACTACCACGCTCTAGCCACAGCGGTTAGGCGCGGAGACAGCGTGAAGATGGATTGTTCAGCTACTTTTAAACGAAGAAGGACCATTCTCTGATAAAGAATAAATAATTTAATTTCTGTTAATGTTGGTACTTACCTATCTATACTAATATTATAAAGAGGAAAGATTTGTATTTTTGTATGTAACGAATAAACTTAAAAACTAATGGACCGATTTCAAAAATTCTTTTGCCTTAGAAAGCTACATTATCAATGAATAACATAGGCTACGGGCGGAGCCGTGAAGACACAGCTAGTATGCTATATAGGTAAATAAACTTTCACTAGATTTTTTTATATGAACTCTACTTTTAGCAGTTATCATAGATTTCGTTTTCAGAAATACCAATGATTTAATAGTGTGGTGTCGTGAGTGAAGCGATAAGTATCGTAAAACATGTAACAAATCAATCGAGACTTCTACCTGTGTTCCTTTCTTCACCAACTCGAGTTCTTCAGAACCATTCACCATTATGTATGAGCTGGATGCACTCTGCTTACAATGATCCTGATTGAAGGTCTTTCTAACAGGCCTCATACAATCGATGATCATGAAGGTTGATATTTGACAGCTTTTTGACAGCTTCACGCGTCCTCAAATCTAATTCAAGACGTATTCAATTACTCGATCAAATTAGTTAAGAACATTTTAGGCCTCTTCTAAGTTGTCTTGCAACACCAAAAAACAGAGACTGTGACAATAATTTGATTTTATAATGTCCTACCTGCGTTTTCTTACTATTTTATATAATTGTACTAGCAACCCGCCCCGGCATCGCACGGGTGCAATGTAGATACTAATGTGGGGCATATAAACCTTCCTCTTGAATCACTCTATCTATTGCTGAAAACCGCATTAAAATCCGTTGCGTAGTTTTAAAGATCTAAGCGTAGAGACAGCGGGAGCGACTTTGTTATATACTATGTAAAGATGTTATTCTAATTTAATGAAGGAATATTTTCTTCTTTTGGAAAATAAAAGTCTTAAACCGTAGGTAATATCATTATTTTCTTTTAAATCATCTCGTCTCCCCGCCTAACCCATTGGTGATGGATCACAGTGCGCACACAGATTTGCCTGCTGATCGCCCGCAAACAATCACTTGACTCCGTTTTAGCTTTTAAGAGGGGCGTGTTATTCGAGCCGTCAAATTTTGCCTGGGTATTTACTAGTATCGGTTACATTGTACGGTATTGTGGGCTGGATCGTTGTATGTTTGGTTTATCACTTAGCCATGTTATTATGTTCCTATTTTATAGTATCTAGCCATTACGTGATGCATATTAGTCATATCGTTCGTCGTTCTATCCCGTGTGGGGATGGGTTAGAATATAAAAATTCCTCACCGCACGCTGAGAATAGACGCGTGTTGTAAGATTCAACAAAACCCAGCACACTTGGTGGTAGGATCTATACGGTCTGCCTGGTTAGCTATCACCCTCACATTAAAATTCGGCGCCAAGAAGTTTACTTTGTTCCGTGATGTGTATGTGAGAGCCAGAGAGTTATAGGGGAATTACTCTATATTTCTGTTCCTCGGATTCGTTTAATCCATCTTAGACCTTGTCTGCGCTTACTATCAGGAGAAACGGGTCAAAGGCGAACAACAACAGAATTAAAAAAATACACCAGCCTAGAAGTAACTAGACCTTGCACTGCTTCCCATCACCGATATCACCGATATTGGGTTAGGTTCTTACGCCATTGTACTTGGCGATAATCAGTAAGTAGTACAGTTTATGGTTAACATAGATACTTTATGTTGTTTATTCCCACTGTTCACCCCCTGCTTGTCCAACCGTGGTGGACAGTGTCACAACTTATAAAAATTATTCCCGCTGTCCCCGGAGGGTGGCCAGTGAGAATCATTATTAAAATGGTGTAGGTATAAAGAATGCGAATAAGTAGAATTACATTTTAGTTTTGGTAAAAAGAAGGCGAGACGAGGTAATTATATCAGCTTGCTTGTAGCCTTGAGAGAAATGGAAATTGTCGAAAAAAAGTGTTTCGGTGACGATATAGGTGCTTCGTTTAATAATATATCACTCAAGATGATATTAATGATACCTTTCCACTTATTGTCATTTATTATATTTTGTTTTAGATACCATTGCCCTGTAACTGGGTTGCGGAGGTCTGATGGGAGTCGCTCCGTGTAAAATACTGGTATTCGGCCACATCTGTTTAGACTGGAAGTTGACCCCAACATAGTTGGGAAAAGGCTAGGCAGAGTGACCTACCTATTAAATAAAATAACAATAAATATAACAACGCCATATTAAAAAAATCTTGGTAGCTTACATTAATATAAACTTTCTGACTATAGTGGTCGTAATTGGGACTGCTGAGCATGGGGTCCTGGGTTGGATCCCCAGGTTGGGCAAAAGGTTATTGGATTTTTCCTTTAGGAATTTCTCAGTAGCAGCCCGGAGTCTGGATTTGTGCCCGGTTGATGGCAATAGATTCGCCCTCTATTACATGGCACTTAAACATAACTGGTGAGATGACGGTGATCCTATACACCTCTGCCCACCCCTTCGGGGAGGAATACAGGCGTGATGTTATGTATGTATGTTATGACTACAGTTGCAGTGCCGTTAATAGACATAGATAAGTACACATACCTACACTTACATACATAACATGGATAATCTTACTTGTAATTGATATTTCAAGTAGCTGAAACAAATTGACACTCATCTTAAGACCATGATGAGCATCATAACATCCATAGACAATCACTACACTTGTACGCACAGAAGCTTACTATTGTCAATTAACGTGTCTCGGTCTTTAAGATCCTGTGCAAGAGAAATTGGTCCTTGACACCGCAGTTTCAAGGTTGAGAATTAGGTGAGTAGGCGCGACTAATTTTTCAAGGGCCAGGACACACATAACTGCGTTGAGGTGGTCAGGCTCCCACGAGTATGTTTTATTGTAGAGCTTAGAAGTTCTTAGAACCAGCCAAAGAAAAAAACGGCTTCAAATTCTGTTGAAGTCCAATTCTACTATTTTTTGTGTAGATAGGTACATAGTACCAGATAAGTCGTAGTCAATTTTGCCCAAAGAACTTTCATGCATTACAAGATTTGAAGCATAAAGCAGCGGTCGCTGTGTTGGAAATGATGTAAAGCAATTGCACGTAAAATCTGTTGGAAACTAATTTTAATGTCCGATTCCTATGGGCAAAAACGAATCGTTCTGCTTACCAATGGTACCATATTTTATTGCCAAATTGGGCCTCGGTATAAATAAACTCGTAAGCTAATTTTACCTGTGATAGCTACTAAAGAATGGCAGAGTTAATCTGCAAAGTTATGAGGTCTTTGCTTCATTTTTGGTAAAGATACAAGAGTCTATAAACAATAACGCTTGGTAAATCTTAGGAATCGGCTATTAGTAGTTATAATTAAACTAATAGTTACGGTTAATTATTTTTATTATAAGTGTGTTGTTGTGTTTCCATCTACAATAATACTTTTACCTCCATTAAAAGCACGCAGGTCGCAGATAATACACTTTCTGTGTTGCTGTGACTTTGCCAAAATATGCTAAATGCCGATCTTACCAATATCTGATAGCTTTTGTATAGAAATTCTCTCAAAACAATTTGACAGAATTTCTATACATAAAAGCTGTCAAAACTTTGAGTTTATTTCTTAGATAAGACTTATACAACGTTGGTGAAATCAGCCCTAAGTATTTTAAACTTCTCTACCACTATTGAAGTCTTCACAACAATTTGACAGCAGTTAATGCTCTTAAAGGACCTGCCTGACGACCCCACAGCTTATCGTCGTAATTATAATTATCTTACAGTGTATGAGCCACTCTCTAATGAACAGAGGCTATTCAGTCATTCAATGGTTGAACGCAGCTGGGAAATACTTACGACGACAGTACGTACTTAGGACAAGGATGGACAGATTTCCTTTTTTAATTGAATTCTTTAATAGGTAAGTACTTCTCGGTTACAGATTTAGGTACCGCTGACCTTTCACTTCTTGATATATTTCGATTTCTAATAAATGCTTTTGGCTTTCGTTGAGCGACTTTCGGCTTACATCTTAAATTCTTTCCCACTGTCTGATTGCCGTTAATGACGGCTCTCAACGTTACCTGAACTTAGCCACAGTATACCTAAGACATGTGAAAATGTTCCTAGAGATTCCGGGTTATTGCAGTATGATTATTGTCGGCAACCCAACATTAATTGTTGATTGACAACACTGAATTCTATAATTTAAATTTATGCATGGTAACATTGCCCTAGCATTATAATATCACTTGCTTCCGGTCCGCCTTGCGAAGAGGGTGCTTTGTCGATTATGCAAAGTTCGATTTTATAGTATTATTTTAATATGAAAGTGTCCGCTGTGATTTGTGTACCAAGATTTTCAATTATTCACCACTCCACACAATAATTTAACCACCCTCCAAGTGCACGTCCAAACAATTATATTACACACTAGCTGGTTCCTCACGGCTCCGCCCATAGCCTATCTTACTCAGTGATAGTGTAGCTTTCTAAAAGCAAAAGATTTTTTGAAATCGGTCCAGTAGTTTTTAAGTTTATTCGTTACATTCAAAAATACAAAAATACAAATCTTTCCTCTTTATAATACCTATTAGTATAGATGTGCAATTTCTTAGCAGAATAGGAACTCTTAGGAGGAGAACACATGATTAACAGTCAAATAGTACCATTTAAACACCCCAAACATACAGATACCGGTCCCAATATCAAAACTGTGTAGACTAAACACTAGAGCGTTTTAGTCTAGACATATAGATCAAACACTCTGGATCTACCAATAGTACTCTCATGATTTAGTGCGTTGCGCAATGCCAATATCCCGCCACTTCACTCAGAGTCCCGGGTAGGCAAAACACTTGACTGGTATAAATAAAACTGTTTTACTACGCCCTATAATATTGCGAATCATTGTAATAATATAAATCTATATAAGAAATGCTTCTGTGTACCAAAAAAATTGCCTATTTTTATCAGACTGCGCGACGCAAGGGTGGGCAATGATGATTGTTACGTCAATCGATTTGTCTTAATCTGGCGAGCGTCACTGAAGACATGACAGTAATGAAAATTCAATATAGCGACAACCACTTTAAAATTAAACAAATTAAAAATCTAGACCGGCTCAAATCGTCCCAATAAATGGGGCCCCGACTGTTAGTCGTTATATTCCGCATTAGAATTTATTATTTGTACTGTAGGTACTTGTTTTTTCTTTTCAGTTTTTATTTAAAGTTCATTTATTATTTGTATGGCCTACAGATAGTTGTTCTGGGTCTGGGCGTCTGTGCATGTGAAAATTTGTCTGTAAACGCACCCACCATACAAAAGAAATCCTAGTGTGGAGCAGTCTTTAAAAAAAATTTCGCTGTAGGGTATTTTGTTTATTTTTTACTTTTTAAAATATTTGTTGACCATAAATACAATTCGTTCCTTTCAAGATTATTCGTCTCATTCTCCACGGAGCGACTTAAACATAAACCTCTTCACAAACCTGTCACACAGTTCTTTCTGAAGAACTATTTAATAAAAAACAGTGTAACGTAAAGAACACCAAAGTTGGTATAACCAGTGTTCTTAAGACGTAAACAGACAGAATAAGTAGATACACAGATACAAGCCAATGGGTTACGTACACCACTTAAGAAGTCGCGATGCTTAACCAAGTGGCCAGTAGTGATGTTATGTGAGCAGTAAAATTAGGTCGTTGTATCGATATGTTGATTTATTGTCGCAGTAAGTTGACTTTTGCAAGTTTTATGAGCAAGTTATTGCTTTAGAACGGTTACAGAGCTAGTTATAAAAAATAATGTCAATGCAGCTATTTAAACTACGATTGGTACAGATTTGACAGAAACAAATCTTCTTCAAATTCAACGTAACTAAATTACATACATAACATACGCCTTATATTGCCCGAAGGGTACGGCAGAGGTGTTTTTAGTACACCCTCGTTTCGCCAGTTAAGTTTAAGTCCCTTGTAATAGGGGGAGAGCCTAATGCCATTAAATTACACATACAATAATAATACATTATTACAATTTAATTAGATATTAAACAGTTCATAATTTAAAAAAAATGAATAAAAACAAATAAAACAAGCCGTACTGCTACGTCAAGTTGCTTATATCACCTTTCTTCTAGAACCGAAATGAATTTCAAAACCTTGATAAAGCTAATAAAGACTGGCTTTTGTTACTCAACAATCACTCTTATTCCATTATGAATAAACTAATTTGTATTCTGTATGCTACAGTTGTCACAAACATGCATATCGATATCGATAAACTATTTTTACAACACTACTTGTCAAAATGTATAGTAATACTCGAGCAAGGAGTTGCTAGAGTAGCACTTCACCTGATATTTGAGTTTAGTTATCTCTGTGACATTGCGCAGGAGCTTCGGTGGCGAAATAAATGCTACAGCCCATCGATAAAGAAAGCACTTGATTTTTTTGTTGTTGTCCCTTCATTTTGAGTTTTTAATTGTTCAAAATATGCAAAGAGCTAAAGGAGTAGTCTTACTGCAGAAATATGACCTTCTAACTTGATTTCAAGTATTGCTGCGTCTATAATTATTTTCAGTAGTGGACTGCCTCGTTCGTCTAGTTTTGGCAAGCGCGACTGCTGATCGTGAGGTCCTGGGTTCAATCCCCAGGCCGGACAATGTGTAATTGGGTTTTTCCGTGTGGAATTCCTCAGTAGCAGCCCGGAGTTTGGATTCTTCCCCAGTTGATGGCAATAGGCTCGCCTCCTATTACATGGGACTTAAACATGCCGGTGAATTGAGGGTGTTACTATACACCTCTGCCCAACCCTTCGGGGAATACAGGCTAATGTTATGTAATGCACGTTAATGTTCTGATATAATGATGATGACTTGCGACGCAAGGCATTTACTACAAAACAAGATATGAATCACAACCTTTGCTTACAGCTTCATTACTATATCGATGGCAGCAAAGTAGTACGGACATCTACATTTTTATCAAAACGCTATTTTTACAAATATGAGCTTAAATCAACCCTATCAAAAATCTGTATTAAAATAATTTCAAAATAATGAAGAAAATCTGGCATGTAAATGAAGACATCTACACTCGATTTCTAAGAAACAACACAGCAAAATAACCTCTGTTTTTTACTAAATGTGCTCTCCTGTAAAATTGCGATTTTGTAGTTGTCTTCTTTTACTTTGCTGCCATCGATATTATATGCCTTTATTTATTGGCATATCACATCAAACTCAAAAACGATTGCCCTTCAATTACCTTTATTTATTCGTAAATAACTTAAGCAATATACGAAGTTTGGACGCTGCCAAATAGCTGGCTTCGACCATAATTGATCAGTGATGTTCTGTTTTATACGGCCAACCAATGATTTACGATAACGACATCGTAAGTGCGTCCGAAAAACTCATGAGTACGCCTTCAGACCACTCCAGTTGCCAAAAGAATCAGCAACGTACAGACGGCGCCAAAAGTGCTCGACTGTATTGAAATATTAATATCCCGCTGAAATAAATCACTCCCGCGTTGCATCCTGGAATGTTTATAAGTTTTGGCGACCGACAAATGGCATCATACCTAAACGTTCAACTTACCCAGACCGAGGGCTGGCTCTCCCATCACAAACCATTGCTTGTCCAGTGGTTATTTTCGGCATAGTTCTCTCACTATCCTAAATCATTGTATTGTATCCACTGAAATTGGTAAAGATATTATTTTTAAAAGAGTAACCATGGAGTTTCTTGCCGGCTCTTCTCCATAGGAAACGACTAATTGGAACCGTGCATCTAAATTCGACTTTTCATAAACACTTGTATTGGTTTATGTGAAATAAAAGAAAATTGATTGATTGATTACTTTCCTTGAAACTGGGGCCTATGCTATATTTTAGGAAATAAAAGATGATATATGTATGTATCTGAGCAGTTAATGCCTGTGGTAATCAGAGTAGCCTGTCTGCGCTCGCTAGGAAAAAATACTACTAGGTCTGACCTCGAAATTGTATAAGGTCATCCCCTCGTAAACTTCCAATAAACAAAACCCGTCGTCCGCCCAAAACAAAGCACCTTTCTTTTCAACTGTACGTTAAAGAAGTGCCGTTGAATTGGGCAAGCGAAACTCAAGTGGTCTATTACGTCCACATTTAGCCCACACTCGTGCATTCGGGTTAATGGCACCACACACCTATACCTAGTGCTGATGCTCCTAGAAATTGGCATTGGATACTGGTCTTTAAAACGGGAATTGTAATCGAAGTGAGTTGGCCAAAGCTATTTGTTATATGAGCTATCAGAACACCTTGGGAGCCAATCATAACTTTCAGACAAAATCAGATAATATCTACTTAGCATTCGTCCTAAATCGGAATTTGATGTAGGACAATAAATAAGGCGTCCGATTGATGTGAAACTCTAAATTCAATAAGTACATAATCGATTGAAGCAAATAGAGTCATATTTAATTGTTAATTACCAATCTTGTAGTGTTACCCTGCGAGAAATGAAGCCGGCCGTTTACTTAATTATCCGCGTAATTATGGGCTGAGAAAAGAAAAATGAACAACACTTATCTAGGCACATTATCATAGTGGTGAAATCTTGTAAATTTTGAAACCACATAGTACCTATTAAACTAATGTGACAGGGGTGACAGTGGGAAGTTTTGAATATGGAAGTGATTAATTGTTTTTTGTTTACCCGACTACGCAACAGCAATGGCTAGGTTATGTTTTTAACACCTTGCCATTGCTGTTGCGTAGTCGGAATAAATAAGAAAATAAGAATAAAATAAACTATGTTGTTAATTAACTCAGTTTATTTCTCGAAATAATAAATTAAAGGATTGATAATATTTCTCGTAATTCCTTTGTCAACCACTCACCCACTTTACTTATATCTACCTGTCTTGTTAAAACACATTTATATTTCCAAGCCAAAGAAAATTCCCAAGAAAATCCGACCTCAATTTATAATAAACTTGACGAACACTCTCGCAAAAGTAGAAAACGCTCAATACATCGTCGATTGGCAGGAACGTGCCAGAGCGCGCACAATTTAGGTTCAAACGGGAAAGAAGGCTAATCAAAAGAGATTCAATAGGCGGAAACCGCCCGAAGGAATTACGAGGAGTGAAGAGGAGAGCGGGGGAGGGTGGGAGGAGCCGATCGAAGGAAAAAAAGTGGAAATAATTCGTTAATCCCGTAATTGGAGCGCGCTACCGAACCGGAAAACAAATTTCCTATTATTGCCGGACAGGGTTGGCAAAGAAAGTTTTTTATTAAAGTATTTCTTATTACTGTTTTTTTGGAACGATACGCTTGTTGGCTCACAATGTACACTTGTTAAGTAAACTCTAAAACTTATAATAAAACGGAATTATAAATGTTTTTTTTCAATTAGTATCGAAAATCATAGATCTTTCTTAAATGCTAAAAAACATGCCTAGCTCTCAATAATTACTACACCTAACATATATAAAAATATAAGTTTACAGATTTTTTTGGAAAATTATCTAACAATTAATTACTTAGGCTCGATTTTACCAACGTCGGATAGCGTTTATCCAAGGAATAAGACAGACGTTTTGACAGAATTTCTATGCAAAAGCTGTCAAAACGTCAAATTTATTCCTCGATTAAAGTTATCTGACGTTGGTGAAATCGAGCCTTAAACGTACATTGACTGGGATGGTTTGTCCATGTTTAGATACATTTCCCGTTTTTTGTTTCACAGAGGAAACGTTATTTTAATTCCTTAATTAGATTATTACTCACAGGAACTGTTCCGAAATTTGATATACACAAACTCCTTAAACACTTTAAATCTATTAAATGTTTCTTAAAAAATCTCCCCTCCGCACATCCCTACCTCAAGTCACAAAGTCGAACAGAAAGTGTAGGTAGATAATTATTATTAGAGCGCGACTCATTAGGGTGCGATTGTCGTCCCCCTGGCTCCCCCGACCCCTGTCCCCCCGGCTCGGTCCGGTGCCGTCACACCTGAACGGTCCGTTCATCATTGGCTATTGGCGAGGCACTTTTTATTTACAGGGTGTTTGTTGAAAATACTGTTAAACACTTGTTTATAGGCCAGTCACAGAACATAGAGAAGTCTTGTAGTAAGTACTTCAACAACGACGTCCGCGTCTCTTCAATTTACAAAAAAATGGGAATAATAATTTATCCCAGCTGTTTTACGGTACAGGGGTAGTGTATTTAACTCTGTTTTCCCAAAATTCAACGTCATCAGCACTCTTTGCCGTCTTATGATTGATCAGGTTCAGTAGATGGAAGGATACTAGGATAACTTCCAACTCGTCAGCATAATTCTCAAGGCAGGAGTGACATAATGTTACTAGTATGGCAGGGCTAAAATCAGCACAAGATTGGATAGCGGGGCTGATTGCCGAGAGTGGGTCGATCACTAAGGTCAGAGAAGTAATTAAAAAAAAACATTTGTAAGGATTCTACTTTACGGTAGCTGCTGTTGGAACATCTCTCAAATGCGAGCTGTTTATTAATATAGGCCTAAAACTACAGTACTTAGGCATTATAGGTACCTAGTGGTAGGTTGTAAAAGCGTCATTTAACTTTCCTTAACATAACCTAAACGAATTATGTGGGGTTACATTTATAGAATTAGCAACACCCTGTGCACTACTTGAGCGCTAAACGCCATTGGCGGGCACAGCTCAGCTTTTTATTTGTCAGTGCTCTACGGGGCACTTGCACGACGTGACCGCTCAGTTCACTCGGGAAACTATTGGAAAATCAGGAGAACTGGCTTTGTACTGCAGACTTTATGTCGAATGGACGAATCTAGGTATACTGCTTAGATTGCACTTGGTTGGTACTTTGCGTTTTAGAAACCGCGTAGGCAAGTTAAAATTATGAAGGTTTTTATTATAATTTTCGTTTATTCATTCTATATACATATAAATTATATTTTTAAATATTTCTACAAAAAATATAAAAAAAACATTTAAAAATATAAAAAATAGTAGCCCACCGGCATCGGGAACAGGGTCCAAGCTACCGGTGGTCAGGGCCTCAGAGAGAGGAACTTCCTGACAATACGTGCCGTGTCCAGAAGTACCGCTTTCTGTATCAGGCCTTTGACCCAGCTGCCCAACGAGAGCCTCGTCAGATGGTGGTCGAGGCTCTTGGCTATTAAGCCATTGGCCGTAACGACTATCGGCACAATGACTGCTGAGTCAACCTCCCACATGTCGACAACCTCGTGTGCCAAGTCTTGATACTTAATTTCCTTATCTTTCTCGGCTTTCACAAGGTTCTCGTCATGCGGGACAGTGATATCAACAATCATTGTGAGACGCTCTGTTCGATCTATCACCACTATGTCAGGCTTATTGGCAACAATAGTCCTGTCGGTGATGATAGATCGGTCCCAGTACAATGTGATATGACCATTCTCGAGAACTGGGTCGGGCACATACTTGTAGTATGGTACTTCTGCGTCCACAAGGTTGTATTTCAGAGCAAGTTGCTGGTGGATAATCCTAGCTACTAGGTTGTGTCTGTGTAAATACTCGCCGTTAGCAAGACGAGAACAACCGGAAATAATATGTCGAATGGATTCACCGGGACAGTGACATGCCCGACAGATGTCAACCGTGCCGTCCTTCACAATATATTTCCGGTAGTTGTTCGTCATCATAACTTCGTCCATAATTGCACAGACAAAACCTTCGGTTTCCCCAAAGAGATCACCGAAACGTAGCCAGGCTACGGACGCTAGGAAGTCTACATCGGGCCCATGAAGGGCCCGGTAAAAGCGTCCGTGAAGCTCCTTGCTCTGCCATACCTCCCTGCGGCCATTAGTATCCAGTACTACAGGCTTGCGCCAGTTCTCTTTAGCCAAGGAGAGCGGGGTGAATCCTTTGTCCACTGCGACTACATCTCGATGCATCCCCACGTCGGCTTGGAGGAAGTACTCCCTGAGGCTGCACACCTCGCGGTTGTGGAGGGTCTTAGCATTTAAAAAGCCTCGACCCCCACACTTCCTCGGAATGTACAGCCTCATCACCGATGAACGTGGGTGATGCATTCGGTATGCAGTCAGCAGCGTACGGACCCTCCTATCCAGGGCGTCAAGTTCAGTCTGAGTCCACTTGAGTATGCCGAAGGAGTACATCAAGACCGGCATGACCCAACCGTTAAAGGCGCGCACCTTATTTCCGCCTGATAAAAGACTTTTAAGTACCTTTTTCAGGCGGCCATAGAAGCGCTCCCGTAGCGATTGCTTCATGTCGGTCGCATTGATGCCTAATGCCTCCGACATGCCCAAGTATTTGTAGGTTTCGGTTGAGGAGAGGGATCTGAGGTGTATGGAATCCGAGAGTTGTGTTCCCACGGATTCCATAATCCCTCCTCGCTTTACATGCATCACTGCACATTTGTCCACACCAAATTCCATCCTGATGGAATTACTGAAAGTTTCAGTTACTTTTAGTAACTTCATCAGTTGCAAGTTGTTGGGGGCAAAGAGTTTCAGATCGTCCATGTAAAGGAGGTGGGATATTACCTGACCACCTCTTCTCAACTGGTAGCCTAACCCTGAACCCTCAAGCAATGTGCTCAGAGGGTTCAAGGCTAAACAAAACCACAGCGGGCTCAGACTATCGCCCTGGAATATACCTCGCTCAATCCTTATTGGTTCTCCTCTCCCTTGAATTTGCCGACATCCTGGATAGTGAAGGACTGTCCTCCATTGCCCCATACATGACGTCAAGAAGGCGCATAGAGTTGTATTTACTTTATACAACTCCAGCACCCTCATGAGCCATGTATGTGGTACCGAGTCGTAGGCCTTCTTATAATCTATCCAACATGTCGACAGATCCTTTCGGGATCGGCGAACTTGTTGGCTAATGGCCATATCAATGAGGAGTAGCTCCTTAGTACCGCGGGACCCATTCTTACATCCATTTTGAGAGACGGACATAATAGAATTATTTATAATATGAGAATTAATTTTGGCTCTCAAAATGGACGTAAGAAGTTTATAGACCGTCGGCAAACATGTAATTGGTCTATAATTCTTGGGTTCCGCAGTACTACCTGATTTATGGAGCAGGTGGGTAACTCCTGTTGTAAGGAACTCTGGAAGTGACCCAGATTCCAAAGACGACTGGAATTGTGAGGCCAAACGAGCATGTGAACTGCGCAACCATTTTAGCCAGAAGTTGTGCAGTCCGTCTGGGCCAGGGGATTTCCAATTCGCCATTGGACGGACTGCACTGGTTACGTCTTGGGGGACAATAGTAATGTCCCCCATTTCTTCAATCGGTTCACACGCTCGCTGGACCTCCTGCATCCAGTCACCTTCAGTGTGAGTGACAGGCATCGACCAGATATTGCGCCAGAATGTATTCATGACATCATTATCCGGTAGATGCGTGTCATTCACATCGTGATCAGGTCGCTCCCAAGTTCTGTATACCCACCTTTCATCGCTATGAAACATGCGATTCTGGGTATATCGCTCCACTCGTCGCTTATACCTCCGAATACGGTTTGCCCATGCATAAACCTTCTGCTTCAGGAAGTCGATGCGCTCTGTGACACGGGACAAGTAATCTCGAGGATTGATATCAGTCCCCGAGAATGCCCGCCTCACAAAGCGCATCACTCTAGGGCGAGTATTGCCCTCCCTGAAGCAGATTAGTTTGCCAATGAGTGCTCTAGCCTCGTTAATACGACGTTCAATCCTGCACTGCCAGGCCGGTACGGCGGGTTTTGGTCGTGTAGCTCTGTCATTATTATCAAATTTGGCGTGAGCTACACGACATGCCGCAACAGCCGCGCAGTACAGGATTGAATGAGTATCTTCGAGGTTTTCGCTGTTATCAAAATAACTAGATAACAGCGAATCTAGAGCACACATTAGCGCCCTATTTTTTCTATGCATCGGCAAACGGGGTATTCGTGGTCTAATGTTTGGTGGAGTGAACCGATACTCCCGAATCGCAAGCTCCAAAGCGCTCCTCAGTTGTTCATTGCACTGGGTACTTACATTTGTAACCCTATCATCGCTCTCCTCGTCAGCGTGGATGGGCAACGGCGGAACCACAGTTGGGGTTTGCGGTTGGGCCGCAGTCTGCGACTGGAGAGAAATGATACGGTTACTCTGTACTTCAGAGCGTAGCCTATCAAGTGCGGCGTCAGTCAACCTATGATCGCGTTGAATGACTCGCACCTGATCCGATAACCGCTGTGCCGAGACGTTGACAGCAGGCTCAAGTACCTGAAACAGAGAGAGCATCCGACCACGGTACGCGGTCAGGTTAGTTCCCCCCTCTGTAGCCCCAAAGTATGCGCGCATGCAGTTCTCGTTCATACTTTGAGTCCATCGCATGCGCTGCACACTTCCACCGGGAGCGGGGACCCCGTCAGAGGCCGGTGGGCCTCGAGGTCCCATGCAGGCCGGCGGTCGGCCTCTTCCTCGCCGTCGTGGTGGTGGTGGTGAACTGGTTTATTATAATTTTTATTTTGGGTAGCGTTTTTTTATAACAAACTTTAAACTTCTTCTTTTCGTGTGGTTGGTGACTAACCTGGTGTCAGAGTTTATGCCGCACATGAGCCTTTGACTTGGCTTTAGATGCCGCCGAGAAATATCTCTCAGGCATGCCGGTTACCTCACGATGTTTTCCTTCACGTTTTTTAAGCAAGTGATAATTATACAATACGCACATAAATCCGAAAAGTCAGAGGTGCGTGCCTTGGGTTCGAACTCGAGACATATGACTTGGCAGTTCGGCGGTCACACCACTAGACTATCACAGCTACAAGCTTTAATATAAGTCTTCTTCTTCTTCCTGCCCTTATCCCACACTAGGTGGGGTCGGCACAACATATATTTCATAAATCCATGTTGTTAGAGGTTTTGGCTTATTGTTTTATGACCGGCCGCCTGCCTGACATCAACCCTCCTTGGGAATACTCGTTGCGCCCGTCGCGCGGTTGCCCAATGTGCTTGCTGATATTATGCACTGGGTCCCAAAATGATATGCATGTCAATCTTAGTGTCAACAACTAAACAGAATATGTTGTTCTTGGTGGAGTATACTTGCAGTTCCTTGACCCGCGCATTCAGTTTTGCTAGGGATTTCGGTTCTGACATATCGTAAATCGTAGCACCGTTAGCTTCTTCTATGACTTTAACACCGCTCACCTCCATGACTACATTTATAGTCAAATCGGATTGTAGCTAGGAATGATGGATTGTAGTCTCCCGTTGTGAACGCTAGGATTATGCCGGATTTACCCACACCGCACTCACCAATAAAATAATTAACAATTTATAAATGTAAAAAAATAAGCGAAAATTAATTTTATAAAATGTCATATTGATAAGCTTTAATGTAACTATAAAAAAATAATAATAAAAATACGTTTCGTTTAAATTCTCTAGCTGTCGGTCAACTCGAAGTATACCAAGATGAGAAATGACAACGTGATAAGTTCCTTCACTGTTCAGCCCTAAATTTTAGACATCTAGAACTACGTCGTTGAAATCCATTGCATTACATAAAGGCCACACATTGCCGTAAAATATTGATCGATTCCCAGACCTTTTAAACTGTAAAAAGAAATCTTACAATCTATTTCATCCAAGAATCCTACAGCTCTACCATTAATTAAACCAAACACATCATTCAATCCATTATTTGTAATCCACTATCATTTTTACCTTAAACAACTATTCCATTTCTACGGTAGAAGGAAAAGCTTCCGCATCCACAATTTAACACCACCCACCGTTCACCAATCACATCGCCTATTTTCATAAAAGAACATTGAACTATCTAAAGAAACAATCACGTCAATCAATCAATCATTCAATCATTCGAACGAATGATAACAGCACTAATGCACTAAACGAAATGATCCCTTCATATGAAAACAAATATTTTGATCATTCGGCGAGTAACCACGGGCGGTTTGACGTGTAAACTGGCATAAGCTAAACTTTGGAGTTATTTGTATGTAACTGTATGTATTAAGTTTATGAATGGAATGGTAATGTTGATTTAGGGTTTGTGGTTGTTTTACTGGGAGTCGTTAAAACAGTGGTGTTTACAAGTACGGAGCAAGAATGGGTTTATAATTTTAATGGTGAGAGAATCGGTTGGTGGTTGCTAGTTTATAGGATTTTTTTATATTATCTTACCGTTCTGAATGTTGAATTCATAACTTAATAACTTAGTAATACTTGAAAATTAAAATGTTACATTAATTTAAGGTAACTGTATTCATTGTTTTTAACTGAATCTCTTATTTCGGCGTCATTAATATCGATATCATAAGCCAAAATTCACAATTTTGATTAAATTATATATATGATTAGTTGCTAAAATAATTATGGCAATATTAGCTGAATTATTATTATTCTCACAATCGAAATTATGCATACCCTTCGTAGGTACCTACGCGACGGACGTCCAATTAGGAGTATTTTTTTAATGTAATTCTAGATCCCTATTGTCCTCAAGTTTATGACATAGTCCATTCTACGAATGTAGAAATTTAAATCTAATAACATTGGTTGTTTTTTTGTTTTTTTTTTAGACTGCCTTGTTGGTCTAGTTGTCGCAAGCGCGACTGCTTAGCATGGTGTTCTGGGTTCGATCCTCAGGTCGGACAAAGTGTTATTGGAGTTTTGCATTAGGAATTTCTCAGTAAAAGCCCGGAGTCTGGATTTGTGCCCGGTTAATGGCAATAGACTCGCCCGTTATTACATGGGACTTAAACATAACTGGCGAAACGAGGATGTACTAAAAACACCTCAGTGATGTTATGATGTTATGTTTTTTGCATAATTGAAGAATGATTATGTCCTAATTTTCGTTTGTTAACATCGGACTAAAGTGATTTCCTAAATACACCTACGCTTTTCTGTAGCCACTTCATTTACCAAATGGATTCACTAGAATCATTTAGCACACGTACATTATTTCGCAAAATCGTAAGAAACGGGCGAATATTTCAAAAGACAAGCACAAAACTAGGTCTGGCAAACAACGTCCCTAAATTCTAGTTAGTCTAATAATAATCCACTGATTACATTATTCTCACTTCTGGCATTCAGTTTTATTATCAATTCTTCTCTCATGATTCACGCTATAAAACCAATAAATATGGTTCCTGAATGTTCATCAACGTCCAACAGTTTATAATACGTCAGGGGAATGATTTTTAATTGCTCACAAAAAGTCACTCAAACTATGCATAATTCTGGTTGTACTGTACTCCGCCGCGGGAAACAAAACAATGTAAGTAATAATTTAACTATTTTAAAACTCGCAGAACAACCCTAAAATAATGTTTGTTTGGTTAATTTTTATTGTTTCACGTTTCTGGATATTGTAGTGATAATAATTAAATTATTAATTATGTTTTTTAGTTTCAATTCAGCCGTGATGTGTATGTAGGTACATCGTAATTGATCTTGAACAGAATAGTTTTTTAGGCGTATTTTCGACGTAGGAACACTAAACTTAACTTAAACATTATCTTTTCTTGTTTATTGGTAATATGGCAGTAATCCGGAAAGTAATCCGGAGAGATCATTTGCAACCAAATGACCCTTCCTTCCTTCCTTTTCGTGTGGTTAGTGACTAACCTGGTGTCAGAGTTTATGCCGCCCATGGGCCTCTGACTTGGCTTCACATGCCGTCGAGAAATATCTCTCAGGCATGCCGGTTTCCTCATGATGTTTTCCTTCACCGTTTTTAAGCAAGTGATAATTATACAATAAGCACATGAATCCGAAAAGTCAGAGGTGCGTTCCTTGGGTTCGAACTCGAGACCTATGACTTGGCAGTCCGACGGTCACACCACTAGGCTATCACTGCTACCAAATGACCCCTATGCAAATATTATTTTTCTGGTACCTTATTGTATCTCGTTGCATAGCTGAGAAGTTGTATATGTTTTTGAAATGTCCAGTAGGTACCTCTGTGTTTTTGCAGAAATCGACCATACCAATAATACTTCCTGATTCGGTGCGTTATCTCGTTTCATCTAGGATTCTCGTAACAAGAGAAAAAGAGATAACAAACCGAATCGTTCAACAACTGGTTCATCGTATCGTTCGGAATCTGGTCTCATCCTACGTGGAACAGCGTATAATGTGTTTAGATTCGATAACTTCCTTTACAATTCCTAGTATCTAATCATCATAGTCTTAGTCAATTAGTGTACATGTCGTAGCGTGGGAATATTGGCATCATAGAGGATAATAATATACTGATTGGCATAGATCGCATGAACTATGTATGAACTGTCTTAAGAACTGCAAAAATACGTTTTACATTTTAGTGTAGCTAGAGATGGTTTCTTACTTGGATAAATACTCGAGGTCAAGTAAAATACCCATAAACCAAACACATTCAATACTACATTATTTAATATCTATGCCATAAACACAGAAGAGTAAAAATGAGTAGGTATTTACTAACTTTTACTGATTATCGAGTATTTGGTATTCATCCGTTTCCCCATCTTTAAGTGTGACCATCATTCGATAAAATAAATAATGAGATCGTATAGGTACATCACTAGTTGAAGTAACATTATTACAAGGCATTTTGTTCATTTATTAACATTTAGGGTCTGATATTATGGCAGGCAATCCAAAAGACTTGCCCCGCTACCTATTTTTGTTTTTTATTATCCTATAATATTAATAAAATCTTAAAAACTAGTAAAGTATTTTAGTTTTTTCTCTGACATAAGAAACTCGTATAACAGTTTTCCAGCCTGGAGAACGATCTCGAAAGGCGGTCATAAAATATTCCTCATATAACCCAATTATACATACAGAAAGAGGCACATTCCATAAAACACTCGGCAACCGAATCTCATGTCTCATAAACCGAAATTACGAAGCAACAGACTCTGTTATTAACTTTTTTAATTACGCGCAATCGCACCACAACGCACAGATAAAATAAACGTCCGCTTTATTGTCGTCGTAAAAAACAATAACAAAATACTGGTCGTTTAGTGACACGCACACTTGTTAAAAAAATAAACAATTAAGGCACATGTTGTGTAGGTTCGAATTTTGAAATACGAATCCGTATTTTATTTTTTCAAAACGTTTCTGGATGTCCTTAAAGGTTTGAACTGAATAGTTTATTGCTCATTTTGTTATTAGACAAGCTTTATGGACCATGACCTTAAAGTAAACAAAAGGTGTAATAGTAATAAAATTAATTACTAATCCATTAATGGACATTATCATGTGTAATTATATTAATTTTGTTGTTTTTATTAATCATGGTTTTGATTTCAGTATTTCTCTGTATGTAGTCAATTCAAGATTTAAATATCTGCATAATAAACTATTAACATACTACGCTTAATAGTTATTCTTAATTAATTAAGGACGAATTTTCAATTTGTAGCAATGCAGACAGGAAAGTTGTGTAAATGTTAATAGTTTTTGTAACATAAACAACTATAACATTAATAATATTGTTTATATCAATTAAAATTGTAACATTCTTGGTGTAATTAAGGAAGTGACATGAAACTCGAACGGAAAATAAATATAAAAAAGTACATAGGTAGGCACGTAGAGTCTGGTTCTTACATATAATTAAATTGAACTTTATAACGTACTGAAAACTATTAAAATATCACAAAATGGAATCATACTCTTTTTTTTTCTAATTATAATAAACTTCAAAATGTCTCCTCAGTGTGTCCACAAAATATCAGATAACTCTCCCTCCCCAAAAACTTACAGTTCTTAGGACATTTTATAATGATAACAATCTAGTGGATTTCGCAAAATAAATTAATACAACAACCCGCTCACTCAAAGCACAAAACAGATAGGTACCTACAGAAGTCAATCTACATACAAGTGCGCTCGAGCAACGCACACATAGACACTGCTCACGGACACGATATCTCGGACTGTTTGGGATTAGAGTGCGAGTGAGTGCGAGCGCGAGTGCCATGCGCTTAAGAGAAATAGATATATATATAGGTAGATAGAGGGACTGCCGAGCGTAGGTGTGAAAAGAAGTACATACATGTGATTGACTTCTGTACCTATCTGTTTTGTGCTCCAAGTCAGTAGCAGTAGCGTGCATTAGTTTTCGGACTAGGTAGGCAGGCACTAGCGATGTCGCCTTTCAATTGTACGCTAAAGCCCATTTCAATGCGATTCTCACCAAAAGAAATCATAGCCATACACGCTTATTTTATTTATAGAAATAGTTAAAGATGGAGTAGTTCATTAAATCTTATTAGGTAGGCACTACTTAATTGCTATATGCAATGCACACCACTGGCCAGTAGTAACTACGAGAATAGTTTCCATTACAAACCAGTTTGGTCCATTAGATAAGTTCAAAAAATTATATTTATCCACATGATCTTCCAAGCCTTTTCCCAACTATGTTAGGGTCAGCTTCTAGTCTAACCAGATACGGCTGAATACACTGAGCGACTACCATCAGTTCTCCGCACCCCAAGATACAAGATCATTTATTTGTCCAAAACATGAGTATACACACAAAGCATGCAAGATGTTAAATTACACAATATAATCAGTCATGTTTTGATAAACAAGCAGCTCCATCGAGACTTGGCTAGTTTTTTACAGAATGTTTTTGGTGGGTCATAATTACATTTTCTAATAGAAATGTCAAATTAATATTTTTAACATAAAAGATATAAAAACCCAGTTACAAGGCATTGCCGATATCCTAAGGTTAGACCGGTTGTTAGATTGTCGGGCTTCTGACTTCCCGTAACGACTGTCATAGGTATTCGTATGACACCAGGGATCGATTGGAAAAAAAATCTTAAAATTAATATAACATTCTTAAACTTTTAATCACTTTAATTTTATAGCAGTGATAGCCTAGTGGTGTGACCGTCGGACTGTCAAGTCATAGGTTTCGAGTTCGAACCTAAGGCACGCACCTCTGACTTTTCGGATTCATGTGCGTATTGTATAATTATCACTTGCTGAAAAACGTTGAAGGAAAACATCGTGAGGAAACCGACATGTCTGAGAGATATTTCTCGACGGCATGTGAAGCCAAGTCAGAGGCCCATGGGCGGCATAAACTCTGACACCAGGTTAGTCACTAACCACACGAAAAGAAGAACTTTTAATACCTCTATCAAAGTTATGCTCATAATAATTCGTGTTTCAGTTTACGTAATGAGGCAATTCGCGAGGTTTTTATGAAAAAAATATTAGTAGATTACTCTGCCGTTGCTATTTTTATTTCGTTTCACTCTTCTATCGCGTCGGCTCAGTGCAAATGCGAACTATGATGCTAGTTACTGTTTTATTGGCTAATATTATTATATAACCAACTGACAGATAACAACTCTCATTGGTCTAGTGGTGGCTAACGCAAGTGCTGATCGTGAGATCCTGGGTTTGATCTCCAAGTCGGACAGTGTTAAGAATTGAATTCCTCAGTTGCAGCCCGGTGTTTGGATTTGCGCCCGGTTGATGGCAATAAGCTCGCCCCCTATTACATGGGACTTAAACAAAACGGCGAAATGAGGGTGTTACTATACACTTCTGCACAACCCTTGGGATAATATAGGCGTGATGTTATGTTATATTATGTTAACTATTACTTTTGAGTATACTTTGTTTAATATAACACCAGACAGAGGTCAGAGGGGCTCGTGGCTAATTAACAACCATGCGGATTATATGATTTGCAAGGTTAAGCTGCGCTTGCCGCGGTCAGTCCGTGGATGGGTGACCATTCGTTACACATCGAGTCCCCTCCGTGCCTCGGAGAGCACGTTAAACTGTCGGTTCCGGGTGTCATACTAATACCTATGACAGTCGTTACGGGTAATCAGAAGCTCGAAAGTCTGACAACCGGTCTAACCTTAGGATATCGGCATTGCCCAGTAACTGGGTTGCGGAGGTCTGATGGCAGTCGCTCTGTGTAAAATAATGGTTTTTAGGTGCATCTGGTTTGATAGGAAGTTGACCCCTGAGCTGAGCTGGTAAAAGGCTAAGAGCAGAACGAATTTAACACTAGACCACCAAGACCCATTTAGGCAAGAAAATGTATAGAAATCAGCAACATATTTGCATCCAGCATACAGCACAGCAAGTATTAAGCTTTTATAAACCACTAGCTGTGTCCTCACGGCTCCACCCGTAGCCTATGTTACTCAGTGATAATGTAGCTTTCTAACGGCAAAAGAATTTTGGAAATCGGTCCAGCAGTTTTTAAGTTTATTCGTTACATACAAAACTACAAAAATCCAAAAATACAAATCTGTCCTCTTTATTATATTATTATAGTTAACGGTCAATCAAGATGAGCTGAAACTTTACTTGAAGAAATTATTCAAAAGATATTCGTACCTTGACGATGGTTCACTTTTGTCGACCTAATGTTTTATGAAATGGAGTGAAAATCGTCAAGATACATAGGCTGTAGTAAGTGATGAAAATCTTCAAGTTTTTCTTGCAATTTTTCTGAATTCAATTAACACAAAATAGGACGAGCCTCCGAAACAGACTGTCAACAGGTGTTCAGTACAAGAAAACTGAGCATTATAAAAATAGTTTTTTGATTGATAGAATAGCTACGTCATAATGCGCTACCGTGAACTGAAAATATATGATGCCATAGATCTACTACATTGTTACAATGATAAATCGCCACTTCCGGCACGTGGATTCAATAATTGTTTATAGCTACTACTGCAGTAGGCACCAATAGCTGATTTATCTACCTGAAAAAGCCATTTTGAAATTTTATAACACTTCATTTAACCTAATTACACTTTTAAATAATGACAGATTTAAATCATTGATTCTTACATACATACATAAACTCACGCCTTTTTCCCATATGATACGACCCTTACATACTCCTTTCGCTTCATCCACATTCATACATCTTGTCATACACTCACGCCGGTTGAGAGTACTACGCACCTGTCCTTTGTGAAGAACATCACCAATAACATCGATATAAATATCCTTCTAGGGCTATTATTGATTCTTGTCGGTGGCATTTATATTTTAATACAATCAAATTACTTACACCACCAAGTGATGTCTTCTGAAAAACACTAACACAATTTTACAATACTTGACGACTTTAAAAAGACGAACATTTAAATATTTCTTGAAATAAGAACGGGAACTTAATACAGTAGGTAACACGTGCATCTACTAATTGATATTAATCATCAAATCCATTTATGGAAGGCGATGATTAAAGGCCACACAGTCTACAAATTCTTGTTGGCACATTTTCAATAACTATCACTGATTTGAAATTATTACATTTATCTGAAGGAAGACATTTAATATACTTACTTACGTAAAATATTTAGCCGCATAGGGCTAGACTGGACGCGGCGCCCCTACAAGAAGAATTGGTAAAAGGTTGTGCAGATCACGATCAATCAGACATCGGTGGATCAACTGACGTACTTTCACGACGTACTTTTTCGATTTGAATAGAGATTTGAGTACAGATTATACAAATCTCTACTCAAATCGAGATTCATAACTGAGCATTGTTTTAGAATACCGGCCTGAAAGTATATACGTCAACGTTGTAAAATCTCATCGTATACAACAAAAATTACTTTGGATCTAATTACTTAACAGTTACGTAAAAAATGGAAAAGCTTAATAAAACAGGGCTGGTATTAGCTATCATGCAACTTTCATCTTGTGATTAAAAAATCATATAAAGATCTTCTTGTATTAAGCGGTAGACGTTAAAGTACGTCCAACAACAACCAAGTGCAACACCGGAAACATATTCATACCAATTTTTCTCAATGAAAAGAGAATGTACTAACGACTCAATCACCTTCAAAGGCAAAAGCACAGATACTCAGCCGCTCGTTCAGGAATCAATTAGCTGGAGCACAAAGCTCACAGAATTAGCTGGCCACAAAACAATCCACACGTGTGCCGTGCCGATTAAAAATAAAACCGACTTAGACAACTCGATGCGATGTTTGAAAGGCTTGGAGGAGCGTTGGAATTTCCTTCCTAGTGAAGAGTTGGCTGGCAACTTGACTAATCAAGACACCTAGTTTTTTTTTTCTACGCCATTTAGATTTGTATTCAAGTGACTGCTTTGTTATCATTTAACTTTGGAATTTGTCTTATTTAATTACGTTTTAATTACATAATTTTTATTAGATTAAAAATAGTCTACGACATGGGTATTATTAACTTAAATAGTATCGTGAAAAGTAAGTATTTGGTCATATATAAAAATACGAAGTCATTTTTATATGTGATTTTCCAATTTCGTGCAGAAACTTGAAATGGGTCAGAGATAACTAACATGGTATCGTATGTTCGGGATTTACAGACGGTCTCTTGTAATAAACGGGGATTGGATATTATAAACCAATTAAAAAAATGGCAGCACTGTAAGTGAGCTCACTAATAGGTTTCATAATAATCGCGTAATATAAATGATGCGATAATTATGACACCTCGTGAGCTTTATTTATAATTTTTGAAAGAGAAGAAATGCACTGATAAAATTTATGCACTTCTTCTTCTATTACTCATTTTCATTTATACGTTGCAAGTTTTATCAGCACGCTAGTTACTTGCTCTTAGCACTCGCCCGTTCAAACGGGCCTACTCACTTCCGACCTCAGTAAACAGGTAGGGGAAACATATCAAAAGTTTATGCTACTGAAATGTAAATGTGGAACAAAACGGCTCGTGAATGGACTGGCCATTGATTTACTTTGCGTTCAACTAGATTTTCTATATTCGTATATTTATTACTAATAATATCTTGTGATTTGATTGATGAGTATTTTATGCGATTTTAGTGAACTAAAAGCTGAAAACCGAATAAAATTAAAAAGTATGAATAACAGACTCACATTATGCTGCGTTCTGTTTGCGATTTGCCTTTGTTTTATTTAGGAACGCTAGTGGATTGCAATCTAATCGGGTTTGCAAACAAAATGCACGCAGCACGCGAGTTGTGTCATGTTTAATGATAGGTTTAGGTTATGATAGCTCCATCATCTCAATGTCTAGAATAATATAATTATGTTGCAAACTGAAAAAAAAATAACAGAATGCACTTATAAAACTACATAAGTATGTAAAATCTCACATACATAATTTTATTTTCAGGTTTGAAGCTCTTGTAACTAAAAAATATTCGTAAAATAAAACTCTAAACGCCCTTTACCGTAAGGTATCGAGTCGGCCATATAGTTTAGTTTACATATTCGTCGTAATATCGCGTTTTATTACTTTACGACGTGTAATCACGTCGTTTCCTAGAACAGGCACACGTGACGTCTTCCTATTAATTCTTATTTTAAAAATTTAAATACTTTTTGTCGTCCGAACTGGGACATTGTTTATGTTACGCTTTCAGGTACCCGCTATTAAAAAAAGGGAATCTATTTTCGGCCAGTTTGCTTTCTTTTCATTGCTTGTTTTGTGACCGTGGTATAGAGATGACGCTATACGAATGTCGCAATGGGTTTGATAATAAAAGTAGGATGTAAATTTTCGTGGATTTCATAGTACGCTCTCTGGTTTAAAGGGCGGGTTAGTTAATAGGTGTTTAAGATTTTTTAAGGTGTTATGTTTTAACATAACTCGTGGAACCACGTCTTTAGGGGTGTAGAGTTACAATAACAACAGTTTTTTTTACTTAAACTTATTTATTTTAACTAGTTCGTTACGATTAAAAGAGGTATTAAAAGTTTTGTTCAGTTTTAAATAGTCCATGGTCATAAAATTGCAGAGCATTAAAAGAATACAAAATGTAAACATTTTTGATATAAAATAAGAATTAATAACTACTTGTAACAACAGTTCATTTAAAAAGCTGTCTAAGTGAAACAGCTTCACATAGGTACTTTTTTTGTTTTTGTTTTTATTCTTGACATGGTCACGTTTGCCCCTAGACTCAGTCTAATCTGATGATAAGCGCAGACAGGGTCTAAGATGGAGCACATGAATCCAAGGAACAGAGATATAGAGGCAAGACGAAGTCTTTCTTATCAGTTCTAAAATATAAAAATAACGTCGTAAAGAAAGCGAAAACCG
Organism: Amphipyra berbera; assembly: GCA_910594945.2. Lineage (NCBI taxonomy): Eukaryota > Metazoa > Arthropoda > Insecta > Lepidoptera > Noctuidae > Amphipyra > Amphipyra berbera. Next base: position 6,376,722 of record OU343144.1, on the reverse strand, counting down.
GTGTTAAGATTACAAGAGAACACGCGTAGCGATTTGCTACGGGCTACGAACTTTTACTGATTTTATTGGTTTATTAATTTGTATTATCAACATTACATAATAATGATTTTTGGCTAGGCTGCCGTCTGACGTGAATCTTCGAATATCCTTTATTTATTTTAAACCAGGTTGAATAATAATATTATGATATCCAGGCCCGGACTGGCCAGACGGGCAAATCGGGCAATGGGGAAGGCAACGCAAAACTAAAGCAGATGGCAGCACCTCCATACTTAGTTATTTCCACCAATCAGAACCATCAGGTTTATATTAACAATAATGTCAAACACATTGCAACCAATAAGATTGCAGTGGAACAATCGAAAGTGGCGCCATTAGTTCCACAGTTGCCTACCCCATTGCCCGATGGGTCGGGTGCACGATTTTTTTTGCCAGCACTTGCCGTCCGTCTTTCAAGTGCCCGGGGACGATTTCAGGTCCCAGTCCGGCTCTGATGATATTTCACTTTACAGTTTTGCATGTACTTATGATCTCGATTTACGAACAATATGTTACCACGTAGTAGGTAGGTACATTTATTATGAGAAGATTTGTGTGGCCTAATTAAGTTAGTAGGTACTCCATTTTTCCAAAATCCATAAAAGTTTACCCAATTTTCCCATTCCTAAAATCAACATGGAAGCCAAAACTCGCTTTTCCTAGTAATTCCCGGAAACTCGAGTACCTACCTACATCAATCAGAAATATGATCAATGAAAACGATTTTTGATCAACAACTACTGTTTCAAACGGCGTGTGTATACATCAAAGTGTGTTAATAACGCGGTCTGCAGTGGCGTTGCCCACTAGTGGACAATTGATCAAAAGACAGATTTAGTTGTCTTTGAATGCCAGCCTGGAAGCACGCCAGAGCTTTGATTCTTATGAGCGCAGAGTAATGTTAAAATACAGAGTGTACAAAAATAGAATTCTTAATTCTATTGTTTAATACACTCGGGGGCAATGATTTCGTGTTACCAACATAAACCTTAAAATCTCGGAGAAAATTGATGAACATTTTAAGTTTGATAGCAGTGATAGCCTGGTGACGTGACCGTCGGACTGCCAAGTCATAGGTTTCGAGTTCGAACCTAAGGCACGCACCTCTGACTTTTTGGATTCATGTGCGTATTGTATAAATTGTCACTTGCTTAAATACGGTGAAGGAAAACATCGTGAGGAAACCGGCATGCCTGAGAGATATTTCTCGACGGCATGTGAAGCCAAATCAGAGGCTCAGGTTCAAGGTTAGTCACTAACCATACGATAAGAAGAAGAAGAACATTTTAAAATTGTTTTTTTTTTATCTTGGTGACCCGGATTCATTGCTCCTAAGTGTAGTAAGTAGTTGCTTGCTTCTGTTTGTGTACACTTTAATTATCTTTTTATAACCATGTAAAAATGCAAAATTCGAACCGCCGCACAGTGGGAAATAATGGAAACAATTCCAGCCACGCGTCATTTTATGAGTTAGGGTCACAATTTTTTGTTAATCTCTTTAAAATGTCATATATTTTAAGCTACAGGTGCCGAAATTATGAAATTTATCACTGTTTTTTTAGTAATCCAGAAAAACATCATACGTCTAAGCTAATTTACAACCCTCAACCCACCTAACCGTGGGTACAGCGAGCTAGCTCGGTATTTTTCTTCAAATAATTAAATTTTATACTACATGTAGGCTAAAGCAGCCAACCACCAACCCCCTAACCCACTTAACCCCTAAAAGTCATCCCTACCAAACCAAAAGCAGGCTAACCCAACTAACCCTGGGAACTGCGAGTTTACTCGCCTATTTATTTTTATAAAATTGGATTCCACACCTCAAGCGATCTAACCCACCTATCCACCCACCCCCTAAACCACTAAGCCCCTAGAAACCACCCCTGCCAAACCACAAGCAGGTTAACCTACCAAACCACCTATATATAGCTCGCTGTACCCACGGTTAGGTGGGTTAAGGGTTGTAAATTAACTTAGATATATGATGTTTTTCTGGATTACTAAAAAAACAGTAATAAATTACATAATTTCCGCACCTGTAGCTTAAAATATATGACATTTTAAAGAGATTAACAAAAAATTGTGACCCTACCTCATAAAATGACGCGTGGCTGGAATTGTTTCCATTATTTCCCACTGTGCGGCGTAATGAATTTGAAACACCGTTGAATATTAATTTTATGTAATTCAAATGGCACAGCTGATCTACTAAACTGTCTTGTAGTTTTGTTTGTTGATATAATATTTTTAGAAAGTTGTATTAATGCATTTGATTCATGAATCTACAAATATATAAATTATATGTTTTGAAAGTTTTCCCTTGTAAAACTTTTTATTTCGCCTTACATTATCAAGAGCAAGATTTATTTCATACAAAAAACGTGCTATATCTTAACCAATGTTCAGGAAAACTGAAATCTCTGTGTAAAGCTAACCTACTTACACAAAGGCGTAATTTAGTGTTCTTAGTATTATGTGTAAGGCGCGAAGTCGACGCGGTTAATGCGTTGTGTAACACAAACAGGCGAAGCCGGGCGGCGGATACTCGCTTTATGCCTGTCCGGAGTGTCCGGCCACTAAATAGGTAAGTTTAATAGATCCACTACGCAATGTCTCTACCAGTATCACAGAATCTCTAATAGGTAATCATATAAACTCGCACACCTCTACTGCAGAATAAATACCTCCTATAAAAAAATGTTGTCTCCCGGATAGAGCGCCTGTCTCCCCATCAATTTTAGTTCTTAAACCTAGGTATACGATTCGCGTCAACTTGCTTATCCAAATCTTTGTCCAGTTGTAGACATTTTATAGATGATATGTTCTGTCTAGCCTTTTCCCAACTATTTTGATGTCAGCTTCTAGTCTAACCAGATGCGGCTGAATACCAGTATTTAATATGGAGCGACTGCCATCAGACCTCCGCAACCCTGTTACTGGGCAATGCCGATATCCTAAGGTTAGACTGGTTGTTAGACTTTCGGGCTTCTGACTTCCCATAAAGACGTATCCGCCGTTTCTATATTTCTAATCCCATTCTTTTAGTAACCGAATTGTACGTACCTACGTATGACTTGTGAACTGCCTCGTTGGTCTAGTGGTGGCAAACGCGACTACTAATCGTGAGGTCTTGGGTTCGATCCTCAGGTCAGGCAAAGTATTATTGGGGTTTTCCGTGTGGAATTCCTCAGTAGCAGTACGGAGTTTGGATTTGCGCCCGGTTGATGGCAATAGGCTCGCCCCCTATTACGTGGGACTTAAAAATAACGGCGAAATGAGGGTGTTACTCACCTCTGCCCAACCTTTCGGGAAATACTATGGATTTTACGTATGACTTTTGTTAGAAGTCAACCTTCTGCACACCCTTATTTGGTGTTCCAATTGTCTGCCTACTCCACTGTCAGAGCGAAACGACTACCGGACTGAAGTTTGTCAGTGGGATCCGGAACTGAAGAGTAAATATTTGGGTATAACCATTCAAATGATAATATAGTTGCCATAGTTTTGTAAGATGGAATGAAATACGTGGAATTAGCATTGCGTAGTTGAAAATGAACAGTTCAAATGTTTTAAAGAATTTTCTTATTTTCCAGTAATAAATTAATTAGTGATTTAGTTTGCGAAAAACATTGATTTTGTTCTTTCAGAAATTCGGGTATGCCTTTCTGTGGGTGTCTATCTATATATCATTTAAGAAATGTAAGCTACAAACTTTTAAATTACTAGCTGTATCCTCACGGCTCCGCCTGCGTAAGAAGATTTATTCCAGTAATAAATATAGCCTATGTTACTCAGTGATCATGTAGCTTTCTAACGGCAAAAGACTTTTAGAAATCGGTCCAGTAGTTTTTAAGTTTATTCGTTACATCCAAAAATACAAATCTTTCCTCTTTATAATATTAGTATAGATATAGATTATAATATTAGTACAGATAAAGTTACTGTGTTTGCATTTCTTTAACGGTATAAGACACTGCCATTATTCTTTCCATTTGAATAAAACGTGGGGCAGTTGGGGCGATAAGGAACAAAAAGTATCATAACTTTTTATTTTTATTTAAAAATCGAGATATTTTTTTCTCGATTTAGTCTATTTTCCTTGTATGTGTCACTTTTGATGGGAATTCGACTTGGAGATGCTATTTTCCCTTCAATATGGCACTTTTTGAACGAAATCTCTTCAGAAATCGATAAAATCCAAGGTTTTAAGTAGCAAATAAGTTAAAAGAAGCTTCGAGCCAAAAGTGTAAATGACACTTTGTTCCTGAGCTCCTCAGTTACTTTCAAACAATTAAGGATGATTTCCACCAAAGGGCTCGCATCACTTCGGACCGGAACGGATTTTACAATCCTTAAACGATATTAAATCATGTACACAGTATTTAAAGTCTATATTACCAAGCCACGCACAGCAGCTTGACCGCAGGCGTCTTCCGCAACACGCGATCGTAGCCGAAAGTATGCTGCGACGCGCGGTCGGTTCCGTTCGCCTGTTGTCCAAACTCCAATCGGATCCTTTCGGCTGTCAACACGGTAGGAATTAAACTATTTGACTAAACGCAGAAACGGATACGTTTGCAAGCGACGGTACAAAGCCAATCGTATCCGTCGACATCCTGCCGGACGCGATCGGCTGTCGCCGCATCCGTTCGTATCCTTTCCGATCCGATGCGAGCCGTTTAGTAGAAATCATCCTTTACCGTCATAATAAAATGACTTACTCATTCCTTACACCAAAATCTAACATTTTCACCCCATTGACGTAACACCTGTAAATAAACATCAACAGTACTATTAAACCAATATTTTTACCTCCAAACATTTAGTTTACAATGACCGACGAAATTGACTCTCACAGCAAAAACTTGGCATGCATTATTCTTTTATGAATATTTGCGCAGGAGTGCCAATTATATCAAAAGCTGTCTGTTGCACGATGAAAGGAGTACAGAAACTCTTTGTCTTTCATGTATATGGTACATAAGACTTTGTAGTCGTAATTATAGACTATTGTTTGATAATTCGCAAATGAAACGTTCATGCTATGTTTTCTTATATTTGTTAATATTGTCTAATGTAGTCTTGATGTTGGTAACGTTGTTATTTTTTATCGAAAGTTATTACGACAATGTGGAGCTAAAACTTTTCAGTTATAAAAAATAAAGTAAAAATTTTATCTGCATCGAGAGTTAGCCTACGAAATATCGACTTGGGAGAAGTCTATATCCAGCAGTGTACTAAGATAGGCTGAGTTGATTGATAGATCATGTGGCGCGAATTACAGAAGTCAACTTCTTCTTTCGTGTCGGCACGAGGTACATGAGAATAGCTCATATCGTGATGAAAAGATTTGTCAGTCAGCAAGCTTGGTAGTGCGGCTAACTGCCCAGTGTGCGCCCGACGTGTACTTACTGAACTATAGTCACTCGTGGAAGCTCTTTTAATTCACCCATTGGAACACCAGGCAGTCAACTGAGCTGGTTAGATGCTAGGAGGGTTGTTAGATAGTATCTATACTAATATTATAAAGCTGAAGAGCTTGTTTGTTTGTTTGAACGCGCTAATCTCAGGAAATACTGGTTGGAATTGAAAAAATATTTTTGTGTTGGATAGTCCATTTATCGAGGAAGATTATAGGTTATATAACATCACGCTACGACTAATAGGAGCGGAGCATAAATGAAAAATCTTGCAATAACGGAAAAAATGTCCACCCGTGCGAAGCCGGGACGGGCTGCTAGTATATAGATAAAGTAAAGTGACAAAGAGCTAAAGAGATCCGAAAAAAACTGGGAATAAGTACTTAATAGGTAACAAGCCAGGTTTATCGAAGTTATGAAGTACCTATAAACTTTTATATTCACTTTACGCCGAACTAACATTTTCTAATCAAAACTAAACATTTTCCAAGACACATGGACACGGTGTAGAATTTTAGCTGAAGTACCTATAATCAGTTATCATCGTATTCCCAACGTTAGTCGCCTCCAAATACTATAGGTGCCAACGAACCACCTGCAATCCGAACCTTGAAGCGTCCTGAAACCTGAACACACTTTTCCACTGAAAACCAAGTACTTACAAGTACGGCGGCTACCGTGCTCTGTGCTTCGTCTGTTTGTTTGTCAGCTGCCCACAGTGCGCACGCGCTGGGTGGCCTTCCGCGAACTCTCTATTTGGGCCTCCGGTGCCGAAGGTGCGAAGGTGATAGGTTGTGTAATACTTACCACATTTATAATGGGCCATTGTGTACACAACCAACTGTTTAGTCATATATTCGATTGACATTTTCAAAGTTACACACGATATCTACATACTTAGAACAGGATGGCAAAGATAGTTTACTTCTTGTTTCATAATGATATACGTATGGCCAAATACTCAAACGCTACTCAATAATTGCGTGCCGTCACTGTCACTTCATTAGTATACAGGATGTAAACGAAATCATGTAATTCCTTCAAACCTCGTGGTGTAGGTACTACTGATATAGATTGACCTAGAACGGGATACTTCTGGATTCAATAAAAAATGAAATTAAAAAAAGTTAACATTAAAGTGAGGCATTTTAGCGTCCGAGCGAATTGTGCGGCTATCGTTCGCCGCAGGGTCATTTAACTCGGGGCGCTAAAATGCTTCACGTAAAGAACACATGTTTACCTACTTTGTGTAAAAAATAAATATTGTATGCAAAATTATCCCGTGCAGATTTAATCTATGTCAGCAGTACATCAAGAGATTTGAAGGAATTACATGATTTCGTTTAGACCCTCTATAAAATATGCAACACTCTTTTAAGATTACCCGGGTCTGTCTTACCATTCCACGATCGCTGAATGTTGATCAATAACAGCGTGTCAAAATGGGCTACCTTGCATACCGGTCCTCTGCGCACGCAATATTATCAGTGACTAAGCATAAGAAAGGGATTTATCTAACCTCTACACCAGCTTAGTCGGCAGCGAATTCCCATCAAGATCACTAGTTCTACAGTTGCCTACATAGCTGTGGGTGGCGACGCGAGGCTTAGGTCTTCATCTCTGAAATAGTGGGTTTCTTATTTTACGTGGAGCGGCTATTATCTCACAAAAAACTTTGAATACCTAACGTCAAAATTTCAAAGTCCTGAAGCCTTCAAAATACTTCAAAGTTCGTATAGTCACCAGCACCTAACTTGGCAAGAGTAGAGAAGAGATTTCCTCTCCTTTCTTTCTTTCTTATAAACACTTTTTAAAAATAAATTATGCCAATAACCATAAAATAATGACAAGCAAAAAAAGTGACCATTTTTTGTTGCACTAAGTGTTTGGCCAGACTGGCAGCGCGGTGCGGGGAGCGGCGCGGGTGCGGGAACGCGCGCGATTTACCTGTCCGCAATGGAGCGCGGCTTCGTTCTGAGCGTTGTCATGTCCAGTGTTTGTCAAAATATAATATGGATGAAGAAGACTTATTTTTACTGGAAAATTGTTACTAAAAAACGATGTTTCGACATCCACAGTGCAGATCGTGCTTGAATAGCACTTATTAATTCTTCAACATTTAATTTTGAAGACGCCATCACAACAACGCGCGTGGTCAGCTCGAACTAGTTTGAGATCCCCCGCTCCCGCCCGGGTTGTCGCTTGCCGCCCGCGCTCTCACTGCGGCCACTTGTATGAACGAGCTATGGCGTGAGCTACCCGTGCGCTCCCCGCGCCATGTAGCCCGCGCCCGCGTGCCCACTATGGACACTCAAATGAAGTTCTTCTGTTTGAGCTCGCCGCACCGCGCCCGCCCCGCGCCCGCGTTTGTAGTCTGGCCAAAGGCTAAGTGTACATGCGCAAATTTACTCCCACTACGCCAAAACCTTGCCACATTACGTGCTGGCGACTATATCCATGGTAAATGATGCATTTTCATACAAGCAAATGCATATTCCTACTTTCCTATAAGCAATATGTTCTCGAATGATCTATTTCTCAAAAATTCCTCCTACGTCTCGTCATAAAAACCAGCGAATGTTTTACGAAAAAATCCATATTTTAATAGTTACTTTTTTACGTGCTGTGTGTAATGCTAATGAACCGGAAGTGCCGCCATTAACGCGGTGATGAGCGTTAACGTTCACTTGTCGTAAAACGTTGATGTCCATTAAATTTCAGAACGAGGTTATGGCGTAAAAATAGTTGTAATGTGCTATAGACTGGCGCGATCACTTGGGTGAAGGTGGGTTGGGTGAAGATGCCTTGATTGTGGAATAATCACGTAGAAAAGCGGACACTATCCTCCGACAGGTTTGAGGAGTAGTCGACTAAACAAGTACTTACCTAGATCCGCGCTCGCGGTAAATAGGAGGATAGGAGTGTCTAGGGTTGCCACCCGTACTTTATAATAAAGTATTGTACGTTATTTCAGGTAATTGTACTCTATACTTTATGAGAACGATAAAGTACACGAAAATACTTTATTTCGCATGATTTGATTTCTTTGGAATTTTGAAAAGTTTAGTCATAAGTATTTTTTCGTTAAACGAAATTTATCGATTGGTGTTAAATCGATGTCGCCACTCCCCAGTGTCACATCACTACTAATTTTATACAAACTGCAAAAAGCAATAAAAAATATGTTTTTAAACATAATAATAAAGAAAATTGTACTTTATTTTGATACTTTGTACTTTTCTTTTCTTACCTATAATAACCAATGTACTTTAACTGCAAGAAAAAAGGTGGCAACCCTAGGAGTGTCACTAGTTAGGTATGATTATGATGAAAAAAAAAACTAGTTTATAACAACAAATAATCGTAAAGTTATTAGAAATAGGTAACTTGTTATAACAGTTCTAAATATGTATTTTATACATCCATAGTGTCCCTAATGCATGTTTTATACTTACTTAGGTAGGTATATACCTACTCTTCTCAATGTAGGTAACTGAACTGCAACATACTCTTCTCAGTGTGAGTGAACTTGAATATACTCTCGAACTGTAATTATTTTTTAAGGAATAAATGTATTTCCAGTCATCTAATCAAATGACTCCTTCGCGGAATAAGTATGTCGTCATTACTCTATACTTACTATATAATATTATAAAGAGGAAAGATTTGTATTTTTGTATGTAACGAATAAACTTAAAAACTACTGGACCGATTTCAAAAATTCTTTTGCCGTTAGAAAGCTACAGTATCACTGAGTAACATAGGCTACGGGCGGAGCCGTGAGGACACAGCTAGTTCTATATTAAAATTCGATAAAGAGGTGCGTCATTTCATTACCACGTCAGAGTTAATCGTTTTAAGTTTTAAAGCGTTACAAGAAACTATTAGGTAACACATTGATGTGTTTAGATTTTAATAGTATGACGTCATCAAAGTGTATACGAGTGGATACTATTACCTCGTAGGTCCATTAGGCGCTTGGAAAACACTTACGGGAACGGCGCTTACGTGCTACGGGAAAATCCCTTCACGTGGTAACTGAAGATGTATTGCACGGCATAATCTTAGCTAACACTTGGCAAAGAAAAAGCTATGTGGCGCTCCTGTTTTATATAAGAGCCTACAGGAATTGTAGAATGTCAATTTTTTAAATTGTTTTTGTCGCTTTCTGTCGTCCTCTTAGCCTTTTCCCAATTATCTTGGGGTCAGCTTCCAGTCTAACCAGATGCGGCTGAATACCAGTATTTTACACGGAGCAACTGCCATCAGACCTCCGCAACCCAGTAACTGGGCAATGCCGATATCCTAAGGTTAAACCGTTTGTCAGACTTGCAGGCTTCTGACTACCTGTAACGACTGTCATAGGTATTCGTATGACACCCGGGACCGACGGCTTAACGTGCTCTCCGACGCACGGAGGGGTCTCGATGTGTAACAAATGGTCACCCATCCACGGACTGACCGCGGCAAGCGCAGCTTAACCTCGCAAAGCGTACGATCGGCGCGGTTGTTATTTAGCCACGAGCCCCTTTCTTTCTTTTTTGCTTTCTGTGTTTCTGTAATAAGCGACAATTATTCAAATCGTATTACCTGGAATGAAATGATTAAAAATCAATTTAGTTATTAACATAGCATAACATCACGCATTGTACACCCCGAAGGGCTCGGCAGAGGTGTTTTAGTACACTCTCGTTTCGCCAGTTATGTTTAAATCCCATGTAATAGGCGTCTGGACTTTGGAATTGGAGTCTGGACTCCGGGATGCTACTGAGAAATTCCTAATGGAAAAACCCAATAACACTTTGCCCGACCTGGCGATTGATCCCAGGACCCCATGCTTAGTAGTCGCGCTTGCGACCACTAGACCAAGAAGGTACCATTTAGTTATTATTAAATTTAATTATCTGGAATGAGGTACTTGTATCAAAAGGCCATCCTCTTTATTACTAACAGCGTATATGATGCTTAAGTATCCCCATTGGTTGGAGACCCTTCAGGTCTCGCCAATAACTGACCGGTTACGTAGAAATAGTCCGCAAGACAAGCAGTCGAATAGAAAAAAAAAAAGATGCTTGTATATGTGCTGACATGGGTAGCAATTTTCATAATCACTGATAACATTTTGCGACTTACTAATCCATTTTCTAAGAGTTTTGGTTAGGTATAAATACATCATGATTGTTAATTCTTAACTCTTAGAACTATTTAGTGATCTAACAATTAATAGGAAACCTTTTTTTTGTAGTGAACTTTAATGGGTAAGTTTGAGCTACAGATTTTAGCCCGGTTCCTATAAACGAAAACGGATCGTTTTAGTTACCAATGGTAGCAATTTTTATTGCCAAACTGGGCATATAAATAGACTAGTAAGCTAATTTTACCTGTGATAGCTACTTTCATATAGGACGGTCTACTATGCAAAGCTAAAGTCTTTGCTTCATTATTGGTAAAGATTCAAGAGTCTCAATGTGTTTTAACCAATAAAATAACATCACGCCTGTATTCCTCGAAGGATTGGGCAGAGGTGTATAGTAACACCCTCATTTCGCCGTTACGTTTAAGTCCCATGTAATAGAGGGCGAGCCTATTGCCATCAACGGGGCACAAATCCAAACCGCTACTGAGGGATTCCACACGGTAAAACCCAATAAAATTTTCGATCGAACCCAGGACCTCACGAACAGTAGTCGCGCTTGCCACCACAAGAGGCAACGAGGTTTAACCAATAACGCTTCGTAAATTATAGGAATCGGCCATTACTTGGGTAATTTTATGAACGGAAATCTGTAGGCAAAATAACCCGATCTAGGGAATCCAAATCAAGTCTAACACTAATTAATAATGATTCATGTACTAGATAAAACTGCGTAGTGTTATATCTGCGATGGTGACGTACAGCATTAGCAGTAAAAGCTATCATTGCGCCAATCGCACGTATTTACATTTAAAATAATTTATTTTAGTACGTGAACATCTGCAATTAGATGTATGGGGCTCGGGTTTCTAGTTATGGGAGTGTGAGAGACAGAACCAAGATGAAATATGGAAGGTTCTGATTATTATTTGAGACCATAACCGTCTCATATTTATGCGAAATGGTCATGGGACCTAATACGGTCTCGTAAAGTACAGAAAAACATAGTCTAAAGTTTGCTACTATGCGGTTTCGCTATTATACTTATCAGTCAATCAATTGATCAATATCTTTATTTGTGAACATAGATAATAACAAGAGAAGGTACATTTTAGGATATGTCTATAGAATAGTAAGTCTTTTCATTTAGAAATGATCAAATCATTAAATTAATAGATTCTAATGGATATATAAGGCCCAACCAAAATACCTGGACAAACTTTTACACAGTGTTCAATATGTTTAACTAAACACATCTATGTAAAAAATAACGAGATCCAGGTGTTTTTTTTTAACCAAAAAATAATAACGTTTTAAATTGCCTGTACTCTCTAAGAATAAACTCATCCATTTCTTTTGCATAGACCGTCATTGGGACGCGCGCTAATTCCGTGGTGTGTTTTACCTAAACAGCGAAGTGAAAAATGTAAAAAGATAATAATAAAAGTAAAATAAAAGTTTCAAAAAAATTTTGTTTAGTAAAGAAATCACTTGGATCTCGTTTCTTTTTGCATTGATATGTTCAGTTACACTTACTGAACACTGTGTAAAAGTTTATCCAGGTATTTTGGTTGGACCTTATAAATATGTTAAAATTAACGCACCGTGTCATATCAGATCAATAAACTACAAAAGAACGGTTGCGGTAGGTAGGTACTCTTATTTATTTTTACTTCTAAGCGCATTGGTCATACATAAGGCGGACCCAATCCCATTATACGAATGTATCTACCATTCAAATGCCTAAAATTTATAGAAATCCAGATGTGGTTTTAAAATTTCACATATTTGGAAAACTGTCTCTATTAATTGATTTGCATGCTACTGTTGTTTCTCTTCTGAATAACACCATCCATGTTCATCACGGGACACAAACATTTTTCGGGAGTGAGGTACGAACGGACGCCGTGTAGTTAGGACATTAGAGACTGACGGCTAATATAGTTATAATTGTTACCGTAGTGTCGTATGATCGTATCCTGGGGATACTAATCACCACATCTCTTCTTCCTCCTAGCCTTTTCCCAACTATGTTGAGGTCAGCTTCCAGTCTAACCAGATGCGGCTGAATACCAGTATTTTACACGGAGCGACTGGCATCAGAGCTTCGCAACCCATTTAGGTACTGGGCAATGCCGACATCCTAATGTTAGACCGGGGTTCTGACTATCCGTAACGACTGTCATACGTAGGTATTCGTATGACCCCCGGGACCGAGAGTTTAATGTGCTCTGCGAGGCACGGAGGGGTCTCGATGTGTAACGAACGGTCACCCATCCGGTGATGACCCTAATCACCACATCTAGTACAGTGGAATCCGTTTATTACGACTTCGCTTATAAAGACCAGCCACTTATAGCAACTTAAGAACACCCTTTAGTTAGGTTTTGTTATCTGGTAAGTGTTTACTGACTCTTATAACGACGTCCGTTTAGTACGACCAAATATCGCCGTCCCTTTGATGTCGTTATAAGCGGACTCCACTGTATATATTTATGGAACATCTAGTTAAGTTTCAGAAAGCTGTATTTTATAAGGTTGTGTTATTTCGTTTATTTTCATTTACATAAGTAGATACTCTTTAAAAAACCTTTCAGGTGTTTAGTCTAGTCTCGTGTCGACCGAGCTATCTGAGAATAGCTCATGCCGTGGTGGAATGATTAGCAAGTCAGGAAGGCTGTTAGCGAGGCTGATTGCCCAGGGTACACCGGTCATACCTACATAACGTGTCGTCACTCGTGCAGGGGTAGGTACGCGTTTTGTTCTACCATCATGAAAATGGAAAATGGACTTTTGATACCTACCTACCTTCTACAACTAAAGAGCCACAGAGCCACGCAAAAAGTGGGCGGGGCTGGTCTTTTCCTTGCCGAGAATCACAGATAGACAGATTGATTGATAGAACTATATTTTCACGATTTTTAGGTACCTACCTACCTATTTATATTAAAATCAGCCTACCGAAGAAAAGCAGATTTTGACTTAGGTAAGTATATAAGTATAACCAAGATTAATTTAAGTGATCTTGTTTGGGAAAACATGGTCATTTCCCCAATACGTGCTAAGTTGTACCTACTTGTTGAAATTGTAGGTAGAAGAACGTAAAAAATAAATTTTCTTACATAATTAATTCCAAATGTTGTACCTACCTAGGTACCTACATAGCTAGGTATCTATTACAAAAGTTGTTTGTTATAACAAGTATATTCACACCTGAAAGTTTTCTTATCCACAATAAAACCACGGCGCATACCTATTGTGAAAATGATTAGGAAATCAGTCCAAACAGCTCAATAAAACCGAAACATTTATTTCTATTTCACACGACGTTAGTAAAACTAATATTTTTCCACCAAAAACTCACAAGCTATTCGTGTACTGATGAATTTATCTATGTTTATAGTCTTTACAGTCAGTTAATCGATCGTGTCGATGAAACGCAGGCGCATTGGAAACTCAATAAAATCGAACTAACATTTACAATGAGCTGGTATTTATTTAAGTGGTATTATTGCTCGCCACCCGCGGCTGAACAGACCACACATAAAACCGAACTCGCGTTTACGAGCTTTATTGTTGTCTGAGTACACCTTATTTTAAATCTGTAGTAGCTGTAGGTATGCTACGATCACCGGTTCATCTGTCAGACGTGATGATTGTTGGAATATAGGTACCCGAAAATATAATTTATTACAGTTTATATTAAGAGGCTGCAATAATGATTACAATTTACCTACCTAAGTATTTCGTAAAGATTCCTGTCTTCAGTTCGCTTTTGATGTCCCAGGTTGGAAGGACGGACCAAAGACTACCTACAATAATATAAGTAGATACTGGCCGCAGAAAACATTAAACCGAGAGGAGTGGAAGGAGGGTAGGGAGGCCTTTGCCCTGCAGTGGGATGATCATGGCTGAATAATAATAACAGGGTGCCAATTTGCTCCGGTTTTCATTTGTTTCAGTGTAAATAGACAAATAGTTTTCGTCACAATTTACCATAAGATATTTCTTTCGCCACAGAACAAAAAGTGAGGTCCTGGATTTGATTCCCAGGTTGAGAAAATTGTTGTTTGGTTTGGTTTTCCGTTAGAAAATTTCTCAGTAACTACATAATTATGCTTAGCAGCCCGGAGTTTTCAATTTTGTCTGTTGAATGACAATAGGCTCACTCTTTGTAAGATCTTTTGTCACTACTTACGCCATCTATTGCTATTAAACCTCATGCGGGACTGAAGAGACACATGGACCAGATAGCAGTGTGCAATTTGGCTATTCCTCAACAGGTGGCGCTATTACATCATTTACTTCTGAATCACGTTAGCTTCGTTTCTTTGGATTTAAATTAACTATAAATTAAGCCGTTGATATATGTATTTGCTATTGAAATTATGTTAAAATCTTTTAAGTATCTGTAATTTTATGGTATAATAATAACTTTTTGTTTAATTTTTTAAAAAGAAATTAATCTGACAGACGTTTCATTCAAGTCAAGCTAAGTCCAAGACAGAACCTAGCAGAACCCACAAAAACGAAACGTTATAATTTATAAACTAAAAACAAAATGACGTTTGTTGACAGTTGCGCATTGTTATCGTCTAGATTATTTTGTACATTTTTTATTAGAAAGAAATTTTTGTGCTTCAATAAAGTCAGATTTCATATGGATATTAGAGATGAAGCGAAGTCAACCATGGATCTCATCAACATCCCCCGAATCGTATCTATATACCGACAGGCTCGGCTCACCTTCGACGACAGGCCCAAAACCGATTTTCAGTCTAACATGAACAAGCTGAAGTCTATGATGGATTGTCTAAAAGCTGAAGACTTGGGATACGACAATAATTTGACGAGTCTACAGTTTTGGGAGAGGCCTGGCAAAGCACCATGTACGTATATAGAAGTTTTTCAAAATAATCAAATAAACATGAGTATCTTTGTTTTAAAACCGGGTTTTAAGATGCCGCTCCATGATCACCCGCACATGCACGGGCTCCTCAAAGTGATATCAGGTGCAGTGAATGTCAGGAGTTATTCAGAGTATCCTGTGCAGGAAGCAGTGAACCCTAAAGAATTTGAATTACGCGCGAGACAAGAGGCAAAACGGTTAGCGCAAGGCCAGCACAAAGAACGAAAATTGTTCGCCGAAATATCCAGTCATCGCATCTGTACAGATAATTCTAATACTTGTATTTTAACACCAACTATATCTAACTATCATGAATTAGAGGCCCTGGACATGCCGGCAGCCTTTTTTGACATCCTGTCACCACCTTATGACACATTAATTGAAGGTATCGGACCAAGGCGATGTCGTTACTATTATGTTGCTAATAATATAAGCACCAATTTGGTGGAATTGCAAGAAACTGACGTGCCAACATGTTTCTACTGTGATCAAGCACCATATCTAGGGCCAATACTGGGTTAGGTACAATTTTACTATTATTAGGTAGCTATTTGATTTTAGGGATTTTAAAATAAAACATTAAGTTCCTGGCCATAAAATATTTCTATCAAATGTCATCTTGCATGTTTATTACCATTGGAAAATTTAAGAGTAAATTATTTTTATTTTTTTATGATACATTTGATAACAGTATTTGTTTAAACTCCCTCAAACTCAAACCAACTTTTTTTATGATAAGTTTGCAAACATAATTATCATGGTATTATATTATAGTTTACATGCACAACTCCGTATAAGTTACCATTAAGTATAGCAGTTCTCATAGTTACTAAAGAAGCTATTTGCTGTATGCATTTATAACATGTACTCCGTATACTGTAGAATTAAATTTTAATATCAATAAATGTTCAACAATAGTGTATTATATTATTCTTAGCTAATGTTACCCCTTTAGAAAGCAATTGATTCATAAAATTATGTGTTTATGAGAAGTTTGCATGCAGTAGCTAGAGAATGCAGATATTATGTTTGATGTATATAATTTTAATTGACAATTAGCAGTAATATTGTTGATTGTTGTATAGTTGTTATAGTTTACTATAATTTTATGCCTAAGGCTAAAATTCTTAATCTTTATTGTTAATTTGTAACTATCCTGAAATCTACCATTTCATGTATTAAACATGCTACGTAGCTTTAGATATCACAACAACGTATTTACGTAAACATAACATAGTCAACAGATAAATATGGATAACCGCAGTAACAGCAGTGAATATGATGGTCATGAGATTAAGATTTACTGAAAAAATCTCCCAACCATAGTGTTAAATGACAAGTTTATCTTATTATACTTTTTGC
The DNA here is from genome assembly GCA_910594945.2 of Amphipyra berbera. Lineage (NCBI taxonomy): Eukaryota > Metazoa > Arthropoda > Insecta > Lepidoptera > Noctuidae > Amphipyra > Amphipyra berbera. The sequence continues at coordinate 6,359,855 of OU343144.1, read as the reverse complement.
AGTTACGCTATCCATAACTGTTAGTTCACCCTATTATGGCATAACATTTTTTGGCATATATTTTTGTAATGCATAATCACAATAGGTACCTATAAATAACTATTGGCATAAATTCATTTTGCATACCTACCATACATTAATTATGCATAATATTCAGAGCCAGAATAATCATTTAGCATAGAGTTTATAATCAGAACTATCATATTATACGATCTTTTTGTATAAAGCTTTCAATTCATTTCATTGTGAGATGTAATCTTTATTTCGCAGAAAGTACATGGACGTGTTTCTAAGTGTGCTCCTCCAGAAGAATCGTTTGGACAGCTCTTCAGTTCGCTCACACACTCAACTGGCGTTCCTCTCAGTTTACTCACTATGCTTCGGTTTCGTTTGGTCATTTCCCTCAGGACCTTCAATGCAAGGTTCTGACCACATGAAGTGGGTTGTCCTAATTCGGATCTGTGTGTGATTCAGACATACCACATTTATGCTACATAATCATACCTAATGCTAAATGATCACTATACTATACTAAACGAATATATTCTAAAAAAAAAAGAATATATTTTTATATTATGCCCTAAAAAAGCGCACAATGTTCGGACAATTGATAGTTATACCAAACAGGTTTATGCTATGTGAATATTCATCTTAAAACGACTATGCCAAGCGTAGTATGCTAAATAAGTTTTGGGAAAATCATATTATGCCAAATAGAAGGAACCCATAACTATTATGTAATTCCCTTACACAATATTTTTAAACTTGTGCTAGAATGTTTTGAAACACTTTGGTAGGTATTGTTTATTTCCACAGGTACTCATGTCACTAGTATTGTTTATGTTATAATAAAGTTATGCCATTGTACTAGCATGATATAGCTAAAATATTATATTGACACAATTTTTATACTTGCAGGAGGCCATGTTTGACTTTTCTTCATTATCATCACAATACAAACTATATTTTGATTTAGTTAGGCATTATTTTATAAAAATGACCAATCAAACTGTTTAGTTTTGAGACTCCTATTTATCTACTTAGTAGAATTTCATAATTTACAAATAACAATAGAAAATGAATTATTGGTTTTAAAATTGTGATTTAGTTTTTGATTATTATGTAGTACTTCATATATTTATTTTACACTGTCACATAATTTTAACTTTTTTATTACTTGCCTATAATAAGCACGATTCATTTTATATCATTTTAAGATAAAAGTGAAATAAAATATGAACATTCCAACTTTCTTCACACTAATTTTCATTTACTTATTATTTCAAAGTAAAACATTATTGATTTAATTATCTGATCTCTAAAACATGATTAGTTATTGCATTGTAATAAGTACCTAGTTATAAATTAATTCTACTTTTATAGCTATAGCTAGCACCTATTAGATATTTTTGTAGAAAAGCGAAACTTGATTTCCCTTGTGATGTCAGAATAGAATTTATAATTAAGTAACTAAACTAGATGGTTGCACTGTAATTACGTAAGGAACATTTTATAGGATTAAGTTTCGTTTCCCAGAAGTAGTATTGATGTGTTTTTGTTAATAAATACTTTAATTTGTTATTTATGTTTCTTATTTATGATTTATTGAAAACCGAAAGGCTCTCTATAGTGAAAACCCACATAGGATGGAGTGTGAGCATGAAATAATAGACACATGAGACTTACCAATTTTTCTAAGGTTGGCAACACATCAGCAATCTTCTTGGTTTCCTACGGGTCAATCTCCACCAAACGGAAAAATTCTCGCGGATGCTCGAGCACTTGAACTGTATTAATATTGCCTAAAAGTATAAAATCCGACGCAGACATCAACCCTCTTATTACGAAAGATGGACTAAGAAAAACCTCGGTTTTAAAATAGCTCCATCTCTTTTTGTTATATGACGTTAGCAAGTGATGGGTATATTATAAATCTGGGTTTACCTTATTCTTGGTTTAAACCACTTTTTGTAATAAGCGCCCAAGCGTTTCCTCGCGCATGCCTGAGCGTCGGATTTCATACTTAGGTAAAGGGCAATTACTGATAGTTTGTTACTCAGTGACGTTAAAAATGGGCGCGAGGATTTTTCCGCTTGGTGGAAACTGACCCTAAGCGGTGGTAATCACTTTCCATCAGGACAGGTGGGCCGCCATCGGCTTATTTGCCAATATGTATATTACTTACATTAAAAACGGAAAACTATGAATCAAAGAAATTCGAAATAAAACCAGTACATAGTAGTAATTAATAAAATTGATTTATTGAATTATAACAGTAGCATTTAAACAATATAATAATCACACATTAACAATTTCACACAATAGATTTGAACAAATATTTGCAGGATAGCAACATGCAGGTTAAATGCTAAAATTAATGATTACATTTTGACAAGGCATACTTTTTTCAGCACCTGTTTACATCTTTACAGTTCTATGTTGCCTATCCATTAGCATTATCTGAGACACACCACTCGTTAATGTGTAACATAGGTACCACCGCGAACATATGCGGTGAATCACATTTCAACCTTATTGCCTTAGTAATAAGGTCGAAAAGTGGTTCACGGCAAATTTCCGTGATGGTACATTATGTACTTAGCACCGCTACTATAACATGCTCGTAGGTGTTTCATGCAAAACGATAAGGAGGAATGCTGACAAAATTATCAAAAACATTTTTAAGGATGATGAAGTGTGCGCTTTGCTTCGGCCGCAGAAACTAATGACCACCCCTTTCACTTCATCGTCCCGGACCATCACTCGTTAGAGCAAGGCAGCCAAATTAGCCATTGAGTGACATCATGATGCTAGGGGCCAATTTCTGCGGCCGTGTAGAAGTTATACAAGATTAGTCTGAAAAGGGGTACGTACTCGGACCACATAAATTATCACTGATGACAAGTGTTAAAATTTTTTAGGTAATTGGATTATTTTCTTCTTAATCTCCTAACAGCAATTTTTCTAAAACTTTTGGGGAAAGTTCGAGAACCAAACTCATCATTTTATGGGTACTTTAAGGAACTTACCCATACTACGTGACCTAATTTTTACTATTTTTTACCCCCCTCGGTGGCCACCCGCAGTATATACCAACCCCCCCCCCCGCCCCCTCTAGTTTTCACGTAGTAAATATAAATATGACTTTAGAGCATTTTTTGCAAACAGAAAAAAAAGACTCATATGCGACAGTGTTGCCACCTGCGAGTTCAATAAGCGCTAAACTCTGCGCGCCATATTTGAATATAGCTCGAAAAAACTCGAGGATATTGACTACGTGACGAAAACCTAAGACCCCCCCCCCCCGCCCCCCGCCCCTGTGACAAAGCGTGGTATTTTTGAAGACCCTCTCCTCCCCCTGAACATCTCCTTTAGTATTAGTACCCCCGTTCCGACTAACGTTGAATATTGCTACTATTTTGTGGTGGCAGCTATACAGTTTGTAGATATTAAGGTAAATGCATTGACTCGATATTTGACTGCATGACACACTGGTGTTCTCCAAATCGAGCCAAAATATATTAGTAGGTAGGTATTGCGTTTGCAAGCATGGGACATCACTATAAGTATAATTAGTTTGAAATAAGGAATGTATGGTTAATTATGTCTACTTTGGAATATAGGGGTCTACTATAAATGCAACTAAGGATGGTTCAGAATTCACTTGGTACCTTAAGATACCTATTCACTGACGAATTGTCGTCACAAGCACAACATCGACAAAGTTCTAGAATAGGCATTCATACCCAAATTGTGAAGTATTTTTTGCTCTCAGTTGCCAAATCGAGGATCGAGGGGTGTAACGCAACTTTGAGAGGCCTATGTCCAGCAGTGGACGGCGATAGGCTGAGATGATTTAGGCGGACTATTTTAGAACCTTGCTGACTCATTACTCGTTAGTTGTCCCTTAAGCGCCAAATCTTCTAACAAGTTTTATTGCGCAAGTTATTGCAGCAAGTGCTCGCTTAGTTCGTAAAACTTGCAGACGTTGACTTGCCGCGGGTGTGTCCACAGTTTGAAGCCAGTTGCACAAGTCAACGTGCGCATTTAAACATGCAAGTGGATTTGGTGCTTTAAGGCTAGCGCGCACTGCCTTGCGTTTTTAACGTAGATATAATCTGTGAAGTTTCATAGAAGAGCGTGCACTGCGAATTATTCACCACATACTGATTTACTTATATTTACTTGTATTTATTTTATTCGTTGCGGTGAAAAAAACCCACCGCTAATCACCGTACCGCAGTGCGCGCGCTTATGACCCGCCCGTCTCATATTAGGTATCAAATGTTACATATACCATACATATTAGTACCTACATTATCTAACTGTCAATCTTATGATACAAACATTCCTGTTCACCTCTTATCTTACGTTTATCAGACGATGTAGGTACATATTTCTCATGCACGTTTCCATTTTTATCATCAACAATTTTTTTGCACATAAACATTTCAGCGACCTTCGAGATCTTTCTAAGAATAAGAATACAGTAAAAGACGTATCGCGACGGGATCCAAACAATAGTGAAGAGTGAGATTTTAAAATAATTTTATTTGAAAGTAAAATATTAGGGTAGGTCTATAAACGAACCTTAATTTTGTACGGAAACCACGATAAAGGCACATTTACATAGAGATAGTTTTTCGAAGCGAGTCTCATGCTATCTCTGCTTTTAGCTCTACCGGGCCGGAGATCAACATCGCATACATTGTGTACCGAAGCAAGACTTCAGTCGCTCAGTGCTGGTCAGCTAGCGTCAGTGACCAGCCCAGAAGCGATGGAGCTCTTGCTTCGGTACAAAATTTATGCGATGGTGACCTCCCGGCCCTGATATGTGGGGATAGACCTTTAATCGTAGAGAAAGACAAAGACGGAAAGAGTCTCGCTTCGAGAAACTATCCTCATGTAAAACAGTCTTTTAGAATATGGATTTACTTTAACCAGAAAACGCTGCATAGGTAAGTTAAACTTAAAGAAAAATCCTACATAAAAACAAGATAATAATCTTGAATCTGCGATACGTCTGTTACACAACAACATACTCTAACCAGATCATATTAAATCTATCACAAATTCACAACACAAAATCAAAATAAAATGAGCGTTAAACATTTGATTGATCGCCAATACAATAACGAAATACGATAAAATGGTTAGTGCAAAATGTAAAGAACTATTTCAAGATAAGGTTATCGGATCGTATTGAGCAGTTTCAAATCTCCTTTGTTACACAAAATGGGTAAGTACAGAAGGGCCAGTCCAACAATGTGCGATTTAGATCAGAGTAGGCCATGGTGACTGCCTCGTTGGTCTAGTGGTGGCAAGCGCGACTGCTGATCGTGAGGTCCTGTTTTTCCGTGTTGAATTCCTCAGTAGCAGCCCGGAGTTTGGATTTGTGCCCGGTTGATGGTAATATATGGGACAAACATAACGGCCAAATGAAGGTGTAACTTTACACTTCTGCCCAACGCTTCGGGGAATACAGGCGTGATGTTATGTTAGTAGATCATTGGTTAGAATTTAGATGCTAAGCAAACAAAGTATGGAGTTCATACTTTGGACTGAACTTAGAAAAATTAACGAAATGATTCGAACTACGTATTACAAACTGTCGAGATCGTGGCACACAAAGTGCAGTTCAAACAAAATAGCTAACTTTTCTCTATTATTCGTTCATGATTCTATTATATGATTACGTCACATATTACACCAGTCTGTACCGACCACACCTTTACGCACATCTGCAGACCTGAAATTCGCAGCGCGACAATAATATTGTCGTCGCATTATCTCGTGTCGAGACGAGTTAATGTATGACTTATCTCGTCACGGCACGAGATAATTCTATAGCTCTTTTTCGAATAGCTTATTTTCGGCAGTCGACTTCGACAGGATATTGATGATGACATACGATCTATGAAATCAAGTATTCGAGACTGCGATATATCTGTATTGTAGCCTTTTGTTAGGATTGGACCTTCTGTATGAACCTTCTTACTTTCAGGGCCGGCGCAGATCTGGCGAGGCGCAGCGCAGAGTATTTTTCACTGTCAACCCATTATCGACTTTAATAGCGTTTATGTAAAATCGAAAATCAAACAATCAATTTAATACTATTACACGAGAGCATCGGGGCTTTTGGCAGTGAAAAAGGCTCTGTGCTGCGACCTCGCCAGATCTGCGCATGCCCTTGTGGTTATAAGCTTACATAAAATAATTGGTTGTCTGTAAAGTCGGTTTACGGACGATCGTTTAACGTGACAACGTCATAACAAAACATCGTGCCTCTCTATCGCTTGTTCCGCGCTCTCGCTCGCACGCTCGCCTCAGACGGAACGTGACAATGAGTCACGCTTTTTCGTCCATGCTACCGGCGGCGTTCATCGTTTTATTAGACGTTGTCGCGTCAAAAACCAAAATACAAAATCTAATCCAAGACGTTTGCAGAATTGAGAAGTATATTTTTAACTACTGTACAATAAATGCATAATAATATACTACAAACATTTTCACAAAAATATTGATAATACCTACATATATTTCTCAATCAGTCCTCGAATCACAATTCCAATGGTAATTTTTATTCACAACTCTCTAAAGTACCTTTCTTTTTATTTTACACCAATACTAAGCGAAAAAAAACTTTGAGTAGGTCAGATAGGGTGCACAATTCAACAATATTTCTCAGCAATGTTATAGGTAGTGCCATCCACGGAGACGTGCCCCACTCTTCGTCTAAATCGCGTGTTCTCTCTCGCTCTTCATCTTAGAGTGAGAGAGAACACGCTATTTAGACAATAGTTTTATTTTTATATTAAAACATTGCCCCACACTAGGATTTCTCCTGTATCTTGGGTGCGTTTACAGACATAAATCTTCACGCGCGCAAACATCTAGACCCGGAACAACTATTTGTAGGCCATACAAATATTTGTTCCGTACGGGATTCGAACCCACGACCCGTAGCGCAGAAGCCGATCGCTCAGCCATTGCACCAAACGTGTGGGGCGCGTCTTCGTGTATTGCACTGTGTATTATTCTCACTAGTAATCAATCTTTGCTGTTAGAAATAATATTCAAGAAGTTATTAGATATCGACATAATAGCAATGTGTGACTACGTATTCCAAGGTATGGTATAGTCTAAGAGGTAGCCTGTTCAGGACGTTTACCGCCTGATATGACAAAATAGCTAGGGGTTGCTTTTAAATGAAATATTTTATATTTGAAATGGTTTGCTTCGACCCGATTTTACCAACGTCGGATAGCGTTTATCCCAGGAATAAGTTAGACGTTTTGACAGCTTTTGTATAGTAATTCTGTCAAAATGTCTAACTTATTCCTTGGATAAACGATATCCAACGTTGGTAAAATCGGGAATTCCCACTTAACATTATTTAGCTCGCTTATTGAACCTTATATCGACGCTCGGCAGTGAAAATCTCGTAAATATTTTTTTTTTCAAAAGCGTTTTATTTCTTCTTTAGATTGATAAACTCGTCATACACGTGCTAATTCAACAAACTTTCAATTCAAATACTTCTAAGCTATCTAAGACGTACGATGACGAACTTGTATTAACATTTGATCAGCTATTTTTTTCCAGGACACAGTTATTTCTGTCTTTTAAAAATTTGTATTTTATACATACGTGGTTTTCACTGCCGACCGACGATATATGTCTGTAAAAGGGATGTATTTAGTTAGATCTGGGCTAACCATGTTGCGCAAGACGGTTTATGGATAACAGTTAAATTGCACACCCTCTCTAAACCGAATATTTTGCTCAACACATTGCAATTTAACGCCAGCCACTTTCGACATTCTCTAAATAAAGAAGATGAAATGAATTGGTCTTTAAATTAAAATAAGAATTTTTAAACAAAAGAATGATTTTACAATGCCTATTTGTAATTTGACTACAAAAAAGCACTGGATTGCGCAAAAAATATTTTAATTAACTTTAGAAATCTTGTCTTAAATTCTTAGTTTTTCTACTAAAGAAACTTATTAGAAATATAATAAATTTTACTATTAGACGCCAAAGTTAAATAGACTCACACACAGTTAGATAATAGTAGATCCAATCTAAATATTACACTTCAAAATATTTGTAAATATATATTAGTTTCACAAACTTTATACTTCTCTAGAATATAAAAGTGTAATTTGTCTACATTAGGGACCCTACACATCGAGGCGAATTATTGGCTGATGTCGCGGATATTTCGCTGCGAAATATTCCCAGTAAATTGAGCTAAAGTAACTATGAATCCGCCTCATGCGAGTGTGATAATATTTATAAGGGAGCGTTTACGTTACGCAATTTTTGGAGATTTTTTAAGTCTACTCTAAATGTCGGTGACGCTGCGAATTATTCACCTCGATGTATGAGCTCTTTATTCTATGGTAAAGTGGGCAGTGTAGGGTACAATGAAAACGCATGCGTGGTATTAATTCTACTATATTTATTATTGGACTGGGACTTATCAAGTAAGGTATTATTGTTTTACTGAGCAGTTAGTTAGTTTTGCTTCCATTTTGTAGTATTTTTTAAATTAAATGTCCTAATAAACGCATTTAAAAGAGTGGTTTGCGTGAATCTCTAACACAGATTGAGAAGTGGTATATTATTAAAATAAATCTAAAGCTTTAACATTCATTTTAATGCGTTTATTAGGTAGATTATTATTTTGTTTTGGTATATATAATATGAGCAGAATCAATTTTGTTTTAAAAATATTTTTCGAACATTTCTCAGTAGCACCTAGGTACACTGTTCTGAGCAAGAGAGCCTAACAATTAAAAAGTCATATAAGCCGCGTATACACTAGGCAACAAACTACTTACCCAAGTACACACTGTTCCCGGAAAATTAACCAGTATAAAAATTCAAATAACGATATTGCACAGTTTACGTCTGTTCTTGATTTTCGAAAAGACAGACACTTTGTAAGTTCTAATTTTATTTATCCGTTTATAAAATTGCAAGTGACAATCTCCGAGAAAAAACGCCGAAACAAACTCAGGTTCTGTTTTGTTTTTGTCTGATGAATTGTGCTCGAAATTTGTAGCGTAGTGAACACGCGCCTTTATAAAAAGTAAAGTTTCTTGCAAGTAAAAAAAATATAAAATATTGATCCAAAATAATACGCACCTAAGTGTAAACCAATAGGACTAGCAGTGCGTTGTACCGAAATGACTGAAGATTAAACCTACCAGCTAAGTAAATAAAATTATTTGTATAAGTAATTATACATATATTTGTCGAATATAAAGAGAATATATAAAATCGCCCTGCGATTTTTATGATAAGTTCTTGATTAATTAACAATTCCGTTAAGTCAATGTACTTTTGATGTCTAAAGATCTATTTAAATTAGTTTTTAGGATATTTATACGATAATAATGTCTTCGATCGTACAATAAATTTTTTATGGTATACAGGGTGTAAACGAAATCATGTAATTCCTTCAAACCTCGTGATGTGCAGCTGACATAGACCAACCCGGCATGGAATAGTTTTGGATTCAATAAAAAAATTATTACAAAAAATAAACATGAGTTCTTAACGTGAGACATTTTAGCGCCCCGAGTTAAATGACCGCGCGGCGAGCGATAGCCGCGCAGCTCACTCGGGGCGCTAAAATGCCTCACGTTAAGAACACATGTTTAGTTTGTGTAAAAAAAAAGTTATTGAATCCAAAAGTATCCCACGCAGGATAAATCTATGTCAGCAGTACATCACGAGGTTTGAAGGAATTACATGATCTCGTTTACACCCTGTATAGTTGAAAAGGTTTGAAAAAAGAACGCCGATTTTAAATCGACAAAAATACGGTTAAAACTTTTAGAATACATCTTTAGACACTAAAACTTAAAAAATAAATTGTGATTATCGCCGAATTAGTTGTTAATTTGTATCATTTGTTCATCTGGATGGAGATATTTTAATCAGGTTTAATCTCATTAGGTTTGTCTAAGCTGGTAACTCTGGTCGGTCTCCAACTCCGCCGGCAAGGTCGAACACTGCTTGTGCCACTTCCGCCGCTAATTTGTCGGCAGACTGTAAAAAAACATAGAACTTAGACTTATTGAAGCTTCAAAGCGGATCCTAGCAAAAGCCGGGATTAATAAAGTCAGACAGAGGTATACAAAAAAAGGGGACAAATAATCCCTTAAAAAAACTTTTAAGTTTAATTCTTTTATCCTGCAGTACCCCTGCAGCATCAGGGTTTGAAGATTGAAGGTTGACATTATTAATAATGTTGTATTGTCACGAGAATTGAATGTGTGTCTGCAGTGTCAGAAGAATCGGTTAAGCAGAAGTACTATGCGTGCCAACTAAGGATAGGATCGCGCTTGCTACAACTTCACACGATAGCTGTCAAATTAGTACGGCCAGCAAAAAAAACTGAAAAAGAAAATGTTATATTTTTTTATTCATAGATTTCATTATTATTTATATTCTTTTTTATAAAATGTTATTTCTTGAATTCCATAAATAGATAATTTTGGATAAATAAATAATATTTGAAAACAGTATTCATTAAAGAAATGAACCAAAATATATAAGTAGTTAACTTCACGAAATGCTATTGGTCACCCTAATATGTCGCCTTAATAATAATATAATTACTGTGTAATTAATTTGGCGTAAATTTATTACAAATACCAAAAAAGTGAACTAAAAATAATTAAACTGAGTATAATTTCTTTATTTATGTTTTTGCACACCTTACACTTTGGTAATGAAGTTCACGAGTATTGCGGAACAAAATGGCGTCTTGACAGTACTATTCTTAGTTGGCACGCATAGTAGTTGAAAAATTGTGGCAAGATTTGAATCAAACAAACAAATATACGAAGTGAAGCTAATTAAAACCGTTTAAAAATGAAGAGTGTTTTCATTTACCGCCTGATAAAACCTCAAACAAGATTGTTCTGAGAATAAAACATGGACTGACACGGCACTGACAGGTTGAAACTTATTTCCGTTAAGACTTTTTTGTCAAGCTATAGCTATGAAGGTCTAGTAAAATACTGTTTGACTGTCTATTGTTAGGTACCACGTTCGACGCCAAAGTCTGACCAATTTAGGGTTATTTCTATTCGGAAGTTCTGTCATAGTCTGTCTGTCCTTGCGTTTGATTTGACCTCAGTATTATATGACCTGATATAATCACAAATAGACCGTAACGACACGGGATTTCATAGTAAGATTTATTCCTTACAACCTTAACTATGATATCAATTACCGCAATAAAACTGCTTGCAATTTTTATACAAGAAAAATTCGATTCGCAGTCGATGTGAGATTTGTACGATATTTTAGAAAATTATGTAGTTACTTTACTTCAAAATCGAAACCATGTAACCTTAAAAAAAAAGAAATCGCTATCTCTGATAGTGAAATCTCCCTACCGAACTACTGACCCATCTCAAAGATAACCGTTTATTGTGCATGTAATAAACACTGACCTCATGTGTATCGGCTTCAGCATACACTCTGACTACATCCTCAGTTCCGGAAGCTCGTACAAATGACCGTCCATTGGTGTAGTTCGCTACTAGCTCATTGATGCGAGTCTGTAGACCTTCGGGGGCAGTGCACTGTCGCTCGGCGTCAGTCGTTGATATTGCGTTGCGATCCTGAGATAACAATACATTTTATTAATTTTATATAACGCACTACATTTCACATAAGGCAATTTCTTTTGCAGGTGGAAATCAGTTTAACACAGCAGCATGTGGATAACCAGGGGTTTTCTCGGAGAATTCTCCCCTGAAATACAAAAATGTACTGGGGTCTCGTACTGCTAGGTGAAACGTCCTTACTACTAACGTCCGTGATACTTATTAATTATTATTGTTTTATCTCTGTAACTATTTATTGCCGAACAGCGTCCTTTTGTGTCCACAGCGACCGCAGAACAGTGCTACTGTCTGTGCCTCGGAACTTTATGTGATGTTTTTTAATTAGTAGTTCCGAGACAGCAACACGCCGGCTTACGCTGAAAACCAGCGCCGTGGTTCCGTGCCTTCGTGCACGGGCCACAGCATTATGCTGAGCGTCGGCCGTTTCGCGCGGTAGTGGCGCATAATATATTTCTGTGCCAGTTATTTTATTTTTATAAAAAGCTATGTTATGTGCGTCACTCTCACGTGAATAAACGGTTTTTCTTTCTTTCTTTCTTTCCTTTTTGGGAAAACCTGGCTATGGCCTATACCCTGAAATGAAGATCAACAGGTGACGGAATAAATATCTAACCTTATTTGTTAGCACTGCATCAATGAATTGTCAGCTTAACACGTCAGACCGACGAGATGGCGACAGGCGACAAGGCCAGTCTGAGGACACAATCTACGGTCACCAAAATGGGCGTAGCCAGGATTTTGTCCAGGGTGGGGCAAACTCAGTCAGACAGTAAATATTTGTCTTTTCAATAAATCTAACTGCAGAATGGGATTATGGGACAATTTTGCCCCACAAACTTATTTTTGAAGTCCAAATAAGTATATACGGAGTCTAGCATCGGTCTGCCTACTTTGGGTAATTGTTCTGTAGACATGGGTGGCGAGTTGACTGAATCTAGACCATTTACCTATTCTTTACTGTGCCAAGGTAGAGCAACCGCCCCATCTGCCCCAAGCTGAATACGCCTATGATCATCAATATTGCCCGGCGAGATGGTTCTGGGTACTTCACGACCTATGGGCGTGATAGATATACCCCTTACCTGAACGGTAACTTTAAGCTGTCTGCAAGGCAGGTCGGTGTAGGCTGTCATCCATTGTTTCACGTTGTGTCCGCGCGCACATAACACAGTCTCTACTAGGAATAGGTCCGATATCGCGTCACCGACCGTCTCGTTCGTCATGTCTATGAAGTTTTGGAGGAGTTGTGCTGCTTTACGTTGTTCCGGTTCTCTGGAAATATATATTATTGAATTAATGTATGTTTTATATTTTTATTTCACGATATTCAAATGAAAGGTCTTTAAGCTGACCCCAACATAGTTGGGAAAAGGCTAGGCAGAACAAATGCAAGACCTTTGATATTTTAACAACAGTCACTTCTCATTAAATAGTACTTAAATAAAATAAAACCGAATTGTCAAAAATGTTCAAGATAAACTTTCAACTTCGCACGGCTGCCTGAATGTTATGTATCGAGCTGCAATATGACAGCCTAAATCAGTCGATCGCGATCGACCGATCGATCGCGGCTCTTAATCCAGTCGATCATGGCAAGGCAAAGAAAAATATAAGTTTAATGTAAGTTGAATGAAGAGGTACTGATTATTTAATTGGTAGATCGCACAGAGTCTACTCAGTAAACAGTAGATTTTGGGTCGAATCAAGTTGGCCACCCCTGGCCTAAAACATAATGCCAGCCTATTGCTCCGCAAGCCTAACTCAATTAATTAGAAAACATGCAAGAAGTTAGATATAATTACACTAAAAAAATAAAGCGACCTTGCTAATGACCGCACATAAAATAAACGACCTCGTTGGTCTAGTGGTGGCAAGCGCGACTGCTAATCGTTAGGTCCTTGGCTCGAACCCCAGGTCGGGCAGTGTTATTGGGTTTTTCTGTGTTGAATTTCTCAGTAGCAACCCGAAGTTTGGATTTGTGCCCGATTGATGGCAATAGAGTCGCCCCCTATTACATGGGACTTAAACGTAACGGCGAAATGAGGGTGTTACTATACACCTCAGCCCAACCCTTCGGGAAATAAAGGCGTTAACTATTCCTATTACTGTAACATCCACCCAGTTTAACAAATCTTAACTATTTACCAGTTAACATTAAAATTTGTTGACTCACCCCTCCTGAGCAATTTTAGCGATAGTCTTCTTAGCCGTATCGCTGTATACGACGGTGCCGTGGCCGTTTGCCTCAAAGTACACACCGACGTCGTACGATAGGGCTGCGTGATGTAAATGCTTCACGCCTGTCTTTACACACGTTACTGGTACTTTCTGGAATAATCAAAGAAGTACTCAGTACACTAGGACCATGTTTTCTGTGAATGGAAGAGCGTCGCTCCTGTATTGCCATTCAATGACTAATGATGAATTATGAGGTATATCTAATCTGACGTGACACATATATTTCATATTACATTAGCCTTTAGAAGTCTAATATTAAGTAAATAATGGCTAAGGGCTTGTTCACATAACTGCGATGCGACGTCGCATCGTAGAAATATACGAGCTCGCACGACGCATCGCAAGAACTTACGAATTGATTCGCGTAGTTGATTTTTTCCTATATCTTCTTATCAGTAACAGTAGTACGCAAATCTATTTGCGCAAATTTATTCTACCTAGTATAAAATACGTTCAATACGGTTGATGATCGTCGAGGGATTGGTCATCCGAACCTTGGAAGGAAGACACCTTGCCGCACGAAATCGCATCGCAGCAATTTGCGTTGCAGTTTTCTGCGTTGCGACTTCGCATCGCGCCGATTCGCAGTTTTGTGTACAAGCCCTAAAATAACCACAACTGAAGTCATTTGGCGTGGCCTGTAAACTTAATAGTGTAAGTATTACAGTAACTCTTACCAGATCGTCAGTAATGTAATTGGTGGAGGCCCCGTTAGCGTACGCCGTCTGCACGAGCCCCAGTTGTAAATCGCGCGCGTCGCAAGCACTTAATAACTCTGTTATGTATGAAGCTAGTAATGTGGCTATGCGATCACCGTCTAGAAGTTGCATATTGTCTCTGGAAGCATAATGGTAAAGGTTTTAAATGATGGCCAAGACAGTGATGGTATACATGTTACAAAAATACCCCTAAAGCCGAAAGGGGGTTAAAAAGTCCCTATTAACAATATTTGAAAAGCGTAGCATGACGCAAAAATAAAATTGGATAAGGCATATAATAATCATCATTGAAACACAACCCTGAAAACTTAAAACTAAAGAGTAGACTACCCAGAAAGTTATTTACATTCTTACCTAATTTCCTCTGAGAGGTAAATGACAACAACCATAAAAGACTACTTGATTATTTACATTTTTCATGGGAAATTATGTAACATTGTCTAGAATAGTGTCGGTTCATAACGGATCCCGAAAACCGGCAGAGGTCTTAAAAAGGACCTATAAAAATCTTAGGTCTTAGTAATCGGCTCAGCCCACTGTTTCAGAACATTTCGATAAGTCAGTTATCGATCTTTTCGGTTTCATATCTCGCTTTCTCTAGTTTCGAAAATCTTAAACAAAATGAGATAATAAATCGACTCGGTCAACAACTGACTTATCGAGACGTTCTGAGCAGGTCAGAAAATAACGGCACAAACAACAACTTTGTATTCTGATGCGGGAGAATGATTAAAAGATTACACGTAGCGGAGATGAGAATGTTGAGATGGATGTGTGGAGTGACGCGAATGGATAAAGTAAGAAATAAGTATATTAGAGGGAGTTTGAATGTGGCACCAGTGACAGACAAGTTGAAAGGAAAGCGTTTGTCTTGGTATGGGCATGTGATGAGGAGGGATGAAACACATGTGACTAAGAGAGTGATGAATATGAATGTTGATGGATGGAGGGGGAGAGGGAGACCTAAGAAAAGATGGATGGATTGTGTGAGGGAGGATATGAAAGATAAGGGAGTAAATGATAATGAGACGGCTGACAGGGAAGAGTGGAAGAGAAAAACATATTGCGCCGACCCCAAGTAACTTGGGACCAGGGCAGGAAGATGATGATGATTCAGATGCGGGGGAAATGGTCAAGAACCACCGGCTTTTACGGTATCAGATAAAGGAGGATAATACCCCTTAAATTTAATTGTTAGTGTACGAAACTGCACTGCTAATTAGTGCTACGCCGTCGTTAAAAGTACAATATAAGAAATGTATATGAAATCTATCAAAGTTTAAGAAAGCTCTTACTTCGCTATTAATTGAAAAATGTCATTATACTGTTCCAGATTTTATAAATAACTAGCTGTGTCCTCACGGCTTTACCTGTAGCCTATGCCTCAGTGATAATGTAGCTTTCTAACGGTAAAAGAATTTTTGAAATCGGCCCTGTAGTTTTTAAGTTTATTCGTTACATACAAAAATACAAATCTTTTCTCTTTATAATATTAGTATAGATAATTTTTAATATTTTTTAGATTATTTATGGTTTTTATTTTAATGTGTGTTTTATTCCGTTTTTAAGTTTTAATTACATTTTACTTAATAATTGTACGCCTTCACGGTATAAAACAGCGCGCAAATATGTTAACCTGACACCTTTATGTAAATACCTATGTTTTACAAATAAATACTCTGATTCTGAAAATGAATGTATTTTAAATGCTGATAGTAGAACCCGTGATCTTACTTGTCATCTAAATAGTAGTACACGATTCTGTCGCCATCACCGTCAAGGGACGCGACTCGCTGGAACGGTTGGTGTTCAACGCCGACCGGCGGCTTTTGAGATACCTTCACGAAGTCTGCACCACACTGGAATAAATATTTATGAATATAATATTTTAATTTCCAACACATTAAATATGTGTGACCGTTCTAGCCCCCTAGACGAAATCCCTTTTCCGTAAACATTAACGCCTGGGAAAGATCAAATTGTATGGAAATGTCATTTCCATGAACTCCAGAGAAATAAAATAATAATACGGTAAACTCCTGTTATGTATCTACGTAGTATTTATCAAAGAAAAGGAGTACATCTTGGTCCCTAAAGGTCTTAACCTCATTTCACCCAAGGTTTCGCAAAGCACACGGCAATTATTTTGCATAAATCTAGCAATTAGAATTACCATTGAGAAAAAAAATAAGATAAAAAGAAAACTAAATCGTTTTGAATCAAACCACTCCAATAAGGGGTAGTGACTACTCTTTGGTCATAAAACAAAAATATTTTTTTCTAAGAAACGAGCTTAGTGAACGAGCGTGTGGATGGTCAAAAGAAAAGTTACACTCACATTCAAATTCAGCTTCCCACCATTCCCTCCCAAGTTAAACAGGTTCAAGTCCAGTTCTCCGTCTAAACTCTTCCTGATAATGTTGAGTTTCTTGCCGCCCACGCCATTAGCTCCATCGACGTACAAAGTGGTATTGTATTCTCCGCAGACCGGCAGCTTCTGACGAATGGCCTTGAATGCTCCTACTATTTTCTCATAGTATCCTGAAAATATTTATAGTAATAAGTATTTGATTGAAACACGTATACACTGGTTTTGTAGTTCCCAGTCAAGAATAGATGCCTCGTCTCTTCCCCTGGTTTATTAAATCATAATCAAAATTATCAGTCAAATTTCATGTCAACTGATTGACACGAGATTGAACAACAGAATTGATTGATTAAACTTTCAGAATCTGGAGGTAAGATTATGTTTAGAGAATAGACACTTTGAAGTAACATAACATAATCACCCCATTACTGTCCCACTGCTGGGTACGGGCCTCTTCTCAGAATGAGAAGGGTTTAGGCCTTAGTCATACCACGCTAGCCTAGTGCGGACTACACACATCATAGAGAAAGGTACACTTTGAAGTAACCTTAAAAACATCTTTTGTTACCAAATACGGACCTGATTTTGGCTTGAATGCATTCGACGGTGATTCAATTGAAGAACAAAAAGGTTATCTGTGCGAACGATCGGCCATTGTTTCAATTGACCCTATTATAGTTATCGCTGCAAGAGTCGTCATGTGCTTATAGACTACTACTCCGAGACCTCAGGTTCTGATTAGAGAATCATAAAGGGGATCTTAATGTCACCTACTGACCTTCTTCTGTGGGAGTTCCATAAGTATTATCATTGCGACACTTGACACAATAATGCAGCATCGGTGTGGTGACTATGCCGAACTCTTTAGGTGTTCCCTTCAGAGCTATCACGCCGTTGGCCGCTGCCGCAGCCAGCCGTGGACTTGTGTATCTGCAGAATGAAGAATGCAATTAATTAACGAGAAGTAATTAAATCATCCGCGAAATACATGTTTGGTCAGCAAAAAAATCTGCTATTAATAGTCTGAGAACCTCAACTAGGTTAGGTTAGAAGTGTGGTCTGCCGGGATTTTGATGCATGCTTTTACGAATCCCACGACCCCGGCCGGACGGTCAGGAGGAGGAACACCGTTGGTTTTTAGCCGGTAAGAGTCCGGCAGACACCCTCGCCTTCCCCGGGCGAGGGACATCCATGAGGATTTTCCAACGATAAAAAAAGGTTAGAAGTATGGTATTTTTTTAACAATTCAGCAAAGCTTATTGTTGAAAATCTGACACAGTTTTCACCGCTAATCATGCATCACTGATCAATTATACATTTTCGCTGCCCAAAACCTCATTATACAACATGTAACGTAATTAACGCACACTCTCAAACACCCCAATTAGAATATTATATTATAATCATACTACATACACTGAAATTTTATTTTTATGTGCTCAAATAATGTTTATTCAAGAAAATAGTATTACTTTTTCATTCTTAACTTAATTTAAAATTTAGTCTTATGCCCTTGACATAATGCTCAATTTTCGTTATGTCAATTAAAAAACTAATTATTAAAAAACAATTTATTAAAAAAAATACATAATAAAAATGGCTGAAGTCGATTCAGTAAACGATTCTGAACAAACTACTTTCAGGATGTGCGTTAATTATGTTACATATTGTATAGCTAACAATTTAAGTGACAGTCTTAATTAACTGCTTTTATAAGTGATTTTTGGACTGCGATAGGCTGAGATGATTGGTCAATCACAATCAAAGGTTTACGAGCTTCATCGATTTACAGCTGATATTAATTACCGATCTCAATCCAAATCTCTGGATTGAAAACCTACGTTTATGACATTACTTCGATAGAATTTCTGTTAAAAATCTACATCAATCCAGATAATTTGGATCGGCCTACACTCAGCGGTACAGTGAATACATACCTGGTGTCCATTCCAATGAAAACACTGGCTTTGAGCGCCATATCAGCGTTGACCTGCTTGATCACCTGTTCAGTTGTTGATTCTAAATCATTGTCACTGTAATGTTAGATAAAAAAAAACAAATTAATGAAATTATATCGCAATATTTAGCAGTGATAGCCTAGGCCTAGGGGTTTAAACTCTTGCCTTCCATGCAGGAGGGACTGCGTTTGATCCCGGCCCGCACCTCTGACTTTTCGAATTCATGTGCGGATCAGAATTTGATTATAACTTGCGTTAACGGTGAAGGAAAAACATCGTGAGGAAACCTGCACACCTGAGAGGGCTCCATAAAGTTGTCGATGGTGTGTGTAGTCTGTCAAGCCGCACCAGGCCCGCGTGGTGGACTAAGACCTAAACCCTTCTCATTCTGAGAAGAGGCCTGTGCCCAGGATTTGGACAGTAATGGCCTAATTATGTTACTTATATCGCATCTGGTACTGTAGCAAAGAGTAAGCCACCCCACTCCACCCGTTGGTGACGTAGAGATTGAGTATGTCAAGAGGATGAGTAGCAGGTTTGTACTACCTACCCAATAATAATAACAAAACGAATAAACGAATAAAAAAACGAATAAACGAATAATTTATTAATAAAAGAAATTACAGAGTTTTGACATTGGCCCCAAACTAGGCAAGCCTGTATCTTGGGTACCAATACAAAGGGTTTACATTTAACATTTAACACATATGTTCGTGTGCTTTCAGACATTTATGTAAAACAAACAAAAAGAAAACAAAAAATAAAATAAAAGTAATTATGAAACGGGTTGAATTAAAACAAAGCAGACTAGAAATAAACGCTATACTCAAATGTGTGACTGTGTGTATGGATAAGCGAGTGTCTAAGCCTGAGAGGTGTTTAGATTGTGTTGTGTGTGTGTGTGTTTGTGTGTGCGCGCGTGTGTGTGTGTGAGTGAATGTGGGTGTGAGTAGGTACGAGTTTGACGGTGTTTAAGTGCGGGTAAGACAGAGACGTGAGAGCGGCAGATGCGTGCACAAATTATTTTACTACGCTAATCACGTTTTCTGCTTCGTCGTATGATAGATTTAGTAGCCAGGATGTTAGACTATTCTTTATTTATTTTTATTTTATTTATTTTTTTCTTTATTTATAACATACTGCAATCATTAATCCGTCTGCCAAGTATCGCGATAACAGCAATATCTGAACTGTTCATTGGAGTAGTCATTGGGAGCTGTAATCGGCAGTTGCAGCCTGTTATGACGAACGCTTCTGTTTAGACAGAAATCCAACTGCAACATACCTACTTGAGCAAAAGGCTCTGATAATGATGTCATCACGATTAATATAGATCTAATAGGTATATTATAAAAGGAGAAACTGACTGACTAATCTATCAACGCACAGCGTAAACCTTGGCTTAGAAACTTGAAATTTTGCCAGTAGGTACCTTTTAAACGTAGGCAAAGGAAGGATTTTTCAAAATTCCTTCCCTAAGGAAGTGAAAAAAGTCAAGCAAGTAAAACTGCGGACAAAAGCTAGTTATTTTATAAAGGAAAGACACGACACGGGTAATTAACTACTTATTCAATTATAGCATATAAGGTATCGCACAGAAACATGATATGGTGGGTGTTGGCACGTGGGCTTGAATGTCTGCAATTTAAATTATTTTGTACTTATTTCAGGTTATGTGTGTTCCTTATTCGTTCTTAACTCTAGTATTCCCGGTTTAGATAGAATCACATCTATTGCAACTTGTTGGGACAATTTCAAACACCAACCAGCTACTGGTCTTTTTGTAACAGATAATCTCAATCCCTTTTTTCAAATCTGGGAGTCGTAACCAGGAACTCACAATTTGGACCAAGTTTGTGAGGATTCCTAATATTTTGGGATATACAAAAGAGACCCAAATCCTACCCATGTTATAGGCAGATTAGAATTATTTTTTTCGAAGACGCTTCCGTTTTTATATCTACAACATTTTTTTCATTTTTTATTCTTTACTTGGTCGCGTTTGGCCCTAGTCTCACCCAATGGTAAGCGCAGACAGGGTCTAAGATGAAGCACACGAATCCAAGGAACAGAGATATAGAGGGATTACCCTATACCCTTCTGGCTCTCACATACACACGACGGAACACAGTAAACTACTTGGCCGGACTTTAATGCTAGCTAGCCAGGCGGACCGTATAAATCCAACCACCAAGCGTGCTGGGTTTTGTTGAATCTTACAAGACGCGTATATTCCCAGCGTGCGATGAAGAAGTTTTATAATCTAACCCGTCTCCACACGGGGTAAATGCACCTATTAACAGAGCCGGACTGAGACCTGAAATCGGCCCGGGCATTTGAGAGACGGTCGGCCCAAGCGATTAGACGGACGACGCTTTTTTTTAGACGCTTTCCTCACTCTTCCTCCTGTATCTTGGGTGCATTTACAAACAATTTTGCGACTTCTTTTTCAAGCGATAGGCGATAGTTGGACGACCTTTTTTTTTGACGTTCCCCTCGCTCTTTCGATTTCTCCGACTGTGTGACCGGCCCATCAGGCCACACCGGCCCATCGGGCCTTTGCCCGATTTGCCCGTATGGCCAGTCCGGGCCTGCCTATTAATGAATAAATCTCCAACGCCTTCATTCAATTCTTGTCATAAAATCTCACCTCACATTTGCCAGCCTCGTGGCAATCTCCTCCCAGCTCTGCTCCAACATTTCACCATCAGGATCGACCAGTTTTACGCCGTTATCAGGCTCAAGATTGTGCGAGGCTGTTATCATCATGCCTATTGTGCGACCTGGAACCAATATTTATTAAAAATTTAATCTATTCTTGAATCCCGCGTGGTGTATTACCGTATTTCTTGTTATAAGTTAATAAAATACGTTCTAATTCGCTGATTGCCGTTGCTGGCATTCGCCTGAATTTGCGAGTCAGTGAAATAGAACAGGATAATAAATAAACATAACATGAAATCACGCCTGTATTCCCCGAAGGACTGGGCAGAGGTGTATAACACCCTCATTTCGCCGTTATGTTTAAGCCCCGTGTAATAGGGAGCGAGCCTATTGCCATCAACCGGGCACAAATCCAAACTCCGGGCTACTACTGAGGAATTCCACACAGAAAAACCCGATAACACTTTACCCGACCTGGGGATCGAACCCAGGACCTCACGATCAGCAGTCGCGCTTGCCACCACAAGACCAACGAGGCAGTTAAATAGTTATCTACATCTTGGTATATTCGATCCGAACCGAAATGTTTGCCTAGTTGTATATTCGATTGCTTCATGAGCATTTTCTAAACGCAATCATACGGTCCCTGCGGGCGAAATGTGCGGAGCTCAAGTCCTGCGTTGCCATACTGCAGGACAAGACATGACATTAGCGCCAGCGCGTTTTGGTATTAAATTCGACCTTATAATGAATGAGTAGGTGGCAAATCCACTAGCAAGTTTTACTGCGCATGTTGTCTTGGGCAACCGACTGTCAAAATGTGGACACACACTAAACTAAAAGAAAACTGGCGCATAAAACTTGCAAGTGGACTTGGCGCTTGTCATTTTACATTATGCTCTTTAGACTGCAGCGTTATTGGTCTAGTGGTTGGAAGTGCGACTGCTGAGCATGGGGTCCTGGGTTCGATCCCCAGGTCAGGCCACCAAGTATTATTGGGTTTTTCCATTAGAAATTTCTCAATAGCAGCCCGGAGTCTAGATTTGTGCCCAGTTAATGGCAATAAGCTCGCCCTCTATTACACGTGACTTAAACGTAACTGCCGAAATGAAGGTGTACTAAAACACATCTGCTTAACCCTTCGGGGAGTACAAGGCGTGATGTTATGTGGTTATTATGCTCTTTTGCGAGGTTCGTATTTAAAAGGGAAAATACTTATATTCATGTACCTAGGTAAGTAGTTTATGCTCAGCCTAAAATGCTTATACAGCTGATAGAAAATAAGCTCTGCCATATTTGTCTGCAAAAAATCTGGGGTACATAAATTCGCGACTCATTATGCAGGTGACATAACAATGAGGTGCAACAGTTACTAATACAGTTTCAAGGTGCATTATGTAGAGCAGTATTTAATTTGCTGGCAGCTGCTTGCAATGCAAATACATACCTACGAGTGTTGACTCCTAATTAGACTAAAGACTGACAAATTATTTGTTCTGCTATATTGAACAGTATTTATTTATGTACACACAAAGCAGATGCATGGACAATTGCTTAGGAATATAAAGTACAAAGGCTCTGGTTGTTTGTTATAGAAATCTCTTCTAGGAGAGGAGCGAGAGGGCTTAACGAGAAATGTAAGACACATCATGGCCAAGTTCTCAAACGCTACAATGCGTTCAGTTATTTTACCCCCGACTATCGCCTCCGCCCGCTTCGCTAGCAGAGATGGCGTTACTTTAGAAAGAATTAACTAACCATCTAACTATTAGTTATTTATTCGTCGCAAATAAATTACAAATGCTCGACTCCCCGACTCCTATAACTTACTGACCGTTATTGATTAAGAACTATTTGGCTAGACGTAAAATAACTGGGTATGCACTGTGCTCAATTTTAAGTAGACGTTAAGTTCGTGCTGCCTCTGTCACTTCGCCTTAAAAAGACAATGACACCACGAGTCTTAACGGCTACTTAAACTTGAGTAGCGTTTGAATATTTGGCCATTAAGTGTGTAAATTAAATACATAAGAAAACCTTGCAGATTCGGAAGAAAAAACCATAAACTCTCTTAAAATCTTACCATTTTTCACCCTGGATCGGATGACAGCCAGCAGGCCCATGCGGTAGACAACATGTTCCAATAGACTGGCTCTGTAACAAGTTGAAACATGTATTTATTATCGGGACTTCTCCACAGTACTTCCTACACTATACTATGTGGTTGACGACCTGTTGCTAAGGTAACCGCCACTCACTCTCCACCCGTGGGTGGCGTAAAAGG
Organism: Amphipyra berbera; assembly: GCA_910594945.2. Classification (NCBI taxonomy): domain Eukaryota; kingdom Metazoa; phylum Arthropoda; class Insecta; order Lepidoptera; family Noctuidae; genus Amphipyra; species Amphipyra berbera. Next base: position 6,335,967 of record OU343144.1, on the reverse strand, counting down.
CAAGTAAAGGATTATGTGAAGAGTGTGGGTAGCGCTTGCCTGTCTGCTAACAACACTCCATTATAGGTACATGTTCTTCTCGCCAAGGGAGTAAATAGAACACAAAGATCCTATTTGATATTTATATTCGGAGATTTTTTTCTATTTTGAGATAGTGAACGTAAAAACCAAGCTAATGTTCTGCCTAGCCTTTTCCCAACTATGTTGGAGTCAGTTTTCAGGCTAACCAGATGCGGCTGAATACCAGTATTTTACACGGAGCGACGGTCATCAGACCTCCGCAACCCAGATATACCCGATATACTAAGGTTAGACCAGTTGATTCCAGTTGTCAGACGTTCGGACTTCTGACTTCCATTAACGACTGTCATTGGTATTCGTATGACACCCGGGACCGACTGTTTAATGTGCTCTCCGAGGCACGGAGGGGTCTCGATGTGTAACGAACGGTCATCCATCCACAGATTGACCGCGGCAAGCGCAGCTTAATCTCGCAAATCGTATGATCCGCGCGGTTGGTAATTAGCCACGAGCCCCTTCTTAAATCAGGGATCAAGGCCCATAAAGAATATAAATCTTTACAAAGTCGGTCCCGCTGTCTTTACGGTTAGATCTTTTAAACTACGCAACGGATTTTAATGCACTTTTCTGAAATAGATAGAGTGATTCAAGAGGAAGGTTAATATGCCCCACATTAGTATCTACATTGCACCCGTGCGAAGCCAGGGCGGGTCGCTAGTACAATATAAAACGAAGCGAAAAGCGAATACCTAGCGGATCCGCCATTTATAATCCCATTCTTTAAATAATCGCGTTGTACTAACATTCGCTTCGTTCCCTCATTTATGAAAGAAATTACATAATTAAATCGTTTGACACCATTCACACCATTGTCGCTGTATATTTACTTACTAATGTTATCATCTATCACAAATATTGATAAAACATTGCTTTACGTTTGCGTCCGTTATTCGTATTGATTTTTTTGTGTCACTGTATTATCTAAAACATAACAATTAATGTTATCTCTTTATCGGTCACGCTTGTATTCTATAGCGGCAAAAATCTAAGCATTCATTTTTATACTCGTGTGAATCATTTCATTTACGACTTAGGCATTGTCTAGCTCTACAGTCAAATGCAGAATCGTTGGCGTTTTATGGTGAATGGTGATCCTCACAGAACTCTTATAACTGTGGTGATTCCACTCCACTAACTAACCTAATCAAATTTTAAAGTAGGAAACCTACCTCTTTGCCACTTACTTCATAGAAAACTAGGATGTTACCATAACTCCATATTCAAAACTGAAGATGCAGGGACGCAGTCAATTGAATTGAAGGGTTCAAAACCGATCCCCCTTTCTCTGATTACTTACGCACAAAATATAAAATACCCCTTAAAGTCCCAATATTTAAATTATATTTATTTATGTAAATAAATCTGTTACAGACACTTTTACAAGTCAATGTAATGTTTTTTTAATACTAGATGGCGCCGGCATTTCCTATCTGACTAGCTCTGAGAAGAAAAGCCGAAACAAACTCAGTGATCAAGGTCTCAAAATCCAGACATTGTGGTATAAAAACTATGCGAGTGTAACAATGTAGGGCAACGTCTGGAATGGCCTTTTCAGGGTTCCATAGCAGGTTTGAGTTGACCTGTCCTAACTGACGGCACGAATTTGCAGTAGACTGGCAATTGTGAGGGTAACCTTCCGGAATCACATCCTGGCTACGCCCATACATTGCGAAAAGTGGTATTGATGCGTCAATAAATGCTGACTAAGATATGGTAATCTTATGACTAAGGTACTAATCACCCTGTTGTAAGTACCTTAGTCATGTACACCACGTAAATAAATAAATAGCAAGCAGGTAGCAAATAGCGGAATATCGGTATGTAGATTACGCCAGTGCCGTGTGATCGCGTCTAAGAATAGACTCCATCGCTTCCCGTTACTGTCGTAAGTCGTGTTCGCTACTAAAAGATGGGATGTCATGAAGATGGACGGCAGTATCCACCCAATGTACTGTTAATAGCAATAACCCACAATCCCGTCAGCATGAAAAGTTAAAAATTATCCCGTATCACAATAATATCAATTCATAGGTCTCGAGTTCGAAACCCAAGATACGCACCTCTGACTTTTCGGATTCATGTGCGTATTGTATAATTATCACTTGCTTAAAAACGGTGAAGGAAAACATCGTGAGGAAACCGGCATGTCTGAGAGATATTACTGGACGGCATGTGAAGCTAAGTCAGAGGCCCATGGGCGGCATAAACTTTGACACCAGGTTAGTCACTAACTACACGAAAAGAAGAAGACTACTATTATAAATGTGAAGTTTTAGATGTTTGTTACTCAATCACGCATAATGGATGAACGGATTTGGATGGATATTTGGATTTCTTTTTATCCGGGTACATGAAGTAATTTTCCTTAGATGCGAGCGAAACGGCGAGCAACAGCTAGTCCGGATATAAAAGAACATAATGTTAATTCGGGATGCATTCTATTACTCCGTCCCGCATATAATTAACTACTTACACTTTCTGTGTCTGTCTTCTTCTTTTCGTACCGACGGTATTTCATTATGAATGAATTATAATACTTGCGCCCAGTAGGTGGCCACATTAATTGCAACTTCGGTGGCGCTCTTCAGATCATCAAAGTTGCAGATGGACGTACATTTGGGACATTCCAGCAAGTGTGACATAGTCTGTGTCTGTACCGCTACCAGATACGATAAGCCGTTACGATGTTATCCAAACGAACCAAAAACATAATCAACAGTCGCGTAATAACCGGAAGCATTGATTAGTGAGCAATCGCGTCTAGGTGCACTCTCACCGCGAGCACCGTGTAATGAGGTTTCGGGATTCTCGTGAGCATTCGATTGCAAGCACGATATTCGAAAGCATGCAATTACTTACAGCTAATCGTGGCTAATTACCAACCGCGCGGATCATACGACTTGCGAGGTTAAGCTGCGCTTGCCGCGGTCAGTCCGTGGATTGGTAACCGTTCGTCACACATCGAGACCTCTCCATGCCTCGGAAAGTAAGTTAAACAGTCGGTCCCAAGTGTCAAGAATACCTATAACAGTCGTTACTACAAGTCAGAATCCAGAAAGTGTGACAACCGATATAACCTTAGGATATCGGCATTGCCCACTAACTGGGTTGCGGAGGTCTGATAGCAGTCGCTCTGTGGAAAATACTGGTCTTCTTCTTCTTTTCGTATGGTTAGTGACTAACCTGGTGTCAGAGTTATGCCACCCATGGGCCCATGGACACATGGGACTTGGCTTCACATAGGTACTGTCGAGAAATACCTCTCAGGCATATCGGTTTCCTCACGATGTTTTCCTTCACCGTTTTTAAGTAAGTGATAATTATACAATACGCACGTGAATCCGAAAAGTCAGAGGTGCGTCCTTAGGTTCGAATTCGAGACCTATGTCTTGGCAGTCCGATGGACACACCAGTAGGCTATCACTGGCTACTATACTATACTGGTATTCAGCCGCATCTGGTTAGACTGTAAGCTGACCCCAACATAGTTGGGAAAAGGCTAGACAGAACGAACCTTAACATGAAACAGATCGTGCCAGTATACAAGCTTTGTAACGTTCGACTGAACGTACTTTCTGCAGCCGAATGCTCGAAGTGGAATGCTCATTAAATTGAACATTCCTCGCACGCAAATTAACATTAGTGAGATAACATCTGCAATAATCAATCTGCCTACCAAATGCGATTTTATTCTAGTTAGGGAATGTACCCATACTACGTGACGCGTTCAGGGGAGGGAGTGGGGGTCTTCAAAATACCACGCTTGGTCACAGGGGCGGAGGGGGGGCTTAGGTTTTCGTCACGTGGTCGATATCCTCTAGGGAAATTTCGCGCTTTTTCGAGCTATATTCAAATATGGCGCGCAGCGTTTAGCGCTTTTTAATCTTATTTTTATCTTATGGTGCAACATTGACGCACATTGAGCCAAACAATTTTCTTTTTGCAATTTTTTTAAAACCCTGTTTATGAATTACTACGTGAAAAGTAGAGGGGGAGGGGGGAGTATTGGCATATATTACGGGTGGTCACCGAGGGAGGGAGGGGGGTAAAAAGTTGTAAAAAATGGGTCATGTAGTATGGGTACGTTCCCTTAGTATCCAGTAGTGTTATCCATAATAAACAGCTGTTTATGGAGAACTAATGATAAACAGTAAACATTTAATGGCTAATAAGATTATGTAAGAATACAACACGACATGGCATCTGCTTAGAAACAGTATTTTTTCCTTAATAACATAACATCACGCCTCGTACTCCCCAAAGGGTACGGCAGTGTTTTTAGTACACCTTCGTTTCGCCAGTTATGTTTAAGTCCCATGTAATAGGGGGCGAGCCTATTCCCATTAAATCAGGCACAAATCCAGACTCCAGACTGCTACTGAGAAATTCCTAATGTATAAACCCAATAACACTTGGCCCGACCTGGGGATTGAATCCAGGACCCCATGCTCAGCAGTCGCGCTTGCGACCACTAAACCAACAAGGCAGTCATTATTGAGGCAGTATTTTTTCCTTAATTATCATTAAATTAGTAATTAAGATTTCATAATGTTCAACTTGTTAAATAATTGCTCATTAGCATTTTAAGTTTTAGTTGACACCAATGGACTATATTTTCACTTTTTAATATGAACTGCTATACTTATAAAACACCTTAATAAAATGATGTGTGTAACAACATCAAGTACTAAGCATATTTGCACAATATTAATAATATGGAAAAATATGTCCTTTGGATTCGAGAGTCTCTTGTATTTTAACAATTAAATTAGAGGACCCCGGATGTCTGACAACCAGTCCAATCTTAAGATATCGGCATTGCCCAGTAACTGGATTGCGAATGTCTGATGGCAGTAGTTCTGTGTAAAATACTGGTATTCAGCCGCATCTGGTTAAACTGGAAGCTGACCCCAACATAGTTGGGAAAAGGCTAGGCAGAACATATTAGAGGAGACTGTTTATTATTTTTGTTTGTTATTTTTATTTTTGTTTGTTAGTTTTTGTACTCAAGTCTTTTAGTACTATATTACTCATTGGTCTGTGGTCAGGACCTCATTGTTCTCTCACTATCCTAAATCATTGTACTGTATCCACTGAAATTGTTAAAGGTATTATTTTTAAAAGAGTAACCATGGAGTTTCTTGCCGGCTCTTCTCCATAGGAAACAACTAATTGGAACCGTGCACCTAAATTCGACGTTTCATAAGCACCTGTATTGGTTTATGTGAAATAAAAATTTTTGATTTTGATTTTGATTTGACTGCAAATGCTTAAATCAATTGCAAATGTTTTTAACTATTTGCAGTTATATTTATCCCTCTAGAGCCACTTGACATAAAAGTGTTGCTTTATATCAGACACATAAAGTTAAAAGAATTTAAAACAAAACAAGATGCAAATATACTCCATGTTATTAACATTCCAATATACTACAAATGTTATTCCATCAAAACATAAGTTTATGATAAACTGGGAGTGTTTAGATAGCAAACAATAAAGTCAATACATCTTATAAGTGGTTGGAGGTCTGCCAAAAGTAATATATTGGAAAAGGTGCGGGATCAAAGTGTTTTTTTTTATTATTTTAGGCATTTGCATTGCAGAATTTGTTTGTGCAATCTGGTGTATGTTAACCTGGATATAAATACACTAGTTCTATTTTACAGATGTATGCAAATTATTCTAGGCTGAATTTACTATTTCCTGTCTTCAATATGGGTGTTACTAGAAAAATAGCAATAAGCTCGTCCCACATTACATGGGAGTTAAGATTATAGGCGAAACGTGGGTGTAGAGATTCCTGTAATAAGAGAACACCTCTGCTTACCCATTCAGGGATTACAAGCGTGAGAATATGTATGTATGTAAAACTGGAGAAAATAAGAAAAAGTATCTCATAATAATACAAGCAATGTTTGTTACGCAATCTTTATGTGCATGTAGGCCTTTTCTTTTTTTTTAACGTTGGAAAATCCTCATGCATGTCCCTCGCCCGGGGAAGGCGAAGGTCTGCCGGCAGAACCCCTCGCCTTCCGGGCGGAGACCGGACTCTTACCAGCTAAAAACCAATGGTGTCCCTCCTTCTGACCTAAGGCCGGGGTCACGGGATTCGCTATTGCATGCACCGCAACCCCGGCAGATGTGCATAGGCCTAGCAAGAACGTTTGACATATAATATTGTAAATATATTGCTAATGTAAGCGAATCTTGAATTGAAAATACAACTGTCCCTAAATTATTATTTTTTGAGACTTGCACCATTTGTGTCATACATAAAGCTTACAATTTAATTAAATAGTTTGTGCGAAACAAGTATTTCTGATTCAAAATTCACCTAATTAACGTTTACATTAGTAACTCAACAGCATTCACGCTAGCCCTACTGGTCCCCCTATGTTTGTGCTGAGAATGGGTTCACTACTATAGTTTAACTGGTAAGGTTTGAACTCATGACCTCTTTAATTGATAGTGACTGACATAGTCATAACCATTGCTAGCAAGTACATTGCCATGTGTAATGTTGATATAACATATTTTAGACTTATTTATTTTTTTATTCCTTCCTTTATTCCTAATTACATCATAGGAAATAAAAAAATTAATTGTGAATGAAATTAGTGGTGTTGTTTAAACCATTCAAATTGTCATTATAGATTAGTTTAATTATATTTTAATTAATTTACAAATGTTGAAATGTTCAACATTTATTAATAGTTGAGTAGAAAGTAAAATGGTTTAGTACGTAATTTAGTACATACTGAAACTAGAGCAATATGAATGAATTTAATGCATTAAATATTGCAGTTATTTTACACAACAGTTACCTATGTACCATTACAGCTGTTAGCCTTGAAACTTTCAAGACATAATTACCAAATAGTTGCAATTATATTTTCTAAAAAGGTTAGAAACTATTCCACCGCTTTTGTTGTTAGAAAAGTATTAATAAACTTATTAGATCTATAAATAAAAAGTTTGTTATAATCACTTAAAAATAGTCATTAGGTAAGTATGTAAATTGTCATTTTATATGTCAATAAGTACTAATTATAAATTCAGTGAGATTTAAATCTCGCATACAAGAAAAGGTCAATAATATAAGGCGACAACAAAATTAATGATTGTGGATATGACCTCTGAACTCTTATTAGAACATGTAGGTATGATTATTATTACTTATAACTGATTAAATTTCTTTAGCAGACATCTTGACAGCAGTACCACTGAGCAAGGTAAAGCCCTACAGTATAATTATATTAGACCCCCCACAGAGAATCACATCATTCTCAAACCGTGTGAATTTATAAACTGTTTCACCATTTATTATTGTTGACATTTTAATTAGTACAACAAGGAGTTTTCATTGCAATTTCCTCTTAGTTTGATTGAATAATTTAAGTACATATGCATAATACTTATAAGGAGCAGTGAATGACTAACCTATTCCATTGTTTTGCCTATATATTACAACAAGTCATTGACCATAATCACAGGCAATCGTGTCAGCGACTTCCCGTTACGAGTTCGTTATATACGATATTGCAGATGACTCACAAATTGTTACTATTACTTACAATATATCGAGTACTATGTATGGCAAACTGCTTACGTGACAAAACCAACAACGCATGAGAGAAAGGTGCAGCAAAAATGTTTTATTTTGTTATTCTGTGACCTTAATAGATAGGTACACAAAAGGAATTTATTAAGATATGCGTAAAGTTACTTACTTTGTGCGGAATCCGGCTGTGCCGTATTGTATGAAAACATCACTCGTTTTCGGATGCATTTCTCTGGCGAACGCATACACTACCCGTAAGCTACTTGGCGGCATTCTGATTGGCGAAATGTATTTATAAGGCCGCGAATCACTCAGGTACAATCACTTGAAATCAACAAACGAGATTTCCACATTCCCGCTCCGAATACCCGTTTTCAATGAATTTGACGGGTTTGACGTCAAACTTGTCAATCGACTTTAATAAACCGACTATTAATAAGAGTATAGAATACTACAGCACTGTCGCTACGTGCGCTGAGTAATCCAGAGTAAACTTCATTATTTTATATGGCTTACAGTAACTAAACTTTTACTTTTCAATTTAGTAGCGTATGAATGAATAAGAATGATATCTGTCAAAATTTGATGATATTTTGTAAGCTCACATACTAAATAGTTTGACTATATTACGCTAGATGGCAGACTTATCTATTTTCTTATAGTTTGGCTACTAGCTAAGAGATGGCAGTTTATTTAAAGTCATAAAAGATTATTCTTTAGTTTTTCACATAACACGTTTTTATCCATCACAATGTATTTATTTCGAATTTAACAACAATCTTATCTTGTTAAAGGGTGAGTCCTTAGAACAAGTAATTTTAACCGGTTATACTTAGGTAATAGTAATAATGTAGGTAATAATATGGATTGCTAGTTTGCAGGTGGGTAGGTACCTAATTATTCGCTTGAGAATCAACTTCATGAAGACCTACCGTGTATAAACTACGTAATTGACAAGCTATTATCCTCTTGAACTCTATTTTTACGCTACAACCCATTATCTACTTAAACGCAACGATTTTAAATTGCTACCTATGCATCTGTAGGTACCTAACTTAAGTTTATGCACAGTAATTTTATTCACGAATACTGGACATGTTATCTAGTAAACACAGTGTGACCAGTATATTTTGGTCGTTCGGGGTAGCGCTGCGTGCAAGGCAAGAAATGTCGAATTCAGTACATTTGAATTTAGTTCTCTACTTTACCGTATGCAAGATAATACTGGGTGCTGCGAACGTTGTTAGTTTCGCTTGACGTGTTCAATGAAGTGGTAGGTAGAGGCTCGGTAGAGACAACGCGAACTAATTGACGTTTGGCTGCACGCCAGTGGCGCTCGTTGTCAACATTGATTGCTGTCAAACTGGATGAGTTGAAGCGTCATGAGTCATGCTTGTTCTCCATTGAGAGATAATTTTGTTATCGGGTGCAGGTGTACCCAACTCCGCCTGCTATAAAGAATGCGAACATCAAAATGATAGTTACCAGTTGATACTAATGATAGTTAGTGTAATAGTAGTTATGATAGTACCTATACATTTTTCAGGAAGCTTCGCGCCAACCTGAAAATGGAGGACATCAGTGACTGAAGGTCTGACCACACAGATTTTAACATAGGCCTGTGATCTCAGAGCAATACTAAAGCATAATTAGTGACCACCAAAAATATGACGTTTTTTATAAAGGCAAAAGTGTCCCCTCAGATTTATTATTACACTTCGAATATGAAAGAAAAGCAGAAACATACCTACCTACATCTTCCAGTTTCGAAAAATGCGAGGTTGTAGGTACCTACACATAGTTCTGTTTTCAAATTGGTCATGTTTCCCTATATCTACATTTGAGCGACTGAAACGTCAAAGTAGTAGGTACTCCACTTTGACAGTTCAGTCAGTTTATATGGAATTATTTTCAATAGAATGGTATGTAGTTATATTGTATGTTGTACTGTATGTTGTTGTATTGTTGTATAATGCATGTATTGTAGTCTTATTTTATAAAATTTATAATGACCAGTATGCTTAGTAAGAATAACAAATATAATTATGTACAACTTAATATTTGCATGTCACCACTATGATTAAGCGTTTTGGATCTAAGTATTTAATTAAGACCGAACTGTACCAATACTTATCGCAAATAAAGATTCACTCATTAATTCATTCATTCATTTGTATATTACTATATACAAATGAATAGTATTTCTATTGAAAATAATCCCCTAAAAAAACTTTTAAGTGTAACGATTCTATCTTGCAGTAGAATTTGTGAATCGAAGGTTGAAATGATTATAATGTTGTATTTTCATGGGAATTGAATTTGTGTGCGCAGTTTCAGAAGAATCGGTTAAGCAGAAGTAGTTGATAAATCTGTCACTACATTTGAACCAAGCAAACAAACAAATATTCGAAGGGAAGCTACTTACTTAATTAAAACCGTTTCAAAATAAGCCTTTAGTTGGTAGTCTCTAAGCTTAAGTTGTTGCTCTGAGCTTATGATATACTCAGCAACGTTACAAAAGAATTGGTGACTGCAGAGCTTGCTTACCTAGCATGATAACCAGATAAAAGGCGGCCTTCGACTACTTATTTTGGAAGACGCCAGTGCTCAGTCGAGATATCAGGCTGTGCTATGTTTGCAGGTCTCACGAATCATGCTTTCAATGTGGTAAGGACCGTAGATTGTGATTAGAATTTGAACAATATTTTTAAGACCGTGTTTTGAATTTAAATTTAATAAAAAAACATAGGCAGACTCGGGCGGTAGCTGCTGCCTCATTAGACTCAGCGTTTCATAAGTCATGACAAAATGCTGACCCAAAATAACTCGGGTTTATCAAAAGACCTTAATTAATCGCTTCTCTCAAAACATCAAAATGGCTTCCACAGCAACAATATTATAAACACAAAACAGTCGGAACAGTTCTCAAAACTAAAGCAGGACTAATAGTTAATTAAGCAAAATACTAACGAAAAGAACCGCTCCCCACCCAATTTATATCTATTTATGAATGACAGTAACACATGTGTGTATTTAGAGCTAAATTAAAACAACAAACGAGCGGCCATTATTGGTAGGGGCACCATGTTAGATCAATAGTTGGGATGAGAATTGAGATCATGTTTTAATTACGTCATATTTTTAACGAATGATTCACTACAATTATGAGGGGCTCGTGGCTAATTAACAACCGCGACGATCATACGATTTGCGAGGTTAAGCTGCGCTTGCCCAGGTCAGTCCGTGGATGGGTGACCGTTTCACACATCGAGACCCCTCCATGCCTCGGAGAGCATGTTAAACCGTCTGTCCTGGATGTCATACGAATACCTATGACAGTCGTTACAGGTAGTCAGAAGCCCGAAAGTCTGGCAACCGGTCTAGCTTTACTATACCGGCGTTGACTAGTAACTGGGTAGTTATATTCTAAACCGTCAACCGCTAGGCTATCACCGCTATTACCCTTCCCTTCCCTTACCATAAATAATCTAAATTGATGATGACGTGTCACAGGTTTGAGAGACTAGCTCAACTGTCCCCAATATGCTTGCCTTGCATACTAAATAACATACCTTACCTTCTTTATTTGTAGAAGCCTAAGTATATCCCGTTAATCCCGTAGATCTAGCACACACTGCATGCAATACACAGTTAATGGATTTCGTCGAAATTATTAAACGAGACAAGAAACAAAATCCATGTTGTTTGAACTTCGATAAGCTGAGACTGAGTAGATAAATAGTAGATACTAGTAATGTCCTGTTATACCGATACAATTTGGTCACCACAGTAATTACGGGCGCGGTCACGGTGCGCCTGCGTCGCCGCGTCGCAACACGCGCTGTAATTAATCGTGCAATTTTCAGCTAATGAGATCTACGAAAGGACCAGCTTCAGTGTATATGAGACTAGCTGTGTCCTCACGACTCCGCCCGTAGCCTATGTTACTCAGTGATAATGTAGCTTTCTAACGACGAAAGAATTTTTGAAATCGGTCTAGTAGTTTTTAAGTTTATTCGTTACATACAAAAATCCAAAAATACAAATCTTTCCTCTTTATAATATTAGTATAGATTACTTAGTATTCTCCGTTGTTCAGGAATAACATTTTAGACCTGTATTCTCAAACTATGCCACTCGTGAACCTTGAGTAAAAATTTGTAATGAAATCTCTACAAAAACAATTAACAAGTCGAAACAAACTACTGTACGGTTACGACAAAATTGAATTTGTATTCTTTGCACAAAAAACCTTTGACAACATAACATAACATCACGCCTGTATTTCCCGAAGGGTTGGGCAGAGGTGTATAGTAGCACCGTCATTTTGCCGTTATGTTCAAGTCCCATGTATTATAGGGGGCGAGCCTATTGCCATTAACCGGGCCCAAATCCAGACCCCGGGCTGATACTGAGGAATTCCACAAGGAAAAACTCATTAACACTGCCCGACCTGGGGATCAAACCCAGGACCACACGATCAGCAGTCGCGCTTGCTACTACTAGACCAACGAGGCAGTACCTTTGACATCATTGTAAAAAGTAAAACAATTCTAACTGCCCTGTCAACTGTCATTTACTGATGAAATATGGATGCCTTGGCTCAAGACATCCATTTGCAGTCCGCCTCAAGACCGTCTGTCATGCGTCTGAGTTCTGATCACTAGACCGAGAATACTAGCAGCGTGTACAAAGTGCAACAGTAGGTACTGATCACTTCCTTTGACCATTGAGGAAATAACTTCAACTAATTTAATTCCAACACTCTGTCTCAATCTCGCAATCTCATTCCCAACGATATTCGCATTCGTCTGTCAATCGTCACCGCGTACGCGCTGGCGATGCGTCTAATTACTCTAATTAGTAATTAGGCCGGCTACACGCGATTCAATTGAAGCCATCTGATATGTAAAGTGCCACTTGGTATGCTGGGCTACTGGACTAGTAATTGCTGTTCTGCTTCCTCATACCTTCAAGTATAGATTTATATGTTTGTTTATTTATTTATGGATCTCCAACAAAGGATACACAAAATACACGGCATATTAGGGCCAAGCCACATCTGGCGGAAGATACGTCGGCGATTTTCCGTCGCGTAATTTACTCAAGGAATTTTAGTAACGCATCTTCGGTCAAATGTGTACGGTGTGAGATGTTTATATGGAATTATGTGTACGGGCGGAAGATAGGCAACCTTGCGAATGGTCCTTGCGAGTTGATTTCACACATCCCTAGTAGTTTCTCATAAAAATGATTAAAAATAACGAAAGTAAATGAACCGTAGGTATTCACCGTTCAACAATAGGAATTTTGGATTGTTGATCAAGGATCGATGATTGATTTTATTTGTCTTCTCTGAGCAATCTTGCCACACGCCATTTTGTGTATTCGAAATTTTAATTGCAAAATACAATGAGACTGGTACTACATCGCTAACCTTTCGTACAGTGTGACTCAATTTCAATTGTACAATTATTTTATACTAGCGACCCGCCCCGGCTTCGCACAGGTGCAATGTAGATACTAATGTGGGGCATATAAACCTTCCTCTTGAATTACTCTATCTATTAAAATAAACCGCATCAAAATCCGTTGCGTAGTTTTAAAGATCTAAGCATACATAGGGACAGACAGACAGCGGGAAGCGACTTTGTTTTATACTATGTAAAGATTGAAATGGCCAGACTATAGACATTATTACAAAGTTGCAAAATCACATGTCCTGTAACTCAGCGGCACCCCTAGAAACTCAACCACGCTGCTTGACTGCAGTAATAGTGGTGGTAGTACTTTCCCGGATGAACTTTTTCAGAAGAAGATAAAGGGTAAGATAAAGATAAAAGATAAAGATAAAGGTAAAAGATAAAGACAAAAGATAAATATATTTATTTTGCAAATATGGGTGGTACAAACAAATGTGGTGACATAAAAGAGGATACATGATCAGCCATATTTATTTTAACCATAGCGGCCCGTCCAGGCATCGCACGGGTGGAAATTTTTCCCGATTTTGCAACATTTTTCATTTATGCTCCGCGCCTATTCATCGTAGCGTGATGTTGCCTTCTCGATAAATGGACTATCTAACACAAAAATATTTTTTCAATTCCAACCAGTAGTTCCTGAGATTAGCGCGTTCAAACAAACAAACTCTTCAGCTTTATAATATTAGTATAGATGGAATCAGCTCATATCCGTAGAACTGTTTTATACATAGACGAAGTTTATCACACAGACATAATTACGAGCTGCCGGCTACTTTTAAACAGTCACAAATTATACCCAAGTAACTAAAACAAGCTCAAAGACGGTAGCAACCAGCTATCTAATCAGCCCCCATAATCTGTTCGCTATCTAGAACTTATAACTGCACAAGATCTAGTCAGACGACTGTAAAACAATTATGGCGACTATACGATTAGTCGTTCGTATGATTATCGTAAGGATAATCGCGCAGACGGGCGACAATCTTGTGTGCGTATAAATCAGACTGCGTAGTCATGCATGGTTGATCGTTAGTGATGTATCTGGGATGAAGTATGGTCTGCATGGTAAAGGCAAAATAAGGTTTTTATTTTTGTAAGGTTTTTATCTTCACTTCGGTTCGGTTTAGCTCATGATTAAGGGGTTCGGTTAAGTCCAACACTAGTCGGATAACACCGATAAAATGCACGTAAGAAAAACCGTAAAAAAATCCTGAACATGGTTTTTATGTACTAAAGTTTCACGTTCATTCATTGTTACGTTGTTGGAAGATAGTCGCTTCATCAGTTTACGCCCGGTTCCTATAAACAAAAACGAATCGTTTTGCTTACCAATGGTAGCAATTTTTATTGCCAAGCTGGGCATATACTCGTAACCTAATTTTACCTGTAGTAGCTACTTACATATGGGAGGGTCTACTATGCAAAGCCACAGTCTTTGTTTCCATTATTGGTAAAGATACAAGAGGATCAGTTTTAACCAATAACGCTCCGTATATTAAATGAAGCTACCTACAGTTACTGAGCTGGTTGTCCTGGGCGCGAAAACCAGATTTATCATCATCCATATCTTACATCAGATCAGTCTAGCTTTTTCCTTTTAGTTAGGACCGGCTTCTGGTAGAACTCTACCTGCTTACCAATAATTCTCCTAGCCATTCCCCAATCATTTTAGGATCTGCTTCCAGTCAAACCGGGTGCAGCTGAATATTAGTATTTTCCGTGACAAACTAAGTTTATCATAGACTTTTCGGTAGGCCTACCACGAATGCTGTCGAGTTACTAACGTACAACGTTAATATAAGTTAATTTTGAATCGGAAATACTCGTTTCGCACTTACAATTGAATTTAATTGAAAACTTTATTCATATCTATGTATGATACAAATTGTGCATGTCGCAAAAAAATAAACCAAAATATTATAGGACAGTTGTATTTTCGATTCAAAATTTGCTTACATTAGCGATACGTTTACCATCCTTTCTATACGTCAAACGTTCGTGCTAGACCCACAGATGTATTACTATATATATTACTAGCTGTATCCTCACGGCTCCGCCCGTAGCCTATGTCACTCAGTGATAATGTAGCTTTCTAACGGCAAAAGAATTTTTGAAATTGGTCCAGTAGTTCTTATAAGTTTATTCGTTACATACAAAAATCCAAAAATACAAATCTTTCCTCTTTATAATATTAGTATAGATTAATATAGTGTGTCGTGAATATTCTCTCTCAAAACTATATAGTAACGTGCTCTCTGAGCGGTTTTGGTCACCCAAGACTTTACCGTGGTCGAACCTCGTAGATCGATCGATCTGCAGTTCTTCACCAAACATGATAGTTAAAAAAATGCAATCATTATTATAATACGAAGTTTTTACGACATCCGTACCCAATACTCGGCACATACACACAGCTACAGACCGACAGGCACTACTTCATCGTTATCTCCATCGTTTCCAGTTAGTGCTAATACTGAGCGGCAATTAACTACCCCCCTGACCCCCCCTGACCCCCCTTACATGTCGTTTAGCCTGCCGACTTAATGACTAGCTCGCTATGAACAAGAACATTGATTATTAAATTTTAATCGTAAGTTACGCTGATAAAATTGTGAAAAATTGCACGTTTGGTGTTAAAAATGCAAATTGGGTGCAGGTTACGGTGGGTGACGTCAGGGCAATAATTAATGATAATTATGCAATTATAGTAAATAGGTCTTAATCGTGGTGTCCGTTACAGATTCTTAAGCTGTTGATGTATGTTGTCCCACACCGCAATACAAGAGCGCTCTTTCACTATACAAGGTTAGTCGGAAAGGGGGTACTAAGCCGCGGGCCACCTAAAGTATCACTGATGACTATTTTAAAGCAAGTGTTAAAATTTCAAAATTCGATAATTCTTATTTGCTTGCAAAAAGATTTTTATTTTACTTTTTTCTAAAAAATATCATACCTGCTTTAGTTATGAATTCAGAAAATTTATTTTCTAATCCGTGACCCCAAATATGAACTAAATTGAGAAAACAGCTGTTCATAGTTATGGACAGATAGATTTTAGCATATTTTTTGCGAAATCTTTGAAAAGCTATTTCTCTTAAACTATCGAGTTTTAGGGAAAGTTGTAGAGCAAAAGTTATCCTTTATTATGGGTACTTTAACACCCTTTCGGCTTAGTACCCCCTTTCCGACTAACCTTGTAGTCTTCTAAACTTCGCTAAATCTTATGAAATCTCACTATCCCAGATATCTTTCAGTTCAAGAAGTATGATTAACGGGTAATATCCACATTGAAAATTATAATTTAAATAGCAACATTACTGTCTCTTAATCAATCATGTTCCAAGTTTCGATACAACACGAACGAGACCATTTTCAGGAATTGTTCTGGGTAGGCGGTTTTACAAGTTGCAATTGACTGGACTCATACTATTAAGATACCCTGTAACTATTCAAAACTGCTGAGACATTACTTTTTCTAAGAAAAATAATCATAGATACTTTCTCTCTACCCGCTTACCACCACTTCGTCAATCAATACTAGCAAACCCCTTGTACGTACAAGGGTTTTGTCAACGAAAGAATGGACCAAATGAATTCACAATGACAATAATATGTCGGCGGAGGGGCTCCTGGCTAATTAACAACCATGTGGATCGTATGATTTGAAAGGTTAAGCTGCGCTTGCCGCGGTCAGTTCGTGGATGGGTGACCGTTCGTTACATATCGAGACCCCTCCCCTCCACGTTAAACTGTCGGTCCCGGGTGTCATACGAATACCTCTGACAGTCGTTACGGGTAGTCAGAAGCCCGAAAGTCTGACAAAAGGTCTAACCTTAGGATATCGGTATTGCCCAGCCCATTTTCCACGGAGCGACTGCTATCAGACTTCCTCGAGGAAGTCTGATAGCAGTCGCTCCGTGGAAAATACTGGTATTCAGCCGTATCTGGTTAGACTGGAAGCTGAACCCAGCATAGTTGGGAAAAGGCTAATCAGAACGAAAATATGTCATTTTGTCTATTCTTTCGTCGATAAAACCCTTGTCTATGTTGGTCATATTACCTTTGCAGGACCTATAGCAGAAAATCCAGATTCCTACAACCTATGAACAGAGCAACAAAGAAAACGTATAAATTAAAGGTATCTCTTTCTGTTTCTTATTTCCTGATGTTCAATGCATGCCACCCAGCGAGTGTACGTTAATACATATCTAATTAAATTAGGCATCTTTGACCACTTAAGTGCACATGGCAATAAAACATTATATTCATAACTCGTGGGGTTAGGGTTCCGTGAGACAGTTGGAAAAAAACGGTGCTGACTGGTTTATGGATCTCTATCGATTTAAAATTTTCACCAGTTGATATTAATATGGCTGATAGGAGAACAATAATAATACTTTGTCCCTCAATACTTTCAAGGTGGGTTATCCCTGAGTTTCAGAATTATTGACGTAAAGTCCTCTCAATTTATTTGTATTATTTGCAGTTAGTCACATGATAAAAGATGATTCATAATAAAACGATTTGAAAACAAGAAGTTTTTTTTTAGATAGTTATATTGCTAATACATATTCGTACAGACTAATGTATGTACGAGCATAGAGTATGTACTCACGCCATTTTCCCACGAGGGTAGTCAGAAACTATAGAACGCCACATTTACCTTTTTAATGTTCTAATGTAAATCGTATCGAATAGCTGACTGAACCAATTTGAATGTAGCTTGCACTTGTATCAGCCATAAAAGTGGTCTAGGCTTCTTAATGCGTTGTTATTAATATTTCCGACATTTGCGTGATCAGAAGTCTGATGTTCAAATACTGTCTCAAAGAAACTATTGAATGACACACTAGTCACAAAACAGATAGGTACAGAAGTCAATCTACATACAAGTGCGCTCGAGCAACGCACACATAGACACTGCTCACGGACACGATATCTCGGGACTGTTTGGGACTAGAGTGCGAGTGAGTGCGAGCGCGAGTGCCATGCGCTTGAGAGAAATAGATATATAGATAGAGCGACCGCCGACCGTAGGTATGAAAAGTGAAGTACATACATTTGATTGACTTCTGTACCTATCTGTTTTGTGCACTAGGTACGGAACACTGAAACTTACCAAAAATACACCTACACACAAGTATATATGTAGGTATGTACCAGCTAATGCTCATCATATAATAGTAGAGTAACGCATAAATGTATTATTACTGATATGATACGAAATTGTGGATAATATCATTGCCGTAATAGACAACCTTAATGGGAACGCTTTGGTATTACACACCAATATACAAAGATCTACCACTCCCCTCTATGCCTGCACTTACAACATTACACCATGCATTTGGCATCAACCTAACGGCTGAAAAGTTAAGGGTTATTTTTGCGTATCAAAGTGAAAATATATCGTGGTATTTATCAAGAAGGGGGAGTATTAATACGCATTCAAGGATGTTCAAATTCTGGTCTCGGAGCACATTAAGTTATTTAGCCATACGCCAGCAATTTCGCTATTAACTATTAGATCGTTTTGAAATCAATTCTTTGGTATCATGTTATGCTTGTATTTGTTTTTTTATTTAACGCTATTTAATTTGGTATAGCATAGCGAGGTTGGTGGCCTTGGTGGTATGCTTCTATGCAGGAGTGTTCTACATTTATTTTAATAACTAATATCTGTTGGTGATTTAGATTCGGTAGCGATCACAAGGAAAAACAAGCATATAAATAGATAAAGGTTTAGTAAGAAATAGATTTAGAAGATATTGGAAGGGGCTAATTAACAACCGCGTGGATCATACGATTTGCAAAGTTAAGCTGCGCTTGTCACGGTCAGTCTGTGGATGGGTAATCGTTCGTTACGTTACACATCGAGACATCTCCGTGCCTCGGAGAGCACGTTAAACAGTCGGTCCCGGTTGTCATACGAATACCTACGACAGTCGTTACGGCAATTTAGAAGCCCAAAAGTCTGACAACCGGTGTAACCTTAGAATATCGGCATTGCCCTATAACGTGGTTGCAGAGGTCTAATGCCAGTCGCTCCGTGTAAAGTACTGGTACTCAGCCGCATCAATTGGGAAAAGGCTAGGTAGAACGAGATTACAAAGATATTAAAAAACTTGTACCTATATTTATCCCACTAGTCACATGTTAAGTTTCTTTACGTTCTGGGGAATTTTCTTCGAAAGTGGCCTTCATTTTACCCTTTACACAATGACGAGAAAAGCGATTACCATATAATAACATTTAATGTTATTTAAAAGACATTAAAAATAACACTTGCCGAACGATTTTGTAGCCGATAACTACTTAAGGTACCTCTACCGAGCTCTACTCATTTGAATTATTCAGGTAGATGTAACTGTTCAATTACATGGGCCATGTTATGCAATAATGTGTCAACCCACAAAAATATGAATTTTGTATTAAAGTCGTCTAGTTCTTGTGGTAGGTCTACGCAAAGCTTGAAAATATGCCCAGATCTGTGGTAAATTTAATAGAGCGTCTATCAAAAAATTCTTAATGCAGTTTGCATTTTTTCAAGCTTTGAGTAGACCTACCACAATAACTAGATGGCGTTAACACAATCAATATTTTTGTGGGTTGACACATTACTGCATAACACTGCTCCATAAAGTCTGAAACGTAGTACTAATATTCATTTCATTGTATAGTAATTAAAACGTCTCCTAGTACTTGAACATAAAAATAAACAAAAACATAATCAAAATCTTATATCTCCCTTTATCACAATAAATCACAGTGAAAGCCGAGAATTAGAGGTGGCATTACAAACAGAGGTTTCCCATAGAGTACGAGCACAATAGCGCCCCTCTAATTGTGCCAGAGACTAGACCACACACCGTTTCATGATGGATGCTGTATTAACACGTACCTTCGATGGGATTCTTATTAATGAGAGGACTATAACATTATTTATTAACATTATTATGATTTTGGAATTTATGAAGTCCAATCGAGAGAAAGAAACAAGTTTATTAAAATAAATTCGTATTTACAATGGTAGGTAGATACTCTTTTGTGATAACGGAATTTCATTTTCAAGACTCCAATTGAGGATTCCAAAATAATTTGTCACTTGTTTTAGTCAAGTGTGTTTCCATTTTTTTATTTAAATGGTTTTAATTAGCTTCGTTTCGTACATTTGTTTGATTCAAATCTTGCGACAGATTTTTCAACTACTTCTGCGTAACCGATTCTTCTGAAACTTTGTACACAAATTCAATTCCCATGAGAATACAACATTATTGTAATTTTAACGTTTAATCCTCAAATTCTGATGCTGCAGGTGTATTGTCAGATATAACCGTTTACTTTAAAAGTTTTTTAAGGGATTGTTTGCTGTATGATTTACCTATATGTCCAATTATGTAGTATTGTAGATTTGTGGTATTTGCTAAGTTGTCGTCACCTCCCTCGTCTGTCGTCACCCTATTGAGAAGTGAATTACTACGCCGCGATTAAAAAAAAAAAAACTTCATTCCTTCAACTCACCCCTCATACCTCATTCTTAAGTTTCTACAGCGCAGTTAAATAACAACATAATATCTTATGAGTATTGTAAATTTACTACCTTTAATGTAAATTTTCCGAATAAAAAAAATACTAACCAGGATTTTACAACTGATCTTCAGGTGCTCCGTTTATCCAATATCCGATACTGCACTTTGGCATTACATACGTCTGTATACAGTTTATAGTCTTTACTTTACATAGTATCTCATGTGGAATATAGGATACCACCCAGTAGGCGGAAACATCAAACCGAGTTCTAATGAATTACATCGTTTCACTGCAAAGGTTTCATTGTATCAACACTATCAACACTAGCTCTTACTCCTGTTCTACTCGTGTTTAATCGAGTTTATGATAATTATAAGCAAAGAGCTATCAAATGTCTTCTATGTTGACATTTTTTCTATCTAGTCTAGGACTTATTGATCTTTTCCCTAATTATGCCTTCTTGTATCACTAGCTTAAAAACGGTGCAGGAAAACATCGTGAGGAAACCGGTATGCCTGAGAGATATTCCTCGACGGTATGTGCAGCCAAGTCAGAGACTCAGGCGGCATAAACTCTGACACCAGGTTAGTCTCTACTAACCACACGAAAACAAGGAGAAGATCTTTTGCCATTTCTTAACTTTGCTCCTACGTATAACGGCGAATATTCGAATCATTTTAAACCCGTAAACGTCCACTGCTGAACATAGAGCTCCTATTAGGATGCTCCTAACAACGGCTGTAAGAGAGTTGCCATAGTCACCAATTTTTGCCAGCCCCGCTAACCTTGCTGACCGGCTAATCTTTTTATGCATGTACTTTTCTCTTATACCTCGTACCGAAACGAGAGAGGAGGATTTCTTGGTTTCTTACATTGTCAAAATATTTCAAATCGTCAGATAACTTTTATTTGAGGAATAAATTTAACATTTTGACTCATTTTCTATACAAAACCTGTCAAAACGTGGGAAAAAATGTATCTGAAGATTGAAAAAACTGCCCTCTTGTAGTCGTATTTCTCAAAAGATTATCATTCTTCCAACATTATGGAAGCGTGAATTAAACATAGCCTTTACCAAACCTTCATATTGTTTATCCAAACATTACATTTCCATTCAATAATTCTTCAAATTGATGCAAATAAACTGACATACAGCTTTCTCTCTGCACGCCTACGTTCATAGAGGGTAAATGTACAGCCACATGTATCCATTTGCCTTAATGTTGCTATCATATCACGATTTCGTAGCATCGAGGTGGTCTCTGCTTCAATAGATTGGGTTTGAAAAAATATGATTGTGCGATCTCTATTAAAATATATTATGAAGTCTAAAAATCAATTAGTTTTAGTTCAGAACCAAAATAACTCGTTATAAATTAGTATTTGAAATGTAATGGAGGTTAATTCCGAATTCAAAATAGGTCTTTTATTTGTGTGGCCAGTTATAAAAAAATCTTGCATTATCTGTACAACCAATTCCAATTTTAAAATTGATTTTAGGTTTATTTAAAATATCACTGCTGATGAGATCAAATTGATTCATATTCAAATAATGATGTTTTCCTATTAACATATTATTTACCTATAAAATTAATAAAATTGTTCAAACGACGTAAATACTCGCATGTTACCACAAACTGAACTAGCGGCTACCGCTTTTACAAGCTAATATTTTATTCAAAACGGTCTATCGCTAATCAATCAATCAATCTATCAATTTGCTGTCATTTTTTATCACAGCCATCTTGATTGCTAGCTCAGTAGACATTTTATAGCTAGTTTATACTCAACACAGGCCTTTTTAAAATTTAATTAATATCAAGTTGCATCCGTTTTTATTAAAAACATTGTCGATGCCAATAAAGTTAAGAATATAATAAAATTAGTACAAATCCACTATAAGGCGATGATAACTCCTTGGCTGCTAATAGACAGGCTATAAAGCCCACCTTACAGATAGTCTATGGGGCAATAAATGAATAAAAACAATTACAGTAATACCAACCTAACAATACATGCAGTCTTTCTTTAATGCAATTTATACAACTCTTATGTCAAGGTGTTAAAGTTTAAATTATAAAGTACATTAAGTTTATCCTTTTACCAACTGCAGAATAATTTTGGGCGAAGTGCGTTGTGTGAAAAGAGCGGCGATGCATCACAGGCGGAAGCGATAGCGTGTTATTATTGTTTATAGCAAGACTTTTTCCATTATGAATATTGATGTACCAAATTAATGATTTTAAGTGATGATACAGTTTTTGCAATCTTTATTAGTGTCAGTTAGATGGTTTTAATAATTGCCATATAGATAATATCAATTAGGTGTGCATAATAAAATATCTATCAGGTTTTTAATTAGAAAACACCTAGACCTGCTAATAAATCAGGTTTTTACGAATCAATCGGTATATTATTGGTCATTTGTTATTTATATATTTTGATCAATCATTAATTTTAATGAACTTGTGAAAGAAGGTTCCGGGTTTGAAGATGTTTTCTTATGTAGGTTAATCTGTTCAGTAGTCTTTACTTTTTATGAAGCATATCATTTTGAACCAGTAAGCTTTTTGATACGATCGATTACTTTGATTACACAAACTTAAAATTCATTTTATAAGATTGACGTCTTACTAAACTTTGTACCTAACATTTCAACGGATTTTGTAAGAAATCAAGGTGTATAATTGTATCCTTACTAATATTATAAACGCGAAAGTTTGTATGTATGGATGTTTGTAACTCTTTCCAGCATTAACGACTGAACAGATTTGGATGAAATTTGGCACACATATAGACAATATTCTGGATTAACACATAGGTTACTTTTCATCCGGGTGCATGAAGTAGTTCCTCTAGGTTCCGGGTGAAACCGCGGGCAACAGCTAGTAGTAAATGAGAAGTTCAGGAATAAAAAGTGTCATTTACACTTTTCATTTTTGTTCAAAAATTAAGATTTTTATTTCACGATTATGTCTGCTTGTCTTGCAAATGTCACTTTTTGATCAGAATGCGGGTTGCTAGATGCTATTTTTTCTTCAATATGGTACTTTTTGAACCAAATCACCACCAATGAGAAAAATAAGCTTCAAGCCTAAGTTTAAATGACACTATTTGTTCCTAACCTCCTCAAATAAAAGTGAACTATATGGGAGCTTGTGTAAGAACTATCTTTCTACTTCTGACGTTATAATAACATAATGTACTTACACTTACGTCTCTTTGTTCAAGTCGGCGAAATATGACATAAAAATCACGTATTAAAACACTTTACAACTTCCGTTCTGTACACGCTTCCGCTTATCCATCCTCATCCGCTTTCTCCCACACTTTGCCCCACCCGCTGTCGGCGAGATGAAAGCGGTCGGCGCGTTTGAGGCTCCGCGGCGGCGCAATTAGGGCTCTCAGTAATGAGAGGAGCGACAGAGGCCACTAATCGGCGGCCTTAAGACACCACCTTCGGCCGTTCGAATCAGAAGCGGATCAGTTTATGATTCTTGATTAGGATGCTGGTGTGAGTCTAACATTGGGCATCGGTTTTGAATAGGTTTTTTGGTAGTTTTGAATGGAATTTTGAAGGTAAGTAACTAATTTTCTTAAAACAAGGAAAAAAATATGATCAGTTACTTAGAAAAATATCTATGCATAAATAGACGTTACAGTTGAATACCATAATAAATAATAACAATTACAAACATAACATAACATCACGCCTTGTATTCCCCGAAGGGTTCGGCAGAGGTGATTTTTAGTACACCCTCGTTTCGCCAGTTATGTTTAAGTCCCATGTAATAGGGGGCGAGCTTATTGCTATTAACCGGGCGCTATTGCTATAACAATTACCTAAGTAGCTGTTTTCTATAGAATCGTTCTCAATTTTGATACGGATCTCAGTTTTGACGTAAATAAGACAAGCGGTAGGACCACTCATCCTAACGAGCAGGTATCGCTTGAAGCAAGAACCGTCAGTTTATTGGACTTAATTAGAATAGTAGTGCGAACCCTATTGAGAATCATTTCCAAAATATATTTTGTCTATTAACTTTTTGTTTTTTTTTCTATTCGACTGCTTGTAGATGATCTTGCGGACCGTTTCTACGTAACCGGGCAGTTATTGGCGAGACCTGAAGGGTCTCCAACCAATGAGGACGAGACTAAAATATTTAACCAAGCTAACTACTAATACTACTAACATCATGACTACTAGCAACAACAGCACTAAGGGCGACCCTTAATGGGACTCGAACCTCGGCTTAGCGCGTTGCTGGCGGGAGGATTAGGAGGGAGACAGCTTGATGAGGGCTGAATTAACGGTGTGACTGCGGAGTCAGAAAGGACGACCGGCTCCGCGGCTGCAGCGGGTGAGCACGGTGCTATTTACCTATGTACCTATCTATACTTTTATATGTAGTTGGCATCAAGCCAGCTATTCCAGGATTTTGGTGATATCCAAAAAATAGTGCATAAATAGTGACCAAACTAAATAATGACTCAATAATTTTCGAGTTATGAGCAGCTATCAGTGGGGACGCTAGCATGACGTCAAGCTAGCGTCCCCGTCTTATAACTCAGAACTCTTATAGCTCCTCAATTAGATCGCATCAAAGGCACACATTTTTTTGTAAAAGGATTTCTTCTGTACTGGGATATTTTTGTGAGTTTTTATTATTCCCATTTTTTTTCATGGCTACAAATGCAGATTGCTCGTAAGCTCCATCTTAGCCGCCTGTTAAGTGTTCAGTTCAAATGAGCAAGCCTTCAGAACGGGGATATAATGTTTGTTGTTCATACGTACCTTATCGAAATCCTTATATAATAGGTATTATGAGGTATAGGTCGAGGAACTTCATGTACCTATACTCCACCAAGAAGAACATAGTCTGCTTAGTTGTCAGCAATAGGATTGACAAGCATATCATTTTGGGACCCAGTACATAATATCAGCAAGCACATTGGGTCACCCGCTCGACGGCGCAACGAGTATTCCCAAGGAGGGTTGATGTCAGGCAGGCGGCCGGTCATAAAACAATAAGCCACAACCTCTAAAAACATGGATTTATGAAATACATGTTAAGCCGACCCCACCTAGTGCGGGATAAGGGCAGGAAGACGAAGAAGAAGGTATTATGAGATATATACAACGAGTACTGTACATAATTAACATAGGTTATGAGATTTCAGAAAACAGACGCTTTTGGTTAGACTGAATTTGGACCCTAATAAAGGCTGGGTTTATGATGATATTTTTTGAGACTGTCCTTAAATGGAAGTCTGCCATATTTTGAAGGAAGTCTTGTTTGTTTATAAATTTAAAATCGTTATGCCTGGCCTTTTCCCAATTATGTTGGGGTCAGCTTCCAGTCTAACCAGATGCGGCTGAATACCAGTATTTTACACGGAGCGATTGCCATCAGAACTCCTCAATCCAGTTACGGGGCAATGTTTATACATTTCTAATGTAGACGCTTATTTGTATAATATAAAATAATTATAGTCGCATTTTGTCCACGAAGAGCTAGATAATTTTTTTCCGATGACTAGTAGTAGGTCCTATTTCTAGGTGACAAAGAATGATCTTAACGCCATTTCCAGACACCCTACGATTGTCAAACAGGAAAAATCAACGAGTACCTACCTAAGTAACTGCCTCGTTGGTCTAGCGGTAGCAAGCTGATCGTGAGGTCCCGGGTTCAATTCCCAGGTGGAGCAAAGTGTTGTTGGGTTTTTCCTTGTGGAATTTCTCAGTAGCAGCCCGGAGTTTGGATTTGTGCCCGGTTGATGGCTACAGGCTCGCCCCCTCGGACTTAAACTTAACGGCGAAATTAGGGTGTAACTATACATCTCTGCCTAACCCTTCGGGGAATACTGGCGTGATGTTATGTTACCTAAGTATCTACTTAGTTACACTCAGGAAAACATGATCGGCATTTGAACTTACCTAATATTCTTCACTCAATGCCGGAAGAATAACTAATAATAAATAACTATCCAAAAAGGTTCTATTGACAATGTGCTACCAAAACGAACCAAACCACTACAAAAACTATTTCTCATAGACCGAACATCGATTAAACTACATTTTAATGTCAATTTACACCTTCAACCGGGAATAAAGCATTATTGATCGTCTATTTTGAAGTGCACCAACAAATAACTATGACAACTCAGTCACATCACACGTTACATTGCTTTATTTGTTAAATAAAATAAAATAAACGTCAAGCAAAGTCGGTAATGGATGGTAAACTGATAAAAAAAGAGGCACTGGAAAGAGTTGTATAATACAACTGATTAGAAAGAAACCCGAATCTTTTGTGGTCCGAAAACGGGTCATAGTGTGACATCCGTTGATGACAGATGACTGTACCGACAACTTTACTTAACATTCGTTCATTTGAAAATGAACTCTAAGTGCTCAAATATAAATACTCAAATCGGACACACTGCAACGTCCAATGCTCCTTTAGTATACAAAAACTTTATTAAACCACTTCAGAAAACTTCAATGGATTTGAAAACACCACCAAGATGGCAATATGTACACCAACCATACCATCTACACAAAAAAGTTTGTAATCCCGCAAAAAGTATTCTGTGACTAAATACGGAGGCGCTAAAAGGTGGTCCATTTTGAACATAATAAATGTTCAAAATGGAGTTGTTGACTTTAAGATAAAGATGTTTGCGGACCATTCCTGCCTCGTTTTCATGTTCCCCTGTGAAAATTAGCGTGCACCTTTGAAAACTGCGCTCTGGTGGATGAGTTGTAAAATACGTTGGATTCTTCAGTTGGACACGTCATGCAAATAATATTTTGATGTAGAAGCTGTGTTTTAAATATGTCTACGTCAGATAAAGGAACCAATATGACAGTAAATAAAAGATTATTTACACTAAGAGGGTTTCGTGAGCAGTGATAGCCTAGTGGTGTGACCGTCGGACTGCCAAGTCATAGGTCTCGAGTTCGAACCCAAGGCACGCACCTCTGACTTTTCAGTTTCATGTGCGTATCGTATAATTATTAGGTATCACTTGCTTAAAAACGGTAAAGGAAAACATTGTGAGGAAGCCTCAGAGATATTTCTCGACGGCATGTAAAACCAAGTCATAGGCCCATGGGCGACATAAACTCTGACACCAGGTTAGCTAATGTAAATCAGTCTTAGGATACAAAACCTTTCTTCCGTAATGTTTTTTTTTACAGTCCGGAGTGGGCCTTGTAGCAGATTCAACTTCAGTTTAACATTTTTAAAATGCCTTGCTAGTTGCCTTTTATGCTCGGTAAAGCAGCAACGTAGGGCTCACTGAATGTACAATTTCAACACCGGTAATGGTTGACAGATCAACAATACACCTTGTCTCAGAAAAAAATTTGAACAGCAGATTTTGCTTGAAAATGTTTCCGTCCCGCTCCCAAGTGACCAAAGAATGACATTACCAGTAGATGTCCTCCATGTTTTAATTTCGTCCCGTAACTACTGAGAACTGCTCATGAATATAATGAGGCATTAACATCCTTACATCTGCAATAAAATTAGCAATTCATAGTCCTTGTGACTGCCGTGTGGTCTCCAGACTCCAGTGGCGGATTAGTAATTTTGGAAGGCCTGCTTTGCGGTGGAAAGCAGTATCGTTGGTCATGACGATCTAAAAGGTATAATAGAGCAATTACATACGAATGGCAGTTCGCTGAAGTCGTCGAATCCTGTTGTGTGCGTGTTGATGGCAGTGTTGACTGCAGTAACCCATGTCGTCAGCAGAATGCCGTACGTCCATAAGCGCTCTAATTATAAATATTGAAAGAGGCTATAAAGTGTTATAAAAGTGATTAAAATGTAGATCTTCTTCTCGTGTCAGCACGAACTATTATGTACGAACATAGAACAAGAGTGGAATAATAGTTCCCAAAAACCATAGCAGGAGCACTGCGATTGATTCAAAATGGATGGAATTAGAATCTATGGTTTCTTTGTCTCGCGGTGGTTTTTAAAACCGGGCAAAGTTAATGCCAAGGTAAATAAAAAGCAACACAGTCCTTTTTTTTCAATTATTCTTCTTTTTAGATGGTTTTTGCGGGCCGTTTCTACGTAACCGGGCAGTTATTGGCGAGACCTGATGCCTCCAGCCAAAAGCGACACAGTCCGACGTCCTTCACATTTTTACCTATCTACGTTTTAATTTAAAGCCCGCTGTCTCAGTTTAATAGCCTTCATTAACGCCTGTTTTGTTGCGGCCGATAACGCCACAATAACGCATAATCAGCTGCCTTGGAGGTCGAGCATGCGTCTGCGCAGCTTAATATACTCGCGTTTAATGCATTATTGCTCATATTTAGTGGCAGTTATGCTGCTGGCACATTTTCATTTGATCTAACTCCCGTTCTTGAAGGCCGTGTGGTCTTGGGATAAACGTGGTCGCGATAATAGGTGATTTTTATAAAGGGGACTTGGAAATGCCAGGAGGATGAACAGCAGTAAGTTTATGCCTCATTAAGTAAGAAAATTACAAATCCGCCATTATGCCATTTTCCCTCAAGATCATTTGTCCTTGCGTTCTACGGAACATATCTATAGCTGACACGTATTTAAGTCTCATAACATGGGAGGGGCTCGTGGCTAATTAACAATCGCGCGAATCATATGATTTGCGATGTATCATGCCATTTGCGAGGTTAAGCTGCGCTTGCTACGGTCAGTCCGTGGATTAATCGTTGCACAACGAAACCCCTTCGTGCCTCGGAGAGTACGTTAAACCGTCGGTCCCAGATGTCATATGAATACCTGTGACAGTCGTTACGGGTAGTCAAAAGCCCGAAAGTCTGACAACCGGTCTAACCTTAGGATATCGACATTGCCCAGTGACTAGGTTGCGGAGCTCTGATGGCAGTCGCTCCGTATAAAATACTGGTATTAAGCCGCATCTGGTTAGACTGGAAGCTGACCCCAAGATAGTTAGAAAAAGGCTAGGCAGACCGAATGTATGTAAGTCTCAGTCTACATATCTGTCAAGTTTCATCCGCTAGTTTGAGGTAAACTGCGGTATACCTATTAATATCTGAGCTCCAATAACATCATGATTGTATCCGTAGTGATTATATCACCCTCCCTTACCCTCTACCCAGACTCGTTCATTTTACATCCATCCACTCTATTCCGTTGAGACGTGGCTTATAACAAATCCTTATTACATATTAATACCTCCATCATAAATGTAATTGTGTTACAATTAGGCGTTCATTCTGTCTATCGAACGAGTCTATCTATCACGGCGTATAATGGCGACACTAATAAGTGAAGTACATCGGTCACGCGTAATTAAACGGACACATATTGTTATTGTACGGTGACAAGGAGTTCTGGTTGGAGCGGGATATCTTACCGAGATTTTAAGCCAAAAGGAACCTAATTTAATTGCATGCAACTACTACGCCTTAGGAAGGTCAGGTACTATACGAACAGGCATACTCCTGTTTACGCGTGCTTCCTCGACTTGTCCAGGGCTTTTGATCTGGTCTCTTATGACATTCTTTGGAAGAAGTTGAAGGAGATTAACTTTCCCAAAGAACTTATAGACTTATTTAAATGTTGGTATGGGGGCCAGATCAATAGTGTTAAGTGGGCCGGTTCACTGTCGGAACCATATGGGTTGGAGTGCGGGGTGAGGCAGGGGGGTTGAGCTCCCCCGCACTTTTTAACCTATATGTGAACGCGCTGATTGTTGCTCTCAGCAGTCATCATGTCGGCTGTCATATTGATGGGGTTTGTCTAAATAATCTTAGCTATGCGGACGACATGGTGCTGTTGAGCGCATCGGTTTGTGGCATGAGAACATTGCTGCAGATTTGTGAGACATATGCACAAGAACATGGTCTTAAATATAATGTGACGAAAAGTCAGTTCATAGTTTTTGAGGCCGGCTCTAAAGGTCCTATAGCAGTACCTCCCATCAAACTGTACGGGGTTCCCTTGGTCAGAGTGGACCTTTTCAAATACTTAGGGCATGTAGTAACAGCGGTCTCAGAGATGACGCTGATATCGAGAGGGAGCGGAGGGCTTTGGCTGTAAGAGGTAACACGATAGCTCGCAGGTTTGCGCGTTGTTCAGGGTCGGTCAAGTAGACGCTTTTCAGGGCTTATTGTACCTCTCTGTACGCCTGCAGCCTGTGGGTGAATCACACTCAAAAAGCATACGAAGCCCTCCGCATCCAATATAACAACGCATTCAGAGCGCTGATGGGACTGCCGCGACATTGTAGTGCCTCGGGTATGTTCGCTGTTGCTAGCGTCGACTGCTTTTATGCAACGATGCGTAAGCGGAGCGCGTCCTTGGTACGCAGAGTTCGCGGCGGCTCCAACAGTGTACTAGTGATGATAGCCGACAGGTTTGACTGTCCTTTCATTAGACGCTGCAGTGACTTGCACGTCACCTACAGTCGTCAACTGACGGCATAAATGTGTTTTGTGTGGTTACTGTCTTGTGTTGTACCTATTGTAATGTTTAATGTATTCTGTGTGTGTTAGTGTATAATTTTCTAATCTGGTTTCTGTGTATTGATGAGTCATTGTTACTTGAAGGAATAAATGAATTATTATTATTAGGAACATGTTTGCAATCAAATAACATAATTTATTAGTATCCTGTTTTTTAGCCTAGCGGTTAACTCTTACTTTCCAAGGGTTTGAATTCGATCTTGGCCCGCACCTCTGACTTTTTATATTCATGTGTGGATCAAAATATGAGTATTACTTGCATTAACGGTGAAGGAAAACATCGTGGGGAAACCTGCACACAAGAGATGGCCCTAAAAGCGAAGTTCTCTATGTTATGTGGAGTCCGCCAACCCGCACCTGGCCAGTGTGGTGGACTAACGCCTGAACCCTTCTTAATCTGAGAATAGGCGCGTGCCCAGCAGTGGGATAGTTATGGGCTGATTATGCTTATTTTCTGTTTCTAACTTCTCCTGTATCCCATATCATTCAACAATAATTGAAGATCTTCATACTAGATATATCCAGTCCTTTCAAATCATACTTTGTGATGGTAGCCCAACAATTCCTTTCTCTTTCATGTGTCTATCTCACCCAGGCTTGATCTTCTCTAAATCTTGCCGACTCTAATTTGATATACCAATCCCGAACATAGAATCATGATCTGGTTAGACAGATTCTTGTCCTATACTTAGGTACCTACGAGAAGCAGTTATTGGTGGAATGATAAAAAAACTAGAGGATAATTGGTAGAATGTCCTTTGGAAGTTACTATATTTATTTATTCTATTTGACTCTCACAAAATCTCATTTCTTTCTTGATCGAATTAATTTTTGAAACGGCATCGTCTCTTTTCTCCTACAAACAGTGTCACCCTACGTCTTTGGAACATCTGCGGCCCAACAATACAAATGATTAGCCACGTCGCCGACGGCTCTATCGCTTTGTAGCGCGGCTTGTCGCGTCAGCGCCGATGTCACCCGATGTCACACGACGTCACCCGAGCATTGACGAACTTTGACGAGGATTGACGATAGATCTGATTATTGTGTTCCAGAGTATTGATGACGGTTGGATGTCAATTTACCAAAAAGGTAACTATGAATAATAAGTTTGTTGAGCAATGTGTGGTAATATTAGACGATGAGATAGATTTTCAAAGTATTTTACCGGGTATATGTGGATAGGTGACCATTCGTTACACATCGTGACACCTCCATGATTTGGTGAACACTTTAAACCTTCGGCCTTGGTTGACATACGAATAGGTACCTACGACAGGTAGTCAGAAGCACAACAGTCTGACAACCGATCTGAACTTAGGATATCGTATGACAACCGGGACCTACGGTTTAAGGTGCTCTCCGAGGTACAGAGGGGTCTCAATGTGTAACGAAAGGTCCCCCATCCACTGACTGACCGCAGCAAGCACACCTTAACCTCGCAGATCGTCGTTATTTAGCCACGAGCCCTGTGATAATTTTCGTTTATTTTACCTACTGCTTACATTAATTCTATGCAGATAGCAATAAGCAAAATAATCTAACTTTAATCTTCATAGCTCACAATTCAATACATAAACGGTTCATGAGTTTGCCTAACAACAAAGCGGGGTAGATGTACCAGTTAATAGCTGAGCACTGCAATAAATTAAAAATCAGCATTTTTTTAATTTATAATAATTACGTCTTATTGGTGCTACAAATGGTAATGGATTAACGTCTCATCGATCTGAATTGAATTTAGAAAGTCGAGTTAATACCTAGTCGTTTGATATACCCCATCTCTAATACAAAGAGGTTCCATAAGTGACGATGGTTAAGTACTTACGTCTGGTACATCCTAGGCAGTTAGCAACGCTACCAACCTTGCTGACTGCGGAAGACTCAGCCGGGCGCGAAAAGAACTCGAACACAAAAACAAGAATGTTAAGAAAGAAAACAGCAAACACAAGTCTATAATGTAAAACGAATCCAATTAAAATATTTAAAAAAAAAGAAAAAAAACCTTGCTGACTTGCTAATCTTTAATCAACATCGGCATGAGCTATTCTATTCGGCTATTCTCGTATCGATACGAGAGATGAAGACGAACACCCCTGTACGCGCCAATAATGCTTACAGCGAATTGGCTTTGTGCGTTCATAAACAATTAATTTCAGTCGTAACAAAACCTCCGTCACGCGCTAAGTAATATGTCAATAATTATTACCGAACAACAAGTAAAGTGCGAGTCAGACTACTAAAGATACGCGTAGACAGAAACATTCTACTATTAAACTGTTGAACTAAATAGGGACTGTGGTGTGAATTATTTACCTACGACGACTACCTACAACTGGAGTATCGTCAAAGGCAAAAATCCCAACAACCCCATTTCTGCCCTGGTTTCGTAGGTACTACAAAATATTGCGGTGTCGCCTGGGCTCCTGGACGCCTGAGCCTAGGGTGCCCAGATACGGGGTCGTCTGGCGCCCATGTGCCCGTTTGGTCTTCGGGGTGGTCACAACGTGCCATGTGTTCTGGTGCGCCGGTGATGGGGGGTACTCCCCAGAGGAGGGTCCGGTGACGGACAGCCTCGGCGGGTTCGCGGATGAGTGCTTATGAGTGCCCGTATTCCCGCCATATGTGGCAGAGGAGGACACTGTGGAGTTTTAGTGGGTTTGAGTCCCACATAACTGCACTATCTCCCCGTGGTAGTGTAGTATGCGTGTGCATGTCTCCACGACAAAAAAAGGGTACTACAAAACTTTTTAACATAAATAAAACCGACTTCAAATTGTCTATCTCTGAGGTTCTTCATCAGATCTTCACCAAATTTAAATGGGACCACTTCGAAAGAATACTCTTTTAAACAAAAAAATAATCATTAAAATCGGTTCACAATTAGAAAAGATATCGCGGAACAAACATACAAAAAAAACATACAGTTGAATTGAGAACCTCCTCCTTTTTTGGAAGTCGGTTAAAAATATAAGTTGCTGATAAGTATTTGAATATCTCAAGGGCAGTAACTGTCCCTACCACCTCGCCAGCTCATCGCAACAGTAAACGCAATCAGACCACTACAAACATTGAATTGAATGCAATTTCTCGTAATTCACCCTTTACTCGCTACTGGTTCTGTCTGCTTTAATATCAATGTATTTCATGCTGTGTTTGCTTCGATTTAGTAGGCTGAGTAATAGAGAATACGGGGATAGATATGTGGTTTCCGTTTTGGAAAATGTAGTACAAATTAAGCCTGGGCAGCCCTGTCAATAATGGCGTGCCTAGTGCGTAAGTTATAAAGGTACCAACTAGTAATTGTTTAAGAATCTTGTTTAGTCAGTTATGGCAAAGAATAGGCCCCAACTCTATTCTCGTATGTAAGATAAGACAATACAATTTTGTTCCGTTATAAATAAATAACATAAAACCATCGAGTTAGACAATGATAATAAGTAAAGTACCTACCTACAACATTTTTGTGTAGGCTCTGAACTAAGTAGCACCTGTATCTCAGACACCACTAACCTACCCTCATTTAACCAAATACAGGTAAAAGACAACTGAGGGTTTTCGTCAAGAAAGTGGACAGCAGCAATCTCCTACACATTATAGTAATATTTAACAACATACAGTGATTCCCAATCTAATTGCGTAATGATTATAATAAAATTCCCTTATAGCCATTCTTTGTAGATAATTCTGGATTTGATTCTTCAGCAACTGTTATTTATAGACTGATATAAGTACTTAAAACATCGATTACAATTACTAATTGTATTTATTACACACATTAAACAAAAACTTACAATGAAATTCATCACTTCTTTTTCAAACATCACAATATTAAAAAAGTGCGACTTCCAATTTCAAAAATGTTTCAAACGTACACAAAAGAATACATTTATTTCCTGTTCCACCAGCCAGGCACTTATGATAATCGATTACTGGCCACACATCGCGTTATGAGTCGAACAAATAGAGATGTGTAATGACCAAATTGGAACAATTTGGGAATAAGGTCGATCATCGTAATTCACCCCAAGGGATGTTTGTTTCCGTTGCGTATTTAGAAAGAAAAGTGTCTCTGAAAGTTTTTACGGACACTTTTTTACTGACTGGCAATCTTCAATCAAAAGAGGTTTTAGATGTGTTTTTTTTAATGAAACTGTATTATATTCTACTACAACGCAAAATACGACGTCCTATTATACAGAGAGAGCTTATCGCTAATGTATACAAATTTTCTAATCTCTGCCTACACAGTTTCATTGATTAATATTTTTTTGAGCAAATCGAATCTCACTGAATTGAATCCACTTTATCATGATTTGAAACGCAATATGAGTCAACAATGCAAATCTATTTAATGACGGAAAACGAAAATCATTTAGAATTTTTAGACTAATATAGCGATCAACTTTTCATTTACACAAAGGATTATAATTTATTTCAATCTTATTGATCGAAACTGGTGCTCATTAGTTTAAAAATCTCCTAAAAAGCCTCAATATCGTTAGTTCGTTTTAAGAGAATATTTCTCAATTGATCTTTCAAGTTACGACATGAAGTCAATCACCTTTATCTATTGTATACTAATGCCATGTTCATCTTAAGGCCACCCGCATTCGACCCATGTCTACTTATTACAATTTATGTGTTGAAACTAAATTAAGATGTGTCATAATGACCGCACCCGAAATTACCAAACCAACTATAAGTTTGGTGCGTTCGCGTTGCGGACGGCGGGTTTAGACCGAATACAAGCTTTTTCTGGTAGTTGTTGAACCCACTGGAAAATCGGTAAAACAGGAGTTTTGATTTGGTGGTCTATGATATATGTTTGTGGATAGACTAGACATATTATTTTCCAATTCAGTCATTTTATTTTTTATGTTATTTTCTCTTAAAATAAAGGTGACTCTGACTACTAGATTATTTTTATATTCATAAGGACATACAAGTGAACAAAAAATTAACCCTACCGTATGAAATTGGTCGTGTACCTACCTACCTCTGGGCAAAGTACAGCTTACTACTAAATATTCATTTCAAAAAGTTGGGCAGCAGCAACGCGCTCTGATATAACACACATTGTGATCACCAAAATAAGTGTCTTCGCTATCGTTATCTTTATCTGTCTACCTACATTATTACCTTTTAGTAGTGCCTTTTACAGAAGGTAGGAACACCGGCTGCATGGCTGCCATACTACTCCCCAGGGATTTCCTCCCAAAAAACCGCGTTTTGGTCTAACGCGCCCACATCAACGCGAGCCCCGATGCCGTGCCTACGGGTACTAGAGACCCTAATGACATAGAGCGCATAATGTGGCCGGGGGTTAGCTTCCGTTATCAATTCGAACCAAATAGTTTGCCACCTTTAACTACAGGGTAGCCACCCCGATGGAGATGTCATTCATTAAAATTAGGGGGTTTTATAATTGTGGGTTGTTTTATATTTTGAAATGCGAATGGCAACCGCAGATGCTCTTTTTGGCACTGTCAGTTTAATTTTTTTCATGCTTTTGTTTCCGTGTTTGTATTTTTATGGTATGTATGGTTTTTGTATGGGAAGAGCTGGATAAAATAAACAATAAAACGTGCTAGCGCTAGACCGACAACTTTGTAAATAATTAGAAGCTGTCTCGTTGATCTAGTGGTGGCAAACGTGACTGCTGATAGTGAGGTCTTGAGTTTGATCCCCAGGTCGGGCAAAGTGTTATTGGGTTTTTCCACGTGCAATTCTTCAGTAGCAGCCCGGAGTTTGGATTTGTGCCCGGTTGATGGCAATAGACTCGCCCCCTATTACATGGGACTTAAACATAACGGCGAAATGAGGATGTTACTAGACACCTCTGCCCCACCTTTCGCGGAATACAGGCGTGATGTTATGTTAGAAGCCATTTTCAGCAATTTCGATACAGGACTACAGTAAAAGTAATAATTTGTGTGGCGTTATTAGTAAAAACTTAATATCCTGCCATCCCTAGGTAGTCTGCATAGGTGAATGATAGGTGTTTTGGTTAGGGAACTTTCTAAGTAAGTGGTGTTGTACATGAAATAAAGAGGTTAACCACCTTTGTCGCTAACCCTGATATTGTAGAGCACAATATTAGTTCATCTTACGGAAATCGGTACGCAATAAAACAAAGTACCTATGGTCTATTATGTGCCTAGTCACATTTTTCATTTCACGATATAAATTAAATAGCAGATGTTCTGGAATTAATATAATCTTGTCAAAAAATCTATGAATAAACATTGACGAATTGTAAATAATATAAATTGCAATAAATACAACTTTTTCTGTGTACCAGTCGGGTACAGAGGACGTGACCGGAAAATATTAAGAGATGAACTTTTAAGTTTCAATTCTTCTTCGTTTTATATTTGGTTCATTCTAAGTTTTAAACAGTATTTATCTAAAAAGATACCAGCAACCAAATTTAAAAAAAGCTATAGCGTCTGGTGCATACTTACAGCGGTTCAATTAATAAATCGCTTAGACACCATTCTTGTATTTGGGCTGTCGCGATTGTGGCGAAAATATCGATGGTTTACAAATTAGTGTGTGTCTAATATCAATCCTGTATAACAACTTTACAATAACTTTACAGTGGTATTAATATGAGTTTTGTTGACAATCGTATCTAGGCAAAGCCTTTGAAGTAAAGACAGAATGATGATTCTAAAGGCCAAATACTCAAACATTTTAAGGCAAAGTGACATTGCGACATTGCAGTGACAGTACGAGACTTAACGGCCACTTAAAATTGAGTAGCGTTTGAGTATTTGGCCATAAGGCCCGTATTCATAAACATCTCAATTTGAGAGATCTCCTAAGTGTAGATATAACATCAAGTGAGAAGTATTTTAAAAAAAGTTGTCAAATGTATGGAATTTTATTTTATGGTAACTTCTGTTGGAAGATCTCTCAAATGAGAGATGTTTATTAATACTGGTATAAGTTATTATAAACTTTATGTAAAGGTTAACATTTCAAATAACTGTTCTAACCGTAGCAGTTGAGGTTTTGCTAAGCTATTGATTTTTACCATATCAGAGACGAAGTGTAATAAAAAAAAGTCTAAACACTTTTGAATAATTTCCAAAGAGTTTCTAATGACCATTCAGGTGATGGAAGTAAAAAGCGGACAGTAAGAGCGGATGCAATTATTTGAGTACATTAAACTGTTGCAGTTGGCGGCCATTATGCAAGGAAGTGGGCGGGAGGCTGCTGAGAAATTGTTTTGTATGATAAGCTGAA
The DNA here is from genome assembly GCA_910594945.2 of Amphipyra berbera. NCBI lineage: Eukaryota > Metazoa > Arthropoda > Insecta > Lepidoptera > Noctuidae > Amphipyra > Amphipyra berbera. Next base: position 6,297,566 of record OU343144.1, on the reverse strand, counting down.
GACTAGAGAGGCAGGATGTCCTGCATTTAGTTGCAGTTGTAGTGTATGGATAGGTGTTGGCTTTGTTTACATTCCTATGTACAACGTGTTACATAATTTCCCATGAAAAATGTAAATAATCAAGTAGTCTTTTATGGTTGTTGTCATTTACCTCTCAGAGGAAATTAGGTAAGAATGTAAATAACTTTCTGGGTAGTCTACTCTTTAGTTTTATATTTTCAGGTTTGCGTTTTAATGATGATTATTTTATGTTTTATCCAAATTCCTTTTTTTGGGTCATACTACGGTTTTCATATATTACCAATAGACTCTTTACAAGGGATCTTTTAACCCCCTTTCGGCTTTAGGGGTATTTTTGTAATACGTTGCATAAGCATCTACTGTTGGACTCATCTGAAAATAAATTAGTGTTGTGATCAGTCATTCATAAAGTGCTCGATGGTGTGTGTAGTCTGCCAATCCGCATCAAGCCAGCGTGGTAGACTAAGGCCTAAACCTTTCTAATTCTGAGTAGAGACCCGTGCCCAGCAGTAATGTAATGTTTAATGTAATGTTTTTAATGGGACAGTAATCGCTGATTATGCTGTGTTATAATATGTAATCATACCTCGAAGAGCACGTTAAACAGTCGGTCCCGGGTGTCATACGAATACCTATGACAGTCGTTACGCGTAGTCAGAAGCCCGAAAGTCTGACGACCGGTCTAACCTTAGGATATCGGCATTGCCCAGTCCTGGTACTGAGTTGCGGAGTTCAGATGGCAGTCGCTCCATGTAAAATACTGGTATTCAGCCGCATCTGTTTAGACTGAAGCTGACACTAATATAGTTGGGAAAAGGTTAGGCAGAACATGTTATATGGTCATTGAACTTACTCGTATTATTTGTAAGTCTTTAGTCAGTAACGTGTGTGATGAGTGTGATGACATTTGGAAGGCTGGACATTATTGTTTACCTTCTTGCAGAACATATGTAGCTATCTCGTGTTATTTTGAAACAAAGAAACTTACTTTTGAAACAAATAAACATAGGTAGTTCATTTAATGTCCGCAAGAATGATCTGATACTCTGGAAGTAGAAGATACTATGGAACTCAAATAATTAAATCATACTATTAGTAATTTCGTGAGTTTTGTCAATTTACCAGAGATAGGGAAAAGGAAAATTATGGATATTATAGCACACGATGTTATTGGTGATGTTCTTCACAAAGGACAGGTTCGTAGTACTCTCAACCGACGTGCGTGTATGACAAGATGTATGAATGTAGATGAAGTCAAAGGAGTATCTAAGGATCGTAGCATCTGGCGTTCTATAGTTTCTGCCTACCCCCATGGGAAACAGGCCTGAGTTTATCTATGTATGGCACACAGTGCAATAAGTCTAGTAACTCCACATTAAAGTGGTATCTAACTTAACCTTAAGTCTTACCAGTAACTGTAAGTTAATACTACCTATTAACATGTATGTAAATGGTCATTACTTAACCTGTCTAATTACAGTGTAAGGTCATAGTTGAACAAAGACTCTATATTCCGTTCATTACGGTGCCCACTTAATTAGTTATGTGAACCTAACCAAATGTTTTTGTTTTTCCTGAATTCTAATGTATTGCTCTATTTAATTATATTTGCATTTACTATATGAGGTGGAATAGCAGTAACTATTTTTACTGTAGTTTTTTCGTAAATAGGTATATAATATAGTCCTCCTTATCGATTTCGATAACGGCGACCCTAAAAGAAATTACTTCCTAGCATGAGCCCTAAGATGGCTCGCTAGACCGAACTTGGTTTTAAATATCCCATCACAAGAGCTGCAATAAAGTTGACCTGCAGAATTAAAAGTATATGTGTAGAGAGCTTAGGTCTCTCTTTACGTATTTGGCGTTTTTCGTCAAGTGTTACGAGTCGATTTTCTTTGAACGTTTTAGGATAGTAGAGCGCCAAGACGACCTTTGTGAAGGTAGGTATACGTAGTCGCCGGCACGTAACTTGGCAAGGTTTTAGCGTAGTGGGAGTAAGTTCGCACATGTACCTACCTACACTTAGTGCAAAAAAAAATGGTCACTTTTATTGCTTGTCATTATTCTATGGTGATTGCCATAATTTATTTTTAAACATGTCTGTCTAGAAGAATGAAAGGAAGGAGAGGAATTCTCTTCTCTACTCATGCCGAGTTACGTGCGGGCGACTAGTTACTTTAAACGCACATAACAAAAGACAGGTAATTACCACCATAGACAAGAAAGGTATAAAATATTCCTAAAGCCTTTCGTTTTAATGAACTACCCTACCCATCTGTTCGGAGCAATTTCATTATAATAAACTTCGTTAGGTCATACCAAATTGGTTCAGATAATGGAAATGCCAATGGAAATCATATTACCTACTAATCTAAATTTATAAAAGCATATTTTGATTAAGTCACATAGAATAAAGGGCATTTTCCATGTAATGACTCTATATGGTCAGCCTATCTATTACAGAAATCTAATTCAATCTAAAACGAAACTAACCATAAATAATGGATATAATAATAATGTCACGGTACGAAATAAATGGAATAATAGAAAAATATTATTATCAATAATTGCTCGGTTAATAATATTGACGTCTATGGCGGCGGAAATCGACGCTGATTGGTCGATGGCAGCGCAGGAAAGCGCACAATATGGCGCCGGTTCCGGTCGCGCGTTTATGGGAAATAACATTGAAACTAATAACATGGATTAAACTGTTGAAACGTTTGTTTTATTGATTGTTTTTATGCGTTTGTCCTCTTTATTGAGATATTAAAATAATGGTGGATTTTATGGCGTGTTGCATCATGTCATGTGTGGTAGGGTGAAATGATAATAAATATATTTAACCACATAACGTTATAAAATGAAATGATATTATTTAAAGTTAAGTAGTCTTAAGAATTGAAATTTATGTTAGGTAACCTTAACAAAAGTACCTAAGTACCGACTCTTATCAAAAATAAGAATAGGTACCTAGTCTTTAAGTACCTGACAAATGCCTTACAATTTAAGTACCTATATCAAATTATTAGTAGGTATCTGCGAACATTATTACCTACCTGGTGTTGATGGTGTACTACTATGTCTCGGTTTTTCAGTCTCACACAAGGACGGGATAAGATAAAGGTCTTATAAAAATCTTACTGTGTTAATATTATTATAATTTTGCATCATAAACAATTTGTATTTTTTTTATTTTCATTTGGCAAGCAACTATTGAAATCTATTCATAAACAGATGACTGAAATATTTAACTGTCGTGGTACTGGGAGAACTTAAGTACTGCTGTAATCCATTATGTATGTTGTATCTACCAATAGTTATAAAAAAACATTTAATTATAAACTCTAAACGCAACATCACACTAACCCCACCCTATCAAAACAAGGCTGAATGAGTGCCAGCCAGTGCCCCCATAAAAACAAAACTCAATGTCAAATTAGATTATTTTTTTCCACATCAGTCACCCCAAAATCCACAGTGCGTGAAGTTGCGCGGAAAGTAAACATTCAAAATGGCGGCCGAAATAACGGTGCGACGGTGAATTCGAATTTTAAGTGCAAGTAGGTATTTTTTGTATTAAAGTTCATGAGAATAAATAAGTTTTTTATTGGAGATTAATGTAAATATGATCATCATGTTTTCTGAAACCCCTGAACATAAAATTATGATTTAGGTATCATAAATACCTACCTAATTAGATGCATTTTTTTGTATTGCAGTATCAACTTAACGCACCTATACACAATTTTAAGACTAATGCTAACATTTTTTTTGCAAGTCTTTCGCAAGTTTGTTTCCGCTGTATTGGCTTTACTTTAAATTAGATTATACTCACATTTTATAAATTTTAAATAAAATATAGTTTTTATTTTAGTTACTTAAATTGGAACTTAAAAAAATTCAGAGTACAAATAATGTAGAGTCCTACGTACCTTTTCCCATCAGATTTAGGTACTTTTAGTGAGAAATTGAAATAAATCTGGCATGGAACGAATTTGTGGAATTTTGTTGTGAGTTGTAGAGTCCACTTACCTACCTTGAAAGTACGTTCCTAACTCCTGTTAATATTTAACGTAGACGCATAATCACCAAAGCTACATGCGGTACCTACATAGGTACTATATAATTATGTAAATTAAAGATACATACATAAATATGTGCAGAACGTTTTAATTTTTAATCCAAGAAAGAATACTTAAATATAATTTCAAACTATCAAGGAGAGGTATCGGTTGCATTGAAAATAATAAATATATCTCCTAATCATTACTCAGTGGCTTTAATTGCCAAGTTAATTAGAGTCAAGTCGAAATTAATAGGTACGTACCACTCCGGTAGAAACATCACAAGGAAAATCAAATAGCAATTTATGAAACACCTGTAAAATTCCCTTCAATAAGCAGTTTGTAGTTCCAACGACTGTTGGCGGCATTGCCGACGCCGAGTTTAGACAATTAACCGATGAACTATAAATGAAGGAAAGTGCCAATTTCTCCAGTGACAAACGTCGGCCTTATCGACGCTAAATAATGGAGCGAGTAGTTAGACTCGCGTCTTCATCCCGGTAATTAACTGGCGCCCCCCCTCACCCCCCGCCGGGCGCCGCGTCCACCCGCGCTCACCTAAATTAATCACACCACGAATCTCGCCCCCCAATCCAGGTCCGGATTAAAAAGTTTTATTGGAGAGCCAAGTGTGACACTCCGGCGCGCCTCAAAAGCCTATACCGACCAATCACGACAAACCCGCAATAAAATGCCCCTATCCCATTGGCCGACGCCTAATGGGCCACGCCTTCCTTCACCGCCCGTGCCAGGGCTGTCACCCGCCACGTCAGTTGACCGAGGCGCGTCGACCCGTCAGCCGTATCTCGTGTTAGCTTGATGTTTTGTGAGATAAACACAATCAACTGAACGTTTCGAAATATTTTGTGACTGTTGTGTGATGGATCTGTGAACTGAGAAAATGGAGGAGGAGTCGATGTCGGGACACAGCTGTTCTGAGGACGATATTAGTGTTGGTCGGCCATCGCCGGCCCCGTCGCGATCTCCTTCACCTCATGACTATTTTAGACCGCTGAAACGCTTAAAGATGGCATCGGAGCCCGCCGAGGAACGACGAGGGGATGGTGTGAAGAGTTTTTCGATTTTGGACATTTTGTCTCACAGTCCGCGCACTCCGCCGCGTATAGTGCGTCCGTGGGATGCGTCAGGGTTCGAGCGGTTGCAGCGACTGCAGCGTTTGGCTGGTGCTGCGTTGCTGGACGGAGAGAGATGGAGGTTAGCGGCGCTGGGGTTGTTGAGGCCGCGTGATATGGCACCAGCGGAGTGCTGTGACTCTGCTTCTGAGAGATCCTCATCTGCTTCGGATTGCTGCTCGGAGCCGCGGCGCGCCCCGCAGCAGGGATCCGCAGCACCTCACACTCCTCTTGACGCACTTTTCCACATGACTAGCAAGACGTTTGAGGCAAACAATCCTGACAATGGAGGTAAGTAATAGGTACTTTTTATATCAATTTTATTATAGTTGGCCAACATTCTCTGAAAAGTAGTTGTATAAAAGTTGCATTCAAGTTTTTTAGAGCTTATAAAAGTCTGTAATTTTTATAAGAGTGTTATTTTTTCCGCTTCAAAACTAAGTACAATAAAGAAATAACTTATACTTGGAGTAGCATTAAAATAAAGCTGGCCTCGTTAGCCGCAGACGTAATAATTGATAGTAAAATGTTTCTTTGACATCTAATAAGAAAAAAACAAATATTTGCAACACAAAGTAGCGAACCGTGGCGCCACAACAAAATGTCTATGAATCACGCACTGTTTAAAATATACATTTTATTTTTTGTTTTAATTTTTTGAGCACGTTCGTTGAATTACTGATTCTTCCTTTAAGACCAACATACTAAGTCATAAAAAACTGAACTTTGACACTCAAAGCAATAATTTCATTATTTTAAAGAGGACTCGTACCTACTTAATTTCAACGAAAAAACCCTCTACGAATATCATACCGTGGGGTGTCCTCTCCACGAACCTTTCGATTTGTTCCTTATCCGGATAAAATTGTACAAAATGTATTTGGCTAAATTTTATTAAACTAGAATCATATTTCATCATGCTGGCAGTCATCCCAACTTGGGTGTATAGAACTGCAGCAACACAAATCTACGAAAATATTTTAGTGGATCCCAAATTATTTCCCGATAAGGGTCATGTAGGTCCATGATTATTACTTCTGTTGTGTGTAAATTATGTGAATGCGCCTCTTGAAGTATAATTTTTGATATTTCCAGGTGAAAGCTCGTTATCTTATAATAAGCTCTATTTCGACCTCGTTCGAATTCAATACTTTTTTATCTATATGTGGGACGTAGGTATTCTGGTGGAAATATCAAAAGGTAAAAAAAAAACAAAAAGAACGTATCTCAAAACTCTTAATTTAATGATCAGCGGTTGAGGATTGATATATCATTCATATCTTCCTTTAATTAATTAAGATAATTAAACAGACACTAATTAATTACAACAGACTTCTATATTTAAAACAATAAACATAAATCGTGTCTGTAAATAAACAAAATGTTCTTCATTCTATTTTGGCACGGTACATTATTACACCACCGAGACTCGAATAGACGGTCTGTTGCAACGCTGATGTATTGTTTATATTAATTGCACTAATTAGAAGTCATCGGGCTCCAATTGGGTGGAACTAGTGTCACTAGTCATGCCACTTATTTCTATGTAATAGACAAATAGTTAGTAGTTTATATTCTTTTTCTAAAGCGTCTAATCCATTACACTATTTGCTGTGTAGCATGGTGCGGGTGACAGCTTCAGCGGGTGACTGCAGTCAGTACCTATTTGATTTTATTTGTAGACAATAACATTTTGGCAGGGTAAATTTATTTAATTTACTACAATTATTACTGATTTCACATTTTACGACTGTAATATTTAGAGTGCAACTAACATTTTAAGTCATGATTGTAAAGTTTGTCTAATATCGACCGCACCATGCTACACCGCAAATAGTGTAGCAAGTTCAACTACGCTAGTTGACGTTAGCAACTGACTTTTAAACTGTGGACTGGACACACCCGCAGCAAGGGGACTTCTGCAAGTTTTATAAACAAAGCGAGCACTTGCGTGCTATAACTTAACGGAAATAAAACGTCAAAGACGAAGCCAGACTTGAATTACGGAGATTTGAAACAAAACGGATCCCGGATTTAAGATCGATTTTATTTTAGTGCTGTGTGCTGCTATAAAACACCTACCTATGTAGTCTAACGAACTATGTCTATACCGTTGTTCAATGCCCAAGTGTTTTAAAAATTAGTACGCAACACACTGTAATAAGCTTGCGTCCTTCTAAAGCTTTAAGGGGTAAATACTATAGTAAACATTTGCCTAACTTAAAGGATTATGTAGAGCCGTCCTTATTTATAATAAGCTTAATTTACATGTTTTTGAAACCAAATCACTGTAGTATTTCCTGAATAATACTTTGCTCTACCTTCAATCATACAAAAATATGTCTGTCCGGCTCACTGCTGGGCACGGGCTTCTTCTCAGAATGAGAAGGGTTTAGGCCTTAGTTCATCTGTATGCCCATACTAGACTTTGTTTAAGAATTTTATAGTCATATTGATTTATTGTTGAAATCTGTTCTTCCTTCTTGATGAATTCCTTCCTGTATGAGAAGAGGCCTGCAGTGGGACAATAACAGACTGGCATTATAATGGAACGTATTGTTTTGTACTTGTAAAATATTTTCTTGTATACTGCTGTATACATAGAGTATTCAAAGTACTTAGTTAAAAGCCCACGGTCAAAAACAATTACGTCATAAATTGCTACAAAACAGTCTTCCCTTACTAAAAAGGTAAAATAATGCCAAATTAGAGGTTTGCATATCTTGAAAAGTATAATAGGGGTCATGGCTAATAACCAACCGCGTGGATCATACGATTTTCGAGGATAAGCGGTCAGTCTGTGAATCGGTGACCGTTAGTTACGCATCGAGACCCTCCGTGCCTCGGAAAGCACGTTAAACAGTCGGTTCCGGGTGTCATACGAATACATATGACAGTCTTTATATGAAAACAGAAGCCTGAAAGACTGACAACTGGTCTAACCTTAGGACATCGGCATTGCCCTTTAACTGGGTTATGGAGGTGTGATGGTAGTCGCTCCGTGTAAAATACTGGTATTCAGCCGCATCTGGTTAAACTGGAAGCGGGAAAAGGCTAGGCAGAACAACATATTTTGAAAACTATGACGTTAATAACTCAGTATAATGAGGTATTAGTAAATTATCTTTAGGTCAAGAATTTTAAGAAAAGAACTTCAATGAATAAGGTCGTCAATAAAATTTCGTAGCTTGCGCGGGAAATTGTTCGCTAATATTTTTTTCTATTTTCCGAAACCATAGAGTAGGAGTTCCCAGTTTGAATACAAGCAAAGTAATGAAGCCTCCTTGGTTAAATAATGTTTTATTTATTCGTTTTTGATTGAAATGTCATTAGCAATGAGCAATGCAAAGCCTATTCCACTTAATATGTATTTGATGATTGTAAAATACGTGTATGGCATCGGTCGGGATAAACAACAAAATATTGTGTTTGTTTCTGTGTAGTTATTAAGTAGGTATATGTCAAATGTCATGTCATTTACCATTGACAATATGTATGTATTGACATTTCATGATGGCTAAAGATTATTATCTATTTATGATGTAAGGTACCTATAACATAAGTAGTTATTTGTAGATATTACTTGTGTAGGTATGCCATATTATAACCTTCATAACATAAATAAATCAATTTCTTTAATTGCTACTTATTAAGGTTTTTAGTTAAGGTATTTAATTTAATAACTTGCAGCTTTCATATCGTATCCAAACTCCATAATCCCACTTCTGGGCATAGGCTTCTTCTTTAGCATGTCACCTACTCCGGTCCTGTGCCAGCAAAGAGATTAATATTGAATGTCTTTGTGTGCCAGTCACATCCAGGTGCTAGTTCTTTGCGATACGTTTGATGTCATCAACACATCTTGTTTCAAAACGTCCGACACATTTTGTTCTCCCTTGTCTCTCTTGTGTCCGGCTTTTGTCTGCGGCATTATTCCTCTGAAATTTGCATTTTGTAACAAACGAAAATCAGGAGATATAAACTAAATAATTAAAAAAGTGTCTACATAACAGTTTTTGAGAAAATTGTTTGAAATCGATTAAAATATTAGCAAGATGGACCTGAAATTTCCGGAAATTATTTATGCAACCTAAATAATTCTTGTTGTTGTGACAATATTTGTTTCACCTTGGATTTATTTAGCCATAAAGGTTCGTAATTACTTAATTGTTCGCTCAAAAATAAAAGATAATAGCGCGTTTGAAGATTTTAATCTTTTGCAAATATAAAATATTTATGGTAATATTCTATTATGGTAAATGCAAATGTTATTTAAAAAAAATCAGCCTTGTAGGTACTTTATTGTTCATAAGCTGTGACCATTTAAATTAAAAGATTTAAGTTTTACAGGCACCACAAAAAATACTTATATATTTAAATTAAAAAAAACACTTAGTCTTTCCACAGTCGCCTATCAATTAACCACAAAAATGAAGGGGAAATAATAATCCTGACTATTATTTCTACGTAGTTATCTACTAGAAATGTACCTAATTTACCTAAGTACCTTTACTACAACATTATCCAAAAAATGTAAAAGCTCTGTATAAAAATTACATAACAGTTACGAAAAATCATAACAAATTGTAAATTTCATTTTTTCTGTTATTTAACAATAAAATAATTTTGCTAAACGTTCTTACCTACGTAACAAAAGAGTGTGATGCAAAAACAGTGTCGCAGTTATTACACACACGAAATCAACAATGCAATATCAATTTATCGATCGTTATCGATGAAGATGTCGGCTATCGACAAACACAAGCGGGTGTTATGCCGAAATAGATGATTGTGTTATGATTACAGAGCGGCGCGTTGTAATTGAATGATCTCTGAACCGAACGCGCCTCGCGCTCTGTCATTAGTGTGTATGCGTTTTTTGTTTTTTAATTTGTCTTTGGTATTGATGAATCTGCGAAGGATGTAATACCAGGTTGTGAAATATTTCTATAACGTAACAATGAAATCAGTTTTTATAGTTTTAGTAATAATTAACTTGCTGTGTCGTAGCAATAATGTTTTTATAAAACAGAATACTGTGGTGGTGAGAATCATATCAGCACTCTAAATGTGCTATGACTTTTCTTATATGAGTAACAAGATATGCGTCATTAATTGACGAGCTAGGCTAAGTATGAAAAATCGCATTCAAAGGCACGGGTGCAAAACTCCTAATACAACAATAAAACGATTTCAAAAAGTAAGGCCTTCACACTTACAACACAGCCCCTTATAATCTAATTTTCCCCAAATGCATTTTAAATTAATGCCCATTCACTAATAACGAACGCCATTTATGAGAATTAACCACTTAATAGAGCAACAGAACAAATCAATGAGCTCTTAAAGACCCCCAAAGTAACAAACGTCATTCAGCTGAGCGAACCTTTTTGAAAAACTTCACCATAGTAGAGTAATTTACACGGACTTTGCAAAAAAGCTATTGTTATGGCACAAAAGAAGACATCACTACGATTAACAGACGAAAAAAAAACAAAATTTGAGATAGAAAAGGCGGGAATTGTCTATGCTCCATATGTTACGAGATTAACATGTAACAAATGGTCATTTGTCATTGGAAGCACTGAGCGCTTGATTGAGGAAGTCATTTCTTGTCTATGAACGGAAATAATATTTTTTTACACATCCCCTGTTCACTACGGGACATTAGAAGACTTGAGAAATGCCTATATCATTATTAGAGAGTTATATGAATGCGTATCATATGAGATACATTATAATTATGGGGATATGAAAGTGTCGCCTCATTTCTGAGGATAGAATTAAGGGTTTTTATTAAAAGAGAATAAAGTTGGATAATATTTATTAAAGAATAAAAACTATGCCTATTACTGAATGCGTCCCTAGTGTCTCTAACAGAGCAGTATATCGAGGGCTGAGAATGCTTATTACAACCTCAAGAAAAAATATTTTAATCAGACATTTTGATGATGCGTCTTATACGATCATTCCTGAGAAGATATTATTATAAATATACAAGACAGATGGTGCCCTATACTGCCAAACGAGAGGTCCAGTTTTGATAATTTTGATAGTCATATAATGGCTGCTATTTAGCTGCTTTAGTAAATTACAACAGCAGATTCTACTTCTAAAGCGTAATTTGTGTATTTTGCTTCTCAACCAAACTAACTTCTTTTCCATGACTTAAATTGAGGTCTGCTTCCCGTTCAAAGAGTTCCAGCTGAATAACAGTAGCTATAGGTATTTTATACAGGCTTTGTTGTTATTTTCAAACGGACTTAATTACATAGAAGTAACCATAATGATTGTATTCAAAAACTACCTACCCTACAAGGTCGAATTAATGATAATGTGCAGATTTACCGTGGTAAATAGCCACGTTTTGGTATATAATATAAATGTTCATATATATATATATTGTAACATTAAAGTTATTACTACGATGCAATCTAAACTACTGCTGATTGCTATATTTACGATTGTACCTACTAATGTTATGTATGTACTTGTAATTATGTTCGTAGATACTGTATAGATATGGCTTTTAGACCGTGATGAGTTTGATGGATCTCAAGCGTAATAAGGTTGAAAGAACGCTATATGGGCCCAGAATAGGCCACTTATACCTCTTCAATTTTAAGTAAAATTACCTTCTCTAGGTAGGTATTAGATGAATCAGCATCAAGTTAGAAAATTATTAACATTGTACTTATTGCAAACATTGAGAGACATAGGACTGGAAAAATACTAACAATCAGATTTATTTTCTCTTATATGGACAGAATTACTTCTATTGGAAATAAAAAAAGTCCTTACAATCCCTTCAAATCTCACCGTGTGCAACCCATTTCCGTCACAACACACTTCAAATTAAAACATAAATATAACTCGTTCTACAATCATTAGATAGACAACACACAAAAAAGTCATCGAATCATTCCACTCCGTCGACACTAAGAGTCGGGCCCAAAGAATTATTATATTTTATTATCCCACAAATTATGCCACGGCTTGTGGGGTCCGCCAAGGTGTCGGTCCCGACACATTTATATTACCCCTATTATGAAAAAAATATGTAAAAAATAAGCTCAAAAGGCACCCGGCGTCGAAGGGCGCGCACAGTAAGCTTTTACACGAATAATGCCAGTTTCAAAACCAAATCGCTGAGTAATTGATTGTGAATGGCGGGTTTTATTAAATTGGAAATCAATGGGGTGTCAATATTCGCTATGCTGGAAATATTGATGATCGGAAAAAAACAATTGAAGAAGAAAGTATTGACAATTTAAACACTAAAACGAACGTACCGGCGGCACGGCAAATGAAACTGTTTGAATTAAGAACGAAATTAGCTTAACGAATGTACAAATTATGTTGTGTGTTAGAACAATGCGCCAAAATATTTCTTTAGCATGTAACAGTGAATGTAAAGACATGCATAAATCATAAACATTAATTTCAGTAACGCGTAGTTCCGACTTCAAAAATAAACGACTTGAAACAAGTTGTGTTAATAAAATGTCAATGAGCGTCACTATAGTGAATGCTTGGCAGTTGGCAATGGTTGTAAACCCCTTTGATTCAGTTATTCGTCGCAACGTGCCGGTATTGGGACTATTTTTAGGGAAATTATACATGATTAAGATTTGTAGTTGGAACGTGGCATTCCTGGTTACATTTTCGTCTGGGTTGTTAATTGACTACATACAATCAACCAATCATAGCACTTGACATAAGATTTCACAGCTGATTAGTAAATTTTTGCGTTGATTAGCCTTTCAGAAACTAATAATAATGAATCTAAGCTCTCTTAATCATAAAGAAATGAAGTATCAAGACTTGGCACACAAGGTGGTCGAGATGTGGAAGGTTGAATCAGCAGTCTTTGTGCCGATATTTGTAACGGCCAATGGCTTAATAGCCAAGAGCCTCGACCAACATCTGATGAGGCTCTCGTTGGAGGGTTGGATCAAGGGCATGATACAGAAAGCGGTACTTCTGGATACGGCGCGTATTGTAAGGAAGTTCTTCTCTCTGAGGCCCTGACCACGGGTAGCTTGCACCCTGTTCCCGATCCCAGTGGGCTACTATTTTTTCTATTTTTAAATGTTTTCATTTATAGAAATATTTAATAATGTAAATTTTATGTAATCAAATGAATAAAGGAAATAATAATGAATCTCATAATTAATAAAAAAAACCATGCAACATCCGAAATACCTACTGATATTTTTAACAACTAAATTATTATTTACGTAAAAACCCACACACTTGCACATTTTCATATTAATTCCGCTAAAACATTTAAAACGCTACCTTAGTATTAATTGTATCCCTTAAATTAACCCTCTAGTACTCGGGTGAGCAAGGTGCATACATCTGTCTCTGTCGCACTGTTGGAGACAGAGGGGGACAAAAGATGAGGTCAGTTAATTTAATTATACTACCCGAACTCGATCTGTCTGTGTCGTCGGCTGTAGGATTATACCTTGTAGGTACAATTGTGTGCGTTCTGTTAGTTTGTCAAATATAGCTGTGTGTCATGTTGTGTGTGTTTTGTGTCATGTTGGCAAGAGATTTTGGTGCATTCCGACAGTGGTGCAACTGATATAGTATGGGTTTGTATTATTATAATTACAGATAGTTGTTCCGGGTCTGGGTGTTTGTGCGTGTAACGAATTGTATCTGTAAACGCACCCAGGATACAGGAAAAATGCCAGGGAGGGGAAAAAAAAATAATATAAATTATTTTTCTATAAGTACCATGAGACTATCACAAGTAGGGAGTGACAAGCCTCTTCTAATCTACTGGTCACAAGTCCAGCAGCCGTCGATTGATGAATTATTTGTTTGATAAGAGGTCTTACTAAGTAAGTATTAAGGCCCTAAAAAATGACCTGAATGCTAAAACATAAACGGCCCTCATTCTAAATAAATAAGTGTATGACAAACAACATTCTGCAGCTCGCTTTTCGCCCCGTGAGAATATTTGCCGTAGTGTGTGGCGAGCAAAGGAAACGCCGGTAGAGGACGTCCTAGAAGGACATACATCGATGTTATTGGTGATGTTCTTTACAAAGGACAGGTGCGTAGTACTCTCAACCGGCGTGCGTGTATGACAAGATGTATGAATGTGGACGATGCGAAAGGAGTATGTAAGGGTCGTAGCATGCGGCGTTCTATAGTTTCTGCCTACCCCCATGGGAAAAAGGCGTGAGTTTATGTATGACAATCAAATTATAAAACAGGTTCATCAAAGTTACCCCATTCATGAAAATAAATTCAATTTACCGCACCTCTAATATTGCGTAACCACAAACCTATAATATAAACATTGCCGATTATTGAAATGAACATTCTGTTCAATGTTCAACCCGTGATCGGCAGCGGGTCATTATTTAATAACCCCAAATTTTCTCGGGCCCCGGACACCCCGAGTGCCGAATTATAGGCCTCTTTTTGTAAATAAACCGCCAGCTGAACGCGGTGTAATTTTAAGTGAAACTGGTCTAAGTGACCCGCCTATCGCAGTTTAGTGTTAGCAAATGCAAGAAAAAAAAATCGACGAGTCTTTGTTTAGCAAAAAAATCTTTTCAGCCGAACCGACTATTACATAGTTATTTCCAATGACTTGGTTTTCTAGTCACTCTTATCTGGGTGTAGAGTTGTAAAGTGACGGTCACGTTAAGTGTCTGACCAATGAGACCCCGCAAATAGGACACTAGCGCTCCTTAAAGAATAATAGTACAGCTAGAAAGTACTATTACCTATTTGTGTTCCGATTTGAAGGGTTTTTACTTTTTATTCTTGACTTGGTCGCGTTTGGCCCTAGTCTCACCTGATGGTAATTGCAGGCAGGGTCTAAGATGGAGCACACGAATCCAATGAACAGAGATATAGAGGGATTCCCTTATACCCCTCTGGCTCTCACATACACACGACGGAACACAGTTGATTGCTTGGCGCCGGACTTTAATGTGAGGGTGGTAGCTAGTCAGGCGGACCGTACAGATCGTAACACCAAGCGTGCTGGGTTTAAGTTTTATATTCTAACCCCGTACAGTCCGTCCTTCTAGCTACAGACTTTTAAACTTTATCTCGAAGGTGTGCAACGCATCAGCAATCCTCTTTGTGTTGTAGATGTACTCGGCGTTAATAATTTTCCATAAGGGCCGTCGGCTGGTTTGCCAACCTAATTACCAAAAAAATCGTTATCAATCTGACCGGACATTTACGGTCACTTAATATCCAGCAATTAATGATAAATGATTTTTATTCCTGTAAATGAATCTGTTACAGACACTTTTACAAGTCAGTGTAGTGTTTTTTTAAGACTAGATGGCGCCGGCATTTTCTTTCTGACTAACTCTGAGAAGAAAAGCCGAAACAAACTCAGAGATCAAGATCTCTCTTAAAGTCCAGATATTGTGCTATAAAAACTATGCGAGTGTAACAATTTAGGGCAACGTCTGGAATGGCCTTTTGAGGAAAGTGCCATAGCAGGTTTGAGTTGACATGTCCTAACTGACGGCACGCATGCATCAGCCATCGTGTAGCTCAAACCTTACTTTAGGGAGCTTAACAACCCGATGCACGACGCCACCAATCAGCCGAACATTTGCGTAGGTCATAAAAAATACACAGAACCGCCAAACAGTTACAAAATTTGTGTATAAAGTTATCCTACAAGGTCCTCACATTCACAAATAAATAAAAAAATAAAAATTAAGTGATGACATATTATTAATAATTAAACTACACTGGCCTGCAAAAATAAGTATCACACTTTTAAAATTTCAATTTTTTCTAAACTATAGAAGTTAGAGATTTAAAATAAAAAACGTTTTATAGCAATTTTTATCAGCTTTCTTTGAAACTATAGTAACAAAGTTAAACTCTTTTTTGAGTCCTTTTTGTTTCGAAAATATATCTTGTGTACCTAAAAAGTTATTGCAATTTTAAAAGTGTGATACTTATTTTTGCAGGCCAGTATAGTTAGTAGAGGGTTGAGTTTAGTGCTGGATATGTTCTAACACTAAACTCTATCAGGGCTATATTATCTGTCAGTCTTGCAGTCTAAAAGGATTATTTTTAATCTGCCTGTTAGTAACGTTATACTGTGAATGACGTCATACAAAGTCTGCAGGTTCATGATAGCGTTTTAAGTTCCCATAAACAGTTGTACCGAACAGACACTTTCAAGACGAAATGTTAAATTGAATGGTGAAATTCAAATTATCGTTTTAGCAGCTATTTCGGGTAGTTGAACACGTTTTAAACCATTTTTTTCTTCCTTGGCCTACATCAACATACTATGGGTATGGATTAGTTACACCATGCTAAAACTAAAATAGACGTATCAATGAAAGGTGCTGGTAATCTATACTAATATTATAAAGAGGAAAGATTTGTATTTTTGGATTTTTGTATGTAACGAATAAACTTAAAAACTACTGGACCGATTTAAAAAAATATTTTGCCCTTAGAAAGCTCTGAGTAACATAGGCTACGGGCGGAGCCGTGAGGACACAGCTAGTAAAGTTATATTTTATTTATCCCTTTTTGCTTCACTTAATTTAAAACAACGAAGAATAATATGGTAATATGTCTTCCAGCAATAAAGCCCTTTTTTTGCAATAATTTATTACTAAAAAGAAAAACGTCTTCCGAACAGAAAAAATATACTAATAAAACTCCCTTAGTTCGATTTACATATTACACCCATCTTTTTACCGACTTTACTGAACTAAAACATAGCATAGATACGTTTCGCGCCATTACCCATAGAGTAGAGACCATAGTCACGGCCCCATCATTTCTTTTTTTTTACAGATATTGATTTTAGATAACTTAATCGATTCCAAATTCAATTGAATTAGTTTTTTTGGTGGTCTTTTAACGGACAAAAATAATTATGTATGTGTTTTCTAATAGGGCCTGTGAGTTTAGGGTCAGGTGGCCCATTTTTTAATTGGCCCTGTTTATATAAAAGGTGTTTGGTTTTTTGCTACTATGTAGGTCCTTTGAAGGGTGGAGCCCTTTTTAAACTGGTATGTGTTAATTCTGGTACATGGGTGTATAGCCATGTTATGTACCTATTTAAGACTGAAATAGTATCTACTTACACAACATCAAGGTTAGCTTGATAGGTGCATGCATAATTTAATTTATAAGTAGAACTGTACCTACATCGCTTGGCAGAATGTCTATAATTTTTAATCTTGGTCAGTGTTTTATCAGGTGATATAATGTATTTGAATACGCTTCAATAAGGGAATATATTTTCCACCAACTTTTTTTGAATATGTCGCGATAGCCTCCTTGTTATAAGTATTTTTATTTTTAAATCTAGCTAATATAACAATTATATACTATTTTATTTAATAAGAAATAAAAATAATGGGTATAAACATTAAAAAAAACTTTTTGTTATCATTTATAGAAAATTGCCCAGTTGATTGTTATCTGCTGATCGTGAGATCCTGGGTTCGATCCCCAGGTCGGACATAGTGTTATTGGGTTTTTCCGTGTGGAATTCCTCG
The DNA here is from genome assembly GCA_910594945.2 of Amphipyra berbera. NCBI lineage: Eukaryota > Metazoa > Arthropoda > Insecta > Lepidoptera > Noctuidae > Amphipyra > Amphipyra berbera. Next base: position 6,279,815 of record OU343144.1, on the reverse strand, counting down.
GTGGCAGCCCGGATTTTGGATTTGTGCCCAGTTGTTAGCAATAGACTCTTCCCTATTACAAGGGCCTTAAATATAACGGCGATATGAGGGTGTTACTATACACCTCTGCCCAATCCTTTGATGATGTTATATTGTTGTACCTATGTCATAGCATTCTAAATAGGTAGGTACTATTCTGCGTAATACGCTCGTGGCTAATTACCAACCACGCGGATCATACAAGTTACGAGGTTAAGCTGCGCTTGCCGCGGTCAGTACATGGATGGGTGACCATTTGTAACACATCGACACCACGTACGAGAGCATGTTAAACAGTCGGTCCCGGGTGTCATACGAATACCCATGACAGTCGTTACGGGTAGTCAGAAGCCCAAAAGTCTGACAACCGGTCTAAGCTTAAGATATCGGCATTGCCCAGTTCCTGGGTTGCGAAGGTCTGATGGCAGTCGTTGTAAAATACTGGTATTCAGCTGCATCTGGTTAGATTAGAAGCTGAAATCAATTGCCTTACATAGTTGGGAAAAGGCTAGCCAGATATATTTTTATCTTCGTAATAATTCGACTACATTGTAAACCTATTTGTAGGCAGTTAGACGTAGCCCTTAATCTTGCTGAAATATTGCCGACCGACCAGCCCAAAGTAGGTAAGCAAGTTTGCAACATTACTGAATGGTTGACCGCTTTGTGACCCTGGCTGGACACTGCTATACATCACAGAACAGTACAGAAGGTCCATTCATCCAAAGAAATTTAGACAACAACAGAAGCTGTTACAAAAATATCACTGATATGGGATGTTGAGGGTCGCGCGAAATTTCTAACTAACCAGAACTCCAAAGTACGCGTAACACCTGAGTAGTCGTCTATAATTATGTCGTGTGAGTATAATCAGTGATAGCCTAATAGTGCGACCGTCGGACTGCCAAGTCATAGGTCTCGAGTTCGAACCCAAGGCACGCACCTCTGACTTTTCGGATTCATGTGCGTATTGTACAATCACTTGCTTGAAAACGGTGAACGAAAACATCGTGAGGAAATCAGCATGCCTGACAGATATTTCTCGACTGCATGTGAAGCCAAATCAGAGGCCAATGGGCGGCATAAACTCTGACACCAGGTTAGTCACTAACCACATGAAAAGAAGTTGTCGGGGCACTCAACTTACCAGCGTAAAACTTAGGCTGGAGGCAGGTGGCAAAGTCACCGGTCCGAGAACTTAGGTCTTCTGTCAAAACTCCTGCGTTATCTGTGACCAAGATATTACCTCTTCAGACTGTATTATGTCCAGTAGTAGACTATGATAGGCTGTTGATGGTGATGATATACAGTGTGGTACGTAGGCGCCGAACGATCCAAGAGTGTTCTGCCTAAAATTTTCCCAATTATGTTGGTTTCAGCTTCCAGTTTAACCAAATGCAGCTGAATATCGCACTAAGCTACTAATATTCGCACTAAGCGCTTCCAAACATCCTTCATAATGCGCACTGCAAAAGAGTGGAACTCACTACCTGCGTCTCTGTTCCCGAACGCATTCAACCTGAATCTCTTTAAAGTTAGAGTTAACAAGCTCCTTCTGGGTAAGCTCACTCCATCGTAGACTTTGTCTCTGTCTCCTCTGACCTAGACTAGAGTCAAGAGCAAACCCACTTCAAATTAAAAAAAAAATCACAAATACTGATGTTCTAGAATATTCGCCTTTTAAAATAAACAAAGCTACTTTACGGGCGAGTTCTTTAATGTTGTTAAGAGTTGTATTTCTAAACATTCTTATTTTATGCACTATGGACCGTTTTGGTCAGCCATTCTAACCGTTACTGCCATGATATATGCTAAGCTGTGCTGACAGAAAATAAAGGTACACAAGCTTTGTCTTCTTCACGTTAAGTGTGCACTGTCCATCGTAATTAAGTTTTCTATTGTTAGCCAGTAATAAAGTGGCCTACGTCAGGCGTACATCATATTGAAATAGTTGAACATAAATATGCGTGCTTATTCTACTGTCGCCTTGCTGACTAAAAATGTATGTGTTTCTATACACTTGGCGACCCTTGGCAACGCTACGGTTGAGATACCTTTGCAGCGTATTTCAATAGGTACTTAACACACTCAGTAGGTACTCAGCAGCGATTCTTGACTTCTCGCTACACCATCAGTTGGTACACCTGCCTGCAATTAATATCACGTAACGAGTCACGTTATCTTCGTTGGTCTAGTGGTGGCAAGCGCGACTGCTGATCGTGAGGTCCTGGGTTCGATCCCCAAGTCGGGCAAAGTGTTATTGGGTTTTTCCGTGTGGAATTCCTTAGTAGCAGCCCGGAGTTTGGCTGTGTGTCCCGTTGATGGCAATAGGCTCGACATTACATGGGACTTAAAAATAACGGCGAAATGAGGGTGTTACTATATACACCTCTGCCCAACCCTTCGCGAAATATAGGCGTGATGTTATGTTACGTTTTTTTTTAGTCGTGACTTGGTCGCGTTTGGCCCTAGTCTCACCTGATGGTAAGCGTAGACAGGGTCCAAGATGGAGCACATGAATCCAAGGAACAGAGATATAGGGGGACTCCCCTATACTCCTCTGGCTCTCACATACACATGACGGAACACAGTAAACTGTTTGACGCCGGACTTTAATGTGAGGGTGGTAGCTAGCCAGGCGAACCATATAAATTCTACCACCAAGCACAATGTTATGTGTTAGTCACGTTACTGCTCTTGATTCAGAAAGTTTTGATAAGTCAATAGTGGAACAATTCGGTTTGTTGTCTCTTTCTCTCTCGTTACGAGAATCGTAGACAAAATAACATAGCAAACCGCATCGGTAGAAAACTGTATCAAAACGTTCTGGATCACGTTGGTGCGGCAATGTAATCGTTCTTTCATGAAACGTGCAACTGCTTCGCTAAAAAGAGTCGCAGTATACACAGTCACCAAGTCATATTAAATTCAACAGTACAGCCATACAAAACACTAACTATTTATGTTTTATTAATATTCTTTACCCTCGTTCTTTCTTATTAGAACTACAAGTAACACCGACAGCTTTTTGAGTTGCACTGCACTTGAAGGAAATTCAAAGTATTAAACGGATAGACATAATAATTTATTCAAAATTCGTTAGAAGTAAAATGATAAATACAAACTTATACTTATATCATATTCACACGTGTTACTTGCCTGAACTAGGTAACCCTGTGTTTCAGGCGAGAAGAGCTAATTTAGTCTAAAATAATCACATAGTTATAATACAGTATGTTAAATAACAGAGGGCCGTTCCCTTAAAATCTTTAATCTATATCATTAATAGATTAAAATAAAAATATCAGAATAGAAAAATAAGTATATTTTTTTTATGATAAGTGCGCGTGTATAGTGTTTCTTTTACGTATTAATTTAATAATTTGTGTAAATATTTTATTATTAAAAAAAATAAAAACATTATTATTTTCAACGGTAATTTTTTCAGCATGTATGGACGCTATACTGTTGTGGGTTAGCGGGAACGCCCTTCGTTAGTTAACATACCTACTGTATAAAATAAAATAATAATCTAAGGTAATGGTTACGTAAACAATTAATAAAAACAATTCTTCTTCTTCTTCCTGCCCTTATCTCACACTAGGTGGGGTCGGCACAACATGTATTTTATAAATCCATGTTGTTAGAGGTTTTGGCTTATTGTTTTATGACCGGCCGCCTGCCTGACATCAACCCTCCTTATGTAACACCAATGTAACACATGAATGCAATAAAGAACTTGAACTTGAACTTGAAAATACTCGTAGCGGCTTTGCGCGAGTGACCCAATGTGCTTATATTGTGCTGATGTTATGCACTGGGTCCCAAAATGATATATATGCTTGCCAATTTTATTGCCGACAACTAAACAGACTATGTACTTCTTGGTGGAGTATACTTGAAGTTCTTCGACCCACTCATTCAGTTTTGCTAGGGACTTTGGTTCTGACACATCGTAAGCTAATATAGCACCGTGAGCTTCTCTGTAACAACTTGATGTCAATGTTCTGTATCGCTCCTGTCTCGCTGTATCCCAAATACCAAGCTTGACTTTAACACCATCCACGTCTATGACTTTACATTTGTAGTCAACTCCGATTGTAGCTGGGAGGATTATACCGGATTTACCCACACCGCACTCACACTTCACAATTTCTCAATATAAAAAAATACGTGAAAAATAAATTGTATAAAATATGACATTCATAATTAGGTTGCCGTGAAATTAATAAAAACAATTGACAAAATAAATATAATATTTCAATCTTCTTCTTTCTTCTTCTTTTCGTGTGGTTAGTGAGTAATACCAGGTTCACACGATTCGATTCTAGTTGATCAACTGCCAAATCGCATGCGATTTGAACCGTCTGAACAGACTTTCAATCAAATTTGAAGGAAAAAAACGTTCCAACTTTTGTTTATCAAATAAAATCGAACCGTGTGAACCCGCTATTACCTGGTGTCAGAGTTTATGCCGCCCATGGGCCTCTGACTTGGCTTCACATGCCGTCGAGAAATATCCCTCAGACATGCTGGTTTCCTCACGATGTTTTCCTTGGGTTGGAACTCGAGACCTATGATGACTTGGCAGTCCGACTGTCACACCACTAGGCTATCACTGCTGTCTGCAATATTTCAATACGCAAAGTTATTTGAATAAATAATAAATTTAGTTACGTGTTTAAATTCCTAATTATATGGACATAATTTACATACCTATGATACTAAATAATTCAAACACTTTATAGCCAAAAATAACCACAAATCTCTAAACAATGAATTGCCTACTTGTCATAAGATATACGCAGTAACTGTGCTGATATAAAGGGTAATTTTATGACAACATTACTTACTTCCAACGAGGCCTATACCTTATATACTTAATTATAATTAATACACATAAAATATATGAGAGAACGCATTTCCCATGATTTATTACGAGAGCGTCCGTTCTAAGCCGTTGACTCCAAGATCAAGAAAATAGATAGATGTGTAAATAGGTACAATATACGTGGGTATGTGCCCATGTATTGTGCCTATTTATACGAAAAGGTGCACGTCTAATTGGATGTGAAGAACATGCGTTTTTATTGTTCAAGCAGATGAATGGCTACTTATGTTTATCTCGATTTAGTGCCTAGACTAGTGTTAAGCAAAAGAAATTAAGTTGTTAAGTTTCAGAAACGTGCGAGTACCTACTTATACAATCTAATTAAGACACAAAAAAGTTATGTTTTTGACTGTAATAATGTTAACAAAGCCTTACTATCCCCGTTAGAGAGCGAGAGAAATTTAACAGGTTTATACAGGGTGTAAACGAAATCATGTAATTCCTTCAAACCTCGTGATGTGCTGCTGAGATAGATTAACCCTGCGTGGGATACTTTTGGATTCAATAAAAAAAAAATATAAAAAGTAAACACGTGTTCTTAACGTGAGGCATTTGAGCTCCCCTAGTTAAATGACCGCGCGGTGAGTCAAAAGCCGCGCAGTTCGCTCGGAGCGCTAAAATGCCTCACGTTAAGAACACTTGTTTACTTTTAGAAATATTTTTTTTATTAAATCTTAGAGTACCTACCTGTCCCATGCAGTGTTAATCTATGTCAGCAGCACATCACGAGGTTTGAAAGAATTACATAATTTCGTTTACACCCTGTATACAAAATCTTAGTCGAATTATAAGAGAATCAAGGTTCTTAGAACATTATAATAAACTTTAATTTGATATTTAACCACACTACCGTCGTGTGCTGCATTATTAAATAAGGCCCTTTAATCTAGTGTAATTCTATAGGCAATTAATAGGCTCTAATTCCAACCAAGAATTTAATTTTACGTAACTAATATTCATGTTTGTATAAAATTATGGTCATACACTATGTAATAAAAATCCTGTTTGACCCGAAAGGGGTGTATCTAAACTTGAAAAGAGATTATAAATAAATCATAAATATATCTTTCGTCTAAATTCAAACAACTGGCCACATTTTCGCAATGGACGTCACGCAGTTCACAGCTGACGCACGGGGCGGCTTTGGCTTTAGACAGTCCATTTTATTATGAACTAGCTGTTCTCCCGCGGCTGTGCCCGCGTAAACAATTTGACTACAGCGCCACCTATCGGATCTCAGCATAGCTACGAACCATCGTCTCAACAAAACAAATATATTGTGTAAATATGATTTCATTCGGTAAAATCGTTCTCAAGTTATGGCGTGACCAAGGGAAATATTAATGTTTGTGCGTGTGTAGATTTGTGTTTGTAGACGCACCCGCGATACAGGAGAAATCCTAGTGTGGGGCAACGTTTTTTAGAAAAAAGAAAAGAAAGAATAGGGATTAATTTTATATATACATATAGATAAAGTTAATAATTGCTTTTATACACAAGTATTACATAAAATTAAATATAATCACATTTCGATACTGAATAAGACCTTTACGGATCAGGCAAGGTTTTTATTACAATCTCTAAAGCCCCCAAATTGCGAAATAATTATTAAAAACACAATACCAATTAAAATTAAACGTACAGCCTCTGCCTCCTTTTAATTTATAATTATATAAAATTACTTTTCGCTGAATAATTCAGCCACAATTCCACAATGCTGTGGGTGTGATCCCTTTATCAACATTGCAAGGACTTTCAGAAGCCCTGGGGCTGATCAAAAGACCAATATAATCGAAATCTTCACTTTCCAAAAGTTTTGTATGTTCCACAATACGGTCACGACTCGTCATCATTATTATAACACGCAAGCCATTTTCATTCGAAAAGGTACAAAATAAAATTCCTTCAGATATAATCGTCTCAAATGTTATTGGCAGCATTTAAAAATGGACGATAAAAGGCTTTATCGAACAAAAGATGAATCAATTGTGTGAATATCTACACTTCTGATTTCTTTTTTGCTCTTTTAATTATGTTTAATATTGTAGTCACGATCTTATTTAATTATTTATTATTTTATTGATGTTTATAGTGTGTTATTTTGAGCATTTTATTTGCGGAAAACCTATTGTGTGAAAGTAATAATGCAAAGGAAATAATTATTTCGCAATAGAATAATTTGACTCCGTGCGTGAGGCTGCCTGTAAGCACTATAATTTTATTGTAGCCAATTGTATTCTGATTGGGGACCTAGCTTTTTTTAATCATTGGCTAACAATTTTTTTTTTCAGACTGAACGATGAAGCTCATTTAGCAAATCCATAATAGCAACCACCTACTTTATATTTCTTAAATATTACGTAAAAATCCTTTTTACAGTCGGTTCTGAAAATTACAAAGAAATAAATCTATGAAATGGCGTATTCGTACATACCTACTAACTACCTACAAATAACACAAGAGTGCAGGAAACTGATTGGCGAAATATCAATACACTAATTACTATGCAATGAAAAACAATATGCAAAAGGAAAAGCTATGAAAATAACTATTTAATTTACTTCCAACGCGGTGTATGTTTACACTATTGCCATCGTCACGGTGCTGATAAAGCAATCTATTACCGTCAATTTTTCACACACGATAACGTCGATAAGCGCGTTCGCAATCCACTTAATTGAATTATGTTTACATATGCCGTGTGACGTCACCACCGTGTCGTTCTGCGGCCTACCATTGGTCCGTTGAATTTAGAACAATGGCGGACATGCAACGTTATTAGCGTTACGCTTTAATATAACAAAGTTGTTAATGAGAACACGAGTACTGATAAGGGTTTTCTTGTTTATGTTGGTAATTAAAAATAGGGTTTATTAGTAGCCAATGAAAGTGTTTCAATTTTTGTTGCGGCCATTTTAGGTAAATCGATATGGTAATGAAAATTCAGCCCTGAGTAGGGTTACCAGATGAAAAAATCAAAAGTCCGGAGAAAAGACCTGATTTCCGTTGAACAATCCTGAGATTTTTTACAGTTTGAGAATTTTCTCTCCAAAGTACTTAACAATTTAAAAACGTCGTAATAAGTAGGATTATCGTTTTTATACACTGCGGATCTCGCTCACGCGTTGCACATCGCACTCAAAGCGATAAATAAGTACCTAATGATTTTAATTGTGCAATTATTACCAAAGGAAGATTATTTTTAGTTTGTTTAACTTTTTATTAAAGATATATTTAAAATGTAAGCTGTATTTTATTGAAAATTCTAAAAATCCTGAGATTTCATGAGATTTGCAAAATCCAGCCGCAATCCTGAGAAGAGTCCAAAAATCCCGAAATCTCAGGACAAATCCTGAGATATGGTAACCCTAGCCCTGAGTATTTAGGTATTACGACCTATGCCAATTTCTATCTCGGCCATTATTCAAAATGAGTATCAAATCAAATCAAATCTTTTTATTGTGGGCTTATGTTATACAGACAGGTGTTAATATAAACTATAATTCCATTACGTCCCACCTAGTAGGCATACAATAATTATTATTATAACATGTAAGATCAAAACATTTAATATTGCATAAAACTTAATATTAAAATTCAATATTATTTATTTAAGAAATTCGATAAAAAATTACGTAATTTATATTTAAATAATATAGGTAGTAAGGTGTCGATTCGGTTGAGCATTTTGACAGGACTAAACTAGTCTAAGTGTGTTTGTCTTTTTCTGTTTCAATAGAAAAAGAAAGTGACAGTTGCGTTTAGTCTAGTTTGGTACTGTCAAAATGTGAAACAGAATTGACACCAATGCCTCTTTTGTTCATGCAAATATAAATGCTTATAAGTAAGTACCTACCTAATCAGATTAGGAGATTTTATCACATCAGCATATCATGCAATAGTGTTGCTTGAATCATTCCTATCTTAATGGTCCATTTGAAACCCTGATGGATGTGCCACTTTGAAATGACAACAAAAATGTTTTGCGAAACCAAAGCTCTGCTGTAACCCGTTTCTAAACCCAATACAACTTAACACCGTGTCGCTTTGTACAGCATACAGCACGAAGAATTTCAGACACCGTGTTAAGAAATTGTTGGTAATATTCGTAGTTGGAAAACGGTGCTGTAGGGCTATTGCGTTTCATAACAGAAACCGCATTCAATCTGAGAGGAGGAAGCCGCCGAGCAATTTAAATATTTGACAGGCTATTAGTTTGTGAATTAGTTGAACAACTTGCCTAAGACCTTATTAGTAATTTCGTTTGAGCACAATTTAATTTCGTCTTCTATAAATCATTGTGGAGTAGGTCTACTGTCTTTTATGTATTTATTAGGTATATTATCTTGATTATTGACTGCCTCGTTGGTCTAGTGGTGGCAAGCGCGACTCCAGATCGTGTGGTCCTGGGTTCCATCCCCAGGTCATGCAAAGTGTTATTCGGTTTTTCCATTAGGAATTTCTCAGTTGCAGCCCGGAGTCTGGATTTGTGCCCGGTGAATGGCAATAGGCTCGCCCCCTATTACAAGGGACTTAAAAACATTAACTGGCGAAACGAGGGTGTCCTAAAACCCCTCTGCCAAACCCTTCGGGGAATACAAGGCGTGATGTTTTTGTGTGTATCTTGATTCATAATTCGTGCTGATTCGGAACCTGCACTGTCATTAGCAGTGATTAGTAAAGGTACCGCCGAATAAATTGATTATGTAGCTAATAGTTTTGCGAAGGTGAACGTGTACGTGAAACACGAAAGGGAATTTAGAACTAAATATTAATCACTTCATTAAAGTTCCTTCATATTATTACGAAAAGCATTCACAAAAAGAACATGAAAATCGAAACGCAAACATAGACACACACTAACATAACACCGTACACACATACGCAATAAGTATGGTGGCACAAATCACAATAAACAGTCGATTTGCTCGATACAATAACCGCTCGGTACAAACCCCGGCTATAAATAAGCTATTGTTGTTCTAATCCTGCGTTGACTAATCGAATGCCTGCACTTAAAACAGGCTTACGGGTAATCAGCGGTAATAATAGCAGGCGGTTTAATTAAACATGGTGCCAGTGGTTGTTTGGTCCAATGTGTGTTTTGTTTCGGAATGTTTTAGTCGACTATTAATAGTCGAATTGAGTAACTATTGTAGCTAACTAGTGCGGGCATTGTGTCGGTATTGTGTTCCAGCCAGTTTTAGTTCAGTTAGCTAGACGTTATCCTGACTATACATTTGCATTCAGTACAGTAGGTAATGTATAACCTATAGATATCGGCATTGACCAGTAACTGGGTTGTGGAGGTCGGATGGCAGTCGCTCCGTGTAAAATACTGGTACTCAGCCGCATTTGGTTAGACTGGAAACTGACCCCAACATACGCTGGCCTGCAAAACTAAGTACCTACTACACTTTTAGTTATTGCAATTTTAAAAGTGTGTTTTAAAAGCTTTGCAGGCCAGTGTAGTTGGGAAAAGACTAAGCAGAACACAGTAATGTTGGTGTCACAGACTAGCCTATTAAAGGCTTACTAATGGTTGATTCCTATATTAATCTTACTGACCGTTACTGGTTCTTGACCCGTGTATTTTTATCTATAATGGAGCGTAATCACCGCAGTACCTATAGTATTCATCTGCAAGTAAAATTGAATTCTTTATTGATTGAATAGTTCGGCTTACCTACTGTTATTGAAAATATAATCATTGGTAAGCAAAACGATTAGTTTTGTGCATGTAGGGACCGTGTGTACTGCTTACGTGAATAACATAACATTACGCCTTATATTCCCAAAAGAGTTCGGCAGAGGTGTTGTCAATACACCCTCGTTTCGCCAGTTATGTTTAAGTCCCATGTAATAGGGGGCGAGCCTATTCCCATTAAACCAGGCACAAATCCAGACTCCAGGCTGCTACTGAGAAATTCCTAATAGAAAAATCCAAAAACAATTTGCCTGACTTGATAAACCCAGGACCCCATGCTCAGCAGTCGCGCTTGCGACCACTAGACCAACAAGGCAGGCTTACGTGAATATAGCAGCAAATATGATTTTAGTTAATCTAAATTATGTAGCAGTACCTTTACCGTTGTAGATGTGTAGCGCGTAGCATTGTAGAGACTATACATAGTTAGACAAAAAATATTATTTACCTATAACTTCAACTCCTACATGTTGGATAAATCTAAATGCAGCCGTCATCATTTGCATCGTCATACAATTAATCAGACTCCTTTTTGTTCTGTAAATACTAAGGAACCTCTTCTTCTCAAATTCCTTCGTAGACCGCTACGAGTGGTCCGAGAATTTTATAAGGTTATATCGCAATACGACTACAGTACTATCAATGACATGTAAGAAAACATTCAGGGAGGTCTATTACTAACTCAAAAACACCACAAACACCTTTTTATGAGACTGCCTCACGAACTTTTAATTCGTAACCTCCAGTCCACATATTAACTCAATTAAAATATCATTCAGTTCGCAAAAGAACTAATGATAGCTAATTTTATTGATGTTCGTTCAAAGTTACAATTTAAATACTTATCGTTTGAAAGAGCAGATGTAATGATCGTAATGGCTGACAATTAGTTCCGTTACTGACCACCAGCGGCGCCACGCGCGCGCAGACCGGTTCCTGAGGGGGTGAGGGATAATGTATGGTACAATACATGTGGCCTTCGTGGGATGGAGATACCTGCAGAACTGCGTATGCCATATGGTTTTTAGTTAAGAATCGGTGAATTCTAATTATTATCATAAGAGGCATAGAAGAGAAATGAATGGGAAAAAGAAATGGATTTTACGTAAAGGCTAATAATGGTCAATTTCAGCCTAAGTTAGTTTAAGATTAGGCTGAAGTTAACTTAAGCATAGTTTTACATTTGGCAATACGTTTGGTGTAGTGGCTGAGCGATTGGCTTCTGACCCGTAGGTCGTGGATTCGATTCCCAAACTGATCAAATGGCCTACAGATAATTGTTCTGGGTCTGAGTATTTATGCATTTGAAAATTTGTGTCTGTAAACGCACCCACGATACAGGAAAAATCCTAGTGTGGGGGGCAATGTTACCCAATTTATTTTAATTTTTTATTTAATAAAGATATTATGAGAATCTTTAAAGATGGCAGTGACTAAGTTTGAAAAACGGCGTTAGAAATATTACGTTCATACATTATATGTATGTAATAATATAACGAGGGACTAGCCCTATATGTTTATACAACATCATTGACGCCAGCACGTTGAAATGGGTATTGGAATACCATTAAAAACAGAAATTGAGACGTCATAGGGTTCCATAATGAATAATTGATTAAGCACGAGCTTTGCACGTTGTTAAGAGTTCCGTATACATTGTTTTAACACTTCTCATGTTACTCTAAATAAATTCATGGGTTTATGACCAGGCTTGTGTAAGGGAACAGGGTTTTACAAGTGTGGTTTAAGTTTATAAATATTTGCTTCAAAGTTGTAGCTAACTTAATGACATCATAAATGGGAGTTTGTTTCTTACGTAATAACTTTGTTGGTCAATGAATTTCTACTTATAACACGTCTTCTATATTTGTATACCTACGCTTAGTTATATGATCGATTAACATATTGATCAAAGGTATCTTCCACAGAAAGGTGATCATGATGAAATCAGGCTTTTTAAAGCCGCTATATTCAGCAGTGGTTTACGGTGCATGTGATCAAATCAAATCGTTTATTTCGCTTAAAACATGGGTATAGACAGATGTAAACAGAGTCAATATTATATTCCCAACACGTTTTGCCTTTTGTGGCATGCGAAAATATCATATTTATGAAGTATGTCCTAACTTACAAGGTACAATGCATATCATTAAATTAGAATTACAAGTGAAAGTAATATTGACACATTTCTTAGAAAAGCAGACATAAAAAACTAAGAAGTATCACGCAAATAAGTGTACTTTTTATTATATATTTATATTTAGAATGTACAGTCTAAGAATTCTTTGATATTATAAAATACACTATTTATGGGTTATTGCTTTAAACTTATTTTCATGCGCATTAGCGATTTTATTATATACCTTTAGACACATTATAAGACAATTCCTGTGGAATTGGAGGTGCATCCAATTTTTTTCTTAGAATTTAACTTTTGGTTTATGTTTTTCTTCCAAAAAAGTTGTATAAGTAACACTCGCCCGCCTTTCTTACTGTAGATAAGTAGAAAACATTTTTTTAATTTTTTTTTATTCTTTGCTTGGTCGCGTTTGGCCCTAGTCTCACTTGATGGTAAGCGCGGACAGTCTAAGATGGAGCACACGAATCCAAGGAACAGAGATATAGAGGGATTCCCTTAGACCCCTCTGGCTCTCACATACACACGACGGAACACAGTAAACTGCTTGGCGCCGGACTTTAATGTGAGAGTGGTAGCTAGCCAGGCGGACCGTATATATCCTACCACCAAGCGTGCTGGGTATTGTTGAATCTTACAATACGCGTCTATTCCCAACGTGTGGTGAGGAAGTTTTATATTCTAAATTCTAACCCGTCCCCACACGGGGTAAAACATATTGAAACTAATTTCTTCTTCAACCTTTTCACCGCCTGACGGACTTCAATAGAAGTTCCAGATTTTCGTGCTTCCAGCGCCACAACTTCATTAGAAGCTCTTCATTTTAACTATGTTATAAAAATAAGTTTACTATATTTAACAGGTCATCAGCTCATCACTACTGTTTACTATATATTTCGTTATACATTTATAGCTTGGCGCTGGTGAGGCATCGCGTTCTGTGTACGTTGGCGGTGAAAAGGTCATAATATTTTGTTGAAAGTAGACAATCTCACATCTAATTATTTTTAAGCCATCAATGTAGTAAGTGTATGATGTCATGTCTCTAGCACGTGTTCACCCAACACTAAATAATAATTTAAACATTTTCAAAAATACTTTCGCTGCAAATTAGTTACGTCTGATAAAGACATAGGTATATCTAGACAAAAGAATCCGAATTTCCGTTAAAACAGTAGCCGCTACATCGATAGAAATGCGTGGTGTTTCCAAATCGATTATAATTACCATTTGGCCACGGGCGAGAATCTCGGTGCGATGTGTGATGGCGTTCGCTTGTTTCGTGAGGAACATTTTGTATTTTGGTAAAACCGTTTACGTCAGGCGGCAATTGTGAAGGATTTTATTTGTTTCTGCTAATTAATAGTATTGGGTGCGTGGTTGCGGCTAATAAGACAGATGTTTTTTTAATTTACGGCCTTTTCCACAATCTTCGGTTATCTCCTCACTGGAAATAAATATGGCGGTTTGACAGTTTCTCTATAGAAAATCTGTGAAACCACGATATTTATTTTCCAGATAAGAATTATCCAACGATTGTAAAACAGGTGGTTAAACTTTTCCTTTTACATCCAAATAACTCAATTTTGCAATGATAATGAAGCAGAACATGCAACTAATAATAGCATTAAACTATCAGCCCCCAAGTGACGTCAAGATCCTCCCTCATACACCGTTACAATGCACATTCATGTGTTCACTCAAAATCAAGTAACATAACATTACGCCTGTATTCCCCGAAGGGTTGGGCAGAGGTGTATAGTAGCACTCTCATTTCGCCGTTATGTTTAAGTCCCACGTAATAGGTGGCGAGCCTATTGCCATCAACCGGGTACAAATCCAAACGCCGGGCTGCTACTGAGGAATTCCACACGGAAAAAACCCAATAACACTTTACCCGACCTGGAGATCGAACCCAAGACCTCACGATCAGCAGTCGCGCTTGCCACCACTAGACCAACGAGGCAGAATTAAGTATTGGCCCATATTTATAAACCGCTCTTAACATGGGAGTTTTTCCCATTGGGGTGGCTTACAAATAACACCCAAAGAGGAGCTATCAAAATGTAAGCATCTTCTGGATTTCATGCGTTTTCAACTTTTTTGTAATTAACCGAATAGCGTCTATTATAATATCAAAATAAGACTTAAGAGGAATCTCTCAAACAGGAGCTATTTTATTGATAAGGGCCTTAAAATCAGCACAGCCATCTACGATATAATAAAACAGCGCTCAAAATCAATTCCAAACAATATCCTCTAACCAATGGCATTGCGGAATACGTTACTAAAATAAATCCTCCAGTTTGATTATGTTACTTAATCATTGACACACTCAATCCATCCAATCGAGGCGCATCCTAAATCCGTTGGGCACAGTCCGGGTTAGATTGAGCCATTTCATCGCCGCCCGAGGTCCGATGCTATCTGGATCGTCCTGTTGTTCACTTATTTTGATACCATAACCTCTTATTATGGATTGGAAGCGCTGGCCGGCTCAACGGCTGACGCACAGATACATTCCTATGTAATTGTGGGATTTTTCTGTTCATTATGTTTTAAAACTTTTAATAGCTATCTAGACTTGTGCTTAATAAGTTTGGCATGTACAAAAAAGTGTAGTTTCTACTTTTTCGGGGTTAATGCAGAAAATATGACATCAAATTGTTTGTATACATATGTGCTACTGGGCTACAACTTAGCTCACGATATAAGTTGTTAAAAGGATGTACAGAAGTGTCTCAATATCCTTAATTGTTGTTAAACAGAGAATTAAAGAAGAAAGCTTGGGTAGACTAGATGCGGAAGGCGAAGGACTGAATGTAATAGTGAATGTTAAGAAAGGCAGCTTTGGATTGTGTTAGGCCTAGTTGACGAAGATTCTGAGAGTAAAGAACTAATGTCCAATGTTTCCTTTTAATATTATAGCAGGATAATTTTAAAGCCTTCGCCTAAATATTCTCACTCGGAGCTTAAAGACACCTCTTTAGAAAGACGCAGATGGGCGGCAAAATATCAAAAAATATAAACCTTTCATTTTTGCAGAACAAAACTAAATGCGAACACAAGCCCCACATCTGATTAACCTACATACACCTATCATCATGATTTATACCTTCAATCGTCTGTCTGTTACAAATCTGAGCCCTTTAAGCCTTATCAAAAAGATCCGAAAGGAAATCCGAACCAACATCTCACTGACACAAATCAAGCGAATTGAAACTTTATTCTTGTTGAGTTAAAGTCTTGATGGGAAGTAATGATAAGTTGGTGAAGTAGATGAGAGAAGCTGTATCGAATTGGTAGGAAATCGGTCTTAGTGTCAACAGTTAACGGCGATCCTGGTAAATGGGAGGGTGGTACAATGAAAGCGATCCTTTGTTCTTTAGAACGAAGTTACACGCGTCTTCTAGTAACCGCTAAAGAATGAACGCTGTTCACGGTAACTATTTGTAGTTCTTTTGCATAGTTACGTTAGAGTCATAGTTAAATTGTTTGTTGTTTTGTTATACTTTGCTCTTTGTTTTTGGGTTATTAGAAGCTTGTTACTTGCGTCACTAAAATTTTTAGTTACATTTGGTTCTTTAAACTCTACGTATCAATATAGTAATAACACTATAATGACACCATGATCTAACAGCAATCTAAAATAGTAGATGGTAATGGTAAAATAAAAATAAAATAATTGATACACAATATTTTTGGACTCTATCGAACTTCATAGAATTTACTGGTTTATCATTAATATCGTTAGGTACTCATGGAATTTTTGTCATTTTCTTTAGTCCTACCTTTGTCATTAAGGTCGGATCTCCAGCTTTAGTGTCACAGTTACGTGCCTAGCCTCCACCCACACCATTCCAATAAGGTTCCTGCAGCGACCAAACCCGAAACATATCAAGAACCGTATCGAGTGACCCCAACAAAGGCTTACTAATTGCCTCGCGATCTCGCGGTGAAATTAATCAATCGTAGCTCGCTGTGTACCTGCCTAATATAAACTTCGCGGGCGGCTCACTTTGAAGTCGCGCGCTCTCCAATTAGCGCTCGCCGCCGCCTTTGGCGTTCGCCGCCTGCTTTGAGCCGGCCGCTGTCGGACCTCTCGCTCGTGCCGTCTCGCTCGCACACCCCTCCCGTCAGCCGGTGCCATTTCGTTTTACTTCTTGTTTTAAAAGGCTATAGGATTCGCTGGAGGTGTAAGGTTTTAACTTTTAAGGTTTTGAGGTGACTGGGAATTACTGAATGTTGTGTAGGATGTATTTAGTGCCATATTAGCTGTGTTAGTTCTATAGGAAATAGTTTGATACGTTATTTACTTATTCCTTTTTTTTAAGAAGTTATGGACGGTTATTTCATACTTATTTAGGATTAATAAGTTACAAGTTTCATAACTTTGTTTTAAAGAACTTATCTGCTAAGAGCAAGTAATTACATTATTTTATTAATAACTAAGTTGTCACATTCCGATTGCGACAACTGTTTTAAATGCATAAATAAAGAATTAATGGTAAACCTCTTTTAATTTATTTTAATTTATCCATCAACCACGTTTATTTATTATTGTTAAATATGTTCCTTAAATTAAGAAAAAATATCCCTATGTTTTTACCCCGGAAACAAACAATTTCTACAATTACAAAACCATAAAAGGTAATAGAAAACTAATACCGGATTTTATGAATGGGCCGACGGCGACGCGGCCCAGGTTCGATTCCCGCGATCCAATCTTCTTGTTTTACACCACCACGACGAATCTTATACGTGTGTGGCGATTAGTTTCGGGACCTTCTAATACCTGAACAAAACAGTCGGTATGGGATTTAGAGGATATTTAAAAAAGTAATTTATTGTTTAGTTTACGATGTTGGTACACCTACCTTTATGACTTCCCGTGACTTCGCCGCGAGGTGAACTATGTAGTGTCCATTGTATCTTGACAGACGGCAAAATAAGGAACTAAGTTTAAATGTACTGAATTTGACATATTGTTGACGTTTACCTTCACAAGCAGCGCCGCCATGAACAGCAAAGAAACGCTGGTCACTCTGTATTCCAAGTTCAAATCTCCGTCGGCACCACAAAGGTTGGGGTAAAAAGATCATTTGCACATTTGTAAGTTGACTCTAAGCTGTGAATTTGGATTAGAATTCTCGAGAAAAGCATGTTTCTCGTAATAAATTCAAATTGTTTCCATGCCACAGCATTGGCCACGGCAATTGCTTCAAACAGTCCACGGAGGGAAACGGGCCAGTAGGTATGTAAATTTTTGAAAGCTCTAGACTAACAACCTGTCACTAATTATGCGCTGTTGTTTTTCATGTTTATTCTAAATTCTAAGCATGAAAGCAACATGCTTCAAAAGCTCAAATACTATAGAGATAGGTACTACTTATTATATTAAAAGATTAATAAATAATATTAAGAAGATAATAAGTAAAAAGAATATTGGTTACAGTTTATTTTGTCCATTGCTTTTGGTGGTAGAGTCGTTAAAGAAAAAAAAGCCTTATGCAATCCTGTACCTACCTATTACATGTGTACCGTTTTTGTAGTTTCTACCTTTTCTGATTTTCCTATAAGTACCTACCTACACAAAAAGTTAAAGGTCTTACCGCTTTTAGTTGTATTAGCTAAAACATGATTAAATTTATGGAAAATAAATTTAATCATGGATTTAATCATTTTCAATCTTTTGTACTAAGTTTGTAGTACCTAACAAATAATAACATATTTTACAAATAATAACGGTTATACAACCTCCCCAAAGAAATTATTGTTAAGTTTTTAACGGAATTTAATTAGTTTATATTTATTTTAATCTCTAAACTAAATTATTTCGCGTTGGTGGTGTTGGTGCCGTCGGCAAATTGAAATATTACTAAAGTGATAGAATTTTCTCACAGAATTACTAGATCGTTACGTGCATTCATTCATACCTAAATCGATTTTATATACTTCATTTTGTAACAGTCAAAGATAAATACTTTTTAGGAATGTTTAAAAAAATCCAGAAAATCAATCGAAACGCGGTCCTAATAAGAAAAAAATGCAAAATTATTTTAACTTGTCAGTTTAGAATATTGGCAAAACAAGATTAAAGAAAGTTAAATGCTAAAAACAAATGACAAACGAACATAATATTAAACTTCACAGCTAAAGGGCCCACCCGCGCCTACATAAATCTTGCCAGTATCACTTTTATTTTGCATAAATAAAACTAAATTATAACAGCCCTTTGCAGCGACCAGTAGCCGCCAGATAATATTGTAACCAATAACAAAAAAAAAGTGTAAATGTTAAGAGAAAAAAGGATGTATATCAAAGAAGAGCCGCGGTCACGTAGAGCGTTATGACGAACAGCGGGTGTTACTGCCTCTGCCTGGCGAGAAATTAAAAAAAATGCTCGATTAAAATCCAAATGAAATCGAATAGATTTACGAGATTTCAATTCTATAAAAAAGTAGAACGAATTCGCTAATCTTACCGACGGTTATGTGCCGGTAGTTTTGAACTGTAGGTACATTAATCCTTATTGCGTTAAGTAATTTATTGCTTGCGTGTCCCATTAACCTATTAACAATAAAAATTTATAAGCAATGCAATAAATGTCTCACAATTCATCGCTACTGGACTTTGTTGGCTGAGATTGAACATACTTAATTTTTCTAATAAAGATGCAATCTTGAATTTATTAAAATAAGTCTTATTTACAGCGTTGAAAAACCGGTTACTATTATCCCATAGATCCCTAGTTCTATCCTAAGATCGTTCTATACACATTCGTTATCGACATTGAAGTTAACTTTCGATTTTACTAATACATATTAAACTCGACACGTAGGTCAAAGTTGTTCGGGCTCATCGACTGCCACGATGCTTTATGCGGGACCATTCACAGTATCGACTCATTTGTAACATTTATCCATTGTTATCGACACAAATTAAACGTTATTGCAGCAGTAATGCAGTTAATGTTATATGACATGATTAATAAAGATGTCTGGCGCTGGCACAGCCAAGTCTGATGTTTCATATTTAGCACAATCCTTAGTAATAATAAATGTTATTTTTAAACTATGTAAATAACTTGGGATTATGATCTTCTTTCTTTTTCGTGTGGTTATTGACTAACCTGATGTCAGAGTTTATGCCGCCCATGGGCCTCTGACTTGGCTTCACATGCCGTCGAGAAATATATCTGTCAGGCATGCCGGTTTCCTCACGATGTTTTCTTTCACTGTTTTTAAGCAAGTGATAATTATACAATACGCACATGAATCCGAAAAGTCAGAGGAACGCTGCCTTGGGTTCGAACTCGAGACCTATGACTTGGCAGACGGTCACTCCACTGGCTATCACTATGGGATTATGATGGAAGGCTGTATCAGGATACTGCAACACATGTAGATACATTAAAACTGTACACATATTTGACGTTGCTGTAACTTTTTTTGTTATATTTTTGAAAATCTGCTACATTAAAACTTGTCCTTCAACTCGTTACTCCAAAACTCATCACCTTTATAACACCCTTATCGTCCCAATAAAGTCAGCGTCCATCCATTAAAGATACCTCTTGCTTTCAAGTTGAGACGTCGACCGGCGAGGTCCGGCCGCCCGAGCCGGCGGCGGCTGCCATAACACCATTGTGTCAGGCCATTCATGGCACCCACTCAGATGCGGTAGTTCTCCATTGATACCGACACAGAATTAATAAAACTATTGACTGTTAAGAAAAAGTTACTGCTAAAATATTGCTGATTGAACAGCGATTAGGGTCTCTTGTTAAGATAGAGAGAACTTAAAAAAGTGTCAAAAATAATTGAAGCACTTCGATTAATAAAATGTACACTCTTATGTGACTAACACTTAAAACACGAAAAATAACATAAAAGGGCGTATTAAGCAATTAGAATATTTCAAAATGCATTCTTCGTCCTTCCGTACGGTCAGTGGCGAAGCGCCCAGCTCTTTGTAAAATGCCGCGGCTATTAAAGAGCGATTAAGCCGACCGTCGGGCTTGCCCCCGAGACTATGTGGCTCCCACTTTCGTTTTTACAACTGTCTAAAATCGAACCCGACACCTGATTGTGCCGTAATCAACGTTGACACGGAAATGAATATGCTTTGTGTTAAAGTGTCGGGGTTTGACTCTCTAAGAGCTAAATGATACGATAATAAATACAATGGACCAGATTTTGAGGGCATTAAATTGGTGAAATAGATTGGATGATGTTTATAAGTGTTGATGACGGCGAAGAAGACAACTATGCATTGTCTTAAATTGTTTCAATTTATTACAGCAGTCATACTTGTGGATGATCTTCAAATACGACCTTCCGACGATACGTTTGGTGCAGTGGCTGGGCGATTGGCTTCTGTTCTACGGGTCGTAGGTTCGATTCCCGCACGGAACAAATATGTGTATGGCCTACAGATAGTTGCTCCGGGTCTGGGCGTGATACAGGAGAAATTCTAGTGTGGGGCAATGTTTAAATGATAAATAAATGATTTTTATTTCTGCAAATAAATCCGTTACAGACACTTTTACAAGTCAATGCAATGTTTATAAAAAAAAAGCAGCAGTAATACTTGTGGATGAGCTTCAAATATCCACGCAATAATATAGTATGAAAGTGACTCTGTCCGTATGTTTACAGCGTTTTCACAGCTGATCTACTGAAACTAATTTTGATGACCTTTGCCAGATGTAACTTGGTACCTAGAGGATATAGAGTACTTTTCAGTTTGTTTTTTTTTTCGCTGAAGACTCTTCAGGTCTCGCCAATAACTGCCCGATTACGTACAAACGGTCCTCAAAGACCATCTACAAGCTGTCCAATAGAAAAAAAATGGAAATTTTAAATTTGTATACGAGGGCAGCCGCGAGCTCAGATTAGTCACAATAAATTTAAAAACTTTTCCATTCTAATAAGCCTCATAAAATACGGGATACGTGTGGTCTTTAAATTATTTTCTTCACAATAGCACCGTAACAATCACAGTATGCGGTATGCGAATAACTATGCGTGGCGGGTAGGCAGTTAGTGTGTAACTAATGTAACACTAGAGATTTTGATGAAATGACGTCGATTAGCGACACGGAAGCTTTTGAAGAGATGATGTCATAATGTATGTAAACAATTAGATAAAGGCGATTGACGAATTTATTATTAAATAAATATTATTGGGGTTTGGGACTACCTCGTTGGTCTAGTGGTGGCAAGCGCGACTGCTCATCGTGAGGTCCTGGGTTCAATCCCCAGGTCGGGTAAAGTGTTATTGGGTTTTTCCGTGTGGAATTCCTCAGTAGCAGCCCGGAGTTTGGATTTGTGCCCGGTTGATGGCAATAAGCACGCACAACAATATTAGATGGGACTTAAAACGTAACGGCGAAATGAGGATATTACTACATCTACTACCTCTGCGCAACCCTTCGAGGAATACAGGTGTGATGTTATGTTATTGGGGTTTGCAGAAAAAAACATTTGTTCTAAGAATGCGCGTTAGCATTGTCTAAGGGCCCAATGACACATTTCCAGTAGGTATTTATGAATAGTTATTAAAATGTGATGAAACAAATTGTGAAAATATAGCCAATAAGTCATTGGTCGAGTAGTTATATTTACACAGTTCGAGTTAAAACATGTTAATAATAATTGAAGACTCGCCCTACACTAAAGTGTAAATTAAAAACAAGATTATTTTTAATTTTATTACATTTAATAAGACGTAAAATAGAGAAGCATAACAATACTAATTGGACACCGATATTCTATTGCCAATACGTCTTCCTAAGTGTAATAACTTAGACATTTTACTTAGACAATAAGTGAATAGCTCTCAGTAGAATTTAATTGCGTATTACTTTAAACAAATATTTAAGACCGGTTGTAATACTATTTCTGACATGATATTCTACAACTGTGTATAATTAAAAAACATTATATCTTTATATAAGCCGACCACTGCTGAACATGAGTTTCCTACATGCAATGATGGCGAGAGAATAATGCCACAATCGCCACGCTTGACAAAAAGATTGGTGATTACTTCCATAATGGTCTAGCACCTTTTACGACAGCCATGGGAAAAGTGGTAGTATGTTATTCATTAGTAACCACATCGCCAATTCTAACTAGAGATGAACAAGCGGGTAAATACTCAAATAATACTCGATAAATACAAAAAGTTAATTAATACTCGATTTTACTCTATTGAGTTTATGAGTATTTCGAGTAAGAACCCATGATTACAACCAAAGAACGTAACATAAAAACATAATCAGCCCATTCCTGCAGGGCACGGACCTCTTCTCAGAATGAGAAGGGTTTAGGCCTTAGTCCACCACGCTGACCTGGTGCGGGTTGGCAGACTACATACACCATCGAGAACTTTATGGAGCCCGCTCAGGTGTGCAGGTTTCCTCACTATATTTTCCTTCACCGTTAACGCAAGTGATCGATGATCTGCACATGAATTCGTAAAGTCCAAAAATCAAAGAATGTATGATCTCAAAACTTTAAAGTCCTCCAAAGACTTATAAACGATTTTTTATTTACGATAACCACATTAATGTAGAATTATATCTACATATAATATAAAACGGGCTGTCAATAATCTCTGCGCGTCAAATCGGATCTCGGCATTAATTTAATAAAATTAGCATACTTATAAGAATCTCGACGCTTTTGCAAGACACTTCAAAGTGCCGCCGGTCTCATTAAGTATAACTTTAATACGACTATTTATGACGTAATTCTCGTCATTTTATGGCACATCATGGCTACTTACTAAAATTATATTAACTAGACCCGACATCAAAATTGGGTTTTTGTTAAAAAAAAACTTATTAGTGATGTGGATGATAAAAAGTGAGAGATTTATTTTTTAATTTTTGTTTTGGAGTTAAGCCTTTAGTTTTTGTTTATGGCCAGTTATGAATGTTATGATTATGATGTGTAATCATTCGCAGTTTTCATCGTAGTCGCTTTTATTCTGATTATGATAAAAATATATGCTTTAGCCAAATAAACTGAATACAAATTTAGACTTGATAGTTGTTATAATCTGAAATCTGTTTGTAGGTATTTGTTTTTAAAATATTCTTTAAAATTTGGTCTATAAGTTGTACTACAGACTACTATCCGCAAATCGAATTGCGAATACTGTGTTCTAACCGGCCAGTTAATAAATAAAGATTTATCATCACAAGGCCTAGTAATATCGTAAAGTATTCGATAGTATTGGTTTTTATAATTATCTCTAATCGCCAGTGATCGATGTTCTTGTTTCTATTTCTAATTCATTCGTTAATGTAAATGGTAGTTATGTATGAAATTTAAATTTTAAGTGAAAAGGATTTAGAACAGGTGTTTTTTAAAGAAAATTAATGGCGTCTGATGAATTGATGTTGTGTTAAAGTTGTTATAATTGGCAGATTCGATTCGCGATTGATTTTAATTAAAAAGTTAGCGTATAGTTTAGAAACAAAAATAACGTAGAAGATGTTTGTTAGAAAACAATGAGAATGAGACACATTATTATCAACTTTGCGCATTATAATAATTATGAGTGTATTACGTACTATTTCAGATTTGTATTTTTTTTATCAAATCCAAAAGACAGTTTTGTCGCTTTTAATTTATGCAAAATGTCGTAAGAAATTAAATGTAAGAAAGTAAAAGTAAGAAAGCAATTGACTAAACCCCTGGTATATGTAGGTACTTAAAACTGGGACAATATCAAAAATATGTGTCTGGGCTCGAATCAAAGAGGCCGCGGCACAACATGCTCGTCATATTTAAAACACATTACCTCATGATTGGGGCTAGTTTAAAAACGATAATGTGGCTGTTAGCCCCGGGCTATTGGGGAAGAGGTCTTATTGGTCTCGCGTGGAAGAAAACGACATTTATAAGGGTTGTCAACTGTGAGTTTTGGATACATAAGATCTTGAATCTTCTTTATTGTATCCATCTTCTGACTTGGATCATTAAAAAAGCCTTAGAGCCATATTAGACTATCATAGAAATATGATCACTAATTTTTATATAAAGAACCTATGACGGTACAATAACTACTGTACATTTATGATTCATATTGTCTATGATCATAGTTAGGGGATCCTATTTGACAGCAAGCATACAAATATGATCACATCTGCCTAACCTTAAAAATGGCGTCAAAATGACAACGGAAAACACGGCTAAATCGGTATCCATCTTAATTAAGTATGACGTTTATATGATCATAAGTGTAATATGTAAAAATAAGGAACAGCGTCATTTAACTATGATCATAGAATTTGACAGATATGAAATCATATTTCTATGATAAATATATCATAGTGTAATAGGGGCCTTATTGAAAGGACACTGTTCAAGCAAATTTTTACCTACATAGCCTTTAAAATTGTTATATAGGATTACGAATTGGCTTGTTCCTGATTTTGACCTACGGAAATTAAATAATCAGCAATAAAAGGCGAAAATATTAACTGTGAAAAAATCTTTAAATCTAGTTAGGTGCGAGATGATCGGTTACGTTTCAGACATTTTTTTCCCAGACGCTAGGTAATAGTTAAATTTCTAAATCCAGCTTGTTAGTCGTAATTTCGCCTTTTTTAATAGGTTAGTTAGGATTTGAGTACAAGTGCTATCATTAACTAATTTTACGGTTTAGTAATCACCGAATTTAAACTCTCAATAAAAAAGTGCAGTTTCGAAAGTTGTTCCTGAGTGAATTTTTGTTAGATTTTATTAATGACACTCGCTTAGCAAATAAATTGCAGTGCAGTTAAAATTGATATCTTTTAATCCATTATTCCGCCATTTTTCTAATGAGATATAGGCAGATGAGTGTGAGAGAAGAGTTTGATACCTTTTTAAAAGAATGACTACGGAAAGCTCTGGTTTAGAAGGTTGAAACTAGAGTGAGGAGCTTTTCTTTACTTAAAGTAGGTATTTTAGAACCACGTTCCTCCAGTAATAATCTTTTTTTAAACGGTTTTAGTTAGCTTCACATCTTATATTTGTTTGTTTGATTCAAATCTTGCGACAGATTTTTCAACTACTTCTGCTTAGCCGATTCTCCTAAAACTTCGCACACAAATTAAATTCCCATGACAATACAACATTATAATAATTTCAACTTTCAATCCTCAAATCTTGATGCTGCAGTAGTACCTACTACTAGGGGTAGATAAAACCGTTTAACTTCAAATATATTATATTTTTATTCATTAATACACATATACATACATACATAAACTCACGCCTTTTTCCCATAGGGGTAGGCAGAAACTATAGAACGCCACATGCTACGACTCTTACATACCCCTTTCGCTTCATCCACATTCATACATCTTGTCATACACGCACGCCGGTTGAGAGTACTACGCACCTGACCTTTGTGAAGAACATCACCAATAACATCGCTGTATGTCCTTCTAGGACGTCCTCTACCGGCGTTCCCATTAACATCCGCCTTATGAATTCCTTTTGTTAATCGCCGTTCACTCATTCTCTCAACATGGCCAAACCACCTAAGCATACTCCTTTCAATTTTTGTCACTACATCATCTTTTAAACCGCAACTTTGTCTAATCTCTTCATTTCTCAATCTATCATTCAAAGTTACACCGCACATACTTCGCATGGAACGCATTTCCACGGCATTTATTCTACTTTCATGCCTCTTCTGCCACGACCAACATTCACTTCCATGCGTAGGTAGGTACCAACACACCATAAATTACATTTTTAAATATTTCTACAAAAAATATAAAAAACATTAAAAAATATCAAAAATAGTAGCCCACCGGCATTGAAAACAGGGTCTAAGCTACCGGTGGTCAGGACCTCAGAGGGAGGAACTTCCTACCAATACACGCCGTGTCCAGAAGTACCGCTTTCTGTATCAGGCCCTTGGCCCAGCCGCCCAACGAGAGCCTCATCAGATGTTGGTCGAGGCTCTCGACTCTTAACTTAAGCCATTGGCCGTAACGACTATCGGCACAACTACTGCTGAGTCAACCTCCCACATTTCGACAACCTCGTGTGCTAAGTCTTGATACTTAATTTCTTTATCTTTCTCGGCTTTCACAATTATTATCTTTACACTACGTCAATTGAGTTCTAGAAGCTGTGAGCTCTTCCTAATATCTTTTCCTTTAATTAAGATACATCCATAAACCAAAGCCTTAACTAGTTTTAGGATAGTTTTTATCAATAATTGCGCAGTTATAACATCAGATAGTTAGAAAGCGGACATGCCATGGTGTTAGTTTCACCCGCGGCTCTAATATGTTAATTATAGTGATTGGACCCTCATGGCTTGTTTGGTGTTCACTTAATTGGCAGCTAATCGCCGGTGATTCGCGAACCTATTTAAAAAAATTATATAATTAATGCTTTCACGTTGTATTTTTAAGGCAAGTGTGAGTGCAAATCGTTTTTGGTTTTGCGTACTTAATGTGTGGTCTCGATTGCGTTGATCGTGACTTTTGAATTACTAGTAAATGTAGGTACTTGAGATGTATATTATTAGTATACCAGGTTCACATGATTCGATTCTAGTTGATCAAATGATTTGATCAACAAAATTAGAAACGTTTTTTTTGCTTCAATTTCATTGAAAGTCTGTTCAGACAGTTCAAATCGCATGCGATTTAGCAGTTGATCAACTAGAATCGAATCGTGAGAACCTGGTGGTATTATGATCCAACAATCGAAGCAGAGTTCCAAGTTGAGTTGTTATATTGAAAAGAAAGTAAAAGAATAGCAAACATAACATCACGCTCGTATTCCCCGAGAGGTTGAGCACTTTGGGCAGAGCTGTTTAGTAACACCCTCATTTCGCCGCTATGTTTAAGTCCCATGCAATAAGAGGTCAAATCCAAACTCCGGGCTGCTACTGAGTAATTCCACACGGAAAAACCCAATAACACTTTGCCTGACCTGGGGATCGAACCCAAGACCTCACGATCAGCAGTCGCACTTGCCACTACTAGACCAACGAGGCAGTCAAGGCCAGCAAATCATGTTAAAATTATAAATACCTATTAAACCTTAGATTAATGATTGGTCTCCACTGCGCTCTAACTAGATACCGCTCTATCCACTACCAGGTTCACACGATTCGATTCTAGTTGATCAACTGCCAAATCGCATGCGATTTGAGCCGTCTGAACAGACTTTCAATCAAATTGAATCAATTTGAAGGAACAAAATGTTCCAACTTTTGTTTATCAACTAAAATCGAACCGTGTGAACCCGCTATAAGAACAATAGCTCCTTGAATGGACGCGGCAACTCAATATCGACATTTGCAATGATCTTATTTCTTGTAGTATTGTTTTTAGATAGTTTTACCACGCAAACGGACATTACCTAGGATTATGAGCAGTTTAATAGAACATGCGGCACATCAACATCACACATTGGTTGCAACACTCTTTGGTTGCAACGAGACTAACTCGAATAGTAGTAGTAATAATTGTCGCATTAGTACAACCGACGGCGCGGCAGTATCTGGTTGGAACATGTTTCGAGCGCAGTGGAGACCAATCATTAATCTAAGATTAAAAAGTATTATCATCAAATTATTAATCTAAGATTTTCTTTTGTTATTTCATCGGCTGAATCAGTATCTAAATAAGAGCATTCTATAATGTTTTTATTTTCTAAAGGTACGGGTTTGGTTATGCCCGTGGTCATCACGCTGGACTTTAGTGACCGCACAAAAATAAGTGAGTGAATGAGTAATTTTAACATTTCGTTCTCAGATCAGTCATTCATTGTTGGCTATGTGACGTGACAAGTATATAATTTAGTATAACGGCCGAGTTTCCAGCCGGAGCGGCAGGGTGCGCCACCGGCAACACGACATTGTTCAGCGACACAGCGCGGCCGTTTAGCGTGACTGCGAGTTGTTAGTGTTGCGGTGCAAGTTTGAAATAAAGAAGTTCTTGAAATATCTAATTTCAAAAACCTTTTGACTTTTGAAATAATTTCTTACCCGTCAGGGACATTAAATTTGCTCATATTTAGCCGCATTTGTTTAAACTGGAAGCCTACCGAGCCAGGCAAGAACCCATTTAATACTATCTACATCTGTCCTCCTGTATGTGTGTGAGATCATGGCCATTTTTCTTAAGCATACCTACTCCCAAGAAAGACGTCCATAATCACGTTTACCCATACGGTCGTCTAGTTTATAAACGACAAAATAAAAACGGTTAGTTCCAAATATCAAGCAAAAAATATTTTTCTTTGCGTAATCACTAATTACATAAAAATGGGCATAGTTAATTGTGTCTTAGACGTGCCACTGGCGACACGTTATTCAGTGAGAATGAAATTAAACTGTTTAGCGTAAGTGCGTGTCGACGATGTTGTCGTTCAAGTATGAAATAAAGCAAATGTAGTAATTGTCTAGATTTAGACGTCCAGCTATTTATACTACCATAGTTTTATTCATTGACTTTTATTAAACCTGCAATATCATATTTTTTTTAATAGCTACGTATCGCATTGAAGATGGCGAAATAGTTTTATAGATTAAAATTAATTAAATACACCGTTTTACTGATATTTGTGCTATTTTAATACTATAAACTAACATTACGTTAAAAGCAAAGTTTCGGTAGCATTAAAAGGGTTGTACAGTGACATTTCACGTGTTAAATCGTGAGGAAAGGAATGCTTTTAAATTTACTACTCTGTGCAAACGATTGGACTTATCCACAATTATCCAATATCGCACTTTAGCCGTTACTACAACTGTGTGCCAATTACATCGTTAGTTCACTTTAATGAGGCGGCCTCGGGCGCCCGATCATGATCTCTTGTGTACTAGATCACTTAACTACACACATACTTAACATATTCACGTCTCAAGAACCTTATCACTTGGCAACAAAGACGATTTTGCCTTAAGGTGGCTCAATGAATAATGTTGTTACCAAGAATATTAGCAGTTGAAGATAATTCTAGTTCTTATTGTAAATTGCTTAAAGAGGATTTTAGTTGGTCATAAGAGTTGTAAAGTTTCCGCTCTCACGGATAAGCCGCGTAATTTTTCTCTGTATCTGTATGTACATACCTACTTTAGCACACAATCGCTTTTAGCTTAGACAGAGAACAAATTATATAAGGTTTATGATTTTTCTTCGTCAAACATCTACTGATTCTAATTTATTTTATAGGAAGATTTTAATGCAAATAGTAATTTTATTGGTCAATAAAATATCACTGACGTTTTCGTAAATCTACGATCTTTAATATTCCCTTGACATATCGATGATAGTTATGAACCAAGTAACATATCAAATTAAGAATTTAAATGTCATTTGTTAGATACTAAAGTGTTTAAACATTTCTGATTATTTGTGACTGTCAAATTATAAATAAGTAGGTATCCAATAATACTAATTGGCAACAAAATAGTGTTTATTAGTTTATCTTAACTATATTTCACTAACAATACTTAGGTTAAACACCAATACAAATACATAATTTAATTTGTAAGGAGATAACTGACAGCCTGTAATTTTCTGCAGTTAAGTCTAATAAGGCATGTCAGCCGTTTATGCACATTGTATCCTAGGTCACGGAGGCAATGGGTGTCGGAAAGTCAAATATATTAACATAACACAATATTGCTAAGTGGATAGGTTCATGAGGTTGATCTTACTCTATTCTGCTTCTTATGTTAGGAAAACTGTAGGAATTATAAAATAATTCCTAAGCCTCGGCCTCTGAAAGACAATTTTTTTTAATCTGTGGTCAAATCACATGTCAACGAATGTGATTGGTCGACCAAAATACTAACAACCAATCATATTACTTGACATGATATTTGACAGTTAATTATTCATTTTTGCGTTGATCACATCACATAAAAGATTTTTATTTTAAAATTATTGATTACATGAGTGATTATACGAGCCCGTAAACACTTTTAAGTATGTACTTTAATGAGGAAGTTGAATTCCACATTTTCATCAATACTATAATTAAGTACAAATCAATTAACACGCCACATTAACTTACAAGTAAAGAATAACGTAATATTTTTCATCGGAGGTCATATTAATTACCTTATTACCGGCCGGTGGCTCAAAATAAAAATGGCTCCTCTTTATCCAATTACTTGTTGTGGAGCGTGTAATTGTGTAAGGTAATTTACTTGTCGCATGTAATTTGACCGTAAGTTCTTTACCATATTGGCTAGTGTTGCCGGTAAAAAAAAAGATACAAGAACTCCCCGTGCATTGCGCTCATTAACGCTAAAAAGGTTTGAGTCTTCGATAATAATAATTTTTTATTTATTTAAAAATAGAATGTTAATTTAACTAGGGCCACAAAACAGATAGGTATAGAAGTCAATCACCAATCACATGTATGTACTTCACTTTTCATACCTACGCTCAGCGGTCGCTCTATCTATATATCTATCTCAAGCGCATGGCACTCGCGCTCGCACTCACTCGCACCCTAGTCCCAAACAGTCCGAGATATCGTGTCCGTGAGCAGTGTCTATGTGTGCGTTGCTCGAGCGCACTTGTATGTAGATTCACTTCTGTACCTATCTGTTTTGTGCTAGGGCGCTAAGAGACGCACAATATTTTATCGAAAGTATTAATTTATTCTAAGTTTATTTACTAAGATGTCTAAAACTGAAGGATACAATTTTTACAGCATCAATAAGGAATTAAAGATGATTTATTGGTAGACCACACAAAATATACTACGACGATTAAAAGTTAACACCATTTTATAAATAAAATATTTTACTATAGAAATTCGTAAGAGACTACACAATGTAAATTGTTAAATGGCTAAAAACCAAAATAACTATGGAAGATCCGACCTAATATGATTTGGAAAATGAGCTTTTGCGAAATAGTCCGAGAAAAGGCTATAAAAAAATAAAAATTGTCATCCCGCGTAGACTGTTCTTATCGGGGAAACGCTAAAAGAGGCCACGACATACCGAACACTAGTCAATCTTTTTAATAAAATTAATATACAGGGTGTAAACGAAATCATGTAATTCCTTCAAACCTCTTAATTTACTGCTGACATAGATTAACCCGGCACGGTATAGGTACTTTTGGATTTAATAAAAAAAAAAATTACAAGAAGTAAACATGCGTTCTTAACGTGAGACATTTTAGCTCCCCGAGCGAATTGCGCTGTTATCGCTCGACGCGCGGTCATTTAAGTCGGTGCGCTAAAATGACTCACGTTAAGAACACATGTTTATTTCTTGTAATTATTTTTTTATGTAATCCAAAACGATCATGTTCAGGGTTATCTATGTCAGCAGAACACCACGAGGTTTGAAGGAATTACATGATTTCGTTTACAACCTGTATAGTAAGTAGCCTTGTACCCCGGCGCGGCCTGTTACTTCACGTTCACCATAAATATACGCCATTAATAACATTGTTTTAAGTACTCGTAGGTGCTTAGCGGTGGGTAACAACATTAAAACGTAAACGTAAGGCTAAATAACCGCTTATTAAACACTACATAGAATAATGGAAATATTATCTTCTTAGTATGAATTGCGTAGGATATCTTTAACCATTCACTAATGGCCGATTCCAATAATTTACGAACCGTTATTGGTTATAATTGAGATTTGAGACTCTTGTATCTTTATCAATAACTAGCTTATCTTCACGGCTCCGCCCGCGTTAGAAGTTTTATTCCAGTAATAAATATAGCCTATGTTACTCAGTGATAATGTAGCTTTGTAACGGCAAAAGAATTTTTGAAATCGGTCCAGTAGTTTTTAAGTTTATTCGTTACATACAATAATACAAATCTTTCCTCTTTACAATGTTAATATTAAGTATATATAATATTAGAATAGATGAAGCAAAGAGGCCATAGCTTTGCATAGCAGACCCTCCCATATGAAAGTAGCTATCACAGGTAAAATTAGCTTACGACTCTATTTATATGCCCAGTTTGAAAATAAAGAATCTACCATTGGTAAGCAAAACGATTCGTTTTTTAATTAATGGAGTCGCATTAATTCGCATTAATGGAGTTCATCAACATTTAGCCTTGTTCCCAACAATATTGGAGTCGACTTCCAGATGTAGTTAGTATTTCAAGACCGTGTAAAGTACCAAACACACTAGCAAGGTTTATTGCGCAAGTTGACTTTTCCAACCGACTTTCAACTGTGGACGCACCCGCAGCAAGCAGGCGCGGTCGAACCCAAAGATTGGGGGGAAGGTCATATTAAGAGTAAACACAGTTGAGCACATGAGAATTTACTGAACTCTTTTTTTGTAAATGATCTGTTTTTCGGAGGTTTGTCAGTTTGACGTGTACGATTTTGGGGGGGTCATGACCCCTACGATCTGCCCCCCCTCAGAACGCCACTGGCATCAAGTCTACGAACTAAGGGCCAAACCACATCTGACGGAAGACACGTCGCCGTTCTTCCGTCGGTACACATAATTCCATATAAATACCTCACACCGTACACATTTGACCGAAGATGCGTTACTAAAATTCCTCGAGTAAATTATGCAGCGGAAGATCTGCGACGTATCTTCCGTCAGATGTGGCTTGGCCCTAAGCGAGCACTTGTTGCAATAACTTGCGCAATTTATTTGCTAGTGTATTTGTTCCTTTACGGATAAGGCTGATCCATTGATATAACATTATTGTCTGTCTGTTTGTACAGACACAATATATATACATATTTATTTGAAATACTGCTATGACAAATACGTCATGACGCAATTTTATGTTAATATAAATCAAATATTAGCACATTCATGTTTATTCTGTAAATAAATATAATTTATATTGTCTTGATAATTGTCGTCGAGATGGAGAATCTGTTTACGATGAACAAGAATTACCTAATGTCATTATCGTAACCATATAGGTTATAAATATTCATGATAAAATCTTGCTGTCTGGCCAACCATCTTCCGGGGAGAGTGAATAATCATGTACCTAGATGATGTAACAGCATCTACGTAAAGCATAATTAGCCCATTACTGTCCTACTGCTGGGCACGGGCCTCTTCTCAGAATAAAAAGGGTTTATGCCTTAGGCCACCACGATAGCCTGGAAAGGACCCTGGAGGTTTTTCATTTTCCCGCAAATGATAAATCAAACTCTGATCTCTCTCGGTACATAAATACGAAAAGTCAGAGGTCCGGATTTGAACCCAGATCCTTCTGCATGGAAGGCTGACAGTTCAATCGCTAGGCTATCACTACATCTTCCTATACATACAATTAAGCAGACACAATATGGCCTTTTAAATACGGAACCTAAAAGGGTGACAATCTACTTTAATTGTGGACCAATCGAATAACCGTCAATAATAAAATGTCATAGGTGCACATATCCCTGGTTCTTATGGCCAAAATCGAATCAATTTGCTTACCAATGGTGGTATTTTATATTGTCAAACTGGACATATTAAATAGACTTGTCAGCTAATTTTCCTACTAATATCTATTAACGTATCCTCCTCGCGTCGTGTTCCTCATTACTGAGGGTCGTGATTCCCCCATGCAATCATTTTTTCTCTGACAACCTTGCGCCACCTGTGCCTGTCTTTGGCGATGTGGAATGCCTCGTGGAGTTTGGTGTCTAAAGCTTTCCGGATCTGGTCAGACCATCTGATAGGGCTTCGACCCCTGGAATATTTGCCGTTCATTTTGCCAGTTACCATTAGTTGCTTGAGGTTATGGCAATCTTTCCTGGCAATGTGACCAAAGAACTCCAATATCCTAAGGAGACAGATGGCAGACAGCCTGGTTTTAACATTTATCTCCTGTAGGATGGACGCATTGATGCAGAAGGCAGTCCACGGAATATGAATTAACGTATGGGAGGGTATATTAAGCAAACTATGGGGTCTTTGCTTCATTATTGGTAACGCTACAAGAGTCTTAATTTCAACCAGAATCGGTCGATAATATATTTTTTGAAAATGTCTGTTACCAATGCGCTGCCATTTGGTTGACGTTTCAGTTCCGTAGCGATTGTAGATCAGAATGCTCTTTGAATAAATTGTCTTCATAGTTAATGCATCTATAAAAAAAAAGTTTAATCGATAATTGATTCATCAATTCATGTAAAGTTCTGTTTATAATTACGGCATACGACGTTGATGCATATTTATGTATAATAATAGTCATAATTAAAATTATTAAGAGGCTATACGGATAGCATTAGGAAAAATATCTCATGAATTCAAAAACAGGTTTACCTTTTAACATTTTTAATTATTATATACTTATGTGGTAGACAAGTATAAATTGCAGACAATAACTAGTTCAGGACAATATTAGAGAATTTTCATCATACATTAACGGCTTACTAACTACTTAGACGAACCTTTTTTATACTAAAAGAGCAATGTACATTGTAAAGGCGTCTAAACCACCCTGTATAATTCTTCGACTTTGCGTGTCTACGTCACATAAGTTGATCGTAAAGATGGCTGACGTGACACGCACGTTTGATAATAAGGGCTGTCGTGAACTAGATTTTTTTATTTGCTTTTTTTAACAAAAACAATGTTCAACGTTGAAAAGTTTATTTTTTATGGTGTTTAAATATTGTTGTTTTTATTACAACTTGTTAACAATGAAGGTAATGACAGCTAGGTGTTGTAATTAATCCTTGCGAGGTTTATTTTACATTTGGTTTTGTAACAAAAAGTTATAAAGTATCAACATTTTTTCAGTTACGTTTAGTGCTCTAAACAAAACAAAAATACTGATAAAAAACAGGAATAAGAGGAAGAATGATCTACTGTTTTCCAAAAATTCTTCTTCAATTAATTTTAGCACTGGTAACCCTGTTATCCCTAGGGGAACGTAGTAACAAAGCCAATTACTCCCAATAGTATAATAATCGTTAGCAAAGATGCGAGTTAACGACGCACCCCGCTTGTAAAGGTTACCTAGTTTTGCATAAATTACATATGCTTGAGATACGCGTGGCTATTTGATAGGGGAGGAGCGGTTTAAAGATCAATTTCGTTCTTATCTATAAGTAGATAATATGATCAGTGTGTGAATATGTGTGTTAATGTAACAATGTAATGTTTGGCGACACGTTTGGTGCAGTGGCTGAGCAAAGATTTGTGTCTGTAAACGCACCCACGATACAGGAGAAAACCTAGTGAGGGGCAACGATTCTCAAGAAAAAAAAACAGTGTGTGAATGTAACAGTGTGTGAATGTGACAGTTTATGAATGTAGTAGTGTGCGAATGTGACAGTGTATGAATGTAACAATGTTTTTGGTGTACCTAATCTTCCTCTTAGCCTTTTCCCAATTATCTTGGGGTCAGCTTCCAGTCTAGCCAGATGCGGCTGAATACCAGTATTTTACACAGAGCGACTGCCATCAGACCTCCGCAACCCAGTAACTGGGCAATGCCGATATCCTAAGGTTAAACCGTTTGTCAGACTTTCGGGCTTCTGACTACCCGTAACGACTGTCATAGGTATTCGTATGACACCCGGGACCGACGGCTTAACGTGCTCTCCGAGGCACGGAGGGGTCTCGATGTGTAACAAATGGTCACCCATCCACGGACTGACCGCGGCAAGCGCAGCTAAACCTCACAAACCTTTTTGGTGTACCTAATATGTTATTTTAACATAGAGTCACATTTCATGTAAAGTCAAATTTAATGTTAGACGTGATGCAGGTATTTTTTGACTACTATTTATTTTCTAAGATAAAATAACAATATTATGTACAATAAGGTGGTTTCTGAGAATGATAGGTTTTAGACACATAATCGTAAATAAAAAAATCATTTTACGTTGTCTTAAAGCAGACATTAACACAATAGCAACTTCATTAAAATAAACATCACACCTGTATTCGCCGAAGGAAATGCATAGTAACACTCTCATTTCGCCGTTATTTTTAAATCCCATATAATAGGGGCGACCCTATTGCAATCAGTTACTGAGGAATTCCTCAAGGAAAGACCTAATAACACTTTGCCCGACCTGGGGGTCGAACTCAGGGCCTCACGATCAGTAGTCGCGCTTGCCACCACTAGACCAAAAAGGCAGTTCTTCATTATTCATGCTTCATTATTTATTTATATATATATAGTTACTCTAATATTTTCTTACCTTGATGATATTACGTGAATGATACACATACATACACAAACTCACACTTTTTTCCCATGGGGGTAGGCAAAAACTATGGAACGCCATGCTACGACCCTCCTTTCGCTTCATCCACATTCATACATCTTGTCTTACACACATACGTGAATGATATTTTTATTATAACTCCTTACCATAAAAGGTAAAACAACGAAACGCTAACTTCTTTAAATTGCGGCAAGCACAAGGGTTCGTAGGAATATGGAGTATCAAGTTATATCTCATTACAAGTTGTTCCTTCATTACACGTACTCTAATTGATACGGCGAGTTTTCTTACCTCATGTTTTGTGCAACACACACCGGTTCTGTGGCTCGTGTTGTTATATTTTGTTTTATTAAGAATCAAGAAATAATTGGAAGGTTTCCATGTTATTAATTTTCCTTCAATAATTGTCTGTTTTGCCTGTGTCCTTGTTTTCTAGAACAGTCTCTTTGGTATTCGCTGAAACACGCCTACCGATTTTACCTACTGTGTAATCAAGAGAAGTGCAGTCGGCATATTTTTCCTCCCGTAAAACAGCAAAAATTGTTACTCGTTTTAAAATGCTAACCCTCATTCTGCCAGTAAAAATATTATTGCTTAGTATACAAGGTTAGTCGGAAAAGGGGGTACTAAGCCGCGGGCCACATAATGTATCACTGATGATTGTTTTAAAGAAAATGTTACAATTTCAAAATACGTTAAATAAAAGCCATGCAAAATAATTTTTTATTTTATTTTTTTCAAAAATTCTTCATCTCTGCTTTCATTTAGTTACAAATCCATAAAAAGTAGCTTCTAATCCGTGACCCCAAATATGACCTAAAATATAAACACAGCTGATCATAGCTCAGGAATTTAGCATCTTTATTATGAAATCTTTGAACAGCTATTTCTCTTAAACAAATTACTTTTGGGGAAAGTTGTAGAACAAAAGTTATCCATTATTATGGGTAGTTTAACACACTTTCGGCTTAGTGCCTACCCTCTTTCCGACTAACCTTGAATAATTTTTAAAAGCCTTTAAGTTATTTGCCATATACACTAACAAACACTGCTTAATTCCGTCTATCACACAGAACAAAAATCTAAAAACTCCCATTCACCATTTCGCATCATAAGGCAGCGTACACATTAAGATCTCGGAGCCCCTCGCCCGCGCCGGCCACACACGGGTCACGGGGTCGGGTTACCAATTTGCCGGTAGAACAAGATGTTCCGTCATTAAACGCAGCGAATAGCTCTTTATTATCGTTGTGCTCTTTGCTTTATGCCGCAGTTTCACTTGTGTGGGATACGAGTTTCGTTTAGAACGATTTGTTTGTTGGATTGAGTTTGAGAAATTTTTTTTTTTTTTTTTTCGATTTCTAAATATATTTTGTTTGCAAACTTTTTTAACTTCACCTTTAATTTTAACGTATTCAGGTATGTACCTACTTAAGTCATTTATTACAAATAAAGTACCTAACAAATTGAACATATTTACGCATATTCCTTTTATATCTTTATATTTTTCTTAACAATTCTTTCCATCCAAAGGTTGTCTGGAAGAAATTGCTTTAAGCGATAAGACCTCCATTTGTACTGTTCTTAATAACGTGTAATCCTTCTGTTTTATTTCTTTTAATGTACAATAAAGTATATTTATCTATCTTTATTTAAGGGACTACCTACCTAGGTAGTAACCTACACTCTTTTAATTGATACCTATAGTTTTTATATAATTTCCCCATAAAAGCATATTTAAATAATAATATGTCTTTCGTAATTAAGCATTAATTACACACCTAAAGGGCATTTCTTTTTTAAATTAATCTCTAAAATTCATAACTCAACTACTTAAAGAAAATTAAAACATCAGAAAAACTTTGTCCAATTTTGTATACAAGCAAAAACGGACAGTTTGTGTAAACTTCTGAGTAACGCGTACGTGTGGTCGTGACCCTTGGGTTTTTGTTTTTATAAAAGTAAACACACTTGTGCAATAAAACTATTGTCTTGACATTCTGAGATATTGTTTCCTGACTTTTTGTGCAAATGCAGTGGGTGGTATGTTTGAACAGGTCACATTAATTTGTGAGTTGTTTTAGGAAACTAGTGCTATATTTGCCAGCAGTTTTTATAAAATTTATTGTTTAAGAAACGATAAATTCTGTATTTAACAATCGCAGATAGAACTTAGAAGCCTTACTAATTAGTATTACTTATTACATCTTCAATCATGTGATGTAAAACGTTTAAAACGTTTTAAAGTAATTCCAATAAGTGTTGTAAGAACTCATTGTTTGTTCATGATATTCATAAGCGTAAATAACATTACTTTATTTTTATTTGACATATACACATTTAGGTATATAATGTATTAGTACAGATTTATTACACATTACAGACAAATTAGCTGTGAGCAACCTCTCTTATTTCAAGCCGTAATTGCATTTTAAGTATACATGTACATATTTTTTGTATATTCCTTTAGTTAGATACACTTCTCACTTACTGCTCATAAATCAACTTACATTACACAATAATAGTTCAATAAATCAAATAATGGCCATTACATAAAGATCAAGGGAGTACACACAGGCGGGCCGGCAAAAAGGCCGCTTATCAGAACTACCACTTAGTAATATTTCATAACATGATGGCAACATCAGCGTCTGTTTAGTGTTGCCTCATTGCGCGTCTGTCAAAATATTGGCGCCAACCCACGGCAAAAAAGGGCGGGGATAAAGTTATCTAAGATTTTTTATACGTTTGAAATGCGATGCAAAAAAGGTTATGAAGTTTTACCACGTGAGCTTTTTTGTGATGGACATGGAGACGTGAATATTTTTATTCCCCTTCGTGTTTTTAGTGTTCGATATCAGTACGGGGAATTTTCAGTATGAAAAAACTGAGTCTAATAGCGCTAATAAACCAGAAACTGTAATATCTTTGTAAAGACGACCACCATTACTGTTTTTTTTATAAACAAGGTAAAATACGAAAGGTGACTAACCGGGTGTCGTGCAAGGAACGACCATAGAGTAGCCTGTGTAATAGACCAAGTAAAAAGCTAAAAAAATCAAGCAATCGGTACATTTGTAAAAAGTATTAAAACTTATATAAAACGTTTTGTTAAGTACTGCGTTTCAAAAGTTTCATTCAATGAAACTGGAGTCCTTTTATGAAACGTTCACCGTTACATTTAGATGAGTTTACTTCTTAATATTACGCCGACCGTTACACAGGCAAATAACTATCGTAAAAATATAAGTTTATCGATTTAGCCGCTTATCTCCTCTATAGAAGCCCATTTAATCCTTCACTAGATTTCCACAGATTTATTACGCCATTAATTACGTTGGAAACGAAGCTACTGAGAGATAATTTCATTTTAACGGCCTCAATTTGCTAATAGCCACAGCTCATTCATTACGATCGCGATTCAGCACCGTCATACTGTTTTGTTTCCCTTTTATGAAAAATCATCACCGGTGAATGAGTAAGAAATGAGATTTTTTTAAAACACGTATTAATGTCGAATCACCGTCGCGATTGCTTTCGATATTTTTAAATTAGGAACGTTCGCCGGCGCCCTTGTTCTAGCTCACTCGCTAATGAAGATTTCGTATGCGGCCGTCCTTTTTTGTCAGCCATATCTGTTTGTTTTGAACTCACCATCAATTTATTTTCGAGTTTTAAATTAGGTGTGTGTAGCACCGGGCTGTTGTTGTCTCGTTTGGCGCGTAGATGTGGTATCATTCTGTCTCGTTCGCGCGCGTCGCCTCAGTTTGTTTTATGCGTGACGCGCCCCGCCCCTACTTGGTCGGCGGCACGGGCG
The DNA here is from genome assembly GCA_910594945.2 of Amphipyra berbera. Classification (NCBI taxonomy): domain Eukaryota; kingdom Metazoa; phylum Arthropoda; class Insecta; order Lepidoptera; family Noctuidae; genus Amphipyra; species Amphipyra berbera. Next base: position 6,239,062 of record OU343144.1, on the reverse strand, counting down.
GCTGCTTTGACCGGTAGCAGTGCAACTCGTTATCTGTTTTTTCTTTCGGGCGGTGTGTGTCCGGCCTAATATTTGAGTAGGACGTTGAAAAAGTCGTTTTGTGTACAGTGGGAGGTGCACAATGTGTTGTTGTTCCGTTTATTGCCGCTATGCCGCATGCCGCTGCCGCGTTAATCAGCCAATATACGCATCGGTTGGTCGGCAACTTCTTAGGGCCCTTAAACTTGCACATAAATTGATATTATTGAGATAATTCTTTAAGAAGACTTAGGACGCCTTACGTAGTAGATGACTACATTTATTAATTTTGATACCTATAGGTAGGTATCTAAATAAATGGCAAGACATACTTATTCAGTAAATATTTTTAATATTATTTTAATGTTAAGGGTGAATTTTAAATCTCATACGCTCATTTTTAAACAATTTATTTAATTTTAAAAAATCAGTGAAGCAAAAATAACGTTAAAGTTTACGCTCAACCTTGTTCACTTACTTTTTTTTTCATAAAATTCAATTTGCTAAGTCATTTTCTCATGCGTAGTCGCAATTTATAACCCACCCACCAATATACATATTCTGATGTAAGGAACGCACGACAAGCGAGCAGTTTGTCCTCGTTTCGTGGTTTTACTCTGAAATATAGCTTCTAATGAGGGCTAGTTCGTAATTCCAGTGATTTGTCGCCGCGATGTCGTGCGGCCGCGCGGTGAGACGCGCGATCGGACGCGCGATACCGCGGCACGCGACCGTCTCGACGGTGAAACGGCACGTAACTACCCTAATTGTGCCGTTTGTGCCCCCAACTTTGATTGTGCACGGAACTAATTCTTATTTGGTTTTCACTGCGAATAAGTTTAGGGTGTAGCGAAAATGTAAATATGTTTAAGAAAAGTTTATTTTCGTTTGATATTTTGAACTTTAAATTAAGAATTTTAATTCAGTTTTGCTAATCAACTTCTCATAAATTACCAACTGGTACTAAAATTTGAACAAGGCTTGTCATTAATTACGAGTACCTACCTATCATTTTACAAATAACCAAGTCTTAAATAAACAAGTCGCAATTAAACGCCGTTAATCATCATAAACATACAAGAAAATACACTTAATCTAAAACACAAACATTGCGAGAATTTAATTAACGCTGACAAACCTTAACACTTGCGTCAATTATTTTATTAAACAGAATTCAATTTTATGCACTCCTGAACAAAGCCCGAATTATTTCGCAATATCATTCACACATAGCGAGCTTTACGATTGCGAAGCTTTTCAATGCTGCTAATGCTTGAACAAACATGCAAAGATGCATTTGGGTCTACGCAATGTATAGGGTGTTAAGCAACAGTTTATTTAGCGGAATAACATTGGTAGGCTGCCCCTAATCTGTGCTAATGTTAGTAAAGGAAGGGTGATTTGGTACGCTTCAACACGATTGCGCATTTTGTTAAATTTCATTTGGGATGGGGACCAGTTGTAATGTGATTTTTTGTTGCTTTTTGGTTCATTTATTTGACATATTTTTTTACTGTAATTATTCTACTGTATTGTACGGAGGTGAAATTTGAAATAGGGGTGTAACTTAATGTCAGCAAATAAAAAAAGTTGTGTTTAAAGTTAAAAACAAAAAAATATCCAGCATTGAACGCCAGCCAGGAAAAGAATTAAGCCTTATTGGAACTCAAATGTGTACTAAAAGTATTAAAATTACTGCGATTAAAATTAAAGGTAGATAATGCAGTGAGCATTATTATATAACTTTTCAGGTTACCACTTGCCAGCCAGCAAATAGTTGATGTCATGTAGAAATCACGATAATATTGCAAAGTGCATCATATTAAGCAATTTAAAAATAGTTTCATGTTATATAACTAGTAATTATTTGTAAACAGATAAAACAAAATGGATCCACAACATGCTCATTCAATTATCATACGGTATATGCTCAGCAATAGTGTAAGCTATCAGTTATTACATCTGTTGCGTGTGGTCACAAATGTCACAATGTTGTGCTGACAGATCTTATCTGTCATGCAAGTGGTCTTGTTTTTTACGCATTGCCAAGGTTGGCCCAATAATGATGTCCAACGATGAACGACAGAGCTAGCTAATTGCTAAGCAAAGGTATCGAAGGAGATGTCGAAGTATGACAAGAAAAAAAAAACTATAACGACACCAAATGTAAAAGTAAAACAATATAATTTAAGTCGTGTCTTTTTAAAAATCCTTATTTTCAGCTACCGTACACATTTTATACAAGAAACTAACCATAAAAATAACAAATCAGCCAACCGCATAAAAAAATACCTACTACTAAAATCAATTTATCTAAAAAAACACCCCGCATAACTACTAAAACCAACATAAAACTATTACACAACAAAGGACCCAAAACGCAATCCAGTCTCCACAAAAGTGCGTATAAAAGCGTCCCTATAACGTAGTGGTTCGGAAAATAACGGAATAACACGGGCCATGGTATTGTCTCGCGATTGTGCGCGCGCGTTCAGCCGGCAGAACCGCGCCCGGTGTACCCGTGGCTTTATGATCCTTTCGGAATTCATTGCGAAAACTCTGTGAATAGGAAATTTATTAAGCCTATAAAATGTGTCTTTTGGCTGCTGGAATAGTTTTAGGTTATCAATAATAGTGTATGGATGAATGGTTTCTTATGTTGAATCAATTGTTTTTTGACATCATTATTACGATCTTCTTCTTTTCGTGTGGTTAGTGACTAACCTGGTGTCAGTTTATGCCGCCCATGCGTCTCTGAGTTGGCTTCACATGCCGTCCAGAAATATCCCTCAGGCATGCCGGTTTCCTTACGATGTTTTCTTTCACCGTTCTTAAGCAAATGATAATTATACGCACATGAATCCGAAAAGTCAGATGTGCGTGCCTTGGGTTCCGACTCGAGACTTATGACTTGGCAGTCCAACGGTCACACCACTAGGCTATCAATGCTGTGTTTTGTTTTTACGACTAAAAACATAAATAAAGAAATGAATAATTGATTACAAATATTTAGTTGATAGCCGTTTCTTAATTCAAGTTGAATAGAAAAAATGTACATACCTACCTAATATTTTTTTCTTTCATCAAACTGATTAGGTGCGGCAACCGTCCCCTTTCGTTATACACACACTTGTCACTAACAATTAAAATTCCTAAAGAGCCCATTAATCCTCATCAAACTCCATCAAGAGTCGATGACCGCCAATAAAAATCAGTTTTTATCTGATTTGCTTTCCAAGTGTGAAATGCGCACACTTGTGAGAGTCAATGTATTGTGAACGATAGTATTTGTCACACCCACATGGCGAAGGGGGCAATTTATACACCCAAGAACCACACTCGCCGTTTTTATTGCGTCCGCGATTTTTTTTTATATGGCAATGGTAAGAGTGTTCTAAGATCGATTGAAATAAAAGGATAATCGAATATTATGAGATCCAGCAAAGTTATTAACTAGTATCATAATTATGTTTAATAGTTCTATTCATTTAAATTGGTATAGCTACTGGTTAAAAGCGTCCGCCATGATCACACTTGGACGAATACCCCGCTATTTGCGTCGAAATAAATCTCAAAATACTTTACTAACCAATAGACGTAATACATATCCCACCAAAAACATTCTGTAAAAAACTAGCCAAGTCTCTATGGAGCTGCTTGTTTATCTCTAAAAAGTAATGAAATCTATACAAAGTCGTGCCCAGTCTAAGGTTCCTTACTGCGATTTCTTTATTATTATAGTTAATGTTGTGTGACTTGCCCGTTGAAGGGTACACAAGGGTACAAAACCAGGTGCTCCATGACACCATTGCACCAATCTGTCGCCAGAACCGCTACCCATTGACGATGGAAAATTGCCACTCGGAAAACGTTGATTCAATAACCAGTCAATTGTAGGCTTGATAAAGCTGCGTATTTCAATAATACTTATGTATAGGCGAGCCTAAAACAAACAGTATAAAAAAAAACCAGTACATACGGACTTCTAATCATTGATAGAAGTCCGTCTGTACCTGTCCCGTTGACTTGTACCCACTAACGTATAAAGAATGTTCAACGGCCAAGTCACACAACATTAACTATAATAATAAAGAAATCGCAGTAAGGAACCTTAGACTGGGCACGACTTTGTTTAGATTTCATGACTTTTTAGAGATAAACAAGCAGCTCCATAGCTGCTAGTTTTTTACAGAATGTTTTTGGTGGGATTTCACATCTTTTTGTAGAAACGTGGGGCATAGGTATTGTTTTTTTTTGACATCAAATGAAGCGGCCTACCAAGTTGAATATTTTTGGTAAAGGCGGTATGTCGATCTCTAATAGTTTGGTTGGGCTCTTGTGTTTTCTAATCAGGGTCACCAGGCACTCCAGATCTTCGATTATCCTAGTTTTTATAGTTTTCCCTTTATGTGGCCATTAAACCCTAACTCTGTACCAAATTTCAGCTCTCTGAGTTTATGGGAAGTACTAGTTCTATTCTGATAATCATGAGTGAGTGAGTGTCATAAATGCGAAACCTTGCTTTCGCTTAACTTCGGAACTAAAAGACTTACAGACTTGAAATTTTGGATTTTAAGTATGTGATTATAGCTTACTGGATGACGAAAATTTCTGCGTTCTGGTCTTATCCAGAGGTTCTCAAATAGGGGCCTGGAAATCCGGCGAAATGTTTCCAGTAAAGGATGGTACGGCAGTGTTTGCTTCGCGCTTGACTAGGCGGGGGCACTGCCGTGCCCCCCGATCATAAAGCAGGAAAAGATGGAAAAGAAGAACGTGATACAGGGGACAAGGTCGTGTCGTAATTATGATAAGGCAACAACAGGGTGGTTACAGAAAAAGAAAAAGACGTATTTATCAACGCATTCTTAACAACAAGAGCAGTATAGTAGCAGTGATAGCCTAGTGGTGTGACCGTCAGACTACAAGTCATAGATCTCGAGTTCGAACCCAAAGCACGCACCTCTGACTTTTCGGATTCATGTGCGTATTGTATAATTATCACTTGCTTAAAAACGATGAAGGAAAACATCGTGAGGAAACCGGCATGCCTGAGAGATATTTTTCGACGGCATGTAAGCCAAGGCAGAGGCACATGAGCGACATAAACTCTGACACCAAGTTAGTGACAATCATTACAATATTTACAATTCTACTATTTATTTAGGTTGTCGGTTCAATGTCCAATTATTTTCTTCTTGCTGAAGCAGTAATGAATCGTTTTGCTCAAGTAAATTGCATTTATGCATTCAAAATGTTGAGTCTCGAAATACACCACGTTAACAGATTGTTCAGAACGAAATCTCACATCTAAATGTTGCGATCTGTGCAATCTTGGTGAAATGATCTCGACAAACGAGCGAACGTCAGGGTTGACTCTTACATGCATTTTATGGCGACGTTATCTACCCACTAGCCAGACCTTTCACATCATATATCACAGCTTGTCTTTTACTTTACATTTCGTGAATTTATCACAATCGATGAATGATGAAATAGCTTGCTTTTTTATTCCGTAAACTCCTAGGTCTTAGAAAAAAAAGCTAGTTAAAAGCTAAAAGCAGTGATAAGCCTAGCGGTTGAACGCTTGCCTTCCATGCTGGAGGGTCTAAGTTCGATCCTGGTCCGCGCCTTTGACTTTTCGCATCCATGTGCGGATCATAATTTGATTATCACTTGCTAACGGTGAAGGAATACATCGTAAGGAAACTTGCACACCTGAGACAGCTGTGTGTAATCCGCCAACCCGCACAAGGCCAGCGTGGTGGACTAAGGCCTAAACCCTACTCATTCTGAGAAGAGGCCTGTACTCAGCAGTGGGACAGTAATGGGCTGATTATTATATTATACTGTTTACAATGGTTACTATGGTTATTTAATGGTTGGATTTAGGAGTGCCCAAAGCAGATTAGTGTCCATGATGCAAGATGAAATTAATAGTGTTATGTTTAGGATATCTAATTTTAGTTTTTAGTTAACTAATCTATCAACCCTGCGCATCTCTGGCACACTTCCATAACATAAAACGGGTCCATTTAATTAGTGTCAATCTGTATTTAAATAGTCTTTGTACAGTCGCAGAATAAAAATGTTATACACCTTAAGGACTATTTTTGTTTGCACAGTGCAAGAAATGAACTATTTTACCGACTACGTATTGCCAACATTATAGAAATGAAAATATTAGTATTTTTTGACAAAACATTGATATGGTGACAGACATGTAATGCCAATCTATTTAATCATCGATTTGATTAATGTCATGGTTTTTACAACAAACCTCTTTAAACCAAATCAAAGACATTACATGGCACTAATCTATCTATCTAATCTAATACCTTTAAACGAGCAATTCTTGTATATATTATTATATATATATAATTTGAATCTCGGAAACGGCTCCGACGATTTTCATGAAATTTAGTATTTAGGGGGTTTTGGGGGCGATTAATCGATCTAGCTAGGTTTCATTTTTAGAAAACGTCGTTTTATCCGTGTTTTCAGGCAATGAAAAACTGCTACAATAACATTTAGAATAAGAAGGTAAATTTCGCCACAATCTTTAAGGTTAAAACGGCTCAGGTGGGAAATCGGGCGGTCCCTGAATCGGAAGACTCGGTTCGAGTCCAGGTGATTATCTAATTCCCGTTTTTTTTTCAAGTTCCTTCTTTTCTTCTTTTTCCCTTTTTTTTCTTTCCAAAAAACACGGTTTACAAAAAAAAAGCCGAGCAAAGCTCGGTCATCCAGGTACTACGTCATAATGGAGGCAAAAGGCAATTTTGATCTTTGTTACCCAAAAATTAAACATAATTTTTCATGCATTGGTCTTTTCTGTTCAACAGTTTGAAAAGGTAACATGTGCCCGCGAAGTGGGAAAGGAATGAATTTGAAAACTGACGAAACTTATCATTCCCGGGGTACTGGACATAACTGCGACCGACGGATTTACATGACGTGTGACGTCACATGCGTTGACTACCCACTCGTACAATGTAATACACAATGGGCTTTTTGTTTCTAACCAATTCTAATTAAAACTCCGGTTAGAAGTGTAAGCATTTTCTATAATAAGAATGTCACATGCGTAAGTATGCAGTAAGAAATAAATTCTCTTTTGAAGAAACTGTTTCTATTTTATGACTAAAATAACGTTTTGTCAAAGTAAAATTTCATTCGTATGTTACTCGTTTTACGTAGCGTCTAAGGTTAATAATAAATGATATTTATTTCTGTAAATAAATCTGTTTTGTAACACTTTTACAAGTCAATGTAATATTTTTTTTGTAAGACTAGTCGTCGCCGGCATTTCTTATTTGAAAAGCCGAAACAAACTCAGAGATCAAGGTCTCTTTTAAAGTTCAGACATTGTGGTTATCATTCTAATCTACTTATTCTTAAGTAACGAAATAGTCTGTCTACTCAAAGTCTAATGGAAAATTTGTGCATATTCTTCCCAATAAACTGCCACAACTGCCTCGTTGGTCTAGTGGTGGCAAGCGCGACTGCTGATCGTGATTCTTGGGTTCGATCCCCAAGTCGGGCAAAGTGTCATTGGGTTTTTCCGTGTGGAATTCCTCAGTAGCAGCCCGGAGTTTGGATTTGTGCCCGGTTAATGGCAATAGGCGCGCCCCTTATCACATGGCACTTAAACATAATGGCGAAATGAGGGTGTTAGTATACACCTCTGCCCAACCCTTCGGGGAATACAGACGTGAATACTTCAGCGACATATAAACGACGCCATTTTTTCTTCATGTACATACATCAAACAAATGTAGCGTTATTATCGGCACTTAACGAGCTGTCGCTTGCTCCAGTAATAATGAATGTCACTGCTGGGACATTTTTCAGCCAGCGCCCGGCAGAAACTGAAATGTAATTACAGGGGACTGTTTCGTTGTTTAGTGCAGCTATAAATAGAGAGTTATATGTTGTTTTCTTTGGTGTTTAATGAAATTGAAGTTAGTAAGTAATTATGTTTAAAATATTTGTTGATAGATGCTGTGACTAATGCCCAGTTCCTATAAAGAAAAACTAATCGTTTTGCTTACCGATGGTACCATTTTTTATTGCCAAACTGGGCATATAAATAGACTCTTAGGCTAATTTAATATATGATAGCTACTTCCATATGGCAGAGTCAACTATACAAGGTCTTTGCTTCATTATTGGTAAAGATGCAAGAATCTTAATTTTAATCAATAACGCTCTGTAAATAATAGAAATCGGCCATAAGAGGAAATACTCGTTCGTGAGAGAATCTTAAAATCTTTTGTTGATGATCTCGGTATTATTAAAAAAAAAAACTTGTACCTATACCTAACCATACTAGCGACCCGCCCCGGCTTCGCACGGGTGCAATGTAGATACTAATATGGGGCATATAAATCTTTCTCTTGAATCACTCTATCTATTGCTGAAAACTGCATAAAAATCCGTTGCGTAGTTTAAAAGATCTAAGCGTACAGACAGCGGGAGCGACTTTGTTTTATACTATGTAAAGATAATGAGTACCTACCTATCTATTAAGTAGTTAGAACTCTACGGTAGTTACATACATTCTGAATAAGTACGCTAACTAATGTATTTTATTGGACACAGCGTGCACAATCCTACTACTAAACTGTTCAAAGCAAAAAGACAAAGTTATAAACCTATACAATTCCTCGAACTAATTTATATGCTACTCAGTACATAAATAAAGCTCGGAATCCAGAGCACAGACTATAAAACACGACCGTTACAAATCACGTAAAATGACAAATGATATCGTCGCGTTCCACGACCATCAACGTCATTTTGACGCACCTGTGGCCGTCACAGGAACGGCAGTACTCCCCGCAGTGTACCCGATCGAACACCGCTTGTCAATGACGCACATAATAAAATACAAGACGACTAGCTCTCGGAATGCGGTTTTACATAATACGATGAAGTAAGCGGAACGGTAGCAATTGTACACCTGTTCCACGAACGGAAAAACTTATTTGTTGCTCGATGACGTCTATGTATGTAGGCGATTTGAAGGAAGCATTGTGCTGCCAGAGATTATCGATAGCACTTCGAAATTCAAAAAATCGAATCGAAATTCAAAAAATCTGGTTATTATTTGTTGCTCGATGACATCTATGTATGCAGGCGTATGGAAGGAAGCATTGTGCTGCCAGAGATTATCGATAACACTTCGAAATTCAAAAAATCAAATCGAAATTCAAAAATGTATTTCTTGCACACTAATAAAATTGCTTGATGCGCTCGCAATTTCAATAGCTTTGATAGTTAAGCAATGACCGTTGCATCGTATGTTTCAACAATCTCTCTTCTTGACAACTATGCACCACACAATGAATAAGTATTGTTGTCTTGTCAAAATTAAAAGCTATTGTAATGAGTGTAGTACGTAATTAGGGTGGTGATCTACATCGTTATGATCTGCACAAATGAACTGACCTACTAAACGTACTATGACTGTTATAGTACGATTAGTACGAGTAGTATGTCGTAGTATGACGACATTGTTTTTACAACAGTTCAGCGAATCTTGAATAGATTAAAAAGTCAATAGTAAGCCCAGTACATAGATATCGCTAAATACTTCAGAAAAGCTGTTTCTGTAAAGGCCTGTCAACAACCTTAAGACTTCAGCCAAATACAACATTATTATGCTAAAGTTACGACTTGCAACTATTTGCATAGTTAATGCAAATAAAGTTGCAAGCAACCGCTTACGACTGGCTTTATGTCGCCGCTTGCAAATCATTACAAGTCTTGCAGGACCATGTGTAGCTAATTTTATGATTTTCTTTCATTTTCACGTGTATGGAAATTAAAAGAAAATTACTTGGAAATTATATTTAGGTTACTGCCTCGTTGGTCTAGTGGTGGCAAGCGCGACAGCTGATCGTGAGGTCCTGGGTTCGATCCTCAGGTCAGGCAAAATGTTATTGGGTTTTTCCGGGTGGAATTCCTCGGTAGCAGTCCGTAGTTTGGATTTGTGCCCGGTTACATAGGACTGATAGGACTTAAACATAACGGCCAAATGAGATTGTTACTATACACCTCTGCCCGACGCTTCGGGGAAAACAGGCGTGATGTTATGTATATTTAGATGGGTAGGTACTAAAACTTGTTTGAGTGCCTACAAATGAATGCTACTTAAGAACAGATTTCACACATGTCTTACGATTAAGGATTTGTTTATAGTAGGTATGTTATCAGTGCGGATCACGGCCATCAAAAATGGCGACCCATTAGCTTTTGACATTATATTGAAAAAAATTCGTGGAAAATAAATAATTAACGTAGGTTTGTTTGACAATATATTGTCTAAAGGATATTTACCCAATAAAGGCAGAAAATAATTTTTTTTAATTTTAGAATTCTTGTTTTAATAGACTATTACTGAACGCTCTTGTAGTTAAGACACACGCAAATATTATTTATGAATTCTTAAAAAATACATCATATTAAAATTAACTACCCATGGGAGCAAGTAAGTATACGGTAAACTAAGACTAAGATAACTAAGTTAAAGCATTGTACCATCATTGCATTAGTATGAGTTACAAACAGAAGCACGCGCACAGTGTTTCACATCCCGCTCAGGTGGACAAAAAGAAAAGTTTTTATCACAACCGGTTGCAAGGTGTCCGCAGTTGTCACGAGCGACGCTTAACAATCGTGGAACACAAGAAAATACCGACGAGACGCAGTTACGGAACAATTGGAACAAATACCGACAACTAATGGATGTTTTATTAGACATTCTTGTTATAACCACGCATTCGCTACTTTATTTCGATGGAATTTTTATGGTTGTGTTCATAAAACTAATAGAAAGCCAATTATTTATATTCAATATCTAATCAATTCTTTCACCTACATTCACGTGTAACTATTAGAGGTTATCGATTAAACAAATTAATATTATAAACGACACTTAAAACTCAAATAACAGCCATATTAATGCCTCTAGCAGCACGACTTGTAAATAAAATTAATTTCCTTTCTTTTAAATAATTACCCACGATTAGATAGCAGGTTTTTTTACGTTATAAAAACCGCTTATGACTAACAATTAAGAGCGGAAAGAATAATTGACTCGGGGAAATAATTCTACGCCATTTTGCTTTATAACAATGACAGTGCTCCTTAATATTACTTTCTATTGTATATCTCTGAATCGACTCAATGTTTGGTTACAAAAAAATGCAAACAAACATACGTAGGCACCTACTTAATTTGTACAGTTTCGACTAGTCAACATATATACTAAACTATATCGACATTAATTAAAGGAGTCGACGTCGACATCGTCTATAAGACAAGGGCAATGGGTCTAAATCGAATCAATTTGTCAGTACAAAGGCTTTCAGTGGAAACGGGAGCAAAGTCGCCCTTTAGCCGAAGTGACAGTTATGACGTGGCAGGGCGTGTCCGCGACTGCGCCCTCTCTTCATTTGTCGAGCCATTTGCTCGCCGGAATGCGGTGTCATCAGCGGCGAACGGAGCGTGAAATGGAAAACGCCCCTCTAGTGACAACCCACCCCCTTGCTACCCCCTCTATTGCCCTTAACGCGCGCTAACGAAATTTCACTTTGCCGAGTGAATTTTGTCCGCTTAAATCCGTTGGTCGATCCACTATGCGCTTGATATGTTCAAATAGGCGAGCCGAAGTTTACTGTTGATTGCTTTAGTTTTAGTTACAGCAAATAGACTGGAGTAATGTAGGACTGAGTCGATCGTTACCTAGGGAGGTGATCTGGCGAGATGAGTTCTGAAAAGTCATCTTCATATTTAATTAAAATTGTTGGATCTCATTTGTTTGGTCTGGCAGTACTCATCATTTGTTTAAAGTCAAGTACTCTGAAAAACTTGTAATTTGCCTTTTATTCAATATAACCCCGCAACCATAGAGTAAGCTACATTTTAAAATATAATTGAGAGAATACTACACATGAGAAACTATGTGTAATATTTCTTTCAGTTATTACTTAAAAATATAGAAAGACAACAACAAATCAGACCAAAATTAAACACAATACAAAACACCTAATCTGAAAAACCATGGACAAAACAAACGCAATTTACAACAATTCTCTTCACGGAGCTGACAAGTAATTGTAACAAATTACAAGCGTGGGTCGCTCGCGGCTCTCAAGTCGATCCCGTGTTATCCGCTCAAATTGTCACCCTAATCCCGGGATTCGCACTATTTGTTTGCTAAAGGGATCCCGGGCAGTGCTGACGGTACGTGACTCACATATACGTGGCCACGGAGGATCAAATAAAGATGGACTTTATCTTTCAAAATTTTGATTTTAAAGATTATAGAGATTGTGAGCATTTCTAATAAATTATAATAAATTCAGTTTTGAAACACAATATATCTTAGTTAACTACACAAGCTAACGTTGATTAACATTTTCCATAATGCACTCAAGTGTTCGATTTGTTAGCAATTGACAACAAACAACGAGACACATAAACTACAATGCCCACAAACAAAACACACTCATATTTTACATTGATCCTACGTTGCTAAGGGACAATCGATTATCAATTTGTCAACAGCCGCTGACACAAATCGATTGGAACCCGATTGGAACAAGCCCAGTTACTGGACTCGGAATTGCTCGCTTGACAAATGATTCTGAGCAAAGGGTTCGTGTGTGTTAGTTGTCCTGTCGTTTTAAATGCTTGTTTTAAAGCGAAAATAATGTATCGAGTTTACGAGCATTGAGCTACAAGTGTAGCGTAATTGTAAAAGTTTTAACGGTCCTATTCATTGTGATTAGTTAGACAAGTTTTTGTAGACAAAGTTATCTTACATAATCATACGTAATTCTTCCTTTTCTAATTATCGTACAGAGATGGTAAAAGAAAAGACATAAGTGTTCACTTATGTCTTTTCTGATCACGTATTCACGTGATCAGTGTTGAAATGCCATTAATAGATGGGTATGACACGAGTCGAGGCATAAAAAGACAGTTGTAAATGCTCCAATATCGATTCTTGTGGTTATCCATTCAACGGATGACAGACAGAGCGTACACCAGAACCAAACACAAAATAATGTGATGTTGACAAACATCACTTCCTTCAAATCACAATAAATAGCAGATTCTACGGAAAACTGACTTATAGCCGTAGAGCTGCGCGATCCCACCGGGACCCGGGACGTGTAATAAATCCCGGGAGGAAATAAATCTAATTCGGCGTCGACGTTTAAATTGTTCAACGATCGTTCCCACTGTTTCCCCGTACACCGTTTTGCGGGAACCGAATAGGCGCCATTTGTTTTATTCACAGACGCGTTATTTGCAGGATTGTTTGTGGTGGAATTTGGGTAAATTGAAATTTAGGAATCAGGTGGGTACGATTTATTGGACGGATTGTAAACGCCTTTTTCTTCTAGAGAATTATCACAAAGGATGCACAGGAATCACTTAGAACCACATTAAGGGATTAAAAATCAGAATTGTGTTCTAATACCTAGTGACAGATATTTGTTTAAACAAGATATTTACCCAAAAGAATAGAACTGCGAATTACACAATAGCAAACATCAAAATAAAAGTCCATCTAATGTTGGAGTTTTGCTCTTTCCCAGTGCTCTCCCAGTAAAATATTCTCAAATGAGGAACTAAAACGCAAATTGATAACCTAGATACCTTTTCAATAGTACCTACCTATGCAGAGAATTCTGAAACTGTATTTACAGTATACCGCGGTAGTAAGAAATTGCCATTGGTATAACAATACAATAGTCGCATATATGGTGACAAACTTTTGTTAAGTAACCGCGACGGTCACTGAAAACCTATTTCAAAGATTCTTATACCCGATTCCTATATCTTACCGACTGGTATTGTTTGAACCTAAAACTCCTGTACCTATATGGAAGCGTAGTCTGCATAACGTAGCGTAGTGGCATTACTAGCGTTCGCAAGTAAAATTTACTTAACAGTATACAACGTCATTATTGTCTTACAGTGATTTTTAGACAATACTCGATTATAGAAACATTCAAGCATTACCAATACAAGCTTAGGTTAGTAAAACCATTAATTTAAGGTTAAAGAAATTTTACATACTGAATGTACCTATTGGTTGTCATGTATTATATTAACGTATCTTTTCCGTGTCCTTCAGATAGTACCTATAAGTATTTTACCTTTACAATAAATTAGTCATTTGTTTCTTGACATTAATATGTAGAAACAAAAGTTATCGTTATCTGTCTAATGTGGCGATACACTACCACACGTCGCAGTGTGTCTCAATTAGTGACACACAGTGCTACAAACGTGATTACAGGGGACAAAATTGATGATTTGAAAAAAATGTGTCTTGCGCTCAAATTGTGTTTTTGAGGGTTGGTAAACTGTAGTAAAATTAGTTTTGTTGTGTATTGGATTAAAATAAATAGATACTATTACTATGTTAGTTACTAACTAATATCATTGAGACGACATACACTAACTCGATTTTGGTTTACTTGACTATTCATAAACTGCAATCAGACAACACATTTCCCAAAACGCTAACTAAATGTCAATGGCGACCGCAAATCAAATATTGGAACATCTATCATTCGTCACAGAGAAGTGATGCCACCATACAAGATATTTGTAAACGTACGTTTTTTTCCTATTTTTAAACAATTTTAAAACCAAAAGTGGCTCGATTTTTACGAAAACAAATGGCATTTCCATAAATATGTCAAACAGACGTATTCAAGTGGATATTTTGAGTTTTAACCGATGAAATATCCAGTTTCTGCCTACCCTCTCTTGAATTTACTGTTGTGAATTAAGACGTATTACTTTTGCAGCTGTCAAAATTTATTAATGGCTGTAACACAAGGGCGTAGAGTTCAAAGTTGTAACGCAAACAGTTAAAATGTGTAGGTCTTCCGTGGTTTTTGTGTGAATGCAATGCCGCTAATATATCTGTCAGTGGGGTGTTTTGTTGTAGGTTTTAGTGTCGAACACATGGCAGTGATTTGTTTGGACCGCACACAAATATTCTGTTTTATTATTGTTATTGGCCGCCGAAATGTTTGTAATACATTTTTAAAGTGTCACTTCATTTGAAGCTCGTAAAACTATTAGGAGGCGATTTCATTGTCAACATTCGGATCGTTATGAATTACACTGCAGCGCTTGCCAGGAAATGTACTGGATGTTAATATTTTAAACGACTGATATTTAGGCTCATCAAGAAGATTTATTGTACTGAGATATGTAGTTTGATTTATTTTATTATTTTTCTTAATAACTTGTAGTACCTATATCTTTAAATATTAACAGACCAAACTTAGTCACATTGCTTAAAACTTGTCTAATTTGAACATTTTCATTGTCCTCTTTGTCATTCACTTCAGTACCGTCTCGGACCACTAGGTATACTCAAAGAAAAAACTGACAAACAACCGACTTAATAGCTCCAAATCACATCATTTATCAAACTAGATCTCCCTTGCAACGCCCCAAAAATTATTACCAGCAGCAAACTATTCATCCGTATCACACTATTAAAAGATCATCTCTTACAGTCTATAAATATCGTCCCGTTCGAGCCGAGTCCCACAGCAATATGTCTTTATTCCGTCTAATAACAATTTAGGCAATTATGTGACAAAGGGAAGTGTTTTCGTCGAACGCATTTCTCTCCGAGGGCGAAGTTCCCGGGGGGCACCACATTATTGCCTCGCAGTGATTTATATGCAATACGCTACCGGTTTTTGGTAACCTCTTTCTTTTATTCTTTGGTATAAAACATATTCGGAATACGGGTGTATGACAGCAGGTAATTGAATTTTGATTATTAAAATGTTTTTTTTTGTAAGTAGGTACATGTTATCTGTATAGTGGTAGTACTTTCTGACGTTCATTGATAAATTAAAAACTAAATTGGTTACCTTGGTGGTCAAGAGTAGAGCAAACCGAACTGAGTTGTAGCTAAAAGCTAGGTAGGTAGGACTCCGTAGTTAAAGCGAAATTGTAATGCAAAAAAAACTAATCAACTTTAACGCAATCAGATTACCGATTGCTACAAATAAATAGAAACCCAATAGTATAAAGCTACAAACCAGATTACTTTAGGGTGATTGCGATCATTTTTCCGGTACGTAAGTCACAAACACAGTGGTGCCGCGACAAGAAAGCCGGGAAACAAAGCGGTGTCGCGTAACTCTTACAAATTGTTGTTAAACTCGATTTATGTCCGACTGCGACCGCGTCGCACCCACTGTGCGCTGTGGGAAAGACAAATGTCTCCTCAGATTGTATCCAGTGAACTTAATGCGAACGTTTGCGGCGTTACGAAATTGTCGTACTTTGAAATATCATAATGGCGTTAAAAATGTCTTCTGATGTCGTGAAAGCGCATCTCCTTTGTATGAAATGAAAGGAAAACTGTATTTATGTACATTGTTAACCTTTTCTTGTAATATTTCTGCGAAGAAAAATATTATATGAAATTAAAGTAAATTTTTTTCATAGCTATAACTCCTGTCAACCAATGTGGTTGTTTGAACAAAATACTAATAATCAATCGCAGTAGTTGACAACTAATTTGACATTTGATGTAGAGATTTGACAGCTGAGTAGCCAAAAACCGTGAGTAGGTAAATCTCACAAAATGCTCGAGTTTTGACTATTGCACATCACAATATTCACAATGTAAGTTATGGGCTAATCAGCATTAATCTTGCTAATGATGATTAGCACATGAAGACAATGACGCTATTAGCGACATTTACAGAATTCAAAAAACAATAAAATTACAAAATAATTAAACAATAAACATTGACAGCTTATAACTGTCGTAATTTATATTTGAAACGTGACCTGTGCAAAGGAGTAGCAATTAATTATGTTAATAAGTACCACGCATAACATAAAATGAATTTTATGATCAAAATGAATAATATTGAACGGTGTTAGGTTGATCAGGATTAGTGCTAACTATAATTTGTTTATTCGATGATAATTAACTAAATATGACAGTATCGGTTGAATTTATTTCTAACTACTAATCACGTTTTCGAAGTTCGAAGTCAGTTATGTTTTATGCAGTAGACAGTAATTACTAAGTATTAATAACGTCAGGCAAAAGTAGGAATAACCGCGTATTAAACCAACACCTTCATGCTCGGCTTGTACTGAAAGATCAACACAGTAAGTACCTACTTCATTAATTATTCGATTCAGAAAGTGATGAAGATTTCTCGATGTAGGTATTTGTATCATAAATCTATTCTAATCCGAATTATTTTCTACACCTCCTGAACATTCATAAATAATTTTATGCAACTTTCTGAATAATTCTTTATCTCCAAAAACTTTCTGAATAATTGTTCAACACCGTCATTTTCATCGTCTTCAAAATTAAATTCCCTCATTTATTATTTTATTACTCAAAAAGCTAGAAATTATTAATAATTACTGTCACGTGCACTAAGAAACACTTCAAAATCCCTCATGGGCGCACAGTGGTAAGACACTAACATCCACAAGGACAAAAAAGCAGTTAATATAAAATAAAGGGAGGCAATAAACTCAAGTGGCTTCTCAATGGGACTCAAACGGTTTGTTTTGACTACCCTGCGCTGAAGAGGTATTAAAAAAACGTTATCAGTCTACTGAAACTTCAAAGAGTGTTTCAACCGAATCACTTAACTAAATATCGTAGATTATATTTTTCTACGATATTTAGTTAAGTGAGCTAAATGGTTCTTTGTGGTTACATTTTATAGCAAAATTCATAAAAGCTGAGATTTAATGTCTAAGTAAGCGATGCCATGTGTATCATTATCATCTACAAACCTATCAGCTTTGTCCACCCAGAATGCAATTGTAATTAAGTTACCTCTGCTTAATATAGGTAGGTACGATATTCCCTCCAGGGTAATATAACATTATTCATATTCTATGATTCACAGAAAATTATATTGCCCCTCTGATTTATACAAGCAATTCTTAGTAAGTTCCAGGGTTTCGCCATAATTTCCGTGCAAAATAAAGTCACAGTTTCAATTTAAATAATCATTTAAGTACACATATTATCAACTATTGTACGAAGATTCGTACGAAGATTCAAAGTATGGTAAATGCAGCAGCGTGAAGATAGGAATCTTAATGGTGTACATAAGCTGTAATATACATATTAAGTACGCATGTATTTATTTATGTTTAATGAGGAGCGCAATATGGCCTCGAATGCCCCCACTCATGTCAAATGGTAAACGACGTACAGTATTGTCAGTGTAACAGGCAAATTAATATGACAAGAGCAAACATGAGTGCCATTCAAGTATGGATGCGCATATATTGGCAGCACTGTTTATTTCTTTTTTATGGTCTATTTATTAATAAGTTGTTAATACCTATTTTATATAAATATGAGCATTTCAAAAGGATTCACCATCAATTAATCTAAAAAAAACACATAGTTTATCATCCGACGGCACTAATGTTAATTACAACAAATACATCTCTATACGGAAGCATGAATAACGAGAGAGTACTTAAATAAAGTACATAGATACATTTTACTAATGTCTGCCGGCAAGTCGAGTCTTGACTAAAGACGCCGATCTTACGATAAACATCGGTCGTTATGCAGTCACGGCCTATGCACTAACTGCTGGAATACACCACGCGTGCAACGTTTTTGTCCACCGCACCGCCTTTTTGTAGCACTGGGCTTTCTTTCAAATTCAAAATTAGAATGCGTGCCGGTATGCGTAATACGGACAATTAGTAAGCGCCTATGATA
This sequence comes from Amphipyra berbera, assembly GCA_910594945.2. Classification (NCBI taxonomy): domain Eukaryota; kingdom Metazoa; phylum Arthropoda; class Insecta; order Lepidoptera; family Noctuidae; genus Amphipyra; species Amphipyra berbera. Next base: position 6,220,260 of record OU343144.1, on the reverse strand, counting down.
AATGTGGCAAAATTTGAAAATTGATTTTGTACCCATGTTGGTATTTTGGCGCCATCTTTGATGGAACCGCTAACGGTTTTTAAGTATGATTTTCAGAATCTATTTATTTGGTTTTTAGTTCGGTACATTTCTTATCTAAATTGGTTGCATTAGTAATTATAAAATGGAGAGATTTTTTGTTTATTTTTTCTAAAAAAACCTGAAACTAACGTAATAATTGCCATTATAAAAATATAGGTAACTTTGTAAAAATATAGGTTTCTAAAAATATTTAGACAGTTTTACTACCTATGTAGAAATTTCTACAAAAATAAGAAATTTATAATTGTCTTAACGTACATCAAGTTACATCAAATACCAATTAATATCACTATTTAAATAAAACCAAAGAGGATAAACCGTGAGTGATACATAGATTAATCTCTATAAATTCTAAAGTATCATAGACAATAATAGCAGAGAACGCCGCCAACGCGCCAAAGACAATGTCTTATAATTTATGCCATACTAATTGCCACTAATGAGACATTGTGGTATTCTGGCGTGGGCCAGACAACCTTTATGCGCAATATGTAGCTTTTGTCACACATACTGATATTAAACGTTAATTAATTAAAGTAATTTAATGCTCGGTAATGATCGAGTAGATGTATCGACTCAATTATAGTCCATGCAAATGTGAATATCTTTATGACTTGTCGTTTTGAATGACATAGAGTAGAACGAAGTATATGGCAATTTATATTTTTTATTATGAGTCTCGGACTTATTAACCTAAACTTTCTATGAGTTTTGTTTGTCATTTTATTTGAACATCACATTTACTTTTCAGTAATAAAACATCATTGTTGAGAACATACTTTTTCACATTTACTAAGAAAAGGTATAATTATCTACTATTTAGCTCATAATCACATAGAGTTGGTAGCAGTGTTCCGGACCACTGAAGTGGTACTTTTAAATGAAATTGGCAACACAATTTTCTAATTTTAGAAACCCCGTTACTACAAAAAATGCTTACTTACAGAAAAGTGAGTGACTTCTATTGAACATTTCCCAGCGGTTTACCGACGCTTACCGATATCTTACAAAATAAACTAAGACTGCAAACAGAGTTGTAATTTGAACACGATTTTTGTTGTAAAACGATTTGATTTTTTCCTTATAATCTGGTGGCCAACGGGCCGTGAAACCAGAAGGTCCTACGTGTCGCCGGCAGCACCCAAATGTTCAGCCCGTGTGAACAGCGCCCGTGAGAATGTGGTTGAACTTCGATTGTTTTATTAGATTAAAACTTCTGTGCTCCTGGCTAATGTCACCAACTTATTTCAATAAAGTCTACCGAGTTGTATCGAAAGTTTCATGCCACGTTACCAATTATTTTCAGTCTCCTTGATGCGATGAATATTATTTCAGAGCATTAGGTGGCAAAGATAATAATGGTTTAATACATCGTTTAAATTCATATCGGCAATACAGAAACTCATTGAAATGATAACTGTGATGCAACCCTAATTTCAATAAACGTGCTATTTATTACATCAATCGGCATATCGGTATCATAATGCATGCACATTGAAATCGTGCCAGATTTACATTAACGCAGCAACTCACGAACCACGAAGTGTACTGTCAATTAAAATGAATGAAATCATCCGAAAAATAGTGTTTTTTTTTATTTCACATTCAATTCCGGTCGCCAAGTACGCAAAAAAACTCAATCTTGGAAAGAATTCGAATATTATTTTGACATGGATTCCGAGAACCGACCGCAACAAACCGAATCGTCTGTGATCGTTTCGATTCGATTCAACCGCAGCTCACTCGTTTGTCAAATTGGCAGTTGCTGCTTTTTTTCACCGTACAAATCTTGCTGCTTATCAATTGAAAGAAGAACATTATTCTACATATTATTAACACGATTTCAGGAAATTAATATCGTTAACAAAATATCTTTATGAACTGCCTAATTCGTGGATACATATTCAATTTCAATTTCATAAACCATTCTTCTAATAAATGCACTAAAACGACACACAACAACTAATTTTAACACACAAAAACTCATCTTAACCGGATACTTATCCCTAATTAAGAAGCAAAAACATCGTTATATGTCACGCACCATTTTGCGGCGGCACCACAAAGTGTACGTCACTAAGTCGAAACAGTCGGCAGTCAGCTGAAATAGTCCGTGGTGAGAACTCACCCGTTAAGATGGAACTGCTTTGTAGCATGTTTTGATAATGGCCGTGTTGTGACGTTTTTTGATACTGTGTCTAAGATGTGACACATGTCTGTGAATATAATTAGAATTTAGGAGTCGGTTTGTGAAGAGAGTCAAGGCAACCGGTCTGTGGTGTTTCAGGACATCAATTTGATTTTTTTTTACTACTAGTTTATAAATGCCCCATCTCATGATTTCTCCTAGACTTCTAGTAGACATCTTCTGAAAAAGTAAAGACTTTAAGAATATAATTAAAACTAAGCGTACCGGATTAGTAAGTGTAAAGTCAACAAACAGCAACAGATCATAATAAAAATTCAGGTGTTAAAAATTCAGGACACCAATTGGAAATTATTCGTATATTTTGTTTAGAAAAGCTATAATCTAGTATCTGCAGCAGACAGCTATTCGAAGAGAACAATACACATGTTTCATTATCAACAATTGAAAAAAAACCCTTATTGCAACCTCAGTCCAAGTCCGAGATTGCAACGGATTTGTGTTATTTTTTAATAGAAAATATTTAATCGTACGACTCTGCACATTCTTAATATCAAAATTAACACAAAATGTTACATAACACAACATCACGCCTTGTATTCCCCGAAGATTCGGTTTAACAAAATGTTAAACTAGTCAAATGGTAACAGAACAAGAAAAATGAACTAACAACTAGTTTAAAAAACAGTTTTGGAATTGAAATAAGAAAAAATACACGGTAGTAACCAAAATAATAGTTTTTGTACATACATATTAGTAACACGTAACATCATTATCATATAACAATTTGTTAGCAAGCACTAATCACGTTGAAGTCACAGCATTTCCAAATTAACATGATTGTCCAAAACAAAAACGGAGTACATGAACGGTTTTTTATAAAACAATATAAAATAACAGTCATTAAAGCGAGCACGTTCATTCGTATTCATGCAATCAAACAACTTCGTAATATTTTTATTTCTATTTTTTGGTAGCTCGATACCCGGTTATTATGCATAGTTCTCGTAATTACGTTTACAAATGCAGTTTGCATATTAATCAGGTAAAAGGATATTATCGAGTAATCTATCTCTATATTATTTTACGGTTACAAATGTAATAAGCGAAATTACTTTTATTTGTAAGTCTATGCCATTTGTAAAGAGCAAATTGAAGAATGATTTTTATTTCTCTGTTATGTATGATACAAGTATCTTCCACCAGGGTTACGCGTAGTGAATGCAATTCATTTTTTTTCATAAATATAATTCTATTTATAAATTGACTTGGAAGGAAGTAATTAAAAATCTTTGTTTTTTAAACACGTTAGGTGTGCGAGCACAGTATTACAGAATCCAATGTAAGCATAACTTGTGACCACTCAACCGGTTTTACTTGCAAAATCACTCCACTTACTCTACATTCAGTTGCTTCTGAACAAAAAATCTAATATTTTATATTAGGTGTGTTAGAAATTGATAAACGAAACGCAATTTCTGATGTGTTTATGTAAACCTTATTGTCAACACTAACTGTCACTTGATTCTGACAGTTCTTTTTATTTTTCGGTAGCTCTCTCTCTGGCCCGCCATTGCTATACAAGCTTGTACTTTTTCCTTTTGCGTAATAAATCTCTTTAAATCTTTCTGGAGTCGTTTCTTTTTCGACAAATCTAACAAGGTGCAATTAGATTTGAGCTCCTCAACCCAGGCTATTGCAGACTACTGCTGGACATCTAGGCAGTAAGTCTAAGCCTTGTCCAATAAGTAAGTTCATGCTAATTCTACTTGACATTCCATGATTTTCTGCTGTCTCTGAGTTCAGTGTCGACATTGCATATCACGATATCATTGTCCATTCGATTCGTCCACTTTTATTATATGAGTGGGTTTAGGTCTTCCTTATAATCTTCTACCGGGCACTGACAGTGGGTAGTAGTAGTTTTTTCAGTATACTACACTAAGATACCTTGACCCATGAAAGGCGAACTCCATCATCCATTTGCAGAAGTCATTACGCTATTTATTTGTGCGAATATGGTCTTTACGTGCAGTTACATAACATGCATTTAAAGATACAAAAAAAAATTGTATATATCGAAAAGCCGATTAGCCATTTGACCTTATTCCTAGACTACCGTATAAAAACAATAATCAATTTAATCCGTTAACACGAAAATGATGCAGTTATCTATTCCATTAAAAATACACGTGATAGGATTATAAGATTTAAATAATCAAAACAAAAATAAGCAAATTCAATCAAGAAATATCCCGGATATGAGTTATTATTTATACCTAACTACAATAACACTTGATCGATTAATCTACAATTGTTTTCAAACTTCGAACAATCGGGATTTCGAATCAAGAACACTTCGAGCCCAACTCTAGTCTAATCAATCAGCTGAAAAAAAACAATGCAGCTTACGTAGAATAGAACCTTATTTCGCCACGCTTTTTTCGCATATAAGGCTTAATAAGCATGCGATCTAAGAAAAAGAGCCTTTCTATTGTGCCTTGGGTTCCGAATAACAAGGTGTTCGATAGAAAAAACTTCAACAGGACATTCAATTTGTGATCGTTAAGGAGCTGTCCACGACTATTGTTCAAACATCACGATTGGTAGAGCTTAAGGACGCAAGTTGTTTTGAGCGAGCAAGTGCAACGAACATGCGGCGTTTGGAAAAATTTGATTATCTTGCTGGGTGAGTAGGCGAATAGGAGGAAAGAAATACTGAGGTTCATTTTTGGTTGAGCATTAAAATTCAGTCTTTTTTTTAAACTTTGCCCCACTCTAGGATCTCCCCTGTATCGTGGGTGCGTTTACAGATAACCTTCACATGCACAACTAACTATTTGTAGGCTATACAAATCGTCAGTGGAAAGGTAAAAAGATTAAAGCGCCAATATACACCTACTTTACAGTAGAGAGATTCAAAGTATTTTTGTAAGAAAATAAACATAGTTATTTTTCTCTAAGTATACTCTAAGACAAATAACTATGTTTATTTTCTTAAAAAAATACTTTGAATCTCTCTACTGTAAAGTAGGTATATTGGCGATTTAGTCTTTTTACCTTTCCACTGACGAAATATTTGTTCCGAGCGAGAATTGAACCCGCGACCCGTAGCGCAGAAGTCAATCGCTCAGCCACTGCACTAAACGTCAAGTAAGAGAATATTATCGAAACAAAAGTGTGACGAAACGATGCTTTAAGTTCATATAATTTTTACGGTCGCCAAATAACTAGCATAAAAATCTGTGATCTTATTTGTAACGACTCAATACTTCCGCTATTTGTCGGCTTGTTGCACCTTACCCGTTAGTTACCACTTAACCCTAGTTCGCTACAAAACAAAACCGACCTTTAAAATGCTCCATTACGTGCGTATCGATCCGTTCAGAACTCGCGACTCCATTGATTACGACGGCCAATCTACATAGACACCGAACAGCGATACGATCGATTAATCGGTATCGATTGCTCGTTCACACAAAAACTTTTATTAACTCGCGCTTTTAAAAGAAGCAATGGATTTTATGGAGTGTATTGTACCAGCTATTTTGGGATTGTTAAGGTGTTTTGAGAGGAGAAAAGGGTCAGTCCGATGCCCCTCACACACAAGGCCCTACGTGATGTTATTGAGAAATTAATTAAGTACGTAAAGTAACAGCCATGACAAAATAAAACGATGAAGGAAGTCTCGATTCTCCCCAGCTTTTGATGCTGGCATCAGAATTAAGATTCAGCTTAATTCTGATAAATGATGCGGTCGGAATGATTGTCTTTCGACCTTTGCGATTTTGAAGAACTTTATTTCGTTACATGTTTTTATTGACATCGTTTTAGAACAAAAAAAAATGCAATTAATTAAGTTTATTGCAGCACACGTTTTTGCAGCAATGTTTTTGTCGATTATAATCTTAATAGGTTCTTGTTATGATCCATTTATCGTATGATAAGCTTGTCATAATAAATTACTAATAATGTACAAATGTTGGTTCCTATGTTAAAATGAAAAATTTACAAGGATATTGACAAGACTTCCTTACAAGGAGCCCTCCTCTTTCGCATTTATTTCCAAATACATTTTTGAGTAAATTTTAATATTTCAAAAACCTTCTGTACCACCATTAGCCACACCATGTGACACAGTTGGTCAGGTGTTTCCGAACACCGTGACTGATTCCATGTTTTTTGTGAAGCCTTTAACGATGTCTTTGGGTCGGATGTTTTTTCGCACTTTGCCCGTTTGATTCACATGTAATTGAGGTCCGAATTCGCTAAGGATACGATTAGGCGATGATTAATACAGCCGGCGATCTTTAGTGAAGCAACCTTTAGTACTGTTAGCGGTCGAAGACTGGGATTTTAGAAAATTTCGATGATGTTAAGCAGTTCTTTATGTGTTAGGGTCACGATCCTTCCTTAGTAGTAAAGGGGTGACCTGAGGAGGCGGAGGTACACATACTTGAACATGCGGTATGTTCGTTCTTCGAGAACGAAACAAATGTTGATGCAATTGCAATAAGAATGGCATGCGCAGTGTATTTATAACATTACATAACATCACGCCTGTATTCCCCGAAGGGTTGGGCAGAGGTGTATTAACACCCTCATTTCCCCGTTATGTTTAAGTTCCATGTAATAGGGGGTGAGCCTATTGCCATCAACCGGGCACAAATCCAAACACCGGACTGCTACTGAGGAATTCCTCACGGAAAAACCCAATATCACTTGGCCCGACCTGGGGATCGAACCCAGGACCTCACGATCAGCAGTCGAACTTGACACCACTAGACCAACGAGGCAGTGTAATTAGCAATGAAATATATGATGAAAATAAACTGATATTGGTTTCAAATTCTTGAAACATGGATACCTAGCTACAGTTTTATCTCTTCCTAAGTAAACACTAATTCATCCGCCCGTAAACGTCCATTGCAGAACATAGGCCTCCAAATGACCGCTTCTAAAAGAACGGTCGTAGAAACTGCCATAATCATTCTCTAATTCTTCAAAACTCTTAAAAGTCTGTAATAGGTAACCAGTCGGTATTTTAAAAATACATTCCTTTATAATTTCGCGTTCATTAATGAGACGTGACGGTGACCGAATGGAGCTGACATTTGATAAATGTGAAGGGATTTATTTAATTACCACTCCATGCATCTCCATGTCCTGTTCGTACTAATTGATTCCTTTGATGTATCGGAATCGTTCTAATGTTATTTAGCGAACATGATTTGTGAAAAAAAAGAAAAAAGTATGTAATCGTTTTGTAGATGGTTATAAAAAGGTTAATAAATTAATATATTATTATAGCAAAAGTCGCAGTAAATTTATTTCTAGTTACCCATAGACAACTTGCGTTTTTTCTAATCAGTCATATACTTAAAAGTTATTAAATTAATAAAAGATAGCGGAGATTGATTTAAAAAAAAAGTGCAATTATAAAGCAATATGTTTTTTCTAAAAAAAGAACGAGCCACAAAGTTTGCCATTAAGTAGGCAAATACAGTTTCTGAATTAGCGAAGGGGAATTTGAAGTTAAAATGCTACTTCTCGGAAAAAGCAAGAAGCATTAGTATTGAAACTTATTATTTCCCTCCATAAAACGGACGTAATTTAAATATTTTAACAATGATAAATGACGCACTACGACACACAGAAGGATTAATCATCAAATTGCGCAAAAAATTACGAATGCTTTTTACCGCCAAACCAACTTTACTTAGCATTAAAAAATATTCATAAAATTTTCTTTTAGCATGCGGTCGATGTAATTGAGCATTAACTTCAATGTTGTGAATTCCAATAAATCCGACAATGCATAGGCAGTTTTACTTAACGACAAACATATTTAAGGGCTATGGAATATTTTTATTAATATCTGTGGTAAACCACGCATGCCCGCGCAAATATCTCCGAGGAGGTCGCGTTATGCATTCATACTTTTTAATGGCCATAAATAATCTAATGATTTTTTTCGTTCTCCGGAACTTGGATTTGCAAGCACTGTAATACTACTACTCTAATATCGACATGTTCTCATTTCAAAATTTTAAGAACTTAAATGTATTGTATCAGAATTGAAACATAAGCGAAACTTGGGTATCACAGTGAGAATGGAAGAGTTATTTACATTGAACCTGAATCAATATGTATTTAAGTCAGCTTCATAACACACCACAATACCGATAACTATCAAAACATTGTATTGTTGTGTTGGAGCCCAGCAACTTATCATTAACCGAAGCAAAACTAAAAACATTAACAAGTTAATTTCAAAAAAATAATTACGCAGGCTGTGCAATTTGAAAACAGATAATACAAAATGTGCCGGATGTAAAGATAGCGCCATTGTTGTGTCTTCATTTCCTTTACGTTTATTGCCAGAGCAATAAATAGAAAATTGAGTTTTAACAGGCGTGGAAAATGTTTACAAAACTTAAATACCTAAGCACTTAACCTATGTTTTTTCTTTAACTGTTATTAACGATTATGATGGCTGGCGTCATATCCTTATTTTATTGTTTTATTGAAATATTGGAAACACATTTTTTTTTGTAATATTTATAAATTGAATTTACACGGTACCTAACTATTTTGAATAGTTACCGAGAGTCGACAAAAGACTTTTGGTAAACCAGTGGTCAATGTGTAGATCATTGGGGTTCCAAGGGGTCTAATAATGTCAGATTTGGTGAATCATATTTCGTTAATTGATACCGCATCGTATCGCCAGTGGACTACACCTCCAGTCAGCAGTTATCACGTTGCACAGACTGCATCTTAACTTCTTCTTTTCGTGTGGTTAGTGACTAAGCTGGTGTCAGAGTTTATGCCGCCCATGGACCTCTGACTTGGCTTCACATACCGTCGAGAAATATATCTCAGGCATTTGTTTCCTCACGATGTTTTCTTTCACCGTTTATAAGCAAGCGATGCATCTAAACTGCATTTGGCAGTTGCAGTTGCAGTCGGGATGCAGTCCATCTGCCTGGGTCCTAACAAATACATTTCTGATATAAACGAAATACGATTCGCCTAATGCGACGATTTTACCCCCCCCCCCCCCCAGGTTATAGCTAAAAGCAATCATCACATAAGATGTCATCGATGAACCAGAGTCTAGACACCATTAAGTAATATAAGTACTCGTAACAGACTGCAATTAATTACAGCTACTAAATTGATTCAGCATTATTAATTTATCGAACACCATTATAACATGAGCTCCCATTACCAATGCATTGAAATATTGCACCTAGACGTCTAAAAACTAATAGAATAAGCAATTACGTCCTTAATAAATAGGTAGAAATTTTGTTACATTGTTCGATTTGATTGTTTTTTCATCATTATAAAACTGTTTTACCGACGGCCCGTATATGATTGTCTGCTCGTTAAAATGTAACGATACCTGGGTGTGTTTTATAGTGTTTTTTACGAGGGACCAGTAACATTTTAGCGCTGCGGGCCTTTTATTGCACTGTCATAGACTCTGATGTTTTAGTGCCTGATAACGAGTGAAGGTTTATCTGTGCGCCTGCGCCTCCATGACCCAACTTTTATTTCTAATCTTTTTATTTCGAACCTGATTTCTATGACACCTACAGCGTGAGGTCATTTTGAAGTCTATTGAGTTTATGGTGCAGATGATGCTAAGGTCTATTCGAATTAAATGACTCACGTGAATTATAAGCAACAGAATATGCAATTAAAAAGTGGAGTATGACAGTATAGTGTTGTAGATTGTAATTCAAACTCGATATTAATTAATCCTTGAAATATTTGCTAGCCGTTTTGAAAATGGATTTAGTCATAACGTTGACCTTAGAGAAAGGCACTTCGTTAGTAACAAAAAATATATGTAAATTCGACTAATCAACAAACGAGTTTGATTCTATCGTTTAACGCAACTTTTTTCCTTTTAATACCTTGTCAATTGGCCACTTACTAAATTCTTTTTTACACATAGTTAATAACTTAATAACCGTAACTAATTCGTTGATTTTTTGTTCCAGATGGTCAGTCAAATCACCTGAATCTCTTCAACTCGAGGCCGCAGCCCAAGAAGAAACGAAAATCTCGAACAGCCTTCACCAACCACCAGATCTTTGAGCTGGAGAAACGGTTTCTTTATCAAAAGTACCTCTCCCCGGCAGACAGAGATGAAATAGCGAGCTCTCTAGGACTCTCCAACGCTCAAGTCATCACATGGTTCCAAAACAGACGAGCAAAGTTGAAACGAGATATGGAGGAATTAAAAAAAGATGTAGAAAGTGCTAAAGTATTATCAGCTCACAAAAGTTTCTTAGAAAACGTGACTGATTTGGGCATTCTGAAGAAGAAAGCTATGAGCATAGGCGCTAGTGAAGAGGCGGCGACGAACCTTGTTGTGAACGCGTCCAAATGAAACGAGGCCTCGCGCGCGATCGCGAATGATGCCAACTACGATCGACGCGTGCTCGACTATTAAATCGAATAGTCGAATCGACTAAAGTGACAATTGTGTTACAATATTGAATTTCAATACGAACAGTTTAGTGACGTTAGATGTTTTTATCTTCACTATTAATAGTATTTCATAAAGTACATTACTATTTAATATGTCTGTAAATAGTATTAGTTGACCGTAGTGTATTGTTGTACAAAACTTATGAAGCTTCGTTCGAAATAAATGTGATAGTTGATTTTATTATTTAAGTACTTAATATTTTATAGAGATATTCCTAAATTATTTATTTTTGTTGGATTTTATTAACTGGCTTGTGGAACAACATTAATTTTATTGAATAGAGTAATAAAACAGTGAATAGTTTTTTGCGACATGTAGATACTGAAATAAGAGCTTTCCATTAAAATGTGCAATAAATATAATAAAATTACATCATCTATGAGCCAGTTACAACGTCCAGCTTACGTTACTATTGTAAATATTAATGTAAAGGTAGTTTGTTTAGTAATTAAATCTTAAAGCGTAGTTTTATAATATTAATGAGAGTTCGGAGTTAATGATCTGTATAGTACCTACCTATCTTATCTAATTTTTAATTAGTAAACGTAATTACTAATTTTAAATTAGTTTAAATTGTGGATTTTTACTAATTAACTACCAGCGATATAGAGAACGAATATTAATGGTAATGACTAAGTAATTTCATGTGATTTTAACACCGTTACGTGCAAAATAATGAAGCTGGTCGTAAAAAACACAATAATTTTAAAGCGCAACCTACATAATTATTTTCCAGTTTTACAATTTTGTATGCATTGTGTAAATAACTCATTATTAGTCAGTTATATCACTAATTGAATGAATCGACAAAATGTGTAACTATTCAATAAATGTAGGTATACTTTTGTGTTAATCGACTATTTGAAATATGACTTTAATGTGAAATACTGGAGTTAAAATTGTATCATTATGACAAGACGTCAGTTTAAATGGTACATTAAATGAACTATTCTTGCCTCAGGCAAGATTTTCCAAGTTGTCATTCTTATGTTTCATCAATTTGTTGTATTTAGAACTGACGAATTTTTTTAATAATACTTATGAAAACCTAAGCCACATCATGTTTTATGTTTGAGAAAGAATTACCTATGTTTTTCTTTGAATTATTTGTTAATTACAACTATTAAGATCAGTTTCATCATTTCAAGAGAGCTTTGCAATATAATAATTATACTTTTTACAATCAAAACTAATTTAAATTATCGAATAAAATAATCGCTGTTATGTACGCTCCATACCTCCATAATATTCCATTTTTGAATTCGTCACTATCCGCATCCAGACACAATATTTTTTTTTAACTTGAAAGCAATAGTAACGATCTGTTATAGTGTCTTGTTCCTACTACGATTACTTACAGCTACTTAATATAACGTTTATGTAACGTTTTTACAATAGGCACAACGTGCTTCGACAACTATGTGAATATTACTTAGTGTAAATAAACATTATGTGTTCTAAAGAGCTTGTTTGTATTTATTTCAAAACCTTTATAGTATGGATAGGGTCAAGATAACCCGTAGACATCCTCTTCTGAACATCGGCATTATGTATCCAACAATGAACGAGTAATACATAATCAGTAATCACCATACTTAGCAAAATAGTGTAGTGATCGCAGTTTTTTGTTATTTTCACACTAGAGGATACTACTGTACTGCTTACCCCCTGGAAATTCCATACCAGATTGGTTTATACCCGTAGTTGCCATCTTATTACGTCACTTTGTATCTAGACACACAGTAGCGTGTCAAACCAAGTTTGGAATCACTATTACTGCTACGATTTCTTCTCATGGATTCAAGACAAACTTAGTAATTTTTGCTACTCTTATAGCCAAATACTCAAACGCTACTCAATTTTAAGTTGCCGTTAAGTCTCGTGCTGTCACTGTCACTTTAAGGCGAAATGACAGTGACAGCACGAAATTAACGGCAACTTAAAATAGAGTAGCGTTTGCTAATTGGCCTTATGGCTCGTATTAATAAACAACTGTCATTTGGGAGATCTCCCTAAAGTATAAAACTATACTACTATATTTTTTATTACTTTTTTATTATATTTTTTATTACTATATTTCTTTTAAATACCTCTAGTCATGTTAAAACTTAACATGACTAGAGGTATTTAAAAGAAAGTTGTCAAATGTATGGAATTCTACTTTATGGCAGCTGCTGTTGGAACATCTCTTAAATAAGAGCTTTTTATTAAAATGCAAGAAGTCTCTTTTAGTAGGAGCCTCAACCCAAGGTAACGAAATTCATCATAACAGCTTGTAAGTATGTACCTACTACTGAAAATAAATAGTATCATCGTAAGTATGTTACTATGAAATGAAATGACCATCATGGGTATGCTCATATTTTCTAGCACCGGTTATGCTGCTGACATCCAAGGGCTTTAGATATATGGGTTAGGAAGATTGGATGGTCGTCCTTTGGTTGGAGACCCTTCAGGTCTCGCCAATAAATGCCCGGTTACATAGAAACGATCCGCAAGCTCACCTACAAGCAGTCGAATAGAAAAAAAAAGGTCATCCAGTAACTTTCTCACCGTCATGGCTTCGTTTTGGCCATTTGACGTAAGTCTGAAAAACTCTTTTTCTAAGTTTTAAGCCCTCTACGCATTGTTCATCCGTGCTATCTGTCAGTGCACGCAAAATAATAGTACGTAAGTGCGTAAAGTGCACGGTTTTGGTGTAGAGCAAGCCAACGCACTACCGTTTTGCATCGTAGAGGGTTTAATACTCAGCATAGAGGAAATTATGTTGACATCCAGTTTTTTAATTAAAATAATATAATTATTTAACTTACCTGCCTCGTTGGTCTAGTGGTGGCAAGCGCGACTGCTGATCGTGAGGTGCTAAGTGTTATTGAGTTTATCCGTATGGAATTCCTCAGTAGCAGCCCGGAGTTTCGATTTGTGCTCGGTTGATGGCAATAGGCTCGCCCCCTATTAGATGGGAATTAAACATAACGGCGAAATGAGGGTGTTACTATACACCTCTGCCCAACCCTTTGGGTAATACGAGTGTGATGTTATGTTTATGTAATAGGTACCTATCGCACTGCTAGATGATTAATAGTGTATCAACTGAAAATGAAGCTTTTTTCAGAATCGACAGAAAACTGATCATTTACTTCCTGTTATAGATTACAAATAAAGCGAATGAATTGAATTACGTGTGAAGATTTGTGTTTGTAAACGCACCCACGATACAGGAGAATCCAAGTGTGGCGCAACGTTTTAAAAAAAAAAAAAAACAAAATTATCTCAAATTGATCAAATTTTGAGTTGATACAGTAATAATCTAGCAGTGCAATATTTAAAACATCGATATTAATCCAAATTCAGATCAAATTTATGTGGGCGAGAAACTAACAACAATGGACGCCAAATCATCATGACCATCATCATAGCAAATTCTTTACACAAAATTGGCGAAACAGGAAATCCCAAACACCCATCGCTTTACAATTAGTGGTTCTTCGTACGCACAACGTAAAACCAAGTGTTATTTATTTGGTAATACCGGAACTGAGCATAGAGCAGACTATTACCTAATCAGAAATATGCCGTGCAACACATCGTTTCTAACACAAACATGTGTTCTCATGCTGGTCGATGTAATCAATTCGGCACACATTGGACTTGAAATCAGAAGGTTGAGCACCACTGAGAGATATGTTGTTCGATAACAAATCAATACACTTCTTGGAATATGATTCTGTAATTTTTTAGGAATATTTTGAAACAGTTACTTTTTTTAAGCTTATTTTGGCTGAAATTATTTAACTATTAAGAACCGTTAACCGCTTGAAATACATACGTGACAAATAAATGGAAAAATGTGTAAAGAATTCAGATTCGAACGAATATAACCACCATCACCTTTAACGACGTCGGTGGCTGCATCGCTCTAAGCCACCGCATATCGCTATATGTTTATGTTCTTAGACAATTGATTTAATTCACAGTTCTCATAACTCTTCATTTATAATAAATTAGCGACCCGCCCCGGCCTCGCACGGGTGCAATGTAGATACTAATGTGGAGCATATAAACCTTCCTCTTGAATCACTCTATCTATTGCTGAAACTTGCATTAAAATCCGTTGCGTAGTTTAAAATATCTAAGTGTACTTATAGACAGCAGGAGCGACTTTGTTTTATACTATGTAAAGATTCAACTACTTACTCGTATGTCTTATATCATAATTATAAATTCGTAATCAGTAATTTTATAATTTCGTAGCAGGTGTAGCTCATTACTACGCTTCCCTCTACGAATATTTACAATTAGTTCTATGCTTAACATTCACTTATCTTCCACTGGATACGCTATAATATAATTCAGCTAATGCTACTATTGAACGCCACGGCCAATAGCCTCATCACCTCATATTCAGGGTTTACGTGACGAAAAATGACGTAAACTTCGCAAACATCGCTCGCTGCTCGCCTATCTTCGACTGGAGATTGGGCTTTCTATATTTTAGCGTTTGTTAGAGCAAAGTTGTAAATTGGGCAATAAACGATGTAAGCGTCGCGTGCCAGACGCAGATAGCTTGGGAGTATAATAGCGGATTATAACTCAGTTACGACATTGAAGCTAATCCGTCATATACAACGCAGCATAAGGCGACATAGTATAACCAAAAGGACCTGGTTAATCGTCCTCCAACCCACTTGCCTGCTCTATAACAATAGAGGCAGTTTTTGGAAGACGCCTGGTATTATGACGTATTAAAACCATCACTGTTCCAGTGAGAGAAAGTGACGCGGCTATGCAGGTCGTAAAGCGCCGTCACATTCTCACAACGGAACAATTATGATTTTAACACATCATAATACGCCACCTGTATCGCTCGCTGTTCGCATATCTTTCACTGGTGTGTCCGCTTATTGTTTCAGCGTTTGTTTGAATAGTGTTTGTTGTAGGCGTCGCGTGCCGGACGCAGATAGGTTGAGGCTACAATAGCGGATTATCTTATTCATATTTTTGATTTTTGGATGATAGAGTTAACATCTTCATTGAGGAGTGGTTCGTGAAACAGATCAGCTAAAAATAACCATGTTTTGTCGATTTTGCTTTAAGGAATACGATTCTTAGATAAACGCAACATTCGTGGTTAGATAGAAATATGGATTTAGATATAAACTCGTACTGAAATGGCTAAGTGTTGTGCATATGAGATTTGTGTTTATAATTGCACATTATAATACAGAAGAAATCTTAATATTTAAGGATAAACGTGAATATAAAGACTGAATAAAGGGAAAGATGAGTTAAACGTTCTTCTCTATCTATACTAATATTATAAAGAGGAAAGATTTGTATTTTTGTATGTAACGAATAAACTTAAAAACTAGTGGACCGATTTCAAAAATTCTTTTGCCGTTAGAAAGCTACATTATCACTGAGTAACATAGGCTACGGGCGGAGCCGTGAGTACACAGCTAATACCTATACAATAATGTCGTATGAATGAGTTAGGCTTAAAATTTTGAGTATTGTAAAGGTACTTGTGTACTCAAACATGTAGTGCACAGAGCTTGATCTTGATTGTCCATAAAACCGATACAGTCTAATTGTACGATATAATTTATGTTCATTTTCTGTTGAGGACCATGGTAACTTTTCCTTAAAGGATTTTACTTTTACTTCTAAAACGAAGCGTTAATTTTTTTGTCAAATACAAAAGTCGAATGCCCATAAATGTATTCTAAGCCTAAACTGCGTTGTCAAATTACACCAAACGTTCCAAACTCAAATTGTTAAAACTGTACGAGAATTTGTTACGGACAAAAGTTTGTTAAACGTTAATTGGTCGCCCACTAGCCGTAATCACCACAATAACTTGACTCACTAATACTTAACACCTCCAAGATCCTAGAGGTCTTGTTAAATCGGTTTCCATGTTAGCACGCACGCTGGTTTCGGTCACATTTTAAATATTAATTCGTGGTTGTTAATACGTTAACTATGGTCACTATTCTTGCACAAGCGTGATGTGATGAACCGTAAACAATAAATAATTGCTTAAATACCGTCTAAGACCCACACCAAACGTTTTATAACTACAGTCAATTTCCTTCGCTATTCTTAAGGTTCCGTTTGTTTAAGTCAGTTTTTTTTTCATGTTTTTTATCGTCTTTGAATTGCGGTTAAAACATCATCACGAAATTTAAGGAAACATTACAAATATTAAGCAGACCATACGATGCATACAGTAATTAACTCAAAACACACTTTACAGAAAGAAAACCAGTAATAACATACCCATGACCTGTTAATTTATGTTGCCTATTGTGCCATAATTAATACTGGGCCGCCTTTTATTGATTTCGCGGGCTGCACTCAAAAACTCAAAACTGCGGCTTTCGGCCTCTTTGTTCGAAATTTAATACTATAATTTTTGAGGTCAACGCGCGTGATGGCGGGGTGTAATGTTGCTTTGTAAAATGTGACCAATTTAAATACACCCTCGGGCGCCGTTGCTCCTCCTGACTCATCTTTTCAAAGTCCAAAGGTAGAAGGCGGGACGGATCAACTTAAACTGGTAGCCTAACAGTTGTTGATTTCGAATGCAACAATTCGAAATTCAAAATAATTACCGCGTACCATAATATCATAGGATGTTATTACGCAGCATTTGTTTTTGGAATTGTAATGAAAGGTGGGAGCTTTGTTTTGTTAATGTGTTGCCAGCATAATTATTATTTTAAGTGGCATGTAAAAATATTACTTTTAATACAGCGTTTTCCCTATTTCTTTAATTGGTGATATAATTATAACAAAGTTAAGACGACAATTTTAAACAACTGTAATTTATCTTTTAGCCACACCGTGTAGGTATTCGTTAGTTGCTACACGAGTACGTTATTTAGAAATAATAGTTTCTATAATGAAAACGTCATTTTAATTATAATTAAAGCGTCATTATAATTAATTTGAACAGCACGCGCCGCCCAAGGCGTTGACAGTTGTGAGTTTTTTAATAGACCCCACCCACAACAGCTAGTATATTCTCGGAGTTACACAAAAGTTAATATAAAATACTGGCTGATGACACGTTTCAATAAAGTGTAAAATGTCCTTTTAAATTATGAATAGAACTTCAAAATGCTTTTGTCCTTATCGACAAAAATGACATTTATTAAGATAGTCGTTTAGTTTTTTTTTTTTAATTTTGCTTCATATATAATTTGTGGTTTTTCACTTCATCACATTGTATGTTTCTGAATCAAAGAAGGTTTTGTGCGAATACAGATGATACACATAATTTTTATTATGACATCAACAGACACTGTATTTATCTCTCAGTATGGGCACTGTATTGTTTTTATTATTGGAATTTGAGTGAAACTACTAGAGAGAGCATACTTACAGTTTCAGTGTTCGATTGGGGTGGATGAAAAGAGCCTCCATAAGTGACGATACTGAAGTATCTATACGTTCGACGCATTCTGGGCAATCAGCCATCCGACCAACCTTGCTGATTGGCTAATAGGAATTTTCACTATGGGCGGCATGAGGCATATAGCTCGTACTGACACGACAGAAGAAATATTCAATAAATTATACAGGTTGAATAAAACACTCCACATTTCCTTTATTTGCAAAATAATAGAAATCAATTATTAAGAAAGTCGATAGAGAAAGTATTAATTCTAACAACAAAACCAGGCTATAACGACTGTCATGGCAATAAACAATTTTATAACACCATATTGCAACGCTAATAAATAATATTCACAAATTCATCACTAAAGCCCCACACGACCATAATAAACTTTTTTTTACAACATTAAACTCCCTAAGGCAAAAGAATTGACCCAAAAATCCAGCCTTCACTGTATCGAATTAACAAGAGAATTCGCTTGAATGATAAATCGTTTCGCACATTCGTTTCCCTATTATCTTTCAAAACTGCCTACCGAACGCCAGTAACGTCGACAGCACGGTATCAAGATCTGTCATCCAAGCAGCTTACAGTATTTTAATCTTTATGTCTATTGCATACAGATTAAAATAGTTTCAACCTATTTAGAGATTCCTTTATTTTCGTTGCCCTCAGTACGTGTAAGTTCAAAAATAGAACATGCGATTCCAAACTTTATTGTCATTTAGAGAAAAAAAATACGCGGCAAAAGTTGTGCGAGACACACACAATAGCGGTTGGAAGTGGAGTGAAATCGCGACAATGAACGATAATGAAGTGGTTTTGTCATGTTTTTAGGCGTTTCGCCGCGTGTGGGTATATTAAAGTACAATTATGTTATAAACGGGCGTTTATTGGACGATTAGTGCGCCGACGGATCAAGGAGGCGTACGCTCTTGTGAAACTAGCGTTTTGAAATCGTGTATAGTCGCTGTGAGAATTGTTAATGAGTTTAGATGCATCATAAATATTGAAAGAGCAAATCGTATTAATTGTAGCATTTTTTTCTTTGTGTAGCACCTGGTTTGGCACGTGTTGTAGAAAAAATTAGGTTTTAGTTGTGAATTATGAGTGGCTGGACAATTTGTGAGCAATAGCTTTACACCCATATTCTAAGACGTTCCTACAAAACTTATTTGACTCATACTCGACTCAGAACGGCCTCGAAAACACCTTCAAAATTGTATTCCTAGTCGCAATTTCGAGTGCACTTTGAGGTTCCTCGACGGAGTCATTACGTCATAATTTGAATTATTTGCATCGCGCAAATACCGCCGCGATAAATAATTGTAAGGACTATCGTAAGCATAGTCGATAAAGTCTTCAAAATTCATTTTTATTACATACTAACTTTGACACTTCCTTCCTTAAGGTAGGTTCCGAGGTACCTTGAGTTTGACAGATGATTCCTTACCTCGACTGAGGAAAAATCTCGAGTCGAGGACGTTTATGTCAAGTCGAGGTGGAGTCGAGTCGAGTAAGTTTTGGAGGAACGTTTTAGAATGTGGGTGTTAGTAGCCTTACTATAATATCTACAGTTGGTTACAATGCCCCTTATGCACCTGCATAACTACGAGGTACAACCCATTCGATGCAGATTTTCTTCGACTTGACATTAATATCAATTAATCAACGTCCTCTACTGAGCAGCCTCCTTAGATACCGTTTGTTGAGCGAATATCGTCAACTAGCACTTTTGGTAGTAGGTTAAGTAGGTTAGTAGGTACCTACTAAACAGAATAATGATAATAAACACCTAGTGCATAAGAGGATGCTAATACTCATCTTCCAACCTCATCACCCGTTTTTCTTGTTAACGCCATGGAGCTACGTTTAAAACTATACGGTTCTTGCTTTTTTTTAAAGCTATTATTTATTTTGTTTTTTTACATAATCAGTTTCATAAACGTCGTCGTCCTGGGTTCGATCCCCAGGTAGGGCAAAGTGTTACTGGGTTTTTCCCTGTGGAATTCCTCAGTAGCAGCCCGGAGTTGGATTTGTGCCTGATTGATGGCAATAGACTCGCCCTCTATTACATAGGATTTAAACAACGGCGAAATGAGAGTGTTACTATACACCTCTGCTCAACCCTTCGGGAAATAAAGGCGTGATGTTAAGTTTCATAAGTTATACTTATTTATGTTTATGGATGTAACCTCATGTGCATAACCGGACTCTTTGGTTCGCGACATCGCCATGACTAAAGACTCCGATTGAGACCCACACTAGTCAGGTCTACCCGAAATATGAGCCCGAGTTAAACCATTTCTTCTAATAAATATGGGACTTCCTATACAAGAAATAATTGTTGGAACCTTCAACCCGTTGGCCCAAATGATTTTTCGTTTTTTTTGTTTTAACATACAGTGGAGCGTCGATTATCCGTACGTCGATCAACCGAACGACCGCTTATCCGAACTACTACGCCCGCCCGACCCGCGCGTGCCTTTCTCCCGTCTCCCGCGCTACAGTGCTCGCGCACTTCTCACGACTTGTTAATTGTACCCGTATGTCACATCCAAGTAGCCGCTAGTCGATAAACTAAATTTTGCTGCGTGAAAGTAAACTCTCGATTTAAAATGCCTAAACGTAAACGTGTTGTCATTTCTATGAAAGATAAATACGAGATTAATAAACGGTTAGAGGAAGGCGAATCTGCAACTAAGTTATCCAATGAATACCAAGTTGGTAAGTCTACCATTAGGGCTCTTGTCCACATACGTTTTTTTGGCGTAAAAATACACGGTTAATTCGCCGTGTGTAGGCACGGCAGTCAGTGTTGTATGGGTCACTGTGAGAGCTTGTTGACATACACGGCGGCGCCACGTCACGGCACCGCCGCCGTGTGCACCGTGCGTCCCCCTCGGCGCGCCGTGTCTACGCACGGCAGATTAACCGTGTATTTTCATCACTGTTGTATGGCAATCTATGCAAGCGTGTCGACGGTGCCGGACGTTTTAACGTTTTCGTGACGGATTACTTAGTAAAATGAACATAAATCAAGAATTATTAATTACATTAGTTCATGAAAGACCTGTATTATGGGATAAGACTATCGAAGATTATAAAAATAAGCGGCTTAAGTATGATTCCTGGAAAGAAATCTTTATGCATTTAAATCCCAAATTCGAAGATTTAAGTGGTGAAGAAAAAAACAGTTTTGGTAAGTTACATATAATTATAATTTAATTATTTACTTACAAAAAATATTTAAGCATAGCGATGGGTTACCTTCGTTAGACATAAAATATTGTGCAAATCTGTTGCGAACATCATTAGCCGCTACACTTCCGCGAACTGCATTTGTGGTAGGTAACTGTGTTAGTTCCGATTCTAATTCCAAGGTGGACTCGATTCCACTAGCGTTATCAAAATGAAAGCTTTCTTCTTTATGAACAAAATTTTGCAAAATACAACAAGTTTTCACAATATCTACAGCCAAATCGATGGACACATTCATTGGCCGATGAAAAATATTTATTGGCTAAAATTCCAAAAGCACATTCAACAAATCTTCGTGCTCTTGTGAGTCTATAATTAAACGGTCGTTTTAATTGATTAAGTTCATGGCCTCCGAATGGACGAAGTAAGTGAAAGTGCAAAGCAAAGGCTTCGTCTCCAACAAACACAAACGGAAATTTGTAGTCCGTTCCAGGTAAGCGTGTTGCATCGGGTAGATTTAATGTGTTATTTGTTATTTTTTTCCTAAACGTGGTTTCTTTGAAAACACTAGAATCGCATTCCTTTTCGTAGGCACCAACATCAACAAATATAAAATTGTAATCGCTATCTACTACCGCCATTAAAACTATGGAGAAGTATTAGCTTGTAATTTAAGAACATCGAGCCACTGTCCACAGGTTTAATGACTCTGATGTGTTTACCATCGACCGCTCCTAAGCACAGGGCGAAATCGGAAGATTTTTCAAATTTGTTTGCAATTTGAAGCCAGTCTTCTTTGGATGGCATTTTCATATATTCTTTGCACAATTCTGACCAAATAAAGTAGCAAACTTCACGTACGATGCAACTTATGGTTTTTATTCCAATTCTATAGGTGTAGTGTAGGTCTGTAAACGTATCTCCGGTTGCTACGTATCTGAAATATTAAAAATTAATATTATTTTTGTTTTTAGGGCAAGTGGTGATGAAGAAGTGGACCAATATGAAAGATAATTGGATAAAATGTAACAAAAAAATTAATGAATGTAAATCTGGCTCTGGAGCGAAAAAAATAAGAAAATACAATTTTTATGATGAAATGATTTTCTTAAAAAAAATTATCGAGCATCGCAAGACCGATTCCAGCATGAATGAACATGTAAATGATTCAGGACTTAATAATGTAAATGTAGACCAGAATCAATCAAACTCGGGGGATGGTGAAACGAGTGAGGCTCGAAAGGCTACAAAAATTAAAATAAATAAAAAACAACAATACAACAATACTTATACTGTACTTATACTATACAACAATACTTTGTCGCATATAAGTATCTTGGTGCTTTATTTTCTGAGATATTTTTTGAAGCAATTTAACAAATGTCGCTTTCTGCATTCTAAAATAATTATAAAAATTTTCTTCGTCTTCCCTTAGTTGATTCTTGACAAGTGTATGAAATGCGCCAAATTCTTCCCGTTTTTCTAAAATCAGATGTATCCAAAACCTTCTTTTTCTTTTCTCTTCTTTTTTGAGTTTATAGTACGCAAGGATAATCTTTTTCTTATAAGGATTCATGACGCACGTTCTGCAGCTTGGCCCGAAAAAACGCAACTGAGCCGTACTTGGCCGTGGTCTCGTCCGGTGGTTATGCCGTATCGTGAACAAGCTTTCACGTTTTTTGTACGACGCGGTTAATACGCCGTACGATCAATAAACCGTGTGTGTACAAGAGGCCTTTCGGATTAAAAAAACAAAAGACGAACATTAGTAACTTTATATCCCAGCTTGATTCCTCTGACGGAGCCACGAGTCCACATATAGGTAGTTCGATTATCCGAAAATACCGGTTATCCGAACACCCATGTCCCCCAATTAGTTTGGATAATCGACGATCTACCTTCGCTATCCGTAGTTTCTTTCACAAACAAGACATCACGGATGCAGATACTTAGAAATCTAACAATGTATACACTAACATTGTCTATAATTATAATTGCTCCTACATTGGCCATTTCAAGAGTCATTATCAAATGTCGAATCAACTTGTGTGGGTAGGTACTTACTTGAACGTAGCCGCCATATAAAAATAACAATAACAGGTTGTGTAACATACATTCACATTAACGACGTACTTTATTGTCAACTGCAGTCATTACCTCTTAAAGAGAACTCATACTTGACAGCTTCGGCCCGCACTTTATAAAAAACTGGAATCGTGAAGATAGAGCAGTCGATACTTAGCTTCAAACCAAATTATAGTTTTCCACTGGGAGCTACATAGTTGCAAATTGTCACTGACAAGTGTAATTAGTCCCTAACACCACTCAACAGTCATATACACTCAGCCATATTATTATATACAATGTAATATAATTACTGGTGTGCGCTTGCATGTCACCGTATGTCATTTACGTGGGAATCGCACGATGATCTTAAACGATGTCGTGTAAGAATACTATTGTTTACATTTCAATGTTTTTAATTGCAAATAAAATTGATAATTTGAAATACAATGTCTTCGGTGATACTTAAATGCTACATGACACTACTTAATTACTTGAGTTTAAAAGGAGTTTATTTTTAAACAATCTATGTAAAGGTGTAGGTAGGTAAGTATGATTAGAACTTCAATAAGTATATAATAAATAATGTTTATTTCATAGTCAGTACGTAGAGCCATGTTTAATATTAAAGTGATAAAACACAGGGGTCAGCACAACATAGCAAACAATAGCATGCCACACAAGAAGTCAGTACCTACCTCGGAGACCATATCGTCAGTGGAAAGGTAAAAAGACTAAAGCGCCAATACAAGGTTAGTCGGAAAGGGGGTACTAAGCCGAAAGGGTGTTAAAGTACCTATAATAAGGGATAACTTTTGTTCTACAACTTTCCCCAAAACTCGATAGTTTAAGAGAAATAGCTGTTCAAAGATTTCATAAAAAATTCGCTAAATTCTATCTATCCTTAGCTATGATCAACTGTGTTTACATTTTAGGTCATATTTAGGGTCACGGATTAAAAACCCCATTTTCAGAATTTATAACTAAAGCAGGGACGAAGAATTTTCGAAAAAACTAAAATAAAAATTATTTTTGATGGAAAAAAAATAATCGAATTTTGAAATTGTAACACTTGCTTTAAAATAGTCATCAGTGATAATTTAAGTGGCCCGCGGCTTAGTACCCCCTTTCCGACTAACCTTGTATATCTACTTTACAGTAGAGAGATTCAAAGTATTTTTTTAAGAAAATAAACATAGTTATTTTTCTTAGAGTAGGTACACATATTAAATTGATAATTAAACTATCTATTTAATATGTACACTCTAAAAAAAATAACTATCTCTATTTTCTTTAAAAAATACTTTGAATCTCTCTACTGTAAAGTAGGTATATTGGCGCTTTATTCTTTTTACCTTTCCACTGACGATATAATCTCACCTGATGAGATTAAATCCTCTACTCCCAAGGCCATAGTCAATTTTATGATTGGCTTGCGGTCACATTGATAAAGGCGTCACAATAGATCTTTGCGGGTTGCAATGACCTAGGAACTTCTAAGGACGCTACCTTTTCTTAAACTTTCTCATACCCCGTGTGGGTATGAATGTGGATGAAGCGAAAGGGGTATGTAAGGGTCGTAGCATGTGGCGTCTATAGTTTCTGCCTACCCCCATGGGAAAAAGGCGTGAGTTTATGTATGTATGTATAATTATCCAACATTTTGTTTTCAATTTATCTGTTAACCATCCTACTAGCTTGTGACCTACATATATTAATACTCCTTTCGCTTCGTCCACATTCATACAAACACGCCGGTTGAGAGTACTATGGGGCCATTCAAGTATTACGTAAGCAGAATTTTAGTAATTTTTGACCCTACCCTCCCCCTTGTCCTTGCTTACGTAAACATTACTATATATTTTATTTAAACTGATCAGGTTTCTTTATTGTTATTCATGAGCAGCAGTTTTTAAGTCTAGAAAAATAAGTAAATAAATATAAATTGCTGACGTAATCGTCATCTAGACACCCCCGTCCCCCATGTCATCAAAAATAAGCTAAGCAAAGACCCCCTCACCCCCTTTCGTGCTTACGTAATACTTGAATGGCCCCTATGCACCTGTCCTACATACATTTCATCCAATTGGTAAAGTATCAATCGACTTGACAACAACGACTTGGAGTCAACTTGACTCCAAAACATTGACACAGCTATCAGATGCACCTCTATCACCAATACCAAGTCCCATCAAATCCGCCGCTTGTTTAAAATCAAGTCTGTCCATATGATAATCTGTTTAACATGAACAACGGCCGTCAAGTACAAACTAACAAGGATCACGTCAATCGTATCAAAGACACCGGCGTATTGTTGGCGTGTCTCGTTTTCGGCGATACGACGCGTGCTTAATCCCTTCTTTAAGAGACTACGCTGTTAGGCAGAGGTGCGACTGATAGCGATTAGAGGAGACTATCTTATTCTTTGATATCTGGTTACAGTACATCCACTTGTGCTGAAACCCATCAATCAAATAAAAAATACCGCATAATATTTGTCGCTTTCGGAATGGTCTTCCTCTTTTTTTCTTTTTTTTTCGTGTGGTTAGTGGCTATCCTGGTGTCTGAGTTTATGCCGCCCATGGGCCCCTGACTTGGCTTCACATGCCGTCGAGAAATATCTCTCAAGCATGCCCGTTTCCTCACGATGTTTTCCTTCACCGTTTTTAAGCAAGTGATAATTATACAATACGCACATGAAATCGAAAAGTCAGAGGTGCGTGCCTTGGGTTCGAACTCGGGACCTATGACTGGCACTCCGACGGTCACACCACTAGACTATCACCGCTATAAACTGCAGTCTTCCTCTTACTGTGTCGATGGTACAGTTTTTTAAATTAGTTTAGCCGAGTACGTGGCCACGACAATCGCGTTGTCAGTGGCCTAATTAAGGTCCTTAGTAGTTCAATAATGCACACGTAGCATCTGTTGCACTCTATCATGACAAACCTTATTCAACCCAGCCTTTGTAATTTATGTCGTCGACCAATGCTGGAAATAAGCCTGTCCAGAGTAGACCTACTAAATGAGACTCTGACATACTGCGTCTCAGCTTATAAAAAACTCCAACCAAATCAAAACAAACGATACTATAATCAAAAGCTCCAAAGCTTATCTAAATCACTTTGAGTGGTTGTAAAACTAACCTACTTTGATTATCTCCAAAACGTAATTTATATAACTCGCTAGTTATCGCACCTGGGCCTTAGATCAGTCATAAATAGTTTCGATATCAATTGATTCGCTATAAGTTCTAATGAGGCATGGTTCCTTTGGTCGGAAAGACCCTGTCTTTTGAGCGACACATTTGAATTAAAAATCATTGCAATCCACCCATTGGATTTACAACCTTATCTCTTACAAATTAAAGTAGATGATATAGTTTTATGGGTTTTAAAAATAAGTTTGTAAAATTGTAAGCCGATAATAACATTATTCGGGTCTAGTTAATGCCGTCTTTGATATAAGGATTAGAACAGATTTAATAGTTTCGGCTCGTATAAAGTTTGATGGAACAGCCGATAGTAAAATAAAATTAATTTTATTGTAACATTTTGATAAATGTATGCGAAATATATTGTTGATTGTCAAGAAGTGAATTTAGAGCAGCTGTAAAAAACTTATGTCTATTAACCAAAGCTTTAGATGATCCCATCCATTTTCGTTAGTGTCGTAAAGTATAATCCCTCAGTGTGAAACCAGAAAATCGCGATACTACAGTATCATTACAAAAAAATAAAATTAAAATGTCTGTTTGTAATGTCTAAATGACAGCTTTTTACTAAATGGATATGAAAGTATAAGTAACGGCACTTATAAAAAAAAAACAATTTTGTTTTTTTTTTGTTTTTCTGTCTGCCTGTTTGTTTGTTTTGGCTAATCTCCGAAACACCTGGACCGTTTTTGACGGGACTTTAACTGGCAGATAGCTAATGTTATAAGGAGTAACCTTAGCTACTTTTATTTTAGGAAAAGAAAAATAAAGGGTTCTGCGCATAAAAAATAAAACCCGACTTCTACGCAGTCGAAGTCGCGGGCATAGCTAGTGAATGATATAAAATTATCAGTAGTGCGCGGTCAGCATGCAGACCCTCCACAGCACACAGACCTACCCTACAATTCTTCTTGATAACAATCTTCAAGTTGTTCCTAAGAATTTAATTTAATTTGACACAATTGTCAAGGATCTCATCTGTGTGTAGTAATAACAAACCACGAACGCTAATCTGCATTCCAAATGAACAATTGTTACTAAAATAAATAGAGAATTCACAGAAAGTAATAATTGACTGAATGTCTCCCGTCTCCTACTCTCGTAAGATGTAGTTAATCTCTCCATAGCCTTAGTAAATTTAGACGACACGTCAGAACGTGTTGACTAAAAACACGGTGAAGTTCAAGGCGTAATGACATCTGTAACTTAGTTCTTATCTATTACCATCCTTTTCTCGCGCTGTCGGTGAGTAAAAGATTTTCTAATTTTAGTTTAAGTAGTTAGTGAACAACACAGCATTCCTATAAACAAAAATGAATCGATTTGCTTAGTGGTAGAATTCTTTATTGTCAAACTAGGAAAATAAATAGACTCGTAAACGTATTTTACCTGTGATAGCTACATCCATATAGGAAACAATATAGGGTCTTCAACAGAAAGCTTTGAAAGGACTTTGCTTCATTATTGGTAAAGATCCAAGTCTCAATTTTAACCAATAACGGTCGGTAAATTATAGGAATCGGCCATAGGTCGTGAAGGCTCTTTCAACGTACCCAAATGTGTCATTAAATTTCTTCTGAATAACTAGGTGAGAATATAAAAAGAACCATTAGAAACTGGAAAGTCGATATAAGAACAAAGATGTTTTTAGTTCTCGTCAGTAATCTGCAGTCTAATATACTTGTTAAAGCCAATATCACATTAACTAAAACTAGTCCGCAAGACAAGCTCATAATAACATCAATAGAGACAGTCGCCATGATCAATTACGTGTGACAACGGCAGCAAAAACATCATAGAAAGTGCTCAATGAAAAACTGTATTAAACTACTTTATTGGTCAATTTATTATGGCCATTACTGGCTAACTTTCGATGTAATTTTAGGTCTAGTTGATGGAGATTGTGCAAGCAAAAAATGCTATTGAAATTGGTTAGTTGCTTTGACATCGTAATGGGTGGCAGGTTTATGTACCTCATCAGTATTCTTGAAGAATAGTGTTGTTGTATTTTTCCTGTTGTGACTTCACAGTTCTGTCTTATTAGCAGGACTTTGATTTCTTGTCGTTTTTTATTTAACTATTTTATTTTATCATTTCGGTCTATTAGAATAAGAACTGCCTCGTCGGTCTAGTGGTGACAAGCGCGACTGCTGATCGTGAGGTCCTGGGTTTGATCCCTAGGTCGGGCAAAGTTTTATTGAGAATTCCTCAGTAGCGGCCTGTAGTTTGGATTTGTGTCCAGTTGATGGCAATAAGCTCGCCCCCTGTTACATGAAACTTAAACATATTGACGACACGTTTGGTGTAGTGGCTGAGCGATTGGCTTCTGCGCTGCGGGTCGTGGGTTCGATTCCCGCACGGAACAAATATTTGTATGGCTTACAGATAGTTGTTTCGGGTCTGGGTGTGCATGTGAAGATTTGTGTCTGTAAACGCGCCCACGATACAGGAGAAATCCTAGTGTGAGGCAACGTTTTTTTTAAAACAAACAAACAATGGTAAAATGAGGGTGTTACTATACACTTTGGGGAATACAGGCGTGATTTTATGGTGTTAGAATAAAAAACATCTACAGACGTACAGATGATGATAGGTTTTAAGATCAACCCTATCGAAATATTTATAATATCGACAAAACTAGCGTTGTTTTGAACCTCTTCGTCTTCAACCTATTATATAGGTGCATCCCAAAAGCAGGCCCTTCCATAAAAGCAGAGGACTCGTAAGGCTGGATTTTCTGCTGCGCTGACGTCCATCGCGTACGGTCAGTCGCGTACGAAAACCGACGTTCAGTGCAAACTAAAACGTCGTTCAGCCTAAGGCTGCTTGTTCACTGGAGCGGAGAGGAACGGAGCGATGTGGAACTAACCAATAGAAATGCACAATATTCATAAAGCAGAGCGGTGACGTGAATTTTATGCAATTCTATTGGTTAGCTCCACACCGCTCCGCTCCTCTATGCTTCAGTGGACAGGCAGCCTAAGAGAGGCAATGACAGCGCTGACAAGCTCGTTTCTTATTGCAGAACTATTGCATTGTTTGACGTCGATTTCCAGAATCTTCCTGAGTTATTATGTATTCTTACTTGTTTTAGATCTCCTTCGAAAGAACGGCGTCAATGACCTTACAATAATTAGAAAACAACATAACATCACGCCTTGTATTTCCCGAAGGGTTCGGCAGAGGTGTTTTAGTACACCCTCATTTCGCCAGTTATCTTTAAGTCCCATGTAATAAGAGGCGAGTCTATTGCCATTAACCGGGCACAAATCCAGACTCCGGGCTGCAACTGAGTAATGAAAAACCCAGTAACACTTTGCCCAACCTGGGGATCGAACCCAGGACCCCGTGCTCAGCAGTCGCGCTTACGACCACTAGACCGACAAAGCAATGATTAAAACCGGCCAAGTGCTAGTCAGACTCGAGCACAAAGGGTTCCGTACCATTATCTATAAAAACAGCAAAAAAATCATGTCTGTTGTATGGGAGCCTCCTTAAATATTTACTTTATTCTGTTTTTTAGTATTTTTTGTTATAGCGGCAACAGAAATACATCATCTGTGAAAATTTCAACTGTCTCACTATCACGGTTCATGAGATACAGCCTGGTGACAGACGGACGGACGAATGGACAGCAAAGTCTTAGTAATAGGGTCCCGTTTTACCCTTTGGTTACGGAACCCTAAAAAAACTAGAGAACAAGATGTCATTATTACATTTAATAATCGTTCGAATTCCCAGAAAACGCACATTAATTACTTAGCAGGAGCGTCAAGATACCAGGATCACATAAAACTGTATGATTTATATCTTATTTATCGAATCAAAGGCCGGAGCATCGTTCAAAGGAATATCATAATCCTGCGTTTGATGCTTTTACTTGTTTGTTATCATTTAATAAACATGTACGAATTATTGTGTCAAAAATAGCTCTGATATAACACAGGTATAGTTTTATGGGTAATGTCGGCTTTGAGCGTTGTTTTAAACATCCTTTCGTGTTTTAACTGCGGTTATGGATTTGAAATGGGTTATAATCGCCGTACAATTGTTGACAAAAGATATGTTTGAAACTTGAATACTAAATAAAACTAAGGACTTTGAAGTCTCCAGCGAAGAATAAGTCATCAGCACTTTTCTTTTGGGTGCAGTATGTAGTCCTTTAACATCTATATATAATAATAATAATATATAAAACAAAGTCGTGTTTGTTACCACATTTATAACTCAAGAACGGCTGGACCGATTTTTATGATCTTTGATCTGTTGGATTTGTCTCCGCCGCAAATAGCAGAATAACTATTAAAACATTGGAAAAATGCACGAAAAAAAATTCTGAAGATAATTCATTTTCTCATATATTTTATATGGAACAGCTTTTTTAATATCTCGAGAACGGATAGGGTAGGTAGGAAGGGTCAGTAGGTAGGTAGGTGCGCCGTAGATACTTGGTGCTACCCGTGCAAAGCCGGGTCGGGTTGAGCTAGTTAGTATTAAAAATACGATTGAAGCTGAACACCGGAAAATCAAAGGTCGTAATCAATATTTCTTTTACTACCAAGCCTGGCAAACGTATTGGCGATACCAGTATGTTTGTTGAAGCGCCTTTTACCCAGGGATAGAATGGGTGGCCAATTGTTCCCAGAACCGTTCGTTCTGCCCAGCCTTTTCCCAAATATCTACGTCAGCTACCAGTCTAACCAGATGCGGCTGAATTCCAGTATTTCACACTGAGTGACTGCCATCAGACCTCCGCAACCCAGTTACTGAGTAATGCCAATGTCCTCGGGTTAGACCAGTTGTCAGACTTTTAGGCTTCTGACTACCCGTATTGACTATCATAAGTATTCGTATGACACCCGCGACTGTTTAACGTGCTCTCCGAGGCACATATTATTCCCCGGACCACATGGTTGAATTGAAGTATGTTAGAAAATTCCTTAGCCAATGCAAACTATTAAAACTATTCCATATACACACTACCTATTGAAAAAAAGGCATCCTTTGTCCGTCTCCCTGCCTGTCTTTCTATTGAATCAAGCTACTAGATTCCCCCTCAATCTGTTCGCACTAAAGAATAACTTTACATAAGAAAAAGGCTCTATCGAAAGTTTATTAGACAGTGAAGCCATCTTTTAAACTATTTGAAGTGTGGCTGTGGATGTTACTGTTGAATATATCTATAGGTATACTAATATTATAAAGCTGAAGAGTTTGTTAGTTTGTTTGTTTGAACGGGCTAATCTCAGGAACTACTGCTTGGAATTGAAAAAGTCTTTTAGTGTTGGATAGTCCATTTATCGAGGAAGGTTATAGGCTATATAACATCACGCTACGACCAATAGGAGCGGAGCATAAATTAAAAATGTTGCAAAAACGGGAAAAATGTCCACCAGTGCGAAGCCGGGACGGGCCACTAGTATTTTTTATAAACTTTGTTCTTCAATCAACACAGTCTACCGATGCCTGTCACGCAAGTTGCTCTACTAAACAAAATTTAAGCTTTATAAGGCTGTAAAACCACATTAATAAAAAAAGATTTTTAAGACTGATTGGTCGCATAATCTCTATTTTACGAGTATATAGCAATCTGGAGGGGCATGAGGCTACTTATCAACCGCACGGATAATACGATTTGCGAAGTCAAGCTGCACTTGCCGCGGTCAGTCCGTAGATGGGTGACCGTTCGTTAAATGATAAATGATTTTTATTTCTATAAATAAATCTGTTACAGGCACCGAGACATCGAGTTACACGTCGAGAACCTTCTGTGCCTCAGAGAGCACGTTAAACAGTCGGTCACGGGTGTCATACGAATACCTATGACAGTCTTTACGGGAAGTCAGAAGCACGAAAGTTTGACAACTGGTCTAACCTTAGGATATCGGCATTGCCTAGTCACTGGGTCGCGGAGGTCTGATAGTAGTCGCTCCTGTAAAATACGGGTATTCAGCTGCATCTGGTTAAACTGCAAACTGATCCCAATATAGTTGGGAAAAAGCTAGATTGAACATAGCATGCTAGAGAAACGTGTTGTTTTAAAAGCTAGTCTCAAAAAATCCTAAAGCATTGTTATTACTACAGGTTTTAAAAACACTGACTGACTGACTGCCTTGTTGGTCTAGTGGTCGCAACCGCGACTGCTGAGCATGGGGTCATGGGTTCGATCCCCAGGTCGGGCAAAGTGTTATTGGGTTTTTCCATTAGGAATATCTCAGTAGCAACCTGTAGTTTGGATTTGTGCCCGGTTAATGACAATAGGCTCGCCTCCTATTACATGGGACTTCAACATAACTGGCGAAACGAGGTTGCACTTAAAACACCTCTGCCGAACCCTTAGGGGAATAGAAGGCGTGATGTTATGTACATATTAAAAGAAAACAAGAACAGATGCTAACACTGACAGTGCAGTTTAAAATAAATCCATCAAAACTATCCGTTGAGAGTAAAACATTAGCAACAAAAAACGCCCGTAGATTCTCCGATAGTTCGACTAAATTAAATTAAGCTAATCGATACCTTTCAATAGCGAACGCCGGCCACCCTAAAATTCCATTAATATTAATACACACATAAAACATAAACAATTATATAACTCTAGGCCGTTTTAGGAGAGAATTGATCCTAATTACGTCGAAATAGGCGTTAATAGGACATCTAATGGCCCGTTTTACGACCACGCGGGCCGTCAAAGGCCTCCCGTACTATTTATTGGCCTGTTTTTGTGTCCCGAGTATACTGATCTAAGTTTTTGTGTAAACACTTCGGAACTTAGAAGTTAGAATTCAATTCGTCAATTTGAACATTTTGAACGTCTCTGTTTTATAATTCTCGGTGGTTCAGTAAATTGAAAATCTTTGTAGGTACATTTTAAGTGACACTTAAAATTGATTTGTTTCGTAAATATCTAAATGAGAGACCTTTTATGTCAAATGAGAGACCTTTTATGTCAAATGAGAAGCTGCAGAAGCTACTTACTAAGATTAAAGCTAGAACATAAAATATATGTAAAACTAAATAATAAAAAAACTTAATCATTGGCAGCAACTTAATCTTTATGACTTTAGGTACTTACCTATACTAGTTAAGTTTTGAATATTTTCAATCTTTCCCTTTACTAAATGATTTCTGCGCTTTCCTTTAATTTTGCCGTCAATAAGGTAATAAAACTAAATTATATTTTTTGTGCTTTAATAGCCTACTTTTATATTTATTTGAATACCAAATATTTCAACTTTCTAGCGAACGAACTCCACATATAGTCAAAAACCTTAGAAAATTTCTGTCATATCGTTTCGCTTCTAACCAAAGGTATGACCAAAAGAATAGGCACTATTGCACCATAATTTATAGCGAAGCCCAGCCGAGCTATACGCTATAATAGCTTCTCAGACACCTTCGCGTGATAGAGTGGGATGGTGCTATTTGCGAGAGTGGAACGCAAGACCAGAAGCGCCGCTCCACGTCAAAATACGTGCTCCGTTCGTTTTATTACCTTGCGGTGATGTAGCCAAAGGGAAGGAAGTCGATATCGATAGATTTTTGTATTTTATTGTATTTGTCGATAAAGTTGCTACTGCTAGGTACTGTTCGATTAAGTAAGTTTTCGTGTCCATTGTCTGAGAGAACATTCTTAGTTGATTTCAGGTACCTATTCAATAAGTTGATCAGTTAATTTGAAATATTATTATACCTAACTAACTATGTAAAAATATTTGTGGTTCTTAACTACTGACAAGTTTTTCTTAATATTTTCAGAAAGTTTCAAGTACATCATGATATCCAATTTTTATTTTTATATGTTAACACATTCAAATAAATAACTGGGAGTTGAACCTTCCAATTTGGTTAAACTAGCAAGATACTTGAAGTTTCCCTTAATTATTATAAGGATCTGTACACCATAAATTGTTGCATTTTTGGCCAAATTTTCTTTATCCACAATATATTATGTTATTAGAACACTTGCAAGTCATAAAACAACGAATAAAAATTAATAAATAATCACATTTATGAAAAGGCAGAAATAGATAGAAGTATGGATTTGGATAGTAAAAATAAAATAAAGACATTTGAATAAAAAAGTGTTTTAAAAAAAACTTGCTCAAAACACTGCTGTAATAATCAGAAATGCTTACTGAAGTCACATATTCAAACTCAACATCAACAGCAACACTTAAAAACTCCAACAAAAATCATCGACAACAACAAACCGCTCACCACAGGCACATCCCTAAAGCCGGTGCGGCGGCAACATCAAAGGAGGCCACCTCTTTGATGTGGCCGATGGCGCGCGCCGCCAAACGCCGTAAGCGCCAAATCCATACGTCATCCTCCTGTCATTATAACGCCTCACAATCGAGCCACGGAATGTGAAATTACTTACGAGACAATATAAATTGACAAGTCGGTTTAATACCGATTACTTGCCTTTAGTGTTGTCATTCTGTCGGTCGTAACTTCGATTGGCAAGGTGATCGAGCTTCAATTAGGCGAATTGATTTTGGTAATTTTCAGTTGATGACATTGACAGTCCTTTAGTAAATCTTTGTATTATACTTTCGAAATTTTTATTGACCCCTTAGTAGGATATACTTGCATTTTTGGCGTTTTCAAGAAGTAATTGACAGTGCCGTAGGAAGTTATCTTTTTTATTTGTAGTATTATGGATGTGACCGACAAAGGATGTAAGAAAGTAATGTTAACCCTAAAATAAGCAAAAGATGAATTCATGGCATAGATTTATCTTTTTTTTTTCTTAGCGTCTTATGCTATTGGCTTTACCTGTTTTTAGGAGTGTCTTGTCTAGCAAACTCATGGCCATTTGGCCATGTTTGAGTATTTGAGCCAGCGTTTGAGTATTTACTCAAACGCTACTTGTTATCGGTAGCTGGTAACACTGGACAATGTTGTCATAGGAGGGTAACCGTCAAGATTAATCAACGTACCCAAAGTTATTAAAATAGTGGTCATTCGACGGAGCAGAGGATTCCATGTCGAACAGCCGAAGAAGTCTGACCTTTTATATCTGGTTTGCTTGTCCTCATTTTCAGATCTTGTGTCAATTTTATATTGTGAACTAGCTTCTGTAACTAATCACTAACCTTTTTAAAAGCACTCTCAGTGGTGGAGAGTCTATGTTGGTTTAATTTACTTAATTTACCATGCTCCCAATCCTGACATACTGATATTAGCTATAACTGTAAGGCCGTGGCCGCACTGGTACGGCGACGGCGATTTCGTAAACAAATAAATTTCGCTTGTCGCTTCTGCAGTGCGGCCACGGACATATTTGTTTATATGAGTTTGTTTTCACGAAATCGCCGTCGCGTCGCTGTCACCGTACCAGTGCGGCCACGGCCTACCTAAAGGTAGATTCATCCCTGCAAGATTCTGTTGTACATATGTATCTTATATACTCAATTTTAAGTTGCCGTTAATTTCGTGCTGTCTCTGTCAATTCGCCTTAAAGTGACAGTGACAGCACGAGACTTAACGGCACCTTAAAAATGAGTATCATTTGAGTATTTGGCCAAAAGGCCCGTATTTAAACAGCTTCCATTTGAAAGCTTCCTTTGTGTTGTTTTAATATGACTTGAGATGAATAAAACAAAATGCTTCCGTATGTATGGAATTCTACTTTATTTTTGTTTTTTTAATCAATTTTTTTTCGAAGCTTTATTTCACATTTTCCCGACTATGCAAGCCTCATACGTACCTCCTATTACGGTAGCTTTATGGAGAGCTGTTTATTAATATGGGCATAAGATGGTAGAGTAATTTGTAGGTCTTAACCTCAAATTGAATCAACATCGGATACAAACCGGTGTCCTCATTTTCACAAATTAAATATACAGGGTGTAAACGAAATCATGTAATTCCTTCAAACCTCGTGATGTAGGTACTGCTGACATAGATTAACCCTGAACGGGAAACGTTTGGATTCAATAAAAACAAATTACAAGAAGTAAACAAGGTGTTCTTAACGTAAGGCATTTTAGCGTCCCGAGTTAAATGTCGCGGCGAGCGATAGCTGCGCAATTCGCTCGGGGCGCTAAAATGCCTTACGTTAAGAACGCATGTTTACATCTCGTCATTTTTTAAAATTTAATTCAATAGTAACCCTTGCCGGGTTAATCTATGTCAGCAGTACATCACGAGGTTTGAAGGAATTACTTGATTTCGTTTACACCCTGTATATTCTCACTTATCTTTACTTTAAGTAAGTTTGTGAAGTATCAAATACTTACTACCTAATGTTAAATCAATGACGATATCCACTCTAACCTCGCTTGGTTCATCTTTCATGTATTTTTGACGAGTGTGATGGACACACAATTAATGAGCATTAAATAAATTTTAAAACTATTAAGCATAAGACTTGAAAATTAATTGATAAATTAAAATAGGTTTGGTAGAGTCAGCAGATTTGTATTAATTTTTCGACTGTTCAGCTAATATACTTTCTCATTCATATGGCTAACTATAGTTAATCTTTTGGGGAACAAAGATAGTATCTATTATATTTATCTTCCATATTAGATGGAGCAAAAAGAAATAAACCGTTCTCGATGGTGTGTGTCTGTCAACACGCACTAGGCCAACGTGGTGAACTAAGGCCTAAACCTTTCTTACTCTGAGAAGAGGCCCATGCCCAGCTGTGGGACAGTAATGGGCTAATTATGTTATAAGATAGAGCATACCAACAGTGGCAATTCCAGAAGTAGTTTAGGTTTGGTAGGTTTCAAAAAACCGAACGTTTTGCCTAACCTTTTTCCCAACTATGTTGGGGTCAGCTTCCAGTCTAACCAGATACGGCTGAATACCAGTATTTTACACGGAGCGACTGCTATCAGACCTCAGCAACCCATTTACTGGGTAATGCCGATATCCTACGGTTAGACCAGTTGTCAGACTTTCGGGCTTCTGACTACCCGTAACGACTGTATTCGTATGACACTCGGGACCGACTGTTTAACGTGCTCTCCGAGGCACGGAGGGGTCGCTATGTGTAACGAAACGGTCGCCCATCCACAGACTGACTGCGGCAAGCACAACTTCACTTTGCAAATCTAATGATCCGCACGGTTGGTAATTAACCACGAGCCACGATTGGTAATCAACAGCAGATTAGATATTCTCAATATCGCCAAACATAGCTTGTCACTTAGGTCATTTCCACACCACACGTCGAACAATAGTCGCGGTTGTGAAAGGGCACAAAAAGAAAATTACACGTTACTCCTCAGAGGGCATTGTGAACAATAATTTGGGCAACCCTTTACATGTGTTTCACGATGTGAATCTTTTAGATTTTTTGTTAATATGCGTCTACAAAAGATGTCTGCTCATTGATAAGGGAATGGGAAATAATGATTGGTTGTTATATTTAATATCTCGTAGTTTCAGTCGTGGTGGTCCGTTGAAAATAAGGGAGAGTCCTTTGAATCAACTTTACACACGACAACTCAAATATCCGTTTGATATTATCTTGACCACCCTAATTCTGCCAGAAAAATGGCAATAGGCACCTATTACATGGGCCTTAATACTATAAGCGAAACGTGAGTGTACAGACCCCTGTTATAGGAAATCACCTCTGCTTACCTCTTGTGGAATTACACGCGTGAGTATATGTTATTATGATCATTAATGTCTACTATAAATCGCTATAACAAATCAATGGGAAAATAATCCCATTCATTATTTACGCTTATTTTTAGTGTTGTTCTGCTTAGCCTTTTCCCAACCATGTTGGGGTCAGCTTCCAGTCTAACCAGACGCGGCTACCAGTATTTTATGGCCAGTAATGCCAATATCCTAAGGTTAGACCGGTTATCAGACTTTCGGGATTCTGACTACGCGTAGCGACTGTCATAGCTATTCATATGACATCCGGGACCGACTGTTTAACGTGTTCTCCGAGGCACGGAGGGATCTCGATGTGTAATGAACGGTCGTTCCTCCACGGACTGATAACGACCAGCGCAGCTTAACCTCACAAATCGTATGATCCCCGCGGTTGGTAATTAGCCAAGCTTATTTTTAGTATAAGTACTTATATTGGAATGATATTTGCCAACTTAGGTTTGCAGGATATAAGTACTTTTTCATCGTGATGAAACTGGGAATGCCTGAGAGATATTTCTCGACGGCATGTGAAGCGAAGTCAGAGGCGTGGGCCGCATAAACTCTGACACCAGGTTAGTCACTAAACACACGAAAAGAAGAAGTAGACTTTAGTCAGTTATTCCGGATTTAATAGATTGGAAATGCCATTTTTTTATTTAAATACAGACATACATTTACTCACGCCTGTAATCTCTGAAGGGGTAAGCAGAGGTGACCTCCTGTTACAGGAGTCTGTACACACAAGTTTCGCCTAGTCCCATGTAATAGGTGGAGAGCTTTCTGGGCACAATGGTGCCAGGTTCGTCGCCTTTTACCGACTAATACTAATTAAAATAATGGGTATGAAATTGACAAACAGATAAAAATTTTTTCATCCGATGAGCATTCGAGTAAACCAACATTAAGAACGTCTCGATTCTGCTTTATTGTTACTGGAGACATAGTAAAAGCCTCAACACCCTTTGATTTCACACGGCCTTCGCCTTTCTGCGTATGCCTCCTTACGCAGATTACAACTCCTTAGGCCCGATTTTAGCAACATCGGATAGCGTTTATCCAAGGAATAAGTTGGTCATTTTGACAGAATACAAAAGCTGTCAAAACGTCTAACTTATTCCTTGAATAAATGCTTTCCGACGTTGGGAAAATCGGGCCTTAATCGCTTCTAACAATAGCAACATTAAGAGAGGGCGACCCATATTGCTGCTTGCATCTTCTATCATCTGTCTGAAAAGAGCTAAAAATACCACGTTGTTTTGATGTTAATACTCTAATTATAGCAGATCAAATCCTACAGACCATGACCAACAATCTCAACAGAACTCAATTAGCATCTTAACAAAAAATGAACCGCCAAAACTTCTAGTTGACCGCACACATCATAATATTTCAGCTAACAAGAACTTTTAATACTCACACAAAAGATTCGTACTTAACTCATCAATCAAATAAACAAAATGTGTCCGGAACACACTATCAAGTGTATTATTAAATAAATTTTAACAGATAACCGTGAATAATTAGACAAAGCAACATTTTCCGTCCATCCGTCAACCTTTATCATGGAGAAAAATCGTCTAATTCACACCTTCAAATGGACTGAGTTTGACGTCTGAAGAACTTATTTTTATTAGTGTTGCCAGATGAATTAATTACCTTTTATGGTGGGTGATTTTGAGGCACTCGGAATTTTGGACATGGATGAATGCTTGCGTGTATTTTATTAGGTAATAATTACTTGCATTAGATCCAGAACGGAGGGACTTAATTACAAAATGAAACTATGAATCTACTATTAGAGAGCTGATGATTTAATAAAATATCCAGGAGAGTAATTTCTTCACGTGGTGTGGAAGTAATTAATGTACTTGGAAACAACAATAAAAACGCACATTTTTGACCAAGTTCTATATTTTAGAAAAACGCAACTTTCAAGCTAAATTAACTCCAACATTGACAACACCGAGTCCTATGGTCAAATTAATCAAGTGGTTCCCTAATTATGGCATATTTTAAAATGTTTTCGTTGAACGACACAGTTTTGACAGAGGCGCAAAGATAAATGATCGCTAATTACCGCACCGTCCGCTGGGAGGCGTGGCTCGAATCCGCACTGGATCTAATGGTGCGGCCCGCAACGCAACTGTTACGGGTATTAGCTTAGCACGCGAGTTTGCTTAACCTTAACGGATTTTTGGTCTAAAATCTCATACAGAAAATATTGCTAAGAAAACTGTGTAACAGAATAATGTCGCGTTAGTAGAAGGTCTTATATCCAGCAGTGGTTTGTGATAGGGCTAAATAAGAAGAAGAAAGTTTCATCTCAAAGAAAAAGGAAAATAAAACTGTTAAAAAGAACCAGATAGACCTTGCTGATGACCTGCAAAGTAAAGCTTGGCAAAATTTTCTATACAGACTTATTTAAACATGTGAAGAGGCCTTTATCCAGCATATGAATGGCATTATAAGTTGAGGTAGAACATGATGAGGAAGATCAAAAACCAGATGAATGCACACAGATGTTGAAGACCGAAATTACGAAGAAGAGGAAGACTGTGCAGTACCACATGATGTAGAATTTGTAAGAAAGATATTCCACAAACAGACAAAGTCATTTATAATATGCAATGTTATTAAATTCAACATTAAATGTTCGACCTTATAAGTTTTGATAAAAACTTCGGATCAGTTCACAGGTAAATGTATTTATATTGTAATTATTTAGACAGGATTATTATGAATACAGATGGATGGCTTCTGTATAATGGCACAGATCACACTTCAGTTAGTATGTACATTAACAAACGAGTAATATAATAGGGCAATGTAATAAGTATTTGTAAGAAACAAATGTCATGATGTAAAAATAAATTTCAAACAAAAAAGAACAGAATTGTAAATGGAATACTCAAAGGACTCATAACCAGACGACTACCGTACAGATCCATCAATGTCCAAGCCAATATTGCCACTATTGAACCCCACAGAGTATACTAATAGCCACATCTGCTAACGTCTTCAGCAAAGTTTCAAAACAGCTTAAAGGTTGGCTGGTACCTCCGAAAGAAAAACAGTGTATAAATAGGTATTATAGGTACTTACAGTTACCAATACTTTTTTTTTATCGTGCGGTAATCCTCATGGATGTCCCTCGCCCGGGGCAGGCGAGGGGATCTGCCGGACTCTTACCG
This sequence comes from Amphipyra berbera, assembly GCA_910594945.2. NCBI lineage: Eukaryota > Metazoa > Arthropoda > Insecta > Lepidoptera > Noctuidae > Amphipyra > Amphipyra berbera. The sequence goes on along the minus strand of OU343144.1, from coordinate 6,178,818 downwards.
GCTAAAAACCTACGGTGTTCCTCCTTGTGACCGTCGGCCTGGGTCGCGGGATTCGCCTAAGCAGGCACCGCAAACCCGGCAGCTCTTGGTCCATCAACTGCTGGTGGACCTCTCCACTGTGGGGCCACACCACACGACCTCCTGAGAGGCGCGGGGAGCACCCCACATCACACAGTGACCCATCCTAGCGCTCACAACGGGAGACTACAATTCATAATTCCCAGCTACAACCGGAGTTGACTACAAATGTAAAGTCATGGACGTGAACGGTGTTACAGTAAAGCATGGTATTTGGGATACAGTACAGCGGGACAGGAAAGATACAGAACATTGACATCAAGCTTTTACAAAGAAGCTCACGGTGCTATATTAGTTTACGATGTGTCAGAAGTCAGAACCAAAGTCCCTAGCAAAACGGAATGAGTGGGTCGAGGAACTTTGAATATACTCCACCAAAAACAAACATAGTCTGCTTAGTTGTCGGCAATAAGATTGACAAGCATATCATTTTGGGACTCAGTGCATAATATCAGCAAGCACATTGGGTCACCCGCGCGACAGAGCAACGAGTATTCCCAAGGAGAACCCTCCTTGGGAATACTACTAGGATGTTAGGCAGGCGGCCGGTCATAAAACAATAAGCCAAAACCTCTAACATGGATTTATGAAATACAAGTTGTGCCGACCCCATCTAGTGTGGAATAAGGGCAGGAAGATGATACAAGTTACCCATTTAAACACCAGTCAGATGCTAGTGCGTTCTGTAGCACTGAATGTTACTACCCATCCTTTTGATATGAAATAAAAACCATATATCACCATTTTAAAAAGGTATAGGCCAGGGATGGCGAACCTTTACATATCAACGTGCCATTTTTCTAAAGAAATGTTTAATGAGGTCATAGACGTGCCATCAAATAATGTTGTCTTTGTGATTAGCGATAGTTGGAAAACCTTTTTTTTAGACGTTCCCACTCTTTCGATTTCTCCTGTATCTTGGGTGCATTTACAAACACAAAACCGAAAAAATTGAAATTGGTCGCTATTCCCCGATTTCTGTCATTCCCCGGGTTCTCCCCGCGCTGACGCCCAATTCCCCGCGATTGGCAGCGCTGCATATAAAACCTACTTCACAGTTTTTTTCGTAGTGCATAATGAATTTTGTAATTAGTGATGTGCCCAAAATAGTATGTCGCGTGCCATTGGTTCGCCATCCCTGATATAGGCTAAACAAAATAGAGATATCGACTACATACACATAACGACTAATCAATCTATTAATACCCAGTATAAGCTGACCTCCTAATGTACGGAATTTCCGTACAATGACAGGTCAGCATAAAATGGAAACTTTAGCTTGATTTGACGTCATGAGTAGATTATGTCCTTAACCCACCCTGTCCTCAAAATGATAATTTCTCACGTAGTTTTAATAAAGCTAACAAAATGCACACAATGATTAATTATGTAAAGCAATTATGTAATTAAATGTGTCAGTTTTGCAGGCGTGACAGGCTAGCTGTGTGTCCTCGACGCGCCTGTCTTTTGTCAATATTTGAATATTTATATTTAGTAGTCATGGTTCGTGTCGGCAGAGTAAACTGGTGAATTAATTACAAGGTAAAACATTTCCAATTCAGGTATTTTGGGTGTGTATGTGAATCTAGGACATTCTAACCCAAATTAATAAAGCATCTGTAATCGATAATTAAATTCAATTCCCAAATATGGTATCTACATTTATTAAAATGATTACTATTGTTTATTAAACTGCCTCTATGGTCTAGTGGTGACAAACGCGACCGCTGATCGTGAGGTTCTGGTTTCGATCCGAAAGTCGGGCAAAGTGTTAGAGAGTTTTTCCGTATGGAATTCCTAAGTAGCAGCTCGGAGTTTCGATTTGTGCCCGGTTGATAGCAATAGGCTCGCCCCCTATTACATGGGACTTAAACATAACGTCGAAATGAGGGTGTTACGCACCTCTACCCAATGCTTCGAGGAATACAGGCGTGATGTTATGTTATGTTGTTTTTTCTTTCAGGTCAATCGAATCTATTGTTTTTCACTTTGAATAGGTACCTAATTCCTTCCACATTTGCCCAGCCTTACGATTTGTCTCTACCATTATGTCTCAGTGTCTGATCATGCTATTATTCTTCCCAGATCATTGGCTGCCCTTGTTCAGCAATAGATGTCTAATGGCTAAATACTCAAATGCTACTCAATTTTAAGTTGCCGTTGTCTCGTGCTGTCACTGTCACTCTAAGGTGAAGTGACAGTGACAGCATAAAATAAACGCAACTTATAATTGATATAGCGTTCGGCCGTATGAGTCGTTATAAACATTTATCGGCAATCTTTTTTCTATCACACGAAGATATCCATCAACACTGCAAAATTCGCTCAATCATATCCATCAAACAGAAAGCACGTCTACCAATACATTACAAACCAAAAAATACCATCTTTATCGAATTCGCGATCGTGGGAAACTATTAGGAGCTTCACCACTTTAAAACATGGAGGCGACTGCTCATGAGTCAGCATTCTTTCTATTAACGCGGCACCCAGTTAAGATGACCTCCCTCCCTTCTCGTTTGTCTAACAATTTCATACATCCGAGGGGTGCCGCCGTATGTGCTCAGAGGTCTTGAACAGCTGGTCATATTAGACGTAATGAGTAGTTAGCTTTTCTCCCGTGATGTGAACATGTCATAGATAATTCGATTTAATAGCTCGGAACTTGTAATTATCGAATTAGGTACCTCTCTTGCTTTGTGATTTAGTGATGCGATTTTTTTTGTTTTATTATTTTTAAGTGATTGTGATATTAATCAAATGGTGCACGAAATATGGTAACTGAACGTTATATTTTCTTGGTATTGACATTATCAAGGTTAAATAAGTTCTACTTATATCACAGAAGAGGCTGTAGGTACTTACAACTGCATGACAGTTTCAGGCGAGTTCAAGATTGGGTAACGAAAACAACCCACCCTTGAATTCGTCTCTACCATACCTACAGATTAATTATTATTCCTGTAATCAGGACGGTTGAGGCCAACGAAAGAAGATTTTCACACCGCAGTGGACAGTTTCATATTGTGAAAGATGATGATAAAATTGGGGGCACTTCTGGAGCCAACTCTTCTTAGCGAAAATCCTTTTTGCTCTCAAATTAAACCTAATACAGTGTAACAACAAACAAAACAACATCAAAACAATTAATTCAATTCTATTAATTTTAAACACGTCTTCCACACTCCTTGATAACCCAATGACACTATAAAAGCACTAATTCGTGCAACACGTACAAATTAGCAACATCACTTAAAAGCTTTATCTTAATTTAAATTATTACTGCTACGATTTAATTTCTTCGGAAATGATAACACTGCCAAATTAAAGAGGCTGAAAAAGTCTTATAAATATCATCTTTATCATGCCAGCTCTTTCCCAAGTAAATTACTCCATTTGACTTCCAAAATCAAACTATTGAGAGATACCGGTAAACCTCATATTTTTCTAGAAAAAATACTGGCCTAATAATATCGTCACAGAAATTCGTGGTGTATAAAAAAATATCATGTCTCGACCACAAGCGATACCTACCCTCGTTAATCGATCGACGTGCACTGTAGTAATTTAACAACGTGCCCCAAACTCTCAATTTTAGAAATATCCAATCTATCGCAGTTCATAGCTGGCATAAATCTTTCTCAAATGTCGCGGGTTGTGCTGCAACACTCAAACCTATCCAGTCTAGCACAGCTGACTTGCTCAGGTTGTCCCTCCATCTTCACGCTGAACTTGAAGATTCGCGATCTTTACTCAAGAACTCATCTGCATGCTCCAACAGTCATCAATTCTTGGACAGACGACACAAACTATCCTATACAATAATGTTCTATACAATTTGGTCGGGTAACCCTGTCGGGCAGACTTCATCCGAGGCGGCGTTTGATTTATAAACAATACGTCAATGACGTAAGCTTCTTTAGCGGCACAGATTTATCGCTAGAGTTGGGACGGGGCGGATGCTGCGATATCGATAATTCAATGGTGGTCGATATTAGTTGTAGATAATGGGTAATTCGGTATATTACCTTTAACTAAGCAGTTTTCATGGGTATTATGTTATTGTAAAAGCCCGATCAATGGAAGATCTTAAGTAACTCCAATAAATCCTTAGATTTTTCTGGGTTTGCACATTATGCACTTATTTTTAATTGCTAGAAGTAATCGCTTAAACGTATATAGTTATTCATCTATTTATATGGGCCATGGGGTCCGAGTGCCCACTTAGTTTTTCGCGACATCGCCAAGTGGTTGGTCGACTCTTCACGTGACCATAGGGCTGGCCTATATTTTGGCCAAAGAATCAGCATTGCCATACAACGTGGCAGTGCTGCCAGCCTTTTGGGCACTTTTCCTGTTGACAGCGATGCGGACGAATTTTTTGATGCCCTTTGATTGTTTTACTTTATATTTGTATTGTGGTAGTTAAGATTCATATTGTATAGGTAGGTATATTAGGATAATTCTGCAAACAAATAAATTCTATTTATATATGTTCTGTTCTGCCTAGCCTTTTCCCAACTATGTTGGGGTCAGCTTTCAGTCTTAACCAGATGCGGCTGAATACCAGTATTTTACACGGAGTGACTGCCATCAGACCTCCCCAACCCAATTACTGAGCGATGCCGATACCCTAAGGTTAAACCAGTAATTGGCCACGATCCCCAGCGATCTATTTATATATGTATAGCCTAAAATTCTTTAAAGATTGTTGGATGCAAAGTTTGTTTGGCACTGAAATAATAAGTAATAATATGACATTATCAAGTTATTAGCCAGATTAAGCAGGTGTAACATACGTAATAAAAAAAGCGTTCTAGAAATTCATAATCCTTTGTCAAATGCGTTTAGACTCCCACAAATATAGCTGCATTTGTAACTAGGTACATACTTACATAAAATTAGCACTATATTTATAAAGTTGTTAGTTTGTTTTCCTCAATCAATATGATAATAAGTACCTATTTAATTTATGCTTACTAAAACCTAGGAACAAAATTATGACTCATAATATTGGTAGGTACTTATCGTAAGTGTGGCAAAACTGCAATACCTATTAAAGTCAGCTTATTTATACAAGAACATTACGATTCACAAATCTTACTTAAATACCACTTTACTTTATCGATACCAATCGCAGCGCACCACTATCCGCCATTCTCACAATCTTGAATCAACCCGTTCATAAGGATTACTACTACAAACACACGCATCTACCATCTCTTTCTATCACATAAAGTTTTATGCTCTCTCCCCCTCGCACATCAATAAGCATTCCCTTTTGCGGCATAGCGGCGGCTCCTTTGATGTTGCGAGACCACGCCCCCGTGCCCCGCCCCCCGTCCCCCCGCCGTTGACTGTAGTTAATTCGTCACAGTATAATCACAATGGTTTTAATTACCAACGGAAACTAAATACAGCGAAATGTTGCAGTTTCTGGTTAAAATGGTTAAAGGATTAAGGGCCGTCGTGTTTGTTGACTTTCCTTTGGTTTTGTTGTTAACTATAGTTTAACTGTTGATTTATTTGAATAATGTATTAATTAAAGTAAGGTACGTTACTTAATGTTTTTTTATTGGTATTAGTAGTAAACCTTTACGTCGAAAATGCTCTATTTCAATCTTAAAGCCTTCTCTTTTGATTTACTGAATCTTTTTATTTTAGTTAAATTTAAAAGAAACATTTTAACTATTCGACCTATTTGTTTCAATATTTTGGTTATATTTAGTAATGATAGAGATGGAAAAATCTTATAAGATATTTTTTATTCTTTCTAGCGTCAAAAAAACATTATTTGCATAATCATCAAACCTAAACCATCAAATTAGAAGTAAATAAGCAAAAATAAAATAAATTCTTTAATTAACTGACCGTTACTGACTGTGTGTAACAAGAATTTTATTACTTACTCACTAACATGAATAGTTACTTTTTACACTTTGTTCCTCATCATAAAGTTTACTAGTATTAATTATTTAAACTATCAAATAACAAAATTAAATAGCTGAACTAATGATAGAGCTAACCCTCGGTTTGTCCACACAGCTGTCTTTTTTTAATTCATAAAGGAAAAATGACAGTTAATACCATTAAAATCTTCATATTTGCAATAAGTACACCTGGTTTTTTTTGTCTGCCGATTCCCTGTGTTTCAGCCAAAAATAAATTAGAAACAAGCTCTAAATTTTCAAAAGACAGTTCCAATGACCATTTTTAAAAATTATTTCAAAAACCATTCGTACCATAGACGTAACCATAGACGATAAAAAATTCAATTACAGTGCATTGTCGATGTAAATCCTAGGTGTCCTGGCTGTGGTACATTCATACAGAGGCATCCATCGTGTCCGCTCTTACGTAATTACGCCGCCGCATCAAAGGCACCGCCGGCCCGGGCGGCGTCTTTGTAGTCTAATAAACGGGATAAACCGACCACTCAAACCTCAACTTTAATCGTAAGAAAATAAAGATGGTTTTTGTTTGTGAAGGCTGAGTTTTCTTAACACCTTAATGTTATAAAGGTTCATATCAGTTAGGGGTTTTGCCACGGATATGTCAAAAAGAGGTTTTATAGCCAGTGTAAATGAGGACCGCACGGGTTGAGCGGAATTAGGTCATTCGTAATGTTGGTAACGTGTTAGTTCGTTGTTAATCTCCTCTGATTGGCTGATCGATGTCGGAAATCATAACGAGCGATTAGCTTTTGATAAGAAGGGAATTAGTTTCGGTGTACTTGTTAAATATTTTGATGTAGAGCAAAAGTACCTAATGATGGATTCTATGGATAAATCAGCATTTTTTATTAAAATCTATTTTACATTCCCGTAGCACCTTTCTAGCTACGAAATTATAGAGAAAAAACTTACTTTACATAATTAACGTTCACTAAATAAAATATGTTTATTAGTCCATTTAACCATGACCTATCTATTCTCCAGTTTTTAACCTTAACTCCAAAGCTATATAAAATTATTATAACCATTAGTTTTTTTCTTCTTCCAGGTGAGCATAAATAATATTAGTTTTTTTTCTATATTTGTTAATCTTGGTTTTTAGCAATTTTAACCCTATTTCCGTGGGTAGATACTTTCCTTTATGTTAAGCTACAAGTATGGTTTGTTTTATAATAATATCGCACGCTACGTGTAAGTTCCGAGCATCGATCGCGCCACCGCCGCGCGCCTCACACGACGCTCATTACTCGTAGAGATGCGTGTGCGCAACGATACAACAATACGATCAAATAATACGCGAATTAGTCGATTAATCGGATCGAACACTATCTTTGTAATTGGTGTAATTGATCTATGAACTTGGTAAATCCTTTTTTTTCTGTAATTCTGGCAATGATTTAGGATTACTATATCCAGCACTATTGTTAACTTTAATCAAAGAATTTAATCATGTCAACTAGAGCTTACTTTTTGCGGTGAATGATGTAGCTTAATATTATTAATTAAATTTTTAATACTAGCTACGATTAAATACGTATGATACATTTCAGAACACCGATTGCGCCACCGCGCCTCAAAAGACGCTCATTATAAAAGTAGAGATGTGCTATGATCGCACAATAATCTAATTAGTCGATTAGTTAAGATGGTGTCACACTCTATTAATTTAAACAATATTAATGAAGTGGTAGGTACTTTTACTATTATTGTGTTCACCAACTCATATATCATCGTATTATTATTAGTGATCACTAGAAAATTGTTGTTAATTAATATTTTATATTTTAAAAGATATTAAATATTATGATTATTTTACATTTTCCATTATATTTCTTTAAACACCTTGCTACTTACTATGCAGCCTGAAATAAGTCTACTACATAAAATAATTAGCAAAAGCCGTATGAATAAACGAAAACTCAATTAAATGTACTTTCTCATTTTTTTAAGAGACACTTGATAGAAATTCGTCGTTGCAGTCAGTCTGACAGTAATTAGTAAGATATGTTTTTACTGTTTTTTACTTTCGTCACACTTCAATTAACATTATCTGAGTCACTAGTACTTATAGTTAAATTCTTTCTAAGATATCCAGATTTCTTGCATGACGTATTTCATCTCTAACATTGAAATGTATAATAGAACGTTCCATCCACGAAGATGCGCCCCACTCTTCGTCTAAATCGCAAGTTCTCTCTTTCTTCTCTCTTAGAAATATGTATCATAATTTTAAAACAGAACTATGTTTCTATTTTAAATAGAAGAAGAAAACACGCTATCGATTTAGACGAGTGGGGAGCGACTTCATGGATGGAACGTACGTGTAGTGGTTTAAAATAAAAACATTTTAAGTTCTGTTTTAAAGACGAAAAGACGACGGGATTTGTTAAAAAAAAGTCCACCTCATTACATAATATTTGGTACTGATATCGACATTCAAACCGAGCGTTTCCCCTCCCTAGCCCAAACCCGCACCACTCAATTACCAAGATGAAATTATTAACATACTTAAACGGGATTTTTTTAAAGAAACGACACGTCTTGACGGCTTAACTTCGTGCTTTTTATCTTGAGTAGTTTCGAGGTAACAATCATTCGCCATTTTTCTTTTCTCATGCAAATAAGGCAAGGATTACAACGCACGGATTGGTTTTTAAATGTAAATTGTTATTATCGGTTGGACCACCGGCCTTATGACCATGTAACGTAAAATGTTTAAGGAATAATTCTCAATTCTACTAAAGAGGATTGTATTTGCTAGCTAGTTAAGAAAAAAAATTGTATTTATTTTGTAAAGGACTGTTAACATAATTTTGTTAGGAAAGCTAACAAAGATTTCGGTATATTTAAACAAATATAATAAAATAATCTTTACATACTACAGACCAATTTGTCTTCAGACCAATTTTTATTGGTCTGAGACTACCTACAGTTTATAAAACAAAAAACTAAACTATTCCTGTCTTATTTGAAATCTACTGGGTGGAATTTTTATGATGTTCAATACATTTAGGGTAAGATGACAAGATGTATGAATGTGGATGAAGCGAAAGGAGTATGTAAGGGCCGTAGTATGTGGCGTTCTATAGTTTCTGCCTACCCCCATGGGAAAAAAGCGTGAATTTATGTATGTATGTACATATAAGGTAAGTTAACGAAGTCTTGTACAAAATTAAACACAGGCAAATCTGCTGCGGGCCTGTCCCCTGACTCGGAACGATTTGATAAACCAGCTGTCGAACGATTCGGTTTATTATCTCTTTCTCTCTCGTTACGAGGGTCGTATACGAAATGAGATAAGAAATCGAATCGGTCGACAACTACTTATCGAAAAGGTTCTGAATTGGAGGACTAGGTACACATCTCTTTACTATTTAAAGCAGTTTCAATCGTTTCCCAGTAATAAAGTAAATTTTTCTTCTTTTCGTGTGGTTAGTGACTAACCTGGTATCAGAGTTTATACCGCCCATGGGCCTCTGACGTGGCTTCACATGCCGTCGAAAATATCTCTCAAGCACGCCGGTTTCCTCACGATGTTTTCCTTCACCGTTTTTAAGCAAACGATAATTATACAATACGCACGTTAATCCGAAAAGTCAGAGGTGCGTGCCTTGGGCTCGAACTCGAAACCTATGACTTGGCAGTACTACGGTCACACCACTAGGCTATCACTGCTTGTAAAGTCAAGTAAATTTGAATTATTCTTAATTTGAAATATAACAGATTAAAAATTACAAATCTAACTAAACCCAGTACTTTCAAATAACTTGAAACTCAATCAGCAGTAAGAATGGTTGACGATTTTATTACCTACATCTTATGAGTTCGGCCTTCGATCGAGATAATTATTTTGAGCTGTCAAACTAGTTTGTATTGTTCGGAAGCTGTTGGATGCTGTTAAGATTGATCGAATGTCAGCTGTTGAGAATGACGTCAGAAGTCGTTATAACTATGATAGAATTACTTACAATTTATTAATAACTATTGATGTTGGCTTTTTATAATCATTACCGTGGAACTTGTCGGTGCTATTAAAGTCCTAATGCTGATCATGATTTTATCAAATACTAGCTGTGTCCTCACGGATCCGCCCGTAGCCTATGTTACTCAGTGATAAAGTAGCTCTCTAACGGCAAAAGAATTTTTGATATCGGTCCAGTAGTTTTTAAGTTTATTCGTTACATACAAAAATACAAATCTTTCCTCTTTATAATATTAATATACAAGGTTAGTCAGAAAGGGGGTACTAAGCCGAAAGGGTGTTAAATTAACCATAATAATGGATAACTTTTGTTCAAATACTTTCCCCAAAACTCGATAGTTTAAGAGAAATAGCTTTTCAAAGATTTCGTAAAAAATATGCTAAAATCTATCTGTCCATAGCTATGATTAGCTGTGTTTACAATTTAGGTCATATTTGGGGTCACGGATTAGAAACTTAATTTTCTGAATTTATAATTAAAACAGGTATGACTTTTTTTAGAAAAAACTAAAATAAAAATCTTTTTGCATGCAAATAAAAATTATCGAATTTTGAAATTTTAACACTTGCTTTAAAATAGTCATCACTGATACTTTAAGTGGCCCGCGGCTTAGTACCCCCTTTCCGACTAACCTTGTAGATACATAGCATAACATCACGCCTTGTATTCCCCGAAGGGTTCGGCAGAAGTGTTTTAATACACACTCATTTCTCCAGTTATGTTTAAGTCCCATGTAATAGGGGGCGAGCCTATTGCCATTAACCGGCTACAAATCTAGACACCGGGCTGCTACTGAGAAATTCCTAATGGAAAAACCCAATAACACTTTGGTTCACCTAGGGATCGAACCCAGGACCTCGTGCTCAGCAGTCACGCTTGCGACCACTAGACCAACAAGGCAGCAAGGCAGTTTATTAAATATATCAACGACTAGCTGTGTCCTCACGGCTCCGCCCGTAGCCTATGTTACTCAGTGATAATGTAGCTTTCTAACGGCAAAAGAATTTTTGATATCGGTCTAGTAGTTTTTAAGTTTATTCGTTACATATAAAAATACAAATCTTTCCTCTTTATATTAGGATAGATTAGTATAGATTAATCGATTCTTATATAAGTATGTGACCATCTGACTCGTAGATGGAAACAGAATTGGCGGGTTTTCTAAAATAGGTATTAATAGTTATCACAAGAATGTTTCTGTCCATTCTCCTTAGAATACTTGACATCCGGTTCATAAAATATCGAACAGGTCGTTATTAGTAAAAGCAACGACTCGTAAATATCTTTCCAATAATTTACCATAGTCACGGAAACTACGCTGCTAAAGCGTAGGTAGTAAGTACTATCGGTTTGTATCAGCCGGGTAAAACTGTTTTGGTAGGCGACACTGAATCGGACAGTACCTACCTACTCGGATAACCTACGATTTCCCCGGAAAATGATGGATCGGTATACAGGGTGTAAACGAAATCATGTAATTCCTTCAAACCTCGCGATGTACTACTGACAATGATTTAACCCTGAACGGGATACGTTTGGATTAAATAAAAAAAAATACAAGGTAACATGTGGTGAGGCATTTTAACGCCCCAAACGAATTGCGCAGCTATCGCTCGCCGCGCGGTCATTTAACTCGGGGCGCTAAAATTCCTCACGTTAAGAGCACGTGTTTACTTCTTGCAATTTTTTTTGTTTATTGAATCCAAAAGTATCCCGTTCAGGGTTAATCTAGGTCAGCAGTACCTACATCACGAAATTTGAAGGAATTACATGATTTGGTTTACATCCTGTATTATTCGGTATATCGATTTATTTAACTGAGGCTTCGAGCAATATTTAATTTATACGGTAGTAACATAAAGACATTATTGATACATAGAATAACTACCATTATCACCACTACGTTCATGACAAGCCCTACTTTACATTCACAAATGTTGCAAACGTTGACATTTAAGTTCAAGTATTATTGCTCAATCGACGACATATTGACAATTGGTTACTATAACCCAAAACGATTAAATTGAATTCTGATTTCTATGGAAAAGAAAAGATGACTAGATACATACTCAACAAACAGCGTGTGATGACAGCGTCCGCAATGTCGCGTTGCCTGCGCCCAGTTTCCAATATACCCACAACCCTAAGAATCTCTTCCCGCATTAAATGAAGTCGGACATAACGCTCAAAATTACAAAAAATACTAATAAGCAGTGCTTTTTTTTCTACAAGTAAAGCAATCGGAATCTGATAATAATCTCTTAACTTTTCACGTTAAAAATCCCCGTACGCTACGCTCAAATTAAGTTTTCCCTCCTTATTTCGAAAAACTTTTACTTCTTGGTTTGAATTTTTAAAATTTCGAATAATAATTTAATGTAGTTTTAACCTTCATTTTCAAATTTTTGTGGCCAGTACTTTTTCTAAAGAGTTTTTTTATAAATAGGTTGTTATAGTTGGCTTGTTCCCGAGATTTTGTTGAGTACCTAATGTGTTTTATAATCAGTCCAATAAAGTCACTGCTGGGCAAGACCCTCTTCTTAGAATGAGAAAGATTTAAGTTTTTTATTCTGTGGTTTAGGCGTTAGTCTACCACGCTGGCCTGGTACGGATTGGCGGAATACACACACATTCGAAAAAATATTGAGTCTTTTTATCTGTGTTGGTTTCCTTACGATGTTTTCATTCACCGTTATAACGCGAGTGATAATCAAATTTTGATTCGTACATGAATTCGAAAAGTCAGAGTTGCGAGCTGAGTGAGAGTTAGACCCTCCAGCGAGGAGGACAAGCGTCCAACGGCCTACCACTCTGTTATCATCATTATTGACAACTTTTTTCTACGCACTGCTGAATATAGCCCTCCTCCCCACTACTACTGCGTACTTCATACGTATTTGTGTGTGTTTGCTAGGCCAGCTTACGATAATCCAGAACTGAATTCCGAAAAATATATCTTGAATAGAATGCAGTATTAGCAATGTGTTACCAGTTAACCTTTTCCTACACTGGTATGATTATAGTTACCATAAAAATCGGATTTCTTAAAAAAAGTTCATAGATCACCTATCATCATTTTTCGGATTTTCTATTGGTCAAAGAATTAGCGTTGCCATCCAACGTGGCAACGCTTCCAATCTTCTGGGCACGCTTCCAGATGACAGTGATGTGGAGGATTATTATTTTTTATTTTTTAAAACATTGCCCCTCTCTTGGATTTCTCCTGTATCGTGGGTGCGTTTACAGACACAACATGCACAAACATCCAGACCCGGAAAAACTATCTGTAGGCCATACAAATATTTGATCCGTGTGGGAATTAATCGAATCCACGACCCGCGCAGAAGCCAATCGCTCAGCAGCCACTGCATCAAACATGTTGTCATTTGATGCTTGAGTGCACTTTTTAATTATTTTTATACGTATTTTGTATATATAATTAGATTTACCTTAGATTAGTATTATACTAGTTTAGATTCATATTGTACTAGCGACCCGCCCTGGCTTCGCGCGGGTGCAATGTAGGTACTAATGTGTGGCATATAAACCTTCCTCTTGAATCACTCTATTTATTGCTGAAAACTACATTAAAATCCGTTGCCTAGTTTAAAAGATCTAAGTGTACAGACAGCGGGAGCGACTTTGTTTTATACCTACTATGCAAAGAAGATAATTATATTAGGGTAATTTCTTTGTATAATCTATACTTAATACTTAATAATATTATAAGGAGGAAAGATTTGTATTTTTGGATTTTTGTATGTAACGATTAAACTTAAAAACTACTGGACCGATTTCAAAAAATCTTTTGCCGTTAGAAAGCTACATTATCACTGAGTAACATAGGCTACGGGCGGAGCCGTGAGGACACAGTTAGTGATTAAATAAATAAAATTCCTTCTATCAAATCAGACCCTTATCACATTATTAATTCACTCTGACTTCGATTAACTTTGTCATAAACACAAAACCAAGTCCAAACTCATTATAATTTCAGTACTTCCACTGAAACCCTAATGAGTTTGGTGAACTTAAACAGCATGGCTTTGTTTTAAGCACCACCTAACTTATTCGACATGCAAAAACATGGTAATGACGAACACTTGGGGTCCTTCCACTACTTTTCTTCTAAATGTATTCATACGGTGTGAAACCATGGTAATGATCCATAGCATAAAAATAGACTCCATTAGAAACAAAGCAATATTTGGAACTATGTTTGCCAAAGTGTTATTGGGTTTTTTCATTAGGAATTTCTCAGTAGCACCCCGGAGACTGGCCTTGTGCCCGGTTAATGGCAATAGGCTCGCCCCCTATTACATGGGACAACATAACGGCGAAATGAGGTTGTTATTATAGGTACACCTCTGCCCAACCCTTCGGGGAATACAGGCGTGATGTTATGTTATGTTTGCCATAGATAAATTCATGATAGTTTTATCAAATTGCTCTACGTAAAGACTGGTTGCCGAACCGTCCCCGGCTCCCCTATTCATCAGAAAAACTTCCCCCAGTCGACTTCAACTTGCATGGAATGTTAATATTTCTTTCTTTCGATACTAAAGAACTTATTTTTAAATGGTTTTTATTAGCTTCACTTCGTATAGTTGTTTGTTTGTTCCAAATCATGCGACAGGATTTTAACTAAATCTGCTTAACCGATTCTCCTGAAACTTCGCACACAAATTCAATTCCCATGACAATACATAATCAGCCCCTGCCCCACTGCTGGGTACGGTCCTGTTCTCAGACTGAGAAGGGTTTAAGCCTTAGTCCACCACGCCGGCCTGGTGCGGGTTGGCAGACTACACACACCATCGAGAACTTTATGGAGTCCTCTCGGATGTGCAGATTTCCTCAAGATGTTTTTCCTTCACTGCAACTCAAGGGATAATCAAATTCTGATCCGCACATTAATTCGAAGCGTCAGAGGTACGGGCCGGGATCGAACTCAGACCCTCCTGCATGGAAGGCCGCTTGCCTCAACCGTTAGGCTTACAACAATACAACATTGTAATAATTTCAAATCTTCAATACTCAAATCCTGATATTGCAGAGGTACTGCAAGATAAAGCCGTTGAACTTAAAAGTTTTTTTAAGGGATTATTTCTATTAATGATACCTAATAACCATGTGAGGTTTCACCAGTTAATTTAAAATAACCCTACACAATGTTACGTTCACTATCAAATAAGAGCCCGTTCACACAGCGGATCCGTTTTAACGGATCCGTCGATACTGGATATGTTGTTTACATCTGCATCGACGGATCAGTTAAACAAATGGCAGCTGCGTCGCATCTGGCAGGTAGGATACGATAAAAATAACCGATCCAGTATTTTTTACTGGATTTGGAATACTGTCGTGTATATGAACCCACACATACAACTATAGGCGCCATCACCAAAATAAAAACGGACCCGCTTAAACGGGTCTTGGAAACAGTTTCTGTGTGAACTAACTGTAACCCTAAACAATATTACGTTCACTATCAAATAAAGTTAAAACTTACGGCACATCAGGTATAGGAATGGAAAACATCACTAGGCTTTCATGGTATACCAGAGGAAAGTGCAGCACATCTTACTTCCATCCTGCGTGGTATATCGCTTTGACCACGGAGTGGGCAGACACTATCGAATTGGTAACACCGTTACTGATTGGAGATCGCTGGGTCAACCTTCTTGTCCGACGTGATAAGTCCACAATGGACAATAATAGATCCGCCGCCAATAAGTCCAAATGTAGGTATACACCTCGTCGCGGGGCTCATGGCTAATCACCGACCACGCGGATCATATGATCTGTGACATTAAGATATGCTTGCCGCGGTCAGCCCGTGGATGGGTGACCATTTGTTAACATCGAGGCCCCTCTGTGCCTCGGAGAGCACGTTAAACTGTCGGTCCCGGGTGTCATACGAATACCTAAGACAATCGTTACGGGAAGTCAGAAGCCCGAAAGTTGACAACCGGTCTAACCTTAGGATTAGGCATTACCCAGTAACTGGGTTGCGGAGGTCTGATGGCAGTCGCTCCGTGTAAAATACTGGTATTCAGCCGTATCTGATTTGACTGGAATCTGACCCCAACATAGTTGGGCAAAAGGGTATGCCATTATGTCCAAATGTATACATTTATCTATCTTCTTCTTTTCTATGATTTTCGTTGATAATCCTCCATGCAGTCTATACAGACACGGGAATCGCGATCCCCGAGCATGCTCAGTGCAATAATAGATCATTGTTTGGCGTCATTACTGCGGGGCCACCCAGCGTGCGCGCATCTCGCTCGCACGCGCGCTATATAGCTTGTAAGTTGTACGGGATGTGTGGTTGATATTATGACCCGGTTTTTGGGGATTAAGAAGGAAAATGCTGGGTCTAAACTCTAGAAAGTTCAATTAGTTGGTAAAATGTGACAATTAACGGGTCAAAAATTGTTTACGTTTAAGAGATACATACAAGTTGGAATAAACCCTTTTAACACCTTTTACGGCACACGGAATGGCCTATTCTTATCCAGGAACTAACCGATATGTATTTTTAAATACCCAAAACCAATTGGAAAACTTTTTGTTTATATCATGCTTTAGCGTAATTACGAACATGGGAATATTCCGAAAATTACAAATTTCTACTAAATCAGACAATATTTATTGCTCTGGCAACGTAATAATGCTAGAATCGTGTAATGCAATGTAATGTAATGTTACCACAGCAAAAAATATTGCCTGGTTTAGTAGTAATTCCTATTAGGAATATTCCCATGTTCGTAATTACCTATATTTTGTTGTTTTAATTAATTCTAAATCATGTTGTGTTTACCGATTGTATTTAGGTTATTTTCATACTAAAAAAAGTTGAAAATGTTTGGAACCTTGAACATCAGACAACTTTCCCCGAAGAGTCGACATTTATATTTACATGATTACTTTTAAGACACTTCATAACACACCGACGGCACACCGAGTAATTAATGGGACAGTATTAATACTGAATTAATTCGTTGTTACTTGCAACCGAAAGCTGTTGCTTGCAATAAATTATCGAGAACCGCCAAATAATCGACACAGTTACAAATCGATACTTCTTTTTTTTCAGATGCTCCCCTGGTTTGCCGATGTGCAATTTCAATCAATTTATTAAAAAAATAACGTGTAGTATAACGTATTATCATAATTGTTCACTTTGCGGCTGTGTTTACGCTTCAGACACTATATTTTGGGTGTGACATAATATTTTCGCATTATCTTTTAACCATTAATTTTATGGTAAAAAAAATTACGCATTCACTGTTTAATTTCACGATAAAATGTTGTTGAGGTAAAAACGAAACGACATTATAAGTAGTTCAGCCATTAAAATTTTATAAATAAAATGTTTATTTATTTAAAACTCTTAAACTATCATTACAGGTTTAGAAACCTAATGCGATAGCTAAGCCTACTTATAATATTAACCATTTTAAATAACACTATTACTAACAATTACAAATAACTACACAATACATTAACACAAAATTACTTATAACTAAAACAATACAATTATAACAATACAATCTTCAAAGAAAATTAACATACATATGTTTTACACAAACATAACAATAAAAAACAATAAACATAACATTACACTAATTGTTGCTTTCGTAACATATTATGTATAAACTTACTCTTGCAAGTTCACTAAAGTAACACGAAAAAATGTCCAACCTATTCTGAATTTCGTTAACAGTACGAATTGCTCGCGTGAGAGGTGCTTTGGCCAGCAGGTTGGTTCTGGCAGTTGTATGTAAACAAACATTCGATGGTTAAACAATAATTCGCTTTAGAAATCCATTAAACATAGATGGCCATTGGGATGGCTCAGCCAAATACCAGCTTGAGGCGTTGGAGTCCATTGAGAAGCGTGCCAAGAAGCTCATCAGCAACGACTCCCTTGTTCAGACCAAGCTCCAAAGTCTTGAGCATCGGCGCAAAATTGCTAGTCTATCGGTTTTTTATCGGACACATTTCGGAGAGTGTGCTTCAGATCTACGTGATCTAATACCCCCCTGCCCTTTTTTCTATCGGACGGCCAGAAGCACGAAAAAGCGCCATCGGTTCATGGTTGATATACCAAAAACCCGAACGAAGCGTTTTGATTCCACTTTCATTGTGAAAACCGCCAAACAGTGGAATGCGCTGCCCGAGTGGGTGTTCCCCGACAGTTACAATCTGGGTGTCTTCAAGTCACGAGAGAATCGGTTTCTTCTGGGCAAGCGTGCTCCATTGTAGACCGCATCATCACTTAACATCAGGCGAGATGGCGGCCAAACGCAACCCTAGTAACAAATAAATAAAAAATAAATAGATAGGCACACAATTTTAGATAACCTTAACACCTATTCTTCTATCGTTGAAAAATGTGTACCAGTATTTTATACGGAGCGACTGCCATCAGACCTACGCAACCCAGTTATTGGGTATTGCCGATATCCTAAGGCTAGACCGGTTGTCAGACTTTCGGGCTTCAGACTTCCCATGACGACAGTATTCATATGACACCCGGGACCGACGGTTTAACGTGCTCTCCGAGGCACAGAGGGGTCTCGATGTGTAACGAATGGTCACCTATCCACAGACTGACCGCGGCAAGCATTGCTTAACCTCGCAAATCGTATGATCAGCGCGGTCGTTAATAAGCACATTGTCACACATTTTTGTCGTGTCGTATCCTGTGGAAAAAGGTTTAAAGATTTCTATGAAGACATAAAACAAAACAATGCTACTTATAAGTTATAACTCGCTGCGCAAGCTCATGATATCTTAACACAATGCACTTTATTAGTGCTTAGCTTTCGGTCTTACCTACATGAAGTTATTAAGTAGGTGTGTACTACAAATAATGAGTTTCTTTTTTTAAATACTTGGTCCTCACTAGGATTTCTCCTTATTTTGTATCGTGGGTGCGTTTACAGACACGAATCTTCACATACACTAACACCCAGACCCGGAACAACTATTTGTAGGCCATGACCCGTGCGGGAATCGAACCCACGACCTGTAGCGCAGAAGCCAATCGCTCAGCCGCTGCACCAAACGTGTCGTCAAATGCCCTTGTACTGAAGCCAACGAAAGCCTAGCTGTTGTAGCCTTTAGAGAGAGCAACTGAAAACGCATGTCGTAGCCCACTATGACATTCTTTTCAACCTTTAAAAGTTTTACGGAAGTGGAGCACACCATCTACGTAACATAACATCACGCCTTGTATTCCCTGAAGGGTTCGGCAGAGGTATTTTAGTACACCCTCGTTTCGCCAGTTATGTTTAAGTCCCATGTAATAGGGGGCGAGCCTATTGCCATTAACCGGGCACAAATCCAGACTCCGGGCTGCTACTTTGAAATTCCTAATGGAAAAACCCAATAACACTTTGCCCGATCTTGGGATCGAACACAGGACTCCATACTAAGCAGCCGCGCCTGCGACCACTAGACCAATAAGGCAGTTCACCATCTAGTTTCCCCAAAAAGGAACCAAAACGCGGTGGACTCTGTTGCTGAACAATAAAGCTGTGACTAACGATTTGTAGCAGGATTACCTTTAAACTTGACCACCAAACTTCAGCAGACGAGGTTTCAGCATCACAATGCTAATATCTAAATACACGGCAGTGTGCAAAGCCAAGTTCGGAAAATCACTTTTTTAACATCTTCTTAATCGTTATCTTCAATCAATCAATACAGTGTCTCGCAGTCCACAGATACATAGACCTCATCTAAGTCCGCACAACATCCTGTACTTCTCCTTTCGTATCAGTTCTACCTCGCCTGCCTTCTTCAATACAACATCTCACAGTACACAGAAGCATAGACCTGATCCAAGTCCGCATAATACCCTGTCCTTGGCCGTTCGTATCAGGTCTACGTCATTTGCCTTCTTTCGGTCGATCTTCCTGGGGCGTCACGTCATGCAGCATTCCTTTTTTCAATTATTCCATATAAAAACATAATAATTAATAAAATCAATTTTCAGAAATCGAATCATCCTTCGTAAAGCGATTTATTGCAATCGTCACGTATCGTCATTGCATCACTTCGGTAATGATCGGCAATCATCGGCCCACGACGTCACCTTTCGCACGCCCGATCATTGGGGCCAATTCTTTTGTTTGATAAGTGTGTATAATGGCGGCGCGGTCACGTCGGGACGCGATCAATCATTTGGACATGTTGACGATGGCAACGATGGTTGGTCGTGTCGCATCGCTTTGGGTAAATGCTGGGATATTCCACTAAGGAAAGAAAGTATTGTTACTCATCATTTCCAGCGGTTTTCAGGAGCTATGCATTGAATATGAGCGGCAGCATCATTCTGTCTATTAATTTTACTATCTTTTTTTAAAGGATAAACCTTCAGAGCCCCCTTCAGTGGCTGTCTTCAGCACATGCGAAGTAGCTCCAAAAAGTGCAATGGAAAGCACTAGTACAGCTCCCAGCTCTTCCTGTAGGGAAACTGAATCTCTGTCTGTCACTCTCCATAACGCATTTCCTCTATCTTTTGCCCAGAGCAGTAATGCAAATTCAATAACAACAGTACATTGATAGACAAAGGTCTCTTCTAAAAAAATCTCAACTTTAGTCACCTGTTGTTTGGGCTCACAAGTTATATGGTTATCCGACTTATTGCAGTAGGTAGTTTATCAAGATTCAGGATTCAGGCTCGTGACTAATTACCAATCACGGGTAACATACGCTTTGCGAGGTTAAGCTGTGCTTGCCGCGGTCAGTCCATGGATGGGTGACCATTCGTTACACATCGAGACCCCTCCGTGCCGGATGTCATACGAATACCTATGACAGTAGTTACGGGAAGTCAGAAGCTCGAAATTCTGTCGACCGGTCTATCCTTAGTATATTGGCATTGTCCATTAATTGGGTTGTTGAGGTCTGATAGCAGCCGCTCCGTGCAAAATACTGGTATTCAACCATATCTGGTTAGATTGGAAGCTGACCCCAACATAGTTGGACAGTCTATGACGATTCAGGAGTCACAGCATATCTATTAAAGTAGTGGAAATTAACGAGCTGACATAATGAGGATGACATTTTGGCAATCTAGACGTATTCAGTTATCAGTGCTTGACTCTGTTCGTATACAGAGAGTATAGGTAGAGCTCCTTGAGAATGAGTTCGTCCGGGGAAGTAGGCACTACCGCCATACTTATTTCTACCCACAAGCACAGTTGCCATGTTCTGATTTAAAGAGTATAGTATACCTATATGATCCCAGTATAGAACGACCTTCACCGAGCGGGTTAATGGATGAAAAGTATTTAATATCAAATTAAATATGTCTATATTGCAGATGGGTTGACTAAAAAATATCAGTCCCGAATATGTTTTTTTTTTTACTTTTCTCTGGTTTGGTTAATAGACAAATTCCATACCAATCGAAAGTATGAAGCCTATAGAATATGCAAACGTTAGGTTGACTATTTTTTTCCCGTCACAACTCTTGGGTAGGCAGGTATAAACACAGCAGTTATACCTGCCTATAGGCAGTGCCTACCCAAGAGTATATATTCTATAAGCTTCATACTTTCGATTGGTATGGAATTTGTCTATTAAACAAACCAGAGAAATGTTTAAAAAAAAAAAATCATATTCTGGGCTGAAATTGTTTAGTCAACCCATTTGCAATATATTTGACATATTTAATTTGATATACAATACTTTTTATCCATTAACCAGCTCGGTGAAGGTCGTTCTATACTGGGATCTTAGACTAGTATGGGTGCCAGTAAAATTTCAAGCACGGTAAGTGCTTGAAATTAATTATATGAGACTTATCAACTTTTTTTTGAGTTGGCAACGCATCAGCAATCCTCTTGGGCTGGTAAGCGAATACAAGCAACGGTAAGCACTTAGCTTCAGGTGGGCCGTCGGTTTGTTCGCCAACCACTTTTAAAATTCGGAAATATGGTCACCCTCATGATTATGTATTAGGAGAGAGATGATGGACGTCGAACAAGTTAGTTTTATAGGCGTTTACCGTCTGAGTCATCAAATATATAATGTGCTAGCACCTAGCCAGCGTGGCAACTTTCCAAATATAGCCCTAACGGGTTAACATAGTTAGATATAGTTTGTAAAATAAAATAAATGACTCGCCTGTGTAAGTAACAAAAGAAAGAACAACAGTTATTATTTGACGCCATAAATTACTAAAATAAAATTTGGAATAAAATTATATACCAAGTTATTAAAAAAATATTTATAAAAATGTCTCATTGTTAATATTGTTGATTAACTCTATAGCAGCGCCCTCTAGCGGGTGCAACTGTAGTTCGTATCATAGCACCCGGGACTAAAGAATATTCGTAGTTAGGTACTTAAGTATGGATAATTAAAATTAAAAATAAATGAAGACAAAGACTGGCCACGAATTCATTAACCCTGCGTTGTGATTGTAATTACTGATAATTTTCCTCCATTTTCAGTGTGTCTGTCCAGCCGTGGACTGCGACAGGCTAAACAACAGTTCAGGAGGATATAAGTAGGTTGAGGCTAGAGATGGACAAGCGAATAAATACTCAAATAGTAAATACTGGATACATAATAAAAAAATACATTTTTTTTACTCTATTGTGATTATGACTACCTACTCGAACTCGCGTATTTATCCGAGTAAGAACCCATCACCACCGAAACTTGCAACAATCTGATTGCACTGGAAATCCGTCAATCGCAAATTACCACCAGATAGAAACTGAAGACGCTGAAGTAGACATCTAGAATACACTCTTTAACTTATAATAATCCTCCTAATTCGGCTCCATTTTCGTCAAAAGCGTCACCAACAATATAATTAAGTAGATACTTTAAGTTCGTAGTAGTAAGTATAAAATGTCGTAATAAAAACTAAATGCGCGGGAATTTTCCGGTAGGAATTTTAGTTAAAACTTGATTCTTGTTCAACATAATCCCAGACGTAGGGACTATGTTCCGCTACTTAGACAAGAATAAAATAACGTTGGGAGCTATATAACATAACAGAAGTACCTACCAGTGTACAAACGAAGGCGCTTCCAATTAGAAAACTTAATTAAATTGCACCAAAAACGACCTAAGTAAACATACATTCCGGGTTTTATATTGCAACGTAAAGACGCATTGTTGGACTACTACACAGCCTTATGTTAGACAGAGAAGCAAACAACCCCCTTCTCTCTCTCGGGCGGAGCTTGGCGCGGTGTGGCCCACATAGTTAGGGCACTCTATGTGAGGTCTCGATCGTAATTTATTAACCGGGCCCCACAAATACTGACTCGAAATATACCGAAGAAATGGCGATATGAATTATTATTAACCTTTTTTTCATCTTACACGCTTTATAACGCTGTAAATTCATGCTAATTAAGATATCCGAATCTTCTATTATTCATGTTGATGAGTGATCTCATTTTTTTAAGCTTTCACCTATTAAGCGTGGTGTGTTATTAAGGGGCATTTTCAGAATTTGTTTTTGTTTCGGCTACTAATTTTATTGCGTTATCGTGATATTTTAATGTTATTTTTTAACGCAATACGTTGTTTGTATGAGAAAGCGTTTTATGTGTATGAGGCGTGTCAAAGTGCACTCGTCGAACAGATTTGGAGTTCACGGTGTATTCAGAAATGTGCATTACGTCCAATAAAACAGTTGTATGACTCACGTCAAAAATACATGGGTAATCGACTTCGTCTTAAACTTGGATTTGGTTGATTTAAGATCAAACGTTTCTGTTGGCATCCAGAACTTGAGTAGATACATCTGGACCGATTTATCCACGTGGTGATGAGACTCACCCAGATTATTTCTGGAATCTTTCCTAAGTCAGTGTTCCGCAAAGTGTGTGCTGCGGCACACTGGTGTACCGTGGTCATTAATTGGTGTGCCGCGAGAAAAATCTATTTCTTATAAAATAATAAAGGCGGACGGAAATAATGTATTCTTTGCTATCTTTATATGATTAAAATATGATTTTTATTTATGGTGTAGGTACCTCTGAAATTCCCCGATTTCGTATGTACCTAGAACACAAAAAGTTTGCGGAACACTGTCTTAAGTAATTATTCTGGCCTTTAAATCCTATCTAAGGCATCCTAGGGTATCATTTTCTGACTGCACGGTCATCTTCAATGGTCACATGACCTTCATATTTCTTATATCCCTGCACAAGCCAACGTTATTTTTATTCATACAGGAATCGAACGGGTCTATATTACTAAAAGCGGATGGTCCGGGACTGCGCCAGTCAGTTCGTCGTATGCAACTTTTAATCACAACCCCTGTCTAAAAGACCTCAACTCCTTAGTCCTCATAAATTCTAGGTTGTTGACGTGAATAGGCTAACTTCAAAGTGTCTATTTTTTAAAATTATAATATATACTTGTCGCGAATCACGAATAACTTCTACCGCGCGTACATGAGTACCTACACGCACCATTTTTATTATCATTACCTACCCATATTCTACGACTTTTGAAAATACAGATTAGGGTAGTAGAAGGACATACATCGATGTTATTGGTGATGTTCTTCACAAAGGTCAGGTGCGTAGTATTCTCAACCGGCGTGCGTGTATGACAAGATGTATGAATGTGGATGAAGCGAAAGGGGTATGTAAGAGTCGTAGCATGTGGCGTTCTATAGTTTCTGCCTACCCCTATGGGAAAAAGGCGTGAGTTTATGTATGTATGTATGTAGATTAGGGTAGTCTGCATCACATAATAGATCAAAATTTCTTTCATCTCACTTACAAATATTAAATAAATAGCTTTAACGTTATTTAATTTACAACTCCAACAATGAAATTGTTAGTTAACGACTATTTTTATCAATATCTCAAAAAAGTATAATTTACCAAATTGTGATGCGGCTCTACTCTAAAGATACCTATAACTAGAATGACTATCAGACCAGGTCAATTAAGCACGTAGACAAGGCACGTAGTCCCCACTCCGCCAGGCAAGCTGAGAAACAATCCTCCTGCAACGATAATGCTGCAGCCTTTTTTAAAATGGAACAAGCCCGCCAAACTTTCTCAACTAAGTAGAAATATAAATTAATTTAATATAAAAATAAGTTTCCACTCCCTCCGTATAATGATCCATCTGTTTTAAGCCTGCGATATGTATATTATAATTATTAATTCATTATCTTTGAACCGGAGACCCGAAGCTAGACGACGCGATGTGGTCGTTACTTGCACAACAGATATTTTACTACTACTGCCATCTAGTATTCAATAGTCAAACTAGTTTGCATTGTTAAATTCTTTAATGTAGCTATTTGACACTAGATGGCAACGAAAATTAATATTCCTCAAGTTTTTATTATAAAATGAGAGGATATTTTATATTATTTGTATTTTTTCTTAAACGTATGATGTTTTTATATATTGTAGTTTCATCGAAAATCAAACAAAAAGAACGTTCTATGAAAAAAAAAATATTCATTGACATTTGTTTGACAGCAAAGTACCTACAACGTCAACGTCATTCGTATCGTACATCGTTTTTGTTTTGATTTGAGTTTTATTAACTTTTATTCAAAATATAATATGCATGTTCATAAGTGATTTCATCATGAATAATCAATTGATAGAGAAAATTATTACATCCGATAATCTACCATGCCCTGAATTCACGTACGAAAATCCGGTGCTAGACAGAAATATAGCAAAGGCAATATCAAAAAGTTTCGTGAAAATTCTAAACTTATCTCAACAAAACTCTAAAATTAACAACAACCTGCGACTATCTATACTAGAAAATATAAGAAAAATGTGCCAAGTAGAACCCGAAAACCACATGAAAGTAGATGAAAATTTTACTTCTCTGATGTTAGAGTTTTATGAAGAAATTTTAAAAGCTTCAAGGATTACAGATTCTGATTCTGAAGAGAAGAGTCTTGATGCGTTTTTAATTCGAAATTTAAAGGATATGAACCTCAGCAGCAGTCACAAGTCACCATTGAACCCAGAAGTTGTACAAGCTTTCATTAATTTAAATCAAAATGGAATGTACCTTGATACCCTACTAAAAGATATTATTCATTGGAATAGCACAGAAAACAAGAATATTCGGATACTAAAAGGCTTATGGACCAGTGATAATGGAAACGCAATATCTCATTCAACTGAAGATATTTCAATAAAAATGAAACCTGAAATTGAAAAAAATATTCTTGAAATATGCCACAGTATATTAAATGAAACAGATCCAAATATTGAAGGAATCTTTATTTCAAATACATCACTTAAAAAATTAGTAAAACAATCTTCTAACTCAGCCAACTGCTTCCAAATAAGCTGTGGTATACTCAACTATTTATTTATAATGACAAACTTTAATATGAAGATACAAATGTTTGTTCAAATATTTGTCAAGCATGTAAAAGAGAACTGTTCTTATATTACATTTTCAGTGTTGTACCCTACACATCTTAGTCATATAATAGTTCTATTAGACATAGATATAGTAGAATTGCCACCATCATTACAGAAAGGTTATATTGAATCTACTAAAATGTATTTGTCTGAATTGAAGTCAAGATCAAAAAATGATTTTATAATGTTATTGTCTCATTTTGATCAATGGTTTGATATTTACTTTCAGTAATGTATCTAATTTACTTTAATATTTAAGTATATTGTGGTAAAATATTAAGGTCTTTGACACATTCATAAGTATATGTGTAGTGTATTAAAAATAAAAAAAGGAAATAATTCAAAAGTTTATTACAACTTAAAAAAGATTACATCTTTAATGGAGTATTTATTTATAGGTACTCACAACTGATAAGCATAAATGCTGTACTTACTAAGTATAAAAAAGAGACAAGAAATAAAGAAAGGTTGACAAAAACTAAAACTGTCTTTATTTAATTAGGGTAAACATGGCCACTAATCAGCATAGCCTGATTTAGACCTGATATAACAAAATATTAATGATTTACACTTATCTGTTAATTAAAATCAAACTAACATTGTTGGTCTTAGGAATTAAAGATAATCTTACAACAAATTGTTGTGTGCATTGAGGGCCCATTTTTTAAATCCTTGCGAAACGAAATAAGACTTATAGGGGAATTAGTAAAACCTTAAAGCACAGGGCCATGAATTAGATAACTTGGGCCCTCAATCCAGACGCATGCATAAAGTGACATAGCCTAAATCTCAGAAAGTACTATCTGTGTGTTAATCATTTTTCTTTGAGGGCCCAAGTTATCTAATCATAACAGTTTTAATTCACGTTTAAGAAATCCCTATGCTTTAAGTTTTTACTATTTTTTACTAATTCCCCTATAAGTCTTATTTCGTTTCGCAAGGTTTTAAAAAATGGGCCCTCAATCCAGATGCACACCAAATTGTTATCAGCTACAAGTAATATTCTAGACTAACTAAAGCTCAGTTGCATTAACGAACTATAACTGTGCCTAACCATACAGAATTGGTGTCAGATCTGTTTGAAATTGACAGAAATGGTACTTATTGTTTTGTATTTTCATATTTATTAATTTTCGGCTCCAAATCCACTACATAGTAATTTTCATTGCGCAAGTTTTTGCTGCAAGTACTGGCTTGGGGTGTAGTCTACTTGCTGCAGGTGTCCACAGTTTGCAAGTCAAGTGCAAAAAAAAACAAAGCAAGTTGCTGTTGAATAATGCGTAAGAGTACATCAAGATTGGCAGGACCCCCAACCATTAAAGGCACGCCTTTAATTCCACCCGACAAGACTTTTCGGAACTTTTCTCATGCGGCCAAAAAAGCGCCCTTAAAACGATTCCATTATGTCCCTCGCTGATGCCAAACGCCTCCGACGTACCAAAGTATACGGAGGACTCAGTTGGGGGATCTAAGTTGTAGGGAATCCGACAGTTGAATTCCCAAGGATTCCACAATCTTTCCGTAGAATTACTAAGTACTTTTTTCAGTAACCTTTAGGGGAGCTCCATCAATCGAAAATCGGTGGATGCAAACAGTTTTAGGTCTACCATGTAAATGAAGTGGGATATTACATGTATTGTTACGGTTATAGTAAGTTGATGCAGGTTTCCATTGAACAAAATACTGGATGATTAGGATTATGTACGGCTTTATCTACTTACGTGCACTTTGGCTGAGCATCCACCAGAGCTGTGCTAAGCTAGGTAGCGAGGAATGTGTTTTGTAAGCACCAATAGAATCACTTCATTTACCTAGCTTCGCTCTGCGCAGCTCTGGTGGATATGGGCTTAGCTGCGCGAGGTTTTTGTTCATACAAACAAAACAAGCAAGAAATGCGAGCGAGGGATGTGTTGCGAGAAATGTGTTACGAGGAATGTGTGCGAGGATTTGAAAATATACGCCTACCAGTCTTTCAATAGATAGTGTTTGGTAAAGGCAGATGTGTACACATTAACACATTACGCATTACACATTCCTCGCACAGCTCTGGTGGAAAGGGTCACACCGTTTCACATCCTCGCTACACATTTTCGCACCGCACATTTTCCTCGCACAGCTCTGGTGGATGTCCAGCCTTTATCGGGCCACACATAATGCTAGACATGAAGTTCGATCACGAAAATAATTTTATAAAAATACAGTAGGTACTGGATGTCCAGTTTTTTATTATCATACAAAGAAATGCACACCCATCAATTCCCTCCAGTTCTGACAAATGATTCAAACTTCGTTTAGTATTGTAGGTAAGTGCATAGATAATACACTATATATACTAGGTAAGTGTTCTAGTCTAGCACAATACTAGGTGGCCTGATAGGTACCTACTGCTATAACTACTTGGAATAGTGAGCATCCACATTAACATCAGCCTGCAGCAGTAAAGAAACGAGGGCTAAGGTTAGGAATACAAAAATATTTCCGACAGGTAGATAGTATTAACATACTATTATAATAACGTATACAAGGTTAGTTGGAAAGGGGATACTAAGCCGCGGGCCATTTAAGGTATCACTGATGATTGTTTTAAAAAAAATGTTAAAATTTGATTGTTTCTTTCCATAAAAAAAATATTTTTATTTTTTCAAAAATTCTTCATCCCTGCTTTAGTTATGAATTCAGAAAATGGAGTTTCTTATCCGTGACCCGAAATATTATGTAAAATGTAAACACGTCTGATCATAGCTGAGGATAGATAGAATTTAGCGTGTTTTTTATGAAATCTTTAAACGGCTACTTTCTCGTGAACTATTGACTTTTGGGGAAAGTTATCTATCAAAAGTTATCCATTATTATGAGTACTTTAACACCCTTTCGGCTTAGTACGCTCTTTCCGACTAACCTTCTATAACGTTAACACGTTAGATAGTTACTTTTCAATTAAATATTTCCAAAACCATAATGCAACAATTTCATATACACATCATCGGCTTTGGTCATAGTCTTTATAGTTGTTAAAAGAACTTCGATCTTCTCCTCTTGGAACATCAAGTGTGTCAAGGAAGCGAGGTGTTTTTTCAGTGGTTTCGAAAAGGGAAAGGTTCGGTTGCAGAAACCGCAATGGAAGAGATTCGCGCGTATCTGTAACAAGTTTAACGGATAAGTAGTTACGGCAAGGTAGTCAAAATTAAATTATTAACCTATTAAGCGCTTGGCTAAATATAAATTGTCGTGCCCCTAGCGCGCGACTACGAATCAATGTTAATTATTCAGCAAAAATGCCGAACATTCTACCGAATAATCTTGCATTAAAAAGTTGCCTCTATGCTTGTATTAAGTAGTATAATTACATAATTGTAACCATATCAAGTGTCTTAACATTTATCGTCAGTTTCACAACCGTTTAAATGTTTAACCTCTTTCTTCCACTTAATTCATTGCTTTTTTTGGAAATTTACTGAGTTTTAACGATTTTGTACACAAAAACAAATGCACGTGCCAATATTTTGTCGCTAACTAGATGACGCAATAACAGTTCGGGGGTAGCAGCGTCAGCGGCCAGAAGGGTCCCGCGATTCTAGGTGTACGACAAGTATAGACTTGAATTTTTGCAAAGCACGATAAAGCGCACCAAATCCTGCCGAATATTCGGCAGATTGTTCGGTTCGGTAAACTTTTAACCGAACATTCGGCCGATTATTCGTATTCGGTGAAACCCTTATTCGGTCCATCACTGGTAAACGTGCGCTAAAATTCGGAATGCCTATAATCAGGGCGCCAAAGTTATTCCAGCCATAGGTACCTACTGTATACTCATACGTGAATAAAATGCTGAAACCTATAGGTACTTACTTCTCTGATAAATTCTGGCGGCGCACTATCTCCCTCAATTATCTCTATAAATTTTGCAGCCATAAAATTATTCTTATGTTTTGGAGTCTCACAGTGTTCGCGCTCCTGCCCTTGGGGAAACAACTCGTTGCATGCGTAACATTTAGTTTTCTTAAAATGTCGATCGTTCTCGATTTTACGAAGAAGGAAAAAGGTATTTACGTCGATGCCATAGTCGTTGTTGATCCAAAATTGTTTCTCTTCTGGTGCATATTTGAGACTACACTGTAAAATACTTTTTCTTTTAAACTCTTTCAGACTTTCTTTCTTTAGGTTTTTAGGACGTTGCAACTTTAAATGACCTCTATGCTTAATGCCTTTAACGTGTTCTATGAACATTTTCATATGGGCGGTGAAATATGTATCACATATCAAACACCATCCTTTGCTACCGTTGAAGTTTAGTTTGATAGAATTTTCTTTACCATATTTAGCTAATTCTGATCTGCGTTTGCCGTGGTCTACAATTTCCATGTAGTGTTCCGGATATTCATCAGAAACATTATCAGAACCATTTGTTTCCTGTTCTACTTTCGGCATTTCCTTATCATGTAGACTTTTCATGTGTTCTATCATAGATTTAAAATTGATAGCCACAACATCGCTACAGTATTTGCATACCGCAAAGTCTGTTTTGTCTTCTATGAAGAAGAATTCTCGCCAAGTACCTATAAGCTCGTTTCCTAAGTCTGCCATCTCGGTTATATCTTCTGACACGGTTTGAGTACTCTTATTGGAATGCTCTTTTTTCAGTTTAGATATTTTGATCTCATCAATATTTTCGCACCTCAACCAGTGGTCGTTAAGGTTCATCGCTGAGAAAACATTCTTACAAGTGAAGCAGTGATATTTATCTTCGTTGATCTGAAATACATAAAATTATGGTAGGTAGATAGGTATTCACATCAACGAGTTCGGTAAAAGAGGTGGACGAAGCATGAACAGGCCCTGTCCAGACAGGGCGCGGACATCCTTCGCCGTCTTCAACGTATTAACATGGCGTTCGCGTTTTACTTTAAAAAAGTAGGTACTAACTTGTAACTTGACTAGGCACTTGAGTCGGGTTTCGTGTGTGACTCAAGTCGAGAGAAAGGATTATTATTCTTATTAAATATAATGGTGAATGAAAATAACCAAACATATTATTATAAATAATAGACCTCAACTTGTATCGCCCCTGCTTCTCCTAAGCAAACCTTTGAATAGAGCCCCATATTTAGTAAAAAAGTACCTAGGTACTTACCTAACTTTTTCAAGCACAAAGATATTTATTATAGGTAGGTAACTATCTGCCTACTTTAGTCAAAATTGAATTTTAAAATTAAAAAACTTTATTTAAAATTTTATTGTCAATGAATCAATGAATGAATGCACATCTTGCTAAAGGGGGACGCGCAGTCGCGAACCTATCTGCACCGGTACGCGCCGCAGTCATTGCTTTTGTTGACGGTACCGTCAACTGCCCAGACTTTGCCCGGATTTTGATATTTTTGGCATTTAACGAATAATTAAATATAAAATATGCTCGATTTCCATGTTGTATACACATTTTATAGTAGAAAAAACCCAGGAATTCTGTTATCTATATTTACTTTAGTCAATTTTCGTATGGAAATAAAGTTTTTGAGGTATTTTAGAAATTAGGCAAAGTTATGTCTCATGTCTCTGACATTGCCTAATGCATTTATTCCAAAATAAACAATTACATTTTTATGCTGGCTGAATCTAAAATGTAATGTAGTTGAATATCTAGAGAATACAATCCAATTTTGAATGACAAATTTTGGAAGTATTTTAGTAGGTAAAATTACATATGCAATGTCTAGACACCATTTTATACAACATCCATACATTGACTAAGAATGGGTAGGGTTGTCTCGTTAGTAATAAGAAAACAGTTTAGTGGGTCCTCCAATAATTTTCAAATGTTTTTGTTTAACTTTATTTACCTACAATCGTGTGGCGAGGAATACCGAATTGTTTTTCGGCATCGTATGACGATATATTTTTGTTTTGTACGAGACCTACGGCGATGTTCAGTACGCTCGCAGCCTCACATCATAGTCATTATATCTATTTTGTGACGTCTATTTTGATCGTCCTTCAAACAAAAAGAACACTAGAATAAGTACCTCTACCTAGATACATCGTTTTTTTTTAAAGTCTATTATAAAAACATCTATTTTTCAAAAACATAAAACAAGAAATCGATTGAGTTGATACCTATTTATTAATTAAAAACTACACCTTCAATGAACTTTTTTATATGAAAAATTCGCGTAACATACACAAAAAAATAAATCTTCTTTTTTTGACGTCGGTAAATAATAAAGGTGTCAACCCTAGCCTAGGCAGTCACAATCATTTTGTTCAAAAAAATTGCCTGACTTTGCCTACTCCTACATTTTTCTCTCTTTATACCGTGTTTTTCCATCAGTAACAATGACAAACGATCCAGCTATCAACTTTTAATAGAATAAGTTAAAAACAAGTTAGAAATATGCTTAATCTAGTGACTTACTTGAATAGTTTTTCCGAAACTAACAATAACATACCTACTCGCCGCACTTTCGTTTAAAACACAACTGTCAGAAATTATGCATGTTACCAACATAATCTCACCAATTTAGGGTTGCCAGATAATAATTCTAAAAACTGAGAAATGTTTCGATTGCCAAACTAATAAATTGAAACAGATATTATCATTTCTTCATCAGGACGCAAGGCAAAATCAGGGCAGTTGACGGTACTGCGGCGAGCGCTGCTCGATTGGATACTGTGCGAAGTTGCATAGAACTTTATACAAAGAATATAAATGCGGCGACTGGGGCGCGTACGGTGCAGACAGGTGCACATCCACATGAGAGTATAAAACTAAACAACAAAATAGATCAACATCAACATTGCGTAAATACGCGAGTACTCTGCTGTAGATTTATTTTCATTTGAAATTCTCTTAATTATATACCTAACCTACCTTTAACATTATAACGACCTTAACCTAGTATGACTAAAATACTTTGTAAAAGAATCATTCATGTGGAATCAAAAATAGGTAACTCCCTGAATAAACAAAACATACCTATTTTAAACTTTTTAAAGTAGTTGACTCAAAGGTACAAATATACTCAAAAATAATAAGTAAGTAGGTTTAAGCGTTGTACCTGACAAAACAGCAGTAAGGTCAATGTGGGCAAATCCGTCATATTTTTTGTAAGTTGACTTTAACTACCTACTTTAATATAAATGTGATGGTTGTAAGCGATTAAGAATTTTATTGTCTTTTATATACATCTATTCTAAACAACAGAATTACCTTCCATATTAAACTAAAAATGATTCTTTAAAATTGGGTTGTTAGACGGATTTTCCCGAGGATTGGGGCAAATCTGTCTTGCAGCAAATTTTCCTAGAATTAGGCCGTTATTTCACAAGTATGCAATTTGTAAACAAGTTAATGCAGATGTTAAAGACAAATGTTCTGTAACATCATAAATATAACGTTGAATTTACGTTATATGGCCAGAAATCTTTTTTTGGGGCTAATCCGGCTCATATTTTTATAAGCAGGGATTATGAACCTTTTCAAAAAGGATGAAATATATTTTTCACTTCAGTAGCTCAAACATGTAGGTTTTGCTGTCTGAAATCAGTGAGCAAAATGCGATTTTGCTCACTGAGTGAGACCAAGTACCTTTTTAATTATTTTTTCAGAAAGCCGCAGATATCTTATTCAGCCTTGGGTTAATCATACAATTCGAAACATTCACACTCTATCTCTTTCCCGCCATTAGAAAGAGAGAGAGACAAAGACCAGCCCTTTCGAAGTTCCGATTTTGAATTCAACCTCAAAGACAAACACGTTCGGAATTTCGTACTAACTAAAGAAATTTTGCAAAAAGATAATTATGTCTTTTAATGTAATTTATTGAATTTTTAACTTATTGTTGTATTTAAACGAAAATAAGTATTTACTGCAAATTAAACTGATATTTAACCTGTAAATATTTATTTCTAGTTTCAATAATGTTACGTAATATATTTTGAATAATAAAATATCATGGGTGCTATTTCCGAACACGCCTTAAATTAAATAAAAGAGCGGGAATAAAATTTCGTGGCTGGCGTAAAGAGTTGAATAGGTAAGTTAAAAAATATTAAAATAATCGTAAAATATGAGTGAAACTAGCGACGAGAACAGTATTTTAACACCGGAAGAGTTAAAAGAACAAGTTATTAATGCAGAATTAAGTTTCCTACTGAGAAGTCTCGCGAGAAATATCTGAAAGCATACCATGTCTTCAATGAATGGAGACATAGTATATCCCTATATAGTTTGTGATGGAGACCAATGGAGACTTACAAAGGGCGCAAGCAGTTTTTGGGAGATGGTGTTGCTACCTTATTTTTTAGATTTATCACAGACGAGGCGATCATCTACAATGTGGAGTATTTACTCAATGTTGAAAGCTACTTTAAAAACAAAACATAACGTGCATATTGAAACATACGCAAAACTATTAAAATTTCAAAAAAATTTAAAATAAAAATTTAAATTAAATTTAAAATTTTTACATTATTTTGATTCACAATAAATAGTTATTTCAATATATTCCTGTTTATTATTTTATCTCCTAAAGTGTTCTCGCTGCTGAAGTGAAAAGTTATGTTATGTTACACGAGAGCAAAGTTTTTTGCATCTCGTGCCTTTGAATCCCTCGCCACACTCAGGATTCAAATTCAGCACTCGCAGCAAAAAACGACTGCTCTCTTGTTGCACAAATAACTGTTTTAGTACTAATTACTTAAATCAAAATCTGTTTACGAAAATAAATGGTTTTATTCTTATTGGTATAATTATTATTAATACTTATAAAAAAATGCCTCATACAATCAACGGAGCAGAGTCAAAAATATCACGTTTTTATCCTTAGGTACGCAGAGTATTTTTCTCCCTAGTGTACTTAAAGGACTTTTGTGGACATGGTCCATTTTTTTCAGTGGAATTTGGTAAAGCTGCGCTACTTTATTGCCAATTGCGCTGCCAGATAAAGTACCATTTTGGACTGCCAGTACAGCTGCATGCAACTTGTCTTTGTTAAACGGGTAAAAAAACATGAAAAATATACTTTTTAAATGCTATTACTAGCTAGTGTTAGTTACTAAGCGACTTTAAAAACGTATGCCACAAAATCTGATCAAAGTTCTAGAGAAAAATAATAACACACACACATCTTTCTTGTTATAATCTTAAGCAAAAACTAGAAAGAGGATAGATGAAAAAGGTTTACGATATCTGCAATGGGGTGATTTCGGCATATGATGATTTAGCCCTTATACAGGGTGTTTTTTTTTAGAGGTATACAAATTTAAAATGAAATAAAACACGTAAAAATAAATTTAATCGCCATGGTATTGGCTTTGTTTAAAAGATATTCTTATGCCATTAGTGTTTAAACATGATTTCGGGCATATGGGCGCCACGGCTGGCTCGAATGAATCGTAATCGGCAAGTCCAATTTTCGACCACTTTATCGAGCAACTGAGGCCGTATATCGGCAATAACGCGGCGAATGTTTGTTCCAAGTGGTCCAACGTTTGTGGTTTGTCTGCGTAGACGAGTGACTTCACATATCCCCAAATA
This sequence comes from Amphipyra berbera, assembly GCA_910594945.2. NCBI lineage: Eukaryota > Metazoa > Arthropoda > Insecta > Lepidoptera > Noctuidae > Amphipyra > Amphipyra berbera. The sequence goes on along the minus strand of OU343144.1, from coordinate 6,142,859 downwards.
AAGTAATCCATAGGTGTGAGATCACACGATCGTGGAGGCCAATTCACAGGTCCATTACGCGAAATTATGCGGTCATCAAATGTTTCCCGCAATAAATTGATGGTGTCACGTGCTGTGTGGCATGTTGCACCATCTTGTTGAAACCAAAGCTCTGCCACATCAATACCATTCAACTGAGGAACAAATAAGTCGGCAATCATGGCTCTATAGCGCTCTCCATTGACGGTAACATTCTGGCCGGCATCATCTTTAAAAAATATGGGCCAATGATTCCACCTGCCCATAAAGCGCACCAAACAGTGACTTTTAATGGATGTAAGGGCATCTCAACAAAGTCTTCTGGGTTTTCTTCACACCAAATTCGGCAATTCTGCTTATTGACGTAGCCGTTCAACCAAAAATGAGCTTCATCGCTGAACAAAATTTTGCATGGAAAAAGAGGATCAAGCTGAATATTGTTTTCGGCCCATTCACCGAACGTACGGCGCGCATAATGGTCACGCGGTTTCAACTCTTGCACAAGTTGGATCTTGTAAGCTCGTAAGCCAAGATCTTTCCGTAAAATTTTCCACAAAGTGGATCAGCACAGCCCCAATTGCTGTGCACGATGGCGAATCGACTCATTCGGGTCCTCTTCAACACTACGCTCCACAGCAGCAATAACTTCTTCTGTGCGCACTGTATGGCGTCTTTGTGGATGCGTATTATCAACTAGAGTATGCGTGGTGGGAAAACGATCCATGGTTTTCCGAATAACTTGCTCGGATGGACGATTATGTCGACCGTAAAATGGACGCAGCGCACGGTAAGTTTGGCGTACTGAACAATGATTTTCAAAATAAATTTGCACAATTTGCAAGCGTTGTTCTGAAGTAAGTTTATTCATTGTGAAATGGCAAAATGTACTGAACATAAATCAACTGTCAACTGTCAAATTGACAGTCACTAGAAAAAGTATTGGCAATTTAAAAATCAAACCTCTAAAAAAAACACCCTTTATATTAGACGGATTTTCCAACTTGTCCATTTTGAGATTACATATTTTCACAGCAAATAATTCTGTATCAACTAGTTTTTATTCAAAACACATAATAAACTACAAAGTGTGCATACACAGAAAGTCGTAACATGTAAAATTTAGTATTTACCTTTTAAGAAACGGCAGCACTCTACACTTGAGTGTCGAGTTCAGAATACAACTACATAAACTTCAAACGCAATTTATGTTTCTTTTAGACAATTTAGCTTTATCTGCATATTATAGTTATTAACTAAAAAGTGACTAAAAAGTGATGATTAGCCCACATTGACCTTACTTATTTTATAACAATAGGTAATTCGCCGAAATTAGACAAATAAAAATCTGACTTTCAATCTCCCTTTTAATACAGTAGGTACTCTGTGCTTCCTTTACAATCACCGCATAGAACATTTTACATTGCGTCGCAGAAACCGTTAGATATTTAATTAAATGTGTTGCCATAATTATTGATAACATTTTATTCTACTCTGTTTCAACCTGGAAAGTTACGTGGTCCAGCCGTGCAGTAACTTACATCCTCCTGCTTACTATTGATTAACTAGTGTGACCTACCTTTCTATAATATCGCTCATCCTCATACTTAGTTTCAGACTGAATCAATTTAATTATATGTTCTTCTAATGCCATGTGTTCATCATTATTTCGTACACGAATATTGCAAAGAAGACAATTCTTATCCACGATAGAATTCCATTGCGCCATATTGAGTATAACTTTGTTTATTACTATATAACCCGAATTATATTGGCCCATGAAGTTCTTCTTTTCAGTATTCGGGTTCATTTTCAGAGTCTTGTGTCTCTCATTATTTATATGGTTAGTTACAGCTGCAATATCGAAAGGGACAACATTGCATATTTCGCAATAAAAGATGTTCGCGATCTGAAAGTAACGAAAGATTTTAAATATCAGTTGATGAAGCTATTCTGTTGTAACAGACACAGATGTTTGTTAACTTTTGATCGGTTTGCTAAGCAAAATAAAAGACCTGCAGACACCGGCGTAGCCAGAATTTTGTCCAGGGTGGGGCAAACTCAGTCAGACAGTTAATATTTGTCTTTTCAATAAATCTGGAAGTGCAGAATGACATTATAGGGTAATTTTGCCCCAGAACATTATTTTTGAGATCCAAATAAGAATAGTCGGAATCGGGCATTGGTCTGCCCGTTTTAGGTAATTGTTCTGTGGACATGGGTGGCAAGTTGGCTGAATCTAGATAAGCAAGCGCAAGCGCCTTATCTGCCCCTCCCCCCTGAATACGCCTATGCTTGCAGGACGAAACTGGAACCAAGGTCCAAGTACAGCTTGACAAAAGCATGCAAAAAATGGGGGCGCCACTAATCATTATATATAAAATAAAAAGTTATACAATTAAATTATAAAAAAAACAATGTTTGGGCAGGACTTTGGATAGTCTTTAATTTTAAAGACACATTTACTGCCGGTTAGAGCAAGGACTGACATAGTACTGACGAAGATTTAAAATAAGTTCAGTTTTTATTTGATGAAGCTTTAACTTTTCACTGTGACTGTAGTAGGTTTTATTATGCAGAAAATTATATCGAGCTGTGTTACAATTTTGGTGTACAATAAAGTATATTCTATTCTAGGTAGGTACGGCAGTCCGCAGTGTGTCAAGCCAAGTTTTAATTAGGTACATAAAAATAAACAAACCTTGTATATGGAATCCTTTCTGAATTTTGGGAAATAGGCCTGATTTTTTATGCCCTTACGGTGTTTTTCCCAACGGATATGCTTTTCAACATCTGCAATATCTTGAAATAATTCTTGACATATTAAGCAATAGTGATCAATATCGCCACATAGTATAAAGTTTTTAAAGTATTTATTCATCATATATCTTTCTTGATGTAAAAGAAATCAATTAATTACCTATTTCAAAGAGGTGGACTGATCGGTGGTTTAGTATTATTTTTATGTTGAGGGTAGTCGAAACATTTTGTTGTTCTTCTTGTAACAAACGAAAGTGGGTGCAAAATTGATTTTAGGGTTGAAGACTTTGTGTTTGATAAAACGTACATTTTCGTAGTACAAAGTTTTCAGAATATTGAATTTTATATTATGATATTTTGTGTAGAACGAAACGTTTTTATATGTTTGACTGTCTGTCTGTCAATGACCCGTAGTATCGCGTTCCATCACCTATAATAGAACATTAGTGCATACATAAACCATAATTGATCAACTCTCTCTTTTACAATCATTGAATTTTGTATCTTGTTACCTCTTTCTTTTACTTGACGATCTCACGGGCGGCTTCACACGACCGACTGCACGCTTGGTTTGTTGCTTTTGTAATTCGTATTAATTCGTGTTTCTTCATTATATTTTTGTTTGTACCAAATCAGTGGAATCAAGTAAAATATTTAACTAAAGTATAATTATTTCGTTTTGTTTGTAAAGACATAAATAAAACAATCAAAGTTGTACAAGAATGTAACAGTAAGCCCTAAATGAAAAATATTGTGGGAATCGTATTGTGGACCATTCTTTAAAAATGAGCAAGAGACGCCGAGCATCTTCCGGGGCCTCTCGTGGTGCTGATTTAGACGACAGTGATGATGGGATCGAGCTGAGCAACCCCGGGCCTCCGCCATCTACACGAAAACGGAAGAAGTTGGACCCAGTAAGTTATAATTTCGCTAAAGACGCCACTACGCAGCCGGCAAAGCGGCAATAGGTACATACCTACTGCTTACTGCGCTTTATAACTACATTATTTATAAAACTTATAGGTAAGTATACAATTTATAGGTGTTGTAGGTATGTATGATCAGTAATTGTGATTGTATTTATATTATGTAGAATAGCCTAAAAATGGATGTGGTAGACAATATCTTGCTGCTTGTAAAGTTTTTGGGGGTAAACAGAGAAGTAGCTCAAACACTTGAACTGAACCCAGAATAATTATAAGAATTAATTTATACATTTATTTTGTTCTTTTTTATTTTAATGAATACTTGTGTTAATTCAATAATAAACAAATGCATTTGTTATATCAGGGTGAAATCTGTCAGCAACTGTATGACACTATCAGATCATACAAGAAAGAAGATGGTACTTTGCTGTGTGACGCATTCATCAGGGCCCCTAAGAGACGCCAGGAGCCACAATACTATGAGGTTGTTTCACAACCCATTGATTTGTTGAGAGTAAGTATCATTCTTTTGTCTGTAAATATATTGATCTCTGTTAAAAGGAATTTATGTGTGCCACAGAATATGGCTGACACCCAATCAAAGTTTTATATCTAATGAAAATGGAAAAGCAGTATTGTTGCTGTGATAAAAACAACTTTTCTGTAATGATCATCCCTGTCTTCTCATGATTTACATTTTTACATAAAATGCAATATTTATTTAGAACCAGAAATACTAAACTAATAATTTGAATAATGGAACCGGGCCTGCAGTCTCGATATAGATAGTGATCACTTTCTGACCAATTTCAGTTGTTCAGTCATAACAATTAATTTTAAACGTTGTACTACATTATTTAGTAATGAAGAATAAGCATGTCTTAACACTTTCAGCGGAGCATCTGGGTATTCAAATGTTTGTTGCGCAGCGCAATATTTTCTCATACAAAATAAATGACGATTAGTGACGTTCTGATTTTCATACAAGCAAAGATAATATGAAATGTGACACAACCGTTACTACACGTCGACGTTGCGAATGTATGCGTAATTAAAATGTATGTGTGTGAGTAGCCTTATAAAATGTACAAAAAACTAACGTGGAGTGGCGCTAGCAGTCCGAAAATTTCAAGTGATACGGCGCGATGACGTAGCTTGAAGGAATTGGTATAAGCCGCAGGCGTTTATACACATTCTTTAAAGAAAGACATATTTTTTGCTGACGTGATTAAACGTTGTGTCAAATAGTGTTTATCAAATTTTACGTATTATAACGTTGCTGCGCTCAAAGTGTTAATGATCAATTTAAAATAAAAGTAAGTAAACTCTATTTTAAAAAATTGCAAGTTTGTGTATTTTGTATCTTAAAAGTTTATCGTTATGACTTAAAAATCATTATCTATGTTGAAACTGCAGGCCCTGGTTGTGTGCTTGTTATTTTAGTTTATTATTGACAAACAAAATTTAAGCAACTCAACATTCATTTTTATGAGAGAAATCTTCAGAATGAATATCATCTAATTTGTATTGCATGTTATTTCTTTGTAGGTGCAACAGAAACTAAAAACAGACACATATGAGGACATTGACGAGCTGTCGGCAGACATAGAACTCCTGGTAAACAATGCTAAGGCATTCTACAAGCATGACACTGTGGAATATAAGGATGCTATTGAGCTGTGGAAACTGTACATGCACACTAAACAAGCACTTGAGAATGGTAAGAAAAAGTTTATAATAATTTGAGCATTGTAAAAGAGGGTGCATTAAAAGAGCCTCCATGAGTGATGCTACCTAAGTACTTATGGCGCACTCTGGACGGTCAGCTCTACTACCAAACTGACTGATTGGCTAACCTTTTCACCATTGTATGCCTTAGCTCATGCTGACACAAAAGATGAAGCATGATAAAACTTTATTCTTAGCGCTGAGTAGGATGCAAATAGAGGGTTGTGAAAGATATCTGAACAAACAGTGTAGAGCTGTGATAGTTGCCACTCTCGAATAAATTGTTTATTTTTTTCACACAATGCCAATCAAAGAAAAAGTAAAGAAAGAAAATAAAATAAAGAAATATCCAAGTGACTACTGACAGTGGTAGTTCATTGGATATTTCTTTTCCCCAATCAATTCTAAAAAATGAATAGATTATTTATTTTATTTGGTAGTCATTAATTTGGACACTGCCCAGAGTCATCATTTAGTGCTTTGGTTTATGTCAATACCTAACTACCATTTAAATAAGATTATTTCTGTAAGGTGAAGACATTAAAATGCCAAAGCTGTCTCGCACTGGCTCATCAAGCAGGAGATCGGATGTGGCTGAAGACCTGTCAGAGACATCTACTAATAATGAAGAAGATAATGTATTTGAAGAATTGTTCAATGCTGTAAGTACTGTTTTTACCTGACTGCCTGACTTCCTTTAGGGGCAGTGGTAGTTAGTATACTACTATTTTATATGTAAATTGTTAATTGATGACTGATGATGACTATGCAGTGTGCAGTCATTTGAACTTAAGTTATTGACTTACTATCTTCAATTTATTACTAAGAGTTGACCACTTCCCAACTCCAATGCAGTATTCAGTTTCACATTAAGGTGAATGGTGTTCATTAGGGAAGTGATACAAAGTTTTTTTGATTAATTAAATATTAAATTCTATCATTGTCAAATCTGTTAACCCATTCACTTCAAATTGTTCAGTTGATAAGTGTTGGTAGACTCTTTCAACATAATGCACCTTCTCTCCCCAGGTAATGACAGCAAACAGTGACGGTCGGCCTTTATACCCAGCCTTTCAATTCCTTCCATCTAAACGCCGCTACCCAGAGTATTTCAATGTCATAGATTCCCCAATTGACCTGAAGACCATAGCCCAGAAGATTCAGGGTGGAGAATACACTAACTTAACAGAGTTGGAGAAAGATTTACTGATGATGGTCAGGAATGCTTGCCATTTCAATGAGCCTGGCAGTCAGATTTATAAGGATGCTAAGACTTTGAAAAAGGTTTGTACGCTTTTTTCTAGATATTTAGGTACCTACTTGAGACTCTTATTTCAGCTCCCGAAACATATTGAAAAGACCTCTATAAATTATCTGATCACTTCATCATTCGAAGCCAAACATCATTATTAGTGATGGTTGGTTTAAAGAAGTTCAAATCTGCCATTCTTTATGTATAAGTATTCCATTGGTTCCTACTTCGACTGTCAACGTATGTGGGATGCTTTAAAACATTGAGCTACTTCTTCTTCCTGCCCTTATCCCACACTAGGTGGTGTCGGCACAACATGTATTTCATAAATCCATGTTGTTAGAGGTTTTGGCTTATTGTTTTATGACCGACCGCCTGCCTGACATCGACCCTCCTTGGGAATACTCGTTGCGCCATCGCGCGGTTGACCCAATGTGCTTGCTGATATTATGCACTGGGTCCCAAAGTGATAAGCTTATCAATTTTATTGCCGACAACTAAGCAGACTATGTTCTTCTTGGTGGAGTATACTTAAATTTCCTCGACCCACTTATTCAGTTTTGCTAGGAACTTTGGTTCTGACACATCGTAAACTAATATAGCACCGTGAGCGTGGCAGTAATACCTTGACGTGAATGTTCTGTATCGCTCCTGTCCCACTGTATCCCAAATACCAAGCTTGACTTTAGCCTTTTACATTTAAAACATTGAGCTACATTTCTTTATTTTCTACTATGATGTAATAATAATAAAACCTTTATTTCCGAACTTTTGACAATTTTACACATTTAAAACAAGTAATTATAAATAAAATCTACACTAAATTACAAAAGGTCTCTCAGTTCGGTGTGCCTTACGGCAAAGGCCTCTATGATGTACTACTGCCGTATTTTGTTCTTTCCTGAAGACTAGTTTACAGAATCCATTGAACCAACGCGTCGATAGACCATTAAGCATGTTGACTTTAATTTCTCCCTCAGGATTAGCGGGTCGCAGCATGTATGGTCAATATTTGGCGTCGACGACCATTGATGTTAAAGTTTATTCTCCAGGTCATACAAATGCGCAAACAGGAGATAGATCAGCATGGCCGCAGTGGTCCGGCTAAGACTTCCGAACGTATCCGAAGCAAGCGGACGTCGCGCGTCGGGCCCGTACCCAACAGTAAGGCGCTGGCGATCATGGAGCCGCCCGGGTCCGACACTGAGCCAGAAGTTAAGGTAATGTTGAAGGTACGAATCATTCAATGGTTAGGAATAAATATGAAATGTTTTCTATAGTCTGTAAACTTAGTGTAAGATCTACTAGGAAACTTTCCTAGAAGATATCATAAAGTTATCTTTGTAAACCTGTTCTGTGAAGAGGATGAAACCTGTTTGACCTTGAACACCTTCAAGAACAATAGTTGCCAAAAAATACCTGCTTTGTCAGTCAAATATGATAGATGGCCAAAAACATAAAATAACCTTAATCTGTCATGCTAATAATAATATTATTTTGTAATATTTTAACTCCTATAGCATTCTGAAGACAGTGCTGGCGATAGTGACGAAGAGAAGAATGAAAATGAAGATTCACCACAATGGAAACTTTTGGAGACCATCAAGAATCATTTGGGTCCTAACGGTAATAAATTGTTCTATACCTCAATGTCAAAGTCCCACAATAAACCATTCCTAGATAAAAAATTGCGCTACGTTTATAGGTCCTATGTCAGAACCTTTTTGGAAGCTGCCATCTCGTCGAGCGTACCCTGACTACTATAAAGAGATCAAGAATCCTGTGTCTCTAAACCAGATCAAGAATAAAATTAGACGGGGCAACTACGGAACATTGTCCGAAGTTGCTGGAGACATGAATATAATGTTTGAAAACGCAAAACAATACAACGTGCCGTCTTCAAGGTTGTACAAAGATGCTGTCAAGTTGCAGAGGTTAGTATTTAAGCTAGGTATTATGATTGGGGGTGTGTAGAATTCTTAAACTAAGTAGGGTGTTGCCTCATTTTGCGGCTAACTGTTCGCTGGGTGACTCCCAGCTACGTCAGCAAGTGTGTTGGCAGCTGACTCACGGTGGTACGTACTTTCTCAATATATTTTTAAATGCGCTTTTTCGTCTATCGAATGAGTTTGTGAGTTAAAAAGTATCGTACCAACAGCATTAAGCAAGCTGTTTGTCTATGCCACATCCTTGGTATATTATATGACACGAGCTGATGTGTACTCAAGATATACCTAAATATGGTTGAAATATGGTATCACTAATGTTGAAAAGATTTTAGGAACGTATGCGGCCCAACACTCTGTGTTCACCAAGCCGCTTGTCCAGATAGTTATTATTAGTTAGTATCAATGGTAAAATCGGCGTAATGTTAGTGCATTATGCCGATTTTTTAACCGACTACAATAAGGAGGAGGTTCTCAATTCGATTGGTATTTTTTTTAATGTATGTACACCGATCACGCTGAGATTTATGATCCGATTTACGTGATTCTTCTTTAGTTTGATGCGGAATAGTTGCCATTTGGTCCCATAAAAATTTTACATAGTTTGGCCCAGTAGTTTTCATTTTATAAACTTTTTTTTATGAACATTTTTGTTTATGTGGACGATGTAATTATTCTACCTGATGTAATCTATAAAAATCCTATTGTAGTTTACAGAACAACTTATTACAGACACTAAAAGGTAAAAATTAATAAAAAAACTACATTTAAAAAACAGACTTCAAAAAGTAAAAAGTATAAAATAACTTAATAAAGATTTAATTTAATACACCTCTTATGCAAACCTAATACCTTTATTTCAGAAGTTGGTGCCTTCAATTTGGTTCAGCTTGGATTAGCACCGGCTTCTGAAACTTTTAATTTTATATTATGGTAAAGGTTTGCATAAGAGGTGTATTAAATTAAAACTTTATTAAGTTATTTTATACTTTTTAGTTTTGAAGTCTGTTTTTTTAAACGTAGTTTTTTTACAGATATCGTCGCTTTTTTAACTGAATTATTTAGTTAGAAACGCGACACATTATTATGTACAATGTATAAAGAATGAAAAAAACTGGAGTTACAAATAGGTTTTATTTATTTATAATATTAATACACAATTAAGGTGGGCGCTATTATTAATACAAGATTATACAAATAGTTGGGATAAGTATTAAAAATTAAAACTAAATATAAACAGCACACAAAAATAAATATTACAAAAAACAAAAGCAAATACACATTAACTAAAGACATGGAAGATTATAATTGGAGATTAATTAGGTTATTAACTTTTTTGATAAATAAGCATTTAAATGATGATGCGACGTACTGGGTCACCTAGAGAAGCATTCCATGCGGTGACCATAGCCTTCGCCCTCTCAAAGTTGGGAGGATTGAAGATTTTGGCTAGGGAATGGACACGGGAGATAACGATGGTGGCCGAGGTGAAAGCGGGTGATCGAGAGGTTAAGGGCGCGGGCCTGGGATTGGGAGCGGATGCGGCGGCGGACGTGGGTTAGAGTGCTGGTGCTGATACTGGGAGCGGGGATACTAACGGTGCAGGGATGGCCAAGACTGAGGGGCTACGACGTTGTTGTTGGCTGAGGTGATCGGGGAGCTGAGAGGAAGGGAGAACTGTCTAGGAGTTTTCCGTTTGTTGCCGGGCGGCTGTGCGTTTCACCGGCTTGGGGTTGCGTTGTTTCGGCGCTTTGGTACACCCGGGATAATTCGCCGGATGACCTAATTTTCCACACAGTACACAGCTTGGGGGCTCGGTGCAGAGGGTCCTGTCTTTGGGCCGCTTGCAGTCGCTAGTGCCGTGGTCGCCCAGGCATTTGACGCACCTGGGTTTTGCGTAGCAGTAACGTTGCGAGTGCCCGTAGATTTGGCAACGATAGCATTGACCGGGGGCACCAGTCTTGTTGGGACGCTCGACACTAATGCTATACGTGTTGCATAGAGTCTTAATATTGTAGATGGCTTTTGACTCTTCTGAAGCCTTGCATACAATGAGGAACATGTCGTAAGGTGCGCCATTGCGACCGCGGTGCATGCGATGGACTTCCATGGCAGGAATGTTCTGCGACTTGAGGTCGCTAAGGATCAACTCTGTGTCCGTCTCTTTTGGGATTCCTCGCACTACAACTCTGATAGGTCGCTCCTCTGGAAGTGCATGTGTGTGGAACGATATACACTCCTCCTTTAACATCCTCATGAAGTCTCTGAAATCTTTCAGAGTGGTGGCCTGGACTTTGATACCGTGTTGGGTATTGCAGGCCCTGGTGAAATTGATCTTACGATCAATACACTGTTTATACACAAAGATCCACTTCGCTTTATCCTGGACATACAAAGGCGGAGGTGTGGGCTCTTTCCTCGGAGCAGAGGGTTTCAAGCAAGCGGTACGGGAGGTAGGGGGACAACTGGCCTGCAGGGAGGAAGTCGGGACTTGGCTAGAGGATGCATCCGGGGCGGGGGTCGCCATGTTGTCTGTAGGAGCCTTAGCGGGGCCTTGGCTGGCGGGCATAACGTGCGGAATTCGTGTGCCGTATTCGGCAATAAAATTGGGGTCCTTTAATAAAACATCCTGAAAAAAGGCTACGAGCTCGTCAGACATGTCAGACATCTTGGCTAGCGCCTGAGACCCGTGTGTTTAGCGAGATTAAAAGAAAAAACGTGGCTACTACTATTTTGACGGCTGTAGTATTTTCACTTGTATAGAGCGTCGCACAATATTATTTAGATGTAGCGTTCTTGAAACTGAATAGAGACGATCAACTTTCTGTCGCTTCTCTAGGTAAAAGACAATGTTGTATTTCGACGGCTGTTATATCTTCACTTGTGTGCAGGGTGGCACAATATTGTTCACGCACTGAGTTCTTGACTTTCTTCTGAATACAATCGATTTCTATTTACAAACACTTGCATTGAACGACTCAATGGTTATGATCTATCATTATTCTAATAAGCGGGCTGTTTCTTGAACATTGCAAACATTGCTGAAGTTCATAGAGGGTGGTGGCAGAAGATGCCTTTTCTCGATATCTGAAACAATAAAAATATCTTTAAAATAAGAAACATGTACTATCTAACAATTTATCAGCTCTGCAGTTCAATAGTAGACATACATAATACTGGTGAACCTGAATTCGATGTTTCTCTTAACTGCGCGATATTGGTGCCGATTCTCTAATCTCTTCTATACAGAACTAAACTATCACTAATATAAACTAATTTTGTTATGATCCTTGAAACTTAGTCTGTTTACAGGTTTCGTTAAATTTAAAAAGTAGTTTGACTTTGAATGGGCAGTGTTACCATTACATAACAAGAATTAAATTAAAGAGTGAATGAAATGATCGAAGGTTCAAAAAAACCCTGAAATAATTTACATGATTATGTTAAATTAATCGTTTATCAATTATTCTATAATTCAAATTAGGGAGCATATGACGGGAAAAAGTTATACTTTTGTAGAAAAAGATATAATTGTTATTTTTATAAAAATAAATAATGCAATAAGCTTAATGTGACTGCTGTGGGTCATTAAATTTTTATCTGTGACCAAGTTAGTCATTTTGTTTTGTTGTTATGGATTTTTAATAATATTTGGGGAGAAAAATCAAGAAATCGATTCATTATTTTGTTCATTATTTTATATACTTTATAATCTAAGTTTTGTTGTCATCGCAACGGCATATTTACTCTGCGCGGGCGCGCTGTCGCGTGACAGCCAGCATAGCAGGCTTTGTTGATATTTTGGACTTTAAGCATATCGATTGGATATTGGACACCATGGATCGCTGTGTGTATTGCAGTATAGCGACTATTCACTATAACATATTACACAAACCAGCCTTAGACAGTGAAGCAACGACCAGCTGTGAGTGATGATTAGTCAATGGTGTGTAACTGTACACTCACCAGAACCTGTAAGTACTTATCTCCTGTTTGTTATTATAGGTAATTATTATCTCAATATAATTATTAATCCCTGTTTTTAATGCTGCTCTGATGTCTAGATCAAAATAATCAGTAGAAAAGCATTCCTCTGCACTAGGTTCATACAAGCTAACTATTTGTTGTAGGAAGGTAATAATAATAAATGTAATAGTTCTTACATGCTTAAAAAGTAACTTAAATTAGGTAGGTTACCCAGTACAGAATGATTTGTAGGCATTAATAACACAACAACTTTTTTCCATTTTTCAGGTGATTATGTTTGCCAAGCTTGTTGGGTTTTTGCTCAAGATTTTTCTTGAAGACCACCCATTGATGAACCTAGGAGCTAAGACTTTGCCACTGGAGTGTTTTTATCTGCTCCGTTTTCTAACAGAGATGGGGAAGCCATACTGAAATATTATTGTAATTGCTTCATAGGCAAATGGACTGAAGGCTGCTGCACCCATGTGAAATTAATAATATGGTATCTTATCTGGGTACCAAGATAACATATTACCACCTGCACAATTCTTAGATGACATTCTTATTATAATTGAAGGTGAATAAAAAGAGTATACTTCATAAAAAGTGTTTTATTCTAATTGCACCAATCATTAATTGTGTAATTACTTACACTATTAACTCCATAATTATACATACTTTGAAATCTAATTAACAGTTAATAATTAGTGTAAATTAGTAATTCCTACAAATGTTGTATGTATTTGTGAGTTTCATGATATCCAATACATAACCAGATACTTGCATAACCTAACTTTTAGTTAATCTCTTATAACTGTAGAGTTATAAGAGATTAACTAAAAGTTAGGTTTAAAAAGCAGTGTAAAAGTCTGCGAATTTAGTCAATTTGAGAGTAGTCTCAGATTGACTAAATTTGCAGAATTTTCAGTAATGATTTGTTATTATGTTAGCTTTCCATTGACACACTACTTTCATCCTGTTAATACCCAGGTTCAAGTTTTTATGCAATTGCAAGCTTATCCTCCTTTGTTACATTTATATACTTTTCATGTCTATCTGTACCTTACTGGTGAATCAACAGCTGCAACCACATACGCTCCTGCTTATGGCATCCCAGCAGGTTTTTGTAGCTGGATATGACTTCCTTAGTAAACAATTGATCAGAGTTGTCGTTGACGGCTGCTCCTCTGAGGTTATGACTATTGATGCCGGAGTTCCTCAGGGGTTTGTTCTCTCTGCAACTCTTTTCCTGCTGCACATCAATGACCTACTTCAGCCTGGTATTGTTGGGTATGCAGATGACAGTACTGTTTGAGAGAGATACTTGTCCAATGCAAAAACCAGTGGGGATGAAGTTCATCAATTGAGAGAGGCTATGGTAGAGCGGACAGATTTGACCTTAAGCCTTGTCTTCCAGTGGGGTGATGACAATCTGGTCTCGTTTAACGCCACCAAAACACAGGCGTGTCTTTTCTCCGCAAAAAGGAGTCGTTTCAATCAACCTTCTACTTTTCGAGGTATATCTGTTCCTGTAACCGATAGGCTTGAGCTCCTAGGCATGGAGTTGGCATCCAATCTCAACTTCGGCGCCACCATTGAGCACAAAGCCCAAACTGCGGCCAATAAACTGGGCATCCTAAATAGAGTGAAGCGATATTTACGCCTGGACAGCTTGTGACTCTTTATAAAGCGCAAGTCCGATCCTGCATGGAGTATTGCAACCACCTTTGGGATGGCTCAGCAAAATATCCACTTGCCGCGCTTGACTCAGTGGAACGCAGAGCTAGGAGGCTCATTGGCGACGAAAAACTGGTGGATGCCAAGCTTCACAGCACGTTTTTGCCCTGAATTTCTCAAAAGTACTACATTTCTGCATCGTTTTTGGGAAAAATACTATATTTGATCAAAAAAAAGGTGGCAACCCTAGTCGTCGCTCCGATTTAGAATTCAATTTAGTGTAGTGTGATCACTAGCTTCTAACTTCCTAGTTAGAGTGTTCCTAATTAGATTTCCTAAAAATCGAATAGTGTAATAAGCACTTAAGCTCACTCTATCGTAGACTTTGTCTTTGTCTCCTCTGACCTAGACTAGAGTCGAGAGCAAACCCATTTAAAAAAAAAACGCTTCTATTATTTAATGATATGAAGTCAAATAAACTATGAAAATCTGAAATATCAAAGTTCGAAATTTTAGTTGTTGTCAACTAATTTTAATCCACGTGTATTTAGATGACGATTAAAAATAGTCCAATTTAGTTTGACGTTTCTAATTTTAAGTGAACAACGATAATTTCAGAATGACATAATTACCATTTTCACTAAGTTAAGAAAATAAACCAATTTTGGTCCTGTCAAACACAAAATTAGTCAAGTCCTCCAAGTTTAGACAATTTCAGAATAGGAAACGTCGTTTGACAGGACTTAACTAAATTTGAGTGATTTTTGGTATACTTTAGAGAATTTTGTCAGTTCAGAATCGGCACCAGTGTTTCTTTTGTGTAATGGTGCGTCCAGACCTGACGAACGCGCCGTGAATGCGCCGCTCGCGAGCGGCGCGCAGACGGCGCGCGAGCCTTTGTACGAATATGAAATGCACGCGCGCAGCTCGCGAGCGGCGCATTCGCGGCGCGTTCGTCAGGTCTGGACGCACCATAACAAATTAGCACCCCATTTGGGACGAAGATCTTAAATATCATTTATAATTAAGAAATTATTTTGCAATTGTAAAATTTTCTTACCTATGCAAATCTCTTAGCCCGCAAATTTAAATTAAACACTTTTCTTAAACTACTCTTAGAGTTTACACACTTAAGACTTGTTACTCCTTAGGAGCACAATCAGACTGATTCAAAATTTAATTTTTCGTTCTATTTATAGACGGCCGACTAAGGGTTGAGTAGGGCGTCTATTGTCTTACTCTAAACATACTTCTAAGAACTAATCTGCCTAATGGCAGGTAACACAGCAGTGCTAAAACAATAGAGAGGTTATTCAACTTATCGGTTTAGCAGTTCTCAGTGTAAGTGTTAAATTAAACCTTTTTCGCAGTAAAGCACAAATTCAAGTAATACCCCTTATGACAGTAGGATAATTACAACCAGAGATCGGATAATCGGATGCATATTTACCTAAAGTTAATTTTTCGCTACGAAAGTATGGAAAAGGCCTCTTAAAATAATTTATTAGAAAAAAAAACTCGATATCACGGGATTGCATAACTAATCGAATGCATATAATTAATTGAAGTTAACTTTTAACCCCTAATGCGAATATGTGTGTATGTAGGGTGTAAGAAAGTAAGGGGTGCACGTCTGTGTTAGTTAAAAAAAAGGTACAACTTTAAGTATGTAAATAAAGAAATATACATCGAATTCTAGATAAAATACGATTCTATTCTACAAAACACAAAATTTGACGACCCCGGAATCACGGCATTTTTCGATACAAAAGTGCATTCCATATTAGCCAACACCTGAACTTTAGGTAAATATGCATCCGATTATCCGATCTCTGATTATAACACTAAATATTCCCAAAAAAATGGGTTCTGTTGTATTGTCTGATATTGTTATTGGAATTTCTGAAATTCATATTGTCGGATATTGTAGGAACTTTTGTTAATGCTAATCCTATCTAAGATCAATGTGGGCAATTCCGTCATATATTTTTGTAAGTTGACTTTGGTTGACTATAACTGGTACTTTTAACTACTTTAATATAAATGTGATGGTTGTAAGCGACTAAGAATTTTGTTATCTTTTATATACACCTATTCTACACAACAGAACTGCCTTCCATATTAAACTATAAATGATTCTTTAAAATTCGGTCGCTAGACGGATTTCCCCGAGGATTGGAGCAAATCCGTGAAATATGACAATTTAGCCCCTTTGATATTAGACGGATTTTCCATCTTGTCTATTTTCAGATTATCTACATTTTTTCACAGCAAATAATTCTGTATCAACCAGTTTTTATTCAAAACAGATAGAAAAATCCGTTGAAACACATTAAATTACATAGTGTGCGTACACAGAAAGTCGTAACATGTTAAATTTAATATTTACCTTTTAAGAAACGGCAGCACTCTACACTTGAGTGTCTAGTTCATAATACAACTTAACTTCAAATGCAATTTATTTTTCTTTTAGACAATTTAGCTTTATCTACATATTATAGTTATTAACTAAAAAGTGATTCCGTTGTATCAACCGAGTCGACAACAGGGTAACTATTCTGTAATGAATACAAATGCATGTGTACGGAATTGCCCCGCAGACGGATTAGACACACCACCACATTGACCTTAATATTATATTGTTTGTCTGAAGAATTTGTAAGGCAGCTTATATAATAAATGTTCCACAGTTATAACCAGGCTGTTCTATCTATATTTACCGTGTTTATTATGCTTTGATGAGAGAAAGGATGAAAAGAAATAATATAGCACGTATGTAGGTGGAAATGCTGTCTCATAAAGACTTAAAAAACGCCACATACTTAGCACGTGGAGTTTTGTCGTTCGATTCTACCAACCATCATCAATGATATTATAAGTAAAAAGGTGTAGATAGGTTACCTACACAACATTCGATCTTCAAAAACGGCACACTAACACACACATAAATAACTAAATATTGCAATAGCACACTTCATTACGATTAGACGTCAAGACAGGATGGCACGATTCGATTATCGCGAACTAAAAAGAGACAAATGTAATTGCGTGAGTGAGTCGTCTAATGTAGTAGAAACGATGTAGAATAAATTAATCAGATATGACATTTTACCTTACACTGTGATTTATGCCTAAAATGCGATTCACTGATGAGTTAATAAGTAATAATAATATTCAAGTAGACGAAGTCGCTATAAAAATGCAACATTAACAAAACCGTAAACAAATTACATCCAAAACAGGAAACGCAGATTTTCTTAATAAAGTGTATCCCTTGCCAGACATGTACTTGTCTTCGACTTTAAAATGAATGGAGCATATTTTATTCGATTTATTCGGTTGCCAAAATTCTTCATTTCTCTGTTTGCGGACTATATCCACCCACTGGATGCACCTTAGTTCATTTGTTGGAAATCAAGAAACAATTAATTTATTTAATACTTGCACTTAAAGATAAACATTCTACTTTACACACACTAAAATTTATATTTTGATTCAATGTAGTAATATAATATTTAATTTATCCTCCCTCATCATAACAAAGATAAAAATATACATTTGAGTATAAATAATAATATAATTATGCCACCATTTGTACCTACTGTCAGGCAACTGACTTGTCTGTTTCTTAGGCATCATTTTACTCTATGATCGGTAATGACGTTTTAGGAATATTATGTTTGATTTGTTAAAATATTAAGATAAATAGGATTTTACGAATGATATGTGATTCCTTGACTTTTAGAAGTTTTGCTTGTATAATATGTGCAATATCTCATAACACACGACGGCATTTTCGGAAGTTTAGGGTCACTTTTAATGCACTCGGTACGTGAAGTGCACCCGTTGACGCTGGCAACGTGACACTGACGTCAAGTCTGGCTAATTAGCCACATTTTAACGTGTCGCTTGCTGAGCTCTTATAACCTATCTACACCTTTTTACTTATAATATCATTGACCATCATACAAAAGGTGTGATGCTGTAGATGTATTTCGCACCCTTAGTAAGGGCACAACTCGAAATATTAAGTTTTTGAGATTCTGTGTTAGATGGTCTCAATATAAACTGTTCTACCACTTGGCTTTCACAGAAAGAGAAAAAAGACAATATTAAAGCACATACTGTAATTATACTGTAAAAAATACTGTGAAAACATCGGGTTCCCTGAATATTTTATCACGTTTTCCCAAAAGTTGATATTTTTGAAATAGGCCTTTACTTTATTAAGGGTGCGATTTCTAAGTTCGATCCCCAGTCCGACAAAGTGTTATTGGATTTTTCCGTGTTGAACTCCTCAGTAGCAGCCCAGAGTTTGGATTTGTGCCCGGTTGATGGCAATAAGCTCGCCCTCTGTTACATGTGAATTAAATATAACGGCGAAATGAGGGTGTCACTGTACAGCTCTGTTTACTGTATGTACCCTTTGGGGAATACTGTATGTACCCTTTGGGGAATACTGTATGTGTACCCTTTGGGAAATACTGTATGTACCCTTTGGAGAATACTGTAGGTACCCTTTGGGGAATACTGTATGTACCCTTTGGGGAATACTGTATGTATCCTTTGGGGAATACAGGCGTGATGTTATGTATTTCCAAATTATTATAATTGTTTGTTAGTAACCATATATTTTTGTTCATAGAATAATGCAGCAACGCGTTCAAGAGCTACTGGACATCGTGCAGAGTTCGTCAAGTGATGACGAAAGCCTTTCCTCGGTGAAGAACCAGGCGCAAGTACAAACACCACGGCCTAGAGGTAAGAAACGCGTTCAGAGGTATTGATGGTTACCGACAACTAAATACTAGCCTATCTCTTCATGTGGGTGTCGTTAAAGCAGACTAAGGTATTATGTTAAATGGACGGGCAGCGGAATACTCTTGTGCGGTAATAATAACGGACTGCGACTACTAAGCCGTCTACCAAGCGTGGTGATTTTGGCTGTTTTCGCTTTAGACCGTCTTTAATAATATATAACGTTTTAGGAGGCCTACGTTCGGCAATGGACATTCACGAACTGAAATTATTAATCTATACTAATACTAGCTGTGTCCTCACGGCTCCGCCCGTAGCCTATGTTACTCAGTGATAATGTAGCTTTCTAATGGCAAAAGATTTTTTGAAATCGGTCCAGTAGTTTTTAAGTTTATTCATTACATACAAAAATAAAAAATTACAAAAATACAATTTTTTCCTAGTATAGATTATAAAGCTGAAGAGTTTGTTTGTTTGAACACGCTTATCTCAGGAACTACTGGTTGGAATTGAACAATTATTTATGTGTTGGATAGTCCATTTATCGAGGAAGGTTATAGGCTATATAACATCACGCTACGACCAATAGGAGCGGAGCATAAATTAAAAATGTCGCAAAAACAGGAAAAATGTCCACGTGTGCTAAGCCGGGACGTGCCGCTACTGGTATATAACTGAAGCCTAGATTACTTTTAATTAAGCAATTTTTTCCGCGGCAAAAATCGTTTACTGATTCACAATTTAAATTTCCGAAAAAATTTATTATATACTTTTAATAGTCAACACGATGTTATTAAACTAGGCCATGCATATTCATCTTTACCTCCTTGCAAGGTTGGTCTTATCAAAAATGATATGGCCTTCTACATCTCACCACTTCTAATGTTGCCCACAGGTCGCCCGCGCCTTAACCCCATACCTGTCGTAGCCCCATCTCCTATCAGCACCCCTATCAAATCCAATCTCCCTCTTAAGAAGAAGCTCCACTACGTGTCTAAACAACTGGTGGAGTTCACCTGTTCCGATGGAAGACAACCCATGTTGCTGTTCATGGAGAAACCGAGCAAGAAGTTGTACCCGGAGTATTATAATGTGATTGATAGGCCTATCGATATGATTACTATTGAGGCTAATATTAAGGTATATGTAATAATTAATTATTTGTAGCGTACATTATCGATGGCAGCAAAGTAGATACGGACATCTACATTTTTACAAAAATGAGCTTAAATCAACCCTATCTACAAGTCTGTATCAAAATAATTTCAAAATAATTAAGAAAATCTGGCATGTAAATGAAGACATCTCACTCGATTTCTAAGAAACATCCCAGCAAAATGGCTTCTGTTTTTTTACTAAATGTGCTCTACTGTAAAATTGCGATTTTGTAGATGTCTTCTTTTACTTTGCTGCCATCGTTATAATAAACCTCTATGTTCGCCTCGTTGGTCTAGTGTTGGCAAGCGCGACTGCTGATCGTGATATCCTGGGTGCGATCCCCAGGTCGGACAAAGTGTTATTAGGTTTTTCTGTATGAAATTCCTCAGTAGCACACCGGAGTTTGGATTTGTGCCCGGTGGATGGCAATAGGCTCGCCCCTTGTACATGGGACTTAAACATAACAGCGAAGTGAGAGGTGTTATGCTAAACACCTCTGCCCAACCCTTCGGGGAATACAGGCGTGATGTTGTTATGTTATAATAAATCTCTGCCGCGTAGTGTAAATTTAGAAGTAAACTAGAAGTATGAAGAATCAGTTGTATTCCGATCAGCTTTGTTTTAATCTTAACATAGTATAAAACAAAGTCACTCCCGCTGTCTGTACGCTTAGATTTTTTAAATAACGCAACGGATTTCAATGCAGTTTTCAGCAATAGATAGAGTGATTCAAGAGTAAGGTTTATATGCCTCACATTAGTATCTACATTGCACCCGTGCGAAGCCGGGGCGGGTCGCTAGTATTATTATTATTTACATATAGTTTTCATTGAAATTGCAGTTTTTTTCGATGGGACCAACTCATTAATATTTAATTAATGAATAGATTACGGGTGACGATTCTGTAGGGCACCGACTGAACAAACTCAAAATATTGTAGTCTTTTTCTGTAAGACCAATCAAAAAAGAGACAGATTTAGAGCTATTTTTATATATTTTGGTCGGTGCCCTACAGAATCGACAATATTGTTTGATATTTTGCGATAGTAAACAGCTTTAAACTCTTTACCCCGAACTGTAAAGCTGCATTTATGACTTCTCTGCTAATTCTCGGTGTTTACCATTTCTTTGAAAAGTAAGAGTTCAAAAAAGAACTATCGAATACACAGCGTATCATAGCAATGCTTGACAATACATATTATATTTTAATAACTCTAAAAATATGTCAATACTAAGTAAATAATAGAAACATTGTCTACTAGGTACCATAATAAAAAATAATAAAATAAATGGGATGGCGGCTTATAAAGAATGCCTCTCTTTTTAAAACCAACACATAGTCAACAACTCAAAGGCACGTGTAAATTTTTCATCAACTATTATTATTCACAGAACGACCGCTACAACTCAATAGAAGAAATGGTATCAGACTTCCGTCTAATGTTCTCAAACTGCCGCCAATTCAACGAAGAAGGTTCCATGATATACGAAGACGCGAACCTTCTAGAAAGAGTCATGACGGAAAAGCTAAAAGAGGTTAACAATAGCTTCGAGAGAAAAACTCCTTTGAAAACTTTTAAGGCGGCCAAGACGAGGCAGTTGTCGCCTTTTGAACAGAAGTTGAGGACGCTGTATGATGCTATTAGAGATTATAGGGATCCTAAAGGTTGGTAACGTTTAATAATAACTCTATGCTACTGCACATCGTCTGCAAGCGGCATCAACATGCTGCAGACACCCACCAGTTCACCTAGCGTAGTGATTTCGCCAAAATTTACGACCATTCCTAGTAAGGTTCCACACGGAGCTCAAATTCAGTAATGACAGTTCTGCCTAGCCTTTTCCCAACTATGTTGGGGTCGGCTTCCAGTCTAACCAGATGCGGCTGAATACCAGTATTTTACACGACGCCATCAGACCTCTGCAACTCAGTTACAGGGCACTGCCGATATCCTAAGGATAGACCGGTTGTCAGACTTTTGGGCTTCTGACTTTTCGTAACGACTGTCATATGTATTCGTATGACACCTGGGATCAACTGTTTAGCAAGCTCTCCGAGGCACGGAGGGGTCTCGATATGTAACATACGGTCACCCATCCACAGACTGACGGCGGCAAGCTCAGCTTAGCCACGCACAGCGTAATATCCGCGCGGTTGGTAATAACCCACAAGCCCCTCAAACAAATTCAGTAATCACAGCTTAATATGATAATTTCTTCCACAGCCAACCGCCAACTCGCCCTAATATTCATGAAGCTCCCTAGCAAAACCGAGTACCCAGATTACTACGAGTTAATAAAGAACCCCATAGACATGGAGAAGATAGCCCATAAACTAAAGAATAACGTGTACAGTTCTGTAAACGAACTGGCCTCTGATTTCATATTGATGTTCGACAATGCTTGCAAGTATAACGAGCCAGATTCGCAGATTTATAAGGATGCGTTGATTTTGCATCGCGTATGCTTGCAGACTAAGCAGATGTTGAGGTAAGATTTAGCAGTAAAATATTGGATTATGTCAATGTTTTGTTAAACCATATTCAAAATGGACCGAATTTAGTCCAGACAGTCCCTGAAAACTCTTACCTTTCACCACGTCCTAGTAATTAAGCTGGGAAAAGAAACAAATTAACAAACTCCAGCAAATAAATTACTGATGACTGGCAAATCATACCTTTTTTTGGCACGTTTCTTTAAGACATTTTGAGTTCATGGTCTTAAGGGATTTTGTAAGACCATATCATATCTTGATATATATAATTATATCTGTGTATATTGTTCCCTTTATTAATCGCAACAGGGCAGTTAAATTTCCCCTGTCAATGTCTTTTTTTTTTCATGGCAATATCATTTTAACAAGGGGGATTAATTATTATATAAAACTGTATCTATTTACCGATACCTACGATATAAATATAAATTACATCATACTATTATGTACAAAATGCATATAAAAAAGATAGTTCAAAAATAAAATTATAAAAGTGCATTGTTTTATTGGATGTATAAATGTATATTTGCACGCAACGTTCTTGCGGGATGAGCAGAGCTGCAGGCCGTGTTACCATCAGGTGCGTCTGCTACATTCGGAACAACACCGCACATGAAAACAGTAGAGACGCAACTCATAAAACCGCGTTATGATCTAATGTTTTTCTTAAACTTACAATTAAACAGACATCTCCATTGGCACAATGGCTGAGCGTTTGTCAGACTACATTTCTAACCGCAGGTTAGATAGTGGTGCCAAGTGTTTTTGCTCTGAGATTTGTGTCTTACTGCATGAGGAGCCAATTGTGAAGAGTTTCATAAAATAATAAAACCATCCCACAGTAGACGTTGTTGAGTTGCGACTCTATCGTTTGTCTTGTGTGACATGTAGGGACCAAAAAAAATTGTTTGAGTAGAAACCAGTTCCTAGATATCAAAATTTACTCAAATTATTTTCAAAATCACCATGAATACACTCTCATTGGTTGTTAAATGTTTGATTGGATGTTTAGATTGTTTTATGTTAATCAGGTAGAAATGTAAGGGCTTTGAACAAAAAGATTAAATGTACTGTACTGTGTTTGCAATGTTGGACCCATGTTAAAGGTTGACCTTGGATTTTATCGGGAGTTGAACTAAACTCAAAATATATAATTCTTTGGAGTTGCGCCATGAAAATTATAATCTCAACTCTGCTTCTCGTTGAATCATAACTACTTCTCTTAAGCATGCTTGAGTTCAAATATACACCTAGTATGTTTTTGGGTTTTTGCCTAGTTTTGAATGTCGCTTACGTCACTTGAAGTTAATTAACTTTCTACATAAGTATCTTTCCAACATGCATAGAGCGTTTCATTTTTAACAAAGAGCATGATACATCAGCAATACTCAACAAACCTTTATCTGCCTTGAAACATACAATAATAATCATTTTAAATAGGACCTTTTACACGTTTACTTAAAAAACAGAATAAGTAATAGCAGCTCCACTGTTCGCCTTTCGCTCTCAGAGAAAAGGTGGGAGCGAGAGGCAAATAACAACAACAGCAATAAAGGCTCAGCCAGTTCTAATCAATTAAAAATGTTTAACCTTCAATGTTTTAAGTATGTAGTTTGTAACAAAATAATAGTTCGTATTGTAATGATAAAGGTCGTGAAAATGTTTAATAATATGTGGATACGGTTTGAGTACAGGCTTCAGTTGAGTGTCGCTGATAAAAGCCATTTCTAAGTGTTAAATGTTAGATACTGGCGTCGATTCTGTTGCACATTTTGACAATACTAAAGTAGACTAAACGCAGCTGTCACTTTCTTTTTCAGTTGAAACAGAAAGAGACAAACGCCTTTCATTTAGTCCTGTCAAAGTGCGCAACAGAATAGACACCACTGTCTCAAAATATTGGTTTAATAAATCCTAATAAGTTCTATGTATTCAGGGAAGACGATGACGCGGTCCCGGATGTATCAGCGGCTGTCCAAGAGCTGCTGCTCAATCTCTTCACCAGTGTCTACAACCATCAAGACGAAGAGGGCAGGTAAGTTTATCTCACTTGGATGTTTTTTTAGACGGTTAATATTCCACTTTTTATTCGTCTTTCGTCCCCTAAGAGTAAAGGTTAACGAACGTTATTTTAATCACGGGTTATCATCATCAGATAATACAACCGTTTTGCACTCACAATAAATGAGTAGAAGCCTTATCCGTTCTTCGTCTAATATACTTGCGTTGTTTTAATAGGTGTCAACAGATTAGTTGTTGTCGATCAACAAAATTTGATGCTCGGCAACGATTTTCTTTTTTTAAATGTTGTATTTCTTACATTTCAAAATAAAAAGAAGTCTATTTAAAGTGAAATTCGCAATTTTAGTATATAATGTACTTTCCCTCCATGACCACGTGTTTTGGGTCACCCGGTATGTAATTAGATGCAGCTTGTTGATCGATACTTATAAAACGAATTAAAAAAACTATAAAAAAATCGAGGGCGTTTGTAGGCACCTAGTCATATCCAAGCGATTAATTCAATTTTCAGTCAAAGGTGGTCAAGATGGTCTACCAATTTTTGTTTCTCCTTTTGGCATTATATTTCTAGTATTTTTAATCTATTATATTTCACAGATGTTACTCAGACAGTATGGCGGAACTGGCGGAGCACGACGAGGCGGCTAACGGTGAAAAAGTCCGCGCCATCTCCCTTGACCTGGTGAAGCGAAGACTGGACAAGGGTCTGTACAAGAGGCTGGATCACTTCCAACAAGATATGTTCGCTGTTTTTGAAAGGTATACATTTTTTTATTCTATCATAAATATAATTTCTTGGCGATACTTAGCCCGTTTATGATAGACTGATCAACGCAAAAATTAACTAATCAGTTGTCAAATCTTATGTCAAGTGCTGTTTTGGTCGACTGATCACATTCGTTAATATGTTTTTTGACAACTAATTAAATTGACCAGATTTTCAAAAACTGACGATGAATCATATATTTTTCTTTTGAAGTAACGAAGTATTTTACTCCAAAACCTTGACCCAATAGAGTTCTAAATAATAATTGGGCAATCTTAACATAGTATAAAACAAAGTCGCTCCCGCTGTCTGTCTGTCCCTAAGTTTGATTAGATCTTTAAAACTACGCAACGGATTTTGATGCGGTTTTTTTTAATAGATAGAGTGATTCAAGAGGAAGGTTTATATGCCCCACATTAGTGTCTACATTGCACCCGTGCGAAGCCAGGGCGGGTCGCTAGTTATGTATAAAAAGATTCTTGAATGTGACAGATGCTAAAAGGGGCATTAAAGTATCGAAGTTTGCACTCTGTTGTGTCTACCTACCCTCATGGGTTGAAACGTTATGTATGTTGTAGTAAACCCGCTGCTATTGGATTGACCCTGTGTAGTTTATCAAACGGAAAATATCTATAAGTACGTGATAAGACAGATTGATAGGAAAGTGTGATTTAAACAGAAAATGACTCCATTCCTGCATTGTTTGTTCTCAGAGCCCGCCGCCTCTCCCGTACCGACAGCCAAATCTTCGAAGACTCGGTAGAACTGCAGTCTTACTACATCGACCAACGCGACCACCTATGTCGCGGCACGCTGCAGTCTCCCGCACTGGCCTTCACCAGGGACACCATGGCTACCAGCGTGGAACTTGTGAAGCAGTGCAAGCTGCTGCAAGAGAACGAGGATGAGGATGAGACCAGGTGAGTTTGTGCAATATAGTCCACTGCTGGACATAGGTCCGTTGCAAGAGAGTTAGTGACCCCAGAGACAGTCCTCCTGCACGGGTGTCGGGTTATCAGGGTTCTACTAAGGTCCGTATTACAGAACATTCCTCAAGTCCAGTTTGATCTTTAATCGGTTGATCACTGTTTAAGTATAGAATCAGTACTTGAGGAACGGTCTTATTTCAGAACGGCAATCAATCTATACTCAGATGAAACAAGACTCAAATCGAGCCAATCGATTGGTTGATTACAGATTAAATCACTGCTTGGGGTCGAATCTACGAACTGAGTAACGATCTAGAATAAAGCCAAACTCAGCTGAACTATGATCAATGAATCTATGCTCGAGGAATGTTCTAAAATTAAAAGTCTATTCAAAACTAGTTTTAAACAGAGATTAATGCTTGAGTTTCGTTCTGTAATACGGACCCAAGTCATCTTATTTTGGGAATCTTATAAAAATAAATTCATGGCTCTTTGGTCTAGTGGTGGTAAGCATGACTGCCGATCGTGAACCCAGGATTCGATTCCCAGGTCGGACAAAGTGTTATTGGATTTTTCCGTCTGGGATTCCTCAGTAGCAGACGGAGTTTGAATTTGTGCCCAGTTGATGGCAATAGGCTCGACCCCTATTACATGGAACTTAAACATAACGGCCATTTGCTATACACCTCTGACCCAACCCTTCTGGGAATACAGGCGTGATGTTATGTTAAGAAATTCATTATCAAAATTATCTGTATCTCTGTAAAGTTAATCAGCCTTTTCCCACTGTAAACGTACTTTTAATTGACATTAATTAATTTTTTGAATTCATAACTATAGCAGGTATGATGTTTTTTGAAAAAACTATAATAATTTTATTTTTGCATGCAAATAAAAATTATCGAATTTTTAAATTTTAACACTTGCTTTAAAATAGTCATCAGTGATACTTCAGGTGGCCCGCGGCTTAGTACCCCCTATCCGACTAACCTTCTATAGCACCACCCTCAAGGAATAATTGTCGGTGCACAGCTATTAAGTAGTAGTCATGTACCAGGAGATGTGTGTCACTAAAATTGAGGACTTCTCAAATTTGTATCATCAACCACTATACTTCATAACAGTCGTTCTGTCGTCAGGTCAAGCACAGATGACTCAATGCCATCGGGCGGGGCGCCTCTCCAACAGACAGCGTACAGCAAAGGGGACTTCGTGTACATACAACCAGATAAAGGCAATAAGGAGCCGGCCATCGTGCAAGTGGAGAGAGTATGGACCAACAATGAGGGCGTACCTTGCATGTACTGCAATTCTTATTACAGGCAAGTAATTATTATATAACTAGACTATGACCCGCGGTTTCACCCGCATCCTAGGGGAACTACTTGATGTACCCGGATAAAAAGTATCCTATGTGTTAATCCAGGGCATAGTCTATCTGTGTGCCAAATCTCATCCAAATCCGTTCAGCCGTTTTTGCGTGAAAGAGTAACAAAACATTCATACATCCATACATACAAACTTTCGCGTTTATAATATTAAGTAAGGATATCTTTCCTGAGACACATTCATGTTTATGACGGCACGTTTGGTGCAGTGGCTGAGCAATTGGCTTCTGCGCTACGAGTCGCGGGTTCGATCCCCGCGCGGCATTAATATTTGTATGGCCTACAGATAGTTGTTCCGGGTCTGGGCGTTTGTGTGTGTGAGATATGTGTCTGTAAGCGCACTCACGATACAGGAGAAATCCTAGTGGGAGGCAACGTTTTTTTAAAATTCCGGTTTACTTAATGTTTTCGGGATTGACCAAATTCTAACGTCGAATTCAAACTGAGTCCATAATCGTGTCCTTAAAATCGTTGAACTTTTACTTCTGAAAGTGAATCAGGAGTTGACTTCGCGAGGTCATCCTGTCATGTGTCTTATGGACAAAATGTTGCCCATAAGAAAAAAGTGACCGAAATGTCGTGATTCATTATTCAAAGTTATTTTTTTCTGTAAATTGTTTATTTCCTTGAATATGTTTTCAATAATAATTTGTAATATTGTTGTTGTACAGGCCGCAGGAGACGTTCCACGTGCGCACGCGCAAGTTCCTCCACCAGGAGGTGTTCAAGACGGAGTCGCACCGCGTCGTGCCGCTCGACCAGATCGTGGGACACTGCCACGTTATGAACGTCAAGGAGTACTTCAAGTTTAGACCTGAAGGTACCTATACATGTTTCGACGTATACACATCGGGAGTATGAGGACAACGTCATTAACATTCAGGTTTAGAATTAACCGTTTCGAAGACCGACGAGGTTCTTATGACGTTCACTTGGCAAGATTGTAGGGGAACGAGATATTGTGTTACGCCTACGAAAAGGGAGGATCCTCCTACCAGGCGGGTCTTATGCCTGGCGGACCACTGCCCAACGGTTGATGTTGGGAAGTTGTATATATACTATCTGCGTATCAAACTTTGATATCGCGATGCAGGATACTTCGCATGTGGCGTGATAGATGCCGCCAGAAGATAATACGACTTACCAGCCTAAACTCTGTGGGCAAGTGACGAGGAGAACCTCGTAATGCTAAAGGACTCATTAGGCTGACTGCACATGGGCCACTAGGGGCACATGGGCTCGAAACACAGTTGATCGCCAATAATTTTTAGCTGCAGGTCATACATGAAACAGTAACGACAGCTACGAACAAATAGCGATCAACTGTGTCTCGAACAACTTAACTAACCATGTGTGGTTAGTTACAGTCGACAGCTGTCTAGCTTACTGACTACAAACTTGATATTTTATCTCTATTTGATATTTTATGAACAACACGCCGTACACTTTAGTAGTCTGTGATGATACTACACTGAAAAAAGTCAATATGGAATGCAATAAATGATTGAGTAATGAGTACTCAATCATTTATCGCATTCCACATTTATTGTATATGCTTAGGTGGTAAGTAAACATTTGTTGCAACAATAGTGGACCCTGTCGGGCACAGCAAAGAAAAATTTGAACGTAGTCTTAAAGTTTAAGTTGGAAATCAAGAAGTAGTAAGACTTTTGCCTAGCATACGATAGGTTAACCAGTCTATTATTCGTGATTAAAGAGACACTTTAAAAATAAAATAATGTATGTGTGTATGTAAAAGCTAAAAAATGTGTGTTTTGTTAAATAGGTTTCGCCGATAAGGACGTGTATGTGTGCGAGAGTCGCTACAACACCAAACAGCGCTGGTTCAAGAAGATCAAGGTGTGGGAGGGCGCTGATAAGGAAGCCACGCTCATACACAGAGAGGTAAACAAATATAATTTTAGGAATTTAAAGTGTATATACTTAGCCAAACTTCAAATATACTCCACCAAGAAGAACATAGTCTGCTTAGTTGTCGGCAATAAGATTGACAAGCTTATCATTTTGGGACCCAGTGCATAATATCAGCAAGCAGATTGGGTCATCCACGCGACGGCGCAACGAGTATTCCCAAGGAGGGTTGATGTCAGTCAGGCAGCCGGTCATAAAACAATAAGCCAAAACCTCTAACAATATGGATTTACGAATTACATGTTGTGCCGACTCCACCTAGTGTGGGATAAGGGCAGGGAGAAGAAGAAGAAGATACTTAGTCGAGATACAGCTAGAAGGAAGTGCTCGTCTTCTTCTCTTGGTCGGCACGAGCTGTACAAGAATAGCTCATCCCGCGCTGATATAATTAACCAGTGAGCGAGGTGGGTACCGGAGTGGACTGCCCAGGCTTCGCAGAACGTACTCGTGCATCGTCACTCGAGGAGGATCTTGGGCTCTTTTGGTGCTTTTACTTATGTTATATTTATGGCATTAAATATTTGTGGCGTGCCTAATTACCATCCAACATATGACGGGAGTCCAAGACACTAATATTCGTCATAGAATGAAGAGAGAGATTCTGATTTTAGCGCCGGGTTACTATCGACCCTGTGTAGTCCACAAAGACACTCAGTTTAGACAGTGACAAGCAGTAGAAAGGTCGTACTTTACATATCCAAATCAATGTTGACGACACGTTTGGTGCAGTGGCTAAGCGATTGGCTTCTGCGCTACGGGTCGTGGGTTCGATCCCCGCACGGAACAAATATTTGTATGGCCTACAGATAGTTGTTCCGGGTCTGGGTGTTTGTGCATGTGACGATTTGTGTCTGTAAACGCACCTACGATACAGGAGAAATCCTACTGTGGGGCAACGTTTTTTTTTAAGAAAAAAAAAATGTAAACGTCGTTCACTATTTCATAAGATTTATTCGCCAGGTACCACTGGAGCCAAGTAGAACCGTATCAGTGTTCCGTGAACGCGTAGAGAAACATAAAGATGAGCTTGCTGAATTGGAAGTGTTGGAGAACGTACACGAGAAGGAAAGACCGGTAAGTTTGTTAAATCATTCGTTTAGCTTAACTCTAGATTAATAGACTCCATTATATCGAGACTAACTTGTCCATTTTGTTTTGATGACTCTCTTTTTCTTCCGGACTGGGACAGAATACTAGTGTAAGTATGATATTGTAATTGTTCACC
Source organism: Amphipyra berbera (assembly GCA_910594945.2). Classification (NCBI taxonomy): domain Eukaryota; kingdom Metazoa; phylum Arthropoda; class Insecta; order Lepidoptera; family Noctuidae; genus Amphipyra; species Amphipyra berbera. The sequence continues at coordinate 6,111,917 of OU343144.1, read as the reverse complement.
AGCAATTGGCATAAATTATAATATAAAAATAGGAAAAGAAAACAAGTTTGATCTTACAACGATTTCAGAATGACAACAACTATTGATGAAATGGAAACTCAATTATTCATAATGAAATCAGGTTTTCTAATCCCAAAGTAACAAATAAGATTTTCCAAAAAAAAAAGAAACAGACCTGGAATTTTTTACAGTCGACTTAACCTTTTTCAAATATAAGGTGATTTAGGATAATTACGAACATGGCAATATTGCAAAAATTACGAATTACTACTAAACCAGGCGATATTTTTTGCTCTGGCAACATTACACATTCTACCATTATTACGTTGCCAGAGCAAAAAATATTGCCCGGTTTAGTAGAAATTTGTAATTTTCGGAATATTTCCATGTTCGTAACTACCTTAAAGCATGATATTTTAAATTCTTCGATTTATTTATAACTAGCTGTGTCCTCACGGCTCCGCCTGTAGCCTATGTTACTCAGTGATAACGTAGCTTTCTAACGGCAAAAGAATTTTTGAAATTGGTCCAGTAGTTTTTAAGTTTATTCGTTACATACAAAAATACAAAAATCCAAATCTTTCCTCTTTATAATATTAGTATAGAAAGTAACTACAAAAACTAACATTATGGGAGTATTAAGTTAAAAGCATTTAGTCACATAAATGTCTTCAGAATTTACTTACCGACAGCAGACAGCAAAATTTGATCATTAAAATACCAAATTTATTACCTTTCTTAGGACGTGGTTATGTACAATCCTCTCGGCACTGATGACGAGAACACGTACTACGAACAATACAACACGGTCTGTTCCGGCGTTATCAAGACCGGAGATTATGTCTACGTGGTGACGGATGGAGGCAAGCAGATGATCGCGCAGGTCGACACTATATGGGAGACGGGCGAGTGAGTATATCTGTTCAGTATATAGCAGGACTCCTGGACATAGGCCTAAGGGCTGGCGCGCACTGCTTTGCGTTTTTTTAACGTATAATCTGTGAAGTATGGAGTGTGATAGAAGAGCGCGCACTGCGAATTATTCACCGCATAATGGTTTACTTGTATTTATTTTATTCGTTGCGGTGAAAAAACCGCACCGCAAGTCACCGCACCGCAGTGCGCGCTCGCACTAACTCTGAGGGAAGAGAATTAATAGTAGATTATACAACAACTGAAGAAAAAGGGAATTTAATTCGAGGGACTAAGTTGGATCCCGAGAGCAGCGAAGGATTCTAGAGTAGAATCCCGAGCGTAGCGAGGTATTCTAGATTAGAATCCTGAGCGGAGCGAGGGATACAACGACCGAGATGAATTATTTTTTTCACGAGTTGTGTACTCTACTTTTTACCATTGACTGCGAGAAAATAAATAGTAGTATAATATTTATCACATTTTATTTTAAAATCAGTAATAAGAGAACAAAGGATTAATTTATAAACATTAAATCTACTATAATTGCTGCTTTATTTCGAAATTGCTCATTTTCGTCACTGGAAGAACTCATTTTATTATAATTTATGTTATTAGATTTTCTAATGACATAAAACAACCACGATAACAAATAGAAAAGAACCTAAATTGGCGGTTTTTTTTAAATTTTATTTTATAGCTCTATGGAATAGCTCAATTTAGCCAGCCAGTACGTACTTTCATCACGTTTTTTTTATTTTTGTACATAATTCGTATATTCGTGCTTGTTCCAAATTCAAAATGTTTTATTCGCTCAGTGACTAAAAAGGAGTTTTATTCACTGTTATCGATGAGTAAAATGCCCTTTTTCGAGTGGCAATGGTAAAAAATAAATTTCTTTTCTTTTACAGTAACAAGTGCTACTTCCGCGGCCCATTTCTTATCTTCCCATCAGAAGTCGCGAACATCATAAACAAGGTTAGAATCAAAACATGTGTACACGCCCTTATAATTGTGTTGTAAACGTTCTAAATAAAATCATAATTAACTGAAGAGTATGTTTGATTTCCAGCCTTTTTACAAACAAGAAGTGCTGTTGACGACCATGCACGATACTAGCCCACTGGTGGGCATCGTGGGCAAGTGTTCAGTGTTGGATTATGATGATTATCTCAAGTGTAAGTACCAGTTTTGATATTTAACTTGATTTGTTTTGAAATATTTTTAATTTAAATAGAATAGCCCCATGAGCTTTATTAATACCAAGGGTATTTTTATTTTAACAACATTTTAATAGTTCGATTCTCTGTCTGTGTTTATGCCAATCTTCTATTAATTGTTTCCTGCCGTGAATTATTTATACTATCTATATCTATACTAATATTATAAAGAGGAAAGATTTGTATTTTTGGATTTTTGTATAACGAATACACTTAAAAACTACTGGACCGATTTCAAAAATTCTTTTGCCATTAGAAAGCTACATTATCACTGAGTAACATAGGCTACGGGCGGAGCCGTGAGGACACAGCTAGTATTTTAATTTATATTATACTAGCGATCCGCCCCGGCTTCGCACGGGTGCAATGTAGATACTAATGTCGGGCGTATAACCTTTCTCTTGAATCACTCTATCTATTGCTGAAAACTGCATTAAAATCCATTGCGTAGTTTAAAACAGCGTATAAACAGCGGGAGCGACTTTGTTTTATACTATGTAAAGATTAATATTATATAAACTAATTCCGATATTATTTTGGTATGACGTCAAGACGAATTAAACTTACATATATCCGTCTCTTTCTTTCACAGGTCGTCCAACAGAGATAGCAGAGAACGACATATACGTCTGTGAGTCTGTTTACGACGAGTCAAATCGCATCGCACGTAAACTTAAGTCGGGTCTGCGCAAGTTTGAACACACCAAAGATGTTACTATCGATGAGGTGCGTACAATTTTTTTAAGGCTTATTAATGCTGTATCGACTTTCTTTACAGCAACCGGACTCCAGTGTCATTCCATTATTGGAATATTATTTCTTTTTCTTTGTTCGATACTTAAATACTTACTTTTCAAGAAACCATAATTATTCATTAGAAGCAGCAACTTGATATGTATGTATTTCGAACTATACGCACTCCACTGTATTTGATATTTGGGCATAACTACGTAATATTTTCTGAAACTGAAATTCTAGAATAAGAACTACTAATAAAAAAGTCATATAATTGAACCATTCATCATAAATTAATCATTTTTGAGTTCATACGATTGTAATCTCCCGATAATTGATAGCATTCTTGACTCTTAAAAGACGGCCTCTACTTATATTGACAGTTGAGTTTTAATACAAAAGTAGTAGAAGTACAACATTTTCCATTTTACTTTATTACCTATCTATATACTTACGCCTACATTTTGTTTTTAGATCTACTTCTTCCCGAAGCCACTGGGTCCGCCCGCACTGGCTACGGCTCAGGAAGTACAGTCAACATCCAGTGCCTTCACTCAGAAACAGTTCAACCCTCATGTCAACTCCATGGATTCTATGGTATGTTGCATTTACTCATAGACAAGTCTTTCTACCGCAATGCAGCGCTAAATTATATTGGTGAGACTTCGCTATCCGTCCTTTAATCTTTGTGTATTTGTATTTTTGCCTGGTTCATCTCGACCATAAGCTAATATTGTTGTTTGATTAGCATAAAATTCTCGCACTGTCCGCCAAAGCGGTCAAACAAAATATACCTCACTGACTGTGTCCTCACGGCCCCGCCCGTAGCCTATGTTACTCAGTGATAATGTAGCTTACTAACGGCAAAAGTATTTTTGAAATCGGTCCAGTAGTTTTTATGTTTATTCGTTACATACAAAAATCTAAAAATACAAATCTTTCCTCTTTATAATATTAGTATAGATGAGCGACTTTTTAAACGAGGTTTATATTGAAGAAAAGTAATCCAAGTATACGATTCGAATTCCAAATGTATGAAGAATAATACATTAATTTTTGAGCTTATTTTCACAACACAATTTCAGAGCTTGCAAATTACATCTTGCTGATATGCGTCTTCTAAAAAAAATCATGTTAAATCATTCTAACCTACAATTAACTCAAATAGACAATTTTATGCATATAGGACAGCAAGCCTCAATTCACGAATCTGATCAACACGACTATAGGAAGTCAAGACGTGGAGATGATTCTAGAAAACTCCCTAGATGATTCATCGCTGGCTTCGCCCGCAACGCCCCTCTCCATAGGTAAATATGATATTGATTTTGCGATCACACGACCTTTAAGAAAACCAGGTTTACAGAGTCAAGTTAGCAGTGTATCGGTGAATGGTTCTAGCCAATATTTTATTAACTTAACCAAATCAAGTTAGAAACAAGAGTCAACGTGACCTTTTCTAAGCTAAGATATCTTACAGCTAGTGAGCGTGGTTAACAATGAAAAGATGATAACCGAAACTACCCACTCATGTCAGACTAATATAATATCATTCCGGCCCGCTTGTATGATGTTTGGCAATCCGAACCTTTCGGATTGCTATACATTGTACAAGCATGCCGCTTAAGATTCGACATAAGCGCCATATTAATAGCGCAACCGCTGCGACATCCGATACCTAAAGCAAAGAAAAAGTATTACTGACTGACTGTTACATTAATAACACTTATATTAATAACAATGACTTCAAGTTAATCTCAAACACAACTTCCTCCCAGGCGGCAACAGCAACCCGTACAACCCATCAATGACGGCCACGCCCACCCAAGAACGTATCAGTACCACCGCCACGCCATCCAGCAGCAAAAAGAAGAAGGACAACAAACAGAAGATCGTCACTGGGTACATTCTGTACTCCAGTGAAGTGCGTAGAGCTATCGTGGCCAATAACCCTGAGTCGACCTTCGGTGAGTTGTTTATATGGGGTTGAAGGGGATAGATTAGACAGAGGGAGTGTGTTCCGACTGCGAAAGTGTAGAATTGACTGCGTTGTAACCACACAGAGGTTCCTTCATATAGTACGATGAAACTAAGCAGTCTCATCGGCAAGCTTCGTAAAACCGATCACTTCCGAACTGCGTGCGACTTTAAGACCACGGATCTTCGATCAACAATACAACTAGATGCCCAGTCTCATACAAAAACAACGTTAAATAGTGGCACTCGACAGTACTAGATACATAACGTCACCGGAAAGCCAATACTCCATAAGCGCCATTTTTGGCCAAAATGAGTTATATATATCGTTGGATAGGATTTAAAACACCCAATTCAACGATATATACATAACTGATTTAGGCCAAAAATGGCGCTTAAGTAGTATTGGCTTTCCGGTGACGATAAGATGTATAAGTTTTTAACGCCATCCAGAAAATAAACCAGACCATACATTAAATGTTCATGTAGAAAAATGTCGTAATAGTTCGGTTAAAAAACGTCAATGTACAGCATCGTTGGCGTGTTACTCGCGGCTAGCAAATAAGAAATAAGACCACAAAAGTATTTGTGTTCCTATTTTTCGGGCCGTTTTTGAAGCGCTTATCGGGAATCTAGTACATTATTGATCGAAGCGACGGATGTTTATTAGTACTGCAGTAAAAATGATCTTTATGCCGACGCAGTAACTGTAAGTGGCGCGAAAATCTGCGATTGGGTTATTCGATCAAGTTTGCCGATGCGACTTCTTAGTTGTCTTGTACAATGCCTGTGAAAGTTCACTACTAAATAAGCTTCCCTAATTAATTTAAAAGCCATTCAGTTGCTTTGTTTTGACTGACATAACACTGAAAGCTGAACTCTAATATACAAGAGTAAAGGCTTTGATGATGATGGTAACTGTATAACCCACAGATATGGAGTTAATATCGCAAGTTTCTCAAACGAATACAAGCGTGTCATAAAATCGTGAATCTTTTGTTTCATCTGAGTGTGATTTTTGGGTGGGGTTTAAAAATAGCTACCGAATTATTCTGATGATATCATTTTAACATTTAGTTTGCGATTGAAATTGGATCTGACTAAATCGTCAAACCATAAACAAGTTTCAACAATATAATTCGCACTTTCAATAATAAAATCATTGAATATTTAAATGGCCAAACACTCAAACGCTACTCAATTTAAGTTGCGTTAGTCTCGTGCTGTCACTCTTACTTCGCCTTAGAGTGACAGAGACAGCACGAAATTAATGGCAAATTAAAATTGAGTAGGTAGCATTTGAGTATTTGGCCAAAAGTTAGTCAAAGGTTTAAGAAAACTTCAGATAAATGCTATCATTATTCGATTATAGATTATTGAGGGTGTAACATTTTATTGTTCATAAATTAAATCTAAAACATTTTCACATTCGCTGCTACTACATTCATCTGTATCTGTGATCTCTCATTCTGTGTACATATAAGATAAACTATCTTGCTTATCTGAAGCGCTATTATAATATCCCACTGTTCAATTCTTCTTATCTTTGAATAAGTTTAATCGATAATGAGGGCTCAGTGTCTTATATTGACAGTAATAGACTAAACCGGATATATAAGGGTCAGTGTACCGGAAACTGAAACTGCAATTTCAGGCCATTATTCTGAATAATATTTTTCGTTATACAGGGTGTCCTAAAACTTAACGTCAAGCTGGGAACAAATGACATGTCAGTAGATGACGGTTCAGAAAAAAATACTAAAAAAGTTAATTATTTTTTTTAAACACATTCTATAGTTAGATTTACGAGGTCAAATTTTATTCATGGCAACTTTGAAACTAGAAAACGTTTTTTTTTTTGAGCTGCAGTAAACTGCCTTATCATTTGTGGGACGCTTTGACGTTGAGTTTTGGGACACCCTGTATACGCTTGACAAAATCTAACAGTTAATTTATATCATAAATAAGTGAGATAACAGAGATAAATGTTTTATAACATAGCTGCAAATAATCTTCACACCGATCGTCTTGAAGAACGCAGTTTTAGGTAATATGAATGATGTGAAAATATATCGGAAGAAGAACAATTGAACATTGGTATACCATTGATTGTATATCCATTATTATGTGTGTACCACAGCTTGACATCATCCTAATGTAAATGATCCTAACGCCACCTATGTGTAAATCTAGCTAGCAAGGACAAATCTTTGAAATTAGGTAGGTATTGTTTCCTCTATTCGTTTAGTTGGCTTCTCATTACTTGCACGCTATACTATGTTGTGTGTATTTTCAAAAGCTGTTATTGTTGTGTACGGAAATAAATATGAAACAAAGATTTTCAAAAAAGTAAAAAAAAAACCTGATGTGCAACAATAATCTCTAGGTTTTCCAACCTGCTACAGTCTAAATAAAACATTTGAAAACGAGTTTTTTAATCCATTGCCTATGCTTTGATAAACGTCGACTGCATGCAATGCCATAGGTAACGACGACGGGGGCAAAAAGATACGATCTTTGACAGCCATCATTATCAGCGACTATAATCAGCATATTGATGTAGATATAAGCTTTAAAAAAGGACAAAGTATAAACTACAAAACTTTTTAGATAGATTTAATAAGCCAAAAGTTGTTAGTCATTCTAAAATCCCTACAATACGAACTATCGTACACAACCATAACCGCCTTCCACTCTGCTAGTGCCGGTACCAAACATAATCTCTTTGAATTCACGCACACATGGGACCAGAGAAAGAGTCACCGCGAAAGTTATCCCGGTGTAACTCGAAGGTACGTGTTTAGAAGTAGTGTGTCTGTGTAGGCGAGATCTCGCGGATTGTGGGCAACGAGTGGCGGTCCCTCCCGGCCTCCACCAAGCAGAGTTGGGAGGAGAGAGCGGCGCGCTGCAATGAGGAGACCTCGGCGAAACTCGCGGAGGAAATGAGGGAGCTGGCGCAACACGTTAGTTGATGTAGATTTGAATTTAAAATAGGTTCTTCAATGATACTCAAACACGGGACTCTTTATTTGTGGTCTAAATCTTTTGAGAACGAAAAGTCAAAGGAAATACTAGTAATACTTGGCACGGCGGGTTTTTTGGGTGGTTATGTTATTATTTATCCATTGTTATTGTTTTCTATTATTGGGGTTTAAAAATAGAGTTGAGTATCGTTGATTGACTTACAGTAACTTCTGTTGTATGTAGAGGTACAACTCCTGTAATATTTTAGCAAAATTTTCAATGTCCCAACATATTCAATTAACTGTAACGGTGTTACAACAGTCATTAGACAAATTATTTCTATATTATTTTCAGTGAAAACGATATTTCTTCAAAGAGTTTATTCTTAATGACTCATGTATGTTTATATAGACCCCGATGGAGATGACATTCGAGTGTGCCTGGGATACGTGCGACTACCAGTTTGAAGATCTAGCAGACTGCATGGAACACTGCATCGGTGATGGAGGCAACAGTAAGTATTTACGATAAACAGTACATTAATAGCTAGCTACAATCGTAGCAGAATGTCACCAAACTTGGTAGATAATCTTGGATTGATGAGATGCAGTTGAGCGAAATTTAAAATAGATTTTAATACAAAGATATACAACTAACCAGTTAGAGACACGCTTTGTGTGTATTAGCCAGGAAGATCGTGTTAAGCTTTGATCAACAAGTGTTAGGGCTAGCGCGCACTGCCTTGCGTTTTTTAACGTATAATCTGTGAAGTATGGAGTGTCATAGAAGAGCGCGCATTGCGAATTATTCACCGCTACATGTATTTATTTTATTCAAGCCACCGCACCGCAGTGCGCGCTCGCATTTAAGTAAAATTCTTTTACACTGAATTTCAGTCAATGACAAAATAAAATTGACGTACATCGATCTTCCGATCACATCGACTACTGGAAACATTTCGGTGCAAATAAGCTTAACTATTATAATATTTTCTATTTATTGTTAACCGAATCATTATTCACCATATTCTTGTTGTTTTGTATCCACCATGTGAAATCCTGAGGTCTTATTGACTATGACATCATATCAAAACGTAACACACAAATAACACGGCAGCATTACCATCCACATGTGCAATCGGCATAATAGGGTATTCATTTTAAATGTACTGAATTTGATATACAGGGTGTTTGGTGCATCGTGTGCCAAATTGAAATAGTCGACTGGGGGGGTCATTTGCTATCATTTTAGACCCCTAAACACTTCTCATGCCCTATGGATTTTTTTTCATCGACTTTTTATTATTTTATTAAAAAAAATACCCAAATTTTACATTCAAATACAAATTTAAAAAAAAGTATAAGTCGTAGACTCTGAATTTTAATTTCATTTAGATGTGTATTGTATTAAAGTACTTTTAAATTCAAAATTAGTGAAATTAGCCATCTAGTTTTTTTTTAATTTAGTCGCAAAGTTTCAGACTTCAATTAAAGCTGTCCATGTTACAGCTATTTACGTGGCTATAAAAAAAAAACTAAAACCGACCGGGATCTTCGAACTGCCTCAAAAATTCTATAATCTATCCTCTTGCTAGTGATGTGCCACATGCCATAAAAATCTTTTTACAACTTTGTGAATTCGCTAGAATTGTGAATCGAGTCACAAAATACTACAATTCCAAATTATGATTTTAAAAAATATTCTTGCTTAAATGATACCTGAAATACTTATTAAATCTGTTATCTCACTCTTATAAGGTTAAAATCTGTCTCGTATCACTCTGGGGGGGGGGGGGGGGGGGGGGGTTTAATAGAAATTAAAAAAAAAAGCATTGTTAATATTTATTTATTTTTCACATATTCTGCTCAAATTGTTGGCCTCTATTGCGGATGCAGGCCCGACATCTATTTCGTATTTCCACAGTTGTACGAAGTCGCATTTCCTCCTTAATTTTATTGAACGCCGTTTCAATGCGTTGAAGTAGTACCTCTCTAGTCGGAACCTCCGTGGCGTATACCAGCTCTTTGGCACGTCCCCAGATTTAAAAGTCTAGCGGAGTTAGGTCTGGGGAACGTGCCGGCCATGCAATAGGGCCATCGCGACCAATCCACGCATTTGGGAACACATCGTTGAGATATTTCCTCACAGTCAAACTCCAATGCGCGGGACAGCCATCATGCTGGAATACTTTGGGCACATTTTCATTAAATACGGGCACACTAATTCGGGCAGGTCATTTTGAAGGAACTCCAAATAGTTATCGCCATTGAGGTTATCGGGCAGGTAATGCGGTCCAACTACCTGATTCCCAATCACTCCTGCCCAAACGTTTACACTAAACCTCCTTTGAAATGATTTCTGTCTTTTAACACGTGGGTTTTCCGTTTTGTTTGTCCTGTGGTGCAGATTGTGAAGATTGAGAATTCCTTCTTTGGTAAATTTGGATTCATCCGTCCACAGTATTCTTTTTAAAAAATTTGGATCATCCACATCCGTGTGTAACATAAAGCGACAGAATTCCACTCGTCTCTCAAAGTCGCCACCCTCAACACCTACAAACAAAGAACTCTTAAATTTCTGTTGAGCAGTAAATAATTGCACAATAAGATTTTTAAGGACCGCCTGTATGGGCTAAATGATTCACTACCTGGAAGTGACGTCATACTATACCCATTACCTGCTAAACAAAGGCATCGTCAAACAAAGCGTGTACGGGTTTAAAGTTACTTTAAAATTACGTACCTTGCACCGGAGTGTAATGGAATGGATGCTTTTCGTTTTGCTGAAGAACTTTCCACACTTTCCATGTTGAAATATCAAGATGTGCTGCCACATTTCTAATACTTCTTGTAGGGTCTTCCTCAAAAAGTGCCAGTATTCTCTCGTCCACTTCAACATTATGTCGCACAATATGGCCCCTTGGTTCATGAAAAGTGACACTGCCAGTCTCGCGTATGCGTCGGTATGTGTCTTGGAAGACTCTGCGGCCAGGTAATCGTCTACTAGGAAAGCGTTCCTGGTAAAGTCGTTGCGCTGCACGAGCGACACCATGGGCGGCTCCATAAGCCATCATGATGTCAGCATATTCTTCGTTAGAAAACGTCGCCATTGCAGCAACAAAAAGTCAACAAAGTTTAACAATAACACCAAAAGTTAAAACGTAACAAAAACCAACAAAACAAAGTAACAAAATGAAAAAAACGCGGAGTACGGTGAACTAAGCACACACGTCAAGTAGCAGAGGCACTGATGTCTCGACTAAAATTATGACAGATTAACGGCGTCGACGGCAGTTCGTCGTTTGTTCAAACTAGTTTACGCTATGCAAGAAAGACATAGAAGATAGATTTTACTTTGCGAGAGTGAGAAAACAAATTTTACATGTGTCTCAATTATCACTTACGCAAAAAGACTTTTATTCTTTAGAATTTGGAATTTAGTATTTTGTGACTCGATTCACAATTCTAGCGAATTCACAAAGTTGTAAAAAGATTTTTATGGCATGTGGCACATCACTAGCAAGAGGATAGACTAGAGAATTTTTGAGGGAGTTCGAAGATCCCGGTCGCTTTTGGTTTTTTTTATAGCCATGTAAATAGCTCTAACATGGACACCTTTAATTGAAGTCCGAAACTTTGCGAGTAAATTAAAAAAAAACTAGATGGCTAATGTCACTAATTTTGATATCAAAAATACTGTCATACAATACACATCTAAACAAAATTAAAATTCAGAGTCTACGACTTATACTTTTTTAAAATTTGTATTTGAATGTAAAATTTGGGTATTTTTTAAATAAAATAATAAAAAGTCGATGAAAAAAAATCGACAGGGCATGAATAGTGTTTAGGGGTCTGAAAGGATAGCAGATGACCCCCCCAGTCGACCATTTCAATTTGGCACACGATGCACCAAACACCCTGTATTATTGTCCAATGGCCTTTGCAAGCAGCTCCTCTATTAAATACAAAAATATAGTTTTTATTTGGCCGCGTTGCTTGCATGTTTTTCACAAATTTCATATTAAAGGACCTTGTAGGGTTCACATAATACACGTCATGTAAATTAACGTTGTTCATAGGCTTTTAAACAATGTTATAATATTTCATTCTTAAATGTTTGTAATTTTTTAACGCTGCTAGTGATCGGTACATATATTGAGACCAAGAAACCCAAGCTAGAACGTAAGTAACGTAGCATTTAGTAGTTTTGTTTAGTCCTTAGACTTCGATTGCTGTAAAGGGACCTCGTAAACAAGAAGAAAATATACTATTGCTAAGGAATTATTATTTACGATTGCCGTATATTTAATTGACATTTTTATTCCTTAGCGATCGTAAATTATCATATTGTATTTCCAACCTTATAAGCCCTAAAATATCGTTAGTTGTATATCTCCTATAATATGGGGATTAATACCACAAAAAGCACAACGTTATCAAGTAACGCAAAATAACAATATAATTCCTTAGTCGTCTATTACGATAACTACAAGAGCCGGACTGCTCTTGTAGTTAATAAAGCAGAAAATACGTTGGAGCGTATCCGCGATCATGACCAGCCTAGCCTCTCCCCAACGTTGGGGTCGGCTTCCAGTCTAACCAGATGCGACTGAATACCAGTCTGTTACACAGAGGGACTGTCTGATGGCAAACACAGGAGAAAGACTGAAAAGGAAGTGGTGCACCTAAGTAAGTTTAGCATGCAGCAAACATATTAAAATAACGTTCTTAATATAGTCTTATAAGTCTGTAATGTCCACTACAGTTGAACATGGATTTCGTAATATACCGCCACAAGGAAGGGCGGGCGTGAGGATTGTAATCATGCTTGATAGATTGGTAATCGCAGTGTGTTGTTATATTTGCGCAAAGAAACAAAGACTTTGCAATCCTCTTAAAATAATCCCATTTATGTTACCTACAGAACGAGAGGGATTAGTATACTTTTTGCCAGCATTACATACAGAATGGGACTTGGAAATAACAGCATTTGTTATTTGCCTCTTGTTCGCAAACATTTTCTTCGAACCAAAGGTGGATGAGCTGTCATTTCTAATCCCCCTTTATAACTCAACCAACTTAATCCTATTGGGTCAGGGCTCTGGGACAACTTGTTCCTTGCCCGAAGTATTAACATACCTCGGGCAAGTGTGTAGTGAAATATCAGGTCCGGGTGTTGGGCTATACTAATCTTAATACCACTTATATCTAACCTTCCGTTTCTCTCTACATGCGTCTCGGCAGCCGGTCACGTGCAGCAACACTACCGCGGTACTCTGAACGAGTATCCGTGCGTTTGGCGAAATTGTGCGCGCGTGCGCAAGGGACAGGCACCCTTCCCTAATCTGCCAAGATTGTTGAGGCATGTGCGGGACTTGCACGTTAATAAGGGAAATGGAAGACTGATGGCTGTGCATGAGAGATCCAGGTAATATATTAAAGCACAAAGCATTGCAGGTCACCACAAGACAGAGGCTGCTTCACAAAAATACCGAATCTGTTTAAAAAAATCTTCTTTCTTCAGAAACTTCGTGCCGTCGACAAAGAAGCCGCCGAAGCAATTCAATTTGCGAAGTGGCGTAATGTCACCTGGAGGTATGAATAATATTTATAGAACGAATTGTTATCAACAAAATCAGTGCCAAAGTTCCTTTGAAACATGTAGTCTTCTTGCATGAAACTCTTACAATCAGAATCGCTTTCATTTTGTTAGGACAAAAAACAACAAAATTGAGCGGAAATATTGTGTAGAATTTGTATAATATCGGTGTTTCTAAGTAATTCGTTAATGATAAAAAAAGCCATTTGCTTAGATCTTTGGGAGTAGCATACATCGATGGTCCCTACGTATACTATCGAAACTACAAAATCTCAGTTTTTATTTTATTTGCTTTAAATGTGTGAAATTATGTTATCTTAAAGATTATAAAATAAAAAAAGTTAAAATATCATATTATTTCGTGTTTTTCTAAACGTACCTAAAGTTGAAAATATTCAAAGAACAAACTTCAAAACGCTCTCCTCAAAAGTAGTCATTTTCGACTTTCGGTAGTTTACGTAGGGACTGTCGACATGAGAATATCACATTGCATTTTGTAGTTTCTATTTACCCTCGAAGTATAAAGGCGCTAACCATAAAAATATGATAGTTTTAAAATGATAACATTATATTTCTAGCCTCTATCTCCGGCATGTCACCTCTAGCCCGCAACACGCCGTCTCCCGGCGCAGGCGAGGGTTCCTCCGCCACCCTGACGGTCGCTCCGCCCGCAGTCGGCGCCAGGCCACCACTGGACCCTCTGTTTGTAACCGCACCGCCGAGAGCACAGAGATTGACACACTCCGAAGCTTATATCAGGTAGATAATCTACCTATTTAGGTCGTCAGTCAATAGCTGGACATCTGGGTCGCCCGCGCGATGGCGCAACGAGTATTCCCAAGGAGGGACGATTTATGAAATACATGTTGTGCCGACCCCACCTAGTGTGGGATAAGGGCAGGAAGAAGAAGCAGAAGTCAATAGCTGGAGAAGATCACTGCAACAATCAATCTTGCCAAGAATTTGGCTATTGATACCGTTGCTTCTATTGAGCAATTGCCTGACATTGAATATAATTTAAATTAGCAATTAAGACAATGGAGTCAACCTCTAGCTTAAATATTACTAGTGATGTGTTTAATGATAAACCTATTTCAAAAATAACTAATAAAACCATCAACCTGGTGCACCAAAATATTCAAGGAATGTTTAGTAAAGACCTTGAAATTGAATTGTTTGTGAACTGCAACAACATTGACATTTTGTGCATTACAGAACATTGGCTGAAAAGCTATCAGTTCATATTCAATTTCAATAATCACCAAGTTGGTAGTTCGTTCAGCAGAGAAAATGCTATACATGGTGGCTCATTAATTTTATTAAATAAACAGTTGAATTATAAAGAACGTAAGGATATTGTGAGCCTCTCTGTTGAGCGGACAATTGAAATAGCCTGTGTGGAGCTGGAGAGGTTTGTTGTATTGAGTGTGTACAGACCACCGTCATCATTATATGATTGTTTTGAGAATGTTATGGATCAAGTTTTAAGAAAAATTTGCAAATTGAATAAAAATGTTCTTGTATGTGGCGACTTCAATGTTAATTTGTTGGAAGATTCTTCAATGTGCCTCAAAATTAAAAATTTATTTAAATCATATAATCTTGAGAATCTTTTTCTGGAGCCTACGAGGATAACTGCCACTACAGCTACTTGTTTGGACAATATATTTACAGATGTTGTGCCTAATAGTAAACAAATAATTAATTTACTTAACTCTGATCACTGTGGACAGTTGATAACATTTCCTACGGAAGATAAGAAAGTGGTAAAAAAGGATATTACTGTAGTACCTAAAACTGTGGGTCGCTTGGAAGGATTTAAAAATAAACTTATTAACAAATTGCCTTACTTGTGTTATAGTGATGATCCTAACGAGTTATACAATACATTTTTTAACATGTTTTGTACAGAATTTAACTCAACCTTTATCCCCAAGAAGATCTCAGTTAAAGGTACTGCAACCTTCAGTGAATGGGCAACTATAGGTATATATAAAAGTAGGAAAACACTTTATGAGTTATATGCAGAAAAAAACTATAATAATAGTGAAGAATTTTGTCAGTATGTTAGAGATTATTCAAAATTATTTAAAAAAGTTTGTCTTATGGCCAAAATTCGTTACTTAAGTTCAAAAATTAAGAAAAGTAATAACAAAATTAAAACGACTTGGGATATAATCAACAATGAGACTGGAAGAGTCAAGAATCGAAGTAGTGACTATAGCCTTTCAATTGAAAATAAGACAGTTAAATCAGACTTAGAAGTTGCCACAGCATTTGAACACTTCTTCACGGACATTCCAGTTTCAACGACTAAATCCTTGAAGTCATCCCCCACTGTTGCCGAATCTCTATTGAAAGAAAATGTGAAAATATGCAACAATGAATTCAATTTTAGATATGTAAGTGGTAAAGATATTGTAAAAATTTTCAATACCCTTAATGTCAAAAAGACCGCCGATCTTTGGGGTAACTCCGTTGAGGTCACAAAATCTATTATCAACACAGTAGCACCTGAGTTAGCTGTAATTTACAATAAATGTGTTGAATGTGGTGTATTTCCTGACTTAATGAAAAGTAGTAAGATTATACCTTTATTTAAATCGGGTAGCACATCTGATCCCACTAACTTTAGACCTATTTCTGTGCTACCCACCTTCAGTAAAATATTTGAAAAATTAATCCTTGATGAGCTGCAAACTCACTTTTATAAAAATAATTTGTTACATAGGAAACAATTTGGTTTCACAAGAGGTCGCTCTACAACTGATGCTGGTGTTGAGCTTTTAGCTAATATTTTTAATGCCTGGGAGGATTCACATGATGCTTTAGGCATCTTTTGTGACTTGTCAAAGGCGTTTGATTGCGTTTTTCATGATACATTGGTCAGGAAATTACATCACTACGGAGTTAGGAATACTGCTCTGAATCTACTTATTTCTTATTTGGGTAATAGGATCCAGAAAGTAGACATCAATGGGAAGAGATCTCCGGGGTCTGTTGTGACAATGGGCGTTCCGCAGGGCTCAATTCTCGGCCCGTTCCTATTTCTCGTTTATATAAATGACCTACCTTATCTTATAAAAGATAATCAGGAGATTGTGTTATTTGCAGATGATACATCACTATTATTTAAACTTAAACGGCAGCAGCCGGTTACGGACGATGTAAATAACGCTCTCTCTGAAGTAGTGCACTGGTTTAATGTTAATAACTTGCTTTTGAACGAGAAAAAGACTAAATGTATCAGATTTTTGACACCTAATGTTAAGACGGTGAAAACCAGTGTAGTAATAAATGGAGACGAGTTGGATCTTGTGGACACCACTATGTTCTTGGGTATAACTTTAGATTCGAAACTGCAGTGGGGCCCACATATAGATAAATTGTCGAAAAGACTCAGTTCTGCAGCTTACGCGGTCTACAAGATACGCCAGCTAACTGATGTAGAGACAGCCAGATTAGTGTATTTTAGTTACTTTCATAGTGTTATGTCGTACGGCATTTTGTTGTGGGGAAATGCTGCCGACATTCAAACTATCTTTGTTTTGCAGAAGAGAGCTATTCGAGCAATTTATAACCTTAGTTTTAGGCATTCACTGAGGGATAAATTTAAAGAAGTTAGTATAATGACGGTCGCATCTCAATATATTTATGAAAATTTGATTTATATAAAGAAAAATATCAGTTTGTTCTCTAAGAACAGCGACATCCATAACGTCAATACTAGAAATAAAAATAAGCTTATCCTACCAATGACTAGGCTCCAAAAAATTAGTAACTCATTTAGGTGCCAAAGTATACGCTTTTACAACAAGATTCCAAGCAATATTCAAGACTTAAGTCTTAATAAATTCAAGTCCTATGTAAAGCAGAAACTATGCGAAAAGGGTTTCTATAACGTTAAAGATTATATGGACGATAAAAATGCTTGGAATTGAGCCGCTCGCTGTTGTCACAGACGCATCATTGTAATTATTTCATAACATTATTATTTTTTATTTTATCCTTTTGACATTTATAATCGAATTATTTTTTTTCAATGATTATTATTATTTTACCATCGCCTCATTTTTTACGTTACATTTTTAATAAATTGTGAATGTGAGTACCATGTAGGGTAGCTATATACACGAATTTTGTAAACGTTTGGCGGTTCTTGTTTTTTTTTTTTGTGACCCACCCAAATGTCCAGCTGATTGATAGCGTCGTGCAGCGGTCGGGTTGTTGAGCTCCCTAAAATAAGGTTTGAGCTCCGCGATGATTGAAGCAGATGTACCGTCAGTTAGGACAGGTCAACTCGAAACTGCTATGACACTTTCCTCAAAAGACCATTCCAAACGTTGCCCTACATCGTTTCACTCGCATAGTTTGTATACTACAATGTCTGGACTTTATCTGGACTGGCAAAATAGGTTTTTGTATTATAGTTATTATTTTAATAATATCGCTTTACAATACTTCATTCCAAACTGTAAAGTATGAGCATCATGCAGCTATTAGTGATACGCTTATAATCATATCATATTACTGCCTATTGTCTAGTAATATGAGTCTGTCATGCTCACTTAAATGTCTTGCTGATGGTGGCGTTGTTTATCCGGTCGTTGAGTTCCCTATAATATGGTTGAGCTGACCGATGCGGATGTGCACGTCATGCTCGTGAACGGGTGCCGTCTGTCGGGACTGGTCAGCTCTTAACTGCTATGGCAATCATAGAAGGCATATTTTTCTATTTGTTACTCTTATGTGAGTTTATTTGTTACATTAACCTGCATTATTCTCATTCTATTTCTCATACTACTGTAATGGAATTGTAATGAACTACTATTTTAAAAAGAGTATTCATGGAGTTTCTTGCCGGCTCTTCTCCATAGAACCTACCTTTTGGAACCGTGCACCTAGTCGTGACGTTTTAAAAGTGCCTGAAATCTGGTCTATTTGAAATAAAAAACTTTGACTTTGACTTTGACTTTGACTTTGACTTGGAGGATTCTTGCCTCAATCACCAACCTTAGTAGACGACTTGTTTTGTTGTTTGTTTGCGATTTGTGGCTTAGGTTTAGCATTGATACTGTGGATATTGTTGACCATCCATCTAATAAGTCGCAGTTGTTCAGCCAATATGTCCCATTTTAAACTTATAAAAACACATTCTTCTCTACAGATACATAGAAGGCCTCCACTCAGAACAGAAGTACATAACTCCATGGGAGAAATCTTTAACTCCAATGCCGATCAACCCAGACCCAGCCCAGTTCAACATGCACAAGATCCCAGCACACTGGATGACCGAGGAAGCCATCAACGGATACCTCGCCCAGGACAAGAGTCTCTCGGAAACTGATATACAGAAAATGGACCAGAATTCCAAGATTCTCAAAGGACTTTGCTCTTTAAGAGATTTCATGATGAAGGATGCTTTGTATCTCTCTAAGGTTGTGTATGGTCAAAACACTTGAGAAATGAAACGTCGGAATAAGTAATACCTAGTTTGTTATGGAATAATCGTTTATATGAAGGTTTTAATAGTACAGTGTTAGTTAAATAGTAAGATGAATATCTTTGATGTAAAAGAATCAATCAATCAATAATTTTAATGCAACATTTTGTTTTTTATAATCAGTGTTAATCAGTGTTTTGGTCATTTAGCCGAATCATCATGTAAAAAATTATAAAAACTATTGAAGAATAATCAAAATCATTTTTAAAAGGTTTTTATAAAATATTGTTTCCGTTTATCAATATGATTTATTATTTTGTTGAGCATCTATAACATGTAAGGGAAATAAACGAGTTAGCCTCGTAAAAATTAGGATAAGAGATCTGTGACCCTTTGTCATATAATAAAAGTATTAATAAATCACGATCTTATTTTATTTTTAACTTTTCTTTCGGTAGTAGGACATTATGCTTGTGATTTTTCCAATCCGTTCTATTAAATGCATAATTCGTTGGTCGAAAAACAAATAAAACGATTGTTGTTGAAACGTGAACAAACTCAAACATGACTTACTGCTACCTTTTCTGGATATTTCGCGGCAATGGGGAGTCAGTGCTTTGCTCACGTGCAATTGAAATGCTTCGTTATTTTCTTATAAATACTGATAGCCGATAATAGTAGTATCCTCAAAAATGGAACGAGAAAGGAGGTATATTACCTTAAAAGAGTGGGTTATTGACTGTTATGATCTAGCTTGACAGTTACCAATAATTTGACTATTATTTAGCAACTACAAACATTACAACGTGCCGTCTTCAAGGTTGTACAAAGATGCTGTCAAGTTGCAGTGGTTAGTATTTATGCTAGGTATTTATATTGTGATTGGGGGGGGGGGGGTTAGAATTTTTATCTAATTAGGGTGTTGCCTCGTTTTGCGTGTAACTGGTCGCTGGGTGACTCGTAAGCTACGACAGCAACGTGCTGGCGGCTGACATACGGTGGTAGAGTGCGCGCGACGGAGGGCGTGCTAAATGTTGCCATGATCGCAAAAATACAAAGTACCTACTACTTTTTAAGGAAAAGTAATATATTTGTGAGCAAATTGGGCAGCCCTCTTTTGCGGTTTATTATATTTTAATTGAGCTCAGTTATGTACCTACGATAAATTTACTGCCTACCAATGAAACTAATTAGTATTTTTACGTAGTTTGCAAAATAGAATAGACTGGAATATAATTTTATTTGCTCAGAATGTAGGTATTTAGGCAAAGAAAAAGAAATAAGCTTATAAATGTGCCGTAAATGAATAAGAACGCATTATGATTATTATCGTCTGATGAGGTCTACTATAAACTTTATAATTATATTTTCTTTTATTCCACAAGTCAGGTAGATCTAGTGACAGACTCTATAAAACGGCAACATTGTGGTGGACCATGATTAGTTCCGATTTTAGCCGTGCGCAGACTTATCTTGCGCGCACTCTACGTACTTTGATCATTTTTTTTAATGAGGCTTTCTCGTCTTATGTTTAAGTTTGTGAGCTAAAAGTATCGTACCAACAGCATTGAGCAGGCTGTTTGTCTATGCCACATCTTTAGTATATTAGAATTATGACACGTGCTGATGTGAACTCAAGATGTACCTACCTACTTACCTAAATATGGTATCACAAAAGTTGAAAAGATTTTAGGAACGTATGCGGGGCTCAACACTGTTCACCAAGCCGCTTGTCCAGATAGTTACTATTGGTTACTACCAATAGTCAAATCTTTTTAAATAATAAAAGATTTTTTACAGATATCGTCGCTTTTCTAACTAAAATATTTAGTTAGAAACGCTACGATATAAATGTACAAAGAATAAAAAAAAACTGGAGATAAAGAAAAGTGTTATTTATTTATAATATTAGAATACAACTAAGGTGCGCGGGAGCTATTAATACAAGATAATACAATTATTTGGGATTTACAACAGCTTATTATATCCTAAGACTAAATATGCATAATTGCACACCTTAGGATTAGGAGTATTAAAAATGAAAACTAAATATAAACAGCACACGAAAATAAATATTACAAAAAACAAATACACATTAACTAAAGACATGAAAGCTTATAACAGGAGAAAGTAATAAGGTAGTAAGAAGCTAAACTAGTATATAAAACAATTGTTATGAAACGGACCAATAAAGTTTGTGTAGAACCACAACACATATTTACATGCGCATCTTTCATTAGTAGGTACAGAAAATAATGTAAAATTAAATGTTCTTTATTTTATAATGACCCCAAGCAAGAGTGTGTAGAATTTTCTAATAAAAATGTTTTAATTTTTTTTATTGATATATTAATATACAAAAACCGAGGGTAAATTGGTTTGTTAAATAAAACTTTAGTTTCCTTTAGATAACCGCAACTAAATTTTCGGAAAATATTGAGACTGTGTTATTCAGGTTTTTGAATTCTGGGTTATCCCACGATTCAACCAGTGGTAGTTTAACTTAACTTTTACTCGTTTGTTTACATTTTTCATTGTTTTACCATAAACTGAATTGTTCATAAGTTTAAAGAAATCTTTTTCGAAATCAGAGGTTGCCAACGAACGCATGTGTTTAAATCTATGTGTACCTAACTGTTAAACTACGTCGATTGTTCAAATTTATGAATTCTGTGAACTTTAAGTAATCTTAGACCTATTTTTAAACATTGTTTAAGATTCCTATAGTAACTAACATAGTTCTTTTTATCATTTTTTGGAATCAGTTTTCGATCTTTACCTACTATCACCCAACCATATGTTTTTAGGACAAAAGGGTAAATCTGAGTAAAAATCGTGTAAGTTGTTCGGATATTCTAAATCTACATCTAAAAAGTGTTCGGCAAACGTCGGGGATGTTGAAATCAGTATTTACATCTACCCATTCAAATTTACCGGTTGGGAGACGTTGGGACGTACCCCAACTGTATTACTGTAATAGTACATTATGATAAAAGTGTGCTATGTTGGTCATGACACTTGAGGCGGTATTATGCGCGCGAGCCGTAGGCGAGCACGATAGGGCAGCCGAGAGAGTAGGTAATGATCTATGCACACGCGTTTCATACGACGTTTATTAACACACTTGCGAAGAAAAAAACAGACTTTAGGTATCTAATACAATAATAGTACACTATGATACTAACAAGCTAAGTTGATTATTTGATAAGTATTTGTGAAAAATGGCGCGTGGATTTCTTTTTCACGCGCCATGCTTGTGGCCGAGTTAGCTATGCGCGCGCAGGTGAAAGACTAAAGGGCAAACAGCCTAATATAAAAAAAAACAACTGAATATTTTTGTATTTATAACGCAAATTAATTGATGTTAATTTGTTGACAAAAATAAATAATTTAAAGAAATGAAATGTTTTTTTTATCATATTTTAACTGTGTTAATTAAAATACGATAAATAAAATAAATAAAGTTTATTTATTCACAATACAGTTTATTATTTTCTTGACATAAAAACGGTTTCCTAAGATTTAAAAATAAAAACGTAGGTAAATTAAAATGCACTAGTGCGGTAATATAAAGTATAAAGCACGCGTGTTTAATAAGGTGCATTATGAACCTAAAAGCGGTGCTATAAGAGCCACTTTACGAGCTTACCTATGTGTTGAAAAGGTTATTTGCATCTAGATACATCAGAAAGGAGGATGATGTTCTAGAATCATATTCTGCCGTAAATAAGTTATTTGCTTTTGCGTGTGTTACGCGAGAAATGAAAGACTGATTTTTAAAAAATATAGGGCAGTCAGACAGGGATAACGTACCTGTTAGGTTGCGAACAACAGTGCGGAACCTGAAGGGTTTTGAAAATTCCCCGACGAACCGATGTCTATCCGCATATTTATTGTGTTACTATGGTAAGTGGCTCAGACTCATTCATTCATCATCAGCCTGAAGACGTCCACTGCTGAACATAGGCCTCCCCCTTAGACCGCCACATCGAACGACAATCCGCCATTTGCATCCATCGGTTGCCCGCGACTTTCACAATGTCGTCGATCCACCTAGTGGGAGGCCTACCTACGCTGCGCTTTCCGATTCGTGGTCGCCACTCAAGAACCTTTCTTCCCCATCGGTTATCGGTCCCTCGAGCGACGTGGCCTGCCCATTGCCACATCAGCTTGCAAACCCTGACAGCTATGTCGGTGACTTTAGTTCTTCGGCGAATATCCTCGTTCCGGATTTTATCGCGCAAAGAAACTCCGAGCATAGCTCACTCCATTGCCCGCTGGGCGTGACTCTGAAGCTCTCCAAGCTCTCCGGCCAGCAGTCAAGGACCACGACTCAGCCTGATATGCTCTAATTATATTCCAATTCCTCGTACTAAATCCTATTCCCAAATCTTTAACTACTGTTTACTATTTAACTATATCCAACCTTTTTATAAAATCTAGCTTTTAATTTTTATAAGTAAGCACTTTTCCCGTAAATCATATTATGACACCAGCGGAAAGTAAGATTCGTTCAGAAATTGACCTCAACATTCCTAAAACTAATTCCTAATTTCGATACTTTCCAAGCTGCTCAAGTCTATTGATTCATTCGATCATGCGATTCCGCGTTCAAACTTGCCTCTGCCTCCCAAGAAACAATTTTGTTAACATACGCGTTACAGGCGCGTTATACGCGTCAAATTACAGTGTTATGTTATTCTAACCCCTCTTCATTATTAGTACCTATCTTTTAACCTTTGCCTAGTAAATAAGTCATTATCCTTTATCTAGTAAATAAACCAATATTGTTTGCTCAGTAAATAAATCATTTCCATATAACCATTGTCACATTAGATAGTTAATAGTTATTTACTTCATCTTATTATGTTTTCCCTAATTTTGTTTAACTATCTCATGACCCTTGCATTATACAAGGTTAGTCGGAAAGGGGGTACTAAGCCGCGGGCCACTTAATGTATCACTAATTACTATTTTAAAGCAAGTGTTAAAATTTCAAAATTCGATAAAAAAATTTTGCCTGCAAATAGATTTTTATTTTAGTTTTTTCAAAAAAAAAACATAACTGCTTTAGTTATGAATTCAGAAAATTAAGTTTCTTATCCGTGACCCCAAATATGACCTAAATAGTAAACACAGCTGATCATAGCTATGGATAGATAGATTTTAGCATATTTTTTATGAAATCTTTGAAAAGCTATTTCTCTTAAACTATCAAGTTTTGGGGAAAGTTGTAGAACAAAAGTTATCCCTTATTATAGGTACTTTAACCCCCTTTCGGCTTAGTACCCCCTTTCCGACTAACCTTGTATAAACTAGCACATCAGAAATTTAAGGACTTCTATTTCGGAACTCATCACGTTCACTTCAAAAATATCTATCAATACTTGTAACTAATAAATAAAATTATTTTAAAAATCAGTTTGTCATTTACCGCGTAACAAATTTGGCGCAGTCGGTAGGATTACTGATGCAGACGCGCTATCTAGACCTCCTATAATGAATTCTAACATTATTAACTTAACTTCCGAAGATCCAACAACCACAGAAAAACTAGAATATTTACAATTAAACTACGAACATTATCTTTCTCAAGAACGTACTTTCGAATCTCCAAAACTCAAGATATTACCGGATCGTCTTTTAGACCCTCGCCACAAAAACGTTTTCATCCCTACTTCATGCCAACCCTCTGATAATAATTATATTTATAACGAAGCCATAGACTTGTGTTCACAAACCATGCCTTACTTAGAAAAGCGTAAGTCGATTTACGACGTTGATCTCCTAATTTCTAATGAAAAACAAAATATTTTCTTTTGTTGTACTAAACCAACACATTTCGATCCATGGGACTCAGAATGCTATTTTAAATCTCTTATGACATGTCTTCAACATAATAATTTAGATGATTTGTACGTACCCGACCTTAAAAATGATAAAACCTGCCAGCTAAAAGGCAATGAACAGTTAAAAATTACTGCATATCTAGCCGAGTTATATAAGTGTAATATTAGTATCTGCGAAAACAAAGTTAGCTATCCTAATATCGAAAACATCCCTACTATCTTAAAAACATACCATGACGAAGCTGTTTCGGGACACCGTGGCATAATAGAAACCACTAGAAAGATTCGCGAGGAATACTTCTGGAAAGGTATGACGAATGATATAAAAAAATATATCGAATCATGTGTCATTTGTCAAAGAAATAAAATCCAAAGGAAATCCTTTCAGGCCCCTATGGTTATCACTTCTCAATCTACTGAACCCTTTGATCGGGTCTCCATTGACCTAGTGTCTTACTCCGAGATTAGCGACAATAATAATAAATACGTTTTGACCTTACAAGACGAATTGACTAGATATGTCCAAGCGTATCCAATTCCCGACAAAGAAGCTATAACAGTTGCATCACGCTTAATTCACTTTTGTCAGCACTTTGGTGTTCCCAGAAGATTCCATTCAGACCAGGGCAAAGAGTTCATGAATAACCTAATGAAACAACTAATTAAATTTCTAGGTACTAGTCAAACTTTTAATACAGCATACCACCCACAAACAAATGGCGCACTCGAACGTTTCCATGTTACGCTCCGCGATCATATCCGTATGTATCACAACCGACGTCTTAAAAATTGGGACCAAATAATTCCCTTTGCCATTATGTGTCATAACACATCTGTTAATAGTTCTACAGGATATACACCATATGAATTACTTTTTGGTTATAAGCCACGTCCATTTTTTTCTTTAAAAGTTATTCCAGACTATACAGCCTCCGATTATTTAAAAGATTTAAACGAACGCCTTAGAATAGCCAGGGACTCGGCGTTACGAAATACTGAAACAATGAAAGAAAAAGCTAAAGAAAGATACGACGCTCAAATAAAGAACATTGCTGATTTCTCTCTTGGCG
This sequence comes from Amphipyra berbera, assembly GCA_910594945.2. Classification (NCBI taxonomy): domain Eukaryota; kingdom Metazoa; phylum Arthropoda; class Insecta; order Lepidoptera; family Noctuidae; genus Amphipyra; species Amphipyra berbera. Next base: position 6,086,146 of record OU343144.1, on the reverse strand, counting down.
ACAAAGTCATGTTAAGAGTTCCTACTCCTAATAACTTAGATGCGAAATGGGACGGTCCTTACGAAGTCATTCGAGTCGGATTTAACGAAAATTATTTAATACGAAAGTCTGGTAAAAGTCAGTTAGTTCACGCGAATCGCCTTAGACCATTTCACAATAAATTACCTGCATAACTAAAATTTCTTTTATTACATGGTCTGTCATTATACAACAGCCCAAAATGCCACCATGTCCTTCACCCAAATACTTAGTGATCCTAATTATATCTACAATTATATAATTTGTTCTATTATTAAAGTTATATTATGCTTAATCTTTTATAAAATATACATTCTTATTAAAGACATAATTAAATCTAAACTTATTAAAGTGTCTTTACCCTCTGTTACAGGGCGGCCACAGGAGCCCTTGCCCATCTAAATATCACTCAAACATTTACCTCGCATTCAGGCTTATTCTATAAAGAAGAAGGTCAAATCCTTACCTCAGATGAATCATGGAAGTTAATTATTTATAGAGAACTTAAACCCCTTTTTATATCTCATGAATCTCTCCTCCGCTTATCGGACAAATTTCAATCAATGTCATCTCAATACATTAATCTTCCCATTACTCAATCAACCAAATCTTTCCTCAACGTAAGTCTTCTTAAAATTGAAAACCGGCTCTCTGAGTTAAAGTTCTACTTAGGCAAAAACTCACGTTCCAAAAGAGAATTGTTGGACGGTCTTGGTTCCGTTTTAAAATGGCTCATTGGTACACCTGACGCAAAAGACGCGAAAAGATACGATGAATGTATCGACAAACTTGAGAAGCAGGAACTCGATATAATAAGTCTCATGAATAAACAAATTCAGATAACTTCATCAACTATCAAAAACTTCAACGAAACAATATTCAAAATCTCTTTTGATGAACAAATCATCAACGAAGATATTGATCGTCTTAACAACTTCATTAATAAAACCGAAAATATTATCTTTAACGTTAAACTCAGCGAAGATATCTCTTCTATCTCCTTACAAATTTTAGAACTAGTTACAAGCTTAGAAGATGAAATTAACGATTGTTTAACTAGTATTCTATTTGCGAAATCAAACGTAGTACACCCTTCAATTATAACCCTTAATAAATTATATGAAGAATTAATAAAATCAAATAAAATCAGAACTTACAAACAATTTGTAACACCAGTCTCTATAGAGAATATCCATACTTTATTAGATTCATCATCTCTCTCAGCATATGTATATTCCAATCGACTAGTATATATTTTAGAATTCCCCTTAGTACGAAATACTCCTTTGATTCTCTATCATATATATTCGATTCCAATAAATCATCCGAACTCTTCCTTCCATACCACTATCCTCCCAGAGCATACCTTCTTGGCCACCGATCCTAGCGGGCAATATTATGTGTCGACGAGTTCTCTAGAAAGATGCAACACCTACGCATCCAAGAGAAAGATCTGCAAGAATCTTGTGATCTATGATTCTACAACACGTCCAATCTGCGAGATGGAACTTCTGTTCAGCAAATCATCAGCAATTCCAAAAAGCTGTACAACAACAACATTTCCTGCCGAAATAAACACCTTCCAATCACTGGGTCAGAATAGTTGGCTCTATGACCTTAGCAACGAAACTAACAGCGTTCTTCAGTGCAATAATGAAATTTCAAACTACCAACTAAAAGGTGCGGGAATTCTAACCCTACCTCAACATTGCAAGTTGCACACAGGATACAGTACTCTGTCAGCTTTCTACACTGCAGAAGAAAACATCACCTTTCCAATTATCGTTCCTGACATCAGAAATGAAGACTGTTTTGAAATCACAAAAAACCCCGAAACTCAAAAATTGATTCCTATTACAATCAATGAGATGCCACTCGATGCCCTAAAAAGCATCAAAACCCACCTAGACAAATATTCCGACGACCTAAAGAAAATCCAGAACTCCAAGAATCAATCATTTATTGACAAAAATCAAAGAAGTTTCACGTGGATTTACCTATCCATTGGTATGATAATGTTAGTATATTTACTAATCAAGATCTGCAATCGATGTCCAAATGGATTCATACATCGTAACCACCCGAATAGTAGAAGTTGTATTCAAATATTTAACAACTGTTTCGACAACTCCTCAAGACGCCCAACTACACAAATAGCCATTCCGATGAGAGACCTGGACCACACTACCTCATGTATCTCAGAAGACGAAGACATCGAACCACTGTCGTCTCCTCATACTCAAAGATCAGGCGCTAACGCCCAATCTTTATTCTAAGGGGGGAGGTGTTATGTTATTCTAACCCCTCTTCATTATTAGTACCTATCTTTTAACCTTTGCCTAGTAAATAAGTCATTATCCTTTATCTAGTAAATAAACCAATATTGTTTGCTCAGTAAATAAATCATTTCCATATAACCATTGTCACATTAGATAGTTAATAGTTATTTACTTTATCTTATTATGTTTTCCCTAATTTTGTTTAACTATCTCATGACCCTTGCATTATATAAACTAGCACATCAGAAATTTAAGGACTTCTATTTCGGAACTCATCACGTTCACTTCAAAAATATCTATCAATACTTGTAACTAATAAATAAAATTATTTTAAAAATCAGTTTGTCATTTACCGCGTAACAACAGGACCAGGATCTTCCGACGTCAATATTAAACAATTTTTTTATGGAACGATCTCAAATTATTCCTAATTCAAAAGTATTCACAGACAAAAACGTCAACACGTTTAAATCTAGAATTACAATCCCTATTCCAAAAACCCCATGAAAACATAATGGATTACTTCCATAGAGTTGATCTGTGTAGAAGCAAAATTATAGAAAAAATGACGGCTGAAATAACGGATTCTACTCTAGTGGGTCGCATACATAGCAACTGCCGAAGAAACGGCTCTCAATGTTTTCGTTAACGGTTTAAGTTCAGACATTGGTGTGATACCTATTAGTGTTCGCGCATTTGAGATACTTTCTGACGCGGGAAATTTTGCCATACAGGACAGCTCACACCACCGTTTCCAGCCATATTCGAAGCACCATCAAATCCAAAGGCAATAATATCGAAGAATCTAATGAAACAGCTAATTAATTTAATTTCTAGGTACTAGTCAAACTTTCAATACAGCATACCACCCACAACAAATGGCGCTCTCGAACGTCTCCATGCTACACTCCGCGATCATATCCGTATGTATCACAACCGACGTCTTAAAAATTGGGACCAAATAATTCCATTTGCCATTATGTATCATAACACATCTGTTAACAGTTCTACAGGAATTACTTTTTGGTTATAAGCCACGTCCATTTTTCTCTTTAAAAGTTATTCCAGACTATACAGCCTCCGATTATTTAAAAGATTTAAACGAACGCCTTAGAATAAATAGCCAGGGACTCGGCGTTACGAAATACTGAAACAATGAAAGAAAAAGCTAAAGAAAGATACGACGCTCAAATAAAGAACAAACATTACTGATTTCTCTTGGCGACACAGTCATGTTACGAGTTCCTACTCCTAATAACTTAGATGCGAAATGGGACGGTCCTTACGAAGTCATTCGAGTCGGATTTAACGAAAATTATTTAATACGAAAATCTGGTAAAAGTCAGTTAGTTCATGCAAATCGCCTTTTTCACAATAAATTACCTGCATAATTAAAGTTTATTTTATTACAGGGTCTGTCATTATACAACAGCCCAAAATGCCACCATGTCCTTCACCCAAATACTTAGTGATCCTAATTATATCTACAATTATATAATTTGTTCTATTATTAAAGTTAAGCTAAATCTGCAGCTGCTGTTAGCTTAATCTTTTACAAAATATACATTCTTATTAAAGACATAATTAAATCTAAGCTTATTAAAGTGTCTTTACTCTCTGTTACAGGGCGGCCACAGGAGCCCCTGCCCATCTAAATATCACCAAAACCTTTACCTCGCATGCAGGCTTATTCTATAAAGAAGAAGGTCAAATCCTCACCTCTGATGAATCATGGAAGTTAATTATTTATAGAGAACTTGAACCCCTTTTTATATCTCATGAATCTCTCCTCCGCTTATCGGACAAATTTCTAAATTAATTTCAATTAATGTCACCTCAATTCATTAATCTTCCCATTACTCAATCAACCAAATCTTTCCTCAACGTAAGTCTTCTTAAAATTGAAAACCGGCTCTCTGAGCTAAAGTTCTACTTAAGCAAAAACTCACGTTCCAAAAGGGAATTGTTGGATGGTCTTGGTTCCGTTTTAAAATGGAAAAGATACGATGAATGTATCGACAAACTTGAGAAGCAGGAACTCGATAGTAGTCTCATGAATAAAATAATTCAGATAACTTCATCAACTGTCAAAAACTTCAACGAAACAATATTAAAAATCTCTTTTGATGAACAAATCATCAACGAAGATATTGATCGTCTTAACAACTTCATTAATAAAACCGAAAATATTGTCTTTAACATCAAACTCAGCGAAGATATCTCTTCTATCTCCTTACAAATTCTAAAACTAGGTATAAGCTTAGAAGATGAAATTAACGATTGTTTAACAAATATTCTATTTGCGAAATCAAACGTAGTACACCCTTCAATTATAACCCATAATAAATTATATGAAGAATTAATATAAAATCAAATAAAGTCAGAACTTACAAACAATTTGCGACACCAGTCTCCAAAGAGAATATCCATACTTTATTAGATTCATCATCTCTCTCAGCATATGTATATTCCAATCGACTAGTATATGTATATTTTAGAATTCCCCTTAGTACGAAATACTCCTTTAATTCTCTATCATATAAATTCGATTCCAATCAATCATCCGAACTCGTCCACCACTCATACCACTATCCTCCCAGAGCATACTTTCTTGACCACCGATCCTAGCGGGCAATATTATGTGTCGACGAGTTCTCTAGAAAGATGCAACACCTACGCCTCCAAGAGAAAGATCTCCAAGAATCTCGTGGTCTACGATTCTACAACACGTCCAATCTGCGAGATGGAGCTACTGTTCAGCAAATCGTCAGCAATTCCAAAAAGCTGTACAACGACATTTCCTGCCAAAATAAACCCCTTCCAATCACTGGGTCAGAATAGTTGGCTCTATGTTCTTAGCAACGAAACTAATAGCGTTCTTCAGTGCAATAATGAAATTACAAACTACCAACTAAAAGGCACGAGAATTCTAACCCTACCTCAAGATTGCAAGTTACCCACAGGATACAGCTCTCTGTCAGCTTTCTACACTGCAGAAGAAAACATCACCTTTCCAATCATCATTCCTGACATCAGAAATGAAGACTGTTTTGAAATCACAAAAAACCCCGAAACTCAAAAATTGATTCCTATTACAATCAATGAGATGCCACTCGATGCCCTAAAAAGCATCAAAACCCACCTACACAAATATTCCGATGATCTAAAGAAAATCCAGAACTCCAAGAATCAATCATTTATTGACGAAAATCAAAGAAGTTTCACGTGGATTTACCTATTCATTGGTATGATAATGTTAATATATTTATTAATCAAGATCTGCAAACGATGTCCAAATGGATTCATACATCGTAACCACCCGAATAATAGAAGTTGTATTCAAATATTTAACAACTGTTTCGACAATTCCTCAAGACGCCGAACTACACAAGTAGCCATTCCGATGAGAGACCTGGACCACACTGCGTCATGTATCTCAGAAGACGAAGACGGCGAACCACTGTCGTCTCCTCTTACTCAAAGATCAGGCACTAACGCCCAATCTTTATTCTAAGGGGGAGGTGTTATGTTATTGTGGCCCCTCTTCATTATTAGTACCTATCTTTTTAACCTTTGCCTAGTAAATAAGTCACTATCCTTTGTATAGTAAATAAATCAATATTGTTTGCTTAGTAAATAAATCATTACTAAATAACCATCGTCACATTAGGTAGTTAATAGTTGTTTACTTCATCTTTAATTATGTTTAACTATCTCATGACCCTTGCATTATATAAACTAACACATCAGAAATTTAATATCGTCTATTTCGGAACTCATCACGTTCACTTCAAAATATTTACTAATACTTGTAATTAATAAAAACAATTATTTAAAAAAAAATCAGTTTGTCATTTACCGCGTAACACTTGTAATGGGTTAAACATTTAAACTCCATCCACAATCCAATCTTTTTCATTATTGAAAATTTGCTTTGTTGTTTCAGTAACAATAGATGAAAAAATATTTTCCTTATTATCCCCTCGGCAAACGACATAATTGGAATTTTGAAAGTCAAAAGTATTAAAAAGGTTTTTAGTTTCTTGTATGAAGTCCGCATTAAGAATGAAATTAACTTTCACAACAAAGTGTTCCATAATAGATCGTTCTAGTAATTTATATATTAAGTCTTTAATATTTTGTAAAAATAATTCAGGTGTTTCAACCGGTTGTTCAGAATTTATATCGGATTTTATTCTGTAAGTAAGAATTTTATTGTTGAATGCACTTTCAATTGTTTGATCGTTTCAATTCTTTATCAGATCTTAAAACATTGATTTTATGAGTAAGTATTATTATTACTCTTCAAATGGTTACCCAAATATTTTCTCGATACAAATATGTAACATACAGAACATTCATTTTTATCACTATTTCCTGTACTTACACTTTCAATGGTAGACGCCGACGATGTTGAAGTTGAAGGGTTTTCAAGATGTTTCATCCTCTTCTTTGCTGATTCCTCTTCTATCAACTCAATTGCCACTGGTCTTTTCTTTATACCCCAAGTTATATAGATCTGTTTTGAAAATAAAAACATTAACGAAATACAACAAAGCTAGTATTCACCTATTACTTTTGAAATACACATGATCCTTATTTACATCGTATACAATATGTTATGGTTTTATATCCTTTACATGGAGTAATATCAAGATCGCGCAACATTGACTCGAATAAGACTAAATCGAATAAGACTTTTACCCAAACTTGCAGTGTCATCCGAGATAAACTATCAAAATCGAGACTGCGATATATTTTCTGCTGTTGTAAAATACGATTGGAAGAAACAAATGAATTAAAATCACGACATTATGTACTCACGTTTTAAAATGATCTTGTTCTATTTCCTCACAGAGCTCATAGAGTTTTTGATCGCAGTCTGATGACATCAGATCCAATGATTCGATATCTTAAACAAGCACGATCAGTTCCTAAGCACTCTTATATTTACTTATCAGTCTCTATAAAATATTTAACACAATCGTCTTGTGACGCCAACTGTTTTGTGATATTAAATATGACATCTTACACACTTTGCACATGTTCTTCTTCCTCTATTTCAGCGTAATATTTCACGGGGACGTCTGCATGCTTCCAGTAATCATATACTTAAATTTTTATCAGATGTGAAGCATAGTTACCATCCTATTTATTGGAATTAATGTATTGCACTCCACCGTTTGATGATCAGCAAACACTCGATGACTCTTTAGCGAGCATCTTATTTTTTGATTTTTTAAAAAAGTCATCAATGCTATTATATCCATTATTCGATATTTTAGATATTGCCTGTTTCACTTTGAAGGCAAGTGTATCTTCCTCATCACTGGGTTCATCGTGGTTCTCGAAAAGTATTTTTCTGGATATTATCTTTAATACTCTGCTGGGTAGAGCGGGAGCTGGTGTAGATGATCTTGAGGTCACTACACAGCTTAGATACAACGGTCCACTTCGCTTTGTTGTATAGAGCGTCGCACAATACTATTCACGTGTAGTGTTCTTGACTTTCTTCTGAATAAAGGCGAAAAACATACTTCAATTTCTGCCGGTTCTCAAGCAAAAAGACACATGTTGTATTTAGACTGCTGACACTGTTATTATAGTTTCACTTGTATGCGGGTTGGCACAATATTGTTCATACACTGTATTCTCGCCTTTTTTCTGAATAAAAATGAGTCTATTTACAAACAACGACCCAATGGTTATGATAGAATAAGCGGGATGTTTCTTGTATGTTGTAAACATTGCTGACGTTCGTAGAGGGTGGTGGCAAAGCTTTTTGTTGATATCTGAAACAATATGTAGGCTATAAATAGGAATTATATACTATTTATCAATCTATCAGCACTGGAGTCCAATACTGGACATATAAAATTATAGGGTGAACTTGAATTCGACATCTATATTTATACTAATATTATAAAGAGGAAAGATTTGTATTTTTGTATGTAACGAATAAACTTAAAAACTACTGGACCGATTTAAAAAAATATTTTGCTGTTAGAAAGCTACATCATCACTGACTAACATAGGCTACGGGCGGAGCCGTGAGGACAAGCTAGTTTCTTATAAGGCGTGATAGTGTTTCCTATTTGCAACAAATTAATACCCCATGTGGGCCGAAAGTCTTAAACATTATTTAAAATTGAATTGCAATTATTTTACAATTGCAAAAGTGGCTTACCTTTGAGAATCTCTTAAGCTCGCAAACATTAACTATTAATTTGATATTTAAATCAAAAACTTTTCTTAAACTTAGAGTTGACACACTTAAAACTTGTTACCCCTTAAGAGCACAATCGCAGACTGATTTAAAAATTTATTTTTCGGTCTTTATATAGACAGCATAATAAGGGTTGAGTAGGGCGTCTATTGTCTTACGCTAAACATACTTCTAAGAACTAATCAGCCTAATGACAGGTAACACAGCAATGCTAAAACAATAGAGAGGTGATTAAGCTTATCAGTTTAGCAGTTCTCAGTGTACCTAATTATTAAATTAAACCTTTTTACGAAGTAAAGCACAAATTCAGGTAACACCTCTAATGATGACAAAAGGATAATTATAACACTAAATGTTTCCAAAAAAACTGGGTTCTGTTGTATCTTCTGATACTATTGTTATTGGAATTTATGAAATTCGTACTATTGTATAGGTATTGTAGGAAATCTTTTGTTAATGCCAATCTTAACTAAATATTGTTTGTCTGAAGAAGAATTTGCAATGCAGGTAGGTAATCGTCGCTGAGCCTGCAAAATCTGCTATAGGAAAAAAACCCAACTTTAAAGGAGAAGCAAAAACTGTTTTTTTCCCAAACTGATAACAACATTTTGAAACTAAGTACGCAGAAAATTTAACTTTATGTCGGGACCTCGGGACATCCATATTTCTTTTGCTTTTTTCTACGGTATAACAGGTATTAGGATTTTTTAAAGTGAATTTGGGCACATTCCGAATTTTTTTGGGTCATAAATTCCGCTATGTTACTTTTCGTCACATGATGGATTTATGCTTCTACTAGATAAATAATTATCATTGTTGGTCTTCCTAGAACACTTAGCGGATTTACCAAACTATTTTAAAATAATAAACCTGCTATGTGTAATATCGAAGCGCAAAACAAAAATACGTTATGTGTCTTCTGCACACATAGAGGCATTTTCAAGTCCCGTTTTGGCCAAAATTATGTAGTTTTCAGCTACGAGTATGTAGCTGATTTGGCTATCTTCTTAACCAAATAAATTACTAGTAAATGGATTTTATAGGCGCACGTGACTTGAGAAGTAGGTATATACAGGGTTATTTGTAAAACACCAACAACCTCTCAGGAATATAATATGTTACTAACATCATAATCAACAACTTTTGTTCTATGACTTTTAAAAATTCATCATATTTTAGTTCATCAGATTTTCATACGAAAATAAAAATATTTAAATTGAACGCTCTAAAGCGCCCCCGCCGCCCTAACCCCGCTCCCCTCGTTATTTTACAATCGCTTTCTTTTGCTTCGCATACACTTCGTAACATTTAGACCGTTCAATTCAAATATTTTTATTTTTGTATGAAAATCTGATGACCTAAAATATGATGAATTTTTAAAATTCATAGAACAAAAGTTGTTGATTATGATGTTATTAACATAGTCCTGAGAGGTTGTCAGTGTTTTACAAATAACCCTGTATATTATATAAAATAGCATTTAAAACCGATTTAAAAAAAAACATAATGGATTTTGCAGGAGCAGCGACGTTATATAATAAAATAATAAGTGATCCACAGTTAAAACTCGTCTGTTCTACCTATATTTACTGTGTTTATTATGCTTTGATGAGAGAAAGGATGAAAAGGGTTTACTAAATAATTAATAAAACACGTATGTAAGCTGAAATGCTGTCCTTTATGGAATTATATAATGTCACATGGTACATACTAAGCACGTGGCCTTTTGCGTTTCAGACAACCATTATACAAAATGGCGTGATGCTGTAGATGTATTTTCTACTGCCCGGTTACGTAGAAATGGCCCGCAAGATCTACAAGCAGTCGAATAGAAGAAAAAAACCTAGTAAAAAACATTTTTAAAAAGAAGTATTTATTTAAATCTTCTAACAAGAAGAAAATAAACTTTGGGTTTGATTTAATTTAATAGTACACTATGATATAAGTGTTCTATCTTGGTCATTACGGTCGAGGCGGTATTGTGCGAGCGAGCCGCAGGCGAGTGCGATAAGTGAGCCGAGACTGTAATGATCAATGCACACGCGTATCATACGACGTTTTTCAACACACTTGCAAGGAAAAATACAGACATGTATTGTTATTAACTTTAAATTATTGAAACAATTAGTGATAGTCCAATTCTCAAAATGATACCGAACAGTTTTTGTTTGCATTTTTACAGTTTGTGTTATGGTATTGGTATATCAATATCATTTTTGGCCTTAACCGTGCTTTTTAACATGGAATAGATATACCAAAGCGAGTTGTGCTTGTATTTATTTGCCAGTTCATTGAAGTATGCTAAAAATACGTTCTCAGAAAATGACTGGGCATTTTTGCTGATTTTCCATTGTATGAAAGTTTCGTAAGCGGCTAGGTATTTCTCCCTAGATTTTGGTGGCAACTGACTATCACATGCGCTTCGTGCCTCTATTAGTATTTCCGGCGGCGTCAAATCTACGTATTGCTCTTGTTCCCTACTTAAAGTCGACATTTTTGATAATAATCAATCACACAGCGAAAACGTTAACAAATATTTATGGAAAATGGCGTGCAACTTTCTCGTGCTTTTTTTTCTTTTCGCACCGCGCCAGCGATGCGCGCGCTGTTTGGAGCAAGGGCACGAATAAAATCGACATACAGCCATTATAAAAAATATAATACAGTGAATATTTTCATATTTATAACATAACTTATTATGAATAATTTGATAAAATTAAATGTTTATCATCATATTTTAATTAACACAGTTTATTTATTCAGTTTTTTAACAAAAAAGTGTACTATTTTTTAGGGATAAAAACGCTTTGCTCAGATTGAAAAAAAAAATGTAAAGTAAAATTCATAGACGTATATCATTAATCTGTGACATTTTACCGGACTAATTCGCAATAAGCTACATTACGAACCTAAAAGCGGTCCAATAGGAGCCACTTTATGAACAAGTGTGTTGAAAAGTTTATTTCCTTCTTATTAGAGCATTTAAATAAAAACTTGTTTGTAAAAATGTTTTCTTTTACTATTAATTTATTGTTTATAGAATAATGCAGCAACGCGTTCAAGAGCTACTGGACATCGTGCAGAGTTCGTCAAGTGATGACGAAAGTCATTCCTTGGTGAAGAACCAGGCGCAAGTACAAACGCCACGGCCTAGAGGTAAGAAACGCGTTCAGAGGTATTGTTGGTTACCAAAATACCGGATACCGGAAATAAGGAGTAGTGTTAGTTAAATAGTAAGAAAATTCATATCTTTGATGTAAAAGAATCAATCAATGGTTGTGATTTTTTTTTAATAATTAATCATTGCTATTGCCATACATCCGATTCATCATCTAAAAAAATTATAAAAACTATTGAGAAATAGAATCAAAATCATTTATAAAAGTTTTCTGTAAAATATTGTTTCCGTTTATTAATATGATTTATTATTTTCCAACAACTTGCTTGTAAAATGGTTCTTATTGCATCGCTTTAAGGTGCATAATGCAGCTTATTAAACGCGCGCGCTTTTTACTTTATATTACTGCACTATAGTCTGTTTTATTTTAACAAACGAGTACTGAAAATTTTGACTGCGTTTCTATTGGTCCACGTAATCAACATAAAGTCAAAACATCAAATCAAAACAAGAACAAAGGCGTTGGCCCCACCCCCACAAATGACCCATCTCATTCTGTCAATATCGGAAATGTGCGAGAGACATACTCAGTACTTGTTTGTTAAAAAAAACAGACTATAGTGCAATTTACTTTTTTTTAAATCTTAGTAAAGCGTTTTTATTTCTAAAAAATAGTAAACATTTTGTGAATAAATAAACTGTGTTGTTTAAAATATGATAAATAAACGTTTCATTTCATTAAATTATTTATTTTTGTCAACAAATTAATATAAATTTAGTTATAAACACAAAAATAGTCTGTTTTTTTATATTAGGCTGTTTGCCCTTTTATCTTTCACCTGCACGCGCATAGCTAGCTCGGCCACAGGCACAGGGGGTGACAAAAACCGGCCAAGTGCGAGTTGGACTCGCGCACGAAGCGTTCCGTACCATTATCTATAAAAACGGCATAAAAAACACATTTGTTGTATGGGATTCCCCCTTAAATGTTTGTTTTATTTTAATTTAATTATTTATTTTTAAAGTGAATATATAACTAAATATTCTGTGAATGTTTCAAGCGTCAACCTGCCGCCGTTATCAATATCGAGGAAAAACGAGCATAAAAATCAGTTTGTTGTATGGGAGCCCCCTTAAATATTTATTTTATTCTGTTTTTTAGTATTTGTTGTTATAGCGGCAACAGAAATACATCATCTTTGAAAATTTCAACTGTCTAACTATCACGGTTCAGGAGATACAGCCTGGTGACAGACGGACGGACGGACAGCGGAGTCTTAGTAATAGGGTCCCGTTTTATCCTTTGGGTACGGAACCCTAAAAAGAAATACACGCGCCATTTTTCACAAATACTTATCAAACTGCCTCGTTCACACTGCTGACCGTGAAGTTCTGGGTTCAACTTCAGGTTGGGCAGTGTTATTGGGTTTTTCCGTGTAAAATTCCTCAGTAATGTTACTGGGATGTCCCGGAGTTTGGGATTTGTGCCCGGTTGATGGCAATAGGTTCGTCCCCTATTACATGGGATTTAAACATAACAGCGAAATGCGGGTGTTCTGCCCAACCCTTCGAGAAATACAGGGGTGATGTTGTTTTAATTATCAAAATAACCAACTTAGCTTGTTAGTATCATAGATACCTAAATTCTGCTTTTTTCCACGCAAGTGTGTTGAAAAACGTCGTATGAAACCAGGGCCGGATTGGGACCTAAAATCGGTCCGGGCATTTGAGAGACGGTCGGCCCAAGCGATTAAACGAACGACGTTTTGTTTTTTTAGACGCTACCCTCAGTCTTTCTCCTGTATCTTGGGTGCATTTACAAATATAAACAATTTCCGGCTTCTTTTTCAAGCGATAGGCAATAGTTGGACGACCATTTTTTTTTTTACTTTCCCCTCTCTCTTTCGATTTCTCCGACTGTGTTGACCGACTCATCAGACCACACCGGCCCATCAGGCATTTGCTCGATTTGCCTGTATGGCCAGTCCGGGCCTGTATGAAACGCATGTGCGTTGATCATTACAGTCTCGGCTCGCCTGCAGCTCGCGGTTAATACCTCCTTTAGTGTAATGACCAACATAGCACACTTGTATAATAATGTACTATTATAGAGCATCTATAATACTGGGTTATTGATTATTATGATCTAGTTTGAGAGTTACCAATAATTTAACTATTATTTAGCAACTACGGGACATTGTCTGAAGTTGCTGGAGACATGAATATAATGTTTGAAAACGCAAAACATTACAACGTGCCATCTTCCAGGTTGTACAAAGATGCTGTCAAGTTGCAAAGGTTACTATTTATGCTAGGTATTTATATTGTGATTGGCAGAGCCATCTTAGGCTATGCAGGGGCCCTTGGGCACAGAGAATTTCGGCCCCTTTTGGAAAGCCAAAAAGAACGTGAATAACATCAGAATGTACTTTTGTTCAGTGACATAATTGGTTATTACATTGACACTAACTTGTAGTTCAAGTTGTTTTAATAATATGGTAGTGAAAAGTTACAAAGTCTGAAGTTAGCAGCAATTTGTCTCAAATTAAAGAAAACTTCTGCTGAGCAACGTTTTGCTGTGCCACCCTAGTTATCTGAGTGCTTTGTTAATGATGCGTTGAACTAAGAAACCGATGTGTTTTTTTAAAATGGATTTATTGAAAAATACATGGTTGCACTGGGTTTCGGCATTTCGAGGCCCACTTCAGACCGGGGGCCCTGGGCTCGTGCCCCACGTGCCCTTATGGTAAAGACGGAACTGGTGATTGGGGGTGTGTAGAATTCTTAACTAATTAGGGGGTCGCCGTCTTGCCGATAACTGTTTGCTGGGTGACTCTAAACTACGACAACAAAGTGTTGGCGGCTGACTTACGGAGGTACCATAGGTTACCATGGTGGTACGTACTTTCCGCAGGTACTACCGATCAATATTTTTTTAAGTGCGGCTTTGCGTTTGATGATTGAGTTTGTAAGCTAAAAAGTATCGTACAAACAGCATTGAGCAAGCAGTTTGTCTATGCCTCATCCTTGGTATATTATAGGTATGACACGCGCTGATGTGAACTCAAGATATACCTAAATATCACTGAAGTTGAAAAGATTTACATATGCGGCCCATCACTCTGTGTTCATCAAGCCGCTTGTTCAGATAGTAACTATTGGTTAGTACCAATAGTAAAAGATTTTTTACAGCTATCGTCGCTTTTCTAACTTAGATATTTAGTCAGAAACGCGTTGATATAAACGTATAAAGAATAAAAAAAACTAGAGTTATAAAAAGGTTTTATTTACTACAATTATTTGGCATACACAACAGCTTATTATATCTTAAGACTAATAATAAATATGCATACTTACACACCTTAGGATTATGACTATTAAAAATTACAAATAAATATAAACAGCACACAAAAATAAATATTACAAAAAACAAATACACATTAACATAAAGACATAGAAGTTTATTATTGAACATTATTATTTAAGAATAATTAGGTTATTAACTTTTTTTGATAAATGATAAATAAGCTTAAGTAGTAATAAGGTAGTAAAAAGCTAAACTACACTGGCCTGCAAATATAAGTATCACACTTTTAAAATTTCAATTTTTTCTAAACTATAGAAGTTAGAGATTTAAAATAAAAAACGTTTTATAGCTATTTTTATCAGCTTTCTTTGAAACTATAGTAACAAAGTTAAACTCTTTTTTGAGCCCTTTTTGTTTCGAAAATATATCTTGTGTACTTAAAAGTTATTGCAATTTTAAAAGTGTGATACTTATTTTTGCAGGCCAGTATAGTATATAAAACAATTGACATAATTGTAATCAAAACTTTTATGAAACGTACATATAAAGTTTATGTGTAGAACCACAACATAATATACAAAATCACATATTTACAGATAGGTACATATTTTTTATACATATATTTACATGCACATATTTTAATAGTACAGAAAATAATGTTAAAATTAAATGTTCTTCATTTTATAATGAACGAGAGTGTCAGTAGAATTTTCTAATAAATATTGTTTTGTATCGCTGTATGATAGTGATATTTTGTTAATTTTCTGAGTATAAATTAGCGTGTTTAATTGATTTAAATCTTAACATTTCACTATATGTACCTACTTAATTTTCTTTTCGAATAAACATGTTTTATATTGGGGATAGTCAAAGGTATCAAAGTAATATTCTAAGTTTTCTTTGATATCATTAAAAAAATATCGGTAAATAATTGACAAATTAATATACAAAATCCGTGGGAAATGGATTTGTTAAATAAAACTTTAGTTTTCTTTGATTGTACCGCAACTAAATTTTCGGAAAATATGTAAAGACTGAAATTCAGGTTTTGCTATCAAAGATTCCTTAGGTTTTCCCACGATTCAACCAGTGGTTGACTGACTTAACGTTTACTCGTTTGTTTACATTTCCCATTGTTTTACCAAAAACTGAATTGTTCATAAGTTTAAAAAAATGTTTTTCAAATTCTGAGGTTGTCAACGAACTTATGTTTGTTTAAATCTATGTTACTTTTAAACCACACCGATTGTTCAAATTTAAGAATTGTATGATCTTTAAGTAATCGTAGACTTATTTTAAACATTTTGGGATTCGTCTTCGATCTTTACTAGCTCCCAAACATAATGGTTTCAGGACAAAAGGGTAAATCTGAGTGAAAATCGTGTAAGTTGTTCGGATATTCTAAATCTACATCTAACTCCGGTCACTCACATTCGCGCAAACATTCGTACATTGTACGAATGTTTTCCGTTTTGTATGGAAAATGTTCGCATAGTTACTACGAATGCCAGTCCCACACTTGTGGGTTCGCGTATTCGTGCGAATGTGAGTGACCCGCATACAATAAAACCGTGTTCGGCATCGTCGGGGATGTTTAAATAAGTATTTACATCTACCCATTCAAATTCACCGGTTGGGAGACATTGGCACATAGCCCAACCGTAAAGGTTATTTGCATCTAGATACATCAGAAAGGACGATGCTGTACTAGGATCATATTCTGGCATAAACAAGGTATTTGCTTTTACATGTCGGTTACTACATTGAGATATACCACCATTACCACCCCTAATATTGTTCGCAATAAAAGCAATTTTGTTGATATCCGTCAGAAGGTCTGAATCAATTTTAGCTAACTTGATACACATCTGCGCGAAAAAACTTTATTAGGACCGCGGATTTACTTTATTACATACCTACTCACCACACCGGGAATTGCGACCATTACAATATGTTTTAGGCGACGCTGGCTCAGAAAAAATAATCTTGAGGTAGGTAGGCAAATAAGTAAGTACTTATTTGTTTATTTTTTTAGGGGGAAACAAACTAATTTTACATAAAAAAGGTACAATAAAGAAAACTTATAAATACAATATGACTTAACTGTAGTTAAAATCTAAGCACTCTTATATTTCCTTATCAGTCCCCATAAAATATTTAACATAATCGTCTTTTGATGCCAACTGTGTTGTGATATCAAATATGACATCTTACATACTTTGCACATGTTCATCTTCCTCGACTTCAGCGTAGTATTTCATACGGACGTCTGCATGTTTCCATTGGTCCATAGGTGCGATATTTGTAATTTTGTTGCCATCATATACTTCAATTTTTATCAGATGTGAAGCATAGTTACCATCCTCTTTATTGGAATTAATGTATTGTACTCCACCGTTTGATAATTGACCAACATTCGACGACTTTTTAGCGAGCGTCTTCTTCTTTTTTAGTTTTTCAAAAAAGTAATTAATGCTATTATTGCATATTTTAGATATTGCCTGTTTCACTTTAAAGGCAAGTGTATCTTGCTCATCACTGGGCTCGTCGTGGTTCTCTGAATAGTAATAACTCTTGAAAGTATTTCAGTAGGTATTATCTTTAATACCTTGCTGGGTAGAGCGGGCGCTGGTGTAGTTGATCTTGAGATCACTACATAGCTTAGATACACCGTCAACTTCGCTTTGTTGTATAGAGCGTTGCACAATACTATTCACGTGTAGTGTTCTTGACTTTCTTCCAAATAAAGACGACAAACTCGTTTTGATTTCTGCCGCTTCTCAAGCAAAAATACACATGTTCTATTTTGACGGCTGTTGTATTTTCAATTGTATAGAGCGTCGCACAATACTATTCACGTGTAGTGTTCTTGACTTTCTTCTGAATAAAGACGGCAACCTTGCTTCGATTTCTGCCACTTCACAAGCAAAAAGACACATGTTCTATTTTGACGGCTGTAGTAATTTCACTTCAATACAGCGCCGCACAATACTATTCACGTGTAGTGTTCTTGACTTTCTTCCAAATAAAGACGACAAACTTATTTTGATTTCTGCCGCTTCTCAAGCAAGCGGGGTGGCACAATATTGTTCACACACTGTATTCTTGAGTTTCTTCTGAATAAAAATGAGTTCTATTTACAAACACTTGCACTGAACGACCCAATGGTTATGATCGAATAAGCGGACTGTTTCTTGAATGTTGCAAACATTGCTGAAGTTCATAGAGGGTGGTGGCAGAAGCTTTTTGTCGATACCTGAAACAATATGTAGGCTATAAATAGGAATTATATACTATTTGTCAATCAGGACATACAAGGTGTAAAAAGAACCTTCACGAAGCCGTCAACCATGCATTCAGTACATCAAACTAAGTAACCCTACGCAAAAATTGTCGCTGGGAAACGACTTTTTTTTTTTGGGCGAAAAATTTCGTTTTACTGTAAAGCTCAATGTAACGCACTCAAAACACTGTGCTGATAGGTGCAATGAGTAGTAAACGGGTAATGGAGGTATTTCAAGTACATTTGCAACCTTCAAAACTAGTATTTAAATAAAAGTCGTGAAAAAGCTGGAACTTTGACCTCCAATATCTCCGTAACTAGAAGGTTCCCAGGCATAGTCCAGAACAAAAAAAATATCGCAATGACGTGGAGAATAAGAAGTGCCTTTCGGCTTCGTTAAGGGTCTATTTACACAGTTTATAAAATACAGGGTGAACTTGTATTCGACATAATTATATTTCTTCTAAGGCGTAGTGTTTTTTCGTTCCTATATGCAACTAATTTACCCCATGTGGGCCGAAAGTTTTAAACATTACTCAAATTGAATTGAAATTATTTAACAATTGCAAAAGTTGCTTACCTTTGCAAATCTCTTAGCTCGCAAACATTCACTACAGACTTGATATTTAAATTGTACACTTTTCTTAAACTTGAGTTCACACACTTAAGACTTGTTACCCCTTAGGAGCACAATCACAGACTGATTTAAAATTTAATTTTTCGGTCTATTTATAGGCAGCCTAGTAATGGTTGAGTAGGGCGTCTATTGTCTTACGCTAAACATACTTCTAAGAACTAATCAGCCTAATGACAGGTAACACAGCAGTGCTAAGAAAATAGAGAGGTGATTAAGCTTATCAGTTTAGCAGTTCTCAGTGTAATTGTAAAATTAAACCTTTTTATGAAGTAAAGCACAAATTCAGGGAACACCTCTAATGATGACAATAGGATAATTATAACACTAACGGTTTCCAAGAAAATTTGGGTTCTGTTGTATTATCTGATAATTACAATTTATGAAATTGGTACTATAGTATATTGTAGGAAATCTTTTGTTAATGCTAATCCTAACTAATATTTTTGTATGAAGAATTTGCAAGGCAGCTTCTATAAGTCTTCCACAGTTAAAACTCGTCTGTTCTACCTATATTTACTGTGTTTATTATGCTTTGATGAGAGAAAGGATGAAAAGAGTTTTTTAAAAGAAATAAATAACGCGTATATAGGTGGAAATGCTGTCCCATGAGGACTTATAAAACGCCACATGGTACATACTAAGCACGTGGCGTTTTGTCGTTTCTGCCAACCATCATACAAATGGCGTGATGCTGTAGATGTATTTCTATATTTTTATAATTATTCGTAAGTATATATTTTTACAAGATTTTATTTAACTTGACCTGTTAGGTAGTAAGTTAGTGTGGGATTGATTTACCTTAGTAAAAGAATACACTAAGTTGATCTTGACAGAAGTAATTCTAAGAAAAAAATAATTTATTTCATAAAATAAATTTACATAGGTAAATCTCGCGACATGCTTTTATATTATATAAATTCTATAATGTAATAAATTGATGGGTAGGTAGGTATGTTTGATTTAATTTAAAGTGTATTTCTTCTTTTTATAGCATTTAAATAAAAGCTTGTTTTTAAAAATCTTTTTTTAGTATTAATTTATTGTTTATAGAATAATGCAGCAACGCGTTCAAGAGCTACTGGACATCGTGCAGAGTTCGTCAAGTGATGACGAAAGCCTTTCCTCGGTGAAGAACCAGGCGCAAATACAAACACCACGGTCTAGAGGTAAGAAACGCGTTCAGAGGTATTGATGGTTACCGAAATACTGGATACCGGAAATAGTAGTACCTACCTAATAGTTAAATAGTAAGAAGATTCATAATCTATGATGTAAAAAAATCAATCAATGATTGCAATGAAACGCATTTAATGTATGAGAGTATATTTTGTACAGCTTCACGTATCTTCAATAATATCCCGGGGCCTACTAGAATAATGTACCTACCTATGATCCACAATAAAGATATTGATTGATTGATATTTTTGATGTGAAACATCTAATACGGATGTGAGAGCGGCTGTTGTGTGGCGACGCTCGCGATGGCCAAGAATCTTTCCTTGCTAAGGTCTGACGTCATATTTATTATATGACGTCAGACAGTTTTTTTTTTGCTATATTCATTGATGTAAATTGCTTGTCGAGTACATTCGAACAAAGCAGGTCGTATCGTAATTTACAAGTGGAGCACTGCAAGTATTCTTTGCTTTTAATTGTATTCATACAACCAGCACAGTCGTTGTTAGCCATTATTTTTAGTAATTTATTTCTTAGATGTTAACAAATTTCAAAAAGACATCGTGCTGTGGTACGGGGTCTCGCGACACTCCGTGCAACTCGCCTCTTGAACGTTGAGAATGATTACGAAATTCTCTAATCGAAAGTCTCTATCCTATTTCCAAAGTTATTAGTTATTTGAAGACACGTTTGGTGCAGTGGCTGAGCGATCGGCTTCTGCGCTACGGGTCGTGGGTTCGATTCCCGCACGGAACAAATATGTGTATGGCCTACAGATAGTTGTTCCGGGTCTGGATGTTTGTGCATGTGAAGATTTGTGTCTGTAAACGCACTCACGATACAGGAGAAATCCAAGTGTGGGGCACTGTTTCTTTAAAAAAAAAGAGAACAAAAAGAAAAGATTAATTTCAAATGTAAAAATCTTTGCAAGATTGACTCATTTGTTACACATTCCATGCAGATTCCTTATTTTTTTACAAATGAGTTTCGATGTTTCACATCTGCGTCCCGCAACGGCTTAATTTTTTTTAAATTATCGTGGTTTTGTAATTCATCATCATCTATAAAAATTATAAAAACGATTAAAGAATATAATCTAAGTCATTTATAAAAGTTTAAAAAAAATATTGTTGCAGTTTGTCAATATGATTTTTTATTTTGTAGAACATCTATAACATGTAAGGGAAGTAAGCGAAGCGAGGTAGCCTCGTAAAAAATTAGGATGAGAGACTCTTTGTCATAAAATTTAAGTACCTATTAATAAATCACGATCCTGTTTTATTTTAACTTTTTTTTGTTAGTAGGACGTAAGGTTGTCATTTTTACGTTCAGTTCTATTCAATACACAATTCCTTGGGTAAACCTGTCGAAAAAAATGATTCACCGATGTTGATTTTTATTGATAACTAGTGGCCAGTCCCGGCTTCGCACAGGTGGACATTTTTCCCGTTTTTGCAACATTTTTCACTTATGCTCCACTCCTATTGGTCGTAGCGTGATGTTATATAGCCTATAACCTTCCTCGATAAATGGACTATCCAACACAAAAATATTTTTTCAATTCCAACCAGTAGTTTCTGAGATTAGCGCGTTCAAACAAACAAACTCTTCAGCTTTATAATATTAGTATAGATTTAAAAATAAATGATATGTAATTATAGATTCACGCCCTTACTATTGTAATTTTTGCATGCCTAATTTAAGGTAGATTGTACAAGGATCACTATGTTTATTTTTTAACAATCTATTTTTATGTACCTATTAGAATCTATGCAAATAAAGTTTTATTCTATTCTATTCTAGAAGAGTGGGTTATTGACTGTTATGATCTAGATTGAGAGTCACCAATAATTTGACTATTATTTAACAACTATTAAAAATAATATTTTTGGTGTTTTTCTGTTCTATGTGTATTATGCCTTATGGTATCAGTTTTGTTACACCGATTCTCAGTTTCGTTACCTATCAGTTTAGTTACAAATTTAAAATATACACAATTTCTGAGTATGACCCATTTATGTTAGGTACCTACTGTGGTTGGGGGTGTGTAGAATTCTTAACTAATTCAGGTGTTGCCGTGTTGCCTCATTTTGCGGCTAACTGTTCACTGGGTGACTAAGCTATGACAGCAACGTTTTGGCGGCTGATTTACGGTGGTACCATAGATTACTATGGTGGTACCTCGGACCTCGTAAACGAAATCAAGTAATTCCTTCAAACCTCGTGATGTACTGCTGACATAGATTTACCCAGAACGGGATCATTTTGAATTCAATAAAAAAAATATTACAAGAAGTAAACATGTCATGTCTGTGTTCTTCACGTGAGGCATTTTAGCGCCCCGAGCGAATTGCGCGGCTATTGCTCGCCACGCAGTCATTTAACTCGGAGCGCTAAAATTCCTCACGTGAAGAACACATGTTTACTTTTTGTAAAAAAAAAATGTATTGATTCCAAATGTATCCCTTGCAGGGTTAATTTAAGTCAGCAGTACCTACATCACGAGGTTTGAAGGAATTACATGATTACGTTTACACCCTGTAGGTACAATGTAATTATTATTTTATTATTCAGCCATGATCATCCCACTGCAGGGCAAAGGCCTCCCTACCCTCCTTCCACTCGTCTCGGTTTAAGGTTTCTGCGGCCAGTCCTTCCAATAGGTGTCTAGTTCGTCCCGCCATCTCCTTCTGGGCCTGCCGCGACGTCGTCTGATGTTGTGACTCAGTGATGAGTTTCGTCCACAACTCGGCCGACATGCGGCACACGTGACCAGCCTAGTTGCATTTTAAGCTTTCGGCTTTCTGACCAACATCGGCGATGTGAGTGTTGCATTACACTAGTATTCCTTATACAAGGTTAGTCGGAAAGGGGGTACTAAGCCGAAAGGGTGTTAAAGTACCCACAATAAGGGATAACTTTTGTTCTACAACTTTCCCCAAAACTCGATAGTTTAAGAGAAATAGCTTTTCAAATATTTCGTAAAAAATATGCTAAAATATATCTGTCCATAGCTATGATCAGCTGTTTTTACAATTTAGGTCATATTTAAGGTCACGGATTAAAAAAAAAATTTCTGAATTCATAGGTAACTAAAGCAAGTATGTTTTTTTTAAACAAAAACTAAAATAAAAATCTTTCTTCATGCAAATATAAATGATCGAATTTTGAAATTTTAACACTTGCTTTAAAATAGTCATCAGTGATACTTTACGTGGCCCGCGGCTTATTACCCCCTTTCCGAACCTTGTATACGGTCTGATTATATATTACTATACTCTTTGGGTCTGATAACCGGAATTGAGACTGCGCTCCATGGCTCGCTGGCAAACCCCAAGTGCGGACTTCTGATGTTTTGTCAAAGACCAAGTCTGAGCACTGCCACCGTAGGTGAGGAAGTACAATGTATAAAGAATAAAAAAAACTGGAGATAAAAACGGTTTTATTTATTTATAATATTAGAATACAAGGCGCTGTTATTAAAACAAGATTATACAATTATTTGGGATTCACAACAGCTTATCTTAACACTGTATAAATAATATAAATATGTATACTTGCATACATTAGGAATAGGATTATGACTATTAATAAAAATTTAAACTAAATATAAACAGCACACAAAAATAAATATTACAAAAAACAAAAGCAAATACACAGTAACTAAAGACATGGAAGATTATAATTGGAGATTAATTAGGTTATTAACTTTTTGATAAATAAACATTTAAATGATAAATGCATTTTTTTACAAAACGTCGTAAACCACATTGTTTTCTGTTTTAATTGGTAAGGAGTTCAACTATGTCCTCGTACTAGCAGAGAACAGTGAAGTATTGTAGTGATTGTAGTGAAGTTTTGAAGTAGTTAAACTGTTGAATAATGGCTGTAAGTATGCTCTTAATAAGTTTGTGTCTCATTTACTGTTGATAATTATGTTTAAATTTATGTAAGTATTCATCATGTTCTTACGCTCGTGCCTAAACCAATTTTTAATATACCGCTTTCAAATTGTTTCATTTCTCTGAAAATACTATCAAGACTTATTATTGTTCAGAGAATCACGACGAACCCAGTGATGACGAAGGTACACTTGTCTTCAAAGTGAAACAGGCAATAACTAAAATATCAAATAATAGCATTGATGATTTTTTGAAAAACCAATAAAGAAGAAGAAGCTCGCTAAAAAGTCATCGAGTGTTGGTCGATCATCAAACGGCGGAGTACAATACATTAATTCAATAAAGAAGATGGTTACTATACTTCATATCTGATAATAATTGATGTATATGATGGCAACAAAATTACACGGAGGAAGGTATGGACCACTGGAAACATGCAGACGTCCGTGTGAAATACTACGCTGAAGTAGAGGAAGATGAACATGTGCAAAGTGTGAAATATGTCATATTTAATAACACAACACGGCATGAAAATACGACTGTGTTAAATATTTTATAGAGACTGATATGATAAGTAAGTATAAGAGAGCTTAGATTTTAACTACAATTAAGTCATATTATAGTATTTATAAGTTTTCTCTATTGTATCCTTTTTTTATTATGTAAAAGTTGTTTGTTTCCCTAACAGATTATCAAATTCGTCTTTATTCAGGAGAAAGTCAAGAACACTACATGTGGATAATATTGTGCGATGCTCTATACAAATGAAAGGACACCATGGTGAACCCCGCCCCGGGTGCGTCCTCCTCCCAAGTCCCGATTTCCTTACTGAAGGCCAGTCGTCCCCCTACCCCCCGAACCGCTTGCTTGAAACCCTCGGTTTCGAGGAAAGGGCCCGCACCTCCGCCTTTTTTATCGAGGACAAAGCGAAGTGGGCCGTTGTGTTTAAGCTACGCCCGCTCTACCCAGCAGGATATCAAAGATAAGAAGGATAAGAAAGAGTTATTATTATTCAGACAACCACGACGAACCCAGTGATGAGGAAGGTACACTTGTCTTCAAAGTGAAACAGGCAATATATAAAATACCGAATAATAGCATTGATGACTTTTTTGAAACACTAAAAAAGAAGAAGAATCTCGCTAAAAAACGTCGAGTGTTGGTCGACACTCAAACGGTGGAGTACAATACATTAATTCCTATAAAGAGGATGGTAACTATGCTTCACATCTGATAAAAATTGAAGTATATGATGTCAACAAAATTACAAATATCGCGCCGGCCTATGGACCAATGGAAACATGTAGACGTCCGTGTGAAATACTACACTGAAGTAGAGCAAGATGAACATGTGGAAAGTATGAAAGATGTCATATTTAGTATCACAAAATAGTTAGCATCAAAAGACGATTGTGTTAAATATGTTACAGAGACTGATAAGTAAATACAAGAGTGCTTAGGAACTGATCGAGCTTGTTTAAGATATCGAATCATTGGATCTGATGTCATCAGACTGCGATCAAGAACTCTACGGGCTCTGTTAGGAAATAGAACAAGATCATTTTGAAATGTGAGTCATATCTAGTCTATTGTGTTATAAAATAACTTGTTGACACATGTTTCGTTGGTTCAAGAAACAGGGGGCTGGAATTTTTGGGTGTTTATGGTAGTAATGTCATGATTTTAAATCATGTTTGTTTCTTTCAATCGTATTTGACAACAACAGAAAATGTATCGCAGTTTCGATTTTGATAGTTTATCTCAGGTGAGATAGCAAGTTTGCGTAAAAAACTAATTCGATTTTCATTTACTGTATTTCTAATGTATTACCGGAGTCAATGTTGCGAGATCTTGATATTACCCCATGTAAAGGACATAAAATCATAGCATATTGTTTACGATGTAAGGACCATGTTAGTATTTCAAGAGTAATAGAACACTAGCTTTGTTGTATTTGTTGAATTTCGTTAATGTTTTTCGTTTTTATTTTTCAAACAGATCTATACAACTTGGAGGAGGTATATAGAAAAGACCAGCGGCGATGGAGTTGATAGAAGAGGAATCAGCAAAGAAGAGGATGAAACATCTTAAAACCCCTTCAATTTTAACATCGTCGGCGCCTACCATTGAAAATGTAAGTACAGGAAATAGTGATAAAACTGAATGTTCAGTATGTTACATATCTGTATCGAGAAAATATTTGGGTAACCATTTAAAGAGTAATTAATACTTATACAATCAATGTTTTAAGATCTGATAAAGAATTTGCAAACGTTCAAATAATTTAAAGTGCATTCGGCAATAGAATTCTTACTAACAGAATAAAATCCGATATAAATTCTGAACAACCGTTTGAAACACTTTAATTATTTTTACAAAATATTAAAGACTTAACATATAAATTACTAGAACGATCTATTATAGAACACTTTGTTGTAAAAGTTAATTTCATTCTAAATGCGGACTTTATACAAGAAACTAAAAACCTATTGAATACGTTTGACTTTCAAAATTCCAATTATGTCGTTTGCCGAGGGAATGATACAGAAAATATTTTTTCATCTATTGTTACTGAAATAACAAACAAAATTTCAAATCTTGAAAAAAAAAATATAATATAAAATAAAATGGAGTTTAGTCAAAATAAAACACTCATGTGTATTGTGTGTATGTGTTCCTATTATTTTAGATGTAGATTTAAAATATCCAAACAACTTAAACGATTTTTACTCATATTTGCCTTTTTGTCCTGAAAACATGTTTGGGTGATAGTAAAGATCGAAAACAGATCCCAAATTTAAATGATAAAAAAACTGTGTTATTCATTACCTGTAGGAGTCTTAAACAATGTTTAAAAAAAGGTCTAAGATTACTTAACGTTCACAGAATTCTTAAATTTGAACAATCGACGTGGTTAAAAAGTAACATAGATTTAAACACACATGCGTTCGTTGACATTCTCAGATTTTGAAAAACATTTTTTTAACCTTATGAACAATTCAGTTTTTAGTATAACGATGGAAAATGTAAACAAACGAGTAAACGTTAAGTTACTCACCCACTGGTTGAATCGTGGGAAAACCCAAGGAATTCAATCTTTGATAGCAAAACCTGAATTTCAGTCTTTCAATATTTTCGGAAAATTTTGTTGTGGGGTAATTAATAAAATTTTGTTAAAGAAAACTAAAGTTTTATTTAACAAACCAATTTACCTCGGATTTTGTATATTAGATCTATTGAAAACGTTAATGTTTTAATGTCATTACGATTTCATGATAACAATATATCAAGATAATCGTAAACTAGGTACTCTATACGAACACTGACAGTTTAATTTATCAATAACTAGCGGACCCGGCAGACGTCGTTCTGCCCGGAAGATTTGGTGACATACCAACAGCAGCGCCACCAACCGGATCCAATTGTGTTTTCAAACCATCCAGGAACCCATTGAAATATACACACAAAATTTCATTCAAATCGGTCTAGCCGTTTAGGAGGAGTTAGGTGACAAACACACGTACAGAAGAATTAAGTGCATAGAATTCTTACTTAAAGAATAAAATCCGATTAAAATTCTGAACAACCGTTTGAAACACCCGAGTTACTTTTACAAAATATTAGAGACTAAAGATATAAATTACTAGAACGATCTATTATAGAACACTTTGTTGTGATAAAAAAAAGATACTGGATGGAGTCACAAAACAGATAGGTACAGTTTAAGTCAATCACATGTATGTACTTCACTTTTCATACCTACGCTCGGCGGTCGCTCTATCTATATATCTATCTCTCTCAAGCGCATGGCACTCGCGCTCGCACTCACTCGCACTCTAGTCCCAAACAGTCCGAGATATCGTGTCCGTAAGCAGCGTCTATGTGTGCGTTGCTCGAGCGCACTTGTATGTAGATTGACTTCTGTACCTATCTGTTTTGTGATAGCACTCACTAAAGACGAAAAGCAAAAACTCCCCCAAAAAAAACAAACAAATAAATAGGTACCTCAAGAACACTTTGACTGAGCCAGCGTCGCCTACTGTAATGGTCGCAATTACCGATGTGATGAGTAGATATGTAATAAAGTAAATCCACGGTCCTAATAAAGTTATTCGCACAGACGTGCATCATGTTACCTAAAATAAATTTAGAGCATCTGACGGATATCAACAAAGTTGCTTTTATTGCGAACAATATTAGGACACGTAAAAGCCACAAAAACACGCAAAAGCAAATAACTTGTTTATGGCAGAATATGATTCTAGTATAGCATCTTCCTTTCTGATGTAGCTAGATGTAAATAACCTTTACGGTTGGGTTATGTCCCAATGTCTCCCAACCGGTAAATTTGAATGGATAGATGTAAATACTGAATTTAACATCCCCGACGATGCCGAACACGGTTTTATTTTAGATGTAGATTTAGAATATCCAAACAACTTACACGATTCTCACTCAGATTTACCCTTTTATCTTGAAAACATAAGTTTGGGTGAAATGATAAATAAACTATGTTATTCATTATAGGAATCTTAAGCAATGTTGAAAAAAGTTCTACGATTAGTTAATGTTCATAGAAGTCTTAAATTTGAACAATCAACGCGGCTGAAAAGTTTGGAAGATAGATTTAAACACACACATGCGTTCGTTGGCAACGTCTGATTTTGAAAAAGATTTTTTTAAACTTATGAAGAATTCAGTTTTTGGTATAACGATGGAAAATGTAAAAAAACGAGTAAACGTTAAGTTAGTCAACCACGGGTTAAATCGTGGGAAAACCTAAGGTGTTCAATCTTTGATAGCATAGCCTGAATTTCAGTCTTTCAATATTTTCCGAAAATTTAACGGAAGAACACTAAAGTTTTATTTAACAAACCAATTTAACTCAGATTTTGTATATAAGATGTATCGAAAACGGTAATGTATCAATTTCATTACGATTTCATGAAAACAAAATATCAAGATAATCTTAAACTACTTCATAGTCAAATTGTTACAATAGAACTAATAAATTAAAGACGCTTTACAGGATCCTCAAATAAAAAAAACGTGCTTACCACCAACGTGTCAAACAGACAATAGGCTGCTTGTTGTAGGCAACCCAAATGCTTACAATAGCATTCACAAAAGACGATAAGCAAAAACCCCAAAAAAAAAACAAACAAATAAGTAGGTACCTCAAGAACACTGTCTGAGCCAGCGTCGCCTACAACATATTGTAATGGTCGCAATTCCCGATGTGAGGAGTAGGTATGTAATAAAGTAAATCCACAGTCCTAATACAGTTAATTCGCGGATGTAATAAAGTAAATCCGCGGTAGTAAAGTTTATTCGCGCAGATGTGTATCCTGTTAGCTGAAATAAATTTCGAGCTTCTGACGGATATCAACAAAATTGCTTTTATTGCGAACAATATTAGGGGTGGTATATCTCAATGTAGTAACAGACACACAAAAGCAAATGACTTGTTTATGGCAGAATATGATTGTAGTATACGATCTTTCTTTCTGATGTATCTTGATGCAGATAACCTTTACGTTTGAGATATGGGTACGTCCCAATGTCTCCTACCGGTTTTGAATGGATAGATGTAAATACTGATTTTAACATCCCCGACGATGCCGAACACGGTTTTATTTTAGATGTAGATTTAGAATATCCAAACAACTTACACGATTCTCACTCAGATTTACCCTTTTATCTTGAAAACATAAGTTTGGGTGAAATGATAAATAAACTATGTTATTCATTATAGGAATCTTAAGCAATGTTGAAAAAAGTTCTACGATTAGTTAATGTTCATAGAAGTCTTAAATTTGAACAATCAACGCGGCTGAAAAGTTTGGTAGATAGATTTAAACACACACATGCGTTCGTTGGCAACGTCAGATTTTGAAAAATATTTTTTTAAACTTATGAACAATTCAGTTTTTGGTATAACGATGGAAAATGTAAAAAAACGAGTAAACGTTAAGTTAGTGAACCACTGGTTGAATCGTGGGAAAACTCAAAGAGTTCAATCTTTGATGGCAAAACCTGAATTTTACTGTCTTTCAATTAAAGAAAACTAAAGTTTTATTTAACAAACCAATTTACCTCGAATTTTGTATATTAGATCTATCGAAAACGTTAATGTATCAATTACATTAAGTTTTCTTGAAATCAAAATATCAAGATAATCTTGAACTGATACTTTATACGGACACTGACAGTTTAATTATACCTACTTCAATTCTTATCAGATGTGAAGCAGTTACCATCCTCTTTATTGGAATTAATGTATTTTACTGCACCGTTGGATGATCGACCAACACTCGATGACTTTTTAGCGACCTTCTCCTTCTTTTTCAGTGTTTCAAAAAAGTCATCAATGCTATTATTCGATCTTTTAGATATTGCCTGTTTCACTTTGAAGGCAAGTGTACCTTCTTCATCACTAGGTTCGTAAAGGTAATTCGCGGATGTAATAAAGTAAATCCGCGGTCATAATAACGTTTATTCGCGCAGATGTGTATCATGTTAGTAAGGTTGAGTACGTGATAAAGTGAATGGGTGGACGGAATAAAGTGAATCCGCGGATCGAATAAAGTTAATTCGTGGATGTTATAAACTTTTTTCGCGGACATGTCAGATGACGCAGGATGGGTGAGTCCGTACTACTGTGCCGCAGAATCGGGGGATACTCCTAAAGGGAATATCGCGAAGAGTGTGTAATAAATAGCTATAGAAAAAATACTTTCGACAAGAATGAAAATTAGAAAGTTTCATAAAAACATCTAAATATAACACATATCCAAAAATGAGAACTGGCGGACCTTATGCAAGGAACTTAAACCCCTTTTTTGCAACCCGGCGACTGGGCTATTATGTATAATATGGTTTTTCAAAATCAAATTTTATGATATTATTTTATTAAAACAGATTCTATAAGTATCTGATCTCTTCAACAATAAAATATACACATGATGCTGGGACGGGGCGAGGAGGGGTAGCCTAAAACCTCACGTGTCACCAAGGGGGAGGGGGCGTATAAAAATGGCCTATAACAACATCACGTGATTAAAGGATGGCCTCTAAAGTTAATTCGTGGCCGCGGCGAGTGTGTAATAAACTTAATTCGCGACCATGATGTGTGCCATGTGTCAACAGTACCTCGCGTACTGCATTACAATCGCAGGGGTGGTCCAGGACGAGTGCGCCAGAACCGGTGAATCCCTACTCATGTCTGTGGGGCGACACACGCCCTGCTGGGTACACGGGCGCTGGTGTAGTTGATCTTGTGGTTACTACACAGTTTAGACACAACGGTCCACTTCGCTTTGTCCTGGATGAACAAAGGCGGAGGTGTGGAGCTGAGGGTTTCAAGTAAGCGGTACGGGGGGTAGGGGGACCACTATCTTCACTTGTATAGAGCGTCGCACAATACTATTCACGTGTAGCATTCTTGACTTTCTTCTGAATAAAGACGACTGTTACGGACGTAGGGGGTAAATATGAATTACCTCTCGTAACCAAATTCACGGACTGGCGGGATGTAGAGCAATGCCAAAAGACTTCCAAATTCTCCAATGTTCTTTTATTCTCAGTGTTCACTGCTATTTCCAAATTATAACTGTTCTGTTCTTGTATTGATTTACAACTTCAACTGTTCAACTACAATGCTGAATTACAGCTCATAACTGCTTGGATACAACTGACTTGTCCGAACTAATCGGCCGTATTTTTATCATACTAGCAACCAATCAGAGGCCGATGTAGTTTGTAGAAAGTTCCAGTACTTACATACATATTCTGGAACTTTCTAGGACATGTTTCTGGAATGTTCTATTTAGACGGCTGTTGTATTTTCACTTGTATAGAGCGTCGCACAATATTATCCACGTGTAGTGTTCTTGACTTCCTTCTGAGTAAAGACGAAAAACATTCAACAATTGCTTTTCTCAAGCAAAAAGACACAATCATGTTCTATTTCGTTGGCTGTTGTATTTCCATGTGTATAGAGCGTCGCACAATACTATTCACGTGTAGCGTTCGTGACTTTCTTCTGAATAATGGCGAAAAACATGCTTCGATTTCTTTTTCAAGTTTTTAAACTGCTGTAATATTTTCACTTGTATGCGAGGTGGCACAATATTGTTCACGCACTGTATTCATGACTTTGTTCTTAATAAAAATGAGTTCTATTTACAAATACTTGCACTGAACGACTCAATGGTTGTGATAGAATAAGCGGGGTGTTTCTTGAATGTTGCAAACATTGTTGAAGTTCATAGAGGGTGGTGGCAGAAGCTTTTTGTCGATATCTGAAACAATATGTAAGCTATAAATAGGAATTATATACTATCTATCTATCTATCAGCACTACAGTCCAATACTGGACAATTTTTTAAAGATAATTATGATTGTGTTTCCTGTCGGTGTTGCGCCGAATAAGGGTTTCACCGAATACGAATAATCAACAGAATATTCGCTTAAAAGCTTAACGAACCGAACATTCGGCCCAATACTTGGCAGAATGTAGCACGCTTTATCGTGCATTTCAAAAATTCAGGTCTGTACTTGTCGAACGCATTGAAACGCGTGGCCCTTCCGACCTCTGACGCTGCTACCCCCGGACTCATATTGCATCATCTAGTTAGCGACGAAACATTAGCACGTGAATTTGTTTTAATGCACAAAATTGTTAAAACTCAGTAAATTGCCAAAAATACAATGAAATGAGTGGAAGGAAGAGGTCAAACATTTGGACATTTTTCTATGAAACTGATGATAAATGACGAGACACACTTCATGAATTACAATTGTGTAATTATACTATTTCATACAAGCATAGAGCGCACCGCAATACCGGCACTCCTCTCCCGCCGCGGCCTCCACCCATAGATCCTCCACCCTTCAGCCGCGATGCCTCCGTTATGACATCGCGGCCCGCCTCAGTTACGATGTCGCCTTAGCGACACCGCAACCTACTTGGCCGCTACATCGAAGGCTTCCTGGCCCAAGCCCCGACGAGCAGCCCCTCCTCGATTTCCTCTTCGCTTCACCGTGGGGATCTACGCCACGGGTTTACTGTGGGGACCTAACCTACGGATTCACCATGGGGATCTACGCCACGGCTTCACCGTGGGGATCTAACCCATGGCTTTACCGTAGGGATCTACGCCACGGCATCTCCGTGGAGATCTGCGCCACGGCTACTGAGCCCCCCACAGCGACAATACGGGAACCCACCGGCGGGGGGGGGGGATCGGCCGCCTGCCTGACATCAACCCTCCTCTTCCTGACGTAATATCAGTGGTAGGGGGTAGCAGCGTCAGAGGTCGGAAGGGCCACGCGTTACAATGCGTTCGACAAGTACAGACTTGAATTTTTGAAATGCACGATAAAGCGCGCCACATTCTGCCGAATATTGATCCAAATGTTCGGTTCAGTAAACTTTTAGCCGATTATTCGTATTCGGTAAAACCCTTATTCGGCCCATCACTGATGCATCAAATTAATACCCCATGTGGGCCTATAGTATTAATCATTATTAAAATTGAATTAAAATTATTTTACAATTGTAAAAGTTGCTTATCTTTGCGAGTCTATTAGCTCGCAAACATTCACTATAAACTTGATATTTAAATCATACACTTTTCTTTAACTTGAGTTCACACACTTAAGACTTGTTACCCCTTAAGAACACAATCACAGACTGATTTAAAAATTTAATATTTCGGTCTATTTATAGACGACCGACTAAGGGTAGTAAGGGTCGAGTAGGGCGAGTATTGTCTTTTACTCTAACACCCATATTCTAAGACGTTCCTCCAAAACTTACTCGACTCGACTCCACCTGGACTTGACATAAACGTCCTCGACTCGAGATTTTTCCTCAGTCGAGGTAAGGAATCATCTGTCAAACTCAAGGTACCTCGGAACCTTAAGGAAGTAAGTGTCAAAGTTCGTATGTAACAAAAATGAATTTTGAAGACTTTATTGAATATGCTTACGATAATCCTTACAAGTTTTTATCGCGGCGTTATTTCGCGATGCAGATAATTCAAATTATGACGTAATGACTCCGTCGAGGAACCTCAAAGTTCACTCGAAATTGCGACTAAGAATAAATTTTGAAGGTGTTTTCGAGGCCGTCCTGAGTCGAGTACGAGTCGAGTAAGTTTTGGAGGAACGTCTTAGAATATGGGTGTATACCACAGCTCTAAACATACACTGGCCTGCAAAAATAAGTATCACACTTTTAAAATTGCAATAACTTTTTAAGTACACAAGATATATTTTCGAAACAAAAAGGACTCAAAAAAGAGTTTAACTTTGTTACTATAGTTTCAAAGAAAGCTGATAAAAATTGCTATAAAACGTTTTTTATTTTAAATCTCTAACTTCTATAGTTTAGAAAAAATTGAAATTTTAAAAGTGTGATACTTATTTTTGCAGGCCAGTATATTTCTAGGAACTAATCCACCTAATAGCAGGTAACAACGAAATGCACAACAACAATAGAGAGGTGAATAAGCTTATCAGTTTAGCAGTTCTTAGTGTAAATACGAAGTACAGCACAAATTCAGGTAACACCCCTAATGATGACAATGGAATAAATATAAGACAAAAAGTTTCCAAAAAAAAATGGGTTCTGTTGTTAAAATACACGTTCAAAGACCGTCGCCAACTAGATGTTCTAAAATTTTGAGAATTTGCTAAATTCTATGGAAATTAGGGTAATTAAGGTACCCACTAAAAATGTGCATTTTAAATAACAATAACATTTTTATATTCATTATAATGTGTTTTTTTATTTATCTATACTAATATTATAAAGCTGAAGAGTTAGTTTGTTTGTTTAAAAGCGCTAATCTCAGGAACTACTGGTTGGAATTGAAAAAATATTTTTGTGTTGGATAGTCCATTTATCGAGGAATATAGGCTATTATATAACATCATGCTACGACCAATAGGAGCGGAGCATAAATGAAAAATATTGCAAAAACGGGAAAAATGCCCACCCGTGCGAAGCCGGGACAGGCCGCTATCTATACTAATATTATAAAACTGAAGAGTTAGTTTGTTTGTTTGAAAGCGCTAATCTCAGGAACTACTGGTTGGAATTGAAAAATTGTTTTTATGTTGGATAGTCCATTTATCGAGGAAGGTTATAGGCTATATAACATCACGCTACGACCAATAGGAGAGGAGCATAAATGAAAAATGTTGCAAAAACGGGGAAAATATCCACCCGTGCGAAGCTGGGACGAGCCGCTAGTTTTTAACCGACTTCCAAAAAGGAGTAGGTTTTTTGTGTATGTTCATCGATATTTTCGCCAATTGTGAACCGATTTTGATGATTCTTTTTTTAATGGATAGGGTATACTTCGAAGTTGGTCCCATTTAAATTTGGTGAAGATCTGATGAAGAACTTCGGAGGTAGACAATGGAACTCCTCAATGACGAACAGTACGCATATTGTGATGATGTGATTATGTTACGAGCAGCGTCTTTAGCAGGCCCAACCAAGTTTTAATTAAGGCCACTAAAATGAAAAAAATAAAAACATTTTTTACAAAAAATTTAAACCGACTTCAAAAAAGAATAAAATAATTACCATATAAAATTAACAGTTTCAGAAGTCGGTGCCTTCAATTTGGTTCAGCGTGGATCAGCACCGACTTCTGAAACTGTTAATTTTATATGGTAATTATTTTATTCTTTTTTGAAGTCGGTTTAAATTTTTTAATAATGTTATTGCGGTACCTTTGTGCTCCTTTCGGGTCGGACAGGTTTATTTTTAACCGAATTCAAAAAGGAGGTTTTATATTCGATTGGTATTTTTTTTTTAGATATTGTTTAAGTCTTCCACAGTTAAAATTAAAACTCGTCTGTTCTACCTATATTTACTGTGTTTATTATGCTTTGATGAGAGAAAGGATGAAAAGAGTTTACTAAAAGAATAGTACATTACTGCCGCGGTCTGTAATGACTGCGTTGCTGGCAGCACTGATGATGGCCGAAAGCGCAGTGTAGCGCAGCTCCAGCGCGATCAGCATTGCAGCTCTTGATGGACAAGCTGGAATAAAGGTCGAGACCGAAGGTCGAGACCGAAGGTCGAGGCCTTTATAGCGCGGACAGCAAGGGCTGCAATGATGACCAAGCTTGAAGGCCGAGAGCGTAGCTAAACTAAGCTTGAGGCCATCATAGCATGGCCAGCAGCGCAGTCATTGCGGACCAAGGCTTGTATAGTGCTTTACTCAAACAATGCGAGTAATTTAAATAAAACCAGCTTAGTATAGTAAGAATTTATTTAAAGTAACGATTTGTTTCTTCCCCGGTCTTTAGCTTTTTTTTAATGATTGTTTAATAATTGTGCTGCCTGAACCTATACAGCCAAATTCTGAATAAAAACTTTTTGCACCAGATTATTTTTGAAAGAAAACTCGACAATAATGGATTTCCAAAGGAAATTGCTGGTGGCTAAAACTCACCAGCAATGAAATTCCATACAACTTTGCTGGCGCCTATTCAAGTAGCGCGGAAACGTCGACTTTGCTCAAAGAAGGTTGTCAAAATAATGACCACATTACAAGCATGTTTGAGTAAATAATATAACTCGTATGTAGGTGGAAATGCTGTCCCATAAGGACTTAATAACGCCACATGGTACATACTAAGCACGTGGCGTTTTGTCGTTTCTGCCAACCATCATACAAAAAGGCGTGATGCTGTAGATAGGGTTGCCAACTATACTGTTAAAAACACTATTAGGTATACTGTTTTTCACTACATTATACTTTTTACTGTTGAACAAAAATAAAGTACCTATACAAAATCCTGTTTTCAGAATCAAAATGCCTAACACCAAGTGTCTTTTTAGAAGCATTTAAAAATTACACTAAGTTGATAAGTTGTGCGAGAAGCACTAAAAAATATGTCTTAAAAACATTAAAAAATAAAATACTTACTGTTCATTTTCTAAAATACTGTTTATTTTCATTCTCAGACCGAAATATACCTACTTTATTTCTTGTAAAAAAAGTTGGCATCCCTAGCTGTAGATGTATTTCCAATTATTATAATTATTCATTAGTAACCATGTATTTTTGTTTATAGAATAATGCAGCAACGCGTTCAAGAGTTACTGGACATCGTGCAGAGTTCGTCAACTGATGACGAAAGCCTTTCCTCGGTGAAGAACCAGGCGCAAGTACAAACACCACGGCCTAGAGGTAAGAAACGCGTTCAGAGGTAGGTATTGATGGTTACCGACTAATAATATACTAGCCCTATCTCTTCATGTGGGTGTCGTTAAAGCCGACTAAAGGATTATGTTAAATGGACGGGCAACGGAATACTCTTGTGCGGTAATAACAACAGACTACGACTACTAAGCTGTCTACCAAGCGTGGTGATTTTGGCTGTTTAAGCTTTCGACCGTCTTTAGTAATAGTGTATTAGGGGGCTAAAGTATGGCAATGGACGTTTACCGGCTGAAATATAATGATTGACACACTTCTAAATAATTTAGTGCGATTTTTTCGGATAAAATCATCTGCTGTTTCACAGACCCTGTCTACGCTGACCATCAGGTGCAACAAGGATAGAACGCAACCAAGTCAAAGAATATAAATAATAAAACAGTTGAAACTTTCTGGAATAATCTGATTAGATCAACTATACCTACATAATATACCTAATCTTGCCATAAATATTGTCACGAAGAAAAAAAAAAATTATTAATATATTTATTTTTTATTAATAATATTTATTACTTTTACAGTGTGTTAGTTTAATACATAAATATAAAACAATTTAAAAATAAAAAGCTTATTCGAAATGGTCTCCATTGGCTGCAATACAGTCCTTTGAACGTTGAGGCCAGTTATCAATAGAAGCACGCACTCTTTCCATGGGAAAATTCTTCACTGCCAATCGTATGGATTGTTTTAGGGACTCCAAATTATCATGGCGTTTAGAGCAAGCCGTACTCTCTAAAACTGACCATAAATCATAATCCAGCGGATTAAGATCGGGACTAGACGACGGCCAGTCTTCAGCTCTGATGAAGTCCGAAACGTTCACTTCCAACCAAGACTGCGTGGACCGAGCTTTATGATCCGGCGCCGAGTCTTGTTGGAAGGACCATACTTAGTTATTGAACATGGTGTTGTTAAGGGGCTTAACTAACTTCTCAATAATGGTATCTTGATACACTTGTGCCGATGTTTTGATACCTTTTTCACAAAAATATGGCTCAGTCACTCCTTCATAGCTAACACCCCACCAAACCATCACTGAAGTCGGATAATGCCCACGTTGCACTGAGACCTCTGAGACCTCCCTTTGCGTACCGCTTCAGTAGTTGTTTCGATTTTACCACCCTATTCTTTTTTAAATTATCAGTTAAAAAATGATCAGTGCGTCTCTTATAGGCTGCAAGTCCTATGTCATCTTTTAATAATACACGACATGGTTCTGGGTGCTATCTTCATCTCCCGAGATAAAATCTTTTGCTTTCAGACAGGATTTCTTCGAATTCTTTCCCTTACTGCTTTGAGCACCTTTTTCGTACGAACACTACGTGGACGGCCTGATCTTTTTCTGTCACAAACAGTGGAGGTCTCATTATACCTATTAATAGCCCGGTACACAAACATTTGACTAATACCAAGCGTATGGAGAGTTTTAAAAATTGCATTTGACTCTCCATTTTAATATCGCAAAATATTGTACAATGTATTGGCGCCAAAATTAGAAAACCCAATGAACAATCGTATAAAAATGACAGATTCCAAATTCAAATGTAATATTTTTCTTATTTTTATTAATTGTAACAGTATTTATGGCCAGACTAGGTATATTTTTTAATAGTCAACATGTTATTAACCTTTTGACCGCGCCAGTCGGGTTTATACGACAAATAAAAATGTTTTCGTGCCCGCGTCTCCTAAACTCACGCCTTTTCCCATGGGGGTAGGCAGAAACTACAAGGTTAGTCGGAAAGGGAGTACTAAGCCGAAAGGGTGTCAAAGTACCCATAATAAGGGATAACTTTTGTTCTACAACTTTCCTCAAAACTCGATAGTTTAAGAGAAATATCTTTTCAAAGATCGTAAAAAATATGCCAAAATCTATCTGTCCATAGCTATGATCAGCTGTTTTTACAATTTAGGTCATATTTGGAGTCACGGATTAGAAAATAATTTTTCTGAATTTATAAATATTACAGGTATGTTTTTTTTAAAAACACTAAAATCAAAATAAAATAAATCTTATTGCATACAAATAAAAATGATCGACTTTTGAAATTTTAACACTTGCTTTAAAATAGTCATCAGTGATACTTTACGTGGCCCGCGGCTTAGTACCCCTTTCCGACTAACTTTGTATATATGACTGAGGCGACATAGGCACGAAAACATTTGTCGTATTAATCCGCCTGGCGCAGTCAAAAGGTTAAACAACGCCATGCATATTAATCTTTACTACACTCGAAAGGTTCGTCTCATCTTAAATCATACAACTGTCCACTGAATTACTAAACCAAACTTAAAATATTGTTGTCTTTTTCTATAAAACAAATCAAGAAAGATACAGAAGTAATTTATAGCTATTTTTATATAAGTATTTTGGGCGGTAATGATGTTTGGTTTTGATCGCAATATTGTTTGATATTTGGCAGTTGTAAACAGCTTTTAACTTTACCTGAAACTGTTAAGCTGCATTTATGACCTTTCTGGTGATTCTCGGTATTGCCAATTCCTAGAATAGTAAGGGTTCGAAGAACTCTATCGAATTAGGGTTTTCAATAGTTTCTCTGCCACCAGACGGCGCTTCGTATGCCTCAGGTCCAAACAGCTGTCAGATAGCACAGATTCTTACCGAACGTATAATTTTTTAGTGAAATTCTACGTATTTGGAAGTGTTATTGACTTTATTGTGGATTACGGCCAGAGAAAGGTTGCCGAACTGAAGATTGAGCTCAAAAAGAGAGGCACAAAAGTCACCCTCCTGTTTTATTTGCACACATAGACACTGCACAACAACTGTGGCATTTTAGAAAACAATATTCCTTTTGTAACTTTTTTAAGAATAAATAAACCAAAAAAATGATCGAAAAATACAAATCGTGTATGTGTTTTGACAGGTAGTTGGACCTGACGCTACAGTGCTGCCATCTCATGTAGAACATTTTTCAGAAAACCCTCATTAACTGCGTACCAATAGCAATGTCTTGACAATTAAGGTCATTCAATTGACAAATACATAATGTATTGTCTTAATATTGACACATTTTTAGAGTTATTAAAATTTAATATAATTATATTTTAATTAAAATATTTTTTACTAGCTGTGTCCTAGTTTTATTCCAGTAATAAATACAGCCTATGTTACTCAGTGATCATGTAGCTTTGTAACAGCAAAAGAATTTTTGAAATCGGTCCATTTGATTTTAAGTTTATTCGTTACATACAAAAATACAAATCTTTCCTCTTTATAATATTAGTATAGAGTCTAGATATTAAAATATGTCAATATTAAGTAAATAATAGAAACATTTTCTCTCAGAACAGTGACTTCTGTACTAGCATAACCAAAATAAATTTAATTGAGTTGGCCGCTTTTAAAGAACGCCTCTTTTAAAACTTTAAACTAACACCTGGTCAACAATTCAAAGGCACGTGTCAATTTTGCATCTTATATTATTATTCCCAGAACGACCGCAACAACTCAATAGAAGTAATGGTATCAGACTTCCGTCGTATGTTCTCAAACTGCCGCCAATTTAACAAATAAGGTTCCATGATATACGAAGACGCGAACCTTCTAGAAAGAGTCATGACGGAAAAGCTAAAAGAGGTTAACAATAGCTTCGAGAGAAAAACTCCTTTGAAAAGTTTTAAGGCGGCCAAGACGAGGCAGTTGTCGCCTTTTGAACAGAACGCCGAGGACGCTGTATAATGCTAATAACTTGAAAACATTGTCACGGGCATTGTGTGCCCGTTATTAGGACGTTATTAACCTTTTGACCGCGCCAGTCGGATTTATACGACAAATAAAAATGTTTTTGTGCGCGCTTTTCCTGTCATATTTATACGACTGAGGCGACACGGGCACGAAAACATTTGTCGTATTAAGCCGACTGGCGCGGTCAAAAGGTTAAAGGCAAAAATAAAAGTCCGAAATTAGGTAAAGCTTACGTTTAATATGTATGTAATAATAAAATATAAATATGTATACAGCACATTGTATGGCATAAATATATAGTCACAGATGTGATAAGCAAGTTCAGACGGATTCCACTTCCTCTTTGATAAGTCTCACTAGGTTATTGAATTTACTGCCATCAAATATGAGGATCTGAAACAAGAATAAAATAATATAAATGTAGCCCATCAATTTTTATTTCTTTCCTGTGATTAGAATCTCTGCTTCGTTGGTCTAGTGGCGGCAAGCGCGACTACTGATCGTTAGGTCCTGGGTTCGATTCCCAGGTCGGGCAGTGTTATTGAGTTTTTCCGTGTGGAATTCCACAGTATCAGCCCGGAGTTTGTATTTGTGCCTGGTTGATGGCAATAGGCTCGTCCCTATTACATGGGACTTAAACATAACGGCGAAATGAGGTTTACTATACACCTCTGCCCAGTCTTTCGGGGAATACAGACTTGATGTTATGTAAGAGAATCTCTTTCAGAGATTTCATGATGAAGGATGCTTTGTATCTCTCTAAGGTTGTGTATGGTCAAAACACTTGAGAATTGAAACGTCGGAATAAGTAATAGATTGTTATGGAATTATCCTTATTATGGTGGAAATAGTAGTATTAGTTAAATAGAAAGTTGTTTTTTTTTTTTTTTAAAACGTTGCCCCCACACTAGGATTTTTCCTGTATCGTGGGTGCGTTTACAGACACAAATCTTCACACGCACAAACGCCCAGACCCGGAACAACTATTTGTAGGCCGTACATTTGATCCGTGCGGGAATCGAACCCACGACCCGTAGCGCAGAAGCCAATCACTCAGCCACTGCACCAAATGTATCGCCGAACGTCTTTGATGTAATTAGACTTATTTCATTAACTGATAATATACTCCTGTTTATCGTATTAGCTCCTCTTGTGAAGTAATTACTTAGTTAATTCCATGGAGTAAACAATAATTCCTCTCTTTAGGTGGGTAGCGTAAGAATGAACCTTTTTATTTACTCCGTGGTTAATTCTTACGCTACCCACCTAAAGAGGGAAATGAATGGCTAGGACAATTCTATTTGGTATCTATACGCCTACTTATAAGTAATACTCCCTAACTTTAATCGTTATTAGAGACTAGCGGCCCGTCCCAGCTTCGCACGAGTGGACTTTTTCCCGTTTTTGCAAAATTTTCCATTTATGCTCCGCTCCTATTGGTCGTAGCGTGATGTTGTATAGCCTATAACCTTCCTCGATAAATGGACTATCTAACACAAAAATATTTTTTCAATTCCAACCAGTAGTTCCTGATATTAGCGCGTTCAAACAAACTAACAAGCTCTTCAGCTTTATAATATTAGTATAGATTATATTGTTGTACCTTTCTGCAAGGAGTGAGCGCGCCTCCCTCGTAGTCCCACTGCGAGAGTTCGGCCTGCTCTGTGACGTCAACGTCGAAACTGGCAAGAGCTTCGTCTGCAATAGGTTTTTCTTCCTGGTTCGCGAACAATACTTCTGACGATTCCTCTGTAATAAACAATCACGGAAATTAGTTTGACTGTCTTCTTGGTGAGCATGGGGTCCTGGGTTCGATCCCCAAGTCGGGTAAAGTGTTATTGGGTTTTTCCATTAGGAATTTCTCAGTAGCAGCCCGGAGTGTAGATTTGTGACCGAATAATGGCAATGGGCTCGCCCCCTATTACATGGGAATTAAACTGGCTAAACGAGTGTGTACTAAAAACACCTCTGCCCAACCCTTCGGGGAATACAGGCGTCATGTTATGTTAATGTTAAATATTTAAAGAAAAAAACAGTTTTAAAATCGACACGTGATTTTAACAAAAAACTACAAACTTAGATAATTGAATTTGATTTGATTATAATACATACACCTTAATTTTTAATGTAGTATTTGCTACGGATTAGGGTATTCGGCATATTCGGCAGGTTTACGGAACATTCGTACCATATAACGGGGTGAATAGGGATGCAGGGGTGAATCGCGACGAATCTTTAAAATGGATTTTAACATTGAAATAATATAGATTGATGCCTACAAGCTCACGTAATCGTTAATTATAATACAGTAAACACATTAGAGTCCTTTTTGGTAACAAACTATATTATTTCAATGTTAAAATCTCTTTTAAAGTTTCGTCCCTATTCACCCCATTTTACGGTACCTATTCGGCCGATTATTCAGCAAAAATGCCGAACATTCTACCGAATAATCTTGCGTTAAAAAGTTGCCTCTATGCTTGTATAAAGTAGTATAATTACATAATTGTAACCATATCAAATGCGTCTTATCATTTATCATCAGTTTCATAGAAAAATTGTCCAATTGTTCGACCTCTTCCTTTCATTTATTTCATTGCTTATTTAGCAATTTACTGAGTTTTAACGATTGTGTAAACAAAAACAAATGAACGTGCTAATGTTTTGTCGCTAACTAGATGACGCAATAACAGTCCGGGGGTAGCAGCGTCAGAGGACGGGAGGGTCGCGCGATTCAATGCGTTCGACAAGTACAAACTTGAATTTTTGCAATGCACGATAAAAAGAGCGTCAAATCCTGCCGAATATTCGGCCGAATGTTCAGTTTGGTTTACTTTTAACCGAACATTCGGCCGATTATTCGTATTC
Source organism: Amphipyra berbera (assembly GCA_910594945.2). NCBI lineage: Eukaryota > Metazoa > Arthropoda > Insecta > Lepidoptera > Noctuidae > Amphipyra > Amphipyra berbera. The sequence goes on along the minus strand of OU343144.1, from coordinate 6,042,373 downwards.
GGTGAAACCCTTATTCGGCCTATCACTGCTATTTGCGGCGCCAGACTTAGTTACAGAACGCGGGTATAAATCAGGGGTGGCCAACCAGTCGACCGCGGCTCTTAATCCAGTCGATCATGGCAGGCAAAGAAAAATATAAGTTTAATATAAGTTGCATGAATGTACTGATTATGTAATTGGTAGATCGCATAGAGTCTACTCAGTAAACAGTAGATCTTGGGTCGAATCAAGTTGGCCACCCCTGGTATAGATAGTTAACCCTTTCACCGCCACGGATTTCAATAAAAGTTCCAGATTTTCGTGCTTCCAGCGCCACAACTTCATTAGAAGCTCTTCATTTTAACTATGTTATAAAAATAAGTTTACTGTATTTAACAGGTCATCAGCTCATCACTACTGTTTACTATATATTTCGTTATACATTTATAGCTTGGCGCTGGCGAGGCATCGCGTTCTGTGTACGTTGGCGGTGAAAAGGTAGCAATTCTTAGTCACTGTCGGGTGATTGGGATTATGACCAGTAAATGATAATAGGGTTTTAACATCGATCTCATACCGGCAAATGTGCACAGTAGGAAAATTAAAAGATTCGTCAGTTTTCAAATTCATTCCTTTCCCACATCGTGGGCACATGTTACCTTTTCAAACTGTTAAACGGAACAGAGCAATGCATGTGTAATTATGTAATGCAATGCATGTAAAATTATGCATAAAAAAATAATTATGTGATATTAAAGATCAAAATTTCCGCTTGCCTCCATATGACGTAGTAGTACCATTTAATGTCTTTGATTTTATTTATGGAGTTTTGTTGTAAAAACCATTAGGTACATCAATAAATTCGATAATTAAATAAATTTACATTATCAGCGTCTGTCATCATGTCATAATTTTTAATATCCTGTAAAAAAGTACTTGTTTTTCATTCCTATAATGTTGGCAATACGTAGTCGGTAAAATAGTTCATTTCTTGCACTGTTCAAGCAAAAATATACTATATGTGTACAACTTTTTCATTTACCTACAGTCGCGGAAAAATGTTATACACCTTAAGGTCTATTTTTGCTTGCACAGTGCAAGAAATGAATTATTTTACCGAGTGGGTGAATATTCGAAAATTTTTAACATTATTTTAACAAATCATTCTTCTTCCGGGTTGTTAACGTTATGGTATTGTCAGATTGTTTTTATTCTTGTTGCTTGACGGCAGCGGTATAGTTTCAGTTTTCATTATCATAATTGTGTATTAAACATCTGCATTCTTAACTTTGGGATGATGCTAATGAGGTTCTCAATTTTTGTTAAGATTTTTCGAAGAATGCCCCGAGTACGTATTGCCAACATTAAAGAAAAGAAAATATGGTGACATGGTGACAACAAGTAATGCCAATCTATTTAATCATCGATTTGATTGATGTAATAGTTTTTACAACAAAACTCCTTAAATCAAATCAAAGACATTACATGGTACTAATACGTCATAATGGAAGCAAAAGGCAATTTTGATCTTTGCTACCCAATAATTAAACCTAATGTTCCATGCATTGGTCTGTTCCGTTCAACAGTTTGAAAAGGTAACATGTGCCCGCGATGTGGGAAAGGAATGAATTTGAAAACTGACGAACCTTATCACATTTCTGCCTAAAACTTACGAGAATACAGTCGTGATGTTAGGAATGTTTATACTATTCTACCATTCGCCATTATGGTCACACAAATAGATGAAACAATAATTTCCCAGTGACACAAACATCATTGTTACTTCAAACTTGTGCACAATTGTTGACAAAACAATCACATACCTCCTGTATTGTAAGTCTTGCAGATCCATATGAGGTACTGGAATTTGTAGGGCATGTTCTTTTTTATAGCTTTGTCCAGTTCACCTTGCAGGGATGAGAATAGAGGCACACTGATTGCTGCTGGAATGTTTAGAATCCTGGAAAAACAAAAAAAAAATGTTTAATTGCCTCATTGGTCTAGTAGTGGCAAGTGCGACTGCTGATTGTGAGGTCCTGGGTTCGATCCCCAGGGCGGGCAAAGAGTTATTGGGTTTTTCCTTGTGGAATTCCTCAGTAGCAGCCTGGAGTTTGGATTTGTGCCCGGTTGATGGCAATAGGCTCGCCCCCTATTACATGGGATTTAACCATCACGGCGGAATGAGGGTATTGCTATACACTTATGCCCTACCCTTCGGGGAATACAGGCGTGATGTTATGTTAATTACCTTTTCTTATTAAAATATGTGAAGTCTAATTATCATGATCTATTTTAGTTTTTAAGGGATTCATGTCTTTGAAATATAAATCAGGACAAAAAATAGATTTATGTGCTGCACCTACTAAGCCCGGCCGCACATTATCAGAAATTTCTGACGCATGCGCGAAGGCCCTCTGCGCATATATTTTATAGTATACCTTATTTAACTTAGCTTGAGACAAAGTATAAACAATCTTCCTGTGTCCTTTTGTGGTGACATACTAAATTAGGCAATGAAACATTCGAAACTTACTTCAATAAGAAGTTTTTCAAGTAAGAAGACCACACAATTTCTCGATTAACCTGGTGTCAGAGTTTATGCCGCCCATGGGCCTCTGACTTGGCTTCACATGCCATCGAAAAATATCTCTCAGGCATGCCAGTTTCCTTACGATGTTTTCAATCACCGTTTTAAACAAGTGATAACTACGCACATGAATCCGAAAAGTCAGAAGTGCGTGCCGTGGGTTTGAACTTGAGACCTATGACTTAGCAGAGCGACGGTCACACCACTAGACTAATTTATCTTTACCCTTACCTTTCATTGATGACTAGTCCAACATGCTCAGACTCATTTGCCAATATTTTCTTGACCAGTGCCTTAGTTCTGTCATCTGCATTATTATCTGCTAGAGTGTTGAGTAGTGTTCTGATTTGTTGTATGGATTGTTCATCCTGAAATAGTATAAATTATAATGACTTATGAGAAAAAAAATTGTAGCCTAAGATTGGAATTGTGTGATGGAAAGATTACATAATTTGCAGTATGTGGGTAGAATGGTACCTCTGCTTTAGCAGATAAACACGCATAGGATATAATCCTAGGATGATTATTTTATATCCAGCAAAATTTAACTGTACTGTAACATACCATCACACCTATATTCCCGAAAGGGTTCGGCAGGGGTGTGTAGTAACACCCTAATTTCGCCATTATGTTTAAGTCCCATGTAATAAGGGGCAAGCGTATTGCCATCATCCAGACACAAATCCAAACTCTAGGCTTCTACTGAGGAATTTTACATGGAAACACCCAATGTCACTTTGTCCGACCTGGGGATTGAACACAGGACCACACAATCAGCAATCGCGCTTGCCACCACTAGACCAACGAGGCAGTTCTGTACTGTATTTCCATACAAATTGGTAAGCTTCATTTATTCATATTTAAATTAATACCACTATCTGAGTGATTATATGGGTCACAGGAAATTTGTTAACTAGATATCTGCAGTTACACACATTAGTTACATCTACTCTTACAAATTAGACTAATTTGTTAAGCTGTTTAGAGTTCAATAACTTACTTTTCTCTTAGTAATGTTAACAATTGTGGTGATACCAAACACTCCATCACTGCCATCATCCTCATCATCCTCGTCATCCAGGCCGTCGTCTAAGCACTGTTTCACAACACTGCCTACATAATTCTGAGCTGAAATGAAGTTACATTAAGGTCAATATTTGTAAAAAAATGCAGACCTTTATTCTAGGCAGGACTTTTATACTATACTAGCTGCCCGGACAGACTTGTTCTGTCATAAGTTATTGGCCTGTAGTGGGAAAAGAAAAGTGTTGTTTTTACTATTTTCCACGCAATTTTTGTTTATTCTCTCCACAAGAAGCTCCCTTATGCCTTACGGAATATATATAAAAAAAAAAATAGCTGAATTGGTCGAGCCATTCTCAAGTTTTGTGCTTAGCAACACATTTGGCGATTCATTTATATTTATATAGATTTTAAATCTTCACAAATTATTAAATTACAGGCAAAATTGTAATTACTGAATCTATTATTAATATTTAAGCAAGCCTAAAATCAGGGTTAAGATGATTTAAGTCACTTGATTTAAATTAGTAATTTAAATCAAAGTAAAAAAACAAGTGATTTAATTATTTTATTAAATCTCCTTTTAAATCAATTGTCCAAATGGAGATAAAAGTGTAATAATAACCCAAGAAGAGTTGGAAATAATTAAACAACTTTCACTGCAATTGCTTCCTCCGCAGGAGTGGAATGAATATTTTCAGCATTCAAATTATTTCACAGTAAAATAAGAAACAAATTAGGCACAGAGAAAGCTGCCAAATTGGTATTTCTTCTAAAAAAAATTAACTTGTATAAATAATAAGAAATAAAAATTAGTTTTACTGTGGTGAAATGGAAACCCAAATGGTTAAGCTTCTTTTCTTTTATATTGATTTTTTGTTAATTATTAGTAAAAAAATATAAACCATGATGATAAAGCGTTTTTCATAAGCTGTACATCTTAAAATTGAATACCAAATTAAAAACAAATTATTATTAAAATCAAAAAAGGCTGATTTAAATAAAAAAAAATCGAAATATTTGTTTTTTTTTTTTAAATACAGTACCTACTTATCATGTGTAATATAAGTCCTTATTTGTAGTCCATATTTTTTTATGGTTATGATAATGTTTAATAGCCTTATTTCATATAATGAAATAAGCATTTGTGACGAAAAACCTTTTGCTGTTTAGTATACTTACAAATAATGATCTGTGCCAGACCACCCAATTCAACATTAGACTTGAGGAACAGTTGTCTCAGTAGCTGTTTTATGCCATGGAAATCACAGTCCTCAGGGTTACGACCTTCGAAGTCGGCTTGCAATTCCTAAAACAATGTTATAAAAAAGTTAGTACCTACAAGTAGAATGTATGAGTAATTTACAAAGCCACTAGTTTCATAATGTTATGAAAAAAAAGAAGTAGGTACAGTAGGAATTAGGAATTAATGCCGATTTAATAAAAACAATAACTAACACTTGTTATGTATTAGCTATATCCAATAAAACTCTAAATAATAACAAACTACAAGAAAGCGAATTCAAAAGAAATATTTTTTTAGTGAAAAATAAACAACAAATAAAACGCGGCATGCCATGTGATTTTAAGGTTATGTTTTAAACCCACCTTGTCACCAACGAAATTGCCATCAGAATCGAAATCGGAGTCTCTTTCACTGGCAGAATCCTGTTCTTCTTCACTTTCACTATCGTGGATTTCTATTTCTTTATTTTTTTTATTCGACATTTTGTCCGCTGACACAACCACACGTCGTAAATAAAACACAAAGTACAAACAATATCCACAGACAATCAATGAATGATTGATAAGATAAAGGCAGCGAACAGCGAATGAATGAACCACAGACGCTGATTGCTTTTTTTTAAGTTAATGTATGGAATGGCACTAAGGTTATTGAGATTTAAAGTGAAGAGATAATCGTGCAACTTATACAATGAACTTAATAGGGCGCTTTCAAATTGGACGGTGTCTGTCGAACTGCTGCAGCCGTGCGGCTGCAGTCCGATACTAACCGTCTAAATTAAAACCACCCTAATAATACCAGTGTTATCAAACGCTAACTTCGTCTGGACGCAGTTCATCCTCCCGCTGATCAACCAAGAAAGGCTCCTCTTGTGTCACTTTTGGGATACCTAAGCATCTAACTTGCCAGCCTAATCTCTAATCTAGGCAGCAGCAATTAAGAGCAGCAGCAAGTGTCAAATTGTCGTTACCTATCGGCTCATCCATGGGTAGTTGAAGTACCTACGTACTTATTCCGATTCTTGCCAGTTATGGACAAGGTTTGTGTTGTTCCGCTCTGGTTCTTGACAACTGAGTAATGACGGGATAAAGGCTCGAATATTAGAAGAAAGCATGGCCTTACTCTACACAAAGAATCACAGTTCTTGTAGGTAGATAGTTAGGTATATGTTGTACAAATAAAACACCAACAATTATTTTATCAATTTAATAAAGACAAATCAATGCTGACAAGGCAAAATTGATCGAAATTCTACATTCACTACTGCGTAGGTATCTATATCCCAGTGCATTCGATATTAATATCCTTTATGACGTGAATTTCTTATGATTCTGGCTGTATGGTACGGGTTACCGGGTATAACACCCATAGTACCGCGACTACGAAGTGTGGCCTGACCTTTCATTTTTTATAAATATTAAGTAGCAAGGTGAAGTACGACCAAGAAGTCTTGATTATCTGAAAAGTAAAATGAAGGTTCTATAAAAAAAAATTGATGGATTCTATTCACAATTAATTTGGGACCGGTTTCTCTAGATTAAATTGGGCCAAAAAAATGAACAGTGATTATTAGATTTTAATTTCTAGCTTTGCTTTATTTTTTTTTGTTATTATTGCATTATTTTTTTGTTATTTTACCTACCGTGGTGTAGCTCGCCAATGAAATAATAGAAAATCCATACGTAGTAACATGCACGTTCTTTTGAGCCCTGAGAACCAAACACGAGTTTTTAAAGACGAGACGAGTAGGGTGTCGTTGGTTAAAGTGACAAAATATTTATTATATCAGTTAAATGTTTCTTAACATTATTAAAAAAAAAAAAGTAGATGGAAACTGGAAGGCGCTCCATGCCTATAACTAGAAGAAAATAGTGGGCATACTGCAATAGTTGGGCCATACTATTATGGATGGAGTACTTAGTAGGGCGCGGTTCGCTTGCTAATGAGCGACGAGCTTTTTTTTTACTACTTTTTAGCAAAGCAAAATTGTTACAGTACCTATGTAGAAGTAGTAAAAGCGAAAAAATAACTAAAGTTAGCACCTGTAGGTAGATAAATAGAGGCGCACTTCCCCTTGCATTGTAAGGTCTTTTTAGCGACACATTTAAAATACCCTACATTTGCTGTAGGTATAACTTTGGTAAAGTACATACTTATAAGAAGGCTCAAGACTGACCACACGTAACAGGCATAGCAGCGTAAGAGATTGATTTCTGAAGGTGAAGGTTGTTGATGCATTTTTTATTTCAGATTTTTACCAGTTTCTTGCAAATGTAAGGTATTTTAGAAGGAGTATTTTTCATAAATTTTGCGAATGGGGCTGTACAGCAAAAACCATCTGCTCCAAATATTCAAATAGGTACCTACATAATAATATTTACATCAGGGATGCACAGACTTAGACATGAGTGGGAAAATAAATACTTTTTCTTTCTTTCTTTCTTCCTTTCTTTACTTATTAGAACTAGGGGCCACTCGGGCAGCCTGTCAGCTAAAAGCGGGCCATCACAATTAACCTTTTGGACGCCATTGTCACACATATGTGACAAACGAAGGTTTACCCTGTACGCCAACGTCACAAATATGTGATAAAAACGATAGGATTACAGTTACCTTGGTGTGGGGGGTACAACGATGCATTTATGCTCTGGCGTTCAAAAGGTTAAAAACAACCACAAAAGTTGAATAAAATTTACAAAAAAAAAGTTTGATCGTTTAAAAGAAAAAACTTTTATTTAGACATCTTAACCGGCCCCTATTGGTAAAAATATAGCAGTATTTTCATACAAATGGATAAAAGAGTTTAATTCACTGGCAGGCCGCATGTATAGGTATTGACGATGGGCCGCATGCGGCCCGCGAGCCGTGGTCTGTGCATCCCTAATCTACATAGATAGATAGATACTTACTAAAATATTCCTTGAACATTTACCTGTGCAGCATAATAAGTACGGAGCTCTTGATCTTGTTAGATGCTTTGTACCATCCGCTGTCGTAGAGAGCGTGTGAGAGATCATCGCTCTGCAGCAAGAAAATAAGACCTTTAGGCAAAATAACATTTATATTACCAATGTTACGCTATCCTCACAATGATTTAGACTTTATTGTAAAAATACTTTCGCAGCTGAAAGTATCTACACGATTACCACGGTCGGTATAAGTGTGTGTTTCTAGGAATTACCTACATAATAAAGCCTACCTAACCTATCTTCGTTGTTCTAACCATAAACATATACCTAACTTTACTAACAGATTCAACAGTATTTAATGTGTTTATATTTCTATCTTACGAACCGTTTTTCCAAAAAATACCCACTAATCTTACCAATACCAACTACTACAGTCTTTCGAAGGTACAAACATAAACAACAGAAAATGTATAGCTTTCCAATGGCCGCTTCCCGCCATATTGTTTTTTAGTCGTTTTTCACTGGACTCGCAACTTCGCCAGTCAGGGTACGGCTAACAATTTCCATCTCTAGTTTTTCCACGACGACCGTGTAAATTTTCAAGGCTCATTTCATAGGGTTATCAAAAAAGGGTGGAATAAAACCTTTTTTCTTAAAGATCACGACCGTAAGACAAAATTTAGACGAATGCCTCGGAGAATGAGATTAGGATGCAAAGATTTTTATTCCTTGGATCGAAGAAATTATTACCTATTTGTTTATGATTTATATTTTATTCTTTTCATTTGTTCCATGAAGGAAAAAGTATAAGATTTTTTAAACACGTAGATTGGGTGTTAATTTGCATTTCTTGCATGAAACCGTTTTACATTTTATTGTTAAATCTTTAACTTGTTAGCAATCTTACCGATTCTAGTAGCCTCTGTCCATACCAGCAGAGTAGCCATGTTTGTGACAAGGCAGTTGTGAGGAAGGACTTGTAAACCATCTCGTTCCATTTCTCCACGATCTGAAATAATTGGCATCTATGTATTCTTATAGGACAAAGATCCACTTAAGGAAATCTGTAGTATGCTACCTTCCAACCTTCCATTACGATTTTGCAAATAAATAGAAAAATTAGTGTGTTCCATGATTATGCATTTATCTCAAAACATTATAATCTAAATACTAACGAAAAAATAAACAAACAAGGAAATAAGATAATATTATGCTTTTATACGCGGGATATTGTTGCATATTTCCGAAGATCAAATAAGCGAAATTACGTAATTCAATGTGCTACGACGGGCCCATGGAACAACGTTCTTCTCGTAGATGCCACATAAGGCAAATACGAAACTACGAAACTATAATCGCGACTGATGTTGTTCTAAGATACTTACGACACAGCAGAAGCCACAGAAGCAGATAATGATGGAACTGTTAAAGAAATTGACCAGCAATGCGAAGCTGAACATATTCTCTACATCGCTGGAAAGCCTGCAAATGTTACAAACGTCAATTTATAGGTACTTATTGATATCAAAACTATACTACTACTATAGTAGTATTTTCTACGTGGAGGAATACATTCCACACAGTGGCGTGCATTGGTTTTCAGATAGGTAAGCAGGCACTAGCGATGTCGCCTTTCAATTGTACGCTTAAGCTCGTTTCAATACTATTCTGACCAAAACAAATCGTAGCCATACACGCTTATTTTATTTATAGTAATAGTTAAAGATGGAGTAGTTAATTAAATCTTATGAGGTAGGCACTGCTTAATTGCCTATATGCAATACACGCCACTGATTCCACACTAAAATGAAATAGGTATAGAAACATTTAGACTAGCTAAAAACATATTTTTGTGTCAATGTGGGAATCGAACCACTAAACTTAAACCCCGGAGACTCCTTCCTTGCGTTATCGAATCCTACGTAAATCTTTTACGTAGATTTTCTACTCACAGCTGTGCAAATTACATTTTGTTCTATATTCGTATGTAAATGACACTGCCCGGAAGAATCAGTGTCGCTTAGAATCGATTCAACTGCAAATGAGATTTAAATCGTGCGACCCGATCACCCGAATCAGGATAGACACGACAAGGATGCAGATGTAAGATAATTATGTACTCGGACAGTACGAGATTATGCCGAGAGTTGGATACAGCAATTATTATTAAAATTAGCTTACGAGTCTATTTCAACGCCCAGTTTGGCATTAAAAAAATTTTACCATTAGTAAGAAAAACGATTCGTATTTGTTTATAGGTACCGGGCATATACAAGGTTAGTCGGAAAGGGGGTACTAAGCCGAAAGATTGTTAAAGTACCCATAATAATGGATAACTTTTGTTCTACAACTTTCACCAAAAGTGAATAAGTTCAAGAGAAATAGCTGTTCAAAGATTTCATAAAAAATACGCAAAATTCTATCTACCCTCTCAGCTATGATCAGACGTGTTTACATTTTACGTCATATTTGGGGTCACAGATTAGAAACTCCATTTTCTGAATTCATAACTAAAGCAGGGATGAAGCATTTTTGGCAAAACTAAAATAAAAATAATATTTCATGGAAAAAGAAAACGAATTTTTAAATATTTTTTTTAAACAATCATCAGTGGTATATTAAGTGGCCTGCGGCTTAGTACCCCCTTTCCGACTAACCTTGTATAATTTGTGCTGTGCCACGTATTCTCGTAGTCCGGCCGTCCAGCACCGGCCCTAGACCTTGATCAGGGTAGAGCGAGATTGTCTTTCGACGCCGTTTGGTCGACGCTTTCACATCGCATAAATTGTATTTCAGTTCGCCTAGAGCGACCGCTTCTCTCGCTCTACCCCAGGCCCGGGACGTTAAAAGTAAACATATACCCACCTGACGAGAGCACGATGCCTCACAATAATTTCGGAGATGTTTTTTTGGTGTTTTTCTTCCCAATCCTTGTCATCGAAAGTGTCTATCATTTCTTTGTTTTTACGCGCATAATCTTTACAGTATTTCCCTGAAATAAATTCGTGAGTTAGTCGTGCATTTGCTGTGCAGTTTTCGGCTTGGAATAACCACTTTCTTTCAAACTATGGGTGCTGTAGGTACCTAACAATAACATCCGGATAATGCTAAAACGCGGATATCAACTGTATGAAACATTTTTGAAGATAATTTCGTAAATCTGTTACGAAATTTTCCTTCTTTTCGTGTAGTTAGTGACTAACCTAGTGTTAGAGTTTATGCCGCCCACGGGCCTCTGACTTTGCTTCACATGCTGTCGAGAAATATCTCTCAGACATACCCGTTACCTCACGATGTTTTCCTTCACCGTTTTTAAGCAGGTGATAATTATACAATACGCACATAAATCCGAAAAGTAAGAGGTGCGTGCCTTGGGTTCGAACTCGAGACCTATGACTTGGCAGTCCGGCGGTCACACCGCTAGGCTGCTGCGAAATTATCTTCATGAAATAAGATCTTTTCTTATAGCAGTCTTAGGGTAAGATTGATGGTCAGCAGACATTGCCTAAGGGGTCGCTTGCATGGATGGGCTCAAATATCAATAAAGTCTACAAAGTCATTTATTTAAAAATCGAATTAACTGCCTCGTTGGGCTGATGGTGGCATGCACGACTGCTGATCGCCTTCAGTCTTGGGTTCGATCCCCAGGGCGGGCAAAGTGTTTATTGGGTTTTTTCCGTGTGGAATTTCTTAGTAGCAGCCCGGAGTTTGGATTTGTAGCCGGTTGATGGCAATAGGCTCGCCCCCTATTACATGGGACTTAAACATAACGGCAAAATGAGGATGTTACTACACACCTCTAACTAACCCTTCGGGGAATACAGGCGTGATGGTATTTTATGTTATGTTTTGAATTAAATGCCAACTATTAGTATCTACTAATTACGAGCATAAAAATGTTAACAGGTTGGGCACGAGCCTCTATCCCAGACAGCCTTCATCACAAGTAACAAGAAACCTCTTTGCAGTAACTTACGTTTTCTAAAGCCTAAATACCGAAAACAATCGCAAATACGCTAGACAAATAAAAAAAGTCAACTAAATTCGCACTGGCGTGCGTATTATACCGAAGTATTTCTTAAAGTACATTCAAGTCTATCTCCTAAAAGCTAACTAACGGATATCGGTACAAGCTACTCTCTAATGGAAATGGAAACAGTCGCACGGTTGATTAATTGGAAAATCTGTCCAGACGGGAGACTGACTGTAAATTACATTGCTGCTAGCCATTCATGTATCAACTAGATTCTTTTGTCGGAATTGTTTTGGGTTAAAGTGTATTTCACGGTGCCTAAAAAAAAAAGTTTTTATCTCTTACATTTTTTTGTGAGTTTGGCAGTGTTCTTATTCTTAATTCAATTAAATTTAAAAGGGATTCTATTACGTTTTGGCCACAGATAATGTTAAGCGACTATTTAATCCTCAGGCTTTGAAACTACACAATAATTTCTACATTGAACTAAGCTATTTGAGACGACTCAGTGAACAATAGCATCTACGTTGATAATAACAATGATAACATAGTATCGTACTGCGATCACCAATCAGTTTACAAAACTAAGTTGGTTGTATTTTTTATAGGTTTGTGTCAAACAGTTGAATCCACGATCTGATTTGAAAATTACTTTTAAGATTCTTGTTAAACTTTTCAATGAAAAGTTCTTATTATGTAAGTGTTCATCAAATCATAAACATTCTGTTTGAAAATTCTTTAAAGGTGTTTAAGTACAGACACGATTTCAGACGAGTTCATTTAGAGACATTAGAGACGGCCCGCGCTTGAAAACGATACTCGTCCCTAATCTATATGTAAATATAAAAGGAGAAGCTGACTGACTGACTGATCTATCAACGCACAGCCTAAACGGCTGGGGTTAGAAAGTTGAAATTTTGACAGTAGGTTCATTTTGTGACCTAAACATCCACTAAGAAGGGATTTCTCGAAATTCAACCCCTAAGGGGGTGAAATAGGGTTTTTAAGTTTGTATGTAAGTCCGCCATTTTTGAAGTAACAAGCTTGAAATTAAATATTAAGGTTTTTGGTTAGAAATAAACGTACACTTGTTTCAGCATTTTTGGAAATTCAACTCTTAAAGGAGTGAAATAAGTGTTGAAAGTTTGTATGAGAAATCTGATATTTTTGAAGTGAGAAACATGGAATTAAATATTTAGGCTTTTGGTAAGAAATAAACGTATACGTGTTTGAGGGTTTTTGGAGATTCCACCCCTAAGAGGGTGAAATGGGGGGTTGAAGTTTGTATGTAAGTCCATCGTTTTTGAAGTAAGAAATATGAAATTAAATATTAAGGTTTCTGGTTAGGAATAAATGTACACATATTTGGAAATTCAACCCCTAAGGGGGTGAAATAAGTGTTGAAAGTTTGTATGAGAAATTTGGTACTTTTGAAATAAGAAGCATGGGGAGAAACTGACCGACTGGCTGACTAATCTAGCAACGCACAGCCTAAACCGCTGGGAGTGATAAAAGACGGACGTTTTGGATTTTAAAATGTCACTTTAAAATGGGCTTAACGAGGATTTCAAACTTCACGCAAGCGAAGCTGAGGGCAAAAGCTAGTGTCCCTATACGGGGCGGCAACTTGCCTTTTAATTAAGCTAAGGGGTGGGCTCACTTCAAACAGACCCTGCTTAGGTATTCTAATACAGACTATTTTCATTACAGACGTGTGTTAATTGCAAGACCTTGATCTCTTGTTTTAAACTTGGTTTTTTCTTCGTGAAAAATGAAATTTGTGTTATTTTGTAAAAGCAAGTAAAATTACATGTTATAGGCACTATAATTTCTTATTGTTGAGTTTCGTAGGTACTTTTCAAATAAGTAGCCGGAAGTCTAAACTTAATAATAATTTAATAAACATTAAAAATATCATTAGCCGTTTATTATCGAGTGTAAACTAAATTATATGTTACATATTATACATATTATTAACTGGCAGCTACCAGGCAAGGTAGAATTATACTGTTACTAGCGGCCCGTCCCGGCTTCGCACTGGTGGACATTTTTCCCGTTTTAGCAACATTTTTCATTTATGCTCCGCTATTGGTCGTAACGTGATGTTATATAACCTATAATAACCTTCCTTGATAAATGTACTATCGAACACAAACATATTTTTTCAATCCGAGCTTGTGATCATTAGACTTATAGGCGGTTTCTTCTTATGTTAAAGTGATATGGGTACCTAGTTATTAGTCCTTTTTAAGAGAAGATTATATTCAGCATGGACTATGACAATATTATTATAAATGCTGAGTAGAGGAAGAATTAGAGGCATTTAAATGTACTTACCTAGCGGATAAGTTTCAACAAGTTGTTTATCCACGGGTACGTAAACAAGTCTTCGTATCCTGACAGCCAGCAGGTCGAACTGAGTCGTGATGTGGCTCAGGAATATGCAGAACAAGAGGTCCCCGCACAACATAAACCATATTGTTATGAGTCCTGCAGAGAACAAAAGCACGAGGTTATCAAGTGCACCGTGAGGTGTTAAATGTTTGTTTTATTTGTAGTACCTGGACTACCGCATCGACGTTTTCTAAAAATGAAATCTAGGTAGATCTATTTATTGCCCCCGAAACCCCCTGCATACTAAATTTCATGAAAATCGTTGGAGCCGTTTCCGAGATTCAGATTATATCTTTACATAGTATAAAACAAAGTCGCTTCCGCTGTCTGTATGTCCCTATGTATGCTTAGATCTTTAAAACTACGCAACGGATTTTGATGCGGTTTTTTTTAATAGATAGAGTGATTCAAGAGGAAGGGTTATATGTTCCACATTAGTATCTACATTGCACCCGTGCGAAGCCGGGGCGGGTCGCTAGTATATACATATATACAAGAATTGCTCGTTTAAAGGTATTAGATTAGAATAACTGGCAAGCACTAAGCCCGCGACTTCGACCGCGTGAATTTTCATACAAACTTCCATCCCCTATTTTACCCCCAAGGTATCGGTAGGATTTCCAAAAATCCTTTTAAGTTGATGCCTACGTCACAAAAGGAACCTACTGTCCAAATTTAATGTTTTCAGTTTCAGTGGTTTAGTCTCTGCGTTGATGATTCAGTCAGTTAGTCAGGACAAGTAATTATACATAATATATACCTTATTATTATGTATAGCAGTGGCGAAGGGTCAATTTTGGTACGAGTGAAGCCGGAGCAAAAAATGCTTACCTTAGTCAAGCGTGACGCATGCAGTGTATGTAGGTAAATTAAATGTTTAAAATAAAAGTAAAACATTTTATTTAATTTTACAACTTACCGTGAGCCATTGATATTTACTGTAAGTATAAAGATTCCCCTAAGGGTTGTGCAGAGGTGTATAACAACACCCTCATTTCACCGTTATATTTAAGTCCCATATAATAGGGGGCGAGCCTATTGCCATCAACCGGGTAAAAATCCAAACTCCGGGCTGCTACTGAGGGATTCCACGCGGAAAAACCCAATAACTCTTTGCCTGATCTAGGGATCGAACCCAGGACCTCACGATCAGCAGTCGCGCTTGCCACCACTAGACCAACGAGGTAGAAGTATAAAAATCTAGTATTAGAAAGTATTAAGTACATGTAAGTAATGTGACTAATATTATTTGGCAATAGTAGATACTAGTAGTGACTGTTCAATTCAAAAAGGAATGCGGTAGGAATCGGCTTGTATGGAGCCTTCGCCACTGATGTATAGATAGATAGTTTATATTTTTCTCAAATGAGTTTTGTCCATCCAAAAGTTGTCTCGATAAGACCGCCCATTTTACAGCTTCTTTCAATGTTATTTTGTGTTTAATAAACATAACGTAACATAACATTACGCCTTGTATTCCCTGAAGGGTTCGGCAGAGGTGTTTTTAGTACACCCTCGTTTTGCCGTTATGTTTAAGTCCCATGTAATAGGGGGCGAGCTTATTGCCATCAACCGGGCATAAATCCAGACTCCGGGTTGCTGTTGAGGTATTCCATACGGAAAAACCCAATGACACTTTGCCCGACCTGGGGATCGAAACCAGGACCTCACGAACAGCAGTCGCACTTGCCACCACTATACCAAGGAGGCTGGACAGACGTGTATTGTCAAACCGTCGTCGGCTAGCGGTGGGATGCGCCGGTGATCAAAGAGAATGCCGGTGATTAGGGAAATCTGAGTGTTGTGTATTTTTTCTAACACTCCAACAAGCGTTAACGTTAAGAAAAATGTTATCCAAAGGTAAAACAAATTAATGACTTAACGGATTATTTTAATTGCTTTGTTTAATGAAAGTGAAGATGTACCTACAATATAACGTGGTCTGTCGCCCTGATTCGGAACGTTTCGATAAGACAGTTTCGATTCGGTTTGTTATCTCTTTTTCTCTCGTTACGATAATCGAAGAGAAAACGAGATAACAAAAGAAATCGGTCGACAACTGATTTATCGAAACGTTCTCGAATCGTTCATACACAAAGCAGTTAAAATAATCCGTCAAGTCTACAGTCTGATACAGTTATCTGAACGAACCTTAGTAATATTGTATTATTTCCTCAATATTATTCCGTATTAACGCAATCTTTCTATCTCACTTCAATTTTATGTTTGCTTATTGCTTACAACCAACAATACCAACATTCCGCAAGGAACCAAATCAGCGCGTGTGAATGAGCGGGTCGCATGACATTCAGTAGCGACCGAAACGTGGTCGGGGACTGACGAGTGTAGTTCGGCCCGCGCGCGCTTTTTTCAATATGGACGACTCAGTGGTGATGATTTCAGAACGTGAAGCTCTAACTGAACTTTTGGAACTTTATAGAGACTTGCCGGGTTTATGGGATGCTTCCCATGAACTTTATAGTAATAGAGAAGCTCGACATCAAGCATACGAAACACTTTATGACTGTTATGTGAAATACGATAAACACGCTACTTTAAGTGATCTGAAAAGGAAACTAGAGAATATGCGAGCTGCGTACAAGCGGGAGAAAAAAAAGGCAAGTAAAACATACGTAATAAATGAATTTTAAGCTTTATTTTACAAACAATGCATTAGAAAAATCGTCCGGCTACTCTATCGCTACAGATTGATATTATTTTATTTTGACAATTGTTTTTTTAAATATATTTACTGGCTCGGATGCTATGTCTTTTAAGCCAAATAGTTTGACAATTTATTAAATGCACGAATGTTAAAACGTTTTTGACTTTAGCATTTGCAAGTAGTGTTGCCAACTGTTATAATAAATTCTTAATACACGATTAAAATATATTTTACAATGGAATCATTGTTTTTTTTCTAAATGTACGAAACATTATGCCCAATTTACGAGACGTCTTTTTTGAAGTTCAGTGAAAACACAATTTTTATTTTAGAAAATACAAAAGTATTATTTTTATTTTAGTACATTGAGAGTAAAATTTTCATTTTTACGGAAGTTACTCGCGCAGCTGTAACTACAATGCCACACCGAAAATGCGTCGCCATGAAATTATACTTCGTAAAAGATAGCTTGATCTCTGCGACAGCTGTCAGTTAAAGTGACGCTTAGAAGTCTTGAACTTTATAATAGTTCAGACAGTACCTGTCAATGTCATACTTTATGGGCGTGCCGACCTAATGAATAGGAATGCCGACCTAGGAATGTCAGTTTGACATATGTCGCAGAGATCAAGCTATATTTTATGTAGTATAGTTGTTGCTCAAAAGTATCTAATGCTCCGCAAAAAAGAGTACGAAAAATGGGGGCGCCACTAGTCATACATTATAAAATTTTAGCCTTAAAAATAAGCTCTGTAGAAAGTCAAAGCATAACTTCAACCCGCGTACTGAGTACAGGCACCCTTTTTTTAGGTATACAGGTGCGTTTCTGATATGGGGGACTGCAGCGCCAAATTTGAAACTATGACAAATAGAGAATAAGCGTCAAAGGAGTCGTGAGCTCGATTAAGGAGCAAATAAAAACTACATTATACTATAAGCAGTTGGTTTAGCGGGGAATCGAGAATGTATAGACTACTCGCTCCGTTTTGACTAATATATTACGGTCACCCATCCAAAAGCTGACCGCGACAAGCGCAGCTTAACGTCGCATATCAATCAATCAGCCTAGTTGCCATTTAGCCAAGAGCTTTTCTACTTTATGAAGTTAGTCTGGAGATACAATTTTTAATACCTGATTTTATTTTATTTCAGGTGGATAAAAGTTTAGCTGATGACGCTCGGTCAACTGTTCACGTACCATCCCTGTGGTACTACCCGTATTTGAGCTTTTTAGATGAGGACGTGGACCCAATAGCCACAGAAAATAATAACGACAGTTGCGATATCAGAAGTGATGCAAGTATCTAGTTATTAAGGGCAATAATAAAACTATTAAAATTGTTTTTGCTAGTGCCAAATATGAAAAAAAAGGTTATATTTAAGTGATCAGCGATTATTAAATTGAATTAAGATAAATCGACGGTCCCTACGTATACTATCGAAACTACAAAATCTCAATTTTTATTTTATTATGTATGTACACCGATTACGCTGAGATCTATGATCCGATTTACGTGATTCTTCTTTAGTTTGATGTGGAATAGTTGCCATTTGATCCTATAAAAATTTATTCTTATATAACCTTTAAGATAACATAATTTCACACATTAAAAGCAGATAAAATAAAAACTGAGATTTTGTAGTTTCGATAGTATACGTAGGGACCGTCGAAATATGCTTTCCGTGCAGCTCGGCCAAAAAGTTTAAAAATGGAACTATTTTTTTTGTCAGTCAGTCTTTGTTTAATCAGGATATAAATGGGACTTAATTTTAAAAAAAGATAATTCTGTCTGATCTAATAACTTTTAATATCTTTGAATTCATTTTAAATCATTTTTAGCGTAAATATCTGTTATAACAATTCGTCTTATTTCAGGAACCTGAACGGAAAAGATCGAAAATATCTTACAAAAACGCAGATCAACTAGTTAAAAAACAAATCGACTTTATCGACACGGCAACGTCTTTGCTAAGTTCTGATGCAGGGGAATGTTCTGCTGATGCATTTGGTCGGGCAATCTCTTGTCAGCTGAAGGAGCTTCCGAAACTACAACGTTGTATAGCGGAGAAATTGATAGGAGAAGTTATGTATTACGCCAAAATGGATCAACTAAACGTTGACACTCTAGTATATTTGAATGATGATCAATCACAATAATGTTTACTGCATAAGAGAATTTATTTATTGCATAAGAGAAGACTAACAATAAATTGGACGTTTAAAAAAAAACATGATTTTTTGACCTGTGATTGGAAGGAAATTTTAGTTTTAGCGAAAGTTTGACTTTTGACGTGTTTCTTTTGCTAAGAAAGCGCCTGTGCGCATACCGTCTTGTGTCAAAACACAAGACGGTATGCGCACAGGTAATAAATAAATGTACGCCTGGCCGGCTCGCCCCCATGTTTTCCCTGCTCTGTGACCGCGCTGTCAATTGTTGATTAATTATCAACTATTAGTATGTAGTTTTTTTAAGAATACCGTTTGAAATGTACAAAGATTATAATAATATTTTCTCTAAATATTTGTTTTATTCCAACCTAATCCAGATTCCAGATAAGTCAGGTATCGACCGATTCCATTAGTTATCTCGCTTTGTCTACGATTCTCGTAGCGAGAGAAAACGAGATAACAAACTCAATCGTTCGACAACTGATTTATCGAAACGTTTTGAATTAGAAACGTCTTCGGCCAGCGGTGGAATGCGGCGGTGATCACGGAAATATAATAATAATAATGGCTACTATTTTTTATATTTTTAAATGTTTTTAATTTTCATAAATGAAAATATTTAACAATGTAAACATATAATATGTATATAAATAAATAAAGGGAATAATAATAATAATCATTTATTTCGAGCAACAAGAGTGTTAGTAACTATATACTTATAAACTACGTTAGTAATATACAAAAACAGAAACAGTTTATGACATCATTGCTGCAAGGTGACAGGCCCATCCGAAACCTTGCAGCAGTGGTTCACAAATGCTTGTGCATTTGCATTTCCAGCCTGCTTGCTACCATAGACAGGATGGATGGCGCTGCCCCGCACCCTACGGACCAAGGATGCGCACCGCTTCCGCATCACCGTGTAGAAATAGTCCACGTGAGTTTCAGCGAATATCCCTGATGCGCTGTAGTATCGGGGCAACACCATCAGCAGCCTGAATGCGTTATTGTATTGGACGCGAAGGGCGCCGTATGATTTTTGAGTATAATGAACCCACAGACGGCAAGTGTAAAAAGACGTGCAGTAATATGAGTAATATGAGTGTTGTGTATTATTTCACACACTCCAATATGGCGGTAACTTTAAAAAAACGTTATCCAACCTTAAAAGAAATTAATGGTCGCAGTCTGAACGCAAACTTATCGTATAAGATAAGAGTGGCCAACTGCTTTGTTTTGAGCACCGCCGGTCATTAGTCTAGTTGGCTTAAACTCGGTTCAGTGAGTTGGAAACTGTAATTATTATTAAAGTTCCTGAAGAATTATCTGTGTACCTACTTTAATATTTTTGTCGCTAACGGTGGGGAGCGATTCGATAGGGTTACTATTTCGGAATGGAGGAATACCTGTAATGCCTGATTTTGCAGAAAAATGCCTGTAGATCTCTCTCTCATGTCGGCAAGAGAATAAATAGCTCATGCCGTGTCGTGAAAAGATTAGGCAGTTAGCAAGATTGGTAGCAGGACTGACTACACAGTGTGCACCGTACGTACCTACTTAAGTATCGTCACTTAGAGGGTTTTTGAATGCATCCTTATGCCTGTCTCAGAGAAATGCCGTCCGCATGCCTGTCTAAATCTTAAAAATGCCTATCAAATGCTTGTCATATGGTAACCCTAAGTTCGACTAAGTTTTGGAGCTTGATGAACAACGTACCTAATTAAAATAATGTAGGTACTGCTAATAGAAAACATTCATATGACAACCGCAACTTAACGAGCTTTCCGAATTTCCATAAGTAGACCTAGCACGAAGTTTGACGTATGGCAGGGGCGTAGCTATCGCCGTATCAGCCGTATCAATGTGTAATTTATTTTCTGAAAAATCTTTACCCTCCATTTGGGCTTCGCCGCATTTGGGTAGAAGGGCCCCCCTACAAATTTTTATACGGGACCCGTTTAGGGTAAGCTACGCCACTGACGTATGGTATTGCAATTTTATGGCTAATGTAAACTAATTTTGAATCGAAAATACAACTGTCCTATAACATTTTGGTTTATTTTGCGACATGCACAATTTGTACCATACATAGATATGATTTTTTTAAAAATGTATTTAAATAGTAGATACCTACGTGTGAAACGAGTATTTACGATTCAAAATTCATTTACATTAACGTTAGGCTTACGTTAGTAACTCGACAGCATGCGTGATACGCCTATCGAGCCTCGTTGTGTAAGTATACTTACCATGCCACGTCTGCGCAATCAGAATGACCTCATAGTATCCCCTCTGGAAGGGGTCGAAGGGGAACCAGTAGAAGAACGGGAAGATTAGGGGCACGTCCTGGCCCATGACTATCTTGAAGATCTCCACGAATGGCGGCGACAGGAATATCACCAGGAGGGCGTTATTGCACCAGTAGTATCCTGAAAAAGTAGACATACTCACTTCAATGACATCAGTTTTGTTAGTACCTACCTACTACAGTAATTTTGAAGAGAGAAGAGCCTCCGTGCACATCACTTGTTGCTTGCGCAAGTCTGTGTGACGCCGTAGTGTCTACTATGCCTGCGCAAATTCTTCCCACGCGTAGGTAACTTTATACGTACTTGTACAAGGAAATAATTACGAAATTGTGCAAACAAATAATTACATGTGTGGACTCTATTACAAAAACGTGAGTGCCAAATTTCAGCCCGATAGCTTCAGTGGAAGTGGTTGAAATATTTATTGCAAAATTCCAGGATATACATATAAGTGAAGTTGAATAAAAGCTTTTAATTAAAAAAGGGAAAGCTCAGCACTCGTCAAAAACTTGCAGGTTCGAAGAAACAGAAATGTCGATTCTGTTGCTCATTTTGACAGTACTAAACTAGACTAAATGCAACTGTCACTTGCTTTTTCTATTGAAACAGAAAGAGACAAACACCCTTAGTTTAATTTAGTCCTGTCAAAGTGCGCTACAAAATCGACACCATTACCTATGATCCTGTAGCTGTAGTGCCTAAGTAGAATAAAAGTATAAAACCATTTTTTTATCTGTGCTGAAATGAATACTTTCCTTTCCTCTCTTTGTTTATGCTATCGAATGATTCTGAAGGAAAGGTTTTGGTCCTCGGAGACCAACGGAAATTGGTTCCGTATTATAAGATTTCGCTAACGAGTCGAGGTTTTCAGATAAAAATACGAACATTATTAGGTAGTTCCCACGGTTTTAGACCGAAGTGTTAGGAAATCGTGTAGGCTTTTGGGAGCAACCTGGGAACCATGACCCAGCCGTAGGGTAGTACGGATTATCGATAACAGTGACGTATAATATTTAAAGAGATCTTGTTGAATAATTATTATTTCCAATTCCAACATAGTTAACATAGGAGTTAACTCCTTTTTTGGTCTAGTGGTGGTAAGCGCGACTGCTGATCATGAGGTCCTGGGTTCAATCCCCAGGTTGGGCAAAGTATTATTGGGTTTTTCCGTGTGGAAATCTTCAGTAGCAGCCCGGAGTTTGGAGTTGTGCCCGGTTGATGGCAATAGGCTCGCCCCCTATTACATGAGACTATACATGGGTGTTACTATACACCTCTGCCCAACCCTTCGGGGAATACAGGCGTGATGTTGTTATGTTTAACATAGGAGCTAAACATTTAGACACCCTTCTCTACAATAGCGTTGGTAGGTAGGTGCTTGGTTTGTATAACATTGATTTATGTCCGGTTCCTATAGCCGAAAACGACTCGTTTTGCTTCCATTTTTCATTGCCAAACTTGGCATATTATTATATTTATTTATATAAATTTTATATAAATAGACTTGTAAGCTAATTTTAATTGCGATAGCTACTAACGTATGGGAGGGTTTTCCAAGCAAATCTATGGGATTCATGGGCTTCATTATAGTAAAGATACAAGATTTTAACCAATAATGCTCGGTAAATGATAGCAACGGTCATACGTTGTTTCCGTTTCATATCCACGAAGGCAACCAATCATTGATCCTATAAGGAGGGTTCAACTTTTAATGTTTCTTCAAATTATCTTTCGCTATCAGTGAAATATATAAGTAGGTACCTACGAAAATATATGTTGCGTTGGAATACGAGCATGATAAATGTGTTAATTTATTTCTGCAAACCTTGCAATCGTCTCCCCCATATTTTGCCGCAACTCGATTGGAAATATGTTTTTGTTTTATAGATTCGAATTTCCAGAGACATACTTTATTGACATAACTACCTATCTACCTACAATGGAATAAAACCTATTTGACAAAATAAACAACAGTACAATAGCGAATACCTAGACATTCGTAATAACTGTTCTAACATAAGCTTCTGATGATAATGGAAGTTATTAGGGTTTACCACGCGAACACTAGATAGCTATTTCACTATAACTTCAATTGCTCTAGAACAATATAGGTAACTATTATATTATACCTAGGTACTAATTGATACAAAGGAAATGTTTGTTTTGTAATAAGTTATCAGGCATGGTGGATAGGGACACATTTCTCTAAGGTCCCGCACGGCGTAAGCGTGTCATCTCCATCAAGTGCTTTAAGCGGTGAATATATCGTCTCGTAAACTGCCTCGTTGGTCTAGTGGTGGCAAGTGCGACTGCTGATCGTGAGGTCTTGGGTTCGATCCCCAGGTCGAGCAAAGTGGTATTGGGTTTTTCCGAATGGAATTCCTCAGTAGCAGCACGGCATTTGGATTTGTGCCTGGTTGATGGCAATTGGCTCGTCCCCTATTACATGAGACAAAAACATAACGGCGAAATGAGGGTGTTACTATATACCTCTGCCCAACCCTACGGGGAATACAGGCGTGATGTTATATATCGTCATAGACAGCAAAACGAATAAGAAAATCAAAGTTTCCACATGCTCAAGGAATTGTCAGGATGATAAAGGAACTAGCTGGTGGAATTTGCGGGAAGACAGATGCATCCAGTTTATAAGTATTCGTTTTGGACTGTTGAACTCTGGGGAGGACTATGTTCAGCTATGAACGTTTTATGGATGATATATGATGATGTTGTATACAACATAGTTGAATTGTCCTAGTTAGTTAGTTATCAGGGCGGCGATTTGCGGTGCGACCGACCGAGACGCGAGGCAGCGACCAGATACAGAGACCGCTACTTGAATAGGCTTTCGTGTCGCATTCTCCTATTGATCTTGTTCGTGAACTGAACACAGTTCTGTTCTGCCTAGCTTTTTCCAAACTAACTTGGGGTCAGCTTCCAATCAAACCAGATGCGGTTGAATACCAGTATTTTACCAGTTGCCGATATTCTAGAGTAAGACCGGTTGTCAGACTTTCGGGCTTCTGACTTCCCGTAACGACTGTCATAGGTTTTCGTATTATTTTTTTCCTATCTATCAAATAGACAGCAAAGAGTGGGCGTCACTGGTGCTATATCGTCTGGGTCTCTGGTTAAGATGGGCGTGCCTCAGGGCTCAATTCTTGGGCCTTTTCTATTTCTAGTTTATATAAATGATCTCCCTTATATGATGTCCAATTTATTTGATGTAATTTTATTTGCTGATGGCACTTCCCTAATTTTTAAAATAGATAGAAAAGATAGGGACGTTTTACTTGTCAATGAGAGCCTAACTGTTCTTTCTAAATGATTTACAGCCAATAATCTATTACTTAATGCTAATAAAACAAAATGCCTTAAGTTTTCACTACCAAATGTACCCCAAGTAGGTTTAAATTTAATGCTCAATGGTAACAAACTTAATACAATTAATGAAACCGTATTCTTAGGTATAACTATAGACTCTAAATTGCAGTGGGGTGCTCATATTACTGTCCTACTGTTGTGGGGTTCAGCAGCTGACGTTGATTCGGTTTTTATTTTACAAAAAAGAGCAATCCGTGCGATTTATAACCTGGGTTCCCGCGAGTCCTTTAGAAACGTGTTTAAGGATATTAGCATACTAACTTTGCCGTCACTCTACATCTTGAAAAATATATTGTATGTTGGAAAAAATTTGCATTTGTTTAATGTTAGGAGTGATTTTCATAATAAAAACACACGGCATAAACATAAAATTGTGGTACCTAAATTTAGATTAAGTAAAACTAGTAAGTCATTTTTAGGTAATGCCGTACGTTTTTATAATAAGCTGCCGAAATCTGTAACAGATCTTACCGAGGGAAAATTCAAAACCCATATTAAACGTGTCCTCACTCAAAAAGCGTACTACAAGACTAAGGACTACGTTGACGACAGGGATGTTTGGCATTAGTTCTTGCACATGTGGCTTCCCTGGAACCTCATTATCAACATATGTGTGTGTATGTCTATTAATTATCCTCAATTATTCTCAAGATATCTTTGTCTTATTTTATAATGATTTTTTAGCTAAGTTTTGATGACATTTAATTATGTCCATTGTTTTATATAGTTTAACTTCCTTTTCACTTTTGTAAATATGAGAACTTTGTGGACCTGCATCTATGAATTTGTAAATTACTGTTATTCATATAGTTTTTATTTTATTTTGTTTGTTAATTTTTGTACTGCATTACTCCTTGGTCTGTGGTCAGGACTCCATTGTTCTCTCACTATCCTAAATCATTGTATTGTATCCACTGAAATTGTTAAAGATATTATGTTTAAAAGAGTAACCATGGAGTTTCTTGTCGGCTCTTCTCCATAGGAAACGACTAATTGGAACCGTGCATCTAAATTCGACTTTTCATAAGCACCTGTATTGGTTTACGTGAAATAAAAATATTTGATTGATTGATTGACACCCGGGATCGACTGTTTAACGTGGTCGCCGACGCACGGAGGGATCTCGATGTCTAACGAACGGTAACCCATCCACGGGTTGAACGCGGCAAGCGTGGTTGGTAATTAGCAACGAGCCCCCCCCCGAACTGAACACAGTACAAAGGCCTAAAGCCAAGTAGCAGTCTCGGTCTCCGGTCTTTGTCTCGCGTTTGGTCTCTTGCCTCGGTCGCGCTGCGAACTGCTGCCTTTAAGGTGGTTGTTTGATATAACATAACATAACATCACGCCTGTATTCCCCGAAGGGTTGGGCAGAGGTATATAGTAATACCCTCATTTCGCCGTTATGTTCAAGTCCTATGTAATAGGGGGCGAGCCCATGCCATCAACCGGGCACAAATCCAAACTCCGGGCTGAACTGAGGAATTCCACACGGGAAAACCCAATAACACTTTGCCCGACATGGGGATCGAACCCAGGACCTCACGATCAGCAGTCGCGCTTGCCACTACTAGACTAACGAGGCATTGTTTGATATCTAGGAAAGAGATTAGTAATAGACCGAATATACACAAGGACCGCTAAAAAGCTAGGACAAAAAGCGGTGCCTTTAGGCGCTATTCCACCAATTTGCGGCACTGTACTGCACAGTGTACGGCACAAATATTTCTTTCGGTGGACTCACTCAACTCAGTACTCATTACGTGCAATAGAATAGAAGTATTTTATTTCAGACCGGAGTCCATAGAGTTAGTAACAATTTCACTTAAATTCTAGTGTTAGTAAGTTACAGACACATAAAAATATACAATTAAATTTCAACGTGGAGCCGCATCCACCTCCGCAACATCGGGGAATCCCACCGATCTGCGAATACACTGAGAATACTGATGCCGCCGCGAACACGAGTCATCAGGGATGCACATCTATTCCTAATAATGGCGACAAAACTATCAATATTATTATCTGCAAACATCTCCGACGCACTACGACGCCACGGCAGCCGCAGCAGCACTCTCAGTAAATTCAGCAATATTCGAGTTCTGCACAAATGTTTGTGAACAAATGTGCCCCGCACATAATTGGTGGAATTTCACCATTACATTTAATTTTCGTGTGGTACCTTGTACTACATAGTTGAGCTGTCTCAGCGCAGTGCTGACGATCGCATGCTCCTCATCAGAGACCTCTCCTCTCGGCCACATGCTGCGCAGTTCACTCACCAGGTTCTCGTATACAGAGCGGTGGTATACTATCTTGTAGGACTTAGCCATTGCTGGAAAGTAGAAATTGTTTAGATAAAATACAATTGGGTAGTTGACAGTATTTTTTTATTAATTGTCTTGAAACTTTTACAAAAAACATTGACAACAATGAAATCTATAATAAAATGCAAAGTTTTAGGGAAGCGATTTAAAATTGTTAACAGACAGGGACCGCACTATTGAACGATGACGTCATTATTCAAAAACTTTATAGTAACTTGTCATTACTCTGTACAATTCGTGTGTCTGTTTCGTGCGACAAGGACAGAAAATGCGCGACTTAAAAACTTGAAAAACGTGTATCACCTCCATTTTTGATTGATATTATTAATTTTTACAATTATCGTTTTCTTTTTATACCTGTTTAATATATTAAAAATTCAATTACATTCTTCCAAATTTTTAAAGTAGTCAAATACCATATTATGTCAAATCGTGCAGTAGGTATGATCTTTATGCTGGTAATTACTATTTCTCAAAACTTTCAATCTCTTTTAGCGATAAGTCCTCCCATTTTTTTAAGATTTTATAATATTGCGATGTTTTTACAATATTGTTCAAAACATGAATATTTTTGCATGCCGTAAGGTGCAATGTATCGGGACTGTTTACATATTTAACATCTTATCTGTATAGGTACCTACATTATTGGCAAATAAACGATTTCTATTTCATTGCAGATACGACGACAAATCAAGGTAAATAATTCCAGTATCAGCTGACCGCTCATTGTACCGAAATTCCGTCCAATGAGAGGCCAACATAACCTGGACATTAATAGCTTGATATGTCGTCGTGTGTACTTCTTTCACATGTTATTTTGTATAGTAAACAATAAAGTATATTGTATTATTTGTATTACCGGTTCGTAGTAATCAGCGAATAACTTGTGCCTTACGAATGGATTCAAAACGCTATGAATCATCATCATCGCAGGTTCTTAAATCATTTTTCTAACACTAAAGGAAAGGAAGGAGAATGTTTATATCCGCTTTCCGCTCTCAAAGACGAGTCCTCCTTACTAACCAAGCAGCAGATATCCAACGCATGGCATCATCCGGAATATCTCAACGGCATCCTGGAACGAGCCTCCCTTGGCCGTCTGCGCCATGTTGATCAGCTCCAACCACGTCACCACGAACAGGTTCGCGAACTCGAACCAGTAGAATATATTCCATAGTAATCTGAAAGGGTCCTCTGGTTATAAGGCAGAATGTCCAATAACTGTATCAGCCCTGAGAAATCATAACCAAAGAAAGCAAGAAATTACGTCAAAAGAATTTGCAGCAGCATTCTTTGACAATATTTTATAATTATACTTCCTTATTTTATGTTATGAATATTTAGTACAATAACATAAACTACTAGCTGTGTGCTCACGGCACCGCCCGCGTAAGAAGTTTTATTCCAGTAATATAGCCTATGTTACTCAGTGATGATGTAGCTTTCTAACGGTAAAAGATTTTTCGAAATGGGTCCTGTTGTTTTTAAGTTTATTCGTTACATACAAAAATACAAATCTTTCCTCTTTATAATATTAGTATAGATATAGATACAAACGATTCGGTCAAAAACGATTCGGTTATATGTTTACTTATATAACACTTCTTTGGAGGACGATGGTCACCGATCGAAGTTATATGAGTAGGTAATGGCAAAGGCCTATCTAATAAATTCCCCTTTTAGCTAATTTTTGCCCCAACCCCCATAGATTACAGAATACAGAGTCGAGGAAGGAAATTGATTCGTCAAAAAACAGAAAAAGACACTCAGAAATTAACTTATCGTGAATCTGTAAGCCAGATAACGAGCTTCGATTCAATTAAACTAATCAAAACGGATCCGACATCAGACTGAAAGTTTGGGAAAACATTCAGAAAAAGAAAAAAGAAATGATTGTTTGAAATCTCTGTTATACGGATTTCTTCGATCAATTTTATTTCATCAGTTTAAATACCGACCTGCCTTCGAGGTTCAGAATAATTAACATAACACATAACATAACATCACTCCCGTATTCCCTTAAGGGTTGGGCAGAGGTGTATAGTAACACCCTCATGTCGCCGTTATGTTTAAGTCCCATGTAATAGGGGGCGAGCCTATTGCATTCAAACTCCAGGCTGCTACTGAGGAATTCCACACGGGAAAACCCAATAACACTTTGCCCGACCTGGAGATTGAACCCAGGATCTCACGAGGCAGTCGCGCTTGCCACCACTAAACCAACGAGGCAGTTACAAGTTAGGCAAATAAATAACAATCAATTGTATTTTTATTAGCATCCACAAAGATCTGTGTTCATTTATCTTAGTTACTGATTATTTTGGGGGCGACAACATTTAGCGAGGTTGCCATTGTATAAATCTTCCTCAGGATGAAGTTAAAACAAAGATATTTATGGCCGGTATAATATGCCGTTAAGTCTCGTGGTGTCACTGTCACGTTAAGGCGAAGTGACAGTGACAGCGTTTAAGTGTTAGGCCTTAAGAGCCATATTAGGGCGCTTTCAATTTAGTTGTTTCGTGTCGGACCGCTGCGGTGCCGAAGCGGTGCGTTTGTCGTAATGCGCACTGACGGTCGTTTATTTTCATACAGAGAACGCGGTGCGACAACATCGCGTGCTTTGTATGAAAACAAACAACCGTCTGTGCGCAATACGACAAACGCACCTTTTCGGCACCGCAACGGTACGTCACGAAACGTCTAATTTGAAAGCGCCCTTTGACTATCATAGAAATATGATCAGAGACGTACGAGTCATTTTTATATGAAGAACCTACGACGGTATAATAACTACATAATATGTTTATAATCATATTATGATTCATATTGTCTATGATCATAGTTACAGGATCCTATTTGACAGCAAGCGTACAAATATGATCATATCCGTCTAAGGCCGCGTTCTCACTTTGTCGTGACGACAGATAGTCGTGTAGTTTTAAATGTCGTGGCGTATATACCAAGTCTGGCCATAAATACTGTTACAATTAAAAATAAGAAAGATATTCCATTTGAATTAGGAATCTGTCATTTTTATACGATTGTTCATTGGGTTTTTTAATTTTGGCGCCAATACATTGTACAATATTTTGCGATATTAAAATGGAGTGGGGTGATAAAGAGAACCGAATCGCTGTGATTGCATTACACAAAGTTGGTATGGAGCCAAATGCAATTTTTAAAACTCTCCATACGCTTGGTATTAGTCAAATGTTTGTGTACCGGGCTATTAATATGTACAATGAGACCTCCTCTGTTTGTGACAGAAAAAGATCTAGCCGTCCACGTAGTGTTCGTACGAAAAAGGTGGTCAAAGCAGTAAGGGAAAGAATTCGAAGAAATCCTGTCTGAAAGCAAAAGATTTTATCTCGGGAGATGAAGATAGCACCCAGAACCATGTCGCGTATTTTAAAAGATGACTTAGGACTTGCAGCCTATAAGAGACGCACTGGTCATTTTTTAACTGACAATTTAAAAAAGAATAGGGTGGTAAAATCGAAACAACTACTGAAGCGGTACGCAAAGGGAGGTCACAGAAAATTTTTGTTTACGCATGAGAAAATCTTTACAATTAAGCAACATTTTAACAAACAAAATGACCGTATTTATGCTCAAAGCTCTAAGGAAGCTTCCCAATTAGTCAACAGAGTGCAACGTGGGCACTATCCGACTTCAGTGATGATTTGGTGGGGTGTTAGCTATGAAGGAGTGACTGAGCCATATTTTTGTGAAAAAGGTATCAAAACATCTGCACAAGTGTATCAAGCTATCATTCTTGAGAAGGTAGTTAAGCCCCTTAACAACACCATGTTCAATAACCAAGTATGGTCCTTCCAACAAGACTCGGCGCCGGGTCATAAAGCTCGGTTCACGCAGTCTTGGTTGGAAGTGAACGTTTCGGACTTCATCAGAGCTGAAGACTGGCCGTCGTCTAGTCCCGATCTTAATCCGCTGGATTATGATTTATGGTCAGTTTTAGAGAGTACGGCTTGCTCTAAACGCCATGATAATTTGGAGTCCCTAAAACAATCCATACGATTGGCAGTGAAGAATTTTCCCATGGAAAGAGTGCATGCTTCTATTGATAACTGGGCGCAACGTTGCCATACCGTGTCTTAAGCATACCGTCAGATACTACAATGATCGTAAAACCCCGGTATATGCATGCTTTCTCGACTTGTCCAGGGCTTTTGATTTGGTGGCGTATGATCTTTTGTGGGAAAAACTTGAGAGCACCGACCTACCACGAGAACTTGTTATCATTCTCAAGTATTGGTATACGAACCAGGTCAACAGTGTCAGATGGGCGGGGGCGATGTCGGAGCCATATCGCTTGGAATGCGGAGTAAGACAGGGCGGACTGACCTCACCCACGCTATTCAACCTTTACATGGACGCGCTGATCGTCGCGCTGAGCAGTCAGCATGTCGGCTGTCATATAGGTGACACATGTGTCAATAATTTAAGCTATGCGGACGATATGGTTCTGCTGAGCGCGTCAATCTGTGGCCTGAGGAGGTTGATGGTGACATGTGAGGATTACGCTATTAAACATGGACTTGTGTATAATATTAAGTAAAGTCAGTACATGGTCAATCAGGCCGGTGGTGCGAGATGCCCGGACAATGTGCCACAGGTACGTCTTAATGATATAAGGAACATATCATATCTTCATAAGGAACTGGCAGAATCTCAGCACTGATTTATCTTTGTATATATATTTGTAGGTATTGTATAATATATTATATTAATTAATATATATGAATGTATGCATATGTATATAATATCTATTATTTATAAGTTTATTAATATATATATAATATATGTAAATATATAATATGTATGTAGGTAATATTATTGCCAAAAATGATCCCTTATCTTTGTGTTTATTTTTAATATTGTATCACATGACACAGCTCTTTTTAGCGCATCTACCATGTTTTCTCTGCATCACCCTAAGGTCGACTGGTAGAAA
This sequence comes from Amphipyra berbera, assembly GCA_910594945.2. NCBI lineage: Eukaryota > Metazoa > Arthropoda > Insecta > Lepidoptera > Noctuidae > Amphipyra > Amphipyra berbera. Next base: position 6,010,435 of record OU343144.1, on the reverse strand, counting down.
ATGCCTAAGGCATTAAGTCCGCCTCTGTATACATTTTTTTTGTGCGAAAGTATATATAAATAAATAAACCCTTAGACAGGGTGAATCACTTTAAATATCTAGGGCATATAGTCACGGCTGACCTCAGGGATCATGCTGACTTGGAACGGGAATGAAGGGCTGTATCTAAGATAGCTAATATGCTGGCCCGCAGGTTCGCGAGGTGCTCGGATAACGTGAAAATAACTCTTTTCCGAGCATATTGCACGTCTACGTACACCTGCGGCCTGTGGGCTAATTACATGCAGAAACGATACAGTACCCTTCGTGTCCAATTTAATAACGCTTTCAGGGCGGTTTTGGGTCTGCCCCGCTACTGTAGCGCTTCAGGTATGTTCACATTGGCACGCTCAGACTGTTTCCATGCGACCATGCGGAAGCGCTGCGCATCACTCGTGCGTAGAGTGCGAGCCAGCTCCAATACCGTTCTGAGAATGATAGCAAATAGGATGGACTGTCCTTATGTGCGACACAGCTGTGACAGACAAGTTACATATAGTGTCGTATATAAGAGACTTTTAATGAATTGAATTTTGTAATTATTTATGTAATAAATGAATTTGAATAGTACTGTAAAACGATAATGATTTAATGTTAATGGAGTAGTTAATTTAATGTAGTTTTGAATTTGATTTTAATGTTGATCATAATTTTTAATTTTGATTTCAATAATATAATGTAATGCGATTTAATTTATCTTAATTTATGTAACAATTATGTACTAATTTATATGGGTAAATACCTGAAATAAATGATTTTTATTTTATTTATTTATTTATTGCAGCCAATGGAGACCGCTTCGAATAAGCTTTTTATATTTTAAATTGTTTTGTATTTATGTATTAAACTAACACACTGTAAAAGTAATAAGTATTATTTGGAATAAAAAAAATTTTTTTTTTTCGTGACAATATTTATGGCAAGACTAGGTATTTAAATGGAGGTGTTCACATATAAGACGACACGATAAACTGTCGTTCACGACTTGTTTTTGTAGTGACGACAGATTGTCGAGTCAATGGGAACGGCTAGCACGACAGTCGTCCAACGATAAATTTATCAACATCGTGATGTGTCGTTGTGACGACTATCTGTCGTGGCCACGATAAAAATATCGTCTCGTCGTAGCTTGCTACTGATTTGCAAACGACAAAGCGACTGTCGTGAAACGATAAAATGTCGTCGCGATCCAATGGGAACAGCTAGATGCGATAGTCGCTAAACGATAAAAAAAAATTGACGACAAACAGTCGTTATAATGGGAACAGTTAGAGATGACAGTCGTCCAACGATAAATTTATCGTCACGACATAGTGGGAACGCGTCTAAAATGGCGTCAAAATGACAATGGAAAACAAGGTTAAATCGTTATCCATCTTAATTATGACGTTGATTATAAGTGTAATATGTAAAAATGAAGAATAGCATCATTTAACTATGATCATAGAATTTGACAGATATGAAATCATATTTGTATAATAAATATATGATAGTGTAATTGGGGCCTATGTAAGGTTAAAATATACAATGCGGTGTGATTGAATTTGTCAAGCAAAAACCTTTCAAATGCCATGTATGTCTACCTTATAAATACCTGATATAAGCGGAATCATCCCTGGTGATGCGAAGGCCAACCAGTCTGAGGATTGCCCTTGGAATGGCAAACGTTGCATCGTAAGATTCTGAATTGTACACCTGAAAAATTAATAGGTAATGTCATAGAACGCTGCAATCTTAGGGCTAGCACACGTCTTTCCTATGCGCAAACGACGCGTTTTAAGAACGCGCGTCATCTGCGCCGTCAAGTTTCAAAAAGCAGACGTAAAGAATACAGGCTGCGACTGCATCGCATTTACAAATCATTTTGGTTGCGTTAACGCAAGTCGTTTGAGCTAGAAAAGACATCATATGCATAGGCCCTTAGAGCAACGCGGCCAACCGACACGGGTCTCGGTAGCCGCGTTGCTCTAAACCTCTAATGAACGGTCGTGAACATTGTTAACAGGCCGATTCACAGCCGTCTCGCTCTAACTTCAAGCCTTTTAAAGTTAATTTTAAAATAAAAACACAAATATTAAAACGATTAAATCTATTATTGTGATGGGATGCAAAATGATTCAAACGACATGACCTATTATTCTGATGGAATGCAAAATGTTTCAAGTGACACAATCAAGTATTTATAGAAAAAGCTAAACGCCTTAACGCACATTCGATCTTCAAAATAGTATCAGGAAAAACGATTCAAAAGACAAATGAGAAAACATTTACAAATTTTGTGTCGGTTGATACAATGGCCTCCAAAATGAGAGCAAGGTAAGTGTGGGGTTCAAGCGCCAAAAAATGCTTTAAAAAATTTGAAACCTAGCTCAAACGACGCAGAAAAATTCGCTGATTCCAAATATGTATATAACTCAATATCGCAAAAAATGTCGCTTAGACCAATTAGCCTTTCAACCGTCGATATGTATCTCATGCATGTTTAATGTATGCCAGCAGTACATCACGAGGTTTGTAGGAAATACAAGATTTTGTTTATGACCTGTAGACTTTGTTTGTGACTGCCTTGTTGGTCTAGTGGTCGACTGCTGAGCGTGGGGTCTTAGGTTCGATCCCCAAGTCGGGTAAAGTGTTATTGGGAATTTCTCAGTAGTAGCTCAGAGTTTGGGATTGGTGCCCGGTTATTGGCATTAGGCTCGACACCTATTATGTACATGGGACTTAAACATAACTGGTGAAACGAGGGTGTACTAATAACACCTCTGCCGAACCATTTGGGGAATATAAGGCGTGATGTTATGTTATGTTTGTACAGAATCGGTTTCATTCGGTTTTTAGCCGTAAAGAGTCCCGTTCGTTGGGTAGGTGTGTATTTTGTTTGTCATTCATTGATGTGTACTGCATACAGCTAGTTCACACAGAAACTGTTTACAGGACAGGGGCGTAGCTACCGCCGTATCAATTATACGGGGCCCCTGGGCCACGGGGGCCCCCAACGTGCGTAAGCAAAAATTAATAAAAACATTTTTTTTCAAAATAAAAAATTACCTAAGAACTTTGATGGGACATGAACGCCTGTCAGACCTGTCATTATTGTCCATAGAGGCAGAAACTTTAGAAAAACTAAAGTCATCATTAGCTATAAATGATTTAATAAATCAGTTTGCCGAAAAAAGGCAAGGAGAGTGTATATTGAATCGTTTGTAAAAAATTTGGAAAAAGTGACAGATAGATAATTATGATGAATATAGGTATATTTCTTTTAATTTTATGCCAAAAATTTTTTTTCTTTTGTGACAAATCTTTACCTTTCTTAAGGGCCCCCAAACAATTTTTTATACGGGGCCCCGCCAAGGCATGCTATGCCACTGTTATAGGATCCGTTTAAGCGGATGCGTTAAAACGGATCCGCTGTGTGAACGCGGATCCGTTTTAACGGATCCGTCGGTACAGATGTGAACAACACATCCAGTACCGACGGATCTGTTAAAACGGATCCGCTGTGTGAACGCACGGTTAGATGGGATATTAATCTCACTTAAAAATCACATTAGCAAACCTTAGATGACACTTGCTCTACGATATCAGACTCATTGTTTCTAGAAAAACACTTTCTCAAAAATCTTGTCATCTTTCCTAACGATTTCTACCGAACTAAATTATTTGTCTTTTCCAAGACATTTTATCCACAATCCGTGTGAAATAAAACACAATGGTTATCAAATTCTTACATTGTTTGTAGAAGTTTGGAAAATATTTAGGTTTAGAAACAACTTTTTCAAAGGTCCAATATAAACTTTTCGGAACAAACTATTGTAGGTAAGTGAAAAAGGTAAGTTTATTTTTCAAAAGATTCACGCCTACGACAACTTGTGTGATGAATTATTCGTGACCTTTTACAAAATGCAAAGGAAAAGTCTTTTGTTATTAGATTTGTTTCTTTATAACTGCCTCTTTGGTCTAGTGGTGGCAAGCGCGACTGCTGATCGTGACGTCCTGGACTCGGTCCCCAGGTCGCACAAAGTGTTATTGGGTTTTTCGGTGTGGAATTCCTCAGTAGCAGCCCGGAGTTTGTATTGATCCCGGTTGATGACAATAGGCTCGCCCCCTATTACATGGGACTTAAACATTACGGCGAAATGAGGGTGTTACTATACACCTCTGCTCTATCCTTCGCGGAATAGAGGCATAATGTTATGTTATATTGTTTCTTTACCAAAAACATGAGTATACAGCGTTTTATTTTAAAAAATTCAAGTTAGAGCCCGTTCACGCAGCGGATCCGTTTTAATGGATCCGTCGGTACTGGATGTGTTGTTCACATCTGTACCGACGGATCAGTTGAACAAATGCCAGCGGCGCCGCATCTGGCAGGCAGGATACGATACAGTATTGTTTACTGGATTCGGAATACTGTCGTGTATGTGTAACTCGCTCATACTTCTACAGGCCCCATCACCAAAATAAAAACGGATCAGCTAAAATGGGTCTTGTAAACAGTTACTGTGTAAACCAAGTGTAAATGCGTGATTGTGTGTGACAAAATAACGGCAGGACTATACTTTCTTTTAAACCTCAAGTAAAAAATGTTGATCGCTGTAAAACGCTGTTTAATATAATCAACCTCCTTGAGTCAGGACGATGGTCATAAACACGGCGCGTCCATTGGCAACGTGGTCACGTCACGCGTCACTCAGTGAGATGGACTTCTCTTGTACGAACTAGATTTGCATCCCTAGACGATACTGCGACTATCAAGTGTTAGAAGTTAAGCTATATTTGAAATGTATTGATTTAATAGGATAGTTTTATTATGCAGTTAGGTCCTAACGACCGATGTCATGGTTTCTACAATTCTTTTTATAGTATAATTTTCAGCATAGAATAAGACAATTTCTCTAATCCCGTGTCGTAGTAATCCGTATTCTCCCAGGAGGACTAACAACATCTACTAATAGGACTGGATTCGATCCCCAGGGCGGGCAAAGTGTTATTGGGTTTTTCCGTGTGGTGTTCCTCAGTAGCAGCCCGGAGTTTGGATTAAATATTTTATTTGTGGTCGCCTTTAGTTTTTAGTGATGACAGCTGTCTAGTTGGAATTATAGAAGTCTTAACAGATTTGTTTGAATCGGTATCGGTTCGCCTTTTAAGTTAAATTTTTATATTGTGCTGTAACCTATGACGTAATACAGAATACTTCGATCCCTGACTTTTATTGTTAATTAACTAGGGCGCAATCGTAGCGCCTTAAACATAACGGAGAAATGAGGGTGTTACTATACACCTCTGCCCAACCTTTCGGGGAATACACGTTATGTGTGTACTACAACAATCACGAATATTATGTATTTTTATACTACATTATTTATAATTTCCTTTGAGATAAAACTTAAAAAATTCATGCTAATATGTATCAGGGCCTTGGCACGATATCAAAAAAACGTCCTTCCCCTTGGCATTGCGCTAGATGGCGCTAGCAGAGCTCACGTTTAACACTCCTGTTACAATTATGTTTCACTAATAACCTACACATTAGTATTCCATAGGTCAGAGGTGCTATTACAAATATAAATCACATTACATATCTAGACCTCCAAATTTGGTGTCACACAGGCTATGCACGTAGTAATTGTTAGGTAATCTATGGCCATACGACGACACAAATATTTATTTGGGAATCTAAACTGCGAAATTGCTCTGCAGCTGCGTCAGTTGGGTCCGCCATGTTTGATATCGACCATGACCATACCCTTGATGATTATCAAGACGTTGGTTTGATTAATAATCATATTAAAGTTAAATTATGTTTGCATTTGGGTTTTTAAGATTTTTTTAAGAGTGATCCCTGTCTTTGTACCTAAGGGACTACCTAATGAATGTTCTGCCTAGTCTTTTTCCAATTTAGTTGGGGTCAGCTTCCAGTCTAACCAGATTCGGCTGAATACCAGTATTTTACACGGAGCGACAGCCAACAGACCTCCTCAACCCAGTTACTGGGCAATGTCGATATTCTAAGGTTAGCCGGATATCAGACTTTCGGGCTTCTGACTTCAAACTTTGATTTCTTCGGGACTAATTAATATTGAGTTTGGATTTGTGCCCGGTTGATGGCAATAGGCTCGCCCCCTATTACATGGGACTTAAACATAACGGCGAAATGAGGGTGTTACTATACACCTCTGCCCAACCCTTCGGGGAATACCTACAGGCGTGATGTTATGTCAATTAATTGAATTTTAACTCCAGAACTATCTAGGAAAACCATGTTTACGCAGTATGATTTCATAGGCCTTTTAAAAAATTGCATTTGTAATCATTGCGTTTATAAGAGTTAATTATTTTTTAAATCAGTAATAACATGACCAAAACACTAGTTATCGTAGTCACATCGCCTGTGGTCGAAGTCACCGGCTACTAAGTTGAACCGCATAAATTATGTTAAAAGCTGTTTTTCACTTGATTCCACTTAAAACTGTGAAGGATGCTAAATATCTTTTAAAGCTTTTAAATGTTATTGTAAGATTTTGTTTTCGTGATCCTTTTATTTTAACCGTGTCAAAAGGAAACCTTCTTGAATACCTTCTATTAAAATCGTTTAAAAAGAAAGTCTTTGTTCGTTCTGCTTCCTCCCAATTTTGTTGGGGTCAGCTTCCAATCTAAGAAGATGCGGCTGAATACCAGTATTTTACACGGAGCGGCTGCCATCAGACCTCTGCAACCCAGTTACTGGGCAATACCGATATCGTAAAGTTAGACCAGTTGTCAGACTGTCGGGTTTCTGACTACTCGTAACGACTGTCAAAGGTATTCGTATGACACCCGGGACCGACGCGGCGACGTGCTCTCCGAGGCACGGAGGGGTCTCGATGTGTAACGAATGGTCACCCATCCACGTGTGATGACAGACTTTACGGGTAGTCAGAAGCCCGAAAGTCTAACAACCGGTCTAAACCTTAGGATATCGGCATTGCCCAGTAATTGGGTTGCGGAGGCCTGATGGCAGTCACCCCGTATAAAATACTGGTATTCAGCCACATCTGGTTAGACTGCAAGTTATCCCGAACATAGTTGGGAAAGGCTAGGCAGAACATCATAGCGGCCCGTAAACATTCGCTGTCAAACATGAATTTCTAAATACAATACAAAAAAAGGTTTTTTGAAAAAAAGAAAATCTAATGTCTCAAGTCGTCCTTGCAATTAAACATAACACCTGTACTCCCCGAAGGGTTGAGCAGAGGTGTATAGTAACACTCTCATTTCGCCGTTATGTTTAAGTCCCATGTAATAGGGGGCGAGCCTATTGCCACTAACCGGGCACAAATCCAGACTCTGGGCTGTTACTGAGAAATTCCTAATGGTAAAACCTAATAACACTTTGCCCGACCTGGGGATCGAACCCAGTACCTCACGATCAGCAGTCGCACTTGCAACCACTAGACCAAAAATGCAGTAATTATTTGTCATGACCTCTAAAAGCTCTACGTTCTATACCATAGCCAATATTGTTCTAAGTCCTAATGTTCAAAATACACAATATAATTTTACAGCTACAAAGGCCGACACAAGTTATTAGTTGTTCCCTTATTGTTCAGTTCTAATAACTAACAAAACATTGTGGCACATTTACTGTTATTGAATAACGTAAGGCAACGTTTATCAAACTTTATCTCAAGGTTGTTAAGGCTTTAGGACTCTATACAACTTGTATGCAAATTTAGTATAATCGTAACGTGCTTACTTGGTATATTATTATCCTTTGTGAAACAGTTTATGTCCATTGTGCATTGCGCTCACCTGCACATTAGGTAATCGTAAGGCTTCATCTGCGAAGTACATGCAACTTTCCTTTTGTCTTGTGTAAAACGTATTCAAGTGTTTCCCGCAATCTTTTCTACATCTACACAACTGGATGCTGGTACGCCAACAACATTTTTTTCCGAAATTATTTTCAGAATCCTTTTATTCGTTGCCTCACCTACAACTGGGACTTTGACCCAAAATCGAATGATCCGAAATCGAGCTTGCTACCAAAATACAAATAAGGCGCTTGTACCGGTTAATATAGTTTAATTATCTATTGTTTCAGTGCTCTCAAATAATCTTTGCACATCGATCTAGGTAGTGTTCTCAATGAGTCGTAATCGTAACTCATAGTTTGAGAACCGCTACCATAAAGCCTATAGACTTTAATTCTACAATATTAGAGTCGAGTAATTAAATAGAATAACCGTATCATATTTCTCGTTAATTCGCGGCCCGCCATTGTTAGTATTGTCTTGTGCGGCCACCAATAATGACTTCCTTAATCAACGCTGCTACGTAGGTGAAGAACGGGCACACATTTGCGATTAAAATAGCTGGTGATTTTTTTATTTTGTTTTTTTAATATTTTGTGAACACGGCGGCGGGTGTGTTTGACAAGATGTATGAATGTGAATGAAGTGAAAGGAGTATGTAAGGATCGTAGCATGTGGCGTTCTATCATTTCTGCATACCCCCATGGGAAAAAGGCGTGAGTTTATGTATGTCATCATCATCTTCCTGCCCTGGTCCCAAGTTACTTGGGGTCGGCGCAATATGTTTTTCTCTTCCATTCTTCCCTGTCAGCCGCCTCATTATTATTTACTCCCTTATCTTTCATATCCTCTCTCACACAATCCATCCATCTTTTTTTTGGTCTCCCTCTTCCCCTCCATCCATTCATATTCATCACTCTCTTAGTCATATGTGTTTCATCTCTCCTCGTCACATGCCCATACCAAGACAAACGCTTTCCTTTCAACATGTCTGTCACTGGTGCCACTTTCAAACTCCCTGTAATATACTTATTTCTTACTTTATCCATTCGCGTCACTCCACACATCCATCTCAACATTCTCATCTCCGCTACGTGTAATCTTCTTTCATCTGTCTTCTTCACGGCCCAACACTCTGATCCGTCCAGATCGACAGGTCTTATAATGGATTTGTAGACTTTTGCCCTTCAGCTTGAGGGGCATCCGTTGGTCACAAGTTGTTCCTGTGACCTGTCGCCATTTCATTTGAAGATTTTTCTAGTCTTTCAAAGCCGCAAGATACCTTTCAACCAGAAGGTATGCCTGGTACGAACGTTTGACGAATAGTATCATAAACGCGTTTCCGATACTATACGAGTACGTCAAACGTTCGTGCTAGGTATGCGTATCGCTAACATAAGTGCATTTTTAACCGACTTCCAAAATGAAGGAGGTTACTATGTTCGTCTGTATGTTTTTTTTTGTGTATGTTCATCGATATTTTCGCCAATTGTGAACCGATTTTGATGATTATTTTTTTAATGGATAGGGTATACTTTGAAGTTGGTCCAATTTAAATTTGGTGAAGATCTGATGAAGAACTTCGGAGATAGACAATGGAACTCCTCAATGACGAACAGTACGCATATTGTGATGATGTGATTATGTTACGAGCAGCGTCTTTAGTAGGTCCAACCAAGTTTTAATTAAGGCCACTAAAATAAAAAATAAAATAATTACCATATAAAATTAACAGTTTCAGAAGTCGATGCCTTCAATTTGGTTCAGCGTGGATCAGCACCGACTTCTGCAACTGTTAATTTTATATGGTAATTATTTTATTCTTTTTTGAAGTCGGTTTAATTTTTTTGTAAAAAAACTTTTTTTAATCGAAAATACAACTGTTTTAAAACATTTCGGTTATTCTTTTTGCGACAAGCACAATTTGTATCATACATAGAACTGAATAAAGTTTTCAATTTAATTAAATAGTATGTATGTGCGAAACTAGTATTTCCGATTCAAAATTTACTTACATTAACGTTACGTTTACGTTAGTGATTGGGCAGCATTCGTGCTAGGCCTACTGAAGAAATTCGCTACTATTTAGATGTTTGTCATGTGATCTGTATTAAAGACTAGCGGCCCGTCCCGGCTTCGCACGGGTGGACATTTTCCCCGTTTTTGCAACATTTTTCATTTATGTTCCGCTCCTATTGGTCGTAGCGTGATGTTATATATATAGCCTATAACCTCCCTCGATAAATGGACTATCCAACACAAACATATTTTTTCAATTCCAACCAGTAGTTCCTGAGATTAGCGCGTTCAAACAAACAAACTCTTCAGCTTTATAATATTAGTATAGATAATATTATTTGCAGTTTCTTGTTTTTGTTTTCCACTATATCAGAGGCGAGTAACATCAATCTCGTTTTCTCAAGGGAAAAATCTTCTTAGTTCTACATAATATCACGCCTGTATTCCCTGAAGGGTTGGGCAGAGGTGTATTATATAGTAACACCCTCATTTTGCCGTCTAGGACCTCACGATCAGCAGTCACGCTTGCTACCACTAGATTGGTCTAGTCGAGGCAGTTAATACGAGGTAGATATTAGTTCTATTAACTAATAAAACATTTCCAATTTGAACAAAAACAAAAATGTTTTGCGAATAAGTCGAGCCCAAATTACTATCGCGACATGAAAATTAAAATTCTCAATGAATTCAACTACAACTTTAGTAACTGAATGAAAGCGGAAACGTTTTGCAACTCGACATTTTCTCTGTTGGATTCGTTAATTCATATTTTGAGCTCTAGTCAGCAATTTTACGATCAAAGCGTTTTCTGAAAAGCTTTTATGTCTATCTATTTAAAGTCTTGTAGATAGATGTTGAAGTTTTATAGCTCGGGATATTATGAAAATTTATTACCTTCTTCTTTCATCCAGTGTCGGTTTGAGGGGGGGGGGGGGTCGTAGGGGTCATGACCCTCGCTTCCGGCTGTGGTCTGTCCATGGTGGGGAGCGACAGTGCGTGGGAGGCCGTCGCTTCCTTTTGCGAGGAGGTGATGGTCACCAAGGAGGTAGCGGAGAGAGGCGCGTAACGATCTCCGGCTTCCCTAGTGAGTGGCCTGCGGGCAAGGGTTAGGGGACCCGTCGCCTGACCAGTAACAGGCCCGGGAGGAAGGCGCGCCGAGTTCCGCGCGCGCCTCTCAGAAGGAAGTGGGGCAGGGGGGAAATTGTCCCACCACTGGAGAGAAGAGTCCGGCAGACCCCCTCGCCTTCCCCGGGCGAGGGACATACATAAGGACTTTCCAACGATATAAAAAAATGGGGTCATGACCACCCTAAAATCGTACACTTTAAATTGACTAACCTCGTAAAAATAGATAATACTTATACAAAAAAAATGTGCAATAAACTGTAATATGCTCAACTTATTTTACTGTTCATAATGATGAGTTCAATGGTGTCGATTCTGTGGTACATTTTGACAGTGGTGTCGATTTTGTAGCGCACTTTGACAGTACTAAACTAAACTAAGGGTGTTTGTCTCTTTCTGTTTCAATAGAAAAATAAAGTGACAGTTGCGTTTAATCTAGTTTAGTACTGTCAAAATGTGCAACAGAATCGACACCAGTACTAAACTAGACTAAACGCGACTGTCACTTTCTTTTTCTATTGAAACAGAAAGAGACAATCACCCTTAGTTTAGTTTAGTCCTGTCAAAGTGCGCAATAGAATCGACACCAGTGACTCCTTTTCGGCATTACCTATGGTATACCAAAAAATAAGGTAGGTATGTCTATCTACTGTAAATTATGTTTTTTTAATTTGGTCGTGTTTGGACCTAGTTGCGCCTGATGGTAAGCCCAGACAGGGTCTAAGAGTCTGTACACAAAACTGCGATGCGAGGTCGCACGTTAGAAATATACGAGCTCGCACGACGCATCGCAAGAACTTACGAATTGATTCGCGTAATTGGTTTTTTCCTATATTTTCTTATCAGTAACAGCAGTGTGCAAATTTTTTTACCCAAATTTTTTCTACCAAGTATAAAAAAAACATTCAATACGGTTGACGATCGTTGAGGGATTGGGCATCCGAACTGAAGCCTTGCCGCACGAAATCGCATCGCAGCAATTTGCGTCGCAGTTTTCTGCGTTGCGAATTCGCATCGCGTCGATTCGCAGTTTTATGTACAGGCCCTAAAATGGAGCACACGAATCCAAGTAGATAAAATATAAAACAATACATTTGTAAGCTTGTCGCAACCAAACGCGAGTGTGCAGCGTAAGCATTGTGTGTAGTCGCGTGCGAGCCATTGTCAATTAATATCATTCCAAAAACGACACAATTGTATGGCCGCCATATACACCTGACTAACGACGTACTATACTTACTAGTTGCTATAGGTATCTATCAGCTATTTAATGGGTTTTAAATTTCATTCGCAGTCGACTACTTCTAGACTGAGCGGCCTCTTGAATGAGTATAATTATGATGAGGTCGTCAGTGGAAAGGTAAAAAGACTAAAGCGCCAATATACCTACTTTACAGTAAAGAGATTCAAAGATATACATATTAAATAGATAATTTTACATATATATACTCTAAGAAAAATAACTATGTTTATTTTCTTAAAAAAATACTTTGAATCCCTCTACTGTAAAGTCAGTATATTTGCGCATATACATACTAATAACCAACCGCGCGGATCATAGGGTTTGCGAGGTTAAGCTGCGCTTGCCGCGGTCACTCTGTGGATGCTCGACCGTTCGTTACACACCGAGACCCCTCAGTGCCTCGCAGAGCACGTTAAACAGTCGGCCGCGGGGGTCATACGAATACTTGACAGTTGTTACGGGTAGTCAGAAGCCCGAAAGACAACCGGTTTAACCTATGATATCGGTGTTACCCTGTAAACTGGGTTGCGGAGGTCTGATAGCAGTCGCTCCGTGTAAAATACTGGTATTCAGCCGCATCTGGTTAGACTGGACGCTGACCCTTACATAGTTGGGAAAAAGGCTAGGCAGAACGAACACGCCTGATTAACGACGCAATGTAAAATGCTGCAATGTTGGAGACTCTTATAATGTAGCCTGGCACTTGTATTTTATGAATATCTTTACATAGTATATAACAAAGTCGCTTCCGCTGTCTGTCTGTCCCTATATATGCTTAGATCTTTAAAACTATGCAACGGATTTTGATGCGGTTTTTTTTAATAGAGTGATTCAAGAGGAAGTTTTATATGCCCCACATTAGTATCTATATTGCACCCGTACGAAGACGGGGCAGGTCGCTACTAACATAAATAATCAGCGCATTACTGTCTCACTGCTAGGCACACGTGCCTCTTTTCAGAATGAGAAGGATTTAGGCCTTAGGCCACCATGCTGGCCTGGTACGGAGTGGCAGAATATACACACAACCGAGAATCTTATGGAGCCCTCTCAGGTGCGCAGGTTTCCTCACAATATTTTTCCTTCACCGTTAACGCAAGTGATAATGAATTTCTGATCCGCATACGAATTCGAAAAGTCAGAGGTAGGTATGGCCGGGATCGAACTCAGACCCCCTGCATGGAAGGCAAACGCTCAAACGCTGGCTATCACTGCTTAGTAATATCATAAACATATTATAATCAGTCTATTACTGTCACACCGATGGACACGTGGGTTTTCTCAGAATGAGAAAAGTTTAGGCCTTAGGCCACCACGTTGGCCCGGTGCGGGTTGGTGGGCGTTCCTATAATATATTGACGATACGTTTGGTGCAGTGGCTGAGCGCTTGGCTCCTGTGCTACGGGTCGTGGGTTCGATTCCTGCACGGATTAAATATTTTTATGGCCTACAAATACTTGTTCCGGGTCTGGGCGTTTGTGCATGTGAAGATTTGTGTCTGTAAACGCACCCAAGATACAGGAGATATCCTAGTGTGTGAAAAAGTATTAAAAAAAAAATGGAAATAAAACTTCACTGTAAATTTTAATCCCACAAAACTTTTGTGAAACGGTTTTTTCGTTATTATACAAATACTTGCGACCCGCCCCGGCTTCGCCGCGTCCGATTATAAACCCTCCCAGATTAGCATAGTCCGCCGTCCCCGGCATGCGCTATTAGAGCCCGATGATGAGATCACCCTCCTCCAGGAGGCGAATAAATCGACTAGTACTATACACATACACCGCCGCCGCCGACCGGCGTATCGCCCTCGCCGACGAGGCCCCTCGCGACGTCCCACCGCCGCCGCCCCCGATCCACCGTGCTCATCCGCCGCAGCCGCGGAGCCGGTCGTCCCTTCTGACTCCGCGCAGTCACCATGACGCGAGAATACAGCCCTCATCAAGCTATCGTATCCCTCCCAGTCCTCTTGCATTCGACACCCTAAGAGTTCGAGTCCCCCCTCATGGGGACACTCTCAGAGGTGTCGCTGCTATAGTCATAGCCATGATGTTACAGTAGTTAGCTTTGCGTAGTTAGCTAGTTAGGTAGTTAGAATAGTAGGTATTGGTTCGGAGACCCTTCTGGTCTCGCCAATAATAGTCAGGTTACGTAGAAAAGGTCCGCAAGACCATCTACAATAGTCGAATAGGAAAAAAAAAAAAAAAAAACCGCCCCGGCTTCGCACGGGTGCAATGTAGATATTAATGTTTATTTATTTATTTTTCCAACTTACATCTATCATTACAGGGTACACAATAGGTATACATGTATACGATAGTGTACATGAATAAATTTATCTTAATTATTATTAAAAATTAACTATGTAACTTATTACAAAAAATGCATTATTTGTGAACACGCTCAGAGAACTCACGTGTCACTAGCTATGAGGTTGAGAGTGCAGAGTGCACGCGTCAGTGGCGCCTCACTTAAAAGATTGCTCCGAGCGTGCGGCTCCGCCAGCAGCCGTGGCTGCCGTCGTCGCCACACGTACCTGTCGGGTACACATAAACCTATGTGCCCTATGTGAGGCATATAAACCTTACTCTCGAATCATTCTATCTATTGCTGAAAACTGCATTAAAATCCGTTGCGTAGTTTAAAAGATCTAAGGGTACAGACAGCGGGAGCGACTTTGTTTTATACTATGTAAAGATTAAAGCACACTTTAATCTAAGACTGATATGAGGGTTTTATATACTCTTTGGCTAGCAAAACTTAATTGGATTTTGAAGTATTTAATTTTAGACGTAAATGGATTCAAGAATGTTAGATATCCTAAAATGAAATGCTTTTTGGACGAATAAAGGATTTTGTAGAATTTATTACTAAATAGTCATGAAATCAATTTAAAAGGTACCTTCTAAAGATTGTAAAACGTCTTTGATAAGTAATCTGTCTAGTTTACTTAAAGATACTATAGCTTTTATCAATTAAGGATTACCCTTTGATCCGTCTGTAATAATATTATACTAAAATGAGTTAATATTAACATTGATTCTAACACAAAACCTTATTTCAGCGAGAAGGCAATCGTAAATGAGATCTTTGAAAATCTATTCTAATATTATAAAGCTGAAGAGTTTGTTTGTTTGTTTGAACGCGCTAATCTCAGGAACTACTGGTTGGAATTGAAAAAAAAAATTGTGTTGGATAGTCCATTAATCGAGGAAGGTTATAGACTATATAACATCACGCTACGACCAATAGGAGCGGAGCATAAATGAAAAATGTTGCAAAAACGGGAAAAATATCCACCCGTGCCAAGCCGGGACGAGTCGCTAGTTTATAATATTGAGGGAGTAGGTAATTAAATTAAATTAAAAAAATTAAATATCATTTATTTCAGGCAATTATTAAACCCATACCATACAGGATACATACTCTTAAATATCATAGGCATCAACATAACATAATAACACAGATAGAATATTAAAATAAACAATAAAAATAAAAACAAATATATATTAAAAGTCTTATAACTCTCTTGCAAGATGGACGACACGGTACACAGCTTTTACAATTTCATTCCTACTCAGGGTTACCCTTGTGTAGAATGAAACTCTGAGCTTACTGAGCAGCGCGGAAAAGCCGGCAACGTTGCTCTCGGCGAACATGTCAGTCGCACTACACCGCCAGGGCAAGTTCATCATAGCCCGGTAAGCATTATTATACTGCACACGAAGAGTGTTGTACGCACTCCTCGTGTACCGGTACCAAAGTTGGCTGGTGTATAACGACTGACAGTAGGCTCTGAACAGCGTCACCTTAACTTGATTCGAGCAGTGATAAAAACGTCTAGCTAACATATTGCTTCTACAAGCGATACTGCGTCTCTGTCGTTTCATAATTTATACATGTCTCGTTGGTCTAGTGGTCGCAAGCACGACTGCTGAGCATGGGGTCCTGGGTTCGATCCCCAGGTCGGGCAAAGTTTTATTGGGTTTTACCGTGTGGAATTCCTCATTAGCAGCCTGGAGTTTGGATTTATGTCCGGTTGATGGCAATAGGCTCGCCCCCTATTACATGGGACTTAAACATAACGGCGAAATGAAGGTGTTACTATACACTTCTGCCCAACCTTTCGGGGAATACAGGCGTGATGTTATGTTATGTTAAATGGGATATTCGATTGTGTCGTGTCTATTTAAGACTAGCGGCCCATCCCGGCCTCGCACAGGTGGTAATTTTTCCCGTTTTTGCAACATTTTTCATTTATGCTCCGTTCCTATTAGTCGTAGCGTGATGTTATATAGCTTATAACCTTCCTCGATAAATGGACTATCCAACACAAAAATATTTTTTCAATTCCAACCAGTAGTTCCTGAGATTAGCGCGTTCAAACAAACAAACAAATTCTTCAGCTTTATAATATTAGGTCCTTACCTATGAAATTGGCGTTTTTTTCTCACAAATAGAGAACCTCGTCACTTCTATGATTTAAAATATATATCAATTGCTTGATATTATATCGAATAATGACCATCATAGACAACTACCAATAGTAAAAAAACCTTATTACTTATAGTTTTCTAAACATAAAAACTACCTTAAAAATGACTCCTCTTTTTGTTAGCAGAAATTACCACTATTTTTGTTTTAACTTTGCCAAAACTTATTTTTGTCGCATAATCTAAGTGGCATACGTTATCTTAGTTTTTAAACATTAGTGTTCATAGTGGTTAAGTAAATTAAGAAAATGTTAGTATGAAAAATGCAACTTCTTTAAAATTCTCCATACAAAACGCTGATTTCATAGGTAATAACCTAATATTAGTATAGATAGGTTTACTCGGCTGAATGTGTCACACATAGCATATAATACCTCATTAGATGCGTATTCCGTAAATTCTGATTCTCAATTCATATGTTAATAATACAAGGGGCGGTTGGACAGAGACGTCATGCCTGATTATTTCTGTCGTTATTATTATTGGCAACGGTGTTTAATACGTATGTGAGATTATAAAGTACTTAGAATATTTTGTGGCAATCTAAAGATGCGAATTTGGTAAAACTACAGAAAATCTGAAAAGATACTCTGAAGTCTAAGGAAAAAAATGCATGACTGTCGTATTCCGAATGAACTGTGGGCTATGGATAGCACAGGAGTGTAGCCCCGAGATAGAGAGACGGGGTCACGGCTAGGGTTGCCAAGCCCAAAAATAGAAAAGCCGGACACAAATTCATATTTAGCCGGACATTTTTCCCTGAAAGTCTGACAAATTGGTTTTTAGAAGAAAAAACAATTCGTTCGCGCGCTTTCGTTCGGCATCTTTGACGAAAAGCCGGACAGCCTGGTCTTATATATATTTGGCCGGACTCGACTGTATAAAGCCGGACACCTGGCAACCCTAGTCGCGGCAGACCGCGGAGAAGATGGCGGTACGATTTGGTTGCCTTTTTTGACAGTTGGTATGAAGCTGCACAGAATCGCGACAGATGGAAGGGACGGAGGGAGGCTATTGCCCAGCAGTGGGACAGTACAGGCTAATTATAATACCTAAGTAATTATATTATTTTATTAAAGGAAAAAAAATGTTGTAGCGCCCGCCTAAGTGAAGGCCGTTCTTTCGTCCAATGGATAGGCTACAATGTGAATAAATTAATAACAAAAGTGTAGCAAGTATCAGCAGCATCCACTATATAATGAGGAGTGTCTGAACAAAAGTCGCTATTTACATTTTCCAATTTATTTATCTCTGTCTAGAATTTTTTAAATCTGTCTTTACCAAAAGTGTTTATTTTTCTATAACAAATGACCCTAAAATACTTGATTTTAGTGAAACATATAGGTACATATACGTTCTTGGCAATGGCGTGCTAGCATATAAGCAATTAAGCAGTGCCTACCTCATAAGATTTAATTAACTACTCCATCTTTAACTATTACTATAAATAAAATAAGCGTGTATGGCTATGATTCCTTTTGGTCAGAATCGTATTAAAATGGGCTTAAGCGTACAATTGAAAGGCGACATCGCTAGTGCCTGCTTAGTCCGAAAACCAATGCACGCCACTGATTCTTGGTCATTTCTGAAAAATAGTTTATTACGTAAATATGTAGCCACTTTTGATCAGACACTCCTCAAATAGGGATATAGCACTGGGATCATTATCGCTTGCCAGGATTGGTGATAAGAATGACTCAACGTAGCGTAAAGGAAATACGGTTTAATTCCAGATTATCACCTAATACCTAGATAATTAGTATATTACGCCCTTTTGGATTTACACGCACGATGTTTAGTAATGGATAAGATATAAGGACTAGTACACACATTTGTGAACGTGATATAGAAACTTTATATGGCAACACTAAAAAAGGCGCACCTAAAGTGGTCCCCGAAATAAATAGTTGTCTAAGTAAAACTTATTGTGTTAAGCTCTTAGTGGGAACAAGTTTAACCACAAAATACTGTTTAGTTTAACTTAGATTGGTCGAGAAAAGTATTGCTTAAAGGCTCCCATGAAATGTCTTAATAAACAGTAATTTCTTACTAATACGTTTTTAGCATTCGTAGCGGAATAACAAAATTGAAACCTTTTGTTATTAAGCGGTCCCCCGACGCGACGGACGCTTGGATTAAAATACTAACTACTAGGTAACCTAACCTAACCTAACAACGTACCTGTACCAAACACACTTTATTTTTTACTTTTTAGAGGTAATTTTTTGTGTCGGGGGATATTAAAATTTTTAATCATCTGTATCTCTCTATTTACCCAATGCGCCAATCCATGTGCCAATCCACCTTTATAACTATGGATATATATCATAACATAATTAGCCCATTACTTTCCCACTGCTGGGCACGGGTCTCCTTTCACAATGAGAAGGGTTTAGGCCTTAGTCCACCAAGTTGGCCTGGTGCGGGTGTGCAAACTACACACAACATTGAGAACTTTATGCAGCCCTCTCAGGTGTGCAGGTTTCCTCACGATGTCTTTCCTTCACCGTTAACGCAAGAGATAATCAAATTCTGATCCGCACATGAATTCGAAAAGTCAGAGTTACGGGTTGGGTTTGAACTCAGACCCTCCTGCATGGTAAGTATTCAATTACTGGGCTATCATAACTATGGATATAAGAGAGAATATTAATATACATGCAATGACCTATACTTGATAAATTGAAAAAAAAATCGGTTTATTTATAAGTACCAGTCAATCACCCAGTAAGTATGTTATAGTTAAATAAGTTTTAGCTTATAACTTAAATAAGGTTCAATAAAAGTTTAATATTTTCAAAATAGTATAATTCGCAAATATTGAACTTTTATACCACAAAAAAATTAACATCATAACTAGTACTTACACGTTATACTATCGCAGATATTACTTTTATTACTAAGTACCTACCTCTAATTACAAATTTGGATAGTAGGTACCGAGGAAGATATCCGTCCGTAATAATCTGTTTCAATTTCCTAAAGTTACGGATTAGGGACTAATCATATTCATTAGCATCAATTCGCCAAAAGTTGGACGGTTTTAGACACAATTATCCGCCATTACCTGTGAAAGCGTGTGTTTTCAGCTGTGAAAGCATTTTATAGCATGCGTAAGCTTGCGTTAGCGTGCTGATGCATGCGAAAGCTGGAGGCCGACTCTACTACCAAAATTTTAAACAATTGAAAGATGGAAAGAAATTTATTTGGCACGAAAGCAGTCAGACACACATACAAAAAATTCATAAGAGACAAAACAAAAGAAAAATAAACAAAAAATAAAGTATCTGTGTGTCTAGCGGCTGCGCCAAATAGGTTCAGTTCAGCATAAATGTCAGACTACTAGAGCCTGACGCTGGTTTTCAACTGAACCCACTGTGACGTAACTGATGTAAACCAGTTCCAAATAGATAAATAAATAAATAGCGTGCTTAAATAAATAAAAAAATAAATACTATTGAACTTTAATTACGGATGTCTCAGTGGTCATGCCCGTTCACTTAAACCAACATGTGTGTGTATATGGGCAGTGCATGTGTGTGTGAATATAGTTGTGTACTAATTTATAATAATTTTGTAAACGGAAATAAATAATTCGATTATACATTATTTATGTAAAAAATAAATAAATAACATAATTAAAACTGATAAATAAATGTTACAATTACAATTCAAAATTAACTATAAACGATTTATATTATAATTTGTCCTGCTCAAAGTAGGTCTTTGTTGCGTCGGCAAAGCAGATTATTTATAGATTGCAAGTCGCTCCAACGTGCCGCGAATGGCAGATCTACAAAAGACAACTGTGCGAATTGCGATTATAAACAATTTTATTAGTAGAATAGACCTCCCAAAATGATGCGAAAAGGTGAATAAATGCTTACGCATATTCAAAATGCCTATTTTCTGTGTATGAAATAAGAGTTGATGCTGTTAAGTGCGTTTAGTCTATAAAGTTATACGTATGGGTCTAAGAAAATTTCCTCTCATACCACGCGGAGTTTTACTAAAATGAATAAAGTAAAAAATATATTTGGAACATCTAAAAACTAAAAACTATCATCGGGCGGTCATAACACTACACATAACATAACATCACGCATGTACTTCCCGAAGGGTTGGGCAGAAGTGTATAGTCACACCCTCATTTAGCCGTTATGTTTAAGTCTCATGTAATAGGGGGCAAGCCTATTGCCATCAACCGGGCACAAATCCAAACTCCGGGCTGCTACTAAGGATTTCCACACGGAAAAACCAAATAACACTTTGCCCGATCTGGGGATCGAACCCAGGACCTCACGATCAGCAGTCGCGCTTGGCTTCATTTACTTTTATCAATAGACCGCTAAAACTTTAAGTTTCCAGATGTCTCGATTTTTTTACTTTTTAATTCATCTGAAAGAAATTAAAGCTTTTAAAAAAAAGCTTGAGTTTCCTTCCTGTTTCGTTTGAGTTACCTTAAAGTTACATTTATAACTTTAACAAAGCTTTTAATTGCTTTGTTGCAATATAATTTAGAACAGTAACGCGTAAGTTAAGAGATACACTCTTTATGAAACTAAAACCCCCATATAAAATCTTTCCAATCAGAAATCTATAATCACGTAAAGAATGACGTCACATAAATCGTTTATATTGGCGCCTCAATTACGTTTTAAACGCGCTAATTACGCGCACACGGCCCATTTCATCTCGGCTGCATCGCGCCTGCGATATTACGCGTCCAGATCTAGATATCGCGCGAACTTTGCAAGGACCGCGTTGGCAGTCGAACGGTAGCCGTGAAACGCGGCAGTCTACTCCCGCCCTTATTTACTGTTCGGCCGATATACTCGAAGGCGCGCGAAATTTAAATTTAGAATGAGTTTGTTGTGGTTCCAGTGTTCGTTCTGAATAAAAATAAATAAATCTATGATAATTTTAATGTAGCAAAGAGTTTTATTATGCACCATTTGTTTTTTATAGTGTTGTGAATGTGAGTTTATTGGATTGGAAAAGAAATACGAAGTTGAATAACTTATTAGTGTTTTGTGAGGAGCAGAAAAAACGGTAAGTAGTTATTTTATTCTTATATTATAGCGTATTTCATTATTAATAAATAAGTAACGAAAACTGTTAGAACAGTAGAGTAACGGGCACTTATAAAGCAACAAAAATGGATTAAAAACTTTTTATATTAAACTTTCAGTGGATTTTCTTTTATGCACTGATACAATCACTAATTTTGAATTATTCAAAATTACAGAATATATTATACTTTTATGAATCATTATAAGAATATTTTTATTAATGTTTTAAATAAAACGCAACACTTAGATACTATGTATATATCTTGTATATTTTTCAATTAATATACATATACTAAGGATTAATACATTTTATTATAAGTTTCCTTTTAAACATTTTTCAGAAGTTTCTTAACGCAATTTTTGTAACGCTTCAAAGCAACAAGCCTTACCTTTGGCGGGTTAGTTAGGCCTAGTTGGATATCAACTATCAATTTACACGTACCAATCCTAAAAAATAATTATCTAATGGCAATCAATTGCGCTAATAAAAAGGTAGCAGGTAGTTATTACGTGACGTCACGTCGTAAAAGATAATGGACGGGTGTTCGTCACTTCCGGCGGCGCAAGGTCAAGTTCCATCAACACCAAACACAGATTATACCTATAGGACGTGATCATTTTGTATCATAATTCTGGTTTGAAGATCGACTCTTAATTCTAAGTATAACTTGTGCTCTCCTATATTTTATACAGTAAAATATAACAATGTTGTACTTATATTAAACATTTTCTAAAGTTATATTAAGGCAATAAAACAACTTTTCTTTAAAAATAACACGAAGTCAGTTTATTATCAATTATGACTTGCTGAAAACATGCTTCCTAGCTAAAATACTGAATTCTACAACAACTGCAGTATACTTAGTAACAGCGGGCTGTTTTCCGCAACTGTTCTCCACCAGAACGCGCGTATTTTGCGCGCTAAAATCACCTTTAGAATAACGTTACATTTCTAAACAACAATACCACAACGTGAAATAGTAAATAACTCTCGTAAAATTTAAATACGAATATCTTCGCAAACAGGCTGACTAGTGCCCGACAAACAATATAGGCACGCATACAATTTTCCTTCACACAAAGATATGTAACATTAAAAATAAACTCGCCAAGCACTATTAAACACAATTACAAAATTAAAATCATAAACATCATTATAAAAATCTATTTTATACAAACTTAGTCGGAAAGGGGGTACTAAGCCGAAAGGGTGTTACAGTACCCATAATAATGTAATAACTTTTGTTCTACAACTTTCCCTAAAAGTCATTAGTTTATGAGAAATAGCTGTTCAAAGATTTCATAAAAAATACGCTAAATTCTATCTATCCTCAGTTATGATCAGCTGTGTTAATATTTTAGGTCATATTTGGGGTCACGGATTAGAAGATGCATTTTCTGAATTAGTAACTAAAGCAGGGATAACGAATTTTTGAAAAAACTAAAATAAAATTATTTTCTATGCTCATTATTTTCATTGAATTTTGAAATTTTAACACTTTTTTTAAAACAATCATCAATGGTACATTAAGAGGCCCGCGGCTTAGTACTCCCTTTCCGACTAACCTTGTATTAAAGCTAAAACCAATAAAAGAACAGGAAGCTACGTAACACCACAGACAATATAAACTGGCAATAGAAAAGAAAATGGCGTTGTTTATCCCAACAAATAGGTAGTTCTCCTGGGCTGTACAATCAAGTCTCCTTCCTTTTTATTACTTAATCGTGTTTCCACTGTTATTTTGCGGTGACTACGGATATTGATTTAATTTATCTTTTTCTTTTATGACTACATTATGTTGATTTCTCTATCGGTTTTACTCAGACTAGTAGTTCCGGCCTACTACCCAGTAACTGTCGCGTCGTGAAACAATTCATTAACAATATACATACATTTTATAGAATACATAAAAACTAATAAGTGTTACCTACAGTTTTCTGAAAATGTGTTCTGCCTAGCCTTTTCCCAACTATGTTGAGGTCAGCTTCCAGTCTAATATTTTACACGGAGCGACTGCCATCAGACCTCCGCAACCCAGTTACTGGGCTATGCCGATATCCTAAGGTTAAACCAGTCGTCAAACTTTCGGGCTTCTAACTACTTAACAACTGTCATAGGTATTCGTATGACACCCGAGACCGATGACGGTTTATCGGTGCTCTCCGAGGCACGGAGGGGTCTCGATGTGTAACAAATGGTTACCCATCCACAGATCGACCGCGGCAAGTGCACCTTAACCTTGCACCTTGATCCGCGCGGTTGTTAATTAGCCACGAGCTCCTAGCCTAAAGTTTTCTAAAAATATGTGAGTATGTTTAATATATTCTTAAAGCAAAATGAACGTTTCTCGACCAAAAGTTTGTTTATTATTTATACTAAATTATATGAGTTGGACTATAGTCTGTATCAGCTTCACAATGCACATAGTCCTTTAGGACCTTAACACCCATATTCTAAGACGTTCCTCCAAAACTTACTCAACTCATACTCGACTCAGGACGGCCTCGAAAACACTTTCAAAATTGTATTCTTAGTCGCAATTTCGAGTGAACTTTGAGGTTCCTCGGCTGAAGGGTCCTTAAATAAGTCGAGGTAGAGTGGAGTCATTACGTGATCATTTGAATTATCTGCATCGCGTAAATAACGCCGAGATAAATAGTTGTAAGGATTATCGTAAGCATATTCGATAAAGTCATCAAAATTCATTTTTATTACATACGGACTTTGGCACTTCCTTCCTTAAGGTAGGTTCGAGGTACCTTGAGTTTGACACATGATTCCTTACCTCGATTGAGGAAAAATCTCGAGTTGAGGACGTTTATGTCAACTATAACTACCGATGGTAGTGAAAAAGACTGAGTCGAGGTGGAGTCGAGTCGAGTAAGTTTTGGAGGAACGTCTTAGAATATGGGTGTATAGCTTGTAGTCCTTACAATGCCACCCCGCTTGACCACCAAGGGGGTAGGCGACCTCGAGAAGGTACTTGCGCTGCAATCTTGTATGATATTAAACCGAGCAAATGTATGTTCCTATAAATTAGACTTGTGTACTGTAATTGAAAAAACTTCTAACCCCGTAATTTGTATGAGTTTACCTGTTGGTTTTATAGTTAGGACTCGGGAAAAATTATCGCCTAGCCAAAGAAACTTCTTTATTACATTACAACATAGTATAAAACAAAGTCGCTCCCGCCGTCTGTCTGTCCCTATGTATGCTTAGATCTTTAAAACTAGGCAACGGATTTTGATGCAGTTTTTTTTTAATAGATAGAGTGATTCAAGAGGAAGGTTTATATGCTCCACATTAGTATCTACATTGCACCCGTGCGAAGCCAGGGCGGGTCGCTAGTTTTATGTATTTTATCTTTTGGGTCCGTACTTCACCTGTTCTTAGTATTGCCAATAACTTACTTATTAACTTTTGAATCTTAATAAGATTATGTGGCTTACTCGTTTTTATTAGTTTAATTCTAAGAAATAGAAGCTGTTTATTAAAGAGATTTTATTATGTGTCTTATTAAATAGTTATACTTTCTATTTGTTCTGGGAAATTTGACTGCCTTGTTGGTCTAGTGGTTGCAAGCGTGACTGCTGAGCATGGGGTCCTGAGTTCGATCCCCAGGTCGGGTAAAGTGTTATTGGGTTTTTCCATTAGGAATTTCTCAGTAGCAGCCTGGATTCTGGATTTGTGCCCGGTTAAAGGCAATAGGCTCGCCCCCTATTACACGGGCCTTAAATATAACTGCCGAACCCTTCGGGGAATGTAAGGCGTGATGTTATGTTATGTCCGTACTTCATTTGTTCTTAGTATTGCCAATAACTTACTTATTAACTTTTGAATCTTAATAAGATTATGTGGCTTACTCGTTTTTATTAGTTTGATTCTAAGAAATAGAAGCTGTTTATTAAAGAGATTTTATTATGTTTCTTATTAAATGGTTATACTTTCTATTTGTTCTGGGAATTAAGATGGTTGCAGTCTAAGGAAATTAACTGCTTTGATATTTTTAAAAGATGGACTTTGATCGATATGTGAACGCGGCTTTAGGCGTTAGTATACCCAGACACATGCATTGCCCGATATTACCGGTGTTAGCATAAGCGTATACGGAGCTGCAAGTCGCGCATGCAACGCAGTTTAGCCACAGTATTACAATACATCATAGCAGTGCCTGCAAAAACCGCTTGTTTTTTTTGAAAATCGGTCTTTGATACTATTTTATAATACTTCTCAAGCCACGTGCACCTGTAAAATCCGTTTTCTAATCATTTATTAAGCTATCTTCTTAACCAAATAAATGATTGGAAAACGTATTTAACAGGTGCACGTGGCTTGAGTAGTATTATAAAATAGCATCAAAGACCGATTTTCAAATAAAAATACATAGCGGATTTTGCAGGCGCAGCGACGACATACAGTTGGGCAAAGCTTTTGATATCGGGCGACACTATCGCTCGTGTAGACATTGCCCAACTGTATGGATTGTAATACTATGACTGAACTGCGTTGCCCGCGGGGCCTGCACCTCCGTATATGCCTAGGGTTATAGTTACTTTTAATGTATTATGTAGGGAAACAGGCCTACAGCCCACTTTATGGTAAGCGGTTAGCGGCGCACTAAGAGTATTGCGTAGCGTTGCCAACCTTAGAGACAAAGATAGAAAGTTTCATATACCTGTCATTTCATCTGCACCAGAACATAGCAATGTTGCTTGGCGGCAGAAATACGTATGGTTCTGTGGCGACACCTATCACGCCACATGCGAACTACGCAGCACGACGATTTTTTAGCAGACTATATACTTCCAAATATGAGGGGCTTGTGGCTAAATAACAACCGCGCCGATCGTACGATTTGCGAGGTTAAGCTGCGCTTGCCGCGGTCAGTCCGTGGATGGGTGAGCATTTGTTACACATCGAGACCCCTCCGTGCCTCGGAGAGCACGTTAAGCCGTCGGTCTTGGGTGTCATACGAATACCTATGACAGTCGTTACGGGTAATCAGAAGCCTGAAAGTCTGACAAACGGTTTAACCTTAGGATATCGGCATTGCCCAGTTACTGGGTTGCGGAGGTCTGATGGCAGTCGCTCCGTGTAAAATACTGGTATTCAGTCGCATCTGGTTAGACTGGAAGCTGACCCCAAGATAATTGGAAAAAGGCTAAGAGGAAGAAGATACTTCCAAATATGACGTCACAGAATCCTGCATCGCGATATCAAGATTTGACACGCAGATAGTATATATATAAATATACAACTTCCCAACATCAACCGTTGGGCAGTAGCCCGCCGGGCGTAAGACCCGCCTGGTAGGAGGATCCTCCCTTTTCGTAGAAGGAACACCATACCTTCTCGTTCCTGCACAGAACTACTGCATCCACTACTTCCCTCTTTAAAAGGAGCTCTACAAATATATACTGGCCTGCAAAAATAAGTATCACACTTTTAAAATTGCAATAACTTTTTAAGTACACAAGATATATTTTTCGAAACAAAAAGGACTCAAAAAAGAGTTTAACTTTGTTACTATAGTTTCAAAGAAAGCTGATAAAAATGGCTATAAAACGTTTTTTATTTTAAATCTCTAACTTCTATAGTTTAGAAAAAATTGAAATTTTAAAAGTGTGATACTTATTTTTGCAGGCCAGTGTAGTAATAACTTACTGTAAATTGAATTTAGACTGTTCTAAAATGACTGAAATACAATTCAAAGCACAAAACTGTTTACTTAGCAGGCAGCTTAGCATCGGATTAAATTAAACTGACCTTCGTTTTTTTGGTAATGGGAGGGTTAACATTCACTTGTTTTACTTTACTCAATTACGGACTCTGGTTTCTGAGTGTGATATGATAGCACGTAAAATCACTTCGAAAACTTTCCCCAGATGTCACCGTCCCTTAAATTGGAGCTCGTGTTACGAAAAAAAGATGTCTGAACAAACGAGTGTGTATAGGGCTGCCAGGCTCAAAAATAGAAAAGCCGGACACAGATTCATATTTAGCCGGACATTTTGGCCTGAAAGACTGACAAACTGGCATTTAAAAGAAAGAAAAAATTGATGCGTGAGTCATGCGTGTCCGTGAGCGTTGCTCGCGCGCTTTCGTTCAGCATCTTTTAGAGGGGTCGGATTGACCAAAAGCCTAACAAAAGCCGGACCGGCCAGACGTGTATATCGTCGCTGCGCCTGTAAAATCCGCGGGTTTTTTTTAATCGGTCCTTGATGCTATTTTCTAATAGTTCTCAAGCCACGTGCACCTGTAAAATCCGTTTTCTAATAATTTATTTTACTATCTTCTTAACCAAATAAATGATTAGAAAACGGATTTTACAGGTGCACGTAGCTTGAGAAGTATTATAAAATAGCATCAAAGACCGATTTTCAAAAAAAAAAAACATATCGCGTTTTGCAGGCGCAGCGACGATATATTTGGCCGGACACGACTGTAAAAAACCGGACATGTCCGGCTAAAATCGGACATTTGGCAACCCTAAGCATGTATGTAGCTTAGGGTCTGTAATGGTAGCATCAAATGTATTAAAACTATTATTTGACTTCGAACGTTATTGGGATAACTATTTCAATACATTTGATCGAGGACAGAGTAAGTACAGACCGCTGCATTAGATGGGTACCTCCTTAGTTATAATGAAGGCTCTTGTAATGTATGTACCCTGGCGCTTGTAATTTTATGAATATAATATGAATTAATACAGGCCTCTTATGAATATAACATTACATAACATCGCGCCTGTATTCCCCGAGGGGTTGGACAGAGGTGTATAGTAACACCCTGATTTGGCCGTTATGTTTAAGTCCCATGTAATAGGGGGCGAGCCTATTGCCATCAACCGGGCACAAATCCAAACTCCGAACAACAGAATAACAGTCTCCGAATAACAGATTAATTTACAGAAATCAAAATCATTTATCATGAAAATGTCCGCTTTTCCCCCTCAAGTCGCTTTTTCCAACTATGTTGAGGTTGGCTTCTAGTTAAACCAAATGCAGCTGAATAATCGGGGCGGCCTTGTCATCTGACATCGCAACGCAACCAAACCAATCCGACAGATATTCCGAGGTAATACTAGATGCTTGAGGTATTCGCATCATGTTTTACATAATTGTGTGAAATTATTCCGAGTTTGCTTCTCACTAGGATCTTCACGGTACGCCTGGCTACCAGCCTCACATTAAATTCCAGCGCCAAGCAGTTCACTGTGTCCCGTCGTGTGTATGTGAGAGCCAGAGGGGTATAATTAATGTGACCATAATTTTTCTCTCAGAGCGGGACACCTGCATATTTTAATAATCTTTATAAGAATGAAACACGTATTTATAAAAGACTAGCGGCCCGTCCCGGCTTCGCAAGGGTGGACATTTTTCCCGTTTTTGCAACATTTTTCATTTATGCTCCGCTCCTATTGGTCGTAGCGTGATGTTATATAGCCTATAACTTTCCTCGATAAATGAACTATCCAACACAAAAATATTTTTTCAATTCCAACCAGTAGTTCCTGAGATTAGCGCGTTCAAACAAACAAACAAACTCTTCAG
This sequence comes from Amphipyra berbera, assembly GCA_910594945.2. NCBI lineage: Eukaryota > Metazoa > Arthropoda > Insecta > Lepidoptera > Noctuidae > Amphipyra > Amphipyra berbera. The sequence continues at coordinate 5,981,091 of OU343144.1, read as the reverse complement.
CTTTATAATATTAGTATAGATTGGTTTATTTATAAAGAAATGTGAAAATAGGAACTAATCTTATGTAGTCTGGTGGGCTGGTTTCTTATATTTTTCGGATGTACAATTTGCTTTAAAATATTAGTTTTGGTTTTTAGATTGGAACTGTTGGGATGACTTGTTGATGTTATCCCTTTGTTATCAAAATGTTTTCCGATGCAATTAATAAATACGTGCCTATTTTTACACGACTGTGCGACGCAAAGGAGAGTAATGTGTTTATCAGCATATGTATGTATGTTTGTTTTGTTCCTTTGTGGCGCTCTAGAGACCAAACGCGTGGGCCGATTTTGATGATTGTTACGTCACTCGATTTATCTTAATCTTGCGAGACACGACAGTAATCAAATTTCAATATGGCGATAACTAGAACATAGCGACTTTAACAGTCGGGACCCATCAAATCTTCCCAATAATGGGTCCCGACTGTTAAAGTCGCTATGTTCCGCATTAGAATTTATTATCTGTTTTATGTGCGTATCGATCATGGAACTAATTCAACGATGTAGTTATTCAATATTATTTAACAGAATTCTAAACTACTGGACTTGTTTCTTTCTTTTTATTATTTATTTAAAGTTCACTTTAAACACTCAGGTTTTATGATTTTTTAAATTAACTTTTTTTATTTATTGAATTCATTGCCTGAGATTGCCCTTTTTCAAAGCGAGACATTTATATGTTTTTGTGGACAGCGGGACACATAGCTCTAAAGCAGGACTGTCCCGCTTAAAGCGGCACGTATGGTCACGTTAGGTATAACACACAGTCCCGTTATACCTTTTCTTCTTAGATTCGTGTGCTACATCTTAGACCCGGTCTGGGCTTACCATTGGGTGCGACTGGGGTCAGACGCGACCAAGAAAATAATTAAAAAAATAGTCTGGTATATTTGTTTAGGTAATATTCTCATTTCAAAAGAATGCTTATTTTGCGAAAAGATATTCTTTAAAAAGAATGAAGCTAAATATTAAAAGTCGTAGAAGGACTGAACAGCAAATTAGAATCCCTGCTTTAATATTTATTTCCCTTTAAAAAAGTTTCTCCAAAGATTTCTTTGTTAATCTCGAAGTATGATGGATTTATATACAGCTTCATCCGAAATTGGACAGACAGAAACGAGAGTTGTCTATCTATAAGTATTTTAATAAAACAGAAATGGCAAACAGTTCTAAGAAAGTTATAACTGTTGTCATCTATAGTTTTATTAAACTGAAGATCCCACTAATCTATACTAATACATATTATAAAGCTGAAGAGTTTGTTTGTTTGTTTGAACGCGCTAATCTCAGGAACTACTGGTTGGAATTGAAAAATTAGTTTTGTGTTGGATAGTCCATTTATCGAGGAAGGTTAAAAAAAACATTAAAAAAAAAACAAAAAAGGAAAAACATATAAGCCATGGCTATAAAAAATCACGCTACGACCAATAGGAGCGGAGCATAAATGAAAAATGTTGCAAAAACGGAAAAATTGATTCCTTTTTGAGAGCTTCCGTTGCATGCGCTGCGTAAACGGTTTAAGTTACGCAAATATCTAAAAAAAAACTACTTACGCGGGCGGAGCCGCGAGGGCACAGCTAGTATTATTATAAACGTGAAAGTTTGAAGTTTGTTTGTGAATTTAGATGTTTGTTAATAAATCACGCCTTAACGGCTAAACGGATTTGGATGAAATTTGGCACATAGGTAGACCATGACCTGGATTAGGACATAGGATACTTTGTATGCGAGTACATGAAGTAGCTCCCTTAGGGTACGAGTGAAACCGCGGACAACAGCTATACATACATAATCTCACGCTGTATAGAATATATAGCTATCACGCTCACTATACATAGAACGCGTAGTAGGTACTCTCAATGGGCGTGCGTGTATGACAAGATGTATGAATGTGGATGAAGCGAAAGGAGTATGTAAGGGTCATAGCACGTGGCAACAGCTATCTGTCTGTATAGAATTTATTTATTTATTCATCAACAAATTTACATTTGTGTCGAACAGTGGTTTTGACTAATTTAACAAAAGAGAACTATAATATAACACAAAATTTAAACAATCATAGTAAAGCCAGAAAAAAAAAAAAAAATACACTACATTGCACATTGGTCCCAACATTATTAGTCTTAATATTAATTATAATAATTTAACTTAATTCAAAATCAATATAAATTCAATTCAAAGAAATGTATGTCAATAAAATAGAATGTTGGATATATTACTTATAGTCATTAAAATATAATCACATATTAGTTCGAACTACTATTATCTTTGAGAAACTCTTCTATGCTGTAATAACATTTCGTCAATAACAATGACTTTAATTTTCTCTTAAATTCATTTGAATTCATAGAGTTCTTAAATTGTACAGGCAATTTATTGTATATATTTACTGATTGCACTCCTGAGGCATGTTTAACGACATTAAGCTTAGGCTGTATGAAATTAGGTAGATCCTTCCTTCGCGTTTTCATTCTGATATGTCTTTGTTCTTCTGTCTCAAACTTATGGATATTTTTAATAAAATGACTAAGCAGGACCAGAATATAGAGGCATGGTACTGTGAGAATATGCAGTTCCTTAAAACGATCTCTACAAGACTCCGTTTGTTTAATGCGAAGCATAGTTCTCAAGGCTCTTTTCTGCATAACGAAAGCAGCATTAATATTGTATTGGTAGCTGTTGCCCCAGAACTTTATGCTATATCTAAGTCTAGACTCTATGAGTGCAAAATATACCATTCTGAGGTGAGCAATGGTTAATTCATCTCTAAGACTCCTGAGAGCATAGCAAGCACTACTCATAGTATTAGTAACCACTTCCAATTCCTTCTTCCAATTTAAAACTGCATCTATTTGTACCCCCAAAAATTTTACATTGTCTACAATATCTACTTTATTCCCTAATAAATGTACTTTGACAGTGTCGTTGTTCTTCATGGTTGATTTAAATAATAAACATTGCGTCTTTTTTAGATTTAGTTTTAGATCATTAATAGTGAACCACCTCTCAAGAGCACATAGGATAAAATTAATCTTCTTTTCTAAATTTTCTATATTGTCGCTAGCTATAACAGCGCTTGTGTCATCGGCAAAAACTACAAGTTTAGTATCATCTGAAATGCTTCTCATGTAAGCTATCAGATCATTTATAAATATTATAAAGAAGACAGGGCCTAAAACTGATCCTTGTGGTACGCCTTTATTTATTATAACTGTGTCTGATTTATGTAGTTTTTCATGCCCATCTTCTTGAACTGTTTTAATTTCCACATACTGCGTTCTATTATGTAAATAGGATCTGAATAAATTCAACACATTCCCCCTAATGCCATAGAAATCTAACTTATTCAGAAGAATACAATGTTCCACTGTATCGAACGCAGAACTTAGATCGAGGAAAAGTCCTGCTACTTTTAGTTTAGCATTCATTTTACCCACTACATCATTAATTATCATATTAATAGCATCTATTGTTCCTACATTATTTTGATATCCAAATTGTTGGTCGGTTATAATATTGTGTTTATTCAAATGACAAACAAGCCTCACTTTCATAACTTTTTCAAATATTTTAGAACATACCGGCAACAAAGAGATAGGCCTATAATTCCCTGGATCTGTTTTAGAGCCTTTTTTATGTATAGGTAGTACTCTAGCTAATTTAAATTGCTCAGGAAAAACACCTTTATTTACATATTCGTTTATTGAATCGGCCAAAGGGCTAGCTAATACATCAATGTTTTCTTTTATGATAGTCATAGGAATTTCATCATGGCCAAAAGACTTTTTACTATCCATAATCTTAACTAGTTTGAAAACTTCGATAGATGTAACAGGTTCAAAGACCATATCCTCCTCTACTTTTATCCCATGATTTTGTATATACTCTTTTGCTGCATTAATGTCAAACATGGTAAAATTAGAATTATTACAGAACTTTTCCAATAGAATATTAGCAACTTCTGAGGGATTATGAACTATTTTATTTTTATCCATAAGTATCAAATTGTCATTTACATATTTTTTAGGATTCCTTCTACTATTTATAGTTTTCCAAATAACTTTACCAGAATTCTGAGCTATATTTATTTCCGTTCTTACTACTAGTCGTTTCGCATGTCGTAATACTTTTCTATATACCCTAAAATAATTACTACGATATTTTACTAAAGTATCGTCACAATTATCTCTGTCAACAAAATTTAGAAAACGTTTCATTTTACTAGCGACTCTTATTCCCTTAGTTAACCATTTAGATTTGTTGCTGTTTTTTGTATTTATTTTTATTTTCTTTTTATTAAATGTATTAGAATGTAGTTCACCGAGTTTGTCAATAAATGTACTTGTGCTCCAGTTTTCTTGTAACAACTTTTGCCTGAAACTAGACTTGTTCCCTTCATTATATAATCTTCTTTCAATGTACATATAACTTTGCTCTTTCCCATAAGCCACTTTTTCCAGTGATAATGTACAAAAAAGGCCCGCATGGCCATCAGATAGACCATTGTGGTCTGTGTCTACACTTTTAATAATTGTTTCATCAATATTAGTCAATATATTATCTATACACGAACTTGAATTATTGCGTCGAAATGTATCTGAGTAAATTAAATGTCGAAAGTTGTAACATGTTAGGAGTGATAGAAAAGAATGTCGTTTTGAGTCATCTTTTGATAAATTAATATTAAAATCACCACAAATTATACACCGTTTATTGATGAAATGTTGTAACAGCTGTTCAAGTCTCTGCATAAAACTATCTATATTACTATTCTCAGGAATTCTGTAGCAACAAATAATATAAGTATTTGTCTCCAAATCCTTTACACCACAAACCTCAAAACAGTTAATTTTATAAAGTTGTTTACAAATTTGTAGGTCTTCTACTTTTTTGTCATTTAATGTTAAGATCAAAGTACCTCCACGTTTTTTATTTAATCTAGTGTTATAGGAACTCAAATTATAATTAATTAAACTAAACTGTGCTGCTAACGATTGATTCAAAAAATGTTCACTAATACAGATAAAATCTATTTCTTTGTTCAAGTCGCACAAATATATTTCAAGGTCATCTTTTTTGCTGTTAACTCCACATAGATTTTGATGGTAGATAGTTAATGTTTTATATATATTGCTTGCACAGTTCTCCCGGGACAATACAATTTGTTTATTATATGTCTCATTACTCACGAAAAAAATTCAATGAATTATCTTGTTCAGAAACATTCATTAAGTTTGTTCGTTCAATATTATTAAGTATATCAATATATATATTATCTAAAATAGTCTTATAAATATACTTAATTCCATTTATACTAATTTTCCCTGTATTATTTGAAAACATGTCGAACGTGAGATTTTGGTTTGAATCAAAAAAATAAGCATAATTATTGTTTTGTAAATCCAGACTTAATAGGTTATTAAATATTTCAATTTTATAATTATGAATAAGAGCCCCGCAAATGTATGTGGGAGTACATAATATTACATTTGTGTGTGTTATATGTGCTAAAGATTCCCTTATTGTTTTCACCAATCCAATGTAGTTATTTGTGTCCCTAATATCTTCTCCCCCTAACATGATAACACAGTAGTCATTCATGTTATACTTCAATAATTTGATGTCAATATCCTGCAGTAATCGTTGTATACTACAATTTGGCAAAATATGGCGACAGTAATTAAATTGATGGGCAAATGTGTGTTCTATAGCTTGCAAAGTGCCATACGAGTTACTGTTGGTCAGGATGCACAATTTGGTCTTCGCGCGTTTGGATATTTCTATAGAAGTCGTATTTTTGTATTGAGATGAGGAGTCTCTGCTATTTTTTGCTTGCTCCAAGGCATTTATTTGCTTATTAAGACATATTATCTCGCTTTTCGCTTGTAATAGTTGTTGGGCTAAATCTGCCATTTGTTTTTCCAGTGTTTGGGCTTTAGTATTATCAGGTCCAGGAGACGGTGTAGGTGGTTCAGTGGAATTGTTACTTCTTTCCTTCGGACAATGGTTAGTAGGACTATGACAAAAACTGTCTGTTAGTCTGCGTTTCACACAATTTTTCCTGTTCGATGAGATATGTTTGTTTTTTAGTGTTAACGCTGGGCTGCTGCAAATTTGTTTCAATATAAGAATTTCTTGAGAAAGGTGTCTTATTTGGTTTTTCAGGTCTACATTTTCAATTATAAGGTTGTCCATTTCATTTTGTGTAGTTTCAAGGTTTGATTTTAGAGCTGTAATTTCAGACCTCATTTCTTCCACACAACCTGAGAACATGTTTGTAGATAAGTCCAGGCTTTGTCCTAGTTTATTGCTTATCCGTGAACAATCTAGGCAGTCGAGGATATCCACATTTTCTAGTGATTGGGATAATGGTTTTTTCCTCAAAGTAATATTCGGTTCACCTGCCATTGTTCTTAATAAACTAGTAAAAAATAAATAAAAGAAAAATATGTTTTGGACTTATCGGGGCTCGAACCGATGACCACGGCGCTCAGAATATTAGAGCTGCCACATAAACCGCTATACCAACGATGCTTTACTGTGGGCGTCGAAATTTGTGATCGCTACGAGCTGAGCGATGACGAGTGCGCAGGCGACAACGGGGACAGTAACGGTTAGCGCGGGAGGTATCGATCGCTCCGCGGGTTGTCGTAGGTCAGGGATAGAGTTCGTTATCACACTATTCAAATTTTGAGTTTTTTTCCACAGTTTTAATTTTGATATTACTCTGTATTACTTAAGCCAATTACTATAAAAACTACACTGTTCAATAGGTCACTTCACTGGCTTTAAGGTACAAGTATATTATTGTTACAATATCCACTTTTTCCACTTTACTTATTTAAAAACTGAGGAGCAAAAATAACAACGTTCCGTGTCGAACATTGCACGTCTACCTCAATTATAATAATAGAATTAATAGAAGAAACTGATTGACTGATTGATCTATCAACGCACAGTCTTAACCGCTGGGAAACTTAGAAACTTGAGATTTTGACAGTACGTGCCTTTTATAATGTAGGCATCCAAAGGATTTGTCAAAATTCCTCTATAGACAGGGTAAAATAAAAATCACGCAAGGGAAACTGCGGGCAGCAGCTAGTTTATTATAAAAGGAGGGAAATGAAACTTTTATTGGTTGCAGACCCTTCATTTGGTTGGAGACCCTTCAAGCCTCGCCAATAACTGCCCGGTTACGTAGAAACGGTTCACAAAACTATCTACATGCAGTTCCACTTTATCATTCGAAAGGTACTGTGCAATATATGTGCACAAAAAAGAACCTATATTACCGTTTAGTAAGGTAAAATAACGTAACATCACGCCTGTATTCCCCGAAGGGTTGGGCAGAGGTGTATATTAACACCCTCATTTCACCGTTATGTTTAAGTCCCAGGTAATAGGGGGTGAACCTATTGCCATCAACCGGGCACAAATCTAAACTTCGGGCTGCTACTGAGGAATTCCACACGGAAAAACCCAATAACACTTTTCCCGACCTGAGGATCGAACCCAGGAGCTTACGATCAGCAATCGCGTTTGCCACCACTAGACCAACGAGGCAGTAAGGTAAAATAATGGTCGAATTTTGACCACAAGCGACACACAATATCAAGGGCACATAATTATAACATACTAGCGACTCGCCCCTGCTTTGCACGGGTGCAATGTAGACACTAATGTGGGCGATATAAACTTTCCTCTCCCGCATCAAAATCCGTTGCCTAGTTTTAAAGATCTAAGCATACATAGGGTCAGACAGACAGCGGGAGCGACTTTGTTTTATACTATGTAAAGTAGATGTATACCTACAAATAACCAGGTAGTCCTCTTGATCATAGAATAGAATAATAAAGAAAGATACAAACGTTTGCACTTTTATTATTAGAGTATGTAGCCTTTGTTAATCTTACCCTTGTATCCGACGCGGAGAGCTAAGCTACTCGTTTCAGGGGTAAGCTCTGTAGATTCTTATTGGATGGTATTGGATATTTATTCTTTGGACTGTTATGTGTGGGTACGGAGGTAGAAGATAGAAGTAAGTATTATATCATCACGCTTGTATTCCCTGAGGTGTTAGGCAGAGTTGTACAGCTAATAGCAAAAGTCAATAAAATTTGTCTATTTTGAAATTAAATGCTGCATAAATCAATCATTGTGGATTTGTGAGAGGCTGTTGCTTTCTTTGGAGAGGGTTGACGGGGAGCGACATTGTTTCCTCTGTTGTGGGAGTACGTGCCGGTGGAATTGGGTAGTAGTTCCCTGAAAAGAGGGCTTTTTTGTATAGTTAGTGTGTTTAAATGTAGTAGTATATTTTTTGTATATCTAATATTATATTTATTTTGTAAAATAGGGGGTACCTATGAAGCTACCTATAACAAAACAGTAGGTCCATAATTATTTTACAATGAAATAATTCTTAACAAGTTTTCATTCATAAAACATTTTTGTAACTTTGAACAATCATCAGTCAGTTGCTGTTGCTTTAATGGTAGCAATAATAGCCTACTGTGTCACCATCGGACTGCCAAGGTCTCGAGTTCGAACCCAAGGCACGCACCTCTGGCTTTTCGGATTCATGTGCGTATTGTATAATTATCACTTGCTTAAAAACGGTGAAAGAAAACATCGTGAGGAAACCGGCATGCCTGAGAGATATTTCTCGACGGCATGTGAAGCGAACTCAGAGGCCCATGGGCGGCATAAACTCTGACACCAGGTTAGTCACTAACCACACGAAAAGAAGAAGACCATTAAAGGCAGCTAAAAACGATGACAAAATAATATACTTGTATTATTTGCCACATAGACGCCATGTCGTGTTTCTTTAAAGAGATTGCCATGTCGGTAAAGCTTCAGCTTTGCTCGGGATTCTTTTAGGAAAAAAAATAAAGAGGAAGAGAAATGGTCTGTTCAGCTAAAAGTCGTTGTTTTACTTCTCTATAAGCTAGCCGTGTAGGTACTACGTACAATGTTGAGCTCACTGTTACCTTTAAACATAAAGACCGCATGTATAAGTAAGGGATGATTTCCACCAAACGCCTCGCATCGCATCGGATCGAAAAGGATACGAACGGATGCGGCGACAACCGATCGTGTCCGGCAGGATGTTGACGCATACGATCGGCTCCGTACCGTCACTTGCTAACGTATCCGTTTCTGCGCCTAGTCAAATAGTTACATTCCTACCGTGTTGACAGCCGAAAGGATTCGATCGGATACGACGACAGGCGAACGGAGCTGTACGCGCGTCGCAGCATACTTTCGGCTACGATCGTGTGTCGCGGAAGACGCCCGCGGTCAAGCTGCTGTGCGCGGCTTGGTAATATATACTTTAAATACTGTGTACACGATTTAATATCGTTTAAATATTGTAAAATCCGTTCCGATATAATGCGATGCGAGCCGTTTGGTGGTATTTTACGTTTTTACATTCATAGACGCGATTATGGATAAGAGTTTGGAGTTTTGTGCAGTATAACATAACATCACGCATATTCCCCGAAGGGTTGGGCAAAGGTGTATAGTAACTCTCTCATTTCGCTGTTATGTTTAAGTCCCATGTAATAGGGGGCGAACCTATTGCCATCAACCGGGAACAAATCCAAACTCTGTGCTGCTAATGAGGAATTCCACACGGAAAAACCCAATAACACTTTGCCCGGCCTGGGGATCGAACCCAGGACCTTACGATTAGCAGTGGCGCTTGCCACCATTAGACCAATAAGGCAGTTTTGTGCAAGTATACGCAAAATGAGCATTATTTATTCTACGTCCAATCCGAATCCAAGAAAATTCTTCTCACGATTTTTTTTCTATTCTATTGCTAGTAGATGGTTTTGCGGACCGTTTCTACGTAACCGAACAGTTATTGGTGAGTCCTAAAGGGTCTCCAACCAATGGGGACGACTAAATTCTTAATCTGAGCCAACTACTACTACTTACATCATGTCTACTAGCAACAACAGCACTAAGGGCGACCCCTAATGGGACTCGGACCTCGTCTTAGGGCGTTGCTGGCAGGAGGACTGGGAGGGAGACAGCTTGATGAGGCTGAATTATCGGTGTGAGTACGGTGTCAGAAAAGAATTCGTTCCGAATAAGCAGCAATACTATTTGTATGAACGGTTGTGCACTTCATCCGATCCAAATTATTTAAAGGAGAATGAGCGATATGTTTAGAAGTTGGTCTACTCCTCCTCTAGCAATTAATTATATGTCATTAGAAAGGTCTTTTTAAGAGAAGCATTTAGTACTAACACAACTAAAGGCAATTGTTAGTATTTTCGGAATTATAACACTTTTAAAGTGAAAAATCTTTATATGCATACTATCACAATTTTTTCTTTTTTTGTTTCTTATGCTAAAGTATCAATCAATCAATCAATATCTTTATTGTGGATCGTAGGTAGGTACATAATACAGGTCTTAAATAATTAAATTGTGCTCAGCTATGTCCCGCCCATAGGCATACAATAGTCACTTACATGAAAGTTAAATGAAATACATTAAAAATACATTATTAAATTAAAGTTACAAATTATTTAAAATTTCATACAGAATTTATAGGAAAAAAGTAAACACAACTAGGTACACATTAGTGGCCCACTGAACGCATCATGACTGAGGGAGACTGTATCGCTACTTTCTTTTATTTGCAAATAATAGTTATAGTGTGAGAAAATGAAAGGGACTTAACCATAACTGGCGAAACGTGGGTGCATTATACACCTCTGCCTACCCCTTCGGGAAATTCAGGCGTTATGTTATATGTGTTACTTAGATAAATATCTTAAATAATTATTATGACAAAGCTCTTATGGCAAAACGTGTAAAAAATATAATAAATAGCAATATTTGAGCGGTAACATAGTTTTTAAATGGTTACATTTAATTGAGCTTTAACTCCATAAATACTTATAATTGACAGTAGCTGTAATACAAAAAAAATGTTCTACTTCAAATAACCTTTCTATCGATATATCACTCATTCCTAGAGGAGGGGTAGAACAAAACACCCATTCTCCTTTGCAGCCGAGTTTCCTAGGGTCGTGTTTTCTCGGATACGGAACGAACGCAGTGCACAAGCGCTTCAAGTCCTTATTTAATAAAAGTAAAAAGATTGTCTCAGTAGTCTATCTTCAACAAACATACTTCACCATAATGTCTAGATTCAATTTACTGTCGTCATTCCTCATCTTTAAAGGCGGTACATCCTCCAATTTTTCACCAACGACATCCCGGATAACAACGCGTAATTGGAGTTTTTTGTGAGAAAATCCTCAGTTATTAACTGAGATTGGAACATTGCTTGATAATCTTGATGAGCGGGTGCGTTATTACTTTAGGACCCAATACTCGTTGGCCAAGGGTTCTTTATTGCATTAAACACAGCTGTGCCTTTGCTTTTAATGTACTAGGTAATAGAGGAATAAGATTAAATAAAAATAATATGAATGTATTAGTAACTAGCTGAATCCTCACGGCTCCGCCCGCGTAAGAAGTTTTATTCCAGTAATAAATTTATAGCCTATGTTACTCAGTGATAATGTAGCTTTCTAACGGCAAAATATTTTTTGAAACCGGTCCAGTAGTTTTAAGTTTATTCGTTACATACAAAAATACAAATATTTCCTCTTTATAATATTAAGTATTAGCTGTGACCTCACGGCTCCGCCCGTAGCCTATGTTACTCAGTGATAATGTAGCTTTCTAACGACAAAAGAATTTTTGAAATCGGTCCCGTAGTTTTTAAGTTTATTCGTTACATACAAAAATACAAATCTTTCTTCTTTATAATATTAGTATAGATTATCACAGTAACACTGACTATTACAGATACTATTTTGAAATTTATAATTGCATGTTAGTGTATTATGTTATTGCATAATATACAAAGATGCTAAAAAACTTCAAAGTAAGTAATAAAATAATTATTATACTAATATAAATAAGGGCCCTAGGGACTTTTACCTTTTTTTTTTTGACTTTCAATTTTATATCTACTCTCCCTGGCAATAGATGTAACACATCTCAAGAAAAGTGAAAGATATTGAATTCGTAAGTAGATTGTGCAGGTGAACACTTACCTTTCGATTATATATGCTTTTAAAACAGTGATAGCCTAGTGGTGTGACCGTCAGAGTGTCAAGTCATTGATCTCGAGTTCGAACCCAAGGAACGCACCTCTGACTTTTCGGATTCATGTGCGTATTGTATAATTATCACTTGCTTAAAAACGGTGAAGGAAAACATCGTGAGGAAACATGGCATGCCTGAGAGATATTTCTCGACGGCGTGTGAAGCCAAATTAGAGGCCCATGGGCGGCATAAACTCTGACACTAGGTTAGTCACTAACCACACGAAAAGAAGAAAATAGTATATGCTATCTATAATTATTATCTCATGGCCATACAAATACTGGCCCCCAATAGATGCGGAATCGTTCCCGCGATCTAAAATAGACGCTCTATAATTGTGATAGTTCAGACGACAAAAATTAGGCGATACATTTTCATTTCAATAAATCAGTGCCTCATCATCAATCTACCTTGTTTTCCCTGTCACATAATTATATATTACAATATTTATATCTTATACCTTTAAACGAGCAATTCTTGTATATATATATATATATATATATAATCTGAATCTCGGAAACGGCTCCAACGATTTTCATGAAATTTAGTATGCAGGGGGTTTCGGGGGCGATAAATCGATCTAGACAGGTTTCATTTAAAAAAATGTCGTTTTATCCGTGTTTTTAGGCAATGAAAAGCTGCTACAATATCATTAGAATATGAAAGTAAATTTCGCCTCCGTTTACAATGTTATAATAGTTCAGGTGGGAAATCGGGCGATCACGAAAACCTGAAAACCCTGGTTCGAGTCCTGCTGATTATAATTTTCCCTTTTTTTTAAGTTCCTTCTTTTTTTTACAAGCTTTTATAATTTATTTTTCTTTTTATACGCTTTTATTTAACTTGCAATGTTTGTATGTATGTATGTTCGGTTGAAATCTTGCAACTGAATTTTGAATCACTTCCTCATAGCCTAAGGAGTTGAATTTAAAAATGTTGGTTTATTTCCGATGACAATACATTTTTTTGGTAAGCATGACCTGAATCGACATCCAGGATTAGCTCCAGATAAAGGAACTCTTCAACGCTCAACAGCATAGACACGAAATGTTGTGTACGCATTGTATTATGATAGCCGGTTTTAAGTTTTACCGTAACATGGTTGCTGCACTCAGGGTTTGGTCCTGACTAGGGAACTCTTCAATGGTTAGCAGCACAGACACGAATTTTGGGTACGCATTTTATTGTGATAGCTGGTTTTAAGTTTTGCCGTGACATGGTTGCTGCACTCAGGGTTGGGTCCTGACTAGGGAATTCCTCCATGTTTAGCAGCACAGACACGAAATTTTGTGTACGCGTTTTACTATGATAGCCGGTTTTAAGTTTTATCGTGACATGGTTGCTGCTCTCAGGGTTGGGTCCTGACTAGGGAACTCAATGTTTAGCAGCACAGACACGAAATTTTGTGTACGCGTTTTATTATGATAGCCGGTTTTACGTTTTACCGTGACATTGTTGCTGCTCTCAGGGTTGGGTCCTGACTAGGAAACTCCTCAGTGGTTAGCAGAACAGACACGAAATTTTGTGTACGCGTTTTATTATGATAGCCGGTTTTAAGTTTTACCGTGACATGGTTGCTGCACTCAGGATTGGGTCCTGACTAGAGAACTCCTCAATGGTTAGCAGTACAGACATGAAATGTTGTATACGCGTTCAATTATGAAAGACCGTTCTAAATTTCAACATGATATACCGACTAAAAAATAAATAAATTAATAGTACAAAAAACATTTTTAAAAACAAGCTTTTATTTAAATGGTCTAAAAAGAAGAAAATAAACTTTAAATTAAATCTATCCCATCAATTTATTACATTATACAACTAATTTATTTAAATATTATAAAAGCTTGTCGGGGGATACTAAATAAACAAGAATGCAATATCTATGTACAATAATTAATAAATGTAAAGTGTAGTAATTCTAAGAGAAAATGTAGGTACCTATGTACTTCATAAAATTGTATTTCTCGCGACAAACTTTTATATTGTTTTAATAAATTAGTTGTATAATGTAATAAATTGATGGGATCGATTTAATTTAAAGTTAATTTTCTTCTTTTTAGACCATTTAATTCCTTTTTTTTTCTAACCAAAAAACAAGATTTACCAAAAAAAAAACCGAGCTAAGCTCGGTCATCCAGGTACTTTATATATATATGTAATATGTCCATGGTGTTTAGTATATATTTTGCAGCAGTACACCATGGACTAACCCCCTATCTTATTCATTGACTTCCTGTTCATCCAAAGGTTGTCTGGTAGATATCGCTATCAGCGATAAGACCGCCATTGTACCCTTTAATGTTTGATATTGTATAAGAGCTGTGTTACAATTTTGGTGTACACTAAAGTATATTCTATTCTATTAATTATGGTTACATTTTCATAATATTTTCTCTACTTATCTTGCAATCACAATTTAAATTATTCTTTTCCCATAAGGTCATGTGTTTACAGACCTTATTAGTAATATCATCTCAGTAAACGGAGATAAGCATTCCCCTTAAAATACTTTACCACATCGACCCAATAAACCAATTTACTTCCTTTATTAAATTACTTTGAAATTCCAACTCCCTCATTCATAAATATCGACATCCATAATCACTCAATAAATACTTTGTCTCAATCATATTCCCGTAAATAGAACGAGATGGCAATAGAAGTCATTACATACTACGAAGAGTAGTTTAACTTAAGAAGTCGTATAACGTGTTTATGGATAAGAGGGTAACTTTGAACTGAAAACAAACAAATTAACAATAACTATCAATGTAAACGCGTATCTGGCAGTTAATAAAACGTCAAATAAAAACTTATGTGGTCTCTTATACTTTACATTTTAATTTATTTTGTCATTGCAGATAAATAATCATTGTAGATGTATAAGTTTCAAAAACGTTAACATAACAGAACATCACGCCTGTATACTCCGAAGGGTTGTGCAGAGGTGTATAGTAACATCATTTCGCCGTTATGTTTAAGGTCCAGCGCAGATTTAGCGAGGCGCAGCGCAGATCATTTTTCATTGCCAAACCATTATAGACTTTGCTAGCGTTTAAATAATATCTAAAATCACCTTTCGTTTCTAGTCGCTTCGATGCTCTCGGAGTCTCGGGGACTAGTAGTTGTGTTAATTGATTTTCGATCTTATTTCAAAGCACACAAAGATAATAATGCTTTGGCAGTGAAAAATGCTCTGCGCTGCGCTTCGCCATATTTGACCCGGCCCTAAGTCCTATACATATAATAGGGGGCGAGCATATATTGCCATCAATCGGGAACAAATCCAACTGCCATTGAGACTGGACTTGGACTGCTATTGAGGTATTCCACACGGAAAAGCGTTATTATAAATAAAACCTCATAAATAATTCTTGAGATATTCAAAACATAGGAACAATATGTTGCGGTTTGCTTGGACTATGAATCGTACAATGAAATCATTTTTTCACACATGTTTTTTTTTGCCCCGCGCTTGGATTTCTCCTGTATCGTGGGTGCGTATACAGAAACAAATCTTCACATGCATAAACATCCAGACCCGGAACAACTATCTGTAAGCCATACAAATATTTGTTCCGTGCGGGAATCGAACCCACGACCACTGCACTTAACGTGTCGTCGATTAATAGGATGTGCACTTAATAAAGTTGCAACATAATCAACTGTACTTTTAATTTCCTCTCCAAAACTCCGTCTACTCAACATAAAAGGCCCATTTTTTATACTTAGCTTTCCGTCGCCAAAGTCTCACGGTTGATACCTCACTACCTCAAGAATTCTCTTCATAATAAATATTTTCGTAGCATACTTCAGCTAACAAGACATCTGACGGCACGGTAATAAAATTCCACTTAAAACAGGGACGGACTGAGAGGATGATGCATAAAACCTAGGTATTGGCGAATTATTTTTTATTACATCCTCCTTTTTTTTGCTATAAAATGGAACTATTATGTTTATACTTGTAAAGTGAGAGGGTCTTTAGGATTTTTTTGTATAGAATCCTATAAAAATGAGTTCGATAAATAAGTATTTTAGAACAAAGTTCTATTAATTGTATTTGACTTTGAAAATGTTGTTAGAGAACTAAACAGAAGCCTATGAAGAGCTTTAAAAGTTACTAATGGCATTTATGATAACTTTCGCTAAATAATTAACATAAATTAAATTTTGTATTCGACTGTTACATAGAATACAAATTAATCCAAACCTTTAGAAGATTCCGTAGTAAAGGATAAATAATACACCCGCCTAAAATTACTAATACAGCCCTGGGTAAGTGAAAGCAGGTATAAAAATGGAAATGTTTGGCCATGAAACGCTCATTAGGACGGGTTTCCCGCCAAACCTGCATATTATGTTAATTGGGGGTGTCTCGACGTAGACATACAAGATGGAGATAGAGAACTTCAAGATGACATCTCAAATTTGTTTTGTTTATGATTGAAAAACGTGACAGAATTATCGTAATAAATTTTGAAGGGAGATTACTTTTACTTTGTTTTAGATAATAAACCCAAGTAGGCTTTGTAACTTTGTAGGTACTTCTGGTTTTGATGATAAATAATATCCAGCCGATATTCAGTGTATTGGTTTTTGAATCTCAAACATCATCATCATTATTGATCGCCTTTTATTGAACATGATCTACCTACTTGAGTCCTAGACAAAAACCGAACATTAGGTAAAATTACCATTATCAAAGTTATAACAATAATATTTTATTTATACTTAAGTGGGTTTTATTTATCTAGCTGACCGTACCATTTATAAAAAAAATCAAAGGAAATACCGCATGGGGCGAATGGGTACACCCAAATAATTAAAAAATATTAAAATATAATTCGCCCCATCGTAAAGTACGAGTTTGACCCTGAAAACGGGGCGAGTGGTACATTTTATTAGAAGGGGCGAAATCTAAGGGGCAAGTGGTGCGTTCGCCATCAAAATGCTGCGCAAGAAGCAGTAGGTACCTACGTTGTTATGAGACCATAGGTGGATGCTTCTGCCTATCCACCGAAAAGGTTTTCCTTGAAAGTTTAGCATAAACTAAATTGAATTTCCTTCCCCCAGTATAAGTGTTTGCGAGCATTTCGCAAACTGAATTGGGAACAAAATGCCGCAAGGTTTTCGCTGTATAAAAGCTAAAGCTAAAGCATTCGCTAAATTATTTACCACTGCGCTATTCCAAATGAAGAACACGTACTAAACTGGTGCCGCAAAATTAAAAAAGTTGACCTACACTGGATTCTACAAGCGCGTATGAAAAGTAAAGTTGAAACAAAATTTGTATAGTTTTACAGAACAAATTCTGCCTAGCCTTATCCCAACTATGTTGGGGTCAGCTTCCATTCTAACCAGATGCGGCTGAATACCAGTATTTTACACGGAGCGACTGCCATCAGACCTCCGCAACAGAGATACTGGGCACTGCTGATATACTAAAGTTAGACTGTTTGTCAGACTTTCGAGCTTCTGAATATTCGTAACGACTGTCATAGGTATTCGAATGATACCCGGGAGCGACTGTTTAACGTGCTCTCCGAGACACGGAGGGGTATAGTATCATAGTTTGGTATTATATTTATATAATTATGGTATAGGTAGTACTTAGTCTTTACATAGTATAAAACACAGTCGCTCCCGCTGTCTGTACGCTTAGGTCTTTTAAACTACGCAACGGATTTTAATGCAGTTTTTAGCAATAGATAGAATGATTCAAGAGGAATATTTATATGCCCCACATTAGTATCTATATTGCACCCGCGTGAAGCCAGGGCGGGTCGCTAGTATTATATGTAACTTTGTAAGTACACCTTAACCTGCCCCATAATTTGTATAATTTCCTCTTTTCCATCCTAAGAGTGCTTGGAAAAATCGCGGTTCGTGACCACCCATTGTACTTTTATACCTCCAAAAATATTATTTCGTATTTAATTAAAAGTGTACAGAGTATAATAAATAAATAAAAGCCTTTTATGTTAAATTCATTACAGACATGAATATTTTTTTAAGCACATTCCTTAAGTATTACTCACAAAGTAGATTTAATTAAATTTATACATGAGTACATGGTATAATAATATGCTACGCAAGAATAAATTAAGTGTAAACGGCGTACTCTCAACCTTTCAATAGTTTTCCCACTATCCACTAGTGCCAACAATTAGTAAAAGGATAAGTTTAAATGAGGTGGTTCGGGGGTTTTCGGGAAAGTTCGGGGTAATCGTGGTTCACCGGTCTTCGGGTCGAGCGAGACCGCGATGAGATTCGGGAACGTCCAATATCTATTTAAAATTGGATCTTTCAAGACCTGTTGCTGGCATTAATGTTAACAAGTTGCCAAATAAAAACTTTACTTTATTTTTAACATCATATCTTACGCCGTAGACGACTTATTGGGTACTTCTCGATCTTAGGCCAGTACGGTCGACTGGGGCCTTCACCCTTCTCATTCTGTAAAGAGGCCTATACCCAGCAGTGGGATAGTAATGGGCTTAATTATGTTACGATAATTTAACTGGCAAAGAACAGGCCACCCGTTGCTCATCCGTGGTTGTCGTAAAACGTAAGGGTGGGCAGCAGCATCGTCCTGTCTGCTAACAACAACAAGCTGTCATCATCAATCCATTTGCCAAACGTGATTGTGACGGGTGGTGGCGACTGGCGGGGGCCCGGGCCTATAAAAGGTCGGGCACGCTGCCGATGCGCCGCAGCAGTTGCCAAGTTGAGTACTACACCTATTTAAGAAGACCCTGGACGCCTCGCATTGTTACGAACCGCGCCTTGTTAATCTATTTGTAATTAAAATTATTGCGTAATTTTAGCAAATAAATTATGTAGTCCATAATTGACAGCTGCATGCACAGATAACGACGATGACGATGTTGACGCCACGAAATGTTGCTATATTTAAATATTATATATCATACACTTTCACATGATTCTATTTAATGCGTATTTTATCTATTTTCATATATTGAGTTTATTTATATCTTTTTACTTGCTGCACCGGTGGACGTCATCATGTCAACGCCGGCTGTCGCTGAAAACCAGCGCTGTGGCTCTGTCTCGCACGTGAGACACAGCATTATGCTGAGCGATGGCCGTTTTGCGCGGATGTGACGCATATTTTTCCCCAAGCTTTTATTCAGTTTTGTTACTTTTATTTTATTTTGTGCGTCATGTTGGCGCGAATAAATAATTTTTCTTTCTTCTTTCTTCTTTCTTTCTACTTCTTATTAAAATATATACAAGGTTAGTCGGAAAGGGGGTACTAAGCCGCGGGCCACTTAATCTATCACTGATGATTATTTAAAAGAAAGTGTTAATATTACAAAATTCGATAAAAAAAGTTCATGCAGAACTGTTTTTACTTTAGTTTTTTCAATAACTCTTCATCCCTGCTTTAGTTACGAATTCAGAAAATGGAGCTTCTAATCCATTACCCCAAATATGACCTAAAATGTAAACACAGCTGATCATAGCTGAGGATAGATAGAATGTAGTGTATTTTTTATGAAATCTTTGAACAGCTATTTCTCTTAAAGTAATGACTTTTGTAGAAAGTTGTAGAACTAAAGTTATCCACTATTATGGGTACTTTAACACCCTTTTGGCTTAGTACCCCTTTCCGACTAACCTTGTATAGTGTACGGTTACAAGTGTTATTCTTTATCCTCCCGTAAGTACACGCCTACTAAATTTTATGTGCACATGCTTGTCGAGGGTTGACTCTTAAAGCCACCCATTATCTTTAAACGGCCACATGATGATTATGGAAATTTTCCATTTGACCGGTCATTGTAGCGGTCATTAGGAGGCCCATCTTGGTCATAACTGATATGATGATAATCTAACCCCTTACAGCTACATAGGTAATATCCGTATCAACGTGGTAGTAACTACTAGTTCACAACAAATAGTACCTACTCAGGTAGAATGTTCCAACAAATTTCCTGTGTTCGCTCTTAAACAGGAAATTTAGTTGCATGTAGACACATACTGTCTTTTACCTGATCTGAAACTTTCATTAGACGAATGAGATACGAATCATACGGATAGCATTTACAGGCCATATCTGTGAGGAGATGTGTGATGTGTGTACTAATCTGAAATACGACATCGGCCTGTAGCGGCCGGGCTTCCGACGTGAACGTAACAATTTGCAAATATTTTCACAAAATAACATTTTACATACATACATAGTTTCCAAGGAAGGTTGATGTCAGGCAGGCGGCCGGTCATAAAACAATAAGCCAAAACCTTTAACAACATGGATTTATGAAATACATGTTGTGCCGACCACACTTAGTGTGGGATAAGGGCAGGGAGAAGCAGAAGAAGAAGATTTGTGGAGGGGCTAGTGGCTAAATGATAACCGTGCGAATCATACTATTTGCAAGTTTAAGGTGCGGCCCGCGGTCAGTCCGTGGATGGGTGACCGTTCGTTACACACCGAGACGGAGAGCACGTTAAACCGTTGGTCCCGGGTGTCATACCTACGACAGTCGTTACGGGAAGTCATAAGCCCGAAAGTCTGACAACTCTAACTTAAGGATATCGGCATTACCCAGTAACTGGGTTGCGAAGGTCTGATGGCAATCGCTCCGTGTAAAATACTGGTATTCAGCCTCATCTGGTTAGACTGGAAGCTGACCCCAACATAGTTGGGAAAGGAGGTCAGAAGGACACTGTTGGTTTTTAGCCGGTAAGAGTCCGGCAGACCCCTCGCCTTCCCCGGGTGAGGGACATCCATGAGAATTCTCCAACGAGAAAAAAAAAGGCAGAACATCTCTGCGGAGATAGATCAAATATATTACGGATTGTCTAAATTAAAACAACGCGCGCCTTTACCGCGTTTACTCTTAGACGCTATATAGAAATAGGCGCTATAGTGTCGGAACGGTGCTTCATATTAGTTTAGAACATCCCTGTATTTCTACATATCTAAGCGACGAGGACTTTATTTCTTTTTTTGTTTCATAATAGTCGAGTCCGTCCGTCCGACCAAACTTCGCGGAAATCCTATTAAAGTTACCTACGGTTGAAAATAAAAAATATAACCCTGCCTTTGCTACTGCGCAGTTGGGTAATAAAGTCTACAAAATCGTACTGCCTAGCGTTTTCCCAACCATGTTGGGTTCAGCTTCCAGTCTAACTAGATGCGACTGAATATCAGTATTTTACACGGAGCGACTGCCATCAGACCTCCGCAATTCAGTTACTGGGCAATGCCGATATCCTAAGGTTAGACCAGTTGTCAGACTTTCGGGCTTCTGACTATCCGTAACGACTGTCATAGGTATTCGTATGATACTCGGGACCGACGGTTAACGTACTCTATGTCTCGATGCGTAACGAATGGTCACCCATCCACGGACTGATGGCGGCAAGCGCAGCTTAACCTCGCAAATCATATGATCCACGCGGTTGTTAATTAGCCATGAGCTCTGGCTAACTAACAAATAAAATAATAAAAAAAATAATATTACAAATAAATAATATATAAATGCCTTGTTGGTCTAGTAGTGGCAAGTGCGACTGCTGATCGTGAGGTTCTGGGTTTCAGTCCCCAGATCGGGCAAAGTATTATTAGATTTTTCCATGTGGAATTCCTCAATAGCAACCCGGAGTTTGGATTCGTGTCCAGTTGATGGCAATAGGCTCGCCCCCTATTACATGGGACTTAAACATAACGGTGAAATGAGGGTGTTTATACACCTCTGCCCACCCCCTCGTTGAATACAGGCGTGATGTTATGTTATGTAATAAAATCTACAAAATGATAACTTAAAACGAGACATTACTATTTATTATTTATTATAGATAACTATATAATTTATTTTGATGTGAATATAGAACATTCAATTTGCCTCCAAGTAATACTCGTACATCGTACACAGCTGTGTAAAAGGTAAATAAATTCATTTTATAGTGACAGCCGTATCGAGAAACCTACGACGAACTAATATTATACTATACTGCTGTAAATTTTAAAGGTATTCTGAGCAATAAATGTAGTATGATATTTTTGAAAAATGCTCTTGTTCTAGCTAGAGACAGGTCACTTAAGTCGCAAGCTAAAATAGGCCACGCTTCGTGCGTTTTCGTAGTAAAAGGTCAAGCACACGCAACTTTTTTTTTTTTTCTCGTTGGAAAATCCTCATGGATGTCCCTCGCCCAGGGAAGGCGAGGGGGTCTGCCGGACTCTTACCGGCTAAAAACCAACGGTGTTCCTTCTCCTGACCGTACGGCCAGGGTCGCGGGATTCGCAAAAGGATGCACCGCAACCCCGGCAGGTCCCGGTCCGCCAACCCATGGCGGACCTCTCCTCTGTGGGGCCTTGCCCCACGTGCTCCTGAGAAGCGCACACGGAACACGGCGCGCCGCCTTCTCGAAGCACACGCAACCTGCAAACATTTCCGCTTGCATAAACGGAAACGGTCGAGATGGGAACTGAGTTAACAGTATAAAAATTAGGAGAATTGCTCCTACTGGTAGCACGCAAAGTAGGCCTCATAACTAGCCCATTACTGTCCCACTGCTGGGCATGGGCCTCTTCACAGAATGAGAAGGGTTTAGGCCTTAGTCCACCACGCTGGCCTAGTGCGGGTTGGCAGAATACACACACCATCGAGAACTTTATGGAGCCCTCAGGTGTGCAGGTTTCCTCACGATGTTTTTCCTTCACTGTTAACGCAAGTGATAATGAAATTCGATCCGCACATGAATTCGAAGAGTCAGAGGTACGGGCCGAGATCGAACTCAGACCCTCCTGCATGGAAGGCAAGCGTTCAACCGCTAGGCTATCACTGCTTCGCTAGTAGACCTCATCTAGGCGTTATCTAACATAATATAACATCACGCCTGTATTCCCCGAAGGGTTGTGCAGTGGTGTATAGTAACACCCTCATTTTGCCGTTACGATTAAGTCCCATGTAATAGGGGGCGAGCCTTTTGCCATCAACCGGGCACAAATCAGAAACTTCGGGTGCTACTGAGGAATTCCAAACGGAAAAATCCAATGACACTGCCCGACCTGGGGACCAAACCCAGGACCTCACGATCAGCAGTCGCGCTTGCCACTATTAGACCAACGAGGCAGTTCCAAGAAAATGTGTATCTAAAAAGTCGACAAAACTGTAGCCCTTTATTTTCTCAGAGGTTTCTGGCCTTTTTGCAGAGTCACTTAGCTTAACTGACCATATCCTAATTAGCGAGGGTACATCTGATTCTTCAACCATGATAATTCAACTTATGTTACTCAAAACGTTTGCGTTGTTCGACCTTCTTCACCGAAAGTAAATTCCCCAAAGTAATTTAATATTGTCAGTTGTTCCACCCTCGTTTGACCGGAAGGAACTCAAGGTCATTGCTCCTTTTATTTGTTCCTGGTTTGTGGTATGTGGTATCAAGCACACACGAGTAACATTTCGTGTCAGTGAGAAAATTCCTGTTTCTACTGAAAAAAAAGGGATTTTAGGTTATTGCAACGCATCAATGACAGTCATTGGACTTTTCTGGTGTTTCCAGTTTTCGTAGGGTCACGGCGATCGCTTGTCGGCTTGATTACACGGCGATCGCTTGTCATTAGGCGAATCCCATGCTAGGTAGCGTTAGTAAAAAAGTCTTTATCTCTGGTTGCCCTATTAATAAATAAAATTAAGTAATAAGTATATATTAATTCCTCTCGTGTTAAAAATATTCAAATTTTGTTTCGAACGACTGTTAAAAAGAATCACCTTTCAACTTTTGAGTATGTTGCATATTGTTCTATGTGAATAACATTTTTGTACGCGTTGTATTAGTTCTACATAACAAGAATTATTTTTTGGTTAAATATTCTTTAATATAATAATAATATAAAAAGAAATTAAGTATCAAGATTTGGCACACGAGGTTGTCGACATGTGGGAGATTGACTCAGCAGTCAT
Source organism: Amphipyra berbera (assembly GCA_910594945.2). Classification (NCBI taxonomy): domain Eukaryota; kingdom Metazoa; phylum Arthropoda; class Insecta; order Lepidoptera; family Noctuidae; genus Amphipyra; species Amphipyra berbera. The sequence goes on along the minus strand of OU343144.1, from coordinate 5,956,967 downwards.
TGTGCCGATAGTCGTTACGGCCAATGGCTTAATAGCCAAGAGCCTCGACCAACATCTGAAGAGGCTCTCGTTGGGCAGCTGGGTCAAGGGCCTGTACAGAAAGCGGTACTTCTGGACACGGCATGTGTTGTCAGGAAGTTCCTCTCTCTGAGGCCCTGAGCACCGGTAGCTTGGACCTTGTTCCCGATGCCGGTGGGCTACTATTTTTTATATTTTTAAATGTTTCTTTATATTTTTTGTGGAAATATTTAAAAATATAATTTATATGTATATACAATGAATAAACGAAATAATAATTTATTGCTTTCAAAAATATTTTACACTCTTTAAAATATGATTAAACAAATAACTATTGTACTAATATTATGATCTAGTGAGGAACATCTGTGTCTGAACTAGATAAAATATCTGTATTTCAGACATCAGCGCTCTTCCCTGGATGTATGCAACCCTTAACTATTAGTTATTTCTAGCTATACACAAAACAAATCATACCATCTAGAGGCATGTTTGTGGGGCTGACATGGTTAGAAACGGCACGAAATAGAGAGGTTTGGAAGGCAAAAGGGGAGGCCTTTGCTCAGCAGTGGGACATTCTAAAGGCTACTAAAGAATTATAATTTATGATCCTCTTTTATTGAATTTTACGGAAATTTTATTTTAAGCGTCGCAACCTCAAACTTCAAGAACATCACTGTATCCCGAGTAATGGTCAAATACGTAAACGCTAATCAATTTTAAGTTGCCGTTAAATCTTGTTCTGTCACTGTCACTTCAAGGCGAAATGACATACAATATATTATTATTATGCAATACATTTTACGTAAACCTGGTCCGGCGACCAGTATAATATGCGTGCCACTGGACGAAGGCGGCAACGACTAACAGCTCACCCTATCACCTGGCGCTCACCTCATTCCAGCAAGAGCGCAACCGCCAAAGCAATCTTTTTACTGAATAAATTTGATGAGAACTGCCCAGATGCCGACATATTTTCTGATAATATTAATGTATTAAAAAATAAAATATTGTTGTTCCTTAGCAGAAATTTCAATGTATAATGCCCTCTATGGTTTTATTTATGGTGATTTTTGTGCTTTTTTACCCTCTTTAGCATATAAGCGTTTTGGTGTCTAGACTGTAAGCTTATATTGTTGTAAATGGATAAATAAATTGCTGTGTGCAGTGACAGCACTAAATTAACGAAAACTTAAAATTGAGCAGCGTTTGAGTATTTAGCCATTATTTTATATTGTATTGTATTTAGTATTTTCACATAAAACCCAAGCTACGTGCGATAGAAAGAACTAATTTTAAACAAAGTTGGTGTACGTGACTCGCTTTAAAAACTAGCAATAAACGAGCTCACTACACGGCAACTTTTTAATTTTATTTTTTTATTTAGGTACATATATGGAATATTTAATAAACGGTAATTAAGTCATGTCAAAGTTTTAAAACACGTAACATTATCACCTGATGACATAATTTTAGCTGTATTGTGTTGACTGATAAAAAATGTTTTGGCGTCGTAAGAGACAATTCAGTGATAAGTGAACGTACAGTGATGCGACCATCACGGTCACTCGAAACATTTTTTTTTTCTCTTTGGAAATTCCTCATGGATGTCCCTCCCCCGGGGAAGGCGTGGGGGTCTGCCGGACTCTTACCGACTAAAAACCAACAGTGTCCCTCCTTCCGACCTAAGTTCGGGGTCACGGGATTCGCAAAAGCATGCACCGCAACCCCGGCACGGTCAATGCGACCCTGTGCTTGTTGCTACCAGCGTTAGTAAGTTGCTATGGGCTACATGTGGCCGGCTGGGTCGTGATTGCACCAGTGCCATTCCCTTTAACATGTACTCTTCACTACGGTTCACTTGACCGACGTAAATAACAGAACATCATTAAATCCCATGTAATAGAGGGCGAGCCAATTGCCATCAACCGGGCATGAATCCAAACTCCGGGCTGCTACTGAGGAATTTCACACGGAAAAACCCAATAACACTGCCCGACCTAGGGATCGAACCCTGGACCTCACTATCAGCAGTCGCGTTTGCCACCACTAGACCAACGCGAACGGGGCAGTTAATATTCTGAGATTAAGAAAGGCAATGTGTGAACATTTCTTTGATGAACATAAATTGACCGATTGATAAGTGGTATAGTGTCATATTTTCGCATCTGTATAAATAACTTATGTTTAACTGTTCTACTCTCTTTCCTAACCGTTAAGAGGAGGGCCGGCTAAGCGATAAGTCGTTTGAAAGGATTTTTTTATATTCTACAACTATTACTATAGCGGCAAGTCTCTAATCGCTGTGAAAAAAAGTTATGGCCAAATAAAATGAAACTTCATATTAACATTTTTATTGCTTTTTAATGGTTATTATCAGATATTACAATAGATTTTCAACGTATTAATTATGTACCTATTAATACATTTAAAAAAACTAAACTCACCTAACTTAGAATCTAACCTAACCTAACACTCTTGCCCACAGCGATTCGAGACTTGCCGCCACAGTAAAAGATGAAGAATATGAATACCTAAACCTTTCAAACTATATATCTCTTAACGTTATTGCTCATATAGGCTGGGGTCCATACATTTTTGCCAGTCTTTGTTTGTAAGTGGCCATCTTATAATACTGTGTGTGATAACTGTAAGTTTTCTAGAAAAATAAAATAAGCATTTGAAACGACGCTCCAGAAGCAAACACAATTCAAAAACTTGAATAATATGAATACATGAAAGCAAACGATACATTTACGAAGAAATACAATCGCTTTTAAAGTCTTCCTCTACTAGTTCTTCCTTATATGCTCGTAGTGTAGAACTAAATTCTAAAGTCCAGCCAACTGAAACTGGGTGTGAACTAACAATAAATTTGCAACACGCCTGCATACGATTTACTACAAAATGGCGCCCAGTTTTCCATTTACTGCACTATCCAAAATAAGCTTCTGTTTTTTAATGAGTGCCATAAAAGGCAATGAAGAGGTTGTAATACATTGGTCGGTCCCGGATGTCATACGAATACCTATGACAGTCGTTACGGGAAGTCAGAAGCCCGAAACTCTGATAACTGGTCTAACCTTAGGATATCGGCATTGCCCAGTAACTGGGTTGCGGAGGTCTGATGGCAGTCGCTTCGTGTAAAATACTGGTATTCAGCCGCATCTGGTTAGACTGAAAGCTGACTCCAACCTAGTTGGGAAAAAGCTAGACAGAACAGAACAGGTTATAATACATCATGTAGATAGATAGATCTCCCTTTACCTTTAGATAGATAGAAAAAAGAAAACCTGCTCAGGTGAAGATTCAAATACGATTCCAGCTTGGAGTGTAAATATGGTGCTGTTCCACAAACGACGGGACACCTGACATCATGCCCTGCATGCCCTGATACCTGCACGTTACAGGAACTGATGGACGCTACTGATAACGCTAAAATCTTGACTTGAAAAAAACTTGACGTGATGACTAATGCAGATATGCTGTCAGTTAGGACTGGTCAACTCAAACCTGCTATAGCACTTTCCTCAAAAGGCCATTCCAGACGTTGCCCTACATCGTTTCACTCGCATGGTTTTTATACCTCAATGTCTGGACTTTAAAAGAGACCTTGATCTGTGAGTTTGTTTCGGCTTTTCTTCTCAGAGCTAGTCAGATAAGAAACTCCGGCGCCATCTAGTCTTAAAAAAAACATTACATTGACTTGTAAAAGTGTCTGTAACAGATTTATTTACAGAAAAAAAAAATATTTATCATTATCACTTGGAATTGTCCAGAATCAGTATCACTTGGAATGTCTGTAATTTCACTGGCAACCATACCCTTCAAACCGGAACACGACAACGCTGCTTGCTGGGAGATATATTTTCAACTACCACCAGAATTGTCAGGCAAGTAATGGAAGCCGTGATATAACAGCAGTGATAGCATAGTGGTGTGACCGTCGGATTGCCAAGTCATATGTCTCGAGTTCGAACTCAAGGCACGCACCTCTGACTTTTCGGATTCATGTGCGTATTGTATAATTATCACTTGCTTAAAAACGGTGAAGGAAAGCATCGTGAGGAAACCGGCATGCCTGAGAGATATTTCTCGTCGGCATGTGAAGTCAAGTCAGAGGCCCATGGGCGGTATAAACTCTGAAACCAGGTTAGTCACTAACCATACAAAACGAATAAAGGAGGCCATTTCTCTGAATTTTTATCTTATAGACATAACGGTCGAAAGGCTGTGGTTGAATTGCAATTTCAAACAATTTTGTTACTAGTGCCTCTCTTCTACTATCAACTTCTCCCTTACTCTCCGACGATCATCCAAAAACTCTCTATCTCCTTTATGGTTCATCGTCATAGATTATTTCTAAACCAAATGATCATGATCAGTTTCATGATAAGTCGTCAGAAAATATTCTGTTAATCACCAAATGTTCGTACCAATCAATCGTGTAATTGGTCGCGGTACAGACAGCGAACACCAAATTGTTTGCCAAGTGATGTAATTTCCTGCCATGATTATTTGCTGTAGCGATCCAAGGCGGAAGTCCATGTTTAGAAGTGTCACACATACGTATAACACATAGGTATATCTATCTAGTCAATAATAATGATCCACTCCACAAGAACTCCACAACCTCATCCCACCGGCCCCCTACTACCGTCGGGCATCTAGACGCACTGCAAGTTACCATACATATTTAGTTGCCATTCCACCTATTCGCACTAAGCGCTTCCAAACATCCTTCATAATGCGCACTGCAAAAGAGTGGAACTCACTACATGCGTCTGTGTTCCCGAACGCATTCAACCTGAATCTCTTCAAAGTTAGAGTTAACAGGCTTCTTCTGGGTAAGCTCACTCCATCGTAGACTTTGTCTCTGTCTCCTCTGACCTAGACTAGAGTCAAGAGCAAACCCATTTCAAATAAAAAAAAAAAAACAAAAAAAGAAATGATACAATCTTGTAATTGCCCACTGTAGGGCAAACTCAAAGGCTCAACAGAGACGAGCATTGATCACCACGTTGTTCACTGGGTGATCTTAATCATCACTGAGAAACAATTCTAGTGACACCTGTCTTCTAGTGTTCTAGTGTCATCTCTTACATAGTATACACTGTATCCAATCAAATCCAGTTGTCTTCTTTATAGAGTTCGCCACAACTTAAGCAGAAACAGTATTCTTCTTCTGTATGACTATCCTTTTACAGAATTTTCTCTTTCACCTTTTCTACTTCTACCCTTCTAGTTCTTTTCCCATCCCCTTTTCTTTTTCCTTTTTCGTGGGATCACTGGGTGGGGATTTCAGACCATCAAGTCTAGAACTCCTTATAACATACATAATTAGCCCATTACTGTCCCACTGCTGGGCACGGGCCTCTTCTCAGAATGAGAAGAATTGAGGCCTTAGTCCACCACACTGGTCTGGTGCCGGTTGGCGGACTACACACACCATCGAGAACTTTATGGAGCCCTCTCAGGTGTGCAGGTTTCCTCACGATGTTTTTCTTTCATCGTTGACGTAAGTGATAAATCAACTCTAGGAGTTCTCACGATGTTTTTCTTTCATCGTTGACGTAAGTGATAAATCAACTCTAGGAGTTCTCACGATGTTTTTCCTTCATCGTTGACGTAAGTGATAAATCAACTCTAGGAGTTCTCACGATGTTTTTCCTTCATCGTTGACGTAAATGATAAATCAACTCTAGGAGTTCTCACGATGTTTTTCCTTCATCGTTGACGTAAGTGATAAATCAACTCTAGGAGTTCTCACGATGTTTTTCCTTCATCGTTGACGTAAGTGATAAATCAACTCTAGGAGTTCTCACGATGTTTTTCCTTCATCGTTGACGTAAGTGATAAATTAACTCTAGGAGTTCTCACGATGTTTTTTTTTTAAGGCAGTAGAGATTGATTTTGAAGTAATAAGTCTGACATGCGGTCTAACCATAGGATATCGGTATTGCCCAGTGACTGGGTTGTGGAGATCTGATGGCAGTCGCTCCGTGTATTCAGTCGCGTCTGCTTAGATTGAAAGTTGACCCCAACATTGTTGGGAAAAGGCTAGGCAGAACAGTAGGGATTGATTTAGAAATTAAAGAAGTATTTGCCAGATTTTGAACCCAGATCCTTGTGCTTAAGAACTGGGTCTGTTCACTACCAAATCAAAGCTTTTCTTAAAAGTTTTCCTTTTACACTATGCCGTTTAAAACTACAGCTATATATCCGTTAGGCTACGAATATGTCAGTGAAAGTTAAAGCGAGCGGAATGCGGGCACAAACTAGCAATACCTACATCACGCCTGCACACAATTATTTACTACGAAGTGTCAACCCTGTTGGGTTGTCCGACAGTTGCTTATACATTAACATATTTTTATAGATATTATCTTCAATAGCCAGGATAGAAGCCATTTAAGAATGAAGAATTATAAACATAACACTACGCCTTTATTCCCCAAAGGAATGGGCAGAGGGTAACACCCTCATTTCGCCGTTATGTTTAAGTCCCATGTAATACCTAAGTGGCGAGCCTATTGCCATCAACCGGGCGCAAATCCGAACTCCGGGCTGCTACTGAGGAATTTCAATTGTGATAGGATCCTAATTCATTTCGGATCTCGGTTCATGGAAATATAATGACGTCATCACATTTTGTCGTATTGTGGCGTGTATCGTGACAAAATGGTCGTACAGTTTTGCTTGCAGTCAGTATATCAATGAGAATACAAATTGACATACCTACAAAGAATCCCTTAATAAATCTTTTAAGTTAAACGGTGTTATCTTGCAGTACCCCTGCAGCATCGAGATTTGAGAATTGAAGGTTGAAATTATTATAATGTTATATTGTCATTGGAATTGAATTTATGTGCGAACTTTCAAGAGAATCGGTTAGGCTGCGTTCAGACGACACGCTCCCAGCCAAGCGCACGCCACGCGCGTCAATACCCACATCTAACACGCTTTGAAATTTCTTGTATATAATTGGAGTCTTATGACACATCAATAGATCTTAAATTGCATTTATCGTAGCATGGCAAGAGGCGGACGCGGGGCGGGCGCGAGAAGGGCGCGTGGCGGGCGCGTGGCGGGCGCGTGGCGGGCGCGAGGCGGGCGCGAGGCGGGCGCGAGGTGGGCGCTTGGCGTGTTCGGCTGGACTTCGATAAATGCAATTTGAGATCTATTGATGTGTTATAAGATTCAAATTATATACAAAAAAATAACAAAGCCAGTTAGACGCGGGTGTTGACGCGCGTGGCGTTTACTTAGCGGGCGCGTGTCGTCTTAACGTAGCCTTAAGCAGAAATAGTTGAACAATCTGTTGCAAGATGTGAATCAAATAAACAAAAGCGAAGCTAATTAAAACCATTTGAAGAAAAAAAACCATTTACATTTGAGCAAGCCGTTACTACCTTAATACGCTGTTACTTAGAATTACTTTAAAGTTATTAATCTCTATTGAAAATAAGGATCCATACACAAAACTGCGATGCGACGTCGCATCGTAGGAATATACGAGCTCGCAAGAACTTTCGAATTGATTCGCGTAATTGATTTTTCCTTTATCTTCTTATCGGTAACAGCAGTGCGCAAATATTTTTACGCAAAGTTATTCTACCTAGTATAATATACGTTCAATACGGTAGACGATCGTCGAGCGACTGGTCATCCGAACCTTGGAAGGAAGACGCCTTGCCGCACGAAATCGCATCGTAGCAATTTGCGTCGTAGTTTTGTGTACGGACCCCTAACTGTTTTCTTTTACAACTATTTCTTTTATAGTGAATATTTACCATATTGGTGACATAACTATGCAAATGTTTTAAAATAACTTCTGGTAAAGAGGGTTTAATATATTTTCCTGTCGTAAAACTGTGGAAAGACGGATCTTAGCATAAAACAGATAGGTACATAAGGTTCGTTCTCCAGTTATTGGATTGCAGACGACTCGTGACTGCATCTGGTTAAACCGTAAACTGACAACATAGTTGGGAAAAGTCTAACACTGGTGATGAAGTACAGAAGGTTCATTATTTAGAATACTGGAAATGCACTTTTGCATACAGACATCATCATTTCCCTGCCCCTATCCCACACTAGATGGGGTCGGCACAACATGTATTTCGTTTCCATGTTGTAAGAGGTTTTGGCTTATTGTTTTATGACCGGCCGCCTGTTTGTCATCGACCCTCCTTGGGAATATTTGTTGCGCCGTGGCGCGGGTGACCCAATGTGCTTTCTGATATTATGCACTGGGTCCCAAAATGATATGCTTGTCAATCTTATTGCCGATATCTAAGCAGACTGTTTGACTGTATGTATGTCACAAACAGACAAACCAAATAAAAAAAGTTACTCTGTAAAGCGTTATTTTTAGTTTTAACATAATATAACATCACGCCCTGTATTCCCTGAAGGGTTCGGCAGAAAGGTTTTTGTAACACCTTCGTTTCGCCAGTAAAGTTTAAGTCCCATGTAATAGGGGGCGAGCCTATTGCCATTAACTGGCCACAAATTCAGACTTCGGGCTGCTACTAAGAAATTTGTAATGGTAAAATCCAATATCACTTTGTCCGACCTGGGGATCGAACCTAGGACCCTGTTCAGCAGTCGCCTTGCGTCCACTAGACCAACAAAGCAGTCTATTTTTAGTTTTGTTTATAGCAAACAGAAATTGGAGCAATGTGCAAATAAAGTCGCAGGTTCCACATTGCTCGAATTTCCAGCAACTACGGTAAATATGTCTGCGTTAGTGGACTCGCGTCAGTAGTGCATAAGGGTACCGTTGCTCTATTGACTCGAGTTCACTTATTACGAAATTTTTAGGGTTCCGTACCCAAAGTGTAAAACGGGACCCTATTACTAAGACTCCGCTGTCCGTCCGTCCGTCTATCACCAGGCTGTATCTCATGAACCGTGATAGTTAGACAGTTGAAATTTTCACAGATGATGTATTTCTGTTGCCGCTATAACAACAAATACTAAAAAATTGAATAAAATAAATATTTAAGGCGGCTCCTATACAACAGACATGATTTTTATTGCCGTTTTTATAGATAAGGTACGGAACCCTTCGTGCGCGAGTCCGACTCGCACTTGGCCGGTTTTATTAACTTACCACTGTATTTTTACTTTACCATGTCATTTTTAACCTACATTTTAAACAAACAAATTACAAAAAAGACGTGAAAGACGTGAATGCACTTATTTTGATCCTTACCTATGCATTCCCCTGGTTCAAAACTTATACTGCCTCGTTGGTCTAGTGGTGGCAAGCGCGACTGCTGATCGTGAGGTCCTAGGTTCGATCCCCAGGTCGGGCAATGTCACACAAAATTAACTATAATAATAAAGAAATCGCAGTAAGGAACCTTAGACTGGGCACGACTTTGTCTAGATTTCATTACTTTTTAGAGATAAACAAGCAGCTCCATAGAGACTTGGCTAGTTTTTTACAGAATGTTTTTGGTGGGATAGTAATATCTATTTTTATTTGATGCTCTGTTCTTTAATTCTTGTTGGCAGCTCTGTTTTGATCACAGAATCTTTTAACATTAGCCTGTTTTGTATAAGTGAAGACTTATAATTGGCTGACAGTCTAACTTACTATATTAAATCTGTTTTCTTTAGCTGTCAGTCTTCCAGAGTATATAAATTTACAGTCAGATTCCTTGGGTACCGGTAAACCGGGGTCACTTTGAATCCTGGAGTAACTTTGATAAAAAAATCGTTTCGTAATAAAACTCAAACTTTACGAATTCTGAATGCATTCTTCCTATTATTTTTTTACAATTGGCAGAATTAAACGTCACTGCCGCGTTGATGAAAAATTATCCATACTAATATTATAAAGAGGAAAGATTTGTATTTTTGTATGTAACGAATAAACTTAAAAACTACTGGATCGATTTGAAAAATTCTTTTGCCGTTAGAAAGCTACATTATCACTAAGTAACATAGGCTACGGGCGGAGCCGTGAGGACACAGCTAGCTAAAAATATGTCAGTAATAGTTTTGTGTAATTATTAATTCCTTATTGGGGTTACTTTCAAATTCCTTAGAAAAAAAGGGAGGAATCAAACTATTAAAGTAATCATAGTTTAACATTTATTACCAACATTTTTTTTTCTCCAAAAGTAATAAGAAAAATTATAATTTTATTCAAGAAGTAGTTATCATACACAAAATCGATATTTGCATTTTGTTTGCTCTCATGTTTCAAGAGATAATTCATTTCAATTTTGAAATAGATCAACGTAACTCCGGTTTACGGTACCCTTTAGGCTATCACTGCTTCATTCCTTACTTATAATTATGATAATCCTTCCATAGTTCGTTAGTTATACCCATCGCAGTAAGCAGCATATGTAGCACATTTTCTATTAGACTGACTATCAGCCTTAGCTTTGCGTCTGGGTTCAAGTCTCTTAGAAGTTTGGGATGATCTCGTCCGGAAAATCTTTTGTAACTTTCCCTTTGAAGTGCAGGTGTCAGAACAAGACTTGGTTTTAATTAATGCACATGACGTTGTGTGTTATATGTTTTTTTAATGAACATTTTGGTATAAAACTAAACCGTGTATAAAAGGTACCTAACAGCAGTGTTAGCCAAGTGGTGAGTCCATCGTACTGCCAAGTCCATAGGTCTCGAGTTCGAACCAAAGGCACGCACCACTGACTTTTCGGATTCATGTGCGTATTGTATAATTATCACTTGCTTAATAAAAACGGTGAAGGAAAACATCGTGAGGAAATCGGCATGCCTGAGAGATATTTCTCAATGGCATGTGAAGCCAAGTCAGAGGCTCATGGGCGGCATAAACTCTGACACCAGGTTAGTCACTAACCACACGAAGAAAAGAAGAAAAGATAGGTACCTAGAAAGATTACATTCTGACAAATAAAAAGCCTCGTTGGCTTATTTGTTGCACACCTGATAAATATGAAGTTCTGGATTCGATTCACAAATCATAAGTTGGTCAAAGTGGTATTGGGTTTTTGCGTTTGGAAACCCTAAGTAACAGCTCGAAGTTTGGAATTGTGCCCGGTAAACGGCAAAAGTCTTACCTCCTTTTTCATACAAATTAATATCGATTTCGGTGGGTGAAATAGAACTTTTGTAATGCCCGGTTTCTATAAACAAAAACGAATTGTTTAGCTTACCAATGGTAGTATTGTTATTGCCATACTGGGCATATAAATAGGCTCGTAAGCTAATTTTACCTGTGATAGCTACTTCCATATGGGAGGGTCTACTATGGAAAGCCATGAGGACTTAGCTTCATTATTGGTAAAGATACAAGAGTCTCAATTATAGCCAATAATGCTCCGTAAATTATGGGAATAGGCCATAAGGCTAATAAATGACGATATATTTTTATGTGTGATACATACACAACAAAAAAAATTGTAATCAAAAACATTTTTTTTTAACCTGACATTTGTGATTTTCTGCACAAAGGTCAGGTGCGTAGTACTCTCAACCGGCGTACGTGTATGACAGGATGTATGAATGTGGATGAAGCGAAAGGGGTATGTAAAGGTCGTAGCATGTGGCGTTCTATAGTTTCTGCCTACCCCCTTCGGAAAAAGGCGTGAGTTTATGTATGTATGTATAATTTTTAAGGACACCAACAAAATACTGGTACCAACCTAACAGCTGAAACGAACTAGTAAAAGAAAAGTAGAGTCCGCGCCACGACTGAAGTCTCTTGGGCGCTATGTTGGCACAACTGATTACTCTGTAAAAGCGCCCGAAACAATAATAAATCAGTGGTGCCAACAAAGCGCCCAAGAGATTCCAGTCGTGGCGCTTACTCTATACACGTAACGTTTCATCAGAGTTTACATGTTGGTACCAAAAGTACCGCCATCTTTACGAGCTGCCGCTTCATTAAATTTTACATCTATAGGACGGTATAGTACAGAAGGAGTAGAGTGAATAGGCGATAGGCACACGCTATTATAACACTTCGATAAATAATTATTATATTTACAGGATATAAGTGACGGTCAAAAAGAAAGAAAGAGGAATAGAAGAACATAGTCTGCTTAGGTATCGGCAATAAGATTGACAAGCATATCATTTTTGGACCCAATGCATAATATCAGCAAGCACATTAGGTCACCCGCGCGACGGCGCAACGAATATTCCCAAGGAGGGTTGATGTCAGGCAGGCGGCCCGTCATAAACAATAAGCCAAAACCTCTAACAACATGGATTTATGAAATAGTTACATGTTGTGCCGACCCCACCGAGTGTGGGATAAGGGCAGGAAGGAGAAGAAGAAGTGACGGTCAAAAAGGTACATGACAAGAAGCTGACATTATATCTTCTTCTGGTTCTGTTTTGTGGAGGAAAGAGTTCCTACTTCATGTTAACCTTGTCTATGTAGTTTGTATATAAATACGTTGTGTTGTGTAAGTTTATAATATGAATAAATAAATGGTATGGTGTAGGTATGAACCCCACATATCGGTTGTGTTTCAAATAAGAAAGAGCCTATCAATCGATGTTACTATCAATTAAGAACTGATTCCAGCGGCTTCACTCGCATCCTAGGTGAACTACATGTTCTGCCTAGCTTTTTCCCAATTTAATTGGGGTCAGCTTCCAGTCTAACCAGATGCGGCTGAATACCTGTATTTTTCACGGAGCGACCGCCATCACCCCCGCAACCCAGTTACTGGATAGTGCCGATATCCTAAAGCTAGATTAGGTGTCAGACTTTTGGGCTTCTGACTACCTGTAACGACAGTCATAGGTATTCTTATGACACCTAAGACCGACAGTTTAACGTGCTCTCCGAGACACGGGGGGGGTCTCGTTATGTAAAGAATGGTCACACATCCACGGACTGACCGCGGCAAGCGTTGCTTAACCTCGCAAATCATATGATTCGCGCGGTCGTTAATAAGCCAATCATGGTCTATCTGTGTGCTAAGTTTCATCCGAAACTGAAACTTCAGCGTTATGTGGACAAAAACAAGATAATAACAATATCATTGATCCATTATAACTTAATACACTGAACATAAAAAAAGTAATAACCTACTTAGTCAGCTCGGTTGAGAAGTAGGCTAAGTGCGTCCAAAGAGTTATCTACTTTTTTATTGGTTTGTGCTTAAGAAAATTACCTAGACTGAACTCATTAACTAACATTTCTTTTTTAAATCGCCTTTCTTACCTTAACTTTTCCTTAGTGAGTTCAGCAACTTACCAGGCGCACATAAAAGAAGAGAGTTCTTCTACTATAAATGCGAACTTTAAGTTCAAAGTTCAGATAAAAACAAACAACGGAATCAAATTCCATTCTACGATTGGATGTCCGTAGCATACAAGATTCGTAGGAGCATTGGCGCGGAACGCTACGTGAGCGTAGCGAGGCGGCGTAGCACAAAGCTACGAGGCTACGAAGTAATCTTGCATGCTCGCCGCTAAATTAACAGGTTGAAGAGGTTGACGTTTATTTTACATTTGTTTCGGAATGTTTTGTTAGATGTTAGCACAGATGTTGAGTTAAATAGATGCTGCAAGTTTGTCAAATTGTATGTAAACAAGAGTGTCACATTTTTTGCTTCAACTACCCACAGAACAGATAAAATATCTGTTCTGTGCAACTACCTATGTACCGAGGCAATTTAGTGCTGGGAAGTAAACATTACGCACGCTTTGCACGCGTCTTCGCTTTGAAACGTCACTCACGTGCATCTTCCAGCTTGCGCTTGTAGAAACCGAATCGGTTGACAAGGAAGTGACTTAGCATCGAAACAAGTAGGAGGATTGCTCCTACTTAATGGCACGCAGTGTCTTAAACTCTGTATCTGTGTTTGTTAGTAAGATTAACTTTTGGTTTGATTTACGACTTTAGGAGAAATTGTTTGTAGTACTTAATTTACTTACTTTTTTGTATTAAATGCATTTAAAACAGTATTTCATGTGTGGTCTTGCCTCCTATAAACTTCTCTGCTCAAACGCTCGTGTTGACTAACACTATGGAGTTAGATCTAGATAAACCGTTTGTAAAGGTTTACCGTAAACGATAACATTGAAAGGGATGACTGGTATAATCTCGATTATGGCACAGATCATTAGGTAACGTTGAATAAACCGGGTAGCTGTTACATTATACCTTCTGGTCAGGAGATTCTGGGCGCTTATCAGAACATTAGGGATTAAAACACGTCATGATGTCATTTAAAACGATTAGTACCTGGATGACCGAGATTTACTCTATTTTTTTTTTGGTGAATCGACGTTTTCTAAAAATGAGACCTAGCTAGTTCGATTTATCGCCCCCGAAACCCCCGGCATACTAAATTTCATGAAAATCATTGGAGCCGTTTCCGAGATTCAGATTATATACCTAGTCTTGCCATAAATGTCGTCACGTAGAAAAAAAAAAATTTATTGCTTATAATATTTATTACTTTTACAGTGTGTTAGTTTAATACATAAATATATTACAACTTAAAATATAAAAAGCTTATTCGAAGTGGTCTCCATTGGCTGCAATACAGTCCTTTAAGCGTTGAGGCCAGTTATCAATAGAAGCACACACTCTTTCCATGGGAAAATTCTTCACTGCCAATCGTATGGATTGTTTTAGGGACTCCAAATTATCATGGCGTTTAGAGCAAGCCGTACTCTCTTAAAACTAACCATAAATCATAATCCAGCGGATTAAGATCGGGACTAGACGACGGCCAGTCTTCAGCTCTGATGAATTCCGAAACGTTCACTTCCAACCAAGACTGCGTGGACCGAGCTTTATGACCCGGCGCCGAGTCTTGTTGGAAGGACCATACTTGGTTATTGAACATGGTGTTGTTAAGGGGCTTAACTAACTTCTCAAGAATGGTATCTTGATACACTTGTGCCGATGTTTTGATACCTTTTTCATAAAAATATGGCTCAGTCACTCCTTCATAGCTAACACCCCACCAAACCATCACTGAAGTCGGATAATGCCCACGTTGCACTCTGTCGACTAATTGGGTAGCTTCCTTAGAGCTTTGAGCATAAATACGGTCATTTTGTTTGTTAAAATGTTGCTCAATTGTAAAGATTTTCTCATCCGTAAACAAAATTTTTCTGTGACCTCCCTTTGCGTACCGCTTCAGTAGTTGTTTCGATTATATCACCCTATTCTTTTTTAAATTATCAGTTAAAAAATGACCAGTGCGTCTCTTATAGGCTGCAAGTCCTAAGTCATCTTTTAAAATACGCGACATGGTTCTGGGTGCTATTTTCATCTCCCGAGATAAAATCTTTTGCTTTCGGACAGGATTTCTTCGAATTCTTTCCCTTACTGCTTTGACCACCTTTTTCGTACGAACACTACGTGGACGGCCAGATCTTTTTCTGTCACAAACAGAGGAGGTCTCATTGCACCTATTAATAGCCCGGTACACAAACATTTGACTAATACCAAGCGTATGGAGAGTTTTAAAACTTGCATTTGACTCCATACCAACTTTGTGTAATGAATCACAGCGATTCGGTTCTCTTTATCACCCCACTCCATTTTAATATCGCAAAATATTGTACAATGTATTGGCGCCAAAATTAGAAAACTCAATGAACAATCGTATAAAAATGACAGATTCCAAATTCAAATGTAATATCTTTCTTATTTTTAATTGTAACAGTATTTATGGCCAGACTAGGTATATACATATATACAAGAATTGCTCGTTTAAAGGTATTAGATAGATTAGCTGAATTTCAAAAGAAGTGTAATTTTTGGATTAAACCATTTCAATTGTTGATATTACATTGGGGCTCGTGGCTAATTACGAACTACGCGGATCATACGCTTTGCTAGGTAAAGCTACGCTTGCTGTGGTCAGTCCATGGATGGGTGACCGTTCGTTACACATCGAGACCCCTACGTTCCTCGAAAAGCACGATAAAAAGTCGATTGCGAGTGTCATACGAATACTTATGACAGTCGTTACGGGCAGTCAGAAGCCCGAAAGTCTGACAATCGGTCTAACCTTAGGATATCGGTATTGCCCAGTAACTGGGTTGCGGACGTCTGGTGGTAGTTGCTCCGTTTAAAATACTAGTATTCAGCCGCATCTGGTTAGACTGGAAGCTTACCCCAACATAGATGAGAAAAGGCTAGGGAGAACAAATTGTTGATGTTACGTTTAACTTGTATAAAATTGGACATGTAGATAATAATTATAAGTCCATTACTATCCCACTGCTGGGCACAGGCCTCTTATCAGAATAAGAAGAGTTTAGGCCTTAGTCTACCACGTTGGCCTGGTGCGGGTTGGCAGACTACACACACCATCGAGAACTTAATGGAGCTCTCTCAAATGTGCAAATTTCCTCACGATGTTTTGCCTTCACAGTTAACGCAAGTGATAATCAAATTATAATCCGCACATGAATTCAAAAAGTCGGAGGTTTGGGCCGGGGTCGTATTCAGACCCTCCTGACACACACATGAAGATGATGGACATGCATATACTTATACACAAATTGAATAGAATTTTCATGTTAAGTCTCTTGGACCTTTTTATTACGAAAATAAGGTTGAGTTATATCAGAGCAGTATGCGGTACAGTAAAATGAAGTGGCCAAGTGCGAGTCGGACTCGCGCACGAAGGGTTCCGTACATTTATCTATAAAAACGGCAATAAATATGGGAGCCCCACTTAAATATTTGTTTTATTTTAATTTAATTATTTATTTTTAAAGTGAATATATAACTAAATATTCTGTGAATATTTCAAGCTTCTACCTGTTGCCGTTATCAATATCGAGCAAAAACGAGCAAAAAAATAACGTTTGTTGTATGAGAGCCCCCCTTAAATATTTATTTTATTCTGTTTTTTAGTATTTGTTGTTATAGCGGCAATAGAAATACATCATCTGTGAAAATTTCAACTGTCTAACTATCACGGTTCATGAGATACAGCCTGGTGACAGACGGACGGACGGACGGACAGCGGAGTCTTAGTAATAGGGTCCCGTTTTATCCTTTGGGTACGAAACCCTAAAAAAGTGGCTTCCTTTAACAGCAATCAATCAGAGTACAGTCAGTAGCACAGTATTGTATGCCCGTTGAACCCTTGTCACTATTTGTAACTGATACGCGAACATATCTCTATTCATTTAAGTACTTATTTAGGAAGAAACTGTTTCTTTCAATACGAATTTAGTTACGTATTAAGTAATTAATTAATTAGTCCTTTGAACATTTTAGTTTTGATTTTTAAGGCAAAGCATATAAATCTTATTCTATAGGAATGGTTATTATTTGACTTTTGAAAACTAAAATGATGTTCTCATGCTTTTTGACGATATCCATTAAATTATTAAACAACATACATAACATCACAACTGTATTCCCTGATGGGTTGGGCAGAGGTGTACAGTAACAACCTCATTTCGCCATTATGTTTAAGTCCCACGTAATAGGGGGCGAGCCTATTACCATCAACCGGGCTCAAATCTAAACTCCGGGGTGCTATTGGGGAATCCCAAACGGAAAAACCCAATATCACTTTGCCCAACCTGGGGATTGAACCCAGGACCTCACGACCAGCAGTAGCGCTTGCCACCACTAGACCAACGAGGCAGTTATTTAGAAAAAGACAGAATTCCAACGTAAATATTCAAGGCCAAATTTTTTGACTTTTAGTAGGCGTTTGTAGTGTGCTCTTTTTTTACCTATAGATACCTTCATGAGCGCTACTAACTCAAACAAATCAAAACTCCCTACGTGCATATAATCCCTTCATGTGCAAAATGCAAAGGAGATGTTTCATTTTCGGTCATTTATCGAAAAAGGGGAAAAAAATCCAAGAATTGAGGAAAAATATTATTTCGTGAATGATACCTGATTTGATGTGCACAAAATATAATAAGTTTTCAATTATTGCCATATTCTATTCAACATGGCGTCCTATAGTTTGCATAGCCTGCTTTCGTTCTGAAATCATGTCAAATCAAAACATAATTCACGTAGACGTTAAATATGAAAGGTATGTGTTCTTGTACAATTAATAATAATTATTATTCTCTTAGCCATCTTTTTCGACTAATTCTAAGCTAGTGTGACGATTTCATCGTTAGAAAAATATTTATTCTTCTTTTTTGACATGTACTTCTGAACGAAAAATTCAAAATGTCAGGTCACAGTCAGTCAGTAAGTTGAGTCAGTCTGTCTCGTTCGTTTCGACTTTCGTGGCTTTCGGTGATATTTTACGTTTTCTCATTTTTTTATTACTTCCTACGACTTCGGCTTTGTATAACGGTTTTGTGGAATATCTGCTCATTCTTCTTGGATTGAATTTCTAGGTTAGGTAAACGTCATCTTTACAACCTCTCACGGCTGTCATAACTCTCACGACAAACGTCAAACATTTTTAATTTTTATTTTGTGCATAAAAAACATTTGATATTATGAAAAAAATGTTACTGTAAGCTATTCAGAGTTTAGTTTCCCAGCTTTTCTAAAAGGTACACCTTATGGCCGGAGTCCCATACAAAAATGAAACATCTCCTTTACGGAATAGCATTTTGAAGGGAATCATTTTCATAACTTTTTATCTATGAAACGCAGTTCTCTCTGTACTGCATTCGGTAATCTCCTCATAAGAGCCTGTTCACACAGCGGATCGCTTTTAACGGATCCGTCGGTACTGGATGTGTTGTTCACATCTGTACCGACGGATCAGTTAAACTAATGGTAGCTGCGTCGCATCTGGTTAGCAGGAGACGATAAAACTAACGGATCCAGTTTTTTTTACTGGATTCGGAATACTGTCGTGTATCTGAACTCGCTCATAGAACTACAGGCGCCATCACCAAAATAAAAACGGATCCTTAAAACGGGTCCTGTAAACATTTTCTGTGTGAACTAGCTGTAACGCATAGGGATATACGTAGGGAATGTTAATACGGCTATGCGTATACACGTTCTGCTGATGACAGCCCTTTTTTAACGCGGCTGGTCCTTTGTTCTCTGTTTGATGGGTGGTAACAAAAGCTTTCGTGCATATCAGGCCTTTTACCAGTGTTTTGGTCATGTCCATCTATATGTCGGACTGTCTATCCATCCGTATGTCATAGAATCAAACGCTCTCTCCTTTTAAGTTTTTAACTATGATCCCTTCTATAGTTATATACAATATGTAACATAATTAACGCACATCCTGAAGGTGGTTTGTTCAGAATCGTTTACTGAATCGATTTCTATCATTTTTAATATAGGTAATTTTTTATCCCAAAACAAATTAAAACAACGGAAATTAGTCACATTACCCCTGTACAGTCAAAACAATCTGAAATAGACCGTAAATCAAGGCAAAAAGACTTTTAAAAGTGCATTTTTATTTGTATTAATACAAATTCCGTCATTCAATACAAAATAAAGAAAAAATAAACCTTATTTCAAGAACGTTAATTTAGTAAATAACAATGTATATACATGTTAAACTAAAACTTCAGTGTATGTATTATGATTATAACTTAATATTCTAATTGGGGTGTTTGAGGGTGTGCGTTAATTACGTTACATCTTATACTTATAAAAGGAGAAGCTGACTGACTGACTGACTGATCTATCAACGCACAGCCTAAACGGCTGGGGTTAGAAACCTGAAATTTTGACAGTAGGTTCATTTTGTGACGTAAACATCCGCTAAGAAGGGATTTCTCGAAATTCAACCTCTAAGGGGGTGAAAAAAAATCACGCAAGCGAAGCTGCGGGCAAAAGCTAGTGATATATAAAAGGAGAAACTGACCGACTGATCTATCAACGCATAGCCTAAACCGCTGGGGTTAGAAACTTGAAATTTTGACAGTAGGTACCTTTTATGACGTAGATATTCATTAAGAAAGGATTTCTCCAAATTCTTCCCCTGAGGGTGTGAAAAAATTACGCAATAAAGCTGCGGGTAGAAGCTAGTTAAATAATGTACAATTCATTGATGTAAGATTGGGCATCAATATTCTATTAAAAGGTTGTGTTACTTATGAATATTGACCAGTAGCTGTTCTATTTTCGTCTCAAGAATATTGACTCCATTCCCGAGAGAAGACATATTTAGTTCGTAATAAGATGGTAAACGGGCGATTTATTTGCTAGCCGGACATTATTGACATTATTAAATAATGTACGGAGGTCTCCTTTAACGGATATTACGGAGTATAAATTCTCAGGAACCCTGACTCTTTAGTCTAGTCTAGCGGTAGTAAATGCCGCTGCCGAGTTCACGGTCTTGGCTCGATTCTCAGGTAAAATTTTATTGGGTTTTTTGTTATCTCTGTCGAAGTCCCGAGTTTGAAGACGGTGTCAGGTAATTCGCAATGAGTTATCCCCCTTATAAATAGCTACATTTCTTTATTCTTTAGTGTAGTCTTATTACACAATTAATAGACACAAAATTAAAATGTGTTGTGCAGAGGCGAGTTTAACTCATTATTGACTTTTTAACAGCAATCATTTGAGCGATACAGATATTAAGGGCTTGTACGCAAAACTGCGAATCGGCGTGATGCGAATTGGCACCGCAGAAAACTGCGACGCTAATTGCTGCGATGCGATTTCGTGCGGCAAGGCGTCTTCCTTCCAAGGTTCGGATGACCAATCCCTCGACGATCATCAACCGTATTGAACGTACCTTATACTAGGTAGAATATATTTGTGTAAAAAGATTGCGCACTGCTGTTACTGATAAGAAGATATTGGAAAAATCAATTACGCGAATCAATTCGTAAGTTCTTGCGATGCGTCGTGCGAGCTCGTATATTTCTACGATGCGACGTCGCATCGCAGTTTTGTGTACAAGCTCTAAAGTATTGGTATTCGTACGTAAATCTGTGCCTAACCTTTAAAAAAAGAGGCGTGATGATATATTATTATTAAATTAGACGTTAGAGCTTTGTTTGTTCCCTACAGTGCGAGCTAATATCCGTCGGTAAAGCTAGTCACGCAGGCCACGCTGCGTTTATACGCATCGTAAAATAAACTTTATTACATTTTACTGTGGTTTCCTTTTCAACAGCTGTCGCCACACCGCGGTGGGTATTAAACTGTATTATCAGCTTAATTTGTTAAATATATTTGTTTGTATTAAT
The DNA here is from genome assembly GCA_910594945.2 of Amphipyra berbera. Classification (NCBI taxonomy): domain Eukaryota; kingdom Metazoa; phylum Arthropoda; class Insecta; order Lepidoptera; family Noctuidae; genus Amphipyra; species Amphipyra berbera. Next base: position 5,935,847 of record OU343144.1, on the reverse strand, counting down.
TAAATTAAAGAGGAGCTTGTGCCGCGCAGATTGATCTGTGAGGTTAAGCTTCTCGTTGCGGTGCATGCATTGGATGGGTACATACATATACTTACGCCTGTAATCCCCAAATGGGTAAGCAGGAGTGTTTTCCTATTACAGGACTCTGAACACCCACGTTTCGCCTTTAATATGTGGAAAGCCTAGTGCCATTTTTCGGGCACAATTGTAGTGCCGAGTGCGTCGCCTCATACGCTTCGCTTGCCCGGAAACGGAGGGGAATTGTTAGTGGTCCACGTGTTGGATGCCGCATTGGATGGGTGCCCGTTCTTTACACAACAAGAAGATTCCTTTGTTAAGTTGGTGGAAAATACTTCCAGGTATTTTAAACTATGCAAGTTACAAAAATCAACCAGCTTAGCGAAATATACTAGTATCCTCTTTTAGTTGCCCTAATACCTAAAGTGCACGGTCATTTTAGGATTCATGCGCCTCAAGGGAACAGTATATTTAGTTAAATTAGGTCGCCTTGCCCTTATCCGTGATATACAATCTATTACTCCATTGAGAGTAATTACTGGGTTATTTATTTCAAAAGTATACTGATGTATATAGTACTTAATCTAACTGTAATAGGTCACTTCGGCTTACATCCGAAGATAACTCAAGTGATGTTGATTAATCCTAGCATCTTACAAACTATGTTGGATTCGTCAAACCAGGTTACCAATTCTACTACTACTAATAGTACTGAGTACATTGGTATGACCGTCGGACTGCCAAGTCATAGGTCTCGAGTTCGAACCCAAGGCACGTACCTCTGACTTTTCGAATTCATGTGCGTATTGTATAATTATCACTTGCTTAAAAACGGTGAAGGAAAACATCGTGAGGAAACCGACATGCCTGAGAAATACTTCTCGACGGCATGTGAAGCCAAGCCCATGGGCGGCAAAAACTCTGACACCAGGTTGGTCACTAATCCCACGAAAAGAAGAATAATGTTACACAAACTATTTTGGTTTCGTCCCCCAGTCAAATCCATTTTTCTTTAATATTAATGACTGCGGAAGATCAAATTGTATGAAAATAACATTTGCTTACCAATTGTACTAACAAAAACGTTGATCAATCGCGATCGAACCGAAGCCGAACAGTCCATTCACACAGTTTTCGTTTATAAAACCTGTCAAATGGTTTGACAGCAAAAACGAAACCAAACATTAAAGGTCTGGTCAGACAGAGAGCGTGGCTGGGTGTGATATTCACGTCGCGTGTTGATTGCGTGCTCTTGGCGTGCGAATTACACGCGACGTGAATATCACACCCAGCCACGCTCTCTGTTTGACCAAGCCTAAAGATAGTTTTCTTAAACGAAAACTGACCGACTGTTGTGGTTCAATTGTGGTTTGGCAAAAGTTTTGTTAGTAGAATTTGCTCCCAGATGCGGCTTAAAGTAAGCAAGAAAACTGGAAATTACTTAAAAGTATTGGCAAAGAAGAAGCACAAAACTTAAGCTCCAAGTCTTTGAAATTATGCACTAAACATACATAACATCACGCCTGTATTCCCCGAAAGGTAGAGCAGAGGTGTATAGTAAAATTCTCATTTCGCCGGTATATTTAAAGTCCCATGTAATAGGGGACGAGCCTATTGCCATCAACCGGACACAAATCCAAACTCCGAACTGCTACAGAGGCATTCCACACGGAAAAACCCAATAATACTTTGTCCGACCCGGGGATCGAACCCAGGACCTCACGATCAGCAGTCGCGCTTGCCACCACTAGACCAAAGAGCCAGTTATGCACTACTATTATAAAATCTCGTTATGACTTTCTGCTGAAGAGTTTCTCTGTGAACTTTTATTTTGAACCGACTTTAAAAAAACAGTTTCTTATTATTCCACTGCCATCAACAGCATGCAGCAAAAAGACACAAGGTTTTAAAACAAAAAGTTAATATGTTCTTGGAGAGACATTCCCTGTTTTGCATAGTATTATTAAGACTTATTATGTTGTATTTTTCCTCTGTCCTTTGAAAGGAAAGTGCAAAATGTTGTTAACTGAAGGTTTCATTTATATTTCGTTATATACAATGCAGATTTATTTTTCGGACGTGGTTCGGGTGTGGGATTAACCGAGTATTATGGAAGGATTTAAAAAGGGAGTGTCAGTCTGTCGACTGACGTGTCGATGTATAATATATCAGTACCTGGATGACCGAGCTTTGCTCGGTTTTTTTCTGGTAAATCGACTTTTTCTAAAAATTAAACCTAGCTAGATTGATTTATCGCCCCCGAAACCCCCTGCATAATAAATTTCATGAAAATCGTTGGAGCCGTTTCCGAGATTCAGATTATTTATATATATATACATATATATATATACAAGAATTGCTCACTTAAAGGTATTAGATATGCATACACCAGCATGTTAGTTTGCATTTTGCATGATATGCTGAAAAAGTTTGACATTTGTGAAGTTCTTTTTTTATTTTAATTCTTGACTTGGTAGCATTTGGCCCTAGTCTCACCTTATGGTAAGCGCAGATAGGTTCTAAGATGTAACACACGAATCCAAGGAACAGATATATAGAGGGATTTCCCTATACTCCTCTGGCTCTCACATACACACGACGGAACACAGTAAACTTTAATGTGAGGGTGGTAGCTAGCCAGGCGGACCGTACAGATCCTAGCACCAAGCGTGCTGGATTTTGTTGAATCTTACAATACGCGTATATACCCAGCGTGCGGTGAGGAAGTTTTATATTCTAACCCGTCCCCACACGGGGAAAGTTCAAAGCTTTTTGGCTGTAGCAAATATTGTAAAAGTTCGCTTTGCAACTAGACTTGATTCATTATTCGTTTTTAGACGAGTAACCTGTCAAAGTAGACAATGCAGCCGTCTTCTACCTATTTAACCAAGTAGCTATCTGACGACAGCGACGAAAAAATAAAGTCATTTTAGACTGAATTGATGCGCAATAGGTACGCATCTTCATTCAAAAGCCTAATTTCCATATCTAAATTGCGAATTGATGCTGGTAAGTGCCCGTTCACACAGCGGATCTGTTTTAACAGATCCGTCGATACTGGATATGTTGTTTACACATGTACCGACGAATCCGTTAAACAAATGACAGCTGCGTTGCATCTGGCAGGCAGGATACGATAAAAATAACGGATCGTGTGTGGACGCACCCATACTTCTCCATACATATTCATGTACGGATCCGTTTTTTATACTGTTCCGGCATCCGGTTTTTAATGACAAAAAGGAACATGTAAAAATGTCGTGCCAGTATTTTTTACTGGATTCGGAATACTGTCGTATATGTAAACTCGATCATACAATAACAGGCGCCATCACCAAAATAAAAAGAGATCCGTTAAAACGGGCCCTGTAACAGTTTCTGTGTGAACTAGCCGTAAGTGTGTTAAGGCCCTAAGCTTAAGCCTAAAGCTTCCATATTGACAAACATCTGTACGTTACGACACGCCATGCATCGCACGGCAGTCAATACCTGTTTGTCAGGCTGTTAGGGGCGATTCATAACGTAACTCTGGTCATTAACCGCGTTATCTCGCCTCGCAGCCCAGCTTGATTGCTCTGCGCAACGTTCACAACTGTCGATTGCAGTTTAACTGCGACTTGACTGTCCATATTCCTCTACGGAGATAGTTTAAGTACCTAGTTAGGAGAAAGTAACTGGGTACATTGTAATAGTGGTAAATTCGTGTCAATGTTGTAATGGTTGCAAGCGGTGCTGCTGAGTGTGAAGTCCTACGTTCGAAAGCCAGGTTAGGCAATATGGAATTGGGTTGTTCAGTTACGAACCCCCCCCCCCCTCCCCCGCTATTAAATGGGGACTCTTACCCCTACATTGGCAACAGCACACCTTTGCCTAGTGCAGTACCGAATAACTTTTATCTGAGGGATAAGTAGTTAAGTTAGAGACTGCCTCGATGGTCTAGTGGTAACAAGCGCAACTGCTGATCGTGAGGTCCTGGTTTCGATCCCCACGTCGGGCAAAGTGTTATTGGGTTTTTCCGTGTGGAATTCGTCAATAGCAGCCCGGAGTTTGGATTTGTGCCCGGTTGATGGCAATAGGCTCGCCCCCTATTACATGAGACTTAAGCATAACGGCGAAATGAGGGTGTTACTTACACCTCTGCCCAATCCTTCGGAGAATACAGGCGTGATGTTATGTTATGTGAATAAGTTAGACGTTTTGATAGAATTTCAAGCCATCTAAAAATCTTAATTACCTCAAATAAATGTTATCCGGCGTTGGCAAAATCAGTAAAAAAAATGTTATTCTAGTGTGTATTTTTGTTTACAACCTGGTTATTTACTTACAGACATTAATTAGATCCGTTATCAAGCAATACGTAGGTATGTAGTTAACTTACAAATCCTGATTGAATACGACCCTATCTTTGATTTGTGCACTTTAATTACAGAAGAGCAATTCGTGATTATTTGTGGAGTAATAAATTCACTAAATAGCTTTTATTCCTAACTAGCGACCCGCCCCGGCTTCGCACGGGTGCAATGTAGATACTAATGTGGGGCATATAAACCTTCCTCTTGAAACACTATCTATTGCTGACTGCATTAAAATCCATTGCGTAGTTTAAAAGATCTAAGCGTACAGACAGCGGGAGCGACTTTGTTTTATACTACACTGGCCTGCAAAAATAAGTATCACACTTTTAAAATTTCAATTTTTTCTAAACTATAGAAGTTAGAGATTTAAAATAAAAAACGTTTTATAGCAAATTTTATCAGCTTTCTTTGAAACTATAGTAACAAAGTTAAACTCTTTTTCGAGTCCTTTTTGCTTCGAAAATATATATGATAAATATATATATATATGAAATATATATCTTGTGTACTTAAAAGGTTATTGCAATTTTAAAAGTGTGATACTTATTTTTGCAGGCCAGTATATGTAAAGAAGATGAATTGGCTGGTTGGTGGTAACGGAACCACAAGTATTGTTTTACTAATATAGTTTTAGACTAGACTATATCTAGTCTAGTCTAGGTTTTGAAGGGCTCGTGGCCAATTACCAACTGCGCGCATCATACGATTTGCAACGTTAAGCTGCACTTGCCACGGCAATCTGTGGATGGGTGACCATACGTTAGATATCGAGACCCTTCCGTGCCTCGGAGAGCGCGTTAAACAGTCGGTCCCGGATGTCATATGAATACCTATGACAGTCGTTACGGGTAGTCAGGAGCCCGGTAGTCTGGCAACTGGTCTAACCTTAGGATATCGGCATTGCCCAGTAACTGGGTTGAGGAGGTCTGATGGCAGTCATATCGTGTAAAATACTGGTATTCAGCCGCATCTGGTTAGATTGGAAGCTGACCCTAACATAGCTGAGAAAAGGCTAGAAGGAAAGTGAAGAGTCTAGTCTAGGTTTTGGTTTTGTATTTTAAGATTAATTACGGACACGCCTACTTTTCTTCTTTCTTCTTTCGTGTCGGCACGAGATATATGATTTAATATCGTTACTCGTAGAGGCTCTTTTGATGATGGTGAACTGATATATAGACAGAATAAAATCTTGGCTTTTGAGTATGAATGTGGATGAGAGTAGAGGAAGACCAAAGAACTGATGGATGGATAGCGTGCAAGATGATATGGCAAGAAAGGGGGTGACTACTGAGATGACAGCTAATAAAGATGTATGGAAGAAGAAGACATACTGCGCCGACCGCAAATAAGTTGGAATAAGGGCAGGAGGTAAATGAAAACCTTGGCTTTTTGTTTAGATTCAGCAAAAATATAACCAGAGCAATGTTCCTAATAAGCGTTAGATCAGTGAACTAAATCAATGCTATAATAAGATAAAAAGCGTTCACATTTCACAGTCCAAAGTAGGTTAATGAGCGTTGATAAAACAGAAGACTAGCCAAAAAAATAAATCCGTTTGCTGGAAGTAGGTAATGGAGTCGGCATTTTTGTATACCTAATTTGTATTTACAAAAAGAGAGTTGGTTTATTATGAATAAAATTGCTAAAATAAGTACACTCACTATTTTTTAATGCGCCTAATCCACTTTCTTACTGTATTATGCAAGTTATTGCACTCCATTGCTCGCTTAGTTCGTTAAACTTGCAGATGACCACTTGCTGTGGGTGTGTTCGCAATTTGAAAGTTGGTTGCACAAGTCAACTTGCTTGTATTTGGCGCTTTAGAATGGTTTAAATACAGCTTTTTCTATTACGTGTTAATATCGCCACATATCGCACAGCAGTGGACGTCTACGGGATAATGTGATGATGATGATGACATAATATTTAACTTACGATAGAGATATGATATTGTCAACAAAACAACATAGAGTCGACGAAGATTGTAACGTTTAAAAAGAAAATAAACTTAACTAATATTGCTATCTTTTATTATAATAATAATAATTGCGTGTTATAAGTCGTTGTAATAAGTCTTCTTTCTCCTAGCCTTTTCCCATCTATGTTGGGTCAGCTTCCGGTCTAACCAGATGCGGCTGAATACCAGTATTTTACACGGAGCGACTGCCTGCAGACCTCCGCAACCAAGTTACTGGGCAATGCCAATATCCTAAAGTTAGACCGGTCACCACTTAAATAAGTATACAATTGATTTAAACACTGATATAATATGGGTTAAAACTATTAGAAAAGATACCCGTGTATTGTACTAATATCACAGGAGACAGAGTCTTCCGTTAGTACGGTGAACTTTTAAACAACAAAAAAAAAATAAGTTAGTAATAATAAAAACACAAAATAGAGGAAAAACGTAAATTTTATTATAAGGCAAAACAAGAAAAAGGCGGAAAATCGACACTACGAACATCTACTGAAAATAGAAACATTTGGCCTTGAATATTTACTTTGGTCCAAACTAATTAATCTATGAAGTGAAATGAAATGAAATTAATGAAATGAAATGAAATTATTTATTCTGCAAATTGGATATTTAAAAATCACGTTGTGTTTTTGTTTTTTTAAACTAGATGTCGTCGGCGTTTCCTATCTGACTACCTCTGAGAAGAAAGGCTGAAACAAACTCAGGGGTCAAGGTCTCTTTTCAAGTCCAGACATATTTTCTTTATTAAAAAATTGTGTGAGGACAATGCAGAGCAACGCCTGGACTGGCCTTTTGAGGAAAGTTCCAGAGCAGTTTGAGAGGACCTGTCCCAACAGATGGCTATCTTTTTCTAAGTAGGGTATTTAGAAAGAGACAGAATTCCAAAGTAAATATTGAAGGTCAAATGTTTTGACTTTCAGTAGGTGTTCGTAGTGTGCTCTCCATTTTTACCCATACCTTCATGGCTAGGCCTCGACTCATCCTACGTTAAGGTTTCTTTATACATATAGACACTAGTAATGTAAGTATCTTACAGCTGGTTCACACAGAAACTGTATACAGGACCCGTTTTAGCGGATCCGTTTTTATTTTAGTGATAACGCCTGTAGTTGTATGAGCGAGTTCACATACACGACAGTATTCCGATTCCAATAAAAAATATTGGATCCGTTATTTTTACCGTATCCTGCTTGCCAGATGCGACGCAGCTGCCATTTGTTTAACTGATCCGTCGGTACAGATGTGAAGAACACATCCAGTACCGACGGATCCGTTAAAACGGACCCGCTGTGTGGGCGGGCTCTTATACCTACATCGAACAAGTAAAACGTGCTGTTTGTTCATAAAATACAAGTTATGCACCACAAGTTCATACAAGTTTGTTCAACACTGTTAAATAATTCTGATCAATTTAACCTAGACCAATTTATTCATGAGCAGGCAAAGTATGATACATCTAAAAATATGGAGGTTCCTGTTAAAGTTAAAACCTTGGAAAAGTTACTTTGTTTAAAGATGTTTACACACTTACGCGATTAATGTGGATCGACACGTGCCATCTTTAAAAATGTATGTAGTTGATACCATGTTAGGAGAAAAACATGGTATCAACGTGTTATGGTTTCCAGAACCACAACGCCATAGAATTTGGGACGTGTCTAGTGGAAGTTTGAACCTTATTTGATGAGATTTGGCACATGTGGCCTAGACGAGATAGGACGTTAACGTCGTTGCTTTTGAATTATATGTTGATTGACAATATCTAAGAAATCTGGCTGTAAAAACAAATATTTGTATTAAATAATATACATACTCTCATATACAACTGCCTCTTTGGTCTAGTGGTAGCAAGCGCGACTACTGATCGTGAGGTCCTGTGATCGATCCCCAGGTTAGGCAAAGTGTTATTGGGTTTTTCCGTGTGGAATTCCTCAGTAGCAGGCCAGAGTTTGGATTTGTGCCCGGTTGATGGCAATATGCTCGCCCCCTATTACATGGGACTTAAACATAACGGCGAAATTATGATGTTAGTATACACCTCTGCTAAACCCTTCGGGGAATACAAGGCGTGATGTTATGTTAATATACATACATAATCAGCCTATTACTGTCCCACTGGGTACGGGCCTCTTCTCAGAATAGGAAAGCTTTGTCTAAGTGTTTGGCCAGACTGGCAGTGCGGCGTGGGTGCGGGAACGCGCGCGATTTACCTGTCCGCAGTGGAGCGTGGCTTCGTTTTGAGCGTTGTCGTGTCCAGTGTTTGTCAAAATATCATATGGATGAAGAAGACTTATTTTTACTGGAAAATTCTTACTAAAAAACGATGTTTCGACATCCACAGAGCAGATCGTGCTTGAATAGCACTTATTAATTCTTCAACATTTAATTTTGAAGACGCCATCACAACAACGCGCGTGGTCAGCTCGAACTAGTTTGAGATCCCCCGCTCCCGCGCGGGTTGTCGCTTGCCGCCCGCGCTCTCACTGCGGCCACTTGTATGAACTACCTATAGCGTGAGCTACCCGCGCGCTCCCCGCGCCAGGTAGCCCGCGCCGCTTCCCGCGCCCGCGTGCCCACTATGGACACTCAAATGAAGTTCTTCTGTTTGAACTCGCCGCACCGCGCCCGCCCCGCGCCCGCATTTTCAGTTTGGCCAAAGGCTTACACGCTGACTCATCGCGGGTTGAAGTACCCACACCACGGAGAACAAAACGACAGAATTATTATGTCTACCATTTATTTAACAGTTTATGATTTCCAAAGCTTAATTAACAAACTCAGGCCATTATTGTTTAATTACAATGTTCATAATAATACACAACAAACAATTAATATAGAAAATTGTTCTCAAATTATTGGTTGTTTGTTGAACTGTAACAAAAAATTAAGAGCGGAGTTGTTTGAAGGGTTTATGAATATAAAATAGTAACATTATTGATTTGCTTATAAATAATTATAAAATACCTATAATAGACTCTTGTAGGGGTGAATCTATCATTACAGTTACAGCTAATATCGGTATGTCAGGATTGGGAGCATGGTAAATAAAGTAAATCAAACCAACATAGACTCTCCACTACTGAGAGTACTTTTAATTGGGTAAGTGATTAGTTACAGAAGCTAGTTCACAATATATTACAACAATAGTTTACACGAGATCAGAAAATAAGGACATGCTAATCAGATATAAAAGGTCAGACGTCTTCGGCTGTTCGACATCGAATCCTTTGCTCTGTCGAATGACCAGTGTTTTTATAACTTCGGGTACGTTGATTAATATTGACGATTACCCTCCTTTATCAACATTGTCCAGTGTTACCAGCTACCGATAACACAATCTCTCATCGGCCCGTACACGTCCACTGCTGAACGTGGGGTTCACAATGACCGCTAGTATAATAAACTTTACATACATACATATACTGACGCCTGTAATCCCCTAAGGGGTGAGATGAAAGCTGACCCCAACATAGTTGGGAAAAGGCTAGGCAGAACAAGGAATATTGTGATAACCACCACGCTTGGTGAACGTATTGGTGATCGCAGTTTGTTGTTGAGAACGATGCTAACCATCCTCATGACGTCATCCCTTTGTTACCTTTTACTAAACCCAGGGATGGTGATGGTCTGCCGGGGTTGCGGTGCATGCTTTTGCGAATCCCGCGACCCCGGCCGATCGGTCAGGAGGAGGAACACCGTTGGTTTTTGACCCCCCCGCCTTCCCCGGACGAGGGACATCCATGAGGGTTTTCCAACGAAAAAAAATTAAGGGATGGAGATAGTGTGGTCTATTCTTATTCAGGAACCAAGTTTTACAGACACAAAGGTTAAGTTCATTAATTCACATTAACATGAATTAACATTAATTATTAAGATACCACGTCAAAAGTTTGAGCAATTGCGTATTATGAATGAAAATAGTTCAGTCGAAGTCAACCGAAAGTTAATTATAACTAGGCACCTCGAGTTAGTTATAATGGTTAATTAAACTTGGCGTAATGTAACTTTTGGAGGTTGTGATGAGTTTGTTTAGATAATATGTATTGTTTTATGAATTAGTCACTATAATAACTAATTTACTGACTCAATAGTCAAGTGATATAGATTTCCTGGTTGGTTTATAGTTGTGTTTTTAATCACATTCCTATAATATTAAAGAAAAAGAAAGAAAGAAAAGAAAAAGTATTTATTTTTATGCCCAAGCGGACGCACAAGCATACCTAAAATTTAAAAAAAAATTAAATAATTAAAATTACAACAAAAAGGACATAAATTTAAACATATAATTATATATAGTCCTCCTTATCGGTTTCGATAACGGCGACCCTAAAATAAATTACTTCCTAGCATGAGCCCTAATATGGCTCGCTAGACCAAACTTGGGTTTAAATATCCGATCACAAGAACTGCAATAAAGTTGACCTGCAGAATTAAAAGTATATGTGTAGGAGGGCTTAGGTCTCTCTTTACGTATTGGGCGTTACACATATAATTACACTATTATATTTTATTATAATTACACGTTAAACATATAATTACCTGGTAACCCGAACACAAAAAAAGTTAAAAAATAATAATAATTATGAAAATACAGCAATCCACACAATCCATGGCTATCTACTAATTATTAATTAGGTAACTCGATTGACCTTGTCATACCAATATCTTAAGGACTCATTACACCAAACGCGGGCCATGGCCGTATTATGTCGACGGCGGACCCGCGCTCTTATTTGGTGTGACATGCTCCATACAAATCCTTTGAATATAAATACTGCGGGCTCGCCGACGACACGCCAACCTCGCGCCCCGCGTTTGTGCGGCGAGGCCTTTATTTTTGATGTGTAACATCACGGGTGTGAGAGCGGCTGTTGCCTGGCGACGCTCGCGATGGTAGACCTTCGTAACTCGTCAACTCTCTTCGGTTTAATTCGGCCAGTATTTTATTTTCCATCCCTTATTACATCTTTCGATGTTTTTTTTTGAGGGGCTCGTGGCTGAATAACAACCGCGCCGATCGTAAGATTTGCGAGGGTAAGCTGCGCTTGCCGCGGTCAGTCCGTGGATGGGTGACCATTTGTTACACATCGAGACCCCTCCGTGCCTCGGAGAGCACGTTAAGCCGTAGGTCCCGGATGTCATACGAATACCTATGACAGTCGTTACGGGTAGTCAGAAGCCCGAAAGTCTGACAAACGGTTTAACCTTAGGATATCGGCATTGCCCAGTTACTGGGTTGCGGAGGTCTGATGGCAGTCGCTCCGTGTAAAATACTGGTATTCAGCCGCATCTGGTTAGACTGGAAGCTGACCCCAAGATAATTGGGAAAAGGCTAAGAGGAAGATTACATGTTTCGATGTTTCACAACTACCAAGCGTCCCGCGACGGCTTCACTTCATTTTTTTACGTCAACATACTCTCCCGTACAGACAGACTGTACTGTTTGTAAATACCAAAACAATGTCTGGATTGATGGCTAAAAACAACAGACAATTGATGACGTCACTAACTAGACAAACAATAATAATATATGGGACACAGTTTGTGTTAGTTTGGTGATATTCCTTGAGATGGCCCTGTGTTGCTAGGGTGATTTTATAACAAGGTCGTAGCAATAACTCATAGAAGTAATAAGTATTCTTTGGTGTAACTTAAACTTTAACATAGTTTACGACCAAAGCAAAAGCAGTGCTAGCCTAGTGGTTGAACGTTTCCCTTCCGTGTAGGAGGGTTTGAGTTCGATCCCGGCCTATAGGTACCTCTGACGTTTCAAATTCGTGTGCGGATCAGAATTTGATTATCACTTACATTAACGATGAAGGAAAACTTCGTGGCATGTTGTGCCAACCCCACCTACTGTGAGATAAGGGCAGGCAGAAGAAGAAGACTGCTAAGCGCGATGATATTGACAGTTTACACGACCGTTAATCACTAAAACATTATAATAAATATTAATGCGGATTATAATTTGAGTGTTTATTTTACTTTCATTAAGGCACAGATTGCATACTTTTTTTGAGAACTACAAGATAGAGTTTATTTTGCTCTCACGATTTTTGTCTAGTCAAGAAATATATGTATCTGCGTATGTGGTAGGGGTCATGCTCTTTTACGAATAGGGAGCAATCTTTTACATTACGGCTATATACGTAATCTTTGAATGGACACCGAGAGTTATATTAACTGACATGGGCCAAATTCAAGGCTTTAACATAACATCGCGACTTGTATTCCCTGAAGGGTTCAGCAGAGGTGTTTTAGTACCCTCGTTTCGCCAGTTGTTTAAGTCCCATGTAATAGGGGGCGAGCCTATTGCCATTAACCGGGCACAAATCTAGACTTCGGGCTGCTACTGAGAACTCCTAAAGGAAAATCCCAATAACACTGTCGGACCTGGGGATCGAATCCAGAACCCCATACTCAGCAGTCACGCTTGTGACCACAAGACCAACAAGGCAGTCAATTTATTCATTTATTCAAACTTGCAGCAATTTTTAAGGTTCTACTTAGAGCCAACAATCACTCAATCAAATTAGCCTATCGTAGCCCACTGCTGCATATAGGCATTTCTAACTAAATATAAAAGATACCACTGTCGCTACGACGTAACCGCTGTAGCAGATCCGCTACGCCGCGCTTGCTACGTGTCTCTTAAATATTCTTGGAACATTGTTGTGTATCGGACGTGTATTATGTATGTTCCTGTTTTATTTTAATAATAACAGTAATTTACCATGTTTAGGTTGCAATATTACTTGGTATACAATCCCATCTTTAAATAATTCCCTAATAAGTCTTTACCTGACCTGAAAATCAATCTTAGGTACGCTACGGCTTCTGCGCTACGGGTCGTGGGTTCGATTCCCGCACGGAACAAATATTTGTGTGGCCTACAGATAGTTGTTCCGGATCTGGATATTTGTGCATGTGAAGATTTGTGTCTGTAAATGCACCCACGATACAGGAGAAATCCTAGTGAGGGGCAACGTTTTAAAAAAAAAACCTTAGGTACACGAAAACTAAGTACACAATTACAAACCGAGCTCGCGAGAATCTAAACTTAAATTAAAACTTTGATGTACATAATTAATATAATTAACTGTCTACGTTTATAAATAATATGAAGTTTATATCTAACTATAATTATATGAAAATAGAAACCAATTATAAGTTTACGCATAATAATTAAAGTATAACATTAATTAATTAGTAAGAGATTCTAATAAACATACAAAAAATTACATTTCGCTTCAGAGCTCAACGTTTCAGAATTTCAGACGTCTAGAAACTAAATTTGCGGTGTATCTCCAGGATTAATGGGTACTAAAGCCTTTAAAAAATAATAATCTAGCAGAGAAACTGACCGAAAACCTTCATGACAACTAATCATTTAAGACCAGACGACCCAAACGAGTTTATTAAAAAAAAACCTATCGTATACAATAAAAAGGCTCGAGGAGGGGCTCGTGGCTAAATAACAACCGCGCCGATCGTAAGATTTGCGAGGTTAAGCTGCGCTTGCCGCGGTCAGTCCGTGGATGGGTGACCATTTGTTACACATCGAGACCCCTCCGTGCCTCGGAGAGCACGTTAAGCCGTCGGTCCCGGGTGTCATACGAATACCTATGACAGTCGTTACGGGTAGTCAAAAGCCCGAAAGTCTGACAAGCGGTTTAACCTTAGGATATCGGCATTGCCCAGTTACTGGGTTGCGGAGGTCTGATGGCAGTCGCTCCGTGTAAAATACTGGTATTCAGCCGTATCTGGTTAGACTGGAAGCTGACCCCAAGATAATTGGGAAAAGGCTAAGAGGAAGAGAAGAGATACAATAAAAAATATTTTTCTATAAGAAAATATACCGAGTAATGAAATCTTTAAGTTGAAGACCTAAATAGAAAAGGCCTCTATTCGGATAAAAGTGGGTTAGTGGGATATATAGATGTATGAATAAATACTCAACTTAATACGAAAACGTTTCGTAAACTGAGTTCGTTGTAGAAGAACGCGTGGGAGGGAAAAGGATATAAAATATCCTTACAAAGTCTTGGCAAAGCCAAAAAAGTCGTAAACCTTCCGGCGGTAAATTACACCTACAGTCAGCAAATTGTAATAAGGGGTCCGGTCTCAGATCACAGGAACAAGGATTCAGACCGACCATCTAATATTACATCGATTGAACGTCGAAGTAGCAGTATTATTCATTTAAACATTTACAAAACTACCTTGTTGATCTAGTGGTGACAAGCGCGACTGCTGATCGTGAGATCCCGGGTTCGATCCCCTGGTCGGGCAAAGTATTATTGGGTTTTTCTCCATGGAATTCCTCAGTATTAGCCGGGAGTTTGGATTTGTGCCCAGTTGATGGCAATAGGCTCGCCCCCGTAGGATTTAAATATAACGGCGAAATTAGGGTGTTACTATACACCTCTGCCCAACCCTTCGGGGAATACAGGTGTGATATTAAGGCGTTATATCAGTCCTTGGAGATGGATTAAGAATACATTTCCGCTCCGTCGCCGGGCAAGCGAGTCGTAAGAGGAGATGAATCTGACACCATCATTAATTATGCCCAAAAACAGGCAATAGGCTTGCCACTTATTACATGGGACTAAATATAAGAGGCAAAACTTGCGACAGACTTCTGTAACAGGAGAACACCTCTGCTTTTCCCCTTGGGGATTACGGGCTTGAGTATATGTATGTACGTAATCTCTACACTTAGGAAACGAACTGCATTAAGTTACATTTGCACAAGTTGTTTGCGCATGCAAGTCGCTATAATTATGTAGCCGGACAACTTCTTATTTATATTTCCTCAACCATAGTAGCTAGGCACACAAGTAGAGTAACCAGATGTCCAATTATCAACCGGACAGTCCATATTTCTTTATGGCTGTCCGGTCAAGAAAATCTTGGTGAACCGGACACACCTACGAATTTTTTGTGACTTTCAGTAAAAAAAACTTGTCTGATTTTTGCCATCACATCTGGCAACCCTACACAAAACTACCTACTAAATATGAAGTAGGTAATTACCCTAACTGCTTTTTCTATGTTAGATCACAATATCGTAGATTTACCTACATACATAAGTACACACTATGTCTTTCCTGCATACCCCATAGAAGGCATTTCCCTAAGATGTAAGTCCATTACAGAACTATCGCAAACATGTTCCCATTTATATTCAGATTCAGGTACGTATCGGTCGACCAATCAGAATTGATTGCGTTACACAAAATCTAATATTGGTAAAACCCTTCCTGCATAGCCAGTGTTCGCACTTTCGATTAGGAATATGGATTGTATACAAGGTTAGTCGGAAAGGGGATACTAAGCCGAAAGGCTGTTAAAGTACCCATAATAATGAATAACTTTTGTTCTACAACTTTCCCCAAAACTCGATAGTTTAAGAGAAATAGCTGTTCAAAGATTTCATAAAAAATACGCTAAATTCTATCTATCCTCAGCTGTGTTTACATTTTAGGTCATATTTGGGGTCACGGATTAGAAACCCCATTTTCTGAATTCATAACTAAGCAGGGATGAAGAATTTTCGAAAAAACTAAAATAAAAATTATTTTTCATGGAAAAAAAATAATCGAATTTTGAAATTTTAACATTAGCTCTAAAATAGTCATCAGTGACACTTTTAGTCATCAGTGGCCCGCGGCTTAGTACCCCCTTTCCGACTAACCTTGTATATTCTGTCTAGCTTTTTCCTAACTATGTTGGAGTCAGCTTCCAGTCTAACCAGATGCAGCTGAATACCAGTATTTTACACGGATCGACCATCAGACCTCCGCAACCCAGTTACCGATATCCTAAGGTTAGACTACTAGTCAGACTTTCGGGTTTCTGACTTCCTGTAACGACTGTTATAGTTATTCGTATGACACCCAGGACTTACTGTTTAACGTGCTCACCGAAGCATGGAGGGGTCTCGATGTGTAACGAACGGTCACCCATCTATGGACTAATCACGGCAAGCGCAACTTAATCTCGCAAATCGTATGATCCGCATGGTTGGTAATTAGCCATGACCCTCATTGATGAGGTGTAAAGTGTTTGGTTTTTAAAATACCTACTTCGTCTCTTGTCTCTTGGTGAACACAACCAGTCAGCGAGATTGGTAGTGGGGCTGACCCAGGCTCCATTCCGATTTCTAAAATATCATTAAGTGAAAACCTAATTTGGAGTAATGAGCAACATCGTGGAACATGTTTTTCTTAGAAAATATGAAGACAATACATGTAGGATTAGCTCAGAGAAAATAAAAAGCAACTGATCACCGTGACCGTCCAACTACGTATCATTTATTTTGTGTTCAAAACAAAATTACAAGTTTAATAAAAGAACATTATTCCTTCTTAATTTAAAGTCATTTAAGATATACGCGTTCGTTCTCCTTTCATTACTTATCTCTTTCACTCATTACGTTTCGTTTTCCCACATACAGGTGTTTTTGTTATGTAACAGTACTTTAGGCTAATTAAGAACATGGAAATATTCCGATAATTACGAATTTCTACTAAACCAGGCAATATTTTTTTCTCTGGCAACATTACGTTACGTTGCATTACACATTCTAGCATTGTTACATTACCAGAGCAAAAAATATTGCCTGGTTTAGTAGTAACTCGTAATTTTCAGTATATTCCCATGTTCGTAACTACCATAAAGCACTATACCAAATTATAAGGAGTGTAAACGATATCATGTAATTCCTTCAAACCTCGTGATGTACTGCTGACATAGATTAATCCCGTACGGAATACTTTTGGATTCAATAAAAAAAAATTACAAATAGTAAACATGTATGTGTTCATAACGTGAGACATTTTAGCGCCCCGAATTAAATGACCGCGCGGCGAACGATAGACGCGCAATTCGCTCGGGGTGCTAAAACGCCTCACTTTAAGAAAACATGTTTACTTCTTGTGTATTTTTTTTTATGGAATCCAAAAGTATCCCGTTCAGGGTTAATCTATGTTATCAGTACATCACGAGGTTTGAAGGAATTACATGATTTCGTTTACAGCCTGTATTGTATAATTTTTAATGAGTTACGAGACTAATATTGTTTCTATAATTTCAGTTTTTGATAATTTCAGTTTTTTAACCGTATTTCAGAATTGTACAATCCCAAAAATGATATAGTTAGTCACTGCCAATCCGCACCAGGCCAGTGTGGTGGACTAAGGCCTAAACCCTTCCCATTCTGACTAGAGACCCGTGCCCAGCAGTGGGACAGTGTTGGGCTAATTATGTTTTAAGTTCTTCCTTCTAGCAACCATTTTTCGCTCGTTGTGTGGATTAGTTTTTCTGTTCCTATATTTAAATTCTACATACTTGCAGATAGTTTAAGAATATCGTTAGTAATTCCCACGCAATCCCCTTCCGATCGAATGGAAATGGAGGCTGCGACATCTAATTGAATCTAGAAATATGGACCTCTTGCGTTTACGATCGGCCTCTTATTTCTATATCATATGGAAGGATATTGGAGTAGTTATTACTGTAGTCGTGTAATATGACGATTTTTCTATAGACATAGGCTGCGTTCTCCTAGGTTCGATTCCCGCCAAATGTACACTTTCGTATCCACATGTTGTCTACGCACAATAAAAACTCCTTCATCAATTTATTGAACACGACAACTGCTACGCGACTGCTAATCGTGAGGTCCTGGGTTCGATCCCCAGGTCGGGCAAAGTGTTATTGGGTTTTTCCTTGTGGAAATCCTCAGTAGCAGCTCGGAGTTTTGATTTGTAACCGGTTGATGGCAATAGGCTTGCCACATATTACATGGGACTCACTAAACATATCGGCGAAATGAGGGTGTTACTATACACCTCTGCCTAACCCTTCGGGGAATTCAGGGGTGATGTTATATATTATGTGAACACGACACATCTCTAAATTAAATAGACAAAAACTACTTATACTATAATATGAACAGGCCAGACATTCGTAATTGTAAGCCAAAATTCTCCCTGGTTTCACGTCACAAACAGATCCTTTAAGACTACATACCTATCGTATAACGCTAACTATGTAAACTAGAATACAACTCATGAACTTGAAATCAAATTACTGAAGAGAATTACCACCCATGAAGTAGTAAGAATGGAGTGATTATATGCGAGCAAACGCGCCCGAACTTGTGTAGCCGTTCGGTCGCGTATATCGCTCTGACAATCCTCAATCGGAAATAAATCGAATGACACGATTCCGGTGACAAATTAATGAATAAAATTAATTTATTTCTTCCCTTACTACTTCAATGAATGTGATCTCCGAGTGCTTTTAATGCTATTATAAAAATCGCATACATTTCTCATATTCGGGCCATCACGATGGCACTCCGTCGAATATCAAAGCCTTGTAAATGTGGATCTCGTTTAGAAAATTCATATTGATTAGCTCGTATTAGTAGGCTAGAATATTCTAGTTCAAGACTAAGGCTATTTACATGTTTTATTTATGTTACAAAAACACAAATAGTAAAAAAAATAGATACGTATATTTTCACTCCATGCTTACTATACTCCGTGGTATTTGTGGTGGCGTCCGTACACGTTTAAGTAGATTGTCTGAAAACTGTTATTGTTATTAGTCTGTGTATACATGAGCGTGAAGGGTTATGTTGTTGTAATAGAAATCTGAAGGGAGCGGGCGGTTTTCTGTGGCGGTTTGGGGTTATTATGTTCGTTAAGTGAGGCGTCTGGAATAATGTTGTTCTTCTTGTTTTAATATTATTGTTCACATCGAATTTAAGATAACCTTTGCGGTGTGAATACGCTGTTACGTCAAATATTGCGTGAAAAGAGGTTACAGCTAGTTCACACAGAAACTGTTTACAGGACCCGTTTTAACGAATCCGTTTTTATTTTGGTGATGGCGCCTGTAGTTGTTTGAGCGAGTTCACATACACGACATTATTCCGAATCCAGTAAAAATACTGGATCCGTTATTTTTATCGTATCCTGCTTGTCAGATGCGACACAGCTACCACTTGTTTAACTGATTCGTCGGTACAGATGTAAACAACACATCCATCCACGCTGTGTGAACGGGCAGTTAGTCCTGATTTGCACTCGTAAATAAAAACTGGTTAAGATTTATGGCTAGTTTAACATAAAAATAACATTGCCGAACTATTTCTTGGTAGGTTAACTCGCAGAAACTTAGACGCCGGGTTTTCCCACGGGAACTGTCAAGTTAAGTGATTCTTTCTGTGACCTTCAGGAATTTGCATACTGACCTATAAAGTTTCAGGCGACGTCAACATGTTTGTCAAGTACTGTCTTACTGCTAAATTCAAATTTATAGGTACTAATATTATAAAGCTGAAGAATTAGTTTGTTTGTTTGAACGCGCTAATCTCAGGAACTACTGGTTGGAATTGAAAAAATATTTTTGTGTTGTATAGTCCATTTATCGAGGAAGGTTATAGGCTATATAACATCACGCTACGACCAATAGGAGCGGAGCATAAATGAAAAATGTTGCAAAAACGGGAAAAATGTCCACCCGTGCGAAGTCGGGACGGGCCGCTAGTGTACCTATATTTTAGTTTAAACATAACATAACATCACGCCTGTATTCCCTGAAAGGTTAAGCAGAGGTGTATAGTAACACCCTCATTTCGCCGTTATGTTTAAGTCCCGTGTAATAGGGGGCGAGCCTATTGCCATCAACCGGGCACAGATCTAAAATCTGGGCTGCTACTGAGGGATTTCAAATGGAAAAACCCAAATATAATTTGCCCGACCTGGGGATCGAACCCAGGACCTCACGATCACGTCGATCAAGTCGCGCTTGCCATCACTCGACCAATGAGGCAGTGTTAAATTCAAATGTACAATATACAAGGTTAGTCGGAAAGGGGGGTACTAAGCCGCGGGCCACTTAAAGTATCACTGATGACTATTTTAAAGCAAGTGTTAAAATTTCAAAATTCGATAATTTTTATTTGCATAGAAAAAGATATTTATTATAGCTTTTCAAAAAAAATCATGCCTGCTTAAGTTATGAATTCAGAAAATTTAGTTTCTAATCCGTGACCCCAAATATGACATAAATAGTAAAAACAGCTGATCATAGCTATGGACAGGTAGATTTTAGCATATTTTTTTTAGAAATCTTTGAAAAGTTATTTCTCTTAAACTATCGAGTTTTGGGGAAAGTTGTAGAACAAAAGTTATCCCTTATTTTAGATACTCTAACCTTGTATTATTAGAGATTTTGTGGTCTTACGCAAAACTACTGTTAAACTGATCACCGAAAACCTTAAAATTTTACTAAGATCAACATACCCACGGGAAATGGTCCTTTTAACACCTTTTGATTGCCTTCTATTATTTACATTATTAATCAATTCGTTCCACAATCAATATTCCAGATACGACCCAACCTCCCCAAATACATAACATAGGTAACTACATCATAAGCTATTAAATACATTATGTTCTACAGAAAGTCCATTTTGTTCCCAAATGGCCAATAATCGGATCAGACCCGAATATGGGTCAATTGTGTTCTGACCGAAATCTTAGTTCATAACGTTCTGCCAATATTTTGTTGCCTTTTCCAGTTCACGAAGGCTGCAATTTCCGCAATTTCAGTTCAATTACAAGACTGGCTTTAGCTGTACGTTGGTTAATTTTATTTACGGTTTAAGTCTAGTTGTAATATGAAGCTATAAACATGGAGTGCTACTTAGTTCGTATATTTGTTTCAATTTACGCATGTCGCGAGGCGGACGTCAATGGAAACGCCGGTAGAGGACGTCCTAGAAGGACATACATCGATGTTATTGGTGATGTTCTTCACAAAGGACAGGTGCGTAGTACAGTCAACCGGCGTGCGTGTATGACAAGATGTATGAATGTGGTAGAAGCTAAAGGGGTATATAAGGGTCGTAGCATGTGGCGTTCCATAGTTTCTGCCTACCCCCATGGGAGAAAGGCGTGAGTTTATGTATGTATGCATTTACGCATGTGATAGAAAGAGACAATAGTGTCGATTCTGTTACGCACTTTGACAGTACCTACTAAACTAAATTAAGAGTGTTTGTCTCTCTCTGTTCAACAGAAAAAGAAAGTGACAGTTGCGTTTAGTCTAGTTTAGTACTGTCAAAATGTGCTACAGAATCGACACCAATATCTTAAATTAGACGATCGCCGTCGCATCATATCGTGAGTCACTAAAGGACGTTTTCAATAACTTACTCATCGACGGTTTACCCTACCCAATAATACATACTAATCTATGGTTTACCCGCTAGAGATAGAAATTTCACATAAACTCCATAGAAGTATGTTAAACTTTTATCTATAGTTAGGCAAATCACCGATAGATATAGGTTATTAAGCATGGCCGTAACATCCTTTTTTTTCTTTTTTAACCGACTTCCAAAAAGGAGGAGGTTACTATGTTCGTCTGTATGTATATTTTCTTTTTTTTGTGTATGTTCATCGATATTTTCGCCAATTGTAAATCGATTTTGATGATTCTTTTTTTAATGGATAGGGTATACTTCGAAATTGGTCCCATTTAAATTTGGTGAAGATCTGATGAAGAACTTCGGAGATAGACAATGGAAGTCCTCAATGACGAACAGTAGGCATATTGTGATGATGTGATTATGTTACGAGCAGCGTCTTTAGTAGGTTCAACCAAGTTTTAATTAAGGCCACTAAAATAAAAACATTGTTTACAAAAAATTTAAACCGACTTCAAAAAATAATAAAATAATCACCATATAAAATTAACAGTTTCAGAAGTCGGTGCCTTCAATTTGGTTCAGCGTGGATCAGCACCGACTTCTGAAACTGTTAATTTTATATGGTGATTGTTTTATTATTTTTTGAAGTCGGTTTAAATTTTTTTCTAATCGACTGCTTGTAGATGGTCCTCGCGGACCGTTTCTACGTGACTGGGCACTGAATCTACAGCCAATGGGGACGAAGTAAAATACTTAACCTAACCTAACTATTACTCTTATATCATGACTTGACGACACGTTTGGTTCAGTGGCTGAGCGATCAGCTTCTGCGCTACGGGTCGTGGGTTCGATTTCCAAATGGAACAAATATTTGTATGGCCTACAGATAATTGTTTCGGGTCTGGGTGTAAACGCAAACGCACCCACGATAAAGGAGAAATCCTAGTGCGGAGTAACGTTTTTACTAAAAAAAAAAATATCTACTAGCAATAACAACACTAAGAGCGACCCCTAATGGGACTTGGACCTCGGCTTAGGGCATAACTGGCGGGAGGACTGGGAGGGAGACGGTTTGGTGAGGGCTGAATTAACAGTGTGAACCAACCAACAGTGTAAGACACACTACAGCTAAATGTGAAGTATCCATCGATCGAGACCGAATGACAACTGTCACCAGCCGGCGCGCCTAACTACGCACTGCTCATTAGAATGTCTGCCGAATCATGAGCACTCCATTTATTCTATATTCTTATTTTTTTCTTAATTTATTCTATATTCTCGATGAATATTAAACTCGAATCTTCCCATTCCCATCTTTTCCCATTTTTATCTTTTTCCATAGTGTGGCCTCGATAACGTAAAAGGGACTAAGGGACAGGACGTAACTGTACACGGAACGAATTAACACAATTCAAAAGAACATTCATCCAATCTAATGATCCAATAATCCAATAATCATTATCTTAAATATCTATGTTTTGAAATCAATCTTCCTCATATAACAAACGTAACGGATACAATACAAATAAATAAGGCATTTATGGGACCTTATTTCTATGTATTTCCTTCCTTGTTTTTTTTTATGAGTGAACTGCGTCGAGAACTCAAGCTGAAGGGCAAAATCTACAAATCCATTATAAGACCTGTCGTTCTGTACGGATCAGAGTGTTGGGCCATGAAGAAGACGGATGAAAGAAGATTACACGTAGCGGAGATGAGAATGTTGAGATGGATGTGTGGAGTGACGCGAATGGATAAAGTAAGAAATAAGTATATTAGAGGGAGTTTGAAAGTGACACCAGTGACAGAAAAGTTGAAAGGAAAGCGTTTGTCTTGGTATGGGCCATGTGATGAGGACGGATGAAACACATGTGACTAAGAGAGTGATGAATATGAATGTTGATGGATGGAGGGGGAGAGGGAGACCTAAGAAAATATGGATGGATTGTGTGATGGGAGGATATGAAAGATAAGGGAGTAAATGATAATGAGACGGCTGACAGGGAAGAGTGGAAGAAAAAAACATATTGCGCCGACCCCAAGTAACTTGGGACCAGGGCAGGAAGATGATAATGAATGAGTGAACTACTTCGTTGGTCTAGTGGTAGCCTTCGCGAGTGCTGATTGTGAGGTCCTGGGTTCGATCACCAGGTCGGGCAAACTGTTATTGGGTGTTTCCGTGTGGAATTCTTCAGTAGCTGCCCGGAGTTTGGATTTGTGCCCGGTTCATGGCAATAGGCTCGCCTATTACATGGGACTTAAACATAACGGTGAAATGAGGGTGTTACTATACACCTCTGCCCAACCTTTCGGGGGATATAGGCGTGATGATATGTTATGATTAATGAAAAAAAATATTCATAACTAGTTATATAGCAAATCTAGAGGTAGCAATTGGTGCAGATGCAAAAGATATCTGATCTATATCTGACCGCATATCTTACGATATCTCTCTTCGTAGAAATCAATGGACTAACACACACGGCGCAAATAATAAGGGTATAAACGAAATCATGTAATTCCTTCAAGCCTCGTGATGTACTGCTGACATAGACTAAACCTGCACGGGATACTTTTGGATTCAATAAACATACAAATTACAAGAAGCAAACATGTGCTCTTAACGTGAGGCATTTTAGCGCCCCGAGTTAAATGACCGCGCGGCGAGCGTTAGCCGTGGAATTTGCTCGGGGCGCTAAAATGCATCACGTTAAGAATACGTGTTTACTTCTAGTATTTTTTTTAATGAATCCTAAAGTAGGCCATTCTGGGTTAAACTATGTTAGCAGTACATCACGAGGTTTGAAGGAATAACATGATTTAGTTTACAGCCTGTATATATTTTATCGTTAAGTATCTGAATAAAACAACAGGTATCAATAGATTCTGTCAGATACGAAATATTCGTGAAGAAAATATCTGCAGATACATGAATGTATCGGTTTTATATGCCCTATGTGTGTCATACCTTCAGATACTTTAAGTTTTTACTCGCAGATAAAATATTATAGTAACGGCACCGTGTGTAACAGGCTTAATAACGGACCGCTTAATGACTGAACCCTTTCATATCAAGTAGGAAACTGGGATCTCTCGAAATCCTATAAGCGATCTCGATAGCCGTCGAAATGGTACAATAATGACGTCAAGTGACCGTTTCTCACATATCCACGTTGAAGTATCACATTATATTCACCAGAGTTAATTCTTTCGTTGGTTAAATAAAGTAAGGACTATTTTATAAATGATATTACGGGTATCTACCTATACTAATGTCTATTGACGCTAGCTGTAGCTGGTAGTTTGAATTTAACAACAATGAAACGATAGTATTTGCCATTGGAAGGCGGAAGCATAAATAAAAACCAGCTTCCCTAAATACTACACCTGGAGGTCGTGCATCCTGCTATGTGATAAAACCTCGAGTGATAAGGCTCTGACGAGAGGTGGGAAGGTACCTTGAGTAATAACGCTCTGACGACAGGTGGGAAGGTACCTTGAGTAATAAGGCTCAACGGCAGGTGGGAAGGTATCTTGAGTAATAACGCTCTGACGACAGGTGGGAAGGTACCTTGAGTAATAAGGCTCTGTCGACAGGTGGGAAGGTACCCTGAGTAATAAGGCTCTGACAGCAGGTGGGAAGGTACCTTGAGTAATAAGGCTCTGACGACAGGTGGGAAGGTACCTTGAGTAATAACGCTCTGACGACAGGTGGGAAGGTACCTTGAGTAATAAGGCTCTGTCGACAGGTGGGAAGGTACCCTGAGTAATAAGGCTCTGACAGCAGGTGGGAAGGTACCTTGAGTAATAAAGCTCTGACGACAGGGGGAAGGTACCTTGAGTAATATGGCTCTGACGACAGGGGGGAAGGTACCTTGAGTAATAAGGTTCTGACGACAGGTGGGAAGGTACCTTGAGTAATGAGGCTCTGACGACAGGTGGTAAGATGGCTGTTACGCTATTCGCAAACTTGACGCTAGTACGCTATTAAAGCCTTGCTGGTCAGCAGAGTGCCACCAAATTAAGATAATGTCGAGATTTAGAGGAAATATGACTTTACTCACTTCACTACTTAAAAAAAATATTCAGTTGCACTATTTTCACTTCAAAACACACCATATTTATCTGGTTACCAACAGTTCTTTACACCATACCATTTAAAATGTAAACTACGTATACGCTTTCAAAGAAAATCATTGGGACGTAGATTTTCATTCAGTTATTCTGTTAATAGGATTACTAAGAAAACTCAGGAGCACAAACTCGACAAAATCTAGATTTAGTGATTCAATTTAAAATGAAATGGCTGTTGAAAATATAATACAGCACATTTTGTAAACTGAAAAGTAGATAAACGCTCGAAATGTTCTTTAAAATGTTGTGGCACAAATTGTCTTTTTAAAAAGTTCCGCATTGTAAGGCTACTTGTAGACGCAAGGCAGTCAGGAATAGGCAACTGACAATTCGTGATTTCTCTTGTTACCATAACATAACATCTCGCCTGTATTCCCTGAAGGGTTAGGCAGTATAGTAATACCCTCATTTCGCTGTTATGTTAAGTCCCATGAAATAGGGGACGGGTCTATTGCCATCATTCTGGCACAAATCCTTCTCCGGGCTGCTACTGAGGAATTCCATACGGAAAAACCCAATAACACTTTGCTCGACCTGCGGATCGAATTCAGGACCTCACGATCAGCAGTCGCGCTTGCCACCACTAGACCAACGAGGCAGTTAACATTTCTCTCTTGTTACCATTTTCTATATAAATAATTAGCGACCCGCCCCGGCTTCGCACGAGTGCAATGTAGATCCTAATGTGGGGCATATAAACCTTCCTCTTGAATCACTCTATCTATTGCTGAAAACTGCATTAAAATCCGTTGCGTAGTTAAAGATTACCAGTCTTCATCTGTTTCTACTACAAGGTCAGATAATAATGGGATTCATCTGCATCTTGTTCAAATTAAAGTCGAACCTAGCATAGTTGGAAAATATTAAGCCGGACGCAAGGATGAAAATCTGTCGACTTTTAACTCTTTTAAGCACACTTGCGTAACATCGTTAAGCCCAGGGCTACAACGATAACCCAGTGAAGTTAGTATGATTGTGACAGGGATTTATTTCGTTAGCCCTGAGCTAACGATGTTGCACAAGTCGATCGAAGGTAGTGTTGGGTACTCAGCACATGTGCTAGCACAGTGGTAACTACTCACTTCCATAAAACGAGGGACTCTCTCTCTTTTTATTTTTATGTGCTATCATTTAGCACACACCACAGATTAGCTACACAGTACGACCACCCAGTCTGCCAGTCTATTTGCGATTCTAAACAGTTAACTTGCCGTCTTATGTTTTCGACTGACGACATCACGTAAAGGATGATTTCCACCAAACGGCTGGCGTCGCATCGGATTGGAACGGATTTTACAATCTTTCACAGTATTTAAAGTCTATATTACTAAGCCGCGCACAGCAACTTGACCGCAGACGTCACGTGATCGTAGCCGAAAGTATTTTGCGACGCGCGATCGGCTCCGTTCGCCTGTCGTCGTATCCGATCGGATTCTTTTGGCTGTCAACACGTAGAAATGAAACTATTTGACCAGGCGCAGAAACGCATACGTTCGCAAGCGACGGTACGGAGTCGATCGTATGCGTCGACACCCTGCCGGACGCGATCGGCTGTCACCGCATCCGTTCGTATCCTCTCCGATCCGATGCGATGCGAGCCGTTTGGTGGAAATCATCCTTAACCTTTCTCTCTCCTTCGTCATACTCATCACATGTGTGCCGTGTGTCGCGATATCGTTTCGTGTCCGCTACACCACACCTGTGTACTTACACACTCATGACTCAGTTGACTCACAGGCCGCCGCAGCCTCGCCTCATTCGTGGTATCACACTCAGTTAAAAGAGTGCCTCCTCATTTTAAAATAGTGTGCTACCCATGACTAGGTTGCTTTCACTATAGTCTGGCGCCCATGTGCTTGTTTGGTCCCCGGGGTAGTCACGGCGTGCCATGTGTTCTGGTGCGCCGGTGATGTGGGGTGCTCACCGCGCCTCTCAGAAGGTCGTAGGGTGGGACCCCACAGTGGAGATATCCACCAGTAGTTGGTGGACCAAAACCTGCCGGGGTTGCGGTGCGTGCTTAGGCGAATCCCGCAGCCCCGGCCGACGGTCACAAGGAGGAACACCGTGGGTTTTTAGCCGGTTAGAGTCCGGCAGACCCCCTCGCCTACCACGGGCGAGGGACATCCATTAGGACTTTCCCAAGATAATAAAAAAAAAGGTTGCTATCACCACAAAATAGATAGGTACAGAAGTCAATCTACATACAAGTGCGCTCGAGCAACGCACACATAGACACTGCTCACTGACACGACATCTTGGACTGTTTGTGACTAGAGTGCGAGTGAGTGCGAGCGCGAGTGCCATGCGCTTGAGAGAGATAGATATATAGATAGAACGACCGCCGAGCGAAAGTATGAAAAGTGAAGCACATACATGTGATTGACTTCTGTACCTATCTGTTTTGTGCTATCACTAACGAATCAACTTCTACCTTACAAAGTAAACAACAATCTCAAGCTACGATAACAATATACTCCGAAAAGCTTTTCAAGAAACTATCTTAAATGTTCTCTCACCTGAATCCACTTAAGAAAACGAGAAAAGTATTCAAGTTAAAGGACTGCCTAATGACTACTAGAGATGTTTTAAAAAAGGTTCTACTCCAACGAAAAGAAGTTCCTAAGCAACAACTTAGTGTTCGTAAAAGATGCAGAGATTTACTGTTATTGTTGGTATTTTTTACATAACATAACATCACGCCTGTATTCCCCGAAGGGTTGGGCAGAGGTGTATAGTAACACACATAGGGGGCGAGCTTATTGCTATCAACCGGGGACAAATCCAAACGCCGGGCTGCTATTGAGAAATTTCACACAAAAAAACCCAATAAAACTTTGCCCGACCTAGAGATCGAACCCAGGACCTCACGATCAGCAGTCGCGCTTGCCACCATTAGACCAACGAGGCATTAACTATTATTGTTGATATCTTTTTAAGATAGATAATAGGAAAAAAAAGAGAATAAATAGTAAGATGACGGCTGAATCAGGAGAGTGGAAGAGAAATACATATTGCGTCCGTCGACCCCAAGTAACTTGGGACTAGGGCAGGAAGATGATGATGATGAATAAGAAATAATATAACGATTGTTTTCCCCGAAGGTGTAGGCAGAAATGTACACATAAAGTTAGTTTACAGCAGTATTAAGTCCCATGTAATAAAGGGGGGACTTATTCCGATTTACCGGGCACAATTCTGAACACCGAGCTACTACTGAAACTGCGCTGAAAGGATTAATTTAAAAAAAAACATTACTTTATCTTTAAACAATAAACACACCATCAGATCCTGGGAAAAACGAAGATGTGCCCATTAACCCAAATTACAATTCCTTACAAACTTTCTACTTAATCTTTGCGAGGCCTTGCAATGAAACTTTAACAGGTATATACCAAGTAAGTGGAACCACTTTGCAAGTAACGTCCTGAAAACTTTTAGCGCACTTAAACTTTTATGGGAATAAAAGTACTTGACGAACTCCATATTTCAGTTCCTTTCAAATCTGAAAAAATTAAATCCGGACAAAATATATGTAAAATTTTACCATTTGGAGAACTAATGTACATTACGCCCAACAAAAAACTGTTCACGGCAAAATTACACACTACTGCTAAGTATAATAAGGCTAGGCGGAAAGAGGGCACTAAGCCGCGGGGCACTTAATGTATCACTGATGATTGTTTTAAAGAAAGTGGTAAAATACCAAATTTCGATAAAAAAAAAATATTTTTAATATAGTTTTTTTTCAAAAATTAATCCAAATATGACATAAAATGTAAACATAGCTGATCATAGCTGAAGATAAATAGAATTTAGCGTATTTTTTATGAATTTTTTGAACAGCTATTTCTCTTAAACTATTGACTTTCGGGGAAAGTTGTAGAACAAAAGTTATCCATTATTATGGGTACTTTAAAACCCTTTCGGCTTAGTACCCCCTTTCCGACTGACCTTGTATAAAATAATACACGTGCCGCCTGCATTCAATAAACGGGTACGTTACGCCAGTGTCCTATAATATAGGGGTGAGCCTATTACCATTTATCGGGACACAATGAAAATGTATATAAAGAAAAACCCCAATAACACTATGCCCTTTAATTACACTGTTATGCCTAGCCTTTTCCCAACTAAGTTGGGGTCAGCTTCCAGTCTAACCAGATGCGACTGAATACCAGTATTTTACACGGAGCGACTGTCATCAGACCTCTGCAACCCAGTTACAGGGCAATGCCAATATCCTAAGCTTAGACCGGTTATCAGACTTTCAGGATTCTGACTACCCGTAACGACTGTCATAGATATTCGTATGACATCCGAGACCGACTGTTTAACGTGCTCTCCGAAGCACGGAGGGGTCTCGGTGTGTAATGAACAGCCACCCATCCACAGACTGACCGTAGCAAGCACAGTTCTTAACCTCGCAAATCGTATGATCCGCGTGCTTGGTAATGGTTTAATACACTATGACGTTCACATCGAAACTAACCCTCGCGCTGGTTAGCCAAATTCGACCACTACACCAAAGAGTCAGACGATACCCTCATAAAACTACTTTTTTATCGCAAATATGTCTGTTAGATGTGCTATCAAATTTTAATTAAAACCGACGTGACAAGGCCTTGGACATTCAATTAACGAAAAGATATTCATCGACACAACGAGGTAATAAAAGATAGTTCTCAGTTATTGTCTTTTCTTGGCATTCCTTGGATATTTGAGGTAATGGAGACATGCCAAGTGGATAGATGATAAGGTTTAGTATTGGTTAACATGAATTATTTAAGTGGAATTATTGTTTAACGAGACAAGACTTTATTTGTGATAACACACACACTCAAACTCACACACACGCTCACACACCCACTCGTACACGCGCACATGCAACAGAGAAAATTTCGTACATGTTATCTTCTTCTTCTTCTTTCTACCCTTACCTCACACTAGGTGGGGTCGGCACAACATGTATTTCATAAATCCATGTTGTTAGAGGTTTTGGCTTATTGTTTTATGACCGGCCGCCTGCCTGACATCAACGCTCCTTGGGAATACTCGTTGCGCCGTCGCGCGGGTGACCCAATGTGCTTGTTGATATTATGCACTGTGTCCCAAAATGATATGCTTGTCAATCTTATTGCCGACAACTAAGCAGACTATGTACTTCTTGGTGGCTACAATAGAGCACCGTGAGCTTCTCTGTAAAAACTTGCTGTTAATGTTCTGTATCGCTCCTGTCCCGCTGTATCCCAAATACCAAGCTTGACTTTAACACCGTTCTCGTCCATAACTTTACATTTGTAGTGAACTCCGATTGTATCTGGGATTGATGAATTGTAGTCTCCCGTTGTGAACACTAGGATTATGCCGGATTTACCCACATGTTATGTATGACCAAAAATATGATTATTCTATGATTAATCCCTAACTTATTGAGTAGATTAAACTGCCTCGTTGGTCTAGTGGTGGCAAGCGCGACTGCTGATCGTGAGGTCCTGGGTTCGATCCCCAGGTCGGGCAAAGTGTTATTGGGTTTTGCCGTGTGGAATTCTTCAGTAGTAGCCCGGAGTTTGGAATTGTGCCCGGTTGTTGGCAATAGGCTTGCCCCCTATTATATGGGAATTAAACATAACGGCGAAATGAAGGTGTTACTATACACATCTGAAAACCCTTTGGGGAATACAGGTTCGTAGGACTTTTATAAGGTAACACACACACACACAACCTGTCTAAAACCTGTCTAGTACATTTTAAAATAGTCTATATCTATACTTCTATACTAATATTATAAAGAGGAAAGATTTGTATTTTTGTATGTAACGAATAAACTTAAAAACTACTGGACCGATTTCAAAAATTCTTTTGCCGTTAGAAAGCTACATTATCACTGAGTAACATAGGCTACGGGCGGAGCCGTGAGGACACAGCTAGTTTTATATAATTACGCTTAACACACCAACAGTTGTGCAATAAATAAATAGTTTAAAATCTCCTAGCAATAAGCACAAAATTACTTCCTGGACAGAGGTGCGCAATATCCTCCCAGATTCAAGAAAACTACAGAGCAACCTCTCTAAATAAACTTCAAAAATGTGGAAAATACTTGAACGGTGTAGGTGTCAGTTGGTGGTACTCGTAAAATTCGTAGCAAGTGCTCTCTACGACAGTAGGTGCACCCTATTAGGTGTGGTTATATTTTATCTATGTATACATAGTTGGGAAAAAAGCTAGGTAACAAGATATATATCTTGTTACCTAGCTTTTTTCCCAACTATGTTAGGGTCAGCTTCCAGTCTAACCAGATGCGGCTGAATACCAGTATTTTACACGGAGCGACTGCTATCAGACCTCCGCAACCCAGTTACAGGGTAGTGCCGATATTCTAGATTAGACCGGTTGTCAGACATTCGGGCTTCTGACAACCCGTAACGACTGTCATAAGTATTCGTATGACACCCGGGACCGACTGTTTAACGTGCTCTCCAATGCACGGAGGGGTCTCGATGTGTAACGAACGGTCACCCATACACAGACTGACCGCGGTAAGCGCAGCTTAACCTCACAAATCGTATGACCCGCGTGGTTGGTAATTAGTCACGAGCCCCTCATTTTATCTAAGTACATACTAGCGACCCGTCCCGGCTTCGCACGGGTGGACATTTTTCCCGTTTTTGCAATATTTTTCATTTATGCTCCGCTCCTATTGGTCGTAGCGTGATGTTATATAGCCTATAACCTTCCCTGATAAATGGACTATCCAACACAAAAATAATTTTTCAATTCCAACCAGTAGTTTCTGAGATTAGCGCGTTCAAACAAACAAACAAACTCTTCAGCTTTATAATATTAGTATAGATTCTTATGAAACCAGTGATAGTGTAGAGGTTGAACGATTGACTTCCATGCAGAAGGACCTGAGTTCTATCCCGCCTGCACCTCTGAATTTTCAAATTCATGTGCTGCGAATCAGAATTTGATAGCAAAACATCGTGAGGTAACCTGCACACCTGAGAGGGCCTCAAAAAGTTCTCTCCTCGATGGTGTATGTAGTCCGCCAATTCACACCAAGTCAGCGTGGTAACTAAGGCCTAAACCATTTTCATACTGAGAAGAGGCCCATGCCCAGCAGTGGGACAGTAATGGGCCGATTATGCTTATGCTAATACTTTTTACAGTAAATCTATACTGTTGTCAATCTTTGGGTACTGGATTGTCAAATTCCATAATATTGTTTGTATACGGAGTGATTGATCGATCAAAATGATTAATTTTGTCCCTCCTCTTCGGTGATCGAATGGCGACAAGGTATTAAGTGAGTTTATTAGTGTATTTAGGTTTGTTTTGAAGCCGATTTAAAGCCAATTAAGTAGATATAAGATTGTATTCTATAATTTGTCCCTTCATGAGCGCGTGAACGATCACTTCGGAAAATGGAAAATGTCCAAATTTTTGAAAATTATATTTGATGTGTTTTGGGTTTTAAATGCGTCCAATGGCCATTACTTACAGCGATAGCAGTCATAGCAGATCTTCATTTAATTATATTATTTTGGTTAAACATAATTTTGCTGATTACTTCAATAGACTAATAGTTTTTTAGATATAATACAGATCAAATGTAAATGACAGTCATGAGATAGTCAGTCAGACAGTAAATAATAATAAATAACATAAAAAGAAAGAAACAAACAATAATAAATAGAATAGAATAGAATTTACTTTATTGTACACCAAAATTGTAACACAGCTCTTATACAACTACCTATCAAACATTAAAGGGCACTATGACGGTCTTATCGCTTATAGCGATATCTACCAGAAAACGTTTGGATGAACA
The DNA here is from genome assembly GCA_910594945.2 of Amphipyra berbera. Classification (NCBI taxonomy): domain Eukaryota; kingdom Metazoa; phylum Arthropoda; class Insecta; order Lepidoptera; family Noctuidae; genus Amphipyra; species Amphipyra berbera. The sequence continues at coordinate 5,902,293 of OU343144.1, read as the reverse complement.
GGAAGTCAATAAATAAGATAGGGGGTAGACCGTGGTGTACTGCTACAAAATATATACTACACACCATACATAGACATAATACTTACATATATATAAATATAGTAATATATATATTTGTCTTTTCAATAAATCTGGAAGTGCATAATGGGATTATGGGGCAATTTTGCCTCCTAACCTTATTTTTGAAGTTCAAATAAGTATAGACGGAGTCCGGCATTGGTCTATTTCGGGCACATAATTCTTCTGTGGACATGGGTGACGAGTTGACTGAATCTAGACCACTTACCTATTCTTTCCTGTGCCGGGGTGGGCTAAGCGCCCCATCCGCTCCACCCTGAATACGCCTATGGACTGTATCGTCTATACTAATATTATAAAGCTGAAGAGTTTCTTTGTTTGATTGTTTGAACGCGCTAATCTCAGAAACTACTGGTTGGAATTGAAAAATTATTTTTATGTTGGATAGTCCATTTATCTAGAAAAGTTATAGGCTATATAACATCACGCTACGACCAATAGGAGCGGAGCATAAATGAAAAATGTTGCAAAAACGGGGAAAATGTCCACCCGTGCGAAGCCGGGACGGGCCGCTAGTTAAAGGTATAAAACAAGAATTTTTGTTTAAAAGCTGGAAAATACGACCATCAAACAATTTTATTGCAGTCGCGTCGCTGAGACAAAATACGACTTTAACGCACCTTGTAAAATGAACTGACGATCGAAAAGTTCAGAGGTCAAAAACCTTACACACAAAAAATATTTTAAATACCAGAATATTCGCTCCATACAACTAAAACAGATCAGATTACTCATACAGCGATCGATGCTCGCTTCCTAATCGCCCACTCGATTTTAAATCCAGAATTGAATCGAATAATGTTTATTTACCCAAACCGTAACATCGGACTACTTCAAAGCCAGTCAATATTGACGTCGACGCCGGTGACGACAAACGATCATAATTAGTCAACTGAACTGATTAATTTCGAAATCGTTGTGGAAACTGTATTGAGAATATTTATAAAATTAAGACGTACTTTTGTGTTTAAGTAAGTTTGTGTCTCTAGATTTTTCTTTTCAGACACACTATTCTATATAGTAGTTGGTCTAGTGATGGCAAACACGACCGCTGGTCGTGATGTCCTGAGTTCGATCCCCAGGTCGAGCAAAGTGTTATTGGGTTTTCCGTGTGGAATTCCTCAGTAGCAGCCCGGAGTTTGGATTTGTCCCGATTGATGGCAATAGGCTCGCCCCTATTACATGGGACTTAAACATAACGGCGAAATGAGGAGGTTACTATACACCTCTGCTCAACCCTTCGGGAAATTCAGGCGTGTTGTTATAATCCCTTGAATACAAACGACGCGTTCTCGCCGTCGACACGATCCGCTCGCGTCCTACATATGGCGTGGTGAACGCTTATAAACGGTGTAAAAAGACCCTTAACGAAGCCGAAAGGCACTTATTTTCCACGTCATTGCGATCATTTTTTGTTCTGGACTATGCCTGGGAACCTTCTAGTTACGGAGATATTGGAGGTCAAAGTTCCAACATTTTCACAACTTTTTTTTTAAATACTAGTATTGAAGGTTGCAAATGTACTTGAAATACATCCATTACCCGTTTACTACTCATTGCATCTATCAGCACAGTGTTTTGAGTGCGTTACATTGAGCTTTACAGTAAAACGAAATTTTACACCCAAAAAAAAAAGTCGTTTCCCAGCGACAATTTTTGCGTAGGGTTACTTAGTTTGATGTACTGACTGCATGGTTGACGGCTTCGTGAAGGGTCTTTTTACACCTTGTATGTGATCAACCAGCTATAAACAAAGAAGCTATCTGAAAAGATGGTAGCACTCAAACAAATAAACTATACTCTGTATCAACTGCTAAAGTTCATGGTAAATTGGATTTCACGGATAAAGGAACTCTTTCTAGAGATAATAAGAAGTACCTTTGTTCATGAAACTCGCTATTGTAGAAACTGCGCATTAAAAACGGATCCTAATGAAAGCCTGTGAAAAAGTATCTAATGTATAAAATTGCACAAGACCGCGTCGCTATTATTAGGTAAGTATTAGAAAAACCTTTTTGCAGTTTAACTAAGTACAGCAAGCGACAATATCTGTTAAAGACGTGATATAGCCTAGCGGTTGAACACTTCACTTTTATCTAGGAGGGTCCGAGTTCGAACCTTCGAATTTTTGAATTCATGTGCGGTTCTGAATTTGATTATCACTTACGTTAACGGCGAAGTTTAAATATCATGAGGAAACCTGTTGCATAAATCTGAGAGGACATCAAAAATTTGTCGATGGTGTGTTTATGCTCGGTTCCTATGGCCAAAAACGAATCGTTTTGCTTACCAATGGTAGCTTTTTTATTGCCAAACTGGGAATTCAAAGAGACTCTTAAGGTTAATTTTACCCGTGATATCTACTGACGTATGGGAGGGTCTACTACGCACAAGTATGGGATTTTTGCTTCATTATTGGTAAAGATACAAGAGTCTTAATTTTAATCAATTACGCTCAGTAAATTATAGGAATCGGCCATAAGTCCACCAACTGTGCGCTGCGAGCGCGGAGCATATTTTTCTAGGTATTAGACCATTGGTTAGGAAGTGAAGTTTCTGTATGTAGGTAGTAACTATTAATTATTCTGAGCTGGGTATGAATAACGGCACCCCTCTGTCTAACGCTTCGGGGTTACCTATTTTATCAACGATATACTTTACCAACACATGACTCTCTTCCTCCTAACCTTTTCCCAACTATGTTGGGGTCAGCTTCCAGTCTAACCAGATGCGGCTGAATACCAGTATTTTAATCGGAGCGATTGCCATCAGACCTCCGCAACCCAGTTACTGGGCATTGCCGATATCCTAAAGTTAGACCAGTTGTCAGACTTTCGGGCTTCTGACTATTCGTAACGACTATCATAGGTATTCGTATGACACCCGGGACCGACAGTTTAATGTGCTCTCCGAGGCACGGAGGGGTCTCGATGCGTAACGAACGATGACCCATCCAGGTTCTGACCGCGCCGCTGTTAATTAGATACGAGCCCACCAAAACATAATTCTATACTTTAAAAAGTTATAACAAATAATCAGCTTCCAATTATGAAATAAATAAATAGAGTTAGCAGTAACTGCGCAGTCCCCAAATTATAGCACAAATAAATTTGGCTCTTTGTCTTCGAGATATATTAGGTCCCCACCTATGAAATCAGCGTTTTGTATGGAAAATTTTATAGAAGTTACATTTTTCATACTAATGTTTACCTAATTTATTTAACAACTATGAACACTAATGTTTTAAAACTTTTATGCACTAATGTTTAAAAACTAAGACAACGTATGCCACTTAGATTATGCGACAAAAATAGGTTTTGGCTAAGTTAAAACAAAAATAGTGGTCATTTCTGCTAACAAAAAGAGGAGTCATTTTTAAGGTATTTTTTATGTTTAGAAAACTATAAGTAATAAGGTTTTTTTATTATTGGTAGTTGCCTATGATGCCTTATTCGATATAATATCAAACAATTGATGAATATTTTAAATCATAGAAGTGACGAGGTTCTCTATTTGTGAGAAAAAAACGCCAATTTCATAGGTGGGGACCTAATATTAGGTTTAACTGAAAAAATATCGTCGCTATTTCAGTCCTGAAATCGGTTTATCGCCCACGTATATCTTAACAAAAGGGAATGTTCTTTAGGAGTTTTAAAGGTAATTTAATTCAGTATATGAATAGGATCGTCAAATTCTTTCTTTGGGGTTCAAAGGAGGATTTCATATTTACGTATTGGTTTATGGCGTATGTTTTTTTGAGCGATGTTTTTTTGATGAGCTTACTTTTAAGTACGGGATTTTATCGTCAATGCAAAATCGAAGGCCAACGTTGCTCTGTTCTCGATATTTTCATAAATTGACAAAGTTTTCTTCTCTCACAGTACTCTACAATAAATAAGCATGGATCCATTCTTAATAGATGTGGCCGAATATGAATATATTTCGGAGAAAGCCTTTATTCTGCGAACCATAGAACGTTTATCCTATGGTTTGATCATAAGTCATCATTTATTATTTATTTATTTATACTATCGCACAAAAAAAAATATACAGAGGCGGACTCAGTGCCTTAGGCATTTTCTACCAGTCGACCATGCATGCAAAATGCATGGTGATGCAGAGAAAACATGGTAGATGCGCTAAAAAGAGTTGTCACTTGAGTATTTTATATTTATTTAATTTTGGATTGATTTCCAGGATAACCAGTCGATGTCCAAAAAGGCACGGCTGGCTGTCCATAATGCTGTGCTGGTACCTACGCTTATGTATGGAAGTGAATGTTGGTCGTGACAGAAGAGGCATGAAAGTAGAATAAATGCCGTGGAAATGCGTTCCTTGCGAAGTATGTGCGGTGTAACTTTGAATGATAGATTGAGGAATGATGAGATTAGACAAAGCTGCGGTTTAAAATATTATGTAGTAACAAAAATTTAAAGGAGTATGCTTAGGTGGTTTGGTCATGTTGAGAGAATGAGTGAACGGCGTTTAACAAAAGGTATTTATAAGGTGGATGTCAATGGAAACGCCGGTAGAGGACGTCCTCGAAGGACATACATCGATGTTATTGGTGATGTTCTTCACAAAGGTCAGGTGCGTAGTACTCTCAACCGGCGTGCGTGTATGATAAATAAGATGAATGAATCTGGATGAAGCGAAAGGAGTATGGCGTTCTATAGTTTCTGCCTACCCCCATGGGAAAAAGGCGTGAGCTTATGTATGTATGTAAGATTTTCAGGCCAATCAGCTGCTGCGGAATCAGTATTTCACATTCGCATTGATATTTTGCAAATCTTGTCTGACTTTTTAGTTCCATACAATTCAAATCAAATCAACATTTATTTGTGAACAACGGTGTGTGTACATGGCCTTATGATAAAATTGGTCTCAAAATTCTACCAATAAAATTGATGTACATTGATACATACATAGAAGATAACATTGCCAAATTTAAGAAGACACAATTTTATTTTATTTCAGCGACATTTTCTTTTATTATCCTTTAACCTTTAAGCCCAAAAAATAACATTAGATTTAATCCAATACATTTCTAGAATGCGACGCTACTCGTAACCACTGTAGCTGTAGGTTACAAGCCAATAAACAGAGAAAGCAGATTGTAACGAACCTTCACAGTTATCGACACTAACAAGCTGCTAACGAGGTCGGCACTGGTCAGACAGCGTTATAACTTATAAAAGTATATCATATTTCAACTTTATGTTACAGTGGTATCTGTTTATTTTTGTTGGGATCTGTAGTAAAACAAGAGATTTCGTTTTTTGTTACCGACGCGTTCGTCCGTTAGTCACAAAAACTGTGCTGTGTCACTTTCAACTAAGTACCTATTAAAATTCGCTGAAACAAATATGATGCGTTTTGCCTAGTCTTTTCTAAATTATGTTGGGGTCAGCTTCCAGTGTAACCAGATACGGCTGAATACCAGTATTTTACATGGAGGCAGACAATTTACTGGGCAATGCCCCTTTCCTAAAATTAGACCGTTTTTTGTCAGAATTTCGGGCTTCTGACTTTCCGAAACGACTGTCATAGTTATTTGTGTGACACAAAGGACCGCCTGTTTAACGTGCTCTCCGAGGCATGGAGGGCTCTCGATTTGTAACGAATGGACACGCATCTATGGACTGACCGCGCCAAGCGCAACTTAACCTTGAAATAATCCGCGTGGTTGTTAATTAGCCACGAGCCCCTCTGAAACAAATCTTCTTCTTCTCCCTGCCCTTATCCCACACTAGGTGGCGTCGGCACAACATTTATTTCGTAAATTCGAGTTGTTAGTGGTTTTATTTATTTGGAAACTCAACAGCTTATAATTAATTTATATGAGTTATGAATGTTCACCCCACCATCATGAACAGCTCAATGCAGTTGCAGTTGTTGTTTTAGCTTATTTTTTATGACTGGCCGCCTGCCTGACATCAACCCTCCTGAGGAACCCCTCTGAAACAAATATGATGCACTATTATTTTATTAGGACTGTTAATTAAAATTGTTTTGACAGATTTTTACCAATAAGTTTTAGGTGTATGGTGCATAGTACACCTGGAAAGCTGCGCCAATAAGCTTTACGACAATTTTTTTTTCGAAAAATAAAATATTTACTACTTAAATAACATATCTTTATAAAGAGGAGGTAGGTATTCCCTATCGCGTGTATGGTGTGGCCAGCCTTAGTGCATTTTAAAGGCGCTGGCCAGCACGCCACGCATGAAACTTCGTGCTTTAGCCACAGACAACCTCATTATTGTTTTAAAATAGCTATATTATCTGACGAGGGTACAGTACGTTCGTGCGTGGTTTATGGAACGTCCCACGAACATTAAGACGCCGCACGCGAAATTTCAGAGCGAGACCGCGTGTGTGCTAGTGACGTCATGGCATATGTGTCTCATGGATATTAGGTAAATACGCAGCGAAATTAAAATATGCATTTTGTAATACCATATTAAGAGACGTTGGTCTAGCGGTACGCGACTGCTGATCGTGAGGTCCTGGATTCGATCCCCAGATCGGACAAAGTGTTATTGGGTTTTTCCGTATGGAATTTCTTAGTAGCAGACCGGAGTTTGGATTTGTGCCCAGTTGATGGCAATAGGCTCGCCCCCTATTACATGGGACTTAAACATACCTGACGGCAAAATGAGGGTGTTAGTATACACCTCTGCCCAACCCTTCGGGGAATACAGGTGTGATGTTATGCATGTTATGCAATATTAAGAGGCCTTTCCAGTTTCACACTCTAATTTAAGGTCTTTTATAAAGATTTTAAAAGATTTTAGACGATATTGAAAAATGTATTCTATGAATATCCTTCAGGATAACAATATAAATATTTCAAATATACTTTCGTCTTGATTTTGTCTTGAAAGAGAAAGAAAGAAAGAAAGAATCCTAGAAAGAGTTTTTTTTTATTTTAGTTTTGTTTTTTATCTAATAAACTATGTATGGAAATAAAACCCATTGTTTAAATATTTGTGATGACTGAAAGATACACTGAACTTCTACAGATTACATTTTTCAATATCAACTAAAATCTCTTTAAATCTTTAAAAAAGGTTTAAAGTTAGAGCAAGACGGCTGTGAAACTAGAAATGCTTCTTAAACTATCGTTATTCAAAAAGAAGCGAAGAACTAAGAACAACATAATATTGCAATCACCAAGTCGATTTTCAAGCATGGTGATTATTGGGTCACTGCACTACCTATTAGGGTGCTCCGAGGCCCCGGTGGCAGCTATGGCTCGTAAAGGTGATATATCCTAACGTTTTTTGAAGAGGTCCAGAGGAAGTCTGTATTCAGCAGTGGACGTGGTTTGCGGACGCATAGTTATGATGATTCATTTTTAGTTCTTGTTAGGTGTCGTCGAACTTCAAAAAGGTTACATTCTAACTTTATTTTTATTAAGTACAAAAATGAATACAACATTGTAGGTATTAAGTACTTGCTTAGAAAAAAATTATCAAGTCAACAAAATCAAGACAATTCGAATTTTACGATTTCCAAAAACAAACAATAGACTAGATATATAGATTGTTTTTTTTTTGGAATTCGCAAAATTCGAATTGTTTTGATTTTGTTGATTCGATAATATTTTTTCTTAGCAAGTACTTAATACCTACCCTGTTGTATTCATTTTTGTACTTAATAAAATTACCACAGATATCTAAATAATAGTTTTATTATTTAGATTCCTTTTACACTCAAAGGCGATGATTTAGCTCATAATAAATTACCTGTGCCCACAATATTAGTTTTGCATCTTTTAAAAGTTTAACTCAAGCAAAACCCTAATTAGAATTCAGTTGACGTTGAGTAAGCACCTCCATAATTTTGCGCATGGAAAGCAACGTCGTCTGTATTTTCAAGAAAATTGTTAATATTTAGTTAAGAAAATATTTCGAAATGGGAATAATTACTGGTACCTATGTTTTTGCCAGAGTTTTCTATTTTAAACATAAAATAACATCACGCCAGTATTCCGCGAAAGGTTGGGCAGAGGTGTATAGTAACAATCTCATTTCGCCGTTATGTTTAAGTCTCATGTAACAGGGGGCGAGCCTATTGCCATCAACCGGGACAAACCAAAACTCCGGGCTACTACTGAGGAATTCCACACTGAAAACCCAATAACAATTTACCCGACCTGCGGATCGAACCCAGGACCTCACGATCAGCAGTCGCAGACTAGACCAACGAGGTAGGTATTTTAAACATTGTATTTTAAATGATATAATTACTAGCGGCCCGACAATATTCCCGTTTTTCCAACATTTTTCATTTATACTCCGCTCTTATTGGTCGTAGCGTGATGTTATATAGCCTATAACCTTCCTCGATAAATGGACTATCCAACACAAAAATATTTTTTCAATTCCAACCAGTAGTTCCTGAGATTAGCGCGTTCAAACAAACAAACTAAGAAACAAACTCTTCGGCTTTATAATATTAGTATGGATTGTATGCTCAAACGTCCATGATTACTTGTGCAAATTAGAATTTGCAGAACAAGATGGAGCGTGTACCCGGACTAATGGTAATCTCAATCTAGACCAATGGCCAGAGTTTCGGGAATCTAATTGGATTCGCAAAAGTCTGACAACTTGTCTGCATATCGCGAAATGTACATACGTCAGTAGATTCAGTCAGTCGCCTGTTGCTACTGTATTCATCAGAAACACAATATTTACAGTAGTGATAGCCTAGTGGTGTGACCGTCCGACTGCTAAGTCATAGGTGTCGAGTTCAAACTCAAGGCACGCACCTCTGACTTTTCGGATTCATGTGCGTATTGTATAATTATCACTTGCTTAAAAACGGTGAAGGAAAACATTGTGAGGAAACCGGCATGCCTGAGATATTTTTCGACGGCACGTGAAGCCAAATTAGAAGCCCATGGGCGCCATACGCTCTGACACCAGCTTAATCATTAACCACAAGAAAAAACAATAAATAAATAGAATCACGGTCGGAATAACGTCATGAGGATGGGCAGCATCGTCCTCTTGTTTGCTAATATCAACAAACTCTTTCTTCTTCCTGCCCTTATCCCACACTAGGTAGGGTCGGCACAAAATGTATTTCAGAAATCCATGTTGTTAGAGGTATTGGCTTATTGTTTTATGACTGGACGCCTGCCTAACATCAACCCTCCTTGAGAATACTCGTTGCGCCGTCGCACGGGTGACCCAATGTGCTTGCTGATATTATGCACTGGATCCCAAAATGATATGTTTGTCAATTCTTAAAATAAATTAAATTATCTTATTGCCGACAACCAAGCAGACTATGTTCTTCTTAGTGGAATATACTTGCAGTTCCTCGACCCACTCATTCAGTTTTGCTAGGGACTTTGGTTCTGACACATCGTAAACTAATGTGGCGAATGTGTGTGTGTGATAGCTATAGTACATTTGTCAAGCGTTGTGATATGGCCATTTCCTCTTTGACGACTCACTGTAGCGGTCATTGCGATTTGCGAGGGCGCATTCGTTTACAGACTGGTATGATGATGATAAATGATGCCTTGTTGTTCTAGAGGTCGCAAGCGCTACTGCTGAGCATGGGGTCCTGGGTTCGATCCCCAGATCGAGCAAAGTGATTTGGGTTTTTCCATTAGGAATTTCACAGTAGCAGCCCGGTGTCTAGATTTGTGCCCGGTTATTGCAATAGGCTCGCCTCCTATTACATGGGACTAAAACATAACTGGCGAAACGAGGGTGTTACTAAAACACCTCTGCCGCGCCCTTCGGGGAGTACAAGGCGTGATGTTATGTTATTTGGTGACCGCTGTCGGACGTATGTACGGTTAGATTCAACTACAAGTTACAGCAACACATTTCTGCTTACCCCGTCTAGCAATATAGTCGTGACTGCCACGAAAGTTGTTATTGCTTACGTCCACACGACGTAATTTATACGTTCATTGGTAAACAACCGGCAACGTCACCAAATTCCGAACCTCATCACCTTTGGAATCTTGGCAAAGGAATTGGGAAGTCAATTTGAACTTCTCCGTAAGCGTGAGGAAGATAGTTTTTGGAAGGTCAGTGTCCAACTAGTTATATGTTTGGCTTAATTGGTAAATAATCTTCAAATCAAATCAAATAATTTATTTGCAACTAGCTGCCCGGACTTCGTTCTGTCAAAAGTTATTGGCCTGTAGTGGGAAAAGAAAAGTGTTGTTTTTTACTATTTTCCACGCAATTTTTATGTTTTTTCTCTCCATAAGAACCTTCCTTGTGCGTTAAGGAATATAAAAAAAAATTGCCGAATTGGTCGAGCCGTTCTCAAGTTTTGCGCTTAGAAACACATTTGGCAATTCATTTTTATTTATATAGATAAATAGGCCGCTAATGTCTTGTACCATTACGTGCATTTAAACATGGCTATAATAATTCATGGGTAACTTTTACATGATATTATACGCAGTTATAAACTGCCTCGGTGGTCTAGTGGTGGCAAGCGTGACTGGTGATCGTGAACTCCTGGGTTCTATCCTTAGGTCGGGCAAAGTGTTATTGGGTTTTTTCGTGTGCAATTCCTTAGTAGCAGCCCGAACTTTGGATTCGTGCCCGGTTGATAGCAAGAGGCTCGCCCCCTATTACATGGTACTCAAACATAACAACAAAATGAGGGTGTTACTATACACCTCTGCCCATCACTTCGGGGAACACAGGCGTGATGTTATGTTATGATCTATGGCCGTTAAAGTCTTGTACCATTACAAAATTTGCGTTTAATCAAAGCAACAATAATTCATGGGTAACTTTTACATGATAGGTATTATACGCTGTCAAAATTCTATCTTAGTTCTTTTAAATGGATTAATTGCATTATTTTCTAATCTGCTTAAATGTTCAAATAATCAAATACCTTTTTATATTTGTAGATCAAACCATGATCGGAAAGTCAATTTATCTATATTTCTGTACATTATTTAGGTTTTACAGCGAATCACAAAAAAAAACAGGGACCTACCCTGTATACAAGGTTAGTCGGAAAGGGGGTACTAAGCCGCGGGCCACGTATCACTTTTGGGGAAAGTTATAGAGCAAAAGTTATCCCTTATTATGGGTATTTTAACACCCTTTCGGCTTAGTACCCCCTTTCCAACTAACCTTGTATAAGTATTAATTTTTATTTTATGGTTAATTGTATAATCTACCTAAGTTTGGTCGTAGTAATATTGTAATAGGAATGTGACACTCAGCATCGTTTGAACAAAGGCTGAAAAAGAAGAGGAAGTGTCAAATAATTATATAACACCTATTTGTTACCGTAAAAGCCCAAACTGCGTTAGGTTGCCTTTCCACCAAAGATGTGCGAGGTAGCTAAGCGGTGAGCGAGGTTAAAGCTAAGCTACAAAACTATGTGTCTATATCCACCAAAGCTAAGTGGTGTAGCGGAGCGGGTAAGATGTACTATGAAGATGCGCTTTGTGCTAACTATGTAGTACGTTGTCTACTCAGCTCTGGTCCGTACTTCCCATAGATACACAACTCGCATTATCGATGGGCGATTCCGAGATGTTTAAAGAGCCGAAAGAATCGCAATCGTTTGTAAAATTACAATCGAGTCCAGAATCATCTCTGTCTCCATTTTACCAATCCAGATGGTTTTCGATTGCCCGTTCTTCTCGCACTTATCAACTCGTGTCGTAATGGACTCTTCAAGTCGTTACTCGATGCAGCTGACTCGCGCATCTCTAGCTCGCAACGCTTCAATTAGTATGTAAAGAACTTAGCTTCATTGAACCCATTTCCACCAAGCTAAGCTATGAAAATCAAGCGTTCCTATTGGTGGGTTTGAGACACATCCTTAGCTTAGCAACGTATCCCATCTTTGGTGGCAAGGCAGCCCTTACTGTCTGTTCTGTGAATTTTGTTAATGGCAACAAAAATATGTTTCCTCATGTAGGCGTGAATCGCAACGATTTGTTAGTGGAAAGAAAAGGGAGAAAAGAATGACTGTTTTACATTTCCACATAAATAACTAGGTACGTAAGCCTCGCCCATTTGTCGTTTAGCTCGAGATAGAGGCCGTTAGGTACAATTTAGCTAAATCTGTCTATATAGAATAGACATTTGCATTTCTCTGTTTCAACTGGTTTTGTAATTGAGTTTATTTTTTTACTAGCATAAGCTAATAAGAATATAATCTTTAAAGATTTATTGTTTCAAATATCTACCTTAATATGTATCTTCTATTATATAACTTCTTTAATATGTATTTTCTTCTACTTCTTGCCCTTATCCCACACTAGGTGGGGTCGGTACAACATGTATTTCGTAAATCCATGTTGTTAGAGGTTTTGGCTTATTGTTTTATGACCGGCCGCCTGCCTGACATCAACCCTCCTTGGGAATACTCATGGCGCCGTCGTGCGGGTGACCTAATGCGCTTGATGATGTTATGCACTTGGTCCCAAAATGATATGCTTGTCAATCCTATTGCCGACAACTAAGCAATAAGCAGCCTATGTTCTTCTTGGTGGAGTATACTTGAAGTTTCTCGAACCGCTCATTCAGTTTTGCTAGGGACTTGGGTTCTGTTATGTGTATGTATACTTAATATTAGATCGTGCATATCAATGAGCGGATGTCTGCTTTAGATTCACTACGGGACAAATCGAGCAATATGCCGCGGCACTTGACGCGGGATCTACGTGAGTGTCCCAGGGACAACATCGGGGAACAATTTGCTCGCACACACCTGCGCCCACTCTTGAAGCGGCATCTAGCACAACGTCCCGCGTCACGTAGAAATGACGCACACAGTTGCGCGCAACGTTGCGGGGTAGTGTGCAAAGTTGCAGCGTAAAGCCGGGTACAGACTGCTGTAACGTAATATGCAACGTAACATGAAAGGTACGTAGTACGCACGCGTAGTGTGCACGGTTCGTGCGCGCAAGTCCACACTATGGGAATTCTGTTACATTGCATGATCCATTGCGACAATGTGGACGGCAAATTCTTTCATTGCGTGTTACATTGCATGTTACATTTCGTAAGTCTGTACCCGACTTTATGTTGCGCGTCATGTTCGGGAACATTTTGTCTCCTAGTGAATCCAAGGCTTTATGTATTCTATTCGATTATTGGCGGATTCACATTAATCCAGTAACTGGATCCAGCGACATTCTATTCAAATCCAGCGCTACTGGACTGGACTGAAATGTGTTTACATTAGTCTAATGCCAACCCAGCGCTGGATTCCAGCTTTTAATAAATTGAACCGAGACGTGATAAGTCCTAGACACGCAAGGTATACACAGAAAGAAAAGAAGGACTCCACACAACATATTCACACGAATTCAGCAGACCATCATCACACACATTATAATTTTATTGTATTCACATAATTTCTAGAATAATCTCTACATAAAAATTCAATTCGTCTTGATAATAAAAACGTTGCCTTTTTTATTTTCGTATTACAGAAGCAATTTACTCTGAATATAGATAGATCAGAGCGGCACAGATTAAATAAAGCTATATTCAGCCAGTATAAATATTTACCACGCCATTAAAATGTAAACTAGAGGTTAAGATTATTCCAATAGTTTCTTCTCAGGAGGACGTTTTATATAAAACTTTCATAGATTTTTAAATAACGTATTAGTTGCCTTTTTTAAGTATTTAAGCCTCAGCTGGGTAGTTCCTTTATTATGCAGATAGTAGATAATACTATTTTTGTAGTATATTCGTTCTATTCTGCCTCGTTGGTCTAGTTGTGGCAAGCGCGACTGCTGATTGTGAGGTCCTGGGTTTGATCCCCTGGTCGGACGAAGTGTTATTGGGTTTTTCCGTTTGGAATTTCTGAGTAGCAGTCCGGAGTTTGGATTTGTGCCCGGTGGATGGCAATTGGCTCGCCCCCTATTTCATGAGACTTAAATATAACGGCGAAATGAGGGTGTTACTATACACCTCTGCCAATCCCTCGGGGAATACAGGCGTGTTATGTCTATAAGTTATGTTTGTTCGTTACTCTCGACCGACACACTCTGGGCAGTCAGCCCTGTTACCAATCTTGCTGACTGGCTCAACTTATCATCAGGGCATGTGCTATTCTCAACTAGCTCGTGTCGACACGATAAGCAATAATATTAATGGACCTGGTATACTAGGTTAGTCAGAAATGGGGTACTAAGCCGAAAGGGTGTTAAAGTACCCATAATAGGGGATAACTTTAGTTCTACAGCTTTCCTCAAAACTCGATAGTTTAAGAGAAATAGCTTTTCAAAGATTTCGTAAAAAATATGCTAAAATCTATCTGTCCATAGCTATGATCAGCTGTGTTTACAATTTAGGTCCTATTTGGGGTTACGGATTAGAAACTTATTTTTCTGAATTCATAACTAAAGCAGGTATGATATTTTTTTTAAAAAAAAGCTTTTTGCATGAAAATAAAAATCATCGAATTTTTAAATATTAACACTTGCTTTAAAATAGTCATCGGTGATGCTTTAAGTGGCCCGCGGCTTAGTACCCCCTTTCCGACTAACCTTGTATAATAAACTACTCCCTCTCATAACGTGGGTGTTGCAAAAGGGTGACCGAGAGATAATTTCAATTAAACGAGTACCTAATCCTATGAAACTAGGCGCGTCAAACACCAACTGTGGCGATAGTCGTATTTTTTCCTTAAAATACCAAATTACCACGTTTGGACACATCTCTAACGAATAAGCAATACTATGTTGTTTTTAACCAACAGTAGAATCAAGGGCCTGATACAGAAAGCGGTACTTCTGGACATGGCGCGTATTGTTAGGAGGTTCCTATCTCTGAGGCCCTGATCACCGGTAGCTAGGACCCTATTCCCGGTGCCGCCAGTGGGCTAATTTTTATTTTATTTGGTATTGTTTTTTTTTATGGAAATATCATGTATGAATATGAATGAATAAAGGAGATTCATAATAATTTCCTTTATCGCGCTTTACGACATCCACACAAAAACCTAATCTTTCTCAGAAAATACACGGCTGCACCATAATAATAAAACATCACTAATATCCGTAATAATCGTCGATATTCCCATTAAATACTATTATTTTCCAATAACTCCTAACAGTATTACATGAACTAGGATTTTCTCCGTCGCCACTCGTCTAATCCGTACAATTGATATTGATTTTTGATTCAGTTAATGGCCACGGTCCGCGGCTGTGTTTATCACCTTTTTATTACTATTATAGATGTATTTCAGTTGACATGCTGACCTGAATTAGGTACTAGAGTAAATAGTGTTATGTTAAGTTCTACTTTTAACCGACTTCCAAAAAAGGAGGAGGTTCTCAATTCGACTGATTGTTTTTTTTTAATGTTTGTTTCATCACAACACCGTCATTTATAAACCGATTTGGAAAATTCTATTTTAGTTTGAAAGAGTTTTCTAAGTGGTTCCATTTGAATTTAGTGAAGATCTGATAAAGAACTTCGGATATAGACAATTGAAGTCCTCCTTTAATAAAACCGACTTCAAAAAAACGAAAATATTAATAAAATAATTACCATATTATAAAATTAACAGTTTCAAAAGTCGGTGCCTTCAATTTGGTTCAGCGTGGCTTAGCGCCGACTTCTGAAACTATTAATTTTATAATACGGTAAATGTTTTTATTTTTTTTTCGTTTTTTTGAAGTCGTTTTTACTTTTGTTATCGTTAACTTAAAATTATTGAAGCGATATCTTCGGGATTTGCGATCGTAGGAAAAAATGATATTTTATCGAGATCAAATTTTTACGGATTTTAACGGTTTAACTCACTTACATATTTCAAGAGGGCCTTGAACGGAGCCTTTATTAATGAGCTCCTCACGTCCATAAATATGAATATTACTCACGGAACTTATTATGTAAAAATAGAGATCAATTTTTTTTTCGTCACTTGGTCTTCGCCGAAATATTTTCGTCCATGCTTTTGAGAGCACGTCGAAGCATCAGTTTTAAATCTGAAAACATATTACCTTAATATACCAATATTCCCAAGTTAGTCAGAAGAAGAAGAACGAGAGAAGTCAGTAATCGCTTCGTGTGAAATACTTGAAATACGTAAATAATTCAATAGCAACTTGCTGGACTGGAACCCAATTCAGATGATTTGGGCTTCATCGAACGAAACGTGCGAGTAATGAGAGGGCTAGGAAATGCATGATTCACAATCGAGTATTCTAATTCACAGAGAATTCGGCAAAAAATACCTAAGCATAATATTTGAAGGCTTAGGACAATTAAATTGGTCCTAAGAAAACATTACGAAGTTACTTCAGCAGACGTACCTACACAAATTGGATTTGTAGCCAAGTATCCAACAAATTGAAACTGAAATGGTTCAATTACTTTGATATTGATTGTATTCAATTTAAACAACTCTAAACATATAATTTGATAAATTAGTTGTATGTTTATTTAGTTGTTGCAGATAATGTGTCGCCCTGCACTTTTATAGATGATCGGCTTATTATGAGGAGTAGGTATATCAAACAATGGAATTCTACTTCTGTTGTAAAAATCTTTCAAACTATGACTCAATCTATACTAATATTATAAAGAGGAAAGATTTGTATTTATGTATGTAACGAATAAACTTAAAAACTACTGGACCGATTTCAAAAATTCTTTTGCCGTTAGAAAGCTACATTATCACTGAGTAACATAGGCTATATTTATTACTGGAATAAAACTTCTTACGCGGCGGAGCCGTGAGGACACAGGTAGTATTAAATATTCTTACAGAATAGCAAAAAAGGAAAGACAGGAAGGTAGGCAGAGGAACTTCCTCGTTGGTCTAGTGGTGGCAAGCGCAACGGCTGATCGTGAGGTCTCGGGTTCAATTCCCAGGTCGAGCAAAGTGTTATTGGGTTTTCCCACGTGGAATTCCTCAGAAGCAGCCCGGAGTTGCGATTTGTGCCCGGTTGATGGCACTAGGCTCGCCCCCTGTTACATGAGATTTAAACATAATGGCAAGATGAGGGTGTTACTATACATCTCTGCCCAACCCTTTGGGGAATAGAGGCGTGATATTATGTTACTAGCGGCCCGTCCCGGCTTCGCACGGGTGGACATTTTTCCCGTTTTTGCAACATTTTTCATTTATGTTCCGCTCCTAATGGTCGTAGCGTGATGTTATATAGCCTATAATTTTTCAATTCCAACCAGTACTTCCTGAGATTAGCGCGTTCAATCAAACAAACAAACTCTTCAGCTTTATAATATTAGTATAGATGTAATAGCAAGGTCAAGGTCATGTCCACTAGAGCTGAAACGAAGATCCAAACAAATAATAAATCTTCGAAGCGTCGACCGAGCTCAATGGATATAACCTTATCGCAGATTACCCAAGATATTACTGCCACCTGATTGCTCTAGCGGTTCCTTACAAAGCTTCTGATCCTCAAGCGATGTGATCTTAAAATAAACTAATTTGGCAACTAGAGATACTTTTGACACCCCTGGCGTCTTTTGCCAGTAGCCAGTTGCCATTTTAGAACAAAAGATTGAACAATGGATACTGTGTCGGATTTTATCTCAGCGAATCCTTATTTAGTAAACCGGGATTAGGTGGAAGAATCGATTTGAATGTCCCACATGGATGGTGTACCTTGGACCGAAGTATACCTCGGCCGAACCTTTTCGGGATTACAGACAGTGGTTTATTTACAGTTATCATCGGCAAATGTTGTACCCAGCCTTTTCCCAACTATGTTGTGGTCAGCTTCCAGTCTAACTAGATGTGGCTGAATAAAAGTATTTTACACGGGCCGATTGCCATCAGACCTCCGCAACCAAATTACTGGACAATGCCGATATCCTAAGGGTAGACCAGTTGTCAGACTTTCGGGCTTCCCCGTAACGACTGCTGTGAGTATTCGTATGACACCCGGGACCGACGATTTAACGTGCTCTCCGAGGAACGGAGGGGTCTCGATGTGTAACGAATGGTCACCTATCCATGGATTGACCGCGGCAAGCGCAGCTTAACCTTGTGATTTGTTATCGGCAAATAACAATACACAAATTATGTCTCTTCTTAGCAGTTGAAAAAATAAGATTGTCTATGATGAACTATACTACCTGAAGAAAAAGTTCTGATTTCATACACGTCATAACATAGACAAGTCGACGTGTGCACTTGACAGATCTAGATGAAGATGGCGGCTCTAATAATATCGGGACGTCGAAATAAGAAATCAGTAATCCTTCATTTTGGTGATTCAATATTGAGTGTATTTGTAGAAAACAATATTATTCAGTAACAATCTCTTTGGGCTTATGGTGGCAAAGACGGCTGCCGAGAATGAAGTCCTGGGTTCAGTTACCGGGTTGGACAATATGTTATTAGGTTTTTAACATAATATTAGGTCCCCACCTATGAAATTGGCGTTTTTTTCTCACAAATAGAGAACCTCGTCACTGCTATGATTTAAAATATTCATCAATTGCTTGATATTATATCGAATAATGACCATCATAGCCAACTACCAATAGTAAAAAAACCTTATTAGTTATAGTTTTCTCAACATAAAAAATACCTTAAAAATTACTCCTCTTTTTGTTAGCAGAAATGACCACTTTTTTTGTTTTAACTTAGTCAAAACTTATTTTTGTCGCATAATCTAAGTGACATACGTTGTCTTAGTTTTTAAACATTAGTGCATAAAAGTTTTAAAACATTAGTGTTCATAGTTGTTAAATAAATTAAGAAAATGTTAGTATGAAAAATGCAACTTCTTTAAAATTCTCCATACAAAACGCTGATTTCATAGGTGGGGACCTAATATAATATCACGCCTGTATTTCCCGATGGGTTGGGCAGAGGTGTATAGTAACACTCATTTCGCTGTTATGTTTAAGTCCCATTTAATAGGGGGTGAGCCTTACCTTCAATCGGGCAAAAATCCAAACTCCGGGTTGCTACTGAAGAATTCCACACGGAAAAACAACAACAACAGTTTGCCCGACCTGGGGATCGAACCCAGGTTCCACGATCAGCAGTCACGCTTGTCACCCCTAGACCAACGAGGCAGTATTATGTTTTTCTGTCGTGAAGTTTAGAATTATGCCCGGTAAATAGTAATAGGCTCACCCTTTATTACAAGGGACCATCATCACCCAACTGCAAGTGGACTATGAAGTAATTTAGATAAAAAACTGAGACACGGCCATGCATACTGCAATTTATAACATGAAGCCCAACAAAAAGTTATCTGCCAATTTACCCCGAAAATGCGCTAAAATATGCCAAACATAAAACTTTATTTGATCCACAGACTAGCAATTTTGAATATGGAATGTTGTACACACAACAAGAATGTGACTGTACCGAACAGTCCTGCAAGTAGGTATCGTTGTAAAAGGCAAAGGTTATTAAAAAAGTTTTACTCTGATGCATTTTTTCTTTGAACTAGCAAAGTGACAGCTAGTTCACACAGAAACTGTTTACAGGACCCGTTTTAGCTGATCCGTTTTTATTTTGGTGATGGCACCTGTAGTAGTATGAGCGAGTTCACATACACGACAGTATTCCGAATCCAGTAAAAATACTGTGTTTATTTTTAACGTGTCCTGCTTGCCAGATGCGACGCAGCTGCCATTTGTTTAACTAATCCGTCGGTACAGGTATGAACAACACATCCAGTACCGACGGATCCGTTAAAACGGATCCGCTGTGTGAACGGGCTCTTAGTTAGCAAGGTAATTAGGCCGTTATGTTTGTTAAAAAAATAACTAAAAAACAACGTTAGACGACATGATGGTTAAATAATAACTTTGAAATGATTATAACTTTCATGAGACAATTTTATATTTATGATTGTTTAATTTTTACGTGCATGTTTTGGACCGAGTTCGACTCACGACTTCGCCACGGGTTCAGCTCATAATTAAAAGCTCCATTTGGGATTGAAACTAGTCAGACAATCCCGAAAAATGCACGTGAGTGAACCGTAAACAATGGAACAAAGGAAATGGGGTCGGCATTTAGTCCATACAAACGTATTCCTCAGTTTCCTCCTTGGATAATGTCACTAGAGCAAATATTTTTTTACCATTGATATATATCTACCACCACTACGTCCCTATGTTTTGTTTTTGTCAATAAATTAAGTATTAAAAGAACTAGAAACGTTTAACTATACACAAAAATCGTCCGATTTTACCACCGTTTCCCAACATCTGGCAAACAAATTTGACGAATAAAAAAAGAAAAACATATAGACATAACCAAAGTATTTCTTAAATTATAACACAGTTACATTTGTTGTTGCTTATCATCGACACACTTATTTTAATAGTTTATATTACAGATCTAGACTAGCTTTGGGTTACCGAAGCAAAAGTTTACTACAAAATAATTCTTGTTGGGAAATCACGTTCACTGTGTTGGATAACCTGACAGTTTACTATCAGAACTGTAGGGGTATGCGTTCTAAATTAAACATCTTGTATATGAACATATTATCTAATTGCTACGAAATTATTATACTAACGGAGACCTGGCTAACCCCTCAGATATTTGATAGCGAATTTTTGGACGAACGCTACGTGGTTTACAGGTGTGATCGCAATTGTATTGCTACGAATAAAAAGGAAGGGGGTGGTGTTCTTATAGCCGTTTTGAAGGAATTACATTCCACTACTGTGCTGACCGATTTTCCGACGTGCCCTTATATAGAAAACGTGTTTATACAGCTTTGTCCAGCTGGACATGAAAAGTATTTGATTAGTGCAGCCTACATTCCACCGAAATCACCCGAGGAAGTCTACCTTGCTCATTTTGAAATTATACTAAAGTTAATGGACAAATTCAGTTTTAAATATTTTTACTTGTTTGGTGATTACAATCTACCAGAAATTGAGTGGCTTCCCGTCTCAAACGATAGCATGGCAACACTAATTAGTCATGGTTCCTCATCGGTGTGTAGACACTTAAACAATTTTATGTCTCAATGCAGCGCGTTCCAATTTAATAACATCAAAAATAATAAAGAACGTACTCTTGACGTAGTAATAACTAATTACGAGTGTTCCACCTATATGCCTTCGAGTCTCCTATTACCTCCTGATAATTACCATCCACCTTTTTGCGCCCTCATAAATTACAAATCGACAGTGCAAACACTCAAACATGCGAAGATAGTAAAATATAACTTTTACAAAGCCAATTATGAACTAATAAACGAAGAAATAGCTAATATCAATTGGGAGGATATATTGAGTGGGTTACCGGCCGAGGATGGTCTAAATGTCTTTTATGATTTTATTTTTAGCATTATAAAAAATCATACACCGCTGTCTAAACCGCGCTCGTCTAAGTTTCCCATTTGGTTCTCCAACTCGCTAATTCGTACTTTTAAAAGCAAAAATCGAGCCTGGGTAAAATGGAAAACCTATCATAACATTTCGGACTTCGTACAATTCTCCCTATTCCGACGTAGATTTCAGATTGCATGTAAAGCGAATTACGAGAGATATATGAATTCTGTCGAGGATAATGTCAAAAAGAACGTAAAATACTTATGGAGTTACGTCAAGAATCGCAAGGGTGGCACCGGCATTCCATCTGCAATGTTTTTTAAGGATCAACGGTCAAGTAACTCGGGTGAGATTTGTAACATGTTTATGGATTTCTTCCAATCGGTTTACGAACCATCTACGTATAATATCATTGAATGGTCGCCCCCTGAAGACTATGACAAGAATTGCACGCTTATTTCAAACATTGCGTTTAGTGCCAACCAAATTTTAAATTCTTTAAAGGCTTTAGATGCTTCTAAAGGGCCTGGTCCAGATTGTTTGCCTCCATATTTCCTTAAAAATACTGCAAACAGCATATATATTCCCTTACACATTATATTCAACAGATGCATGTCGGAAGGCACCTTCCCCGAGATTTGGAAAACAGCGAATATTACTCCTGTGTATAAATCTGGGTCTAAGCAGGACATTGAAAATTATCGCCCCATATCTATTCTTTCTGCCTTGTCGAAGCTTTTCGAGAGGCTTGTTTATCAAGAAATCCATGAAAATATCTATAAAATCATAATTCAGCAACAGCATGGTTTTATTAAAAGAAAATCTACAGCTACTAATTTGTTAATATTTACAGACTATTTATTTAATAACATGGATCAACAAGTTTAAGTGGATGCAGTGTATACTGACTTTCGAAAAGCCTTCGATAAGGTAGATCATGAGCTGCTTCTTACTAAAATTGCATACAACGGTATACGGGGTTATTTGCTTCGGTGGTTTTCGTCTTATATCACAAACAGATCTCAAAAAGTTGTGGTCAAAGGCTTTCACTCTTCAACGATGACTGTGACATCTGGCGTACCCCAGGGCTCGATTCTGGGGCCCCTTTTATTTATTCTGTTCATAAATGACATCGGTGAATGTTTCAAACACTCAAAATTCTTGCTTTATGCCGATGATTTAAAAATCTTCAGAGCTATAAAAACATACACAGATTTCCGTCTGCTCCAGGAAGACTTGGATAGATTTCTGATTATTGTACAAAAAATAAAATTTACTTAAGTATTCCCAAATGTTTAACAATATCATTTACAAAGAATAAAAACGTTATAAATAATAGTTATAATTTGAATAAAGTACCTCTATTGAAGGTTTCTTCAGTGAGAGATCTTGGGGTACTGCTTGATGATAAACTTCACCTTGATCAGCACATTAACAACATTACTAATAACGCTTATCGTATGTATGGGTTCGTTATGAGATCTACTACGGAATTTCGACGTGCAAGCACTTATTGTCATCTTTATAAATCACTAGTTAGACCCCAACTCGAGTATGCTGCGGTGGTGTGGAACCCGTACTATAACAAATACGTAGATATCCTGGAAAATGTACAGCGTAAGTTTCTTAGATCGATGTATTACCGGTGCTTCCGTGGCTTTCCAACTTATGATGATTTGCTTAAAAGTTATAACCTTTTGAGCCTATAGTCTAGGAGATTGTATCTGGAAATGATGTTCCTGTTTGATGTGTATAATAACAGATATGACTGCTCTGATATAACTAATAAACTGTGTTATGTTGTTCCAAGAACTGTTATGAGACGGGAGGTGCGCGCACGCACACTTTTTGCTGTATCTTCCTGTCGAACCAACGCAGGAGTCCGCGCACCTCTTCGTCGTATGAGTAACAACTTCAATAACTTTTTTACAACACTTGACTTGTTTTCTGTGTCAGCCAATAAGTTTCGCAACGCCTTGATTCAAAAAATTAAGGACTCAAACTTAGCATAATTATCATGTAACTTTACTTTACTATGTGTACTTGGATACAGTAATTTGTTCCCATCATTTGCGGAGTAGTTCGTAGGATTAAAATTATTTGTAGTATATATACTGTGGATAACGGTGTGAGTTGCACATTTACGTTAATTTTTGTAATGATATTTTTTTAACTAATATGAAGTGTGTAACTGTTTGTTCATCCCTAATAAATAAATAAATAACAGAAAAAAAACGGTCCAGGTTTGAAGAAGGAAACAGGGAAATACGAAAATACGATTTCGCTAATAATGCACAGGACAAATCAGTCCGAGATGCAGGTATCTCTTTCACGCTCAATTGGGAAGGTTTGCGGGAGGGGTGGGACGGAAATAGATCGCAAGAACCTATTGAAATTATTAATATTTTGCAGCCCGCATTTCCTCTTAACTCTAGCATGCAAAATTGAGTTTTAATTCTGAACGTGTAGCGGTCTAGTAAGAGATCCAAGCTCAGCTGGGGACGTTTACCCCATGCAATGTTTCATCTAGCTAAGTCCAACTCTGCACCCACAAGGGACGCCCGGAATCGAGTCAGGGGCAACGGCCCCATGACCGAGGTCTAAAATACTTTAATATAAAATACTTTTCGCGGCCTATCTATCTATACCTACTAATATTATAAAGCTGAAGAGTTTGTTTGTTTGTTTGAACGCGCTAATCTCAGGAACTACTGATTGGAATTGAAAAAATATTTTTGTGGATAGTCCATTTATCGAGGAAGGTTATAGGCTATATAACATCACGCTACGACCAATAGGAGCGGCGCATAAATGAAAAATGTTGCAAAAACGGGGAAAATGTCCACCCGTGCGAAGCTGGGACGGGTCGCTAGTAGTAAATGTGGGCCGGACGGAAGTTAGGGTATTGGCCATTGTTGGGCACTAGAAGTTTAGGGGGCTAGGGTTTTTTTTAGAGGGGCTCGTGGGTAATTAATAACCACGCGGATCAGATGATTTGCAAGGTTAAGCTGTGCTTGCCGCGGTCATTCCGGGAATGGGAGACCTATTCTTACACATCGAGACCCCTCCGTGCCACGGAGAGCATTATAAACAGTTGGTTCCTGGTGTCATACGAATACCCATGACAGTCGTTACGGGTAGTCAGAAGTCCGAAAGTCTGACAACCAATCTAACCTTAGGATATCGACATTGCCCTGTTACTGGGTTGCGGAGGTCTGATGGCAGTCGCTCCGTGTAAAATACTGGTATTCAGTCGCATCTGGTTAGACTGGAAGCTGACCCCAACATAGTTGGGAAAAGGGGTAGGCCGAACAAGGGGCCTAGGGAGTTGTGATCTTTGCAACAGAATGGAATGAAGGTAATGTAAAGATATGTGTTACCTGTACGTTGAGTTTATCAGACCAATTTATTATTTCGTATAAGGATAACGTTGTTAGTAAGCCCAAGTCCAATAACATGTGCAAATACTCTGAGGACAACGATAAGTTTACCTTTCTCTTGAGCAAATCATTTCGGCAAAATGTCATCCACGTATTGAGAGGTCTCGGAAAAGAAGTACTCTGAAGTACTCTTCAGATGATAGGTACTTAAGAACTGCCTTGTTGGTCTAGTGGTCGCAAGCACGACTGCTGAGTAAAAGCTCCTAGGTTCAATCCCCAAGTCGGGCAAAGGTTATTAGGTTTTAGGAATTTCTCAGTAGCAACCCGGAGTCTGGATTTATGCCCAGTTAATGACAATGGGCTTG
Organism: Amphipyra berbera; assembly: GCA_910594945.2. Taxonomy (NCBI): domain Eukaryota; kingdom Metazoa; phylum Arthropoda; class Insecta; order Lepidoptera; family Noctuidae; genus Amphipyra; species Amphipyra berbera. The sequence goes on along the minus strand of OU343144.1, from coordinate 5,877,198 downwards.
CCCCCTATTACATGGGACTTAAACATAACTGGCGAAACGAGGGTGTGCTAAAAAACTTCTGCGGAACCCTTCGGGGAATACAAGGTGTGATGTTATGTATGTGGGAATGGATAGTGGGTGAAACGGAACGTAAGTGAAGGTGCGAGTGAGTAAGGGAATGGAAGAGCGGAATGGATAATGCATAACGGAAGAAGGACGAAAGGACGTGACGAAGTGGTTGAAGACTAAATTAAGTTGGAATAATAAAGTAAACTCGTCAATTAAAATATATTTTACTAGCTGTGTCCTCACGGCTCCGCCTGTAGCCTATGTTACTCAGTGATAATGTAGCTTTCTAACGGCAAAAGAATTTTTGAAATCGGTCCAGTAGTTTTTAAGTTTATTCGTTACATACAAAAATCCAAAAATCCAAATCTTTCCTCTTTATAATATTAGTATAGATTAGTATAGATTGGTACTCGATTCCCCAACACTAGATATATGTATGATACTTAAGAAAAACAGTTAGAGAAAAGCAACATGGTCTTTCTTGTTAAATAATATTAGGTTTACCCCATTCCCCGTAATCCTCGAAGCGGTAGGATGTACAGTCAGAAGCAATAATGTCCGCTTACCAAAAGTCAATAGCTACACTACGCGCGAACAATAGCTATTTTATTATGGATAGAACGAATAAATATGTGCCTATGTATAGAACGAATGGCCGTACTATCCATAGTCACATATTTGTTCTCGTGGCTTGGGTCATATAGCTATTATTGGCGTTTTTAAAACCGTCGATAGGCAGATATTATTGCTTCTGACTGTACAACGGGAACCCAGAAGGAAAGATTTATATTAAAAACAAAAAAAACACCAGTGACTCTTATTGGCACAAACTTTCTATTAGTTGTCTAACTTCATGAAGAACTTTGATGAAAATGGATGAATGTTTTTGTTCAAAAACATTCGGTGTTGAATAATAATTAAACTATAAAGAAGTCTACTGCTACATAGGCCTCTCCCATGTTGATCGACATCAATAGCAGTGATAGCCTAGTGGTGTGACCGTCGGACTGCCAAGTCATAGGTCTCGAGTTCGAACCCAAGGCACGCACCTCTGACTTTTCAGATTCATGTGCGTATTATATAATTATCACTTGCTTAAAAACGGTGAAGGAAAACATCGTGAGGAAACCGGCATGCCTGAGAGATATTTCTCGACGGCATGTGAAGCCAAGTCAGAAACCCATGGACAGTATAAACTCTGACACCAGTTTAGTCACTAACCACACGAAAATAAGAAGAGCAGATAACGTCCCATAGTGGTCATCAAATATCATCTCGGAATCTATTATCATACACGAAAAGAAGAAGAATCTATAAAGAAGTCTACTGCTACATAGGCCTCTACCATGTTCTTCTTCTTCCTGCCCTTATCTCACACTAGGTGGAGTCGGCACAACATGTATTTCGTAAATCCATATTGTTCGAGGTTTTGGCTTATTGTTTTATGACCGGCCGCCTGCCTGACATCAACCCTCCTTGGGAATACTCGTTGCGCCGTCGTGCGGGTGACCCAATGTGCTTGCTGATATTATGCACTGGGTCCCAAAATGATATGCTTGGCAATCTTATTGCCGACAACTAAGCAGACTATGTTCTTCTTGGTGGAGTATACTTCAAGTTCCTCAACCCACTCATTAAGCTTTCCTAGGGACTGGTTCTGACACATCGTACACTAATATATCACCGTGAGCGTCTCTGTAAAAACTTCAGCGACATTAAACTGAGTGAGCGATGAAGCAACTTGAGCAATGGGGCAACTTGAGCAATAGAACTTGGTAGTGAATTTGGCGCTTTAAATACATATGTCTTCCCCCTAGTCTGTTCCCAATTATGATAGAGTCAGCTTCCACTCTGACCAGATGGGACCGAATACCAGTATTTTACACGGAGCGACTGACATCAGATCGTCGCGATCCAGTAACTCGGCAATGCTGATATCTTAAGGTTAGACCGGTTGTCAGACTTTCGGGTTTCTGTCTACCTGTAACGACTGTCATGGTTATTCTTATGACACCCGAGACCGACGGTTTAATGTGCCCTCCGAGGCACGGAGGGTCTTTAAATAATATACTGTAAATAAATATACATGTAAGAACAGAGTGATATAGTTACCCCGTGTGGGGACGAGATAGAATATAAAACTTCCTCACCGCACGCTGGGAATTGACGCGTGTTGTAAGATTCAACAAAACCCAGCACGCTTGGTGGTAGGATCTATACGGTCCGCCTGGCTAGCTACAACCCTCACATTAAAGTCGAGCCAAGCAGTTTACTGTGTTCCGTGGTGTGTATGTGAGAGCTAGAGGGGTAAAGGGGAATCCCTCTATATCTCTGTTCCTTGGATTCGTGTGCTCCATCTTAGACCCTGTCTGCGCTTACCATCAGGTGACGACGCGTTTGGTGCAGCGGCTGAGCGATCGGCTTCTGTGCTACGGGTTCCCGCACGGAACAAATATTTGTATGGCCTATAGATAGTTGTTCCGGGTTTGGATGTTTGTGCGTGTGAAGATTTGTGTCTGTAAACGCACCCACCATACAGAAGAAATCCTAGTGTGGGGCAACGTATTAATATATAAAAAAGATTGGTCAAACGCGATCTAGTCAAGAATAAAAAAATAAAAAATAAAGTTACTAACAATTGGTAGTAGGTACTTCTATTTTCCTTTATATAATAACTTACATAGTTCTTTTCTTAGATATTGTTTACTAAGCCTTTATTTATTTTCCCTTCCAGTAGGAAAGCTATTTATATCAAGTTTTCTGGCTATTATTCCTGCGAAGGCTTTTATAAAGGCTTTTTATTAGCCTTAGCTGCGTGTTTATGGATTCTTCTAGTAAAACATGAGCTTAGGTGCCTTTTATTACCTAGACTTATTTTTACAAAGAAAGGTCGGAGTTCCCGTTGTTTATTATTTCCCTTAATAAAATACTTAATAGAATTGTTAGTTGTAGCTGTAATTACAGCTGGTGATCGTAAGTTACTGGGATCGATTGCGGGTTCGAGCAATGCCAGGTCTAGAGAACGCTAGTTTTATAGCAAGCTAGTATTTAGACGTACTATCCTGGCTTGGCACAAGTTTGAACTGTTTACATGATGCTAGTAAATAAGCCAGTATCATTGAGGTGACTAAAGTAACAACACGTCCGGGGAACAACTTCGGGAACTGTAAATGTTCTTATCAAGCTTGTGCCAAGCCAATGGTTTAATAATTCTATATTCCAAAATCGCAATTAGTACACTCTTTAATACCTACCTACTGTATTTATTTTAATATTTTTTTTCAATTTTTATTATTGTTGACAGTTCATTGTGCCTTCATCTATACCTACTAATATTATAAAGAGCAATGATTTGTATTTTTGTACGTAACGAATAAACTTAAAAAGTACTGGACCGATTTCAAAAAATCTTTTGCCGTTAGAAAGCTACATTATCACTGAGTAACATAGGCTACGGGCGGAGCCGTGAGGACACAGCTAGTTACCTAAACGGTGTAAAAAGACCCTTAACGAAGCCGAAAGGCACTTATTCTCCACGTCATTACGAACATTTTTTTTGTTCTGGACTATGTCTGGGAACCTTCTAGTTACGGAGATATTGAAGGTCAAAGTTCCAACTTTTTCACAACTTTTTTTAAAATGCTTGTTTTGAAGGTTGCAAATGTACTTGAAATACCTCCATTACCCGTTTACTACTCATTGCATCTATCAGTACAGTGATTTGAGTGCGTTACAATTAGCTTTTCTGAAATTTTACACCCCAATAAAGAAGTTGTTTCCCAGCGATAATTTTTGCGTAGGGTTACTTAGTTTGATGTACTGAATGCATTGTTGACGGCTTCATGAAGAGTCTTTTTACACCTTGTATAATTTAACGATGTGGTCTCTTGTAATGATTAGTGTAGGTACAACAAGGCAATTTACCGTCTTATTTATTTATTTATTTGGATCTCCAACAGAGGCTACACAATTACATACAAGTTAATAAACACTGCCTCGTTGGTCTAATGGTCGCAAGCGCGACTGCTGAGCATGGGGTCCTGGTTTCGATCTCCAGGTCGGGCAAAGTATTATTGGGTTTTTCCATTAGAAATTTCTCAGTAGCAGCCTGGACTCTGGATTTGTGCCCGGTTATTGGCAATAGTCTCGCCCCCTATTACATGAGACTAAAACGTAACTGGCGAAACTAACTAAAAACACCTTTGCCGAACCCTTCAGAGAACGCAAAGAGCGATGTTATGTTACGACGGCAGAATTGACATTACTACCAGGCTTGCCAAAAGAATTAGTGATCATAGTTTATTGTTATTAGTAGACACATAAAATAACATCACGCCTGTATTCCCCGAAGGGTAAGGCAGAGGTGTAAAGTACCACCCTCAATTCGCCGTTATGTTTTTTTAAGTCCCAGTTAATAAGGTGCGACAATATTGCCATCAACCGGGCACAGGTCCAATCTCCGGACTGCTACTAAGAAATACCTAATGGAAAAACTTAATAACACTTTGCCCGACCTGCCTTGCCTTTATTAGAAGACACATCTTGACGTCCTAGAAGGACATACATCGATGTTATTGAGGATGTTCTTCACAAAGGACAGGTGCGTAGTTATCTCAACCGGCGTGCGTGTATGACATAATATGATGTAAAAATGTGGATGAAGCGAAAGGAGTATGTAAGGGTCGTAGCATGTGGCGTTCTACAGTTTCTTCCTACCCCCATGGGAAAAAGCGTGAGTTTATGTATGTATGTATGTATCTTGACGTCATCCTTAGTCACCTTTTAAGATAGTCTAAGATCCCAGTATAGAACGACCTTCACCGAGCTGGTTAATGGATGAAAAATATTTTGTATTAAATTAAATATGTCAATAAATATATTGCAAATAGGTTGACTAAAAAATTTCAATCCAGAATATGATTAGTTTTTTTTTTTTAAACATTTCACTGGTTTGGTTAATAGACAAATTCCATACCAATCGAAAGTATAGCCGAATATAAAGCCTATAGAATATGCAAACGTTAGGTTGACTATTTTTTTCCCGTCACAACTCTTGGGTAGGCTGTGTGATAAATGCTGTGTTTAACCAGCTCGGTGAAGGTCGTTCTATACTGGGATCCACTAAGGGTGGCCTATTCTTTGCCAGGAACGACACGTATCGCAAACTATTTAAGTACATACATATTACACCTTCCGTCTAACTTTGTAAGCTCGACATAGTGGTGGTTATGTACCCCAAGTTTATTGTACATGATTCATGATAAAAGTTTCCTCCCTAGGTGGAGGAGAGTGCGTCATCTGTGCGGCAAGAAAGTTTCCTTACTTTGTTAGAGTGAAACAATGTCGTATGTGGTGCTGGAATGAGCTATTATTTCTCATTACGTTATAACGTTTTTAAAACTTTAATATTAACATAACATCACGCCTTACATTCCCCGAAGGGTTCAGCAGAGGTGTTTTAGTGCACCCTCGTTTCGCCAGTTACGTTTAAGTTCCATGTAATAGGTGGCGAGCCAATTACCCGGGCACAAATCCAGACTCTAGGCTGCTACTGAGAAATTCCTAATGGAATAATCCAATAACACTTTACCTGACCTGGGGATCGAACCCAGGACCCCATGCTCAGCAGTCGCGCTTGCGGCCACTAGACCAACAAGGCAGTCAACTTTAATATTATCATAGAAAAATAAATAACTTCGTATTCATAATAGTATTCTTGGCTAGTGGCTTATTATCAACCGCGCGGAACATACGATTTAAGGTTAAGCTGCGCTTACCGCGGTCAGTCCGTGGATGGGTGACCGTTCGTAACACATCGAGACCCCTCCGTGCCTCGGAGAGCACGTTAAACAGTCAGTCCCGGGTGTCATACGAATTCCTATGACAGTCGTTACGGGAAGTCAGAAGCCCGAAAGTGGAACTGGAAGCTAACCCCAACATACATAGTTGGGAATAGGCTAGGAAATTCGTAATAGTATTCTTCTCCTCTCATGTCGGCACAAGCTGTACGAGAGCAGTTCATGCCATTATGAAAAGATCAGTCAGTCAGCAAGGTTGGTAGCGGGGCTGACTGCCCAGGGTGCGCTGGACATACCTACTTAATAAGAATCATCACTTATGGAGGCTACAATACATTAGTAATAGCGATGTGCTGGAACATGAACACACTAAAGCTGGGTACTGACGTCACAAGCGCCTTGTTTCCCCGTACTGACTGCACGAACGCTCGCTGTGTAGCACGTTACATTACACCCCGTTACGCCGGTCAGTACCCAGCTTTAGATCATAATTTTATAATAATCTGGATAATGATCTAATGAGGAGTGATCACGGCCGCAATGATAGCAGCAGTGGATAACCTAGTGGTGTGACCGTCGGTCTGCCAAGTTATAGGTCTCGAGTTCGAACCCAAGGCACGCACCTCTGACTTTTCGGATTCATGTGCGTATTGTATAATTATCACATGCTTAAAAAAGGTGAAGGAAAACATCTTGAGGAAACTGGCTTGCCTGAGAGATTTTTCTCGATTTCATGTGAAGCCAAGTCAGTGGCCCATGGGTGGCATAAACTCTGACACGAGGTTAGTCACTAACCACACGAAAAGAAGAAGAAGACGGCTGCAATGATTAAACGTAGCGATGTTTAGAAAATCGAATCCTGAAAGCCGAAAAAGTATTGGGAGAAGAAGTATTTAAAATAAATAGTCGGAAAAACGAAAGCAAAATACTTAATCAAAATCATAGCGTTCCAAAAATACACTCAAAGAAAAATATACTGCAACAGTAGCTTTGAATATAATTCATATTATTATGAAAGGGGAAGATAACTATCTCTCTCCCATTTCTTCAGCTGACAATCAAATTATTTGACGAGCAGGTGGATCCTTGACACGTGATAATAGACCTTTCGTGGCCGATTGTCCTACTTTTGGTTCGAGTATTTTCTATCTACATGATCTATGATGAAACTGTAAAGAACAAAAGTCATTGGAAATATCAAAAGAAAACTGCCTCGTTGGTCTAATGGTGGCAAGCGCGACTGCTGATCATGAGGTCTTGGATTCGATCTCCTGGTCGGGCAAAGTGTTATTGGGTTTTTCCGTGTGGAATTCCTCAGTAACAGTCCGGTGTTTGGATTTGTGCCCGGTTTATGGCAATAGGCTCGCCTCCTATTATTTGGGACTTAAACATAACAGCGAAATGAGGGTTATACACCTCTGCTGCTATGTTATGTTATCTAACGAAAACTTGACATTTAAATTGTTTATGGTTAAATACTCAAACGCTACCTTAAGGGACAACGCAGATCTTACGACGCGCAGCGCAGAGCATTTTTCACTGCCAAACCATTATGGACTTTGCTAGCGTTTAAATAATATCGAAAATCACCTTTCGCCTCTAGTCGCCTTGATGCTCTTGGGAATAGTAGTTGTTTTAATTGATTTTCGATATTATGTACTGCTAGCAAAGTCTATAATCGTTTAGCAGTGAAAAATACACAGCGCTGCGCCTCGCCAAATCTGTGCCAACCCTAAGTCTCATGCTGTCTCTGTCACTTTAAGGCGAAGTAACAGTGACAGCACGAAATTAAGGGCAACTTAAAATTGAGTAGCTTTTGAGTATTTGGCCATTAGAGTTTCTTATCGTTTCTTACTGCTTCACTTGAGAACGGCTGAACAGATTTCTATGAAAAGTTCACTGTTGTATAGTTTATAGCTTAACTCAAAAGCCAAGGTATGTTTCTTCTCGGTCGGTTGAGTAAAATTAAAGATACAACATGATCTCTTGATAGTATATGGCCGTATACAAAGCAGAGGTCATGATCAGTTAGTTATTCCGAAACGACGTCAATGAAGTAAAGGTGCGGGTAAAATCTAGACCGATAAAAGGCCTAGAATTTACGAAAACAAACCTATAAAAGTTTTAACTTTTAGTAAAACGTTGTCTCCACAGGTTTTGGTAAAGATTTAGAAAATAAACAAAACTATTTGTGGAACTTTATTCCGATAGATTCCAATTAGGTGTTTATCGACGTAAAATATGCTTACTGTCTTAATTAAGATCCATTATTGATAGAAAATATATCATAAATACTAATCACATAACACCACCACGCCTGTATTCCCCGAAGGGTTGGGCAGAGGTGTATAGTAACACCCTCATTTCGCCGTTATGTTTAAGTCCCATGTAATAGGAGGCGAGCGTATTGTCATCATCCGGGCACAAATCTAAACTCTAGGCTGCTACTGAGGAATTCTACGCTGAAAACCCAATAACACTTTGTCCGACCTGGGGATCGAACCCATGACTTCACGATCAGCCGTCGCGCTTAATACTAATCACTAAAGCAGAATATTTATTAATATAAGATAATCAGCCCATTACTGTCCTACTTCTGGGCCTGGGCCTCATCTCAGAATGAAAAGGGTTTAGGCCCTAGTCCACCACGCTGGCCTGGTGCGGGTTGGCAGACTACACACACTATCGAGAACTTTATGGAGCCCTCTCAGGTGCGCAGGTTTCCTCACGATGTTTTTCCTTCACCATTAACGCAAGTGATAATCAAATTATGATCCGCACTAATACCGATTTATTATAATGTTTTAGTGATTAACGGTTGTGTGAACTGTCATATATCATCGCGCTCAGTAGTCTTCTTCTTCTTCCTGCACTTATCCCACACTAGGTGGGGTCGGCACAACATGTATTTCGTAAATCCACGTCGTTAGAGCGTTTGGCTTATTGTTTTATGACCGGCCGCCTGCCTGACATCAACCCTCCTTGGGAATACACGTTGCGCTATCGCGAGGGTGACCCAATGTGCTTGCTTGCACTGGGTCCCAAAATGATGTGCTTGTCAATATTATTGCCGACAACCAAGCAGAGTGTCCAGTTGAAAACTAGCGTCAGGCACTAGTTGTCTGGCATTTTTGCTGAACTGGGCCCTTTTGGCGCAGCCATGAGGCACACTTTCCTAGTTTTTTTTTTCTCTGCTTTATTTTTTGTGTGCCTTTTAGTCTGTGCTAAATAAATGTATTTTCTTTCTTTCTTTCTTAGTATGTTCTGATCAGTAATTGCAGTTCGTTGTTACTAGCATACAGCGTCGGTCCTAGACCTTGATCAAGGTAGAGCGAGATTTTTTTTAACGCCCTTTGATCGACGCTTTCACATCACATAAATTGTATTTCAGTTTATGTTAACAAACAAAAATTACCGACTTTTTCAAAAATCTATTTTTGGCACGTCTTCCTACCTGGCGCCTAGAGCGACCGCTCCTCTCACTCTATTCTCCCCCAGGGCCGGCGCTGCTAGGATAAAGTGCTGCTATGATCCTCCCGGCGCCTCCTGTAACCGCGCCGATCGTACGATTTGCGAGGTTAAGCTATGCTGGCCGCGGTCAGTCCGTGGATGGGTGACCATTTGTTACACATCGAGACCCCTCCGTGCCTCAAAGAGCACGTTAAGCCGTCGGTCCCGGGTGTCATACCAATACCTATGACAGTCGTTACGGGTAGTCAGAAGCCTGAAAGTCTGACAAACGGTTTAACCTTAGGATATCGGCATTGCCCAGTTACTGGGTTGCGGAGGTCTGATGGCAGTCGCTCCGCGTAAAATACTGGTATTCAGCCGCATCTGGTTAGACTGGAAGCTGACCCCAAGATAATTGGGAATAAGAGGAAGACCTAAAAGGTTTATATGGAATCCTTATGGTAAGACATCGGTGTATGTCTGAAGACAGACACATGAAGAACTGTCTGTCTGTATTTTCATTGTGAAAGGCATTGACCACAATGCTATCTGAATACTTCATAATTGTTGCACCACTATCTTCTCCTTAAATCTAACTATCGAAAGTAAACATATCAAATCAAAATCTATCCCACTACTCCACTATCGAGTATACCAAAATATTTATATTTCAAAAAATCGTCACGCGCCGCGCCCCTTTTAGAGACAATAGCGAAAGCAATGGAATAATAAGCGAGTGAACCGAGGTCTAGGGTACCAAAAATACACCAGGGACACCAGACAATGATGTACCTACTGCAATAACTATGATAATTTTAGTCATGGTTTTTGGTAAGTCCGGTTGGTCTGGTATGTCTAGGAACGTGACAATTAAAAGGTCGGGTGATTATGTGAGTTTGCACTGACGTAACATATACATAAAACCATATTGAAATCTCTGTTTTTCGTCAATGTGTCGAACCGCGTTTGCATTGTCACACAACTTGTTGAACCGAAACTTGTTTGACGTTTCATATCTTTTGACATATTTACAAACCATTTTCATAACAAAAAAACATTTATGAATCTTGCAACATATATTTTTTTCACATTTAGAACAAGTAAGTGCTTCTTTATTTTACTACAGTTATCAATGAAATAATTTTACAGAATTATCCTAATATATACAATATAAATCTTAACTACTATATACAAAAAAAAGGTAAAACAATTAAAGGACATCAAAAAATTCATCCGCATCGCTGCCAACAGGAAAAGTGCCCAAAAGGCTGGCAGCATTGCCACGTTGTATGGCAATGCTGAATCTTTGGCCAAAAAATAGGCCAGCCCAAAGACATTCAATACTACTATGGTCACGAGAAGAGTCGACCAACCGCTTGCATTGCAACATATTGAAATATTTGTTTTGATATTTTGCCGAAGTAATCATATTACTGACATGGATAAATGGTTTATTAGCTGGTTTATTGACATGGATTCAAGCGATAAATACGATTTATTGCTTATAACTTTTTTTTGTTTATTTCTCTATTATACTGTTTTCAAGGAAATGATTTTCTTTTCACCAACTTAGGCTCTCTTTAGACTCACCATAACTCAACGGTGAACGGTGCACGAATATGTGTGATAAAGCAACATTCTATGCATACGCACCACATTTTGCAGTCCATGTTAAATCTGTTTTTCATTCATATTCGTGGTCGCTGTTGTGACGTATGAAAAGACCCTTTTTTTTAATTTTTCGTTTCGGTTTCGGAAAAAGGTCAAAATAGAGATTAGTCGCAAAAAAGGAGATGGGAAACGTTTTGGGTATATTACAGTATTATAATTATCAATACTTCACTTAGGTAAACGTGTGAATTCATTTCTCTCCCAATTATGTTTGACTGCCTTTGCAGCTGAATATTTTATAGAGAATGTCATTGGAACTTCACAATCTTCACAACTCCTGGTCTCCATATTAGATATAGTATGTTCCATCCGCGAAGACGCACCCCGCTCTTCGTCTAAATCGAGTGTTATCTCTCTCCTCTCTCTTAGAGTGAGAATTAATTTAAACGAACAGTGGAGCGCATCTTTGTGGATAGAACGTACTATACTCTCGCTTAACCTTCATGCTCTGCCCGTGACGACTGACGAGTGGCATAGTAATCATATTATAACCGAGACCGATGGTCAACGTGAATAACAAAACGTCAGAGCCGCATACCTATCCCAAATTCTTAAGCCCTACAAACAAAACAACACTTAAACCGCCCAAAACACATACACAATACAAACAATTTATTATATAATAGCCCACTGTTCATTACCACGCGGAAAACACGCCAAATGAATTAGATGTGGCCGCCATATTGGGACGCGACGGTTTGGGCGCGCCTTTTACGACGCGTGCGCATTGTCGCAATGTCGTATTGTGTGGCTAATATTAGATACAGTAGCTATTGTACCTACATAATGCCTTAGTACAACATTTGGTTACTGTGCTGGTGTCCTTAGTTTGACGATGGTTGTGGTGTTTAGGTGTGTGTACTTGGGTGTATATTAACCATGTTAGCCTTTCACAGTGTAGAGGGACACTGAACTTTACTAAAAAGGAAAGTTAGTAATGCACTTGCATTTAGGTGGTGAGGTGCATATCTAGAGTACATGCAAGATAAAAGTTTGACAATAAACGCAATGGGCATAAGATAAAAATACCACTCGAAAACCTATCCTCGGTGATGCAAAGAAGACCTCTCTCTTTCTTCTTACAAGGAAAGAGTCCAGGACTTGAAGTTTCAACATAGATAGTGATCACTTTACGAACGATTTAGATCGTTAAGTCATAACGATTAACTTTTAACATCGTACTGCATTATTTAACAATGAAGAAAAAGCATGTCATAATGATCAATTTAAGGTTATAGCAAGTAAACTCTATATCGTCACCGGAAAGCCAATACTACTTAAGCGCCATTTTTAGTCAAAATGAGTTATATATATCGTTGTATTGGGTTTTTTAAATCCAATCCAACGATATATATAACTCATTTTGACCAAAAATGGCGCTTAAGTAGTATTGGCTTTCCGGTGACGATATGTAAAAAAATTGAAGTTCATCTTTTCGTGTCGTGAGGCTGGCTTAATACCTGTGAGTTTTCCTCACGTAAGTCCCTTACGTAATTAACTTACGATAAATTTGCTGGTACTTTTTGCTTACTCTCTTGTAAGTAGCTTATCGACTGATTTGTCAAGTCAAATTGTCATAAGTCACTTACATTAATTTTACGGAAGCAACTTGCAAGTGTATCGGCGGCCTTAAAGTTTATCGGATCGTTATCTATGGCGAGACTGCAGGCTCAGGTGTCCGGCTACGATTTGATCCGTTTTAATTATAATGCAGAGCATCGACAAATAACCGACACGAATTTTTAATTATCAGTCCAAATTCGTTTTTAGTGGGGGAAAAATTCCCATCCAAATATTTATTTTTCGACAAGACATAGAGAACCCGCCTATTCAACATAATCAAATCCACAGTTCATAATGCCACACAAACTCTGCCTAGGTACCACTTGTACTTGATTGATGGCAGCTAATGACCAATCCATATCATTTTGATAGCCAATCATTGGATATTCATACCCCATTTATCTGGCACAAGTTTACGTCAATCGTTCCAAATTAGGGCCGATACTGACGTGTATTGTTTACAGATGAAGTCGTTTTATGATACAATTTCATTTGATGCAAATGTGATCTTGGCCTTAACTTTGAATCAGGAAAAGCGACCTCTGAATGGGTTATGTATGTGTCTATCGATTTAAATATATTGGTTTTGAGGAGTCAAGGTTGTGGTAAAATTGGAGTCGATGGCCAATTGTTTCCTTTGGTCCTAATACAGGGTGTAAACGAAATCATGTACTTCCTTCAAACCTCGTGATGTACTGCTGACATAGATTAACCCTGAACGGGGCCCACGTGGATTCAATAAAAAAAAATAACAAGAAGTAAACATGTGTTCCTATCGTGAGGCAATTTAGCGCCCCGATCGAATTGCGCGGCCGCGCGGTCGCTTAATTCGGGGCGCTAAAATACCTCACGCTAGGACATGTTTACTTCTTGTTATTTTTTTTTATTGAATCCACGTGTGCCCCGTTCAGGGTTCATCTATGTCAGCAGTACATCACGAGGTTTGAAGGAATTGCATGATTTCGTTTACACCCTGTATAGAATGGATTTTAAGGATCAGTAACCGAATGGCAGAATAAAAACAGAAGTATGGCCTTATTTATTTCCTCAGTTTTGTTCAACATCTCACTGGTTTCAGGGAGTCTACTCCAAAAAACGAACGTCAAAGTTTCAAATCGAAACGAATATACGAACATCGAGCTTATAAATATACTATCAAAGTATGTATTGTCAAACGACGAACTACTAGATGTCAATTAACATTCGGTAGGGTGAATAAAAAACAAAATGTCAAATCGTGAAAATCGAATCGGTCGTCGGATCCGAAACACTTTCGTGGTTGGACAACGTGCGAGCAGTCAGCCGAAACTTGGTTGTTCGATTTTTGAAGTAGGCCCCTTGGTTCTGTTGCCAGTCATAGCAAAATTACGATTATCTGATTGATTGGGAAGAAAGCAATTATAACATGATATTAATATTTTTTATTCTTTTGACATTTTACAATTGAATTATTTTTCAATGATTATTATTATTTTATCATCGCTTTATTTTTTATTTTACTTTTTTAATAAATTGTGAATGTGAGTACCACGTAGGGTAGCTTTATACACGAATTTTGTAAACGTTTGGTGGTTCTTGAGTATTTTTTTTTGACCCACACAATTGTCCAGCTGATTGATAGCGTCGTGCAGCGGTCGGGTTGTTGAGCTCCCTAAAACAGGTTTGAGCTCCGCGATGACTGATGTAGATGTGCCGTCAGTTAGGACAGTTCAACTTAAACCTACTATGGCACTTTCCTCAAAAGGCCATTCCAGACGTTGCCCTACATCGTTTTACTCGCATAGTTTTGTATACTACAATGTCTGGACTTTAAAAGAGACTTTGACCTCTGAGTTTGTTTCGGCTTTTCTTCTCAGAGCTAGTCAGATAGGAAATGCCGGCGCCATCTCGCCTTAAATAAACATTACATTGACTTGTAAAAGTGTCTGTAACAGATTTATTTACAGAAATAAAAATCATTCATCATTCAAAAATCATTCATCATCATTCAACAACGAGAAAGTTGGAACTATTGCCAAAAGTTTAGCATATTGAGAATTGATTGTAACCTCTGACATATTAATACCACCAAGTTTTGGTTTGTTTTTGTTTTTAAAATAAGCGTTGCCCCACACTAAGATTTCACTATATCGTGGGTTATTACAGACACAAATCTTCACATGCACAAACATCCGACCCGGAACAACTATCTTTAGGCCATACACATATTTGTTACGTGCGAGAATCGAACCCATGACCCGTAGCGCAGAAGCCGATCGCTCAGACCCCGCACCAAACGTGTCGTCAAAATAAATATCGTTCACACAGCGGAGTTATAGTTATTAGAATGTAATAAAAATTATAATTATAATAAACTAACATTATTGATAAGATGTTTTAATTAAAGCCGTATTTACCAAGCTGCCTTCCCAATTAGCAATACATTTTCACGGGTTATAATACTCGTAACCCTAAGCTTATCTGAAATATTATTTATACCGGTAATATTAATATGATCTGGCCACGACATAATTATAGGTATATACCTGCGCCAAATCCCCTCTATTGTTGGTGAATCATTTGGGTTATGTTAGAACATCATCAATCATGTGTTTATTTGTCTTGCTATTAAATTAATAGTTGTTCTATTAGGAATTTTGAACCATTCGGAATTATGAAAATCATGGACACCCTACTTTAATGATATAGCCAAACGTGGATGGCCATATCATCAAACGTTGACGTTTAAACGATATGGCCAGTTTTAGCTGGCCATTTCATGAAATGCAACCATTTGATGAAATGGTTGGCCACATCATGAAGTGATCAATTCTATGATATGGCTACGACATATATACAGGGTTATTGGTAAAACACTAACAACCTCTCAGGACCATATTACTAACATCATAAACAACAACTTTTGTACTATGACTTTTTACAAAACATAATTTTTACCAAAAACAAACTTCAACAAGATTTCGTTGTTCTATCTAACACATTTTAATTCTGTATTTTTGGTCAAGTCCAAGCGCCCCTGCCTTTTGCATTAGACAGCAGTTTGTTTACCTAACTAGTGCCTTTTGCTACGCGTAGAGTTCGGAACATTTAGAGCGGTGAATTTTTAATATTTATATGTTTGTATGAAAATTTGATGAATTAAATTCTGATGAATTATTAAAAGTCATAGAACAAAAGTTGTCGTTTATGATGTTAGTAATATGGTCCTGAGAGGTTGTTAGTGTTTTACCAATAACCCTGTATATAACAGCTAGTTCACACAGAAATTGTTTACAGGACCCATGTTAGCGGATCTGTTTTTATTTTGGCGATGGCGCCTTTAGTCGTATGAGTCTAGTAAAAAATACTGGATCCGTTATTTTTATCGTATCCTGCCTGCCAGATGCCGCAGCTGCCATTTGTTTAACTGATCCGTCGGTACAGACGTGAACCACACATCCAGTACCGACGGATCCCGTAAAATGGATCCGCTGTGTGAACGGGCTCTTAGTTGAAATTGCTGAAGTGATTGTCATCAAACATAGCTAAAGTTTTTTATTGCATCTACACGGAACAGTTAACACACCTCTGGTTTTTGCAGTAGGTATGACTGCTGAGAGCTACCGTATTGTATTGTATTGTTCTATTGAACTGCTTGAAGATGGTCCTTGCGGACCGCTTCTACGTTCTTCTTCTCTTCGTGTGGTTAGTGACTAACCTGGTGTCAGAGTTTATGCCGCCCATGGGCCTCAGACATGGCTTCACATGCCGTCGAGAAATATCTTTCAGGCATGCCGGTTTCCTCACGATGTTTTCCTTCACCGTTTTTAAGCAAGTGATAATTATACAATACGCACATGAATCCGAAAAGTCAGATGTGTACCGCTTCTACGTAACCGGGCAGTCGTTGGCGAGACTTGAAGAGTCTTAAAGCTAACTTTTGTTTTTCAATCGGTCTGCTTATAGATGTTCCTAGGGGACCGCTTCTATCCGCGAGACCTAATGGGTCTCCAGCCAGAGCTCCCCCTCCCATCCCGAAGGAGCCATAAGAGGGAGTATAAAATCAAGTCGAGGTCTGTATTAGACCTCGACTTGATTTTATACTCCCTCTTATGGCTCCTTCGGGATGGGAGGGGGAGCTCTGATGCCACATGGTTTTGTTATCATTTGAAGAAACTAACACCCATATTCTAAGACGTTCCTCTAAAACTTACTCGACTCATACTCGACTCAGAACGGCCTATAAACCACCTTCAAAATTGTATTCTTAGTCGCAATTTCGAGTGAACTTTGAGGTTCCTCGACGGAGTCATTACGTCATAATTTGAATTATCTGCATCGTGCAAATAACGCCGCGATAAATACTTGTAAGGATTATCGTAAGCATATTCGATAAAGTCTTCAAAATTCATTTTCGTTACATACGAACTTTGACACTTCCTTCCTTAAGGTAGGTTCCGAAGTACCTTGAGTTTGACATATGATTCCTTACCTCGACTGAGGAAAAATCTCGAGTCGAGGACGTTTATGTCAAGTCGAGGAGGAGTCGAGTCGAGTAAGTTTTGGAGCAACGTCTTAGAATATGGGTGTATGTGTTTGTGTGTCTCCCCTGTAGGTACTTATTACACCCCAACGTAGGTGTTAACATTAAATACATTTGACATTTTGGTTATTTCGTTTGGTATAACTTTATCTTAGCGTGACTCCGGTATTTATGACCTGTTTTATGACGATACCGAGTCGTAAAGCTTATTCAATGAAGTAGGTTAGCATTGTTAGCAATGATATTTGTATATTTTTATGTAGGTACTTACATTATGGGTGGCAGAAAAAAATATGAAAGCCTAAAGCAACTACGATCGCCAATATGTACAATTATTATGGATAAGTTACTTATGGCCAAATACTCAAACACTAAATTTTAAGTTGCTATTAAGTTCGTGCTGTCTCTGTCACTTTAAGGCGGAGTGACAGAGAGATAGCACGAGACTTAACGAAAACTTAAAATTGAGTAGCGTTTGAGTATTTGGCCATAAGTACCTATATTATCTTCTTGATATCTATAATATTCTATAGAGGAAAGATTTGTATTTTTGTATGTAACGAATAAACTTAAAAACTACCTACTGGACCGATTTCAAAAATTCTTTTGCCGTTAGACAGCTACATTATCACTGAGTAACATAGGCTACGGGCGGAGCCGTGAGGATACAGCTAGTTATTAGATAAAGTGCTTTATAATTTCAATTTTGCGGTGATAAATGTCCATATTACCAAAAAACATTTCAATTCATTGATCTCAAATAGCACTACCGGGTCGAACCACTGACAGCTAGTTCACACAAAAACTGTTTACAGGACCCGTTTTAGCGGATCTGTTTTTATTTTGGTGATGGCGCCTGTAGTTGTATGAATGAGTTCACATACACGACAGTATTCCGAATCCAGTAAAAAATACAAGATCCGTTATTTTTATCGAATCCTGCCTGCCAGATGCGACGCAGCTGGATCCGTCGCTACAGATGTGAACAACACATCCAGTACGGACGGATCCGTTAAAACGGATCCGCTGTGTGAACGGGCTCTAACAATGTCTGTGATAATGACAATTCTAGAATCCGACTCAGCTATAAGGTTTCACGTTATAATATCTTGTAAAAAAAGAATTGGCATGCCATAATAATATAAAACTTTTTAACAAAAATAAAACCGACTTCAAATTGTCTATCTCCGAGGTTCTTCATCAGATCTTCACCAAATTTAAATGGGACCACTTCGAAAGAATACTTTTTCAAACAAAAAAAGAATCATTAAAATCGGTTCACAATCAGCAAAGATATCGAGAAACAAACAAACAAAAAAAAGACAATCGAATTGAGAACAACACATCCAGTACGGACGGATCCGTTAAAACGGATCCGCTGTGTGAACGGGCTCTGACAATGTCTGTGATAATGACAATTCTAGAATCCGACTCAGCTATAAGGTTTCACGATATAATATCTTGTAAAAAAAGAATTGGCATGCCATAATAATATAAAACTTTTTAACAAAAATAAAACCGACTTCAAATTGTCTATCTCCGAGGTTCTTCATCAGATCTTCACCAAATTTAAATGGGACCACTTCGAAAGAATACTTTTTCAAACAAAAAAAGAATCATTAAAATCGGTTCACAATCAGCAAAGATATCGAGAAACAAACATACAAAAAAAAGACATACAATCGAATTGAGAACCTCCTCCTTTTTTGGAAGTCGGTTAAAAAAACATACAGTCGAATTGAGAACCTCCTCCTTTTTTGGAAGTCGGTTAAAAAGGAAACAACGTAATTCTGGCTGAAAACCAATTCGCAGCTTTTATATTTCAACGTAGGGAAATTACATGGTTCTAAACAAACGAACGCGGGGTGATTTCCATGTAATATTGCGCCTTATCGCGTCGTTAATGTGTTCATAAAAAATAAAAAAACAACATAAATGTTTTGTAAAAACAAAATGTTTCGTTTATTCCTGTTAAAAACACTATCTAAAAACACTATCTGAAGCCGGTAAGCTGAAAACCGTTCCGATTCGTTCGAAAGCAAAATGATATTTTCATTAAATGCGGCAATTAGTTGCAATTAATGGCCCACAACTATGATTTACGAAGCGTTATTAGTTAAATTAAAACTCTTGTATCTTTACCAATAACGAAGCCGTAATAGTAGACCGGGTTCTCATACGTTAGGGACCGTCCATTAATCACGTGAGGCTTGAAAGGGGGAGGAGGGGGTTTAGCAAAAATCACGAAATAGCACAAGGGGGGAGGGGGGTGTAGTAAGATATCACGTGTATTTATTTTTCGTCAAACGCGCGATTTCTAAACCGAAAAGCGGCGTGTAGTGTGACTTTGACTCGCCGTTGCCAGGTAACGAACGAAGTGAGTTGCTTGATGAAACCAACGTTGATCTTCACCAAAGCACAGTGCCAACAACTGACTTGCAAGATGCTTATCCAGTTGTTAGTGTTGAAGAAAGTCTTGCTAATCCGTGGTTCGAGGACAACGTACATTCAATATGTTCATGTACTAGTACAATATATGTTTTTAACATGATTACACCATTCCTTTAATATTATTTTTATGCCAGTCAAAAACAACCTGCAACCTTTCTGTCTAGACATGTTTTGTCATGGTCCTTAATTTAAGAATAAAATTAGATTATACTTTATAATTATCTGTATTTAAAGATAATATTCTAAAAATTTTAAGATTCTTTGTAGGTACTAAAATATACACGTGATTTTGGTTGGGGGGGGGGTTTAGTCTTAAACCTCACCACGTATCACCAAGGGGGAGGGGGGGGGTTAAAAAATGCTTAAAAAACATCACGTGATTAATGGACGGCCCCTTAGTAGCTATCAGTAGGTACCGGGCATAAGTATCAGATTGCCATACTAAACATCTTTTAAAGCCTTTATAATATATACTTCCTGGCTGCTACTGAGGAATTCCACACGGAAAAACCCAATAACACTTTACCCGACCTGGGGATCGAACCCAGGACCTCACGACCCGCAGTCGCGCTTGCCACCACTAGACCAAAGAGGCAGTTCCAAAGTAAGTATAAAAGCATAAGTATCAGATTGCTATACTGAAGAAACATCTTATAAGGCCTTCATCTGAAGAATAAATTACGTGAAGAGGATGGACCATGGCTTCCTTCGTAGTATGTCATTTTACTGTATTCAAGCCTTGCTACTTTACTAAGTAGCCGGCCAGAGATTATATTGGTTTTGAACACAAAGTTTTGAAGTGTTTGAATAAAAGTTATCAAGTTACCCGGTTCCAGTATAATACGAACAATATTAATTACTGCTTTAATTGGATATCGCTTACCTTCAGATAGGTCAGCGTCTGAAATTCGAAACTTCGTTTAAACAATTTTCATGGCTTCTTGTTCAATTTTAGAATCTAATAAGAGCGCTATTGACTTAAAAGAAGTCTAATAAATCTCTAAAGGCTATAATTTAAAGCGCAAAATATCCAGTTTATCTTCATTATTGTTTCCCATAGGACTATGAAATATTCAGCTTATGGTACGAAGATCACAAGGCCACTGATAGACATAATAATATCGATGGCAGCAAAGTGAAAGAAGACAGCTACAAAATCGCAATTTTACAGGAGAGCACATTTAGTAAAAAATAGGGACCATCTAGCTGCGATGTTTTTTTTTGTTTAATTGAGTGTAGATGTCTTCATTTACGTGCGAGATTTTCTTCATTATTTTGAAATATAAAATAATTTTAATACAGACTTGTGGATAGGGTTAATATAAGCCCATTTTTGTAATAAAAGCATTTTCGCAAAAATGTAGATGTCCGTATCTACTTTGCTGCCATCGATATCTGGGGGCATGATAGCGCCACCGCAAAGACAAACTCGGCCGACAACCTTTTCTCGAAGCAACTCCAGGCACTTTAAACCCAATATTTTTGTAGAGAGCGAAACACTGAAAATTATGTTACAGAGAGTACTTAATGTACTTATGTAACTAAATTCCCATGCTGTGTAATAGCCAAGTTCGAAAAATATTATTATAGATAAAAAGAATCGCGAGACTTGATTTTTTATATGAACGTTTTTGATGGAAGTCTCCTTTCATAAAACAGAAGACAGTAATACCTGATTTTTGCAGTCATAGCTTGTATTTCGGCGTTACGTCTGTAAACGTCCACTACTAATGTGGACTTCCTCATGTGAGGAAGCCCACCGTCTTGCACCGCTACCTACATAGGTACCGGTGCAAGACGGTCACGTAGGCTTCACGAGAGAACTATTTCCATAATCACCATGCTTGGCGAACGCATCGGTGATCAATATTATATGGAGGATACTGCATCAAAAGAGCTTCCACGAGTGTCGATACTTAAATACATCCGGCGCACCCTGGGCAGTCAGTGGGGCTGACTGGCATATCTTTTTACCACGGCATGAGCTATTCTCATATAGCTCGGGTCGACACCAGAAATAATAATAATCGAGAGCCTCGACCAACATCTAATGAAGCTCTCGTTGGGCAGCTGGGTCAAGGGCCTGATACAGAAAGCGGTACTTCTGGACACGGCGCGTATTGTTAGGAAGTTCCTCTCTCTGAGGCCCTGACCACCGGTAGCTTGGACCCTGTTCCCGATGCCGGTGGGCTACTATTTTTAAATGTATTTTTATATTTTTTATAGAAATATTTAAAAATGTAAATAATATGTATATAGATGAATAAACGGAATAATAATAATCATTTATTTGACACAAAGACAGGTAAATATAATGGTGATAGTCCTCTATGTGAGAGAAGAAGAAGAAGAACTACCCAACCTTATAATTTGATACCAGCCGCCCTTTGACACGGAAAAAGCAAGGGTGGTTTTAGGAAAAGGAGAAAATACAAATAAATGTATTTCTTTGTTATCATAACAATGCAGTGGAGAGGAAAATAAATACTTCAGTTCAGTTCACATAAAACTATTTATTCAGAGACCTTCGCGTGAAAATATATTATCTCGTCAGTTTTTCTGCCACAATAACCTTGACGGTTGACGTAAATAACTACGCATCTATGAAGTTAAATAGAATTCGTTAAATCAACATTTTCACAATATCATCATCATAATTATACATACCTATTATTATCAGTAATTAGCTCTCATAGACAGAAATTGTTCTGCCTATCGTTTTCCCAACTATGTTGGGGTCAGCTTCCAACTAGATGCGGCTGAATACCAGTATTTTACACGGAGCGAGTGCCATCAGACCTCTGCAACCCAGTTACTGGGCAATGCCGACATCCTAAGTTTAGACTGGTTGTCAGACTTTCGGGGTTATGGCTATTCGTAACGACTGCGTGTGCACGGTTTCCAATAACATATCCTAAGAGAAGAATCGGCAAAACTCCATGTAACTGAACATCATTAAGTAGGTAAATAAATGATAGTTTTCTATATAAAAGAACAAACATATCTCCTTAGCCTTTTATAAACTATCGTTATTTGCGATCCTTGAAACCTATATTAAATAAGAAACTAGACTCAAAGTCTTCTCAAACAAATGACAAGTTCGTAAAACCGATTCAGAATTCAGGCGTCTAGTTTCGAAGATAAATAGTTTAGATATGAGAAAAAATCTTAGTGTGGTGTTATATTGTCAAGGCCAAGGAGATCACCCAGTATGAAAAACATATCTATACTAATATTATAAAGCTGAAGAGTTTGTTTGTTTGTTTGAACGCGCTAATCTCAGGAACTACTGGTTGGAAATTTGGAATTGAAAAATTATTTTTGTGTTGGATAGTCCATTCATCGAGAAAGGTTATAGGCTATATAACATCACGCTACGACTAATAGGAGCGGAGCATAAATTAACAATGTTGCAAAAACGGGAAAATCTATGGGTACATATAATAAAACTGTAGAAGAGTTCAATTCTGTACATTGAATAAAAACTATAAAAAATACCCTTGGGGTCTTCATACAAGTAACATAAGCAAAAAAAACATTTTGAAATTTTTGTCTGTCTGTCTGTTGTCCGGCTTTAACACAAAAACTACTATACGGATTTTGATGATACTTTTTTGTTATATAGCTATTATTAGTCCGCTGCAACATATAGGCTATAATTTATTAGGGTAGGTAGGTAGGTAGGTAGGGT
This sequence comes from Amphipyra berbera, assembly GCA_910594945.2. NCBI lineage: Eukaryota > Metazoa > Arthropoda > Insecta > Lepidoptera > Noctuidae > Amphipyra > Amphipyra berbera. The sequence goes on along the minus strand of OU343144.1, from coordinate 5,854,004 downwards.
AAATGAAAAATGTTGCAAAAACGGGAAAAACGCAGACGAAGTTACGCGAGTCAGCTAGTAAAGTATAAAGGTCTATTTGATATAAATACGGGTTGTTTGATATTAATTTTGTTTGACATAAATAATCCCTTAAAAATAACTTTTACGGTGAACGGTTTCATCTTACAGTACCCTGCATCATCAGGATTTGAGGATTAAAGGTTGAAATTATAATAATATTTTACACCCATATTCTAAGACGTTCCTCCAAAACCTACTCGACTCGACTCCACCTCGACTCAGCCTTTTTCATTTTAACAACGGTAGTTATAGTTGACATAAACGTCCTCGACTCGAGATTATTCCTCAGTCGAGCACCTAGTTGTGACGTTTTAAAAGTGCCTGAAATCTGGTCTATTTGAAATAAAAAGCTTTGACTTTGACTTTGACTTTGAGGTAAGGAATCATATGTCAAACCCAAGGTACCTCGGAACCTACCTTAAGGAAGGAAGTGTCAAAGTTCGTATGTAACAAAAATGAATTTTGAAGACTTTATCGAATATGCTTACCATAATTCTTACAACTATTTATCGCGGCGTTATTTGCGCGATGCAGATAAACAAAATTATGACGCAATGACTCCACTCTACCTCGACTCATTTGAGAACCCCTCAGTCGACGAACCTCAAAGTTTACTTGAAATTGCGACTAAGAATACAATTTGGGAGGTGTTTTCGAGGCCATCCTGAATCGAGTATGAGTCGATTGGAGGAATGTCTTAGAATATGGGTGTTATTGTCATGGGAATTGAATTTATGTGCAAAGTTTCAGAAAAATCGATTAGGCAGAATTAGTTGAAAAAATTGTTGCTAAATTTTAAACAAACAAGTAAATATACGAAGCGAAGCTATTTAAAACCGTTTAAAAATAAATTGTCCCCTCTAGGCAACTCTTCTGTATCGTGGGTGTGTTTGAACACAAATCTCACATGCACAAACACGTTCGTTTGTATGTATCTTTTTTTTTGTGTATGTTCATCGATATTTTCGCCAATTATGAACCGATTTTGATGATTCTTTTTTTAATGGATAGGGTATACTTCGAAGTTGGTCCCATTTAAATTTGGTGAAGATCTGATGAAGAACTTCGGAGATAGACATTGGAACTCCTTAATGACGAACAGTACGCATATTGTGATGATGTGATTATGCTACGAGCAGCGTCATTAGTAGGTCCAACCAAGTTTTATTTAAGGCCACTAAAATGAAAAAAATAAAAACATTTTGTACAAAAAATTTAAACCGACTTCAAAAAAGAATAAAATAATTACCATATTAAATTAACAGTTTCAGAAGTCGGTGCCTTCAATTTGGTTCAGCGTGGATCAGCACCGACTTCTGAAACTGTTAATTTTATATGGTAATTAGTTTATTCTTTTTTGAAGTCGGTTTAAATTTTTTGTAAAAAATGTTTTTTGTAGTATAAGTACTACAAAAAGCGGCAATCCGCGGTAAGCCGCTGTTAACAGAAAATCAGTGCTGCGCTCATGTAGCTCTATACCTATTTATTTATCTGTATTCAACAATATTCATATTATGTATACTTACTAACTCTATATAAAACGAAGTAAAAGGTTTTGAATTTACGACCTTTCGATATCCAAGCGCTGCGCCGCTGTAGTATCAGTCTTTGATTTATTTTCTCCATCCAAGCATAACAATATACGTATTTTTAAAGGTTTCATACACTGAGAAACCTTTCAGTTCGTTCCTTTTTGTAAAATAAAATGCAGGTCAACGTTTTAAATATGGCCGCTCTACGGAAATCGGAAAAACATTTGCAATAGGAACTGCGCACATAACGGCTGTAACGTTACCATTGGTTTAATGGGCACTATGCTATACACAATGGTTCATGTTGGATAAACGATAATGTCCATTGATTAACTATACAACCAACGTGTTACAAAAATACCCCTAAAGCCGAAAGGGAGTTAAAAGGTCCCATGTAAAGAGTCTATAACGGTCCCTACGTATACTATCGAAACTACAAAACCTCCGTTTTTATTTTATCTGCTTAAAATGTGTGAAATTATGTTATCTTAAAGGTTATAAAATAATAAATTTTTATGGGACCAAATGGCAACTATTCCGCATCAAACTTAAGAAGAATCACGTAAATCGGATCATAAATCTTAGCGTAATCGGTGTAACTACATACATAATAAAATAAAAACTGAGATTTTGTAGTTTTGATAGTATACGTAGGGACCGTCGTATTGGCAATATTTGAAAACCGTAGCAGGACCCAAAAAATTTTTGGATAAAACATAAAACAATCATCATTGAAACGCCACCCTGAAAACATAAAACTAAAGAGTAGTCTACCCAGAAAGTTATTTACATTCTTACCTAATTTCCTCTGAGAGATACCTAAATGACAACAACCATAAAAGACTACTTGATTATTTACATTTTTCATGGGGAATTATGTAACACGTATTTATCAGTCCGTGGACGCATTGCTGAACATGACGATTCACCCCCGCCCAGCAGCCCGGAATTTATACACTGGCCTGAAAAAATAAGTATCACACTTTTAAAATTTCAATTTTTTCTAAACTATAGAAGTTAGAGATTTAAAATAAAAAACGTTTTATAGCAATTTTTATCAGCTTTCTTTGAAACTATAGTAACAAAGTTAAACTCTTTTTGAGTCCTTTTTGTTTCGAAATTATATCTTGTGTACTTAAAAAGTTATTGCAATTTTTAAAAGTGTGATATTTATTTTTGCAGGCCAGTGTATTTGTGCCCGGTTGATGGCAATAGGTTCGCCCCCTTTTTGGCGAAATGAGGGTGTTACTAAACACTTCTGCCCTACCTTTGGCGGAATACAGGCGTGATGTTATGATATGAATGTATGTTATTTTTCCCCATAGGACTGTTATTTGACATCATTATTTCTGTCGCCTTTAACAACAACCCACGGAAAAAGAGTAGACACCCAATCCTTTGTCGGGAACCACACAATACAATGATTGAAGGATTTCTATAGAGCGATGTAACTTGATACCCCAACATCAAATTTTCTGTTAATAAACATAAAATTAAACATCATATTGGTCAAATAACTCAAACGCTACTCAATTGTAAGTTGCCGTTAAGGCTCGTGCTGTCACTGTTACTTCGCTTAAAAGTGACAATGACAGCGTTAGCGTTTGAGTATTCGGCCATATTATAAACTAGCGGCCCGTCGGGCTTCGCACGGGTGGACATATTTCCCGTTTTTGCAACAGTTTTCATTTATGGTCCGCTCCTATTGGTCATAGCGTGATGTTATATAACCTATAACCGTCCTCGATAAATGGACTATCCAACACAAAAATAAATTTTCAATTCCAACCAGTAGTTCCTGAGATTAGCGCGTTCAAACAAACAAACTCTTTAGCTTTATAATATTAAGTATAGATTAGAGAATCTGTGACGTCATCCGGTCGCGGCAACATTAAACTTTTTATTTTATCCAATGAACATCGTTAATATCCTGAACTGGAATAACCTGGGATAAAAGCAATTCCAACGTGAATAATTCTGAAGAGAAGTTAGGTCATAAATTGCCTAGATTTAGGACGATTGTGTTTTGAAATCTGCCTTTATCTACAGATGTTATTTCATCTCAATTTCCCCAATAGATTCTTGATTATTTTATTAACCAGAAATCGTTGATCCCGCTGTATGACATGTTTGGCGCAGTGGATGAGCGACTGGCTTTCTGAACTCGGGGTTGCGGGTTCGATTCCCGAACGAAATAAATACTTGTATTTCGGGTTTGTATGTTTGTGATCGTGAATTTTTGTGCCTTTTAACACAATTACGGTACAGAAACGCTAGTTTGGGATGGGGGTACTGTACTTAGGTACACTTTTTAAATCAGGCATGCACAGACCGCAGCCCGCGGGCCAAAGGCGGCCCTTTGTCCAATAAACTTGCGGCCTGCCCGCGAATTAAACTCTCGTGCGTTCGTATGAAAATACTGCAATATTTTTGCCAACATAAGATAACAATATTTTTTTTCATTTTTTAAATGCCCTGTCTACGTTTTTTTTTTCATTAAACTTTATTTCAACTTATGCTTACTCACTTATTATGTTGGCGCGCTTTTAACTCATAGTCTACCCGAGTGGCCCCTCGTCCTAATAAGTAGGGATGGGCCGAATATTCGTTTTATGTTCGGTATTCGGCATATTCGGCAGGTTTACCGAACATTCGTATTCGGCCGATTATTCGGCAAAAATGCCGAACATTCTACCGAATAATCTTGCGTTAAAAAGTTGACTCTATGCTTGTATGAAACAGTATAATTACATAATTGTATCCATATCAAGTGTGTCTTATCATTTATCGTCAGTTTAACAGAAAAATGTACAAATGTTCGACCTCTTCCTTCCACTCATTTCATTGTTTTTTTGGCAATTTACCGAGTTTTAACGATTTTGTACACAAAAACAAATGCACGTGCCAATGTTTTGTCATTAACCAGATGATACAATGATAGTCAGGGGTAGCGGCGCGGCAGGGGTAAGCGGTCGGAAGAGTCCCGCGATTCGACAAGTACAGACTTGAATTTTTGCAATGCACGATACTTAAAGGGCGCCAAATCCTGCCGAATATTCGGCCGAATGTTCGGTTCGGTAAACTTTTAACCGAACATTCGGCCAATTATTCGTATTCGGTGAAACCCTTATTCGGCCCATCACTGCTAATAAGTCTGTGCATCCCTGCTTTAAATCGGTGCAAAAAGACTTAATGAACTTTCTTTCGTTACAGGCTCCACGATGTACGGGCTCCTCCTCGAAAATATGGCGGAGTACATCCGCCAGACGTACGGCGAGGAGCGATGGGAGGACATCAGGAGGCAGGCGGGCGTCGAACAGCCCTCCTTCTCAGTGCACCAGGTCTACCCAGAGAATCTAATCACGCGGCTTGCGAAGAAGGCACAGGAGGTAAACATGATTGAAGACCCGTATAATATAATCAGAGGGCTTTAAAGCATCTTGTCAAGTGCTGAATATTAGCTTCCTCGTAAATGGTTGCGAAACCAGTCTATGGATATCGCCGTACCTACTCAATTAGGGAACGTACCCATACTACGTGACCCATCCCTTCGGTGACCACCTGTAGCTCTAGTTTTCACGTAGTAATTCATAAATATGGATTTAAATATATTTTTTCCAAAAAATCTTTTTTTTTGTCTCAATATGCGTCAATGTTGTCACCTGTGAGTTTAAAAAGCGCTAGACGCTGCCCACCATATTTGAATATTCAAATATCTCAAAAAAGTGCGAGATTTCCCTAGAGAATATTGACCACGTGACGAAAAACTAGCCCCCCCCCCCCCCCTGTGATCAACCGTGGTATTTTGAAGACCCCCCCCCCCCCGTAAACGGGTCACGTAGTATGGGTACGTTCCCTAAGTTTGGGTTTGGATTTGTGGTCATTAGTGTCCTATATTCCAAAATGACTAAGTACATAAATATCGCCGTCCCCGGAGAATATAATGGCATTCGCAAAAAAACAACTTTTCAGAATAAAATAAAAACCGATTTTTGACGACTGCTTGCCAGTTACAAGCAGTACTTGGTAAGCAGTCGTCAAAAGTCGGTTTTTATTTTGTTCTGATAAGTTGTGTTTTTTGCGAATGCCATTATATTCTACGGGGATGGCGATATTATTATCAAGTATCACCAATCAGCCTATCAAGCTGTATGATTATGTTTATAACATAACCTATCCTGTCTAAACTAAACTATTCGTCAATAGAACTTTCATACATTGCAAAATAAATAATAGGTACATGATAAGTAACGATGCGTTTAATGGTAAAATATGCAAAAAACGGATTACGAGTAAGTATTTCACTAAAATTGTACTAGAAAATATCTTTACTATGTCAATATGCGACCTTGAATGAATCAAAACTTCCAATGACGTCACAACGTCACAACAGTCGCTACGTAAGTTGAACCAAATCGTGAAAAATCTCAAAAATCAGTGAATCTTTTGAAAAATTTAAAATAAATCTTCCCAGTATTTCGTACGGTGTTGACTAATTTATTAATATTTATGTATTTCGTTGGTTTATTTATAAATTATCGCTCTTTGATCTGTTTCGTCACTAATTTGTCGGTTAGTCGTTACAGAAGGTGATATTAGTTAGTAGTTATTGTGACCTCATTAAATGGGCGTCGGGAGTTTTTATATCAACTGCAACTAGGGCATCGCTAAATATGACGCTTTTTTGCACAGTTTGGTCTCTTGATTACTTACTAGCTATTCCCGCGACTACACCTGCGAGTCAAGTTCTTATAGTTTGCCGGGATGTAAAGAATTTGACGCAATGTACTAACGCCTTATATATAACACGGTAATGCCCGCCGGACAAGAGGCCAGTTCGTGAGTCAAATCAGTTGACAGTTCCTATCACTCGCCTCATGTACAAATACCTATACATGAATTCACTGTCTTCAAATGTATGCGTGTCCGGCGGGCATAGCAGCTCCAGAACTTAGCTTTTATTCCGAAATTTTTGGGCTAAATATGATTAAACCTATAGGATCAAGCTTAATTTTAAACCCAAGGATTGCCTTACTTAATTCCTCTTTCAGTAAACTGTGAAACAATATCTTCCCCTATTAGCATTTATTTATAGTAACAAGTGGCAAGTCTGTCTGCGTTAAGAAATGCTTGGAAAGTCTCTAACAACATTAAACGCCAATTCTTGGAAGGTTGTCGTCTCATTATGAGGCTCAGGAAATCAAGAAATGTACTTTTAAACAACTATTAAAAGAGTATTAGTCAAGTTTCTTCTTCATCTTTTGACTGAGATGCGTTTGACGCTAATCGCCTAATAATAAAGGCAAACAGGGTCTAAGATGGAGAACGCGAATTCAAGTAACGGAGATAATAGAGGGATTCCCCTATACTCCTTTGGTTCTCACACTTCTCACATACACACGAACGGAACACAGTAAACTGCTTGGCGCCTGGTAGCTATCCAGGTGGATTATACATAACGTGACCATACGTCCCGGTTTGAGCGGGACAGTCCCGCTTTAGACCTACGTGTCCCGCTGTCCCCAATAACATATAAATATCCCGCTATGAAAAATTACAATCTGTGGCAATGAATTCAATAAAAACAGGTGCGTGTTTATTAATCGCATCAGAAATCATTTTGATAACCAAGGATTACATCAACAAGTCACGCCAACAGTTCCAATCTAAAAACCATTATGTATTTTAAAGCAAATTGCACATCCGAAAAATATAGGAAACCTGCCAACCAGACTACACAAGATTAGTTCCTATTTAATTTTATAATTTAACAAATCTCCGATACACTTAAACATTCACTTACGGGATAACTTCCGTGATTATAGTTTGATTTGAGTTCCCGATATTTCGACGCTGTTGCAAGCGCCATGATCGCGGGTAAACTGGAGAATGCGGGTGGATGAAAACTTAAAATAAAATAATTATTAAGAGCGGACAAATCTGTCTACCCTCTTTCTTAGTCTTTTACTACGCTCACTACTGGAACTCACACTCGATTAAAAGTCACGGCAAAACACACTCACGGTATCAATAAGTTTTTTGGAGTCTTTATTCCGAGGTTTTATATTGCGTTTTAGTTGACCTAACACTGGATTCCATACACTAGACAATTAGAAACCACCTTCCCTATTGAAATACTTATGTTTGGCGATTTCAATTGCTTCTTTTGTGAGCCTTGGAATGTAATCTTCGATAAATATGTGTTTCATTCTTATAGAAATTATTAAAATATGCAGGCGTCCCGCTCTGAGGGAAAAAAATAATAGTCACGTTAATTATACAGCATGTCAGGTTAGTCGCTTTACATCCGAAAACAATGACCTCTGCTCATCATTCTGTACAACTTTTAATATGGTACAAACTCTGAATTCGTAAAAAGAAAACAGCTGTTCCATACAAATTAATCAATGTTTCTTGACATAATGTATCTTCTTCTTCTTCTCCCTGCCCTTATCCTACACTAGGTGTGGTCGGCACAACATGTATTTCATAAACCCATGTTGTTAGAGGGTTTGGCTTATTGTTTTATGACCGGCCGCCTGCCTGACATCAACCCTCCTTGGGAATACTCGTTGCGCCCGTCGCGCGGTTGACCCAATGTGCTTGCTGATAATTATTATGCACTGGGTCCGAAAATGATATGCACATCAATCTTATTGCCAACAACTAAACAGACTATGTTCTTCTTGGTGGAGTATACTTGCAGTTCCTTGAGCCACTCATTCAGTTTTGCTAGGGACTTCGGTTCTGACACATCGTAAATCGTGGCTCCGTTAGCATCTCTGTAAAAACTTGCTGTCAATGTTCTGTATCGCTCCTGTCCCGCTGTATCCCAAATACCAAGCTTGACTTTAACACCGTTCACGTCCATGACTTTACATTTGTAGTCAACTCCGATTGTAGCTAAGAATGATGGATTGTAGTCTCCCGTTGTGAAAGCTAGGATTATGCCGGATTTACCCACACCCTACCATTTCTTAGCATAATGTATGAACTGCATTTTTTTTCTGAATTTTTAATTTTTCTAGTACCTAGTAAAAGTTATACAGAATGATGAACAGAGTACATGGTTTTCGGATGTAAAGCGTCTAACCTGTTATGCTGTATAGATCTTACCACCAAGCATGCTGGGTTATGTTGAATCTTCCTACACGCGTCTATTCCTAACATGTGGCGAGTTTTGTTCTCTAGCCCGTCGCACAAGATAAAATCCAAGATTTTTCGCTCGCATTCCTTTGGTAGACGAAACAAGGATTTTCAATTAAATGTCACTCTTGCCCGCTGGGTGCTCTGTGCTACATTCATGTACACACATTCCGCTCGTGACCACCAACGTTGAAATGTGCTTTAACGGTCGCAAAATGTTAAAAGTTGTATAAATCGTGAAATAATGTGACAATGTAGGTATTTTATAATACTTATTGTATATTTTTTCACAAAACCGTGCGCTTTGAGAACCGTATCTCATCAGTAAGTAATCTTTGTCACATAAGAGTAACTATAGTAGGTATAGAATGAATTCAAAGTTACTTGTATTATCTGGATTTTAAATTAAATACCAGGTATCAAGTGTTTAAGTACAGTCAGCAACGAAAGTCAATTAACGCTTCAGTTCTTTAAATCATAACTGAACAAAATATTTTTTTTTTTTAAAACGTTGCAGTTGTCACATTAATATAACGCTAACACGTCTTGACTATTACATGAAATTATGAAAAGCAGTGTATTTCATATTTTTGTATCAATTTAGATGATGTAAAAGTAATAGTGATAATCAACTTTCGTTGCTGACCGTACATTTAAACAATTATAAAATACTAGCTGTGTCCTCACGGCTCCGCCCGTAGCCTATGTTACTCAGTGATAATGTAGCTTTCTAACGGCAAAAGAATTTTTGAAATCGGTCCTGTAGTTTTTAAGTTTATTCGTTACATACAAAAATACAATTTTTTCCTCTTTATAATATTAGTATAGACTAGTATAGATAACACAGTACATCACGCCTGTATTCCCCAAAGGGTTGGGCAGAGGTGTATGGTAACACCATCATTTCGCCATTATGTTTTAAGTCCCATGTAATAGGGAACGAGCTTATCGCCATCAACCGGGCACAAATCCAAACTCCGGACTGCTACTGAGGAATTCCACACGGAAAAACCCAATAACACTTTGCCCGACCTGAGGATCGAACCCAGGACCCCACGATCAGCAGTCGCGCTTACCACCACTAGACTAACGAAGCAGTTAGTTTACGAGGTACTATTATAAAAGTAGGTACTTATTTGAAGGCTTTCAAATAGAGTTTGGCGTCCCTAACTAAATAAGATTTTTTTAATGCTTAAAAATGTATTAGTACTATGCGTGCCAAATAAGAATAGCACTGACAAGACGCCATTTTGTTCCGCAATACTCGTGAACTTCATTACCAAAGTGTAAGGTGTGCAAAAAAATAAATAAATAAATTATACTCAGTTTATTTTTAGTCCACTTTTTTGGTATTTCTAATCAATTTACGCCAAATTAATTACACAGTAATTATATTATTAATATGGCGACATATTAGGGTGACCAGTAGCATTTCGTGAAGTTAACTATATATATTGGTTCATTTCTTTAATTAATACTGTTTTCAAATATTATTAAATTATCCAAAATTATCTATTTATGGAATTCAATAAAAAACATTTCATAAAAATGAATGTAAATAATAATGAAATCTATGAATAAAAAAATATAACATTTTTTTTTCATAGTATTTTTTTGCTGGCAGTACCAATTTGACAGCTATCGTGTGAAGTTGTAGCAAGCGCGATCCTATTCTTATTTGGCACGCATAGTAGTTTTATTCTTATTTTGTCAGTAGGTTATTAGGTTAGGTTTGAAAAGTCTCACTATAGTAAGGTCAATGTGGGAAAATCCGTCAGCGGGCAATTCCGTACACGTGCATTTGTATTCATTCCAGAAATAGTTACGCTGTTGTCGACTCGGTCGATACAATAGAATCACTTTTTAGTTATTAACTAGGTATACTAAAATATTCATCATCAGCCTATAATGTTCCCACTGCTGGGACACACGCCTCCTCTCTGTGAGAGGGAATGGGCCGTAATCCACCACGTGGGCCCAGTGCGGGTTGGTAGATGTCACATGTCGTCGAATTTTTGGTTCTAGAACATGCCGGTTTTCTCACGATGTTTTCTTTCACCGTTTTGAGAGGTGATGAAATAAATACACAAAGTAATGCGCCTGGCTGGGTTCGAACCCACGATATACAACTCGTAAGTTGGGGCCGTTACCACTGGGTCAATAAACTGGGCTAAAATATTCACTAACTAACTAACTATTTCTGGAATGAATAAAAATGCATGTGTATGGAATTGCCCCGCAGACGGATTTGTCCACATTGACCTTAAGTATTATAAACGCCTTGACGAACTCGAGACATTTCATTAGATAATTACCATCTGTTATTCCCAAGAGTATTATTAAAATCTACTTCTCAAGTAATAAAACTCACAACTAATAACTTGTCCAAGTTATTCCCGAACATTTAATCAAATTAAAGTTTTAGATCACAAATAGGTATTTAACATCCCAACCTCACCTAAAGGAGACGGTCGAGGGCGAATTTTAATAGCTTGTCTGAGAATCTCCAGTATTTAATAGTATGCAGTCGAATTACATATATACCTACCTAGACATTTATTTGATTCTTATGACATCTCAGTTATGAAGAAGACAAAGATACCACCATGAAGGTAAAAATGGAGACCACGCTACAAACACCTCTTTTTTTCTGTTTTTTTTTTATCGTGGATATATCCTCTGGGTAGACAAGGGGGCCTGCCGGACTCTTACCGGCTAAAAACCCACTGTGTTCCTCCTTCTGACCGTAGGCCAGGGTCGCGGGATTCGCCTAAGCATGCAACGCAACCCCGGCAGGTCTTGGTCCACCAACTGCTGGTGGACCCCTCCTCTGGGGGGCCCCACCCCACGACCTGCTGAGAGGCGCGGGGAGCACCCCACGTCACCGACGCACTAGAACACGTGGCAAGCCGTGACCACCCCGGGGACTGTCTTTTTCTAAATATCCAACGAAAATAAAATAAATAATTAATTTAAAAAATCAAAAACCCGACTGCAAAAAAATTATTTAAGCGTAATTCACTAAAAAGACCGAAACAAGATTGAGAATAGAAAACAAAATTAAAATAAACTATAAACGAAGTAAACTCCACTTCGGTTTAACAGACTATATTATGGGCTGAAAGCCTAAGATAAATACCAGGCGGGATCCAATTGCAAATTATAAACCGAAAGACAGTTAATGGGGGCCCATTAACTGTCTGTAATATAAAAGCTTGTCGCGAGATACTAAATAAACAAGAATACAATATGTACAATAAGTAATACATGTAAAGTGTAGTAATTCTAAGAAAAAATGTAACTATATATTTCATAAAATTGTATGTCTCGCGACAAGCTTTTATATATTATTTCAATAAATTAGTTGTATAATGTAATAAATTGATGGGATCGATTTAATTTAAAGTTTATTTTTTTCTTTTTAGACCATTTAAATAAAAGCTTGTTTTTAAAAATGTTCTTTTACTATTAATTTATTATGATAACGTATAAACAGATATCAGGCAAATGTCTTCTTCTACATCGAAGTTTTTTCAGAGTAAAAATATAGGTACATGTACATATTACAGTAAAACAACAATTATAGCGATAAAACCTGTTATAAAATCAATGAAGAAGGTTATTTTAATGCGCCGTAGAAAATTTTATGTTAATCGGTCCATGACTCTCAAAATGGCCTCTATTTTTTTTTACTAAATGTGCTCTCCTATAAAATTTTGATTTTGTAGATGTCTTCTTTTGCTTTACTGCCATCAAAATAATTCGATTTTCAGTAGGTAGGTGTTCCTCATCTTTATCTAAGTATACTTTCATGGTATCTACTTATCTACATAATTATGTCGTGATGATTGCCGTCCCCGGAGAATATAATGGCATTCGCAAAAACACAACCTTTTCAGAACAAAATAAAAAGCGATTTTTGACGACTGTTTGCCAAGTACTGCTTGTAACTGGCAAGCAGTGCTTGTAACAGTGCCAAGTACTGCTTGTAACTGGCAAGCAGTCGACAAAAATCGGTTTTTATTTTGTTCTGAAAAAGTTGTGTTTTTGCGAATGCCATTATATTCTCTGGGGACGGCGATATATGGATCCAATAGGGTAGATACTTACAAGACACAGGCACTTTCGTCCTTCGTTCAGCATGAGCTATTTGGAGAATAACTGATGGATGCCGTGGTGATAAAATTAGCCAGTCAGCGAGGTTGGTAGCGGGGTTAACTATCTAGGTCCTAGAGTACGCCGGACGTCGCCGTAGATCTGCGTCGGGCGTATCATCAATACGTAGTATTAGTACCTATAGTCGACGCACTAACGCATCATCGGTTGGGTGTGTAAGGTTGAATGTTTTATTATCTACTTGTCCGTTCTGGCGTTATGCGATCGAGACGATGCGTAGCGCAGCTTCCGTCAGATGTGTGGCGACCCTAAGCATTGTCACTTTTTTAACAACAATACGCCGTATACGCCCCACCCGGTGATCACAAAAAAATAACGCAAATTAGGAAATTGCCCTTATATTTTGGTCCTTTAGAATTATTTTCGTATAGCTCGTGCCGACGTGAGAGAAGGAGGCTACAGGTATTGTGAACTCTAAATAAAACTGAAAAGAAAAAAACTCATCCAGTAGTCTAGAATTCTGTTAAGTAAAATTGGATAACTACACCATTGAATTAGTTTCATGATCAATACGGGCACACATAAAACAAATAATAAATTCTAATGCAAAACATAGCGACTTTAACGTCGGTAGGTATTCTTAACCATAATTTTAAAAACCAATCAACGCACCATTTACCTTCATAATTACTAACTAATATACCTATAATATTATAAATAGGAAAGACTTGTATTTTGTATGTAACGAATAAACTTAAAAACTACTGGACCGATTTCAAACATTCTTTTGCCGTTAGAAAGCTACGTTATCACTGAGTAACATAGGCTACGGGCGGAGCCCGTGAGGACACAGCTAGTATAATATTATAAAGAGGAAAGATTTATATTTTTGTATGTAATGAATAAACTTAAAAACTACTGGACCGATTTCAACAATTCTTTTGTCGTTAGAAAGCTACCTACATTATCACTGAGTAACATAGGCTACGGGCGGAGCCGTGAGGACACTGATAGTAAATTACTAATTATATTGTTGTGTAGGTAGAACTTGGCTCCACACTGCCAAGCATTGTTCACAAAATCACAACGTAGGTAGGTAGGTTGGTAAGTACATACCTACTCTGCAATCTTTTGAGGTTTCCCTTAGAGACGGATACAAAGACGTCTACATACATACGTACCTACATGTCACATACACTAAACTTGAGTAGATACAATTAATTAATTAATTCGTGAACATCAAAGCATTGTACTGGTCTTAATTATTTACGCCTAATACCTAAATACCTACGTCTTAATTAGAAATGTAGGGCATACAGAGATAAAGGAATCAAGGATTTTGTGCAGACGGTGGTAAATAATTCGAATTTCTGTATTATCAGTAAAGTCTATAAGATAAAGATAGTCCGATTAAAGAATATAACGTAATCTTTTTACTGATACCGATGTCCATTGAAGATTTACTAACTAATTCGATATAGCTTTTGCATCTAAATAGAGTGATGCATCAACAGTGCATCGTCGATGACATAATAATATTAGGAAGATGTCAAAAGATACTAGTTCAGTATTTCGTTAAGGGTCACATCGGCCCATTAGCTCAGTTGGTTAGAGCGTCGTGCTAATAACGCGAAGGTCGCGGGTTCGATCCCCTCATGGGCCAACATTCTCTTTTTGGATTATTCTTCTAAGTTTTCGTTTTTATTTCCCTAATAGCTTAAATGTACACATAATGAAAAGTTTGAACTTATTCAAACTGTTTTAATTTAATATTTCTGAAAACATAACATCCATTTATAATGCAGAATATAATTAAATAATTTCTGTTCTCTGTTAACACAAGGAAGAAATACACTAGAAATATATTGTGTTTTATCTATCCAAATATAATTATAATATTGAATTGACAATTCATCAATCTAGCGCACGTAGTCCACTGATAGATAAGACCGCTCCCAAACCCACGTAGATATGCCACACCAGTCCACCATAAGCTTCTAAAATATATTCTAATTAAGAATCAATAAGTACATAATTTTGTAAGTACCTGAACTTGGCCCTAATAATTAATTACACTGTAGGCGTCAGTTGTATTCGTACACACAAAAGGACATTAAACGCCATTTTAAGATAATTTTTCATCTCTTTTATCCATATAAGTAAAGTAAAAAGTTTAAAAAAATGTAGATGTAAAAAAGGATCGTTTGGAGATGCTGGGATTTGAACCCAGGACTTTCAGCATGCGAAGCAGACACTCTACCACTGAGTTACATCCCCGCTCATGTGACTGCTCGAAATTTCGAATAACTTTCTCAACTAATACTTCATTGAAAATTAGACAAAGCTTCGATCATTGATCGAAGTATACAATAATACTAATTATAATAACCAGACAAAATACTAATTTCAACGATTTGTACCGTTTGTAATTATTTAATGTATTGTACCTTCCGTGAACAATCGCGGAAGGTACAATACATTAAATAATTAATTTTCAAGATCAAACGCACTATGTTAAGGTAAAATTGTTACAATATGTTAGATATAAATTGAATACCTACAAAACTCAAAGCATTGAGGGAAAAAAATGCGGGTCCTTATAACAGTGAAGTTTTAGTGAAACTTTTAATTTTAATTCACCAAAACTAAGAGAGAAAAATGAATTGCACCTTGGATTTTCTAGGTTATACTGATTTCAGTTTAGTGTGCACAAAAACTGAAATTTTGCTATACTTTTTCTATTATTCTCATAGATTTTTTCATAAATTATTGTATAAAAATGTCATTCGTTATTTAAAACGCAAACGTTTATTAAGAAAAACTTTGCTAAATATTTCTCTCAGGCGTTTCATTTTTATATTGCAGGTTTTAGGAATGTCAGAACGGGAATTCATGGACCAGATGGGAGTATATTTCGTTGGATTTGTCTCACAGTATGGCTATGACAGAGTTCTATCAGTATTGGGTAGACACATGAGAGATTTCCTCAACGGCCTGGACAATCTTCACGAGTATTTGAAATTCAGTTATCCAAGAATGAGGGCACCTAGCTTTATATGTGAAAATGAGACAAGACAAGGATTGACGTTACATTATAGGTCAAAAAGAAGAGGATTTGTTTACTATGCTATGGGACAAATCAGGGAGGTAAGTGTTTTAGTCATAGAATAGATGTTTTAATTTTTTTATCATAAGCAAATAATTTTCTAATGATAGTAATGTAAAAAAAAAACTAAAATTAAAAAAAAG
Source organism: Amphipyra berbera (assembly GCA_910594945.2). NCBI lineage: Eukaryota > Metazoa > Arthropoda > Insecta > Lepidoptera > Noctuidae > Amphipyra > Amphipyra berbera. Next base: position 5,837,901 of record OU343144.1, on the reverse strand, counting down.
TCATTGGAGGCGCCGGGTATCGATCCCGGTACCTCTCGCATGCTAAGCGAGCGCTCTACCATCTGAGCTACGCCCCCGATACGTAAGTTGTTCAAATAGTTAATGATATTCTAATGATCAATATCATATTAAAATTAAAATTATTTGAGTTTAAGGTTAAAGTAAATACTAGGTATTAATTATTATAAAAACATAAACATTACTATCGTAATGCTGGGCAAGGGCCTCTTCTCAAAATGAGAAAGGTTTATGCCTTACTTATTATAAATTAAAAATATTATTAATTAACTACAATATAAATTATAAAAACGTCACCTTTTGGGCTTTTGTAACAAAATAGACGACCAATTCGTTTCTATGACTTGCCACTAGATGGCGCTATATTTAAAAAACATGCTGCGTAATAATAAATTATTCTTTTTTGTAATAATTTTTGTTTATTTTCAGGTAGCCCGCCATTTTTACCACAAAGAGATGCGAATAGAGTTATTAAGAGAAGAGTTACTATTCGACACAGTACACGTAACTTTTCAACTAACGTTTGACAATCGGGCATTCACGCTAGCTTCTTTAGCGATGACCAGAGAAGAAAAACATCTGCCAATCAGTGCGTCAGTGTTGTTTGAAATATTCCCTTTTTGTATGGTGTTTGGGTAAGTTATTCCACGGGTAAAAGTAACTTAACCTAACCTAAGCAATTTAAACCTCCATTATAGGTACAAAGACAATAATTATTGAAGGCTTACCTAAGCTTAGATTTTAGCCAATTAACATTTTAATTGAGATTTATAACGATCTTAGTAAATTCTGATAAGAATTATATAGGCTGTTAGCACAGAATAATACATAGCAAGTAGGTCCTCTCTATTGGTACATACTATGTTCCTATTGTTAGTTTAAATGTTATATTGCAGTGCCCTAACAGGGTGCAAGTTTTGGGACTTGTGTAATATTATGAAGTAGATATCTTTATACCACGTTTGCAATAAATAAAAAATAAAGTCATTGAGTCGTTGGAAACATCTATTTACACATACCTAGTTATTATTAAGTGTCCAAACAGGTACATATTATACTTAATAATAACAATAACACCTTAAAAAGCGGCCTTTTTCTTTGTTTCAGATCGGACATGGTAGTCAGAAGTATCGGCAACTCATTGATGGTAATATTACCAGATTTAGTTGGGAAGAAGATAACGAACTGGTTTGACCTGGTGCGACCGCTCATAGCCTTCAAATTCCAAACTGTAAGTAAAATATTTCAATAACTGAAATATACTTAATTGTTATAACTGAAATAGCTGGCAGCTTGAGTTTAATTTCCTCAAGCAAATTAATTTTCGGGCTGACTTATGTTCCTTCATCAAAGTACCTAAATGTCTATATGTACGTACCAAGACCATAGCCAGGAATTTTGTCCGGGAGGGGGGGGGGGGGCTGAACCTTGAAAAAAAAGAATTACTTACAATAAGGAGTGTATACATTTTAAAAGTAGGTAATTTAATTGTCTGAGGTTTCGGGGGGGGGGGTTGAAACTCCAAGCCCCCTTGCTACGGCCTTGCCTAAACCTAAAGGTGTGCTGCGCAAGTTGACTTCTTTAACCGACTTTCAAATAATTATGGCACTTGGACTAGCAAGTTTTATCAAACAATAGACATACTTAGATACCTATTTGAACAGTTGTAATTGAAATGCAGCGTAATTCCCTTTTAAGTTTCATATTATCTATACCTATAGGTATACTTAAATATTTTTCTCATACAATTTCCAACATTTAGTTAGGTACCTCTCGTTTACACCTAAAAACAAGTTGTGATGCAAGTTGTAAACAAATTGTGTAAAGGTCTTTCCAAAAGTAGTTACTTAGGTACTTGTTTTTAACACGTAATGAGCATGTATTGTATAAAATATTTAAAACAAGTGTTTTAAAGATTTACAAACATGTTTGCAACAAGATCGCAATTACTTACAAAGGTTTTTTTGAAAAAAATAACTGATCCCTAAATGTAGAATACGAGACGAGGGGTTAGAACACAGAGTTTGTTCCAAAAAGAGTCGTAAGCAACCTAAACTTTATTATCCCTTACGCCCTTTAGACTCCAAGGTATATAGGTAGATATATTGTCGTTGCTTCAAACATTTCCTTACAACACAGATCCTGAACCGCACGAATAATATCTTCGAGCTGGTGACGGTGGAAGCTGTAATGCATGAGAAGGGTGCTGATAAGCGGAACGAGCTGCTGCGACTGTCTGATGAGACGGAGGCGGCTACGGATAAGAACCTGAGGCTTAAAGGTAATGGTGGCATAGTGCTTAAGATTAGACAGAATTTGCCAAATATTGCCATTTTATAAAAAAAAAAGATAAAAGACGAGACAGAAAATCGATTAAAATAAAAAATAAAGATCTGCTTGTTCAAAATTAACTTTTTTGGATTTCGTAACGTGACCCTAGGACGGCTAGGACTAAGTTAAAGAGTATATTTTACTTTATTAGACAGAGATTTCTGTAATACGTTATTTAAATAATCAAGTAAACTAAAAGCTCAAAGTTAAAAGCTAAAAATATTTTTTCAACAAATATTTTTACAAACATACTTACTTAGGTACATACCCATACCTTACCTACATATTGCCTATAATCGTCAAATATGTACAAACAAAAAAATATATCTTCCGCCTTCACAAAATGAACTATCCATTGATCTGAAAACCAATAACTGGTTCCCAATGCTCATCACATTGCGAATCTTTTTCAATCTGACAGTTAAACAAACCGGACTCGAACCCTTGTCATTCTATGTAACAGCTTCTTAATTAAATTTACTTCGATAGCCTAATACAAAGATTTCGAACCGCGATCTTATGAAACATTTCATGAAACATTTTCCTACTGCAAATACAGGGTGCTACTAATATACAGGGTGCTACTAATATACAGGTTGCTACTAATATACAGGGTGCTACTAATATACAGGATGCTACTAATATACAGGGTGGTTTCAAAATTCGTATAATTACTTATAATCGTATAGGTACATAACCTACTGGGATTAAACCAGCATACGATTATTTTTTATCTAACAATAAAATAATTATTAAGGTACACGTACTAAGGTACACGCATAGGCATTTAGGCCTAGATATGTAAGTTATAGCATAAAATATGTAAGGTAGTAAGGTAGGTAGTAATACTCTAACATTAAATTAAAAAATAGGTTTTATACCTTACTAAATGGTTTTCTCTACTCCACAAATAATTAAAAAACTTGTAAAACAAATGAAAATTTATATCATTCATCAATAACAAGCAAAATTAGTCGGGAACTAGGCTATCTCTTGTGACAGTCAACTTTTATTCCACCTAACTAAATTGTTTTGATAGACACTGGCTCTACCAGACAATATTCAACATTATACACTTAGAAATAGGTCTTAGTTTTGTTGAAGATCTTTTTCCAGAACAGCAAAGCGTGATTATTATTTATGAGCGATCGGTTTTAGTTTTAACGTAATCTGGTTCCGACCACTATGAAGTGCAGACAGCTGTATTTTACACAAATAATAATTATGAAATGAGGGCAGCTAAAATTTGTCCCACGTTGAGCGCCAATTTACATGGTACTGGAGTTTTATAATAATAACTAATAAATCGAAGTGGATCCAAACTTGTAGTAGAAAAAAACCACATTCATGGCAAAAATCTGTATAATATCCTATCAAATTGTACAGATAATCTCGCTACAAGAAACATCTTAACAGTCATCCAGATATCCAAAATGCACAAATAATTTTGGACACTTACTCGACAAACAAAACAACAGTTAAATTAAATGTAACAGTCTATTAGGACACCCATGTTTAGCTATGGATGTCTTTGGGCTTGAACTAACCAAAACAAAATTGGTTATTCGTTCACACATATTTGGTAAAATGTTCCAGGCATGCCACCAAAGAAGCGCTATGCATATGACGGAAGACGTTTACCTGACGTTATAAATTTACAACTCAAAGGTGAAGACAAACTCACAAAGTTTGACTGTAAACAACATAGCCTGGGCACTTGTCAATGGTGACGATTCTGTTGCGCACCATCTTAACTTAACTAAAAATATTGCTATCTTTTACTAACAGGCAAAACAAGAAAAAGACGGAACATTTGAAGAGCTGTCAAACTAGTTTACTTGTTGAATCACCGTGTTTTTAGGCAGCTTATGCTGTGTCGTCTAAATCTGTTTGGAAATTTTAGTTCAACCTCTGACAGCTCTAAAATTCTTCCACCTCTTTCATGTTTTATCTGCAAGTAAAGGATAGCAATATTTTTAGTTAAGTTTAGTCAGTGCTCAACAGATTCGGGGTCATATGAGATATGGCACGTTTAGTTTTTCATGCAATAAAAGATGTAAATACAATATTATCTTTAGACTTGTGTGACGCACAATGTTTCTAGGAATATTCACCAAGTTCACTGTTTAGCTCTTAATAATTTATTTCTTACTTAGAAAGCACTATTTTATCACTTTATAAGTTCCTTTTATCAACACTTTGGTTGCTTTCAAAAACTTTGTCGAAATCTATTTTTAGACCCTAATTTATTTCGACAAATATTTGGATACTCGAGGAGGGTTTCTGCAAACCCACATCGTGGTACTTCTCACACTGAATATTAAGTGGGATACTTTAAGGAGAGCTTTGAGTACCTACATGTATACTTAAAGTATACCTACTCTCAACAAAATTTTGTTGTGTGAGCTTCTTGAGGACGATATCTATATTTGTGTATAATGGTTTTGTGTTATAATTATATATTTCATATTCGGCGTCAATATAAGATCCCTAGCTTTTTTCCCGTATAAAGAAGACGTGTACATATGTTTTTGCCCTTATCATCACTTTCACACGTTCGTGCATCTTCTTCATCATCGTAATACAAAAACTATAATTCTAAAAACTGCGATATTATCCAGGACAAATGATCTACATGGACAACTGGCGGATGATGATGTACTTGGGCACACCTGTGATGCCCGACTTAGCTGCTCTAGTATCTACTGGACTGTACATCAACGATCTATCAATGCATGACTTTAGCAGGTAAACAATTTATCTTAACTCTGAATAGTAATTCAGGTCACATTATAATGAAAACCACTATTTACTAATTAATAACCAACACACTTTGATAGCAAAGCAGATTCAGAAAACAAATGCGACAATCCAAAAGTTCTTGCTGCAGCTTAAATACCAAAGATTTTTTTCTTAAACACTATCCCACTATTCCAGAGACCTAATGTTAGCTGGAACACAACAATCCGTGGAGTTGAAGCTAGCACTAGATCAGGAGCAACAGAAAAGTAAAAAGTTAGAAGAGTCAATGAGGAAACTGGACGAAGAAATGAAGAGGACTGACGAGTTGCTTTATCAGATGATACCGAAACAAGTGGCTGACAGATTGCGGAATGGAGAGAACCCCATAGACACGTGTGAGGTGAGTTACATACTGATACCAAACTGTAAATATCTTCCTGCAGGGCAAGGACCTCTTTTTATACGGAGAAGAAACGAGCATTATTCACCACGTTTGCTCATTGCGTGTTAATGGTTTCCGACCATTAGGTCCAGGGTCCCTAGACAAAATCCCTTTTCCTCAGACGGTAATGCTTGCGGAAAGATCAAAATGTATGTAAATGACATTTGCTCGACAGACGTCACGTGACTGCTACTAAATTGGTGAACACCAATTTAGTATAGACTATATAGTATAGTAGACTACACTAATCTATGGTGAAGCACAACATCGTAAGGGAACCCTTACGATGTTGTGCTTCACCATAGATTAGTGTAGTCTTGTATTAACTTAGAAAGTACACATGGCATTGGAAAACTCGCATTGGTACATTCCATGTTTGGAAGCCGCAACCTTGTGAGACTCTGTAAACCTCCAGGGTGCCCTAATGACACTCTTTTATCGTTTTAGATAATATAATCTTTTGTGAATGATTTGTTTATCAAACGTTCAGTATACCGTGCTCATTGTATTGTATCTCACAATATAGCACACAGTTACTGACTGGTTTGTTTTTTGTGAAAGGGAAAGCACTCTTTCTAGCTTTTATATCAGAACTCAGAACGCTTGATCATATAATTATGTAGGTACTATACTTTGACCACTTTGTCTTTCTAATCTAATATCAACGGTAGTTGTTACGAGTATTTTTTACATTTTGTCACTGTACCAGAGATTTACTCGGCTAGATTTGATATTTCATCTTTTCATTCATCATTTTCAAAACAGAATATATCCATGCCTCAAACATATTCCCACAGGCCCTTCAGTAAACAGTAAACCAATATAGGAAAGATCAGAGACTTAGTAGTACGGCAAGAGGCGATCGATCACCAAATCCGGACTGGTATCATTTTGAATAAAGCTCTGTGGCCTTTGGAATTTGCATAATAAATTATGTTTGCATCTACTCAGAGTTTGGTATAAAACAAAATGTTGTTTTATATTTAATTAGTATTTTTATTGGACATGTACTCACGATAAAAAGAGAATTACAGGTGAAGCAGGTAATACAGAGTTAATAAATAATTGTATAAATAAGAGCAAAAAGGATATTTACTAAGATAATAATAGAAAGAGTTACCCAAATATTTGTGCCAAGAATTTCCTGGAAACTTTTCCGATAATATTTTCTCCGAACAAGTTAATTTTTGTTTCCCAACGCCATTGTTATTCAGTCACATATATGATAAAATATAAATCACATTACTTAATTTAATGCTTGTCTATCATATTGAGAAGTCACACGTGCCGAATTTTTCCTTGTACACTGCTCGCATACGAAATACTTTCTACGTACCATTTCCGCACACAATATAACATTTATTTGATTATGTACAGGTAAAATGAGTAGTAGCTATTTGGACTTGTCGTGTGCTAACCATTAAATGGCAATCATGGTTTAAAGAAGGCTTGCAATGAAATTCAGTAGTTATAAAAAAAAGTTACGAATATTTAAAGAAAATTCTCATGTTTAAATTAAAATTAGATCAGTACAGAATACCTACAACAAAATCTATTGTTCCCACATTAATGATTTCAAAAATCTTAGAATTATCTATACTATAATAATATGATAAAGAGAAAAGATTTGTATTTTTGTATGTAACGAATAAACTTAAAAACGACTGGACCGATTTCAAAAATTATTTTGCCGTTAGAAAGCTACATTATCACTGAATAACATAGGCTATATTTATTACTGGAATAAAACTTCTTACGCGGGCGGAGCCGTGAGGACACAGCTAGTGGATGATATAATGGGCACTCCGAAATAAAACAACATTCTCGAAATACAGATTATATGTATAATTGCCACATGATATGCGTTGGGAAAAAAGCATTTGAATTAGAACGGATGGAAAAAGTACAAAATTAAGTAAAAAAAAATCAAGTAAAAAATTATTTTTTTCCTAAAACATTTCGTGTGGCACTTGACAGTTTTTAAATTAATTGACAAAATTGTGACAGCATATCATTTTTCACGCGTCTGTGTAGGATGATTTTAAGTTTTCATTTATCACAGTCATCACAGCGTTATCTACTCACAATTATACGTACCTACGCCTTTGTGAATTTTCATTAGATAGGTACTTTTTATTGTACCCGAGTTGTCCCTCAGTACCTTCTAATTTACCATTCATTTCTGTTCTTGAAATTAACACAGACCAGTGTGGTTATGTTCGCTATGGCCACCTATTGGCATAACAAGTAATCATAATAAAATTGTATCTCATACTGAAGGTTTCACGTAGGTATATTATTTCGATGAGTTGATAAATTACGTCCACTCTTAATCACAAAGAAATAAAATCACCTATTTGGGTTATGTTACATACTTGAAATACAAAAGAAAATTCCTCATTTCTCATTCTCAGTACTTGAAGAAAAAGATTTAAAAAATACATTTAAACAATTCTTATTTATGAAGAGGTGTGTCCTTCAAATAAGATCAGAACGTTCCTCACAAAATGTTGAAGGTAATGCGATGAAAGCAAGAATTCTGTGAGAACGCTGTTCACTTTTTTAGCTCTGATATTACGTTTTGATACGAAGAATTTATCTATTGTTGTTTCTTTCTTAGTACTAATATGAAATAACTTTATTTTATGATTATTACGTAGATCTACTAACTTGATACCGGTAAAACGGGGCTATTTGAAATTCTGGAACGTACTTCTTAAACATATTTTACATATTTACCATTTCAATGAAATTGTATATTTATTATTATAAAAATAAATATTAAAAATGAAATTATTCATATAAGTTAGTTAAAATATATATCGAAAAATCTTCTGTACCTCGTTCGTTCCAATTAACCGCATGAATTTCAAATAGCCCCGTTTTACGGTAATACTAACTTGGATGGGCTTGGATCAATGACGGTGTAGGGCACAAATAGTATATGTACTGACGTTCGCCTAAAAAAAAATTACTTAGGCCCGACTTTACCGATGTCAGATTGCGTTAATCCGAGGAATACATTTGACGTTTTGACAGATTTTCTATACAGAACCTGTCAAAACTTCAAACTTATTTCTAGGATAAATAAATAAATAAATAAAATTTGTTTATTGACACAAAATACAGGTGTTACAACTTATTTGAAGCCCTGGCTCCTGAGCTAGGTAGCAACCTGTGTTACAGGAGCCAGTGTCTTCGCCCATTAGTGGTACATTTAGTAACATTTATGCAGTGCAATGAATAAAAAAAATAGGATAAAAGATTTCCGAAGCAGGTAAAAATGCCCTTAGTGGTTTTGTCATAGGATTGTGCCTCACCGCGCATCGAACTCATTGGCTGTACAGATCTAAGGGGAACACTTTCCAACAATTGACTTCTTTGAGGCGTTAATGTAAGTAATAAATATTTATTACGAGTTACTACTATTTGTGAGGGCCTATATAATATTGAACATTAATACATACGAATTTAGATCATAGTATAGCAGTGTGGGTGGTGTGACCGCCGGACTGTCAAGTCATAGGTTTCGGGATCGAACCCAAGGCACACACCTCGGACTTTTTGGATTCATGTGCGTATTGTATAATTATCACGTGCTTAAAAACGGTGAAGGAAAACATCGTGAGGAAACCGACATGCCTGAGAAATATTTCTCGACGGCATGTGAAGTCAAGTCAGAAGCCCATAGATGGCATAAACTATAACACCAGGTTAGTCACTAACCACACGAAAAGAAGAAGATCATAGTAATTGTAAAACTTTTAATTCTAACCACAATATTGACAGCAAAGACAGATTGTATTATTTATCATTTGAAAAGACATAAGTATCCATAGAATTTCTTACCGGCTCTTCTCTCTATGATCAACTTCTTGAAACCGTGCAATTAAATTCATGAAGTTTCTTATGTGCTTGTAATTATGCCTATCTACACAAATAAATAAAATTGAAGTGTCTGTTTGAAAACTCAAAATAAAGGCTTTTTACTAAATGCATAAGTAGATACGGTACATATAACAAAATAACATTTTTTTAAATTTTCATCTGTCTATCTGTTTGTTCCTACTAATCTCCGAAACAGCTGGAACGACTTTGACGAGACTTTCCCTTTTTTTTGTTCTTTTTTTATCCTGGAGAATTGCACACGCATACTGCACTACCACGGGGAGATAGTGCAGTTATGTGGGACTCAAACCCACTAAAACTCCACGGTGTCCTCCTCTGCCGCTTATGGCGGGAACACGGGCACGCGTAAGCACTCATCCGCGAACCCGCCGCACGAGAGTTTTCCTGGCAGATAACTGATGGTATAAGGAGTAACTAAGGCTACTTTTATTTTAGAAAAAGAAAAATAATTAGGATGCCGCGCAAAAAAAAATTAAACCTATCCGACTTCTACGTAGACGAAGTCGCGGGCACAGTTGTTTGAAAGAAAAATCTTTTAAATTTGAACTTTTTTATACCCTTAATTAAAATCTCATGCTGCGGTGTTTTAATTTTAATATAAAGTGCAGTAAATAAAACTTATGAATATTAATGTTGAAGATAGTTTAAGCTTTAGCATTAAATAGTGGTTTTAACGGATTATACGGAGCCATAGCATCAGCGGGTAGTTCTTGTTATTGTAAAAGTATAAATTGATTAAGTATGGTACTGGTTATCGCAGACTTGTATTGCTTTGCTGATCTGGAACGCGGTAAGCGTTCCTTCTTACATAGATCTATTTAGCAGTTTATTAGCAAGTTTCAGCACCATAAAAATCGTATTCCATTGCATAGTATTTTAAGTCCAATTATAGTTACTTATCTTCAAAACGTCTCACATCGCATAATTCTTTCATGCTTTCGTTTCGTTTCACGCTATAATACCAACAAAAGTAATACTAATACCACAGTCTGCCCATATTACATAGTCTACATAAACGGTGTAAAAAGACCCTTAACGAAGCCGAAATACACTTATTCTCCACGTCATTGCGAACATTTGTTTGTTCTGGACTATGCCTGAGAACCTTCTAGTTACGGAGATATTGGAGGTCAAAGTTCCAACTTTTTCACAACTTTTTTTTAAATACTACTTTCGAAGGTTGCAAATGTACTTGAAATACCTCCATTACCCGTTTACTACTCATTGCATCTATCAGCACAGTGTTTTGAGTGCGTTACAATTAGCTTTACAGGAAAACGAAATTATACACCCAAAAAAAATAGTTATTTGTGCAACAAGAGAGCAAAGTCGTTTTTTGCTCCGAATGCTGATTTTGAATCCTGAGCAAGCGAAGGATTCAACGATTGAATCACGAGCGTAGCGAGTGATTCTAAAGTTGAATCCTGAGTATGGCGAGGGATTCAAAGGCACGAGATGCAAAAAACTTTGCTCTCGTGTAACACACATAACTTTTCACTGCAGCAGCGAGAACACTTTAGGAGATAAAATAATAAACAGGAATATATTGAAATAACTATTTATTGTGAATCAAAATAATGTAAAATTTTAAAATCTAATTTAAATTAATATTTTCAATTTTTTTGAAATTTTAATAGTTTTGCGTGTTTCAATATGCACGTTATGTTTTGTTTTTAAAGTAGCTTTCAACATTGAGTAAATACTCCACATTGTAGATGATCGCCTCGTCTGTGATAAATCTAAAAAATAAGATAGCAACACCGTCTCCGAAAAACTGCTTGCGCCCTTTGTAAGTCTCCATGGCCTCCATGCTCCATTCATTGAAGACATGATATGCTTTCAGATATTTCTCGCGAGACTTCTCAGGTAGGAAACTTAATTCTGCATTAATAACTTGTTGTTTTAACTCTTCCGGTGTTAAAATACTGTTCTCGTCGCTAGTTTCACTCATATTTTACGATTATTTTAATATTTTTTAACTTATTCAACTCTTTACGCCAGCCACGAAATTTTATTCCCGCTCTTATATTTAAATTAAGGCGTGTTCGGAAATAGCACCCATGATATTTTATTATTCAAAATATATTACGTAACATTATTGAAACTAGAAATAAATATTTACAGGTTAAATATCAGTTTTATTTGCAGTAAATACTTATTTTCGTTTAAATACAACAATAAGTTAAAAATTCAATAAATTACATTAAAAGACATAATTATCTTTTTGCAAAATTTCTTTAGTTAGTACCTACGAAATCCCGAACGTATTTGTCTTTGAGGTCGAATTCAAAATCGGAACTTCGAAAAGGCTGGTCTTTGTCTCTCTCTCTTTCTAATGGCGGGAAAGAGATAGAGTGTGAATGTTTCGAATTGTATGATTAACCCAAGGCTGAATAAGACATTCGCGGCTTTCTGAAAAAAAAAATTAAAAAGTTACTTGGTCTCACTCAGTGAGCAAAATCGCATTTTGCTCACTGATTTCAGGCAGCAAAACCTACATGTTTGAGCTATTGAAGTGAAAAAGTCATTTCCCAGCGATAATTTTTGCGTAGGGTTACTTAGTTTGATGTACTGAATGCATGGTTGACGGCTTGGTGAAGGGTCTTTTTTACACCTTGTATACCTACTCCTTACTACTCATCTTCATTGTTCTCTCACTATTCTAAATCATAGTACTGTATCCACTGAAATTGTTAAAGATATTATTTTTGAAAGAGTAACCATGGAGTTTCTTGCCGGCTCTTCTCCATAGGAAACGACTAATTGGAACCGTGCATCTAAATTCGACTTTTCATAAGCACCTGTATTGGTTTATTTTATTTTTTTTATTTGATTTGATTACATGCTACATAAAATCAATTAGGATAAAAGGTTTATATAATAAATTATATAAAACTGCCTCGTTGGTCTAGTGGTGGCAAGCGCGACTGCTGATCGTGAGGTCTTGGGTTCGATCCCCAGGTCGGGCAACGTGTTATTGGGATTTTCCATTAGGAATTTCTCAGTAGCAGCTCGGAGTCTGGATATGTGCCCGGTTTATGGCAATAGGCTCGCCTCCTATTACATGAGACTTAAACCTAACTGGCGAAACGAGGGTGTACTGAAACACCTCTGCCGAAATCTTCCTCTTGAATCACTCTATCTATTAAAAAAAACCGCATCAAAATCCGTTGCGTAGTTTTAAAGATCTAAGCATACAAAGGAACAGACACAACGGGAGCGACTTTGTTTTATACTTTTTAAAGAAGATAATAAATAAAAAAATAGATTTTTTATCAACAAGTCGTAATTCCATCAACACGTGACCTCGCCCTCTTCTTATTTTATCCGCTGTACCGCTAGCCATACAAATCCCGTACAAACATCAGTTCGTGTCGCCAGCCTCACAGATGAGATAAACGATAACACTAACGATTATGGAGTTTACTCATTTATGGAATAGAAAGGCTTCAAAATTTAGGATTTAGTATAAACTAGTATTAGAACTATTAGAATTGTTTGTTTAATACTTATCATAATGAATTGAAAAAAAAACAGATGCGTAGCCACTCTTTTTTGGACTGAAATCTGATTGGAACTATGTAGACCTTTTGATCCTATCGTGTTTTACTCCGGCTTCTCAGTAGTAACCCTATTTGTCAAAAAGAACAAAGTACTTACCTACTACCTGTCTAGATAATTAGGGTCAGTTGCACCAACTAGGTAACTATAATTGTTAACTTGACAGATTTAAATATGTCAAATTTGTACTGATCTGACAGATATTTTGATATGGTTACGGTTATAGTTAGTTGGTGCAACTCAGCCTTAGTATCTATACTATTTGATACTTTTTTGTTTATTAGTAGGAGCATCCCGCACAACCAGTGTCTTCATGTTATAGATGGTCCGTTTCTGATATCACAAGAAACGACTAGGTACCGTCTTTGAACACGCATTGTTTAGGGCAGCCAGATTCTCGATCATTATAATGCTTTGCGTATATAGGCACTTCAGGTAGATGCTAGAGCCTAGAATACCTAAAGTATGAAAGCCTCTTTAGAAGTCATAAAAAGACGAATGTCATCAGACCTACAACCTACAATATAGGTATTGCAGATTCGATGTCTTTATACAATATAATAATGTGGATGAATCTTTAGTAAAGATTCTTTACAAAGTACACGGAGCGCAAAGCTTTACAGACTCTTATTAATAATGGTGCTAGCAGCAGTAGCAACATTAATCATCTTGAATATTGTCGCGAATTCTATTCTACGTTGTAGACCAAGATATGTGAAAGTCATGTATTTATTAATACATGACTTCACATTTACATTTTCGTACTAGCTGCCCGGACAGACTTCGTTCTGTCAAAAGTTATTGGCCTGTAGTGGGAAAAGAAAAGTGTTGTTTTTACTATTTTCCACGCAATTTTTGTTTTTTCTCTCCATAAGAACCTTCCTTATGCCTTAAGAAATATATAAAAATAATAATTGGCGAATTGGTCGAGCCGTTCTCTAGTTTTGCGCTTAGCAACACATTTGGCGATTCATTTTTATTTATATAGACAGATAACAGCAGTGATAACCTTGTGGTGTGACCGTCGGTCTGGCATGTCATAGGTGTCGAGTTCGAACCCAAGGCACGCACCTCTGACTTTTCAGATTCATAATTATGCGTATTGTATAATTATCACTTGCTTAAAAACGGTGAAGGAAAACATCGTGCGGAAACGCATGCCTGACAGATATTTCTCGATGGCATGTGAAGCGAAGTCAGAGGCGTCATGGGCGGCATAAACTCTTGACACCAGGTTAGTCAGTAACCACACGAAAAGAAGATTAAGAATAAATAATTACATTTTCTTTGAAACATGGGGCGTTCAGTTTTGTTTTTATATACTTCCACAGTAATCTACAAGGTTAGTCGTAAAGGGGGTACTAAACCGAAAGGGTGTTAAAGTACCCATAATAATTGATAACTTTTGTTCTACAACTTTCCCCAAAAGTCAATAGTTCAAGAGAAATAGCTGTTCAAAGATTTCATAAAAAATACGCTAAATTCTATCTACCCTCAGCTATGATCAGACGTGTTTACATTTTACGTCATATTTCGGGTCACGGATTAGAAACTCAATTTTCTGAATTCATAACAAAAGCAGGGATGAAGAATTTTTGAAAAAACTAAAATAAAAATATTATTTCATGGAAAAAAATTAATCGAATTTTAAAATTTTAACACTTTCTTTAAAACAACCATCAGTGATACATTAAGTGGCCTACGGCTTAGTACCCCCTTTACGACTAACCTTGTATAAGTACAAAATACCTCAGATATATTTCTGTGTTCGCAACGAATAACTTCTTGCTTCATATTAATTAATTATATTAATCGTTCCATCTTTTGACCTTCTGCTAGGAGCCTTTATTACTCGGCGTCAACACCTATATTAATACGATCGTTTAACTCGATTATCAATGTCTCAGGTTATATCATAATAATAACTTTGATCTACAATCGCAGATGTTCGACAGCGTATCGATCCTGTTCTCCGATGTGGTGACTTTCACGGAGATCTGTTCCCGCATCACTCCTATGGAGGTGGTCTCCATGCTCAACGCCATGTACTCCATATTTGATACTCTAACTGAGAGGAACCGGGTGTATAAGGTATGTGAAATTTTATTAAAGACGTTACAGCTTCTATTGTTAATTCATTAATAATTGTTATTCTCTTTCTTTCCCCTTCATTTGTCTAATCCTTGTATTAAATAAATAACTATATAATGTCCAGAATCTCAATATTGATAGCGTAATTGGTCTCTTCAGGGAGAAGCTTGGTGATATGTAACACAGGTTTCACCAGTCTCTATTTAAGATGTTTTAATTACTGTGACTCCGTAATGTGATGATGCGAAAATAAACATAAACAATTGTAGTCTTGTGTGCGTTTATTTCGTGCTGAGATTCCATTACAGCAATAGATAATTTAATCAAAATGGCACGATATAAACATCTAACGCATTCTTTACAGATTCATTGATATGAAAATATGATCAACTTTCTCCCAAATTGCTTAGATAATAGAAATATGTCGTGTCTTTTAGACGGATTTATATTGAAAAATGCCTAATTTTAATATAATTTGAATATTAGCCACTGATTTGACGGTGTTTCTAATCTAGACGTCTAAAAAATTCTAGGTAGAAACAATAGGCGATGCCTACATGGTGGTATCAGGGGCTCCAGAGAAAGAAGACAATCATGCTGAGAAAGTTTGTGACATGGCGCTCGATATGGTGGACGCCATAACTGATCTAAAGGATCCTAGCACAGGTAATGATTATGGTTATATTATTATTTATACTTCCGAAATTGATGTGCTAAAGGCTACCACATGATCGTACAAAACATAATTTGCGCTAACCGTCTTTTTCGTCATCTTCCGTTGAGCAATTTTACGAAGAACTAGAAGACAAGTAAGAAGAGTACTGAAATCTTTTATTTTTTTCCAATTTTCCTCTGAAGGTAAATTAATATTTATAAATAGCCACAACACAGGCCGCATATAAATAACACCAAAACGAGCTCTTAAACTACTTTTTTGAGATAAAAGACTCTTCAATATAGTTCCTACAAGAAATCTAAATATTTCTAACCAAAGTCATAGATTGCCGTTTCAAAAAAAGTCCTTTTCTGTTTCACTGGCTTTTCTTATTACAACTTCATGATTATTTTGTTAAATTTCCAGGGTCCCACTTATCAATCAGAGTGGGAGTTCACTCCGGTGCAGTAGTAGCCGGTATCGTCGGCCTCAAGATGCCTCGGTACTGTCTCTTCGGGGACTCAGTCAACACAGCTTCAAGAATGGAGTCTACTTCTGAAGCTATGAGGATACACATCTCACAGACCACACAGGAGCTGCTGTCGCCATCTTATATGGTTACTGAGAGGGGAGAGATACAGGTTAAAGGGAAAGGTAAGGATAATATTAGTTTTTTTATAGTTCATAGATCACGGATTTGGAGACTATGGTATCTAGAGATTTCTGTTTAGACATGTCACGACATAAAAATTGATCTAGGAAACTTTGGCAAGGTAGAATTTAGAAAGAAAAGTTCTCGTTAATCTGTCATCCTACTAACGGGATAACATCATTATGATTTCAAAATATACGTGTGTATCATACATTTAACTCTGAGAGATACTGTGATCATTTAACTGGTTGAAAATGTGCATTGTTTCTCATAAGACAAAACAAACCGTTGCAGGTGCAATGAAAACATATTGGCTGGAAGGGCGCGAATCCCGTCCATCACTAACAAAAGTCATATCTCCACAACTGACTCCTGGCACAGAACTAGAATGGGAAAGAGCCGCTGACGCTAGAGACAGCATCGCAGAACATTCAGCCCAACAAATGAACATTAAAGAAGCTCAAAATTCTGGAAGAATCCAGAATTCTGACAACCATCTTCCAAACGCAGTTAATTCTGGACCAAACTCTATAGTGAACAGTCCAGGAAATTTGATGACGGTACAGAGTACGGCGATTGTGAGGAGCGGTCAAGTGCCGAATGCTCCCACGACGACGATGACGTCACCGGCGGAAGAGAGACGGATGTACTCCCCGGTCACCTTTCAAGATGTAGCTAGGAGGAGTATAGCTAATTCACCCAATAGGACCGAGAGGGAACGAGGTAAGGTAAAGATTGATTAGATGTATCAGATAGTAACATAGTAACATCATGAATACTACTAAAATTGTGTTATGTAATAGAATCAAGATCAAATTCTACAAGCGTAGCGGGGATGTGGACTGACCCTGAATCCGTGGACCCACCGAGAACTATAGACAGCCTCAACTCTTCACTCTGGTAATTACAAATATAATTCAATAAAAAACACATACTATCCAAAAATCTAGAAAATTTGAACAAATTCCTTTCTCTCATCCACTATTGACTTTTCTGACCATCTTTTAACGACTTTCTTTAATGCCTGGCAGCCTTGTTATAAAATCAACATGATCTTAAGTTACAGTTCGACGTCCCCTTGCAGAGTTGGGACTGCGCCAGAGCCCAAGGACCGAGACACTGACAATATGATCGACACAGTAAGTTAATACTAATATTTATTGCTATGAAAAATATTATACTAATCTAGATCTGTTTTTAAGAGCATTACTGTACTTGCATTCTTCTTTTGGTGTCCAATAAAGAGCATAAATAAACAAATACAATATAAATAAATACATTAATATTATTTTTAAAACAAACGCTAGAGAAGAATTACAAGCAGAACATTTGGTACCTACCTAATAATAATACGTCACGAAGGTGTAATGTTGTAAGAGCCAATTTAATCCTAGATAATACTGATAAAATATTATATTTTTCAGTGGCATGATCACATTATTTTGTGCTTTAAAATCTAACAAAACGTATGAGTATATTAAATTGCTACTGGTGATGAATTCCAATGATTTCTTTCTTTCTTAATCTGAAATTGCTTTAACATTTCGGTGGCGGGTCAATAATTATTCGGTGGTGGTTTTAAAGATTATTTTTACCCAGCCGAATGAATATCACATAGTTGGACCGCTGGAATGTTCTAGATATCGTTAACTAGTCCTCGGCTAACGTTTGGGTGCTTCACGCTAATCCAACAGTGCGTCGCGCGCATTTCTCCTGCTCGCTCTGCTCCGCCTGCCATCGGGGATTCCTACTCTACGCTCAGACCTGAAACCGCGTCTTCGATTACGGCCAAACATAGTGGGGATGAAATAGGTAAGTAGGTTCTTATAAAAAATAAACATGAACAAGTCAAAAAGTCAGTCAGTCAATTAAATCAGTATCTTAAATCCTTTTCATGCAGTTCATTAACAGATAAAGTGTATATCATGCAAGGTTCTCTGACACAATACTGGTAAATTATAAAATCATCCATGTATACAAAATTATCTACCTTACAAGTTTTGAAAACCTTTATCTTTTCAAACTTAGCTTTAAGACATTCGATAAATTCTAGTGAATATAATTATTTTAATTATCTGAAATATTAAGATTTCCGTTACCATATTAATGTTAAATTCATACTACAATGTAGAACGGTATTTGATGATAGGCTTTTTCAAAATCTACAACTTAAACAAATATTTTTCTCCAGAAACAGATACAGAATATCAGGACGCCCACAATGATATGAACCAAGTACCACACATATGCACCCAAGAATCCATTGAAAACCATCCTAAAGTTGGTAAAGTTGGTAGATTTAAGGCGCGAATAGCCCCCGGACACAACAAAACATGTTCGATGCATAAACAAGTATCCAAGGATTCTATAAAAGAGAAACAACAGCTCCAACAAGGAAATGTCCATCCACATGGTCATCATCACACAAAAAATGTGAATCATCATCAGTGCTGTGGAGCGTTCGGAAACCCTCATGTTAGACATAAAAATAATTCAAGTTGTCATCTTATTTAAAAATTAAATAGTTTTTTAATTCACCTGTTTCACCCTCTGATAACTAAATATCCACGCACGATTGTAGTTCATAAAATTCTCTTAATTAAAATTTCTGTTTGTTTAGCCGGTTTAAAATCGATTTTGTTATTATTTATTTATTTCGTTATTATTGATTCTATATTTTTTGTGTGAATCTGGAAATCAGTTCTTAGTCTTTTATTCAGAAAAGGTTGTAAAATTATTGTTATGTCTATCGTAATTCATAAAATTGCATATCCATGTTGTCAACAGAGGGTATAACGGGCTCCTAGTGTATATCAAAACCAGAATTGTTGATATCAGTATTTTTATCAGAATAATTCTATTAACTATCTCGGCCTAACGCATCGTTTTAAAAAACCTATTTACAAATTCACTCTAGTCCATAAAACAGTTTTTATATTACGAAATATTACTAATAGTTGTAAAAGATATATTATTATATGATTGTACTTAATAATTTTGTAGGTAACTCATGAAATTTTTCATTAGAGCAAATTGAATTCGTCTCCACCATTTTTTGTATAACAGAGAAAAAAAACATAAATGAATACTATGGGCTCAAAAATTGGTGGAACATTTTATATCGTTAAAAATAATTAACTTTTTTATTATTTAATAGATCTCAGACGAATACATCCCAAAAAGAATTCCAAAGATTACTATTATGAAAGAAAAAATCAAGTAATGAGCTTTACAAGATGACAATAGAAACTAAACATAAATTAAAAAAATATAATATCAAAATATTTGACGTCGTTTGACGGCGGTTTTGAAGTAAGACAACTCTATAGATAATTTACCATAAACGTATTAATGATAGAATATATTTTCTTGTACACGAAGCAAAGACGATATTTTTATTGTACCTATATTGTAGATAGGATGTTACTTAGTAACTTCAAAAGGTCTATTCAGATCGTCTTTTTTAGAATTTAAAGGGCGTAGCAGGCAGTCCTTCTATTTGTCATTATCGTGTGCTCTCGATTAAAGGTTTAAGTATCATTAAACACACTTCTGTAAATGTATTTTGTAGTCACAGTTATTTAAAATTCCTTTAGTCGTATCTGCTTCCATACAGATATGCCCAAGGGTTATTTCAAGACATGGTCTTTGGCGACCCCGAAATGATGCTTCTTAGATAATTATTATGTGAAAATTGGTATACGATTCGTTGTTAATAATTTGCTATCTACGAATATAACTTGTCGTAATTTTTGCACTTATAAAAAAATCCTTTAGATAGTCTAATTTTAAATGATTACTCTCCACCGAATTTGTCATAGAACCATTACATTATCTTATTAAAAATTCAGTGGAGGGACGCGTCATTTTAGACTAGATGAACACTAATAAAATTCTTCTAACAAGTGATTTAATTTTTAAGACTTGATTTTAACGAACATGATATTGGCCTTGCTACGCCGTCACTAGGCACAAATTTATTTAATACTAATCCTGTTATTAAGGAACTTACAGGTCCCACGATCAACATAGTTTATAAGATAAATAAACAATGTTTTTTCAACAACGACATCTATGTACTACGTAACGTACTACAGAACTTGTAGCTTAAATTGTTGTAGGATTCCTTGGTTTTTTCAATTTATTTGATGAATATTTTAACTTTTTGCTTTAAATGAATTGCAAAACTACAGCAGCTCGAACCAAAATTATATATTTGATTGTAAATAATTTGTGTTGATTAATAAAGTTTGTACAGTGAAAGTGACAGCCATTTGCGTCTCATCGTTTAAGTTACTCTTTAGATAGATTGAAATTATTATGTAGTACATAGACTTCGTTAATTTTCAACAATAGATGTATAGCTGAAGTTCACCGCGTAGCTAAGTGTTGTGAGTCAATTAAATTATATTTATCTAGTCGTTTTGAGATTATTCATGTTGTAATTTTTACATACCTATTCTTTATTTTTTTATTTATTGTTTTACTTTTTTAGTTTATGACTTTTTGAGTTGGTGTTAAGAATGTGAAGTTAAATTAAAGCTTTGGCTTTAACATGAGACTTTGATCGCTGTTTTCGAAGTAATTCGAACTGATTGACTGATGTACCTAACCCGGTTTTCTTTTCAAAAACACATGCTAAAATAGCACAATTCACAAAGAAAAACCAAAGCATTTGAACACTGGCCGAACTATTTAGGTTGGAACCGCTTTCAGTGTCCCTTTAAAAATGGATTACGACACTTATGTCAGCGAGAATTTGTTAAAAACCTTACATTAGATAAATATAGGACTAGAAAAGATGACTGGCCTGAATATATTTAGTTGGTTTTTAGACAGCGTGACTAGCAATGACTACGATTTGCGGACAAATTCAACAGTATGGCTGTTATAATGTTTGATTACTTACTAAAATTTGTACAGTGGGTTACAGTTACAATCTAGCCGCTCAAGGGCCTGTCCCGAGCCGCCTTCAAAACTATCAATCCCTGTCCAAAGCTGCCTTTAATAGCTGTCAACGTCAAACAGTTGAACCACTGTATGAAGTAGATGGTTACACTGCGGCTTTACTATAAAACTTGATTGATCTAAATTGGTCCAACCCAGTCCAAACCTACCTTAATTTTTCAGCTTATTTCACAACGATTTAAAAATGAAGTTTTACTTATTGTGAGCATAAATTCATAAAATTTTTTTGCTTGCTAACAAAAGGTGTTATTTAATCATTTATACTGATATAATGTGTGGTAGGTACTTCCTAGTTCCTATGTTACGTAAAGAACAAGGAAAAACAACAATCCGCTGCAGTACTAGGAGAATGTAAAAAAAATGTCTCAATCCACAAGCAATATATTTAACTTAACATTCTTACATATATTATGTTGTACATATTAACGTTCGTTCATTATTGTGAACAAATATCGAAATATACACTTAAGTATTATAACAACGACATTTATGTACTACGTACTAGCCGCGCTGTTTGAATCCACTTTGTGAAACAGAGGAACTTCACTTGACTTTGACATTTCAACCTGTCATTCACTCTTTGACATCTATGATGTTTTTTTTTATAAATTCCTTGGCGTGTCTCGTTAATAGTACTAGATGTCGTTGTATTATCGCATAATTAGTTATTAACATTACCACACTGTACAAAAGTGCTTGAAAGTTACCGTTTTGATTTCATTGCCAAACTTGTGAATCTCACTTTTGTGGTATTAAAAATGCATCAAAGTGTTTGGTTATCTTATTTTTACCTTTACATACCATCTATCTACTTAGGTACTTACTGGCAGTTCGGATATCTGTACATAGGTCGTATATCTACTTCATCAGTTCAAGGTGTTGATCTCATTTATAATCTACTTTTTTTAATAGCCCTACTGGATTCTTCAAGGTGCTTATTTCATGGTTGATCAATTAAAATTGGTAGTTATCAAAAAGAAAAACTTTTGCTACAATACCGGCTACCTTGTAGCAAATAACTCTTGATCTTCTATTAAAATCACATCTTCTATGAATGTGATAGGTACTTATCTCATAGCGGGGCAAGAAAATAAATTATAAGCAAGAATTAGTACATTACTGACGCGGCCTGTAATGACTACGTTGCTGGCAGCACTGATGATGGCCGAAAGCGCAGTGTAGCGCAGCTCCAGGCCATCACAGCGCGGTCAGCATTGCAGTTCTTGATGTACAAGCTGGAATATATATTATATATATTATAGCGCGGACAGCACGGGCTGCAATGATGACCAAGCTTGAAGGCCGAGAGCGTAGCTAACCTAAGCTCGAGGCCATCATAGCGTGACCAGCAGCGCAGTCATTGCGGACCAAGGCTTGTATAGTGCTTTACTCAAACAATGCGAGTAATTTAAATAAAACCATCTTAGTATAGTACGAATTTATTTAAAGTAACGATTTGTTTCTTCCCCGGGCTTTACCTTTTTTTTATGAGTCTTTAATGATTGTGCTGCCTGTACCTGTACAGCCGAATTATGAATAAAAACTTTTTGCACCAGACTATTTTTGTAACAAAACTCGACAATAATGGATTTTCAAAGGAAATTGCTGGTGGCTAAAACTCACCAGCAATGAAATTCCATACAACTTTGCTGGCGCCTATTCAAGTAGCGCGGTAACGTCGACATTGCTCAAAGAAGTTTGTCAAAATAATGACCACATTACCCACATTATAGTAAGTACCCATCCTTCAAAATTAATGTTTACATTTTTGAAGTAATCTGATAAATCCCATACCAACCAGCATAACGACAACATGTTAGGAGGGTCCTCTCTCTGGAGCCCTGAACACCGGTAGCTTAGATCCTATAGCCGCTGCCTGTGGGCTACTATTTCTTATAATATTAATTTCTTTGTTATAGAAATATTTAAAAATAAAAGTAAGTAATTAGTATTTATTAAAGGAAAATGAATAAACGAAAACAAATGAAACGTATATCGAATATATTGTATATCGTATATTGAACGTGAATTGTATATTTTAACAATAAAAATAACAAAAAATATTAATATGTGAAAACGTTAATAATTTTAATTAATAACATGTATCTAAATACTATTATAGAGAATACTGTTTTCTTTCTTATTTATAAGAAATAATTAATAAAACACTCTTGACGAAGCGTTATTAATAAAATATACAATAATTAAAAGAAATATAAAATATCAACTTGTAAATATGTAACATGTAATTATATTCTTAACTTCTTCCTTTATCGCTGTCAGCATAATTATTGACATAAGCTAAACTTTGTTCCTCATTATTAACATTAAAATAATCTCTTTAAATACATAGAAACTACTAAAACAATCTTAGCTGCCCTTTAGCACCCCTTATCTTATTCAAAACTTAGCTCGGTCCCTTTCAAATGCTGTTCGGCCCACTCGTCAAATCTTCGCGACAGGTCATCTGACATATAATTCTTCCAATCACCAATTTCTCCTTTTCTTATAAACCTCAGATCTGTCGACTCCAAGTAGCTAACCCCGAAAGACTTTTCCAAAATGGCTTCCAAGTTAACTGCGCGATTTGTCTTCATGTTTTGGAAGGAGAGGTGGTCGCAAAGCTTATCGACTTGGGTATCGCTTAGTTCTTTGTTGAGGAATTGAGCAGTTCTCCTGACCACAGAAGGAAGGTCATGCTTCATCTCTTCGAATTTTATGAAGAGAACGTTCGGATCGTTACGTCGGCTCCAGAAACCTGGATAGAAGGCAATTTTACTAAAATTCAGAAAAAAAAATGGGTAAGTGTTTTAAGGACAGCAACTTGAATTAATTATGAAGGATCCCAGAGAGAACGCATCATCATGTAGGTCATTCATACATTTTTATTTAATTCTTGACATGGTCGCCTTTGGCCCTAGTCTCACCTGATGGTAAACGTAGACAGGGTCTAAGATGGAGCACACGAATCCAAGGAATGGAGATATAGAGGGATTCCCCTTTACCCCTCTGGCTCTCACATACACACGACGGAACACGGTAAACTGCTTGGCGCCGGACT
Organism: Amphipyra berbera; assembly: GCA_910594945.2. Classification (NCBI taxonomy): domain Eukaryota; kingdom Metazoa; phylum Arthropoda; class Insecta; order Lepidoptera; family Noctuidae; genus Amphipyra; species Amphipyra berbera. Next base: position 5,813,471 of record OU343144.1, on the reverse strand, counting down.
TTAATGAGTGTGGTAGATCCTACCACCAAGCGTGCTGGGTTGTTTTGAATCTTACAACACGCGTCTGTTCCTAGCGTACGGTGAGGAAGTTTTACCTATATTCTAACCCAGTTTACTCCGTGTTTACCACACGGGGTAAACCATGCATTAACTATGCATTAATGTGAGAAATATGTGATTTTTTCTCATGCCGATGATAGTAAGTATATCAAACAGAATTCAGAGGATATGGCTAGTTAAGGTCCTATGTGCGAATCAGTAGATAAATGTTTGCTGAAGAGTTAAATGGGTAGGTAGTAGCTTGACCAGAATTATTATTTTACCCTGTTTACTCAACTTGTACAGCCGACAGCTTATACTGACAAACCTATCTTTAAAACTAACTGGTGACTGCGTAGCCATCCTTCCTACTCCTGATCGACAAAAAGGTTGGAAGTACTTGGTCGTGTAAGCAAAATGGTTAACCCTATAATTATAATCATCTTTGTCGGTAATAGAGACGGTTTTGAACTGGCAGTGCACTCACCAAGTATGTGGTTCCAAACGGGTCCGAAAGGCGCGCGGTCCCTCATAAAGAGATCACAGAACTCCTCAAAAGTACCCTTGAGGCCGTGCACCAGAGTGCAGTAGTGGTAGTATGATACTACCATGTCTTTAGGGTTGCGGGCCGTGTATATGACCTGCCAGAGACAAAAACGTTAATAATATCCTTGAAGAGTAACTGGATTATGTCGTGCATTATGAGTTTTAGAACCCCAGAAATAGAATCTATTTTTCTTGAGTCATAAGTAGTAAAACAATGGCAATGTATCTGATTACCAGAAATAACTTTACCACGACTTTTTTGATGACACGTTTGGTGCAGTGGTTGAGCGATTGGCTTCTGCGCTACGGGTCGAGGTTTCGATACCCGCACGGAACAAATATTTGTATGGCCTACAGATAGTTGTTCCGGATCTGAGTGTTTGTGCGTGTGAAGATTTGTGTCTGTAAACGCACCCACGATACAGAAGAAATCCTAGTGTGGGGAAAAGTTAAAAAGAAAAAAAAACTTCTGTTAGATACTTATAAACTATTTTGGTTTAAATGGATCTGAAATACAGTAAGAGAGATTCATTACATTTTACCTTAGGCTTAGCAGATCCATCGTCATTCTCAATATTCACAGGCAGAAGATCCCAAGGCAGATGGCTCCGAATGTAGCGAGGGACTGCCAAACGGTGCTTCACCAGGTCTACGGAGGTACCCTGAACAGACTCCTTGTGCCAGGTCGAGTGACCAGCCACCATGATGCAAGAGAGCTCCACTAGAGGACATCTTATCTAAAAATGTAAAAAAAAGGAGTCATGTGTAGGGTCAACTGAACCAAACAGAATCCTTTTTTTTAATATTCTTGACTTGGTCACTTTTGGCCCTAGTCTCACCTGTTAGTAAGCGCAGACAAGATCTAAGATGGAGCACACGAATCCAAAGAACAGAGATATGGGGCCATTCAAGTATTACGTAAGCACCAAAGGGGGGTGGGGGGGTCTTTGGTTAGCATATTCTTGATGAGATGGGAGACGAGGGGGTCTGGATGGTGATTACGTCAACAATATTTATTTGTTTACTTATATTTAATAAAGAAATAAAAACATATTTGAAAAATATATATACCAATCTTTACGTAAGCATAGGAGGGGGGAAAGAGCTTTGCTTACTTTTGCTAACAAGGGGGGAGGGTCAAAAATTACAAAAATTCTGCTTACGTAATACTTGAATGGTCCCTTTTGAGGGATTCCCCTATATCTACAACTAGACAAGACCTACTTATTATATCTGGTTAGCAAGTTATAGACACGCGAAGCTAACTCCTCGCATACCAACGATGGTCTTGCTTCACCGGCCTATGTTGGGTTGGGATCAAGGCATTTGTCAGCTATCAGAGCCATGTTTTTATCTCTAAAAATCACCTACTTCATAGGACCCTATAGGATACTAGAAACCTTTAAAAACTTACTTGCTGCAATGACTTTGCGCCTTCATAGTCTAGGTCGTGTCCAATAAGCCACACCATCTCCTGTGCCCATGTCGAACCTAAACACGAAAAGAAAGTAGTAAGTACCCACATATACGCAAACTAAGGTAAACTTGTTCGGTAGAGAACATTCAACATGCCTATGTTAAGCATGGCTTACGGCTAATGGTGAATGAAAGCGCAGCTGCAAAACTTAAGGTTCTGGGTTCGATGCCCAGGTCGGGCAATCGGTTACAAAACCTTTTACCTATGCTTTGTTGTCAGTCCGACAGTCTCTTTGGTCTAGTGGTGGCAAGAGCGATTATAATTATTGATCGTAAGGCCCTGGGTTCGAACCCCAAGTCGGGCAAAGTGTCATTGGGTTTTCCGTGTGGAATTAGTAACAGCACGGAGTTTGGATTTGTGCCTGGTTGATAGCAATAGGCTCGCCCGCTATTACGTGGCACTTAAACATAACGGCAAAATGAGTGTGTTACTAATACACTTCAGCCGTACCCCTTGAGTAATTCAGGCGTGATGTTATGTTATGTCGTTGTTCGTCTATCTGTCATAATTCAGTAATTCGAAAACAACTAAAAATAATAAAGTAATAAAAAAATAATGCAATAAATTAAAAAATAAGTCACTCACCAGTCCTCGGATAAGAACACATCCAGACATCGGAATTCCGTACTTCCATATCCAAAATATCCTGTCCAATAGTCATATAGTCCGCTGGCAGAATCACCCTCCCCGGATTGATCTCCACCATGCAATCCTTCTTATCAAACATTCTATCCAGCAGATCCCCCGTCTCTGAATCCAATTTCGAAAACGTCAACACTGGCTTCGTCTTCATTGTGAGGGAGAAATAAACTTTTTTTTATAAAAAATATTTTTCATTGGACTTCCCGTGAGACGTCCACTGGCTGCTCTCAACGGAAGTGTTGTGATTGCGTGTTGCATCGGTGCATCGCGTTTCCCTTACTTGCTGCAGAAAGTCGTTGACTTTCTACCATTAGGATAACCAACTATTACACCCATATTCTAAGACATTCTTCCAAAACTTACTCGACTCAGAACGGCCTATAAACCACCTTCAAAATTGTATTCTTAGTCGCAATTTCGAGTGAACTTTGAGGTTCCTCGACGGAGTCATTACGTCATAATTTGAATTAACTGCATCGCGCAAATAACGCCGCGATAAATACTTGTAAGGATTATTGTAAGCATATTCGATAAAGTCTTCAAAATTCATTTTTATTACATACGAACTTTGACACTTCCTTCCTTGAGGTAGGTTCCGAGGTACCTTGAGTTTGACAGATGATTCCTTATCTCGACTGAGGAAAAATCTCGAGTCGAGGACGTTTATGTCAAGTCGAATTGGAGTCGAGTCGAGTAAGTTTTGGAGGAACGTCTTAGAATATGGGTGTTAGATATATTTTCCACGCCTGATAGCAACGTTACGCAATACTAGCACAAGGAACATTAATTAATTGTTTTGTAAATCGTTCGCTCTGTTTGTCAAGGATTTTTAAATCTATAATACCTACAACTGCCTCCTTGTTCTAGTGGTAGCAAGCGCAACTGCTGATCGTGAGGTCCTGGGTTCGATCCCTAGATCGGGCAAAGTGTTATTGGGTTTTTCCGCGTGCAATGCCTCAGTAGCAGCCCGGAGTTTGGATCTGTGCCCGGTTGATGGCAATAGGCTCGCCTCCATGGGACACATGGGACATGGGACTACATGGGACTTAAACATAACGGCGAAATGAGGGTGTTACTATACACCTCTACCTAACCTTGCGGGGAATACAGGCGTGATTATGTTACCTACAACTCCGCGTAAAAGAAATGTCTTCAAAAAACTCACGTCAGGTTCTTGGAAAAACACGGGTTTTGTATTATAGGCTGGTAAACATGTCGACTGCCTACTAGATGGTGGTTACCGCCGTTAACTACACACCTATTACACGAAAAGGATTGCTGATGCTGATGCATCGCCAACTGAAATATACCTAGATACAAAATTGGAAAGTCATGTACCTGCAGTTCTATAATTACACCGGAAACCCATACCCTTCAAACAAGAAAATCAATTACAAAAACGAGTGTAAGTATGCATATCAAAAGTAATTTAAGTGTCTGAGGTTTCGGGGGAAGTTTTGAACCCCTAAACCCCCTGGCTACGGCTTTGACCTACCTACTACCCCACACAAATGCTTTCACAAGGAGTATCACTACTTTCTCCTTTTCGTGTGTGTGACTAACCTGGTGTCAGAGTTTATGCCGCCCATGGGCCTCTGACTTGGCTTCACATGACGTCGAGAGAGATATCTCTCAGGCATTTCGGCTTCCTCACGATGTTTTCCTTCACCGTTTTTAAGCAAGTGATAATTATACAATACGCACACGAATCCGAAAAATCAAAGGTGCGTGTCTTGGGTTCGAGCTCGAGACCTATGACTTGGCAGTCCGACGCGACGATCACATATACATCACTGCCGTACGTTTCACTACTTCTAAAGAGATGTGGAAACTAAGTTCAACTCTGGGATGTTTATTTCATCAATTAGTTCCCACAAACTTTAGACCATGGTTACCCTATCAAAGTACCTGGTACAGAACTAGCCTAGCCTGTTCAGCTTTATTAGCTTTTATTTTCATTTGAACTTGCCACCTGCTCATGCTATAACTAAGTATATGAAGATAAAACACAAGAACACAAGGCCGTTTTAATAAACAGCTCTTATTTGAGAGATCTCTCTTAAATGTAGGTAGGTGGTTTTAAGAGTGGAATTTAAAAATAGAAGTTGTCAAATGTATGAAATTACAATTTATGGTAGCTGCTGTTGGAAGATCTTTTAAATGAGTGCTGTTTATTACTACGGGCCTAAGTTACGGGAGGAAGTAAGCAAGCACGCAAGGAAGCAGTCAACACTTTCGCGTAGGGATCTTGAAACTTCCGTATATAGGCCATGAGCCACCTGTGGCGGTCCGAGATCCAAAATCGTACGCGTCAAATTGACAAACCATCTAAAAATTTTAAATTTACAAAAAAAGGAACTGCAATGAATTCTAATGTACCTACTCAACTTATTTTAGGTACTGTTAATATGACCCCCTCCCCGCCCCCCAAATCTTTGGCTGCGACCGCGTCTGTGATCCACTTTCGTTAATTCGACACTTTCGCTAACTGGACACTTCTGTGGTCACATAGGACCTAATTCTGATTTAAAATGGACCTACGGGAGGTAGGTACTTAGGTACTTACTATTGGAATATCTAACTCGTCTTATGCGACTTTCCGGGACGATTTATTATTAGATACGGGACCGTCAATGATTATGTGAGCGGTCTCTAATAACTTGTTCGAATGAGTTTTTTTTTCTGCATGTTGGTATAGTCTTGCACGTAACTTGGCAAGGTTTTGGGAGTAGTCGGAGTAAGTTTGCGCATGTACACTTAATGCAACAAAAAAATTACCACTTTTATTGTTTGTAATATATTTTATGATTATTGCCATACCTACTTCATTTTTTTTTTTACACATGTCTGTTTAGAAGAAAGAAGGGAAGTAGAGGAATTCTCTTCTCTACTCTTATCAAGTTACGTGCCGGCGCCTATATGATTATGTGCGTTAGGTACTGCGTTAATATCGTGGATGGTCTATCTATTATCTAACTAGCTATATATAAGGACCAGTGACAAGGGGCCATTCAAGTATTACGTAAGCACCAAAGGGGGGTGGGGGGGTTTTTGGTTAGCTGATTTTTGATGATAGGGGAGACGAGGGGGTCTGGAAGGTGATTACGTCAGCAATATTTATTTATTTACTTATTTTTCTAGACTTGAAAACTGCTGCTCATGAATAACAAGAAAGAAATCTAAACAGATTTAAAAACAATATATACCTACCAATGTTTACTTACGTAAGCATAGGAGCGGGAGTAAGAGCTTTGCTTACTTTTGCTGGCAAGGGGGAGGGGAGGGTCAAAAATTACCAAAATTCTGCTTACGTAATACTCGAGTGGCCCCCAAGACAGTTTACCCGTACTTTAGTGTCAACTTTATGCCTTAAATGTCATCAACATCTCAATCAGCAACAACCACAAATCGCAAAATACACGCCACATGTAGAAATTGCCTGAACCACAAATCGGGCTGGTATTATTTCCGCACTCTTCTTCCTACCCGGTAACTTTCCGTTTTTGTCTACTATACACTTGCATTTACGTGTGATACTGCATTTAATGCATTTGTTGCGTAATGGACGAACGCACTCGACCGTGTACGCAGTTACGCACGCAATGTAGTGCGTAAACGAAGCGGTTGAAAGAATTCGATAATGAATGGGAGTCTTGTGGTGCATAAGGAAGTTAATTGTTTTCATGTTTTTGTTCATTTAGGTAGAATCGTTGCAATTCAGATAAATCGTTCATTTATAAAAAAACTAGGTGTGTCCTCACGGCTCCGCCTGTAGCCTATGTTAGGTACTCAGTGATAATGTAGCTTTCTAACGGCGAAAGAATTTTTGAAATCGGTCCAGTAGTTTTTAAGTTTATTCGTTACATACAAAAATCTAAAAATACAAATCTTTCCTCCTTATAATATTAAGTATAGAAGACCTTATGAAACTCTATCGCTATTATACATAGGTATAATTGTATCTTTTTGAAACTTTTAAGTGTCGGTAGGTAATAAAGATTAAACTGAAAGTAGCTACGGGTAGGGGTTATTAATAATTATTTCATAATCTTCACTCATATTATTTAACATAACATCACGCCAGTTTTACTCGAAGGGTTGGGCAGAGGTGTATGTGTAGGTGTAACACCCTAATTTCACTGTTCCATCAGTCCCATGTAATAGGGGTCGAGCCTATTGCCATCTACCGGGCACAAATCCAAACTCCAGGCCCCTATCGAGGAATTCCACGCCGAAAACCCAATAACACTTTTCCCGACCTGGGGATCGAGCCCAGGACCTTACAGCAGCAGCAGCAGTCGCGCTTGCCACCACTAGACCAACGAAGCAGTACCTACTTATATTATTTAGCCATATAAAATCTTTTGCATGAGTGGGGTATACAATAAAATATTCATAATAAAAGTAGGTACCTAAAATCACTTTTCCCTGCAATCATTATTTTATCTGATTTCGTACTATACATAAATAACTTGATTTGAATATTACGAAACGCGGAAATCAATAAAAGCGCGCGCAAACTTCATTGGATATTTTCATTTGACAGATACGTTACGTCACTTCTGCAAAAAAACCTCAGATTATTAACAAGCAAAAAACAAACTCCCCCCACCCCCGTTGTCCAGGCGATCGATTGAATAAACAAAAAAAGTAAAAACGTCAACAAAAGTAAACAAAACATTCGTCATCATTGATTCCTTCAGGAAAATGTCCAAAGTGACTAATGTTAATTCCAGTTTAGCGTATGAGATACTACTATATCTAAATAGTTTTTATCTTGGGATGTTTTTCGTATGTGAAGTGGCCATGGGCATTTTGAAAGCTATCAATGTTTCTTATCCTGAGAATGCATTGTGGACTGAAGCCGGCATATTTAGTGCTCTGTGTCTTGTGGAAGTTATTCGTATATTCTTAGGGCGAAGAGGAAATCTAGCTAGCAAGAGTAAGTATTTTTACCGTACGTACATCGTATAATCAATCTGATGACCTATCCACCACCGTTTAAAACGGTTTGCCAACCAATTGATCAAATCTTAGTGCATGTATTATTTCGATTATTAATTTACTACACACACTACATTTTAAAATATTTCTATAATAAATATAAAAAACATTTAAAAATATAAAAAAATAGTAGCCCACCGCCATCGGGAACAGGGTCCAAGCTACCGGTGGTCAGGGCAACAGGGAAAGGAACTTCCTGTCAATACGTGCCCAGAAGTACCGCTTTCTGTATCAAGCCCTAGACCCAGCTGCCCAACGAGAGCCTCATTAGATGTTTGTCGAGGCTCTTGGCTATTAAGCCACTGGCCATAACAACTATTGGCACAGCAATGGCTGAGTCAACCTTCCTCATGTTGACAACCTTGTGTGCCAAGTCTTGATATTTAATTTCTTTACCCTTCTCGACTTTCACAAGGTTCTCACAAGTGCATGTATTATTATTATTATTTATTTTTTCAGAAGTCCCAGTATTTTTCTCCGTAGTGCTAACAATACCATCAGCAGTCGGCGTATGCTACTTCTTAATTTATCAGACATACATACTCCGTCTGGAGTACATTTGGTGTGCTGTAATGCTGATGTTCCATGCCTTGGAGCTGGCTTTTGCAATCCTCTTCATCGTCACTGTGTGTAAGCATCAGCAGTACGAATAGAACACAAGCACATCCTTGCCAAAGAGATATTGATGCCAAATATGGACTGAGTTTTAAGTGTATTGTATTTTTAATTATGTAAGTAGTGAAATGTACTCACAATGGCTTCAAAACTAGTTTTTAAGGCTATATTATTGAAAGTTTTGCTACTTATTAGGACTATTTTTTTATTATACTGTTTGTAAGGATGTGCCTCACTATTAAAATTAACATTTGTTCTGCTTTATACTCTTGTTGTAACTTATATTGAACATTTCAATTGATATTAATTCATGTGTCTTCATGTAACTCATTAGGAAAAAAAAAACAAAGGCATAAATATTCTAGTCTTGTTAATCCTACTCATAAAACATTATTTGGTGAAACCCATGTACCTATGTTTAAAATTATATTAACCTATTTACCGCCCAGTCGGATATACAACAAATAAAAATCTTTCTGTGCCTGTGTCATATAAATCTGACTGGGGCTGTCAATAGGTTAATAAAATAATTGTGAGATACCGCTATTAAGCTGTACTGTAACTACACATTTCATTTATATGCCTATTTTTTTGGTATGAAAAAAAAATGTTATAAACTTTTTGATGCATTAGTTATAAAATTTTATTGAACAAATTGTACCAATTCTAGTATTTGTGCCTACTTTTAAATATTTAAATGTTATGTCTTATCTAAAATATGGCTCTAAGCTAATGACTACTAGGAATTAATCTCAACTTTTTACCATTGTAAATAATAATTGTTATCTTGAACAAGCAGATGAAAGCTCAATTTTGTAGTTTCCAATTAGATATTATATGAAAATAAAATATTAAATGCATACTAAATCATATTTTATTCTAATTCTACATTATAAACTTAATCTTATTCATTAGTTGGTGGTGTTATATGTTCAGGTAACTTCTGACATTCGATTTTTGTAACTTTTAGCGCACAACCCTCAGGCAGATTCCTCTCAATGTACTCTAGGTATGTGTCACACGTTGATCCTGTTAGCCTTTGTAGATGTACAAATCTGAAGTATGTTCTGATTTCATATTGGACTCTGTGCTTCTTATAAATGTGCACACAACGGAGGAGTGTGTGCCTTTCCTTTTCCGCTTTCCTCAATGCCCAGCTGAAATTAGAAAACAATTATATAAATATTAAATATATAATTAACTGCCTCACTGATGTAGTGGTGGTAAGCGCAACTGCTGATTGTGAGATCCTAGGTTCTATCCCCAGGTTGGGCAAAGTGTTATTGGGCTTTTCCATGTGGAATTTCCACAGTAGCAGCCTGGAGTTTGGATTTGTGCCTGGTTGATGGCAATAGGCTCGTCTCCTATTACATGAGACTTAAACATAACAGTGAAATGAGGGTGTTACTATTCACCTCTGCCCAACTCTCCAGGGAATACAAGCATGATGTTATGTCATAAAATATATGTATTGAGATGGATATTGCTTTTTTCTGTAACTAAAAACTGCCAAAAGTATAATTAATTTGGGTAGAACAGTAATCAGTACTATGCTTTTAGAATTATCTTGAAAACATTTGAAACATTCATACAATGTTGAACTGCAAAGCTATCTTTATTATACTGCCTTAGTTACTGCGGCGAGGGAAAACAACAAGCTGTTTGCTGATAATTCTACAGTTCCAAATTCAATAATAAATCCTATTGGACAACAGAATAACCTTAAAACATACCTCTTAGTGACTTCAATACCCAAATGCGAAGCTGCAGCAACACAGAACCAGGAGTAACTCAGCAGGACCGCCGGGTCCACACCGCGCATTTCTAGTTCCACTCGTTTATACAACTTGTCTAGTTCCACTTCGGCTGTAGTTGGTACTGGTTCGATGGGCTTCTGAATAGGAGCCACTGTGGCCGTCGAAAGAGGTCGTAATGTGTAGTTAGATGCTATGGCACTGCGTACCATGGGCGCTGAACGCCATAAACTCTGAAAATTAGAAGATTTGCTGTATAAATTAGACTGTTCGAATTGTTCAACGTTTATTGGTAGTGTGATTGCCTTACCCTGATCGCGTTCATTGTTTTTCTGTTAAATTTACCTCTGTGTTCTGTAACTACAACTATTTAAAGTAGTATTTATGTTAATATCTATCAATTTCAGAGATTTTTATTATTTAACATAACCTCATGTTTACTCGGGCCTGTCGGTTTGGCTGTCAGTGTCAGACAGAAGTCAAACAGGGCAAGCAGGCAGGCGTGCTGTCAATGTCATGTCATGTTATGTTGTCAGTTCATGTCAGTACAGTAGGGCTGCCACCAGTAGATATTTTTTATTTATAACGTTAATCGGTCGCCGAAATTATACAAAATTCACTTTCATTATACAAAAAAAGGAGGTAAGAGTCTGAAACAAATACTAATATTGAATTTTCATCACTGTACGGGCTATTTTTGGATTCAATACTAAATAAATTTTCGTCCGTACGTACAAACAATCAATCCAGTCGGCAGCCTAAAAAAAATAGTGTAAGTTGTGGCTTGTGACGGTAAAATTTAAATTTGAAGTATAGTTATGTAGAAAGTTAGGTTAGTATACGATAATAATATTTGCAAGTATTTCCCGTCCGCACCAGCACCCTACTTCGAAATGAAGCCCTGTTTCTGGTAGTGTAAATACGTCCATCCCTCAGAATAATGACTAAAGCAGCAGTTCAGTTGCTATTTTAGCGAGGTATCTATGCTTTTTATTAATCTGAGGTCCATCCCTACTTCATGGTTTGATACAAATGACAGATTGTCTTTTCAATTGAAATGTCTACGTTCTGAAATTAGTAGAAATTTTTTAATCCTTACATTCTTGGATTTGTTTTTTTGTATTATAAACTAAAATTCTATTATAATTAAGGCAAACTAATGTATGTATTGTAAACAATATTGCGTGATGCTGCTTTTATTTAAGCATCTTGTAGTCTCCATCCGTTTGACAATTGACTTGACATGACACTCATGACAGTGACATTTCAAAGAAATCTGGAATCCAGGAATAGGAATCAAAAACATAACAATAATAATTGAATCTTCCTTTTCTTCAACTGCAAGATTGAGACCCTCAAGGCAAGAATTTATCCTATGTTCAAAAATGGTGGGTCCTTTGTTGCTACTAAAAATGATACATTGCCAACGAATGAACAGCAGAAAAACTAGTACAGGAGAGGATTCATCAGCCGGCGAAGGTACCTCACACGACGAAAGCTCACGAGATATCAACATTAAGAAAGAAAACAATGAAGATAGCATTTGCAGAGTTTGTTTGAAAGAAGGTTGTATACCTATTCATGGTAATAACACGTTCGAAGATATCTCTGAATCGTTGAACACTTTTGGTGGCATAGAAGTAAGAATAGATGATCCGTACCCTAAATATTTATGTGAGCCTTGCAACGCGCTCCTTCAAGGCGCTATATTATTAAGGAAAACTGCACAACAGTCAGATGAACTCCTGAAACATCCTGCTGAAGACTTGCTAGATGTTCAAAACGATATTACATTTGATAATCTTCATGATGACGACAACTCTTCGGAGTACAAAAAACGTAAAGTAAAAAAACAGAGGTCATACCATTGTAAGAAATGTGAGATATCATTTGACACATTCAAAGAGTATAATGAACACAGTTTGTCCGAGGAACATGAAAATATGAGAATTGTATGCCCTGTCTGCAATAACTCATACACAGCATTATATTTCAAAAAGCATTTAGCATTACACAAACGAGAGACTACCTATATGTGTGATATTTGTGGGAAACACTTCATAATGCAAGGACAGTTCACTCGCCACAGACTTACACATTTCTACAAACTACCCTTCAACTGTTCTCTCTGTCCATACAAAGGAAGGTTCCGAGAATCTCTAAAAATGCACATGCGTTCCCACACGGGAGAGAAACCGTACCAATGTACACAATGTCCTTCAAGATTTATAAATAAAAGTAATTTAAACAAACATACATTGACACATAAAGGTGAACATGATTTCAAATGTGATTCTTGCGGTCGAGGCTTTTATACTAGACGAGAATTGGAATTACACTATAAAGTTGATCATACAGGCATAAAAGATCACGTTTGTAATATTTGTGGGAAGGCTTTTGGTTATAGGAAGCAAATGATGAAACATCAGCTGAAAGTACATAAGAGAGCAAAGCTGAGAAGTGGCAGAATGCCTCTGTACCTAAAGGTGGAATCTATGAAACAGCAGGGACAAGATATTTCTATTGAGAGCTAAACACATGAAACTTGAAAACTCCAGTAACTGTATCTTCCTATGTATCTTTAATTATTTTATTAATTTAATTACTGTTCTATATGTATATTGAATAAATAATTATGATAATCATTATAATATAATGGCCATATTATAACTTCGATTTTAAGATGTTATTCTACTGTTTTTTTTATGTCAGCCTATACTGGCCCACTGCTGGGCAAATGGGACCGCCAATTTCTTCCATGTAGGTACATACTCTTGATTAACAGAAAATAAAATATAAAGTTGTACTTAATAAGCTAGTCTTATTATTTTCATAATTCTGACTATCTTTGTAATCTTTTTAACATTTTTTTTAAGTCTTAATAGAAGGGGCCAATGCTGCGCATGTGCCTTACAGTGGTTGTACGCTGCGCTAATGTTGACCATTATACGATAAGTGGCGTTCTTGCGCCTTTCGTGTTACAATCATGTTTCACGAAAGCCGACACTGGACGAACGCTAACGACATCTATAACGCACTGGGGAAAGTCCGATTCGGGGAATGTGAAAACTACACTGCACTCGTCGGCAGGGCAACTACGAGTGTAAACACATGAGTCATGCAACACTGGTCGTTAGGAAGCTATTAGACATTAGGTAATGGGCTAACTCCATCACACCAAACAGTAGTCTAGAATAAAATAATTCCGATTCCTTCCTACCTATATACGCGAACCGCCTTGCTTGTCTTATATACTTACGTCTGGCTACATGTGCAATCATAAAGAATTGGAACATTCGATATTCGAATTATTGATTTGGTAATGTCAGATTTGCCGCGTTTCTTTTGGAATATACACGCCAAAATATCTCATAATATTTCGACACCTTAATTTTATACATTCAAATCTAATTTTGAACACAAAAAATGGCAAACGAGGCCGAAGAGACAATTCGCAAGCTATCAATGCATAAAGGTGTGGCAGGAGTCATAGTGGTAAACGGCGAAGGTATACCGATTAAGACGACTCTAGACAACCATGTGTCGGTCCAGTATGCAGGCCTCATGGGTTCTCTGGTAGACAAAGCGAAGGCGGTAGTAAGAGATCTTGATCCTTCGAATGATCTCTCGTTTCTGAGAATACGCAGCAAGAAAAGTGAAGTGATGGTAGCACCTGATAGAGACTTTATACTGATTGTCGTCCAAAATCCGGCTGACTGACGAAGGCTTTGGCTCATGAGCCAATTTTCTTATAATGCGGCCTTTTTGTTCAAATGGCGCCAATATTTCTTCAATGATCATAATTATTGTTTCTATGAATTTTCTTTTCGTATTGTATCGGTGTAAAATTTTATTGTCGTCTCTGTCTTGCAATCCTTTCGAATGGCGTTCAAAGGTTTGTTAGTTTATTATGGTAGTCTCGTAATCGGTTGTAAGAATTTGTCTGATAAAATGCTAATCCTAATGTTTTCTTTTTAATTTTCTATATCCCACTAGTATTACCTAATTTGTTCTATTTTCACTGGCTAATAATTTCAATTGCAAGGTGTAGGTAGATAGGTACTGTACAGTCAACAGCAAAAGTCGATGATCATTTTGGAATTTCAATATTAATTATCTCAAGAGTTAATTGCTTGTCTATATTACCATAATATTATTCTTTGAAGAATTCACTCCTCTATCGTTATTTGTTAACAAAAATAATAATTTGCAAGTTTTCATTCATCAAACAATTTTGAAACTGAGCAATCATCACTTACTTTTGATGCTGACTGTACATATTTTTATTTTAGTTTTATCTGTTTTGTATTACTACTATTATTTCATCGTTATATCCAATATATTATTAGTTTGTAGCAATAAATGAAACACAAATTACACATTATTCTTTATTACAAGGAATCTTAGGATCACGAATTCACGACATAATTACCACTAAGCTAAGAATGCAATAATCACCAATTTCCATGTCCACCACGGCCTCTGCCTCTGCTGAACCCGCGGGAGCCGAAACCGCCTCGGTTGCCGAACCCACCACGACCTCCTCCAAAACCGTTACTATTATCAAACCCGCCTTGATTGCCGCCAAAACCGCCCTGGTTTCTACCGAAACCGCCTTGGTTTCCGCCAAACCCGCCTTGATTTCCGCCGAAACCTCCTGGGTTTCCGCCGCCAAACCCACCTCTGTTACCGCCAAAGCCTCCGCGGTTGCCGCCGAAGCCTTGGTTTCCGCTGAAGCCTTGGGATCCGAAGCCGCTGAAGCTGCCGCCGCGAGGTCCGCTGGCGCTCCAGCCTCTGTTGCCTCTCTTGGCTCCATCGGGCCTGAATGTCGGCGTGCCGGCTTCGCGTTGGATGTTATAGTCACCCGCGTCAATGACGCACAAGGATTTTAGGCAATCAATAACCTGCAGGAAAATAGTTTTTCAGTAAACATCGACCTGAAGTGATCAGTAGAAGAGATCAGAAGCTCTTGGGCTACTATGATCAAAGGGTTATGGAAATTGTTTTAGCAACCTTTTTTTAAGTCTTCTGGCAACACTCTTCAAGGGACCGTCCATTAATCACGTGAGGCTTGAAAGGGGGGGAAGGGGTTAAGCAAAAATCACGAAATATCACAAGGGGGGAGGGGGTGTAGTAAGATATCACGTGTATTTAGCGTGTAGTGTGACCTTGACTCGCCGTTGCCAGGCAACGAACGAATATGTTATATTTTGTGCATGATTACAGCAACGTTCAAATATTATTTTTATGCCAGTCAAAAACAACCTGCAACCTTTCTGTCTAGAGATTTTTGTCATGGTCCTTAATTTCAGAATAAAATTAGATTATACTTTATACCTGTATTTAAAGATAATATCCAAAAAAAAAATAAGATTCTTTGTAGGTACTAAAATACACGTGATTTTGGGTGGGGGCGCGGGGAGGTTAGTCTGAAACCTCACCACGTATCACCAAGGGGGAGGGTAAAAAAAGGTAAAAAAACATCACGTGATTAGGACGGTCCTCAAGGTATTACAAGAGATTTTTTACAAGTTGATATAACAAGACACGAAGCTCCCTATACAACAATGGTACTCTTGGGAAGGCTGATATGACGTAACATAAAGCTCTAGGTACGTACCTTCTGTTCGCCAGGTGTGAACTGTAAAGCGGCATCAGGTTCGGCGGCAGCTCTTTCCACGAGTTTCTCTACGGCGGGCCGGAGGGCCGTCACTAACGCGGCCGCGTGGGGATTCATCTCGAAGTTCAACCAGTTATCTAGGCGGACTACGTTGTCAATCTGGAATATTAGAATAGCAAGTATGAGGAGAAGACCTTTCTTCTATCGTGTCGGCTGAGAACAGAGCTTTAGTTGAATAGGGATATTGTAAATATTAGCCAGACTTTCCTTGTTAGTCTAGTGGTCGTAACCGCGACTGCTGAGCATGGGGTCGTGGGTTCGATCCCTAGGTTGGGAAGTGTTATTGGGTTTTTCTATTGGGAATTTCTCAGTAGCAGCCCGGAATCTAGATTTGTGCCCAATTAATGGCAATAGGCTCGCCCCCTATTACATGGGACTTAAACATAACTGGCGAAATGAGGGTGTAATAAAACACCTCTGTCGACCCCTTCGGGAATACAAGGCGTGGTGTTGTTATGTAGTTAGACATCAATATTTAGAAAAAACCCAATGCTTCCAATATTTCGGTTCATTAAACTACAAAATGTACCAGCCAGTTCGTAAAGCAATCCGGCAGTATATAAAGAGCAATCTGCACTTTTGTCGACCAAGCAAGTGGTGGTCCACACATAGTACGGGGCGTAGATATGTTATTTTTCAATTGACTTGTAAAAGAGTAATAGATTTATTTACAGAAATAAAAATCAAATCACAACAGAGATTGGCAATGTGAATAACAAGAAAGATATGACTGACGTGTGTTAGAGCGAGATAGGTTGGCAGGACTAATCTGAAATGCGATATCGGCCTGTAACAGCCAAGTTTCCGACGTAAACAAGAATTTGCAATTTTTTTAAAGTTGCATAACAATAATGTACGTACCCACTCCACCTTCCTGCTCGCAAACAGCAGTACATGCAGCGGCGCCACCATGGTGGTCTGCTTACAGCTGATGGCGCGCGTGCGCACCTTCTCCCCGAACACGAACAGTGGGGAGGGGAACCGTTGTTCCTGGTTACTGCAGTTTACTGACGTCTTGTGGATTAAGGCGGGCTTACCTTCTGTTGTTAGCACCTGAATATAGAACATGGTTTAGAGTAAGATATTATCGATTTCGATAAACATTGCATTAACATCTACAGTCTAATTGATTAACACACTCGAAATCACATTTTCCACCAAACGGAAAAACTCGCGGATGCTCGAGCACTTTTTAAATTTCACTGAATAAGTAACTGTATCAATATTGACTTCAAGTATAAAATTCAATGTAGACGTCTAGCGTTTGCTCGCGCGTGTCCGAGCATACTCATGCCCGAACGTCGAATTTTATATTTAAAGGTAATACTGTCAGTGACATTAAAAAAGTGCGTGAGGATTATTCCATTGGGTGGAAATTGACCCTTATAAGCTTTCATTTTGACAGTACCAAAATTTATTCTGTTGATTTAATTGTCAAGACAAGACGGATTTTGTTAATGATAATTAGGCCCGATATCCACCAAAGCGGAGAGGAAACGAGATGTCTCGTAAACAACCAATAGGATTTCGTTTTGAGTTGAAGCTAAGCGGAGAGATGTGAAAATAACGCGATCCTGTTGGTTGATCGAGACATCTCCTCTCATCTCCGCTTCGGTGGATACTGGGCCTTATGGTATTGTGATGCTGATGGTTTCAAAAAGTTGACGGCCAACCTCCAGACGAATGCAGTACCTACCTTTCTCTTCCCCTGGTGCAGACACACGTTAGGGTACAACCCCATGCACATGAGCGATATGACCAAATCAAGAGTAGAGTCAGACCCTGTTGGGTGCCAGCGTTGAGGGATGCAACACTCTTCGGGGAAACCGATGGACGTTGTTAAGATATCTGGAAACATTTTGCAAATTAATTATCCCGAATCTCAAACCTACCGTCCTATCTTTATCTTTAAAGAAAAATCCGATAGATAAAATTATTTTCAAACAAACCAAGCTATGATAATGCAGTATCAACATTCAAATTGCCTTAACAGTCACCGACCTTCGTTATTATGTAAAACGGCATATTGAGGACAATATTTTGTAACTGTAACGATTCATGATCGAGTCTGTGTTATGCAAACATTTATAGTATATACAAATAAAATTAAGGGTTTTTCAAGACTTTCTACTAACTGGTAAGCTGGTACTTGGCTTCGGAGGTAACTCGCATAGTGGTCTGTTGTAGCCCCTTCCATTCGCACCATCTTATCTCTGCGTCTTCACCCTTTGCGTGCTCTCGTTCCCACATCTATAACAATTTATGTTGGTGGTAAATCTGGTTCGGAGATTCTAGCACAGGATATGTACGTAAAATATAAACAACCCCACCATAGCAGAGTTCATGAAATTAGACTGTGGTAAAAGTAATACTGAATTCACGCAGTCAACTTATAAAGTGCTTCTGGTATCTTAAAATAGAAAGACAGCCCAGATTTTTTGATAACCCTATTAACGGAACGAAAAAATAAAATGTAAACAACATTTGTTTATTCTTTCGAATTTTTCAGCGATTTTACAGAAAATATCACTATTAAGTGCGAGCGCTCACTGCGGTGCGGTGACTGGCGGTGCGTTTTTTTCACCGCAACGAATAAAATAAATACAAGTAGGTCAGTACGCGGTGAATAATTCGCAGTGCGCGCTAGCCCTAAAAATAGGTAGTCAAATGTTGTTTACATTTTATTATTTCGTTCCGTAAATAGGATATAGCACGTACTGACGTGACGAGTGTCACAGATTTGTCAGATATCATATAAAATCCGTGACTCATGTCGTATAACACCCTGCAAGAGTTACCTGAAAAGCGTTGAGCATAGCGACGTGATCAGACGCCCGATCGCCCGCTAACGCTCGCTGATGGTTGGACAGGCGACGCCGGCCCTCCACTACGAAGATCTCGGGGAACGTGGTGGAATTGGCCGCCATCGTGGTTAGAGCATCACCCACGCCGAGGACGAAGCCTAGGACCATCATCTTGCCGAGGCGAGGTTCTGAGGATATAGTATAGATAGATATAGAGATATAGTTAATATCGACGGTCGGCAGTGAAAACCACGTAAGTGTAAAATACAAATTTTTAAAAGAGATAGAAAATACTGTCTCCTGAAAAAAAAATGGCCGATCAAATATGAATACAAGTTTGTCATCGTACGTCATAGATAGCTTAGAGGTATTTGAATTGAAAGTTTGTTGCACTAGTACGTGTAATGACGAGTCTATCAATTTAAAGAACAAACATAACGCTTTTGAAGAAAATTTTATTTACGAGGTTTTCACCTCCTCAAAATGTGACGTTTCGTCGTATCTGGTGGGACTTGAAGTCGTCCCTAACATACTTTGAAATCCTAGGATAATGATAGCCTAAACAGAGCCCTATTTAATATTTTGCCCTGCATTGCCCTGTAACTGGGTTGCGGAGGTTTGATGGTAGTCGCTCCGTGTAAAATATTGGTATTCAGCCGCATCTGGTTAGACTGGAAGCTGACCCCAACATATACTGGCCTGCAAAAATAAGTATCACACTTTTAAAATTGCAATAACTTTTTAGGTACACAAGATATATTTTCAAAACAAAAAGGACTCAAAAAAGAGTTTAACTTTGTTACTATAGTTTCAAAGAAAGCTGATAAAAATTGCTATAAAACGTTTTTTATTTTAAATCTCTAACTTCTATAGCTTAGAAAAAATTGAAATTTTAAAAGTGTGATACTTATTTTTGCAGGCCAGTGTAGTTGGGAAAAAGCTAGGCAGTACTATTATTTTGCCCTGGGTCATCAAGGTAAACTATTTTGATACACTACGGTATGGGTTACACGGAAAGGCCTAGTTCCAAAAATAATATTGTACAAACCTATAGGCAACTTGGCGAGAATAGTGCCGAGTGGTGTCAGATTGTCTTGCCCGTCCAAACAGCCAAGTTCTCGTAGTAACGCCTCTGCTTCGATCACGGCGTCTAGTGGAGGGGGTTCGGGAGCCTTTGAGAGGAAGTGACCAATGCCGCCCAGACGGAGTAGCTTGATACTGCGGGAAAAACAAAGTTTTTGTAATATAGGGCACGATGATATCAGAAGTGTTCGCAAAATTTCGCAAGAACCTTGCTACAGTTCGTTGCGCACAGGCTGCATAAATCTGAAACACGTTATGGGTAGACTATACGTAGCACAAGTACCAATTAATGTGCATCACCCATATAATCCTTATAGACACAACTTTATTGTCGCCATCTTCTTCTTCTTTTCGTGTGGTTAGTGACTAACCTGGTGTCAGAATTTATGCCGCCCATGGGCCTCTGACTTGGCTTCACATACCGTCGAGAAATATCTCTCAGGCATGCCGGTTTCCTCACGATGTTTTCCTTCACCGTTTTTAAGCAAGTGATAATTATACAATACGCATATGAATCCGAAAAGTCAGAGGTGCGTGCCTTGGGTTCGAACTCGAGACCTATGACTTGGCAGTCCGACGGTCACACCACTAGGCTATCACTGCTAAGTCGCCATGCTGATAGTCGAGAAGGGCAACGCCTTTTAAAAATCTGTGTTTTTAAACGATTCTTAAAGCAATATGAATGTTAGACGATCAAAGGTTTGTTTACATAACATAACATCACGCCTGTATTCCCCGAAGGATCGGGTAGAGGTGTATAGTAACACTATCATATCGTCGTTATGTTTAAAGTCCCATGTACCAAGGGGGGGCGACCCTATTGCCATTAACCGGGCACAAATCCAAACTCAAGGCTACTACCACTATACAGTAGTTTCCATACTGCTTTAGCTTATATATTTACTGTGCTACTACTGAGGAATTTCACACGGAAAAACCCAATACCACTTTGCCCGACCTGGGGGTTAAACCCAGGACCTCATGATCAGCAGTTGCGCTTGCCACCACTAGATCAACGAGGCAGTTTTAGTTTACCTTGTATACATCATTTATATGGCCGAACTGATATGATGATATTACCTGAGTGCCAGTTCGTGCAGCGGCGTGCGGAACATCTCCGCAGTCTGGTGCTCTTCCAGCTTGTCGAAGCGCGCGCGGGAGCACAGCGTGAAGCACACACCGGGACGCACACGACCCGCACGACCTTTACGCTACAAGATGCATACAAATATTAATCGAACATGAAAATCCATCATAATATGCGCTTTTAGGTCGGTATTACAGAACATTCCTCAAGTCCAGTTTGATCTTTAATCAGTTGATCACTGTTTAAGTATAGAATCAGTACTTGAGGAACGGTCTTATTCCAGAACGGCAATCAATCTACACTCAGATGAAACGAGACCCAAATCGAGCCAATCGAATGGTTGATTACAGATCAAATCACTGCTTGGGGTCGAATCTACGAACTGAGTAATGATCTAGAATAAAGCAAAACTCAGCTGAACTATGATCAATGAATCTATGCTTGAGGAATGTTCTAAAATTAAAAGTCTACTCAAAACTAGTTTTAAACAGAGATTAATGCTTGAGTTTCGTTCTGTAATACGGACCATAGTCTACAGACAACTGTTTTTAACTAGCTGTTGAATATCTGCAAGATTAAACCAAAAGACGTAAGCATAACGACACGTTGCGCATAGTCCGCTAAATGCTAGTCACCTCCTGAGGTATGTGAGCGGCAGGAGGGGGGTGCGCGGTAGACAACACAAAGCAAACTGACAAAGCGCATCTATTGTTTCGCGCCCCCCTCCTGCCGCTCACATACCTCAGGTGATTAGAACTTGCGTGCAGACTATAGTACAACAATGCAGCTGAATAGTCTAAGCTCTAAAGCGCCAAATCCGCTAGCAATATTTATTGTGCAAGTTATTGCACTTCATTGCTCGGTTAGGTCGTAAAACTTGCAGAAGTAGCCTTCCTGTGGTTGTGTCCAGTTTGAAAGTCGGTTACAATAGACCTAGCACGAACGTTTGACACATAGTATCGTAAAATACGTTAATACTATCATATTTTCTGATAGTATTAACGTATTAAAGAATGTTATATTGTTGTTTCTTGGCAGAAGTTTCAATGTTTAATGCTTTGTATTGATTTTGTTTGTAGTTATTTTTGTACTTTTTTATTTAATTTTTTTATCTCTCTTTAGCATTTAAGCGTTTTGGTGTTTACTGTAAGCTTGTATTGTTGTAAATAAATAAATAAAAGTATCACTAATGTAAGCGAATTTTGAATCGAAAATACAACTGTCCTATAACCTTTTGTTTTATTATTTTGCGACATGCAGAATTTTTATCATCATCATCATCCTCCTGCCCTTATCCCAACGTATTTGTGGTCGGCGCAGTATGTCTTCTTCTTCCATACATCTCTATTAGCCATCATCTCAGTAGTCACCCCCTTTCTAGCCATATCATTTTTCACACTGTCCATCCATCGTTTCTTTGGTCTTCCTCTACTCTTATAACCATCCACATTCATACTCAAAACTTGTATCATACATAGATATGAATAAAGTTTTAATTGAATTAAGTGGTACGTGCAAAACGAGTATTTCCGGTTCAAAATTCACTTACTTTAATGTAACGTTTACGTTAGTAACTCGACAGCATTCGTGCTAGGGCTACAGAAGTCAACTTGCGTAGTAACACTTGCTAGTAGACTTGACACTGTAATAGATCTTCCCTTCTACGATTGAACCTTTTTTTTATCTTTAGTATATCCTCGTGGATGTCCCTCGCCCGCGGTGAAGGGGTTTGCCGGACTCTTAAGCGCTAAAAACGAATGGTGAATGGTGGTCCTTCTGACCTAAGGCCGAGGTCACGGGATTCGCTATTGCATGCACCGCGACCCCGGCAGGTCTCGGCCCACCAGCTACTGGTGGACCTCTCCAGTGGTGGGGCAATTTTTCTCCCTGCCCCACATCCTTCTGAGAGGCGCGCGCGGAACACGGCGCGCCATCCTCCCGGGCCTGTTACTGGTCGGGTGATGGGTCCCTAACCCGCCGCCCGCAGGTCACTCACTAGGGTGGCAGGAGATCGTCACGCGCCCTCCGACGCCCGGTACGATTGAACACCCTACCTTGTTCCGTAAATTTTGACAAATATTTTACCTGTTCCAGATTAGTCCTGCTGGCCCACACAGTAGCGTACGAGGTCATGTTGTTGTGGGACGTGAATAACTTCATCTTGGCCTTACACGAGTCTATCACGTAAACTACGTCATTGATCGTGATTGAAGTTTCTGCTATGTTCGTTGACAGGATCACCTGTGAAACGCGTCAATTTATTATTACGACTCCCACGTATGCTTAGAATGTTATTATGCAAATTTCGGTTTCATAGTAATAACTCATACATAACATGACGAATTGTATTCCCCGAAGGGTTTGGTAGAAGTGTTTTTAGTAAACCCTAGTTTCGCCAGTTATGTTTAAGTCCCATGTAATAAAGGGCGAGCCGATTGCCACTAACCGGGCACAAATCCAGTCTCCAGGCTGTTACTGAGAAATTCCTAATGGAAAAACCCATAATAGTTTGCCCGACCTGGGGATCGAACCCGATACGATACCCTAGGCGAGGCGAGCAAAGGGAAATGTCAGACGTAAAATAACTGTAAACGCAATGTAAACTTAGGACGGTATTGAGAGACCATTTTGAGTACTCAAAATCAAAATTACAAAAGTAAAATCCTCTTACCTTAGTCATACCCGGCGGCGGTGTAACAAAAACCTTCTTCTGATCCTCCCTAGGAATCTGACTGTGTAGCGGCAGTATCACATACTGTGACGTATCGCCAAATATTCTGTGTTGGGACAAATGTTTGGCCAACGCGAAGATCAGATTCCAACCGGGCAGGAAGATGAGGACGGCGCCGTCGCCTTTGAGGTCGCGAATGTATTGGAGGATGCTTTCGATTAGCTCGAAGCTTAGCTGGAACAATGAAGTTAAGCATATGTATTATAGATTATGACGTGTATGATGAATTATTAACGATGCATTTACAAAATACTTTTGTATTAAGTTATATACAAACAAAATACCTTTTTCTTCAAGTTAGGACAAACCAAACCTTTTTGATCGCAGAGGGATTTATTTTAGCGCTCGCTACTGATGTCAAGTGACGCAATCCTCTCTTCTTTCTTCTTCTTTTCTTGTGGTTAGTGACTAACCTGATGTCAGAATTTATGCCGCCCATGGGCCTATGTCATGGCTTCACATGCCGTCGAGAAATATCTCTCAGGCATGCCGGTTTCCTCACGATGTTTTCCTTCACCGTTTTTAAGCAAGTGATCATTATAAAATACGCATATGAATTCGAAAAGTCAGAGGTGCGTGCCTTGGGTTCGAACTCGAGAACTATGACTTGGCAGTCCGACGGTCACACCACTAGGCTATCACTGCTTAAATACTGCTGCTTACTGCCACTCATGATAGCGGTCAACAACAAAATTACTAATGAAAAATAAACCTTATTCCACACTGTTAAGGTTTATAAGTTTTGCAAATTATATGAAAATAGTATATTTGACACTAAAACTAGGACACTTAGTTAAAAAAAATGTTTTGTTACGTAAAACAATATCAAATATCTAAGTTTTAAGAGGTTGTACTCACGTCTTTCTCGGAGAGCATTGCCATACTGTGAGAGGTTTGCTGTGAATAGTCGTTGGAGAGCTGACAGTTCTTATTCAGATCCTCATCCTGTTCGTCGTTCGCACCTGGAAAACACGGACAAAGTTTGGCGTGGAGAAGAAAAAATAAAATTATTTCCTAGTACACATAATTATACTAAAATCGCTCAGCAGTTCATCTTAGCATCCGTTGCTTGTAAATATGTCAACAATACGTCATACCCGACTTCTAAGAGAAACAGTGCTCTTTTTAACGACATAACAACGTTTATGCAGCGGTTTTGTCTCTACAAGGGTCGACCGAACGAAATACAGAGTGTAAACGAAATCATGTCATTCCTTCAAATTTCGTGATGTACTGCTGATATAGATTAACCCTGCAAGTGAATACTTATGGATTCAATAAAAAAAAAACAAGAAGTAAACATGTGTACTTAACGTGAGGCATTTTAGCGCCCCGAGTTAAATGACCGCGCGGCGAGCAATAGCCGCGCAATTCGCTCGGGGTGCTCAAATGCCTCACGTTAAGAACACATGTTTACTTCTTGTAATTTATTTTTCAATTTTTACCTTCATCTTCATCTTCTTCCTCGTCCCTTGAGTTGGCTTTCTTGCCAGAAGACTTGCGCTTGCGCGTGTCGATAGGAGGTATAAACTTTGTGAGCTCCACACAGTCCTCCAGGAAGTACTGTTGCACAGGGTATGTGCGGCCTGGGACCTGGGGAAATTAGTGTTATTTTTAGGCTGATAGGACTATGCCTAACTAAATAGCATTAATTGAACCGTGATCAGGAACACAGGTCTTTAAACGCCGACTAAGGTACGAGCCGAACGGCGCGCCTCGGAGCAGATTTTACAATGTGCAAAGAAAACTAAAGCGTCAATACAGTAGTTAAATTTCATATTTGCACAGCAAGAAACCCGTTCAGACGCGCGCTTTTCGGTGTAAATCGTACATTAAGCGCCTAAGTCTCAAGCAAGTTGACTTGCGCAAGTTATTACACTCCATTGCTCATTTAGTTCATAAAATTTGCAGAAGTCGCCTTGCTTGACACACACACAGTTTGCACAGCTTGAAAGTCAGTTGCAGACATCAACCTGCGCAATTAAACTTGCTAGAGGATTTGCCGCTTTACGACAATTGTTAAGAGATAGCTTTACTTAAGTTTTACTTCAATAACAGGACAGAACACGCATACCTCATGCGAGTGTGTCATGTGACGTCACATACTATGTTATATAAGGTCTAACCAAAATACCTGGACAAACTTTTACAGTGTTCAGTACGTTTAACTAAACATATCTAAAAAAAACGAGATCCGAGTATTTTATTTGTAACCAAAAACATTTTTTCGTCGTAAATTTAATTAGTTTTTGTACAACATTTTTCACTTCACCGTTTAGTTAAAACAAGGCGCGGTAGCAGACCGCGCCCCGGCGGCGGTCGATGAATAAAAATGGATGGGTTTATTCTTACAGAGTACAGGCAATTTAAAACTTTATTATTTTTTGGTTAGAAAAGAAACACTTGGATCTCGTTTTTTTTTTTGCATAAATATGTTTAGTTAAACGTACTGAACACTGTAAAAGTTTGTCCAGGTATTTTGGTTGGACCTTATATATTACAATGAAGTAGTTACCTCAATAACGGGACAGTTGCCAAAGTAATTGGTGAAGAGTGTAGTGTCGACAGTGGCCGACATGAGGATGAGCCGCAGGTCCGGGTACGTGTGCACCATGTCGCGCAGCAGGATCAGCGCGAAGTCCGTGTCCGCGTCGCGCTCGTGCACCTGGGGGGGCGGAACGTTTATGTGTACTCGTCCTTACAGCGCCGCCGATAGCCGAACAGACCCGATTACAACCGAACAGACCCGATTACAACCGAACAGACCCGATTACAACCGAACAGAGCCGATTGCAACCGAAAAGCGCGTCCACGTTTTTTTTTCTAATCCACTGATTGTAGATGGCCTTGCGTACTGTTCCTACGTAAACGGGCAATTATTGGCGAGACCTGAAGGGTACTCCAACCAATGGGGACGAGTAAAATACTTAACCTTAGCTAACTAAGCGCGTCCACGTGGTAGTTCACTACTGTTTATAGTTTGTCATTAACTCTAAAGAAGATGTATTGTGTAATTTCATCATTACCCTAGGCTAAGCTGCCAGAACTTTTGTCGGTCATAGCGGGTTCACACGGTTCGATTTTAGTTGATCAACTAAAGTTGAATCGTTTTGTTCCTTCAAACTGATTCAATTTGATTGAAAGACTGTTCACACGGTTCAAAGCGCATGCGATTTGGCAGTTGATCATCTAGAATCGAATCGTGTGAACTTTGTATCAGCTTTGGGGCTTCGAATTTCAAAGAAAGTTTCGACCCCGAAACCCTACCTTGTCCTAGTTTCAAACCTAAGCTGGCTGTTATTTTACACCTTAACCAAGTAGCTGAATGACGTACATAGTGACGTCATAATATCCAACGTACCTCATCCACAAGTACATGGCTGACGCCTCGCAGACCGCCTTCCAGCTTCCTCAGTAACACACCCACAGTACAGAACATTATAGACCCGTACGGACGTGGTAGCATCGACTCGAATCGGACCGAATAACTGGCAAATAAAATATCATATTATATTGTAGAAATTACAAAGATTTTGTGCCCCTACTACACCAGTCAACGCCATAATGAAAATTAAAATTTATTGTCTCAAAACTAACATACACCCATATTCTATGACGTTCAAAACTTACTCGACTCAGGACGGCCTCGAAAAGACCCTCACAATTGTATTCTTAGTCGCAATTTCGAGTGAACTTCGAGGTTCCTCGACTGATGGGTCCTCAAAAGAGTAGAGGTAGAGTGGAGTCATTACGTCATAATTTTGTTTATCTGCATCGCGCAAATAACGTGGCGATAAATAGTTGTAAGGATTATTCGTAAGCATATTCGATAGTCTTCAAAATTATTTTTTGTTACATACGAACTTTGACACTTCCTTCCTTAAGGTAGGTCCCGAGGTACCTTGAGTTTGACAGATGATTCCTTACCTCGACTGAGGAAAAATCTCGAGTCGACGACGTTTACGTCAACTATAACTACCGATGGTAGTGAGAAAGGTTGAGTCGAGGTGGAGTCGAGTCGAATCGAGTAAGTTTTGGAGGAACGTCTTAGAATATGGGTGGTAGATTCTTAGCAAAGCACATAATAATAATATTATAGTAACATAACTGCCCCGTTGGTCTCGTAGTGGCATTCGCGACTGCTGATCGTTAGGTCATGGGTTCGATCCCCAGGTCGAGCAGTGTTAATGAATTTTTCCGTGTGGAATTCCTAATTGGCAGTCCGAAGATTGGATTTGTGCCCGGTTGATGGCAATAGGCTCGCCCTCTATTACATGGGACTTAAACATAACGGCGAAATGAAGGTGTTACTATACACCCCTGCCCAACCCTTCGGGGAATACAGGCGTGCTGTCATGTTAGTAACATTTAAATACAGAACATTATAAATAACATAGCGCCAACCGCTATTACTTAATTGGTAGTTGCACGTCCAAGCTCCGTCGAGGTTCGTACTCAGCATAATGATGTGTTGTAACTTGAACCATAACACAGCGCTAGTTTTCAGTGGTAACAGCTCACTTGTATAATATGTTGATTATGGACGTTGCCTGGACTAGTTAGACTACGTTAGCCTGAGTATTTACCCGATACTGTTGGCCAGCTCCTCGCATCGCTCGCTAGCCACTCGCTCGGCCACGCTGACGGCGGAGATACGTCGCGGTTGCGTTACGCAGACGTTCGCCCAAGCACCTTGTCCACTGGCTATGTAGTCGTCTAGGATGAATTGGCACACCTACACAGTAACGTGTATGAATAGAGTTATATCGTATAAACAATAAATGCCGTAGAAAAGGGATCGCGTTTCGATCGTGGTATTTGGTTCTATAAAAATAAATCGCTTGAAAGTTTATACAACCTTATTTTTTGTATAACCTAAACCCGAAAAGAGGTCATTGTATCTACTCATAATTCGACGGGTCCTACGTATACTGGTACAACCCGCAAAAATGCGAAATCCACTTTTCTACATCAATGTCCTGCAAATCACCGATATTTTACTCTTTTTTTTAAATGTAGGTAGTGTTGTGGTTACAAATTTGCAAACGAATGGAAATAACAGTATTATTTTATATGGAATATAATAAATATTTAAGATCTTTAAACCGCTCTTCTATAAAGTTGTGTTTTTACAATTGCACCATTATACGTAGGTCCCATCGAATTATGAAGATTCGCAAAAAAAAACAGATGTTCCATACATTTTGTAGAGTTACGTGAACAAACCGAACAACAACCGCTTCAAAATCGGTTCATTCGTTTGGGAGCTACGATGCCATAGACAGACACACAGATACACGCGTCAAACTTATAACATTCCTCTTTTTTGTCGGGGGTTAAAAAATCAAAATTGTGACTTTTCTCGTCCTATCGGGACACCCTCTTTGATGTAATATTACTATTTATTAAACGTAAGCTCACTCCATCGTAGACTTTGTCTCCGTCTCCTCTGACCTAGACTAGAGTCAAGAGCAACCCATTTCAAATAAAAAAGAATACATTTCTATGTCGGCCTATCCTGCTGCAGAATAAAGAACTCCTTTAATCCAAGTAATCGCGGTTGAGGGACAGTGATAGCTGTTAAATAAAACTTGTGTTAAATAACAATTCTATGTGTATTTTACCTGTGTGGTTTTACCACATCCAGTGTTTCCTCTGATGATGATGACGGGGTTCTCGTTAATAGCCTCCATGATTTCCGACCTCATCGCGTGCACTGGCAACTGCTCTCTTTCACGGAGACTCTCCTAAAACGACAAAAAAACATTAAGCCGAAATCTTCTTCTTTTCATGTGGTTAGGCGACTAATCTGGTGTCAGAGTTTATCTTTATGCCGCCCACGGGCCTCTGACTTGGCTTCACATGCCGTCGAGAAATATCTCTCAGGCATGCCGGTTTCCTCACGATATTTTCCTTCACCGTTTTTAGCCGTTACATTTACGTATGTACCGTAACGAAAGTGGTTATGTTCGCGACGGCACTTTCGTTGTTTGAAAGATGAGGTGAAAACGTTTTCGTGTGGCTAATTATATTCGTGGTCGCGTAAACAGTGCTGCCATCACGATAGTACAAATAATACTCGAAAATAATACACAAGTATTGTCACGACGACGTTTTCGCGACGATTAATTCTTGATATACCGGCTTTAGTTCGTTCTAGCCTTTCTCCAGCTATGTTAGGGTCAGCTCTCGGTCTAACCAGGTGCGGCTCCGCGACCCAGTAACCGGATACCGGCTTTAGTACAAATAGTATTTCGATACAATATCGAAGGATTTAAATTATGCTAAAATTATTAAATAATTTCAATGTATACTAACCTGGTACAATGTACTGTTCTGACACATGTCTCTGTGATGCTTCTCAAAGTCGGCACTGATGTCATCTAGACTTGTTGTGGCCAGCGGCCCCTCGTCTATAGAGAATAACCACATGAACATTGAATAATATTTGCACCTGAGGCTTTAGGGAAATTAGCGGCGGCATTTCCTAACTATCTCTCAAGATAGGTTTAGGTAAAGAACTAAAGACACTATAACTCGACGTATACTTCAAGAATGTTTGTCTACCATGCAAGAGGGTCTGAGTTCGATCCCAGCCCGCACCGCCGAGTCTTCGAATTCATATGCAAATCAAAATTTGAAGAATCTCTGTGTGAACAACACCTCGACATTCATAGCAACACCACGGTGAGTGACGGGTCGAACGGTGTGTACCGCAATCAGTGACAGTGTCCAAGTGTGAACGGAATAGTGACATAATACAAGGTGTAAAAAGACCCTTCACGAAGCCGTCAGCCATGCATTCAGTACATCAAACTAAGTAACCCTACGCAAAAATTGTCGCTGGGAAACGACTTGTTTTTGGGAGAAAAATTTCGTTTTACTGTAAAGCTCAATGTAACGCACTCAAAACACTGAGCTGATAGATGCAAGGAGTAGTAAACGGGTAATGGAGGTATTTCAAGTACATTTGCAACCTTCAAAACAAGTATTTAAAAAAAAGTTGTGAAAAAGTTGGAACTTTGACCTCCAATATCTCCGTAACTAGAAGGTTCTCAAGCATAGTCCAGAACAAAAAAATTATCGCAATGACGTGGAGAATAAGTGCCTTTCGGCTTCGTTAAGGGTCTATTTACACCGTTTATTTGTGTCGAAATTTCTGTCGTAGTCCGAAACGGACTTTATCGATAGTAATAATGTTCTTACCAATGTTACAGGCAGTCCACGCGTTCCAGTTAGTTTGTGGAGGTGACCAGGGCACGACCCCGCCGGGCGTTGGTCGCGCCTCGCGCATCGCCTTCACGCGGTCTACCTGCAGCAATGTTAGGCCGGATTGGCCCTCCTCGCTCGAATAAGTGCCTGATTCGTCTATCCTTACGGGCTCGATGTCCAGTTCTGGAATAAAATACGATGTTATATGATTTTATGGCTAGTTTTTAAGTTTATTCGTTACATACAAAAATACAAATCTTTCCTCTTTATAATATTAGTATAGAAGACGTTGCCCCCCCCCCCCCCCCCCCCTACCAGGATTTCTCCTGTATCGTGGGTGCGTTTACAGACAAGACTTCACATGCACAAACACCAAAACCCGGAACAAGTATCTGTAAGCCATACAAATATTTGTTCCGTGCGGGAATCGAACCCACGACTCGTAGCGCAGAAGCTAATCGCTCAGCCACTACACCAAACGTGTCGTCGAAAATTGCTTCTGATTCGAGTTGGTGATGATCGACACAGCAACATTAGCCCTTTTAGATAATTAAATAAAGCTTTTGTCACACCAAACGCGGGTCGTGAGCGTCCCATGTTCGACCCACACTGTTCACGACCCGCGTCGGGCTTGCCAGTTTAAATTGGCTCTTCTCTATTGCCAAAAAATAGAAACGTCAATTAAAACCTATGGTAATGAGAAACTATCAACGGTCATCATTGATTGGCGACTGCTGACCATGAGGACCTAAAGTCGGGCAATGTTATTGGGATTTTCCGTGTGGAATTCTTCAGTAGCAGCCCGGAGTTTGGATTTGTACCCGGTTAATGGCCATAGGCTCGCCCCGTTTTACATGGGACTTAAAAATAACGGCGAAATGAGGGTGTTACTATACACCTCTGCCCAACCCTTCGGGGAATACAAGGCGACTAAAACGACGACTACAACGAAAACGAAAAGACGAAAAAGACTTAGTACAATAAAAATCCATTCGGCAGTTAAAAGCTTACCTTGTAGCGTCTCTTCCAACTGTCGCTCCAGTTCAGGACTAATAGCCACTGGGTATGGCTTCATAATTCCTTCCGAGGTCCTGATAAAACAGCAATAATTATATATCGAACATACTGGAAAATTCGATTTTTGAACGATTCCAGAATAAATATAAAGGTTTTCTAAAAATGTGTATATTGAATATTTCATGGTCAAAGGTTTGTTTATCTTTTATACAAAATTTTAATGATTGGACTATTCAGGATGTAAATGAAATCATGTAATTCCTTCAAACCTCGTGATGTACTCCTGACATAGATTAACCCTGCACGGGATAATTTAGGAATTTTTTTTTTTTACAATAGTAAACATTGTGTTCTTAACGTAATGCATTTTAGCGCCCCGAGTTAGATGACCGCGCGGCGAGAGATAGTCGCGCAATTCGCTCGGGGCGCTAAAATGTCTCACGTTAAGAACACATGTTTACTTTTTGTGATTTTTTTTATTGAATCCAAAAGTATACCGTCCATGTTTAATCTATTTCAGCAGTACATCACGAACTTTGAAGGGATTACATGATTTGTTTACACCCTGTAGTATTACGGCAGGTTAGTTGCAGAAGTAAAAAAAAACTTCTTTCAGTACCTGTCTCTCTTCAGCGTCCCACTGAAGGGCTCAATCACACCGAGATGGTACAGCTGCCTTACAATGGACAGCGCACATGATTTGCTAGCGGTCTGCTTGTTCGATGCGGTCTCACGGCCGGTCACGTTGCGACCGAGTTGACGAACGAATATCGACATTTCGCAACAGAAGCTCCTGTAATTTTGAATATAGAGTTTATTTTAACTTACACTTGAAAAAAGATAATGGTGGCGATTCTGTTGCGCACTTTGACTGTACTAAACTAAGGGTGTTTGTCTCTTTCTGTTTCAATAGAAAAAGAAAGTGACAGTTGTACTATCAAAATTGTTTATTGTATAGTTTAGTACTATCAAATTGTGCAACACAATCGACACCAATAAGTATAATATTAAAACGACACCCTGACAACAAGTCTGAATTGCACTAGTTTGAACATTATATGCGACCAGCCTCATCATGACTCTTACACCCATATTCTAAGACGTTCCTCTAAAACTTACTCGACTTGAACTGGACTCGGAACGGCCTCGAAAGCACCTTCAAAATTGTACTCTTAGTCGCAATTTCGAGTGAACTTTGAGGTTCCTCGACTGAGGGGTCCTCAAATGGGTCGAGGCAGAGTTGAGTCATTACGTCATAATTTTGTTTATCCGCATCGCGCAAGTAACGCCGCGATTAGGGAACGTACCCATACTACGTGACCCATTTTTTACAATTTTTTACCCTCCTCCCCCCCTCTGTGACCACCCGTGGTACATTTTAAGTGCCCCTGTGACCAAGCGTGGTATTTTGAAGACCCCCCTCCAGCCCTGAACGGGTCACGTAGTATGGGTACGGTCCCTAAATAGTTGTAAGGATTATTTTAAGCATATTCTATAAAGTCTTCAAAATTCATTTTTGTTACATACGAGCTTTGACACTTCCTTCCTTAAGGTAGGTTCCGAGGTACTTTGAGTTTGACAGATGATTCCTTACCTCGACTGAGGAAAATTCTCGAGTCGAGGACGTTTATGTCAACTATAACTACCGATGGTAGTGAAAAAGGTTGAGTCGAGGTGGAATTGAATAGAGTAAGTTTTGGAGGAACGTCTTAGAATATGGGTGTTAGAAAAAAATATTCAGTTAAAATCTGTCATTTCTCTTCTTCTTTTCGTGTGGTTAGGACTAACCTGGTGTTAAGAGATTATGTCGCCAATGGGCCTCTGACTTGGCTTCACTGCCGCCGAGAAATATCTCTCAGACATACCGGTTTCCTCATGATGTTTTTCTTCACCGTTTTTAAGCAAGTGATAATTATACAATACGCACATGAATCCGAAAAGTCAGAGGTGCGTGCCTTGGGTTCGAACTCGAGACCTGTGACTTGGCAGTCCAAGGTCACACCACAAGACTATCACTGCTCTATCATTTCTGAAAGGGTACATCTTCGGTTCGTTACCTACAGTGGCATTTATGTAACATGGCATCAGGCATGCGAGTTATGTTTCTCGCCTTCATTGTACATTTTTTTAGCGTTACTATAGTTAAGTAAAGACTTGCATACAAAAAACGTCTTGCGATTATAGCTTAAAGCTTTTGAGAAACTTTCCATGTAAATGGGGTTTACTATTGAAGAAGTATTTGTTATTGTTACTTTTTAAATTAAGTGTCACCTCTCGTTTACACCTAAAGACAAGTTGTAAACAAATTGTTTAAAGTAGTTCTTTTTAAAAGTAGTTACTTAGTAATGTGCATGTGTAAAATATTTAAAACAAGTGTTTTAAAAATTTACATACCTGTTTGCTACTTAAAGTATGCAATAGCAATTCTTTTTTCGAAATAAATCTTAAATAATATATGTAGAAAACATGTTTGAAACCTAGGTGTAAACGAGGGGTTAGGATTGTTCCACATTGAAAAATGCCACAGCCTGTATGTAATAACTGAAAACAAAAACCAGGCAGCCAAATCAATTTGAGTATTTAATATTAACTTTTTAAATGTAAAAGTTACACATATATCTAAAGCACGCAAATAATATTAAACTTACCTCTTTGTTGACTAGAAGTCACGCAAATGTGAACATGTGCGACATTCTGGGAGTGTGGCCAAGTACAGTCAGTTTTAAGAGCTCAAACACACCTGCATTCAGAACAAAATCCAAGACTGTCATATCAATCCAAAAACTTTCCAATTAGATGTTTAACATAGTACAATACAATTTGTAAACAATAGTAAGTTACCTACAATAGAATTGGTTGATTTCGACACCAATTAACATAAAATATTGTCATTATGATTTGGCAAACTGCAAATTTTACTTACTATAGCTTGCAAATAAGAGAAAAATCTTTATATCATAATCAGTTTTTTTTTATTTAGTACGTTATTTTGACATGGTCTTAGTTTTTTATTTTGTCTTGGATTTGTTCTAGTGGCTGAATATTCTTAGCTCTTAAAACTAACTCGAGATAATCTTTGAAGCAACCTTTGTCTTATAATATTGCAACGGCAGCTTCAATCGCTTTATGAAAAGTTAATTATTTGTTGCTGACAACACTCCTGATCAAGTTGACTAATGTAAACAATAATAGTTTCTTTACAGTCCTCGCAATGAAAATTAAGCTTGGGATCTGTGTGACTGTACACCTGTAATCGGATTGGTCGAATTTGTCAAGCGGCGCTAGCGCACGCGCTGCTCGATAAACGCACTCACACAAACGCAAAGCTCATGTCTCGTTGCGAGGATTGTATCGTATAATAAGGTAGTTTACCACGTTTGAAATGGATTTTCAATATACCCAATCTCCTTATGTGTTTGTTTTGTATATCTATTCAAGAATAATAATATGAATCAAGTGGAGAAAAATTGTAAGTTACAATAAAGGTCTATCCACACATATCAGGGCCGGGACCGGGCCGGAGGTCACCATCGCATAAATTTTGTACCGAAGCAAGAGCTCCGTCGCTTCCGGGCTGGTCACTGACGCTAGCTGACCAGCACTGAGCGACTGAGGTCTTGCTTCGATACAAAATGTATGCGATGTTGATCTCCAGCCCGGTGTCGCCCCTGATATGTGTGGGTAAAGCTTTATGCGTCATCATGTTAACACATTGACTTCATCATTTCTGTAATGCAGGCACATACGAAGCACTGAGCGTACGATCAAACGCGCGTTAAATTCGCACAAGTTTTATAATATTCACATCGCGTTTGTCATAAAATCCGGTAACCCAAAACTCAGGTCGCAATCGCGTGATCAACCGTGCAATCAAAATTTCTTCATATGTGCCCAAACTAAACTTAATCACGAGTATTGTCAGTAGTAAACTCAAAAAGTATTTAATAAACCTTACTTGACAACATTTCCAGATTGTCTACATATAATCATTAGCCAATGATTTTTCAATTGTATAATATGAATAATCAGTGGCTTGTAAAAGCATCAACTTATACTCTACATAAATATAATTGAAAACAGAATTTGTATGAACAATATGAGGCAATTATAAACACAGAATTGGCATAACAATCAAATATTATTAAAGCATTAGGGAACGTACTCACACTACGTGACCCGTTCAGGGGGGGGGAGGGGACTCTTCAAAATACCACGCTTGGTCACAGGGGGGGGGGGTCTTAGGTTTTCGTCACGCAGTCAATATTCTCTAAGGAAATCTCGAGTTTTTTCGAGCTATATTCAAATATGGCGCGCAGAGTTTAGCGCTTTATGAACTCACAGGTGGCAACACTGTCGCACATATGAGTAATTTTTTTTTAAACTTTCTGTTTGCAATAAATGATTTAAAACTATATTTATATATTACTGCGTGAAAACTAGAGGGGGGGGGTGTTCGCATATACTACGGGTGGTCACTGAGGGGGGAAGGGATAAAAAGAGTAAAAAATGGTCACGTAGTACGGGTACGTTCCCTTACATGTTTTGTGAAAAACATCTTCATAGTCTTCATTTAGAGGAAAAACAAAAAGTATTTAATAAGATTCCTATTCTACACTAAGGATTCAAAATTGCTTGACAAGCCTCACATAATATGTGATTATACACACAGTGTGTTATATTATTCTTGGGCTGCATGTGGCCAGCGGTCCGTAGCTGTTGGACAGCTCTGCTCTTAAATATTGTCTTCTAACATTTTTATTTGCTTTAATGTCTACTCTAATAGGTGACCTCCATGTGAGATTAACTGTATGAAAGATAGATCTGTGTTTTCGATTGGCATATAACTGATAACTGGCAGCATAGCTAGTTTGTTTTGGCCTCTATACCAGTTTTTATTTAAGAATTTCTGAAGCTTGTTATGTTAACAAGTTAAATGTTAATATTATAAAGCTGAAGAGTTTGTTTGTTTGAACGCGCTAATCTCAGGAAAAATCTTTTTGTGTTGTATAGTCCATTTATCGAGGAAGGTTATAGGCTATGTAACATCACGCTACGACCAATAGGAGCGGAGCATAAATGAAAAATGTTGCAAAACGGGAAAAATGACCACCCGTGCGAAGTCGGGACGGGCCGCTATATGAAAATATATCTAGCAATGACAGGATGCAGATGATCAATATAACCATAAATAGATTTTAAAAACAAACCGAGTATGATCCGGGCCGACAGCTTTATACATGTAGTCCGTATTAATCTTGTTAATCTGTAAGAACTGGTGAAGTTTAGACTTGGCATTCTCCATAGTCCAGTTACCATGGAGACTAGCATTGACGTCCAAGTCTTCGGCTTCTTCCACATTCTTCTGCTGTTGCATGCGGTCCATGTATGTGAAGGTAGAAGACTGGCTTTGACCACCATATGCTTGGTATGCTTGACCCATGCTCTGAGGTCCCATACCCTCCTATAATTGAAACATGGTTCGTAAATGATGTGCGAGTGATATTATTGATTTTAATGAACTTGAATTAATACAATGATAATTATGGCTTCAGGGTCCAGCTACCGGTGGTCAGGGCCTCAGAGAGGGGAACTTCCTGACAATACGTGCCATTATACATTTATAGCTTGACGCTGGCGAGGCATCGCGTTCTGTGTATGTTGGCGGTGAAAAAGTTAAAGATCATCTTGACATATTTCCTTACGGTACTTGCACAAAGAAGTGGGTACCAACTGATGTGGGTAAAATTGCCTCGTGTTATCTTATGCGGTTACACTAGAGAAACTGGTTGAAATAAAAAAGTAATATCAGCATCGACAAGTTGAGACCGGAAAACCGTTTTTATATGCAAGCACCCTTAGTCATATCGATTTAAAGCGTTTTTTTTTTTTAGGTAGGTCCACTCGCAGCGTTTAATCTCACTAAGGTTTTTAACTGCTTAACCGGACTATCCTGTGGTGGCCAAAAATTACTTTAAGGTCCCCAGCCAGGGCCCATTTAGAGCGCTTATTACACTATTCAATTTGTAGGAAATCTAATTAGGAAATCGAAAGGTGTAGATGAAGTTAGAACACTTAAATTCCGATTTAGTGCAATTGGAAGGTCCCGACCGAAGGTTCCTAAATAGTTTACGATTTAGGTGAGTGTAATCGCATCGCTACGATTTAGAGCAGTGTTGCCAGATCGGATTTGTAAATTTACAGGGGTTTGAGTATATACGAGTGAAAAGTAGAGGGGGAGGGGGGTTTGGCATATACTACGGATGGTCACCGAGTGGGGGGGGGGGTAAAAATAGTAAAAAATGGGTCACGTAATATAGGTACATTCCCTAACAAGTATATATATATATATGGAAAAGTACATAATGATAAAAAATAAATGTGTACATTTTTTTCCCTGAATTTCTCAAAACTACTATATTTCTGCATCATTTTTGGGAAAATTACTATATTTGTCAAAAAAAGGTGGCAGCCCTAGTCGTCGGTCCGATTTAGAATTAAATTTAGTGTAGCGTGATCACTAGCTTCCAACTTCCTAGTTAGTGTGCCTAATTAGATTTCCTACAAATTGAATAGTGTAATACGCACTTAAGCAGCAGCAATTTTCTGATTGCAAATAATAACAAACATTGTGCCAAGCATGGTGATATGGCAAGCATGGTATATCTTAAACTATTTAAACATAACGTAACATCACGCCTTGTATTCCCCGAAGGGTTCAGCAGAGATGTTTTAGTAATTAACCGTCATTTCACCACTTATTTTTAAGCCCCATGTAGTAAGGGACGAGCCTATTGCCATTAATCAGGCACAAATTCAGACTCTGGGCTGCTACTGAGAAATTGCTAATGGAAAAACTCAATAACACTTTGCCCAACCTGGGGAACGAACCCAAGACCCCATGCTCAGCAGTCGCACTTACCACCACTAGACAAACAAGGCAGTCTAAACTATTAATTGTAGCAGTAATTGTAATGCCCATGTTTTTTACTAGATATTTATATACTGATACATTGGTGCACATTTTGACAGTACTAAACTAGACTAAACACACCTGTCACTTTCTTTTCTATTGAAACAGAAAGAGACAAAAACCCTTAGTTTAGTTTAGTCCTGTCAAAGTGCGCAACTGAAATGACACCAATGATGATGATAATGACTCCTAAATGACAACACAAACCTGGAACACAGATCTTTGTTGTGGCTGGTGCTGCTGTTGGTGCTGATGGTTATTCCCTTGCCCTTGATTATCATCTTCTTCCGTCTTAAAGACTTGGTTAGTTTGTGAGTCTTCAGGCACTTCAGACTGGGCAACCTGTCCAGACCTCACCAGGTAGTTGACAAAGTCTTTTGAAGCATTCATCTGGGCTTCTTTCTTTGTCGTAGAGTTTCCCGCCGCGACATAGGAGATCGTATCGACGCGAACTTCACACAGAAAACGCTGCCGATGCTTCGGCCCTGATGGGTTTAGGTTAGGTTTTATTAAATTATAAATTGTTGTGTATGACTCGTTTGCCTTGGAGTTTTGAAATAAAAATATATATAACACAAACTACTTAGATAGAATAGACCTTTGTGGGTTAGCTAGCGGTGTAATATGCATAAAATAATTATGAAAATCGCACTGTGTGGATTAAATTGAAAAAAAAAAATATTTAAAAGTTTAAAAAGTATTCGATACTAGCCTTAACACCTATAGAAATGCAATTGTACACATAGTTTTCTAATAATTTTATAACAAAGCAGTAATTTTCCATACCTGTAGCCCGAATATCATAACTTGGTGTCAGGCCCTTCTTGGCGCACCAAGAGAAAAGGAACGATTTTCCATCCATTTTGGATGTGTCTAATATAAATGCACTTCTATAATGGATAAGTTCTTAAGTTTATTTGGTAATTATTTTAAAGATTCCGACTTCCGTTCAATAATCGACGCGAGACGCCGACGCCGTTCCGTTTTTGGTAGTTTGACAGTGACGTCAGTGACACTGTTAGCCAGTGCTGCCAATAAAAATTTCTCGATTTCCCGCGTCAGTGTTGTCAATTCCCCAAAATTCCACGCTTCCTTTTTGTTTTGATTCATTCCATCGTCACGTCACCAAGCGATATTTTAACGACCTTTTTTTCTTTTTTTAGATGTTTCCCTCACTCTTCGATTTCTCCTGTATCTTGGGTGCATTTATTTGCGAACACAAAAAAATTGCCGCCCCTAAAATGTACCTTAATATGAGCCAGGAGACCTATAATAGAATAATTCAGGTGAATTTCCCGATTTCTGTTATTCCCCGCGTTCTCCTTCCTCGCGTATGTGCGGGGAATGAATAAAATCGGGGAATTTCGGGGAATTGGCAGGAGTTCACATATTTTAGGTTTCGTGTTCGCAAATGCCGCCAAGATACAAGAGAGCGCTAAAAAAAAAGAAACAAGGGGATTAGCGTCAAGGTCGCTCGACTATCGCTCAGGGATGAAAAAAGAAAAGAAGCGGGGAATTTCAGGGAATCGACAACACTGACGCGGGGAATTGAGAAATTTTTATTGGCAGCACTGCTGCTGTTAGCTGACACTTTAAGCAGCGAGTGATGTGAAATTATTATTCGAATTGAAACCCGTTTAATAGGGGTGGGTGTCGTCTATAATTCTATCTAGTAATTTTTATAAGCGTTCGTGTAGTCAGCGGTCGTCACACTTTTCTGGTCAAGGGCCACGTAGGACAATGTGGGGTAGCACTGCGGACCACACACTTATGTTCTGAATTGGATATGTAAACTAGTAGGTAAACCACTAAGGCTCGATTTTACCAACGTCGAATAACTTTAATCGAGGAAAAAATTTGACGTTTTGACAGCTTTCGTATAGAAATTCTGTCAACACGTCTGTCTTATTCCTTGGATAAACGCTATCCGACGTTGGTAAAATCGAGCCTAAATAAAATAAATAAAAATTCGAT
The DNA here is from genome assembly GCA_910594945.2 of Amphipyra berbera. Taxonomy (NCBI): domain Eukaryota; kingdom Metazoa; phylum Arthropoda; class Insecta; order Lepidoptera; family Noctuidae; genus Amphipyra; species Amphipyra berbera. Next base: position 5,772,836 of record OU343144.1, on the reverse strand, counting down.
ATTTTTATTACGACAAAAATATTTTAGGTAGTTAATTTATATGTAACAGAATTTAATTATTATGGTGTTGTACTTTTTGTAAAAGTTAAAATATACCGAGCTGTTTACGGCAATCGATACGGGCCGCAGTTTAACGACCACTGGCGTAGATGGACCCTGAATTTAATTCGGTCGCGGAATTCCGAAACGACAGTCGATAAAAATGTCGAGAAAATTACGCATTGCAAACGAAATAAATATGGTGAACTCTGCAATATTTTTTGAGGCGAAACAGAAAAATACAATATGAGCGAGAGGGAATGACTTGACTCCGACATTTAATCCATTTATATTCCGTCTATTCTACGCTGGCACGAATTTAAAATTACAAAGATTACTTCAAAAAATTGAAATGAAAATACATGATGAAAAGTTTATAAATCATTTTTATTAAACACACATACAACACTCGTTCACATAATGATTACGTTACATTTGAACGATTTACAACACAGACTAATATTTCAAAAGGTACTAAACTATAATATAATTAAATATTTTCTTAATTTATTTATATAAATTATGAATTCTTGCGTAAAATCGTTCAAGTGTAACCGACTTAACGATTAAATTAATTAATAATAACAAATTTCAATTATGCGTTGTCTCACAATCATAACAGCGAATGAGAAACTGTTTGCAAAATGATTTTCAGTTTTCTTTTAAGTATTAATCTATTTGGAATTGAGTCTTATACTCAATGGCCTATAGTGAACACACTAAATTCTTATGGTAACAATTTAAAATTATTAATTCTCTCTAAATTATAACAAAACGCAACTTCTACTGGTTTTCTTGGTGCAGACTCACATTAGCCTTTGGGTTTTCGGATTTTATTTCGGTTTGAAATAAGTTCGTTTATGTATGAAACTTCCATACATAGATCATTTAGTGTGTCCAAAACTGGCCGTAATGAATTTGAGTCATTACAAGCTTGTGTTTAATTTTTATTTGTGATGAATGCGTTTTTTGTGTATATTTTATCAATGTATTAATATGATCAGAGTTAACAAAGGAAGCTTATAATATTGTCTATAGTATAGAGATGGAAACTGCAGAGTCAGATGGCCATTATGTCAAAAACTGTATGTATCAGAATGTGTACCAGTAGTTACTATAAAGGCGGGTACAGACTGCTGTAACATGTAATATGCAATGTAACATGAAAGGTACGTAGTACGCACGCGTAGTATGCACGGTTCGTGCGCGCAAGGCGTCCACACTATGGGAATTCTGTTACATTGCGACAATGTGGACGGCAAATTCTTTCATTGCGTGTTACATTGAATGTTACTTTTCGTAAGTCTGTACCCGGCTTAATGACGTCACAGTTCTATAGTTTCCTGCCACATAAGCCTCGTAAATAAACGTAACATAATAATAAACACATTATCTTATAACATAAACACATATATACCTATGTACTTAACTATTGTAAAATATATGTGGATACCTAGTTTTCTTTATATTGTAATGAGCAAAAAACGAAAATATGAATGTATTTATGATAATGACTATACATAATGTTTATCGTCGGTCGGCAGTGAAAACCACGTATGTGTAAAATACAAATTTTTAAGAGGGGTAGGAATAACTCTTCTTCAAAAAAAAATGGCCGATCAACTGTTAATTTAAGTTTGTCATCGCACGTCATAGATAGCTTAGAAGTATTTGAATTGATCGTTTGTTGAACTAGTACGTGTATGACGAGTTTATCAATCTAAAGAACAAATAAAACGCTTTTGAAGAAAATTTTATTTACGAGGTTTTCACTGCCGACCGACGTTATGTACTTAAAGTTTATGTACCAAATATTTATTCCAAAAGCTGGATTAAATTGTAAAGATACGTAAGGGCTACTGTTTTACGAGATATTATACAAAATAGTTGATTCAGTTCTTAAAATTATAAATATATTATAACAAAAAAATGAGATATGGGAAGCCAAAAATAGTAATCCGAATTCTGATACTAATAAATTTTTACTTAAATAGTCTTTTGAATTCTAACATTTTGTGGTTTGATTCTCATTAGTACTTCGACGTAGCATGACCACTGGACGAGGGTTTTGTCGACGAAAGAATAGACAAAATGATATGTGAATTGTGTATAATGTCATTTTGGGCCAATTTTCCCTCTACAAAAATCTTGTCTACGGCGATCATGCTAGACCTACAGAACAACCTTCACCATCGAAATAGGTTGCATACTAAAAATGTAGTCTAACATTTTGTATATATTTTAATTACTATATTTATGGTTATATTATGGGGCTATGACTTTTACCCTTTAACCTAAACAAGTGACCAAAAAACAACCATAGATAAAATAAAGTTGTCATGAGATTTCATTTTATGAATGTAAATAAGCAAAAATGATCCTTAACTCGATAATTATAAGGTTGATATTGCAAATGTCGTATAGCGTCTTTAGGTTGATGTAAGCTTAGTAAAATCTTTTGGTAATGCTTCAAACGTGTGATGTATTAATTAGCAGGCTGGTTTATGAAGTACAGGTAGAGACAGTGCCTAGTATATCATAATAGGCAAATTAAAGGTAAGGATGCACCTGTCCACAGCGTACACATCTGAAGAATCACATCAAACGGATCGGATTAGATAAAGTGTAGTCCGTCCACTGCGTTAGCAGTATTCGAAATTTGGATAAGAGCACGCGTAAGATGAGCAATCGGATTTTTTAAATTATCATTCGGTGATCAGAATGTAGTCATCGGCGCACGCGGTATTGCCGACGATCCGACGCGTCCGGTCCGTACAAAGAATACTAAAATCCGTTTAATGCGATGCGTACGATGCAGACATGTGCACGAGTGCCTTAAATGTACGGAATTTGAAATATTGTTGACTTTGTAAGCAGCGTCGCCATGAACTACCAAGATGTTCCGGACATCTGTATAGTCTTTACGGACGGTATTCACAGTAGGCGGCTGCTTGACGTTTGCTCTCTTTCTAATACGTAGTTGTCATATAGCGATATCTCGCTCAATCGTCACGAATTTCTGCTTCTGAATGCTATTGCTAACTGACATGTGTTATTACGTATTGTTTTTAACTTAGAAATTGCTTTTAGATAAATAATTTTAGGATTTGGACACATTATTCTAAATCACATACGCCTTGCTTATTTCGATAGAAGAAAAGTTATTTGAGATTTCGAGTTACCTTTGCCTCAGAAATATTATTTGGAAAATAGGAAGTTCATTTTTTAAATACAATTCCTAGTGATCGTCTACAAAGAGACCAATCTAACACAGAATTCAGGTAACATACATAATACATCAAATACAATTTATTTGGAGTTGTAGGATATCTAAATTAGATAATTAGTCTTTTAGGTCTCATAATTATTCTGTATTATGATTCGAAAATCAATCATAATTGTTTTACAATTAAATTGCTTTTTCATTCTTACTTTTTTTAAACGTAAGTTCATAAAGTTTAATGTTCAATAAACATTCACATTGAGTAAAGGAAGATTATTTAGAAATGACAATCTTAATAGAAGGTAAGGTGATGTTTTTGCTCTCTTTAACATGTGGATTTCTGCATAGCAATATCTCTATCTATCCCCTGAACAAGTTTAGAGTGCCATCGCTAAATAATCGACCCGTATAAACTCCAGACATTCCTATAAACCTGTATTTAGTAACTTATACAACTGAACGACCTAATTAGAAAGACAGAACTGAAATTGTAAAAGGAATGTCTTTGGAACATCCGAAATTGGATATCCGAACGCAGATATGGGCGGCATCAATACAACCTTTTTCTGGTTTGTTCTTGACGTTTTTGATAGTACATGATGCCTAGTACGACAAGTACTATGACGACGATGGCTATGAACATCATGTAGAGGAAAGTTTTGACCCCAGACATGGCGGGTTTGGTGTCATCGATCCTTTCGCGGGGAGCCTCGAATGACGCAGCTGATGGAATGATCTGGGATCGGTCTTCGTCTTTGTTTTGCTGAAAAGATAAAAGAGTATAACATTACATAATTAGCCCATTACTGTCCCCTGCTGGGCACAGGGCTCTTCTCAGAATGAGAAGGGTTTCGGCCTTAGTACACCACGCTGGCCTGTTGTGGGTTGGTGATCTATACACACCATTGACAACTTTATGGAGCCCTCCCAGGTTTCCTTACGATGTTTTACCTTCACCATTAACGCAAGTGATAATCAAATTCTGATCAAGACTGTAATAAAAACATTATTCTGTATTGATGTTGCTTGCGCTTCTTGCAGTCTGTTTATGCACTTGTTAACCTCCGACGCAAAAAGAGGGGTGTTATAAGTTTGGACTCTTTGACAGCGTCACCGTAGCTCCTAAAACCAGCGACAAGTACTTATAGCGCTTGACATTAAGCTGATCTGGACACCTTTTTGGTCCAGCCGTGAGACACATACCCAAAACTTTTTTTATATCACACTTTTTATCTGTTGTGTTTCTTTGTGTTGCGTCCAAGTAAATGTTTCTATTCTTATTATTTATTCTTATTTTAAATGGATAACCGATTTCAATGGGTTTTGTTTTGTTTGATAGCTGGTTTTATCATCATGGTTCTTAGCTATGGTGATAATCACTTCAACCATTACAAAGATAAGGGTTTTTATAATATTAAATTGATGTTTTTATTATTTAACCTATCTTTCACCTTGCCAGTTCACAGAACTCGTCATTGCAGGACGAACTCTTGTACCAAAACTCAGTTGCGGTAACTAATCTTTTTGATTAACTGTCTATGGACATTACCTACCCTTTAGACCGCGCCCGTCAGATTTATACGTCAAATGTTTTGGTGCCCATTTCGCCTCAGTCGTATAAATATGTCTGAGAAGACGACACGGCACGAAAATATTTTTATTTGTCGTATAAAGCCGACTGGCGCGGTCAAAGGGTTAGTGATAGAGGGTCATATGGTCCAAGTCATAGGAAAGTATCACTTACAGCTTCCAACAAATCGAGCTCGAACATCTTAATGGCAATGATGTCATGGTTGTCGCTCAGATCGCCGGTGGTCGCCGACGCGCCGTAGTAGTAACCGGTCGGTAGTAGTACATTCTCCACTTTGAGGCATTCCTTCCACGCGTTCTTGCCTTCTAAATCCGTGGAAACTGGTAATGGAAAGTATGGTTCGGTTTATTTATAAGAAGTTTTTCAATTATTATCAAAAAACCTCGTAGATTCGGGATAATTGTGCTTTTTTTTTTCTCTTGACTTTTAGGAAAAGCATAAACATTCAGACTCTATCCTGCCCAATTATTATCCCTACTTTAATTATCTATTCCTTTTCTGATCAGATTAATCCAAATATAGTCATAATAGGTCACCTACTCCAAACCACCTCCCAGTTATTACAAAAGATTTCGTCTCTTTTTGTAACGTGACGGTAGAAAGAGATGGGTATATTTTAAATCTGGGTTTACCTTAGATTTGGTTTAAACCATTTTTTTGTAATAACTGGGGCCTCAGTTGATGTATGTGACCACGCTATCAGGTTCTTTTCTAGACTTATCAAATTGTGACCTTTAAGCTGGGTACTGACCGGCGTTACGAGATGTTATGTAACGTGTTACACAGCGAGCGTTTGTGCAGTCAGTACGTCACAAGCGCCTTGTTTCCCCGTACTGACTGCACGAACGCTCGATGTGTAGCACGTTACATTATGCTCCGTAACGCCGGTCAGTACCCAGCTTTAGATTTCATTCAGAATTACGAGTGCTATTAATTAATGATTAATGGTATAGGTTATTAATCTGTGGCACTGATCAAAGCGCAAAAGAGAGAACCTCCATTTCTTGAAGTAAGAATACAATTTTGAAGGTCTTTTCGAGGCCGTGCTCAAGGCGTCCTGAGTCGAGTAAGTTTTGAAGGAACTTCTTTAGAATATGGGTGTAAATCTTTAACATACCGGTCAGAGTGTCGTCCATATACGTGATAGATACGTGTGTGTCGTGGTTATAGTTGCGGAACTTAGCCTCGCAGCCGGAAACCTGCGTGTGAGTGCCGTCGCGGTCGTGGTCGTAGTGTAGCGACCCGTTGTTTATCATCACTGATATGTACGGGTGCTGATGCTGTAAAATATAATGTGTTATATAGAAACGATTACCTTTTTAGCTCGAGAGTTTAAGCAGATGCATATAGATGAGAGCAGTGATAGCCTAGTGGTGTGACGGTCGGACTGCCAAGTCGTAGGTCTCGAGTTAGAACCCAAAGCACACACATCTGACTTTTCGGATTCATGTGCGAATTGTATAATTATCACTTGCGTAAAAACGATGAAGGAAATCATCGTGAAGAAACTGGCATGCTTGAGAGAAATTTCTCGACGGCAGGTGAAGCCAAGTCAGAGGCCCATGGGCAGCATAAAATCTGACACCAGGTTAGTCACTAACCACACGATAAGAAGAAGAAGCAGATGAAACTCCCTGACCGCATTGCGAGAGACCAAGACAACGTCTTTTTGGTCGGGTTAGTTTTTTTTTTCTACGCTTTTGGCGGATCTACACCAAATGCAACTGCAGTATGTGCGTTGCAGCAGAGGTAGTCATTTATGAGGTCGAGATATCACACTGTATTTAGTTTTTTATGCAACACATAGTAGATGTCTTCACAGTGTTGCGTGCGCCTATACAAACACGTAACAGAACTAGGAACTTGGGTACCTATAGCTGAGCTTCAGTTATTGAATTAGTGACTATTTTCACATATTGAGAGATCCCTCTGTGCCTCAGAGAGCACCTCAATTCGTATCAGAGTTCTGCCTAGCCTTTTTCCCAACTATGTCGGGGTCTGTTTCCAGTCTAACCAGAAGCGGCTGAATACCAGTATTTTACACGGAGCGACTGCCGTCAGACCTTCGCAACCCAGTAACTGGGCAAAGCCGATATTCTAAGGTTAGACCGTATGTCAGACTTTCGGGCTTCTGACTACCCGTAACGATTGTCATAGGTATTCTTATGACACCCGGGACCGACTATTTAACATGCTCTCCGAGGCACGGAAAGCATAATTCGTATCAGAGTAAACATAGTTAACTAATTTATGTCGTTCCATTATTTAGTGGTGAGTCACACCATTGAAATTGATTATTTTGTAAATTATACTATTCCAGTTACTACGAAAATCGACATAATTAAAAAGAATAGAACTTGGAATGGAAGAATGTGCATACATTGTAGTATGGAATAGAAGAATATGCATACATTTTAGTACAAAGCACATTATTCCACTGTTTTCATAATCTCGCGTCGCTTATGAATGATTTACGACTGCAGTAAAATGTGAGTAGGTACCTGGTTTAAATATAGCTCGCTGTTATAATAACTTCAAACTTGTGAGTCAATATTTTGTTAATAATATTTGGTATTATGACTGGGTCACCTAGCATTGTGACTGGTGCGCCGTGCCTTTTCATCAGGGGTACGTCTAGCATAGCAGTACTACCACAAAACAGATAGGTACAGGAGTCAATCTACATACAAGTGCGCTCGAGCAACGCACACATAGACACTGCTCACGGACACGATATCTCGGACTGTTTGGGACTAGAGTGCGAGTGAGTGCGAGCGCGAGTGCCATGCGCTTGAGAGAGATAGATATATAGATAGAGCGACCGCCGAGCGTAGGTATGAAAAGTGAACTACATACATGTAATTGACTTCTGTACCTATCTGTTTTGTGGTACTACTCACGCTGAGAAGTAGTAGGTCATCATTAACCTAGTCACTCCCAACTATGATGGAAAAGGATTATTTTCTAGTCTAACTCGATTCAGTATTTCACTTCAAGCGAACGCAAGCTGACAGTCGCTTCGCAGGTCAGGTGACTTCCACAACCCAATTTGTGGGAGATACCGAATGGAAGACCATTCGTCAGATTATCAATCCTATGACTGCCTGTAACGACTGCCATGTATATGATAAAACTGGGTTCGACCGTCTAACATGCTCTCCGAGACACACGAAGGAGTGGATGGGTAAAAACAATTATTTTACGAATAAAAGATATGATTGCGGGAACAGCCTTCTTCGGTGAGTGATCAACCTACCCGCTAGCCATTTAATCACAAGCCCCTTTCCGCAGAGCAGTAGTAGATAAATACAGGGTGTAAACGAAATCATGTAATTCCTTCAAACCTCATGATGTACTGCTGACATAGATTAACCCTGCACGGGATACTTTTGGATTCAATAAAAACAAATCTCAAAAAGTAAACATGTGTTCTTAATGTGAGACATTTTAGCGCCCATAGCGAACTGCGCGGCTATCGCTCACGGCGCGGTCATTTAACTCGGGGCGCTAAAGTGCCTCACGGTAAGAACACATGTTTACTTTTTGTAAATATTTTTTTAATGAATCCAAAAGTATCCTGAGCAGGGTTAATCTATGTCAGCAGTACATCACGAGGTTTGAAGGAATTACATGGTTTCGTTTACACCCTGTATAATTATAAACAAAAGTAAAAATCAACTCACATTATGAGCACCATTGTGGTTGCTATACGTATCAAGTATGATAGCCAGACCCTGGAAGTAATCCTTGCTGCCAAACACGGGTCCGTTCTGCATACGGTCGCGGACGTACCATATCGCGAACCCATCTCCGAACAAGTCCTTGCCTCGACCGTGGACTTTGAACTGGACTTGGAGCTCCCAGTTGCGGGTCTGACATGGCTGTAAAGAATGGAAAAGACAGTTAGAAATAATTTGTCTGAACGAAATAAAAGAAAGAAGCGATCTCTTCCGATAAGCTCTGAGGAACAAAATAAATATTTACAGTCCAGAAACAAACAAGAGATAAATAGATTCATAGCGACTGAACTAGTTCATTTTTATCTTTCTTTCGCGAACTATACATTTCTAATATCTAGTATAGTTGGTATAGTATGGTATGGTTAATAATATGGTTTAGTATAAAATAACATAAAGCCTAGTGGAGGCAAACGCGACTGTTAATCATGAAGTCCTGAGTACGATCCCCAGGTCGGGCAAACTGTTATTGGGTTTTTCCGTGTGGAATTCTTCAGTAACAGCCCGGAATTTGGCATTGTGCCCGCTTGATGGCCATAGGCTCGCCCCCTCTTACATGGCGAAATGAGGGTGTTACTATACACCTCTGCCCAACCCTTCGGGGAATAAAGGTGTGATGTTATATTATGTCGGAGTTTCGTCAGAAACTAAACGTAAATAAACAAACATTATTGATATCACTACACGAGGACTGTTTTGGCGACTGAACTATAGTGTTGTTGCCAAATTATTGTTTCGATTGCGTTACGACTTTGTATGAGAAAATAAATTAGTGTTTTTCACTCATATTATATAACGTAGACGAGAAAGTTTGAATTTGTTATGGTACCTTATTATGTTGATTGAGTACAATGGGTACAATTCTTTTTTTTAATTCTTGATTTGGCCGCGTTTGGCACTAGTCTCACCTGATGGTAAGCGTAGACAGGTTCTAAGATGGAGCACACGAATACAAGGAACAGAGATATAGAGTGATTCACCTATACCCCTCTGGCTCTCACGTACACAAGACGGAACACAGTAAACTGCTTGGCGCCGGACTTTAATGTGAGGGTTGTAGCTAGCCAGGCGGACCGTACAGATCCTACCACCAAGCGTGCTGAGTTTTGTTGAATCTTGCAACACACGTGTGTTCCCAGCGTGCGCTGAGGAAGTTTTATATTCTTCTATACCATTCCCACACGGGGTAAACCTTGGGGTGGGCCTCCACGAGTACGTATGGCGCATCCTGGGCAGCCTCTTTTTTATGTTATAGGTTGGCAAACGAACTGACGGCCCATCCTGCCCTAAAATAAGTATGAAGTCTCTTGTGCCTTTAATAACATGGGCATGGGCACCCTTCAAACCAGACCACAGAAATCCTGCTCGGCTAGAAACAAGTTTAGTGATAGTACTTCCACTTTTCCCAGTTTAGTTAGTATCAGTAGGCCTAGCACGAATTTTGTCACATTAGTAATGTAAACGTAACGTTGATGAGAGTGAACTTTGAATTGGAAATATAACTGTCCTATCTTCGTCTTTTTGTGTGGTTAGTGACGAGTTTATGCCGCTCTGACTTGGCTTCTCATGCCGTCGAGAAATACCTCTCAGGTATTTCCTCACGATGTTTTCCTTCACCGTTTTTAATCAAGTGATAATTATACAATACGCACATGAATCCGAAAAATAGACTATAAATAGGTTCGAACTCGAGACATTTGACTTGGCAGTCCAACGATCACACCAATAGGCTATCACTGTTTATAACTGTCCTATAACATTTTGGTTTATTTTTTGCGACATGTACAATTTTGTCATACATAGATATGAATAAAGTTTTCACTTTAATTAAATAGTATATGTGCGATACGGGTATTTCCAATTTAAAATTCAATCACATTAATGTTACTTTTGTTGTACTTATGTGACTACGTTCGTACCTAGACCAACCTAGACTTATAACACAAAACAGATAGGTACAGAAGTCAATCACATGTATGTACCTACTTCACTCTTCATACGTACGTCAGTGGTCGCTCTATCTATCTATCTCTCTCAAGCGCATGGCACTCGCGCTCGCACTCACTCGCACTCTAGTCCCAAACAGTCCGAGCTATCGTGTCCGTGAGCAGTGCCTATGTGTGAGTTGCTCGAGCGCACTTGTATGTAGATTGACTTCTGTACCTATCTGTTTTGTGCGTGTCATTACAAAATAAGTCGTCAAAACATTTCTAACTAATATTACATCAAACATACAATAACAAAAATTAATGAAGCGTGAAACCTTTTGTTTGACGTTGCCAGTGAAATGGAGCATTACATTAGACTCGCCTATTATTGTAATTTAAACTTTATACTTCAAACATAAGATATAAATTTGTACTCTATACAATAAGTCATAGGGTATAGTTTTGTATATTTAAACTTGACCACTCTTATAACCTTGCTCTTGTTGGTTGAGCCCATTGCAAAATTAAACAATTAACTGAAGGCCAGTTATTTCTCTGCTTAATTATAATTACACTATTTTTAGGTTTGTTAACTGGAGAAATTGTTATACAAACTGTTTTTGTCATCATCAAATTGTCTATGAAAGTCCATTAGAATTAACACAACAAAAAAATGTGTGTTATAAGTTATAAGTATTTATTATAATAATTAAAACATTCATTTGTGGTTCAAATTAAGGAGCATATTATCTACATAACATAACCCCGAAGGGTATGGCAGAGATGTTTTAGTACACCCTCGTTTTGCGAGTTATGTTTAAGTCCCATGTAAGGAGCCTATTGCCATTCACCAGGCACAAATCCAGACTCCGGGCTGCTATTGAGAAACTCCTAATGGAAAAACCCAATAACACTACCCGACCTGGGGATCGAATCCAGGACTCCATGCTCAGCAGTCGCGCTTGCGACAACTAGACCAAGGCAGTCCCCATACAAGGCATATTGGTCTCGATTCCGTAGCATATTTTGACAGTACTAAACTAGACTAAACGCAACTGTCTCTTTCTTTTTCTATTGAAACCGAAGGAGACAAGCACCCTTAGTTTAGTTTAGTCCTGTCAAAGTGCGCAACAGAATCGACGCCATTATCTCTGTTTCGAGTTAACGCCAACAAAGTCGATCCACCGAGGCTGCATCGATTAGTTGACACTTACAATAGGCAGTTTAGCTCAACTGATATTATGTTTTTCAGCAAGGCTATATTTAAAAAAGAAATTGTTGCTATTTTAAGTGATCAGAACCCTAATAATTAAGTAATATTTACTTTTATTCGGTTTATTTTTAAAGGTATTGTTCTTTCTAACAACTAGTAGATCTGTTTAGTAAATTTAGTAATATGTGGTTATCCACATATTAGGTACTAAATTTACTAAACAGATCTACTATTGTGATCTACATTGTGAGTAGTGTATTTGTTACGTCTATTATTAAGTTCTAACCTATGTTTACTTATTATTACACTGCTGTTGGTTGTCCCTAAATAAATAAATAAAGTCAAGATAGCTCTAATTATCCCAAATGTATAGGAGATGGCAACGCTAAACGAAAACGTACTTCAATATAACCCATGAATTGTTGTCATGATATATTTGTTATTTATTCATATCTTAAACAGATCTTTAGATTATAAACAACCATCCTGATTGTGTTCAAATCCTTTTAAAAATGACACATTAATGACATCACATCCTTTGTTGTTTCTTATCGTTTAACTTAGATATCATTAGGTCTATGAAGAAATAAGTGTTAGTACTGAAAAAGTTAAAAATCTTATAAGCAGCCCATTAGAAACCTAATAATATTAAAACTGATTACTAACTGAAATCACTAACTATAGTCCGTGCTCAAATGCTAGTCACCTCCTGAGGTGTGGGAGCGTCAGGAGCGTGCGCGCTGTAGACAAGACAAAGCAAACTGACAGATCGCGTCTATTGTTCCGCACCCCCCTCCTGCCGCTCTCATACCTCAGGCGGTGACTAGGGGCCAGCGCAGATTTGGCAAGGCGCAGTGCAGAGCATTTTTCATTGCCAAACTATTATAGACTTTGCTAGCGTTTAAATAATATCGAAAATCACCTTTCATTTCTAGTCGCTTCGATGCTCTCGGAGTCTCGGGGACTAGTAGTTGAGGTAATTGATTTTCGATCTTATCTCAAAGCACACAAAGATGATAATGCTTTGGCAGTGAAAAATGCTCTGCGCTGCGCTTCGCCAAATCTGCGCCGGCCCTAGCACTTGCGCGCAAAATATAGTTGGTAACCAAACATCGCACACAATGGTTGACAAGATAGTTTTAAATGTATTGTTTGTTCTGCCATTTTAGAGTTTCGTTAGTAACTAGTTGCGAGGCGACCAGCACGTCTCGTCACTTGAAACTGATAAATAACGCTTAACTAACCAGTTACTAAGTGATAGTGCCGAGTGCAGACCTCAACAGATTAGTACTTCAATTAGTAATCGGTTTCATTTGAGTAGCTTCATGTGAGAAGGGTCTAATAAGCTTTGTAATCAATAAACCAACAATAAACCTAGGGTTGCCAAATGTCTGGTTTTCGATCGGACAGTCTGGTATTCTTTATGTCTGTCCGGTCAAGAAAATCGTGGTTAACCAGACAAACTTAAGATTTGATTTGTAACTTTCAGTATGAATAAAAAAAAAATTAGTCCAGTTTTTTTTCCAACACATCTGGCATCCATACACCTTAGTTGAGAAGGCTAAGAAAGGGTGTTATAGTGCAACTTGGGAGGTCTATGACATACCATGGACTGAGTTGAGAGGTGTATTGTTTAATGACTCACACAATAGGCCCTCTTGAATGCACTTAAACAACAGAACATAATGTATCTATGAATAAGTCATGCAGCCTTATTCATAGGTCTGTTAGAGATTTTCATGAATGGAGTAATAATTACTAAAAGTCTGTGTTTTTACTACATTACGAATTTTGTAAAACTTGATACAAGTTGCCGAGAACTGATGTTAAATTAATTATAGCATAACACCACGCCTGTATTCCCCGAGGGGTTGAGCAGAGGTGTATAGTAACACCCTCATTTCATCGTTATGTTTAAGTCCCATGTAATAGGGGCGAGCTTACTGCCATCAACCGGGCACAAATTTAAACTCAAGGCTGCTACTGAGGAATTCTACATGGAGCCATCAACCAGGCACAAATCCAAACTCCGGGCTGCTACTGAGAAATTCCACATGGAAAAACCCAATGACATTTTGCCTAAACTGTGGATTGAACCCAAGACCTCACAATCAGCAGTCGTGCTTGCCACCATTAGACAAATGAGGCAGTTAAAATAATTATACTTTTGTTATATTTCTACATTGGTGGATAGGCAACGGCATGTAAAAAATACCTTACCCATTAAATATGGCATGTATGGCAGTAAAATAGAAAAGTCATAAAGATAACTAAACTTTTCTGTTTTATTATCAACTTTATCACAACTCTAGAAGTATGTTAGTCACACAATTCATTAGCATAGTTTTTATACAAATGAATAACGAGTACTGTTTCAATTATGTTTAAATTATCATTAAAAATCCACTTTAAATTATTAAAATAATAAAAGTTTGCAGTTTTACATAACATCTGAGTAAACATTGCCTGTAATACTATGTGAAAATGTATTGTATTCAAGATATTTTACTCATTATAGGATGATGAAAAACTGCCAAGTTAACTCGGCTTATCTATAGAACGGATCAGAGTTGCTTCGTGGCACTGTATATACGATTAGTGCACTCTATCATGTAGTTATTTATACTAATGAGATAATAGTTGTATTCTTACCACTGTGTTCCAAATAGCGCCCGACTTCGACTGCAGGTCGGGCGTTAATCGCACGTAGTTTGACGTCACTATAGTGCTACCTAAGAAGTCCCAGTAAGGCACCGACATTCCACTCCCTGTAGTTAATTGATAAATTTTATTGTTAGTGCAATTTCGAGGTAAGATCAAAGTCACCGGGCAGGGGTCACTCACCTTGGTAAGGTTTTGTGAGAGAGTGCTCTCGTCTGATGTAATCTCTTGTATTCCATTCTGCTAGAATAGAACTGATTAGTATGGATACTAAGAACACTTGCACCCAATATAGCTTTTCATAAAGCATTTTAGTAATTTTCTAGACGATGCACTAATAGATGACAAGCAAGACAAACGCCAAATCATGGCAGCCGCTGCTCAGTGTTGCTAACTTTGTCCACCAACATATAGTTTTTAATGGTAGAATTTAAAAAGGTTTTACCCCATTTAGGGCGGATACGACCAAACAGGAATAAATTTTATTCTCGGAGTAAATCCCTACTTACTCGAGAATAACTCAATTTCACGTTTAACCAACTACAATTCGAGGAATAACGAGTCTATTCGGGAATAGTCACAATACCGCCGTCAGGCATGGATTAGGGAGCTTATTCCAAGAATAACAAAATGGCGTCCTATTGTTTTAAGCTGTAATTTCAACTCAACACAAGGTATTGTTCCAAAAACATATAATGCAACGTTTAATTAATTTGATTGAAGATAGTGATAGTGTTGAGGAAGTTATTAGACGTCAAAGGTGGATAAAAGAGAGAATAGATTTAATTGAATATTATGATTATGAGGACTACGTTTACGCATAACGTCACTCATTTTATAAATATGATTATCTAAACTTGCAAAACGCGAAAATAAATGCCACATGAACCAAACCGAACCGACAAGCAAAAATTCAAACATTTCAAATTATACTGAGAATATTGACATTGACCGCAACTTTTCCACTCTATAATACGACAAATGAGAGTTGTCATGCGTTATGCTTCTGCACTCTCCCGTTTGTAGAACAACGTTTTTTGCCGGGTATTACATTCGTTCACCACATGTTCATATTCACTCCGCTATTCGCGAGTAACTATTCCAAGTATAGTTATACGTTAGATTGCATGGAAAAATGACTGTTGATTTATTCGAGAATAAAATCATGGAATAAATTATTCCTGGTATAGTTACTCGTGTATAAATTCAGGTTTGGTCGAATCCGCCCTTAGGGTTTTATAGGTCGCTCCTTCGCATGAAAAGTGTATAATCTCGAAAATGTTGCAGTATTTATAATATTTTTTTTATAAAAAAAAATTATCTGTATCTGGTACTGATCGTTTTTGTATACTTAACTCGATTTTGCAAAATTTTCGAGATTATACACTTCATGCGAAGGAGCGAGGTGTAATTTGGCAAAAAACAAAGTTTTTGTTCAATCATATTGAATTGCATTTATTTGAAGCATTCAATATCATTATCTAGTTGAAAAGAAGGGATGGTATTCAAAATAATTTACCAATATCTTGCACGGTGTACCCGCTCCAGGCTTTATGAACTCTCTCTACTAATAAAATAGAATAAAATTATGCCAAGTTTAATGACAAATAAATGATTGTGTTATTACATTATAAACAATCTGTTTGTAGAGGGATGGAATAAAAAAAATCATGTCGGTATGTCCGCAATATTGTAAGAAATATTTTAATTCATGCATTGTCTTTACTTCTCGTAATTGGTAATAAACCGGTTGTAATAACTAATACCGCTGATAATGAAAGCGAATCGATATGGTAGATATAAAAAATAAATCGTGGTAACATTAACTCAAATGTCAAAGATGTTAAATGTCGGTAAAACAGACTTCGTTCTTCCCTGTTTTCCAATAAGAAATTTATTGCGAAATGCGAGGTTTTGCTTTGACTTATCAAGAGATGACGCTGTAAATCATATTTCGAGTTCGACAAAAGGCCATCTAGTGAAATTATAACAAAGTTACTGATTAATTCTTTATCCCTTTGATAGATGTAGCTTACATAAATTTACGGCTTTTTTTTATAAATCCCAAATTAATGGGACAATAAACTGTAAGAACAGAAGTTGCATTCATTAAATTCATCAGCGAGCACTTTGTATATAATGTGATAGACAATAAAGAACATGACTCGTAAATCGACATGCACGGCAAATCGCATCGGCAAATTGCACCTGCGGCGAAATATTGCATGCGATCAAGCGAATAACGTGAACGAGGAGCCATGACAAATAAACTGCCGTTATCGGTTAGTTAATGAACTAACTGTTTGCTTCTGGTAAATGGTAAGATAACCACGTCTCAATAATTCTACTTAGCCATAGCCTATGGAGCTTCCTTAAAAACAGAAGGAGCATTCTGGACCGTTAACCCATTTGCACATTCAGCACATTGCCAAATTAATAGCAAATACAATTCTATAGTGAAACGTTGAACGATTATACCGCCATCTATTGGTCGTTAGAATCTCAATTGTCATGTTCCTGCTGGAGTTCCTGGTAGAATTTCAGAAAACCACATCTACAGTTTTTGATGCTATCTGCTGATGGAGTTTACCACCAGCTTTAATTATTAATCAAAGACCAAAAGAAAAGAAAATAATCTATTCATGAAACTTTCATGCATGTTAACGAGAGCTCACAATGTGTGTTTGTAATTATTCACTAAATTGATTCTGTACGCTTTAATTTAAGGCCAGTTAATCGGATCAGTCGCAAATTACTTACCAAATCAATTTTCAATCAATCTGGTTGGCAATTATTTCGAACATGTTATGAGAAAAGTGTGAACAGTTTTCGGCTGGAATTGCGAGTAATAATTACCAATTATAAACGTCAATATCAATCAATATTTTGCCCTACAAGATAGGTCTTTAGCGTCATAAATCTGAAGGGTGGTCACTTTCCCCGCCAACTGATGGATGCACCCACTTTCACTCAGTTTGCTACATAAACTTCTGTTAAGGTCAAAACCGCACATGCCGCGGGTCAATGACATTTACTTGGCAACTTTTACAATACAGGTCTTGATTTTCGGTGGCCTACACGCAACGGCGACTCGCCTACAATGCTTGACTTGCAGCTTTTATAAATGGCTGTAGTTAATTCAGTATTTGTATAAAGTTTTTGTGAAAAAAGGTATCAACTGCTGAAAAAATTGTGCACAATACCTACCTATTTTTTTTATATATTTGAATGTCCACTTCTGTAGCTTGTTAGATCGAATAGCAGATGGTTGAGTTCAATGACTTTTTGCAGAAACTCTTGACACTGCCCAAGAGCGAGAGCTAATAATTCACATCTTTGGAGATCAGCTTAAGAGAAGGGTTGAAGGTGACGAAAGTGGGCCATTGCAAGCTAAGATAAATATAATGACATTTTAATTTATCGCGTGTGTGGGAAAATTAAGTACTTACAAGTGTTTGCCACGCCTATTAACCCTTTTCATTTTCTAATCCCAGATTACCATAAATAATGAGATGGTGTATTTTTTACTTTCTAAAAGTTTTCTAAATCAGGCTTGCTAAGGAATGCAGTTTTCGTCGCCTGCAATTTTAACAGAAGACCTTTCCCATTCATTATTTGGAACTTTTATAAATTCTTTAGACATACACATAGCACCTATAATGTTTAGGATTAACGAGTTCAATTCAGCAGCTACCTGTCAGGTCTTCAACACCCAGAACTTAACCATGCAGATCCCAGAAAGACACATTGGTGAGCTGGAAACACTGGAAACGCCTCAGGGTAGAGACCATGAGCAAGGAGCCAGAGGAGATGATGCTGAAGTGATCAGATCAGTAGGTATTGCACAACACAGCTCAGCCCACGATGCGCACTAACATTGGGCTGCAGACAGAGGCGAGCGATCCGTGAAAAATATTGAATACTTGTTGCAGTAAGGAAACTAATCGCGAGTATGTGCAAAATAAACTTTTCTCTCTACAACTATCACGATAAGTACAATGTGTTATACGCCAGGAATATACAAGGTTAGTCGGAAAGGGGGTAATACACCGAACGCGTGTTAAAGTACCCATAATAATGGATAACTTTTGTTCTACAACTTTCCCTAAAAGTCATTAGTTTAAGGGAAATACCTGTTCAAAGATTTAAAAAAATATACGCTAAACTCTATCTATCCTCAGCTATAATCAGCTGTGTTTACATTTTAGGTTATATTTGTGGTCACGGAATAGAAGCCAAATTTTCTGAATTCGTAACTAAAGCAGGGATAAAGAATTTTTGAATAAACTAATTTAAAAATAATTTTGCATGGATATTATTTTTAACGAATTTTGAAATTTTAACACTTTCTTTCAAACAATCATGTGATAGATTAAGTGGCCCGCGGCTTAGTACCCCCTTTCCGACTAACCTTGTATAAAAACAGAAGAACAGAAGAAGGATGAAAAAATAGTTATTTGTGCAACAAGAGAGCAAAGTCGTTTTTTGCTGCGAGTGCTGATTTTGAATCCTGAGCAAGCGAAGGATCCAACGATTGAATCACGAGCGTAGCGAGTGATTCTAAAGTTGAATCCTGAGTGTGGCGAGGGATTCAAAGGCACGAGATGCAAAAAACCTTGCTCTCGTGTAACACACATAACTTTTCACTTCAGCAGCGAGAACACTTTAGGAGATAAAATAATAAACAGGAATATATTGAAATAACTATTTATTGTGAATCAAAATAATGTGAAAAATCTAATTTAAATTAATACTTTAAATTTTTTTGAAATTTTAATAGTTTTGCGTATGTTTCAATATGCAAGTTATGTTTTGTTTTTAAAGTAGCTTTCAACATTGAGTAAATACTCCATATTGTAGATGATCGCCTCGTCTGTGATAAATCTAAAAAATAAGATAGCAACACCGTCTCCGAAAAACTGCTTGCGCCCTTTGTAAGTCTCCATTCATTGAAGACATGGTATACTTTCAGATATTTCTCGCGAGACTTCGCAGGTAGGAAACTTAATTCTGCATTAATAACTTGTTGTTTTAACTCTTCCGGTGTTAAAATACTGTTCTCGTTGCTAGTTTCACTCATATTTTACGATTATTTTAATATTTTTTAACTTATTCAACTCTTTACGGCCACGCCGGCCACGAAATTTTATTCCCGTTCTTTTATTTAAATTAAGGCGTGTTCGGAAATAGCACCCATGATATTTTATTATTCAAAATATATTACGTAACATTATTGAAACTAGAAATAAATATTTACAGGTTAAATATCAGTTTTATTTGCAGTGAATACTTATTTTCGTTTAAATACAACAATAAGTTAAAAATTTAATAAATTACATTAAAACACATAATTATCTTTTTGCAAAATTTCTTTAGTTAGTACGAAATTCCGAACGTGTTTGTCTTTGAGGTCGAATTCAAAATCGGAACTTGGAAAGGCCTGGCCTTTGTTTCTCTCTCTTTCTAATGGCGGGAAAGAGATAGAGTGTGAATGTTTCGAATTGTATCATTAACCCAAGGCTGAATAAGATATTCGCGGCTTTCTGAAAAAATAATTAAAAAGTTACTTGGTAAAACCTACATGTTTGAGCTACTGAAGTGAAAAATTTTTTTTTTAGAAGCTTCGCCCTCTACCTTTGTTCCCGGAAATTTTAGACCCCTAGTAATAGACAGCTTACATTTAAATTTTGTGAGATCTTCTAACAGCAGCTACCATAAAGTAGAATTTCATAAATTTGACAGCATATACTTTTTTAAATACGTCCTACATTTATGAGGGATCTCTCAAATGAGAGCTGTTTACGGGCCTTAGTAACCTTTACTCTTAGTATTGTAGTTATTACTGTTGAGATAATTATTAACATGTTATTTACAGATATGTAGTTCGAAATTCATAAAATTATGTGTATTTATAATAATCTAACACCCATATTCTAAGACGTTCCTCCAAAACTTACTCGACTCATACTCGACTCAAGACGGCCTCGAAAACACCTTCAAAATTGTATTCTTAGTAGCAATTTCGAGCGAACTTCGAGGTTCCTCGACCGCGGGGTCCTCAAATGAGTCGAGATAGAGTGGAGTCATTACATCATAAGTTGAATTATCTGCATCGCGAAAATAACGCCGCGGTAAATAGTTGTAAGGATTATCATAAGCACATTCGATAAAGTCTTCAAAATTCATTTTTGTTACATAGGTACGAACTTTGACAGTTTCTTCCTTAAGGTAGGTTCCTTGAGTTTGACAGATGATTCCTTACCTCGACCGAGGAAAAATCTCAAGTCGAGGATGTTTATGTCAATTATAATTACTAACGATGGTAGGGAGAAAGACTGAGTCGAGGTGGTGTCGAGTCGAGTAAGTTTTGGAGGAACGTCTTAGAATATGGGTGTAAGGATCAATTTTGGATCAATCAATAACATTCATCTTTTTCTTGGAGAACAATAGCATATGTAGCAGTTTCTAAGTTCTCATTTGAAACCGAACAATGGATGTAGGAAAACACTTCGAAATTAACACGACACAAAGACGTGAAGTGTTTACTGCTTTTCTAAAATGTGAAATCTAAGGGCCAGCCTCCGGTGTGGGTTGACAATTGACACATCATGGGAAAATTGTATTGTTTGCCGAAGATAAAACCTTCTAACGAAAAGATGGATGGATTGTGTGAAACATGAGATGGCTAGGGAGGAAGTGAATATAGAGATGTCTGGAAGAAAAAGATATTCTGCACTGACCTGAAATAAATTGGGGTAAGGGTAGGAGGATGATGAAGAGCTTCCATCTGTTAACCTTAGAAAATTTAAATTCAAGCTCAGTAATCATACTACAAATACTAATCTAGGAATCATCCCAGATTGATATTTGTAGGGATAACATACATTTGTCTCTGGTCTTTTTTGTATTCTTGTTGGAGAAATACCCATGAACATAGAGTTGTTCTGCCCCGCCTTTTCCCAACTATGTTGGGGTCAGCTTCCAGTCTAACCAGATGCGGCTGAATACCAATATTTTACACGGAGCGACTGCCATCAGACCTCCGCAACCCAGCAACTGGGCAATGCCAATATCCTAAGGTTAGACCGTACCCATACATAGGTACCCATGTACATAGAGTAAGAAACCCATTAATGGAAAATGTATCGAATCAACTACAGTCCGAATAATGACTTTCTACAAAGCAATCAAAGGGCTTTTTGTATAACATCGTGCAGCAACTATTAGGGCTACCCATGAAAGATTTATATCAGTCATTGATCAGACCATTCACAGAGTTTTATGATGATTTTAAAATTAAAAACTTTTATTAATAAAATGGAGTTTTACAATTTTCCAAAGGTTTAGAAAGTGTCTACAGACATATGTACTTATTGAATGTTTTTTAAGTGTTTTAACTTTGAAGTATACTTGAATGTAGCGTTGAAAGATATGATAAAACTCTAACCTAAGTACTGATT
This sequence comes from Amphipyra berbera, assembly GCA_910594945.2. NCBI lineage: Eukaryota > Metazoa > Arthropoda > Insecta > Lepidoptera > Noctuidae > Amphipyra > Amphipyra berbera. The sequence goes on along the minus strand of OU343144.1, from coordinate 5,750,984 downwards.
CTATTCTGTGAATGTTTTACACTTTTCAGTTATGTTAGGTAGGTTACTGAGAGATAAAAGAGCTAATTATGCTAGATTATCAGTAACGTATTCTTAATTTAAAAGGTTTTTAATTTAATTATGATGGGCACTAAATATTTCGTAGTAAAGTGTCGACCTAGATTGAATAAAACTATGCCCTGGTGGGTCTAGAACTGTAGACGATGATTGTCTTGCACAAATCAGTAAAATTTCTAGGTCTAAAGAGACACGTTTTGATTCATCTATCATTATGTCTAAATTATCTCCTTTTTCCCCATTTTTCGCCTTGTTTTTGTGGAAATTATCTGCTCAAGCGCTTCGTATCCCACCAAGTGAGATCTATGTATATCTCCTACACCTCTCGACCTAATTCCCGCCTCTCTCCTGGTACTTTTACCTTCGACGCCCTAAAACACTACGTCACAACTTTCTACAGACATAGGTTAATGAAAGTGACAGATAAAATCAAAAGTAGTGGCACCCCGAAGGCCGACCACTCGACCTACGACAATACAACATTTAGGTCAGAGAAAGTAGTGAAAGTCTATATTTGACCGTGATCTACTCTTCATACTCTCCCTAGATATTTTTATCGTGTTCTTGACATTAACCATTCACTTTTTTCTGAAGCTTTACGGTAATTTCAACTCTAATACTGTAAATTTTGATATCAGAGTTGCGTGCCCCAAATGTAGGTCACAAGCAACAATGTTCTTATGATTGTGTTTTAATGATGATTTCTTTTTGATTTTTTTTAATGAGACTAACAGCTAACAGGTACATTCTATCGAGATTATTCGAGATTATTTATTTACACGATCGTAGCTACAGTAAAGTTGACTTTATGGTCGGATTTACAACAGATAGATTGAATCTGACGAAGATGGATTACAATTCTCGTGCGGTCGTCGATTTCACATTTCGTTGTCTCCGACTCGTAAAACGTAGGAACAATACTTGGGTACACAAAACTGCATACGCGTTGCATTTGTCTAGAATGTTCGACCGGGGAAAGATCGTGCGCCCGGCGAGATTTTCACCGCTTTCTATACACTTTCACTTCCGAGCCACACAGACAGGCAGACAGACAAAACGACTATAACACGAACTATTTATCGGAACTGTGCCGATGACTCAGTACGTGTTTACAAACTAACGCTGGTTTAGAAGGAAAAAGCCTGTGATAAATGTACATGCTTAATATTTAATGCGGTCGATGAAAGTAGTAGTACTAGCGTCTGCGTCTGCGCTACTCTATGCATTTTTCGTCTAGTTAGTCCAATGTCTCAGCTGATGTGGTAAAATGCCTACTGAAGTATGAATGGCAGTATAGAACAATTAATCTACATTTACTTATTTATATTCTTTTGTTTATTTTTGTAGTTTTTTGCTTTTAAGTAGGTTTTTTCGGCAAAAGCAAATAAATAATAAACTAGACAAAAAACATAGATCGTAGTTTTTTTTTATAAATAACATAACATCACGCCTGTATTTCTCAAAAGATTGGGCAGAGGTGTATACTTGTATAGTAACACCCTCATTTTGCCGTTATGTTTAAGTCCCATGTAATAGGGGGCGAGTCTGTTGTCATCAACCGGGCACAAATTGACACTCCGAGCCGCTATTGAGGAATTCCACACGGAAAAACCCAATAACAGTTTGCCCCACGATCAGCAGTCGCGGTTGCCACCACTAAACCTATAGATATTTTTTTTTATGTATATGAATTTGAAAATTTGTTTTTCCAATTAAAATAATTACATGACGTTCAAACTACAATTTTCATATTCACATCCTTAATTCAAATAACTATTAAGTATAAGCCTGTTAAAATAATCAGAAGTATTAATAAATAAATACATTATTCTATGCGTTGTCCATTCTTTTATAGGTTCATCATATTATTTTTATAAAAAGACATTGAAAACCATAATAAAGCTAGATGAACAAGACGCCATTAGCTGACTGACCCACCCTTTCTATGTTCCTAGTTTTTTCACGACTTTTAAACGCTAAGTCGCTTCTTTACTGCATTTATTATTCTTTGACAATGCAAACCGATCTAGTGATCCATTAAGAATAAAAAAAAACATTATTGGTTTTTAATAACTTTTTTTTTATTTACTCTTCATACAGAAAACTGTATGCCTCAGGCTTTTTATACCTGTCCACCTTAGAGACCTTAGAGTGATGCTATTCATAATCGAAAGACATAACAAGACATTTTCCGTGTGGAATTCCTCAGTAGCAGCCCGTGCTTTGGATGTGTGCCGGGTTAATGGTAATAGGTACGCCCTTATTACATGAGACAAACTTATCGGCGAAATGAGGGTGTTACTATACACCTCTGCCCAATCCTTCACGGAATACAGGCGTGATGTTATGTTATGTAGTTCGTTCTGCCTAGCCTTTTCCCAACTGTGTTGGGGTCAGCTTCCAGTCTAACCAGATGCGGCTGAATACCAGTATTTTACACGGAGCGACTGCCAACAGACCTCCGCAACCCAGTTACTGGGCAATGCCGATATCCTAAGGTTAGATCGGTTGTCAGACTTCTGGGCTTCCGACTACCTGTAACGGCTGTCATAGGTATTCGTATGACACCCAGGACCGACGGTTTAACGTGCTCTCCGAGGCACGGAGGGGTCTTGATGTCTAACAAACGGTCACCCATCCACGGACTGACCGTGGCAAGCGTAGCTTAACCTCGCAAATCACATGATCTGCGCGGTTGATAATTAGCCACGAGCCCCTCATGTTATGTTATGTAGATCAGAGAAAAAATAATATTTTGAGAGATTATCAGTACTCCTACGGAATTCTTCTATAAAGTTATTTATTTACCGATATCTTCAAATCGACTTCTACAAATACACATGCCATAAACTGTTGATTGCTTACAATTTTATTTATTACCAATTGAAGTCTGAAACTCAATCAGAAGTCGCGAGATCGGTCGTTGACCCGCCAGTGAGATGCAGATCGTCGTTTCTTTAATATCGTATGCGTTGCGCATACGTTCCACATTCGGCACTTTTCTCTTGAACTGATTTCTTTTTTTTCAAGAATAAACAAGAGATCGAGGTCTTTTCGGCGAGTTTCGCGACTTTCGGTTCAATAATAAATGTTGTTTTTACGTACTTCTGAATTTTTGATATTTATTTTGTTTTTCTGAAATATCAGAATCTTATCTTAGATCTTTCCCTGCATAGGGCACGAGAAGATGATTCCGTTTTGATTTTTTCTATGGAGAATGGCCCTATAAAGGATATTTTATATTATTCTGTTTTCCTTTCGAGATAGTTAATATATTCTGCAACCGGATGCTTTTTCTTTTGTTTTTTCCTAATCGACTGCTTGTAGATGGTCTTGCGGACCTTTTCTACGTAACCGGGCAGTTATTGGTGAGACCTGGGGGGTCTCCAACCAATTGCAACCGGATGCCAATAAAATCCGATAAATATAATTAAATGGTTTGTTTTAATTTCTCTACAGTCGTAACTACGTCAAATGGTAAATAGATATTAGATATTTTCTTCTAGTCTGTAAATTGTGTAAAATACATCTGTGTTCTTCAGATTAACTAAAAAAATGCATTTGGTTTTCTTATTGTAAGTACCTAATTAGTCTTTTTTTTAAATGACTTGCTTTTGTCCGCAGCTTCGCTTAGGTACGTGCTTTTTTTTCACCCTCTTAGAGGAGGAATTTAGACAAATCCTTTATTAGTGGATGCCAACATTATAAAAAGTACCTACCTACTGTCAAAATTTCAAATTCCTAACCCCAGTTGTTTAAGCCTTGTGTTGGTAGAGTGGCCTGCGGGTGGCGGGTTATGGGACCCGTCGCCCTACCAGTGCCCCACCACTGGAGAGGTCCACCATAAGAAGCTGGTGGACCAAGACCTGCCGGGGTTGCGGTGCATGCAATAGCGAATCCCGTTACCCCGGCCTTAGGTTAGAAGGAGGGACACCGTTGGTTTTTAGCCGGTAAGAGTCCGGCAGACATCCATGAGGATTTTGCTACGACAAAAAAATAAAAAAATGGCTTTGTGTTGGTAGATCAGTTAATCAGTCAGTCAGTTTCTCCTTTTAATATACAGAAGACTTATGCAAATAAAATATATTATTATTAATCATAAAAAAAATCATGAAAAATTAAACTCCTTTTTACACGTATCCTCCTAATGTTGCCAGTGTGTATAATAAAAATACATGTATGTAAATACGTAAGTCTTTGCTATATATTTGATGATACAATACGCTATTTTTAGTTTGTTTTGTTTTGATCGCAATGTGGGCGACTTTCTTGCGACATAAATGGAAAAGTGGGTTCGTGATGACGTAATACTCTATTTATTTTTGTGTTGTCGAGTTTTCACTGGCCTCAAAAAGCCTGTAGTTTTTTCTGCCCTATACTTCAGCTACTACGCTTCTACGCTTTCAGGTGGTAGCTATAATCAGTCGCGGAGAGATAAACAATAACCACGTTTGGCGAGTGTATTGGTGATTGAAGGTGAATGTAGTTAATTTTTGAATATAGCCCGAGAGAGTGATATTGTATTTCATTGACCTAATTTGTAACTTACATCGACATTTTAGAGCTTCAATCACCGCTATTGTAGAATTTAATTAAAATTGTTATATACTTAATTGAAAATCTGTTTTCTTGACGTATCGATAAATAAATATCAAGAAAATACGTTGACATCGATAATTAAATATATAGCTTCGTAAGATAAACTAATTACAGTAAAAAGATTTGAATGCCACACATCAGCTGATTCAATCAATCCACTCAGACTTATATCAAACAAAGAAAACACATTAATTTTACAACCGATTATTTAATAAGATATTGTCGAGCTAAAAGGATTTTATTGACAGCCGCCATTGCGGAAATGTTAATAACATTTACGATGATGGTTGATGAAGAAGTTGTCATTAATTCGTCTGATATTAGCCTGTTCCATTCTTGAATATTTGGGGTCGTTGAACTTTGTTGATGAATTCAAATCGAAGTATGGAATTGACATTTCTGATGTCCTGGGAACGATGAAGGTTGGAGTATAGAAGAAAAAAACTCTATACGAAAAAGAAAATGTTGTTGTAATCCCTATTATTAATATTGAAGCTGAATTGTGCTCTCTTACAAAATGAAAAACGTATTCAGTCGTGAAAACCGTTTGTATACGTCATGAAATTGATTACTGCATTATTATTATTTGATTATTGTTGACTGCCTTGTTGGTCTAGTGGTCACATTCGCGACTGCTGAGCATGAGGTCCTTGGTTCGATCCCCAGGGCGGGCAAAGTGATATTGTGTTTTTCCATTAGGAATTTTTCAGTAGCAGCCCGGAGTCTGGATTTGTGCCCGGTTAATAGCAATAGGCTCGTCCCCTATTACATGGGGCTTAAACATAACTGGCGAAACGAGAGTGTACTAAAAAAACCTCTGCGGAACCCTTCGGGGAATACAGAGCGAGATGTTATGTTATGAAATTAATTAATTACATTAACACTGCGTAACAGGGAAGTAGCAAGTAAGTAAGAATATAAAAACTTCCATAGCAATTTTTTGATATCAACCATCTAACATATACATTTAAAATATGAATTGTAATTATAATGTTATTATATAATTATTTGTGTTATAGTATGTATTTATACCTAATTACCTACCTATTATTTAGTTGATTCCCGATTTTTAGTAGGTTACATATTTGTACGCTGCAAACTGCCCTTTATATTTTTCTTAACAATTCTTTCCATCCAATGGTTGTCTGGAAGAAATTGCTTTAAGCGATAAGACCGCCATTTGTACTGTTCCTAATTATGTGTATTCCTTGTTTTATTTCTTTTAGTGTGCAATAAAGTATATCTATCTAATGTGGCGGTATGGGTGTGAGAGCGGCTGTTGCGTGGCGACGCTTGCGATGGCAGACACACGACGGCAGACCTTCGTAACTCGTCGGCTCTTTTCGGTTTTACGCGACCAATTTCTTTTTTACAAAATGAGTTTCTATGTTTCACACGTGCCGTGACGTCTCATTTTTTTTTAAATTAGAGTCTCTGCGCGTAGTCTATGGCGGTGGAATTTGAAGTGTCTCTTTTGCTCGTGGGTGTCATAAGACAGAGACAGAGAGGGTAATGTCAGGAGAATTCTCATTCTCCTTTGCGCTCATAATAACTTACTGCGAACACGAATATGTAGTGTTGACCCTTCGTGTAAGTTTTTACAGAGGTCTGTGATGAAGTTCATGATTAGGAGAGGACGTTTACGGGCTCATATGTCAAATTGTAGGTCTATCCTTTCTCATCTGTCCACCCCTTCAAGAATTACAGTCGTGATGGTAATTATTTATAACTACATTACGATCCAGTTTTCCAGGCCGACCAGACGATTATAGAAAATCGATAAATCAGTATATTAGTATTAGCTTCTTGGCTACCTACGCATTTATTATAAGAGTGGTTGACTCTAGGAAGGAAATCGATTACCTCCTTGATATAGGCGATGAGTCGATGGCATACTGGATTGTATTGGGTCCCCCACCTATGAAATCAGCGTTTTGAATAGATCATTTTAAAGAAGTTGCATTTTTCATACTAACATTTTCTTAATTTATTTAACAACTATGGACACTAATGTTTTAAAACTTTTATGCACTAATGTTTAAAAACTAAGATAACGTATACCACTTAGATTATGCGACAAAAATAAGTTTTGGCAAAGTTAAAACTAAAATAGTGGCCATTTCTGCTAACAAAAAGAGGAGTAATTTTTAAGGTATTTTTTATGTTTAGAAAACTATAAGTAATAAGGTTTTTTTTACTATTGGTAGTTGTCTATGATGGTCATTATTCGATATAATATCAAGCGATTGATGAATATTTTAAATCATAGAAGTGACGAGGTTCTCTATTTGTGAGAAAAAACGCCAATTTCATAGGTGGGGACCTAATATTAACTTTTGCTCTATACATACACAAATACCCGCTCTGAAAATATTAAGGTCTAATTTATAGAGACGCGGATAATTCATTACGATGTACTTAACTGCTTCGTTGGTCAAGCGGTGGCAGGCGCGACTGCTGATCGTGAGGTCCTAGGTTCGATCCCTGGGTCGGGAAAAGTGTTACTGGTTTATTTCTGTACGGAGTTTTACAGTAGCAGTCCGGTGTTTGGATTTGTGTCCGGTTGATGGCAATAGGCTCGCCCCCTATTACATGGGACTTAAAATATAACCGTGTAGTGAGGATGTTACTATACACCTCTGCCCAACCCTTCGGGGAAATACAGGCGTGAAAAATTGTTATGTTTATTACAATGTTCTAAAGTGTTTACGGAGACGCGTTTTTTCAAGCGTATTCTTTCAGTTGTAGATGTATTTATGACAGTACGCGACGGAAAACGCGGCGGATCCTGCATCTCCATAAACGACGCTCAAGAATGTTCTTCACATAAAAAATAATCCCTTAAAAAACTTTTAAGTTAACTGTTATCAACACCCGAATTTGAGGATTGACGGTTGAAATTATAATGATGACGTATGCGTAGTTTGTGTGCGAAGTTTCAGGAGAATCGGTTAAGCAGAAGTAGTTGAAACGTCTGTCGCAAGATTTTAATCAAATAAACAAATATACGAAGTGATGCTAATTGAAACCGTTTAAATAAAATCGCCAATTATACACCTCATTTTTGTGCCATGCGACGCTTTTTTTATAGGGTTTACCTGAGAACTCTAAATGTAGACGAAAGTCGAAAGGTTACCATAACGAATTTAAAACTTCCGTAAATAGCGTTGGGGTAAGTCCGGACATGGGGTAAGTTCGTTCAAAATTCATAAAGAATTTAAAAAGTCCGTAAATAGCATTAGGGTAAGTCCAGACATGGGGTAAGTTCGTTCAAAATTCATAAAGAATTTAAAACGTCCGTAAATAGCGTTAGGGTAAGTCCAGACATGGGGTAAGTTCGTTCAAAATTCATAAAGAACTTAAAACGTCCATAAATAGCGTTGGGGTACGTACTAACATGGGGTAAGTTCGTTCAAATGGATTTTCCGCTAAACGTCTGGAGCGTTAAAGTTCTGGAAACATGAACATTGTTCATTTTACGTGACAATAAAGGGGTAAATATAAGGGGTCTACACTATTTTGCATAGTGAATACATCATGCTCCTTATTGAAAAACTGTAATCTACTATGTGTAGACAAGACAAAGCTGTATTTAAAACAGAACTGCTCTAATTATTTCTGACGTGGCGTGAAGATGTCACGCATGTGAACAGTTGGTTTTTAAGTAACACATTTAAGGTATCGTAAGTATTCAAGCAGATGTAGCATTGTCTGAAGTCTTTGAAACAGGTGTTCCTCCTCATTTAGCGTCCACAAACTACGCTTTCGATTTCATTGCGTTTTTTCTTACAGTAATCGCTCAATGGAGACAAATTAACAGTCATTGTAGATAATATTAACGACTGCTATCGTACACGTTTAAAAAAACACATTTCGCTCAACACCACCTCTGAAAACAACTTCGCATGCCAAGTTATGTTGGTTTATTTTGATAATGTATACATATAGCTATGTTACATAGGTTCGCGCATAGATATAAATAACTAGGCGCACAACACAGACAGGTGGTTCAGGTTATATGAACCCGCCGGCTTGGTGTGACCGCGAAATTATTTTCAAGACTACACCAACCTCGAGCGCACACAAACATACAGCAACGTCCATCCGCACACACGTCTCACTACTAACGTGCGAATGTAGTGGTAGTCGTGAGAAACTTGCTATTCTATTCCAAAACGGCATATACACTAGACCCTTGCGAAAGAAACTGGACTCTAATTACACGATTTACTGATTAAATTCGCCGTCACACCAAAACGTGTTCGCGTCATTTCATTGACACGATGCGTATGGTAAAGTTGCTATCTTGTTCGTAATGTCCGCGAACGGAGGTACATTCAACTTTTAGCCCAGTAAACTCTCGAAGTTCGTTCACCCACTGCTTGTCAACTGACGTAAAGAGAGCGAGACGGGAGAAGCGACAGATAGCGGTGTCTCTCTCTCGCGGTATGTTCAAGTTTAGAAGTTTTTATTGAGCGTACGGCTGTCGAAATAGTTTACTTTTGTTTTGGTTATGCTTGCCTGGTACTTTTGACGGTTTACGTTGGCTATATCGATAGATAACGTGACTACGATGTGTTTGCGTCACGTTTCACTTGTCGATGATTGGAAATTCATACAAAGGAAGAGGTAACTATAAGTTTCAGTCTGAACACAGTCAGCTTTCAGGAAAAAAAGGCGAAGGTTGAATTAGTATTAGAACATGAGGTTAAGAGTAGATAGATAGTCTTTTATTTCGATACTAGTTCAAAAAACAAAAAAAATATATTGCAGATTTTTTAATAAAAAGGTATTTACCTGTTTTGTATCGATTTCGGAGAATAATTTCTTTGAATCGTATTGTTTTTCACGAATTCAGTCCAGGCTATGTCACCAACACGAACCGAGTCCACAAATTACGAAACCTAAACACATTATCGATACGATCAACGAATTTATTATCAACATGTGCATTCAACCTTTGGATAAAATAGCACACAATTATATTTTACTACTCATTTTGAAAATGGAAGGAAAATATTTGGCATTATTTCTTTAAATGAAAGTAAAGAGAATCTTCTAACTACTTCCGTAAACAAAGCTGACAGAGGCCTTTATTCAAAATTACATCCATCCCTTCATTTATTGATAAAAGGCCATTGAAGTATTTAGTAATCCATCAGTGGACGCTAACAGCAGCGATAACAAATGGCCTGTTATCTCTATCTAACCTTTTTGTAAAATGTAAATTCATAAACATTGATAAAGATCAACAAGCTTCAAACGCTAAGAAATACAATGTGTAATGTAAGATCTTTGATAAATTAATTTAATTATCATACCGACTTAGCACATTACAACTTCATTAATTTATGTTTCTTGTTTCCTTAACACACAAGGAATAATTTATCTGTTTTTCTTTACTTTTTGTAATATTTTTCTTTTCATGCCAAGAAGCTGTTTTTGGCGCAAATCATAAAGTAGGAAATATAGATCTATATCGATTCAATCCCTATTACCCCTTCTCTATGTGATAGGTTTTTTTTTTAAAGATTATGGTCTCTTGTTGTCTCTTCATTAAGAATCTATAGTTCGATTTTCAAAAGCGATGGAGCAGCATTTGTTACTTTGCCAATGAATATTTACCATACCAAAAAGGTTGAGTACATCAGAACTAGAGAGGTTCACACGTTCAAAGGAATACCGAATTGAGAAATGTTGCCCACGTGAAATCATGTCGTCAACCACTATTGTGGGTTGACCTCTCCTGTTTTCCGCATTCCACACTAGATTGCTCGTTTTAGGGACGGAAGTGTGTACACCCGGGGTTCATAGCAATCTGGTTGTGTAAATACCTCATTGTCTATGTTTACTAGGTGGGTGTACCGGTTTTTTATTGTAAATGTGAGGTGAGGTTCATTCAAGCATTGTGGTTTGGACAACTTCCATGATGTAAGGTGATGCAGTAGAATTTAACTAATTTAATTAACTTCTGAAGAAAATTAATGAAATGGAAACAATGCCGATAATGCAAATGGTTCTTTATAAATTGCTGACAAGTTTGCTATTACAATTCTTATTTGTTTATAGAAATTACAGCATTGATTAGCAATAGTACATCCACGAGGATAAAATAACAGTCCTTTTTGGTAGATAATTTGTTAATTATCTCTTAGAATACGATTACTTCTAATAGAACATTTAAAAATGCAATTTAATTCAAAATTTATTTTTATTTCCTTGTTCGAGTTCAGTCTTAATCGACAAAGATAAAAACAATTGAACGATGTACTTAGATAAAAAGAAAACATATTAGCAATTATTTTTTTCAGTAGATGACAAGCATTGAAGCAAAATTCAAAAAATCCAGGTGAAATCACTGGGCGAGACCTAATTTCACTACTCCACCATAGAGAATCGTCTAACCATTGTAATAGATTCATTCGACGTTCGAATCGTAAAAATTCCGCCATAAACTCGTAATGTCAGCTAATTATACGTAATTCCGCGGAGGCGTGGATCATACTGGCGCGCTACGAACTTTACTACACCTCTTCAATTCTCTATTTTCCTAGTACCTTGCTGGTAAATGTTGGTCTCTGCTTTCTTTTACAATCGACATCGATTGACGCGTCTCGGTAAAGCTTTCAATTAAAAATAACTTTTATTATGTCGGATTAGAATTCAAATTGGTATTTGTAAAAGAGAATTTATAGCTGTCGCTGCAAGTGGCGTGCAAAGTTATTAGATGCGTGTCTGAAATTAAACTTTGGTTCGGTTTTGTTGTGTGTGCAGGAGGAATGACGGTAAATGTAAGTTTGTTTTCTAAGCACGCTTATGACGGCTTTACACATATGGGTTTGCGGATGCTGCGGTGGCCATCCGCGTAATTGTTGGTTTTTGCGATTAAGTGTTAAAGTGCTTTCGCGAAAATAAAACAGTATTTGTCTGGGAAATAATATAGGTGTGCGTAGAAAGAAATATTGTAAAATAACATAAACATAACATCACGTCTGTATTGAAGGTTTGGGCAGAGGTGTATAGTAACACCCTCATTTCGCCGTTATGTTTAAGTCCCATGTAATAGGGGGTGAGCCTATTGCCATCAAACGGGCATATTGTAAAATGTAGTGTCATTGATAAAATAATACATTGATTTCTAAGAAATCAAACAAACAAAAAGCAAAATCCAATAAAATTGTATAAGATTCTCTCGACAGTCACGCGATCTAGTGATGTCAATGCCAATAGGGTTCCCATTTCAAGATGGAGGAATGCCTGTCTAGAGTGCCTTGAGTGCCTGATTTTACAGAAAAATGCCTGTAGATCTTGTGAAAATGTTTCGTGAAAAGATAAGGCAGTTAGCAAGGTTGGTAGTGGGGTTGACTACATAGTGTGCTCCGTACGTACCTACTTATGTATCGTCACTCATAGAGGCTTTTTGAATGCACTCTTATGCCTGTCTCAGAGTTATGGCGGCCGCACGCCTGTCTAAACCTTAAAATGCTTGTCAAATGCGGCAAATGCCTGTCATATGGTAACCCTAATGGCAAACCCATGTATTACCCACTACTTACTACGTTTTTTGATATTCAAACTTTAATTATCTCTGCATTTCCAAGGCAGATTATCATCACCCCCAACGGTTCCCAGTTTTCATCCTTTCACTTCCAACTTCCCTAGATCATCTTTGCCGGAGCGGTTATAATATGCTTAGGCATCCAGAAGCATACCAAAGCAGCGTGGTAGATGGCACCACGGCACAGACATTAATGACGTAAGTGGTACTATAAGAAAATGCCTACGACACGGAATGTATCGAGGGGACCATTAGCAGGAGCTGGCGGAATACAGTAACAAGAGTTTTGTGACAAATTGTCGAATCTCTCATACAAAAATTTGACAAAATCCGTGACATGTCTTCTGGAAGACTATTTCTAAGAGATTGCAAAAGTCAGAGTAAAGTATCTTAGGTATTCCTGTATTCGGCTCTGACATGATGTGAGGCTACGGATAGTCTGTGCCGATAGTTTATTGGATGTGGCGAATTGTTAAGTATAATTTATACGTGTGAATGATAAGTACTGTGGACAGGTCTTCAGTAAAGTCTGTGTCTATGGTCACTACAATTTTGAATTTGGCTACAAACTAATGTTCGAACCGTGATGACGTTGACAATCAGTTTTTTTTTAATTTATTATTCTTTGTCTGTCTAGTTTGGCCTTAGTACCTGATGGTAAGCGCAGACAGGATCTAAGATGGAGCACACAATACTACGATATGAAAATACTACGTGTAGGCACTTCGTCCATTGTAACTTGTAATGTTAGGTGCTACGAAACGACTACGAGTATTAGATGTATGTAGAACTACCTCTAGCATTTGATACATAAGTGAAAAACTGTACATAGGTCTTAGTAAATACAGTAGTTTAACTACCAAAATGTTGAAGAAAAACGCGTTGCACGAGTCCCACCTTAGTTCCATCCTCAACTTGTTTATGCAACAATATAAGAAACGTGATAAGTACCTATCATGTCACCACTTGAGCGGTCATTGAACTTTTAGCCCAGTGCTGGCAGACGCGCGAGTTAGACGGGTGCAGGAACAACTTGTTTAGAATTATGCGCTCCTGGTAGGGTTGCGAGTGTTGTATCAGTGTGGAGTGCATGAAATAAAAGATATGGGTTTTCTCTGAAACGTTTTCGTGTAGCAGAGCATTATGACATCAATATTTTTGGGATATTTACTGTACTGTTGAAAATGACACAACGTCACAAGTTCGTCACATGGTCACATCTCTTCTTATGGGTGTGACGCAAGTATGACGCGAGGAAAAGGGATTATGTGTGTAGCGGGCAGCAAATACCTGTGCTCTGCTGACTCCATTATAGTAAATTCTAATTCTCGACCTGAGAGGCATAAGGTCGAATCTCAAAATCGAACCAAATTAAGTTTAATAAAATATTATTATTATACTGTGACTAGTTTTATTACAATACTTATACAAAGGTACAAGACTTATCTAAATCATGATACTATTTTTGTTAGCCGAATCGAAAATAAACAATAGTTTTGACACGATTTTATCAAGAACTTTTATTTGGCTCTCCTCTAAACTCGTGAAGACCTTATGCCTCTCAGGTCGAGAATTATAATTAGGATTGCAGAGGTCATGAAGATGTCTCACCGCAGACAAAACGCTCATGTAAATCATGGATGAAACTGCTGGCCGTATGCCAGCCAAATAAAGCACTGATCCATTTTAACTATTGGCCTGAAAAATATGGAGAACTTTATGTTACGATTTGGAAACTTGCAAGCCGATCAAAGAGGTAGTGCTTTTATAACTCAGTTATATCTTCGCCATCCTTGATGACGGGAGTATCGAACGCATCACGCTCCGCTCACACAGATTGCCGATGATAAAGTCTAACGATCGCCACTCGATTGTGTCAACTCGATATCATCTGATACATCCTGCTCCCCTGATTACTTATGTCAGTCAATAAGCAAAGAATATCTTATACTTGTTCGACAATAACGGAAAAGCGTAACAATTTTTATGTATTGGATTTTTTTCGCAATCATCTGGTAGAAATATAGAGATAAAGACAAAGAGAGGGAGATAAATAAATGTGACATCTATTTCTCTTTTATTTATTATAGCGGCCCGTTCCGGCTTCGCACGGGTGGACATTATTCCCGTTCTTGCAACATTTTTCGTTTATGCTCCGCTCCTATTGGTTGTAGCGTAATATTATATAGTCTATAACCTTCCTCGATAAATGGAATATCCAACACAAAAAGATTTTTTCAATTCCAACTAGTAGTTCCTGAGATTAGCGCGTTCAAACAAACAAACTCTTCAGCAATATTAGTATAGATAAAAGAAAAGGAGAAATAGATGTATTTTTATCTACAATTGGTAATCTGCCTCGTGAAGGGTAGAAAAGCAATCAAATAACTAATAACATAACATCACGCCTTGTACTCCCTGAAGGGTTCGGCAGAGGTGTTTTTAGTACACCCTCTTTTCGCCAGTTATGTTTAAGTCCCATGTAATAGAGGGCGAGCCTATTGTCATTAACCGGGCACAAACCCAGTCTCCGGGCTGCTAATGACAAATTCCTAATGGAAAAACCCAATAACACTTTGCCCGACCTGGGGATCGAACCCAAGACCCCATGCTCAGCAGTCGCACTTGCGACCACTAGACCAACAAGGCGGTCAACTAATATAACTAATGTATTAAGCGCTTATCATAAAGTTGTAAACGTTGTTATCCTTTTCATTATAGGCGATGGATTGGCCACCTGTCACATCACATAGTGCTGTTTTGACAACATACAACCCACCATTAATGCTAAATAATGGTTTTAAGTGTTGCCTTGGATTCTAAATGAGCTGTTTCTACAAAAATATTAATTTTTAAAACATTGTTTATCTTTCCATGTAAGATATTATAAATTGTCAACTTCCCCATTCCTGAGGCAGTAAAACGGTTCTAAACATGGAGTACTTGAAGCAGAATTATGTAGCGACAAGTAACTTAACTGGCTACAGGATTGTAATAACCATTAATATGTAATATCTTGATCAAATAGAACATACATTCTCAGGACGTGGGGTCAAAAGCTTGCAGTCGGCGATGAATAAATGAAAGGAGTTTCAAATCATTCCACGAATAGCTTAGGCAGGCATTCCAATTTTGAAAAAGGTTCGAATTACGAAATTGACGTTGGCATTTGTCAGTTTTGACAATTTATGACAGTTGCACCATTGACAATATTTTTTTTATCGTCTGTTACAGCTAACAGCCCTAGGCATTCAAATGGTAAGTCCAGACTAGCGCTTGTTTGTATCATAGTAAGGTAATTACTTCTTCAATGGAAGGGATTACAAGATATATCGAGATTTACAACGTCCGGAGTGTCCGGACTGGAACGCGATTGACAGAGATACATAGCGCCTTAGGTAAATTCTATTTTATTTTGCGGAAGTGCAAGGAATGAATTAAAATATTTGAAGAACTAGTTTTGTAAAAAGGTGATGGATTTTCTGGCTTTATCCATGCTCTGTATTCATCTGGACATTACAGACTATACAAATTATCAATTGGAGATAGCATTTTTAGGGAATTCCCGAAAAATATTTTTTACCTGATTTTTAGTATTTAATTCAGTTATATACCTATCTAGTTAATGTATTATTTGATTTGTATAAAGACCCTCTATGACACCTGGCAGAATCTAAATAAACTTTAACTAGTCTCTGTTTTTTCTTTTCAATATAAAAACTTCTTACTTACATGAAAGCCGTTGTAGAAACCTTAAGTAGGTACAAAATAAATTAGTCAGAAAAAAACACTTAACTTAACTTTTAACGCCCCTGTAAATACTAACAACATACCAAAACCCAATAAAATAGTACCTATAACATGTGTACTTGTAATAATTTCAGATTTTCTCGCAGTTTTCCCGGCGGGTGCGCATTAATTGGCGCCGGACGGGTTCCCCACATTTGCATCCGTAGTCATTCACCCCGGAACACCGCATGTGGTGGCAGCCGGTGCATCATGAGGCTTTGAGCCAGTATTTACTGAATGGAGGAACACGCTTTGATCGTCTTGTATGAATCACGAATGTTGTGTGTTGTTTCTTTCTTTGTTCAAGTAAATAAGAGTAGTCCTTACTAAAGACGGCAAAATGTTGGTTTTTTTTTTCTGTAAGTATAAAACCAACAGAATATCACAGAAGACTGGTTTTAATCAGCAATAGGCTTGCTCCTTCTAATACTATGGATCACAGGCGGGTCGGGAGGCCATATTATTTGAATCTTCCTCGAATATTAGGGCTCCTAATTGTATATTGCTATCGTACATAATCAGAAAATAATGTAAACACTGCTTGCAAATCGATCCTTATATTTTTGTAAATTTTATTTAATCTTTTATAAAAAGTGACAAAAATCGTAGCTATTCCACGCTGTTAATCAATTTAATCGAAATCGATTCCATAAAAAGGTAAATTAATTAATTTAATGATTTAATTGCACTCGTTAAAGTGCTAGAGATCATGCGCGTACGCACAGCATTCTTCAATAGCGTGCGTAGCGCTACGAATCGTAGTAGGCTCTACGAAAACAATACATTTTACTGTGGTCTACAAAAACAGCGATAATGAAAAATATTTTATTGTTATTTAACTTTTCCTTTATTTTTCTATTTAATGGCCCTTTATCGCAGCCCATGTATTTGATTATATTAGGAGGATAAGCAGCAGTATCTTTCTTAGCTAGATATAAAATATACTGCAATCACTAATCCGTTTGCTAAGCGTCGTGTTTATACCATTATTGCCTCACGACCCCTCAATGCAGTTGCAGTTGTCTAAGGACGTGCACGCACAGCAGTGGACACAATACCGGCTAATATGATCCATCTGACAAAATCTACGGTCGACACAAAACAATAACAAATAAGAACGGGAAAAAGTAAGGTGATTGTATTTTTATTTGAACTGCATTGTGCACTATAAGATCCCATGCAAAACAAAGGAAACGCGTTATCTGTCTCTTCTCACTCTACTATGTAATGGTAGTTTTATGAGACACGAGATACTTATCTTGTATAGTGGTGGATAGCAATTTAGTCAAAATCTAAACAATAATACTGGTATTTTTAAAAGCAGCTCGTAGAACTATTGATGTTTCTAACATCGACACCGCTCGGAGCTCTGTTCTCCTGGTAAGGAAAATTCGCGTGAAAATGTTCTAAGAAGTTATCCAGTTTATTTAGTTTTTTTAATAGGTATTGGTAGTTCTTTCTGGTAATCTAAAATTTTACTATGAAATGTATGGAATATAGATGATTTTTAGAGTAGGCGTTTTTTTTTCAATCACAATATATTTTCATTTCAACATTCGTGGCTAAACTACTAATTAATTTGATAAAATGTTATGTGTTCAGTACATAATACGTTGTCAAAATAATCAATACATTCCTGATTGAATTACAGTTAACTAAGTTTAATGTTTTTAAAAATAAGTTTTAATGCAAACGAATGTA
This sequence comes from Amphipyra berbera, assembly GCA_910594945.2. NCBI lineage: Eukaryota > Metazoa > Arthropoda > Insecta > Lepidoptera > Noctuidae > Amphipyra > Amphipyra berbera. The sequence continues at coordinate 5,733,280 of OU343144.1, read as the reverse complement.
AAAAAAATATAGATCGTCTACAAATTAAAGTACTGTTGAAACATTAAATAATTTGAATCGATTGTTGACGCGAGTCCACAACGACTATGTCAATGACAGTCAGAAGCGGGAAGTCATTATGTTTTTATTGAAGAAGCTCACACACAAAGCCTTTGTCAAGTATGAATAGCACGGCACATTGTCAATGAGTACAAATTGAATGTGATGACTTCTAAGATATAGATTGAAAACTATCTAGTGAGTAGTTGACATCCAAAAATTGCAAATAGTTATTTGCAGTTTTCCCATGAATTTTCGAAGCAAGTAAATACGATGTAACTACTCAGAATTTAACTCGAGTCATAATAATAGTAATTTAATTTTATAACTTTTACTTTACATCTGAAAATTATGTTTTAACACTGTAATGGCGCCTAGAAATGAAAATACAGTACTTAAATATAAAATACCTTAAGATTTACATCTCTAACATCTTGAATTATTGTTAACTAAATAACTTTAATTATAAAGGCTTTAACACTTTAAGCATAAGTAATTGCTACAATGATATTCAACAAGGAGGTATTTCACAAAGAATGTATCATGCTCGAAGTTGAAATGATTTTTTTATGCGCGAATGTACTTTTTACTTTTCTCAACGCGGAAATGCAAAGACATTTTTAAGAAATGGCCCCGTCAAGCCGGTTGGGTTATTTTAAACTGCATGTAAAAAAAACTCGTACTAAAATGTATGCGCAAACGAGATCCAAGTTACCAGGCTTACATAAGTTGACGGAGTTCGCCAAGTCATACGAGTCGCAACTACACCCGAGCCTCATTAAACATTCGCCTACGTGCTCACTCACGCCACAGGTCTAATATTAATTGCAACCCCATCTCTTTCTAATTTAACATTCAAATTCAATATACGTCAAATTATATAGGTGATTGTGATCGCGCAGGTGTCTCAAATCAAATGATAAATGATAAATTTTTATCATCAATTTGTCTGCGCTTCGATTCCGAGCAAACGTGTCATGAATTCATTGCGGCTGATTGGGTATGTCTGTCTCTGTCTGTCCCGAAAAGTTACGCACACAAACAAAAAGTTCGTTCACACGTTTAAAATTTAAACAAAGAATTTGATTTTCGAAAAGCGTTTCGAACGTGTTGATTCTATTCAAAGTCGGAAGTGACGATCGGGCTCACTAACGCAAGTAAGTTATCAACATTTCTCACGGTTAGTTTCCATCGGTGTGTGTCGAGTCCATCTTTGTTTCTTCGCTGGTGTTAACGTGTATGTATGTTATCTGGGTGTCTGTGTGTGCGAGAGCTGAGAGCAATGAGACGCAAGCGCTTCCTAGGTTCGTTCAACTTTTAGCCCAGTAAACTCTGTGCGAGTGACTATACTTAGCTGTGCTTGTGTAGCTAGTATCTATGGTGTACAATGGGGTAGGCTGCATAGTGGCGCGCATTTAATGCCATGTTTACACTGTCCCTTTGTTCTGGATGCTTTATACTGTCATTTGCAATTCTATGTTTAAACATGCGCTCGTTTGACTATAATAATGATTTCTCAGGAGAAAATGTATCTATTATTGGACACACGTTGTAAATATCAACTATTGACTTTAAGTGAATTGGTTTCTGACTTATTGTGTTTGAAATAGCTTTAAGTTCATGATAGCTTTTCTAGGAACTATTAACTTTTGGCCCATGGTGCCTTCAGAAAATAAGTTTCGGTTTTTTTTATTGTCCTCTAGAAAAAAAAGAGCCAATTAAATGGGACCAATTAATTGGCTGGCTAATCAATTGAATCTTGAAAACATTACAACTTCTAGTTGACTAATGGCTCACGCTAAGTCAGGTAGTCGATTATATCGACTTATCGGTACATCTCTAATCATGATAATTCTTGGTTTGATTAGCATACATCCCCAGAACTAAAATACTAATGCAACTAGATTCGAACGTGGAGCATAAAATACATTCACTTATACCTGGGAGACACTTTTATAAAAGACTAGGTGTGTCCTCACGGCTCCGCCCGTAGCCTATGTTACCCAGTGATAATGTTGCTTTCTAACGGCAAAAGAATTTTTGAAATCGGTCCAGTAGTGTTTAAGTTTATTCGTTACAAAAATCCAAAAATACAAATCTTTCCTCTTTATAATATTAGTATAGATAGTATAGATTAGTATAGAAAGGAAAGAAAGAAAAAAGTACAGAAGGACAGTTACGGAAAAAAAATAAGAAAAACAACTGAGCGCAACAAGCGCCAAAAACACTAGCAAGTTTTGTCTCGCTAGATAACTCTGCAACCGACTTTCAACGTGTAAACACACCCGCACTAAGTCGACTTCTGCAAGTTATATGAACTAAGCAAGCACTTGCGTGCCATAACTTGCGTCATAAAACTTGTTAATACATTTAGCGCTATAGAGATGTGTTCTCTGCTTGAGAGCTTTTCCTATGAAATGTTCAAACCAGGCCTATTATTTTAAACCATTCTTCTCAGTGCTACGTTGATTGCATCCTTATCTTCTCTGTTATACCAAAGTTTAATTTAACAGCAGTAATTTAACGGCAGTAATTTTTGTCGAAATATTTGTGTTCCTATTCCCAAGGAGGGTTGATGTCAGGCAGGCGGCCGGTCATAAAACAATAAGCCAAACCCTCTAACAACATGGATTTATGAAATACATGTTGTGCCGACCCCACCTAGTGTGGGATAAGGGCAGGAAGAAGAAGAAGTTTTGTGTTCCTAGTGAAAAAAGGTAAAGTCCTATTCTAGACAACTGCTCATCAATTGCTTTCTTTGGTTTACCTCTACTTTTGCTACATATAACATAACATCACGCCTGTATTCCCCGAAGGGTTGGGCAGAGGTGTATAGTAACACCCTCATTTCACGTTATGTTTATGTCCCATGAAATAGGGGGCGAGCCTATTGCTATCAGCCGGGCTCAAATCCAAACTCAGGGCTGCTACTGAGGAATTCTACACGGAAAAACCCAATAAAACTTTGCCTGACCTGGGAATCGAGCCCAGGATCTCATGATCAGCGGTCACGCTTGCCACCATTAGACCAAAAAGGCAGTTGTACTACATATATTTCTAAGATATCTGATCTATAACAATCCTAATTACAATGGTGATTACTGACTGCGATTCTGATGTCTGGGGTCTGGGGTCAGCTTTCAGTCTAACCAGAGGCGGCTGAATACCACTATTTTACACGAGTGACTGCCATCAGACCTCCGCAACCCAGTTACAGGGCAATGCCGATATCCTAAGGTAAGACCGGTGGTCAAACTATTACTGGTTATTTTAGGTATTGCTAACAATTTGAAATTCACTGACTTGACTTGACTGCCTCGTTGGTATAGTGGCGGCAAGCGCGACTGCTGATCATGAGGTCCTGGGATCGAGCCCCAGGTCGGGCAAAGTGTTATTGGGTTCTTCCGTGTGGATTACCTCAGTAGCAGCTCGGAGTTTAGATTTGTGCCTGGTTGATGGCAATAGGCTCGCCCCCTATTACATGGGAGTTAAACGTAATGGCGAAATGAGGGTGTTGCAATACACCTCTGCCCAATCCTTCGGAGAATATAGGCGTGATGTTATGTTAATTTGAAATTCAGAGCTCTCCCAAAAAGTATAGTTATTTTTATAAGCATCTTATATTAGATGTAGATTGGTACATATTGATGAGTACGTACGTCGGTGTCAGCTAATTTAGTGTATTTCGCTTATGCGCGGGAGTATGAGATTCAGATCACGTGCGCAAGCGTTTTGGAAATCAACCGATACTATTGAAGTGATCAACGGTTTTTTTTTGTTTTTAACTAGAAATCGGTATTGATGGAAATTACCCAAGACGTTTAGAATATTAAAGAATGGGTAATAGAAAAAAAACACCGAAGATTTTAGTGTTTAAGTTTATAAAAAAAAGTAGTATGGTAGAAACGTAATAGTGGTGTTCGAAATGGTTTCGCAGCCTACCCCATGGAAAAAAGGGTGATGTTATTTATGTAGATATGGTATACCTACATTCAATTAACATACCACACTCCTAATATTACCATTTAATTACATTTAGAATAATTTAACTAAAAGTAGTAGTACTATTCACTATATAACAACATTTGTTAGTCCATTAAACGCAGAATGGCGGGAATTTATGTTATGTATCGATTATTCTGCTCGCTTTACTGGTCGATAACCATAAAAACCGATATAAAAGTTAATAAACTTATCGATTGTCGCATGACACCAGAGCTCCATTCGTATTCTTTACGTGAATTGTTCGAATTAGTGATGAAAAAATGTTTAACCTATTCGCAGCTGCGGAAGGAATATCGAATGATCTTGTTGCAATCGATTACTTTTATGTCTTTTTTTTACTATTCGCTTCAGTGTACATTATTATACGAGTAATTTTAAATAAAAGTGCTGTCAGTAAAAATATATGTGTTGATACACACCTCTGTTAACTATTTTTTGTGAAAAACATGCGTTTCATCGCAATGAGCTATTATTCAATATTTATTTGATATTTTTGTAGTGACTCTACACCGCTCATTATGTTTTCATAAAATCTTACTCCTTTTTTTTAGCAAATCAATCTTGATTTTTACATTTTTATTATTCTTTAACGCTACGAAAATGCACGCCATCTGTCGTCGAGTAGTAGCACCTTGCACCTCCGCAAGAAGTTATTCCCACAATGTCAAATCTTCGGCAAGTAATAAAGCAATTAAATTGCTAAAGTTAAAAGGAAACCAATAACTTGTCGAGTTTATTAGTTTGTCTTGATTCGCATTATAAATCGTTCACCTTTATTCTGATTTGATGCGAAGTAGCAATGTCGAGGTTTTCACGTCGGATTATACGTCGAAAATGTGTAGGAATGATTCTGGCAAACCTCATATAAGTATGCTTGGTATTTGAAAATTATGTAAAGAATTTAAACTAAAAAAATCTAATTGTCACCTAAAATATAAGGAATTTATGCAAGTATATCTTATAAAAACAAGACATTTCTTATTTACTTATTCTTTAATATTATATGTTTATTAATAGGAACCAACCCAGATATTCATTATGTTACTCAAATATCATCTAAATTTTCCTTATTTAATAACTCAAAGAGTAAAAAAATCACCCAAAACAAAATGTAATTGACTGCCAGATATCGATAGACAATCGCGAATAGAATCGATAGTAATTAGTACAGAATAGGGGTGTTCGGGTCGACGACCGAAGTTTTGGCGATCGGACGACACTCGCATTGGTAATCGAACCGTCTAGCGAGACCATAGAGTAAAGTTATTAGTCTAGACCAACTATAGATGAACTGATTTATATCAACTGTTTCCTGTAATTTATAGGTACTGAAATAGATCATTACTCTGTTACATGTCTAATTATAACATTCGCAGAAGTAATTTTATTAAGACTTGCTGCAACAAACAAAGAATACTTAACCATTTGTTTCTTTTTTAAGAAATATTACCATATTTGAATCCGCCGGAGCAAAATGGTACTCAAAAGATACGATAGTTCCTTCTTGATACTTCTTTCGGTGGTTTTTTTACTCTAGTACTAGAGTGCCAATAACAAAGTATATTGCTGTTCAGAAAAGTAGAGAAAATTTAGAAGAAAATCCTTCGTATTGATAAGAGTATGCTTACCAATATTAAACAAACTTTATTCTTTTTGTTAGTAAAATAACAAATTACATATCTGTCCTTATCCTACATGTGTAATTTTCTCGTAAAGACTTTTATGAGGAAACAAATATCTGTTGATACACACGTGTTACGAAAAATTTTGCGAACACAGTAAAAAAGATAACAACTCATTTCAAAAAAGGATTCCTAAGAAAGTTTTCATTACAATTTAAAATTTTAAATAATATAATATATAATATACTTAATAATCGATAAATATAGTTAACACAGTTTCTTAAAGCTGTACATATTTATTTTACTAATTAATTGATATAAGTATTTTTTCTTTTTATTCTAAAGTTGACAAGGAGACGTTTGACGCATTTCATCAGTAAATACTGATGCCACCTGTGCAAGCCGTTCTCACGGAGGCCAGCGTGCTTCCTACCATAAACTAAAACTATGCTTATAAAGATTTCCCGCATGTCTGTGACGAACTTGGCATCAATCGAGACTTAATCATTTCCTCTAACTGGACACCCTGATAATTAGACTTTTTTTATTGTTAATTACCAAAAGCAGTCGTCTTGCATGGGAGGGGGGCTAGGACGGCCGTTGAACTTCGCGAGCGCGAGATAAATCTGCCATAGAGAACGGCTTAAATCGCAACTTTCGCGGCAAGAAAGTTCAAACTTTAGAAACACTTAACAGAGTTGATTTTTCATTGCATACGGAAGCGGGATCATTGAGCTTTGTAGCAATTTATTTTGCTAAATCAAAACGTTGGAAGCGCAACGCACAATCACGACCAAATTCGAACTTTAAGCCAACGACCTAAGATTGTATCTTCATAATCTAATGAAAAGTGGTAAGGTCGATTGTAGTGTCTTCCTGGTACATATCATATCAATTAAGCGTATTGGTTTGCTAATTTATTAAGTAATCAGGGCAGTTCACTCACGCTCCTTTAATAATACGTCGTTGGTAATAGCTTTGAATTATTGAATGGTAGTATTAACACTTTCCTTATAGTAAAAGGAAGGATGTAGTATATTATAAATTATTTAACCCTATTGGTATTAATTGTAGTGGTATGCGAAAGATTTTGATTATTAGATGATTGGCGCGACTGCAGACCGTGAGCTCCTGGGTTATTGGGTTTTGGCAAAGTGTTATTGGGTTTTTCCGCTTGAAATTTCTCAGTATCTGCCCGGAGTTTAGATTTGTGCCCGGTTGTTGGCAATAGGCTTGTACAGCAGTAGCCTAGTGGTGCGACCGTCGGACTGCAAAACGGTGATGGAAAACATCGTGAGGAAACCGGCATGCCTGAGAGATATTTCTCGACGGCATGTGAAGCCAAGTCAGAGACCGATGGGCGGCATAAATTCTGACACCAGATTAGTCACTAACCACACGAAAAGAAAGAAAGAAAGGCAATAGGCTCGCCCCCTATTACATGGGACTTAAACATAACGGCGAAATGAGGGTGTTACTGTACACCTCTACCCAACCCTTCGGGGAATACAGGCGTGATGTAATTAATGTTTAGGTGATTGGATATTTACAGGGAAAATCTGTGTTACGAGCCAGGTTGTTGTGTAGTCTTAACCCAAGACTTTTCTCAAGTCGGCGCGAGTTTATACAAGAACTAGCGACCCGCCCCAGCTTCGCACGGGTACAATGTAGATACTAATGTGGGGCATATAAACCTTCCTCTTGAATCACTCTATCTATTGCTGAAAACTGCATTAAAATCCGTTGCGTAGTTTAAAAGATCTAAACGTACAGACAGCGGGAGCGACTTTGTTTTATACCATGTAAAGATAGCTCATGCTGTAATAACGAAAGCTTTAAAAAAAAACCGACTTCAAATTATTTATCTCCGAAGTTCTTCATCAGATCTTCACCAAATTTAAATAGGACCACTCCGACAGAATACTCTTTCAAACAAAAAATATTAATTAAAATCGGTTCATAATTAGCATAGATATCGCGGAACAAACATACAAAAAAATAACTCCTTTTTTTGGAAGTCGGTTAAAAACATGCCATTCAACGAAGTTGGTAACGGGCTGACTGCTCAGGATTCACTGGACGTACCTAATTAAGTATCGTTACTCGTGGAGGTTATTTTTAATGCACCCGAAAGCTATCTTAAGTAAAACAGATTTAACTTATTTTTCTATTGACATCTGATTAACGTTTGTAAAACCTGAAGTGTAATTTTTTCGAAAGTACAATTCATCAGCTGTGCTAATGATGACGTCTCCCTATAGGTCCTATCGTAACGACTCCACTCCACCTCGATCCATCTGAGGATTCCTTAGTCGATGAACCTCAAAGTTCGTATTTTGCATGAGAGTCAAGTATGAGTCGGAGGGGCTCGTGGCTAACCAACCGCGCGGGTCATACGATATGCGAGGTTAAGTTGCGCTTGCCACGGTCAGTGGATGAGTGACCGTTCGTTACACATCGAGACCCCTCCGTGCCTCGGAGAGTACGTTAAACAGTCGGTACCGAGTGTCATACGAATACACATGACAGTCGTTACGGATAGTCAGAAACCCGAAAGTCTGACAACCGGTCTAACCTTAGATTATCGGCATTGCCCAGTAACTGGGTTGCGGAGGTCTGATGGTAGTCAACAGTATTTATTTTTTATTTATTTTTTATTTATTTAAGCACGCTATTTATCTATTTGGAACTGGTTTACATCAATTACGTCACAAAGGGTTCAGTTGAAAACCAGCGTCAGGCACTAGTGGTCTGACATTTATGCTGAACTGAACCTATTTGGCGCAGCCGGTAGACACACAGCTACTTTATTTTTTTTTATTTTTTGCCTCCTATGATTTTTTTTTGTCTGTGTGTCTGACTGCTTTCGTGCCAAATAAATTTCTTTCTTTCTTTCTCTTTCTCCGTGTAAAATACTGGTATTCAGCCGCATCTGGTTAGACTGGAAGCTGACCCTGGCTAGGCAGATATATATAGTCGAGTTAGTTTTAAAGGAACGTTTTAGAATATGGGTGTATGGTTAGTTACTTCATACTTAATCATCAGCATCGGTAAAATTAATGATGCTTCCATTTAACCTATTTTAAATTCAAATATACTTAGCCCTACCTCTATTCAAATGAGGTTAAAGTTTTATTTCAGATTGTGAAGTAAGTTATACAAGGATTAGCATACGGGTGTACTTATGAAACTATACTGGCCTGCAAAAATAAGTATCACACTTTTAAAATAGCAATAACTTTTTAAGTACACAATATATATTTTCGAAGCAAAAAGGACTCAAAAAAGAGTTTAACTTTGTTACTATAGTTTCAAAGAAAGCTGATAAAAATTGCTATAAAACGTTTTTTATTTTAAATCTCTAACTTCTATAGTTTAGAAAAAATTGAAATTTTAAAAGTGTGATACTTATTTTTGCAGGCCAGTGTATATTTATTTAAGACAATAATACACAACAGTCCCTCTTTGTCTAGATCTTTAAAACTACGCAACGGATTTTGATGCGGTTTTTTTTAATAGATAGAGTGAATCAAGAGGAAGTTTTATATGCCCCACATTAGTATCTACATTGCACCCGTGCGAAGCCGAACCCAAACCAAACCCTTTAACAACATGGATTTACGAATTACATGTTGTGCCGACCCCACCTAGTGTGGGGTAAGGGCAGGGAGAAGAAGAGTTGGACATGGGAGATATCACATCGAATATCATAAATGTTGTTGGTTAAATCAAAATTACACGTATATTTGTATTGTTAAATGTATGTTTAGATATATTGAAGCATTGAAAATTGAAAACGCTTTGCACAATATAAATGCGTTGCTTACCACTGATGAGAAAATAATATTCAATAAAAATCATTTATTTTATTTTAACATAACATCACGCCTGTATAGCTCAAAGGGTTGGACAGAAGTGCATAGTAACACCCTCATTTCGCCGTTATGTTTAGCTCCTATGTAATTGGGGACGAAACTATTGCCATCAACCTGGCACAAATCCAAACTCCGGGCTGCTACTGAGGAGTTCCACACGGAAAAACCAAATAACAATTTTCCCGACCTGGGAATCAATCCCAGGACCTCACGATCAGCAGTCGCGCTTGTCACCACTAGACCAACGAGGCAGTATTTTACTTGATTGACACACTAGCGCCCCGTCTCGGCTTCGCACGGGTGGACATTTTTCCCGTTTTTGCAACATTTTTCGTTTATGCTCAGCTCCTATTGGTCGTAGTGTGATGTTATATAGCCTACAACCTTCCTTGATAAATGGACTATCCAACAAAAAAAATATTTTTCAATTCCAACCAGTAGTTCCTGAGATTAGCGCGTTCAAACAAACAAACAAACTCTTCAGCTTTATAATATTAATATAGATAAAATAGTTACACATTTTACACATTACAATTACAGTATTACAGGATTAATTTAAAAATAGGTAAACGTGTAACCCACACCAATGTCTGCAAAATTATGTTAAAGAAATAGTTAAATGCTAACTAATGTTAATGCAAGGCAAAAAATCAAAAGACAAGCCAAACCTACTTAATTAGGAGCACCATCTGTCTGTTCGTGAGTACAACACATTATCAATGTATTTGGACCAAACAAACAGACCTACCACCAAAATAGAGTAACTTCATCCATAACCACAAATAAATAAAACATAGAACCTTCTTGTACATTCAGATGTGGTGCAAACCGCAGTACTTGTCAACAAATACTAAGTGTGGTAACGGTGAACCTGTGAAATGCTCACGTGGACCTCAACGTGATGCTGTCGTGACGCAATGGAGTAACTACATGTGGGTTGTGATGGGGTATGGTTGTAGAGTAAGCAAGATACACCGTGGGTCAGAGGTACTTGAAATATTTTAACCATTGATTTCGATGCCTAATTAGTAATTAGATAAGAAATAGGCTCGTGTGCTCGATTTGCGAGGTTAAGCTGCGCTTGCCGCGGTTAGTCCGTGGATGGGTGACCGTACGTTACACATCGAGACCCCTCCGTGCCTCGGAGAGCACGTTAAACAGTCGGTCCCGGGTGTCATACGAATACCTATGACAGTCGTTACGTGTAGTCAGAAGCCCGAAATGTCTGACAACTGGTCTAACCTAAGGATATCGGCATTGCCCAGTAACTGGGTTGTGGAGGTCTGATGGCAGTCGCTCTGTGTAAAATACTGGTATTCAGCCGCATCTGGTTAGACTGGAAGCTGACCCCAACATACTTGGGAAAAGGCTAGGCAGATTGAATTAGATAAGAAAAAGTAGTAATGTCGTTTATCGAATAAAGTTTCATCATCATCATCAACCTACATCAGTCCACTGCTGGACATAGGCCTCTCCCAAAGCACGCCACTGAGCCAGATCTTCGGCTCTCCTTCTCCAGTCGCTGCCGGCTACCCTACGTATATCGTCGCTCCATCTAGTCGCAGGACGTCCTACACTATGTTTGCCGATTCGCGGTCTCCACTCTATAATTCGTCTACCCCAGCGGTTATCGGTTTTGTGGCAAATATGACCAGCCCACTGCCACTTCAGTTTGCTAATCCGCTGAGCTATGTCTGATGAAATGACTTAATGACTTGAATAAAGTTAAATTTTCGAGATATTTATTATTTACGGGAATTCAGAAGTCGAAATATCTCTAGGGTAACAAAGCCTATGAACGCGACGTTGCAACTTATACGTGGAAGCGGAAACTATAAGCTTACTGGCTAGTTAGTTCCTTATCATCATTTTTTCCTCGAAGTGAGAAGTTTTCTTATCTACTCACACGATAACTAAACCGTTACCAGCTCAACCTATGGTATTGTTTACAAGAAAGTACTAACGACACACTTTGACGACACGTTTGGTGCAGTGGCTGAGCGATTGGCTTCTGCGCGAAGGGTCGTGGGTTCGATTCCCACACGGAACAAATATTTGTATGGCCTACAGATAGTTATTCCGGGTCTGGGCGTTTGTGCATGTGAAGATTTGTGTCTGTAAACACACCCACGATACAGGAGAAATACTAGTGAATGGCAACGTTTTTAAAAAAAAGAAGAAAAAAGTATGTATGTTGCCATAGCATTATAGACTCATAATACCATCAGAAAGGTGTGGTTAAAAACTGTCAGGTACCTCGGGTCCACTGTGTATAGTAATAATAATACCAGCCTGCAGCAGTGATAGCCTAGTGGTGTGACTGTCGGACTGCCAAGTCATAGGTCTCGAGTTCGAACCCAAGGCACGCACCTCTGACTTTTCGGATTCATGTGCGTATTGTATAATTATCACTTGCTTAAAAACAGTGAAGGAAAACATCGTGAAGAAACCGGCATGCCTGAGAGATTTCTCGACGGCATGTGATGCCAAGTCAGAGGCCCATGGGCGGCATAAACTCTGATACCAGGTTAGTCATGTGGCGGGTGGTGGCTGACTGGCGGGGGTCCGGGGATATAAAAGGTCGGGCGCACTGCAGATCGCCCTCTCTCGCGCCGCTGCAGTTACCCAGATAAGTGCCACACCTGCTGAAGAAGACCTGGACTCCTCGCATTGTACGAACCACGCCCTGTTGTTCTCTTTGTTCTCTTTGTACTCTTTGTAAATTCATAATTAAATATATATAGTGTACGGTTACAAGTGTTATTCTTTATCATCCCGTAAGTACACGCCTGCTAAATTTTATGTGCACATTCTAGTCGAGGGTTGACTCCTAAAGCCACCCTAAAGTGTTACAGTCACTAACCACACGAAAAGAAGATCAGCCTGCAATTGTGACGCTACAGGACAAAAGCCTCTTCTCATACAGAGAAGAAATAAGCATTAATCTCCACGCTTGCTCACTGCGTGTGGCGATTTCTGACCATTAAGTCCAGGATTCCTCAAGATGTTTTCCTTCATATACCGTATGTCGGGTCAGGGGTATCTTAGATCTGCCGGGATTGCGGTGCATGCTTTTGTGAATCCCGCGACCCCGGCCGAACGGTCAGGAGGAGGAACACCGTTGGTTTTTAGACGGTAAGAGACCGGCAGACCCCCTCGCCTTCCCCGGGAGAGGGACATTCATGAGGATTTTCCAACGAGAAAAAAAGGGGTATCTTAGATTAACATAGAAATTATACAGGGTGTAAACGAAATCATGTAATTCCTTCAAACCTTGTGATGTACTGCTGACATAAATTAAAACCGCACATGATACTTTTGGATTCAATAAAAAAAATATTACGAAAAGTAAACATATATGTTCTTAACATGAGGAATTTTAGCGCCCCGAGTTAAGTGACCGCGCGGCGAGCGGTAGCCTCGCAAATCGCTCGGGGCGCTAAAATGCCTCACTTTAAGAACACATGTATACTTTTTGAATTTTTTTTTATTGAATCCTACTTTGTCTCGTCCAGGTTTAATCTATGTCAGCAGTACATCACGAAGTTTGAAGGAATTACACGATTTCGTTTACAGCCTGTATTTGAGTCTGAAAAAGTCAGAATGGGACATGGCAGGTTTTAAACCCACAACCAGGTGCTCAGGAAGAGGATCCGTAAATTCCGGGCCATCACGACGGTCTTTTAGTTTTATGATGGATGTCTGTAATATGTAGTAGTTTTTAATAGGTTTTAATTAGTTCCACTTCGAATATTTGATTCAAATCTTGCGGTAGATTTTTCAACTACTTCTGCTTAACCGATTCTCCTGAAATTCAATCCTCAAATCTTGATGCTGCAGGGGTACTGCAAGATAAAACCGTTTAACTTAAAAGTTATTTTAAATCATTATTCGTCATTAAACTTGTTCTAAGAACACAGAAGCGCTAAGTGAAGGTTTCCCAGAGGGCAATGGAACCTTTTTTTTTCTCGTGTGAAAATCCTCATGGATGTCCCTCGCCCGGGGAAGGCGAGGGGGTCTGCCGGGCTCTTACCGGCTAAAAACCAACGGTGTTCCTCCTCCTGACCGTTTGGCCGGGGTCGCGGGATTCGCAAAAGCATGCACCGCAACCCCGGTAGAGGGCAATGGAGCCTAGCGTTTTTAGCATCAAATTCTCACACCACTTTCCACGTTCACATCAATTCCAAAACGTGTATGACCGATTTGTTTAATAAGACTATTTCGGACATAACTTCGTTAGAGATTACATCATTGAGTACATAAGTTCTAAAAGAATAGTTTTGACGAACAGACATTGTACTCTTTTCTACAAGGTTAGTCGTAAAGGGTGTACTAAGCCGCGGGCCACTTAATGTATTACTGATGATTGTTTTAAAGAAAGTGTTAAAATTTAAAAATTCTATTAATTTTTATTCCATGAAAAAATATTTTTATTTTAGTTTTTTCAAAAATTCTTCATCCCTGCTTTAGTTATGAATACAGAAAATGGAGTTTCGAATCCGTGACCCCAAATATGACATAAAATGTAAACACGTCTGATCATAGCTGAGGATAGATAGAATTTAGATAGTATTTTTTATGAAATCTTTGAACAGCTATTTCTCTTGAACTATTGACTTTTGGGGAAAGTTGTAGAACAAAAGTTATCTATTATTATAGGCACTTTAACACTCTTTCAGCTTAGTACCCCCTTTCCGGCTAACCTTGTATATGTAACAAAGACAACAGAATCAAACTTAGGTTTAACAGGTTCCCTGTCCAGTGAATCATATGAGAACATCTCGATTGTTTAACTATTGTGTCTAATTCGCGGACAGTGAATCTGTTAATTTTGAAGTACCTGGTGTAGACCAGGGAGCAGACGCAATGTATGTACATTTGTGCACACGATTACAATGTAGGCATAAGAATGTGCACGTAAAAGTGCGGCTCCTAAATTTCTTACATTATGATGGTAGTTTCCGCGTCTATTCCTGGCGCACTAAACAGCTGTCAGCGGCGCCAGAGATTCTCCCACAGTCCACCAATACTGTTGTGTACCTGTTTTACTTAATATTTCAACATTGTTCTGTGTCTTTATATCAAAACTTTTCTACTTTGTAATTTTCTGTTCTTAGTGAACTAAGGGAGTATTTTCAATGCCACTATTTGAGGTTAGCAAATGTTTAGTTTGCCTACCCGCATCAGGCCAGCATGGTGGGTTAAGGCCTAAATCTTTCGCATACTGAGAAAAGACCCGTGTTCAGCAGTGGAATAGTAATGGGTTGATATAGGTATACTAAATGTCCCCCCCGGTGGGTTCCCGCATTGTAGTTGCGGGGGGGCTCAGTAGCCGTGGCATAGATCCCCACGGTGAAGCGAAGAGGAACCCGAGGAAGGGCTGCTCGTCGGGCCTTGGGCCTGGAAGCCCTCGATGTAGCGGCCAAGTAGATTGCGGTGTCACCTGGGAGACACCGCAACTGAGGCGGGCCGCGATGTCGTATAGGAGGCATCGCGGCTGAAGGGTGGAGGCCGCGGCGGGAGAGGAGTGCCGGTATTGCGGTGCGCCGTTCTCCCTACCTTCCGCGGCCTTGACGGGGTCGCCAACGTCAGATGGTGGACGCGGTGGGGCCGCAGGGGGAGAGGAGTGTCGGTATGTCGTTAGCCGCTCTACCTATCCTCTGCGGCCGAAAAGTGGTAGGCGGCGGGGCCACTAACCTGACCCGTCGCAGGGGGACCAAGGGTGCCTAGACACGGGGTAGTCTGGCGCCCATGTGCTCGTTTGGTTCCCGGGGTGGTCACGGCGTACCATGTGTTCTGGTGCGCCGGTGATGGGGGGTACTCCCCAGAGGAGGGTCCGGTGACGGACAGCCGCGGCGGGTTCGCGGATGAGTGCTTACGCGTGCCCGTGTTCCCGCCATAAGTGGCAGAGGAGGACACCGTGGAGTTTTAGTGGGTTTGAGTCCCACATAACTGCACTGTATACTAAATGTAAACAAAAAGGCAAGCTTGTCAAGTAGCAATCATGCACGCCAATTTAATAGACTGTGTTCCAGAATTACATCTATACTAATATTATAAAGCTGAAGAGTTTGTTTGTTTGTTTGAACGCGCTAATCTCAGAAGCTACTGTTTGGAATTGAAAAATTATTTTTGTGTTGGATAGTCCATTTACCGAGGAAGATTATAGGCTATTTAACTTCACGCTACGACCAATAGGAGCGGAGCATCAATGAAAAATGTTGCAAAAACGGGAAAAATGTCGACCCGTGCGAAGCCGGGACGGGCCGCTAGCGTGAATATAAAAACAAAGGGAGGATAACAAAAGAAAAAGGGTCACTTCACACCTCATTGAAATTGTGAGTCCTTAAAACGTCAAAAATAGAAAGTCTCCTAATCGGAATCGCAAATTCCAATCAATATTAATGTTTTGTTTTTCCAGAACACTTTATTAATGCAGAAATATTCTGGAGCATTCGTATTGCAGGCGCCATAGTGCGCTTGCGTCGGTGAGAGCACAACGACCTATATCTTTGCCAAATAACAACTGAATAACCCATGATGACACTGGTGAGGTGTTAAATGGTTTTCGTTTTAATCATGATCCTCTACTAACCTTTTTTCTAAGTAGGTAAGTTGAGGTTGGCTTTTAGTCTGATGAAGTTGAAAATCAGTCAAAAATTGCCTCGTTGGTCTAGTGGTGGTAAGCGCGACTGCTGATCGTGAGGTCCTGGGTTCGATCCCCAGGTCGGGCAAAGTGTTATTGGATTTTTCCTTATGTAATTCCTCAGCAGCCCGGAGTTTGCATTTCTGGCCGGTTGATGGCAATAGGCTCGCGCCATATTACATGGGACTAAAACATAACGGCGAAATGAGGGTGTTACTACACACCTCCGCCCAACCCTTCGGGGAATATAGGCGTGATGTTATGTATGAAAATCAGTATTTAACAAGTACCGACTGTAGCAGCCAACAGGTGAGGGTCAATATTTTCAGCTTAGGTGATTAATTTAATAGAAATGTACCATTGAGTATCTACTTCTTCCTCCTATCCATTTCCCAATTATGTTGGGGTCAGCTTCCAGTCTAACCAGATGCTGCTGAATACCAGTATTTTACACGGAGCGACTGCACTCAGACCTCCGCAACCCAGTTACTGGGCATTGCCGATGTTCTAAGGTTAGACAAGTTGTCAGACTATCGGCCTTCTGACTTCCCGTAAGAACTGTCATGGATATTCGTATGACACCCGGGGCCAACTGTTTATCGTGCTCTCCGAGCCACGGAGGGCTCTCAATGTGTAACGAACGGTTACCCACCACGGACTGACCGCGGCAAGCGCAGATTAACCTCGCAAATCGTATGACCTGCGTGGTTGGTAATTAGCTACGAGTTCCTCTGAGTATCTACTTAGCATGTGTTAATCATTAGTCATGATTTAGTGCAATACTGTTTTACCCCTCCTGTTCTCTCACTGCGCTTTCATCAGAAAAAAAGGATTTAAGTAGTTCTTATCTCTGATTCAAGACCATAGCCAAGACTTTTGTTCGGGGGTGGGGGGGGGGGGGGGGGGGGGTTGAACTCTGAACAAAAAAATCAATTATAATAACAAGTGTATACATTTTAAAAGTAATTTAATTGTTTCTTTTCGAGGTGGGTATGAAGCCCCAAACCCCCTGGCTACGGCCTTACTTTCATGGCAGTTATTTTTACTCATAGAAGATTGTATAATTTGTGCCTTCCAAGAAAAATAAGCGGGCAACACGGAACACTTAAGCTGATTCTACGCTAGACGAGCCGAACACAAGCGGAGCATGAATTCGCGTAACGTAGACTGACTTGGGAGCCGTCTACGTTTTGCGAATTCGTGCTCGCTTGTGCTTCGCTCGTGCTCGGCTCACCTAGCGTAGAACCAGCTTTAGGCTCAGTTGCACCAACTTATTATAACCGTAACCATACCATATTAATGTCAAATTTGTATTGATTTGATAGAAATTTTGGTCTGGTTACGGTTATAGTTAGTTGGTGCAACCGAGCCTAAGTGAATAATCTGAAAAGTCGAAATTCAGCATCAAGTCCATTTAAATCCTACTGTAAACAGAAAAAGTTGAATGTAGTCATTTATCTCGATCACTTTTATGTATTTAAATTAAGAAAACAACCATAAATATACATCATACGCTTGAAAAAAATAATATATGCAGGCTGAATCGAAAACATTATGCGAAATCAGATTAAAAGACAATATGTCAGGGCCGAAGGTAAAACCAACTTACGGTTCAAGGTTTGATGTAAAAACGTAAAAACCTTAATATGTATTGAAAAGAAATGCAAATTGGGGTTTTTGTATTGTAAATAAATGTTTTTATTTTGTTTGAAAGTTACTTCACGTTCATTCATTTCAGTAATACGCGACCGTGAAAGAAATTTGTTGTGAATATCAACATTGATAAACACATCGGTGATTGCAGTTAGATGTTACTAGCACACTGCAGCACTGGGGTGAAATAAAAAGCTTCCACGGGTAACGATATACAGGGTGTAAACGAAATCATGTAATTCCTTAAAAACTTCGTGATGACATAGATTAACCCTGTACGGGATACTTTTTTTTTTTTTACAAATAGTAGGCATGTGTTCTTAACGTGAGGCAATTTAGCACCCCGAGCGAATTGCGTGACTATCGCTCGCCGCACAGTCATTTAACTCGGGGCCCTAAAATGCATTTTTTTTTAAATCTAAATGTATCCCGTGCTGGTTTAATCTATGTCAGCAGTACATCACGAGGTTTGAAGGGATTACATGATTTCGTTTACACCCTGTATATGTACGTCCAGTGAACCCTGGCCAGTCAACCCCGCTCCTAATCTTTATACCACGGCACGAGCTTCTCTCTTCTTCTCGTAAAACCTTTGCCAACAAGAGAGAAGAAGGTGCACTCTGGAGGATTCTGCTGCCCATCTTCTTCCATGATGATAGATAGCTGTATCAGATGTTTTGATCACAGACGAACAATATTCGGCGATCGGTTCAAGGCAAAGATACAAAACAAACATACATAAACTCACGCCTTTTTCCCATAGGGGTAGGCAGAAACTATAGAACGCCATATGCTACGACCCCTATATGGCAGGCAAAGATCCCAATCCAAAATCTCTCGATTGATGTAGGTTTTTGATAAAAAATCAATAGAAGTAATGTCAAAAACATTCCTCAATCCAGAGATTTTGGATTGAGATCAGTTTTTGTTTTCGGCTATAAGTCGCCTAAACACCAATAGAAAGAGATCTATGCCCTGAACTGATCGCCGAATATTGTTCGTCTGTAATCAAAACATCTGTCATCATGGAAGCAAGTAATCAAAACTGATTGGCGAGTTCATCGCTCTGTCATGTTGCATACGAGTCGAATGCGCCACGCGCGATACAACGTTACATTGAATTTGAATGTATGAACACACATTTACAATTATAACGTTGTTCTGTAAGTACATAGTGTTTACTTCAGAACGGTTCTTCATATAGGTCAATCTACAAGGTTTTAATTTTGTTATCTCGTGTTGGTATGAGGTATAAAATAATAGCTCTTATGCTGTGGTGAAGAGATTAGCCAGTCAGCAACGTTGGTATCGGCGCTGACTGCTTAGGGTGCGCCGAACATACTCCTGAAAGTTCTTTTAGGATATCGTCATTGCCCAGTAACTGGGTTGCAGAGGTTTGATGGCAGTCGCGCCGTGTAAAATACTGGTATGCAGCCGCATCTGGTTAGACTGGAAGCTAAACTAGGGTTGCCACCTTTTTTTTGAACAAATTTAGTATTTTTCCCAAAAATGATGCAAAAATATATAGTTTTGAGTTTAGGAAAAAAAGTACACATTTATTTGTTATCATTTTGTATTTTTCCATATCTTTGGCCTACAATGATCTTACCTTTAAAATAATTAGAGGAATCTGAGAAATTTCGATTCATATTAAAATAAATTAGAATTCGTTTCTAATTAAATTAATAGATGCTCTATTTCCTTCTTCTTTTCGTTTTTAGTGGGACGTGGAACTGACCCACTGCATAATATCAGCAAGCACATTGGATCACCCGCGCGACGGCGCAACGAGTATTCCCAAGGAGGGTTGACGTCAGGCAGGCGGCCGGTCATAAAACAATAAGCCAAAACCTATAACAACATGGATTTATTAAATACATGTTGTGCCGACCCCACCTAGTGTGGGATAAGGGCAGGAAGAAGAAGACTATATATTATAGGAACCCTAAGCTGACCCCAAGATGGGAAAAACTAGGCAGAAAGACACGTATAAGCTCTTTTAATGCATCTCAAACAAACGTTTGGAAACGGGCTAATTTGACAATGTTTTGGGGCGGTAAAGATTATATCTGATGAACCCTAAAACTGTTTTCAGCTTCGTCAACGCATTGTTGCATTGTGCATGTAATGTTTTCATGTTATTCAGAGCCCTGACTTAATGCGGCGAGCTGTCATCAAAACAACGTGTCTTTGACCTCTTAACTATTCAATAAGTCGATGCAAATGTCATTGAAGAAAAATAGTAAGAAAGGGTCAGACTTTCTTTTTCATATGCTTTCCTTTTCTAGAAAAGGGAACATCATCTCTGTAGGAATTGTATTGCCGTAGCATTCGAAAAAAAATGCAAGTTTCAGGATTATTGGAAAATGGATGAGTGTTTTCCCTTCTACTATCCTTAGCTATAAAGGGTGCATGAATTTCGAAGATTTTAATTCAATCCTGAAATCCCATAAACCTGTCAGTTTAGCCCCAGACATTTTTTCATGACATACCGTAGGAAATGATCTGACGATCCGAATTGTACCTATTACATTGACTTGAAGTGTCTGTAACAGAGTTATTTACAGAAATAAAAATCATTTATCATGTATTTAAAAAGCCTGAAATTACCAACGTATAAGTATTATCCTTTTCTTGTATGTATAATTTTTTGTTATTCTATGATATCTCAAAGAAATAATAAAATATAAAGCGTTCTGTTACCAATTTGATTAATGAACCAAAGGAGATGTTTCATTTTCGGCCATAAGATGTACATTTATCGAAAAAGGGGAAAAATATCCAAGAATTGAGGAAAAATATTCTTTCGTGAATTTAAACCTGATTTGATGTGCACAAAATATAATAAGTTTTCAATTATTGCCATATTCTATTCAACATGACGTCCTATAGTTTGCATAGCCTGCTTTCGTTCTGAAACCATGTCAAATAAAAACATAATTCACGTAGACGTTAAATATGAAAGGTATGTGTTCTTGTCATAGAGGATAATAATATACTGGTTCTTGTACAATTAATAATAATTATTATTCTCTTAGCCATCTTTTTCGACTAATTCTAAGCTAGTGTGACGATTTCATCGTTAGAAAAATATTTATTCTTCTTTTTTGACGTGTACTTCTGAACGAAAAATTCAAAATGTCAGGTCACAGTCAGTCAGTAATTAACAAATATCAATTTCTAGGTTAGGTAAACGTCATCTTTACAACCTCTCGCGGCTGTCATAACTCTCACGACAAACGTCAAACATTTTTAACTTTTATTTTGTGCATGAAAAACATTTGATATTATGAGAAAAATGTTACTGTAAGCTATTCATGGTTAAGTTTCCCAGCTTTTCTAAAAGGTACATCTTATGGCCGGAGTCCCATACAAAAATGAAACATCTCCTTTATAATTTTTCAGTTTTTATCATTTTTCATATAACTACCTCATTGGTTATATGAAAAATGACAAAAACAATCAAAGGAAAAAAATCTTCTCACGCAAGGTTTAAGCTCCTTTTGTACTTCGACATACTTGAATACTACTCAAAGTCGAATTCCACAAACTCGAAGGTACTAAATCATATCAAACCCAATTCAAAAATGGAAGCCAATTAATAAGCCCTTTTTACTTTCATTATTCTGTATTTTTCTGGAATGCGGATGCAATATTTATTTTTCACAATTCAGTATAATATAACCGGTCTTATGCGGATGTAAAAAGTAACAAAGGAGGAATTTCCATTTGTATATATGGTCCTAAATAATGATGGTGAAAACCAAGAAGGTGTAATTTTTATGGGCCCATGAGGAAAACATTAAAGGGCAGGGGGAAATATAAACGTAGAATAGATTTTGACGATTGCGGTAACGTTCAAGTTGTTTTATGGGTAAGTTATGTCTTGACTCAGGCTGAATGGACATAACCTTTGCTTGAAAAAATATTTTTATGTGACGTTTATCTACCTAAACGTATTCCAAATATAAATAAATGACCGAAGGCTTTATTGGGCTTTGAAGTTGATGGGGGCAAACTTGTTTATATTTGTCATGTTTACAAAATAAGTTATAACAGTTTTTTTTGCTTTTATGTGTACGACATACCTACCTACCTGAGTTACCTGACCTAGCTGAGTTTTGAACTTTTTTGGGTGGATCATTTGTCTGTGAATGCAAAGATATTTGGTCAAACCGTTGACGTCCAGCAGCATCATCGCTGATAAAGGACTGTCTTTAAGATTACAAACCAGTTAATCTCGGGAAATGCATTTGGAAAGGACTATGTCTAGCAATAGGCTCACCCCATGTTACATGGGACTTAAACATAACGGCGAAATGACGGTGTTATTATACATCTCTGCCCAACCCTTCGGAGAATACAGGCGTGATGATGTTATATTTAGCATTAGTGTTAATGTTTATTTAACAGGCTACGAAGTTCTGAATTTGGTTCCAAAATTGGGTTTTTATATGAGAAGTTAGTATTAATATTAAAACCGGGATCGACGGCGCGGCGTAGAGTGTTTTCAGGGACACGGAGGGGACGCAATGTTTAAAGAACAGTCAACACCCATCCAATATATAACCGCGGCAATCATAGATCGATTATCTTATTTTACAATGAATTTTAGCTAAGATTTGATGACATTTAATTATGTCAATTGTTTTATATAGTTTAGCTTCCTTTTCACTTTTGTAAATGTGAGAATTTTGTGGACCTGCATCTATAAATTTATAAATTATTGTTATTCATATAGTTTTATTTTTAATTTTATTTTTGTTTGTTAATTTTTGTACTTACTACATTACTCATTGGTCTGTTGTCAGGACTCCATTGTTCTCTCACTATCCTAAATCATTGTACTGTATCCACTGAAATTGTTAAAGATATTATTTTTCAAAGAGTAACCATGGAGTTTCTTGCCGGCTCTTCTCCATAGGAAACGACTAATTGGAACCGTGCATCTAAATTCGACTTTTCATAAGCAACTAAATTGGTTGATAAGATTATTTTTTTTGATTTTTATTGATTTGCGATGCTGCTATTCAGCTACGATCCCCTGTGACGTATGCAATATTTCTAGAAAATATGTCTTTTAGGGTTCTGGACCTCAAAAGGAAAAAAGTATTATGTACCACCATTGTGCATTGAAGTATTAAATAAATAAATAAAAAAGGAACCGTTATAGAATCACTTCGTTTTCAGTCTCTCTGTCTGTCAAGATACTTTTTCTGAGGAACGCATGGAGGTATCAAGTTGAAATTAATATCAAATACCCAAGTCTGTAATCCTATGAAGCTGTGAAAAAATCAAACTTCTCAGTCAACGCATTCAAAAGATACGGCAGTTTATGCCGCATATTATGACACTCGCAAGGGAATCAGAACCTACAGGGTACTTCCTGTTGACCTAGAATCATAAAAATTGGTAAGAAGCAATGACTTATAGCACAAGTAAAAGGAAAAATCCGAAAACCGTAATATCATCACAAAAAATAAATGTACGGAACTCTCGTTCCGCGAGACCGACTCGCACTTGGCCGGTTTTAAAATACATAACATAACATCACGCCTTGTATCTCCCGGAGGGTTCGGCAGAGGTGTTTTAGTAATACCCTCGTTTCGCCAGTTATGTTTAAGTCCCATGTAATAGGGGGCGAGCCTATTGCCATTAACCAGGCACAAATCCAGACTCCAAGGTGCTACTGAGAAATTCCTAATGGAAAAACACTATAACACTTTACCCGACCTGGGGATCGAACCCAGGACCACATGCTCAGCAGTCGCGCTTGCGACCACTAGACCAACAAAGCAATCAAGGTTTTTAAAATAAAATACCAAAAGTTAAATGTTTCAGTCGATCTGTGAAGTGATTCAGTAATTATTTGAAACACTGATAGGGTCACGCATGCTTCAGGCGAGCGGTTGGTCATCGACTTCGCTTCAGTTACAGTTAGCGTTACAGATACATCGCTAAGTTTTCAGTTTTACAGACAGCGGACTACGCAGTATTATTTAACATTATTATTGTTTGTTCTTTCATGTAAATATGTGATTTCAGATACTGTTTTATTTTATTTTATTTTAAAATAACATACATACGATAACATCACGTCTGTATTCTCCGAAGAATTGGGCAGAGATGTATAGTAACACCCTCATTTCGCCATTATGTTTTAATCCCATGTAATAAGAGGCGAGCCTATTGCCGTCAACCGGTCACAAGTTCAAACTCCGGGCTGCTACTGAGGAATTCCACACGGAAAATCCTAATAACACTTTGCCGGACCTAGGGATCGAACCCAGGACTTCACGATCAGCAGTCGCGCTTGCCACCACTAGATCAACGAGGCAATTTTAAAATAAATCATGCTCAAACTATTATGCCCCTTATCATTCAGGTCTGCCATTTTACAGACCTGTATCACTAATGCTCGATTCCTATAAACGAAAACGACTCGTTTTTCTTACCAATGGTAGCAATTTTTTATTGCCAAACTGGGCTTATAGATGGACTCGTAAGCTACTTCCATATGAGAGGGTCTACAATGCAAAGCCATGAGGTATTTGGTTCATTACTGGTAAAGATACAAGAGTCACAATTTTAACCAATAACACTCCGTAAATTATAGAGTTGACCATTAATTTTAAGAAATATTATATATTTAATTTTAAGCATGCGTGTGCGTCCGCTTGGGCGAAAAATAAATACATTTTCTTTCTTTTTTTCTTAAATATGCTTCCACCCCGCTGCAACTTCTCAGTGAAACAAAAGAAAACCAAACCGAATGTTACTGAGTGACTGAAACGAAATATAATAAGAGTGCGAACGCATAGCGAAATGGGTAGGTACCTACTCTTTCGCCTAGCCCTTTGTACGCGCGGAGCACATTTTTTAGGTATTAACATATTAGTTAAGGGGTGAGATTTCTCGCTTGGAAAATGGATTGTACACAGCATGTGACACTGTAACATAAAATATCATCCTCTTCTAGTCGCTACTTGCGGCACCAACAGAAGGTAAGGAAGCTTTCAACTTCGGTAACAGAATGTAATGCGACGACTATGCGATAACAACGCGATAACAGCGCGATAATGACGACGGAGTGATAACTGAAGAAATCCCATAAAGTGACAGATAAACAACGTAATAATAGCGTCACATCATAACATATATTAATATTATGGGTTATCCTACTGAACCAGAGAAATCACGAGGTTAACTGAAAAATCTACAAGAAAAAAAACATTTCTGTTATCTAGCCCAGTGTTATCGCACTATAGTCATACATATTTCATGACCGCCTAGTCTTTATAAACTCCTAGCTAGTCCATGACGCTGCTGAATATTTTTTCAGGTTGTTGACAGAATTTATATTTTATGTAGGTAGTCGCTGAATGGTTCCAAATTACTGGATATATTTTTCAGTGTTTTATATTAAGGTTGTCGAATGTACAGTAGGGGAATGATAATAAGGTTCGTCAGTTATCAAATTCATTCCTTTCCCACATCGCGGGCACATGTTACCTTTTCAAACTGTTGAACGGAAAAGACCAATGCATGGAATATTATGTTTTATTATTTATTTGGTAGTAAAGATCAAAATTGCCTTTTGCCTCCATATGACGTAGTAGTGCCATGTAATGTTTTTGAATTGATTTAAGGAGTTTTTTTTTTTGTAAAAATCATGTCATCAATCAATTCCATGATTAAATAAATTGACATTACTAGTGTCTGTTACCATGTCACCATTATAATTTTTAATATCCTGTCAATAAATACTTGTATTTTCATTTCTATAATGTTGGCAATACGTAGTCGGTAAAATAGGATATTTCTTGCACTGTGCAAGCAAAAATGGACCTTAAGGTGTATAACTCTACAAACTTTCATTCCCCTACTGTACTTTGAACTTTGTATAGGGTTAAATTAAGGAAAAGAGAGTATTGACCCGTCGCCCGAATAATAACAGGCCCGAGAAGGCGGCATGTAGTGTTCCGCACGCGCCTCTCAGGAAGACGTGGGGCAGTGCCGTACTGAGGAGAGGTCCGCCAGGGGCTGGTGGACCGGGACCTGCCGGGGTTACGGTATATGCTTACGTGAATCCCGCGACCCCGGCCTACCGTCAGGAGGTGGAACACCGTGGATTTTTAGCCAGTAAGAGTCCCCCTCGCCTTCCCCGGGCGAGGGACATCCATGAGGATTATTCCACGAAAAAAAAGAAAATATTGGAGAGTATTACCCTTTTCAGCAACAGTCTTTTAGAGTTCACTTCTACATAAAGCTGTCTCCTCAAAAACGGAGTCGCAATACTAGGCATGTGAGGTGGATCTCACACAACCAGTTATGGCTCTTGTTTCTTGGCTCTTGTTTCCTGGCTCTTGTTTCTTGGTTCCTGGCTTGGCGGGTTAGTTGGATGGTAACTAGTCGCTAAGTTGCGGAGTGCATTGCGTATAGGTGTACTCTTGGTTCAGCTGGGCCTTCTTCTCTTCGTAAAGAAAAGAAGAAGAAGAAGGAGCTGGGCCTGCATTTACGACTTAGATAGCGATCATTGAGTCATAACGATATACTTTTAAGTCACGAAAAGATGAACTTCCTTTTTTTTACATACGGTTTACTTGCTGTAATGTTAAATTGATCATTAATGATTTTTCTTCATTAATAAATAATGTAGTACGTAGATAAAAGATAATCGTTATGACTTAACGATTGAAATCGGTCGTAAAGTGATCGCTATCTATGTCGAGACTGCAGGCCCAGGATATTATTCGCTTCCCCTTTACGCCTCTTCCATGTTCATAACGTCTAGTCTATCCTAGCCTCCTTTTTCAAGTCGTCAGTCCATCTGGCTGGACGGTGTTCCATGCTACGTTGGTCGGTCAGCGGTCTCTATTTACTGCAATAATTTGAATGAATGAATGATTTATTCACTTCAAATTTCTTAAAGCTAGGTAAATTGCCCCTACAAAACTGCTTACGTAGTTTAACTGTGAGATTGTTGAGTCTCTCTTACAGTAAACATAATCAGGTACATCTATAACCTATATACTACTTAATACCTACACGTACATAGTTTCTAATAAATGTTTTTTAAGTTTACGTGCGAATTTTACTTTATTATCTTCTTGTCTGATGTCAGCAGGCAAATTTGCCAACAATAACAAAAAAAACTTATTTTTATTAATTTGGCAACCCTGTCTAAGCTTTATTTGGGCACGAGTCGTATAGGTTATGCCGCTTATTATAAATCTTTTCAGTGTGTGTCTGGTTATCAAAGATTTGGGTGAAAATATACGCATTAACAACAACTGCTCGTTCAAATAACGACTTCTATTATAATAACTGAATTATTCATGTTATCTACATAAACACGCTGATTTCCTCTTAAAGGGTGATCGGAAAAATAATTTATAACGATGTTTCGAAAACTACAAATACAGTATGATGACAGAAAAAGGTTTGGTTTTTGTTCAGCCACACAATTTTGGGCTCCGCCCGCGTAAGAAGTTTTATTCCAATAATAAATGTAGCCTATGTTACTCAGTGATAATGTAGCTTTCTAACGGCAAAAGAATTTTTGAAATTTTCCAGTAGTTTTAAGTTTATTCGTTGCAAAAATACAAATATTTCCTCTTTATAATATTAGTATAGAAAAGCCATATCATTGTTCTTATAACCGCTGTGTGTATCTTTTGAATCTAAGTTTGACACCCAAGTTGGAAAAATGATAACAAAAAATTCAAACGTGATATTTTGTTTTGGCCCTATCCCTCAAGGATTACAACGTAAAAAAATATCATCATCATAGGTATATCAATTCAGAGCTCATAACGCCATTCAAAGAAAGGAGATCTAACAAAGTATTTTGTAAACTATCCATGTACTTACTTTAAAGGGAACACATTGAGCAATGAGTATTGGGTACATCTAAGGCTACGCGTACCTATGATTTAAACAAAAATTCGAAGGGCCAGCACAGAATAATA
The DNA here is from genome assembly GCA_910594945.2 of Amphipyra berbera. Taxonomy (NCBI): domain Eukaryota; kingdom Metazoa; phylum Arthropoda; class Insecta; order Lepidoptera; family Noctuidae; genus Amphipyra; species Amphipyra berbera. The sequence goes on along the minus strand of OU343144.1, from coordinate 5,705,469 downwards.
GAATCTTTCGCAAGGAACTCTTTATTCAACCTTCTTACAAACACATGAGAATAATTTGCACTCATCTATAAATTTTTATAACTAATTTAAGTACATAATGCACATGAATCTGTATGTAAGCATAGTTTATAAAGTTAAATTTTGATGTGTATAAGTATGATCGTTGGAGGTTATAATAGGTTGTTCTTCACGTGGGTATATGACACCCATCCATAGGGTACCCTGTCGATAAGAAGTACCACGCAAAGGGTATTTTTTATTTTACACCTTGCCCCACACTACGTTTTCTCCTGTATCGTGAGTGCGTTTACAAACACAAATCTTCACACGAACAAACATCCAGACCCGAAACTACTATCTGTAGGCTACAAATATTTGTTCCGTACGGGAATCGAACACACAAGCTGTAGCGCAGAAGCCAATCGCTCAGCCACTGCACCAAACCTGTCGTCAGCTTGTTTAAACGAGGTGCGGCCAAATAAAAGGCTAATATTTGCAGGATAGGAAACCATCGGAATTATCCATTATATTAATTATGGTCTTCTGATGGCAGCCGCTCTATGTAAACTGCTGGTTACTACTTCGCCGCACTTACTTAAGAGCTGAAGCCGATCCCAATACAACTGTGAAGTGGAAAAGATGGTGATTTGTAGCATAGTAAGCATCCCTTGTCCTTGGTGTCGACTCTCCTTAAAAGGTAATAGATTATGTTTCGGGAGCTTCATCCAAAACTGCAGATCACTTTGATACGACGAATTTTGAGCAAAAGCTTTCAGCTTAAGATTTTTTAGTTTAATCTTAAAAATCCTCGGACAACCTATACTAAAAAAAAAGCAGTTGCGGGACGCCTGACAGATGTGAAACATCGAAACTCATATGTAAAGAACAAATACTTGCCGAATCAAACCGAAGAGAGCCGACGAGTTACGAAGATCTGCCATCGTATGTCTGCCATCGCGAGCGTCGCCACGCAACAGCTGCTCTCACACCCGTACCGCCGCATTCGATGTTTCACATCAAAATATTGTTATAATAAGCACGTGTATTGTACTGTTTGTTTATTACCAAACGTAAAAAAGCTGCTGAACCATCATTACTAGCATTAATTAATTTATTGTACCATCTCCCAAATCCGACACTAGAGCAACATTGGCAGGAAATAAAGAAACTTGTAAGCAAACTTGTAAGTGCCTCGTTGGTTTAGTGGTGGCAAGCACGACTGCTGATCGTGAGGTCCTGGGTTCGATCCTAGGTCGGGCAAAGTGTTATTGAGTTTTTCCGTGTGGAATTCCTCAGTAGCAGCCCGGAGTTTGGATTTGTGCCCGGTTGGTGGCAATAGGCTCGCCCCCTATTACATGGGACTTAACATAACGGCGAAATGAGGGTGTTACTATGCACCTCTGCCCAACCCTTCGGGGAATATAGGCATGATGTTATTATGTAAACAAACCTACTTTTACAGACAGAGACACGTGCAAAAGCTATAGCAGAAAATACGCAACATGCATTATGAAAGGATCATGCACTGATATCTTTTAAAGAGGTCAAAAACAAATTTGAATTTGATAATTCCTTGCGTTGCGAAATGAACCTTCATGGAGTCATATTTATTCAGTTCCTTAGCGAAGTCAATGTACTAGGAGATAATGGGGTCATGTGGGTTCGTAAACAATGGATCTACGTGGTTTGGATCACGCGGTTGGCTACGAAGCATCTCTGTCGTATTTCCCTTGTGCTAACTCATAGTTATTGTGTAATGTCTGCATGACATAATTATATCGGTCTGAGTTTAGACTAAATTACTTGGTGGATTTTGACGCACTTTTATTTTTTGTAACATGATGTATGTTTTAAAAAAGTAAACCAAAAAATGTTGAGCGTCGATGGAACGAAAGGGCCGCCCACCAAGTTTCTAATTTCCTAATAATATCGTAAGATTATTAATTGGAACTGAACGATAAACCCAACAATCCTTTTCGGAAACGCAAAAATTCACTATTCAGCTCTCAAATCTCCTGTCAGCTAATGTAATTGACTGTTAGTGTTTTGGTCAACCAATCGCATTAGTTTATAATGTTTATATCAGATTAGACGTCATAGTCCAGATGCAGTGTATGTGTAGAAAACACACATTTAAAAAAAAACTAGAGAATGTTTTAAATCGCATATCCGCAAAATAAATTAAACTCATACAATAACAGCGTGGTGAACTAAGGTCTAAACCATTCTTATTCTGAGAAGAGGCCCGTGCCCAGCAGTGGGACAGTAATGGGCTAATTATATTATACTAGCTGTGTCCTCGCGGCTCCGCCCGTAGCCAATGTTACTCAGTAATAATGTAGCTTTCTAACGGCTAAAGAATTTTTGAAATCGGTCCAGTAGTTTTTAAGTTTATTCGTTACATACAAAAATCCAAAAAATCTTTCCTCTTTAAAATATTAGTATAGATTACATATCCCCAAAAATAAAGTCGACGTGTTCAGCTCGCTATTTCTAATTATCATGTAGCAGAAGAGTAACCAAAGATATTAGAAGAATAATATTATTATTAATAATATTCTTTCTTATTTCTGTGAGAGCAACGCTTTCTCTGATTTTCTCCCTTAGACTTTCGTGATTTTGGTGATATAATCCGATGGTGATTATATTTGTCTGTGTTCTTAAAATCTGATAAAGTAAACTACATACTCCGTCTTAAGAGTACCTAGTTACAACTATAACAGCTGTCTATCGTAAAGTTTTGATTCCGGTACCCGATTTGGGCACACTAGAAGCGATGTCTCATTGGTATTTCCGTTAGGAAGTTCTTTAGGCTCTCCGTAGTCGCTTATGAGCTACAAATAATTTAGGCTCTTAGAAACGTAATTGACAAACCCTGATCAACTTCCAGGGATAAAAAACGTGACGTTAAAATTATTCTGTTATATTTCGTTTTTCGAGCAAAATAATTAATGCTCAAACAGTTTACAATAACAAATCAGTTGTCAACAACACCATGCTGTCATGTGTAATTCATTTTTTTAATAAAAACATAACATTAAGCTGCGTTCGTGTTTGTGTCAATTGACTTTCAAAGCAGAGGGGGGAAGTGTCGTGTATAACGGCTATCAATTAATAATGTAACATGGCTTTTTGGATAATGTTATATAATACTTGTTTATAATACAAAAGAAAATTTTGTAAGAGAACGTATTTCATTGGAAGCAAGCCCAAAAAAAACATAGTTATTTTTTATTGATGATTTTATTAAATGACTAGCGACCCGCCCCGGCTTCGCATGGATGCAATGTAGATACTAATGTGGGGCATATAAACTTTCCTCTTGAATCACTCTATCTATTGCTGAAAACTGCATTAAAATCCGTTGCGTAGTTTAAAAGATCTAAGCGTATAGACAGCGGGAACGATTTTGTTTTATACTATGTACAGAATTATGAAACAAAGGCTTGTACTGGTTTGCTGAATATTTACCGATTGGACTGAATTTAATTAATTTAACTGTTAGATTTTTTCGGCATAACACAAGTTAGGTCGGCTACATCATAAGTATGGTTAGGTTATTAATTATGGATAGTTTTATGCATGCGTGCTGCGAAGGGGAGTCGTATGGAAATTGGGTTGTTTTAAAAATTCTAATTCTTGAACAATATGGCGTCGTTTTCCGGTCAAGTTCATTGACGAAGGTTTGAAAACGGTCCAGAACGTGCAAAAAAATCAACTAGGTACGCATGCTTTTTTCACAAATATAAAAACTATATCGAAAAAAAAGCCAGCTGATTTTGAATTTGCAAAATGTTATTTATTAAAATTATCGTTGAATTATTCATTTGTTATTTTACTATAATGTTGTAGTTTTAAGTGGACCACTTTATAAAAAAATGCAAAACATAATAGTGGGAGTCGAAAAAAACATAAATCATTTCAATAAGGACTATAAAATTAAATCTAGAATATTTTAGATATAATAAATTATATACGAAATATGGACATTATAATTAACGGAACGGCAATACATGCCCATAAAAGTTTAATACAGTTTCATATATCATGATAATGAATACTAAAATAACAATTTTTCATACATTTTCGAGCAGTTATGACAACGTTTGCAAATAAACTTCTGAAGTATCATTAATATTATCTAAAACGATTTATGACCATGTTATACACATTTGGTCTATTGAAGCCTGTCGTAGGCTTTTGTGGGCCTTTGTTAGTGTAATCCTTTTGTGATTAGTTAATAAAGTGTGGATTTTCAAGCGGTCTGCGTTTTGCGATTGTCGCAAGACAAGGTGCAAAAAAATATGTTCGGACATGAATGACCGATGTATTTGTGTACAGGGGGTTGTGAAATTTTATATTATAGGCTTTTGAAACAGCTTTCGTGTTATTAAAGAGTGAAATTATTTGGTTTAGGCGCAAAACGCGTAGAAAAGGAAAATTAACTTTTTGAATCTACCATTAAATTTAAATGTAATGCCATAGGGTGTCCTTAGAGCGGTTGAATGTTTAAAAGTGCTTTATGTATTCATAATTGTCCAATTTGCCGTGGAAAACAAGTTGCTGCATTCTTCAAATCTGAGTGACAGAAAAAACACCTTTTTGGCACCTAAATATTTTGCCCAAATTAAATATTTTTACAAATTATTTTTACGGACATCACGCTGTGTGTAATGTGTGTCGTGGCAGCAGGCGGTGTAAGGCTGGTCACTAAAGCTGCGGACACAATACAAGGACATCTCGTAATTTGCACGTCTGCACTAGACCGCACGAGGCGCAGATGCACGGCAGGAAGAAAGTACTGACATCGACTACGAAGACGAGAGAAGTCGCGTCGCGAAGTCGATAGATAAAATGGTTTGGCAGATTTTATATCATTCTGATATGTGCTCATGTATTACTATTACTTTTAGGTATTACTTTTGTCTGTGAATTCACTCGCATGGAATTGGTACAGTGGAATCCGTTTATTACGACTTCGCTTATAACGACTGACCGCTTATAGCGACTTAAGAACACTCTTTAGTTAGGTTTTCTTATCTGGTCTTTACTGACGCGTATAACGACGTTCGTTTAGTACGACCAAATATCACCACCTCTTTGTTGTCGTTATAAGCGGATTCCTCTGTATTTAAATCTTGGATCAGACGAATTTATTGTTACCTTTTATATTTCAGCTGGATGACCGTCTTTTGATTATACAACACATATACCTACTCCATAGTCAAAACAGGGTCATCATCTGATTATTGTTATAAGACAAAGTCAAGGTCCATAGCCATGAATAAAGCATTCAAAACGATACGTCAGTTCACACTGTCGTTTACGTTACATCGTTACGCTGTCATAATTTATCAGCTCTGTATGAGCTCGTCAACTGTTGAACATCGCTCTCCCAATGACCCATAAATGAACCTTTAAAGGTGAAATTGCTATAATCACCGTCAGGCCCGGACTGGCTATACGGGCAAATCGGGCAAAAGCCCGGTAGCCCGATGGGCCGGTAGCCCGATGGGTCGGTGTGGCCTGATGGGCCGGTAGCCCGATGGGCCGGTAGCCCGATGGGCCGGTAGCCCGATGGGTCGGTGTGGCCCGATGGGCCGGTAGCCCGATGGGTCGGTGTGGCCTGATGGGCCGGTAGTCCGATGGGCCGGTAGCCCGATGGGCCGGTAGCCCGATGGGCTGGTAGCCCGATGGGCCGGTAGCCCGATGGGTCGGTGTGGCCTGATGGCCCGGTCTCACAGTCGGAGAAATCGAAACAGTGAGAAGAACGTCAAAAAAAAGTCGTCCAAGTATCGACTACCGCTTGAAAAGAAGCCGCAAATTGTTTGTGTTTGTAAATGCACCCAAGATACAGACGTCGTCTGTCTAATCGCTTGGGAATGATTTTTTTTTGCCAGCACTGGCCGACCGTCTCTCATTTGAGAGACATTTGCCCGGGCCGATTTCAGGTCCCAGGCCGGCCCTGATCACCATGCTTGGTGACCATAGTTTGTTATTATTAGCAGATAACACGACGCTGTTGCTCATCCTTTGAACGTCATCTCTTGGTCATCTTTTAACGACACCTAGGGGTCCGATGAGATGTAGGTACTATTCTTTACCGGCAAGTACACAGAACTTTATATGTATATATATTGTCTATATTTTAATACTTTTTAATACAGGGTGTTAACGAAATCATGTAATTCCTTCAAACCTCGTGATGTAGGTACTCCTGACGTAGATTAACCATGCAAGGGATACATTTGGATTCAACAAAAAAAAATACCAAAAAGTAAACATGTTTCATTAACGTGAGGCATTTTAGCGCCCCGAGATAAATGACCGCGCGCCGAGTGATAGCCGCGCAATATGCTCGGACCGCTAAAATGCCTCACGTTAAGAACACATGTTTACTTTTTGTAATTATTTTTTTATTGAATCTTATTAGTATTCAGTTCAGGCTTAATCTATGTCAGTAGTAGGTACATAACAAGGTTTGAAGGAATTACATGATTTCGTTTACACCCTTTATTTAATTTTAATTGTAATGTTTGTATGTAATTAAAGCGAACACTTTCGTGCTGCCAGACTGAACCCACCTCATCGATCCTTCAACCCCCAATAACCGCATTGTGGTCAAGTCGACATTGTCCACTTTAAAAAAAATAAGGATTATAATCTTGTAATATATTTTCTACAATACATTCGGACGCCGCGTGAACATGGTTTTTTTTCTATGAAAATTATGAATAAGTGGGCTTGAGTCGTTTGTAAAGGGTTAAGGCGGTTATGTGGTTGGAATATCGATAGTTTTGATTTTGCTTAGTCAACTAATAGTTTTTGGTCAGTTTTAATGAAAGAAAGTCTACAGTTAATGAATTTTGGAACTTGATTTTATTAAAAACTAGCGACCCGCCCCGGCTTCGCACGGGTGCAATGTAGATACTAATGTGGGGCATATAAACCTCCTTCTTGAATCACTCTATCTATTAAAAAAAACCGCATCAAAATTCGTTGCGTAGTTTTAAAGATCTAAGCATACATAGGGACAGACAGACAACGGGAACATACTTTGTTTTATACTATGTAAAGAATATAATTCAAAACCAATAAAATTATGTTGTAGTAATGATTTATTCGAATTTATTTCTGAAAACCTGTTTATAATACCTACCTACCACGTAATAACCTACGTGACTACACTACCAATTAACTATTCGCATCCTGAAACCTGAAATACCTTTTGGAAAATGGTGTTATTGACCATTATATCGCAAACACAGATAAACATAAATCATCGATAAAATAACCCAATCGCATCACTAGCTCACAAAAAGTGCGGAAATGTCGCAAAATATCAGGACGCAGCAAGGTGTTGGCTGACCACCGGTACACCTCGCAGCGCAGCACACAAAAATGAACACAATTGCATCCCATGATGGATTACCCATGTGTTCTTAAACGAATGTTTATGGGCTGGACACGGGTTAAGTTAGTGGGGAAGTAAACTTATAAAAGCTGTAGTCAACATGATAATAAATGTATTGAATCTTAACATACCATAACATCGCGCCTTGTATTCCCCGAAGAGTTCGGCAGAGGTGTTTTAGTACACCCTCGTTTTGCGAGTTATGTTTAAGTCCCATGTAATAGGGGGCGAGTCCTTTGCCATCAACCGGGCACAATTCTAAACTCCGAGCCGCTACTGAGGAAATTCACACGGAAAAACCTAATAACACTTTGCCCGACCTGGGAATCGAACCCAGGACCTCACGATCAGCAGTCGCGCTTGCGACCACTAGACCAACGAGGCAGTTAATTGAATGTATTGAATCTTAATGTTAACTAGCGACCCGCCCCGGCTTCGCACGGGTGCAATGTAGATACTAATGTGGGGCATATAAACCTACCTCTTGAATCACTTTATCTATTAAAAAAAACCGCATCAAATCCGTTGCATAGTTTTAAAGATCTAAGCATACATAGGGACAGACACACAGCGGGAGCGACTTTGTTTTATACTATGCCTTAATGTTAATAAAAATTACTGTTCAAGTTTAGTGTTCATATAAATGCGCGCCCTGCCGACTTTTACTGCGGTCAAACTGTTGATAACTATAAGATTCAGAAAAAGCTATTTACATTGCCTACCCATTAAAACCATTATTCAACAAAGAAAGAAAATGTGTACCTACGCCATTTTCTTTATTTTCCCGAAGATTTACGAATATTGACGAACTATTCCGAATCGTATTTCTAAAAGCCCTTTCCGTACAAACCTAACACAATATAAGATTGACCAGAAGTGTCTGCGCGCGTGCTTACCACGTTTAAGTGCCCCAAACTTGGTTTTTAAACTTTATTCCGTAGAATTTAAGACTCATTATCATTTGTTTGGTGTTCAAATATTTTGCTAAGTGCTTGTATTGTCATTTATTATGTTTTTCGCACGTGCCCACCGATGCGTATGTTTATCGAATGTTTGAACCGATGTCTGACTCGATACAACACGTCATTTATTATCATTCGAATGAATCCTGTGATCTTTTTATTTGGTTTGTATTAAAACGATGCCATTTTTCGCAAGTCGAATTTTATGTAAATGAAGTATTTAATGAGAATTTTTACCCTGTTATAGCATTTTTGGGATTGTTTCGTAAGAATATCCCTACTTACGCACTGGGTAACTCAAACTTACTAGATATTTTGATATCACATTGGCTAACTAATTGCAGTTTAATGTACAGTACGACACAAGTTAGAAGTCGCATCGGCAAACGTGATCAAACAACCAACTACAGTCGCTCATTTTCGCCCCACTCACACTTATTGTGTCAGCGCAAAGAGCATTTTTTACTGCAGTACTATTAAACATTCGTGGTCTAGAAGTCGCACTCAGTTCGGAAATTATCGAGTTTATAAAGTTTGCCGATGCGAAATCTTAGTTGTGTCATACTATACGCATTCTTTTTTTGCCCTCAATTCGCTTATCTTTATATTAGGTATATAATTCCACTGTACGTGTGTATGTCACTGAACTCCTCCTAAACGGCTGGACCGATTTGAATGATTTTTTTTGTATGCGTTTGAGTGGCGCCCTGGATGGTTTAGATTCACAATTGGCCCCGGTAGGTGGCGCTGCTGTCGGTATGTCACCAAATTTTTAGGGCAGGACGACGTCTGCCAGGTCCGCTAGTTTTTTTATAAAATCAATAGGTAGTAATGGAGTTACAACTATAATGTAGATAAGCATAATTACGTAGTTGACCTGTAGAGTCCCTTCTTTTACCTATCCTACACGTAACTAGAAAATCAAAATATACATGACAAACTAATCAAATAGAGAGATATGTAATAACATAATATAACATAACGTGACGCCTTATATTTCCCGAAGGGTTCGGCAGAGGTGTTTTTAGTACAACCTCGTTTCGCCAGTTTTGTTTAAGTCCCATGTAATAGGGCGAGCCTATTGCCATTAATCACACACAAATCCAGACTCTAGGCTGCTACTGAGAAAATCCTAATGGAAATATTAAATAACACTTTGCCCGACCTGGGGTTCGATGCTGAGAATGGTCAGCAGCCACGCTTACGACCACTAGACCAACAAGGCAGAGATATGTATTTCTTTACATAATATGAAATATGATTATGTATCAAAATTCACGGTAATACTATGGATCATCGCTTTGGATCCCAAAATGCAGATCGTTTCATTTGTCAGTCCAGAAGTTTAAACATATGTGGCAAAATCTAGCCAAAAAGACCGCAAAAATTATACCTTCCCTTTCATTTTTGCCGAAAATTCAAACAAATTTGCGTGTATTGTAATCGTATAATGTTAATTAGCCGAAAAAGATTTAGTAGTGTTCGCTACTTCACTTCAAATGCCGCACATTGGTCAAAAACATATTTATCCTGGACAAAATTGACAATTAAAATGCCACCCAAAAATATTATTTACGGAGCATTAGATTTGACAATTGTCAAATTTCGTAACAACGTTATTAGTGCAAAATTGGGTGAACGTATTAGAAATTGCATTCTTTCTTGGGTGGTAAGCTAAGAAGTGGAATGAGCATTCGAGTGGCCTTTTTGAGTATTTATTTAAAGGATTACGCACATTACGACAACTGTAGGCCCTTATTCGTCTTTTGTTGGACTTGTTTTGTTACGAGAAAGCTTCCTCTTCATATTTATTTACTTACGATATGGAGGCTCAAATATTTGAAACCGAATTTTGAATGACAATGTACATACGTACTTATAAAAAGAAATTGGACACATTTTTCTGCTGTCATAAGCACAATAAGCCTTAGTAATTTATCAACGTTCGATTTTCAATTGTTAAATGATCTTCTGTATTTACTCATTTAAAAATAACCAATGTAATTTTAGATAATATCGGCAGTGACCACTACGTAATTATACACCTTTAGTTTATTATACAAGTTTCTTAGGGAAAATCCATAGGGAATCTTAATCTTTTAAAAATTATCACTAATATTGTTAATAGAAACCCTTCATCCTTTATTGAAGATCGTAACGAAGATTTATGTTGGAATTGCAACAATTGTGTAGGATTCGCAAAAAAAATGAAAGAAAGCGGCGCTAACTTCTAGAAACGATAATCCCTGAGGATTCGCAACCCTTCTGTGGTGTTCGTGGACATTTTTTCTTTGTCTAGATAAGTCTTGAATGGGAGCATTGTGCGCGCGTAATGTACAGGAAGCTATTGAGTTCGATTGTACACGCTTCGATGGTCAATCCGTATACATATTTATATAAGAAAGTAGGAGAAATAATGTGTAAGAAGGGAATTTATATGTATGTTGAAATTGGAATATAGGGAACGGTATTTAAATATTTCTATAGTGTTTGTTTATCAATGAGTTTGTTTTGTACCACATTTTTAAACTAAGACAAGTTTATTTTAAAATATACAATGTGCACACTGTAAATGTTACGTATAGTTAGTTATACTTATAAATTATGCAGTGTACCTACACACAGTATATTTTACAACTAGCGGTCCGTCCCGGCTTCGCACGGGTCGACATTTTTCCCGTTTTTGCAACATTTTTCATTTATGCTCCGCTCCTATTGGTCGTAGCGTGATTTTATACAGCCTATAACCTTCCTCGACAAATGGACTATCGAACACAAAAATAATTTTTCAATTCCAACTAGTAGTTCCTGAGATTAGCGCGTTCAAACAAACAAACAAACTCTTCAGCTTTATAATATTAGTATAGGTAAATATTATGCTAATTTTTTATTGTGATGATCCGATATCGTCAACTCAGGAGCAGTCTTGTAATTTGTATTTTGTAACAGGATAAAATCGGTTTAAATCTTCGTACTTGGAAATATGCGTCAACCAACAATTATTAAGAAATCTGCATCCATTACTCAATCATGTGAAATAGATAAATGATGCCATTAATTCAATAAATTCTTGTAAATCTATAGAAATTATTTAGTAAAAATAATACTGAGGTCTCTGGAACTGGAAACCAAACAGTTTTAAAATAATCCTTCTGCTTTGAAGAATTGTGACGAACGAGCTGATAGCCCAAACAAATTACGCTGGCAGCAGGGAATTATAGGAGTAACACATAACGTCACGCCTATATTCCCCGAAGGGTTAGGCAGATGTCTATAGTAACACCCTAATTTCGCCATTATGTTTAAGTACCATGCAATATGGGTCGAGCCTATTGCGATCAACCTGGCACGAATTCAAACTCCGAGCTGCTACTGAGGAATTCCACAAGGAAAAACCCAATAACACTGCCTGACCTGGAGATCGAACCCAGGACCTCACGATCGGCAGTCGTGCTTGCCACCGCTAGACCAATGAGACAGTTACAGGAGTATTGGTCAAGTAAAACTCTAATACCTAAGTGCCTCGTGCCACCATATCGATGGCAGCAAAGTAAAAGACGACATCTACAAAATCGCAATTTTACAGTAGAGCACATTTAGTAAAAAAAACAGAGGCCATTTTGCTGGGATGTTTCTCGGAAATCGAGTGTAGATGTCTTCATTTACATACCATTTTTTCTTCATTATTTTGAAATTATTTTAATACAGACTTGTAGATAGGGTTGATTTAAGCTCATTTGTGTAAAAAATGTTGATGTCCGTATCTACTTTGCTGCCATCAATGTTAACGTTAGTTATAGAACCAGGAAAACAGTCCCAAAAAGAAAGAAACAAAAAAAAAACATCAGTATATCTGCACAAAACCCAAAGATTAACAAACACAAAAGTATGAATAACTCCAAAACATAATCGCAGGTCGTTGGCACACTTACAGCTTCTTCTCAACTGATTCATATACGCTAATTCGCATCTTTTTTAATGCAAATTAGCAATGCCATGTTTTGCCGCTTGTACTTGTAAACTGGGCCAGATAAACAAAAGAATAAAGAATTTTTACTCTATGAACGGGGTCACGGGTGTGTGGGTCATTGTCTCACTCGAATTTAAATTTTTCTTTTGAATTTTTTTTCCGGTTTGTTAGTTGTTGTTTTCATACATGAATGAGATGATATTGAAGAAATGAAAGAAGGATGTACAGAACGTAACCCAGTATAAGAATGTGTGGCGGCATCTATCACGCCAAATGAGAACTAAGCAGCATGACGAATGTCTAGCAAACTACAGCGACAACAATGACAGCTGTCAAAAGGAAATGTCACAAATCCTGCATCGCGATATCAAGATCTGGCACGGATTTAGTATATACAAGGTGTAAAAAGACCCTTCACGAAGCCGTCAACCATGCATTCAGTACATCAAACTAAGTAACCCTACGCAAAAATTGTCGCTGGGAAACGACTTTTTTTTTTGGATGAAAAATATCGTTTTACGATGAAGCTCAATGAAACGCACACAAAACATTGTGGTGATGCAATGAATAGTAAACGGGTAATGGAGATAGTTCAAGTACATTTGCAACCTTCAAAATTAGTATTTAAAAAAAAGTTGTTAAAAAGATGGAACCTCCAATATCTCCGTAACTAGAAGGTTCCCAGGCATAGTCCAGAACAAAAAAAATATCGCAATGACGTGGAGAATAAGTGCCTTTCGGCTTCGTTAAGGGTCTATTTACACCGTTTATACAACTTCCCAACATTAACCGTAGGGCAGTTGCCCGCCAGGCATAAGACCCGCCTGGCAGGAGGATCCTCCCTTTTCGTAGGACGAACACCATACCTCGGTCCCCTACAAATGGAATGAGAGATTGTTGTTCGTAGACGTTAGTGACTATGTTATGCTCTATGTTCCAGTTCTGTCTAGCCTTTTCCCAACTAAGTTAGGGTCAGCTTCCAATCTACCCAGATGCGGCTTAATACCAGTATGTTACACGGAGCAACTGCCATCAGACTTCGGCAACCCAGTTACTGGGCAATGCCGATACCCTAAGATTAGACCGGTTGTCAGACTTTCGGGCTTGTAACTACTCGTAACGACTGCCATAGCTATTCGAATGACACCCGGGACCGACTGTTTAACGTGCTCTCCGTCACGGAGGGGTCTCGATGTGTAACGAACGGTCATCCATGCACAGGCTGACCGCGGCAAGCGTAGCCTAACCTCGTAAATCGTATGATCCGCGCGGTTGGTCGCGCCTCGAGCTATATTATGCTTTATGGTTGTTCAGAACGTTTCGATAAGTCATCTTGTCGAACATTCGATTTTTTATCTCGTTTTCTCTCGTTACGAGATTCGTAGACAAAACGAGATAACCTGACTTATCGAAACGTTCTGAATCTGGAGGCTGAAAAGATAAAATTAAGTAAGTTAGACCGATTGGGTGGTGGCTATAAGGGTTTTGCATTCTGCTCTACGCTGCGCTCTGCGGATGGATTCGCATGGAACGTGTATTTGTATACACCCAGTGCATAATATCAGCAAGCACATTGGGTCACCTGCGCGAACGCTCAACGAGTTTTCCCAAGGAGGGTTGATGTCAGGCATGCGGCCGGTCATAAAACAATAAGCCAAAACCTCGAACAACATGGATTTATGAAATACCGACCCCACCTAGTGTGGGAAAGGGGCAGGAAGAAGAAGAGTATTTGTAGGTAGAGTCAGGTCAAGCTGACTCTGCAGAAGAATTATAGCAACACTGCAAACAATGACTATAAAAATCTTTGCAGTATCATCATTAGTGCAATCAGAGTTGGCTTTGCCATATCCTACTTACCTAGCCCGGCAGAGCAAACTTTGCATTGGAAAATGTCGATTTTTGTAAAGATTTTAGTTGTTCTTTGCAGTGCTGCCATTACAATTCTAATGCAAAGTTAGCTTGGACTAACTCTGTCTCGCAGAAGATTTTTTTTCGAAACTGCGTGTTTGTGCATGTCAGACTTGAGACTATTAACGCATCGACGATACGGTAAAGCGAAGGCAGAGGGGCCATTCAAGTTTTACGTAAGCACCAACGGGAGGTGGGGGTCTTTGGTTAGCTTATTTTTGATGACATGGGAGACGGGGGGTCTGGATGGTGATTATGTTAGCAATATTTCGACGGTCCCTACGTATACTATCGAAACTACAAAATCTCAGTTTTTATTTTATTATGTAAGTAAGTATGTAGGTACACCGATTACGCTGAGATTTATGATCCGATTTACGTGATTCTTCTTTAGTTTGATGCGGACTAGTTGCCATTTGGTCCCATAAAAAATATTATTTTATAACCTTTAAGATAATATAATTTCACACATTTCAAGCAGATAAAATAAAAACTGAGATTTTGTAGTTTCGATAGTATACGTAGGGACCGTCGATTTATCTATTTATTTTTCTATACTTGTAAACTGCTCATGAATAAAAATAAAGATACCTGACAGATTAAAAAACAAAGAACAAGTTTACGCAAGCATAGGAGGAGGGGTAAGAGCTTTGCTTACTTTTGCTGACAAGGGGGAGGGGAGGGTCAAAAATTACCAAAATTCTGCTTAAGTGATACATGAATGGCCCTAGACCATGGTCAAAAAAAAACCCTGAAGATTACACAGACACAAATCCAAGATTGTTTATTCGGATACTCCACAAAACTCAATACACCACTGTCTTCGTTCATTTCCCTTCAACATAACGCTATGATACTCCATCTCGTCCTAACCTATAATTTCCCCTACTATATCAAACAAACTAGCTAGCTAACTAGCAGCTATTACCAACAGTTCACTGAGTGAAAGGGGAAACGCGCCGGGTTCGCTGCCCGGGCTGATCACCGCTTCCTTGTTCCGACTGGGTAATACATTACTTCCTAGCGTTTGTAAGTGTCATTGTACTAATATTTGAAATGGAAAGTACCTACTATTTGCTCACATAGAAGTTTATCTAGAAAAATGGTTTTGCTTTATCATAGAATTAGTGAATAGTGATAGCCTAGTGGTGTGACCGTCGGACTGCCAATGCCAAGTCATAGATCTCGAGTTCGAATCCATGGCACGCATGTGCGTATTGTATAGTTATCATTTGTTTTTAAAATCGGTGAAGGAAAATATCGTGAGGAAACATGCCTGTGAAATATTTCTCGCGGCATGTGAAGCCAAGTCAGAAGTCCATGGGCGGCATAAACTGATACCAGGTTACTCGCCAACCACACGAGAAGATCTTAGAAATAGGTAGGTACCGTCAATCTAGTCGCATAATTCTCTTTTAAAAGTAGGTACTGCTACTGAGAAGTCTCGAAGAGAATTATGTATGTACCCACTTACGTAATGAAATGAAATGAAAAATATTTATTTGGACACAACACAAATAAGACACAGACAAGACAATTAGGTACAGCAAAACAGAACACAAAAAACAATACAAAATAAATGAAAAATACTAACATAAACAAAAGTAGGTAGGTATGTGTCTCACACACAACACATTGTTCGATCTGGGAAACGATTTCAGGACCACATGCGACCTCACTAGACCAATGAGGCAGGTTAATTATTTAGGGTCACAACAAATTGATTGGCAAAACTACGCAAGCTGGTTGAGTAACGATTATCGGTAACAGTTGACTTGATAATAATATAGGTAATAATAATTATTATTTATTTATTGTATCAATTAAACATACTACCTAGTCCGGTAATGATATTGTCACGCCAAATTTGCATGATTGCATTATTTCTTGACAGCGTGGATCATACCATTTGCGAGGTTAAACAACGCTTGCCGCGGTCAGTCCGTGGATCATTCGTTACACATCGCGACTCCTCTGCGCCTCAGAGAGTACGTTCAACCGTCGGTCCCGGGTGTCATACGAATACCTATGACAGTCGTTACGGGTAGTAAGAATCCTGAAAGTCTGACAACTGGTCTAACTTTCGGATATCGGCATTGCCCAGTGACTGGATGGCGGAGATCTGATGGTAGTCGCTCCGTGTAAAATACTGGTATTCAACCGCATCTGGTTAGACTGGAAGCTGACCCCAACACAATTGAGAAAAAGCTAGGCGGAATGAATTTGCAAGGTTTCATTATTGTAATTAACGTTACCTTTTTGGTGTGAAACATCTAATGCGGCGGTACGGGTGTGAGAGCGGCTGTTGCGTGGCGACGCTCGCGATGGCACACACAGGACGGCAGACCTTCGTAACTCGTCGGCTCTCATCGGTTTGACTCGGCCAGTTTTTTTTTTTACAAAATGTGTTTCGATTTTTCACTTTTGCCAGGCGACGGCTTCGTTTTTTTTTCTGTATAGACTCAATTAATTTATTTAATTGACAGACAGAGCTGTGTTGCTGGGGAGTTTGTTGCGTCGTTTCTTCTTCACAACAGCATAAACACTAAGAAGTGATGATGGGTGGGCGTTTTTCAGAGCTGTCTTTTATAAAATTGACATTCAAAAAGAACTAAGGATTTGAGAGTTAAGTGTAGTTAGTTAGTTATAAATGACTTGAGACATATTAAAAAAAAATGTTGTCAATTGTATGGTATTCTACTTTATGGTAGGTGTTGTTGGAAGATATCTCAAATGAGAGCTGTTTATAAATACTGGCCTAACTAATTCTAGTCTGTTTTGATTAAATGTGCCTATGGCGTAATGGCTATGAAAACAAATTGACTTGAACACGTATGAAATATGTACTAGACATAATGGCGTCTGCTTTGTTTCTAGTACTAGCACCAAGTTATCTGTGAACTGAAGAGCGTTGCTGTGTTCGCTCCCGTGTTGCCATTCTATGAATAATGATCCATTATGAGGGAAGTCTAATCTGATATTACAACATAATTTTATAATATATCCCATATTCTGCCACTTGACAGATGACTTGGTAGCTTTAATGTCTCTTTCCGTATACTGCACTCGCAAGTCATTACAAAATCATCGTTTATTGCCAGATACGGGGATGGTTTGACACAACAGACCTTGATAAGGCTGACTATGACATTGGAGCCATTTTTTTTCCAACTGTTGAGATAATACCATTTTCGAGCATTATTCTAAAAGCAAAAATTCCCTATTAAATATTTAATGGAAAAGATTTTTGTCATATTGGCAACTGTATGTCTTTTTGAAATAGTCTATATAACATCACACACCACATATCTACATTACACATGCACACACCACAAACACTACACTTCATATTCATACACTATACAACTAACACACTTTTATATTACTCCACGATGGAAATGTTTCTCATGTTTATAATTTTCTCTTCTATTTTCATTTTTTACTTTAATTTTTATTCTTATTGCATAAAACTCGACTCATAATTATTGGGAGAAGACACTGGCTCCTGTAACACAGGTACTATACCTAGCGCAGGACTCAGGGCCTCACTACTTTTGTTAAAATGATTAATGTCAATAAAGAATTTATTTATTATTTATTTATTTAACTGTACTAAACTGTCAATGTCACAGGTTTCGTCAATTTGCTATTTCACAGAAGAGTTGGTCGAATAGTCTTCTTCTTTTCGTGTAGTTAGTGACTAACCTGGTGTCAGAGTTTATGCCGCTCATGGGCCTCTAACTTGGCTTCACATGCCGTCAAGAAATATCTCTCAGGCATGCCGGTTTCCTCGCGATGTTTTCCATCACCGTTTTTTAAGCATGTGATAATTATACAATACGCATATGAATCCAAAAAGTCAGAGGTGCGTGCCTTTGATTCGTTCTTGAGACCTATGACTTGGCAGTTCGACGGTCACACCACTAAGCCATCACTGCTATAAAATTATATACATGTAATTTATAGCAGTGGTCGAATAGTATAAGCAATGTTTTACATATTACTCTATGGAAGTCCCGACTCTTCAAATCAAATAAAATCATTTATTTTGTGAACTTAAGTAAAAAATTGGTGGAAAATATGTAAAATTCAGGGACTGTCTATGTTCCGCCGTTAAACATACAAAATGTTAACAAAAAATTAAATTACATTAAAATCAACAAATTATTAAATTACATAACATCAAAATGTTAGAAGAATAAAATGTCAGTACAAGTAAATTAAATTAAATATGCGAATAGAAATAATTAATAAAAAATAAATGTCAACATTATAATTTGTCACTTAAAAAATCGAGAATGATACACTTTGTCAGTCAATAATTGTTTAAGTCTACTTTTAATTTCATTGAGGTGTTACACTCTTTAATTTTTTTAGGTACTTTATTGTACAACCTGGGTGGTGGTCTTAAACGTAGTGATTATTTATTATGCTCTTTGAAATGAGGTTTGAAGTTTGATGGTACGCTACAAAGTATAAATAGCGACTAACATATATATTTATTATACAGCATGTACATTTATTAGCACTGAAGTTTCTTCTGTTAATTTGAAGTAACCTTATATTAGTCGTGTTTGACATTTTATAAAACATAACTAATGTTTTTTGAACTAACACTGTTGGTTCTAATAATAACAGTGAAAGGGGGATAACAGCTCAAAGTTACTAGCTCACCTTTCTGATATTGACGCTAAGTTCCGATGGTTTGTCGTGTAATTTTATCGATAATACCATGGCTATATTTTATTAAATTGTTTCCAGCTTTCACAAACGTGTACTCTTTTTGACACATTATACCTTTAGGCTGACGACACACGGGTCACTAAGTGGCCGGGCAATTTGTGTCGAGCGACAGTTTTTTTTCTATTTGACTGATTGTAGATGGTCTTTGCGGATTGTTTCTACCTAACCGAGCAGTTATTGGCGAGACCTGAAGGGTCTCTAGCCAATGGAGACGAAGTAAAATACTTAACCTAAACTAAGGGCGAACCCTAATGGGACTAGGAGGGAGACAGCTTGATTAGGGCTAAATTACCGGTGTGAAGGCAGTTTTATGCCTCGAGACACACTTTAGTATAGATACATACGATGAGGTACGATGAATCGTGAGCACAGATGGCCAGTGGTGGGGGGTGAGTTCGCGCATGCACACTTTCGGAGCCCAATAGACGATGAGCATCGACTGACGAACCAATCGCGTGAAGCGTCAGCGTGGTCGATGTGACGTTCCGTCAAACCGACCGATGTAGAGTGTGCTCATGACTCGTGTCGGTATCTGTAATTCGAGCCATAGTTTTGAGCCAGAGAACGGTCGCTTGAGTGATCAAAATGGTGGGTGCATACACCCAACGGTCGCTGCATCTAAAAACAAATAGCGATCAAATGTGTGTGGAGCAACTTTCAACTGTGTGTTCCATCTGTGGTTAGCCTTATCGCTGTTAAGAGTTTTTTTAGGTTTCCATAAGTCTTAGAACAAAAGTTGTAACATTTAATGATAGTGATGCAGCTAAGACCGTTTTGTCCTACGAAATTGTTGATAAAACAATATTGTGATATAACTGCCTCGTTGGTCTAGTGGTGGCAAGCGCGACTGCTGATCGTGAGGTCCTGGGTTCTTGGGTTTTCCCGTGTGGAATTTCTCAGTAGCAGCCTAGAGTTTGGATTTGTGCCCGGTTGATGGCAATAGGCTCGCCCCCTATTACATGGGACTTAAACATAACGGCGAAATGAGGGTGTTACTATACAACTCTGCCCAACCCTGGGAATACAGGCGTGATGTTATGATGATGATGTGTCGAGAGCAACTTAGTATCCCATCTGTAGTCAGCCCTATAGCTCTTAAGATATTTTTTAGGTATTTCCATAACTCTTAGAACAAAAGTTGTAACTTTTAATGAAAAAAAGCCAAGACCGTTTCGCCTACGAAATTGTTGATAAAACAATACTGTGATATTGAAAAGTAAAACTAAGCATTGAACAAACAAACTTCTAACTCCATTTTACATCTTATAAAACCAAGGAAAACATACATGTTTTATTAGTTAATAAATTGAGCCAATCACCATAAACTAGAGGTTTATAATCTCAACTATTCCCGGCATCCATTACCGATCCGGGACCGGAAGTGGCCCGGCTCTAGCCTGCTGGCTTTCTCTTCCGCGAAGCAGAGAACTGCGCGCGCGCTTCCCGGACAGCGGCCATTTTCCGCAAATAATAAGTTGTTTTTAATCAAATATTGTGGATTAGGAATAATATTTAGATTGCCTATGCTTAGGAATTGATTACTTTCGATTATGTTTGAATGTAGTTGGATGTGAGTGAAGGTCCTATGTTTACAACAGTTATTTATAGGAATACAATATGTTATTTCTCGTCTGTTCTTATGGAGTTTTTGTCATGTCCCGACAAATAAAGGGTAATAAGAGGCACGAACAAGGATTATAGACCAGACAAGTCTTGTAAAAGCAGATGACTTTAACAACTTTAACGGCCTCGTTGGTCTAGTGGTGGCAAGCGCGACTGCTGATCGTGAGGTCCTGGGTTCGATTCCCAGGTCGGGCAAAATGTTATTGGGTTTTGCCATGTGGAATTCCTCAGTAGCAGCCCGGAGTTTGGATTTGTGCCCAGTTGATGGCAATAAGCTCGCCTCCTATTACATGGGACTTAAACATAACGGCGAAATAAAGGTGTTACCTCTGCCTAACCCTTCGGGGAATACAGGCGTGATGTTATGTTTTATGTTGAACAACGTTACGAGAGGTAAAACTCTAGAAGATTGTTACATCCTGGAACCTAACCTATCTCACTCATAACGTAGTTTTCTTTATACCCAGACTATACACCGTGGGTCCCAGATACCCGAAAGATTTGACCCATCGATTCCGATGCCTATTTGGAGGCGAAAAAGTAGTAATATAGTTTGTCGAATAAAGCTTAATTTTCTAGGTATTCATTATTTATATAAATATTGTAGTTAAATTAATTGAATTAGACTTATGTTTCAATAACATTATTGACTCATAATACCATCAGAAAGGCGTGGTTAATCTTTCGGGTACCTCACACCCACGGTGTATAAAATGTACCTTCAATATTTTTGACTACTGAACTGTAAACACGACAAAAGGGCGAATATTCGCCAAAGCGCGACAGTATGGCTAAGACAGAAACTGACCACCACGACTACATAGTTACACCTATCTACATAGCGCACTTCAGGCTATAAACATTTTACGAGCGCTCTCATGCCCAAGCGCCAGTTAAATGTTCAACAATTTACTAAGTAGGACAGGGTGCACTTTCTGTTGACTAGGTAGTATTGTACATAGACTTATAATTGTTTTTAGTTAAGTAACCGTGGCCCTTATTATCTATAAAATTTAACAAAAATACGCAATACAATTATATTTTTGTTCACAGTGCCACTGCTCGCAAAGGTAAATAATATCAAATTCAGTACATTTAAGGCTGATGTTCACCATTATTAATTCATTAGTTAAACGACCGTTTACTTGAAAAGTGTACTAGAATTTTAAGTAAACGATTGATTAACCAGATAATCAATGTAATATGTGAACACCAGTTTAAAATTATTACCTTAATTTTCCGAGGGCGCATTCGGATGGTGATACGGCCGTGTTATCTCCACCACTATGACGCTATGTTTTGTTTATGTCAATAAATTAATTATTAAAAGAACTAGAAACGTTTAAATTTTACAAGAATCGACCGGTTTTACTACCGTTTTCAATCATCTGGCAAACAAATTTGACGAATATAAAAAATAAAAAAAAACATACAGACATAACCAAAGTCTTTCTTAAATTATTACAGAAAAAAATGTTAAAATCGGTCCAGATTTGAAGAAGGAAACAGGGAAATACGAAAGTACGATTTCGCTAATATTGCACAGGAGAAATCAGTCCGAGATGCAGGTGTCTCTTTCGCGCTCAATTGGGAAGGTTTGTGGGAAGGGTGGAACGGAAATAGATCGCAAAAACATATTCAAATTATGAATATTTTGCAGCCCGCGTTTTCTCTTAAGGCATTCGTGTGATATATAACCAAAAAACGAGCCCCTAAGTTCGTATATGACACATAACTCGCTACTATGAACGGTGAATATAATATTTCCCTAATTACCACGGTGAGCAAACAGATTGATGATTACAGTAATAAAATCGTCCTAGTCACCTTCCTTCCTTCTAGCTTTTTTCCCAACTATGTTGTGGTCGGCTTCCAGGATTTTACACGGAGCGACTCCCATCAGAACCCCGCAAACCAGGTACTGGTACATCGACATACTAATGTTAGATCAGTAGTCAGACTTCAAGCTTCTGACTATAACGACTGTCATAGATATTCGTATGGCAACTGGGACCGACA
This sequence comes from Amphipyra berbera, assembly GCA_910594945.2. Lineage (NCBI taxonomy): Eukaryota > Metazoa > Arthropoda > Insecta > Lepidoptera > Noctuidae > Amphipyra > Amphipyra berbera. The sequence continues at coordinate 5,682,827 of OU343144.1, read as the reverse complement.
GTTGTCACGTCAAAATAATCCTTTCCACCATCATAATCCTGTTAATTGGTGTCATGAGCTCTGATGTGGCTCGCCAAGCCTACCTTTGTCTTAAACAAAGTCTCAAGTGTTTTAAGTTACTGTCGCTGGAGTTCAATGTAGGTTCTTCTTTTCGTGTGATTAGTGACTAACCTGGTGTCAGAGTTTATGCCGCTCATGGGCCTCTGACTTGGCTTCACATGCGATCGAGAAATATCTCTTAGGCATGCCGGTTTCCTCACTATGTTTTCCTTCACCGTTTTTAAGCATGTGATAATTATACAATACGCACATAAATCCGAAAAGTCAGAGGTGCGCGCCTTGGATTCGAACTTGGCAGTCCGACAGTCACAACACAAGCTATCACTGCTGTTCAATGTAGTTGACTGTACATATATACATATTATATTCAAGCCTATAATTCTCGAAGGGGTGAGCGGACGTGTTCTCCTATTACACGAGTCTGTACACCTACGTTTCGCGTTTTGTATTTAGTCCCATATTATAGGTAGAGAGCCTATTGCCATTTTTTGAGCACAATTATGGTGCCAGGTTCGTTGCCTCTTTCTACTAGGTATTCTTAGAGTGGACATCCACCAGAGATGTGCGAGGAAAATGTGCTGTGCAAAAATGTGTAGCGAGGATGTGAAATCGTGTGACCCTTTCCACCAGAGCTGTGCGAGGATAGGTAGCGGACTCTTTTCTAATATGAGGGTGGTGTGGCGGGAGCGGTACACATTCCTCGCAACACATTCCTCGCACACATCCCCCGCTCGCATTTCTCGCTTGTTTTGTATGAACAAAAACCTCGCTCTGCTAAGCCCATATCCACCAGAGCTGCGCAGAGTGAAGCTAGGTAAATGAAGCGATTCTATTGGTGCTTACAAAACACATTCCTCGCTACGCAGCTTAGCACAGCTCTGGTGGATGCTCAGCCTTAATCCGTCGTCTCACGGACTCACCACTTTGAACAGCTGTTTTATAAGTATAGGTGATCACATCAGCAGCACTATTATTACACAAGAGGATGCGCAAATTCCCTAGACTAAAATCACAGGAAGGCGGAAAGCCAATTCATAGCTAGAATCAAACACAAACGAAAATAAAAAAAATAATAGTCATAATTCTACAACATTATTAAACAAAATATAGGTTCGTACTTGTAATAGTGCCCTGTAGTCAGCGATTCCCGACTATAGTTAGAAACTGGGACAGGATGTACTCACTGCACATTGCAATGTCACCCATTACATATTCTAGGCAGAATCTAGACTCGCCGATGACTAATGTTCTAATGTATATTACAAGGACATGGTACCAATATGCTAAACAATTTCTAAGGGCACTTTCTTTGACTTGTTTTAATGCCTATCGATATTATAAGGATTTAATTGTGTTTTTTTTGGATTCATGCCTAATTACCAACCGCGCGAATCACACGATTTGTGAGGTTAATATGCGCTACCGCGGTCAGTCCGTGGATGGGTGACCGTTCGTTGCATATGTATTTAACCATAACTTACGAGAATCAGCTGAAATCTTGGGGGCATCGTAACGTTATCTGTAGTAGTAACCGGGTATGTTCTTATTAGATTTTAGAAGTATGTAAAGTCCCATCTTCTTAATCTATCTATATACCTAAATAAAAATGAATCGCCAAATGTGTTGCTAAGCGCAAAATTTGAGAACGGCTCGACCAATTCGGCAATTTTTTTTTATATATTTCTTAGGGCACAAGGAAGGTTCTTATGGAGAGAAAAAACATAAAAATGGCGTGGAAAATAGTAAAAACAACACTTTTCTTTTCCCACTACAGGCCAATAACTTTTGACAGAACGAAGTCTGTCCGGGCAGCTAGTATAGTATAAAACAAAGTCGCATCCGCTGTCTGTACGCTTAGATCTTGTAATCTACGCAACGGATTTTAATGCAGTTTACAGCAATAGATAAACTCAAACTCAAACTTTTATTTGCTTTCCACAATGGTATTAATAGATAGAGTGATTCAAGAGGAACGTTTATATGCCACACATTAGTATCTACATAGCACCCGTGCGAAACCGGGGCGGGTCGCTAGTCTTGATATATTTTCTTTTCCGTCTACCAGGGCAAAGACGGGGAACTATATTCTATGCACCTATAAACCATATGGTACATAATGCATTACAGTGTGCGTCAAATAACTAAAACCAAGATGGCGTTGACTGCGTGATCTATATAAGTTTCGGGTTCATATGATTCCTTTTGATGAGTCCAATACTTGGTGTTCTGGGTCTGATGATGGAGTTGGTTTACTAATGTTTGCCATAATTTTGTATAACATACTTTTATTTGCCATAATTTCATTAGAAATAACGCTTCAGTTGCCATAATCGTGATATTACCTACATAAAATCATTTTCACTAATTTCATTGGTCATAATCGATCAAGTGTCATAATAATTTTAATCCATAAATTTTTTTGCTATATTTTTCATTTTCAATAATGTCGTTTTCCATAACATTTATTCATCATAATAATAAACCTATATCTACCATGCATGTTTGCTTTGCAAAAGAGGAAATCTGGCGCTCGGCGGCCGCTACCGCGGCACGCTCGCTTCGCTCGCTCGCCTTCGCGCGTTGTGTGGTCACAGTTCTAACCTAACCTCACCTAGCTGTTTCGGTTTTGTCAAACTATTTATTGTCTAAAGATTGTTTGCTGTAATAAATCATTTGATTACAGACCAAATGCCTTAATGACATTATTTTTTGTACCAAACAATAAACGTTTCTAAATTATATTAAACTAGCTGTGTCTTTACGGCTCCGCCAGTAGCTTATGTTACTCAGTGATAATGTAGCTTTCTAACGGCAAAATAATTTTTGTAATCGGTCCAGTAGTTTTTAAGTTTATTCGTTACATACAAAAATACAAATCTTTCCTCTTTATAATATTAGTATAGAAGTATAGATAGTATAGATGTTGGTTATGTCAAGTATCGACTATGTAATGTGTTAGTTATAGAAACTAATGATTATAACACATGTTATTATGGAAACTTATTTTATGGCAAATAAAAGTTATGACTACTAAGTTGATATGACAAGCGTTATTAGTATAAATGATAATAGTGCAAGTAAATATTATGAGGGGGACGATTATGGAAAACAATAATAGTACTAATGATTTTATGGAAAACAAGACGATACCGATGGAGCTAGGACGTAGATAGTGGAGCTCTTCAATGGCTATTAGTAAACCACTCAAGTTTGGCAGTCGACGCTATCTTGGTTCTAGTTATTTTACGCACACTGTACATTATACGGTTCAGGATTTCTGCTCAATCCGTAAAGAAATCAAATCGGATGATAATAATTCATTGCTATGTTTGGGTTCAAACGTGCCACTGAACATTGAGTATAGTATAGTAATAGTAACGCTCTGCTTTCCCTCCAAGGACGCGGTGTAATGACGCGTGCAGTACATGAATACACACTTTGGTAATAGAAGTTGGTAATCCGAATATGATTAACATGACATCACGATTTTATTCCCCGAAGGGTTGGGCAGAGGTGTACGAGTGTAGTAATACCCTCATTTCGCCGTTATGTTTAAGTCCCATGTAATAGGGGGCGAGTCTATTGCCATCAACCGGGCAACTGTCTAGTTTCGTAGAAACGGTTTACAAGGACACAAGCAGTCCAATAGAAAAAAAAATACTGTTTTTTGCTTTGCATAGAAGGCCCTCAAATACAGTAGTAGCTATCGCACTTAAAATTAGCTTATAAATCTATATGCTAAGTCTTGCAATGAAAAATGCTACTATTGATAAACAAAACGATTCGTTTTGGTCATAATAACGGGTATTAATCTCTGTCGGTATCCAACAGAAGAAAATCTTCTTATAAATTTTCATGCACCGACGATCGATTTGGTTTTTTTTTTTTCCTATTCTACTCTTGTAGATGGTCTTGCGGACCTTTTCTACGTAACCGGGCTATTATTGGCGAGACCAGAAGGGTCTCCGAACCAATATCTAAACTAACTACCTAGCTAACTACGCTAACTACTGTAACATCATGACTATTATAGCAGCAACACCTCTAAGGGTGTCCCCAAGGGGGGCCTCGAACCTCTTAGGGTGTTGAATGCGAGAGGACTGGGAGGGATACGACAGCTTGACGAGGGCTGTATTAATCGCGGTGTGACTGCGCGGAGTCAGAAGGGACGACCGGCTCCGCGGCTGCGGCGGGTGAGCACGGTGGATCGAGGGACGATCGATTTGGGTTACCGTGTTACTTAATATGGTATATGTGCTATGTAGAATTATTATGTACTTTCGCAGCCAAAATCTCTGCCAAACACTGTTGGTTGTCAGTGATCTAGTCCCGACCTAGACCTAGTCATGGATGTACGTGTACTAGCCTTTACGTGTATTTTCTTCCTTGTTTCTCCTACCACTTCACTACACGCAAAGACAACGTGTCAAGTAAAGAGATCACGATTGTGAATAATATAGATTGCATCATAATAATCCTGTTTTCCTCACAGACTTTTTACGATTGTCTATGAATTATAACTGTCTGTTACATTTACCTATTTTTAAATGGTTTTAATTATCTTCACTTCTTAATTTGTTTGTTTGATTCTTACGACAGATTTGCGACAGATTTTTCAACTACTACTGCTTTTTTGGTCTAGTGGTCACAAGCATAAGCTGGGCATAGGATCCTGGGTTCCATCCCCAGGTCGGGCAAAGTGTTATTGGGTTTTTCCATAAAGAGTTTCTCAGTAGCAGTGTCTGGATTTGTGCCCGGTTAATGGCAATAGGCTCGCCCCCTAAGCCCCTAAGGGGACTTAAACATAACTGATGAAACGAGGGTGTACTAAAACACCTCTGCCTTCGGGGGATATAAGATTTGATGTTGTGTTATGTTTTCCACCACTTTTGCTTAACCTGTTCTCCTGAAACTTTGCACACAAATTCAATTCCCATGACAGTACAACATTATGATAATTTCAAACTTCAATCCTCTATTCCTGATGCTGCAGGAGTACTGCAAGATAAAACTGATTAACTTAAAAGTTTTTTTAAGGAATTATAATGTTTTTCTTTTAAAACAAGACCCAATCGATACTATCCTGGCAATGAAGGCCATTCCAGACGTTGCCCTACATTGTTACACTCGCATAGTTTTTATACCACAACGTCTGGACTCTAAAAGAGACCTTGATCTCTGAGTTTGTTTCGGCTTTTCTTCTCATAGCTAGTCAGACAGGAAAGGCCGGCGCCATCTAGTCTTAAAAAAACATTACATTGACTTATAACAGATTTATTTACACAAAAAAAATAATTTATCATTTAACTAGAGACCCGCCCCGGCTTCGCACGGATGCATTGTAGATAATAATGTGGGGCATATAAACCTTCCTCTTGAATCACTCCACCTATTGCTAAAAATTGCATTAAAATCCGTTGCGTAATTTAAAAGATCTAAGCGTACAGACAGCGGGAGCGACTTTGTCTTATACTATGTAAAGATAAAGATGATAATCGAATCCAGCCCATGGACAGCCATATCATAGACGCAGCATTTGCAAGACGCATTACGCTAATATTGGGTCCATATCACCATGATAATACCATGATGAGAGGCTCCGTCTGACGGATGTTCAGCCTCAAATTAGCCATTGCAACGAGGTGGTATGCATTAAAGATTTTAAATATTTTCACATTTGTATGTGTTAATCTAATCTTATCCATATTTAAGTAACTACTTCCTTTAGTGAACAATCATTATAATTATGTGTTTACTATGTAAATAGAAGTATGGTTAGAATATGAATCATCATTAAAACCTGTGCTCATTTACACTTATGTCTGGGCATGTTAATTAGTGTACTTCTTCTTCCTGCCCTTATCCCACACTAGGTGGGGTCGGCACAACATGTATTTCATAAATCCATGTTGTTAGAGGTTTTGGCTTATTGTTTTATGACCGGCCGCCTGCCTGACGTCAACCCTCCTTGGGAATACTCGTTGCGCTGTCGCGCGGGTGATCCAATGTGCTTGCTGATATTATGCACTGGGTCAGTTCCACGTCCTACTCAATCAGTTTTGCTAGGGACTTTGGTTCACCCTTCACGTCCATGACTTTACATTTGTAGTCAACTCCGATTGTAGCTGAGAATGATGGATTGTAGTCTCCCGTTGTGAACGCTAGGATTTACCCACACCGCACTCACCGATAAAATAATTCACAAATTATATTAATTTGTGTACATATTTCTGTAATTATATGTCAATGTCATTGATGTATCATGTACAGACTTGTTGGGACATTGATATATCATGTACAGACTTGTTTTTTGTTGGTGGATTAACTGTATACAAATGAAATTTTATAAAAGTCTTTGTACTTCTTCTTTCTTTGAACACTTTTTTGTGTTTAGTTGGCAACACCAAACACTTTTTGTTTGAATGCCGAATTTAATTATCTGAATTTCTTAAACTTCTACATGTAACATATTCGGTCGAAGGTTACATTGATTTTTCCTGTAAAAGTAGACCGTCAGTCCATTTCAGCCGAAGCCGACGAAAATTCTCCGTCTCTAGTGGGTACCAACTACACGAAGCTACTCATGGAGGCTCTGTTAATGCACACCATAGGAAGGCAGGAGCAGTAGATGATAAACAGTTTAGTAGAATTACGACTTATACTTCCAGGTAATAGTGGAAGTGCTAATAAATATAGGTGAATTAGTATCAAGTCATTCTCACGACTTATAGAATGGCGGAGTATTCAGCACACGTCGCCTAGACGTGGGACATCCGTTTGGTATAGTGCTGCCAACTCTTGTGGACTTTGCCGGACATTGGAATTTTGGGGTTAGCGCATTTCTCACTTTGAGAAGTGTAGCAATGTGTTATATACTTACGACATATTTTTGAGATGCTCGACTAATTTAAAAGAGTCTAAATTGGGAGAATTGATGACATCACTAACTAGTAGGTGAGAATTGAATGGGGGAATCGCAGAGGAAACCTAAACATTAAGTAATCAAATGCTGAGAAAAAGAGAAGAGAATTTGAGAAAAATATTTACACCGTGATTGAAAAACACATTTTCGCAGTCTGCAGTTGGTGACTTACCCACGCATAATTCTGCTACAGCTATCTCTGTAACTTAGCTTAATATTGTGCACATAGATCTAGCCACAGAATAGAAGTATCATATAAACTTCTTCATTAGGATGATTAAACATCACTCATCACCTAGTCAAGCGTGGTGTGGTTACAACAGATGGGGCGATATGGCTCTAGGCCAAGGTTAGGCTGACCGGCTGACTCCTGACGTCAGCCAAACTTATAGCTGATAGCACACACGAATACATATTAGATGAGATCGAATTCTTTGGCTAGACACTCGTGTTCCTATTTAACGAGCACTCAACGAGCTATGGAAGGAGGTATGTTCGGTGTTCCTCTGCAGAAGAAGTCCGTAGAAGGATCAAGATCACCGATATATTTTTTAGGATGATCAAGCTGAAGTGGTAATGGCTAGGTCAATTAGGTCAAAGAATCAATGATCATTTGAGAAAAAAAAGCTCGATTGGTGACGATGAACCAGAATAACAGTTATTGATGTTGCTATTGTAGTTCAGGAAGACGCCATTGTCCACCCAGTTGACTTAATCAAACCCGTCAAAATAGGTGGTCATAATGCTGATCGCCTAGCGATTTCCCAACTATGTTGGGGTCGGCTTTCAATCTAACCAGATGCGGCTGAATACCAGTATTTTACACGGAGCCACTGCCATCAGACCTCCGCAACTCAGTTAGTGGGCAGTGCCGATATTCTAAGATTAGACCGGTTGTCAGCCTTTCGGGCTTCTGACTGCCGGTAACGACTATCATAGGTAGACGTATGAAACCCGGGATCGACTGCGTACTCTCTGAGGCACGGAGGGGTCTCGATGTGTAACGAACGGTCACCCATCCACGGACCGACCGCGCCAAGCGCAGCTTAACCTCGCAAATCATATGATCCACGCGGTTGTTAATTAGCCATGAGTCCCTCATCATTATATTATTATAGTTAATTAATTAATAATAAATACGTATTTTTTTCTATCTTTCTTTTTATTATGAATTCTTTCATAATGCAAACTGGGACAGTAATTATAGGACTGTCTGCCTTTTCCTTTATAGATGGTATTCTTAGCTATGTTGTAACTATTTAAAACAATTTGCAAGTCTCATGTGCTTATGCTGGAAGGGAAATACCCAGGCGCATGACGTTAGGTGCAAAACAGTAGAAAGTATCAGTGTGCATACTATTATCTGCACAATGGTTAAAATTCCATTATGATCAGTAAATTTTTGTTCATTTAGGTCAAGGCTGGTTAATAATGAGTTGATACTTTATGCGTTGTAGGAACGAAGTGATAGTCAGAGTTGATTAATTTAACTTTGATTTTATACCTATAAGGCTTTTTGGGACCCAGTGCATAATATCAGCAAGCACATTGGGTCACCCGCGCGACGGCGCAACGAGTATTCCCAAGGAGGGTCGATGTCAGGCAGGCGGCCGGTCATAAAACAATAAGCCAAAAATTTGTACCGACCCCACCTAGTGTGGGATAAGGGCAGGAGAAGAAGAAGAAGCCTAGGCGTATACGGGGCACGCCGCGCATGTAACACAGTTCAGTCACAATTTTACAATGCATAAAGTTGGGCAACGTCTACAAGGGCGGTGGCATCGCCTGACATCAAAGACGTTGCCCAACTGTATGGGATTGTAAAACTGTAACGCTGTATACGACTTTTTTTTATAAAGTGGGATAATCCTCACGAATGTCCCTCGCCCGGGGTAAACGAGGGGGTCTGCCGGACTCTTACCGGCTAAAAACCCACGGTGTTCCTCCTTTTGACCGTGGGTCAGGGTCGCGGGATTCGCCTAAGCATGCACCACAACCTCGGCCGAACGCTGTATACGCCTAGGCTTAGAATTGTAGTAGGCTGTTCTCATCCTATCAAATTATATAACTGGACAACGGCCTCACGTAAGTTGCAGATACTATTTCCTGATCAGATATTACTTCGAAGAATTTAAGTCTTCTACCATATTTTATACAAGATTAGTCGGAAAGGGGGTATTAACCCGAAAGGGTGTTAAAGTACCTATAATAATGGATAACTTTTGTTCTACAACTTTCCCCAAAACTCGATAGTTTAAGAGAAATAGCTTTTCAAATATTTAGTAAAAGATATGCTAAAATCTATCTGTTCATAGCTATGATCAGCTGTTTTTACAATTTAGGTCATATTTGGGGTCACGGATTAGAAAATTAATTTTCTGAATTCATAACTAAAGCAAGAATGTTTTTTTTTGAAAAAACTAAAATAAATATCATTTTGCATGCAAATAAAAATTATCGAATTTTGAAATTTTAACACTTGCTTTAAAGTAGTCATCAGTTACGTAGCCCGCGGTTTAGTACCCCCTCTCCGACTAACCTTGTATAATTTCTTAATCGTGCCCTCAACTCGGATCTGTATCATCCGTAGCTGTTCAATCCACTTCATTTAACTCCTCATTCTCATAGAAACTAAAATATTGATTGCCAAGCGTGGATATAACAGCAATATTCCACTCATGACCATAATTGTAGCTGTTACGTCATCACATCTATGAGCAAATATTTAATGATTATCACGATGAGCTAAGGAATGGTGAATAATAACCAAAAAATGGTGATGATATGATGATAAATGAATTATGATCAGAGCGATACAGAATGATGATCACATCACATCAACCTGTAAACTTCCACTACTGAAGATGAACTTCCAAAAAGAAAAGATAATGGATACATAAAAGATTTAGATTCAAAACTATAATGATTTCTGTTATCTCAATAAAAAAAGAAAATATTTTATATTTTATAGTTTAGAATCCATGACACTTAAATAGGTTTTCTAACCTCCTTGCTCTGTGCCATTGGTAGAAATATTATATTTTGATACCCACGTAACCAGGTGTATTGAGGATCTCGCCACGCTTTGCATACTTTGTAAAAGATCGTAAAATATAATAATATAACATATCTAATTAATATAAAAACGTAAAGGAATATTTTACCACCAAAAAAAATTTTGTGTTCAGGTAACTAAGGTACACCTCCACATGAACCAAAGTAACTAATTTTTATAAAAATCTTTTTTTTATCAACTGAGGTATGTTTTTCAGATTAAATTACTGATTGGCGATTAAATTGAATACTCATGACATAATAAACATGTAACTTCTTCCCGCTTACTTAATTACAATATTTACTCCATTAAAATGGTTCCTAAGTATATTGCAAAGATAGGCTTTATTTAAAGAACATAGGTATGAGTTTCTTAATCCTCCTGGACTTCCTGAGTTCAACTGCCGTCCGACTACCACCATAATTTCGGTTAACAGTTCTTCACTGAAGGTGGCATCATTGTGGAATAGTGTGCAGCTTTACAACCACTTAATATAATTCGCAAATGCCTTACATCATTCATGCAAAGAGATGGACTGGCCCTTGCTTAACCGAGAACTATATTACCATAATCTAGATTATGTCATGGGATTACTGGAACTTGAATAATCGCATTTCACTCGAGGTCATCATTGCGCATGCGCGGTGCTACCGCCGGCCAATCAGCGTTTAGCAAGCGGCGCACGTTCAGCCATCATTGGCTATGCTGCCCGTTCCCTCTGCGCTCGCGCATAGTTACCGACTATGTAGGTGCACTATGATTGTCCCACTGTGTTCATAGTACAATTGATTTCTTGATTAATTATGATGAATCTAAAACCATTAAATCACTGTGTCACGTATGTGTCTTTTTCTGGAATTTTAATATGAGAGCTAGACAGACTTCTATGAAACGGGCATCTAGTCTTATCAACATTTACATACTGTGTTGTTGTCTCAAATGAGAAATGAAAATGCCTAAAATCTGGAACACAAATACAAAGGGGACTCCACTGAATAAATTGCGCCCAAACTGACTACGCAGCACCTAATGGTGGAATTCTAGGTACATTGTCTTAGATACTGTAAATTGTTTCTTGTATTAATGTTTTTCTGCCTTTATTATCAAAATGTTACAATGTAGTGATTTGAAAGACCGAGGAGAGCACAGGGGACTTTGTTGAAATTGGATACCCATACATACGTTGAGGTTAGCACCAGGGAGAATGAGCACCATTCGGAACTAGCAAGGTTTGGAAAAGAAAGAAATCGTTGAATATTAGGGAGTGGACGGGTATGACTGACACTAAACGTCTCTTCCACCTAGTAAGGAATAGGGATGGATTCAGAACGCTCACGGTCGTTTTTCAGTAGCGGAGAGTCAACAGAAGAAGACAAGACTGTCAAGGGTCCACATGACAAAGAAGCAGCACCTATGTAGCACGAAGAACCTTCGTTCTCTCTGAGAAGAAAGAGGAAGAAAAACAGCAACATACACCTGTGCACAAATCCTACGATACACGATACCTATTGCAAGCACCAAATCCATTGCCAAGCTCGGCAATAAAGGCCATATTTTCCTAGGACATTTCTTCTATATATAGGAGTCTTTGGCTGTGGCCCATACTGAGTAGACTATGTCTACGGACCAGTAAGTTTGTATGAAAATATCGGCTAATACACCCATCTACAATCAGCTGAGGTTCCTGGTGCCTCATAGCTACCCTACGCGGTGCGGGTCAATGGTGCAGTGGACTAAGTCGCGTCCGCCTGTCGGCACCACGCCAACTGCTAATGCATAGGACACAGAGTAGCTGATGAGTTAAGATCCAGCCTGAAGTACTTATGTCGATGATGACTGAAATTGATGTGTGATTTACGACGGAGTAGAATTTGGAGGATGGCAAATGCTACCATAAAATTTTGACATATCTCAGCACCGTTTTGCGATTGCAGCCAAGAGTAATGTAATTGTGTCTAAACCATCTTAGAATAGGTAAAAGTTATTAAAGGTTTTGTAAATTATCAATTATATGCTTTGTAAATGAAGAAAAGCTTTTGTAGCAATGGATAAGTCATGGTTTGGCACATACCAAGTTGTTACTACCAGATTTTTGCCAAAAATGGTTTCAAGTACTGCAGTCTAATTCCAATAACTGCTTTGGTATTGTGTGTAGGCCAAAATTGTTTACCAACAATATTCAAATTCGCTAATTTCTCTGTTTCAAACTACTCTATGTCGTATGTGTTATCCTGATCACGCATGTGCATAGTAAAAGTACTTTCGTTCGAGGCCGCATTGTCATTCATGTTGGTTTTATCGCAGCGACGGGCAAACTATCTATCTGCTGTCACCGCCTACTTTAGAATCGACAATGTTGTCAATGGTACTTGATGGGTTTCAAGGTTTTGTTGTTTCATTTTATGCGGCCTTGGTACTGTTTTGTTTTGAAGGGTGAAAATGGGCGCCGTTGAAGTTGTCCATGGCATGTACAGCTTCGTAGATCAAATAAACTTAGATGTTTGGAGAAACGAATGTTGAAGTCACTCTTATAGTTCCGTAAGTAGCTTCCATTTGTAGATTAATTTCGCAAAATACTTTAAAATGATGGAAGAACTAAAAAAAAACCAAATGATTCTTATCTAAACAGACTCAAAAAAGAAGGGTGTTTTTATTTATAACTTTACACGTGAATTACTTAGATACAGAATCATTTTCAGAAAAAGGCGTACAAAACCAGAACTTGCGAACTTTGAAATTAATTCTAATATTAATGTTCATTTACCGAGATTGTAACTGTGAAGCTGATGAAAGTTTCATGAAAATAGTTTTAGAATGCGCGACGAAATTTTTCAGAATACAAGATATTTTAGATTTTCTATTCAATCAATTCGTTTGCATAACATACATTTTTTTTGTTACTACTACTTTTGGGAAATTACGTAAGGCAGATCCAAAATATGTTAATATGAAAATCTTTTTATGTTGGTAAATTTAAGATTTGTACCAATCGAATAAATGTATAAATTCATTGGTAATTCAATGGGGATATTTTAATATATGAATTTAAGAAAGGAGTTATCGGAGAATGCACGGTAACCACCAAAACTACATTTTCCTTATAGTTTCCGATTTAAGACCACTTAAATGAAAATTTACTTCTCATTTTTGTAGCTCCTTCGTGTTTTACCTAGCCTTTAGACCTAGAAAACTTTATCATAATACACGGGCCTGCAAAAATAAGTATCACACTTTTAAAATTTCATTTTTTTCTAAACTATAGAAGTTAGAGATTTAATATAAAAAACGTTTTATAGCAATTTTTATCAGCTTTCTTTGAAACTATAGTAACAAAGTTAAACTCTTGTTTGAGTCCTTTTTGTTTCGAAAATATATCTTGTGTACTTAAAAAGTTATTGCAATTTTAAAAGTGTGATACTTATTTTTGCAGGCCAGTGTATGTAGTTTTGAATCTAAATCTGTTATGTATCTGTTATCTTTTCTATTGGGATGTCCTTGGTCAATAGTGGAAGTTTACGGGTTAATGTGATATAATCATCATTCTGTATCGCTCTCATCGATAGTCATGTATCACAGTAATATTGATCATTTTTAATAATTTTATAATTATTCACCACTCCTTAGCTCACTTAGTCTTTTCCCAACTATGTTGGGATCAGCTTCCAGTCTATTCAGATGCGGCTGAATACCAGTATTTTACACGGAGCGACTGCTATCAGACCTCCGCAACCCACTTACTGGGCAGTGCCGATATCCTAAGGTTAAACCGACACGGTTTGACGACACGTTTGGTGCAGTGGCTAAGCGATTGGCTTCTGCACTGCGGGTCATGGGTTCGATTCCTGCACGGAACAAATATTTGTATGGCCTACAGATAGTTGTTCCGGGTCTGAGTGTTTGTGCATGTGAAGATTTGTGTCTGTAAATATATACAGATACAGGAGAAATCCTAGTGTGGGGCAAAGTTTAAAAAAATAAAAAATAAATAAAATAGAAACCAGTTGTCAGACTTTCAGGTTTCTGACTTCCCGTAACGACTGTCATAGGTATTCGTATGACACCTGGGACCGACTGTTTAACGTGCTCTCCGAAGAACGGAGGGGTCTCGATGTGTAACAAGCGGTCACCCATCCACGGATTAACCGCAGCAAGTGCAGCTTAACCTCGCAAATCGTATGCTCCGCGCAGTCGGTAATTAGCCACGAGCCCCATAAAATGAGAATGACACGATTTACTATACCCATAACACACCTACAACAAAATTTCAAAATACCTCTCATAAAATCCAGATTTTTTCACCCGTTATCAGTGTTCAAAATCTCTTTAGTAATTGAAAGCAAATTATCTCACTTCGTCGCTTTACGAGGAATTCTTTACACCTCGCCACGGAATGTCACAATACGTACATAAATACACACTTCCTTTACATACGTAACATCACGCTAACGTTCATAATGGGTTAGCAGGAATACAATTAATGCTGGAATAAGTCTACATGCAACAATGTTCGGACGAGAAATAGATCGGGAGTTAGTATTTATACTTATAATTACGCTTTATTCTAATAGATTACCAATCCTATCGACAGTTTAAACATAACATCACGCCTGTGTTCCCCGAAGGGTTGGGCAGAGGTGTATACTAACACCCTTATTTCGCCGTTATGTTATGATATGAAATGATTGAATGAATATGAAATGTTATGAAAAACCTCATAACACTTTGCCCCACCTGGGGACCGAACTCAGGACCTCACGATCAGCAGTCGCGCTTGCCGCCATTAGACCAACGAGGCAGTTTTTACTGCCAAAAGTCATCAATCATCATCAAATCCTATTAAACCGTCAACATCTACTATTCAACAAGACCCTCCATATTGATGATAGCTGCTTCATCTTCTTTCATGTCAATGAACTCTTTACTCCAATTTTTTTCTAACAAATGGTCCAACTGCTTCCTGGTACCCATCCTCTTGACTTTTCAAACACTTTTCATGGCGCTGACTGGTTTCCTATGCAGTCAGCCCCGCTACCAACCTTTTTGATTGGCTAGCTAATCTTTTAACTACTATATCATGAGCTATTTTCTTACGTGACCACATGAGAGGAGAATAAGACGGGGTGGAAAGGGGTTGCCGATTATTTTTCGATGTCCACACAGTTATTACGGTAGTAACTATAAGTTAACTGCGTATAGTCCGCGTGGAACTAGTTGGCCACGCCTTAGGTATGTGAGCGGCAGGAGGGGGGTGTGCACAGTAGACAAGACAAAGCAAACTGACAAAGCGCGTCTATTGTTTCGCACCCCCCTCCTGCCGCTCACATACCTAAGGCGCGGCCAAGTAGTTCCACGCGGACTATAGTTGGTCTAGTGGTCGTAAACGCGTCTGCTGAGCTGGTCCTGGGTTTGATCCCCACGTCGGAGAAAGTGTTATTGAGTTTTTCCATTTGGAATTTCTCAGTAGCAGCCCGAAGTCTGGATTTGTGCCCCGTTAATGGCAATAGGCTCGACCATTATTACATGTGACTTAAAGATAGCGAAACGAGGGTGTACTAGAAACACCTCTGCCGAACCCTTCGGGGAATACAAGGCGTGATGTTGTGTTATGTAACTATAAGTTAAAATACATATTGGTATGGTAAGTATGGTGAAATTGCGAACTCGTAAAATTTTATGTCCTACAATAAGTATTAGATTATCATCATCATATCAGACGGTACACCTCCGTTAGCGAGCGATCATGATAAATGTTATCATAATTACATGGCTTGGCAGCTGATGGATGATCGCGGCGGAGTATGTGTTATGCCGAGTTATTGACATGACTAATATTATTAGGTGTGTCCTACGCCTTCTACTTCTAGGTGTGTCGTATACCTTCCTACTGTTGGAATAGGTAGGTATGTTTAAATTTGACACCTTGTCTAGCTTTTGTTCTGTAAAGCGCTCACTCTCTTGCTCGCTGCCGCCGCCCATGTTCGCGTTTATTGTTTTGTCACTGTATTTTAATTATTATTTTATATTACATATACAAATAACCATAATCTCGTTTAATTTCAACACCTACACCTAAATTTAGGTGTTACATATTTAGTTACGATATAGTAACTGTCTAAGGAGGAGCTCGTGGCTAATTAAAAACCGCGCGGGTCATAAGATTTGCAAGGTTAAGCTGCGCTTGCCGCGGACAGTCCGTGGATGGGTGACCGTTCGTTACACATCGAGTGCCCTCCGTGCCTCGGAGAGCACGTTAAGCAGTCTGTCCGGGCTGTCATACGAATACCCATGACAGTGTGTAACCTTAGAATATCGGCATTGCCCAATAACTGGGTTGCGGAGGTCTGATGGTAGTCGCTCCGTGTAAAATACTGGTATTCAGCCGCATCTGGTTAGACTGGAAGCCAACCCCAACATAGTTAGAAAACGCTAGGTAGAACTATTCGCGGTCGAGCCCGGTGGCTTGGCAATGCCGATATCCTAAGGTTAGACTAGTTGTCAGACTTTCGTCCCTCTAACTTCTCGTAACGACTGTCATAAGTACCTATTCGTATGACACCCGGGACCGACTGAATGAATAAATGAAATAGTTAACATAACATCACGCCTGTATTCCCCGGAGGGTCGGGCAGAGGTGTATAGTAACACCCTCATTTCGTCATTATGTTTAAGTCCCATATAATACGAGGCGAGCCTATTCCCATCAACCGGTCACAAATCCAAACTCCAGGCTGCTACTGAGGAATTCCACACGGAAAACCCAATAACACTTTGTCCGACCTGGGGATCGGACCCAGGACCTCACGATCAGCACTCGTGCTTGCCTCCAACGAGGCAGTTATAAAAATAAATGTAACAACTACAACAAGATATCGCTATTGCCATGATTAAACAAAAATCCACTCGATTCATGTACAGTAGGGAAATGAAAATGCTATACACCTTAAGGGTCTATTCTTGGTTGCACAGTGCAAGAGACGAACTATTTTACCGACTACTTACTGCCAAGATTATAGAAATGAAAATACAAGTATTTTTAGACAAGATATTATGGTGACATGGTGACAGACAAGTAATGTCAATTTATTTAATCATCGATTTGATTGATGGCATGGTTTTTATAACAAAACTGCTTAAATCAAATCAAAGACATTACGTGGCTCTACTACGTCATTGAACATTTCTATTACGCCAGGAAAGATTGCCGAAACCTCGAGTAACTACTGGTAACTGGCAAAATCGACGGCAAACATTCCAGAGGTCGAAGCCCTATCAGATGGTCTGACCGGATCCGCAAAGCTTTAGACACCAAACTCCACGAGGCATTCCATATCGCCAAAGACAGGCACAGGTGGTGCAAGGTTGTCAGAGAAGAAATGGTTCCATGGGGGAATCACGACCCTCAGTAATGAGGAACACGACGCGAGGAGGACTACGTCATATGGAGGCTAAAGGTAATTTTGATCTTTGCTATCAAATAATTAAACATAATTTTTCATGCATTAGTCTGTTCCGTTCAACAGTTTGAAAAAGTAACATATGCCCGCGATGTGGGAAAGGAATGAAATTGAAAACTGACGACCCGTTTCGTTCCCCGACTGTACAAACAAGCCGTAGAATCCAGTACAAGTGGTTAGGTAACAGCAATTTCCAAGTTATTTCCCGCGAATTTGAAGTATTCGGTTATCTGAGTTTACTTTGTGGCTTCTTACTCGTTGACTAATCTTATTATAGTAATGCTAATGTATTTACTTTTCCTGTTGCTGTAATAGATTGGTTGTTGGTTGTTGCTATGCAGTTTATACAATGTTGAGAAAATATTAAGTTTTTTTACTATGAGCAAATTTAAGTGGCTATAGACAGGCCAGGCTCGGAGGATTGACAACAATTGGGTAGAAATATTCTCAAATAGGGAATACGAATTGGGAAGCGTAGATATACAGACGGTCTGTTTAAAGTTCTAGGATGCACCAAAAAGTTTAATCTCGGACGTTACAGGAGGGGCGCAGGGCTTTCAAAGCATAACTTGGTTCCCGTAGCTAGCTATTGTGCTGAAGCTGGCCACAGGTTAGGTAGTCCTGCGATAAAAACAAGCCTGCGTGTTGAACTAAGGTCTTAGACCTTCTCATTGAGAAGTAATTAAAAGATTCGCGAAATACTTGTCTGGTCAGCAAAAAATAACTGCTATAGTCTGAACACCTCGACTAGGTTAGGTTAGGTTAAGGATGTCACTATAATCTTATTAACACCTCAGATAAGTTTATTGTTCAAAATCTGGCACAGTTTTCTCCGCTGATCATGCATCGCTAATCGATTATACATTTTCGCTGAGCAAAACCTTATTATTTAGCAAACCGTTTACATGACAGCCTTTCTCACTCTGAGAAGAGGCCTGTGCCCAGCAGTGGGATAGTAATGGGCTGATTAGGCTTATAACGGTGAATAAAGTTTAAAGTTAATTTAATAGAGTTTTTTTCTAAGAATCTATACTAATATTATAAAGAGGAAAGATTTGTATTTTTGTATGTAACGAATAAATTTAAAAACTACTGGACCGATTTCAAAAATTCTTTTGCCGTTAGAAAGCTACATTATCACTGAGTAACATAGGCTACGGGCGGAGCCGTGAGGACACAGCTATTATTATAAATAAAGAAGCTGCATTAACAATCATTTTGCTAAATATTGCCAAAGAAAACATAAAACTTTGTAGAAATGTAAGTATTAATAAGATTCATAATCAATTAATTAATTGAAATTAAACAGTTATACAAATGTAGATTAATAGATAAATAGGTATTTTTCTTGTAAAATATATTAATAAATGTATGTTTTGGCAGGTTGAGACAAATGAGATGTAATCTGATTCTTCTCATTTGCTTATTTAATTAGCATAATTTGATTAACTGAGCTAATATTATCAATTTATTTTATTTCGTAGTAATCTATGTATGTTCTGTTTAAAATTATAAGAATTCGATATCTATCCATATATCATGGTTTTGCTGATTTTGTCAGGGATGTCGATGGCTTGTATTATTCACTCAAATATGAGTCAGTAACATTAAAAATAAGTTGAATCGATTCTATTCTCAAATTTGAACAAACTACTTTCAAGTTTTGCGTTATTTCAATAACACGTTCTTCTTCTTCTTTTCGTGAGGTTAGTGACTAACCTGTCAGAGTTTATGCCGCCCATGGGCCTCTAACTTGGCTTCACATGCCGTCCAGAAATATCTCTCAGGCAGATTTCCTCACGATGTTTTCCTGCACCGTTTTTAAGCAAGTGATAATTAAACAATACGCACATAACTCCGAAAAGTCAGAGGTGCGTGCCTTGGGTTCGGATTCGAGACCTATGACTTGGTAGTCTGACGGTCACACCTAGGCTATCACTGTTGTAGTAACACGTTGTATATCCATAGTTAATGGTGATATAACAATCCGTTAACCCCAAGAAATTAAGTTTTAAGGTTACAAAATTTTTGAAGTATGCTTAGTTCCAATGTTCGTGTACAGGTGTCTCTTGCAATGTACACGCTTGACACACGACGTGTCCAGTGAGTCCACGCCGGAACTCCATGTCTATTCGCGTTGGTTGTTGCCGTTGTCAGGACCCCTACAAGCATAAGATTGAATATACATTGTGTGTAATACATTGTATGAGTACCTAAGTTTTCTTACGTTTCCTACTTTCAAATAGGTATGTACCTACTCGTACTTTTATATATTCTTTAGGCGATCAGCTGATTTTCTATATCAATAACTCAAACTCAAAATATTTATTTGCACACTAAGGTAAAATAATACAGATCTTATTATATAGAGTAGGTACAGCTTAGCAACCTTTTCCAGGTGTTGCAATATTTGAGGGCTCTAATTAGATAAAAGTATATTTATAAATTTACTTATGTGTCTACTTGGTGCATAGTGCCTAATATTATAAAGAGGAAACGGTAACGAATAAACTTTAAAACTACTGGACCAATTTAAAAAAATCTTTTGCCGTTAGAAAGCTGCATTATCACTGAGTAATATAGGCTATATTTATTACTGGAATGAAACTTCTTACGCGGGCGGTGCCGTGAGGACACAGCTAGTATTTTATATACTGATCTAAAAGACTAGAAAAACAGAATTTGGTTTTATGGAGATGCGGATCTTAGCACAGAGCGTGACATGATGCTTATTGATAGCAGTGGCGTGCATCGGTTTTCGGATTAGGCAGGCAGGCACTAGCGATGTCGCCTTTCAATTGTACGCTTAAGCCCATTTCAGTACGATTCTGACCAAAAGAAATCATAGCCATACACGCTTATTTTATTTATAGTAATAGTTAAAGATGGAGTAGTTAATTAAATCTTATGAGGTAGGCACTGCTTAATTGCCTATAAACAATGCACGCCTGTTTTGATAGGTATACATTTTGGATTTGAGACATCCCTATAATAACCATTCCCGAAATATGACCGGACCATATCACGTCATGAACTATGAATACTTATATTTTTTTACTTGATTCTTGTAATAATGATGGTTATAATTATAATTGAACCGCGTTAGACAGACAATGTGTTTCCTATTCTCATTACATAAATACTATTCATTAGTCGACGAGCCGTGCACGTTAGGGTTGTCATAAAAATATGATCAGAATAATTTTATGAAAAGGGATTTTCTAGGCAGATTTCTAAAATCTTTGTGATTGATGACATTACTGGTAAGAGATTACTTGGCAGAAATAAAATTCGTGGTCTAAATTAATTGCGATACACACTCGCAATCGCAATAGCTTTCTTTTTGACAGTTCTTCAATACGCAATAAAGCTGCTGGTGGTTAGGTGTAGCGCAAAGGGATATCGTACCTTAAAAATAAAATCGTCGCTAAATTTGTGTAGTCACGGTTTTGTTTTCCAGGTGCGATGTGGTGTGTGACGTCGAAGATAGAGGGAAATGGAGCTGAAAGCCAAAGAAGACCAACTGTCAGAAAGAATTAGAGTTATGATTATTAAGTAGTATAAAACTACTTCATATGAATGAAATAAAATTGTCATTGATTTATTTGTAATTCTAGAGAGTTTAGGAAGATAACTCACAAGTCTTGGTAATATAATATGAAAAACTTGTCAGAAATAGTCTCTCTATCCAATTTACTTTAATATTAAAAAAATGATGTTTGGCAATGGACTCCGAAGTCCAGTGATTTAACCCATTAGATAAATAAAATCGTAGTCTAGTGTTGTGACAACCCTACAACCGCCGTCGGATGGCAGTGATTCAGTGTTGTGTTCCCTGTGTTTTTGCGAGCGACCGGGGTGTTGCGCTCGCCACGTGCTCCCGGGCATCGAACCCGGCACACATCTCCTAAAGGAATACTATGCGCCTGCGCATGGTGGAGGAAATGTTGACGATCGTGTGCTCCGGAAAATGGGGAGATTGTTTAGTTTGTTTGACGTTTTTGATTGGATAGGTCATAGGATTGGAATATTTACGAACATCCGACTGACTTTTAAAGTCTCAAAGCAACATTTATATCGTTAGTGCACAACATTTTAGTACTTGTTCCAGTTCTTTAACATTTCTACGAAATGTCGGGATGTCTGCAACTTGAAAAAGTAAAAAAATAATTCATACTTCAAAATAATTCCTAATTTCCTACCATATTTCAAAAACAAACGCCAAAACAACGCAGTAAAAGGAGAATTAGTTAAGACATCAATGGGTACTTTCACCCTATACAAATGTAGGAAAAGCACATTCTGTCGTGGTTCTTATATATAAACTGTCCAATAAGGCATAGGACACGTCAAGTTAGAATTAAGAGCCACTTGACGTCCCCATAGGATCCCAAGAAATGTGGTTTTTCTTTTACCTTACGCGCATTCTATGTGCTGAAGATATTAACATTAGAATAGTTTGACGTCTCTAATGTCAGTTTAAATTAGTGATTAATTAATTTAGATATTTTATATGTATGTAGGTATATTGTCCGTGGGGGCGTATCGTTCTGCCTAGCCTTTTCCCAACTATGTTGAGGTCAGCTTCATGCCTAACCAGATGCGGTTGAATACTAGTATTTTACACGGAGCGACTGCCATCAGATCTCCGCAACTCAGTGGTGCCGATATCCTAAGGTTAGACCAGCAGACTTTCGGGCTTTCGACTTACCGTAACGATTGTCATCGTATTCGTATGACTCCCGGGACCGACTGTTTAACGTGCTCTCCGAAGCACGGAGAGGTCTCGATGTGTAAAAAACGGTCACCCATCTGCAGACTGACCGCGGCAAGCGCAGCTTAACCTCGCAAATAGTATGATCGAATTAAGAATACTCACGGCTCCGCCCGCGTAAGAAGTTTTATTCCAGTAATAAATATAGCCTATGTTACCCAGTGATAATGTAGCTTTCTAATGGCAAAAGAAATTTTGAAATCGATCCAGTAGTTTTTAAGTTTATTCGTTACATACAAAAGTACAAATCTTTCCTCTTTATAATATTAGTATAGATGTAACCAGGTGCCGTTTAAATATTAGCTATAGTTTCTAACACTAATCATCATTGCCGTTCTGGGTTGAAGGATATTATGGTGTCATTGAAATTACAGATACATGAGATTTTCCAACTTTGTCTCTTAGGTTGGCAACGCATCGCATCGCAACGCAACATTGGCAGAATATTTCAAATTAATCTTTGTTTTAGTGTACGCTTTAAAAATAGACTACCCCACTGTTGATTAATGATAAATGATTTTTATTTCTGTAAATAAATCTGTTATAGACACTTTTACAAGTCAATGTAATGTTTTTTTTTAAGACTAGATGACGCCGAACCCGCGCGCAAGACTTCGCTACTCCTAGACATTACATTTCTGTTAATTTAAAATGTTAATTACTCTAATTCAACACAAAAACAAATAAATCTATCAACATTAAACACAGTTTCCCGCGCTAAAACATAAACAACACGCACGTGGTCGGCCATAGACTGTATTACTTGCCGGCGAACTTTTTACGCGGCGGTCGTTGACCCGTCGTAATTAAGACGATATCAAACAGATACTGATATCAATCGTTTGTATGCGTAATCGAACGTGTGAATTGTACTGAACTGTCTGTCTGAATGATGAATGTGAGTTTGGGAGTGAATGTGGAATGATACGGAAGGAGCGAATGGCGTGACGTCACTCCGGAGAGGCCTATTTATGTGTTGTAGATTGCAATAAGCCGTTTCATATATCATTAATCTGTGGGCCGTTTATTAATTAGGAATGAAATAAAAATTAGGGTTGTGTTTTAATGTAATAGATGGAATGGATTTTATTTAAAAATTAACGAAATGCAACCCTTTTAAAGGGTTTAGTTTTTTTTAAGTACCTAGGTATATTTATATACAATGCTCTCTCTTTTCAGGGTTTTTGTAGGAGACATAAGAGTATAATTTATAGGTGGATGCACAGTATTTACTCTCTTGCATTATCTTATTTTTGATACTGAGTTCACCTGGTAGAGTCCAATTTTTTGCAAAGCAATTCAATTGGTGTCATCCATCTAAAAAATATTAAAACAGAGGAGCTATTATTAAATCATGACCTACGAGTACTATTTGCTAACAATCATCATTACATAATAGCGTATTTTCATCATCGCAAATCCAAGTAAGGCAAAATAAACAAATTTTCCCATTGGCAAACATGACTGGCATCACATAATTTAGACCATTAGTTGTCATTCCAATAATATAAAACCAGTTTTAGAATGGGATGCTATAATTATCAGCGGATTGATATGTTAAACAACCACGAGAGTGCCCGATATCATCTTTGCAGGTGGTGAAGTAGTGAACTAAATTAAAATGTACTGAATTTGACAGATTGCTGCTCATTGCCTTGACAAGCAGCGCCACCGCGAACTGCAGAAATAAACTGGACACACTATAACAAAAAAAGATCGTAAAATACCTGATTAATTTGACAGATATTAATTGTCCCCTAGATTAAGTTTCAAAAAATGTATGGAATGATAAACAGTAAAGGAAGCGGCGAAACTTTTAATGATAATGGCTTTATTGGTAATAATTATCTTTACATATAAAGATTTACTCATCAAGAGAGGTCCCACATTTTTTTTCTGCTCAATTAGCTACGAAAAGCGAGTTCAAGTTCAACCATCTTGACAGGCAGAATGCCAGGCCGTTGACGGGCAGCAGCTTCACGAGACGAGATGACTGGCCCAGCGGTCACCAACCTGCTCGCTCAGCGTGGTGGCTACGGGCATTAGCCCTGTATTTGGGAGAGGCCAATGTCTAGGAGTGAGTTCACTACAGCAGTTCATTGGGGCACGATTTGAACTTACTTTCCACGTATTCAGTTAGTCAATATCTCAAGGTTTTAGTGCTTCAATATGGCAGGCTGCTGCGACACTTTATCTACTTCTTATAGGTGTAATAAGAAGGCCTTATTAAGAGATTTTTAAAACTTTGTCCCACACTAAGTATACTCCTGTACTTCACACAAACACTTAGACTCACACATTATCTGTAGTATAGACTACAGACAGACTGTAGGCAGCAGTAAAGCCCCAATCGTGTCCTCTAATAAAATTTATATAAATTCTACACATATTCTGACGACGTCAGATGGTATAGAAGTTGCTTTGCGTAAAATCAGTAATAATAACACTCTCCACGCAAAATCAATCACTTGCAGATATTTTTGTTTTTGTGGTATGACTGAGATGAAAAGTTTCTTTATTTACATTTTTTTACATAATATTGTGCATTTAAGAGTGTCAAGAAAAACATACGCTTTCGATTGTTAAACAATATTTTCCAGTATAGTAACATCAGTTTGCAACAAAACAGTCTAATTCCATAATAACATTAGAAACAAAAGCTAAAACAGGTTGTTTAGCAAAAAATATAGTGCGACACTACATTGTCGTACCTGCAGACAAGGCTGAATATAATTAATACATTTGCCACACAAGTGACGGAGAAATCGCGAGTATTCACGACTCGGGGGAATGAACGCTAAATTGGAGCGACCACGGAACTAAGAAACTAGGAAGAAATGTTCCATCCGACGTTTTCCTGCTTGTAAACAGTGATTTGTTGGTTTTTTATAGAATCTGTATCACTTTTTATGTAGTTTTTGATTGTGATTACAGACTTATCCATCAAGATGACTATGCTATTTAAAAGAAATAAAATAAATCGTCATTGACCATTAGTGACAATAAATTATTTTTGAAAATAGAATTTGGTATAGTTTTAATTTCTATATTCTATATTCGAATGCTTTTTTCTTTTTATCTTTTAGTATTTCATTCGGTCATTTTAAATCACTGGGGTAGACAGGTGCCTTTGGCCAGTTGTGGACGTCTTGTAGTTGATATGACAATGGTCTATGAAGAATCAATTGGTATTAACAATATTTAGTGTAGTAACAATGATAACATTGTTTGATTTATTACAAGCTGAATAAAGCAATATTTTAATTAAAAAGGTGGTATATCAATAAATATGAAAATGCTTAATCTAATCTGTTTATGCAAGTCACACATTTTCCTACAGTATTTTGCGCGGGAAAATGCTAAAACGCCATATTGGTTTTGGTTCCACAGATAACCATAAAAAATCCTACATTAGTCGTGTTTTCTGTGTCACTAACATTTTCGTGGTATTGAACTCGATATATCAAGCATAATTAAGACTATAGGTAGACCACCTGTTAGATTAGGTACCTACTTAGTGACTAGTACATACTAAAATACCTAAGTTGATTGACCTGTTACAATTTGTTGGCGACGCTTTAATTATTATTATAGTAAGTATTTATTTTCCATTTACGTATATATTTATTTACTTAATTGCGAAAGACCATGATTCATAATGGTATTTGCACGTGGGGTAGGTTGATGTCCAGATGGTTACACCACGATGCGTAATTATTTTGAACTATAAAGGCGTTGAACTCTGAGGTCTTCAGCGCCGACTACTTAGGTACATTTTTAAGATGGTCTGGGTATAAAGGAACTGTAAAACCTGTAAAGAAAATTTTTCATAAGCGATATTTTTCTGATTATGCGTTTTATTTTTTCTTTAATGCCTATTTATTAACTTCATTTACTTAATACTACCATTCCTATCGCATAAGTTTTCCTTGATGTTTTTCGTGAGGTCGTCAACCCGTCTCTCACCTAGCTCAACATCTACGCACAACTTTTATGGATTTGAGTTTAAAAATATATCAATGAACATTGAAGAATTGCTAACACGTATCATCCTTTTCAGGTTATTGTAACTGACCTTCTATAAGAATATACAAGAATCACCCGATGCGAGACCCCTGCTCTCACTCTCCATAGACAATAATGAGGTTCCTAGCAAACGATCGTAAAATGGCGGAGTTCCGTACTTGTTCTAAGTGATGGTCAGCTCACACGGCATGCTACGATCCGATGCCTAGACCAGCAATTATTATTATGCGGTTTTTGTTAATGTTACATTTTTGTTAATAACATGTCTTTTGTATCGCAACATAAGATAATAATTGTGTAACATATAGACTCGAAAAAATACGAAAAAAGATTAAGGAGGCAAGCGTGTGGCAGAGCACAATGTCGTCGCGATCATGAGAGGGTTGTAACCGGCGGTGGATGGGGAAAGAAAAAAGAATAAAAGTAAAGAATGAAATGAAAAAGATGAACAGATAAGGAAAACGTAATTATTAACCACTGCTCATAATATATTTTAAAAAAATCCCAGCATACAATATTTTTTCAGTAATAATCAAATACAACATAGAGTAAAAAAAATTTTGGTAGATTAGTAAGGTGGCAAATAAGTCAGTTGGCAGACGGGTTGACGGCCTCGTAAAGATCGCAGGAAACACCAAAAAAATCATGAATGTAATTGGTATGAAACAGGTTAGTATGGCACAACAAGGAAGGAGGCTTCACTTAGCAACAGGCGGGGACAGGCTGCCAATTACAAATAGAATAATGGTCTAAATAAATTAATGACTGTTACCCTCTTATTAAAAAATATGGTTTAAAATAAAACTAAGATAAACCCAAATTTAAAAAATACACATCACTTTCTATATAAGAAAAAGAGACGGACCTATTTTAAAACCTAGGTTTTTTTTAGACCATGTATTGTAATAAGGGGGTTAGAGTCTCGACCTAACCAATTAAAAAAAAGATAAATAAGTTTTTTGAGTTTTCTTAACTAAAACTGTTATTAAAAATTAAGGTAAATGTTTAAATCAAATAAAAAATATTTCAAATTTTATTCTACGTTTTTTAGCTTTTTTCGTTAAAACACGTTACTATTTTTAAATATTAATTCTTTGCCTTTTTTAAATTGGTTCGGATCAGACTATAGAAACCAATGACAATGTTTCAGTACCACGTGTTGCCCCTTGGTAACAGTTGACGATCGAAATCTTGGACTTCTGCTAACGACGTAATGAGTTCATCTATGAAAATATTCTCAAAGGAACGACTGGAAAATACTATTAAGATTATAGTCCACTAATCTTCAAGAAACAAACACTAATATCATCCTAAATTCACACTCGTCACGGAATATTCCAAAAAATAAATCTTAAACGTCAAATAGGTGACTCTACCCTTATCACGTAGTCCACAATTATCATTCGCCACACGTCACAAATAGTTACATTTCGTCACATTTCGTCACAAGTGGCTCCGTGGTCAGGGTCGCTGGCTACGCCGAGTTCGTTGCCCGGTCAAATATTTTCGGAGACTATAAAAAATCTGCAACTCCTATTATGATGTCACGGCCTGCTTGGCCAGTTTTGCAAGGACTTTTTTTGCGTTGTAATTATTTTTTTATACGTTCATCAACTCCGTTTGCATATAACTCCAATAATAACCATTTTTTGGAGCTATAAACACGTTTACGATTCTATTTTGGTGTAACGAGTGTTATGTAATTTGATACTATAAACTCCCAAAGTTTAAAGAAATATGAACAAAATTAAAATGTAGGTAGAATTTATTTTCAATTTAAGTCACAAAATAATCAATTACAATAATAATTTATTGTTTTAATCGATCAATAAACAAATAAAACGTTTAAAAGCCGCCACCGAGTAAGATACATTGCAAAATTCGAAATACAAGATGGCGCCCGGTTTTTTTGCGCGTTGCGCGCCAAAATAAACTGGCGGTCGTTCGTTGACCTCGGCGTGTTGACCTGGTGACGTCACGTGACGTGGCGGCTGTGACGTCAGGAGCGCGCGCGCCGCCCACGGCCTCGCGCCTGCGCGATGATTTAATACAATCGTTCAAGGTTCCTTTTTGTTATAGTACGGATATTGTCCTATATTACTTCAAAGAAACGTGCGCACTGGTATTAGAATGTTTATGTTTTAATTCTTAGTATTCTTTTAATATAATAAGGATCTATGGACTAATACGGCATGATATTTATAAATAGATTACAACTTGATTCAAGTATTATTTTATAAGTATTTGTATCTAAAGTTAAATACTAAACAAAGGACAGGCGGATTGGTAATCGCTGAATATTTTTATCATAAGAAGACAGAAGAATGATGGCTGCTGCTAGACGTACCTACTGTTTTATTCCTCTTCCACGACAGTGGTCACCAGTCTTTCTTATCATTCTCCACCACTTTGCTCTTTGTCACCATCCGTCAGATTTTATCTAATTGTAATTAACATAACAAAACGTCAACAGGAGGATGTCCAACAGCATGCACTTAATTACTAATCAAATTACATATCATGAATCCGCCTGCTATTTACGCAATATCCTATAGTCATAATTATCTTGTAGATTGGAAATATCCTCCTTTGACGCGAATCTGTAGAAGAGGTCTGTAGGGAAACAATAGATATGAACCGGTCGGTGCAGTGGCTGAGCGATTGACTTTTGCGTTACAAATCGCAGGTTCGATTCCGATACGGAACAAATATTTGTATGGCCTACGGAAGGTTGTTCCGGGTTTGCGCGTCTGTGCATGTGAGATTTGTGTCTGAAAACTGTCGCGATACAAGAGAAGTCATAGAGAGGGGCAACGTTTTACTAAAAAGGAAAAAAAGAAAAGAAAAGCTGTCAAGGCACCCCCTCCCCTCCCACCCCCTCTTTTTCCACGGGTGTAAAAGGCGACTAAGGGATTGTGTTAAGACGATGGACAGCAGTCTTTTCCTGTGCTACCGCACAGAAACCAACATCGTTACTGCGATGGGAACCCCATTTACCTTGCACTGTGAATGTTGTTCCACGGCGGCTAATTTCAATCGTATATTGGCGAAATTTTCAGCAGTTAACGTTTAAAGACTGTATGATGATTCAACATATTCCAGACTAGCGGCGTGTCCCGGCTTCGGACGGGTGGACATTTTTCCCGTTTTTGCAACATTTCTCATTTATGCTCCGCTCCTATTTGTCGTAGCGTGATTTTATATAGCCTATAATCTTCCTCGATAAATGGACTATCCAACACAAAAATATTTTTTCAATTCCAACCAGCAGTTCCTGAGATTAGCGCGTTCAAACAAACAAACTCTTCAGCTTTATAATATTAGTATAGATAACATCATGTTCAAGATTAACAAAGAACTCGAAAACTGAAAAGTAGTATAAGCATAGCATTAGCAGCCTATTATTATCCCACTGCTGGGCACAGGTCTCTTCTCAGAATGAGAAAGGTTTAGGCCTAAGTCCACCAAGCTGGCTTGGAGCAAGTTGGTGGACTACACACACCATTGAGAACTATTTGAAGCCGTCTCAAGTTTCAGGTTTCCTCAAGGTAGTGTCAAGGTTTGGGCCGAGTTCGAACTCAAACCTTGTATGGAAGGCAAGCACTCAACCGCTAGGCTATCACTGTTTCTACTAATGAAAAGTAGTATTATAATATAACATCACGCCTTGTATTGCCTTAAGGGTTCGGCAGCGGTGTTATGTATAACTACACTCTCGTTTCGCCAGTTATGTATAAGTCCCATGTAATAGGGGGCGAGTATATTGACATTAACCGGGTACAAAACCAGAGTCCGAGCTTTTACTGAGAAATTCCTAATGGAAAAACCAAATACCATTTCGCCAGACCTGGGGATCGAACCCAAGACCTCATGTTCAGCAGTCGCGCTTACGACCACTAGACCAACAAGGCAGGAAATAACAAGGTTATATGGCTAACCTGGAACTAAAGTGGTCTATGATACAAAATAAACATTTTCAGATAACAAACGAAAAATCCACTATAGAAATTTAAAATTTTAAAATATCAAATAAATTCTAAAGTGGTATTTTAATGATAACCTTATTTTGATGACGTAATGACACATAGACCACTTTTGCCCGGATTTATTTATCGTTTTTATGTTCAAAGATGCTCATAGATGGATTTAGCCAAAAATTTTACGTAGACCACTTAGGTCCAGGTTAGCCATATTATATTATAATTTAAATATGAATTTCCAACAGAATATTCAAGTCAATATGTCAGAAAAGCCAAACCGACACACATCTAAAAACAAAAACATACCATACAAAGCCACACTCACAAATAAGTTGCAAAAAAAAACAATAGAAAAATTGAGAACATTACCAAACAATACTCCTTTAAAAGTCGCCTACTTTTATAATGACTAAGTTCAAGGACCGTATAAGAAAGGTGTGACCCAGTTTAGAAGACTGTGCATACTCTTCAATAGACTCTAATTCCGTGAAAAGCTACTAAATGATATTCAAACAGTCAAAATGTCGTTCCGTGCGTCAAACTTGGTCTGCGGCCGTATTCTGGATGGAATATTGTTGGTATTTTACAAGATTTTTGTATATTTACAATGGTATAGTACAGAGGTCCCCAAACTTTTGTATCTCATAAACCACTTGCCATGTTTTTCAGTTTTGGGTAGACCCCCTAATTAGCTAATATTGCATTTTGCAAATTCATTGACTTCAAATGTGTTTAGAGCGAAAAAACAATAAAAAAACAAACGTTAAGTTTTATAGGTATATTTAGTAAACATACAACAGTACTTACAATAGTACTATCATCGTCGGTCTGTTTGTTAAGTTTTTATGTATAAATAAATTTAATATATATAATTTAATATATTAAATTAAATAATTTTTATATGAGTTATTATTTTTAAATATGTAACATTTATGATAATTTCTAATTTTAATTTGTTGACTTTGCCAATTTAATTTGTAATAATGAAATTGTGTGTTGTGTTTTGTCTTATTTTTACTTTTTCATTAATTTTTATATGTACCGAATGCTATTATTATTATGATCCAACTTTTGACTGAAATAAAGGAATTAAATTGAATAAACTAACCAACAAATCTTCTGTCTATGTGGGTTATTCCATTAATGGAAAGTCACAATTAAAATCACGACTTGCTTAAATGAGATTCACTATCGTGGACTCCCCCGTTTACATCTCACGGACCCCAATAAATTTTTTCACCCACATGGACCCCTTGTAGGTCGTCGTCGACCCCTGGGGGTCGATAAACACCACTTTGGGTATCACTGGTATAGTACGCCATAACTTAGATGTCGCATCGGCAAACTTCGTAAAACCAATCACTTTGAAGAGTGTGACTTCTAGACCTCGAACGTTTATTAGTCCTGCAGTAAAAAAAATCTTTACGCTGACGTAATAAGTTGAAGAATGGCGCGATAATGAGCGCCTGTCATTGGTTGTTCGATCAAGCTTGCCAGTTAATGGTAAAAGAAAACATAGTGAGGGAACGTGCACAACTGAGAGGACTCCAAAAATTTCTGGATGGTGTGAGTAATCCGCCAACACGGACCAGTCCAACGTAGTGAACTAAGATCTAAACTCGACCCGTGCCTAGGATTGGGCTGATGATTCTTCTTATTCTTCGGCAACCTGGTTAAAGGTCTTATGTTCCTCCCAGCTTTTCCCAACTCTGTTGGGGTCAGCTTCCAGTCTAACCCGATGCGGCTGAATACCAGTATTTTACGCGGAGCGACTGCCTTCAGACCTCCGCAACCCAACTGGGCATGGTCGATATCCTAAGGTTAGACCGGTTGTCAGACTTTCGGGCCCCTGACTACCCTTAACGACTGTCATATGTATTCGTATGACACCCGGGACCGACTGTTTAAGGTTTTATACTGACGTTAAATCGATGTATTCGGTTTTCTGTGGTTTTACGTGCGTAAATTACATAAAAGACGTAAGTCCTCACTAGTGACGCTTGAGTCGATAATTCAATTTTTTTTATTCGTATATATACTTACCTAACTTTATAATTTTCCCCTATCCTCTGACGTATGAAAAATAATTAATCAATAAAAACATACGTCATGTATTTGCGTAACATGTATTTTTCTTTAGGGAAATGTCGATATTCTATAAATAAATTCATTAAGGACATTTGGACTATGTCTGAACAAAGGTTCAATGATGTCCATTGATGGGTTTATAAATAACTTGATTATCCATTACTACACTGGCCTGCAAAACTAAGTATCACACTTTAAAAGTGAATATCATTAAAAGTGTAGTACTTATTTTTGCAGGCCAGTGTATTTAAAGGGACTGGTGGATATTGTCTCGTTGGTCTAGTGGTGGCTAGCGCGACTGCTGATCGTGAGGTCCTGGGTTTAATCCCCAGGTCGGGCAGTGTTATTGGTTTTTTCCATTAGAAATTTCTGAGTAGGAGCCCGGTGTCTGGATTTATGCCCGGTTAATGGCAATAGGCTTGCCCCCTATTATATGGGACTTGAACATAACTGGCGAAACCAGGGTGTAATAAAAACACCTCTGCCGAACCCTTCGGGGAATACAACGCGTGATGTTATGTTATGATGGATATTGAAGTAGTACGTAAGCTTCGTAAAGCAAGTATTTTCATTTTGGTTAAGTCACTCTCTGTCTTAGAATGAATATACGATCAGTTGAAGTCATTACGTAAACACGCATTTTAGATTTTTCGAAGGAAATGGTAATATTTATAGTTTCGAGGTAATTGTGGAAGCTATCCAAGAATGTACCTATTAGGTTTGCAGCCAGTTAGCGCCCACTTGCGAACAAGAGATTGCTGATAGCATGCTTCAATGAATGCTCATGATAAACAAAGTTAGCAAACTTTTGCGATTCTGACAAATTTATAAATTTATTTATAGTTAATTAAAACGGTACAACACCAATTACATTAATTAACATAGAGATAATAATTACGTTTACAATAATATAATATAATTTAAAACTAACATGGAACAGTGGACTCCCTTGCATACTTTTTCTCACAGAACACCATATACGTATAATTTTAATCCATTCATCCGCAAACACATCACATTCAGGGTTGGCAGCTAGAAGGGCATTCAGCACCTTTAGAGTACGACAGACTGGGGATTCGGCTCTGGCTACAGTTTTGGCTGAAAGTTGCGCAAACAGATTGTGCCGGCGGCTCTGACGGTGACCGATATATTTATCGGGCACAAATAGTCGGCAGAGAAGACTATGGAGCTCTGGGCAGTCGATATGTCCCCGTAAGGTCTTACAGGCTACAGTGAGTTGATCAAGGTCTCTTCTCACTTCCAATGAGTTAAAGCCCAACGTCCCTAAAAGATAGTTGGTAGGGTACATGTAGGGAAAGAAATGGTACAACTTTTGGAAGAGGCATCTAAGGAAAGTTTTCTGTACCTTTTCCAGCATCAGTGTCTGGGTCGCGTTATAGGGATTCCAAATACAGGCACTGGACTCGAGTTTGCTTCGAACCAGAGCGGTGTACAACAGCCTAACAACATTTGGGTTGCGAAAGTCACGAGCATTTCGCAAAACAAATCCCAGGCGCCTGAAAGATTCCTTCACAAGGGTAGAAACGTGATCCTTAAAAGTCAGAGAGCGGTCGAAAGTCACTCCCAAGTCCTTCATGTTGTTGACACGAGTAATCACGTCACCACCCAAACTATAGTCATAATTAATTGGCCGCAACCCTCTACCGTATGTCATGACGTAGCACTTGCTTGTGTTAAAAAATAATTTCTTCGCAATGCTCCACTCATAGATGGCATCAATATCCCTTTGTAGGAGTTTGCAATCCTCGTCCGTTCGGATTTGTGCGACTAATATGTCAAATATGTCAATATAACAAATATGTCAATATCAGCGCAAAGGAGTATGCTGTTGCACATATCTTGATATAATCTCTTAGCCACTTCTTACGACATCTGGTAGAAGTTTGGGTGGCCTTTTCCCAGCCGAAAGCCTTGAAAAATTTGAAACTAACAAACAAGTAAATAAACAAATAATGATAATATCCGCATCAGAATAGGCTCGCGGGCGATGTGCGTCGGCGCAGAGTACGGCGAACGGTCGACCTACATACCGACCGGGGCTCGACCTCCTCAAGTTTATTGCCAATCTTACACCATATACTTAGAGGCGGCGTACAGCCTTAGACTTAACATTTTCTCCTATCACTTTATAAGGCTATAGGTAAACAGGGGTGGCACTCAATATTTCTAAAAATAAAGACAAATAATTTAAAAGATCGGTAGCATTATCATTTATGTTTACATTATAGTACGAAGTAGTTGCCGCTCCTCTATGTTTTGGCAGTAATTAGGTAATTCAATAATTATTATTGATCTGTTTACCAGAAAATTGTCATAACGTGAAATAACTTCAACAGAGTGCATGGCTGTTCTCTTCTCAGCAACTTAATCTTTCTCAGGTCAACTCTTGGATTGGAGAAAATAATTGCGGAAAACTGGATAGGTTAGGTAGAAAACCAGCTGTTGCCGACGAACTCGAAAGAGGTGTTTTTGTCTATCGCTATGATGACTTTAAGAGTACAGAACTTCGCGTAGTTCCTTGTGATTCTCAACCAAAAATAGGCCACCCTTCTCCTCCAGTAGGTGTTGAAAGAGGCGACTAAGAGATTCTACCTACCTACAAGAGGATAGACAGCGGCGTCCTGTCTGCTAATAGTAACAAACGGTAATCACCAATCTATCTGTCTAGCGTGATGATTATGGCATTTTCCCTTTTGACCGTTCATTATAGCATCATTAGGAGGCTAATTCAATATCATTATTTCCCTGCCCTTATCCCACACCAGGTCGGATTGGCACCACACGTATTTCTCTTCCATTCTCCTCTATCAGCTGTCTTCTCAGCACTCACTGCTTTTTTACCCATATCATCCTTCACACAATCCATGCATCTTTTCTTTGGCCTACCTCTACTTGTATATCCATCTACATTCATATTTAATACTCTTCTAGTGTCATTACTTTCTTCGCTCTGCATAACATGTCCATACCACGCTTACCTATTACTCCTCAACTTTTCAGTCACTGGTGCTACTTTCAAACATCCAGTGACATACAACATAGAACGTTTACGGGCTAATATAAAGACGAAAAGTGAGTTCATTGACGCGAGTCAAAAGCCTTGCTAATGAGAAGGTTATTTCAAGATGTAACTTCTAGGTTAATGGTTATAACTGTGTATAGATAAGTGGCCAGTCGTTTGTCATCTACAAGCTATACAACTGATTTTTGTGAGTTGGCTGCTTCTGACTCTTACCCTATATCAACGCATTTTTCAGTGTACTGCGCAGGTATCCTAGTGTGCGTTTCATTACTTATTTTGCCGCAATTCCTCATTAGGTTCGCCCTTCTTTCCAGTTTTCATTATAGCCTTTTCCCAAGTTCGTTGAAGTCCGCTTCCCACCAAGGCATACGAATGAGTATTAGAATTTCTCCTTTTAACTTCCTCAACACCACTAGTGGGAAAAACATAGTAAGTTCTGCAGGCCTTACATGCATAGCGAGACATAATTTTATCGTCGCATTATCTCTTATAGAGACGAGATAAGTCCTACTATAATGTGGTCCTGTTGTCAGTTTTTTTTTCAGGGCATCTAAATGTGCAATTGTCTATTTCAACATGAAATAACTGGCATTCACAAACTTTTTCATTGACAAATCAGCTACTACCGGCGGGGGCTTTACGAAACACGCACCAGCTAACTACGCAAATGCTATTACGTCACGAGTTATCACAACGACTTCCTCCTCCAACATCCTAGTGCTAAAGGTTTTTTAATCTAAATTATTTTTGACACATTTCGTCAGCTAATTCGTGCCGTTTAGCCTACTTCGACACGGAACTTGAGTGAGTCAGCCGGGTACGGTCGGATCTTATGACGGTTGAAACAAACTTGTTTTGTTTAGCACTTGTGAGTAGAGAGCCTTGCTAAGGTTAGAATAGCGTTGGAGTTATTCATAGGTTAAGTATGGTGTAGTGAGCTTCGAAACACAATGGTGAAGCTTCGGGTAGCTTTGGTTGAATTCACGATTCAGATGGATACGTTTTTAGACGACTTCAGAAAGGAATTTATCAATTGATTCGTATGTATTTTTATTGCTTAAGGTTCTTGAAGACATTGCACCTAGATACGAGTGCAAAATTATGTTTGTACTTTATTTCTCGTAAACTGATGACATAACATAACATATGATCACGCCTTGTATTCCCGAAGGGTACGGCAGAGGTGTTTTTACTTCACCCTCGTTTCGCCAATTTGATTAATAGATTTATTGCTTTAAAATTGAAGAATAAGTGTCAAAGATTTCTAAAAATGTATATGTTTGATAAATTCTTAAATAAAACTAAATATTTTTCACAAATAAATGTTTGTTTACCTTTTATACAAAGTTTCAATGGCCAGACTATACCTATTTGCTTTTCTTATTCGTCTAAACGTCCATATTCTGTAAACAAACAAACAAACCACCGCAGTATCACTTCCCTATTGCTGCGAACACTGCCTCCATACCAGAACAGTGCAGGTCGTAACGGTCGCCCCACATACAGCCTTTGATCCCTCAATGCGAGTAAACTAACTGTCTTGTATCAGACATTCGGACCGTGTTGATATGCTGTTTGTCATACGTAGGTACTTATATATATTATAAGTTTGTTTGGTTCGTAAGGTTTGTTTTGTATCTTTGATATTCTTTTAAGTAGGTACCCAATTTCGTCGCGTGGGTAGGTAGGTAGTATTATAAAATGCGATTAGATTTGTACGATTAGGAATATAGAATGGTTTTTATTTTTTATTCGCGTTTCAATCTTTAGTAAACATTAGGGAAATGTTTTTCGTGAGTTCGGTATTGACGAGTACATGTATTATAAGTTTGTTTGGTTCGTAAAGTTTGCTTTGTAACTTTGATATTCTTTTACTTCATTTTGTCGCGTGGGTAGGCAGGTAGTGTTGTAAAATGCGATTAGTCTTGTACGATTATGAATATAGAAGGGTTTCTAATTTTTTTATTCGTGTTTTAATCTTTAGTAAACACAAGGGTTTTTCGACAGTTTTATATTAGACTAGCTGTGTCCTCACGGCTCCGCTCGTAGCCTATGTTACTCAGTGATTATGTAGCTTTCTAACGGTAAAAGATTTTTTGAAATAGGTCCAGTAGTTTTTAAGTTTATTCGTTACATACAAAAATACAAATCTTTCCTCTTTATAATATTAGTATAGATATATATATTTAAGCAGTTCGGAGTAGTTATTTTTTACTGTGTTAGTTCTTTATGTTCTTGTAATCGTAAGCACGACAGTCGAGCGTACGGTCTTGGATTCCAATCCCACCTAGGTCGAGCAAACTGTTATTGGTCTTTTTTACGGAAATTCGCAAATTCTGCCTGATGAATATATATAGGACCGCTTTCCAGCAGATGAGACAAAACGACATAATTTACGAACTGCTGGTGTACGTGGCTTAACCCTTCACGTACTGACTGTGATATGTAGTATAATACATACATACATACATAAACTCACGCCTTTTTCCCATGGGGGTAGGCAGAAACTATAGAACGCCACATGCTACGACTCTTACATACCCCTTTCGCTTCATCCACATTCATACATCTTGTCATACACGCACGCCGGTTGAGAGTACTACGCACCTGACCTTTGTGAAGAACATCACCAATAACATCGATGTATGTCTTTCTAGGACGTCCTCTACCGGCGTTCCCATTAACATCCGCCTTATAAATTTCTAGTATGTAGTATAAGTAAGTTTTTTTTATTTGAGATGTGTTTGCTCTTGACTCAGGTCTAGGTCAGAGGTGATAGAGACCAAGTCTACAATAGAGTGAGCTTACCCAGAAGAAGCCTGTTCACTCTAATCCAGAAAAACTCAAGAAACATCAAAGTAACATCTTCTTCTTCTTCCTGCCCTTATCCCACACTAGGTGTGGTCGGCACAACATGTATTTCATAAGTCCATGATGTTCGAGGTTTTGGCTTATTGTTTAATGACCGGCCGCCTGCCTGACATCAACTCTCCTTGGGAATACAAAGTAACATAAAGCTTTTAATTTAAAACTCACCCGATCATTACGTATAGCTACATATTATCGATGTATCCGTTTATCAGCCCCGCCCTAACTACAGTTGGCCATAACTCCAAGCTATCGGTAACGGTTGACCTACATAGGGTTACTTAACGAGAGAACTAACAGTTACATCCTGATATGGCTTCTCTTAGAACTGGGATGGTGAGATAACTGTCCAACGACTTATTATGTAGATCCTGCCGTACTGGATGTGGTAACCGAGATTGCTGTGAAAGGTCCTCTCTGTCTCTGTTAATTTGGAAATACAGACGCTATTACTTAATATAACATCACGCCTGTATTCCCCGAAGGGTTAGGCAGAGGTGTATAGTAACACCCTCATTTCCCCGTTATGTTTAATTTCCATGTAATAGGGGACGAGCCTATTGACATTCCAAACCCCGGGCTGCTACTGAGAAATTCCACCCGGAAGAACCTAATAATACTTTGCCAGACTTGGGGATTGAAACCAGGACCACTCGATCAGCAGTCACGCTTTGGCAAGATAACCTGTGACTGCCTCTAGTGGTGGCCCACTAGAGGCAGTCACAGGTTATCTTACTTATCACGTATTTTTCAGTTAGGATTAATCCGTGTCCTGGCATCATTCCATAAAAAAACTCTTCAATACAAATACTATGCGTGCCAACTAAGAATAGTACTGTCAAGACGCCATTTTGTTCCGCAATACTGGTGAACTTCATTACCAAAGCGTAAGGTGTGCAAAAAAATAAATAAAGAAATTATACTCAGTTTAATTATTTTTAGTTCACTTCTTTGGTATTTCTAATCAATTTACGCCAAATTAATTACACAGTAATTATATTATTATTATGGCGACATATTAGGGTGACCAGTAGCATTTCGTGAAGTTAACTATACATTTTGGTTCATTTCTTTAATGAATACTGTTTTCAAATATTATTAATTTATCAATATAACATTTTATTTTTCACAGTTCTTTTTGCTGGCTGTACTAATTTGACAGCTATCGTGTGATGTTGTAGCAAGCGCGATCCTATTCTTATTTGGCACGCATAGTACAAACAACGTGAAATACCCACATAAAAAATCGTGACTAATTTCTATGAAAATTAATAAAAATTACAATTGTAATTATCATAGAAAGTAGT
The DNA here is from genome assembly GCA_910594945.2 of Amphipyra berbera. Lineage (NCBI taxonomy): Eukaryota > Metazoa > Arthropoda > Insecta > Lepidoptera > Noctuidae > Amphipyra > Amphipyra berbera. The sequence continues at coordinate 5,643,250 of OU343144.1, read as the reverse complement.
CATACGATTTTTTAATTATCATATTATTATGTGTTATCATAACATAACATCACGCCTTATATTCCCCGAAGGGTTCGGCAGAGGTGTTTTTAGTACACCCTCGTTTCGCCAGTTATGTTTAAGTCCCATGTAATAGGGGGCGAGCCTATTGCCATTTTGTTATGTTATGTGTTATCATAGTATTATCTGAGTCCACTGTTGAGCATTAGCTTCCTAATTTAACACTACAATGGTTGTGAAGGTTTGATCGATTTGAGGAAAGAGGTAGAGTCCTCAGAAATCCCTTGGTCACTGCAACTTGCATAGATCTATTTTGACGCCCGTAGCAATACTACTGCACTGCAAACCTGCAAGCCAATCATGACATTGACCATGACCTTGAGAGTGACAGTTCCGAAGAAACATTACCCGTAAAAGTACTAAAATTATTAGGTATCTGGTTGTTATCACATACATGTAAAGATGATTGAGGAAAGGGATGTTCTACGAGAGAATTGAAGGGCGATGAGCTGATAAACTGATAACCTCATCAGCCAGTAAGCGTCCACTGATGAACATAGACTGACTTTGAATGACACAATGAACGGTCGCCACGTTACACCATTATCATCACGTAAACGATTGAGCTCGTAATGTTGTTGAGCACTAAATATTATCACATAAAACGATGCTGTGACTTGAGGCCAGAGACTGGATAACCCGAAAATTATAATACAATACCTTTAAAATACGTTATGACGTCATATCCCTAAATTGTGGTTACTTGAATATTACTATACTTAAATATATTTCGGTACCGAAATGTAGAGTAGTGTTGCCGAATAATCGATAGTTTCACTATCGATAGTTTAAATTGAAAATCAGCTACTCCATCGATAGGACTAGGATAGTATCGATACTATCGATAACATGGTTCACGTCAATACTATTGACATGCATCAATAGTATCGATAATATCGATACTATCGAAGCTCCTAAAGATAATACTATCAATCGTATCGACACTATCGATAGTATTGTTTTTTTAAGGTTCAATAGTATCTATATTATCGATACTATCGATAATATCGATAATATCGATAGTATTGCTTTTCTGAACTTCAATACTTATAATCGATAGTCATACTATCGTTGAACTATCGATAGACTATCGTACTGCTATCGATATTCGCCTATCGATCGGCAACACTAATGTAGAGTCTGAAAATACGAAACGGTATATTCCAGTATCGGTATTTAAACCCCAAAGAGGTGTATACCTCTGCACAACCCTTCGGGGAATACAGGCGTGATGTAATTTTTTTATTTTTGTTTTTATTTCATAACTTCATATTAATTTCTTTGCAGTCTATTCCAGCCATTTTCTATATCCACCAAACGTAGTATTATCGGTTTACTGGAAGTGTTTACGGATCTCGCACCAACAAGGCGATATATTTTCTTTAGCTGTAAGCTAATTACAGCAGCGACCTGAGGTCTTTATATAGACGCCGATTAGACGACGATTGTGATCGAAACCTAATATGTAACAGCCTACCAGCTATATGTGGTTCTGTACGGGACTTGGGCGCATGATGTGAAAATCAATAATTATTATAACTACTGCTTCACACACCGCAGTTCTTCTTCTTCTAAGCGTGTCGATGGCAATCTAAATAAAATCGGCCCAGAACTTAGTTACGAGTTTAGCGTTATCAGTAGCGTCCATTAGTTCCTGTAACGTGCAGGTATCAGGGTACGAAGGGCATGACGTCAGGTGTCCCATCGTTTGTGGAACAGCACCACATTTACACTCCAAGCTGGAATCGTCTATGAATCTCCACCTGAGCAGGTTTTCCTTGCTTCGACCAACCTGGGTCCAGAGTCTGTTAAAAGCCTTCCAGATTAGCCAAGACAACTCATGTCCAGATGGGAGATTTTCAGCAGGTGGGACAAATGGGATAGATAGGGAAGCATTATCATTCCACAGCTTTAGTCTTATTTCAGGCTATTAGCAGTTCACCGCTGGACATAGGCCTTTCAAAGGGGGTGTGAAACCTCGTGGCCCGTAATCACCATGAAAAATGGTTGGTGGCATAATAACCACAGGTGTGTTTCAGGTGAATATACTTACATAAAATTATTAAGTCCACTTTACCATACTTTATCCATAACTACTCGCTGTGTTCAGATCAGAATTAGCCGTTTTGCTTAAAAAATGCAAAAACTGAAAAATCTGCATTGTATTTTCTCATCGGGTTATTTTGTAACAAAATACATGTTTTTGGAGTTCTGCCTAGCCTTTTCCCAATTATGTTGAGGTCAGCTTCCAGTCTAACCAGATGTAGCTGAATACCAGTATTTTACACGGAGCGATTACCATCAAACCTCCGCAACTCAGTTACTGGGCAATGCCGATATCCTAAGGTTAGAACATTTGCCAGACTTCGGGCTTCTGACTTCCCGTAACGACTGTCCTAGGTATTCGTATGACATCCAGAACCGACTATTTAACGTGCTCTCCGAGGCACGGAGGGGTCTCGATGTATAACGAACGGTCACCCATCCACGGACTGACCGCGGCAAGCGCAGCTTAACCTAGCAATTAGTATGATCCACCCGGTTGGTAATTATCCACGAGCCCCTCAGTTCAGAAATCATATTATTGTCTTATAAATCGTAAAGACGTGATCGTTTGATAACAAGGTATGTCTTATTCCGACCGGTAATAACACAGCCAGGCACGCAGGTTATTCTTAAAGGCTTATAACATTACGTAGAGTTGCATATGAAAGAAGTTCGCCAATGAGTAAGTCCTAAGCAAGGAAGGGTTAATTTAATTGACGAGACGTTTGGTGCAGAGGCTGAGCGATTGGCTTCTGCACAACGGGTCGTGGGTTCTCGATTCTTGCACGGATCAAATATTTGTATGGCCTAAAAATACTTGTTCCGGGTCTGGGCGTTTGTGCATGTGAAGATTTGTGTCTGTAAACGCACCCACGATACAGGAGAAATCCTATTGAGGGGCAACTTTAAAAAAAAATGTAATTGGTTGGGATTTTAATTTGCTTTTCATCACAAATGGCAATTAAACTTTGAGGACATTCAACTCAAAAAAACGATCAGTAATTTTTTTTATTTCTGGGACCCATCAAACGATTACAAATACCTACACACATAATTCTGAATCATTTATTACCGCACAATAAAACATCAGTACTGACATAATAATTTATTTGAATTTCTCATTATTTCCTATTATACTAAGCTTTTGTACTCTGTGCAAAAAATATTAAGTATAATTTATCAAAGATATAAACGACTCACGTAGTTACAGTTAGGTCATTAAGCTCAGTGTGTCAAACATCACATAACGGGACAAAATTCGTTGACGCATCCAGTTTGGTTGACCCAAATTTGAATAAAGTTAAAATTACATAAAGCCTTTTTTTCATTTTGGCAGTTAAAAATGCTTTTGATTCGGGTCGAATAACGGGGCGAAGGATGTATGTGGTATTTCCTTTATGAGTCAGATTTTATATCTTATGTGTTTGTCTGCAAGTTATGCATGTTCATTATCGATCTTTGTTAGGATATTAACACCCATATTCTAAGACGTTCCTCCAAAACTTACTCGACTCGACTCCACCTCGACTCAGCCTATAGTTGACATAAACGTCCTCGACTCGAGATTTTTCCTCAGTCGAGGTAAGGAATCATAAGTCAAACTCAAGGTACCTCGGAACCTACCTTAAGGAAGGAAGTGTCAAAGTTCGTATGTAACAAAAATGAATTTTGAAGACTTTATCGAATATGCTTACGATAATCCTTACAACTATTTATCGCGGCGTTATTTTCGCGATGCAGATAATTCAAATTATGACGTAATGACTCCGTCGAGGAACCTCAAAGTTCACTCGAAATTGCGACTAAGAATACAAATTTGAAGGTGTTTTCGAGGCCGTTCTGAGTCGAGTATGAGTCAAGTAAGTTTTGAAGAAACGTCTTAGAATATGGGTGTAAAGACCATTAGTTATACTTCATTTGTTTGAAGTCCTGCGATAAAACCTCTTGCGAGGCAAAGGTGTCTCTGTTGTGTTGGCACTAGATTTACGAGAATAGCTCCTACCGTGGTAAAAATATTAACCAGTAAGCAAAGTAGGTAGCGATACTGACTGCCCGAGGTGCGTCGCTCATCCGTTCTGTCTAGCCTTTTCCCAACTATGTTTGAGCCGGCTTCCAGTCTAACCAGATGTGGCTGAATACCAGTATTTTACACGAAGCAACTGCCATCAGACCACCGCAACCCTGGGCAATGCCGATATCCTAAGGTTAGACTGGTTGTCAGACTTTCGGGCTTCTACCCCTAACGACTGTCATAGATATTCGTATGACACCCGGGTTCGAACGTTTAACGTGCTCTCCGAGGCACGGAGGGGTCTCGTTGTAACGAACGGTCACCCGTCCAAGGTCTGACCGCAGATCACCAAGCTTCGCTTTGACGAAAAAAAAAAATACCAATACAACGTGCAATCTAAACCTGAAATTGCGTCTGCAACGTAAAGGGTTTAAAGATTTCAGTACCAAGCCGCTCTTACGTAAACGAGGTGACCCATTTTCCGATCCATGAAGTACTATACAAGAACTGATATTAGAAAAAACAGATCAATATAACTGATATGTAAGGCAATGAAGTGGCAGTGGGCGGGTCATATTTGCCGCAGAACCGATAACCGTTGGGGTAGACAAATTCTAGAGTGGAGACCGCGAATCGGCAAACGTAGAGTAGGACGTCCTGCGACTAGGTGGAGCGACGATATACGTGGGGTAGCTGGCAGCGACTGGAGAAGGACAGCCGAAGATCGGGCTCAGTGGTGTGCTTTGGGAGAGGCCTATGTCCAGCAGTGGACTGATGTAGGTTGATGATGATGATGGAAGGCATGAAAAAAATGTTTTGTATCAAGAAGATCTACTTTTCGTGTGGTTAGTGACTAACCTGGTGTCAGAGTTTATGGGCCTCTGACTTGGCTTCACATGCCGTCGAGAAATATCTCTCAGGCATGCCGGTTTCCTTACGATGTTTTCCTTCACCTTTTTCAAGCAAGTGATAATTATACACTACGCACATGAATCCGAAAAGTCAGAGGTGCGTACCTTGGGTTCGAACTCGAGGCCTATGACTTGGCAGTCAGACGGTCACACCACCAGGCTATAATAACTGTACACATTATAATAACTGTATCCAAAACTGTTTTGCTCTGAAAGCTGTAGCTATTATCTATGAATTATAGACGTAGCTAAACCGACCTGCCTTAATAGCAGCATTTTTTGAGTAGTTCTAAAATCGGCACCAGTTGGCGCCACTGCAAATGTAGACCTGTTAAAACTTTGTTATGTACAGTCAGCAACAGGAGTCGCTTAAAGAAGACAATTAAATTACAATATTAGGTTTATTGTAATTAAATTAGCTTTACAGCATACCATAAACTACTGACTAATGGATTAGACGTTGACATTTTGATTGAGTATTTGACAATGACAGGTCTACTGCCTCGTTGATCTAGCGGTGGCATGCGCGACTTCTGATTGTGAGGTCCTGGGTTCGATCCCCAGGTCGGGCAAAGTGTTATTAGGTTTTTCCGTGTGGAATTCCTAAGTAGCAGCCCGGAGTGTGGATATGTGCCCGGTTGATGGCATTAGGCTCGCCCCCTATTACATGGGACTTAAACATAACGGCGAAATGAGGGTGTTACTTTACACCTCTGCCCGACCCTTCGGAGGATACAGGCGTGATGTTATGTTATGATAGGTCTATGTAACAACAGTGGCAATCAACGCTGCCATTTTGCGGTGTTCCGCATAAATGTCACACTTGGGGTGCGGGTTCGATGTCCGGTAACGGTACACATTTATCTGGGTCACAAGGCTTCGCTAATATCATCGCAACGGTGCACCGTTACTACCAAGATCATACTACATTAGTCTGAGAGCCAGTTTAAGTTGACCTATGCTAAGTACAGACGGTGTAAAGTGTAGTTCGGCATGCTTAGGTCAGGTTAGCTGGTATGTAATCTGAGAAGGTTGTCCGAATGAGGTTATATAACTGTGAGCGACACGTGTTTTGTGGTTCGTGGGAGTATATTATGTTATAGTGCAACTAAGTGTACGAGGCGATGAAGGAAGTGAAATGGTGTAAGAACATAACATGGCTTGGGTATCGTACTCAGTCTAGTTAGCAAAAATAAATAATTTTCATTTAAACAATCCTTAAAATCTTCACCAGCATTCTCTAGTTAAACAACCGTTTACTTCAAAAATACTAGAAGTTTAGGTAGAATAGAATAGAATACTTTATTGTACACCAAAATTGTAACACAGCTCTTATACAATAACAAACATTAAAGGGTACAATGGCGGTCTTATCACTGATAGCGATATCTACCAGACAACCTTTGGATGAACAGGAAGTCAATGAATAAGATAGAGGGGGTAGGCCATGGTGTACTGCTGCAAAATATATACTACACACCATACATAGACATAATACTTACATATACAAGGTTAGTCGGAAAGGGGGTACTAAGCCGAAAGGGTGTTAAAGTAACCATAATAAGGGATAACTTTTGTTCTACGACTTTCCCCAAAACTCGATAGTTTAAGAGAAATAGCTTTTCAAAGATTTCGTAAAAAATATGCTAAAATCTATCTGTCCATAGCTATGACCAGCTGTGTTTACGATTTAGGTCATATTTGGGGTCACGGATTAGAAACTTAATATTCTGAATTCATAACTAAACCAGGTATGATAATTTAAAAAAAAATGTAATATAAAAATCTTTTTGCATGCAAAAGTAAAGTAAAGTAAAGTATTCTTTATTGTTTTTGATTGAGTAGTTACAGTTGTAATATATTTATGTGATAGTGTACAGCAATCAGTCCATTGTGGACATACAATAATTTTAAATTAACGTGACCAAGTCTAGAAATAGATAATTACAATAAAAATCATGTTAATACCTATCAATAAAAAGTGTCCGTGATACTTATTTTTGAATGCAAAAATTCCTGAACAGTGTAGAAACATTTTTCTGTTAGCCATCTTTTTAAGTGTACTCTAAATAACTTTAAGGGTAATTCTCTTAGAAACTGGGGTATTTTATTATAAATTTTCACACACATGAACATACAGTTTTTATGGTAAAGGGTGGTTTTACATTTTGGTATAACTATCTTTGTAGGATCTCTTTGGCTGAACAGACTCTTCTCACAAATTTTTTCGAACAATTGTGGGTGTTTCCTGACAAATAGTCCTATTTCGAGGATATAGAGAGAGCTTAAAGTTAATATTTTAGTTTTCTTAAAAAGTGGTCTGCAAGAATCTAGAGGCATGGCATTGCATATTGCTCTTAAACATTTCTTTTGAGACACAAAAACTTCGTTGATTAATGTTGAGTTACCCCACAATAATAAACCATATCGTAAGACTGATCCAACATAGCCATGATAAGCTACAATTGCTGTACTTTCTGTAGCTGTTATGCGTAGCAAATAAAAATAATCGAATTTTGAAACTTTATCACTTGCTTTAAAATAGTCATCAGTGATACTTTAAGTGGCCCGCGGCTTAGTACCCCCTTTCCGACTAACCTTGTATATATATAAATATTATAATATATATATATATATATATATATATATATAGGTAATCAGTTGTATAATTAGAGATTTAATTATTGTCGGTGAACATCAGCGTTTAGATTTTTTTTTTATTGATTTTTTTTTCTGATACTTATTACTGATATTAGTCCAATAACACTTTGCCCGACCTGGGGATTGAACCCAGGACTTCACAATCAGCAGTCGCGCTTGCCACCACTAGACCAACGAGGCAGTTACTGCTTATACAATTGCATGAACTACACTGGCCTGCAAAAATAAGTATTACACTTTTAAAATTTCAATTTTTTCTAAACTATAGAACTTAGAGATTTAAAATAAAAAACGTTTTATAGCAATTTTTATCAGCTTTCTTTGAAACTATAGTAACAAAGTTAAACTCTTTTTTGAGTCCTTTTTGTTTCGAAAATATATCTTGTGTACTTAAAAACTTATTGCAATTTTAAAAGTGTGATACTTATTTTTGCAGGCCAGTGTAGTTACAATTATAGACATGATGAGGTAAATGATGACTTACGTCAAGCTTCAATCGTTATCAGTCGTACGATACTACGTTACAATTAAATTGTCTAAATTAGGTATTAGACATGAGGTTAATGATGACTTACGTCAAGCTTCAGTCGTTATCAGTCGTACGATACTACGTTACAATTAGTTAAATTGTCCAAATTAGGTAATACTTATCAATTAAGGATAATTCTGACGTATGAATTGCATTTAGGTTAGGTACACGTAGAGGATAATATTATAGAATCGTTGGTTTCAGTTACTAAATTATTTGCTAATTTATTCATTAATATTTTCCGCATAGTTACAGGACGTTACCATAAAGTGTATTTAAGGAGCCTCATTTCTTTTTTCTATTCGACTGCTTATACAAGGTTAGTCGGTAGGGTACTAAGCCGCGGGCCACCTAAAGTATCACCGATGACTATTTTAAAGCAAGTGTTAAAATTTCAAAATTCGTTAGTTTTTATTTGCATGCAAAAAGATTTTTATTTTAGTTTTTCCAAAAAAAAACATACCTGCTTTAGTTATGGATTCAGATTTTTTTTTTATCCGTGACCCCAAAAATGACCTAAATTGTAAAAACAGCTGATCATAGCTATGGACAGATAGATTTAGCATATTTTTTACGAAATCTTTGAAAAGCTATTGGTCTTAAACTATCGAGTTTTGGGGAAAGTTGTAGAACAAAAGTTATCCTTTATTATGGGTACTTTAACACCCTTTCGGCTTAGTACCCCCTTTCCGACTAGTCTTGTATAAGGTCCAATCAAAATACATGGACAAACTTTTACACAGTGTTCAGTACGTTTAAATAAACATATCTATGCAAAAAAAGAGATCTAAGTGATTTTTTTCTGACAAAAAAATAATAACGTTTTAAATTGCCCGTACTCTCTAAGAATAAACTCATCCATTTTTTATGCATCGACCGTCGCCGGGGCGCGCTCTACTTCCGCGCCGTGTTTTACCTAATAGGCGAAGTGAAAAATGTGACAAGAAAATAATTATAATTAAATTAAAATTAATGATGAAAAACATTTTTTTTAGAAAAAGAAAACACTTGAATCTCGTTTTTTTGCATAGATATGTTTAGTTAACGTACTGAACACTGTGTAAAAGTTTCTCCGGGTATTTTTGTAGGACCTTATACCTATACCTATATATTGGTCTTTTCTACGTAACCGGGCAGTTATTGGCGAGACCTGAAGGGTCTCCAAACAATGGGGACGAGAGTAAAATACTTAACCTAAGTTACTACTAATATCATGACTACTAGCAACAGCAGCACTAAGGGCGACCCCTAATGGGACTCTGACCTCGGCTTAGGGCGTTGCTGGCGGTAGGACTGGGAGGGAGACAGCTTGATGAGGGCTGAATTATTGGTCTGACTGCGGAGTCAGAAAAGACGACCGGCTCCGCGGCGGCGGCGGGTGAGCACGGTGGATCAGGGTAAAGAGCGTCCACGAGTGACGATACTAAAATACGTCCGACGCACTCTGAGCAGTCAGCCCCGCTACAAACCTTGCTAACTGGATTATCTTTTCACCACAGCATTAGCTATTCTCTCGCCAATAGGATTCTGTGACGAAAGGCTTGCCCAAACCTTCATCAGGTCAGCTGTCCATCTCATCATCATCAGCCTATAATGTTCCCACTGCTGGGACATAGGCCTCCTCTCTTTGAGAGGGAATGGGCCGTAATCCACCACGCGGGCCCAGTGCGGGTTGGTAGATGTCACATGTCTTCGAATTTTTGGTTCTAGGACATGCCAGTTTCCTCACGATGTTTTCCTTCACCGTTTTGAGAGCAGTGGTGATGAAATAAATTACACAAAGTAATGCGCCTGGCTGGGTTCGAACCCACGACATACAACTCATAAGTCGGGGCCGTTACCACTGCTCTCATCCACTGCTGTCCATCTACCAAGTCGCTATCCCACCCTTCTTTTGCTGGTTCGTGTTCGCCATTCGAGAACCTAACACCAGGTTCACACAATTCCATTCTAGTTGATCAACTGCTAAATCGCATGCGATTTGAACCGTCCGAACAGACTATCAATCAAATTGAAGCAAAAAAACGTTTCAAATTTTGTTGATCAAGTCAGTTGATTAACTAGAATCGAATCGTGTGAACCTGGTATTACTTCCTCATTTGTAATGGGTCCTCTGTTCGCTTTTTTAAGATGTTTATGCATTTGAAACTAAGGAAGGAATCAAGGGCGCAAAATACCATGGTCCTAAAATAAATCGTACAATTATCGCCCGTGGTTACAGACCGAGAAATACTAAAATTATTCCATTGAATTTAAACAATGGCTTAATTTTTGATAACGTACCTATGTAATAGGTACGTATTATGTAAGAAAATTTTATAAAATACTTGTTTATATAAAGCCGAATTTTACCTATTTTATTTATCTGTAATGGTGTTGCCAATTATTTTCCAAAAAGGAAAACGTCACGCCAATACATATTGTTTCCACATAATAACAGGAGTGATATTGCTAAACTGTGAATATCTGTGTTATTCTTATTAGTTGCCATGGAATATTGGGAGGAAAGGCAAACAAATAAACAAACCGATAGGCGGGGAAAATCCAAAAAAATAATCACTGCATAAATATGTATAATTACTTGTTATACATAAACAATGACGTAGATAAATAACTAATCTTAATTAGCGCTAGCTTAAATCAATATGTAATTATTATATTACTAGCGTATCATAAGTTATTAGGTATGTAATGTTGTATTATTTTAATTAATTAGGATGTAAGCACCATTTGTTGACCGCAGGTACGCGTTTTATTTATATTGTATCTCCTAATCTATGCGTTTTTCTGTCTAAGTTAGATAAATAAATATTGACAGTAATATTATTTAGTATTTTTTTTATTCCGAGAATTGAAGTTAAATCCTTATTTTATTATATAATACAATAACAGTATGTATTTTTATAATAAAAACATTAGAACCAACAGTTAGTACTTTCACCATAAAATTATTAAATATGATAAGATAAAATGATTACAAAAAATAATTAATAACAATTAATTACATTAAAATAATTTGTTTAATGTACCAGGAATGCATAAACGTCAGAAGTTTTTTAACACAATCATTAGAAATAACGATAAACTCCCCTTATCAATTACTGATAAGTTTCAGTTACGGTTGATTGGGCTGTCCCTATTAGATAGAGTCTGTTTATATATCAAATTAATTGTTTTGCAAGTAACTAACTACTTTTACGCGGGTATCAGGAATATTAAGGAAATTATTGAAAAGTATATATAAGGTTAGTCGGAAAGAGGGTACTAAGCCGAAAGGGTGTTAAAGTAACCATAATAATGGATAACTTTTGTTCTACAACTTTCCCCAAAAGTCATTACTTTAAGAGAAATAGCTGTTCAAAGATTTCATGAATAATACGCTAAATTCTATCTATCCATTCTATCGAGGAGCGGCTGATAAGTTCGCGGCCTAAGGTACTTAATGAATGAAAAGTATAGTTTTATATTTTTTATTTTTCAATTTACTCCCCCTTAAGTGAAATACAATTTTCACATCGTGAATATAATGCCTTTACACCACTGAAAAAATATTCTTTCGATTTACTTTCAAATTGGCTTTCTACGGCCGCCTTCATCCCACTGTCATTGAAAATCTTCGTCCCCGAAACTCCTTTTTTAAATTTGAAAAAAGCAAAAATTCACTGGGAGTCTGGTCCGGACTGTAAGGTGGGTGGTCAATTTTTGTGAATCCCATAGCTTTTAAGGCATCCCTCGCAACCCGAGCGGTGTGAACGGGCGCATTGTCTTGCAGAAACAGCACTTCGCGCGCCACCTTGCCACGTCTCTACTGTACGACTGCCTCACATGCCTGACCCAGAAAATTAACGTAATACTGGCCATTCATTGTAGTTCCTTTAGACAAATAATCAATCAATAAAATTCTCTCGCTATCCCAGAAAATGGTAGCCATGACCTTCGACGCCGACTTTTCCAGTTTTAATATCTTTGGTGGCCTTCCTCCCTTTTTTCCACTGCATCGACTCTTGCTTGGACTCGGAATCATACTGATGTATCCAGGTTTCATCAACGGTCACAATGCAGTTACAAATTTCATCCAAATCACCCTGATACAACTCCCTGATACAATTTTTACAACTCTCCAATCGTCGCTGCTTAACGAGCTGTGTGAGCATTCGTGGTACCCAACGCGCACCAATTTTTTTCATGTGCATATGTTCATATAAAACCTCCCCAACTAATTTTTTGCTAATCTGTAGTTCTTCTGCTATCTGCTACAATTTAATTCTTCGATTAGCCAGTACACATTTTTCGACTTTTTGGATATTTTCTTCGATTATGTCATGAAAAATCGATGACATCTCTTCAAACATTTATTTCGGCGTATTTCCTTTTTTAACAAGGAATTTAATCACAGCGCGGTGCTCCAAATTGTTAGAATTTCCAGTTTCCGCTGACATGGTGTTGTTACTTGTCCCAGGGATGAAGTGTGAACAAACGAAATAAAAAAGGGGGTGTTATTTGTACTAACAATGAGTCACAGAATTAGTGTTATCAGTAACAAGATGATGAGTCATCGCTAACTACCTTAGGCCGCGATTTTATCAGCCGCCCTGGTATATCCTCAGCTATGGTTAGCTGTGTTTACGTTTTAGGTCATATTTAGGGTCACGGATTAGAAGCTATATTTTCTGAATTCGTAACTTAAGCATGGATGAAGAATTTTTGAAAAAACTGAAATAAAAATGATTTTGCATGGAAATAAAATCGTATTTTGAAATTTTAACTCTTTCTTTAAAACGACCTTCAGTGATACATAAGTGTCCTGCGGCTTAGTAACCCCTTTCCGACTAACCTTGTATATAAAAGTATCTAACTGCGTGTAAGTACGACACAACTAAGATGTCGCATCGGCAAACTTCGTAAAACCAATCACTTCCAAACTGAGTGCGAATTCAAGACCTCGAATGTTTATTAGTACTGCAGCAAAAAATGATCTTTACGCTGACGCAATAAGTTATAATGCGTTATAATGAGCGCCTGCCACTGGTTGTTCGATCAAGTTTGCCAATGCGACTTCTAAGTTTTGTCGTACTATACCTACATCAGGTTAGAGTAAAAACGTCTCTTCTGCGCCTATGAATTTTTTAATTTGGTTTCGTGGTGGATTTTTGGTTTGCATTAATAGAGTCTTCAGAGGGCTTGTGACAATTATTCTTAATTGAAAATAAGTGAAAATATGTCTCGGAATTTTTCAAATTTTTCGGTTTGTTCTTTCTTTAGTTTTTACATTTTTTGTACTATTATAACTTATTCTATTTGGGATACACCGCATTTTACACAAATATAATGAGGTTTTTATATCGTAAAATTCGGAAACTTCCACTTATTTTTCAATTGAAAATAATGGACTGAATTCACTGTTTTATTTCTGTTAAAATATCCTCTACACGAAGTTTATTATTTTTTGCTCCTTCCTCGCTTTATCCCGACGGTACCAAAGCCCGCTTTCAAACTAAGCTATCTAACTAACCCATCGTACCGGCAGAGTAACTATCATCAAGTTTAATGATAAATATACGCATAGAAGTATGGTATGTTTACTATGCATGGCGAGAAAGCATCTAATTTGTTTATACTAGTGTTCATTCCGGCATTATAACCAGATAGGTCAGTTTTTCCTATTCACACATTAACATATTCATTTATTGATTGTTATCAGCGACTAATTGATAAAGTACGTTGTGCATCAAGAGATGTACAGTAGCGGAATAAATAGTTTCGTCAGTTTTCAAATTCATTTCTTTCCTACATCGCGGGCACATGTTACTTTTTCAAACTGTTGAAAGGAACAGACCAATGCATGGAAAATTATTTTTAATTATTTGGTAGCAAAGATCAAAATTGCCTTTTGCCCCCATATGACGTAGTAGTGCCATATAATGTCTTTGATTTGATTTAAGGAGTATTGTTATAAAAAACATTACATCAATCAATTCGATGATTAAATAAATTAACATTACTAGTGGTTGTAATCACAGAACAGATAAAGTTGTCATCATGTCACCATTATAATTTTTATTATTCTGTTAAAAATACTTGTATTTTCATTTCTATAATGTTGGCAATACGTACTCGGTAAAATAAGTTGTTTCTTGCACTGTGCAAGCAAAAATAGACCTTAAGATGTATAACATTTTCGTTCCCCGACTGTACCTATGATTTTCTCGTGCCTACGTCGAATCCTACTTTTATCCCTGACAGTTTCGATCAGTGCCGAAAATGATCTTGTATAATTGTACTAGGCTAACAGTTGATGAAGTATTTACTTTTATTTTTGAGTGGGAAGGCTTCAAAATCTGTTTGGGTAGGATCTTAACGACCTGACTGGCTAGCTCGCCCCCACATTCAAGTCTGGCGCCAAGCAGTTTACTGTGTTCCGTCGTAGGTATGTATGTGGGAGGGAGCTACTGCCCTGTCGGCGAGGTTAAGTTCTGCTGCTTATGCAGTTAGGAAAATTAGGCAGCTGACTGATGTGGCTACAGCTAGGTTAGTGTACTTCGCTTATTTCCACAGCATTATGGCCTACGGCATTCTGTTGTGGGGCTCAGCAGCTGACGTCGATTCGATTTTTATTTTACAAAAGAGAGCAATCCGTGCGATTTATAACCTGGGTTCCCGCGAGTCCCTTCGAAACGTGTTTAAAGATATTAGCATACTAACTTTGCCGTCACTTTACATCTTTCAAAATATATTGTATGTTAGAAAAAATTTGCATTTGTTTAATGTCAGGAGCGATTTTCATGATAAAAACACACGGCATAAACATAAAATTGTGGTACCTAAATTTAGATTAAGTAAAACTAGTAAGTCATTTTTAGGAAATGGCGTACGTTTTTATAATAAGCTGCCGAAATCTGTAACTGATCTTACCGAGGGAAAATTCAAAACCTATATTAAACGTGTCCTCACTCAAAAAGCATATTACAAGACTAAGGACTACGTTGACGACAGGGATGTTTGGCATTAGTTCTTGCACATGTGGCTTCCCTGGAACCTCATTAAAAATATATGTACTAACTATCCTCAATTAAGATTATATATTTTTTATGTTTTTTTTATTACTATCATTACTCTCAAGATATCTTTATCTTATTTTACAATGATTTTTTAGCTAAGTTTTGATGACATTTAATTATGTCAATTGTTTTATATAGTTTAGCTTCCTTTTCACTTTTGTAAATGTGAGAACTTTGTGGACCTGCATCTATAAATTTGTAAATTACTACAATATTATTCATATTACTTTTTTTTTAAATTTTATTTTTGTTTGTTAGTTTTTGTACTCAAGTCTTTTAGTACTATATTACTCATTGGTCTGTGGTCAGGACCTCATTGTTCTCTCACTATCCTAAATCATTGTACTGTATCCACTGAAATTGTTAAAGGTATTATTTTTAAAAGAGTAACCATGGAGTTTCTTGCCGGCTCTTCTCCATAGGAAACAACTAATTGGAACCGTGCACCTAAATTCGACGTTTCATAAGCACCTGTATTGGTTTATGTGAAATAAAAATTTTTGATTTGATTTGATTTGATTTGGAGCCAGAGGGGTATAGGGGAAATCCCTCTATTGTATTTATTGTTTGGATTCGTGTGCTCTATCATAGACCCTGTCTGCGCTTACCATCAGGTGTGATTAGGGTTAATTTAAATAAAGGCAACCGGCCCCATGCATTACGAAGGAATGCAAGTACCTAATCTTCGCAACAATGTGGAATTTTAAAAACTATTTTAACATTACAACTTCAAGCGTTCTTATGACTAGATAACTTCAAGTACAATCTACTTCTACAACATAGCGTAGTATATCTATAGCTGGATATACACCAGGGTACTTATAATGCATGCATCGCAATCACTATCCTCAAGCGATGCGCGGCGACCATCATCCGGATAGAAAACAAAAGCAAACACTGTAAAAACAATGCCAAGATCGAGTTGGCAACTCTACATAATAACAAAATATTCAATAGGTCTTGTCTACAATGGCCGATATTGGAAGTCATCATTATATTAATCTGTAAACGTGCAGTGCTGCTGGGCTTGGGCCTCCTAATGGCCGCTTTACGGAACGTTTACCATGTTGGTCATAAAACAGAGATAGCCTAGTGGTGTGACCGTCGGACTGCCAAGTCCTAGGTCTCGAGTTCGAATCCAAGGCACGCACTTCTGACATTTTGGATTCCTGTGCGTATTGAATAATTATCATTTGCTTAAAATCGGTGACGGAAAACATCGTGAGGAAACCTGCCTGAGAGATATTTCTCGACGGCATGTGAAGCTAAGTCAGAGGCCCATGGGCGGCATAAACTCTGACACAGGTTAGTCACTAACCACATGAAAAGAGACCATGTTGGTCGAATCACTTCCCTTGGCAGACGATTTGGTAATCGCAGGTGGAAAATTATTTTCCAAGAACCACACGGTTATACAAATAAGTTGTAGTTAATTTGCATTGGTATTTCGCCAAGATTCAACGTTTTCAATGTTTATAAAACACAACATATTATTAACCAAAATAAATAAAGAGAACAACGAAAAGTTAGTAAACAACTTTCAAATAGCTCAAAGTGGTTTCAATGCCTTCGTTCCGGAACCCAAGTCGCGATGAAAAACATCGGCGGCCATCTTACTTTTTCCCGCGCATGCGTGTCCGTTTTCTCGGCGTAGCGCTTGGGCGTACGCAATTCAGTTGCAAGAGAAATCTTTTACAAACAAACAAACAATTTGATGCAATAATAAAAAATAAAGAATGATGTGTAATAATTTTTCGGGTTTTTTCTTTATTGATACAGAATCTCGATTGAAAAATTAGAATTGAGCTAAAAGAACAACAAAATACTCGTATCTAAGTAAAATAGTAACTATGAACTCTTATCTTTTTATATGAATGTTTTGAAGTAAAAAGTTTAGCAATCGAAAAAGCTAAAATTAATCTCGTGTTTACATTATTAGAAAAAGAGAAAATCTCAATAATATCTCTAAAACTTCAGCGCCGAAATAAAACCTGTAATTTTCTGATAAACAATCACCTTTTCTTCATCACTGGCTAATACTCGATGAATTGTAGATATTGGGTGGTTACCATGGGCCACCATGTACACTGTATAGGCGCTCTAAAATCGTACACGGCCACCACGACTTTCCTTCTACGCATTCGATAGTCGATAATTTCATACGCATGCGAACGTCACGTGGTGTGCATTCAAATATCGTGCGTGTGTTTGTGTGCGTATATTTCGTCGGATGACCTCCTAATGGCTATGCGTCCCTGGTACTCTGTTAGAAGAGTGTTAGTTTTTTTATGCGTCTAATACATTTTTCTTTTGTATGTATTTGTGTTATGTATGAAATCAACAATGAGAAGTAAAATTTACACTTTCACGTGCATTTAGGGAGATCTCTTGCCTCTCAAATGGATTAATAACAACAGAGTACGTTCCCTCTTGCAGTTCCAGTCGACTCCCTGATAATATTTTTATTTTACTTATCAAATTAATAGTGATTATCACACTATGTGTAACATATTTCATTTTCAGTTTTTACGGAAGATTTGTGATGTCATAAAAAGTAGAGGATATTTAAAAATGATTAGTCCTAATAAACAATTACCTTAAATTCTTCCTTACGATTAAAAATATATAATCGTTACTACGTACGTAAAACTATGATTAAAATCGTTTCCTTACGTAGATGTAATATAAATTAAAATTACCTACGTAATATTCATCATTTATATTTTATCATATAAGGTAAATAAGGTATCGTGAGGATGTTACGCAATTATATTTGTCATCAACTAACAGTTTTCATCGGGAAAATTGTAATGTTCTTACTGCATTTATCAGTTTGGTTGAAAAGTGTTTTGTTATTAATAATTTTAAGTGTAGAAAATGCTGCCTTTGCGAAGAAGGTATGACAGAAAAAAAAAACGGAAAAACCCAATAAAACTTTGCCCGACCTGGTTATCGAACCCAAGACCTCACGATCAGCAGTCGCGCTTGCCAGCAATAAACCAACGAGGCAACTGCAACTCTGAAGCCTCTTCGCAGTGCTAAGCAGCTTCCAATTCACTTGAAGAAATACATAAGACACCTTTTATGGTATCCAATCTCATTTATTGTTAACAAAGAACTTGTCGACTTCTTTGTTATTCAGAATACCTAAAGGCTTTATATTCCTGACTAGAGTCACGTGAATTCTATTAATTAATTATTCCATTTTCCGATAGTAATTGAAATCACGTGAACATAGAATCTCTTTGAGGAGGAAACTGAGTTTAATAATGTGGATCTTCCGCCGGACGCATCAATTGAGGTAAAATATACTGAAACATGCACATGCATAATATTATATTCAATCTTCAGAATACGTCACTGCGGTCACTTTATCCTCTGAAGAAGAAAAAATAGCAATTATGTATAGTGACTAATCTGTATACGTAATATTACTTAAGGAAATTGCTATTTTAAGAAATAATTCGATGATGACTTTATAAGTGCTGGCTATGGGCTCGAGTATAAAGACGCGGAGCTTAGCGCGGGCGTAGAGCGGGCAAATTCAATATGGATGTACGATGTGTTGAAGCGTTTATGGAGAGGCAATTTTCACGTATTTATTTGAGTTATAGCATCCTACTATACTACACCCTGCCCCGCCCTATATACTAGCGCCCTGTCCCGGCTTCGCACGGGTGGACATTTCTCCCGTTTTTGCAACATTTATCATTTATGCTCCACTCCTATTGGTCGTAGCGTGATTTTATATAGCCTATAACCTTCCTCGATAAATGGACTATCCAACACAAAACCTCCACACTTGAGAGTGCTCCATAAAGTTCTCAATGGTGTATGTAGTCTGCCAACCCGCACCAGGCCAGCGTGGTGGACTAAGGCCTAGACCCTTCTCATTCTGAGAAGAGGCCCGTGCCCAGCTGTGGGACAGTAATGGACTAATTATGTATGTGTACGCGGCGGAAAACGCGAGGTAGTGCGCGGCGGATGCCGCGCCTCCATGACTGAGGTAAGTGTAATTTTCTGAAAAACCATAATATACTAGGGACATACATGTATAGTGACACTTAAGGTTTCGTGAATGAAATTGTCCAATTGCCCTAAATTCAACTAAGTAGTTTCACCGTTTCACTCTTTTTTTAAATGGCGAATGTAAACAAACGTTCACTGAGCTTTCTACTACGGCGCGACTACAATGACTGCCGCACACAAACACGCCCGCAAGTACACACACACGCACACATTCAAATAGTCGAAATTCAACCTTTCTCTAGTTCATTTTCTCCTGGTACTGCCGGTGGCGATATTTTTTTTTTTCACCACGAGTCCAAATGCCAAATTGGGCGGTCGTTGTTCCACTTTTAGAGTTCATTGTCGGATACCGTTTGCCGACCTACCTTCACATTTTGCTGGTATTTATTTTGGACAGACAGTTAGGTTTTATGCGGCATTAAAATGCTGTGCAAGATGAGATCGCCGTTACGATAAAGGCGTCGTTTATTGATCGGTGGCGACGTGACGTGGGGGCACGCGATCCCATCTGTTGGTTACGTGGTACACGCTCATTCATAAACGTAATATTTTCCAATATGACGAAAACAACGCCGTATGACGTGTTACAGAGAATCAAGCATTTTTTTTGCGCTACAGTCACTGTTGGACTCGTTTAGCGTATATACCTAATGATTTTGTTTAAATTACATTATCTAGTCAAATATTTTGTTTCATATACCAAATTTTTCCATGTTTTGTACCTAAAAATAGTCAATTTAGTCAATAACATTCGTCAATACTGACCCGCATTCGCGGACGTCAAGACAGTCTCGACATTCAATGAACATTTTAGATTCATATAATTCACCACGGTTTTTTGGCATAATGTCGCAAAAGCAGAGTTTATCCGGGTTTAATGAAATTTTCTAATACAAAAATATACGATAGAACAATGAGCAACATTTACTTAAAGATAAAGCTGGGCTTATCGAAGCACAAAAGCTTTTTTGCCCACCTTTGCTACATCTCATAGACAACAAATACGCCTTGTTATACGTCATTCTCTGACACACATACTACACAAAAACTATGGAAAATTTCTTCAACCGAAAAAAATATACCTACTACTCGATAAGTATGTATTGTACTACAGATTATAAGCTGACAATTTGTAGTGTACACAATTATTATATGGCATTGGTCGCGATACAGTGCCAACTATTTTCGGTCGGTGTGTATTTAGGCAAATTGGGTGAAAGGTGAATGAACCTCGCAGTCATTTCACCGGGCGTTGACTCATCGCGGTGCGATTACAGTGCTATCATTACTGGCCGAATTTGCGCTCGACATTCAAAATGTAACGTTCCAAATGAGATTCCTTAATACTATTTTTTTCTGTATTTTTTTCTTTTTTGAATGTTGGTAATTTGAATAATCTCTATGCACATAATTAAAAAGGTACAAGTTCAGGGAACCATGAATAAGCTGTTTAACTTACGAGTTCGATTTTCAATTTTAATTCGTTAATACACTAATCACGTAAAAAGTAAAAAACTATTGGGTTTCTAGGCCCATATTAATAAACAGCTCTCATTTGAAAGATCTTCCAACAGCAGCTACCATAAAGTAGAATTCCATAAATTTGACAACTTATTTTTTAAATATCTCGTAGTCGTGTTAAAACCTGATCTCTCTCAAATGAGAGCTGGTTATTAATACGGGCCTTAAAGTTCCGAACTTAAGATTAAAAAAATGGAATGGCGACATAGAAATAAATCAGTTTAGTGTCCCCACACACTATTCTATGCACGCAAGAGCAGCCGCGGACTATAACATAATTTCTTAAGATAAATGTTATTCGTATGATTTAATACATAATTAATTATTTTTACGTCATATTAATAAATTAATATTAGTATGTAGGCATTAATGATTCATATCTTGTTAAGTTTGAATTCTCGACATAATTTACGTCTAAATTGTTTACAATCGTGTGATTGTTTTCCTTCCTTTTATGTTACCAGCTTTTTAATAAAAATCATTAGCTATAAATAAAAAATCACAAGTCAATCTATGAAAAATAATGTTAAGAATGTTTAAATGAAGTTGATTAGAGTAAAAAATTAAGTATGTCACTACTCAGTACTAAATGTGAAAACGAAAAATGTAGGCCATCTACAACCTCTTACAAACAAACAAAACAATCATAACTTTCCAAAACAAAAATGTATAGTAAGAAAACATCCCAAACAATAACATTGCCAACATTAAAAAATACTTAAATAAAAAGAACAAAATTTTGTAATATAATTAAGTGTATTATTTCCATAGAATTTTCCATACAATTTCTATCTGGCAATATAATAATAATAATGTAAGAAAAAACAAACTTATTTTAAATATCGAAGCATCATTTTGGACTGTAGTCATCAAGTGAAGTGCCAGTGTAACGTGGACCATGTTCGCAACTCGACAAGTGTGAGACGACTTTCATTGGAACTTCGGAACTCGTAGAAAGTTAGGGATTCGACTATTTGACGCGGCGAAAGCTTCGGGCTTTGTGTCGATGTACGAATTATGTGCCAATGCACTTGATTTTGTGGCGATGTGTTTACCTTCAAACATATAGGTATTATAGGTAGTTTAATATATAATTAGATTGGAGTCAACATCACTAGTTCAGTGTACCTTATGACGGTCGCATCAACTATGAAATGAAGAGCGTCTTTGCTGAGCTTAGTAAAACATAACATCACGCCTGTATTCCCTGAAGGGTTGGGCAGAGATGTATAGTAACACCCTCATTTCGCCGCTATGTTTAAGTCCTATGTAATAGGGGGCGAGCCTGTTACCATCAACCGGGCACAAATCCAAACACCGGGCAGCTACTGAGGAATTCCACATGAAAAAACCCAATAACACACTTTGCCCGACCTGGGGATCGAACCCAGGACCTCACGATCAGCAGTCGCGCTTGCCACCACTATACCAACGAGGCAGTCAATGAGGCTGTGCTTAGTGTATTCCAAAAATCACTCACTCATTATTGGAGAAGTTCCAAAAAAATTTTAGAATTTGAGAGCACGTAGCTCCATTGATTTCCTTTGCCATTTTCAGCGGAGGGAAAGGTTAATACAGACAGCACTCATAAGAAGTTCACCCACACAAATAAAGCAAACTTTCGTATCGCCACACGACAAGGCATGCACAACCAAATTAATGTGGCCAATATTCTATATGATGTGGGATGTGTGTGGTCCCAAGAGATTGAGAGTGTGGTTGATGAGAGAAGGCAGTAACTTCGTGAAAAAAATTAATATTCGGTCTATTTAAAAAAATGATAAAGTAGTTATGTTTTTCAGTAAGTCCTGTGATAGGGAAAATGCGATATTAACATCAGTAAAAACCATCAGTAAAATAAAATAAAAAAGTTATCTGCATTATCTTCTAATTAATTCTCTATGGTGAACTCACACAGGTCTTGTTATCTTGTTATAAAAACGTTTCCCCACATTAGGATTTCTCCTGTATCGTGGGTGCGTTTACAGATACAAATCTTCACACGCACAAACACCCAGACCCGGAACAACTATCTGTAGGCCATACAAATATTTGTTCCGTGCGGGAATCGAACCCACGACCCGCAGCGCAGATGCCAATCACTTAGCCACTGCGCCAAACATGTCGTCACACACAGGTGTTCTTAATAAAGACTGATGACTGTTAGTTTTACATAGAAAATAACTGGACATTGGCGCTGGATACTGATCATAGGAAAGGCAGATTTCAGAATAAAATGGAGTTATTTCCAGGAGATAATGATGATGTGAGTGATGCTGTAGAGAATATTCTACTAAATTTCTCAAAAATGTTCGTTGTCACGGCCACGTTAGTATGGACGACTCAAGAACGAAGTGTGTGGCGTGCAAATCTGGGTCAACCGACTGGTCAACGACCAGATTGGCGGCCCACTGGTGGAGGAAGTCTAGAAAGATCCATTTGAACTTCAGCGAACTCTCTTTGTGTGGACTTCAAGCAGCAAATTGCCACTTCATGACGCAAGAATGATGGTCCAAGTGTTGGAGGTCGATATAGGATCACGTGATTTGTAAAGTTTCTGCTAGTTGGTTTTTTTTCTGATGCAAACATTCGTTTGTGGGATTTCTGGTCAATTAAAATAGGCCGTGCACGCTTTGCTACGATGAAAATTGAAAACTAATTTTCTTATGAACCCTCCATTTTCTTTTCATTGGGTATGTTCTAAAAACTATTTCAAAGTTTTCATTGAAGAGCACTGCTTTATTTATATTTTGTATAAATCATTAACCAAGATTATCTTTCAAGCTACGAATATAATATGAAAATTTTGAAAAAGTTACAATTGCAATTTTTTTTTCAGTCTACGTTGTATGGTAATATATCTGCCTAGTCTTTTCCCAACTATGTTGGGGTCAGCTTCCAGTCTAACCAGATGCGGATGAATACTACTGCCTGAATAGTATTTTACACGGAGCGACATCAGACCTCCGCAACCCAGTTACTGGACAATGCCGATACTCAGACTTTTGGGCATCTGACTATCACTACGAATGAGAATGATTTTTTTAAATAATTTGTCTGATATTTTGGTTTTTATGTTTAACAAACTTCAAACAAGGAAAATAGGTTTCTGTGGTATCAAACACGCGTCAATGGGTTACAAAAGCATAAACAATACAATATTTTTGCAGCATGTTAAACCAGAAACGTCATTGCTGACGTGACATAATTATTGACATAATTGACAACACTTTGTTTATTTAGTTTGTTAAATTATATTTATAAAATTTTAAAAAGCCGGATTATAACATTCGTAATTTAAAAACGTAATAATTATCTTTGGTCTCCATAGATCCCACAATGCGGTAATTAATTTATAATATATACTCTTTGATTAATTATATTCCTAATTTAAAGTATACAGTCTGGAACTAAGAAAGTTATAAATAATCAAAATTAAAATTAGAAATACGTTAACTAGTAGGTATTCTACGGCCGATTCAAAAATGCTTAGACGAAAATTTAAATAAAAATGTAAAACTAGGACTCAAATTAAAACTTTCTTGCAATAAAATTAAAGGAATTTGAAAAAGGAAATCCGTATCGAGATAAGAGAAATACTTTAATAATGTTACATGTAAAAGTGGACGACAGCCTCGCGCCGCGCCGGCTATAAAATGCAGGCGTGGCTTCTACATCGTAAACCCACGGCGGGAAAGCCCAGGCTAAGATTTTAGCCAACCACCAGATAAACGGCTTATAGATTTTGGAAGTGAAACGTTTTTGAATTTCATATTATTTGTACCAACTTTGACTTCATTGAAAAAACGCCGACGATGTAGAGGCTATTGATTTTCTTTTTTATTCTATTGGTTTTTCAACGACCTAAAAAGGGACACGACTAATTATTTGTTTTCGGAAATTTTGCTGTTATGGACCTCGCATATATGAAATGGAGATCTAAATATATCATAGACCATTTAACAATCTAGGTTATATAAATGAAAAATTGAACACAAACAAATTAAACATTATCTATCCAACAGAAAGTTGAGCAACTTTCCATTAACATCCAGAAGTTATAACGATACCATGTTGAAGGCTACCATTGATTTACGAGCTCTTAAATGGTGCTAAACAAAATGTATGACTAACTATAAGCATTATCATATAAACGAGGATGTTTTTAGTATAGTGCATGTTATGAAACAGAGAAGCTCTTGATATACGTAATGTGAGGATTTGAGTCATTGTTAAGGGTTTCCCCTTAGGCAGTCACGACGAACAATTCTTGAATGAGTTTTAATTTTATACTCTGTTTGAGAAAAAAGTTTGTGGACAAAGTTTGTGGTTCTTTGACACTATGATATAAGAACACTTTTTAACAAAAATAAAACCGACTTCAAATTGTCTTTCTCCGAAGTTCTTTATCAGATCTTCACCAAATTTAAATGGGACCACTTCGAAAGAATACTTTTTCAAACAAAAAAAAAATCATTAAAATCGGTTCACAATTAGCAAAGATATCGCGGAAAAAACATACAAAAAAATACATACAGTCGAATTGAGAACCTCCTTCTTTTTTTGGAAGTCGGTTAAAAAAAAACAATCAAAACTGGACGGCTATAAGTCTATGAACTATTCAGTAATATTGGTTCTACCAAATCACAAGTAAATTGCTGAAAGCTGAAAGAGTTCCTGAAATAAATTTAATACCTATTAACATAACATAACATCACACCTGTATTCCCCGAAGGGTTGGCCAGAGGTGTATACACCCTCATTTCGCCTTTTAAGGTACCATGTAATAGAGGGCGAGCCTATTGCCATCATCCGGGCACAAATCAAAACTCCTGGCTGCTACTTAGGAATTCCTCACGGAAAAACCCAATAACACTTTGCCCGACTTAAGGGTTCGAATCCACGACCTGCCGATCAGCAGTTGCACTTGCCACCACTAGAACAACGAGGTACCTAGGTTTAATATTGTCCTAAAAATTAATATTTTTTACATAAACAATATTACAGTTTGAACTGTTGTAGAACTTGTACAAAGAAACTGACAACCTATACACTGAAAAAACACCTTCCTAATTTTTTCGGCCTTTCATTTTTTTCTAAATTATGAAACACACTTTCAGTAAACATATTTCTGCTAACACTATGACATACTGCCTCGTTGGTCTAGTGGTGGTAAGCGCGACTGCTGATCGTGAGGTTCTGGTTTCGATCCCAAGGTCGGGCAAAGTGTAATTGGGTTTTCCGTGTGATATTCCTCAGTAGCAGCCTGGAGTTTGGATTTGTGCCTGGTTGATAGCAATAGGCTCGCCACTTATTACATGGGACTTAAACATAACGGCGTAATGAGGGTGTAACTATACACCTCTGCTCAACCCTGCGGGGAATGCAGCTGTGATGTTATAATGTTATGTTACTATGACGTATACCCAAAAACATTGACATTCAACATCACCAATGACTCATACAACTTTATCAAACGTAGACTTGCGAAAGTAAACCAATTCTGTTTACGTCAGCGCTTGCGAAAGTTCCCGAGTACGAGACAACTGACTCAGAGCTTTCCTTGAATCTACCATTCATTGATGCGAAATCGTTGTTATGTCAAGATCTGTGACCCGAAATAAGATACAGGACCTTGAAATAGTGATTGTGTCGTGACGCAGAGGACTGACGCTGCGTTTTAAGCGGTTTCCAACAAGTGTTGCGCTTGCGCATATTTCACGCGTTTCAGTTGGGTAATGCTATTGGATCTACGGTTTAAACTCATTTATTTCTAAAGATTAAAAATCATTTGTACAGAAATAAATACTAAATATTCAATATAGAAAAAAAACATTGTGTTAAGGAGTAGCGCGTAAAGGTAGCTAGATGTTCAGTTCTGCCTAGCCTTTTCCCAACTATGTTGGGGTCAGCTTCCAGTCTAACCAGATGCGGCTGAATACCAGTATTTTACACGAAGCGACTGCCATCAGACCTCTGCAACCCAGTAACTGGGCAATGCCGATATCCTCTTAGACCGGTTGTCAGACTTTCGGGCTTCCGACTTCCCGTAACGACTGTCATAGGTATTCGTATGACACCCGGGACCGACTATTTAACGTAGGTACTCTCCGAGGCACGGATGAGTCTCGATGTGTAACGAAAGGTCGCTTATCCACAGACTGACCGCGGCAAGCGTAGCTTAACCTCGCAAATCGTATGATCCGTGCGGTTGGTAATAAGCCACGAGCCCCTCGCATGATGGTAGCTAGATATCACAGAATAATTATTCTGTGTAGGCATTATAATATATTATTTATTTATCGCCGTGCGGCGTGTTACCGCAGCCACTGTGCGGTGGTTCAATGTTTTGCTTGACATGCAAAGACTTGTTCATCTAGACACTTTTTTTTTTTTTTTCTCACATGGGGAAATCCTCATGGACTATCCCCCGTCTGGGGAAGACAGGGGGGTGTGCCAGACTCTTACTGGCTAAAACCCCACGGTGTCCCTCCTTCTGACCTAAGGCCGGGGTCACGGGATTCGCTGTTGCATGCACCGCGACCCCGGCAGGTCTCGGTCCACCAGCTTCTTCTGGTGGACCTCTCCTGTGGTGGGGCAGTTGCTCCCCTGCCCCACATCCATCCGAGAGGCGCGCGCAGGACATGACGCGCCATCCTCCCTGGGCCCGTTACTGGTCGGGCGACGGGTTCCCCAACCCGCCGCCCGCAGGCCACTCACTAGGGTGGATCTAGACACTACCTCAGCCTATCGCAATGTCAGTTTAACTTTACCTACCAAGTAGTTTCCTTCTCAATTCTTCTAATCGTAACTGATAAGAAAAAACCAACTTCTCACACATTCAACGGGCAATGATAATATAATTTTTGTTTAGACTTGATAATGCCCAAGGCCACTATGAAGGGCATTTCCAAAGTCAAGTCCCAGGGAGGCGTGTCCCAGGCAGCTCCTTGGGACCAGCCAAGCGTTATTGCTCGATTTTTCGCTCCATTCTGGAGGAGTCACAGAGCCAAGATAGACTTATAAAAAAATAGTTAATCAAGCTTTAGTGATTGTACTTTGCAAAAAATGAACAACGACGCCTTATGGTTTCGTAGTCATTTAGTGATAGCGGCCCGTCCCGGCTTCGCACGGGTGGACATTTTCCCCGTTATTGCAACATTTTTCATGTATGCTCCGCTCCTATTGGTCGTAGCGTGATGTTATATAGCCTATAACCTTCCTCGATAAATGGACTATCCAACACAAATAAGAATTTTTCAATTCCAACCAGTAGTTCTTGAGATTAGCGCGTTCAAACAATCAAACAAACTCTTCAGCTTTATAATATTAGTATAGATATCTAGTAATAGTATCGATAGTAAATACTTAATCCGATCAACATAAGTACTTATAAAACTTGACTATAGGGCACTATCGTAACATCACGCCTGTGTTCCCCTAAGGGTTGGGCAGAAGTGTATAGTAACACCCTCATTTCGCCGTCATGTTATAAGTCCCATGTAATAGAGAGCGAGTCTATTTCCATCAACTGGGCACAGATCCAAACTACCTGCTACTACTGAAGAATTCCACACGGAAAAACCCAATAACTGCCTCGTTGGTCTAGTGGTGGCAAGAGCGACTGCTGATCGTGAAGTCCTTCGTTCGATCCCCAGGTCGGGCACTATCCTTTCAAGATAACTATTAGATAGTTATTATCATATAATACCGCGCCATGAGGGGGAGCCAGTCTAGGTCTAATAACACCTCTATGACACAGAATTCTGCAAGTAATACCTCCGCTACACTTGAATCATGAAATAGCTATACAATTTTAGTCGGAAAGGGGGTACTAAGCCGAAAGGGTGATAGAGTACCTATAATAAGGGATAACTTTTTTTTCTACAACTTTCCCCAAAAGTCGATAGTTTAAGACAAATAGCTTTTCAAAGATTTCGTAGAAAATTGCTAAAATCTATCTGTCCATAGCTATGATCAGCTGTGTTTACTATTTAGGCCATATTTGGGGTCACGGATTAAAAATTTAATTTTCTGTATTCATAACTAAAGCAGAAATGTTTTTTTTTTGTAAAAACTAAAATAAATATCTTTTTGCATGCAAATAAAAATAATCGAATTTTGAAATTATAACACTTGCTTTAAAATAGTCATCAGTACTTTAAGTGGCCCGCGGCTTAGTACCCCCTTTCCGACTAACCTTGTTTAAAGCAGAAAATAAAATCAAATCCAACTTCATGAATATATTCTTCAGAATTCAAGTATATATTTTGCTGAATTCAGTATAGATACCTACCTAGTATGCATCCATCCATCTCGTTAGATGCACATTTCGGCTGTTGCTACCGCAGGTCACCGACCCGCCTCCATCCAGCGCCAATACGAGTCGTTAACGTTTCTGCATTGTCTATGGACTCTGAGGAAGTGGTCAGCGAAATATCAGGGGTCAGTGACCTGTAACGCATGATACCGATAATGATAGGACGCGTTGATAAGATACGCAATAATATTGTTAATGTATTTAAACAGTTTTTTTTATTTTTTTTATTTGTTACTAGGCCTGCGTTTGGCCGACATCTGGCCTGATGTTAAGCGATGATGCGGTCTACGATGGAGCACGCTTGCCCAAAGAAACCGATTCACTTGTGACTGAAAGCAAACATAATTATTAAATTTCTCGGTTTTTTAATGTTTTTTCTTATTTTATAAATAGGTAGGTACAATTTATGTAAGTACATATCGTCACCGGAAAGCCAATACTACTTAAGCGCCATTTTTGGCCAAAATGAGTTACATATACCATTGTATCGGGTTTAAAAAATGCAATCCAACGATATATATAACTCATTTTGGCCAAAAATGGCGCTTAAGTAGTATTGGCTTTCCGGTGACGATTTTAAACATATTGAAGCGTAACAAAAGGGTTTTGTATTTCTATTAAACGATTAATCGATATAAAAATTGCTGTGCACATTATACTATTCAAATATTTCGATTATTTGTATGCAATTTATATAGTAATCGTAAGTTTTATCGTACGAGCCATCTCACGATCTCGCCGTCGACAGATTGGAAGGTGTATGACTCTTTAGTCACAGGCGATAGGTTATCAACCTATCACTTCCTATGTAGTGCCGAATTTAAACCCCGAACGATCTATGAGAAGTTGAAACAAAAATTGAAGAAAGTAACATTTTTATATGTTTTAAAAAATAATGGCTAACGGCAAGAAATATTCCATCCCTTGTTTTCCCGTAGTAAAAGGCGACTAACAACCGATTCCAATAACATACGGAGCGTTATTAGTTAAAATTGAGACTGTTGTATCTTTACCAATAATGAAGCAAAGACCTCATAACATTGCAAAGTAGACCCTCCCATATGAAAGTAGGTAGTAACACAGGTAAAATCAGCTTACGAGTCTATTTATATACCCAGCAATAAAAAATGGTAGCATTGGTGAGGAAAACGATTGGTTTTTGTTTATAGGAATCCGGGATAAGAGATTATGTCAAGAGGATGGACAGCACAGCATCCTTCTGTGGGATACTTTGGTGCCTTGGTACCCTGTGGCCTGCGGGCGGCGGGTTAGGGGACCCTTCGTCCGACCAGTAACAGGCCCGGGAGGACGTCCCGCCGTGTTCCGCACGCGCCTCTCAGAAGGAAGTAGGGCAAAGGAACAATGGCCCCATTATTGGAGAGGTCCACCAGAAGAAGCTGGTGGATCGAGACCTGCCGGGGTTGCGGTGCATGCAATAGCGAATCCCGTGACCCCGGCCTTAGGTCAGAAGGAGGAACACTGTTGGTTTTTAGCCGGTAAGAGTCCGGCAGACCCCCTCGTCTTCCCCGGGCGAGGGACATCCATGAGGATTTTCCAACGATAAAAAAAAGAAATACCTTGGTCACTAATGCTTACTTTGTTCTCTAGATGATGTCATAAAAAGTTACTAAAGGATCAAGTCAGCAGCATCCTCCTGCAAGCCAATAACAAGAGACCGATCACCAAACGTGAAGATTAAGGAACTAAACGCACTTATCAACATTTATTCGCATTGCACTCATAGAAAATAGATTTTTTTGGATGAACATTCGTACGCGTGCATTCACCTTTCAGCTTGCGCATGCGTTAGCAAGCTTATGAATGCTGTAGAATGCTTTCGTAGCTGAAGGCACCCAATTTTGCAGTAAAGTGTCTGTCTAACCTTATACGAAATTGTTCTGTTCTGCCTAGCCTTTTCCCAATTATGTTGGGGTCAGCTTCCAGTTTAACCAGATGCGGCTGAATACCAGTGTTTCACACGGAGCGACTGCCATCAGATCTCCGCAACCCAGTTACTGGGCAATGCCGATATCCTAAGGTTAGACCGGTTGTCAGACTTTCGGGCTTCTGACTTCCCGTAACGACTATCATTGATATTCGTATGACACCCGGGACCGACTGTTTAACGTGCTCTTCAAAGCACGGAGGGGTCTCGATGTGTAACGAACGGTCGCCCATCCACAGACTGACCGTGACAAGCGCAGCTTAACCTTGCAAATCGTATGATCCGCGCGGTTGTTAATTAGCCACGAGCCCCTGTGATTAATGTGACTAGTCCCTAAGCCAATATCCATAGTGATATTTTATTTAAGCTGTCAAAAAAATGGCCCTAATGTTCACTAGTGGACGTTTACAGGCCGAAATGAAAATATTCCTAAAAGAAAAAAAGTTGCAGTCATGTTTCGCAGAATAGCAAAGGATTTTACTTTTATAGTAGGTAGCGCGTCCAAACGTACGATTTTCAGCGGGTAATGACCCTCGTATGTGCGATCGGAAGTAGCATGATTCACGATTGATAGTTCGATCTATCGGTGTAGTATTTTATTTTACTATTGGGTAAACTGGTATTTGTTATAAAGAAATACCAACGTACGATGTTACGAAATAATATTAGCTGGTACACATAAACCTGTTTATAGGTCTTCAATGGGGGCTGAAAAACGGCCACTTCTGGGCATGTCGTGGGCTTCCTGGGTTGTTGAGCTCCCTAAAATAAGGTTTGAGCTCCGCGATGATTGATGCAGATGTGCCGTCAGTTAGGACAGGTCAACTCGAACCTGCTATGGCACTTTCCTCAAAAGGCCATTCCAAACGTTGCCCTACATCGTTTCACTCGCATTGTTCGTGTACTACAATGTCTGGACTTTAAAAGAGACTTTGACCTCTGAGTTTGTTTCGGCTTTTCTTCTCAGAGCTAGTCAGATAGGAAATGCCGGCGCCATCTAGTCTTAAAAAAAAAACATTACATTGACTTATAAAAGTGTCTGTAACAGATTTATTTGGAGAAATAAAAATCATTTATCATTTAATCATTTATCTTCTCCCGAAGATCGCTACATCATCATCTTCCTGCCCTGGTCCCAAGTTACTTGGGGTCGGCGTAATATGTTTTTCTCTTCCACTCTTCCCCGTCAGCCGTCTCGTTATCATTTACTCCCTTATCTTTCATATCCTCCCTCTCCCCCTCCATCCATCAACATTCATATTCATCACTCTTTTAGTCACATGTGTTTCATCCTTCCTCATCACATGCCCATATCAAGATAAATGCTTTCCTTTCAACTTTTCTGTCACTGGTGCCACTTTCAAACTCCCTCTAATATACAATATATAGCGCTACAACGTTAAGATATTCCAGGAAGATCATGCATTCGTTTTTTAATAGTGGTGAATATTACAATTTAGTTTCATATTTATTTCATATTCGTTTATAAATCTAGCAATGTTAGTAAAATTATTTTGCCCGTATTCTTGCTAAAGACGCTATGGTTTATTGTACGGCGTTGCTGATTGCCAGCCTGGGCCGTAGACCCCAGACAAAGTGACACTAATATATGTAATTATCAGCAATCTACCTAGAAGAAATCAATCTAATACATTGTCGATTTTACAGTTATTTAGATTTTACGCTTTTACAGTATAACATACAAAGTTACTTTGTCTAGAGATGCAATTGCTTTACAAAAGCGTAGAAAAAACGGAAGAAGAGATAAGCAAAAGATTTCTGTCGTGGGCTTCATTCCACACGTTCCGTGTTGTTTTTTTTTTAATATACAACATTGCCCCACACTAGGATTTCTCCTGTATCGTGGGTGCGTTTACAGACACAAATCTTCACATGCACGAACACCCAGACCCGGAACAACAATTTGTAGGCCATACAAATATTTGATCCGTGCGGGAATCGATCGAATCCATAGCGCAGAAGCCGATCGCTCAACCACTGCACCAAACGTGTCGTCAATTAATTATTCTAGGTAATTTTGTAAGGTGACAAGACCCCCGCTCTTAGGGTACATACCCATACTACGTGACCCGTTCAGGGGGGGAAGGGGGTCTTCAAAATACCACGCTTGGTCACAGGGGCACTGGGTCATATACTACGGATGGTCACCGAGAGAGGGAGGGGGGTAAAAAATGGACAAAAATGGGTCACGTAGTATGGGTACGTTCCCTTAGGGGCTGCCTTGCGGTTGTTTTCGTATCCAACATTACGTCCGGCATTACATCTCCATCGCATCAAAATTGTACTGGTGTTACCTACAATTCGTCCATTTAAATGGTCCGTGTATAAAACCACAAATAGATAATAATTTGACTGAAAGTTGTCCAGTGACGCATGGGCAGCATGTATTATTTATTATATTCGTACAGCCGGCGCGGGCGCAGCGGAAGAAACCACAATTACATGTCTCGGATATTGATTTATGTTTAGGATATTATGTGAAGCTTGTTTGGTTGTTTATGAAAGTTAAGGAGTATTTTTTTTAGAGTAGTCAACTAGCGATGTGATCTACATAACAATATCTTTATGTTGTTTATCCTTCAAGGGATCTCCTCCCAGCATTATCACTTAGGTACATTATTTATGTGATTTTATACAGTAAAGTAAAACTAAAAAAAATGTAGAAGTTTAATGCTCAAGGCTAAGCAATTTCAACTTTCTACAAGGTTAGTCGGAAAGGGGGTACTAAGCCGCGAGCCACCTAAAGTATCACTGATGACTATTTTAAAGCAAGTGTTAAAATTTCAAAATTCGATAATTTTTATTTGCATGCAAAAAGATTTTAATTTTAGTTTATCAAAAAAAAATCATACCTGTCTTAGTTATGAATTCAGAAAATTAATTTTCTAATCCGTGACCCCAAATATGCCCTAAATTGTAAAAACAGCTGATCATAGCTATGGACAGATAGATTTTAGCATATTTTTTACGAAATCTTTGAAAAGCTATTTCTCTTAAACTATCGAGTTTTGGGGAAAGTTGTAGAACAAAAGTTATCCCTTATTATGGGTACTTTAACACACTTTCGGCTTAGTACCCCCTTTCCGACTAACCTTGTATACAAAGACAAGAAAAATAATAATGCCTACTTAAAAGAATTAGGATAATTCCAACCTGAAAATGACTATGTGAAAATCCTGCCAATGACATCAACGCGGTATCTGGTGCAATGCTGTCGGAGGTAGCATGTAAGTACTGTGCAGTCCAGACCACGGAAGACTGCATAGCTTGGAGACGCATCGTATGTGCTCGCGATCCTCAACAGTAAGGGGACGATGAAGAAGAAGAAAAAAAGTAAACTAATGTTTGATTCCTATAATTTACGGAGCGTTATTGGTTAAAATTGAGACTTGTATCTTCACCAATAATGAAGCAAAGACCTCATGGCTTTGCGTAGTTGACCCTCCCATATGGAAGTAGCTATCACAAGTAAAATTACCTTAAGAATCTATTTATATGCCTAGTTTGGTAATAAAAAAATAGTACCGTTGGTAAGCAAAACGATTCGTTTTTGTTTATAGGAAACGGGCATAAAACAACATTAAAATGAATGAAATCATTATGCGTCATTGTATAATACAACATAAGTTACATAACTGGATTAATTGTTGTACCTATGTTTTATGATTCACCCACGTTTTACGACTTTTTATGACTAATCTAAAGGAAAGGAGGGGTGAGAATCAACCACCAGGATATCTTATAAAAATAAGGAAAACATGGAATTATTAATAATCAGTTTACTTCTAATTATTTGTGTGTCATATCATATTTATTGAAATAGATTATCAAGTAATTAAAATGTTCATTAAAGTAACATAAATAAAACCGACTTCAAAAATCCGTAATAAGAAATAAAATAATTACCATATTACAAATTAACAGTTTCAGAAGTAGGTGCTAATCCACGCTGAACCAAATTGAAAGCACCGACTTCTGAAACTGTTAATTTGTAATATGCTAATTATTTTATTCCTTTTACGGTTTTTTGAAGTCGGTTATATTTTTGTTAAAAAGTTTTTTATTTCATTTTAGTGGTCTTAATAAAAACATGGTTGGACCTGCTATAGACGCTGCTCGTAACATAATAACATCATCACATTATGCGTAATGTTCGCCATTGAGGAGTTCCATTGTCTATCTCCGAAGTCCGTCATCAGATCTTCACCAAATTTAAATGAGACCAACTTTGGAGTATACCCTATCTATTAAAAAATAATCATCAAAATCGATTCATAAACTACAAAGTTATCCGCGAACACACATAAAAAATATTTATATAATATACAGTCGAATTGAGAAACCTCCTCCTTTTTTTGAGGTCGGTTAAAAAAGGAAGGGAGGCTTGCCTTACAGTGGGAAAAATACCCCACAGGTGTCCCCAGGGTGGTGCAAAATGAATAACGAAGGCCTTAGACGGCGGCTCTCAAATAACGTGACCAGTGACCCCTGTGGACTAACAACTACATAATTGTGACTTACCATCACGTCTATCTATATATTCCCCGAAGGGTTGGGCAGAGGTGTATAGTAACACCCTAATTTCGCCGTTATGTTTAAGTCTCATGTAATAGGGGGTGACAATTCCCCCATGCCATAATTGTACCATACATACATATACTCACGCCTTTTTCCCATGGGGTAGGCAGAAACTACAGAACGCCATATGCTACGACCTTACTCCTTTCGTTTCGTCCACATTCATACATGTACACCGGTTGCGGGTTATTGTACCATACGATTAAATAAATAATTTATGGCGATCTATGGGTGGGGTAGGTTTAAACGATTGATAGATTAGCTAAAAAATCCCAATTGGCAGTGTCCCTGCATATAATTACATCTCTTTTCAACACACCACCCCCACTTAATTCAAAATCGATGTTTGCAGTGGAGGTCAATGACCTTGCGCGAGCGCATCCACACTTTTGGCTAGCTCTCATACATTACGTGACGGAATTTTTTAAATTGCCTCCCGTTCTCACTTTGGTCTATATAAACTAGTGTGAAAGAGATGGGCAATCACTATTTAATATGTAAAATACGTTGAGATTAAAAATTGATTTTTCACAATGGCGAGGTTGTTACCGGGCGAGATTTCATGGACCGGATGTGATGATCATCAATCAATCACAGTTTATGACGTGGAGTTTATGGCAATTTACCCATGGCGGCTCATTAAAAAGGTCAAAAGGAGTGTCACGTTCAGTAGTGGACGTATACAGGCAGAAATAATAATAATTGTAATTGAGATCTGGAAATGATATGTCATGAATGGCTTCAGATTGCATTGGATCAGCTGGATTTAAAAAAAACTCGTGTAGGTGAAAAAAAAACGGGGTCAAGGTTCGATATTTTCAAAAATTTTAATATTCTTTGTTATGTAAATGGTTTTCTTAGGTGATTCAAAACGTCAACTTGTAGGCATGGCCTGTAGGAAGTTGACTTCTACGAGCTAATAAAACATATTCAACAGTCAATATAATTTCTTTACGTATAACAATAAAAAGTCGCCTTTTATCAATTAAAGTCTAAAATCGCACATACCTTATAGCATTATAAAAATACTAATTCCGGTTTAATCGCGTAGAAAATTTATAAGGCAGAAAAATACCTTATTTATCCCGACGTTTCGACCGAATTTCACCGGCCGTGGTCACGGGTAGACTACCCGGATAATAGATTAGACCCGAATTAGTATTTTTATAATGTGTACAAATCGCGAAAGTTTGAAAACATTTACCTTATAGCAACTAATCAAAGTCCCAACTATTTATCACAACGAAGCTTATCATGGCGATGGCAGAAACTTAAAAAAAAAACACAAAAAAAACAGCGAAAAACGCGCCAAATCTCGCTGTTCTAAAAAAAATATTCAAATAAATGCCGCACGCTTACGCAACGGATCATTTCGAAGTCAATAATGTCATAATTTACTTGTATTAAACCGAAATGCCCGTTCCTTGAACCATGTTGGTATTCAGGAGTCGTTCCCTACTTACCAATGGTAATGATTGCTTAAGACTTCAACATATACCTACATTTTATATGTCGCCAAAGCGTGTATGCTTTTGGCTTTTCGCGAAACGTCTCGAGAGTGTTATTATTGTGATTCCATGCAGTATTTTATTTACAATATTATTGGCTAATAATCTCGTATCCTTACGGGTGTCATAAGAATACCTATGACAGTCGGTACGGGAAGTCAGAAGTCCGAAAGTCTGACTAGTGGTCTAATCTTGGGATATCGGCATTGCTCTGTAACTAGGCTGTGGAGGTCTGAAGGCAGACGTTCCGTGTAAAATACTGGTATTCAGCCGCATCTGGTTAGACTGAAAGCTGACCCTAACTTAGTTGGGAAAAGGCTAGGCAGAACCCAATCTCGTATCCTTAATTTGAGGTGGACTGAATGCGGCGGGTTCGGAAGCCATGTTTTCTGATGCAATTTGACAACGCCTATGTCCATCAGTAGATTGTGATTATAATAAAAAATAATAGAATCAGTCAAGATTAAGTCGTTACGGGTAGGCCG
The DNA here is from genome assembly GCA_910594945.2 of Amphipyra berbera. Classification (NCBI taxonomy): domain Eukaryota; kingdom Metazoa; phylum Arthropoda; class Insecta; order Lepidoptera; family Noctuidae; genus Amphipyra; species Amphipyra berbera. The sequence goes on along the minus strand of OU343144.1, from coordinate 5,605,567 downwards.
AAGCCCGAAAGTCTGACAAGTGGTCTAATCTTGGGATATCGGCATTGCTCTGTAACTGGGTTGTGGAGATCTGATGCCAGTCGCTCCGTGTAAAATACTGGTATTCAGCCGCATCTGGTTAGACTGGAAGCTGACCCCAACATAATTGGGAAATGGCTAGGAGGAAGAAGAAGAATCACTCAAGACGTTTTACCTAATATTAGTTAGGGTTGCAAAATCTCTAATATTAGTATTTATTTAATAGCAAGTATACCTACTATTAAATTGAAAAAATTGGAGTCTAACTAGAAAATGTATTAACTATAATCTTATAAGAACATCATAAGCATTTCTTACGAGTATATACCAATACTAACTAACTCTTTTAATTCTTGAGATCATCACTGATTTTTTTCATTAGATTACCCGTGTATATTCTTTACATACCTATAATATATTAAAGATTAATTATTATGTTCAGGTGGACTTTCAAAATTACATGTACTAAATGCTAAAAACTTGAGCCACGGAACATAGCTTTAATATACATTTTTTTTGTGATTAACGAGGTGGTAATTAGTAATATTATCTACTTATCTACATAAAAATAATTAGGTGTTTTTATAAATAACTAATTTTATTTCAATTGTGTGCTACGGTTTTTCGTAGACGAAATAACATAGTGTTCTTTATATTTTGTCTCTTTCATAAATAATATTTCTCCAGTTAGAGACTTCATGTTTTTGTATGAGAAACTAGCTGCCCGGACAGACTTCGTTCTGTCAAAAGTTATTGGCCTGTTGTGGGAAAAGAAAAGTAAAGTGTTGTTTTTACTATTTTCCACGCAATTTTTATGTTTTTTCTCTCCATAAAAACCTTCCTTATGCCTTGAGGAATATATAAAAAAAAATTGCCGAATTGTTCGAGCCGTTCACAAGTTTTGCGCTTAGCAACACATTTGGCGATTAATTTTTATTTATATAGATTAATAAGTTCCCGACAGCCAATTATAATTTCAGATTCACGAAAATATTACCATTAATCCCTAGTGAATAACATATTTATTGGTTTTGTTAAAGCTTTATTTTCATATTTTATACACAAATTTTGCTTAGCTATCACGCGTATTATCCCCAAGGAGTTAGGTAGAAGTAAGTCATTAGGTAATTAGGCCAATCAATCCATTAGCCCATAAACGTCCAGTGCTAAATGGGGTTATTGGTAACAGAATAATTGCGAACAAAAATCATTGGAATTGTCAGTTCGTACTTTTGATTGCAAAATTAGCGCGAAATTGGTATATTGAGTGTTTAGTAATCAATATAAATTGAAATTATGGTTTGCGTAGGGTAACTATGTATTACACAACATAACATCACGCCTTGTATTCCCCAAAGGGTTCGGCAGAGGTGTTTTTAGTACACCCTCGTTTCGCCAGTTATGTTTAAGTCCCGTGTAATAGGGGGCGAGCCTATTGCCATTAACCGGGCACAAATACAGACTCCGGGCTGCTACTGAGAAATTCCTAATGGAAAAACCCAATAAAACTTTGCCCGACCTGGGGATCGAACCCAGGACCCCATGCTCAGCAGTCGCGCTTGCGATTACTAAACCAACAAGGCATGTATGTATTATTTCTTAGCATTTTTTTATCAGTATTGGATTGAGATCTGAGGTATTTTCAAGAATAACAAATAGGTAAGTATGACTTTATTCGCGACACTATTGGCAGATGGATTGTCTTTTTATGAGTAGTATTAAAAACTCCGAAAAATAAATAAAAAATGAGCTACTTCAATAAATTATTATTACTCTGTTATTTACTAAGTTTCGGAAATCTTATTGTGCTACCTTCTAACCTTACCTAACCATGTCGGATCCGCCCCAGAATCGTTACTAGTCAAATGAATATTTGTAATTTGAATATTTGTTGTTGTTTGGTGAAATTACCGAATACCTCAAAAATGTCACTTGTTGGTGATTAGGTGTTTTCGGAAAGTCAGTATTTTATTCGGAAGTTTAGTTTACATATTATTTTGAATTAAAGTTTTTAATTCATAAGATCATAATTTGAATGAGGTCTGGTTTGTTTATTTGCTAAATAAATAAAATAAAATAATCTTTATTTCGGACTAGCTGCCCGGACAGACTTCGTTCTCTCAAAAGTTATTGGCCTGTAGTGGGAAAAGTAAAGTGTTGTTTTTACTATTTTCCACGCATTTTTTTATGTTTTGCTCTCCATAAGAACCTTCCTTATGCGTTAATGAATATATATTAAAAAAAATCCGAATTGGTCGAACCGTTCTCAAGTTTTGCGCTTAGCAACACATTTGGCGATTGATTTTTATTTATATAGATAGATAAGCAACATCCAGGGTTAGTTAACAAAAAGATAACTTATACCTATGTTAATAAACTTATAATCTACTTAGTAACAAGGCTGCTGTTCGAAATACATCTTCGAACAACATCACCTAACAAAGGAGAATCTTACCTCCCTACTATGGCCTTTAGGATGGAGTTGGAGCTCTCCCGCACTATGCAGAGCAAAGAGGCAGATTTATGTCTGACGATGGCATGGAAGCCATTGACGTGTGCTTGTGCAAACATACCTGATGCACTGCAGAAACGGGACAGCCTCATCAACATCCTGAACCCATTATTATACTGGACCCGTAATATGGTTAGTATTATTGTTCAATATTATGTTTATTTTTTGGCAACATATTTTAATGCAGCTTAGGTAATATTATAGCTTATCACAGCTCGCTGCAATTTAATTTCTTTTTCGGAACCATTAATATTTCCCCTTTTTTATTAGTAAATAGATGGGTATAGAACGTTTAAAGGGATAGGTTATTCTGTGCTAGGATCATTTAATTTGATTTTACTTGCATTAACACAAACTGTCTTGGAATTTTAATTATCATCAAGATGAATTTGATTTTGGATTTTGTTTGAATTTTGAGATTTTGTTTGAATTCCAGGATGAGCCAAGGCTCATCCTGGAATTCAAACAAAATCTGGTTCCAATACACCAATATGGCTTACACAGAGACATTTTTTGTTGTCAATTCCCCTGTTATGATATAACGCTCCCAGCTACTTTAAATAAAGGATAATGATATTCAAAATTCAAAAGAATTTTCAGAAATAGCCACTGTCAAAATTTCATGCAATAAAAGTTTCCCAAGTTTGTGTTGTTTTACGAAAAAATCGACAAAAACTTTTTTTCTACCGTGAGCGCCGTTTGTACCACTGTTCAATAGCGGTGTTTGTTTGACATACCGTTGACACAGTGGGCCCGCAGCATCGTAAATTAAACAAAAATATAATGAACGGGAACGTTTGTAAAACTGTACTTGGGTTAAATTTTTTTTGGTGACAGGTCCATTGGTTTGATGACGTTGCAGTTGTTGGTCAAATGTTGGCGGTAAAGGGCATGTTGGACGATTCCCAACTTTATTCCCTTGTAATAAGAGTACTTACACACATAAATAATAATGTATTTAGAATGATGTATTGTAGAACATTTGTCATTTGGTCAACTCAACAGGCCAGTCCGTCCGGCTTTGTTGTCACGTAGTGTGACAGTATTTTAGTTGCAAACAAGCCTAAGTTGCGATGTGGTGAGTCACCGTACTATATTTTTAATACGACTAACTAAGGCTATATAAGACATCATTAAACATTAAAACAATAAATACATAACGCCAGTTAAAATAATTTTAACAAAATTTTCCTTCCGTTCCCTTCCTTCTTTTAAATTTAAAAAATAATCTCGAAACAATGTGTTTTTGTGTATTGAATACTTCTAATTATTTTTATCTACCCTACATTGTTTGGTTGTTTGGCTTACACATTTGAAAGCTGCGGTTACAAATGTTCATCAAATTCAAAACCTATAATCGTTTTCCCTAACGAATATAATGAGATCTGAATAAAGTCAACCAGTGAGCCGAGTGAAGCGACAATTATTTATTATTAGGCATTATCTCTCTTTTTGGGAGAGCAGAGACGCATATGTCCCACAATAAACTGCAATACCTACCTGTTCAGTATAAAAACCCGACGAAGTTTATAAAATTAACTAGCGGCCCATCCCAGGTTCGCACGAGTGGACATTTTTCCAGTTTTTGCAACATTTTTCATTTATGCTCCGCTCCTATTGGTCGTAGCGTGATGTTATATAGCCTATAACCTTCCTCGATAAATCGACAATCCAAAACAAAAATAATTTTTCAATTCCAAACAGTAGTTCCTGAGATTAGCGCGTTAAAAAAACAAACAAACAAACTCTTCAGCTTTATAATATTAGTATAGATATAGGTTCAGGCCTAATAGCTTCAATTATATGACTCCAATTCCAATATCAAAAAAGAATCGTTTTACTTATACCAATGCTAGTTGTACCAATGTCCGTAATGCACTACGCTATAAAAAATACGCTTCGTTTTTCAGTCGTAGTCCTAATCAATTACAGCCAGTAGGTACTGGAAACATTCGAAGGCTTTCGAACAATCTTCTAACTAATTAAGACATTTTTTTTAATTTCTTTCATCATCATCATCATCATCAGCCTTTAATGTTCCCACTGCTGGGACACAGGTCTCCTCTCTGTGAGAGGGAATGGGCCGTAATCCACCACGCGGGCCCAGTGCGGGTTGGTAGATGTCACATGTCTTCGAATTTTTGGTTCTAGGACATGCCGGTTTCCTCACGATGTTTTCCTTCACCGTTTTGAGAGCAGTGGTGATGAAATAAATTACACAAAGCAATGCGCCTGGCTGGGTTCGAACCCACGACATACAACTCGTAAGTCGGGGCCGTGCCACCACTGCTCTATTTCTTTATTCAACGAAAAATTACACAAAATATTACAAAACATTCTGCCAAACTGCAAAGCAGTTTGTCGTTTGGTTCGTGTTATCTCAAAACACAGTAGCGCAAACGGTAAATGACAATGAATTGGACCAGTCTACTACAGGTTTTAACAATACAATTTTGAAACAAAGACTGCGAAACTCACAATGGTCTTCGGTAGCTAAAGATTGTAACATCAACTAACAATAAAAAAATTGTTCGTGTCATATCTTATGAATATTATAATTAACCCTTTCACGAAGTAACGGTGCCAACCCTTGTACTGCCGCAGGGTTGGTAATAAAACAGTAAATCAAAGAGAAAGGGTGCAACGGTACCATGGCCAAATTTTATATGCAGTGGGTTTTTGAAAAACAAATTTTACAGTGGTATATAAAACTATCGCATTTAGAGGGTTACATAAATTTTTAGTAATAGTTTTTGAGACAAAGGAGTTTATGGTGGCCAGTTTGCTCTAAGGTTTGGCCACATAATTGGTTTTTAGTCAAATAACAACTACGATTGCAAGGCAAAATACATGGGGGAAGACAAGAGTGATAATGATGATGTGTATAAAACACACTATATAAAAAATTAGCGACCCGCCCCGGCTTAGCACGGGTGCAGTGTGGATATAAACCTTCGCCTTGAATCACTCTATCTATTGCTGAAAACTGCTTTAAAATCCGTTGCGTAGTTTAAAAGATCTAAGCGTACAGACAGCGGGAGCGACTTTGTTTTATACTATGTAATGAAGATGTATACAAAATGTTCGTTGCGTAAAATAACTTGATCAATCTTTGCTAGAATTATGAAGACGTTAACTTAAATCTGCGCTAAAATAAAATAAAAAGAAGTAATTTTCTGGACGCTAAATTGAATTGTTCCAATCGTTACGTTTAACAAAACACAGTAGGGAGTCTGAATTCCGACAAACAATACTTAGAAATTAGAAAGTAGTTCCATGGTATTAGCATCTCTATCATCACTGCTAGCATCCATTGGCTGCTGAGTAATCTTCATTTTGTACATATTTTCCTGTTAGAGTATCTCTGGGCTGTAATCATCTGAAAACTCTGTTTAATTTTATTCTATTAAATTGAATTATAAAAGTTTCAAAACAAATTCTGTCCAGAGAAATTCTGACAACAAAACTCCAGTTGTAAATTTATTTTGTCACTGAAAATTTCAAATACAGCATGGCCTATTTTCATAAATCTGGCAGAGCTGAAAAACAAGATGGTGCATATTTTCATTTTAATATTTCAGCCGTGAAAACTGACGCATACCCTGACGATTGCGTGCGCATCTTTATTCCCCAAAGGGTTCGGCAGAGGTGGCTTTAGTACACCCTCGTTTCGCTAGTTATGTTTAAGTCCCGTGTAATACGCGGCGAGCCTATTGCCATTAACCGGACACAAATCCAGACTCCGGGTTGATACTGAGAAATTCCCAATGGAAAAACCCAATAACACTTTGCTCGACCTGGGGATCGAACACTGAACCTCATGCTCAGCAGTCGCGCTTGCGATCACTGGACCAACAACGCGGTTTTACACTATATATTACACATATACATACATTTTACATATTATACATAGTTTATTATAGTACATATACTCAGTGGCATTTACATATAGGCAATTAAGCAGTGCCTACCTCATAAGATTTAATTAACTACTCCATCTTTAACTATCTTTACATAGTATAAAACAAAGTCGTTCCCGCTGTATGTACGCTTAGATCTTTTAAACTACGCAATGGTTTTTAATGCAGTTTTCAGCAATAGATAGAGTGATTCAAGAGGAAGGTTTTATATACCTCACATTAGTATCTACATTGCACCCGTGCCAAGCCGGGGCGGGTCGGTAGTTACTATAATTAAAATAAGCGTGTATGGCTATGATTTCTTTTGGTCAGAATAGTATTGAAATGGGCTTAAGCGTACAATTGAAAGGCGACATCGCTAGTGCCTGCCTACCTACTCCGAAAACCAAAGCATGCCACTGCATATCTATACTAATATTATAAAGCTGAAGAGTATGTTTGTTTGAACGCGCTAATCTCAAGAACTACTGGTTGGAATTGAAAAAATATTTTTGTGTTGGATAGTCCATCTATCGAGGAAGGTATATAACATCACGCTACGACCAATAGGAGCGGAGCATAAATGAAAAATGTTGGCAAAAACGGGAAAAATGTCCACCCGGCGAAGCCGGGACGGGCCGCTAGTACTATAATAAAATTACTAGCCTATATTTGTCCCAACGCAGGCAGGGCTAAGATCTCTTCTCATACAGAGAGGGAACGAGTATTGATCAGCACACTTGCTCACTACGTGTTCGCGATGTCAGACCATTAAAACCCAGATTTCCTCACGACCTTTTACATCGTCTGATCATTTGGCTTTCATCGAAATTTTCATTTCAATATGTCAACCATAAAAAACGATACTGAATTTTAACTTTAACTTATTCAACATAATGTAAGTTTCATAAGAGTTTTATGGACATTGTATTTATGTATATGTATTAATTTGTTCTTTTGCAAATATAATGCTAGTTCAAGTTCTGTGTCAACGGACGGTAGGAAAGTCGCCCGGAAACGGATGACTGTGTGTTATCACGTTTTTCTTACACGTTTTACATTTGTGTTCATTTTATATTATAATATTTGTGGACGAAATGGTCTATTCTGCGATTTTTTTTGTTAGGTTGAGGAAGGATACGATTTTTGTTTGTTGTTTTTTTACTTTTAATTTTTTTTTTTTTTAAACGGTGCCCCACACTAGGATTTCTCCTGTACCGTGGGTGCGTTTACAGACACAAATCTTCACATGCACAAACACCCAGACCCGGAACAACTATCTGTAGGCCATACAAATATTTGTTCCGTGCGGGAATCGAACCCACGACCCGTAGCGCAGAAGCCAATCGCTTAGCCACTGCACCAAACATGTCGTCAAATTATTATAAAATTAACAGTTTTAGAAGTCGGTGCTAATCCACGCTTAACCAAATTGAAGGCACCGACTTCTGAAACTGTTAATTTTATAATAATTATGGTAATTATTTTATTCTTTTCATCGTTTTTTTGAAGTCGGTTTTATTTTTGTTAAAATGTTTTTTATTTTTTTCGTTTTAGTGGCCTTAATTATAAAATATGGTTGGACCTACTAAAGACGCTGCTCGTAACATAATCACATCATCACATTATGCGTACTGTTCGTCATTGAGGTGTTCTATTGTCTATCTAAGAAGTTCTTCATCAGATCTTCACCAAATTTAAATGAAACCAATCTAGAAGTTTCCTTAGTTATCCTTTCAAATGAAAAAATATTATCTAAATCGGTTTATAAATAGCGGAGTTATGAGGTAACAAATATTAAAAAAAAAACATACAGACGAATTGAGAACCTCCTCCTTTTTTGGAAGTCGGTTAAAAATCAGGCTACGCTTATCATTTATTATGTAGAATAAATGATTATAATCTTTTAATCAAGACCAAACTATATTATCTTACTTAACATTTCATTTACATGGTTTTACTCCAACAGAAAAAATTGTATTATCTTACTTTATTTAGTCTGATAAATAGATTGAAATTCAACCTACATTTTCTTTTTTCTAAAATTAAGTCGAAGGTTATAAAATAAACGATGAAAACAAAACTGAATTTCACTCAAATCTGAAATGCTGAACGACTACAGGATCTTATTAAAAACAAACGCAAATCTCGTGAATGAATATATTATTTATTTATAAACAGCCAATAACAATCGGGCATTGATCGAGATAAATCAATTCAGCATTTAGTGGCATTATACGCAATATATTAACATTCAGAAATAAAAAAATAAAAAAACAGTGTCGGGACGAGCGTCTACCTTAAAATCTGTGTGGATAACAAATAAGGTTTTATATTGAAGCGCCAAGTATTGATTAGATTGACAAGCATATCATTTTGGTACCCAGTGCATAATATCAGCAAGCGCATTTGGTCACCCGCGCGACGGCGCAACTAGAATTCCCAAGAAGGGTCGATGTCAGGCAGGCGGCCGATCATAAAACAATAAGCCAAGACCCCACCTAGTGTGGGATAAGGGCAGGGAGAAGAAGAAGAAGGTTGAAGAGGCAAGTATAGAGACACCACGTGTGAAAATTTTGTACCAAACGCCGCATTATTTTCTTCAGAAAATGTAATACTATCAATATTTGAATAGGTATTTTCGTTGTCTAACAGTTTTAAAAGCGAATTATGTCATTTAAGTTTTATAGCGCTTATGTAATTGTAGTTATTTCCCAGAAAGCGGTAAAGGATTGTTGTTTTGTTCCTCATTATTCATGTCACGCGTGTAAACGAACAAACAAACATTTATATAAATAGCGGCGTAGCCTTTCAAAAATAAGATTTTCCAAACGCCTGACCTAGAATAGAATAGAATATACTTTATTGTACATCAAAATTGTAACAGCTCTTATACAATAACAAAATATTAAAGGGTACAATGGCGGTCTTATCGCTGATAGCGATATCTACCAGACAACCTTTGGATGAACAAAAAGTCAATGAATAAGATAGAGGGCCCTAGTTACATCGTCTAGACTTCATATTTAATTTGGTAAAGTCTGAAAAGTAGTTTTATACGTTGAAAGACAGCAATTCCGTGAGATCGGCATATACATATAAAAAAAACATTAATAAAATGTTTCATAAACGAGTTAAAATATGTCGTGAAGTAACACCGAGTACCTACTTACATCAACCATTTGAGGTATTATACCTAGTAAAAAAACCTAAAATCATCCCTTTGTACCGCAATAAAAATAAGTAAAACATGCCGCCAGTTTAGTAAAAAATGTACCCGGTAACTAAAAATAAGAAAAATGCATATTTTTATTCATATTGAAATTATCGTGTTTGCATAACATTAAAATGTGTAGATAGTCATTTTAAAACTACTGTCCTTGAATTTTAGAAGCGACCCAATTTTAGTTTTTTGTACTTTTTTAATTTTTACTTTGTTTAGTTGCATGCTTTAGATTGACAATATTGGACAAAAGGGTTGCTTGCTTATTTCCTGTTAATATGCGACAAAGTTTTATTTTTTGTTATTTTTCTTAACAAGTATTTTCGTAATCATTATGTAGGTATGTATTACATTAAGTATGTTAATGTGTTACTATAGGGAACGTAAAGTGCTAAGACGCAGGGCCGCCGAAAGCGAGCGTGCAAAGCGTGCACCGCACACGGGCGGCACGCCCAGGGGGTGGCAAATCGAGCGACTCATCTAATTGAGACCAATTTCAATTTTTTCGGTTTTGCGTCACTAAAGATACAAGAGTAATCGAAAGAGTGAGGAGAACGTCTAAAAAAAAAAGGTCGTCCAGCAAGCTCCAAGTTTTTTGCGTTCGCAAATTCATATTTGCGATTTCTCATGAAATCGAAAGAGAGAGGGGAGCGTCTAAAAAACATTAATCAAAAAGAAACGGGGAATTTCGGGGAATTGACAACACTGACGCGAGGAATCGATATTTTTTAATGGCAGCACTGCTCATCACATAACTCAAGTCTATGTCATTTTTTCATTCGATATTGCACGCGGGCGACGACGCATCTAGCGGCGGGCCTGCTAAGACAAAGTAGAGTAGGTTATAAAAAATCAAAAATAACTTTATAAAAGTTTTCGATATCTTCATAAGGACATACAAATTGTCACAAGATAACCAAAAATACTAAAAATAAAATAAACGGCTTATAAAAGTACCTACAGAAAAGAAGACGTTACGCACTTTCTAATCGTAAAAATATTCCTAAAGGTTGCAATTTTAGCAATATTCTGTGTTTTTTGTAACTGGCGATAAAAAAGCCAGCTGTCGTAAAAATATTAAAATTTAAAAAACTGTATGTAGCTTTAAGTTAAAAATGGTTTGCAGTGGTTTCCAACATTACCATTAGGTACCTACTATAAAAATATTAAAAATAATGTGCGTACAGTTTGCATACGTAATTCTTTTAATTAATTTATATAAGTAAAAAATACGGCATTTAAAATAAAATAATTAAATATGATGTTAAAAATATTTGTTACTTATGGAAGGAAAATATTCGACCGCAGCTTCTTGAAACTTGAATTTTAGAGTAGACGTATGTTTATTTTTGACGCATCTATATACTGAGAAAGAATCGTCCAAAGCTCTCACGGTAAATATAAAGGCCCTAACAAGTCCCAACACGACATAAGTAACAGCACTCCTTAATTTTATTTATACAGTTCCGAAAACAATAAATATTGAAATTCCTTAAAATGGCAAAAAAATCTCATTCAGTGTTTTCGTCGGTAGCCTAATTGAGAGTATCTGTCGCTGACATCATCAAAGAGTCACTAATCTGACTTCGAGCCTATTATTCGATTAGTAATCCGTGACCGGAGGGCTTATTGTAATCCCCTGCTACTTCATCACTATCTTAATCCATCATACTGTTTGTGATTTCTAAATTTTAAACTCTTAGAAACGTCGTACCGAAAGAGTCTTTTCAGCGGTCTTACTTTTATAAGATTACTAGCTGCCCGGACAGACTTCGTTCTGTCAAAAGTAATAGGCCTGTAGTGGGAAAAGAAAAGTGTTGTTTTTACTATTTTCCACGCAAATTTTATGATTTTTCTCTCCATAAGAACCTTTCTTGTGCCTTAAGGAATATATAAAAAAAAAATAGTCAAATTGGTCAAGCCGTTCTCAAGTTTTGCGCTTAGCAACACATTTGGCGATTCATTTTTATTTATATAGATAAACGACTTGGCGACTTATTGAAAAAACACTGTCGCAGAGGTGTAGTTTGAAAATCTCGAATTTGGAAATGTGGGCATGCCAAGTTCTATTTTAATAATAATTGGTCGCTTTATTTAATAATTGTAATATGCACACATTGTTAACTAAGTTTGCGTGAATACCATTATGGTACTCCTTTACTTAACCTATTAACAGTCTACCACTGACCATAGACTTCTGAAAATATAATATGATTCATGTCAGTGGAGATTAAGCACTTTGGTTATGAAAGTTTCCTCTCTATCGGTTTTACTTACATAAGTTAAACATTATCGTCATATTAATTATCAAACCTTAATTTGACGACACGTTTGGTGCAGTGGCTAAGCGATTGGCTTCTGCGCTGCGGGTCGTGGGTTCGATTCCCGCACGGAACAAATATTTGTATGGCCTACAGATAGTTGTTCCGGGTCTGGATGTTTGTGCATGTGAAGATTTGTGTCTGTAAACGCACCCACGATACAGGAGAAATCCTAGTGTGGGGCAACGTTTTTTAAAAAAATAATTGTACCTAATGTAGATAATTAATATTATATAATAATAGTATAAATTATCATGAGTTCATTCTTAGAAATAATAATTTATAAATATTGTTTTCTCTCGTTTGCGGGCAGGTTTTCCTCTAAAATAATAAATGCTAGCAGATAAGTAATAAAAGCTTATGAAATACATACATTGTCATAATTCAATATACCTAATTGATATAATATGTGGTGCGGCAATTAGTTAACCGTTTTCCTGTACTTATTTTGTTGCTAGCTCTCATTTGAATGACGCACAATAAAATTAGGTAAGTAATATAATAATCAAAGGGCAAAATCTACAAATCCATTATAAGACCTGTCGTTCTGTACGGATCAGAGTGTTGGGCCGTGAAGAAGACGGATGAAAGAAAACTATACGTAGCGGAGATGAGAATGTTGAGATAGATGTGTGGAGAGACGCGAATGGATAAAGTAAGAAATAAGTATAATTTAGAGGGAGTTTGAAAGTGGCACCAGTAACAGAAAAGTTGAAAGGAAATCGTTTGTCTTGATATGGGCATGTGACGAGGAGAGATGAAACACATGTGACTAAGAGAGTGATGAATATGAATGTTGATGGATGGAGGGGGAGAGGGAGACCAAAGAAAAGATGGATGGATTGTGTGAGGGAGGATATAAAAGATAAGGGAGTAAGTGATAATGAGACGGCTGACAAGGAAGAATGGAACAGAAAACATATTACGCCGACCACAAGTAACTTGGGACCAGGGCAGGAAGATGATGAAGTAATATAATAATCAATGGATTTTACATAAAATGTGTGTGTGTGTTCATGTAATGCGTGGTATTCTTTATCGGATTGGGAAGACAGACGTCAATGTCTCGATTGATCTGCTAAAAAATAACGTCTCATAGTCGCAATATGTTGCGCGAATTGATTACTTACAAAGTCTCAAAGATATTTATTTTGCCAACTAACGGCCGATATTAATAATCGATCTGTGGTCAGGACTTCATTGTTCTTTCACTAATCTAAATCATTGTACTCTGAAATTGTTAAAGATATTATTGTTAAAAGAGTAACCATGGAGGTTCTTGCCGGCTCTTCTCCATAGGAAACGACTAATTGGAACCATGCATCTAAATTCGACTTTTCATAAGCACCTGTATTGGTTTATGTGAAATAATTTTTTTTGATTAAGATTTTGATTTTGATCCCAATCCATAATCAATGGATTGGTGTAGGTTTTAGTCATTACTTATATTGAATTTCTGTCAAAAACCTACATAATCCAAAAAAAAATTATTGAGAATAGTTATTAAGATCGGCCGTTAGTAGCCTAGCGGTTGAACGCTTGCCTTCCATGCAGGAGGGTCTGAGTTCGATTCCGGCCCGTACCTCTGACTTTTCGAATTTATCTGCAAATCAGAATTTGACTATCACTTGCATTAATGGTGAAGGAAAAACATAGTAAGGGAACCTGCACACCTGAGAGGGCTCCATAAAGTTCTCGAATGTGTGTGTAGTCTACCAACCCGCACCAGATCAGCGTGGTGGACTAAGGCCTAAACCCTTCTCATTCTGAGAAGAGGCCCGTGCCCAGCAGTGGGACCGCAATGGGCTGATTATGTTAATGTTATTTAAAAAGAGATAGTTTTCCAAACTAAATATCCTATCTTTTTCTAAATTGGGTACCTATTTAAAATTTCTGATTTTTCGAAATTAATAGATGATATATATGATGATGATATGATTATTTCAAATTCTACATATAAATAAATCGAAACTTAAAACGATGGTAAGCGAGAATTTCTTTTATATAATTTTTATTCAGATTCGCAGACACATTTATCTATGACTTCCACGGGGCATTGTTCCTTGTCAGCCACCCAAGAGTTCAAGAGACGGGAAAACGATGCGCTCCAATTTTCCCGGTACTTTGAACTCGGCAAAAACAGTGTTTTTTCGAACGCGCGAATTTTGTTCTTGAAAATTATAAATAATCTCTTTACAATTGGTGCTGCCCTAGTAGGTACTTTGGTTGGATGTTTTTTTATTTGTTTTTTTTTGTACATTTTTTAATTTCCTGGGGATATTGAAGCATGTACAATTTTTTTATGTTTTTTATTTTTTATGTTGTCGTAGTAATTTAGTTGAACTTTATTTCATTTAAGTACCCTTTATAAGGAGAATCGGTTTTAATATATGGGAAATATTTATATTTTTGTTTGATATCTCGGAATTATTCTAAATTTTCCTTTCTGTGTGGGGTGACCTGAATTCAAGAGGCACCATCAATAGGTGCGTTGGCCGCTTGAAGCCACATGCAAGCAACGTGTCGGGTTTAATGTTCGCAGTAGTGCAATATCAGGTTGCTAGCCCAATAGACAACCCATAGTTTCTTTTTCAAAACTGGCATAAACATTTAAGATTTTTGGCACGTCCCAAATCAGTATTGGAATTACCTGTTGTTTTGGATCAGTCATTTATTTGTAGACAGCTTAAGCCCACACATTTTACATATAAATAGTTGGCAGATTCTCAAGCAAATGCTAGTTTCTAAACAAACATAATTTTCTCCCACAGATAACCTAATAGCAATTATTTAATCTGTGACCCTAGTCTCATGGCGGTCTCGGTTCATTGACTTTGACATTTCTAATTTAGGCCTCTATAACCCACCGAAATTGTGTAGGAAAGTTATATCATACTGTATATATAACATAAGGTGCTACGTAATTTGGTAGGGTTATCCGCGAAAAACGTTCTCCAACCGAGTTCACGTCTGCTTTCTTTTATTCAAATTTGTCCGTAGTGAAACCAATAATTGTATATTAAGTTAGCAGACATATAAATTATGGTTTATATTATGTAGCTTTTTTCAATTTTTCATCAATAACGCTGTGGATTTATGACATATTGTCAATGGGTATCAATAGCGAAACTTGTTGATAAAACGAATTAAATCGATTAAATCTCATTTTATATGAATTTTATGTTGAAACATGTTTAATGCATATGCATTATAAATTGTAGTTTATATTTGGATGGTAATTAATACTATCAAAATATTTTATTATTAAAATAATGTACTGATATTAAATTTTCTCTGAACAGGTGTAAAAAAAATATGCTAAAATACCAGATTCTTCACAGTTGCCAAAACAAATACACACTAAACAATGTTTCCCACCTCTAGTTTCGTGACCAAAAACGGCAAAAAATCGCAAAGCAATTCGCGTTATTGTTACCATTTCGGTAGCTACAACGAACAATTGGGCCATTCAGACAAGCTTATTATTTAAAACAATACACCTGGTAGTCGCTTGACTGACAAATTGTTAGGTAATTGAGCCATAGAAATGTAACAGAAAGTAAATAGAGGAACTAAGCACTGGCCATAAAAAGAAAGGGTGAGGTGCAGCAAAGATAGGCTGTAACGGTGCAGTGGTCAGTTTATATGACATCCTACTATACATAACACAATTGGCCCATTACTGTCCTACTACTGAGCACGGGCCTCTTCTCAGAATGAGAAGGGTTTAGGCCTTAGACCACCACGCTGGCCTGGTGCGGGTTGGCAGACTACACACACCATCGAGGACTTTATGGAGCCCTCTCAGGTGAGCACGTTTCCCCACGATGTTTTTCCTTCACCGGCAACGCAAGTGATAATCAAATTCTGATCTGCACATGAATTTGAAAAGTCAGAGGCGTACCTCTACGAGGCCCGTAGGCCGGGATCTAATTCAGACCCTCCTGCATGGAAGGCAAGCGTTCAACCACTAGGCTATCACTGCAATTCCGTCGTACTCTACAGGCTAAAATTAAATAACTGTCATATTTAAGTAAGTTAATTGTTAAGTGAAACATTTTTATTGATGGGTTAATGGCCGATTACCATAATTTACGAAGCGTTATTGGTTAAATTGAGACTGGTCTTTTTTACCAATAATGAACAAACACGTCATAGCTTGCATAGTAGACCCTCCCATATAAAAGTAGCTATCACAGGTAATATTAACTTACGGGTCTATTTATATGACCAGTTTGACATTAAAAACTGCTACCATTGGTAAGCAAAACGATTCGTTTTTGTTTATAATAACCGAGCATAAGACTTTGATAACTATAACTGGCGATATCTTATACCAGGTTCACACGATTCGATTCTAGTTGATCAACTGCTAAATCGCATGCAATTTGAACCATCTGAACAGACTTTCAATCAAATTGAATCAATTTGAAGGAACAAAACGTTTCAACTTTTGTTGATCAACTAAAATCGAACCGTGTGAACCCGCTATTAGGATGTAGAACAAAAAAATCAAAGCTTAGAAAAAAATAATCTATACGACTATGTATTTACAATTAATTATATTTTGCGTAGTAAGAAGTTCTAGTTCTGCCTAGCTTTTTCCGAATTATATTAGGGTCAGCTTCCAGTCTAACCAGATGCTGCTGAATACCAGTATTTTACACGGAGCGACTGCCATCAGACCTCCGCAACCCAGTTACTGGGAAATACCGATATCCTAAGGTTAGACCAGTTGTCAGACTTTCGGGCTTCTAACTTCCCGTAACGACTGTTATAGGTATTCTTATGACACCCGGGACCGACTGTTTAACGTGCTCTCCGAGGTGTTTTTGCGTAGTAAGAAGTGATGTTTAATAATAGAATACTAAATACTCGTTTTCTTAACGTCATCATTATCATTCATCTTATTTTATTATAGCAAAGATGCTAAAGGAAGGAAGATACCTTACAACGTGGTATTTATTTATTGACCCACGACGTGTGGACGTCAATTCGTGCGTATTGACTTTTAAATGTTGTTAGATCACATACGTCATAAATTGCACAATAAAAAGGATATAATACTACCTTTAGAAAATAAAATAATGATGACGTTAAGAAAACGAGTATTTAGTATTATATTATTAGACATCACTTCTTACCACGCAAAATATAATTAATTGTAAATACATAATCGTATAGTTTTTTTTATGTCTATGTTCTTTTTTTAAGCTTTAATTTTTTGTTAAGTATATGTACATCCTATAACATATCGCCAGTTTTAGGTATAAATAAAAAAACGTCTTTTTACTCTGCAACATACCAGAGTTAGATTTTTAATGATCACTATATTGCATTAAAATCTCAACATTGAACAATATAACATGTATAATAGCAAATCAGAGAAACCCAATGATTCACTATGTTCGTCTCAAGAGATGCGACTGGCGTCGATTAAAAATGTCTCTACCATTGACGTATCGCGCCTATCCGCTAAAAAACGTTTTTTCCTAGAACTCGAAGAAAGTCAGCCCTTCATACTTTCTAATCACAAAAAAACCTTAAAAAACGTTGCAATTTTTAGCACAATGAAGAACAAAAAGAATATTTTTACTTTTGTATTGGCAATAAAATAACAATTAAAATCTGTTGTTGTCAACAATCCAAATGTTTCCAAAATGGTGACCTTGAAAACATTTGCACAATGCACCTATGGGGTTATAAAACTATTAAAAAATGTACAAAGAATGACGCAAAAGTGCAATACTATCAGGACATATAAAAAGTAATAAAAAGTTTGTTTTTTGGTATACAAACTATTTGCGCAAGTTTGTAACTCGTTAAAAAGTTAATGGTTACTTTGATCCTTTTTTATTTATATCGTTATTACCGAATATCTACGATATACTAATACTGGTTAAAGCCCGACACACACAACACAAATTTTAATGCTAGATGGCATTCTCGATTTGCGGCAATATAAAAACATCTCATAAGCATCAAAATTCGGGACACGGCGCATTTTATTATATTTTTCTTAGAACTTTTGTCGTTGACGTAGCCTCAGGAATGAGTTTAGACATAAAAAATATTTTGAAGGCATAATATCAAAACCCCATATACTATTTTTGACACCAAATAAGTGCAGTGTAGGACTGACTTGAATTAATTAGGCTTGAAGATTCATATGAAGACAAAATTATTATTTTTACATTAAAAGATGATGAATTTATTTCACTTTATTCCCCCACACCAGGGACTTCATATTCACAACAATTTTTTAACCGATGGTAAAGACTCGAAAAATCTTGAATGACACTTACCTACTGAGAACTCAACATTTTCTAAAATGATTAAATTAAAACAACGAGATTATTAACAATAACTGATGCCAGCGGCATATTAAAAGAAATAGTTTGTTATTTTATATTTAATGTAATTTTTAAGTAATACAATAGGACGTACGTATGAGGCTTACATAGCCTTGAAAAAGTGAACTTAATGCACCGAAAAAAATAAGACTTTTTTTTATTTCTTTCGTCTATGCTAATTTTTATTTTACACGGAGAGACTGTCATTCAACCTCCGCAACTTTTTAAAATCAGAATGTCCAGATAAATATTAATAACAACATGTATTTTTTTTATTTAATGTCGATGGCAATTACTTTCTTATTTACTTAACAATTAATAAAGTCATTAAGATACCTGTTTGATGATCAGCGTCGAAGCGAAATATCCAATGAGTTGTGGTCATTTTTATAGCAACATGAAACTGTTTAATTGTTTTTAAATTAAATGGTCAATAGTGGTTTAAGAAAAAATGCTGGCAGTTCATTTAGAAGACGTTTTCAGAATTATAAATTATGTTTAATTTTAAAGAGTTTAGCTTTATATACCACTAGCGACCCGCCTCGGCTTCGCATTGGTGCAATGTAGATACTAATGTGGGGCATATAAACCTTCCTCTTGAATCACTCTATCTATTGCTGAAAACTACATTAAAATTCGTTGCGTAGTTTAAAAGATCTAAGCGTACAGACAGCGGGAGCGACTTTGTTTTATACTATGTAAAGATAATGATGATCAATACCTATCACAGCCGTTGGACTTAGGTCCTAAATAATGATATTCAAAATTGACCGCTAATGTTTACTTCTAAGAAGGATAAATAGCATTCATTTACCTTATTTCAATATTACTTTTGATCAATTTAGTGTACCTATCATGTTTACTTTTATTCGGTTTATTTTTATATTGTTCTTTCTAACAACTAGTAGATCTGTTTAGTGATATGTGGATAATGTTGTGAGTAGTGTATTTTTTTTTAGCGTGGGGAAATCCTCATGGACTATCCCCCGTCCGGGGAAGACGGGGGGGTGTGCCAGACTCTTACTGGCTAAAACCTCCACGGTGTCCCTCCTTCTGACCTAAGGCCGGGGTCACGGGATTCGCTGTTGCATGCACCGCGACCCCGGCAGGTCTCGGTCCACCAGCTTCTTCTGGTGGACCTCTCCTGTGGTGGGGCAGTTGCTCCCCCGCCCCACATCCTTCCGAGAGGCGCGCGCAGGACACGACGCGCCATCCTCCCTGGGCCCGTTACTGGTCGGGCGACGGGTTCCCCAACCCGCCGCCCGCAGGCCACTTACTAGGGTGGCCGGAGATCGTCACGTGCCCTCCGACGCCCGGTGCGTCTAGCGCGAGAAGGGAGAGAAGAAGCGGCCTCCCTCTCCCTCTCCGCTACCTCCTTGGTCGCCATCACCCCCTCGCAAAAGGAGGCGATGGCTTCCCACGCAGTCTCGCCTCCGACCATGGACAGAACCACGGCCGGAAGCGAGAGGTCACCGGCGATCGCCGCGACTAGCTCGCGGCGCTGCGACCCCCATGCTGGACACGCCTGCAAAGTGTGCAGCGCCGTGTCCTCGGGGCAGTCGCAGTGGTGACAACCGGGCGTCTGCTCCCGGCCTATACGACACAGGTACTTCCCGAAACAGCCGTGTCCCGAGAGTACCTGCGTCAGCCGGAAGCTGAGGGCGCCGTGACGCCTCTCCAGCCACTCCTCCATCACGGGTCTTACCGCCGCTATCGCGGCGTGCCCCAGTGTATTTATTACCTTTTTTTTTTTTTTTCAATCGTGGCGAAATCCTCATGGACTATCCCCCGTCTGGGGAAGACGGGGGGGTGTGCCGGACTCTTACCGGCTAAAACCACCACGGTGTCCCTCCTTCTGACCTAAGGCCGGGGTCGCGGGATTCGCTATCGCATGCACCGCAACCCCGGCAGATCTTAGTCCACCAATTGCTGGTGGACCTCTCCACTGTAGGGCCCCACCCCACGACCTCCTGAGAGGCGCGGGGGGCACCCCACATCACCGGCGCACCAGAACACATGGTACGCCGTGACCACCCCGGGGACCAAACAAGTACATGGGCGCCAGACTACCCCGTGTCTGGGCACCCCTGGTCCCCCTGCGACGGGTCAGGTTAGTGGCCCCGCCGCCTACCACTTTTCGGCCGCAGAGGATAGGGAGAGCGGTCAACTAAACACCGATACTCCTCTCCCCCTGTGGCCCCACCGCGTCCGCCATCTGACGGTGGCGGCCCCGTCAGGCCGCGGAAGGTAGGGAGAACGGCGCACCGTAATACCGGCACTCCTCTCCCGCCGCGGCCTCCACCCATCAGCCGCAATGCCTCCCATAAGACATCGCGGCCCTCCTCAGTTGCGATGTCGCCCAGGCGACACCGCAACCTACTTGGCCGCTACGTCGAGGGCTTCCAGGCCCAAGCCCCGACGAGCAGCCCCTCCTCGGGTTCCTCTTCGCTTCACCGTGGGGCTCGAAGCCACGGCTACTAAGCCCCCCCGCAACTACAATGCGGGAACCCACCGGGGGGGAGTGTATTTATTACCTCTATTATTAAGTTCTAACCTATGTTTACTTATTATTACACTGCTGTTGGTTTTCCCTAAATAAATAAATTCTACAATATTTAGTCTTAAAATGTGTTTAGATTTTTATTTTAATATCCTGCAAGAAACAATTAAATCTCAATTAAAACTGAGCGTTAAAACAATATATTTTACGTCATCCTTCATCTTATTATTTATTAAAACAAACTGCATAATAGTGACGTAATCATTTAATATTACCCGCTGAAAAAAACCCCTAAATAAACTAACAAACATATTACAGAAACGTGTACACTCAATCACACAAATACAAAGAGGTTTACCAACCAAAGAATGTGGTAACACTTTAACACGTAAACAACAAAATAAAATTGACTACCAACATTTTATCACCACATTGTTTGAAATAAGAACGTGCAACAACAACCACAAATTGATGACCCATTAATATTTCACATCATAATGTCAAAAACCGGAACTATGTCGATAATATATTACTGTTATGTTACATCATGAAGTATATATTTAAAGTTCATTTTTATTATGATATGTGATAGTGAATATTCTATTACTTGCCTCACTAGTGATCGCAAGCACGACCTCCAAGCGTGAGGTCCCGGATCCGATTCCTAGGTCAGGAACAATGCTATTTGATTTTTCTGCTAGGAAATTCTCAGTAGCAGCTCTATAGGCCCCCTTTAAATGGGACGGAATACCATCATCTAAATAATTATGGGTTTACACATTTTACATCGAGTTCATGAGAGGACAATATTAATAAAATAAACATACACGTTCATGACTGTACAACTCTGTCGATCTTTTCGAGAAATACATACGTGATGTGTTACACATAACATAACATCACGCCTGTATTCCCCGAAGGGTTGGGCAGAGGTGTATAGTAACACCCTTATATCGCCGCCTTAATAAGGGCCGAGCTTATTGCCATCAACCAGCAACAAATCCAAACTCCGGGCTGCTACTGAGGAATTCCACACGGCAAAACCCAATAACACTGCCCGACCGTGGGATCGAGCAGTCGCGCTAACCACCGCTAGACCAAATTATGTGATGACGTGGTGTGTTACACATTGTTTGTATTTGTGTGACTGTCTGCTTGGTGGCGTCGTGCGGCAGTCGGGTTCTTGAGGTCCCTAAAATAAGGTTTGAGCTACGCGATGACTGATGCAGCGTGTCATCAGTTAGGACATGTCAACTCAAACCTGCTATGGCACTTTCCTAAAAAGGCCATTCCAGACGTTGCCCCACATTATTACACTCACATAGATTTTATACCTCAATGTTTGGACTTTAAAAGACACCGTGATCTCCGAGTTTGTTTCGGCTTTTCTTCTCTGAGCTAGTCAGATAAGAAATGCCAGAACCATCTAGTCTTAAAAAAAACATTACATTGACTTGTAAAAGTGTCTGTAACAGATTTATTTACAGAAATAAAAATCATTTATCGTTTATCATGTAACGTAGACTGCTAACGTAGGCCTCTTTCATTAAGGGAGGCATTGCCCGTAGTCTCTACGCTACGCAAGCAGGTTGGTGACCGTAGATGCGATCCTCTCTAACCTTATTACGTAAATCGTGCAAATTACCGTCGGGTCCTTTACCTACTGTGAATAAATCATCCATATTTTTCGGTTTCGGTTTAAAGAGATTTATTTCTTAAAGAACATTACAGTTCACTTAAAAAGAAACTTAAACTAATTTACAATAAGTACCCCCTTTATTATAAATTGCGTTATTTGTTTACAATGTAGTTGATTGGGAAAGGGGGTATAAAGTAGTTATATTACAAGGCATTCAAAATATTGAAGTCACAGAGAAGCACATGATTTAATTTAAGTTAAACCTATGCTGACATCTAACAATAGCGCATCTGCCGAAATACGCGTGCCGCCCGGCCAATACAAAATAAACCTTATGTTTATTTGCATTTTTACCATGAGTAATGCAAAAGGTTCTTTTGGGTAAGAAGATTGGTAGCAGCATCCAATGTCATACATACATACATCATCCCAAGGGTTCATTAAAGTAGTTCCACTAAGTTCATTTGAAGGCTTGTTTATTTAACATATTGGCAGTGGCAATAGTTTGCCACCAACTTTTTTGGCAGTTGTCGCGTAAGGATCCTTGTTATATTTTTATTTTCAAACCTGGCTGTATGCAATTTTTTATAATACACTATAAAAATTTCACTTGAAAAAAATAGAGATTTTGATTTATTAGGTATTTTAAAAAGATCAAATTGTTTGTTATTCACTTTTCCTAAAATCTTCTGCCTTATAAAGGGTTAAACTAGTACAACGACAAGGAATAAGATAATATCTACAATAAAAACCAACATACTATATAAATTGGATTTACCGGAGTTTGGATGTGTGCCCGGTTGAGGTCATGGCAATAGGCTCACCCACATAACAGCGAAATGAGGGTGTTACTATACACCTCTTCCCAAACCTACGAGGTATACTGGCGTGATGTTATGTTATACTTTATAAATCAGGAAACCAGCCTAAAACCCACTCCAAAGATATAATATCAGTTACAAAAATATCATGAATAAAAAATAAGTTTCATCATTAAATTAAATTGTTTGGCATGATAATACCTGATGATTAATTTATTTTATGACGCTGACGTCCTTACACTACAGGAAGTTGGATACCTATGTCTATTTATTACCAGACTAAATTCATGCATCACATTGCCTTAAATACTAAGTACTAGCACAAAACAGACAGGTACAGAAGTCAATCACATGTATGTACTTCACTTTTCATACCTACGCTCGGCGGTCGCTCTATCTATATAAGTATATATCTCTCTCAAGCGCATGGCACTCTCGCCTGCACCCACTCGCACTCTAGTCCCAAACAGTCCGAGATATCGTGTCCGTGAGCAGTGTCTATGACATAGATAAATAGATTTATGCCAGTATTACATTTTTTTTTTACTTTTTGTATTAATGCCAGGACGAATCTTATGAAACTAACACGCTGGGTCTTTAATGCATAAAATAAAGTACGTAATTTATGACAAGAATTCATCACTAACTCAAAATGTCAAAAAATTTACTTGTGCCACTAATTAATTCAGTCAGCGAATTGTGTGCGTTGCTCGATCGCACTTGTATGTAGATTGACTTCTGTACCTATCTGTTTGTGGTATTAGCAACTTAAAACAAAACAAATGCAAAATTGTAACCCAACATGGCGGGACACCGCAAAAAGTTTCTACAATATAATCCTCTTTACAGATGCTAATTTTCCTGATCTTTTCTCAAATTTTATAACCACCCGCATATCTTAAAAAGCGCCGATAGGGATTAAAAATTAGGCCGTCGGTACATCAATATTGTCGTGAAACATCAAAACTTGTTACAGCCCTGCCATATTATGTTATCTTTTAATCCGTCATCGATTTTAGTCCCACTAAAGACTATCCTAATCTTTCAACAGATTTTAAAAAATCAACATTTTTAGTATAATAAAATCCCGTAAATATAGAATATTTGAATATTGTCTTTAATTTTTTTATTTATTTTAGTGAGAAATATTACGGAATGGGCTAAACAAAAGCGGTAGCGTTTACGGGATTATAAGGGAGGGTATTATTTTAAACGGGTTGCAGGATTTGAGCGGAGAACCAGTAACAACAGGATTTAAAGATTTAATCACTGTCTGGTTACCAGAAACAAAGATGATAAATATTAAAACTCTTTACAGTGCCGAACTGGAAGAAGTATGGTTATTTTGAGTCAGAGTTGCTAATACAGCAAAAGTATGTCACTGTGATCATAAAAGGTAGTAGTGAATTATCGGCAAAGGCCAATATTGAGGTATCACGACTTGTACGTAACGATTTCTCTCGAGACAAGTTCAAAGTCCCCGAGAGACATCTCAACAATCGAAGTCGCGACAAGTGTGAAGGATCGTGCTTGTCATTTCTGATTATTCTTTTTTTGAATTTTATAATAATTGTAACAATTTATCCTCATCAATTTTTTTTTATATTTTTTTAATCTTGTTTTATTTGAGACACGTGGATTTCCTTTTTGTTGAATTATTAATATTATATAGGTATTTTTTTTGACTGCTCTATATGGAATGTAACTTATTAATTATTATATTATTCATGGTATAATAATTGTTGAATTTATGTTATAAGCTATAGTAAACATGTTTCATTCATAAAGTTTCCTCAATTAATTCATCACATTATGCTTTTAAAGGCTATCAAATGTTCGTACCTACCCAATGTAATGCAATGTAACAAACATGTGAAACATACATTTTTGTATGTCACTAACTTAATATTATAAGGCAAGGATAATCATCCAATTATCGGCAATTGCTACATTTATTTTTGTGCTGTTTATAATGAGATGGCATTAAAAAAATGGATCTACATAAATATAAATAAATATAATTTTAATTTTAAGGAGATGCCTACCCTATTTTTATTTTTAATATGAAATATAACTTAAAAGTTTTTGTTTATTACTATTTTTTGTATTTTTTTTTTACAAATAATCTTTTAACGATGATAAAATATGTACTTGGGTATAATAAAAACGTAAGGTATTTTCACACACGTATTTAATGTCTGTGATAGAATTTAATCATAATGTTGATTAATCAAAACAATCGGACTGTTTATATTCAATTTATCTCATTCATCACGTACTAATTTGCTTTAACAAACAGTTTACGATGCAGCGATGCTGATTCTTTTAACAAGGAATAATGAACATTAACAACATTGTACTTGACCTAATTATTTTTCTAATATCACTATAATTTTTAATAGAATAATTTACGAGAAATCAATTTAATATTTTGTTTTATTATGTATCATTACTTTTCGGGTAGCTGAAGTTAGGGTGAATTGACAAATGATCATCCACGAGATGAATACGTTTTTGATGCAAATAAGTCAATTAAAATAATCAAAGAATGTAATAACCCCTTATATTAATATATAGGTACTTACTTACAGGAACAAAAATCAAAAGAAATTACTAATAAATCATTCCCAAAAATAATCCTTCTATTAAATTATAAATAAAAATATTGTACCTATATTTAAATTGTGCACTATCTGTTACAGCATGTGCAAAGTAAAAACGTGGCATTAAAAAAATATTGCAATAAAAAAAATTGTAAGGGCGGGGGCGCATAGACGCCCACCCGGCTGAAAGCTTCCAAATTCGAATCGCAAAAAAATGCGCGAGTGCGCACGAGAACCGATTATAAAAGGAAGGCACGTGGTCGCGTTGCCACAGTCGTGAGACAACCACGGAAGCGATCGCACGTCACTCTATACCGCGCGCGCTCCTGCATCGTAAATAAGATCGATATTTTCAAGTTCAAGAATAATTTAATATGGATATCAAAGTTTTGGATCCCACTGGCATCTATTGAAGAATCCAAAATTCATCAATCTACTTAAGAATATTTGAAATTTAAAGAAAAATCGGCGAAAATGTTTGGCTTGGACCCTACTGGTGTTTACTGATTTTCGGAAGATTTTAATTTTGAAGAAAATTATTGTGATCAAGATGTTTGTTCTGGATCCGACTGGTGTCTACTGATTTGGGATATTCATCTCAAAAATCCTAAACTTATTTTTTGGAATTTCTGCATCCTGCTTATCAAAATGTTCGGGCTCGATCCCACGGGAGTGTACTGAAGATTTTTTGTTTCGTGTGAAGAATATTAGTGCTTCAAAATGTTGGGTTTGGACCCCACCGGAGTGTACTGAAAAAAACTGTTTTAGTGTTAAGTGTTGATAGTTAAAAATCAAAATGGTCGCACTTGACCCCACTAATGTGTACTAGGTTTAATTTATGTTTTCATTTTCGTCTTATTGTTACTCCTTCAAAATGGCTTTGGGTTTAGATCCTACGGGAGTTTACTAGGTTAGTTCAGCGAGATGTCGCATCCATGTTCATATCAGATTATTTAATCATTTCATAATACTTTTTTAGTAAAATGTCAGTAATATGTTGTTCATCAATCCGCCACAAATTAATATCATTCAGCAGAAACGCATTTTCATCAAATAGAAAGAAAAGGAAATTCATCAGCTCACAAGTAAAGTAAACTTTGTAATTATGTAAATAGGGAACCAAAGACTGTTACTGCCTATCCGATGATAAACTGTTTGTTTATAAGTCTGGTCGAAGACTAAGAACGAATGTTCTTTAATTTATTGAAGTTACCTTAGAGTAAGTGATTATTTATTGACTAACATTAGGTAAGTAGAATAATTTAGTTGAAATATCAGGAGTTGGTGTGACAACTCTGTGTTATCATTTATGTTATGTTTTTGATGTTCTTCGGTTGTCATCCAAACATAATGGTATTTCTTGCATTTCTATGTACCCATTGCATTTCTTTTCGACTGTGGCAGTGATTTTATACTCTTGTAAAATAATAAGACTGTTAGATGAATACTCTAGCCAATTGTTGCTGAATAAGCATTCAAAAATGTAGAAAATATACATTTGAAATTATTAAACTGTTGTTTCTTTATTATTTTTATGTAACCCCTACACAATATCTAAATCTAAGGACTTTTTAGAAAACATGACCATAATTTTTACTCTAAATTATAAAACACTATCATTAATTTAGATTGAGATCGGACACAAAGTCGAGAGTTGCAATTTTTATTGCCCATGTTCACATTACAACATTTTACACAACACCTACATAAATGCACACACAAATAATTTTATAACAAATAATTCAAAGAGTTAAATAAATATTTTTATATAACGTATTACAAGAACATTGATGGAGTTGCATCAGCCATCAGCCGATTGCAACCAATGCCACCACCACCACCACTTGGAGAACGGTAGTCCTCCGTAACTGGTATCATTAAAACTGTCAGTAAATGGATCAAAAATAACAAACGACACTTCCTATACATCAATTTAACACCGTTTTTTACAGAATCGTACGAAATTAAAACATAAAATAAAACTGATTAAATAAAAAGGGTCATTTTTTATTAAGATAAAAATTAATATTTCGATAACACAAGAAAATTGAGACTTTGCAGATACTTCCATTGTAAATAAAAATGAGAAAAAAGAAATACAAGAAATTACGATGAAGAAATAACGAAGAGCTAACAACTGGTAACTGCAACCTACAAAAATGTTGAAAGCGTTGAAACTCCGACCTTGTTAATGACACTGTCGAAAACATTCTCATGCAACAAATTAATAACATTACATCAGTAATCAAATAAAGGTGAGCAGTGAAGGAAGTTCATGATTTGATAGTATATCTATACCTAACAACCATAACATAACATCACTCCTTGTATTCCCCGAAGGGTTAAGCAGAGATGTTTTGAGTACACCCTCGTTTCGCCAGTTATATAGGGGACGAGCCTATTGCCATCAACCGGGCACAAATCGAAACTCCGGGCTGCTACTGAGGAATTCCACACGGAAAACCCCAATAAAACTTTGCCCGATCAGCAGTCGCGCTTGCCATCACTAGACCAACGAGCCT
This sequence comes from Amphipyra berbera, assembly GCA_910594945.2. Classification (NCBI taxonomy): domain Eukaryota; kingdom Metazoa; phylum Arthropoda; class Insecta; order Lepidoptera; family Noctuidae; genus Amphipyra; species Amphipyra berbera. The sequence continues at coordinate 5,577,156 of OU343144.1, read as the reverse complement.
AACAGCCATGAACTCTTAATGCCCATCAATTTAGAACGGAGTGTATTAGAGGTGCGTCCACGAGTGACGAGACTTAAGTACGTCCGGCGGGCCCTGGGCAGTCAGCCCCGCTACCAATCTTGCTGACTAGCTAATATTTTTAACACGGCATGAGCTATTCTCGTATAGAGAAGAAGATGTTAACCTTTCCAGCGCCACGGACTTCAATAGAAGTTCCAGATTTTCATGCCATCAGCGCCACGACTTCATTAGAAGCTCTTCATTTTAACTGTGTTATAAAAATAATTTGACTGTATTTAACAGCCTTTTTTCTTTTTATTATTTAACTAGCGACCCGCCCCGGCTTCGCACGGGTACAATGTAGATACTAATGTGGGGCATATAAACCGTCCTCCTGAATCACTCTATCTATTAAAAAAATCGCATCAAAATCCGTTGCGTAGTTTTAAAGATCTAAGCATACATAGGGACAGACAGACAGCGGGAGCGACTTACCGTGTTTTTTTTATTTTTAAGACAGCTAATGAAACTACGACTTCGTTGAACGAGGTTCGGTTAAGATTAACTCATCCCAGAATTGTTCTCGCAGATACATCTCCCGGTAGCCATTTGGCTATCACTCCCGCATTAGATTCAACGTGTGCTGAATAACAATCAGTAAATAATATCAATTGTGTTATTTCATTCCTAGGTCAGCGTATGAATCCTGAACATTTACATAGATACCTACTTCAGCTTCATATGACGCGCGAGGGCAAGATTGACATCTAATTCATTGTAATGGAAGCGTTTTGGAACTCATGGTCAGCGGATAATGCGTTCAAAACTGCACGAAACGATATTTGCGAACATAGAAATGATAATAGCAAATCAGTAGGTTTAGTAGCTACGCCTGTGATACCAGGTTAAACAGAAATCATGCTATGGGCAGATAAAAGTGCTCAATATGTTGGAGGTCTGTCTATAATAAAAGCACAAAACAGAAATAATTGACAAAAAGTTGTCTTAGCACAAACTCATTTTTTTTATTTATCGTTAAATTTGATTGTCAGCAAATTGCATGACTATGGAAGCCTCATAGGTAAAGAACTCCCCCTTAGTGTCGGTGTTTAGTTGGCCGCTCTCCCTATCCTCTGCGGCCGAAAAGTGGTAGGCGGCGGGGCCACTAACCTGACCCGTCGCAGGGGGATCAGGGGTGCCCAGACACGGGGTAGTCTGGCGCCCATGTCCTTGTTTGGTCCCCGGGGTGGTCACGGCGTACCATGTGTTCTGGTGCGCCGGTGATGTGGGGTGCCCCCCGCGCCTCTCAGGAGGTCGTGGGGTGGGGCCCTACAGTGGAGAGGTCCACCAGCAATTGGTGGACCAAGACCTGCCGGGGTTGCGGTGCATGCAATAGCGAATCCCGCGACCCCGGCCTTAGGTCAGAAGGAGGGACACCGTGGTGGTTTTAGCCGGTAAGAGTCCGGCACACTCCCCCGTCTTCCCCAGACGGGGGATAGTCCATGAGGATTTCCCCACGATAAAAAAAAAATCGATGTTGTTCTAAATGTTGTTCACCCATAATTTCAAGTCTACATTTTTTTGAAGTTATCGACATCAAAAATTCTGTTGCAGCCCTCCCGACTCAGTTTGTTATCTCATTTTTCTCGGAAACAAAACGAAATAACAAACCGAGTCAGTCGAGAACTGACTTATTGCAAGGTTCTGAATAGACTGATCCGAAAATTCTACAGGTTTAAATAATTGCAGTTATTACTCTTGCTACAATTAGGTCAATGAACATATTTAAGCAATTGTTATATAAGTATTAAATAAATTTGGATTAATTCTCAAATGAACTTAAATACATAGTTACCTTCTGAGAATACTTGAAACTTAAAACAGAATATTTGATACCATCTTATCTTAAAAGTAAACGTAAATTTTCCTGGCTTATCTTTACTTTGTATTGAAACAGTTTAGCTTGACAATGTATGTAAAGTATAGAATTTAGTTAACAATATTGTGGGAGGGTCTTGTTCACTAAATAAGGATAATTATGAATAGCAGGGTGCCTAATAAGGCGTGTCAGTACAATTATAACTAAGAGTCTTATCACACAAACAAATGTTGAGCACAGTAGCTGCGAACTTTTTAGAGTTCTACTCTGTCATTTACATAACATAAAATTAGCCTATTTCTGTCCCACTGCTGGGCACGGCTTCTCAGAATGAGAAGGGTTTAGGCCTTAGTGCACCACACTGGCCTGGTGCGGGTTGGCAGACTACACACACCATTGAGAATTTAATGGAGCCCTCTCAGGTGAGCAGGTTTCCTCTCGATATTTTTACTTCGCTGTTAACGCAAGTGATGATCAAAATCTGATCCGCACATGAATTCGAAAAGTCAGTGGGCCAGGATCGAATTTAGCCCCTCCTGCATGGAAGGCAAGAGATCAACCGCTAGGCTATCACTGCTGATGTCATTACGATATACATATACTTTGACATGGCATGGTCTGTGACTAGCCTGAGGTCACTCTTTATTTTACTCTGAGTGTTGTTAGAGATTGGGGAATTACATAAAGTGAACAGTCACCGGATTCAGAATCTTTCGTTACATATAAACGATTCAGTTTTTATCTTGTTTTGTGTTCGGGAAGAACGAGATAAAAAATCGAATCGGTTCACAACAGACTTATCGAAACATTCTGAATCAGAGGGCAGGTGGCATAAAACTAAGTAAGTGGGCCAGTTAAACAAATCCCTGTTCTAATATGAAGATAGCTTGGGAAGGACCTCAAGACTTTTATTTAACATAACATAGCATCACGTATTCCCCGAAGGGTTAAGCAGAGATGTATAATAACACCCTCATTTCGCCGTTGTGTTTAAGTCCCATGTAATAGGGGGCGAGCCTATTGCCATCACCCGGGCACAAATCCAAACACCGGGCTGCTACTGAGGAATTCCACACGGAAAAACCCAGTAACACTTTGCACGACCTGGGGATCGAACCCAGGGCCTCACGATCAGTAGTCGCCCTAGTCACCACTAGACCAATGAGGCTGGTTACTTTTATTTATTGTTTATATATTTATTATCTTAGTGGCCTAATCATTGCAGGGTATGTGCAATTAATTTAAAAGCATAAAAGACCTTGGCAGTAGATCGCTAAAAGTAGAATTAAGATTGAAGGTATCCTTAGGTATATGTAGCATCTTAATATCCGCGGTGATATTATAATAATTTTTTGATCGTTTGTCTTGGTATGGGCATGTGATGAGGAGGGATGTAACACATGTGACTAAGAGAGTGATGAATATGAATGATGATGGATGGAGGGGGAGAGGGAGACCAAAGGAAATATGGATGGATTGTGTGAGAGAGGATATGAAAGAGAAGGGAGTAAATGATAATGAGACGGCTCACAGGGAAGAAAAGAACTTGGGACTAAGGCAGGAAAATAATGGTGATATAATAATAAATTGTTACAATTATGATCTAACAATTATGTGGTTTTAAGGCAATAACAACGAGCAGAAGAGACCAATTTCGCAAGTAATTCCGATCACACTTGACAACATAGCAAACACCATGGCACAAAAACACCATATTTGAAATAAACCCATCAAAAATAACCATGATTTCTTTATACGTTGTATAATTAAATGGCTGCCAAGGCCACCGACTCGTTTGGGATAATTAACTATAAATGATGACATTGTCCAAGGTCAAACGTATGGCCGCGGCCCTTTACACATTATTGCGAATTTGTCTGTAGAAGGTACAGTCAACAGCAAAAGTACTATGAATATATTGAAATTCCAAAATTAATTGCCTATGTTCTGCCTAGCCTTTTCACAACTATGTTGGGGTCAGCTTCCAGTCTAACCAGATGCGGCTGAATGCCAGTATTTTATACGAAGCAACTGCCATCAGACCTCCGCAACCCAGTAACCAGGCAATGCCAATATCCTAAGGTTAGACCGGTTGTCAGACTTTCGGGCCCCTGACTACCCGTAACGACAGTCATAGGTATTCGTATGGCACCCGGGACTGACTGTTTAACGTGCTTTCCGAGACACGGAGGAGTCTAGATGTGTAACGTACGGTCACCCATCCACAGACTGACCGCAGCAAGCGCAACTTAACCTTGCAAATAGTATGTTCCGCGGTTCGCGCGGTTGGTAATTTTAAGTTTAAAATGAATTGCCTATCTCTGTAATTGTTATCCAAATTTTTTAGAACAGTATTCTTTATATTATTCTCTACTTTATCGTTATTAGTTAGGTACAACAAATCGTAACTGGTATGCTCTTATTCATAAACAGTTTGAACTTTGATCAATCATCAAATACTTTTGATGTCGACTGTACAAAAAATTTGTTATGGAATTTTAATATTGGCAGATTTTGTTATATATAGAACTTATTAGATTCCGGGTTCCCATTGGTATTTAATATGAAACTTAGGCTGAGGCTACACACAGCGACGCGAAATGTGAGACAAGCAATTGAAACAAAATATATTAATATTCACGTGTGTAGTAAAGATAATAATGACGTATAATGACGTATAGATTCACGACGGGTGTCTTTGAGCGATAGCCTTAACGTCGTGCAGACACGTACCTATGTATAGTTTCAGGCAATTTCAAGACTTGAATGAATTTTGTCGTCTTGCGTAGACGGATACACAATAGCTTCTCGAATGCATATTGTGCTTCAAGTAATAAACTATTCTGTCTATTAATCATGTAATGTTACTTAGAAACTCATGCGCAGTGGAAATATGTATAGGTAACCGCAGGTAACCTAGTTCATAACTTCGGCTGTAGAATACAACCTGACTGCTTTGTTGGTCTAGTGGTCGCAAGCGCTACTGCTGAGCATGGGGTTCTGGGTACAATCCCCAGGTCGGGCAGTCTTATTGGGTTTTTCCCTTAGGGATTTCTCAGTAGCAGCTCGGAGTCTGGATTTGTGCCCGGTTAATGACAATAGGCTTGCCACTATGGGACTTAAATATAACGGCGAAATGAGTACTAAAACACCTCTGCCGAACCCGATATGTTAATACAAGAATTTCAACCTACATAAAGATATTCCTTACACCTATACAAGGTTAGTCGGAAAGGGGGTACTAAGCCGAAAGAGTGTTAAAGTACCCATAATAATGGATAACTTGTGTTCTACAACTTTCCCCAAAAGTCAATAGTTCAAGAGAAATAGCTGTTCAAAGATTTCATAAAAAAATACGCTAAATTCTATCTATCCTCAACTATGATCAGCTGTGTTTACATTTTAGGTCATATTTGGGGTCACGGATTAGAAACTCCATTCTCTGAATTCAGAACTAAAGCAGAGATGAAGCATTTTTGAAAAAACTAAAATAAAAATAATTTTTCATGGAAATAAAATAAAACGAATTTTTAAATTTTAACACTTTCTTTAAAACAATCATGAGTGATACATTATGTGGTTCGCGGCTTAGTACCCCCTTTCCGACTAACCTTGTATAAAGAATTCTGCAAACCGTGAATCCTAAATTATTATAATTACCGACTAAAAAATATCATCACATACTTCTCTCGAACCCTGCAAAGAGCGACCAACGTAATGTCGAGACCGCGAGGCGCCACCCGGAGACACACAGCATCCATTTCAAATGCCTCCGCGCTAAGGGCCTTGATGGGCACCAGTATCCGTGAGCCAGTACCGGCGTGGGCGTGTTCTTGGAAATACGATCGTTTTACTGCTCTATAGATCAGAGGCTAACTTAAATAATTCTTGACACTTATAAACAAATTCATAATAGATATCATTCATGGGTGACCTAGTGACTGATCCGGCATTTCGAGTGTGGTTTCCTGCAAATAGCTGGTCAACATCGCCCCATCTATACTCTATACTAATATTATAAAGAGGAAAGATTTGTATTTTTGGATTTTTGTATGTAACGAATAAACTTAAAAAGTACTGAACCGATTTCAAAAATTCTTTTGCCGTTAGAAAGCTACATTATCACCGAGTAACATAGGCTACGGGCGGAGCCGTGAGGACAGCTATAGTCCGACCGGGTAACTCAGTCCTCGCCCGCGACGTTACTGGGACGCGGGGGATGACGACTAAAATATGATTTCCAACAAACGGCTCGCATCCGTCCGTATCCTTTCCGATCCGATGCGATGCGAGCCGTTTGTTGGAAATCATCTTTTAGTCGTCATCCCCCGCGTCCCTGTAACGTCGCGGGCGAGGACTGAGTTATCCGGTCGGACTATAGTCTGTAATAAAAAGGCTAATAAAAGCTTTTTTTATATACGTTGCCCCACACTAGGATTTCTCCTGTATCGTGGGTGCGTTTACAGACACAAATCTTCACATGCACAAACGCCCAGACCCGGAACAATTATCTGTAGGCCATACAAATATTTGTTCCGTGTGGGAATCGAACCAACGACCCGTAGAGCAGAAGGCAATCGCTCTGCCACTACACCAAACGTGTCGTCTAGAAAATGATGTCCAAATTATGTGTTAAAAAATCTTGAAATTACTTAACCTCTATAAACTTTACTTTGTAACATGTTATTCATTGTTCGATATCCAATTATGGGGCAGGCACTGTTTTTCTCCTAAACACAGGTTGCGTTGCAACTTACCTAGGAGAACAGAACCACACCCATAGATTTGTTATAACATACTATATGTTTCATATTATAGATTAAGTACCCATTAATAATGTACAAATACCTGTTTTGGAAATAAATTTGATTTTGATTTATGCCTAGATAATGGACAACAGCGATGTTGTGGATGGTTCCACCAATCCGTCTGCCAAGTATGGCCATAAAAAGCGTTTTTTATAGCAGTAATTGCAAAATGCAAGGCCCATGTTGAACAATGAATTTAAAGGAGCTGATATAATGAAAAGACACAAGGGTGGATTTAAAAAAACACGCCCCTAAGAAGGTACAAAGGGAGATTAGGAAAACTCCTCCCATCTGGCTCTTAACCACCCTTCTCCCCCACAAATTCTGCAATCATATACAAAGACCATTACAAAGTAATACTCCTTGTGAAGGAGTTCATCCTACCGTACCGCACCACTCTAATATGGGTCACTCACATTCGCACGAATGTGCAAACCCACAAGTGTGGGACTGAAATTTGCAACTACTATGCGAACATTTGCCATACAAAACGGAAAACATTCGTACAATGTACAAATGTTCGCGTGCATGTGAGTGACCGGGGTAACACACATACAATCACCCATTAAACACTGACACACCACACACACACATACACATTCTTTGGTTAGCATTTAATTTAATTTCTGTCTATCTTTTAATTTCATTACTATGATTGAATGCAACATCTTTTTGTATAAACCTAACTCGTGAGCTAAAATATACAAGCTCCGCTTAGTTTGTAGCCCACTAGTAAACGTGTGTCAATGCTGTAACTTTTGACTAATAACCATTTATTATTATTATTTACTAGCGGCCCGTCCCGCCTTCTCACGGGTGGACATTTTTCCCGTTTTTGCAACATTTTTCATTTATGCTCCGCTCCTATTGGTCGTAGCGTGATGTTATATAGCCTATAACCTTCCTCGATAAATCGACTATCCAACACTAAAATAATTTTTCAATTCCAACCAGTAGTTCCTGAGATTAGCGCGTTCAAACAAACAAACAAACTAACAAACTCTTGCTTTATTATTTTAAAATTTTTTTCTAAAAATCATCATCCCTGCTTTAGTCACGAATTCAGAAAAAAGAACTTCAATTCTTTCACCCCGAATACGATCTAAAATGTAAACACAGCTGATCATAGCTGAGGACGGATAGATTTTAGAGTATTTTTTATTAAACTATTGACTTTTGAGAAAAGTTATAGAACAAAAGTTATTCATTATTATGGGCGTTACCCTTTCGAATTAGTACCCCCATTCCGACTAACCTTGTAAAAGCAGTCAAAGAGACAAAAAACAAATTTAAACACCATACAGTTAATCTAATGTCGTTATGGATCTAAGCTCCTTATACCTTATCGATCTACTAAACAACTTAAGGATAAAACTTTATAATCGGCATGTGACGTCACAAAGTACAGGAAATATTAATTGAGCATAGGATCATTTTATGTCTTCTCTGATTAGCTCATATGTAACTTTACTACTTATGATTTAATATTACACGAGCGGCTGAGGAAAATGGCACGATACAGTATTACTAGCTAAATATTGTGTAATCTTTATTTGTTACTCATTCTTGATAATGATGTAAAGAACTGCAAGAAATTCCTCTTCATCAATGCATTAGGTCCATGTTCAAACTTGAAACTACACAGAGTTGCAAGCCTTATTTTCAAAAATATAAAATCTTGACATTACCATCCCTTTACATCTTAGAAAATGCAATGTTCTTATGTTCCAATCCCTCACCTTTATTCTCGCATGGCAGATCTATTTCATCATAACAGGCGTGACAATACTAAGATTTGCTTACATCGATATAGGACGGCACTTATGCGGAAAAGTGTCTTTTGCATTGCTCCAAGAATTTATAATAAACTGCCAAAAAGTTGGAAGCATTTAAGTGATGCAGCGTTCAAAAATAAAGTAAAGAATTTTCTAGCAGATAAAGACTATTATAATTTTAATGAGTTTTTGGCTGAAGGTTTTTGACATTCTAGATAATTTAATGTATTTTTTTTTTAATTTTATTATTGTATTAATATTTGTATGCCATTGATCAAGGCAAACATGATGATCTGTATTGTTACTTTTAACATCTTGCATGCTGACAATTGTTTTGTATGTAAACTCATGTTTGATCAAATAAAAATTATCTTATCTTATCTTATCAATAATGTTCCCTTGGTACATTTGTCTACATTGCTTAGAAGAAATTTGCTTGGTGGTAGGATGTATACGTGGATGGGTGACCGTTCGTTAGACATCGAGACCCCTCAACGCCTAGGAGAGCACGTTAAACCGTCGCGTCGGTCCCCGGTGTCATAAGAATACCTATGACAGTCGTTACGGGTAGTCAAAAGCCCGGAACTCTGACAACCGGTCTAACTTTAGAATATCGGCATTGCCCAGTAAATGGGTTGCGGAGGTCTGATGGCAGTCGCTCCGTGTAAAATACTGATATTCAGCCGCATCTGATTAGACTGGAAGCTGACCCCAAAATAGTTGGGAAAAAGCTAGGCAGAACAGGGAGGATCTATATGATCCACCTGGCTAGCTACCACCCTCACATTAAAGCCAAGTAGTTTACTGTGTTCCGTCGTGTGTATGTGAGAGCCAGAGGAGTACAGAGGGAATCTCTCTATATCTCTTTTCCTTGAATTCGTGTGCTTAGTCTACACTTACCATCAGGTGAGACTAGGGCAGGGGTCTGCAACCTGCAGCTCGCGAGCCGAATGCGGCTCTTTCGATGTAAAGTTGCGGCTCTCCAGTTCCATACGCAAAAAATAATTATTTTACTATCAAAACCCTTTAAATGGTGCAATGGATCCATAATTGAGTACTATAATATAGTATGACTGAAATATACTGACTATGACTGAGAGATAGATATAGTAACTATATCTAACTGTATTTTAGTTTTGTATTTTTATAAAGGTCATTTTTTTGCTAAACACCGTTTCAAGGTTATCCATTAATTAGAGGACTTTTTAAAAACTGTAAAATTTCGTAAATTGCAACTTTTGGCTCTTCCGTCTCAAAAGTTTGCCGACCCCTGGACTAGGGTCAAAGGCGACCAAGAGTAGAAAATAAAAACATAAATGGCTAGCTCAATCGGTTGATCTGCGGTGCCAGACTGCCTGCCAGAAACTAGTGTAATATGACATCTGATCCCCCTGAAGTTTGCAGACGTAGATGATAGATGGCGATTACTCCGGGTAAAATAGTAATATCTAGCCAGTTCTCGCTAGACCGGGAGCCAACAAACACAGAGCAAATACTGCGAAAATGAAATCCACAAAAATAAAACATTATTGCTGACCTACGTATTTTAATCCGCGCGGAACTAGTTGGCCGCGCCTTAGGTATGTGAGCGGCAGGAGGGGGGTGCGAAACAATAGACGCGCTCTGTCAGATTGCTTTATCTTGTGTACCGTGCACACCCCCCTCCTGCCGCTCACATACCTAAGGCGCGGCCAACTAGTTCCGCGCGGACTATAGATAATTGAACCTTTTTTTATATCCTGGAGGAATGCACACGCATGGGACTCAAACCCACTAAAACTCCACGGTGTCCTCCTCTGCCACATATGGCGGGAACACTGGCACGCGCAAGCACTCGCGTCGCCGGACCCTCCTCTGAGGAGTACTCCCCATCACCGACGCACCAGAACACATGACACGCCGTGTCCACCCCAGGGACCAAAAGAGCACATGGGCGCCAGACGACCCCGTGTCTGGCCACCCTTGGTCCCCCTGCGATGGATGAGGTTAGTGGCCCCGCCGCCTAACACTTTTCGGCCGCAGACGATAGGGAGAGCGGCTAACGACATACCGACACTCCTCTCCCCCTGCGGCCCCACCGCGTCTGCCATCTGACGGTGGCGACCCCGTCAAGGCCGCGGAAGGTAAGGAGAGCGACGCACCGCAATACAGGCACTCCTCTCCCGCCGCGGCCTCCACCCTTCAGCCGCGTTGCCTCCCATGAGACATCGCGGCCCGCCTCAGTTGCGATGTCGCCCAGGCGACACCGCAACCTACTTGGCGGCTACGTCGAAGGCTTCCAGACCCAAGTCCCGGCGAGCAGCCCCTCCTCGGGTTCCTTTTCGCTTCACCGTGGGCATTCACTCCACGGCTACTGAGCCCCCCCGCAACGACAATAGGGGAACCCACCGGGGGGGATAGATAAATTGAACCTGACTAATCGCTGTGCTAGTGATTGCTTCCAATTAACCAATACAGCGGCATTTTCCTTTAATGGCCGGAGGTCGTCAATTAAATAAAACTATCAATGGTCATACAGACCAGTTAATGTCATTTATAATAATAAAAATATAATTCATTAGTTATGAAGATGAATATTATATGCTAATGTTGAAGGAAAACTGTTGTTTATAATATTGTATAATAGTTGCATGTCTTTACGTCAGAGAGGGAAACACAGTTATAAAACGTCACAATCATGGAAATTAAAGAGGTAATTTTAAAGGAAGGAAGAATCTGTTGTATAAATATTTTTGTTTTTCATCTTACCGTTAACATGACGCTCCTTCCCAGGAGTGAGGTGCTCGTGACTAATAAAGCAGTCAGTCTGTGGATGGGTGACCATTCGTTAGACATCGAGAACCCTCCGTGCCTCGGAGAGCACGTTAAAATGTCGGTCCCGGGTGTCATACGAATACCTATGACAGTCGTTACGGGAAGTCAGAATCCCGAAAGTCTGACCACCAGTCTAACCTTAGGATATCGGCTTTTCCCTGTAACTGGGTTGCGGAGGTCTGATGGCAGTCACTCCGTATAAAATACTTGTATTCAGCCGCCTCTGGTTAGACTGGAAGCTAACCGCAACAAACATAGTAGGGAAAAGGCTAGGCAGAACTATCTTAGCGTTAACATCCTTCACCGAGCGATTCTGTATCGATTCTAGATTAACTATTAAAAAAGAGAAAATATCCATTGGGTCACCCGCGCGATAGCGCAACGTGTATTCCCAAGGAGGGTTGATGTCAGGCAGGCGGCCGGTCATAAAACAATAAGGCAAAACCTCTTACAACATGGATTTACGAATTACAAGTTGTGCCGACCCCACCAAGTGTGGGATAAGGGCAGGGAGAAGAAGAAGGAGAAAGTATCCGAAAAAAAATCGTCCTTTATAAAGGACATAAATAGAGTTTAACGAAGCCGAAAGGAACTTATTCTCCACGTCATTGCGAATTTTTTTGTGTTCTGGACTATGCCTGGGAACCTTCTAGTTACGGAGATATTGGAGGTCAAAGTTCCAACATTTCACAACTTTTTTTTTAAATACTCGTTTTGAAGGTTGCAAATGTACTTGAAATACATCCATTACCCGTTTACTATTCATTGCATCCATCAGCACAATGTTTTGAATGCGTTACATTGAGCTTTACCGTAAACCGATATTTTTCACCCAAAAAAAAAGTGGTTTCCCAGCGACATTTTTTGCGTAGGGTTACTTAGTTTGATGTACTGAATGCATGGTTGACGGCTTCGTGAAGAAATAGATAATACAATAAATAAATTCATGGCGTTAAGTTGTGGTGGTCAGCCCCATGTAATAGAGAGTGAGCCTATTACTATTTATCGGGCATAATTTCAAACCTCGGGCAGTTATCAAAAATTCCTTCACTAAAGTTCCTTCTGCTCTGTGACCACGAGACCTACTCTACATATAGTATATTCATCATATCATCACATTAGCCCGTAAACGTCATGGGCCTCCCAATAACCGCTACAATGAACGGTGATAAGGGAAATTCCCATAATCACCACCCTTGCCATTGGTGATTTTTTTTTTTTTTTTTGGATGGACCACTCGTAGTATAAAGCTCCGAGAGCTTTGTTACTACTTAACCGGACTATCCTGTGGTGGCCGAAAATTACTTTAAGGCCCCCAGCCAGGGCTTACAAACTAAGGATTTCAATTAAGTGACGCGGCACTAAGGGCACCCCCTGTGGGGTACGGGCCTCGGCTTAGTGGGTCACTGAGGGGTGGGCAATCAATATCGGGCTGGGTTATATTATTTGGGGACTGGTTTATTTCCGTTACAGGCTCAGCTTCGCGGGCTGGCGTGGCGAGCAAGGGTCGGTCTGTAATGTTACTGGGGAGTCGCGAGGGGCCCCGGCGGCGAGGCCGGAGACGCGGTTTGTATCTGTTTTTGTACCTGCGACGTGTACTGGTTTCCCTACTACTCTCTTGGATGAGGGTGATGGGGTCATCGGGTTGGAGGAGGGTATGCCTAGGGCGCCTAATCTTGGAGATTCTAGATGGTGTATAACGGACGGCCGATACTACGAGGGGGTTGGGGTGAGTTGCGGCTGAGTCTATGAAACGCTTGGTAAGGCGTTTAATAATCTGTCTAACTGTGGGGATCTTAAGGTCGACATGGAGTCGTTCATTCGTGAAGCACCACGGTGCACCCGTGGCGCCTCTGAGAAATCGGTTCTGAAGGGTCTGCATCCTATGGATTCGGTGGGGCCTAGTATGCGCGAACACGGGGCACGCGTAAGTCATGATAGGCGCCATTGGTGATCACAGTTTGATGTTATTATAGTCCGCGCGGAACTAGTTGGCCGGGCCTTAGGTATGTGAGCGGCAGGAGGGGGGTGTGCACGGTCGCCGCGGAGCCGGTCGTCCCTTCTGACTCCGCGCAGTCACCATGACGCGAGAATACAGCCCTCATCAAGCTGTCGTATCCCTCCCAGTCCTCTTGCATTCGACACCCTAAGAGTTCGAGTCCCCCCTTGGGGACACTCTCAGAGGTGTCGCTGCTATAGTCATAGCCATGATGTTACAGTAGTTAGCTTTGCGTAGTTAGCTAGGTAGTTAGAATAGTAGGTATTGGTTCGGAGACCCTTCTGGTCTCGCCAATAATAGTCAGGTTACGTAGAAAAGGTCCGCAAGACCATCTACAATAGTCGAATAGGAAAAAAAAAAAAAAAGTGTGCACGGTACACAAGATAAAGCAATCTGACAGAGCGCGTCTATTGTTTCGCACCCCTCTTCTGCCGCTCACATACGCGGCCAGCTAGTTCCGTGCGGACTATAGCAGACAGTCCAACCTCTTGTCGTAATCTCTAAAGCTGCGGTTCCACTACCCGTAAACTGACAGGCCGCGCCGGACGTTGGCACATCTGTCGAGGCCAATCGCGGCCAGTGTCGAGCAACTTTGAACTAATCGACTCCCGACGGATCGGACGAGCGACGACAAGCCACCGCCGGCCTCATCGGACGCGACGTTCCCACGGCCTGCCGGCCCGGCTAGGTAAGGCCTGGCCTGTCAAAAAAACAGGCCAGCTTTACCCGCCTTTTATTATTTATTTATATACACTTTATTGTACATAATAAGTACACCGGTAAGCGATAAAAGGAACACAGATTTACACAATATGTACAATGGGCGGTCTTATCGCACAAGGCGATCTCTTCCAGACAACCTTAGGATGGACTGGAAGAACTGAAATAGATATCGGGCAGTCTAGGTGTACAAGTACGTATCGTACATAATATTACTTAGAAATAATAATCATAAAATACATATCAATTATTACACAAATATATAAAATAGAAAGAAAAACGTAATACATATAACTTAAACAAACTAATAAATAAATAAATAAGAAAGTAGATGAAATGTGAGCGATAATCAAGAAATAGCAAATTAAAGTGACAGGTAATGTTCCTTCACTCACTCATTGAGTGGTAATGCATTCCACAAGCGAGCAGCTTGAACTGTAAAGGACTGGTCTAAAAAGGAAGTGGTATGCTGTTGTATTTTTAATTTAAGGTTTTTTGATGATCTCAAGAACCTAGAATGTGTGTCACAGAGGAACTCGAAGCGTTCCTTAAGGTAAAACGGGGTGGAAGGATTAAAAAGCACATTATAAAGCAGAGAAAGAATATGGGCATTCCGGCGAAGGCGAATAGGTAGCCATTTGAGCTTAGTACGAAATTCAGAAACATGATCATATTTACGCAAACCAAATATGAATCTGATACAAAGATTTTACGACACGCCATGGCTGGAGGAGCGTCTCATCCCTGTCGGGAACCACAAAGGAACATAACATTAGTATTTACGGACTGTTTTTTTAATAACTATGTCGCGTATGGTTCTGTGGTCAAACTTTACGTCCGCAACACCATGCATCATGACATGTCAATGCAGCTGGTACTTCCAATATTTTTATTATTTTCCTATCCAAATTTCCTATACGCACATCATACGTCACTGAAAACACACTCTGTACAAAGTAAAATCATTAAGGCATGCATGTATCTTTACATACATGTAGTATAAAACAAAGTCGCTCCCGCTGTCTGGACGCTTTGATCTTTTAAACTACGCAACGAATTTTAATGCAATTTTCAGCAATAGATAGAGTTATTCAAGAGGAACGTTTTATATGCCTCACATTAGTACATATCTACATTGCACCCGTGCGAAGCCGAGGCGGGTCGCTAGTTCACTTATAAACCTTTCCTAAACTAAACCTAACACCGGCTCCCAGTCTAACTTAAAGCGGCTATATTCCAAACCAGACATGCACAGACTTATAAGGAATCGGGCCACTCGGGTAGACTATGAACTAAAAGCTGGCCAACATAATTAAAAACTACCAAAAAAGTTGAAATAAAGATTAATGAAAAAAAATAGACTCCTATCGACGTGTCATTTAAAAAAAAAAACATTTACTCAGAACTATTGTTAAAATATTGCAGTATTTTCATACGAATGCGTAAGAGTTTAATTCGCGGGCGGGCCGCACGTATAATGATTGACGAAGCGCCGCATACGGCCCGCGGGCCGCGGTCTGTGCATGCCTGTTCTAAACGAAGCGAATGCCATCTGTACTGAGGATACTAATATCTTAATAAACATTACTTTCTCGTCTTGATAATTATAACTTCATGATATGTATTATTTTAGTTTCATTTGAATCATGTTTGATTCAATTAAAATTAGAAAGTGTTAAACATCAAAGAGCTAATTAAATTAATAAAGATGACAATTTATTTTTGTTGTAATATTTATGGCAGTTCTTAGTTGCTTTAGACAGTAATCTTTTGATGTTAGGCAAAAAATAAAAAGGATCACGCAGCGACGATACATCAACGTCCTGAAAAAAGCACCTGGGATAGGCTAGATATGGAAGAAAGAGGAAGGGTACAAAATGGTCACCCTCTCTCGTGTCACGACGACGAGAATATAATATGATGTGATATATAGATTAGCCAGTCAGCAAGATTGGTAACGGTGCTGACTGTCTAGGGTGCACCGCAAGTACTTAAGTAATGTCACTCATGGAAGCTCTTTTAATGCAACTGACAAACATTAAGTGATAAGACTTGTTCTGCCTAGCCTTTTCCCAATTATGTTGGAGTCAGCTTACAGTGTAACCAGATACGGCTGAATACCAGTATTTTACACGGGCCGACTGCAGACCTCCGCAACCCATTGACTGGGGGATGCCGATATCTAATATCGGCATTCCCGAGTAAGACCAGTTGCCAGACTTTCATAGGTATACGTGCGACACCCGGGAACGACTGTTTAACGTGCCCTCAGAGGCACAGGTGGGTCTCAATGTGTAACGAAACGATCACCCATCCACAGACTGACCGCAGCAAGCGCAGCTTAACCTTAATTAGCCACGAGCCCCTCTGATAAAACTTAAGTGCTTTCAACTACTTCTGCATCATCATTAACAGCTTCAAATTATACTACTGTGTTTAATCTCCTTTTGTTTAAGCCAACCTACTCTGTCCTGTGCTGGTTACAACCAATTTCATCATCTGAGACTGAAAAATACATGTAATAATACATAACATCACGCCTGTACTCCCCGAAGGGTTGGGCACAGGTATATAGTAACACCCTCATTTCGCCGTTATGTTTAAGTCCTATGTAATAGGTATGGGGCGCACCTATTGCCATCAACCGGGCACAAATCCAAACTCCGAGATGCTACTCAGGAAATCCACATGGAAATTTTTTATAAGGCGGATGTCAGTGGAAACGCCTGTAGAGGACGCCCTAGAAGTACATACATCGATATTATTGATGATGTTCTTCACAAAGGACAGGTGCGTAGTACTCTCAACCGTCGTGCGTGTATGATAAGATGTATGAACGTGGATGAAGCGAAAGGAGTAGGTATGTAAGGATAGTAGCATTGGGCGTTCTATAGTTTCTGCCTACCTCCATGGGAAAAAGGCGTGAGTTTTTGTAAAATCCAATAACAATTTGTTCAACCTGGGGATCGAACCCAGGACCTCACGATCAGCAGTCGCGCTTGCCAACGAGGCAGTTGCAGATGTAATAATATTTAGTAATAGAAATAATGATTTAATAAATGCGGTTTTAGTCACGTATGTTTCAGACTTAATTACCTAACCACGCAAGAGGTACCTTCGAAGGAAAACACTAAAGAAAACCCACCAGTTCATAAAGAAACGTCACAGTGGGCGTGATTATAGGCGTGGCTTTTCCCATACGTTTAAATAGGTAACCTAAATCAATAAAATAAGTTAAAAAAAAAGTATTATGTTTGTATGCCTTTTTCCACTTTTTCCATTCGACTGCTTGTATATGGTCTTGCGGACCGTTTCTACGTAACCGGGCAGTTATTGGCGAGCCCTGAAGAGTATCCAACCAAATTCTCTTGACGTTTTTTTAAGGCCAAAAGTGTCCATGCAATTTATACTTATCATCACTGATGATAAGAAAACAAATTTAAAAAAAATCTAAGACTTTTTATTGTTGAAGTTAGGTACCTACGTGCATAGTTACTTTAGAAACAAAAATATTTCAGTACCATTAGTGTCATTTTTAAACAAAGAAAATCTTTAAATTATTTACTTTTCATGTTCTTCGCACGATTAAATAACAACATTTACACCTATGGACAAAGTCCCATAAATGAATACTGTGTTATTTTACGCCAAAAAACATTCACTACCACACATTTAACATCATTCTATATTCAAACTAGTAAGTACAGAGTCAAAACAAAAGAGTAAAAAGTGTATGCGAGGTGCGCGCGCGCAGGTGGGCGCAGTTCGAGCATGCGCTGTGCGGCGCGACGCTTTCTTGCGCTAACCCACTTTTAGCGCACGGTTGGACAGAGTCGCTAAACTTACAAGCTTCGTGGCAGATATTTTACGTTTTTATATCTCTTTCAGGCCTTTTTCATTGTGTATTTTTGATTAATTGGTAAGATAATCATTAAAAAAAATATTGTCGACTTTCTTCTGACAATATTTTTCATTGCTTCTCACTCTTACCGTTGCCTATACCAAACAACGATGAATAGTGCCGTCAAAAAATCACATGTTTATCCACTATTGTGTCTGTCTCAGATTCGGGACAAAATACGTTGGTTAGCTACACAATTTTTTTTTAATTATTTTATATACGAGAAAATATGAAAATTAATTATGTCGGATAAATTATAGTCTTATACCGTCAAGTACGAACTGTAGGTGTAATATAAATCCTACCTTTTGGGGATTCCACACATGACTTCATAATTGAAATATCATTCATTCATTAAATTATAATTATTATTACCTATACAATTCGATTTTATATGCTTGTTTCGCAATACACAAGGCTGGGAAGTCCAGTGATTTATAATGGGATTAAACATTTAGCTGTCATTTTAATTATGATTTTCCTTTGTAGAAGTACCCAGTATGTAACATGTGATTCTCCAGATACTTATCTAATTGATCTGAGTTTCAATTAATTGTCACTGAAGGCTGAAACTATCGATAAAAACATTTTCTTTTCAAACTTTTTTTCGAGATATTTGTTAGCCCTTCAGCGACTATGCAAGCCATATTATGTACGTCTTATATTATTAGGTACTAAAGAATAAAATTAAATATAAGAAATCACATGCATCAGGGAACACAATTTCACCGACACGGACTTCCACAACAGAGGAATCAGTGACACTCCCTAGATTTATTTTGAAGAAACTAACCCACTTCTTGAGTTTCGCTCGCGTACCTAAACGATTTCTTCAGTTTACATTTATAAACAGTAGGTAAATATTATTATGAGTTTCTGCTTGAAACTCATAGGTGTAAACTACTTTTAATATTGCATTTTTTTATACGCCTTATTTTCGAGGTTTTAATTCACTTATTTCACTTTACGTGAACATGGAAGCCTCACACCTCCTATTTTATAACGTACTAGCTGTGTCACCACGGCTCCGCCCGCGTAAGAAGTTTTATTCCAGTAATAAATATGTTACTCAGTGATAATGTAGCTTTCTAACGACAAAAGAATATTTGAAATCGGTCCAGTAGTTTTTAAGTTTATTGGTTACTTACAAAAATACATATCTTTCCTCTTTATAATATTAGTATAGAAAAATAAAAATATATAAAGAATACATAGGTACATATAAACCAAATTATACTACCTACAAACATTAAATACCGTATACAAAATGATGGATTTCATACGTTTTCAGTCCTCGTGTCAAATCTAAACGAAGGTAGGGATCGCCTTAACTAAAATTACGCATCCCTTCACGTATTTAGTATGGTTTATATAAGCTTAAACGTGGTAAACGCGCGTCATTCTAATTCAGACGATCTTCATGCTTTAAAAATCAATTTACATACTAAATCACATCGGCTCCACAGTTTCCTCTATCCAAAAATGCATCTAAACAAAGCTAGGTGCCGCATCTTAAGTGAGTACTCTCTCCTTAACGCCACCGCCACTATTACTCGGACGCTTACGTCAAATCTATATTAGTATACGTTCTCAGAAGCAACTGATAGTTGCAGTCATCACGACTTTTTTGTCGCAGCGAAAGCTACTACTACAAATACACTAGTGGAAAAACATAAGGGATCAAAAAAAAAATCTAAATTTTCGGTGATTTTTCAAATGGCTGTCTTTGATAACAATGGTCGTATTGGAGTAAAAAAAAGCAATTTGAAGCTTGAAGTTTCTAAATTTTGGATCTTGCAAAAAAAACCCAAGTAACACGTATCATGCAATCTTAATGAATACCATGAAAAATAATTCGAAATTTTGTATATAAAAACTCTTTAGTCAAACTTTATATTTTTCCGTGAAATTTCACTGCGAGAGGATCAGAGAGCAAGGGAATTGGAGTCACTAGCGCACCGTGAAAACAGTCTTAATTTAAGTTACCATAACATACATAACATCACGCCTTGTATTCCCCGAAGGGCTCAGCAGAGGTGTTTTTAGTACACCCTTGTTCGCTATGTTTGAGTCCCATGTAATAGGGGGCGAGCCTAATGCCATTAATCAGGCACAAATCCACACTCCGGGCTGCTACTGAGAAATTCCTAATGGAAAAACCCAATAACACTTTGCCCGACTTTGAGATCGAACCCAGGACCCCATGCTCAGCAGTCGTGCTTGCGACCACTAGACCAACAAGGCAGTCTATTAAAGTTATTAAACTTTAATATTGTAACTAATGATGGCATACTGAAATTCGTAAAGGTTTGCTTTTATTTGGGTCAGTCAACAGATAGTGTGAGACATCAATGAAAACTTTACCAATAAGTAAATCACCTTTTATGGCAACAGAGGGAAAAGAAGGAATGGTACATAAGTGACGCAGAAGAGGCGGTCAGTTTTTTTAAAGTGTAGAAATCCTCTTTTATATCCTCGAGAAGGCAGAGGATTATGTTGGACTCTTACCAACTAACGGCCGATTCCTATAACTTACGGAGCGATATTAGTTAAAAATAACTCTTTTATCTTTACCAATAATGAAACAAAGACCCATAGCTTTGCATGGTATACCCTCCCATACGTTAGTAGCTATCACAGGTAATATTAGCTTACGAGTCCATTTATTTGCTCAGTTTGGCAATAAAAAATACTACCATTGGTAAGCAAAACGATTCACATACATACATAAACTCACGCCTTTTTCCCATGGGGGTAGGCAGAAACTATATAATGCCACATGCTACGACCCTTACATACCCCTTTCGCTACATCCACATTCATACATCTTGTCATACACGCACGCTGGTTGAGAGTACTACGCACCTGACCTTTGTGAAGAACATCACCAATAACATCGATGTATGTCCTTCTAGGACGTCCTCTACCGTCGTTTCCATTGACATTCGCCTTATAAATTCCTTTTGTTAATCGCCGTTCACTCATTCTCTCAACATGACCAAACCACCTAAGCATACTCCTTTCAATTCTTGTCACTACATCATCTTTTAAACCGCAACATTGTCTAATCTCATCATTTCTCAATCTATCATTCAAAGTTACACCGCACATACTTCAAAACTATTCGTTTTTCTTTATAGGAACCGGTGTTTCTCGGGGTCGCGGGATTTGCTATTGCATTCACCGTAACCCAAGTTGTTGGTAAACCTACCGAAACTAATAACCGAATGCCAGTCTGTATTCCTTCTTCAAATTGTTCTGCCTCGTTAGTCTATTGGTGGCAAGCACAACTGCTGATCGTGAGGTCCTGGCTTCGATCCCTAGGTCAGGTAAAGTGTCATTGGGTACTTCCGTGTGAAATACCTCAGTAGCAGCCTGGGGTTTGGATTTGTGCCCGATTGATGGCAATAGGCTCGCCTCCTATTACATGGGGCTTAAACATAGTGGCGAAATGAGGGTGTTACTATAAACCTCTGCCCAACGCTTCGGGGAATACTGGTGTTATGTTATGTTATCTAGTCATGTTCTATAGCCTCATAGGTGTGGTCATCGTTTTTCTAGCAGGGAAAGCTATTGCAAACGACAGCGCATATCATGTTCTAAGATTAAGTGTGTAATTACACCTAACATAGTTGAAGGTGTGGAGGAAAATGTCTATTTATTTGTAAATACTAATGTCTAATCTTAACTAATAGCGCTTCAAGTTTACACCCATATTCTAAGACGTTCCTCCAAAACTTACTCGACTCAGAACGACCTCGAAAACACCTTCAAAATTGTATTCTTAGACGCAATTTCGAGTAAACTTTGAGGTTCCTCGACGGAGTCATTACGTCATAATTTGAATTATCTGCATCGCGCAAATAACGCCGCGATAAATAATTGTAAGGGTTATCGTAAGCATATTTGATAAAGTCTTCAATATTCATTTTTTGTTACATACGAACTTTGACACTTTCTTGCTTGACACTTGGTAGGTTCCGAGGTACCTTGAGTTTGACAGATGATTACTTACCTCGACTAAGGAAAAATCTCGAGTCGAGGATGTTAAAGTCAACTATAACTACCGATGGTAGTGAGAAAGACTGAGTCGAGGTGGAGTCGAGTCGAGTAAGTTTTGGAGGAACGTCTTAGAATATGAGTGTTAGTTGAATCGCGACCTCGCCGCATATTCAGCACTTGGTTAAGGGCGCTGTTTGGATCCGCAACTAGTCGGGCCAATCCCCAAAAATAACATAACATCACGCCTGTATTCCCCGACGTGTTGGGCAGAGATGTACAGTAACATCCTCATTTCGCTGTTACATTTAAGTCCCATGTAACAGGGGGCGAGCCTATTGCCATCAACCGGGGACAAATTCAAACTCCGAGCTGTTACTGAGGAACTCCACACAGAAAAACCCAATGTGGCAGCATCTATCACGCCAAATAAGAATTACGCAGCACGAAGATTTTCTAGCCGACTTCAGCGACAACAATGACAGCTGTCAAATGGAACGTCACAAATCCCGCATCGCGATATCAAGATTTGATACGCAGATGTTGGGAAGTTGTATAATATACACTATATTATACAAGTTCCCAACATCAACCGTTGGGCAGTAGCCCGCCAAGCATAAGACCCGCCTGGTAGAAGGATCTCCCTTTTCGTTGGAGGAACACCGTACCTCGTTCCTCCATACCAATATCACTGCCCGACCTGGGTATCGAATCCAGGACCTCACGATCAGCAGTCGTGCTTGACACCACTACACCAATGAGACAGTTAGGCAGTTTTCCCTAAAAATTTACTTAAATAAACCGTAAACAGTCATAAATAATCTTGGATTAAAAGGTATCAAAATTCTGTCCAAATATCCAATTAATCCAATCAGCTAAGACGGACAGACTTTTTTTCTATTGGCCTGCTTGTAGACGGTCTAGCGGACCGTTTCTACGTAACTGGGCAGTTATTGACGAGACCTGACGGGTCTCCAGCCAATGGGAACGAGTAAAATTCTTAACCTAAGCTAACTACTACTCTAACATCATGACTACTAGCAACAACAGCACTAAGGGCGACCCCCTAATGGGACTCGGACCTCGGCTTAGGGCGTTGCTGGCGGGAGGACTGGGAGGGAGACAGCTTGGTTTCGGCTGAATTGATGGTGTGAGCTAAAAGAAGGACCGCTCCGTACCTCGGAGAGCATATTAAATCCTTACCGGTTCTGCTTCTTCCTGCCCTTATCCCACACCAGGTGGGGTCGACACAACATGTATTTCATAAATCCATGTTGTTAGAGGTTTTGGCTTATTGTTTTATGACCGGCCGCCTGCCTGACATCAATCCTCCTTGGGAATACTCGTTGCGCTGTCGCGCGGGTAACCCAATGTGCTTGCTGATATTATGCACTGGGTCCCAAAATGATATGCTTGTTAATTTTATTGCCGACAATTAAGCAGACTATGTACTTCTTGGTGGAGTATACTTGAAGTTCCTCGACCCAATTTCTCTGTAAAAACTTGATGTCAATGTTCTGTATCGCTCCTGTCCCGCTGTATCCCAAATACCAAGCTTGACTTTAACACCGTTCACGTCCATGACTTTACATTTGTGGTCAACTCCGATTGTAGCTGGGATTGATGAATTGTAGTTTCCTGTTGTGAACGCTAGGATTGTGCCGGATTTACCGGTTGTCATACGAATACCTATGACAGTCGTTACATATCCCCCAATAACTGAATTCCGATGGTCAGTTATTAGTTAAGTCTAACGATCAGTATAACAGCAACAGCAGTGATAGCCTAATGGTGTGATCGTCATACCGACCGACCGACCGTGGCTGCCAAGTCATAGGTATCGAGTTCGAACCCAAGGCACGCACCTCTGACTTTTCGGATTCATGTGCGTATTGTATAATTATCACTTGCTTAAAAACGGTGAAGGAAATCATCATGAGGAAGCAAGCCTGAGAGATTTTTCTCGACGGCATGTGAAGCCAACTCAGAGGCCCATGGGCGGCATTAACTCTGACACCAGGTTAGTCACTAACCACACGAAAAAAAGAAGAGAAGAAGAAGAAGAAAAGTATAACAGCAAGATACCTACAGCAAGGTAAGCTCGACTCCCTTTTTAACCGACTTCCAAAAAAAGGAGGAGGTTCTCAATTCGACTGTATGTTTTTTTTTGTATGTTTGTTCCGCGATATCTTTGCTAATTGTGAACCGATTTTAATGATTCTTTTTTTGTTTGAAAGAATATTCTTTGGAAGTGGTCCTATTTAAATTCGGTGAAGATCTGATGAAGAACTTCGGAGATAGACAATTTGAAGTCGGTTTTATTTTTGTTGAAAAGTTTTATATTCTATAGAAAAACTAGGGATATTACTAAATAGCTGATTTTGCCATTTGCCTGCGATCAAAGAACGTATACCTACGCAATACTTTCCAAGAAAGTTCAATATGTAACTCTTGCTCACGACTTTTTTCTATTGGCAATGGCTACAAGCAACATTCATACATAAAGCCAAGGCTGTATTGTCTAACTGCTGTACCCACTACCCAGTATGATGGCGAAGCCTTCTCGCAAAATGATATCTAACTTGCTATCTTACCCTCTGTGACCGAGCATCTGTTCCCGGAGAGACTTAATACAGGCTACCAGTAAATAGAACAGAAATAGGAACTGAAGAAGCCACGTACTGGTCAAAAACCACATGAGCTTGTTGTAGTCTTCTTCTTTTCGTGTGGTTAGTGACTAACCTGGTGTCAGAGCCTATGGCGCTCTAACTTGGCTTTACATGCTATAGAGAAATATCTCTCAGGCATGCCGGTTTGCTCACGATGTTTTCCTTCACCGTTTTTAAGCAAGTGATAAATTATGCAATACGCACATGAATCTGAAAAGTCAGAGGTGCGTGCCTTGGGTTTGAACTCGAGATCTATGACTTGGCAGTCTGCCGTTCACACCACTAGGTCATCACTGCTTGTTGTAGTAACATAGACATACAACAAATAAAATTGTGGATAATAACTAATGCACGGTTCCTTTAAACAAAAGCGAATCGATTTGCTGAAGTATTTCCATTTGAGCACCTATTCTTTGGGCACCTATGCATTGAGCACCAAAGGTGTTCCCATTTGAGCACCAATCAATATAATAGCTTGGTGCTCAATGGGGAACAATAATGCTTACCAATGGTAGCATTTTTATTGCCAAACTGCATATAAATAGACTTGTAAGCAAATTTTATCTGTGATAGCTACTTCTATATGTGGGTCTACTATGCAAAGTTACGAGCTCTTTGCTTCATTATTGGTAAAGATACAAGTCTCAATTTTAACCAATAACGCCCCGTAAATTATAGGAACCGGCCATAAATGACGATGATAGACGACCACCATCACGAAATTTTTGCTAGTTTAAATATTTTCATGAGACCTTTGCACATATTTACATAGTATAAAACAAAGTCGTTCCCGCTGTCTGTACGCTTAGATCTTTTAAACTACGCAACGGATTTTAATGCAGCTTTCAGCAATAGATGGATTGATTCAAGAAGAAGGTTTATATGGCCCACATTAGTATCTACATTACATCCGTGGGAAGCTGGGGCGGGTCGCTAGTAATATAATTCTATGAATTCTTAAAGTTAATAATGTCAAGCTATTCTTTTGCCTAAGGGTAAATAGTATTACTTTAATGAACTGTTAAACGCAGTGGTAAATGCTAATACTTAATGTATTCATGTAAGTACTATCACCTGTCATGTTATAACTATAAATTATCGGCATTAAATAAAATATTATCATAAAAAATATGGCTTGCTGGCCTAGTAGTTGCAAACTAACTACGGAACAAGGGTAGAGGTATAAATGCAAGTTTTAACAAAGTGTTATTGGGTTCAGACTTTCCGAGTCCCATTAGGGGTCGCCCTTAGTGCTGTTGTTGTTAGTCGTCATGGTAGCGTAGACGCACTGGGCGCCGGAAAGCGCGCGTTGATCTCCGCTCACGCTAGTGAGTGGCCTGCGGGCGGCGGGATAGGGGACCCGTCGCCCGACCAGTAACAGGCCCGGGAGGATGGCGCGTCGTGTGCCGCACGCGTCTTTCAGATGGACGTGGGGCATGGGGAAAACAGCCCCACCAATGGGGAGGTCCACCAGCAGCTGGTGGACCAACACCCACCGGGGTTGCGGTGCATGCAATAGCGAATCCCGTGACCCCGGCCATAGGTTAAAAGGAGGGAAACCGTTGATTTTTAGCTGGTAAGAGTCCGGCAGACTCCCTGGCCTTTCCTGGGCGAGGGACATCCATGAGGAATTTCAAAAGATAAAAAAAATGTTGGTGGTTAGCTTAGGTTAAGTATTTTACTTCGTCCCCATTGGCTGGAGACCCTCCAGGTCTCGCCAATAACTGCCCGGTTACGTAGAAACAGTCCGCAAGGAAGCAAGCAAACCAATAGGAAAAAAAGAAAAAGCCGTGTTATTGGGATTTGATCGAAGAAGTTTGCAGTAACAGCCAGAATCATGGAAATGTGGCCTGCAAACGACAATACAAGCTCTCTTATGCTATCAAGAGTTTCATACCAACATTATGTTTGTACGTAACAAATACTACACACCATTCGTGTCATCCATGGGGGGACGGATTAAGGATACAATTCCCCTCTGTCGCCGAGCAAGACAATCGTAAGAGGCGACGAACCTGATATCATAATTGTGGCGAAAAATGGCAATAGGCGATTTAATACAAGAGGCAAACCGTGGGAGTACAGACTCCTGTAATAGGGGAACATCTCTGCTCACCCCTTCGGGAATCACAGGCGTGTGTATATATAGGTATGCATGTATAAACACTAATGACATTATTGACCTTATTAACCAAAATTACTTAATATTCAACAGTTCACCTTTAATCATCATGCAATCAGCTCGTAAACGTCCACCACCAACAAATTCCGCACGTGACAATTACATTATACCATCTACATAAACAATATGTTAATATACAAAAAAAAAGCTTGTGGTAAATCTATCGTAATTGTAAAATGGAGGATATCAGAACATTGCGCAAGCGTCGAGACGCGCAGTGCATGGTAAAGCGGCTGCATTACTATACGATGCGCGTACGCAGCGCAGTGAAAACTCGCCGCGCACCGCTTATGTACTGCCACGCTAATAGATACCGCACTATATAACGTATCGACACTTGTTTACCGTAGTGTTCCTACTAAGCTTTTGCAGTTCATATAACATCACGCCTGTATTCCCCGGAGGGTCGGGCAGAGGTGTATAGTAACACCCTCATTTCGCCATTATATTTAAGTCTCATGTAATAGGGGGCGAGCCCATTTCCTTCAACAAGGCACAAATTCAAACTCCGGGCTGCTGCTACTGAGGAATTCCACACGGAAAAACTCAATAACACTTTGCCCGGCCTGGGGATCGAACCCAGGACCTCACGATCGGCAGTCGCGCTTTCCATCACTAGACCAACGAGGCAGGATATATCTTTCTTTCTAAAAGGAGGTATTGATGTATTCACCATGCTGAGCAAGTGGATTGATAATTGCAGAGCCAATAGTTCCTTCCCGACTTTCATTAAAGGTGTGTCACACACTACAGTTCGCTTCATGTCTCGTATAAACTTCCACCACTGATTAAAAACATGAAAAAAGTATTTTTTTTATAAAAAAATTAAAACAACTCCTAGTTAATAAATGCTACTACCATAATAAACTAATATTTTGATAATAATTTTACGTAAAACGGAATTCTTAATAATAAAATAATAAAAATGTCTCCTCCTCTCTCCTACTTTTTTCCGAACCCGACAGAGCCCACACAATCATGATTCTTAAACTATAATGTAAGCTTTAACACAGCGGATCCGTTTTAACGGATCCGTCGATACTGGATGTGTTGTTGTCATCTATACCGACGGATCAGTTAAACAAATGGCAGCTGCGTTACAACTGGCAGGCAGGATGCGATAAAAATTACGGATCCAGTGTTTTTTACTAGATTCGGAATAATGTCATGTGTGTGAACTTGCTCATACAACTACAGACGCCATCACCAAAATAAAAACGGGTCCGCTAAAACGGATCCTGTAAACAGTTTCTGTGTGAACTAGCTCTAACATCTAAACAATTCCTTCAGAGATGTTCCTCTAATACTTGTGTAGTAGTTCCTCTAGTAGCTCATGCCGCGGTGTAAAGATTAATCAAGCAGTAAAGATGGTAGTTGCTCCAGACGTACTTAAGTATCGTCCCTTGTGGAGGCGGTTTTAATGCACCCCCCACAGTACGCTGATGACGACGCTAGATCAGCCTAGATCCCATCTAAAGGCGAGCCTAGTCCAATTTAATGGGTTATAGCTCCATTCTCAGCTCAGATTAGTTGGTGACAATTTCTACCAGGGACACCCCATTTTTTTTTGTTCATTTTTCTTTCATTTCACGTTCACTTGTGTTTCATACCGAGTGAAAGAGGCCAAATGAAAACAAAACGAAAAACTGAAACGAACGAAACATAAACAGTCTAATTTCGCCTTTGTGGTGAAAAGCACTCTTAATAAAGCTCTGATTGCAGTCATAGGTATATGAATAAAAAGATGTCCAATTTTTTTTTACAAAAGCTTAGTTATTACATGTGAAGCTAATATAAACATGACTGTCACTTTGACATAATACTTTTCGCAAGATAATCCTAAAAACGATACCCGTAAAATAATGCAGACTCATCTCTGAATGGTGTGCGTAATAGTATTATTGCCGCGGTCTGTAATGACTGCGTTGCTGGCAGCACTGATGATGGCCGAGAGCGCAGTGTAGCGCAGCTCCAGGCCATCACAGCGCGGTCAGCATTGCAGCTCTTGATAGACAAGCTGGAATAAAGACCGAGACCGTAGGTCGAGGTCTTTATAGCGCGGACAGCAAGGGCTGCAATGATGACCAAGCTTGAAGGCCGAGAGCGTAGCTAAACTAAGCTCGAGGCCATCATAGCGTGGTCAGCAGCGCAATCATTGCGGACCAAGGCTTGTATAGTGCTTTACTCAAACAATGCGAGTAATTTAAATCGGCTGTCGCTGAAAACCAGCGCTGTGGCTCTGTCTCGCACGTGAGACACAGCATTATGCTGAGCGATGGCCGTTTTGCGCGGATGTGACGCATATTTTTCCCCAAGCTTCTATTCAGTTTTGTTACTTTTATTTTATTTTGTGCGTCATGTTGGCGCGAATAAATAACTTTTCTTTCTTTCTTTCTTTCTTCTTCTAAATAAAACCAGATTAGTATAGTAAGAATTTATTTAAAGTAACGATTTGTTTCTTCCCCGGTCCTTAGTTATTTTTTAAAATTAGTCTTTAATGTTTGTACTGCCTGTATCTATACAGCCAAATTCTGAATAAAACCTCCACCAGACAATTTTTGAAACAAAACTCGACAATAATGGATTTTCAAAGGAAATTGCTGGTGGCTAAAACTCACCAGCAATGAAATTCCATACAACTTTGCTGGCGCCTATTCAAGAAGCGCGGAAAGGTCGACTTTGCTCAAAGAAGGTTGTCAAAATAATGACCACATTATAAGCAATTTTTGAGTAATAGTACATTCTTCAGCGTAAATCTGACAGCACTTTTGAAGCAATAGTTTTTGCATAAAGTTAGCATTAAGGAAATGTAACGTCTTCACTGATTTTACAATTAACACTTTGCTGCAAACCTAAGACGTTTCGTTTAACAGAGAACACCATAAAAAGGAACATTTTATAGATTAGAAAACGAGGAACTAGAAATGTAACTTATAGTATAGACTTGTTTTCTAATAACAGCTGTACAGTCGCGTACGACGGTGTTTGAACTGATTGGGTGACCGCAGTATGTAGTTATTAACGCAATTAAGTTTGCTTTCCATCCTCCTAGCACAGATAAAAAATAGTACTACGTACAAAAACGTGGGAAAAAATGCGTCAAATACCTACCATAAAATATGTACTCCGTACCTACATGTGAAATTGAGCTGGATTGTTGGGTGGACGTTCCTATTCCACTGTGCGTTCGCGCTGTTATTACATTTCAGTTCGGTAAGGGAGCCTTCAAGTAGTACGTAACACCCTCCCCATGTAACGCGCCGTAACGCTTTTCTTTACCCCCCCCCCCTAGTAAAACGTTACGTAACCACCACCAAGTGACCATTTTTACCTGAAAGTCACAATTATGTGGCGTATCTTGTAAAGCAAGGAAGTAATTTTGTGAAGGTAAAGAAATTTTCAAGTTGTCATTTCGTTTAAAATTTTGAGAAAAAAAAACGTTTTAAAAAATGCGTGAGGAAAAAAATCTCTACACGACCGTTCTGAAGGGTTAAAACAATGTTACGTAACGCGTAGTTCAAACAATCCCCCCAAATTCGTTACGTAATACTTGAACGCTCCCTAACACCACATTCGGTTTGGTTTTACATTTTCTTTCACTCCGGAGGTGAAGCGGCGTGATGTTTCTAAACCTAAACGGCGAACCTACTTACCTAACAAGCCTACCCTTAGTCGCCTTTAATAACATATGAATGTACAACTGGATTGTAAAACTATCAGTACTCCGTACAATGTCCATTTCGTGCGACAAGACCAGAAAATACGCCATACAAAAACTTGAAAAACATGTATCACCACCATTTTTAGATTGACAACAAAATAATATTCGAATAATCAATAGGCTAACATCATTTATACATTTATACTGAAGCTAAGAGCATAACATTGACTTGTGAACTTGTGACATTTTGGCATAAATTTAAGACTATAAAAATATCCCAAAAACATGAGGGGTTCTGCATAATTCAAATTTATTCCTGACTCATTGACGTCACAAGGAGAATGAACATTAGGTTATTCGCGCCTTCTTAAGCACACATGAATAACATCATCAAATCAGCTCGTAAACGTCTACTGTTGAAAATGGGCCACCCAGTGACCATTGGGGTTGGGCAGAGCAGTATAGTAACACCCTCATTTCGCCGCTAAGTCCCATGTAAAAGGGGGCGAGCCTATTGCCATTAACCGGGCACAAATCCAAACTCAGGGCTGCTACTGAGGAATTCTACACGGAAAAACCCAATAACACTGCCCGACCTGGGGATCGAACTCAGGACCTCACGATCAGCAGTTGCGCTTGCCACCACTAGACCAACGAGGCAGTTACCGTTAGAATGAATGGTCAAAGGGGAGTTTGCAATAATAACCAATTTTGGTAGAGGATTGGTGATTAAAGGCTATTCTTATTAGCAGACAAGAGGACACTGCTGGCCATCCTCTTGACTGAATCATGGCATAATAATAAAATAACTACTCCTGAAACTCCCTCGTTAGTCTAGTGGTGACAATCTCGACCGCTGATCGTGAGATCCTGGGTTCGATCCCCAGGTCGCGCAAAGTAATATTTGATTTTTCCGTGTGAATTCCTCAGTAGCAGCCCGGAGTTAAAATGTGTGCCCGGTTCAACCCGGTTGATGGCAATAGGCTCGCCCCCTATTACATGTGACTTAAACATAACGGCGAAATGAGGGTGTTACTATACACCTCTGCCCAACCCTTCGGAAAATACAGGCGTGATGTTATGTTAATATTCGCTTAATTCTCAAAAATCACAAAATTCTCATCTAATATTTTAATAACTAAATCAATTCCATGATTAATTTTAATAGTCGACTGAACATAGTACTTCGAACTCACGCATGGGAGTATATATCATTAGATTACGTCTACGTCTGTACCTACGGATTGGATATCGTCAGATAAGAAAGCAGTTTTCTCTCGCACAGGGAAAAGGAAACGTCGCGCTCCCGACCCGGCTGATAGCTACCGGCATGTGAGGTGACCACACGACTGTTTTGTTGTAGAACTAATCTATACTAATATACTGGCCTGCAAAAATAAGTACTACACTTTTAATGATATTTACTTACAGTGTGATACTTATTTTTGCAGGCCAGTGTATTATAAAGCTGAAGAGTTTGTTTGTTTGAACGCGCTAATCTCATGAACTATTGGGTGGAATTGAAAAAATATTTTTGTGTTGGATAGTCCATTTATCGAGGAAGGTTATAGGCTATATAACATCACGCTACGACTAATATGAGCGGAGCATAAATGAAAAATGTTGCAAAAACGGGAAAAATGTCCACCCGTGCGAAGCCGGGACGGGACGCTAGTTAATAATATTTGGTGTACGTATTTGTTTATCACTACTAAATACATTGCATTTCTTGTTTATGTTACTCGGTGTATATGTGTACAATAAAGAGTTATTCTGCCTAGCCTTTTCCCAACTATGTTGGGGTCAGCTTCCAGTCTAACCAGATGTGGCTGAATACCAGTATTTTACACGGAGCAACTGCCATCAGACCTCCACAACCCAGTAACAAGGCAGTGCCAATATAGGTATAGGTTAGACCGGTTATCAGACTATTGGGTCGTCTAATATCCCGTAACGACTGTCATTGGTATTCGTATGAAACCAGGGACCGACAGTTTAACGTGCTCTCAAAGGCACGGAGGAGTCTCGATGTGTAACGAACGGTCACCCATCCATGGACTGACCGCGGCAAACGCAGCTTAACCTTGCAAATCGCATGAACCGCGCGGTTGGTAGCCATGAGCCTATCGATTTGAATATTGAGACTATTTAGACAAAAATACAATAAAGAGTATATATATAAATAAATAATACTTTGAATTAAGTGGCAAAACTGTTCAGCCATACAGGGTTATAAATAGAACACATTTAAATAAAAAAAAATCCTAAAATTTAATCAATAAATAACGTAGAGCGCGCACGTAATAATTAATTCACATAATTGATTATGATTAATGTCGATGTCATGTTTGCCCTAATAACAACACACTGCGAGCACTTCTTCTTCCTGCCCTTATCCCACACTAGGTGGGGTCGGCACAACATGTATTTCATAAATCCATGTTGTTAGAGGTTTCGGCTTATTGTTTTATGACCGGCCGCCTGCCTGACGTCCACCCTCCTTGGGAATACTCGTTGCGCCGTCGCGCGGGTGATCCAATGTGCTTGCTGATGTAATGCACTGGGTCCCAAAATGATATGCTTGTCAGTCTTATTGCCGACAACTAACAAGCTTAACTTTAACACCGTTCACGTCCATGACTTTACAGTTGTAATCAACTCCGATTGTAACTGAGAATGATGGATTGTAGTCTCCCGTTGTGAAAGCTAGGATTTACTCACACCGCACTCACCGATAAAATAATTCACAAATTATATCAATATAAAAAAGCGAAAAATTAATTTTATAAAATGTCATAATGATATTTCGGTTGCCGCAGCAACTGAAATAACATTATGACAATATAATTATTACACACTGTTTTTAAATATACTTAAACATTCACTTACGGGATAACTTCTGTGATTATAGTTTGATTTGAGTTCCCGAGATAATTCGACGCTATTGCAAGCGCCTTGATCGCGGGTAAACTACCCTAGTTTAACTATCATGGCGCTTGCAACAGCGTAGTTTACCCGCGATCATGGCGCTTGCAACAGCGTAGTTTACCCGCGATCATGGCGCTTGCAACAGCGTAGTTTACCCGCGATCATGGCGCTTGCAACAGTGTCGAAATATCTCGGGAACTCAAATCAAACTATAATCACGGAAGTTATCCCGTAAGTGAATGTTTAAGTATTTATTATTACACACTGCGAGCACAAACCATTTTAATAGAAATAGCAATAGTCATCGACAACCATTCATTGCAGTGTTCCATTGGGATGCCCGCGTCCAACAGTGGGCATATACGGACTACTATGGTTCTAATTATTACATTATTAAATAATAAATACCAGACTAATTGCCAAATACTCAAACGCTACTCATTTTTAAGTTGCGGTTAATTTCGTGCAGTCACTGTCACTTCGTCTTAAAGCAAGCGCCACAGCTGAGCATGGGATCCTGGATTCAATCCCCAGGTCAGGCAAAGCGATGTTGGGTTTTTCCAATAGGAATTTCTCAGTAGCAGTCCGGAGTCTGGATTTGTTCCCGGTTAATGGCAAAAGGCTCGCCCTCTATTATATGGAACTTGAACATAACTGGCGAAATGAGGGCGTTACTAAAACACCTCTATCGAACCCTTCAGGTAATAGAAGGCGTGATGTTATATTTGTTTAATTGAGTAGCATTTAAGTATTTGGCCGCAAGTGGAATATATGTATTTGCATGAGGAATGTATCAGCAACGCTAGGTTTAACCATAAATAATATTAAACCCGACGACTCGATACTAAACGCTATCATCGGCAAGATTTACACCCATATTCTAAGACGTTCCTCTAAAACTTACTCGACTCGACTCCACCTCGACTCAGCCTTTTTCACTACCATCGGTAGTTATAGTTGACATAAACGTCCTCGACTCGAGACTCTTCCTCAGTCGAGGTAAGGAATTATCTATCAAACTCAAGGTACCTCGGAACCTACCTTAAGGAAGTGTCAAAGTTCGTATGTAACAAAAATGAATTTTGAAGACTTTATCGAATATTCTTACGATAATCCTTACAATTGCTGCAAATAAACAAAATTATGATGTAATGACTCTATTCTACCTCGACTTATTTGAGGACCCCTCGGTCGAAGAACCTCAAAGTTCACTCGGAATTGCGACTAAGAATACAATTTTGAAGGTGTTTTCAAGGCCGTCCTGGGTCGATTATAAGTCAAGTAAGTTTTGGAGGAACGTCTTAGAATATGGGTGTTAAGATCGAGCTTATATTCATCAGTATTCATGGTGCCCCTAGCCATACAGTTTCCACCATTTCCCGCACATTGTCTTTACAGTGTCATTACGTAAGCGGATCTATCGACATAATAATATTACATCGAAGGACAACACTATATTAATTCACGTGATGTATCTTAATATGTGTTTTATTAAAAAAATATCGAGTTTCAAGCTTTAATGTTTTATTTTTTAGACATTGAATTCGTGTTTTTATTAGTATTTATTATGCCAGTCGTGGTATTTAGTGTTTTTGACACTATATTGAGCCTAATGTAAAAAATGTGTATAATATACAAATACAATACATACCTACATGCTGCCATTGCGCACGTGGCTAATTACCAACCATGCGGATCATACGATTTGCGAGGTTAAGCTGCGCTTGCCACGGTCAGTTTGTGGATGGGTGACCATTAGTTACACCACGAGAGCCCTCTGTGCCTCGGTCCCGGGTGTCATACGAATACCTATGACAGCCGTTACGGGAAGTCAGAAGCCCGAAAGTCTGACAATCTAACCTAAGAATATCGGCATTGTCCAATAACTGGGTTGTGGAGGTCTGATAGCAGTCGCTCCGTGTAAAACACTGGTATTCTGCCACATGTTACACTGAAAGCTGACCTCAACATAGTTGGGAAAAGGCTAGGCAGAACATATACCTATGCTGCCAATATTATTAAAAAAAAAACATCTAACCAGATTACACATACCGACTATACAAAACAATTGTGTTTGAGACTATTTAACAACAGTTTGAAAATAGAATAGGTATATTTTAAAAGAACCAATGAAGAAGAAGATGTAGTGAGAGGGATTAAGAAAGGTAGATTAAGATGGTTTGGTCATGTAGAGACGATGGAGGAAAGGAGATTAACGAAACAAGTGTACAAGGCGAGTGTGGATGGAACAGTTGGAAGGGGCCGACCTCGGCGAACGTACCACGAACAAATCGCGGGCGTTTTCAAAAAAGGCCAGGTTAGTAGCACCCTAAACCGACGAGCATGCATGAGAAGGTTAATGAATGTACCTAGATGAAGCAAAAAGGGTGTGTCAGGATCGTAGCAGGTGGAAATCTATATTCTCTGCCTACCCCAATGGTAAACAGGCGTGATTGTATGTGTGTATACAAGGTTAGTTGGAAAGGGGATACTAAGCCGAAAGGGTGTCAAAGTACCCATAATAAGGGATAACTTTTGTTTTACAACTTTCCCCAAACTCGATAGTTTAAGAGAAATAGCTTTTCAAAGATTTCGTAAAAAATATGCTAAAATCTATCTGTCCATAGCTATGATCAGCTGTTTTTACAATTTAGGTCATATTTGGGGTCACTGATTAAAAAAATAATTTTCTGAATTCATAACTAAAGCAGGAATGTTCTTTTTTTTTTGATAAAACTAAAATAAAAATAATTTTTCATGCAAATAAATATTATCGAATTTTGAAATTTTAACACTTGCTTTAAAATAGTCATCAGTGATACTTAAAGTGGCCCGCGGCTTAGTACCCCCTTTCCGACTAACCTTGTATAAAAAAAAAAGAATAATAGGGCCTTTGTTTATCAATTACACACCGACTATTTTGCATTCATTCATCAATATATTGTCAATATAAATTACTTAACATGTTATTTAACATATAAACTATTAATTGGTCATACATGTTTACTAGTGAAGCATTGTTAAAACCCGCTGAGTTAATTCCAAGTTGTTTTCCGCAATCGAATTTATAAAATAATATATATTATTACGTACGTCAATTCATTCATATTTGTACATACGTTCAATAACTTTGGTAATATGACTAATCTATACTAATATTATAAAACTGAAGAGTTTATTTGTTTGTTTAAACGCGCTAATCTCGGGAACTACTGGTTGGAATTGAAAACTTATTTTTGTGTTGGATAGTCCATTTATCGAGGAAGGTTATAGGTTATATAACATTACGCTACGACCAATAGGAGCGGAACATAAATGAAAAATGTTGCAAAAATGGGAAAAATGTCCACCCGTGCGAAGCCGGGACGGACCGCTAGTAATTAATATTTAAAGCGTAGATTCCTCTCTTATTAACCGACTTCCAAAAAAAGGAGGAGGTTATCAATTCGGCTGTTTTTTTTAAAATGTTTGTTACCTCACTCCAACGTCATTTTCTTGTAGAAAATTAATTTCTTTAAAATAAATAAATTTGATAACCGCCTCGTTGGTCTAGTAGTGGCAAGCGTGACTGCTGCTCGCGAGGTCCTGGGTTCGATCCCCAGGTTCGGCAAAGTGTTATTCGTTTCGCCAGTTATGTTTAAATCCCATGTAATAGGAGACAAGCCTATTGCCATTAACCGGGCACAAACCCAGACTCCGGGCTGCTACTGAAAAAATCCTAATGGAAAAACACAATAACACTTTGCCCGTACTGAGGATCGAACCCAGGACCACATCCTCATCAGTCGCGCTTGCGACCACTAGACCAACAACGCAGTCAAGTATTTCAACGACTGCCAATGGTTTGATATAGATTTCTTTTATGCCGGCTATGGGGCATCTCCTATCTCTGATGCTAAAAAAATGTATAGCCAATTAGAAATGTATACAAAGTGTTATTTTAATAATTCAAAACCTCAGACATCCCAACGAATATTTATTGTAATCAATTGATCCAGTTATAAATTATTTATTGTCATAAATTGTAGAAGATTTTTGTATTTTTTTTTTACCGGAATTTGCATTATTCTGATCGGACACCCCACCTCGCCCCACCTCGCCCCGCCGATCGCCCCTTACTTATATTACCTACATATTGAGTTTTAGTCTCGGTAACTGGTACGCATGATTTGCGATTATTAAGAAACGACATTGTGAAAAAGAAATATTTGAAATAAAGAATAATTAACAATAATTAGTTGAATCGATTCTGCTCTCGAATACACATAATTCCCCATGAAAAATGTAAATAATCAAGTAGTCGCTTATGGTTGTTGTCATTTACCTCTCAGAGGAAATTAGATAAGAATATAAATAACTTTCTGGGTAGTCTCTTTAGTTTTATGTTTTCAGGGTTGCGTTTCAATGATAAATATTTTATGTTTTATCCAAATTATTTTTGTTTTTGGTCGTACTACGCTTTTTAAATATTCAAAAATCAAAATCAATCAAGATAAAAAAAAAACACATAAACCAATACAGATGCTTATGAAAAGTCGAATTTAGATGCACGGTTCCAATTAGTTGTTTCCTATGGAGAAGAGCCGGCAAGAAACTCCATGGTTACTGTTTCAAAAATAATATCTTTAACAATTTCAGTGGATACAGTACAATGATTTAGGATAGTGAGAGAACAATGAAGTCCTGACCACTGACCAATGAGTAATGTAGTACAAAAAATAACAAACAAAGATAAAATAAAAAACTATATGAATAACAGTAATTTACAAATTTATAGATGCCAATAGCCTCTTTACAAGGGACCTTTTAACCCCTTTCGGCTTTAGGGGTATTTTTGTAACACGTTGTATATAGATCGACAAATATTATTTGTACAGAATTACGTCAAAACACATCCCCTTATGGATTTGTTTTTATTTTATAACATTGTGGTTATAACGCTCCGTTTTTCAAGGAACTTTAAAATAAAACGAATCTGTGTTAACACACGTTCACATTTTAAAAATTCCCTACTTGGTTGGAAAACCACAAAATTCATAGGTACACCAAAACAAGCAACTTTCAACCTTATTGCTTGAAAAATAAAGTTCATTGGTACAATATGTAGCGCGTTGAACTCTTTCATATGCAAATGAATCATGCGCAAGTTATTGTATCAAAATCATACAAATAATATGTTGTTAATTGTTTGTTTTAATTTATTTGTTGACCTTTGCGGTGAAATTCATTACAATTTTAGGAGCAATTGACACTAGAACGGCCTTTTCTATTTAAGTATATTTTCATATACTACAAAATTACCAAGGATCTATAGAAGTTATTTTGTAAAAGGTAATAAATAACTTTGACGCAGGATCTTCTTCTTCCTGCCCTTATCCCACACCAGGTGAGGTTGGCACAACGTATATTTCATAAATACATGTTGTTAGAGGTTCTGGCTCATTGTTTTATGACCGGCCGCCTGCCTGACATCAACCCTCCTTGGGAATACTCGTTGCGCTGTCGCGCGGGTGACCCAATGTGCTTGCTGATATTATACACTGGGTCCCAAAATGATATGCTTGTCAATCTTAATGCCGACAACTACACAGACTATGTTCTTCTTGGTGGGGTACACTTGAAGTTCCTCGACCCCCTCATTAAGTTTTGCTAGGGACTTCGGTTCTAAAACATCGTAAACTAATATAGCACCGTGAGCATCTTTGTAAAATCTTGATGTCAATGTTCTGTTTCGCTCCTGAGGCAGGATGTGGTACAGAAATAAGTA
Source organism: Amphipyra berbera (assembly GCA_910594945.2). Lineage (NCBI taxonomy): Eukaryota > Metazoa > Arthropoda > Insecta > Lepidoptera > Noctuidae > Amphipyra > Amphipyra berbera. Next base: position 5,538,054 of record OU343144.1, on the reverse strand, counting down.
AGAGCCATTACGCACTGTCGACTTGGTTGTCAGCGACCCGGATGCATCACCGGTAAGCATTAAATTCTTTGATTTAATTTGATTTTGATACATGTTTTGAAGTGTTTACGTACCTCGTAACTGCCTCGTTGGTCTAGTGGTGTCCAGCGCAACTGCTGATCGTGAGGTCCTGGGTTCGATCCCCAGCTCGGGGAGTGTTATTGGGTTTTTTCATGTGAAATTCCTCAGTGGCAGCCCGGAGTTTGGATTTGTGCCCGGTTGATGGCAATAGGCTCGCCCCCTATTACATGGGACTTAAACATAACGGCGAAATGAGGGTGTTACTATACACCTCTGCCCAAAACTTCGCAGAATACAGGCGTGAAGTTATGTTGTGTATGTGATATTTGCGACGGCATACTAGACTAAACTGCATGCCTCAACGTGCCTAAGCAACTTCGATTTATCTCGATCAATAAAATCTGAAAGTATTATGGATATCGTTTCCATCTAAAGATAAAATCAATCTACTATTGGCTGATTCCTATGATTTACCGAGAATTATTGGTTAAAAATAAGACTTTTATCTTTACCAGTAATGAAGCAAAGACCTCATAGCTTTGCATAAAAGACCATCCACGCGTTAGTAACTATCGCACTTAAAATTAGCTTACGAGTTTATTTATATTCCAAGTGTAGCAATGCAATAATTCAGCCCTCATCAGGCTGTCTCCCTCCGAGTTCTCCCGCCAGCAATGTCCTAAGCCGAGGTCCGAGTCCCATTAGGGGTCGCCCTTAGTATTATTGTTGCTAGTAGTCATGATGTTAGTAGTAGTAGTTAGCTTAAGTTAAGTATTTTACTCGTCCCCATTGGTTGGAGACCCTTCAGGTCTCGCCAATAACTGCCCGGTTACGTAGAAACGGTTCACAAGACAAACTACAAGCAATCTAATAGAAAAAAGAAAAATAGAACCTACTATTGGTAAGTAAAACGATTCGTTTTTGGCCGTAGGAACCGGACATAAGTAGAGCAACAAAATCAAGCAAGTAAGATACATTCACAAATCTTCTTCTTCTTCTTCCTGCCCTTATCCCACACCAGGTGGGGTCGGCACTACATGTACCTATTTCATAAATCCATGTTGTTAGAGGTTTTGGCTTATTGTTTTATGACCGGCCGCCTGCCTGACATCAACCCTTATTGAGAATATTCGTTGCGCCGTCCCGCGGTTGACCCAATATGCTTGCTGATATTATGCACTAGGCCCAAAAATGATATGCTTGTCAATCTTATTGCCGACAACTAAGCAGACTATGTTCTTCTTGGTGGAGTATACCTTGAAGTTCCTCAACCCACTCATTCAGGTACATTCACAAATATTGAGCTAATTTCATTGATAAAGTTTTTTGACACCGTTACACCGACCTCAGATTTATAAATGAATTTAATTTTAAAAAAATATCAAAGGATTGAATATTTGGCTATTTTCCTTTTAAAATTTTAGCGTAGGAGTCATAACAATCCGGGGTTGCGGTGCATGCTTTTGCGAATTCCGCGAGCCCGGCCTACGGTCAGGAGGAGGAACACCGTTGGATTTTAGCCGGTAAGAGTCTGGCAGACCCCCTAGCCTTCCCCGGGCAAGGGACATCCATGAGGACTTTCCAACGACAAAAAAAAGAGTCATAATCATAAAAATAGGTCAGAAATTATTGTTATGGCTTACTCTGTTCTGAGTCCGAACAAAAGGAATCATAACAAACATATCTAAACTTCTTACGTAAGTAATTTTATTTCTTTACACAACTCGCTGTAGTAAACTGAAATTAGGTACCTACATTTCATATACCTTTGTCTATAAGTACCAATTGAATAATACGCAAAAATCCGTGAGTGTGACTCAAGATCACATACGGCGTAATAAATAAATTCTAACAATATATTGACGCAAACTTATTAACCGCAAAATATTGTTAATCTACTTTTTATTTAATTATATACCTATTCCACAATATACCACAGAATATATAGGGTAGTAAAAAAGGGTCATTAATAAAATTTGAATCATTCGTCTGACCTCGTAATTGTTAAATTCAGATATTGTACACATTGGTCTTATGAATTCTGGCAACGAATAGACCACTCATATATACCGTCAGGTTTCTTTAAAGGTAAAAGAAAGAAAGACAAAGGGTTCGCCACGTATCAATAAACTAGTGCTGTCAAAATGTAAAATTCATCTGAATTTTATACAAGTGACAGAATTTTTTTAAATGTATAAAACCAACTCATGTCATAACGACACTTAAGAAGTGGCTCTGAATTTAACATAACATAACATCATCATCATCATCGTATTCCCCGAAGGGTTGGGCAGAGGTGTGTAATAACACCCTCATTTCGCCGTTATGTTTAAGTCCCATGTAATAAGCGAGCCTATTGCCATTGACCGGGCACAAATTCAAACTCCGGGCTGCTACTGAGGAATTCCACGCGGAAAAATCCAATTAAACTGCCTCCTTAAAACCTCATGATCAGCAGTTGCGCTTGATACCACTGGACCAACGAGGCAGTTTCAGTAAGGGGGCTCTCAAATGAGAGCTATTTATTAATACGAGCCTAAGCATCACCATCGTCCTATGCTCTCATATTAACCTAGTGCGATTGAAATACGTTTGGATTATGACAAAGTTTCCTCTCGACCATCGTTGCAGTGGTCTAGTAGAAAGCACATCATTCAGCAGTGAATGTTAACAAGCTGATGATGATGATAATGACACGGATATAGTGATATAACGGATACATGGACTACAATTTATAAACAGCTGTTGAACTCAGAAATACCGTTTCATTAATAGTGTCGTCATAGATTTGTAGTTTTACCGACTTCGAGCGCATGTTTGGCAAATAAAGCTGTAAATATTTCGTTTTAATAACATCAAGTAATATATTCAACAGCAAACCAGAAATAAAGGTTAGGTACCGTAAAGGGCCAAGAACTGAACCCTGGGGTACGCTTTATTTGACCAGTGTTTATGATGCCGTTACCTCAATTATTAGGCTTTTATTTTTTATTGTGTCTTGAGGTTAGGACAATACCAGAACAAAACTATGACCACGAATTTCTTAAACTTACTTAAAAAAAATATATGATGTGTTCACCGCTGTCATTTGCCGTAGAAAGGTCACAGTGGGTTTCAAAATAACAAGCGGCTAATTTCGCGATGGAGTTATCCATTTGAATGTCTTTTCGATTTTCATATTAAGCAAAAGTAACGAACTTTTTCTCTTTAAAAAATGTCATGGAAATGGAAATATTAGTCAAATAATAACAGATACAGATATTTTAATTAAAAGAATTCATATACAACTTCTACTAAGAGAACGGTCCCTGTCTATCAAGAACGGTATTCAGTAAATAATTTGTAAGTGTTATCTCTAAATTTAAAACTTATAACATTTCCAAGAATAAATTAAGTGTTAATAAATAATAATGTGACCCTGTTTAAAAAATAATTAATTGATTTACGAATATCATTGATTTAATTAAAATATTAACAAAACATATCCATGATGTCTTTAATGTATTTACAATTATGCGGAATAGTTGGCCAGACTTTGGTAGGTATTAATTTAATATAATAGGTAATCTAAATTACAAAATATATAACAAAGACTGTTATGTAACGATTTATGCCATTAATTAATTAAATTAGCTATTTTGCAATTTAAATACGTACACACAAATGTTAACTCAACAATACATGGTAGACAAAATACACTCTGCAAGGTTGTTTCACGTGTTTGGCAAACATTTTAATGAAGTATTGCGCTTTAGAAAAACGGAATTTAGATCAATTATTTGCTTTGTTGGTCTTGTGGTCACAAGCGCGACTGCTGAGTATGGGATCTTGGGTACGATCCCCAGGTCGGGCAAAGTGTTATTGGGTTTTTCCATTAGGAATTTCTCAGTAGCAGCCCGGAGTCTGGATTTGTGCCCGGTTAATAACAATAGGCTCGCACCCTATTACATGGACTTAAACATGACTGGTAAAACGAGGGTGTACTAAAAATGCCTCTGCCGAACCCTTCCGGGAATATAATGCGTGATGTTATGTTATGTTTGTCAAACTTTTTGGTTTCCAGCCTGTCCTACTCCTTTTCCACATGGGTTTAGTTAATGAGGGGAAATAATGGGATACTTTGCTGGGAACCATACGACTTCCTTTGTGCTAATTGTTATCCTGCCTCACTATGTTGCAAAGCACTGATGGTACTTACGCTCATTACTGGTGGGATATCTATTTCAAAGCAAGGTTTAAAAAAACAGGTTTTTGCAGGATGGCATTATAAGTGCACACGTGTATGCTGTCCGTCTGTCCCTGATAATATCCTAAAGTCGACTCCGAGACACGGTTTTAAAAATTCCAGATACAAGTCTATGATCAGAATCAATATCAGGTCTAAAAGATTTTCTATTAAAAATGAAACGTTTACAGCATCTAGAGTTGTTCAGAAGTCAAGGGAAATGTTACCTATCACATGTAGATTTATTCTGAATACTTCGAGAGGATCATCTTACAGGAAGTTATTAGAAATAGAATGACTTGTCAAACTAGTAATATTTTTAAGTGCTTGCAGCTACATCAACCTTTGCTCTATAGTAATTTGTACACATCTACACTTTCAACGACATTTTTTTTAAACAAAAAAGAAAATTCTCATGACCAAGAATTTTCACAACGTTCATTCTAACGCCGTTCGGAAAACTATATTTCCACGTTTCGTCCACTCGCCGCCAGATGTCAGCTACATAGCGCGCTTCTATCATATAAGCGCGCAGGCGCAGCGCTCGTCTCATTGGCCGGCACGACGCACGCGCGATCACTACAGTGCCCCGAACCAAACTCGCGACCGTGCACTAAACGAACTGTTGTGTTGACTGTGCTAACATGGATATACTCACCCTGGACCCAACTGGACTTTATTAAAAAAAAACACTATCAAGATGGACTCCACTCTGGACCCCACCGGTCAGTACTAACTTCTACAACCCCATATTAGTCCAAATCCTATAAGAATCTTATTAAAAAAATGGACACAAAAGTACTCGATCCTACTGGGCAATATTAAAGTGACAATGATTGGTTTAGACCCCACGGAAATTTACTAAACCCCATCTCCGATGAGACAAGATGTGTTGCGGAAGACGCAGGATATTCACAGGCACCAGTCCGCGGGAGACGTCCTCCTGTAGAAAAAGAAGGTTTACCTCCAACCGTGTCCGCTGAACGATAAACAACTCATCGCCTGTAAATAGTATGAATAAAATGAAGGGAGGACGTGTTCGCAAGGTCATTGGATGGAAATCAGCTGACTCGCGCGCCGCGTGCAATCCGGAAATGAACACCCATAGAAACAACATCAACATTATGAAGAGAAAATTTTGCAAAATGCTGTTTCAATTTGGACAACACTAAAATTTTATTCTAAGTGAGTATTTTTTTTTAAATTTTCTTTCTATATTAGGGAGATGGCTGATAATTCTGAATACAAAAACTGAATGGTCCCATTGTACTTGACAGACATCTCCATTTTTAAGGGTTGGTCAAAATTAAGATTCAGTCACGGGTGCTGTGAGACAAAGAGCGAAACGGACAGCTGTCGCCGTGGCGGACACGAGAGCTGCACGCTGCATATTAAAGTTCGTTGCACAGCTGTAATCCTTCCTATTCCCCGGCCGCCATATTCGGACTTTTTGGACACCGAAATAAGATCATTTTGAATTTAGAACACGCGCTATGCCAGTACGCTACCATAAACTTTATATTTTTATATCAATTATAAGGTTGAATATTCTGCTTTCTGTCCGAATTTCGGCCAGTATCGCGATTTTTATGGCACCGACCGCGAGTTCATTGACCGGACATATTTTATTTCATCGCGCGCTTCCACGTACACACACAGAGACTACACACCCACACCAGCGGGGTGACGCACCCACACAGCCGCGACCCATCTCTGCATGTTAGCGTCCACTTCGCGTAAACACAACACACTGCTCATTTGTATTGCGAATGTAATCGTTGCTATAATTAATTATCATTATTGAGTCATATAATTCGCGAACATAAAAAACAACTTTTAAAAACAAGGTTTTTAAGTTAGTTGGTAGGTACTCTGATATTCAATTATCTGATACCAATCTGTTGTTAATATTGTTTCAGTATCGACTTCCTTCAAGACATATTTAATTACCTTAGATGTAATAAAGTATAATACAGATACCGCGCATGTAGACGAGTACGCGGAAAGGTATTTTATAATCGGCACACGGCCCAACACGTATCATAATATCACGAGATTAACAAGCGCGTAATGTGCCTGTGTTTGCCGAATTATTCCAGTTCAACAACCGGGCGAACGTCCGATCGGGAGTTCAAAATAGACGCGGACACGACTCCACCACGCTCCTCGACGACATCAAAAAATGTCGTTACTTACACCACGTTAGTACTAATTTAGTACACAAAAAACATTTAATATAGATTTTATAGAATTGCAACACTGAACTCGATATTTGACAAATGCAACACGGAAGAGTCGTTACGCAAACGTACTTCGAAACTTTGAATTTGGAAACTGATTTATTTTTTATAAATTGGTCGTAGCGATGACACGGTGATTCACGAGCACGTGATATTTAGGTTCGCACATGTCTGTATCAGATTGAGCAATATTCTGCGATGAACCTCCTTGACCCCTCTTCAACAGCGAACCTCTGTCGGCTGCAGTGTGGCCTGTTTTTGGCATTGCGTCATCATAGGTCACTACCACCCTAGTCCGCCATATTTTTTGCTCATAATATTCTCCGCACGTTGGTTTCTTCCTTTGTTAGTCCATTTAAACTCATGCCATCTATTTCGGTAACTTAATATAGTCAAGACTGGTCGCGTCGTAACTTAATGTGGCGTAATTTGATTGTGATAAAACTTGAGCCAGAAAAAGATATTTTATTTCTCTTTTTAGGGCAACTAGGAGTAATAAAACACGTTATATGGTCAGGTTAAAGACTTGGATACAAGTTTCCTAAAACGATGTTTTTGAATAGATAATAGTAGTTGAAAAACAAAAAATATCCATAAACAGTTCTGATGAAGGATAAAAATGACACTAGAGATGATATGTATCGCTGTCCATAGACAATTTATTGCGCGTCCTTTACCGACATTACGTGTGCATAAATTATGGTTACTGAACAGGGAATTAGTTATTTCACAAGTCGTCAGACCCGAAGCAATCAGTTCTTGAAACTTAACACACTCTTGAGTAAAAATGAGTTCTTTTTTAAGTACTTGCTTCAGATATTTGCTACAGACTTCACAACATTATGTAAAAACATGAAATCAAGTACGACACACATACTTAATTAACAATCGATGTTGCGACAGTAAGGCAGGAATTTGCAACGTAGTGACGAAATAAAATGCATTATTTGAAAAATGCTCAAACAACATTTTAATACGCAAATTGTAGGGTTAAGATGTAAAATCACCGGTTTTCGTTTTAAACTTTTAAATAAAGAATCGGGCGGCGTCGAGGATAATTTGTGGTTTAAAAATACTGATTGTTAGTTATTTGTTCAGATACTTGCTACGAACAGCTTTTTTAACTATAAAGGCATAATGTTTTACTTTAATACAATTACATGTTACCAAAAATTTCCCGCCAACTGTTTTCTTGCAGCCTTTCTTAGTCAATATTCCATCCGTTTCGTATTCATTAATGCATACCTTAGTTACAATGCGCAGTGCCGCACAAAATTGCAGAGTACAACTATGCAGAACAAAAATAGATCTTAATTCTAGTCTAAATGCACAGCATGTGTCCTAAAAGTACACGAAACGTGTGCAGTTTGACATACAGGTGACCATTAAACATAATAGACAAGAGTACAAACACGCACAGAAGCTAATGCATGCTTCAGGCCTACCCCCACCAAGCAGATGCATTAATCGACGAACTTCAGGTACTTATTATTCAGTTTAACATGCAAATTAGACCAATAATGTTATCGATTCTTAAAATATCAACAAAGAACGTCGAGAGATCGCCATTTTTTCTGCAACAAGTAAAAACAGCGCATGAATTGAAGTTAAAAATGTATACTTTTTGCGATGCAAAATACTGCTTGTCGCATTACAAAGGTGCAATACAAGGTCGCATGGCAGCTGGTAGGTCTAATTAAAGGTTTTATGTTTAAATAATTAAGTGGGCAGTGCCGAGCCACGCTGTACGGTGGAGCAGGTGTCGCCTTGTTTATGCAAGTATAAAATCATTATTTAGGGACATGCCAAATTACGTGCATTAATAATACGCTCTCAATGGTATTATTGCCTGGGCACACGTAAGATAAATTGTTCGAAACACTCATTTGAATATGTGTACAATAGTTTTTGCTGTCATCTCGAAATTATGGATGTTTGCATATTCAAATGAGTCTCTTGTAGACGGACTAGAACTTTAATTAGTACTCTGTCTTAATTATGACTTCATTTCCCACTTTATTTTGCCAGTATGCTTTGCCTTAGATATAGCTATTACCTCATTCACTATAAGAATGTTAACATGAATCTTTATTAGATTGAAATCAGTCACTTATCAACAAAGTGCTTGTCATTTTCAAAAGTCAAGAAACGAACATCGTTGGAAGTTAAAATTCGGACGCAATTCCAACAACAAGGCTTTATTAACCTCAACTCTAGAAAAATCTAGAAGCATGCAATGAACACAGTCACGTAAGCTAACGAGCAAAGCAAAAAAAAACTTGTCTACAATCACCCAGTGTTTTTAATTTTCTATCAAAAAATATGAGACAAGGAATGTATGGTAGAATTTTGGTGGAGTCAATAAACTTGTAAGGAACCAGTTCCTATTTGTTTGAACACAAATATCTTTGACCAAACATTAGAAAAAAGATAATACAATATTGTCGATAGATATCCACGTAGCTTAATTAGTTATTAATTTATTGAGCAGTTTACCTTAATTGTAATTTTTATTCTGATTACTAAACTTGCATTTTGAATGACATTGAAATACGTTTAGTCTATTAATAAAATTTGATTAAATGATCCCACTGCTTCATTATTTGCTTAAATAAGGAATTAATTTCAAATCATTCATTCGTTCTAACATTTCAATTGGATATTTAATTTATAGATGGGACACTAGGATATCACAGACTTTATATAGGAGCACCATTATTATTATTTTGCCTTTCTTACAATAAGCATGAATTTTGAAACATTTTTGTCTCTTTCCGTAGCGTTTCAAGCGACGGCGACGCGATTCCTTTCATTTGGACCATCACAATTTGAAATTAAAGGTTGCAGGATCTTTATGAAATATACTGCGAAATAATTTCACAATAATTGTATGACCTCGAATGCTTGTCATGTGCAATTTCGATCGTTCGACATTATTAAAGGCACTAATTTAACCTGCAAATATTTGCTTCCTATTTATTCCAACTAAAGAAGTGTTGCAATATTTCACGGTAAGGATTTATTACATAGAGTTTATACTCTATGCTTATCTAGAAATTAAAAACTGCATTGTTTATTTGCTTATCTTCCTTACATAAGCTTTCCATACTTGCACGCGATATGTTCGTAACCTGTCATTACAATCTTGGAATCTAACACGTTGTTTTCTATATCTTTACCTGGTTTATTTAATTTCATTTTAATACTGGCATCATCTTCCAAAAGTGAGAGCTGCAACATTATTCTATTTTCAATAATACATGAGTGCTTTTGAGTAGTCCATTAAAATGTAAGTGAATAACGAACCAAGAAATATAAGTTAAAACATTTTACTTTATAATTTGACATTTATCGCACTCGTGCCGAATGTACATCAAACTGGCGGTCAGTAAATGCAGTCAGTGGGTCAAATATTGGCCACAGACAACTAAAATTAAATATTTATCTGCAACCTTACTCGTTACAATACAAGTTTAGTTGCATCAGAGTTTGCATAACATATCGCCTGGCGTAATATCCGCGTGAACGTTCCTTTTTCAACTGATCGATTTGAACTGGAGTTTTATTCGCTGTTACTGTTTTTTCTTTTTAATTGGGTAGACAACCTATTTTTAAAAGTCCGTTGTCTATTCCCGATTAGTTTTGTTCATAAAACGACCTATATTATAGAATGCCTGTATTTCGTTTGAAGTATACTGCGAAAGTCTTTAGTGTAATTAATATTCAAAAGTATTTTCATACATTGCATTAATATTTATGTTACACGTTCCTACAGAATTACGTTGCATCTATTTTTAAACATTTTAACTTAATTTATGTATTTTCCTCGCGGAATTCGTGTCTTTGTCCCACAATCGAATCTACATATTCTATAGATGTACGCAATAACCACGTGCAACGTGTTTTATAATTACCATAATATAAAAATACTGAAGTAACATGCAGCGTATAATAAATATAGCCTGTGGACAGCTACAACAATTTGCCGTCCAAAATAATAAATTAATGCTTGATTAGAACCATTATTATTCATACAGTGTCACCTAGTATCTACGTTGTAGATCTATCCATTATAAGATAAATTATGTGGATGATCATTTTAATTTACTGATGATAGCTATCCTTGTATCTTTTTTCTGCCGTGGATACTGATGGATTCGTCATCGATCAAGTCATTGACACGACTGCACTGAACGCCAATATACTAGGATATGATGAGATCGCAGGCGTTCAATCAACTCTCTAGGTGCATCCACCTTATCAAAACCGCCCAACATGCTATTCCGAAAACAATAATGTAATTAATGTTACCACAAAATTTCCAACTATTTTTAAATATAAATTCTAATCAAAACACCAATTGATGTGTTTGTCGTGTCTATTAGATAAGAGCTGTGTTTAGATAACGCACACAACAACATAAAAACTAGCACGTGTGTGTGAATAACTCCTCGGAACTACTGGTCCCCTATTACCTGAAACATAGAAACTGCTCACGAACGAATCTGAAAATACAACATGAACGCCACTTTCACATGTGGAAAATCGTACACAAATGTAAATCTACATGCGTACACGGCGCATGCTCTCATTCTACTTGTATTTCGACGGATGCCTGTGTGTTGTAGTGAAAACGCTTTCCTCGTATAACACGTATAATATGTATGTATGTACGTGCATAAGTGGCAGTATCTCATAGTAAAGGAACGCGTGTTAATAGCAAAGTTGTGTTTCCGCATAGGCAGTTCGTAGAGGCAACGAACACGAACGTGTGAAGGCTTGCCCCCGTGTGAACACGAGAGCGTCAACCTTACGAATTAGAAAAAAGTCGCTTTACGTCTCGCCTTGACGCATTGCCCGGATTTTAAATTCATAGTTTTTAGAATTAGGATTTTTCTCAAAATAGAAAGCGATTTTTACAGAAAAATTTTCAGTACTGGTGTTCATATTTAATTTTTTAAAATCTCATATTCTTCCAAAGATTTAAAAAAAATGGTAAAATTGTCATTTTTTTCAAGAAACAGAGAAGTACGTCAAAATGTCGTCAGTCGCTGTGATTGTGACGCGCCTACACGCGCTCACGCACACCTCCAAGCGTGCCCACGTACTTACGTCTGTGTATATAACTACAACATTGAAACTACGTACGTCACAAGTTGGCCTCCCGCAATCTCTGCGAGCCTGGTACCTCGTCTCCCCGTAATAAGCTGAAGATAACTCGCTTTTCTTGATCTTACAATAAAGGAAGGCATTATTTTAGCTTCCGTGTTCTTTTTTTAGATAAGGATTAATAAAATTTAATCCGTATTTTTTGAAAAATACCTGATCAGTTTTATTTGCCAAACAGGAGATCATATGCAAAATAATAATATCGTAAAGTAGTACATTTTTATATTAATTTAAATTAAACCGGGTTTTAAGAAAAATCCCAGTTTCCCATCTTGGCAGGTTGATCAAACCTGCAAGTCCTTTCGTATGACTTACACTTACACTCGGTATTCAGAACTGCTAAGAAGGCGTTGCCATGTAATGTATGTAACGTATAAACTCTTTATGGCCTCTGCTGTCCTGGTACTGAGTGTTCTAGTTGACGATCCGAGCAGTCACGAGATGAGGATCGTAATTCGAAAACGTTAATCGATTCCATACTTAGTTTTAATGAGATGAGATGAGTATTATTTTAATTGTAAAAAAAACACTAGTTGAATAATAAACTGAAACTGAATACCAAAGCAGCACCCAGCCGCGCACCGCCATCTGTTATCGACTAGCGTCAAACAACTGAATTTATGAACAAGCAAGACAGAGAAAAATTATTTTTTTTTTTATATAAAATACTTCGATACACAGTGTATGCCAGCGTACAATTTGAGGAATTATTAAGGCAATGTGTCGCCAGGTTTAATTGAACAATGACAGGTGCATGGAGCCTGCCCCAGCCAAGGATGACTACTGGCGGCCGGTGCACAGTGGAGCAACTGACGGCAAATATTGGCTAGTTTTTTGCTCTAGGACATGAGCGGGACACGCAGTGCACTTCTATTATAATTAGTGTCTTTATCAGTAGATTGTAATTGGATGCGTCGCGTTAAAAACTAGATCCTTTGTGTCCAGAATGTGTAGCAATTGTGAATTTAAAATGTAGCGCCTGCCAACTGCCGCGACCATTAAGGTAAACATTTAAACGCTTGTTTTGGTGTTCAATTAAAATATGAAATATAACTAAGACAAGAGAGAGGTTATTCTAAAAAAAAAACTTCATCTATAAATATTTTGAGATCGTATAATAATCGAGACGATACCTAATGAAAAAGAATCTTTAGTTTCCATTTTTATGTGTTTTTATTTCATAGTTTATTTTGATCGTTACAGCTACGAGTAAACCACACACTCAATTGTAAAATTTAAGTTCATAAAACTCGCTGACCAGTTAGGGTTTTATTAAAATGCAGTGCAATAGCGTGTAATTTTGTAGCAGTTCGGGGTGCGTGAAAAGAAGACCCAACACTAAACAATTATAAATAGCAAACAATTGAAAACCATTCGCAAACAATTATCTTGCGCAAATAGATATAAAAAGCCATAGACAACAAATGACCACTTTTTGCAATGTGGATTGTTAAAAAGTGTGTTTGCCTTGCGAAAAAAAAATCAAGAAATTAGTAACAACCTTGTAAAATATGTAATGGCGTCGGGGTGATATAGGTGGTCGCCCATATTTTTTGCAAAAAAATCTTTTTATGATTATTCTAAGTTCAATTGTGTTACGGATATGAAAGAACCCACCGCCTATTGTGTCGAATATTTTTGTAATATTGGTGACATACAGCATCTTTGAGTTTTTTTCAGTTATAACTTCCTCTTGACACAAGACTATAACTTCCTCTTGATTAGTTACATGGTTGTTGAAAATTAAGCACGTCTGACAAATACCTAGTATTTTGATCATTACTGTATTAATACGAGTTTTATTTGGACAATACATCACAAAAATAACAAACAAAAGAAATTTAAGACAAAACATCAATGGAATAGTATTTTAAACATAAATAACAATACTCATTAACCAGAATAAGAATATTAATTAAAAAAGAATCGGACGACGTTCATGAACATATGAAAACACGGGACGTTTTTTTGATAACCATTATATTTTTTTTATTACTTCAGCACTGGCAGCTAGTGTGTGTTAAAATATAAATAAAAAATGTAAGTTGTTCCCCTGGCGGCCACCTGACGGCTTGTGCTTATACATTAGCCAATATGGAAAAAGTTTAGACTCAAGATTAACTTACAACAGGTATTTAAAGCAAAATGGACGCAACGGGATGTACCCGATCAGTGTGTCAAATGATAATATAAAGTGCGTAAATAGGGGCAGATTATGATGTAGACATAGATAAAACTAGGTTTGTAGGAATGGGTAAATAAAATTAGTATTTGAAAGAAAAAGAAAGAAAGAAAAGTTATTTATTCACGCCAACATGACGCACAAAATAAAATAAAAGTAACAAAACTGAATAGAAGCTTGGGGAAAAATATGCGTCACATCCGCGCAAAACGGCCATCGCTCAGCATAATGCTGTGTCTCACGTGCGAGACAGAGCCACAGCGCTGGTTTTCAGCGACAGCCGGCGTTGACATGATGACGTCCACCGTATTTATGCGATATAGAAATATAAATCATGAAAAAGTTATAACTGATTCAAAGAAAAAAGAATATCATAAACTATTCCTACAGGCTTAAATCGGTTATTAAAAAAAAGTAAGAAAAGAACTAATCTAGGTAAGACAAAAATAAATATTCATAAGTTTTAATTGCCAGTATTACATAAGATTCATCACAGGAAAAGAATTGATAATCTTCTTTACATAGTATAAAACAAAGTCGCTCCCGCTGTCTGTACGCTTAGATCTTTTGAACTACGCAACGGATTTTAATGCAGTTTTCAGCAATAGATACAGTGATTCAAGAGGAAGGTTTATATGCCCCACATTAGTATCTACATTGCACCCGTGCGAAGCTGGGGTGGGTCGCTAGTATTCTATAGTTGCAATAGCAACCTGTTGTTGTGTGCACCTATCACTTACTGTGTACCTATTCAATCTTAGGGCCACACGACGTCTTTTCTATGCGTAGACGACGCGCGTTTCATAAAAGCGCGTCATCTGTGCCGTCAAGTTTAAAAAAAAGTGGTAAACTATACATCATACGACGTCACAATGTCTTAATACCTTATATCTCTATTAAATATTAAAAAATTGTTACGTCTTGAAAGAAACATAAAATACTTTTTGTTTTATTTTTTAAAAATACATCGTTAAGATCGGAGATGCTTGTGAATATGGTGGATTAGAGTTAGAAGATGTGTAATGCATGTTAAAAAATTGTTCCTTGAGTAGGTATAATGTTAATAATATTTGTAGCGTCAACAGAAGCTCTATGTTTCATGAAATACAACTCGTGATAATCGTTTTTGATAATTTTGGAGAAATAATTTGGAATTTTGACCAAACCTTTGACCATTTTGCATTAAAAGTTGATCGATAACACATTTACTATGTACAATAACAGTTACTTTATGTATTTTTTCATTTGAATTAATGTTATCTTTTCCTTCTTTTCCAGATGTTAATGCGACTACATCGGCCTTCAGCTTCACATCACTTCATCACTATCATCATCATCTTCATCATCATCCAACTCCATGTTCGTTATTCTACTTCATTATGATTAATACTCATTAGTGAATAAGATGATTTACGACTGATATTATTTTCTCAAGAAATAATTGCACATATCCTTCATGCATTTGTATTTTTTATATAAATTATTATAACTTTAATTTAAGCCGATGTTATTTTGTTGATATAAATATGTTTTCCACTTCTGAGGTTTAAGTTTCATTCTGAATCTTTTTTGTGTCAATAAAGTAACATCACTATGGAATAGGTTAAGAAAATTGAAATGACAAGCAAAAAGAGGCAAAGGATTTTTTGAACGGTTTTCTTCACTCCGACTGTATATTTTTCGAGAAACCTTCAAAAATTTACCGCATACTATATATAGAAAACATTATTAGTTGTAAGTTCTAGTTTATTATGATATTTCGGCTCCTTAAATACGTAACTTCCAACACAATTCGAGTTACCATGTTATGACCTTCCGCTTGATAAAATGTAAATAGAGTTGCAACGCTTTTCCAGTGCTTCTTGTTTGCCCCTTAGATTTTTACTTATAATAATTATTTCGACTTTAAATATTAGTATATTCTATTATTATGTAGATAAAGTAGATAAGACTGCGTTAAATTTAAGCGGCTACTTTTAAAAATTCAGTGTTGCCAATAAAGACTGAATTATTAAAATTAATGAATTTAACCTCTTTCGTCCTTCTTTTGGTAAAAAGGCCCAGAAAGGATCCCACCCTAGGATATTTGAAATTTATATCAATGTAAGCGAAAGTAAAGGCATAATATAGGGGATAATAAAGATGTTTATAATATTTTGAACTTGATTTTATTTATTTTTTAGTTTGTAGATCCTTGACTCCAATTTAGTCAAAATCGACAATTAATATCAACTGCTACCCTACAAATACAAATTTTATTACAATCATAATATCACTTTGAATCTTCAGTTCAATAAGTACTTGATGTTTTGAACAAAAACAAAGTCTCAACAATCTGGAATTACAAAAAAAACAAATCTCGATATACAAATAAGCGAAAGAAAAAAACAGAAGAGAAATTAGACCACATACAACTGAATGTGATAAAAGATATTCATAAAGCCGACAACATCTTAAGCAATGTCCATCCAAAGTCGATAAAGAAATAAAACAATCGATTGTAAAAAAACTTCACAAAATAGATAACGATGCTGTGATAAGTATGAATGGACAAGAGCACAGAACAATAAGCACACATTCGCAAATAGAGAACATTGTTAAACTACTTCATTTGTTTATCACTGTTATTGTTAGAAGAATAAAGTAGTTACAGATAGATTTGAACATTGCATTTAGTATAAATACCTGCGCAAGTGACGTAAGAGGCGACCATAGACTTCTACATTGGTAAAAGAAGGTATATGTGCTGTTGGTTTTAAAAAAACTTGTAAAAAAATCAATAACTCCTGAAATAGCTAAAGTACTACTGGACTTGAGAAATGTAGGATAATCTTGCAATTAAAAGCAAATATTTGGAATCCATTAAGTTAAAAGATTATACTTAACCTTAGGGTATCGGCATTGCCCAGTAACTGGGTTGCGGAGGTCTGATGGCAGTCGCTCCGTGTAAAATACTGTTATTCAGCCGCATCTGGTTAGACTGAAAGCTGACCCCAACCTAGTTGGTAAAAAGCTAGGCAGAACAGAACTTATGTACATTGAGCGCAACCTGGGCAGTCAGCCACGCTACCAAACTTGCTGACAGCTATTCTTTTCACCACGGCATGAGCTATTCTGGTAAAGATTGTGCTGATACGGGAGAAGTTGAAGCAAATATTATTGTTCTAAAAACTGTCTCTACAAGCAAATTAAGTGGCACTTTGAATGGTGTACCTGAACCATTAACAAGTATACTTCTTCTCTCGCTTCGGCACGAGGTATATGAGAATAGCTTATGCCGTGGTGATAAGATTAGCCAGCCAGCAAGGTTGGTCGCGGAGCTGACAGCCCAGGCTGCGCAGGACGTACTTAAGTATCATTAGTACACTAACACACTCATACATGTAACAGTAAGTATATTACATAATACAATACAAGAATGTATTGAATTAAAACATCAATACGCAATAAATTCTCGCACATAAGTGTTATATGAGTATAAACAAAGCTTTCGAGTATAATACTAAAGATAAGACATAACCTACGACAACAATCCCTCAATTGTGACAAGCTACTGGTTTAACTACTATACTAATTAGTTACGGTATTTCCTCATGAGACTTGACGTATCATTTGACTCGCGGAGTAAGACAAGCTCCGTTGTTCTTTATCTAATTCAAAATGTTAAAAGATCAAGGCAGGCTAGATAATGCTAAATATAAAATAATATCTAGAAACCATGCACCTAAAACTCAATTTACATTTTTCCTGACCATTTTTCCAAAAGTGACTTGCGTCGATACTTTTGACCAACAAATGATATTATTGGCTTAGTAAAAATGTTCCCATGGGTTAGCATCTAAAGCCAATTTTTCACGCCAATGACGCAACTAAAGATGGCACTAATTATACAACTACTACGCTACGCTGTAGAGACTACGCTTCATTATTAGTAAAAGATGTACGTGTAATTTTTAACTGACCAATAACAATCAGTAAGATATAGAAACCGCGCATTGGAGCAAGGTAGCAGAGCAGGTAAGTCAAGCTTATACTGACGTAATATGAGTTCATGGTGAGCCTCCTGACGACAACATGAAAACGCTACAAATGTCAAGTGTAACTCATAATTGAACTCAATGATAATAAATCTTGATTTGAACTAAAATGACCAACCTGAATAGTTTAAATAAATATTAGCTAAAAATATTGTTCGTCCTCTAATTCAGGCTTTAAATTGCTGTGTATATCAGGTGGATGCTACAGATACGACACCCAATAACCATTCATTTCAACTTAGGTACCATCATCTCTTCTTCTTTCTTACAACTGATGTAGGCACATCTGGAAAAAGTTAAAAAAAATAACAAAGGGAAAATGGAGCACCGTATCATTACAAATTAAATAAATAATAATGCTGTTTTATTTTTAACAGTACTGAATTGAACTGCAATTTGACTTGAATATCCTTAAAGCCAAATTACAGATACCTGGACTCAAACATTGATTGCATAAAGCAAAAACTTCAAGACGAAAGAGCATCTACAATGAGACGCCCTCAATTAAATAATCCTTACGTACCTTTGGAATGTACATTGTAATCATTACACTACCAACGATACATACACAAACCGTAGAAACCACAGCAAAGAAAAAGTGCCTTCAATACCAAGACCAAACAAATATAAATAAGTAACATTACCAGGCGAGCATAAATCATAGGAGAACGATAAAGGCCAACCGTTAGTCCTAAATTCCGAGGCAGCCACGGTATAATGGCGACCACTTACGAGATAGGAGCGACTATAATAAGCTATTACCGAAGTACTAACCTTTTGATGTATCGTTTAGCGGTATCCATGTAAGCTAGCCGACTATGTAGGGTTCGGACCCGTTAAACAGAGCTCTAGTGATGGCGCTTGTGTCTATAGTCGATAATTTGTGTTTGAAAATGGAATTTGAATTTATATGGTATAAAAATCAGGGCAAAGGCTGGACTCGATACTCCCTAAATACTAAACGTGCTATTAGCTAAGAATTTGGAGTAAACTAAATTTAAATTGATCTTTATACTGTCAGGATTTCAAGAAAAATAAATGCTTACTTATTTCTTTCATGACTCTTCAAAATATTTGTTTACCACATTTGGGATAGCAGGTTTTAAAACGCTACTCTTTTATCTTATTTCTGGACCTCTTCTGTTTTAACTGGAAACTGTATTTGGCACTGTTACACCTTACTAAGCTCTTTATCAAGCAAAATATAATCTCAAAATACTTCAAGAATCATAAATCAATCAAGAATTATCGATGTCGATTCATTGAAACGTCAAGCACCTATAATTCTTATCCTCACCTTTTAACACAAAAATAGTACCGCATATATTACAATTGCAATACAACATGTTTCTAAACAAAATTCGGTATAACCATCGACAATCGATACTGCGCTAGCGCAGCCCGCAGCAGGATCAGGGATACGCGGCCACTAGCGCAGTAGGTCGGCGGCCGCTCGGAATGCGGAAGGGCGTCATCCGAGCTACACACCGCGCGACCATAAGATTTGTCCAACTCAAGATAACTGTACTATTGATTGCGATCATTAGGCGTTCTCTGTATCTTCTGGTGCTCTGGTACTTTGATTGTAAATTAATTAATAAAGATTTTCTTTGCAAGAGTAAATGCTATGTAGCCCTTTAGATAGCATTTAAATAAATTTGAAATACATTTTAAAACCACTGCCTTGTTTTGATTGTTGCTAGCTATTTATATATATTTGATTTTGAACTAATTCCGATGGTTAAGCAAGTATTTGAGTGCATCTTAAATGCAAGGTAGAGTAATATTGCAATAAAATGAATATAGGTTGAATCTAGATTGGATTGTAGGCTTCGTAGTCTTCTGACGGTTACAACAAGGAGTTTTTTCTGGGTAACAAAAGAAATACCTAACAAAGTTAGCCGGAATTTACTACCTTCCCTTACAAAACAAGTGGAAGGAAGCATGATTGAGTAAGTCAAATTGAGGAAGCTTACGGTACCAATAACTAAAAAGAAATAAAAAGGATTGCTTTACAAAAATTAACAGCACATAAATTTTAATTAACGAATGCCTTACGACCTGTTTGAGTTCAAAAGGTGAAGTTCGACAATACCTTTGACCCTCAGTGCCGCAGTTAAAATTTTAAAGTACAGATATGTACACAAATAATTGCGTTTCTTTAAACTGTTTACTTGCTATATATGGTAAATATGTGATTTAATGTCAGCACAGGTGAATGTCGCTGTCAATAACAGACAGGTGCCATTTGACCTTTAATTGTTGTTCAAAATGTTTAATCGAGACATTGATTTCTGTATGTCTCGGTTACATGATCGGATTTAAATCGAATGTCAGTTGATTAAATGATTAATACTGTATACACATAACTGCAATATATATACAGACACGATAATAATGCCTAAGGCATTAAGTCCGCCTCTGTATAAAATTTTTTTTTGTGCGAAAGTATAAATAAATAAATAAATAGAACAGTATTTTTGCCTGCAAATGAGTTGTACAACAGTTTCGTCAATCACTAACTTGGGCAAATAGTCTACAAGTATTGTTGAAGTAAACCACAGAAGTAAACTATTGAAAAATTACATCAATACCAATTTAAAAAAAAAAACTTTTTTGCGTAGTTAGACCTACTCTAAGATGTATTTCTGGACCTTAGACTAATAAAACAATGTTGTTCCAACATCCAATAGGTATACATGCAGAAATTTAAGATAGCACACACTATAGGCATTTGCCACTCCTTCTAACTAAAACTCAGTAACTTAACAAAAAAAATCCTAATGTCATTCTCCAAGAGTTCAAAATCTATCTTCACACTTGTCTCGGAGGATTGCTCTCTTGTGCGTCCGTCTTTAACGGTACCTATATAAGTAAAATCATTCGTAGGGCGGTCGATAAAAAATGGAGCCTGTCCGGCCTATCGCCCAAAAAACCATAGTCCTGTTAGCCAAGGGTACTGACCCTATGGGGTGGAATGACCTATTTAGATTGAATGGTGTCATTATGGGATGCCATGGTTTTTTAAGATGTATGAGTTTATTATTTTTCTTTGAGATTCATTGATGTAATTGGGTGTGAATGTTTTGGTTCAATATTTTAGGACATTTGGTTTTTTTTATATTATGTCAGAAACCGAAATGGATATTTGGAAAATTACAGTAGGTAATTCGTAATAACGCGATTTTTTTAAATCGCGCTAATTAACCCCGTCTTAAGCGACTTATTCAGGCCTTGAAATTTTTGAAAATTCAGAAAGTGATGTTAATCGCATTACAAGGGCACAAGCAATACAAAACAGTGTTGTTTGCTACTTAAGGCTTTTGCAAGAACGCAAACAAAATGCTACTCAGAAAACATTCTAACGTTTAAATAAGTAAAAGATTTTCTGTAACAATTAATAGGCCGTTTCTTTTTAATTTTTGCCATAAAAGCACTTTAATTATTAATTTGGCTTGTTATTTCATCATACCCCGTTATACGCGAATTTCTCGCGTAAAGCGCGGTATTACTGTATATTTAATTTTTGCTTAGCACGTTTAACGTAACTATATTAACTGCAAACTAACCAATATTTAGCAACTACATAATATTTAGTTATTATGTAGAGACACGTGGATTGCTCTATTTATTAAAGTACTTAATTAAAAAAAAACACATTTGCATATGACTGAAAACAGAGGCTGGGAATAGGCCTTTGCTGACAGATAGGACAACACGCGCTATTGTTTTTTATGTCAGTCTATACTGTCCCACTGCTGGGCAAAGACCTCCCTCAAGTTCTTCCAGGTACTCTTTTCCTGTATTGTTTTTTTTATTTCAAGTACCTACTTAATTATATATTTTGTACTTAAATCCTAATTTATAACACAAGGTACCAAAGGCATACAAAGATTTGAATATTAATAGTTTAAATAAAAGCATGAAGAAACTTTTAATAAATAAATGCTACTAGAATGTTAGCGACTATTTTAATGATGTACTTTAGACATTTTTGTTATTATATTTGTTAACTAGTGGCCCGTCCCGGCTTCGCACAGGTGGACATTTTTCCCGTTTTTGCAACATTTTTCATGTATGCTCCGCTCCTATTGGTCGTAGCGTGATGTTATATAGCCTATAACCTTCCTCGATAAATGTACTATACAATACAAAAATAATCTTTCAATTCCAACCAGTAGTTCCTGAGATTAGCGGGTTCAAACAAACAAACAAATTCTTCAGCTTTATAATATTAGTACCTATAGATTTGTACGCCTTTCTAGGCAAAACATGTTGAAACTTCTTTTTCTTATCGTTCCAACTGATTGTAAACCTACACGTGTTTTTGACAAATAAATTTATCTTATCTTATCTTGTATCCTAACTACCTATAAATATGGACAATAAACTCTCAAAAACCAGCTACATAGCCACCAAAAAGTAAAAAATTACCTAAAAGCAAATCAATAATTACAAATCATATTTTCTATCGCGTCTTATCGTAAGTTTATTATACTTGAAAATGTTATAACTCTTGGTATGTTAGTATTATTAAAATCTAGTAAACCGGAGAAATAATGAATTCATAAGTCCGTTATTGTATCAGTAATGTAATCGTCACGACTATCGCCTTAACACAATCTTAATTAAACAATCAAAATATTAAATAAACCGTTTACATAAGGACTTGGACAAAGGTTCGACACTAAGACAAAACTGTCTTGTCGTTACCTTAATTGTTCATACTATTTTTTATGAACTGTCAACTATGATCCCTATCAATTAGTGCATGGCCTGGGTTCATTTTTGAGCGTTGACAACACAGACATTTGCCCAAAAATCAATGGTTCGTTTCATCCTTATCTCGACTGACAATTTACGCGGAAAGATATTTAAAAGCTTCTGTATACATTGAATTAAATTGTAATGTACCTGTAGGGACCTTTTATACAAGGTTAGTCGGAAAGGGGGTACTAAGCTGAAAGGGTGTTCAAGTGCCCATGATAATGGATAACTTTTGTTCTACAACTATCCCCAAAAGTCGTTAGTTTAAGAGAAATAATAGCCTTTCAAAGATTTCATAAAAATACGATAAATACTATCTATCCTCAGCTATAGAATAGAATAGAATAGAATATAGTTTATTGTACACCAAAATTGTAACACAGCTCTTATACAATAACAAACATTAAAGGGTACAATGGCGGTCTTATCACTGATAGCGATATCTACCAGACAACCTTTGGATGAACAGGAAGTCAATGAATAAGATAGAGGGGGTAGTCCATGGTGTACTGCTGCAAAATATATACCAGACGTGTTTACATTTTACGTCATATTTGGGGTCACGGATTAGTAATTCTATTTTCTGAATTAAATTTTTGAAAAAAGTAAAATAAAAATACTTATTCATGGAAAAAAAAATAATCGAATTTTTAAATATTAACACTTTCTTTAAAACAATCACCAGTGATACATTAAGTGACCCGCGGCTTAGTACCACCTTTCTAACTAACCTTATATATAGGGGCCTCTTTTTAGCAATGGAATACATGAAATGTTTTAACGAATGGACCCAAACAACTTGAAAATGGGCAACGCTAAACGCAAACGCAACGAAATTTATTATTTTAACAAACATCATTAATGCTCTCTCTATCTATCCCATCGATAATCATCTTCCTGCCCTGGTCCCAAGTTACTTGGGGTCGGCGCAATATGTTTTTCTCTTCCACTCTTCCCTGTCAGCCGTCTCATTATCATTTACTCCCTTATCTTTCATATCCTCCCTCACACAATCCATCCATCTTTTCTTAGGTCTCCCTCTCCCCCTCCATCCATCAACATTCATATTCATCACTCTCTTAGTCACATGTGTTTCATCCCTCCCATCGATAATAAACTCAGTGATCTCCTCTTTTATCGATTGCCATATGATTTAGAAAGTTTTATTATTGTTTTCTATTTGACTGATCGTAGTCAGTCCTCGTCGTTTCTACGTAACCGGACAGTTTATTGGCGAGACCTGATGGGTCTTCAGCTAAATAAGAATATGTCATGGGACTAAGATAGTTCTTGCCCTTCCAAGGCAACATCATCCGAATTTTGCAAGCTAGTAATAATGGCAGTGTTCTCAAACGACCGTTAATAGACCTTAAAGTGCAGAAAGTGGATTTTTTAATATATGTCGCAGACACACACCGTTTATAGAATTTGATAGAATTGAGTATAGCATTACAGTTTAGACCAGTGTCTGCTTATCAGAAGGTAAAGCGGGTATTTCATAAATAAAACAAACATAGACTCTCCACCACTGAGAGTAGGTACTTGTATTTGGGTTAGTCGTTAGTTACAGAAGCTAGTTCACAATATATCACAATATAACAATTCACACAAGTTCAGGAAATAAGGATAAGCTAGTCAGATATAAAAGGTCAGACTTCTTCGGCTGTTCGATATGGAATGCCCCGCTCCGTCGAATGACAACTGTTTTTATAACGTCGAGTACGTTGATTCATCTTGACGACTACCCTCCTTTATTTTCTAAATGATTTATTCTCCGACATATACAATATTGAACAGAGTATCGGCCGTTATACACACAAACATGAGATTCAATATTCTATTTTCAAAAATTCTAGTTACTGCATTATAGTTTCTGTACGGCAGTATAACGGTCTATGAGGTCCAGATTACACACGTCAACGTGCTGGAGACCAATTCTACGAATAAATTTCTTGAAAATCGACATCGAACCGCTACTCGACTAATGGCCGTTTGACCGATATCTTTAACAGAAAAAAGTTAAATAGGCGTGATGGCGGTTCAATTGCGATTTATAACAATCTTCTATATAAATAAAAATGAATCGCCAAATGTGTTGCTAAGCGTAAAACTTGAGAACGACTCGACCAATTCGGCAATATTTTTTTTATATATTCCTTGAGGCATAAGGAAGGTTCTTATGGAGAGAAAAAACATAAAAATTGCGTGGAAAATAGTAAAAACAACACTTTTCTTTTCCCACTACAGGCCAATAACTTTTGACAGAACGATTTTTGTCCGGGCAGCTAGTTTTATTAAAAGAATTAGCCTATATGAATACATATCGATTGAAAATCTAGTATGTATACAGAGACAATACGACACATTTATATTTTCTACGTTCACATAAGTACAACAGATAATTACCTAGGTAGGTATGCAAAATACTTAAACACAACTTTTCATAATAAAGCGAATGCAAACGTAATCACCATTTAAATAATTATTAATTCAACAAAAATTATAGCAATTATTTATTCACATTAACTATAGTCTCGGCACAATGTGTTCTGAGACAAGTTGAATGTTACTAAAATTAACTTACACCTGCCCTTTAAAAATCGAGTTATGTAAGATAAAGATATTTAATCGATATTCTGTTATTTTTACCTACGACTAATTTCTGCCTTTGAGTTCCAATACTTGAACAGTCATGATTAAATATCTTATTCTTTATATACAAGGTTAGTCGGAAAGGGGGTACTAAGCCGAAAGGGTATTAAAGTATCTATAATAAAGGATAACTTTTGTTCTACAACTTTCCCCAAAACTTGATAGTTTAGGAGAAATAGCTTTTCAAAGATTTCTTAAAAAATATGATAAAATCTATCTGTCCATAGCTATGATCAGCTGTGTTCACTATTTAGGTCATATTTGGGGTCACGGATTAGAAATTTAATGTTCTGAATTCATAACTAATGCAGGTATGTTTTTTTTTGAAAAAACTAAAATAAAAATCTTTTTGCATGCAAATAAAAATTATCGAATTATGAAATTTTAACACTTGCTTTCAAATAGTCGTCAGTGATACTTTAAGTGGCCCGCGGCTTAGTACCCCCTTTCCGACTAACCTTGTATATAATTCGACTGTACGTGTGGATATCACTGAACTCCTCCTAAACGGCTGGACCGATTTGAATGATTTTTTTTGTATGCGTTTGGGTGGCGCCCTGGATGGTTTAGATTCACAATTGGACCCGGTAGGTGGCGCTGCTGTTGGTATGTCACCAAATTTTTAGGGCAGGACGACGTCTGCCAGGTCCGCTAGTATAACTATAATTCTTCTGTACGTGTGTTTGTCACCTAACTCCTACTAAACGGCTGGACCGACTTGGATGAAATTTGTGTGTATATTTCAATGGGTTTCTGGATGGTTTGAAAACACAATTGTACCCGGTAGGTGGCGCTGCTTTTCCGGGCAGGACGACGTCTCCCGGGTCCGCTAGTATCTTTACACAGTATAAAACAAAGTCGCTCCCGCTGTCTGTACGCTTAGATCTTTTAAACTACGCAACAGATTTTAATGCAGTTTTCAGCAATAGATACAGTGATTCAAGAGGAAGGTTTATATGCCCCACATTAGTATCTACATTGTACCCGTGCGAAGCCTGGCGAGTCGCTAGTTTATATATATAGTTAGCGAAATTCAAATGATTTTCTTCTCTGTCCAAGACTATCACACAATGGTGTCGATTCTGTTACGCACTTTGACAGAACTAAACTAAGGGTGTTTGTCTCTTTCTTTTTCAATAAAAAAATAAACTGTCAGTTGCGTCTATTTTAGTAGTCTCATAATGTGTAACAGAATCGAGACCATTATTTGAAGATTTTCATAACTACTCTTTCATAGAATCACTTTTAATTTTTGCTACATGGTCTCTGTTATAATATTTTTGCTCATGACTGTACTGTACAATCAGTATCAAAATTAAGTAATCAGTTTACAAAAGTGTGTTTTTTGTTTATTTTTTCATAACAAATGATCATAGAGTAAAAAATACTTACTGAAGAATTTAAAGTAAAACACATACTTAACATAACATCACGCCTGTATTCCTCGAAGGGTTGGGCAGAGGCGTATAGTAACACCCTCATTTCGCCGTTATGTTTAAGTCGCATCTTATAGGAGGCGACCCTATTGCCATCAACCGGGCACAAATCCAAACTCCAGGCTATTACTGAGGAATTCTACACAGAAAAACTAAAAAACACTTTGCCCGACCTGGGGATCGAACCCAGGACCTCACGATCAGCAATCGCGCTTGCGAATTGATTTTTACTTTAAAGTGGCAAGTGTAGTGACACTTGCCACTTTAAAGTAAAAATCAATTGATATAATAATGAGTATCAATTAACTAAAATATTTCTCGTTTTCTGATGCTGACTGTACACTATTTTAAATGCTTGTTATCTTTACGGGTTTAGCCAAAGTAAAAGACATTAAGCTCTGTAACAAATTAATTAAATTAAAAATGGCAAATGGCAATTAGCAAAGACAAATGAAGAAGCGATCCACAGACTATTAAAGTGACATATTCCTTTCTGGTGAGAATTCGCGCGGGCAAATAGATGATAATGCGTTTTGGTTGAATTGATCAAATTAAATGTATAATAAATTACGAGTACTTTTGCGAATGGCCTTCTATTAAGTAGCTGACATGTTGGGCTTACTTTACCACTTTTAAACACGTTTTATATAAATTTTTAACAAAAATAAAACCGACTTCAAATTGTCTATCTCCGAAGTTCTTCATCAGATCTTCACCAAATTTAAATGGGACCAATTCGAAAGAATACTCTTTCAAACAAAAAAGAATTATTAAAATCGGTTCACAAATTGCAAAGATACCGCGGACAAAACAAAAAAACATTTGAATTGAGAACCTCCTCCTTTTTTGGAAGTCGGTTAAAAATGACAGTGAATTCGTCCAATATCCAATATCGGTTGGTATGTACAGGTGCAATTTAGTTTTTATTACTTATCAGTTTGCTATTTAAAACTAGACACTTTTTTCAATATAGGTACTAAGGTACTCACAGTTTTTTCGTTTTGTACCGGCCACAATGGTGGCAAGCGCGACTGCTAATAGTGAGGTCCTGAGTTCGATCCCCAGGTTGGGCAAAGTGGTATTATGGAATTCCTCAGAAGCAGCCTGGATTTGCCGGTGCCCGGTTGATGGCAATAGGCTGTCCCCCTATTACATGGGACTTAAAAACATAACGGCGACATGAGGTTATTACTATACACCTCTGCCTAACCCTTCCGGATACAGGCGTGATGTTATATTATGTTAGAAGCAAAAATTAAAAAGAATATAATGTACAAAACTGAGTTTGATTAATCTTGAGATAGCTGTCATTTCGTAAGGCGTAGTGTTGAAACAATGTAAACGCTATTACCGATAAATGTAAAATAGCTTACTTTCCAGCATTTTATTCTTCTTCAATCATATAGTTAAATTCTATGGAAACGTACCAGTCGGGCTAACATGCACAGCGCGACCTAATTTTGCCGTCGCATTATCTCGTGCCGAGACAAGATAAGTCACGAGATAATGCGACGACAAAATTATGTCGCGCCGCGCATTTTAGGCCTGTAGGATGTTTCTTAAGCGAAAAAATACACAAATTCTTTTTTTAGGTACATAAAAACGATGATTCACAAAAGTACCTATTCTCCTAAGTTTTATGGTCTGCATATCTTTGCAACAAGAATGATATAAAATATAATAAGTGCAAACCCTAGTCTTGAAAAAACTAACCACTTAATTAGCGAAATAAAGATCGGTAATTAATAGAGGCAAGATGTCTGACAATATTTATCTAGATTTTATTTATTACAAAGCACATGCATTTTTCTAGGTAGTTAGGTAATGTGTTTTTGTAGGTACCTACTTTAAGAGTACATAACTCACTTTTATAGTGTAAAGGCCGCTAAAAGTCTATGACACCATACGAGTTCTTTGTCTAGATCTTAAAGAACCGGTTCTTACGACAACATTACCTAAAGGAGCTTTGACAAAACTGTTGACAATTAAAACTTTTTGAAAGTGCTCTAATTAATTATTTTGCAATGTACTCAGTTCCAATATGAAAGTTTTTTTTTTAAATTATATTCAGACTGCTTCCGAAATCAAAAGTTACCACCACACCTTAAGTTCCACACCTTATATTATAATTTACTAGCGAACCGCCCCGGCTTCGCACGGGTGCAATGTAGATATTAATGTGGGGCATATAAACCTTCCTCTTGAATCAGTCTATCTATTGCTGAAAACTGCATTAAAATCCGTTGCGTACCTACTTTAAAAGATCTAAGCGTACAGACAGCAGGAGCGACTTTGTTTTATACTATGTAAAGAAGGTCGTTTTATATCGTAACATAGACAATATGCTTGTCCTTTACAATCTATTTAGAGTATACTTTCCACAAAATAAGTCTATTATTGGAAAGTACCAAAATTTTACAGGTCGGCAAACAAATGATCATCATCATCATCATCCTCCTGGCCTTATCCCAACTTATTTGGGGTCGGCGCAGTATGTCTCTTATCATACTGCACAAATGTTTCGGCTATATTTTATGACCGGCCGCCTGCCTGACGTCAACCCTCCTTGGGAATGCTTTTGCTGGTGGCAAGCACCACCTACGATCTTATTCCATCTCGGGCTTGCGGGTGCTGCATGCTTGTCAATCTTATTGTCGACAACTAAGCAGACTGTTCTTCTTGGTGGATACTTGATGTCAATATTCTGTATCGCTCCTGTCTCGCTCGTAATCCGTATTCGACATCGTTTACAATAATTCACAATAGTTCACAAATAAACAAATCAAAATTAAAAATACGCGAAAAGAAATTTTATAAATGTCATCTTGATATTTTGGCAAACAAATGATATGGAATTATATTTTATGATGATATCGATAATGACCCAACAAATGAAATAAAATCTTGCAACATTCCGCCGCACGACTCTAGCGCTGCGTCTAGGGGACTTCTTTCGTGAAAAGCACTCTACTGATCCTACTGGAAATAGAAAGTGTAAACAAGCAACATATAACTACGGTCTTCCTATGTTATAAGGACATCCGAAATATCACATCCTTTAAAAGATGAAATAACAACGTAAGATAAGAAGTCCTTTTGTGACGTGAGAATTGAAATACCTGAAAACTTGGACCTGTCGTAGACCCAGGAACAAAATCAACAATTACGAGTTTATGAGAAACACATACAATGTTGTTGGTAATAACATTCCTTTAACAAGCTCATTGCGTACAAATGTTCCCGAAATAATACCACTGAACGCATCTCTAGCTCGATCAAACGCTTTTAGTCCTTTACCGGTTCAATAAAAACTCCTATTAATTGCGTAAGCACATGTAATAAACTTTTGGATTGGTTAAAAATAACCGAGGCAGCGCACCACCGGTCGTCTCAGTATAAATTCTTAAAAAACATAAACTTCACATGCGCACACAGCGTCCTAACAGCTATAACTAGAAAGCCCAATCTTTGAATTCCGAACTATTCACTATCCAATAGGAATCAAATTGGAATTGCCGCCAAATCTGACGTATGACTTTCTAGTTCGGATACACATCCTGAAATCTATGATTAGAACTCGATTCTAATACACAAAAAATAGAGTTTAGTATAGTTGTTGAGTGTTCGTGTTGTTATTTCGTTATAACGCGTGGAAAGTCCGGCTAGGATATAGGTCATTGCTCCCCTAAACCTGCGGAGTAGTCAGGGCAGTTCATAAGTACTTCCATGTTTAAATTGCCCAACTTGTATGTACTCTCGGTACAGGATACTAACTCAGACATTACTTACTTGCTCGGCCTCGGACCGTCCTGCCGCGTTGATAACATCTAGTTTTAGAACCATTCCTCTCTGGAATGAGGACTATAATTCTAAGAAGAATAAGGTTTTGAATTAAAGGACACGACATATTTATCTGTGTATCCGAACTTTGTTGTAGAGTAAGAAGTTTTTGTGTTCTTTATGATAGAGTATATAAAATCGAGGATGGAAAACCATGTTAATATAATACATACGTTAGCATTAGACAATGTTGTTAATAAATGAATAAATTATAGGAGTTGTTAAGCATTTACTTTATCCTAATTGTCTTACATATAAGTTAGACCAGCCGGTGAAACGACCACTGCTGAACATAAGGCAACACGTCGGCACCAACACTGTAAAGCCGTTAGAAAGAATCATTGCCAAAATTGCAAACGGATTGGTCATTGCTGTAAAATATTACTAAAAGGAAAAAGATTACATCATTTTAAAGGATGTCTACGCCAGATAAATTAGCACCTTTTAAAAACAACGTGACTTTTATGAGTCGCGCGGGATAGTAGGTAACTATCCCAACTCTCGCGCGAGTCGTTAAAACCTATTGAGAAAGATGGTGTACCCCATTGTACTAGAAGATAGGCGACTAGCAAACAAACTAGACATTAAAATAACATAATTAATAATATTAATCCTGCACGGGATACTTTTGAATTAAACAAAAAAATAATTACAAAAAGTAAACATGTGTTCTTTTAACGTGAGGCATTTTAGCGCCCCGAAATAAATGACCACGCGGCTATCGATAGCCGCGCAATTCGCTCGGGGCGCTAGGTAAAGTGCCTTACGTTAAGAACACATGCTTACTATTTGTTTTTTTCTTTTTATAGCATCCAAATGTATCCCGTGCAGGGTTAATCTATGTCAGCAGTACATCACGAGGTTTGAAGGAATTATTTATTAAATGATTTCTTTTACACCCTGTATATTGCGGTAAAAATACCTGTTCTTTATCTTTTTCGTTATTAGCAACAAAAATTATGGTGACATTCGGTTTTTTAAATTAAAGTTAAAGAAGGTTTGCCGCAAAAAAGTTTAGATGTGTTTCCGGGTGTGAAATGTGGTCGGACCATTTGGTTTTCGAACGCATTTGGCGATGGAAAAAAATAAATTGAGTTAAGCCCGAACAAGGTTTTAAAATGGATTCCGTGCAAGATGAAACATAGAGTTTAATTCGAATATACTGGATTCATCTGCTTGCTGTGGCGTTCCTTTGTTCTTCCCTGTTTCACCCTCAGATATCGTAAAAGATGCCTATATCAAAAGGACATCTAGCAGCATCCTCTTATACGCTATAGTGGATACCAACCCGCTTACCAAACGTCATCATCATTCTACCGTTAATTGTACCGTTATTCGTCTAGAAACCAAAATTCAACAATGAACGATAACGGGCCAATGTAATAATCACAATGTTTCATAATAATTATGTTACATAAGCCCAATAATTTAAAAAAGCTAACTGCACCACCTTATGCAACCTGTTGCTATGACTCTTGTAAACAATTGCCGATGTTTATAAGCACTTCCGAACATAGTGGCGTTCAAAGCTGAACTGAATTGATGAAATAAATATAATACCTACCTAAATGCGACGCACAGTCCGTATGTAGCCCTCCTTAGGGCCAGAAAAACCAAAGACGAACTGGAAAGACAATATAGAAAAAAATATTGAAGATGGACTCCGATCAGACCTACGTTACTCTGTTGTTTAGGAATGAAAACATCACACGCCGGCGCCCTTTTCACCTCCGGAGTGAACGAGAGCTCTCGCCTAACACTAAGTGTCGGCACAAATCTGGCGAAGCACAGCGCAGAGCAGTTTTCACCGCCAAACCATTATCGACTTTGGTAGCGTTTAAATAATATCAAAAATTAATTAACACAACCAGTCCCCGAGAGCATCGAAGCGAATAGAGGCGAAACGTGATTTTCAATATTATTTAAACACTAGGAAAAACGATATTATTTAAACGCTAGGAAAGTCGATAATGGTTTGGCAGTGAAAAATGCTCTACACTGTCCCTCGCCAGATCTGCGCCGGCCCTACGAGACTAAAAAAAATCTAGGATTTCACACATTAGTTCGGGAATAAGATTTTGTACTTTGTAACTGCTGTTTATTATTCTGCGTTTTGATGTTACTATTTAAAAATTAAAACACAAGCTAAATGTACAAAACTACAAAAAACAAAAATTATTTCAGTCATTTTTGAATGAATCGCGACAATACCATAATACATACAGGAACCTCCTGTTTTCTGGAAAGTTGTTTTATATACAAAAGATGTTTCTCTGCGCATACGCAACCCTAAAGCGGTTTCGTAATCATAAACGTTTCCGTGTAACATGGCTGTGTTTTTGCCACTTAGATCACGTGTTAGGGGACGCGTGAGAAATGCATCTTGTATTCTAATAAGGTTGTTGCTTCCTCTAACGCTGAAGAATCTAGCGTTATATAACTGCTTATGTGTCTGACAGTACTTTATCTAACAAGAGTATGTATCGCAGTAGGAAACCTAGGGGTGTGGGTGAATAGGAATTGCCATAGAAATATGATATCCATAAAACATGCACGATGAATATACAAGGTTAGTCGTAAAGGGGTACTAAGCCGAAAGGGTGTTAAAGCACCCATAATATTGGATAACTTTTGTTCTACAACTTTCCCCAAAAGTCGATAGTTTTAGAGAAATAGCTTTTCAAAGGTATCGTACAAAAATATGCTAAAATCTATCTGTCCCATAGCTATGATCAGCTGTTTTTACAATTTAAACATATTTGGGGGTCACGGATTAGAAAATTAATTTACTGAATTCATAACTAAAGCGGGTATGTTTTTTTTTGAAAAAACTAAAATAAAAATCTTTTTGCATGCAAATAAAAATTATCGAATTTTGAAATTTTAACACTCGCTTTAATATAGTCAGTGATACTTTAGGTGGCCCGCGGCTTAGTACCTCCTTTCCGACTAACCTTGTATATTATGTTACTTGACATAACATAACATCACGCCTTGTATTCCCAGAACGGTACGGCAGAGGTGTTTTTAGTACACCCCTTTCGCCGGGTTTGTTTAAGTCCCATGTAATAGGGGGCGAGCCAATTGCCATCGGCTGGGCAAAAATCCAGACTCAGGGCTGCTACTGAGGAATTCCACGTGGAAAAACCCCAATAACACTTTACCCAACCTGGGGATCGAACCCAGGACCTCACGATCAGCAGTCGCGCTTGCCACCACTAGACCAACGAGGCAGCTAACTGTCATACCATGAAATAGTTTCAATTCATATTAGTTGTTTTCAGTTTACACGTGATAAATGCTAGCTGATATCAAATTTAACCAAACAATTCATTGTCCAAAAATGGTTTACAAGAAAATTAAAAATCACATAACAACACATTTGGCGACATTGTCAATATTTACATTCTGATAAATGAAGTTGACTCATGTGTAAAAGTAACCAAACACTGCACATTACATAAATGATGTAACTGCACCTTTTTAACATGTAACGGCACTTTATTATTTAACAAGCGGACAAAGTTATTTTGTTTCCCAAAATAAATATAGTAATAAATAGTATAATAACCTTACGC
This sequence comes from Amphipyra berbera, assembly GCA_910594945.2. NCBI lineage: Eukaryota > Metazoa > Arthropoda > Insecta > Lepidoptera > Noctuidae > Amphipyra > Amphipyra berbera. Next base: position 5,503,868 of record OU343144.1, on the reverse strand, counting down.
CCTGGATAGGAGGGTCCGTACGCTGCTGACTGCATACCGAATGCATCACCCACGTTCATCGGTGATGAGGCTGTACATTCCGAGGAAGTGTGGGGGTCGAGGCTTTTTAAATGTTAAGACCCTCCACAACCGCGAGGTGTGCAGCCTCAGGGAGTACTTCCTCCAAGCCGACGTGGGGATGCATCGAGATGTAGTCGCAGTAGACAAAGGATTCACCCCGCTCTCCTTGGCTAAAGAGAACTGGCGCAAGCCTGTAGTACTGGATACTAGTGGCCGCAGGGAGGTATGGCAGAGCAAGGAGCTTCACGGACGCTTTTACCGGGCCCTTCACGGGCCCGATGTAGATTTCCTAGCGTCCGTAGTCTGACTATGTTTCGGTGATCTCTTTGGGGAAACCGAAGGTTTTGTCTGTGCAATTATGGACGAAGTTATGATGACGAACAACTACCGGAAATATATTGTGAAGGATGGCACGGTTGACATCTGTCGGGCATGTCACTGTCCCGGTGAATCCATTCGACATATTATTTCTGGTTGTTCTCGTCTTGCTAACGGCGAGGATTTGCACAGACACAACCTAGTGGCTAAGATTATTCACCAGCAACTTGCTCTGAAATACAACCTTGTGGACGCAGAAGTACCATACCACAAGTATGTGCCCGACCCAGTTCTCGAGAATGGTCATATCACATTGTACTGGGATCGATCTATCATCACCGACAGGACTATTGTTGCCAATAAGCCTGACATAGTGGTGATAGATCGATCAGAGTGTCTCACAATGATTGTTGATATCACTGTCCCGCATGACGAGAACCTCGTGAAAGCCGAGAAAGATAAAGAAATTAAGTATCAAGACTTGGCACACGAGGTTGTCGACATGTGGGAGGTTGACTCAGCAGTCATTGTGTCGATAGTCGTTACGGCCAATGGCTTAATAATAGCCAAGAGCCTCGACCAACATCTGACGAGGCTCTCATGTGGCAGCTGGGTCAAGAGCCTGATACAGAAAGCGGTACTTCTGGACACGGCGCCTATTGTCAGGAAGTTCCTCTCTCTGAGGCCCTGACCACCGGTAACTTGGACCCTGTTCCCGATGCCGGTGGGCTACTATTTTTTATATTTTTAAATGTTTTTTTATAATTTTTATTGAAATATTTAAAAATGTAATTAGTATGTTAAGTTAATGAATAAAGTATAATATAAATAAATTATTAAACTCCGAATATAATTTGAAATACACAATTTAAATACCTAGTACACAAAAAAACAGTAAAAAAATAATTAAATAAAAGCAAATAAATTCAAAAAACCAAGTTATTATCTACCAACATACCAAACAAAAAAAAACATAACTAAACTTCATACTAAACTTTGTATTCCTTTTTTAAATTTTATCTATTTTAATAATGATCCTCCTCTCTCCTACTTTGCTGTGCTCAACTGGGTCCACAATTGTAACTTATTACATAATTTTCTATTACTACCACCTAAGTATCATTGTGGAATACGCAAATAAATATTGAGTACTAGCTGAGTCCTCAGGGCTCCGCCCGCGTAAGAAGTTTTATTCTAGTAATAAATATAGTCTATGTTACTCAGTGATAATGTAGCTTTCTAAAGGCAAAAGAATTTTTGAAATCGGTCCAGTAGTTTTTAAGTTTATTCGTTACATACAAAAATACAAATCTTTCCTCTTTATAATATTAGTATACCTATAGATTGAGTATTGAAAACTATCCCATGTATTGATTGTTTATATTTGAGGTACGAGGTAGACTCCTCAGTAGTGAAGATTAATACACTTTAAACAGCATAAATAACATAAAAACATAACATAATTAGCCAATTACTGTCCCACTGCTGGGCACGGGCCTCTTCTCAGAATGAGAAGGGTTTAGGCCTTAGTCCACCACGCTGGCCTGGTGCGGGTTGACAGACTACACACACCATCGAGAACTATATAGAGCCTGCACACCCTCTCAGGTGTGCAGGTTTGCTCACGATGTTTTTCCTTCACCGTCAAACCAAGTGATAATCAAATTCTGATATAGTCTGCCTAGCTTTTTCCCAACTATGTTAGGGTCAGCTTCCAGTCTAACCAGATGTGGCTGAATACCAGTATTTTACACGGAGCGACTGCCATCAGACCTCCGCAACCCAGTGACTGGGTAATGCCGATATCCTAATAATCAAATTCTGATCCGCACATAAATTTGAAAAGTCAGAGGTACGGGCCGGGATCGAACTCAGACCCTCCTGCGTGAAAGGCAAGCGTTCAACCGCTAGGCTATCACTGCTTAAATAAAATATAATATTTCCTAAACGTCACGTTTTGTTCGTAAAACGATTTTTTACCAAAAAATATCATCTGCTACGCGTGAACCGTTAATCATATAGTTTTTAAGCGCATCCCGCGCAGATAAACATCTTTTCTATGGTTAACGCGAAAAATTAAAAAGATCGTGCGTATCCGTTAAAAATGATTTATTGAATGCACACGGTGGAAAAAGGTGGTCTGGAACAGGATAATAATTAAATTAAATAGGGTCAAAATGTTTGTTTATCTATACTAATATTATAAAGCTGTAGAGTTTGTTTGTTTGTTTGAACGCGCTAATCTCAGGAACTACGGATAGGAATTGAAAAAATATTTTTGTGTTGGATAGTCCATTCATCGAGGAAGGTTACATAACATCACGCTCCGACCAATAAGAGCGGAGCATAAATGAAAAATGTTGCAAAAACGGGAAAAATGTCCACCCGTGCGAAGCCGGGACGGGCCGCTAGTTATAAATATAGTAGAAGTGACTATTAAAGGGTGTCTCAAAATGTGTTTCGCTTTTGTTTTGACTGATCGATATTGCCATATATGATCCAGACTTTCCTGGTTCCAGTACTGTAAAATCAGATTGGCTACAATTGCATCACATTTTTCCAGCAAAATGGAGCCACTTCCCACGTCACAACCGACTCCTTAGCTGTTCTTCACGATTAATTCCCTGAGAGAGTAATTAGTCGCCGAGAAGACATCAACTAGCCACAAAAGAGTTCAGATAACGCCTGCTAATTTTTGAACTATGTGCCTTACTTAAACAATAACATTTTGAACCCTTTACCACCCAATTTGAATGTTTTAAAGCAAAAAATCACAGACGTAATCAACGCTATTCGAAGAGCGATATAATCCAACATTTGACTGATTTAACTTTGAAAGCAGCGTCATCGTGAACTGCCAAGTTATATGGGGTATGGGATATCCTATCTTATATTGCAATTAAATAGGTACCTATATAAGCCAAGGTGTTGTTCTGTCTAGCCTTTTCCCAACTATGTTAGGGTTAACTTCCAGTCTAGCCAGATGCGGCTGAATACCAGTATTTTACACGGAGCGACTGCCATCAGACCTCCACAACTCAGGTATAAGGCAATTACTCAACTACCCTTTAAAAAAAATTGTGCTGAATTAAGAAAGTGGTTGTTGTATGAAGGTTTTTATTCTCTTAACGAGTTCTTTCATAAAAATTCATGTAAATTTTATACATATGACCTTGCATCGAGGTATAGACACTGATCTACAGTTATTGATTGATGTTTAATATGATTTGTATTGTGTCCATTCTTCGTTGAATTGTTCTGGTTAATGGTTTTGTATTATTATATTGTATTTGCATGCCGCTGTATCGGCGAAGCTTGCTGAACTAAATGTTTTAATAATATCCTTTCATATGCCGTGTTTCTGGTAATTAAAGACATTCTATTCTATTCAATCCCGATATCTTAAAAGCTGGGTCTACGCTAGGCGAGCCGAGCACGAGCGCAGCACAAATTCGCGTAACTTGGCAGCCGTCTACGCTACGCAAATTCGTGCTCCGCTCGTACTCGGCTCGCCTAGCGTAGACACAGCAAGGTTAGACCGGTTGTCAGACTTTCGGGCTTCTGCAATGACTTCCCGCAATGACTGTCATAGGTATTCGTATGACTCCTGGGACCGACTGTTTAACGTGCTTGCCGAAGCACGGAGGGGTTTCGATGTGTACCAAACGGTCACCCATCCGCAGACTGACCGCGGCAAGCGCAGCTTAACCTCGCAAATCGTATGATCCGCGCGGTTGGTAATTAACCACGAGCCCCTCCCCGGGTATAAAGCCAAGGTGTATCAGAATATAATACTTAGGTTATCTAGATCGGATCTACATCTAGACACTGGCTATCAACAGCAACATACAAGGTGCACATGTCTAAGTAAGTATTTACATTATGTTTAACTTTTAATAACCAGTCAATTATTTTTTTAAATTTATTAGGCTCGATGAGGAATCTCATTGTGACCAAGTAGGTATTACACTTTATACATTTTTTTATGAAGAATTTATACATGTAGAATTTGTGTTTAGAAGTAGTTTATGGAAAATATGAATATTTGCTTAAGAATATTGGAATCTACGTAGAAAAATACCCTAAAATAGAAACAGCGAGCCAAGACTACTAAAAAATGCCCAATTGTAGTAAGTGCTGATCTGACTTTATCTAGAACTAGCTGCGTCCTCACGGCTCCGCCCGTAGCCTATGTTACTCAGTAATAATGTAGCTTTCTAACAGCAAAAGAATTTTTGAAATCGGTTCAGTAGTTTTTAAGTTTATTCGTTACATACAAAAATCCAAAAATTCAAATCTTTCCTCTTTATAATATTAGTATAGATAGTATAGATAGATCAGTATGTAAACTTACTCATAATTATATTGTTTTAACCTTTAAGACTTGAAACCATAACTCAACTTTGACGTACGAACGAGGAAAGATATTTAATTCGCAAATAAGACCTTTGCAGAAGAATTTATCTTAAAAACTACTGACCGATATTTTGGTTTACCCAATGAAACCATGAACCAGTAGATCTCTCCCCATTCTGTGACTATTTAATTTTTATAACTGCTACGATGGAAACCACAATATAAATATTGAATTTAGCATAAATCAACCAGAAGAATATAACAAAAATCATTCACATCAATTAATCTTAAATCGCAGTTAGTTTGAAACCATTAAACCCGGATTAAGGTGTCTTAACAACAGACTCAAGTACTAGGATCGCATGAACGCACAGAGGTATCCGTGACGCAACCACGTGGCATATTGGAAAAACGATAACATTTTCTTATGTCACCGTAATGGCTATTGCTAGTGGCTATCGTTAATTGTTATGTCATGTTTAGTAAATTATCATAGGGTCAGTGATAGGTGAACGTGATTAAATAGAAAATAAATCTTGTGCATTAAATATCATTTGATAGCAAAACTTGAAAAATTGTTTCGATACTGTATTTTTGTATCGTTCACGAAATCATTATTATTTTGGAAGAACAAACAAACAATTTAGGTGAGATTGTCATAATCAGTAAATATGTGATCGACTTTAAATTTAAAACTGATATCAAAATAAATGTTCGTTGTCTTCTGTAACCAAAGCTTCATTCAAAATTAAGACGCACGTTTTAGTACATAATAATGCCGCAATCGACGATAAAGTTTAGCCAATATCAAATAGTATGTGCAGTAGTAATTACACATATCCACAGACAGTAATAATGTGCAAGGTGTCAAATATTAAAAAATTATAACTATTGCCTTACAATATCTAATGGCGAAACTATTAGTTGCGATTAGTACGTAATAAATTTGTGATTAGAAATTCAAATAAAACTTAGGAATTACAGGTGTAAAGAACACAGGTGGCAGCATTTTGCAATTTGCAGACTGATTTTGAAAAAAACAAGTGACTGAATAGAATAGAAATCTATGGAGTCGATTATAAAAAAAATGTTTCTAATAGAATCTAATGTCTATTAATTCCTGTTCTAATTTAACTCCATTGTATGATAACGTGTAATGTATTTAACTATAAATTGCAATTAAAAATGTTATACTATTCATCGAAGTGAATCTTAATTCAAATTACTTTTTTCATTACTTTTCTCATTATTTTTTATCGAAGTAAAACTTAATTTATATTTTTAATATGCAGTTAGTTGGTATTGGTTCATTATTATAGTTAGACCACAGATTACCTAATAAATACTACGTCAGCTATGTACACGACAAGCGACCTGTCCCGGCTTCGCACGGGTGCAATGTAGATACTAATGTGGGGCATATAAACCTTCCTCTTGAATCATTCTATCTATTGCTGAAAACTGCGTTAAAATTCGTTGCGTAGTTTAAAAGATCTAAGCGTACAGACAGCGGGAGCGACTTTGTTTTATACTATGTAAAGATTACCTTTGCTGCGCACGAAATCCACGACCACGCCCAACTTTGTTTGTGACGTCATAAACCCACGCATTCATGCGTAGCGAGGCTCTACACAGCAGTGAATACTCTATCCTATATTTTCATACAAAGAGAAGTTAAAAAACGTGCGTAGCGTGACCGTGTGCAGCTGTGGATCCTCGTCTTTAATTGTGCTCAGCGCTGAAAAAGATCTTAAAACACAAAGTAGACCTAATGACATGAACATAACATCACGCCTGTATTCCCCGAAGGGTTGGGCAGAGGTGTATAGTAACACCCTCATTTCGTCGTTATGTTTAAGTTCCATGTAATAGGGGGCGAGTCTATTGCCATCACCCGGGCACAAATCCAAAGTCCGGACTGCTACTGAGGAATTCCACACGGAAAAAATGATAATGACATGACATCTTTAGTTTTCCAATAATATTTTGCTCAGTAACTAATTTCAATTGAATAAACATCACGTAGTTCAGCATTTGTAAGACAAAAATGTCTAAATCCCATCAAATCTAACCAATATTCCAAAAAAATCTATTGATAACACTGCGTTTAAAAACGTTGTTGGCAGGCTCCAAAAAAAACACACGACAAGCAAACTTTTTGGAATAAAAAAATGGTTCACTTGATGTCGATTCCTGTTCTACCCAGTGGCACGTGCCTCGAAGCATATGTTGCTCTATAATTGCAGAACGACTAGCCATATGCCTGCAATTCACACATCAGAATCCACATCACATCAACACTAATCCCAAGCAATAAGGTAAATTTTCGCTCGTTTGGTGTCGTCGTAATTTTGTTACCACTAAAAGTAGCCGGATACTAGATCACCTGTACAAATTAATGTTTGAATATTGTGTCTTATGATGCCTTAGTATTATTAAGAGTGGAGCAGGTACTACATTTGCATATCTAATCGATCGTGGTAATGAGAACAATTCCTGGAAATTAACTACCTTACCACAAAATCGTGTTTAATAGTTGTTTAGACTGAACGGACATAAACACATTTTTTATGTACGGAGTTCGATGTTAAACACGGTTTTAACTCTAAACTTTATACAAGAATACAATACAGTTTTAGTTTTTAAGAATAATTTGTTGAAAAGAACGTGGTAATTAAATTCTGAATAAAATCAGGCTTCTTTCCAAATAAATGTTGGATTGCCTGGCGCAAATATGTTCAGGACAAAACTAACAGTTTGAGTTTCGATTCTGAACATTGAGAGACCGATTTGGAAGAAGAATTACCTTAAACCTTCTTTGAGCCTAAAAATACCAGTAATCTTCTTTATTATTATCTTCCATAAATCACGCGGAATTTGGTATATAACGATCATATTCCAAATAGATTCTCTATTATCTATAGAACCATGATAAAACAAAGAAAATTACGCGTCAAACTTCAGGGCGATCTAGAATAAATATTAAATTCGACAATAATTCTGAATATGAATATTTAAATCTAAATTTAAAAATAATTCAGCTAAAATAATTAGAACTAGCAATAGCATTCGATACGTTCCACCATACTATCACATCAAGTTTTAAATAATAGGTTGGACATGGTAATGAATAAACATTCAGTAATCGTAATATTCATAATACGGTGATAAAGTCGGCCATGACATTTGCGATGCAGTTTACACAGGCGTCAGCTACTGCCGACGAAATGTTTCCATAACCTTATTTCATAGTAATATCGACGACAGCAGCGGTTCGGTGATAAAAATAATACAATTATAAGGTCCTATTAATTAAAGCAATTAATGATATGATACAAGATTACTAAATGGACAAAGACGTGCTAGTGGCTAGTTCTGTACACCTTTACTTCTCCAAAACGATGCAAAACTATAGTATAGTTTATAAAGTCGGTTTTCATGGGTTAGATGGGTTAGAAAATTCTACATTTATAAGTCAGCTTGCTATTACAACATTCTTATAAAGTAAATAGTAACTTCATTCGAAACGTCGATATTTGAAAAAAATTCAAACGAACTGTTCTTAAATTTTCTAGAAACTTATTCATGAAGAACTTATGATAATACAAGGTTAGTCGGAACGGGGGTACTAAGCCGAAAGGGTGTTAAAGTACCTATAATAAGGGATAACTTTTGTTCTACAACTTTCCCCAAAGTTCGATAGTTTAAGAGAAATAGCGTTTCAAAGATTTCGTAAAAAATATGCTAAAATCTATCTGTCCATAGCTATGATCAGCTGTGTTTACTATTCAGGTCATATTTTGGGTCACGGATTAGAAACTTAATTTTCTGAATTCATAACTAAAGCGGGTATGTCTTTTTTTTGAAAAATCTAAAATAAAAATCTTTTTTCATGCAAATATTTTTATTCGAATTTTGAAATTTTAACACTTGGTTTAAAATAGTCATCAGTGATACTTTAAGTGGCCCGCAGCTTAGTACCCCCTTTCCGACTAACCTTGTATATCCGATTTTTGAGGTGACCGACCAATTATAAAAATATTTAGTTTTATTAAACGTTCCAATTTTCTATTTATCCAGTCATGTGTAGTCTCAAACGCTTGTAAACGGCTAATTTATTTTTCTGGCAGGGATTTTTTTATTGTATAACAAAGTGTTACTTCTTCCACACATATTTACAAAAATCTCCGATTACATAGTGACGTGCTCGCATACTATCTCACGGGACCAAATATTATTACTTGCGAACTTTGAGTGCAACTTAATACGCTTCCATACACCCAATTCCTCATAGGATATTAGACAGTTTACCAGAACTACCATAGCAGGATTTTCATTTACAAATAGTCAAAATTATATAAACTTCAATAGCGTAGATATTATATCAGACTTTATTATCACAAAACAAAACGTAGCAAACAATTGCTAACAACGCATTGTAACAAGTCAATGAACCGATTTTAAATAGTTTTTTTTTCGATTTATTCGCCAGTTCCTACCGCTGATTACAGACTGTTCAACTTTACACTACATAGCACACAAGATAAGAACTAAACGTGCCACTTAGCATTGCTTTACATATTAAATAGTTTTAATTTCGCACAGGCTTGTGGGTAATTAACAACTGCGCCGATCATACGATTCGCGAGGTTAACCTGCGCTTGCTGCGATCAGTCCGTGGATGGGTGACCGTTTGTTTTACATCGAGTTCCCTCCGTGCCTCGGAGAGCATGGTCTCGGGTGTCTTAAGCATACCTATGACTGTCGTTACAGTAGGCAGAAGCCCGAAAGTGTGACACCCGGTCTGACCTTACAATATCGGTATTGCCCAGTAACTGGGTTGCGGGGATCTGATGGCAGTCGCTCTGTGTAAAATACTGGTAATCAGCCGCATCTGGTTAGACTGGAAGCTGACCCCAACATACTTGGGAAAAGACTAGGAGGAAGAATTTCCCACAGGCTTTAGTCTCATTTTTTTATTAAAGCAATCTTATTATTAAAATGAGAATTAAAGTTATGACGTTATGAGTATTGACAAATACCTACTATATCTGACTCGAATGAGAGAGATTCGTTGATATTTACAAAACAAAAGCCTGACATTAATCATCAACACAATAATCACAATCAGCATATTTTTGCTGTTGAATATTGGTTGCTTCAAAAAAGAAGGTATTCGCCGTAGTGACCGCTGTAGGCAAGAGAATGGGTGACCCTTGGTTAAACCTGGTTCTGGAAGTAACTTTGAGAGGTAACAAACAAACTTCAAATAAGATTGTAATAAATCCAGAAAAGTAGATAATATTTTAAAGAAACCAGTTTATGGACCGATATATCACCACGCTCACGTTCTTAAATGAACTAAATATCCATTAATTTGCCGAGAGTCTGTTTCATAATAGCACAATTCAAAAAAGATAATAATTAAGACTTTAAGTAAAATGTCAGTTCAAACATTACATCAGATCTTAAAAGTAGAATTTTGGGTCAATCAATAAGAATTATAATATTCCTTGCAAAAAGTGTATTTGCATAATTTTCTTTGCTTTTCGAATTTTCTGGTTTTAATTATCAATAGTGTAACTACCAATTTTACATAATAATAAGTTCAAATAATACATACTACACTTAAATAAATAAAAATAATATAAAATAAATAATTACATAAGACTTACGTGTTCCAAACTGAAGCGTTATACAGAAATACTATTTCAATGCAAAATTTTAAACGTATGAGTCATACAGTCATCCAAGCTCTTTAACATTATTATATTGATCATACTGTGGATTTCCAACACTACACAGTTTAATTATTGTGAATTCTGCAACCATCAACAGTGACCATCAATGACAAATCCAGTGATGACACGTGGCATGCCCCAGGGAACTATCTTGGGACCTCCAAAAAAACATCTCAAATTTCTTCAGCTTCTATAAATTTATTAGTTTCGTGTACCATCATTATCATTATTTACAAATCTTTTATGTAATAATTTTGTATTTCCCATCAATTATAGGATTTTGAGGAATTTATGTCCATAATAAAAAAAATACGGTTTTAATAGTGACTTTCTTGTAAAATTTTACATGAAAAGTACTTTGTTGTCGAATGTACTAGGAAACGCGAATTTAAATCAAGACAAGTCAATGCTAAACTCGATATAGGTACTTTGTAATCGAATGAAGCAATTTTGCAATCACTGCTTCTTGTGCCATAAAACCAAAAGTAACGCCCTTAATAACAATATCTACTAATATAAATTAAGTGCTTTAAAATGAAGTACGCTTTATGTATTTTATAGTCTGTTACTTATTTTTATTTTAAATCATGCGCATGACTCTGGACGCTAGTGTACCTATCTGATCTTATTACCACAGACATAGTGATGATGACCTATTTGAAATTCTATGCAACATTTAGTACTACTTAATACTTTGATGTTCCTCTAATTTGCAAATAGAGGGAACCTTTGCGCACTGCCTATGTTACCTACGCAGCTAGAGAATAGAACTGCATGTTATTTATGAGAAAGTACAGACAGGACATTAATTATGTGAATAGTTTACAAAACTTCGCCACGTCGTCGTAAAAGAATAATGGCTTCTATAGCTGTTTATTTATTTGTAAATAAACAACACATTTAAACCTAGTAACAATGTTTGATAGAGCAAATAGGAATACACCACCTATTTACGATAAAAAAGTTAGATTAATTTATTGTTCTGTTCTAAATTCAAATAATTCTAAGCAGCCAACTCCAACGATTCGAATTAACCGATTAATTCGTATACTTAATCGATTTTGCACATCGTTCGGTCCTGGCCTTGTTAGTCTAAGCCTCGACTATATAAGGCTAAGGCAAAGATTCCAGACATCCTGCCGATGCATTTTTGAACGCACGACATGGCGACGACGGCAGGACTCACCGATACATACCTTTATTTTGAAACGACTCGCTTAAAATACAATAGGGATTTGAAATGTATATTGACGATTTTATTCCGGATTTCTAAATTGTTAGTTTGTGATTTATTTGGTATTTTTCTGGATGTCTTGAAATTTTGAAGGCCTCTTGATGACTAACATTTACGGAATGTTCAATTTTTTGATCTTTTTTTAATCGAAAAGCTTTTTACCATTCATCAAAAAACATTGTCACAGCCTAGGAAAACCCGTATGAAAGGAGAATTTCCGTCATTTCCACTATAAAACTCTTTATAAAAAATCCATAGAGCCGACATTTTTTTTCAGAGGTAAAAATACCGAAACGTTTATTTCGAAGCCGAGGGCTTTCCCTTTCATCTCCATACAAGGGAACCCTCAAGATAGAATTTACGTCGCGTGCCATAGTAAAGAATGACCAGTCGTCTTGACCTTGCTGGAAACTTGCTAGAATATAATAAGCCTTATCTTCTAATATATAAAGTTTAAAAAGTTAAGTGCTTAGTACGTAGAGATCTTTGATTTCTGGCCCGGATCACCGATCGATTGTACAAAGGTTTTGATCAGTTTTTGTGGTGAGAAGGATATTTTCTTTTTAAACTCGATAATAGGGCTGTTTGCTTTAACGTCAATTACTACTGTGTTAGGCTTCTTATTCTGCATCATACGATCCAACGCATTCTTCCAAAGATTATTTAAAACCATGCCAAAAAGTACAGGATCGTGTGTTTAGAGACACTTGAATTCAGAGTTAAGATTTTGTAAGTAAATGAGTTGAGTTTTACTCGTAAAAGTTAAAATTCACTTTAAAGGAATTATCTGAATACATTATTATCATCCTAGCTTTTCCCAAATATATTAGGTCGGCATACAATCTAACCACATGAACCCGAATTTGAATATTCGCACATTATATTAGTGTCTTTATAACTGCCCATTGGTGACAAGCGCGACTGTAGATCGTGAGGTTCTGGGTTCGATCCCCAGGTCGGGCAAAGGGTTATTGGGTTTTTACGTGTGGAATTTCTCAGTAGCATTCCAGCGTTTGGATTTATGGCCGGTTAATGGCAATAGGCTCGCCCCCTATTACATGGGGCTTAAACATAACAGCGAAATGAGGGTGTTACTATACACCTCTGCCCAACCCTTCGGGGAATACATCGTGATGTTATGTTTTATAATAGTAAGAATATCCATAAAAAAAACTTCTATAACTACAAAAAATATCATCAATAGACATGCTTCACAGACGAACGTGGTCAAAATCTAGAATTGAAGCAATATATGCGAACAACATATTAATCGTAACTACTAAGAGAAAGAAAGCCAAATAATATGGTTTGTACTAAGTCTAAGCTACTCAGTTTGAATCCCAATGCAGTATGGCGTCAGACCATTTTAGGCATTAGACTCTGCTGAGAAAAACAGCGGCCATATTCTGAATCTGTCGTTCTTTAATACTTATGATATGGGATGATATTTTGTAAGATTAGAACTAGACTAGGGCCTTGGTAAAAGAATAATGATAATTTGAGTACGTTACATACGTATGTTACCATTGTAGTCCCCAACTTAAGAAAAGCATTCCAGACTGAGGTGGATAAAGATTTAAAAGTATTTGGTGGCTTTATTTTTTATGGTGTTCAGCCAGAAACTCTGTATAATATAGCTGAAGAATGTATAATGACCAGAGAAACAAGTGTTTACTATAACAATGAACTATTCTTTGCAGCTATAGGTATACATGAAAAAGTGCAATAAATGTTTACCTAGATAAAACTAATCCATGACGTTTCATACTAACAAAGTAATTATTAATTTAAATTATGCACTGCTAGTAACTATAGAAACAGATAAATTATTTTCAAAACCAAATGAGCTTTTAAACATACAATATAAAAATAATATAAAAAATGCAAGTTTTAAAATAAGTTAACCTTGTTTAATTATAACAACATTCCGTCAGTATAGACCTATTCAATTAAATGAATAGTGACATAAAGGCTGATATAAATACGGACAATTACTCAACACCTGCATGAATTTGTTTAATTAATACATATTTTTAGTAACATTGTATGGAAAATGTCACTAACGAAATACAATATCGACCCTTTAAAACAAATTATAATCAAAGCAAAAAAACTAAAAAAATACCTTAATTACCGTAAAGTAGAGACCACGTTTGAATTGATGCAGATAATTCTAAAAGATTGCTAAACTCATTCATAAAAAAATTTAACACCATGCATCCTCTTCCGTTTAATATAAAAAAGTAATTACACAATATAGAACAGAAAACAGCTATTTAACACATCAATTTAATGATCCTACAAAATAACTCTTTAGTTGTAATAATGGCGAATTTTGACAGTCGATCCATAACGGTCCATCCATTGTCTACAGCCGATGCGTCCGCTATTTTTTTAATAAAAAAAACCTATCAAACCCTTTCTATTTGTGGACATCTGCCGAAATCGATTTTGCATTTTTTTTTCACAAAAAACAAGCGGGTGCAAAAAGGTACCTACGTTCCAATAGTTTTTGTGATCAACAATGTTTGGCAAAACGGCAACCCTTTGATCAAATATGGTGGTGTAATCAGATTTCGGCATGTGCTATCTTTTTTTTCCCATTTTTTTTCAAGAAACTCGATCTTGAGTGGAGTGTGCCAGTCTTTTGTGGCTGTCAAATGTTTGCTTTCGCCTATCGTCTTCCGTGTAGAAAAAAATCGGCACGAGTCTATTGTAAGTAGTCACTTACGTTTCTATTCTGTTCAAACACATGCTGTGATATAATAAAAGGGTTTTACAACTTTTTTATACAATTCCCTATCCTTGAATTGAATCATTAAAAAAATTCCAATTAATATTTCAGCGAACACCTTTCGTAGATATATTAAACGTAGACAAGCTATCAGATGATAAAAAAAATATAAAGTATAGTTGCCAGTTTCCATAATTTTATTCTCATAAAATTGGTAATAAATGCTAGTCTTCCAGCCAGGTGTAAAGTAGATTACCTACTCGAAAAAGAGGGAGATGAAGATCTTTCCGACATTCTTTAACAAAAGCCACACGAGACTGAAAAAATCATCCTAAGTTTATTATAGATTAAGTTAAATCGCGTTTTAAACGGCTAAATTATAACTGCCCATGTAAAGAGGAAGTAACGTATTAGACTAATCTTAAAGCTTGAGTATACTCAATTGGCCTATTATAGACAGGGTTCCTGAACTAGCTCTGTGTGGTTTAATAAGGCCATAACGTTAGCCAGACTAGAATAAAGGTTAGACAACATAGCCTGTACTATCTGCACTATTACCTATTGTTAATTACTGTTGAACATGCACTTTTCCAATTGACTACAACAAAAAAACTGACATCGATACTATAATTTCAAAAGGCTTATAAATTCCCTTCTTTTTCTTTATCACATAGGCCCGTATTAATAGACAACTCTCATTTGAGAGATCTTCCAACATCAGCTACCATAAACTCGAATTTCATACATTTGACAACTTATCTTTTTTAAATACTTCTCAAGTCATGTTAAAAGTTTTGTTTATTAATCATCATCATCATCTCCCTGCCCTTATCCCACACTAGGTGGAGTCGGCACAACATGTATTTCGTAAATCCATGTTGTTAGAGGTTTTGGTTTATTGTTTTATGACCGGCCGCCTGCCTGACATCAAACCTCCTTGGGAATACTAGTTGCGCCGTCGCGCGGGTGACCCTATGTGCTTGCTGATATTATGCACTGGGTCCCAAAATGATATGCTTGTCAATCTTATTACAACAATTAAGCAGACTATGTTCTTCTCGGTGGTGTATATTTGAGAGCTGTTTATTAATGCGGGCCCTAATGCTGAAACCCCAGCTTTTATCATCATAAACATAATATCACGCCTGTATTCCCCGTAGGGTTGGGCAGAGGTGTATAGTAACACCCTCATTTCGCCGTTATGTTTAAGTCCCATGTAATAAGGGGCGAGCCTATTGCCATCAATCAGGCACAATTCCAAACTCCGGGCTGCTACTGAAGAATTCCACGCGGATAAACCAATTACACTTTGCCCGACCTGGGGATCGAACCCAGGACCTCACGATCAGCAGTCGCGCTTGCCACCACTATCATCATCACACTTCAATAAATTTTATTCTTTTACATACAGATTCCAGCATCCCTTGTTTATATTAGTTACGGTATTATATTCTATTTATTTTGCAACGGTCGCCACAATCCGATCAAATACGTTTGTAAAAAAGATTAGTTCACAATATTGACATAACAATTATTTGTTTTGTTATAACCCTTTACAATGTCGCATTATTTTTTGAGGTAAGTAGAGCTTAAATAGTACCTCGGAGAGCATGTTAAACCGTCGGTCCCTGATGTCATAAGAATACCTATGACAGTCGTTACGGTTAGTCAGAAGCCCGAAAGTCTGACAACTAGTCTAACCTTAGGATATCAGCATTGCACAGTTACTGGGTTAAGGAGGTCTGATGGCAGTCGCTCTGTGTAAAATACTTGTATTCAGCCGCATCTGGTTAGACTGGAAGCTGACTCCAAAGATAATTGGGAAAAGGATAGGAGGAAAAAGAAGAGATAAAATAATTAAATTTTGGGAATTATTTAGCTTAACTATTCAAGCTCACACAAGACAAGTGTAAAATTATAAAGGCTTTTCATAGTTTCTGTCGATCCTCATGGGAAAGAGTTCAATGCTATGTATGTATGTAGGTAGAGTAGGCCAAATCTTTTTCATAAATACCTCTCAACCGGCGTGCGTGTATGACAAGATTTATGAATGTGGATGAAACGAAAGGGCTATGTAAGGATCGTAGCATATGGCGTTCTATAGTTTCCGCCTATCCCCATGAGAAAAAGGCGTGAGTTTATGTATGTATGTAAATAGGTATGTACACACTGTGTATTTTCTGTGGCTAGGATAACTTTCAGATCTAAATAAACTCGTTGTAACCACCATTTTAACGGATCCGTTAATACGGGTGTGTTGTTCACATCCGTGCCGACGGATCAGTTAAACAAATGGCGTCGCATCTGGCACACAGGAACGATAAAAATAACGGATCCAGTATATTTTACTGGATTCGGAATACTGTCGTGTATATGAACTCGCTCATACAACTGCAGGCGCCATCACCGAAATAAAAACGGGTCCTGTAAACAGTTTCTGTGTGAACTAGCTTTAAGATACAAAAGCTTCTCTATGGTTGTTCAAAATATTTATACTAATATTATAAAGCTGAAGAGTTTGTTTGTTTGAACGCGCTAATCTCAGGAACTACTGGTTGGAATTGAAAAATTCTTTAATGTTTGATAGTCCATTTATCGAAGAAGGTTATAGGCTATATAACATCACGCTGCGACTAATAGGAGCGGAGCATAAATGAAAAATGTTGCAAAAACGGGAAAAATGTAATGTCACCCGTGCGAAGCCGGGACGGGCCGGTAGTAACTAAATAAAAATATAATCGATCTCACACAAACTCAACAAGCTGTTTCATCACGGTGTATACCTATGTAACCTACCTACGTATGTAATATATTCGTAGTTGAAATTGTTATCTAAAATATTTACTGTCAGCACGAGCTGAACATCTGTCTCTTCAATACATACCACTTGGTCTATTAATAGGTACTACTCGTTAACAGGTGATTCTGAAATAATAATCACCGAAAGTTGAAGTGTCTTAAATAAATATTGATTACACAAGTCCTTGTAAATAAGTACCGTAAAATGGGGCTATTTGAGAGTCATGGGGCTAATTAGAATGAACAAGGTACAGAAGATTTTTCGATATTATGTTTTAACTAACTATGAATAATTTCATTTTTAATATGATGGATTTAGGATGTTTGTGCGTGTGAAGATTTGTGTCTGTAAACACACCCACGACACAGGAGAAATCCTAGTGTGGGGCAACGTTTTAAAAAAAAAAAAAAGAAAAATCTAATAATAAATATACAATTAATTGAAATCGTAAATACGTGTAAGAAGTACGTTCCATAACTGAATTCCAATTAACCTCGTGGTTCTCAAATAGCCTCTTTTTACCGATATATAAGAATATAAAATATGAACTACGGAAACGAAAACATAACCTGCTTTTAAATGAGAAGTACATAATTAAATGATTCGGGATATATATGTTTGGTCAGTAAAAAAATCTGCTATTTAGGTCCGATTTTATCAACGTTTTTTTATAGACGTTTTGACAGCTTTTGTATAGAAATTCTGCCAAAACGTCTGACTTATTCCTTGGATAACGCTGTCCAACGTTAATAAAATCGAGCCTTAATAGTGTGAGCATCTCGACAACGTTAGGTTAGGTTAGCAATTTGGTTATTTCCTTTTAACAACTCAGAAAAGTTTACTGTTGAAAATCTGACAGAATCTTCTCCACTGACCAGGCATCGCTGATCAATGATAAATTTTCGCTGACTATAACCTCAATATTTAGGAAACAATTTAAATGACAGCTCTTTTAAGTTATTTGGAACCTTCACCGTTTGCAAATTATAGAGGACAGATTGTTTCTTTTAGTGGACTTAAAAGCTACCAAGGAATTACGACTGTTTATTAATAACACCTTGTCCCGTTGGTTTAGTGGTGGCAAGCGCGACTGCTGATCGTGTGGTCCTGGGTTCGATCCCCAGGTCGGGCAAAGTGTCATTGGGTTTATTCGCGTGGAATTCCTCAGTAGCAGCCCGTAGTTTGGATTTGGGCCCAGTTGATGGCAATAGGCTCGCCCCCTATTACATGGGACTTAAACATAACGGCGAAATGAGGGTGTTACTATACACCTCTGCCCAACCCTTCGGGGAATACAGGCGTGATGTTATGTTATGTATGTTATGTTTTTATTAATAACATAATTTTGCACAAATTGCCCGCCACAATAATTTTGGTATCGCCAGGAGAGTACCAAATCCACTGTAGCAGACAGTCAGATATTATTTTTCACTGTAGCAGTCTAGTGAGAAGGTCACAGCATCAAAGATAAAAACTAACTCGTCTTTTTTGCACATAATATGGTAAGCAGTGAGCTTGTACGGGCGTAAATATGTGCTTCTTACATTAAATTCAGCTCCACCGCCGTATACAGAAATAACACCGATATTAAGACGCAAAAACGAAAACATGAATAAATAAAACCTCATTTGTTATTAAGGACACTTCGACCTAACCTACATATGCCCCACTTTCCTAGTGGGTCAGCCCCAAGAAGTTTCTATTTAAAGAAATAAGCTTCGGGCACGAAATGAATAAGGTCTTATAAATGATAGATCATCCCGCTTGCAGGCTCCATTAATGGATTATTTCAATATAGTATTGGTCACCTGGTCATTCCACCCCCCCGTCTTCATCCCCCTGGTCAGGTGCTACTCCACCTGTACTGGCAAGTCTTGTTTTGACAGGTGGACTGGCATTGTCACATAGGATTACTGCGTGCATACCAGTGCGACGAAACTGCGAAGGTTTTTTGCCTATGTACTGTTTAAGTGGTGTTATTTTTTTTCTGTTGGCAATACCAGGCACGTACTATGCAAAATAGTAAATTAATGGGTAGTAATATCGAATTTATTGGAGCTTAAGTGTGTGTAGTTGAAGCGAGTGCTACAAAAACCTGTAGGCATTTTTTGTTACACATCAATAAGAAATTAATCTTCTGTCTCTTTCTCAGTTGATTGTTCTACTTCTGTCCAGTTCAGTTTAATTAAAGATCAGCAAATGACAAGATGCTAGAAAAGCCTCGTTCAGCTAATTATTGTAAGAGACAAGGATGAAGTCGCAAATGTGACTTCTCATTTTTTATTTGTTTTAAACCTGAAAAGTCCTTTCAAGTAGTTTTATGTGTGCCATTATAATGACATCCCAATGGGTTGGATCCCAACAAAAATAAATTTAAAAACATGACCCATAACATTTTGACGTGAATATTTTGCGAGAACATAGCGCATATTAACGATTGCTATATAGCAGTGATAGCTTAGTGGTGTGACCGTCGGACAGCCAAGTCATAGGTCTCGAGTTCGAACCCAAGGTACGCCTGAGTTTTCGGATTCATGTGCGTATTGTATTATTATCACTTGCTTAAAAACGGTGAAGGAAAACATCGTAAGGAAATAAGCCTGAGAGATATTTCTCGACGGCATGTGAAGCCAAGTCAGAAGCCCATGGGCAGTATAAACTCTGACACCAGGTTAGTCACTAACCACACGAAAAGAAGAAGAACGGTTGCTGCCACATGATTAACCACTAGTACTTTAAAACATGATTTCTGTTTACTCAAAGTCCATTTCTTCTATACTATAATATATAATCTATACTTTTATACTAATATTATAAAGAGGAAAGATTTGTATTTTTGTATGTAAAGAATAAACATAAAAACTACCGGACTGATTTCAAAAATTATTTTGCCGTTAGAAAGCTACATTATCACTGAGTAACATAGGCTACGGGCGGAGCCGTGAGGACACAGCTAGTGCGAGTGCGTAGTGAGGACATAGCTACATGTAGGTACGTATGTTACAGGACTTACAGAAATCAGGTTCTACGACACAATAGCGTCTGGCCGCGACGCCCTCTCAGGAATTCCTTCAAAATCTGGAAGACTCATCAATATACCGGCAAAAACCATCACAAAAAGAGTCCTACCCGATTTTTATTTGATGGAATCCGTCGAAGCGAGTATGAGATGCGAAGAGGGCGAACGTTCGCCCGCCAAACGGACCGCGACGGCAAAAATGTGCATAATTGGCATCGAAATGGAGAAAAAACCTTTCAAAAAGCGACCTCTAAACGTTAGGAAAAAGTGCACGGATACAGGGTGTGACAGACTTAAGGATTATATACACAAGTCAAACTCAAAGCATTTATTTCAATTGGACGTAGTTTAGCGAAAAGGATCCAACCCACAAAAATATCGAAAATGAGTTATTTATACCAAAATACTCCTTAAACTTCTTAAGCCAAACTACACATTTAACCAGTAAAATATTAAACATTTGTCCCTTAATTACAATAAAACCAAGAAATTGAAATCAAAGTACCAATGAAGAAATACAGCCTAAACAAAAAATTGAATATCTCGTAATTGTGTGGGTTGGATCCTTTTCGCTAAACTACGTCCAATTAGACCATTCACAGGCACTTATGAAATGTCGAAAAAAAATTACTACCGCGTTGTAAAGTGTAGATTCCTATGGAAAAGAACAGGCAATTAACTCCATGCTTACACTTCGACAAAACCTCATAATTAAAAGTACATCAAACAATTTATAAATTACATACCTACAAATAAACATTACGCTACGACTTCGTAACGATCGATGTTATTCTAATTTTAAGAGACCTAATCAGTTGCGCTAATTAGAATGTGAACCCGCCTTTACGTGTGACCAATGATGTGTTAAAGTAGTTGCTATTAGATTAATTAGAAATTAGTTGTAACATGTACTAAGTAATTCGCCTGTCCCTATTAACGATGTAGGATCTGCAAAACAGTAATTTTACAGCAGAGCGCGTCAAAGTTTAAATTGCTTATATATTTTTAAATCTACAAATAAGGTTTACAAAAAAAAATATTATATACGTTTAAAAGCTCATGTACATAGTAATGAAATGTTATTTTTCCGTTTCTAAATATGCCTTTTCTAATATCTAATAACCAAAATCAAGAAAATTGCATATCCGACCTTGTTAACTAATAGGGACAGGGGAATTGTTTGTTGTATATGGATATAGGTGCCAATAGAAATATTTTTCTTTTAATTTATAATGTAGTTTTAAGCTGACCTAATATAATGTTTAAACTGGTTTTTACTTGTCTTGACT
Organism: Amphipyra berbera; assembly: GCA_910594945.2. Taxonomy (NCBI): domain Eukaryota; kingdom Metazoa; phylum Arthropoda; class Insecta; order Lepidoptera; family Noctuidae; genus Amphipyra; species Amphipyra berbera. The sequence continues at coordinate 5,482,317 of OU343144.1, read as the reverse complement.
GCCTTGTTGGTGTAGTGGTCGCAAGCGCGACTGCTGAGCACGGGGTCCTGGGTTCGATCCTCAGATTGGGCGAAGTGTTATTGGGTTTTTCGATTAGGGAAAGTAGCAGCAGGGAGTCTGGATTTGTGCCCGGTTTATGGCAATAAGTTCGGCCCCTATTACATGAGACTTAAACATAACTGGACAAACGAGGTTTTAGTAAAACACCTCTGCCAAACCCTTCGGGAAATACAAGGCTATGTTATGTTATGTTTCTTAATGTTAATGTCTACAATAATAGTTTTAACACTATACACATTTTCACACACGCATTTTCAGTTTCACATAATCTAGTTGGAATGTAATACTTTTCGAATATTTTGAGTGCACCAAACAAAGGTGGATATCTCACAACTGGGTACACATTACACCTACACTATTTATTTTATAGATAATTATCTGATGAAAACTGTTGTTTCCCTAAAAACTGCTTTAAAAAAACACGTTCAAATTCTCGTTATTCACATCAAACAGGCATCTCCTGTATATCGATGCATTTCTATAAGGGATTGATTTATTCAAATCAAGAATCTTTTGATTGTCGGCCAAGCCGCAGGCAGGCACACGACTTATTTGTTTTTGAATGGCAATTATATTTTATTTTATTATAAAAGTATCTCGCATGATCCCTTAATGTCTAATTTCCGCGAAATTCGTCTCGGTTGGCAACTTGGCAACAAAAACCTGGATGAGCATCGTGCAACGTTTTCATAAGATAATTGCGTGATTATGATAAACTAAGCGTTGTTGTTACAACTTTGTGGCACGCGAATGCATCTTGTTTAGATTTTTCTAATATTTTTATCGAGCGTCTAATCAGGCTGTGTTCGCTACACCGCACGAGATGTAGAAATTCGATTATGTAATGTCTAGTAGTTTTGATACAGTACGTGTACAATGAATTGATCACACATTGTCCGACAGCACTAAAAAGAACCACAGTGTAACTAAAATTCTCATAATCAATGACCATTTTAATCAGTGTGGCAATATTTACCAAAGACTTGATAAAGCAATAAATAAAACATCAAAATGACTCCTTGTTGTCCAAAGACAGCACGTTCGCTATTCATCACCTACATTAAACATTATTACCTATGCAAATTCCATAACGAGCAGCTGATAGCGCACGCGCGTTTTTTTTCAGCCATACAGCCTATTAAACAAAAAAAATATAAATATGCAAACCATCTGCCTTCAAAAAAGTCCGATCTACCGACAAGCCACTAAAAATCGCACTAAGAAATAAAAAATTGTCATCTGCATACAACATCTGGTCACTATAAAAACATTTTGTGCCTACCGATAAAAAATACTTGCTAAAAAGTGCGCGGTTAACAAAAAAGTTTAAATAAAACTATAGTTTTTTTTTTTTATGTTGGCAATGCTGATGTTTTTTGATCGCGGCATGTGCCAAACTTCCGTTGTTCGGGTATTGCTTTTAATTTTTTAATAGTATTTGTTTATATTGATCGATAATGTAAACTTCAGCGAATATTTTTTGTGTTTTATTTGTTTCATATACTCTTGACCATTGATATTTTATTATAATATCGAATAGCGTACCTCTGGCAGTTTGAAAAAACTTGGGCACTGTCTATGGTTGCATTTAGTATTTTACACTTGGAATGCAATTAAGTTTCGGAGCTAAGTTTATGATATTAAGAGGATCTTGCTATTTCAACAAGTCTTGGATCTTTTCTGCCTGCAGATCTTTACAGTTTCATTCTCAATTACAATGGACAGTACACTGGTTCTCGCAGCATCCTTCACGATATCCAAGCTGTCCATGCTACTCTTAGCAGCAACAAGATCTGGAGCTAAAGTTATCAAGCTAATTCTCTATCAGCTTGTTGTTACTTGCGAATAATTGACGACCCGAAGGAAGCAGCTAGGTACAAAAGTTTGAGTGCCGAGGTTTGTAGAAGTAAGGAGAAGGCTGCGTCTAGCTACTGTTGCACTATTACTACTACTGCGGTCTACTGAATACTTTATGCTAATTTAATCTAACCTCGTTGGTCTAATGGTAGCAAGCCCGACTGCTGATCGTGGAGTCCCGGGTTCGATCCCCAGGTCGGGCAAAGTGTTATTCAAATCAAATCAAATAATCTTTATTGAAACAAAAACACATTTTACAAATTGATTGTTTACGTAAATAGCCACATTAGTTACAAAACTGTGGTATATATTGGGTTTTCCGTGTGGAATTCCTCAGTAGCAACCCGGAGTTTGGATTTGTGCCCGGTTATTGGCAATAGGCTCGTCCCTATTACATGGGACTTAAACATAACGGCGAAATGAGGATGTTACTATACACCTCTGCCCAAGTCTTCGGGGAATACAGGCGTGATGTTATGTATGGTAAGTTAGTCTAAGTTGCGCATGCGTGTGATCAATGTCGAAATTAACTTAGACGGTACTAACTACATGAGTATATTTATGACATAACAAATATTTATGTCTTAATTATTATAACCAGTTTACCATCTTTAATGTTTAAACAACCATTTTAATAATTATTGCTCTTTTTCCTACTGACTTAGCATAATTAACTCTTAATTACCGTCTCATAACTTTATAAAATGTTAATTGTTCGCAATGTCAATTAATGTTATTAACATTTAATGAGACATTAGTTTATTATTAATAACATTTAGAGTTATTGGTATCTGGGAAGGCAGCAAACGAATAATGTTGTACGTAATGGCCAATTTAAAACATAAATGATTAAAAACTGCCTCGTTGGACTAGTGGTGGCAAGCGCGACTGCTGAGCATGGGGTCCTGGGTTCGATCCCCAGGTCGGGCAGTATTATTGGATTTTTCCATTAGGAAGTTTTCCGTAGCAGCCCGGAGTCTTGGTTTGTGCCTGGTTAATGACAATAGGCTCGCCCCCTAATACATGGGACTTAAACATAACTGGTGAAACGAGTGTGTGCTAAAAACACCTCTGCCGAACCCTTCGGGGAATATAAGGCTTGATATTATGTTGGGTAATGGTCAATTTAAAACATAAATCATTAAGAAAAAAAAAAGACTCAATTTTACTTTTTATTTCTGCAGACAGATCGGAACTTTACTTTTGCATCTGTCGAACTATTCGTCTTGTCATAAACACATGCTACCAAAATTAATTTCACTACATTGCACCAAAACACAAAGGAATAAAAAAGCGAATGGCATTAGTCTGTGCTCGAAAAAAAAGCAAAAAAGTTGTTGAAGCACGAGCCACGTTTTTTTTTACATTTTCTCTTCTCTGAGTGTGTGTTATTATGATCTGAACAATTGTTGATCAAATTAAGAAAAAAGTTATGGTCCTTACTGTGCGTTAGTCTTAACGTGGATAAGACGTGCAAAATTATTTATTAAGGTTAGTTAGAAAAAGAGTACCTAAGCCGCGGACATTTACTGATGACTGTTTTACAACCAGTGTATTTTTTTAAAGTTCTTTTTTTATTTCCAAGAAAAATAAAATGTTATTATTAGTACATCTTCTCCGACTAACATTGCATAACAGTAGATGCATATAAAGTACACAATCCTTGTGATATTAGACAAATTCTGATGTTGAAATTATACTGCCCAGTCTTTATTACTGATAAAAAAAATTGGGAAAACCATTACCAGCTGAAAGTCAGGCCGTCAATTTGAAAATAAAGTATGTTCAGTGTGTTTGGTTATTAATATTGATATTTTATAAAACGTCATCTCACGTAAATGGTTACATAATTTGTAGCATTATACTGAAAACAGTCGTGACCTCGATACTAAATGAAAAACGCAAAGTCACCTAAAAAAACAACTGTACAGTCAGATGCAATAATATCTGCCTACCAACGGCTTTAAAAACGCAAACATCTTACCATAGATAGAACGGATAAATATTGACCCATGGATCGCATGGCTTTATTATCCATACTAACATATTTATTCTCGCGGCTTGACTCAGATAGCTATTATTGACAGTTTTAAATCTATCAATAGGCAAATATTATTGCTTATGACTGTATTTAAAAAAAATCCAAAAAAAATATCATCATAATTATAAATTCGCTAATTAATTCACTTAACAAATAAGTAGGTCTGTTACCCTAATTAATATGTAAGAATTTTTACAATTAACCTTAATTACACAGCTGTTTTATTAGCCAAATACCATTCAGAATTTATGCGCACCCCTTATACGGTTGATGTAGACCGTGTAAAGGATTTTCTCCACTAGATTATTTCCATAGACAACGAATGGCCTCAGGGAAATATTGCAACAAGCACCACTTTCATATCATTGCAGTATGATATCATTAGTTGACAGGTGAATGGTACTGGACATTAAAAATAACTTCAAACTCTTTATATAAATTATACTTACCTATCGTTAGATTTTTTTATTATTAGTCATCAAAGTCTGCCGTCGCTTCATTTAGGAACCTGTTATATTAGATGTGCAGAAAAAATGGCGCCAGTTCTTAAGAATTTTCTTTTTTTTTTGGGTTTTTTACTTGAACACTAATCGTCTTTAGCATTTAAGAATAATAACAAAATTATCCTTTTCATATTTCTATGCATACACGCAACGAAAATACATAACACATAACTAACCCATTACTGTCTCACTACTGGGCACAGGCCTCTTCTCAGACTGAGAAGGGTCTAGGCGTTAGTCCACCACGCTGGCCTGGTGCGGGTTGGCAGACTACACACACCATCGAGAACTTTATGTAGCCCTCTCAGGTATGCAGGTTTTCTCACGATATTTTTCCTTCACCGCCAACGCAAGTGATAAGAATTTGAAAAGTCTGAGGTACGGGCCGGGATCGGACTCAGACCCTCCTGCGTGGAAGGCAAGTATTCAACCGCAAGGCTATCACTGCATTGCAACGGAAATAAAAGAATAAATGAACATCCACACTAAGATAACGCTGCCACAAAACCACGGAAGTAGCCGCAACATGCCGCCTCTTCCTGTCTTTTTAACTTCCTTGCCAAATTGAACCTTTTTATCAAACTTTTTTTTAGTCATTTTTTTATCATCACGCTAACAATTAAGTCGGATGGAGCACGCTGCTTGGCTCGTGCTACGTCAGCTGCACCGACATACTTTTGCTTTCTTTGCGATTTCGCGCCGCGTTTTCGCATAGAAAGTGTCCATTATAGATCTAAATGTAAACATCTGGGCTTGATGACAACTGTTGTTAGGAATTTTGAAATTCATTCAATATTCTGCGAGCAAACTTAAGCTTTCCGATGTTAACGCGTAGATTCAAGACAAAAAAAAGAGACTGAGTTGTGCATATTAATAATTTTGCATTCTTCATAAAGGTATTAATAATATATTAACGGTGATTTACTTTGTTTTAGGTGAAGAACTGCATCCGAGTATTCAGTAAAACGGTATCAATCACCTTATCCTACATGGCTCAGTTTTGTATGTATGTAAAATTAAGTTCTCAGACCACTTGCACTAAGGAATTAAATGGTAACATAACATAGCATCACGCCTTGTATTCCCCAAAGGGTTCGGCAGAGATGTTTTAGTACACCCTCGTTTCGCCAGTTATGTTTAAGTCCCATGTAATAGGGGGCGAGCCTATTGCTATTAACCGGGCACAAATCTAGACACCGGGCTGCTACTGAGAAATTCGTGATTGAAAAACCCAATAACACTTTACCAGACCTGGGGATCGATCCCAGGACCCCATGCTCAGCAGTCGCGCTTGCGACCACTAGACCAACAAGGCAGTCAGAGAATTAAATGGTTTTACCTTAAAATTCAATCACGAAAAGTTTAAATCGCAGTAGTATAGTATCACGATTAGTTTAATCAAGGTAGTCGCATTACGAGATTTTACCGAACAGATTTAGTAATTTCACGAAACCCCGAACTGAATTTAGTATTTTTGTGAAATTAGTAAACTATAGTGTCTAAAATGTAGGCCCGTTTTGACAGCTGTCAGATCAGTTCATTTTATGTCGAAATTGACATAAATAACATTTTCTAATCTGACAGCTGTCAAAACGGGCCTATTAAATTTTTGCCCCTATAGTTTAATTACTTTTTTTATTTTTTTTCTCGTTGGAAAATCCTCATGGATGTCCCTCGCCCGGGGAAGGCGAGGGGTTCTGCCGGACTCTTACCGGCTAAAAACCAACGGTGTTCCTTCTCCTGACCGTACGGCCAGGGTCGCGGGATTCGCAAAAGCATGCACCGCAACCCCGGCAGATAGTTTAATTACCTATGACGAAATTTCTTAAAACATGGTGGGTGGCAGGCAGTGGCGTGCATTGCATATAGGCAATTAAGCAGTGCCTACCTCATAAGATTTAATTAACTACTCCATCGTTAACTATTACTATAAATAAAATAAGCGTGTATGGCTATGATTTCTTTTGGTCAGAATCGTATTGAAATGGGCTTAAGCGTACAATTGAAAGGCGACATCGCTAGTGCCTGCCTACCTAGTGCGAAAACCAATGCACGCCACTGGTGACTGGGCAAGGAAGGTTTTAACTTTGAACCTATAATTAGGTTTAAGTGTTTCTTTCATAACAGTCTCTTCCTAATCTTTTCTAACCAGATAAGTTAAGTATCGAGAGGGGCTCGTGGCTAATTACCAACCGCGCGAATCATTCGATTTGCGAGGTTAAGCTGCGCTTTCCGCGGTCAGTCTGTGGATGGGTGACCACTCCCTCTCCATGCCTTGGAGAGTACGTTAAACAGTCGGTCCCGGGTGTCATATGAATACCTATGAAAGTCGTTACGGGAAGCCAGAAGCCCGAAAGTCTGACAACCGGTCTAACCTTAGGATATCGACATTGCCCTGTATCTGGGTTACGAAGTACTGATGACAGTCGCTCCGTGTAAAATACTGGTATTCAGCTGCTTCTGGTTAGACTGGAAGCTGCTGACCCCAACATAGTTAGGAAAAAGCTAGGCACTACATAAGCTGTGAGCGTGCGTGTGAGGACGGGAGTGCGGGGATCGGCTCCCGGCGTGTCTGACCGTGCGCGTGTTGTGTGTGTGCAAAACTGCCGGGGTTGCGGTGCATGCTTTTGCGAATTCCCCGACCCCGGCTGAACGGTCAGGAGGAGGAACACCGCTGGTTTTTAGCCGGTAAGAGTCCGGCAGACCCTCTCGACTTCTCCGGGCTAGGGACATATATGAGGATTTTCCAACGATAAAAAAAAGAAAAAAAAGAGAAATGCAGTACATAAGCTAATTATTTGCGACCAGTTACCTGAGCCTTTTACAAGAATATTAGGATCGGCTTCCTGTCCAACTAGATGCGAGTTAATATCATCTTTACATTGCCATCATTCATTCTCATCATGATCAGTAGTTGTAGTGCTCCATGTGTGTGAGTTCGTCCGAGGAAGTCTTCTTCTTCTCCCTGCCCTTATCCCACACTAGGTGGGGTCGGCACAAAATATATTTCATAAATCCATGTTGTTGGAGGCTTTGGCTTATTGTTTTATGACCGGCCGCCTGCCTGACGTCAACCCTCCTTGGGAATACTCGTTGCGCTGTCGCGTGGGTGACCCAATGTGCTTGCTGATATTTATGCACTGGGTCGCAAAATGATATGCTTGTCAATCTTATTGCCGCCAACTAAGTAGACTATATTCTTCTTGGTGGGGTGTACTTGAAGTTGCTAGACCCACTCATTCAGTTTTGCTAGGGACTTTGGTTCTGACACATCGTAAACTAATCGAGTTCGTCCGGGGAAGTACCTACTACCACCATACCTATTTCTACCGCCAAGCAGCACTACTGTGTTCTGGTTTAGAGGGTATGGGTGCCGGTGAAATGAAATGCTCATAAGGCTTTTCAGCTTTGTTTCCAGGCTTGGCAAAGAATCAGCAAACCTATTGGGGTTGTAGGTGATGTAGTCGGTGGTAACCACTTACCACCAGACTTAGGCTAGTTTGCCAATCAAAAAATTAAAAACAAAACTTCTTCTTTTCGAGTGTGTAGCGACTAACCTGGTGACAGAGTTTATGCCGCCCATGGGCCTCTGACTTGGCTTCACATGCCGTTGAGAAATATCTCTCAGGCATGCTGGTTTCCTCACGATGTTTTCCTTCACCGTTTTTAACAAAGCCATAATTATACAATACGCACATGAATCCGAAAAGTCAGAGGTGCGTGCCTTGGGTTCGAACTCGAGACCTATGACTTGGCAGTCCGACGGTCACACCACTAGGCTAACACTGCTAGTTAATAAACTTCATGCAGCTGTATAGATTTAGGTACCAGTTCTCTTAACATCACATCCATCGCAAGCTTTCGCAAGTACATTAGAGATGGCTTCCTACCTTTTTCGTATTACAATCATTTGCAGTTGAATATTAATTCAACATTCTTCCTACATTTTGGAAACCAGGTTGACTTCATAAGTCAAAATTCGAATTTAAAAATCAACACGGCTACATATAGAACTACCAATGCGATTAAGATCAAAATGATTAAAAATGGAAGTAGATTAACTAAATAAAAAATTATGATCTGTAAATCTATTTCCTTGATCAAATTCACGATAAAAAAGCTAGCTGTTGTAGCTCCAACTACACCTCACTAGATTTTATTCAAACACAACACTATCCGAATCAAATTCGCTTAAAACAATAATTTCGCCTTTTCATAACGTCGATTACAGCATCAATTTCATACAGGTCTAATTTATAACAACAGATTAACTTGGTGAAGATGATAATGTGATCTGCTGCCAAATGGCGCGGAACGTTCAACCAAGAAACGTAAAAAAAAAGAAAAAAAAACTGTGCGATCTCGTGCTAGATAATTAAGGTTTTTGAAGTATTTATTACTAAAAAACGTTTTTTACCTGAGCTATCGAAATTCTATGTGTACAGGTGGCTGTTTTACGATAGTGATAAACTTTAGTTTTTTTAGCAAGTTATGAGTAAACATAGATAAATGTCTTTGATGCTTTGTGGTAAAATTTGTGATTACGTGACAATGAAATAAAATTAACGTTTTTTTATAAAACTTGCATATTTTGTATTTTTATCGTAACGTTCCAGAAACTGTCCAAAAAAAAAATAAATGGGATTATTTGCTGCGTATATGTAGATCAATTAAATTAAGTATATTTTACCTTATAATCCTATAGAACTACATACCAATTTGTTGAAGAATTAACATAGTAAATGTTTTTCTCAAATAAAACATAATTACATAATTATTCCCAATAGGTACACATCCTTCAACCAAATAGATTTAAGTAAATAAAAATTAATTAAACAAATAAAATTAAAATAAACACACAAAAACTTGACTTTTCTTAAAATTACAATAATGTAACTTCGTAATTAGAAATAAATAATTTATTATTTCGCTAAAATAACATTATTTTTTCAAAAATGCATCACGCCGTATACCGTAATCCATAGGCCCGTCACATACGTGCACCGAATCTATCGGATGTGTGATCGCTAAAAAACAGCAGAGCCCGCGTTTTTTATTAAAACATCAAAAGAAATTGTTGAAAAAAATATACAATTTTGCAGATGTTGGTTTTATAAATTTCTTGCACGTGTTTTGATATTTCGGGGTTCCTTGTTAATGAAATCAATAAAAGATGCAGGGAAAATTACTTTTACGATTTGTATTAAAAATAAAATATTAACAATAGTTTTGATAGACGCAATTTTCTCCCTGATTTAGAAAATCATAACAAGAAAATCTTATGCCTTGCATATGAATACAACATGCATCTAATCCCGTACAAGATTTCATTATTTCATGATTGCAATTTAATCTTTTCATCAATCCATATTACCTACTCACAAAAGTCAAAACAACTACTTCAAGTCATACAAAAATACCGACGGGACCCAAATATTCTAACGGTTACACACACTTTTTTTTCTAAACTCAAGTGTGCGGTCTCAAAGTCTATGAAATCGACCAAAAATAAGCTTAATAATAATTATAAATGAATAGACGAACCATATTAATGATGGCCGCCAAACATTGTTTACGATTATTCGTTCATTTGCTAAATTGAGTTTTAAAATGTCGTAATTTAAGATCATCCAAAGAACCTTTCATATTAATTTTAGATTCGACCATTAGTGAAATAATAAGGAGCTATAATTTACTTTTGCAATAACAATTTTTAGCTTTTAAAAAAAGCTGTGTGTTCCACTGTAGGTTGTTTTAATAATACAGAAGTGATTAGGCCGCGGACTATGAAACCTATGACCACAGACTAAGGAGGTTGTGAAAAAAGGTAACTAACTGCTGTTAAGACATTTCTCTACTGGCCACATCCACGTATCATCAGCATCAATGTCCTATAATATACATAGTTCATCACACAAATCACCACTTAATTAACTACCAAAGTCTATAGGTATTTCTCTATCACTCACTGACGTTTCTAACGCAGTGTGATTAACAGCTGATACCAGTGGCGGTCCGAAGGTTGAGTCGTAGGGGTCATGACCAAAATCGTACACGACAAATTGACAAACCTCCTAAAAATATATAATTTATAAAAAAAATGTGAAATAAATTCTAATGTGCTCTACTTATTTTACTGTTAATATGCCCCCCCCCCCCCCCCACTCTTTGGCTGCGATCACGTCTGGCTGATACATCGTGTATCTTTTCTTTTACTCTGATATACAAGGTGTAAACGAAATCATTAATTCCTTCAAACCTCGTGATGTCCTGCTGGCATAGACTAACCAAGCACGGGACACTTTAGGATTCAATAAAAAAAAATTACAAGAAATTAACATGTGTTCTTAACGTGAGGTATTTTAGCGCCCCGAACGAATTGCGCGGCTATCGCTCGCCGTTTTTCACGGGCATTCATTTTTCATTTTTCACGGGGCACTAAAATGCCTCACGTTAAGAACACGTGTTTACTTCTTGTATTTTTTTTAATTGTTTCCAATTCTATCTCGTTCAGGGTTAACCTATGTCAGCAATACATCACGAGGTTTGAAGGAATTACATGATGTCGTTTGCAATCTGTATAAAAAAAAAATGTTTCTCTGGTCGTACAAAAACACAGACTTATTAAAAAGTATTAAAAACTACAATTTATGAAAATAATGTTTCAAAAATAAATAGTCTATGTAATGAAGCGCCAATGGCAGGTGCTCACTAACAGCTTTGGCCGCTTTGGGTATCGTCAACTTATCCGTCTCAACCTAGTTCATCAGATTCCTAATTCGTGATAGCCACGAAAAAAGCCACCCTGTAATACCCCTGATTGGCAGCAGCTTTATTCATCGGAGCGAGAGGACTGGTATTGCAGTTAGCAGGGACCTGCACGCTTGCCTAGCGTGTTGGTTGATCAGGCATTGCGTCTCGTTGGACGGACCTATGTACAGTATAATGTATTAGGCTAAATAATAAAATAATTTACCTATATATTTTATTCTAACCCCTTGTTTACACCTAAACACATGTTGTGGTACAAATTGTAAAACTTTAAACAATTAGTGTAAGGGTGTTTTAAAAAGTTGTTAGGTACTTATATTTAACACATTTAATGAACATGTATAAAATCTTTAGTCTATTTTAAAGATCTACGTACTTATTTTTGCTATTTGTAGTATGTATTTGCAATTATCTTTTTGAAATATCTGGTAATACATGTAGAATAATGTAAACCAGGGGTTAACAATTTCAGTCTTTAATCAGAGACATCTAACAATTAAACAGAGAACTTGTCATGAAACACTCATATTTTACACAACAGATGTCGCTATATCGCCTCTCAGCCGCCATGTTGTATTTTAATTCGTACCGCTAATAGATGGCGTTAAGCTATTGTTGCGGGCTTGAAGAAGAATTCTTTTTCTACAACTTCATTGTACATATCAATATACATTTCATTAAAGTTTTGTTGTCTTTTACAAGTAAAGTCACTCGTCGTCACACAAACTGGATTCTTTCCATTATACTTAATACTATTGTATTCAATTCCAAGCTTTTTTACTTCTTTTAGTAAGTCATTGAGACATGCGCATTGCCACGGATTTGGATCAAACAAAAATTTCTTCAGTCTGCCACCAGAGTTCATCAGCTCGAGACAAAAGTTGTCCTGTAGATATGTTATCCTATTATTAGATAGATTTAAGTTCTTTAAAGGAGTCCCCCGAAATGCATTGACTGGAACATCTTCGATTTGATTTCCATATAAATGTATTGTTATCAATTTTGGCATGTTCCTAAATAGGTTATCTGGTATATTTTTGATTTTGTTATTTCTTAAGACAATCTTCTGCAATTTCTTTAACGGTGACAGTATATTACCATTAATGCTTTCAATAATATTGTAAGATAAATCCAATTCTTCCAAATTATCCAGATTGACGAAAACAGCAGCATTATCAAGAGTCGATATTTGGTTAGTAGATAAAATGAGACGTTTCATAGTCTTCAAATTTGTTTTCGTTGCGAACTCAGGGACCTGAGTTAGAAAGCATCTATCTAGATTTAAGAGCTCTAACGATTCAAATGCGTTCAACAAATTTTCGGGCGCATCTGTCATATCGTTTCTAGAAAAATCCATAAACGTTATATGTGGGCTCTGGTCAAATATGTACGGATTCAGATCTTTTCCTAGAAAAGCGTTGCTTGATAAGTCCACAAACTTCAATTTGTGCAAAGTATCAAAAATTCCCAATTCCAGTTTGTTTATTTTGTTTCCTTTTAAATCTAAAAGGTCTAGATTAGTAATCAGATCAAAAAGTCCTAATGGAAATTCTGTGAGTAGATTGTATGAGAGATTTAGATAAGTGAGTTGTTTGGGTTCATCTATAACACCAAGTTTCAGTCTTTGTATCTTGTTCTGGGATAAATCTAAGTATTTCAAAGAATAGAGATCATTGAATGATTCATATTCTACGTCAGATATTCTGCATGCTTTAAGTGTAATCCCTGTAGTTTTATTGTTGTCTGACACGAGACCTCTCACAAGTTGGTAATCTGTCTTGCCAGCAGTGCAGACGACATCTTTCTCGTTAAATGTGGTGCATTTCGGCTTCGCTTCTATGATGACTAGCATTGATAGCAAAATAGCAAGAGTATTTCGATACACAGACATATCTGAAATTGCAGAAATATTCAATGAGTTGATTGTTATTTCATAATTAGAATAAAAAAACACTCAATTGATATCTTTTTGCTCATACAAGAGGATTCTCTAGACTGAGGTTTTTTGTTTGAAACTATTCAAGGACAAAAAGTCAAAAATTATTGCAGTACCTACTTGACAAATATGTAAACAACATCGTGCGGTTATGTAATAGTTTTTATTAACATCATTATTCATATTTGTGATTCTGATACTTATCTATTAGGAGTTCGTGGAAATATAAATAAAAACAACTTTATTATTACCTCTTAGCTTTTCTGAATCTGTAGTCCAAAAACCAACAATACCACAAATTCCGAGCTAGTCACTTGACATAAAGGTTATCATAGTACACTATAACAAAAAATAACAACGTTTGTCTCTCGTAAATGGTCAAAATAAAACACTGACAAGATAAATAATGAGTTTTACAACGTTTGGCGTGCAGCAGGGCCGGTCTTTACGAGTAAAATGAAGTTCATACGCCTTAAAAGCATGTTCTTGATATCTCTTGTGGCTCTTGGGTTTTCCCTGTTTCATTCATAGGTATTTAGCGGTTAATATCCAAGTAGTTATCGAACTGCATTTGTGGATTTCGCTTTAGTCTTTAGAATAGAATAGAATAGAATAGAATTTTTATTTGCATATATTGTAGGTACATAAAAAAATAGTTGTTAAAGATAAACATAGTGATCCTTGTACAAGTGAGGTATGTAAAAGAAATACTTAACCAGGTTAAGATTGATAATCAATAAATATAATTTATTAATTCCAGTTGCAAATGGATGCAAATTGAAACACCTAAGATCAATAAAAATAGTGTTATTGACTTCACATTATAAGACACGCATAAGTATTAATTTATTTTATAATGGCACAAATAATAACCATAGCAATTCCATGTTTAGCTTAGGTACATTGTTGTGGCCTATATTGTAACCGCAAGGATTTACACCACACGTCATAAACTATAAACATGAGTATAATTATGAATTAACAAGAACTGTTAATTGATTCGAAAGAGGTAGATCATTGTCCTAAGAATGATCGCAGTAGGTATTACAAAAGCTTGCTTGACAATAATTGGCTAAAAAGAGTAATAAAATTATCTAATCTGCTTGGACTGAAAGCTGACCCTAGTTTTGACATAATTATGAAAAAGGAGAACTGCAAGGGTATTTAATTATAATGATGGTGATCTTAATTAGGTACAATACTGAAAAGATAAAATGGATATTCTTCAAGTTAGATCAAAAACTGCATCGTAATCATGTATACCTACACACAAATTGCATTTCATATTATAGGTACTCCAGGGACAAAGACAACTCAGATCGATCGATACAAAAACATAATGCTACAATGTATTGCACATTTTCAAACCTCGTTGTATAGAAGTTGAATCGTAGTTGGCTCTTCATTCGCTAGATGGCGTTTTTTACAATTCTTTTAACTACGCATTCCTACTACCAAAGTATGTAAATTCCAAAGCGTTAAGTATGCACCCACTCACGCCTACTCACCTAATACTCATTAACACCATTCAACCTTGACCTATTTAATCAACTACCTATTACGACTCACCTATTATCTCATACCAATTGAAGTTTAATTGATATTTTTCAACATTTTAATGTATTTGCCAGTAGTATCTTAAAACATCACGTAAATGTTTCTTAAAACAATTTTTCGGAGGTATTGCCATCAAAAACTATCAGTACTGTTTACCGCAACATCATGTATTAAAGTTTCAGAAACATGTAGAAAGTTTCTGACACAGTACTTTAAACAAATGTTTACAAATAAATACATGGCTTAAGTAGGTATTAGTTAACTTTCAAGTATCTACGATCTTCTACTGTTGCCCTTTGGCTTTCTGCCAAAAGGCTTAAGAAATTACTTAGAAATCTTCTTCCTCTTAGCCTTTTCCCAATTATCTTGGGGTCAGCTTCCAGGCTAACCAGATGTGGCTGAATACCAGTATTTTACACGGAGCGACTGCCATCAGAGCTCTGCAACCCAGTAACTGGGCAATGCCGATATCCGTTTGTCAGACTTTCGGACTACCCGTAACGACTGTCATAGGTATTCGTATGACACCCGGGACCGACAGCTTAACGTGCTCTCCGAGGCACGGAAGGGTCTCGATGTGTAACAAATGGTCACCCATCCACGGACTGACCGCGACAAGCGCAGCTTAACCTCGCAAATCGTACGATCGGCCACGAGCCCCTCAAATTACTTAGAAATCATTATGCATAATTTATTCATGCGAAGGTATCAGTAGATAATAAACTTTTGACATTCCTTCTCATGAAGGAATGTCAAAAGTTTATTATCTAAGAAATAAAAAACACCGAAATGAACTACGATATATTTATTTATGACTAATGGTAGGTATATAAATTAATTTCTACAGGTACATTACAAAATTACTCATCCTAAATTACATCACTATGTGTATTCTCATCTTCAAGTCGCTCGGTATTAAGTTCCGATATCTCTTCGACGTCATTATCACCTTTTTCAGTTAAATCGGAATCTTGTGTATCATCGAAAGTATTAAAATCTATTGAAGTATCTTTTAAACTAGCACTGCTATTACTTTCTTCTACATTTTTACTTACGTTCCTTGATATGTCTAATTCGCTTTTCAACCTCTGTATTGCTTGAACGACTTCATTTTGGAAATTCATATTTAATTTATACAACTGTTCGGAATGTTCCTTTTCTCTTCTAATCTCATTTTTCATGTGTGTATCTTTATATTTCTCAAACTCCGTCATTATTCTCACTTTCGACTCGTAAGTGTGTTGTACCATCGAGACTAAAGCAAATAGTTTCTCAATCACTTTATCTTTTACTGCCTTTGATATGTTTACGTCTGATTCAAGGTCCGATTTTGCATCAAGAGCCAGGTCGTTAGCTGATGATGGAAACCCAAGTAAAGATTTGGAGCTACTCGATCCATTAGACTTCGGTGGGGTTGGACTTTCAACTTTTGGAGAACCAGTACTACTTGTATTCTTTGCATTACTTGTTTTTGAAGTAAAAGCACCATGAGTAACCACCTCAGTAAACACTCCAGAACTTGGCTTATTGGACTGGTACTCCGCCGCCTTCTTATTCACTTTTTGCACTAATTCATTTTGTTTCTCCTTCTGTTTTTCAAAAGTAGTCTTCTCGATGACTTCTTCGTGCACGATCTTCGTTTCCTCCAGAGGGTCCTTGCCTTTTTGGAACGGACTCCCGGTTCTCTTCGTAAAATTCGTCACGGTCAATTTAGACATGTCTTATCTGTGTCTATATAAGGTTCGTGGTTAAATATGGCGATGAAAATTCGTATCACTGAACTGGATTTTTTCACTAACGCTAGTGTCTACTGTGATGACGATCATGGCACTAAGCGATCGGTCATATGAAATGTTGAACGGTTGGCCTCACCGCACCAAGTGTGGGTTTCGCTCCTTACTTTTGGTTTGTCAGCGCTTCCTAGGCGTGGCAATGAATTTATTATAAGTAGAATTGATTGGTCGGTGTGGGTCTTAATGCAGTTTGCATTGTAATGTTGACATTACTACGTTTTAGCAAATGTTTGAGATACGGTAACGGTGCTTAGGTATTTAATTACTTGGTAGATATAACTACGGTCTTATGAACGGTAATCATTTCTAATTAGAAGTTGCTAAAACAAATTAAATTATCTTTAAATATTAGAGGATCCGATAATAAGTTACGACAGATAACCTTATCGTTTTACACATATAAACTAACTTTTGAAAGACTTATGCAGACTTTACAAAAATATGTAGATTCTGATTGCCAAAAATCACCGGATTTTCCTCCAGGACCTGCTTCGATAGCCACTCGTGGTTATATAAATGGGATTATCCGTACGCCACTCAAACGGTTACAAAGACGTAGAAACACAAGATCGCACATAGCCACCAAGCCTATACACCCAAAAAGTGAGGCGAGGTATACAATTTACCGAAATCACTGCCGAAGATAGTCCGCCTCGAAAAAACCGCTACAATGCATTATTGTCATATTAGCAACACTTGGCAAATTGATTAAAGATCGCAGTGTTATTAGCGTAATGGATGGAAGACACCGCTGCCTATCCTATTGACATTCCTTAGTCACATTTTACGGCACCCACGAGATGAAGAGGACAACAAAGCGAACATATTCTGATCAGATTCCTAAATAAATAAAATAAGCTTTTAAATCTACAGTAATATATATGTTACCGGAAATGTATGAAACATATGAAATGTTACAATGCCGAGGCAATTTAGGAAATGTGTAAAATAATTAATCAAATTTACTTTAATAGATACATTTCCTAGGATATGTAAGTATACAAGGTTAATCGGAAAGGGGGTACTAAGCCGCGGGCCACTTAATGTATCACTGATGATTGTTTTAAAGAAAGTGTTAAAATTTCAAAATAAGATAAAATAAACCATTCACCATTCAGAATTATTATTTTTTTGTTTATTTTTTAATTCTTCATCCCTTCTTTAGTTACGAATTCAGAAAATGGAGCTTCTAATCTGTGACCCCAAATATGACCTAAAATGTAAACACAGTTGAACATAGCTGAGGATAGATAGAATTTAGCGTATTATTTAGGAAATCTTTGAACAGCTATTTGTCTTAAACTAATGACTTTTGGGGAAAGTTGTAGAACAAAAAGTTATTCATAATTATGGGTACTTTAACACCCTTTCAGCTTAGTACCCCCTTTCGAACTAACCTTGTATAATTCCTAAGCATTGTATGCAATTCCTAAATGGTAACAGGAAATGTATAATAATTAATATAAATATTTGGCAATTGTTTAATTTGGTCAAACAACAATCGCGACATTAATTAAAATATCAATCAATCTATCAATATCTTTATTGTGGATCATAGGTATACATAATTAAATTGAGCTCAGCTATGTCCCGCCAATAGTCACTTACATGAAAGTTAAATGAAATACATTAAAAATACATTATTAAATTAAAGTTACAAATTATTTAAAATTTCACACAGAATTTATAGGGTAAAAATAAACACAAGTAGGTACATATTAGTGGCCCACTGAACGCATCATGACTGAGGGAGACTGTATTGGTGCAGTGATCTGTCTGATAGGAAGTATTTTATAGAGTACTAGCATTTGTTTACTAACAGTTTATGGAGATTCTTCTTAAATTTTGTTATTTCTGGAATTATTCTAGTAGGCCCCGGGATATTATTGAAGATACGTGAAGCTGTACAAAATATACTCTCATACATTAAATGAGTCTTGCTAGCTACTGTGCGCAATTGGTCCTTATGCCGTATTCATGTGTAATAATCATACAGCCCAATATTATTTTTCACAAATACTACGGTCTCAAATGTGTAGATACATGGTAGTGTTAATAGGTTCATCTTTTTAAAGAATGGCTCACAGGAGTCAGTTTCATGTAGGTTAAATATGGCTCTGATGCAACGTTTTTGAGCAATGAAAGCACGCTTCTTGTCTGTACTGTTGCCCCAAAATATTACACCGTATCTGAGGGTGGAGCTAACGTAATAATAAATGTTAATAGATCGAATTTACTGTTAATCCGACCATGCACCCCGACTTCACGTGGTCAGATTCCGTCCTACCCCTAGAGTGTTATTTTAAAACGTAAAGCCAGAAGCTCGTGAACGAGGTCCTGAGTGGAACGAGTGCACGAGGCACAAGACTTTTGCTTGGTGATACGATCTATACGGTCCGCCTGGCTAGCTACCCCCATCACATTAAAGTCCGGCGCCAAGCAGTTTACTGTGTTCCGTCATGTGTATGTGAGAGCCAGAGGGGTATAGGGTATAGGGGAATCCCTCTATATCTCCGTTCCTTGGATTTATGTGCTCCATCTTAGACCCTGTCTGCGCTTACCATTAAGTGAGAGTAGGGCCAAACACGACCAACTCAACAATAATAATATAACTTTTTAACAAAAACAAAAACGACTTCAAATTGTCTATCACCGAAGTTCTTCATCAGATCTTGACCAAATTTAAATGGGACCACTTCGAAAAAATACTCTTTCAAACAAAAAAATGATCATTAAATCGGTTCACAATTAGCAAAGATATCGCACAAAAAACAGAAAAAAAAACACAGTCGAATTAAGAACCTCCTCCTTTTATGGAAGTCGGTTAAAAATAAGACACTAACGTAGCACTGGTCGAGTGTGCGAGTAAAGCGAATGAGCGACAAAGCGAGTCTTCTGGCGGAGCACACTCAGAAACACTTGCATGCTTGCTTGCATGATGCATATTCGGATGATGCATGCTTGCATGACATTGGTTCAGTAGTGAAAGGACGTCAATGTATGTTACAAAAAATACACATTCCGCTTGCTATTTCGGATATGTATAGAATTCATTGAAAACGTGTATAATCAAGTTTATTTCACACTTTTCCTGTCGATTTTAGGCGTTATATAGATTTCCTAGGAATTCTATATAATGACGGATTTCATACATTTCCGATAACATACAAAGAATGGAATTCTTGAATTATGTCATGAGCCGTAACTACTTATGAATGTCAATAGTCTGATCTAAACGAGTAAACGGAATATATTAAGCTGCAAGGCAAATAACTACGAGAGGTTATAAACTCGTATCTAAGTTCTCGTGTACTAAAACAACTTTTTAAGTAAGTAGGTTTACAATGGGTGCCTGAAAATGGACGGCGCCGCCAAGGTCGGCCCAGAAAGCAGTGGCGAGATGACCTGGATGCGTACCGCGAGGGCTGGATTGAGCTGGCGCCAGAAAAGAGTACATTGAAAACATGGGGGAGGCCTTTGTCCAGCAGTGGGATAGCAAAGGCTGACATAAGCAAAATATCTCCTAGATAAAAATTCTCTTACTACTTAATCTATTAATACATCAGTGCAGGACTTAAGACACCCCAAACAGGTAAATCTAATTCCTTTTCAAGTTCCAAATTCCGTTATACTCTAGTGATTTCCAAAAGGAATGAGATACGAGAAAAGCTAGCCTATTCCATAAATACTCTGTTTAGGTTGGCTATTTTTAAAGATGCAGTTGAATAATAACAGTATTATACGAAGCGACTGCCACCTAACCTCAGCAACTGAATAACTACGGCAAACAAATATCCTGAAATCAATCCGGGAGTCTTTTGGGGTATTGATTGCTCGTGATGAATGTCATTCGTATGACATCCGTGACCGACAGTTTAACGTACTCGCCAAGGCACTGTGGGGGTTAATTTTTTAAGAGCAATCATCATTTCAAGACAAGGAGATTGATTGATGAGTGCGGCAGCCAAACACAATTATAAATCCCGGGCTGATTGGGAAAAAAGTCCGTTAACTCTCTCAGAGTTCATGAGTTCATGAGAGTCATGGAGTTTCTTGCCGACTCTTCTCCATAGAACCTACCTTTTGGAACCGTGCACCTAGTTTTGACGTTTCAAAAGTGCCTGAAATCTGGTCTATTTGAAATAAAAAACTTTGACTTTGACTTTTGACTTCAGACCTGTGGGAACCGTTCTTACGCATCGAGACCCCTCCGTGCCTCGTAGAGCACGTTAAACAGTCGGTCCCGGGTGTCATTCGAATACCTACGACAGTCGTTACGAGAAGTCAGAAGTCGGAAAGTCTGACAATACTGGTCTACCTTAGGATGTCTATATTGCTCAGTAACTGGGTTGCGGGGATCTGATGGCAGTCGCTTCGTGTAAAATACTGGTATTCAGCCGCATCTGGTTAGACTGGAAGCTGACCCAAATATAGTTGGAAAAAAGCTAGGCAGAACAGAACCTGTGGGACCTGTTCTCAGGACTTCATGCTCAGCAGCAAGGATCAGATCAACTTGATCAACAAAGCTGAATGAACGTCAAAATGTGAGCTACCTAAGGCTTACTACACAGAAACGACAAGTCGACAAGCATGGCGCTATCTGTCGACATTCGTGATACATCGCGAACATTAGATGTTATCATGAACGTGTGAGGAATATTCCTTACGAGTTTGAAGACAGTGAGTTTATTTAGAACGCTATATACGAGCCACGTGTAATACACATTACTATATAGTACCCATCATTGAGTTAAGTTAAAGTGCTTGTAAGTAGGTGTAAGTACGACTAAGGAAGGATTTTTTTTGGTCGCCTTTGACCCTTGTCTCACGTGATGGTAAGTACAGACAGGGTCTACAATGGAGCACATGAATCTAATGAACATAGTTCTTCAAAGTTAGAGTAAACAAGCTTCTTCGGGATAAGCTCACTCCATCGCAGACTTTGTCGCTGTCACCTCTGACCTAGACTATAGTCAAGAGAAAACCCACCTCAAATAAAATTAAAAACAAAGATATAGGATTAGTAGACAGAGGAGTATAGGGATTCCCCTATACCCCTCTGACTCAAACATACACACGACGGAAATCAGTAAACTGTTTGACTTTAATGTGAGGTTGGTAGCTAGCCAGGCGGACCGTATAGATACCACCAAGCGTGCTGGGTTTTGTTGAATCTTACAACACGCGTCAATGCCCAGCGTACTGTAAGGAAGTTGTATACTCCAGCCCGTCCCCACACAGAACAAAAACTTCAACTTATAAATGCATAGCTTCGATATGAGATTTAACTTTACGTCCTCTTCAAGGCTAATCTGGATCTCATCCTCTGCCCTTACTACGAGAATGCTATAGCACTGCTGGTGAATATCGAGGAAAGGCTTTGGACCTAAAATACGGTTAGTACGACCATGAGATTCGAACCTTGCTTGATGGTAGTATCTTTACGGTCCGACTGGTCAGCTACCACCTTCACATTAAAGTCCGACGTCAAGCAGTTTAGAAGGTATAGGGGAATCCCTGTATATTTTTGCTAGTTGGATTCGTGTGGTCCATCTTAGACCCTGTCTGGCTTACTATGAGGTGCGACTAGGATCAAACTTTAGGGAACTTTAGGTGCCAGTAAGTTGCTAATCGTAAGCTGTCATTTTTCATACAGAATTACAACTAGCAAATGACCCTTAATCCTTAATAGGCCATAGGGTTTTAAGAATAGTAATTTTTTTTTATAAATAATTAAAAAATTGCATTTTTTTATGTAGGTCCTCTTTATTTTTATTTTATACTAGCTGCCGGACAGACTTCGTTCTGTCAAAAGTTATTGGCCTGTAGTGGGAAAAGAAGTGTTTTTTTTACTAATTTCCACGCAATTTTTATGTTTTTTCTCTCCATAAGAACCTTCCTTATGCCTTAAGGACTATATAAAAAAATTGCCGAAGTGGTCGAGCCCTTCTCAAGTTTTGCGCTTAGCAACACATTTGACGATTCATTTTTATTTATATAGACAGATTAAAGAAAATAGTAAAGAAAATAGTGGTTTAAAAATAAAAATATAACAAGGTTTTCGCAACATCTTCCAAAAAAGTTGGTGGAAAATGTGTTCCCTTTGCGTTACTAAGGGTTGACCGTTTCACTAAAATAACATAAGTGAAGATTCGTTGTCACTTGGCAGTTAGCACTATCTCAGTTTCTAGATCAGTAGGTATCATCAAACGTGCGCGGGAGCTGTAAACCAAGCAGCGCAAGGTACCAGAAGCTGTCTGACGGATAATACACCTGTTAACGCGCCTATGTTCTACAAACAACACGCAAAGCTAACGACTATTATGACTAACACTTAACATAACATCATAACATACATCACGCCTTGTATTCCCCGAAAGGATCGGCAGAGGTATTTTTAGAACACCCTCGTTTCACCAGTTACGCCCTAGTCCCAATGGGTAATAGTCCCAATGGGCACAAATCCAGACTCCTAGTTACTACTGAGAAATTCCTAATGGAAAAACCCAATAACACTTTGCCCGACCTGGGGATCGAAACCAGGACCCCATGCTCAGCAGTCGCTCTTGTGATCACCAAACCAACAAGGCTGACTAACACTTGATTTTAGCAAATTGTTAATTGAACCTAACCCAACTATAATACGACTGAAATGCAGTGTGTAATCTATTCTGGTTTCTGTATGTAAGGTATGAACTTTTGAACGTACCCAGGTAAGTAGTACAAAAGATTTCTTCTGCAAAAAATAATATTTAAGTATACAAGGTTAATCGGAAAGGGGATACTAAGCCGCGGGCCTCTTAAAGTATCACTGATGACTGTTTAAAAGAAAGGGTTAAAATTTCAAAATTCGATAAATTTTATTTGTACGCAAAAAGATTTTTATTTTAGTTTAAAAAAAACATACCTGCTTTAGTTATTAATTCAGAAAATTAAGTTTCTAATCCGTGACCCCAAATATGACCTAAATTGTAAACACAGCTGATCATAGCTATGGACAAATAGATTTTAGCATATTTTTTACGAAATCTTTAAAAAGCTATTTCTCTTAAACTATCGAGTTTTGGAGAAAGTTGTAGAACAAAAGTTACCCCTTATTATAGGTACTTTAACACCCTTTCGGCTTAGTACCCCCTTTCCGACTAACCTTGTATAGATACTTTATTTTTTTAATCTGACAATCTTATTAGCTGTCGTTACGTGAGCATTGGTGTCTCCGCCTAAGCCTCGTTCCTTCTCGTTACGAAAGGGATTGAGGGGTATATACCTACATGATAGGAACAAACGTACATCAGCACTTGTTACCAACATGTCAACACCCAAACTAAGTACCACCTTATAAAACGCAACCTTTTTAAACCGTTCCAAAATCAAATGCCTTCGCAACTTCGAAAATTCGTAGCTCATCAATATAATTAATAGTTCGCTTGTATATCACTTTCACCATGGCGGAACTATGGGGCACAAATGGTAACCCTATTAGTATTCAATGTTGCCACACCACGCCGGATCAATAATAATTGGATATCACCCGTTAACTTGTAGCAAGTATTTGTGTCAGTTATAGGATTACATTTTAAAATCATTTTATGATTGGACATAGTTTCAGAAACATTGCTAAAGCTATTATACGTTTTCAGAAACTGCGGAAACGTTAATATTTTGCCCTGAAGTTAGCGGAGATCAGTCTGAAGTCATAATCTTTACATAGTATAAAACAAAGTCGCTCCCGCTGTCTGTACGCTTAGATCTTTTGAATTACGCAACGGATTAAAATGCAGTTTTCAGCAATAGATAGAGTGATTCAAGAGGAAGGTTTATATGCCCCACATGCGAAGCCGGGGCGGGTCGCTAGTAACATATAATATAAAGTTAAGCCAAAAAAAATGAAGCCGTCGCGGGACTCCGTACAGATGTAAAACATAGAAACTCATTTTGAAAAAAAAAAACGGCCGAATCAAACCGAAAAGAGCCGACGAGTTACGAAGGTCTGCCGTCGTGTCTGTCATCGCGAGCGTCGCCACGCAACAGCCGCTCTCACACCCGTACCGCCACATTAGATGTTTCACATCAAAAATCTCGACAAGTTATGCTGACAAGAAGCTATTCTTGTAAACCTTCGACAAAAGGTACTTTTTAAAACATCACATTTATTAAGTTATCACAACTAAGTTTAAACATAAAAGGAAAAATAACAAAAATATCGGACGTTCGTCAATGGCGGTAATACTACCTCAGAGCGCATGCGCGTGCAACTCTTTTTACCCTGTGACTATACGCTTTTCTCAATGTTGCCAACACTACTTCTAGCGTACGACGAACTCTTTTAAACAAAGTGTATTAGTGTACCCTTAGCAGAAAGCCTGCAAAACAGCAGAAAGAAATTTAATCGCGAGGAAAGTAATCTTTCCAAAAAAGTAAAAGCAACAAAAGATACGCGACTTTTCTCTAATCTGGTATGAGTCAGACCAATAAAATTCTCGCGACTCATGGTCATGGTACATTTTCTTGATTCATTTAATTTCAAGATTAACTGATAATACGGATATAGAACGTATTTAGTTCTCATAAATTAGTTTTCGTAATCTACACCTCATCCAGACCGACCACTTTTGTCGCGGCACACAGTATCGCAACAGTGTTTCGGCGCATTTTACAGTGATAGCAATCTTTCTTAACTTATGCCTCTTTATAATCTATATTGAGCATCAGGAATTTATCACCAATAAAAAAAAACATTATCGAATTATTTTATTTAATAGACAATGGCTATAAACTCGCCCCCTATTACAAGAGAGTTGAACATAACTGCAAGATGAGGGTGTTACTATACTCCTCCCCTAACCCTTCGGGGAATACAAGCGTTATGTTATGTGTTTATTTACTAAGAAGAATGCATGCATGCTTTGTGAAATTTTAGATAAACCGATAACTGACTGTTAATCATTGCCTAAATAGTATCTTGTATGAATTCTCTTTATTATATCGACGACAGCTTTCGACGATTCTCAAGAAAAAGTTGAATAAAATTATACTATGTTAAAGCTGATAAAGAAGTAGAAGACCTGGGGACTAATAACTACACATTTGGTAAATCATATTTCGATTCATATTCGTAATCATAACTGCAAGTGGGCTGCACTTCGGACCGTATTACAGAACATTCCTCAAGTCCAGTTTGTTCTTTAATCAGTTGATCACTGTTTAAGTATAGAATCAGTACTTGAGGAACGATTTTATTCCAGAACGGCAATCAATCTATACTCAGATGAAACAAGACTCAAATCGAGCCAATCGATTGGTTGATTACAGATCGAATCACTGCTTGGGGTCGAATCTACGAACTGAGTAACGATCTAGAATAAAGCCAAACTCAGCTGAACTATGATCAATGAATCTATGCTTGAGGAATGTTCTAAAATTAAAAGTCTACTCAAAACTAATTTTAAACAAAGATTAATGCTTGAGTTTCGTTCTGTAATACGGACCTTAAAGTCGCAACTATAAACCATGCAACTGCCAAATACAACTTGAAATGCAGCGTGACAACTGCCTAATGGATGTGCAGCCTACTTGCAGTTTTTGACGTAACGTTATTAGCTCCCTGGTTATTTAATAAGCACAAATATCCACATCCGCAGTACACCACATCGAATTGAAGGCGCAAATCAAATTATTTCCTTTCTTTCTTCTTTCACATTAGCGCATCACGTCCACTGCTGAACATGGGCCTCCGAAACGACCCACTACAAAGAACGGTCGTAAAAGATTATTGCCATTGCCATAACCACCACTCTTGGTAAATTAATTGTTAACTACAAATCAAGCGGTTAGTAGGATGTTGCTATCCAAGGATACCCGTGGAAAGAGAAGGGATGACCTATTACTTGTCCCAGAACAACATGTAGTCTGACAAAAAGTCACAAACGAAACCTTTCATTCTAATTTATTAATTTTCACTTTCAAACTGCGTTTCCCACATCTATAAACTGACGAAAAACGATACAGCCAGCTCGAAAATTTAGAACTAATATTTTGGGGCTGTCTGTCTTATAAGGTCACAAACCCGATTGATATTTACAAACAAAGCGATGATCCATTGATCCTACAATGTCATTATCTCCGAGACGGACAAGTTCAATGATATCAACTTAAACACGATTACGTATGCAAAGGTGCGCGTGCGCGCATCTGCTCCTCCATATCAAACACCTCACTACTTCACACATCGCACCTCTCGCTCACTCCTCCCTGACCAGCCATAAGACAAAAAGAAACACATGAACTGGATCATGGCTCTACGAATCAGGGTACGGTGTCACAAACAACAGAAAAGGCGCTTCATACAAACGATTCTAAAACGACGATAAGCGACTGACAATGTTAGAACTTAGGACGTTTTGTATTCCATATCTCAAGGAGGATTCGTATCAGATAGCTTTCCCTTACACTTGGGTCCCCTCCGTGCCAGAAGGTCTAATGTGCACGTTCGACTCGTACGTTGAAAGACAATGCCTACCGGAACTGCAGACTACGTGCTGAATTTGAAATAGCTGTATAAAAACCGCTGGGTCCTTGTCGAAACTATCACAAACAATCTAACCATCGTCCAGTGAACACCAGGAGGAGCAAAGCAAAATGGTGTCCAGTAAAGTAGTGTGTCTGTTGGCCCTGGCCCTTTTCGGGAGCGCAGCTGCCCAGCCTGCGAAGGACGCCTTCTGGAAGGGAACGCCCATGGACGGTATGGTGGAGGAGATGAGATCTGGCTGCGCAGAAGGATCCGACCCCACCGCCTGCATCAAGTACAAGGTCATGTCGTTATTGGACTCCATTTTCAAGAAGGACACCTTCCAGGTATCCAACTTTCGATTTTACACAATTGAAGGTTCCACTTTCAAAATAATCGAAAGTTTTACATTATTTATTGCTTTCTCCTCAGATCTCAGAAGCCGTTGAAGTGACGAAGAATGGTGCTGCCAACGATGTCACTGGCCGCTCTTCTGGCGATTTCTTTGACAGCATTGAGAACTTCATCCAGTCCCACGATGTGACCTTCAAGCTGCCCATTGCCGACACCAAGATCACTGTTAGCCCCAGGAACCTTGACAGTGATGAGCTGTCCCTGAACGTTAAGTTCAACAATGAAGGTGCCCGCTCCGTCGGTGAGGCCCGCAAGGCTAAGCTGAAGAAGATCATTGTCCCCATCCTGGTGTTCGTGCTCCTCAAGGCCATGACCCTCATCCCTCTGGCTATTGGTGTCCTCGGTCTGAAGGCCTGGAACGCTCTGCAGCTGTCGTTCTTCTCCTTTGTGGTTTCCGTCGCTCTGGCCATCTTCCAGCTTTGCAAGAAGGTGAGTTAAGCTAACTATGCGATGAAAAATGTAAAAGTCTCCATATTTGTGTTATTATTAGCAACAATGCAAAATCTTTAAAGTTTAACTGACTTATTTGAGAAGCACAGCACTTTCTTAAAAACTATTTGCACCTTTGGCACAACATTTACTATCTATCTATTGGCACCGTTTGAACTTAATTAGCACATTTAACTTTACATTGTAATCAGCACTTAATCCAACACTGAGTTTAATCAGGAAATAAATTAAGTGTTATTATTGTGTACTAACCTTCTTTCACAACTCTACTATCCATAGCCTAACCTTGTAGTTTACCCAGATTGCGGCGGACAACTCGCATCCTCAGATCGCTGCCCACGGTCCTTGGGACGCTGCCTACGCTGCCACCCGCCGTAGGAGAGACGCCGAACCTCAGGAACCCGCCCAGGAACTCGCCTACAACGCTTACCACTAAAATATCCGAACGCAACCCCAACCAAACGACCTGTATCCGAACACCGTTTATCCCGCCGTTTTCGAACGGCTGTTAGATGGGCAGAGATAACATAGACCAAATAAAACGATTTTGTCAAGAAATCGAGACCGTGTAAATACTATGTAATGCAACTTATTTATTAAAATAATGTGCTTGAGAGCGTGTGATTGTGATGTATGACTGATGTTATTTATTTATATTATTAATAAATCATTGAAGAATTATAATATAATTTTATTTGATGTTCCCTTTTTATGGCAATGCAATAAAGATTATTAATGTTAATTGAAAGTTTTTAATTCAAAAGTGATAATACAATTAGTGTCTAGTAATATCATTTGTAATATTCATTTTTAAGCTCTTAGTAAATCTATAAAATCTATAATACTTTAATGAAATTGATTAAATTACTGAATGACACTGACTAAATGATGCTAATTAATTCAGGCCGAAAGTTATTCACTACTTTCATCATAAGTATCTACTTATACATGAACAGTATGCAACAACTCATAATTCAGAGAGCAGCACTCTCTGAATTATGAGTTGTTGCATCATCAGATCCGAGTCATCAGGAATTGAAAAGTATTTAATTATTTTCATCATTCACTATCAATAAATTTAAAAACATGACACACCTACTCATGCAAAGGGAATTACTAAGATAGGGTAAGACGCCAATAAAAAATATAACAAAATAGATTCACAACCCATGAAATTAGACCAAACGTACAACGAAACGCAAGACAATGTTAAATATGTAGGTGAGTCAAAACAGGACGTATTAATAGACTTTCTTTAAAAGGGAGGAAAATTCGATACGAGGTGGCATTCACAGCACATTAAGTTTTCTGCTCAAGTGCCAATCGCTTTCTACCGACACTTCTACTCATCTGCTATGATAAGCACGTATCCGATACTATCAGCGTCACGTGCCACGTTTTCATTTAGATAAACTGACAGATTTCAAACCAGCTGGTCAATTGATTCTCATTGATTTATTTAACTCTGGAATACTGTTTACTACTGTTATACTTTATATTGATTTAGGTCAATATAATTTGGTATAAAATGAATCTGGTTGAAGATTATAGTGCTCGACACGTGTATTCTGCAAAGTCGAGGAAATCTGCTGGATACAGCGACAGTCCTTTGAAGGATGTGACAGGTATTTTTTTTGTAATGCCGATCATCAAGTCGAGCTGTTTCGTAACTAAATATGGGAGCGAATGCAAGTATCGCTTACTTTACTTTATCTGAAATCTAAAATAATGATTGTGTCATAAAAGTAAAAAATATAGAGAAACTGATTCTACACACGTAAGAACACGAAAAGCGGCACATTTTACGAAAAGCGTAACCTATCTGTCCACGGATCGCGTCTGTGAAAACTTCAAACCAGTTCCAATAGTAAAACAGTCTAACAATAAACAAAGTTTTTTTTAAATAAAAAGAAAACCTCTTTCTTCACATTTGTTCTTTCTGTAAATCGTGGAAAACTGGGTTAGTGTGTTCCTTTATTCAAATGGCTAGTGCTAGGCTATCAGTCATATAAAGTAGTGTCTAATTAATGCAACTAATTACTACTGGGCTTTGACGCCTGACTACGGCGATGGCGTCAAAACCTACTGAAAAAACTGAAAGTTCTAAGCTTTCATTAATAATATAAATTACTGGCCATAGTTGATAATAAATTATTTTTATTTCCATAAATAAATCTGTTACAGACACTTTTACAAGTCAATGTGATGTTTTGTGTGACTAGATGGCACCGGCATTTCCTTTCTGACTAGCTCTGAGAAGAAAAGCCGAAACAAACTCAGAGATCAAGATCTCTTTTAAACTCCGGACCTTGTGGTATAAACACTATGCGAGTGTAACAATGTAAGGCAACGTCTGGAATGACCTTTTGAGGAAACTGCCATAGCAGGTTTGAGTTGACCTGTCATAACTGTTAAATTAATTAAGTTCTTTAGTCATGATCAATACCTCCCCTTCAAAAGTTATATTTTGTGACAAGCAAACAAGATCACCTAGAATCACATTCGCAACCTTACCTAAGTATTCGACCTTTATAGCCAAGAATACTATCTGGGTCATACATAAGGCATAATACACGTAATGACGTTATCCACTGAAACCAAACCAGCGACATAATTTGCGGGGCCCAGACGGGAGCCCTGCGGCACTCCTCATTATAATGCAACGTCCTCACGCAGGATGCGCCCGGCTGTCGCCCGGCATACCTGCTTTACCCTGCTGACCCACTGGACACACATTAGCACGGATTCAGAACCATAACTCAACTATTTTTAGGTTCTTATAGTATGCAAGCCTTACCGAACGCTCTTTACAAATCGAAATTCTTAAATAAAGTTTAATATTTTCAATATGTCAAAGGAATAAGGTTCAGAATCGCGCGGAAATTATTTATGCGACGGTAAAGGTTAATTTGTCTATTTGTATGTAGAAGTAGATGATGGGGTTTCGGGCGATTTCGTATGTTTGTCACGAACACGATGATTGTAAGTGGATAGTGTTATGCGTATGACTGTTACCTAATACGGATGGCACAAATTGTTTACTTTCTTATTGCAAAAAAGTCTTTATAATGCTAGTCTTTTTTGCTTATGCTGTTTTTAATCATTTTGTTGTTGCATTATTACCTACAGCACACACAATACTACTAGACAGAACGTTTCGTAGTAGTGCCGTCATCTGGCCAGACGCTGGAAGTATTTGGTGCAAAACACTGGACAAGCTTTAAGTTATAAGCAGAACAGAATTTAGTATGGAACGCTATTAAAAATATTAACCGGGAGAGGTGAATCGTGTTAAAGAGACGATAAATCAAATCAATCAATCGACAAAGTTTTGGATAGTATTAATTTACGGGACAATCTCAGACGATTCTGATGAAACTTTGACCGATACTGATTCTTTTACTGAATAAAATTTTGATGCAAATGATTTGTCACCTGTCTTCTTCTTTTCATGTGGTTAGCGACTGACCTGGTGTCAGAGTATAAGCCGCCCATGGGCCTCTAACTTGGCTTCACATGCCGTCGAGAAATATCGCTCAGGCATGCCGGTTTCCTCACGATGTTTTCCTTCACCGTTTTTAAGCAAGTGATAATTATACAATACGGCCTGTCACCTGTATCGGCCGATGACGTAACTATCAGTTCTTGTGAAAACAAACTTTTTGCTGTTTAGAAACTAATCGAAATCGTTCTTTCTAGGCCTTTTCCCAACTATGTTGGTGTTAGCTTCCACTCTAACCAGATTCGGTTGAATTCTAGTATTTCACACGAAGCGATTACCATCAGACCTCCGCAACCCAGTTACAGGGCAATGCTGATATCCTCAGGTTAGACCGGTTGTCAAACTTTCGGGCTTCTGACTTCCCGTAACGACTGTCGTAGGTATTCGTATGACACCTGGGACCGACTGTTTAACGTGCTCTCCGAGGCACGACGGAGTCTCGATACGTAACGAACGGTCACCCATCCATAGACTGACCGCGGCAAACGTAGCTTAACTTTGCAAATCCACGAGCCTCTTAGAAATTATCCGAAATGTGTCAGTATTTTTAACTAGCTGACGCCTTACATTTTGACACAGTCACAACTCACATACGCTGTTGAATATATTCTGAGCTCGTTGCATCGCTAGGAAGCGATGTACTTGCTAACTGATCAGTGATATCAATGTACGTCGTCTTCACAAGATGACTGACTGGGGCGATGACTGTAACAAGCTTAGCCAGCGTGGTGATTTCAGTCCTTCCTTTTTGACTGAGTAGATCTATAATTACATGAAGTTTGATAATAAATAAGTACCGGCCTACTTCTGGATTATAAGTCTTCACTCCCTTCTGCCAATGTTCCCTGGTCTGCGCCGAACGCGTCAGGTCTTTCCTGCGATCGCTTTAATGTCTTCAACCTATCTGGTGGCTCGTCTGGCAGGGAATTTTATTTATCGCAATGGAAAACCAAACAATTACTAAAGAGTTAAATATACTTATATGAATATTGCATCCTTTAACTCCTTCTTACCCTTTTGCCAACTATGTTTGGGGTCACCTTCCAGTCTAGCCAGATGCGGCTAAATACCAGTATTTTACACTGAGCGACTGCCATCAGACTTCCGCAACCCAATTACTGGCCAATGCCGATATCCCAAGGTCAGACCGATTGTCAGACTTTCGGGCTTCTGACTACCCGTATCGACTGTCATAGGTATTTATATGACCCCTGGGACCGGCAGTTTAACGTGGTCTCCGAGTCAAGGATCTCGATGTGACAATCGGTCGCCCATCCACGGACTGACCGCGGCAAGCGCAGCTTAACCTCGCAAATCTTATGACCGCGCAGTTGTTAATTAGCCATGAGCCCCTCCTATTGCTTCCTTTCAACTAATGTGATATTATAACGTCCAGGATTAAGCTAGAGACGCCTATTACATCCGCATCCCACACACCGACAAACTTTAGTTAAAAGTGTCAATGAATGCGACTAATACTTAGATTTATAGCCAGACGTTAGCAGAACGGAAGTGAAACAGCAATTTCACAATCCGGACATGGCGGCGTATGCAAATGCGCATGCGCGTCGCATTCGCGATGTCAACCCTTATTGCATAATGAAGATCGGTGCACGCGCACATTTTGCTAAATCGGAGCAGTTTCACTTTTGTTAGTAAAACTACACAGAATCTTTACGTAACTTGTAGTAAGATGTAATATTTTGTGAATAGTCTTGGTTTCTGGAAATTAAAATTGAATCAATTATGAAAATGAATTATCAACTTTAAAAAGTTTAATCGTCGTTAAATGTAAACTGAGTTGAACATAACAACTAAACCACGTCTTCTATCCCTGAAAATATGTATGTATAAGTAATAAATAATATTGGTATACCTTCTTCATATTGAATATACTCCCTGGTTATCTGAAAAGCTGTTTTCAGGTTTTGGGTAGTTCTCACAGTAGCAAACTTCGTGCTTCTGAAAATTTGCTCCTTCAGATTCCTTCTCACCGTACGGGTTTCATTTCCAATTCCTTCGCTGTCTCAGCAATTAAACTTTGGAATGTGCTTCCCTTGATATTAAAAAGGGCTCCCAACAAATTTTTGTTTAAACGCAAAGTCCGTGAATACTATCTGAAATCGCTGCTTCCCTAGTTGACGTTTACAGTTTTCGTCATAATTATAATGAATATTTATTAGATATACCTACACATTGTTCTTACTTTTTTATTTATTTTTCTGCTTATATACATATTATAGTAATATTATATATATATATTTATTATATATTTATATATGTATTTATAACCTATGTCCTATATTTATAGTTGTTTAGTTATCCATATAGTTAATTAAGTCGCAAATATCCATTTTTATTTTTTTGTACCTCTCTTTTCGATGCTGTTCTCTTTGACCCAAAGGTTGACTGGTAGAGAATGCCTTGTGGCATTAAGTCCGCCTTATGTACCACCATTGTGCATTGAAGTATTAAATAAATAAATAAATATACATGTCATCATCTGACCCAATTTCTATTATTATAGGAAAAGCTTAGCGGTGTAAGTATAAAGCAAATTTTCAAATCTACTTAAACAAATAATTAGGCAACGAAACATAAATTAGAAAAAACACAGACACCCAAATCAAAATTGCAAAGTACATGCCATTGAGTCTGACAGTTTTACAAAATACGCATAGTAAGCGAATGAATGATGTTACAAAAGCGATAGATCGCACGATTGATTTGTATGTACGCGTCGATGGTGAGAGCATAGTCCTCGACACTGCATGACAAACAAGTTGACTAACTATGTTGTACGAGGAGGTTAAAGACATGGAACATATTTCGACGTAGTGTTACGTAGGTATCGTGTAGTGTTGAACATTGATTGTGTCTTACATATCCAAACGACTCGGACACTTTACTATCCATGAATGTAAAAGCATGCCTTACGGATTATCGGCACAATATAGCGACATTTAGTGTAGTGCCACACGATGCCAAAAATTCATTACGCAATTTCAGTGCGATTACACCTTCAATGCTTTTTAAATAACCCTCGAAAAAACGGGCTGAAATTACATATTTATTATGTCGCGTCTTGCTGATATAAATTATCCCTTCAAAAAACTTTTGTGTCAAACTGTTGTACCTTGCAGTTACCCTGCAAGCATTGGTATTTGAGGATTGAAGGTTGAAATTACTATAATGCTGTATTGTTATGGAAATTGAATTTGTGTGCGAAGTTTCAGGAGAATCGGTTAAGCAGAAGTAGTTGATAAATCTGTCGCAAGATTTGAATCAAACAAACAAATATACACAGTGAAGCTAATTTAAACCGTTTAAACAACATACACACCAACTTATTCAAAACCCATTTCAAGCTCATGTCAGTAAAAATACTCTTGAAAATAATTCCGATCTCAATTCAATTCAGATTTCAAATAATACCAAGAAATATTTGCTTACCTACTCTTGAATAAAACTATAAACGATTTCAATTCTAATTTGGCAACTATCATTCACAATATTAAACAAAAATGGAATCAGGCGTTACTTTGCGGAAATCCATGATATTCAAATATAGATACAATTACAATATTTAGTATTAATTTCGCCAAACTAATAACAGTCTCGCCACCTACTACATGAGACTTAATACAAGAGGCGAAACGTGGGTGTGCGGACTACTGTAAGAAGAGAACACCTCTGCTTACTCTTTCCGAGATTACAGGCATGAGTATGTATGTTTGTAATTGTACCTACATTTATTCACAACTAGCGACCCGCCCCGGCTTCGCATGGGTACAATGTAGATACTAATGTGGGGCATATAAACCTTCCTCTTCAATCACTCTATTGCTGAAAACTGCATTAAAATCCGTTGCGTAGTTTAAAAGATCTAAGCGTACAGACAGCGGGAGCGACTTTGTTTTATACCATGTAAAGAAGATGTTAGGGGCTCGCGCGGATCATAAGATTTGCAAGGTTGAGCTGCGCTAGCCGCGGTCAGTCCGTGGATGAGTGACCGTTCGTCACATATCGAGACCCCTCCGTGCCTCAGAGAGCAAATTGAATCGTCGGTCCCGGGTGTCATACCAATATCTATGACAGTCGTTAAGGAAAGTCGGAAGCCCAATAGTCTGACAGCCGGTCTAACCTTAGGATATCGGCATTACCCAGTAACTTCTTCTTCTTCTTTTCGTGTGGTTAGTAACCTAACCTGGTGTCAGAGTTTATGCTGCCCATGGGCGTCTGACTTGGCTTCACATGCCGTCGCGAAATATCTCTCAGGCATGCCGGTTTCCTCACGATGTTTTCCTTCACCGTTTTTAAGCATGTGATACTTATACAATATGCACATGAATCCGAAAAGTCAGAGGTGTGTGCCTTGGATTCGAACTCGAGACCTATGACTTGGCAATCCGACGGTCACACCACAAGGCGATCACTGTTGTTTACCCAGTAACTGGGTTGCGGAGGTCTGATGGCAGTCGCTCCGTGTAATATACTGGTATTCAGCCGTATCTGGTATCTAGAAGCTGACCCCAACGTAATTGGGAAAAGGCTAGGTAGAACGAAATTTATTCACAATGTATTTTGATCCCTCGTCACACCAAACCATTACGTCTTCTACAAGACCCTGCAACTAGACTATAAAGTATTTCATCTAAGTGACTACATGACCGTTATACTAACTATTCCTCTACATTACGTAAAAATCTGTAATAAAATGAACGTGACTAGAAAAGTTTAGTGAAAAGAGTACCGCAGTATCGTTTGTTTACTTCTAAAGCGTAAACTTTGTATGTAAATAGCGGAGATCTTACCTTCCCTCCATAACATAACATCACGCCTGTATTCCCCGAAGGGTTGGGCAAAGGTGTATAGTAACACCCTCATTTTCCCGTTATGTTCAAGTCCCATGTAGTATAGGGTGAGCCAATTGCCATCAACCGGTCACAAATTCAAACTCTAGGCTGCTACTGAGGAATTTCACACGAAAAAATCAAATAACACTTTGCTCGACCTGGGGATCGAACCCAAGACCTCACGATCAGCTGTCGCGCTTGCCACCACTAGACTAACGAGGCAGTTCATAGTACTTCTTTCGACTTACATTGATATTGAATATCTTTTGCCATAACAAAGAAACTGACAAATGAGGTAGATAGCAGCATAACAATACTAACAATACTAACTGCAAAAATTCGGGTACCCTGAGGTTGATATAGAGGTAGGTCAGGTAGTAGTGATACCATAGCTCTCAACCAGATTCTTTGAGTGCAACGGATCCAGAACATTTCGAGTGTAGCAGTTCCAAAAACAAATGAGACCAAAAGATTTTTACATAGTATAAAACAAAGTCGTTCCCGCTGTCTGTACGCTTAAATCTTTAAACTACGCAACGGATTTTAATGCAGTTTTCAGCAACAGATAGAGTGATTCAAGAGGAAGGTTTATATGCCCCACATTAGTATCTACAATGCACCCGTGCGAAGCCGGGGCGGGTCGCTAGTCAGAAATAAAGTTTACAGTAACCTGATTAATGTTACAGAACACACAATAATCAGTTCCTAGTAAATTCCTGGAATTTCTGACTATAGTGCTAAAACAACCACAAAATATAGTTCTTAATATTTTTAATATCATCGCCAAAATACATCACTCTCACCACCAGGACTTTCTTTAAATGAAAATAAATAGTTTGCCAAGTATGAAAGCGATTCATATTCAGAACACGCGCGAGGACCGCGTGCCTTGCCGCCCAAAGGATCACAGTATAAAAACCAAGCCCATTGAAAAATTAAATCATTGTTGCTCCATTAACCGGCCGGTCCGAACGTCTAATTAATCAAATCTAATGACAAAGTGAAATAAAAACAAAATGAAGTGTTTGTGTTTACTCCTGGCTTCCGTCGCCATCGTTCGCGGTTACAGCATCAAGGACAATGAAATTCAAACGGCTCGCTTACGGACAAGTGATGAGTTACTCCAGAGTGTGATCAGTGATTGTTTCGAAGCTGAATCCCCCATGTCTTGTCTCAAAGTGAAAGTTCTCTCGTTCCTGGACACAAAGCTTGGAGTGAGCTCGGAGTCTGCGAGGGCTTTCGACGACAAGAACATTGACAAGGTGATCTTCGAACGCGTTGGCCGGTACCTGAGCAACAATGAAGTCAGGTTCCAGATGCCTGAGTTCCTCTTCGAGAGTGCTGAGGTCTCCTACAGAGCCGATAGAGGTCTGAATGTGGAATTCCCGAAGACTGACAGTGAAAACGGGGAAGGTAATAACCAGCCAAAAGCAAATTTTGGAATATAAAAATTAGATGTTAAACTAACTTCAAATTTTCTTTCAGCTCGAGGCATCTTGAAGAAGAAGCTGCTGCTGCCCGTTCTGCTGCTGCTGAAGCTGAAGATGAAGGCGCTGATGCCCATCCTGGTCGCCATCATCGGCATCAAGGCCATGAAGGCCCTGATCCTCAGCAAACTGGCCATCACTCTCGTCCTCGGATTCTTGATCTACAACCTGGTCATGAAGAAAGGAGGTTAGATATCAAAAGTTGATATTCTTGTTACAACACGTAAATTATGAATTGGACATCATAAATAATACATTTTTTTCTTTTTGTTGCCAGCAATGCCCATGATGATGCCGCCTGCAGATGCCGCCCCTCCCGCACCCCAATACGGTCCCCCGGCCAATCAGTACGGACCTCCTTCGACCCCTGCGCCTTCCGCTCCTCAGGACTCATACAGCCCTGCCTGGGAGCCAGCTAGCGGTGGCCCCTACGCCAGAGTTTGGGACCCTTCTCAGCTCGCGTACAGCTCGTACTACCCTGGTGATTCAAGCTCTTCGGCCGCGTCGAACCAGTCTCCGAGCTACTCCAGCGTGTCCTCCGTCTCATCATCGTCTTCATCTGCAGCCACCTACTAAACGAATACCTACCTCATGTAAATACGCACGGGAAACGCATTGTACATAGTGTTTTAACGCACGCACCAATGAAACGGCTAGGGTCTAGACGAGTTATTTATTGACGATATTTATTATTATTTATTGAGAAACAATAAAGAAACTGTCGTTTTACTGATGGTAGATCATTTATTTGAATCCCTCTTCATACTACCCTCATAGAACATAATTATAATAATCACGATCTACTCTGTAAGCAACATATCCGGGGCATTTTTCTAATACTATACTAACACTTATATATAATAATAAAACTAACACGTAGTCCCATAAAAATTCCCTAGGGCTTTAGTTATAGCGTTAACCCTATATGGATGGGTACTTATATAAATGTGAACTGAATACTTATGAACTTTCACCGCAACCATTATAGTATGCAATATAATAAACAATGCCCTGCTTTTCCTGACGTGATCACGGGCAGGCCAACCTGGACAAGTCTATTTAGGACAGCTAGCATATTTGGCTAAATAGGTACGTGTTTTACAGAGCCTTAAAACATAAAGGTACAGGGACTTAACACGTTCACAGTCCCAAACAAAAATACAAAACTGACCCAAAAGTTCAATAGACTTTTTGCAAAATATCGTCTTTTTTGGTCATAGAACAAACCTAAGCAACATTAAAAAAAAACAGATGTAGGTATTACTTCCCTGAAACACACAATGGTTCATGAGCGTAGAGAGACATTTTTGCTTCTGCACGCTCACAAGCCACATGTGGTTCAGAGAAGGGTTTTATAGTTTTACTGATACACAATTGGCTCAGGAACGTATTGGTGTTTTCCAAGCGCACGTTTCCTGAGCCATATGTGGTTCAATGGAAAGGGAACGTGTTAATACTGCCCTGCAGGACAGAATACAGAATAGTTCTCTGCAGTTTTGGCAACAAATAAGTTCACCACATCACCAGCTGATTTTAGTAATAACGTTTCTCGCAAGCGTTTTGAAGTCATATTCCTTCCACGCGTAAACTCAGCCAATAGTGTTTATCTGCTAAATAGAGTAATTGTGGTAGCATTTACCCCAGGAGGTTGTTATAGTATCCAAGTCGCAAACAGCACTGTTAATAACCACAGGATATTAATAGAGTAGGTACTATGAAATTACTACAGTTTGATATTTGTTACAAAATCATCATAGCCAGATTGTGGTCCTCTGGGCGGTAATTAAATAGACGAACATAAGCTAAAAGAGTAAGTTAATCAAAATAAGCTGCAAAACCCTCCACACATCATCATCATCATCCTCCATTCACACTCCACAGCTGGCTGTCTTCCTCCTCTAAAAAAGGAGAAATTGCCCAAAGTCCCCACGCTGGGCAAGTGTATCTGACTAATCCCTTATCAACTAAATCTTGCTGGAAGCAGTGAGTTCACTAAGGTACATCCAGCCATGATTGGCTTAATCGCGCGTCAACGCCTTACGTACTTAGCAGCTAAAACTTTCGCTTATGTAAAGAGCTAGCTAGCTATAGGTACATAATATACATTATTAGGCTTCAGCTACGATCTACGCATCTACAAGGTTAGTCGGAAAGGGTGCTAAGCCGAAAGGGTGTTAAAGTACCCATAATAAGGGATAACTTTTGTTCTACAACTTTCCCCAAAACTCGACAGATTAAGAGAAATAGCTTTTCAAAGATTTCGTAAAAAATATGCTAAAATCTATCTGTCCATAGCTATGATCAGCTGTTTTTACAATTAAGGTCATATTTGGGGTCACGGATCAGAAAATTAATTTTCCTGAATTCATAAGTTTCATAACTAAAGCAGTGTAAGTATGTTTTTTTTTAAACTAAAATAAAAATCTTTTTACATGCAAATAAAAATTATCGAATTTTGAAATTTTAACACTTGCTTTAAAAGTCATCAGCGATACTTTAGGTGGCCCGCGGCTTAGTAGGTAGGTACCCCCTTTCCGACTAACCTTGTATACGGATGTAATGGCCTATTTAATCGAAGAAGTATTTAGTACATATCTGGGAGGCTAAGAGAGGGGCTCGTGGCTAATTACCAACGGCGCGGATCATACGATTTGCGAGGTTAAGCTGCGCTTGCCACGGTCAATATGTAGATGGGTGGCCGTTCGTTACAAATCAAAACCCCTCCGTGCCTCGGAGAGCACGTTAAATAGTCGGTCCCGTGTCATACGAATAGAAGGTACCTGGTAGTCGTTACGGGAAGTCAGAAGCACGAAAGTCTGACAACCGGTCTAACCTTAGGATATCGGCATTGCCCAGTAACTGAGTTGCAGAGGTCTGTTGGCAATCACTGCTCGTAAAATACTGGTATTCCGCCGCATCTGGTTAGACTGGAAGCTGACCGCAATATAGTTGGGAAAGGCTAGGCAGAACAAGCGACTGGATATATGCTGTCCATTTACAGTTATGATTCCGAATATGAAACAAAATATGATTCACCAAAATTTGACGATTTTAGCCTCCTGGTATAAGGGAGGAATTAAGAAAAATAAAAGGCGCGATGACAATATTAAATTTTCTTTATTTTATTCATTTTAATTCGATTAGCACAATATCAGGTGAAGAATGGAAGTGTAAAAGTGTTTCATACTATAGTTACACAAATATGTGGAAAAGTGGAAAAATAGGTAGGTTACAAAGATGATAATAAGTTCGTTATTATTGTCACAAATGTATGGTTTCAGTTACTACTCCCGATAAATTCATATTTTTTTTCTTTATCGATTCTAAATATATATTCACAAAAGGTTGGATTCATAAGTAAGTATTCATAAACAGATTTTATTAGATTTGGAAAAATCTTACTACAAGAATTTGTTGTTTCTTCATTCAAATTTTATTCTAAATAGAAAATGGATTATGGGTTGTAGGTTAAAGTGTAGTAAATATCTAAATAATCTGTTCACTTTAAACAGGTATAGTTGGATGATCGTGTAACTATCTATGTCTTCGCAAGGTGGTAATGAACCTACTGTCTATGGTAGAGTGAGTTTTTACCAACCAGGACTAACATGGATTAACAATGAAAAATACGAAAAAGAAACGGGTATTTCTGAATTTCTTACAAAAAAAGACTTTATTAACTTTTTATGCAACATCTGCCCAACGCATTGTCATTTGTAGTAAGATAAATCTGTGAAAAATAATCATTAGGTACCTACTTATAAAAATAATTATATTTACTACACTCTAACTCGTGAAAATTTGATTTTAACTAGTAACGGTCACAAGTATGAAAGTTAGAAAATGTTGGTGCATCTTATTACAGTAGGTATATAAATACAGTATAAATGCACTATTTACATGGACGCTAATAGGTAAACAAGAACTATACATTATTTAAGAAGGATAAAAAGTACTAGCTAATCGAATAAATCAAACAAAATATAAAATATCTTTGTACTCGTAAAACAGGTGATAATGAAGATAGGAAATGAACTGTTCAGATGAAAAATTAAAAACATCAAGGCAACAACATTACCCATACATCCTCTTTATTCATTTACTATGGAAGTTCAATTAAACTCTTGTATAATGAGATATCTACTAAATAAAACCATTAAAAACGACATTTATTATCACAAAACCTTTGTAAACAAATCATAAGAAGTATGGTAATTTAATAAGATGAATAAATAATTAAAATGCTATTTATTATATTAAATAATGGTACCTTCACCCGAAAAATAGTTTTTCATCTGAACAGAAAACACGTGCTTGTGGTATCTACAATGGAAAGGTTAAAGCTATTATTTCACAGCCTTCGACTAAGGAGTGCTTAAAAAGGTACTCTTTTTAAAGTGATTAGCCATAGATAAGAAGATTTGAGTAGGTTATAGTTTATATAGTTTTTTTTATATTTACGCGAGTAGATATAAGGACCGATTTCCAACGTCGGATTACTTCATGATCCACCGTGCTCACCCGCCGCAGCCGCGGAGCCGGTCGTCTTTTCTGACTTCGCAGTCACTCCGTTAATTCAGCCCTCATCAAGCTGTCTCCCTCCCAGTCCTCTCGCAAGCAACGCCCTAAGCCGAGGTCAGAGTCCAGTTAGGGGTCGCCATTAGTGCTGTTGTTGCTGGCTAGTCATGATGTTAGTAGTAGTAGTATTGGTAGTCGTAGTAGTATTGGTGGTAGTAGCAGTAGTATTGGTAGTAGTAGTAGTATTGGTGGTAGTAGTAGTATTTTACTCTCGTCCCCATTGGTTGGAGACCCTTCAGGTCTCGTTAATAACTGCCCGGTTACGTAGAAACGGTCCGCAAGACCATCTACAAGTAGTCGAATAGAAAAAAAAAATTAGATTACATTATCTAAAGAATTTTGACGTATTGACAAGTTTTGTATATAGAATCTTATTCTCATTATAAAAGTTATACGACGTTGGTAAAATCGGCCCTAAATTAGTAGATACTAGAAGTGTTATATTCAATATTTTGAGGGTTTTGGTTTATTAAAACGATTTTAATATTGTACTCAGCCATAAGTGTTAAACCCGAGAAATAACAAGTAAAACTAATTTAAATTTAATTATACATAATATAATAAATAGATATGGTAGGTTATAGATTATGGTGTTTTAATAAGTATATTTTAAGAAGGTATGGAACTCGATAAGTAGGTACGCGTCACAATAAATTAACAGTAGGTATTACTTATGAATGTAGGTATTTAATAAAATGCATTGAAATAGAAAATTAACTTTGCAAAGTTGTAACACCAAATTATAAGTAGAAAGGCAACGGTATGAGGAAAATTCGTGTAGACAGACAGGTACTTATTCTTATAACGTAAGTGTCATTCATTACTAAAATTAAAAAATAACAACGTACCTATCATCAATAATTTATCTAATTTAATAAACAATAGATACAGGTACAAGGTACAGCATTAACATTTGTTTTATTGTATCGAGTCTTCTTCCTCTTCCTGCCCTTATCCCACACTAGGTGGGGTCGGCACAACATGTATTTAATAAATGTTGTTAGAGGTTTTGGCTTATTGTTTTTTTTGTATCGAGTGTAAGATTGAAATTCACAACGTTGAAAGATCAAACTGCGACAAGCCTTAAAACTTCGACAGGACGGAACTTCGACTGGACAGATCTCCGACAGGAGTTATCCTCGACACGACATAAGTCGTTGGAATCCCGCTGTGCAGGGCTCTTATTTCTGAGTGGAATGGTCACAAGAAAAACCACTTGGAACCAAAACCAAGTCCAAGATCCGAACTCATTTCGCTCGCTCTTCATAAAAAGGCCAGGCACATCATGGCGGGGTCCCCTTGACTTATGTTATGTCGAAGATAAGTTCTGTCGAAGATGAGTCTGTCGAAGTTAAGGCTTGTCGCAGTTACATTCGCAGTGACATTTCGACGTAATGTCCGTCGAACTTCAGTCTTACACTGTTTGTGTACTATGTATCATTCTTTGTACAGCTCTGCAAAAAAGATTCGCAGTCTTTTTCGAGACAAGAAACTCGGTTCTTTGCCTTCTGAATCACGTGCACCCAGCTACATTCATCAGTTCGTCAGTCCACCTGACTGATGAAGTCTCACACTGAAAGCAATGCCTACTTGTTCTAGCGAAAATACAATGACGTTTTGTTGAGAACTCACTTGTTCAGTTAGACATAATATCTTATCCCGTTGAACGCGCCAGATCAATAGTCGATTACAAGCAAAGATATCTGATAATATAATTATAAATTAGTTCTTAGGTATCTTTATACTTTATATAGAATGAGTTATAAGAATTTATTTTGAGAAGATCTATGTATATTGTCTTGCATACGAAGATTGGCTTTCAAGTTCAGGATAAAAAAGTGTTCTTGATAGGTAGCTACTCGAAGATGAATTTAAGTGATAGTGGAAGAATTACAAGTGCAAGGTATGATAAACAATAATTTAAAGTAAAGTTCACCACTTCTGATATACAGGTAAAAAACATCTCTTTTAGTAATTTAC
Source organism: Amphipyra berbera (assembly GCA_910594945.2). Lineage (NCBI taxonomy): Eukaryota > Metazoa > Arthropoda > Insecta > Lepidoptera > Noctuidae > Amphipyra > Amphipyra berbera. The sequence goes on along the minus strand of OU343144.1, from coordinate 5,438,025 downwards.
AACTGTTTTTACTCCAAAATTAAAATCTCTTGTGTATACAGAAGTGATGAAATCAACCCTTTTATTTAATAATTATATTTTAGCACTATTAAATATTTCTCTGGTAACTTTCTCCTAAGACTATCGTTATGGCAATTTTCAATATTCGCTTTTATTGTCATCAGATTAGCATACTTTATTTTGAAACATTATTTTTACACGAATGTTAATAACGCTGCCAAGGGAGCATAAAACATAGGAAGTGATGAGTGGGTATGTCACAAACGGCAATTTAGTAAAAAAAAACTGCCACTAGCGGCGAAATAAAAACGAATGGTATTCTGCCGCATGTTATATCGAAAATGTACTTTAATATCAATTGATAAAGTTAAATTTTCAATAGATTAGGTACGTTACTGCGTAGTATACCTATACAAGTGGCAGATCAACCGAAAAAGGTATTCTACGGCAAGTTGACAACTAATTGAACGATTTCCTTCAACTAAACCACCGGTTAAATAAATACAACTTTAATTATGAAGCTAATCAAATATCATCGTGTCCGGTATTCGGCGGATCCCGGCTCGAGGTATAGGTAAAATGACTGTCAATGTTTCTGCAGTAATAGTAGTTCTGGGTGGGTAAAAAAATAACACATTCCACTTTTGCCTAACCTATCCGAGGATTAAGGGGTACATTACACACAGCTGTTTGGCTGTAGCAGAAGGCAGCCCAGCTTGACACTTTCATTATGCTGCCACTTAGTGGTGGTATATTTTTCTTTGCCAAAAACCCGTTGATGGCTGACAACACTTCCTAAATTAATTTTAAAGGCATCTGCAAATTCCACAGAAATATCAAAAAACTTTACAAAAAAAAAACGAACAGTACCCCTAGTACCTACGAGATAACAAATTACGAAAAAAACTTTCAATTTTCGTGAGGTCGCTAAACCCTTCTCTCTTACACACTCTACCCGCAAGAAAGAGACAAATATATTATTCAGTTCAGAGCTTGCGAAAACTATTGCCTTTTTCATATTGCAAAGTACAGAGCAGGTATTTTAATTGCCTTGTAATAGGGTTTTGAGTTGCATGCTTTTCTTGTTTGATATACTTTCACGAACTATTGTTATCTCAAATACACCGACACCAATTGGCGTGTAAATTTCCTTGTTTGATGCCAGCGTTATTAACATTAATGCAGAGAGCGGAGGCGGAGCGGAGCGAAGGCGGTTTTTTATATTATTAGAATTAAAGATTACACACACGATCGGGAGCGATGGCTAAACCTGACACGACTATCTACCACCTCCGCTCTCTGTGTAGACTTTTAGGGTTTACTGCAAATATGGACTTTTGCTCACAATTCCTAGTTTCACAAAAAAAATATTCCTGCTTTGGTATGCAAATAATAACCTCCACTTATTCTTATTATTTCTACGCGGTGATAGAAACCAATGGAAGATGTATCAAGGCACCAGGGTATATACAACACCAATTTAAGCGTTTTATGAACCAAAAATGTCGTCCTTTTTTGGTTGTAAAACTAATCATTATTTCTTATTTCATCACACTTTACCGGGTAACGTAGTAAGCTGTGTATCCAACGTGAAAATTAATATTGGCACATCATTATTGCTACAATGTTACAGAGACTACTATAATTATTATTTTGAGTAGTTACCTATAATCAGCTTTGCATTATTATATTATTCCTATATTATTTTTTACAAATAGTCTTCACAGCTATACAAATCTATGTATAAAGAATTTTCTGGTTGGATATTTCTATTTATGTTTGAAAATATAAAATTCAAAATTTGATAAACAGCTTACTAAGTTCTTTTGATAATTCATCCACCTCTAAGACATGCCACATTCATAACTACTTCTACATAACATTAATTTCTTAAAATTTATATTTTTATACCTACAGGGATGGTGAAAATAAAAAAAAACAGAAAATTCAAAAAATAACGTTTTACTTTTAAATAAATAGCGACTAACAACGGTCATGCTACGGACTGAAAATATAAAAGCAAGTAGGTACATTTCTCTACAAATTTTGATATTGAATATTTGGCTTGCTATAATGAACACAAACAAACGAGTATAAAACAAATATACGAGGCTTATCAGTCTCTTATATTGACTACTCCTATACTCCATTTCATATAACATTACATAACAGTGGTCCACCAAGGCACGAATAACTTGAACCATTTCTTCAAGTAGAGTTTCAGCTCATATTGACAGACTGTTAAGGTTTATATAAGCACAATACTATGTTGAATATGCTGGAAGGAAACACGTTACGTATTCTATACATTTACTAAAAATGGGTCTAACTTGTCTAATGTTACATTAAATAGAGTATATTTATTTAATTTGGATCGCATAATATACGCTTACTGTAACGATATTTACGCAATACAAAACACGTATAACTCAGGCAAATGACGCCAGCTAAAAGTTTTAAACTGATAAGTCCATGTGAATGGTTTTGCAAGTAATTATTAATACTGGATAATTTCTATACTTATACATATTAATATTGTGACAAAAAAAAGGAAAATCATGTTTCAAAATACCATTATAATACTATAGAGAAACATGATTTTGAAGGCAGTTTCATTCAATGTCTGTGAAATCGTCGGAGTTATCAGTTTAATACTTTTATCCGACAATGAACTCACACACACATTTTTCATGAGTATCGCTAAGTAAAATAGCATAGGAATCTATTTAACACTGTTGATTTAACTAACAATGTTGAAAAACCACAATTTCCTAAGGTCTTATAATTAACTAAAATCAAATTTATTGTTAGTGTTTCAGTCTGTAAAACATATATAATTATATTGTTAGAATTTAAGTATAATAAATACGTGAATGACATTTTGAAAGAATAAACATAGTTATCTACAAAAATCATAGTCTCAAATAAACATAATATTTAGCCGAAAGCTACTTACACGTCCGTGCATATCATCAAAGTATAAAAAATCTTATCTATAATAATTACAGGCACAAGGAAACAACAGCCTACTGTTTTATTCTATACAAAAGTCATTCAGTGTCTTTAGAAATTTGTGCATAGACAAAAACAATTCAGATGTCAAATTACTACTTACTTAACTTAATTTTAGTGAAAATGTAGTAAGCACTTTGGATTAGTGTTTAGTAACCAAAAATAATAGAACACGTAATAAATTGATTACCTATGGTTCCAATAGCGTGCTGAGTAAGGCAGAGGTAAACTTTGCACACAGTTTACCTAACACGGTATTAGGCCCTATGTGAAAAGGGCAAGTGCCAAATATAGGCCACATATAAAGAAATAGGTACATAATATGTATATTATACAGGGCAACCAAAATCATGAAAACACCACACATGGCATGTAATATCTTTTTGCTAATAATGCTAACAAATATAATATAATAAACAACTTTATTCCCAACCATATTGTACTAGCTACTATAATATAATTTTTATGCATTCATAAACTTTAACTGTATATAACTTTATATAGCGACATTATTACGTTATATTATTACACATATATGAATCTTTATATAGCAATATTGTGTATCAACCATATTATTTTTAAACAGGTCTACATTTAGGTCATCAAAATGGGTGATCAAGACGGTCAGAGGGAACCCAAAATAATGTTGTCAATGCATCAATATCAACATTTTACTTATATATTATATTTGTATAAAAGCCTCTCCTGTTTCAACCTAAAGGTAGCTCTGTCTTAACTTTTAATAAATTACTCTATGCAACAAAAGAATATTATTTTCTATCACTTAGGCCCGATTTTACCAACGTCGGATAGCGTTTATCCAAGGAATAAGTTAGACGTATTGACAGAATTTCTATTCAAAAGCTGTCAAAATGACAAATTTATTCCTAGGATAAAAGTTATCCGATGTTGGTAAAATCGGCCCTTAGGGTCAATTTTTCAATCGTCAGATAACTTTTATCGGAGGAATAAATATGGCTGTTTGACATATCTTCTCCCGCCATTTTTATTCCTCAGATAAAATTAATGACGATTGAAAAATTAGCCCTAAGCCCTAAGTATTCAGTTTTTTTGACCTGGGTTAATTTTTCCTATATTTGTCACCTTGCATTAAAAGGAATTCTGTCAATTTATCATTAACTCTATAATTAATTTATGATGGTGTCCTGAATAGACATTTAAAAATGCCTCAAGACATTTGTCTGTATATCATTCCTAGATATAGAAACAAATTTTGATACATTATATCATTATGTCTAATACCATATTAGCCCCTATACATATTACGTTACCTCACCGGGCTAGTCAACTGTTACACTATAAGACCAAACAATTATTACATTTAATAAGCACCAAACGAACTTATATTTTTATTTGCAATTTTTGTCACTTTAAAATAACCCTATATATGTATAATTGAGAGTAAACTCTTCGAGACGAATCAAAATAATTGGTGTCAACTTAAGTTGTTTACGTATTTACTTAAACTGAGATGGAAAACTAGTAAATGCATAGGTAACTAAGATATCTTATAAACAGACATTTAGTCTTATAGCAATACCACACAATGGCAAGGTATAACTAAATAAAGTAGGTAGAAGTAAACCCTCCTTACAGCAGTGCAAACAAATAAATAAAACGCACAAACAAAAGATGAACTGATATAACTACTAGTTTTTGGCGGACTGTATGTCATATCTCCTTAATTACTCAATCAACAACCTACGAACACATTCACAACATAAAAATGATATAACTTGCATATAATATTAGCTATAGAACACATTTTGTCAAATGTCACAATCTTTATATCACTGTAATCCCAGGCACCTTATTCTCATCACTCGCACTGGACTGCCAACATTTATAACCACTTGTCCCCCCCTCTTTTAATTTTATTAGTATATCTACTACCTGATGTAACCTATTTTATATTGATGATCATGTCTCTTTACACTGAATGATTTAACACTTATATGGGTTAGCGTACACCGACCTAGTGGTGGCGAAGGGCAGTTCACAGGTCGCAAGGCATTACCGAGTCGGCTCGCAGCGGCTCTTTTGGACGCTTGCGCTCGCTCTTCGCGGCGCTTTGAACCTCCCAATGTGATTTTATTTCGCTATTCCAATTCCAGTCCTATGTAGAAGCAAATTAAGTTGAATTCCAGTTGTTACTAAATTAGAAGCTTCGCCGCCACTCCTTCGGTCTGCACTCTCACTAACTGTTCCTTTATTATACACTGTCACTTAACTGAGTTCCACCACTGTATATCTGTGTATGTCAACAAAGTATATACATAAAATTTGGACTTCCAACACCGTCTTTTTCGGACGGTAGGTTGTTCACTGTCCGAGTCTTCGCGTGAGTACGTCCCAAGCCGTTGAGACATAATTGGCTGAGCGCTACATGGTTTTCCAAATGGCTGCCGTGACAATAATGGGGCAGAGGCGCGTGAACGTGATGCCCAATACGAGGCCCGTTATCAAGACGGCGCCGCCGATCATACCGGCTGTTGCCGCGTTCTCAGGAGCCACAGAACTGGAAATACGTAATCAGTCAAATCACAATTAGTAACGATAAACATACATTGTCAATTAGTATTATTAGATATATAAGATTGTCGCAAAACGAATGGACACACAAATTATGTAAAATGTGTGCGTGTATTTCAGTAGAGCAATATTGTACCCACTTCTAAAATGTGACAAACATATTGAATGTATCCACGGTTGCGTAATGGGAATATAATAAATAATAATACCTGTTTATAACCGTCCCACTGCAGGACAAAGGCCTTTTCTCGTGCAATGGAAACAGAAGTAACCATAATATACAATAAGGTTTTATTTCAATCAGCACGGTTCGCGAACGGATTGGTACATTTTAAAGATTAAAATAGTGCAATTAAATTGATGTCCATTTTGCAATGCTACTTACTGGGCCAAAACAATGTAGAGATAAACTACGATAACATGTCCCGCCCCTCCAAAATTCAAAACGCTTCAATGTATTTGTTAAAGTATTTATAAAGCACCACCAATACTCCCAACGCATGTGTGCGTGTTGAGACAGCCGTCAATCAAAAAACTACAACTACATACACACTCTTTCGTAAAGATGTGATTAAACACATTGAAATAGTAATTTGGAGGGGCGGGACATGTTATCGTAGTTTATCTCTAGGTTGCACTATCGACACAAAAAAAGAAGAATACTCTAGTCAGCTTGAGACGAGGAGTTGCTGCGACATCAGATAAGCACTAAAGAGAAAAATAGATAGATGAACAGATACTAACCCGCAGACATACATCATGCCGAGTGAACTGCCGTGTCCTGAACTCCAAGCGAACAGTGCGTGCGCGAACCAGAACACCCAGTCGTTGGTCACGTACACCGGCAGCGTGCGCTCCAGGGGCTTGTAGTTGCACAGCAGGAAGAACGGCACGAACACCATCCGGGCCGTTGTGAATACTACAAGCCACCGCGATTTGGGCTGACGAGAATAATTATACTTTTAATAAAATGAACATCGACCGGTACAGTGTGTGAGAAAACTATTAAATCGGACAAGCTCTGTTTTGATAAGGCGCTTCCCGCAGCTAAGTAGCGCCACCATCGGTTAAAAAATAACCACTCGCTGAATACATAATTTAACGAAAATTTTAAAAGATGAAATTGAAGCATAGGTACTGTAGTTTATTTTGAACTATCAACTCTATAAAATATAGTTAGCTGTAGTTATAGATCGAAAAATTGCCACTTTTGACACTTTATCGATCTTTATCTACACCGAACTATATTTTACAGAGTTGATAGTCTGTAAACACTACGTGGCTTTCATTGCATATAGGCAATTAAGCAGTGCCTACCTCATAAGATTTAATTAACTACTCCATCGTTAACTATTACTATAAATAAATTAACCTTGTATGGCTATGATTTATTTTGGTCAGAATCGTATTGAAATGGGCTTAAGCGTACAATTGAAAGGCGACATCGCTAGTGCCTGCCTACCTAGTCCGAAAACCGGTGCACGCCACTGATATATACTTCAATTTCATCGTTTAAAATTTTCGTTAAATTATGTACTCTTCGAGTAATTTTTTTTAACTGATGGCGGCGTCATATCTGCGGGAAGCGCCTTAATCAATGGTTAATACTTCATAGTCTTTATAAAATCATACTCATGAAATTTGACTCGGAGGTGTTAGTTTAATTATCTTTGAATAGTTGTGAGTTTGTGAGTAACCAGGCTTATTTTTAACGACTTTCAAAGAGTTTTCTTTTACGATTTTAGACAGAGTCGTACTATCAAGACTTAGTTAATGCATATAAAAAAGTATAAATATTGTAGTTATAGTATTAGAATAATAATATTGTCGCCAAACTAAGGGGCACACAAATTTACTGCAAAATATGCGTGTATTTCAGTAGAGCATTATTGTACCCACTTCTAAAATGTGACAAACATATGTAATGTATCCACGGTTGCGTAGTGGGTATTAAAGAAGCCATGAAAAAGCTTTGCAAACAGATAAATTAAGTATACCTAGTACTTTAGGGTAGTTACGAACATGGGAATATTCTGCAAATTACAAATTTCTACTCAACCAGGCATTATTTTTTTCCCTGGCAACATTACATTACATTCTGGCATTATTACGTTGCCAGAGCAAAAATTATTGCCTGGTTTAGTAGAAATTCTTAATTTTCGGAATATTCCTATGTTCGTAATTAGAGATAAACTACGATAACATGTCCCGCCCCTCGAAATTACTATTTCAATGTGTTTAGTCACATCTTTACGAAAGAGTGTGTATGTAGTTGTAGTTTTTGTTTGACGGGTGTCTCAACACGCACACATGCGTTGGGAGTATTGGTGGTGCTTTATAAATACTTTCACAAATACATTGAAGCGTTTTGAATTTTGGAGGGCATGTTATCGTAGTTTATCTCTACCCTAAAGCATAATATAATAAAAAAATAAAAGATGACCAGATTTAGGTGCTCTTTTCATGCTTAAAGCAATAAGGATAAGATATTATGGATAAGGATATGACAACAAATTTTTCTAACGATGAAACTTAAGAATGGGAGAGATCAATGAACACGTCATTATTCCGTCACAATAATAAAATAAGGGTATTCAGTCGCATCTGCTTTCGATTCATAACTTTTCGATAAGAACAGGCGCCGAACAGTTCGGTAGTTGACTACTTTAAAAAATTAGGAAGATTTATCATCTATACTAAAGGCTCATTTACACGGTGCAAGTTTCTTGAAGCAAGTCTCATGCTATCAAAGATAGCATGAGACTTGCTTCAAGAAACTTGCACCATGTAAATGAGCCTTAATATTATAAAGAGTAAAGATTTGTATTTTTGTATGAAACGAATAAACTTAAAAACTACTGGACCGATTTCAAAAATACTTTTGCCGTTAGAAAGCTACATTATCACTGAGTAACATAGGCTATATTTATTACTGGAATAAAACTCGTAACGCGGACGGAGCCGTGAGGACACAGCTAGTATCAAAAAAAGGTATAGAAAGAAAATGATCGTTGAAAAAATAAATAAAATCAATCTAAAAGTGTATTTTTAGATTGATTTTATATTCTGTATTTGTCACACAAAACGAACATTTGTACGGAGTATTTTCAAGTTACTATGAAGTTTTTGAACAATGACGTCATCGTGCAATAGTGCGTTATCTGTCTATTAACAATTTTAAATCGCTTATAACTTAGGCATTTTATTATATACTAGCGACCCGCCCCAGATTCGCTCTGGTACAATGTAGATACTAATGTAGGGCATATAAACCTACCTCTTGAATCACTCTATCTATTGCTAAAACTGCATTAAAATTCGTTGCGTAGTTTAAAAGATCTAAGCGTACAGACAGCGGGAGCGACTTTGTTTTATACTATGTAAAGATTTCATTGATTTTTTCATTGTTGCCTATGTTTTTTTTTTGTAAAAGTTTCGAAATCTATACTAATATTATAAAGAGGAAAGATTTGTATTTTTGTATGTAACGAATAAACTTAAAAACTACTGGACCGGTATCAAAAATTCTTTTGCCGTTAGAAAGCTACATTATCACTGAGTAACATAGGCTGCGGGCGGAGCCGTGAGGACACAGGTAATAATTAATTTAAAAAAATTGTCAACTACCCAATTCGGTTTTATCTCGTTTTCTCTCGAATCGGTGAACAACTGACTAATCGAAACGTTCTGAATCAAGGGGCTGGTAAGATAGTATCACCATCTTAAGAAAAGGGTAGGTGGATGATGATTTGCCTGCGGGCGGCGAGTTAGGGGTCCCGCCGCCCGACCAGTAACAGGCCCGAGAAGGCGGCGCGCAGTGTTCCGTGCGCGCTTCTCAGGAGGATGTGGGGCAAGGCCCCACGGAGGAGAGGTCCGCCGAGGGTTGGCGGACCGGGACCTGCCGGGGTTGCGGTGCATGCTGACGCGAATCCCGCGACCCCGGACGAACGGTCAGGAGGAGGAACACCATTGGTTTTTAGCCGGTGAGAGTCAGGCAGACCCCCTCGCCTCCACCGGGCGAGGGACATCCATGAGGATTTTCCAAAGAGAAAAAAAAAGTGAATGATGATTTCAAGGTGAGATTAAATACAAGCTTATGATACTCACGTATTGCCATAAACTGGCGGTGATGTTGCCAGCTAAGGCCATGACGTTGAACGTTAAGAAGGTAGTGATCCGAACGAAGTTTGTGCCCAAAAACCCTTCGACCATGGGTTCTACGTCTGGAAATAAATATTTATGATTATTACGCTTACTTGTGACCGGGAACAAATTTTTTTATATCAATAACGGTAGAGACTACGATAACATGTCCCGCCCCTCCAAATTACTATTTCAATGTGTTTAGTCACATTTTACGAAAGAGTGTGTCTGTAGTTGTAGTTTTTGTTTGACGGCTGTCTCAACACGCACACATGCGTTGGGAGTATTGGTGGTGCTTTATAAATTGTACTTTCACAAATACAATGAAGCGTTTTGAATTTTGGAGGGGCGGGACATGTTATCGTAGTTTATCTCTATATGACGTCGGTACCCGGAGTGGTCGTAGTCAATAAGTACCTGTATTTTTGCTCCAATTTCGGTCCCTAAATGGTGACAAGTTACACGCACAAATGTAAAATAGTTTATATACATAACATAACATCACGCCTGTATTCCCCGAAGGGTTGGACAGAGGTGTATAGTAACACCCTCATTTCCCGTTATGTTTAAATCCCAAATAATAGGGGGCGAGCCGATTGCCTTCAACCGGGCACAAACCCAAACACCGGGCTGCTACTGAGGAATTTCACACGGAAAAACCTAATAACATATTACCCGACCTGGGGATCGAACCCAGGACCTCACCGATCAGCAGTCGCGCTTGCCACCACTAGACCAACGAGGCATATAATAATAGTTTATATAAAGTGCTTAAGGGTAATTACGAATATAGGAATATTCCGAAAATTATGAATTTCTACTACGTTTAATTCTCTTTGAATAGTTGTGACTTTGTGAGTAACGAGGGTTATTTTTAACGACTTTCAAAGAGTTTTCTTTTACCATTTTTGACAGAGTCGTACTATCAAGACTTAGTTAATGCATATAAAAAAGTATAAATAAGAAGTATAAATTATCAACGATCATTGTAGTTATAGTATTAGAATAATAATATTGTCGCCAAACTAAGGGACACACAAATTTACTGCAAAATATGCGTGTATTTCAGTAGAGCATTATTGTACCCACTTCTAAAATGTGACAAACATATGTAATGTATCCACGGTTGCGTAGTGGGTATTAAAGAAGCTATGAAAAAGCTTTGCAAACAGATAAATTAAGTATAATACTTTAGGGTAATTATTACGAACATGGGAATATTCCGAAAATTACAAATTTCTACTAAACCAGGCAATATTTTTTGCTCTGGCAACATTACATTGCATTACACATTCTGGCATTATTACGTTACACCTACGTTACGTTACGTACAGTAGGGGAACGAAAAGGTTCGTCAGCTTTCAAATTCATTCCTTTCCCACATCGCGGGCACATGTTACCTTTTCAAACTGTTGAACGGAACAGACCAATGTATGTAAAAATGTGTTTAATTATTTGGCAGCAAAGATCAAAATTGCCTTATGCCTCCGTATGACGTAGTTGTGCCATGTAATGTCTTTGATTTGATTTAAAGAGTTTTGTTGTAAAAATCATGAGATTAATAAATTCGATGATTAAATAAATTGACATTACTAGTGTCTGTCATCATGTCACCATTATAATTTTTAATATTTTGTCTAAAAATACTTGTATTTTCATTTCTATGATGTTGGCAATACGTAGTCGGTAAAATAGGTAAATAGATGTTTCTTGCACTGTGCAAGCAAAAATAGACCTTAAGGTGTATAACATTTTCGTTCCCCTACTATACATTTCGCCAATAACAGTACAAGACCTTATGTAAAATATTTATCGGACAGTGTCCGTGCGGAGCTTGCGGGTCAGCGTCCCGAGTCGCCATATTGCAGGTCGGGAGATGAAGTACGGGCTGGCGCATACTGATTTTGAATACGACGTAACGTCTATCTATTCTTGGTCAGGAACAACTTGGCCGTGAAGGTAGTTGGACGGTAGTAATAGCGTAAGTAATTTACCTGATATGACGGCGGGATACACGGCCAGCGAGACGAAGAACGTGATGAACACGTTGTACATTTGCACAGCGGCTTGCTTGACCAGCAAGCCCTTGCTAACTTTCGGCGTGTCATTTTTGGCGGCGGTGTTTACTGGGTTTTGGTTCAGCTGTAACGTTTCGTGGTGACGGTAGAACCTCTGGGAAGGAGAATATTAATATTTTTATTTATTCAAGAAGAAGCATTATTTTATTAGGGATGGGCCGAATATTCGTTTCATGTTTGGTATTCGGCATATTCGGCAGGTTTTCCGAACATTCGTATTCGGCCGATTATTCGGCAAAAATGCCGAACATTCTACCGAATAATTTTGCATTATAAAGTTGCCTCTATGCTTGTATGAAGTAGTATAATTACATAATTGTATCCATATCAAGTGTGTCTTATCATTCATCGTCAGTTTTACAGAAAAATGTCCAAATGTTCGACCTCTTCCTTCCACACGTTTCGTTGTTTTTTTGGCAATTTACTGAGTTTTAACGATTTTGAACACAAAAACAAATGCACGTGCCAATGTCTTTTCGCTAACTAGATGACCCAATAACAGTCCGGAGGTAGCGCCGTCAGAGGTCGGAATGGTCGAGCGATTCAATACGTTCGACAAGGACAGACTTGAATTTTTGCAATGCACGATAAAGCGCGCCATATCCTGTCGAATATTCGGCCGAATGTTCGGTTCGGTAAACTTTTAACCAAACATTCGGCCGATTATTCGTATTCGGTGAAACCCTATTCGGCCCATCACTGGCAATTATATAGCCTTAACAATCTTAAATAATTATTACACAAAGACGCGATAAAGTCGTTGAACAGATCATAAGAAAATCATGCGCGTCCCAATTGTGCCAAACAGGTATCTAGCTCAGAATGTGCCCGACAGTTCAAGTCTAATCAGATGAGGATAAATATCGGTATTTTACAGACAGCCTCTGATCCGGTCTCCACAACTCAATTACTGGAGTATAAGGTTGAAGCTGTTTCAGACTTTTAAACTTCTGCTACCCATAGCGACTGCCAAAGGTATTATTGGTATGACAACCTGGACTGACAGTTTATTGTGCTCTCAGAAACAATAAGGGTCTCGATGCCTCAATAACTGTCACTCATCTGCAGACTGCCCGCTTATTGAAGAGATATTAACCTTTTGAACGTCACGCTATACAGGATGTAAACGAAATCATGTAATTCCTTCAAACCTCGTGATGTACTGCTGACATAGATTTAAACAGTATGGGATAATTTTGGATTCAATAAAAAAAACATTACAAAATGTAAACATGTGTTCTTAATGTGAGGCATTTTGGCGACCCGAGTTAAATGACCACGCTGCGATGCGTGCGATAGCCGCGTAATTTGCTCGGGGCGCTAAAATGCCTCACGTTAAGAACACATGTTTACTTCTTGTAATTTTTTTTATTGAATCCAATAGTCTCCCCTACGGCTTAAATCTATATCAGCAGTAGGTACAGGTTTGAAGGAATTACATGATTTTGTTTACACCCTGTAGACGTAAGAGCACTTCCCTCCACGCCACGTTACAAATTCATCGTACTTTTATGACGGGTATTGACGTCGTTGGCGGCTTGAGCACATTTTCGTTCGACGTCCTTAGCCGTCAATGGCGTTCAAAATGTTAAACGATTTTTTAGGTATTGGCTTTTGGTTTTGTTTTAGCTTTTGGTCACCGGCTGGCGTTTTACTTTTAATTGGAAAAACTAACATAACATCACGACTGTATTCCCCTAAGGGTTAGACAGAGGTGTATAGTAACACCCTCATTTCGCCGTTATGTTTAAGTCCCATGTAACTGAAGGCGAGCCTATTGCCATCAACCGGGCACAGGTCCAAACTCCGGGCTGCTACTAAGGAATTCCACACGGAAAAACCCACTAACACTTTGCCTGACCTGGGGATCGAACCCAGGACCTCACGATCAGCAGTCGCGCTTGCCACAAGACCAAAGAGGCAGTTCATATTAGAAGCCATATTTATTGTAGCTAAACTTAGGTGCACACAAGCTTATGGAAGGAAACTTGCGTGTGTTTTAGTAGAGCATTACTGTACCCACTTCTAAAATGTGACAAACATATCATTAATGTTTCCACGGTTGCGTAGTGGGAATAAAATACGGATTCTTTCAAAAAGTTTCATTTCTTACACCCATATTCTAAGACGTTCCTCCAAACTTACTCGACTCGACCCCACCTCGACTCACCACCATCGGTAGTTATAGTTGACATAAACGTCCTCGACTCGAGATTTTTCCTCAGACGAGGTAAGGAATCATCTGTCAAACTCAAGGCACCTCGGAACCTACCTTAAGGAAGGAAGTGTCAAAGTTCGTATGTAATAAAAATGAATTTTGAAGACTTTATCGAATATGCTTACGATAATCCTTACAATTATTTATCGCGGCGTTCTTTGCGCGATGCAGATAATTCAAATTATACGTAATGACTCCGTTGAGGAACCTCAAAGTTCACTCGAAATTGCGACTAAGAATACAATTTTGAATGTGTTTTCGAGGCCGTTTTGAGTTGAGTAAGTTTTGGAGGAACTTCTTAGAATATGGGTGTAAGGGTCTCGATGCCTCAATAACGGTCACTTATCTACGGACTGCCCGCTTATTGAAGAGATATTAAATCTTTTGAAGTTCACACTATATACGTAAGAGCACTTCCTTTCACGCCACGTTACAAATTCATCGTACTTTTATGACGGGTCTTGACGTCGTTGGCGGCTTGAGCATATTTTCGTTCGACGTCCTTAGCCGTCAGTGGCGTTCAAAATGTTAAACGATTTGTTAGGTATTGGCTTTTGGTTTTGTTTTAGCTTTTGGTCAGCGGCTGGCGCTTCACTTTTAATTGGAAAAACTAACATAACATCACGCCTGTATTCCCCGAAGGGTTAAACAGAGGTGTATAGTAACAACCTCATTTCGCGGTTATGTTTAAGTCCCATGTAATAGAGGGTGAGCCTATTGCCATCAACCGGGCACAAATCCAAACTCCGGGCTGCTACTGAGGAATTCCACGCGGAAAAACCCAATAACACTTTGCCCGACCTGGGGATCGAACCCAGGACCTCACGACCAGCAGTCGTGCTTGCCACCACAAGACTAACGAGGCAGTTAAAAAAAATGCAGTCTAAACTCAAAACAAAACTATACTCACATTCAACGGCAAAGCGAAGTACGTGTCAAGACAGACAAGCAAAACGAACATTCCCCCTATAAAGTAGTAGATGGCTGCGGTGCGCGGGCTGTCGAACATTGAGCTGAACCAGTTCAGCAACACCACCAGAAGACCGCACAGGTTACTGCCCAGCACCACGGCGCCCGTGTACTTGGGCGGCATGCGGCCTGCCACGCCGAATACAGAGTTCTGGAAGACCGCGTTGAAACCTGCAAGGTATTGTGTTGGTAAGGTTACATCTCATCACAAATGCATAATAATAACAGCCTGGAATAGGCTGCCACTACCACTGCTGGGCAAAAGCCTCTTGTCATACGAGAATAAATGAGGATGAGAAAGAGTGAGGGGAGTGTCAAAAAAAAAAGTCGTCCGTCTAATCGCTTGGGAATGAATTTATTTTTTGCCAGCACTGGACCGACTGTCTCTCAAATGCTGGGGCATATTTCAGCTCCCAGTCCGGCCCTGACCACATTTGGTCACAGTGTGTTGGCAATTTCAGACTATTAAGGACATACCTATTTGCAGAAACCGTAGGTAAAAAGTCAAATTACGATATGGGGACGGACGGCTAACACACACACGGAGTACCTTCTTCTTAAAGTTAGATCAATTCAAATGTGACAGTGGAGGGATCTTTCTGACCGCTTATTTCTGCTGCCAAGCGACTTGAGTTCACTCAAGATGAAGGCCCACAGTGAAATGACGGATGGAAAAAAAAAACTTATTTTCGTACAATAAAGGTACATTTCGCCGTCCCCGGAGAAAAGAACTTTCATTTGAACTTTTTCGTTTCTACTTATGTTTAGTAACTGGCAAGCAGTCGTCAAAAATCGGTTTTTATTTTTTTCTGAAGTTGTGTTTTTGCGAATGCTATTGTATTCTCCGAGGACGGCGATTTGTCTAACAAAATATATAAAAATATTTTTTTTTTCTTTTCCTGTTTGTATTCCAAATATTTTCTTTTTTTTCTTAAGTGCTATCTAATGGTATTGTGTTTATTTATTAAAACCCTTGAATTCTTCAGAAATGTATACCGAAAATCACCCCACTTTCGTTATTTTCGTGAGAATATGAAAATTAATATTATTTAATTAAAAATTGTGAAATTAAAAAATATTTTCTCCATCTGCTTTAGATACAGGAGTAGTCCATGTTGACACGAGCTATATGAGAATCATAAGTGCATGAACCTTTTATACAAAGTGACTCGAAGAGCATTGAAAGCATTAATCAGCTATTACTGGAAGAACATGTTTAAATATAGTTTATGATTTCAGGAATCTTCTATGTCAGGGGTCGGCAACCCTGCGGCTCTTTCGATGTAAAGTCGCGGCTCTCCAGTTCCAAACGCAAAAAAATATTATTTTACTATCAAAACCCTTAAAATCGTGCAATCGATCCATAATTGAGTACTATAATATAGTATGACCGAAATATACTGACTATGACTGGAGATAGATATAGTAACTATATCTAAATGTATTTTCGTTTTGTATTTTTTTAAAAGGTATTTAATTTTGCTAAACTCCATTTCAAGGTTATCCATTAATTACAGGACAACCTGTATAAGCAAATACTATAATATTGAAACAAATTTTTTTTGTGGCTCTTTAAAAACTGTGAAACTTCGTAAATTGCAACATTTGGCTCTTCCGTCTCAAAAGGTTGCCGACCCTAATGTGAAAAGAACGAAGATATGAAAGAAATACTAGGCAGACAAAAACATAACGTGAACCAGCTGATAACACCAATGAGTGGCCTTAACCTTAAACATTATTGATACTGACAATATTGATAGCAGCGGCAGAAAATATTATAATTTAACAAAAAACCTTTTTATCTTCTTGTCAACGTGATTGTATAATAATCGCTTAAAAAACTTTTTAGTTAAACGGTTTTATCTTTCAGTACCCCTGCAGCTTTGAAAATTGACGGTTGAAATTATTATAATGTTTTATTGTCATGAAAATTCAAAAGATAGGCGACGTATCTTCCGTCAGATGTGGCGTGGCCCTAAGTATTTAATGGAACTGTTAAACTGAAATAGCCCAACGAAATTCTGTTCACCTAAACAGCAGACGCCGAATCTGTGTCAATTAGTCTGTAAATAGTTGAAAAGAAATATTCAAACAATATAAAAATAACTACTAGTCTTTTCTTCTGTTATGTCTATTATGATTGCTAATGAGCCAATTTAAATAGGTAACGAATAGCATCCAACTTTCTTTTTATAATCAAAGCTATTTTAAATGGATATAACATATTGTTACCCTTCGTCCTCCTGGCCTTCTCCCAACTATGTTGGGGTCAGCTTCCCGTCTAACCAGATGCGGCTGAGTACCAGTATTTTACACGGAGTGTCGAGTACCAACCTGTACTGCCTAGCTTTTTCCCAACTATACTAGGGTCATCTTCCAGTCTAACCGTATGTGGCTAAATACCAGTTTTTTCAAGGGGCGACTGCTATCAGACCTCTGCAACCCAGTTACTGGGCAATGCCGATATCCTAAGGTTAGACCGGTGGTCAGACTTCCGGGCTTCTGACTACCCGTAACGACTGTCATTGTTATTTCGTATGACACCCGGGACCGACAGTTTAACGTGCTCTCCGAGGCAAGGCGGGGTCTCGATGTGTAACGAACGGTCACTCATCCACGGACTGACCGCGGCAAGCGCAGCTTAACCTCGCAAATCTTATGATCCGCGCGGTTGTTAAGTATCTAGCCGCGAGCCCCTCGACCAGATAAAAAAAGTCAACCCTTAATCTACAATCTATACTAATATTATAAAGAGGAAAGATTTGTAGTTTTGTATGTAACGAATAAACGTAAAAACTACTGGACCGATTTCTAAAATTCTTTTGCCGTTAGAATGCTACATTATCACTGAGTAGCATAGGTTATATTTATTACTGGAATAATATCTTATATTCACAAAGATACTTTCAAAGATACTACCTACCTATACCCGCCGAGCGATAGGTACCTACCTACTGTTGTTACCGGAAGAGCGACTGAGAATGATTGGAACTCGGCGGGATTGTAACGAATTTGAGTCACATTGTTCAGATTATTTAGATCCCGACAAAGTAGATAAATATAAGTATAGCAAATTTAATTATATGTATAAATGATTAAAGACAATAATGTTGGCCTAACTACATAGTTATAGTATTAAAATAATCAGAATGTCCGCAATACTAACAAAAACACAAATTTATTTTTAAAAAATGTGTGCATTCGAACATTGCATTATTGTACCCACTTCTAAAATGTGATAAACATATAACTTATGTATCCACGGTTGCGTAGTGGGAATTCAAGAAGCCATGAAAAGGTTTCAACTATAAAAAATCTTTGCAAACACTACATGAAAGTAAAAACAGATACACGCGTTAAACTTATAACACCCCTCTTTTTTGTCGGGGGTTAAAAAAAGGTAAAATTATGCTCTCTTTTCATTTAAGCTGGTACTGACCGGCGTTACGGGGCGTAATGTAACGTGTTACAAAGCGAGCGTTCGTGCAGCCAATATGGGGAAACAAGGCGCTTGTAACGTACTGACTGCACGAACGCTCGCTGTGTAACACGTTACATTACGCCTCATAACGCCGGTCAGTACCCAGCTTTAAAATGTGTTCCGATTTGAAACAAAAAGATCTATGAAATTCTGATGACGTTTACATTTTGACAGTTCCTCTTCGGATGCTGCTGCCAAGCTACCACGTTAGGAGTTCATTAAATACGAGCTATATGGGGGTCACTCACATTCGCACGAATACGCGAACCCCAAAGTGTGGGAATGACATTCGCAATGACTATGCGGACATTTTCCATACAAAACGGAAAACATTCGAATGTTTGCGCGCATGTGAGTGACCGGGGTTAAGGCAAAGAATGTTGTGCAAAACGCAAAAAAGAAGAATGCTAGAAAAGAAAAATAAGATAACTTACCGTTCATGAAAAACACAGATATCATTGTTAGCCAAAAGAACACTTCTGGCCATTTTGAACTGTCGACCATCGCCAGAATGACATGACACACGAATATTGCCACTTCTATGATTAGCGACCACACGATTCTGGCTGTCAAGTCACCGCTGAAACAAACAAACATTGTAAATTATTGAGTGTTGTTTAGCTATGCTTGATATTAAATGATAAATGATTTTTATTTCTGTAAATAGTCAATGTAATGTTTTTTTAAGACTAGATGGTGCCGGCATTTAATATCTGAGTAGCTCTGAGAAGAAAAGCCGAAACAAACTCATAGATTAAGGCCTCTTTTAAAGTCCAGACATTGTGGTATAAAAACTATGCCATTGTAACAATGTAGGGCAACGTCTGGAATGGCCTTTTAAGGAAAGTGCCATAGCAGGTTTGAGTTGACCTGTCCTAACTGACGTCACACATGCATCAGTGATTGCGTAGCTCAAACCTTATTTTAGGGAGCTCAACAACCCGACTGCTCCGCACGACTCTACCCATTAAGGACATTAATTTATTAAGGTGGCTTCACACGCTTGCCACATGCCGCAAGCCCCAAGCGTCTGCAACGCACAAACGTGTAATGCATCGCAGGCGCTTGCCGCAAACTTCCTTTGATTTGTGCACAATAACCGACACTAGACTGGATCGGCGACAAACACCTGCAAGCTTACGCAGGCCAAGAAAAATACCGTATCCAAACGTCTGGGCTTGTGGGCGCTTGCCGTTGTTTGGCAAGGGTGTAAAGATATCTTTAAATATATTACGAAATCCAGGATAAGTAGGTCGTTAGGTAAAAGGAGTTAGTGTCTAAATTCTGTATTGATGCACTAAGAGCATAATTATGTAAAGAGCTCTTAAGTACCTACAGCTTAGGGGCCATTCAAGTATTACGTAAGCAGAATTTTAGTAATTTTTGACCCACCCCTCCCCCTTGTCAGCAAAAGTAAGCAAAGCTTTTACCCCCCTCCTCTGCTTACATAAACATTGGTATATATTTCTTTAAAACTGATCAGGTTTCTTTATTGTTATTCATGAGCAGCAGTTTTTAAGTCTAGAAAAATAAGTAAATAAATAAAAATTGCTGACGTAATCATCATCTAGACACCCCCGTCCCCCAGGTCATCAAAAATAAGCTAAGCAAAGACCCCATCTTTCGTGCTTACGTAATACTTGAATGGGCTTATTCAGAATGATTCGATAAGTCAATTGTCTAATTTGGTTTCTTATTTATTTTTCTCTTGTTACGAGTATCATAGACAAAACGAAATACTTATTAACAAACCGAATCGCTAATTAACTGCTTATCGAAACGGTTCTGAATCTGGGGGGCTGTCGTATTTTTATTTCGGCATTATTTGTACCTAGACTTAGGTGCACACAAGTTTATGGAATGAAACTTGCGTGTGTTTTAGTAAAGGTTTGATTTGCCCACTTTTATAATGTGATCAATCAGATTGAATGCTGAGTACCACTGCGTTGGGTGTGGGCGTATTATCCTTAAATAGTTTGTTAGAATTTCAAGGGAATTATATTTACATTTAATTCGAATCGTATAATGCGACGTCTTTACGCCGTTCCGTAGCTAAGAGTAGAATAAAATAAATGCTTTTGAGATTTGCTCTCGTAACTTCGCTTCGCTTATTACAAAAAATTACATGTGCATAGTTTTAATCATTTTAATCGTGCCGCAGCCCGCTCCACTTTGGCTCGAAACTTATGCAAAAATAGCGAAAAAAAGCCGTGGCAAGCAGGCTTACTCGCAATTTTTAAACTATGTAAAAGCTAGGGTTAACTTCGCTTTGATTTATATAAGCCCCTGCTTATGATGAAAGATGTGTAGTATTACAGTTAGTAATAGTATAAAGGCAAGGCCAAGGCAAGACTTACCCCCGGTGTCTGAAAGGTTGACCAATACGGCTGTTTTCAATAACCTATCTATCAGCTTTGCCCTACTAGAGATAGAAATGTAACATTTCTTCTATGGAGCTTAGGGAACGTACCCATACTACGTGACCCGTTCAGGGGGGAGGGGGATCTTCAAAATACCGCGCTTGGTCACAGGGACACTTGGTCATATACCACGAGCGGTCGCCGAGGGGGGGAGGGGGCTAAAAAATAGTAAAACATGGGTCACGTAGTATGGGTACGTTCCCTTAAGTAAAATTTCATCTTTCTATCCCTAGACTTTCAAACTTTTAGTTTTTTTATGTAAACAGAAGATAACATAAAAAATATGTTATGAATGATAATTCACAAAACATGACAAAAAAAACAATAGATTTTCTTTTAAATCATGATCTAATAAATAATACACATACATACCTACATAGATTTACGCCTTTTTCCCATGGGGGTAGGCAGAAACTATAGAACGCCACATGCTACGATTCGTCCACATTCATACATCTTCTTCTTCTTCCTGCCCTTATCCCACACTAGGTGGGGTCGGCACAACATGTATTTCATAAACCCATGTTGTTAGAGGTTTTGGCTTATTGTTTTATGACCAGCCGCCTGCCTGACATCAACCCTCCTTGGGAATACTCGTTGCGCCCGTCGCGCGGTTGACCCAATGTGCTTGCTTATATTATGCACTGGGTCCAACAATAGTGTCTTCTTGGTGGAGTACATTCATACATCTTGTCATGCTGAATTGTTTATTACAGATATTTTTAGGCTTTAAGTAGATATCAGATTAGATTAGGGTTGGGCCACACCTATACAAATATTACTATGTACAGTTTTTGATTGCCAGTAGTTTAGGAATAAAAGGTCTGCGTTCAGCTTAGCTGTATTTTACATTACGCCTTATTATAACTTAGATGACTAACGGCTTCGGACTAAATGACGGGTGACAAATGCATTAACCTTTTCACCGCCACGGACTTTAATAGAAGTTCCAGATTTTCGTGCTTCCAGCGCCACAACTTCATTAGAAGCTCTTCATTTTAACTATGTTATAAAAATAAGTTTACTGTATTTAACAGGTCATCAGCTCATCGCTACTGTTTACTATATATTTCGTTATACATTTATAGCTTGGCGCTGGCGAGGCATCGCGTTCTGTGTACGTTGGCGGTGAAAAGGTTAATATTTATTTTGAAAATCCTGGCAGGCGGCAAAATGGTAACTGTTATAAATTAAAATCATATTGTTATCATTTGAATTTACAAGCAGCTAATGTAATGATGATGTAATACAAGATCCATGGTAAGACACAACTAACATTTTTTTTAAATACTCACCTAGGATTTACAAACACGTTGACCCAACTAAATATCAGGTTTGGTATCTGGCTGGCCCAGCCGACGTAAGCGAGATAATTCTCCGAGTAATCCGGTGCGTTCGCTAACTTGTATTTGACGAAGTAATCCTTCGCCGTGATGAACATGTTCCACGCAGTTAGAGTCCCAAGACCGTGCAGCAGTAACGTAAAGAATATTATGTTGTATTTATCTTTGGGAGCTCCCAAGTCCATGGCTACCCCTGGGAAAGAAGGAAAGATTATGCATAAGTTCAATGTAATTAAAGATAAAGAAGGCTAGTGTAAAGTACGAAACATACTTTTTGAGAGCGTTTTGAATTATTAGATGTGTGGGAAAAAAAAGATCGCGTTTTATAAGCAGCTAGTATTATGAGCACTTTCAAACGATACACTACTGGATGACACGGTTTTTTTTTTCAACCGCCTTTCTTTGCTAACTAGCTTTTTTAATGTAACTGAATAATTCTTTCTCTTGATTTTTAAGTAAATGCGAGAATGCAGTCTTTAAATATATGCCAATTGTTTTGGTAGGTAACTGTAAAGGGGTTCAAACATTTTTCTATAGAAGCTGGCATAGCCACCCAGCCGCCGTTTTTTTTTAAATTGCAGCGCTCATTGATACTGGTATACATAATTACGGCTAGATACTGACACTTAAACAAAGAAAAAATCGACGGTCCCTACGTATACTATCGAAACTACAAAAACTCAGTGTTTATTTTATCTGCTTAAAATGTGTGAAATTATGTTATCTTAAAGGTTATAAAATAATATTTTTTTATGGGACCAAATGGTAACTATTCCGCATCAAACTAAAGAAGAATCACGTAAATCGGATCATAAATCTCAGCGTAATCGGTGTACATACATAATAAAGTATGTATGTATGTATGAGATTTTGTAGTTTCGATAGTATACGTAGGGACCGTCGAAATGTCAGCAATATGCTGTTAGCGTCACGTTGTCGACATATTTGGTAGCAAAGATCAACAATTATGAGAACAATGACAATCATTAAAAAATAACTAATTACGCATATTATAAATGCGTAATTAGTAAATTTTGTAATATTCTAGGTTCTCTCCCCTTTATTTATTTTGAGTCCCTTCAATATCCAACAAATAAAGATCAACAAACGCAAAAAGTTTTACCGGCCCTGAGAACGGAACTCACAAACGGAAGTCGTGAGTTCGAATCCCAGATAAAGGATTTCTTTTTGAATTTAAATAACTCGTTTTAGTATAATTTTCGACTATCTGAAATGTATATTCAGGGCAACTTTCTCACGAGTGTTAAAAGTATAATATTTGTGTAGTTTGTGACTATTTTTTATTGCATTTTGACCAAAATAAATGTCGCAATACTTAGGTGCACACAGATTCATAGGAACAAGCATGTGTTTTAGTAAAGCACTACTATACCCACTGAAATAAATATGTGACAATCAGCTATATTGAACTGAAGCCACTGCGTTGGGAAGTGGGACAAGTCAGCACTACACCATCGCCCGAAATTTCGTATAGCATGCTACCTCGCGTGAAAACATTACTTGCGCGATTCAGAACTGTTTGTTTCTATAAGTCTCCGACAGATGGCGTTTTCGGTGTACAACGGCAACGTTATAAGCTGTTTGAAGATATCTTTGTACAGTTAGAAAATCAGTGCATTACTTAGGACGAAATCAACTAATAACTTATACTAAAACCATTATAAATGTTTTTTTTTCGTCAGTACCAACCTGTCTATAAATAGATTTTTGATCAAACAAGTTTTCTTCGATATGCAAACTTCGATCTAATCAACCGATTATTCGGTGAGCTTTGCCAGTAAAGCACAAAAAATAACGCGTAGACCTACTGGATATTCTTATCAGTACGTTTGAAGCATACATTTACAATACAATAACGCCTTTAGGATTCTGGTGAGGCTCCCTCGATTCTGCAGCGCATCGGGCATGTTTTCTGACGCAAGAGTCGATGACTTTTACGCCATTATGCGCAAGAAAACAGCTTCTCTGATGCGGAGGATTCGGGGGAGCGCCAACGGAATCCTACAGATGATCTCTGAGAGGCCAGAGTCTGCAGTGCTGAGTAGGCTTATCAGCTTCATGTGATGAGTTAACACTGATTTTATTTCTTGATATTGTAATTGTATGAATGATAACACTGATTTTATTTTATTTTTGACATTATTAATTGTATTGAATTTTGTGATTGATGTCTAACATAGTTTTAAGACCTTTGTAACTAACAATTTATGGACAAATCAATTATTCTGAATTAAATTAATATTATTATTGCAGGTAAACCTATCGCGAAGCTTAAAATATTTGAATCTCGTCGCGTTAACAGCAGATTATCTTTCAAGTTAAGCGTGTCGATCAACTTGAAATATTTTTAGCAGA
Organism: Amphipyra berbera; assembly: GCA_910594945.2. Lineage (NCBI taxonomy): Eukaryota > Metazoa > Arthropoda > Insecta > Lepidoptera > Noctuidae > Amphipyra > Amphipyra berbera. The sequence continues at coordinate 5,413,432 of OU343144.1, read as the reverse complement.
TTACCTTTTAAGTTGAGCGTGTCATTTGGCAGGTTGTTGCCTTCCCACGCTGGCGTTAGCTTCACCGGCTCGTTGCGCAGAAACGGCGCCTTCTCGTCCGCCGCATCCCAACCTGAGGACAATAATATTTTTATACTTTATAGTTCATTCTACAATGGTCTTATACAGGGTACCTACACACTTAGCCAAACAACAGAACTTCGTTATTTGTTGAATTTGACCAAACTTTGTATAGAACGAATCCGATTTAATTCCGTTTTAGCAGTATCGGGCCCTGTTCAGTTGGCAGTTAGGGCCAAGCCACATTTGACGGAAGATGCGTCGCCGATCTTCCGTCGCGTAATTTACTTGAGGAATTTTAGTAACGCATCTTCGGTCAAATGTGTACGGTGTGAGATTTTTATATGGAACTATGTGTACCGGCGGAAGATCGGCGATGGCGGCGCTGCTTGCAAAAACAATTGTCAAATTCAGTACAATATATTTGAATTTGGTTCGGTATTCCGCCATCTGCCGAAATGTATACTGGACTTAAAGTACACTGCCGTTTATTTTTTATTTTTCCTGTAAATAATTTATAAATCATCGCGAATTTTGGACTCGTATCATGAGCAGAGAGCAGTTAAGTGGAAGCGAATCATCAAGGTCATTAATCAGGGTAACGCCACTAATTCATATTAGACATAACGCTTGTATTCCCTTAAGGATTGGGCAGAGATGTAAAACCCTCATTTCACCATTATGTTTAACTCCCATGTAATTGGAGGCGAACCTATTGCCATCAACCGGGCACGATATCAAACTCCAGGCTGCTACTGAGGAATTCCACACGGAAAAACCCACTAACGCTTTGCCCGACCTGGGGATCGAACCCAGGACCTCACGATCAGCAGTCGCGCTTGCCACAAGACCAAAGAGGCAGTTCATATTAGAAGCCATATTTATTGTAGCTAAACTTAGGTGCACACAAGCTTATGGAAAGAAACTTGCGTGTGTTTTAGTAGAGCATTAATGTACCCACTTCTAAAATGTGAAAAACATATCATTCATGTTTCCACGGTTGCGTAGTGGGAAAAAAAATAAAAACTACGTATAAAAAATACGACTTCAAAATTTTAAAAATATAAAATAACTTAATAAAGATTTAATTTAATACACCTCTTATGCAAACCTAATTACCTTTACCATAATATAAAATTAACAGTTTCAGAAGTCGGTGCCTTCAATTTGGTTCAGCGCGGATTAGCACCGACTTCTGAAACTGTTAATTTTATATTATGGTAAAGGTATTAGGTTTGGATAAGAGGTGTATTAAATTAAATCTTTATTAAGTTATTTTACACTTTTTAGTTTTTGAAGTCGGTTTTTTTAAACGTAGTTTTTTTAATGTTTAGTGTCTGTAATAGGTTGTTCTGTAAACTACAGCAGGATTTTTCTAGATTACACCAGGTAGAATAATTACATCGTCCACGTAAACAAAAATGTCCGTAAAAAAATGTTCATAAAATGAAAACTACTGGGCCAAACTAAGTTAAATTTTTATATGACCAAATGGCAACTATTTCGCATCGAACTAAAGAATCGCGTAAATCGGATCATAAATCTCAGCGTAATCGGTGTACATACGTAAAAAAAAATACCAATCGAATATAGAACCTCCTCTTTTTTGAAGTCGGTTCTTTCAAAATGCTTAATTTCTAAGTTTAGTAATGTTCAGCTGTGTTCTTTATAAATCTCACCACATAGTACACTCTATTGAACCTAGGCCATTATACTTGCTATGTTATTGAAATATTTTGGATGGATTGCAAAGTATCGGCAGTGAAGCTCTCTAGAGTAAAAATCTCGTGATTTTTATTAGTTGCAATAGATAACTTATCTCAAGATAAAGCTGAAATTCTAAATAAAAATATCTTTGTCGTTACGAAGGTGAAGGTCACTTCTTATCAAGTGTTATAATGTTTTTATTATAGTTTGTAAATTCTTAATATAAAAATTATTTTGAATAAATTCTGTTTGATTAAAATATCTGTGGTATATCCACCGATATTCGATATTCACGCAGACGAAGTGATTACATGAAAGCGGAAATCGGGATAAAAAATTTAAACACGTTATCACTGCCAAAGTGAAATGAGTGAAGTGAGTTTACCAGATATAAAGTACCTGGGTACATACCTACTTAAAAATAAACAAATTAAAATGTTGAGAACGTCTGGCTACACTGCTACGCCTTAATATTACTACTAATACATTACGTATTCCAAACAGCATTTTTCAACATGATTTATGAAATGACAGATCGCTATATTACATTTTCATATTTACATACAAGGTATAAATTATATCATGTAATTCCTTGAAACCTCGTGATGAACTGCTGACATAAATTAACCCTGTACGGAATACTTTTGGATTCAATAAAAAATATATTACAAGAAGTAAACATGTGTTCTTAACGTGAGGCATTTTAGCGCCCCGAGCGAATTGCGCGAGTCGCTCGCCGCGCGGTCATTTAACTCGCGGCGCTAAAATGCCTCACGTTAAGAACACATGTTTACTTCTTGTAATATATTTTTAATTGAATCCAAAAGTATTCCGTACAGGGTTAATCTATGTCAGCAGTACATCACGAGGTTTGAACTAATTACATGATTTCATTAACACCCTGTATATGTGTTAGACTCTGTTTAACAGTATTCAAATTTAAAATATCAACATTAGTTTTAATACCGAGAAACTACTTTTTATATTTACTTTTTTATATAATGGTAGCCCTTTTGTTTACATTTTAGATCTCGAATTCAATTTCCATATATAAATGAGTTCATTAATTCCACATAAACAAACAGTATACACTCAAAGCGGCACTACTGCTTGTTATTATTACAAACACGGCTCACGTACCAACGAACATTAATCTTACAATACGCTCCTGTCATACAAACGAAACACACCTACTAGCAGTTACAATATTTTATACGTGGCCAAGTATAAAATGTAACTGAAATTTTGAGGTTTTTTTATGTATTAGGTTAGCACTTAGAAGGGCTCGTGGCTAAATACCAACCGCGTGGATCGTACGATTTGCGAGATTAAGCTGCGCTTTACGCGGTTAGTTTGTGGATGGGTGAACGTTCGTTACACATTGAGACCCCTCCGTGCCTCGGAGAGCACGTTAAACAGTCGGTCCCGGGTGTCATACGAAATAACAATGACAGTCGTTACGGGTAGTCAGAAGCCCGAAAGTCTGACCACCGGTCTAACCTTAGGATATCGGCATTGCCCAGTAACTGGGTTGCAGAGGTCTGATAGCAGTCGCCCCTTGAAAAAACTGGTATTTAGCCACATACGGTTAGACTGGAAGATGACCCTAGTATAGTTGGGAAAAAGGTAGGCAGTACAGGTTGGTACTCAGGCCGACGGCCCACCTGGTGGTTAGTGGTTACCGCCGCCTACAAACACCTACGACCCCAAGAAAAGTACTGATGTGTTACCATCCTTAGAGACAGTTCAAAACTGTCATGTGTCTGTAATTTTAAGGGCACCCATATCTTTCAAACCAGACCACAGCAAAGCTGCTTGGCGGCAGAGATAGGTATCGTTATAGTTAGTACTTTCCCGGACGTGCTCTTTCACGAGGAGCTCCACTACTACTTGTGAACTTAACCTTCGCAAATAAAGCACTGATTAACGAAAAAATGCAAAACAGCAGTGATAGCCTAGTGTGACCGTCGGACTGTCAAGTCATAGGTCTCGAATTCGCACCTAAGGCACGCACCTCAGACTTGCTTAAAAACTGTGAAGGAAAACATCGTGAGGAAACCGGCATGCCTGAGAGATATTTCTCGACGGCATGTGAAGCCAAGTCAGAGACCCAGGGGCGGCATAAATTGATACCAGGTTAGTCACGAACCACACGAAAATAATAATGAAAAAATAAAAATGTGCCTTTTTAAAACGGATCCACCGCGAGATCGGTTCCGAGGTACAGACTACAATATATCGCTGCTTAGCAACCTAACAAAGGCATACTCCTATAATCGATAAAAATAAGTCGTGTTTTCCTCTAATATTAGAACTGTAAAAGTTTGGACTTGAAGTGGTTGCTATGAATGACGTCAGTACTGATTTGAACAAAATTCAGCTACAGAGAGAGAATGTAACAAGGATTAGAGCATAATGTCCTTTTATTCGTCACAACATGGTTGTTTTATAAGTAGGTACCAAACTCATGAAGACCACGCAAAGTCGCACGTTAAAGTTAATTTAAAATATTTACAAAATAAAGAAAAACAGCTGAAGTTGATAACAAACTAAGAAGCTACACATACAAATATTTTTATGTTGAGACGGGGATTTTTACGAAAGGTTAAGTCACGAAGCTAGGTCAGACCTTTATAACCGAATACAGCTTTATGTTGAGGACAAACTTTGGTACGCAAAGTTAAGGATGGACGCCCAGAGACAAACGCGAACACAAAATAAATACGGACCGCTTGTTGGAATCGTGCCTAGGGTTACCACGCCCAAAAATAGAAAAGCCTGACACAGATTCATATTTAGCCGGACATTTTGCCCTGAAAACCTGATAAATTGGTTTTTAAAAGAAAAAAAATTTGCTCGCTCGCTTTCGTTCGGCATCTTTTGGCGGGGCGGGGTGGACCAAAAGCCTAACAAAAGCCGGACAGGCCGGACTTGTATATATTTGGCCGGACACGACTGTAAAAAGCCGGACACCTCGCAACCCTAATCGTGCCTATTATTTTGTTGTATCTACTAAGTATTTATCATATTTATGACAGATCCCGAAATACACAGATTGCGAGTACGGGGTTTCCCAGGTGGTGTAGTGATAGCATTTCCATGAACACTGATTTTGCAGATGGATAATAAAAATCGATCTATAAAAAATATAAACTTGCCATTTTAAGCTAGTTTGGTTCTTAAGCAAGTGATCATGACTTTATAGATATCCCGGGATAAAGATAACGGAAGAGTCAACTTAGAAGTCGTATCGGCAAACTTGATTAAACAACCAATGGTAGTCGCTTATTTTTGCACCATTCACACTTATTGCGTCAGCGTAAAGATCTTTTTTAAATGCAGGACTAATAAAAATGTGTGGTCTTGAAGTCACACTCAGTTCGGAAGAGATCGGTTTTACGAAGTTTGCCGATGCGACTTCTTTGTTGTGTTGTACTGTAAACAGCAGTTACTCAAGCAACTTTTAAATTTAATATAAGTACTTATTTAAAAGTCTCCAACATTACTCTAAAACAAAGTACAGCCTACAGTTAAAACTAAACGATTTAAAAAAACTAAAAACTAGGTACGGGTGCGCGTGCTATTTACGACACTCAACTTATACGGAGGGAGGTTGCAGTGGTCGTTTGTTCCACCCTCTCTAACACGAGGGTCGCTTAGCGAAACAACATTTTAAATCGCCCTGTTTAAAATAAGACTTAATAAAAACCAGAATTTAATGAAAAATTTTGAGGTGCGAGACAAAATTAGATCTCGATTTTTTCAAAGGAATTAATATCAAATAAGGATAATAGTCTTATTATTAAGGTAGGTTTCAGATATAACAATAGGATAAAAGTATACATATCGTCGCTGTGCCTGCAAAATCCACCTATCTATTTTTTTTTTCAAAATCTCTCTTTGATTCTATTTTATAATACTTCTCAAGCCAACGTGCACCTGTAAAATCCGATTTCTAAAAATTTTATTGGTTAAGAAGATAGCAAAATAAATTATTAAAAAACGGATTTTACAGGTGCACGTGGCTTGAGAAATATTATAAAATAGCATCAGAGACCGATTTTCAAAAGAAAATACATAGCGGATTTTGCAACGACGGTATAATAAAATCATTGCTATTAGTAAATATCTGACCTGTATACTTATTGCTTAGCGTATTTCACAGTAATTCTCAGTTCATAGCTGAGTGAAAAATGTATTTAACTGCAGTCCGCTATCATGCTCGATTTTCTTTTGTTACCTTTGGTTAAGTCACTCGTAAATAAAATTTATTACGAAGAAATAAAATCGCTCCACGAGACAGATTTCTGTGTCGTGGTCGTGGCTGTCTGTACTCAAGACTAATGATCCCACCCACACCCAGGCTCCTGTCAGGTTGGACCGTACATTGTTTTCGATTGCACACAGCACATGTCTACTTTTATACCTAGTTTCAAGTTTACTTTCATATAACCCGACTCCCAAAACCTAAACTTTCACAGAAAACGATCACAAAAACCTTGCCAACAAGTAGGTCACAAACTTATTATGTTAAAGCATTTACCGAACGTACTATTATAAAAAAAGTTAAATACACTGCGGCAGGCTAATTTCCCTCACAATATGCACGTAACTAGTCGCCCTTCGCCTCGATCCAATATCCATCGACCAACAATAGCGCTATTATCGCTCCTTCATTCGTAAGTAATAAACTTTTCTCATTTTTTATCGCTTGCAAATAAGTAGGTACTAGGTACTGTTGCATACAACTGCGATTGATATCGATTTTTTTCTTGATTTAATCTGTTTTTTTTTTAGCTAATCTACTTATACTATATACTAATATTATAAAGAGGAAAGATTTGTATTTTTGTATGTAACGAATAAACTTAAAAATTACTGGACCGATTTCCAAAATTCTTTTGCCTTTAGAAAGCTACATTATCACTGAGTAACATAGGCTATATTTATTACTGGAATAAAACATCTTACGCGGGAGGAGACGCGAGGACACAGCTAGTAATAAGTATAAACGCGCCTGCGATTCTTTAACATAAAAATTGTAGCTTGAAGGCTGATGCAGGCTATGAGACATTTTGGTCATAAAAAAAAACATGAAAAAGCAATTTTTACAAGACCAAGTTAGCGAAAAGATTACAGATTAACATAATTTTAACAGACAACAAGAAAGTGTCCCTTTTATTATTTAGAAAACCGCGGTCTACTGGTTCGGCTTTTGGTGGCAAGCGCGACTGCTGATCGGCGAGGTCCTGGGTGCGATCCCCAGGTCGGGCAAAGTGTTATTGGGTTTTTCCGTATAGAATTCCTCGGTAGCATAACATCCCGGAGTTTGGATTATTGCCCAGTTAATGGCAATAGACTCGCCCCCTGTTACATGAGACTTAAACATAACGGCGAAGTGAGGGTGTTACTATACATCTCTGCCCAACCCTTCGGGAAATACAGGCGTGATGTTATGTTATATTAAAGTCGTGGTCAAGTGATAACATTAATATCTATAATAATATAATAAAGCTGAAGAGTTTGTTTGTTTGTTTGTTTGAACGCGCTAATCTCGGGAACTAATGGTTGGAATTGAAAAATTCTGTTTGTGTTGGATAGTCCATTAATCGAGGAAGGTTATAGGCTATATAACATCACGCTACGATCAATAGGAGCGGAGCATAAATGAAAAATGTTGCAGAAACGGGAAAAATGTCCACCCGTGCGAAGCCGGGACGGGCCGCTAGTGTAACATATTTTTCGCAGCACAACCTTAATATTTAGAAGATTAATAAAGAATTAAATCAATGCAAATGATTTAAAGGAAAATATCACATTGCCGGTGATAATGACCACTAACCACAGTATATTTCAATATGGATTAAACAAATTAATCGCTATCTTATTCGGTTGACCTGGCTAAGTCTCAAAGGTGGTTTTAATTATAGATTTAATAATCTTGCCGGAGGGTTTGCTGACCTTTCGCCAACAAACTAAGTTTCAGCCGGAGCATCAATCAAGTTAGTGCCAAACTTAGCGAAATATTGTCTTAAATGTAATTATAACGGTCTTAGCTATAAGATTTCTGTTTCTGTCTTTTCTAAAACAAACTTGTTGGACTTAATGAATAAATATTACATAACATCACGCCTGTATTCCCCGAAGGGTTGGACAGAGGTGTAAAGTAACGCCCTCAGAGTATCAATCTCCGGGCTGCTACTGAGGAATTCCACACGGAAAAACCCAATAATACTTTGCCCGACCTTGGGATCGAACCCAGGACCTCACGATCAGCAGTCGCACTTGCCACCATTAGAACAACGAGGCAGTTGAATAAATATTACTAATGTGATAATGAAACAAACCGATTGAGGCACATAGTAGGCGTTGTAAATTTACGGTATGTGACTTTTGTAGCCGTCCGGTTAAACAGGTTGTTTCAAGGATTTACGATTACAAGGCTAAGGTTTAAAAAAGTCGTCAAACGTTAGCATAGAGGTTATAATTCTTTTTACAAAATTTTAAAAAAAACTGCAAAATGATATCTCGCAAGTAAAATAATCTGCTGACTAAAAATAAGTAAAGCAACAAAAGAAGCTGATGAAGATTAATTTACAAATCGACGGTCCCTACGTATACTATCGAAACTACAAAATCTCAGTTTTTGTTTTATTATGTATGTACACCGATTACGCTGAGATTTATGATCCGATTTACGTGATTCTACTTTAGTTTGATGCGGAATAGTTGCCGTTTGGTCCCATAAAAATGTATTATTTTATAACCTTTAAAATAACAAAATTTCACACATTTTAAGCAGATAAAATAAAAACTGAGATTTTGTAGTTTCGATAGTATACGTAGGGACCGTCGAAATATGGCTATAAAATACACTCTCTATCTTAATGGAGTATTTAATGAGTACAGAGTACTGTTCCGTTCAGATTTAAAAGGTACGACACTGAACATTCTAATCACACAAGCACAGTTTTTTTAATAAATACGACTTAATAATTTTATGTTACAGAGATACTCATTTTGGACTTCATTGTTTCGTATTACATGTATATAAATATAATTTATAGAAAACAATTCAATCTAAACATTTCTTGTCATTGCGTAATACATTGTAACAACACCAAATCCCAATTATGCAGTGTTCCTATCGTTTCTGATTTCGACTGTACCGTCTCCTATTTTATTAAAGACTTAGAAAATTATCACTCACTCTTCTTACGATCTCCAGAAAATGTTCCATAATTATCAACCATTTTTACCGCAGCAGATTTCTTAATTAATTCACTAAATAATCACATCACAAATCTTGATACTCAGCCTTACGCCCAGAACGTGTTCTCGTTACGAACCACAAGTCAAACTACATAAATATTACTATGCTATTAGATAATATTAGTAGTATATTCTAGAGATATTGATCTCAAGATTGAGCGCGGCAATTTCGTATTCAATGAGGCAAGCACACGAACTTTTTGTTGAAACTTGAAACAAGTATTTGACTTCATAAAAATGGTAGTAGACTGCACGCTATCATATTTTTATAGTCATATTTTAATTTTCTGCCTTGTTGGTTTAGTAGTCACAAGCGCGACTGCTGAGCATGGGGTCCTGGGTTTGATCAGTCAGTGTTATTAGATTTTTCCATTATGAATTTCTCAGTAGCAGCCCGGAGTCTGTATTTGTGCCCGGTTAATGGCATAGGCTCGCCCCCTATTACATGGGACTTAAACGTAACTGGCGAAACGAGGGTGTACTAAAAACACCTCTGCAGAACCCTTTGGGGAATACAAGGCGTGATGTTATGTTTATATGTTATGTTATAATTTCATGATCAATGCAAAGACACGAGTGGTTAAAACCTTCATATTGAATAAAATAAATAATTTAAAAAATCAAAAACCCGACTGCAAATAAAGTTATTTAAAAGTAATGCACTAAAAAGACCGAAACAAGATTGAGAATAGCAAACAAAATTAAAATAAACTATAAACGAAGTAAACTCTACTTCGGTTTAACAGACTATAATATTATGATCTGAAAGCCTAAGTTAAATACCCGCATTAAGTTTAGTAGCAAGCGGAACCCATTAATTTTCTTTCGGTTTATAATTTGCAATTGGGTCCCGCTTGCTGTAAAGTAATTGATCTATTTATGAAAAGAATCAGGAAGGGCGATACCCATGGAGCTATGGATGTCACGTCGCAAACGATAGGTATTAATTATCTTTGATCTTATTAGTTGAAAAACATGTTTCGCGAGTAATAACATTATTAATCAACAAACAAAATAGGCATAGGATTCCTTAAAATTAAAAAATAGAATTGTACAATGGTTGATATACATCAGTAATTTTGTAATTCAATGCTTACGTGTTTTTCTATGCAGAAAACAAAGATAAAATTATACGGTGTAGACGATTCATTGTTTATGTAATAGGTATCTATGTAATTTAAACACAGTGCCTTTGCGTATAACAATAATAAATACATTTGATGTCTTATAAATACTAACTAAAGTGCTCATTGAAATGTTGTGAGGATTTAAGATTCAATTTTAGTATTGCCGTTTACATAGCCTGGTCGCCATCAATAGGTAACCTACATATCGACGGCCGGCAGTGAAAACCACGTATGTGTAAAATACTATTTTTTACAGGAGATAGAAAAAACTGTCTCCTGAAAAAAAAATGGCCGATCAAATGTTTATACAAGTTTGTCATCGTACGTCATAGATGGCTTAGAAGTATTTGAATTGAAAGTTTGTTGAACTAATACGTGTATGACGAGTTTATCAATCACTAAAGAACAAATAAAACACTTTTGAAGAAAATTGGATTTACGAGGTTTTCACTGCCGACCGACGATATACTTTACAATACCCTTAGTTGAATTGCGTATCAATTTCTGATGTCGAATCAAAGAAAATCCACGCCTTTTTCATGCCACTTCATCACAGCACGCATAATAATTATGTATTGTTCAGTAAGTTTTATCTTCACAGCAAGTTTTTTAATCTGTTACAGTAATTAGAAGAAACGTCGAACGAAAACGACCGATCAGTCTAATTGCGTCTCTAAAACCTAAAAATAGCTCGGTAGCGAAATCCTGATCTTTCCTTTGTAATATTAATTTAGTATTATCAGTACAACACTTTTACATTTTTATTAAGAAAATGTTTTAAATAATATATTGAGGGGCTCGTGGCTAATTACCAACAGCGCGGATCATACGATTTGCGAGGTTAAGCTACGCTTACCGCGGTCAATCCTTGAATGAGTAACCGTTCGTTACACATCGAGACCCCTCCGTGCCTCGGAGAACATATTAAACAGTCGGTCCCGGGTGTCATACGAATACCTATGACAGCCGTTACGGAAAGTCGGAAGCCCGAAAGTTTGGCAACTGGTCTAACCTTAGGGTATCGGCATTACCCAGTAACTGGGTTGCGGAGGTCTGCTGGCAGTCGCTCCGTGTAAAATACTGATATTCAGCCGCTTCTGGTTAGACTGGAAACTGACACCAACATTGTTGGGAAAGGCTAGGTTCTACCTGAACGAACGAATGTTTTAAATAAACTATTCTAATCCTACTTTTAACAAAGCTCTGCAGTTAACTCAAAACTTTTTCGTTCCCCATATTATTAACCCTTTCTAAGGCAGTGGCAATATTGCCATCAACTTTTTTGGCAGATGTCGCGTAAGGCTCCTTGTTATGTTTTTATTTTCAAACCTAGCTGTATGCAATTTTTTTTACATTTATTTTAATAAAATATAAAAAATTACCTTAAAAAATAATTACAGATTTTCATTTATTAGGTATTTAAAAAAACAAATTGTTTATTTACTTTTCCTAAAATCTTGTGCCTTTTAAAGGGTTAGATAATTTTTAACTCCGTAACATTAAGGTTAATTAACATAAATAGTCTTATTATCGCTTACTTCAGTTAGTCGCGCCCTTATCTCGACAGAATGCAGTAAGCAAACACTTAAATACGTGTATGTATGTAGTGAGTTCAAAGCAGTTAACTTTAGTAGCACCACACTTCACTAACTTAGGGAGACGCTAGGAATTCCATAAAATTAATCCGCGCCATGTCACCGAGAACGAGAGTATTTGGAATCGTAAAATGAATTTCCGAAATATTTTAGCGCAGCGATTCGCCTTCTGTGTTCGGAACTTCGTATTATTTACAGTGTTGTTCATGTTTAGATTTTTGTGTTGTTATAAAATCCACGAACAAACCGAAAACAGAGTCAAAATTTTAATTTGTCACAATGAATTTATTGCACACACCACAAGATAAAGATAAGATAAAAAACATTGCCCCACACTAGGATTTATCCTGTATCGTGGGTGCGTTTACAGACACAAATCTTCACACGCACAAACATCCAGACCCGGAACAACTATCTGTAGGCCGTACAAATATTCGTTCCGTACGGGAATCTAACCCACGACCCGTAGTGTAGATGCCGATCGCTTAGCCAAGGCACCAAACGTGTCGTCAAACAGGTGCATTAACGATCACATGAGAATGCCTCAATCATAATATCACGTCCTACTAACATAGTAATAAATAAACCTCTTGAACATCGAGTAATGCACGTTTTTAATAACCGATCTATCGACGATTTGCCCTACTGGACTGGAGAGTTAGAATTTTTACAAATGTCGTTATAAATAATGTAATTTAACTTTAGTAGGCCATATACACCGATAGATAGATTATTGGAAACGGTCGTTAATTAATCTATCTTCTTTATCTTTACATAGTATAAAACAATGTCGCTCCCGCTGTCTGTCTGTCCTTATGTATGATCAGATCTTTAAATCTACGCATCGGATTTTGATGCGGTTTTTTTAAATAGATAAGAGTGATTCAAGGGGAAGGTTTATATGCCCCACATTAGTATCTACATTGCACCCATGCGAAGCCGGGGTGGGTCGTAATAATATATAAAAATCAATTGCCTTGCGTTAATCTCATATAAACTCGAAAATGGCTCGACCGATTTGAATTTTTTTCTTGTTTTGTTCGGCTCAATCGGTGGCTTAGGAAAAAAGAAAATTAAGATTTTTTAAAAAAAAAATTATGTTACGAAGTTAACCGGGCAGCTCGTATAGAATAGGGCTGGAAGCCGACCCCAAGATAGTAGAGAAAAGGCTAGACATATAATATAATTAAAAAGGACACGTTCCAATCGTTATTACTGTCTTCGATCACGAAAAATCGTTGTCAACCCATTTATCCTTACCAGTCTAGTTCTAGTAAGCGTGGTCACCCTAGTTATCGTATATTATAGGTCAGCGGGAAGGCGGAAACGAGCCGGTATGACATTACCGAGATTGAATGACTACGGGAGACTACAACATTTTTGTGAAAGCCATACATCCTCACGAAACGCTTTGAGACAGAAAAGAGTAAGCTTGTTTTTGTTTTTTGTTCTGCTTTGAAAGTCCACATAAGTTTTAAGGTGCCCTTTGGATAGGATGAGCGTTCATTATACATTTAATATTCGGTGGAACCTTTTTCTGAGAGTTGGGGATCGCAGAGATAAGTACTATTTGAAGAATCATGCGTTAAGAACTTCTCAACTTTTCATTGAAGGAGATAAAAGTCTATACTTTATGAACAGAATCATAAGCAATACTTCTTCTTTTCTTCTGGTTAGTGACTAACCTGGTGTCAGAGTTTATGCCGCCCATGGGCCTCTGAGTTAGCTTCACATGCCGTCGAGAAATATCTCTCAGGCATGCCGGTTTCCTCACGATGTTTTCCTTCACCGTTTTTAAGCAAGTGATAATTATACAATACTAGCGACCCGCCCCGGCTTTGCACAGGTGCAATGTAGATACTAATGTGGGACATATAAACCTTCGTCTTGAATCACACTATCAATTAAAAAAACCGCATCAAAATCCGTTGCGTAGTTTTAAAGATCTAAGCATACATAGGGACAGACAGACAGTGGGAGCGACTTTGTTTTATACTATGTAAAGCACATGAATCCGAAAAGTCAGAGGTGCGTGAAATATGCATTCAAAGTTTCAACACGCAGTCACAGAATAAATTATTCTGTGTCGAAGCCCAGGAGCGTCGCTTTGACCACGTGCATCCTCCCGTATGGCCAATATTAGCATACCGCATAAAAGCAGATTTCTTATCAGTTGTAAGCCTATTCGTGTTTGAACAGCCAAGTTTCCTGTTTATCATGATATTTTATGCAGTAAGATAAAAATATCAAGGAAATAATAAATACAGTGGTAACATTGATACGCCTAATGTAAAGTACGCAGTCCGACTCGGTAATAAGATTATATAGAAGGAGAGATAAGAGGTTTATAGAGAGAAATCTGATTAACAACTAAGTATAAATTCAATCGATATAAGTACATTGGAATTATGTCTGTTAAGCAATAATAGCCTAGCGGTTAAACGCTTGCCTTCCATACAGGAGGGTCTGAGTTCAATCCCGGCCCGTACCTCTGAGTTTTCGAATTCATGTGCGGATTAGAATATATTATCACTTACGTTAAAGCTGATGAAAAATTATCGTGAGGAAACCTGCACACCTGAGAGGGCTCTATAAAGTTCTCGGTGCTGTGTGTAGTCTGGCTATCTGCACCAGGCCAACGTGGTGGACTAAGGCATAGACCCTCCTTATTCTAAGACGAGGTCCGTGCCCAGCAGTGGGACAGTAATGAGCTAGTTATGTTATGTTAGTACTATTGCAAACAAAATCGGCACCAAATTGGTTTAAAATTTAGTGTTTATTGAATTATATAACAAAATGGTTTTTTTTTGTAATAATATCCTGTCTCGCTCTAGGTTTGCTTCTGTATCAATTGTGTATGTTTATCTTGATTAAAGAGAACGCATCGTTATTCGTTTTTTTTTAATATTGGAATTGGATTTATTTCGAAATTATTTACGAAAGCAACCTTAACTGATCATTATATTCTCACAATCTGACATACGATTAAGTCCATCTTCAAACCTTGATCTCATTTATTTACTACGCTGATACGAGTAACGAAATTGGGTCAATGAATAAAAATATCAGTAGCGAACACCAGTTTTTTTTACCAGAATACATATTCTTAATTCCCTACTAAAAACGTGTAATAACATAATAAAAATAATCAAGAAATATAGTTACTAAACTCCAAATCTATTTTTCGACAATTTAAACAGTTTTGATGATGATTTATTAAGAATATTGCGTGCGACTGTACGAACGTAGTAAATACTAGAAAATAAGTTACGACCAATAAAAATGTATCGCTATAGGTATGTATACGTAGGCCGGAGTGGAGGCGAAATATTAAATACCTGATGTACAAACCTAACGAAAACAATATCACGGTAAAAATATTCTGGATCCTACAAAAAATAAAACGTCGCAATTCCGCCTCATCATCATTTTCAACAAGCTTAGTGTTTAGGTCTTTATTGGATAGATGGATAATCCGTTGGTAGTCACCCGCTGCTTGGACAATTACGTTAGTGCCCACAAAATCTGAGACCCTTATCAACAATCCGTCGAAAACCAGTCGTTAGCTGTCATACCTCACGCAAAATGACAACTGGACGCTCCTGGATGTGGTAATCTCACAACATCGATTATCAGCCAGTTCGGCTTTTCCATTTACAACCCATTGGTAGTCACCCGCTGTACAATCAGGTTAGTGATCACAGAATCTGGGATCCTAATCAACAATCAGTTGAAAACCAGTCATTAGCTGTTCCTATGCAAAATAATAACTTGACGCTCCTAGATGTGTTATTCTCACAACTTATCGTTTATCAGTCAGTTCGACTTTTCCAGTAACTGCACTTCTTCCTCCTAGCTTTTTCCCAACTATGGTGAGGTCAGCTTCGAGTCTAATCAGATGCGGCTGAATACCAGTACTTTACACGGAGCGACTGCCATCAGACCTCCGCAACCCAGTTACTGGGCAATGCCAGTATCCTAAGGTTAGACTGGTGGTCAGACTTTCGAGTTATAAACTTTAATGTGACACCTACTCGTAATTAAACTACAGAGGTTACAATTACATGTTTTGGTTTCAATTATCATGCGATTAATGCAAAATTAGCAAAACTGAGTAGCATCAGCTAAATACCATTTTACTGCCGTTCATATGTACATATACGCAAGTAAATACTGCGTGGCCACGCTTTTGCAGTAATTAATGTTTGTATACGTCACGGTTAGCGCAGTGGCTGAGCGGTTGGCTGCTGCGCAACGGGTCGTGGGTTCGATTCCCGCAAAAAGTATTTGTATGGCCTACATATAATTGTTCCGGGTATGTGTGTCTGTGCATGTGATGTCTGTGCCTGTAAAAGCACCCACGATATAAGAGTAAAAGGCAATTTAAAAAAAACATTTTTACAAACGTCAAGAAACTAAATGTTGTGTAGTGCTACTTTGGAAAACTTGAGACTAACTCAAAACATTTAATAACTTTAACCTTCAATGCAAGAACCACGACTAAAAACTTGTCATAAAATCATTTGTAATCTGATGAATATTTTATCAATACTAACTGAACAAGTAAACGGGACAGAGTCGCTATTCTTCAAATAACCCTATAAAACCAAGTGCACACTTCATCAAAAACAAAACTAAAGAATATGTAAACCACTGGTATACAAAACGAGAATAAACTTTATAAACAGGGAAAAGAATCGCGAAACTTGACATTTAAGATGACATGACGACATTAAGCCCAGAGACTACGGGCTAGAGTCGCGGGACGTAAAAATATTGAAAGAGTATTAAAAGTCTCTGACCTACTTGAGTAAAACCTTTAATGATTTATTTCGCTACTCTGTTTTGGCTGGCTTTCATCCCTGTTACAACAGCTTGCAACAAGTGGTAGTGGTACTAAGTATAAAAACGGTTGTCGAGAAAATCTCAGGACGTCCGTCATCTTTATTTTATAAAAGCACAAACTTAAGATTGTTTTAAAATATTACCCTTTTGTATTTGTGACTTTAGAAAAGTTGTAAATATATGAAAGTGGGGATTCGATCCCCGTAATACGAGACGTGATGTCACTTAAATTCTGTCCCCTAAAAAAGGTTTCCAGGATGGTTTTAATGCTACCAATAAGCAATAATAACCTGATTTATTCTAAGAGACTGACTGCCTTGTTGGTCTAGTGGTCGCAAGCGCAACTGCCGAGCTTCGATCCCCAGGTCAGGCAAAGTGTTATTGGGTTTTTCCATTAGAAATTTCTCAGTAGCAGCCTGGAGTGTGGATTTGTGCCCGGTTAATGGCAATAGGCTCGCCCCCTATTACATGGCACTTAAACATTATTGGCGAAACGAGGGTGTTTTAAAACACCTCTGCCGAACCCTTCGGAGAATGTAAGGCGTGATATTATGTTATTCTAAGAGAGTACTCTTTCCATAAAATCAAATATTCTATTCGTTAGTGTTAATTGAGAAACTAGGAATATGAATTTTGATGTGTTCTTTCATATTGTCGTTGCTTGCAGTCTTTCGTAAAGATATAAACAGCTGTATAGAAAACAAACATGGCGTCGAGGACACAGTGAAGTGGAAGAACAAAATTAGAAAGGAGGACCCCGCTTAATCCTCTTAGAGTCTGACCCAAACGCTAATAGGATGTTGAGGAGCGTGTGTAGTACACAGTGAAGCAATTGGAATATTCAACATATCTTTACTCTTAAAGAATGTATGTACGCAATTACTTTGACCTAAGGCCGCAAGGGTCTCATAGGGTCTTATGATGTGAATCTCAAATGCCACAAGCGATGTCACCACATGTTACAAGATTTATCAAAGCGAGTTGGTTTTTGCAATTTTCTGCACGTACTCTTTTGGTCACTATTGCCACTTCAGCCAGCCAAAAAAGAAAGGACACCCACATGGTGAAGCTACGAACATTAACTTTTTCAGAAAAGCGATAGAAGAAAGCGAAGGAATTATTTTTGTTAACGGAGTTTGTTAACGGGGATCGGCAGCAGCATACTTTAGTTCGCTCACAAGGCGGTTAACCAACTGTGGTGATTGTCCAGCATGGATTGTAGCGATTTATAGAAGATTCATGGTCAACAGTGGACGAATACAAGCTGATGTTATAGATAGAATGTTGTGGAAACGTCACACATATTTAGATCAACATAAAACACGTCAACTGGCACAGTGTGAGTAAATGTTTATCTAACGTTCCGGCCACATGCATACGTATATTCATAACTCACGTCGAGTCGTTTCATTGATAACGTCACCGGGTCCATATCATTTGATTTATTGCTAGTTAACTAGTTGATCTTTGCATTCTTTGATTGCATTATCCAACTTAAATAATTAAGCTATGATTCTATCACACTTGTGGAATCGTATTCGTTTCACGAAAAATGTTGATGCGTTTTATTATCAAATTTTTGTACGTTTCCTAATAATTTATGCATTGTTATTGGATCTGGGTTTTACTGGGTAGTCGTTTGTGTGTTAGTAACATTTTAATTTATAGTTGTTTATTCAATATTTACTGTTTATCGCTCTCGTAGTTTTTCTAGACAGGATAAGTCATGCATTTCATTGTGTTAATAAGAATAATTCATTATACTACGTATTTATCGCCATCTGCAGTTTTCCTGGAAGGGTTCTACAGTACACATCTACGCGTATTAACATGGTCGCGGTTGTTCCGAATAGGTATAGAAATTTGAATAATATAATAAATGAAAATGTTGTCGGGTTACAGCGCAACCATTAAATAGTGCTTCACGCTTTTTATGTAAAAGAAACACGCACACACACTCTGATTTATGTATTTACAAAGTAAAAAGATGTGATTGCAATCCAAAATCCCCTGCTGAATGACTTGAAGGTTTCAAGTTAAAACGATTCTGTGTAAAACCTAATGTTAACAATTTATAAGCACTAGGTTATGTAAACTGTCAGATCAAATATACATTGTTAATGTCCCTCCTCGTGTTTAGATAAAATTCAGATCTTCCAGCTCCACTGCATAATTAAGACTCCTTCAGCACTTTATGTGTTTCTCAAACACGACGTGTTGTGTTTTTTATATGTTTCTGCATAAGAGCAATCTGTGGCGTAAGTCCACTCACATCATGCAAACCACTGTTTAAAAAACTCAAAGTGTTATCTTTGACATGTCTGTATATTTTCCAAGCCGGTTGTTTTGTAAGAGAGCATGGTTCATTCTTCAAGATATTTAATAAAATATTGAATTCTAGAATAAAAAACAGAGATCCATCAAGATTAATAATTCCTAGCCGCAATACTTCTCTCTGCCATAAAAACTGTTATATTATGACTATAAAAATTTATAACAAACTCCCCAAAGTTATAAGAGAATTACCTATGCGGCAAATTAAGATAAGACTATATAGGTGGCTTGTAGACAAGTGTTTTTATAATATGAAAGATTTCTTTGGGTCAAGTATTTAATTTAATTGTCATTATAATATCTGATTCTGTGAACATTTCAATTTTAATTCTTAAATAATTAGTAAATGTGATGTTTTTAAATTTTAATTGTAAGATTTTGCATGTTGGGCATATTGTTCTGTCTTTCCCCTCGAAATATGTGAAACTAAACTAAATTACCTATGTATACCAACTGATTGTAATGCACCATACTTCAAGCAAATAAATTTTCATTTCATTTTCATTTCAAGATTGCAGCAACAATACATTTTGTAGACGCCTCCAACTAGATATACTGAACTTCAATAGAAGAGTGAAGGTCCCTCTTTGGGAAAGTCATGACTACTCACACTACTGAGTAAGATGTTGGACACAATTCAGTACTAAGCTGTTGATTAATATGAGAATAAAAGGCTATCGAACAACAACCTAAACTTCACAATTAGTGAGTCTATCGATAGCTCATTCCGCTTTCATTTTCCTTAACGAACATACTTATTAGCTATTATTTTGACCGGCTAATCTTTTTACCACGGCGTAAGCTATTCTCGTATAGCTCCTGCCGACATGAGATGAAGAAGCTACTATTCAGACTTCTTTCTTAAAAATCATTTCAATAATGCTTGTAAAGCCTAAAAGCTATAAGTGAAATACAAGACCGAATTACATTCATAACACGAGACTTTTTCCCATAGAGGTATGGCAGAAACTATAGCACTTCACGTGCTGAGATACTTCCGTATAACTTTTGCTAATTTTGCTTAAAAATTCCCATAACACAACAATATTTAAGCTGACAATAACAAAGCTGTACTCGTGTCGAGTTCTTGACATTCCTTTACCATAAAGGAAAGTATACGCGATACGTGTATGTGTGTGATATCTCGAACAAAAGCCACTTAGCCATCAAGTGATGCTTCCACCACCCACGCGGCACATCAACCTGCGAAGGTCAGGCACTGCATTGTTGAAAGCCTGTATAACACAGATCTACACCTACATTTTATGGAACAAGATCAGTTCCTCCTAATTGAAATGTCACTCACATTATTCATTGATTTTCATCTGAACATTATACTTAAATTATTTGAAATTCTACCAATCGGTTCTCTTTTAAGTTACTGCGATCATTTACACATAGTTTTTTTTTGTAAAATGTTGGTTACAATCTATCGAAAAGTTTCGTGATCCATAACATTTATTGCATACATTTCTCTGAATTATCGTTCGTAGAAATCACTTCGTCACTTAGTTTAGGGAGCGGATTCTGAACATAGGTACTGTATTAGTTACTTGTTTTTGGAGATTTTAGTATTGTAGAAGTGTCGCTGACGAAAGCATGACCTTAGAAACTAAATAAAACTTTATTTACTCAAAGAAGTCTTTACTTACGTGCGGAGCCGAATCGATGTATCACGAATGTACTAAATGATTAACTGGCGTGAGACTGATATCACAAGGTGGAGATGCTAACATTTTGTAGACGTAGCCATACGTTTTCGCGACAAAACGCTAATTCGAGATGAAACGAGTCGTTTCCTTACGAGTGTAAATAAGACAACGCAGAAAGCTAATGTTGTCGTTTTGTTACATTATGCAAAACGGAAGCAGACATTTTGTAGCTATTAAAGATGTGTTTAAAAAAGTCTTTTCTTTTTAAAGTAATTATAGTACTGTTTTTGTCTTTCTACAAACGAGCGCTCCGGTATCTCGTTTAGAATACAGCGTTTTTTTCAAACACGATCTTCCCGCAACGGGCAATGATAGCAAGAAAGTAAGTAGACCACAAGCAGAACGCAATCTGAACGGCTCGCAAGCAGCTTGCATGAACGAAGTTCGTGTGCCTCGCTAAAAGTCTTCACACACAGAGAACGGAGGCGGCGGAGAGGCGAAGGCGGTTTTTTTGTATCATTGGAATTAGAAAGATTACACACCCGATCGGGAGCGGTGGTTAAGCCTGTCTGATACGACGACTATACCGCATGCGCTCCGCCATCGCTTTGTGTGTGGAGACTTTAAATACTGCGTTGGATTTACAATATTCTTACTTCTAACTTGTCTTATTCAGACTCTTAGCTTGTATTTTTGACTAGCCTTTTCTCAACTATGTTAGGGTCAGCTTCCAGTCTAACCAGATGCGGCTGAATACCAGAATTTCACACAGATCGACTACCTGACCTCCGCAACCCAGTTATTGAGCAATGCCGATATCCTATGGTTAGACTGGTTGTCAATCTTTCGGGCTTCTGACTACCCGTAACGACTGTCATACATATTCTTATGACACCCGGGACCGACGGTATCATCGTCTCTTATAATGGTGCAATTAACGTTTTTCAAGTAATAAACGGTAATATTGGACGTGCGAATAAATGCGTAGTGAACCGATGTCACGGCTTTAACAGTTTCGCACTACACGTTAGTTTTAAGACGTTGTTAAAACTAAAGTGCCTGTATTTCTTGGAGCCTAAAATTATACTAGTTTAGACGGCTAGAACCGTTATCTCTCTTGTTAGCCTTTTAAATATAATTTATGTAACCAAATTGTCACTTTGCCAACACCTTTAAGTGCTCTAGTCGCTGAAATCTAGCTCTACCCATAGATTTTGGGTAAGTGTGTAGTGTGATCCTAAGTTTATTACTCTTGCTATGATAAAACGCAACGCATCTGAAGGTTCGCTTAACAGGTACTTTAGCTGAACAGATTTTAATGCTTGCATGAAACGTAAACGTAGTCACGTATACGCACATGTCGCGACACTTTACACTCGACACTCGATGTCGACACTGAGTGTTGTAGTAAGTATGTCATGCAGACATAAAACTCGCTAAAGTTAAGACGATGGTGATACTAATGTCAGTGTCGCCGTGTATATTTTTTACATTTAGAGCAAATCTAATACAAAATATTTAATATTAAGCGCTGTGATTAGACTCGAAGTCTCGAACAAGCCATTTCAACTGTGATTTTTTTGCATGAAACCGTAACCAAAGGAATAAATAAAAACAGTTTATTTTCTTAACATAATTTCTTCTCATCACATTATTCTTTGTTTGGTTCAAAAAGAAATGTAGAACATCAAGCTAATTCATTATTATTAAGACGGTGATACGCCAATATAAATTGAAAAACCCGAAACGAACTTGTATAATATTATCTAGAATTTGTAACAATGACATACTTCCTCAATGCTAATTAACAAAATATATTACAGTAATCAGGCCTAAGAATTATTAAAAACCCACATAGCCAGGCGTATTTATATCAACCCGCAAACGTGACCTACTATTGAACACGAAAAATGTTCAGCAATGAAGCAGATTCTGTTGCGAACGAACTAAGCTTCACTAAAAATATTACTATCTTTTATTAACAGGCAAAACAAGAAAGAGACGGAACATTTTTAGAGCTGTCAAACATCACCATGTTTTTAGACGACAAATGCTGAGGTGTTGTCTAAATGTAT
The DNA here is from genome assembly GCA_910594945.2 of Amphipyra berbera. Classification (NCBI taxonomy): domain Eukaryota; kingdom Metazoa; phylum Arthropoda; class Insecta; order Lepidoptera; family Noctuidae; genus Amphipyra; species Amphipyra berbera. The sequence continues at coordinate 5,390,765 of OU343144.1, read as the reverse complement.
GAAAATTTTAGTTCAACCTAATTTGACAGCTCTAATATTCTTCCATCTCTTTCTTGTTTTATCTGCAAGTAAAGGATAGCAATATTTTTTTAGATAAGTTTAGTCGGTGCTTAACAGAATCGGAGTCAATTTCCTTATTTATGCTTTGTTAGTAGCACAAAGGCGAATGGATGTCCACCGTTTTCACATACCCATTTTCCTAGCAAAGCAAAAAGAGGAAATGTGGGACAACCTGTTGCCCGATATTGAAAGACAAAGTAGTTAAATTGTGCCTCAAAGAGACGCGAACGTAACATTATTATTTTGCAACGTAGTGCAATTTAGGGCGACGTTTCAGGCGACGTTTCAGGCCACCGAGCAATTTTAGCCCCATGAGTACGTACGTAAATGACATAGTGTAGAAATATAATATTTTGCATAGCAAAGGAAACATGCTCTTCGTACAAAACCTTTGTAGGTATATATTGCACGATGGGCTATTGTTAACATGCCACACGTGTGTTGTACAAGCGTATACGTCACTAATTGGAGTCTATAGAGAACATTTCAAGATAGTAATAGACATAAAATGATAAAACTGACTTTAAAGCACCTTAGAAAGTAATGGTAGCTTTATATTAAAATGAAGTTTGCTCTATCGTAGTTTTTATGTGAAAACTTTTACGGAATTTGCACTTTGCAGTCTTGAGTTTGTTTGTGCCAATTTTAGGGTCAAGCCACATCTGAAGGAAGATACGTCGCCGGTCCTGGGTTGCGTAATTTACTCGAGGAATTTTAGTAACGCATCTTCGGTCAAATGTGTACGGTGTGAGATGTTTATATGGAATTATGAATACCGGCGGAAGATCGGCGACGTCTCTTCCTTCAGATGTGGCTTGGCCCTTTATGAATAACTTGAAAATATTCTAAGAAATAGACAATAACGAAAATCACAATTACAGTACTGATACATGACTAGATTGGGCATTCAATCAAGCATTTTGAATTGCCCATGGAAAGATCAGCGAAGCCTTTGTAGAGACCCGTCGATGCCCTCATTTCGATAACCACAGTTCAATTTTTGTCTATTTGTCACAATAACCTATTTTTTTGTAGACTGCACGATTACTTTCTGGTTTTTGCCAACTTTCCAATTTAGATTCGAATCACCTTTTTCACTTTTTCGTGTCAACATCGCATTTCCTCTAACCAAGCCTACCTTCGTTCCTTTCATCAAAATAAACGTTCTAATTTCGATGCAGTTGTACAAATACTGTTTGTCGAAAGACCCCCATAGTAATTGTGTTTCTAGTATGTCGGTGTAACCTTTGTGAAATAATTTCTGTAATTAAATTGCAACGGATCGCTGTATGGTATGACCCTCTTCAGTAATTAAAGGTTGCTTTTGGGGTTATATCACAGACCTCGAGGAGACCAGAAGTGTGTCATATTACCGGGATACTTAGAATGTATGGGAAATTGTTAAGCGATTTGCGACGCAAAATGCGAAGAATATAATAAAAAATTCTGCAGTTTATTATTTTGTAATAGGTATGAGTTTTAAGTATGTAAAAGCAAAGACAAGTACAGTTGAGTCCGCTTATAACGACAACAAAGGGACGGCGATATTTGGCCGTAGAAGGACGTCGTTATAAGCGTCAGTAAATACCAGATAAGAAAACCTAACTATAGGCGGTTCTTGAGTCGCTATAAGCGGCTGGTCTTTATAAGTGATGTCGTAATAAACGAATTCCACTGTACAAGTACATATTTCCCGTGTAAGCTGATCTCGCATTGTATAGGCTTTCCGCACAACGAGAGGCCAACTTATACTGAAGATGTATCACTTAGGCTCGATTTTACCAACGTCGAATAACTTTAATCGAGGAATAAATTTGACGTTTTGACAGCTTTCGTATAGAAATTCTGTCAACACGTCTGTCTTAATCCTTGGATAAACGCTATCCGACGTTGGTAAAATCGAGCCTTAATATATTAACGTGTGTTCACCTAGTAATGGTCCAAAACCATACTTGCTAGATACGGATAAGCAAATCTTCTCGTCAAGGTCAATAACGTCGCATTTAGCACAGTATTGAGAATTAACCTTAAACTGCATATAGCGATGATTCGGTCGTGAATCGTGATTTTATCTTGAGAGATAATTTTTGTGCACTTCTGTTTGGTTGAATCGTTTTTGGCAAGACAACGAATCGACTTTCATATGTAGTTGATGCATAACGTGTATTATGCTACAATTAACTTATGAATCACGGCTTTTTCCTAAAAGCTTGTTTTATCATATGTTATTGTCATATGAATACCTATGACAGTCTTTACGGGTAGTCAGAAGCCCGAAAGTCTGACGACCGGTCTATCCTTAGGATATCGGCATTGCCCAGTATTTGGGTTGCGGAGATTTGATGGCAGTCGCTCTGAAAGTACTGGTATTCAACCGCATCTGTTAGACTGGAAGCTAACATAGTTGGTAAAAGGCTAGGCAGAACGATATTATTGTCGGGCGTTCCTATATTCCCATGATTCGGTCAAACGGAATAAAGCTTATCTGAGTGGAAATATATCCGCAATGATAGTGGTTAAACACATCCAGTCAGTCCTGTACTTTTAAAGCCACAGGCTACCCAAATTGCCTTGTGTTAATGTTATACCATTATCTAGCTATCAATCTTTAAAACTATGCATCTTATCTTCTACTAAACGGATTCCATTCTAATCAGGAACATCCTAAAGGACGCAATGTTCCTCTTTATCAGTTTAACTGGCATTATGATACATTCTTATCTTGTTTTGCGGTAATGATTCACAAAAGCTAATATTCCGCTCTCCTTATAATGTAATTTAACAAAGAAAACAAAGCTTCTTGTTAAGGCTTGATTCTTTCAAATGTAACAAGCTGCAGACCTTACATGCGCAGCGTGACATAATTTTTTCATCGCATTATCTCGTGCCGTTACGAGATAATGGTACGACTGATATAGAGAAAATGCGACGACAAAATTATATTGTGCTGTGCATGGTAGGCAGACCTGCTGAACACACACTATGAAAACAACCGTCGCTAATTCTATTGACACCCAATCAATTTTTAGTTATATCTTAGGTACTTACGTCCTTGTCTATGTCCCGGCATCACGATAGCGCCCCTCTGGTCCTGTCGCAGGAGGCTCTCGCCCTCCGCCCCACCCTGGTGTGACATCTCCATGGCTCACAGGTACTCCACTAATATCATAAAACTGATACTGGCATCTGTGTTCTTAGTCGACGCGATGGACGACGGCGTCTGCAGACAAAATTAGATTGTTGAAGAATTGGATCTCAAGTGTCTTGTTTGCATTAAATTGTGCACGTGCGTTTTATGAAATTTAATCACTAGTACGATGTAGTATGGATGAGATTTTCAACACAGATACTTGTTCACTACGTACTAACTCTCGAAAGATACCGATCAATCTTAGTATAACGATGCCATATTATCCTGTAGAGTTATAGTAGGACACAACGAAGAAGTCCCATCGGCAAACTTCGTAAAACCGATCACATCCGAACCGAGTGCGACTGACCTCGAATGTTCATTAGTACTGCAGTAAACAATGATCTTTACGATAAAGCAATAAGTTTGAGTGACGCGAAAATGAGCAACTACCATTGGTTGTTTGATGAAGTTTGTCGATGCGGCTTCTTAGTTGTGTCGTACTATAATAGCAGTCGACATGAACAACGCAAAAGTATTGCTAAAAAGAGTACGAGTGGTTTTCTGATTTTTATAATGCATGAGTAAATATTGAAACTTCAAGTCAAGCTTGCTAATAAAAGTTCGAAATGTGTGAACCAAACTCAGTGTTGCAAGTAACAAAATAATTGAAGGAGTAAATTGCTTACATCATTCCTAACACCTAATTATTTCTGAAACTGATTTGTTTCTTAGAATTGTGGTCGGTAAGGACAATCTTCCTTGCAATTATTCGAACATAAATTATTTAATAGTAAAATTCTTCGTCAGCATTGAAATAGGAGCTCTATCGTCTTTTTCATACAAGAACTCGGTTACTAAATAAAGACAATCTACATAGTAACCAAGTTTTTACAAGTATTATGCAAGATAATCTTATCTACCCACGGTTTTATCGGTTTGTTTATAAATTATAAAATGACATCGATAAAATATAGTAGCACAGAATTTCGAAATAGCTACCTAATGGAATATGAAAGTAGTCTGATCGTAAGTAGGGCTTAGACACATTTTCTTTCTGCTATCATAAATGAATGATAATCTCCAGTCCCGTGACTTTTCGATTATCAATAGTTTTCTATGCGTTAACGAATAACAATCCTAGATGCATTATTATTTTAGCTTTATCTATACTAATATTATACAGAGATTTGTATTTTTGTATGTAACGAATAAACTTAAAAACTACTGGAACGATTTCAAAAAATCTTTTGCCGTTTGAAAGCTACATTATCACTGAGTAACATGGCTATATTTATTACTGGAATAAAACTTCTTACGCGGGCGGAGCCGTGAGGACACAGCTAGTTAATTATAAATTTTGAAGCTGATATCTATTATGCATGACATTTTTCCTTCACCGTTAACGTAAGTGATAATTCTGATTCGCACATGAATTCGAAAAGTCAGAGGTACGGGCCGGAGTCGAACTCAGGCTCTCCTGCATGGAAAGCAAGCGTTTAACAACCTGAGAGCTCCATAAAGTTCTCGATGTTGTGTGTAGTCTGCCAACCCGCACCAGGCCAGCGTGGTGGACTAAGGACTAAAGTCTCAGTCTGAGAAGAGGCCCGTGCCAAGCAGTAGGACAGTAATGGGCTAGGTATGTACATATTATGAAAACAAAAAACAATCTCGTCATCATTGAAATTTTATTACAAAACATCTTTTAGGTATGTGTAACAAACGAATACATACAGAAATGCAATAAAAGTTCTGCCTCAGTATTACTACCTTATACAATTGTAGAACATTTACTTATCAGCAAAATTGAATAGGAGCCACAAAACAGATATATGGTACAGAAGTCAATCACGTGTATGTACTTCACTTTTCATACCTACGCTCGGCGGTCGCTCATCTATATATCTATCTCACGCAAGCGCATGGCACTCGCGCTCGCACTCACTCGCACTCTAGTCCCAAACAATCCGAGATATCGTGTCCGTGAGCAGTGTCTATGTGTGCGTTGCTCGAGCGCACTTGTATGTAGAATGACTTCTGTACCTATCTGTTTTGTGATATAGCTCATGTTATGTAGTGTTGATTGAATTATCTACAATTGGCCGTTAACCCAGAGCCGTTTAGGTATGCTGTTGACACATTTTGTTGCGTACGGCATACTTTGACATTATAAAGCCTCGTTTATGTAGAGGCGGTGCTTAGCGCGGACATGATGCGAGGCATAAAGTGGACAATTCAAAAATTTGCGCCTATACAAGGTTAGTCGGAAAGGGGGTACTAAGCCGAAAGGGTGTTCAAATAACCATAATAAGGGATAACTTTTGTTATACAACTTTCCCCAAAACTCGATAGTTTTAGAGAAATAGCTTATCAAAGATTTCGTAAAAAATATGCTAAAATCTGTGTCCATAGCTATGATCAGCTGTGTTGGCAATTTAGGTCATATTTGGGGTCACGGATTAGAAACTTAATATTATGAATTCATAACTAAAGCAGGTAAGATATTTTTTGAAAAATGTAAAATAAAAATCTTTTTGCATGCCGATAAAAATTACCGAATTTTGAAATTTTAACGCTTGCCTTAAAATAGTCATCAGTGATACCTACTTTAAGTGGCCCGCGGCTTAGTACCTACCCCCTTTCCGACAACCTTGTATATTAAAGGGTTTATCGAGACACGTTTTTCCACGCGTATTTTTTGACATGTAGTTGTATGTATACGCAGCGGCAAACGCGATAGAGAGAGCACCGGCAAATACGATTCCATAAACGAGGCCTAAGGCCCATTTGCGCAACATTGAATTTATTTAGTTTATTTGTAAATTATGTATGGCCCACCAGCTGTGACTGCCAGGATAGGAATTAATTTGGTTGGTTAGCCCTGGGTTAAACGATTTTGCGCAAATCGGTCTATTTTAGGCTTGTATTAATAAAAGCTCTGATTTAAGAGCTGCCTTCTGAGCGTCTGTTTGATTTGATAAATAAAAGAATCGTTGCGAAATGTATGAAATTCCGATGATGTTTATATTTTGGGAGTGCCACTTGGGATGTTGCTCTCAAGTTGCCATGCTGAAAGCAAAGTTATGTGTAGCGAATGAAACTTGCAGATTGATAACTGATAACTTGATCCTCACTGGATCTTCACTGGATCCTCACTGTTTGATTGACACCAAAGAATTCAATTGATTGTTCAATAATTTGAACAGCTTTTTTTCGAGCAGATCGGTACGTAAATACTTATTGTTTTGTTCTTAGCATTTCACAAAGATCGTGGGAGGGTTAACAATTGCCAAGATCATAATATAGTATTTTTTTTACTATTCTGACTATATCTTTAGACATTCCGGTATGCAAAACCTTTGTTCAGACAGTTCTGTCGTGCGGTACCCAAACTTTCATTCACCTCTTTCATCCGGCTATTGTATTCAAAACAGAAACAATTAAGCTAATATAGGACGTGTAAAAATGTTCAGTTTGTATGATACGAAATCGAATATTTTCTTATTTAATGAAGTTGACCTAGTACAGACAATTCTATAAATAGTATTAGGTCCCCACCTATGAAATTGGCGTTTTTTTCTCACAGATATAGAACCTCGTCACTTCTATGATTTAAAATATTCATCAATTGCTTGATATTACATCGAATAATGACCATCATAGACAACTACCAATAGTAAAAAAACCTTATTACTTACTAATTGGTATACGTTATCTTAGTTCTTAAACATTAGTGCATAAAAGTTTTAAAACATTAGTGTTCATAGTTATTAAATAAATTAAGTAAATGTTAGTTTGAAAAATGCAACTTCTTTAAAAAATTCCATACAAAACGCTGATTTCATAGGTGGGGACCGAATTTTATTGGAAATATGTATCGTAAAAGCAACCTCCCACGGACAGTGAAGACAGCATGACGATTTAGCGCGCCTTCTTTTTTTTATAAGGAAGCAAAGACAAAAATAAAAATGATGCCAACATAAGAACGTCATTACTACCTTGATGTGAGAGCTCGTTGCTTAGGTTCAGTACTCCCATTTGCTTTCGAACATATTGGCCTTGACTTACGATTCCAAAGCCAAGACGAATGTTTTCAATACGTAAAGGGTCATTAACACGTTTACTGTCTATGGTAACTAGAATTTAGTACTTAACTCAAACTGTTTAAACAACCGCTAGAATAACTTCTAAAAAATTGAAGATGAGTTAATCAGGTTTTTAAATCTTGTAAGGTTAAGTATTGTTTTAGATCAAAACACAGTTTCAGAATTGGTGCCCACCCGAGTTTAACCTTTTCACCGCCACGGACTTCAATAGAAGTTCTAGATTTTCGTGCTTCCAGCGCCACGACTTCATTAGAAGCTCTTCATTTTAACTATGTTATAAAAATAAGTTTACTGTATTTAACAGGTCATCAGCTCATCACTACTGTTTACTATATATTTCGTTATACATTTATAGCTTGGCGCTGGCGAGGCATCGCGTTCTGTGTACGTTGGCGGTGAAAAGGTTAAAACCGATATTTCTCTAAAATATCTATAAAATAAAGGGTACCGTTTTCTGTGCACGGTACCTACTACATACATGTGTGCTTCTTTTTATCAAACCTCGATGGACACCTGTATTATGTAAACACATTTTTAATCACGTATTGTCGCAATAAATCTATTTCGTTATCTTACAGCCTTAACAACATTTATCTAATTAATACAAAATAATATAATAAATATCTAATCGAAAGCTTGAAAAATTAATTCAAATACTTTAGCATTAATTATCTAGTCAGACTAATAAAATTATTAGTTCGGTTACCTAAGTAATATATTTAAAATTCTGATAATATTGTTTTAATGCAAGATAAGAGTCAAGGCAATTTGCGTCATTCGATCAAACAGAAAAAGTAGTATATTGCTATGTCACCTTAGACCATTAAACCAAACAAACACATACCTTAGTAAAAAAACTATAATCTATGAGTGTAAAATAATAATTTCACTTATGAATAGCAATATTAATTCATTCATATAAGTACATACAATCTTAAATATTTTCATTTAAAAAAAAAAGATTATTATACAAAATAGTAGCCGACCGGTATCAGGAACAGGGTCCAAGCTACCAGTGATCAGAAGTATCGCTTTGTCGAGGCTTTTGGGTATTAAGCCATTGGCCGTAACGATTATAGGAAGAACGACTGCTGAATCAACCAATTGCCGACAATAGTCCTGTCATAGTATTATGACAGGACTATTGTCGGCAATTGGTTGGCTATTTTGGCTTTTATGTATATAAAAGCCAAAATAGCTGGTAAATCTACTGTAATTACAGTAGATCTCGAAGCACTAATTGGATTATAATTATAGTGATGTTGCTAATACTATAGAAGCTTTTAAAACTGAGGAAAATGTAAATAAATACTAGCAGGAAAATTACACATTATAACATATATTATACCGTAAGACAGTTTTCTAGATGCAATCTTGCTACATGAAAACATTTATATCTTGACAAAGATTTAGGTCATATTCATAAAAATAATCATGTCTAAGAGTGACAATCTTATTTCCAAACTGTGTAATCGAAAATACAACCATTCAATTGTTTTCAGGTAATAAATAAACCAATTGAAATCAATTTTCACAGACAGCAAAGGGCAATAACATTCTACATAACTAAAACAACAGAACATGATGTTTGTACAAAGAAAGTCATTATAATAATGAATATGAGTCACTTGACTTTTGTGTGAGTGAAACATAATAGGCAGGATGTAAAACAGAATGTGCCATTGCATTAAAAAAGTGATTTAAATATTTCATGGTTTATGACATCTTATTATCTGTGCTGCCAATAGATTTAAATAGATAGATGAATATAAAGTTGTATACTTTTTTAATTTAGATTTAGATAGGAATGGCATAGAGAATGCAAATAAAACTTGTTCCTAGTATTGGTAAATAAAGAATAGCTTATATTTATGAAATATAAGGTAGCAAAACAATAAAATACATTAATGTTTAAATTTTTGCTATTAAAGAGCTTTGCTATTTTTAATTATAAAAGGGGAGGCCTTTGCTCAGCAGCAGGACATTCCATAGGCTACTATAAAAATATGTTTAAATAATTTTGCTAACCACACTTTGCATTAAAGGGTAAATAGTGCAGGGCAAAAAAAAGATAGAAATACAATATAATTATCAGGGAATTAATTGTTACCCACAATGTAAAACCATTCTATAATAGCTTGGGTTATAAGTAGCATACAAGTTTTTTTTTTATAGGTGCAATTAAACAGGGAAAAAGGCCAAAAATGAAATAAGGCCACTAATAAAATTTAACTAAATAGTCATATTTTTCAAAAAATGGGCTACTATAGGTCTACCAGAATCTGATGGCAAATAGGTAAATTAAATGTTTTTGTGGGTAACACAAGGGTAATTTGAATAAAAAGTCTTGATACTTGTAATTTTTTTCTTTGATTTCTTCTCGACCTTCTTCCTGCCCTTACCCCACACTAGATGGGGTCGGCACAACATGTATTTAATAAATCCATGTTGTTAGAGGTTTTGGCTTATTGTTTTATGTGACCCAATGTGCTAGCTGATATTATGCACTGGGTCCCAAAATGATATGCTGATATATGGTTTTTTGCAATTTTATAGTAATGGAAAAGGAAACCTTGTTAAAATAAGTATGTTTATTAAAAATGTTTGAACAAGAAAACATTAATCAGAACTGGAAAATGTATCAACTACAGTCATACTCGTTTTGACAAGTGACATGTTGACATTGCCATATGAAAACCACTGTTTGTTATTAATTTTTAATGCCATGAGATTCCGGTTGACCTATACTTTTAGCTACTAATTAAAGTGAATTTAAGTCAATTCAATTCTTTATTGTAATTATGTGGTAGGTATATATATATTTGTAACTTTGAAAACAGAATAAAAATAGATTTTAATAGTTTCCATATTTTGAAACTGAACTTTTTGACTTAGAGCTTGCTATTAGAATTATTACAAAGTTAACTTGCTGCATGGCACATTTAAAACTACACCATGTGTTTTTTTGTTGCTGTAATGAATTTAATTCAATTCTTTCTTGCAAACATTTGGTAGGTCTATAGATATTTCTAACTGGAAAAACAAATATCTATGAAATTTAATAGTTTCCATATTTTGGAACTAAACTTTCAAGTTAGAGCTTGCCATTAGAATTATTACAAAGTAAACTTGCTGCATTACACATTTAAAATTACACCATGTGTTTTTTTTAAATGTTGTATTGAATTTAATTCAATTTAATTATTTATTGTAAACATGTGGTAGTTCTATATATATTTGTAACTGAAAAATCAAAAATAGAATATAAGTTTCCGTATTTTGGAACTGAACTTTTAAGTTACAGCTTGCCATTAAAATTATTACAAAATGAACTTGCTGCACTACACATTTAAAACTACACCATGTGTTTATTTTTAATGTAACTTTTTTACTATATTCCATAAATCAGGAAGGAGGAATAAGCTGTACTTTTTTAATAACACACATATTCAGGCACTTTTTTACATGTCGTAAAATTATATTTTGTTTTGTATAAACAACAGATAAAACCGAGGATCGGCATCACTATGTATGTGTAATATTTAGAACATTCCAAACTTAAAACTAACCTTACTCAGGTCACTTAAAATTAAAAAATAAGAATTAATTAAGAATCAAACATTCCAAAGCTTTTTGTCTACATGTACGTTGACCGACATGGAGAAAATAGTGAACCGTTCACTTCTAAAAAAGATACTGGCCTCAGGACCGCTTTCATGATACTGTGATAAGACAAAATGTATCTTAATCTATCGCAGTCACACGTCCACTTATCACACCACTCATATTTCGAAATAATACAAAGTTCTTTCACTGTTTCACTGACATCAAACTTCCAGGTGATATAAAAGAGATATATCATCCCGTTACACTCCAAAAAGATTACAAGACAATTTATAATGTGCCCCACTGAGCGCATGGTCGTCATAACATATAATTTTCAAGACTTACCAAAACATACAACGCTGGCACAACAACTCTAATTTATTATGATATATCAGACACTTTTTAAATCTAAATTAAAGTTTTTTATTCATAATAACTGCATTAGAGTTGAACTCAAAAACACGTGCAACACAACCGCCCCCGCTGGCGTCGTTCGTTGCACTTAGTTGTGTATTGCCATATTTAAAATTAGAAAATCTAACCTTATTCTGATTCAGTGACAATTTACTATAGAATTTAATCAATGCTCTATATTTATTTTACTGTATTTTTCACTAGGAGTTAGAATAATTTTATCCAATAAAAAAAATGTTTCTACAGATTAGATCACGTTAGATAATCATAAATCATAATCATCCAAGAAGTCGCAGATTAGGGATTGTAGTGTTGTGAATATTTAGTATCCTAGCAACACTATACGTTAATCTGTCAATTCGTCCACTGTCATTTTTATTTTCCGTTTTTCGTCATTAGTGTTCTATTTTTAAATAATTCAGGATTTAGAACAATTTATATTTTCGTCTCTTTGAGATGTGCCTATGAAAGTTCCTTTGTTTTAATTAAATAAATAACAAGAGTTTTCTTACAAACAACTTAAATAGAAGTTAAAATGGTTAATTCGAGCTTAGCATATGAAATTCTGCTGTACATAAATTCATTTTATTTCGGTCTATTCGCGACATGTGAACTAGGAACTCTTATCCTGAAGTCAGTTTTAATTATTGAGAAGTATGATGTGGACAAGGATCCAACAAAAATCGCCCGAGACTATGGGGTCCTAATAGGACTGTTCATCATTGAGGCGGCCCGCCTTATATTAGGGCGAAAAGGCAGTTTGAGTGAAAAAGGTAAGTGGAAAATTTAATTCATATTACTACGAGAGGTCGATCTCATGACAGCAGCATGTACCTACATTATCACACCTGGAACTAGAAGCAAATTCTACAATCATGTGTTATCTCAGACTACAATAAAATAATTTTAATGTATTCACCTTACAGACATACCAGTACTATTCTCAGTGCTGCTGACGGTGCCATCTTTAATGGGTGTTCTATACCTCCTGATTTTCCAAGTGGTGGTCCTGAGAATAGAGTATATCTGGTGTACCCTTATGCTCTGCATCCAAACACTAGAGTTTGTGTTTGCGTCCATGTTTATTGTCACCTTGTGCCGAGGACCCTCTTATGACTAAAAAAAGTACAATTTATTATATTGATTGTTATGTCTCTTTTACTAGGGACTGAGTGCCTTAAGCACATCTTTTTCAGGCCAGTGTTATTGGACAGCTTTACATGAAAAAGATTAATAAAAAAAAGTTTGTGTGTATGGGTATATTCCCTGTTTATCTACTGTTATCCTAACTATACTGCCTTTCAGTGACAAATAATAATAATATTTAGGGAAGTATTTTGCCATAAACTCATTATAAACTTTGATAACATTCTTATGAAATATAAGACGAAGACATGCCTGGATTACCATAATAAAGATATCATGACATCATGCTAGCTGAATCTGAATTTCATATAGCAGTGAATAACTCTGTCTAAAGGAATTTATGATTCATAAATTGTAAATGGTCCAATACAAACTATGCAATTATGCTCCCACACATTTGCATTTTACAAGTCAATACAGGCCAAATTAGAAAATAACATTATCACTCCATTCATATTGAGATCCAAAAATAATATAGATAATAAAAAAGTGGGTTGGATGTGTGTGATTTTTTTGTGCTAATGCAGGCCAATATGTAGAGGCAATTATTATAGTGATGCCATGCAATATTTATGTAGTTTTAAATATCAAGTGTGAGCCTAAGTATGATGACTGTAGCCAATTGACTTTTAAATATTTTTCATATATTTAATATGCTTTTGTGTTGTACTGTAGGCATGTACTGATTCAGTACTATTAATTTACTAGTCTAGTCACTATGTTTATTTCGAATTTTGGTATGTAATGGAAATCAAGATACTGATTTTAATAGGTATCTAAAAGTTTAAAAAGTTGACTTATTGTTATTTACAACTGTATTATACTTAATATAATAATCTATTATGTTATTGCATCCTGACTGAAAAAAAATGTTTTTTTTAATGTGGCACATTATTTAAAAATACCATGTGGTGCACAAAACTATCAAAATAATAATAAAAAATTCTACCATATTCTTACAAGTTAATAATCTATTCTAATAATATATTGATGTTGGTGCAAAGAAAAAAAACATAAGATAGTATTTTGTAACACCAGTCAAAGTATTGTTAAATGTATTTTGTTACTTATATTACAAGACTGTAAGTACATATTTAAGATCTTAATTCGCTAGTATAATAAAATAAATCATGTATTTTTAACTGTTACCTAAATTGTAAGATCTGCACTTCTAGTCAGAAAATTATTATCATGTTTTTGTAACATCCACTTTACATAATTATTTATCGTACAAAATATAATTGAATGATCATTCTGATAAATAGGTACAGTTAACATTTTCTATAAGGATAAATAATTAAATAAACTAATATTCAAATCACTTTTTTATTTAGATTTTGTTATAAAAAGTTTTAACTGTACATTATTCACAAAGAATTTGTTATAAATCTCATTTACCTCTAAAAACTGTATAGCCAGTATTGTAACATAAGAAACATATTGTAATTTAATGAGACCATAGAAGCCTTCCCTGTTGTTTGTATCCATCCGATAAGTGTAACGTAAGTGATAATGTGGCCTTTATTTAGATAATTATACAGAATAGTTACTATCAAATCTTCCATTGTTCAGTAGAAATATTACACCAAAGATTTATATTAATGAGTGTGATTTTTATTCAAAAATGTACTTAGTGTTGTCTTTATGTGTAAACCTTAAATTATAGACCAATATTTATTACAAATATTATTTAATGATCCATAGCGCATTCTAGTCCAACAAATAAAATAGTCATAATTTGAAAAATATGGCACAAAAGTTGTTTATATTATATAAAATAATTACAAATAACATTACCTACACATCTAAATAAAATGTTTTTACACTTATTGTCTAGTTATGGAAATAAATATTTATGAAATGAACTGAAGTTTTTGTATAATATTATTTGTGGCTGAAACAACTTGAATCATACCTTTTTTGTCATCATTGGTAAATGTTTAATGATTAGGTAATTACTAAATATTTCATAGCAGTACATACTAGGTATATGCATAGATAATGCAATCGTCAACAGTAATTTATCTGCACCACTCAGATTTATTCGGTGACTACATCCTGTTTCTGATACTCAGCTTGCAGGTACAGTGGCATTCGTCCCTTAGCCATTTTATCTCTCTTATGTACTCTTAATTCATGTCTCATCAGAGCTTTTCTCGTACCATACTTATTACCACACATTCTACATCCAAACTCCTTTAGACCAGCATGATCAGCCTTGAAATGGACATCCATATCCCGCTTTGTATAAAACCCTCTTCCACATTCAAGACACTTGAACGGTCTTTCTTTCTTATGGGTTAAAAGATGCCTGTTCAAATTACTTCTTGTGAGGAAACGTAACTCGCATTTATCACAAGAAAAGGGTTTGTCACCGGAGTGTGTTCTCATATGAATTTTGAGTGATTCCATGAAGCGTCCTCTGTACGGACATATCTGGCATTGAAATGGCAAATCAAAACTGTGAAGCTGCAGGTGCCTTACTAAATTGTCTTTACGGTATAATTTTCCACATATATCACAAACAAGGTGTGATGCAGTCTGGTGTCTTGCCAAATGTTTTGGATATAATTGAGCTGTCAATAATCTGTAGCATACAGGACATTGGATACGGACTTTTTTATGCAATTTCGATTTTTTATGTGCAATAAGTTCATCAAATGTTCTGTAACTGAGCTTGCATAATTTGCAATTGTATAATTTTTTAACATATTCAACAGTGTCACTGTTATTATCGTCAGCAACATTCACAGAATCTAAATCTTCTTCAGAATCCTGATCTGGAGTTTGCCGAAGTAGTTTATCTGTATCTTGAGCTGTTTTTCTAAATACAACAGCTTCCTGAATAAAATTATCACATGTGGTACATAAATGTCTAGGATAGTCATCATTTTCACTTAACTCTATACCGCAGAAGGTGCGTATCGCTTCCACGATATTAAAGGAACTTTCTGAGGTATAAATCGGTTTATTAGCTTCTTTTAGACAAATCCTACACTTATTTCTCTTATCTGTTTCCTCGTGGTTCATCGCATTGTCTTTGTAAGGTGCAGAACTTTTGTTAAGTAATTTCTGCTGCTTCTTAAGTCTTTCTTTTTTCAGAAAACGCAACATAAAAAAAGCGCCGGACATTGTTTTTGTTGATATTTGTTTACAATACAAACAATATCAGATCAGCTGGCTGACGTTCTTCTAGCAGTTATACCAGCGGTGTCGTCCGTCATTGCTCACTGCTGTCAAGTGTCAATCGTTGACATTAGAGTATGACCATCAATAATTTGGTTGGTTTGGTCGTCTCGTGTGGTCATTGGGTCATTGGTCAATCAAATCCTTTGACAAAAAAGTCTATAAACGGAACAAATTAATGTTTGTCAATCAATATTTTATCCGGTGGAGGTGTTACCACACCCACCAGACCGATGTAGATGAAGGTCATCGATCGATAGAAAATGGAATCAGCCGACATCGATCGACAGTTCTTACTACAAACTATTAACGTCCAACATTATTAATCCGAAATATTTTAAGACGTGCATCTATGAATTCTAAGGAACTCATATCACATTTCTTATTTATCCATTAAATTGTTAATAAATAAATAAAATTTAAATGACTTGAATAACGATAAATTTACTGGCTCTTTATTATTTTTTACATCCATCTACGCCAGTTACTACGTAGTACCTACACGCCATTGAAGGCGGCCGGCGGCGCGCGCGCGCTATTTGCCTATTATGATTGATCGTAACTGAAAATCAAACCCTAGTGACGCGGCGGCAGTAGCCCCCCCGCAGGCGCCCACGCGAGCGTACGTGTTTCTTGGTTTCGAGCGCGGTGCACGGCACGGCGACGTACGACTGCCTGCAACGAATGTACTTCCAACATGATGGCGCACCGGCGCATTATGATAGGCGCGTCAGGGACTACCTAACAAACGAGTACGGAGATCGTTGATAGGTCGAGGCGGCCCTGTTGCCTGGCCAGCTCGTTCGCCTGATCTAACGCCATTAGATTTTCACGTGTGAGGTATCGCTAAAGACCTAGTTTATGGTAACGATGGCCATACAATATCTAGTGCCGAGGAACTAAGAAATCGGATTGTGAATGCTTTCGCAGTGATGAGTAGTGACAGAGACACTTCAGTGCGCGTGCAAGAACATGTCATAAAGCGTGCCGTCCTCTGTGTCCAACAGCAAGGCGGATATGTGCAGCAATTAGTGTAAATAAAATAGTTGTTGTTGTTTAAATCATTGTAAATAAGACTGATTCAAATTTTTAAACACGCCAAATCATTGTTGTAATAATTTGTAACCTATTTAACCTGTCTACCTACCTACAATGCAGTAAAAACCTATTACAATTATCCATTTTTACGACTTCGTAAAAATGTGTGACAACGCAAAGTACCTATTTATTATTATTTTAACCCATTGACGCATTGTCCGACGTGAGTGAGCGACAAATGCGGCAACGCGAAACGATACCTACGACGCGACTCGACACAGTGCGAATCAAATGAAAATATCAAAGTAGATGTTACTACACGTGGCCTACGTTTTCGAGTAGTCTAATTAATAATGCGGATTGTTTTTTACGCAACGATATGCGTACACGAAGTGGTAAAGTATAATTTTTAGAGATGTGCCGATTAGTCGGCGACTAGTCTGTAAAGCCGACTATCCGGCCACTATCGTAGTCGGCAACTATTCGGCAAAGAGCGCCGACTATCGGGCTTCTTACTTTGTATGCATTTCTCAATAAAATGTATGTAGGGGACTTGAGTCTTCACGTGACCATTATACAGCAAAACTATCTTCAATATTTTGTTGGCTTTTCTGACATAAACTGACCTCTGACGACATTGAAGTTGACGGAGTTGGCACTGTTGTACTTAGGTAATTCTGCTTGGATTTGCGACCAGTACAACAGTAGTCTATGTTTGCGACTGGGAGGAATCGTCTGTGGTCTAAAATTTGATCGCAGAACCTAACTGAGATACTTATCAGGGTTGGATGTCGGTATTTAATATGATTGTTCATACTTGTAGTACCTATTTGCTGTCTTTCCCTGCCCACCTCGAGAAATTATCATTTGGCATTGGTTACACTTAACTATACGGGAATCATTGTCCAATTGTTAAAAAAAAATCCATACACGAGACTTTCTTTTTGACATGATTAAATTTTAAATTGAGCTCTTTCACTTTAATAAACAATAACAGTATTATCTTTTTCCACAAAAACACCGCTCTGACCCATACAAAAGCAAAAATCAAGAAAAAATGCGAAGTAAACAAAACAGGTTACGACACGCTCGCAGGCGGCGCGGCGGCGGTTGCGACTTGCGCGCGAATCAGCTGTAAATAGGGTTGCCAACCGTACTATAATATATAGTATTGTACTATATTTCGGGTCGGCGTACTATATACTGTTGAAGAAATATATAGTACGCAAAAATACTATATTTTCAACACCGAACGAAATCTAACAAACAAATATTTATTTTAAAAAATAATTAACGCGCCTTTACATTAAATTTTGAGTGAGGCGAGTTTGTGTAACTGAGTTCCAGACTCCGAACGCATCTACAATGTTTTGCCTTTGGCTCCCACTGATCTCTATACTAACTGGAGGCGCTGACAGCACGTCAAAGTTGTCAATATCAAATTGACAACATCTAAATCGAATAAAGCATAATTATGACACTTTTATTAAACATTGTTAAAAATTGCAAGAAGTGCAAAGAAATATAGTTTTTATAAAAATAAATAAGTAACAAATATATCTTTGTCTATTTTTAATTTTTTCCATAAAATACTATATTTTTTAGAAGTATACTATATTTTTTATAGTTTATTTTGAAAAATACTGTATTTCGCTGAAAAAATGTTGGCAACCCTAGCTGTAAACGAAGCGTCACGGAAATCCCCGAAACCGTGATCGGCTTGGCCGACTAGTCGGCCTCTTTACAACCGACTAATCGGCTAGTCGGCTAGTCGGCCAAAGTCATAATCGGCACATCTCTAATAATGTTATTGTGTTCTAATAACAACGCTTGAAAGCAGTACCTTCTTAACCATTGTTACAATAAAAACGAACTATCTACTTACTGACATCGCGGCAGTCAGATAGTACACACGCCGCATGTAGTATTGTGTGCCGTAACAACTCAAATCGTCTTGCATTGTGTCGTGTCGCGACATGTCGCTTTGCATTGCTAACCTAGGAGTAGGACAACCCAAGCGAGGCGAACTCTAAAGTTAAATTGGGAAAAAAAAAATTCTCTCACGAGCCGGACTTGAACCTGTGACTTGGTTCAGAACACCAGTCGTTTTAACCGCTAAGCTACCGTGAACTCTTTATCCTGCTCGTGAAAACATTATAACTAAGTACCTATGCAAAGTAGGTAGGTACAAATAAACACGACAGGTAAGTAGGTATCTAAATCAAATTATTGTGTCAATAATTTGTCAGTCCAAAGCCTAATAAAGTGTGATGGGGAATATGAATCAGACAGCAGGACGTTTAGTAGATAAATCATAAGTAGGTATTAAGGGATACAGTAAGGGGTACTGTAGATAATAATTAAATAGGTTTTAAAAAAAGACCGTCGTTTGCACGCGGCCTCACTCGACAATTGCGTCCGCCCTAGTCGCGCCAAGCCACTGTACCTACTATTATGTTGAGTACGTATCTATGTACTTACTTAGGTAGGCTAATGAGTGAGTAGGTAACTAATTAATCGGTCGAATTATCAATTTTAGAAATAGGATTTCTGATAAGATCTATTAATGATACGTACTCCGACCCAGCTGATCTGAGTCAATGACCTACGCAGAGCGTTTGATTTTTTTACGCGGGAACCGGAGTTTGGGCGGCACTATGTACTTACTTAGGTAGGCTAATGAGTAAGTAAATAATTAATCAGTCGAATTATCAATTTTATAAATAGGATTTCTGATAAGATCTATCAATGTACGTACTCCAACTCGGCTGATCTGAGTCAATGACCTACGCAGAGCGTTTGATTTTTTGCGCGGGAACCGGAGTTTGGGCGGCATGACGATGCACCAGTGCCGCCCGCCACTTGACAACAGAGTAAGAGAGAGAGGGAGACTTGGAACTCGGACGACGAGCACTAGAGCCCGTCCCCGCGCGCGTTCATTCATTGAGGAAACGTTTCATGCCAAGTGAAACCAACATTATTAAAATTAAATTTAGCAAAGGTGTAATTTTTTTTTTTTGATTATGTTAATTATTATTTACTACAAGGCATGTTTCAAACCTATAGATTCACCTCCTTAAATATTTCGGATTAATAATGTTGGACCTTATACATATAGGGATACGATCATTTATGCATCCATTGATGTCAAGCCGCCACGCATCGCCCCTCTCCTGCTTCTGGCCGAGCAGCCCAAGCTATTGTCCCATGTGACTTTTTATAGTTTCTGCCTACTCCCGTGGGAAAAACGCGTGAGTTTATGTATGTATCCGTCCATCAGCCAATGTCGAAGTTAACGTACCAGTCGATCCATATCGATCGGGTGGGTAGACCAGGGTGGACCACAGAACACATAATAACCTAGGGTGGACTGTCATCTAAAGAAAAAAAAAAGAGGGAAAATTTACCAGTGGCACCCTCATTTTTACTTCTCTTTTTGCGAACAGCAAGTCCTCTCTATTCTGTAGGATGATAGGATGTATAGCATAAACTATATAGGGATAATAGGCAGAGCTCGACATAGGTTATCCAAAATCTTTTGAAAATCTTGTAATAGAACAATTTTAGAGGTACGGTATTTACATCAGAAAAGAAAACAATCATGAATTTGCAGCAAATAGTATATTTTAGGATTATCCAAAGGACAAGATATCTTTACAAAATGTTTGTAGCTGTAGAGAATAAATTCCAATCAACAACAATCCTCATTTCTATGTTGAGCTTCTAAATAAGCAGGCATTCTGCCAAACAAAAGCTTTTCTCTCTTATGCACATGTCTCTGATGCTTCATCATAGCATTTCTGTACCCAAATGCTTTCCCACACATATTGCACACATGATTCTTAATGCCCAAATGATCAGCTTCATAATGCCTTTGCAACATCAGTTTTGTATGGAAAGCTCTTTTACAAGCTTCACATTGAAGTTGAGGTTCTTTGTGCTTAAACGCATGACTGTTCAAATTACTTTTAAACAAAAACCTGGCTGGACATTCAGTACACATGTACCTATAGTCCCCTGTATGCGTTCTCATGTGTGTTTTGAGTAATTCAGAATATCTTCCTCGGTATGGACAAAATTGGCATTTGTAGGGAAACTCATTTCCGTGTCTCAAGCTATGGTTGTGGTATGCACATCTCAGTCTAAATGACTTTCCGCACACATCACAAACATACTTCTTATGGTCAGGGTCATGCATGGTCATGTGTTCTTTGTAGTATGACCTGTTTATGACTTTATTGCATATATTACAAGTTACTTTTGGCACATTTTTGATTTTTATTTTGTTTTCGGTTTTCACCTCACAACTGTCTTCATTTTCCCACTTTTCCGTATTTTTCGTATCATATACACTGCTGTCGCTAAAGTCTCGGTCACACGATTGATCATCGACAGCTTCTTCTTTCACTGGCTGTTTCAGAATTTCATCAGTCTCTCTCGCAATTTTTCTGAATAACATTGCTCCTTTGATAAACTCGTGGCATATATCACATAAGAACTTTGGATAATCATCATTTTCCTTCACCTCTATGTCAGCGAATACCGGTAATACTTCTAAAATAAATGCAGTGTCTTCTGTACCGTAAATCGGCTTAGACCCTTCTTGTAAACAAACCCGGCATTTTGATGATATCCCTTCTTTTATTTTCATACGATTATCTTTATTTTCATGCAAAATCTTATAATATTCGTTAGCACTTAATTTAGATTTATTTTTCGATTTTTTCATTAAGTAGTATAATGTTAGCATGGTTGTTAATCAAACTCGGGCCCAATTGTCTTTAATATCGCTATTTGGGTACAAGCTTGTTTCGGTATGTGCAATATTAACACAATTTTTAAATGTTAAGGTTTGCTCACAGAATTTAAAATTGAAAACATAAACAAGAGCATGACACAAATTAACTGTCAGATTCAGCTGACTGACAGTTGATGATGTCGTAAATTCGCTAATGTACCTATATCTATGCAGGCAAAGATCGTTAGACCATACAGCGAAGTCATTTTTTTTTCTTTGTAAATAATAATGAATAAAATACTGGTGTGACACGTCTGGGATCTGGCGACAAATCTATCCAGAAATCCACTAGCAAGTTTAAATACTAAAGTTATTGCACGTAAGTGCTTACTTAGTAATACTTGCAGAATTCTACTTGCTGTTGGTGTCTGCAGTTTGAAAGTAGGTTGCAGATTGCAGAAATCAAACTGAGCAGGAAAACTTGCTAATGGATTTGGCGCTCAATGCTATTAGACAGACTTGAACTTGCAACCAAGTGTTAGGTGCTAACTAAGAAGTAGGTTGGTAAACTTCTAGGTCACCATGATTATTTTAATTTCCTTTATGCCTAAAGTAGGAAGTAAATAAATAAGTTGAACGACAGAACTTTGTAGTTATTGATACTAAATAATTTATTAATCACATTACTAGATCTACAAATTGCTACATATAAATAAACTATGTAAGTTAAAACCTCATATAGGTGTTTGAGGTAATGAGATCAGGAACCTGCCCTGAGGTGTAGTAAAATACAATTTATACAGAACTATAAATCATCTTCTAATTTCTTCATTTCAGCCTCGATATAAGCTGGTGTTCTTCCATTTAACTTCTTCTCTCTTTTATGAACATCTAGTTGATGCCTCATCATTGCTTTCCTATATCCAAATGCTTTGCAACAAATATTACAAATATGGTTTTTTATTCCTAAGTGATCTGCCTCAATATGTCTCTCTAAGATAAGCTTAGAATGGAATCCTCTCTGACAATTATCACATTTGAACATTGGCTCTTTATGTTTAAGAGCATGCTTGTTCAAATTACTCTTAGTTAAAAATCTTGCAGGACATTCGGTACACATGTATCTATAATCTCCTGTATGTACACGCATGTGAGTACTCAGGAGTCCAGAATGGCGTCCTCTGTATGGACATAGCTTGCATTTATAAGGAAATTCTGAACTATGTGTGAAATAATGGTTTCTGTAAGAACCTCTATAACGAAATGACTTGCCACATATATCACATACATATTTAGCCATAGTAGGGTCATGGAGAGCAAAATGCTCCTTGTAGTAGGCTTTTGTAATTATTTTGAAGCATATCCTACACTGAACCTTGGTTATTCTCTTTCTACACTTCACTGGTTTAGATTCATCACCAAATATTTCATTGTCACTTTCAACAGTTGAAAAGAAATTTTGCAATACAACTGCTGATGATTTGACTTTTTCTTCTTCAGTTCTTTGTGTATTTTCTAGTTCTCGAGATTTATATGAATGTTTTCTGTTATTTGCTGAAGTATTTCTTAAAATCGCATCAGATTTTTTCGCGATCGTCCTGAATAGTACTGCGGCCTCTAGTAATTTATGACAAGCATCACATATGAATTTAGGATATTCATCGTCTTCACATAATTCGATATTGCCGAAAGTGCACATATGTACGGAAATATCTGATCCCTGGTCACTATAAATGGGTATAAATCCTTTCTTGAGACAAATTCTACATTTATTAATGCTAGTGTCCTGTTGAGATGTACTAGCAGGACTTTCTCTGTCATCTTCTAGATTTCTTTTAAACCTTTCATACGTCGCTTTTTTGAACAATTTTACTAAATGATAAGTGGAAACCATTTCCTTTAAAGTTTTTGTATGGTATTGTTTCCTTTACTTAGGTATTTATTTAATATTTACGTCGTTTTGTTACCTGTTTGACAGTTACTTGACAATACAATTTGACTTTGACATAAACGCTTTCGTTTAGGAAACGTAACAAATTAGGTTTTTTTTTAATAAAATTGGACATCTCATTGGTTATCGGACAAATAGAAAGTTTCACGACCGGCTTTGTTTACTTAAGCAAGCCCACTACTTAGCCACTTTCGAGTTACATACCTACTGAATAACAAAATAAAAAATATTTTTGTATTATCTTTATTGAAATAAAGCCAATGAATTATTCTTTGGTAATTGAATACACATTGTGAACATCAAAAATGTACTTGAACATGAAGGTTTAGGTTCTTGAAGAAATAAAAAGAACTAGTAATTATTTACCAGTCATCCAAATACAAGGAATATACTACATGAGAGTCCAAATACACATTTGACTAGAAACTGTGCATTTTATGCTTTTACTATACAACCTCCTATACTATACTAAGTAACTATGTCAATAAATTATAAACAGCTGAATGAAAAATGAAATTATAATAATACAAAATTATTATGTGGACTATTTTATTTATATTATGAATTCCTCACTTACATATTTTATTAATTCCTCACATAAGTACACATATTACATTAAATTTTGATTGAACTCAACCATTATAACTACATATTTAGTCAGCAAGAAGCATTCGTTCAGCTTTTAGATATGAGGGCATACGACCCCTGCTTATAATCTTCTCTCTCTTATGTACTTTCAGTTGATGGCACAACATGTTGTCCCTATGTGCAAACCCTTTGCCACAAACCTCACAAATATGATTTCTTACCGATAAATGAACATTAGTAATATGTTTATCAAGATCCCGTTTTGCATAAAAACCTTTTTGGCATATCTCGCATATAAAGTTACAGATACCTTTGTGCCTTTGAAGGTGTATAGACAAGTTACTCTTTGTTATAAATCGGGCTGGACATTCAGTACATTTGTAATTGTAGTCCCCTGTGTGTGTTCTTACATGAATTTTCAGTAGTCCTTGATGCAATCCTCGGTACGGGCAAAACTGGCATTTAAATTTTAATTCACTGCCATGAGTAAGGCAGTGAGTTTTGAAGGCAGATGGATGTTTAAATTCCTTTCCACATTTATCACAAACATAACGTTTAATTGAGCCACCATGTCTCTCCAAATGCAATTTATATTCACTTTCTTTGATTTTTTTGTCACACACTGGGCACTTGTTAAATTTTGGCTTTTTAGGAGATTCATCTCCCACTTTTACATTTTGAAACATGTTTTTACGTTTCTTTTTATCATGTACTCTTCTGATGTGATCATTATAGTAATGTGTGCTGAACTTTCTGTTACAAAGTGGACATTCTATTAATCTCTCAGCTTGTTCTTCAGGTGTGCCATGCATTTTCATATGTTGTTTGTAATAGGATTTGCTTATTTTCTTGCAACAAATTTCACATTCCACTTTGCGATACTTTTTGTCACAGATGTCCTTGTACTTCTGTCTGTGTATCTTCAGATGGTCTCTATAAGAAGTCTTTTTAACAATATTATGACAGATTTCACATTCTCTTTGATTTGAAAGTTCTTTTAGGTGAGTTTCTACATTATGTTGTTTTAGCTTTTCAACAGTTTCAAAAGTAATGCGACATGTTTCACAACCTGGTTGTGCTAGTTTCTGTTTATCTTTGTCAGAAACAATTATCATAATCATTTCGTTATCTGCTTCATGGTTGCTTTCATCCTGCTCTTCTCCTTTTACTGAATTTATTGTATAGTTTTTATAGCCATTACTCTCCTCTTGAGTGTCAACTTTAGAAATTGTAGGATTATTATTAGTACTTTCATGTTCGGATGTACTGTCACGTTTAATCCTATCAAAGTCATCTAATTCTGAATCAGAAGTATTATTAAACTCGAGATATTCTCTTTTTATGTATGGTTCACTTTCCTGTTTATAATCTGAGTCTTCTGAGCCTGAGTCTTCTGAATAAACCGGCTTCCTGAGTACTTCGTCAGCGCGTTTTGCAGTTTTTCTGAATAAGATTGCCGCTCCCAGCATCTTATAGCAAGCTTCACATAAATACTGAGGTAGGTTATCATCTTTATCGACTTCTATTTTTCCAAAATCCGCCACATCTTCTGATATATCATTGTCGCCGAAAATAGGTATTTCTCCGTCGTTCAGACATACTCTGCACTTTTCCAGCGTATATTCCTGCTTAATTATTGTATCTGATAATTCTGAAAATGACCGTCCTGCACGCGATTTATTATGAGTAAACATCGTTTTTGTATTTCATGAAGTGCAGAAACAATCTTAATTCCAATTTTCTTTAAATGTACAACATTTAATTATTAAAAAATAAAACACAAGTTTACATGCGTAGTGAGACACAGACGCCATAACGCTATGAAAAATAACCATAAACAATGAAAACTAGCGATGGGCGAGTGCGTGATATTCAAGTCGATTGTTTCAATTGTCAAAAGTTCTGGATGGTTCTCGTTCTCGTTCTCTCGGAGTCGACTTGAGCCGACTTGAAGACGGTCAGGAGTTACAAATGCAACATCTCGAACTGGCGCTACTAGTCGTTGGGCCGATGGGTGCAAGTTTTAAGGGAGTAATAGTGTTCTGTGGTCTTGAGGCAATTAGGAGACGGTCACGACTCACAAATGGGAATAATAGTAGGTATAGGTAGGAGAAAAACCGTTTCATAAAAATCATTTATTAATCTGCTCGTAGTGTCAAGTATGTACTTACAAGTAAAACTAATTAACTACTTAATCAAAATCAATATTAAATATACCGTTTTAGATGGTCCTGTAGATTGGTAGTATTGCCAAAATATTTATAATTGGCGTTCCATAGTTTGCAATTGCATAGTGCTTGCGTTATTTTCCCGCCCTCTGTAAATTTATTAAAAAACTCCCAAACTATAGTGTTTTCTTAAAACCAGAGGCATTTTATAGGCAATAACACTCACAAGTCACAACTAAAGTATTATAGAAATAAATACGTGCGTAATGAATGACCTATAATTACCGAATACGCAAATCGCAATCGCGCGAGTGCGCGAGTTAGCTGCAACGAGTAACGACTTGACGAGTCAATTCCGACTCGAGTCGATAAGTGCGAGCGAGAACGACTGCACGGTCGCGTCACTGCGACCGGACGAGTCAATCGACTGGGATCAATCGAAAAACGTCTCGATTGTTAAAACGGAGACCGAATAATCGTGGACTCGATTGTAATGTTACAACGACTGCGATTCTTTCGATTGTTTAAAGATCTCGGATTCGCCCATCGCTAATGAAAACTAATGAAAAGTCTCACCCCCCGCGATATGCTTGAGGGGCGCTGGTGTGTTTCACTAGTTTCAGGTGTTCTCCACATGCGCTGAAAGCCAACCCTCGAAGAGGGTTTTTATAACCCTGAATAAGGGACATTATGAGATAGAAAAAAAAAGTATCATAATCACAAGATAATGTAGCGATCTATGGTTAATTTAAATTCAAATCATTTAAGTACTTGAATAATTGAATCTTAAAGATTCAAATAAGACAACCACTCTTTCGTCAAAAGCATTATTTATTTATGTTCAAAAAATAAACAAGTACCTAATAACCAAAACATTCTGTACATAAATAAATCACAGAAAAAAATCAATATTACAGATATTTTGTAGTTTGCGTACTTATCGAAAAAAAAATCAATTTAACTAAAATGTATTTGTAATCGTATGCAGATACCTACCTAATACTTAATTTTACTTTTCAGTTAACCGATACATTTGTTTTTGCGGCTACTGTAATAAAGTTGAATTAATAATAAAATTAAAAAACCAACGTTTTCATGCTCAAGGAAGTATTAAAAATTGTAATGTCAATGAACGTTAATGACTGGCCCATATCAAATGCAGCAGCAGCATGTGTGCAGAACTTGTGCAAGTGCAGTAGGTATATTAATAAGTTTGTACAGTAATACCCCGGACTTACGCGATAGGTGGGACCAAGAGATAGTCGTGTAGGTAAGTCGAATTCGCGTACCTTGCATAATATAAACACATATAAAGTTTGTGTCATAAACCGAATTTGCACTGCGTACCTACGTCCCGTTTACGGAACACGGAACACGTTCGAACTTGTCGTAAACCGAACACGCCGATGCGCGCGATGATCATAAAGAAAAACCGCGTATCTCCGAATTCGCGTAAAACGGGGTAGCGTAAGTCGGGGTATTACTGTATATCACTGATAATAGTACCGATTCTGATGTGCACAAGCTAAACTTAATTTAGACTATTGCCATCTTTTTCACTCTAATAAAGTAAGAAAGCGACAGACGTAAAATAGGAGCTGTCAAATTTAGTTTGAACTAAAATTTCCATACAAGACGACACGTCAGAACGTGTCGACTAAAAAAAGTTTAATGTGTAAACTAGTTTGACATCTCTTAGTTCTTATCTATCACCGTCCGTTTCTCGCGCTGCCTGTTAATAAAATATAACAATTCTCTATTTTAGTTTAGTTGGTTAGCAAGAGAATCGGTCCCGATATCACATTTATCATACTGAACTGAATTTACAGTACGCGCGCGAACTGACTGCATTCGGGGCCTGAGGTGAAGCTCCCCCCACCGTCCGCACGCCTTACCTCACACGCCCGCAAATCTAGTGCTGTCCTTGTCATCTAACAGCACTAGCGCACACGCATTCTTCAGTTCTGCGTTCAGTGAAATTTAAACAACGCACGTCTGCGCAGAGTTCTTAAGTAATGAGTAAAACAGTGCTGCACACGCAGTGCGGTGCGTTTGGTGTGGCCAAGCTTTAATTTATAGAAATTAAACAAAATTTAAGTTCAAAGATCGGCGTTCGCCCTTGGCGTGCGAAGGTAAAAATAAGTTAATTCTAAATGTTATATGCGTTTTCGTAAACGTCAAATGAATTTAAAATTTATAATGATAAACAATTTGTACTAGCAAACATACTAAATACCTACATCATATCATAACATATTCAGGTATTACACAAAAATTGACCTAATATTTTATAAATATAACAAGCTAAATTCAACTACAACAGCTTTTTACGCGTTTGGTAGGATTTTATAAAAGCGGCATTTGGAAATATTCCACTCGAAAATAGATCAATTGGTTTGCATTACCGCCCGTTCCGGCCAGCCGGTAATGGGTCTCACTTGATTATCTATTTCTTTCTATTGACGAAAGGAAAACACTCCCAAGGGATTGAAAAAAATACAGCTCTTTTCCATTCCGTCCAACAAAATCTCACGAAAAAAGAAAAGTAATGAAAAAGAAATTATAAGAAATTTACCAACAATTCTATTGCGATTACTTCACACCAATATACTTTCTAAGTAGCTCTGAATAATTATTTTGACATCGATGGCAGCTCAGCTCTCTGTTTATGGTAAATAACGTTCCTAATAGTGTTGCCGAACAATCGAGTTTCACTATCGATAGTTTAAATTGTGATTGTGTACTATTACAAGAGGACTTAAGCAGACTTTCACAATACTGTCTTGCTAATAAACTTCATCTTAGTCTTCCAAAATGTCACTTTATATCATTTACTAAAAATAAAAAAAACTATTAATTATACGTACACATTGAATAACATAAATTTGAATAAAACTGAGTGCACACGAGACCTTGGCGTACTGCTAGATTGTAAATTACATTTAGACACCCATATCGACATCATTAACAAAGCATTTCAGATGTATGGTTTCATTATGCGGTCTTGTAAAGACTTCAAAAAACCTTCTACTTTACTCTTCTTATATATAACTTTAGTTCGTTCTCAGTTAGAATACGCGGTACCCATTTGGAGCCCATTCTACGTGAAATATAGGCACAGAATAGAAATGGTACAGAAAAAATTTCTTCGCACTACACACTATAAGTGCTTCAATACTAGGATTCCTTATACAGATGTGTTGAAGCATTACAAAATACTGAGCTTGGAGTCCAGACGTTCATTAATAATGGTAATGATGCTATACGGTATATGCAACAATAAGTTTAATTGTACTGAACTCTCAAACAAGTTATGTTATGTAGTACCTAGGACTGTTATTTTGCGGGGGGTGCGCGCACCTCGTTTGTTTTACACGGAGAAGTGTAGAACAAATGCTGGGGAGCGGGCACCTCTCCGTCGTTTATTAGTAACCTACAACTCATATTTCATAGATTTTGATATTTTCGCACTATCTCATAATAAATTAAAAAAAATGGTTAATGAATTTCTTGCAAATCTCTCTTAGGATGGATGCCTCTTACTCCTGCTTTTTTTATTGATGCTAATCAACTGATTTGGGGTGGCATCCCCCCTAAGGGTTGGTATATTATGTTTTTCTAAATTTGCATAAAACGCGTCCGTTCTCTTATCTCTTCTATTTTCGCAATTATTCCGTGGACAATAGTGTGGGTTATACGTTTTTTAACTTGTATACTACTACTATTTATAAATGATGTAATGTATAACTGTTTTTTGTCCCTAATAAATAAAAATAAAATAAAAATTGAAAATTAGCTACTCCATCGATAGGACTATCGATAGTATCGACACTATCGATAGCATGGTTCACTTTAATACTATAGACATGCATCAATAGTATCGATAATATCGAAGCTCCTAAAGATAATACCATCAATCGTATCGACACTACCGATAGTATTGTTTTTTTGAAGGTTCAATAGTATCTATATTATCGATAATATAGATACTATTGAACCTTTCTGAGCTTTTCTGAACTTCAATACTATCGATAGTATTGCACTCTGACAGTACTATTGCCACCTTCTTAGCTATCGATAGTATAATCGATGGTCATACTATCGTTGAACTATCGATAGACTATCGTACTGCTATCGATATTCGCCTATCGATCGGCAACACTAGTTCCTAATATAGCCGTACAAGGGGAACTGAAGTTATCTATAAGCCCAAACTCTGTAATTTTGTATGTAATAATACAATAACAATCTAGAAACTGCCTTCACTAGTAGCTGTCTACACACTTTTATATTTACGTCCCACTAACAGTCATGAAGCTTTGTTACAAGAGAAAATGATTGGTAACATTATAATTTAACGGTAAATATTGCTTTATAGTAGTACTACAATATATTATGATTTTAACCACAGTATAAAGTGACGAAAGAAATCATAATTATTTTAAAACATCTTCTAACATCAGAGTACATAGTCAACAAGTTTTACGAAGCCAGCGCTTACGCCGTTAGCGTACAAGATATATTTCTATATAAAAGCGACGGTAGGCTCCGTCGAATATAAAGCTAATATAAAATCCTACGAGCTACGCTTCTGACATCCACACAGTACCACACACACACTAAACTATGCGGCAGATTCTAAGCTCACCAAATTGTTTACACGACCAGAGGGCCAAATTACATATACTAACAAAATTGTTGCCATACGGCAAACGACCCACAACCATTAGTTGGTTTTTCGTTTGCGAAAACGAACGAACGATTCTTTTTTTTTTGCCAAACAATTTCGTGGCCCTCGGGCCTGGGTTTGGCCTGCCTTGGTCTGTATTGACTTTGGGTCGGTTGCTTAACAACGTTTTTGCTAGTAGAATTGACCCACAGAAATGATTCTGTATGATCATTCACACAGTTGGTAGTTGTAAGCTTTCTTGAGATATTGGAATTATCATACATTTTACATTCCAATTAATAATTGTGACGTATCTACACACTAAAATTAACTATAACCACTAAAACTTTTAAAATACTAAATGGAATTACTAAAATACTATTTTATTCTCACTTTTCCATTTTTATTATTATAACAGTAAGGAATATGACTGAACTTTGAAGTATGTCAGTGAATAAAATAGTTTTTTTTTGTGTTTATACATTAATAGCGTTTTAGGGTTTACATTTTACATTTTCACATGCGTTAGGTATGTCATTGTGAAAAATGTTAGCTTATTAGTTACAGGAAGCTAAAATCTTTACAGTTAAAAGCTATAATACTTACATTTCTATTCATAGAACAATCGTATTCTATAGCTTTTTTTCGCATTCTTATAGCGTCATTTAAGATTTAACTCAAAGACGCCATTCCGATATTTTATTGCGAATTGACAAACAGATTCTTAACTAGAGAAGAAAACTAATGTTAGGCATGTGAAAATGTATCTTATAATCAATTAAATTTTCTCATAAATTTTACTGTGTAAGTGAAAAATAGCTTTGAGATTTTATACCAATGTAAATATTATTTCTTTGTCGTTTTATAAAAATCGGTTATAAGTACTTATGGAACGCAATTATTGCCCAAACAATTCCTCGAAAAAACGAACTTAAGCTATGGAGTTATTAATATAATAAACTTATTACATTAAATAGTCGAAATATATTATTAATATTTGTCTAATAAATTGGTGCATTTAATATAAGTAACTATAAGTATTTATTAACATAAGTTTTTTCATGTCTATTATTAGAGTTTACAAGCCTTTAAGCTGGAGAATTTAATACATGAAGTTTTTTTTTTATAAACACAATTATCAAAGCATGTTTTCAGACAGTAATATTATTGCAACAGCAACTGGTGTGATAGAAAAATAGTCACAAATACTTGTAAAATTAAATTATCATTTTCTTCTGAAACTTTTTAGTGACCAATATAACACTCATTCCAATAGATCTGGAGGGTAGTTGCGACTGGTTGTGCAGTCCACTTGCAGTGACGATTACAAATATGAAACGAAATATGATTAACTAAATGTGATGTTATCAGCCCCCTAGATCAGGGGTCGGCAACCTTTTGAGACGGAAGAGCCAAATGTTGCAATTTACGAAATTTCTCAGTTTTTAAAGACCCACAAACATTTTTCGTTTCAATATTATAGTATTTGTTTATAAAGGGTGTCCTGTATTTAATGGATAACCTTGAAATGGCGTTTAGCAAAAATAATTACCTTTAAAACAAAATACAAAACGAAAATATATTTAGATATAGTTACTATATCTATCTCTCAGTCATAGTCAGTATATTTCAGTTATACTATATTATAGTACTCAATTATGGATCTATTGCACGATTTTAAGGGTTTTGATAGTAAAATATTTATTTTTTGCGTATGGAACTGGTGAGCCTCAACTTTACATCGAAAGAACCGCATGCGGCTCGCGAGCCGCAGGTTGCCGACCCCTGCCCTAGATCATTATTGTTTTGAACTGGCAGGGCTGTAGCTAGGTCTAGGTCGAGGAGCCTCGATGGGTCCGTTATCTACTTGACCGGTCTCCCTATTTTCGGAGACCGTGGGGCACTGCCCCGGCTGAACGATAGCTACGACCCTGCTACAGAGGTCAATCTGTGACCCTTATTATGTAGTTCCAAAGAGTTTCTAGTTGGTATCATTTCCATTTTAGAGATAAAGGGACTGTGGTGAAAACACGCTTAGACGAAACTGAATAGGCGATTTCATCAGGATTTTTACAACTACTGATTCAAAATCATTACGCGCTAAATAATTTAAATATATAATACTGCATGTTACCGAGATGTTAAACAAGCGGTTATTTCTTATATACGACTACATAAACTATGTTTATATTTTTTGGTACCACTATTGTCAATACTTGTGACTTTGTACACTAAACCAAACGACGAAACAGGCTTTTTTTAAATTACTGGTCTTATTGAGCGATTATAGGGAAATATATTATTGTATCACGAATAGTGTAACCAAAGAGTGTACCTACCAATATTTGTCATTTGATTGATAATTTTATAACAGCCTTAGGGCTGATTTTACAACCGTCAGATAACTTTTGTCTGGGGAATATATTTGATGTTTTGTCAACTTTTGTATAAAAATTCTGTCAAAACGTCTAACTTATTCTTTGAATAAACGCTATCCGACGTTGGTAAAATCAGGCCTTAGTGCCGTAAAAGTGGATTAATAAAGTGACAATTTGACAAACAACTTTTGTACAATATTATCATTGCTTTTCATTAAAAAAGTAGCATATGAATATGTATCTGTTGTGAATTCGCAACTTGAATAAACAATATGCACGTTGTGCCTGCTTGTTGACTTACGATTTTTAGCCCTAGTCATTTTAGAAACGGACCCAGTATAAATTGATACAATATAATACCACGAATGATGGTGGGAATTTAATAATAATAGCAGTTGGCGATCTCAAGGGACTAACGATTTATTATAAGATTTTTTAAAAAAAAACAGAAACTTTGCTAAAAACTTAAAAGATATTTTGCACTTCACTTGAGACCGCGTAAAAATGTTTACAGAAATACTTGTATGTAAGAGTAATACATAATTTAATTTATATTACTAATACTGTAACAATATATTAATAGAACACTATATGTACTGGGCAACCTATACTGAATATTTTATTATTCTAATGTCTACTACATACCTCTCGCTGGAATTTTATCTAAATGAGGCCTAAGTTTTATTACTATATAATTAATTATAAAGGAATGTCAATTTTATAAAAGTAGAGAAACCGCGCGGTTATTTTTTTTAAATATTAATATTTGCTTTTATTATAAACTTTTAGGTCAAATGTTAATATAATGTTTTTCTAAAAACTATCAGCTATAAAATGTCGTCAAAATCTCTAATCAGTACGTTACAGCTTTATAACAGACATCTTGCGCTAATGTTTATATTTCTTGAGCTATTTTTAATCATCTAACGCTCTAAGTAACACCAAAAGCAAATATGAAACTAGATTTCACCAGTTCCTGATAAAGTTTCAGTTTTTTTTGTTTCAAGCTAGGTCTTCTCTTTTCGTGGCACAAATCTCACATCCACAAATCTAGACCCGGTACAATTTAGGCCATTTACACTGGGGGAAACTCCCGACCCAAAGCTTAGAAAGCGAATCGCTCAACTACTGCGCCAATCAGTTTTCAGGATGGAAAGTACGTTGTATGTTACCCTAATATCTTGCGTTAGCAGATAGAAGACCCTATAATCTGTTACATTCGTATCGAATAAGAAAATCTATTTAGCCATTATTACGGCGTGACTGAGTAACAAAACTCTAAACATCATTATCATTATGAACAACTTCGACTAGGGACCAAATCTGAAATCGCGAAAAAAAATTCGGCTGCTCCATACATTTTTGTTCGCATAACTCGACAAAATGTAGGGAACAGCAGTTTTTTCGCGATTTCTTGATTGGTTCTAAGTAAAAGTTGTTCATAATGATATGTACAATGAACCCTTAAGAGGTTTTCAGTTTTTGCATTTACACCTTGTATATTCGTAATATTAAGATTTTGTCTGCACAATACACGATTCAAGAGAAACTTGTTTCATAGAAAACGTCAATCAACTTTATCAGAAAATGGTAAATCATTGTTCAAAGTTATATAATTTATATTAGAAAGTTATATAAAGTAGTTGTAGCTGATAGTTCATAGTAAATAAGTGCTCCAAAACTTTAACATCATTATCAAGCTTTATTAGATTAATACGTATAAAAAGTCATGGAAAAACAACGAGACACAGTGTATAGAGGTAATCGAAGCATGTTCGTATGAGCTTGAAGGTGTTATAGGAAGATTTATAGTAAGGGACAAACACAGGCACAGCTTAGAGGGAATAGCTAGCTCACTCTAAACGCGACAAGTTCCAAGATACGTCATACTCGTCCTAAAATTAGAATCCGAGAAAGGAGGTAATTAGCTCATCTTGTGTATTTTTGTTCTCAATTCAAATTCAAATTTATTTTTTTGTGGCTCCATCGTTATTCCACAAAACAGATAGGTACAGAAGTCAATCACATGTATGTACTTCACTTTTCATACCTACGCTCGACGGTCGCTCTATCTATGTATAAGCGCATGGCATTCGCACTCACTCGCACACTAGTCCCAAAAAGTCCGAGATATCGTATCCGTGAGCAGTGTCTATGTGTGCGTTGCTCGAGCGCACTTGTATGTAGATTGACTTCTGTACCTATCGTTTTGTGGTTATTCGATGATTCTGGCAACGTCAAGGTTGAAAAGACACTGCGATAAGTACGTAATAAAGTATTACACAAAACAAAAAATATTGACCGGTGTTTGTAGCGTTGAAATCAGATGAGCATGCTGAAAAAGGACATCATTTCTCATTTCAACTTATAGTCAAAGACCATTTTTGACGGATCTCGGACAAATTACAACTTTAAGCACATGTGAACTAAGTGGATTTCAGAATGACAAGTGTTGAAAAGATAATAAAACTATTTTAGTTGCAATGGAAATTGGCTGTCTAATACAATTAAGGTTTTAATTCCAAAGCATGTTCATTTTAAATTTAAAGTGAAGATGTGTGCGTGAATCGCGGAAGCCGCCGTTTCTACAAAGTGAGTTAGCTATTCACTTTAAGTTGTGACAAAGATGGATTAACAATACTCTTAAAAATCACTTCCTAACACTAAAGGACCGTACGATTTAACCCTGCAAACTATCGTATCATTAAACATTGTAAACTACATTTAATTAGTTTACTAAATACTGTATGGTTTGAAACGACACTCATAATACGCGATCTACAAATCGAACTGTACAATGCAGACTAAGTCTACGCCATAAAAATAGAACATTGTGCACACAAAATAAAAATATATCACTGGGTATGCGGCCTCCTTGGAAAAAACAACGGAATATGTTCACCTGGCAACACCGGGCTGGTGTTGGCAACACTTAAAGCGCGACCAGTCGCGTGTTGCATCCGCGCCATTTTTCTTGCAGCTTCCTGTGTTCTTCATATTGTTGTTCTGTTACCTCCTTCACTGCAGGTGGAGCCTGGTTGGATAAATTAATTATTTACTGATGTTAATCAAGATACAAATAGGTGATCTCCATGGTCTAAGGTACAGTCAAGATCAAGAGTAAGTGATGATTGCGCAGTTTCAAAATTATTTTATGAATGCGAACTTGCCAATTAGGAGTAGTGAATTCTTCATTGAATAGTACTGTGATAAGATTATAAAAGCAATCAACTCCTGAGAACAATTAATTTTAAAAATTCAAAATATTATTGACTTTTGCTATTGACTGTACTAGGGTTGTCTTTCACACATCTACGAGTAGAAATAGCATATAAGGTCATCTGAAGAATGGATAGCAAATAGCTTCATATTATTACCATCATACTGCGTTCTGCGTCTGTAAGGTATCCGTGATACCCGGCCAGGAGTGTCGTAAGAGTGTGCAGGAGGTAGGGATTTTTTGTACAATGAATTAATAATAGACTGCGAGTTAAATAGCATTTCATGTAAAAAATAGAAAAGTTATTTCATGAGGAACTCTTTGTTACTTTGGTTCAACAATGGTCATCTTCTAGCTAAAATACTGAAGAATTACTAAAATTTTATCATCTTACCTTCATCTTCCTCGGATCCAAGTTAGCGCCAAGATTCTGGACTCCCTTAGCTAACTTCGTCAGGGGCGAAAGCACCATATCCTTAGTAGTACTGCCCACAGGACTAGCAATGTTCTTGAACTGCCTTATAGCTGACTCACTATGCGACTGGGTAATATTCAGAGTTATCTCATGTTCGGAGTTCGAACGAACGTGGAAGTTGACACCTTCCGACTGACTATCATCGAAATTCAACTCGTTAGAACTGTGTGACAGCTTCTGAGCTAGCAGTAGGGAGCTTGGAGGCGCTGGCTTCGCGAAAGCACCGTCTACGTGAATCTCTGGAGTTTTCGAAGAGTCTATGTTGAACGGATTGATCTTGTTCACATTGCTCGGAGTTTTAGAAGCTTGCTTATCAACGCTAGTCACAATTTCAGAAGGAATAAACACCTGTTGCGTATCATTCGGTTCTATTTTGGAGGAATACAATGGGTTCTGTATAAGTTCGCAGTCATTTTCAGCCTCGCTTTTCTGTCCGGGTTTGCCTATATAATGTTGGGTGTTCTCAAAGTTATCTAAGGTTGGTTCGAAGATATTAGTCCTATTTTCATCATCCGAAGAGTAATCTGAGCTCATGCCATCTGAAAGGCTGCCTTTTTTCTTATTGTCCTTATTTTGTCCGAGGGTGAATATCTTCTTGGTTCGAGAGGCGCTCTGGTCGAATTTCAACTGTAGACTTGGTCGTGCGCGCGCGTTTAGCGAGTGACTCAGCTTGTTCAACTTACTAAATTGTTCCGACATGTTGGTCAGGGCTTTTGATCCTAGAATGAGATTGTTTCATGATATTAAGGTGAGTTTAGTAAGTATATCAATATGAACACTGCCCAAGAGAGAAAGGGACAGACAATAAAGTAATGTTATGCCAATGTTTTTTCGTAAGCAATAGTGTCCAGCTTGTTTTCTTGCAAAAATGTATTTTGTTTATGAATATATTTAGGAGTCATTTAAATAAAGGAATAAAAAGTGTGTGGTGATGTCATGGGACCTTGTTCCGTGGTAACGTGGATAATATGACCTAGACGAAATAATCCAAACAATTACGTTTTATAAGTTAATATTCGACAGTTAAATAGTTGTTTTGTATTGTAACGGCCATCTGCGATCAATTGCTTACTTCTATTGAATTTCTATCGTACAGTATCAGCCGTATTGTCCATTGTGGAGGACATTAAAATTTATAGAACAAAAACTAACGGTCTGCGGGTCAGGGTGTGATCGATTATTGCTTGCAGTAGCTAACACTTGCCGGTGGGCGTGTACTGTAGGCATGGACACTATTTTCAAGACTTGGCCCCGCGCTGCAGTAGACGCCGTTACTTTCGGTTGACAGTCGTCTGACAGGATCCAGGAGAAAGGACAGAATGGGTTAAGGATATGTTAAGGTGGCAGTACACTGCGCAACCGAGACGCGAAAGGGTCAGTTTACACCAAATGGAAAAATCCTCGTGCACTTTTTTGATGTCACTGAATAAACGACTGTATCAGTGTTGCCTTTAAGCATAAAATCCGACGCAGACATCAAGCGTTTCCTCGCGCATGCCCGACTATACCCGAGCGTCGGGCAACTTAAAGGTAAAACTGATACAGTTCTTTACTCAGTGACATAAAAAAAAAAATTGGTTGTCTGTAAAGTCGGTTTACGGACAATAGTTTAACGTGACAACGTCATAACAAAATATCGTGCCTCTCTATCGCTTGCACGCTCGCCTCAGACGGATCGTGACAATGAGTCACGCTTTTTCGTGCACGCTTCCGGCGTTCATCGTTTTATTAGACGTTATCACGTCAAAAGTGCGTGAGGATTTTTCTGTTTGATGGAAAGTAACCCAAACAGAGACAAGAGAAGACCGTGACCGTAACTTGACTTTAGAGTTCCGTACTGTGTTAAGTTCGCGAGGGAGACAAAAGATAAGAGATTGCGACGCAAAAGCCTAAAGATTACTTACCGACGCTTCTTATGTCAGCCACGAGTTGCGTCTCGCTAACGTTTCGTGAGAGAGTCGGCAGACGCGATAGATCCAGGTACAAGGAGGATCGAGCGTTGCCTGACTGACCTGGATGTATCTGTGAATTTGAAAAGTATATGGTACCTATTTCTATTTAGACTTCATCGAAATAGGGTTGATTTATCAAAGGAACTTCTCGTGTGTTCCCAAGCCCATGACTATAGTATATACTATATTTAAATAGACTATAGTAGCACATGAGTGTTGGCCAAGTTACCCAGCTTGGCGTTGTATGTATACAAGGTTAGTTGGAAATGGGGTACTAAGCCGAAAGGGTGTTAAAGTACCCACAATAAAGGATAACTTTTGCTCTACAACTTTCCCCAAAACTCGATAGTTTAAGAGAAATAGCTATTCAAAGATTTCGTAAAAAATATGCTAAAATCTGTCTGCCCATAGCTATGATCAGCTGTTTTTACAATTTAGGTCATATTTGGGGTCACGGATTAGAAAATTAATTCATAACTAAAATTATGTTTTTTTTAAAACTAATATAAAAATCTTTTACATGCAAATAAAAATTATCGAATTTTGAAATTTTAACACTTGCTTTAAAATAGTCATCAGTGATACTTTAAGTGGCCCGCGGCTTAGTGCCCCCTTTCCGACTAATCTTATATATACAAACCCGAGAGGATTGCTGATGCGTTCCCAACCCTAGAGACAAATTTGGAAAGTATCATATGCTGATAATTTCACCGGCACCCATACCCTTCAAGCTGAAACACAGCACATGCTGCTTGGTGGTAGAAGTAGGTATGGTGGCTTTTCCGGACGAATTAATTAATTAGGACCTCTACCATGGGCGTAGCCACGATTTTGTCCAAGGTGGGGCAAACTCAGTCAGACTGTAAATAATTGTCTTTTCAATAAATCTGGAAGTACAGAATGAGATTATGGGGCAATATAACCTTATTTTTAAGGTCCAAATAAATATAGACGGAGTCGGGCATTGTTCTGTCTATTTTGGGTAACTGTTCTGTGGACATGGGTGGCAAGTTGACTGAATCTAGATCATTTAACTATTCTTTCCTGTGCCAGGATGGGGTAAGCACTCCACCTGCCACATCCTGAATACGTCCATGACCACTAAATGCTGCTGGTCATAAATGTTACTTTACCTTTGACTTCTTCTTCTCCAGTTTGACTCCATCGTGGAAAGGTATAGCCGGCAACTTGGCGACATCACGGGCCACCATCAACGACTCACAGATCGAGTGTAGAGATTCTATTAAAATAATGATCATAGTTAGATTCCGATCTCCATTAAAGCCCTCAACTACTTGAAACTAATGGGTTACTTCGGCAGAATAGTTAAGCTAGTGCGTGAGTCGGCAAAACAGCATTCGCCATAACCGGCTTGGTGGGGTAGCTCGTTTCACCGCCTGACGTTAAGAAGACTAGTATTTTTTTATAAAGACTCACAGATAATTATCCAAATTGATAGCCAAAATGACAAAGGCTGGAGACGGGAAGTAGTATTAACTCGACGGTCCCTACGTATACTATCGAAACTACAAAATCTCAGTTTTTATTTTATCTGGTTAAAATGTGTGAAATTATGTTATCTTAAAGATAATAAAATATGGGATCAAATGGCAACTATTCCGCATCAAACTAAAGAAGAATCACGTAAATCGGATCATAAATCTCAGCGTAATCGGTGTACACACATAATAAAATAAAAACTGAGATTTTGTAGTTTCGATAGTATACGTAGGGACCGTCGAACTGTGGGAAAAGATTGACTGTGCCAGGACTAATGTGCTTGCGCAGTGTAGATCTACTTCTAACAGTTAACTTCTAAAGGCTTAAAATAACGCCGAAGACTCACCGCCGCGGTTATAGTTGAAAGTAGATTATCTATTATAGGGTCCCGAAAACGCGGTAGGCCCAGACGCAGATGGCGGGATGAGCTAGACTTCTACCTAAAGGACTGGCCTCAGATTGCAAAAGACCGGGAAATATGGAAAGAAGGAAGGGAGATTTTTCTCTGCAGTGGGACACAAGCTTATAAGATATTGGGTGTTACCGATCATCTCGTCGCGTGTGTGTATCACCACGGCCATGTTGTTGAAGAAGCGGAGCGAGGTGGAACGGAACATGTGGAAGAAGCCCCCCTCATTACCGCTTGCGTAGTGTACACGGATGCAGTAGATCGGCTCTGACCCGCTTTTGCGGCCGACGCTGAATAGCTGGACGAAGAAGAAAAATAATCTGTTTATTATTGTGTGTTCCTAGAAAATTGTAGGGATAACTTAGGCGTCGTCCTAATTGGCAAGCGGTCGCGCGACGATGCGATGCGATCATACAAATGCTCAATCAAATATTTTAATGATAGTAATATTTTCTAATTGAAACTTTTACGATAGCTTTTTAGGACCACATTGTTCAATTCAAATCGTAAAAACACCATTTTATCTCATTAAGTTATTTGATTGAGCATTCGCACGATCGCACGACCGGCCGCCAAATAGGACGACGGGTTAGAAGAGAGTCACGGGTCAAGTTTGTAGTGATTGGACTGAGGTGTTGATAGATTCAGCCCCACTATATGATACGTCATAATTTATGTATGACGCAACCATAAAAAAATATTCTCATGTCCCCAGTTGCAATAAAACAGCTCGGGAAAGAAGTATTTCTATTTTGTCTAGCAATCTATCATAAGAATGCTCTGCGAAACGTTCGTGATATAAACAAACCATGTTAAAAGCGTGGTCTTTGTGACAATTCACTGCTGGATAGTTCATTCAAAGAGCCCCACGAATGACGATACTAAAATACGTCCGGCGCACTCTGGATAGTCAGCCCCGCTACCAACATTGCTGACTGGCTTATCATTCCATCACGGCATGAGATGTTCTCTTATACGTATGTACTCACCGTACTACAGTTAGTATCAAAAGGCCCCAGTTCTATAGCTGTGATGTCTGCAAGCGGCACGCGTTGTACGCCTAGTAGACGGTCCGAAGTTTCATCGTAGTCGGCTACGTAGTACGCGTCGCTTGTCAGTACTAGGACGCTGTCCATTTCTGTTTCTTGAGGGTCACCGGTACTGCAAATAATAAAGATATTGCAAGAAGTAATCAAGAACTGTATGGATCCCGGACAGAAGAAAATCTATTTGTCGTTTGCTGTAAATGTAGAAACAATGTAAAACAGTTATAGTCTATACATGATATAAGATTCATTCCCCTCCTTATTGGACCAGCACCTCTTAATTCGAGAATATACGTGTTGTATAGAAAGGTATGTTCTGTAATGCAACTTACTTGGGATCCGCATCGATTAGCCCCCAGGATCCGAGCACAGGTTCCGTGTCAACGAGTAACTTCTTGCAGTCGTCTATGAGCGACTTGACGTGTTGCGCCATCGCGGCCGTGTCCGTTTCTGACGAATCCTGTAACAAATACATTTAGTACACATTTGGAACGCGGGCGGGATGACTTAGGTGCTTCAGAAACACTTGGCAGGGAAGTCCACTTAAGCTGAGGGGTGGCAAGCTACGGGGAGATCTTTGCCCGGGAGTGGGATAGCCCAGGTTAACAAAAAAAAAAGTAAAACAGTAGTAGCATTTAGAAGGGTGAAGCATACACTACATTCTCGCATCTATGTAGGTACAGCCAAATCAGCTTGGAGACGTTTTTACGTTTGTAGAAGTGGAAATACACACAGTGACTAAAACCGGTATAAATCAGTTTGCGGTAGCTACCTCTCACATCTGTCGCTTAAAAATACCGTTCACTACTACAAACGCAATAACCTCTCCAAGCTCATTTGGCTGTTTGTGTGTATGTTGGTACATTTTAGAAATATACGAACTAGAGTCCGCGCCACCACTGAAGCACAAAACAGAAAGGTACAGAAGTCAATCACATGTATGTACTTCACTTTTCATACCTACGCTCGGCGGTCGCTCTATCTATATATCTATCTCTCTCAAGCGCATGGCACTCGCGCTCGCACTCACTCGCACTCTGGTCCCAAACGGTTCGAGATATCGTGTCCGTGAGCAGTGTCTATGTGTGCGTTGCTCGAGCGCACTTGTATGTAGATTGACTTCTGTACCTATCTATTTTGTGGGTGAAGTAAATTTGACGCGGCGCTAGTGTCCATGTCATTGCGTCAAATTGCATAAAAAAATATAGTTCCACAATTTTCCGCGGGCCTTCTTTCGTGGCACGCACTCTACGATGATTGACGCAAGGTGTGTCTCAACTGTGCGCGGCATTCGTGTGGGGCATTCGCTGTA
Organism: Amphipyra berbera; assembly: GCA_910594945.2. NCBI lineage: Eukaryota > Metazoa > Arthropoda > Insecta > Lepidoptera > Noctuidae > Amphipyra > Amphipyra berbera. The sequence continues at coordinate 5,347,673 of OU343144.1, read as the reverse complement.
TACAAATATTGCCACCGCAATGTAACCGTATAGTAAGCAAGCAGTGAGTTCGCGCGGCAGTCGCACCTTGAGAGAATTGTTTCTATTGTAAATTATTTATGTACCGGTCAAGCAAATACATATTTAGCTGATCGAAGATTCACTATACAATGCTTTTTCTAAGTCACCAGAAGTTATAAGCGAGGGAAGAGGGAAGCATTCTAATGTCAAATCCTAATTACTAACAAACTTCAATATAGCTAACATCTAACTAAAACCAATGATAATATTATTAAAAGAGAGATAGATACGTTACTAGCGCGCCGAAAATTAAGCGAACAAAAGGCGCCAATTATCGCCTGTGGCCTCAGTGGCTCTCGACCAAGTGAAAATGTATGGGTCAGTTTCCACCAAACGGCAAAATCCTCGCGCACTTTATTGATGTCACTTAATAAAGAACTGTATCAGTGTTGCCTTTAACTAAAAAAAACCGATGCAGACATCATGCGTTTCCTCGCGCATGCCCGAGCATACCCGAGTCTTCTTCTTCTTCCTGCCCTTATCCCACACTAGGTGGGGTCGGCACAACATGTATTTCATAAATCCATGTTGTTAGAGGTTTTGGCTTATTGTTTTATGACCGGCCGCCTGCCTGACATCAACCCTCCTTGGGAATACTCGTTGCGCCGTCGCGCGGGTGATCCAATGTGCTTGCTGGTATTATGCACTAGGTCCCAAAATGATATGCTTGTCAGTCTTATTGCCGACAACTAAGTAGGCTGTGTTTTTCTTGGTGGAGTATACTTGCAGTTCCACGACCCACTCATTCAGTTTTGCTAGGGACTTTGGTTCTGACACATCGTAAACTAATATAGCATCGTGAGCTTCTTTGTAAAATTTTGATGTCAATGTTCTGTATCGCTCCTGTCCCGCTGTATCCCAAATACCAAGCTTGACTTTACCACCGTTCACGTCCATGACTTTACATTTGTAGTCAACTCCGATTGTAGCTGAGAATGATGGATTGTAGTCTCCCGTTATGAACGCTAGAATTTACCCACACCGCACTCACCGATAAAATAATTCACAAATTATATCAATGTAAAAAAGCGAAAAATTAATTATATAAAATGTCATAATACATACCGAGCATACCAGAGTGTCGGATTTTATACTTAAAAGCAATACTGCTACAGTTCATTATTCAGTGACATCAAAAAATTGCGTGAGGATTTTTCCGTTTGCTGGAAACTAACCCTTAGTGTTATGCTGCTGCTGCGTACGGAGTATTATTTTCATTTGTTTTGTGAGCGTATAACGTATCTATACTTTTATTTAATATCATTGACAAATAAAAGCTCATCATGCACGCACATTGAACATAAGAACCTTGAGGGAGGTGCATCGGACTCCGCATTCTGGCACGATCAGCTGATCTGGGATGGTCCGTGATTCTCCTGTCATAACGTCGATGGCCACTTGGCGGAGAGCATCCTTGAATGTTGAGAGGTAGTATCTGGAACAAGAAGGTAAGATGCAGTCGGTTTATGCTAACTACGTTAAAACTGGATTTGTTTGGACTGCAGGAAAACGCAGTCGATTTGTATACACCCAATATCTATCCAGCCACACCCGGTTCATACCAATATAATGCTTTGTATGGGAAGCCGTCCGTACCGCGCTATACCGATGACGTGTCGTGAATAAAAACAAAATACGGGTGTCAATTCTAAGTTTTATTTAACCAAACATATATTTTGACACAAAGGACATCGGCCGTCGTGGGCCAAAACCCGATACAGAAAAGAAAGCATATTTAAAAAATAAGATATATTTTAATTATGATAGTTAGTTGCTTGATAAAAATCCAAAAACAGTAGCGAAACTGTTCCCGCCTCACTTCACAAAAACTAGGAGTTCTTGATTAACCGGTTGCCGACTAAAATAAAACTAATTCAAATTAACATGAAATGCTCTGTGCCGTCATACTTATTTTCATATCAATAACGAGTGTTAGGTTCAGCGGTGCTAGGGCGTCTGCCATCCTCCTTTGTAGTGTGAAGGGCGGTACAATTACTTGTGTGCGAGTGTGAGTACTATCACAGTAAATATATAAGCTAAAGCAGTATGAAAACTACGTACAAACGTTCGAAATGCATAGACGAGACCCCAAAGCGGTGTTCGTCGTACTGAACACTGCGACCGCCGCTTTGGGGTCCCTGAGATTCGCGCGTCTGTGTGAATGTGCCGTTTTGAACGTTTTCTGCTTTAGCTTATACAAGGTTAGTTGGAAAGGTGGTACTAAGCCGTGGGCCACTTAAAGTATCACTGGTGACTATTTTAAAGCAAGTGTTAAAATTTCAAATTCGATAATTTTTATTTGCTCGGAAAAGGTTTTTATTTTAGTTTTTTAAAAAAAAAAACATACCTGCTTTAGTTATGAATTCAGAAAATTAAGTTTCTAATCCGTGACCCCAAATATGACCTAAATAGTAAACACAGCTGATCATAGCTATGGACAGATAGATTTTAGCATATTTTTTACGAAATCTTTGAAAAGCTATTTCTTTTAAACTATCGAGTTTTGGGGAAGTTATCCCTTATTATATGTACAACTTTAATACCCTTTCAGCTTAGTACCCTCTTTCCGACTAACCTTGTATATTTACTGCGTTACTATCGTCCACCTTATTCTATTCGGTGCAGCAACGTGGGGCGGGATCTTTTTATCAGCTGAACACTCTCGCCGAGACAGTCTGAGACGTTATCTCTATCCTTAACTTTTAACATCAAATAGCAAAGAACAGAATCTAAGGCGCTCCACCCACTGCACCGCGCCCCGTCGCGTAACGCGGAATAGCAGATTTTACCATTGTATGCAAGTATCTCAATTTATATAGAAATCACGCCTAGCACAACACAGTGCCGACGCGGAAATGCGCGGGAAGGCGCCCCGCGCGCCGTTTGCCATCCCGCGCTACGCGACGGGGCGCGGTGCAGTGGGTGGAGCGTCTAAGTCTCGGGCTGACCCGGCGAGTGTACAGCCGGCATTAGATATTAAGTAAACGCTTCAAAAACAGTCACACTAAAATTCATTGCTATCGATCATTTCACATGTTCACAAGGTAGATCACACAAGGTTGTTATAAGTGCACACACATTGAATCCTCAGTTGGTATAGCTTTAAGGGCTAGCGCGCACTGCCTTGCGTTTTTTTAACGAATAATATGTGAAGTATAGAGTGTCATAGAAGAGCGCGCACTGCAAAGTATTCACCGCATACTGATTGATTTGTATTTATTTCATTGATTGAGGTGAAAAAAACGCATCACAAATTACCGCACCGCAGTGCGCGCGCGCGCGCGCTAAAGCCAGTGAAGAAAGGTATGATTATTATACATGTCAGTAGTTCATACTTTATATCGCAGGTGGCACTACTCATCACTAAGTTTGATTTAAAACGTCAGAAAGTTACGAAAAACAGAAAGCGTCAGTAGTATTTTAGTGAAGCTTGACAGAATACGGAGAGGAGGTCATAAAAGGCAAACTAAATTTCGTTAGTAAGTTAGTATTCCAATGAAGAACTGACCTCCCCATCCCGTACGCGATTTCTGCGCCCAACAGTTCATTAGTCAACCCATGTCCGAAGTATGTCGGCATCATTCCTAACTTCGGCCGATCACTGTCCATATTCTCAAACAACATCATTGACGCAGTCTTAAAATCGTGCCATAAACTGTCAAAGGTCTCAACGGTCGCCATATTGACTTCCTGTCCAAGTAAGATGTCTATGGCACACTGGGTTATTTCGTCGCTAAAATGGCGGATGATGAATCTGGAAAAATGTTTTCGGTTTTGTACCTGGAACCTAAATATTGGGTATGGTTTAGATGTAGGTGTTACCTGTTAGCGGATGCGACGCCATCTTTCATAAGTCCTGTGAATTTCCTCTCGCCCGTTCTCGTGTAATCACCCTGTGAGAAATGCTTGACATTAGACATAATATGAAAAGTAGGCATGTGAAGCTAACCGACGGATGGCCTACAGAGGATCATTTGTTAGCTATTTGCGGCTATTAGAGGATTTCGGAGACCAGACAAAATGGTGAATTAAACCGGCTTAGTAAAAACAGAAATCAATAACGCCAGACAAAAGTTTACAGTATGTACATTCTTCTTTTTTTTACGAAATTGGGTACTTATGTTTCGGCCTTACATACATACGTACATACAATCACGCCTGTTTCCCATTGGGGTAGGCAGATTCTATAGACTTCCACCTGCTACGATCCTGACACACCCTTTTCGCTTCATCTACATTCATAAACCTTCTCATGCATGCTCGTCGGTTTAGGGTGCTGCTAACCTGGCTTTTTTTGAGAACGTCCGCGATTTGTTCGTGGTACGTTCGCCGACGTCGGCCCTTTCCAACTGTTCCATCCACACTCGTTTTGGCCTTAAAACTCCTTATATATGTGAATAGTGTAAAGTTACCTTCAAAGCCTTTGTGCCAGCATACTGTCGGGACACGATGTCTCCGTTGTCGGCCCACATGGTGAGGAATGCTTGCCGCAGAGATGGTGGAAGCCCACAGCCGGGCGTGCCCAAACCTAGGCGGCACAGCTGCAGCTCTAGTACGTATTTGGCTATGGCCGTCTGTTAAGTATGATATTTTTTTAATAACAATTGCTGAATGGATCTTAATTTAAACTAAACCACGGTTTCCGAAAGTGTGATCAATGCAAAAATTACTAATCAGCTGTAAAACCTCATGCTAAGTGCTATGATTGGTTGTTACTATTAAGTCGACCAGTCACATTCGTTGGAGCGAGATTTGACAACAGATTAAATTGATCCGTGTTTCTGAGGGTTAGTGTGTGCGTAACTAAGGTTAATTGTAAAACACTGATGATTAATAAGCAGTGATCGGATAATCGGGCGCGTATTGACCTAAACTTTAAGAGAGTAGTGACAGAGTTGATACAACCACCATCCCGATAAAAATAAATATAAATTTTCATTGCAAACTAAACGTTCCGTCTTAAAAGTACGAGTAAGTAGTATTTAATGAAAATATCATTGTTGCAATGGGTTCTATGAAATTTTGTTATGTAGGTAACATTTTTAACAAACTCGGGACTATTTATAACAGCACCTAGTAATACTACTAATAAGTAAAATTACAAAGTAACGGCAGTACCGGCTACAACAATAGCAAAGTTTGAATTCGGAAAATTAATATTGATTTTTATTAGGATGATGGTTGTATCAACTCTATGTCAGTACTCTATAATTTAGGTAAATAAGCGCCCGATTATCCGATCACTATTAATAAGACGACACATACCTGCACCACATTTGTCCTATCGAGGCAATCAATACAGTTGACTCTAAACACGCCGTTTTGCGTACATATAAGACCGCGGTCGTCTCGCCAACAGAATCGCATCTCACCGACCACATCGGCAATCGCGTTGATCAGGATGCTAACGTTTTCATAGTGCATGCCGCGACTGGGAACATCAAATCACCATAAAACATCGTAAGCGGCGTCAGCATTGTAAAGGCCTGGTCAGACAGAGACCTTGGCTGGGTGTGATATTCACGTTGCCTATTGGTCACGTGGTTTTGGCGTGCGAATTACTATAACAATGAATGGAAGACGACATACAGAAACTGCAGTCTCTTTGTGGCGTCAAGCTCTCTGTTTGACCAGGCTTTAAGAGGGCTAGCCTGTGGGCGGCGGGTTAGTGGACCCGCCGCCCAACCTGTAACAGGCCCGAGAAGGCAGCGCGCAGTGTTCCGCGCGCGCTTCTCAGGAGGATGTGGGGCAAGGCCCCACAGAGGAGAGGTCCGCCGAGGGTTGGCGGACCGGGGTTGCGGTGCATGCTGACGCGAATCCCGCGACCCCGGCCAAACGGTCAGGAGGAAGAACACCGTTGGTTTTTAGCCGGTAAGAGTCCGGCAGACCCCCTCGCCTTCCCCGGGCGAGGGACATCCGTGAGGATTTTCCAAGGAGGAAAAAAAAGCCTTAAGAGGGCGACCACTTATGTTACGTTACGCACTTATGTTGTTCTGTACTTAATGATTCCTCACGTTTGATTTCTGGACCAAGTGCATCGTCATGAAAGACAACCTGGACCCGGCAATCGACATATTATATTAGGCAACCGACAGGGCCGTCGGGACCGCTACATATTAACTAAAGAAACTTTGACTGTAGAGTTGATTGACACTAACGAACAAGTATTCTCGATAATACCTTCCCGAACCATGATGCTGTTTCTATACATGGTGAGTTTTTGAAATGGGAAAGGGAGGCCAAATCTGAAACTGTTAGGAATAGAGAAAAGTAGTCAAAGGATTTGTGAGCTTGATTTTCGAAAAAAACAACACCATTTAATTTTTGAAAAAGCAGCTGGTTTTGCTGCGAATCGAACTCAATGTTTTAGCAATAAAAATACCACCTGTATTATTGCACGAATTGATAATGTTGCTGATGAGGAAAAAAATTACCAGACTGTTATGTGGTGGTGTGGGGTTATATTGTACTGACCAATACTCGTGGAAGTCGAAGGTGGCATAGATGACGTCAGGGCTATTGTACTTGAGCACGTGGTTGCCGTACGCTTCCCAAATGATGCGCTCTCGACCCTGTTGATCTACGAGGTTCACTATGCAGACTTGCTTGTATATCTTTAGTTCTTCCGTGAAGTGCTTCACGAAGGCCGTGTGGGATTCTTCTTCAGCTGGTGGGGAAAAGTCAAAGAATGTTTAATTTGCTGTCTTATCAGGGGCATCGAAAAAGACGATTTGCACAGTGATCACAACATTTTCCAAAGACCTAGTTTTTCTAAGGGTTATGGACGTCACATCGGATATAATTATCAGGAATAAAAGAACCGGATTGGTTAACTAAGCGGATAATGAAATAAAATGGTAACAGGCAGAGATAACGAAGGAAGAATACTCCTTCAACGCTATAAGCCGAAAGTTGGTAATGTACAGATTGACACAAAAGTCTATAAACAGAACACATTTTTAATCTTTGTCATTGTTTTGTCAGTCAACGTTTTATCAAGCGATAAATGTGTAATAAGACGCTGAAATTGACTTCAAATAAATAAGACTATCTAAAATTCTACCAGAGGTAAAGCTAAAATTTTATATGGTATGACTTTGGTGCCCCCATTTTTCATACTCTTTTTTGCAGAGCTGTAAGGTCTTTGGTCATGTGTATCTTCTACTATTTTCTTTTCCAAAGTAAGACGATTGGACTTAATCGAACGTGGCGAAAAAGTGGACTTAAAAACACTCAATGGTAAAAAATACTGCTCGTGAATACTTACTTCGATCAAGACGCGGCGGTGGTCTAAACTTGTACTCAGGTTGACTCCAAAAAATAGGCACCGAACCACGTACCTGTCGGATTTTTAAAATTTTACTCTCAATCGAATAACAAAGTTTATTGTGATCAGTGTTCTAAACATAATCATTGGTTCTTGACAAACTATTAACACCAGTAAGGTGCGAAAATCCCATTTTTCATAAACCTGCAAAAGCGTATGGCTGTTCATGGACCTCCCAATAACCGCTAATACAATGAACGATCATAGGGGACATTGCCATAATGACCACGCTTGACAGATGAATTGTTGAAACAGTATGTTGTTAGTAGCAGATAGGAGGATACTGGTGTCCTTATTCAAGCTACACCCCCGATTTCTGCAATTTAATCTGTTGTCAAATCTTAAGTCAACGAATGTGATTGGTCGGCAAAAATACTAACAACCAATCATAGCGCTTTATACAAGGTTAGTCGGGAAGGGGGTACTAAGCCGAAAGGGTGTTAAAGTACCTATAATAAGGGATAACTTTTGTTCTACAACTGTCCCCAAAACTCGATAGTTTAAGAGAAATAGCTTTTCAAAGATTCCGTAAAAAATATGCTAAAATCTATCTGTGCATAGCTATGATCAGCTGTGTTTACTATTTAGGTCATATTTGGGGTCACGGATTAGAAACTCCATTTTCTGAATTGATAACTAAAGCAGGGATGAAGAATTTTTGAAAAAACTAAAATAAAAATAATTTGTGATGGAAAAAAATTTAATCGAATTTTTAAATTTTAACACTTTCTTTAGAACAATCATCAGTGATTCATTAAGTGGTCTGCGGTTTAGTACCCCCTTTCTGACTAACCTTGTATAAGATCTGGCTGCTGACTTTTTTACGTTGTACAGCGTTTATTGAAACTGGGGATTAATCCCTTATGTCCGATTCCGATGGCCAAAAACGAGTCGTTTTGCTTACCAATAGTAGCATTTTTCGTTGCCAACCTTGGCATATTTATAGATAGACTCGTAAGCAAATTTTAAGTACGATAGCTACTAACGCGTGGGAGGGTATTTTTTGTAAAGCTATGGGATATTTGCTTCATTATTGGTAAAGATGCAAGAGTCTTAATTTTAACCAATGACGCTCGTTAAATCATAGGAATCCGCCATTAGTCGCTTTTTACGATGACCGGGGGTTAAAAGCGGGTGGCTTATTCTTTGCGAGGATCCACACGGTACATAGCTCGGGCCTTATGATCTAATCTTTGCTTTGCCTTCGAAGCCAGATAATTTTACCTTATAGTTGCAAGTTTTTTGGAAAATAAAAGGCTCTTTTATAGCTTTATCCTTTTAAAAGCAATGTCAAAATCAAGCTTCAGTGAATTTACAACTTGAAAAAAGGTAACAATGAACAGTTAGTATAATTCATCAGTAAAAAACAAAAACTTATTTGCCCACTTAAACTCATCGATGCATGACGTGAACGTCCGTAGTAACGGTTATACACAAGCAGGTTAAATGTGGCCATTTGTTATACTAGAATAATGCTCGTTTTACAATTGTTGCTACACTCATTAATATAAATAATAGGTTTGAGTAATAAGAAGTATTTATGCAATTATTACGAGAATGACTAGTACTGCCGTATATGGGTTTTTTTTCTATGCGGCTTGGATTTTAGTGCAAACTTGATAAATCGTAGTCATTTTGCGACTGCCATCATCATTACTAGCATATCGTTATTCAATGCTGGTTATAGGTCTGTACCAAAAAGCTGGATACAGACGGCCTAGAAAATAGGCTCAGTCTGACTTACCCACTGATTCTAAACTTTCCCATAAGTCAGTTATAGAACAATATGGTTTGTTATCTCGTTTTATCTCGTTGCGAAAATCGTAGACAAAACAAGATACCTAACAAACGGTATCGATCAACAACTGACTTATTAAAACGTTCTGGGTAAGGCGCAGGCCACACCACGAGCTGGCGGGCGGGCGAGCTGGCTTTTTCATGCTTCGGTTCACATCGTTCGAGCCGCTGAAGTAGCCAGGCTCGGTGAAACGTTGCTCGCCCCCCCGCCCGCCAGCTCGCGGTGTGGCCTGCGCTTAATGGTCCAAGGATAGAAATATACGAGTTTGCACGACGCATCACAAGAACTTACGAATTGATTCGCGTTATTGGTTTTTCCTGTCTTTTTATCAATAACAGCAGTGCGCAAATCTTACGATCCATGTCACTACCTAGTACAAAATACGTTCAGTACGGTTGACGATCGTTCAGGGAATGGTCATCCGAAGGAAGCAAGACGCCTTGCTGCACGAATTCGCATAGCAGCAATTCGCGTCGGTTCGCAGTTTTGTGTTTGGACCCTTAGGGGGCGGGATCGATAATTAAAGGTGCTCTTCGAAACATGGAGGGATGTCGATGTGTAAAGACTGGTCTCCTATCCACCGAATTGACCGCGGCTAGAGCAGATTAACCACTCACTTTTTTTTATCGTGGGAAATTCCTCATGGGTATCCCTCGCCCGGGGCAAGCGAGGGCGTCTGCCGGTTTACCGGCTAAAAACCCACGGTGTTCCTCTTTTTGACCGTCGGCCGGGGTCGCGGGATTCGCCGCAACCCCGGCAGATCTTGGTCCACCAACTGCTGCTGGACCTCTCCTCAGTGGAGCCCCACCCCACGACCTCCTGAGAGGCGCGGGGAGCCCCGACATCACTGGCACACCAGAAAGATTAACCTCTCACTATCTGTACCTAGCATAAATATAAGGGACTATTGACGGCTGTCATAGGTATTCGTACTACAACGAGTTTATAATGTGACATAATTATTATTATAAATTCTATTAATTAGTTATTGCCTAGACAGATATAGATCCATGCTAGGTTTTTCCTTGTTGGTGTCATCATGCCAAATGAAGCTAACATAGTGTTACTTAATGAAACGTCTAATGCTTATAATAAACGTATTACTTATAGCGCCTTTGTTGTGGTAATTAGTAAGAGTACTTGGAAGAACTTGGCCTCCAGCCTTTGCCCAGCAGTGGGACAATACAGGGTGTAAACGAAATCATGTAATTCCTTCAAACCTCGTGATGTACTGCTGACATAGATTAACACTGAAATGAACATTTTTATGTTATACCTGAACAAAAGAAGCTCTATGTATGCTGTCAGAGCATATGATAGAGACGATCTGCTCAGTTTCCACGTAGTTGGCGACCTTCCCGCCCGGTTCGATGCCTCGACGATTGTACCTGACAAAGTTATAACGATAAGTCTTGACATTCTAAAGGACACGATAAAAATAAAAAACATAACATCACGCCTGTATTCCCCGAAGGGTTGGGCAGAGGTGTATAGTATCACCCTCGTTTCGCCGTTATGTTTAACCGTTGCCTGGCCTGGGGATCGAACCCAGGACCTCAAGCTCAGCAGTTGCGCTTGCTACCACTAAAACAACGAGGCAGTTATGACCATAAAAAAATATGAACTGGCTTTTTGCTTCTTTCTTGAAATCTCGGACCTTGGATTCTAAAAGAACAATATTTGTTGAGAGTAGGCTATTTGGACGTAGTTAAGCAGAAAGGACTCAACCCACACAGAGTCACTTTTGAGTTATTGACGTTTTAAGTTCAGAGTGGTTTTTTTCAGTGATGCTGTATTCAGATTTTGTTACGTAATTACACATCCTTGGTAAAATCAATCGTATTTATTATATCTATAAGTTGGTTGATGGTAATATTGTGTATTTCTGGACTTATTTAGGAAAATATAGGGTTCGATCATTTAAGCAGGTTGGGTCTTTATAGGTAATAAAAAGAAAATATCTGTCTAATATGTGGTTTGGTTCCCTGTCAAAAAACGTATTTCCTTTGTTTATTTCTTGAACTTTTTTGCTGAATGAAAGGCCCTACCTTATAGACCATTTTAGTACCAATAACTCATTTTTGTCAATTTTGTGGATTGAGTCCTTTCTGCTAAACTACGTCCATTTCATGTTTAGGTAATGTATGTAGGTATAGGATTTTATCAAATGAAACAGCGCAACTCGGGCGGTTGGCTTTTAGAAATTTACCCTTCATCATAGTTTCTTATAAATATAATTTAATATAAGTTCTAATGTTATCTTCTTATGCTGAAAAGGCCCTCGCAAAACATAAAGAACATTACTTTGGATGTATCCTCCTTGTGTTTTTGTATGGTCGGCCATTGGCCATAATAATGACATTAAACCCATTACGCGAAACCGGAAGTTCTAATAAAATTGTTGACATTTGCAAGGGAATATTATCACGCTGGTACTTCTCGTGCTTATTGCTTCACCGAAGACTTCATATTTGACTAATCTGGAATTTTTGGACAGTGACAAGCATAACCTTTCATCTTTAACATTCACGCAACTATCCAAACTAGCCGATACATCAGGCCTCTTGAAGGGGTTTTTCATTAATCACACTGCCGTTTGTCGCGTACGGGGTATTGTAGGCAAGGGCGTAGCCAGGTACAGGCAAGGTGGGGCAGCTGCCCCCCCCCCCCCCGCAGTGTCTGGTTAAGGGCTCAGTCAGAGTGCTCCCGAACCGAAGAGTAAATAATTTTAAGCAACGTTGCATTTGAAATCATTCAGAAATTTATTCGCTTTGCATATTTTACACTCGTTTTTTGCTTTTTTTCCATCATTAAACATTTTTGTAGCATGAATATTTTTAGGTTTCCCTATCCTGCAACAAGAACTAAATCCTGGCTACGTCCTTGGTTGTAGTATTGGGGTGTTGCGTTGGTAACTTCTTCCACCTAAAAATAATGAACACTTACCTAGTCCCAGCCTGATATCTTGACCGCCTCGATATAAGCCCTAGTGTGAAGGTTTCATCACAGGAGCTGGAATTCGTGAGCGACTCCGTGTTGAGCGGATTAGCGTCCGCAGGTTCCACCGCTATTTGAGACAAGTGCACGTAGCCTTGGATGATCGGCAAGACCCACTGGTCGCAGCCGGGACTCTGTTGAAGAGTGGAACTTTGTAGGGCTGCATTTAGAAGACTTGAAGGGAAATGATATACAGTTTATCGTGATCTTCGTGAATTCCGAAGCCTTAGCCTATTTAAAATTCGGATCTATACAAAAAATTGGTTAAGCTTCTTTTGGGTTTGATACTACAGGTTTGTGACACGAGAGCTGAACAGTCCAAAGCAGGTGCGGTCGCAGTCAAAGACTTTGGGGAGGGGGGGTCATATTAACAGTAAAATAAGTTGAGCACATTAGAATTTATTACACTTTTTTTTGGAAATTATCTATTTTTAGGCCGCCATTGGTTCAAAGTTATGATTGCCACAAAAATGATGGACTTTTATTGTCTGTGCTGTGATTTTAAAATGCGTAACTGAGACTAACTCCGAGGCCCTTTCGTGCTTCGGAGAGCACGTTAAACTGTTGGTCCCGGGTGTCATACCAATACCTATGACAATTGTTACGGGTAGTCAGAAGCCCGAAAGTCTGACCACCGGTTTACACCCAGTTATCGGGCAATGCTAATATCCTAAGATTACCCTTAGGATATCAGCATTGCCCAATAACTGGGTTGTGGAGGTCTGTTGGCAGTCGCTCCGTGTAAAATACTGGTATTCAGTCGCATCTGGTTATACTGGCTGACCCTAACATAGTTGGAAAAGGCTAGGCAGAACGCAGGAACTTTTATTAAAATAAGTAAGCACCATCCGAAGACCATCCTCGGCTGCAACACTTTATCATGAAGTAATCAATTGCAAAGCAGTTCGAAGTCCCATTTTAATGTGATTACAAAAACAAAGTTGGTTAATTTAATTTATTCTCGTAAAACGATGTTAAAGACTAACCACCTCGCATATTTGCTTATCAACTGTTGCGTTTCTTATTTGAGATATTTATTCATGGTCAAAGTATTTTCGTGTTCTGAATGTAGTGTCAGGGTTGAGCTTCACTGGATTGAACCTAGCAGCACTGCGTGTATCAAGAGCGTGTTAATAAGCAGTGATAGCCTGCTGGTGTGACCGTCGGACTGCCAAGTCATAGGTCTCGAGTTCGAACCCAAGGCACGCACCTCCGACTTTTCACATTCATGTGCGTATTGTATAATTATCGCTTGCTCAAAAACGGTGAAGGAAAACATCGTGAGGAGACATGCCTGAGAGATATTTCTCAACGGCATGTGAAGCCAAGTCAGAGGCCTATAGGCGGCTTAAACTCTGACACCAGGTTAGTAAACACGCTAACCACACGAAAAGAAGAAGAAGAGCGTGTTTTTTAGAAGTCGTCTGCTCAATCAACTTTGGTATGGGAGGATGACTTCCCAAATGTAACTCTCTACCTTTACACATTCTAAAGGCTATTGCACTGCAGTAGAACTTACCTTAAGCGCGATGATATCCTTCAGCATGTGCTTATTCCAGAAGAATCTGTCATCAACATGCTTCCACCACTTCGTAATATCCACAACTGGTTTCCCAGTCCCTGCTTCGGACTCCAGAATCTTCTCGATCTCATACTGCCTCTGCAGACTGTTCGTCAAGTCGAGGGTTCGAGAGTAGTAAAAACTATCTGAGTCTTCGAAAATTTTGAGGAGTTCGTCTGTCAGACGCTTATCAAAACGCTCGGCTAGTTTGGGATCGCGCTGTTTCTTTACTGATTGTTTTACCTATAAACAAATATTATTTTGCAGCTAATCTTACTATTGTAATAAATGTAAGTTTTGATTATTGATAAACTGATAATACTGTTTGGTGCAGTGGCTGAGCGATTGGCTTCTGCGCTACGGGTCGTGGGTTCGATTCCCGCACGGAATAAATATTTATATGGCCTACAGATAGTTGTTCCGGGTCTGGGCGATTGTGCATGTGATGCATGTCAAGATTTGTGTTTGTAAAGGCACCCACAAAACAAGAGAAATCCTAGTGCAAAGTTAAAAAAAAAGTACATATACTACCTACTTTATCTCGGAAAAGTACGAAGTTGCGTAGTCGCGAGAGCAGCTAGTAATGTATACCTCGCATCTTATAATTGACAACCCTAATGATATAATAGCGTGTTTCGTGTGAAGCACGTGGGTTCGATACCTGAATTTGGATAAACATGTACCTGATAAATATAAATTAATTTTACAGTAACTATACGTCATTGTATATATGAACTTTTTCAGGTTATCAAGGGATACGCCCCAAGCACAGCTCGTGTCGCCACACATACGCTCAAATTGACCATACTGTGCGCCGGTGTTTGTGACTATGTGTTAAAGCGCCGCCCACTTCCTGCACGTGTGCAATCTATAGATTAGGGATGCTACTATCTTTAGGGTTGGCCCACATCTGTCAGCACAAAATCTCGTTTTTTCGTGGTCTATCTTTTTCTGTCGCTCAGGAACTTCATTAAAGGTCTACCCACACATATCAGGGCCGGGAGCGGGCCGGAGATCACCATCGCATACATTTTGTGCCGAAGCAAGAGCTCCGTCGCTTCCGGGCTGGTCACTGACAATAAATAACCAGCACTGAGCGACGGAGCTCTTGCTTCGGTACAAAATGTATGCGATGTTGATCTGCGGCCCGATCCCGGCCCTGATATGGACCTTTAATAGTGCGAAGACAGCGTGAGACCGCATGCGATAGCACTCACCCTATCTTTCTCGCTCTATTAAATGACGTTACTGACTGGCAACCCTTATAGCGTGCGAAAAAGTTACATTTGTCTTAGCAACTTAAGTGGAAGAAAAGTGGCGACAATCAAACGCGCATTGACAATACTGATGGTACATCTCTTGGAGATCTATGGAGCTAATCCCTATACGACGATTTCTTACAGAAACTAAGAATGCAGATATTATGACATAGAAGACGATTTACAGTCTTAATAGTTCAAGGCAATTTGATTTGGCAACATACCAAGCCATTGTAAGAATTGTATAACCATATTCATAGGTATGTATGTACTTATGCGTTGGCCGATAGCTAAGATACCAAGTTTTATTAGGTAATTAAAACGTTATCAAAAATATTCTTAGTTGAGACTGATGTTGACTGATGTATTCACGTTCAAATCAAATATAGATAAGAAGCCCATGATTAACTCAATTTTTAAAACACACTTTTTCAGTGTACTTATTAGGAAGCAACTGTTAATCATTCCGCAAATAAACAATAAGAATTATTTGAATAAGTGCTTTGGTTTGCGATTTAAACATAACATTACACCTGTATTCTCTGTGGGATTGAACAGAGGCGTATAGTAACACTCTCAGTTTGCCGTTATTTTGAAGTCTCATGTAATAGGGAGTGAATTACTATACTATTCTGCTGCCGACAAACTGTTCTGCAGTTAGGCAGGATGTTTTGTTAAATTATGTGTAATTTTTCATTGAATAAAAGACAAAGAAAAAAGAAATTAATTATTAATGATTTCCTCCTTCAATATTCTAAAACATAACTAGATATTTAAATAATAACATATTAGCTAGTTCATATTTCAACTAATATTTTCCTTATGGTAATAAACAATTACATTCACAATATAATTTTATAATTAGCTACAATGCTACAAACCATATTTGGATTTAAGTGGTTTGCTAAAAATATGGAACTGCTCCATATAAGGACGGGTTACCATCTGCAATTTAATTGCATAGTACAAGGGTAGGGTGGTAAACCATCCTGCTGGGATTGCGGTGCATGCAATAGCGAATCCCGTGACCCCGGCCATAGGTTAGAAGGAGGAACACTGAGGGTTTTTAGCCGGTAAGAGTCTGGCAGATCCCTCGCCTTCCATGGGCGAGGGACATCAATGAGGATTTTGCCAAAACAAAATAAAAGTGGGTGGTATGCTATCCGCTTAGCTGACTTTAAGAACTTCAAGGCACATATAAATAAACCTGGTGCTTTAGGCATTATATTTTATGTAATATATCACTACACATCTTTGAGACTTTATTCCGTTATCTGTGATAATGTCATATTGCATTCATATATTTGGTTACATATTTTACGGGACAAACATTTTCCAATTACCTGTATATTAATGGCAAATTCTTAGCAAAAATGCAGAAAAAAGAGGTTTGATTATCCACTTATTATTATTTACCATGTTCTTCACAAAGGACAGGTGAATAGTACTCTAATTTGGTGTGCTTGTATGACAAGATGTATGAATGTGAATGAAGCGAAAGGAGTATGTAAGGAATGTAGCATGTGGCGTTCTATAGTTTCTGAGTGAGTTTATGTATGTATGTATTATTTACGTATCCACCTATTCAGTAAAACTATTTTCCTATTCAGTCAAAGTTTGTTTAAGCTTTTACTGTATATGTAAATAGTTGATTTTTATGAAAAATGCATGTTATGTAACAATAGAAATATCTCCATACCTGAGTAGCGGCTTGCTGTGTTGTCGACTTGATGGTATTACTGACATTCTTAACGGCACCAACGGTTTTATTCAGAAATGCCGAGTTCTCAAACAGTCTTGCCCCCATCTTTTTGTTCAATGATTTGTTGGAACTCGTCATGGCACTCAAAGAGCCATGTTTAGTACAAGGACTCAGCTCTAACTCCTGGTGCGCCGATCCCATATTCAAAAAGCTCACAGATTTGATTTTATAAATTGTGTGGTGGAAATATATTGTACCCACAGGAGCACTCTCTTTTATTATCATTAAACGTGGCTCAAAAATACTGGAATGTTCTACCTTGCCTATTATCCCATCAGTGATGCCTAAGCACTCTATGTCTTCAATATCAGAGAGATCCCATGCTAAAACAAAGGATTACAATTCATTCTTTCGATGTAAAATTAGTTACATTTAAACGCTTATTTATTGGAGGTAAAACTTGTTAGGTAAGAAATAAGACTTAATAACGTTAGGATAATTAATTTGAATTATGTTTTTAAGAAAATCTAGGTCAAATATTACTGCAGTTGCCAAAAAGTTTAAAATTTTTAATATTCACCTGATCGTACTGAAAATGCCCCCGTTATCCTGTTCCACCATAAACTTGATTCATTTCTAACGAATATATAATACAACTCTGATCTAAATAATTCCATTTTGGCTAGATTTATTACACGTTCACTACGTTTCGGTTTAATTTCATCGTGTTTATTATTGTTGTATTTTGCACTGATTTGACGTTTATTGAAAGGGGAAGGGGCAGAACATAGTGATTTAAATTCTCTTTGGGCAGAGGATATAATTTTAGATTGTTGGTAACTTCACTTTTCGATGCAGTCCACTAAGAGAAGTGTTTCTTACAATTTCCAATTTTGTTCATTAATTTAATAAAATATTTTCGTCCAGTAATATATCCGTTTTATTATTTTATATAAATTAATTAATTCCATACTTCGAGATAATTTAAAGTAACTCTACCAGGTTAATATATTATCAAGATCATAGAGGCATAAAGGAACGAACCTTTGCCGCGCTTTGACAGTATCTACTACGTCATGTTGGTATTACTGTCAAATGTCCAAACTTCCGGTTTGAGAAAACGCTGCATTTTGTTGAGTTTTTAGCTATACTTGCGGCTTTACACCCTTTTAACTACAAAATGGATTGGCAATTAACATGTCGAGTGTGTCTAGAAACCGGAGACATGGTTTCCCTCTTTGATTGGGATGAAAATAACGAACAACTTGGCGACAAGTACACCTTCTGTTGCGGCGTGGAGGTATGTAAAAATTACCACATCAAAATGGTTGCGATGGCCACCCTATTTGATTTTTTACTACAATAATGTTGCTATATTGGTTTATTTGTAGCAAATTTGAGATTTTTTGCTGACATCCCAGAAGTTAAAAATATTGATGATATTATTTGACTTGCAAATAAATAAAATATTGAATTGATGATTTACATTTTAGGTGTCGAAAAACGACAGTTTTCCAACGCTAATATGCCTAAATTGCGTTGATCGGCTAACTTATGCTTATCAATTCAAGCAGCAGTGTTTAACGTCCAACGATACCCTGAAAGAATGTTTAGAGGAATTCAAGAAAAGTTTGGAAGCTGTATCAGCAGGCAGCACGTCCAAAGGTTAGAAATATTAGAATTTGTAGCTTTCCTAAATTATTGTAGTGTGCCAGAGTATTTTCCCGCCAAAATATTTCTCCAGTGAATGACAGGCGCTATTTTTGTGTTACAAGTTAATTCTTAAATTCAGAATATTAATTTCACCTCAAAATATTAGTTACAACATAATGTTATGCCTCCCAACAAATTAGGTCATCAAGGACTTGTATTTTTTATCAATAGTTTACCACAATGTATTTTTAATTAGCCACAACAGAGACAGAGACGATCACCATCAAGCAAGAGAATGGTCTGCTGCTGCAGTATGAGTTGCCTGTGGAACATGACCCTCAAGGTCAATGGACCCGCACACTGGTCAGGACTCCAAGCAGTGCCGTAGTAACTAAAGCGCCTGGGCCGAGGAAGAGAGGTCGGCCTAGGAAATATCCTAATGAACAGGGACAGATTGGTAAGTCAGAAATACATACATATATTCATATCTATTATCTCCAAAGGGGTAAGTAGAAGTGTTCTCCTATTACAGAAATCTGTACACCCACATTTAGCATCTTATATTTAGTCCCGTGTAATGGCTAGTGAGCCTATTGCCATTTTTTGGACACAATTATGGCAGGTTTGTTGTCTCTTACAATTCACTTGCCCAGTGACAGAGGGGAATTGTATTCTTAATCCCCATAGATTCTTAATCCATTCCGCTACTGCCTAAGTCATCTTAGTGCACATGTGTATAAAAATGTGGGACATGTTGATGAACAAGGTGTTGGTGGGGATTGTATTCCTAATTCCTCCCCGCAATGGACTACAGACACTTGTTTGCTCTGACTTTTTTTAATTTTAATTTATGGTGTAAAGAGAGACTTTAATAGCATGTGCTAGTAAGTTAGTAAAAGTATTATATCGTTGGTCAGAATCATTACTGGTACAATTCAAATTATGCTGTTTTTATTAGAAAATCCAATTAAAGTTTTTAATTTATGTCGAAATGTGTAATTGCACTAAAAATGAATTTATTTATATACCATTTTTTGTCCCACATTTATTGCAAATAAATGGCTTTGACTTTAGATATTTTGAAAGGTTAATTTTGTTGACATAACTTTTAGTAATCTTGATGTTTGATATGCCTACATACTGTATGCCACTATAATAATTCTCTGCCGGTACATGTTGTTTCTTCTAGTTAGATTAACGCGTATGACTTGTTCCAGTAATGATTTGGAAAGAGCATATAATTTTCTATCATTCTGCATACTTAGTCCAAAACATATAATTATGGAGATGTTCCAGTAATGAATCCAACTGACGATATATTGTGTGGTCAGCTCAAAATCAAGCATGCTCATTCTGCACATGGACTATATTATTGTATATTATTATGAAATTTAATTTGCAAGTTTTATTATGTGGACAAACGAGGTATGGTGTTCCTCCAACAAAAAGGGAGGATCCTCCAATCAGGCGGATCTTATGCCTGGTGGACTACTGCCCAATGGTTGATGTTGGGAAGGTGTATACATACTGCGTGTCAAATATTGATATTGCGATGCAGGATTCTGTGACGTCATATTTGAGAGTTGTCATTGTTGTTGCTGTTGTCTGCTAAACAATCGTCGTGCTATGTAGTTTGATGTGGCGTGGTTAGGATGCCGCCACATATCACGTCAATTGTATAATACTTGAACTATATTAAATTTTTAGAACTGTCCCCATACCAACGTAAGAAGCCAAAGAGTCAAGAGAAGGAGCCGGAAGCTCTGACCACACTCCTTGCAACTGGGTCCTTGGATATGAAACAAGAGCCCATTGATACCGAGGATGATGCTTTCGGGCATGACGGTGAGATTCATCAATATAACATTGGTAATATCTTTATGCTTGTTTTATTTTAGGGCATTTTAATTTGTCATATTTTCGATGCGTTCAACATGTGCAATACGTTTATTATTCATTTACTAGTTTTTAATTATTTTTTTACATTATTCCTCTAGTGGGCTTAAGTCTTCCTTTCCACTTTCTTTGTGTTATCTTTTCATCTGTCGTCAGTCTCGGTGACGTGTTTTTTTTTATTTCGTATATGATTGCGCACTGGCAGAACTCGTCGGCAATATGCCTAATGTGAAAATGCCCTAACTAAGTTAAATACTATTCAGTTAAGTTGCCAATAAAGTTTGATCTTTTGGATCTTATTATCAACGTAACTGGGTAGGAAACCCCCATAATTTCTGTCAATAAACTTTTATTTTTTTCGTTTTTAATAAATTTTATTTTCTCCCTAATTATTTTACCTTTATTATTTAAATAAGAAGAATACTGATACATATTGTTAGTGTATTTCTTTTTATTCTGTTTTAGAATTCGGGAGTGCAGACGATGACCCTGACTTCGAACCTGCAGGAGACGAGAATGAATCTGAGCCAGAAACTAAGGAGATGGTATTTATCATCCTTTTCATGTCTGTCAGTTCTACTGTGACAGTAATAATGTCCCCCTCATCTAACTTTGTGTTTGTATTCTTTAAAAATCTAAGATATAAAACATTTTAGTTAAGTCAACTTATTAATGCTTACGTTAACTGCTAGTCATTGGTCTAATTAACTGAAAATGGTGTTTAGTGGTAATACATTATATTCTAAATGTTCTGACCACAGGACTTGGAGAACTCATCTGTGTTTGAAAAAAATCTTGTGGAAATAGAACACATATAATACAATGAAAATATGCTTTATCTATACTAATATTATAAAGCTGAAGAGTTTGTTTGTTTGAACGCGCTAATCTCAGGAACTACTGGTTGGAATTCAAAAAACTTTGTGTTGGATAGTACATTTATCGAGGAAGGTTATAGGCTGTATAACATCACGTTACGACCAATAGGAGCGGAGCATAAATGAAAAATGTTGCAAAAACGGGAAAAATGTCCACCCGTTCGAAGCCGGGACGGGCCGCTAGTTGTAGATACACTATTAAAACAAGAAACAGAACACTATGTAACCATTGTTTTTCGGCGCTCATAGGCTAATTTATTTGTTAATTATTATTCTTAGCATCCACCACCCCGCAAGCGCGGCAGGCCACGCAAGACGCCGCTGGAACCTAAGCACAAGCCCAAAACTGAAGACGGCGAGGATGTCCTGCTAAAAGAGACAATCTTGGCCTTCTCGGAGCCAATACCGGAACACATTCTCAACCCTAAACCCAAGAAGAAGTATCAGACCAAGAAGAAATACATTTATGAGAAGACGTAAGTGGTTTGCAGATATTTTGTCGCTAAAAGTCATTTGTAGGAAATAGGAAACTGTCTAGAACACTATTTGACCATGGTACAGCTTTACTCACGTGTATCGGTGACGTTACGGCCTACGGTATCTCATGTGAACAGCTGGGTAAGTATTCGAAAAAACTTAACATTACGAACATCATTGTCATCATCTCAAAGTTGAAAATTCAAACATTTAAAACTATAATTATGATAATGAAATCCCATACTGTACCACTGCCATCAAGCAATGAGACATGGATAAAAACCATCTGAAATTACTGTAATGTTATCAACAGTGGACAAGACATACATAATTACCTCATTACTCTCCCATTTTTGGGCACAGGCCCCTTCTTAGAATGAGAAGGGTTTAGGACTTAGACCACCACACTGACCTGGTGCGGGTTGGCAGACTACACACACCATTGAGAACTTTAAGGAGCTCACAGGTGTGCAGGTTTCCTCACTATGTTTTTCCTTCGCCATTAACGCAAGGTATAACCAAATTGTATTCTGCACATGAATTAAAACAATCAGAGGTATGAGCCAGTATCGTACCATCCTGCATGGAAGACAAGAATGATTTGTTAAAAAACTTTAAGGTCCCCACTCTTCACCTAAATCGCGTGTTCTGTCTCATTCTAAGATGAAGTGTAAGAGAGAACACATTATTTAGAAGATGAGTGGGGCGCGTCTTTGTGGTATCTGCAATTCGAATATTCATCCAGCTCATGATTAAAGGCTCGTCGAGTACGAAATATCCGGTAATTCCCGATAAAATACAAACGAATAAAGCAAGTCGTATATACCAATAAAACATGAGTATCACCCACGAAAAACAGTATGTTCATACTGATATATTGTTTTGCAGACACACATGCGAGACATGTGGCGCATCATTCACGTCTAACGCTTCGTTGCAAGCGCATATTAGACGCCATTTAGGAATCAAACCATTCGTTTGCAGGTATGTTATTTTTATAGTATTATAATAATGTTAAGACTCATGTCCACACAACGATAACCAAGTCTATCTATCTATCTTTTTCGAACTCCATGCAGTCATTCATTGCGATCGCTTATTGTGCGATATCTTGAGGGACGAAAAGAGCGGTCCCGAGCTGTCTTAAAGCAGTTTAGAACCTCTTTTTGCCTCCTGATTCAGAACCATTCGACAAGTCAGTTATCAAACGATTCGTTCTATCTCGTTTTCTCTCTATACGAAAATCGTAGACAAAGAGATAAGAAACTGAATTGGTCGACTATTGAGTTATCGAAACGTCGTTCTGAACTAGGGGGCGATTTCTAATGTAATTATCGCGTTATAGTATTTCGTAAGACCTGATGTTTTTAGAGTCAGTAGTTATTATCAAAGGCTATGAACTCTGTATGGAGTTGGTAGATACACTGTGATGATAGATAGTAATCTACCATTTTTTTCGAAAATATCCATTGTGCTGGCCCTTGGCAGCCTCTGGACTATGATTATAAAAATGTCCGTAAAAATATGGAAGGGCCTAGTCTGCAAAAACGGCTGGTTAGCAAGAAAAAAAATATCCTGCCGTTAGTGCTGGCAGTATAATGGAAGTGTCCATCTGGTCTCCCACCAATCTTGTCTCTTGTGACGGCCAATGACTATGTAATTGTAATAAGCCTAAGATTAGCCTGAAGTATAATAGGTGGAGAATTTTCGAAAATTGACTGAAAACTGACACAATCATTTTTACCTAACTCTGAACCGGGATCTGCCGATACCCGTCTTCATAATATTTGATAAGGTTGCTACTAGCGTGGTGAGTGCCGTCTTGGTGGGCACCAAGACAATGGGGAAGGCAACGCAAAACGAAAGCAGATGGCAGCACCTCCATACTTAGTTATTTGAACCAATCAGAACCATCATATTCATACGAGTCATAACTTCAAATATATTGCAACCAATTAGATCGCACTGGAACAATCGAAAGTGGCGCCATTAGTTCCACAGTTGCCTTCCCCATTGGACGACAGTCGAACGTGACGTCACGCGCATATATTTCACCAGACTACCAATAAGTAAGACGAACAGACGAACGCAGTACCTGACGCAGTGGAAAATTAAACTTTATCACTTTACGTTAAGGAATATATTTCCATAGATTATAACATTAACAATAACATAGCATTTCCTGTATTCTGCCACAACTGTGGGATATTTATTTTTGCTTAAAGGTCTTTGGTGGCAGACTAAACACTTCCTAAACATTGCCGACCTGAAAGATTATTCTTTAAATGTTACTAATAAAATTATAGCAATATGAGCGTTTCTAATAAAAGATATTGTTCTTTCCTTCATATATCGTTCACTTTCATGTATTCTACGAGATATGGGTGCGGGTGGGGTCTCATTTTAATTGGATATAAGTACTATTAAAATATTACATTTATTTATACCAAAATTACACCTGCGCCCATTTTCTAACGGCCGTTCCCGCACACGCTGTTTACATTTTTTGTAGATTATAAGATTTAAATCATTTTACATGGAAGAACGCACTCGCACCCGCGTCTCGTATTACTTACCCATTTTTTAAAAATAACTTTGGTTTTACCTTTACAAAAACTGCCAGTATTCTTTATAAGCTCGTTTGTTTTGTTATTTTAATCATTCATCTTATTATTTTGAATTCTAAAGTCATGTAATCCTTAGATTACATACTTAACAGATACTTGTTTCAATACATCCGTTGGCCGGCTCATACGCACATACCCAACGTTTGTTTACTTACAATTCGACTACGCTTCGTATGTGCTTGCGCCGGGTGACGAAGGTAGGAAGCAAGAACATTTAAGTAAAGACTGGAGTCCTTAAGTCGCAATACCCAACAAGAGATTTAATAAAATTGATTTTGACAACTACGTAGGCCCACCAAGGATATAAACAATGTTATAGTCACTTTATGAAACATGGCTATAGAACTCCAATTGCTGCGCCACATTTCAATGTAACCAATGAGCTTGCGTGGCGTGGCGTTTCATTAATGTGGTTTTGTCCGAAAAAATCGTCTTCAGTGAAGTATTGTGACTACAGACTTCCATCTTTACTTAACTTGTTAAAATCAAATCTGTTCAGTACGCAATCTGGCTTACCCGCTGCATTTTGTACGCAGCGTTTGCGGGTACGCGTGCGTTCTGAACATGGAATTGCGTCGTCACATGATGCGGCACACGGGCGTCCGTCCCTACAAGTGCCGCGTTTGCGACAGACGTTTTGGTGACTTCGGCAGTCGGCAGAAGCATGAGAGGCGAGTTTCGCTCGCTGCGTTGATGGGAACGTGTTTGGGCCTGCTAGAAGTAGTAGTAACAAAAAGAAGCAGCAACATCTGCTCCAAAGTTAAAGCAGTTTTTCTATCAGACTCGAGCACACGTCCCATCATCCAGTAAATTTAAAACAGCAGTAATTACATTGAAACAGCGTGTGCGGTTACTCGGCGACCGATCGTCCCTGTTTGCGGCGTCATATGCAGCGGCATACGGGCACTAAGACGCTCGCATGTCGGCACTGTGACAGACGATTCTTCGAACATGGCGACCGACAGAAACATGAAAGGTGACCAGGATGAAGGTAGAAACGTAGTAGCGGCAAAGATGACGTGAAACAACTGATCTATAACTAAAATGAAGTCACATTTTTCCTTGCTCTCTGCCATTTTTCTACCTACTCCAAAATGGTATAACTTCTACTATAAAACAATATGGCAGCGTGTGCGGTTTCGCGAGCGTAATGCGAGAGGCATTAAAGCGTCATATGCAACGTCACACCGGCGAACGTCCGTACAAGTGCCGGATCTGCGACCGACGGTTTGGAGACTACGGTACGAGGCAGAAGCACGAAAGGTATGCGATTATGACCTTTATTACTAGATACATAACGTACAGAAACAAGAAAAGTAGGCGAAAATTTACTGTGATTAATAAAAGTTGCTGCTTTTCAAAAGAAGGTGAGAAAATTGTTGTAATTTTACAGTATCCCTAGCTTCATATTCTTTCAATAAACAAATAAATACCAGCCTGTAACTGGCCCACTGGAGTGCAAGACCTCTTCTCATACAGAGAAGGAACGGGCATTGATATCCACGCTGGCTCACTACGTGTTGGTGATCTTAGGCCATCTTCTTATCGTGTGGTTAGTGACAAACCTGGTGTTAGAGTTTATGGGCCTCTGATTTGGCTTCACATGCCGTCGGGAAATATATCTCAGGCATGCCGGTTTCCTCACGATGTTTTCCCTTACCGTTTTTAAGCAAGGGATAATTAGACAATACCCACATGAATCCGAAAAGTCAGAGGTGCGTGCATTGGGATCGAACGCGAGACCTATGACTTAGCAGTCCGACGGTCACACCACTAGGTTACCTGCTAATCTACCTTAGGCCATTAAGTCTAGGCTTCCTCACAAATACACATGGATACACAAAAAAACCGTAGGGGGAATGATTAAGAATATAATTCCCCTCCGTCGCCGGGCAAGGCAGTCGTAAGAGGCGCCCAACCTGGCACCATAATTGTGCCCGTAAATTGGCAATAGGCTCTCCATCTACTTACATAAGTGGCGAAACGGGGGTGTACAAAATCCTGTAAAAGGAGAACACCTGTGCTAGGTGGGTAGGCTTCGGAGATTACAGGCGTGAGTATTTATGTGTGTACAAAAAAAAAACTTCCCTAATCTTTTTCCTTTAAAAGTTTCATAAAATCAGAAGGGTTATAAAATGACAAAGAAGCTAATTAAATACTAATCGACATGTATGATGTTTTAACAGGTTGCACATGGGCGTCCGTCCGTACCAGTGCTCGCTGTGTGGAAAGTCGTTCACGTATTCATATGTGTTAGCCAACCATATGCTCACACATACCGGGGAGAAGAAGTATTCGTAAGTATATCACATTAAATTATGATTTAAAATAATTAATCTACAAATGACGAAGATGGCAAGGCGTGGCTGTCCTTAGAAAGATGCTAAAGATTTTGTAATACTGCAAATATCTGTTTTCTATTGATTACGGATATAAACAGTAGTTAGAGATAAACTACGATAACATGTCCCGCCCCTCCAAATTTCAAAACGCTTCAATGTATTTGTGAAAATATTTATAAAGAACCACCTATACTCCCAACGCATGTGTGTTGAGACAGTCGTCAAACAAAAACTACATTCACACTCTTTCGTAAAGATGTGACTAAACACATTGAAATAGTAATTTAGAGGGGCGGGAAATGTTATCGTAGTTTATCTATACATCGCGCTGCATCAAGACAAACCGTATTTGTCGACTATCACGTCTTCACTCATGATAATAATGAGTGTTCCTTCAAGCGTAGAAGACCCGGGCAAATATAATGATTACCTACATCCTAATCGATTTTGTTTCCTACCACAGTTGCGGGCCCTGCAACAAGAAATTCACCAAAGCTCACCACTTGAAATACCACAACAAGGTGCACCATAAAGAGCTGTACATTCAACAGCAGCTGGAGCTCGAAGCTAAGAAGATGCGCCAGCAAATCAACGTGACCGGACTGTCCGGCGTCATCTCCGGACAGATCGTGGACGGCACGCTGCAACTCATTCATACGACTTCTGAAGGTGAGACTTGTTATAAGTTCAGGATAGCTGCCAAGCCTTCTTAGACGGCAGTATCTCCGCGCAACGAGATTTCTGAAATATGGACAGGGGAACAACCATCTTACTTGCGAAATATCTCGAGTGAGGATGTGGAACGGCATTGTTAGGACTGGCTGGGTACCGGCCTGATTGTTAGTGCAGTGACTATTGGCTCAATTTAATTTTCTTCAAGGAGAACCTTCTTTTCTTTAACTGTGGACTGCGAAGTAATAGTAATTACTATGAGCCTAGTAATATGACTCAAATAATACCGATCCCGTTCAAATATTTGTTTAACAAATAATTATCATGTTGTTAGATGGAGGTGAAGAGGCGCAAATGCAAGTGGTGGAGGAAACGGAAGAAGATGGCGGTGATGACTCTGAGAAAGAGACCGACCGTGCCGTCGCTGGCATGCAAGCGGTAAGTCGGAAATACGAAAACCGAATAATACCACTGGTCTTCTGCCTTGTTTGTCTAGTGGTCGCAAGCGCGACTGCTGACCATGGGGTCCTGGGTTCGATCCCCAGGTCGGGCAAAGTTTTTTTGGGTTTTCCATTAGGGATTTTTCAGTAGCAGCCCGGAGTCTGGATTTGTGGCCGATTAATGGCAATAGGCTCGCCCCCTATTGCACGGGACTTACTTACACATAACTGGCGAAACGAGGGTATACTAAAACACCTCTGCCGAACCCTTAGCGGAATACAAGGCGTGATGTTATGTCATGTCATGTTATGGGGAGGCCTATGTCCAACAGTTGATTGCCATTGTGGAAAAAACTTGTATACATACATGTTGTGATGTTAGTGACACCTTGTTTATCGTTCACGTCGCCCCGTCGTCGTCAATTACGTCGTACTGTGATTTTGTAAGTGCAGTAGGGGTGTCTGCGGTGCAGATTTTTGGCATCACGATTGGTTTCATAGAATTATCTGCGTATTATTTGACAGATAAATAGGAAGCACCGGGTGTTATGTTGATTTTAAACCGAAAATAGTTAACGATCTTTTTCCACACATTTACTGATCTTTTTCCACACATTTACTTACTCTTACAATATTGTTTATGTTGTTACAGGTCGTATTAGACGCAGAATTTTGCATGGATGAAGACGTTAAGGGACAGTGAGTTAAATATAAGCGTCATTTATTTAAATGCCTTTAAAAATCGCCCCATAGTGTCAAAGATATGATCAAAAACCATATCTATGAAAACGAAAACACTTATTATTACTCAAATAATGTATCGTATGGGAAATAATGTTTAATAAAATATTTATTTGACCACATAGGTTTTGCACTGAGCCACTGACTAATAAAAATATACAGAGATATTTATAGACTGGTATAGTGCTCTCATAATATTTATATAAGCTTGTAGAATACAATAATATGGAGAAGGTATGAAGTCTAGGTTAGCAATATTCGGTAGGATGATAATTTCAAGAAAAAGAGTAGAGAAATATTCTTTGTCGTCTATTTTTTCATGGAATGTGATCGCTAGGCATTTTTTATTGTGATGTTATACGGTAAGCAGGAACCACGAATTCGTTTTAAAAAAATGACACCATAAAATTGTTGATTAAATCTTAACTAGTGACATTTCGTATTTTCGACCTTACCCCATGGGAAAAGGTGTGATGATGTTTTTAAGCTCGAAATATACTTTTTGATGTAACGCCAGCAATGTGAGATGGATAGCAGAAAAAATTAATGATTACGTTTTGTAAAATATCGTAACACATACTAATTGGTACCTACAGCTATACTTATTATATTTCAATATGGTGTAAGGCCGCGTTTCCACTTTGTCGTGACGAAAGAAAATCGTGTAGTTTTAAGTGTCGTGGCTTACAGTGGCGAAGGGTGAATTTTCTTAAAAGGGAAGCCGAACCAAAAAATGCTTACCTTGCTCAAGTGTGATGCGTGAATCCAGTAACTACTCGTATAGCTGTGGCCCTGTGGCTGACTTCGAAATCTTGTACAGATGAATTGGCTTTAGCTCACTTTCACTATACCTACATGTAAGCACTGATACATAGAAACAGTGTCTTGCAAGTATAATAAAAGTGGCTTTGAGAAAAGCCGTTTGAGGATGGATATGAGAAGAACATCAGCAGTCCGACTGACGCTAACGTCATAGAAACCAAGAAAACGTTCTTCGATTCCAGTTTCAGATAAATACCTAAATATTACCGTTAGTTGCTCCCTATGACTAACATCGGGCGTTTCGTCAATCATGACCGATACAAACTGAGCCTTATTTATTTCCAACTTTAATTTGGTCGCGTAAAACGAATGCGATACTTTGTATTAAATCATTTTGTATATCACTCGAAAGGCCAGAGAATGTGGGATTCTGTGTTGAGGAACATTGTTCCAAATGCGAATCGATTACGGTATCATACTTGCTTAAATATAACAACGTTTCGATATAGTTACCGCGGTTATCGGATGCCGGATATTCGTGGTGGCCGCGAAAAGCTAATTCTTTTTTACCTAGCAAAATTACTGTGTCGATGAACCGTTTCATTAAACTTCTATTCCGATTTACTTTTTTTCTATTATGAACTTCATACGTATTAGCAAAAAATGTTTCTATTCTACGATTTCCGAAATCATGCAACTTCGGATATGTTTTTCGGTCTGAACATGTTTTTAGGACGAATTTGAAAGATTATTAATATCTTTAAATCCCGTGTGGCTCCATAAGCTACTAGAATCTGAGAATAATATGCAATGAAAACAAAACAATTTATTTAATTTACAACTTCCCGTAAGCCAAGGAAGGGTATTTGTCGTACTTACAAAGAACTGTTAAAATGTTTGAAAAAACCATCGCGTCGTTTGTAATTTATAATCATGTCAGGGCGAGCACGGCTTAACTGAATTACATGTTTTTTATTTTCAAAACTCAACTTTGAAAAGGATGTTTCCTCAGTCAACAAATAATCTGTCAGACAGCATTCTACGTTCACTAATGCCGCCATGGTATCGAATTTACTCAATAATAACAAAATCACTACTTAAATAACTACTTTCTAATAAAACTACAAAATAAAAAAACTATCCTTACTTACATAGATACCTATTTAAATAGACGATCACCAAACAATACAACGCCACTAACCTTGTTTTTACTGCACTATCACTTCGCAAAACTATCACTAGTTTACACAAATAAATCAATTTCAACAATAATACATGAATAATGCTATAAGATTCTAAATTATGATACGAATATATCAAATCAAATGCAAATGAACAAGTGAAAACAATAATATAAATAAGCGCGAAAAAAATCTGTTGTGAATCTGTCATCCAAATATTACTATCTGAACAAATTACGAACTTCAGTAGCATGATTTCCATCTCGTTCTGGCGTACGCATTTCCTATCTCTGTCCTTATCGTAACTCGATGAATCGCGGGTTACCATCGTCGCTATATCTAGCGGTGTTATGTTGCCTCAAGGTCACGATCGCTACAAGTGAAACTATGAATTAAATGTACTGGATTCCTGTCGCGCCTGACCGGCTTTTCTTTTGCGTCGTTTCAAGTTACGTTGCTGCGAAAAAAATTGTAGGCGTTTATTTATTTCTTTGATTGTTACTTTCTTAGCAAATGTTATACCTGCAATGTAACTTCGTAAATACCTAATTATTTGTTTAAATGATAATTGAAAATAATAGATACTAGTATTTGCCATATTTCGAAAGGGAAGCCGATAGGAATCGAGTTGTATGGAGCCTTCGCCACTGGTGGCTTATATATTTAAATGGAGGTGTTCACATATAAGACGACACGATTAACTGTCGTTCACGACTTGTTATTGCAGTGACGACAGATTGTCGAGTCTATGGGAACGGCTAGCACGACAGTCGTCCAACGATAAATTTATCGTCACGACATCGTAATGTGTCGTTGTTACGACTATCTGTCGAGGCCACGATAAAAATATTGTCTCGTCTTGTAGCTTGCTACTGATGTGCAAACGACAACGCAACTGTCGTGAAACGATAAAATGTCATCACGATCCAATGGGAACAGCTAGATATGATAGTCGCTAAACGATAAAAATTTTGGCGACAAACTGTCGTTATAATGGGAACCGCTAGAGACGACAGTCGTCCGACGATAAATTTATCGTCACGACATAGTGTGAACGCGCCCTTACGATGAAATGAGATTATTTTATTAATTTGTAATATATGCAGTACGGTGAACAACTTCGCCTTCTGACCCATCCGAAGCGCGCTGTAGTACTGTTTACCAGCGATACCGCACTTCGCATTATTAATAAAATAATTTCATTTCTCTAACTTATCAAACTTTAAACATTAATGTACTCATGGTTGGTAATTAATAGTTATGTACTTTTAAACATAGGTACATGTAATGTATCATTATTAATTAAGTGTCTTAGATAATTGTAAATAGTAATGTTAGTAATCAACGCGGTATATTTCCTTGCATTGACATATTTCTAAGGTATTAATTATATATAAACAATGTAAGACACGGGCCTTTACATATCGTCGGTTATTAGCGAATGTATAGCACACAATATGAAATTTAAAGCAGTAGGACACCTTTTGCCTTCAATGAATAAAAAAATTATGGATATATGATGGATGAATATAATTGAAAAGCTGATTCAACGACGATATGTCATATTAATAATTATATTTAGTTAACATAACTTAAGCAATAATTAAGCACCTAGACGCTATACACAATGACATGGTTAATAGTAAATGTTCAAAACATAATATTATGTTAATGTTATTACCAAGACGTTTGGAATGAATGTGTCTAGAATATAAATAAAGATCATGGAACATTAATTATTTTTTTTATTTTACAACATTTACTTTTCGTTTTCGAGGTTTGTTACAGACTGATATACTTCTAGCAGTTAATCGACAAACGAATTACACGAATTTACTCAAGCAGTCGTCGTTTGAACTTTTTTCTACAACAAGCGTAATACATACTTGTACTGTACCTTTTTTTTTCTCGTTGGAAAATCCTCATGGATGTCCCTCGCCCGGGGAAGGCGAGGGGGTCTGCCGGACTCTTACCGGCTAAAAACCAACGGTGTTCCTTCTCCTGACCGTACGGCCGGGGTCGCGGGATTCGCGTCAGCATGCACCGCAACCCCGGCAGGTCTCGGTCCGCCAACCCATGGCGGACCTCTCCTCTGTGGGGCCTTGCCCCACATCCTCCTGAGAAGCGCGCGCGGAACACTGCGCGCTGCCTTCTCGGGCCTGTTACAGGTCGGGCGGCGAGTCCCCAAAGCGCCGCCCGCAGGCCACACACTAGGGTGGCTGGAGGTCATCGCATACGCGCGCCCTCCGGCGCCCGGTGCGTCTGGCGCGGGAAGGGAGAAGAGCACACCGCTCCCTCTCCCTCTCCGCTTTCTCTTTGGTCGCCATCACCCCCTCACAAAAGGAGGCGATGGCTTCCCACGCACCCTTGCTCCCGACCATGGACAGAACCACGGCCGAAAGCGAGAGGTCACCGCTGACCGCCGCGACTAGCTCGCGGCGCTGCGACCCCCAAGCTGGACACGCCTGCAAAGTGTGCAGCGCCGTGTCCTCGGGGCAGTCGCAGTGGTGACAACCGGGCGTCTACTCCCGACCTATGCGACACAGGTACTTCCCGAAACAGCACTAACTGTACCTACCTTCTGCTATACCGCGACCACTACAGTCCGCGAGCCGTAAGCTCAGCTTTGCATGTGTGAGATGAGAGATCATTGATGAATCACGAAATGTGGAAAATTGCGCGGCAGTGGAGGTCCGTATAGGACGCGCAGCGCATCAAGCCGCTTGTCAAAAGCAGTGGTACATATCAGTTATACAGTGCGGGCGGTCGCGCCGCGCTACAAACCGTGCTTCACTGTACACTACAATCTTCTTCTATTCATGTGGTTAGTGACTAACCTGGTGTCAGAGTTTATGAGCCTTTGACTTGGCTTCACAAGCCGGCGAGAAAAATCTCTCAGGCATGCTGGTCCCTCACGATGTTTTCTTTCACCGTTTTTAAGCAAGTCATAATTATATAATACGCACATGAATCTGAAAAGTCAAGAGGTGCGTGCCTTGGGTTCGAACTCGAGACCTATGACTTGGCAGTCCGACGATCACACCACTAGGCTAACACAGCTTTTTACACTATCGGTGTGACGTATGCACTCTCACAAATGCAAACGAGAATTCACTCGAGCTTACGGCCCGCGAAATGTGCGAATACCACACCACAACAGGAATCAAACACCAAATAATTATGGTGGCATACCCAACAGAGAATTGACTCAACTGTCTTTAGAACAAGGAAGCAGGAAAATCAACGAAGTAGGTAGGCGGTCATAAGCTCCATAATAGTAATGGTAAATTTCTATGTCTAGTAGGGCAAACCGCCGATAGATATGTTATTAAAACGGCCGTTAGTGAGTTTCCTCATTCTACCATTTCATAAAAAGGTACGGTAGTGGTCTATAGCTTGAAGCGTTAATGGCAGTCTGGCAACAGCAATAAATTCGGCCTAGCTTAGTGTTTCAATCTTTTCATCTGGGTATTTTCAAAACAGCGGTTAAACATTTAGGTCCGTATTACAGAACGAAACTTGAGCATTAATCTCTGTTTAAAACTAGTTTTGAGTCGACTTTTAATTTTAGAACATTCCTCAAGCATAGATTCATTGATCATAGTTCAGCTGAGTTTGGCTTTATTCAAGATCGTTACTCAGTTCGTAGATTCGACCCCAAGCAGTGATTTGATCTGTAATCAAACAATCGATTGGCTCGATTTGAGTCTCGTTTCATCTGAGTAGGTACCTATAGATTGATTGCCATTCTGGAATAAGACCGTTCCTTAAGTACTGATTCTATACTTAAACAGTGTTCAATTGATTAAAGATCAAACTGGATTTGAGGAATGTTCTGTAATACGGACATTAGATACCTATTGTAGGGATCGTTCAAATCTAAACCGCACATCAAAAAAAGGTACGCGCAGATACGGTGGAGAGTCGCTTCATTTTAGCTTAGACCAGGGACTGAAAGCGGTTACGGTACGAGGTTACGATACCTTTAAAAATATAAGGATTCCGTTTTCTTATAAAGGTTGAGCCTTACCTTTATTTAAACTTTTTACGATTTCGGTACCGAAAAACATCGAATTATGAATGAATCATACATACTAATGCCATCTGGGGCTTCATAGCGAAGGACAGGCTGGCGCGGCGGTTCACCAATGAAAACTCATATTTATAAAGGTTTTATAAAAGACATATAATAGAAACGTGTAGGGGTGAATCTATCATTACAGTTATAGCTAATATCAGTACGTATGTCAGGATTGGGAGCATGGTAAATAAAGTAAATTAAACCAACATAGACTATCCACCACTGAGAGTACTTTTAATTGGGTTAGTGATTAGGTACAGAAGCTAGTTCACAATATAACACAATATAATAATTTACACAAGATCAGAAAATAAGGACAATCTAATCAGATATAAAAGGTCAGACATCGTCGGCTGTACGACATGGAATCCTCTGCTCCGTCGAATGACCACTGTTTTTATAACTTCGGGTACGTTGACTCATCTTGACAATTACCTACCCTCCTTTATCAACATTGTCCAGTGTTACCAGCTACTGACAACAGTTTGGTTACCGAAATAAGTATATTCAGGTAGGTAACCAGAATTTAAGCGTATGACGTTATACCGTATTTTAAAGATATCTTTATTTTCGGATTCGTCAGTCCCTGGCTTAGACAATCTCTCATTAGCTATTATTACCAAAAGTATGCGGATCCTGTAAGAAAGAGGTTTCCAAACTGTTTAGCCTAAGGGCCACACTGACTCCTCCACTGAGTCCCAAAGGGCCAAGATCTAGTTAGTTCATCACATACCAACATACCTACTATAATATTGAGGAGCACCAGCAATCCGGCCCACTGCTGCGGGCCGGATTGGTGGTGCTGGCGAGCCGGTGTTGGCCCGCTGGCCGTAGTTTGGAGACCCCTACCCTAAGGTATCATATGAATACATTAACTGGACCAAGTCCAGTACAAATGATTCGTTTTAAAGATCAACTTTGAAAAATAAGTTTCAAATAAAAATTGTTCCTATTCGAATAGCTGCTGCCTTGAAAAGTGCACTCAATTCCTTGCTAAAAAGCTTTGCAAAAATAAAAAAAAGTTTCTCCGATATAAATAAAATGGTGCCGAGTGCTGGCGCAGGAAATGTGGAAAAATAAAATACTAATGAAAACGACACGGCGCTGGCGAGCTCAAGAGGGGAATGTTTTTATCTGTTTTCTGTTTGTGGGTTACATCAACTTGGGGCTTTTTACATGTTCTTATTTAGAAATAAATCGAGGATTGTAACAAAATTAAATGACGTCGATCGTAAATAAAAGGCAAAAATAAATTAATAGAGGTGCCTAACTGTGTTTTTGTTCTGCCTAGCTTTTTCCCAACTATGTTGTGGTCAGCTTCGTCTAACCAGATACGGCTGAATACCAGTATTTTACACGGAGCGACTGCCAAGTGCCATCAGATCCCCGCAATCCAGTTACTGGGCAGTGCCGAAATCCTAAGGTTAGACCGGTTGTTAGACTTTCGGGCTTCTGACTAACCGTAACGACTGTCATAGATATTCGTATGACACCCGGGACTAACGGTTTAACGTGCTCTACGAAGCACGGAGGGGTCTCGATGTGTAGCGTATGGTCACCCATTCACGGGCTGACCGCGACAAGGCAGCTTAACCTTGTAAATCATATGATCCGCGCGGTTGTTAAAGCGCAGGCCACACCGCTAGCTGGCGTGCGGGCCAGCTTGCTTTATCATACTTCGGTTCACGTCGTTCAAATGGTTTGAGTCGTTGAAGTAGGTAGGCTCGGTGAAATGTTGCTCATTCGCTCGCCCGCAAGCTCGCGGTGTGGCCTGCGCTTTAATTAGTCACGAGCCTATAAACAATAGTTTATTGTATTAAATTGTATTCGACCAAACCACTCGTTAACGTTTCTAAAGACGAAACTACAGTATTACAAGACATGTGACACGCTCGGTACTTAATAGGATGATTTGCAGTAAGTTTAGAATCCGCCATGGTTGTCACAGTATAATGATATTTATGCTATCATCGCAAACAGCTGATGACACGGGGTATATTAAGAAACCTCCTAAGTGACGATACTTAAATACATCCAGCGCACCCTGAACAGTCAGCCCCACTACCAACGTTGCTGACTAGCTAATCTTTTCACCACGGCATGAGCTATTCTCATATACCTCGTGCTGACATGATAGAGAGCTAATCTTCTTTTCGTGTGGTTAGTGACTAACCTGATGTCAGAGCTTATGCTGCCCATGGGCATCTGACTTGGAGGAATGCCGTCGAGAAATATCTCTCAGGCATGCCGCTTTCCTCACGATGTTTTCCTTCACCGCTTTTAAGCAAGTGATAATTACACAATACGCACATGAATCCGAAAAGTCAGAGGTACGTGGCTTGGGTTCGAACTCGACACCTATGACTTGGCAGTTCGACGGTCATACCACTAGGCTATCACTGCTATAGAGACAGAGAGAGCTGATAACACAATAGCACACTCCTACTATCCTACTACTAAGTTATTGGTGACGGCCTTAAATTAAATTCCAATATGAAAGTACAAAGAAATATTTTCATGAATACTTCACTGAATTATCTTGTTTGTTCATATATTTTTCAAGTAAATCGTCGCTTCCTTAGCGAGGATACGTAATAATGAATTTAAAATCCTTCTTGATTGTCTACTTATCTCCGATTGTACGTAAAGCCTTATTGTAACTTTCCAATTTATTCTATCCGCGTTAGAGAACGAAATTATCTGTGCGTCGCGATTGCCAGCTGTAAATAAAATAAAAATGTAAATGACGACCCCTCACCCCCGCCCTGCCGTGCAGTGTGGATGATTCTTCTACCCGGGCATTGGATCTCAATGTGTTTCAAAGAATAATGTTGTGATAGTAGGTACTTAGTTACATTTTATTTTTATTTTGATGTTTTATTTCTGCTGTGCCTTATACTAAATCAGCTGCTAAGGGTTATTGTGTACCTAGGTATATATCGTCGGTCGGAGTCATTACTGGAACATCTCCAAAATTATGTGTTTTGGACTACTAAAAAACTTTAAATATTACATAGTTAGTAACAATCTCATAATAAACTATAGTTTTTTACGATATGTAGGATATCAAACATCAAGATTACTAAAAGTTATGTCAACAAAATTAGCCTTTCAAAATATATAGGTAAAACTTGGATTTTCTAAAAACAGCATAATTTGAATTGTACCGGTAATGATACCGACCGACGGTATTCTGTAGTTATGGATGTAAAAAAAAAGTCATTTTTTCTATTTATTTCTTCAATCTTCAGTGTGGTTTCCATTTTTTAAGCTCTATTTATTTCGCTCACAGGTTTCGCTTTGTTTAGAGAGGAAAATAATACTTGGAGTGTACTTAGTTCATAATTCGCAACTTATTGTTATCGCGAACTCACTTGCTAGGGGGTGATGTGGGTAATTATCTATGTCATAGATAATCTCCATTATTTGGATTATCCAACAAAACATGTTAATTTATATACCTACCTATCGTTCAGTCTGCAGATATTAATTTAATCATGATTAAATAATAACAATGATTTTTTTTCACACGATTAGTCCGTGATATTATTTTCATCGCTTCATTTACCTTACAATGATCATAAAAACTTTTTGTAGACA
This sequence comes from Amphipyra berbera, assembly GCA_910594945.2. Lineage (NCBI taxonomy): Eukaryota > Metazoa > Arthropoda > Insecta > Lepidoptera > Noctuidae > Amphipyra > Amphipyra berbera. Next base: position 5,309,619 of record OU343144.1, on the reverse strand, counting down.
CAATAAAAACTCGTACATATTTGAAAAGTTTGGGAACCATCAAATTTTCCCCCACTCGTAATAAGCGCATTAGGGGTGGAAAAATTTAAACTCGCCGCGTCCCGAAACTTTTCGCGTTTTCTTTTTACATTAAGGACAAAAAGAAAAAAGCTTCTACTTAGAAGGGTGGCGCAACTTTTAATATCCTGTAGTAGGTATAACACTACCAACTACGTTACTACGAAAATTACAACAACTCCTTAAGCTAAAGAAAATAAGGTTTATTTCAGTATAACAGGTGTTTATATTAATAGTAAATAGATGTTGGTTTGTTTATAATATAAACACGGTGTACGTGTGTGGCGCTCAGCGAATTTAAAAACTGATGGGACTAACTCGCGGGGGAGTGTTTTACTCCTGATGGACTTTGTATCTAAAGTTTCATATAAGCACTTACATACACTGAATATTTTTTAAATTTTACATAATCTATATGCAGGTGGTATAACTGTAAAACTGCTTTTATGAACAGCTTGCAGTCTACAAATTCATTATGTAAAGTTCGTAGGTTAACTAACGAAGATTAACTTACAAAGTTAAGCAAAGATAAAAACATAACGTCTTGTAACCTTTCAGCTACTAATATCCCAATCCTATTAACTTACTGGTTGGCCACAAATTAACCGCTTGTTTGTAAATTCGATGTCGCAGACCCTGAGATACTGTGGCGATTCATTGAGATTGACTACCTAGCTACCTATAAAGAGATCGATACTGCTGTCGATTCTGTAGCACATTTTGACAGTACTAAACTAGACTAAACGCAACTGTCACTTTATTTTTCTTTTGGAACTGAAAGAGACAGCCACCCTTAGCAAGCGCGGATCCACCGTTGTGGGCACGATGGGCATGCCCACAACCCTAATAGACTTGTGACGTCACACTTTCACGTATATTGTGGTCGATATTAGTTGTGACACTGTGAGCGACCAATCTAACATTTTACACGTTTATTAATTTACTAGTGTTCGCCCCACGGCTTTGCCCACCTGGAACTATAGGTATACTGTACAAAACCGTGGTCAGGACGTCATATATATTTTGTAAACATCTCCTTTGTAGGAATGCACTACATCGATCATGAGCGAGTTCATACTCCGACTCAGACTTAGCCGATTTTCGGGTGTCTGTGACCACAACCTTTTTTGAGGGCTGGATCCGCGCCTGACTCCTAAGTTAGTTTAGTCTTGGCAGTGAATAGGTAACAGAATCGAAACCAATACGAGGACATGTAAACTGTGCCAAAAAAAATGGATAATGAATTGTGGCTTATGAAATGCATGGTGTGATTAGCATTTTTATATAAGTTGTAAAAATATTTACCTCGGGTGCATTACAAATGCGTCCGACGAACCCTGGGCAGTCAGCCTCGTTACCAAACTTGCTGACTGGCTATTCTATTACTACGGCATACATAAGCTGTTCTAATTAGCACGTCCTAACACGAGAGAAGAACCTGGCGAATAATTTATTGGCTTATAATTGATAAATAAATTAAGGGTTATACAAGGTTAGTCGGAAAGGGGGTACTAAGCCGCGGGCCACTTAATGTATCACTGATGATTGTTTTGAAGAAAGTGTTAAAATTTCAGAATTCGATAAAAAAAAACCATGCAAAATGATATTTATCTTAGTTTTTTTCAAAAATTCTTCATCCCTGCTTTAGTTAGGAATTCAGAAAATAGAGCTTCGGATCCGTGACCCCTAATATGACCTAAAATGTAAACGCAGCTGATCATAGCTGAGGAAAGATAGAATTTAGCATAATTATTTATGAAATCTTTGAACAGCTTTTTCTTTTAAACTAACGACTTTTGTAGAAACTCGTAGAACAAAAGTTATCCATTATTATGAGTACTTTAACACACTTTCGGCTTAGTACCCCCTATCCGACTATCCTTGTATATAAATGAACTTCAAAAAGAATAGTTCTCACTTTAAAAGGCTCTGGCTATAAAATTACTAGTTTGCACTTTCATTTTAATACTTCAACTTTAAAAATAATTGTTTGCATTATAATTTTAATACTTCTAACTTCAAAGTCCCTCCGCAATAAGAAATAAAATGATAAACAGACAGGTCGCTGAAAGGTAGGTTAGAACTGTGACGACTTAATGCATGAGCTGAGCGAGCGAGCGTGGCGAGTGCCAGAAATGGCCAGAACCGATTCGCCGATCACTTTACAGCATTCCTTTAATGGATCCATTCAGAAACAAGTGGTTTTTAATTGTGTATAGTGCGAACCATTACTTTTTAATTAAAGTGCAACTATTATCTTGTTGTGGAAAGCATTCTTTTTGAAGTGTGACTCAAACATTTTAAATTATTTTCATTATAATTAATTTGAGTACCTACCTATAGTAACCCTAAACTTGCTGTACAAAAATATAGATAGCGTTAGTACCTATATCCTTTTATTATTCGTAATGGACGCCCCGCGCCGCGTTTTCGCAAATTGATAATTTTGCTGTAAAGCGTTTTACAATTAGGGGCTTGTTTAATTTTCTAAGATTGTGCGCTTGCTGAATTTTTATGGTTTGTTACATTTCACCCTTTGCTTGTAAGCCGAGATTAAATGTGGTTTTGAATTACATTTGCATAATTTCATAATTTTATTCTATTCTGTTTTTTTTATTATCATTCTTATTTCAACTATTTATTTATACTAGCTTGACTTCATTTAACGTTTTTAATCTAATATGTAAATGGTTACTAGTTCACCGCTTCTCATGACATCCAAGCCAAAATGTTTTTAACCGACTTCCAAAAAAGGAAGAGGTTCTCAATTCGTCTGTATGTTTTTTTTTTATTATTTGTTACCTCATAACTCCGCCATTTATAAACCGATTTAGATAATATTTTTTTTATTTGAAAGGATATACTTCCAGATTGGTCCCATTTAAATTTAGTGAAGATCTGATGAAGAACTTCGGAGATAGACAATAGAACTCCTCAATGACGAACAGTACGCATAATGTGATGATGTGATTATGTTACGAGCAACGTCTTTAGTAGGTCCAACCATATTTTATAATTAAGGCCACTAAAACGAAAAAAATAAAAAAACAATTTAACAAAAATAAAACCGACTTCAAAAAAAAGGATGATAATAATAAAATAATTACCATATTATAAAATTAACAATTTCAGAAGTCGGTGCCTTCAATTTGGTTCAGCGTGGATTAGCACCGACTTCTAAAACTGTTAATTTTATAATATGGTAATTATTTTATTATTTTCATCCTTTTTTCTGAAGTCGGTTTTATTTTTGTTAAAATGTTTTTTTTAAGCATAAGGTCGCTGAAATACTCTGTTGGGTCGTTGTGTAGGTACTGATTATTACTAATACTCTTCTCAAGTATCTATGAAACGGTTCCAAACTCTTAAGATATTACTGAATATCTGCATTTGACACGGAAATACTGCTATCTTCTTCTTCTTTTCGTAAGGTTAGTGACTAACCTGGTGTCAAAGTTTAGGCCGCCCATGGGCCTCTAACTTGGCTTCACATACCGTCGAGAGATATCTCTTAGGCATACCGGTTTCCTCCCGATGTTTTCTTTCAACGTTTTTAAGCAAGTGGTACAATAGGCACATGAATCCGAAAAATCGACTGAATTTCGGATGTAATATATGCGCCTTTCACAATCGTATGCGATCGTCGAGACCAATGGCAGATCTAGCCTTTAGCTCAGAAGGTGGCCAATCTTGACCACTCTAGATCCGTTATTGGTCAAGAGCCCAAAAATTAGAGTTTTTTAGAGGTTAGAGTAACCTGCTAGGTAGTTTTTTTTATTTTTAGGCACTGTTGTGGTCTTAGGCGCCAGCTGCTACCCACTTGCAACTAGCAACCATCTGAGTTCCTCTAGGTTTTTGAATGGCAACGTCATTGTGCGTAGCAGCATAAAACATGTTAATCTAAATGACATAGTACAGTAGTATCATCTAAATAAATACTTATTGTATCATATTAGTTTTTTCCACAAATCCGATGTCAATACAAGATACCTACCAAGGTAAATTGATCTGGATTGTGCTAGGGTAGCAGTGTTGCGAGCAAGTGGGCCGTCAAATGAGAAGCCGGCGACAAAAGACTACGTTGCATTGCATCGGTGCCTCCCGTTCGTATGAGACAGATTTTATCTTTGCTACTATGTACGAATACCTATACCTAATAAATTCTTATTGTTGTATTTTGTATTGTGTCGATGTATCTAAAGGATCTATCTATAGGTATTTTGAGGGTTAACGTATTGCTATTATTTACTTACCTACCTAAATTTATTTATTTAAATTGTATACTATGATTAATTAAATATTTACCGAATTTAATATACCTAATCTTGCTATAAATCGCCTCTTCGCATGAAGTGTACAATCTCGAAAAAAAATCAAAATCGAGTTACGTACTTATACAAAAACGATCACAATACACAGTACTTAACACAATTTTGAAAAAAAATTCGAGATTGTACACTTTTCCTGCGAAGAGACGAAATATTGTCACAAAGAAAAAAAAATTTTTATTGCAAATAATATTTATTACTTTTACAGTGTTAGTTTAATACATAAATATAAAACAATTTAAAATATAAAAAGCTTATTCGAGTGATCTCCATTGGCTGCAATACAGTCCTTTAAACGTTGAGGCCAGTTATCAATAGAAGCACGTACTCTTTCCATGGGAAAATTCTTCACTGCCAATCGTATGGATTGTTTTAGGGACTCCGAATTATCATGGCGTATAGAGCAAGCCGTACTCTCTAAAACTGACCATAAATCATAATCCAGCGGATTAAGATCGGGACTAGACGACGGCCAGTCTTCAGCTCTGATGAAGTCCGAAACGTTCACTCCCAACCAAGACTGCGTGGACCGAGCTTTATGACCCGGCGCCGTCTTGTTGGAAGGACCATACTTGGTTATTGAACATGGTGTTGTTAAGGGGCTTAACTACCTTCTCAAGAATGGTATCTTGATACACTTGTGCCGATGTTTTGATACCTTTTTCACAAAAATATGGCTCAGTCACTCCTTCATAGCTAACACCCCACCAAACCATCACTGAAGTCGGATAATGCCCACGTTGCACTCTGTCGACTAATTGGGAAGCTTCCTTAGAGCTTTGAGCTTAAATACGGTCATTTTGTTTGTTACAATGTTGCTCAATTGTAAAGATTTTCTCATCCGTAAACAAAATTTTTCTGTGACCTCCCTTTGCGTACCGCTTCAGTAGTTGTTTCGATTTTACCACCCTATTATTTTTTTAATTATCAGTTAAAAATGACCAGTGCGTCTCTTATAGGCTGCAAGTCCTAAGTCATCTTTTAAAATACGCGACATGGTTCTGGGTGCTAACTTCATCTCCCGAGATAAAATATTTTGCTTTCGCTAATCTTTTGACAGTATTTCTTCGAATTCTTTCCCTTACTGCTTTGACCACCTTTTTCGTACGAACACTACGTGGACGGCCAGATCTTTTTCTGTCACAAACAGAGGAGGTCTCATTGTACCTATTAATAGCCCGGTACACAAACATTTGACTAATACCAAGCGTATGGAGAGTTTTAAAAATTGCATTTGGCTCCATACCAACTTTGTGTAATGCAATCACAGCGATTCGGTTCTCTTTATCACCCCACTCCATTTTAATATCGCAAAATATTGTACAATGTATTGGCGCCAAAATTAGAAAACTCAATGAACAATCGTATAAAAATGACAGATTACAAATTCAAATGTAGGTAATATCTTTCTTATTTTTAATTGTAACAGTATTTATGGCCAGACTAGGTATTTTATTTTTAACTACTTACTAGGTACAACTTGTTTGTTTAATTTTTTTATCTGGTCGATAAAGTTCTCCTAAAAAAACTTCTCGTTGCGCCAGTAGGTACTTACGTTGCTTACGTTATAACATTTTTTATTTAATAGTAAAAATTGACCGTTCCGACCGTTTCCGCTCGCCGGGAAAGGCGAAGGGTCATGCCGGCCTCTTACCGGCTAAAAACCCACGGTGTTCCTCCTGACCGTTGGCTGGGGTCGCGGGATTCGCAAATACATGCACCGCAACCATCTATCCCAGAATCAGATTTCTGCCCTAATTATAACAGGTAGGTAAGTCTTTTACATTCTTAGCAACAACATAGTAAGGCATGTTTAATGCTTTCTGCTGGATGAGACCCTAACTTTTTTTTTGAGCTGAGATTTCGGTCTAATATGGACACTATATCTGCCGACTGTAGCTGTTAGGGCAAAAATATAAGTTAAAGGTGTAGATTTTGTAGCGCACTTTGACAGGACTAAACTATACTAAGGGTGTGTCTCTTTCTGTTTCAATAAAAAAAGAAAGTGACAGTTGCGTTTAGTCTAGTTTAGGACTGTCAAAATGTTCTATTTAATCGACACCAAAGTTATTAGTTTCAAGTGACAGCGTGGGTTTAATAAAAATATACTGTTAACTAAATAACCAGAAGCATGTTGTATTGATTGACACATTATACTTACTGTAGATCCGAGACCACAAGTTCAAGTACCTACCTACTTAGTTTGTTTGTAGACCGCCCCCGGCGCAACAAATGTGAGGCAAAGGAAAACAAACAGACAGACAAAAGTGATGCTCATGCGTTTAAAAAAAGACAGATGGCGTGTTGGTTCTTAATTAAATTGTGTGTTTCCTGCTCTTAATACTTTATTTGTAAATTAATTAGGTGCAAGTACCTATTTAAATATTTTTTTGTGACAAAGCTAGAAAAGCCCGAGCTAGATAACAAAAATGCTTCTCAAGAAAATCGATTCTTAATCATTTAGTGAAATCAAGTCTTACAACAAAGGTTCACAGAGATTGACTCGACAAAAAAAGTTACTTGAACCGTACCAATTATGAAATTATACAAATCCGATACAAACGGGAGCAGATTGCCGCGAAATTATTCACAAAGCACCCCCGGCACGGACTTGATGATATTGTATTAGGTGATCACATACGAATGCGATTTTAATGGATACGCCGAGAGCACCCCTCGTAAAGAACCCAGCGACCTAATCGCTCAACTGAAAAGAGCCCAATTTCCCCGCCAAACCGTTTGACGTTTATGTCGTTTCGCGTGCAACTTGTCGCAACCCCAATCTAAATTAAAATCTAAAACCTTGTAAACAAGGCAAGTGCTCACTTTTTCGGGGATTTTAACCCTCGGAATTAACGAGATAAAAAGGGGGCTCGTTTCCGAGTGCGCTGCGGTGGTTTGTCATTGTTTTGGATTCGTGTGTTGACGTCAATTTTTATTGCGTTTTGTTTAGTGATTGGCGTTATTGGTTATTGTTGTTCATGTTATGAATCTGATATTTTTGTAGTAGGCTAGTAGGTAGGTAAGCTTTGTGAAGTGCTGACTAGGTATACGTAATTTGTTGTGAAAAAGGTAGGCATTTGTGGCGATTCTGTTACATATATTGGTGTAACGAAAGTGACTGTTGCGTTTAGTCTAGTTTACTAGTGTCAATGGTGTCGATTGATTCTGTAGCACATTTTGTCAGTACTAAACTAGACTAAACGCAACTGTCACTTTCTTTTTCTATTGAAACAGAAAGAGACAAACATCCTTAGTTTAGTTTAGTCCTGTCAATGTGTGCCACAGAATCGACACCATTATTGGTGCCACAAAACAACTGGTGTTTTCGGGACGAGGTGTACGAGTATCACTTTTGTATTTACTTGTTAGAATTGGATCAAGCATTTTACCCAAACTGAGAGATATTTTTCTGAGATAATATACCTACCTACTTAAGTAGTTAAGTGTATAAAAGAGAAACTAAGTTTTACTGAATTTTTTTATTGTATAATAATCATGTTGAAAAAAACACTAAGTATCAAAATAAATATCATCAAAATTTTAATAAATATAAATAGAATAATCACAGCACAATTTCGACTTTAGTTTCAATACCAGGACAAGATGCGTAGATTTCATTCAAATAATGCTCCTCGCGACACATGTGATGGTGAGAGAGGAGGAGAATTTTTGATGACTAACGAGCCGTCGGGCGTCGCTCGGGGTAGCTGTGGCTCCTTGCGATGTCTGAGGGAGGTCAGGGACTGCTGCCTTTGAGGTTTTTCTGTAATTCGGTGGTCAGGCATCCTGCCCCGTTGTAACTCCGCAAGATTGCTTGCTAATTCTGCGGCTGCCTCCCCATACAGTTGTTGGCCTCGGCGTACCTGTTGACAGACAACGTAAATGGGTAGGTAGTTAGTCGACCACAACTCACTATTTATAGAGAAACAATGTGTGTTGCGTCCTACCGCGGCCACGGTAGATTTTAGTGTTTATTATTATAACAATCAAATGTTCTTTAATTGTTTCCCGCTATTGAGTTATACAATTAATAGAATTTATTGTACCTAACTCAATAGATCTCGCACAAATGGTAATATTTTGCGAACGGACCGTGTGCTTTGCAGCCCGGCCACATTGAATTCTTGGGATATAGAGCTTATATTGTTCCTTACATATTGTTTAAAAAAAAACTACGTTATCTTTAGTTAACATTTTATACTCTTCTAACGCCTGCTTAGCAAGAATAGCAATCTTAAGGAATGAGTATTTGAGAAACAGAAAAAATGGAGTGTTAGTGCGGCTGCAAACGTCCGATATTGTCTCCGATAGTCGGTCCCGATAGACTGATCAGACTATCGGAAGGCTCCGCGTCATGCATTTGTTTGAACAGTCCGCACGCATCCAATCGTTTCCTATCGGATCGGACGTCAGACTCCGAAACATAGTCCTGAGGCCAAAATAAATCGGACACGAGAGTCGGACGTGTACGGACGTATATTTGGTGAGTCCGATCCGATAGTCGGTTCAGACAATCGGAGACAGGTATTGGACGTCTGCTGCCGCGCTAAAAATGTCACAAACGTCACTATGACGTCTGACATTAGCCAGTAATGTATAGTACTTATCTATATTTTATAGCTAATAAATTCTAATATACCTAATATTGTAATTTAATTGTGTTCATTCAGGGACTCTTGTTGCTGACTGAACATAAAGTTTAACCAGGTCTACATTCGCAGTGGCGCCATCTGGTGCCAATTTAAAAGTACTCAAAAATATTGCCATTAATTATATTGAAGGTACAGCAGGAACAATTAATACATTTGTGATTGATATAATAATAAACAATAAAATCTACCGTGGCCGGGCTAGGACGCAACTTACTGTAATAATTAGATCTTAATAATTCCTTGATTTCCTCGCCTCGTAGACCGACTTGATTTTTTTCAAGATCCAATGGAAGGAAACGTTTACGTACCTATTATCAAGCATTTTATTTAATATAATAATTAAAAATTTAATGAACACATTAACTACTTAACTATTAAAGACGGAGAATCCCTGGTTAGTACCTACCGATGCTTTAGAAATCTCCTAAACTCTACGGAGGTGTCAACAGGATTTAAACCCGTAAAGAGAGACAAATTAACGAATTCATATATGTATTTCTTGTATTAAAAGAAGTCTTGTGTGCCTAAGGCCCGATTTGACCAAAGTCGGATAGCGTTTATCCAAGGAATAAGTGAGACGTTTTGACAGAATTTCTATACAAAAGCTGTCAAAACGTCAAATTTAATCCTGAGATAAAAGTTATCCGATGTTGGTGAAATCGGCACTTAGTGAGGTTTAAATTGAAATGATTACCGTAGTTTGGTTACATGAAACACCTATTAGGTTTAAAAGCTAAATATTTCTCGGGTTGTGTATATGAAATTACACTATAATCTCTCGTTTACACCTAAGTATAAACATCATACACGTAACTGAGTTTTTTTTCGTAATAATAATTTTTATTTCATACTTTACGACGCAAACATGTATGTCGATCTTTAAAACACTTGTTTTAAATATTTTATACATGTTTATTACGTGTTAAAAACACCTTTAAACAATTTGTTTACAACTTAAATCACAACTCGTTTTTAGGTATAAACGAGGGGTTATTGGGCTACGCACATGAGTTGCAAGAGGAAATACAGAATAATTAAGAAAGGTTCAGAACTCCTCAAAATACCTCATCTTTAAGTTCGGCCCTCCGCCGGGAGACCCACTCGATCTGCTCTTGAAGTTTCTTGCACTCCTTCTCGTTGTTCAGCAGGTCCGTACGAAGAGACTCCATGATCTCACGATACCTTATCCTTACATCGTGGTCGATAGCGTGGAGGTTCTCGATTTCGTTTTGGGTCTCCCGAATCTTGGATTTGGATAGACGGAGACGGCCCTCCTGTGAGAAGGTATTGAGGTACAGGAAGTTACGTAGGCGGCTGCGCCCACGCAACTTCTCGCACCATCTTTAATTTTAGAAACTACCTACATTTTTGAAAGCAGTGATAGCCTTTTCTTTTTTTTATCGTTGGAAAATCCTCATGGATGTCCCTCGCCCGGTGAAGGCGAGGGGGTCTGCCGGACTCTTACCGGCTGTAAACCAACGGTGTTCCTCCTCTTGACTGTTCGACCGGGGTCGCGAGATCCGCAAAAGCATGCACCGCAACCCTGGCAGGAAGCAGTGATAGCCTAGCGGTTGAACTCTTGCCTTCCATGTGGGGGTCTAAGTTCCACCTGCACCTCTGCACATCGTGAGGAAATCTGCACACCTGAGAGGGCTCCATAAAGTTCTCGATGATGTGTGTAGTACGCCAATCCGCACCAGGCCAGCGTGATGGACTAAGGCCTTAACCTTAACCCTTTTCATTCTGAGAAGAGGCCTATGCCCAGCACAGTGACAGTAATGGTGTCATTAAGACCTATATTAAAAATAATTGAGAGAGATGTGGCGATTAAGGTGTATGGTTTAGTTTTAAGACTATCTTTTATCTGTTATTAGCGGCCCGTCCCGGCTTCGCAATGGTGGACATGTTTCCCGTTTTTGCAACATTTTTCATTTATGATCCGGTCCTATTGGTCGTAGCGTAATGTGATATAGGTAGTCTATAACCTTCCTCGATAAATGGACTATCCAACACAAAAATATTTTTTCAATTCCAACCAGTAGTTCCTGAGATTAGCGCATTCAAACAAACAAACTCTTCAGCTTTATAATATTACTATAGATTTTAAGTCACTCACCGAAATGAAGGCACAGTCAAAAAATAATTTTATTAACAAGCCAAAATAAAAAAGCCTTCTGGATGCAAGTCTGAGGCCGCAAATTAAAGTTCTAAATCTATGGAATATAATCTATATCTATTTTAGAGGTAGAATTACCAAAAATCCTTTTTTTTTAGTGGATGCCTTTTTTTTTTTTTTTTTTCTTTGGAATATCCTCATGGATGTCCCTCGCCCGGTGAAGGCGAGGGGGTCTGCCGGACTCTTACCGGCTAAAAACCAACGGTGCTCCTTCTCCTGACCGTTCGGCCAGGGTCGCGGGGTTCGCAAAGCATGCACCGCAACCCCGGCAGGTCCCGGTCCGCCAACCCTCAGCGGACCTCTCCTCCTGAGAAGCGCGCACGGAACACAGCGCGCCGCCTTCTCGGGCCTGTTACTGGTCGGGCGGCGGGTCCCCTAACCCACCGCCCGCAGGCCACACACTAGGGTGGCTGGAGATCGTCGCGTACGCGCGCCCTCCGGCGCCCGGTGCGTCTGGCGCGGGAAGGGAGGAGAGCACACCGCTCCCTCTCCCTCTCCGCTTCCTCCTTAGTCGCCATCACCCCCTCGCAAAAGGAGGCGATGGCTTCCCACGCACTCTCGCTCCCGACCATGGACACAACCACGGCCGGAAGCAAGAGGTCACCGCCGATCACCGCGACTAGTTCGCGGCGCTGCGATCCCCAAGCTGGACACGCCTGCAGCGTTACATTCCGTTAATAACGTAATATTTTTAGCTTTTGCAACGTGTCCCACTTTTCAAGTAAAATCACCTCACTAGAAAAGGACATCACGACTTAGAAGTTTTCTCTTTTCAGACCAACTTTTCAATACTTTTCAGCGTTCCAGGTACACATTAATAATAATACCATGGTCAGGACATTTCTCTTGTACTTTTTGTGTGGTTAGTGACTAACCTGGTGTCGAGAGTTTATGCCGCCCGTGGGCCTCTGACTTGACTTCACATGCCGTCGAGAAATCTCTCAGGCCGGTTTCCTCACGATGTTTTCCTTCACCGTTTTTTAATAAGTGATAATTTTACAATAGGTACGCACATGAATTCGAAAAGTCAGAGGTGCGTGCCTTAGCATTTCTCTTTCTATGTTACTAGCTGTATCCTCACGGCTCCGCCCGTAGCCTATGTTACTCAGTGATAAGGTAGCTTTCTAACGGCAAAAGAATGTTTGAAATCGATCCCGTAGTTTTTAAGTTTATTCGTTACATACAAAAATACAAAACTTTCCTCTTTATAATATTAGTATAGATAGATATAAATCAAATTTTGGTTATTCTGAATAATTAGATATACCTAGTCTTGCCATAAATAATGTAACGAAGAAAAAAAATTATTTGCATATAATATTTATTACTTTTACAGTGTGTTACTTTAATACATAAATATAAAACAATTTAAAATATAAAAAGCTTATTCGAAGTGGTCTCCATTGGCTGCAATACAGTCCTTTAAACGTTGAGGCCAGTTATCAATAGAAGCACGCACTCTTTCCATGGGAAAATTCTTCACTGCCAATCGTATGGATTGTTTTAGGGACTCCAAATTATCATGGCGTTTAGAGCAAGCCGTACTCTCTAAAACTGACCATAAATCATAATCCAGCGGATTAAGATTAAAGCGTATAAATTATGGCCAGACTAGGTATTATACAATAATATTCTTATATATTAATATAGGAACTCTATATATTATGTACATAACATAGGTACATAATTATCCCATTAATGTCCTACCGTTAGGCACGGGCCTCTTCTCAAAACGAGAAGAGTTTAGGCCTTAATCCACCATGCTGGCCTGGTGCGGATTGACAGAATACACATACCATCGAAACTTTATGGTGCCCTCTCAGGTGTGCAGGTTTCCTCACGATGTTTTTTCCTTCACTGTTAACGCAAGTGATAAGTTACGATCCGCACATGAATTCAAAGTCCCGAGGTACGGGCCGAGTTCGAAATTGAACCCTCCTGCATGGAAGGTGAGCGTTAAACCGCTAGGCTATCACTGCATATAAATATGTTATGTATAATAATAAAATAATAATAATAATGAAATATAAAATGATTAATGATGAAATCCCACACCATAATATATGATTAAGACAATGAGGTTCATTTTGACTTAATTGTTATTAGAAAATACTTACTGATGGTCAAATCACACATATCAACTCGGAAAGGGATCGTAACCGTATCGCCTTTCGCCTCGCCGTCAAACAGGCGTCAACCTAACGTAAGCACGTAACCAAACCGGATCAGCAGCTCCGATACGTCGACTCGGCTACGGCTAGGCGACGCGGCGACGCCGCGCTTACGGCTCGTAGTAACAGTAGTGTACTGCAGGCAGTCGCGGGAGGGGTGAGAGGGGCAAGGGTGGACGAATAGACGTAAGCTCGGGTACGGAGAGACGTAAGCGCGGGGACGACTAGCCGTAAGCGCGGGAACCACGTTGACCACACACCGCACCGCGGTTCGTGAGCTTGTCCCGAGGCGAGGCGATTACGTTACGATTCCGATTAGTGTACGTTGCAGTAGGGAGTTTCATATAAAGAATACTGAACGGCTTGAGTTGATACGGTGACGATCCCTTTCCGATTTGATATGTGTGCTTTGACCTTTAACCGCCTTGTTGACGAGTAAAAAAATAAATACAACGGCAGCATTGCAAGGTGCTGTTGCTATATAGACCTATCAATGTCAAATACTCAATCTCAAATACATTATTGACAGGAATTCATGGTATGTTGTAAAGCTAATTAAATTACAATATACCTAATATTGTAATTTGTACAAAGTTTTAACAGGTCTACATTCGCAGTGGCGCCAACTGGTATCGATTTTAGGAATTAACTTTTTTTTGACAGTTCTTGCCTCGTTCCTTATAGCTCATTGCGGACGTGGGGTGCTCAAAGGTTAAAATGTAAGTTTATCGTTGTTCTAAAGGTATCTACTGCGTCCTTAGACCATTAAACCAATGGTCTAAGACTGCGTTGTAGTGTTTCGAACACTTCACATCTCTCAATCGCCTCCAACGAAATAAAATAGCAGTTTACAAACATCTATTACCTTCTCAGCAAGCTTCCTGGTGAGGACATCGAGGTGCTCGTCGAGAGAGTCCTTTTCCTCGACCTGGTAGCTTTGGATTACGTTGTTATGAGGGCACAGACGGTGGACTAGCTGCACTCCTGGAGGTAATGGCAGACGTGCATCATGCTCTGATTCCTCGGACTGCGCATGCAAAAATTTACGATGCTTACGTTAACACCACTGCTGGAAAACGGGCTTTCAGTATTGTTACTGATACGCAAGGATTATGTGCGCCCAGAATTGAATTAGGAATTTTGTCTACAAGTCAAGATAAAGATCTAATTCAGAAAAGTTAGGTACATAAATACGTCTTATTAATAGAATTCACGCAAAAGGATACAAAATTTGGAGTTAAAAATATGTGATTTCTTGTTCTTGATATGCCTTTCAAAACCAACTTATTTTTGCAAAGTAAAGTAATGTGAAAAGTTGTACGCCCCCTTTTCCAATTGAATTTATTCCAATTTCGCAAATAGCTATTACCAAATGAGATTAAAAATAAAATATCATAAACAACAAATCCGGTCCGGTCGGATTCTTCATTGCAGTCTATTGCTTGCTTAGTTCGTAAAATTTGCAGAAGTCGACTAGTTGCGGGTGTGACCTTAGGTTGAAAGTGATCTAAGTGAGCAATAGACTGCAACGAAGAATCAGACCGGACCGGCAAGTATAAACCCAGTCTGTTGCGGGTTCGCAAAACACAAGATCATCCCGATTTCCTCAAAAGAAACCATGGAAGTTTTACCTATGCAATGTTCAGACGGCAAGTTACCGATGTCGCCATTCCTACATCTTTCTCAGGACATACGATGTACATAAGAGGGACCTAAATAATGCTAAACCATATAACGTACATAAAATTGCTCCATGCACACCTTGGAAGCCGTTAATCTCCATTTCCACCTAAGAATGAGGAATATCACAACAAATGCCAGACCAAAACCAGCGGCGGCCAATGTGTTCATTATAACGCACGGGTTTCATTATACCACAAGGGTGACTACCATAGATTTGTTATAAATGATACAGTCATATTTACTTGCTATAAATTTTTATACTGTCAGTTAACATCTGTCGTGTTTTGGATTTCGAATGACGTTTTTTTACTTTTTATTGGAAGGTAAAAATTATAAATGCGCAAAGAGATCTTCATACAGTATATGAGATCAAACAAATTAAAAAGATATCTATATAAATAAAAATGAATCGCCAAATGTGTTGCTAAGCGAAAAACTTGAGAACGGCTCGACCAATTCGAAAGGCACACTTAAGGCACAAGGAAGGTTCTTATGGAGAGAAAAAACATAAAAATTGCGTGGAAAAAAGTAAAAACAACACTTTTCTTTTCCCACTACAGGCCAATAACTTTTGACGGAACTACTGGATGGTGCAAAAAAATTTTGCCGGGGACGCGTTTTTTCTTAGAACATTAAACAAATTCTTCGTAACTATATTAGGTTGTAGCGGCATCTACCACGATAGATGCGAACCACGCACCACGACGACTGTGTGACAGGCTACAGCGACAGCAACAACTCTCAAATATGACGTCACATAATCCTGCATCGCGATATCAAGATTTGACACGCAGATAGTATATACAAGTTCCCAACATCAACCGTTGGGCAGTAGCCCGCCAGGCATAAGACCCGCCTGGTTGGAGGATCCTCCGTTTTCGTTGGAGGAACACCATACCTCGTTGCATCACAAGGTCAAGGCATTAGATAAAGGAATCTCCTTACAATGCGTGCCGTGTCTAGAAGTACCGCTTTCTGTAAAAACCACTGATCCAGCAGCCTAGTGAGAACCTCTTCTCTTATTGTTGATTGATCGAAGCTCTTGGCTATTAGGCCATATGCCGTAACTAACGTGACTCCACAGCTCACAGCTTAACAACCTCGTGTGCTAAATCAAGATATGTATTTGATTTGTTTATTTTTGTCAGCTTTCATGAAATTCTCGTTATGTGGTACATAAACATAACATCACGCCTGTATTCCCGGAAGGGTTGGCCAGAGGTGTATAGTAACACCCTCATTTCGCCGTTATGTTTGAGTCCCATGTACCTAATAGGGGGCGACCCTATTGTCATCAACCGGGCACAAATCCAAACTCCGGGCTGCTACTGAGGAATTCGATACGGAAAAACCCAATAACACTTTGCCTGACCTGGGGATCGAACCCAAGACCTCACGATCAGCAGTCGCGATTCATACCACTAAACCAACGAGGCAGTTACAGAGTTGTATGAGGTACAGTGTTTAATTTTATTATTAAGTCACCTATAAGTAGTTCTAATATGGGCCAATGGGCTTGATGTAATAGCTCAACCTCAACTCAGCCTATTGCAGTCCACTGCTAGATATAGGTACCTATATTATACATGAGAGCTAATATGCCGACGACGATCACCATAAAGGTCATCACTTACTATAACAGCACCGCTCCGAGACAGCAAATAACTTGCCATTCAAGTTAGAACTTTAAATCGTATGCATTAAAGTAAATTTTATAGTGGACTATAACGATAAACGCGCTTGCAGCTACAGTCCACTATTTTATACTATTTTTATTTTATACTAACTGTGTCCTCACGGCTCCGCCCGCGTAAGAAGTTTTATTCCAGTAATAAATATAACCTATGTTACTCAGAGATAATGTAGCTTTCTAACGGCGCGCCGCGAGCTAGTCGCGGCGATCGGCGGTGACCTCTCGCTTCCGGCCGTGGTTCTGTCCATGGTCGGGAGCGAAACTGCGTGGGAAGCCATCGCCTCCTTTTGCGAGGGGGTGATGGCGACCAAGGAGGTAGCGGAGAGGGAGAGGGAGGCCGCTTCTTCTCTCCCTTCTCGCGCTAGACGCACCGGGCGCCGGAGGGCGCGTGATGATCTCCGGCCACCCTAGTGAGTGGCCTGCGGGCGGCGGGTTGGGGAACCCGTCGCCCGACCAGTAACGGGCCCAGGGAGGATGGCGCGTCACGCCCTGCGCGCGCCTCTCGGATGGATGTGGGGCAGGGGAGCAACTGCCCCACCACAGGAGGGGTCCACCAGAAGAAGCTGGTGGACCGAGACCTGTCGGGGTCGCGGTGCATGCAACAGCGAATCCCGTGACCCCGGCCTTAGGTCAGAAGGAGGGACACCGTGGGGTTTTAGCCAGTAAGAGTCTGGCACACCCCCCCCGTCTTCCCCAGACGGGGGATAGTCCATGAGGATTTCCCCACGTGAGAAAAAAAAAAAAAAAAAACCTTTCTAACGGCAAAAGAATTTTTGAAATCGGTCCAGTAGTTTTTAAATTTATTCGTACACAAAACGTATACAAAAATACAGATCTTTCCTCTTTATAATATTAGTATAGATTTTTTTATATTGTCGTTATAAAATATACTTTAATGGACACGATTTAAAGCCCTAACTTGAATGGCAAGTAATTTGGTGTGTCGGAGCGGGTCTGTTATAGTGAGTGATGACCTTTACAATTCATCAACGATAGTCTAACCCAAAAATTTCGGAGAACATAGGCACAAACTGACTGCCTTAGAAATTGCATCAAAACAAAGGTTCTACATCTATATTTTTTCTGATTTTCAAAATCTATTATTCCCACATCAACATTATTAGGATTAGCAAAGTTACATCCTCTTAGCCTTTTCCCAATTATCTTGGGGTCAGCTTCCAGTCTAACCAGATGCGGCTGAATACCAGTATTTTACACGGAGCGACTGCCATCAGACCTCCGCAACCCAATAACTGGGTAATGCCGGTATCCTAAGGTTAAACCGTTTGTCAGACTTTCGGGCTTCTGACTACCCGTAACGACTGTCAAAGGTATTCGTATGACACCCGGGACCGACGGCTTAACGTGCTCTCCGAGGCACGGAGGGATCTCGATGTGTAACAAATGGTCACCCATCCACGGACTGACCGCGGCAAGCGCAGCTTAACCTTGCAAATCGTACGATCGGCGCGGTTGTCATTTAGCCACGAGCCCCTCCAGCAAAGTTACATACCATGCTAATCTAAATTTAATTACGAGGATAGCACGGGGTAGTGCGTTGAGCAGGGATCGGATCAGGGGACTGACAGCGTGCGTCATCCATCACGCCTGTCGACGACTCAGGTGGCGAGACAGACACGATACGTGTCGCTATGGCAATGGTGCGTTTGAATGTTAGGTAAAGCAAATAATACATTAATTGTGATTTATTAATTAACTTAAACCATTGTGGATAAAAAGTGTCATACGAATACTAACCTTAGGATATCGGCATTGCCCAGTAACTGGGTTGCGGAGGTCTTATGGCAGTCGCTCCGTGTAAAATACTGGTATTCAGCCGCATCTGGTTAGACTGGAAGTTGACCCCAACATAGTTGGGAAAAAGCTATAGGTAGAACATTATAGAGAAAAAGTGGAGCCAAGCTAAAGGCCGGGGTCATACAAGGAGGTCCCGATAAACGATAATGGAATAGCTAGCCAAGCGTTGTGAGTGTATGGAGTTGAAGGAAGTCAAATGAAGTTAGAAGTAAGGAAAGAAAAGTTGTTTATTCACGCCAACATGACGCACAAAAATAAAACAAAACCTAAAAGAAACTTTTGGGAAAAATATGCGTCACATCCGCAAAACGGCCATCGCTCAGCATAATGCTGTGTCTCACGTGCGAAACGGAGCCACAGCGCTCGTTTTCAGCGACAGCCGAAAGTTAAGCTTTTTTAAAGCCCACTTCCATGGTAGGGGGCTTAGAGATTAGTCTAATATTATAGTCTCTGGCATTTCTACGTACACGTAAAGATTGCGTCCACGTCGCCCTCCGACCGTGTCTATTGTAGACTACATAGACTGTAGTGATGCCCTAACTAGGCAATCTCATTACTATGTACACGTCGTAGATTGCTCTACGATCTACGAGAGTCACCCCACGTGTTTGTAATCTATTGTGGAAGAGGCGGTTTATACGATTGGGGTTCACATAGATTACGAACTTTTAGTTGTAAAACTGGACTTCATTAGCTACCCTAGTGAGCAGTGTTCAACCGCTAAAAGCTTTTTTAAACTAATCAGACAATCATAATTGAACTGAAAACTGCCTCGTTAGTCAAGTGGTGGTAAGCGCGACAGCTGATCGTGAGGCTCTGGGTTCGATCCTAGGTCGGGCAAAGTGTTATTCGGTTTTTCCTTGTGAAATTCCTCAGTAGCAGCCCGGAGTTCGGATTTGTGCTCGGTTGGTGGCGATAAACTCGCCCCCGATTACATGGGACTTAAACATAACGGCGAAATAAGGGTGTTACTATACACCTCTCCCCAACTCTTCGCGGAATACAGGCGTGATCTTATATTATGTAGACAATCATAATATCAATCAATGCATTGGTCGTGGATCGTGATTCGTAGAGTAACCGAGATTTATTTCACTGCCTAGCCTTTTCTCAACTGTGTTGGGGTCACCTCCCAGTCTAACCAGATGCGGCTGAATACCAGTATTTTACACGGAGCGACTGCCATCAGACATCCACAACTCAGTTACAGGGCAATGCCGATATCCTGAGGTTAGTCCGGCTGTCAGACTTTCGGGCTTCTGACTACCCGTAACTGTCATAGGTATGTCGTACGATTGTTGATAAGAATAATTATTGTGTATCAATGTAAAAAAAATCTTCCGATTTATTTCGTTAAGGGCCATTTTTGCAATCGTCAAATAACATGGATAACATCTATCTGAAGAATAAATTTGACATTTTGACACATTTTCTATGCGAAAGCTGACAAAGCCTCAAACTTATTCGTCAGATAAAAATTATTAATTATATTTAAATTATATTAAAATTATCGTTTTACCTTAAGGAACGCTTCGAGTTCCTCTGTGACACACATTCTAGGTTCTTGAGATCATCAGAAAATCTTAAATTAAAAATACAACAGCATACCACTTCCTTTTTAGACAAGTCCTTTACAGTTCAAGCTGCTCGCTTGTGGAATGCATTACCACTCAATGTAAGACGTGCGCAGTCACTGCCAATTTTTAAAAGGTTAGTGAAGGAACATTACTTGTCACTTTAATTTGCTATTTCTTGATTATCGCTTGCATTTCATCTACTTTCTTATTCATAATATATTTATTTATTAGTTTGTTTAAGTTATATGTATTACGTTTTTCTTTCTATTTTATATATTTGTGTAATAATTGATGTGTATTTTATGATTATTATTTCTGTCTGCCCTTGTGCGATAAGACCGCCCATTGTACATATTGTGTAAATCTGTGTTCCTTTTATTGTTTACCGGTGTACTTATTATGTACAATAAAGTGTATATAAATAAATAAATAAATAAATATCTAATGATTGAAAAATTGGTTCTAAACTGATAAAACACATTGCCCTCCTTTGCGTCGCACAGTCGGGTAAAAATAAGATTACAATGGTCTGGAGCGGAGTCAACGAATTATTGCTGGCTCTGAGAAGAGAAGTAGAACGTTACATTATCACCCATATTCTAAGACATTCCTCCAAAACTTACTCGACTCGACTCCACCTCGACTTGACATAAGCATCCTCGACTCGAGATTTTTCCTCAGTCCAGATAAGGAATCGTCTGTCAAACTCAAGGTACCTCGGAACCTACCTTAAGGAAGGAAGTGTCAAAGTTAATATGTAATAAAAAATAATTTTGAAGACTTTATCGACTATGCTTACGATAATCCTTACAATTATTTATCGTGGCGTTATTTGCGCGATGCAGATAATTCTAATTATGACGTAATGACTCCGTCGAGGAACCTCAAAGTTCACTCGAAATTGCGACTAAGGAACCTTCAATTTTGAAGGTATTTTCGAGGCCGAGTAAATTTTGGAGGAACGTCTTAGAATATGGGTGTAAAGTTTCTATCTCAGTCTCAACAAAGCAGTGGTGACATACAAAGGTTTCCTTCAATTATTCCATCCAACCTCAATCAATCAAACCAAAACATTCCGCTTCTTACGTCATCAAACCACGATCAAGGCAATAGAATGTCCATCACCCATCGGCCATCACACATAATCGGTTCCATGTACCGCCCCTAGGTGGGGCTGGCGAGGCAATTACCCACCGATGCGGGGAATAATTGAAAGGGGATCGCTTTCTAATTGATTGTTTCTGACCGACTGATTGATATGATAGAACGATTAACGTCCGCGTGACCGTGAGATATGACCGGTGACATCATTAGGTGGTGTGTGTGTGTTGGCTGTAAGTTGTGGTATGGTAGAATGTGTGGTGTAGAAATAAAATTTTACTCTTCTTACTATCTATGTAAGCAGTGATAGCCTATTGGTGTGACCGTCAGACTGCCAAGTTATAGGTCTCAAATCCGAACCCAAGGCACGCCTCTGAATTTTCGGATTCATGTGCGTGTTATATAATTATCACTTGCTTGAAAACGGTGAAGGATAACATCGTGAGGAAATCGGCATGTCTGAGAGATATTTCTCGAAGGCATGTGAAGCCAAATCAGAGTCCCATGGGCGGCATAAACTGTGACACCAGGTTAGTCACTAACCACACGAAAAGAAAAAGAAGACTACCTATGTAAAAATGTAATTCTTGTTGTGTGTAAGAGCTGAATGGTTTTAAAATATAATTTGTTAATTGCACATTTCAAATAGAAATATAAGTAAGTCCCAAAGACAGCATGTATCATCAGCGGAATGAAGTCATAAAACTTAAGCACCGACGGAATTCCCGCCACATTTGGTATTAAACGCTCCGTTCAGAAATCGTTCAGTTCATTCATTCACGTGTCGCGTTCCGTTTCACTGGCCGCGTGATCAAAGCGGGTGCGATGACGTCGGCGCAGTATACGTTAGATTTACAGCTTACGGAAGCTAATTAGTTAGAATTAGTTGGGAGGAGGGCCTTCGTACGGCCAGTTATGCGCGCCGCGCGTGCATCCGAACGTGACGGCTTCAGACCTGAGAACGATTAGATGGTGCACTGCGCTCCCGACTTGGTTTGTGGAGTTTACGTATATGTTATTTTAGATTGGGAGCTTTCATTTATTAAAATAAGTTTTGCTATTATATTGCGAAGAAATACTACTAGCTTCTTCAGCTCTCTACTGAACTTAATTAAAGTCAGAAGTAAAATTATGTATTTTGGTTGTAGAAGAAGTTACTTAATCAAAAATCAAAACCTTTTGTATAATAAAATTCGACTACTTTTATTTATTTGGCTACTTGTCAGCAGTGATTGCGCGGTGCAGTCACTACCAGAAAGATGATTGATGATACGTTTAAGTAGGTAAAGACTATTTCCATTACGCAGTCTATGTTTAAATATTTCCAACGCGTTCCGGGAGATGATCCATAACTAAGTTCACGCCATTCTCACAGACGAACGTACCATAGAGTTTTTGTTACATAATTTGTTACTAATTATGAGCCAAAAAACAAACGGTGTCTTTGATCATCTGCGACACATGGCCGCCCTTTTTAGAACATGTCGTTTACATGTTATATTAATTAATCGTTCAGGAATAATTAGGAATGAAGAAGAATCTGTTGGAATTTATATTTATGGTTTTAATTTATGGGGTATTTCGTTTAATGGATAGACGGTAAGCATTGTTTGACAAGACGTGGTTAATAAAGTAGAAATAAGTATCTACAGATGAAAAATACAATAGAAAATTCTCAGTTAAACAACTTGGTGATTGTGCTCTAAAAGTAGCGATAGCCGCGTAACCCCAAATTGTTAACGATGGTTCAGTTCAGTCTATTATTTCTACAGGGATAGCCAGCGCGTAGGTGCTGAAGTGATAGTGTAAATTAAAAAAATATGATAGGTAGATGAAGATTGTACTTATAACTAATACCAATTTATGGAATCCTCAAATAAGAGGGCAAATGTAGAGTGCTATGTGGTGCATGTTTGGGGAGCCTAATGCCCAGTTGTTGATTGCGATGGACTGAATTGACGGTAGAAATTAATCTTTAACCAAATGATGATTTTAATTTCGGGGACACCACTGAATGTCCAGAACAACTGGCATCAATTCTACCTACACTTTGTAATTGTCACCCTTTACTCCAAAACAACCCTTTCAAACATACTGAAATTATTCGAGTTGAGTAACGCAAATAGTATCAAGTTAAGCAACATTTCCTCTATATTATCAAATAATCACATAACAAGGGATCATGTCTCGGAGGACTAAAATAAAAGGAAATTCAAAATGGCCGCCACTGAAAGCAGCCGCGCGGTTTCTTTCCGCGTATTACTAACATTACCATACTTCAGGCGGCGAAGCTTATTTAAATGCTCCACCGACTCCATTTAGAGCTTGGAAAAATAAAACTGGAGAACAGATCCCGCGATCTCTCGCTGAGCCGCTTTTGTGGTAAATATGTATAAACTTACAAAATTACAGCTGCGTTTCATGAACTTCTTTGCTGGTCCATTTCAGTTCTTATCAGTAAAGAATTAAGGGAGCTACAGTATCTTTCTCGTGTCGTAGTTAATTTGGCTCATGTATAAGTATCTACGTTTTGTCGCCGGCATCTTTTTATTTTATCGCATTTTATTTGTGAGCTCAGCTGCCAGTCGTGTTGTTTGCCGCACTCGAGTATATTTTGCTATCTATCTAATATCTACTTAAAATATGAACGACTCCGGTTAAAATAAAATTATTCGCAAGTTTACGCGCTATTTCAACTTTCGATATTCCTTTTTGCTTTCACATCAAAAGACTATTTAATATTTTACAGTAAAGCAAATCGTCGGTGCTTGTTTGAATATAAAACAAAGCAAAAATTAAGTTAAACGATTAAAAAAGAGTCCCCGGAGCGTTTACTGTTTGAACAATGATTCCATTATCTGAGAACGACGCTACGCTTCCTCTACTCAGACATAAAAGATAAAACTGAATAGACGCCAATTTTGTTCCATTACTCTCGAGCGCCACAGAATACATATTATCCTTAAAACGGAACGCAAACAAAGTGAACGTCGTTTTCCCGCCGACGATAACTTAATTTCAGTCCGCCATAAGTACGTAATTAGCGAGCCGCTGCCTTATCGGCCGGCGGGTAATTAACCTCTCCGGGGGGTGTCCTCCCACTCCCCGGGGTCTCCCTTCCTCCCGGTGCACCTTGAATACCTCCTCGGCTCGTAATATTTCCGCCATATTATCCGGGAGTCCGCCCACCTCCTCCACCAATGGCGGCGATTCCCGCGCTTTTGTTTCGCGCCGTCACCGCTTCGTTCCGAAACGTTGTAACTTGGTATGTTTTCTTTGGGAAATTTGGCTGTATTCGTGAGCTGGATGCGGTTTGTTTTCATTGGAGCACGTTTATTATGCTAACGCTATCTTCGCTTCTGAAATATCATAACTTAGATTCACTCTCAAGACAATTCGAACTTTATATGCAAAGTATAGAGTCGACTTTAGGTTTTCATTGGGCGGTTTGTAGAGGGGTGTCGTCAGTTCATATTTCATGTGTTATCATCTTTTATTGAGTGCGAGTCAGGGCATTGTTGTCGGTTTACGGCGCGGTTATCTGGCCCGGCCGCCGGTGTTTAGCGACGCCTCGGCTGATGAATGGCATATTGGTATGATGTTATAGATGCTGGCGCAAGCATGCAAACCTAGTAAGGGGTGAATGGATGTGAGGGTTACGAAGGATGTTGTATCTAAATAATTTTGGTAAAGTGGACGATATAACGTAGAGGTTTGAATCTATGTTTATAGATAGATAGTAGATTTAACTATGGTATCGTAAAATATTATCAGCCTGCAAAACTTTTCTGTGAGGCAGAAGGCCTTTGCTTTTCGATTTTTGGATCTTCGCGCACTGAGGTAACCTATAGCGAAAAAATATGTCAGCTACAAACTTGGCTTTTTACTAACTTTTCAAGTCACATCTATGATCATACCTACTTGGTTTCTTTACCCCTTGGTGTTGTAAAGTAACCGTGCCCAGAATGCATCTTCTACTGAATTAACTAACTATATAAGCTTGTATTCTCATGTCTTAGACGTCAAACATCGCTTTATAGTTTTATGAGCTATATTTAAAAATCAACTACAACTCTCTTTATACCATACATTTCTATCCCTCCCTTTTAAGAGGCAATGTTTCTATTCAATCACTACCATAATTTACTAGAACCAAAATCAGCCACAACATTACAACGAATAATCGATCACAGCCCACCGAAGCGTGTTTCCGAACGAACGGTCGTTTGTCAAAATTACGCGGCAGTTGATAAGCCGCATAATTTTTGGCGCGAGACTCGTCGGCCGCCCTAATTGGGTGGCGTGGCCAGCGCGCCGATAAAGCCCGGTTTACACAGCGTTTTAATTAATAGAGGTCGCCAGGCTAGCGTAGGGTTGACCCGTTTTTACGTTGCTCTGCTAATAATTTCGAAATAGGTGAGATTTTTGCAATTTTTGAAGGGAAATTGGGTTCTGTTATGTTTCCCTAGAAGCTTTTTTCGTTTCGTCTTCCTCCTATCACATACAGATTAGATAATGGAGCAGACCAAGCTGAAAAGGTGGGTTTTCCGGCATGATCGGTACCTATAACTAACTGCCTTGATAAGTAATCGCCATCCCATTTCTGCCTTGGGTCCTTGTGGAAGGCGAGGTAATATGGTAGTTGTATGTACGTGTGAACTTTCATAGGTATTACAGAGATCAGCCAATATAAATCTCCCGCATTTAACCATACAAAAAGTCGTCACATCACGGAAGACGGCGAGTATCGTTTGCTTGCTTTAAATGGAGAAAATAAAGATAAGGTTTTTTATGATAAAAACTGTAAACACCGTACACCCCTAATCTGTCAGCAACGTCCAAAAGACGAGGAGTGTTACCAAACTAAATCTGCGCAGAAATATAAATCAGGTCAAAATTTAGTTATCTCGGCTACCGACAGATTAAAGCGCTTTGAATACACGTAGTTTAACTAACTACTAATACTAACACATTTGCAAATTAAATCGGAATATACACCGAGAACAATTACTAATATAAATTAGTACCAAGTCAGTTAGTAGACAGGAGATGGTGGCACGATAGACGTATTTGGGAAAGTTCTGCCTAGCCTTTTCCCAACTAAGTTGGGGTCAGCTTCCAGTCTAACCAGATGCGGCTGAATACCAGTATTTTACAAACAGCGACTGCCATCAGACCTCCGCAACCCAGTTTGAGGGCAATGCCGATATCCTAAGGTTAGACCGGTTGTCAGACTTTCGGGCTTCAGACTTCCCGTAACGACTGTCATAGGTATTCGTATGACACCCGGTACCGACTGTTTAACGTGCTATCCGAGGCACGGAAGGGTCTCGATTTGAAACGAATGATCACCCATCCACATACTGACCGTGGCAAGTGCAGCTTAACCTCGCAAATCGTTGGTGTTTAGCCACGAGCCCTCTTAGAGATAGAGATAGAGGTCTTTGGGAAAGATAAGGTTAAAAAGGCAATAATAATACGGGGAATTCAAGAATCCTAGAAGCTATTACACTTTTGGACAAAGGGCTTTTCCAGAAAGTACGTACCTACCTATTAATAAAAGGTACCGGTAATAGACTAATACCGGTATTCATCACGTTGAACAAGCGGTTTGGTGACTGCACATCTAGTCGTCGATCAACAAAGTACCGATATCTGTTGGTCTAAATTATTTGCGAAGAAGAGGCGTGATAGGGCTAATAGTAATAACAAGGTATCTGGTTGGTTTATCTAGTTCAGCTGAAACTAGAAACGGATCAGTTGGTGACCGATATTTGGCTTTTGATAAAAGGTTTGTTAGGATAAAGATAAGTAATCTTATAAACGACTAGCTGTGTCCTCACGGCTCCGCCCGTAGCTTTGTTACTCAGTGATAATGTAGTTTTCTAACGGCAAAAGAATTTTTGAAAACGGTCCAGTAGTTTTTAAGTTTATTCGTTACATACAAAAATACAAATCTTTCCTCTTTATAATATTAGTATAGATTAGTATAGAAAACTACAAAATCTACAAAAAAATTGTATGAAAGACAGTCGCTCGTATTTCCCTAAAGATGATTTTTAGTAGAAAGAAAAATAACTACGTAATATGTACTTTAAATAGAACCGGATTCTGATACAGAATTAAAGCCATATCGATTTAAGTGGGTGGGTTGACTTCACGGAAAAACGTACAGTGCCCGCCTCGCATGCAGTAATAATGCTTTCAGGGTTGGGTCTGCCCCGTTTCTATGGCGTATCAGGAATGTTCTACGACTTCTATGGATAACACAACTGCGAAAACTACGAGGATCCCTGGTAGGCAGGGTGCGGGCAAGCATCAACAGCATCCTAGCATGATAGCTAGCAGACTGAGCTGCTCGACAGTAGCTAGGTATAGTCATTGACGCAATCTCGGCTGGAACTGCTTCTGAAATTTTATAAATTACTACCTCAGGGTAGTGTAGGGATTTATTTAATTTTATTATTTACTAGCTGTGTCCTCACGGCTCCACCCGTAGCCTATGTTACTCAGTGATAATGTAGCTTTCTAACGGCAAAATATTTTTTAAAATCGGTCCAGTAGTTTTTATGTTTATTCGTTACATACAAAAATACAAATCTTTCCTCTTTATAATATTAAGTATAGATATAGAAATAGGTTCTACTCTTTTTGTTTCTGTGATCTGAGGTTTTGTCATAGATTATAAGTTTTTGTAACATATGAACAACTATGAGTCATTGTTCCAGCTAGTTCACACAGAAACTGCTTACGGGATCCGTTTTAGCGGATCCGTTTTTATTTTGGTGATGGCGCCTGTAGTTGTATGAACGAGTTCACATACACGACAGTATTCCGAATCCAGTAAAAAATACTGGATCCGTTATTTTTATCGTATCCTGTCTGCCAGGTGCGACGCAGTTGCCATTTGTTTAACTGATCCGTCGGTACAGATATGAACAACACATCCAATACCGACGGATCCACTAAAATGGATCCGATAAAACGAATCCGCTGTGTGAACGGGCGGTTACATAAAGTTTAGGTTAAATAAAGCTATCTATTATTATAATTTATGTACAGTAATACGCGGTTTTTATTTTTGATCATCGCGCGCATCGGCGTGTTCGGTTTATGACAAGTTCGAACGTGTTCCGTGTGGAATAACAATTCCAATTCCGTAAAACATAACGTACGCGGTGCAAGTTCGGTTTATGACACAAACTTTCTACGTATTTATATGCAAGGTTGAACCCCGACTTATGCGTATTCGACTTACACGACTATCTCTTGGTCCTACCTATCGCGTAAGTCCGGGGTATTACTGTATATCAAGAATTTGGTTCTAACGTTCTAACTTACAATTAAAACAAAAGTGTATTTCAGCGGATCCCTAAACCGTCACCGTCACCCGCTTTCATAAAATTAAAGTCATGTTAGCTCCGGTCATTATGGAAGTTAGCAAAATGTCTTATACCCTACGGAAACTTTACACGAAGCCTTATCAAAGTTGTAGCCGACGGCAACTCGGTGAGAATGGCTGGATGTACCGCAATCAACTCCGAGACTCCGACCCTCGGAACTGTCACGTTCGAACCCGCTCGATTTTCATAGTTACTGAAAAGTCTGGAGACGTACCTACTCTGACAACTTTGTTATGTTTGTTTCAAATGCTTGTTTCGTTAATTAACCGAGTTACTTACAGATATTACTGAGTAGAATACCTACTTTCAAGTGTTAACATTATTGGAGGCTAGGTGTAATTTATTTTATACTAGCGGCCCGTCCCGGCTTCGCACGAGTGGACATTTTTCCCGCTTTTGCAACATGTTTCATTTATGCTCCGCTCCTATTGGTCGCAGCGTGATATTATATAGCCTATAACCTTCCTCGATAAATGGACAATCTAACACGAAAATAATTTTTCAATTCCAACTAGTAGTTCTTGAGATTAGCGCGTTCAAAGATACAAACAAACAAACTCTTCAGCTTTATAATATTAGTATAGATTAAACTTACACAGAAGCTTATCTTACCGCTACTTAGATTTCAGAATTAACACAACGGGATTTAACAGCAATAATATAAAATATTATAATCTAAGCAATCCAAAATTGATCTTAAAATCGGATATGGAGATAAGAGAGTCTATAATTAGACATGAAGTTTAAAATATTAATGAGCTAAATTACAATCCTTCTAAATGTCCACAAATTCATTAAAAGCACCAGCATTTCTAATAAATAATATAATTAGTCTGTGACGTAGTCGCGATGTAAAGCACAAATTAACTTTCTGCCCGCAGAGGACGTGATTAATTTTCCGCCAAATTTATTCCGCAGAAACATTGCTACAAAATACCAGAATTTTAGATTAACTTTCACGAATGTTAGAATCGTCAGATAGGGACAATAGGGAAAACGAATGCGCGTCAAAATGTTGGTTAGTGTATCTCCAGCTCCAGATAAAACAAATTAAATATTTATTCGAAACAGTAACGTCATCTCCGTCTCCAAGGAAAAATTTCTTGACTATACCTTTTTTAAAATTTAAGAAAGTAGAATGAATTTGTGAACACACCTAACGGTTGGCGCGCTCGCGAGCTGTCAAACGAGTGCGCGCGAACTTTTGGCGGGAGAACGAAACGGGCGACGCAATAAAAACCTTATAAAATTTCTAATGGGAAAACGTACGAAGAGTTTGCCCCGTGAATTATGAATGGTAACGAGGTGCGCGCCCGTTCCCCCTTTGTATTGAGTCTGACTGCGCCAAGTTTCAACTTGTTTCTTTTGTAGATTGCGGTCGTGGTTTATGCGATGCGAAAAACAACATTGTTATACTTTCGTTGGGTGTCGAAGTTGAGTCTCGTTTTGTGTTTACGAGCTATTTTAATTGCATTTGTGTTTTATTATTATGTATGAGTCTTGAATTAGTAGATAGATTTTTTGTATGCGGCGTGAAAAATCCTTGACTAGACCCAGAAAAAAGGAAACTGAGCTTATTACTGTATTATTCTATGAAACTTACGTTGGGTACTGTGTTATTTATTAGCAATACTTTGGTTCTTATTCGGAAGAAGATGAAAACAATTTTGAAATCTAATACAATATTATATTTAGATTATTTTTATATCTATCTATCGAAGAAACTTGTAGCTAGACACCTAAGCTCCATTTAAGAGGTCGCTGATAAGGGTTCCAAAATGCTAAATCGTTTAAAAGCGTCCCTGATATGGAAGGCCCGGCTGAAAATAACTCCAATTATATTATGCACTGTCTCTTAATAATGCACGGGATAGAAAGAGATGGAGACAGGGCATGAATGTTCCGAATCTC
Organism: Amphipyra berbera; assembly: GCA_910594945.2. Taxonomy (NCBI): domain Eukaryota; kingdom Metazoa; phylum Arthropoda; class Insecta; order Lepidoptera; family Noctuidae; genus Amphipyra; species Amphipyra berbera. The sequence goes on along the minus strand of OU343144.1, from coordinate 5,279,046 downwards.
CATTCGTAATTCAAGAGTAGGATGGCCAGAGTTTGTGACGGGAAAATTCAAATACAAAATCTTGTTGGATTTTAATAGAAATTCATCTAAAGCAGAGCTAATTACTAAAAGTACTGCAGTTATTTTATATGAAGTTTAAACTCATACGACATAGAAGAAGTGGCAAAATTAGGATATTCTTGGTAGGTAAGTATCGGTCCAAATAATAAATTGAAAAGTAACTATAATTGTAGTTTAAGTACTGAAGTAAATTAAGTTTTAAATTAACTTTGCCTTTGGCCAGGAGCAAAGAAAGCGATATTAAAATTATACCAATTACGAATCATCCATTTATGTAAAATTTAAAATTGTGATGTACTCACAGTTGGCAGGATAAACCAACAAAGTTACCCTATCACACCAGGAATGTCCAAAGAGTCCCGTTCGACTGGCCCCAATACCAGAGTATGAGCGTGTGAAAACGTGCAGTTTTTCGAGACTTAACACAGTCCCTTTTTTGTAGCCGTGGGCGAACGGGACGGGTATTAAAACTTGTATATCGGATTAGACAAAATTACTAAGTGCTCCAGATAAGAGGGTGTTCCGTCAGGACACGCAAGTGGATGCGCGAATTAAAAAGCTTTGCCGACAACTTGTACACGGGATTTTGGATTAACTTTATTGATGTGCCTGAGTATATTGATTGAATAAAGTTGCATAGAAACTTCTTGTATTGTCTCTAGAAAGAAAAATACTTTTCAGAAACTTTTCCTGTGTCCACCTCTTCATAGTGGTTAGATTGTTTTGCTAATTTCAAAAGCATTGGAATGGAAGCCTCTGTCTCAGTTGCTAGTGCTTGTAGATCAAATTGTATGTACAGCGATTCAGAGTGTTTTACTTATTATATATATGTTTTACTTATATTCCTCAAAGAGGCAGAGGTCTTTTTAGTACACCCTCGTTTCGCCAGTGATGTTTAAGTCCCATGTAATAAGGGGCGAGCCTATTGCCATTAACTGGGCACAAATCCGGACTCCGGGCTGCTACTGAGAAATTCCTAATGGAAAAACCCAAAAACACTTTGCCCGACCTGGGGATCGAACTTAGGACGTCACGATCAGCAGTCACGTTTGCCACCACTAGACCAACGAGGCAGTTATTTAACCTTTATGATGCTGTTACTACCAACAATTGAGTAAAAACCAGCTTCCATCAACTTACGTCTAGACACAACCCTACACTAAGCCTTCCTTATCTGAGGCATCCAATTCTAAATTCATACAGATTATGCTCCACATTTCGCGCCGTTCGTTCAGGAACCGAGTTCGCGCGTCTGAATAAAAGATGGCCGACACATGTCTCTAATGCACTCATCAATTATTTCGCGAGCCCGCCCCGCTTCGCCGAGAGCCTCCCTTTAGCGTAGCGTTTTGATAACGCCGCGAGATTCGGCAGTTTCGTTTTCATGTTTTATGTACTGTGTGGCTGAAGATATGTAGGGCTATGTTTATGCTGATGGGTTAGTTTCTGGTGTTCTCTGTATATGATTAACCTCTTCCTCGGTTGCCTTCTGCGTTTCTTCGACGATCCTAGCCCAACTTTGGAAGCAAATTTACTTTATCCCTGGTCAAGCTGATTGATCTTCCATCAATGTCCTAAGTAGCCGCTAAGGGTATCTACCTATTTACAAATCATCATCCAAACCTCAAAATCATCATTTTAACCTGGGATGGGTAGCGTCATCATTGCTGTAACGTGCTGGGAAAATTCAGCACGAAGCGCGGACTATCAGATGAAAGGAACATGGAAACCAAAAAGAAGATAATGTAGCTTGTAGTTACTTTAAAAAATAATAACCCTTCTTTACAAAACTGATACCTATGTAATTTACAGCGATACGGTTTTGAACCAAGAGTCCTTGTCCGATCAAACACGACTTGCGAATTGATTGAGTTTTACTACACACACCACTTTCAAACGACCGCTGAATTTCTTACACTATTTTGAACCTTAACTTGATAGCAATAGGGGTGTTAGGTAATTTTGTATTTGGTGGTGCACGAGAAGACTTGTAGAACCAATTTGTAATACCCCTTGGATATCGGCGGCCATTGAAATTGAACGAGTGTTTGCTTGGCTTTTTAAGGACGTATGGAGTTTAGAAAATGTTTTCATTCTTCTATTTAATAATCGTTATTAGAATAGATTAAAAAACTTGACCCTCGTTGTTTTTAATATTCTTTTGTGTGTGTAGAGTCATCTTTTTCACATTATGTTTCTACGATTCTTGTGCCTCGGATAGCGCGTTAAGCAGTCGGATCCGGGTGTCATACGAATACCTGTGACAGTCGTTACGGGAAGTCAGAAGCCCGAAAGTCTGGCAACTGGTTTAACCTTAGGATATCGGCATTGCCCAGTAACTGGGTTGCGTAGGTCTGATGGCAGTCGCTCCGTGTAAAATACTGGTATTCAGCCGAATCTGGTAATCTGGTTACACTGGAAATTGACCCCAACATAGTTGGGAAAAAGCTAGACAGAATTGATTCTTGTGCTTGAGGTACCTTTCGAAGTTTATTGAAAGGCGAACGAATGATTATTGATTATTCTCTATTTTGACGGATCTCTCGGTCTATGGATATGCATCGAGCTATGGACATAGAAGTATATTGGTATAATAATTTACAATTAGTATTTTCCACTAGCTAAAAAAAGGTGAAGGAAAACATCGTGAGGAAACCGGCATGCCGGAGAGACATTTCTCGACGGCACGTGAAGCCAAGTCAAAGGCCCATAGGCGGCATAAACTTTGACCAGGTTAGTCACTAACCACATGAAAAGAAGAAGTAGCTAATTGAGTTGGGAAGGCTCCGTATAGAAACCAGATTTTCAGCCGCATCTGGTTGGACTGGAAGCTGACTTCAACATACTTAGTTGAGAGATTTAGGTTACATAGATGTGAGTGACAAGGTTAGATAGATGTGAGGTGTATCTAATTTGGGCCACCTGGAGCCAAAAGTGTCTGAAAGCCGCTTCTCTTTTCTATTTGGAATCAGAACAAAATTTAATACTCTTAAATAAATTATAACCAATAATGGAACCCCAGCCGTAAACTACCACACCTTACCATCTTTTAAACCTTCTCAGTAAATGTTTGATAGCCTAATTTCGCCACAAATTACCTCTAGGGCTGTATCAGCTATATCGGTTGCCAATATTAATAGGGCTGGCTCAAGACAAACTGTTGTATAAAGTGAACAAATAAGACTACACGGTACTACTTATCAACCTTATTCTCCCGGAGGGGAACCCTAAAAGCATGATCCTTGAGGATGTTGTTACGTGTTACTTTAGACACTGATGTCTATTGCTAATGTTTTGCGCGATAGAAATATATTTTAATTATAATATACCGATTTTTTTCTGGGTGTAAGAATTGATAAAGCAAATTGGTTTGATAAGAAAACAGATTGTCATATTTTATGGTGTTCCTTCAAAACTACCTTTATCTTTTCGTGGGTTTTGCAATTGAAGATAAGTCTGGGAACCAAAAAGTTCAATATTCTATGCATAATTTAAATGTGTAACGTACTTTATAATAAACCTCTATGTTATATTAAACCACCGCGCGCCGCGTAGTTTAAATTAAGAATGCGTTCCGCTGTTAGCGTCACCTGAAATATGAAGAATCAGTTGTTTTCCGATCAGCTTTGTCTTAACATTATTATAATTTACAATTATGGTTTTCGTTAAAATTGTAGTATTTTTCATTAAGTCCAACTCATTATAAATAATAATTTTATTACTGCACAATGTTTTTTGGACTGAGAATTTGCTCCTCCGTCGGCGTCCTCAAAGGCGACTTAGGTACATCAAGAGGAGTGTAAAAGTATCCTCCTGTCTGTTGATAACAACAAACTGCAAACGCCTATAGTACGTCTTAGCGATTATTGGGAGGTCCATTACATTTAATTACTTAATTTAATTTTTTATTTAATTTCTCTTCACAATCTAAACAATATAATGGTTATTGAGATTGTAGCGGTTATTTGGAGGTATATTTTCACCGATGGACATTTACGACTATTATGAGCACATGATGCACTTCAAAAACCCATCATAAAAGACAATAGAAATAAATAGTCCCTGCACTTCCTATGCTAACTCGATACGCACACGTAAAGGTTCAGTCCCAGTGTATTCGTTATCTTCGGGTTCGTCTTAATCACGGTCTGGCGATCATTAGTCAGTAGCGGGGCTAATTGCCACATTTGTAGGTCGCAAACTACCCCGCTACCCACACAGTAGATACCTTTGTTATATTGAGGGAGGGACAGAGTGATGGGGTTAGCGATTATTAGGAAGTTGATTTTTTGTGCCAAGCTTCAGTGTCGATGTGTTTTGTGTAATAAATTGATGTGCGAATTAGTAATTAATCAATACAACGACATGGTCTTCTAATTCCTGATGATAGCTTACAAAAAATCGCACTTAATGCAATACCGATTTGGGGCTAATCCTTTTTTGAACTGATATTATTTGGCAATAGTAACGGTTTGTCAGTACTTCCATTCAATTAATTTTGTTTAGGGATGAATTGATGTTTTTTTTTTTATTAATTTATTCAAAATCTGTATAACAATAACATATAAAAAGTCTGTCAAACTGCAAAACAGTTTGTCGGCAGTTGTTCTCGTTTCACAATATCATTATAACAAATTTCGATTTTTATTATAAAATAACGTATAAAATAAAGTGAGTTTACAGAAAGAAACATTTTACACCTATGGAAAATTACTATTGTCCATAGATGCAAAATTAATGTCAACTATAGCTTCTAAATTAGAGCCTATCCGCGGCGTTGATGAACTTGAGTTTTTAGAGTTTATTCTAGTAGTAGGTACCTACTCAAATACTCCTACAGTTGACCCTGTTGTGGATCTGAAAACACATGTTCAAAGGAATCGACAATAACTTCTTTATTGTTAAAAAAAAGAGATACTTTGCTGCTGGTAATCACTCACATTTGACGTTCAGTTCTGCCTAGCCTTTTCCCAAGTATGTTGGGGTCAGCTTCCAGTCTAACTAGATGCGGCTGAATACCAGTATTTTATATGGAGCGACTGCCATCAGACCTCCGCAACCCAGTTACTGGGCAATGCCGATATCCTAAGGTTAGACCAGTTGTCAGACATTTCGGGCTTCTGACTTCCCGTAACGACTATCATAGCTATTCGTATGACACCCGGGAACGACCGTTTAACGTGCTCTCCGAGACACGGAGGGATCTCGATGTGTAATGTACGGTCACCCATCCACGGACTGACCGTGGCAAGCACAGCTTAACTTCGCAAATCGTATGATCCGCGCGGTTGGTAATTAGTCACGAGCCTCTATTTGACGTATCCTCTTATAAATGTTTCATCTACTTGCTAAAACACTAAAGTCCCCGCTCTCCGTTCCGCTCATCCCAACAGTTCCATCTAAGCCGGGCGCGAGAGGTCTCATTAAGACCCACCTCCTCTAAACCTGGTCCATTGTTAGCCTCACCTGCTAGTAAATTATGTATCGACAACACCAGCTAATATGGACCGCTAGTGAGGCGACAGAGTTCTATAGTTGTTCAACTATGTCCTACTATGTTACTGTAGGTAATGTTAAGAAGTTTTAAAAGTCGTAAGAAGTCGGCAGTTACTATGTTATACTCCGTCTTTAAATGTTCTACAGGGTCTTATACCATCTACGCTTTGAGTTCTATGTGAATTAGATTTCGTTCTAAAATATAAAATGGTAAGTTGTTTCTTAAACATGCTGTCGTAGGAGACTGTGAGAAAACTGCTAACTCTAATCTGAGTGTTAGCCGTTGTATGATATAACATCACGCCTTGTATTCCCCGAAGGGTTAGGCAGAGGTGTTTTTAGTACACCCTCGTTTCACCAGTTATGTCTATGTCCCATGTATTAGGGGGCGAGCCTATTGCCACTAACCGGGCACAAATTCAAACTCCGAACTGCTACTGAGAAATTCCTAATGGAAAAACCCAATAACATTTTGGCCGACCTGGGGATCGAACCCAGGACCCCATGCTTAGCAGTCGCGCTTACGATCAATAGATCAACAGAGCAGTCCGTTGTATGATGAAACATTAAAATTGTTATTGCGAGAATTGATTGATTTGCAAAAGGTCTCAGTTTGTAAAACGTAGTAGATTTATTCCGTGTAGGGGGAAAACTTCCTTACCGCACGCTGGGAATAGACGGATGTTGTAAGATGCACACCCAGCACGTTTGGTGATACGATCTATACGGTCCGCCTGGCTAGCTACCCCCATCACATTAAAGTCCGGCGTCAAGCAGTTTACTGTGTTCCGTAGTGTGTATGTGAGAGCCAGAGAGGTATAGGGGAATCCCTCTATATCTCTGTTCCTTGGATTCCTATGCTCCATCTTAGATCCTGTCTGCGTTTACCATTAGGTGAGCTAAGGTCAAAACGCGACCAAGTCAATACTAAAAAAATTTTTTTAAGAATACTTAGAAAATACTTTGGTTACTTTTTTAGTTTAAAAGTTGTAAATGCGGTAAGCTACATTTCTAGCCATTCTTTCACGTAAAATCTAGATACCACAATAAAATCAGTCTATTCATCTTACAGTGGACTATTAAAATCACAATAGGTTATATAAAAAGTCGTTGTTTCACCATTATATCCAACAATGGAGAGACCAGACAAAATGCGAGTAGAAAGTAAAAACAAACAAATAAATGAAGAGTTCTTTAAGCAGTCAAGCATGAAAATGTTAGCTACAGTCTTGTCAGGTTAATTAGTACAAGACTGAAGCAAATACGATTAATTTATAAATGTTTGTAGCTTCTAAATGATAATTCTTGTCTTTGGTTGGTTAGGTAAAAGCTGTCTAGATTGAGAAAGTTTACAGTTAATTAGTTCTAAGGTCTCGTCATGATTTATCTTCTCAATGTATTGGGAGCACATATCACAGCATCTTTTAGGAATTAAAAGTAGCTATACAACGTCGTCAAGACCTCACTTACGATCTAAATAGGACAATGTTATAGAAAGTAGGCTTTCAGATCTCATGTCTTCCGTTTTTTTTTGTTTCTTTTTTTTTTCAAATAATTTGTTCCAGAAACAAATTTTGAATAACGCCATGTTTGGTGGCCAAAATATAGTCTATTTAAAAGTCTACAAATATGAAGACTTATTTTATTTGAGTAAAAAATAACATCTCAGGAGAATAAAACACCTTGTGCGTGCTTACATTTTGTAATAAGAAGGAAATTCGAATGCAGTTGCCTTTTAAATCAAAATAAAAATGTTTATACGTTAATAGCCAAAGTTACGAACATATTTTACTTTAATGTACTTCACTGTTGTTAAAACGAAACAATATTAAAGCACCACACTACGGCACATTACCACCTTGTAAAATATAGAGGTGGCAACCCCGGCCGACTGAGATTGGCTCATTAATTTAACAGCGTGCAACACTTAAGCCAGGCGTACCAACATTTTCGCAAATGAAGTGGCGGGAATACCTTGCCAACATAATGTTACGTTTAGATAACCTCAAAATTTTGTGTTTTAGTACTTGTTTCTTTGAGATAAGGGCTATATTATAAATATTTGTCGGTATTATAAGGGTGGTTTAAGAAGGGTAGGTCTAAGCTTGTATTGTCGTCGCTGTGTGTTCAGGTAGGGGAATATTTCGGGTCTTTGATTTGTTAGGTAATCTTTTGCTCGATATTACTTCCTTAATTCATGTAGTTAATTTGGATTTAGAATTAAGTAACAGATACATTTGTATTTTATGGGCCTGTTACAAAATGCTCGTCTTATCTAATAGCCTTAATTAAACATAAGTTTTAGGTATTAATCAATCTTCAGTTTATATAGAACATTTCCATTAAAAAACAATATGTCATTACCTTCCCCGTAAACGATACCTATTTCTACCAAAAGTAAAGTTACAATGATTTTATGTCGCATTGAATAATAGTCATTCCTTTCAAAATTATCTAGAATATAAATTTTAAAAATACGTAGTGAAAAATAAAGAACGGTAATGACATATAAAATCCAATTAAGTACTACTTTGGTAGGTATTCTGTTAAGTATCTACACGTGTTTGAAGCCCAGAACTATTAATAAAGATTGCAATAGTTTACATTTTGTTAATTTAAAGGTATTATCCACTATCATTAATAAAGATTACTTATAATTCTATCGAACACAATAATGATTCTGCTTACTGTTCGTTTGAATCAAAACGGGGCAAAGTAATTGTTTGATTTCGACGTTACAGCTTTTTAGTTTATGAAAATTAGTAAATTGACATTTCTTGTCTTTTAAGATTTGGTTACACGCTCAATCTTATTTGCACAAGTAAACATGTATGACAAAACGGCATACCGCTTAGTACCACTAATACCGTTTGCGCAAACTTTTACACAAGCCGTTTGCGCATGCAAGTCACTGTATGTAGCCGAACTATTACAAAAGTAGGTACATCTTGTAACCTTTACTTAGCTCCTTAGCTTGGCCATATTGCTGGTGTGATGTATGAAATCTTTATAAAGATATACTTGTAAGCGAAGGCTGGTTTTAGTCAGGGTTTGAATGTTTATCGATTACCTTACGGGCCTGGCTTAAAATAAATGATGGACTAAGGAATTATATCCAATGGATTTTGGGTTATCACCAATAATAACGCTAGTCATAAGAAGAAGATGGGCAGCACCATTCATGTCTACTTATGCTGACAACAACATTCTAATTAACAAATGGTAATATAGATATTATTTTTATACCCTTCTTCTTTTCGTGTGATTAGTGACTAACCTGGTGTCAAAGTTTATGCCGCCCATGGGCCTCTGACTTGGCTTCACATGCCGTCGAGAAATATCTCTCGGGCATGCCGGTGTTCTCACGATGTTTTCCTTTACCGTTTTTAAACAACTGATAATTATTTATACACGTATTATATTGCACGTGAATCCGAAAAGTCGGAGGTGCGTGCCTTGGGTTCGAACTCTAGACCTATGACTTGGCAGTTCGACGGTCACACCACAAGGTTATCACAACAAGGTTCTAACAACGCCAGTGCAGTCTCTTCTTGCTAGCCTTTTCCTAATTATGTTGGGGTCAGCTTCCAGTCTAACCAGATGCACTTGAATACCAGTATTTTCCACGGAGCGACTGCCACCAGACCTGCGTAACCCAGTAACTGGATAGTGCCGATACCCTAAGTTTAAACCGGTTGTCAGACTTTCCGGCTTCTAACTACCCGTAACGACTGTCATAGGTATTCTTATGACACCCGGGACCGACGGTTTAACGTGCTCTCCGAGGCACCGCCAGTCGGTCTACAGTGACAATAAGACACGTGTCAAGAATATTGACGAATCTCTGATGTAAAAAATTACAAACTCCGTGACTCCATGTCTTATCAATGTAGTGTGTGGTGGGTCCATACCTCGACCAAAAAACAAACATTCAAACCGTCACATGTGTGTACAGATTACAATCATCAAATCACAACTTAGGCGCATTGTTCAGAATTATTTAGTGGCATTAAAATAAACGAGATGCCATAAAAACAACGCCTCCTCTGAGACTTGGAATCGAACTGCACCCCAGCAGTTATTCTAAATGACGGGCGTTTACAAGCTCGCATATGGCAGGCTTGTAAGCTAGGGTGTTTGTTATTACTTATTAGATAATGACAAGTGCGGTAATGACACTTGTTGGTTTGGTATTATTTTAATTGGTATTTTTTTTTTGTTTTAGTAGAGTTAAAAGTTCGATTGAGAAATTGGCTTTAGCTGATTTTTGTGTAGGCATAGTAGCTGTGCGATTTTTTCAAATCATATACTCATGGTATTGACTGCCTTGTTGATCTAAGGGTCGCAAGCGCGACTGCTGAGCATGGGGTCCTGGGTTCGATCCCCAGGTCGGGCAAAGTGTTATTGAGTTTTTCCATTAGGAATTTCTCAGTAGCAGCCTGGAGTCTGGATCTGTGCCCGGTTACTGGCAATAGGCTTGCCTCCTATTACCTGGGACTTAAACATAACTGGTGAAATGATGGTGTACTAAAAACACCTCTGCCGAACCCTTCGGGAAATACAAGGCGTGATGTTATTTTATGTTGTTTTGTATACCCATGGTTCAGTACTACCAACTATTATGATCGTACATAGTCTTCAACTTCTTTTTTCGATTGACTCTGAAGTTGTAAGGTGGTAATAGATATTATGTTTCAACACAAAGGTATTCCATTTAAAGATAAGAATCCAAAACCTTTAAAAAACCAAACATGTCGAAATCTTAGTAATGAATCCGATCGTCAACATGGTTAGTGAACAAAAACTAATCTTCCTCAGCATAATAATTTATCCAATTTCGAAGACAGACTTGTGTCAGTTATGAAAATATTACCTATGTATATTGTAATGGCACGCACAACATAAATAATTCCAGAAGTATGAAGCCCATTTTAAACTTAAAACTGCACTTTTCATTGCAAAACAGCACACAAAATGTATTTAGCCAAAAAATAACATAAACGCATTAATTAAGCGGGCTAATTACCCCGCCAGTTATCACGCGCATTGTCTGCGCTACGATTACCAGCGACATAAATTGAGCTGCGAATATTTAATAATAATTGGCTTGCCTTTGTTTAACGGGGAGGCGGCCCGCCCACTCGAGCCACCCCTTAGTACCGACAGCATAGATAGTAGCAACAGGAATTGTATTTATTTACCTACCAGTAATAAATAATTCCTCTCGATCCCGGGCAAGGGAGTCGAAAGAGGTGACGAACCTGGCATTATAATAATTACTAGCTGTGTCCTCACGGTTCCGCCCGCGTAAGAAGTTTTATTCCAGTAATAAATATAGCCTATGTTACTCAGTGATAATGTAGCTTGATAACGGTAAAAGATTTTTTTAAATCGGTCCAGTAGTTTTAAGTTTATTCGTTACATACAAAAATTCTAAAATACAAATCTTTCCTCTTTATAATATTAGTATAGAAGTATAGATACAGATGGCCGGAAAAAGCAATAGCCTGGCCATCTATTACATGGTACTTAATACCGGAGGCGGAACGTATCGAAATACTCCTGAAATAGGAGAACACCTCTGCTTACTCCTTCGGGGGTTACAAACCTGAGTATATGCATTTATGTGTGTACCAGTCTCTTTAAACTGAAGAGTGCGAAATGAGGTCCCGACGATACGAGAATAGCTCAGCCGTGGTTAAAAGAGTAGCCATTCAGGCGAGGCTGACTGCCCAGCGTGCGCCGGACGTAGGTTCTTGAGTATCATCACTTATGGAGGCTCTTTTAAGGCATATTTTTTTAAATAGCCTATGAAATGTCCCAGTGCTGAGCAAAGGCCTCCCCTTTTGCCTCCCAAACCTCACTATTTTGCGCCGTTTCTAACCATGCTAGCCCCGCAAACATGTCTAGACCGTCACGCCACCTAGGCCGCGTTAATGCATTTATGCTATGTAATTCGCAGAACTTATGGCAATTAATATCCTAAAATCTGCTTTCAAAGGGTCCAGAATTGTCTTACGTTTGTATACGTTTCCTCCTATTCCCCTACAGATTTTAGGTAGATTATTTTATATTGTAGGGACATACATACATAAAAAGCCCATTACTGTCCTACTGCCGAGCACGCACAAACTACACACACCATCGAGAACTTTATGGAGCCCTCTCATGTGTGCAGGTTTCCTCAAGATGTTTTTCTTCACAGTTAATGCAAGTAATAATCAAATTTTAATCCACACTTGAATTCGAAAAGTCAGAGATACAAGCCGGGATCAAACTCAGACCCACCTGCATGTAAGGCAAGCGTTGGACCGCCAGGCTATTACTGCTTAGGGACACTCAGTTAACAATATGCCATCCTATTTAATGTATCCGTTAAGATTGTTGACAAAATAACGTGAAATATTATCAAAAACTAGCATCTATTTTGCTGCCACTACCCGGGCATCCGGCTACACCGTTAAGCCGGTTATGAACGGCCGGTAATGACGGTGTCATTTGCGCGGTGAATTATAATTGGCCCGATAACGCCGCGCGCCCGACATTAATAGACAAGTTAATTTAAACGCCCACGTATATAACGCCCGTCTGTACATAAGGGATACATAATATGCTGTCCTGCTCGGTAGTGACTCTACAATTTTTTTACTGCACACATGGCTAAGCGACCTTTATTATGAGCTCTAAATATTATCAGTGAACTGTCAGTCTGGGGTATTTTAGGATATTGTTTAAGATTAATAGACAAGCTAAATGAAATGCCCGCCTATATTATAACGGGTATAAAATAAATAAATTGTGATACCCACTCAGTTTAGTTCGGATCTTCAATTTCGATTTTTATTCGTATTGATGCAATTTTTTACACAATCATACTTGACAATCGTCATTACCAGTCCGGTAATGACAAACGATGGCAAACTGGTGTTAACGTTTATGGGTCAGATTATGCCAAAACGGTTGGGAATAAAGTAAAATAAATTATAAACAAAATAAAGTTAATTTACATTCTCTCTCAAATCAAAAAAAAAATCATTTCTCAAATCATAAATGCCGTGGAAATGCGTTCCTTGCGAAGTATGTGCGGTGTAACTTTGAATGATAGATTGAGAAATGATGAGATTAGACAAAGTTGCGGTTTAAAAGATGATGTAGTGACAAAAATTGAAAGGAGTATGCTTAGGTGGTTTGGTCATGTTGAGAGAATGAGTGAACGGCGATTAACAAAAGGAATTTATAAGGAGGATGTCAATGGAAACGCCGATAGAGGACGTCCTAGAAGGACATACATCGATGTTATTGGTGATGTTCTTCACAAAGGTCAAGTGCATGGTACTCTGAACCGGCGTGCGTGTATGACAAGATGTATGAATATGGATGAAGCGAAAGGGGTATGTAAGGGTCGTAGCATGTGGCGTTCTATAGTTTCTGCCTACCCCCATGGGATAAAGGCGTGAGTTTATGTATGTATGTATGTACATTCTCTCTCGACTAAAATATTAAAAAACAAAATAGGCCAAGCGCGATTTATCCTCGCATGACATGAATAGGTACACTATTATATACCTTTTCATCATTTTTAAAAAGCGCATCCCTTAGTACCAATTTAAATATTCTGAACCAATGACTCAGTTATATTTAACAGAATTAAGCAGGTGTAGTACTACAATAGTTTGTGATCCACCCTACGTGTGACGTCATTGTACAGGTTGATGATACCTTTTCAGTTACGTTGGTGCACGTGTGCGAGGATTAGACACGTGGCGTGACGTCATTGTTGTGTAAACTTTAGCTTTTTAAGGAAGATTGTTGTTTTTTTAAGGTTTTGGTTCTCTTGGCCGAGTTTAGTACCTTAGTGAAAAGATCTCTGTTGCGCTGTTTATCCAATGCTATGTTCCCAAGAGCTGAACAAACAGATATAAGGATTTTTATTCGGAAATTATACTAGCATTCGTCGCTTCTGGGCACAATTCCAATAAAATGCTCTATGGTAAAAGTAACAAGCAAGCGGGTATTTTGAAATAGAAATTGCCAGACCAGACCCGGGAATTTAGCTAGGAGGACCTCTAGATCCATGGTTGAGCTTAGAACCATTAAAGAAGCAAAAACATTTTTTTAGGTACAATATATAAATATAAGTCAAACATTGATAGATATAGGTTTACGATGAGGTATTACACTGATTCATTTAAAATTAATCTCAGCCACATAGTTGTCTTTATTACCAACACAGTGAAATAAGTTATTGACATAAAATTTTCATAAATCGAATTATAGTCAATTTCCGAACGTAGCCGACGGCATAATACAAATTATACAATTTCGCGCTACCGGGTGTCACGTAATCCATTCGCCGATTTCCCGCCAATTAAGTGCGTTGCTAGGCAACCGCGCAAAACTGTCATGGTGGATGCTCCTACATAGTTTCCGAACTAAATGCGATGACGCAATATTTTGGGATAAAATTGGAGCTTACGAAATTGTTGTCCTTAAGCATTTTGTGTACTGTGGTGTTATACATATTTTCTTGCACGTGTAAGACGATATAACAAATAAATGTAAACTAATAAACTGGGCTAGATAATTCAAACACATCTACGAATTCTTCTTCTGCCTGTTAAGACTTGAAGTTCATCTGGGCTCGTCCGAGGATCCTCTGGATAAATCTTCTACATTTTCCCTTGTTCTGTAACATATTCGTCATAGTCAGTTTATGATTAGTAGTTTTATTCTAATTGTCCTCCTACGCTGCGATTAAAAAAAAGTTTCATATGGACATAGGCCACCCCTTCGTAGGTCCACCAAAACTTTTTTCATAAAACCTTTTTCGCGCGCAGATCATGGCGCGCTAACGGCGCGTTTAACTATGCAAAACGTTATTCGAAAATGGGATCCGGTTCAAAAACGTGGCGGTACCATTTTGTTAATAGTTTAATCTGCAGCGGTGATCCGCGGGCAGCCGCATGGAATAACTACACGTGAATATTTTACTAGGCTGTTCAGTTTAACTGCGTAGCGGGCCGCGGGCCGCGAATTTGGTGTTGCGTTATGTTTTTAGTCGATTTTATAGGTACATACGTGATTCCTTTGTTGTAAATAAATACTTGGGTTAGTGGGAACTGTTTGACATAGGTGTTTTAGAACACCCTCGTTTCTCCAGTTATGTTCAAGTCCTATCTAATAGGGGGCGAGTCTATTGCCCTTAACCGGGCACAAATCCAAACGCCGTGCTGCTACTGAGAAAATCCTAATGGAAAAACCCAATAACACTTTGTCCGATCAGGGGATCGAACCCAGGACCTCATGCTCAGCAGTCGCGTTTGCGACCACTAGACCAACAAGGCAGTTAGGAGGATTTCGATAAATATTACAATAACATGGCCGATTTTACTTTTTTGGCGGTCATTTTGATTTAACAGTGAAGCAGGCAAGATCGGCTTACGTAACATGAGCACCACAGATAAGGGCTTTACCTTCTTCTTTTTGTGTGGTTAATGACTAACCTGGTGTCAGAGTTTATGCGGCCCATGGGCCTCTGACTTGGCTTCACATGCCGTCGAGATATCTCTCAGGCATGCCGATTTTCTCACGATGTTTTCCTTCACCGTTTTTATGCACATGAATCGGAAAAGTCAGAGGTGCGTGCCTTGGGTTCGCACTCGAGACCTGTGATTTGGCAGTCCGACGGTCACACCATTAGGCTGTCACTGCTAAGGGCTTTGTCGACAGAAGAAGAAACAAAATGGCATATAAATAAATATGTCTTTTTGTCTATTTTTCTGTCGACAGCATCCCTGTCTACGGTGGTCATGCTATGCCTGCTGATCAGTGGTTGTCTGGTCTTTGGTGTTGGGTACAGATTCTGATACTATGTGCTCGAGACTGAGACTGAGTAAGATATGGGCTATAGTATTAGATCGGAAAACGAAATGTTCATGTTCTACAAAAATGCGTAGCCGTAGAGGTCTACGGCTACCGCATTGGCTACGTTACCGTGGATATAAAGCTACGAAACCCGTTCACCCCCAGAGAGTAATATTATCGACAGTGGAAAGGTAAAAAGACGAAAGCGCCAATATACCTACTTTACAGGAGATAATTAAATTATCTATTTAATATGTATACTTTAAGAAAAATAACTATGTTTGTTTTCTTAAAAAAAATACTTTGAATCGCTCTCCTGTAAAGTAGGTATATTGGCGCTTTAGTCTTTTTACCTTTCCACTGACGATATTATAATTATTTAGCTGTGGTTAGGTTTATAACCAACCAACTATTTTAGGGCTTCACGCAGCTATGTAGACTCAGAGCAAAAGCGTGGACATCTAAGCTACGCATTTGCTACGTAGTCATACTTATATAGCTACGAGCCTACGACGTTACGTTGCCGACTTTATTTTTAAACGATTTTAATTAATTCCACTTCTTATATTTGTTTGTTTGATTCAAATTGTGCGACATATTTTTCAACTACTTCTACGCACACAAATTCAATTCCCATGACATTACAACATTATAATAATTTCAACTATTTATCCTCAAATCCTAATGTTCCAGAGCTATTACAAGGTAAAATCGTTTAACTAAAAAGTTTATTAAGAGACTATTATTTGTTAAGTTTATAGAGTCCACTATAATTTGACATGTTTGGTGCACATTCGGTGGTGGCTGAGCGATCGGCTTCTGCGCTACGGGTTGTGGGTTCGATTCCCGCACGGAACAAATATTTGTATAGCCTACAGATAGTTGTTCCGGGTCTGGATGTTTGTGCGTGTGAAGATTTGTGTCTGTAAACGCACCCACGATACAGGAGAAATCCTAGTGTGGGGCAACGTTTTTTTAAATAAAGAAATGAAAGGAAGAATTTGATACTTAAGCCTATCTCAAAAATAATAAAAAGGCCTGAAATCACTTTACTAATATCTCAAAAACAGGTTGAACATACGTAATTCTAGTAAGTACAACTTATAGCACGATGGTGTTCAATTACTTTTACTGCCATATTTTGAAATTGAATTCAAGAAGGGTCAATACCGCTAGTAAAACTTAAAGTGAACCAGAGTAACAGTTTCGTAGACCGCCTGTACCTATAGTTACGTAGTAGCTACACAGGTGTAGCAGGACAGTTTAAAAAAACACTTACTTTACACATAATACATACTTAATTAGCCCATTACTGTCCCACTGCTGAGCACGGACTTCTTCTCAGAATTAGAAGGCTTTGCTGGCCTGGTGCGGGTTGGCAGACTACACACACCATCGAGAACTGTATGGAGCCTTCTCTGGTGGTCAGGTTTCCTAACGATGTTTTTTCTTTACCGTTAACGCAAGTGATAACCAAATTCTGATCCACACATGAATTCGAAAAGTCAGAGGTACGGGCCGGAATTGAACTCAGATCCTCCTGCATCCGCAAGCGTTCAACCGCTAGGCTATCACTACTTTAGACAATAATATTTCATACAAAAAAAGTATAAATGTCATTGAAGCGCTAAAAGTGATGTTTCAAAAACAGGACAATTGGCAGGTCGTGCAGATAACCATCTCTTTCACTCTCGAACTTCTTCCGTATCTTCGTCCTCCTCATTACAGTTACTAGTAAAAGTGCAGGTTCGAATTTTAAACGCCATGTTCCATAAACGTTAAGCCCGTGATAGACAGGCGCGCTTTACCGTGGTCTTGTAGCTTGCTGGTGGATCACTGCAAAACCGCGGGAAAGAAAACCGACCAGCCAGACTCATAGCTGTTCAGCGTTGTTTGAAATGAGAACTAACTCAAAAGTACAACGATTGTGCTCGCACGACGATCAAGAACGACAAGTCGCGATTAAAACCACGGTTTTCTTTACCATAGTATAGTCGCCGGCACGTAACTTGGCAAGAGTAGAGAAGAGAATTCCTCTCCTTTCTTTATTTCTTCTGAACAGACATGTTTAAAAATAAATTATGGCAATAACCATAGAATAATGACAAGCAATAAAAGTGACCATTTATTTGTTGCACTAAGTGTACATGCGCAAACTTATTTATTTATTATAATCTCCCTTACAACTATCATTACAGGTGTATACCTAATGCGATAGTGTGGTCTTAAAATTACCATACAATTATAAAATATCTATACATATAAAAATAAAATAAAAACAACAACCTAATTATATCCTTACTTACTTACTTATTACCGCTACGCTAAAACCTTGCCAAGTTATGTGCCGGCGGTATTATGGTTCGCCTTAACATATTTATAGTTATACAGGGTGTAAACGAAATCGTGTAACTCCTTTAAACCTCGTGATGTACTGCTGACATAGATGAACCCTGAATGGGATACTTTTGGATTAAAAAAAAATACAAGAAGTAAACATGTGTTTTTAACGTGAGGCATTTTAGCGTTCCGAGTTGAATGACCGCGCGGCGAGCGATAGCCGTGCAATTCGCTCGGGGCACTAAAATGCCTCACGTTAAGAACACAATTGTTTAATTCTTGTAATTTTGTTTTTATTGAATCCAAAAGTATCCCGTTCAGGGTTAATCTATGTCAGCTGTACATCACGAGGTTTGAAGGAATTACATCATTTCGTTTACAGCCTATATGGCCTTTACATAAATGGCCTTTATTATATGGCCTATATGGCCTTTATATCTATAGTTATACAAGGTTAGTCGGAAAGGGTACTAAGCCGCGGACCACTTAATGTATCACTGGTGATTATTTTAAAGCAAGTGTTAAAATTTCAAAATTCGATAGTTTTTATATGCATGCAAAAATATTTTTATTTTAGTTTTTTCAAAAAAACATCATACCTGCTTTATTTATGAATTTAGAAAATAAAGTTTCTAATCCTTGACCCCAAATATGACCTAAATAGTAAATACAGCTGATCATAGCTGTGTACAGATAGATTTTAGCATATTTTTTATGAAATCTTTGAAAAGCTATTTCTCTTAAACTATCGGGTTTTGGGGAAAGTTGTAGAACAAAAGTTATCCCTTATTATAGGTACTTTAACACCCTTTCGGGTTAGTAGCCCCTTTCCGACTAAACTTGTATAATACCATTGGTTACAAACATATCTAGATTTCTGTGGTTACAAAGCAATAAATACAATGCATGTATTAATCGATGGTTGTGGTGTGTTCCACTCGCCGCTAAGCAGAGTAAGACATGGATTGGACTCTTTGTAAGCCCGGATAGTGGACGGAAAAAATGAACAACTGCTTGTCCTTACAGATGTTAGGGATGATTCTGATAAACAATAGTATTGCGATTTTAAAATTAGTTTTGTAATAAAATAACGACAGTTTTCAGTTCACAAATTATTATGATTAGAGCTTTATTTGAGAATTATTATCAACAACGAAGATAAATAACATTACAACATCACGCCTTGTATTCCCCGAAGGGTTCGGCAGAGGTGTCTTTTTTTAGTACAGCCTCGTTTTGTCAGTTATGTTTAAGTCCTATGTAATAGGGAGCGAGCCTATTGCCCTTAACCGGGCACAAATCCAGACTCCGAGCTGCTACTGAGAAAATCCTAATGGAAAACCCAATAACACTTTGCCCAACCTGGGGATCGACCCAGTACCTCACGATCAGCAGTCGCACTTGCCACCACTAGAACAACGAGGCAGTCAAATAAATAAAAATAATAATATAAATTAAAACTAGATATTATTAAGTCAAATAGCCACAACTTTATTTACTTCCCGAAAACTAATAATTACGTTTCTATATTTTTTATACATTATATACAATATTTCGCATTAAAAATATCTTCTCAGTGATATAGTCCCGATATGTTTTTAATTTGTCGGCATGCGCGCGCTCTCACATACATTACCGGGGACAAACAAACGCAGCGGATTAGACCTTCCCGGGAGCGCCCGTACACAGGATGATCATAAAAGTGTTCGCAATTTGTTTGGTAATTTAACTGCGAATAACTGACGCTAGGTTATTATATGTTTAATTTTAAGTGCAAAATTTTGTTGTAGTAATAAACTCTATTTAATTAAACAAAATATTATATTTTTAATTTTTAAGTACCTATGTGTGCGCGTCCGCTTGGGCGGAAAAATAAATCCTTTTCTTTCTAGAATATTCCAGATCAGAGGCTAATCTTGTCCATCATTGAAGTACACACATAATTGATAGTTTATTATGAAATAATTTTAGGTAGTAGACGTCGTGCTAAACATACACTTTCAATGACGGCTACACTGAACTGTCGTGAGGGATAACTGCCATAAACACTTAACTATAACTTATAACTTGGCAATCAAATCATTGATCACGCTAGCTTTTCGTATCAAGTTAGGATAATGCTGTCTATCATATGTATACATCCATTACTTGCTTTTTACATTTACGAAATGCAATGGCCGGGCAATTATTTGTCGGAAACCACACAATCACAGAGGTGTATTTAATTGTCTATCACAGTTTCAAGCACTATATTGATAAAGATGTGTAAACAAATATCATTCTCAAGTGTCAGACAAATAATTATCCAGTCAATACAAAATATTCTAAGTAATACATTTCCAAAAATAGAACCACGTTCACCAAAAAAAAATCCTCAACAAAAACACCATTCTGTACGTGCGGCTCCCATTTAAATTGATATAAATTAATCCTTTAGCAATGTGCCCCTCAAGAAAGAAATCCATTACGTCCAGATTCGATTAACGGTTTAACAGGATCCCTCTCGACCGACCCCTTGCATCTTTTGCTAGGATCTCTGTCCAGTGGGTGGTCTGTACGTAAGTATAAGTAATTGTACGTAATTTATTGATTTATTGGGTGTATTTATGTTTATTACAATTTATGTTAAGTGTGCTGAATTTTACCTTGAGGCTACTGATTTGATTTTGGTTAATTTGGTTCAGATCTTGCCTGTGTTCGTTCTAATATAGATATCGATCTAATATAGAAATACAGAATTATTTGAGAATAGCTTTTCCAAGCATTGTTCTACAGGAGTTAGTAAGGTATTAGCTGGTCTATTTCATCTTTATTTCATCCTTATTTCATCTTTCCTCGATGTGTCGTATTATTTATACAAATAGTGGAGTTTCTGATTGTAATGACAAAACCACAGCTTTTTACTAAATGGATATGAAAGTAAATAAGTAAAGTATATACGGTACTTATAACAAAAAAACATTTTGTAAAATTTTTGTTTCTCTGTCTGATCGTTTCGGCTAATCTCCGAAACGGCTGAACCGATTTTGAAGGGACCTTGACTGGCGCATAGCTGATGTTATAAGGAGTAATTTAGGCTACTTTTATTTTAGAAAAAGAAAATGAATTAGGGCTCCGCGCAAAAATATTAAAACCCATCCGATTTCTACGCAGACGAAGTCGCGAGCACAGCTAGTTACTAATAGAGATATGAACTCATTTATTCAGCACAGGACATAATGTTAACAATTTATAGCTTGTAGAACCTGCCGGTGTTGGTTGTGATTATTATTTTCGGAAACGTTATCGTCCACAGCAGTCAAAAGCAGAGGAGCCAAACATTCAAAGAGTTTTCTAGAGTGATGCTTAATGCTGCTAATAATTATATCTTATAGTGTCTTGTAAAAAGTAATCAGAGGCACAAGAGTAGGCGACGGACACTGATGTTCTACTTATTAAACATTTCGCAGAACTAGCTAAGCTAGTTGATTCCAGTACTCAGTTGGTTTAGAATAGGGATGCACAGACCGCGGCCCGCGGGCCTCATGCGGCTCTTCGTCACTATACATGCGGCCTGCCAGCGAATTAAACTCTTTTATGAATTTGTATGAAAATACTGCAATATTTTTAACAATAGGGGCCAACTTATGATCTCTGAATAAAGGATTCTTTTTTTAAATGCGCAACATACTTTTTTTTCGGTAAACTTTGTTTCAGCTGTTTTGATTGTTTTTATTTGTGGTGGTCAATTGATAGTCTGCCCGAGTGGCCCCCAGACCTAATAAGTCTGTGCATCCCTGGTTTAGAATCTACCAAAAACCTTTAAAAGCAGTCCTATAAAACGTATTGTTGACACGGTCATCCGAGTCTGTTTAAAAACCAATTTCCCTATACAAACAACTGACAACAAACCAAATAAAAAACTGACATCTTCAATTACACTCCTTTACCATGGACTGTACAAACACTTGATACGGATCGTTGCGAGAATCGAATAGTAATTCGACTATTCGACTCGACTGTCGTGGAATCGATGTTCTCGCGTCCCATGGGGTCTCTCCCTAGCCGCATAATGTGATTCTATTATACGAGTATCAGTGTCAAATGAGGTTTTCACCAATTGGGAATATAAGGATGTTTGAGGTAATATTTATTTCGTTTTGGGTTTGATAGGAAAATTATTCGTGATCCTATGATCAGAGTGTTGATGTAATTCGAGCAACACAAGCAACGGTTTGAAACTAATCTTATATCATGTAGTAGGTACCCACATAAATATAGTATCTAGGTATGTTTTGTGGCAAATAATGTCAGTCTATTTTGGTCAAAATAATAAAGGTAGTAGGTATAACACAAATCTACTACAGATTAACTTCTTCCGAGCTTAAAACAAAGATCTCGTAACAATCAGGTACCTACAGTAGCCATACCGACGAACTTTACAGATGTGGCTTCGTACAGCTACAAGTTACTGATATGATAGCATTTATCAAGTAAACTCAAATTCCATATCTCAAGTTCCAAATTCCATACTAATTAATATTTTCAAATAAAAAAGTATACGAATAAACCCAACTCATTATAAACTAATTAAATAAGACACATGATATTGATAGTATAAGAAATAATCAGCTCAAACAGGTGGGCCCCACTATAAATCAATGTTGTCGCCATTGTTGATATGGGCCCCTCATGTTGGTACTATTGTTAATGCTTGGTGATTGGGCCTTAATTCGATGAAGAAGCTACGGCTTATTGGTTGGTCCATCATCGGTGGTATATTTTATAAAATACCTACCATAATTAAATTTTAGTTTAAATATCAATATTAAAGATGTGGATGTATAAAGTTTGCTAATTATTTTTATGTTTACCAGAGATAATCATCTATTAATATCAGATGAATATGAATATTCAATATAAAAATTTATCTATGAATATTCAAGATGGATGACTTTAGGTTGTTGACAGCAAGATTGCAAGATTCAATGAATTTTAATAGTGTCGCCCTTAGTTATTTAATAAAAAAGCGTGTTAAGTGATTTTTTAAAAATGATAAAACTCTTATTCCCCAATTAAGTGCTGAACACATTGTTAAATATTTAATGGACATGGTTCATCTACAAGAACAATGCAACAATTTACCTTTTGAAACACGTAAGTATGTCCGTCTATTTTGATAACAATTACAGATCACGTAGGTACAAATTCCCTATACTAAACGCGAATACCCCTGCAGTGGGGGAATGGCGAATCGCCACCAGCTCATTGATTCCGCTAATCCTGCGGGAGTCTTAATGGCGAGCACGGGAGAAAATTACATGGACACGTGTCGCCTCTGTTCTGTAACGAACTCTTTTTTTTTAAATTGAGTTTCTATTATCTATGTTGCATCGTTGAATGTCTTGTATCCTGAGAATGTTACAATTTATTAGATTATTCTTTTTATTGTTTGGTTTCACATCATAACGTAATCTATGATTATTTTCAGAGCTTACTTTGTTTAAAAGAATTATTAAAAAACGAGTAGACACGACTAAATTACCAATACTAATAAACTACAATAACATCAAAAGCTACTTCAAAAAATAATCATTTTAATTAAACATAGTAGGACAAAATATAAATGAAATATAGTTATTTTGAAAAAGAAGACATCGTATTTTATTCCAACCAAATTATCATCTGATACCACCTATTCTTTTTTCAAAAACATAATAGTGTGCGATCATCGTCACTAGTCGCAGGTCGTTATCGCGACAGCACGCGATAAAAGACCCTATTATGTCATCTGACAGTTGCGAGCGATCCCAAAGGATAGATATTTTACTTTACTTGATTTATCGCCTGTTTGGGACTATAGGTGTTGTGTTTTTGCCTCTTTGGTGGGGTAATTAGCTGTTATAGTTGTAGGGTTTATATTTTGGAGATTGTTTACATTAATTTGATGCTGGTCTTATATAAAAGCTAGCCATAATCAGCTGATTTTCGTTTCACATATTAGGTAGTTAGTTCAGTTTTAATAAACACACGATAGCAACAACGAAAAGAAAACATAAGATTCTTAGTCTTTGCTCCTAGGATAGCTTCATCATAATCTAACAGTGTGCATTATGTATACAGGCAATCAGTGCAAGCTACATGTGCAAGTACTTTAATATTATAATGCTCTATGCAAACTCTGGCGTTAAATTCAACAATAAATCACGTCAAATTCACCAATTAAATGATAATTTATCATATGTGACTGCAGAATTAATTAATTGACACAATAACTTGTAATATAACTGAAACATTTGCGAGCAGATTTTAAATATGAATGCGTTCACTGGCGCGTGACCGATTTCTCATTATTCGAAATTTGAATAAAGACGTCGAAACCGCGACGTCAGCGAAGTCAAAATTCGAACGTGCATTAGCGCTAAACCGTTTATTTTAATTTTACACGCAGTTGACTATGAATACAGAAGTATGGCGTCCAAACTGAAATTACAAAATTGTCCCTGTTTGTCTAGTTGGAATACAAAGGACCCAGTGCATGTTTACACGCTATTTAACAATTATTTAACATTTGATTTGTACACGGACACGTGATTCGAATCCAACTTATTTGCATAATCTTTTATTTGAGTTAAAATTACGATTTGCCATAGCAATTCCATTAGTAGCTTGGTGACATAATAATTTATAACGTATCTGAATTTAGTTGGTTCATTAGATTTTTATTCTTAGCAAAATTATTCAGAAATATATTTTATAATAAAATAATTTGTACCACATTTTTACCGTGCGAATAAACTTTGTGTAAAGAAATAGTGTGTAATGAGAAATAAATGTTATTGCACGCGTCTTCACACGTCATCCTCCGCAATTAGCCGATCAATCATTTAGAAACGCATCCGTACAAATTCGCGCCAAAAGCTGTGTTGCCTGTCAAAATATTGTCATGGAATATTGAACCTAACGGCCAGTACCAATAAAAGAATAAAGTTTTAAAATTGCTTACAAGACTTTCTAGCGAAATATGTATTTTATTCTACGCCAAAAAGTGTCGCTGGAAACATGGCGCCCCCAAGGGACTTTATTAGCGTCGGCGACCCACCCATTATACATTTTTAAACCGTATCCATATAAATTAATGTCGATACCACCCCAGCGTAATATCAATCTCGTGCCGTAGTTGTTCGCGGATTATGTTACAAATAATATCATTTTGTACGGTGATTCGTTATGAATGGTAGCACCTATGGGTTTTAGCGTATAGTTTAACTGTATTTTCTTGATAATCTGTTGATATTGTCGGTAAAAGATTGATACAAATTATGTTATATAAAAATACAAGAAACACAAATAACAACAGATAAAAAGTTGTCATTTAAAATAAATAAAAATTAAATTAAATGGCACAGTAGTTGAGAAAATATTACATTAAATACCAGTGTGATATTTTTAGTGATAAATTACTACCAATCATGAAGATAGACTAATTTCAATATAGCTCCTACCTTACGGTACATTCTGTTAGAAGCAACTGAAAGTTATGAATTAGCTAGCTCGTCGTTCAACAGTTCTCTCGAATAATCAGCCAACACATCTGCCACTTTTTTGCACCCTTGAGGATTTTTACGTCGTGGATCTATGAAAAAACACCGACATAATAAAAAATAATATGCGTTTTTATTCAAATTCTTCGTTCTTAATTTTATTATTAAATCATGATGTCTAGATTTGTTTTAAAAAGTCCAACTAGTATCAATCCCATTCCGTCCAACTGTTCGTCCAATAACGAAGTGTTCCCCCAACAAGCGAGGCCAGTTTACTGTTTCTTTATTCCATTATGTTTTAAAGAGAATGTCATAGCTATCGGCAAGTGCAGCGCGGAACGCACCCGAATTGCCGAATTAACGGAGGGCGCGAACAATAGGTCCCGATTCAAATTGAGAACGCAGCTTTTAATTGCGCGCTAATAGGCAACCGGTTTTTGTTTTAAATTGGCTGTCAAGTTGACGGATAGAATTTTAATTTTATTAAATCCGTGGTTGGGTTTACATGTATATTTGCATATTTACGAAAGGATTTGCACTTTTGCGTTAAGCGACGAGGTGTCCTTCCTTTATTCATTCAAGGTACTAACTAACCTTAACTATATACTATTCTAAGCTTGTTTTGATTTACTTTTTAGGAATAGTTATAATTCCATTGAAACTAGCTTGTTTTCACCAATTTTTAACCGACTTCCAAAAAGGAGGAGGTTACTATGTTCATCTGTATGTATGTTTTTTTTTTGTGTATGTTCATCGATATTTTCGCCAATTGTGAACCGATTTTGATGATTCTTTTTTAATGAATAGGGTATACTTCGAAGTTGGTCCCATTTAAATTTGGTGAAGATCTGATGAAGAATTTCGGAGATAGACAATGGAACTCCTCAATGACGAACAGTACGCATATTGTGATGATGTGATTATGTTACGAGCAGCGTCTTTAGTAGGTCCAACCAATTTTTAATTAAGGCCACTAAAATGAAAAAAATAAAAACATTTTTTTACAAAAAATTTAAACCGACTTCAAAAAAGAATAAAATAATTACCATATAAAATTAACAGTTTCATTAGTCGGTGCCTTGAATTTGGTTCAGCGTGGATCAGCACCGACTTCTGAAACTGTTAATTTTATATGGTAATTATTTTATTATTTTTTGAAGTCGGTTTAAATTTTTTACAGAGCTTGTTTCTTTCCATGCAGTAGGATTGATTTCATTAGAAATGGTTTTAATTAGGGCCTGACTCCATAAAATCTTAAATAGTTAAAATATCACAGAAACCGGCAAACGAATATATTAGGTCCCCACCTATGAAATTGGCGTTTTTTTCTCACAAATAGAGAACCTCGTCACTTCTATGATTTAAAATATTCATCAATTGCTTGATATTATATCGTATAATGACCATCATAGACAACTACCAATAATTAAAAAAAACCTTCTAAACTACTTATAGTTTTCTAAACATAAAAAATACCTTAAAAATGACTCCTCTTTTTGTTAGCAGAAATGGCCACTATTTTTGTTTTAACTTAGCCAAAACTTATTTTTGTCGCATAATCTAAGTGGCATACGTTATCTTAGTTTTTAAACATTAGTGCATAAAAGTTTTAATACATTAGTGTTCATAGTTGTTAAATAAATTAAGAAAATGTTAGTATGAAAAATGCAACTTCTTTAAAATTCTCCATACAAAACGCTGATTTCATAGGTGGGGACCTAATATTATTTTTTGACTCTTCTAAAGAAGAGAGTGTTTAGGCAGTTTACAATTGCCCGAACATACACAAATGATTAACCTAAATAATTAATCTGTTATACAAGAAACAAGTTCTATATTCAAATCACCGTGGACACGTCATAACAGGCATAACTAAATGACAAAATATAACCGCACAGTGTCACATCACATCACAGTGATATCTCGCGACCACAAGAATTATTTCTACCGCAAACAAAACAAAATTGTTTAGGGGAGATGCACCGATAAAAAGCGTCCTAATCAAATAAACAAGGGACGTCCCGTCGATCTGTCGACGCAATCTCTAGCCAAAATTGCGATTTGATATCTTATATCATCGACGCATCACCCTAGTGTTGCCATGATAATAATCTGTTAAAACATTTTCATCTGTGGTGTCAGTTTGTGGGTATTATTTTACAGCATTGTTGTTATAATTGGTTCTTATAGATGGATGACACTCGATAAGGTATAGCGGATTTATAGAGCTGTACGTAGGATTTTAAGTTCCTAAGATTTTTTGGAGGATAAAGGATTGACTACAAATAGCTAAACACCGTTATAGAGGCCTTTGGCATGCAGGGGACAATAGAGGCTCATAGAAAAAATTACACTTGCAGCGCGTGGTGATTATGGTAATATATTCTGTCACATGATATGACTGCTTATTGCAGTAGTGTATTGAGACTGATAGAGAGGCCCACGTTCAGCACTGAACGCTTATGGCTTGATAAGAAGAGCATATCTTTGACTAACTTAAGTGAAAAATAAATGACTGTCCATGATGAACATTGATGATAAATATTATATGCTGGGCTCTAAGGAATGGTCCGCAGACTCCTCAGAGACCAGTATTGGTCCTTTAAAATAAGTGGGCAATATTTCCCAGTACAAAGTAGTAGCTTTAAACACGAAGCTCCCACGATCACCGATGTGGTGATCACAAAAACGTGAGAACTTATCAAAATCAAAACAGAAAAGTTATTTTTAATAAAGATGAATCCTCATAAAATCAACAGAGTCCTGTTTTTTCACCCTCTGGCATTATAACATGCAATCTTAGGCCTATTAGATTAAAACGTTACTCTATTTGAACGGCACGTGCCGCGCATGCGCCGCGCACACGAAGTTTGACAGCTAAACAAACATGGCGTCGATAGCGGAATCAGAATCAAATCTTTGTTAATATTATATGAGCAAACACATTGTTCTTTATGCGTGGTATTGTGCAAATATAATTTTTGTAATTGGTCTTGTTTCCTCCCCTTATGATTTAAATAGTAGTTATTTAACATTAGGGTGGAAATTATGTCCTTTGCAAATAATGGTTTGATTAATTACCTATTACTTGTAATGGATCATGAATTCATATTATTAATTGGACAATAGGATTGTATCTTTACTACTCTTATGGTTTACAATAAAGCTATGGTGTAGAATCTACCTATTAATATTTTATTTTTACATTTATCTTCTTTAGTTTTTAGCTCATCTCCCGAAGATAGCAATATTGCAACAATATTGAATTAATCACACATTTATAACCATTTAATTTCATCTGGTTATACAGTATGTAACAAAGCTCTGTTAGACCCGAAAGGGGAGTATTAATACTTCGGTAGAGACAAAAAGTCTTTTAAAATAACGATTTGAATGATTCGATCCTACTATATTACTTTGTGGGTGAGGTTATTTATCGATTTTAAAGTGACGTTTATTTTCCCTTGTAAACACATTTATGGTCAAAGCACATAATATATCAACTCGGAAAGGAATCGTCACCGTATCGCTTTTCGCCTCGCCGTCAAATAGGCGTCAACCTAACGTAAGCACGTAACCAAAGCGGATCAGCAGCTCCGATACGTCGACTCGGTTACGGCTAGGCGACGCCGCGCTTACGGCTTGCAGTAACAGTAGTGTGCTACAGGCAGGCCGTGGGAGGGGTGAGAGGGGCAAGGGTGGACGAAGAGACGTAAGCTCGGGTACGGAGAGACGTAAGCGCGGGGACGACGAGCCGCAAGCGCGGGAACCAAGTTGACCATGCACCGCACCGCGGTTCGTGAGCTTGTCCCGAGGCGAGGCGATTACGTTACGATTCCGATTAGTGTGCGTTGCAGTAGGGAGGTTCATACAAAGAATACTGAATGGCTCGAGTTGATACGGTGACGATCCATTTCCGAGTTGATATGTGTGCTTTGAACTTTATCCGACTATGAATAACTGTATCCTTTGTATAATTAAAAACAAAATAACCAGATAATGGTGTCGATTCTGATGCGCACTTTGACAGGACTACAGTAAACTAAGGGTGTTTGTCTCTTTCGGTTTCAATAGAAAAAGAAAGTGATTGTTGCGTATAATCTAGTTTAGTACTGTTAAAATGTGCTACAGAATCGAGACCAATATTTAATTTATTACGTAGACTAAAATTGTTTTTCTCAAAAATATATTCACACTACAGCATGCTATGCAATCATCTCATTTGGCAAAATGTCCTGCACTCCTGCCTTTCCATATGTTACAAAGTCCCACCAACTCACTATCTAGTTTCGTCAGAGCGAACACGTAATTCTCAGAAACGACTGCTAGAATATTCGTCATCGGAATATCGTCGGAAATGCTCGGAATATACAAACCGGAGCGTGATATTTACCCACCGTGGAGCGGAACACGGCTATTAATTTACATACTAATTTATCTTGTAATTAAGTACGCCGCAAATTGCTATCTCAGCCCTTCATAATCCTTTCGCACTGTTGCTTGGCGCTTGAAAACGATGATGTTAATGTTGATGCACTCGGAAAAATTAGACCGTTTTTTTTTCAAAATAGAATTTAACGTATCTCGGATTCCTGAATTAAATAAACAACGCTTACCGTGTGTGACAAAATCTAACTTTTGTCACACGTGTTTTTATTACAAGTAATTGTGCATTCTCATGCGGACTTAGTAACGCACTTTATAAGCGTTTTCCATTGAAAACCATTTACCAACCGTTTACCATTGTAAATATTGGCTGCAAAAGGAGCTGCAACAGACAAAATAACCAGCCATACCATATTCGTAGCACATAAAGTATATAATATTCTATTTAATTTTCTAAAATTCCCTTCACAACATTTTGTAGAATATAGCGTCATATCCCTTCATTCCTGTCGTTCGCCTGCGGCTGGTGTTGACACGCAGCCGACAGACAGGGATTAAGGTTATCTGCATCACAAAGCCTGCACCGTGGAATTGCGCCGATTGCCAGACAACCCACCCCGGCTAGCGAAATAGCCCGATTTTTTCATAGTGTCGTGAAATGTTCAGTATAGTTGTTTTTTTTTGTATGTAGTTAAGTGTTTGTTATTAAGAAACGGGAATTATGAGAATTTACCTCAATTGTGACTACTGATGTCTGCGATAATCAGTGCAACCTGGTCGAATCTTCAGGCGAATTTAAGGTACCTTCAAATTAAGGTATATTCGCGTTAATTGTAATCATTATTATATAGCAGGGGTGGCCAACTTGATTCCACCCAAGATCTACAGTTTACTGAGTAGACTCTGTGCGATCTACCAATTACATAATCAGTGCCTCTTCATTAAACTTATATTAAACTTATATTTTTCTTTGCATTGCCATGATCGACTGGATTAAGAGCCGCGATTGACTGGCTGGCCACCCCTGTTATATATAGCAACGCGAAAGTTTATATAAAAAAAAAGAACATTATCTTTTTTCTTCTTCGACATTCTTGTATCTATTCGTATCTGTGTTAGTACCTACTCAACCAGTGTTAGTGTGTACTAGGTACTCACCTGTAGGTGCCTGTAGACCTATCACGGATGCTGTCGAGTTGCTAACGTAACTTAACGGTAATATAACGCACCCTTGGTAATGTAAGGGCACAACTCGAAAATATCAATTTTTGGGAAAACTTGTTAAAAGATTCAGGGAACCCTATGTTTTTACAGTATAATTACAGTATTTGTTGGAAAATAGCGAACTCAAGATTTAAGTTTAACCACGTTTATTCACGGATAGTTAGTACAAGTATAATACAGTTGACAGATTATAGAGAAAGATATATGCACACTAGCGCCATAAATGGTTACGTTTAGAAATTAATGTTTACTATTTCAACAGTATTTGCTTTAATATAGTCTTTTTTCTCTTTCTGTGAAAGCCAAGTGGTAGAACAGTTGATATTGAGACCATCTAACACAGAAACTCAAAAACTCAATATTTTGAGTTGTACCCTTACATTACTAAGGGTGCGATAAGTGTATTTTGAATCAGAAATACTCGTTTCGCACATACTATTTAATAAAATTTAAAAGTTTATTCATATCCGTGTATGTTACAAATAGTGCATTTCGCAAAAAATAAACCAAAATTTTATAGGACAGTTGTATTTTCGACTCAAAATTCGCTTACATTGGCGATATATTTACGATACTATACCTACGTCAAACGTACGTACTAGGCTTACTGACCTTTTTGAAGGACTTTACTAATTAGGTAAGTGAATGTTCTTCTAGCGCGACACTGATTGCTTATTCCGCTTACATTAGCGTTATCCCTTTTGTTATTCGCCTCCCATTCATCCTGTTCTCTCGTAAATTTTATGATAACTACCTTGTCAAATTCTTCAATTAGAATAATTTTAAATAACAAAATTCACAATATGAATTGCAAGTTTGCAACCAAAATTATAGAACTCGAAGTCAGGCGGTTCTCATATTGTTCTGTCTGCACAGCTTGTTAACAAGTTGAGCTTAATTGGATTATTTCTTCAGTGTACTTGGCGAGTTGCACGATACTTGGCCAGATCGATCAGGAATGAATACCTAGCCAAGATTATTAAGCCTTTAGTCTCATGGTATGCGGAGTTTAACATGCTGTCACGATATAACATTAATTAAAATGAATATTTGCATCCATCAAACCTTGTTTGATTCCCTATTGTTGGTGTTGATACAAATGGCACCCAGCGTGGGACAATTAATATTGTAGATTTTACCAAACAATTCTATTTGGTATTAAAACCTTGATTTTTTTATATTTCAACACCACTGTTGTGCTCCTGAAGTGTACTATTATAAACCAACAGTTCATCGATGATTGTTTACCTACTATTTTATTTAATATAGAATATGTAACTTTCTTTCAGCAATTTATTTCTAATTATTATACTCTACTTCAACACTATCTATAGCCTTCAAAACAACTTCTAACATAAATCAATACATGCAGAGCTTAACAAAGTATCAAACGGTTTCGGGACACGAAATCTGAATGCGTTGTCATCCGACACTGCGGCGAAGTCTATTAATTCCATTGAAGAGGGGGTACAAACCCCTAAATCGATATACGCTAAGAGGGACCCATTTCACGGCTGAACACCGCCACGACCAACTTGGAAATCGACTTGTACGTGATATGGAAAGTGTATGCTGTAAATTCTCCCTTTAAAATATGTGTATGTGACCTTATATGTATGTTGTGAGAGAGTTTGGTGGTGTTAGTCGCGGTTAACATGGTGTGATCGTGTTAGAAATGTAAATTATGATTTGATAATTAATTTACTTTATTTGTTACAATACTCCTCAAAAACCCCTTCTTTAGTTGTAATGTTTTAAATCTTATTTTCGATATGAAAATCATGAATTTGATCACTGAGGTCTTCAAGACCAGACGAAGCGTATCGCTTAATAAGAATTGCGGACTGGCGATATCAAACAGCAAGTTTATTCAAAACAAAAACCACTACCAATAAAAGATGTCTCTACTAATTTACTTGCTCTAATTTGATGCCTCTACAACTGGATATTTCTAAAGTCAAATCTAATTCGACTAATCCAACTAAATTCCTCTGAAAACAATTTAAAACCTCAGCTCTTGACCCATTATTATCGTTTTAAATAGCTTTTAAAGGCAACAATAGGAGCACGCGACGCGCGTCCGTCCGCCGTGGCGGGCCGCACGCGATTGCATAATTTTTAATCACACGACCGAGTAAGCAGCTAATACGGTAGAACGAGATATTGAGGGTAGTTATAGCTTAACTGGCGGCAAAGCGGAATTGGCTTTTGTCATCGCGAGCGGAACGGATTTTCTTTATTTTTTGAACGACTGCTAGTCGTGATTTTTTAAATAGTTTTTTTAGAAAATCATGTATGGACGGTGCAACACTGGAAAAAGTATTCTTGTAGTTGTATAACTTACACTTCTTTGAATGTCAAGAGTCTTGAACAAAAAGAATCTGTTACTCATCGTCTTGACTCAAGACGATGAGTAACAGATTCTTTTTGTTGTCGATGTTACTATATGCAATTGTCAAATATTATTTTTATTGGCAATATCCTCTAGAGACTATCTATTGATATGATCTATGAAAAAGCTTATGTAGAGTAACGGGCAATTCCTAACTGTATGATATCATTATATTAACGAGTTATT
Source organism: Amphipyra berbera (assembly GCA_910594945.2). Taxonomy (NCBI): domain Eukaryota; kingdom Metazoa; phylum Arthropoda; class Insecta; order Lepidoptera; family Noctuidae; genus Amphipyra; species Amphipyra berbera. Next base: position 5,245,575 of record OU343144.1, on the reverse strand, counting down.
ATAAACTTAGAACCTAATCTAAGGTCCTAATCATTATACCTAATTAAAATAAAGTAAATGAAGCCAAAAATTATGCCCAGAAATTCCAAATTAACCTTTTGGACGCCATTGTCACATATATGTGACAAACGAAAGCTTACCCTGTACGCCAACGTCACAAATATGTGACAAAAACGATGGGATTACAGTTACCTTGGCGTGGGGGGTACGACGATGCGTTTATGCTCTGGCGTTCAAAAGGTTAACTAGATGATCAAGAAAATCATCGACATATGTAAAAATATATTACAGACCATTTAATTTTACTTTTACACTCGACTAAATTTAAGCATCACTTTAAAGTATAGCAACAGTATCCCATCCATTAATCCTGCATTGTCATGGTAAGCAGGCGGTGATCTATATTTTAATAACACGCCTCGCTGGACGGCTAATAAGGGCGAACATTGTGTTAGGGATAATGTCGCATAACTAGGGACCAAAGGACCAAACATGTTCATTTTAATCGTATTTATATCATGTTTGATTTTATTTTGATGTTCGATTTGTCAGGATTGGAATAATAAATAATAATAATACAAAAAATGATTAAAACTGCCTCGTTAGTCAAGTGGTGGCAATCGCGACTGATGATCATGAGGTCCTGGGTTCGATCCCCAGGTCGGGTAGTGTTATTGAGCAGCAGCCCGGAGGTTGGATTTGTGCCCGGTTGGTGGCGATAGGCTCGCCCCCTATTTTATGGGACTTAAACATAACGGCGAAATGAGGGTGTTACTATACACCTCTGCCCAACCCTTCGGAGTATACAGGTGTGATGTTATGTTATATTTATTGACTAAGAAACGTGTCACAAACAGAAATTAACGAATTAAGTCTGTAAACGACTTCTCTGAATATGGACCTCCCAATGACCATAAAAATGAACGATCAAAGAGGAAATTAGCGAAATTACCTAAAAATAGCTTTTTATTTAGTATGTACCGGAGGACCAATTTCATAATATAAAACATTTGCCCGACTGACCGACCGACTTAATTTTGTTGTGGTGATTTCATGATAGCTACTATAATATACTACTGTTTATATTAATAAAGTGTATCTACTGAACATTTTAAAATACATTAGTGAATTATGTAAATGTATATCGGGCTTGAAAAATACGAAGTTTGTCTGAACAAATCGTCGGAAGCAATTTTCTCGTAGGGATTTAACGCGGGATTTTACTGCGCTCGAGTAGTGTACACGTAGAGGCGAAACTTGTTCGTTAGGCATGTGTGTTAATTTTTTGGACTTTATTTAGACTTTAATAAAGATTTTAAGATTTTTTTCTTTGCAACTGTCGCAGATTAAACCAGAAGTTTTTAGTTTTATTTATACAATTTTCCCAGTGGGAGGGTTTTCAGGAGTATCCTAAAATATACATAATTGGTCCGATTAAGGACTCAAAAGCAAAAACTCAATCTAATAAAATCACGAATGGTCTGATCTTTACTTAATCTTTATAATAATAGTATCTACGGGAAACTAATAAATAACAATCCAAAACAAGAGACAGTTTCGCTATCGGGTGTACATCGCCGTCGCTATGATTCTTTTTAAAAGCTTAAAGCTCATTCAGGATTCGCCTAAATATGCAGCTTTTAAATGAAGTCTTAGATGCGACGCGTTTCCATTGACTCGGTCGATAAGATTCTGTTTTAATACTAACGCCAATGTTGTGTGTAAAAGATCTGATTTTAGAACTGATCACAATCGTCCCAAAATATTTTTTATAGACACTTAGCTGGAGTTTATTGTTTCATAACTTTTATAAAAGCCAAAATTTAAGTATCATATATTAAGTAGTATAGAGAAAGCTTTGAATATGAAGTTTCAGAAAACACTGTTGCTTAATGACACACAAGCAAGTACAGCGCTTTATGTATCGGGTTTAAAAGTCAATCAGCGAGCTATTGAATGATAAAGGATAAGATCTGTAATGAGATTATCCGAAGAAGAACAGGAGTCAGCGACATATTCATAGCAGAATCAGGAAGCTGGTAGTGGGTTACCCATATCTATTAAAAGACTGATGGCCGTTGGAACTGACGAGACCTTGATTGGAGATCGCAAATCGGCAAACGCAGCATAAGACATTCCAGAGCCAGATGGACCGACGACCTGAAGACTGAAGCTGGGGTGGACTGGTTGCGGACATCGGAGGATGAAGTGTTGTGGTTAAACTTGTGAGAAGCCTTTGTTCAAGTTCAGTTCTAGACTGCGATAGGTTGAGTTGATTAAAATAAACTAATCGCACCTTTAGAATTATAGAGACCTTTTCCAAAATTTTAAGATTTTAAGTTCGAATCATAAAATGACCTTGGATGACCATCTTCATCGACTCTTATTAAAACAGATAGTGTATCTCTTTTCTACAAAATTCATAGAAATACGAACCTTTATTCGACGTTTTCCAAAAACTATATTTTATTAGATAGGTCTCTATAATTCTAAAGGTGCGTAATGTCGTCAGCCGCAGTCGAGAAAGATCTCAATACAATGAGAACACACACCCGAGTGTAAGTTGGAAGTAGACGCGGAGGGCAATTTATTAAAGAATTGAATACTCAATTACTGGCGATTTGTGACGTTTAAGTGCCGATTGCGCGCCGATAAATTTACTCCAAGCCAAGCTTTTACTTCGAAATACAATGAATTTGAACAAGTTTGCTTTTAACTGTCTTATTTTAAAACGAAAAGATTTACATTCAATTAAATCTCTGGGACGCGTGTGTGGGTCTTTTTCTCCATTAGACAATACTTTTATTGAAATCTCCCCAGGATTGTTTCAAATTTCTAAGGCATAATAGGCACTTAGGCTTCTGCGAGGTCTGCGAACAATAGCATAGTGGTAAACTCGGAATACAGGTAGGTACATTAGATCTTTCACTCTAATTAAATTCACAACTAATAACAACCTATTTAAATTCACAATTAATAAATGCCTCGAATCCACGATCTATGTACTATCTGATGTGATTCTCTATTACTAAGCTCACGAAAAATTAATCTCCTAATAGATCTTCGTAGCTTTTCCATCTGATTTATAATCAAATCATGTAAGTAATACATTTTCACAACCAAAATACATGTTAACTTGTGTGTGGTATTAAAAATATTTAAACAAACCCATTCCCACACCAATAATGTTATAACTATCCAATAAAGTGGAATCAAACAAATATTTTACTACCCTGAATCTTGTAACTAAAAGTATTTCACTCAAAAACGAACGTTAAAATGAACACCATAAAGTTTATTCCTGCTTGAGGGGTGTGAAAGGTAATTTGGAACTGAAACAGTACAGTGTAAATAAAAGATGTTTTATATAGCTGTGTGTAACATTGAGCGAAACATGCAGTTTGCAGTGCAAAGATGCTGTAACTTGTAAGATAAGTTGAGAAATTGAACTTTTTGCATAAAACACGCGACGATCGGGCCAAATCCAAGATTTGAACAAGAAGTACAAAAATCCTTCACTCTCCAACTAATTTTTAATGGACTGACAGTCCTTTTACTATCGTTTTATCAACGGACAATGCTGCTTATAATTTATACGAAATATGATTTAGTTTTTTTCTTGGTACCGAAGGACCAAATATGGGCCTTCCCATAAACCTCTCCAATACAGTCATCAAAATATACAAGGTTAGTCGGAGAGGGGGTACTAAGCCGAAAGGGTGTTAAAGTATCTATAATAAGGGATAACTTTTGTTTTACATCTTTTCCCAAAACTCGATAGTTTAAGAGAAATAGCTTTCAAAGATTTCGTAAATAATATGCTAAAATCTATCTGTCCATAGCTATGATCAGCTGTGTTTACTATTTAGGTCATATTTGGGGTCACGGATTAGAAACTTAATTTTCTGAATTCATAACTAAAGCAGGTATTTTTTTTTGAAAAAACTAAAATAAAGATCTTTTTGCATGCAAATAAAAATGATCGAATTTAGAAATTTTAACACTTGCTTTAAAATAGTCATCAGTGACTTTAAGTGGCCCGCGGCTTAGTACCCCCTTTCCGACTAACCTTGTATTGTCATCATTACCATATTTGGCGATTAAATTGGTGATAGCAGTACTTATGTTATTATAATTAGCGAAAAAGAGAATGCTGATGCCTATTAAGTGACATCAAGGGAAACAAGGACATCATTTGCCTTTTACAACACTCGCAGTAAGTAAACGTGCCCAGACTTACTAACGTTAATATTAAAATCTCATCATACTCTTCCACACACATTATATTACCTAATTATAATTAGTACTTAACATTTGAACACGCTATCGCAATTAGTTTTAGTGCGGCTTGTGGCTAAGCGATTATCATTGCTCTAATTACAGCCTAATGACTGAACAGGTGGTAATGCGTCTCATGTAATGGTGCTGCAGTATTTTATGACGCACCTACTAAATGTACTTACATACAGGGTGCAAACGAAATCATGTAATTCCTTCAAACCTCGTGATGTACAGCTGACATAGATTAATAATGCACGGGTTACTTTTGAAATCAATAAAAAAAATATTACAGGAAGTAAACATGTGTTCTTAGCGTGACGCATTTTAGCGCCCCGAGTTAAATGACCGTGCAACGAGCGATAGCCGCGCAATTCGCTCGGGGCGCTAAAATGCCCCACGTTAAGAACATCATGTTTACTTCTTGTATTTTTTTTATTGAATCAAAAATTATCCTGTGCATGGTTGTACATCACGATGTTTGAAGGAAATACATGATTTCGTTTACACTCTGTATAAATTATACTATCACTTACATACATAGAACTTCCCGCGCGGTTCCCAAAGAAGATAAAAGGCTTCTAAGGGTATCAAAAGGAGCAGCAAGGCATTAGTGCCTTCCTGCGCTCACCCATTCGATTACCAAGCGAGGTGATTATGACAATATCCTTTATACCATTAATTGAAACGATAATTGTTGTTGACTCCTGGCTAATTACCAACCTCGCGGATATGATTTGTAAGGTTAAACTACGCTTGCCACGGTCAGTCCGTGGATGGGGGACTATGCATTCTTTACACATCGAGACCCCTCCGTGCCTCGGAGAGCACGTTAAACCGTCGGTCCCGGGTGTCATACGAATACCTATGACAGTCGTAAACCCTATTCAGAAGCCCGAAAGTCTAACAACTTAAGATAACTGACTAACCTTAAGATATCGGTATTGCTCAGTAACTGCGTTGCGGAGGTGATGGCAGTCACTCCGTGAAAAATACTGGTATTCAGCCGCATCTGGTTAGACTGGAAACTGACACTAACATAGTTGAGAAAAGGCTAGGCAGAACGATATATCGTCATTGAAACGGTATTTTAGGTCCATTCTCAGCAAATAACGTTTACGGGCAATAAGAAGACAACAATAGTATGATTAGGTACGTAAAAAAAGTAAGCAACTAAGAGTGGTAGATTAGTACAGCTATACTCAACCTGCGGCCCGCGGGCCACCATATTTTTATTAAAACATATAAACATCTTTGTTAAAACTTCTTTTTTCGTTAATAAAGTAACTACATCGTTAACTTGGAATTACGTTTTAATTAAGACCTAATAATTTTCGATTGCGGCCTACGACACCATGACTGCAACGTGTTTGAGGCCCTTAAAAAAAAAAGGTTGAGTATGGCTGGATTAGTACATTCGGATAAATCGCCTAAGTCGTGACCACAGCTCAAATTCATCTAATTTTACATCCACTAATACGAAATACTAACCGTAACTACAGTTGTCATATCTTGGCTTGACTCGGTGTGACCGGATCAAAAGACCAGTCCGTGACGATCGTAATGGCCGCAAATATACATTTAATTAAACATAACGTTTGTTTAGCGCGTTTTACATGCGTTTAATATTAAGATGGCTCATTATGCTTCTAAATTTAGATTTCTGCCACCATTGCAAGTCAGAATGTTTCCTGGCGTATTTTGATTAATTCTCTCATTTTCTAGAAGACCTGATTTAATACAGGTACTTATCTGTTTTAATAAGAAAGTGTTTGTTTTTAGATAAATTACATATTGTACAACGTGGTCTAGTGGACACAAACGCGACTGCTGAGCATGGAGTCCTGGGTTGCGATCCCCAGGTCGAACAAAGTGTTATTGGGTTTTTCCATTGGGAATTTCTCAATAGCAGCCCGAAGTCCGGATTTATGCCCGGTTAATGGCAATAGGCGAGCCTTTATTACATGGGACTTAAACATAACTGGCAAAACGAGGGTGTGCTAAAAACCACCTCTGCCGTACCCTTTGGAATGTTATATTATGCACAACGTAGGATGCTTCTATCAAATTTCTTAAAATTTTCTTGCAATTTCTTCTTCCTTTGTTGTAATCTTTTCAACAGAAAATAACCTACATACTACAAAATATAATTATTATCTTTTGAGCCTTTATGTTAAAAATATGTCATCAGTTAAATATTAACTCATGAAAACTCTGAAACTAAATAATAGTCCCTAAAACTATATTTTACGGACACGTTTAAGTTTACGAGTAAAAAATGCACACAAGTGTACCACTGCTCATAAACACTTTTAAAACTCTTTGGAACGCGAAAATATAATTCATAACACATACGAAAATAATCAGCTGCGACGTTAACGCGCCAAAAAGACAATAATTTAGAAAAAAATACATTAAAAAATAAAACAAGAGACGTTTGGCGCGCTCTGACAACCACTATCGCTTGTTAAAAGGGTCGTAATTAATATTATAAATAAACTTTTTATTTTATTATTTTAAGTGAACGTTTAAGTGGTCACGTGGGCATGGCAATTTTCCGTGATTGTTTTTCAACTAGTCATAGACTATGGATTTGCCTGTATACAGTAATAATGCGTTGCAAACACAGTTTATATTTTCCGAAGAAAGGACAGTGGGCAAAACGTTAGTTATTCAGGCATTTACACGTTCATTCATATTATTCACTTGAATATTCAAAAAATTTACAAATTCATAAAATGTATAAAATCAAAATACTTTCATCTTATTCAACCATTCATTCATTCACTTGTTAATTGGTTATTCAGACATGTATACATTCATCCATAATATATATAACTTATGGTGCTACATCTCTGGGGACAGGGGTCCATACATTTATGCCCATAGTCCTTTATTTTTCAATTTAGAGTAAGTTTATGAAATACTCTTGTTTTATTATTGGCTACAAATATTGGGTTATAATTAAAACCGAAAGCTTAATTTTAATAACGGTGCAACATAACATAAATTACTCAAGCCTGGTAATTTGGGCAACACGGAACTGCATAAAATATACTTCAGCGTTTTTTAACTACGAGTTAAAAACCACTTAACCATATTTTACAAATGATTTACAGACGAACTAACATCGTTCAACGATATGATATCTAAAAAATATCATATAATGCATGTCAAAAGAGGACATTGCGTATTTCTATCCCACAAACGACCGCTAATAATTTACAAAATTATATTCGTACACTTCTCTTTGGAACATTTATTGCTTTTTAATGTACTAGACGACATGGCTATACAGCCAACGGTCACGCGTCATAACATTACTGGACATTTGCTTTTATCTTTTTTTTATCTGTCATCCGTCAAAAAGTAACGACTGGCAAGCGCCAACAGCCTAGATATACCACCTTATTTATGAGAGAAGGTCTATGGTCCAATATTAATCCTCACATTATCTGAAGGCAAATTAGTGTCGCGCTAATTCGGTCTAATCTTTAATGTTCTATTTAAATGTATTATAAAATAACTCTAATGGGGCTATTAATTGATTGTTTTACGTAAAATTCTTACTTTTTTAAATGTTTAAATTTTTTTTTCTTAGGTTCCTTAATATACAACATGTTCTTTATTCTAGTGATATACCATTCAGCTATTATTGCTAGAGTTCGCTTAGCCTAATAGAATTTAATTAATAAGCTAGTTTTTATGTAGGATAAGAGCTGTATGAATTATTAAAGGCTGAACTTAAAATTATTTTGGTCCTTCGGAATTTACAGAGAATATGTAGTAAATATGAAAATAGCTAGCTAATCCTTTTGTCGACACTGAAATTAGTAGAATGATTTTACCATGGACACGAGCTAAAAAGTTGTTTTTTCCTTACAGCAGACGCAACATTTACACTTATTTTTTTAAATATTTTAAGTACATATACTTAAATACTTATACTATAATAATATAATAACCGAAATCTCCTCTGAATCAAGAGAGAACTTAAAATCATCGCATTAAGCATTAACAAATTAAAATTCCCATTCTAAACCACACACGAAATCAGCATTCCCGAAGTAACGAATAACAAGACAAGCCACTATCAAAAGACCATAGACAAAATATTTTTTTCAGATTATATTTTTTTTTAAATTATCATAGCGCTGTCAACAAGTGTGAAGTGGACAGTGAAAAGATCTGAGAGCGGTGCGATGTCTTTGAAGAAGCGTCGTAGGAACACAGCGTTACAACATGACATGCGAGGACTTATAACTCATACCATTTGTCACTTTTAATTGCCACTTGTTCTTGTCGAACGTCTGAAGAAGCGTTATATAAATAGTTTATTGTGAAATAAATGCGGTGCAGTTGTGGTGAAGATTCGGAGGCGAATTCAGTGGCGCTTCAAGTGGTAAAGTTAAATAGAAATTGTTTAGGCTTAAATAGATTGAGAAGTTGATTATTTTTAGCTGGATTTTAGTAATATCAACTATAAACTTCAATTTAAAGTATTAATAATAAGTTAGATAGTTACTGCCTCGTTGGTTTAGTGGTGGCAAGCGCGACTGCTGATGTTGAGGTCTTGGGTTCGATCTCCAGGTCGGGCAAAGTGTTATTGGGTTTTTCCGTGTGGAATTCCTTAGTAGCAACTCTAAGTTTGGATTTGTGCCCGGTTGATGTCAATAGGCTCGCCCCGTATTACATGGGACTTAAACATTACGGCGAAATGAGGGTGTCTATACACCTCTGCCCAACCCTTCGGGGAATACAGGCGTGATATCATGTTATGTGTACTATATATAGATGTAAGCAGACAGATTGACAATACCTATACAAAAACTTAATTAACATCGCAACTAGTCTGACAACAAGAATCTCTATCTCTCTCACTCCCAACCTTTTAAAATAAGACCACAATACGTCATTTCCATGTCCTTTAAGAAATTAAGACATTAAAAGTGTCCTGAAACAGTTATGATGTTCAAAGCGGTCATTAGTACGTCGATGGCCGGCGCGACTTTGATGTGCCGACCATCGTGTTGTTTACAACTGGCATTGGACGATAAACACACAAATGACATCCTATTCCGGTCAGTTAGGACGCCATTATATTGATTCTAAACGTTTTCAGTTTTGATTCTAACTGGATATGGATGCAGCATGCGTTTATTGGTGGTGTCAGGGAAAGTAGTATGGCGGCTATTCATATTTTATTAGATAGGCGTTCTATGTTGATTTTGCGTACGATATTATGGTGAGGTTCCCGGGGGAACCGTGGGGGTTCATGGTTAATTGACAACCGTGCCGATCATACGATTTGCGAGGTTAAGCTGCACTTGCCGCAGTCAGTTTGTGGATGGGTGACTGTTCGTTACACAAAAAGTCCTCTCCGTGCCTCGGAGACCACGTTTAACAGGCGATCCTGAGTTTCATACCTATGACAGTCGTTACGGGTAGTCAGAAGCCCGAAAGTCTAACAACTGGTTTTACCTTAGGATATCGGTATTGCCCAGTAACTGGGTTGCGGAGGTCTGATAGACTGCCATGCTCGCTCCGTGTAAAATACTGGTATTCAGACGCATCTGGTTAGACTGGAAGCTGAACCCAACATAGTTGGGAAAAAGCTAGGAGGAAAAAAAATATGGTGAGGTTCCCGAAAAAGAATAGGCCACCTCTATCCATTCATAGGTGTTGTAAAAGGCGTCCTTCAGCAAATAAAAATCAACTGCAATCACCAATTCGTATGCCCAACGTGGTTATTATAAAAAAAAGTCCCCAATAGCTAGTCCACATTGTCGAGTTTATCGAGAAGCCCATGTTCAGCAGTGGGCTTTTACGAGGTTATATGATGATGATAAAATAAAAAACACCCAGAAATGTTTTGACGTTTGCGTCTGTTCTACTGTGCTACGCTACGCTGCGAGGATACAATAAATTACCTTCACATTCCAAACGAACGGTAGCCAAATTCAAATTAGGGTCCCCAATAATAGCTTCGTTTATAACGCAATAAACTAAATATACCTACTTAATGCCTCGTCGTCGGCAAGCTATCCGAACGCGCCGTTTGACAGACAATTAAAAATGACAGATGACTGTTCTCCATTTTGGATGCGTTCAAAGAGGACCGGCGCTGAAAAAAAATCGCTCAACACATTTTTAGCTAGTTAATCTCGATAGATGGATGTAAAGATGTCAATCATGTGGTTTTTGAGGCGGCGAGAAAGTTTCTAGTCGTCGTACGTGTCAATTATTCTGTCTTTGAAGTATTTGCCAATTTTGTAACGGATTGTTTGGGATATTGTACATAGGGTGTAAACAAATACGTGTAATTCTTTAAAGCCAACATGATCTATTACTGATATAAATTAACCCTGTACGGGATATAGCTTGATTCAAAATATAATAACATAATTTTGGCTCTACTATTGAGTTCTACTTACCAAAATAAACCTTATAATTAAGATACCTATTACAGATTCTATGTTGTATGTTTCATTGTCATCATTATAGGCGTAGCCAGGATTTTGTGCAGGATGGGGTAAACTATAAATAAATAATAAATAAAAAATGCAGTGCAAAATGGGGTTATGGGGTAATTTTGCCCCATCTCCTTATTTAGGAGGCCCAAATAAGTATAAACGGAGACGGGCATTGGTCTGCCTATTTTGGGTAATTGCTCTGTGGAAATATGTGGCGAGTTGACTGACTCTAGACTATTTGCCTATTCTTTCCTATGCCAGGGTTGAGCAAGCGCCCCATCTGCCCCACCCTGAGTACACCTATGGTCAACATTCCATTATAATTTAATTATATTGATCTAGCGATTGTTATTAATACCTGTCATGGTGGGACCTCTGTTCAGGACTAAATGTTCACAGTCTGACATGGTAGCGATAAGAGCGTTACCCCCTTTCGGATAGTCTATCAACTGCTGTTTACCATTTCTGCAATGTAGAGTCTTTTTGATGCTCAAGACTGCCTCTAATACGACTCTAGCTGGTTTTTAGTTTAGTTACTTCCATGATTTTTAGTTGGCTGTCTTATTTGCTAATAAGTACCACCTCCTAGCCTTTTCCCAATTATCTCGGAGTCAGCATCCAGTCTAAGCAGATGCGGCTGAATACCAGTATTTTACACGGAGCGACTGCCATCAGATCTCCGCAACCCAGTTACTGGAGTATGCCGATGTCCTAAGGTTAGACCGGTTGTCAGACTTTCGGGGTTCTGACTACCCGTAACGACTGTCATAGGTATTCGTATGAGACCCGGGACCGATTGTTTAACATGCTTTCCGAGGCACGTAGGGGTCTGAGTATAGTCACCAATAATAGTCGTTTAAATTCTTACATACCTACGTTGTTTAAGAGAGATACATGTTACCACTGTTACGCATCTGGGGGTGAGTATTTAGTATTTAGAAGAGCAACTTTGATGTTTATTAACTGTTGTTTCACCGCATGCAGAAGTTGACCTTGAGTAAATTTGAATGTTGTGACCTCCTCATTAACACTTACACTCAGATCAATAGCAATTAACAAGAAAAAGAGTTAAAAAATTTGGTCCTTGTATACGAATTCTTATTAACATTAATATCACGCCTGCGTTCCCCGAAGGATTGGGCAGAGGTGTATTGTAACACCCTCATTTCGCCATTATGTTTAAGTTCCATGTTATAGGGAGCGAGCCTAATTCTACTTACATTCTTTTTTCTTTTTTTATATTTATGTAGTACTAGCGACCCGCCCCGGCTTCGCACGGGTGCAATGTAGATACTAATGTGGGGCTTATAAATAAACCTTCTTCTTGAATCACTCTATCTATTGCTCAAAACTGTGTTAAAAACCGTTTCGTAGTTTAAAAGATCTATGCGTACAGACAGCGGGAGTGAATTTGTTTTATACTATGTAAAGAAGTATGGATGTAGTTTAATTTCGTACCACTATATTTTGCTTCCTTAATATTTAAGAACGTATAAGGGTGGAGTCACCCCTTAAAAGATGACTCGATCAAGCGATAGGACTTCCCCTATTTCTCCCGCCCATGAATTCAATAAATAATAAATGTATGTTATGGTGTAAATAAGGCCCGAGAAAGGTGGCAGATAAGAAATGAAAGGTCTTTACTCAAAACAGTGATAGCCTAGTGGTGTGACCGTCGGACTGCCAAGTCATAGGTCTCGAGTTCGAACCCAAGGCACGCACCTCTGAATTTTCGGATTCATCTGCGTATTGTATAATTATCATTTGCTTAAAAATGGTAAAGGCATGTAAAGCCAAGTCAGAGGCCCATGGGCGGCATAAATTCTAACACCAGGTTAGTCACTAACCACACGAAAAGAAGAAGAATACTCAATAGAGATCAGATTCAGGCTATGGATGTTGATGATGGTGCCTGTTAAGATTCATCAAAAGAATAAAGCATGTACAAGTACTGGGGACACTGGGGTATTGCTATACGTCCTGGGGTATTGCCATAAACTCCATACTTTGTAGGCAGATTGGTTTGCTATTGTTGCTAGCACACTAGGAGGACACTGATGGTATAAACTTAAATAAAACAAGTATATTATAACTTGAAACTATTTTATGTCAACATCGAGTTAATGTAATGGCCGAACTACTTACAAATATTTACAGCGTTGAGCATCACATTAGCAAATACTTAACTATTTATATGAAAGCATGTTCAAACCGTCTAAAAGAAAACAAAGGTCTTAAGTAGAAAAGTAAGGATGGCAATTCAGTGGAGATAGTTAAATAATTGGTAGTAGGTACCTATAGTAATATTTTAATAGTAGTTCTTGCGTCCTATTATATAAGATAACGTGTGACGCTTAGAAGAAGCATTTCCACGATCGGAAGATAGTTCAAACTGTTGGTGGAGCATTAATTAGAAGTATTTGTACTTAGCTGTTGTCGGTTAAAATTACAGTAAACTTCCCGCTAAACGATAAGACTCCATCAACCTTTGACACCCTTCCACTCGCGTAGATTTACGCGTGCCTTTTTTTATTCATTTTCTTCACAACACTTGCTAATACCCAATTCTTATTTTTTTACTTTTAAAATATTTTAAACTGGAAATTGAATCATCTCCACAGAAACAAGATGTTGCAAGACATATAGGTACCTTGGTTTTAACGCTATCTTTGTCTGTCTGAACATGCTTTGTGGTTCTAGATATAGGTAATATATTTACTATATACCTAGTAAATATAGTACATGATATATAAACTCATTATTCATGTTACAAAAAAGGCATTTGGCTTAAAAAGCTTACGTTGTTTAGACTCCTGTCAGAACAACATACATGTGGGTATCGCGCTGTTCGTAAATTACAAGTGAATCAAAATATGTATGTAGTTAGTAAGTTATCAATGGAAATTGAATAGGAACTTATACCAAAGAGCATGGAGGGTTTAATATGGGCTCTAGTTGCCAGTCAATATTTATGTTTTTTTTTTCTATTCGACTGCTTGTAATTGGTCTTGCGGACCGTTTCTACGTAACCGGACAGTTATAGGCAAGACCTGAAGGGTCTCCAACCTTGCCAGTCAATAGTCAGTCTTGCTTCTTTTCAATAAAATGACAGTGGTGTCGATTCTGTTGCGCACTGACAGGACTAAACTAAACTAAGGAAGTTTGTCTCTTTCTGTTTTAATAAAAAAAGAAAGCGACAGTTGCGTTTATTCTAGTTTAGTACTGTCAAAATGTGCTACAGAATCGACAACAGTGTACAACTTAACTGGCAACTGACCGGTATTAAAACTTATTTTAGAGCCCAGCAGCCATTGTTATATTGGCAAATACAAGAAATCTCGAGTCATTTATTATTTATTTCAAGGATATCGAAATGGTGTACAATAAATTAAATAAATTATGTAATTACAAAAAGAAATCTGTCTGCTTAGCGTAGAAGCAGATACATAGGAAAGAGCAATATTCTTAATGTCGATATATTTACAAAAGGTTTATACACGGCTTAATATTAATTATTTACATTTTTTATTACTTATTTTAATTTGGGTTTGCAAAAACAATACTAAACTCCTTTCGACTTCGCTTTGCTTCTTGAATTTTGGTTAAAATACACAGTAAGGCCTAAAAGGACCAGTTTTTTAAACTCATATTTTTGACATTATTTAATAATTATACACAACACTTCACTTATTTTCATACCGTGAATATTTCCAGTCTTTGGCAGTCTTTATATCTCCCAGGTGCAGTCGGCCAAAAAATGGTCCTTTAGACCTTGACCTCTGTATCAACAAAAAACCTCTGCAAACTTGGTCAGCAAAGCTTTTTTTTAAGTAAAAGAGGTAACGGTCATATTTATATTTGGAACAGTGAAATAATTTGAGATCAATACAGTTTAAAAATGCAAAATAAAATAAAACTAAAGCAACGCTGTATCGTGAAAAGAATTGGGCCAGATACTTTTTTTTTACCGTACCCATTTTTCCAATAAGTAATTCAAATTACCAGAACCTTATAAACTGTGACAAACTGGTGACATTTTGTCTCGATTTTGTAATTATTTATGCAAGTTTTTTTTTACTTTGTCAAAAATCTACATAGCGGCAGATAAATAAATGGGGGTTTTCTTAAAATTACACATACCATAAAGTCCTTATTTATCTTATTAAATACGTATCACAATCGATTCATAACGTTACCTTAAATAAATTGCACTAATATAATACAGTTTCGTCACTAACAATTTCACACTATAGTCTGTCTACGAATAATTGTCATTGTGATATTTTAAATTAAGCTTCTTTGAAAGACCAAATTTAAATAATAAGATGTTATTTAAATTCTATTCTTATTGGTACATAATATCGTTTAAATAAAATGCAAAAACCAAAATTAGAATCAGGTAACCTAATTGTGTTTTTTTAACATTTAACTTTTGTCAGCCTTCTTCTTTGTGTCGATAAAAAACGGCAATACACGAACTCGTTTTCTATATGAACATACAAAACATTTTACTACTTATTACTCCTTCGTAAACAGACTTTAGCGTTCAAAATGTCCGTTTCAATAACACTACACTAAGTAGTCCACAAACACCACTAGTTCGGGAGTCCACAACTGTTTTCGTTCTCTTTATCGACCCTAGGGTCTTGAGACCCTGGTCGCTGCCATAATCACGTGTGAGAATGTCCCAGGCTGCCGTGCGAGTGATGGTGATTGGCTGCGAGGTGGTGGAAGTATGGGGCGTAAGGACCAGGCCCTGTGAACGGGTATGGTACTCCGTGGGAGTACAAAAGTCCACCAGGGTAAGGCCCCGATGGGAAGCCCCCGGCTGAAGGAGGTGGGACCGTAGGACTGTTGACGTCCATCCCCGGATTCTGCTTTTTCCATTTCGTGCGTCGATTTTGGAACCAGATTTTGACCTGTTGAATTTTTTTAGTTTAATTATTTGTTTGACAGATACGTAATTTAAAATCTCTAACTATTTAATTATAATGAAAGTACATAAAAAAATGTTTACCCGCGATCCCAGAATCAATGACCCAAAAAATGACATCAAAAATAAAATAAGTTACAAACTGAAACAATATCGTAATTATAAATGCTCATTCACACACCTGTGTTTCCGTCAAACTCAAGCTCAACGCCAAATTAAGCCTCTCGCACACCGACAAATATCTCGTGGTCTTGAACTTGTTCTCCAACGACACCAGCTGTTCGTACGTGAACGCTGTCCTCGCCCGTCTTGGCTTGGTCCCTCCCTTAGAATCCCTTGAAGAGCTTCCTTTCCCTTTCTTTGAGCTAGAACTGGTGGGGCTCTTGGGATCCCCGTTTTCGTCAAGGTCGGATTGTGTGAGGATGTCGTCGTCAAGGTTCGAAGTCTGGTCGTCTGTTTCGCCCTCATCGGCTTCTATGTCTGAGTGCTGGAGGTGGTCTTTTACTGCAACAAAGAGATGGGATTTATGTTAGACAGTCAATAGAATCGATGGTTGGGTAGATATTGTTAGAAGATACAAATAGGTTAGCCAAACGAAGTTGGACGTGTTTGTTGTTTATTTTTTTTAGTAAGCTCGGTTACTTTCAAAGGATTAATTAGTTCAGCCAATCGAAGCACCCTCCTGGGCGAAGGCCTCCTTAAAATACACCTTAAGACACAGTCCAGCGTAATTCTTTTGCATTCAATTCAATCCATTCTCCAGAAAAAAGCATTTATTCTAAATGCATTTCTTATGTATTGAATAAGACTTAATTGATTCTATTAAAAGTGTTGACTTTACAAATCACTAAGCAAAACGAACTCTATAAAGAACATGTTTGAATGCATCATTCCTCAAAGTTAATAATCCTCTTTAAATACTCGTTTTAAAGTCCATTTATTAACTCTGAACTCTTAACAGATGTTATAAATAAAACACTTTTATCGCTTCCTCATAACGCCATTTTCATAAAAATATTCATGTTTTTCAGATGATATAATGGACATTTCCGTTTCCTTCTCCGTCGGCGCGCGTGGCTAGAGTTGCCAATGCGAAATAGTTTTAAAACAACTATTAATTTTTAATGTGGTAACATTGGTAAGAAATTCGAAGTCCGGAAACATTAAAATATAATTTATGGTGGGACAGTTTTGTGTTTAGTAAAATTACTAAAATGCGAATTTTAATGGTGGACAGGATATATAAATATTAGCGAAATTGGCTCTGTGTTTTATATCGTTTAATTTTGAGTTTCGGAAGCTGAAAATGGCGTCCTGATTGGCGTTAAACACCCGGCGATACGGTCGATTTATATGTAGACACATATTCTGTAAATATACGTAAAACAGTTAACAATCTGTTAATATTTTTAGACTGCTCTGCTGCTGACGACGTTACGAGCATTGCAGAAAGCATAATTGACGATCAGCAACAGGATATGAATAAGAGTGGGAGAACATTTGTTAAACAAACTGCGACTTGGATTTACAATTTTTCTAAGAAATAATAAAATGACAACTATAAAACATTTTTCTCTGTACTTATTGCTTATAGCTGTGTCCTCACGGCTCCGCCCGCCCGTAGCCTATGTTAGTCAGTGATAATGCTGCTTTCTAACGGCAAAAGAATATTTGAAATCGGTCCAGTAGTTTTTAAGTTTATTCGTTACATACAAAAATACAAATCTTTCCTCTTTATAATATTAGTATAGATATTGCTTATTAGAATCTGCGTACACTATAATATTTATATCATTTCAGTTATTTCACAAAAAATACTTTTCTATTTAACTATACTTTGTGAAATAACTGCATTTAGATAATTTTAAATTTTTCATAAAATTTCTAATCCTATTCGTTCTTCTTTGCCAACAACTATTTCAACTCAACTAATCTTAAAGAAACCTCATCTAATTAAACATCAAAAGCTAATGAGCTAGAAAATATTACGAACTTTCTTAATTCTTCTGAATTAAGACCAAAGTTATCATTTCCCACCAATGTTATTTCAGCTCATCCTTTTCAACATCGATTTAGAATACTTCTTACATCTAACAACAAACAAATAAAGCACCCTATTGGAAAATATACTTATAAGACAACCTCCTTAACACACAAGACTTAACAACCACATGATTTTACACGATAATGATCATTAAGACTATGTAGTTAGAGTTTTAATTACAATGTATGAGAAAGTCGGTTAAGATCCTTGGACTAAAGCTGGTTGTCCACGACACGCAACACGAATTAGCGCGATAAAATAAGGAGCAGATGTCGCGACGACGGATATATTATCGGTGCGCATGCGACGCGCGCTGTTCGAATTAAATATACGTATTGTTAGGGTGGAACGTAGCACACGCTAGTTGAATGATTTTAGTAAGTTTGATGCGGTTTCACGAAATTTTTACGTTTGAGACACGATTAGACAGACTACTGTCTACTAGATTTTCTTCAATGTTCATGTATCTTACTGCTTTAATCGAATTAGTTACGGTGACAAGTTATGTATTCTTTTAATTCCCATTATTCTAATAGTATCATCATCATAATTAACTTTTTAACAAAAAAAAACCGACTTCAAATTGTCTATCTCCGAAGTTCTTTATCAGATCTTCACCAAATTTAAATGGGACCACTTCGAAAGAATACTCTTTCAGAAAAAAAAGAATCATTAAAATCGGTTCACAATTAGCAAAGATATAGCGGAACAAACATACAAAAAAAAAACATACAGTCGAATTGAGAACCTCCTCCTTTTTGGAAGTCGGTTAAAAAGTGGGATCTTTGATAGTTTAAAATACCTGCCCGCGCTTTTAATAGCCACATAATTAGGATTATATGAAAAACAAAAATTAAACGATAGTCTTACAATATTTTTGAAAAATTATCCTGATTCCATTGTTAAAAAATTTAAACTCCCCCTTTATCGAGTTCCATACCTAAAGGAATAAAACGGAACCCTTATAGTGATTTGAAATATATATGCTATAAAAAGCTATCGCCTTCATCGTTCTCACCTTCCACTGAAGCACCGCCCTTAAAATTCTTGAACAAATAAAGCGCATAGTTTAAGGAGATCATTTGTCCGTCCATGACTAGTTGGCTGCGACGCTGCATACCTTGTTAATTGACTGCCGGCACAAAAAGTACCGCGGCACTAAATACAACAGACTTAATTAATTTGAGAGCCGTTTTTAAAACGATTGTTGATTTATGAGGTATCTAGTTTGTTGCTGTTTTTCGGAGTTTATCGTTTAAATATATTTTAGATTTTCATGTGAAAACACGCACAATGCACACGGTCATACTCGAATATTACTTATTATTATTATTTATTATTCAGCCATGATCATCCCACTGCAGGGCAAAGGCCTCCCTGTCCTCCTTCCACTCCTTTCGGTTTAAGATTTTCTGCGGCCAGTCCTTCCAATAAGTATCTAGTTCGTCCCGCCATCTCTTTCTGGACCTGCTGCGATATCGTCTGATGTCTGACGAATATTACTTAGCTCTTGTTATTAATTTTAGGTGCTCCCAAAAAATTATAGTTTAAAATTGCCTTGCCTGCAAATGAAATCACGCACTATCTTGAATTAGTTTTCTATTAATTCAAGTGCTAATTACTGCTATTATTGATTATCACGAATTTCAAAATAAAGATGTTTAATTACGATAGAGTTCAACTCTTATATTTAAGGTTGTTTCTAATACTTATTCAAAAAAACTATACGGTTATTTCCGTCTCTGCAAAGCTTAGATCTATGTGACGCGTAAACACGTCGTGTAATCGTGAAAAGATCTACAAGCGTGTTGCGGAACGCAGCGTGATACCTGGCTTTTCGTCCCACCGCAACTGGATTAAAGTCATAGTGTGTAGTGATTATAACTTGTAACATACATTTAATCAAAATTATATTGCAATCATTCTACTCCATACTCGTCATCACGAACTCCTCCAGCAATAAGGATGTATGGTCCACTTTTTTACGTTTAACCAAACATTGTTTGCTTTTATAGATTTTTATTTCACGCTCTATTTCAGTTTCAAAACAGCGTAGAATAAATAATAGTGCTGCAACTAAAAATAAACCACATGTGTCCCCCTCTACAAAGCCTACATCGATACGTAACGTGTAAACACGCTGTGTAACTGCGAGTGGATTTACAAGCGTGTTGCGGGGCCAAGCGTATAGCCTGGCTTTGCGTCCCGCCGCAACCGGGGTGCCGACAACACGTAGGTATTTGTTGTCATATTGTAGTGTTGTTTTCTGTAATGTGTGAAAGATTTTATTAACATTTACTGAAAGATGTTTTCAAATAGTTTATTGTAAGGTAAAAATCTGATAAGGGCATTACACATTTCAAGAGTTCGGCTGTCAATTTGTACAGTAAAGTTCGTAGATTGCAATACAACTGATAAAGGTGCTAGCAGTTTAGTGTAATCTTCTTGATTAGTGATTACAATGAGATGTTTTGATTATCTAATAATCTCTTAATCGCTTTTCCAACATTAACGTTCAAAGAGATCACCATTAGCCGCGGAGCACACGAGTGTTTAATGTTCTCAAAAATACTAACTTTGCTCCCCTATGACACACCTGTTTTATTTTTCATTGTACTCTACTATACACCGCTTCTGGAGACCAGAAAATGTACAGTAACTTAACCCTTCGCACAGGGCTACATAAATAATAATGAGATACAAGTAAGAGACGCGAGATGCCTATTTGTAAACCAAATTTAATTTGGCTTCCCAATGAAGCTACATGGCCTTTAGGACTAGTCTACATACAATAATGTTACTAAGAGCATGAAAACAAGAGACAGTCGGCGAGCACTCTGACAACGCTGCTGCGCTATTAGCCTGGCCTTATGTCACGCTTCTGAATCTCGTCATGGAAGGACGTGACGATGACGTTATTTTTATCTGTTCTGTGGTTATAACCCTAACACGCTGTGTTTGAAATTTTAATGAGACAAATAACCTTGTCGGCTGCTTCGTACATAAAATAATACCGATAAAAATAAAGCGTTATATGTATTTAAAACCCGCTACCGTTCGCGACTTCGTCCCAAAGTTTGGACCCTATTACATCAGGAATAGGATTGAATTTTGAAAAACCCTTCCTTAGTCTTTGTCTGTAGAGCTTTAATTTTCTAGACATAGCGGTTTGGACTGTGTTGTTACGTCAGTCAGTTTCTTGTTTTATAATTTACAAGATAATTTGCAAGTGGTCCTGAAAACTTTGCATTATGGTTCACTGCATTGCACTCCTGTGACAATTTTAGCCGAGATTTACAATTAACTAAGAGTTTGCCACGGTGAAAGTAGGTGCACTTTCCCGTGGTTATGGAAAGTCGGGAACATTGGAAAAACCCCTAATTAAATATTAATTATTCTCAATGTAACAATATCAATCGTTATCCATTCAGTAAAACGTGGGTACTAACGAACAAGGGCGCAGCGGCATATTCTCCCCAAACCTCCCCAAATCCCGCCGAGGAAAGGCACTTGTAATCGAGAGGGCTTTATTAATTACAAACTTGGACCGCAACCACCCCACTACTCACACACCCCTACCCCTTAAAACCCAAAGCAATATCATCCTTAAAACCTGTTTACTAAGGTTAAAAATCCCATAATGGATCCCCATTAACCCAACCCAGTCTTATCTCTTGGGCGTAAGCGTCAACAGTGAGGTGGATTTAATTCGAAGGATTTTGAACTTAACATTGTGAATTTTAAGATCGTTTTTCGGTTGGTGGGTGTCGTCAAACAAAGCTCATCAATTTGTTAAATGAAGAAAATGGAGATGTGTAATTTAGGAAGGATTCTTGGTCGGCTGCTCCTGAGTTCTGGTAATGTGTGCCGTGTTCACAGCTATGTTGGTACCGTGTTACCATTTGTAGTTAACTAGCTTCTACTTAGAACGTCTCACGAGGATTTTAACTGATTTCAAATTTTGGTTATAATCATCATTTTTGTAGAATGATTAACAAAGAGTATCCCGAATTCGGATTCAATGAATCATTTAAAATATTTTCAAAACTCAACTCAGAATATGAATGTCAAAAGAGGAGAACGTTTCTCTTGTGCCGTTAATCCATTCCTTATTTAAAGAGTTTTTAAAATGGCTTGTTCCGGTCTTGATACAGAATTTATTTAGTTAATATCATTTTGTCTATATTTTAAAAGAGACCTGTATCTCAGAGTTTGTTTCATCTTTTCATCTCAGAGCTAGTCAGAAAAAAAATCCGGCGCCTTCTAATCTTAAAAAAAACATTACATTGATTTTTAAAAGTGTCTGTGGCAGATTTATTTACTCACATAAATTATCATTTAGGCCTGAACCCTTCTCATTCCGAGAAGAAGTCAGTGCCCAGTAGTGGGACAGTAATGGGTTGCGTATGATTTTATGATGAATAATGGGAAGGCACCACAGACCTGTGGGGCCTACCTGACAAGATAAAATAAATAGCTACCTTTACTTTAACATATAATTATTTAATATCAGATACATTTAGCATGTCCATTATACAATACATCTAGGTATTTGCTGCTGGTATTTTTAATAATGTTCCGGATTTCAACAAGACAGAAACAAGATTCGTTTCAATTCTCCAAATCAGCGTGAACACTGAACATTTGCCGTGAAATCAGCTAACTATTACAAGAATTGGATGTAAGACACTATTTTTTATCACAGAAGTAATAACGTTTATGGAGAAGCTAGTTAAAAAGACACGGTATATGTAAGTGTAACTAATTTAACTAGAACGAGTCTTGAAATAGACAATTGTAAACTAAATGGTTGCATTTATTCCAACGTTATAAGGTTCAAAGCACTCGGGCCACTAAGTCCAGGACAATTTGTATCTGGAGACACAGTTTTGTATCTCGAGACACTAAACTGTGTCCACAGCAACCAATGTTTACAATATCGAGGGGAAAAGCGGTGGCCTAGGCGATTAAAACGGTGTCCCAAGCCACCCGATGGTCGCTCGAACGATCAAGAGCGGCTGCATACGCAAACCAGTCGCTGCAGGTAAAATAGATAGCGATCAACCGTGTCTTTAGCAACATAGGCACAGTTGCACCAACTAACTATAACTGTTAACTTATTTACGTCAAATTTGTACTGATTTGACAGAAGGGTATGGTTACGGTTATAGTTCTAGTATAGTCGGTAGTTTATCTATAACATCAATTGTATTGCCTAGTTTAGTTTAATTATAACATACGTTAATAAGCAGGCTGTGTTCACACCAAGAAGGATATAATCACGATATGCTGTATAATATTGTCTAGACATCTACATTTTTATGATTGTACCTAGTTTTGTGAACCTTATAAAAAAAAAAAAAAAAAATTGTTAGTTGATGCAACTCAGTCTAAGTATGCTATCTGCTGTCAGCCTAATGGCCAAATAGTAAGATGCTACAAAATTTTTTGAGTTGCCGTTACTTTCATGCTCACGTCACTGTCGCTTCGTTACTGTCACTTCGCCTAAAGTGACAGTGACAGCACGAGACTTAACAGCAACTTAAAATTGAGTAGCGTTAAGCATTTGACCATAAACGATTCCATTTAAGGTGGACTCGGCTTTTTGGAAACAACCGCTTCGCAATACGAAATATTCGCGCCCATGGAATAGGTAAGTTTATCAAGTAACGACAATTCTAGATATAGGTCAACCAGAATCTCATGGCATTAAAAATTAATAACAAACAGTGGTTTTCATATGGCAATGTCAACATGTCACTTGTCAAAACGAGTATGACTGTAGTTGATACATTTTCCAGTTCTGATTAATGTTTTCTTGTTCAGACATTTTAAAATAAACATACTTATTTTAACAAGGTTTCCTTTTCCATTACAATAAAATTGCAAAAAACCATATATCAGCATATCATTTTGGGACCCAGTGCATAATATCAGCTAGCACATTGGGTCACATAAAACAATAAGCCAAAACCTCTAACAACATGGATTTATGAAATACAATGTTGTGCCGACCCCACCTAGTGTGGGATAAGGACAGGAAGAAGATCGAGAAGAAATTAAAGAAAAAAAATTACAAGTATCAAGACTTTTTATTCAAATTACCCTTGTGTTACCCACAAAAACATTTAATTTCCCTATTTGCCATCAGATCCTGGTAGACCTATAATATATTTCACTGACACATAACATCACGTCTGTATTCCCCGAAGGGTAGGGCAGAGGTGTATAATAACACCCTCATTTCACCGTTATGTTTAAGTCCCATCTAATACGTGGCGAGCCTGTTGCCATAAACCGGGCACAAATCCAAACTGCGGGCTGCTACTGAGGAATTCCACACGGAAAAACCCAATACCACTTAACCCGACCCGGGGATCTAACCCAGGATCTCACGATCAGCAGTCGCTCTTGCCACCACTAGACCAACGAGGCAGTTCAGTTTCAGTGTCATTGATTCTTGTATAATACGTAATTATTGTTCGATGGAAGTGACATTGTTTTAGGGCAGGGGTCGGCCACCTTTTGAGACGGAAGAGCCAAAAGTTGCAATTCACGAAATTTCAGTTTTCAAAGAGCCACAAAAATGTTTTGTTTCAATATTATAATATTTGCTTAAACATGGTGTCCTGTAATTAATGGAAAACCTTAAAAAGGCGTTTAGCAGAACTAATTACTTAAAAGAAATACATTTAGATATAGTTACTATATCGTTCTCTCAGTCATAGTCAGTATATTTCAGTCATACTTTATTATAATACTTAATTATGGATCGATTGCACGATTTTAAGGGTTTTGATAGTAAAATAATATTTTTTGAAACAGATAAATATATAATTTAATTATATAGATAGTAAATGTTTATATTAGATATTTATATAATTATAATTGGTTTATTAATTTTAATTGTTGGTGTTTTAATTGGGGTTGCTTTTTTGACTTTATTAGAGCGGAAAGTATTAGGATATATTCAAATTCGTAAAGGTCCTAATAAGGTAGGATTTATAAGTATTTTACAACCTTTTTCAGATGCTATTAAATTATTTACTAAGGAGCAAACTTATCCTAATTTTTCTAATTATCTAAGATATTATTTTTCTCCTGTTATTAGTTTTATTTTATCTTTAATGATTTGGTTGTTAATTCCTTATTAGTTTAATTTGAAAGAGCCGCATGTGACTCGCGAGCCGCAGGTTGCCGACCCCTGTTTTAGGGCACTGGATAGAAGAATTTGTGTTAGAAAAATAAAAGAAGCCGACTATCCTAAAATCATTATTGATCATAGAAATTATACTGTTGGAAAAATCTGAAAAAATGTCTTTAGGTATTCCTTCCAAATTTTATAAAGTTTAATTAATTACATAATGTTAATTAATATCATAACTTTAAGAGTAAATAATATCATTACCGTTTAGTATAATAATAAAAGCAACAGCCTCCCTCGATTTGTATTCACAACAGGCTTCAGGCATTTTCACGTAATTTCAGTGCCGTAATTAAAAAGTCAACGGGAACAGTGCTGCCAACATTAAGCCCTCGTTAACACGCCGCGACGACACTTCCGGTTACACCGGAAACATGGTTTCTGTAATAATTTTGACTGTTTCTGCGCAATAAAGTAATTGATTTTTGTAAAATTTTCAGTTATGAAAGCATTTTTATGTAAGCTGCTATTATTTCAGGTTATGGTTGAGTTGGTTTTAGGTTTTGAAACTTATGTAGTAACAAGGATAGCTAATTAACAGTTTATTGATAAAGCGACGGGACTTAGGGACGGGCTTATTGCCAACACCGCGGATCATACGATTTGCGAGGTTAAGCTGCGCTTGCCGCGGTCAATCTGTGGATGGGTGACCGTTCGTTACACATTCAGACCCCTCCGTGCCTCAGAGAGCATGTTAAACAGTCGGTCCCGGGTGTCATACGAATACCTATGACAGTCGTTACGGGTAGCCAGAAAGCCCATAGTCTGACAACTGTTCTAACCTTAGGATATCGGCATTACCCAGTAGCTGGGTTGCGGACGTCTGATGGTAGTCGCTCCTCTGATGGAAGCTGACCACAACATAGTTGGGAGAAGGCTAGGAGGAACGATTGATAAAGCGACGGCGTCGTCGATATCATCTTCTCCCTGCCCTTATCCGACACTAGGTGATAACATTATTTCTCTACCATTCTCCTCTATCACCCGTCATCTCAGTACTTACTCCTTTCCTACCCATATCTTTCTTCACACAATCGTCGTCAGTATATTAAATTTTGCATCATCTGTGGTTGGCACCCATTTCACAATAAATTATATGTACCTACTGCCACATAAAAGACTTTTTCCAAATCACACGAATTAGAAGATCCTAGAAGATCTTTTTCTCTGTTTTCCCTCATTTCACTTATGTACGTGAATTTCATATATTATTTTCATTCCAACCAAGGTGACAAATTAAATGAATAATTATGCTATCACAGAAATTACTTAAACACTTGTATTCATACATTACCAACAAAAAACGAACGTAATAATATTTAAAAAAGAAAACGCCTTACTAACTTCCGTGCAAACCGCAATGCTTTTGTAGAATGCTTATTTATGTTTAGAAACGGTAATTTTCATTTCATTACCTATTGTGTACAACAAGGTTAGTCGGAAAGGGGGTACTAAGCCGCTGGCCACTTAAAGTATCACTGATGATTGTTTTATAGAAAGTATCAAAATTTCAAAATTCGATAAAAAAACCATGCAAAATGATTTTTATTTTAGTTATTTCGAAAATTCTTCGTTTCTGCTTTAGTTTACAATTCAGAAAATTGAGCTTCTAATCCGTGACTCCAAATATGACCTAAAATGTAAAAACAGCTGATCTTAGCTGAGGGTAGATAGAATTTAGAGTATTTTTTATGAAATCTTTGAACAGCTATTTCTCTTAAACTAATGACTTTTGGGGAAAGTTGTAGTACAAAAGTTATCCATTACTATAGGTACTTTAACACCCTTTCGGCTTAGTACCCCGTTTCTGACTAACCTTGTATAGCTAGTTCTTTGCATAAACCAGACTGTTTAGATCTTTTGTCAGTTGACAGCAGTGATAACGTAGTGGTGTGACCTTCGGACTGCCAAGTAGGTCTCAAGTTCGAACCCAAGGCACACACCTCAGACTTTTCGGATTCATGTGCGTATTGTATAATTATCACTTGTTTAAAAACGGTGTAGGAAAACATCGTGAGGAAACCGGCATGCCTTAGAGATATTTCTCGACGGCATGTCAAGCCAAGTCAGAGGCCCATAAACTCTGACACCAGGTAAGTCACTAACCACACGAAAAGAAGAAGAGTAGACAAACTCCGCAAAAAATGAATGTCTTTTAACTTTAATTAGAACATACCTACTTATAGAGAAAAATATGTATACTTAGGCCCGTATTAGATACAGCTCTCATTTGAGAGATCTTCCAACGGCAGCTACCATAAAGTAGAATTCCATACATTTGACAACATTTTTTTTAATACGTTTGAATTCATTTGAGAACTACACTTAAGAGAGATCTCTGAGCTGTTTATTCATACTGGCCTTATTCATAAAAGAAACAGACTTCTATGAATATCCAGCGGTTTCTATTGAAAAATAAAATAGTGTTTTTAATGTCTACGCCACTGTCATGACCACTTGACACAGGCATTTTTTTTTCCTAATCGGCTGCTTGTAGATGGTCTTGCGGACCTCCTTGACACAGGCTTCAGTGCATTAACGTCTTATACACGGTTCCTATAGCCGGAAACGAATTGTTTAGCTTACCATTGGTAGCCTTTTTTAGTGCCTAACTTGGCATATAAATAGGCATATTCATAAGTTAATTTTACCTGTGATATTAACTAACGTAAGTGAGGATCTGCTATGCAAAGCTATTGTGACTTTGCTTCATTATTCGTTAAGATACAAGGGTCTAAATTTTAACCAATAACGCTCGGTAAATAATAGGAATCGGCCATTAGCCTACTCCCAAATAGATATAGCAAAAATTGCCGTTTGACCTGTGCAACCCAACACATCGTCGCTGCGCCTGCAAAATCCGCTACGTGTTTTTTTTTAAATCTGTCTTTGATGCTATTTTATAATAGTTCTCAAGCCACGTGCACCAGTAAAATCTGTTTTTTAATAATTTATTTTGTTAAGAAGATAGCAGATTTTCAAAAAAAACACAGCGGATTTTGCAGGCGCAGCGACGACATCGAAAATAGTAGGTAAAGGTAGACTATAGCCTTATTTCTTACTAAGGTCTTCGTTTATTCTTGACGCCTGACCAATTCTTCTTTCAAGTCAGCACGAGCAATATGAGAATAGTAATTACAGTTGTGTAAATATTAGCCAGTCAGCAAGGGGCTGACTGCGCAGGGCTAAGTGCGTAGTGTAGGTACTTAAGTATCGTTGCCAGACTGACCAATAACTGTTCATAACGAAATTAAATCCTTATTTTATTCATACGTAGTCAAACTAAATCTTCAAAATAAATCAAACTCAGTAATATAATATGGGCGCGTTCATCTGTGCCGTCCGAAGCGTCCACCCGGACTTAAAGGCCCGAAAAATAAGCCAATCCTAACCCTAAACGCTTCCAAAATTTATGTCCGTCTCTTGACCCTCCTAACGCCTTATTCACCTTTTATTTTTATTTGAGTGAGCAAGGAACAAATCTTAGCGTAAAAGGGATAATAAAATAATCGTTAGATTCGTTTAGACGACTCTAATTTCACGGATTGCTGCGCAAAGGGACGCTGGCAATGTAGGGTTGATTCTGTCTCGTTTTTGCGCGTTGGGGGTGGTATTGCTGTTTCTTTCTCGCGCCGTCCAATCGCCGGGAGTGAGTTGCACAAGTTGCAGACTTGGTCCTCTTATTTTTCCTTGTTTGCGGGTTTGTATAGGAAGTTTTTTCCGCGGTGGAAATGTTTTGCTGGATATCGGAGTTTATTTTAACAACTTCGTTCGATGTCGAATATTTTCATTTGGAATTTAAAGAACTATTGTGTCTACTATATATTAGAAGTATTGGTGAAATAATTATCTTATAACCACAGGTCGGATAATCGGATGTATATTTACCCAAAGTTCAGGTGTTGGCTGATATGGAATGCACTTTTGTATCGAAAACATACCGCGATTCCGGGATCGTTAAATTTAGTGTTTTGTAGGATAGAATCATATTTATCTAGAATTTGATGAATTTTATTTTTTTACATACCTAAAGTTGTACCTTTTATTTAACTAACAAAGACATGCACCCCTCTTTCTTACACCCTACATACACACATATTTGCATCGAAGGTTAAAAATAACTTCAAGTAATTACATGCATTCGATTAGTAATGCAATCCCGTGATACCGGGTTTTTATTTTCTAATAAATTATTTTTTCGGAAGCTCTTTCCATACTTTCGTAGCAAAAATTTACTTTAGGCAAATATGCATCCGATTATCCGATCGCTAAAATTAAAAGGGTCAGAATTAACATAACTTTAAAAACATAACCCTGCCATTGCTGTCGCGCAGTCGGGTAAAAAGGCAACATATCGGAACATCATCAGTCAATATCTATATGAATATGACGTATCCAAAATTCATTCGTTGTTCATGCGATAGTCCAGTTGATTGCACAAAACGGTTACTTCGCGTTATTTACAGCGCTCGCGCAAATCGCGTAAGAGCTAGTCAAAGTACATAATAGATCAATCGCTATCGTCTATCTCATCTAAATAGGACGGCCATTGAGTCGGTCCTAAGGTCCGCGTTCGCAAATTTTACGATTGACGCAAGAATATTAGGGCTTGACATTTACCAATGTGATGTTTTGAAAAATCCATTTCTGATCTAATAACCACTTAAAATTTTTAAGTCATGTTGACTATAAAGTAGGTAGCCCAGAGTACTTTTTTATATAGGTAAGTAGTAGATAGAGCGGTCAAATATCAGATCAGGTGTAAAATTCAGCGAAAATGAAACATCTACCGGCGAAAAGAGTGATAGTTATGCCTAAAAGTGTCCAATGTTGGTGTGAGACCACTACATTAATATAGAAAACAGAACGATAGGTCAATGGGCCGGCAATTTAAAAAAAAAGTACCTGCAGGGCTCCTTTTGTTGCTATTAACATATGACCGAGGTAAATGGCATAAATAAAGAGTTTTATGACTCAGCAATGATCAAATCCAGGTCATACATGATAACAATGACCTATGTAAAATGTGAAGTTGTCAAAACATACTATAAAATTAAGTATAAGTGAATTTACGATGTGCGTGGTTCTACAAATTATAGTAGATAATCTCCATTGCCTTTTTTTCGGATGAATATGGGCATAGTCCATCTGACTGTCTCCATAACGAACTATAATTGACGAGACTAGACTGCCACACCTTGGATGTAAGCTTGTGGTTTTTGAAAGCATTACAAATAACAGTATAACGTAATTTTTTTGTGATAAAGTTTTTCAATGATATCTAACGAATAGGTATTTTTAACAAATCCAAAAATATATTAACCCCTAAAAAATCGGTCAAATTAAATCGCCAAAGTCCGGTCAGTCGGGAAGCCGTCAAGCTGTCATCACCGCAGCTGTGGCGACCTCTACAACGGACTAACTGATTTATTTACCCAATGATTTAAAGCGATCCCGCGTCAATTTCATACTAGTTGTGTCTGGCTGAAAACTTATCGTTTCCTTTGCTTTATTATCAAATTAATGGATATGTTTATATTAAATGAAATAAAGGTTTTAAATAGTTCTTATTTTCGTTCAATGTTATTATAGCAGTAAAGATTAAGAGGTGATTTGTGTGTTTTCTGTTAAAATTATTGTAGGTATCTAAAGAACATAATTATGATCACTACGTTTAAGAGACGCGAGTTCCATAGAGAAATATGTAAAACGTCGCTTGTATGAAACATGTAACAAAGCAGACGCCATTATTACTCAATACTTTTCTGCATTTCATAATATAAATACATAAATACATGTGGCGGGTTTAAAAAATATGGTAACAATTATGGACCCTGCCGGCCACAGCAACATAGTTCAGCTGGAGAATAGGCCTTACCTGTATTTAATTATTAGATACGTACAAAAAATATATACAAGGTTAGTCGGAAAGGGGGTACTAAGCCGAAAGGGTGTTAAAGTACCTATAATAAGGGATAACTTTTGTTCTACAACTTTCCCCAAAACTTGATAGTTTAAGAGAAATAGCTTTTCAGAGATTTCGTAAAAAATATGCTAAAATCTATCTATCCATAGCTATAATCAGCTGTTTACTATTTAGGTCATATTTGGGGTCACGGATTTGAAACTTAATTTTCTGAATTCATAACTAAAACAGGTATGATTTTTTTTTGAAAAAACTAAAATAAAAATCTTTTTGCAGGCAAAAAACTTTTTCGAATTTTGAAATTTTAATACTTGCTTTAAAATCAGTGATACTTTAAGTGGCCCGCGGCTTAGTGGCCCTTTCCGACTAACCTTATATAAATACAATTATTTGATTATTAGATACATCATTTGATTATAAGATTAGATATTTCTAGTACCTACACGTTGCATACATATTCAAATCTCATTGTTTACTGGCACTTGCGCTAGACTGGGTATTTGTTTAACGTTTTATATGCAGGACATTTTAAAATATGACGAATTGATAATCAAGAATGCAATAATGTTGACATCAATGCGTTTTTTCATGAATGTTTTTTTTTATAGTGTATCTAACAATGGAAAATATAACGCGTCGTGTCGTGACCCAAAACCTAGCAGTATAATACTTTTTACAATACAAAATAATATCGAAACATCCAGGAACACAAATACTCAAGTTAACGACCATTTTTATCAATTTTCTAACTTATTATCTTTTTGATTGAACTACGTGACTTCGACGACCTTAACAAACAATATTTGCCGTTGATAATCTTCATTATGTACCTTATTACTTTACAATAAAACATATAATAAAATGATTTTCATTCTCCGACGCGCAATTTTATGTTTGTTTTTTTGACACTTGACGTCTAAATTGAGTGGGTCACGTGGTGTAAGTCATGATTTATCATTTTGGAGGTCCGTTTATTGTGATTGAAATTTAAATTGATATGTTAAGTCCGGTGTATTGTTAGAAGTAATTAATTCATAGGCATTTGTGGCTGCAGAAGATAATTAGGTTGAAAGTAATATGACGCTGTAATATTGTAGGTAGTGTAGGTACATAAAAACATATAGATCCTTATGGTAATTGGTTTTTGAGGTAGTTGAGAGGTCATTCAGTATTGATGTTTAAAATAACATCATCTGGCAAGAAACAGAGAGGAATATGCGCAACTGATGGCCAACCTTTGTGGAAGAAGCCGTAAGAAGACAAAAATATATTTTAAGTATGTGTTTTGATATGCAAAAAATCAAATAAACATTTTTTTTGTCGAAGCAAAACATTTTTGTGCCATAGGCAGTAAAGGCACACATAATAACAAGAAAAAGAAACAAAAAAAAAGCTCTTTATTGTGATGCCAGAGGTCGCGAATCGCTATTCATTTGATAGCGTTAAAGAAATAGAGCAAAAACTTAAATAAAGTGCTAGAGTTTATTATAGCGCCTAGAGTGAGAGCACGTCGCATATTAAACTCCGTAACTACATTTCGGCTCTCGTACCGAAAGACCAATGTAGAGTCATTCTCGACAAACATAAACCTAAATTATTAAACTAAATAAATCAATCTCATACGTCGTTAGAGTTATCGATTATTTTGAGAAAAGGCTACGTTTTTTTGCTTAAGAGGTATTTCTAGTTTCACAGCCGTCTCGCTCTAACTTTAAGCCTTTATTAAAGATTTAAAGAGATTTTAGGTGATATTGTAAAATGTGATCTATTATATATATAGTATTCAGTGTATCCACTTTCTGAGTGTCATCACAAATATTTAAACAATAGTTTTAATTTCAAACATGATTTACCTACCTATATAGAAAAAAACAAAAGACATTAAATTTTCTTTTTTCTCTTTCTAAGCAACAAATCAAGACGAAAATATGTTATATGTTATCATTGGTTAAACGGATGGTACTTAATATTACACGGTCCGAGCTTGTCCTATTATTTTATTCTACGGACCGAGGCTGCCGCCGATATGCGTCGCATTTTCACAGACGTACCTATCTTTATTTCCGAGACACTGAGTTTCTGCCTGTGCCCTTTCAGAATACATGAAGCACTTCATTGAATACAGTTAACGGTACGTACTGTACACATACTGCAGTTTTGTCAATGTTTTATATTTTACTTGGAGTTAAATTATTTTGAAGACAGCCGTCGGATTTGAAGATGTCACTTAATTACTAAAAGAATTGTTCTGCATAAAAAAACGCTGTCTTAAAAAAAATATCCTAAAAGTTACCTTTACTCCTAACGTAGTCCAAAGCAACGGTCCCTACGAATAATCCCCTAACTACAAATGACAAATTTTACAGGAGAGCGCTTCAAAGTTTCAAACACGTGTACATCATGTTCTACTTAACGTAATGTCATGAAATTTGGTATAAAGGCTTAATAATTATGTGATTTGTTTTATAAAAAATAAAAAGATAAGTCATAAAAGTCAGTTTTAGTGTATTATTCGTCACTTGCTTATACATCGAAATCATACGTATTGCAAATACCTTACCTAAGTGGTACTTACTAACTTTTATGTTACTTATACATCGGAATCTTCCCTATTGGTATTTATTGGCTTTTACGTGGTAGTCTTTAAATAAATCATGTCGTAATTGCCATTTATGAAACTGTACGTGGAGTATATGTATACCATGTACCCGCCACTTAAATACTGCTTACAATATTAGTGTAAGTGATTGACGCACTCACAAAACTGAGCAACTTCCACACAAGAGCATGGATCTGGAAATGTCAAAACAATCTGGTTGTCTCGTATATAACGGCACAGCAGTGTAGGTTAATTAGTATGAAAAAGTATTAAAAGTAAAATCCAAAGTAAAATTAATGGAATACCACTACTGTGGTTCTACGTCGGAAATTTTAGTCCATTTTGTAATTATGGGAAATTTCGTGTGTGGATTTAAAGTTCAATTTGCCAAGTTAGACTTATTTTTGTTAAACTAAACGATAGTCTAGGGTAGCCTGAAGGTCATGGAAACAAAACGTGCAAATCACTTATCTACCACATAGCGGATTGTACGTAGGGAACGTCGAAAGACAGTCAATTAATAATCCAGTAAGTCCAATTTTGATTTATGTTCAGAATTATTTTACTGGTGTAAGTAATTCCCAATGATTTGCTAAGCAATGGACGAAATAGGTAAAGGCGAATGTACATTGAACCACAAAAGAGATTACTGGATTGGCATTACACCAATACTCTACCTACCTAGACTATCCATACTAATATAATATTATAAACAATGATATTATAAGTAAAAAGGTGTAGATAGGTTACCTACACAACATTCGATCTTCAAAAACGGCACACTAAAGCACACATAAATAACTAAATATTGCAATAGCACACTACATTACTATTAGACGTCAAAATAGGATGGCATGATTCGATAATCGCGCACGAAAAAGAGACAAATGTAATTTGCGACAGTGGGTCGTCTAGTGTAGTAGAAACGCAACACTGAGGTCAAGTCTGGCTAATTAGCCACATTTTGACGTGTCGCTTGCTGAGCGCTTATAACCTATCTACACCTTTTTACTTATAATATCATTGATTATAAAGAGGAAAGGTTTGTATTGTTGTATGTAACGAATAAACTTAAAAACTACTGGACCGATTTCAAAAAATATTTTGTGAGTAACATAGGCTACGGGCGGAACCGTGAGGACACAGGTAGTATAATATAATTTGATTGAATAGGGAGTAGTCTAATATTTCTAATACAGGACCTTTGGACTGCCAAGTCATAGGTCTCGAGTTCGAAGGCGCAAGGCTCAAGGCGCGCACCTCTAACTTTTTGGATTCATATGCATATTGCATAATTATCACTTACTTAAAAACGGTGAAAGAAAACATCGTGAGGAAACCGGCATGCTTGAGAGATATTTCTCCACGGCATGTGAAGCCAAGTCAGAGGCGAGCATAAACTCTGATAACAGGAAGAAGAAGAATACAGCGATAAAATTCAGCGACACTGGATCTAGCTACTCGATTAATGTAAATCAACCGAAATACTCGTCATAGTGTCGGCCAACGAACAGTTCTAAAGGAAATAAAAAAAATGACAGCAAAAACTATCAATAAGATAGTTTTTGTTGTAAAAAATATTTTATTGACGACGCTTTTTACACACACCTCGTGTTTTTAAATAAATTGTGGCTATAACACTAGGTGCCAACAAAAACTCTTCATTTCGCAATAGTCTACACTCAATTACCGTCTGATTACTTCGATCCCGCGAAACCGTGATGGAACGGCCATTTTTTTTTGTTTTCTTTTTCCATTGTCACTATCCATTTTGCTCCGAAGATATTTGAATAAAAACTCTTTACTTTTTTTATCCTTCCTTTCAAGAATATTACTTTAATGATGAACTGAGTGGAGGGAATAATTAGATATTTGGCAACAGAAAAAATATAAATAAAAAGCTAATAGAAGAGCAGAAAATTGTGTATAAGATGAATTTGTATTGTACCAAAAGATCTTAACAACCGTAGAACACACTTCGTTTGGTCATTAAATGCTGTACATTTAACGTAAGTATTGTGTTTCATCGAATATAATGGAACCACTTTCTAATGAAGAAGAGATTCTCTATTCGGCACGTAGCTATATTACGTAATTAGACTTATTTGCCATAATTAATCGCCTATTAGAGAGCAGACGATTTTTATCTTTAAAAAAATGTTATCACTCGTCATCAAATACCAAAAAAAAATTAAAGAAAATATAAAAGAAAGTAAAAAAAGTAAAACTTCATATTAAACACGGCATTATAACCTAAATCACAGATTAGAGATGTCTGTCACCAAAGTGCGCGGTTGGTTGTTATTGATAAGCTCGAAACAAAGACATAATCTCTTTGACTCGGAAAAATACATTTTGCACAATATTTTGTTTGACAGCGGATAGATTCTTCAGGATACAATTGCGGCTGCCGTGGCGTTGTACCTACTGCGTCAAGCATGTTTGCGGAAGCATACACGGATGGCTTTCATGCTATTGCGTAAGAAAAAACAGCATCCCTACTACAACGTTTACGTAATAGTCGGAATGGCATCCTGAAAATGATTGTTGCGAGACCAGACTGCCTCATCCAGAGGCACCTGGTGGAGGTGGCTTTAGGTTTAACACTGTAAAGAAACTCAAAGTTATCTACTAACATTACTAACATAGCAGATAAGCACAAATTGTTACTAACTTATTCCTAACAATCTATGGATTGTAATGTCTGGTTTTTTTTATTTTTTATAGTCGCATATTTTTCAAAATAAATTAACGTTTAACATCAATTTGTAAATCTAATTTAAACTCGCTGCAAACAGTTATGTTATGAATTGCAAGATCTGTTAAAAAATAATAAAACAAATAACACACAGCATCTTGCAAGAAATTATCTTAAACTACCACTAACGATGTAAAAGCCAGACTACAGTCGCTCCATGTAAAATGCTGACACTCAGCCCCATATGTTAACACTGGTAATCGACCCCACCTTAGGCTGATGTTAACCAACATTAATACTCTGGTTAAACAATCGTTTACTAGAAAAATGTACAGAATTTTAACGGTTTTTTAACTAGAGAATTAATGTTAGTGAACACCAGTCTTAGTTGAGGAGGTTTAGAATAATGCTGATCAGAGATTGATATGATTCCTTTTAGCTGATACTTAGCCAATTAATAACATAACATAACATCACGCCTTTATTCCCCGAAGGATTGGGCAGAGGTGTATAGTAACACCCTCATTTCGCCGTTATGATTAAGGCCCATTTAATTGAGGGCGAGTCTATTGCCATTAACCGGGCACAAATCCAAACTCCGGGCTGCTACTGAGAAATTCCACACGGAAAAACCCAATAACACTTTGCCCGACCTGGGGATCGAACCCAGGACCACACTTACTTGCCACCACTCGATCAACGATAATTGCTATGATATGTGCCAATTAATGTTAATACTCGGAAAAGTGTGTATATTTAAACTAATCAGATTCCCAACTGGTCGAATTGAGAATATCTGATGGCAATTGCTGTAAAACGAACCCAAAAAACAGCCACTTTTTGTTAAACTGGACGCCGACCCCAAGATAGGAAAATGCTACGATTACACTACATGTCCAAAAAAATATTAGTCTGTCTTTGCGATAACACTAGACCAAATTATTTAATGTTTACGTTTTTTTCTAACCTCATT
The DNA here is from genome assembly GCA_910594945.2 of Amphipyra berbera. NCBI lineage: Eukaryota > Metazoa > Arthropoda > Insecta > Lepidoptera > Noctuidae > Amphipyra > Amphipyra berbera. The sequence goes on along the minus strand of OU343144.1, from coordinate 5,208,447 downwards.
TGTCTTTAAGTACCTCAAACCTGTTAAACTTAAACCCTAAAATCTCAAGAAATACCCATCAGATCCATCATTCACTATAATACCATAACAATTTTTCATTACCCATCTCTAAATCCGCTAACACATATACAATTGTTGTTAGGTACTTATCCCAGCTACTTGAAGCCAACAATAAACATTCAATAAACGAGATACCTATAGCCCATCAGTGAGACTCAGCCAACCCTAAGCCGTCGGCCTGGTGAGGCTTAACTGAGCCCAACCCCTCGCCCGCTCCCTATACCTACTGTTACAGAGTTAGAGCGTCATTTGAGAGTAATTTTGGTTAAAAATGTATATACATATATTACATATATATATATATATTTATTATATATTTATATATGTATTTATAACCTATGTCCTATATTTATAGTTGTTTAGTTATCCATATAGTTAATTAAGTCGCAAATATCCATAATTTTTTTTTTGTACCTCGCTTTTCGATGCTGTTCTCTTTGACCCAAAGGTTGACTGGTAGAGAATGCCTTGTGGCATTAAGTCCGCCTTATGTACCACCATTGTGCATTGAAGTATTAAATAAATAAATAAATAATAATACATAACTGAAAGTGAATTCTTTACTCTAGAGGAATTTTAAGACTTTAAGTTTCTTAGATGAAGGTAGTGGAAGATTTGCGTCTGAAAATTAAACATTTGTCTACATTGTCTTAATGCCGTCGTCGGTGGAGTGTAGATGGCTGATAGAACAGGTCTACTATTAGAAGAATAAACAGTAGGTACGTACTTGTTTATTATCCTTATTCTTAATATGACCTAACCTCAAAGAAAAGGGTGAGTATTAGACGTAAGATAGTAGGTCAGCTTCAAAAATATGATCTTATTGTTATGAAAAGGTTGTTTTGTTGTATATTTGATGTAAAGGTAAATAATTTATATCACTATTTTTTTACTAAAAAATCTCTTGCTGATGTCTGACAGAGAAAATCGCCTGAAGCCATAAAAAAACAAAAAACCACGAATGATTCCGCAAGTGTAAAATTTAACTTTTAACCAAGTAAAATTGTTTCAAAATAATTTTGCAAACGAAAAATCTACTAAACCACAAACATTGGAAAGCCCTGATATCATCAACAGCGTGTTAAACTTAAATGTTTTCCTATTACAAGGTAATTTAACGTAATCTCCACCAAAACAAAAACTGCAATAACAAATTACTAAAACAAACACCTACTCACCGGAGTCACTATCATCCCGATCATAATGTGGTCTCCAGTATTGTTCATCATACCGCAGCGGTACTTCTGACCTGCCGGTAAACTTGGTGGGGTCAAGGATGTTCTCCACTGAGAACGCGATAGCCGGCCTGTCCGGGGGCCTTGTTAACCCTAATCTCCTCGTCAAGTCCACCGGCGCGGCCTCTTCGACCCCAACCACATCAACCTCCCCGTTGGCCTCAGTTTCCCCCTCGGCTTCGTCCTCGGCCTTGTCTCGACGCTCCTCCGATCCTCGCGCCATCGCAAGCATCGTCATAGCAAGGCCTATTTTGTTAAAATTTGGACTCGAAACATTTGAATGTTCAAAGTGACATCTCAGTTTGTTAACACTTTCACTGCACACGAGTGTTCTAATTTTAAAGTTTGAATTTTAAATGTCCTTTTCAAAGTAGATCATTTAATGTGTTCCTAATAGGTCAATTAGCACAACGTGTTAGTTCAGGTCGCACGGTTCGACGCGCAGCGTGCGAGCTAGCGGTGGACACGTTCGTCCCAGCCCAACATCCGATAATCACAACTCTGTATCAACTGAAACCGGGAGCACAGAAACGGGCGGGCACTTGAAAGGAGGGGACGGGCCCAAAGTGGGGGCAAAAGTGGAATCTCGTCACCCGATTGGCGGCGGGAAACGAGGCGTGCCCGGGGTGGAGAAACGTAATCGAGCAATAAGGTTTAAACAATTTCGTTTAATACGTTGAATTATGTAAGAGAGCGGCGGGCAAGTAATCGCGCACAAGCGATAAGGCCATTTGCGCTACTTCGTTACGTATTAATGGGCCAGGAAATTGACTTATGAATATTAGAGGTCGCGGCGAGTTGAAGATCGGGCTAAAGCGGCCCCGGGCGGCAGCGCGCGGTTATTTTCCTAGTTAAGCGCTGAAACAATGATGTTTATTGAGTTTTGAACTTAATGGGTTTGGGCGCGCGGCCGCGGGCCATTTGCGCCATTAGCTCAGTTTGTTTAGCCGACAACGTAACGACTTTTCATGAAAACGGTTTCAACGTATTACGTTTCAGTTTCAGCTTTTGTTTTGATGGAAAATATATATAATTGCTAATAATCTGGAACCTAAATAAACGTAAATGTGTAATATAGAAATAAATTTATAAATTGAACATCCATTTATAATTTGTGTCATCTTGATACAAAGTAATTCTGGTTCACACACATTCTTGCCTCACTAATATTACATTCATCATGCTTTTTTATGGGAAAGGTCTACATAACTGTATGTACTTGCTACGATCCCAGCAAATCATTTATGATCGACATAAGTTTTTTTAACTTCAGAACTTAATACTATTTCCTGCCTCAGTTCTACTGCTGAGGCCGATTGAAAAGGACGTTACAGTGAAAGGGTTAACGACACACAAGTACAGCATGTTCCCCACCAATATACACATTTTTTTAAACTTACATACAATGTGAACATTATTTTGGAAAAGTATCTGTATTCATTTATTTTAATATTTTACTGTTAAATGCTTTGCGAAATATTTATGAAACCTGCATATCTATTTATTATTTAAACTGCATCGCATTAAAAACTGTAAAATTATTGTAGTTTCGACAAAAAAAATCGTGTACATTGTCTTTCCTTTTGTCACAGATAAACTTAGAGTTCTATGCCTTTTTCAACATACGCCTTACAGCTAGTTCACACAGAAACTGTTTACTGGATCCGTTTTAGCGGATCGTTTTTTATTTTGGTGATGGCGCCTGTAGTTTCCAGTAAAAATACTGGATCCGTTATTTTTATCGTATCCTGCCTGCCAGATGCGACGCAGTTGCCATTTGTTTAACTAATCCATCGGTACAGATGTGAACAACACATCCAGTATCGACGGATCCGTTAAAACGGATCCTCTGTGAGAACGGGCGGTTAGGTGAAACACAGGTCCGTATTAATAAAGAGCCCTCATTTGAAGGATCCCCTCTTTAAAATGAATTGAGACGTACCTACATAAAAAAAAACTTGTCTAATGTATAGAATTCTACTTTATGGTAGCTGATGTTGGAACATCTTTCAAATGAGAGCCGTTTATTAATACGCGCCTAAGAATTTAATAAGAGACGTAAAAAAAACCGCCGTTGTTATAATAATAATTTTCATCAAGTCCACATCTTTACCAGCTTCCACTATCTAGACAAGGAACCCAGCGTTGACAATCTGACTCCACAGATACCCTGGTACACCGATAGCCAAGACTTTTGCTCCCTTTTGTATTTACACGGCTAATCGCAGCAAAAGATCTACCATTTAGAGCCACCAATGACATGCACGATCTGCGCCTTTCGACACGCTACTCCGATTGAACGAGATCCGTTTACAGGGTGCTCTGTTACAGAAGTTTGGGTATTTGGGATGATTAAAGAAATTTAAATGCAGTATTTTTTCAATGTTGAAAGAATTATAATATAATCAGACAGAAGTATACCTACCTACTTGAAAATTTATTATAATTATTTGTGGTTTAAAATCCTTCATTTTTTAAAAATCTGTGGCATTTTTATAACTCAGAAATTGGATTGTATTTAAATTGTTATTTTGGATGGTGTTTCGAAGTTATGTTCATTGGAAGCAATAAAAAATCTGACAGATTCGTAACATCCACTTTAAAATCTGATAAAAGAACCAAAATTTACTCTATAGATAAGTGTTTATCACATCATGCGTGTATGCTAATATTATATGGTAATCAAATAACGAAAGTTGCATATCAGTTGGATAAGCAGTGTTAACTCCATGAAGCAAACTATTCCGTCTCCGTGAGTCAAACGTAGATTATTTTAGATTTTCGGAATAAAAATAACTACAACCTCTATATGTGTCGAAATCTCAACAAAAAAGTGTCAAATTCCATCTCGTAACGTTTTAGCTGTGAATGATTGGAGGCGCGGCGGGATCCCATTGTCCCCACAATTGACCCACGCTGCCACCCCGTCATTACACCGTCTTTACAACACTTTTTTGAATATTTTCTGCTCCGATACTTAACACACGTTTACGTACTTGGGAAGTTGTCAATACAATGACAGCTATTTGTTGTTGGTTTCAATTTTGTTGTTTTGAGGACGTTGACATGTTATAGGTTGTTATTGAGAATCATCTGATTTTATTTTATGGAAGAGGTCATTTAAAATCCTATTTAATTCAGATTAATTTTCAGTAGTTGTAGAAGGCACTGTATTTCAGATTACCAAATCGATTTGCGAATTACGAGTGTATTTTAGAAAAACGTCACACCGCTACTAAGCTGCTGAAGAAATCGAGTTACCTACGGGTATGAGTCCCAAATCAGTCAAAATATGTGATTTTGTAAGTTCCCTCTGATTTTGATCTCTTGTGTCGCCACGAGCTTTACGAGAATAGCTTCTGCCATGGACGTAGCTAGAATTTTGTCCAGAGTAGGGCAAAGCAGCTGTGTCAAACAGTAAAATGTATCTTTTCACTTAATCTGGAAGTACAGAATGAAGTTATGGGGCATATTTTGCTCATGCTCAAATTTTTGAGGCCCAAATAAATATAGCTAAGCATTGGTCGGCCTATTTTAGTAGCTAAACATGGACGTTGAGTTAATTGAATCTAGACTATTTTCCAATTCTTTCTAGTGCCAGGTCGAGGCAAACGCCCCATCTTCCCCACCCTGGCTACACCCATGGCTCATGCCGTGGTAAGATTAGCCAGACAGCAAGGTTGGTAGCGGGGCTAACTGTGCTAGGTGCGTGCATCTCTTTTTGTAGAGTTTTTGTTAGGAAATAGCTTATTTGGTCGATGTTGGTTCAAGCTTAATTCAAAACTACCAGTCAATATGCTTCTTCAACCTTCCATTTTCATTAGATAAACCCTAGATATTTGCAACTTCTGTATTGATAGGCCCAGGATCTACGTGCAATGTTGCGGTGCATGCTTTTGCGAATCTCGTGACCCCGGCCGAACGGTCAGGAGGAGGAACACCGTTGGTTTTTAGCCGGTAAGAGTCCGGCAGACCCCCTCGCCTTCCCCGGGCTAGGGACATCCATGAGGATTTTACCGATAAAAAAAGGGTCTACGTGCAATAACCCAACCAACACCATAAGTACATACCTACACACAACATAACATCCCTGCATAAGTACTTTACACTTCCACACATTTTCACAGGCACCGTAATATAACACGGTGTCATGTGGTGTAAACAGTTGAAAAACGTTCAAGCACTCAACTTCACCTCAAACAACACTCGTATCTATTTGATTTGTGCACAGCGGGACCGCATTGTGTCGCGACACTGTGGCAGATCATGCTGCGAACGATTACAGCGCCGCGGGAGCATTCTATGGTACTAATGGACGAGTTAAAATTACTAATTGTGTTTATTATTGCGGGCTTTGTAAGCGAAAAAGGTGTTTGTGATTGTGATCTCCTTATCGAATGGATGTGATAAAATCGTAACGAAGTCCGGTTATTGAAACTTGGAAGGAATTGGTTTTGGTCATCTGTTAGGTAGGTAACAGATGTAAGAAGTAGTCCTGAGATATTTTTTATGTAAAATCAACTTTTATACACCTAATTACCCACCTATGTGTTAAAATAGTTAATATTAGGTCATTTAACTGGTACACCGTCCATGAAGCCTTGCGAATGAATTATGAAAAAATATTTGGTCCTTTGTAACTTTCAGGTTTGTTCATGTAACATTTTAAATTAATTTCCCCTACTAAAAGCACAGTGAAAAAAAGTTCAAACGAGATTGGGCGGGTCACGTCAGCCGCATGCATAATGACCACTGGGCAAGAGTCTCCACGCAATGGGTGCTTGAAGATGGACGGCACTGCCGAGGTCGGCCCAGAATGAGGTGGCGAGATGACCTGGACGCGCACCGTGAGGGCTGGTTTGAGGTGGCGCAGGATAAGAATACGTGGAAGGACCTGGGGGAGGCTTTTGCCCAGCAGTGGGACAGTATAGGTTGACATAAAAAAGCACAATATGTGAGGGAATAGTATTGAATAGTCAAGATCACATACATCAGTAAAATATGTCTAGTTAATACGATTATCAACATAGTATAGGTACCTACTATAAACTACACAGTCCAATAGGAAATTATTAACCTAATTTATAATCATTAGACAAAACAATTGAGACGAATAAATAAATGCCACATGATGCCACATAAATTTACTGAGCCAAAAAAATAATAAGCACCTTCAATTTTCAAGCTAGGCATATTCTGAATTTAAAAATGTTCGTCATTAATACCATAAACAAGTGACACCGTAAAACAGCTGTCCGTTTCACTGGAGATATTAATTAAAAAGTTTTTTATGCGAAAAAAAATGGACGAACGCACCACGCCTCCGGTCCAATTAAAATTCTAGCCGGATTCATTACGACACTTTATTTTTTAAGTGTTCGTTAACGAATTCTGTCAAAACAAACGTAAATTAATTTGAATATTCTATCAGAAAATATCTTTGATGTTAGTTGGCGTCAAGTATTAGTAAAGAAAGTAAAAACAAAAGCTTTATCAAGTAGTTTTATGTGTGCCATTATAATGACATCTCAATGAGTTCAATTAAATCGAGAAGAATTCATGTTTTTTTTTAAACGTAACCCATATCATCTTGACGTAAATATTTTGCTAGAACAAATGTGTCTGAAAAGGAATTTAGTACTAAACTAATACTTTTTCATCACGTATCACGTATTCATTCATTCAAATACTTAATCAAATACTTCGTGTCGACAAAACTCAGTACTAAGTTCTTGATAGTTACTCAATTATTTTTATCATGCGTCGAAGCAAGCCCGTCAATAATTTTATTAATAAAAACAATTATTATTAGAAAATCTTATAGTGGGTATTGCATTTTGACTAGTTTCGCGAATAAAAGCGAATTTCATCGTGGGTTTTAAAACGCAATAAACTTGTCATAGAAAACATTTTATTTTGACGCTTTGATCCCGTTCTTCGACTTCAAAGCTAGACAATATATCAGTCCTAGGAAATTCTATTGAACAATCTGAAAAAATGTGATAACAGCATTTTTCGTTGTGAATTATGTTTGGTTTTTATTACTAGCTTTTAAAGATTAATACTAGGTACATCAATATTTGACAAAGATTTGTGAGTTACTAACAAATGTTTCTTTCTGTACGCAATTTTTTTCCAGTTTTCGGCATTTCACGTAAGTATATAATATTCAGATGCCGAAATTCCCTCGATAATTTATTAGTGTGTTCTGCCCAGCCTTTTCCCAACTATGTTGGGGTCAGCTTTCCAGTCTAACCAGATACGGCTGAATAAGTACCAGTATTTTACACGAAGCGACTGCCATCAGACCTCCGCAACCCAGTAACTGGGCAATGCCGATATCCTAAGGTTAGACCGCTATTATATTACGATAATTTATTAGTAGGTACCTATAGTTACTTTTTGACAAAGGTTACCTATGTCTTTGAAAATTCGAACTTTGTTCTTTCCTATGCTCGTTAGTATTACAATAATAATGTCATCAGGATATCTTCCCTACCAGTATTCACGTCTGAAAAACATTATCTACTATAACAAAAGTAAAAATATCTCCCAATTTAATAACCCCATCATCAAAATATAATATAATAGCTGCAGTAACTGCCGTTGGAAATATGACAATATAAATGGTGCGAAATAAAAAGTAATAAATTTAAGTAAATTAGGTGCAGCAGCAATGCTGGCCATCTTGTCACGCGTAACGCACGCCAAGAATTTTAATAACCAATTTGTATTTAACAAATCTCTTTCGAGACAACACCGTTTTTGGGGTTCCGTAAATTCTTGAGCTATTATTAGTAGTATAGCATTTCAGCAAGACATCTACAATTAATTGAATTATATACCTACTTTTAGTAAATGATAGGCATGACTAAGCTATAAACAAAGAATTCTTATTTGAGTAGAGTTAAGCGACTAAAATAAAGAAAATTAGCTGTTTTTCTATCATTTTATTTTTAATCTAGCGTCAAGAGATTTTTACTTTTCATAACAGCCTTGTTGGTCTAGAGGTCGCAAACGTGACTGCTGAGCATGAGGGGCTCGATCCCCAGGTCGGACAGTGTTATTGGGTTTTTCCATTAGGAATTTCTCAGTAGCAGCCCGGAGTCTGGATTTGTGCCCGGTTGATGACAGTAGGCTCGCCCCCTATTACATGGGGCTTAAACATAACTAAAACACCTCTGCCGAACCCTTCGGGAAATACAAGGCGTGATGTTATGTTACTTTTCATAACTGCGCAAAAGCTTGCCTACGGAACCATACAAGCGAATAAATTTCAAACCGCACAAAGTTTTACTCGAGAGTCGGAGACTAAATTACAAACGGCATCTTCCTCAGTTAATTGAATGTTCCTTGGATAAATCAGAATTAATACGCGCGTTCCGAAACCGGATTGGATTGTTATTGCTCTGTTAGCTCGGCTTTGATGCGTTTGAGTAATGGAACGCACGCGCGCTCGTATGTCGCGGGCATAGCGATTGCCGCGCTTTTTGTTTTTCTTTTTAAGTCCACAGATAAAAATAACAGGTAATTTATTTTTTTTGCACTTTATTATATTCTATGTTCTTGCGTTTGGAAGTTGGAAGGTTGTAACTACATTATGACTTCCCCAATACTTCCCCGTTTGTTTAGGCTGAGTGGTCTCAACGTACCTAAGTACACGTTACGTCCCATGGGTTTTTGAACCAATTTAGAGACACTGGCTGTAATTAGGCAAATGGGTAGCAGCGTCCACCTCAATTATAAGTGGCATCTTTAGTACTGATATCGAGCACTAAAATGTACCTACTTCATATAGGATTGTTTTCTTTCATTCTTTGATCAGTTATTCCAGGTAAGTAATTACGGTTTGACTCTCCCAAGAAAGCTGGTAGAAGATTATTCAGCAGAAGTCTTGTAAGGGCTGCTTTTATGACTCTTACTTTACTAAAAGTTTAACGTTTCATATCCTGATATTGAGACTAAACGTAAATGGTGCTAAGGATGGCAGTACCTACTTACAAAGGGGCACTACAATAACCTCAATAACTCTTAACTTTCAATGAACCACATTCATAAATAGCCTGGCCAATTCATTTACATTTATAATTGATGTAATTAATGTATTCGTATTATTCCAAAATAGTTATCAACTCCCCACTAGATGCTACGAAGTCGAAGGTAATTTGTCACACACACCCAACCAGTCGCGTGACGGGCCCAAATGATTTATCTCCTCCCGAACAGACAAAGACTTCTCCAAATAGGCCCCCCTCGTAAAGCAAACACTCAATTTGAGGGTAATTACTAAAGGAAAATAACCTCTAAATTGTACGCGCAAAAAGATTATTTTCCCGCCAAAAAGTTCCACGTAAGACAACTGTCAACGAGTGCGGATGCGTTCGGATACATTCCCCAGCTAATTGTATGTATCGCACCGCACAAAACACATTTGTCAATTGTCGCCGGCCTCCCTTATAGCGGAACATAATTAGTTAGTCAACTATTTCTGGAACGCTTTGACGGCTTATTAAGATTTCAAATTGAACACAAATTAGGTGTCATGCCTGACTGATTACTAACCTATGATTTGTTTTCGTGTTTCATCGGGACATTGAAAAATTTCAGTGTCGACGTGCCGACAGTTTCGTTTTCCGGACATCAAAAAGCTATCTTTTAAACGGGATTTGGGTTAGAGAATTGATTATTTCGTTTTAAAATAGATAATTGCCGTTCCAAACAAAATCATTCATTCACTAAAAACTGGTTATCGTATTTGTAAAATAAAACTGTTTTAGTTTACAATATTACTCACCACTATTATGATTTTGTAAATATGAAGAAGTTATTATTCAATACCTAGGAATTCATATTTACATAGATGAAAGTAAATGAATATCGATTTCATAAAAAAAGGCTTTGATATTTTTAATTTGTGACCTAATGCGAGATGGCAGATACTTCACATCTCTAAGTGCGCGCAAGAATTCCGAAATAATTCATTAAAAAAACCTCTTTAAGGAAATCCTTGCGTTACGTTTCCCTTCCCAAATAACTCTAAGTTTACCTACTCATGTTACAACCATCCGAATCTAATTAAAACACAATAATAGATTTAAATTGACTCAATCTTGCCACATGTTTAAATATCACCCAGCTCATCAGGGACCGTCATTGATCGATTCAACTCGATTCTGGTTTCCCAAGCAGTGCCATCTGTGAACAGACGAGAGATCGACTGGTGGCAACCGTACAAATCGATTCGATACATCGAGTTTTTGTAGTGATGCGCGATTGTTGTGAAAACGAATCGATTAATTTGTGTTCAGGATGGAACGAAGTATCCGTTTTTCCATTTGATAACAATAATGCTTTTTTCCGTGTTAGCCAATGTGTTCTGTTAAAATGAATTTTAAAACCCGTTGAGTAAGAATGAGAATACCTTTTATTACGTGATCAACGTAAACTTATTGTCATAATTACATAACCTAGTACTAGGTATTTAATAATTATCTAAGTACCTTGGTTATTCCTTAAAAATACCGACAGTTCAGTTAATAAAGATATCACAGTAAAAACAGATAAAAATTTCCTTGAAATATAACGTCGCAAAAACAACCTAGACATATATCATTAATCTGTGAAAACAACCACAGAATATTTTATCATCCTTCAAATTACATTTGGTCCACCCCTAGCCCGTTTTTTTTAAATCCGATGCCTTTACACGAACGCACCGCAACGAATCCAAACTCCGAAGCATCAATTAGTGAATGCGCTCACAACATCGCGTTCAGTTTTTTCAAAAACATACGGATTTGGAACGAATAGAACACAAAACGAGGAAGAAGCGAGATCGCTTGCAGGAGGTGGCGAAAAAAATAAATAGACATAGACACTCCGGAAATCGTTACAGGCGTTTTGATTGCGAACGTTTGTGATCCGTTTATTTGATTGAAAAGATATCCGTCCTGTCTGCCTGCGTATAAAAACGCAATCGTGTTGATTAATACATCTAAAAGTTACACATATCGCCTATAGGTGTTCCTTCTTGATAGTAACTTGATCTAATTTTGCATAAGTTTTCTTTCATGACAATTTTCTTTTTGTTTGTTGGTTGTTTTAGTCACAGCAGTGCAGAGACTGGCGAAACTTGTGGAGAAGCGTAAAACTACCAGCACAGAAAATTGCGCAAGTTATTGAAGTAAGTGCTTGCTTACTTACCTGTTAACACTGAAAGCAATTTGTATTAAAACCTTCTCGGGCATCTTGCGACGATTCAGGCAGCTCAGAAAAACTTCCAGGAGTCAACTTGTGCAATTTAACTCGCTAGCGGATTTAGGAACAAAAAGAAATAATCAAGGTCTCCTGTAAGAAAGATAGTAAGAGATGATGGTGTCTAGAATCTAACCACCAATCTTCTACTTTTTGTGTGGTTAGTGATTAACCTGGTGTCAGAGGTTATGCCGCACATGGGCCTCTGACTTGGCTTCATATGCCGTATAGAAATATCTCTCAGGCATGCCGGTTTCGTTTCCTCACGATGTTTTCCTTCACCGTTTTAAGCAAGTGATAATCCGAAAAGTCAGAGGTGCGTGCCTTGTGTTCGAGCTCGAGACCTGTGACTTGACAGTCCGACGGTCACACCACTAGGCTATCACTGCTGTAAATCAACAATAATATGGGCCTAGCTCTGTACCCAATCTGAATATTTACACTCGCGTGCGCGGTGCAACAGAATAGGGTATGTGACTATAATTTTTTTATTAGAAATCTCGAAACTATTACAAAAATGATAGGCAACAGTGAAAAAACTACTGAATTATTTAATAAAATGCCCAAGTTATAAACGATTGAAAATCGCTCACTAGACAGAGACAACATGACGCCACAATGACGTCATACCTTGCAAACTTCATAATTATTTGACACCACTCCGTACAATATCCGTTTCGCGCGACAAGGACAGAAAATGCTCCCTCCACAAACTTCGCAAGCGTGTAGCTCCTCTATTTTTTCATCGATTTTATTTATTTTTTCACATATCAATTTGTATCTATACTTTCTTTAAAATAATACTAAATTGTTGTACATTTTTAATAGTAGTCAACTACCCTATTGTAAGCAATGCCTGCTTTTGTGCGACTCCAATTCACTCTATACCTGCGGACTCTAACCTACGAACGATTAGGTATGCAGTTTCGACATTGATTTTCATGGTGTATTTTAAATTATATTGTAATAATACCCCACAAAGTATAAAAACAATAAAAATATATTTTACTGAATATATTTTATATTTTTATGAACTGCCTCATTGGTCTAGTGGTGGCAAGCGCGACTGCCGATCGTGAGGTCCTAGGTTCGATCCCTGGGTCGGGCAGTGTTATTGGGTTTTTCGTGTGGATTTCCTCAGTAGCAGCCCGGAGTTCGTATTTGTGCCCGGTTAATTGCAATAAGCTCCCCCCTATTACATGATAAATGATTTTTATTTCTGTAAATAAATCTGTTACAAACACTTTTACAAGTTAATATAATGTTTTTTTTAAGACTAGGTGGCGCCGGCATTTCCTGTCTGACTAGCTCTGAGAACATGGGACAAACATAACGGCGAATTGAAAGTGTTACTATACATCTCTGCCCAACCCTTCGGGGAATACAGGCGTGATGTTGTATTTACGATCTTAGCGACATCTGCAAAATCTCAGTAGTAAACGTGACACACAACAAGCGATCACTGAGGCAATGACTGGTGACTGCCATAACCTTGCCGAGTCTAGTTATTGTAATGTTATTCATTTGACGAGAACTAAATAGATGTCACTATTAAAATAAAATATATTTAATAAGCTTTAGCCCTGGTGACGTCAATGTGGAATAAATTTTTGTACCCACTGAGGAACTATTCAAGTGAAAAAAAAACAAAAAGCTATGTAGTATGCAGCTCTCACACGCTTTATTGTGAAGATAGTGAGAGATCCTGTGGACATCGAAATAACGTCATTACTTTAAAAAAATTATTCATAAATAAAAACAATGAACGCCTAAATTTAAAAAAAGAAGATTATGAACATCCAATATGGCGGTATCCCGAGAATATTTCGCGCAGGCTCGACAGACAGCGGCTAATTGGACTCCGTTTACACCGTCATCCAGCGTTGTTGAACTTGGAAAAAATTGGAGCGGCTGGACAAATGGAGCTCTGGATTTTTTTACCTAAGGTACAGACATATTATTATCTATACTTCTATACTAATATAAAGAGGAAAGATTTGTATTTTTGTATGTAACGAATAAACCTAAAAACTACTGGACCGATTTCAAAAATTCTTTTGCCGTTAGAAAGCTACGTTATCACTGAGTAACATAGGCTACGGGCGGAGCCGTGAGGATACAGCTAGTCTACTATAATTTCGTAACTGGGGACTGTAGTTGAATATGAATGAAAAATGTTTTACCGTTCTCCGGAACGGGAGCTAAGAGATACATAGATCTATTGAAAGCATCGACTGGGTCAAATCGTCGTTTTGTGGGTTCGAACTAAAGAAATATGATTCTTAGACCGGCTCAGGTTCAAATATTATTTTGAGCTAGAATCTTAACCGCCGCTCGAAAATGTGTTGGAATCGGAGCTGAACTGACCTTGATATGGTCCCCCAGCCTTATGGTAGTAATAATGTAGTAGTACTTACCTAGTATATAGCGGCACTGTAGGGTATGTGAGACTATGCTAATAGAGATAGAATAGGAATTTTATCTCCAAGTACGTCATGCTCGTGAACGGGTGCCGTCTGTCGGGACTGGTCAGCCCTTAACTGCTATGGCAATCCTAGAAGGCATATTTTTCTATTTGTTACTCTTATGTGAGTTTATTTGTTACATTAACCTGCATTATTCTCATTCTATTTCTCACACTACTGTAATGGAATTGTAATGAACTACTATTTTGAAAAGAGTATTCATGGAGTTTCTTGCCGGCTCTTCTCCATAGAACCTACCTTTTGGAACCGTGCACCTAGTTTTGACGTTTTAAAAGTGCCTGAAATCTGGTCTATTTGAAATAAAAAACTTTGACTTTGACTTCAAGGTCGAAAATCTAAAATTGATTCTTCTTCTTTTCGTGTGGTTAGTGACTAACCTGGTGTCAGAGTTTATGCCGCCCATGGGCCTCTGACTTAGCCTTACATGCCGTCGAAAAATACCTCTCAAGCATGCCGGTTTCCTCACGATGTTTTCCTTCACCGTTTTTAAGCAAGTGATAATTATCCAATACGCACATGAATCCGAAAAGTCAGAGGTGCGTGCCTTGGGTTCGAACTCGAGATCTATGGCTTGGCAGTCCGACGGTCACACCACTAGGTTATCACTGCTTAAAATTGATTAATTCTTTATTTTAATCGGGAGTCGCCATGGAATCCTCGTTACAGGATTGACATTCGCAATTGCGACCGTTTCTTCTCGTAATTACGCAATAAATTAGTTTGGATGATTGTCGACTCTGCCCTTAAATGCTGTATTAATGTAATAGACTACAACAATGCCGTTTTATTTGAATAAATCATGTCCAGGTGCAAATTATTATTACATCTTGGGTATAAATTACGTTTAGTGATGTGACAGTATCCTAGAACGTTTAAGGGAAGTAAACAATCAATTCGTGTACTTTGTACTTAATTTTATTTATTAACATCACGCTTTGTATTTACCGAAGGGTACACCAGAGGTGTTTTTTTAGTATACCCTCCTTTTACCAGTTATGTTTAAGTCCCATGTAATAGGGGGCGGGCCTATTGTCATCAACCGTGCACTAATCCAAACTCCGGGTTGCTACTGAGAAATTCCACACGGGGAAACTCAATAACACTTTGCTCAACCTGGGGATCAAACTCAGGACCTCACAATCAACAGTCGCGCTTGCCACCAATAGACCAACGAGTCAGTTTCCGTAGTCCGTAGGTAGTGCTATTCTATAAAATCAACAATTTTGTGCAAGTACCTACAAACAAAATAACGTAATGAAAATGGTTCTTAAAGTAATTAAATAAGTACCTAACCATTACCCACTAGCACCACTGCTTAGTCAAACAATATCGTGACTCCATTATTCAGATTCAATAAAGATATTCATAAAACCAGTTTTATATTAATTGTACGGATAAAGTCAGTTAACAAAGTAAACGAAGTCAGTTTACAAAAGGGTTACTATGAGGACTAAGGAGATCGCTATTTATTACACACAATTTAGGAAAATATAATAAGTAGCACTTTTGCTCTACCTGGCAATCGCACTTAGGAGGACCGCTACAGTTGAGCTTTAGACTTTAGACGCCTCTACTAAACCAAGATAGGTACCTGTATACTTGGCATTGCGCAAGCCACGGCTAGACCAAGATAACTGCATATTTATCAATATAAATATAAGAATTCATTGTCTCAAGTGGTATTATACTTTATTCGTTCAATATAAATTACATTTTTAAATATAAAAAAAGACATTTAAAAATATTAAAAATAGTAGCCCACCGGCATCGGGAACAGGGTCCAAGATACCGGTGGTCAGGGCCTCCGAACAATACGCGCCGTGTCCAGAAGTACTTCTTTCTGTATCAGGCCCTTGATCCAGCCGCCCAACAAGAGCCTCATCAGATGATGGCCGATGGTCTTGGCTATTAAGCCATTGGCCATTACAAATATCGATAGAACGACTGCTGAGTCAATCTCCCACATGTCGACAACCTCGTGTGCCAAATCTTGATACTTAATTTCTTTATCTTTCTCGGCTTTTGCAGGGTTCTCGTCATGTGGGACAGTGATATCAACAATCATTATGAGACGCTCTGATATTTATACTTATTATTATCACAACATTAGAATCTATTGAATCTATCATTTTAAATTTTATCATTGCCTTCATGCTTATTTTCAATAAAGCTTAAACAAAATATCTACTTAAAGCTACATTGCCATACCTCTCCATAGCGATAGCTAAAAGCTGTTGCCACAAAACCATGAAGTTCCATGGATATATTCTTTCTAGTTAGCTTATTGTAGTTCAATGTTCTTATTGCTATCATTAATTAGAAGCTTCCTGCCCTGTGCCTTCCACATCCAGTTATTCGCGTAGTCGTTCCATCTAGCTAGGGTACCTACATCCAACACTACATTTATCGTTTCGCGGTCTTCACTCAAGGACTCCTCTGGTCCACAGACCATCGGGTCTTCGTTAGTCACGGTCAACTCACTGCCACTTTAGCTTGGTGATTCTTCAAGCTATGTGAGAGAATTTGTATTTATCAGTTCATTCAAAGTACTACCTCGTTGGTCTAGTGGTGGCAAGCGCGACTGCTGATCGTGATGACCTGGATTCGGTCCCCAGGTCGGGCAAAGTGTTATTGGGTTTTTCCGTGTGGAATTCCTCAGTAGCAGCCTGGAGTTTGGATTTGTGCCCGGTTGATATTACCTCGCAATAGACTCGCCCCTTATTACATCGCGAGATGAGGGTGTTACACTTGTTACTATTTATTCTGTGGTGTTACTATACACCTCTGCCCAACCCTTTGGGGAATACAGGCGTGATGTTGTTATTCAAAGTACTTTCAGGCACTTATTTGTTATTAGGTACATTATAGTAAGCCTTGTCAATAGTATAGAAATAAACCCTTCTATTCTAAAAGTAGATTCTAATTCTTCAATGACTAAATACATCAATTATCCTTGATCTTGAGTGCATAAATCCTTTACAATCTTCTCAAACGAAATTAAATTTTATTATTTTAATGTTAAAGTTGAATTTCAAATGGTTTCAGTTTGTGATAGTAACGCTCAATAGATAAGGTCTAGTGACTTCTATAATTGTTTTTGTTTCTTTTTTGTTTATGTTGATTAAGTTTCTTATTGTTATGCTTATTAGGAAATTAAGACAATTAACTTTAACAGGCAATCTCTGCAAGCAGGTAAAGTGCGGTCTATTTATCTATCTACTAGTAATACTAATATATTTTGATTCTTTCTTTAGAATAAACATTTAATATCTTCCGTAAGAGTTGTAAGGAGTGACCATTATTTCTATGAACCGTTTATGACGTATGTACGTACATACGTCATTGGTATGTCGTGGCGTTTTAGCAACTTTGATAACAGTGATAGCCTAGTGGTGTGACCGTCGGACTGCCAAGTCAAAGGTCTTGAGTTTGAACCCAAGGCCCGCACCTCTGAGTTTTCGGATTCATGTGCGTATTGTATAATTACTTATCGCTTGCTTAAAAACGGTGAAGGAGAACACCGCGAGGAAACCGGCCTGAGAGATATTTCTCGACAGCATGTGGAGCCAAGTCAAAGGCCCATGGGCGGCATAAACTCTGACACCAGGTTAGTCACTAACCATAAGAAAAAGAAGAAAGAAGTGACTTTGATAATATCTCTGCGACAGATATACCTACAGCCGGATCTATTTTTCTATAACCTTACAAACCTAATGACGTAGGTTCTGCGAAAAAAAAAGTAGACACATGAAAGATTTACGAAATTGTCGTGGTCGAGTTCTTCAATCAACCAACCCAACTCTATCGCAGTCGACTGCTGCAAAGACCTATCTCAAGCTTTCACCTACAAGAATATTTTTTGGCAACAGTTTTGAAGTGAAGAAGGTACCTTACTTATTTTATACCTACAAACAAATCAAATAAATAACAGTTTTAGAAATAGTTTAACCAAACAATTTCTAAAAAAGTTACAACCTTTCTCGACGATTGGCCTTCATCTTAACTTTGACCTTAAGAAAAAGTTACAATCACTACTCTATCACTTAATTTAAAGACAATTAACTTTACAGATGTTTTTTTATATAGGAAAAAATGTGAAGGGAATTCACGCGCAGTGTAATCGGTATATCACATTAAATCGATATGGCTGACTACTAAGACGTCTTTGCCGATGTAGTATTACAAAACAAAATCAATTGTCTTTGTTTGTGTTTTAAAAAGTGATATTTAATTATCTTTGCTTATCCCGAAAGGGGATAGTGTGGAGATACATAGTTCTATAATTAAAAATAGTGTTATATTATGTTCGATACCTTGAAGGCGCATTTGAAAATAAAATGGCGCCAATACTTAGCAGCATCGTTAGGTAAGGTTTTTAAAATCATTATTCATTAAAAGTGACAGCAGTGATAGCGTAGCGGTTGAACGCTTGCCTTCCATGCCGGAGTGTCTGAGTCCGATCCGGGACCGTATTTTCTAATTCATGTGCGGATCAGAATTTTATTATCACTTGCGTTAACGGTGAAGGAAAAACATCGTTAGGAAACCTGCACACCTGAGAGGGCTCCGTAAAGTTCTCAATGGTGTACGTAGTCTGCCAACCCGCACTAGGCCAACGTGGTGGACCAAGGCCTAAAAACCCTTCTCATTCTGAAAAGAAGCCCGTGCCCAGCAGTGGGACAGTAGTGGGCTTATGTTATGGACTATGTTATGTTATTTAATAAAAGTTCGTAGCCCGTAGCAAATCGCTACGTGTGCTCTAAGTTCTAATATGCAATCTTTTAAACTGGTTTGCATTTTTCTTTTCAATATGTTTACCCGACTGCCAAGGAAGGATTATGTTTGTAATTATTTTGTTTTAAGTTTTCATAATGAAGTAATTTAACTGATTTATTGGTCCATTGGTCGCAAGAGCGGCTGCCGTGTATCCTGGGTCGAGGAAAGTGTTAATATTTCCATTAGCCGCCCGGAGTTTGGAATTGTGCACAATATAATTATAAAAATAGGCTTTTTGTTTCATCCAAAAGAATCCCATGTAGGGAAGTTCTGTGTCACCGGTAGACCACAAGGTTTGAAGGAATTAGGTACGCGAATTCGGAAACACACATATCTATTATGTATTTCTAAAATCTAGATAATTATCATCAAATAGAAGCTATGTTGTACTTTAAAGCAGGGGTTCCTAAACTTTAAAGATAACGGACACCAACCAAATACCTTTTATTTTATGGAACCCCATATCAAATGATTACAAATCAACACTGAAATTTACCGTGGTATTATTTAATAACTAATAATAAATAATTTTGGCGGAACCCTGATGACTATTCTACGGAACCCCTAGGTTCCGCGGAACCCAGTTTGGGAATCCCTGCTTTAAAGTATCTATAATAGGGCTACATTACGTACCTATGCATAACCAACTATGTAATAAAAATTATATACTACGTGATATAATCTGAACAAAAAATAAACCTTTTTATCTAGTATAGTAATGCACACGTGTTCTACACACAATACATGACAAGGTCTGTATTATGAACACGCACAATGGCCCAATCAAGAGGCTAAGTGCGGATACAGCCCAGGTAAACTAAACTAAACTAAGGTCTGTATTGTACACTCATAAAACAACCTTGTAAGTAATTATTTTATAGTTAATAACTACCTGTATTAGAATAAACCAGAGGTACTCAACCTAAAGGCACTTTCAATTTAGTCGGTTGGTGTCGGACTGTAGCCCTGCCGAAGCAGTGCGGCTTTAGTGCTGCAAACGGGTGGTTGTGTTTTTTTTTATACAGTTGACGCGACGAGAGAGCAGTGCATCGCCTGTACCGCGCACGCACAACGCCAGTACGGTTGAGGCACTGCTCTCTCGTCGCGTCAACTACTTAGGTATACTTACAAGGTTAATCGGAAAGGGGGTACTAAGCCGCGGGTCACTTAATGTATCACTGATGATTGTTTTAAAGAAAGTGTTGAAATTTCAAAATTTGAAAAAAAAAAACATTCACAATGATTTTTATTTCTGTTTTTTTCAAAAATTCTACATCCCTGTTTTAGTTACGAATTCAGAAAATGGAGCTTCTAATCCGTGACCTCAAATATGACATAAAATGTAAACACAGCTGATCATAGCTGAGAATAGATAGAATTTAGCGTATTTTTTATGAAATCTTTGAACAGTTATTTCTCTTAAACTTATGACTTTTGGGAAAAGTTGTAGAACAAAAGTTATCCATTATTAAGGGTACTCTGACACCATTTCGGCTTAGTAACCCCTTTCCGACTAAACTTGTGTGAAAAAATAGAACCGCCCGTTCGCAGCACGACAGCCGCACGACATCCTCATTGCTGCGGTATGACTGCACGATACCAACCGTTTAAATCGAAAGCGCCCTAAACTAAAGCCTTTATTTCCAAGCTAATAAGTATTTTAATTAACAGCCGATATCATTAACCTACATATCTATCAGTTAACGGCGCGGTTTACCTAAACCGCGGCAAAAAATTGACAAAAGCTTAATTTAAGTAATGTCAAATTTCTATCTCTAGTAAGGCGAACCGCCGAAAGATGATTATGTCCTTAACGGCCATTTTCAATAAGCTATCTATAGACGGATCGTCCTACTAGAATTTGAAATGGAACATAAGCTCCATAGAAATAATGTCAAAGGGGATTGTCCATTTAGCATGAGACTTTGGCCTGGCATGAACAAACATTGACAAATATATTTTTACAATAATTAATTAGTTTGCAGTCCTAAGAAAAAGAATATGAATATGATTTAGTATCAAAAGAGTTTAGAATCTATTAGGTACATGTAACAAATAAGGTTACAAATGTGAAATAAAAGACATTTTTATGAATTATTTTTATTTTATTCTGATTCATAAGTTGACAATATGTTATCTAGAAACTGGGTAGGTGGAGATATGTATGTTCATAAAAATGGCCAATTTCCTTTGTTTCATAGACGACCGGTATTATAATCATAAAAATCAAATAAAATACTGGTAAAATTCATATTCATAAAAGTGTTGATTGATACAAAGATGTAATCAGAAAGACTTGAAAAAAATATGAAATTATTATACGTTTATTCATTTATATGTACATATTATTTACATTTTTAAATATTTCTATAAAAAATATAAAAAAAAATTTAAAAATATAAAAAATAGTAGCCCACCGCCATCGGGAACAGGGTCCAAGCTACCGGTGGTCAGGGCCCCAGAGAGAGGAACTTCCTGACAATACGTGCCGTGTCCAGAAGTACCGCTTTCTGTATCAGGCCTTTGACCCAGCTGCCCAACGAGAGCCTCGTCAGATGGTGGTCGAGGCTCTTGGCTATTAAGCCATTGGCCGTAACGACTATCGGCACAATGACTGCTGAGTCAACCTCCCACATGTCGACAACCTCGTGTGCCAAGTCTTGATACTTAATGAAATTATTATTGTTAAAATTATTAATTTTGTAGCATTATGTTCACGCGTAGCCTAAAATGGACATTGTCCTTTGTATCTCTAGTAGGGCAAACCGCTAACAGGTAATTGAAAACTGCCCTTAGTCAATTTTCCGGGAAACATAACATAATCACGCCTGTATTCCCCGAAGGGTTGGGCAAAGGTGTAATAGGTAACACCCTCATTTCGCCGTTATGTTTAAGTCCCATGTAATAGGGGGCGAGCCTATTGCCATCAACCGGGCACAAATCCAGACTCCGGACTACTACTGAAACACAGCACTTTTTATAGTAGCAAGTAAGTATGTGAGGTCACCACATTTGCCTAATAGTTTAACCACTGGTCACTATGCTTGATTTAGCCGTGCGTATTATACAAAATCGGACTATATTCGCATATAAAAAGTATAATAAAGCTGGAGGATAATGATAAGTGACTCAACGATTAAATGTGGTGACCGTTCAATCAAAAAAGGTATGAACAGCTCGCAAAAACAAATGTTGAGTACCGCTGGATTTGTGACAATACCTACACGACAGGAAGTAGTCTAACGTTAGTTGCTAACTGTGATCTGAGCTTTAGATTATTACCACATTTACATTAACTGCATAAGTGCCTACATAATATAAACGTAACGTGATGTGAATTATGTATGTTTAATTAGCAAAATATGACCATTATATTAATAAACATATCTATACATACAGCGGCCTACCAGCTAACGCAGAATGAAAGAGTTCCACGAAAAAATGCATCAATTTAAAAAAATCTCGACACCTATTTACTTATTTATTAGCACTAACCTGTACACTTGTACAAGAATCTACACTAATGTTTGTACCTAACAAAAATAAAGTTCTCTGAAAAATTAAACCGTTAATTCAGTGTATAGTCAGTGTTGAAAGCTGAAGATTTTTTAAATTCCCGCCGTTTCTCGTGGACAGCTTTCGTTGGCCAGACTTGTATTAAGTCGTAGGTTTTTTCTTTAATTTTTAAATTGTCTAAATAGCCATCAAAGTCTTGTTCAAAATAGATACGTAGATATATCTTAATTTAATTATGACAATTGGCAAATCGTTTTTTTTATATTACTTCATCAATTCTCGTATCAATATATTTAGCAATTTAAAAGCAATAATTATCCCTCTATATCTCTGTTCCTTGGATTCTTGTACTCCATCTTAGACCCTGTCTGCACTTACCATCACGTGCAATTAGGGTCAAACGTGACCAAGCCACAGACAAGAGGTCCTATTCTTTGTGGGCACCACTCATGACTCAAGGTTAACATATTCCATGAAGTTTAATCTATCTTTCTATTCACACAACAGCAAGTTACGGGAGTCTGTGTACGGGGATGGCAATGGGATGGACGTCTCCCGTTCTGCCACAATTGCAGCGGCTCGAAAGTTCGCCTCTGCCCCAAGTGCCGACGCTGCAGCAGGAGTCCTGGGTAGCCTCGCTTCTAGTGCTCGGAGGACTTTTGGGTAAGGTGTAAGATACCCAGTCAGCCGCAGTATACTGTTGGATATACAATGTATCCCAGTGTGTAGTAATAAAACTTTAAAGGTGGTACATACAGACAATTTTATCAATAAAAGCACCAGACACAAGGGATTGAAAACCCACTTTCAAATTACCCCACCCCCCTTAGACAGAAAAATGTTAGTATTTCACTCAAATATTTCGACCTATACTTATTCAAACACTCACAACTCAAGACATAGATCTCACAGAGGCGTGATTTTTGTTTTGTTTTGTAGAACAACTCATAGAACAATAAAAAAAACATAAAAGACACGTAATGTTATTCCCTGTTGTTTTATAGTATTTTAGATAATGTGTAAAATTATGTATAAAAACTTACTTTCTTGTCTCATTACAAACATTGCTTAACGTATGTATCGCAGTTTGATACTTTTTTAGGGTATCTATGCTGTAGTCTTTCAAATTACAATAAATTTACGCCTCTGTGAGGTTTAGGTCTTAAGTTGTGGGTGTTTGAGTATGAAGACGTCGAAATAGGTAAGTCAATTACTACAATTACTCTATCTTTGGGGGGCTGAGGAATCGAACCCACAAGTGGGGTGTTTTTGTCGATAAAATTGAGTGTGTGTACCCTTAAAGTTTTAGTACTACATACTGGGATACATTGTATATATGTATTCGCACTACTTAGGGGCCGTCCATTAAACACGTGGTGTTTTTTTAGCATGTTTTAACCCCCCCTCCCCTTTGGTGATACGTGGTGAGGTTTAAGATTAACCCCGCCCCCACCCAAAATCACGTGTATTTTTAGGACCTACAAAGAATCCTAATTTTTTTTGAATATTATCTTTAAATACAGGTATAAATTATAATCTAATTTTATTCTGAAATTAAGGACCATGACAAAAATGTCTAGACTAGAAAGGTTGGAGGTTGTTTTTGACTGGCATAAAATAATATTGAATGCTATAATCGTGCAAAAAATATAACATATTCGTTCGTTGCCTAGCAACGGCGAGTCAAGATCACACTACACGCCGCTTTTCGGTATAAAATCGCGCGTTTGACGAAAAAATAAATACACGTGATATCTTACTACACCCCCCCTCCCCCTTGTGAGATTTCGTGATTTTTGCTAAACCCCCTTCCCCCCCAAGTAATTTTAAGCCTCACGTGATTAATGGACGGTCCCTTATATAGAGTTAAACATTTCACAACATCTAAAAATCCCCTCGTAAACTCGCAGGTCCTCTAATAACCGTCCCACTGTCGCGCCACGTCGGGCGCCGGTGGATAATCATGGGCGCCAACATCCCCCTGCTGCTGGGGTGGCTGCTGGCCGGCGTCACCACTAACCTGGAGACGCTCTACGTGGCCAGGATCATGTGGGGATGCGCTACGGGCATGATGTTTGCAACCGTGCCCATTTATATCGGGGAGATTGCTGAGGTAAGAAACATCTTTACATAGTACAAAAACAAAGTTGCTCCCACTGTCTGTACGCTTAGATCTTTTAAACTACACAACGGATTTTAATGCAGTTTTTAGCAATAGATAGAGTGATTCAAGAGGAAGGTTTATATAGTCCACATTAGTATCTACATTACACCCGTGCGAAGCCGGGGCGGGTCGCTAGTTTTGAATATAACAGAAACTAAAGTCGAAACATATCCACAGCAGATTTTCATCACAAATGCTTCTTTGCCATTCGCTCTCCACGTTCATACTACTTAGAAGAATACATACATACATACATAAACTCACGCCTTTTTCCCATGGGGGTAGGCAGAAACTATAGAACGCCACATGCTACGACTCTTACATACCCCTTTCGCTTCATCCACTTTCATACATCTTGTCATACACGCACGCCGGTTGAGAGTACTACGCACCTGACCTTTGTGAAGAACATCACCAATAACATCGATGTATGTCCTTCTAGGACGTCCTCTACCGGCGTTCCCATTAACATCCGCCTTATAAATTTCTTTTGTTAATCGCCGTTCACTCATTCTCTCAACATGGCCAAACCACCTAAGCATACTCCTTTCAATTTTTGTCACTACATCATCTTTTAAACCGCAACTTTGTCTAATCTCTTCATTTCTCAATCTATCATTCAAAGTTACACCGCACATACTTCGCAAGGAACGCATTTCCACGGCATTTATTCTACTTTCATGCCTCTTCTGCCACGACCAACATTCACTTCCATACATAAGCGTAGGTACCAACACACCATTATGGACAGCCAGTCGTGCCTTTTTGGACATCGACCGGCTAGCCACAACCGCATGCAAAGCACCATTTACTTTATTTCCCGCATTTGCTCTCCTTTCCACATCTTCGTCAATCTTACCATCTCTTGTAAACATGCTTCCCAAATAAACAAACTCATTCACCTGTTCAATACTTTCATCTCCTATCTTTACTTTACACTCACATACATCTGCATCTCTTTCAAAAACCATTACTTTCGTCTTGCTTACATTAATTTTCATCCCTTTCATATTATATGCTCCATTCATCATAGTTACCATGTCTTGCAACTCTTCCGCCGACGATGCAAGCAAAACTAGATCATCTGCGTAGAGAAGACATTTGACAGGCAACTCATTAATTTTCAATCCACACTCACTCCCTTTTAAATCTGTCAAACAACTATCCATGTATAGGTTGAACAGCCATGGAGACGCTACACAACCCTGTCTAACACCTCTGGAGATGCCAAACCAGTCTGTGAACGCCCCATTTATCCTAATACAAGCACTGGAATCCCTGTACAGCGATTTCAGTGCCCGTATCAAGCGCCAGTCCACCCCGTACAAAGATAGTGTCGACCACAATTCTTCCCTCCACACACTATCATAGGCCTTCTCCAAATCAATGAAAGCGCAGTACACTTTCTTGTGCTTTGCCAGATGTTTTTCGGCTATGCACCTCAAGGAGAAGATCTGATCCATACAGCCCATCCCCTTTCTGAACCCTGCCTGAACATCCCATACTTTCTCATCTGTTATTCTTATCACTCTGTTAATTAAAACTTTCGCATATAGTTTGCCGACCACACTCAAAAGACTAATACCGCGGTAGTTTTTACACTCCTGCTGTGAACCTTTTCCCTTATATAGTGGTACGATTACAGCTTTGCACCAGTCGCCCGGCACTTGGCCGAATCTCCAACACATATTAAAGATCCGGTACAGCAGGCTTGCTACCACCCCGTCACCGCCCTTAAGCATTTCGACAGACACTCTGTCATATCCAGCAGCTTTTCCAACTTTCATACATTTCAGCGCTTTCACGATTTCATCCATTTCAATCAGATTTTCCTCATCTTCATCCAAGTCAATGTCTGACTCACTCGCTTCCGCCCAGTTACCCACTCTTTGCACACTATCCTGCCAACTAAATATTTTGAAAGTTAGAAGAATATTTAATCATAAATTCAATGATAAAATACTTTGGTGCTCTAGCATCAAGAATAGGTGTAGGTACAATGAAAACGCTTAAGACGCCGCAGGAGTCCAGAAAATTGGCAACTGATTTCCACCATGGGTTTTACCGGTATCATCGTGATAAAACCAAAACTAGAAGATTTGAAGATTTCTCTGTAGTGCCATCACCGGCGCCACACGTTGACACGTTTGGTGCAGTGGCTGAACGATTGGCTTTTGCGCTACGGGTCGTGGGTACGATCCCCACACGGAACAAATATTTGTATGGCCTACAGATAGTTGTTCCGGGTCTGGGCGTTTGCGCATGTGAAGATTTGTGTCTGTAAACGCACCCACGATACAGGAGAAATCCTAGTGTGGGGCAACGTTTTATTTTAAGAGTAAGAGAACGTGGTCGTACTAATACTACACTTATTTCCTTCGGCAAATACAATTGGAATGTTTATTTTATTTTCATCTTCCTCAGGACAAAATCCGTGGTGCTCTAAGCGCGTTCTTCCTACTATTCATCAATGTGGGCTTCCTGTTGGCGTACGCTATCGGTCCATTCACGTCGTACTGGGGTCTGACGGCCACCGGCGGGATTCTATCTCTGCTCTACTTGCCCTGCACCTGGTTCATACCTGAGACGCCCTTTTATCTGGTTTACAAAGGTACATCTGCGAGGTCTCAAATATTAACCTTATCTGCATAGTTGTCGTTCTGTTCTACTAGACTGGCAAATATCATCTGACTTACCAGTTTCAGTGCTTTTTAACCGACTTCCAAAAAGGAGGAGGTTCTCAATTCGACTGTAATTCGACTGTATGTTTTTTTTTTGTATGTTTGTTGCTCGATATCTTTGCTAATTGTGAACCGATTTTAATTATTATTTTTTTGTTTGAAAGAGTATTCTTTCGAAATGGTCCCATTTAAATTTGGTGAAGATCTAATGAAGAACTTCGGAGATAGACCATTTGAAGTCGGTTTTATTTTTGTTAAAAAGTGACTATAATATAACATATTATTGCTGCTTAATGATACAAAATTAATGACTCTATTGTAACAATCCATACACCAAGCTCGGTCCACCAGCAACGCAGTACCTTTTTGCCAGAAGCCCAGTTCTATCATCACCAATCTGATCACCAAACGTAATGATAAATGCAAATAGCCGTTATTTCTAATACACTTTTTATAATGATATAATACAGTGGACTCCGTTTATTACGTCTTCACTTATAAAGATCAACCGCTTTAGTTAGTTTTTCTTATCTGGTATTTACTGACGCTTATAACGATGTCCGTTTAGTACGACCAAATATCGCCGTCCCTTTGTTGTCGCTATAAGCAAATTTCACTGTATTTCCAACCTGCCTACTCATTTTTATATCGTACATTTATCAGGAAATATTGAGGAAGCGTCAAAAATCCTACAAACTCTTCGTGGCACAAATAAGGAGGGTGTGCAGGCAGAACTGGAGGGTTTGCAAGCGATAGTGGCGCGAGAGTTCAAGGAGGAGCCGAAGATAAAGGACCTGTGGGCTACCAGAGGCAACGTTAAGGCTTTGGGTAAGGAAGCTTTTTTCAGAAAGAAATGTTTTGTATGTACCTTATTACAGGCCAGATCCACGATTTTAGCAATTACATGTTCCTCCTATGCCCGGTTCCTATGGCCAATAACGAATCGTTTTTCCTACGACTGGTAGCATTTTTATTGCGAAACTGAGCATATAAATAGACTCGTAAGCAAATTTTACGTGTGATAGCTACTATTGTTCAGAGGGTCTACTATGCAAAGCTATGGGGTGTTTGCTTCATTATTATACAAGAGTTTTAATTTTAACCAATAACACTCGGTAAATCATAGGAATTGGCCGTTAGATAATGGTAGTTGCTTTCTTGTCAAGAAATTGAAGAATATCGAATAAGTTTAGCATATTATGATCATTACTTTACGTTATGAGATCTACCAAATGTGTAAAGAATTTCTAAAATTCCATAACACGTGATTTTCCGCGCTTCGCATCAGATATTCTAGCAGGGGTATAGTCATTGGGGTGGCGGTGCATGCAGCAGCGAATCCTATGAACCCGGCCATACATAGGTCAGGAGGAGGAACACCGTGGGTTTTTAGGTGATAAGAGTCCGGCATAACCATTCACCTTCCTCGGGCGGAGGATTTAAGTGAGGATTTTTCAATGGAAATAAAAATGGTATAGTCATTGTCCTATCTGAAGTAACCTCATGAAAGCTCACAGCTCGCTGGCTAGCTCGCTGCTATATAGCTGGAAAGTCCTAGAGATTCTTTTGCTAATGGCGAGAAGACAGGATTTTAAAACAAATATTTTTACCAGGTATCTGCGTGTTCCTGGCGATGTTACTGCAGCTCTCAGGCATAGACGTTCTATTGTTCTACATGGAGGAGCTGTTGGCTAAGGTGGGCACCAACCTCTCGCCATCCGACGGCACAATCATCATGGGAGTCGTGCAGGTAAGAAAAATAATCACTTACATTATAATTGGAGGATGAGGGTCGATGACGGACAAAGTATCTCCAGGTGTATGACCCTGCTGCTGCTCACTGCTCAACGTAGTGACTGCTGGCATTACCGCCCCTTTTGGGTGAGGTTTCCGTCGAGTAGTTGAGTTGACGTTTACAATATCAAATTATTGGCGTTATTTCGTAATTATTAGTGTTTTTTTTTGTATAAATATACAATAAAATATTTAGTGTTAATTACGCGAAAAACAGTTGATCAAGTCTGAATGCAGTATGCAGCACCGCCCTCCCGCCCGCAAATATATGCAAATGCAGAAGGTGCGATTAATAACTTGCAACACACAAGCAAAACAAGCACAAGCATCTTCGACTTTGATGGTTGAATCGCACCTTCTGCATTTCACGGAATTAACACTAAATATTTTATTGTAAATTTATAGGTCATGGGTTTCCGCAAAGTAACGCTTGGTTCCATCATTTATATTTGTTTTTTTTTAGTTGCCTGCTTGTGTCGTTTCAAGACACTAACGCTTAAGCTTCCGACATAAAGATCCCTTAAACATGCAGCTGCCAAGTCTCTGCAGAGCCTAAAGAAGTGTTCGATGTAGATCGAATACTTACCTGTTTTTGTTGCAAGTACCTTACTCCTTATGTACAGGTAGTGACGAGTTGCATCACTCCGCTGGTGGTGGACCGTCTTGGAAGAAAGCTACTCATGTGGACCACGTCACTCGGACTTACTATTTTCTTGGTGAGTATTCAATATTCTCATGAAGTAAAAGAGGGGAGTCTCATAGTACCTTCACTTGCACGCGGTTCCGCTGAGGTGGAATGACGAGGATCCGAGATCATAAAGCTGAGGATCATTATACAAGAAGTTAATCTAGACGTGGGACAACTTGGTACAGAGTAAGAGGGCTCTCTCTGCGACTTCGGAAATACCTTATTTTTCACCGAGATGTCGCTTTCGTGAACCTTTGGCTCCAAACCATTTTACGTAATCAAATGCAACAACCGAATACTTTTCCCAGATTTTATATTTAATTAATTTAATATTTTTATTATATTGAACCGAATGAGAATAGCCTTCAGAAATACTTAGGGTAGCCTACTTTTAACGCCAGTTGCATGTTTGTTGACAGACCCTGATCGGAGTGTACGCGCTGATGGATTCGTACTACAAGTACGACGTCTCATCCATCGCGTTCTTGCCTCTGCTGTGTCTTATCGTGTACATGATACTCTTCACTTTGGGTGAGTCTATTTACAAGTTCTGCAGTGTTACAGTCTTTTGGGTGAGTTTATAAACAGCATTTATACCTGCCTACCCAAGAGTTGTGACAGGAAAAAAATAGTAAACCTAACGTTTGCATATTCTATAGGCTTCATACTTTTGATTGGTATAGAATTCGTCTATATAAAAAAAAAACATATTCTGGACTGAAATTTTTTAGTCAACCCATTTGCAATATATTTATTGACATCTTAATTTGATATAAAATACTTTTCATCCGTTAACCAGCTCGGTGAAGGTCGTTCTATACTGGGATCCTATACCTACTATAGTAAATAATCTCTTTAGAAGACAGCAATATCATGTAAAAGCATTCAGCTTCCTTGAGGCACGGTTCACCCTGCCGCGATGAGGATTTGGTAATTGTAACTTGTCAGTCAAAGTTCTGGTGATGGTTAACAACGTCATCGGAGCTAGACAAAGGGCTGTTGTCTCCAAATTCGCTCGCCATGTATGTTAACTACCTTTTTTTGAAAGACTTACGCCGTTTGTAGTTTAATTAGTTAGGCTGACTTGGGCGTAGACAGGATTTTGTCCAAGGTGGGGCAAACTCAGTCAGACAGTAAATATTTCTTTTTTCTATAAATCTAAGGGCAAAATGGGATTATGAAGCAATTTTGCCCCATAAACTTATTTTTGAGGTCCAAATAAGTCGATGGCCGCATCGAATATACGTGCAAGTGAAAAACGTCACCTTTACAGGAGAAAATAAAAACGTTTAGTCCTTAATATCGCGGGTTTCTTTATAAGCAGGTCTATACAATGTATAATGAAATTGAAGGTAAAAAAATATCTTTAGACTGTTATAATTACTTTTAAGAAATCGTCATTCATTTAGTCTTGTGACAAAAAATATATTATTTCCGTGGAAAAAAGGAATCAAGTACGATTGCAGACGCATTTATGGACCGAAATTTATTTAAAAAATTGGGGGGTAGGAGGACGGGCTAAGGAAACGAAAAAACGAAAAATAAATTGTGCAAGTGACTCTTGTTACTTTTATTCGATGCGGCCATCGAAGTATAGATGGAGTCTGGCATTGGTCTGCCTATTTTGGGTAATTGTTCTGTGGACACGAGTGGCGAGTTGACTGAATGTAGACCATTTACCTATTCTTTCCTGTGCCAGGGTGGGGCAAGCCATCTGCCCCCACCCTGGCACGCCTATGGCTGCAGCCAATTTTCCTAATAAAAATAATTGTATACTTTCTACGCGAGGTCAACATCAAGGTTGCACTTTTGCAGCAATGTTCGCAACCAAAGACTACAATAATATACCTCGCAATCGTTGAAGCAGTGACAGTAACTTTCTCATTTCAGGCGTGGGTCCTGTACCGTGGATCCTGGTGGCGGAGATGTTTCCTGTGAAAACCAAGTGTTTGGCAGGCGGCATCTGCTCCTTCATGTGCTGGCTAGCTGGATTTGTGTGGACGAGGTAAGAAAATTTAAGACCTTGCTCTCTTTTTTTCGTCATTCTTTTCCATCCAAAGTGTTTGTTTTCTGTGCTTTACTGTTAAGATTCATTGTAAAACAAATTTTCATTGTTAGAACATAATTGAAGCGCGGACGGGGTTGTGTCGAGACTTAGTAAAGCCAGGTCTGCTGCGTCCATATTTTTGTTAGAAATAGCCTCTAACATGTTTATCTAACAAAATTGGGGCGTGGCCTGTTTACTATGGTGTAATTGGTCAGTATTCACTGAACATGTTTTATTAGATTTTTGTCGCGGCTGACCCGGAATGAACGGACACGTTTAGTTCATCACTGTTGACATCTCTGATGTCTTTCTAAGGGTCAGTTTCCACCAAACGGAAACACCCTCGCGCATTTTTTTAAAAAATCCGATGCAGACATCAAGTGTTTCCTCGCGCATGCCTAAGCGTACCCGAGCGTCGGATTTTATACTTAAATACAATACTGATACAGTTCTTTATTCAGTGACATAAAAAATTGCGCGAGGTTTTTTCTGTTTGGTGCAAACTGACCCTAAGTATGTCATAATCATAACTCATCACATAAATGTACCTACATAGAAAGAGAGCAGAGAAGGATCTCATTATTTACCCTGACATTTTAACATTCCACTGTCAGGTTCTTCCGCGACGTATCAGCGTCATACGGGATCTACACCGCCTTCTGGATCCTGGCCGTGTGCTGCGGCATCGGGTTTATATTCTCCGTCACACTGCTACCAGAGACTAAGGGCAAGACCTTCGATGAGATACAGGATATGCTTAACAATAGGTAAGGAGTTTATGGGTTAGTTAAGTACTTAACGCAATCATCAGCTGAACTTGCCTCTTCCGAGAAGGGGCGTTTTGCCCGTTGTCACTCCACTGGGCCCAAACGTGGGAGTGGGCGATAGAGTCAAACGTCTCGCATCAGAGACGCTAATGCGCGTCGCCGACTTGAGCTAACAGCTAAAACACTTGCATGTCATGTAGAGATCTGAATCGTTTAAAATTGAACCTTATGTCGATGCCATAGAAGTCATATGATGAGTCATCGTAGAACAAGCCAAGGATTTTACGACACTAGCGAATCGTATGCGTCGTTTGATAACCACAGAGGAGAGATTTATATGACCTACTGATTTTAGGAATACAGATTCTGGTCAAATTATTGTGCCACCGCACAGGGAAACTTAGTGTAAAAACAGATAAAAGCATAACAAGAATTTATTGTTTTACTTATTGGAAATGACAGATTATAATAATATGTACACCCTAAACCATAAACAAATAATTAATAAGCTTTTCTTTTTCAGAACTAACGAAGACAAGCCTGTAGATGTATAGAATCTCAAAAAACGTATTAAAAAAAAAAGAAATGATTTCTTTATAGATTTAAGTGTTCGTTATAAATAATCAGATGTTATTACACAAATAAATTATTACAAAAAAACGTGATACAATACTTTATTCTATAATCTTACACAATAATTTCATTATTATTAGGTATATACGGTACTAAAAATTAAAAGATTTATCTCTGGAACTGTAGCGGGCAGATTCTAAGTCCAATCACATCTTTGCCTATTTCTGCAACACCACAAACTGGGCAAAGTTTGCCTTTATGTTCGGGCAAGAAGCTAGCACCGCACAGGGCACATTTTTCTTCAGGCTTTCCTCTGTATATAGGCTTATAACTTATTCCACAGATGTTGAAAGGATTGTGTTCGTCGTACAATAGTTGATGCTCGTCTGTGAGCGACTTTTCGCACGCTTGAAGGATCTTTCTCGCTTGCTGTGCGACCTCGGGCCTAGGGCCGAGTTCTAGGAGTCTTCTGGCGAAGGACGCGGCCGTTCTGTAGTTCTTGAGCTTGAAGAACATGTTGAGAGCTGTTCTGAGGGTCAGGATCTGGTGGACAGGCTGCAACTTGCAGTGTGTGAAGTAGGCGGCCATTTCGCATGTGCGTTTCTGCTCATCTAATGTGTTTTTCGGCATACCTGTGGAAATTATAATGATATAAATATTGGTGCAGTACAGAATTTTTTCAGACCAGATGACATCTCGTAAAAGATAATACGTCTTTCAAATGTCTATCTGATACCTACTGTATAATTGGCGTATTGTAATTTTTCAAAATTTGCACGTCTTGCGGGCAGATAAGATGAGATGAGACCTTAATAAACTTTAAGGGAAACAGGTATTTGCGTTATGATGCTGTATTAAATTATGAACGTAGTCAAAACCGTGTTTGTCTTAGATCCAAAACGCAAACACTGTAAAATCTAATGCTTTTACAGCGTTTACTTTATATAATCGTATTTTGGTATTTACCAATTACATAAAGAATTGGATTGAAAATGACTGCGTTTTTATTGTCGTTATTTGCATGTCGCTCACGCACATACCTGTGATCTGTGAGCGAAAGGCAAATATTGAATGCGCCATTTTCAATCCCATTCTTGAAGTAATCTTGTAGTTGATATTCATCCATCTCGTAAGAAACGGAATAATATTACATAAACCGACCTATACTTGGGCCGTGTTATGCAATATTTTTTCTTTTTTTTTTGCGTTGGAAAATCCTCATGTATGTCCCTCGCCCGGGTAAGGCAAGGGGGTCTGCCAGACTCTTACCGGCTAAAACCCCACGGTGTCCCTCCTTCTGACCTAAGGCCGGGGTCACGGGATTCGCTGTTGCATGCACCGCGACCCCGACAGGTCTCGGTCCACCAGCTTCTTCTGGTGGACCTCTCCTGTGGGGGGGCAGTTGTTCCCCTGCCCCACATCCTTCTGAGAGGCGCGCGCGGAACACGGCGCGCCATCCTCCCGGGCCTGTTACTGACGGGTTCCGCAACCTGCCACCCGCAGGCCACTCACTAGGGTGGCCGGAGATCGTCACGCGCCCTCCGGCGCCCGGTGCGTCTAGCGCGAGAAGGGAGAGAGGTAGCGGCCTCCCTCTCCCTCTCCGCTACCTCCTTGGCCGCCATCACCCCCTCGCAAAAGGAGGCGATGGCTTCCCACACACCCTCGCTCCCGACCGTGGACGGAACCACGGCCGGAAGCGAGAGGTCACCGCCGAATGTTATGCAGTAATGTGTCAACCTACAAAAATATGATTTTTTTTTAACGTCATCTAATTCTTGTTGGTAAGTCTACTCAAAACTTGGACAAAATCCCAGAACTAAAGTAAATTTAATAGAGCTCAGTTTACAAAAAAAAATCTTAATCCAGTTTGCATCTTTCAAGCGTTGAGTAAACCTACAACAATAACTAGATGGCGTTAACACAGAAGTCATATTTTTGTAGGTTGACACATTATTGCATAACACAACTCACTTATCAATAGGTCAAATAATTAAAGGTAATTATATCCCTCACCTTTCCTCGCCGTCTCCATCTGCAATCCCAACAGGTACTCCCTCGCAATATTAAGCAGTTGTTGCGCCTCTGTTAGCTCTGGCTTGGTGTCCACATGTAGTAGTGGCACGACCTGGGTGATCCGCTGCAGACGCTCTACCGCCTCCGTGAACTTGCCGGCCGTGGTTAGCTGGTAGCACTGCTGGAGTTGGGTTACTAGGTCGTTCAGTTTTGTGGCTGGAAGGAAGAATATGTAAATTACCATCGTGGACATGCCTAGTACATATTAAGTGGTGATGGCGATGGCGGTGGTAAGTTTTTTTCGGTATTTTGTTAGCAATCTATCGAAAATGGCCTATAAAAACTTAAGAACCTATGAACTTGATCATTATACTAGGTTTTTGATAACCGTATCGTAAAAAAGGGCTGGTAACCTATTTACGGAGCGTTACCTGGGCTGTATTAATAGCCGGCTCTCACTTGAGAGCTCTCCTGAATGTCGTCTCAATATGACTTGAAAGGAAGATTAAAAAGAAAAGTTGTTTAATGTATGAACTTCTATTCTACGGAAGCGTCTATTACGAGCTAATTCCTAGGTCGCCATGTTAAAAGTGTTTTTAATACTCTACAACTTGGCATAAACATGAAGAATTCGAAGGTCATTAGTTCTAGTTACATTGATATATAATAAACATCAGTATCAATGTACCTTTATCGTTCCTATATTAATCACATTTATTGTTCCAAAAGACACAAAAACTTGAAACAACACAGTACAACCATCCCAATACTCACTAACGACGGGCAGCAGATCGTTCCCGCTGGCCTCCTTCCAGTTGCGGTGCAGCTGCGCGGTTAGCGGCGGCAGGCTCGCCAGCGCGCCGAACGTGAGGCGCGCGCGCCCGTACATGCACGGGAACGTGTCCAGGTACGGCGAGAAGTTCACGATGCCTACTTGTTCGTTCAGTAGCCTGGGGAACACCAAATTAAAGTTAATATCTACTTATTTATACAATCGGTATAAGAATTAATATTAACCCTTTACCAGGCAGGTTTTAAGAAAAAAAAAATAACAAACAGTTTGGCATATTTTTATAAATAATAAAAAAATAGTTTGTAATTTATGTAGTTACCTATTTGTTTTTAATTTATATTACAGAAAATAGCAAAAAAATATTTTGCTAGGTTTAAAAATAAAAATATTACAACGAGGCTTTCGCTACATCTACGAAAAAATTTGATGGGAAATATATTCCCTTTGCCTTATAAAGGGGTAAGGTATGTTCTGGCTAGCCTGTTCCCAACTATATTAGGATCAGTTTCCAGTCTAACCAGATACGGCTGAATATCAGTATATTACACGGAGCGACTGCCATCAGACCTCCGCTACCCAGTTACGGGGCAATACCGATATCCTTAGGTCAGACCGGCTATCAGACTTTCGGGTTTCTGATTACCCGTAACGACCGTCATAGGAAATCGTATAACACCTGGAACCGATGATTGAATGTGCTCTCCGAGGCACAGAGGAGTCTCGATGTTTAACAAACGAAAGAATTACTATTACGGTATATCAAGACAATTTTTTTCATAATTTATGAATTTATCAGTCTAGTTACCTGAGTGCAACCTCAAACTGTCCGGTAGCCACATGATCGTGCGCAGTCTTCAGTTTCCCGGACAGCGCCACACTAGCGCCGCGGGTTGGCGCCACAAAGTAATCTGTTGTCTCGTCACCGCCGTCGATATCAGCTGTGGGGACAAAAGTACATAATATTAAAATCGTGTTGTCTAAGATCCGTATTAAAAATAGCTCTCGTTTGAGAACTTCCTTTTAAGAGGTGTAGAGGTGTGTCTTCCTTTTAACTTGCACTGATCTTATAGTACAAAAAAATATACAGGGTCTAAACGAAATCAAGTAATTCCTTCAAACCTCGTGATGTATGCTGATATAGATTATTCCTAAACGGGAAACTTATGGATTCAATAAAAAAAAATACAAGAAGTAAACATGACTTGTTCTTAACGTGAGGCATTTTAGCGCCTCGAGTTAAATGACCGCGCGGCGAGCGATAGCCGCGCAAGTTGCTCGGGGCGCTAAAATGCCTCATATTAAGAACACATGTTTACTTCTTGTCATATTATTTTTATTGAATCCAAAAGTACCCCGTGCAGGTTTAATCTATGTCAGCAGTACATCACGAGGTTTGAAGGAAATACATGATTTCGTTTACACCCTGTATAATAAAAGACGGGCCTTAGAATTGGAGCCCTTAATACAGAATAAGAGACTACCCTGTCAACTAAAACACCTTGACTAACTTTTCCCTCTAAAATCCAATAAATAAAACCATAATATAACCAAACCTAACGTACATGGTATTCTAAAGAATGGTTCTTTACAATTTTGTAGTTCAAACCCTTTTGAAATGGCATTTCTCCAGCCGTGCACCGAGATAGGCCCAGTATCACCCATAAACAATAGACTCACCTGACACAGGTGCCAGTTCCTCAGGCAGTTCCAAGTCTTCATCCCCGACATCCCATCCGCCGTCATCACAGGCATCCTCCATCACTTCTTCACCTGCATCGCCGTCGCCCTGAACATTATATGGATATTACTATATTATTTTTATTACTATATTATTACTATACTATATTATTTGAGGTGTATTTTTAGAGATATTTTGTATGTGGAAGATTTTTTAGTAGAAAAAGTATTTTAAGTGCCGATTTGTTTTAAATACATACCCATCCAGCAGAACTTACAGATCATAAGGAGTATTAGTATCTGTTTTTATTCTATAACATAACAACATCACGCCTGTATTCTCCGAAGGGTTGGGCAGAGTTGTATAGCAACACCCTCATTTCGTCCTTATGTTTAAAGTCCCATGTAATAGGGGGCGAGCCTATTTATTGCCATCAACCGAACACGAATTCAACCTCCGGGATTTTACTGAGGAATTCCACACAGAAAACCCAATATCACTTCGCCCGACCTGGGGATCGAACCCAGGACCTCACGATCAGCAGTCGCGCTTGCCACCACTAGACCAACGAGGCAGTTTTTATCTTATCTCATTAAGAATTAATTACATAATTATCTGTGTCCATAATTAACTTTAACCAACAATGGATTCGGTCCACATTTGAGTCACAATACATATATTTATCATATAAAACACATCATCATCTTCCTGCCCTGGTCCCAAGTTACTTGGGGTCGGCGCAATATGTTTTTCTCTTCCACTCTTCCCTGTCAGCCGTCTCATTATCATTTACTCCCTTATCTTTCATATCCTCCCTCACACAATCCATCCATCTCCATCCATCAACATTCATATTCATCACTCTCTTAGTCACATGTGTTTCATCCCTCCTCAGCACATGCCCATACCAAGATAAACGCTTTCCTTTCAACTTTTCTGTCACTGGTGCCACTTTCAAACTTCCTCTAATATACTTATTTCTTAATTTATCCATTCGCGTCACTCCACACATCCATCTCAACATTATATTATCACATTATCATATAAAACACATCACCCACTTTTAATTTATAATTAACATATGGTTTACGATTAGAAACCTTAATTCCATTGGCTATGGTTTAGGTCTCATTGTAACTATAATTTGTTTTATGAACTTTTTGATTTTGACATTCTGAAATCGACTCAATTTACATGCCCTTAAAGTAGATATTTGTGTAATGCGGGTCACTCTCATTCGCACGAATACACGAACCCACAAGTGTAGGACTGACATTCGCAATGACTATGCGAACATTTTCCATACAAAACGGAAAACATTCGTAAAATGTACGCATGTTTGCGCGCATGTGAGTGAGTGTTTGCGCGCATGTGGGGTAAGTAACAATAAAATGGTTTCTATATTAGTAGTGTGTTTAGTATACCTTATCGTCGTCCGGCACGTCGTCGTCGTCTCCCCACGCGCCCGCAGCCTCCAGCGGCTCGTCCCCGACGGGCGCGGCTGCAGCTACTCCGCCCGCTTCAGCCGCCGCACGCGCACCGCCCGCTACCTCGAAGAAACTCCTGCGACACACATTGATACGATCAGTATTTATGCACGTAAAAGACATTTAAATAGACAAGGTGCGGGTTTATAACTCAATGCAGAAGAAGACGGCATTTACCTATGTGTAAAAAAAAATATTATGCAGTTTCTAATATTACAAAAATACGAATGGTGAAAAATTTGCAGGGTAAAAATTTGTTTTATTGCAATTGCCGAACACATGGAATATTCTTAGGATATTTTGACAACTAAAGTGCTTTAGTGTAATTAAGAACAGTGGAATATTACGAAAATTACGAATTACTTCTAAACCAAGTAATATTTTTCGCTCTGGCAACATTACATTACACATACTGGCATTATTACGTTTGCCAGAGCAAAAAATATTGCCTGGTTAAGTAGAAATTCATAATTTTCGGAATATTCCCATGTCCGTAATTATCCTAAAACATTCCTTTTGCCGAAACTGGTAAATGTGGCCTACGGGTTAATAGTGATCACCATCCAAGTTCTTTACAACTTCAGTAACATAAATAACTGCTCTACGACCACAAACTCACCATATTGACAAATAACATTACCTCTTTTCTAGAAGAGGCCTACATTCAATAATTGCTAAAAATAGGCAATTCGCTTTTATTAGCATAATATTCTAATATAAATTGGATGACTATATGGGTAAGAAAGGAGTAAGTACTGAGATGACGGCTGATAGAGAATGGAAGAGGAATGCGTATTGTGCCGACCACACCTAGGGTGGGATAAGAGCAGGAAGATGATAAATATTCTAATATAAATTACTAGCGGCCCGTCCCGGCTTCGCGCGGGTGGACATTTTTCCCATTTTTGCAACATTTTTCATTTATGCTCCGCTCCTATTGGTCGTAGCGTGATGTTATAGCCTATGACCTTCCTCGATAAATGGACTATCCAACACAAAAAAATAATTTCAATACCAACCAGTTCCTGAGATTAGTGCGTCCAAACAAACAAACAAACTATTCAGCTTTATAATATTAATATAGATAATAGTTACGTACTTAGACACGGCAAGGAGGGGCCAGTTAGGTTGAGCATTGTGTACAGGTAGCGGCGGTCGCAACAGTTGTGCATCCGGGTTCGGTTCCGGGATGGACAAGTTAGCTGCTTCTAACATGGCCTTCAGTTGTTCAGCCTCTTCGAGTTGCTTGTGGTTGATAGCAGTCAAATAGGCGAGGGATATCTGGTGGAAAAACAGAAGTACGTTAAAAAAAGAAGAAAAACAACTGTTCAAATTCTTTTTCATCCTAAAAATAGTATAATTTCGGTGATATCACTGATCAAGCTTGCGTTTCTTCATAAGTTAATTGAGGCTCTGGTAAAACCAAACAGTGTAACTACCCACTCCATACAGTGTTTAGATATTCAAGTGTCATTTTCACAGGGGTAAATCATATTTTTATCGTTCTAAGGTTAGCCGACGCTGGATGGCAGCGATGCGACACTCAACTGCATACGAAATCAGAATGAGCTCGCCTAAACAAGCGACTGTGAATGTCCTATCATGTAGATATGGGCAGGGTTTGCATCCCGAACTGCAAGGTTGTAGAGATAAACTACGATAACATTTCCCGCCCCTCCAAATTGCTATTTCAATGTCTTTAGTCACATCTTTACGAAAGAGTGTGTATGTAGTTGTAGTTTTTGTTTGACGGGTGTCTCAACACGCACACATGCGTTGGGAGTATTGGTGGTGCTTTATAAATACTTTCACAAATATAATAATCTATACTAATATTATAAAGAGGAAAGATTTGTATTTTTGTATGTAACGAATAAACTAAAAAAACTACTGGACCGATTTCAAAAATTCTTTTGCCGTTAGAAAGCTACATTATCACTGAGTAACATAGGCTACGGGCGGAGCCGTGAGGACGCAGCTAGTATAAAATATAATAATAATAATGGCGGGACATGTTATCGTAGTTTATCTCTAAAACGGGACACAAGTCCAAACCATTTTCCCTTACACAACACACACGATTGCTCTGCGAAATCGCTCGAGTTGAGCAATTGTGGAGTTAGATATAAACACAATGGCAATAATCTCACCTGTCCGGCATTCTTGAGCAGTCGTATGGTCTCCCGTGTGTCTCCCAGCAGGAGAGCACCCTGGAACTGCGCGGACACGTCCTTGCGGATCTCCGCGATCTTCATCATCTTACGGAGTTTGTCGAGGTTGCCCGTTATTAGGTACAGGAACGACAGCTTGTCGAAGTTCTTTGTGCGTTGATAACACATTTCTACGATCTGGAAAGGGAGAGATGGTTAGAACTTTGAAGGAGGGAATTAATATAACTGTTGTTGTAACATGATATACAGGGTGTAAACGAAATCATGTAATTCCTTCAAACCTCGTGATGTACTGCTGACATAGATTAATCCTGCAAGGTACAGTTTTGAATTCATTACAAAAAAAATACAAGAAATAAACATGTGTTCTTAACTTGAGGCATTTTAACGCCCCGAGCGAATGGGGAAGGCAACGCAAAACGGAAGCAGATGGCAGCACCTCCATACTTAGATATTTCAACCAATCCGAACCATCAGGGTGATATTAACAATAATGTCAAACACATTGCAACCAATAAGATTGCATTGGTGCAATCGAAAGTGTCGCCATTAGTTCCACAGTTGCCTAACCCATTGCGCGGCTATCGCTCGCCGCGCGGTCATTTAACTAACATTTAATCCAAATGTATCCAGCAGTACATCACCAGGTTTGAAGGAATTAAATGATTTCATTTACACCCTGTACTAAACAGGTCCAGGAGACGTTCAGTTTAAGATGTGTTGTCAATAATTAAAGTACCTGATGGTTGCCGGTAGCCAGTGCCGCTTTAGCCAGCTTGTCCCAGGCGGCTGGCTCGTCCAAACTCTTGGCAGCTTCCAGAGCCACGTCGATATTACCGCATTGGAGAGCTAAAGCTAGCCGGGTGCGCGCGTCCTTTACGAAGTGTAGAGCTACTTCTGGGTAACCTGTGATAAGAGGAATAAATCAGCAAAAGATTCAAA
Source organism: Amphipyra berbera (assembly GCA_910594945.2). Lineage (NCBI taxonomy): Eukaryota > Metazoa > Arthropoda > Insecta > Lepidoptera > Noctuidae > Amphipyra > Amphipyra berbera. The sequence continues at coordinate 5,166,322 of OU343144.1, read as the reverse complement.
AGAATGGGCGAGCTTATTGCCAGCAACCGGGCATAAATCGAAACTCCGGGCTGCTACTGAGGAATTCCACACGGAAAAACCCAATAACATTTATTATTTCCTTTATACATTGAATATAAGTATAAATTACATTTTTAAATATAACATCATAACAATCATCACGCCCTGTATTCCCCGAAGGGTTGGGCAGAGGTGTTTAGTAACACCCTCGTTTCACCAGTTATGTTTAAGTCCCATGTAATAGGGGGCGAGCCTATTGCCATTAAACGGGCACAATTCCAGACTCCAGGCTGCTACTGAGAAATTCCTAATGGAAAAACTTAATAACACTTTCCCCGACTTGGGGATCGAACCCAGGACCCCGTGCTCAGCAATCGCGCTTGCAACCACTAGACCAACAAGGCAGTCAGATTTTTAAATATTTCTATAAAAAACATTTAAAAATATAAAAATAGTAGCCCACCGCCATCGGGAACAGGGTCCAAGCTACCGGTGGTCAGGGCCTCAGAGAGAGGAACTTCCTGACAATACGTGCCGTGTCCAGAAGTACTGCGCACTGTATCAGGCCCTAGACCCAGCTGCCCAACGAGAGCCTCATCAGGTGTTGGTCGAAGCTCTTGGTTATTAAACCATTGGCCGTAACGACTATCGGCACAACAACTGCTGAGTCAACCTCCCACATGTCGACAACCTCGTATACCAAGTATTGATATTTAATTTCTTTATCTTTCTCGGCTTTCACAAGATTCTCGTCATGTGGGACAGTGATATCAACAATCATTGTGAGACGCTCTAATCGATCTATCACCACTATGTCAGACTTATTGGCAACAATAGTCCTGTCGATGATGATAGATCGATCCCAGTACAATGTGATATGACCATTCTCGAGAACTGGGTCGGGCACATACTTGTAGTATGGTACTACTGCGCCCACAAGGTCGTATTTCAGAGCAAGTCGCCCAACAAGAGCCTCGTCAGATGTTGGTAGAGGCTCTTGGCTATTAAGCCATTGGCCGTAACGACGTAACGTTATTATTTATAATGTCGTAATATTACCTTTCTCTTGCAGATACGCGATGATGCTCTGTCCCACAAGTTTAGCTGTGCGGACCATGTGCAACACTTGGTCGTACTGACGAGTCACCAGCGCCAACTTGAATCTGAAAGCAAGCATTACCATTAAATGATTTACCTCTTACGATCTCATAGTTGTTATTTTATCACAGTCCAAAGCCGAACATAGGTCTGTCCCTATTATATCTTACGAAAGGATGGGAGTTTTTAGGGATGCTGTCTCAATAAATTTTAACGTGCAATAAGTACTAAGTTATTAGTCTTCTGCCTAGCCTTTTCACAACTATTTTGGGGTCAGCTTCCAGTCTAACCAGATACGGCTGAATACCAGTACTGTACACGGAGCGACTGCCATCAGATCTCCGCAACCCAGTTACTAGACAATGCCCATATCCTAAGGTTAGACCGGTTGTCAGACTTTCGGGCTTCTAACTTCCCGTAACGACTGTCATCCCCCGAGACACGGTGGGGTCTCGATGTGTAACGAACGATCAGTCACCCACGGACTGACCGCGACAAGCGTACCTTAACCTCGTATGACCCGCACGGTTGTTATTTAGCCACGAGCCCCTCCTACTAATTTTAGTCTACATACTTATGTTTTTTTGATGTGAAACATCTAATGCGGCGGTATGTGTGTGAGAGCGGCTGTTGCGTGGCGACGCTCGCGATGGCAGACACACGACCGCAGACCTTCGTAACTCGTCAGCTCTGTTGGGTTTGATTCCCCCAGATCTTTTTATTTTACAAAATGAGTTGCGATTTTTGACATCTGCCAAGCGTCCCGTGATGGCTTAATTTTTTTTTTCTTTGTCTGAGATATTCTCATGAACTAAACAACAAGATATACATTACCTATATTCAGTAGGGTCGATGTTCAGCACCTTAGGTCTGCACTCGCGGTCCAAACACACGACTCTGGCGCCACTCTCGCTGGCCAGCACTTTCACGGCATACACCGGCACGTCTAGTGTACGGATTATGCCGTAATCCCTAACGGAAAAAAGGATAAAACATTTAGACAACAATAAATAAATATTACTGTAAAACAGCGTACAGTACGACACAACTACGATGTCGCATCGGCAAACTTCGTAAAACCGATCACTTCCGAGCTGAGTGCGACTTCTAGACCTCGAATGTTTATTAGTACTGCAGTAAGAAATGATCTTTACGCTGACGCAATAAGTTTGAATGCCATTCATTCTGCCATTGATTGTTCGATCAAGTTTGCCAATGCGACTTCTAAGAAGTTGTGTCGCACTATAAGTATAGTCGATTTTAAAAAAGGTTATAACAGTGCTATTTGGAAAAAAAATAGATTCAAGCGGGCCAGTTAACAATATATTTTCTTTTCGAAATTAGTTTTCTGTTCGTCCTAAAGAATTTCATGCAGGTTCAATCTGTCACCAGTAGACCACGAGGATTGAAGGAATTACACTCATTATTACCCTGCTATATTATTATGTTTGCTAGATGCTTTTTTCCCTTTTATCGTTTCTTTGTGTTCAGAGTGTTTGTATGGTTTCATGACTTATGTCTAATAAATGATATCAATATTTCTCACCCATCCTTGCAGCAGTACTTGATGTGGTTGGCCGTGGTGTATATGAAGACAGGCTGCGGCGTGGAGTCGTCAAAGGCTCCCGACTTGACCCTCGCGCCTTCTGTCACCGTGCACAGCTGTTCCAACTTCTTAGTGCATAGAGTCACGCTGTGTTTTCCCAGTAAAGCGACGAGAGACATGTCGGCATTCCAGATTGCGTAGCGGCATTTTGCAATTTTTACCTAATGAATAGGAAAAATATATGTTATGGCTTGCGTACATCTTTACATAGTATAAAACAAAGTCGGTCCCGCTGTCTGTCTGTCCCTATGTATGCTTAGATCTTTAAAACTACGCAACGGATTTTGATGCGGTTTTTTTAATAGATAGAGAGATTTAAGAGGAAGGTTTATATGCCCTACATTAGTATCTCCATTGCACCCGTGCGAAGCCGGGGCGGGTCGCTAGTAATGTATACATTACATTAACAATATATAATTTTTATCACAGACAACATGATATTATTGTCCTACGTATTCTCTTCGCCTGACAGATAACGCACGTGATTGGCCAAAACTACCTTAGAGGCATAGATGAACAAACAGGCTTCGACGCGGTTGTCAACATTTTTTTTAATTACTGAAATAATATTGTGGAGGAAGGCGGTATGGTGTTCCTCCTACGAAAAGGGAGGATCCTCCAACCAGGCGGGTCTTATACCTGGCGGGCTACTGCCCAACTGTTGGTGTTGGGAAGTTTTAAAATACTATCTGCGTATCAAATCTTGATATCGCGATGTAGGATTATGTAACGTCATATTTGACAGTTGTCATTATTGTCGGTGTAGTCTGCTACACAATCGTCGCGATGCGTAGTTCGTATGTGGCGTGCTAGATGCCGCCACAATAATAAAAATCACGACGGCGCGGCGATGTAGCGTTTGGCTAGTGCGGTAAGAAAGCTCCATAGCCACGCATCCGCCAAAGAGCTGATATTTGGATGATTGTGGTAAACTTACGGAAGCAATGGTCCTCTTCTGCTGCACATCCAACAGTTGTACCGCGTCAGGTTCTCGCAGCAGTAACATGCCAGTGCCCGCGTACATTATCTCTTCGCAAGTCGGTGTGGATATTTTTTTGGATACTTCGTTCTTTAGGTTCTTTATCACTAGCTGTGAAAAGAAGGAATTATGAGAATTTTATTATATTTTTGGAGTAGTAAACACATAGTCGGCTTACATAATATTATTAATTACTTAAATTGATGGATTTCTTGATTTCTGAAAGGTTGTTTTCCTCACTATTTTTATAAAAAGACATTTTCAATTAGGACTTTATTGTGTATAAAGTTAATACAGTGGAATCCGTTTATTACGACTTCGCTTATAAAGACCAGTCGCTTATAGCGATTTAGGAACACCCTTTAGTTAGGTTTTTTTATATGGTATTTACCGACTCTTATAGCGACGTCTGTTTAGTACGACCAATATCGCCGTCCCTTTGATGTCGTTATAAGGGACTCCACTGTAACTTTTCTGTATGTAGGTAGTTATTAAGTTCAAAGGTTGTCGAACAAAAACTATGTAACTTTGTATAACGTAGAAAAAAAATGCTTGCATATGATATTTGATTACTCGTACTCGCAGATACTAATAGTCCTTATATTTTGATGATACACAATAACACAGTCAATAAGCGAGTGCGCACCTGGTTGTTCTTCTCTAGCGCGGCGAACCTGTTCCTGGCGACCCACACGGCGCTGGTGGCCTGCCCGCGCGCGGCGCCGCGTACAGCTCGTACGTAACCCCTTACCTGGTTGTTCTTCTCTAGCGCGGCGAACCTGTTCCTGGCGACCCACACGGCGCTGGTGGCCTGCCCGCGCGCGGCGCCGCGTACAGCTCGTACGTAACCCCTTACCTGGTTGTTCTTCTCTAGCGCGGCGAACCTGTTCCTGGCGACCCACACGGCGCTGGTGGCCTGCCCGCGCGCGGCGCCGCGTACAGCTCGTACGTAACCCCTTACCTGGTTGTTCTTCTCTAGCGCGGCGAACCTGTTCCTGGCGACCCACACGGCGCTGGTGGCCTGCCCGCGCGCGGCGCCGCGTACAGCTCGTACGTAACCCCTTACCTGGTTGTTCTTCTCTAGCGCGGCGAACCTGTTCCTGGCGACCCACACGGCGCTGGTGGCCTGCCCGCGCGCGGCGCCGCGTACAGCTCGTACGTAACCCCTTACCTGGTTGTTCTTCTCTAGCGCGGCGAACCTGTTCCTGGCGACCCACACGGCGCTGGTGGCCTGCCCGCGCGCGGCGCCGCGTACAGCTCGTACGTAACCCCTTACCTGGTTGTTCTTCTCTAGCGCGGCGAACCTGTTCCTGGCGACCCACACGGCGCTGGTGGCCTGCCCGCGCGCGGCGCCGCGTACAGCTCGTACGTAACCCCTTACCTGGTTGTTCTTCTCTAGCGCGGCGAACCTGTTCCTGGCGACCCACACGGCGCTGGTGGCCTGCCCGCGCGCGGCGCCGCGTACAGCTCGTACGTAACCCCTTACCTGGTTGTTCTTCTCTAGCGCGGCGAACCTGTTCCTGGCGACCCACACGGCGCTGGTGGCCTGCCCGCGCGCGGCGCCGCGTACAGCTCGTACGTAACCCCTTACCTGGTTGTTCTTCTCTAGCGCGGCGAACCTGTTCCTGGCGACCCACACGGCGCTGGTGGCCTGCCCGCGCGCGGCGCCGCGTACAGCTCGTACGTAACCCCTTACCTGGTTGTTCTTCTCTAGCGCGGCGAACCTGTTCCTGGCGACCCACACGGCGCTGGTGGCCTGCCCGCGCGCGGCGCCGCGTACAGCTCGTACGTAACCCCTTACCTGGTTGTTCTTCTCTAGCGCGGCGAACCTGTTCCTGGCGACCCACACGGCGCTGGTGGCCTGCCCGCGCGCGGCGCCGCGTACAGCTCGTACGTAACCCCTTACCTGGTTGTTCTTCTCTAGCGCGGCGAACCTGTTCCTGGCGACCCACACGGCGCTGGTGGCCTGCCCGCGCGCGGCGCCGCGTACAGCTCGTACGTAACCCCTTACCTGGTTGTTCTTCTCTAGCGCGGCGAACCTGTTCCTGGCGACCCACACGGCGCTGGTGGCCTGCCCGCGCGCGGCGCCGCGTACAGCTCGTACGTAACCCCTTACCTGGTTGTTCTTCTCTAGCGCGGCGAACCTGTTCCTGGCGACCCACACGGCGCTGGTGGCCTGCCCGCGCGCGGCGCCGCGTACAGCTCGTACGTAACCCCTTACCTGGTTGTTCTTCTCTAGCGCGGCGAACCTGTTCCTGGCGACCCACACGGCGCTGGTGGCCTGCCCGCGCGCGGCGCCGCGTACAGCTCGTACGTAACCCCTTACCTGGTTGTTCTTCTCTAGCGCGGCGAACCTGTTCCTGGCGACCCACACGGCGCTGGTGGCCTGCCCGCGCGCGGCGCCGCGTACAGCTCGTACGTAACCCCTTACCTGGTTGTTCTTCTCTAGCGCGGCGAACCTGTTCCTGGCGACCCACACGGCGCTGGTGGCCTGCCCGCGCGCGGCGCCGCGTACAGCTCGTACGTAACCCCTTACCTGGTTGTTCTTCTCTAGCGCGGCGAACCTGTTCCTGGCGACCCACACGGCGCTGGTGGCCTGCCCGCGCGCGGCGCCGCGTACAGCTCGTACGTAACCCCTTACCTGGTTGTTCTTCTCTAGCGCGGCGAACCTGTTCCTGGCGACCCACACGGCGCTGGTGGCCTGCCCGCGCGCGGCGCCGCGTACAGCTCGTACGTAACCCCTTACCTGGTTGTTCTTCTCTAGCGCGGCGAACCTGTTCCTGGCGACCCACACGGCGCTGGTGGCCTGCCCGCGCGCGGCGCCGCGTACAGCTCGTACGTAACCCCTTACCTGGTTGTTCTTCTCTAGCGCGGCGAACCTGTTCCTGGCGACCCACACGGCGCTGGTGGCCTGCCCGCGCGCGGCGCCGCGTACAGCTCGTACGTAACCCCTTACCTGGTTGTTCTTCTCTAGCGCGGCGAACCTGTTCCTGGCGACCCACACGGCGCTGGTGGCCTGCCCGCGCGCGGCGCCGCGTACAGCTCGTACGTAACCCCTTACCTGGTTGTTCTTCTCTAGCGCGGCGAACCTGTTCCTGGCGACCCACACGGCGCTGGTGGCCTGCCCGCGCGCGGCGCCGCGTACAGCTCGTACGTAACCCCTTACCTGGTTGTTCTTCTCTAGCGCGGCGAACCTGTTCCTGGCGACCCACACGGCGCTGGTGGCCTGCCCGCGCGCGGCGCCGCGTACAGCTCGTACGTAACCCCTTACCTGGTTGTTCTTCTCTAGCGCGGCGAACCTGTTCCTGGCGACCCACACGGCGCTGGTGGCCTGCCCGCGCGCGGCGCCGCGTACAGCTCGTACGTAACCCCTTACCTGGTTGTTCTTCTCTAGCGCGGCGAACCTGTTCCTGGCGACCCACACGGCGCTGGTGGCCTGCCCGCGCGCGGCGCCGCGTACAGCTCGTACGTAACCCCTTACCTGGTTGTTCTTCTCTAGCGCGGCGAACCTGTTCCTGGCGACCCACACGGCGCTGGTGGCCTGCCCGCGCGCGGCGCCGCGTACAGCTCGTACGTAACCCCTTACCTGGTTGTTCTTCTCTAGCGCGGCGAACCTGTTCCTGGCGACCCACACGGCGCTGGTGGCCTGCCCGCGCGCGGCGCCGCGTACAGCTCGTACGTAACCCCTTACCTGGTTGTTCTTCTCTAGCGCGGCGAACCTGTTCCTGGCGACCCACACGGCGCTGGTGGCCTGCCCGCGCGCGGCGCCGCGTACAGCTCGTACGTAACCCCTTACCTGGTTGTTCTTCTCTAGCGCGGCGAACCTGTTCCTGGCGACCCACACGGCGCTGGTGGCCTGCCCGCGCGCGGCGCCGCGTACAGCTCGTACGTAACCCCTTACCTGGTTGTTCTTCTCTAGCGCGGCGAACCTGTTCCTGGCGACCCACACGGCGCTGGTGGCCTGCCCGCGCGCGGCGCCGCGTACAGCTCGTACGTAACCCCTTACCTGGTTGTTCTTCTCTAGCGCGGCGAACCTGTTCCTGGCGACCCACACGGCGCTGGTGGCCTGCCCGCGCGCGGCGCCGCGTACAGCTCGTACGTAACCCCTTACCTGGTTGTTCTTCTCTAGCGCGGCGAACCTGTTCCTGGCGACCCACACGGCGCTGGTGGCCTGCCCGCGCGCGGCGCCGCGTACAGCTCGTACGTAACCCCTTACCTGGTTGTTCTTCTCTAGCGCGGCGAACCTGTTCCTGGCGACCCACACGGCGCTGGTGGCCTGCCCGCGCGCGGCGCCGCGTACAGCTCGTACGTAACCCCTTACCTGGTTGTTCTTCTCTAGCGCGGCGAACCTGTTCCTGGCGACCCACACGGCGCTGGTGGCCTGCCCGCGCGCGGGGTCTGCGGGCGCGGCGGGCGCGTCGGGCGCCGGCCCGTCGCGCGGCGCCGCGTACAGCTCGTACGAGCTGTTGTCGCCCACGCGCCAGTTCACCAGCACGCACCACTCCGCGTGGTTCAGCGACATGCTGCGGTAACCAACATTACAACATATTTTATTGATGTCGTAGGATAATCGGAAAAATCAAATCATTACGATAATCCTAGGACGATTGCAAAGGACCGGATATTTGAAATCTAAGGTCCGTATTACAGAACATTCCTCAAGTCCAGTTTGATCTTTAGTCAGTTGCTCACTGTTTAAGTATAGAATCAGTACTTGAGGAACGGTCTTATTCCAGAACGGCAATCAATCTATACTCAGATGAAACGTGACTCAAATCGAGCCAATCGATTGGTTGATTACAAATCAAATCACTGCTTGGGGTCGAATCTACGAACTGAGTAACGATCTAGAATAAAGCCAAACTCAGCTGAACTATGATCAATGAATCTATACTTGAGGAACGTTCTAAAATTAAAAGTCGACTCTAAACTAGTTTTAAACAGAGATTAATGCTTGAGTTTCGTCCTGTAATACGAACCTAAGACAGATTTTCGTAATCATCCGAGCAATAGACACAAAAAAATCCAAACATGTACAAACATGTTAAACGGTTCAGTAACTTTGTAGCGGAAGATGTTTTTTTCTCTCAATATCTAAAGTATGACCAAACTTATCAATAGTACTACTGAAATGGAGTCACTGCACCGCGAGATGAAAACGAAAAAAATATGCATCATAACTTTTTTTTACTTATTTTTTATTCATATCTTGGTCGCGTTTGGCCCTAGTCTCACCTAATAGTAAGCGCAGATAGAGTCAAAGATGAAGAACACGATTCCAAGAAACAGAGATATAGAAGGATTCCCCTATACCTCTCTGGCTCTCACATACACACGACAAAACATAGTAAACTGCTTGGCGCCGGACTTTAATGTGAGGGTGGTAGCTAGCCAGGCGGACCGTATAGACCACCAAACGTGCTGGGTTTTGTTGAATCTTACAACACGCGTGTGTTCCCAGCGTGCGGTGAGAAAGTTTTATATTCTAAACCGTCCCCACAAGGGAAAAAATAATGAAATCTCTCTAACTAGCATCCACTTAAAAATAATAATTTTATCTGCAACCAAACTACGCTATGATATCAAACTGTTTTAAAGTTATATACCTAGTCTGGCCATAAATACTGTTACAATTAAAAATAAGAAAGATATTACATTTGAATTTGGAATCTGTCATTTTTATACGATTGTTCATGGAGTTTTCTAATTTTGGCGCCAATACATTGTACAATATTTTGCGATATTAAAATGGAGTGGGGTGATAAAGAGAACCGAATCGCTGTGATTGCATTACACAAAGTTGGTATGGAGCCAAATGCAATTTTTAAAACTCTCCATACGCTTGGTATTAGTCAAATGTTTGTGTACCGGGCTATTAATAGGTACAATGAGACCTCCTCTGTTTGTGACAGAAAATGACATGGCCGTCCACGTAGTGTTCGTACGAAAAAGGTGGTCAAAGCAGTAAGGGAAAGAATTCGAAGAAATCCTGTCCGAAAGCAAAAGATTTTATCTCGGGAGATGAAGATAGCACCCAGAACCATGTCGCGTATTTTAAAAGATGACTTAGGATTTGCAGCCTATAAGAGACGCATTGGTTATTTTTTAACTGATAATTTAAAAAAGAATAGGGTGGTAAAATCGAAACAACTACTGAAGCGGAACGCAAAGTGAGGTCACAGAAAATTTCTGTTTACGGATGAGAAAATCTCTACAATTGACCAACATTTTAACAAACAAAATGACCGTATTTATGCTCAAAGCTCTAAGGAAGCTTCCCAATTAGTCGACAGAGTGCAACGTGGGACAACATCCGACTTCAGTGATGGTTTGGTGGGGTGTTAGCTATGAAGGAGTGACTGAGCCATATTTTTGTGAAAAAGGTATCAAAACATCGGCACAAGTGTATCAAGATACCATTCTTGAGAAGGTAGTTAAGCCCCTTAACAACACCATGTTCAATAACCAAGTATGGTCCTTCCAACAAGACTCGGCGCCGGGTCATAATGCTCGGTCCACGCAGTCTTGGTTGGAAGTGAACGTTTCGGACTTCATCAGAGCTGAAGACTGGCCGTCGTCTAGTCCCGATCTTAATCCGCTGGATTATGATTTATGGTCAGTTTTAGAGAGTACGGCTTGCTCTAAACGCCATGATAATTTGGAGTCCCTAAAACAATCCATACGATTGGCAGTGAAGAATTTTCCCATGGAAAGAGTGCGTGATTCTATTGATAACTGGCCTCAATGTTTAAAGGACTGTATTGCAGCCAATGGAGACCACTTCGAATAAGCTTTTTATATTTTAAATTGTTTTATATTTATGTATTAAACTAACACACTGTAAAAGTAATAAATATTATATGCAATAAAAAAAAAATCTTTGGGACAATATTTATGGCAAGACTAGGTATTTCAATAGATTTTAAAATCGAACATTGATTTATTGATATTCAATGTCAGTTCGACGTAATATTATAATATCAAATATTCCATAATATTACCTGTAAGGCTGATTTCTTCCACCACCCTTGATCTGCATAACCGGCGCGTCACGATTGGTCGCCATATCCAACTTGCGCAGTTGTCTGCAACATTAAAACAGTTTAATAAACGATATCGCAGAATTTCTCCGAAAGAAAATTATCCTATACCATTTTCATTAAACCATAAGGCTGGACATCCACCAGAGCTGTGCGAGGAAAATGTGCGGTGCGAAAATGTGTAGCGAGGATGTGAAACGGTGTGACCCTTTCCACCAGAGCTGTGCGAGGAATGGGTAATGTGTTAATGTGTACTAATAAGCGGTGCGAGGATAGGTAGTACTCTTTTTGAATATGAGGGTGGTGTGTGTAACACATTCCTCGCAACTCTCGCATTTCTCGCTTGTTTTGTATGATCAAAAACCTCGCTCCGTTAAGCCCATATCCACCAGACCTGCGCAGAGCGAAGCTAGGTAAATGAAGTGATTCTATTGGTGCTTACAAAACACATTCCTCGCCACGCAGCTTAGTACAGATCTGGTAGATGTTCAGCCTAAGACTAATGGGCAAATACTAAAACCAGTTGCCGGTAAATCTCGTGCTGTCACTGTCACTTTAAACCGAAGTGACAGGAACAGCACGAAATTAAACGCAATTTGAAATTGAGTAGCATTGCTTAATTTGGCCATTAATTAAACAGATATTGGTGTCGATTCTGTTGCGCACTTTGACAGGACTAAACTAAGGGTGTTTGTCTCTTTCTGTTTCAATAGAAAAAGAAAGTGACAGTTGCGCTTAGTCTAGTTTAGTACTGTCAAAATGTGCTACAGAATCGTCACCATTACTTTGTTTTATTCAATTTGAAGCCCAGACTAAGTTCTGCCCTTGGATAGAACTAATTAGTTTAAACTCCGAATTAAATAAAAGTGATACTTACAACATTTAGTTTTTATTTTTATGCCTCAATCAAGATGAAATTAAAAGGTTATTTGATTTTTTTTAAAATAGGTAACTTACCTATCCTTAATATAGAAGAGTATGTTATTATGCACAGCGTAGGCAGGTCTCTCTCGCTGTAGTTTGAACAGTATCATGCCGGCGTCGTGGCCAGCCGCGAAGAGGTTCAACGTTGGATGGGACGCTAACACCCAGTATCTGAAACAAAACAGCATTGAAAAGTGTCTTATTGTGTGGGAGTTACGCCAAATATAACTAAGAAGTTTGGAATGGAAGACTCATGGCCAAATACTCAAACGCTACTTAATTTTAAATTGCCGTTAATTTAGTGCTGTCAGTGGTGTCGATTCTGTTGCACATTTTGACAGTACTAAACTAGATTAAACACAACTGTCACTTTCTTTTTCTATTGAAACAGAAAGAGACAAAATCCTTAGTTTAGTTTAGTCCTGCCAAAGTGCGCCACAGAATCGACACCAGTATCTCTTCGCCTTAAAGTGACAGTGATAGCACGAGACTTAGACCCCGCGCCACGAAAGAATTCTCTTGGGCGCTATGTTGGCACCACTGATTTCTCATTGTAAAAGCGCCAGAAACAATGACAAATCAGTGGTGCCAACATAGCGCCGAAGAGTCTTCTCATGGCGCGTACTCTAACAGCATCTTAAAATTGAGTATTGTTTGAGTATTTAGCTATTAATTACACTGTTTTTTTATTTAGTGAGTCAAACTTATAGCTTATAGATTACAAATATGTGAACAATTGATTGTGCCCGAATAATGGCAATAGGCTCGCCACCTGGGACATAATACAAGAGGTGAAAAGTAGGTGTGGACTCCAGTAATAGGAGAACACCTCTGCTTACAGTATGTATGATGACTGCAAAGCCAAACCAGTCCTTCCGCATCAATGACACGGCTGCCCGTCACCTGGCGATATTTGGGGTAACCTATATAGCGGCTTATTCCGCCATCCGAGGCTCGGCAGAACCTCGTTGGCGTAGCTTGGTGCACCGCATGCAGCAAAAGTAGATATTTCGGGAAGGAATGCTCTAAGACCCTAACATTATTGAGCTCAACCATATTGTTGATAATCTTTCGTCTGACCAGTCCTTACCTCTCATGTTCCCTCCTGAACGAGTGCAAACAAGTCCTCTTAGTCATATCCCACACTCGGATGAACTTGTCCTCGCTGTTGGACAGGATGAGTTCGTGCCTCGCGTGGAAGAGCACGCAGGAGACGTTGTTGTAGTGACCGCGACATGTGTCGACCTCCCAAGCCTGGAAAATTGTGGTAGTAAGCAAAAGAATACGTGGTCAAGGGAATATGTTTCGTGGGGATGGAGAAGGGATTATGTGAGGAGTGAGATTGGAGTGAGAAGTTCTGGAAATTATATTTCGGTTTTGGAATTCTAGAACAATTTTGAGTTGTATTCAGATTTTGGGCTCTTTGGGAAGTGAGTACTCTGAAAATTTGGAATGCAAGATAATGAGTGTAGAGTGGTAGATAATGAAGTTTTAAGTTGTTCACAAGATCAGTTATAATTTTCATAGAAAATGAAACACACGAAACATACATTAATTTATTGATATTATTAAGATTTAGCTTACCTGGGATCACCTAAATAATAAATGATTTAAGAATTTTATAAAGACATAAATAATTAAACCCTGTACTGTATGTGGGAATTATCCTGTTAAAAAGAAAATCATGCAAAATGACCTGTATGAAATAAAACACTAAAAGGGAGCAAAGGAAAATATTATTAGACCAAACCAAACGCCATAGAACTTAGACGAATGCCTTAGCTGGAATAAGCTAAAGCTGGAAAGGTGACAAAACATAAATTAGAGATTACTTCTCTACCACCTACTAAATTATGATTAGTTAATAATTCATGAAGAAATTGGCATACAAAAGTTTAGAGGCGACAATTAAGCTTATATACAGATGATGCACCAAAATGGCCAAGACCAAAGAGTAATTCGAAATAGATCTGTTCCTTATTTAAAAGAACAAAAAACACAACCCAAATTGAAATAACATAACGGAGGCAAAGTGTAAACCTCGTTTATGCTTGGAAGAATTATTACGGTAGTGAAAAAAAAATTAGTAGTCTTTTTTTAATTGTTTATGGGTCTTGTATATTTTTTTTTGCTATCAATTAGCTCAATAGTGATGTTCTATGCTTTCAAATTAAACTGAGTTGAATTTAAAGTGTGTATTATCGAAGTTTTCTTATGAAGACAACATAAAACGTTATTAACCAGAAAATGAGATTGACAAGTTTTTCATGCGTTACCAAGTAGGATTTTATGAAGTGAATGTTTACTCGCTGATATGATGTGGGTAAAAAGAAACCATCCACCAACTTCAACCATCCAACCACAGATCCACTGAGATAAGTTGCATCCCACTAGCAGGTACCTTAGCGTCATTCATCCTCCACAGTTTGACCTGCCGGTCATCAGCAGCAGACACGATGAGAGGCAGGTTAGGGTGGAACGCTGCCCAGTTGACTCCTCGGTCGTGACCCTCCAACACATGTTTCACGACAGCATCCGCCTGCAAGATCAGTTGCTTTCAGCAACATTGGTGATGTGTTATAACATCGATATATTATATACATACATATTTATAATTGGTATGTTTTTGTAAAAAAATTAAGTGTTTGTTTTCTACCTACCCCGATGTATGGCGTGAGTTATGTGTGTTCTGGCATGGATATACTGGCTGTAAAATACCCTTAACGAAGCCGAAGTCTACGCATACTGTACATCAAACTAAGTAACATACAGCAAAAATAATTGCTGGGAAACGACTTTTATTTTTTTGGTATTAAAAAACAGCTTTAAATTGTAGAGCGAATTGTAAGCGCGCGCGCAGCAGACTGTGCCGACATTTCGGAAATGTTGATAATTTTTGTATAGAAGAATGTTTAGTAATAACATTTAAACTTAGTTTTCGTGAAAAACGTTCATAAATATGGTGACTTTGACCTTCAATATCTCCATAACCAGTTGGTTAATCCAGGTATGGCCCAATACCAAAAAATCTTCGTAATGATAGGAAGAATACGTGGCTCTCGGTTTCGTTACGGGTATCTTTACACCCGATATATTATAATTAATCATACTTGCATGCCAAAATGTGTGTATTGTAAATGAGTATAAAAGCAATTGAATAATAATTAATCTACATTTATTTATAACAGTTTGCTCATGTCTTATTTGTTTATAAGATATGAATTGTAGATAAATTACTATTCTACAACAACATTTATAAAGTTTTTAAATAGATATCAGTGGCGTGCATTGGTTTTCGGACTAGGTAGGCAGGCACTAGCGATGTCGCCTTTCAATTGTACGCTTAAGCCTATTTCAATACGATTCTGACCAAAAGAAATCATAGCCATACACGCTTATTTTATTTATAGTAATAGTTAACGATGGAGTAGTTAATTAAATCTTATGAGATAGGCACTGCTTAATTGCCTATAATATATGCAACGCACGCCACTGATAGATATGTATGTACTTATATTATGTAAATATAATAAAACATTTGTACTTTACAAACTCTACAAGTACTGTCATTAGTTTCTACATTTTTGATCATGACCTTTGACTTCTCACTACATATTTGCATTATGAAGATATAGATGAAATCATCTACCTACTTCACCACCTTCATTATATATTTTTTGCTTAGCTCTTTAATTATTTCTTTGTAAAACTAGTAACACAAGTATGCCATTAGTTAGGACAGTTCAACTCAAACCTGCTATGGCACTTTCCTCAAAAAGCCATTCCAGACGTTGCCCTACATTGTTACACTCGCATAGTTTTTATAACACAATATCTGGACTTTAAAAGAGATCTTGATTTCTGAGTTTATTTCGACTTTTCTTCTCAGAGCTAGTCAGATAAGAAATGCCAGCACCATCTAGTCTTAAAAAAACATTACATTGACTTGTAAAAGTGTTTGTAACAGATTTATTTACAGGAATAAATATCATTTATTCATTAGCAAATGCAACTCTAGTTTTTTCAGTCATTAGAAGCTCTTGGTTTTACTTAGATCTGTATATCCTGTACTGTCTCAAAGATAAACCAATTTTCACAGCATGGTGTTATTGGTGTCGAATCAAATCAAGATACTTAAGTATTATACAAAGACTAATACTTTTTAAACTCAAATAGCATCAGCCATTGTTTCATCATCAATTTACAATTATGGAAAAGGGGCCATTTAAGTATTACATAAGCAGAATTTTAGTAATTATTGACACCCCCCTCCCACTTGTCAGCAAAAGTAAGAAGCTTTTACCCCCCTCCTACGCTTATGTAAACATTTGTATATATTTTTTTAAAACTGATCAGGTTTCTTTATTGTTATTCATGAGCAGCAGTTTTTAAGTCTAGAAAAATAAATATATAAATAAAAATTTCTGACGTAATCATCATCTAGCCACCCCCGTCCCCCCATCATCAAAAATAAGCTTAGCAAAGACCCCCTCACCCCCCTTTCGTGCTTACGTAATACTTGAATGGCCCCAAATCACAAACCTAGCCTTTTTTATTTATTTATTTATAGACGAGCAACAATATTGCTGATATCTATTACACAGTGTGAAAGCTCTCAAATTATTTTAATATTTTTTTGATGAGAGTTTAATTATTAATAGCCAGTTCAGATTTTTTACACATAAAACGCACACATTACCTAATAAATGATTATTATACCTGTCCAAACAGATCTGTAGCCTGTGGGTTTCTTAAATGCTCAGCCAGGCCTGTAGGTCCAGGAGCCACACTCTTCTTCCTCAGGCCAGAGAAGTCCCACACTCGTACAGACTGGTCCAAGGAGGCCGAAACAAGGAGATCTTCCGTTGGGTGGAATTGTGCACACATTACGTAGTGGTTGTGGCCTGTTAGCACGCTGATGCATTGTCTGGATTGCCAGTTCCATATCCTTATAGTCTGAAACAAAATTTGATAGTATAGATAACTAGCACTTTGCTCCTAATTTTGTCCACGTGAATTTTGTAAATTCCATCCCCTATTTTACCACCTTAGGGGTGGAATAGCCATAAATCCTTTCTTAGTGGATGCCTATGTCATAAAAGGAGCCTGTTGTCCAATTTTCACATTTCCAGCTTGTTGTTCAGGCTCTGCATTGATGAATCAGTCAGTCAGTCAGGACATTTCTCTTTATAAGTACCAATAGATTTTATTCAAGGTGTAAAACCTGTAGGCATTAATATTTTTAAACAACGTAATGTATGTATCTCGCAAAACAATTAAGAAAATACATGAATATTGAAAGCTGTATGTTATAAAACTAAACAACAAATATACTTTTAATTGAATAAACTGTGTACTGTTTCCATCAGTAGACTGGCAAACGGTCAACTAGTTTCTAATGGTATACGGTATAAAAAATAAAAATTTGCTGATACCAACCTGATCATCAGAGGCACTCAATATCCAAGGGTACTCATGATGGAAGAATGTTGTGCGGATGTAATCTAAGTGGCCCAGCAGTGTGAATAGACACCGCCTCTGCTTATAATTCCATACCTAAAATATTAAAATAAAACTTAAACTCAATGTAGGTACCCTCAATGAAGGACTGTTGTGACATAGACACCATAGACTACAAATTAGTAGTTCATATTTTTTTTTCGTTTTTATTATTTTTTTACTTTTTTGTGTTTGGGTTACCAGGTAACTATGTGTTTAAATTTAAGTCCAAATTTTTGTTGTAGTTTTAAGTTTTTAATTTTACGAATTTTTATATTTTCAATTTTAAGTAAATGTGTGCGTCCGCTTGGGCGAAAAAATAAATACATTTTCTTTCTTTCTTCTTTCTTTTCTTTCCTCAAGGCAGCAAACAAAATTAATAATTAACATTAATTCTTTAAATTCACATTTTTTTGCATATTTTCTTGATAGACATAACATAACATCATGCCTGTTTTTTCCAAAGGGTTGGGCAGAGGTGTATACTAACACCCACATTTTTCAATTATGTTTAAGTCCCATGTAATACGGGATGAATCTATTGCTATCAACCAGGCACAAATCCAAACTACAGACTGCTACTGAAGAATGCCGCACAGAAAAACCCAATAACACTTGGCCCAAACTGGGGATCGAACCTAGGACCTCACGATCCGCAGTCGCACTTGCCACCACTAGACCAACAAGGCAGTTATCTGTCTATTTGTATCTTGCTTGATAAGTGTCTATTTTTCCGAACATTTAGAGTAGATATTACTATGATGACTAAGAATGATTATTATTGGATTATTTATCTCAATGTTTATATTTCTGGTTTCTGAACAGAACTAAACTTTAAGTCTAATGCAACACCTAGACATAAATAGTATATAAAATAGATATTTCTGCGTCAAACATTTCTGCATGAACTCATTATAAGTGGAAATCATAAATATATACGCCTTCTACTATATACGTGTCATAAACATGACGAAACATACATGTAAAAATTATAACTAAAATGAACATTCTCACGACAAACCTTGATTTTATAATCATCACCACCGGATACGAAGAGCGGTTGTTGAATGTGGAAGCAAATGCCACGCACGGGACCGTCATGTTCATCGAATTTCTCCAACAATGTACACATACGATAATCCCATAGCTGTATCACGCCATTGTGTAAACTAGCCAAAACCCATGGCCGCTTCGCATGAAAGGATATACCTTTCACCCTCGCCGACTTAGTTTCAAACTTTGTAAGCATATCTTTTGTAAAGATTAGAGATATTCACGAATAATCCCATAAAACAGAATCGCTCCACACAATCAAATGTCAGTCGACCGGCTGACGTGACACGTCCAACAAAACTAGAGGAGCACTCACTACAAGCGTACTAAAGTAATAATACGGAAACTTAGTAGAGTCATTAAATGTTATCATTCATTGATTTTTTATTTAAAAAGAAGGTAAGTACGTAAGCAGTCCGTTCCAAGTACTCAAATCCGAGATTTCACAAAACTTAATTCAGAAGGCTGTAATTCATAATATGGTATAAGCTGCAAGTTTCTTATGGGCCAATAGTCAATATCCGTTCATAAACTGTGAACTTGCCTTGCATTGAGTTAAACATTGTGTAGAAAATAATAAAAACGATTTACCATCAGATCTAGAATTTGTGGCGTATATAAGCCAGCAGTGCATTTAGCATAACATGGGCATAATCTATGATCTAGCAGCGCTAAACAAGATGCGCGTATAATATAATTTAGCTATCTTTGCTGCGGCCCATCTTCTTGACTGGAGTTTTGACATAAATATTTCTGATTTTTAGTATACAAATTGCTCAAGTAGCGTTTGCTCGAGTAGTTATGTGACAGCTGCTCGGCTGTTAGAGTTAGTCGAGTGACTCCACCTCTAATCCAACTAAGCAATCTTTGAATCTTCGGAAAATCTATAGTGTTTGTCTATGTCAATTTCGTTTGAGTGCACCTTGGGAGTGCACCAACTGCACCATGGACTGGACTGTCGCCGTTTTCTTTGTCTAAGTTGTCTATGATATAATAGCTGTTGACTCTTGCCCTCTTGCCAGGGCCAAACTGGGACCTGAAATCGGCCCGGGCACTTGAGAGACGGTCGGCCCAAACGGTTAGACCGACAACGTTTTTTTTAGACGCTCTCCTCACTTTTCTCCTGTATTTTGGGTGCATTTACAAACACAAACAATTTACGGCTTATTTTTCAAGCGATAGGCAATAGTTGGACGACCTTTTTTGCCCGATTTGCCCGTATGGCCAGTCCGGGCCTGCTTCTTGCCGTTGACTACCGTTGACCAACTGTTGACTGACTTGACTGCTTGACTGTCATGTCATTCTGTCTGTCAAAAACAATACATGAATCTGTGGTCAAAAAGTCAAAATTTGTTTATCAACAAGCTTCTATCACGTTATACATAATATGTAATTTTGTCGTAATTTAATATCCATTGTTACATTTAGTCTAATTAAATTGTTACATTTAATCTAACTAAACTAATAAAACCATTATAAACTGTCCGTTCAATTTGAAACTTGTTATTCTTTGACATAACCTCTAAACACATCATGTCTTCAGGAAAGTTAAAGGAAATGGACAAATTATGTATTCCCGGAATGCGATTAAGTTTGTCGAATAAAGAATTTGTTGCCGGACCTGGGACTTATGAGCTCAGAGGTTACATATATGCTACTTTGTGTGGTACACTTCAAATGGAAGAGGATGAAAATCAGGTAATAAACACTGCATATTTGGTTAGTCATCTTATCATCTTGTCATCATAGTTGATTATTGAATTTTCAAATGTTATAAATTATATCAAAGTCTCATGAGACTGTCACATTTCTTCAATTATAAGGTAGGGGAATGAAGTAACCACTTCCTGGTCAAAAGCCATAATGAAGGAGAAAAAATGTTTTAGTGCAACTTAGAAGAAGCCTATGTTCAGCTGTGGACTATAATAGTATGATTTGATTATTATTAATTCATAATTCATAAACATTTTATCCAAATTCAATAAGTTGAACTAAAATTACCTTCAAAAGTTCAAATGTGGAACTAAAACCAATAACAATTCAAATGTTTTTTTTTTCAGGTGACGATAGTGTCTGTAGAAAGCCCAAGGACACCAAGTATTCTGCCTAAAACAGGTGACATAGTAACAGCAAAGGTTACAGTAGTGAACCCCAGAATGGTCCAATGTGTTATACTGTGTGTTGGTTCATCAGTCCTCGTGAGGCCTTATAGAGGAATTCTGAAGAAGGAAGACATAAAGGCTACAGAGAAAGATAGAGTGGACCCATATAAATGTTATAGACCTGGCGATGTGATATTGGCCAGAGTTGTATCCTTTTTTAACTCAATAATACTAAGAAATATTATTAAAGTAATGTTTGTAACTGTAAGCTATTTCATAACTATATCAACTGGATATAAAACCACCCATAAAATAATAAAGGAGTATTAGAGAACCTTGTCAAAGCCAAGAATGATCAAGAAATTAAGTATCAAGATTTGGCACACGAGGTTGTCGACATGAGGAAGGCTGACTCAGCAGTTGTTGTGCCAATAGTCGTTACAACCAATGGCTTAGTAGCCAATAGTAAATACTGTAATCTGATGAGGCTCTCGTTGGGCAGCTGGGTCAAGGGCCTGATACAGAAAGCGGTACTTCTGGAAAGGCGCATATTTTTAGGAAGTTCCTCTCTCTGAGGCCCTGACCACCAGTAGCTTGGACGCTGTTCCCGATGCCGGTGGGCTACTATTTTTTATATTTTTAAATGTTTTTTTAGGTGGGCATAGATCGTCACTGGACGCAAGATGTAGGTGGCGTGACGATCTAGACTTGTTTGTGGGGCTAGCATAGAAACGGCTCAAAATAGGGAGGCTTGGAAGGCAAAAGGGGAGGCCTTTGCTCAGCAGTGGGACATTCCAAAGGCTATATATTTTTTTTTTTAATTATAGAAATATTTTAAAATGTAATTTATATGTGTATTTAGTGAATAAAGGGAATATAAAAGAATATTATATCCTTAACACAAAAACCAGCTACCAATGACGGAAATACACTGGTACCACATATCAACAGCTGAGAATGAGCTTGGAGTAGTGATAGCTACTGCTGAAGGCTCCCCTCAGGGCATCAGTATGGTACCTATAAGCTGGTCAGAAATGCAGTGCCCTAAAACATTAGTGAAGGAACCTAGAAAAGTAGCCAGAGTGATTCCAGAGAACATCAATCAAGCTCTGTTCCCCGTAAAGGATAACTCTACAACTGATTTAGAAATTGATAAAGAAAAATAATAAATACTTAAGAATATGTTAGTGCCTTATTTTTTAAATGTTGCAGCCTTGTAATCCTATAAAAAATGCATGTTTCCAACTCAATTCAAATAAAAGATTCATTCTATCAAAGTGTATTTTCATCTCACTGACTGATACATCAAAAGGAAGGAAGGATCTCATAGCACAAGTAAAGGAAAATATCCTAAAATCATACATTTTTATTTTATCTAGAATAATTACTGAACAAAATTAATCAGAGGTATTTCTCATACAGCGTACATACACATAGGTACCACAGACTGACTGATGCCTGTAATCTCCCAAAGGGATAAGCAGAGATGTTCTCCTATTACAGTAGTCTGTACGCCCACGTTTCGCCTCTAGTATTGAGAGTTCAATGTAATAGGTAGCGAGTCTAACGTTATTTTTCAGACACAATTTATTATGGTGCTAAGGTCTTACATTATACATGAAAGAAATCGCAAAATTAAGTTTGTTACATAGTAATTCCACTTTACGATTAAAATATAACGATACGGAACCATCAGAGTACGAGTACTACCAAAGAGTATAGTAATTACTACTCGCACTTGTGTCTTCTTTTTATTGCTGGAGCCACGCTTAATTTCTACTCGCATTTCGACGGGTCCTGCACGGGTGGGTTAACATTTAAACAGTCATTGGTATTCATGGTAAAAACCTTTTGAATACATACAGGAAGATTAAATTAAAAAGTTTCCGAACGAATTTTATAACGTCGTAGATTGAAAATTTGAAACAGCTAGTCCTCTAGTGTCACACGAACACTATGCATTATTGACTAATCGACTACTATATTTCATTATTTGGAAACCGTGATTCAATGTATATCCATTATTATAAACGCATAAATAACAAACTACCCGTAATATAACGAATAAAAGATAAGATACATTCACAGTAATATATAATTTGTGGAATAATTTGATACCTACTCAGTATAATTTCTATTTCATTCCTATATTTTTTACAATCAACTTATCACTATTCAATCAATCGTCTAAGTGTTAAGCAAATATGTTACTAATACTAGTACATCATTATTCTACCAGTTGTGTCACTTGTGTCATTCACTCAGGTGATCAGATGAAACAGTCCATCGTTTTTTAAAGAAAAAATAAAACACAAAAAGATAATAAATTTGCTCATATGTAGTACCGTATCATTCCAGTGTTTACTCAATTAAATATACTCAGTGCAATGAGGTCACCATTACCAGTTATCACAAAGTAAACTAAGTTTGTCCATGACAAACATTATATGTTGGATTTTGTGAACTATCGTTATTGTTTAAGAGTTGTTGTAGCGACAAAGTCGTGTTAAAAGGGTCCTAAGATGAAGTTCGCAGAACACTTAAGTGCACACATAACGCCTGAGTGGCGGAAACAATATATCAACTATGAGGCAAGTATTATTGTACTCCATAAAACTGTGATAAGGACATAATATTTAGCGCTTCTATTGTGCGCTATCTACCCACTTCTATTGATATTTTTTAAAATATAAATTCCTAACTCATTTTACCAAAAGAATACTAAAATAACTGAAGTTTTATTAAAAGTTTTCGCTGCCCAAATATCAGTAAAAAAAAATAGATTAATGTTCACCCAATAGATTTCTAAATTAAAATAGTTTTATTATTGTAATATAACAATAGAATGGAATTTGAATCCATAGGTAGTGTCATAGAAACAGGGTCAAGGAGGAATATAAAAATAAAAGCCACGTCCTTGTCTAATGTTGAAACACAGCAGCTGCTTTTTTTAATCAAATACTATGGTGAAACTATTAATAGTATAATTCATCAGTTTTTTATCTGTATCATAATGCTATAGAAAACTATTAAAATATTCAAGACTCCCAGTATCCCACTATCCTAGATGGATGTCTATTCATCATATTTGCTACTTTTGCTTATCTACTATTACTAAAAACCACCATGAATGAGGGACAGTACTTGCATACTTTTTTATCTGTGAAAATTATGTACAGAACTACATCGCATAATGCTCACAATGGACTAGAAGTACTGCATACATTCTAACTGCTTTATTTTCCCTCATCAGCGCTAGCTTTTACATTTACTGAACTAAATATGCACTAAGTTTTAACTGCTTGTACAGTAGAATTTAACCACAGCTTGAATTAAATTTTTTGCCTGTACACTAATACGCAGTCTAGCAGTGGCGTGCATTGATTTTCGGGTAAGGTAGGCAGGCACTAGCGATGTCGCCTTTCAATTGTACGCTTAAGCCCATTTCAATACGATTCTGACCAAAAGAAATCATAGCCATACAAGGTTATTTTATTTGAGGTAATAGTTAAAGATGGAATAGTTACTTAAATCTTATGTTATGAGGTAGGCACTGCTCAATTGTCTATATGCAAGGCACGCCACTGCAGTCTAGCCAGATCATACAATTGTTTAATGCAGAGTCATTATGTCCCGAGTTGCCTTCAAAACTATCATGTAACCATCCCAAAGTACCTTTAAAAACTATCATGTAACCATCCCAAAGTACTTTTAAAAACTATCATGTAACCATCCCAAAGTACTTTTAAAAACTATCATGTAACCATCCCAAAGTACTTTTAAAAACTATCATGTAACCATCCCAAAGTACTTTTAAAAACTATCATGTAACCATCCCAAAGTACTTTTAAAAACTATCATGTAACAATCCCAAAGTACTTTTAAAAACTATCATGTAACCATCCCAAAGTACTTTTAAAAACTATCATGTAACCATCCCAAAGTACTTTTAAAAACTATCATGTAACCATCCCAAAGTACTTTTAAAAACTATCATGTAACCATCCCAAAGTACTTTTAAAAACTATCATGTAACCATCCCAAAGTACTTTTAAAAACTATCATGTAACCATCCCAAAGTACTTTTAAAAACTATCATGTAACCATCCCAAAGTACTTTTAAAAACTATCATGTAACCATCCCAAAGTACCTTTAAAAACTATCATGTAACCATCCCAAAGTACATTTAAAAACTATCATGTAACCATCCCAAAGTACTTTTAAAAACTATCATGTAACCATCCCAAAGTACTTTTAAAAACTATCATGTAACCATCCCAAAGTACTTTTAAAAACTATCATGTAACCATCCCAAAGTACTTTTAAAAACTATCATGTAACCATCCCAAAGTACTTTTAAAAACTATCATGTAACCATCCCAAAGTACTTTTAAAAACTATCATGTAACCATCCCAAAGTACTTTTAAAAACTATCATGTAACCATCCCAAAGTACTTTTAAAAACTATCATGTAACCATCCCAAAGTACTTTTAAAAACTATCATGTAACCATCCCAAAGTACTTTTAAAAACTATCATGTAACCATCCCAAAGTACCTTTAAAAACTATCATGTAACCATCCCAAAGTACCTTTAAAAACTATCATGTAACCATCCCAAAGTACCTTTAAAAACTATCATGTAACCATCCCAAAGTACCTTTAAAAACTATCATGTAACCATCCCAAAGTACCTTTAAAAACTATCATGTAACCATCCCAAAGTACCTTTAAAAACTATCATGTAACCATCCCAAAGTACCTTTAAAAACTATCATGTAACCATCCCAAAGTACCTTTAAAAACTATCATGTAACCATCCCAAAGTACCTTTAAAAACTATCATGTAACCATCCCAAAGTACCTTTAAAAACTATCATGTAACCATCCCAAAGTACCTTTAAAAATGGTCAATGTCAAACTCTCATTGAACCACTGTATCGAGTAAATAGTTATACTGTGATAATATCACGGGAAGGTCAAATTCTACAGTTGATTGGTTTGCCATGGCAAATTTGTCACATGCAAATCATGTTGTTTAAATATCAATCATGTCACTGTAGCATGGGTTGTTAGTAGTTATTATTATTTAAAACATGCTAAGTGAGAATGAGCGGTTTTATTGCTTTTGAGAGAATATATTTCCTTTTTTGCGTAGGTCTATCTGTGAGCCAACTAGCTTACTATGTAATTTCAAGCATAGAATAGGCAACATGGTCTTCCATTGGCTGTAATACCAAATAGTAACCGTTTATTACAATTACCAACTGATGCAGCAAGCAAGGTTATTGGTGATGGATTCTTATATATTAATGATGAATTCCTATAGTTTAAGTACTGAGCATGGGCATATTCAGGGTGGGGCAGATGGTACAAAAAAGAATAGGTAAATGGTCTAGGTTCAGTCGACTCGCCACCCATATCCACAGAACAATCACCCAAAATAGGTAGACCAATGCCAGATTCCGTCTATACTTAATTGGACCTTAAAAACAACTTTATCGGGTAAAATTGCGCCATATTCCCAAAGACCAATATTTACTGTCTGACTGAATTTACCCCACTCTGGACAAAATCATAGCAATGCGCGTGGTTCTGAGCGTTATTGGTTAAAATTAAGAATCTTGTATAATAACCAATAATGAAGCAAATACCCCATATAGCTTTGTATAGTTTACCCTCTCATACATTAGTGGCTATTGAAAACAAAATTGCTTGTAAGGGATGATTTCCACCAAACGGCTCGCATCGCATCGGATCGGAAAGGATACGAACAGATGCGGCGACAGCCGATCGCGTCCGGCAGGATGTCGACAGGATGTCGTTTCTACGCCTAGTCAAATAGTTTCATTCCTACCGTGTTGACAGCCGAAAGGATCCGATCGGATACGACGACAGGCGGACGGAGCCGATCGCGCGTCGCAGCATACTTTCATCTACGATCGCGTGTCGCGGAAGACGCCTGGGGTCCAGCTACTGTGCGCGGCTAGATAATATAGACTTTAAATACTATGTACACGATTTAATATCGTTTAAAGATTGTAAAATCCATTCCGATCCGATGCGATGCGAGCCGTTTGGTGGAAATCATCCTTAAGTTTATTTATATGCTCCGGTAATGTAATTTGAATGCCACGAAAAATTTATAATGAATTTCCCAACAGGAAATGAAAGCTATGCTGTACACAGCAGTAGAGGAAGCCCCATCAGCTGAGAATGTAGAGCCCGAGGTTCTATCACGCCACTTTGCAAACTTTGATGAATCATTCTTCCATTACTGTGATCAGGAACTTAAGAAAATCAACACATTTTATTCAGGTAGGGAGGATAAATAATAATATAATAATAATTTTTATTCCTTCAAAAAAAGTACAACATACAAGTTTATAAAAAGTTTATTATTTGTAGTTACTAAGACAAGATGGTTGTACAGTATCATAATTCATAATATAATAGTAACACACCGACTCCTAAACTGAGACGTGTTCGTATTTTAGGAATCGGCAGTTCTCCGTTTGTAATAGCCTATTTTACCAACAAAAAAGTGTGGACAAATATAATGCAACTATTCATTCAATTCAATAGGATTCATTGATAACCTGATATAAATTGCAATCCCTTTCATCTCAGTGTTTGGTAAAGTCCTCCACATGAGTTTTCCCCCTTATTAGGCTGCTTGTCACCCCTGCTGTTGTTGCATAAACATTTTTCTCGCGTTCTTATGAACAATCTACCGCTGTGTTGCTTCCCAGTTATCGGAGTCCATTCTCAGAATCTTAATTTAAAATGAATCAAAGAACCCGACGGCTGAAGAAGGCTGGGAGTTGTTTTGTGCCTAAAGGAAGGTTCATTCTATCATCTCCGCTATGTGGTCCCATAGTTTGTCCAGTTCTTGACAAAACTGACTTTGGGTGGTGACCACCAACCTTAATTCTCTGGTTAAGCTCCTGTTTAAGTACCTAAGATTCTGGTACATTTTACGAGTTAGACTATAATTCTGGTATAAACGGTGTAAATAGACCCTTAACGAAGCCGAAAGGCACTTATTCTCCACGTCATTGCGATATTTTTTTTGTTATGGACTATGCCTGGGAGCCTTTTAGTTACGGAGATATTGAAGGTCAAAGTTCCAAATTTTTCACAACTTTTAAAAACATTACTAGTTTTGAAGGTTGCAAATGTACTTGAAATACCTCCATTACCCGTTTACTACACATTGCATCTATCAGCACAATGTTTTGAGTGCGTTACATTGAGCTTTACAGTCAAATGAATGTTTCACCCAAAAAAAAAGTTGTTTCCCAGCGACAATTTTTGCGTAAGGTTACTTAGTTTGATGTACCGAATGCATGGTTGACGGCTTCGTGAAGGGTCTTTTTACACCTTGTATGTTATATTATCTTTAACAAGCGGCTACATTGAACTCTACCATTTCAGAAAAGCTCGCCGAAGCGACTCGCAAATTCGCCACACTGCAAAGTGAATTGAAATCACATTTCGAAACAATAAAGCCGAGAGGAGGTGGCGATGGAAAAAAGGCGATACCACGACGGAAAGTGCAAGAATTAAAACTGGCCTTTAGTGAATTTTACTTAAGTCTCATTCTTCTGCAAAATTACCAGAATTTAAACTACACAGGCTTCAGAAAAATATTGAAGAAACACGATAAGGTATATGTTTTGTAAGATAAGATAATTTTTTTATATCTTTAGTTATTTATAGGGGATAATCCTAAATGTACAGTGGTCAGATGATATCACTAACACTTCCTAATATTTACATATTTTATGACAGGTTGTGTAGTGTTTGGTATTAGATAGAATATTTTATTAAGTCACTCTTGTATGTTAAAAAATACCGAAATGTCGGTTATTTTCTGTGTAATGATCGCTACACAGCAGTAATATTAATTATTGTATCATATCTGTATACCTCTTCTTCTTCTTCCTGCCCTTATCCCACACTAGGTGGGGTCGGCATAACATGTATTTCATAAATCCATGTTGTTAGAGGTTTTGGCTTATTGTTTTATGATCGGCCGCCTGCCTGACATCAACCCTCCTTGGGAATACACGTGGAGCGTCCGCGCGGGTGACCCAATGTGCTTGCTGATATTATGCACTGGGTCCCAAAATGCATATCTGTCTACCATCTTTTACTAAATAGGTAATTTAGTAGAACTGCCTCACTGGTCAAGCACGCTGCTGATCGTGAGGTTCTGGGTTCGATCCCCAGGTCGAGCAAAGTGTTATTGGGTTTTTCCGTGTGAAATTTCTCAGTAGCGACCCGGATTTGTGCCCAGTTGATGGCAATAGGCTCGCCCCCTATTACATGGGACTTAAACATAACGGCGAAATGAGGGTGTTACTATACACCTCTGCCCAACCCTTCGGGGAAAACAGGCGTGATGTTATACATATTATGTTACTTTAATAGATCATTCTCAAAAACTCTATATTTCGCTAATATATTCGATGTCATAGGTAGAAACCCAGCATCGTTCTAAAATGCTTACGTCATTTACTTGCTAGATGGGTTTCCCCAATATTTTCCTCTACTAGAAGCAGTTATAAAACTGTATTAGCATATCTGTTCTATGATTTTGTGATCTCATGATCGTTAAAGCTTAGAACATAGTCAGAATGCAGCAACCACTTCAAACAGAATAGTTAAATGATTTTTATATTATATCAGCCTTATTGGTGTACCTATTGCAAGCTGCTGCCTAAGGTGAGCTCCTGGGTCCGATTCCTATTTCCGGCAAAGTTTTTCTGTTACGAAATTATCATTAGAAGCCCAGAGATCGGAATTGGGTACATGATTACATTAAAAAATAGTAGGTATAGAAAGAACATACAACTGCCTCGTTGGTCTAGTGGTGGCAAGCGCGACTGCTGATAGTGAGGTCCTGGGTTCGATCCCCAGGCCGGGCTAAGTGTTATTGGGTTTTTCCGTGTGGAACTCAGTAGCAGCCCGGAGTTTGGATTTGTGCCCGGTTGATGACAATAGGCTCGCCCCCTATTACATGGGACTTAAACATAACGGCGAAATGAGGGTGTTACTATACACCTCTGCCCAACCCTTCGGGGAATACAGGCGTTATGTTATGTTTTATGTTAGAAAGAACACAATCATTGAAAAAACAAATAAAATCGATAGTAAAATGGAGGAGATACACGCTTTTTTAAGTTTATGGAGGGGGCTTTTGTTCCCCGTGTCGCGTGAAAGGCCTTTGTAAGGTGTGATGTCGTGTTACTGTGACGTAGGTCGTAATAAATACTAATTGGCACGGCCTTGGAAGGTCTATTGGAGTAAATACTATCTTTAGCGATATATGCGTTTACTACAGTACACCTCTGCCCGTCCTCTTGCGGAATATAGTCGTAGCGTGTATATTATATTTGCAAGGGTGGGCATTTTTCCCGTTTTTGTAACATTTTCATTTACGCTCCGCTCCTATTGGTCGTAGCGTGATGTTATATAGCCTATAACCTTCCTCGATAAATGGACTATCCAACACAAAAATGATTTTTTAATTCCAACCAGTAGTTCCTTAGATTAGCGCGTTCAAACAAACAAACAAACAAACTCTTCAGCTTTATAATATTAGTATAGATTTTATTTCAAAGTATTGGATCCTAAAATAGTGTCGTTCTGAACAGCTACGTAATACATGGTGTGGTTTTCCTCAAGATGTTTCCGTCAACAACAGTAGAAACGATAGTTGTTTGATAAACATACCTACGTAGCTAACAATTATGACGTTTTAGTTCACCTTTCTAGGGTTGTCAGTACTTACTTCGATTTTGAGTGAATTTTAATGGAGCATAATGACAAGATGTATGAATGTGGATGAAGCGAAAGGGGTATGTAAGAGTCGTAGCATGTGGCGTTCTATAGTTTCTGCCTACCCCCATGGGAAAAAGGCGTGAGTTTATGTATGTATGTATGTATGATGTTTAATGGAGCAGTGAAACGATTCCGTCAGAAGGCACGAACACGCTTTCATGTCGCCTTGACAACGTCGCTGTGCAGTTTTCGTTGAAATAAACGACTGCCGACACGGCATGGCAAAGGATTTTTTAAGCTCAAATAATTTTAAACCTTATTGTAATACTCTTTAGGACTCGTATTTATCGTATCGCGCGATGCTTCGGCATGCCGCGGCACGACGAAGCACTCCGCTATATGCTAAGCAAATATGAGTGCTATAATGGTATTATCATATGGTTTAAAGTTATTTGAACTTCAAAAATCCTTTGCTATGCCGTACCACCTATGGGCGCAGGCCCTTATAGGTTATTCCTTTTATTTACTAAGTTTGTGGTTATTGATACAGCTGTACCTACTTTGTAAATAATCTTTAAAAGATAATTACACGTTTATTCGAGATATCTTCAATTTTTCTTCTTTTCGTGACTAACCTGGTGTCAGAGTTTATGCCGCCCATGGGCCTCTGATTTGGCTTCACATGCCGTCGAGAGATATCTCTCAGGCATGCCGGTTTCCTTACGATATTTTCCTTCACCGTTTTTAAGCAAGTGATAATTATACAATACGCACATGAATCCGAAAAGTCAGAGGTGCGTGCATTGGGTTCGAACTCAAGACAACCACACCACTAGGCTGTCACTGCTATATCTTCAATTAAGGTACCCAATTCCCTAAAAATTGCATAGAAACAAATACCCAATTAACGAGTAGTCTCCCACAGTTATTAAACGTAAGCAACGGCGCACAATGGCGGGCGGAACACGTGGAAACTTCCCACTTCTACACCAACAAAGACATAGACAGACTAATAAGCGACACAGAAGCGACCGTCACCAACGACCTGGAGGGAGGCGACCGACAGAAGGCTATGAAGAAGCTGAGAGTACCACCGTTAGGAGAACAGCAGAGCCCGTGGACGACTTTCAAAGTCGGCTTGTTCTCGGGATCTTTTATTGTTCTGTTCATCACTGTTGTTATATCTGGTGAGTTATCATTTTATACTATTGAAGCTAAGACAGATCTCAGTAGAGAGATTTTCTAACACCAGCCATCATGATGTAGAATTCCATACATTGTGACCACACGTTTGGTGCAGTGGCTGAGCAATTGGCTTTTGAGCTACGGGTCTTGGGTTCGATTCTCGCACGGAACAAATATTTGTATGGTCTACAGGTAGTTGTTCCGGGTCTGGGTGTTTGTGCTTGTGAAGATTTTGTTTTCTTTTTTTAATGCCTCTCAAGTCATGTTAAAGCTAAAGAGGGATCTCTCAAATAAGAGCTGTTTATTAATATGGGCCTAAATCATCATCATGTCAGCTTAGGCATCATATATGAGCCTACAACCTAGTCATCACATATCGTTATCTGACCCATTTTGTTATGATCACTACGCTTACTGTGTGCCTTTACGGCAATAGATGATTTATTTTATTTACCCATCTCTCTTTACATGATAAAAATGGAAATCGATTCCAACAAATTACGAAAAAAGTTAAGATTATGATTTTAGTCAGTGTCAACCCTAGCAAATATAATCTGTTACTGAATAATCGATTAATACATTGACCGCAACCGTGAACTATTCTCGTGGGAAATTGCCGTAATCATCGATTATTGTAAATTGCAATCGATCTTATTATTAGCAGTTATGTTATGGCCTCTATTATTATTTAACTTCGCAAGAGACTCACTGTTGAACATGAGACTCTTTTATACAGGGTGTAAACGAAATCATGTAATTCCTTCCGGACCACAACACACTTAAATAAGTAATAGATAGTTTTTAATAATAATAATAGTTTATTTGATAACCATAATTGTACAACAAATTTGAGATTGAAGCCTCCTTTTAAGCAAAAGATGCCTGTATTAGGAGACTCCGCTCTTTCATAAACAAAAGTGTCTAGATAGATAACTCAGCTATATATATTCGGATTTATTTATCGCGCATTCCATGTGTCATACCATAATTTATCGTAAATTTTATCAGTAAGATTCAAAGTCGAAACCCCATCAAACCGGTTCACTAGTGTTTAATTTAATTATGATTCACATCAAAACTAACCAAAATTCTACGAAATTACGGCAATTACAGGAAAACAAAAATAATTGTTTTGATTATGATACAAGACTGATAAAAATGATAATGGTCTAACGAACGACGCCGACAGTAAAGTACGATCAATGGGTCGATTTATAATTAACTAGCTGTTGCCCGCGGTTTCACTCGCATCCTAGGGAAACTACTTAATATACTCAAATAAAAAGTATCCTATGTGTTAATTCAGTACATGGTCTATCTGTGAGCCAAATTTCATACAAATCTGTTCAGCCGTTTTTGCGTGATTGAGTAACAAACATCCATACATACAAACTTTCGCGTTTATAATATTAGTAAGGATTGACTGTGTGAATAATTGAATGATAAGTTCAATCATTCTCCCCTGTTGGACTTCTTCCTGCCCTTATCCCACACTAGGTGGGGTCGGCACAACATGTAAATCCATGTTGTAGAGGTTTTGGCTTATTGTTTTATTACCGGCCGCCTGCCTGACTTCAACCCTCCTTAGGAATACTCGTTGCGCTGTCGCGCGGGTGACCCGATGTGCTTGCTGTATTATGCACTGGGTCCCAAAATGATATGCTTGTCCCTTGAACAATTGAAGTTAACTCGGCATATCGCAGTTCACTGCTAAATATAGACTTCTCAGAACGCCAGAACACTTTGTCAACACCCAACGCACTCCTAACCACAAGTTTAAGTAAATGGAAGTGGTTTAACAGAAATACCTAAATAAATTTTCATTAATAGACCACTTTTGTTAAGTGGCCAGTTAAAAGTCGACACGAGCCCTGTCTATGCAACTCCTCACGGATCACGACCCACGTTGTTTCATCGACCTATGCGCGTAGATAGCGGGATAGTTTTCGAGACCCCTGGAAATTCGAAATGCCTACAATATTTCCATATAATTAAAGTTAATTTTGGGGTTGAAACGCTCGGGCCATGGGGTCCGAGTACACATCTTTTGTTTAAAGAAATTGCCCAAAGGCTGGTCGACGCTTCGCGTGACCAGAGGGCTGGCTTATTCTTTGGCCAAAGAATAAGCGTTGCCATCCAGCGTGGTAACGCTGCCAGTCTTCTGGGCACGCTTCCGGATGACGGTGATGAGGAGGAATATTTTGACGCCTAAGTGATATTTTTGAATAATTTGTATTTTAATAATTTTGTATATAGGTAGTTAGTTTTGTCTTTAGATTTGTATGTTTTTAGTTTAGTTTTATATTGTATATATTAGGTTTAAATGTAGGTAAATGATATTTGTGTATAGATAAATAATTTAATTGTATAATGTATGTAATTAAAGTAAAACTGGCGAATAAGATAGATTGCCCCCAACCCCCAACAAAACTTTCTGAAGTTATATCCTGGCTCCGCTTACGAATCGGCCTAAAGTACTACTGAATGTATTATTGCCCACAAAAGGATTTTATGACATGGGGCCTGCGCCCACAGGTGGCACGGCATGGCAAAAGGTTTTTAAGCGCAAATCGTCACTTGTATTTACCGTACCGCGGGATGACGACGAAGCATCCCGAGGTATGCTAAGCAAATATGAGTCCTAATGGTTTTACCATAAGGTTTAAAATTATTTGAGCCTAAAAAATCCTTCGCTATGCCGTACCGCCTGTAGGCAGGCCCTTAGCGAGCAAAGTTATGTTTTGTTTAGTTCCTCCATATCAGCAATAAATCTATAAAATCTCTGCCTTGCATGCAATTTATTACACAATGCCTTATAATCTTTGTTATCACAAGATACTGTAATATTTTGCTAAGAGATATGTAGAAATCCCTTCTACAAACACTATAAACTTACCAACTTATAGTTTACTGACCACAGGTAACGTATCTTATGTAAATGTAAACGTTCAAGATTATGCTTGAACAGATTATGTTATCGTGTCCCCATAACCTTCAGTAATAATGTTTAGTGATTGTTACCTTTGGGATTAATAAGTGATATCATTACGGATTAAGTTTACGATAGAAATTTCCGACGGTTTTAGGAAGCTTTTTTATGGGGTTATAAAATCGCCAGAGAGCTAGACATGGCAGAAGAGTTTAGTATGCAGGAAAAAGAAACATCTATACACTACGCAGGCAACTGTAATAAAGTTGATATTGTGTACATAATAACTTTTATGCATAAGATGCGCTCAGATAATAAGAGTTGGCAAGGACTTGGCCACTCAGCATACGCAAATGTATAGTTAAAGTGCATCCATTAAAATGTTGTATAAAATGTAAACAAACCTTTGATCGTGGAACATTCATTTTGCTCTAATATCCCTCACATTCTCATGAATACACGAACCCACAAGTGTTGAATTGACATTCACAATGACTATGCGAACGTTTTCCATACAAAACGGAAAACATTCGTACAATATACGAATGTTCGCGCGCATGTGAGTGACCGGGGTAAGAATTGTTACAAATACATATTTTAAAACGATTGAAGAATAAGTGTAAAGATTTTCTAAAAATAAATGTTTCACGATCAAAGATTTGTTTACATTTTATACAAAATTTTAATGGTCGGACTATAGTTTCTTGTATACAGTAGAATCCGTTTATTACAACTTCGCTTATAAAGACCAGTCGCTTATAGCGATTTAGGAACACCCTTTAGTTAGGTTTTCTTATCTGGTATTTACCGACTCTTATAGCGACGTCCGTTTAGTACGATCAAATATCGCCGTCCCTTTGATGTCGTTATAAGCGGACTCCACTGTACTTGTCTCTTCTGTTTGCCGTATATATTATAGATATTCTCCCAGGTTAGAAATAGATCATGTTTATTTCCTTCCTTATCCTCGTGTCATAAAATAATGACATCAGGTAAAGGCAAAGCGGTAAATTTGCGAAAAATTCTAAAAACGTATAATATTTCTTTGAGAGGACTGTGGTATTCATTACGAATCGTTATTAGATACATAATGAATGTCATCTGCAGCTGTTTTTTGAAAGTTACGACATATTGTAATGGTCTACTGACCGTAAACATCCAATATGCTACGGATTACGACCATATGTCTATAATATAGATTCGTTTATTATTTATGGTTTGAAAGGAGTAGGTATCCATGGATTCTTTATGGATGCTCTTGCATACTCGTCATTACTCCTCATTAGGACCAAACATGGAGGAGAAAAATATCTCTCCTTCATGGGACCAACTTTTTGAAACCATGTAATAAAATACAATAATCTTTCTTGAACGTTTGTAAATGGCATAACAAAACAGACACTATTTTTAAGACACTAATTAACATTATACATGCGTCCTCTGCCTTATTGGTGTAGTGGTCCTGGGGGTTGGGGTCCTGGGTTCGATCCCCAGGTCAGGCAAAATGTTATTGAGTTGTTCCATTAGGAATTTCTCAGTAGCAGCCCGATGTCTGGATTTGTGCCCGGTTAATGGCAATAGGCTCGCAACCTATTACACGGGACTTAAACATAACTGGCGAAACGAAAGTGTACTAAAAAAACACCTCTGCCGAATCCTTAGGGGAATACAACGCGTGATGTTTTGTTATTACATACGTCTTCTGATGTCGTCTTCACTTTGAACTCGAGTGGGCTTCTTATGAAAAGTTTCTAAAACAATAGAAAGGTATATTTCCTGAGTTTTACGACTTTTTTTTAGTAAATGTCTGTTGGTGTCATAAACTAACGAATAACACATTAATGGTACCGATCTTTTGATGTTTGTTTACTTACAGTAAAACATCAATGTTAGAAATAGGTTCAAAGTTAACATTTATCAAATAACCATGATCCGTTTGACTCGAGTTTATCTCAGCTCATTGTCGGAGTAACGTAAGGTCTCTACTAAATTATTGTAGTGGATTTTTAATAAATAGCTGCCTTGTTGCTCTAGTGGTCGCAAGCGCGACTGCTGAGCATGAGGTCCTGGGTTCGATCCCCAGGTCGGGCGAAGTGTTATTGAGTTTTCCATTAGGAATTTCTCAGTAACAGCAAGTCTGGATTTGTGCCCGGTTAATGGCAATAGGCTCGCCCCCTATTACATGGGACTTAAACATAACTGGCGAAATGAGGGAGTACTAATAAAAAAAAACACCTCTGCAGAACCCTTCGGCGAATACAAGGCGTGATGTTATAAATAATAAAGGTTTTATATCAAAAGATGTGAAACAACGTCAATCAATTAATAAATGATGTCATTTAGAAACTACTGGGCGCAACTCCAAAGCTAGTTGTCACAATTGACCCTAGTAGGTACTTATGTTTAGAAGAAAACTTAGAAACCTATTCTGCCTAGCCCTTTCCCAACTACATAAACGGTGTAAAAAGACCCTTAAGCCGAAAGGCACTTATTCTCCACGTCATTGCGATCATTTTTTTGTTCTGGACTATGCCTGGGAACCTTCTAGTTACGGAGATATTGGAGGTCAAAGTAGTTTTGAAGGTTGCAAATGTACTTGAAATACCTCCATTACTCGTTTACTACTCACTGCATCTATCAGCACAGTGTTTTGAGGTGTTACAATTAGCTTTACAGTAAAACGAAATTTTTCGCCCATAAAAGAAAAGTCGTTTCCCAGCGACAATTTTTGCGTAGAGTTACTTAATTTAATGTACCGAATGCATGGTTGACAGCTTGGTGAAGGGTCTTTTTACACCTTGTATGTTGGGGTCAGCTTCCAGTCTAACCAGATGCGGTTGAATTCCAGTATTTTACAAGGAGCGACTGCCATCAGACCTCCGCAAACCAGTTACTGGGCAATACCGATATCCTAAGGTTAGACTGGTTGTCAGACTTTCGGGCTTCTGACTTCCCGTAACGACTGTCATAGGTATTCGTATGACAACCGAGACCGACAGTTTAACGTGCTCTCCGAGGCACGGGTGGGATCTCGATGTGTAACGAACGGTCACCCATCCACAGATTGACCGCGGCAAACGCAGCTTAACCTCGCAAATTTAAATACTGACAATACCGATTTGTTCCAGCACTATTCCACGAAGGGGGCGCGGAGAATTTCAAGACTGCCTTCAGACTGTACCGAGGCCCGTTCCTATTAGTCGAGTTCATATTCTTAATCGGCATCAATGTCTACGGGTGGCGGTCTTCGGGGGTCAATCACGTACTTATCTTCGAGCTGGACCCTCGGAACCACCTTTCGGAACAGCATTTAATGGAATTAGCGGCGATTTTTGGAGTTATTTGGGCGCTAAGCATATTAAGCTTCATATACAGTGCAAGTTTAAGTATACCGCCGTTCGTGAATCCGCTGGCTCTGGTGATAATAATGCTGGCTTTTTTAATGAACCCACTGAAGGTGTTTCGACATGAAGCTCGGTTCTGGTTTTTAAGGATATGTGTGAGTATTTACATTTCTTCTTTTGCTTCCCTAGTTTGTTATCTGAGTATAATATAAACGGTGTAAATAGACCTTTAACGAAGCCGAAAGGCACTTATTCTCCACGTCATTGCGATATTTTTTTTGTTCTGGACTATGCCTGGGAACCTTCTAGTTACGGAGATACTGGAGGTCAAAGTTCCAACTTGTTCACTTTTTTTAAAAATACTAGTTTTGAAGGTTGCAAATGTACTTGAAATTACCTCCATTACCCGTTTACTACTCATTGCATCTATCAGCACATTGTTTTGAGTGCTTTACAGTAAAACGAAGTTTTTCACTCAAAAAAAAGTCGTTTCCCAGCGACAATTTTTGCGTAGGGTTACTTAGTTTGATGTACTGAATTCATGGTTGACGGCTTCGTGAAGGGTCTTTTTACACCTGGTATTGTATTTCGTTTAATGTAGATAGAGGTGACTACTAACATCATCGCATTAGCGCACTGATACAAAGTAACCTCGGAAACCAAACGTTACCTAAAATATCACATCATAACGGCACCAAATCGCATCTCAATGAATAGAGAAACTGGTCCTAACTCTTCTTATTCATGGTCTTAGCAAGGATTTTGAAAAGTACTCGAATCGAGAATCATAATTATATCCGCAGACTGACCGCGGCAAGCGCAGCTTTGCCTCGCAGATCAATCGAACCGCGGTAGCAAAAAAAGGTGTAAATAAAAAACTTTTTAACAAAAATAAAACCGACTTCAAAAAACCGAATAAAGGAATAAAAAAAATTACCATATTACAAATTAACAGTTTCAGCAGTCGGTGCCTTCAATTTGGTTCAGCGTGGATTAGCACCGACTTCTGAAACTGTTAATTTGTAATATGGTAATTTTTTTATTCCTTTATTCGGTTTTTTGAAGTCGGTTTTATTTTTGTTAAAAGGATTTTTATTTTTTTCATTTGTGTGGCCTTAATTAAAACATAGTTGGACCTACTAAAGACGCTGCTCATAACATAATCACATCATCACGTTATGCGTACTGTTCGTCATTGAGGAATTCCATTGTCTATCTCCGAAGTTCTTCATCAGATCTTCACCAAATTTAAATGGGACCACTTCGAAAGAATACTCTTTCAAACAAAAAAAGAATCATTAAAATCGGTTCACAATTAGCAAAGATATCGAGGAACAAACATCCAAAAAAATACTGTCGAGTTGAGAACCTCCTCCTTTTTTGAAAGTCGATTAAAAATCGTTATTAATCAGGCAATCATTTTAAACGAGTATAACTGAAATGCATGCAATAATATAATAGTAATGCTGATATTAATTAAATTGGTTCCATATTCCATGCTCATTGCAGTAATTGTTGAATGGCTGACGTCTGTCAAGATGATTAACGTTTTAATTAGTTGTTTGCTTCGCTTTACCGTAGCTAATAGGTTATGACAAGCAATGTCGGGAATCTTTGTTTACGAGTATAACACCATTTTTAAACGTTTATGTTGTTTTGAATTACCTACAAATCCTGCGCAAGAGCACTCCATTGCTCGCTTAGTTCGTAAAACCTGCAAAAGTCGACTTGAATTGACTTTGAGAAATCAAAATTGGAAATAGCTCCCAAAGTAGAATTTACGCCGAACATTTTTAAATTATAATGTCGGTACTAGTCGCTAATGTTGTATAGGAAGCTACAGATGTGTTTACTTAAAGACTGTATAATTAACACTGGTTTATTAGACGGTAAGGTGCACACACATCTATCTAGTTATAGCTAAAATAGCGGCCCGTCCCGGCTTCGCACGGGTGGAAACTTTTCCCGTTTTTGCAACATTTTTCATTTATGCTCCGCTCCTATTGGTCGTAGCGTGATGTTATATAGCCTATAACTTTCCTCGATAAATGGACTATCCAACACAAAAATATTTTTTCAATTCCAACCAGTAGTTCCTGAGATTAGCGCGTTCAAACAAACAAACTCTTCAGCTTTATAATATTAGTATAGATATTATGTAACACTACGGGTGTGTCCACAGTCACAGGCGTATTCAGGGTGGGGCAGATGGGGTGCTTGCGCCACCCTGGCACAGGAAAGAATAGGTAAATGGTCTACATTCAGTGAACTCACCACCCATGTCCACAGAACAATTACCCAAAATAGGCAGACCAATGCCAGATTTCGTCTATACTTATTAGGACCTCAAAAACAAGTTTATGGGGCATAGTTGCCCCATAATTCCATTCTGCACTTAGATTTATTGAAAAGATAAATATTTACTGTCTGACTGAGTTTGCCCAACCCTGGACAGAATCCTGGTTACGCCCATGTCCACAGTTTGTAAGTCTTGCAGATGTCAACTTACGCAGTAAGACTTGCTAGTGGATTTGACGCTTTTCGCTTCATCTACATTAATTAACCTTCTCATGCATGCTCGTCACTATGGTCCTATCTGAAAACCAGCGTTGCGACATTTTGTTTTTTTTCTAAATGTCGCAACATTATGCTGAGATAGGAGCCCTTTTTGGCCTCGTGCAGGTAGTCTAAATTCTTATTCTTTCTTTTTTTTAATATTGTTTTTGTTTCTGTAACTGCCTGTGTGAGTCCAAAATAAATAATTTTCTTTCTTTCTTTCTTTCTTTCCTTCTCGTCGGTTTAGGGTGCTACCAACCTGGCCTTATTTGAGAACGTCCGCGATTTGTTCGATTAGTTCGTCGTAGTATCAAAATCTCAAGAATCAAATGTTGTGCCGAAATTACGCTAATGAACCTCGTCGGTTATGTTTTTTTTTATATTGGCAAGATGCGGCGTAATTTCAGCCTTGTGCAGGCGTAATCACGTCGAAATTGCGTCGCGTATTTTCGACATAATGTGGCAAAAGTGTGGTTTTTTTATCAATGTATAATGGGTATTGTGTTCCTTGTTCCAGGGTCGTATCCTAGCGGCTCCGTTCATGCCAGTATTATTCGCGGACTTCTGGCTGGCTGACCAGTGGAACTCCTTCGTGGCAGCCTTCATAGACTTCCACTATCTCATCGCCTTGTATACGGCGAGCAGCGATTGGTTAAATGTTAACGGTGGGTTGAATCTTCGTAGCTTAAGTACGATTTACACCTGGCGAAGCGGTCGTAGCGGATGGCAGCGCAACTCGCATGCGGGCGCATACCCCCTATTCTAAACCCGAGGTGTTACAGATTCTCAAAGGATATTCGTGCAGTCACAATTACTGTGGGCGATATCTCGTCGCTTAGCTAACAATTTTAATAACGTTTAAGACGATATTCTGTGGTTTTTATATTCATTGGATAGTTTGTTTGGTCAGAATCAACAGGGATGTATTAAAGTTATAGTTTATACAGTTATAATTGATTTTAAATCCAATTAAGAGATTTGGTCCATACAAACGTATTCCTCAGTTTCCTCCTTAGATAAAGTCACTAAAGCAAATATTTTTTTACCATATGATATATAAGGTCTAACCAAAATACCTGGACAAACTTTTACACAGTGTTCAGTACGTTTAACTAATCACATCTATGTAAAAAAAACGAGAATACCCAAGTGTTTTTTTTCTAACCAAAAAATATTAACGTTTTAAATTGCCTGTACTCTCTAAGAATAAACTCATCCATTTCTTATGCATCGACCGCCATTGGGGCGCGCGCTAATTCCGTGCCGTGTTTTACCTAAACAGCGAAGTGAAAAATGTAATA
Source organism: Amphipyra berbera (assembly GCA_910594945.2). Taxonomy (NCBI): domain Eukaryota; kingdom Metazoa; phylum Arthropoda; class Insecta; order Lepidoptera; family Noctuidae; genus Amphipyra; species Amphipyra berbera. Next base: position 5,124,916 of record OU343144.1, on the reverse strand, counting down.
AAATAATATTAAAAGTAAAATTAAAGCTGAAAAAAAATTTTTGGTTAGAAAAAAAAAAAACACATGGATTTCGTTTTTTTTTTCATAGCTATGTTCAGTTACACTTACTGAACGCTGTGTAAAAGTTTGTCCAGGTATTTTGGTTAGACCATAAATATATCTACCACCACTATGTCCCTATGTTTTGTTTTTGTCAATAAATTAATTTTTAAAAGAACTAGAAACGTTTAAATTTTACAAAAATCGACCGGTTTTACCAACGTTTTCAAACATCTGGCAAACAAATTTGACGAATATAAAAAATAAAAGAAAAACATACAGACATAACCAAAGACTTTCTTAAAGTATTACACAAAAAAATATTGAAATCGGTCCATATTTGAAGAAGGAAACAGGGAAATACGAAAGTCCGTTTTCGCTAATATTGCACAGGAGAAATCAGTCCGAGATGCAGGTGTCTCTTTCGCGCTCAATTGGGAAGGTTTGCGGGAGGGGTGGGACGGAAATAGATCGCTTAAAAACCTATTCTTCCAATATTTTGCAGCCCGCGTTTCCTCTTAATTGTGAATTTTACAGATAATTTTAATAAATGAAAACTTATAATTGGCCATTTCCTACATAAATGAAATTGTAGACTCAAATGTACTAGTTGTAAGTTTTCTTAATAAAATAAAAATAAAATAATGAAGATTTCCTTTCTCGACAGTAGCCCAGTCACTCAACTTCACATTCGAATCGACCCAGTGGTTCATAATAACCCGAGCACTAGTGAACGTGGTGCCAGCGTGGACGCGCTTCTTCCAGTGTCTGCGGCGATACCGCGATAGTCGCGAGGCGTTCCCGCATCTCGTCAACGCCGGGAAATATTCTACCACCTTCTTCGTGGTGTTGTTTGCTACGCTCAGGACACTGTATAGCGGTTAGTATTGCTAGAAGTAGAAGGCAGTTCATTATCAGTTTGAATAACTTCCAGTTTTGGCGTGACAACGTCTAATAAAACAATGAACGCCGGCAGCATGCACGAAAAAGCGTGACTCATTGTCACGTTCCGTCTGAGGCGAGCGTGCGAGCGAGAGCGCGGAACAAGCGATAGAGAGGCACGATGTTTTGTTATGACGTTGTCACGTTAAACTGTCGTCGGTAAACCGACTTTACAGACAACCATTTTATTTTTTTAACTATTATTGTAGAATGTCTGAAGTTTTTCTGTAGCGAGTGCATTTACAGACAATTCTGATATTCAACAACAGTCATTGAACAGAGCATTGTACCCGCGACCCCTAGCGCATAAGCCGTGTTCAGCTCCGTCATACGGGTCGTTCTCTCTCGGCTATAATCAACACAACTCCGTCATATTTGTAAGTGTACTGTGGCGAGTTCTACCACGCAACATGCCAACTACGATTGTGTAGCAGACTACAGCGACAATATTGACAACTGCCAAATATAATTTCACATAATCCTGCATTGCGATATCAATACTTGACACGCAGATAGTTTATACAAGTTCCCAACACCAACAGTTGGGCAGTAGCCCGCCAGGTATAAAACCCGCCTGGTAGGAGGATCCTCCCTTTTCGTAGGAGGAACACTATACCTCATTGTTCCACAGTACTGTCTATCTTGCTTATAGTTTATTTGGACTGCAAATCGATAGGTTTCATTCAAAAAACATAAGGGTCTAATTGTTAACCAGACGCCAAATAAAACTCATATTTATATTTATTTATTTATACTTCTATGCACTATGGTGGTACATAAGGCGGATTTAATGCCATAAGGCATTCTCTACCAGTCAACCTTAGGCTTAATCAAAAAAGAACCCCTAAAAAATAAAAAATAAAATGTGTTTATTGGCCATTTAACTTTATTAAAAGTACCTAGTAATATTTTGATTCAAGCGTCGTCACGTCGAGGGACCGCTAAGTAAATTATCATTACCAACCTTCTTTTTTTGTATTCTGTTTTTTTTTAAATTTATTTAGTTAGCGGTCCCCCGACGTGACGACGCTTGAATCGAAATATTACTAGGTACTTTTAATAAAGTTAAATGGCCAATAAACACATTTGATTTTTTGCTTTTTAGGGGTTCTTTTTTGAGTCGGGGGTTTTTTTAAATTTTTAATAAAAAAATTATTTAATACTTTTTAAATTACTAGTAGACACCATCATCTATCTAACATCTACTCATTGAGATCATCATTCTTATGAGCCCAAACATGCTATATCTGCTATAACTTGCTGAAGGGTTGGGTATCCTGCAGACTACTTGATACTGCAGCATCAGCTCAAGGTTACCATGTCTTGGAAATACCACCAAAGTAACAGTACACCAAATTTCAAATCAATCGGACCAGTGAAAGTTGGTAAGACCCTTTTGTCAAGTAGGAAATGAGCTGATGATCTTCAAACGCCTGAACAGATCTTCATAAATTATAGCTAAGAACCATCTCGATTACATCAGCTTTCAAATAGAAAAAACCGCATTAAAATCGGTCCATTCGTTTGGGAGCTACGATGCCACAGTCAGACACACACACAAACACGTCAAACTTATAACACCCCGTCGTTTTTGCGTCGGGGTTTAAAAAGAAAAGCATCGAAATAGGCACAGGAAAAAGATGAGTTGACAATTTTGGACTGGATATATTAGGAATACAAAAGATAAATATAAATTACATAAAATACATATTTACACATAATAAAATATATAGATATTACAATTATATAGATATTATATGTTCCAGGACGCTACACAGATTCCTACGACAATCCATTCCTGTACGCGTGGTTCGCGTGTCAACTAGTGTCGTCTCTATACACGTATACGTGGGACGTCAAGATGGATTGGGGCCTCTTTAGCTGTGGGCCCAGCGCTGAGAACAAGTTCCTGAGAGAGGAGATCGTGTACAGTCCCGGGGTGAGTTTAGTGCTGGATAGTAGTATCTTCTAAATCCGAGGTTCTGCCTGTTGGCACCAGATGGGCAAGCGTTGGCTCAATAAATGATGCGTGTAGTCATGGACGCGCGGTAGACACATTAAAGTCCGGCGCCAACCAGTTTACTGTGTTCCGTCATGTGTATGTGAGAGCCAGCGGGGTATAGGTGTATCCCTCTATATCTCTGTTCCTTGGATTCTTGTGCTCCATCTTAGACCCTGTCTGCGCTTACCATCAGGTGAGACTAGGGCCAAACGCGACCAAATAAAATAAAATAAAAAAAAGCTTTCTTTTAATTTTCTACAAATAACACAAAAATATTCTGTTCCAGTTCTACTACTTCGCGATAGTGGAAGACTTTGTTCTTCGCTTCATATGGACGGTATCGTTCATGCTGACGGAGAATAACTACGCTAGCGGAGAGACTATGACCTCCATATTAGCGCCGCTTGAAGTTTTCAGGTATGGTACATAAATAAACATAATTAACTCATTACTGTCCCACTGATGAGCACGGGCCTCCTCTCAGAATGAGAAGGGTTTTGGCCTTAATCCACCACGCTGGCCTGGTGCGGGTTGGCAGACATACACACACGACCGAGAACTTTTTGGAACTCTGTCAGGTGTGCAGGTTTCCTCACGATGTCTTTCCTTCACCGTTAACGCAAGTGATAACCAAATTTTGATCTGTACATGAACTCGGAAAGTCAGAGGTACGGGCCGAGATGGAACTCGGACACTTCCGCGTGGAAGGCAAGCGTTCAACCGCTAGACTATCACTGCAACATACCTTAAGCTGTAAGGAACATACTTTTTAATATTTGTATCTAAATAAGCTGTAATATATAATCGGATACCGCAAATGAACCTCTTAAACCTTTTTTAGGCATTTTGTTGATATTTTAATTGATGTGAGTCGAGCTGGCGTGGTGGGAGAAAATAAAATGAAATATAAGCGCAATTACAAAAAACTACAAAATAACCATAAGCTTTAAATATGACATCTCATAAAAATTTATTTAGAAACATGGCCTTTTCGTAAGAATGTTCCATTACCATGAACGCGAAATATTCTCTTAGGGTCAAAATATTATGTCTATTACAATTAACCTAAACATTGAAGTCATACATAATACCACACACTAAAGTCCCAAGCAGTTTACTGTGTTCCATCGCGTGCATGTGAGAGCCAAAGGGGTATAGGGGAATTCCTCTATATCTCTGTGTCTTGGATTCGTGTGTTCCATCTTAGACCCTGTCTGCGCTTACCATCAGGTAAGACTAGAGCCAAACGCGACTAAGTCATGAATGAAAATGAAAAAAAAAACCTATTTCTATTTCAGACGATTCATCTGGAACTTCTTCCGCCTGGAAAACGAGCACTTAAACAACTGCGGCAAGTTCAGAGCCGTGCGAGACATATCGGTCGCGCCGCTGGACTCCTCAGACCAGGCAGACATCATCCGCATGATGGACCAGGCCGATGGGGTCATCAATAGGTCAGTTACTACTCAATTGTTGCATTATAATGCTGTGAGATTGCCACGTTCTACAATGAGGAACGAATGTTGTATGGGAGATTCGACAAAATCCATGACAATTGTCTTATCACAGTTGTAGCTGCGCTTGCCGCGGTCAGTCTGTGGATGGGTGACCGTTCGTTACACACCGAGACCCGTCCAAAATAAAAAACCGTCCGTCGTAGAAAAGTATGTTAAACAGTCTGTGCCGGATGTCATACGAATACCTATAACAGTCGTTACGGCAAGTCAGTAGCCCGAAAGTCTGACACCGGTCTTACTTTAAGATATCGACATAGCCCTGTAACTGGGTTGTGGAGGGCTGATGGCAGTCACTCTGTGTAAAATACTGGTATTCAGCCGCATCTAGTTAGACTGGAAGCTGACCCCAATATAGCTGGGGAATGGCTATGTAGAACAGTTGTATCGACACCATAGCAGCTAAGCAAAGAACTTATGATATTGACGTCCTTGGCGACCAGAACACATTTTCGTTTGACGTCTATGGCCGTCAATGGCTTTCAAAAGGTTAATCAGTTGCTTTCCCAGGTATCCATTTATCGAACACGTCTGCCTAAAACTGGCGTGTTCAAGATTTCTTTTTCTTTCACCGACTCTTTAATACATCGTTCTAATTATCGTTTCAGATTAACGAAAAATAAGAAAAATATAAAAAAGACAAAAGAAAGTGATCGCAAGCCTTTGCTGAAGAAGGAATCGATTCAAGACATGCAACTGGAACTAGACTTGTCCTCCAAGATGCTGTAACTATCTGTGATACCCGTACTTATACTTTAGATATTACTGTTATAGTATTATACGAAATATATTTATAGCGAATTCTTACAAATTGTGAATTTTTTACTAGGTTACAATAACTCATGGCTTTTACCAACCGCACGGATCATATAAATAGTTATAAAGAGTAGAGGAAGACCAAAGAAACGATGGATGGATAGTGTGAAAGATGATATGGCTAGAAAGGGAGTTACTACTGAAATGACGGCTAATAGAGATGTATGGAAGAAAAAGACATACTGCGCCGACCCCTAATAAGTTGGGATGAGGGCAGAAGGATGATGATGACAGATCATACGATTCGCGAGGTTAAGCTGTGCTTGCCGCGGTCAGTATGTGGATGGGTGGCCGTTCGTTACACATCAAGACCCCTCCGTGCCTCGGAGAGCACGGTAAACAGTCGGTCCCGGGTGCTATACGAAGACCTGACAGTCGTTACGGGAAGTCAGAAGCCCGACAAACGACCTAACCTTAGAATATCGGTATTGCTCAGTATCTGGGTTGCGGAGGTCTGATGGCAGTCGCTCCGTGTAAAATACTGATATTCAGCCGCATCTGGTTAGACAGGAAGCTGACCCCAACATAGTTGGGAAAAGGCTAGGCAGAACTACTGGGTTACAATACTCTGCATTGCTTACAAAGGCAGAACAATATACCTTACAGCACATATAAATGAAGTTCCCTATTTCGCCGTCAGCCAAGATATTCTAGGCGTACTCTGTACAATCCCGCGACCCTGGCCGAACGGTCAGGAGAAGGAGCACCGTTGGTTTTTAGCCGGTAAGAGTCCGGCAGACCCCCTCGCCTTCACCGGGCGAGAGACATCCATGAGGATTTTCCAACGAAAAAAAAAAAAAAAAATTGCGTACTCTGTACACCCAGGCGTGGACTGCGATAGACTTGTCTCGTTTTTACCTGAAGGGTTAGGCAGAGGTGTATAGTAACACTTTCATTTCGCCGTTAAGTTTAAGTCCCATGTAATAGGGGGCAAGCCTATTACTATCAACCGGGCACAAATACAACTCCGGGCTGCTACTGAGGAATTCCACACGGAACAACCCAATAACACTTTGCTAGACCTGGGGATCAAATCCAGGACTTCACGAGCAGCAGTCGCGCTTGCCATCACTAGACCAACGAGGTAGCTCAGTTCAGTACATCTCTTATTATTATATTATACAAGAGACCCGCCCCGGCTTCGCACGGGTGCAATGTAGATACTAATGTGGGGCATATAAACATTCCTCTTGAATCACTATCTATTGCTGAAAACTGCATTAAAATCCGTTGCGTAGTTTAAAAGATCTAAGCGTACAGACAGCGAGAGCGACTTAGTTTTATACTATGTAAAGATTAGTGATCAACTATTGTGTGGCGATAGAACTAACAAAATAGCACATTTTAATGCACACTTGCAGTGTAGCGATTTAAACAAAGAGTGCGGCGCGTTTCCATGGATTGAACTATCTGTACAGAACCTAAAAAAACAAACAAACCTTTGAAGTTCCAAGAAGTGATAAATCAATGATAATCATATTTAATCAGGATCGTATGATTAGCCAGATGAGTATGACAACGACCGTGCTATTATCATTGCCTTATCGCCACTTGAGAATGTAATCTGAACTTGACTTTGTAGATCTGTTATCAATTATCAACATTCATTCCTACTAATATTATAAATATATCTTATTTTCGTGTGGTTAGTGACTAACCTGGTGTCAGAGTTTATACCGCCCATGGGCCTCTGACTAGGCTTCACATGCCGTCAAGAAATATCTCTCAGACATGTGTTTCCTCACTGTTTTCGTTGACCGTTTTTAAGCAAGTGATAGTTATACAATACACACATGAATAAGAAAAGTCAGAGGTGCGTGCTTTAACATTAATTATAAACTAGCTTTTACCCGCGGCTTCGCTCACGTGGAATTAACATGATGTTTTTCCAGGACCAAAAGTAGCCTATGTTACTCTCCATCCTTTCAACTAACTCTATGCCGAATATCAAGTCGATTGGTTGCTTAGTTAGGGCGTGAAGGAAGGACAAACAAACAAACAAACACACTTTCGCATTTATAATATTAAGTATGGAAGTAAGGATTTGAAAGTTTGTGTAGATGGATGGATTTTTTTTAGCCAGGGGCTGGTCGGTAGCACGACGTCATTTTAATGCATGAAGCATGAAGTCGTAGGTCAAATGATTCAGCACGGAGGCAAAACTGTACGGAGCTTGAATGAAGACATAACCGCCACATACCATAGCCACAGACAACTTTGATAGCATAGGTACTATGAAAACCTAGTTTTCTCAAAAATTCCGTGATTTGCGTAAAACCAGATTAGATACTTTTAAATCATGGTTTGCATAGGAGTATTCAGGGTGGGGCAGGCGTGTCGCTTGCCCCACCTTGACACAGGAATGAATAGGTAAATGGTCTACACCAGGCATGGCGAACCAATGGCACACGACACAATATTTTGGGCACGTCACTGATCACAAAATTCATTATGCACTACGAAAAAAAGTGTGAAGTAGGTATTATATGACGAGTGAACGCGAGTGATCCCTAATTCAAAATTATTTGAGTGCACGTTTATGACCTCATTAAATATTTCTTTAGAAAAATGGCACGTTGATACGTAAAGGTTCGCCATCCCTGGTCTAGACGCAGTCAACTCGCCACCCATGTCTACGGAACAATTACCCAAAATAGGCAGAACAATGTCCGACTCCGTCTATACTTATTTGGACCTCAAAAATAAGGTTATGGGGCAAAAATTGCCCCATACTCCCATTCTGCACTTCCAAATTTATTGAAAAGACAAATATTTACTGTCAGACTGAGTTTGCCCCATCATGGACAAGATCCTGGCTACGCCCATGGTGGTTTGGATAAAAGAAAAAGATAAGTGTAAAGAACGACACGGTACCTTACTGCCAAGATTTTAAGATTGAAAATAAAACACGTTTTTAATAGTTAGTGCATTTTAATTAATAACTGAAGTAGACATAAAAAACATTTCGATAGAAGCTCACGGCTTATTTTACAATACTCTAGCGATTAAAAAAGCTATAAAATAATATAATTATCACAATCCAGAATTAACAGCGTCTAAGTATACTCTTGTCTCTTCTACACACTAAATATTCATGCTGACATCTTATCAATGGAAGAAATTCAAATCACTTTAAGAATTATTATTATAGCATATTGCGATTACAGAGAAAAACTATAGGAACTAAAAAAAAAATTGCTGCTTCGTTAGTCGAGTGGCGGCAAGCGCAACTGCTGGTCGTGGGTCCTGGGTTTGATCCCCAGGTCGGGCAGTGTTATTAGGTTTTTCCGTTTGGCATTCCTCAGTAGCAGCCCGGAGTTTGGATTTGTACCCGGTTGATGGCAATAGGCTCGCCCCCTATTACATGGGACTTCATAACGGCGAAATGAGGGTGTTACTGTACACCTCTGCCCACCCTTCGGGGAATACAGGCGTTATGTTAAAATTATCGATTCGATTAATATTTATTATGGAGAAGAGACAAACAGAATAATCTTAAATAATTCACGCATTGTAACTAAGTGGACTCATTTATTAGCAGATCTAGTAAATGATAATAAAAGGGCCGACTCCACGCCTATGTTACTCCGCTGTTTAGGCCCGGTATCCACCAAAGCGGAGAGGAGACGAGATGTCTCTTAAACAACCAATTTTTTTTTATTATTTATTATTATTTTATCTCCTCTCCTATCCGCTTCGGTGAATACTGGGCCTTAGATTTGAAACTAGGTGTGGTGGGTGAAACAGGGCTACTGAGTACCCCATATATCTTGAAAGTCGTAGCGCACTGCTTTGAAAGGCAAATATTAACAATATATCAAATTCGGTACAATAAATTTTGTTTCCTACAGCGTAGATAGTGTAAACGTACCACGGCTGCATCTGTAGCCGTTCAGACCAGCCGAACAGACTCCCAAGACAGCAGCGCAAGGCACACAATGGCTCTTGTTTTTTGGTTTGCGAGCCACTACAACGTTCTTTGTTTTTCTACGGAACTCTAAAATTGCACGCAAACATAAAATTAAGCTTATGATCCGCGATGGGTTTTAAGCTTTATATAAATTAGTGCCAAATCTCTTTGAACCAAGAGAGTTTTTAACACGTTGACAGACAGTACTGTCGTACTGCCCTATCACTTTTAATGACCTTGACGCCTATAGGCGTTACTGTCGTACTGCCATATCACTTTTAACGACCTTGACGCCTATAGGCGTTACTGTCGTACTGCCCTATCACTTTTAATGACCTTGACGCCTATAGGCGTTACTGTCGTACTGCCCTATCACTTTTAACGACCTTGACGCCTATAGGCGTTACTGTCGTACTGCCCTATCACTTTTAATGACCTTGACGCCTATAGGCGTTACTGTCGTACTGCCCTATCACTTTTAATGACCTTGACGCCTATAGGCGTTACTGTCGTACTGCCCTATCACTTTTAATGACCTTGACGCCTATAGGCGTTACTGTCGTACTGCCCTATCACTTTTAATGACCTTGACGCCTATAGGCGTTACTGTCCGTCGACGTGTTAAAGAAATATTTCAGCAACTAAAGCAGTAAGGTAGCAACTCTTGAAAAAAATTACGATCGATCTACATTGGAATTATGTCAGTTCGTACTTTGAGAGCACAAAATTAGTTTAATATTGAGCGATTATTGAATTAATTAATTAGAATTGAAATTGTGTTTAAATAATTTTTCAAAAATACACTTTATTTCTTTATGTTTTTTTTTTAAATAGGAATTGTTAGTTAATCGTTATTATTTTCAAGAGTAACCCTACGAGTCTCTTCTAAAACATTTTATTTTTTGTTGTAACAAATCTTTCGTATTGCCGTACAAACTTAATTACATACATATAACAATTATTTACATTGTTCTTAAGGCATTTGTCAACTCCTTGATGGCTAAACGCCTTCTCGAATCTTGTGTCCAACACGTATCTGTAAAGAAATTAGATTTTATGATTAAAACTGCCTTTCATGTAGGAAATTAATTAAATACAGTGTTATAAAAAATATCGTTTATATTTGGAACACCCTGTATAAAGGTTTTAATTAGTATCATAATCGTAAGTACCAAATTCAATAGCAAGTTTTGTTAACTTGTGCAATTGACTTTCAACCTCTGGGCACAACCGCAGCAAGTCGACTTCTGCAAGTTTTACGAACTAAGCGAGCAATGGAGTGCAATAACTTGCGCAATACAACTTGCTAGAGGATGTGCCGCTATAAGTTTATGATGCTTCACCGAAAGAGAGAGAGCACAAGCAGTCTTGAAAAGGGTAGAGCGAGATTGTCTTTCGACGCATTTTGATCGACGGTTTCACATCACATAAATTGTATTTCAGTTTATGTTTAATAAATAAAAATTACCAATTGTTTTTGAAGAATCAACTTTTGGGTCCTAGAGCGACGCTAGAGGGTCGGCGTTGAGCACAAGAACCAGTACATCACCATCCAGTTCGCTTTCGTCGCACAAAGAACTGAGTTTTGAACAAGACCATCTATGCAGCGCTGACCTTCAAACCCGAAGCAACCTAGACCTTGTTAACATACCTGTAACTACTATCTCCGGTGTATTAAGACCTAAGCGCCTGTAGTCGTGTCTGCATCTCATCCAGTTCGCTCTCGTCGGGCTCCGCTGCCTCCTCAGCGTCCTCTTCCTTGCTGGTAGATGGAGCAGCGACGGCGGTAGGAGGCGCGGGGGCGTCTCCTAGCTTGCCTTGCGTTAGCTCCCATAGCACCTGAGGAGTCATCAAAAATGTTGTTAAAAACTGTCTATTTTCAAGGTAAGGACGACGAAGAGGTTCTCACGTCAATTAAAGTGTAACTGGCCGAAACTGCTCCCTGATTCAGAACGATTAGATAAGTCAGTCGAATGATTCGGTTTCCATACATGTACATACAGTCACGTGTAATAATATGTATACACATAGCGAAATTAAAAAGCGATTTCCTACTAAAATATCTATTAGAATTATGAAATATTCTACACATCGTTTTTATTACAATTACACACGAATTATCGTTTCGAATATTTCTTAATTACACTTTACTCTCTAAAACAAATTCGCTTTTTAAGTTCTCTACGTGTATACATCTTATTACACGTGACTGTACATAAACTTACGCCTTTTCAACATGAACCACCTTGGGAAAAAAGCGTGATTTTATATTTTATGTATGACAAGATGTATGAATGTGGATGAAGCGAAAAGAAAATATACATCTTATCATACACGCACGTCGGTTGAGAGTACTACGAACCTGTCCTTTGTGAACAACATCACCATCACCGATTCGGTTTGTTGTCTTTTCTCTCGTTAGGAGAATCGTACACGAAACGACATAAAGAACGTTATTTAATAGAGCGACAAAGAGAGCATGAGTGCTATCGCGTGCGATCTCACGCTGTCTTTCTCGCTCTATTAAAAGACATTCCTGAGCGACAGAAAAGGAAATGGTGGAAAGGTGCATGAAAAACGCGATTCCTTGCTGACAGATGTGGGTCAGCCTTAGGTCGACAACTGCTTATCGAACTGTATCGGGGGGCTGCAGAGATTAATATATCAACGGGCAACATTCATACAAAGAGTAGTTTGGGTCTAAGATATTACACAGATATTGGTGTCGAGTCTTTTGCGCACTTTGACAGAACTAAACTAAGGGTGTTTGTCTCTTTCTGTTCCAATAGAAAAAGGAAGCGACAGTTGCGTTTAGTACAGTTTAGTACTGTCAAAATGTGCAACAGAATAACACCACTGACTAACCAGGCTGATAATAGCAAAGTCCTATCAAACCAGTACCAGCAATGCTGTACTTGTAACCAGTCTGTAGAATGCTTGGATGTGGAATATTGTCCTGGAACTTGTCAGTAATTAGAGCTTTATTGGTCAAAAACAGGAGATTGTTGTTTGGACAAGCTGGATATTGGCGCCGATTCTCTTGTTCACTATGCTATCTTTTATTAACAGACACCGCGAGAGAAGGACGGTAATAGATTAGAATTAATTTAAAGATGTCGAACTAGTTTACACCTTGAACTTCACCGTGTTCTTAGTCGTCACGTTCTGACGTGTTGCATATGAGTATGGAAATTCTAATTTCAACAGAATTGTACGCTTTCCCCTATCCCCAATAAATACCGCTACATCATATACCTTGTCGACTTCACTCTGCGCCGCCTCTTCCATTTCCTCTTCATCCTCCATGCTGGACATGGTTTCGTCCAGCATCTCCTCGATGATGCCAGCCCGCATCATCTCTTTGCTTAGCTCCTGCATTGTGGCTGCCACCTCGGGAAGACGGATCAGCGCCTGCATTGCTTGCATCACCTGTGTGAGCGAATAAGGAAGTCAAGACATTGACCTTCTGTATGAGTAAGCCAACATACTCAAATATCAACTTTAAGTTCACTTAGAACTAAGTTGATTTCACAATGACAAATACTATGGAAGTAATAAAACAATTTTAGTTGCAATAGAAATTTAACTATGTATAATGAAATTACGGTTTAGATAATGCCATGATAATTATATGGTACTACCTGTGTCGTCACGGCTCCGTTCGCGTAAGTAGTTTTATTCCAGTAATAAATATAGCCTATGTTACTCAGTGCCTGATAATGTAGCTTTCTAATGGTAAAAATACAAATCTTTCCTCTTTATAATATTAATATATATAGACAGCAAGTAAACAATTAATTTTAAATAAACATTATTGTCGATTCTGTTGCACACTTTGACAGGACTAAACTAAACTGTGATTGTCTCTTTCTGTTTCAATAGAAAAAGAAAGTGATAGTTGCGTTTCTAGTTTAGTAGTGTCAAAATGTGCAATAGTTTCGACACCATTGTCCTTTTCTAGGATTGGTTTTATTTGTAGATGCAGCGGTTTTAAACAACACAGGTGCAGTATCTATGATAGCACGGGTAAAGATGCGTGAGCTCGAGAGTCTAGCAGGGAGGAATGACAACTGTACAAAGGTAGCAAGATATACATATTATAGTCGCCGGCACGTAACTTGGTAAGATTAGAGAGGAGATGTCATCTCCTTTCTTTCTTTCTTTTTAACCGACTTCCAAAAAGGAGGAGGTTACTATGTTCGTCTGTATGTATGCTTTTTTTTTTTTTTTGTGTGTTCATCGATATTTTCGCCAATTGTGAACCGATTTTAATGATTCTTTTTTTAATCGATAGGCTATACTTTGAAGTTGGTCCCATTTAAATTTGGTGAAGATCTGATGAAGAACTTCGGAGATAGACAATGGAACTCCTCAATGACGAACAGTACGCATATTGTGATGATGTGATTATGTTACGAGCAGCGTCTTTAGTAGGTCCAACCAAGTTTTAATTAAGGCCACTAAAATGAAAAAAATAAAAAGTTTTTTACAAAAAATTTAAACCGACTTCAAAAAAGAATAAAATAATTACCATATAAAATTAACAGTTTCAGAAGTCGGTGCCTTCAATTTGGTTCAGCGTGGATCAGCACCGACTTCTGAAACTGTTAATTTTATATGGTAATTATTTAAAATAGACATGTTTAAAAATAAATTATGGCAATAACCATAGAATAATGACAAGCAATAAAAGTGACCATTTTTTTGTTGCACTCAGTGTACATGCGCAAACTTACTCCCTCTACGCAAAAACCTTGCCAAATTACGTGCTGTGCTGTGACTGTACATAATTATAGCAATCAACAACATACCTCCGTTGACCTCTGCAATGACCCAGCGACTCTTAACGTAGCTGGGAACAAGAATATACATTTAAATAAATTGCATCATCTTCATTATAAGCATAATCAGCCCATTACTAACGCAGTACTGGGCAGGGGCCTCATCTCAGAATGAGAAGGGTTTAGGCCTTAGTCCACCATGCTGGCCTACTGCAGGTTGGTAGACAACACATACCATTGAGAATATTTTTTAGAACCCTCTCAGTTAAGCAGGTTTCCTCAGATTGTTTTCCATCAACATCAACAAAGTGATAGTAAAATTCTGATCCACACATGAGTTCGTAAGGATAAATTTGCGCGCTTGGATCGAGACTCTTCTTTTATTTATATAGAATTCTAGTTGGACATTTGGATGAGTTAATAACCCCCATCTTTTATCAGAAAATCCACACACACATTCATTACATATCGAGACCCCTCTGCGCCTCGGAGAGCACGTTAAACAGTCAGTCCCGGGTCTCATATGAATACCTATGACAGCAAGAATACAAGCAAATGTACTAGCAAGTTTTAGTGCGTAAGTTATTGCACTCCATTGCTTGCTTAGTTCGTAAAACTTGTAGAAGTTGACTTGCTGCAGGTTTGTTTAATAGAATTTGCTAGTAGCTTTGATGCGTTACCTAATTGATTCTTCATCTGCATTTGTACTGAATTCAGATGTGCTTTGCTGGTGTATATTTTACTGATAGCCTTCCGTGACCGTATGATCTCTTTAGCCAGTATTGTGCACACTTGTTTGTCATTCTTTGAAGCGGCTTCTTTCAAAGACCGTTTGATTTTGTCCTCTTCTCTTTGGATACCTGAAGAATAAGTAGAAGTAGCAATTATTATATTATAGGAAGTGAAAGAAAAACACAATGTATTACTTCCATTAAGGTTTCCTATATGCAGGGCCGGACTGGGACCTGAAATCAGCCCGGGCATTTGAGAAACGATCGGCCCAGTACTGGCAATAAAATAATTAATTCCCAAGCGATTAGACGGATGACGTTTTTCTTTTTTAGACTCTCCCCTCACTCTTTCTCCTGTATCTTGGGTGCATTTACAAACACAAACAATTTTACGGCTTCTTTTTCAAGCGATAAGCGATAGTTGGATGACCTTTTTTTTTGGCTTTCCCGTCACTCTTTTGATTTCTCCGACTGTGTGACACACCGCCGGCCACACCGGCCCATCGGGAATTTGCCCGATTGCCTATATGTCTAGATTTAGCTAGACAAAAAATGAGTGTCTGGTCTAAAATCAAGGAGGGAGGCTTTGCCCAACAGTGGGATGTTACAGGTTAATAGTAAAGTCTGATTTATAATGCTTGACTTTGCTGCTTACAATACGGGTAATTAAGATAAAAGCAATAAAACATCATTTTTAGGACAAGACATCCAATTCAATTGAATATTTGTACAGACGGTGGCAACCCTAGTTGGTACTGCATACAAAACAAGTATTGTTTTTACTTTCAATATTTTTTTACAAGTTCTACAGGAAAACAGATGATATGATGCATGATAATAATGTTATTTTACTATTCAGGGACTTTTCAGGCATCCAGGATAAGCGTAACATGATTACGAAGGTTATATTCTTGACCTTGACTCAAACGACTCCATAAACATAGCTTTTGGCATTCCTATCAATGGGTTGAATGTAGGTTAACTTTCTGTTTTGTAACTTTAATGTAACTAGGTTTTTAGTTGCAAACTATTCAGTATTAGTGATCTTTAACTTACTTCTTATTTGTCTATCTAAGTTATATCCTTCTTTACGTAGTTTATGGGACCACTCGTTTACCTAAAATAAAAAGCGATATTTTTAGACATTAATATTGCTATCTACTATCTGCAACATAGTTATCATGGTATAGATATTAAACATACCATTTCTTTTGGATTCCTCTCCGGAGATTTCCCAAAGAGACCCATTTTGAACAATAAATAAACTGATTTTATTCTATAATTTCGCTAGATGAATTTGTTTTGACATTAAATGACAACTTTTTGAGTTCTTTGACAAGGGATGACTTCATCACTACCACATTCCATTACAAGGAATACAATGTGATTAATTTGGGAAATATTTATTTATTTCATGGATATATAAATATACATAAATTATTTCAACACTACTTATCACATTCATTCAACTTTTCTTATAATCTATAAAAATATTAGTACAAGTAATTAGAATTACATTATCTAAGTCCACCGGTTTTTATTCTTTGCGTGACTGCGTGCCTATTATGGAACATACACATACAATGTTATTAATCAGTTATACGCAAAAAATAAAATATTTTTGACAATAAAAAGAAAAATATTTAAAGTACTTAAATGAAAAAAGTATTTTAGTTTCATCTATTTGATAAATTTAATTAGTTGTGAGTATAAAAAACATCTTATATAATGTATTTGTGATAATTGCCGGAATTTCCTTTATATTTTTGTACTTATTACGTCTTATAAAATCTGCATAAAATGGAATAGATAAAGCCGTCATTTGTTTTAGACTTTTAATAATGTTGCAATAAGATAAAAAATATAAAAACTAGTGGAAATTTAACGAATACAGAATATATAGTTTTTTTTCTGGATAATTTAAATTGAAAAATACCTATTTCAAAAAAGTAACCTCCCCATTATGTTATTTTGTAGACAAATAATTAACGCAGCAGTTTTGATCAGTTGGTACTGCAACTTCTTTTTTTTTAAGAAAGTGGACTTTTTGGTAAAACTTGCAATACTGAATATTTTCAGTTTTACAAAATATTTGTTGTCGGTGCGAAATTTGAAACTATTATCTTTTTTGCACATAATAAACTTTCAGTGACCTCATGTGTGTTCTTGGAAATTAAAGCAATTGGTGAAGAATATTTTCTGGCATCTAAAGAAACAAGGTAAACTAATTTTCTATCACAAACAACCCGGCTGTTTTCACGTCTTTTTATAGATGTTCTATATTTGTGTAAGTCTTTCGGATGCAACTAATGATGACCGTAGCCAGTATTTCAGTTATTCGTTACATTGTAACGTTAGAAATCGAAAAACAGACAATATTATTAGTAATTTTGAGGTTATCTAAATACTATAATTATTCATGTTGAAAAAAGTCGAAGCATGGTGTAGGTACTCTTGACTACTTAACGTTGCTTTTTATTCAGTAAAATTCTCGTTTTATTCACATAATGGCTGTAATGTATGTTTAACTTATAGTTATTATTCTGTTATTCATTCATATAAAAGTGCTTTAAGTACTTAGGTACTACAACCTATGGTATAATCTATAAGAAAAAAAAACAACAGTTGTTTCTCAATCTGTGCTAGTGCCGCCCAGTGTTCATTGACAATTTGTTGCGTTACCTACCTGTCCTAACAAATATCCTGTCATTGAAGAAGGCACAATAAATTGCTGAATCAGTATTCCTGTTAAATATTTTGTATTTACTGGATTACGTTACATTTATTTAAAAAAAATGTATCGCACAAACTTTCCTCTTATCATAGTTCATCTTTGGACATAGGCCTTTCCTTAATGTAAGGTAACACCCATAGATACCACGTTGCATATTGGGCAAACAATTGGAGGAAAAAAATAAAGGTATAATTTTAAAAATTAAAATGCTTGGGCATTGAATAACTGAAGTATTTCATAAATTAAAAATTAATATTCAATTTGGAATTTATTATTAAGTATATTAGAACCATTCTGAGTATTCACTGAAAACCTATTCTAGGCATTCAACATCTATGGGCATCATATCCGTATGATATGATCTAAAGTATTTTGTTTAATAATGCGCTGGTTGGAAATGGATGAAAAACAATTTGGGAAGCGTATCTTTTATTCTAGATGTTCCAAAAAATCCTTGCCCCCAAGGTATGAACTGCATTGGTGCACAAAGAAGAGCACGCACATACTAGATATGTGTCCTTCAGAACTGATAGTACCTTGAAATGACACTCTTTAATAAAATAATATCAGTACAATCGTAATAACTCTCTGATCACAACAAAACAATTTTAATCATAAATTCAATTATATGACCTGGACGTTGGACCCTAGGGAACTTATTTGTTTTACAACATACTCTGTGCATATGTTATGTCCATTATCTTAGGTCACGCATGCTTACTGCTCGTGTTAATTACTTATAATTCCACCACAATATGACGCAAAATGTTATGTGTTTGGAGACCAGCACACATTATGATGTTAATGTGAAGTCCTACATATTTCTAGTTTAATTATAGCACTGTTTATTTAGCCTGATTTTTTTACGCATTTTGTGATAAGACTGTTTATTGAAGATTTATGCGGCATGCGGAGTGAGTGCTTCTTCATTAGTCCGTTTTTCCTGATTAAAGGCCAACCCGTACACAGCAGTGCTGTACCGTTTAGTGTCAATGTAAAATGATAGTGTTACATAATTATTTTTTTGACACGACCCTATCTGTACTTGTCAGCGTCAGTGATGTTAGTATTGCTCTGCCGCGAATTTCTAGCTGAGAATATTTTTACTGATGACACGGACGATTTTCTTCAAAGACATGTAACTGCGATACTACAAGTGTCAAAATTAACAAACAATCACGGAATTCACGGTACAGAACGGTATAGTATGACACAACTAAGAAGTCGCTTCGGCACCTTGATCGAACGACCAAGTGCAGTCGCTCGTTTTCGCGCCACTCACACCTATTGCGTCAGCGTAAAGATCATTTTTTACTGCAGTATTAATAAACATTCGTGGCATTGAAGTCGCACTCAGTTCGGAAGTGATCGATTTTACGAAGTTAGCCGATGCGACTTCTAAGTTGTGTCGTACTATACAGCACTGATCGTCACGTGTTGGCACTGATGCGTGCGGATAGAAAGCGTAAAACAGTCTTTATCTCCTTTATCTTTATCATTATTTTATTACATAGTATAAAACAAATCGCTCCCGCTGTCTGTACGCTTATATCTTTGTAACTACGCAACGAATTTTAATGCAGTTTTCAGCAATAGATAAAGTGATTCAACATAGTTTGCTTAGTTGTCGGCAATAAGATTGCCAAGCGTATCATTTTGGGACCCTGTGCATAATATCAGCAAGCACATTGGGTCACCCGCGCGACAGCGCAACGAGTATTCTCAAGGAGGGTTGATGTCAGGCAGGCGACCGGTCATAAAACAATAAGCCAAAACGTCTAACAACATGGATTTATGAAATACATGTTGTGCCGACCACACCTAGTGTGGGATACGGGCAGGAAGAAGAAGAAGAAGATAGAGTGATTCAAAAGGAAGGTTTATATGCCCCACATTAGTATCTACATTGCACCCATGCGAAGCCGGGGTGGGTCGCTAGTCTACACTAATATAATATTATAAAGAGGAAAGATTAGTATTTATGGATTTTTGTATGTAACGAATAAACTTAAAAACTACTGGACCGATTTCAAAAATTCTTTTGCCGTTAGAAAGCTACATTATCACTGAGTAATATAGGCTACTGGCGGAGCCGTGAGGACACAGCTAGTATGTTATAATTTGTTTTAAACAACGATAGTAAACGTGCACATAGGCAATTCTGGATTCTCTAAGGGTTGCTTATGTGGATCAACTGTCGTTACTTTCTTACATAGGCAAGTTCGTTTCGGCAAACGATATCGTCGCTTGATCAGGAGAGTGAAGGAAGAATTCTTTTATATCACGGTGACCCGTGCCACAAAGAACATTAAAAACTACCGCACGTGCAATGGTTGATCCGTTAGTCATTCGTAACTGTTGCGTTGGAGTTATGTAAACATGCATGTACCTAGGGAAAAATTACAGTTGCAAAATAATATATTTTTATGAATATAGTATTTTCTTGTACATAATTACGTTTATTATTGAGTTTCTTTGTGTATTCAAGTAATGAGCATTTATTCATGTGTATGCAAACCCTCATCAAAGCCAGTTCTTTCCTCCCGCTGCTGTGTACGGGGTGTACGAGCTGGGGTATCTTTTTTTTTGTGATATTCTCATCCAGGCCACTTCATGGTCTTTTCCAGGTAGGCTTCCATCACCATTACAAGAATGAAAGGATGATTTCCACCAAACGGCTTGCATCGCATCGGAAAGGATACGAACGGATGCGGCGACAGACGATCGCGTCCGGCAGGATGTCGACGCATACGATCGGCTCTGTACCATCGCTTGCGAACGTATGCGTTTCTGCGGTTAGTCAAATAGTTTCATTCCTACCGTTCGGATACGATGACAGGCGAACGGAGTCGATCGCGCGTCGCGGCATCCTTTCGGCTACAATCGCGTGTCGCGGAAGACGCCCGCGGTCAAGCTGCTGTGCGCGGCTTGGTAATATAGACTTTAAATATTGTATACACGATTTAATATCGCATAAAGATTGTTAAATCCGTTCCGATCCGATGCGATGCGAGCCGTTTGGTGGAAATCATCCTATATTCAAATTCAAATTCTTTATTTGCAATAAATAGGGTACATAGAATGGTGTTACCTACATGGTAAAATTTGTTCAAGCCCATTTAGCCATAATCAACAGCATGCAAATTTTGCTTAAAACTAGAAGCTTTTTAACCGACTTCCAAAAAAAGGAGGAGGTTCTCAATTCGTCTGTATGTTCTTTTTTTTAATGTTTGTTACCTCACTACACCCTCATTTATGAACCGATTTGAAAAATTCTTCTTTTGTTTGAAAGAGTATTCTTTCGAAATGGTCCCATTTAAAGTTGGTGAAGATCTGATAAAGAATTTCGGAGATAGACAATGGAACTCCTTAATGACGAACAGTACGCATAATGTGATGATGTGATTATGTTACGAACAGCGTCTTTAGTAGGTCCAACCATGTTTTAATTAAGGCCACTAAAATGAATGAAATAAAAAACATTTTAACAAAAATAAAACCGACTTCAACAAAACGAAAAAAATTATAAAATAATTACCATATTATAAAAGTAACAGATTCAGAAGTCGGTGCCTTCAATTTGGTTCAGCGTGGATTAGCACCGACTTCTGAATCTGTTACTTTTATGGTAATTATTTTATTCTTTTTTTCGTTTTGTTGAAGTCTGTTTTATTTTTGTTAAAATGTTTTTTATGTATTAAAAAATTGTTTGGTCCGGTTATCAATGTTACTAATTGCAATTTAATAACGCTAATAAAATTGGTTTTATTATCTACATGAGTATATCATATTAAAGTCAGACATCCCAAGTCCACTTTATTAACACGTTGATTAATTGGATGAACTAATGCAACCTTCCGATATATTAAATTGTTCCTTAGGACGATGACCTTAATTATGTCGGGCAAATCGGGTCTCTATTGAGGTCAAATTATTATCAAAGACGCACCGTTTGGACTTTTCCATCAATCCAATATTCGTGTGCTATTGTGTAAATCGATTTCGGAAGTTATGATTGTATTATACTAAGTATATGCTAATGCTAACGAGGAACATGTCGTGAGCAAAGTTTTGAGTATGAATGTGGATGGTTATAAGAGTAGAGGAAGACCAAAGAAGTCATTGATGGATAGTGTGAAAGATGATATGGCTAGAAAGGGGTGACTACTGAAATAATGGCTAATAGAGATGATTGTATGGCAGAAGAAGACATCTACGCCGACCACAAATAATATGGGATAAGGGCAGGAGGATGATGATGATGGGTCGCGGTGCATGCAACAGCGAATCCCGTGACCCCGGTCTTAGGTCAGAAGGAGGGACACCGTGGTGGTTTTAGCCAGTAAGAGTCTGGCACACCCCCCCGTCTTCCCCGGACGGGGGATAGTCCATGAGGATTTCCCCACGTGAAAAAAAAAAAAAAAAAAAGGAGGATGATGATGATGATGCTAATCTATCTGTAAATTTGAGTCGTCAATACCCTCCGGGTTTTAAAGACTTGGCCAGATCCTCCAGTCCGATACCATCCTCAGGCACGGGTTCTATGGCATAGGTACAACGTTTGAGTCGACGTGGTCCTGAATTTGTAAAAACTTCTCGAAATCAAGTCTATCGAGACTACCTTGTTGGTCTAGTGGTCGCAAGCGCAACTGCTGAGCATGGGGGTTCGGGTTCGATCCCCAGGTCGGGCAAAATGTTATTGGGTTTTTCCATTAGAAATTTCTCAGTAACAGCCCGGGTCTGGATTTGTGCCCGGATAATGGCAATAGGCTCGCTCCCTATTATGTGGAACTTAAACATAACTGGCGAAACGAGGGTGTACTAAAAAGACCTCTGCCGTACCCTTCGGGGAATACAAACCGTGATGATGTTACCGAGTCTCCTATATTTATCCGGACGATGACACGTAAATCGATCCAGTATGGTCCAATTCAGAGGCTACTCCATGGGTCGATGTTGGAGATTCCCACGAAAATAGAATGGATACATATTATGTTAGATTGACTAGCAAACAGCAACATTTTTTATTAATAAAAGTTTTATTTAAATAACATAATTATCATTATTCATTATATTCAAAACAAAAGACAAATGTACTTTGACCACATCCAAGAAGCTATTGTTATTCTATAATTTTTATCCACAAAAACAAGGAGTTTTAGTTTACCGGTTCACAATAAATGTGAGGTAGGTAGGTACATTTCCTTTTGTTTTAACAGCTAACATTATACATACCTACCGATTGCTTATGAATTTACACAATCTGCATAACAATAGATAGGGTTGCCATGCAGACTTGCTACAAAGGATTTAATACATCTTTATCAAAGGATTACAAAGGTTTTGATACTTGTAATCAACAAGATACAACTACGGTTAATGATGATATTGAACGAAGGTGAATAACTTTCTTGCATCTAGGGTTACCATTTCAAAATTGAGGAATGTCTGTCTAGAGTGCCTTAAATGCCGGATTTTACAGAAAAATGCTTGTAGATCTCTCTCTCGTGTCTGCAAGAGAATATCTCATGCCGTGTCGTGAAAAGATTAGGCAGTTAGCAAGGTTGGTAGCGGGGCTGACTACACAGTGTGCTCCGTACGTACCTACTTAAGTATCGTCACTTATAGAGGTTTTTTGAATGCACCATTATGCCTGTCTTAGAGTAATGCCGGCAGCACGCCTGTCAAAACCTTAAATTGCCTGTCAAATGCGGCAAATGCCTGTCATATGGGAACCCTAGTTGCACCAGTAAATGAATGACTCCTAACCGTTCAGTAACCTCATAAGAACCTAGGAACAGTTGCCTCTAAAAGTTTGTATTGTTTTGATGTTGGTGAAACTATCGCCCTTTCTTGCTCCCGACGGTTTACATCCATTATAGATTTTGTTTGCTCTTCAAGTCCCAAAGAACCTCCTTATAATTACTATAGAGTTAATAAGTACAGGAGCTGTATTATGACGTGTTAAAACCATCACTGTTCCGGTGAGAGACAGTGACGCGGCTATACAAGACGTAAAGCGCCGTCACATTCTCACAACGGAACAATTATGATTTTAACACCTCATAAAACGACCCCAGTAAGCTTTTAGGCAGTTAGCCAAAAGACTTACAACAATACCTTTGCTACTAACTGATCGTCTGGATAATTGATGACAGGCACCCCTGACACACTATGCCATACAAATCACGCGACATGTGAGCAGAACGTTTCGCAATGCGCCGGCGCAGGGCGGAAGATTGCGGCGTACGCGCACCGCGATCATTTGCGAAACACTCGCTGATGTCGCACCGTTATGTGTCTTGCATGACACCATCATTCAGTTTATCATGATTCAGTCTTCCTGGAATTTTGTGAAGTTCGGGTGGGCGTCGGCTTTCAGGCTCAGGACAGTTGAATATCGGAATTTTACGCGTTGTGACAGCATTTTAATATTTAAAGCGATTTGATTCGCTTCGATAAATGATGTGGTATTACTATATCCAATGACTTGTCTAGTAGTAAGACTTCGGGCATTTGGTTGCCCGTGAGCTTACTGTCGCAAACGAGTTTTGTATAAACAGCGGAGTTTAACCTCATAGATTATCATATAGCTACAGCTTTAGGTTTCCTCATCATGACTTCATACTAATACTAGCACTTAGCCCGGGACTTCGTCCGCGTGAATATTCATACAAAGTACAAACTTCCATCTCCTATTTTACTCTCTTAGGGATAGAATATCCTAAAATCCTTTCTGAGTGGATGCCTACGTCACAAAAGAAACCTACTGTCCAAATTTCATGTTTCCAGCTTCAGTGGTTTAGGTTCTGCGTCGATGAATCAGTCAGTCGGGACAAGTAGCTAATTATATAGATGGTATAGTATAGATTATAAAGCAGGTTTTGTTTATTGATTACAGATTAACAGAAAAACGGCTTTTCCAATCGGTTGAAAATGAAACCTTATTTAATCCAGTTACGTCGTACCCTACTTCCGATTTGCAGACGGTATATAAAATCTCTTTCTTCCGCTTTCATTGGGAATATAGTCCTTCATCGTAGGACTTAGCTTAATACCTACCACGTAGATTGATCCATCTGCAAGATTTAGCCACGTTGCCAGTTGCACTGTCAACTGTTTTTCTGCTTCTGTCCTCAGCCTCACAGTCAGACTGACTCTCGTTAGCACAAACATAATTATTATACTATGAAGAGTGACAGTGCGCTCGAACGCACTGCGTTGAATGCGGTTCTGTGATCGATTGTCGAGAATGAAAGCTAACATTCAGAGCCGTATCCAACGCAGTGTGTTTACTGTGAGATCTCATAGTAACGTTTGTGCATAAAAGGCCTAAGGACCAACCCACATTTGACGAAAGATACATCGCCGATCTTCCGCCGGTAAACATAATTCCATACAAATATCTCATACCGTACACATTTGACCGAACATGCGTTACTGAAATTCCTCAAGTAAATTACGCGACGGAAGATCGGTGACGTATGTAACGTCAGATGTGGCTTGACCCTTAGTGTAATGTTTGTCTCAATACTGGCTGGTTTGAAGCACCGAGGATCGTGGCTCCACTTTTTGATCTGGATCAGTCTCTTATCGCGCAACTGTGCCGACAGTTGCCTCCAGTTCTTCCAAACTCGGTCCTTTTCCTTTCGATCTTCAAATCATACTGCTGACGTAAAACTGTTTACTTGTCTGCCTAATTTGGCTGAAACAATAGTACACGCGAACCAAAGACCCAGTGTTATCTATGTCACCTAAATAGTACCTGTTAATTAATTCGTCTTACTCAATGATTTTAAAAACAATGGCAAATTAACTATGTATGGACATTAAGTTTTTAATTACAGATATGTGTGGTCATTTTATCGAAAAAGTAGTCGATAAAACTGCTCAAAAACTTTCTATTTACATAACATACATAACATCACGCCTGTATTCCCCGAAGGGTTGGGCAGAGGTGTATAGTAACACCCTCATTTCCCCGTTATGTTTAAGTCCCATGTAATAGGGGACGAGCCTATTGCCATAAATCGGGCACAAATCCAAACTCCGGGCTGCTACTGAGGAATTTCACACGGAAAACCCAATAACACTGCCCGACCTGGAGATCGAACCCAGGACCTCACGATCAGCAGTCGCGTTTGCCACCACTAGAGCAACAAAGCAGTATACTTGCTCTTTATTCAATTTATATAACAACGGTGTTCAACTTGTTCAAGTGCTAAGAATTCATTCGGAATGATCGATTCATCAGTCGTATAAGGCTGAGCATCCACCAGAGCTGTGCTAAGCTGTGTAGCAAGGAATGTGTTTTGTAAACACCAATAGAATCACTTCATTTACCTAGTTTCGCTCTGCGCAGCTCCGGTGGATATGGGCTTAGCAGTGCGAGGTTTTTGTTCATACAAAACAAGCGAGAAATACGAGCGAAATATGTGTTGCGAGGAATGTGTACCGCTCCCGCCACACCACCCTCATATTCGAAAAGAGTCCGCTACCTATCCTCGCACCGCTCATGTGTACACATTAACACATTACGCATTACACAGTACCCACTCCTCGCACAGAGCCCCTAGCATGAGTTTTTGCCAAATCGTGTAGTTAACGTTATCGTTTCGTTATCGACAAATTTTGTATGACAATTTTACTAGCGCCACGTGTGCGTATTTGGAACTAAGCAATCGGTAGCACAGGTTTTTGACAACCGCTTTCGAATAGTTATCGAAAAGTAAACGTCACGTTATCGCACCAAATGTATGAGAATCGGTAGCACGAGTTTTCATTTTGACATTTAGTTTCGAGTTTCTCGATAGCTGGGTCGAAACCAATACGATAACTATCTCACTGACTTTTTCTTAGTGAGAAACCTAACCTACAAGATTGTTTTTTGAAATTATAAGGTTTTAAAGTGTAATAATGGCACAAAGAGACACGCAGGGTATTATTATTTTGCCTTCCGTTTAATTGATGAGGCTAGAAGAAGAAGTGAAATGAGGTTAGTAAAACTTACCTATTTTTTGTTTATAAACACAATAATTTCTTTTGATAAACCATTTTTGTAACTTATTGTAACTCTTATTACAGCTTGATAAAACAACGGATTCGTCTTCGAAATATGATGGATCCATTAAATATTAGTGAGAATGAATTTAAAAATAGGTACAGGCTAAACAAAGAAGCTTAAATTCCTGTGTAACGAGGTACGTTGCAAAAGTGGTCTCAAGTCGACCCAGAGAATAACTTTGGAGCACAAGGTACCTACCAAATTATATTTTATTATAAAACAGCAATAGAATTATTGCAATGTACCAAAATCAAATCATGTACACCTTTTTTATTGCCGAAAGCATTTTCATTCCCTGAATTTGCAAATTGTAAGTTTATAATGTTTCCAAGATTGTTCTAGGCTATATTATCCGCAATAATCAAGGATTTAAAATATATATTCTTCAACAGGTTTGTGATAGTGATTGCAACATATTAAATGTCAATACAAAATATGGTGGAGCCACATGGTGCATTTATCTGGGAAAACAGCCAGGTCAATAGATATATGCAGCAGTTGTATAATAACAATGAGCATGTGTGGTTACTGGGTATGTAATATTTGATGTTATGTACATTTACTGAAATATTGTAATTTCACTGAAAACTAGATTAAATAAGGTTTATTTGTTACAGGTGATTCTGGATACCCACAAAGACCTTGGATGATGACTCCTATTCTAAATGCAATTGAGGGAAGCCCTGAAGCCAATTATACAACTATTCACAGCAAGGCCCGGGTAGTCATTGAAAATACTTTTGGCAGATTAAAAAACAGGTGGAGATGTTTAAACAAAGACCGAGCTCTGCACTACACACCTGAGAAATGTGCAAATATAATAATAGCTTGTTGTGTGTTACAAGATGCAAGATGTTGGTGGTGATGACCTAATGAGAGGTCAAGCACTGAGGACCTTACTCATTAGTAGGATTAGAATTTGATTTTTTCTGTTGTTTAAGTTATAGATTTTCAGTTGTACCATATTTTTAAATTGACGTTCAAAAATAACTAAATAATTCTAGTCTATTTTGAATAAATGAGTTTTGAGTTTATCCCCATCAAAATGTAAGTTATTATTAGTATATTTTTTTACCCTAACCTGCATTGTTCTCAAATAATTTTATGTGACTACATTGTAACAATACCTGATTGTACTTACATGAAATTATTTTAAAAGAGATAAATAAATAAATTAAAATAAAGAGTAAATAATTTATTTATTTTACTATAATTAAAACAGTCTTATACCAATTACAATCATTGATATGATAAGATTGTACATAATAAAAAAACACCAATGATTTAAAAATAACATTTATTTAACACACATCATCACAGCTCCCCGAAGGGTTAGGCAGAGGTGACTATTTATTTTTAAGTCTCATTTAATAGGGGGTGAGCCTTTTACCAGGCAGAAATCCAGACTCTGGGCTGTGACTTAAAAATCGCCCATCCTGTCATCCATGCTGTCTTGCCCTCTCCTTCACTGTTTAAGACGGCAGTGAGCTCCTTCCACCGTTCATTGCACCACTGGCGCTCTCGGGGCCCACCAGAGGGTTTTGACAAATCTTGTTTGCCCTTTTTCTTTCTATCAATGTACAATAAAGTATATCTATTATTGAATAGTTAATAGTAAACATAATTCTTGATTTCATTTCACTTCATTCCTTCCTTCCGTGATGTATTTACTTTTCCATAAATTCCACCATTAGGAGGAATTGGGTGTGTGTGACTCGTCCTTGTCGACATTTTATGTTAATAACAACAAACACAAAAGTATTATAATTTTCAAAACATTTGATTTAACAAGCGTCAAACGTCAAACCATTGACGGGAGCGTTCGAAAAATCAAAACCGAACAAAAATTTGTTTTTTTTTACGTTTTGATATTTTTATAAACATTTTTATCAGGTTTCCGAACGCACCATTCACTCCAAACCATTCCATTCGCTATTGGATTCTCGGCCTATAATAACTATAGTTAAGTTATAGTATCGAGTTAACGTAAGACGTTTATAAGAACTCATGCTGCCGAAATACTTTACTATAGTATCGAAATCGTTTTCGTCTGGTATACACGTTACGATAACTACTCGATTTTGCTATAAACTCGTGCTAGGGGCTCAGCTCTGTTGGAAAGGGTCACACCGTTTCAGAACCTCGCTACACATTTTCGCACCGCACATTTTCCTCGCACAGCTCTGGTGGATGTCCAGCCTTAGGTACGTACTCGTCGACATTAGCAAATGTTTCTATTACCGCTGTAGTCAGAACTTTTTCGTGTCAGCTTCTAGAAATACCACGTGATGAAGAATGCAGAACGAAAGCGAAGACTGCTTTCTTTTTACTTTAGCTTTAAGCTCTACGGACAGGCAATTAATTACAAGATTTATATTATCGATTTTCGACTCGAGTTCAAAAGTCATGAGCAGAGATCGGATAATCGGATAAGTTAATTTTTCGTTACAACGGGTTCAGAAAATAACTTTTTAGAAAAATAATCCCGGTATCACGGGATTGCATAACTAATCGAATGCATATAATTACTTGAAGTTAATTGTTAACCCCCGATGCAAATATGTGTGTTTGTACTGTGTAAGAAAATGAGCAGTGCATGTCTGTGTTAGTTAAAAGGTACAACTTTAGGTATGTAAATAAATAAATTTAATATGCATCCAATTCTAGTTAAATATACAATATTAATTTAATATATAATATTGTACAGAACGATCCCGGAATCGCAAGACTTTCGATACAAAAGTGCATTCCATATTAGCCAACACCTGAACTGCGGGTAAATCGACGGACCCTACGTATACTATCGAAACAACAAATTCTCACTTTTTATTTTATTATGTATGTAGTGTATGTACAACGATTATGCTGAGATTTATGATCCGATTTACGTGATTCTTCTTTAGTTTAATGCGGAATAGTTGCCATTTGGTCCCATAAAAATATATTATTTTATAATCTTTAAGATAACATAATTTCACACATTTTAAGCAGGTAAAATAAAAACTGAGATTTTGTAGTTTCGATGGTATACGTAGGGACCGTCGAAATATGCATCCGATTATCCGATCTCTGGTCATGAGTTCACGAAAATTCACGAGTGCTTGGTACGCGCGCACTCGATACAAACACAGCAAAAATATACAGCTGTTTATTTGTGTGATATAACATAACACACAATGTGATATAACATTGTTGTTGTGTGCTTCTGATATTGTGCATGGTTGTAACACGTGATTTTTCATTGATATTTAGAATTTGATTTGTCGTGCTCTCTTCAATTATTATTTTTGTGCATACTTTTCATAGTCATATCGCGTGCAATGAAAAGAAAGATAAAAACCTATTTAATGGTAAAATATGTGTCATGTCCAGCATTGGACTAAGTCTGTAGTCGTCAGTGGGCTGATGTTATGCGAAATAACAACAAAATTGCGTGTTTACTAAAATCAAAAAGGTAATAGTCGTAAAGGTAGTATTGATGGTTCTATTACAAGTTCGATTCCAACACGTAACAAATATTTGGCTCAGGGTCATAGGTTTTCAAACTTATTTCATCTACCGCCCACTTTGAAAATATTTTTTTTTACTTTACCACATCTTAAAAACCACAATGACATATCTACCCTCTAGGCCTCCAGCGCCCACAAGGGGGCGTTATCGCCAACTTTGAGCAAGACTGCTGTAAACGCACCCACGATACAGAAGCTATTCTGGTGTGAGGTGGGGCAAAGTTATTTTTTTAAGAAAAAAATATACACTCGACGTAGATATTTATAATAGTAAAAACCTAAAAACGTATTGTGGTTCGACAAAATTCCGCAGAAAAAAAGCTAAAAATATCGTCAGACGTCAACGCATGGGCATTACGCTTGTAGACATTTTATTTTTAAATTGTTCAGTCTGGCTATTAACTGCCGAGACGGTTTGTTTATTTCCTCAGGTAGTATGAATATTATTCTGAATTATTAACGGAAAATTATACCTGTCATGCTTTTATTTAAAAAGGTATCGCTTGTGGTTGTGGTCGAAATTCGACCATTATTTTATCTACCTTCTCGGCAACATACACATTTTTTTATGCATATCTATCGCCCAGTACCTTTCGAATAATTGATAAAAGATTCCCTCCTTTTATAATAAACTAGGTGTGTCCTCACGGCTCCGCCCGTAGCCTATGTTACTCAGAGATAATGTAGCTTACTAACGGCAAAATATTTTTTGAAATCGGTCCAGTAGTTTTTAAGTTTATTCGTTACATACAAAAATACAAGTCTTTCCTCTTTATAATATTAGTATAGATATAGATAAAAAAAAGTATTACAATAAATTTCGATGTTCACGTAAGTATGTATTAATTACAATGATTAATTACTTAATGATAATTGTTTGCTTAACATTACTGCGCACGGCTTTTGAACCCAACCCTTCATAGAAGCGAAACGTAAACACATTTGTGTATATCTTTTATTATATTTAGTTATTTATTCAAATTATTGTACTTATTTATTTAATTTATTTATTGCTTGTATTGTATTCAAGGTAGTGTAAAAAATACAACTTACTCTTTGTCGCGATAATCGCGGTCGTGACTTTATGATTCGTGAATTTATACTTACGCGGTACACCTGTCGATTTATTGTCAAACTAGCGACCCGCCCCGGCTTCGCACGGGTGCAATGTAGATACTAATGTGGGGCATATAAACCTTCCTCTTAAATCACTCTATCTATTGCTGAAAACTGCATTAATATCCGTTGTGTAGTTACAAAGATCTAAGCGTACAGACAGCGGGGGCGACTTTGTTTTATACTATGTAAAGATATTTTCATGAGATTGAAAAATGTCAAGGTGCCTTATTCTTTATGATACATCAAAACGTAACACGCAAATAACACGGTCGCGTTACCATCTGAATGTGAAATCGGGAAAATAGGGTATTCAATTTAAACGTACCGAATTTGACATAATATTATTGTGTAACGGCCATAAAGTACTTAATTATTTATTTCACAATACCTACCAAAATAAATACGATTAGATGTAAATTGCATTTCATTCAGCATAAACGTAAACATAAAAATGTAACATAAATGTTATGTAATACATAATTTACAAAAAAATATGCAATAAAGTAGTACCTACTTACTAAGTAGTTCACTAATTATAACGTAGTACCTACGTATGTGGAAAAATTAGTTTTAATCCTGTAGTAGGTACTTACTTTAGATTTAAAATAGTACCTAGGTACGTACTATCGCAATATTTATTGGCCCCATAGTTTCGTATTAAGATAATATTGATTGCGCATTGTCTGATACGATCGGATACTTTGCGCGCAGTTCTTAGAGTGACTTACAACTCTTACAAGGCGTCATGCGCAGGCAGGCGTACATGTAACAGGTACACTACAATGAACATGGGTCTCGTGGTTAACGGACTGTTTTAGTTATAATTTATTCCATAATTAACAACGCTTGGTGGATCTGGTGATCTCAGTTTTTTTTTTATATACAGTCACAGAAGCTTCTCGAACACCATTGAGAGAGAGATTAGCCATAATCTAAGGGACCGAACTAATACATACATAAACTCACGCCCTTTTCCCATGGGGGTAGGCAGAAACTATAGAACGCCACATGCTACGACCCTTACATACTCCTTTCGCTTCATCCACATTCATACATCTTGTCATACACGCACGCATACCGAACTATATTTTCCAGTTTTTTAATAATACCACCCTATAACTACAGTCTAGCCATTTCATACACTCGTCAATCGCGGGGACGTCATCTCCTGAACGGCCCATAAAAACTGTCAATGTCATACTCTTGATGAACCCATGAAGGTATATGTAAAGATGGATACCACACTACGAACACATACTGAAAGTCAAAAAATTTGGAATTAAATATTTACTTTGGTGGTGTAGGTATCTCTTTCTAAATACCCCATTTAGAAAAAGATAGAATATTTAATTTGAAAATCTTCCTCGAGATAGATTGTTTTGACTTTCGGTAGGTGTCCATAGTGTGGTCTTCATTTTTGGCTATGTCTTTATGGATGAACCACTGTATGGAGTAGGTTAGTTATACTGCGCTATAACTGTCGTACTGCAGGCCAAAGCTTTTCTATGGAAAGAAGGAACGAGCATTGATCATTAGACTTGCTCACTACCTGGACTTAATCCAGGTCGCCTCAAGTTGCTTTCCTTTTCACCATTTAATTTCGGGTTCCCTTTGATTCGCATAATTTATTTATTCTTTATCTACTTTGGCATAACGAGTCAGGCATAATAAGACTTTGACATAATATTTCTTGGCATACTGTTTAGATAGGCATACCTATCATTTGGCTATAATTTTTAAAAGAAAGAAAGAAAAGTTATTTATTCGCGCCAACATGACGCACAAAATGAAATAAAACTTGGGGAAAAATATGCGTCTATCCGCGCAAAACGGCCATCGCTCAGCACAATGCTGTGTCTCACGTGCGAGACAGAGCCACAGCGCTGGTTTTCAGCGACAGCCGGCGTTGACAGGATGACGTCCACCAGTGCAGCAAGTAAAAATATATAAATAAACCCAATATATGAAAATAGATAAATACGCATTAAATAGGAATCATCTATTTTTCGGTATAATTTTGTAGATTAGGTTAGTATATTATGGTTAAAAAAATGATGTCTATACATTTATGCAGAATTAATATTATGCGTAACGAACATTGGGATAAGTGAAAGTATGCCATGATAAATTATGATAAGTATTAAATTTTATGCGAATCAATAGTGAACCTTCTATTTTATATAAAACTAGCGACCCGCACCGGCTTCGCACGGGTGCAATGTAGATACTAAATGGTGGGGCATATAAACCTTCTTCTTGAATCACTATCTATTGCTGAAAACTGCATTAAAATCCGTTATGAAGTTTAAAAGATCTAAGCGTTCAGACAGCGAGAGCGACTTTGTTTTATATTATGTAAAGATAATTGACAATAATACTTAAAAACATTAGGTACCTACTCCAACGGTTATACAAGCGTATGGGTACACACCGCTAATTAGTACGAGTACGAGCACTCGTACTATTTTGGAGGTTCGGAATGTTCGACCGGATTTGTACGGACGGTCAACTCAATGTCGTACCAATCGGGTCCAAAGTCCGTCCAATCTTATCAAATTATCTTCCAAATAACACTTATTAACCTCCATTAATAATCTTATCAAAATTTTCATAAATTTAGAACCGAAAAGAAAGCTAAGTCTTATTGGAATCCGCGTGTTGTTTCCAAAGAAAACTTCCGATTGACGTCAATTAATCTAGCCACGTTGTTTATCTAGATATTGTTTATATTATTAACAAAATTATTCCTATTTATCACGTGTGATTCTCTGATAATACCAATAATCTACTTAATCCTCTAGTTACATGATATAATTTAAATAAAATAATCATTAAGGTTTTTCTACTCGATCATTGGACTTTGAAATCGGACATTTCAAAGTCCACATTACATTTAAAACTGATACAAAAAATCGATCGAAGATTTGTGTAGAATTCGCGCACGTGGGACACTCCTCCACCCAGCCATGCGGAATGACGACCTTTAAAAGGTAGCTAGGAAGGTAGACCAAGTGTTTTAGCGCAATTTGAGAAATACCTATGTCCAATTATGGGCTGCGATAAACTTAGTTAATTGATTTTGTTTTTCTTTTTTTTTCTTTTTCCTAATCGACGTTTGTAGATGGTCTTGCGGACCTTTTCTACGTAACCGGGCTATTATTGGCGAGACCAGAGGGGTCTCCGAACCAATATCTAAACTAACTACCTAGCTAACTACGCTAACTACTGTAACATCATGACTATTATAGCAGCAACACCTCTAAGGGCCTCCCTCAGGGGGGACTCGAACCTCTTAGGGTGTTGAATGCGAGAGGACTGGGAGGGATACGACAGCTTGATGAGGGCTGTATTAACGGTGACTGCGCGGAGTCAGAAGAAACGACCGGCTCCGCGGCTGCGGCGGGTGAGCACGGTGGATCGGGGGCGGCGGCGGTGGGACGTCGCGAGGGGCCTCGTCGGCGAGGGCGATAGGCCGGTCTGCGGCGGCGGTTTATGTGTAAATTGATTTTGTAAAATAACTTTACATTTATTCGTTTCATCCATACTTTTTTACTTTTTCTTCTCAATGTACCTCAGGGGCAGGGCTCTATCGTAGACTCGTTAGTTCAGCACCTGCGTCCGATGTCTGGAGGTAGATATGCCAACAGGCGGATGCAAGTTCAAAAAAGGTATTAATTAAAAAAAATGATGAAGAAGATAGGTTGAATTAGAATATTTTTTTATCTTGACTGTCTATTGCTAATTACACTATGTATGATGTTTACGCGAGATATCTAATACTCTAATTAAAGACCGCTAAACGATAAATGGTAACTGCATCATTTGTATTTTACTACATACGAGACACGCTACGGAAAATCTTACAAACATGGAACTATGTATTAGGAGCTAATACAATACCATACAAGTCTACGGAAATCACGACGAAAATCTACTACATTTTATCGTTCAAGCGTTCACAGAAAAGATCACTGGAAAAAAAATAAGTACAGTCATGGCTACATTAACATTTTTCACAGGTTTACTTGATAACTTATTCAAATATTCATGGTCCTTATTATCATAATGTACCCTATTGTGTTTTTTAACAAACAAATAATATGTAAAGATTTGTTTGTTTTTTATCATTGAAACACAAAGACAATTAATTAATTTTAATTATATACGCTAGTCGGCTTACGTAAACAAACAATTTCAACGAAAAAATAAATATCGGCTCACCGGAGTATTCACACGCCAAAAGCACTTGTATCGGATCAGAATTAGAGATGTAATCATATTTCCAGTCGAATTTTCTAAAATTCACATTTCAAGTAATTCTCCAGTGCTCTAAGAATTTTAAAGAGAAATCTTCCCAGAAAAAATAATTGGTATAGTCATCTAGAATAGGATCCTAAAATTAGGGTAAGCTTTGAATCTAATCGGTTGACTCCCTACATTCGTTACTACTTATTGAATACCATATCAAAATCCAGCCAGTAGTATTCGAGATTGGCCCTAACATTAAAACTAAAAACATGTCCCACTAAGTCCACCTGCGACATAGCCTTTGTTTTTTAATACGTAGTTACCCCCATTATCTTATAATTTCTAAAGAGATTATATATTCTCAGAGCTTGCAAGGCCATAATTAGCCGCCATCTATCGGCCGCCCAGGACTGAGGATCTCGATAATAGTGTACCGTATAAACCTGTCCTCTTAAGATTTACAGGTTTTATTCTTCATCTATCTGTGGTTTATATTCGTATCAAGTAAAAAAGCTAAGTTTATTGTGGATATTAAATTGGTTCTGAATAAAATATTTTTTATTTGTCTATTGTGTGGTTAGTCTACAATTTAAAATGGATTGGTTTTAACTCTTCGTTTTAATAATAGATATATAATATTTTACTGGTTTTAACGATAGTTGGAAATTCAACGATATTGTGTAATCGCCTCAATTCTTAAATCTAGCTGTCGTTCGTTTTTGGATTTTCTCGCTCAGATTATTCTTAGTACCTATAACTTGCACTAACTGCAAACCGGTTTCTTGGCATCTTTGGTTAGTGGATCAGTGAAGGTCATTATCACCATCATCTTTCGCAGCTTTAATATAAGGGCGAAGATGTTGAACTATAGCTGGTGATATACTCTTTTTTATCATTTTCATTTCATATCCAGTAGGATATTAATCAAAACCAGGATTCTAGCGTCCTTAGATTTCTTTTGAAGTGGCATAAAAACTGATAGGTAAACAAAGTTTTACTTCTTGACCAAGGAACGCTGAAAAGACCTCAAGGTACCAATTTAACGTCATTAGACACAGTGGCTCTGTTACACCACATGCTGGCAATTATACTGTTTCGCAAAACTGTACACGCCATTCTAGTACTTAACACACAAGTATTAGAGCCCATGACGCCGTGAAAGTACCGTGACTCCGGTGGTGAAGAAATTACAGTCTCATTAACAATTTATTTCCTTTTAGTAATACGTGGGAAAATGGTCAAGGTGCGAGTCAAATAGGGGATTGATATCTTTGTTTATACAACATTATGGATTTGCGTAGACATGAGCTAATAATATTATAATTGAATGAGAACTTTCTGGATTTTTTAAAGGAAATTATGTAATATTTCATTATTATAATTTAGCTATTTGACGCATATAAGCCTCTTTTCTTCAATGCCAAAAATCTAATTATTTGAAAAAAAATCTCATCGATGTCGTCAATCCTATCATTCGGTTGTTCTTTTTTTTAGTTCTTGGAGAGACGCGAGTAAATAACGCCTTCATCTTTTTTTCTAATATCGAGTGCTTCCTCTTTTTCTACTGATTGGTTGGCATAGTGACTAATTACATTTCGTGAAGTCGTGCACTTAATGCACTTTTACGTCATCACTGCAATTCTTTATCTCCAGACACAGGATTCTCTTTTGATTAAGACTCAATTACTTTATTGTTTAGCTGATCAATGATTGATTAACTGACAATTGTAAACGCTCCAGAGTACTCTGGGGACAGTATAACTGATTCAGTTATTGTCGTATTTTATTATTCCCAAGTAAAGTGATGGTGAAATCTTCTATCGTTATTTACTCCTTTGAAT
Source organism: Amphipyra berbera (assembly GCA_910594945.2). NCBI lineage: Eukaryota > Metazoa > Arthropoda > Insecta > Lepidoptera > Noctuidae > Amphipyra > Amphipyra berbera. The sequence goes on along the minus strand of OU343144.1, from coordinate 5,087,666 downwards.
AACTGCCAAGGATAATCATTTTCGTGGGATCCCTGAGTGTTCATTGCTAATGCTTGCAGGGGTCAAATACCCAATCAGAACTATAATCTTTATCATTACTCCACGATTATGACACAGTACTCAATGTATAATGTGTTTAATATCGGCCAGCCCTCGATGTTGCATGACGGGAACGTTCGAGACCACCAATTACACCAGTGTGAGGCAATTGCCCGTCCATTGGTAGCCGGGATAACAATTGCCCGCCGTTTACGACCACTTGCACGGCATCCCTGGAAATTGAAAGGATCATCATACTTTACGATGTTGCTAATACCTTGGGTCATATATCATCAAACTTATAGATGCTTCTCAAATAGTAAATAGCATTATTATGAAACGTAGACAACAGTCAATCAATCAACTTTGCCTACCGCAGTGCACTGCTAGACATAGAATAAATAAAACAATGCTAATTACTTAAAGAAATATTTCCTTGCAGATCTGCAAGGCAACAATTCGACAACAGACAGCTACAACAGACTACAGCTAACAGAGTGACTTAAAAACTATTGTTTCTATAGTATTAAGGAATTTATGGAACATAGAAATTAGTACATATAAGTAATAGAATATTAGCAGTAGTAGTAGGTACATGTGTATAATGGTAGCAATATTATAATAATGCACTTAAATATTTAAAAAAAATGGAGGTAGAATACAGTGACATTTAAGGCTATAAGATCTCTTTACCTTTGCATTAATAATGTATATCTAGCATATAAACGTTTGATTTGATTTGAAAAATATTTTACGACCAAAAACGGACGAAAATGGTCCATAATAACTTTTGTTAATTTGTAATTCTGTCCCAGATTTCAATGCTACAATGCGTTGAAAATATTCCACCACTTGTCCGTCAGGTGGAATCGTTGTCAGTCGGACACAAAGTCCACTGATAAAGGTCCACTATTGAGTTCAATTGTGTTTAGTTTTGTCTGTAATCTGCAGCCCTACTTTTACACATAAAATTCCACTGCCATACTTATTAGACTTTAAAACAATAAGTTTAGATGTTGGTTGAAGAGGTGCATTGTATCTATACTAATATTATAAAGCTGAAGATTTTGTTTGTTTTCTGTTTGTTTGAACGCGCTAATCTCAGGAACTACTGGATGGAATAAAAAAAAAATTGTGTTGGGTAGTCCATTTATAGAGGAAGGTTATAGGCTATATCATAATATCACGCTACGACCAATAGGAGCGGAGCATAAATGAAAAATGTTGCAAAAACGGGAAAAATGTCCACCCGTGCGAAGCCGGGACGGGCCGCTAGTCCTGGATAAGCACATCGGATACTTGACATCCCGGAAAACTGTGTTGTTAATCACGTAGACAAAGCAAACATAGTCGCATAGCAAACAGAACATAAAAATGTCACGTGCATGTTAAATGCTTTATGTGTTAACATTGAAAAAAACACAATTGTATGGGCTGATGCTACATGTTCATATAGTAAGTTCCGGATTACATAAAAGCAAGTTTTAATAACTTAATATAGCAGTGATAGCCTAGTGGTGTGACCGTTGGACTGCCAAGTTACAGATCTCGAGTTTTGGATTCGACAAGGCACTCACCTTTGACTTTTCGGATTCATATTCGTATTGTATAGTTATCACTTGCTTAAAAACGATGAAGGAAAGCCTCGTGAGGAAACCGTCATGCTTGAGAGATATTTCTGGACGGCATGTGAAGTCAAGTCAGAGGCCCATAGGCGTCATAAACCAGGTTAGTCACTAACTATACGTAAAGAAGAAGATGATGACTTAATGACGATGTTCTAACTATTAACGCAAATAGACACACTGTTCAAATTAAAAACTTTGATCCAACAAACTGATAAAAATAGTATTTACAATTTACGGGTAGTTCAGAGCAGAGCGGAGTGGTGTAATAAAACACTCAGTTATGGTGCACGCACCATAAATTAAGCGCTCTTTACATTACACAGTGACAAAATGGCAGGTAAAATTTAAGTCCTGGGGCCGTAATATAACGTTTTTAAACCATCACTGTTCCGGTGAGAGAAAGTGACGCTGCTATGCAGGTCGTAAAGCGCCGTCACATTCCCACAACGGAACAATTATGATTTTAACACGTCATAGTACGCCACCTGTACTGTTCTGTAAGGGATTATTTCCATCAAACGGCTCGCATCGCATCGGATCGGAAAGGATACGAACGGATGCGGCGACAGCCGATCGCGCCGGCAGGATGTCGACGTATACCACCGTACTACTCCATACCGTCGCTTGCCTAAGTATATGCGTTTCTGCGCCTAGTCAAATAGTTTCATTCCTACCGTATTGACAGCCGAAAGGATCCGATCGGATACGATGACAGGCGAACAGAGCCGATCGTGCGTAGCAGCATACTTTTGGCTGCGATCGCGTGTCGCGGAAGACGCCCGCGGTCAAGCTGCTGTGCGCGGCTTGGTAAAATAGACTTTAAATACCGTGCACACGATTTAATATCGTTCAAAGATTGTAAAATCCGTTCCGATCCGATGCGATGCGAGCCATTTTGTGAAAATCATACTTTAGAGGCTTTTTTTTTAAATCTCAGAACAGTACAATAAATCTAGTATAACATTGATATCGTTGAAATAACTAAATATGAACGTACGGTTGTAAGTTTCTAAGATTTAGTAGCAACATACGTGCTTGAACTGGATTCTCGTATCTTTTTAAAATATATTAATGTTTCCGGAGACTTAAAATTATAAAACAGTGTATTTCCGGTAGTTGAAACGCATTTGGTTAAAACTACAAACTTTTTGATTCGATTTCTGGGCTTCCAGATTTTTTAAGTAACTCGTTATTATTTTTTTCAAAATTATGTGAATTGATGCATTTGATGGTGTCTTACGCTAATTACCATCCTGAAGTGTCACTCACGTTCCAGAAGATAGAACCGACAGAAGACACTGAAAGTAAATTCATAGTTTTGTACCTACTCCCGAAATAGAACGTAGTAACTCAAATGGACAAAAACCGACCTTTTTTTTTTTTTTTTTTTTTTGCGCTGGGAAATATGCTATTACGCATACCCGCCCATTTGGGGGAATGGGGGGGTTATGTGGGACTCCCCGGGCAAGCCCGGTATACCCACTAAAACGACCCAGCGGCATTCTCGCATCGTCTAACTGGAGGGGACTGGGAAACCGGCGTAACCTTTACATCCAGTGACAAAAACCGACCTAGATCAACCGGAAGCGTAGACAGTTGATCTACAGTTCGTAATTCTATCCCATTGACCTATTGTGGTCAAATCATTGCTACCAGCAAGTATATTTGGTTGAGTTTACAGTTTAGCAGCAATAATGCATTGTTTCAATCAGTAGAGTAGTTCGTGAGGTCCTGGACCCCCAGGTCGGGCAAAGTGTTACTTGGATTGTGCCCGGTTGATGGCAATAGGCTCGTCCCCTATTACATGCCACTTTAAAAACATAACGGCCAAATGAGGGTGTTACCATACATCTCTGCCCCACCCTTCGGGGAATACAGGCGTGATGTTTAATCAGTAGATCTTGACCTAGGCCTTCTAAAAAGCTGGTAATGCCACAAGAATAATATTCATATATACAGGTTCATTCTTATGGTAATGACCTTGTTGTTACTACCAACAGGTGTCTTGTAGACGGTATCGCCTCTACTAGCACTGATACTACTGTTCACCAACCTGATATTTACCGTCCTTTTTAACATAAATTATTATATTAATACATAAACATGTAGAATAAAGACCAATCACGACTCTTCTTCGTGATTATAATCATAACCATTATCAAACTGTATGTAGTATTATTTAATGTGGTCTGTCAACAACATGAGACAATAAAACGATTGAACTGTGAATTATTTCGAAATATTCTTAAGGATGATTTCCACCAAACGGCTCGCATCGCATCGGATCGGAAAGGATACGAACGGATGCGGCGACAGCCGATCGCGTTTGGTAGGATGTCGACGCATACGATCGGCTCCGTACCGTCGCTTGCGAACGTAGCCGTTTCTGCGCCTAGTCAAATAGTTTCATTCCTACCGTGTTGACGTGTTTTAATATGACAACAGGCGAACGGAGCTGATCGCGCGTCGCAGCACACTTTCGGCCACGATCGCGTGTTGCGGAAGACGCCCGCGGTCAAGCTGCTGTGCGCGGCTTTATAATATAGACTTTAAATACTGTGTGCACGATTTAATATCGTTTAAAGATTCTAAAATCCATTCCGATCCGATGCGAGCCGTTTGGTGAAAATCATCCTTTACTGTAAAGCGTTAATTAAAATAAACTTATTTCTTTTGTTCTTCATAAGTTATTTCTGTCCACGGAAAATTAATGTCATGGGTCAATTGACGATAAAAAATGTTATTGTCTTTTGGAAAATTGTTTAGGTTTTGTTAGGTATTTGAATAATTTCATAATCGTGCGAGATCTTCAAAGATGGATTAAAGTATTGAGTGGCTTATCCTATGGATAAATACTTATAATACCAGATAGCGTATAATGTTTGGAATGTCATAGTGTAAAATAACAAACAACGCACACGTGATTGAACTCACGATGATCTAGTTGATAATGAACTAAAACTGCGTAGTTTTCTATCATAATGTAAATATTTTTTAACCAATGCGTAAGACAAGTTTTTGGTCTATTTTTATTGTGTACCATCATAGAGGATAACAATTTTTTTAACTCTTTTTCTCTTCATTAATATAATGAAACATTCCAAGCATTTTTTCCTATAGATTCTTTTACATAACAAACAAGTATTGATTTGATAACTATCATTTCCATTTATCTATCAGAATACTCATGCGGTCAAGTTAAGTCTTCACGACGCGCGGGCGCATCTTACATTATATTTTTAACTTTTCGTCTGCAGCAGAACTGATCTCCCTCATCTTATATCTGTGAAGAGTATAGTGCACCCATATTACCGTAATTGATACAATAATAAAAGATTAATTCTGTGAACTTGTCTGTCCAAGTTTACTGTCGACGTCAAATAAATTCCAAATGTAATTATTGATTTTCAATAGTAGTTTTGAGAGAGTGGTGGATGTGTCTTCTGTGGAACACGTTTGGGTTCTATTAAGTTCAGTCAAAGATGGGATGAAATAAAAACTTTTTAACAAAAATAAAACCGACTTCAAATTGTCTATCTCCGAAGTTCGTCATCAGATCTTCACCAAATTTAAATGGGACCACTTCGAAAGAATACCCTTTCAAACAAAAAAATAATAATTAAAATCGATTCACAATTAGCAAAGACATCGCGCAACAAACATACAAAAAAAAACAATCGAAATGAGAACCTCCTCCTTTTTTTGGAAGTCGGTTAAACAGTAATTATCAGGTAAGCTGTACGTCTGCTTTATAGATCAGATCTGGTAATCAAATTCTTTGGACCTTTTGTTACCCAAACGCAAGCCTTGCAAGGTTTTAGTTGAAATTAAATTTCGAAGAACACCATGCGAGTAGATATAGTACCAAAACGAAGGCAGAATATACTACGCTCTTCAATTGCAGATCTGGTTGGCAACAATCGGTAAAGAATTTCATTCTAATAAGATAACCGTACCAGACTGAAATGTTTCCGTTTGAATAACTAGACCGGTGTTAGTGTTCCTATTATTAACCGACGCAGATGTTTTATAATCCCGATATAAACATTTATATCTTCAGACATTTGGTTCGTTTATTTGCAATATCAAACGCTATATATTTATTATACACTTTATTGTATACCAAAATAATAAAAAATATACAGTAGCAGTCTTAAAGATACGTACAATGGGTGGCCTTATCGCACCCGGCGATTTCTTCCAGGCAACCTTAGGATGGAATAGAGTGAACTGGAAAAGATGAGCAGTCAATGGCGTACAAAAATACATACATCATATACCTAGTCTGGTCATAAATACTGTTACAATTAAAATAAGAAAGATATTACATTTGAATTTGGAATCTGTCATTTTTATACGATTGTTCATTGAGTTTTCTAATGTTGGCGCCAATACATTGTACAATATTTTGCGATATTAAAATGGAGTGGGGTGATAAAGAAAACCGAATCGCTGTGATTGCATTACACAAAGTTGGTATGGAGCCAAATGCAATTTTTAAAACTCTCCATACGCTTGGTATTAGTCAAATGTTTGTGTACCGGGCTATTAATAGGTACAATGAGACCTCCTCTGTTTGTGACAGAAAAAGATCTGGCCGTCCACGTAGTGTTCGTACGAAAAAGGTGGTCAAAGCAGTAAGGGAAAGAATTCGAAGAAATCCTGTCCGAAAGCAAAAGATTTTATCTCGGGAGATGAAGATAGCACCCAGAACCATGTCGCGTATTTTAAAAGATGACTTAGGACTTGCAGCCTATAAGAGACGCACTGGTCATTTTTGAACTGATAATTTAAAAAAGAATGGGTGGTAAAATCGAAACCTCTACTGAAGCGGTACGTAAAGGGAGGTCACAGAAAAATTTTGTTTACGGATGAGAAATTTTTTACAATTGAGCAACATTTTAACAAACAAAATGACCATATTTATGCTCAAAGCTCTAAGGAAGCTTCCCAATTAGTCGACAGAGTGCAACGTGGGCATTATCCGACTTCAGTGATGGTTTGGTGGGATGTTAGCTATGAAGGAGTGACTGAGCCATATTTTTGTGAAAAAGGTATCAAAACATCAGCACAAGTGTATCAAGATACCATTCTTGAGAAGTTAGTTAAGCCCCTTAACAACACCATGTTCAATAACCAAGTGTGGTCCTTCCAACAAGACTCGGCGCCGGGTCATAAAGCTCGGTCCACGCAGTCTTGGTTGGAAGTGAACGTTTCGGACTTCATCAGAGCTGAAGACTGGCCGTCGTCTAGTCCCGATCTTAATCCGCTGGATTATGATTTATGGTCAGTTTTAGAGAGTACGGCTTGCTCTAAACGCCATGATAATTTGGTGTCCCTAAAACAATCCATACGATTGGCAGTGAAGGATTTTCCCATGGAAAGAGTGCGTGCTTCTATTGATAACTGGCCTCAACGTTTAAAGGACTGTATTGCAGCCAATGGAGACCACTACGAATAAGCTTTTTATATTTTAAATTGTTTTATATTTATGTATTAAACTAACAAACACACTGTAAAAGTAATAAATATTATACGAAATAAAAAAAAAGTTTTTTCTTCGTGACAATATTTATGGCAAGACTAGGTATATATATAGGTACTACGATACTAAACTATAAATAAAATATAAAAATATATACATAAATATTAAATACCTATTATTCATATGTAGCAACAAAAAATATAAGAAAAGTTTATAGTGATAAGTAATGTTCCTTCACTAACTTTTTGAACACATGCAATGTTTGAGGACGCTTTATTGCAACTGGTAATACATTCCACAAACTGTCAATAATATTTGTGAAATGCATTGGCATTTTGAGTCTCAGATTTTCTGATGTTCTTAAGGATCGCGTATGAGTCACCAAGAAACTCTAAACGTTTTTTGAAGTAAGGTGTAGTAGAGGGAAAGAATAGCACATTGTAGAGCAGTGAGAGAATATGAGCATTCCTTTAGTTCATGGAAATAGAATAAGGATAGAAGATAATAAAATACGAATGAATCAATCTATTAATTTATACCTTTAGTTCATGGAAATAGAATAAGGATAGAAGATAATAAAATACGAATGAATCAATCTATTAATTTATACTGCTGCTGTACCTGAATCTCCTTCACGGTCCAGTCCTGTTGAGGATTACCAGATTTATCACACTTAAGGCTCACACGGTGCAAGTCTCATGCTATCTCTGTTTTTGTCGTAAAGAAAGACAAAGGCAGAACAAGTCTTGCTTCGAGAAACTATCCTCGTGTAAATCAGCCTTAATGTGACATATTTGTCCCACTCAGCCTATCCCAGCTTACTGCACAACACAAGGTTCTCCACCTTACGTAACGATTCCTCTCCAGATACCGCTGCCTATAAGTGATTGCAGATTATTTGACAAAAAGGTGTACAAAGGTGTACTTTGCTGTTATTCTCTGGACCCTTCGACATAATTAATAAAAATCCCATCTTTTACGATGTTACATGGCCTGCATCGGCAATTGAATTTAGTCATATACAACAAGATACTGCTTCCCATTCATGTGATATAATCGCTAGGATACCTCCATTGGTAATCGACACCATTCGGCAGGTATCATTACACGATTAGCGATCATCACTTGTAAGATAATTAGCCAGCTATTCGCGCATCGTATGATTTTCTGTTTTGACAGTGTTGAAGCGATAAGGCCTCTTTGTGTCAGAGGTCAAATTATACCAATTTGCCGTTTTTCTTTACCAAAATTAAAGATTATAAGCGTGGCTATACTGAAGGATTTAAATGTTTCTTAACTACATTCTTGACGCTTGACAACGTAAATAAACCTTTTAAGGTGTTCATATTGTTTGATTTAGGTGTTAAAGATGTGTAAATACATCAGTAACGCCAAAATCAAACAATATTCAGGATTCAGGTTACGATTACCACCAGTAATAAGTATGTAGAATGTTAGGTCGAATTTTAGTTTTTTTTTATAAATCAATGTTACGCAATATGTTATCTTTACCTTTGCAAACAGCTGTATCCAAGGGTCTTCCTTGCGGAGGATACGTTCCTTCTAAAAATATAGTTTTCACTCTATAATTATTATTTATTTATTTATTTAAAACAACCAACTAATATTTACAGCTTTCACCACAAATAGAAGTTATGTATATATTGTGTAGTTATTAGGGCTTTTTTTACTTGTATTATTAGTACGTATTTATTTCGGTCTTGCGCTACTTTAGCCATTGTTTCTCCTACAGAAACATTTCTCAAAATGAATGATTTCGTTGTTTATTTTTGACGCTCACATTCATCTTTCCCTTTTTCTTATGGCATGCCATATGGTATCCCCTGCGATGAAAAACTCGGAGGGTCAAACAAACATTTGGGTCGGGTTCCCATTTCTTTTACGCGTTAACTCAATCACTGTTACTACTGTAATAGAACGGTTGCGCGTCCGTGACGTGCGCATGCGGCGCCGTCTTGGTTGTTCGCCTCCTGGCCTCCTCAACTCTTCAGTATTGCGTTGTCCGTGCGCGTGACCACACGTATCGCGTCCGCGAACCGTTCAATGTTCGATCACGACTGTGTTATATAAAAACTCGCATTCTTTCGCTGTTTGTTACCAGTCGGATCAAAGTGCTCCAAAATTATCAAATTGTTACCTATATCTTCTTACATTCCAAAGCGTAACGTTATATTTTTTGAGGAAAAATATTCGGTAAAGTATCCAAAAATATTTTTTGCATAGAAAACAACCTATGCATTTTTTCATAACACTACTATTTGCGGGCATTCATGCTTGCATGTCGATTTCACTTTCTGTGCCAACGTCGGAGCTGTTATTTGGAATTGTTAAATGACACCCCTTCAGTCAGCTAGTCGGTATTGTAAACGATATTGTTACCAGGTTACCTGTCCAATGCTTGCTGGAAATGGTTATTTGAGAACTGAATGATAATAGGAACCAGACCGCGTGATACTCATACATTAGTTTCGACCTGATTGCTTTGTTTTACCTCATTCATAAAGATGCATAGAATTCGAGCGTTTATATCGTACATACGCTTTGTTTACTGAAGTGAGAAATGGTTACAATTTCTTCTAACATCAACATACTTACGCTCCTTTCTCTTATAGGGAAGCTGATCCCATAGTTTTATCATTAATGGAGTGTGTAAAGAGCCAATTTTGTGGGCCTATTTTATTTAAACATAAAATGATAAAATTTGGGTTGGTAACAGTAACCAACTGTCACATAACTCTATTATCTAGAAGTACCTTAGTAACCCGTTGATCAATTGCTCATACTAATACACGCATACAATCAATTGATGATTGAAGACACCACTCATTTTACTCTTGATTCTTTTTTATTTCCGTGAAAACCATGGCACTCTATGAATTTTCTTCATTCAAACTACTCTAACCGCTTCCGTAGAATTTTCGCTTTCTTGATCAACAATTATTTATGCATTCATTACGTGACCGCAGTCGTGGTGTGTGAAATTTTAACGATACGACATACTAATACTTTAGTACGACTTGAAAATATATTTCATCATACTTCTAACCTTCTTCGATGATATATAGACGAAGCAAAGATTGAAGAACTTGATACTATGGAAAATACAGAGAAGTTACTTTATGATACTAGTATGTCAACTGTTTATAATTCTGAGCAGGTTGTGAGTGTCTTCTAAGGATAACGGCTTACTAATATGCGAGCAGATAGTAAAATATAAACCGGATTGTTGAATAAAGTTTAAAGAACTCATTATTACATATAAAACAGATGCGATGTCTGTAAAAACCTATAGTTCCATACATCATTCTGGTGCCATTTGGGGGACCCCAAATATTGAACTTATAAGAGACAATGCTTGACAAATACATTGCATTTTTATCACTGTTTTCATCTAATTCCAAGATTATTCCTCATTTGCCCTTGCGGTGATCATCCTCATTCAAGTCATGTATCTTTAAGCAAGAATTCTTTGCGTCAGACGACTTGCATTTAGACGTTGTAACCTCGGATGACTCGCCATGTGCGTTCTTTCTTTAGATTCTCAGTTACCTTATCTTCGTCATAACAGTTTTTTTGCTCATTATTATTATTATTAATGTGATATCATGATATTAACAAATATAAACTTCTTGCGACCTTGTTAGATATAGTCGTGTATTTTCGTCAATAAAAAAATAACGGTGTTATTGCGACTCGGTAAATCTTTTTGGCAATTTAGTTGTTTCGTAAAAAACCAATAAACATTCTCAGTAATGTTCCTTATACACAGAAGTAAAAGATATTTATGCTGTTTCTAAAATATCAAATGATGATGGATATCTAAATTTAATTTGACCCATAAAACATGATTGCGTCAAATCAGAAGTAGATCTGTACAAATTGTAATTTGCGTACAATGACTGTACTGATTCATTCTATTGTGATAACTAAGTGGGTAGCTAATGTAGTGCTTTAGTTTACTATTGTAATTGGCACCTACTAGTCAATGAACACTAGACATAATGTTTCAGCGTGTAAAATACAATGCGCCTCTCAGGACCAAATTAACGAACTGATTCATAATTTCAGAAAGAATTAGATATAAAAAGTTACCCCTTAATATTATATTTTTGTCTTTGAATATGTTATAGAGAAAATCCATCAGGTATTCAGGGCCGTATTAAAACCAAGTGAACTCAGTAATGTTTTCTGTAATAAGTTGTTTAAAAATAGGAACCCTTCATATGAAGGGTATGCTATATAGCAGCCCACAAAAATAATTCAAATGCTTCTCTCAAGAGCAAAAAGAAATGACTACAAATAAATAATATTAGATTATTAGAATTCCATTAATAAAATTTGACTTAAATGTATTACATACGTCAATGCTGATCATCCAGGAAGGGGTAAAAGTCATGAGATATCAATAGGTGTGTCTTATTCAAAGTCACATGCACCAGTAGCGTGTTGGGTTTAAAGATCATAACTGTAAATGGACTATTATTGAGAAGCTTATCGCTTAAGAGCATAACACGCATTTTCCTGACTCGACCGTACTATAAGCTAATTATCTCAGCAATGTGGGACAGATAATTAGAAGAAAGATTTTCTGCTGTAAAATTTTATCTAAGGTCTTTGTATATTATTGCCTCCTCTATAGACCGCTACAATGAACAAAATTGGGAGATAATGCCAGAATCACCACGCTAGATCGCAGTGGTGTTATCATTTCAGTACCAATATTACGTTATCACATAAGTCATGCCAACCAAAATTAACATCACATGTTTAATTAGTTACTGTTCTAAACTCATTAATTATGTATGTACGCAGCTGTGGAAAGTAGCAGTACCATCATTGGATCAAAAACCTTAGTATTTCTAACATTGCTGATTAGTTTGCTGCTGATATTAGTTTAAACCCAAGTTTAGGTTCGAAGCTATAGACAAAAACAAATTCAATCAATAGTTTGACTAATATTCTAATTATGATACGTGATTTGTTATAACACAAAAAATTGTCAACAGTGTTATATAATTCTTCTGCAATTCGAATGTACTTCACGAAAACAGACACAAACCTCCGTTTCACAAAAACAGATCTCTACCTTTGATTCTAAACTGAAATAAGCGTTTCAAAAATGAACAATTACTTTAAAAAACATACATACTTTAAAGAACGATTATGTTCCTCCACGTGTTTTTTTAGTAATAAAAATAACCGTTTGACATTTGATTATCATTATCACGCATCACACGATGACCATTCCATGTTCATTATCTTCCACGCCAGCATCCATACGTTTGCTTTAAAGAAATGTTTACCACCTGTACTTTTCACTCGTGACCTTCAATTTCATCAGCCGGTTTATTATGTGAGGACACACCTCCTCGCAACTCTTAATTGCTTTTGATGTCATACAAAATTACAATGTATTGTGCAAATGTAATTTTTTCCTTGTATTATCAATACAAGAGCTTGACTCCCGATTACCTATTAGTATTTATTTATCTACTCTATCGTTAGAATTAGCTTTCAGTTCTGGAATCTTCGTTTTGATAACTTCTAAGCTAACATTACCACATACAAAATATTTATCTAGGACTAAATTATCGTATGGAACATTTGTTTGTACATTCCCCACTATTTGTCCCCCTTCGTTGTCCTTTAAGTACTCGCTCCCTACTCGTTGCCTGCTTGAAATTTGCCATCCATTTCAATCGTGATCTCCTTCACGTGCTAACTTTGCCCGTTCATAGTTCGTAAGTTTATCACCAAGCAATTAGGTTGTTATTAATTACTGTTTTCATATCGATATCGCATGGTGAGCTAGTGCTTTCGATATCTATCACGTTAGTGCAAACGCTTCGGGCAAATCAACGGACATAGGTCAGCAGAGTGCACATTGTGACATCTGTACAGCGACACTATTAATATAATTCCGACTTTCGAGGAGGTAAGACGTGTTACCTCCTTCCGCAAAGAAATTGAAATCGATAATTTTTATTTGTTCTAGAACTCGATAAAGATTAGTTGCGTAAACTTCTGAGGTTTTTAGTGAAATCTATAAATTGAGTAATATAATTAGTGAAGATTTCGTCCAAGATAGTGGAAGTAAGTGCGTTGTGGAACTGGACGGTCGGTGATGTAGTGTTGGTGCACAACAGCAGCGAGATGGATACGATGATAAGCGTATGGACGATGGTGGAGCATGTGCGGGTGGCCAGCGGTGCCGCCGAGCTCGCCATCTTCACGGCTATTCTCTACTGGTTCTTCACATCCAGGTGTGTACTCTTGATGAATAGCTTCTGATAATTCATTTACCGTTTCTTTGAGGAACTTCCTGAAATATATTATTAGTTTCCCCCTTTTACTTCTATGATCTCTATTAAAACTACTTTTAATTGATTTCATTAAAAAGTAGATTATTTGGTTAAATTGTTTTTGATTTTGGCGGTTAGATATGGCAAACATACATGTCTATGTATATTTTTATGGCAAGTGTAGGGAATAATTATTAAAAAAAAATATGATAAACATATTTTTTCTAATTTTAATATTACGATTGAAATAAAATTATATTAAGCAGGAATTTTAATCACTTTTTTTCACTTTAAAAAATTAATGCGTGGTCTAAACCAATAGATACGGCCATGAGTAGCCTTGTATCTAGGTAAAATATTCAGCATAATTATTTAAAATAAACATAATATTTCTAACTTTAATATTTTATATTAGGACTGAGATAAAATTATATTCAGTAAGAACTTTAATAATATTTTTCACTTTAAATAATTAATGCATTGTCTACAAACAATTGTTATCGCCATGAGTAGCCTAGTATCTAGGTAAAATTAAAATATTTATGATCTTCTTTTGCATCTAATTGCGTAATTTTACGAGCTAAAATAAATAGCTGAACGAAACAATAGGTTTAATTTAAATAATTAAAAACGTATGTAATACCTGCTCGGAAACTGAACCTACGTTTTCGTTTTGTGTTTCTAAATTTTAAGCATTTGATTTAAACGGGTAACTACCTAACTTTAGGTCCCTCTCAATAAAAACAATTTGTTGCTAACTTTACAAAAAGGAAACATCTGAAAAGAATACTGTGGAATTTTGTTTGTACAGCTGTTAAATAAAATAAAATTGCAGCATATAAAGAATAAACAAAAACCGTATTTAATTACAGTTAATTTCCATTTTGCAACCGTATAATCTTTTCATCCTAGTTCTCCACTTAATTGTGCCCCTATGTGTACAGTAACAAGTGTAACTACTGCATACACACAATGTAATACCTGTCTTTCTATATACTTAGGTCTTGACTTCTAATAATTAAGATTTAATCGAAAGTTGGTCTACTCTCTCTTGGAGTCTACCCACGATCGTTCACCGCGATTGGCTGGTTTACTGCTTTACAATTTATTCAATCAAGGAGGTATAAAAACTGGAAAACTACCTCTATACTGATAGCGTCTTACTGCGGTTTCACTAATTGGTTTCCCCAAAGGTCAAACGTGGTCAAACATTAGTAATTCCGAGTAAATCTTAAAATCTGTCAGAATAAAGATCTTCGATATCCGGGATGCAAAGTTAATTCGTTCAACCATAATGTATTTCAATGAAATAATATACATCTACACGGACTTTAAAAGAGACCTTGATCTTTGAGTTTGTTTCGGCTTTTCTTCTCAGAGCTAGTCAGTCAGGAAATGCCGACCCCATCTAGTCTTAAAAAAATACATTACATTGACTTGTAAAAGTGTCTGTAACAGATTTATTTATAGAAATAAAAATCATTTATCGACCTAAAATCTTATTCCATCATCTGCAAAGTCGCCACCTCCATTTTGTGCCTTCTTACTTTGTTTGCCAATAACAATGTCTGCCCAACTGGAGGCTGGTGGCCGATACTTCGTTTGACAACTAATCTGTTAGGGATCTCCTCGACTTTGCGTCACCTTAGTGCTGCATTTACAATATTAGTTCAACATTTATAAAGGAACCAACGTTGGAAGTAAAATGCCATTTAAAAAATCTGGACAACGATGTGTAAGCTAGATCATATTTGCATTTGAAACCACTAATAGTACATTACTGCCGCGGTATGTAATGACTGCGTTGCTGGCAGCACTGATGATAGCCGAGAGCGCAGCGTAGCGGAGCGCAGCGTAGCGCAGCTCCAGGCCATCACAGCGCGGTCAGCATTGCAGCTCTCGATGGACAAGCTGGAATAAAGGCCGAGACCGAAGGTCGAGGCCTTTATAGCGCGGACAGCAAGGGCTGCAATGATGACCAAGCTTGAAGGCCGAGAGCGTAGCTAAACTAAGCTCGAGGCCCTCATAGCGTGGCCAGCAGCGCAGTCATTGCGGACCAAGTCTTGTATAGTGCTTTACTCAAACAATGCGAGTAATTTAAATAAAACCAGATTAGTATATTATGAATGTACTTATTTAAAGTAACGATTTGTTTCTTCTCTGGTCCTTCGTTTTTTTTTACGAGTCTTTAATTATTGTGCTGCCTGTACCTATACAGCCAAATATTGAATAAAAACTTTTTGCACCAGACTATTTTTGAAACAAAACTCGACAATAATGGATTTTCAAAGGAAATTACTGGTGGCTAAAACTCACCAGCAATGAAATCCCATACAACTTTGCTGGCGCCTATTCAAGTAGCGCGGAAACGTCGACTTTGCTCAAAGAAGGTTGTTAAAATAATGACAACATTACAAGAATTTTTGAGTAAAGATTCTAAATTAACCAGAAACAAAAAGAAAAAATTTAAAGATTTGTTTAATGTTAATGACCTCAAAGTCTGTCTATAAACATGTGTGTTTTATTATAGATATTAAAAAAATAAAGGAACACATTTGTTATTAATAACTCCGCGAATACAATGTAAAGAAATAATAATTACGCAGTGAAAATGCCTAGTGCGCTAGATTATTTGTATTGTCGCTGTTATCATTATTTTTCATTGTATTAATTAAATTGAAAGGCGAAGATACTAATCTGTGTTTATCAGTATTTGATTGTACATTTTGATTAGGTACATTGTGCATATTACAAGTTTAGAATTTCAAGAATCATACTTAGCTACACACATATCCAAAACAATTACAAATGTCTGTAAATGAATAATAAACCCGGGCATTTTATTATAATTCCCGACCATCGAATTGTTTCCATACATTTTTTTGTACCTATTATTAAATCCCACGTGTACTTTTCTTTTTTGTCACAGTTGACTATTATTTTAATTTCTTTTTTATTTAATAATGTTTTTTGGTCTCTGTGACGAAATAAATGTTTTTTCTTTCTTTCTTTTCTTGTTTATCTGGTTTTTAGACTGGCTCCGATTCGTTAGATAGTAATAGCATTGCAATATTACATCATCTTTTTCGTATATATTCATGGAAATTTGGTATAGAAATTAGCATACATGGATTATTATACTGAGATAGGTCTCGACCAGGAACTCCCAAAAACTCATTCATTGAAAAAATAGGAATTGTTGCTTGCTGTAATTTCGCTTGTAGCCAGATTCACACGATTTGATTCTAGTTGATCAACTACTAAATCGCATGCGATTTGAACCGTCTGAACAGACTTTCAATCAAATTGAAGCAACAGAAACGTTAAAATTTTTGTTGATCAAGTCATTTGTTGAAAGCGCTTCGACCCGTGTGAACCTGTCGTTACAGTGGCTATATTGATAAATTATGAACACTGGATACTAATGTATTCGTTAAGCATCAATGAATGTTCTACTATCGTAGGCCAGTACAGTTCAAGAGGTGCTGGAAATGTATCGTATTATTGATCGTCCTACACGTATGTTAAGTGTTCGTCAATGCTTTGAGGGAGGTTATGGCTCATTTAGTTAAACTCACTTACATAAAGAAACAATATAGTTCCATATGGAGTGTAAAATTGTAACAAATATACTAACTTGAGACTACTACTGCAATAAAGTCCCTTTAAGTTATCCTGTTTGTTTGCATTATGGACAGGAAATGCTCCTGTCTTCTTCTTCTTAAGTTATACTGCGCAAAGTATAGCACGGAAGTGCTCGCTTAGTTCGTAAAATTTGCGGGCGACTTCCAACGGGTGTGCCCACAATTTGAAAGGCGGTTGCAGAAGTCATCTTGCGCACTAAAACTTCCTAGTCAACTTGTCGCTTATTCAAAGATGATCCCTTACGCTAGGCATCAAATCCATCATCAATGCGTGCATATAGTAAACATTGATGAGTTACAACTTCAACAACACCTGCAACATCTTATTGAACAAACAGTGTAGCTACCGCAAGGCCTTGAGTACACCCGAACCAAAAATATACATGATTAAAATAACATCATGAGCTTGACGGGTTTTATAGTTCTTTTATGTTATACGCCATTTTTATTTTATGATCTGAAAATGAAAGAGACGAATGTTTGTATCATCTGGTTATTTTCCTAATGTAGTCGTATGAATGTAAAAATCTATTAGGGTATTTCCGTGAAACCAATTTAGGTGACGGGGCCGTCCTCAATAAGAATTCCATGAAGATAGAGTTTATGTAGTTACAAACTACTTTCGTTTAAATAACAGCGATGTAGAGGAGAAAATACGGATTTATCATCATCCTCAGTCTAATGGCCGTTTTGAACAACCTATTTATCCGTGGTTTGCCTTATAGAGAAAATTTTAACCTTACTTCGATGGAGCCTAATGTCTCTATCTCTAGTAGCGCAAACCGCCGATAGATAGGTAATTGAAAAAGGCTGTAAGTCTACCAAGTAGTATCTGCTGAGTTTAAGCTAGCTATACAGCAATCCCTCTTAAAAAATAAAGCCATATTTTTAAGAGAAAACAAATCTTGCCATTTGCCTGTTAGAGTGCGCGCAAGATAACTCTGCGCGCGACGGAGGGCGTGCTAAATGTGGCCATGATCGCAAAAGTACAAAGTACTACATTTTAAGGAAATGTAATATATTCGTGAGTATTAAAATTGGGCAGCCCTCTTTTGCGATTTATTATATTTTAATTTAGCTAAGTTATGTACGTTAATATTTACTACCTACCAATTAAACTAATTAGTATTTTCACGTAATTTGCAAAGGTAAAGAACTAAGCTTATAAAATTAAATGTGCCGTGAATGAATAGGAATGCATTATGATTATTATCGTCTGATGAGGGCTACTATAATCTTTATTATTATAATTATATTATTTTATTCCTAAAAACAGGTAGATCTTGTGACGAAGTTAATAAAACGACAACATTGTGGTGGACCATGATTAGTTCCGATTTTGACCGCGCGCAGACTTATCTTGCGCGCACACAACACTGTCAAAGAAATTAATTCTTTGTTTCATTCTATTGTTTCGTTTTGTCAAGTACGTTTTAGTATTTTGATTAAGATGGCGCACCGTGCACATTGCAATACACACTGTAATCTTTAATCATATCTCTTTGCGCTCATTTTCTTACCTATCGATTAAAACTCCATCTACATTTTCAGTCGGTTATCGTCAGGTCTTCGTAATTATAGCTGGCAGAAGCAAAATCTAGACTATTACCACTACTGAGACTTCCATCTAATGGCCCGAAGGTTAAACTGAAATCGCTCAATTAAAACCTGAATCTCTTCTGGTGATCCATGGCTAGAATCTTGAACTAGTCTTGTTATCTTTAATTAACATAACTTAAACATAACAAGACCAGTTTAAGATTCTAAACAACGTTGTTTTGGTCCTTCAGTCCTACAGCGCGAGAAGAAAGTAGACTTTAACAATTGGTTGAGATGACAAACAGATGACGAAGTTAATAATACGTATATGGAGACACAGGTTGAGACTCACGCCTACGTAAAGTACTGTTAACTTCGGTACAAATATTATTATTATCAAGATTATGACGACAAAAAAATCACGTGTTGCTTTCCGATTATTGGTATAAATCTTTGCTGATATATCCGGAAGCAATTCATATCGACAGCAACACAACATAATTTAGTGTGCTCATGTAAAAATATAAGTGAAATGATAAGTAAACTGGCTGTTACGTCATTGAAGATAAGGGTTACTGAATTGTTAGGTTTAGAAATGTTTTACCTGGGTTAACCGATACGCAATGCGTATCTTTAAATGAGAAACTAAGTAAATACCTTTCTATGTACCTAGATAGAAACTGACTTAGCGTGTGGAACTGGGAAGACATTAATAATTGCAAGAATTATTATTGAAACTAAAAGGACCAAATCTCTTTAGAGAACTTAAGTATTCACTAGGTGCTACTCGTTACGACTTTACCTTATAAGGATTATTTATGTATCATGCAATTCTTCAACGCTGAAGGTTGAGTCCTTATAGATGTGACTCCCTCAGGCGACTCCGAATAGTCCCTGAACAGAAGGTTTTAAGTGGAATTTTTGGTAATTATTCTGACTTTCTCCTAATGAATGCTATTCTTTGTCGACAGCCGAGTCGCTGATATGCTGGAGGTGGTGGGCGAGCGGGTCGGGGGTTGGTGTGGGCGCGACACGAGCAGCTCGCTACGACAAGCGGTGCGCGCGCGCAAACGACAACAGGAGCATTATGCCAAATTGGACACCGATGTAGCTGTGAGTAGCGATCTTTCTATTATCGTCGTCTGTTAGTTATGTTGGTTGAGGCATAATAAAGTTAGTAGGGGACTACATGATAACTATGCCACATGCGCTTGCGCCTTTGATTTTATGAATTAAACATCTACACCATCGTCTTCTTCTTCTTTTCGTGTGGTTAGTGACTAACCTGGAGAGTTTATGCTACCCATGGGCCTCTGACTTGGCTTCACATGCTGTCGAGAAATATCTCTCAGGCATGTGTTCATCGTTTTTAAACAAGTGATAATTATACAATACGCACATGAATCTGAAAAGTCAGAGATGCGTGCCTTGGGTTCGAACTCGAGACGAACTTGGCAGTCCGACGGTCACACCACTAGGCTATCACTGATGTCATACCATTGTGAAGTAGGTATGGATTAAGATTGTTTGTGGTAATATATCCTCTATGAAAATAGTATAATATAATATTGGAACACGTTAAAGCTAAACATCGATAATTCCGTGGGAGTATCAGTTTTAAATACAATTGTCACATTGACTAAGAATTCTCAGTAAGCTATGCCTTTAACCTCATGGTCTGATAATAATTTAAAATCTGTTTCAATTAATTGTCTCGTGTTTTTATATGAGAAACTTAAAGCAATACTTCCTCGTCTTTCTTTGGATGTGGTGTTAATGTTTTGTAAACTTATTCGTTTAAGTTACAATAATGGTCATTGGTCACATAGGAATTTCCATTTCATACTTCCGCTATCCTTTGTTTTAATGAAATATCCAAAACTTGAGACTTGTTTATACAGGGTTAGTCGGAAAGGGGCTAAGCCGAAATGGTGTTAAAGTACCTATAATAAGGGATAACTTTTGTTCTACAAATTTCCCCAAAACTCGATAGTTTAAGAGATATAGCTTTTCATAGATTTTTAAAAAATATGCTAACATCTATCTGTCCATAGCTATGATCAGCTGTTTTTACAATTTAGGTCATATTTGGGGTTACGGAATAGAAAATTAATTTTCTGAATTCATAACTATAGCAGGTATGATTTTTTATGAAAAAACTAAAATAAAAATCTTTTTGCATGCAAATAAAAATGATCAAATTTTGAAATTTTAACACTTGCTTTAAAATAGTTACCAGTGATACTTTAGGTGTCCGGCGGCTTAGTACCCCCTTTCCGACTAACCTTGTATATTTAAAATTAAACATACAAACAGTAGCTTAAACATGTAATGTTATTTGAAGTAAATTATATTTATCGTCGAACGTATGTGAGTCGTGTCCTTTTACAGCTATAGTTAGCATATTTTCGAAGTTCTTAGGACAAATATCTTGGATTATTTTGTTACGCTTTATGTTTTTTTTAAACACGTAACTTCACGCCTTGTATTCCCCGAAGAGTTCTGCAGAAGTGTTTTTAGTACACCCTCGTTTCGCCAATTATGTTTAAGTTCCATGTAATAGGGGGCGAGCCAATTGCCATTAACCGGGCACATATTCAGACTCCGGGCTGCTACTGAGAAATTCCTAATGGAAAAACTCAATAACTCTTTGCCCGACCTAGGGATACAACCCAATACCAACAAGGGAAACAAGGCAGTTTTTTGAAAATCATGTGCTTAATTTAATTAATGCTGTTCACACCATCGTTATTTACCGCTCGTGTTAACCTACTGCGTGTTATAAGCCTACTTTCTTCTATTCCAATCATTGCCTGTGCTTTGTTAAACCAGTGATCCTTTGATTTTTATGTCGTCATTCGCACGGGTGGAAATTTTTCCCGTTTTTGCAACATTTTTCATTTATGCTTCGCTCCTATTGGTCGTAGCGTGATGTTATATAACCTATAACCTTCCTCGATAAATGGACTATCCAGCACAAAAATAATTTTTCAATTCCAACCAGTAGTTCCTGAGATTAGCGCGTTCAAACATGCAAACAAACAAACTCTTCAGCTTTATAATATTAGT
The DNA here is from genome assembly GCA_910594945.2 of Amphipyra berbera. Lineage (NCBI taxonomy): Eukaryota > Metazoa > Arthropoda > Insecta > Lepidoptera > Noctuidae > Amphipyra > Amphipyra berbera. The sequence continues at coordinate 5,065,939 of OU343144.1, read as the reverse complement.
ATAGATTAGCAGTTGTTTTTTAATTAGCCTGTATTGTCCCGCTTTTGGGCAAAGACCTCCCCATATTCTTCCACAACTCTCTATCTCTAGCCTTTTCCGGCCAATCCCTCAAAAAGACTTCCAAATCGTCATACCAGCGTTTCCTCGTTAGTAGATAGTAGTTTTACTTCAGAAATAATATTTAGTTAAGTATACAGAGTGTAAACAAAATCATGTAATTCCTTCAAACCTTGTGATGGTGACATAGATTAAACTTGAACGGGATAATTTTGGATGCAATAAAAAAGAAATTACAAGAAGTAAACAAGTGTTCTTAACGCAATACATTTTAGCGTCCCGAGAGAATTGCGCTGTTATCGCTCGCCGCGAGTTCATTTAACTCGGGGCGCTAAAATGTCTCACGTTAAGGACACATGTTTACTTCTTATATTAAATCCAAAAATGTCCCGTGCAGTGTTAATCTATGTCAGCAGTACATCACGAGGTTTGAAGGAATTACATGATTTCGTCTACACCCTATTGTGCGATGTAATTTCGAAATTGAGTAAATTCTAGTGCCTTCTCTAGTCACAACTTATATTTCGATCAACAAAATCTTGTAATGCCGTTTTTGCATCTCGAGTCCCATTTAGTTTTCAAGTAAGTGTGGCAACAGCAATCATAAACGTCTTTGTCATTGAGTGCACATATCTGTTACGTTAACCGCTAGTTACGAGTGAAGTAACATCGTTATTATTGTGATACCGACGCCTATCGTCACGAAACGGTTTAACATCGACGTTTCGGCAACTATTGCGAAATAATTCTGTTATAATCATCTACCCCGTTGGTCTAGTGGTGGCAAGCGTGACTGCTGATCGTGACGTTCGATCCCCAGGTCAGGCAAAGTGTTATTGGGTGTTTCCGTCTGGAATTCCTTAGTAATAGCCCGCAGTTTGGATTTGTGCCCGATTGATGGCAATAGGCTCGCCCCCGATTACATGAGACTTAAACATAACGGCGAAATGAGGGTGTTACTATACACCTCTGCCCAACCCTTCCGGGAATACAGGCGTGATGTTATGTTATGCTATAATCATCTAAATTATACTTATATTTTTAACCTACTTTTCTACACGTGGTTTTTAGCATCGTTTATTTTTGGCATCTTAATCTGAGCCGGAAGACATTTCATTTGTGACGGTGTTGAGTTCTGATTTCTGTAAAAGTAGACGTTATTACTTCAAACATAATCATTACTGATACGACAAACAAAATATACTTGGTTCATTTGAATATTACTTAGTCATACGTTTGTGTCACATGTTATATTCAGTGGTTCCTGAAAAAAAATCGTATATATTTACTAGTGATGCGACTCGAGCTCTGTTTTTACTCGAGTCACTCGAGTAAATTTGTCAAACTCATACGTGATTGGAAAAAATATTACTCGAGTCTCTATGCACTCGAGTTACCGAGTCAACTAGGCGTATCGAGTTGATTCTGTTGCCACTAGATGTCACTTCACTATTTTAATATAGGTATTTGTTTAAAATTGCTAAAAGAAATCTCACTCGAATTCCAAACTTGCAACCCGGATGAGATTTGTTACTCGAGTGACTCGAAAACTCGAGTATGACTCGAGTGAGGTAGTAAAATTGCTCGAGTGAGTCGAGTCACAAAATCCTATTAGAGTCGCATCACTAATATTTAAGTGTTTATAAAATATATAGGAATGATTCAGAATCGGTGACTTGGTATATTTGTGTTTGTTGGGTAAATAACAAGAAATCCCAGGTCCAAGATTGGATAACTGCCTCGCTGATCTATTGGTGGCAAGCGCGACTGCTGATCGTGAGGTCCTGGGTTCGGTCCCCAGACCGGGCAGTGTTATTGGGTTTTTCCGTGTGGAATTCCTCAGTAGCAGCCCGGAGTTTGGATTTGTACACGGTTGATGGCAATAGACTCGCCCCCTATTACATGTGACTTAAATATAACGGCGAAATGAGGGTGTTACTATACACCTCTGCCCAACCCTTTGGGGAATACAGGCGTGATGTTATGTTATGATTGGATATATCATATTCTGGTACAACTTAGATCTTAATCGTTGCCCAAAATGTGTCATGTTCTTTTATAGTTATTCTCCTATTCTCTGTTAATGGAAGTATACGGGTTTATTCACGTCTGTTATTCAAGTATACCTGACTAGTTTTTCTACTCCAAGTCTCCTCATCCTCGTCTTCTTATATTGAGAACTTTCTGGGAGCATTTTAAATTTCTCTTGAAGCCTTATTTTTTTACCCTACCAATTTTAATTTTAAAGTTGACTTACACATAGGTCTGCCATCGCCTAAACCACACCGAAGAAGATTGCAAAAACCCCGGACGTTTGGTCAGAATCGGGATCTGCGGACGCCCTAAAAATATTAAATTACCTTATGTAGGTATTTAAATAGCCAAAATATGTATTTTCGTACCTAAGTCATATTATGTGTGTTGCGTGGAACTAATTGCTGGAATAGAAAACGAACGAAACTACCAACGGGCTGGGCGTCCGGGTGTCATCCGGACACTTTTTGACCGGACGCCCTCCCAAACTAAGACAAATCCGGGGAAACCCGGACGGATGGCAGCCCTACTTTTACATAGTAGGGTCGCTAACAGGATTTGTAGTAAATTCACTTAGTCTAACTTCAAGCTATTTTTCTGCAGTGTCGAACGACAGCGCTGTACAGAATAAAGGAAGGGCCAGTGATACCAGCTCCTGAACCACAGACACGACCTCCAGCGGGGCTGGCGTGTGGAAGATGTGCTCCAGTGTCCAGGGTAAGTTCATTTGATCCTATGAATTGTGCAGTAGAGAGGACAGGAGTTATAGGCAAGAAAACAAAACGTCAGGATTTCTTGCAATTTAAATAATAGCGAATACGATAAGGTTGAGATCTTTTTCTATCTTTATAATCTTTTTAATGCTGTGCGAATTACTGCAATAAACTTTCTTTTTTCGTATGTAAGGTGTGAATGCATTCTTGGATTTGCATCCCTATAATTATATACACGACGTACGCATTTCGCAAAATATGCTATTGACATAATAAACATTTTTAACAAAAATTAAACCGACTTCAAAAAAACGAAAAAAAGAATAAAATAATTACCATATTATAAAATTAACAGTTTCAGAAGTCGGTGCTGATCCATGCTGAACTAAACTGAAGGCACCAACTTCTGGAACTGTAAATTTTATAATATGGTTTTTTTTTCGTATTTTTGAAGTCTGATTTATTTTTGTTAAAAATGTTTATTATTTTTTTCATTTTAGTGGCCTTAATTAAAACATGGTTGGACCTACTAAAGACGCTGCTCATAACATAATCACATCATCGCATTATGCGTACTGTTCGTCATTTAGGAGTACCATTGTCTATCTCCGAAGTTCTTCATTAGATCTTCACTAAATTTAAATGGGACCAAATGGTAACTATTCCGCATCAAACTAAAGAAGAATCACGTAAATCGGATCATAAAACTCGGCGTAATCGGTGTACATACATAAAAAAAATACCAATCGAATAGAGAACTTCCTCCTTTTTGGAGTCGGTTAAAAAGTATTGTCTTGTTTATTTATCATTTAGCTTCATCTATTTACCTCATTTTTAAATAGCCTTAACCTGAATACTTTGATACGCATACACAACTGTTTATTTTGAAACACTGAAAAATCTGGTAGTTGCATAATCATGAGAAGTATCAAATCGACACGAATTCTTCAGACAATTAGATATTATATAAGGTATATAATTAGGTTTTTGTTTTGAAACATTTAAAGCAAGTCAAGTTGGAACTTTGTTACTTTTAATGTATGTACATTAAATAATTTTTTTTTTTTTAATTGCGTGTTTGACGCTATATGATAATATCGATCACTGAAAAACTGCAATTTCTGATTATAAACATACAATATAAATATGCGTGTCTGGTATACATTAAAATAACATTATACTGAAGGTTATGCATGTGAATAAATACTTTTTATTCTACAATTTACCTACTATTTAAAACAAAGACAAAGTTCTACAACATTTTAATCATAAATTGGTCCTTCGATCCGGAGTGGTTTGGCATTGCACTAGGTACAGAAGTGCTGTTGTCAAGTAGGGAATTTGGATTTCACTGGTTTGACCTTCTTGTGCATACTTGAAGCAGCTATATCAAGCCTTAAGCTCCTAGTAGTAACAACAAGCAAGACCTCCCTACAGTATTTTGAATATTATAACATACTAGCGACCCGTCCCGCCTTCGCACGGGTTTAATGTAGATACTAATGTGGGGCATAAATAAACCTTCCTCACCTTGAATCACTCTATCTATTGCTGAAAACTCCATTAAAATCCGTTGCGTAGTTTAAAAGATCTAAGCGTACAGACAGCGAGAGCGTCTTTGTTTTATACTGTGTAAAGACAAGTTTTTTTTAAAAGATTTCATGAAACTTTACCTTCTTGGAAATAAAAGACAATACACAGAAACAATAGTGTAATGCAACGCATTCAAAACAAAGACTTTTCCATGTGGTCTGATTAATTAATACGCAGTACAAAGTATAAAGTTCGTTATCACTTTACAAAGAGCAATGCCTTCCGCACTCTGTCAATTAGAAACATGTTCGTTTGACCACATACTGCCAAGTATATCTTGGTACGCGACGAAACAGGAAACTAAAGAATCTACTGAGTTTTACATTTGCCATGGCATTCAGCGCCGCCTTGAACCGTCAAGATATACTGGCCTCCCAAAACGGTTGTGTGATATCTAAACTGCGCATTATATACAGTAGGTTATGTGTATGCTGATAGCTTTTGTGCTACTGACACATTTGTGTTGATGAAAGTAGAAACTTTTGGGTGAACACAACTTTTAAGATACGAGAGTTATGACAACGATTTGATTAGGAAAACAGGCCATTCACGATGGGGCTGTCGCACGGTACAATCAGTATTCAATGGTTCAAAAAGATGATATTGACCGTATTGCAATTTGCATTGCAATCATGATCTAACTCGTCGCATACGAGTGAAATTCTTAAGACTGTCCGTGCGACCGTCCCTTTATGAATGGCCCCATGAAGCTATTATTCCATAACATGCCTATGACAGTAGATGGGACAAAGGTGTTTGGCCACAAGGGAATGCTCATCTTACTGTGGAAGTCTGAACCTAACGCCTTTGTGACAGGAGAACGTTACCCATTATACCCTTAAAATTAAGACTATTGTATTTTTACCAATAATAAAGCAGATTTTATGGCTTTACATAGTAGACCCTTCCATATGGAAGTAGCTATCACGGGTCAAATGATGCCCAGTTTGGTATTGAAGCAAAGTAAGTAAGCAAAACGATTCGTTCTCGTTTATAGAAACCATGCATTAGTCATCTTCTACAGCACCCACGAGTTGAAGAGTGGATAATTCTTAGCCTCGATTTACGTGGTACAATACGGAAACATGTTTATTAGAAAATTGATTGAAAGTTTGCTGCCTTTTCTCAAGTCGCTGCGCACTTACGGGCAGTTTCGGGACCACTAAATCTTGAAATACATCATCACCAATATATCTAAATGGTTTAGGGCTTGGCTCTCATAATAACTTTTGTTTGTAAAGATGTCCGCTACCCGTATGTAGTGGTATCGGAAGTTCTCAGCGACTTTTCAAAAGATAAAAGATGTCAATCTCCATAGTATTTTGTCCACTGTCCTTTCAATGACACTTCTTGTCCGATCTGTAAATACTGACCACTAGCTTCCTCTATTACTAAACTGGAAAGGGTATTAATATCGATGTTTCAATTGTAATGATATACATATACTACTAAGGACACTGACACATAATTATGTAGCGAAGGACTTTTCCTTTGTCGACTCATTTTAAGACCTCAGAACGTATGTCAATCAGTATCTACCACTGATCGTATTCTTTCAATGACTTACGTGAACAGGACAATACATAATAAACATCACTTCTTTTACGAGCAAATATAAGCCTTATCTAAGACCTGATTAGAGGTAGAATGCATCTGGAATTGGTAGATGCCGCAGATTAATAGAAAATAGATGTAGTATGTTGGTATTCTGCTATCCCATTACCCAAGTATTTTGATTTTGATCATCGATCAGTCGATCTGTGTGAGTTACTGATATTTAGCAGCATCTGGTTAGATTATACGGTTTTATTATCATAGTTCTGGCCTTTTTCAAGTGTAATAAGATGATGTCGACAACGTCTCTCCTAGATTGTTCTACATCAATCTGCATACAAAATTTGACCAATCTCATGCAATAATCACATAATGTGTGATTATGTGTGAGTAATTTCTTGTCACTGAAGTACGTAACTGGCCGCTTGTTGCCAAGTCCGGGGAGACTCGTTCAAATATTATCCATTAACGAGATGTTTATTAATTGTTTGTAATTACACGAGGTTAATAAAGAGGATTCTATTCGTCCCTGTGTTCATCCGAAACAAGTACACGCTGTGAGTAATCTATTTTAGTTAAAGGTTATCCGTCTTCTTGACCTAGAATTTGTTTTATGTGTGACGTTTGACGCTGAATTTAAATGACACCATTGTGAACATGAAATCGATATTATCGTTACACCTGAACTCTTAAGTGCTGTGTAACAGTCATTTAATTGATATGACTTTTGTTTTGGTAAAAGAGAAAGTCGTGGGCGATATAATAGTGTAATGTTACATTATGGTATCTAACATTTGCCAATGAACTATATTTATTCCGATAACTTCCCCTTAAACGGCCACTGATCATGAATGTCCCTTATAAGCATCACCACATTCGACTGGCTGGTTTGTAATCACCTTATGGTGTCTTCAACAGGAGGATGTTTTTGGACTATCCATTTTTATGAAACCTGTTGAGTTGTAGTTTATTTTTTCATGGTTAACATACAGCAAAAACACTATGTTTATCAAAAAACAAAAACTAAGTTCACAAGGTTTTTTTTCATTCGTTTTAATTCGTGAAACTTAAATATCAATGGTTGTATTCTCCTATTTATCTGCGTTGCTAAGCTTTTTTATCGATATAAAATTAAAACGTGTCTCATTATTAAAGCATAGAGAACAGGCACAAAAACTTAAATCTGTACTTGGACCCGACCAAGAAAAAACAATAGCGTGACGGAAACATGTATAATTTGTAGTTTCAGACCATATAATAATGAACAATAGGAATGAAACAGTATATTTTTATATGGCGTAATAATATAAAACGTGTACAAAACAAATATAACCATCTGATGGTTCCTTTGCCTACAAAACATTCTTGCCATGGCGGCCGAAATGATAAAATTAACAATTAGTAAGTGCCTCATTGATGTGTTTTCATCTACATTTTACCTCTTAGAATATTTTTACTTCAATGACGTCAATCCCATCTGTCAATGTCTCAACAACTACAAATAGTTCACTTCTTTTCTTAGGATTTGTAATAGGACTATGTGGATTGCCAGGAGCACCCATTAAATGTCCATGATCGACAGAGATGCTTAGATTCATTCGACAATGAAAGTTTATGGACTGTTCTCGATCCATCTTAATGAACCTTCTGCCTGCCCTGCTTTGATGCTCTATTTTTCTTCTTTTTTTCCCCACAATCCATGTCCTTGGAGAGGCCCATATTCTTTGGTAACTGACGTCACGCCTCCTGCAAAGGTTTTTCCTTGTTTTGATATCTTTGTTTTACCAAAGCGTTTATTGTTTCGCGGCCGCTTTGTGTAGTATCTGCTTTGAAAACGGATGCATCGGTTATTTATCTATCGAACTTTGAACAACTGATATTGGTTCTTTGTTTCGAAACACGATGTGCTCTTGTGATGTTTTCATGTATTTCTATGATAACTTGATTTTGTATAGTAAAATTACATTAAGACTGTAGGTATTATAAGGATTCTTCTCAGAAATTCCTTAATTCAGATCAGATCTTTATTACTACTTCTACGAACAACAGAAAAGCGAGTGCGTGAATTAAAATTCACGACAGTGATCCCTAATTACATGTTTTAAATACTTTCGCAATTTTGTATCTATTTTTCGTATGGTAATAACAGTTTACGTTTTAAATATTACGTCTCTTGTAGATATAATACAGACAGACACCACAAAGTAGGCCATACGCTATTTTTCGCCTTTCTTAAAAGACAAAAAAATCCTATGTTCATACATACATACATATATAAATAAACTCACGCCTTCTTTCCATGGGGGTAGGCAGAAAGTATAGAACGCAACATGCTACGATCCTTACATGCTCCTTTCGCTTCATCCACATTCATACATCTTGTCATACACGCACGCCGGTTGAGAGTAATACGCACCACTATTCCTATGTTCAATTACCAATATTTGCCGAATAGTTTCTTCGAATACTATCTACCATTCACCAAATGATTTGGCACGGCAGAGGTCAGTGACTCTGTTTTATGGCTAATACAGTGCCGACTAGTTTTTCTTTACCATACGTGACATAATTACATAGTAATAGCTGTTTGATCAAATTATTTTGGCATGACGAGTTTTTATATAATTAATTATAGACTGAAATGGTATGTACAGAGAGAGTATTTATCAGAAAAATCTCGATACATCAGTTTGTGTAACGATAATGACTAAAAAACAATCTCTGATTATATGTAAAGTATAGTACGACTTACGACACAATTAAGTAGTCGCGGCGCCAAACTTCGTAAATCCGATCACTTCCGAATTGAGTGCGGTCGACTTCGAAAGTTTATTAGTAGGTACTACAATAAGAAAAAATCTTTACGTTGACGTAATAAGTGACGTAATAATGCGAAAATTTGCGATTGCCATTGGTTGTTCGATCAAGTTTGTCCATGCGACTTCTTACTTGTGTCGTAGTTAGTATACACTATTTTATAGACGTTTTAAAACTGCCTAACGTTAAAATTATAGGTATTTTTAATAATCCATAGAACCTGAAATAATTAATTGTTGCATTTCTATTTCCTGTGTCAAGTGATACAAGAAATATTTGTCATTATTTAATTCTAATAAAAAAGGAATATTGTTGATGGTTCATTTAACAGGATCACAATAAATAAGAGAATAAGATACAGAATTGAAAATCGGTTGATTTCTAAAACAATAAATAAAGGTAAAAACAATAACTCTTAAGCCTCGTATCCACTAGGCAACATTTGGCGCACGACATGTTGCACAACATGTTGCTCAACGTGTTGAAAATCGGCGCGGAACTTTTGTTTAGCAACGTTGTCTGTCTACACATGATTTCGCTCGCATCAGTCGTCGACAACATGTCGCCAGAGGAAATAGTGTTGATTTCAGCGACGGTAGTTATAATTTTATCGAAAAATGCATCAATAAGAAAAAAGCCACGTTAGTGGGTTAGAAATTACTTACAAAATAAAGAAAATGTATTCAGTGTATTCGTTACACCACACGGACATTTCTGCGCGTCACGTCTCCACTCGATAATGTTTGATGTTCAACTGCATGTTGCACCGAAACAAACAACAAGCCGTGAATCATGTTGCGCGCCAGCTGGCATAGTCGCGCGATGTGCAACGCTGCTGAACATGTTGAGCGTCACATGTTGCGCGTCAATTGTTGCCTAGTGGATATATGGCTTTAAATTAAAAATTACAAACGCCCTCAACATTGTTCACTTACAACCTATGGACTCATATATCTTAAATAAAGTTTTTTTTAAATGTAGTAACTATGAGCTCTCGATCCTTGTTAGCGATTATTATTAACGCGGTGAGAAAGTGCAGTCTTTATTTATTGATGTTGATGACTTTGCAAAGCAAATTACCCCATAGATAATAAAATACTAATTAAACTGCCTTTTATCTTAGTTCCTGTTCCTATCAGTTATTAAGTACTTTTCTCCTAGTGACAGTGATAACCTCAAGATATAAAAATGATTATCGATATGTATCTATGTACTTACTGTGTACCTATCCGTATCGTGGCAGCTCATGGCGGAGCAGCAAGCAGGAGCTTGTAAAGTCAAATGTCTACAATATTATCTCAAATCAATACATTTGATTTAACTTCCTATTACGCTGTCAGTCAAGGTAAACTGGGCACGTTGAACTTAGACTGCAAAAAATATATCATTATAGAACACATACAAATAAAATAAAAAAGTAGACTTTATTTAGTTATATAACAAGATACCTAACTATACTTCATTTAAAATGGCTAATAAGGGCTCAATATGTTTTGATCCAGCTCTCTGTGCAGAGTTTCAACTTATTAAGATAGGCCAACCAGATTAATTGACACATCATCATCAGCCTATAATGTGCCACTGCTGGGACACAGGCCTCCTCTCTGTGAGAGGGAATGGGCCGTAATCCACCACGCGGGCCCAGTGCGTGTTGGTAGATGTCACATGTCTTCGAATTTTGGGTTCTAGGACATGCCGGTTTCCTCACGATGTTTTCCTTCACCGTTTTGAGAGCAGTGGTGATGAAATAAATTACACAAAGTAATGCGCCTGGCTGGGTTCGAGCCTATTCTAGATAGACACATTACACTGTCTCAAACCCCAGCTAGAAGCAATAATACATACATACATACATAATCTCACTTCTTTTTCCCATGTAGGTAGGCAGAAACTATAGAACGCCACATGCTACGATCTTTATACTCCTTTCTTATCTTGCCATACACGCATGCGATTGAGAGTACTACTCACCTGTCCTTTGTGAAAAACATTACCAATAACACCGATGATAATGATCGATCAATAATGTAGTTAATATTTACACTTTTACATGCCTTTTAGGTTATGTTTTGTCTAATTGCTTTGATAAGTGTAGTACAGTAGCGAAGAGCGCGCACGTAAGGTTCTTTTTTTATTTGAATGTGTTCTAGTAATGATACCTGGTAACAATGTGAAGTTTCGCAGGTAATCGGTAGTAACTCTATACAGGGTGTAATCGAAATCATGTAATTCCTTCCTCGAAACCTCGTGATGTACTGCTGACATAGATTAACCCTGCAAGGATACTTTTGGATTCAATAAAAAAAATACAAGAAGTAAACATTTGTTCTTAACGTGAGGCGTTTTAGCGCCCCGAGCGAAGTGCGGCTATCGCTCGCCGCGCGATCATTTAACTCGGGGCGCCAAAATGCCTCACGTTAAAAACACGTTTTCTTCTTGCAATTTTTGTTTTATTGAATCCAGTAGTCTCCCGTGCATGGTACATCACGAGATTTGAAGGAATAACATGCTTTCGTTTACATCCTGCATAAAAATCACATGACATGCATAGTTCGGTTTGTGCCCTATTTCGATAGCAACCCAATAGGATGTAATAATTATGTTATCGAAGGATTAAGACATTATTAATGTTCTTTTTTTCTTTATCTAGTTTATTACTGTTAATAAAATAGACCGTTGTTCTTTATTGGAAATGATAAGATTATGCGCACGCACAGAGTGACACGAATCTTTTTTAGGTGATCAGAAAAATTGTAGACAGTGATAGATCTTTAAAATGTATGCTAAAATATTTGTTAGGTAGATAAGACTTGATAAAAGTTTCTAGGTGACTGATGGTTGTAAGAAACAATACTAAGATACATCGCCTTTGAAATTGACAGCCCTATAACATTTTCACAGTTTCGTTACATGATTAATAACTCTTAAATCAAAAATTTAAAAATACTCCCGATATTGTAATGTGACGGTCGATCCTTGATACCGATTATTATAAACTAGCGACCCGCGCCGGCTGCTCACGGATGTAATGTAGATACTAATGTGGGGCATATCGCACCCTTAGTAATGTAAGGGCACAACTAGAAATATTGAGTTTTTGAGTTTCTGTGTTAGATGGTCTCAATATCAACCGTTCTGCCACTTGGCTTTCACATAAAGAGAAAAAGGACAATATTAAAGCAAATACTGTAATTATACTGTGAAAACATCGGGTTCCCTGAATCTATTAACACATTTTCCCAAAAGTTGATATTTTCGAGTTGTGCCCTTACATTACTAAGGGTGCGATAAACCTTCCTCTTGAATCACTCTATCTATTACTGAAAACGGCATTAAAATCCGTTGCGTAGCTTGAAAGATTTAAGCGTACAGACAGCGGGAGCGACTTTGTTTTATACTATGTAAAGAAGATAATATTATGTAAAGACGAGCTAAGAAAGTGCTGTCCATAACGAGTGATATGAGCTCAAACACGACGGGTCTGGTAGTCATTGCCGAGTGCCGATTGCCACCCTGAGCTACCTGCCAAGTCCTCCAAAATCAATGGATCCGCCTATAAAATGTCTCATTTTAGACCGCACTGAAAGTCAAGTGCGTGCAAACCCGAGTGTCACGTCCCGAAATGCAGTATAACAGATTGGGGACGTAAGACCCCGCCTATTTTCTTCTGCAAGTAGGTATACTCTGCGAAAAGTCTCGCGTTTACCGACTGAATGAAGTCGAATATAGATATTAATTACAATAATTATTACTGCCTCGTTGGTCGATCCCCAGGTTGAGCAAAGTGTTATTGGGATTTTTCGTGTGGAATTCCTCAGTAGCAGCAAGGAGTTTGGATTTGTGCCCGGTTGATGGCAATAGGCTCGTCCCCTATTACATGGGACTTAAACATAATGGTGAAATGAGGGTGTTACTATACACCTCTGCCCAACACTTCTGGGAATACAGGCGTGATGTAATGTTATGTTAATTACTGTGCTATTAAAATAACGAAATTTCCTACAGTGGAATGCAATACGACTTTGTTTCCTGAAACCATTTGGATAGTTATCTACACAACATTGCTTTCATTTTAAGTACATAATCAAGGTTGTATTTTATGATATAATATATCAGATAACCTAACCTGCACGGCGGACATCTGTGTTTATATTTGGCAGTTTGGATACTTTCTTTGTCTTATTGAACAATGCCCTTAAATATTTTGAAGACTATATTACCTTCATCTATACATAGGTATCGGCGCCGGCGCATGTGTGTGGTTTACAGTTGCGAAAAAGAGATTATGTCAAGAGTGCTATGTTTGTGTGCTCTAATGGTGCGTCCAGACCTGACGAACGCGCCGCTCGCGAGCTGCGCGCGTGCATTTCATATTCGTACAAAGCTCTGCGCGCCGCTCGCGCGCAGTTCGCGAGCGGCTCGCGAGCGCCGCATTCGCGGCGCGTTCGTCAGGTCTGGACGCACCATAATAAAAACATACACCCTCTTGTTATGAGAGATGGTCTAAAGAAAACACAGATGTTAAAATAGTCCCATCCCCTTTTGTTATATGATGTTAGAAAGTTATGGGTAATATTTTAATGACTGGGCTTACCTTAGTCTTGGTTTACCTTATAACTGTTTATTGTGGCATTACGGCTTTTCAGATAGTGATGATTAATTGTCTCTTCTTACTAATAAGTTAAAACTATAAACGGATAGCAAACCATTATGTTAATGACTTTAACAATAAAAAAATACCTTTGCTATTGAACAATGATTCACGTTTAAAAAATACGTTTTTCATATTATAATTTTTTTCTGTCATTTTAAAATAGCCAAATTATTATCTTTGAATTACGTCAAAGACGTAAAAACTCCCGCAAGCAATAAACAAAGTACACAAGTCCAGTATGAGCTGAACTCCCATTGTATATGGTATCCGTATAATGAGAGGTCAGCTTGATATCGTCGCTGCGCCTGCAAAATCCGCTGTTTTTTTTAAAAATCTGTCTTTGATGCTATTTTATAATACCTAGGTAGTTCTCAAGCCACGTGCAACTGTAAAATACGTTTTCTAATAATTTATTTTGCTATCTACTTAACCAAATAAATTATTAAAAAACAGATTTTACAGGTGCATGTGGTTTGAGAACTATTATAAAATAACTTCGAAGATAGATTTAAAAAAAAGCACATAGCGGATTTTGCCGGCGCAGCGACGATATTTAGCCGTATGTACTCATATCTGCCGATGCAGATAACTATTTTCTTTTTCAAAAATATTATTCTACTTCCACCGTACATAATATGCGTCTGGGCAACGTTCGCTTGTATAAACTAATCGTAGCTGTACCTAGTTGGTGGCCACGTTTACGTCTAATATTGACTGTACTGGTAAAAGCTAAGCTCTGCAGCGGATTTGCTTTTAACGGCGGTTTTCAGCGGAGTCAAGCTTTCTTATCTGTTTATTTTTGACGACTTCGGGCATCTGACTACTCGTAAGGGGCCATTCAAGTATTACGTAAGCACGAAAGGGGGGTCTTTGCTTAACTTATTTTTGATGACATGGCGGAAGGGGGTTTCTAGATGATGATTACGTCAGCAATTTTTATTTATTTACTTATTTTTCTAGACTTAAAAACTGCTGCTCATGAATAACAATAAAGAAACCTGATCAGTTTAAAAAAAAAATACCAATGTTTACGTAAGCACAGGAGGGGGGTAAAAGCTTTGCTTACTTTTGCTGACAATGGGGAGGGGTGGGTCAAAAATTACTAAAATTCTGCTTACATAATACTTGAATGGCCCCTAACGACTGTCATAGGTATTCATATGACTCCCGGGACCAACAGTTTAAGGTGCTCTCCAAGGTACGGAGTGTTCTCGATGTGTAACGAGCGGTCACCCATGAACTGACCGCGACAAGCGCAGCTTAACCTCGCAAATCTTATGATCCGCACGGTTGTTAATTAGCCATAGCCCCGTCTAATAACTTACGCTAATAATAATGACGATCGTCATTGAGATGTCATGCAAATGAGATTTTATACCGACGTATAGTTCCTCAATTAGGATAAAACAAGAGATAATTGTGGGGAGCCATATAAGATGTAATTGTTAGATGCGAATTTATATATTCGCTCTACTATTTTGTTTCTAGGTCTTGGCTTTCGAGGCCCTCATTTGCAGAAGACCGCATAAGAAACAGTAAGGTCTATTGGTGGCAAGCGCAACTGCTGATCGTGAGGTCCTGGGTTCGATCCCCAGTACGGGCAACATTTTTATTGGGCTTTTCCGTGTGGAATTCCTCCCGGAGTTTGGCTTTGTGCCCGGTTGATAGCAATAGACTCGCCCCCTATTACACAGGACTTCAACATAACGGCGAAATGAGGGTGTTACTATACACCTCTGTCCAACCCTTCGGAGGATACAGTCGTGATGGTATGTTATGTTAGAAACAATAATATCGGTAAAGCGAATAAAATCGTTAAACTGCATTTGTTTTGTTTTACATTGCCCTTGGGTGTTGTCTATGAATGATTAGGCTAGTTTCACATTATACAGAGTGGATCTTCTTTACTATTTTAATTGACACAGTGTTGTGTGTTATCTACAAATGTAATACCGACCTTACGGTACTCCTTGCGGCCGTGCGTGTGAAGAATGCTAGAGACGCGACCCGCTTCGTATTTGCTTTGAATAACAAGGCGTCAAGTCAAGGTGCAGCTTTATTATATGGCTTCGTTAACTTTCTAGTATTTGGTTAATTTGACTAAGAACCTAATAATAGGAACGGTTAAAGTAAAATTGGCGGTGTAAGGCCCCCCGCAAGCATACAACTAAACTACAGGGTGTAAACGAAATCATGTAATTCCTTCAAACCTCATGATGTACCTACTGCTGACATAGACTAACCCGAAATGGAAAACTTTTGGATTCTATAAAAAAAAAATACAAAAAATTAACACGTGTTCTTAACGTGAGGCATTTTAGCGCCCCGAATTAAATAACCGTGCGGTGAGCGATAGCCGCGGAATTCGCTCGGGGCGCTAAAATACCTCACGTTAAGAACACATGTTTACTTTTTGTAATTTTCTTTTTATTTAATCCAAAAGCATCCCGTGCAGGATAAATCTATGTCGGCAGCATATCACGAAGTTTGAAGGAATTACATGGTTTCGTTTACACCCTGTATAGTCCGACAGTTTAGTTGCATTCCTAAAGTAATGTTGATGTATGGAAGTGCGCATACTAGCTCGATTCGATTCAAATATAAAAATCGTCTAACTATCGCACAACTTTTTAGTTGGATGTCTGCGCCTCCAATGAGGTGCTTAAAAAAAATCTGGTTGGGTTCTCATCTGGATTGTAGATCGTCTGTGTAGGCAAAATAACTGGGTTGATAAAAAACCATTCAATCTTGACAACATCTTCTGGAGATAAATTCAGTACCGTAGCAACCAAAATCCTGTGATTTTCATCATTGAAAGTAAACTGATTAAATACATGGAAAAATCTTGCTCTAAAGAACAACAAAGATTGACAACTCTGCCAATAATAAACATAACATCACGCCTGTCTTCCTCAAAAGGTTGGGCAGAGGTAGTAACGCCCTCATTTCGCCACATATTCATCTAATAGGGGGCGAGCCTATTGCCATCAACCGGGCACAAATTCAAACTCCGAGCTGTTACTGAGAAATGTCCTAATGGAAAAACCCAATAACACTTTGTCCCACCTGGGGATCGAACCCAAGACCTCACGATCACGACCAACGAAGCAGTTGCAACAATAATTACAACATAACATAAACATTCACGCCTTGTATTCCCCGAAGGGTTGGGCAGAGGTGTATAGTAACACCCTCGATTCGCCAGTTATGTTTAAGTCCCATGTAATAGGGGGCGAGCCTATTGCCAGTAACAATAATTAATACGAATATATATATATATACGATATCGTAACAACACGTGCAATCTTAAAATAAAACGTCTCTTATCTTCTAAAATAATTGTATGAATTGCAATTACTTATTTAACTAATTTGATTATGATAATTATAAATTCGTTTACGACTAATCATAAACAAAATTATTGCATTATTGCATAATATTATTCGCCAAGGAATATTCCATAGATCTTATGAATATTATGCGTTTGTAGCTCTAGCAACTAGAACCACAATATAATATCGAGTTCAAGTACATCACACACAATGTTATATCACAGGTTATATCATCTAATTATAGAACGTTGGCCTTAATGGGCATTAAGGCATAGGCATAGTCTGCTTAGTTATAGGCAATAAGATTAACATGCATATCATTTTGGAATCCAGTGCATAATATCAGCAACCACATAGGGTCACCCGCGCGACGACGCAACTAGTATTCCCAAGGAGGGTTGATGTCAGGCAGGCGGCCGGTTATAAAACAATAAGTCAAAACCTCTAACAACATGGATTTACGAAACACATGTTGTGCCGACTGCCGACCCCTCCTAGTGTGGGATAAGGGCAGGAAGAAGAAGACCTTAATGGACATTTATTTCAAAACTTAGAGTTAATACTGTTATAAGTATTAATATCCAAACGACTGCACGATTGCTACTGTATTATACACTAAGGGTGCGCCCACTGGCGGGACGGCATGGCATAGGATTTTTTAAGCTCAAATAATTTTACCCTTTAGGAATCATATTTATCGTACCGTGGGATGCTTCGACATGCCGCGACACTACGAAGCATCCCGCGCTATGCTAAGCAAATATGAGTGCTAATGTTATTAACATAAGGTTTTAAATTATTTGAGCTTAAAAAATCCTTTGCCATGCCGTGCCGCCAATGCAGCAGTGGCCGCAGTCTCTAAGATGTAAGTAGTGTTCAGGGGTCCAGGTCTGCTAATTTACGAACGCTTAGATAGTGTTGATAGAATAGTTTTAGACATTTGTTATTCTGCTAGTTATTTTAGACCAGTGGCTTTCCACTGACTTTCCACTGATCTTCCACTGACTTTCCACTGATCTTCCACTGACTTTCCACTGATCTTCCACTGACTTTCCACTGACTTTCCATTGTTCTGTCATTCAACTGCCATTAAACTATTACTTCAATAGTAAACATTGAAGTTTTAGCAGAATACCTATCTAATTTTTCGCAATCGTAATGGAATCTCAATAGAGTGACGGTGGAATGACAATTGTATGTAATTTTATTTAAATTAGCAGATTTGACCCCCTGGTAGTCTCCAGATTGTCATAGCATCCATAACTTCCAATGGAATCTCTCGTGTTTCTTCTCTTTGTAACCATTTAGTCTTGAATATAGACCTTCTCTTGCTCACGCTCTTGCCCTCTAACTCGAGCTCTTCTTCTCCATACTACTCTTGCTGGATGTACATCTAGACTCCTACGTGCCTCGGAGAACACGTTAAACAGTAGGTCCCGGGTGTCATATGAATACCTATGACAGTCATTACGGGTAGACAGAAGCCCGAAACTCTGACAACCGGTCTAACCTTAGAACCTTACGGTTGCGGAGGTCTGGGAAAACGCTAGGCAAAATATACAAGGTTAGACAGAAAGAAGGTACTAAGCCGAAAGGGTGTTAAAGTACCCATAATAATGGATAACTTTTGTTCTACAACTTTCCCCAAGTCATTAGTGTTCAAAGATGTCATAAAAAATACGCTAAATTCTATCTATCCTCAGCTATGATCAGCTGAGTTTACATTTTAGGTCATATTTGGGGTCACGGATTAGAAGCTCCATTTTCTTAATTCGTAACTAAAGCAGGGGTGAAGATTATTTTAAAAACTAAAAAAAAAACATTTTGTATGGCTTTTTTATCGAATTTTGAAATTTTAATACTTTCTTTAAAACAATCATCAGTGATACATTAAGTGGTCCGCGGCTTAGTACCCCCCTTTCCGACAGACCTTGCATAATTAGATCTAGTGCAGTAACATTACAACAAAAAATATTTTTTTCCGACTGAACAGGTTTCAAGAAATGCATTGCATCGACCACACCGTAGCTAATGCTTATTTGTATTTATTGCCAAGATCTATGGAGCATCTATGAATAATCCGATAACCGTTACGTACGCGGTCCCGCCCACTTTGCCAGCGATTTCGTACATTGACCTCGCTCAAGCACATGCTATGAAGGGATATTTGCACAATTTATTGTTTGCGAACACAAAGACTTTGTAGTACTTTGTATGGGCTTCAGAATTAACGCCTTTAGTTGAACGTTTATAGACGTAATTAAGTTCTTTGTAGTTCAGTGTTCTAGCTTCGATAAAGTCTTATTATTTTCAGGAACTAGTGTTTTACCAAATGATGTCTAATTTCTATATGCTTATAGTACATGACTGCCTTGTTGGTGGTCGCAAGCGCGACTGCTGGGCATAGGGTCATGGGTTCGATACCCAGGCCGGGCAAAGTGATATTAGGTTTTTCCATTAAAAATTTCTCAGTAGCAGACCGGAGTCTGGATTTGTGCCCGGTTAATGGCAAAGGGCTCGCCCCCTATTACATGAAAATGTGGCGAAATGAGGGACTATACACCTCTGCCCAACCCTTCGGGGAATAAAAGGCGTGATGTTATGTTATAGTACATTTTGAACAAATACATAACCCATTAAAAAAGTACTATGAATAACGTCCTTGATACTCGGGATACCAAAATGATTGAACGGATCAAATGACATCGCATTTGTCAAAATCACTCAAATAGTTTATGAGCTATGAGGGGACATCCGTAACCACACAGATACACACACACGAAATAATTCTTCCGTTTTTATGACCCTCGACTACGAGTTAAGTGCCGAAATTACGTTGTACTGTCAAATAAGTACTTTGTACCCGTTGCAGCTGTAATTATTGTCTCAGTTCTCAAGACAATTGTACATCTCCGGCCAACACTATAATCATTACTATAATACTCGTTAATCAATATAGCCTTTGCTCAAGTACGTCGTGGTCGTCTTCCAGTCTAACCAGATGCGGCTGATTATCTATATTTCATGTTCTGCCTAACCTTTTCCCAACTATGCTGGGGTCAGCTTCCAGTCTAACCAGATGCGGCTGAATACCAGTGTTTTACACGGAGCGACTGCCATCAGACCTCTCTCAGTTACTTACTGAGCAGTGCCGATATCCGAAAGTTAGACCGGTTATCCGACTTTCGGGCTTCTCTAACTTCCCGTAACGACTGTCATAGGTATTCGTATGACACCCGGGACCAACTATTTAACGTGCTCTCCGAGGCATGGAGGGGTCTCGATGTGTAACAAACGGTTACCCATCCACAGATAGGCCGCAGCAAACGCAGCTTAACCTTGCAAATCCTCGCGATTGATAAAATTAGCCCTCCGTCCATAATATCAATATATCATATCACCTGTTAATACTAGTAGTCATATAAGGATATTTTGGGATCTTCTCGTTGACCTCAATTAGTAACATCCCATGACCCGAAGATGGCCGGTGGTGTAATCACACGTCACCTATATTGACAAGGCTAACGTGAATGCCGTCAGAATACATGAAAGATATCGAACAATCGAGAAAATCCTCGAAATGTCTCGATTGACTCCAATTACTGTGAACTTTAGCTTTGTTGTGTGAGAAAGAATTGGATAATTACGTACGCACTTGTTTTTCTACGCGGTGTTAAAACTGCGAAGTTAAACATTCCCACTACGTGTTACCGTCGCTCGGTCGGTTAGTACAGCCCAATATTAAACAAGGAATTTACTCAATGCCTTGCTCTATGAAAGAACCATGAGTGTTAAAAATTAATTGGTTACACTAGTTTCAATGAAAGATATATTGCTAATTATTCTTGTTGCTTAAATGGTTTAACTTCCTTATCTTTGAATGGTACTTATAAAAGAAGTAAAATAATAACTAATATTATACAAGGTTAGTCGGAAAGGGGATACTAACTCGAAAGGGTGTTATAATACCCATAATAATGGATCACTTTTGTTATATAACTTTCCCCAAAAGTCATTAGTTTAAGAGAAATAGCTGTTCAAAGATTTCATAAAAAATATCCTAAATTCTATATATCCTCAGCTATGATCAGTGTTTACATTTTAGGTCATATTTGGGGTCACGGATTAGAACCTTCATTTTCTGAATTCGTAACTAAAGCAGGGACGAAGATTTTTGAAAAAACTAATTTAAAAATCATTTTGCATGGATATTTTTTTATAGAATTATGAACTTTTAACCCTTTCGTTCAAACAATAATCAGTGATACATTAAGTGGCCTGCGGTTTAGTACCCCTTTCCGACTAACCTTGTATAATAACACTAAGTATTTCAGGAAAAAACTCAACTAAATTGTATAAAAGAGCGATATAGTATTGATAACTCTTGTTGTGTCGTTCTTGGTGGTAGGATCTATACGCTCCACCTGGCTAGCTACCACCCTCTCATTAAAATCCGGCCGCCAAGCAGTTTACTGTGTTGCCTCTTATATTTGTGGGAACCAGAAGGGTATAGGGGAATCCCTCTATATCTGTTTCTTGGATACGTGTGCTGCATCTTATAGCGGGTTCACACGGTTCGATTTTAGTTGATCAACAAAAGTTTAACAACAAATGTTTAAACGTTTTGTTCCATCAAATTGATTCAATTTGATTGAAAGTCTGTTCAGACGGTTCAAATCGCATGCGAATTGGCAGTCGATCAACTAGAATCGAATAGTGTGAACCTGGTATTAGACCCCGTCTGCGCCATCAGGTGAGACTGAGACCAAACGCGACCAAGTCAAGAATAAAAAAAAACAAATATTGTGTAATATTTATACGCTGTACTCGCGAACAAAAACAAACAAAAGTACGTGTGAATCAACGAGGATGTGTTTCCATGTAAAACAAAGATATACTTGAGTTAAACAAAATGTTTCCCTAACAAAGTCTTTTGTTAAGTACTTACATTTGGTTACGTTGTTCTCTTGTCACGTGCCTTGTACGATATACGATAACTTAAAACGTATGTTGAAAACATATTTTTACATTATTTTTATATTGTATGGTAGGCCAAGTGCTTCACCTGTTAGACAACTTGGTCCTTTGATCTGAATGGGGTGAAAGGATGTCTCAAACGATTCGGTTCATGATCTCGTAAAATAGATTCTTCTTCGTATAGCTAGGAGTTAGGACGTCTTATTTAAGTTATCAAAGAATGATAAAAACAATTACAGTAGAAAATTACCCAACATTAGCTTGCTTGTTTTTTCTAACTAGAAATATTTGTATGTGTATTTGATGCATGTAGGTAGTATTAGTATAGAGCCTTGGATTTACTAGACAAAATGTTTCCCAACATCATCTACGCGACGCTGCAACGTTGCACACTGCCCCGCGACATTGAGCAGTATTTCTACGTGACGCGGGACATGTTGCTAGCCGCCGCTTCGAGAGCGGGCACAGGTGTGTGTGAGCGAATTGTTCCGCGACATTGTCTTCGGGACATTCGTAGCTAGATGTCCCGCGTCAAGTCCCACGGCGTGTTGCTCTATTTGTCCCTAAGTGAATCCAAGGCTTGTAGTTAGTAAGTACCTAGGTATTTATCAAATCGTAGAGGAACTATTCAAGGGCATATAATTTAGCGGGTTCAAAGTCTACTACAATTTATCAAATTAGTGATAAGAAGTTACGTAAAGGACATACTAATCTGCAGATGATATTAATTAAGCGAACCGTGGTCCGACGATCTACTAAAAGATACATTAATTTCCATTTTAATCACATTTAGATTTGAGATTTTAATTTTATCTACAAAATATACCTAAAAGTTGCCGATTTAAAAGTCGGTCGATTTAGTGCAGGGATGCACCCGGGGTTGCGGTGCATGCAATAGCGAATCCCGTGACCCCGGCCTTAGGTCAGAAGGAGGGACACCGTTGGTTTTTAGACGGTAAGAGTCCGGCAGACCCCCTCGCCTTCCCGAGGCGAGGGACATCCATGAGCATTTTCAAACGAAAAAAAAAAACAAAAAAAATTAAAGTGCAGGGATGCACAGACTTAAAAAGAATAGGGGCAAATCGGGCACATTATGAGTCAAAGGCGGGCCCCTACAAAGAAAAATAACTAGGTAAACGTTTTAAAAGAATTTATTTAGGTATCTTCTTTATATAACTTACAATATTTATTTTGATTTGTCAACATTTATTTTATAATTTTCTTATATTTTTCGCATTTTTTTAATTTCTTGGCGGGCAGCCAGGCATACCGACAGCGGGCTACGGTATGTGCATCGCTGGTTTAGTGTAGCAAAGAAGAGGCCTAACCTAACAATGATAATGATGAAACTCGCGGATTTAATATTTATTTAGGTCGCAAATCAGAATTCAAAGATCGTGGGTAAGGTTTATTGCTTATCAAATGCAGCGAATGTTATGTAAAAGTTACAAAAAGTATACATAAGTGTACCAATTGCATAATGCGCTAGTTGTTTAGTCTACCAGTGAAAAATGCAGTAACACTCATTGAGGTACTTATTATTTTATTTTCAAAGAATTCTGATACCGTAGAAATGTTCTGTTGACGAAGACTGATTATTTTATTAGAAACTAGCTGTTCTCCCGCGGCTGTACCCGCCTAAATAATTTGACTACAGCGCCACCTATCGGATCCCAGCATAGCTACGAACCATCGTCTCGACATAACAAATATTAGCCAGCATAGCTACTGTACAGCTATTGTGTAAATATGACCTCAATCGGTAAAGTCATTCTCAAGTTATGGCGTGACCAAGGGAAATAGGGATTCATTTTTATATACATTATATTGGTTCATTTTTAGTAAAGTATCTGAGCGATAGATTTCTACAATAGATATGAAAAATAATGCTTCTAATGTTTTTGTAACAAGAAATTATTTATCGGAAAATGATATCAGAATAATATTATTAATTAAGCCTCCATGATATCACAGTGCATAAGTCACGAAGTCATCATGTCAGTTTATTTTCCCGCCTCTAAGGACCGCTAAACGTGAACTTAACTCACGTTTATAATGACGTCCGAAAGATAACGAGCACATGCAGGGTGAAAACAAACTTATCACCCACGATCTGCATTTAGCAGCGATTATTTTGATTACGATTATGAACACCGCGGATTATAGGATTCGGTAAGCTATTTGAGCGACTTATTAACGCGTACCTAAGCACACCGAAGCGATTGCAAAGAGAAACACAAAATATCAGTTTTGTAACCCACTTGTAGCCTTTTTTAACCGTCCTCCAAAAAAAGGAGGAGGTTCTCAATTCGACTGTATGTTTTTTTTGTATGTTATGTTCCGCGATATCTTTGCTTATTGTGAACCGATTTTAATGATTCTTTTTTTGTTCGAAATAGTATTCTTTCGAAGTGGTCCCATTTAATTTGGTGAAGATCTAATGAAGAACTTCGGAGATAGACAATTTGAAGTCGGTTTTATTTTTGTTATAAAGTTTTCTTAGGCCTAATGCAGTTGCAATGCTGGGAAAAATCTTCAAAAAAACAGCTACCATCATTCTTGCACGCGAAAATATCAAAGGTGCAGCAAGTGGTGGCAAGCGCGACTGCTGATATTGAGGTCCTGGGTTCAATCCCTAGGTCGGGCAGTGTTATTGGATTTTTCGTTTGTAATCTCTCAGTAGCAGCTCGGAGTTTGGATTTGTGCATGGTTGATGGCAATAAGCTCGCTCCGGCGAAATGAGGGTGTTACTATACACCTCTGCCTAACCCTTCGGGGAATACAGGTGTGAAATTAGCCTTAACATTCAGACAGATGATCAGTAGCTTTATAACATGCTAAACAGGGTGTAAACGAAATCATGTAATTCCTTCTAATCTCGTGATGTACTGCTGACATAGATTAACACTGGACGGGATACTTTTGAATTCAATAAAAAAAAATTCAAGAAGTTACCATGATTGTGTTCTAAACTTAGGCATTTTAGCGCCCCGAGTTAAACGACCGCGCGGCGGGCGATAGCTGCGCAATTCGCATGGGTCTCTAAAATGCCTCAAGTTAAGAACACTTGTTTACTTTTTGTATTTTTTTTTTATTGAATATAAAAGTGTCCCATTCAGGGTTATTCTATGTCAGCAGTACCTACATCACGAGGTTTGAAGGAATTACAATCATGATTTTAAAAATTCACTTGCGGGGTAACTTCCGTGATTATTGTTTGATTTGAGTTCCCGATATTTCGACGCTGTTGCAAGCGCCATGATCGCGGGTAAACTGGAGAATGCGGGTGGATGAAATTTTAAAATAAAATAATTATTAAGAGCAGACAAATCTGTCTACCCTCTTTTTCTACGCTCACTACTGGAACTCACACTCGATTGAAAGTCACGGCAAAACACTCACGGTATCAATAAGTTTTTTGGAGTCTTTATTACGAAGTTTTAAGTGAATTTTTAAATGTAGTTAAAAACCGTGAAAGTTTAGAACAGTGTTTAATCATGATTTTGTTTACACCCTGTATATAAATAAACCGATAAGCACGTTTTCACACTTAACGCGTTTCTTATCCAGTTTAGAGTGGAAATATACGCCTTCTAATTACGAGTATAACGCTATCAAGTATTATACGCAGGTGTAAGTTCAACAGTTATCGACGTAGAGACGTAAGTGGCGGACAAGGGCGGGTCACGGTCAAAACTAGTCTATATGTATGCTAAGCAAAACTCCGATCAAGGCTTAAAGATATCGGGAACTTATTGTTCTTAATTTTCCTCTTTGCGTTTCCTCTGCCTATCATTCACTTCGAGGTCGGTGGTCCTAGATAATGTATTCGTTTTCCTATATGGGTTCTTGAAGTGTTGATGGGACATACAATAAGGATAGAAAAATACTCAAATAGGTCGTAGGTATAATGAATATACGGAAATAATTACGTTCGTTTCGCCTAGCCATTTCCGAACTATGTTGGGATCAGCTTCCAGTCTAACCAGTTGCGGTTGAATACCAGTATTTTACACGGAGCGACTGCCATTAGACCTCCGCAACCCAGTTATTGGGCAATGCCGATACTCTAAAATGAAACCGGTTTCCAGCCTTCCAGGCTTCTGACTACCCGTATCGACTGACAGGTATTCGTATGACACCCGGGACCGACGGTTTATCGTGCTCTCCGAGGCATAGAAGGGTCTCGATGTGTAACGAACGGTTACCCATCCACGGACTGACCGCGGCAAGTGCAGCTTAACCTTGCAAATAGTATGATTCACGCGGTTGTATTAATTAACTTTTTAATTTCATTTTATTTGTTAATTTTTAATTGTTGTTAATTTTCAATTGTGGCTAATGCCACGAGCCCCTCAAATAATTACTAATAGTGATAGCTCTATTTATATTAATCTATACTAATATTATAAAGAGAAAAGATTTGTATTTTTGTATGTAACGAATAAACTTAAAAACTACTGGACCGATTTCAAAAATTCTTTTATCGTTAGAAAGCTAGAGTAACATAGGCTATATTTATTACTGGAATAAAACTTCTTACGCGGGCGGAGCCGTGAGGACACAGCTAGTGATCAATAAAACTGCTGATTTTTATCGATATGTTTTATTATACACTCCATCATTAGAAACTACCGCACTGCAGGTATTCAACGCGGAATAAACTTTTTTTTTTTTTTAATTCCCCCAGCAAATATATTGATTAGTGCTCTAAGTAGAATATCTTTGGTGCTCAATAAAAAGGTGCCCAAAAAATATTTCGTATACCTAGACGACGTAAAATAAATACTTACCTACTTCATAAAATATGGCTATACATAGAGGTGTCTGGTGTCAATAATGCCAGATCAGGATGCTTTTAAATTGTTGCATCCCATGTCACATTTATTTGAATTAGGTACATATTTGCTGAACTTTTTTTTTATCTTATCAATCCGTATAAAACCAGGTGTGCGTAAGCGCCCACCCCAGACGTCGCCACAGAGATATCGGGGCCTCTAAATGGGTAATCGCATTAGGATCATGATGTTTCCAAATGGATGCTGTCCATGTGAACAAGAGTTAGTAAAAGCGAATACGCTCTTGGAACATCCACGGGTAAATATTATACTCTTTAACATACCACACGGCCTCTACGTGACTCCCTTGGCCTTCGTACCTTGTTTTATAAAGGAAATAGTACATGTACTTATTATAACTAATACCTGATCTAACGTGAGGTAAAAAAGAATCATGAATATATTTCGAAACCAGACGCGGGGCTAGTAGCCATGTGATTTATTAATCGAAACATGTGCGTTAGCGGTAACTTGTATTAGAAATATTCAACCTTGCCAAATGTATGCAAGAAAATACGGAGGAGCGCTAAAATAGTGCCTTATCCTTTCCTTTTACTTGTTTCAATATAATCGAGCTTATATCTGACACTAGCGGCCCGTCCCGGCTTCGCACGGGTGGACATTTTTCCCGTATTTGCAACATTTTTCATTTATGCTCCGCTCCTATTGGCCGTAGCATGATATTATATAGCCTATAACCTTCGTCGATAAATGGCCTATCCAACAAAAAAATATTTTTTCAATTCCAACCAGTAGTTCCTGAGATTAGCGCATTCAAACAAACAAACTCTTCAGCTTTATAATATTAGTATAGATTTCCATTATTTGGCAAAGTTAAAAAGGAGATGTAAGTACCTAGTTGTAGTCTCACTTCCGCAAACGGGAGAGTTTCAAATTACTAGGTTAGGGTACTTCGTTCCGAGAAACTCGATTAACCAAATCGATTCGTTTTGGCCAAAATAATTCACATGTTCAAAAAGTCACCTGCTTTTTGATATCACACTGGTTTCAGATTATTTTATGTTATCTACCAAAGAGGCGACATAATTTTTCTCAATATTTGGTAGCAAACAATATCTGAGAGCCACGTGACTTAAAACGTGGAGTCAGAGGATTCCAAATACCTGCAATATACATTTGAATTTAAAATTCCATAACATGTTATACTTTTTGGCTTCCTCATAAATATTCATTAAAAGCCAGCTGACTCATACTACGCGAGAAGATAACCTTTCATATTCTTCCACTAACAGATGACCGATATCTTACATAAACGAAGTAGTTACATGTTATGTATAACAAAAGTATAGTTACAAGTAGTTTTTATGTTGGTAACATTGTCATTCATTCATCGTTGATCGGCTGACTCTTGAAAATGGCCGCTTTATATTCCAAATTTAAACACAAAGCAGGCGGACGCTGCCTGGTGGCGTGACACCGCGGCGGCCAACCGGCGCGCGGCGCCCGCTCGGCTAGTGCGTCGACCTCTCCCCTACGATACGATTACTTAAACAATCGATCCATTATCGATACTTGATGAAGACTCTTTGTATTCAAAATTCCTGCGTCTTTGAGCGCCTTATCTGTTTTTCTGATAAAAGTACAAATGATGTTTGCTTCTTGAGCTAGACAATGAAACATCTTTGCGATTTATGCAGAAGACCTTTATGAACGTAACTTTTTACTCAAGCTAATTAAAAAAATTTAGTAGGTACTTATGTGTCTAATTGGGCCCCTCTGCTCTTCTAAATGAGGCAAGGGCCCTCCCTAATCCCCACAAAATTGTTTTAATTAAAAGTGATAACGCTTGGAACGGTTGGTGTTTGACATGAAATAAAACATCATCAAATAAGTGAAATAAAATTACGCTCGCGTTAATAAGCTCTTAATTAACCAATTGTTAAATAAATTTTATTGTTCTCAACCACACCGTATAACACGTCCTTATCTGCCGGAACCGCAACACGTGTAATCCAACTTGTATTCCACTCAGTTTATTTTAACACGTGATAAAGAATTTTAGTTACCCAACTATAATTTTCCGTATTACTTCAGTCGTTTCTCTGATTTTGACTAAACCAATGTTTGCGTGCGTCATTTCAAGTCAGACTTTTGTCCGTGGCATTGAACACAACATGATGTAATCAAGACAAGTTTTTCAAATTTTTTTTTCTAAATTATTTATGTATCATTCAGAAGAATCGGAAGACCAGACATGTTTTTATAAAAAAAACTGTGTAGATTGTATCTCTGTAGAAATGTTGTATTGCCGCACATTTTTCAGAACTACGTAAAACTAATGTTGCAAAACGTGTTGATTCGACAATTTGCAATTTAATACTCTCTTTAATAGTCAAGGACAGGTCGATAACCCATGGCGTATGGCTATAGTGACATGTTTCTCTCCGTTATTTTTAGTCCTTGCGAGGTTTAATAACACACTTACAGATGTATGTTTGATGCATGCCAAAGCCAACGTGTTGCTTGTTGAAGAAGAAATAAATACCTACGTACATTATTTATAAACATCGGGAATCTAATCTAATCTAACGCTATCACATTTTGCACGTTCGATACAATGTGGTGTGATTTTGACAGATTCTTCAGTATCATATCAAAAGATTAACAATCTGTGTCATTGCCAGTAAATTTTCATTTTACTATCGAAACGTGGCCTGTGCTAAAATTATGATAATGTCTGACGTTTCGACCTTTATAATGTAAGAACTGAGCAACGACACATAACTCATATATGTTTGAACAACTGTTTAGCATCATAAACGACTGCTTATTTAGTCAATACCACACTAAATTATAATGTTAGGTATGACTGCATTATTACAATATTTGAACTATAAATCAATTTAAATACTGATGTCCAAAGTGAGCCGTGAATATTCTTACTGATTACGGCTATGGCGACTTCCTCTGAATAAAAACCAAAGAAATTACGTGATTTGCTTCTATGTAGAAATACGGAGTAGGTAAACCTAACTTGGTTGATCAAATTTTATTCTAAAACCAGCGTAGAGACATTCAGAATCCGAGACAATGGAATTTACATGAAAATACGAACAAATGAACATAACGTTTTCATGGCAGGTATTTGGCGCCTCATTACATAACAGTGTTTCGTCTTTGCCAAATTATACCTACATCAGGCGATTCAAAACACGAGGTTCAACACTCCATACAAAGATTCGCCTACGTAAACAATCCTAAGTGGTTAGGAATGAATAATTGCGTATGTGTTTTAAAGAACAGACTAAAACCTAATCGAAGCAAAAGTGCATACAAATTAGACATTACTGATGACGGCGATGACCATTGTAGAGTGTTCCTAACATTATTACCAACATGTTTTCTCATAAATCAGGTATTTTATAAAGCATATTTGGCATCTAAAATGCAATGCTATTGGCAATACTGCATTTGTGTTTGTGTAACGCCAACAATCAACTTCGGTCATATTAGGTAAGTGCTTAGTCGTGCGGAAGGCATTAAGGCATTTTACAGCTGGTTGTTCAGGGCAAGCCAAGGCTCAAAAAAAAAAGCAAATGGCTGGGTTATCTGTTGATTCGATTTTTGATTGCAACTTGACGAAATTTTTATGCCAAACCCCCGCCTTAAACAGCACCTTCGATGAGGAAGGCTCCTATAAAAAGTTGATACAAAACAAACTTTTCCAAAACCAACAAATCGTAGTCCTTAAGAACAGATAACAACTACATTTATAATAAACGACTTGCTAAATAACACCTTTCGATATACTGACTACTATATGATTCACCAATAATCTCTTCGATCCTATGTAGAACTCGAAATAAATCTCTCAGACTAAAATTGGCTCACACACGAACAACGGTTGTGCCAACTTTAGGAAATTAAAGTGACAGTGACAGCAGTAGTGTTGCCAGACCTATTTATGTGTTACCAGTGTAACTCATAATTTTCCCAAATGTTTTTTCTTTTTCTTCAAGTGTAATTCCTTTAACTTTACATTTGTTATTCAAAAACTGATACTAACGCATATTTTTTCTTTGTCCACAGGACTCATGGCAGGACCCCAAAGCCAAAGACACGGGCGCCGTGATCAATATCCTAGATATCGGTCGCCAGAACTTTGCGAACGGTGGCGTGGTTTCCCGATACCTTTGCGACCTGGCTCAGTGCTGCAACCTGCACAATTATGACTACAAAGATGTTGTTCCTAATGTAAGTTTCAAATTTTTAGATTCTTCAACGGAAAGACAGAATTTGGGGTAATTCCTCATAATGTAAATTATTAGAAGGATTCTGAAATCCAGTCGATGCAATTGGATTATTGTTCCACTCACATTCTATCGGAACTGAAGCAAGGATCTTCGGAAAAAGCCCGTAGGTATCCTTGCATTCGATCCGACTACGACGAGTTTAAAATGAAAAACTAAAAACAAAAGTACACGAAAGCAATTTCAGTCCCGCGGTAGAACTTCCTAAAAGTTGAAAACTCACAACAGCAGTTGAGTAGAACGCCTAGTAAGTCTGTCCAATCGTATAGTCAAAGCATTCTTTTTAATTTCAAGTTGACCAAATTACTGTTGCTTTTGAAAGGTCAAACTAAGGGCACGCGGAATAGGAGGCGTAGGGGAATGACAAGGAAGGACAATAATGTCTTTAATTAAATCTTGGGATGGGTGACACATCGAGTCCCTTCCGTGCCTCGGAGAGCACGTTAAACCGTCGGTTCGGTTGTCATACGAGTATCTGTGACAGTCGTTACGGGTACCATATGCCCGAAAGTCTGAAAACTGTTTCAATCTTACTATGTCGGTATTGCCCGGTTTGCGTAGATCTGATGGCAGTCGCTCCGTGTATATACTGGTATTCAGCCGCATCTGGTTAGACTAGAAGCCGACTCCAATATAGTTGGGAAAACGCAAAGAGGAAGGAATGTCTTAAATTTTATGTGTGGAATTTTAATATTATACGTTGTTACTCAGGTGGTGAAAGATGGCAGTGTCGTGCGAGCTATAGAAGAAGCTACACAAGATGAACTGAGGAAAGCCAAAGAGAATGGTCAATCAGGCGCTCAGTATGCAACTATACGAAAACGCATGGAGGCGCGCGCGTTGAAAGTCGTGCAAGATATTAGTTCTGCTATGGCCACCAATGTGCTCAAGTAAGTACATGACATGTTTAGGACATAACTGTTATCCCAAATAATTAAACTAGTAGTACACCCACAATTTGTTAATGTTACACCCATATTCTAAGACGTTCCTCCAAAACTTACTCGACTCAGAACGGCCTCGAAAACACCTTCAAAATTGTATTCTTAGTCGCAATTAGAACCAATAAAACTTATTATTATTATTAATTTCGAGTGAACTTCGAGGTTCCTCGACGTAGTCAATACGTCATAATTTGAATAATCTATATCGCGCAAAGTTGTAAGGATTATCGTAAGCATATTCGATAGTCTTCAAAATGCATTTTTGTTACATACGAACTTTGACACTTCCTTCCTTAAGGTAGGTTCCGAAGTACCTTGAGTTTCGCAGATGATTCCTTACCTCGACAGAGGAAAAATTTCGAGTTGAGGACGGTTATGTCAACTATAACTACCGATGGTAGTGAAAAAGGCTGAGTCGAGTCTAACACCCATATTCTAAGACGTTCCTCCAAAACTTACTCAACTCGACTCCACCTCGACTCAGCCTTTAGTTGACATAAACGTCCTCGACTCAATAATTTTCCTCAGTCGAGGTAAAGAATCATCTGTCAAACTCAAGGTACCTCGGAACCTACCTTAAGGAAGGAAGTGTCAAAGTTCATATGTAACAAAAATGAATTTTGAAGACTTTATCGAATATGCTTACGATAATCTTTACTACTATTTATCGTGGCGTTATTTGCGCGATGCATATAATTCAAATTATGACGTAATGACTCCGCCGAGAAACCTCAAAGTTCACTCGAAATTGCGACTAAGAATACAATTTTGAAGATGTTTTCGAGGCCGTTCTGAGTCGAGTAAATTTTGGAGGAACGTCTTAGAATATGGGAGTAAATCGGTATCAATATTTCAAATATTTATAAAGGAGTTATTTTGTCCAGATTCGTAGCGTGGGTATGTCACAAAGCCGTGCGGCGCGTGGCGGGCGGCGGGTGCGGCACGCGCGTGGCGGGCGTGGAGCGCCTCCGGCGAGCCAACGCGGCCGGTCTGCCTCTAGTCTTCGTGCCTCTACACAGATCTCACTTCGACTACATACTAATGACGTTTACACTGTACCTGACTGGTCTAAGACCACCTCTAGTGGCTGCGGGAGATAACATGAGGATACCGTTCTTTGGGTAAGTTATATTCATCTAAAATACATATAAATTATATTAATGTACAGTACGCGCGTGAATTGAATGCAGTCGGGGCCTGAGAGGAGCTCCCGCTTCCCTCCGCACGCCTCGCCTCACCTGCCTGCAAATGTAGTGTGGTCCTTGTCATCTAACAGCACTAGCGCATTCCCACACGCATTCCTCAGCTCTGCATTCAATTCGCGCGTTATTATACATACATATTTTATATAAAACAAACATAGGAAAATAAAAAAAATGGTTGCCCACCGGCATTGTGGACAGACTGCAAGCTATTGGTGGTCAGGGTTCCAGATAGAGGAATCTCTTTAAAATACGCGCCGTGACCAGAAGTACTTTTATTCATCATTGTCTTTAACTTTAACTGGTCGTCAATCTATTTAACGTGATAGTAATGGCCAAATACTCATAGTATAGGATCCCACTATAGAACGACCTTCACCGAGCTGGTTAATGGATGAAGAATATTTTATATCAAATTAAATATGAAAATAAATATATTGCAAATGGGTTGACTAAAAAATTTAAGTTTTGTTATTAGACAAATTCCATACTAATCGAAAGTATGACGCCTATAGAATATGCAAACGTTAGGTTGACTATTTTTTTTCCGTCACAACTCTTGGGTAGGAAGGCATAAATGCTGTGTTTATAGCTTCATATTCTCCATATTCTATAGGCTTCATAATATTTTCAATTGGTATGAAATTTGTCTATTAACAAAACTAGCGAAATAGTTAAAAAAAAAAAACATCCTGGACTGAAATGTTTTAGTCAACCCATTTGCAATATATTTATTGACATATTTAATTTGATATAAAATACTTTTCATCCATTAACCAGCTCGGTGAAGGTCGTTCTATAATGGGATCTTAGACTATCAAACGCTACTCAATTTTAAGTTGCCGTTAAGTCTCGTGCTGTCACTGTCACTCTAAGGCGAAATGATAGTGTGAGAAGTGGTATTTTGATGCGCGTCAAAGGGAACGTGCATGCTTGATTTGGACGGCAAAAATGGCTCACGCGTTGCCACCAGAATTCAGTACTGGCTCGACGTGGCTGGTGGTTCGCTTCACTTCGCGTTCAGACTCGCGGGCAGTCTGTACAACTGTTATACGCGTCTAGGGTTGCCAGATGTCCGGCTTTTAACAGTCGTGTCCGGCCAAATATATACAAGTCTGGCCTGTCCGGCTTTTGGCAGTGGCGTAACTATAGGGTGGCAGGGTTGGCAAAATGCCACCGAAGGGCCCCCAGCCAGTGGCGGATTTACCAACGGGCTGAGTAGGCTGGAGCCTAGATACAGGACAAATCGAAGAATGAGGGGAAAGTGTAAAAAAATAGGTCGTCCAAGAATCGCTTGGTTACAACGTGACGATTTTTTTCTTTTATATTCCAATGTGTCAGGCTTTCAGGGCAAAATGTCCGGCTAAATATGAGTCTGTGTCCGGCTTATCTATTTTTGGGCCTGGCAACCCTATACGCGTCTCTAGACTACGCGTACACTGGAACGCGCAGTCCGTACAAGGCTTTAGAAATGTATGGCGCTCAGAGTTGTCATCACAATTAGTCGTGTCGTGTCGTAGTCGTGGATAAACGACCTTAGTCACATTTTACTATACGCATAGGGAGAGAGGGTGAAAGGTGGTTCATTCTTTGTTAGTATCAACACGGCGTAAGTTGATATGACGTAACCATTTCTAATAACATGATTGTTTCAGTTGGTTCTTGCGAGGCTGCGGTGCGTTCTACATCCGACGAAGAGTAGAAGGCTCCGAATACCATGGAGATCCCACCTACAAGTCCGCTCTTAGGTAAGGATATCAGTATTTTTTTTAGATTTCATCTTTTTTGTAGTTCATGGACCATTATGCTAACTATTATGTTACATTCTAGGGCCTACATCCTAAACAGTTTGTCAGCCGGCAACAACTTGGAGTTCTTCATCGAAGGAGGACGCACCAGGACCGGGAAACCACAGACGCCTAAAGGTAACATTTATATTCATCACTATCTGCCCGGACAGACTTCGTTCTGTCAAAAGTTATTGGCCTGTAGTGGGAAAAGAAAAGTGCTGTTTTTACTATTTTCCACGCTCTTTTTATGTTTTTTTCTCTCCATAAGAACCTTCCTTGTGCCTTAAGGAATATATATTTTAAAAAAATAGCCGAATTGGTCGAGCCGTTCTCAAGTTTTGCGCTTAGCAACACATTTGGCAATTCATTTTTATTTATAGATTACAGTTTTAAGAACATCGTTGATTTTGATCATTTATAGTTATAAAATGATCCCGATACTGTTGAGTACCGACTGATCTTATCTAAAAATATTGCTATCCTTTACTTGCAGATAAACC
The DNA here is from genome assembly GCA_910594945.2 of Amphipyra berbera. NCBI lineage: Eukaryota > Metazoa > Arthropoda > Insecta > Lepidoptera > Noctuidae > Amphipyra > Amphipyra berbera. Next base: position 5,030,663 of record OU343144.1, on the reverse strand, counting down.
AAGAAAGAGATAGAGGACCTGACAAATAAGGTTGAACTAAAATTTCCAAACAGATTAACACCCGTATACACAAACATAACTAGAAGGCCTCACAGTGTGCTCGAACGCACTGCGTTAAAGAGGGCTCGATGATTGGTTGCTTTTAATCTCGCAACATAAATGCGCCCAATCCCAGACCCGTATTCAACACAGTGCCGTCGAGCACCCTGTGAGGCCTTCTAAAGTGCGGTCGTGGTTCAGGAAGAATTTCGCACAATGACACGTCACTACTATGCGTGCCAACTAAGAATAGGATCGCGCTTGCTACAACTTCACACGATAGCTGTCAAATTACTACTGCCTGCAAAAAAATGCTATGAAAAAAAAGTGTTATATTTTTTTATTCATAAATTTCATTCTTATTTACATTCATTTTTATAAAATGTTACTTCTTGAATTCCATAAATAGATAATTTTGGATAATTTAATAATATTTAAAAATAGTATTCATTAAAGTAATGAACCAATATATATATATAGTTAACTTCACGAAATGCTACTGGTCACCCTAATATGTCGCCATAATAATAATATAAGACTGTCTAATTAATTTGGCGTAAATTGATTAGAAATACCAAAAAAGTGAACGAAAAATAACTAAACTGAGTATAATTTCTTTTTTTTTGCACACGCTTTGGTAATGAAGTTCACGAGTATTGCGGAACAAAATGGCATCTTGACAGTACTATTCTTAGTTGGCACGCATAGTACTTATCGCTCGCGCAGAAATATCTTGCCGTCGCGCTCGCACAGATGCGGTGACCGCCGTCAGCACAGAGTGCAATTGGTTGTAGGCACAAAGGTCATTGTACGAAATTCTTCCTGCTCCACGACTGGACTTTAGTAATGTTTGTGCATATGGGTGTTAGACGATACCTCGGCATTTGTCGCCAAAAAACACGATAATTTTCGAAAAGTTAACTAGTTTGACAGCTCTAAAAAAATGTTCCATCTCTTCCTCGTTTTGCCCGTTAATAAAAGATTTCCACCCATATTCTAAGACGTTCCTCCAAAACTTACTCGTCTCGACTTCACCTCGACTCAGCCTTTCTCACTACCATCAGTCGTTATAGCTGACATAAACCTCCTCGACTCGAGATTTTTCCTCAGTCGAGGTAAGGAATCATCTGTCAAACTCAAGGTACCTCGGAACCTACCTTAAGGAAGGAAGTGTCAAAAGTCTTATGTAACAAAAATGAATTTTGAAGACTTTATCGAATACGCTTACGATAATCCTTACAAATATTTATTGCGGCGTTATTTGCGCGATGCAGCTAAACAAAAATCCTCGAAATTATGACGTAATAACTCCAATCTACCTCGGCTCATCTGAGGATCCCTCGGTCGAGGAACCTCAAAGTTCACTCGAAATTGCAACTAAGGATACAATTTTGAAGGTGTTTTCGAGGCCGTCCTGAGTGAGTATGAGTCGAATAAGTTTCGGAGGAACGTCTTAGAATATGGATGTTGACATCTATATCGTATTTTAATATGTGTTTTAATGTTCTTGCTGACTTGGATCATACAGATAATATATCGGGTATGTTTCTACATGAAATACAAATTATATTATGTTCTGTTTCTCATCCGACACGAGTTGTAGTCAATTTAAATATATACATTGTTAAGTTGTATTAAATATACAGACATCCCAATATCACACGAAACCCCGGCTTCAGAATGGTTGATCAATTTAATAATCTGTTGTCGAATTTCACGTCAACGAATGTGATTGGTCGACCGATTCTGACAACCAATCACATCACTTTAAACAGCAGCAGTGATAGCCTAATGGTCTTCTTCTTTCTTCTTTTCGTGTGGTTAGTGACTAACCTGGTGTCAGAGTTTATGCCGCCCATGGGCCTCTGACTTGGCTTCACATGCCGTCGAGAAATATCTCTCAGGCATGCCGGTTTCCTCACGATGTTTTCCTTCACCGTTTTTAAGCATGTGATAATTATACAATACGCAGATGAATCCGAAAAGTCAGAGGTGCGTGCCTTGGGTTCGAACTCGATACCTATGACTTGGCAGTCCGACGGTCACATCACTAGGCTATTACTTGCCTAGTGGTGTGACCGTCGGACTGCCAAGTCATAGGTCTCGAGGTCGAACCTCTGACTTTTCGGATTCATGAGCGTATTATATAATTATCACTTGCTTAAAATCAGTGAAGGAAAACATCGTGAGGAAGCCAGCATGACTGAAAGATATTTCTCGATGGCATGTGAAGCCACGTCACGAGGTCCATGGGCGGCAAAGACTACGACACCGGGTTAGTCACTAACCACACGAAAAGAAGGTGACCACACTACATGATATTCGACAGCTGATTAGTTAATTTTTGTTTTGATCAGCCTTTTAGAAAATGAGGGTTAATTTGCAGGGTTATGAACTCAAATCGAACCTCTCGATAAAGAGTACATCAGACGAAATTTACAGAAATCTTATACATAACTAGCGACCCATCTCGGCTTCACACGGGTACAATGTAGATACTAATGTGGGGCATATAAACCTTCCTCTTGAATCACTCTATCTATTGCAGAAAACTGCATTAAAATCCGTTGCGTAGTTTAAAAGATCTAAGCGTACAGACAGCGGGAGCGACTTTGTTTATACTATGTAAAGATATTGTGAAATTCGTTGAAAAAAGTGTGAAATTCGTTGGGATCCACAATTGTGAAATTATGATCTTTATGAACCAACCTCTCTCTTATGAGACATCTGTGTATAGTTATGTTTATTTTAAATATGGCGTCGCGGAAATACATTTTTAAAAACTGACGTTGAAAATTGTATGCAATGAATAAGTCTTTTATATTTTGACAACGTTTCTTAATGTTCCGCTTTTGCGTTGATATCACTTTATTAATACAGGCCCAGTTATAGTAGTGACAGTAGTAAAACATAAATAAATTAAAAGAAAATTACATAACATAATTTCACGCCTGTATTCCCCGAAGGTTTGGGCAGATGTGTATAGTAACACACTCATTTCGCCGTTATATTTAAGTCCCATGTAATAGGGGGCGAGCCTAATGCCATCAATGGGTGCAAATCCAAACTGCTGGCTACTACTGAGGAATTCCACACGGAAAAACCCCAATAACACTTTGCCCGACCTGGGGATCGAACCCAGGACCTCACGAAGCAGCTTCTAATTTATAATTGTCTTTATATTTCCAGCGGGTATCCTCTCAGTAATAATGGACGCTTACCTCGACGGCACTATCGACGACGCCCTGTTGGTGCCCGCTACTCTCAACTACGACAAGCTAGTGGACGGCAACTTTGTACGCGAACAGTTAGGCATGCCCAAGCAGATGGAGACGTTCTGGTCGGCGCTCAGGGGCATCTGGAGAACGCTCAACACCAACCACGGCAGCATCAGAGTCGACTTCAACCAGCCGATATCCTTGAAGGTGGGTTTACTTTATTTATTTATTTTGGGACAACAAACAGCAGTGTAATAATAAATAAACATAGGTTAGAACTTAATAATAGAGGTAATAAATACACTATTCACAACGTTATCCACATATTACTAAACAGATCTACTAGTTGTTAGAAAGAACAATGTAAAAATAAACTGAATAAAAGTAAACATTACTTAATTATTAGGGTTCTGATCACTTAAAATAGTAATAATTTATTTTTTAAATATAAGGTTCAACCAAAATATCTGGACAAACTTTTACACAGTGTTCAATACGTTTAACTAATCACATCTATGTAAAAAAAAAAAACGAGAACCAAGTGTTTTTTTTCTAACCAAAATATATTAACGTTTTAAATTGCCTGTACTCTCTCTGAATAAACTCATCCATTTCTTATGCATCGACCGCCATTGGGGCGCGCGCTAATTCCGTGCCGTGTTTTACCTAAACAGCGAAGTGAAAAATGTTAAAAAAAAATAAAAGATGAAAAATAAATTTTGGTTAGGAAAAAAAACACTTGGGTCTCGTTTTTTTTTTCATAGATATGTTCAGTTATACTTACTGAACACTGTGTAAAAGTTTGTCCAGGTATTTTGGTGGGACCTTATATAGCCTTGCTGAATAACATAATATTAGTTGAGCTAAACTGCCTATTGTAGGTGTCAACTAATCGATGCAGCGGTGAGCGTACGCCTGAATTGGCTCTACAAAAAGTAGTAGTAGTTTATAACGCGCAACATGTTTGTATTGGCAAACTGGCAATATAAGGTTTGCGAGGCTCCGAACATCAGCTATTTGATGAATTTATTTCTAATTCCACTAGACCTAGACATCTCTCATGTCGAATTATTCTAGGGTGACCTTTGAACCTTTCGCAGAAAATCCCATACTGGATATACCTTTGTTTATTTTTTTCGTGGCAACATCCTCATGGGTTTCCCTCGCATGGGAAAGGCGAGGGGGCCTGTCGGACTCTTACCGGCTAAAAACACACAGTGTTGCTCCTTTTAACCTATGGCCGGGGTCAAGGGATTCGCTATTGCATGCACCGGAACCCTGGCAGATCTATACTAATATTATAAAGCTAAAGAGTTTGTTTGTTTGTTTGAACGCGCTAATCTCAGGAACTACTGGTTGGAATAGAAAAAATATTTTGTGTTAATTTTGTGTTGGATAGTCCATTTATCGAGGAAGGTTATAGGCTATATAATATCACGCTACGACGAATAGGAGCGGAGCATAAATTAAAAATGTTGCTAAAACGGGGAAAATTCCCACCCGTGCGAAGCCGGGACGTGCCGCTAGTAATAGATATACCTATGAAGTACTTCTGGTCGAAGTAATCTGTCCCAACTCTTGTCTTTACTATTAAAAGTATGTATGAATCAACAACAATTGTCAAATTCTTAATTATTTTATCCAGGAACTGGTTACATCGTTCCAAAAGTACCAACACTACAAGGCACCCATCGAGAACTCCCTGACGCCTCCCAACAACAACCTCGCCGTAAACCTGGACAGACAGATATTGTACAACCACAGTCACTCCAGTCTGTACGGCGCTGACGTCAGCACCGACCACAAGATGATGGTTGAGGCTATTGGCAGACATCTTGTATATGGTAAGACTATCACTGCTACTATCATTTATAAGGCGGATGTCATAGGATTGATGACGCCATTAGTTCCCCAGTTTTACATCCAAGACAATATGCATATCATGTCCCGAGTTAGCCTTCGCAGCTCGGGACTCGGGACATGCAATACCCCGCAATATTTAGTCAGTTTTCACCGTATTACTGTCGATTAATCATTAAGTTAGTGTAGCGGCACTCGAGGTTGAAATTATTCAGCCGCAGTTTGACGTGACGCTTACAATGTATTTATCTTGCAATTATAAAAAATGTTGCAGGCAAAACGGCAAAACACACCATGTGTTGCTAGATTTGCTCTAAAAAATATGCTTGTGTGCTACATATTTTGTTTCCACACGCCCTTTAACCTATACCATAGAACTGCTTTCAACTCCATATATTTTGCTCCCAACAGACGCGGCGCAGGCGACCGCTCTCATGTGCACCAACGTTGTGTCGTACGTGCTGCTGACGGAGGCGCGGCATGGCGCCAGCCTGGCCACACTCACGGCCAGCGTGGCCGCGCGGCAGGCCGCGCTCGCCACTGAGGGACGGGATCTGGGGTACACCGGGGAGGCGAGACAGGCCGTTAAACACGCTGTAAGTATACCTCTCATGTGCACCAACGTGGTGTGTACGTGCTGCTGACGGAGGCGCGGCGTGGCGCCAGCCTGGCCACACTCACGGCCAGCGTGGCCGCGCGGCAGGCCGCGCTCGCCACTGAGGGACGGGATCTGGGGTACACCGGGGAGGCGAGACAGGCCGTTAAACACGCTGTAAGTATACCTCTCATGTGCACCAACGTGGTGTGTACGTGCTGCTGACGGAGGCGCGGCGTGGCGCCAGCCTGGCCACACTCACGGCCAGCGTGGCCGCGCGGCAGGCCGCGCTCGCCACTGAGGGACGGGATCTGGGGTACACCGGGGAGGCGAGACAGGCCGTTAAACACGCTGTAAGTATACCTCTCATGTGCACCAACGTGGTGTGTACGTGCTGCTGACGGAGGCGCGGCATGGCGCCAGCCTGGCCACACTCACGGCCAGCGTGGCCGCGCGGCAGGCCGCGCTCGCCACTGAGGGACGGGATCTGGGGTACACCGGGGAGGCGAGACAGGCCGTTAAACACGCTGTAAGTATACCTCTCATGTGCACCAACGTGGTGTGTACGTGCTGCTGACGGAGGCGCGGCATGGCGCCAGCCTGGCCACACTCACGGCCAGCGTGGCCGCGCGGCAGGCCGCGCTCGCCACTGAGGGACGGGATCTGGGGTACACCGGGGAGGCGAGACAGGCCGTTAAACACGCTGTAAGTATACCTCTCATGTGCACCAACGTGGTGTGTACGTGCTGCTGACGGAGGCGCGGCGTGGCGCCAGCCTGGCCACACTCACGGCCAGCGTGGCCGCGCGGCAGGCCGCGCTCGCCACTGAGGGACGGGATCTGGGGTACACCGGGGAGGCGAGACAGGCCGTTAAACACGCTGTAAGTATACCTCTCATGTGCACCAACGTGGTGTGTACGTGCTGCTGACGGAGGCGCGGCGTGGCGCCAGCCTGGCCACACTCACGGCCAGCGTGGCCGCGCGGCAGGCCGCGCTCGCCACTGAGGGACGGGATCTGGGGTACACCGGGGAGGCGAGACAGGCCGTTAAACACGCTGTAAGTATACCTCTCATGTGCACCAACGTGGTGTGTACGTGCTGCTGACGGAGGCGCGGCGTGGCGCCAGCCTGGCCACACTCACGGCCAGCGTGGCCGCGCGGCAGGCCGCGCTCGCCACTGAGGGACGGGATCTGGGGTACACCGGGGAGGCGAGACAGGCCGTTAAACACGCTGTAAGTATACCTCTCATGTGCACCAACGTGGTGTGTACGTGCTGCTGACGGAGGCGCGGCGTGGCGCCAGCCTGGCCACACTCACGGCCAGCGTGGCCGCGCGGCAGGCCGCGCTCGCCACTGAGGGACGGGATCTGGGGTACACCGGGGAGGCGAGACAGGCCGTTAAACACGCTGTAAGTATACCTCTCATGTGCACCAACGTGGTGTGTACGTGCTGCTGACGGAGGCGCGGCATGGCGCCAGCCTGGCCACACTCACGGCCAGCGTGGCCGCGCGGCAGGCCGCGCTCGCCACTGAGGGACGGGATCTGGGGTACACCGGGGAGGCGAGACAGGCCGTTAAACACGCTGTAAGTATACCTCTCATGTGCACCAACGTGGTGTGTACGTGCTGCTGACGGAGGCGCGGCGTGGCGCCAGCCTGGCCACACTCACGGCCAGCGTGGCCGCGCGGCAGGCCGCGCTCGCCACTGAGGGACGGGATCTGGGGTACACCGGGGAGGCGAGACAGGCCGTTAAACACGCTGTAAGTATACCTCTCATGTGCACCAACGTGGTGTGTACGTGCTGCTGACGGAGGCGCGGCGTGGCGCCAGCCTGGCCACACTCACGGCCAGCGTGGCCGCGCGGCAGGCCGCGCTCGCCACTGAGGGACGGGATCTGGGGTACACCGGGGAGGCGAGACAGGCCGTTAAACACGCTGTAAGTATACCTCTCATGTGCACCAACGTGGTGTGTACGTGCTGCTGACGGAGGCGCGGCGTGGCGCCAGCCTGGCCACACTCACGGCCAGCGTGGCCGTAGCTAGATAGCTTTTTCTTCATTATTGGTTCGTTGCCATGTTATTAGCCCCCGGAATTAACCGTTAAAACCTACTGCTGACGTAAAACTATACCACGTACCTAGTTTACCACATCAGGAATCACACTCTAATTGGCAAATCCATTTTAATTTATGCAAAGATCAACCTATTTTTTCTTGTTTAGTTAACAAAATGATATGTTGTTTTGGACGCTCAATCTGAGTTACCCACATAAGCAACACATAAGCAATATATCTGTGCCCACAGTTGGACATGCTGGGCCGCGGCCTGGTGCGGCGCTCGGGCAGCGGCGAGCGCGCGGCGGTGCGGCCCCACACGTCCATCGCGGCGTCGCTGGAGCTGGCGTACTACGCTAACGCCGTCGTCGCGCACTACGCCGCCCCCGCCATTGTTGGTCAGTACTGACTAACAAATACGTACACTTATTAATCCACAAGCTTTAAAAATTAACGTGAATTAATCAATCCGTGTAATTAATATCCCATCAAAAACATAAATGTGAAAATGGGAGCCAAGTTCAATAATAAGAATATGCGTGGTGGTCGATTTTGCCGACAAAAGAATTGCGATCTAAATGGGTGCCAAATTCTGTAGATAATCTTGAAATTTATTTACACAAAGCAGATATCTTAGGATAAATTGAAGCTCAAGTTTGACTTGGCTAGTTTTTACCAGAAAACTAAAATTTTCAGAAGAGTAAGATGTTGACCTTACAATAGGTATAAAAACAGTAACTTGCGTATAACATAAAGAAGATAAGTTGATTAGCCAAATGTAAGATAACTTGTATGTGAAAACTAGCCAAGTCAAATCTTGATCTTCAATTTATCTTAAGATATCTGCTTTGTGTAAATAAATTTCAGGATTATCTACAGAACTTGGCACCCATTTAGATCTCAATTCTTTTGTCAGCGAAGTCGACCACCACGCATATTCTTATTATACTTGAACTTGGCTCCCAGTTTAACATTTATGTTTTTGATGGAATATCATTACTTTTTGTATAGAAATTATTATTATTCATCATTCAAAAGTGATCTGTACGTTTACAATGTAGTTTTCTTTTTTGTGCTATTTTTTACATTTTCTTGAACGTTAGAAATATAATATGGAAAGTCCTCCCTTTAACTTTTTTTATCATTTGCCTGTTAGTTATACTTTTATTTCCCACTTGAATCAAATAATCTGGTATACAGAACGATAAAGCGACCTTTCATCATGGAATCATAGAACCTATTCTCCTGCGAAAGAAAAAGTTTGTTGTTATTGTAATTTCGAAAGGCGCTAAGTAATAAAAATCGATTGTTTGAAAAATATTTCAAATCGTAAAAATTCACTGTTTTCTGACTTTTTCCTTTGTGTACATACAATTACCCAGCTGGACGCCAAATTTCAACTTTCTAGGTCATCTGGAAGTGGGTTAGGTTTTTGATCTATATGTCAGTCAGTGTTAAAAATGCCAATTTTTAGACGTTAATATCTCAATAACCGTTTGAGCTGTATATATGAAATTTGGGATTATAGTTAAGGCGACGCAGTGATAAACAAATAATTTCAAATCGGCCCCCGCGCCCCGCAATCCTCGCACACACCGATAATCTTTACGTAGTGCGATGGACCGGCGCAAGGCAGCCCACGCAGTCTAAGGGCGGTCGCTCACGGCGACTTTTTGCAGCAATGCAGACGCGCGTTTTGTGAGCGCGCCTCTGCATCGCTACTTTTGGCCGTTGGTTGCATTTGCAATGCCCGATTGTATCGATTCAGCATCACGTCTGCATCGATGCATACGCGCGACATTATCAATGCAAACGCGCAACGGTGTCGATTAAGCGTCACTTCTGTATTATGTTGTCCACGGTTACGCTGTGATTGCTTCCGTAAAAGCAGCAACAAAGACAACGCAACTAATGTCGTGTCGACTGAGTCCATCTAACAACTGTAGCGTCCACAGGCATTCACAGGTCGTCACCACAGCCTGTCGAATCGCGACTGTAGCAATGCTGCATCGCGTCTGTATTGCGTTAGTCGCGATGCAGAATCATAATTACGTGAGCGATTGTATAAGTATCGCGTTTTTTTTGCGACTGTATCGTATCTGCATCGTTGCTAAATGTCGCCGTGGACGACCGCCCTAACTCGCGCGCTTGTCAGCCACGCTCGGGAACATAGACGTCATAGAGTCTCCTTTCGTTTTTTTGTAGGAATATTATTTTAAATATTTTTTAAGAAGTGTATTCAGATTTTAGGATATTTAATATGGGGAAAATGTCACAATGTATACATAAGTACATTCATAATGTCACAGCTTTTTCCCATGGGGGTAGGCAGAAACGAGGTTATGTAAGTAAGCTATTGGAGATATAATTAAATAGATATAACTGCCTATAATATTCATGGTCCGAAGGCTGCTGCTATCAGCAACGGCTTCATGTACCTAACCCCTCTTGAGAGAAAGCACTTGCTCTACAGTGCTGTGGGACACTAATGGACTGATACTGATATACCTACGTATACTATATAGGTGTTCAAGGAGGCTTTATTAGACATTCAAAATTGCAAAAAAAAAATATAAACAAGCTTTTATTTAAATTCTCTAAAAACAAGAAAATAATCTTTAAATTAAATCAAACCCATCAATTTATTACATTATATAATTTTAAAAAAAATATTATATAAAAGCTTGTCGTGAGATACTAAATGTTTTCAAACTTTCGCGATTTGTACACATTGTAAAAATACTAAATCGGGTCTAATCGCTTAGAAAATTTCTAACCGTGACCACGACCGGTGAAATTCGGTCGAAACGTCGGGGCAAATAAGGTATTTTTCTGCCTTATAGACCCCGATTTAGTATTTTTATAATGTGAGATACTAAATAAACAAGAATACAATAACTTGACTTTGACACAAGTAATTCTAAGAAAAAATGTATGTATTTCATGAAATTGTAAATCTCGCGACAAGCTTTTATATCATAATAAATTTATTGTATAATGTAACAAATTGATGGGTTTGATTTAATTTAAAGGTTTTCTTGTTTTTTAAGAGAATTTAAATAAAAGCTTGTTTTTAAAAATGTTTTTTTTTTTACTATTAATTTTTTTCTGCAGATATTTTTACTTTATAGTGTACTAACTGTGTCCTCACGGCTCCGCCCGCGTAAGGAGTTTTATTCCAGTAATAAATACAGCCTATGCTACTCAGTAATAATGTAGCTTTCTAACGGCAAAATGTTTTATGAAATCGATCCAGAAGTTTTTAAGTTTATTCGTTATCAGCTATTTTGCTAAAGTTCACGAGCCGAGGATACCGCATTACAGTAGGCACTAGTCACTGAGCTAGCGATACTACTTTGTCTACTATCTCGCTCACTCAAAGTAGCCGACATACCGCTGCGCCGCTGGAAAATTTCGACAAAGCTATAGCGGCCAGTGCCTATGTATATAACAGATGCGTTATTAGGATGCGTTATTTAGACTAGTACTAGATTTATGAATCTTATTATGTGTACATGGTGTACATGGTATGCCATGTACACATAAATACCCTTCCAAAGAATCGACTGACATTGCTTTATTTTTACCTAAGTCCAAAGACGACTCCATGGATTGACTCTGTTCTGACGGCTATTTTCTAAAATATTATTTACGTTGTATGTTTTTATTTTGTAGCTATACACACATACGTAGCCATAATTTTAATAGTTTTTTTTCCCATTTTTAATAACTAAATATCACTCGGATCAAGATACAATTACTGTCTATAGCGGGCGGGAAATCCAATGACACAGACCCGTCGCTGACACTAGTCAGCAGCGGACTGAGGGGGAATTGATTGCATACAAAAACGCACGCGAACTGCTTATACCGTAAGGTCGTAACCGCCAAAACAGTATTTTTCGTTTAAAATAAAGACTATCGCTAATTTTATAAAATCGAATTATTATTTTGAAGTGTATGCTTAGACTAAACTATATACAAGATATTGAGGTTGAAATCTGTCTCGTTTCCCTGTAAAATGAAAATCTATGTTTTTGAAGAGCAGTTTTTGATATTTTTTCTGTGCTGTAAAAGTTATCCAATCATGTAAAGCAATTACAAAATTGATCTTAAAGACATGATAAATGAAGTAATATATGTAAGTATAAATATAAGTTCAGAATGTTTTGTGATTGCTGAGAAATATTAAAATCCCTGCCGCCAATATTTTCAATTCGTCGTCTTAATCTCGGGGGTTTTAATAAATAAACCAAATTGCATGTGTTTATGTTGAATAGATTTTGAGTTATTAAGGGCTCAAAAGTGGCTTCAAATGGTTCGTGTAATATAACACACGGTGCTGCGTCGCCAGTTCCTTTTTCTTTGAACTTGGCTTGACACGCTCCCACGTGTCTAGATTTCGTTCGATTCCCGCACGAAACAAATATTTGTATGGCCTACAGATAGTTGTTCTGGGTCTGGGCGTTTGTGCATGTGAAGATTTGTGTCTGTAAATGCACCCACGATACAGGAGAAACCCTAGTGTGGGCCAATGTTTTTATAAAAAAACTAGCAGCCCGTCCCGGCTTCACACGGGTGGACATTTTCCCGTATTTGCAATTTTTTTCATTTATGCTCCGCTCCTATTGGTCGTAGCGTGATGTTATGTAGCCTATAACCTTCCTCGATAAATGGACTATCCAACACAAAAAGAATGTTTCAATTCCAACCAGTAGTTCCTGAGATTAGCGCGTTCAAACAAACAAACTCTTCACCTTTATAATATTAGTATAGATTACCAGAAAATCTTATTGTTCATAATCTCTCCGCGTGATCACGTGCATCGCTGATCAATCATTGTTTTTCGCTGATCAAGTTATTTTTAACGCTAATCACAATTCAATTTAATTACTGATCAGTTAAATGTTACCCGTCTGTCGTACCATAATATTAACAACTTTTCTGTTGTCAACAGCAACCGCGCTAGAAAGTTTGGTCTGCGATTCGTCATCAGCCGAAGTCCGACAGTCGTCGCTCCTGAGCGCTTCGCTGCAGCTGTGCGAGGTGCTGAGCCACGAGTTCATAGTGTGCGCTCCCTGCCAGCGCATACAGGACCGCATGCTTGACGCTATCGACGCCTTGGAGGCGCACCAAGTTATACTGCGGGAGAAGGTAACGTGGGCTCTTTTTACTGTGTAATAAACACGTGTTGTAAGATTCAACAATGGCTCTCTACAGTCCGCCTGGCTAGCTACCACCCTCACATTAAAGTCCGGCTGGCCAAGCAGTTTACTGCATTCCGTAGTGCGACGGGACTCTCTCTATCTTTGCTACTTTGATTCGTGTGTTCCATCTTAGACCCTTAGACTAGATTACATTTTCCTACAATGATTGAGTTGACAGCGCGCCGTTAGATTAACGGTTTTAACTTGAATCTTTAAATAGTACTATAATATCCCAAGTCTATATTTTGGAACAATGATCCATAGTTCCCCAGGCGACCATCCGCCTTCACTTCCTTAACTGATCGAAGTTATAACGCAATTAATTAATTGTTTGCAGACGACGGTCGGTCTGGAGGAAGAGCAGTGGTCACGTCGTATGGCGCGCCGCCTCGAGGAGGACGACGACTACGAGCGGCCCGACCCCGCCGAGCGCATCACGTACACGCTGTCACAGAAACCTGAGGCCCTCGCTGAGAGGTAATTGATGTTTTTAAAACTTTTATTCAACTCCCAAAGTTCCTAAGATGCTCGAAAAAAAAAGAAGAGTTCTCTGTGGTGTCTGTAGTCTGCCAACCCACACCAGATCAGAGTGGTGGACTAAGACGTAAACATTTCTCATTCTGAAAAGAGGCACTTGCCCAGCAGTGGGCTGAGGAAGCTGTTCCTATATTTAAAAGTACTCAACTTTTTACCTACTTTCTATCATCGGATCGAGCTGAAATTATGCATAGGTACATTATTTACCGTGATAATAACAATGCGATGGTATCAATGACACTTCGGCGCTTGGTTAGCCTGCTCGGTTCTGCGTTTTGGATTACGAGTTCAAGTAAATATTCGTTTGACAGATGATTGTTACGGGTCGAAGTGTTTGTGCATGTAAAATTTGTCTGTATATGAACCGACGATACAGGAGAAATCCTAGTTTAGAGCAATGTGTTTAACAAGCTTAAGAGGAAACGCGGGCTGCAAAATATTAATAATTTGAATAGGTTTTTAAGCGATCCCATCCCTCACGCAAACCTTCCCAATTGAGCGCGAAAGAGACAACTGCATCTCGGACTGATTTCTCCTGTGCAGTATTAGCGAAATCGTACTTTCGTATTTCCCTGTTTCCTTCTTAAAATCTGGATCGATTTTAATATTTTTTTTGTGTAATAATTTAAGAAAGACTTTATTTATGTATGTATGTTTTATTTTATATATTCGTCAAAGGACATGTTATATTTTTGTATGGAAGCTGGGCTTTGGCTGTGAACAGAGAAGAGAATTTTTTTTATGAAAGTTCATAAAATATGGAGCTTTCGTAAATATTGTTTTTTTTTTTAAAGCACCCTTCTAATGTTTTTTTTTTTAATTTAAATAATTAGAATTAAAAAATAAAGTTGCAACCCACAGTTGTTAACCCATAAATTATTATTAATTCTGGCAACACTTCTATTGGATGACATTTATTGTCATTGTCAACGTCAGTCATTGTCAAAAAGTCAAATTCAATTCAACTTATTCAACTGTTGTCTGTTATTGTGACTGTGGTTCCTGTGTTTTTGACTATGTACCATTGTTTTGAGTTTTTTTTATTTGACCTGGCTTTTAACAACAATAGATAGCGATTTTGTGTGACAACTTTGACATGATTAGGCATTGATGACATTACTGACAATGACAAGTGACAACCTTGCTGACATACAGTAAACATTTTCTTTTATTCTATTGAGACAAGGGAATCAATGCCATAATTATCCAAACCATTAAGTTAATTCATTAATTTTATTTTAATTTAAGCCGTTTAATATTATTTTAATATTAGGATAAATATTATGCATTCAAAAAAATGATATATATCATTTTTATTTCTAAGTATTTTATCAGTTTATTAGTTTTTTAACAAAAAAAAAACAGGATTTTAAATGTTTTATAATTAAATAATGGTGCTTTTTAAAAAAGAAATGTTTTTGTAAGCACGTCCTAGACAGTTTTCCCTATCAGAAAAACCGCACATGTAAGCGGTTCAAAAATAAAATTATTTTAAGCCCATTTCATAACATGTCCTTTGTTTGCCAGAGGTTTGAAAACGGTGGTAAAATCGGTCGATTTTTGTAAAATTTAAACGTTTCTAGTTTTTTTAATAATTAATTTATTGACAAAAACAAAATATAGGGACATAGTGGTAGTAGATAATATTATATCATATGGTAAAAAATATTTGCTCTAGTCACATTATCCAAGGAGGAAACTGAGGAATACGTTTGTATGGACTAAATAATGACCGGATTTCGTCACTCCTAGTAAAACAGTGTGTCAGTTACCTTTCATATATTTTAAAAATAGAATTAATTTCTAGAAACATACAAGAAATCGCCTTCTTAGAAAATACTCAGTATAATAATATAATTTGCGTTGTTTTCCAGGCGAAGATTGCTGCTAACACTGCGACCTTTATTAGAAGCGTACGCGGCGACTTGCCGAAGCTTGCAAGCCGGCTCCATGAAAGACGTGGTCAAAAACACGCTCGACTCACTCACAGATGATTTTACGCACAACAAGATGGTTTATGGTATGTTTAACATTATTATGATTAAGGTTTCTGAGGCAATATTACTGACTAAATTCCTGAAAAAGTATTGGATTTTAGTTGTTATTTTCATTTCCTAGTAGTACAAGTTATCACTTCTGTAATCGCTTTTAGTCCAGTATAATTATTGTAATTTCTACAGAACAGTTAACCAGAATGTCGAAAGGCCTAAGCATTGAGAGTGCCGCTTAAAGGGACCTTAAGAGCTCATGAACATTTTGAAATATTATTTAACCTTTTAAGTGCGTGGCTAAATATCAATTGCAGTGCCCTTAGCGCGCGACTACGAATCGATAAAATAATACCTACAATAAATATAATTATTAAGCTTTTTCAATACTTAGAGCTATGAAACAATTTTAAGTAATTGTTGTAAATCATATCTCTATTGAATAATCGTTTTAGTTGTACCACGCAGATCATAGGACAAAAATAGAACAAAAAAACCATGCATGTTCTCTGTCGCAGAGACACGCGCGGTAGAGGCACGGAAATATTAGTCACATAAATGCGACACACGCGCTTGTAAAATTAATATCTGAATACAAAATTCGGTTTTCTAAGACCGGCGAATGTTACGTTTAATTGCACCGAATGATTAGTAGTGGAACGCTTATCGATATGTTGGGCATTCCAGGCGAGGCGGTGTCGACGGACGCCATCCGCAACTGCCTGCGCCTGCTGCGCCAGTGGGGCGTGCTGCACGTGCACGCCGCCGGCCGCGCGCGCACGCTGCGCCTGGCCGAGCCCTACGGGGAGCCCGCGCCGCTCCATCACGTGTGCAATAACGTCTACAAGTTTAACATGAACACGCCGCTGCTCAATGCCAAGTGAAGTGCTTGCAGACTACTGACTGTGAAAGTGATAACGGCCAGTGACTCACTGCCGACTGTGTGTGTGTTCTCATTATCATCGTCCATGTTCGATATGACAATAACGGTCTTGAACGAGAAGGTATTGGCAGAATATTAATGTATAGCAAGTTACAGGCAGAGATTGGTAATACCAAAGCAAGAAGACTCTTTTGACAATACTTTTTCTGTAATCGCGTTTTAAGCTGCGTTTTCACTATGCAAGAAGCTTACGTTACACCTGCTTGTGAGCCGCATTTCAAGGTTATGTGGCAACTAGTTTACAAGCTAATGGTTCAATAGGGAAGGCAACGCAAAACGAAAGCAGATGGCAGCACCTCTCCATACTTAGTTATTTGAACCAATCAGAACCATCATATTCATATTAGCAATAATGTCAAACACACTGCAGCCAATAAGATGGCATAGGTACAATCGAAAGTGGCGCCATTAGTTCCACAGTTGCCTACCCCATTACGTACGCTTCTTGCATAGAAAAGACAGTCAGAGGTGTCCATGATCGTATTTTTTATCAAATCCCTGTGACAAAATTTTGTCCATGCTTTTGAATAATAGGAAATTCAAATATATCAGGGTTGCTTTCCTTCTACATGTTTACAGCCCTGCGTTGTCTGGTTATAAGTTCTAATATACTCAGTATAGTTGTCGAAAAAATTGTTTACTCTACTTGCAATGGTCAAGTTATTGTCCAGAAGTTAGAACACTCTCGTAGTTCAAACAGTTTGATTGTACGGAAACTTTTAACCTGACCAAAGAGAATTATTTGTATCGAGAACCTTCCAGTGTGGCCTGGTTTAATTAATAAATAGTTTGCAAAAACATAGGTTTCCGTTTGAAGGGAGTACAATATTTATTGGAGTACGTTTTCATTGTAATAAAATGTTGTAGTTATGACACCCTGGGTGTACTAGTACTCGGGTATAATTGGTTACTTCCACTTGTCCCTACCAAGATTCCTACTGGGTGGGAGGAATAATACTGATAACCTACCGTTCAGTACTCAAACTATTGTAATTTTTCCTACACTTTTTTTGAGTATACAAAAGATAATCTAAGGGGCCATTCAAGTATTGCGTAAGCAGAATTTTGGTAATTTTTGACCCTCCCCTTCCCCTTGACAGCAAAAGTAAGCAAAGCTTTTACCCTCCCCCCCCCCCCCTCCTATGCTTACGTAAACATTGATATATTTTTTTTTTAAATCTGTTCAGATTTCTTTATTGTTATTCAAGAGCAACAGTTTTCAAGTCTAGAAAAATAAGTAAAATAATAAATATTGCTGACGTAATCACCATCTTGACCCCCCTCCCGTTCCCCATGTCATCAAAAATAAGCTAACCGTAGACCCCCCCCCACCTCCCTTTAGTGCTTACGTAATACTTGAATGGCCCCTAATCTTCAAAAATCTTGTTTTAGAGATTATTGACATAACAACGATACGGGCACCGGGAAAGGCAACAAGTTCAATGTAAAACAGAACTTATTCATATACACATAGAGGATAGAATACAAGAGCACGTTGATGACGGGAAGGGAAAGAGGTCGGACGGGCGGCGACGGTCGTCAACGTGCTTTCGTGCTCTATTCTCTACATTTATGTAAATAATGTGCTTATCTGGAGGTCCTGGGTTCGATCCCCAAGTCGGGCAAAGTGCTATTGGGTTTTTCCACGTGGAATCCCTTAGTAGCAGCCTGGAGTTTGGATTTGTGCCAGATTGATGGCAATAGGCTCGCTCCCTATTACATGGGACGTAAACATAACGGCGAAATGAGGGTGTTACTATACACCTCTGCCCCACCCTTCGGGGAATACAGGCGTGATGTTATGTTATGTTTTTAAATAAATAAGGTTTATTTTTGTTTGAAGTTTTGTTGCGCCTGTCCATGCCCATGCCGTTGTAATGTGAATAGCCCCCTGACTATCTACTATCTTCCCTACTAGTAAGAAACTGTTGATAGGTACAAGTGGACGTCCCATATAGTTTAAGGTTAACAGTAACCAGGGTAACAACGACATACGTTAGTTAAACGTAATATTGTTATATTTGATACCATTTGTTTAAGCGATATCGTTACATCTTCACGAGGTTTCAGCACAATGTGATTTAGTATCTTATTCGTTTCGTATGGTATTGAAAGCTGCTCAAAGGTTGGAGCCAAATAACTCGTAATGTTAATAATGGCACTAGAGGCTCGCAATTTAACCCTTTATAAGGTAGAAGATTTTAGGAAAAGTAAATAACAAACAATTTGGTTTTTTTTTTAAATACCTAATAAATTATAATCTCAAATATTTTTTTAAGTGAAATTTTTATATTTCACTAGCTGCCCGGATAGACTTCGTTCTGTCAAAAGTTATTGGCCTGTAGTGGGAAAAGAAGTGTTGTTTTTACTCTTTTCCATGCAATTTTTATGTTTACGCGACACCTGCCAAAAAAGTTGGTGGCAAACATTTTGCCACTGCCTTATAAAGGGTTAATAAATAGCTCTTATTTGAGAGATCCAAGAAGAGCTACCATAAAGCAGAATTCTATACATTATACATATCTAAAAAAAAACTCGAGTCATATCAAAACGACACGAGGGATCTGTCAAATGTCAGCTGTTTAATAAATACGGGCCTAACTGCTGAACACATCGATACCTCAGTTCCAAAGTGTAATAATTCAAAAACAGGTTTCTTTTAAGATAATTTGAAAATTAAATGACTAGTAGTGAGTTACCCGTGTGTTTTTTAATCATTATTTAATTTATCTGAAATTTAATATTATTAAGAATGGCGTTTCAGATTAACTAAATAGTATTTACACAATACAGTGGTCAAACTACCTATTGGGTTTCAAATTATTTTAAAGAACCTGTTTCTGAATTGTTACACTTTGGAACTGAGGTATCGACATGATAGTTAATGAACCATTAACGATTATTTAAGGGTTCACAGAATATCTTGACAGGCGGCAAAATAGAAAGTACTGAATTTTTAATATTTTCCTATATTTGAGTTTATAAGCACCGCCACCTTGATCTGCAAAGATAATATACTGGCCACCCAATAATCTTAACATGATGGTTCATTAAACTGCATCTGTGTATGCATAAGGGCCTGCGCTGACGAGGGACAATGGCGGATTAAAAGTCCGCGGTGTGCTCTTATTAGTACTGCAATAGGAGCGCACCGCGGACAAAGTGCAACCTTATTGCAGTACTAATAAGAGCGCACCGCGGACTTTTTGTCCGCCATTGCCCCTCGTCTGCGAAGGCCCTAAAGCAATGTGTTTGGGATGACAGAGATAGCGCTATATTACAAGTAAACGCGAAAAAGAGACGAAAGTTCACGCAGTTATGAATGCCATGTCTAAATAATGTACCTCTACCATGCTTATTGATCTGTGATGTGACAGTTATTTAGATCGAGTGTTTTTGTATATATTGTGACTTTTAAATTATCATATTTTTTCGAGGATGTCTTGAATGATTGCAATATGCACGCTTGTGTGCGTACTTGTTACTTTCGATGTAATTAGCATTTTATGTATGCAAGAAAAACAATCTCAATTTCACTAATTTGATCAAATATTTGGACTATCTGTCTATAAAATATATTCTACCGATTCAAAGTGAAGTGTAAGTGCGCATACTAGGTGTTCACTACATAGCATTTGTATCTGAAGTGAAAATAAGTATGGCTGGCCATTACCTGACTGCTGAGTCCAAAAGTTATTCCTTTTTGTACTGCGTTAAACTTAAGTTGACAAATAGTATGTAGACTTTATTTACTTTGTTACCCATATAATGATAAAAGGGGGCAAAGCTAAGATTGATTAAAACAATCTTGAAACATTTTGTGTTTTATTTAAAGACCAGCCCGTCGCCTAGGACTTTGCTCTCATGAAATGGTTAACATCCATTAGGCAGGCCAGGATTAGCCATACGGGCAAATGCCCGATGTGCCGGTCACACAGTCGGAGAAATCGAAAGAGTGAGGGGAACGTCGAAAAATAAAAGGTCGTCCAACTATAGCCTATCGCTTGAAAAAGAAAAAAACGTCGTCCGTCTAATCGCTTGGGATTTTTTTTTGCCAGCGCTGTGCAGACCGTCTCTCAAATGCCCGGGCCGATTTCAGGTCCCGGCCCTGCCCTTAGGCGTGGAAATTAGTAATTAATTAATTTTTTTGCGGGTACCTAAAAGCTAAGATGAAAGCGTATATTTTTTACATTAATCTCTCGAGACTGATTGAAATGAAAAAAATAGTTAAAAGTAATCATTTATTGGAAACTAAATTCACAAATCTTAAAATAACATTAATTTTTAAAAATAAAATTACATAAAAAAAGTTATAGAAGAAAATAACTAATTAAAGTTAAAGTAAAACAAACTAAGAACGAAGAGTTATAAAAAAAAATACAAATAGATGTAATTATATTATCAGAGTATGAATGATTTAAAATTACTTGAAATAAAATTTTGCGTAAAAAGAAAAAAATAACTAACATAGATTAGGGCTCTCGACTACACACTTGTATTCACTTAAAAACTAGGTTGAATTCGGTACTCATCCATCAATCAAAAATCATTTTAAAATTAAAATCTGTTTAAACCTAACTAAAAGAGGAGAATTTAAACCTACGTTTAACGATCGATCCATGCTATAATGAAAGCAACAAACAGTTTTGTCAAAAGTTTAGTAGATTTGGTTAGAGTATACAAGGTTAGTCGCAAAGGGGGTACTAAGCCGCGGGCCACTTAATGTATCACTGACGATTGTTTTAAAGAAAGTGTTAAAATTTAAAAATTCGATAAAAGAATATTCCATGCAAAATGATTTTTATTGTAGTTTTTTCAAAAAAATCTTCGTCCCTGCTTTACGAATTAAGAAAATGGAGCTTCTGATCCGTGACCCCAAATATGAACTAAAATGTAAACACAGCTGATCACAACTGAGGTTAGATAGAATTTAGCGTATTTTTTATGAAATCTTTGAACAGCTATTTCTCTAAAACTAATGACTTTTGGGGAAAGTTGTAGAACAAAAGTTATCCATTATTATGGGTACTTTAACACCCTTTCGGCTTAGTACCCCCCTTTCCGACTAACCTTGTATAAGAAAGCTATAGAGCGCGCGACCTCGGCGAATCCTCGGCATGTGTGGTCACATAGCTCGAAGAAACCCCGACAATGTTAAAAAGATGGTTATAGTGGTCGTGGATAAACGACCTCGAGGCCGGTCACCTACTCGGTGGTCTGACCAGACGCTCACAGGCACCTTGAGGCTCTGGGAAAAGCTGAATACCTTACGAAATGGAAAGAACTGGTGGCGGACGTCACGACAGCATTTCAGGACGAACACGTCATTCAGTAATGAAATATACGACAGAAAAGAAGAAGAGTGCGCGCGCACAGCTCGTGGCCCGCTGTGCCTAACTCAAGCAAGTGTTACTGATGAATTTTATTTTTTTGGCCTGCCAGGTATCAAATATAAAATTGTACGCTGATATACAGGGTGTAAACATGATCATGTAATTCCTTCAAACCTGGTGATGTACTGCTGACATAGATAACCCTGCACGGAATACTTTTGGATTCAATAAAAAAAAATTACATGAAGTAAACATTGTGTTCTTAACGTGAGGCATTTTAGAGCCTCGTGCGAATTGCCTGGTTGCCTGGAAGTCCGCCTTATGTACCACCAATTGTACATGAAGTTTAAATAAATAAATTGCACAGCTATCGCCCGCCGCGCGGTCATATAACTCAGGGCGCTAAATGCCTCTCGTTAAGAACACATGTTTAATTTTTTGTTTATTGAATCCAAGAAAATCTCGTTCAGGGTTAATTTATGTCAGCAGTACGTCACGAGGTTTGAAGGAATTACATGATTTCGTTTACAACCTGTATAAATAAATTTCGATGATAGACAGTCGACATCTCGCACCCTTAGTAATGTAAGGGCACAACTCGAAATATCGAGTTTTTGAGTTTCTGTGTTAGATGGTCTCAATATCAACTGTTCTACCACTTGGCTTTCACAAAAATAGAAAAAAGACAATATTAAAGCAAATACTGTAATTATACTGTACAAAACACCGTGAAAACATAGGGTTCCCTGAACCTATAAACACGTTTTCCCAAAAGTTGATATTTTCGAGTTGTGCCCTTACTAATAAGGGTGCGATTTGTTTCGTGGAACCTTTGCAATGTTCAAACTGTTTATTTATACCTAAACCTACCGTTTATACTGGCTTGCGCGCGCTCTATATCTTACTTATGTAAACCTTGAGCCATTTGGACCATCAATTAAAATTATAGGTACCGTGGCAGACGCCTAACAAAATCGATCAAGCAACCACATTAATCTCATGGCCTCCATAGACTGCTGCATTTTGTACCGTTGCAATCCAGGAAGATGGGCCTCCAATCGCCGTTCGCCAGAAGCCCTCTTCTCCTTATGGTTGGAACACTTGAGGTGCAGCTGCATATCATTCCAGCTGGAGAGGACGAGGTTGCAATATCCACAGTGAAACACACCGGTCCGAATCTGTTGAATTACAAAAATATCATTGGCGGTGGAAAAACACACACAGTTAAACCGGGTCAATAATCTATCAAAACATCTTTGCTGAACACTGACCAATCACAACACAGTAAACAGTTAAGCCACGCCCCAATTTTGTTAGATAACATGATAGGAGCTATTTGTAACAAAAATAATGTCGCAGCAACATAGTTATAGTTAGTAACATAGGAAGATGTTGTCCACCCAGTTCACTCATCCCTTTTGCGACACGTACGCCAACAGAAGGGATGATCTACCATATAATTAAGTAATTACATTATATTCTTACCTCTCTAATAAGTTCAGATGTCTCAGATATAATGACAGGCGTTATCGCCATTTTCTCGCTGTGTTGTCTTGATTTAACGTGCGCCCTAACGTCACGTCGCGGCGGCAAATTCATCTCGCAGATAAGACATCTGTGTCTCGAATTATTCGTAGATATCAACCAAAAGCTGAACTGAGGAATGCAGAACTCTTCGTTAAGAACAGTGTCGTGACAAAAGAGACCTTCTATATAGAATGATGAATCAAGGAAATATTTTAATTGCTGCTTAATCATAGGAGCTGCGGGATTAGTGCAACTGGTATCAGATGTACCTGCCAATTTTTTATGAGTTGCCCCTGCTACGTGTTCTTTCATGGACCTAAAAGAGGACGGCAGTTTCACTTCACAAATGCGACAATAAGATTGGTTATTATCTTCGTTATAAGTTAATTGGTTTTCTTTTGCGAAGGCTCTTGCTTCGCCAGAATATTCGTTATTTTTTTCAGAATCTCCAAATGCAGAACCACATGTCGCAGTGTCTTCTTCACCGGAAGAGTTATTCATTAGCTTCTCAGAATCTGAGATTTCTGGCGATACGGATCTATTACCTAATTCTATGTTTTCATCGGCAACAGTATCTTTAAGATCATCAGTTTTTTTTGTTGATTTATCATTAATATTGACCCTATTTAGGTTCTGATCCAGGTTTGATGGATAAAGTAGCTCAGAATCAACTTTTTTATCTAATGAATGGCTTTCAATATGGTTTTCAATCTCCATAGATTCAAATGGTATAACTTCGGAACACTTTTTACAGAAAGCCGTATCTGCTTCCAAATTAATGTTGACTCCTTTGCTTTGGTATTTAACGATGGATTCAAGAACTTTCGACTTTTCTTCAGCAGATGGTTTTTTATTGATTTTGATATCGTTATCTTTTTTCGAATTTGGAATTTCCTTTTTATTCTCGACGACTGAAGTGTCAATGCTTTCGATATCTTTGCCGACACCGTTAATTTCGATGCGACGTTTTGCGTAGAGTTCGAGATGCTTAGGATCATTGAAATGTTCAGTCATCCTGCTGTGTGCAAGGAACTCGTTGCATGTTAGGCATTGGACAGCTGACTCCTCTAACTGGAATTACAGAAATAAATAATTATGTTATTATGATGTCGGGTTTAAAAACTTTGATAAATTAAAGTCATCATGAATTACGATACGTTTAGTGCAGTGGCTGAGCGATCGGCTTCTGCGCTACGGGTCGTGGGTTCGATTCCCGCACGGAACAAATATTTGTATGGCCTACAGATAGTTGTTCCGGGTCTGGATGTTTGTGCGTGTGAAGATTTGTGTTTTTAAACGCACCCACGATACAGGAGAAATCCTAGTGTGGGGCAACGTTTTTTAAAAAAGAAAAAAAAATAAGAAAACAAAACCTATTTCCATAGATTGGAATAGGCTGAATAATAACACACACAACTTTAATTTAGTATTATATTTCGCGACACCAAAATACATGGCGATAGTACTTACATGGCGATAGATGGCGTTATCTACATCAAACTTAACAGGTCTCAGTACCAAATTCAAAGAATGACTTGCATCACTTTTGTGTTCGTTCTCATCATCAAACTCGTCATTACAAACCGAACAGATGCCATCATTCAGTGTGTGCCATGCCTTTTCTTCTATCAGAATGTTGTTTAAAGCGACGACATCTTCACCCATCGGTTTTAAAAGAAGAGTGGCTTTGTTATGTTGGTGGTTTTCTTCGGCTACATGTACATTCACTTTAGCAGCAATTGGCAACAGCACATTGCAAAATTCACAATAATATCCTCCCTTGAACTGAAAAAAAGCATTTGGAATAAATATTAATACAATTAAAAGTGTCATGCGTGCAGGGAGTGAAATTATATAAACACAATATCGACTAAAGGCTCATCTATACTTTATCGATAAGTTTGTTCTATAGCAGGGAAATCCCCGAAAATTAATATAAAGCTGCCTCGTTGGTCTAGTGGTGGCAAGCGCGACTGCTGATCGTGAGGTCGGTTCGATCCCCAGGTCGGACAAAATGTTATTGGGTTTTCCATGTGGAATTCCTCAGTAGCAGTCCGAAGTTTGGATTTGTGCCCGGTTGATGGCAATAGGCTCGCCCTCTATTCCATGGGACTTAAGCGAAATGACGGTGTTACTATATCTACACCTCTGCCCAATCCTTCGGGGAATACAGGGGTGATGTTATGTTAAGTTGTCCGCATCAACGAATAAGCAAAACGCCACCAGTTTCTTACTAGCTTCACCCATCATCATAATATCAGCTTGTTGCAACCACTGCTTGACTTAAGCCTCTCCTAAAGATTTCAAAATCGAAGGGTTTTCGAGATATTTGCATCCAACGACTCCCCGTGATCTGCAACAAAGTTCTGCGCACTGCTTCTCGATTTGTGGATATCTTGCATCAACTACTTACTTATTTCTTAATTATTTGCAAGTAGTATGTCTATACCTAGTCTGGCCATAAATACTGTTACAATTAAAATAAGAAAGATATTACATTTGAATTTGGAATCTGTCATTTTTATACGATTGTTCATTGAGTTTTCTAATGTTGGCGCCAATACATTGTACAATATTTTGCGATATTAAAATGGAGTGGGGTGATAAAGAGAACCGAATCGCTGTGATTGCATTACACAAAGTTGGTATGGAGCCAAATGCAATTTTTAAAACTCTCCATACGCTTGGTATTAGGTAGTCAAATGTTTGTGTACCGGGCTATTAATAGGTACAATGAGACCTCCTCTGTTTGTGACAGAAAAAGATCTGGCCGTCCACGTAATGTTCGTACGAAAAAGGTGGTCAAAGCAGTAAGGGAAAGAATTCGAAGAAATCCTGTCCGAAAGCAAAAGATTTTATCTCGGGAGATGAAGATAGCACCCAGTATTTTAAAAGATGACTTAGGACTTGCGGCCTATAAGAGACGCACTGGTCATTTTTAAACTGATAATTTAAAAAAGAATAGGGTGGTAAAATCGAAACAACTACTGGAGCGGTACGCAAAGGGAGGTCACAGAAATTTTTTGTTTACGGATGAGAAAATCTTTACAATTGAGCAACATTTTAACAAACAAAATGACCGTATTTAAGCTCAAAGCTCTAAGGAAGCTTCCCAATTAGTCGACAGAGTGCAACGTGGGCATTATCCGACTTCAGTGATGGTTTGGTGGGGTGTTAGCTATGAAGGAGTGACTGAGCCATATTTTTGTGAAAAAGGTATCAAAACATCGGACAAGTGTATCAAGATACCATTCTTGAGAAGGTAGTTAAGCCCCTTAACAACACCATGTTCAATAATCAAGTATGGCCCTTCCAACAAGACTCGGCGCCGGGTCATAAAGCACGGTCCACGCAGTCTTGGTTGGAAGTGAACGTTTCGGACTTCATCAGAGCTGAAGACTGGCCGTCGTCTAGTCCCGATCTTAATCCGCTGGATTATGATTTATGGTCAGTTTTAGAGAGTACGGCTTGCTCTAAACGCCATGATAATTTGGAGTCCCTAAAACAATCCATACGATTGGCAGTGAAGAATTTTCCCATGGAAAGAGTGCGTGCTTCTATTGATAACTGGCCTCAACGTTTAAAGGACTGTATTGCAGCCAATGGAGACCACTTCGAATAAGCTTTTTATATTTTAAATTGTTTTATATTTATGTATTAAACTAACACACTGTAAAAGTAATAAATATTAATTGCAATAAAAAAAAATTTTTTTCTTCGTGGCAATATTTATGGCAAGACTAGGTATACAAGGTTAGTCGGAAAGGGGGTACTAAGCCGGGGGCCACCTAATGTATCACTGACGATTATTATAAAGCAATTGTTAAAATTTCAAAATTCAATAAATTTTATTTGCATGAAAAACATTTTTATTTTAGTTTAAAAAAAAACCTACCTGCTTTAGTTATGAATTCAGACAATTATTTTTCTCATCCGTGACCCTAAATATGACCTAAATTGTAAAAACAGCTGATCATAGCTGTGGACAGATAGATTTTAGCATATTTTTTACGAAATCTTTGAAAAGCTATTTCTCATATACTATCGGGTTTTGGGGAAAGTTGTAGAACAAATGTTATCCATTATTATGGATACTTTAACACCTTTTCGGCTTAGTACCCCCTTTCCGACTAACCTTGTATATACTCAGTGAGAATATAATAAAACCAACCTTTCTGATATGTTCATCTTTAAATTTATCCGAGTACTGCATCGCACCCAGAGTCGTACAATGCAATGTTGTTCCTATATGCACGTAAGCTTCATGCTCAGACTTCAGGAAAGTTTGACAAGCCAAGCAGAAGGAGTTCAGGGAGCCAGTGACGACTCCGTTCGCATGCAACTTGTATGCCATGATGATCTGGTACAAAAACATTTATAACAAATACATTTTCGAGGTTAAGTAACGCTTGCTGCGGTCAGTGCATGGATGGGTGACCGTTCGTTACGTACACATCGAGACTCCTCCGTGCCTCTGAGAGCACGTTAAGCCGTCGGGTCCCGGATGTCATAAGAATTTACCTATGACAGTCGTTACGGGTCGTCAGAAGCCCAAAAGTCTGACAACTCTCATAGTCTCACTTTAGGATATCGGCATAGCCCAGTAACTGGTTTGCGGAGGTTTGATGGCAGTCGCTCCGTGTAAAATACTGGTACTCAACAGCATCCGGTTGGACTGAACGAATTAAACGTTTTGTGAAGTAGTTGAGCGATTGGTTTTCTGCGCCACGGGTCACGGGTTCTATTCCCGCACGGAACAAATATTTGTTGGGCCTACAGATAGTTGTTGGTCTGGGTATTTGAGCATGTAAAGATTTGTGCCCGGCTAATAGAGCAGTTTTGCCTAAAGCAGTGATAGTAGTGCACGTCCTAGGCTAGTACTATAGGTATGATAGTAGATCAAACTAGATTACAATGATGTATCATAAGTACTTAAGTATTACTTCACGGAATCTATAATCTATAAGTATATCAAACCCTTCTGTAACAAATCAATTCGCTCACTGAAGTGTAGGTATCTATTTAATAAGACTTCAATCGGTCTGAGCGTGTACATAAGGGGCCATTCAAGTATTACGTAAGCACGTAAGGGGGGGGACGGGGATGTCTAGATGATGACTACGTCAGCAATTTTTATTTATTTACTTATTTTTCTAGACTTAAAAACTGCTGCTCATGAATAACAATAAAGAAACCTGATCAGTTTAAAAAAAATATAGGTACCAATGTTTACTTAAGCATAGGAGGGGGGTAAAAGCTTTGCTTACTTTTGCTGACAAGCGGGAGGGGTGGGTCAAAAATTACTAAAATTCTGCTTACGTAATACTTGAATGGCTCAGTGCGATTTGCAGTCTTTAGCGATGTTACATCCTTCAATAGCCGGGTGACGACCACGTGATCAAACGTCATCTCTAGAACAGATTCAGCGCTACAAACGTTAAAACATTATCAGTCTCCTTGAAAACTCTGAAGATGTCCTGCAGATACGTGCCCACCCCAGGATTTTCGGTTGGGTACCGATTCGAAATTCTAGGCTGGACACTTTAATAACTTCTAAATAGGTAGTCTACAACCAAGAAATATACAAACCTATTAATACCTACATAATACATTCCATTATATTACTTTTGAAGTCACAAAAATAATTAAATCCATGCAACGTACTAAGCAAGAGTAGGTACATTTGAATTTCGCGCCATCGACTCGGCGGTCACTCGGTTGCCACCCGTACTTTATAATAAAGTATTGTACGTTATTTCAGGTAATTGTACTCTATACTTTATGAGAACAATAAAGTACCTACACGAAAATACTTTATTTCGCACGATTTGATTTCTTTGGGATTTTGAAAAGTTTAGTCGTAAGTAATTTTTTCGTTAAACGAAATTTATCGATAGGTGCTGAATCGATGTCGCCACTAGCCAGCGCCACATCACTACTAATTTGATACAAACTGCAAAGAACAATAAAAAAAATGTTTTTTTTTAACATATAATAAAGAAAAATAAATCGTAGGTCCTACTTTTTTTTTCTTACCTATAATAACCAATGTTCTTTAACTGCAAATAAAAAGGTGGCAACTGTAGCGGCCAGGCCCATGGCCCCTTTAACAAATACAGCAATAATTCGTAACATTGTATTTTACAGTTACTTATAGGTACTTAGTTATTTATTGTGTTGCTTATCTTTGTGTAAAAATAGTTCTTTGAATCAACGTGACGCCCACGCGCCCACGGTGACTTGAAACAAGGCGTTTATTTATTCATTATAAAATTCTGGATTGCAATATTTTGTAGGTACAACTAGGCATGGCTAATCATAAACATCCTGTCCGTTATCAAACACAAACATCCACAACTGACTATACAGGGTGTAAACGAAATCATGTAATTCCTTCAAACGTCGTGATGTACTGCTGCAGATTAAACCTGAGAGGGATGACTTCGGATTCAATAAAAAAAAATCTACAAAAAGTAAAAATGTTCTTAACGTGAGGCATTTTGAGGCGCCCCGAGCGATTTGCTTGGCCATCGCTCGCCGCGCGGTCATTTAACTCGGGGCGCTAAAATGCTTCACGTTAAGAACACGTTTCCTTCTTGTAATTTTTTTATTGATTCCAAATGTATCCCGTTCAAGGTTAATCTATGTAGCAGTACATCACGAGGTTTGAAGGAATTACATGATTTCGTTCACACCCTGTATACTGTAAGATGTGCGAACATCGATAATTCCCAAATGCGTTTGGCAAGGAAAACCTGTTCCAAGTGGAGATTTATACACGATTCCAGCTTGAAGTGTAAATGTGGTGCTGTTCCACAAATGATGGGACACCTGACATCATGCCCTGCGTGCCCTGATATCTGCACGTTACAGGAACTAATGGACGCTACTGATAACGCTAAACCCGTAGCTAAGTTCTGGGCCGACTCAATCTAGATTGCCATCGACACGCTAAGAAGAAGAATGCGATTGGCGATATAAATTACATCCAAATTAAATGTTAGAATGAAGAGAGAATCAAAACAACGGTAAATACTTAAATAGACAGTTGAGGGCTGAACCACACGAGCGAATTTTCAACGTCTATAAAGAGAACAAAATATTTAGCCGCGTTAACATTGCTTGGAGACCCTTCAGGTCTCTCCAATAACTGCCCGGTTACGTAGAAACGGTCCGCAAGACAAGTAGCCGAATAAAAGAGAAAGAAAAAGCCGCATTAAGCTCTACACACATATATCAGGGCCGACACAGGGTCGGAGATCAACATCGCATACATTTTGTACCGAAGCAAGACCTCAGTCGCTCAGTGCTGGTCAGTTAGTGTCAGTGACCAGCCCGGAAGCGACGGAGCTCTTGCTTCGG